>CM039673.1:333914591-339499591 GCA_022496015.1 Hordeum marinum
AATATGCACATCTTTAGGGGGAGTTCTTCTATATCCTGCAATCAAATTCCTCAAAATATGTACTTTCACTTCATATGTTTATCCCCGTTGAAAACTTAACCTATTTGTCATCAATCACCGAAAAGGGGGAGATTGTTAGTGCATCTAGTGCCCCTTAGAGATTTTGGTGTATTGAAGACTTATAGGTTAAGGCACTAATGAGTTTGTGAGTGTACACAGGCTCTATAAGTCAATGAGGAGTTTGATATATTCGGAGATTATCGACCCCTAAAAATGTATGTCTTCAAGTGAAGACTTTGCTGAAGACTTTCTGAAGACTTTGGTGAAGACTTTGTGAAGACTTTGAAAATGAAGAAGTTGGTGTGACCTTGAAGATATGAATGAGGAATATGAAGCGTGAAGACTTTTGTTTTCGTAGTTTCTTTTCCTTTATTTGAGTCATAGGAAACACCGTACTGTTAAAGGAAAATTTCCATCTGATGCTCAACTCCAAAATCTTCAACCCATACAATTCTTCGAGTGAAGCTTTTGGAAATATCTTATGGTTCGGACAAGTTTTTCAGTGACAGAGACGAAGGTCTTCTGGTCTCTGAGGAAATTGATCTGACTGAGGAGTTAGGATTTCACCAGTGCGAATTGCCTACGAGTCAGGATCATGATAAGCTGAGGACTTTCATAGTTCGAAGTTCTGACAGTTGATGTGCTTAGCGCCAGCTGTCCCCAATCCTTCTTATCCACATAACGGTCATATCATTGGGGGCATTTATGTCTTATCATGTCAAGTTGCACCCTGGCTATAAATAGCCGACCCCGACAACTACTAGCTGGTTGGCTGCTCTGACAGAGAACTGACACTTGTCATTTGAGAGCAACCCATCCTCTGAGGACTTTTTGAGAAAATCATCAGTGAGGAAAAACCCACAACCAAACCATAAAACCCATAGTGATTGAGCATCATTGAAGAAATTCCTGTGTGGAACCGACGCTTGTTACCTTTGAGGACTGTGTATCCTCCACACGGTTAGGCGTCATGGTCTAGTGCTCCTGCAGTCAATTGGGGACCACGAAGTGACCTTGGTCTAGAGCATCCAACACTAAATTGTGGATCGCCGGGTGACCAATTTGTGAGGGTTTTGGAAGCCTACCCTGAAGACTTACCACGAGTGTTGGGTGAGGACTGTGTGACCTTAGCTCGAGGAGAATACGGTAAGGACTGTGTGTCCTGGGACTGTTTGTCCTCTAGTTTACATACCAGGCCGCTCCAAACCAGACGTACGACTGTCACAGCAGTTGGAACTGGGTCATCAAACCATTGTCTTCATCAAGCTACCTGGTTCTATTTCCTCAACCTCCTTATTCCTCATAAACCTGTTGATGAAATTGATTGTTACTATTTGAAGAATTTGACTGAAGACTTTCACAAATTCCTCACCTCAAATTCTTCAAATTGCCTTCTTCATCACTACTTATCCTTATCATGCTACTCACTGTTCGTGCATGTTTCATTTCATCATGATGACTAAGATGATATTATGCTCCTCATGCACCCGAGTACTTATTCCGCTACTAGTTATTCATCACATTTCAAATTCCTCAAAGTTGAAATTCCTCAAGTGATGAATTTGTAAAAATCACCTATTCACCCCCCTCTAGCCGATATAACGCACTTTCACATACCCGAGGTAAGCACCCGAACAATGCCTTTCCCCTAGCGATACTAAACAAAGAGTCCACTCGATTGGTACCCAGCCCTCTTGATGTACTTCAAATGAGCCTCGCTCTAAATCGTACCATCCATCAGGGGACCAACGGTGTGCACGGTGCCTGTGAAGACAGCACATGATCGTACATACCGGTACCACCCCATATCGAGAGTGACCACACCACTCCCGCCACTAGTAATGCGGGCTCCTTGCCAGTACCCACCAAGGTAATCAACAAATCCCCATCCCGTAAGGGGTATCGTGGTTGCGCATGTAAGGTTAGGACGGTTAGCAGACCTTAAATCTAATCCGTTTTCGAAAACACGTACTCAACTTGCCCCGGTACACCACTTCTTTCTGAAGTGGTCACCCATCTTCTCATCATCTCCCTCGGGCATTAGTGGCACCCGATGGGGTTTCCGAAAAGTCTTTGAAATCATCACTTTCTTGCCATCACTATGCATAAGTCCCATCCCATTTGCGTAGCATCTATTAGCAATCTAACTACTCCCACCCGCCCAACCCTCATAAGGTGGTAGGGTCATGCACAATGCAAGTCTCAATAGTAAGAGTAACGGAGGTATCCCACCAAAAGGGGAACACCACATCACATGATCAAATATGATGAAAGTAAAGTGCTATATGACATGCAATAAAAATGGTTTCTCATCATGGTTAAAGGGATGCTTGCCTGGCTCAACAAAGTCTCCGGGATCTTCGAAGTCTTCGGGTCCAACTTCTTCGTCAACCACACAATCTATCGTCGCGAAATAAAGCGATAAAAATAAGCAACACACAAAAACTGAGCACTCAACTACTTATTATAAATGCTAATCTATTCTGATAAATACCCAATGTCATACTAAAAATATTCTCCTAGGGTTTTGTTGTTAAAAATATTTTTGAAATAAATTAACAGAGGCAAAAAGGTGCCCAAATATAGGTTATCAAATAAAAACAGTACTAAAAATATTTTCAAACATTTTTACAAATGGCACTAATAAATTCTATGGATTATTCTAAGAATTTAGGTGGAAGAATTATTGGCATTGGATAAATATTTAAATCTGGAGGATTTTTGAAAGTGAATCAGAAAAAAGAAAAGAAGAGGGGCTATTGTGCCCCTCGGGCTAAAAGTGTCCGACCGAAACCGACCCAAGAGGGAAGCCGGCCCAGGCGAGGAGCCACGCGCGGTAGGTTTGTTTTAAACCTGCCCGCGGGCCCGGTCTGCCAGCAAGAGAGGACAGGGCGAGGGGATGATAGGTGGGCACCACCTGTCATCCCTCTCCTCACGACAGGAGTAGAGGAGGGGCTCACCGGAGGGATTCAGCCACGACGGAGGGAGCTGAGGGCACTGGCATGCTCGCCGGGCTCCCTTATGTCGGTGCGAGGTCGTAGGGCCGCCGAGGGGAGAGGGGAACGCCGGCGAGGGGAGAGCCCGACGGTGGCGGCGAGGGTTTGGGTCGGGAGTGGGATCCCGACCACAAGGGAGAGCATGCGGGGCATGGGTGAGAAGAGGAGGAATAGGGGAAGCGAGGAAAGGGAGCAGGAGGCGCGGGGAGGCCTTAAATAGGCGGGTCGCCGGCTCACTTTGGACGCGGTGCACCGGTGAGCACGGGGTGCTCGCCACGGGCCACAGGGGAGAGAATGGGCGTGTCTGGGGGCTTCGTGGGTGAGGTCTAGGCCCTGGGAGAGAGGAGAGAGAGGCGGGGGAGCACGCGCGTGCGAGCCTGCTAGTTGGCCTAGCCGCGCGGCGTCGGGCACGCGCGCAGGAGCCGTCGGAGAGACAGTGAGAGGAGGGGGACGACCAAGCAGCATGTTACGGACGCCGAGGGGACAGAGGGGACAAGTTGGGGATGCCCGAGGTGGTCGGGGGCAGCCTGTTGGAAATATGCCCTAGAAGCAATAATAAATTAGTTATTATCGTATTTCCTTGTTCATGATAATCGTTTATTATCCATTCTATAAATTGTATTGATCGGAGAGTTAGATGCATGTGTGGATACATAGACAAAACCATGTCCCTAGTATGCCTCTGATGGACTAGCTCGTTGATCAAAGACGGTTAAGGTTTCCTAGCCATGGACATGAGATGTCATTTGATAATGGGATCACATCATTAGGAGAATGATGTGATGGACAAGACCCAAACTACAAACGTAGCATATGATCGTGTCAGATTATTGCTACTATTTTCTGCATGTCAAGTATATGTTCCTAGGACCATGAGATCATGCAACTCACGGACATCGGAGGAGTGCCTTGTGTGTATCAAACATCACAACGTAACTGGGTGACTATAAAGGTTCTCTACAGGTATCTCCGAGGGTGTCTGTTGAGTTGGCATGGATCAAGACTGGGATTTGTTACTCCGTGTGACGGAGAGGTATCTCGGGGTCCACTCGGTAATACAACATCACAATGAGCCTTGCAAGCAATGTGACTAATTTTTAGTTGCAGGATCTTGTATTACCGAACGAGTAAGGAGACTTGCCGGTAGTGAGGTTGAACTAGGTATGGAGATACCGACGATCGAATCTCGGGCAAGTAACATACCGAAGAACAAAGGGAACATCATATGGGATTAACTGAATCCTTGACATAGAGGTTCGGCCTATAAAGATCTTCGTAGAATATGTAGGAACCAATGTGGACATCCAGGTCCCACCATTGGTTATTGACCGTAGAGGTGTCTCGGTCATGTCTACATAGTTCTCGAACCCCAGGGTCTGCACACTTAAGGTTTGGTGACGTTTCGGTAGTATAGATTTATGAATGGTGGTGACCGAAGGTAGTTCGGATTCCCGGATGAGATCCTGGACGTCACGAGGAGCTCCGGAATGGTTCGGAGGTAAAGATTCATATGTAGGAAGTCCTGTTTTGGACTCCGAAAAGATTTCGGGCACTTTCGGTAGCATACCGGGAGTGACGAATGGGTCCCGGGGGTCCACCAGTGGGGCCAACCCACCCCATGGGCCAGTGGCGACCCACCAGCCCCTAGTGGGCTGGTGGGGTCGGCCAAGGTGGCCTAGGTGCAGGAAGAGAAGGCCCAAACCGAATTGGGGTGGAGTCCTCCCCAAGTTCCACCTCTCGTGTGAGAGGTGGACTCTTAGGTGGAGGAGGACTCTCCCTCCACTAGTTCGGCCGAACCAAAAGGAGAGCCCTCCTTTGGGTGAAGTCTCCTCTCCCCTCCTCCTATATATATGAGTGGTTTTAGGGTTTTTTGGACAAGGATTTTCAGCCACATCTAAGCCCTACCTCTAGATCAAGTTCCTCTAAACTAGACTAGTTCGGCATTACTGAGGCGAAGCCCTGCCGGAACAGCTCCACCAACATCGCCGGAGCGCCATCATGTTGCCGGCGAACTCTTCTACCTCTCCGCTCTCTCTTGCTGGATCAAGATAGTGGAGATCGTCATCAAGCTATACGTGTGCTGAACGCGGAGGTGCCGGCCGTTCGGCGCTAGATCGGAAGGATCGTGATCGAGATCGCGAGACGGATCGTGATGATATCGCGCGACGGATCGTGATGAGTTCATGGGACAGATCGTGATTGGATCGCGGGACGGATCATGATGAGATCGCGGGACACTCGGCGATTTGGATCGCGAAGATGTTCGACTACACCAACCGCGTTTCTTAACGCTTCCCGCTTAGCGATCTACAAGGGTATGTAGATCCACTCTCCCTCTCGTAGATGCTCATCACCATGGATAGATCTGCGTGTGCATAGGAAAATTTTTGTTCCCCATGCGACGTTCCCCAACACAGCCATTGGGCCGCGGCTACAGTGCGGGTGTGCACTGTAGCGCGCTCTAGAGTGCGAGCCTTGCATGCCAAGGCATGCCCTTGGCATTTCCTGTGCAGCTGCCTATGCCCATAGGATCTAGGAGAGGCTAAACAATGGGGAATAGGCCTTGGATGCTCTGGTGAAGCCTTAGGGTAGAAGGAAAGGGGGAGAGAGAGGGAAAAGATGCTGTCCAGGAGGGGTAAATGGGGTTTTCACCACCTTACACGTGGGCTTTGGCCATGGAACTTTTACTGGAGGTAAAATGCATCCACAGGAGGCTGTGGTAAAAAATTTGGGGCCAAGAGTAAATGGGAAAGGGGTGGAAATGGGGGTATTACCATTTCACCAGAAGGTGTTTGGTAAGGGTTTGGGCAAGAAGTTATTACCATCTTACTGAGATACTTACCAGGGTCAAAGACTAGGTAGAAATGAGAGGATTCACCAAGTTTGAGCTCAAGAGGAAAAAGTTGACAATGGAAATTTGCTAAATCCTAGAATTTAGCATAATCATATTTTTGTAGATCCATTGATGTTAGGCTTTTACCCTTGATGCACAACTTAGTGTATCATCACTATTTGGCCGTTAGAGCATGCCCACAAAGTTTGAGACCAAGGGGGAACACTTCACAATGTAAAGTTGCTCAAATTTGATTCTGGTAGGAATGGTTTTTGGATGGTTTGATGAACCAAACCAACTTGGATTGAGATGAAACTTTGCAAGATCATCACCTATGGTAGTGTTGACTTGCTGTAATTTTCCTAGAATGTATTGAGAATATTTGTTATAGAAATATTCCAAAAGTTTGATTTGAACACAAAGGGTTTTGAGGGGTTTTGCCTATGATCTGATCATGCCCTTGTGTTGAGACTCATATATATGAAAAATATATGTCCACTGAGTTTCTCTAAATTTTCTCAAATATTTTCAAAAGCATTTAAATAATTGTTCCCTAGGAAAAAACCATTTCTAGCCTTAAGAAAAAGGCTTTAAACAAAATATGAAAATAATCTTTAAAAATAATATTTGGTGGTTTTGGGAAGTCATATATAGTAGGTTTGGAATAAAGCCTTTTAGAAAGAAGGGTCCACCTAATTTGAGGACTTGCAGTGCAAACCTCATTTCAGGGGGGTTTGGAAGCTTAAATTAAATAAATCATTTTTGGTTAAAACATTATTTGATAAAAATAGTTTTGGTCACTATTCACATGGCATGATCATTGGGCAAGAGGTTTGGAACAAGGAAGATGAATAGGAAGTGGAATAGAACCTAGTAGTGCCACATAACACAATCAAGAAGCAAGCAAACAACATAGCAAAACAAGCACATTGAAAAGTTTTAGTTGGCTCCAAATTTTATAAACCCAAACATAACAATGTGCTACAAACACAGGGTGTGACATCATGCATGACATATAGCACTTGTTGTTTTGATGTTTGATCATGATGTGATATCCCCCCTTCGGTGGGTTGCCTCTGATACTTTTACCATTGACACTTGCATCATGCATGACCCTACCACCTTATGAGGGTTATGCGGGTGGGTGCAGATAGGATGCTAATAGATGCTACACAAGTGGGTTTGAGATTTATGCATAGTGTTGGAAAGGAAGAAATGATTTCAATGACTTTTCAAAAACCCCATCGGGTGCCACTAATGCCCGAGGGAGATGATGATGAGTTGGGTGACCACTTGAGAAAGAAGTGGTATGCCGGAGCAAATGAGTGTGTGTTTTCGAAAACGTAGAGTTTTAAGGTCTACTGACCGTCCCAACCTTACATGCGCAACCACGATACCCCTTATGGAACATGGCTTTGTTGATTACCTTGGTGGGTACTGGCAAGGAGCCTGCATTACTAGTGGCGTGAGTGGCGTGGTCACTCTGGATACGGGGTCATACCGGCATGTACAATCACGCGTTGTCTTCACAGGCACCGGGCACACCGTTGGTCCCCTCATGGATGGTACGATTAGAGCGAGGCTCATGTGATGTACATCATGAGGGATGGGTACCGATCGAGTGGACTCTTTGTCTAGTATCGCTAGGGGAAAGGAATTGTTCGGGTGCTTACCTCGGGTATGTTATATACCGCGAGTCGTGGATGACACGGAAGTTCCCCGAGTCTTGTGGGTAAAGTGTGCAACCTCTTCAGAGTGTAAAACTATTCAAATAGTCGCGTCCGCGGTCATGGAAAGTTGCAGGTCCTTCTTAAACTACGTCCGGATGTTTTCGTGAAACTTGGTCCGAGTATGGATGTGTTGGTGACAAAGATGTCACATGAGCTAAGTTCGGTGACTTAGGATGGGAATTGAACAAAGTCCGATGACTTAGCATGATGAATGAACATGAGGTGTTCAACCCCTAATTATGATGATATTTGTATCTTGTTCATATGGATATCTGCCTATTGTTGATGCATGCTTACTAGTTACTTGATCATGTCATTGCATTTAAAATTAGCTTTCTGCAAAATTACCTACTTAGTGCTATATCATGCATCATTGTTACCTTGTTCCACAACTTGGGTTGCTTGCGAGTACATTTAAAGTACTCATTGGCTTGCCACTGGTTATTTAATTAGCCAGGCATGGAAGAACAGGATTATGTTGAAGAGTTCATTGGTGACAAACGTGCGAGCTTGGACGCTTCCTAGTTAGAATGCTTGTAGGTTAAGGCAGATGGCATGGGTTCACGCTTTCGATCAAGATTTCCGCTGCTTGTTCTATTTTAAGTGTTTGGCCCGTGCGGCCATATCTATGTAAGACTAGACCTTCATGGTCATTATTTCTGTAACACGCTACATGTGGATGTAAGACTCTTGTTATTCAGTTTCTGTGTGTTCAGTGAGCATTGATCTCTGGGATCACTGTACACGTGCATTCGGTGATCACGACTTATGAGTCGGGGTCCCCACAGACACCCTCAACACAGCCCCAGGATGATGCCACCCTGGCCTTCGATGACCAGGGCACTAGACATGCAATGTCATGATAATGCATCACTAATAGAGTAACCATGTCCTTTTCATTGTTATATCGGTAACCACCAGTGGATGAGAACCTCGCCATTTCGCCTGCCTCACTATAGTGAGCAGGAAAACGGTTATCATCATCCCCCGCTCTTGGTGTTGATGATGCCGTCAACATGACCGACATGATACAACTCTACCATGCCTTGTTAATGTCATTGCATAAAAGATTGCCTACCTGGAATGCTCGACATCTCAGGAGACAAGAAGGCATTGTCATGATCACGTGGACACCAGAAGACCCTATCAACAACAGCCCAGAAGAATCACCTTCGTCGTCAACTAAACAGACCCTAAGTCGTCAAGGACTCTTCAGGCGCAACCAGGATCGTTTTGATGAACAACAACCAAAGACATAGCGACACCTGAAGAAGACCTAGAAGGCTAAGAGGACTCCTCTCCAAGACACGAAGCAAGCACGACTACTGAGTCCGAGGACCCCTAGGGTAGGATAGGTCGTGTGTCCCCTATGGGAAGTCGAGTCCATATGATGGTTCTGACGGAACCATGATTGTGTGTGTTCCTTGTTTTTGCTTGTTTGTGCTTTGGTGTAATTCACACTTTTGCCCTAGGCAACAAGTGCGTGACTATATCACTTACCTTACCTTGATGTTTGTGTTTGGCCTTTTCGGCTGTTGCTTGATTGCACTTGCACTATGCCACGCCCTTAGGCACTCCTCTCAATGCTACTTTCCCTCCCCTATCTCGTCAACTGAAGACCAGCAAGACAAGATGCACCAAGGATCCACCTCGACGGACATCTAGCATTGGAGACTATGACTATGATGTACTTAACAAGATGCAAACCCGTAGGGATAAGCTCTCCCCTCAAGACTGGAAACCCCTCCCTAGACCAACCTACACCTCACAAGCTTCCCCAACACAAGCCTCTGATCACGTGTTTAATACACAGATTTGCCAGAGCGCTTATTAAGCTTCAATGACCCTTGCCTTGCACTGGGTTCATTATGGAGCTAGTGATCATAGTGAACAAACATCCTTCATTCTTACGCTAGCACAAGAACCTTGATGCCATAGGAAGGACCATTATAAGGGTATATGGTTTTTGGACAGTGATTTGACGAGGTTATAATGGATATCTTGAGGAAGTAGTTGAGACCTTTTTTTGGATGACGAGGTTTAATGTTGGTAGACAAACTTGGTGGATCAAGTTGATAGAGTAACATAGCTTGCTTCCCCCTTGAGCAAATTGGATTAGTAGGACAAATATGACCACATGCTGAAACTCTTGGTGGATCAATGACTTGACTTTGGCAAGTACTATAGGTAGTGGATTGATGGTGACTGGAGTAACTAGTAGGATGTAACAGCCCGGGACCAACGCTCCAGAAGATCCATGTCGTCGTTTTCTCATGACAGATACCATAGGGTGGCTTATCGTAGGTGGTTGGGGCCAGAGGACGCCAACGGGCTCCGGGTGCCAGATTGGGCACAAGCGGTGAGGACACACGGTGTACCCAGGTCCAGGGCCCTCCGAGGGAGGGAACACCCCTAGTCCTGCTTGGTTTAGTTGGATGGATGAGTATGTGTACAGGGATGCTCCTGGAGCTATGTCTAGAGGAGGAAGAATGAGCAGCCGGCTCGTCTTCCTCCGCTACTGGAGGGGTTTGGGGAGTTCTGTGGGTGCGCGAGAGTGATCGATTTGTCCCCGTTGCATGGGGGGGCTCGGGGGGTTTATAGGCCAACCCCCCGGCTCTACAATATATCTAAAGTACAAGGGTGGGAGGACCCGGCTGGCTGTCTCTCCGGTTGGCCAGGGGGTCCCACCCTTCACGTTGTCTCATCGTCTATGGGGCCCATCTGCTGAGCGGTCCTGTCTCCTGCTAGGGCCCGCCAGCCGGCTCTGTGATTGGCTCTCACTCACCTGCCACGGCACGGGTCGCCCGGGAGGCGTCGTCTAGTGCCAGTCGACCGAGGTCTCCGGTACGGCCGGTGGTACTATAGCCACGTCGAGGCAGGTAATCGAGTGGGCGAGGGCGTGCCGACACTGTTCCCTCGCCCGGTCGCGCTCGCCGAGCTCAGCAGCTCGGACGGCTGGACTGTAGTCATGCACCTCGGCGCGTCAACGGCCACTGTGGCCACAGGGCCGCCCGTCACGGTGGTCAAGTCACGTCATTGTACCCGCTCCCAGGGTCAACGAAGGAGGCGGCCCAAAGGCAGCGAGCCGTGCCCAGCCGGCCGGGGGTCGAGCTGGCTCCTCGACCAGCCGTGCGTGGCGCCAGCCGGTGCCAGCGCAGGCCGGCCGTCCTCCAGACGGGCATGTCCAGTCGGCCGCGTGGTTTTTCTTCGAAATGCAAAGGGGAGGACCCTAGTGCTTTTGCCTACCTAGGGTAAATAACCCCTTCAGTAGTCCCCGAAGCTGGTGGGGGCCTGCGTTCGGCAAACGGAGGCGAGCCGACAGCTTCCCCCCAATGATGCCCGCCTCTGGTTCGAAGCCGAAGGGGCAGCCGGATCGGCCGTTGGTCCGACGCCTCGGGCGCCAGTGCGTCGCCCCGGGACCCGCACCGACCCGCCGCGTGCCACGCGGTGGGTAATGATGCGGCAGGCCCCGCGCACGCGGGGGAGACGAGACGTTGGCCTGGGCCTAGCCCGCTAGGCCTCGGACATAGCCCGGTAGTCCTCGGGGCGCAGGCTGGGATCCTCTGTGCCCCGGAGTGGACGTTATGGCCCGGGGCCACCCACGCATGTGGAGTTTCCAAGGGAGTGCGCGTAGTTAATCCCACATCCCCTTGTAATGGCCGCCCCTATAAAAAGAGAGGAAAGGCAGGGGCGGAGATACCTGCACTTCGCTCGCCCCCTTGTTGTCCGTCTTCCTTGCTTCCATGCTTTCCTCGCGCAATGCCACACCCGCACGCCGCACGGCCACCGCGATGGTTGATGGATGCGACGGGAGCTAGGCTGGCTCCATCGTGGTCAAGGCGGATATCGCCAAGCTCCGCCGCGCGCGCATGCTGGCGCCGGAGGAGTGGGTGATTGCACGCACGCCAGGTGACGAGGTGGAGCCGGCGCCACAGCCGGGGGAACACGTCGTGTTCCTCTGGCATTTCTCTCGTGGCTTCGGGCTCCCGGTGAGCCTTTTCTTCCGCCAACTTCTTTATACCTTCGATCTCCAGCTGCATCATCTTGGCCCCAACGCCATCTTGTACCTTGCCGCATTCGTGACGCTGTGCGAGGGTTATCTTGGCATTCTCCCCTTCATCGATTTCTTCAATGCTCTCTTTTATCTTAAGCCATTGAAAAGCGACGCCTGTGGGGGCACGATGGTGTGATGTCGCGGCGTCGCGCACTTCCCACCTCTTTCTCTTATTGACTCCGTCAAGGGGTGGCACCCGACGTTCTTCTACATGAAGAATGCCGACCCGAAAACAGACAACATCCGGCTGCCGCCATTTGTCGACATGCAGTCCACCCAGGTGAACTGGCTGGGGACTGCTCCGCGCGGCGTGGCCCTGGAGGAGCTCGGCCGGCTCATGCAGATGAAGAGATCCGAGGGGCTGGTTGCCGCCGACCTGGTGGCAGCTTTCATCTCGCGCCGGGTGTTGCCCCTCCAGCTAAGGCCGCACCAGATCTGTGACATGTCCGGCCGGCGCGACCCTTGCCGGCTCTCCACCGTCGAACAGAGGCCGACGCAGGTGGCGAAGCGGGTGAACGCCCTTAAGACGTTCAAGTTGAAGCCCGCGTTATGGTCCTTTGCCATGGAGCCATATGACCGCACCAATCGGCCCCCTTGGTAAGTCTTACGTCGAGGCGGTTTTTCCTTCATTTGATACTTCCCAATCGGCAGCCGGCTCGAGAACTTACTTTGACGTGCTGACCGCAGCTGCTGGTGCGACAGAATACGTCGGACGGCCCGCACCCTCAGATCTTTGACGAAGAGCGTGAGAACTCCGACTCCGAAGACTATGAGATGGGAGGCCCCTCGGAGGAGGGGGTGGACTCCTCGGGAGGAGTCGACAAACCGCCAGACCCGCGAGCCGGTGCCCCGAGCGGAGCCGACAGGTCCGTCGCGGCCGAGGAGCCCAGCGGAGTGGGTGAGCTCCCTCTTGCCCCTACGATCAAGGACTGGACAGACGACGACGATGATGATGACTTAATGATTCTGAAAGAGCCTCCTCTCTCAACGCGCTAGGATCGAAGGAGCAAGGAGCGGCCGACTCAAGCCCCGCCGACCGGGCAAAGAGGCCGGCTCAAGGGGGCGGTGGGCCTGCCGCCAGTCTCGAAACGGGTGAAGGTGGCCGCGCGAAAGTCACGCCGCACGCCAAGCGGGCCTTGCCCCTTGTCATTGGGTAATTCTTTTTGTCACATAAATTTTCCTTCCGGGTTGCGAGCCGGTTAACAACCGGTACTTGGGCGTTGCAGTGACCCCATCGAGCTCCACGAGGAGGAGCCGGTGGGAGATCCGACGGATGCTGCCAGCCGGCTGGCCCGCGAGCATGCGGCCACCCAGCGGGAGGAGAAGAGGAGGCTTGCAGAGCTGCGAGCCTCCAAGTCCGGGACGCATGGAGGGGCCTCGCATTCTAGGACCTCGAGCAGCTAGAGGCGGAGGAGGTCGGCGGATCCCCCGTGGGCGTCGGACTCAGCAGCAGAATTGACCCGCATGTCGAGGCCTCCATCGAGCGAGCCGGGGACGGGCGGCCACGGATCCGCCAGCGCCCTCGTCCACGCAGGAGGTGGCCTAAGTGGGGGCGACGAAGACCAAGCCGGCTCCCGAGGTGGCCCAGCCCGAGGTGCCGGAGGTGACCCCGCCTGGGGCCGAGCCGGCCCGAGTCGAGGTGCCGGGGGCGCCGGGGGCCCCAGAGGTGGCGCCAGAGGTGGTGGCCATGGAGGTGGAGGTGCCCTCCGTCGCGATCGATGCGCCGGAGTGGTAGGAAGCGGAGGCGGCGACGACGCTGGGCGGAGGACCCTTGCCATCATCAACCCGCCCCGGCGGCTGGCGCCTTGGCAAGCCCGGGTGGCAGCGGCGGTCGAGCCCGGAGGACTCTGCGGTCGATGTAGGAGGTGCTCCGAGACTAGGAGGCGCTGGCGAGTGCGCCAGCCCTGCTGGCTTCCCAGGCGGGCAGCCCGGTCCCCTCCTTCGGGGACTTGGGGACTGTCGTGGACCGGTGTCAGCAAGAGCTGGCCCGGTTCGCGGAGGCGGCAGACGCCGCCATATAGCGTGCAGAGGTAAGCCCAGTTGCTTTGACTTAAAGTTTTCAGTGGGGGCGCGCGAGCGCACCCACTGGGTGTAGCCCCGAGATGCGGGCCGTCTGGCCAGCTGACGGGCAGCCGGGCCGGATCTCTTTTGAGCATGTCTTGATCTTTGCCTTTTTGCGACAGAAGGGAACCTCCCTACGACAGAAGCTGTTCGAGGAGGCGGTCGCCATCCATGACCACGGAAAATATGGCTTCTACCGCCTGGAGGAGGAGCTGGCGCGCGTGCAAGGTCAGTTGAGCTTTGCATGAGGGGCACATAGCCCCCGAGAGCCGGCTGACGCCTGTCGTTTGTTGCAGGTGACTTGGCCACCCTTCGGGAGGAGAAGTCCGGGCTTGTCTCCAAGCGGGACGGGCTGGCGCAAGACATCCAGGTGGCCACGCAGGAGAAGGACCAGTTGGCCGCGCTACTGGCAGACGGGGAGGCGGTCCGGGACCGGCTCAAGGCCGAGGCGGCGAAGGAACTGGCGGCCCGGGAGACGGCCGTCAAGGAGGCGGCTTACGCCGCTCCAAAGACTGTCGCCCTCCAAGACGAGGTGCCCCGCCTCGAGAGGACACTCGGGAGATCAAGGGTTCGCTCGTCGTGTCATAGCCAGCCCTAGCACCGGAGCGTATGGCGGCGCTCAACTTCGCCCTTGGGGTGAACGACGCGATTGAAGGTAAGTGCCAGTTTCTCTCTTCCCTAGTCGGTTGCTTTTTCATTTGCTGGTTCTTGTGTATCAATATGGCTTTCTTTTCTTCTCCTCTTCTTTCTTCTAGGGCGCTTCCGGGAAACTCGGCACCGTGTTGTGCGCACCGTTGAGGAGCAGCGGGAGTACCTTCAGGAGTGCGGTCACTCCATCGAGGAGGATGCCACGTGGGACATGGACGAGATCGGGCATGCCATCGAGATAAGGATGACCCATCTTGAGCGAAGCATGGATAGGCTGAAGACAGCCGGCAAAGAGGTCATTGCCACACTGTGGCCGGGCCGTGGGGGAGCTCCGACAAACCACGTGGTCCAGTGGGTGGAGCATGTCGTCCCCTGCCTCGAAGCCTGGAAGGCATCGGCCGCCCGAGCCGGGGCGTAGATGGCATTCAGGTTCGTCACGTCGTGGTATCGCGGCGTGGATCTGGGTCGGTTGGCCACCATGCGGGACGTGTCGGTCGCCGAGCGGGAGGCTCGTGAGCCGGCCCTTGTCCACTGGGCTAACGAGCTCGTGTCGTACGTCGACGCGGATGAGTTCCTTCCGGCCCTTGGCAAGGACGGCGAGCCGTTTCCTGAGGACTTCTTCGGCATCCCCCAAGGCCCGGCAGACAATGAGGTTGCCAATGAGACCACCGACTCGAGCGACGAGACGACCGAAACCGAGGAGCCCACCTCGAAGGCCAAGGAGGATGACCCGAACGCCACGACCACCTCTGAGGCGAGAGCCGAGCCTCCCAGCGACGCGCCGACTGGGGGCACGCGGGCTGGCGATGCGCCGGTGGCCTAAGCCCCGGGCGTTTTTTATCTTTCTCTTTTCTTTCCTGCAAGTTAGGCTCGAGTCCACCCACTCGAGGTGTTTATGTAATGAACCATGCTGGCCATGGGCCGCTTTTGTCTTAACATTTGTGCTATGACTGTCTAGTGTGTTTGCCTTGTTGCTCATGTCGACTCGTCCTTATCTTTTTTTGCCTGCTTGACTCTTTTTAGTTCTTCTCCTTTTCCCCTTTGGTTTCGGCCCCGCCAGCCCGACAGCCGGGAACTGGTCTATAGCTGTGTCGGGGCGTCTGCCTCAACGGAGCCGGTTCAGAACTTAAGAATCGCAAGGGCGTTTCGAGATAAGTAGAGTGGTAGAGGCGCGACAGTGTTCCGGCTGGGCCTAGCCAGGGTCTCCTTTTGTTTGACCTTTCGTGTGAGCCAAACTTTGTCGCCCCGAGGCCCCGTCAGTCGGATAGCCGGGAGCCAGTTCTATAGCTGGAAGGGATGGGGGGTTTGGTCGACTCACATTACTTAGCCACTTTCTGGGAGAAGCATCCTAGGTCCAGCCGGCCAGCCCCCGGGCCCGGGAGCCGGGTCGGGGAGCAGGTGAGAGGGGAAAACTTTGAAGGAAATGAAATAGGGCGCCCCCAAGAGCCGGCCTGGGGCACCCATTGCATTCATAAGCCCAAAAGGATGGTGATATATACATACATTGGTTTTGTTTCAGCAGTAAAACGGGCGCAGAAGTGCCGCATTCCATGGGCGCTCCATCTCCTCACGGGAGGCATCTCTTTTGCGCTTCTGCGGCTTCTAGGCATCTATTAGGTAGTATGCGTTGTTGTGCAGCGTCTTGCTAATGATGAATGGGACCTCCCATGGGAGGACATCTTGAGTTGTCCGGTTGTCCGCTGGATTCGTCTGAGGACCAGGTCCCCTTTGCGAAAGGAGAGTGGTCGGATCCGCTTGCTATGGTAGTGCCAGAGCTTCTGCTGGTAGATTGCCATCTGGCTCAAGTACAGTTCGCGAGCTTCCTCGAGTAGGTCGACACCGTCTTCTCTTGCCTCCTTTGCGTCCTTCTCCATGTATAGGCCGACCCGAGGCGAATCGAACTCGATGTCAGTGGGGATGATCGCCTCGGACCCATACACAAGGAAGAAGGGAGTGTAGCTGGTTGAACGGTTCGGGGTGGTCCTGAGACTCCAAAGGACGGCCGACAGATCGTCGATCCAGCAGCCGGCCGAGCTTACCAGCGACGTCACGAGCTAGGGCTTGATGCTAGACAGAATGAGGCCATTCGCCCTCTTGTCCTGGCCGTTTGACTGTGGATGAGCGACGGAGGCCAGGTCGAGCCGGATTCCTTGCTTGGAGGAGAAACGCGCGAGTGTGCCCTTGGCGAAGTTTGTGCCGTTGTCGGTGATGATGTTGTGGGGAATCTGTCACATCCCTAGCTATCTTAGTTAGGACAGCATGTGGGTGCATCATGTTTCACTTTTTGCATCAACTTGAAATGGGGATTAACAGAAACCCCAAACACCTCACTTGAATCAAATCAATTCCATGATTTTGAAAAACCAACAAATCCAAAATGCCCATAAAAAATGTCCCCTATGTCTGATAAATGTGGACATGATTATACAAGGGGTCATTCTAAATATTTGAATATTTATAGCATTTCAAAAATAAATATTAAAGCTGCTGAAAATGCCAAATAAAGCATTATAAATATTTCAGTTTTCAAAATATTCTGAAACTTTTTATAGAAGTTTGAAATATTCAAACTAAGTTCTATAAAATATTTGGGATATTTTATGCCTAGCATTTGTGCCTAAAAATAAATAAAACAAATGTCAGGAAAATAAAACAAAAACTGGAATTTTTAAAAAAGAAAAGGAGGAAGCCACCTAGGCCGGCCCATCTGGCCCAGCACCATCGTCGTCCTCCTGGCGGCCAAGAGGACTAGCACGTGCCCACCGTGCGCGTGCGCCGGAGCTGCCACGCAGCTCCCTGCGCACCTGCATCCACCCTGTCGCGTTGGCAAGCGGATGACGACGCGCTACCGTCCCCATCGCTCTCTCTCTCTCTCTCTCGCTCATTCCCCCCTGCTTCCTCCCTCTCCTCTGCTCCGCCATGGCCGACGGCCCCACTCGCTCGCCGCCGTAGTTGTAGCCGCTCCCGCACCTTCCTGAGCCCGCCAGATGCTCCGCCTCATCGTCCCCGTCCTCTACGCCGAGCCACGCATCGTCAGAAGCCCTGGAGCGTCGCCCTCGAGCTGTTCTTCCTCCTCGGACCCGAGCTCCGCCATCGTCGATTCGTCGACCCCGAGCCCTCCCCGAGCAAGCTCTCATCGGCTTCGAGCCCGCTGTGAGCTCCCGGCACTTTCCCCTCTCTTCCTCGGCCGTTTCCCCCTCTGTAGGCCCCGGTTGCGTCGGCTCCCGAAATGCCCCTATCACGCCCAAGATGCGCGCCTATCCATGTTAAGGCACGTGGGCCTCATAAGGGATAGAGGCGCATCTTGTCGTTCACAAGTATAGCATCATTACATCATACATTACAGACGAGATGAGTATATGAGTTGGCTTACACTCGCCACATACTAAATTACAATTCCACACAGAGTTCAAACATCAAGATGAAGACAGGGTTCGCCTACGGACGAAATCAAACGATAAAACAGATGCAAATGATACTATCTCGCTATCCCATAGAACACGACCATGGTCCTCTACTCATCTGGATAAGTCACGTACATTCTGCCTCTTTCCTCGTCATACTCCCACTGGAGCTGCGTCAGATCATCCTACACGAACTCATCTGTACCTGTACCTGGAGTGTTATAGTAATCTCTGAGCCACAAGAACTCAGCAATCATGCGCCCGGGTACCGAGACTATTCAAGCTTAAGGTTGGGAAGGGGTATGTGTTTAGTTTGCAGCAGCACTAAGCATGTATGGTGGCTAAACTTATGTAACATGAAGATAAATATTTGTGGCCTACGAAGAACGATCGAATATAGTATGACCTCTATGAGATCCTGAACACTTACTTACGTCAATCATAACCCCGTCGTGTTCTCTCTCGGATCATGTTCACGAGCAGAGGCGATCACGGTTACTCACACAGTTGCTGCATTTTATTTAGAGTTTACTTCAAGTTAACTATAACCGGGTGTTAAACAAATATCCAAGTTGCCACATAACCGTGGGCATGGCTTTCCAAAAGATTTGACCCTATAGGGGTGCTCCAACTAGTCCATCACAAATTAACCACACTCTGCGGGAATAGCCTCGACCACGGATCTCGTGATCATCCTAGGAAACTCCAAAGGAATTCCAACACCTCGAGAAAACCCGTAGAAAGTCAGAGCCCTCACACAAGACACTCGATAAAGGTAAAACAAGTCCAGCAAGACCTCCCGACGTGTCGATGAACCCGATAAGAGTCGCATATCTCGTTCGCAGGACACGACGAATTGTCCAAACTTCCGGTAGGCCAAACACAGAGTTGCCCCTGGTGGCCACCGGCGGTTGACATTTTTGGACCAACACTCATGAGGAGCACTGGCCCGGCAGTTGATTAATTATCCACGGGGTTGCAAAGCCCTATGCAATTTTTATTAAGTTATAAGCAAATGTAGTACCAAAGTTAGGTCTTGCCAGACAAGTTTTAATCTCAACCGAATAAACAAGGGGGTCCCCATAACAACCCCGAGCATGTTAGGAGTGCAAAATATGGAAAACATAACACCGGTAACAAGAAACTAAGGCGGTAACACCGGAACAAAACACCTAGCAAAAGGCCAAGCCTTCCACAAATACCAAGATATATATGTGCATTAAATTAAATAATAGATAATATTGTGATATGCCAAATCCATGTTATCACATGGAACAACCTGCACCAGCAACTAAGAACACTATAAGAGGGGCTGAGCAGCGGTAACTTAGCCAATCAAAGGTTTGCTAGGGTGTGGAGGGTTAAGGCTATCATGGCAATTAGGAGGCTGACATTCAAGTGGTAGGTATCGCAATTGTAACGATAACAGCGAGACAACTAGCAAGCAAAAATAGTATCGGGATCCGGGTACGATCATCTTGCATGTTGGTTCTTCAGTGGAACAAGTAGCGGGATCCTCATAGTTCTACTCGCCTGGCTCTTCGTACTCAAGTTCAAAGTCTGCGTCTACCTAAAAGAAATAGCAAGAATAAACAAACAACCAAGGTGCAATGCACAAGCAAGAATGATGCATGCTTACGTGAAGAGTTTTAGCATGGCAATCCTATCTAGTCATGTTTCACATGCGAAGGATTGGTTATTAATGAATCTTTACAGAACATTATGTTAAGTTATTTATACATGCATGAACATGGCAAATATGGATGCATCATGGAAAAACGATAAAAATGCATATGAAGAACGTAAGAAAATATGGATGCATCATGGAAAGCCCGCATGGTGCCGGCAGCGGCGGGATCTCTCTTGCTCTCGGGTGGAGTGGTGGTCACGGGGGCCTACTTCTTCAGCCTGATGGCGGATCTTGCTGGCCGGCACATCGGACAGGTACCCACTGGAGGGTGGTGGTGTGAGGCGGCGCGACGGTCTGGTGGTGGTTTGGGCAGCGGTCTTGTGGTGGTGCGGGGCGGCGTGCTGGCGAGTTCGTGCTTGCACAGATCCGTGCTGACCAGAGGTGGGGATTGAGGGTTGGCGCTCTACGGGAGGCCTGGTGGCGCGGTGGGTCTAGCGGGGCCTGGCAGCGATGGGGTGATCCATTCCTGGTGGTGGAGGCTCTAGCTGGAGGCGGCGGCGAGTCCCACGAGTAGGATGGTGGCGGCGCTTCGATGGCTCAGCCAAGATGGAGTCTTGGCGAGCAGTGAGACGGCTGGTCATCCCTGCACGGCGTGCGCGAGCGGCGTTTCTCTTCTGCTGGTGTCGCTTGGGTGGAATACTAACATTTGTTTGTAAAAAGTTATATCGTGGTGAAAAAAATACCAAATCTGAGAAACATGGAGGGGCGATCCGGCGTCCTCCCGTCTAACGGTGGATCTATATAAGTCTCGATCTCACATTCCGATCTTCAAAACCATAAAGATTCAACTATGTAATTTACCAAAAAAACAAATTAGTTTTGAGAATTTTTTGTGTTAGGAATGTGTTTTTTCATTATGACCTATAATTTTGTATATTTGTTTACTCCCTAGGTACCATGATTTTTTTAAACTTAGGATATGTCAAATATTTGTGCTTTGTTGCATTGTTCGTCAAAGCAGCAAAATTTTGGTCAGTTTTGAACTATCGCTCACAAAAACCTCATACGGCCCTCACTTTAAAACTATTAGGTTATACTCTTGCCTTTAAACATAAATACTAATGGGATGGGTTGATCATGCGATCGATCTATATCAGTCTCGATTCCCCACTTTTGATGTTGATATGGGGTGGACTCAACATGTTTCATCTTATCGGACGGTCCGTGTAGGGTTCCTCCGCTCCAGAGTAGGTCCAATATGATCATGTTGCATTTGTTTTACGGATAACCATACATATTCCACAATCTAAATTAACAAAAGGAGTCGTGCCATCCGGGCAGGTAGCTGACGGGAACCGCGCGGTGCCTCACCAAGTAAACGGACGTAGTCGCCGGAACACCAAGGACCGGCCACGCAGCCCAATCCACCATCGTCGTCAGCAACTACTGCACAAAAGACAACACCAGCCAGCCATCATCGTCGTATGCAGCCCGCACCACATGGTGCTTTGGAAAACAGATCTGAGCCAGATCGTCGTCGCCACCAAGACCCAACACTCCCCACCATTGGAGGCCACATCCACGTCACTCACCTCCCAACGTAGCCGCTAGGAAGCCGGATCACGCCAGCCTTCGGGCTTCACCCGGCTGGTCACGCCCTCAGGCGGCGACAGGGAAGGGAGGAGCGGGCAGTGCGGCAGTGGGATGCGGCTAGGGATCCCTCCCGTCGTCGTCCGCAACCAGCGCCGCCTGGTGCATGTGACCATGGATCTAGGCCAGATCGCTAACGCCGCCGAGACCAGCACATGCTACCACTGGAGACCACATACTCGTTACGTGCGTCCCAACGTAGCTACTACAAAGCCGGATCACGCTGCCGCTACCCTCCGCATCGCGACGTCCTTACCCATCAGATCCGTTCCGCATCAATTCTGTTTTGTGATTTACTTATTGACATATCACCGATTTCTGAAAAAAAACTATTTTTCAAATAAATAAAAAAGAAGAGAAAAAATGTAATCATATAAGGCCAACGCCTTGTTTTTCTATACATACATACTAGATGATTACACACGCCTTGTCTCTGTATATACATATTTATTAGAGCATCTCCAATAGTGGCATAAAAAATTTGCGTCCAATAAAAGTGTTAGCGCGCCACTGTAGCACTTTTATTGTGCGCGGACCAACATTGCTTTAGCAGCTACCCAAAAAAAGGCACCCAAAAAGCGTGCAGTGTAAACTGTGAAGCGTGCGCAAGCCGGCGCCCAAAATATGCTGCGCGCGATAGTGTTTTTCTGCGCATGCCCAAAAGTTTTTAGCGCATGTTGTTTTGCAGCGTCTGTTGGAGTTGTCCGGCGTCCAAAAAAGGGATCTTTTAGCATGTGGAGCAGTTTTTGGGCGCTGGTTGGAGATGCTCTTAGCAGCACGGCCCGGCGACTCCACACCACACACATACACAAACGGACTACCCGCAAAAAAACATACATGAACGTACGCTGCAAAAAAAACATACACAAACGGATGACCCAATGACACGTGGGGCCAGGCCTTTTCCTATCTACTCGCCTCTTCCTATCCATAGAGGTCCGGACATAGACGCGTCTTCCTATCCGCTCCTCATCTCTCTCCCTATTCCCCTTTCGTGCGGCCGCTGTTGCACCGTCTCCATCGCAAGGGGAGAGAATGGGGAGGAGGTCAGGGTGAGATCCTGCTGCTGTTAGATAGCGATGAAGAGGCCCCTAATGCATCGCCACCTAGGCCTCTCCATGCCGCGGAGGGATCGAGGGAGCTCCAACAAAGCCTCACCACTGGTGGATCTAGGAAGAATCTTGTACTTCTGTCCGATTCCTGGTTGACGGCGGAATCATAGGATGCGGATGAAGTCAAGGCTGGTGGGTCAACGGAGCTCCGTCTTGCCCCCTCCGCTGGCTGCTCGAGGAAGCACCGGATTGCCCCCTCCACTGGCTGCTCGAGGAAGCACCGGATTGCCCCCTCTGCTGGCTGCTCGAGGAAGCACCAAATTTCCCCCTTCGCTGCCTACTCAAGGAAGCACCGGATTTCCCCCTCCGCTGGCTGCTCGAGGAAGCACCGGATTGCCCCCTCCGCTGGCTGCTCGAGGAAGCACCGGATTTCCCCCTCCGCTTGCGGGTCGAGGAAGCACCTACTTGGCCTCTCCGCTGGCGGATCGAGGAACCGGCAAGACGCCATCGCCGCTAGCGGGTCAAGGAAGCATCGTCGTTCCTTCCCTGATGGTGGGTGGAGGAAGCACCATGTTGCGCTCTCCACTGGTGGATCGAGGAAGCGCCGTCATTCCGTCTCCGATGGTGGGTTGAGGAAGCGTCATCATGTATCGAGGAAGGTATGATCTCTTAACTATGCTTTTCCTCGTTCTCTGAATGTCATAATATTTGCGAGCCACCATATGAATTAGGACATAGCTTTAGTGCAACAACGTTAACGCATGACACCAGTAGCTACCTGTGCGTCAAGGCCTACTTACGTCAAGAACAACTTGCTTAAGCATGCATGTGCAGGAGAGGCCATCCGATGGCTGACAACGCATCACACTTCAGCACTACTTCAGAATGTGCGCTAATGCGGTATGATCACTTAAATAAGTAGCCAGCCCTTGTAGAAGTAACTTAACTTCTACCTCCACAGGATGACAAGTTCAAGCTTGGGAATATGAAATAGAGAAAAAAAACTCAAGGTTTGCTTAAGCTAGTTGTATTAGCACCTGCAGTAGAGATAAAGTTGTGAATGGAGGCAATTTTGGTGCACGCACTTAGAAGACTGAATGTACTTCTTTATGTGGCTGATAGAAAAGAACACACTTTGTTCTACTTGATGGTTTTCCGAAAACAGAAACCAATAAAATGTCTTGGCGATGCATGATCATTTCATAGATGAGCAGTTAATTGCTTGAAGTTTCAAAGGTTAGCAGCTAATTGCTTGGCAGTGAGTGAGCTTCCCTCAGTTCTATTTAAAAAAGAGAGAAAAGGGAGAGGAGAGGAAACTAGACATTGCTGCCATATTTTGTTGACTAGTGTCGGATTATTAGTTAACTAATAATCTGTAATTGCTATATTTTGTAAACTATTAGAGTAGTCAGATTGGCAGATTGGTTGATCTATTCCATGTTGTTCTGTAATTGCTATATTTTGATAGTATTATGACAAAATCATGTTCTCATAATTTCAGGAGTTACATAAGCTTGCTAAATTATATATTGTGACTGGTCACACCATTGTTGGCACTGTCGAGCTGACAATGATAAAGGACTTTTTGGCATCTGTGTTTCTGGTGTATGGTTGTGTAGATGGCACATGTTCTTTTCTTGTGCATACATTGACAGATACCGATGTAAAGAAAAAGCAGAAGGTAAGTGAGTTAAAGTTATTTTCTCAGATTTTTAATTGTTATGTTTTGAGTTTTTATTCATAGTATTGAATCATGATTTTCATACTATAGAAAATACCTAGGCATGCGGTTCCAGATGACTTGGTGATAAGTGGACGTGTTAGTGTTGTATTCCATCTAGGTGTGATTGTTGGAGGATCCTATAATGTGCTCACTGCATACGATGGACGTGTGAGAATTTGTTGTTGGAAGAACTTCATTGATCAGGTGGGCTAGAAAGCGAAGACGAAGATCATGATGTTGTTCTGCCGTCTTGATGACATGACATGGTTGTTTGTCCACCCTCTCAATGCCGTTGTGATGGCATGACTACTTGTTAGGATGGTGGCAATATGATGTAGTAGTTGTGCACTTGGACATTGCTTTTGCGTCTTAGATTAAAGTGATGCCTTATATTGAGTTAAATGTGACATCATAGCTGTGCACTTGGACCTGGTTTACGTAAGTGCAAGCTAGTAGTAGGTGGTAGCAATGAAGAACTTGCTTTGGGGCTGTGTATAACTCCAACTTTGTGACTATATATATCCAAGCTAGTAGTAGCTGGTAGCAATGAAGGACCTGGTTTATACTACTTTTGTTTCCGTAGCACTAGTTTAATGGATATAGTCCTTTATTTACAAATACTTATATAGATTTACCTGGTTCAGTTCAGACTTCAGAATAGCTTCTCCTGTTACTGTATATAAACCTGAGAATAGTTTCATACTTGAACTATACTTAAACCATACCCATACATATATCTCTCAAAACCATACTTGAACCATGCCCATTTAATGTCATTTTTAGCCCAACCAAAACTGAACCCATTATTTTTTTCCATCCAAATCAATTTAAACCCGATACATAACCGTGGGTTTAAACTCAATACATAACTAAGGGTTTGCTTCAATATACATATAATTGCACAAATTGACATGTTAAGAAGCAAATGAGATAAAAAAAGGCATAAGTGCATCTACAACAGTTTGAGAACAAAGTTATCCTTGACATACAGTCAGCACACGGTAAGAGGCAAAAAGATAATGCCCAGGGGTGAAAAGCTCACTAACAAGTGTATTAAAGGCAAATTGCTTAGCCAAAGCACAAGCAAACACTTCCGATTTGCATGTGGTGTTTCCCTATAATACATAATTACATTGTGCATCACGGCATGCACGCGTATCAAAGATACTTGTTGTCGATCGTCATTGCTTATTGCACATAACCAATACCCAGAAACTGATTTGGACCCATAGTTTATAACCGTTAATAACCAAACTGTTTAAACCCATAACCAATTATACCCAACCTAGTTTCTCCACATACCCAGACCAAAACCAAACTAAAAAAAAGTTCAACCCAATAAAACCTAAACCAATCAAATCCAAAGTAAGAACCGAACTGTTTCACTCGGTTTTTTAATAACCATTCTCAGGTTTAACTGTATATGCTCTCAGTAGTTCGGAATAGCTACTAGAGAGGAGAAGTAGACAAGACGACTTGGAGAAGCAGAGAGGAAGCCTTGGAGAAGCAAAGAGGAGAAGCGGTAGCGAAGGAGAGCTCGCGCGGACGACCAGACCCGGCCGCTCGAGCGTTTGATGCAGCGCGCCATATGATGGAGAGCTCGCGTGGAGGACCAGCCGCGGCTGCTCGGGCATCTGATGTAGTGCGTCGTCTGGTGCCATCCATTAAAAACAAACTCGAATTAAAACGGATTAATTTCGTCAAACACGATGAAATTTCAATGTCAAACACGGCGATGAAATTCACTAGCGTTTGTACATAAATGGACGTCATTTTGTCCCTCAACTAAAACTCAAAAAAAAGAAGAAAAGCTAACTCGTAGCGGGCGGTGACCTCGTATGCATGACCACCTTGATGGGCCACATCGCCATTGACGTCGAAGTAGTCCTTCTATTGGCGAAAGGATGCCAGACATGGCGATCATGGAGTAGCACGTCGCATTGCGCCACTCCATAGCGCTGCCTGCATCGTCGCTCTCTCCTTAGCCACGATTGTCTGTAACAAGGAGTTAGTGCCGCCATGGCCACCGTGTTAGTGGAGGAGAAGACCACGCTCTTTCGCATTTGCCGCGTTGTGCCACTCTTGATGCTCAGCCTGACTCGATGCCCCCTCCTTAGCCAATGACACCTCTTCTTTGACAAACTTGTCGCATTGTACCACTCCTACCACGTTGCCTGCCTCGCCACACTCACCTCAGCCGACAATATGGCCTGTGACGAGGAGTTGGCACCGTCATGGCCTCTGAGGAAATGGAGGAGGTGTCCGCTCACCGTCGCGCTCTCCGGGGACACCTCCTCCATTCTGGAATTGTCGGGTCATGCCAATGCTACTATGTCGCCCTTTCATCCGTGGACACACTGGTTGTGCGTCGGTAAGGACGACTCGTCCTCACGCGACACCTGATCTGAATGTCGCGATTACGTGTAGGGGACAACTAGTGATCGTGGATGTGAAGGATAACTAGTCATCTTTGACGACAATTATACATGTAGGTGGGAACATTCAAGTCAAGATTTTTTCTATTGTTTGAGCAATAGAACTTTTCTCAGCCCATATATATATAATTGTTTAGAATAATAAAATAATTTGGAACAAATAATATTTCAAAGAAATATGAGATATATATGCTACTAAAAATAATGTTACAAAAATTTGCTTGTTAAAAATTATTTTGTGATGAAAATACCATTAGATCTGAGAATTGTGGAGGGTTGATCACGTCTTATTTCATACCACTAATAAAATAAATCCGAAACAAAAGAAAAATCACAAAAAGAAACTACCCTACATCCTCAAAAAAGAAAAAGAAATACCCCTCGATCTGTTTCGCCGCCACCTAACCCGATCGCTGGCCGTAGGCCGCAGCAAGGACGCGTCGTCGCCGCCGGTGGGCCACTACTCCCCGCCTCCCCCCTTTCGTCCTCCACTGCTCGCTCGCTCGGCCAAGGCCTGGCTTGGCTGCTTCTCTCGGCACCCCCTCCCCGCTCTGCTCGCTCGACGCCCCCTCCGCCCCTCGCCCGCTCCACTCGCCCGGTCGCTCCGCCCGGCGCCCGCTCCGCCCGGCACCCTCTGTGCTGCTATCCTGCTCCGCCCGGCGCCTGTTCCGGCCTCCCCTGCTATGCCCCCCCCACTCCCCTAGTCCGGCCTCCCCACTCCCCAGCATCCGAGTCTTTATCTTGAGCAAAGGTAATGTCCAAGAGATATTTAGATATAGCCTCGGAATGCTTGCACCTCGTCATCCCACTCACGCGGATGGAGTGGCGCCAGTTCATGGTCGTCGCCGATCGTTTTCCGTCATCACCATCGTGCTACAACTCTGAAGTTTTGCTTCAAGTACAGTTAACATCGCGGGTACATGATATCTATTGCCAGGCCATTATACTATCACCAATAGATGCACACCCCGGTGGTTTGAACGTGCTTACCCTAGAGGGCATGAGTTCGAATCCTCGCAAGCACTTGTTTTTTATTTCTGTCCCACAAGCCCCTGGTTTTGGGAGAAAACACCCTAGTTCCAAAATAAAATATGCATTCCTATCAGAAAAATAAAATTGGTATTTCTATCAGAAAAAACGTGTTCTCTCCATTTATAAACTTTGTTTACTCTTTTGGTTAATTAAAATTGGTGCAATTGATAAATAATTTAATTCCCTAAAACTTGCAAAAATATTACTTAATATTCATAAATCCGAATATAAATTATATGTCTATAACTAAAAAAATGCATACATGTTCTATTGCTCCTTTTTCGCATCACTAGGGGATTGTTGCAATATGTTGTACATATTACCATGATTGCACAATTTGTGGCAATATATAATAGTTATTGCAACACAATGAAGGTGAGGCAAAAAGTCGTTCTATCACAACCAATACGTGTTTTGTTGCAATACGAAGCAATTTTTTGCAACAATATATGTGCCTAGCGCCGTTGTAATTTTTGCAATACATGCCAGAATATTACCACAAAGATTTACTTTTTTGCAATACGTACTCTCTATCACATCAAAATGACTAATTCTCGCAATGAAACAGAACTGTTGCAATAGCGCCACCATATTACGACAGGCACATAGTTTGTGGCAATACATGGCTTATATTGCAACAAAAGGAGTACATGGCAAGGCGAAACAAACATGTGGCAATATGTAGGGCCTATTACCATGAACTGGAAGTTTGTGGTAATACATCATTTTATTACAACGAAAGATAGACGTAGCAATAAATTTTGTTACAATAGACTAGAATCCTTGTAGTGGAAGCCGGGAAAATCCTTCTATGTGAAGCCAGCTCCTGCTCATGGTCGAGTGAACTATGTTTCTGCTGAAGAAGCCCTTGAGGACCCTGATGTTATCCTAGGTACGCTCCTTGTCAATAGTCATCCAACATCTGTTCTGTTTGGTACTGGAGCATCTCATTCATTCATCTTAGAAAGTTATGCATAGTTGCATAACATGTCTTTTTGTGATATGCCTACTCCTTTAGTAGTTCAGACTCCTTGTTCAAAATGGCAAACTTCTAGAGTAAGCCATGACAATGAGATTCTTGTGGATAGGCTAGTCTTCCTAGCATCTTTGATAGCCCTCAAGTCTTCAGACATCAATATCATCTTAGGCATGGAGTGGATGAAAGCCCACTATGCTAAGATTGATACTCATACTAGGAATGTTCAGCTTACACATCCATCGGGTGAGATTGTTAATGTCTCCACTCGAGCAGCCAAGCGCCAACTCTATTCTCTCAATGCTAGCCCTCTTCCAGAATTAGAAGATATTCTGGTAGTCCATGACTTTCCGGATGTCTTTCCAGAAGAACTACCGGGAATTCCACCCATCAGAGACATTGAGTTTGTGATAGAGCTCATCCCAGGGACTGACCCAATAGCCAGAAGACCCCATAAGATGGCACCCTTAGAACTAGCCGAACTTAAGAAACGACTCGATGAGGCTTTAAAGAAAGGTTTCACCCGTCCTAGTTCTTCTCCTTGGGCTTGCCCCGTCCTCTTCGTTAAGAAGAAGGATGGATCGGATCGGATGGTTGTGGATTATCGGCTAGTAAATCTGGTCAACATAAAGAACAAGTATTCGCTCCCCAGGATCAATGATTTGTACGATAACCTAGTTGGATCTTGTGTCTTTTCCAAAATGGATTTGAGGTTGGGATATCATCAAATCAGAATAAGAAAAGGGGACATTCCAAAAACGGCTTTTGTTACTCGTTATGGCCAAAACGAGTACACTGTTATGTCCTTCGGTTTAACCAATGCCCCAGCCACCTTCTCCCGCTTGATGAATTCGATCTTCATGGAGTATTTGGATAAATTCGTTGTGGTTTACCTCGACGATGTACTCATCTACTCGAAGAACAAACAGGAACATGCCGAGCATCTAGGGCTGGTATTGATGAAACTTCGAGAGCATCATCTGTATGCCAAGTTTTCCAAGTGTGAATTTTGGTTGCCAGAAGTGACCTACCTAGGCCACGTGATCTCTAGTAAAGGTATTGTTGTCAATCACGAGAGAGTTCAGGCCGTCCTTGATTGGACTCAACCTGAATCGGTTAGGCAAGTTAGGAGTTTCCTTGGCTTAGCGAGCTATTGTTGCCGCTTTGTCAAGAATTTCTCCAAGGTTGCGAAACCTCTGACTGAACTCCTCAAGAAAGATAGAAAGTTCGAGTGGACTCCACAATGCGAGCACAGTTTTCAGGAGTTGAAAAGACGCCTGACCTCTGCTCCCGTTCTGGTGCCACCAGAATTCTCTAAGGACTTTGTTATCTATTGCAACGCCTCGCAACAAGGATTAGGTTGCATTCTCATGCAAGATCGTCATGTGATTGCATACGCATCTCGACAATTGCGTCCACATGAGGATAATTATCCAACACATGATCTTGAGCTTGCACCTGTGGTCCATGCACTGAAAACTTGGCGACATTACCTTCTGGGTAATCATTGCAAAATTTACACTGCTCACCAAATTCTGAAATAGATTTTCACCAGCCATATTTGAATCTCAGGCAAAGACGATGGGTTGAGTTGATTACAGATTATGACTTAGGGATAACTTACACCCCGGGAAAGCCAATGTCATGGCTAATGCACTAAGTGTAACATCCCAAAATTCCATTTTGGAATGTTATGAATATAGTTATGCATCTATCTTCATCATTGCTTGAATACATGTTTGTTGAAATGTTCTTTCTAAATTTCTGAAACCCCTTTCTACTTTCAATATGTTGCTTTTACCTATTTGAAGTCTTGGTTAAAAGTTCAAATAAGAGGGGAGGAACATGACACTCCACACTAGGGACTAATTGGTGATTTCTTTGAACAAAAATAACCAGGAGTTATTTTGAAAATATTTGCAAAAAGGTTTTAAAAACAATTAGGCAATTTCTAAAAATATTATTTTTTTCAAAGTGTTGAAATGACAGAATAAAAATGTTCAACAAATGACATTTATTATTCTGTTAATTTTGATATATAATACTCCTATTGCTAAGAATGTTTTGAATGCTTTTAAAGACGTTTTACTATTCTGGTTAATAAAAAGAGTAACGGTTTTAGTATTAAACGGGCCGGCCCACGGCAGTTACTCGCGAAATTAATACGAGCCGGCCGACCGACGCGCAGTCCTCGCTCCCTCTCTCGCTGCCACCGGGTCCCACCCGACCGACCGTTAGCCCCGCGCGGTCATCTCCCTCCTCCCCGCACGCGCCGGAGCTCCTCGCCGGCAGTTTCTTTTCCCCCTGGATCTCTCTCCTCTCTCCTCCCCCGCACCACCCGAGCACCCTATAAGTAGCCCTGTCACTCCTCTCTCCATTCCCCCCCCCCCCGAGCCCCCTCTCTCCCTCGCTGAGGCGCTGCCAAATTCCTCGCCGGAGTTGCTTCCACCACCGGAGCTCCCATCGCCCGTGCCCGTCGCTCCACTCTCCCCCTCGCCCCTCCGACCCCTCCATTCGACGTCGGAACTCGCCCGCCGTCGTTTGAACCCCTCCACTGCTTCCCTCGACCACCGGAGCGCCAACACCGACAACTTCGCCATCTCGGACTCACCGGAGAACCCTCGTCGGCGACCTCTTCTCTGTGAGTTTCCCCCTCCCAATCCGTAGCCGTACGATCTCAAACCGACGCACGAGATTAGATCGGATTAATTTCCGAACCGGTATTCTCTACCGACCGGTCGTCCGCCCGCAAACCTCCACGCGCACACACTAGCCACCAATAGGAAAGCGCCACGTAGCCCCCCTGGCCGTTGAAAATCAAGTTTTCTTTTCTGTTTTTGTTTTAGTTAACAGAGTGATTTCAAATTTTGTTTTTCTTATAACTTTTAATATGTTTAATATTTTGAGTTGATTCTTTTTGCAATAGCTCACATTTTTCATGTAGTTTCACCCTGTACTTTTAAATCTCAAATTTGAACTATAAAATTTGAATTGAATCAAATTTGCTCAAAACATTTAAATCTGTATAACTAGAATTTGAAAATAGATTTTGATATGAATCTTTTTGCTACTATTTGATATTGATTAGGACTATCACCATTCTTAGTTTGAGAATTTTTAGGATGATTTTGATTAGTGTTCTAGCAATAAACAAAATCTGCTTAGTATTATAGTATAGTTTTATTTAATTAGTTTTAGTTAGTTTAACTTAGATTTAGTTTTAATTTGTTTAGTAGGTTCTATTGTTTAAACATTTAGTGTTTTACTTGTTGTTAATAATAACATTAAATTTTTTAGTTTATTTCTTTGTTAATATAGGAATCACAACTTCTTTTCAAATAGGTTTATTTTTGATTAAAACAACTAGTTAGTAATAATTTTGCTTTCAAACAAAGTTTTATATAAGTTAATTTTGTTTTCTAAGACAAGTTTATTTGTAAAATTCTTTTCTGTTAAGACCATGTTTCGTCAATAAATAATAAGTTTTGCTCTTTTGTTAGTAAAACTATAGTTGTTTGATATAGTGTTTATCAAAACTTTTAAAAAGTTTATAAAGTTTTTCCCAACAAACTTTAATGAATTCAATTCTTTTATTAATAAAATATTTTTATTGTTTCCTTGCTGTCAACAATTGTTTTGTTATTAAAAATAGGTTTCATTATGTTAGTAGTGTTTTATCACTCATCTTTAGAAAACAAAACTTTGTGTGTTTTCTTGCTTGTGATTTTTATGCATTGTTTTGTCTTGATTGGTTACTAGTTCATGGTTCATGGTTGTGAGTTACCATATTTTGTTGTATGCTTATTGAGTGCTCTTGTTTGCTTCGTTAGATTATCCGGAGTGCGAAGCTTGTTACTTAGAGTCACTCACGTACGAAGATCATCAATCAGGCAAGTCACTTTGATCATCTTTACCCATGTTTTTATTGCATTAGTTCTTCCATCACCCCAATTGCATGCAAGATAGGTTAGTTGGAAACTTGGTTACATTGTAGTAGTATCATGTGGTAGGTACCCCCTCTCAACCCTTGACACATTGGCCCCGGGAAACGTTGTTATACTTTTTGCTATGCTATTAGTAGACGGGGTTGGTTGTGTGATTCATGAGAGTTGAGAGAGTTAATAAATTTCAAGACCTAGATAATGATCAAGACTTCAAGACTCCATGTTTTCAACATACCTCTGGGTGGATGATGGTTGAACGGCACCCTGGAGAAACCAGTGGATTGCCTAGGTGATGCTGGAGATGGCCAGTATTCACGCGGAAAGATCCACCCAGGCACAAAGAGATGGATGGGTGCTTCAAGACCCAAGGCTTACCTGCACAGCCACAAGTCATTATGGGCTCTGGCTTGGTTGGATATCGTGGTGACCCTGGACAGGCGGTGCTACGAGATGTAGAAGAACGGTAGGAAAGGATGGGCACCGACAGAGTCGTAGGGAAACCCTTTGGAAGACCATGTTTTGGTCATCCGTTTCTCAAACACCCTGAAGTGCGAGAAATCAAACGGAGGCGACCAAATCTTGTGGGGAACGTGTGCAAAACTCTACAGGGTACTCAAACCTAATCGATTAGCCATGTCCACGGTCATGGACGACTTGAGCCAAAGGAACTGAAACATTCGGAATTCTCAACACTAGTAATATGATGATGTGGGTATTAACAATTTGGGTATGAGAATTGGTTGGTGGAACCATCTCATTCATCAACCAACTTAGTAATAATTTTTGCTTAGCCCTCTCTTGATGTAGGAAAAATTGGCTTTACGCAAAAACTTACCACCCCGCCTGCCATATAAGCATGTAGACTAGATGATTATCTTTTCACCCCTCTTTTGTGACTTTGCCAGCATATTCCATATGCTGACCTACACAGCTGCAACGTATCATGTTGCAGAGTACTTTTCCGACCAGGAGTGAGGACACGTTCTACGCTCGGTGAGATGCCCTTGGAGTCAGATGGACTCATCTACCTTCGACGCTTCCGCAAGATTTAGACATTCTCATGAGTTGGCCTTCAGCCACTTTATTGTAATCTTTATTGTAATAAAGGACTCGATATGAGATTTCGATTAATATAATGCTATGTCATTTCCCTTTGATATATACATTGATGTACCGTGTGTGTTCCAGCATGATCTTGGGATGGTACGGAAACACCGGAGATTCGACCTTTCAGGTCGGGTCGTTACAGAAATGGTATCAGAGCACACGTTGACCGTAGGACGTAACCTCCAGGATTGGAAAGCCTTAGGATTGTATCTCTTTGTCTTTAAAATTCTTATACTCTCATCTACTCATTTCTGATTTCTCTTCGGTTATTTCAAAATTTATAGATGGCCACCTTCATCCCAGTGTTGATCACGGAGTTTTGCCAGCCTGACGCAACGATGCCTTTTGGTAAGGAGCTGATGAGGATCGTCAAGGACATGAGAATTGCTTTGCCGAGCATCACCGGGACTCCTATCATGTCATTTCCATAAGATGGACGCTATAGGATCGAGGTGCACATCCCAGGGAAGACCTTTGGGAATCGGAAGGAACCCATCGACTTCAAGTTTGTGGCACCCAGCTGGATACTTGGAAGAGACATGGCCATTCATCGTGCCCTTGGACGTATTCAGGAGGAATATAGAGGTGGAACCATTTCACTAGGACTCAGCATGGTTTGCCGCAGAGATGCCCATGGCAACATCATCACCAACCCCACTGGAGACTCCACCATGTCATATATCCAGACCCTGGAGACGCACATCAGGACTCTGGAGCTTCAAGTTCGTGCTGATATGAAGACAATCAAGAATCTGATGAACCGCGAGATTGACCTCGAAGCTGACATACGGGAAGCCGAGTACGAGCATGAGTATGAGGTGAAGGATTTCTTAGAAAGGATCGACAAGTCGAACACTCGCATCGCCACTCTGCAGGAACAGATGGACATGGGTGAAAATCTTCATCCTGAGGGAGACTTGGCTCCTTTCATCAGCGACGATGATGACTATGAGGAGAGCACCACTGGAGGAGACTCAGTCACCATGTACTTCTGAGGAAAACTTTAGTCATGCCCTCCATGTATCTTTTATTTTCGTCGTTAAAGCATAGGTCGATGCGTAGTTTGATTGAGATTTGTATTCCCGATGTTTGACATTGATTGAATAAATGAATGAGTGTTTGGTGTGATATGTTTGTTGCATTGCATATGGGTAGTGAATTTCTCCTTTTAGGCCCTTGTTCTATTCTAATTCTCACCCCTCTGAAAACAGCAAGATGCCTCCACGACGTGAGTTCGACTTCACCTTCCCGCCGGAACTCACGCAACTCCTTTAGCAGCAGAATGCACTGATGCAGTTATTGATCCAGAACTAGAACAACAACCACAACCACCCACCCCAGGCTGACAATCTCACCCGTTTTCTGAGGTTGAACCCTCCAATTTTCTCCAGCAGCACTGAGCCCATTGTACCAGATGACTGGCTCCGTAAGATGGAGAGAGAACTCATCACCGTTGGATGTACTGACGCTAAGAAGGTGCACTTTGCCACACATCAACTGGATGGACCAGCAGCTTCATGGTGGGAGAACTACAGCACCACATATCCTATTGCTGATGTAACTTGGGAGCAGTTCAAGCAAGCTTTCTGCACCGCACATGTTTTAGCTGGAGCTATGAGTATGAAGAAGCGCGAGTTTCGCAACTTGCGCCAGGGAAATCGCTCTGTGGCCCAATACGTGGATGATTTCAGCACACTGGCACGTTATGCACCAGGAGACGTGGCCGATGATGCGGCCAAGCAAGAGAAGTTTCTGGAAGGACTCAACGATGAGTTGAGCATGCAGCTGGTAGTGTCTACCTTCAATAACTACCAAGAGCTGGTGGACAAGGCCCTCATCTTGGTGGGTAAGCAGCAGCAAATTGAGAACCGCAAGAGGAAGTACACTCAGGGGAAGTTCAAATCTGGATCTCATCAGAAGCCCCGCTACTCCGCGTACTCAGGGAATACCGGATCAGGGACCGGTAAGTTTGGAAGGCATACTCATGTTGTGCACAACCATGGAGGCCACAAACATGGAGGAAATGGGAATGCCCGTCCCAACCATGGCAATTTCAAGACTGACAACGGGAATGGGAACAACAACCAGCACCGTCACGCTCCTACTCAGAAGGATCTGAGCCACATCACCTGTTTCAAGTGCCAGAAGACAGGGCACTATGCTACTGAGTGTCCCCAGAGCAAGTAGGGAAATGGAAACGGCAACTCCACAGCCAAGAAGCCAAATTCGTTTCCTCGTGCCCACGTGAACCACCTTGACGTGGAAGAAGTTTATGATCAACCCGAGACTGTGGTTGGTAAGTTTTTATTGCATTCACGTCCAGTTACAGTACTTTTTGATTCCGGTGCAACTCATTCATTCATATCAAGGGTAGTTGTGGATAAGTATGGTTTGCCCACCAAAACCCTTAGACAGCCCATTAAGGTCAGTTCCCCAGGAGGTATGATTATGGCAGGAATAGGATGCCATGCCCTGAAACTTCACATAGGAAACCATGTTTTTCCCACCGACCTCATCGTCTTAGAATCCTAGGGATTGGACGTAATCCTAGGCATGGATTGGATGACCAAGTATGAAGGAAATCTTGATTGCCCCAGCAAGTCTGTTACACTCACCACCCCAGAGAACAAGAGGATTAAGTATGTATCCCGACGCACCCAGATGAGTGCACGGTTAAATTCCCTCACAGGAGTTGTTCAGGAGGAAGTACCTGTGGTAAAAGACTTTCCGGATGTATTCCCGGAAGAATTACCAGGCATGCCACCAGATAGGGAGATTGAGTTCCTAATAGATCTACAGCCAGGGACAGCCCCAATTTCCAAGAGACCCTATCGGATGCCCGCAAATGATCTGGTGGAAATCAAGAAGCAAATTAAGGAGTTATTGGACAAGGGATATATTCGCCCAAGTTCTTCACCTTGGGGAGCCCCGGTTCTTTTGGTGGAGAAGAAGGATAAAACCTTGAGAATGGTAGTCGATTATCGTGCCTTGAACGAGGTGACTATCAAGAACAAGTACCCTCTGCCGATGATAAATGATTTGTGTGATTAGCTAGTAGGCGCCAAAGTATTCTCTAAGATCGATCTTCGATCAGGGTGTCACCAACTGAAGATTCGTGAACAGGATATACCCAAAACAGCTTTCACCACAAGGTATGGCTTATACGAGTATACAGTCATGTCCTTTGGTTTGACTAATGCTCCTGCCTACTTCATGAATTTGATGAACAAGGTGTTTATGGAATATTTGGACAAGTTTGTCATGGTGTTCATCGATGACATTTTGATATTCTCCAAGAACGAGGAAGAACACAAGGAACATATGCGTTTAGTTCTGGAAAAGCTAAGAGAGCATCAGTTATATGCCAAGTTCAGCAAATGTGAATTTTGGCTGACGGAAGTCGGATTCCTTGGACATGTTATTTCTGGAGAAGGAATAGCCATAGACCCCGCTAAGGTTGAAGCCGTCACCGAGTGGAAGTCACCCACCTCAGTTAAGGAGATCCGCAGTTTCCTTGGACTAGCCGGATATTACCGGAGATTTATTGAGAATTTCTCAAAGATAGCCAAGCCTATGACAGAGTTGTTGAAGAAAGAGTCTAAGTATAATTGGACTGAGGAATGTGAAGCCAGTTTCCAGGAGTTGAAGAAACGTTTGGTCACAGCCCCAGTGTTGATTTTGCCCTATATTCGGAAGGACTTCCAGGTTTATTGTGATGCTTCACGTCAAGGACTTGGAGGAGTACTCATGCAAGATGGAAAGGTTGTAGCGTATGCATCTAGACAACTACGACCTCATGAGTTGAATTATGATACCCACGATTTGGAACTAGCAGCCGTAGTGCATGCACTCAAGACCTGGAGACATTTTCTTATCGGAAATAGTTGTGATGTATACACCGACCATAAGAGCCTGAAATATATCTTCACACAGAAGGAGTTGAACCTCAGACAGAGGAGATGGTTAGAGTTAATCAAGGACTATGACATGAGATTACATTACCATCCAGGTAAGGCTAATGTTGTAGCCGATGCCTTGAGTCGGAAAACTTATGTAAACACACACACAGCGGGAGGATTACCCCAAGAGTTAGCCGATGATCACACTGGAGATTTAGTCCACCTTGACCGAAAGAATTCGAGAAGCCTAGAAATCGGACAAGATGATAGCTGAGATAAAGCAGAGAATGGAAGATGGTAAAGCTAAAGGTTTTCGTGAGGATGAACACGGAACTTTGTGGTTTGAGAACCGAATCTATGTGCCCAATGACCCAGAGCTCAAGAAGTTGATACTTCAGGAAGCCCACGATTCACCTTACTCGATACACCCAGGCAATACCAAGATGTATCTAGATTTAAAAGAAAGTTACTGGTGGACAGGTATGAAGAAGGATATTGCGGAACACGTTGCAATATGTGGTGTTTGTCAGCGAGTAAAGGCAGAACATCAGAAACCAGCAGGGTTACTCCAACCTTTGCCGATACCCGAGTGGAAATGGGAAAAGCTTGGTATGGATTTCATCACAGGATTACCCAGGACTCGTTCAGGTTATGATTCCATCTGGGTAGTGGTAGATCGTTTGACCAAGGTGGCTCATTTCATTTCAGTGAAAACCACCTATACCAGTGCTAAGCTAGCCAAGATATATATGACCAGGATCGTATGTCTGCATGGAGTTCCGAGGAGTATTGTGTCAGATAGAGGAACACAATTTACCTCAAAGTTTTGGCATCAGTTACATGAAACTTTAGGTACGAGACTGGAGTTCAGTACAACTTTTCATCCGCAGACCGATGGACAGACTGAGAGAGTCAACCAGATTCTGGAAGACATGTTGAGAGCTTGTGCGCTAGATTATGGATCTAGTTGGGATGACAATTTACCTTACGCAGAATTCTCGTACAACAACAGTTATCAGACCAGTCTGAAGATGGCCCCTTTCAAAGCCTTATACGGAAGGAGGTGCAGAACACCATTGACGTGGGATGGTGTTGGAGACCGACAACTTTTTGGTCCCGACCTTATCCGAGATTCTAAAGAGAAAGTCAGGTTGATTCGTGACAGACTCAAGATAGCTCAATCTCGACAGAAGAGCTATGCTGACAGCAAACATAAAGAAGTGACGTATGAAGTGGGAGACCGAGTGTATCTTCGTGTGTCCCTGCTTCGAGGAATCAAGAGATTTGGTGTTAAAGGAAAATTAGCACCCAGATTCATAGGCCCCTACAAAATTCTTGAACGTAGAGGTGAAGTTGCACTCAAGCTGGAATTGCTGGAAGGATTATCCGGAGTTCATGATGTGTTCCATGTGTCCCAGCTAAATAAATGTCACGCTGAGATGACTGATATTCCCTTGAGAGACACAGTGCCCCTAGAGGCCATACAAATTGACAGTGATCTGACCTATGAGGAGAAGCCTGTCAGAATCCTCGAGACTGCCAACAGAGTTACCCGCAGCACGATCATCAAGTTCTGTAAGGTTTTGTGGAGTCACCACACTGAGGAAGAAGCCACCTGGGAACGCGAAGAAGATCTTCGTAGAGACCAGCCGCACCTATTTTCTAGCCAACCCGAATCTCGAGGGCGAGATTCATCTTAAGGTGGGTAGGTTTGTAACATCCCAAAATTCCATTTTGGAATGTTATGAATATAGTTATGCATCTATCTTCATCATTACTTGAATACATGTTTGTTGAAATGTTCTTTCTAAATTTCTGAAACCCCTTTCTACTTTCAATATGTTGCTTTTACCTATTTGAAGTCTTGGTTAAAAGTTCAAATAAGAGGGGAGGAACATGACACTCCACACCAGGGACTAATTGGTGATTTATTTGAACAAAATAACCAGGAGTTATTTTGAAAATATTTGCAAAAAGGTTTTAAAAACAATTAGGCAATTTCTAAAAATATTATTTTTTCAAAGTGTTCAAATGATAGAATAAAAATGTTCACTAAATGGCATTTATTATTCTGTTAATTTTGATATATACTACTCCAATTGTTAAAAATGTTTTGAATGCTTTTAAAGATGTTTTACTACTCTGGTTAATAAAAAGAGTAACGGTTTTAGTATTAAACGGGCCGGCCCACGGCAGTTACTCGCGAAATTAATACGAGACGGCCGACTGACGCGCAGTCCTCGCTCCCTCTCTTGCTACCACCGGGTCCCACCCGACCGACCGTTAGCCCCGCGTGGTCATCTCCCTCCTCCCCGCACGCGCCGGAGCTCCTCGCCGGCAGTTTCTTTTCCCCCTGGATCTCTCTCCTCTCTCCTCCCCTGCACCACCCGAGCACCCTATAAGTAGCCCTATCACTCCTCTCTCCATTCCCCCCCGAGCCCCCTATCTCCCTCGCCGAGGCGCTGCCAAATTCCTCGCCGGAGTTGCTTCCACCATCGGAGCTCCCATCGCCCGTGCCCGTCGCTCCACTCTCCCCCTCGCCCCTCCGACCCCTCCATTCGACGCCGGTCCTCGCCCGCCGTCGTCCGAACCCCTCCACTGCTTCCCTCGATCACCGGAGCGCCAACACCGACAACTTCGCCGTCTCGGACTCGCCGCAGAACCCTCGCCGGCGACCTCTTCTCTGTGAGTTTCCCCCTCCCACTCCGTAGCCGTACGATCTCAAACCGACGCATGAGATTAGATCGGATTAATTTCCGAACCGGTATTCCCTACCGACCGGTCGTCCGCCCGCAAACCTCCACGCGCACACACTAGCCACCAATAGGAAAGCGCCACGTAGCCCCCCTGGCCGTTGAAAATCAAGTTTTCTTTTCTGTTTTTGTTTTAGTTAACAGAGTGATTTCAAATTTTGTTTTTCTTATAACTTTTAATATGTTTAATATTTTGAGTTGATTCTTTTTGCAATAGCTCACATTTTTCATGTAGTTTCACCCTGTACTTTTAAATCTCAAATTTGAACTATAAAATTTGAATTGAATCAAATTTCCTCAAAACATTTAAATCTATATAACTAGAATTTGAAAATAGATTTTGATATGAATCTTTTTGCTACTGTTTCATATTGGTTAGGACTATCACCACGCTTAGCTTGAGAATTTTTAGGATGATTTTGATTAGTGTTCTAGCTATAAACAGAATCTGCTTAGTATTATAGTATAGTTTTATTTAATTAGTTTTAGTTAGTTTAACTTAGATTTAGTTTTAATTTGTTTAGTAGGTTCCGTTGTTTAAACATTTAGTGTTTTACTTGTTGTTAATAATAACATTAAATTGTTTAGTTTATTTCTTTGTTAATATAGGAATCACAACTTCTTTTCAAATAGGTTTATTTTTTATTAAAACAACTAGTTAGTAATAATTTTGCTTTCAAACAAAGTTTTATATAAGTTAATTTTGTTTTCTAAGACAAGTTTATTTGTAAAATTCTTTTCTGTTAAGAACATGTTTTGTTAATAAATAATAAGTTTTGCTCTTTTGTTAGTAAAACTATAGTTGTTTCATATAGTGTTTATCAAAACTTTTAAAAACTTTACTAAAGTTTTTCCCAACAAACTTTAATGAATTCAATTCTTTTATTAATAAAATATTTTTATTGTTTCCTTGCTGTCAACAATTGTTTTGTTATTAAAAATAGGTTTCATTATGTTAGTAGTGTTTTATCAATCATCTTTAGAAAACAAAACTTTGTGTGTTTTCTTGCTTGTGATTTTTATGCATTGTTTTGTCTTGATTGGTTACTAGTTCATGGTTGATGGTTGTGAGTTACCATATTTTGTTTTATGCTTATTGAGTGCTCTTGTTTGCTTCGTTAGATTATCCGGAGTGCGAAGCTTGTTACTTAGAGTCACTCACGTACGAAGATCATCAATCAGGCAAGTCACTTTGATCATCTTTACCCATGTTTTTATTGCATTAGTTCTTCCATCACCCCAATTGCATGCAAGATAGGTTAGTTGGAAACTTGGTTACATTGTAGTAGTATCATGTGGTAGGTACCCCCTCTCAACCCTTGACACATTGGCCCCGGGAAACGTGGTTATACTTTTTGCTATGCTATTAGTAGACGGGGTTGGTTGTGTGATTCATGAGAGTTGAGAGAGTTAATAAATTTCAAGACCTACATAATGATCAAGACTTCAAGACTCCGAGTTTTCAACATACCTCTGGGTGGATGATGGTTGAACGGCACCCTGGAGAAACCAGTGGATTGCCTAGGTGTTGCTGGAGATGGCCAGTATTCACGCGGAAAGATCCACCCAGGCACAAAGAGATGGATGGGTGATTCAAGACCCAAGGCTTACCTGCACAGCCACAAGTCATTATGGGCTCTGGCTTGGTTGGATATCGTGGTGACCCTGGACAGGCGGTGCTACGAGATGTAGAAGAACGGTAGGAAAGGATGGGCACCGACAGAGTCGCAAGGAAACCCTTTGGAAGACCATGTTTTGGTCATCCGTTTCTCAAACACCCTGAAGTGTGAGAAATCAAACGGAGGTGACCAAATCTTGTGGGGAACGTGTGCAAAACTCTGCAGAGTACTCAAACCTAATCGATTAGCCATTTCCACGGTCATGGACGACTTGAGCCAAAGGAACTGAAACATTCGGAATTCTCAACACTTGTAATATGATGATGTGGGTATTAACAATTTGGGTATGAGAATTGGTTGGTGGAACCATCTCATTCATCAACCAACTTAGTAATAATTTTTGCTTAGCCCTCTCTTGATGTAGGAAAAATTGGCTTTACGCAAAAACTTACCACCCCACCTACCATATAAGCATGTAGACTAGATGATTATCTTTTCACCCCTCTTTTGTGACTTTGCCGGCATATTCCATATGCTGACCTACACGGCTGCAACGTATCATGTTGCAGAGTACTTTTCCGACTAGGAGTGAGGACACATTCTACGCTCGGTGAGATGCCCTTGGAGTCAGATGGACTCATATACCTTTGACGCTTCCGCAAGATTTAGACATTCTCATGAGTTGGCCTTCAGCCACTTTATTGTAATCTTTATTGTAATAAAGGACTCGATATGATATTTCGATTAATATAATGTTGTGTGATTTCCCTTTGATATATACATTGATGTACCGTGTGTGTACCAGCATGATCTTGGGATGGTACGGAAACACCGGAGATTCGACCTTTCAGGTCGGGTCATTACACTAAGTCATAAGTCTTATTGTAACAACCTGATATTACAACAAGGTCAACCATTTCTCTATGAGGAATTTCGGAAGTTAACCTCCACATTGTTCCTCAAGGATTCCTTTCCAACCTGGTGGCGAAACCTACTCTTAAGGATCAAATTATAGCTGGCCAAAAGCGTGATAAGGGTATTTCCCGGATCAAAGAGAATCTCGTTAGCAGTATCGCTAAGGATTTCTCTATCGATGATCAAGGTGTGGTGTTCTTTAAGAACCGTTTGGTGGTTCCCAAGGACCAACATCTTTGGCAGCTGATCCTTAAGGAGGCTCATGATTATCCTCTCACAATTCATCTGGGTAGTACCAAGATATATCAGGACCTATGCTAGAGGTTCTGGTGGACTAGGATGAAGAGAGAAATTGCTCAGTTCGTTGCTAACTATGATGTTTGTCACCGTGTTAAGGCAGAACATCAAAGGCCTGCTGGCACCCTTCAACCTTTAGCTATTCCTGAATGGAAATGGGATAAGGTCGGTATGGATTTCATTACCGGATTTCCCGGGACTAAGAGAGGGAATAATGCTATCTTTGTGGTCATAGACCGCCTTTCCAAAGTGGCTCACTTTCTTCCTGTTCGGGAGAGTATAACTGCTAGCTAGCTAGCGGAGTTATATGTTTCTCGAATAGTTTCTCTTCATGGTGTTCCATTGGAGATTAACTCAGACCGCGGAAGTATCTTTACTTCCTGATTTTGGGAAAGTTTCCAAACCGCTATGGGCACTCATCTATACTTTAGCACTGCTTTCCACCCGCAATCAAGTGGTCAAGTTGAGCGAGTCAATCAAATCCTCGAAGACATACTCCGAGCTTGTGTTATATCCTTCGGTATGAATTGGGAGAAATGTCTTCCATTTGCTGAATTTGCTTATAACAATAGTTATCAATCAAGCTTGGGCAAAGCCCCTGTTGAAGTTCTCTATGGACGAAGGTGTCGAACACCTCTTAACTGGTCAGAAACCGGAGAGAGGCAACTCTTTGGCCTGGATATGATCCAGGATGTAGAGGAGCAAGTTCGCATTATTCGTGAAAAGTTGAAAACAGCCCAATCTCGTCAAAAGAGCCAATATGATCGTCATCATAAGGCTGTGACCTATGAAGTTGACGAGAAGGCTTATCTTCGGGTTACACCTCTGAAGGGCACCCACCGATTTGGTATCAAGGGCAAGTTGGCTCCTTGTTACATTGGACCGTTTCGCATTCTTGCTAAACGAGGAGGGTTGGCTACCAATTGGAACTTCCGCCGCATCTTTCCAAGGTTCATGATGTCTTCCACATCTCGTAACTCAGGCGTTGCTTCTCGGACCCTGTCCGCGAAGTAGACCACGAAGCGCTTGATCTCCAAGATAACCTTACTTATCGGGAATACCTTGTTCGTATTCTTGATCAAGCTGAGCATACCACTCGGCGTCAGAACATCAAGTTTCTCAAGGTTTAGTGGTCACACCATTCTGAGAAGGAGGCCACATGGGAAAGAGAGGATCGTCTTCGACTAGAGTACCCCTCGCTCTTCCCGACGACTTCCAAATCTCGGGACGAGATTCTTTTGAGTGGGGGTGAGTTGTCACATCCCTAGCTAGCTTACTTAGGACAGCATGTGTGTGCATCATGTTTCAATTTTTGCATCAACTTGAAATGGGGATTAACAGAAACCCCAAACACCTCACTTGGATCAAATCAATTCCATGATTGTGAAAAACCAACAAATCCAAAATGCCCACAAATGTCCCCTATGTCTGATAAACATGGACATGATAATACAATGGGTCATTCTAAATATTTGAATATTTATAGCATTTCAAAAATAAATATTAAAGCTACTGAAAATGCCAAATAAAGCATTATAAATATTTCAGTTTTCAAAATATTCTAAAACTTTTTATAGAAGTTTGAAATATTCAAACTAAGTTCTATAAAATATTTGGAATATTTTATGCCTAGCATTTGTGCCTAAAAATGAATAAAACAAATGTCACGAAAATAAAACAGAAACTGGAATTTTTAAAAAAGAAAAGGAGGAAGCCACCTGGGCCGGCCCATCTGGCCCAACACCGTCGTTGTCCTCCTGGCGGCCAGGAGGACGAGCGCGTGCCCGCCGTGCGTGCGCGCCGGAGCTTCCACGCAGCTCCCTACGCGCCTGCATCCCCCCCGTCGCGCTGGCGAGCGGATGAGGACGCGCTGTCGTCCCCATCGCTCTCTCTCTCTCTCTCGCCCATTCTCCCCCTGTTTTCTCCCTCACCTCTACTTCGCCATGGCCAATGGCCCTGCTCGCTCGCCGTCGCAGTTGCAGCCGCACCCGCGCCTTCCTGAGCCTGACAGAGGCTCCGCCTCGTCGTCCCCGTCCTCTGCGCCAAGCCATGCATCGCCAGAAGCCTTGGAGCATCACCCTCGACCTGTTCTTCCTCCTCGGACCCGAGCTCCACCGCCGTCGATTCGTCGCCCCCGAGCCCTCCCCGAGCAAGCTCTCGTCAGTTCTGAGCCCACTGTGAGCTCCCGGCCCTTTCCCCTCTCTTCCCCAGCCATTTCCCCCTCTGTAGGCCCCGGTTGCGCCGGCTCACGAAATGCCCCATCACACGAGCTCGTCACCGGTGTTTCTCTGGTGACTAGCTAGTCTATCTGAGGCCACCATCGAACTCGTGGGGGCGCGTAGAGCCCGTAGGTGCTAAACCCCGGCCATGTGGTGTCCTGGTTCATTGAGCTCGTGCTCGCCCGAGCTCCGGCAGTCGCCGAGCTCGTCGCTGATGTCGATTCCGGCCGTCTCAGCCTCCGAGAGGTGTCGGGGTGGACGCGCGCGTGAGCCTAGGCTCGCCTGGGGCCCTCCACCGTCCATTTGTTTGCTGAAGGAGGAAAGCCGACCCCTCCGCCATCTCTGGAGCCACCGGCGGCTCAACGCCGGTGGGTCTGGCCGAAGTTGACCACGGGGGTTTGACCCCTGGGTCTCTAGCAAGTGGGTCGGGCTCTGCTAATTTAGGGTTAGTTAAAATTAAGTAATTAATTAATTTAATTAAGTTAATGACCCACTAACAGTGGGCCCTACCCTAACTAATTAGTAATTAGTATTTTAACTAACTCTGTTAGTAGCTGGGTCACTGACCAGTGGACCCCACTGGTTAGGTTTGCCTGTCAAAAGTCTGTTGACCAGCTGACGTCATGATGATGTCATGTTGATGCAATAAAGAATTTCCTAAATTAAATTAATTTCAAAAACTATTAAAACATAGAAAATTCATAGAAATTAATCTATAACTCAGATTGAAATAATTTATATGTGAAAATTTATCAGAAAAATCCAATGAATCCAATGGTGATGTTATCGTGCATGTTAGAGCAACCTATGTAGATGAACATTGACATTTACTAATAGGTTAACATATGAAATATGAAATGGAGAATGATTTTGAACCTATATTCAAAATCACTTTATTTAACTTGGACAGTAGTTGCATTAGCTCATCCATACATGTTTTCATGTCATGATCATGCATCATATTGTTGCACTTGCCGTGTATTGATTGCTATTTATCTGCATTGCGGTAGGCCCTGCTTCTGAGGATACCTCCGAGTTTTCCAACGAAGGAGAAAACCTTCCCGCTTCCCAGCAAGGCAAGCAACCCCAATGATAATTCCGATAACATCCCATTATCTCGCTCCTGCTCTTGATTATTGCATTAAGACAGACATTCACTTGTCTGTCATACACGGTAGATGAACCCATTCCTTTGCATGACCTGTCATTGTCACAGTAAATAGCTAAACCTTGCAACCTAGCATACTTGGTAGATGCTTGAGCCATGTTGTGATTTACCTACTTTGCTTGCTATGCTTAGAGTTGTGTCAGGTCTGATTCATCTGGGTGATGAACTGGAGTGAAACAATATTGTTCTGATGTGATAAGCTTATGATGAACCCGATTTGGTAAAGGAAGCAATGAGAGGCTATGTAGGAGTACATAGTGGGTTGTCTCATTGGGACCATTCTTAGGATCTGAGTTCCGTGTCTGTGATCCAAGGCTAGTTACTACCACATGCTGGGCCCTGAAATATCACCATGCTCGACTTATCAATCGCTTAGTCCTTGGTCCAGGAGTTGCAAGTAGTTTCTGGTGTTTATAGCATGCTGGAGGCCGTGCGTAGCGCTGACCCTAGGGGTGGGTTACGACGCGGTAGGCAGTGGCACGGTGTACCAAGGGTCACCCGAATGGTGGGCTTGGGAACCCTGCGCACATCATTTGGGGTCGTAGCGGAAACTTCGGCCGGACTTCCGTGCGAGTTCAGTCTTAAATAGGCGATAGCCTGGACTAGAGGTCTTGTGTGATTGATGGTCATGGCCGACTCCCTTGCTGGGCTTTTGCTTGAAGGTTGCCGAGGTGCATGGTTTTATGAGAACACAATGATAAGTGGTGAGAGCGTGTGTGAAGAAGTACACCCCTGCAGGGTATGAAACTATTCGAATAGCCACGTCCTCGGATATGGACTGCTTGGAGAACTTATGTTGTTCATAGATAATTTAATGGATACTGATAAAAATATCAAGATAAGTGTGAGTACCGTGGATGGCACTCATGTAGGATACGGAAGTGAATCCATGGTGGTGTATTGATGTGGAGTTAGTGGACTCGTGTGCGATATCTAAAATCTAATCAAAGAGTTAAAATGGTGTAGTATAGGTTAGCCATGAGTCAAAGTTGGCATTGCTGCATAAACGCCACCACTCCCCTTGTTGATACTTGAGCATGAATAGTCTAGGTCTACTTTAAAGACTTTTTTAGTATGTTTGTACTCATGTTTTCTTAATAAATATTGCAGATGAGACTCAGGACCCATTAGGTGGGTTCTATCTAGATGTCGATGACGCTGAATAGCTGGTGTCCCAGCTACGACCTTATGCCATGTGGCGGGCTATAGATAGTCAGGCCATGTGCCTTTTTACCCTTTCAACTGTCTGCACTCAGACAGCCATGTGACCGACATGTATCCTTCTTTGTTGTTGTGTTCGTCCCTTCGGAGAAATGCCTCGCAGTGTAATGGAGTCCCTGTAGCCTACTACGACTCGTCAACATGTAGTGATGACATTTATGTCCCACGGCGTAATGGAGTCCTTGTAGCTTGCTATGACTCGTCTACACACGCTTGAGGCCAACACCTGCATTGCTGGGTTACGTATGCCTGTTCCCGTACGGATGTGCCACTTGGGTTCTATGACTAGTCATGTCAGCACGGGTTCTCTGTCGTTTGATTGCCAGCGACATGTTCACATACGTGAGCCAAAAGATGCAAACGATCTCGGCTAAGGTAAGGCTGCAGCCATGGAGTTTACCGTGCATGAGGCTGCAAAGTGATATGTTGTGTTACAGTGTGGATTCATATGACTTACGATCGGGGTCCCGACAGAATGTCATAGCGCACCGTGATGTCGTCGATGAACCGGACGACCGTGGGGCCGTCCAGCTTCTTGATTGGCCGTGCCTCGATCCACTTGGTGAATTTGTCAACAGCCACCAGCAAGTGCGTCATGCCGCCTTGAGCGGTCCTGAATGGGACCACCATGTCCAGTCCCCAAACGACAAAGGGCCACGAGAGGGGGATGGTTCAGAGGTTTGTTGCTGGCAGGTGGCTTTGCTGCGGAAGCATTGGCATCCCTCGCACTCATCGACCAACTTCTTGGCCGCCTCAAGAGCAGTCGGCCAGAAGAAACCGTGGTGGAAAGCCTTGGCCACCAGGGTCCTGGAGGCGGCGTGGTGCCCGCACTCACCTTGGTGGATGTCGAGGAGGATCTCTATACCCTTTTCTGGCTCGACGCATCACTGGAAGATGCCAGTGGTGCTGCGGTGGACGAGCTCATTGTTGATGATGTCGTACCCCATGGCTCGGTGTTGGATTTGCCTCGCCAAAGCCTCGTCCGGGGGCAGCTCGCCCCATAGAAGAAATGCCAGGATGGGTTGGGCCCATAAGGGGGCCATGACGGGGGCCGGCTCGGGAGCCTCCGGAATTGGATGACCAGCCCCCGGGAGCGGCTCGCCAGCCCCCGGGGCCGGATCGCCAGCCCCCGGGACCGGCTTCGGAGCCCTCGGGACTGGATGATCAGTCCCTGGGACCGGCTTGCTAGTCCTCGGGGCCGGATGGTCGATGATCATCGTGACGAACGCGTTGTTGGGGCCGGCCACCTCGGACGCTACCGACTCGGTTGGTGCCGGCGAGGCGGCCGATTGTTCGGGAGCCAGTGGCGAAGGTACCGAAGAGATAGTCGGGGCCGTTGATGGGCCGGCGGTGCCCGCTGGAACGAAGATTGACTCTCATTCTGAGGAAGGCTTGATCAACGACTTGAGAGGCCGCTCGAGGGAGACGCCGGCTAAGATGGCCTACCGGGTGGAGCCGATCTTTGCCAACGCGTCCCCTCGTTAACCGCTCGTGGGACGTGATGAAACTCACAGCCCTCGAAGGAGCTGGTGAGCTGTTGTACGAGGAAGCGGTAGCTGGCCATGTTGGCATCCCTGGCGTCCCATTCACCAGAGACTTGCTGCACCACGAGGTCGGAGTCGCCGAAGCAGAGGATGCACCTGATGCCGATCTCCTTGGCGAGACGGAGGCCATGGACGATGGCCTCATACTCGGCCACGTTGTTGGAGGCGGCAAAGTGGATCTAGAGGGCGTATTTGAGTTGGTCACCCTTCGGGGAGGAGAGGACTATGCCGGCACCCAGTCCGGTCCTCATTTTCGAGCCATCGAAATGCATGCGCCAATGCGTGGAGTCTGGGGGAGGCGGCACGAACTCCGTCTCCGCCAAGTCGATGAGGAAGTCAGCCAACGCATGTGACTTGATGGCGGTTCTTGGCCCATACCGGATCTCGTGATCAGCAAGGGCGATGACCCATTTGGCGATCCGGCTGGTGGAGTCCCGGCCGCTCATGATTTCGCCGAGCGGGGCCGTGCTCACCACGGTGATGGCATGTTCCTAGAAGTACTGTTTGACCTTCTTGGCAGTGAAGTATATGCCATAGCACATCTTATGGTAGATGGGGTAATTCTGCTTGGACGCGGAGAGGACCTCGCTGAGGTAGTAGACGGGTCGCTGGACCGATAGGGACTTGCCCTCCTCCGGCTGCTCGACCACCAGGATGACGCTGATGACGCGGGTGGTCGCCGCGATGTAGACGAGCAGGGATTCCTTCTTAGCCAGCGCGTGCAGCATGGGCACGTGGGTGAGAGCCTTCTTGAGGCCGCGGAAAGCCTCGTCCGCCTCATCGGGCCAGTCGAACATGCCCGACTTCTTGGTTTGACCTGGCTTGATTAGAGCCATCTTGCGAAGGAGCCCATAGAGGGGCAATGCTTCTCCCCCAAACCGGCTGATGAACCGGCCGAGCAAGGCGAGCCAGCCAGTGAACTTCTAGACGTCTCGGAGCCAGGTCGTCTTGGGCATGCGCTCGATCACGCTGATCTTCTCGAGGTTAGCTTCGATACCGAGAGCGGACACGAAGAAACCCAAGAGTTGACCGGACGGGATGCCGAAGACACACTTCTCCGGGTTGAGCTTAATCTTGTACTCGCGCAAGTTCGCGAAGGTCTCCCGAAGGTTACCAAGGAGGCTGAAGTGCTTCTTGGTTTTGACGACGATGTCGTCGACGTAGACGTGGACATTCCTGCCTATCTAAGGAAGGAGGCACTTCTGCATGCACTGTTGGAAGGTGGCGCCTGCGTTCTTCAGGCCAAAGGACATGGTGATGTAGCAAGAGGCCCCAAAGGGCGTGATGAAGGATGTCTTGAGCCGGTCTTCTGGGTCCAGCTTGATGTGGTGGTAGCCGGAGTAGGCTTCCAGGAAGGACAACAAATCATAGCCGGCCGTGGAGTCAATGACTTGATCGATCCGCGGCAGCGCGAATTGGTCCTTGGGACATGCCATGTTTAGGCTAGTGTAGTCGATGCACATGCACCAGGTCTTGTTCTTCTTCAGCACCAGGACTGGGTTGGCCAGCCAGTCCTGGTGGAATACTTCCATGATGAATCCGGTTGCGAGCAGCCGAGCAATCTCTTCGCCTATAGTACACCGCTTCTCCTCAGAGAAGCGGCACAGAGGTTGCTTGACCGGCTTGACGTCCGTCCGGACGTGTAGTTTGTGCTCGGTGAACTTCCTCGGAACATCCGGCATGTCCTTGGGGGAACATGCGAAGATGTCCCGATTCTCACGGAGGAAGTCGACGAGCTCACCTTCCTATTTGCTGTTGAGGCAGGAGCCAATGGTGACGCACTGAGCCGGGTTGGCCGGGTCGAGCGGGATTTGCCTAGTGTCTTTGGACGGCTAGAAGGAGGCCTCGCCAATGAATTGCAAGGGAGGAACCGGCACGGCGGGTTGACTGGCGGCAAGGGCCACGAGCCGGTTGAGCTGTCGTTTCTCCTCGGCGATCTGCAGGGCCTCAGCCAACCGGCTGCCATCTCGAGTGCACTCGAGCGAAATCTTGTAGTCACCCGCGATGGTGATGATTCCCTTGCGGCCTGGCAACTTGAGCTTGAGGTAGGCGTAATGGGGGACCGCCATGAAGCTAAAAAGGGCCAGCCGGCCCAATAGCGCGTGGTAGGGACTTGCGAGGTCCACAACCTCGAACAGCACCTGCTCATGGCAGAAGTGGCCAGGTCCGCTGAAGAGGACGTCGAGCGTGATCTTGCCGACAGGGGAACAGGACTTCCCAGGTACGATGCCGTGGAAGACCGTCCGGCTCACCTACAGTTCTTCTATCTTCAGCCCCAGCTTGTGCATAGTGTCAAGGTAGAGGATATTGATGCTGCTGCCACCATCCATCAGCCCCGTGAGAAGCGGCAAGTTTGTTCCTCGATGGCGATGGTGGGGTCGAGGACCAAGGTGTAGCTGCCGAGATTCGACATCACAGCGGGGTGATCGGTCTGGCTCCAAGTGACTGGCTTCTCCGACCAGTGCATGAACTGGGGATTTGCCGGCATGGTGGCGTTCACCTCACGACGGAGCTGGCGTTGAGCATGTTTGCCCGTCTCTTCACTAGTGAAGACGACGTAATAACCATCTTGGTTGGGGAACTGGTCGATCAAACGACCGTCATTTTGGGCCGGAGCCGGAGCCAGCACCGGGGGGTAGCTTGGGCCGGGGCCGGCGCGTGGGCTGGTGGCGCAGGAGGACCCGGAAGGTCGTCCCCCTGGGCCAATCGTTGTGTGAAGCTGCACTACCGGAGCGTGTGCGTAGAGGGTTTGGCCCCTGAGTGGTTCTTGCAGGGGAGGTCGAGCATTTGCTCGAAGGTGAGCTTCGTCTACCAGGCAGCCTTGCCAGTGCGCTGGCGCTGGCTGGAAGGCTGGGCAGCCGGCTCCTGATCCTTGATGGTATTGACCTGCCGGCTCCCGTAGCGAGGATCCGGCTGGTCATTCTTGCGCTTGTTGTTTTGCAGCTACCGGTTGTCGGCAGCCATCTAGGACGTTGCCGGTGTCGTCGTCGCCTTGTCAGGCAGGGTCGTCTTGACCCGGATGGCCGAATCGGCCATGGCATACTTGTCCGCCTTGGTCATAAGCTCGGCAAGCGTGGCCGGCTTGGAGCATAGAAGCTTGTGCTTCAGGGGGTGCCATCTCGGCAGCCTTCAATGAAGTACTGCACGGGTTGTACCTCGTGCACCCCCTTGCAGGAGTTGCGAAGCTCGGTCCACCAAGTAAGGTAGTCGCGGAGGGATTCGTCCGGCCCTTGAACGCACATGGCGAGTTCGCGGGGGCGGCCAGGCCGCTTGTAGGTGCCGGTGAAGTAGCGGACGAAGGCTTCCTCAAAGTCTGTCCAGGTGTTGATGCTGTCGGCCACCAGGCTGTTGAGCCAGGTGTGGGCCGAGCCGATCAACATGAGGGGGGCATAGCGAATGGCTACGCTCTTGTTCCCCTGGTGATGCCGACCGCGGTGGTGTAGTTGATCAGCCAGTCCTCGGGCTTGGCAGCCCCATTGTACTTCCGAGTGTCTCGAGAGAGCGTGAAGCCGGTCGGGAACGGCTCGTTGCGGATCCGAGGGCCAAAACAGGCCGGACCAATCAAGCCCTCCTCCTCGAGGAGGGTCGGACTACGTGAGGTGGTCGATACGGTTGCGGACATCGTTCTCGCTGCGGGGACACGCGGCCCGATCCGGGCCGAGAGCTCAGGGCGGATGACGGGCGGAACCGTTCGTTCCTACTCGCACCGCGGGGGTGGAGGGTGCCCGTGGCTGCGCCGGCTGCCGGATGCCAGCGCTTCTTGGTGGCGACTGCTGTGAGGCGGGTCGTTGGTGCGTCGGCTACTAACAGCTGACTGCTCGCTCCTCGGCATCTGAGAATGCCGGGGGTTGTTTGTTCCGGTCGGGCAGCTAGAGACGTGAGGGGAGCTGAAATGCTGAGCCGGCTAACGGCCAGCAGTCCCCGTGCCCTCGTGCTCGAGCCGGGGGCCTCCGGTGGCGGCGCCGCCCGACGCGAGCAGGCGCTGCTGCGCGTCGGCGGCGTCGATGAGCTCCTCGATGTGGCGCTCATGAGCGGCACGCTCTTCACCCTCCAAGGTGGCCAAATCCGCGTAGGCCACCTTGAGGGCCCGCAAGTTGGCTACGGGGGTGTCGTAGACGGGCATCTTGCTGCCAAGGATTTCGGCGACCACGCGGCCGCGGTCGCGCATGGCTCCACGGCGGCTGGGCCCGGTGCCAGCCGGGGTGAGACTGTAGGCGGAAGCATATTCCCGCTGGGCGGCCTCCATGCGGCGGCGCGTCGCCGCGAGGGTGGTGGGGTCCTCGAACAGGACGCGACGAGCCGCCTTAAGGTCCACTGAGGCGGCGTCGGGGTTTGCCGTCGGGGCGATAGGGGTGCTCAGGCCCCGGAGGGCCGCACCAAGCAGATTGGAGGTGCCGACGCGGGTCACGGTGGTGTCGGCCGCGGTCCGCACGCGTTCGGAGGAGGTGGAAAAGACGACGACCAACACACCCCACGCGATCGTGGGAGCCACCTGACTAGGTCGCAGCGACTGCTCCCACGGCCGTGGGAGGATCGGCGCAGACGAGCACCTGCCCAGGGTACTCGTGCGCAGCCGAAGCCTCGGCAAGGCTGCGCCTGCCGAAGCGTTCGGTGAGCGCGTTGATATTGACCGTGAGGTCGACGAAGTTGCCCGTAGGGCTTGCCGAAGCAAGACCCACGAGTCTGCGGTTTCTCTTGGACGTGTGGCGACGGCGGGAAATGGCGAGGGGTCCCGCTCGGAGCATGAATCCGGCCGGCGCCGTGTACGGCCCCACAGTGGGCACCAACTGTCGTCATTTTCTCCAATAGATGCCATAGGGTGGCTTATCGTAGGCGGTTGGGGCCGGAGGACGCTGACGGGCTTCAGGTGCGAGATTGGGCACAAGCGGTGAGGACACACGATGTACCCAGGTTCAGGTCCCTTTGAGGGGGGTAACACCCCTAGTCCTGCTTGGTTTAGTTGGATGGATGAGTACGTGTACAGGGATGCTCCTGGAGCTGTCTAGAGGAGGAAGAAGGAACAGCCGGCTCGTCTTCCTCTGCCATTGGAGGGGTTTGGGGAGTTCTGTGGGTGCGCGAGAGTGATTGATTCGTCCCCGTTGCATGGGGTGCTCAGGGTTTTTTATAGGCCAACCCCTCAGATCTACAATATATCTAAAGAACAGGGGTGGGGGGACCCGGCTGGCAGTCTCTCTGTCTGGCTAGGGGGTCCCACCCTTCGCGCCGTCTCATCGTCTATGGGGTCCACCGGCTGAGTGGTCCTGTCTCCCACTGGGGCCCGCCAGTCGGCTCTGCGATTGGCTCTCGCTCACCTGCCACGGCACGGGACGCCCGGGAGGCGTCGTCTAGCACCAGCCTGCCGAGGTCTCCGGTATGGCCGGCGGTATTGTAGCCATGCCGAGGTAGATAATCGAGTGGGCGAGGGCGTTCGGGCACTGTTCCCTCGCCCGGTCGCGCTCGTCGAGGTCAGCGGCCCGGACGGCTGGACTGTAGCCATGCACCTCGGCGCGTCAGCAACCATTGTGGCCACAGGGCCGCCCCTCGTGGCGGTCAAGTCACGTCGTTGTACCAACGCGCAAAGGGACGAGACATCGCTTGTCCGTCCCAGGGTCAACGGAGGAGGCGACCCAAAGTCAGCCAGCCGCGGGTCGAGCCGGCTCCTTGACTAGCCGTCCGTGGCGCTAGCCGGTGGTAGCGCGGGCTGGCCGTCCTCCCGCCGGGCATGTCCAGCCGACCGCGTGGTTTTTCTTGAAAATGCAAAGGGGAGGACCCCAGTGCTTTGGCCTACCTAGGGTATTAACCCCGTCAATCCTCCTTTTATTTCATTGTTGTTGTGTGATTCGTTTGGTTGTCGTATTCTTCTCCGCATCATTCACATTGCATCATTTCATTTTGCCATCATGTCATTTTTCTTTCTTTCAAACCGAATAAATAAATTGTATGGATCTTCGATCCATTTAAATCGAGGGAAATTCACATGGTGATTTCTCTTCATAACTTATAAAAATATCCTCCCACTATTATGAGGGGGCTATAATGAATATTCTATTAATTTGAGATTGACCAAAACACATTTTCACTAAATTCCTGTGATTCCTAATATTTTAAGTCCATGTTCTTTCCCTCCTTTGACCCCCTTTTTAAGTTCGTGATGCTTTGAATTGTGTCAAAGTGAGCACATGTCGTTTAAAAATTATTTGACCCTTCAAATAATTTCTTTCCTTCACCTTCATATTCTATTTTTTGTTTGGGAAATAGGAAATCCTTTTGTATTAATAAAATGGCCGGTTTTCGCATGACCTTTTCTAGCCCATTCAACCAGCCCACCAAAGGCCCAGTCGTGCCCTGTAACCCTAGCCTCCCTCCCGAGCCCCGACCGTCCTCCCTGCTCGATCCCCTCCTCCCTCGCATTCCTACTCCCTCTCGATCTCCCTCATGCGCCTCCGGTTGCACGCATGCATACACACCAGAGAGGACCGGGAGCTCCGCAGTGCCACACCCGCCTTGACCTCGCCCTCTAGCCAGGGCACCCCTCCGGCCGGTGAGCCAGAGCGTCGCCGCTCCTCCCCCCAATCTCTTGCTCGCGCCCCGACCCGAGGCCTCCTCCAGCCTCCTCGCCGACCTCCCGCCGGCGAGCTACCAGTGCCCTAGGTCACGTCACCCCGCCATGGCCTGCTGGCCTCGACGTCAAGCTTCCCTCCGCGCATCGCTGCACCCGCCGCCGCAAACAGCAGCAACCAGCAAGCCCCGACGCGCTTCATCCTCCTCCCACACGTCGCCTTGCCCGACCTCATCCGCTTCTTCTGCCCATAGTGCGTCCCCTCTAACAGCTGGGCCTTGCCTCCTATGCGCCCGTGGCCACTGCAGCTTGCTGCCATCAAGCTCGCTTGTGGGTCTTCCTTGTCCGCCATGGGTATCGCACCTTTTCCTCTTGCACGCCTGACTCTACCTCGAGCGCATGACCAACACCACCTCACCAGTGCTAGGTCTCCTCATCCGCTGCTGTCGACCAACTTAAGGCCAGTTCTTTTGCTGATTTTTAGAATAAGCTCAAATAAGCTACCCCAACCCAGCTTATTCTAGAAACTCAACCAAAATTATTCTTTTACAAGCCTACTAATTAAGACTTAACTAGTAGGCTTCTAAAAATATTTTTTTAGTTGGACTTCTAGAATAAGCTAGGTAGGAGGCAGCTTATTCTAAAAGCCCAAAAAAGCTACCAAAAGAACTGGCCCTAAGTCGTGGATGCTCCCCAACTATGTTGTCTTCGGTCAAATAGTCGACCACCGTTGTTGTTGATGCACCACCGACCAGAGGCTGCGAAACGTGGCGACCACGCCGTCCTTGGATGCCAAGATCGCCTAGTCTGATAACCACCCGATGGGATTTTCACCAATGCAAGATTGACAATGTACACCTACTGTCGTCTGTGGAATTCCCAGGACCGGGCCGTCAAGTACCCGATGAGGATGCGCCAAGTCCTCTCCAAACCTGTGTACCACTAACATCGACCCCTGAAGATATTGGATTCGCCAAGATCCTTTCCGACAACTGTACGACTACCATTGCCGAGTACGACTACTTCCACGACGTCCTCGATGACCCCGAACATCTATGAAGTGTGTACGACTACCGTCGCCGAACACCCGTGTACAACTACTTCGTCCGCCCCGAAACACACGCTTCGAAGGTATAACGGATGAGTCACACGCCGATGAGAAGAATGCATGTGTGTATGAGATGGTTGCATGCATGCGATGTTTGTCGAGCCCGAGTTGTTAAGCGCACGTTCCCCGTTTGCCATGCTTTGACACGTGGGAACCCGATAACCGTGATCCCCCACAATCTTTTGCAAGACATGCTCATGCCCGTAATTCTTTTGCGCCGATATGTCAATTGAGTTATCAGGGCCAAAACATTGCTAGGGCACCGTTTTAGTTTTCGTTGGCATGGCACCCCTTTCCTTCTACCATGGCTACAAGTGCTTTATATCATATTATATGCCAACGTGTTCTTCAAATTCCATCGGTTTGTTCATGTCATCCACATGAATGTTAAAAAACATTTAAAATGATGTTGCATTAACAATTTGCCTAATAACTTGCTACACGGTTTGTCTCATAACTATTTAACCGGAGCCCCGCTTAAAATGTTCTATATATGTAACTTGACTAGAAACATGTGTAGATTAACATGACAGACTTTATTTTGCTGTTTGACACCAATAAAATATGGTTACTCAGACCTATACCAAACTTAAAATATGCATATGGGGTCATTTTGGAAGTGCTATATGTTGCTTTTGGCCTCATTTAAAATGCCTAATAATGTATTGTTCATGCTTCACCTCTTGCCATGTTAACAACATTTAGCATTGATGTGTACCTAAACGGGAATGAACTAAGTAATTCAAACGTGGAGTTTCGTTAATATGCAACTTGTTGCATATTAAACTTCACTTAATGTGTAGTAGTTGTTTGTTGTTCTTGCCATGCCATGCCTTGCATAATTAAATGGACATGCATCATATTGGTTTGTGCATCATATCATGCATGTGTTGTGGTGTTCCGTGTGTTGATTGTTGTTTCGGTTTGCTTCTTCTTGATAGAGTTCCGAAAGCGTTCGAAGTGTGAGGATTCATTCGACTACCTTGGCTCGTCTTCTTCATGGACTCGTTCGTCTTCCAAGCGGGATCTCAGGCAAGATGACACATTTCCCTGGATACCACTACTATCATTGTCATTCTAGTTGTCCCGCTTTTATCGTTATGTCTTGCTACCTACCAATTGTTTGTCAAGCCTCCCAAATATGCCATTATAAGCCTCTAACTCCTCCACATCCCAGCAAACCTTTTGTTTGGCTATGTTACCGCTTGCTCAGCCCTTATAGCATTTCTAGATGTAGGTGCAATTGCTTCCATGTGTCAACATGGACATTCTTTTGTTATGACAATATTATTGCGATTTAATTTAATGCACATATATATTTGGTAAAAGGTGGAAGGCTTGGCCTTTTGCTCGGTGTTTTGTTCCATCTTTGCTGCCCTAGTTAGTTGTGTATTGGTGTTATGTTCAATAATTGAGCATTGCTAACACGCTTGGGGTTGTTATGCGGTCCCCTTGATAATTCGTTTTGGGATAAAACATTTCTGGCAAGGCCCAACATTGGTACTACATTTTCCCAACATAATAATATTGATAATAAATTTGATGCATAGGGAGTTAGCGCTACCCGAGGTTCATTATTCTACATAATACAGGGGGCTAGTGCTACCGGTGTTGGTCCAAACTAAAGCACCGTGCGGGTTCCTATCCCATCGTCACCGCTTAACCTCCTCCATCGCCAGCGCATTGACACATATGCAGGTGGGATGACACCTGGTCTCTACGCTGGTAGGATGGCGAGGTCTTGCCGGGTGCACTTCTTGTTGGGGCTCTGTAAGCCACCCCCGCAAGGTCTTGCCGGTGTTCCATCCTTTGGCCTTCTATCTTGTGATTGTTGACCTAAACGTTTTCTTGACGTCTTTGTAATTACTTCCAGCAGTCCCCTGGCAGGCCTTGCTACTGCTGTGGCTACAACTGCCCGTGCACAAGTGTGGGGGTACTAAAAGCCCAAACTTTAGAACACCGACAGGAGCCCCCGTTGTAGGATCGAAAGTAGGTCTAGAGGGGGGTGAATAGACAACTTGACCAAATAAAAGTTTTGCCTTTTCCCAAATTTTAGTTCTTGGCAAGTTTTAGCATTCATAGCATGTCCAGTACACCCTACACATGCATGTCTAAGAGTATAGCAGTGGAAAGTAAAGACATTGCACATGTAAGTAAAGAGAGGGTTAGGAAAGCAAACACAAGTGACGACACAATGATTTTTCTCGTGGTTCCGATAGGTGGTGCTATCGTACGTCCATGTTCATGGAGTCTTCAACCCACGGAGGGTAACGGTTGTGATAGTCCATGAGGAGCTCTGCCCATGGAGGTTTCCAAAAGAAGCAACCTTGACTATACCATCACGACTTCCGTCCACGAAGGACTAGCCTCACTATGGGTAGATCTTCATGAAGTAGGCGATCTCCTTGACCTTACAAACTTCTTGGTTCACTCTACAACACGAAGTTCAAGTCTCCCAAGCGACACCTAACCAATCTAGGAGGCACCACCCTTCAAAAGGTAATAGGATCACTAATGATGATGACCTCCTTGCTCTTGTGCCTCAAGATGATAGACTCCTCAACACACAATCACTCTCTTACATATTTAGCTTAGTAGAAGAGGTGGGATTGGTGGAAAGCAACTTGGAGAGGCTAGAAATCAAGATCCATATGGTCGGAGTGGAAGATCTTGATCTCAACACAAGGGTAGGTGGTTCTCTCTCAGAAAATCTGATAGGATAGGTATGGAATAGTTCTGAGTGCTTCTCTGTCGAGTGGGTGGTGGTGGAGGGGTATATATAGGAATCCCCAAAAATCCAACCATTACACAAAATAAGTCAGACTCGGTGACACCTATGTGTTAATCTTGGTGGTACCGAAGTGACCAAAAGGTGGCAACTTTTGAATCTCGGTGAGACCAGCATAGGAATCTCCGTTGCACCGACAAGGTGACCAACGGTCAGAATTGCCAAACTTGGTGACGCCGATTCAACATTCCTCGACGGACCGAAAATGTGAACTTGTGTAATAGAAACTTGGAAACCCAACTCGGTGGCACCGAAAGCAGTGTCGGCTGCACCGAAGGGTTAGGGTTTGGCCGAATTTGTCTAGGGTTTGGAATTGGTGGCATCGGGATGGGAATGTTGGCTGCACCGATTTTGAATGTTTGGCTATAGACAGATTTTGGTGGGAGAGTTTGTGGATGTTTTGGTGACTATCACTTGTGCATGTATGAGCATTTTGTTCACCAACAAAACCTTACCCCCTTTTAATAGCATTGGCTTTCCTATGGACTCAAGGTGATTTCTCCCAAATGTAAAATGTAGAGTCCTCTTGCTTGAAGCTTGGCCAACCTATTTCCTTGCATCTTGGGGTAATTCCACAATCCTTTTGCCATTCCTATCATTGAACTTTCCTGAAATATACTTGGTGGAAACATTAGTTCAGTGACTTATATGTTGTTATTAATTACCAAAACCACCAAGGGAGCAAATATGCTTTCAATCTCCCCTTTTTTGGTAATTGATGACAACATATAGATCAGATCTTCGACAAAGATATAATCATAAATATAATCGCCGGTTTGAGAAGTATGTGATAAGCAAGAGCTCCCCCTAAATTTGTGCATTATTTTAAATTTGCGTGTGAATGCAAATGCACAATCAATTAGGTACATGGGTCACTTCTTACATGTCACATACCACTTGGTGGTGTGCAAGAATAATTAGAATGATGATCATAGCACAACACAATCAAGCAAAGATGAATGATCATCACATAAGCATTAAGATGATAGGAAATAGTAGCATCACACATTAAAGGCGCATGATCAAACATCATCAAACGTGGATCACAAGCAACCAAAAGAGTATCATAGCAACCAAAAGCAATTGTTTTAGAAAAAGAAATAAACACCAAATGCTCTCTCACTCGAAGCCTAAAGATCTATATACACTTCTTCCCCTTTGGCAACAAGTTACCAAAAATTTCAAAGGCATATAACTAAGCGTTCTTGGGCTGATCTCCTTCAGTTTTTGATGAAGGGGTCGAGAGAATAGCGTCGGCGAAGATCTCTGGAGATGGCGTGGATGGAGCTGTAGTGGATACTGGAGGAACTGGAGCTGATGGGGTAGGAGCTGAAGTGACAGTAGCAGGAGCTGATGAAGAGGGCCTCAAGTCTGGAGTAGGCACTGTGGTTGATCTAGCCTGAGTAGTGAACTGTGTGCTTGGCCTGAGAGGTGATCCATCCTCATCATCATCATCATCATCATCATCATCATCATCATCGAAGTAGAAGAGACCCGAGGGATGTGCACTGAGTAAACTTCCTTCTGAAGCTCTATGACTGTCTTAGTCACCTTGTCCACCTTATCATTGAGAGTCTTGATCCTTGTTTCAAAGATCCCCACAAGACTGTTCTGGTTGTCAAGAATCCCCTTAATATCCTTTTGCATGCTCTGAACTGATGAGATCAAAAGATCCATTTGTTCATTTCTAGATCTAGGAACTTGAGCACTAGTGGCTCGAACTGCCTCTACCTCTGCCTGAGCTATAGCAGATGTGGGATGATCTGGATCCATCACCACAACATTATCCTCGAGTTCTGGCTATAGGGGCAAATGTGGACGATCTAGAGCAAATATGTGCTTTTCCAACTGGGAGTTGATGAGCATATGGATGTAGGGTGCATAGCAGCAAGAGCGCTTCTGATCAGCCGCAACCCTCTTGACTGTCTCAACAATCAAGTCCATAACTCTAATCCTGGTGTGATTGTCAAGGTGGATCAACATTTTAATGTAATAGCTTCGGATCATCTTGTCATCTGCTGACTTGGGCATCAAGGTATGCCTCAAAATGGTATTCATGGTGCGGAGACCAGCTTGCAGATAGTAGATGGATCCTAGCTTGTGAGATTGCACTTTGTCTGCAGGGATGGGAGTATACATATCCTTCATGGCATTGTGGTTTGCCTTGGATTCTGAGTATACATCCAAATCACCATCCTGAACCTCTGGAACTCCTAAAATTGCAGCCCACTCATCAATAGTGGATTCATACCTTGCTCCATCAGTCATCCATACAATCCTACCATCTCCATAGATATGTGCAGTGGAGTAGAATTGCATGATCATCTCATCGTTCCATGCAGTAAGCTCTCTGCCAATGAACTCATCGAAACCAACGCAGTGGAAATTATCTTGGACACTTGGAAAGTATTCCTCATTCTCCTTAATGAATTTCCAATCAACGTATCTCATATCACGGACTGATGGGCTCTTGTCTCGCAGGACTGTCTCATAAAAGTCCTGTTGCTCTCTGGTGTAGAATCTGTAGTCCACTACAGTCTTCTTCCTGTGGGCATATGGATCAACAACTCTCCATGCCCTCAAACCTGAGTATGTCCTCCTCTTCATATCTTCAGCAACTAGGTGGCTGACATCATGTACTGGAAGATGTGGTCTATGCTTCATCAAAGTTGTCAAGTCATCATCATCTTCAACTTTGGAAGCAGTTCCCTTGTTGTTTTCAGAAGTTGGAATATCTCTGGTAGTCCTCTGGACTTCTGTGCAGCAGCCTTCTTGGATTTGGTGCTCTTGGATGTGCCAGTCTTTGGCATAGCATCAGCCATAAGCTTCTTGGCCTTCTTCTTGGGAGGAGCCTTTGCAACATGTTCTTCCTTCTCTTCCTGAGCAGCAACACTAGCAGCCTCCTCTGGATCTTCATACATGGATGTAGGCCTGCCAATCACATGAATAATCCTGTTTCTGGATTTCTTCTCCCCTGCCTTTTTAGGAATAGACTTCCTGGGGACCTCAACAGACATTGTTTCCCTAGCACTCTCATGTTCTCTCATAGCTTCAGAGCTAGCATAGACTTTGCTGACAACTCTCCTAGAAGAAGTGGCTTTAGTAGCAGACTTCTTAGCAGCTTTTTCTTGCTTCTTGGCAAGAGTCTCCTTAGGAAAAAATATGAATCTTCCTCATCTGAATTCAGCTTCTTTCTGGTCCTTGTAGCAGCTTTGGGCAACCCATGGGAGCTAGGGATTCCTGGATCTAAAAATGAACTAGACTCTCGGCTTGTGCCTGAACTCATGTCAACACCCTACTCTGGCAAGTTCTGACTGTCCTCAGCATCTGACATACTGACCCTGTGAATAGAGTATAGAAGAGCAAAAGAAGATGATTTATCACAAAATGAGGCTGGTTTTTGAGAGTTTGAACAATAGATTCTCAATGTTTTGCATTCTGTCAAATGAATATCGGTACAGCCAAAGCAAAAAATTTGGTGCTACCGAGACTGACTATCCCTCTTAACATAAGGCACTCTTTTCGGTGAGACAGAAAAGAAGTACTCAGTTCCACCGAGACAGTTCTCAGCAACACGAAAAGGCAAATCGGTGAGACTGATTTGTTTACTTCAGTTCCACCGAGATTCATCGGGCGGACGACAAAACCTAGAAAATCTAACATTCGCTAGACTATTGGAATTTTGTGTGGATAGGAATATGTGCAATGAGTGGCTTATAGATAAAATCAAATCCAATGCGCAAGAATCGGACGAGGAGCACAAAGGAGGTTGAATTTGTACCCTAACTTGGCGATGGATCCGCTACGACGGTGACGATGGAGAGGATTTCGTCGACGGCGGCGATTCCCAGCGGTGTAGGAGCGTAGGGAGACAAGGGCAACAAGCAGGGGTCTCGAAATTGTCAGGTTAGGGTTCTGAGGCGCGATGGTTTGAGGATGAAATTCAAAGCATTAGGGTCGATAGTATTTATACCCACCACTGTTGGTGACACCGATTCTAACTTTCTAGTGTCATCGAGTGCCTCAACTGTCAGCTGACAGGGATACTCGGTGTAACCGAGAATATGGAATCGGCGGTACCGAGATTGAAAACCAGATCAACCCTAGGCATTCAGTGAGACCGAGATTTTGTGGATGGTTCCACCGAGATGCAATTGGGAGTAGGGATGGGAATTTTATCCATGGATCTGGATACCCGCGGATACCCGACCCGGTTGGGCAAGGGTATGGAGCGTGTTTCTGCCCATGGATCCATGGATTGGGATACCCATGAACAGTTAGGTTGGGCATAGTTGTAATTATTTCTCTAGGGATATCCAATGGATACCCATATGACACATGGACCCCTATGGCAGTGAGACTAAACAAAGCAAATGTCCAATCCCAAGTCACTCGCAGTCACAAAAGGTCAAATTACGACCCATGATACCTAAGCCCCCACAACTCCACTAAGATAATTATTAAACATAATCTTAGTTAATCAACGATGATGAGTTAATTTGATCTTTGGAAAGGATTCATGCTGATTTTTCTATACCCATGGAGCTCCATGGGTATCTGGATATCCAATGGGTTTGGGCATGGGCATAGTTTGTGCCCATGGATGCTTTGGTGGATGGTAAGAGGGCAGGAAGATGGGTCATGGGTTGGATTTGGACCAGCTCCACCCGCTCCAAACCTGACCCATTGCCATCCCTACTTGGGAGGTTTTAATGGTCAGTCCTTATCGATACGGAACTCCGAGTGCTCCACACATAGAGGGATCGAAAAGCACTTGTTCAAATTTTGTGATGCAGCATGAATAGAGTATGAGGTGAGAAAGCATAGATAGCTAAATAGTGGTCCTAGGCATTCTTGTATATCCAATTGGCAAAAGATAAATCAAAACCAAATAGAAACAATTGGATATCCTTGAATGAGTAAATAAATACAGACCAACATGCTCACACAATAAGATATCAAATGAAATCATGACAAACATGCACAAACACTCTAGCATCTAACAAGCACTTGGGCGATGATGAAGTCATCTATATGAGTATTTTGACTTAGGAGCCAAGTAAGAGTACTTGATCATAGGTCATACTCATCGTTTAAGCACAAGTGGGGTTACCACTTTTTCATAAAGCATTTAATGTTGTCACATACTAAGAGATGCTTTGACTCAAGTCTTAGAGTAAAGCTCCCCCTTGATGTGACACCCCCCCATAAGAGGGATAAACTAACCTTGTGTTTTGTCGATGGAGACTTCATGTTGGTCAGGTAGTGGTGTATGCTCAAAGTTGATGAAGATCACCAAGAGTTGGGAACATCCTTGTTTTTTCCTTAATCTTCTCACCTACATGGGTTAGTCCCAACACACAAGAGACAAATACAAGGATATCTATGGACATGGAGTGCAAAGCATGTGTGATGATGTCCATTGATTTGTTGATTACCTTGTCCCTTGCTTACCTTTGAGGGAATGTGTGACTCCTTGAACTATTGCATAGGGTTGATGTGGATTGCAAATAGATCTTGCCAATAATGCATGTGAGTGAATTTCATTGGTGGAGTTACCCCTCAAGAACTTTCTAGTTCTTCTTCTTGGGGACCCACATCAAGTTGATGGGGATCCTCGATGTTGAAGTAGCACTTGTAGAAGTTGAGCTTGTAGTATCCTTGGGAACCCACTTCACAAAAGCTTGGGACTCATCCTCAAATGAGCCAATGTTCTCTTGAATCTTGTTATTGCCCTTGAGCTTGTGGTCTTGTGGTGGAAGGTCATCTTGGGTGTTTGTCCCCTTGGGAAGAGTATTTTCATACTTCTCCTTCTGAGGAACAAACTTGGGATTGGGGTATTGACCTTCTTCCCATTCAACTCCAGTAGAGTTGAAGTAGCCAACACCACGATTCTTTCGGTATCCTCCATGCTTGCGTACAATCTCCTCAAATTGTTTGCACCCGGCAAGACTCTTGTAGATAACTTTCTCTATAATTCCTTTCAATAAAGCGTTTTCTTGCTCAAGTGTAACTTGGATAAGAGAATCATCATTAGTGGAATCAATAGAACTACTAGGAGCAACATCATTGGGTTTAGCATTTTTATTGTTGCTACTAGATGAAGAACATTTCTTGCCTTTCTTACTAGCTTGCTTAGATTTAACTTGTGGCATGAATGTAGACAAGAGTATTATTTTGGCAAGATAATATGAGGTCTTCTTTCGGAGATCGTAATTGATAGATTTAAGGAACTCATGCTCTTCCTCTAAATTGAGCTTCTCGAAGCGTAACTTCTCGTGTGTCCTTACAAGCTCTCTATGCTCTTCGAGAGTAGATTCATGGGCTAACTTAAGAGTGTTAAGTTCTTTAGTTAGTTATTCTATTTTCATATTATCATCATCAATTGACCTATCTGGACTAGCATGAGAAATATCAAGTTCAATTTGATCAACATCACTAGTGTTATCACATAGCAAGTCATCATCATAAGGCAAATCATCTTCATCACTATTGAAATCAAGATATTTGGGGTGTGATACCTTGGGGCCTTTAGCCATGAAGCAACTTACACTCCCTTAATTTGGTGAATCAAATAGATCATAGGAGTTGGTTGTCACTAGTGCAATCCCGGCAACACCATCATCTTGACTATAGTCAGAGTTGGAGGGATAGCTTCCGTCAGAGTGATTGTCGAAGTCAGAGCCGGAAACCCATTCACCAACATGAGTTTGATGTTTACTTCTTGAGTAGCTCTTGGTGTACTTGTCCTTCTTCTCCAAGTCCCTACTTCTCCTTGAGGGTCTTCGCTCATAAAGATCATCTCTACTCCTTCTCTCTCTTCGAGGTGATTCATCTCTTGAGCTTCATCTTCTTGGTGACTCTTCTCTTCATTTGTAGGGTGCCATGCACTCATTGGAGTAGTGTCCGGGCTTCCCACAATTGTAGCAGTTTTGGTCACGACTTGACGCGCTTCTCTTCATGTCTTGAGTTGGAGCTACGATCTTTGCTTCTATTCTTGTAGAACTTGTTGAATTTCTTGACCATGAGGCTTATCTCTTCATTGTGACAAGGTTGTCGCTTTAGGTAGCGGGATCATCGCTTGTGGCTTTGTAAGTACCGCTAGACTTGTGGTGAAGCTCTTCTTTGTCTTTGAGTGTCATCTCATGAACAACAATTCTACCAATCACTTCCTTTGGTTTGAGATCTTTGTAGTTGGGCATCATTTGGATCAATGTGCATAGGGTGTCATATCGATCTTCCAAAGCTCAAAGTATCTTCTTGATGATGAATTTGTCTATCATTTCTTCGGTTCCTAAGCCGGCAATCTTATTGGTGACGAGAGCTAGCCTAGAGTACATCTCAGCGGCTACTTCACCATCCTTCATATTGAAAATTTCAAGTTGACCTTGAAGAACATCTAACTTGGATTCTCTCACGGACTCAGTTCCTTCATGCATATCAACCAAAGTATCCCAAATCTCTTTTGCCTATTCAAAACGACTGATTTTGTTGAATTCTTCGGGGCATAGGCAGTTGAAGATAATTTCACATGCTTGAGCATTAAGTTACAACATCTTCAATTCATTCGCGTTCGCTTCACGATCCGGTTCTCTTCCATCACCAAAGAATTCACCTTGCAAGCCAACACAAACAACAACCCAAACGGCAGGATTATGACCAAGAAAATGCATTTTCATTTTGTGCTTCCAACTAGCAAAATTTGTGCCATCAAAGTACCTCTACGGTGATAATTTCCCTCACTAGATGCCATACTTCTCCTAGGTTGTGAAACCAATGCAATGGAGACCAAAGCTGTGATACCACTTGTTGTATCGAAAGCAGGTCTAGAGGGGGGGTTGATTAGACTACTTGACCAAATACAAGTTTTGCCTTTTCCCAAATTTTAGTTCTTGGCAAGTTTTAGCATTCATAGCATGTCAAGTACACCCTACACATGCATGTCTAAGAGTATAGTAGCGGAATGCAAAGACATTGCACATGTAAGTAAAGAGAGGGTTATGGAAGCAAACACAAGTGACGACACAATGAATTTTCCCGTGGTTTCGATAGGTGGTGATATCGTACGTCCACGTTCATGGAGTCTATAACCCATAGAGGGTAATGGTCGCGAGAGTCCACGGAGGGCTCTACCCACGGAGGGTTCCACGAAGAAGCAATTTTGACTATACCATGACGGCTTCCATCCATGAAGGACTAGCCTCACTACGGGTAGATCTTCACGAAGTAGGCGATCTCCTTGCCCTTAAAAACTTCTTGGTTCACTCCACAACACGAAGTAGGAGGCTCCCAAGTTACATCTACCCAATCTAGGAGGCACCACCCTCCAAAAGGTAATAGGCTCGGTAATGACGATGAACTCCTTGCTCTTGTGCTTCAAGATGACAGACTCCTCAACACATAGTCAATCTCTTATAGATTTGGCTTGGTAGAAGAGATGGGATTGGTGGAAAGCAACTTGGGGAGGCTAGAAATCAAGATACATATGGTTGGAGTGGAAGATATTGATCTCAACACAAGGGTAGGAGGTTCTCTCTGAGAAAATCTGATAGGGTAGGCATGGAATAGTTCTGAGTGCTTCTCTGTCGAGTGGGTGGGTGGTGGAGGGGTATATATAGGCATCCCCAAAAATCCAACTGTTGCACACAATAAGTAAGACTCGGTGACACCGATGTGTTAATCTTAGTGGTAGTGAAGTGACCAAAAGGTGGCGACCTTTGAATCTCGGTGAGACCGGTATAGGAATCTCGGTTTCACTAACAAGGTGACCAACGGTAAGAATTGCCAAACTCGGTGACACCGATTCAATATTCTCGGACGGACCGAAAATGTGAACTTGCGTAGCAGAAACTTGCCAACCCAACTTGGTGGCACCGAAAGCGGTGTCAGCTGCACCGAAGGGTTAGGGTTTGGCTAAATCTATCTAGGGTTTGGAATCGGTGGCACCGGGATGGGAATATTGGTTGCACTGATTTTGAATGTTTGGCTATAGACAGATTTTGTGGGAGAGTTTGTGAGGGTTTTGGTGACTATCACTTGTGCACGTATGAGCATTTTGTTCACCAACAATACCTTACCCCCTTTTAATAGTATTGGCTTTCCTATGGACTCAAGGTGATTTCTCACAAATGTGAAATGTAGAGTCCTCTTGCTTGAAGCTTGGCCAACCTATTTCCTTGCATCTTGGGGTAAGTCCACAATCCTTTTGCCATCCCTATCATTGAACTTTCCTGAAATATACTTGGTGGAAACATTAGTTCGATGACTTATATGTTGTTATTAATTACCAAAACCACCAAGGGAGCAAATGTGCTTTCACCCAGGCCTAGGCCACGCACGGGTGCGAGGCATTGTTGGGCTAGGCCCAAATAGTGCATGTGCACGTGTGGCAGGATCCCGCGGTTCTAATCACTCTGCTTACTGCGCCTCCCCATGGCACGTGTTAAGTGCACGACGTGGGATACATGCATCGATTGCCCGTTTGCGCCACGTGCACCGCATGCACAACGGGGAGTTGGCAACGAGCGCTCGTGACTTAAAGTCTTGATCATGGCAAAAACCGCAACGCCATGGATTGGAGCAATGGGGCGGTTACCTGTTCGCCCGTCATCGTGGGCGACGGGATTGGTGGAGATGGGCAGTGACTCTTGGGGTGGAGGAGAGCCAGCCCCCGTGCCTCTCCCTATAAATTGGGGGGGGGGGGGGGTAGCGAGGGGCGATGCTCATCCATCCTTCCTTCCTCCTTGAGTGTGAACCTCCAAAGCCTGCCCTTCTATACCTTCCTGATCTTGAGTTGTCCTCGCCCTTAGCCATGCGTGGGGGGCAAGGGCGGCCACCATCCTCCACCTGACTGGCGAGGACTTCTCATCGGGATCATGCCACCGCTTCATCCATGGAGGCGGAGGGTGTCCCAAGAACGCGTGGTGGAAGAGGTACGAGGGGTCATGGTCGTCATGGAGGCCGTGGCCGAGGGAGGCGGAGCACCGCTCCACCCCTTCCTCCGATGCTGGACCGCCTCCTTGAAGAGACCCATACTGAGGGAATGGCGTTGGAGTTCATTATCGGGCTACGTGGTCCCCTTCGGAGCCATCTACGCCTCCCTCACCCTTTCGCCAGGGTGATGAAGGTTGACAAGCTGCCTGCCCTATGGCTGCGGGTGCATGGTTGTTTCAACGGCGCTGTGCGGGTGGACGTTGAGTACCCTAAGAGTTGTGCCATGCTCCTCAAGCACGGTTGGAAAACCTTCACCCATGCCCAGAACCTCCTAGCTGGGCATGTCCTTCGCTTCAAGATGATGGAGGCCGACCTGCTCTCCGTCAAGATTTATGGGCACTCATGCGCCCGCCTTATGTGCTGCAAGGAAAGCTCGAGCCGTGCTGAAAGTTCCTCCTCGAGCGATAGTGACGAGGAGGACAGTGTTGGTGAAGAGGACAACGATGAGTCCGAGCTCTAGGACGTCAAGTCAGATACGATGACCTGAGCTCTGACTGATCGTCGGCCGCACCATCACTGTCAGCTCATGCCTCTCCCCCTCCCGACGGAGCGACCTTGCCTGGGGTCCTTGTCCCGGGCGCTGCCTCATCTTCCAACTGGATCTCACGGCAGGACCATGGACTTCGGCTTCGTCTTCCCTTCTGGAAGTCCTACCCTTCGTGCAGTGCTGGTCTAGGAGGGGTCAGGATAGGCTTTTGTCGGGGGCCTCTTCCTATCTTTTTCTTCTTGTAATTTTACCCCTAGGGGAGAAAGTCAAATAAAGATGTACTTAGGAAGAGATGCCATCTCGTGTAAATTTCATTCTCTTTAAATGAATGCATTTTATTCTTCTTGTTAGATTCCTCTCTGTATGGTAGATTCCCTATGCTTTATTGGAAACTTGCCGGTGCACGCAACCCCGCGACAAGCGCTTTGAGGAGCGTATCAGCAGCCTATTGGCGGTGCTGTTGCCGGCAAGATACCTTAAAATTTTTAGTGCATCCACTTAAGCCGTTGAGCAGGCTCGAAATAGAGTAAGGGCGCAACCGATCATGACAAAGTTACCTCGACGTTTTCAGTGCAGCCACTTAAGCTGGTGAGCGCACCGGAAACAGAGTAAGGCTGCAACCGATCACGACAAAGTTCCTTCGCATGCATGTTTCCCATAAAAATTCAAAATCGTCCAAGGAAAATAAACTCATAGTAAAAAAATTGCTAAGAGTTTTTGAAACTTAGCTTTTTGTTGTTGTACTCCTTTCTGAAATATGTCAACTTCGAACATTGCCTGTACCAGTAAGTGTCCATACCATCTCTTCCTCCCCGGAAAACTTGTACGCGAGGGAACCTTCTATCCTTTAAGGAAAAGAAAGAAGAGAAAACTTGTACGCGAGGGAACCATACCATGGTGGTTCGTTAGCACTTTAATAAGTGTAATGCAACATCTCAGATAAACATGCACGTAAGGAAACATGGAAATCGACAAGAGTTGTAGGACGCTCGATCTTATTCAACTACTCACAGGGTCTGCGGCTGGCTTTGTACAAAGGATTAGCCTCGCTGGCAAGATTTGCACAAAAGGTGGTTGTCGGGGGTCCCGGCAACCGCGCCTTATGGATAGAACTTACGAAGATGTTCGATGTTCTAGGAGTTTCTCACCGGAATGCCATCTTCGGTCTCCAGGCAGACTGCGCCAGGCCTGGTGACTCATACTACCCGATGAGGGCCTTCCCACTTTGGCGTCAACTTGATTGAATTCTTGGCCAACTGAACGTGCCGAAGAACAATGACACCTTCCTCAAGACTTCGGGCATGAAGCTTCTGGCTATGGTAGAGGCACAAAGCTTGCTAGTAGCATGCAGCTCGCACAGTAGCCTGAAGCCGATCTTCCTTAAGGAGGGTTACGTCATCTTGTAGCCACTGCTCTTGCTCAAGCTCATTATAAGCGAGCACTCGAGGTGACCCGTATATGAGTTCTGTGGAGAGAACTGCTTCCTCCCCGTATACCGATGAGAAGGGTGTCTGGACGGTGGCTCGATTTGGTGTAGTTCTGATTGACCAAAGAATTTCCGACAGCTCATCAAACAGATCTTGCCGCCAAGGTCTTGGACATATTGCATAAAGGTGCGGCTTGTGAACCGTGTGCCGTTATCAGTGATGACCCTATTTGGTACACCAAAATGGCAAACTAGTCCTTTGAATAACTTGACGGCTGATTGCGTTGTCACCTTTCTCACTGCTTCCACTTCCGGACACTTTGTGAACTTGTTGATCGCGATGTACAAGTACTCAAAGCCCACTGTAGCATGGGGAAAGGGGCCCAAGATGTCGAGCCCCCGTACCGAAAATGGCCAGGAAAGAGGGAACGTCTGAAGAGCTTGAGCTGGTTGATGTAGTTTCTTCGAATGGAACTGGCATGCTTCTCACTTGGTTACTAGTGCAGTTGCATCCTGGAGAGAAGTGGGCCAAAAGAAACCTTGCCGGACTGCCTTGTCGGCAAGAGCTCTTCATCCTATATGGGAGCCACATATGCCTCAATGTATCTCTGCCAACAGCTCCAGTCCATCCTCTCGAGGATTGCACTTCAATTTCAAACCGTTCGGTCTCTTTCTATATAGGACATCATCCACAAACTTGTACATATTAGACTAACGGGCTACTTTCTCTCCTTCTTCCTATTCCTCACGGAGTTCTCCTGTTTGAAGGAATTGAACAATGTGTTGTGCCCATGATGGAGTCCGGGCCTCGACGACAAGGACTAAATGCATGTCTTCTGCCACGGGAGCGTTTGTCTCTATGGCGAGGACTTGAGGCCCTGCCGGAGCCTGTTGTCCCCCGGCAAGCTTGGTGTTGACCCCGACAACTTCCTTGTCGAAGGCTTCTAGGATCTCTTTGGGAAAGTACTGGCCGGAATTCAACTTCCTTCTCTTGTTTTGCCTTAATGACGATGCCACAGATGGCTGAGTCAATTGGAGCACAAAAGTTCCTGGTTCCACAAGTAACTTGAGGGCGGCACGCTTTGACAGCTCATCGGCGATGTTGTTTTCTGCATGAGGAACATGCTCTGTTTGTAGACCGTTAAAGCGCTCCTCCAACTTCCTCACTTCATTTACGTAGGCTTCTATCAACGGGCTCTGATAATCCTTGTTGACTTGCTTGACAACAAACTGTGAATCACCTCTAACGATGAGCTTCTTGATCACAAGATTTGCCACAATCTTGAGACCAACAAGTAGCCTTTCATATTCTGCGGTGTTGTTTGTCGACCTCTCCTGGGGAAAGTGCATCTTGATCACATATTTGAGGTGCTCTCTGGAGGGTGCCACAAGTAACACACCAACACACCAGCACCGGCCCCTTGCAGGGAGAAAGCCCCATCAAAATACACAATCCATTCTTGATTAGTTTCCTTGCCAGGGAGAGTCACTTCTTGGATCTCTTCGTCTGGCGTTGGAGTCCATTCTAAATGAATTCTGCCAAGGCTATGCTCTGAATGGTTGAAGTACTTTCAAATCTCAGACCAAAGCTTGACAATTCCAAGGCCCACTCCAAAATCCTGCCGGTCGCATCTGGATTTTGTAAAATCTGTTGAAGCAAAAAGCGAGTGACGACGGTGATCTCATGTTCTTGGAAATAATGGCACAACTTCCTCAAGGCCATGAGGAGACCAAAGAGCAAGTTTTGCACGCCAGAGTATCTCGATCTAGACCCTACAAAAGGGAGCTGACAAAATAAACTGGGCACTGCACCATCTTCTTCTTTTGCGTCACTTCATTCATCTGCACACATCCTGGCTTGTCGGCACCAGACTCTACCGGGGAAGATCCTGGCTCGTCATTCGGCAGTCCTGCCTCTGTCGTTGCTTCTTCATCGACTTCTCTCCGCGCCAGTAATGTAGCACTAGCCACTTGATTCGTTGCCGCCAAGTATAGCAACAAAGGTTCTTGTGGTTTAAGTATGACTAGTATTAGCGGAGAGGCGAGGTACCTCTTCAAATCCTACAGCGCTGCCTCCGCTTCTGGAGTCCACTTCATTGGACCTGCCTTTTTTCAAGATTTCAAAAAAGTTTAGGGCATGCTTAGCAGATAATGAGATGAACACTCAAAGTCGCAACGCAGCTGGCAAGATGACGGACATCTTTGATGCGTTTTGGTGTTCAATCTGCTCAATTGCCTTGAACTTGTCGGGGTTCGCTTCGATCCCATGCTGAGACACAAACAACCCGAGAAGCTTGTTGGACGGAACAGCGAGCACACACTTCTCAGGATTGAGCTTCAAATTGATCTTGCGCACATTTGCAAACGTCTCTTCTAGATCTTGTATTAGTGTTGCTTTGTCCCTGGTTTTAACCACTATGTCATCCATATAAGCTTCCATATTTCTATGCAACTGAGGCTCAAAACCAATCTGGACTGCTCTTGCAAATGTTGAACCGGCACTTTTCAACCCGAAAGGCATACGCATGAAGAAATATGTACCACACGGGGTGATAAATACGGTCTTCTCTTCGTTTTCCTTATACATGAAGATCTGATGATATCCTGAATAAGCATCGAGAAATGATAGCAGATCAAAGCCTGTAATGGAGTCCACAATCTGGTCGATGTGCGGCAAGGGGAAAGGATCTTTTGGACAGGCTTTATTGAGATCTGTATAGTTAATACACAACCTCCATTCTCCATTCACCTTGCACACTACGACTGGATTGGCCAACCATGTTGGATGGAGCACTCCTCTGACCAAACCTATTGCTTCCAGCTTCCTGATTTCCTCGACAATAAATTCTTGCCACTCCAAGGCTTGCTTCCTACCTTTCTTGACGGGCCGTGCATGAGGATAGACAACAAGATGGTGCTCAATTACCTCCCTGGGAACACTAGGGACATCAGATGGTTGCCATGCAAAAAATATCAACATTCGCCCACAGGAAGGCAATTAGCGCGCTTGCCTATTTGTCGTCGAGGGTGGAACTTATGGTGATAGTTCTTCCCGTACCATCCTCCCTGACGGACACCTTTTTCGTTTCTGGTGGAGCTCCCTTGGATTTCTTCTTGTCGGTGGAGCTCTTTGGCACATCGTCAACAGGAGCTCAGCACTCCGAAGAGGTGCACTTGCCGGAGTGTGTACCAGAGATCTTGCCGGCCTTCTTCCCCCCAGGATCTTAAGCGACAGGAGCAGGTGCCTTGGCGGAAGGTGCTGCAACCGCCTCCCGGTAAAGTTAGTCGGCGCAGATAAGTGCATCCTTCTTGTCAGAGTTGATTGTGATGATGCTAATCGACCCAGGCATCTTCAACACATTATAAGCATAGTGTGATGCCGCCATGAACTTAGCTAGTGTCGGACGGCCAAGGATCCCATCATATGGCAACGAAATCTAGGCGACGTCGAAAACAATGTTCTCTGTCCTAAAGTTCACGTCACTACCAAATGTTACCAGTAGTGTGATCTTGCCCTTTAACTGGTCCTCCCTGTATTGATCCCCTGAAACGTGCCAGTCTCCTCGAGATCTTCATCAGGAATTTGCAGCCTTTTGAGCACATCAGGCAAGATCAAATTCAAACCGGCCCCACCGTCAACTAACATTTTTGTCACCTTGAGGTTGTGAATTGTTGGCGAAACCAAGAATGGCAGACACCCGACCGCAGTTGTGCGATCAGGGTGGTCCTCGGCGTAAAAAATGATAGGCGCGTGAGACCATCTCAATACTTTGCAGGCTTCGATAGATGGCTCAATCGCATTAATCTCGCGCACCCACTCTTTAAGTTGGCGGTGAGAAGAATGCAACGAAGTGCCTGTGTCAACGCACATGACATCCGTAGCCCTTTGAAATTAATGTTTGCTTGACTCGTCATCCTCCTTGTTGCCATCGTCATCCCCCTCTTCCTTGTCGCGGCCTCGAGCAGGCCTCTCCTACTACTTGGCCTTGCCGCGGCGACCTCCTCGGCCACCGTGTTTCTTGTCGGACCCCTCAGCACCGTCTTGGGCCTTCTCCTTATCTCGCCTCACATATTCAGCTTTCTACCTCTCGGCAAGCTGTTCAACTTGTCGGCAGTTTTGGAGATCGTGGCCCTTGGTGTGATGGATCTTGCAGTACTGCTTGTCGGAGGCCTCCGGCTTGTCGGCAGCCGCCAAGGCCTGACAAGAGACGCACCCGAGAACATCCTTGCCGGGGCTATCACCCTTAGTCTTCTTGGCAGTGTTGAGGTTGTCGGATTCCTCGATGGCAAGCATGGCATTGTGCTTGCGTTTCTTGTTCTGCCGCCAGCCTTTTCCTTGATGGGGCGGTGGTGTCTTCGTCAGAGTCGACTCCAGCGCCAGCATTCCCGCCGAGGAGTCTCCTCCCTTCTTTAGCTCGAGCACATCTATCAGCCAGAGCGTAGAGTTCGGCAACATCCTTAACATTGTTCATTGCCAGCTCTTTGCGCATCCTGCGGTTGCGCACGTTCTAATGAAACGCGCTGATAACAATAGCAGGATGAACGTCTAGGATGTTGTGATGTATATGGTTGAATCTCTGAATGTACTTGCGCAAGGATTCGCCTTCCTTTTGGGGGATGATATGCAGATCACTTGCTTGGCCAGGAGCTTGGTGGCCTCCGGTAAAGGCGCCAACAAACTCATGACATCGATCTGCCCAGGAAGAAATGGAATTCTCCAGCAGATGCATCAACCATGACGTGACGTTGGGCTTAAGTACCAACAGGAAGTAGTTGGTGAGTATCTTGTCATAGCGAGCCCGACAGCCAGCACCGCAATGGTGTAGATTCTCAAGAACTCCGACGGGTGAGTCTTGCCGTCGTATTTCTCCGGGACCTCCGGTTTGAACGTTTGGGAATTGGGCCACTAGACTTGCCGCAACTCATGGGTAAATGCTAGACAACCCACCTCATAAGGTAGGTTGACATGATACCTTGGTGCAGGCTTGTCTGTAGTGGGTCCCGTGCGCTTCTCAAATTGATGGCGCGTTTCCTACCGCCGCTCTATGGTAGTTAGAGTGTCTTCTTTGCTTCTCTCCCGAAGAACTTGACATTGATCGCGGCGAGTTCGCGGATCAGACGATGTCGTCAAATCGTCACCACTGGTGCTGACCTATCGAGTCGGCGACCCCCCTTGTCGCTGTGGAGGAGAGTGCAGTGTGGTTGTTCCACCTCCGAACTTGTCGCCATTGGTGCACACTGACTCGATGGATCGCTGCTGTGAAGGCTCTGCCCACTGCAGCCAATCTCTATCACCAAAGCTGACGAGGCTCTGAATAGTAGCTCTTCACTCATCAAGCTTCTCCGCAGTAGGAGGGAAACTCAGGAGTAGCTTTGCTCGTGCCAACGCTTCTACCGATGTAGTCGACAGCACAAGGTGCGAAGAACATGAGGTGCTCTCACTCCTAACCGTGCTAGAAGGAGCTCCATCACGGTCCCACGACTGCGCGCCACTTCCACTAGCATTTTGGCGTGCATGCTGGTCCTGCGCATCTCGGGAGCGATGCGCAGGAGTCTTTCCATGAGGGCGCTTAGAACCACTAGCGTCACGGCGCTGCTCATCGCACGATCTAAGAGGGTTGCGGCGTATGCGCCAGCGTGGGTGTCTTGGAAGGTGCCCTTCCATCCATGGAGTTTACTGCGCCGCCTGTAGGCAGCACAACTCCGTCTTGAGATCCAATGTCGCGTGGGTTGCCATCATCACTGCGAACGGTGCCGCTAGCTTGGCCTTGATCACCAAAACATCATGGAGGTTCAAGGCCTCCGCCTGCGTCCACACCGTCGCCTGCCCAAGTGGCTACAGGCGCACCGGACGTGGACAGATCCACCACCATGAAACCCTTCTTCTTGGGGGCCTGGTGATGAAGATGATGAAGAAACTGGCGCACTGATCGTTAGATCAGGTTCACAAAACCTTGCCCCCTCCTACCTGGCGCGCAAGGGATGTTAGGTTATGACGCCTATGGGATTGCGTGGATCCCTTTGTGGTTCGGCAGGGAGACGATACGCGCAAAGAGCAGAACTGACGAGCAGTGCGAAGGAGATTTTTACCCAGGTTCGGGCCACTGAGAAGCGTAAAACCCTACTCCTGATTTAGTGTATAATGGATGTTTGGGTTCTAGCTACAAGAGCGCTATGTACAGTACACAGCCGCTACGAATGTGAGCCAGAAGGTCCCTAGCTGTCAAACCCTGTGTTTGTATCACTTTGCTATGATTGGATTTACAAAATTTGGAGCCAATTAAAACTTTTTGAGTGCATGCTTTTTTAAATTGTTGCTTGTTTGATTGTTTGGTTGAGTATGTTTGGAACTCTTAGATTCTAATCCTCTCCATATTCATCTTCCTGGATCCAAAATTCTTGCCCAATGATCATGCCATATGTATAGTAACCAAGACTATTTTTATCAAAATTTATTTTGACCAAAAAGAATTTATTCAAATTAGGTTTTTAGAAACCCCTGAGTTGAGGTTTGCACTGCAAGTCCTCAAATTGGGAGGATCCTTTTTCCCCAAGAGCTTTATTTGAAACCTACTATATATATGACTTCCCAAAACCACCAAATATTAATTTTAAAGATTATTTTACTATTTTATTTAAAGGCTTTTTATTAAGGCCAGAAATGATTTTTCACAGGGAATTTTTTAATGCTTTGAAGATATTTGCGAAAATTTAGGGAAACTCAGTGGACATATATTTTCCATATATATGAGTTTCAACACATGGTCATGTTCAAAATCATGGGCAAAACCCCTCAAAACCCTTTCTGTCCAAATCAAGCTTTTGAAATATTTCTATAAGAAATATTCTCAATAAATTCCAAGAAAATTCTAGCAAGTCACAATTGTCATGTGTGATCATCTTGCAAAGTTTCTCCTCTATCCCAATTGATTTGCTTCATCAAAATATTCCAAAACCACTCCTATCCCGACTTTCCTCAAATCCTCTAAAACTTGATGGTCCTCACTGTTTTTACCTTCTATTTCATCCTGTTAAATCCCATGGCCAGGAAACCCCATTTACTGGCCCAAACCTTGATCAAACAACTTCTGCCAGAATGGTGAAATCTCTGTTTGACCCCATTATACTGATCTCCTCGGGTTCAATTTTTTACCATAGCCTTCTAGTATTGCATTTCACCTCCAGTAACTTTCTATGGCCAAGACTCAAAGCTTAAGTGGGATAAAACCCATTTTTCTCCTCTGGACAACCCCTTTGTCTCTCTTCCTTGGCCTCTTTCCTTCTCCCTTGGATCTCCAGGGCATCCAATGCCTCAACCCTATTTTTACTCCCCCTAGATCCCCTAGACACGGGAGGCCACGCAGAATCTGCAAAGGGCATGTAATGGCAAGCAAAAACGGCGCTCTAGAGCATGCTACAATGCGCACCCGCACTATAGCTGCAGCCCAACCGCAGCCCCCGACATCCTCACGACCTCTAGTCGTGTCCCCCAGATGCCCTCAGCATTCGTGTCACGCCAGCTTGCAGGCCCACTCCTCCCTCTCTCTCTCCAGCGGCTTCCCTCACGCGCACCGCGGCCGCCTAGCTCGGCCAACCTGCCGCTACACACACGCGCGCTCCCCTGCTATCTCTCTTCTCTCTCGCGGGCCTAGACCAACCCGAGGAACATCCCCAGCAGCCCCACGAGCTCTCCCTCCCTTTGGCCTTGGCCACGACGTCGCCGACGCACGGGTCCATGGTGCTCCGTCACCCCCCCTCCATTTAAGCCTCCCGGGCCTCTCTCCCTCTTCCTCTGGCTCAATCTTGATATGTCTCCAATGTATCTACTTTTAGACCTGGAACTCCAATGTCTCTAGAAACTCTTTTGCCCTTGTTTTGGACTCTAATTTGCATGATTGGAATGGAACTAACCTGGACTGACGTTGTTTTCAGCAAAATTGCCTTGGTGTTATTTTTGTGCAAACGTAAAAGTTCTCGGATTGACCTGAAAATTTACACAGAATATTTTTGGAATTAATAAAAAGTATTGGCGAAAGAATCAACTGCAAGGTCCCACCACCTGGCCACAAGCCTGGTGGGCGCGCCCACCCCCCTAGGGCGTGCCGGGCAGGCTTGTGGAGCCCATGCTACTCCCCCGACGTCGTTTCCACTTCTATATATTTCTATTTGGGGAGAAAAAAACCAGAGAGAAGATTTCATCGTGTTTCACGATATGGAGCCGCCGCCAACCCCCGTTCTTCCTTGAGAGACCAAATCTGGAGTCCGTTTTGGGCTCCGAAGAGGGGAAATCGACGCCTTCGTCATCACCAACCATCCTTCATCACAAATTCCATGATGCTCTCCACCGTTCGTGAGTAATCTCATCGTAGGCTTCCTGGATGGTGATGGGTTGGATGAGATTCATCATGTAATCGAGTTAGTTTTGTTAGGGTTTGATCCCTAGTATCCACTATGTTCTGAGATTGATGTTGCTATCACTTTGGTATGCTTAATGCTTGTTAGTAGGGCCCGAGTGACATGATTTCAGATCTGAACCTATTATATTTTCATGAATATATGTGCGTTCTTGATCCTCTCTTGAAAGTTGTAGACACCTATTATGTGTTATAATCTGCATCCCCTAGGGTGACAATAACTGGGATTCTTTCCGGCGATTACCGTAGTTTGAGGAGTTTATGTATTCACTAAGTGCTAATGCTTTGTTCCGGTTCTCTATTAAAAGGAGGCCTTAATATCCCTTAGTTTCCAATAGGACCCCACTGCCACGGGAGGGTAGGACAAAAGATGTCATGCAAGTTATTTTCCATAAGCACATATGACTATATATGGAATACATGCCTCATTAAATTGATGAATTGGAGCTAGTTCTATGTCACCCTATGTTATAACTGTTGCATGATGAATGCCATCCGACATAATTATCCATCACTGATCCATTGACTATGAGCTTTCCATATATTGATCTTTGCTAAGTCACTTTTCCGTTTCTACTATTACAATAACTACAAAACTGCTACTATCACTTTGCCACCATTACCGTTACTTCCATATTACTTTGCTACTGAATACTTTGCTGCAGATATTAAGTCTTTCAGGTGTGGTTGAATTGACAACTTAGCTGCTAATACTCGAGAATATTCTTTGGCTCCCCTTGTGTCGAATCAATAAATTTGGGTTGAATACTCTACCCTTGAAAACTGTTGCAATCCCCTATACTTGTGGGTTATCAAGACCTTTTTCTGGTGCCGTTGCCGGGGAACACAACTCTATTCTCTGAGTCACTTGGGATATATATCTGTTGATCACTATGAGGAATCTTAAAGATCCAGAAACCAAGATCTACCCCTCAACTACGAGGACAGGTAAGGAACTGCCATCTAGATCTGCACTTGATTCACCTTCTATTATGAGTAAATTTGCGATAACACCACCTACTAGTAATTCTGATATGTCGCAAGTAATTAATGATGCTACTTCTGCTATGCATGCTCCTCATGATGATACTTTGCTTAATGATACTGTGCCACTAGGTGAATTTCTTGATGAAAAAATTGCTAGAGCTAATGCTAAAACTGATAATATTCCTGAATCTGATGAAATTATTGAAACTGAACATTATGATACATATGCTAGACCTAGCTCTCCTACATATGAATTGCCTGATATACCCGAGGGTTATGTTATGGAAGGAGAGGTAGCTAGGGACTTTCTTGCTTGTAAGGATAGAGATGATCTTAAGAAATTGCTTCTCAAGTGGACGGAAAAATCTTTGAATGCTTTGGTTGAATCTGATCCTTTCTATGGTTATGAATCTGAAACTCTTGTGACACATCTTACCAAATTGAATGATATAGCCACCCTATTTACTCATGAGGAAAAAATCCGTATTACTATATTCTTAAGTTGTTTCCTTTCTCATTAAAGGGTGATGCTAAGATATGGTTTAATTCTCTTGCTCCTGGTTGTGTGCGCAGTCCCTAGGATATGATTTTTTACTTCTCTGAAAAATATTTTTCTGCCCATAAGAAATAAGCTTCTTTATAGGAAATATTTAACTTAGTGCAAATTGAAGAAGAGAGTCTCCCATGAGCTTGGGGGACGATTCTCCAATTACTTAATGCTTTGCCTGATCATCCTCTCTAGAAAAATGAAATACTTGATATCTTTTATAATGGACTAACCGATGCTTCTAGGGACTACCTAGATAGTTGTGCTAGTTGTGTTTTCAGGGAACAAATTATTGAACGAGCTGAATTACTATTGAATAATATATTGAGTAATGATAATGATTGGACTATTCCCAAACCACCTTCAAAGCCAACTCCAAAGAAAAGAGGTATTCTATTCCTCAGTCCTGAAGATATGCAGGAGGCAAAGAAATCTATGAAAGAAAAGGGTATTAAAGCTGAAGATGTTAAGAATTTACCACCTAATGAAGAAATACATGGTCTTGATAACCCGACACAGGTAGTAGAGGTAAATTCTCTTAGTGGATTTGATGAAACAGATATTCCTTATAATAAGTCTGCTAGCCAATGCTTGGATGAATTCGATAATTTTATTGTGAAGCAAGAAACTTTCAATGCTTATGTTAGTAGACAATTGAAACATAATTCTTATATGCTTGATCGCTTGGGTGATTATTTGAGTAGAATTGTCAATGATCTTAAGCTTATTAGTAAACATGCATCCATGGTAACCACTCAAGTGGAACACATACTTAAGGCTCAAAATGATTTTCTTAATGAGATTAATAGTAAAGATAATGATCATTCTGTTAAAGTTGTGACTAGTGGAGGTAGAATGACTCAGGAACCTTTAGATCCTAAGGGCCATCCTAAGAGAGACGAGGAAGATTCTCAGAGAGTTAATACTGATGCACCTATTCCTTCCAATAAGAGTAGGAAAAAGAATGATGATACTACTTTGCATGCTGCTAGTGAACCTATTATAGATACATCTAAGAATCCAAATGATATTTCTATTTATGATGCCGAGACACAATCTGGTGATGAACATGAGCCTAGTGATAACATTGATAATGATGTTCATGTTGATGCTCAACCTAGTAATGATAATGATGTGGAGATTGAACCTGCTGATGATCTTGATAACCCACAATCTAAGAATAAAAGATACGATAAAAGAGACTTCATTGCTAGGAAACATGGTCGAAAGAGAGAACCATGGGTTCAGAAACCCATGCCCTTTCCTCCTAAACCATCCAAGAAAAAGGATGATGTGGATTCTGAGAGCTTTGCTGAAATGCTTAGACCTGTCTTTTTACGTATGCGCTTGACTGATATTTTGAAAATGTCTCCTTATGATAAGTATATGAAAGATATTGTGACAAATAAAAGAAAGATACCGGAAGCTGAGATTTCCGCCATGCTTGACAATTATACTTTTAAAGGTGGAATCCCTACGAAATTAGGAGTCCTGGAGTACCTACTATACCATGCTCTATTAAAGGAAATTATGTTTAAACTGCTTTATGTGATCTTGGAGCTGGTGTTAGTGTTATGCCTTCCTCTTTATACCGTAGACTTGATTTGAATAAGTTGACACCTACTGAGATCTCTTTGCAATGGATGATAAATCAACTGCTCTACCTATCACTATTTGTGAGGATGTACCTATCGTAGTTGAAAATGCTACTATCTTGACGGGCTTTGTTATTCTTGATATTCCAAAGGATGATTGTATGTCGATCATCCTTGGTAGAACCTTTTTGAATACTATAGGGGCTGTTATTTATTGCAACAAGGGCAATGTCACTTTTCATATTAATGGTAATGAGCATACAATACACTTTCCGAAGAAACAACCTCAAGTTCATAGTATCAACTCTATTGAAAAAATTCCAATGATTATTATTAGAGACTTTGAGTTCCCTCTTCCTACTATGAAGAATAAATATGATATACTTATTGTTGGGGAAATGCATATCCCCATTGAGGTAACTTAGTGTTATTCAAAAATTCTTCGGTTTCATGTTATTCAAAAGAAGTTTGTTAATAAGACTTGATCAACCTTATTGATGGATTCCTTTTGATGAGCATGAGATGGACGAATTGAGAAAGCACAACTTCCTGTACCTAACTTTTACTTTCTGTTAACTAGATGAAATTAAGTAAAAATGCTATTTTTTCTGTTTTCTGAGTTTCCCATGCAATAAAAAAGTGTCCTGAAAATAAAAGTCCTTCAAATGTCATGAAAATGGAGTATGATTTTTCTAGAATATTTAAGAATTTTTGGCACTAAGTAAGCATCAAGGGGCTGCACCAGTCAGCCACAAGCCTGCAGGGCGCACCCACCCCCCTGGGCGCGCCCGGTAGCTTGTGGGTCCAACGTGGCCCCCCTCCACTTATTCCAGCACCCATTCACTTCATCTTCCTCCAGAAAAAATCCCACCATTGCTCAAACCCGTGTTGTAGCTCCTCTTGCTGCCATTTTTGATCTCCTTTGTCAAAGCTCCATTTGCAAAACCGTTTTTGGGATTGCTCATCGATATGTGACACCTCCAATGGCCCAATTAGTTTTTGTTCTAGTGCCTTATATATTGCATATTTTTGCTGTTGTGGTGACTGTGTTTTTGAGCTCTCATGTCAAATTTGTATGGTCCCAAATAGTTTTGATGCATGATGTAGTCTCTAGGCACTTGAGGGAGTAGTTTCTATGAGTTTTGTTAACCTTTATTTTCGTTCACTAAATATCTCAGAAATTTTTCAGAGAAAGAAAGATGTTGAGGATAATGTAACAAGGTGGTTCCTCGAGCAAGAAAGCCCTAAGACTCACGTTACGTGAGCCCGATTTTGAACCACCAAGGGAAGCTCGAGTACTGCCTTGTGAATGACCGTCAGATCAACTAATGGACAATGCCAGATTTAAGGAAGAGTTTTATGCGTACATAAGGAATGCTAGCCTTGAGGATTTCATTTCAGATCGATGCAAGCAATATTATCAACTCACTGATTCTTTCGTGCGGAGGTTTGAATTTTCATCTAGGCGTAATTCTCATTCTGTTCTATTTAATCTTTATGATAAGACCTATACCATGGACCTAGAAGATTTTAATTATGCATGCAAAATTCCATAGTGGGGTAGTCGTAGCGATCCTCATAAAAATGAATATAATGATTTCCTTGCTAGCATCACGGTGGGAGAAACTAGAATCATTACACAAACCACCTTGGGGAGCATTCATTTTCCGGCTATACATTATTTTGCTCTCTTCATAGGTAGATGTATTAATTGTAAACAGGAGTATAATCACCTTTGCACGCCTGATCTGAGTATTCTTAAGAGTGCTGTAATGGTAGATAGACGATATAACTTGGGGGCTATTATTGCCAGGAGGTTACATCATAATGCTAAGGATGGAGATTTCTTTGGTGGAATTTATGCCACCCGTGTAGCTAAGTATCTTGGGGTACCCATAAGAGGGAATGATATTGATTTACCCCTTGCTTTTCTTGATTATGAGGCTTTGGTGCGCTACCAATTTCTTGAAAGAAATGAACAATCCCTCCAGTACCGACTAATTTCTGACACGCAACGTGTTGTCCATGTTAGCCTTCCTTCTCCTGCCTTCTTTAACTTCCAGGAAAAGCAGAGATATTTTATTACCAGAGAGGAGGCAAACGAGTACGAGCGAAATGCAGAAACCGCTCGCCTTCACGCTGCAGTGGTTCAGGCGATAGCTTCTGCAGCCCAGTACAACCCCAACTTTGACTTCGGATATTATCCAGGCCAGCCATGGCCCTAGGCCAACTTAGGCCAAAAGCCTAAGCTTGCGGGAGTACGTATTTATCATTGACATTACATTCATGTTCACACAGTCATTTCAATTGTCTGCGTTCATACTTTTTCATTGTACTATTCATGGTAGTTTATTTCTTGTTTCGCTTTCTTCTTGTGTGTTTAATTAACATTGAGGAAAATACAAAAAATTAGTTGTAGCTTTATTTCCTATTGCTTAGTTGTAGCATTAAAGAGAAAACCCAAAAAGATTTCTCAATCTTCTTTTTACTTGTTGGGAGCTTTCCCGTGTAAATAATTTTCCTTTCTTTTCTTTGGGTCGTAAGGAGAAGACCACGATGACATGTTGAGTGGATATCATATGCATTATTGGTATCTTACATAGAGCCCATATTGCCTTGTCTTCTCCTTTGGTTTATTGTTTGCAGATTCCATCTTAGTCCAATGCACGTGCACTCTTATTATTATTCACATCGTTCGGTCGTGCAAGTGAAAGGCAATAATGACGATATTTGATGAAAGGAATGAGATGGATAAAAACTGCTATGAACTCGACCTATCTTGCTTTTCTAAATATGATTTGCTCATCTTTCCAAATTCAGTACATTATGGGTTGAACGTGTTTGCAATGAAAATTAGAGATTATAGTTATTCATGCCATGCTTAATTAGCTAAGAGTGGATAATGGTTCGTCAATAGTGCCAACATGCGCATTAAAATGGTTGTGATGTAGTATGATAGAATGGTATCCTCCTCTGAATGATTCAAGTGGCTTGACTTGGCACATGTTCACGCATGTAGTTGAAACAAATCAACATAGCCTCCATGATGTTTATGTTCATAGTGAATTATATCCTACTCATGCTTGCATTCAATGTTGGTTAATCTCAAAGCATGTTGATGACTGTGTCGCTCTCTAGTTGGTCACCCCCAGTCTTTTGCTAGCCTTCACTTATACTAAGTGGGAATACTACTTGTGCATCCATCTCAATAAACCCAAAGTTGTTCCATATGAGTCCACCATATCTACCTATATGTGGAATTTACCTGCTGTTCCAAGTAAATTTGCATGTGCTAAACTTTAAACCTTCAAACAAATATTTTGTTTTTTATGCCCAAATCGCTCATGTGGCGACTGGGGGCTGTTAGTATCTCCCATGCTAGGTGGGTTATTCTCACGATATGTGTTGATTCACTATCATTCACGAGAAAGTGGCTGATAATCGGGATGCCCAGTCCCATGATCGAAATAAAAAGCAAATTATAATTAAATAAAACTCCCCCAGGACTGTGTTTGTATGGACGGTACCCGTGGATTTGGCCCGCCATGGAGTGTGACTGATTGGTGGAGGGGGAGTAAAAACTTTAGCATTCTGTTTGGGAACCGCCCATAATGTATTTAGCATGGAAGATATTGAAAACCTCCTGGTCGTTATGTGAGCAATGAAAGAATACCGCTCCAAAAATCATTACTTATCGCTGTTTTAAAAGCTCGAGCTCTGGCACCTCTGTAAATCAATGCTTCCCTCTGTGAAGGGTCTTTCCATTTACTTTATTGTTGAGTCATCATCCTCTTATAAAAAGCACCTGTTAGAGAGCGCCATCATCATTTGTATGCCTTGCTATTAATTGATATTGAGTATGAGCATGACTGGATCTCTCTCACCGTGAATTACAATGTTTAGTCAGTCCTTGTTCTCCCGAGGTGCTCTGCATTTACGTTTTGCGGTATCAGAAAGGACTAGCGAGATACCATGATTGTTTTGATAAAATTGTTGTCACCCGAGACTTATTATTATTGCTCGCTAGTTGATTATATCATTGATATGAGTAAATGTGAGACCTAAATGTTATTGTGAACGTGGTTAGTCTATAATCCTTGCTGAAAATCTGAACATAAGTTAAACATATTTACAACAGCAAGATCAAACATAGTTTGTAGAAGTTTTTGTTTATCACTTTCAGTTTATCAACTGAATTGCTTGAGGAAAAGCAAAGGTTTAAGATTGGGGGAGTTGATATGTCTCCAATGTATCTACTTTTCCAAACTCTTTTGCCCTTGTTTTGGACTCTAATTTGCATGATTTAAATGGAACTAACCTAGAGTGATGCTGTTTTCAGCAGAATTGCCTTGGTGTTATTTTTGTGCAGAAATAATAGTTCTCGGATTGACCAGAAAATTTACGGAGAATATTTTTGGAATTAATAAAAAATATTGGCGAAAGAATCGACTGCAGGGTGCCCACCACCTGGCCACAACCTTGATGGGCGCGCACACCCCCTAGGGCGCGTCAGGCAGGCTTATGGGCCCCCTGCTGCTCCTCTGACCTCATTTCCACTTATATATTCCTATTCGGGGAGAGAAAAATCTGAGAGAAGAGTTCATCACGTTTCACGATATGGAGCCGCCGTCGCCTCCTGTTCTTCCTCGGGAGATCAGATCTGGAGTCCGTTTTGGGCTCCGGAGAGGGGAAATCGACGCCTTCGTCATCACCAACCATCTTTCATCACCAACCATCCTTCATCACCAATTCCATGATGCTATCCACCGTTCCTGAGTAATCTCATCGTAGGCTTGCTAGACGGTGATGGGTTGGATGAGATTTATCATGTAATCGAGTTAGTTTTGTTAGGGTTTGATCCCTAGTATCCACTATGTTCTGAGATTGATGTTGCTATGACATTGCTATGCTTAATGCTTGTCACTAGGGCCCGAGTGCCATGATTTCAGATCTGAACCTATTATGTTTTCATGAATATATGTGTGTTCTTGGTCCTATCTTGCAAGTTGTAGACACCTATTACGATTTATGATCCGCATCCCCCAGGGTGACAATAGTTGGGATTCTTTCCGGTGATTACCGTAGTTTGAGGAGTTCATGTATTCACTAAGTGATAATGTTTTGGTCCGATTCTCTATTAAAAGGAGGCCTTAATATCCCTTAGTTTCCAATAGGACCCCGTTGCCACGGGAGGGTAGGACAAAAGATGTCATGCAAGTTATTTTCCATAAGCACGTATGACTATATATGAATACATGCCTACATTACATTGATGAATTGGAGCTAGTTCTGTGTCACCCTATGTTATAACTATTGCATGATGAATGCCATCTGACATAATTATCCATCACTGATTCATTGCCTGTGAGCTTTTCCATATATTGATCTTTGCTAAGTTACTTTTTCGTTGCTACTGTTACAATCACTACAAAACTGCTACTATCACTTTACCATAGTTACCGTTACTTCCATATTACTTTGCTACTGAATACTTTGCTGCAGATATTAAGTCTTTCAGGTGTGGTTGAATTGACAACTCAGCTGCTAATACTCGAGAATATTCTTTGGCTCCCCTTATGTCGAATCAATAAATTTCGGTTGAATACTCTACCCTAGAAAACTGTTGCGATCCCCTATACTTGTGGGTTATCAACTCTCCACCCACGTTGACCCCCAGTAGAGCCCGAGCCCCTCTCTTGCACTCTGCGTTCGGGATTGAGCTTGATGCCACCGCCTCTAGTCGCCGTCGATCTCGCGGTAGGGAGTCCCTCCAGTCCCCATTCTCCTTCCCTGTCCTTCCCTTGCCCTTTTGACTCGATTCCCCCTTGTCCCCTCTATTTGATGTGCAGGGCGACCGGGACGTCCTCCACCCAAAGCTCCTCCGTCGCGAGTTCTCATTGTCGGCGAACCAGGCCACCTCCGGCGCTTCTTCCACCTCCCCTGGACCTGCGGCGGTCCCCCGATTACAGTCCCGCCTTCGCCTTCCCTCGCCATGGACGGAACTGCCGCTGGTGGTCTCCTCCACCTTCGGTCCCGAGGTAGGAGACGGACCCGACATGAGGGCCCCACCTATCGGCCTCTGCCTTGCCTTCCTCTCTCCAATCGCTTTTGCCGACAGCCGGGCCCCACGCGTCAGGTTTGAACCTGGCTGCGTGCGTGCCTGGCTGGCTAGCTGAGCCGGCGCAGCTGCTGGCTTCCTCTGGCCTAGGCACAGACGCCTTTTCTCTTTTTTTTCTATGGGGTTTTCTAAAAATCCCACAGGATTAAATAAAATTCCTTTCCAATTATTTTTGCACCACAATTCTTTTAATATTCTGTAGAATTTTTACAGTGTCATTTGTATAAATTTTGAAAACCTTTTATCTACTGTTTTATTTTAAAACCTCTTTTAGGCATTTTTAGCCTCTGTTTTAAATAGTTTGAAAAACCTTTTTAAATACAAAACCTTAGAAAAATATTCTTAGAATAGTTTTTACTATTTATCAGAGTAGGGTAGCATTTTAGTAGTATATTTATGTGCTCTATTTTTGTGTGATGCTTATTATTATCATTATTTGTCGCGATGATAGATTGCGTTGTTGATGAGGGGGTTGGACCCGAAGACTTTGAAGACCCCGAAGACTTTCTTGAGCCAGGCAAGCAGCCCTTTGACCATGAGTATGAAAACTTTTGTTGTATGGCATATAGCACTTTATTTCGTTGTATTGATCATGATGATGTGGTATTCCCCTTTGGTGGGATGCCTTTGATACTTTCTTGTTGATACTTGCATCGTGCATGACCCTATCTCCTTATGAGGGTTATGCGGGTGGGAATAGTTAGGATGCTAGTAGTTGCTACGCAAGTGGGATGGGAATATGCATGGTGATGGAAACAAAGTTTTTTCAAAGACTTGTCGAAAACCCCGTCGGGTGCCACTAATGCCCGAGGGAGATGATGTTGAGTTGGGTAACCACTTGAGAAAGAAGTGGTGTACTGGAGGAAGTGAGTGTGTGTGGTTTACAGAAATGGATTGGTGTAAGTTGCGACTGTTGTTCCAACCTTACATGTATGACCACAATACCCCTTATGGGATGGAGCTTTGTTGATTACCTTGGTGGGTACTAGCATAGAATCCGAATTACTAGTGGGCGGAGTGAAGTGGTCACTTTCGATACAGGGTTGTACCGGAATGGACGATCATGCGCTGTCTTTATAGGCATCGGGCACACCGTTGCGTGCCCTCATGGATTATACATGTGATATTGATCACGAGGTATCGCACCAACGAGCAGACTCTCTGTTTAGTATCGCTAGGGGAAAGGTAATGTTTGGGTGCTTACCTCGGGTATGTAATATACTGCGAGTCATGGATGACACGGAAGTTCCCCGAGTCTTGTGGGTAAAGTGTGCAACCTCTGTAGAGTGTAAAACTATTCGAATAGCTGTGTCCATAGTGAAGGACAGTTGGATGACCGCTCTTGTGCTACGTCCAATTGTTTACAAAACTTGGTGTGTGTGTGTAACATTGGGAGTTGGAATATGATCCTTGTTCAATTCCATTTCAGTTAAGTTGACTAAATATTGCATTAGGTTAATTCAGGACATTAAAACGATGTGCATACATCGGATGTGCATTGCATTGATTGTGGTCCTTTTTTTTGGTGTTTTCTTCTTCCTAGTAGATGTTATTTCGACATTGAGATCGATGTCACTGATGAATAGCAGTTCATCTCTAGATGTGTCAGGCAAGCAAACCCTCATTGAGCATTTGGAGACAATCCCACTATCTCGCTCTTGCTCTCTATTACTGCATTAAGAAAACAATGATTCAATATTTACCTGTTCTCGCTAGTTGAACCCATTCCTGTACATGACCTGTGTTTCTCACAGTAAATAGTAAAACCTTCTAGCATGTGTAGAAACTACTTGATGTGACTGCTCATCCATGCTTGCTTGCTATGCTTAGAGTCGTGTTGGGGCTGATCCATCTGGGTGATGAATTGACATGGTTGTGAACACGTCCTACTATGTGAGAGCTAAGTGTCTGAACCCTATTTGCTAAAGTTAGTAACGAGAGGCCATGTAGGAGTACATGGCGGGTTGTCTCATCGGGACCGTCCTTAAGACCTGAGTTATGTGTATGTTATCCAAGGACAGTTACTACCACACATTGGGCTCCGGGGACTCCAAGCTCTCTCGACTTATTAATATCCTCTTTCTCTATCTAGGAGTTGCAACTAGTTTCTGGTGTTTGTAGGAAAAGTGTTGGCGGCCATGTTTAGCACTGCTCGACTGGGTGGGCTTCAGTACGGTAGATGCATAGTGGCATGTTCTACCAAGTGTCACTCGAATGGTGGGCTTGTGGAACCCTGCTCACATCGTTTTGGGCTGTAACGGAAACTTCAGCTAATCTTCCTTGCGGGTTCAGCCTCAAATGGGCGATAAACCTAGACTAGTCTTGTGTGGTTTGCGGTCGTGGCCGACACCCTCGCTAGTGCTTCCACTTGAAGTTTGCCTAGATGCATGACATGCATATGGTGATAAGTAGTGAGAGCATGTGTGAAGAGGTATACCCCTACAGGGTTAACAAAACTATCCGAATAGCCACGTCCGAGGACAAGGACTACTTGGAAACTTATATGGTTCATAAACAAGTTGAAACTAATACTCTAAAATGTCGAAGATAAGTTTGAGTGCTATGGATGGCCTTCTCATATAGAGACATGAGAGGATCCATAGTTGTGTATTTAAGTGGTGAATATGGGGACTCATGTGCGGTCTCTCACCTCAAATGAACCACTTGTGGTCTTAGTATAGGTTAGCCAAGAGTCAAAGTTGGCTTGCTGATTTAAACACCACAACTCCTTTCATTGATACCGATGCATAAGTAGCTAGTTATTATGTAAGTCTTTCTAAGTACCTTTGTACTCTGTGTTGCTTATTTATGTTTTTGCAGAAAAATCTTGGCCTAACTAGTGGTTTCAGTGATGAGTTCGATGTTGACCGATTAGCGTGGGAATCTCAGACAGAGGTCTGGCTCCTATGGATGGTATTGTAGATAGACACGCTCTCTAGCCTCCTTTCATTTCAAATGTCTGTACCCAGACATCTTTAGCTTCTGCAATATTTAGTATCATTTTTATGAAGGGTCATTAGACCCCTATTTGTAATATCATACTATGTTGGCTCTTCCGAACCCTTATAAAATACTTTGAGTCATAGAATTATGTTGTGACGCCATGTTGTACCAACACATACTTGCATGTTATGCGTATGTGTATTATGTATTGTTATGTGTGGGCTTTGACGCATAGTTGTATGCCTACAATAGACTTCCTTACAGATAAATGCCTCTTTGTGCTTCCACTAAGCATTGGTAGTTCGCTACTACTCCCGAAACATTGATTGATTGACATGTATCGTTCTTTGCTCGTGTGTCCGTCCCTACGAGGAAATGACACGTGGTATTTACTAGAGTCCTTGTAGCTTTCTACGAGTCGGTTACATTCTTTGCTGACCGACACGTGCATTGTTAGGTTACCTATGTCTGTCCTTGTACATTTGTGCGAACTTGGTCTATAACTAATCATGCCGACCTGGGTTCTCTGGCATATGGATGCTAGCAACATAATCATATACATGAACCAAAAGGCGCAGATGGTCCCGACAAAGGTAATGGATGCTTCTGTGGAAATATTGTGCATGAGGTCGCAAAGTGGTATGAGGTCTTACATGTTATATCTATGTTTCCTATGATTGGGGTCCCAACTCTTGAGAATGGTGTCTCTAGCCCCACAGTGTTTGCGGCCTCAAGCCTTGTGTCGATGGGACAGAGGCTAAGACAGGTGGGCTCTCCTACGCTCTCCCTTAGGCTCGTCACTTCTCTAGTGGATTTTGGGGAGATCAAGGTAGGTGGTCTCTCATCTTGTCCCAAGTAGGACATTCCTTAATTCAGTTGATCTGGTAGGAAGGCCACATAAAGTAGCACCTCCTTCGCTCTCATCAATGTCACGTGCTTCTACTCTCCAAGCGGCGTCTCTTGTGGGGGTGAGGTCTGGGTTTGCGGTGATGAGAGGGCATTTCGATTCTCTAACATAGTCTGGACAAGGGTATCAACCAAGGATGTTGGTCGGGCAACCGTCATGTGGATGGTCTTTGGCTAGACAGGTCACAGGTCCCTATGGCATATGTGCTGGTTTTTGGTGGGTGACAGTGTAATACACTTGGGGTTGCTTCTCTACAAGGAGCCCAGCTGCATGCCTTCCAAGGGTCCCAAAAGGCCCACCATGGAGTGTGGTAGTAGGAACAAGCAAGAGGGATGGTGTGGGACCCCGACTCATAAGTCGTGATCATCGAATGCACGTGTACAATGATCTGAGAGATCAATCCTCACTAAGCACATAGAAGCTGAATAACAAGAGTCTTACATCCATACATACCGTCTTACACAAATTATGGCCATCATGGTCATGGGGTACATAGATAGGGCAATGAAGGCCAAACATCAAACATAAACTCGTAGCGGAAATATTGATCCATAGCATGGAACCATGCCATCTTCCATAACCCTACATGCATTTTGACTGAGAAGCGTCCTATTTCGCATGATCGTCACCAAGGTACTCTGCACCATATTCCTGCTCTCCCATGCCTAGCCAATTAAATAACCAGTGGCAAGTCAATGAGTACTTTGAATGTACTTGCAAGCAACCAATGTTTGGAACAAAGTACAACAATCCATGATATACCACTAAGTAGGTAATTTTGTGGAAAGCTAATTTGAGTGCAATGACATTTCCTATCAACTTGTAAAGCATGCATCATGAAGTTATGAGTAACCATATGAACAGGTTATAGATATCAATATAAATAGAGTTTGGAACAACTCTAGTTTAATCATCACGTCGAGTCATCCGACTGAACTCATGTATCCCCTTGTCGCACACACACACACACTCAAAGTTTTGTGAAAACATGTGGACATAGTTTAAGCCGCACCACCCAACAGTCCTTGAACGTGGACACGACTATTCGAATAGTTTTACACTCTGCAGAGGTTGCACACTTCACCCACAAGACTCGGGGAACTTCTGTGTCAAGCCATGACTCGCGGTATATTACATACCCGAGGTAAGCACCCAAAATATCCCTTTCCCTGGAAAACACTAAACAAAGAGTCCACTCATTCGCACATAGCCCGAGTGATGTACATCACAAGTACCATCCATGAGGGGACTAACGGTGTGCCTAGTGTTTGTGAAAACAGTCATAGTTGTCCATTCAGGCACGACCCCGTATCAAGAGTGTACACGTCACTCCTGCCACTTGTAATGTGGGCTCTCTTCTAGCATCGACCAAAGTAATCAACAAAGCCCGTCCCATAAGGGGTATCACGGTTGTACATGTAAGGTTGGACAGTCAAAAAATCTTAAATATAATCCATTTTAGAAGACACACAAACACACACAACTTGCCTCGATACACCACATGTTTATCAAGTGGTTACTTACCTCAACATCTCCCTCGAGCATTAGTGGCACCTGATGGGGTTTGCAAAAAGTTTTTGAAAATACTTTTGTTTCCATCCCTATGCAAATTCCCATCACACTTGTGTAGCAACTAATTTAGCAATCTATCTACTTCCCACCCACATAACCCTCATACACTAGCCTCGGCCATTGGCCATGGGGGGCAGCCGAGAGCATGCTTTTTGCGGGCAGGAGAGAGAGGTAGGAGGGGGACGACCCGGTGTCATGATGTGGATGTTGAGGCGCGATGGCAAACCTGTTGGGGTGGTCTGAGGCTGTTGGGGGCTTCGGGTCAAGGGCGGCTATAGTGTGGAAGCGCACTGTAGCGTGCTCTGGAGCGCCCGTTTGACCGACATGACATTGTTTTTTGGTAGGGCACTAGTGTGGAAAACTCTAGCTATGGCATGACAAAATGGAACTGCTAGCGTGGACAGACGATGCCACCAATATGGCACCACAGTTAAAATTTAGTGGTGGCGTCGGATACGACGCCGGGAGTATTTCGAATACCTACTAGCGTTGTATAGAGGCGCACGACGGCATTGTCATATTTTGCTAATAAAAAATACTAGCTTCACAAAAGATACTAAACATTTCATGCACAAAAGATACTAAACATTACATTCACCAAAGATACTAAACATTTCATTCACCAAAGATACTAAACATTTCATTCACAAAAGACTATCTTCCCGTCTCTTGATCGACACTAAGCTACCTAGCTAGTTTTTCCTACGGATTATCTTAAGATGATGAAGCTTATTCCTATACGTCTCCCCCTCCTAGATGTAACGCGCCTTCTCGGTATTCAACTGATTCATATGGTCCTTCAGGACTTGTATCTCCTTATTGATCTCACCTACCTTGATGTTCAGCAACATGATCTGACCTTCGAGACCGAGAATCTTAGCGTAGGCAATAGCATTGTCATAGATAATTTTGTCCTTCTCCTTCATCAGGGAGTCATTCAACTCTTGAAGGGCCTTGAGGGTACTCTCACGTGACACGAATAACTCATGACTAAGATCGTTCACATCACATGAAGACTGCAGAACAATAGCTGGACCTCCTATGTATGCCTGCCAAGTGTTTCAAATCAGGAACAATTCATTAGTGGTTAGATACGTGTGTTTATATATATGGATGTTTGCAATGCTACTGGTATTACCTGGTTGGTGCTCACGTCTCATCTATCTTCAGAAGAACCTGACCAATGATTAGAGGAGCCTACCCAGAGGCTAGAGTCGGCCATGCTATTTGGCTAAAGAATGAAAATAGTATGCTTAATGCATAAACAATGGAAATAGCTGGTTGCATACTTATTTTAGGTTGTGTTTGATGGAAACAGGCAAGAATTTTAGCCATGCTATTTGTGTGGCAAAGTGTGGCATTGCTTGGTGTAGAACCAAGGTTAGACAAGTTAATAACATGGGTAAGATGCTCAAAATTTAGCCCATAAAAGTATATTGTACTATTACATAAATGAGTGAATGGAGGAATTTTAACAATGGATGGATCTACATCTAAAATACCTAAAAGTGTTGGAGGGTCGGCGTTGGGTCGGGCAGTGTCGAGCGCGGCGGCGGGTCGGGCGGCGTTGGGCGCGATGTCGGAGGGGCGGCATTGATGGGTCGGGAAGCATCGTGCGTGGCATCGTAGGTGTGGTGATGATCAGTATCGGGCGCGGGGTCGGGCGGGGCGGCAGGCGGGGCGGTGAAGTGCGGCATTGAGTGGCGTCGAACGGGACAACAATAGGCGGCATCGAGGGCGGCGACAGGGATTGAGAGGAGGATAAGGGAGTTGGGGCTGGAGAGTGGGAGTGTCGGGAACCCGATCCTAAGCCATAGGAATCGAGCATGTAACACATCACATCACTTTGTGGCCTCACGCACGGTTATCCCCATGGCTTCCACCTTACCTGGGTCAGAACCATTTGCGTCTTTTCGCTCACGTATGTGAGTGTGTTGCTAGCAATCAAATGTCAAAGAACCCAAGTCGACATGACTAGTCGTAGAACCCAAGTGTCCGTACATGAACAAGCATACGTAACCCAACAATGCAGGTGTCGGTCATCGGCGTGTGTAGACGAGTCATAGCAAGCTACACGAACTCTATTACACCGTGAGACATCTCTGTCATCAACTGCGCGTAGAGGATTCACAGCAGGCTACATGGACTACATTACACTGCGAGACATTTCCCCGAAGGGACATACACATCAGCAAAGAAGGATACATGCCAGTAAATCAATGAGTCCGGAGCAATAGCAAGCTACCAAGGCTCAGTCGAAGCACAAAGAGGCATTTTTCCTATAAATAAGCCTACTATAGGCACACAACTAGGTGTCGAACCCCACACATACCAATGCATTTCAAACATACACACAATATGCACGATATGCGGAGATATGACATGGCACCAGAACAACATAACATTTATTTAGAAGACTCCGAAGAGCTAAAATAGTATAATGTTACAAACGGACGGGGTCACATGACCCAACATTCAGAGCATACAAACAACAAACAGAAGTTACATATCTGGGTACACACATTTATTAAAAGCGGCTGGAAGAGCCCGAAAATCTACAACAACCCTACCAAAGGAGCCAAACTGTTGTCTGGGTCCCCAAGCTATTACATCGATGTCAACGTCAAGAAGAAAGCATAAAGTGAACAATGTAAATCTCTACAAAAATGTAAATAAGCAATAGTGAGTATGAAAGTACTCAGCAAGTCTTACATCAGAACTTGCTACTTATGCATCATGTATCAATGAATGGGATTGTGGGGTTTACTACAGAATGCCAGCTTTGACCTTTGGCTAAGCTAGACTATGATAAGTATCCAATGTATCATTCCTCTCTCGTCTCCCAACGAGAGAGCACACACGAGTCCAAATATCCACCACATCAATACACCACTATGGATCCTCTCCCGTCTTCCTATGAGAAAGACATCCATAGCACTCACACTTATGTGGAGAATCTTAAAGTACCCTTTAAAGTTGTCTATGAACAATGCAAGTCTCCAAGTAGTCCATATTCGTCGACACAGCTACCCGAATAGATAGATTAGCCTGCAGGGGTGTACTTCGTCACACATGCTCCCGCCACTTACCGCCATGTGCACGTAAAGAGGCACCTCGGCAACCTTCAAGCGAAAGCCAAGTGAGGGAGTCGGCCACAAATGTTAACTTATAACGACTCACGTCCAAGGCAGTCGCCTATCTGAGTTGGAACCCATAATGGAAGTTGGGCCAAGGTTTCCATCATGGCCTCAAATGTTGTGAGAAGGGCCCCAAGCCGGTCCCGATCGGGTCATTCATCTACTTCACAGGTCGCGCCACACCTATCAATGTTTCGAACTATTGCGACTCCTAGACTGAGAACATGGTAGGTTAATAGGCCGAGAGAGCTCGAGTTATTGGAGCCCAATGTGCAGTAGTAGCTAGTCTTGGAACACAAACACAAAACTCAGATCCTATGAGTGATTTCAATGACACAACCCACCATGTATTCCTACACAACCTCTCATCGCTACCTTTACCAGAACATGTCCAACACTTAACCCTCATCATCAGGACACCTCCATTTGACTCCGATTCATCAGCCAGATGAGTCAGACCTGTCACAACTCTAGGTATAGCAAGCATAACAGGGTAAAGGCACAACATGGCTCAAGCATCTACCAGGTATGCTAGGTTGTTTGGTTAACCTATTTACTATGACAATGACATGTCATGCAAAGGAGTGGGTTCAACTACTAGAATAGGAGTAACAGTTGAATCATTTGTTATAATGCATTGAAATGGTAGCAAGAGCGAGAGAGTGGGATTATATCAAAATGCTCAGGGGGGTTTGCTCGCCTGAAGGATCAGAAGAACACGGTTGTTCTTCGATGTCATCGACAACTACGTCTCACAAGTCTATCGACAAAGTCAAACAAGGAATATATTAAGCACAACATATGCTTCACAATGATGCATGAGCATGACATGTTCGTATGTTACGGGTTTGAAGTAATGCAGCTATCAACATGATTAAATGAAGATGGTTTGAACCCAAGGTTCAAATTCAAACTCCGTACGTGAGGTTGCATAATGCAATTGAACAAAATTTCCAAGTTCTCCTATCTAGCTTGCTCTAACATGCGTGCAAATAGCACATATGGATTCATCGAATTTTTCTGATCATTTTTCATACATATATTATTTCAATCTAAGTTACAGATTATTTACTATGAATTTTTGAAGTTTAAAGTGTTTTCTGGCATTTCCTAAATTATTTTAAATTTGGAAATTCATTAACTGCATTAGCATGACGTCATCATGACATCAGTCGGTTAAAGGCGCCAGGCTAGGTCAAATCTGACCTATGGGCCCAACATGTCATTGATTCAGTGGGTGATCCGTTTGTTTAGCTAAACAGGGTTAATTAGGGTGCCTGGGATCACCTATCATGGGCTCTGGAGGATTAGTGGCTGAACTTATCCTGCCACGTTGGCTGGCCGGAGGGAGGTCGCTGGCGACCATAACAGGCGACGGAGGCATGCCGGAACGGCTACTACGGCGCCCATTCGTAGCGCAGGGGGCACCCGGATGAGCTATAGCTCATCCACATCCAATGATGTATGCAGGATGTCGCAAGGATGCCGGAGGCAACGACGATGAGCACATCCGAGCAGTGCCCGTATGGGGTTGGCCGGGACGGCTTTGTAGTGGGCCTCAAACCCTGCCGACGGTGTCTAGGGTGTCCTAGAGAGGTCCCGAATAGGTTGGTGTGCTCTAACACGAGTGTTGTGTGCTAAGGCCACGGCGGCTTCATCGCCGGCGGAAGAAGCTTCCGGCCATGGTGGAGCTAGCAGTTAGGGGAGGAGGATGGCAACGGGTCATGGGAAAATCAAAGCGGTGGCTCACCTCAGTTCAAGAACCGTCAATGGTGAGCTCGGGGAAGGCCTGCGGCGAATCAACGAGGAAGAACTTCGGTGGACGGAAGTGGGAATGCTGATGGTGGCGATGGTGGGGAGCTTCCTGCTTGATTCCTTTGATATGGAGATGAGGAGCAACATGCAGGGGCTTCTAGACTCTCTCTAGGGACAAGGGGTGGCTGGTGGCCGTGAGGTTCACCGAGGCAGTGCCATGGCAGTCTCGGGCTTCTCTCGGGAGGGAGCTGAGAGGCAAGGGAGAGGCCAGAGGAAGAGGGAATGAGAGAGGAGGAGGAGGAGGAGGCGGTCTCCTGGGCTCGCTGGATGAGGAGGGGGAAGCAGGAGGTGGCCAGGGACGTGGCCACAGCGCCTGCGGTCAAGGTACGCACGTGCTTCTCCTCCTGACAGGAGGAAGAAGATGCTGCTGCCCCCATGGGCTGGGCCTCCCACTTGGGCCAGGTAAGTGGCCTTTTTTATTTGTTTTCTTTTCTTTTTCTAGCATTTGGCCCGGCTTATAAAAAAATAAAAACCATTTATACAAATCATGAAATTAATTATGTGGACCAAGTGTCCAGTGCCACACATAATGTTTTAGATCCATTGGACTTATATTTTATATATAGGAAATATAAATCCAATACAAATTTTGTTTGATTAATTCAAAAGCCCAAAATAAAATGTTTTTGTGATTCTAAATTATTGGGTGGCATTTTTACCTCATACCAATATTTTATTAGAACACCAGGGACATTTTCTTGGATCCTTTTGAAGCAATTTTTATATTGCTTATTTGAAAAAAATGCATAGTAAGGCTTGATCAATCCTCATTTCTTTTTCAAAATAAAATAAAAATGATGGATTTCGGGCTCCGCAAAACCCTCAAGGTTTGAACATAGGGGTGTGTGCAAAGATCCCCTTGAGCCTCGCCTTACCTAGCTCGCTACTCGATGGACAACACGGCAAACTCACACGCTGACGAGGAAGAAGATGAACACGCCAATTTACCCAGGTTCAGGTCGTTGTGAAGCGTAATACCCTACTCCTGCTTTAGTGGATTGCCTCTCGGGGAGGTGTGGTGGATGAACTAGCACAATAGGCTCGACCCTCGCGAGGGTGCTCCAGTGGTGTTCTTCGCCCTCTGCCTTGTCTCGTGGTTTGTTGAGTGGCTAAGTCGTGGATCGAGCTCCCCCCTACGACCTGGCCTAGCCTCTATATATAGCGGTGGCTCGAGTCCAATTCCGTTATCACAATGGCAGGATGGGATCCCACAACGGGCAAATTCGAAGGGGGACAAGAGTACATCTGCGCCCTATCCAAAGGTGGTCTTCGCCTGCAAAGCGGCTATCGATGATGCAGTGGTGGGCTCGGCAATGACATCCGCCCTACGGGGCTCGTGGTTGAGGTCTTGTTGCACTGGAATGGAAACCTTTCGACGGTCGCGTCGGTTACCCGCATACGTTGTTGCTCCCTTTGCACCAAAGGGGAAACTGCACCGCCTGGCGTGCTGGCGTTCGCCTGTCCATCCCTGCATCATCTTTGACTCCTCAGGCTGGGTTTTGCATAGAGGTCTCCGCTGCTCCAGAGGTGGCCTGAGGAGGTCCATCCTCACCGGTCTTGGTGTCGTTCCTCCTTGTGAGCCTACGGTCCTCACGAGGGCCTTGTCTTGAGTAGAGCCACGCCAGGGCATGACTGGCTGACAAGGTGGGCCACGTTCTGGCCCGTGGGTAGGCAGGTATAGGTACCTCCATTCCGAGAACGCCGATAGTAGCCCATGGGCCCAAGACGCGCTCGAGCTAGCTTCAGGGCGAAGCCTTGATGACGTCCTAAAGCGCCGCGGGCCCCGAACACCTGTGGGCCAGGGTTTACACATGTCGAATTCTGAGGGGCCATAGCCCCCCTCTTTTCCATGCCAGTTTAGCTGCCATTAGGTTTGTTAAATTTCTTGATGCAAACCACCAAGAAGCCTCTGCTCTCTGTTGATCCCACAATCTGTTTTCCCCTCCTCTGCAATTTTCACCATTTCCGCCAAATCCCTATGCGCGCTGCCCCGCCCCTCACCATGGTTTCCATGAAGGGACAGGGCGAGAGCTCGAGGGCGCCGATCAACGCATCAGCGCCCATGCCCGTGCTGGGCCGGTCTTCGGTGGTGAACCTAGAGGGACAAGAGAAGGTTTAGCTGGTGGTCCCCACCAGCTCCAATGAATGGGGGCGACCAAAATCTGGCCAGGCTCATGGCCCCAGGGCGAGCTTGCGGGTTCTAATGGTCCCTTCCATATCCATGCCCTTCTCTCAGCCTTGTTGTCGCCGTTCTCAGACTTTCTCTCTGTCGTACTATCGCACTATCGGATCCACGTGCTCCACCTCGACCCCGGCTCCCTTGTCCTGCTCCCGGACTTCGCATTCCTATGGGTGTCTACCCCTCTGTGGCCCTGTTGCACCAGTTATTCTTCCTTGAGTTGACCTCAGGGGGGGCAATGCTATGGGTGCGTGTCCCTGAGAGCAGCTGACGCACTCGCTGAAGAGGCCCTTGATGCCGGACTCTTCCTGGAGGCTAAAGGGTTCCGATGGCAGTGGGTGTACGTCAATGCAGTTGTGTCAGGCTCCCTGTTTCAACCCCCGTTGTCCCCTGTAGGGCCCCGCCATGGGTGGACGCACGAGGAGCTTGCCTACCCACGGCATGAACGCGTTCTAGCTAGGCTGGCACGGCTGAAGGAGGCGGGCGTGATGATGGCGATGGTGGTGCGGGAGTTCATATGCCGACGAATCGCCCCCCTACAACACCGTTCTCGTCCAATGTGGCCTTTCACAGGTCCTTGCGATCCCATGAACATCCAGGCCTCGTCTCTCCCGATGTGCTACGCGAGTTGCGCTGCCGCCTAACCGGTGGTGAGCCGGCGAGCTTCCCCAGGGCGGCCTCCCCTTGTATTACTACAAGGGCCAGGAAGCCCTTGTCCTGAAGATGTCATGTTTCGATTAGTGGGGGTTCCTTCCTCCTGAGGACGCTGCTCTTCCCGGGGCCGAGATGGGGCTCCCTTAGCCACCTGCTTTTCCTTTTCCCGCCTCGGGTCATCCCGGTGGCACCCAGCCGATGATAAGGGTCGCCGCCTGCGCTCCTGAGGGTGAGGTGCCAGTTGGTGACTCGTCGTCCCCTGTCCTCTGCTCTAGCCAGAAGAGGAAGGCGCCCAGGGGCCACCGCCCTTCGACGCCTTGGGTACCGGTGAGGAAGAAGTGGGTCGTCGTGGATGAGTAAGTGCCTGCATCACCTGGACCTCCCCTCCCCTTTAACGTCCTCCTTCTGAGCTTGTGTGTCGTAGGATCCCCCACGACGAAGAAGGAGTCGAGTCGACATCCTCTACTTTCACGTACACGGAGTTTCTTGCGCCGTCGCCCTCTATCGGCTGCGGGGCCCTAGTCGCCATGCCACCCACATCCGTGCTTGCTTGTCCGTCAGGGGGCCTCGAGCGCGATCCCCCTGCTTTCTTCTTCTTCTGTGGTCTTCAGCTCCCTAGGGTGGGGCAACGACCTCCGCTGGTGTCCTTCCTTGGAGATACACCATGCAGTGACCTTGGCCCTCCTTCGCTTGATGATGTGGGGTCCAGGAGGTGCGTCGTCCTTCGAGGGCAGTTGCGAGGGAGCCCCCAGCCCCGGGTAATGCACACGGGCTGGCCGGTAGTTTGCGCACCTCCCCCTTCCATCCTGAAGAGGGTGAAGAGCCCAAATGGACCCTTGGGTCCAGATGGTCCCTTTCTCCAAACTGCGGCGAAAGCACTGGAACGTCTGGGGGCAGAGCTCGCCAATAATGATGCCCGCTTGGAGAGGGAGCGTCAATGCCTTGCACAAGAATGTCATTGCCTTGAAGTCATCGTGAATTTCAGGCGCCCGTAGAGCACGCGCGCCCGTGCCAAGGCTGGGAATTCCCTTTCCGCGGCGATGGAGGCCCGCGAGCATGCCCTTACTGAAGCGCAGGAAGCCGACCGCCGGCACAGGGCCTCGAAGGAATGCCTCAAAGAGCTTGAGGCCTCCAAAGCCGCCCTTGAAAGGCAAATCGAAGTGAGGAAGGCCACACTTGACGGTCTGGCTCCCGAGCTCCTCCCCGTCGACGTGAACCCCCGCATGCCCCTGGACACATTGGCGATGGAGGCGCTGGAGCAAAGCTTGGAGCGGGAGAGGTTGGAGACGAGAGAGCGCTAGGCGTCGCTTGTCGAGGAGTCCCTGACCTCCCGCGAGGTGAGTTTCCAGGAGCAGGTCGACAACAAGGTGGCTGAAGCTTGGCGGTCCCTCATTCAGGACTATTGCGCAAAGCTGAAGCTCTAGGAGTCCCGCTTCTACGAGCGACCTGACCACCTGAAAGGCGAGGTTGATGTCCTCGGGAAACGGTTAGACCAAGAGGAAGGATGCCGGCAAGCCGTGATGGACGCCTAGGATGCTGCTGGGGCCGAGCTAGCTTTTCTGTATGAACAAGTAAAGGGTGTTGCTTCCCTGGCGAAGAAGACTTCGGAAGAGGCGGACCGTGCTCGTGGCCTCCAGCACATGCGCTCCCATATGTTCCAGTCTCTCGAGGGGAGGGCCAAGCGGGCCTTGGACAACATCTGCGGCGTGAGCGTCTCGAGCCCCTTGGTTTTGGATGATGCTGGATATCTGGACTACTTGGTTGTGGAGTGCCTTGAGGTGGGTGCGGCGAAGATCTGCACGTTTGTGGAGGAGAAAAGCCACGACCTCCTTGCATAGGCAGCCTCGTGCGGCTTCAGCCACCCACACTTTGAGTTCGGCGCAGTGCTTGATCCCGTGCCCGAAATGACTTGCGCCGCCCTCGTCGAGCGGTTCAGACACCATGTGGAATACCTGATAGCAAAGTTTTGTTCTGACGAGGCCGAGAGCCAGGCTAAAGCTAGTACGCATGAGGCCGCCGCCGATGGCTACGGCGAGGGTGGCGGTGACCATGTGTCCCCTTGAATAGCCTCCTTGTTTCCTTGGCAAGGTTTTGCATGTGGCCCAAGGGCAACTTTTTATGTATTTTCGAGAATTACCCTTAAATGTGCTTTCGAAGGAAGGGGTGTGTTGCGACGGGCTTCCTTTCCTTATGAGTGTAGCGGTTCGGGAGCCCTTTCGGCACTCTACATCTACAGGTCTCGGTCCCGCACATTTCCCTGCCACCGTAGTATACGTCCGGATCACCAGGACGCAACTACGAGGCGAGGCCTCGACTCCCTCGATGCTGACCAAATTACCAAGGACGACATCGAGGGGCGAGTGGATATATGACCAGTAAGGCTCCTAAGGCGCGTTGCTCATGAACCACCTTTGATGCTCAAGCAGCTCTACGTCGCCAGTCCCGGTCCCGCACATTTCCCTACCACCTTAGTGTACGACCAGATCACCAGGACACATCCACGGGATGAGGCCCCGATATCCTCGATGCTAATCAGATCACCAAGGATGACATCGAGAGGCGAGTGGCGATGTCACCAGTAAGGCTGTTGAGGCGCATTGCTTAGGAGCCCCCTTTGACGCTCGAGCGATCTCCATTCCGTCCTATCGGGCTTTGCCTCAGGAGGCACTAGGCCTCCTGAAACTCCATGCTGTGGTGTCGTGCTGCGGTCGGAGCCCCCAAGCGGGGGTCGGCTGCGAAAAGATGCAAGTCCCTAAGGTGACACACGCTTGCTATCCAGCTCTAAGGCGCCCCCCGGGGGGAGGCGTAGCGCGTGGCCTCTTGTGAAACACCGATCCAGAAAAAGAGATAACTCAAGATCAGTAAAAAAGAGAGTGTAATGAGAGAAAAGTCCTCGCCCCTTTTTCTTTTAAATATAGAGCTCTAAACTCTTCAAACTTCGATCCAAAAAGTGGCAATTCAAACATAAAAAGAAGCAACCAAACGTCGTGTCTAACACCTAAGCTAGTCTTCATCTTCCCCCAGCACTGAGCATAGGGCATCCACGTTTCATGGGCATAGACAATGATAGGCAATGTTGACTTCTCCACCAGCGTGGAGCTGTGGCTGCCACATTGCGCGTCCTCAGGGGGGCTCCAAGCATATACAGCCCACTAATTATTACAAGAGAGTGTCATGGGTTAGTGAAGTAGGGCCGGTTCAGGATGAGCCCTCGGGCGTAGGGTAGCCCCCCTCTCCCAGGGCCCGTGATCGGGTGACATTGTCGTCGTGGAGGCGTAACCCCCCGCGCCACGGGCCGGGCGAGGCGATGCCCGTCCGTTGCATGCGAGGCCGGCGCCTTGGGTGGTGCCCTAGCGCGCCTTGCTAGGGTGCCCCGGGTCTTCACGCGGGTACTCGAGGCCCCACCACCAGACCGGACGAGCCGGGCCTATGGACATGGGCAAGTACAGTATCACCCGCTGGTGATCGAGCGAAACCCGACTCCAAGACATGGGCGTATGCTCCACCCTTCGCCTCCAAGCTGGCGTCACGTGCCCTAGAGACAGACTCGCGTGTTCTGCCCTCCGTCCCCAGGTTGGGATCATATGGCCCGGAGACATGGGCATGTGTTCCACCCTTCGTATCCACGTTGGGGCCACCGGACCTAGGAACGTGGCGCGTGTTGTACCCTTCGTTCCCAGACTTGTGACCCCCGGTCCCCAGACCTAGATGCCTACTCCAGGCAGCTCCCTACCAGTGGGCACCCCTCGTGAGGGTGCCTATGTTGGGCATCCTCACGAGGCCAGTCCCTCGAGCCGCCATCGCGAGGCTGCGCATGCCAACCCCCACTAAAGCCGCACATGAAGTCGCGTACGTACCTTCTGAAGCCGTGGTAGCCGGTGTCGCTTCCTTCATGGCTCGCGCGTTCGTCAACACAATAGTTGCAGAGTTGCCTGAGCCCACGGGCGCTAGCGCAGTCGATACTGTGGTCCTCCTCTCTGGTTCCAGCGGGCTTGCTGAGGGGCGTGAGGGGACGCCCCTCTCGTGTGGGCAGCACCTCCCACCGGCCTCCGACGATTGCTACGGCCACCTCCCGCGCGCCCGGCACCCTAGGCCAAGCCTCGGGCGAGCGCGGGTCATCGCAGACTTCCCAGATGTGCCCGTGTGGCATGAGCACTGGTCCTACCGGTTGAGCGAGTTCATGGGCAGGAGCCTCGCCGAGGTACACTAGTGCCTCGCTGGTGGCGGTGACGCACGTGGGGGCACACTTGACCCAGGAGTTGCGGCGAACACGTGCCATGCGGTGGCGCTGTAGCTCGTGCGCCACGAGGAGTGTGACGTGTCTGTGTGTCGGGTTATGGCAGTCCCGGAAAAGCAGCGGTGCGCCCTGGACGCTGGGAGAGCCAGGGCGGCGAGGGCTCCCCGTTTGGATGGTGAAGGCGGCAGCCCTCGACACCCATCGAGGGCCGGGCCGGTGATGGGCCCGCCGACGGAGAGGTTGGACGACGCGGTGTGCCGGGGGCCGCCGGCACCTCCCGCGCCATGTGGGCAGCTCGCCGCTTAGCACGGGCTCAATGTCCTTTTTCCATGAGTGCGGCGAGCGGAGGTGGGGTGAGACTTGAGGAGGACTTCGACAAGCCCCCAACCTGGCACGCCAAATGTCGGATTTCGGGCTCCGCAAATCCCTCAAGGTGCGAACAAATGGCCGTGTGCGAAGATCCCCTGCAGCCTCGCCTTACCTAGATCGCTACTCGATGGACACCACGGCAAACTCGCACGATGACGAGGAATAAGATGAACACGACAGTTTACCCAGGTTCGGTCCGCTGTGAAGCGTAATACCTTACTCCTCCTTTGGTGGATTGCTTCTCGGGGCGGTGTGGTGGATGAACTAGTACAGTGGGCTCGAGCCTCGCGAGGGTGCTCAAGTGGTGTTCTTGGCCCTTTGTAGGATTGATAGAATAGTGTCTAGAGGGGGGCTGAATAGACTACTATGAGGAATTTAAAACCTAACCTTTTCCCAAGTAAATTGGTTGGCAGATTTTAACTATTTTAGTGATTCTAGCAAGTCTAATAGCCCTACACATGCATGTCTACAAATATGGTAGCGGAAAGTAATGACATACCACATGAAGTAAAGAGATGGGATAGGAAGATGTGGGGACCCCGACTCATAAGTCGTGATCACCGAATGTACATGCATAGTGACTTAGAGATCAATGCTCACTGGACACACATAAGTTGAATAACAAGAGTCTTACATCCATTACATACCGGTTTACTCAAATATGACCTTTATGGCCAAGTCTTCATGCGTTTGCAGCGGAAATCTTCAACGAAAGCGTGAACCCATGCCATCTGCCTTAACCCTACAAGTATTCTGACTAGGAAGCGTCCTATCTCGCATGTCCGTCTCCAAGGTAATCTTCATCATAACCTGATCTTTTATGACTGGCCAATAAAATAACCAATGGCAATCCAATGATTACTTTGAATGTACTCACAAGCAACCCATGTTTGGAGCAAGGCAATAACAATGCATGAAATAGCACTAATGGGTAAGTTTTGCAGAAAGCTAGTTTTGAATGCAATGACATGATCAAGTTACTTAAGTAAGCATGCATCAACCATGGATGGTGTTCATAAGAACACGCCATAGTAATCATCATAAGCAAGGGGTTGGACGCCTCATGTTCAACCATCACACCAAGTCCTCAGACTTGTCTCATGTATCGTCTGAACACCTCATGTTCGGTCATCATGCCAAGTCATCCGACTCGACTCAAGTAGCATCCTTGCCACCACACACACACACCAAGTTGAGGAAACATCTGGACATATTTTAAGAAGGACCTCCAACTGTCCATGACTGCAGACGCGGCTATTCGAATAATTTTACACTCCAGAGAGATTGCACACTTTACCCACAAGACTCGGGGAACTTTCGTGTCATCCACGACTCGCGGTATATAAAATACCCGAGGTAAGCACCCTAAAAATGCCTTCCCCTAGCGATACTAGACAAAGAGTCCACTCGATTGGTACCCAGCCCTCATGATGTACATCACACGAGCCTCACTCTAATCATATCATCCATGAGGGGACCAACGATGTGCCCGGTGCCTATGAAGACATCGCATGATCATACATACTGGTATGACCCCGTATCGAGAGTGACCATGCCACTCCCGCCACTAGTAATGTGGGCTCCTTTCCAGTACCCACCAAGGTAATCAATAAAGCCCCGTCCCATATAGGGGTAGAGTGGTTGTACATGTAAGGTTCGAACGGTCAGCAGACCTTAAATCTAATCCATTTTTGAAAACACACTCTCAACTTGTTCCGGCACACCACTTCTTTCTCAAGTGGTCACCCATCTCATCATCATCTCCCTCGGGCATTAGTGGCACTCGACGGGATTTTAGAAAAGTCTTTGAAATCATCTCTTTCTTTCCATCACTATGCATAATTCCCATCCCACTTGCGTAGCATCTATCAACATCCTATCTACACCCACCCGCATAACCCTCATAAGGTGGTAGGGTCATGCACGATGCAAGTGTCAATGGTAAAAGCATTGGAGGCACCCCACCAAAGGGGGAGCACTACATCATGATCAATCATCGAAACAACAAGTGCTACATGTCATGCATGAAAAAGGTTTCTTAACATGGTCAAAGGGTTGCTTGCCTGGCTTCACAAAGTCTTCAAAGTCTTCACACACTTCTCGTCCACTCTGAGCACTTCATCTACTTCGTCAACTATCGCCGGAAATAACTGCAATAAGCAACACAACAAGCAGACAATAGAAGTGTTCTATAAATAGGAGTTTTAATTTTCTAGGACTCCTTTGGTCATGAGAAAATAACCAAGGAGGTTTCATAGGATGTGGGTCAAGGGGAAGCTTGAATGGTGGAAATAGGGGAATTGGTGGTCCTACAAGAAGTCTATAGAAAACCTTTTTATAAAAAAGTGTGGATGCACCCAACAATGAGGGCATGATTTTAGAATCATGTGGGGAGTGGTTTCACTAGATTTGGAGTTGGGATGAACTCCCTAGGATTTTCGTAAGATGAAATTAATGGAAAATGGTCCATTTATTAGATCCAACAGAATAGGTGCATGGTAAAAATGTTCACCATGGCTACATAAATAAGGGATGACTTTTGGAGTATCTGGAACTTGAATCACTCATTTTGGAGCTATAATGAATGCTCTAGGAATTTTATAAGGTGGGCCTTAAAAATTCAAATTTGAATTTAAATTTTAACATGATAGAAAGGGTGTGGTGGAAAATAATGAAAGGGACACCATTAAATAGCTGGTATTTTTAGGTGGAAGTGGAAATCTGAATCGTCAAATTCAGAGGTCATATGAATTTATTATGCAATTTACAATACTCTGGAAAAAGAAAAGGGCTAAAGAATTACCCAAAAGAAAGGGGCTAAAACACGCTCGGGGCGCAAGATAGCCTCTAGGCCGGCCCGGTAGCTCGGCCTGGTGGGGAAGAGGCCACGTCGAAGGCGTACTTGAGGAGTATGCCTTCTGCGCAGAGAGGCGCCACCTGTGGAGAGCGTCTCCACTTAAACGGGGCCCCGACATCTGGCCCACCGACAGGTGGGGGCACTATCGGGCCTTCTCCTTCCTCCCGCTCCAGACAGGGAGAGGTAGGGGAGGCGAGGTAGAGCGCCTTGCTGGCGTCTCCCCGGCGGCTCGGGCTGCCTCCGGCGGAGCTCCGGTACCAGGGCACTCCCGGAGAAGATCTGAGCCTCCCTGGGGGCGGCTTTCGCAGGTGAGCACTTGGGGAAGGCGGGGTCTTGGCTGCGGCGGAGACCGGCCATAGTGGTCGTGGCAGCGGTGCTCCAGCCATAGGGGAAGGGGAAACGGAGCGCGGGGAGAAGTGTGGCAGAGCTGGTGGTGGCCTGGTGTGGTTCAAAGGAAAGGAGGGCTCAGGTGATCTCAGATTTTTAGCGTGCCCGAAGCAGAGCCATGGCAGCCATGAAGGACGGGGCCAAGCTTGGGGCTCGAGTGGATCGTCTAGGGAGGCCTTTGGGAGGGTTAGGAGGGGAGTGGACATGCCTAGGGTGCTCAGGGGAGAGGTAAAGCAAGGAGGCGACGTGGGGGAGCTCGGGTGGCCTCGGACGCGCCTAGGGCGCGGTGAGCACGCGCACCAGAGGTGCCTTGGAGGTTTGTGAGTGTCGGGAAGGGGCATGGTAGGCCGAGGGGAGGTCAATGGCGTGCTGGGATGCTCTAACGAGGACAGACGAGAGTTAGAGGACAATGACAAATGGCAGAGGTTGTTTTTGCATGCTGGTTGCGTGGTCACCAAGCCAACCCTTGTCTCGGGCATCTTTTTGGTCAGCCAAAGTTGTATGGGTTGTGAGGCATGCATGCAATAGAGTAGTGGTAAATTCTCAGGGTTAATGGGGCTGGTTACATGGGCTTTCCACAAGGGGTAAGTTTGAAGCAGCAAACTTGGGCCTTATCTAGAGGGTTTTTACTCTAGGGCATTATTGATAAAACTTTGTCTAGTAGCCCTAGGTATGGAAGGACTATACTCCCACCAATTTGCAGCTCAGGAAAATGATTCTACAAAGTACTTGTAGTACAAAGGCACCATTGCTTCCATAATGCAGGTTTAGATGAGCTGCTCATATTTTCCACATGACCCTGCCATATTTGGGTTTGGTTTGATTCATATGTATGCAAGTGAGGTCGTGGAAAAGTTTGGGGTCATTAGCATGATCAGAAGGGAAGGAGAGGTGCTGCAATGGTAAAAAGAGAGGGAATAAGAGAGAGTTACCCCCCAATAATTGACTAGAGGCCATGGCAAAGTTACTAGAGGTTGAAGAGGGTTATAATATGTTGTGGTAAAAAGTTGGGGGCAAGGGGAATCTCTTTGGGTCAACTTAGCTTGTCCACTAGTTTATGGAAGAAGGTGTTTGTGCTATGATTGGGCTAGGTAGAGGGATCCTATGACCTTGATATTTACTAGGGGTAAATGGTAAGTGCATTTGGTCCTGATCACAAGTCTTCGGCTCAAATGAAGAAAGTTGACAATGTAAACTTTGTAATCCCTAGAAATCAGCAGAATCAGGTTTCTGTAGATCTAGGTCTGCAAATTTATTCTACTTGATTCACCACTTAGTGTAGCATCATCATTTGGTTAATAGAGCCTGCCCACAAAGTTTGGGATCAATAGGAGATACTTAACAACGTAAAGTTGATCAAATTTGGCTCTAGACAGGAATGGTTTTAGGATATTTTAGTGAACCAAAACATTTAGGATTGAGATGAAAATTGGCAATATGAGCACATATATCCTATTTGACAGGCTAGAATTTTCCTGGATTTATTTGAGAATCTTTCTTGCAGAAATATTTCAAATGCTTGAAATAGGCAGAAATGGTTTTGAAGGGTTTTGTCCAATAGTTTGAACATGACCATGCCTTGAAACTGTTATATATGGACAATATTTGTCCACTGAGTTTTCCTATTTTTTTTCAAATATATTTAAAACATTTAAATAATTTTTCCCTATAAAACATCATTTCCGGGTTTAAGAAAAAGCCTTTAAAGAAAATAGGAAAATAATCTTTAAAATTAATATTTTGCGGTTTTGGGAAGTTATATATATAGTAGGTTCCAAATAAATCATTTTGGGAAAAAGGGCCCACCCAATTTGGGGACTTGCAGTGCAAATATGAAATCAGGGGGTTTTGCAAACCTAATTTGAATAAAACCTTCTTGGCCAAAATAATATTTTGTAAAAATATATTTAAGTCCTATCCTCATGGCATGATCATTGTACAAGAGTGAGGATCAAGGAAAAGAGTTTTGAGAGTAGGAGGGATTTTATGAATATAGAGCACTAGCAAGAAATCAGACAATCAACAATCAAGTCAAGCATAACAAGCACAGAAAAAGTTTTAATCGGCCCTGATTTTTTAGTCATGATAACTTAGTCATGAGGGAAATCACAGGATGTGACAGAAGATCAAATGCAATAGGAGATGCAAAGTATTTTTCCCATGGTTCCGATATGTGGTGGTATCTTACGTCCATGTTTATGGAGTCTTCAACCCACGGAGGGTAACGGTCCCGAGAGTCCATGGAGGGCTCCACGCATAAGGGTCCACAAAGTAGCAACCTTGACTATTCCATACAGCTTCCGTCCATGAAGGACTAGCCTCACTATGGGTAGATCTTCACGAAGTAGGCGATCTCCTTGCCCTTACAAACTTCTTGGTTCACTCCACAACACGAAGTAGGAGGCTCCCAAGTGACACCTAACCAATCTAGGAGGCACCACCCTCCAAAAGGTAATAGGCTCGGTAATGACGATGAACTCCTTGCCCTTGTGCTTCAAGATGATAGACTCCTTCACACACAATCACTCTCTCATAGATTTGTCTTGGTAGAAGAGATGGGATTGGTGGAAAGTAGCTTGGGGAGGCTAGAAATCAAGATCCATATGGTTGGAGTGGAAGGTCTTGATCTCAACACAAGGGTAGGTGGTTCTCTCTTAGAAAACTAAGTTGGATAGGTATGGAATAGTTCTGAGTGCTTCTCTTTCAAGTGGGTGGTGGTGAAGGGGTATATATAGGCATCTCCAAAAATCCAACCGTTACACACAAAATGACCAACTCGGCGTCACCTATGTGTTAATCTCGGTGGTACTGAAGTGACCAAAAGGTGGCAACTTTTGAATCTCAGTGAGACCGATATAGGAATCTCGGTTGCACCGACAAGGTGACCAACGGTCAGAATTGCCAAACTCGATGACGCCAATTCAACATTCTCGGACGGACAGAAAGTGGGAACTTCTGTAATAGAAAGTTGGCAACCTAACTCGCTGGCACCGAAAGCAGTGTCGGCTGCATGAAAGAGTTAGGGTTTGGCTGAGTTTGTCTAGGGTTTGGAATTGGTGGCACTAGGATAGGAATGTTGGTTGCACCGATTTTGCATGTTTGGCTAGAGACAGACTTTGGTGGGAGAGTTTGTGGATGTTTTTGGTGACTATCACTTGTGCACGTATTAGCATTTTGTTCACCGACAAAACCTTAACCTTTTAATAGTATTGTCTTTCCTATGGACTCAAAGTGATTGCTCACAAATGTAAAATGTAGAGTCCTCTTGCTTGAAGCTTGGCCAACCTATTCCCTTGCATCCTGGGGTAATTCCACAATCTGCTCAATATTTTTTGCCAACTCAACTCTCCATGGACTATTTTCTGCAATACACTAGATAGAGGTGTTAGTCCAAGAGACAATGTATGTTGTCATGAATTATTAAAACCACCAAGGGAGCATGTTGTTCTTTCACCCTCTGCCTGGTCTCGTGGTTTGTTGTGTGGCCAAGTCGTGGATCGGGCTCCCCCCTATGGTGTGGCCTAGCCTCTATATATAGAGGTGGCCCAGGTCCTCTTCCCTTATCACAATGGCGGGAAGGGATACCAAAATAACCAAATTCGAAGGGGGAAGGAGTACATCCGCGCCCTGTCCAAAGGTGGTCTTCGCCTGCAAAGCAGGTGTCGATGATGCAGTGGTGGGCTCGGCGATGACATCCGCCCCACGGGGCTCGTGGCCGAGGGCTTGTTGCACTGGAATGGAAACCTGTGGGTGGTGCTTTAGGAACCTACATATGTCCTTTCTCCCTTTGCACCAAAGGGGAAATTGCACTTCCTAGTGCGCTTGCGTCCGCCTGTCCATCCCTGCATCATCTTTGACTCCTGACACTGGGTTCTGCATAGAGGTCTCCGCCGCTCCGAAGGTGGCCTGAGGAGGTCCATCCGTACTGGTCTTGGTGTTGTTCCTCCTCGCGAGCCTAGGGTCCTCGCGAGGGCCTTGTCTTGAGTAGAGTCGTGCCAGGCCGTGCCTGGCTGACGAGGTGGGACACATCCTAGCCTGCAGGCAGGCAGGTCTGGGTACCCCCATTCCCAGAACGCTGACAAAAAATGCATGCATGAATGCATTAACAAGCAAAGTGAAACTAGGGTTGTGAGAGGGAATGGGGGCACGGTGGTCAGGGGATTAGGAAAATTAGTTCTGGCATGGGCTTAATGGGCCTAACGTGTAACGCCGGGGATAATGTGCAATGCCATCCCTAATCAAATATCTATGTCATGCGAATTCAACCAACGTCGGGACTATTTGAAAATATTAGTGTTGGCGTTAGAGAGAAATGGTGCGCCACGAACACGAGTTGTGGCTAGCCATTTCTCCACTAGTAGGGGGTTGACCACATGTATCCTGGAGGGTTCTACAATGCTATAGGAGAGGTAGGAGAAAGGGGTCGTTGCAACATAAATAAATGAAGAGGGAGAGAGCTATGGTTAGGCGGTCCAGAGAAGGAATCCTGGGGTTTTACGCCCCAATAATTGACCTGTGGTCATGGGGGAGTTAGATGAGGTAGAAGATGGTATGGGAATGCTCTCATAAAAATTTGAGTCCAAGGGGAACTCATTTGATGCTCCAATCATTGATAACAATGATATTGCAGAAGGTGTTTGATGTAGTTTTCATCTAGGTAAAATGATCTAATTGATATGAGATCTAACAGGAGTGACAACTAGGACCAAATGAACTTGCCCACAAAATTTGAGCTCATTTGGAGAAAGTGTCCAATGCAAAAGTTTCAAACCCTAGAAATGGGTAGGAACTATTTTGGATAGATCTAACTAGGCTAATATATACTCCATGATTCACCACTTGGTGTAGATGCCTAATTATAGCATTCGAAGTTGTCCAAAAATATTAGGCACAAATGGAGACACTTGGCAATACAAAGTTGTTCAAATTTGAATCTGGATAGAGATGGTTTTGGGGCAGTTTTGTGAACCAAAACAATTTTGATTGGAATGAAACTTGGCAAGATCATCACATATGGCATATGTGTCTTTTTAGATTTTTCTTGGATTTATTTGAGAATATTTGTTATATAAATATTTCAAATACTTGGATTATCGAGAGAGGGTTTCGGAGGGATTTGACCTATATTTTGAACATGACTATGTGTTTAAACTCTTATATTGTACCCGAAGGCGGAGAGGCCCACCGGATCGAGGTGTCAGACCTCGCCAACTTGCCTTCCATTATCATGGTTGCAACGACCAAGAGTCAGCACTAGTTTGGAGTGCCTAAGCTTCCTCGGCATGCCGACCGGAGGCGCCACGTGTGCTGTCCATCGGCGGGCGTGGCCTGTGGGACACGTAGGTGACAAGACCAGGCCGCAGGGTGGGCCCCGCCCGACCACAGTCTCATCCCCCGCGTGCGGTGTTGGGTTCTACCGTAGGTGCATCACATGCCAATTAAAATTTTCCTACGCGCAGAATATCCAAGAACTTTCTATGAAGATGGATCACATATCATTAGCACTAGACGCGCAGTGCCATGCAGCGGAAGTAGAGTTGGGGCAGCATGTTAGTGTGGTCCGCCTCCTCCTCGTCCAATCTGCCTCGAACAGCCATTCCGATCTCCCTCAAACAACCAGTCGCCGGATCCCACGTACAGGTTCGCCGGAGCGGCGCAAGTGCACTGCCTCTAACGGTATCCAGACGTGTAGGAGGAACACCCGTGCGGCAGACTGCTTGGTTCGATCACACGGTCGGCGGCAGCGAGTGGAGGTGGCTAGTTGCAACTCATGCAAAGCCCTAATGATGGTGCCGAAGCGATCAACCGGATGGGTGTGCCGCACCTCCACTATATATAGGCATCCGGCACGGGCTCAACTCTTGGGCCTCGCACGGATCCTAATGCCCACGTGTTCCTTCCCTTAAGTGTGTGACCCTTTAGGTTCTCATCGACTTGGTCGCGAGTCAGATCACATCCGACTCGATCGGTCGTTAGCGGCCTCTAGCAAGATGTGCCGACTCCAAGTGTCCAATGAAGCTGGTTAGGCGAACCTGTACTTCACACTTTTTTCCATTTGCCACACCATATATGTTGTCGTGCACAAGGCAACATGGTCATCCTTGTTGTAGCACGACCTCTTTCTCGTTCCGGTGAATCCGACCAACACTTCGGATTATCGCATAATCCTCATCCCATGGCCATGCTTATCCAGGTCGGATCACCCGAGGGGCCCCAGAGTATATCTCTCCTGTTAGGAGGGGCAAATCCCATCTTGCTCGACCATGTCTCGCAGCATGGGTCTGGACAAGCCCGAAACATACTTTTGCAACTAGCCAACCACTAAGTAGTGTTTGGTCGCCCTAAAGCAAGTTTGTCACCATCCCAAGTACATGCGCCAGCTCAGGTCTTAGCACATAGAACGTATGTTGTACTAGAGACTCACAGATGACCTATCACCTCGTCTCATAGTTGGGTTTGTCCAACTCATACATTATCTTGACTCGGATCAGACTACATCGAATCCGACCAGACCTTTCTGAGTCCATATTATCCGGCTAGCATCCAATGCCACATGGTCAGTGCGACCGGACCATCCATTGCTTCATATGCTAGTCTAACTGGCTGCACGTCCACACAGCCCTTTCAACTAGGGACCATTTAGGACAGTCATCATACAATGCATAGTCTCACAAGTCACATACTTGTTAATACACATCAATGATAATGTCCAAGGACTATCTTTATTCATAAACACATAGGAAATATCATCATACATGATTTCCTCTAGGGCATATCTCCAACATACGGATCCTTTGTGGATTGGGTCGTCTGTTGGGTTTCCTCCACTTGTGCTGATGCCCTCCCGCATGGTGCAGGGTTAGTGGGGGTCGTGCGCAATGGATCCGACCCCCACTACCTCGCACGGGCGTTTAAATGGAGGGGAAGGGACATGGGAAAGTCCATTTGTTACCCTCGCCCCGCCCTTCATCTTCCTTGCCGCCCTCCCACTTGAGAGAGAAAGAGACAGTGAAGCCTCGCTCGCCGTCGGGGATCTCTGTCGACCCTCTAGGGGTCTGTTCTCTCGAGTATATAATTAAACCATTGGGGTATATGGTGGGTTCAATGCGCCGGCAAAAGTTGCGTGGTTCTAGAGAGGCTAGAAAAGGTGAAAGGGTGAGAGTGTGTATAATCCATGGACTCAACATTAGTCATAAAGAACTCATATACTTATTACAAAAGTCTATTAGTTAATGTCGGATTTCGGGCTCCGCAAAACCCTTAAGATTTGAACATAGGGGCGCATGCGAAGATCCCCCGCGCCCTCGTTCAACCTAGCTCGCTACTCAATGAACACAGTAAAGAATTGCGCAATGACGAGGAAGAAAATGAACACGACAGTTTACCCAGGTTTGGGCCGCTACGAAGCGTAATACCCTACTCCTACCTTTGGTGGATTGCTTGTCGAGGAGGTGAGGTGGATGAATAAGTATAGTGTTTTGGGGCCTCCTGAGGGCTCTCAGTGGTGTTCGAGGCTCCTTGTGGTTTTGCGGTCGATGAGTGGTGGAGTTGCTGGATCTCTAGACTCGGTGCCCCCTATACGAAGCAGCCTACCCTCTATATATAGAGGTGGCCCGGGTCCTCTTCCCTTATCGCAATGGTGGGAAGGGATCCCACAATAGCTAATTTTGAAGGGGGAAAGGGGTCGTGCTCGCCCTGCCCAAAGGCGGTCTTTGCCTGCAAAGTAGCGTTCGACGCCGCAAGGATGGGCTCAGCGATGACGTCCGTCCTGCGGAGCTGGTGGTTGCCGCCTTGTTACACCGGGATGGAAACCTTTTGGGGTGCTTTGGGAACCCGCGTACGTCCTTGCTCCCTTTGTTCCAAAGGCAAAACTGCGCTGCCTGGCGCACTGGTGGTCGCATGTCCTTCCTTGCGTTATCTTTGACTCCTAAGGCCGGGCCTTGCACAAAAATCTCCGCTGCTCCGAAGGGGTCCAGAGGAGGCCCATCCTCCACGGGTCTTGCGTCATCTTCCTTGAGAGGCTAGGGCCCTCGCGAGGGCCTTGTATTGAGTGGGGCCTCGCTTGGTCCCATTTGGTCGATGAATTGGGCCACGTCCTAGGCCTGCAGGCAGGCAGGTCTAGGAACCCCCGTTCCCACAATGCCGACAATAGCCCCCGGGCCCAAGGCACGCCCCAGCTAGCCTACAAGCGAAGCCTAGAGGATGGCATGAAGTAATGCGGGCCCCAAAACGCCTGCGGGCCAAGCTTGGCACACGTTAAACGCCTCGGCGGCGATGCCTCCGCTCCTCGAGGCTGTCCGGAACCGCACCCGGTTGGATTGACGCGACGCCTGGGTGCAGCACAGGCCATCATTTCTTGCCATCAAGTGTTAAATTGCTACAGGCCGCGTGGATGCGACTCTTCAGAGGGTAAGGAGGCAACATGGATGGAACTGCATTGACCAAACCGCCTCGCGCCGCCCGAGGGGCACGCCTCGTGGCCGTGGTTACGCCGATAAATCCTCCTTGTCCCTTGACAGGGAAGGGTATTGCAGTCTTGAGGCCTCCCCTTGTTTCCTTAACTCCACCAACACAAAACCCTCTTTCCTTCTCGTCCCCGTGTCCTTCATGGCGTCCGGAGGAAGCGGTGCAGGCGCAGGTGAAAGCACATTTGCTCCCTTGGTGGTTTTGGTTATTAATAACAACATATAAGTCATTGAACTAATGTTTCCACCAAGTATATTTTAGGAAATGTTCAATGATAGGATTGGCAAAAGGAGATTGTGGAGAAACCCCAAGATGCAAGGAAATAGGTCGGCCAAGCTTCAAGCAAGAGGACTCTACATTTTATATTTGTGAGAAATCACCTTGAGTCCATAGGAAAGCAGATACTATTAAAAGGGAGTAAGGTTTTGTTGGTGAACAATTTGCTCAAACATGCACAAGTGATAGTCACCGAAAACATCCGCAAACTCTCCCACCAAAGTCTGTTCTATACCCAACACTCAAAATCGGTGCAACCAACTTTCCCATACGGGTGGCACCGATTCCAGAACTTAGACAGACTATGCCAAACCCTAGCCACTTCGGTGCAACCGATTCCATACCGGTGCCACCGAGTTTAGGTTGCCAACTTTCAGTTACACAAATTCACATTTTCGGTCCAACCGAGAATGTTGGATCGGTGTAATTGAGATTGGAAATCTGACTGTTGGTTACCCTATCGGTGCAACCGAGTTTCCTATATTGGTCTCACCGAACACATCGGTGTCACCGAGTTGGTCATTTTGTGTGTAACGGTTGGATTTTTGGGGATGCCTATATATACCGTTTCACCACCACTTACTGGAGAGAGAAGCACTCAGAAGTATTCCATACCTATCCTATCGGATTTTATGAGAGAGAACCACCTACCCTTGTGTTGAGGTCAAGATGTTCCACTCCAATCATATGGATCTTGATTTCTAGCCTCCCAAGTAGTTTTCCACCAATCCCATCTCTTCCACCATGCTAAATCTGTGAGACAGTGATTGGGTGCTGAGGAGTCTATCATCTTGAAGCACAAGAACAAGGATTTCATCATCATTTCCGAGCCTATTACCTTTTGGAGGGTGGTGCCTCCTAGATTGGTTATATGTTTCTTGGGGGCCTCCTACTTCGTGTTGTGGAGTGAACCAAGAAGTTTGTAAGGGCAAGGAGATCGCCTACTTCGTGAAGATCTACCCATAGTGAGGCTAGTCCTTCATGGACGGAAGCCGTTATGGAATAGTCAAGGTTGCTACTTCGTGGACCCTTTTGGGTGGAGCCCTCCATGGATTCTCACGACTGTTACCCTCCGTGGGTTGAAGACTCCATAAACGTGGATGTACGATAGTGCCACCTATCGGAACCACGGGAAAAATCATCATGTCTACAACTGTGTTTGATCTTCCTACCCTATCCCTTCTATACATGCTTGTCGTTACTTTCCGCTGCTATATACTCGTAAACTTGCATGTGTAGGGTGTACTTGACTTGCCATGAAATGCTAAAAACTCTCAACCCTAAAGCTTGGTGTAGGCGAAAAATTTAATTGGTCAAGTAGTCGAATCACCCCCCTCTAGACATACTTTCGGTCAAACAAGTGGTATCAGAGCTTGGGTCTCCATTACTTAGGTCTCACAACCTAGGAGAAGTATGGCGTCTAGTGAGGGAAGTTAACACCACAGAGGTCCGTACTTTGATGGCACTAATTTTGCTAGTTGGAAGCACAAAATGAAAATGCATATTCTTGGTCATAACCCCACCGTTTGGATTGTTGTTCGTGTTGGCTTGCAAGGTGAGTTCTTTGCGGATGGACGGGAACCGGATCGTGAAGCGACCGTGGATGAATTGAAGATGTTGCAACACAATGCTCAAGCATGTGACATTCTCTTCAACTGCTTATGCCCCGAAGAATTCAACAAAATTAGCCGTCTTGAGAATGCAAAAGAGATTTGGGATACTTTGGTTGATATGCACGAAGGAACCGAGTCCGTGAGAGAATCCAAGTTAGATGTTCTTCAAGGTCAGCTTGACAAGTTCAAGATGAAGGATGGTGAAGGAGTCGCAGAGATGTACTCTAGGTTAGCTCTCGTCACCAATGAGATTGCCGTATTAGGAAGCAAAGAAATGACCGACAAATTCATTATCAAGAAGATACTTAGAGCTTTGGATGAGAGATATGACACCGTGTGCACATTGATCCAAATGATGCCAAACTACAAAGATCTCAAGCCTACGGAAGTCATTGGAAGTATTGTTGCTCATGACATGACACTCAAAGATAAGGAAGAACTTCATCACAAGTCTAGCGGTGCTTACAAAGCCACAAGTGATGCTCCCGCAACTTCAAGCAACAACCTTGTCACCAATGAAGAGATAAGCCTCATGGTCAAGAAATTCAAGAAGGTCTACAAGAATAGAGGCAAAGAAAGAAACTCCAACTCAAGATATGAATAAGTGTTCATCTAGTCGTGACCGCAATTGCTAAAATTGTGGGAAGCCCGGACACTACTCAAATGAGTGCACGGCTCCCTACAATAGAAGAGAAGAGTCACCACGAAGACGAAGCTCAAGGAATGAATCACCACAAAGAGAGAGAAGGAGCAGAGATGATCGTTATGAATGAAGACACTCAAGGAGAAGTAGAGATTCGGAGAAGAAGGACAAGTACACAAAGAGCTACACAAGAAGAAAACATCAAGCTCATGTTGGTGAATGGGTTTCCGGCTCCGACTCCGACAACAACTCTAAGAGAATCTATCACTCCGACTCCGACTATAGTCAAGATGATGGTGTTGCCGGAATTTCTCTAGTGACTACCAACTCCTATGATCTATTTGATTCACCAAAGGAAGGGAGTGGAAGTTGCTTCATGGCTAAAGGCCCCAAGGTAGCACTCCCCGAGTATCTTGATTTTGATAGTGATGAAGATGATTTGCTTTGTGATGATGACTTGCTTTGTGATAAAACTAGTGATGTCGATCAAAATGAACTTGATAATTCTCATGCTAGTCAAGATAAGTCATTTAATGATGATAATATCAAAGTAGAACAACTAACTAAAGAACTAAACAATCTTAAGTTAGCTCATGAATCTACTCTCGAAGATCATAGGGAGCTTGTGAGAACTCATGAGAAGCTACACTTCGAGAAGCTCAACTTGGAGAAAGAGCATGAGTTTCTCAAAGCTGTAAATGACGATCTCCAAAAGAAGACCTCATCTTGTCTAGCCAAACGACTACTCTTATCTACCTTCATGCCTCAAGTAAAATCTAAGCAATCTAGTAACAAAGGCAAGAAAGGTTCTTCATCTAGTAGCAACAATAAAAATGCTAAACCCAATGATGTTGCTTCTAGTAGTTTTATTGATTCCACTAATGATGATTGTCTTATCCAAGTTACACTTGAGCAAGAAAATGCTTTATTGAAAGGAATTATAGAAAAGGGTATCTACAAGAGTCTTGCCGGATGTAAGCAATTTGAGGAAATTGTATGCAAGCACGGAGGATACCGGAAGAATCGTGGTCTTGGCTACTTCAACGCTAATGAAGTTGAGTGGGAAGAAGGTCAATATCCCAAGCCCAAGTTTGTTCCTCAAAAGGAGAAGTATGAAAATACTCTTCCCAAGGGGACAAACACTCAATATGACCTTCCACCACAAGACCACAAGCTCAAGGGCAAAAACAAGCTTCAAGAGGACATTGGCTCATATGAAGATGAACCCCTAGCTTAGGTGGAGTGGGTTCCCAAGGCTACTTCTAGCTCAACTACTACAAAGGCCACCTCAACACCAAGGATCCCCATCAACTTGATGTGGGTCCCCAAGAAGAAGAACTAGAAAGTTCTTGAGGGGTGACTCCACCAATGAAGTTCACTCACATTCATTATTGGCAAGGACTTTTTGCACTCAACATCAACTCAATGCAATAGTTCAAGGAGTCACACATTCCCTCAAATGTAAGCAAGGAACAAGGTAATGAACTAATCAATGGACATCATAACAAATGCTTTGCACTCCATGTCCATAAATATCCTTGTATTTGTCTCTTGTGTGTTGGGACTAACCCATGTAGGTGAGAAGAGAAAGGAAACAACAAGGATGCTCCCAACTCTTGGTGATCTTCATCAACATTGAGCATCCACAACTACCTCACCAACATGAAGTCTTCATCAACAAAACCCAAGGTTAGTTTATCCCTCTTATAGGGGGATGTCACATTAAGGGGGAGCTTTACTCTAAAACTTGAGTCAAAGCATCTCTTAGTATGTGACAACATTAAATGCTTTATGTAAAAGTGGTAACCCCACTTGTGCTTAAACGATGAGTATGACCTATGATCAAGTACTCTTACTTGGCTCCTAAGTCAAATACTCATATATAGATGACTTCATCATCACCCAAGTGCTTGTTAGATGCTAGAGTGTTTGTGCATGTTTGTCATGATTACTTTTGACATCTTATTGTGTTAGCATGTTGGTCTACATTTATTTTCTCATTCGAGGACATCCAATTGTTGCTATTTGGATTTTCATTTATCTTTTGCCAATTAGATGGACAAGAATGACTAGGACCACTCTTTAGCTATCTATGCTTTCTCACCTCATATTCCATTCATGCTGGATCACAAAATTTGAACAAGTGCTTTTTGATCCCTCTGTGTGTGGAGCACTCAGAGTTCTGTATCGACAAGGACTGAACATTAAAACTTCCCAAGTGCATCTCGGTGCAACCAATACCACATTCTCGGTCTCACCGATTGCCTAGGGTTGATCTGGTTTTCAATCTCGGTAACACCAATTTCATATTCTCGGTTACACCGAGTTTCCGTGTCAACTGACAGTGGTGGAACTCGGTGACACCGAAAACATAAAATTGGTATTACCGACAGTGAAGGGTACATATGTTGTGGACCCCGACGCTTTGAAATTCAATCTTCAACGTCGCGCGTGAGAACCCTAAGCTGCCGCCTCGAGACCCCTGGTCATCGCCCTTGTCTTCCCTAGCTCCTCCACCGTTGGGAATCGCCGTCGACGAAATCTACTCAATCGTCGCCGCCATAGAGGATCCGCGCCAATCCAGGGTACGGATTCAATCTCTAGTGCGCTCCCCATCCGATTCTTGCACATTAGATACTTGTTTATCATCTTTACACCCTTTGCTCATGTATCCATCCACTTAAATCTGCAAAATCTCGAGTTAGATGGATTTTCTAGGGTTTTATCGTCTGCCCGATATATCTCGGTGGAACCGAAACGAAAATATCGGTCTCACCGATATGCTTTTCAGTGAGGGTGAGAACTGACTCGGTGGAACCGAGTAGCTCTTTTCAGTCCAACCGAAAAGGCTGCCAAGTTCCTGTTAAAAGAGTTAGTTTGTCTCGGTCTCACCGAAAATTTCTTTTCGGCTGCACCGATATGTATGTGACAGATTGCAAAACTTTTTGAAAACTCATTGCTCAAATTTCAAAAACCAGCCTCATTTTGTGATAACTCATCTACACTCTATTCACAATGTCAGTATGTCAGGCTCAGAAGATAGTCAGAATGTGCTAGAGCAGGGAGTTGATATGAGTTCTGGAACAAGCCGAGAAGCCAGTTCTTTCTCAGATCCAGGCACCCCCAGTTCTCATGGGTTGCCCAAGGCTGCTACCAAAACTAGGAAGAAGTTGAACTCAGATGAAGAAGACTCAGACTTCATTCCAGAATAGATTCTTGCTAAGATGCAAGAAAAAGCTGCCAGGAAGTCTGCTACTGAAGCTACTTCCTCTCGAAGAGTTGTCAGCAAGATATATGCACCTGCTTCTACCTTCAAGGCTCATGAGACTGCCAGAGCAACAATGTTAGTTGTGGTCCCCAAGAGAGCTATGCCTAAGAAGGCAGGGGAGAAAAAGTCCAGAAGGAGGATCATTCATGTGACTGGCAGGCCTACTTCCATGTATGAAGATCGAGAGGAAGCAACTGGTGCTGCTGCTGCTGAGGAAGAGGAGGATGAGCCAACTACAAAGGCTCCTCTCAAGAAGAAGGCAAAGAAACTTATGTCTGATGCTATGCCTAAGACCAGCACATCCAAGAAGGTTCTTGAGAAGCCTAAGAAGACAACCAGGCAGATTCCAGCTTCTGAGAAGAACAAAGGAACCGCTTCCAGAGTTAAAGATGTGGATGACTTGAAAAAATTGATGAAGCTCAGACCACACCTTCTAGTACACAATGCCAGCTACCCACTAGCTGAGGACATGAAGAAGAGGAAGGACTCAGGATTGAGGGCATGTAGAGATATTGATCCTTATGCCCAGAGGAAGAAGACTGTTGTGGACTACATATTCTATACTAGAGAGCAACATGATTTCTATGAGACTGTGCTCTTTGACAAGAGTCCAACTGTTAGTGATATGTGGTACATTGATTTGAAGTTCATCAGGGAGAATGAGGACTACTTTCCAAGTGTCCAGGACAACTTCCACTTCATAGGTCTGGATGTGTTCGTTGGTAGAGAATTCACATCTTGGAATGATGTAATGATCATGCAATTCTACTCCACTGCACACTTCTACGGAGATGGTAGAATTGTGTGGATGACTGAAGACGCAAGGTATGAATCAACTTTTGAGGAATGGGCTGATATCTGAGGAGTTCCTGAAGCACAGGATGGTGACTTGGATGTATACTCAGAATCCAAGGCTAGCCACAATGCTATGGCTAACATGTACAAGGAGATCCCTGCTGCAAATGTGAACTCTCACAGGCTACGATCAATCTACTTTCTCTAGGCTGGCCTCCGCATGATGAACACCATTCTGAGGCATACTTTGATGCCTAAGTCCGGAGATGACAAGATGATCTGAGGCCACTCCATAAATATGTTGATCCACCTTGACAGACACACCAGGATCAGAGTCATGGACCTGATTGTTGAGACAATCAAGAGGGTTGCTGCTGACCATAAGCGCTCATGCTGTTATGCACCCTACATCTAGATGCTCATCAACTCAAGATTGGAGAAGCACATCTTTTCCCTAGATCATCCACATTTTCCCCTATAGCCAGATCTCGAGGACAATGTTGTGGTGATGGATGATGATCATCCCACTTCAGCTGTAGCTCAGGAGGAAGCAAAGGCAGTCAGAGCCACTAGTGCTAAGCTCCCTAGATCCAGGAACGAGCAAATGGATCTGTTTATATCATGTGTTCAGGGCATGCAGAAGGACATTAAGGCGATTATGGACAACCAGAACAGTCTTGTCAGGATCTTTGAGACAAAAATCAAGACCCTTAGTGATAAGGTGGACTGGCTGACTAAGACAGTCACGGAGCTTCAGCATGAAGTTGACTCCATGCACATCCCTCGGGTCTCTTCTACTTCATATGATGACGATGATGATGAGGAGGAGGATGAATCACCTATAGGGCCAGGCACTTAGTTCACCACTCAGGCCAGATCAGCCACTGTGCCAGCACCATCAGCTCCATCAGCTCCATCAGCTCCTGCTCCATCAGTGACCACTCCAGCTGCATCCATGACATCTGCAGAGATCTTCATCGATGTTGTCATCTCAACTCCTTCATCAACAACCGGAGGAGATATGCCCAAGAATGTTTAGATGTATGCCTTTGAACTTTTTGGTAACTTGTTGCCAAAGGGGGAGAAGTGTATATAGATCTTTAGGCTTCGAGCGAGAGAGTGTTTTGGTGTTTATTGCTTTTCAAAACATTTGGTTCTTTTGGTTTGATGTGAGATACATGTGTTATGCTACTATTTTACGTTGTTATGTGATGGGATGCTACTATTTTCTATCATCTTAAATGCTTATGAGATGATCATTCACCTTTGCTTGATTGTGTTGTGCATTGTTATTCATTCTAATTATTCTCGCACACCATCAAGTTGTATGTGACATGGAAGAAGTGACCCATATACCTAATCGATTGTGCATTTGCATTCAAACGCAAATTCAAAATAATGCACAAATTTAGGGGGAGCTCTTTCTTATCACATACCTCTCAAAGCGACAATTATATTCATTGATTTTATCATATGTCAAAGCTTTGATCTATATGTTGTCATCAATTACCAAAAAGGGGGAGATTGAAAGCACATTTGCTCCCTTGGTGGTTTTGGTAATTAATAACAACATATAAGTCACTGAACTAATGTTTCCACCAAGTATATTTCAGGAAATATTCAATGATAGGATTGGCAAAAGGAGATTGTGGAGAAACCCCAAGATGCAAGGAAATAGGTTGGCCAAGCTTCTATCAAGAGGACTCTACATTTTATATTTGTGACAAATCACCTTGAGTCCATAGGAAACCCAATACTATTAAAAAGGGGTAAGGTTTTGTTGGTGAACAATATGCTCAAACGTGCACAAGTGATATCGCCAGAAACATCCACAAACTCTCCCACCAAAGTCTGTTCTATACCCAACACTCAAAATCGGTGCAACCAACTTTCCAATACCGGTGCCACCGATTCCAGAACTTAGACAGACTATGCCAAACCCTAGCCTCTTCGGTGCAACCGATTCCATACCGGTGCCACCGAGTTTAGGTTGCCAACTTTCTGTTACGCAAATTCACATTTTCGGTCCCATCGAGAATGTTGGATCGGCTTCACTGAGATTAGAAATCTAACCGTTGGTTAGCTTATCGGTGCAACCAAGTTTCCTATATTGGTCTCACCGAGATTCAAAAGTTGCCACCTTTTGGTCACTTCAGTAACGCCGAGATTAACACATCGGTGTCATCGAGTTGGTCATTTTGTGTGTAACGGTTGGATTTTTGGGGATGCCTATACATACCCCATCACCACCACTTACTCGAGAGAGAAGCACTCAGAACTGTTCCATACCTATCCTATCATAATTTCTGAGAGAGAACCACCTACCCTTGTGTTGAGGTCAAGATCTTCCACTCAAATCATATGGATCTTGATTTCTAGCTACCCCAAGTAGCTTTCCACCAATCCCATCTCTTCCACCATGCCAAATCTGTGAGAGGGTGATTGGGTGCTGAGGAGTCTATCATCTTGAAGCACAAGAGCAAGGTGTTCATCGTCATTACTGAGCCTATTACCTTTTGGAGGGTGGTGCCTCCTAGATTGATTAGGTGTCACTTGGGAGCCTCCTACTTCGTGTTGTGGAGTGAACCAAGAAGTTTGTAAGGGCAAGGAGATCGCCTACTTCGTGAAGATCTACCCATAGTGAGGCTAGTCCTTCATGGACGGAAGCAGTTATGGAATAGTCAAGGTTGCTACTTCGTGTACCCTATTGGGTGGAGCCCTCCGTGGACTCTCATGACTGTTACCCTCCGTGGGTTGAAGACTCCATAAACGTGGATGTATGATAGAGCCACCTATCGGAACCATGGGAAAAATCATCGTGTCTAAAACTGTGTTTGATCTTCCAACCCTATCCCTTCTATACATGCTTGTTGTTACTTTCCGCTGCTATATACTCTTAGAATTGCATGTGTAGGGTGTACTTGACTTGCCATGAAATGGTAAAAACTGTCAACCCTAAAACTTGGTGTAGGCAAAACTTTTAATTGGTCAAGTAGTCTAATCAGCCCCCTCTAGACATACTTTTAGTCCTACAACAGGGAAGTGGCCTGCTCCTCCGGCTCCTTTCCCCCCCTCTAGATGCGGCGGCGGGGCGCCCTCGGGGTCGATGCAAATTCGCTAGGGGTGGGCCCTAGTCAACGAGTAAGTATTCCACTGCCTCCCTTTTCTGTCACTCTTCTGTCCATTGTCTAGAGCTTGGTCTCCTTCCCCTCCTTCCTGGATTCCCGCAGCCAAGAAACGCAAACTTGGCGAGCTTCAGGAGTAGGTAGAGACGCTGCAGGCCTGGCTGACCACCATCAAGAACGCCTTCGATGCTGCCCACTGGTGCGAGGCCGAGGCCCAGGTGAAACTAGCGTCCCTCCAAAGCCAGGTCCAGGAGGCGGTCGACAAGGTGCAGGCTGCCAGGGACGAGGCGGCGCATCCCAGGCTAGTGGAGTCCCTCCGCGGCAAGCAGTTCCAGGACATCGCCTATCGCGCGGCCGGCATGGTGAGCCAGTTCGTCAGGGACGCCCCTGTGCTGCCGCACGTGCGCGGCAACGAGGGCTACCTTGAGTTCTTCCGGAAGGTGGTGGAGGTGCTGGAGACCGGCGTCTCTCGCATCGACGCGGACAGCGCGTCCGACGCACGCGACCTTCAGGACCTTGCCTTGACGCTCGTCTACTCCAACCTGCGCTGCCTCGCCCCACAGCTTGACCTCTGACGCCTTGGAGAGCAGGTGCCTGACGAGCTCCAGCACCCTCTCCGGGACAAGATGCGCCCGCTAATGGAGGCCATGGTGGACCGGTTCATCCAGGTGCCTGCCTCGAGTGAGGAGGACGGCTCCAACGCTAAGCCGGCCGGCGGCGCGGGAGGCAACGATGACTCCTCCCCTTAGGCACCATCCATTCCTATTTGCCGGTACCTGTAATGCTCGAACATGGATCCTGCCCCATGGGGCATTAATATTTTGCATGTTACCTTTGTCTTCTTGCTTTTCTTCCTCGATTTGCTGGTTGTGGTGTTGGTAGGTGCCACCATAGTCATGGCCCTGCATCAGCCCCCGATACGGCCCTGGTGAGGCTCTCCCCCTCCAGGGGCGACTCGCATCCATTGCTTCCGTCGGTCCCTGGGCCTCGTGGCTCATCGCGATCGAGGCCCTCCTTGCGTGTCGCCTCCTTTGTCGCTTCATCCCTCGAGGGCCTAGGCAGCCGTGCGTAGTAGTCGTAGTTCCTGAATTTTTAGGTTAGCGTGTGCAGTCCACATTTCACCCTGGGGTCGTTATTAGGCCAGGAGGCTCCTGATGGGTTCGATAGTGTACTTAGCTTTGTATGACGCTGGCGATCCTGCTTGTGAGGCGAGACGGGCTGTTCCGTCAAGCTGTGACTCCGTCCGAGACATCTTCTTCTTACCTGCCGAACGGTCTGGGGGCGCTTCCGGCACTCTGCGTTTGTAGGTCCCAGTCCCGCACATTTCCTTGCCACCGTTAGGTATGACCGGAGAGGACGTACTTCACGAGGCTAGGCCCCGGTACTCCTGATGCCGACCGAAAACCATGGACGACACCAGGAAGTCGAGTGGCATTATGACCTGTAAGGCTCCTGTGGTGTGCTGCTCAGGAGCCCCCTTTTTCAACGCTCAAACCGCTCTACGTTGTCAGGTCCCAGTCCTGCGCATTTCCCCACCACCATTAGGTACGACCGGAAACCAAGGACACACTTCATGGGGCGAGGCCCTGACACCCCTAATGCCGACTGGAAACCAAGGACGACATCAAGGGACAAGTGGCCTTATGATCGGTAAGGCTCCTGAGGTGTGCTGCTTAGGAGGCCCCTTTGATGCTCGAGCGATCCCCTATTACGTCCCTCCATGTGCCGCCTCAGTAGGCCCTGGAGCCTCCCGAGACCCCATGTTGTGATGTCATGTTGCGGTCGGAGCCCCCCGAGCAGGGCCAACAGTTAAAAATCGAGTTCCCCTGAGGCGATAGGTCCTTTCCATCTAGCTTTGTGGCGCCTGGGGGAGGTGTGGAGCATTCGGCTCTTCTCAGGCTTCATTCCAAAATATTGCAACTTGAACATCCAAAAGAAGCAAGGAAATGCCACGTCCGGCTCCTAGGTTGTCCTTCGTCTTCCCCCAACGCTGAGCGTAGGGCATCCACATTGCATGGGCATAGCCATTGATGGGCAGTGTTGTCTTCTCCACCAGCTCTGGGCTGTGGCTGCCACATTACATGGGAGGAACCCCTTCGCATCCTCGGGGGGCTCCGGGTGTATACAACTTGCTCATTGTTATGTGAGAGTGTCACGACCCTAGGTAAGCCCCCGGGCGCATGGCTTTGTGCATCGCGGCCCCATTGAAGATCATCCCGTGCATTTCTGCCCTGTTGCACACCCTCGTGACCCTAACCCGAGTGCATCGCTCCCCGCGTGAACTCAGGATTGTGCTCCCGAGGCCCAAACATGAGTGTGATGCATTGGCACGGCCATAAGGGTGTTCTGTCGGTGAAGTATACCTTGTGAGGCACGCACGCGTCGTCCGGTCGAGATCCTGAGGGCCTCGGGAGGCCCATCCTCCTGAGGCCGTGCAGGCGTCGTGGTTGCCGCGAGTGGCCTGCATTGCATTTGTCTTGCTGCTTCCCTGAGGTCATCACTCCTGGGCATGAGAGCTTGGTCTGTCGTCACTTTCCCATGGGGGCACCGGCTGGTGCCGCGCCCCGCGGCTTGGGGGCGCCCTCCTGCTCGTGCCGCTCGGGCTCGGCGCTCCGCTGAGGGGAGCCCCCAGGCCCGACTCGAGGAGGACGCCTAGGGTACTTCTTACTCTTGGCGGGTGCTGGTGCCTACAGTGGGCGCTTGAACCTCCCCCAGGTAGGCTAGGTGGTATGACATAGCATGGTCCATAGGGCTTCATGTAGGTGCTCGGTCTGCCTCCTAAGTCGTTCGTCGGTGCGCCGGGGACGATCCCTCTCGGTGGCGAGGGGAGGTCGCCCCATGCACGTCGCTCACAGACCCTCCTACGCCGGGCCTCAGAGCGGAATTGCTTACCTTTGCCACCGCCCTTGGGTGGGCCTCACGTCCCGTGGTGTGGATTTCCCCCTTGGTACCCTGATGCGCCTCCGCAATTGTTGCTTGCTCATCCGGATGCCTGCACCGCCCGCTCACTGCAGCAGATGGCGCACTCCCGCCTAGCCAACCCGGGCTGCTAAGGGCCCGTCGGGTTGTAGGGATGCATGTCGGTGTGCGCACCGAGCGCCCCGCCGTTTCCTCCATGCACCTAGTGGTTGCTGCCGGGCTGCACTCCAAAACCGGTCATCGGGATTCGGAGGAGAAGGAGCACAACGTGTGGCGCGCCCCATTCGGACCCATTTGGCGTGGGAGGATACCTTCCACCGGCAAGCCCGGGGGTAGGCTCGGCATGCGAGCCCCCGGCGCCTGGCGCCTGTGGTCATGAAGAAGAGTGAGAAAGGATGGTGCTCTGGTTGAAAGTGACTATCTCCATGATGTGATCCGCCCATGCATTGAAGCCCTCGTGCGTTTGTCGGTGGCGGAGCATCTAGCTTGCCAGTAGTAGCCCATCGTGCGCGTCGAGGTCTCCCACGTAGGTGTGACGTGCTGCTGATGCCGGGGGCGCTGCCCGCCCGCCGTGTGCCTGAGCGGCGTGGGGGGTGGTAACGGTGGAGGTGCACTAGCGACCTGGTACTGGCTGCTATGTACCACGACGCCGGGGCGTGGGCCTCCGACTGCCGCAGCAAGGTTGACAAAGGTAGGCCCGCCGCGGCTCGGAGAAGCTTGTTGAGCGCCGGCCATCGGAGCAGTGAAACTTGGGAAGGATGAAGCTTGGAGAAGACCTTGACATGCCCCCTACCTGGCGCGCAAAATGTCAGATTTCAGGCTCCGCAAAACCCTTAAGATTCGAACACAGGGGCGTGTGCAAAGATCCCCCACGGCCTAGTCCAACCTAGCTCGCTACTCGATGAACACAACAAAGAACTTGTGCGATGACAAGGAAGAAAACGAACACGACAGTGTACCCAGGTTCGGGCCGCTATGACGCGTAATACCCTACTCCTACCTTTGTTGGATTGCCTCTCTAGGAGGTGAGGTGGATGAACAAGTACTATGTTTTAGGGACTCCTGAGGGCTCTCAGTGGTGTTCGAGCCTCCCTTTGGTTTGGCGGTCGGTGAGTGGTGGAGTTGGTGGATCTCTGGATTCGGTGCCCCCTATATGAAGCAGCCTACCCTCTATATATAGCGATGGCCCGGCTCCTCTTCTCTTATCACAATGGCGGGAAGGGATCCCATAATGGCCAATTTTTAAGGGGAACAGCGGTCGTGCTCGCCCTTCCCAAAGGCGGTCTTCGCCTGGAAAGTAGCTGCCGACGCCGTGGGGATGGACTCAGCAATGACGTCCATCCTACGGAGCTGGTGGTTGCGGTCTTGTTGCATCGGGATGGAAACCTTTAGGGGGTGCTTTGGGAACCCTCGTACGTCCTTGCTCCCTTTGCACCAAAGGGGAAAGTGTGCCGCCTGTCGCAGTGATGCTCTCCTGTCCTTCCTTGCATCATCTTTGACTCCTGAGGTCGGGCGTTGCATAGAAATCTCTATCGCTCCGAAGGGGTCCTGAGGAGGCCCATCCTTCGCGGGTCTTGTCGGTGTTCTTCCTTGTGAGGCTAGGGCCCTTGCGAGGGCCTTGTCTTGAGTGGGGCCTCGCCTGGTCCCATTTGGTCGATGAAGTGGGCCACGTCCTGGGCCGCAGGTAGGCAGGTCTGGGTACCCCGTTCCCAGAACACCGACAGTTATCGAAATAATGTATTAGACGCATGCTCCTAGGGGAGAGATTGCTAGGAGTTAACCATCGCACGCTCTCGACCCTCACACAAAGGATGTCAATCAATAAACAAATGATGCTCCGACTTCGTTACATAACGGTTCACCATACATGCATGCTACAGGAATCACAAAACTTTAAAATAAGTATTTCTACCAATCCACAATTACTCACTAGCATGACTCTAATATCACCATCTTTATATCTCAAAAATTTATGCAAGGAATCAAACTTCTCACAGTATTCAATGCACTTTATATGAAAGTTTTTATTATATCCCTCTTGGATGCCCATTATATTAGGACTAAATTCATAACCTAAACCAATTACCATGCTGTTTAAAGACTCTCAAAATAATATAAGTGAGTTACGAGAGTCCAATTATTTCTATAAAATAAAACACCACTGTGCTCTAAAAAGATATAAGTGACACACTAGAGCAAAATTGCCTAGCTCAAAATATATAAGTGAAGCACATAGAGTATTCTAATAAATTCAAGATTCATGTGTGTCTCTCTCGAAATATGTGTATAGAAAGGATGTTGTGGATAACTAAAAAGCAAAGACTCATATCATACAAGATGCTCTAAGCAAAGCACATATCATGTGATGAATAAAAATATAGCCTCAAGTAAATTTACCGATGGTTTGACGACGAAAGAGGGGGTGCCTTCCGGGGCATCCCCAAGATTAGGCTCTTTGGTATCCTTGAATATTCCTTGGGGTGCCTTGGGCATCCGCAAGCTTAGATTCTTGCCACTCCTTTTTCCATAGTCCATCAAATCTTTACCCAAAACATGAAAACTTCACAACACAAAACTCAACAGAAAACTCGTGAGATCCATTAGTATAAAAAAAATAAGTTACCACTTTAGGTACTGTTGTGAACTCATTATTTATTTATATTAGTGTAATATATACTATATTACAAATTCTCCATGGTTCATACCTGATACGTCCATTTTGCATCATGCTTTTATATTGATATTTATTGCATTATGGGCTGTTACTACATATTTTGGTACAATATTTATGCCTTTTCTCTCTTATTTTACAAGGTTTACATGAAGAGGGAGAATGCCGACAGCTTTAATTCTGGACTAGAAAAGAAGAAAATCTGAGATACCTATTCTGCAAAACTCCAAAAGTCCTAAAAATCTACGGAGAATTATTTTGGAATATATAAAAAATATTGGGCAGAAGAAATACATCAGGGGGCCCACCAGGCAGTCACAAGCTTGGGGGCGCGCCCTACCCCCTAGGTGCGCCCCTGTGGCTTGTGGCCCACTTGGCAGCCCTCCGGTGCCCATCTTATGATATATGGAGGGTCTTAACCTAAAAAAATCATAACAGAGCTTGTGGGGCGACGCTCCGCCTCCTCAAGGCAGAACTTGGGCAGAACCAATCTAGGGCTCCGACGGAGTTGTTCTGTTGGGGAAACTTCCCTCCCGGAGGGGGAATCGAAGCCATCGTCATCACCAATGATCCTCTCATCGAGAGGGGTTCAATGTCCATCAACATCATCACCAGCACCATCTCCTCTCCAAACGCTAGTTCATCTCTTGTATCCGATCTTTGTCTCAAAACCTCAGATTGGTACCTGTGGGTTGCTAGTAGTGTTGATTACTCCTTGTAGTTGATGCTAGTTGGTTTACTTGGTGGAAGATCATATGTTAAGATCCTTGATAATCATTAATACTCCTCTGATTATGAACATGAATATGCTTTGTGAATAGTTACGTTTGTTCCTGAGGACATGGGATAAGTCATGTTATAAGTAATCATGTGAATTTGGTATTCGTTCGATATTTTGATGAGATGTATGTTGTCTCTCCTCTAGTGGTGTCATGTGAATGTAGACTACATGACACTTCACCATTTTTCGGCCTATTAGAAGGCATTGGTAAGTAATAAGTAGATGATGGGTTGCTAGAGTGACAGAAGCTTAAACCCTTGTTTATGCGTTGCTTCGTAAGGGGTTGATTTGGATCCACATGTTTCATGCTATGGTTAGATTTATATTAGTTCTTATTTTGTAGTTGCGGATGCTTGCGAGATGGGTTAATCATAAGTGGGAGGCTTATCCAAGTAAGGGCAGCACCCAAGCACCGGTCCACCCACATACCAAATTATCAAAGTAACGAACGCGAATCATATGAGCATGACGAAAACTAGCTTGACAAAAATTCCCATGTGTCCTAGGGAGCACCTTGTTTTATATAAGAGTTTGTCCAGGCTTGTCCTTTGCTATAAAAAGGATTGGGACACCTTGCTGCACCTTTGCTAAAATTGTTACTTGCTACCTGTTATGAATTATCTTATCACAAAACTATCTGTTACCGATAATTCTAGTGCCTGCACAGCATACCTTACTGAAAAACCTCTTGTCATTTCCTTCTGCTCCTCGTTGGGTTCGACACTCTTACTTATAAAAAGGACTACGATAGATCCCCTATACTTGTGGGTCATCAAGACTCTTTTCTGGCGCCATTGCCGGGGAGTGAAGTGCCTTTTGGTGAGTGGAACTTGGTAAGGAAAAATTTATATAGTGTGCTGAAATTTACTATCACTTGTTACTATGGAAAATAATCCTTTGAGGGGCTTGTTTGGGGTATCTTCACCTTGACTGGAAGCACAAAGAGTCGCTGCTCAACCTGTTACACCTACTGAAAATATTTATTATGAAATTCCTTTAGGTATGATAGAGAAACTGCTAGCTAATCCTTATGCAGGAGATGGAAAACTACATCCTGATTTGCATCTAATCTATGTGGATGAAGTTTGTGGATTATTTAAGCTTGCATGTTTGCCCGAGGATATTGTCAAGAAGAAGGCCTTTCCTTTATCTTTGAAGGAGAAGGCGTTGGCATCGTACAGGCTATGTGATGATATTGGATCATGGAACTACAACCGATTGAAATTGGAATTTCATCAGAAGTTTTACCCTATGCATCTAGTTCATCGTGATTAAAATTACATTTACAATTTTTGGCCTCGTGAAGGAGAAAGAATCTCTCAAGCTTGGGGGAGGCTTAATTCAATGTTATATTCATGCCCCAACCATGAGCTCTCAAGAGAAATTATTATTCAGAATTTTTGTGCTCAGCTTTCTCATAATGATCGATCCATGCTCGATTCTTCTTGCTCTAGTTCTTTAATGAAGAAAGATATCGAATTCAAATGGGACTTATTGGAAAGAATTAAATGCAACTCTAAAGATTGGGAACTCGATGAAGGTAAGGAGTCAGGTATAAACCTTAAGTTTGATTGTGTTAAATGTTTTATAGACATCAATGCTTTTCATGAATTTAGTACTAAATATGGACTTGACTCTGAGATAGTAGCTTCGTTCTATGAATGTCACACCCTGTGATGATAGCACATTGTTATGTTTGGGTTTATAAAATATGGAGCCAACTAAAACTTTTTCTATGTGCTTGTGCTTGCTTGCTATGTTGTCTGTTTGCTTGATGATTGTGGTATGGCACTATTAGGTTCTATTCCACTTCAAATTCATCTTACATGTCCCCAAACCTCTTGCCCAATGAGCATGCCATGTGAATAGTGCCCAAAACTATTTTTATCAAATTTTGTGTTAACCAAAAATGATTTGTTCGAATTAGGTTTTCAAAACCCCCTGAAATGGGGTTTGCACTGCAAGTCTTCAAATTAGGTGGACCCTTCTTTTCCAAAGGCTTTATTTCAAACCTACTATATATATGACTTACCAAAACCACCAAATATTATTTTTAAAGATTATTTTCATATTTTATTTAAAGGCTTTTTCTTAAGGCCATAAATGGTTTTTCCTAGGGAAAAATTATTTAAATGCTTTGAAAATATTTGAGAAAATTTAGAGAAACTCAGTGGACATATATTTCCCATATATGTGAGTTTAAACACAAGGGAATGATCAGATCATAGGAAAATCCCCTCAAAACCCTTTTTTGTTCAAATCAAACATTTGGAATATTTCTATAAGAAATATTCTCAATAAATTCTAGGAAAATTCTAGCAATTCAACACTATCATAGGTGATGGTCTTGCAAAGTTTCACCTCAATCGAAGTTGATTTGGTTCATCAAACTATCCCAAAACCATTCCTGTCCAGAATCAAATTTGAGCAACTTTCCATTGTGAAGTGTCTCCCCTTGGCCTCAAACTTTGTGGGCATGCTCTAATGGACAAATAGTGATGACACACTAATTGGTGCATCAAGGGTAAAAGCCTAGCATCAATGGATCTACAGAAATTTGATTCTGCTAATTTCTAGGGTTTATCAAATCTCCATTGTCAACTTCTTCCTCTTAAGCTCAAACTTGGTGAATCCCCTCATTTCTACCTAGCCTTTGACCCTGGTAAATATATCAGTAGTAGCATTTCGCCCCTTTCCCATTTACCCTTGCCCCCAAATTTTTACCACAACCTCCTGTGGATGCATTTCACCCCCAGTATCTCTCCCTGGCCAGGTCTCTACAGCGAAGTGGTGTAAAACCCCCATTTCTACCCCTGTTTAACCTTGGCAGAAGCTTTTCCCTTTCCCTTTATTTTCTACCTAGCCATAATCAGCCTCTAAGGCATCCAAAGAGCATCTCCAAGCCCTCCAGGTGCTAGTGGAGAAGGTGGGGCACCCAGAGCACGCAGGAAACGGCAATGCCGGCCATACGCTTGCTCTGGAGCGCGCTACAGTGCGCTCCCGCACTGTAGCCACCACCCAATGGCCGGCACCGACCACCTTGGTCCTCCGCCGCTTGTCCCCCGAGGCGCCCTCAGTGTCCGTGACACGCCAAGCTGTCGATCCCCTCTCTCTCCTCTCTCCTCCGGCCTCCCACACACATGTCTGGCGCCGCCCGGTTCGGCCAACCGGGGAGCTCACACGCGCGGGCATCTCTCCCTCTCTCTTTCTTCCAACTGGCCTAGACCGACCCTAGGAACGCCCCTGGCTCGCCCTCTCTCTCTCTCTCGTGGCCTCTGGCCTCAGCCACGAGCTCGCCGGTGCACCAGTGTTCGGTGGACTCGCCCCCGCCTACAAAAGGGCCTCCCTGGCCCCTCTCTCCCCTCTGGCCCCCCTCTTCTCTCCCCAAAAACCTCCCTGAGCCCGCCTGAGAGCCCCCGATGTCTTTGTGCTCGGGATCGACCCTAGGGCCGCCGCGGCCATCTCCCCATCGATCTTCGGGTACGAAGCCTCTTCGACCCCCATTTCTGTCCCGTTGGTCCTCCCTTGGCCTCCTGATGTTATCCCCCCTCCTTCCTGTCCTCTTTCCAGGCTCAATCAGCCCGACGACCACCTCCCGAAGCCACCTCCGCCGTGGGTGCTCGCCGCCGGCGACTTCGGCCACCTTCGGCCTCCATTCCACCTTCAGGAGATCGGTGACTCTTCCACGAGCCCGTTCCCACCATCGCCCGCCACCGCCATGCCCCGTGCCGCTGTCGGTGAGCAGCTCCCCTCCCTGTTCCAAGGTGGGAGAAGGACCCGACAGGTGGGGCCCACCTATCGGCCTCTCTTTCCCTCTCCCGCGTGCTCTCTCTCTCCCCGAGTCGCTGACGACCGGACCCCGCGTGCCAGGTTTGAACCTGACCGTGCGCGAGGCCGGCTGGCTAGCTAGGTGGGCCGGCCCAACCTCTAGCCACCTCTGGCCTAGGTCCCCGTGGCTTTTCCTTTTCTTTTTCCTTTTTCTTTTTCCGTGGACTTTGTAAAAATCCCACAAAAATAAATATTAGTCCAATGCCAATATTTCTTCCACCAAAAATCTTAGAATATTCCATATAATTTATTAGTGGCATTTGTAAAAATGTTTGAAAAACTTTTTAGTATTGTTTTTAATTAAAAATCCCTATTTGGCATTTCCTGCCTCTGTTTAATAGTTTTTAAAAATATTTTTCATAGTAACATATCAAACAAACATTTTTAAGATAGTCCTTAGTATTTATCAGAATAGGTTAGCATTTTTATTAGTAGCTTGAGTGCTCTGTTTTTGTGTGTTGATTATTTTTATCGTTATTTTGTCGCGACGATAGATTGCACTATTGACGAAGAAGTTGGACCCGGAGACTTCGAAGACCCCGGAGTTTTTGTTGAGCTAGGCAAGCAGCCCTTTGACCATGATGAGAAACCATTTGTATTGCATGTCATATAGCACATTACTTTCATCATATTTGATCATGTGGTGTGGTGTTCCCCTTTCGGTGGAATGCCTCCGGTAGTTCTCCATTGACACTTGCATCGTGCATGACCCTACCACCTTATGAGGGTTGTGCGGGTGGGTGTAGTTAGGATGCTAGTAGATGCTACGCAAGTGGGAAGGGACTTTATGCATAGTGAAATGAAGGGAAATGGTTTCAAAGACATTTTCAAAAACCCTGTCGGGTGCCACTAATGCCCGAGGGAGATGTTGACAAGATGGGTGACCACTTGAGGAAGAAGTGGTGTGCCGAAACAAGATGAGGATGTGTTTTCGAAGACGGAGAGTTTAAGATTTGTCGGCCGTCCCAACCTTACATGCGCAACCACGATACCCCTTATGGGACGGGGCTTTGTTGATTACCTTGGTGGGTACTGGCAAGGAGCCCGCATTACTAGTGGCGGGAGTGGCATGGTCACTCTCCATACGGGGTCATACCGGTATGTACGATCATGCGCTGTCTTCACAGGCACCGGGCACACTGTTGGTCCCCTCATGGATGGTACGATTAGAGCGAGGCTTGTGTGATGTACATCATGAGGGCTGGGTATCAATCGAGTGGACTCTTTGTTTATTATCGTTGTGGGAAAGGCATGTTTCGGGTGCTTACCTCGGGTATGTTATATACCGTGAGTCATGGATGACACAAAAGTTCCCCGAGTCTTGTGGGTAAAGTGTGTAACCTCTACAAAGTGTAAAACTATTCGAATAGCTATGTCCATGGTCAAGGACAGTTTGGTACTGCTGCTTATGCCATGTCCGGATGTTTTCGTGAAACTTGGTGTGGTATGGGTGTGATGGTGACAAGAGGCCACATGAGCTAAGTCCGATTACTTAGCGTGAGGATTGAACTAAGTCCGATGACTTAGCGTGACGAGTGAAGATGAGATGTTCAACAATTACTTATGATGATACTTGCAATTTGTTCACATGGATACCTGCTAGTTGTTGATGCATGCTCACTTGTTACTGGATCATGTCATTTTCATTTAAAAATTAGCTTTCCGCAAACTTACCTATTATTGCTATATCATGCATCATTGTTACCTTGTTCCACAACTTGGGTTGCTTGCGAGTACATTCAAAGTACTCATTGGATTGCCACTGGTTATTTAATTGTCCAGGCATGGAAGAACAGGAGTATGTTAAAGAGTTTGTTAGAGACTAACATGCGAACTAGGACGCTTCCTAGTTAGAATGCCTGTAGGTTAAGGCAGATGGCATGGGTTCATGCTTTCGATTAGGATTTCCGCTGCTTGTTGTATTTTAAGTGTTTGGCCGGTTTGGCCCAATCTATGTAAGACTTGACCTTCATGGTCTTTATTTGTGTATGATGTTAAGTGTGGATGTAAGACTCTTGTTATTAATATTCTGTGTGTTCAGTGAGCATTGATCTCTAGGATCACTGTACACATGCATTTGGTGATCACGACTTATGAGTCGGGGTCCCCACAATGAATCTTTTGCTACTCATGTTGCTCTCCCTAAAGAGAAGTGGTTTAAAGACCATCCTCCCATTGAAGTGAAAGTAGTTGAACCTATTAAAGTTGAACATGCAACTATTACTTATAATGTTGATCCTGTTATTCCTACTACTTACATTGAGAAACCACCCTTTCCTGTTAGGATAAAGGAACATGCTAAAGCTTCAACTGTGGTTCGTAAGAGTTGTATTAGAACACCTACTCCCCCTGAACAAATTATAGTTGAACCTAGTATTGCTATGGTTAAAGATCTCTTGGTTGATAATATTGATGGGCATATTATTCATTTCTGTGATGAAGCAGCTAAAATTGCTAGACCTAATACTAAGAGTAAACATAGACCAGTAGTTGGCGTGCCTATTGTTCCTGTTAAAATAGGAGATCATTTTTATCATGGCTTGTGTGATATGGGTGCTAGCGTAAGTGCAATCCCCTTCTCCCTATACAAATAAATCATGCATGATATTGCACTAGTTGAACTAGAGGAAAATGATGTTACTATTAAGCTTGCTAACAAAGACACTATTGCACCGATGGGGATTGTTAGAGATGTTGAAGTCTTGTGTGGGAAAATAAAATATCCTACTGATTTTCTTGTTCTTGGTTCCCCACAAGATGATTTTTGTCCCATTATATTTGGTAGACCCTTCTTGAACATTGTTAATGCTTGGATTGATTCTGATTAAGAAACAGTTACTGTGAGTTTTGGGGATGTGTATCATGAGTTCAATTTCTCTAAATTTTGTAGACAACCCCATGACAAAGAATTGCCTAGTAAAATGAAATTATTGGTATTGCTTCTATTGCTATGCCTCCTACTGATCCTTTAGAACAATATTTGCTAGACCATGAAAATGATATGCATATGAATGAGAGGAATGAAATAGATAAAATCTTCTTTGATCACCAACCTATTTTGAAACACAAATTACCTATTGAAATACTTGGGGATCCTCCTCCACCCAAGGGTGATCCCATGTTTGAGCTCAAACAATTACCCGATATGTTGAAATATGCTTATCTTGATGAAAAGGAGATATATCCTGTTATTATTAGTGTTAACCTTTCAGAGCATGAAGAAAAGAGATTATTGAAAACTCCCAGGAAGCACCATGCTTCTATTGGTTATACTCTTGATGATCTTAAGGGCATTTGTCCCACTCTATGTCAGCATAAAATTAACATGGAGCGTGATGCCAAACCAGTTATTGATCACCAACGACAATTGAACCCTAAGATGAAATAAGTGGTAAGAAAAGAAATACTAAAGCTTCTGGAGGCAGGTATAATTTATCCTATTGCTGATAGTAGATGGGTTAGTCCCGTCCATTGTGTCCCTAAGAAGGGATGTATTACCGTTGTTCCTAATGATAAAAATGAATTGATCCCGCAAAGAATTGTTATAGGTTATAGAATGGTAAATGATTTTAGGAAACTAAATAAAGCTACTAAGAAAGATCATTACCCTTTACCTTTTATTGATCAAATTCTAGAAAGAGTATCCAAACATACTCAAATACGTGTATCAAGAGAGTATCAAGAAAAAACCACTTTTACTTGCCCTTTCGGTACTTTTTCTTATAGACGTATGCCTTTTGGTTTATGCAATGCACCTGCTACCTTTCAATTATGTATGATGGCTATATTCTATAACTTTTGTGAAAAGATTCTTGAGGTTTTCATGGATGATTTTTCCGTTTACGGAACTTCATTTGATGATTGTTTGAGCAACCTTGACCGAGTTTTGCAGAGATGTGAAGAAACTGATCTTGAATTGGGAAAAGTGCCACTTTTATGGTTAATAAAGGTATTGTCTTGGGGCACAAGATCTTCGAAAGAGGTATTGAAGTTGATAAAGCTAAAGTTGATGTTGTTGAAATAATGTCGTTCTCTACGGATATCAAAGGTATAAGAAGTTTCCTTGGTCATGTTGGTTTCTATAGGAGGTTTATCAAATATTTATCTAAGATTTCTAGGCCTCTCACAAATCTTTTGCAAAAAGATGTTCCATTTGTTTTTGATGATGATTGTGTAGAAGCACTTTAAATTCTTAAGAATGCTTTGATTACCGCACCTGTTGTTGAACCACCTGACTAGAACCTACCCTTTGAAATTATGTTTGATGCTAGTGCTTATGCTGTTGGTGCTGTTCTAGGACAAAGAGTCGATAAGAAATTAAATGTTATCCATTATGCTAGTAAAACTCTAGGCAGTGCTCAAAGAAACTATGCTACTACTAAAAAGGAATTTTTAGCGGTCGTGTTCGCTTATGATAAGTTTAGACCTTACATTGTTGATTCCAATGTAACTATTCAGACCGATCATGCTGCTATTAAGTACCTTATGGAAAAGAAAGATGCTAAACCTAGACTTATTAGGTGGGTCCTTCTGCTACAAGAATTTTATTTGCATATTATTGATAGAAAGGGTGACGATAACCCTGTGGCAGATAACTTGTCTAGGTTAGAAAATGTTCTTGATGTCCCACTACCAATTGATGATAGCTTTCCTGATGAATAATTAGTTGTCATAAATGCTTCACACAATGCTCCATGGTATGCTGATTATGCCAATTACATTGTTGCTAATTTATACCGCCTACTTTCACATACCAACAAAAGAAAAGGTTCTTCTATGATTTAAGGCATTACTTTTGGGATGATCCACACATTTATAAAGAAGAATTAGATGGTATTAATAGACGTTGTGTACCTGAGCATGAACAGGAACCAATCTTACGCAAGTGTCACTCCAAAGCCTACGGAGGACACCACGCTGTAGATAGAACTGCACATAAGGTACTACAATCTGGGTATTATTGGCCTACTATCTTCAAGGATGCTCGTAAGTTTGTCTTGTCTTGTGATGAATGTCAAAATATTGGTAATATTAGTAGACGTCAGGAAATGACTATGAATTACTCTCTTGTTATTGAACCATTTGATGTTTGGGATTTTGATTATATGGGGACTTCTCCACAATCTAATGGGTATACTCATATTCTAGTTGGTGTTGATTATGTTACTAAGTGGGCAGAAGCTTTTCCAACTAGTAGCGCTAACCATAACACTTCTATTAAAATGTTTAAAGAAGTTATTTTCCCTAGATTTGGAGTCCCTAGATATTTGATAACTGATGCTGGTTCACACTTTATTCATGGTGCTTTCCGTAAATTTCTCACTAAATACGATGTTAATCATAGAATTGCATCTCCTTATCATCCTCGGTCTAGTGGTCAAGTAGAATTGAGCAATAGAGAAATTAAATTGATTTTACATAAGATTGTTAATAGATCTAGGAAGAATTGGTGTAAGAAACTTGATGATGCATTGTGGGCTTATAGAACTGCTTACAAAAACCCTATGGGTATGTCTCCGTATAAGATGGTTTATGGTAAAGCATGTCACTTACCTCTCGAGCTAGAACATAAAGCTTATTGGGCAATCAAAGAGCTCAATTATGATTTCAAACTTTCTAGTGAGAAGAGGTTATTTGACATTATCTCACTTGACGAATGGAGAACCCAAGCCTATGAGAATGCCAACTTATTTAAAGAAAAGGTTAAGAGATGGCATGATAGAAGGATACAAAAGCGTTAATTTAATGTAGGTGATCATGTTTTGCTATACAATTCCCGTTTAAGATTTTTTGCAGGAAAACTTCTCTCTAAATGGGAAGGTCCTTACATTATCGAGGAGGTATACCATTTCGGTGCCATCAAGATTAACAACACCGAAGGCACAAACCCAAAGATGGTGAATGGTCAAAGAATCAAACATTATATCTTAGGTACTCCCATAAATGTTGAAATCAATATCATCAATACCATAACTCCGAAGGAGTACATTAGGGAGACTTACCAGAACGTTTCAGACTCCGAAAAGGAATAGGTATGTGGTATGGTAAGTAAATAGACTCCAAAACCTTTTCAATGGCAATTTTTATCTATTTTGTAATATTTAAAAAATTAGGAAAATTTAAAGTAGTACAAGTAGTGCATGAGGAGGCAGCAAGCCAGGAGGCGCGCCCCTGTGACTTGTGGCCACCTCGTGTACATCCCGGACTCCGTTTGCTTGGGGTATACTCCTTTGGGTCGGTAAAAAATCATTATATAATCTCCCAAAGGTTTTGACTCTCATATCATGCCAATACCTCCTGTTTTATTTTTGAGATGTTTCCGCAGCAGATTTAGAGCAATATGTTGTCCCAAGATTCTGATGGGAGAGCTATATATCGCATTATCTTTCCAATCCCAAGCTCTACGGGGACTTGGATCCTTATGGATTGTTCTCAGACGAGGAACAAGAGGACAAGTACGAGGAAGAAAGCTCGGATGAAGAAGAGGCTTCCCTGCCTTAGCCAGGAGATATGCAAGTGGAGTTCAAGAAATCAAGCCTCACAAACACAAGGCAAAAACCCAAGGTTCTATTTATCCCTTCTCGTTTCCTGCAGGAGAGCAAGGAAGGATTATGTCAAAGGATATTGAAGCTCAAGAAGGAAGTGGATGATCTAAGGGAACATAATTTTATGCTTAGGAGGAAACTAGACAATCCTCTAACCTCATCAACAACTCCAACATCACCACCTCCGAAGCAAGACAACGAAACACATGGGTATGGGCACTCCCCTTGGCTTGTGCCAAGCTTGGGGGAGGTACCCCAGTATCGTATCATGATCACACCCTTTTTCCTTTTTCCTTTTCCTTGTCTTTCTTAGTTCAATCCTTTTTGTTTTTGTTTTGATCTAGTAGAATAAAGTTTTAGTATGGTCTAGCTTTGAGTTTTGCTTTTCGCTCCCCTTATGTAAGCAAGTCTGAGAGTTATATAATAAAAATTATTTTTGATGTGAGGGCCTTTCTAAGATTACTATGATCTTGAGAGTAATAAATAAAACAAGTATAGAATAAAAGCAAATAGTACCTATGATGATCTTATGGGGAGTGATGACTTCACATATAAGAAGTATGTCGATTGATACCTGTTGTGGAGTGACGACTTCACATATATGATGATCTAGGTATTGTATCCTTTGGTATGCAATCGATACACAACCATATCTTCCAAAACCCATTTTAGCAAATCCTTTATTTCTTTTCTTTCCTTTCTAATTGTAGAATCTATTTCATGAAAAAGAGTGTGATTAGTAACCCTGACATTCATAAACTCATAATATCGATCATCACCATAAATATCATCATATAAAACGCGTATCACATTTTTAACGGTTCCCTGATGTCTACTAAGAAACTTTATTCTTGTAGACACGTGTTGGGCCTCCAAGCGCAGAGTTTTGTAAGACAGTAGCAATTTTACCTCAAGTGGATGACCTAAGGTTTATCAATTCATGAGAGGTGTAGGATGAAGGTGGTCTCTCTCAAACGACCCTGCAACCAAATACAATAAATCTCTTGTTTCCCCAACACACCCAATACAATGGCAAATTGTATAGGTGCACTAGTTCGGCAAAGTGTAATATGGATGGTAGAAATATAATTTTATAATCTGAATAAATAAAAACAAGAAGGTAGCAAATAACAAAAGTGAGCGCAAACGATATTGCAATGATTGAAAATGAGGCCTAGGGTATGTACTTTCGCTAGTGCAATCTCTCCACAATGCTATCCTATAACCATCCCTCAATGTGCAACGAAGAATCACTCCAAAGTTCCTATCTAGAGAAGAACATAAGAAGAAATTGTTTGTAGGGTACGAAACCACCTCAAAGCTATTCTTTCCATTCGATCTATCCTAGAGTTCGTACTCAAATAACAAAACTATTCTTTCCGATCGATATAATGAAGAGTTTGTACTAAAGCAACACCAAATAATTTCAGATTCATAATACTCAATCCAACACAAAGAACTTCAAGGAGTGCCCCAAGATTTCTACCGGAGAAACAAAGACAAGAACATCCATCAACCCCTATGCATAGATTACCACAATGTCACCGCGGGAATCCGCAAGTTGAATGCCAAAATACATATCAAGTGAATCAATATGATACCCCATTGTCACCACGAGTATTCAATTGCAAGACATATATCAAGTGTTCTCAAATCCATTAAAGTATTCAATCCAATAACAAGGAAATCTCAAAGGGAAAACTCAATTCATCACAAGAAGAGTATAGAGGGGAGAAACATTATATGATCCATCTATGTTAACAAAGACAATGATATATCAAGATCGTGACATCTCAAGATCATGAGAGAGAGAGAGAGAGATTAAACAAATAGTTATTGGTACAAACCCTCAGCCCTGAGGGTGGACTACTCCCTCCTCATCATGGTGGCCGCCGGGATGATGAAGATGGCCACCAGTGATGATCTCCCCCTCCGGCAGGGTGCCGAAACGGTCTCTCGATTGGTTTTCGGTGGCTACAGAGGCTTGCAGCGGCGGAACTTCCGATCTAGGGCTACCCCGAAGGGTTTCGGAATATTTGGGAATTTATAGTGCAAAGAGGGGATGCGGGGGGCCACCGAGGTGGGCACAACCCACCTGGGTGCGCCAGGGGGCCCTGGCGCGCCCTGGTGGGTTGTGCCCGCCTCGGGCCACCCCCCAGGTGCATCTCTGGCCCATTGGGTTCCTTTTGGTCTGAAAAATTCTCCAAAAAGTTTTTTGGTGTTTTGACTCCGTATGATATTGATTTCCTGTGATGTAAAAAACAAGCAAAAAACAGCAACTGGCACTAGGCACTAGGTCAATAGGTTAGTCCCAAAAATGATATAAAATTGCTATAAAATGATTGTAAAACATCCAAGAATGATAAAATAACAGCATGAATACTTCATAAATTATAGATACGTTGGAGACATATCAGGATCCCCAAGCTGAATTCCTATTCGTCCTCAAGTAGGTAAATGATGAAACAAATAATTTATGAAGTGTGAATGCTAGCAAAGTGCATAAGTTTGATCAATGATAATTTCAATCACTTTTCCTAGCAACATAATAGCAATTCTTTCTTATAAAACTGCTCATGTTAAAGTAGCAACCAATTCAGATGTTAAGGTTCAAACCATGAATTCTCTTAAAACTCAACAACCTATGTTCTCAGTCACCAAGCACTTGCAATTCAACTTATTCAACATAGTTTAAGTAAGAGCTCCACATACTCAACCATCATATAGTCTTTTATGATTGCTAACACTCACCGCGTACACATGAGCAAAATGTTTCAACCGGACACATAGAAAGATAGGGGCTTATTGTTTTGCCTCCCAACGTATCCACCTCAAGGGTGATGTCAACAATAATAAATCATGCTACCCATATCCAACTGGACATATGTGCCTAGATCTTTCCTCACAACATGATGCTTTCCAAAGGAGAAAAATAAAAAGGAATAGAGAGAAAACTTTGACTGCTTGCATAAAAGTAAATACTGAAAAGTCAAAGATAGGCCCTCCGCAAAGGGAAGCAGAGGTTGCCATGTGCTTATTTGTTTGTATGATCAACCCCTTAGTTCAAAAGAATGTCACGTTATATTGCCCTTATGATAGCAACCTTTATTATGCTGTCCGTCTCTTTTATTACTTTGCCATCACAAGTTCGTACAACGCTCAATTTTCTCTTACACTAAATGATCTAACACTTTCAGAAGCAATTTTTATTGCCTTATTGCACCGATGACAACTTACTTGAAGGATCTTGTTCAATCCTTAGGTAGGTATGATGGACTCTTGAAAATAATATTTGGGTTTAAGGGTTTTTGGATGCACAAGTAGTATCTCTACTTGCTACGGAATTTTTGGCTAGCAAAGATGGGGGCAAGCACCACATGTTGCAGGATCTATGTCAATATAACTTCTGTGTGAATATGAAAAAATATACATCATTACATTGTCTTCCTGGTCCAACTTCAATAATTTTTGCATATAATATTTTGACGGGGGCTCACAATCACAAAAGATTTCCAGGATAGTGTATCTGCATGTGAAAGTTCTCTTCCTTATACTAATTATTCGTGAATTGCTTGTATGACCGACATTGTGATTGTCAAGCCTCAAAAGATTTCACTTTATAAATCCAATGTGAAGCTACCACTAGGCATGATATGGTTTCAAATTCATGACATTCAACTTATTCAACAATTTACTCATAGGATATAAGTGAAGCACAAGAGTAAATGACATGGAAAAGAGCTTCGTTGACGGGATGTGAATGCCGCTTACTTAGCCTCCCTGGCAATTACTTGAGGATGCCATTTTATTTAAAAACTTTAAGAGCTAAATATTTTATTAAAACATCAAGCAAAACAAAACAAAATAACATTTCAAGAATAGCACACATCACGTGAAGAAGCAAAAACTTAGGATCAACCGATACTAACCGATAATTGTTGATGAAGAAAGGTGGGATGCCTACTGGGGCATACCCAAGATTAGACGCTTGATACTTCTTGAAATATTATCTTGGTACGCCTTGGTCATACCCAAGCTTGAGATTTTGTGTCTCCTTAATTCCTGTCATATCACGGTTTACCTAATACTAAAAACTTCATCCACAAAAAACTCAACAAGAACTCGTGAGATAAGTTAGCATAAACTAATGCAAAAACCATATCATTATCTACTTTAGAAAATCACTAAAATTATTATTAAACATTGCATACTAAATTACTCTGCACATTTAGTACTCCTATCCTCAAAAAGAATCATTAAACAAGCAAACATATGCAAACAATGCAAACATAACAGCAATCTGCCAAAACATTATTATAAATAACATAAATAAATTCCTAGTGAATTAAAATGACGCTCCAAGCAAAACACATATCATGTGAGGAATGAAAATATAGCTCCAAGTGAGGTTACCGATAATGTTGGAGACGAAAGAGGGGATGCCTTCCGGGGCATCCCCAAGCTTAGTTTCTTGGATATTCCTTGAATGTTACCTTGTGAGTGACTTGGGCATCCCCAATGTTTGGGCCTGGTCCCTCCTTATTCTACTCATATTGATATCTCACCCAAAACTTGAAAACTTCAATCACACAAAACTTAACGGAACTTCGTGAGATGAGTTAGTATGATAAAGAGCAAACCATTCACTTTGGTACTGTCAAGATAAGATACATAATTGTTCTCACACAATTAATACCGTAGAATATAATTTCCACAATTTATATTGAGTAATATAAGCCATAGAAACTAGATAACAAGCAAACTATGCATTGAAAACAAAATCTGTCAAAAACAGAACAGTCTCTAAAGATCTGAATTATTCTCATACTTATGAAACTCTAAAATTCTGAAAAATTAGAAAAGAGTAGGTAGTTTTTATATAAATCATTTGTAAAAATATAAGGTCAAAATCAAGTTCAGGTGAATTATAGAAATTCCTGGAGTAGGTGTAGAAGTTACTGTTTTTGGACAGAATCAAGTCAACTATCATCCACACTATTCCAAAGGATTTACTTGGCACTTTATTGAAACAAAAACTATAAAACATGATTACCACAGTAGCCTAATCATGTGAACACAAAAAAATACTAGGTAAAAGTGTTGGTTTGTCTCCCAACGAGCGCTTTTCTTTAATGCCTTTGAACTAGGCATGATGATTTCAATGATGCTCACATAAAAGAAAAGAATTGAAACATGAAGAGAGCATCATGAAACACATGTCAAGCACATTTAAGTTTAACCCACTTCCTATTCATAGGTATTTTGTGATCAAGCAACCCATGAAAACAAGAACCAACTAGCATAGGAAGGCAGAACAAGTACAACTTCAAAACAATCAACACATAGAGAAGAAACTTGATATTATTGAGATATGTAAGAGCATAAGTTCCTCTCTCATAATAATTGTCAGAGGCATCATGAATGGATTTAACAATATAACTATCATGTAAAGCACTCTTTTCATGATGCACAAGCTTAGAAAATTATTAGTCTTTATGGCATACATGTCATCATAGATAACAACTTTATTGACATAGTCAATTGAAACCTCTTCCAAAATAGTGGATGTATCACTAAATAAAGCCATGACCTCTCAAAATCCACTTTCATCAATATAATCATCATAAATAGGAGGCATGCTATCATCATAATAAATTTTATTATCGAAAGTAGAAGGAATCAAAGGATCATATTCATTAAGCAAAGCATCCCCAAGCTTAGGACAAGCATTATTTCCAGAAAATAAATCTTCAAACATATCATACTCATTAAACATAGCATCCCCAAGATTGTTGTTTTGCATATCATCACAATCATTCTTATCAATAGCATGAATGGCATCAATAGTATAGCAAACATTATTATCATGTTCTTCCAAGCAAGTGCTAAAAAGATTCTCAAGATCATAAGGGACATCATTGCCTTCCCAATCCTAATCATTACAACAAGTAGTAGGTATCACAAAATCATACTCATTATCATCATCCTCCATCCACATATTTGATTCACTTTGATGAGGACAATGGTGATAGGAGCAACATTATTTGGGAGAGATACCTTTTTACCTCTATTCTTTCTTCTTTTCTTCTTCACCACATCATGTGTGGGTTTAATTAATTTTTTAAAGCTTCTTGTTGAAGAGATTGATTGGATAGGAAACTCCTCCTTGTTACTTGATTCATCATAAGAAACACTAGGAGGGTATTGGGAAATATTTTCCCTCTCATTAGTACTCTCTTCATATTCTATTTATTTTCTTGTCATTATATAGTTGGCAATATAAGGATTCTCAATGCAATTTACTACATAAAACATATAAATTTTGTCTAGATCAAAATTAAGAAATCTCTTGGGATTTGGAAAACCCTTAGTTTACGTTTCATTTTTTCATACCCCAAAAGAAGACTAAGCTCTTTATGATTCTCAAGGGTAATCAAGTTGTAACAATTTTTGGACACGATTTGATCATGAAATAATTTGCATTGGAGATTTAAATGACCACGTTCATTGCAAAGTACACAAGGATGGCGAAATAAATTACATCTTTTAGCACAATCATCTAGCCTCTCTTGCAACTTTTTCGTTTCTAAATATTTATGCTTCTTACAAAATCTAACTTCCCTTTTTGGTGTGCATTTGCACTCCCAATTCACTCCTTAAAAATTGACATGCTTATAAGAAACATTTTCGCCATGACTTGTGCAATCATCTTTAAAATTTTGGATAATCAAAGAATTCATACTAACAACATTGCAATCATGCTCATCATTCAAATATTTTGTGCCAAACATTTTATTGACTTCTTCTTCTAACAATTGAGCACAATTTTCCGATCCATCATTTTGAAGAAAGATATTATAAAGATGATCAATAATATGATGCAACCTCAATTCCATTTTTTGTAGTTTTCTTTAATAAACCAAACTAGTGATAAAATAAGAAACTAAAAGATTCGATTGCAAGATCTAAAGATATACCTTCATGCACTCACCTTCCCGGCAACGGCGCTAGAAAAGAGCTTGATGTCTACTATGCAACTTTATTCTTGTAGACACGTGTTGGGCCTCCGTGAGAGATGTAGGATGAAGATGGTCTCTCTCAAACGACCCTGCAACCAAATACAAGAAATCTCTTGTGTCCCCAACACACCCAATAAAATGGCAAATTTTATAGGTGCACTAGTTCGGAAAAGTGTAATATGGATGGTAGAAATATATTTTTATAATCTGAATAAATAAAAACAGCAAGGTAGCAAATAACAAAAGTGAGCACAAACGATATTCCAATGATTGAAAATGAGGCCTAGGGTCCATACTTTAGCTAGTGCAATCTCTCAACAATGCTAACATAGTTGGATCATATAACAATCCCTCAACTTGCAACGAAGAATCACTCCAAAGTTCCTATCTAGTAGAGAACATAAGAAGAAATTGTTTGCAGGGTATGAAATGACCTCAAAGCTATTTTTTCCGTTCGATCTATCCTAGAGTTCGTACTAAAATAACAGAAGCTATTCTTTCCCATCGATCAAATCAAGAGTTCATACTAGAACAACACCAAATAATTTCAGATTCATAATACTCAATCCAACACAATGAACTTCAAGGAGTGCCCCAAGATTTCCACCGAAGAAACAAAGACAAGAACATGCATCAACCCCTATGCATAGATTACCCCAATGTCCTCACGAGAATCCGCAAGTTGAATGCCAAAATACATATCAAGTGAATCAATACGATACCCCATTGTCACCACGAGTATTCAATTGCATGACATATATCAAGTGCTCTCAAATCCATTAAAGTATTCAATCCGATAACAACGAAATCTCAAAGGGAAAACTCAATTAATCACAAGAAGAGTATAGAGGGGAGAAACATGATATGATCCATCTATGTTAACAAAGCCCATGATATATCAAGATCATGACATCTCAAGATCATGAGAGAGAGAGATTAAACAGATAGCTACTGGTACAAACCCTCAGCCCCGAGGGTGGACTACTCCCTCCTCATTGTGGTAGCCGTTAGGATGATGAAGATGGCCACCAGTGATGATCTCCCCCTCTAGCAGGGTGCTGGAACGGGCTCGCGATTAGTTTTCAGTGGCTATAGAGGCTTGTGGCAGCGAAAATTACGATCTAGGGCTATCCCGAAGGGTTTTGGAATATTTGGGAATTTCTAGTGCAAAGAGGGGGTGCGGGAGGCCACCGAGGTGGGCACAACCCACCTGGGCGCGCTAGGGGGCCCTAGCGCACCCTGGTGGGTTTTGCCCCCTCGGGGCACCCCCTAGGTGCAGCTCTGGCCCATTGGGTTCCTTCTGGTCCAAAAAAATCTCCATAATGTTTCGTGGTGTTTGGACTCCGTTTGATATTGATTTCCTGCAATGTAAAAAACAAGTAAAAACAGCAACTGGTATTGGGCACTGGGTCAATAGGTTAGTCCCAAAAAATGATATAAAGTTGCTATAAAATGATTGTAAAACATCCAAGAATTATAAAATAACAGCATGAATACTTCATATATTATAGATACGTTGGAGACGTATCATTCCCTGATTTTTTTTCTAACCAATCATCCTTGAATCCTACATAAATGCCCCTAGTGATCCTATAAAATTCATCATAGGTTTCAAGGTAAATGGTTTGGGTAATTGCAGAATAGGGAACTCTCCTTCTAAGATTATCATGGTCAGATTGATAATCTCTAGACTCAAAGTGACGCAAGGTTTCTTAATCGTGTAGGATTTCTTCAATCAAAGGGTGTTCAATATCCTTTTTATAGAATGCAAAAAAATCCCTAGCTTCTTGTATGATAAAATGAAATTCACGCATAAGGATGACAGTGGCAATCTTTTTAGTCTTAGGATGATAAATTTTGGGAAGTTCATAAAACACCTTTTGCAAAGCGGGATGAACGTGCACAAATTTTCTTTCCTATTTTTCAACGAGCATAACGATGGCATCTACATAAAGATTTGTGCTAAGAAGAATGGATATCTTATTCACAGGCATTACTCCTATACAATCAAAGAACTCTTGAATAACACTCTTCCCAATAATATTATTGTCTCCTAATTGAAATGTTTTGTCTTTATAACTAGGAGGAGGTTCAGTTTCATGATCTAGAGAGCAAGATCCATTTTTTCTCTCAAGATTTGTACTTGCAATTCCCTCAAAATTTTCAATGATAACCTTCCCAGGTTCAAACATGGTGGCAATGAATCAATCTAGCACGCAACTAACCAAAAAGCAAACGAAAAGACGAATGGAAGAAAGGCGAATAAAAGGGCAAATATTTTTTGCTTTTTTTTGAAAATCGTTTTAGAAGTGAGGAGAGGAAAACGAGGGGCAAAAGGCAAATAATGTAAATGCAAGAGATGAGTTTGTGATGGGTACTTGGTAGGCTTGATGTAGACTTGCTATGTATCCTCCCCGGCAACAGCGCAAGAAATACTTCTTGCTACTTCTTGAGCTTGTGTTGGTTTTCCCTTGAAAAGGAAAGGGTGATCCAGCAAAGTAGATAAGTATTTCCCTCAGTTATTGAGAACCAAGGTATCAATCTCGTAGTAGGTACAAGCAAGGCCCCAATTTATGCACCAACACAAACAATCAAACACTTGCACCCAACGCTATAAAGGGGTTGTCAATCCCTTCACGGTTACATGGAAGGATGAGATCTCATAGTGATAGATATAAAAGATTGATAGAAGTAAAACTAAATAAAATTGTAGAAAGGCATTTTTGGTATTTTTTGATTATAGATCCGAAAATATAATATGGAAAATAGACCCAGGGCCATAGGTTTCACTAGAGGCTTCTCTCTTGAAGGAACATAATACGGTGGGTAAGCAAATTACTGTCGAGCAATTGATAGAAAAGGGCATAGTTATGGCGATATCCACGGCAATGATTATGCATATAGGCATCATGTCCGTGTGAAGTAGACTAAAGCAATTCTACATCTAATACTATTACTCCACACATCAACCGACTCATGCCTGCATCTAGAGTATTAAGTTCATGAAGAACAGAGTAACACATTAAGTAAAATGACATGATGTAGAGGGATAAACTCAAGCAATATGATGAAAACCCCATCTTTTTATCCTCGATGGCAACAATACAAATATGTGCCTCGCTACCCCTACATTGTCACTGGGTGAGGACACCGCAAGATTGAACCCAAAACTAAGCACTTCTCCCTTTGTATGAATTACCAATCTAGTTGGCCAAACCAAACCAATAACTCTAAGAGACTTGCAAATATATGAAATCATGCATATAAGAATTCAGAGAAGATTCAAATAATATTCATAGATAATCTAATCATAAACCCACAATTCATCGGATCTCAACAAACTTACCACAAAAAAGTATTACATGGGATAGATCGTCACGAAGATCATGGAGAACATGGTATTGAAGAACATAGAGAGAGAGAGAGAATAAGCCATCTAGGTAATAGCTATGGACCCGAAGGTCTGTGGTGAACTGCTCATGCATCATCGAAAAGGCAATGGATTTGATGTAGATGCCCTCCATGATCGAATCCCCCTCCGGCAGATTATCGGAAAAGGCTCCAAGATTGGATCTCTAAGGAACAGAGGCTTGCGACAGTAGAAAAGTATTATCATGGATCTTTTACGTATTGGGGGAGTATTCCTGAATTGATAGGCGAAGAAGTAGGGTTGAAGGAGCTACGGGGGGCACAAGCCAAGGGGAGCCCCCCCTAGGGCGTGCCTAGGTAGCTTGTGGCCCACCGATAGACCTTCTGGCCTCTTCTCCAAGTCTCCTTGGTTCCTTCTAGTCCAAGAAAAATCATCATAGAATTTTATTCTGTTTGGATTCCATTTGATATTCCTTTTCTGCAATACTCAAAAACAAGGAAAAACAGAAATTGACACTAGGCACTAGGTTAATAGGTTAGTCCCAAAAATAATATAAAATAGCATATTAATGCTTATAAAACATCCAAAACAGATAATGTAATACCATGGAACAATCAAAAATTATAGATACGTTGGAGGCATATCAGCACCCCCAAGCTTAATTCCTGCTCTTCCACGAGTAGGTAAATAATAAAAACAATTTTTTTGATGTGGAATGCTACCTAAGATGTTTATCCATGTAATATTCTTTAGTGGGGCATGAATTTTCAAATCCATAAGACTCAAAACAAAATCTTAATGTTGTCATAAAAACAATTATACTTCAAGCATAGTAACAAAGCAATTGTGTCTCTTCAAAATAACATGGCAAAAGAAAGTTATCCCTACAAAATGAAATGTTCTGGATATGCTCCATCTTCCCCACACAAAGTATTTAGATCATGCACAACCCCGATGACAAGTCAAGCAATTGTTCAACACCTTTTATGTTCTCAAACATTTTCAACTTTCATGCAATACATGAGCGTGAGCCATGGATATAGCACTATAGGTGGAATATAATATGGTGGAGGTTGCGAGGAAAAGGAGAATATAGTCTCACATCAAGTAGGTGTATCAATGGGCTATGGAGATGCCCATTAATAGATATCAATGTGAGTGAATAGGGATTGCCATGCAATGGATGCACTAGAGCTATAAGTGTATAAAAGCTCAAAAAGAAACTAAGTGGGTGTGCATCCAATCCACTTACTCAAGAAGTCCTGGGGCAATTTGAGGAAGCCATGATTGGAATATACAAGCCAAGTTATATCATGAAAAATTCCCACTAGTATATGAAAGTGAAAAAATAGGAGACTCTCTATCATGAAGATCATGGTGCTACTTTGAAGCACAAGTGTGGAAAAAAGATAGTAGCATTGTCCCTTCTCTCTTTTGTCTCTTTTTTTATTTTTGGTGGGCATCTTTGGCCTCTTTTTACTTATTTATTTGTCCTTCATTGGCCTCTTTTATTATTTTTAAAGTTCGGAGTCTCATCCCTACTTGTGAGGGAATCATAGCATCCATCATCCTTTCCTCACATGGGACAATGCTCTAATAATGATGATCATCACACTTTTATTTACTTACAACTCAAGAATGACAACTCGATACCTAGAACAAAATATGACTCTATATGAATGCCTCCGACAGTGTACCAGGATGTGAAACGATCTAGCAAAGCAAATGACATCAAAAAATGGATAATCCATGAGAACATCATGCTAGCATCTTATGATCATGCAAAGCAATGTGAAAATGATGGTGTGTGTCATAATAAACGGAAACGGTGGAAGTTGCATGGCAATGTATCTCACAATGGCTATGGAAATGCCATAATGGGTAGGTATGGTGGTTGTTTTGAGGAAGGGTATATGGTGAGTTTAATGCACCGGCGAAAGTTGCGCGGTTCTAGAGAGGCTGGCAAAGGTGGAAGGGTGAGAGTGTGTATAATCCATGGACTCAACATTAGTAATAAAGAACTCACATACTTATTGCAAAAGTCTATTAGTTATAGAAGCAAAGTATTAGACCCATGCTCCTAGGGGAGAGGTTGGTAGGAGTTAACCACCGCACGCTCCCGACCCTCACACAAAGGATGACAATCAGTAAACAAATCATGCTCCGACTTTGTTACATAACGGTTCATCATACGTGCATGCTATGGGAATCATAAACCTTTAACACGAGTATTTATACCAATACACAATTACTCACTAGAATGACTCTAATATCACCATCTTTATATCTCATAACTTTATGCAAGGAATCAAACTTCTCATACTATTTAATGCACTTTATATGAATTTTGTTATTATATCCCGCTTGGATGCCCTTTATATTAGGACTAAATTCATAACTTAAACGATTACCATGTTGTTTAAATATTCTCAAAATAATATAAGTTAGGTACAAGAGTTCAATTATTTCTACAAAATAAAACACCACCGTGCTCTAAAAAGATATAAGTGAAGCACTAGAGCAAAATTGCCTATCTCAAAAGATATAAGTGAAGCACATAGAGTATTCTAATAAATTAAAGATTAATGCATGTCTCTGTAAAAATATGTGTGTAGCAAGGCTTATTGTGCGAAACTGAAATGCAAAGACTCATATCATACAAGACGCTCCAAGCAAAACACATATCATGTGGTGAATAAAAATATTGCCTCAAGTAAATTTACCAATGGATTGATGACGAAAGAGGGGATGCCTTCCAAGGCATCCCCAAGATTAGGATATTTGGTATCCTTTAATATTCCTTGGGGTGCCTTGGGCATCCACAAGCTTAGGTTCTTGCCACTCATTTTTCCATAGTTCATCAAATCTTTCCCGAAAACATGAAAACTTCACAACACAAAACTCAACAGAAAACTCGTGAGATCCATTAGTATAAGAAAAATAACTTACCACTTTAGTTACTTTTTCGAACTCATTATTTATTTATATTTTTGTAATATATACTGTATTCCAACTTCTCCATGGTTCATACCCCTGGATACAACCTAGAGATACATCAAAATAAGCAAACAACACAAAGAAATCAGAATTTGTCAAAAACAGAACAGTTTGTAGCAATCTGTACACTTAGAATACTTGTGTAACTCCAAAACTTAGGAAAAATTTGGTAAATATGGAAAATTTGCATATAAATCTTGTGTAAAAATTTCAGACTCATTTGTCACTCTGGTGAATTTATAAAATTCCTGGACTGAGCGCAAAAGTTTTTGGTTTTGGGCAAGATCAAATGAACAATCATCGTAGACCATCTCAAAGGTCTTACTTGGCTCAAACACTAATTAAAACACCAAAACAAAATTACTATAGAGGTAATAATGTGTAAATCTCTCAAAAACAGAAACAAAAACATAAAAGTAAAATTGGGTTGCCTCCCAAAAGCGCTATTGTTTAACGCCCCTAGCTAGGCATAACGTAATATATCTAAGTATTCTCATATTTGGTATGTAGTCCATACTCAACCATATAATCCAAAACCCTTTTTAGAAAATCCTTTATTTCTTTTTTTCTTTCAAATAGGAAAACTTTGTTCATGAAAAGGAGTTTGATTAGTAACTTTGACATTCATAAACTCATAATATGGATCATCACCATAAATATCATCATATAAAACGCGTATCTCATTTTTAACAGGTTCCCTGATTTTTATTCTAACCAATCATCATTGAATCATACATAAATTCCCCTAGTGATTCAATAAAATTCATCATAGGTTTCAAGGTAAATGGTTTGGGTAATTTCGAAATAGGGAGCTCTCCTTCTAAGATTACCACGGTAAGATATATAATCTCTAGACTCAAAGATACGCAAGGTTTGTTTATCGTGTAGGATTTCTTCAATCGAATGGTGTTCAATATCCTTTTTATAGAAAGCAAAAATTTCCCTAGCTTCTTGTATGATAAAATAGAATTCACGCATAAGGATGATAGTGGCAATCTTGTTAGCCTTAGGATGATAAATTTTGGGAAGTTCATAAAACACCTTTTGCAAAGCGGGATGAACATGCACAAATTTTCTTTTTAATTTTTCAACAAGCATGACAATGGAATCCACCTGTTGGTGTACTAAATTATGGGCATTTTAGTAGCCCGTACTTGCGCACAGACAGTTGTAGCCATACCAGCGGCAAGGCCTACCGGGGAGCAACTGAGAGCAAATACAACAACATCGAGAAGACACTCAAGTCAATAGTCGGAAGACCGAAGGCTAGGACCCCGGAAAGCCCCCGCCAGCAAAGAGGCCACGTCTCACACCCAAGATGCGATTCTATCCTTATTTTGGCACAAGGACCTTGACAGGGATAGAAGCGCATCTTGTCGTGTTGCAAGAATGGATATCATTACAAGTACATGTACAGAAGAGATGAGTATATGGAATTGGCTTACATTCGCCACAAGCTACATCAATATCACATCAATACAACAACATATTCAAACATCATACATAAGAGCAGGGTTCGACTACGGACGAAATCAAACGATAAAATGACATCCATCCTTACTATCCCAGGCTGCCGCCTGGAACCCATCCTAGATCGATGAAGAAGAAGAAGAACTCCAATTCAAACAAGCATCACTCTCAAGTCAATTCATTGCATTACCTGTACCTGCAACTATTGTTGTAGTAATCTGTGAGCCATAGGGACTTAGCAATCTCATCTCCAAGGGTATCAAGACTATTAAAGCTTAATTGGTGAGGTATGTTTAAGTGGTGAGGCTGCAGCAAGTGACTAAGCATTTATTTGAGTGGCTAACTTACAAATACAGAAAGTAAAGTATGGTGGTCTACGCATAATAGACGTGAACTATTAATGATCACTAACTGATCCTGAACACCTACTTACGGATAAGAACATAACCCCACCATGTTCTCTCGGATAAGAACTGACGAGAAGAGACAGTCACGGTTACGCACATAGTTGGTATATTTTATTAGAGTTTACTTCAAGTTTGCTATGACCAGGTGTTAAACAAAATATCCAAGTTTGCCACATAACTGCGGGGATGGCTTTCCAAAAGATTTAACCCAGTGGGGGTGCTCCAACTCGTCCATCACAAATTAACCACATGCCGCGAGAATAACCTCGACCACGGATCTCGTGATCATCCTAGGCAATTCCAAAGGAAATCTGACACCTCGAGATAGCCCGAAGAAGATCAGAGTTCCTCACGCAAGACATTGGAGAAATGTAAAACAAATCCAGCAAGGCCCCCTGGCGTGCCGACATACCCGATAAGAGCCGCGTATCTCATTCTCAGGACACGATAGATGGGTCTAGCTACAGGGAAAAACCAATCCCCGAGTTTCCTCAAGGCGGCCCCGCAGGCAACCCGTTTTGGACCAACACTCATGAGGAGCATTGGCCCGTGTTGTTGATTAATTATCCATGGGGAGATCATGCCCTATGCAAATTTTAGTTGTTAGTAAGCAAATAGTACCAATGGTGGGCCTTGCCACACAAGTTTTATCCTAAAACGAAGATCAAGGGGTTCCCCATAACAACCCCGAGCCTGTTAGGAGCGCTCAATTATGGAACATAACACTGGTTCACAAGTAACTAGGGCGGCAAGAGTGGAACAAAACATCGAGCAAAAGGCCAAGCCTTCCACCCTTTACCAAGTGTATAAGTGCATTAAATTAAATAGCAATAATATTGTGATATAACAAAAGAATATCCATGTTGTCACATGGAAGCAATTGCACCTGCAACTAGAAACTCTATAAGAAGGGTTGAGCAAGCGGTAACATAGCCAAACAATGGTTTGCTGGGAGGTGGATGGTTAGAGGCTTTTCATGGAAATGTTGGGAGGCTTGACAAACAAGTGGTAGGTAGCGAGACATAACGATAAAAACCAGGACAGCTAGCATAGCAATAATAGTAGTGGTATCCAGGGAAATGTGTCATCTTGCCTGAGATCCTGCTTGGAAGAAGAATGAGTCCATGAAGAAGACGATCCGTGAAGTAGACGAACGAATCCTCACACTCCAAACGCTTTCGGAACTCTATCGAGAAGGAAAAATCCAAAACAACAATCAACACACGGCACACCACATCATATGCATGACATGATGCGCAAACAAATATGATGCATGTCCGGTTTAGATATGCAAGCCATGGCAAATTACATCAAACAACTACTACACATTAAAGTGAAGCTCAATATGCATCGAGTTGCATATTGACGAAACTTCACGTTCAAATTATTTAGTTCACTCTCGTTAGGTACACGACAATATTAAATGTTGGTCAACATGGCAAATGGTGAAGCAAACACAACTACAATATCTAGGCATTTTAAATGAGGCCGAAACCAACATATGGCATTTCCGAAACGTCCTCATAAGCATAATATGTATTTGGTCCATATATGTACTAAACATATCTTAGTGTTGTTAAACAGCAAAATAAAATGCACTAAGTTATTCTACACATTTTTTTGGTCAAGTTACATATGTGGAACATTTGCATCGGAGCTACAGTTATTTAGTTATCAAATAAACCGTTTTATTACGACAATTGATACAAATTAAACAAACAAAAAGTTTAAACTTTTTTTATCATTTGTAAAAGTTGGAATTTATTAAACTACACAAAATTCTAAATATTTTTCATATATAAAGTTTTTACATATGATGCACGGTTAATTAGATATTAGCAATTTAAAAACAAGGGTTTTTCTGTAAATCTGAAATTCACAGGTTAATTAGCAAATTCGTGGAATTAAAAAAAAGGACTACGGGCCGAATCTGACTCTGGCCCAACAACAGCAAGGGTGACATATAACAAGTCACGCATAGGGCGACATATAGAGGGGCTCGGAGCTCACCAGAGTGGGCCGAGTCGGTGCAGCTGGCTGGGCCTCGCGCGGCAGATCTAGGCCGGCCCACCTGGCACTAGCGACGGTCAACGGGGCGAGCGGAGGGCTCGTCCTCCTTTTGATCCCGATCGGGAACGAGGAAGACAGTGGCTACGGTGGGCCTTGGAGCTCCGGCGAGGCCGAGGATGGCAGGGATCAACCAGATCCGGGGACGGGGTGTCGGATCCGACTACCGGCAAGGGTCGGGCGGCGCTACAGCGCAAGGGCTACCGGCGGCGGCTTGCGGGCGCAATGATGGGGAGCATGGCGACGGGCTCGGGCGTGCAACGGGGCTAGCTTGGTGGCGGCAAGGTCGACGCCTCCGGTGGCTCGCCGTCGAGGCAAGAGGCGGCGGCGCTCGGGGGCGGAGGCGCGAGGGAGCTCCAGCGGGATGCGGGGACGCGACGTGGCGGCCCTTGATTGGCCCCAAGGGTCGCTGCGGTGACGTTGGGGCTTAAAGGGGTCGCCAAGTGGCGCTAAGGGAGCGGCAGGGCACGGAAATCGAGGCTGACGATGGCTGGAGGTTAGGGAAGGTCTGATTTTGGTAGGTGGAGTGTTTATATAGGGTAGGGGCTAGGGTTTGGAGGGATTGGGGTCGATTCAGACCGTCGGATCTTGATCGGGCGGTCTGGAAGCAAAGGGGGGCTAGGTAGGTTGGTGCGCCATGTTGGTGGGCTAGGTGGAGATGAGAGGGGGGTTTGCGGCCCGTGACACGAGTTTTGAAACACCAAAAAACATCTGACGAATAACCCGATGACTGCACTGCTACTGTTGACCGTTCTGGTATCAAACGACCTCGGAATGCGACGAAATTTTGCAGGCGGTCTTCCTACACTATAGTAAGACCGCACACAAGTTTCGACCCAATCCGAGAAAGTTTTATACGCACTTTAAAAACAATATTTTATCGATGCCTCGAGCGCGTGCGTGTGTGGTTGGTCTCGAAATGGTTAGCGACACGAACGGAGAGAACCGTGAGCTATGAACGGATGCATGTTTTTGAAAACGAGTGATGATGCCATGCAGATGATGCGAATGATGCAATGATGAATGCGACAACCAAACAAATCACATACAAGAATGGAAATAAAAGGGGCATCTTCTGGAGCGTTTGTCCCGGGCTGTTACACCAGGTGTCTCTCCACCTGGGCACGTGTCAAGGCGTCGGCGATGGAGGGGCTAAGCGGTGCCGATGGGACGGGGTCCTGTCCCGTCCCATGGGTGGTCATAAGCACCAGACGCAGCATTAAATGCGCCTATCTTGCATCGTCAGTGTTAGGTATGGTAGCAATGTAGAATTTTACACCTTGTGTACGCACTGTACGCCACAGTTGGGATCCCCTTAGTCATATAAAAGGAGGCCCAATGCGCTACGGTAGAGGGACTTTTAGATTTTTTGTATCTCCTCTAGCCCATTCTGCATGAGTAGCAGTTGTGTACTATAGCACTCCCAGAACCAAGGCTAGAACTAATCCAATACAACCAAGCAGGAGTAGAGTTTTATGCATCTTTGCGGCCCGAACCTGGGTAAAATCCCGCGCACTAGCCATCAGATCTGCTCTCTGTGAGAGCCTTCTTCCCAGCCGAGCCTTAAAGGGATCCTCCTGATCCCATAGGTGTTGTTTCCCCGACATCTTTCGCGTGCCGGGTAGGGGGAAAGGTTGCGTAGACCTGTTCTGGTGACTAGCGCACCAGTTCCTTCATAATCATCACCGCCATGGCTCCTAAGAAGAAGGGTTTCACGGCAGTAGAACCCCCCACATCCGCCGACCCCGTAGCCGCCCAAGCGGGCGATGGAGTGGGCACAGGCGAAGGGAGTGGAGACCTTGCGCACAGCTACTTCTCGAGCATCCGTTGGTTTCCGTGAAGAGGAATGGGTGATGTAGCCAAGTAGATCAGTATTTCCCTCAGTTGTTGAGAACCAAGGTATCAATCCAGTAGGAGATACAAGCAAGTCCCCAATAGGTGTACTTACACAAAAAATCAAACTCTTGCACCCAACGCTATAAAGGGGTTGTCAATCCCTTTAAGCTTACTTGCAAGGATGAGATCTGATAGAGATAAATTTCTTGAACGGAAAGTAAAACAAAAGGTAAAAGTAATGCAGCAAAGTATTTTTGGTATTTTTGGTTTTTGATCTGAAAGTATAAGCTGGAAAATAGACCCGGGGGCCATAAGTTTCACTAGAGGCTTCTCTCAAGATAGCAAGTATTATGATGGGTGAACAAATTACTGTCGAGCAATTGATATAAAAGAGAATAATGATGAAGATATCCAAGGCAATGATTATGCATTTAGGCATCATGTCCGTGTAAAGTATACCGAAACGATTCTGCATCGACTACTATTACTCCACACATCGACCGACTCCTGCCTGCATCTAGAGTATTAAGTTCATGAAGAACAGAGTAACGTATTAGGTAAGATGACATGATGTAGAGGGATGAACTCAAGCAATATGGTGAATAGCCCACCTTGTTATCCTTGATGGCAACAATGCAATACGTGCCTCGCTACCACTACTTTGTCACTGGGTGAGGACACCGCAAGATTGAACCCAAAACTAAGCACTTCTCCCATTGCAAGAATTACCAATCTAGTTGGCCAAATCAAACCAATAACTCGAAGAGACTTGCAAACATATGAAATCATGCATATAAGATTTCAGAAAAGACTCAAATAATATTCATGGATAATCTGAACATAAATCCACAATTCATCGGATCTCGACAAACACACCGCAAAAGAGTATTACATCGGATAGATCTCCATGTAGATCATGAAGAACATGGTATTGAAGAGCAAAGAGAGAGAAGAAGCCATCTAGCTACTAGCTATGGACCCAAAGGTCTATGGTGAACTACTCCCGCATCATCGGAGGGACAATGGAGTTGATGTAGATGCCCTCCATGATCGAATCCCCCTCCGGTAGATTACCGAAAAGGCTCCAAGATTGGATCTCTCAAGAACGGAGACTTATGGCAGCGGAAAAGTGTTTTCGTGGCTTGTCCTGATAATGATGGAATATTTGGGAATTTATAGGCCAAAGATTAGGGTTGGGAGAGCTGTTGTGGGCCAACAAGCCTGCTCGGCATGCCCTACGCCCCTCGGCGCGCCCCTAGGACTTGTGGCCCCACGGTGTCTCTCCTGCCTTGGTTCTCAAGTCTCCTGGTTTCCTTTCGTTCCAGAAAAAATCATTCCTAAGGTTTTATTACATTTGGACTCCGTTTAATATTACTTATATGCAATTTTCAAAAACAAGGAAAAAATAGAAACTGGCACTAGGCTCTAGATTTATAGGTTAGTCCCAAAAGTAATATAAAATAGCATATTAATGCATATAGAACATCCAAAACATAAAATATAATATCACGAAACAATCAAAAATTATAGATACGTTGGAGACGTATCAACATCCCCAAGCTTAATTCCTGCTCGTCCTCGAGTAGGTAAATGATAAAAACAGAATTTTTGATGTGGAATGCTACCTAGCATATTTATCCATGTAATTTTATTTATTTTGTCATGAATATTCAGGTCCATAAGATTCAAAACAATAGTCTAATATTGACATAAAAAAAGTAATACTTCCAGCACACCAACAAGGTAGTCGTGTCCTTTCGAAATAACATGGCCTTAGAAAGTTATCCCTACAAAATCATATGGTCTGGCTATGCTCCATCTTCCCCCACACAAAGTATCTAAATCATGCACAACCCCTATGAAGAAGTCAAGCAATTGTTTCACACTTTTGGTGTTCTCAAACCTTTTCAACTCTCACGCAATACATGAGTGTGAGCCATGGATATAACATTTATAGGTGGAATAGAATATGGAGGAGGTGCAAGGAGAAAAAGGAGAAGATAGTCTCACATCAACTAGGCATATCAACGGGCTATGGAGATGCCCATCAATAGATATCAATGTTATTGAGTAGGGATTTCCATGCAACAAATGCACTTAGAGCTATAAGTGTATGAAATCTCAAAAAGAAAACTAAGTGGTCGTGCAAGATGAATATCCACTAGTTATATGAAAGTGACAAAAGGAGACTCTCTATCATGAAGATCATGGTGCTACATTGAAGCACAAGTGTGGAAAAAGGTAGTAGCAATTGTCTCTTCTCTCTTTATCTCATTTTTTCTTTCTTTTATTTTTTATTTTTGTGGGCTTCATTGGCCTCTTCTATTTTTTTGTTTGGGCTTCGCTGGCCTCTTTTATTTTTTGTAAAGTCCGGATACTCATCCCAACTTGTGAGGGAGTCATGGCTTCCATCATCCTTTTCTCTCACAGGAAAATGCTCTATTAATGAAAAATCATCACACTTTTATTTACTTATGACTAAAAAAGAAATTACAACTCGATACCTATGACAAAGTATGACTCTATATGCAATGTGAAGTGATGGTGCAAGTCATGAAAAACTACATGGTGGAAGTTGCCATATCTCGGAATGGCTATGGAAATGCCATAATAGGTAGGTATGGTGGCTGGATTGAGGAATATATGGTGGCTGTCTTGAGGAAGGAGGGTTTTATGTACCGGCAAAAATTGCACGGTACTAGAGAGGCTAGCAAAGATGGAAGGGTGAGAGTGCGTATAATCCATGGACTCAACGTTAGTCATAAAGAACTCACATACTTATTGCAAAAGTATATTAGTTATCAAACAAAGCCTTAGATGCATGATCCTTGGGGAGAGGTTGGTAGGAGTTAATCATCACGTGCTCCCGACCCTCACACAAAGGTCGACAATCATTAAACAAATCATGCTCTGACTTCGTTACGGTTCACCATATGTGCATGGTATGGGAATCACAAGCTTTAACACAAGTATCTCTTCCAATTCACAACTACTAACTAGTATGACTCTCATATTACCATCTCTATTATCTCAAAACTACATGCAAGGAATCAAATTTCTCATAGTTTTTAATGCACTTAATATGAAAGTTTTTATTATATCCCTCTTGGATGCCCATTGTATTATGACTAAATTCATAACCTAAACAAATTACCATGCTGTTTAAATAAACTTTAAAAATAATATAAGTGAGTAATGAGATTTCAATAATTTCTATAAAATATAACACCACCATGCTCTATAAAGATATAAGTGAAGCACTACAGCAACATTGCCTAGCTCAAAAGATATAAGTGAAGCACATAGAGTATACTAATAAATTCATGATTCAGCGTGTCCCTCTAAAAAGATGTGTGCGTCAAGGATGATTGTGGAAAACTAAAAAGAAAATAATCATATCATACAAGGCGCTCCAAGCAAAACACATATCATGTGGTGAATAAAAGTATAGCCTCAAGTAAATTTACCGATGGATTGAAGACGAAAGAGGGGATGCCTTCCGCGGCATCCCCAAGCTTAGGCTTTTTGGTATACTTGAATATTACTTGGGGTGCCATGGGAATCCCCAAGCTTAGGCTCTTGCCACTCATTTTCCATATTCCATCAAATCTTCACCCAAAACTTCAAAACTTCACAACCCAAAACTCAACAGAAAATTCATGAGATCCGTTAGTACAAGAAAAATAAATCACCACTTTAGATACTATTGTGAACTACTTCTTTAGTTGTATTTGTACCTACTGTATTCTAACTTTTCAATGACTCATACCCCCCGATACGACCCATAGATACATCAAAATAAACAAACAACACAAAGAAAACAGAATCTATGAAACACAGAACAGTCTGTAGCAATCGGTAAACTTTGAATAATTCTGGAACTCTATAAATTCTGAAAAAAATAGGAAAATCGGGTAAATTCATATATCAATCATGTGTAAACATTTCAGATCGATTCGACGCTCTGAAAATTTTATAAAATTCCCGGACTGAGCGCAAAAGTTTTTGTTTTCAGCAGGATCAAATCAACAACTACAATAGATCACCCCAAAGGTTTTACTTGGCTCAAACACTAATTAAAATACAAAAATACAATTACTACAAAATTAATAATGTGCAAAACACACCAAAACAGAAGCAAAAAATAGAAAGTAAAATAAAATTGGGTTGCCTCCCAACAAGCACTATTGTTAAACGCCCCTAGCTAGGCAAAACGCAATAGATCTAGGTATTGTCATCTTTGGTATGAAATCCATAAGTGGCTCTCATGATAGATTCATAAAGGTGATTTTATGTTCTTTCTAGGAAATTGTTCCATGTCTTTCCTTAATGGAAATTGGAATCTAATATTCCCTTCCTTCATATCAATAATTGCACTAATCGTTCTAAGGAAAGGTCAACCAAGAATAATAGGGCATGTATGATTGCAATCTATATCAAGAAAAATGAAATCTACGGGCACATAATTCCTATTTGCAACAATGAGAACATCATTAATTTTTCCCATAGGTTTCTTTGTAGTGGAATCCGCGAGATGCAAATTTAAGGATCAATCATCAAATTCACGGAAACCTAACACATCACATAAAGTTTTTGGAATTGTGGAAACGCTAGCACCCAAATCACAAAAAGCATGGCACTCATAATCTTTAATCTTAATCTTAATAGTACGTTCCCACTCATCATATAGCTTTCTAGGTATAGAAACTTCCAACTAAATTTTTTCTTCAAAAGCTTTCATCATAGCATCAACAATATGTTTAGTAAAAGCTTTGTTCTGATTAAAAGCAGGAGGAGAGTTCAACATGGATTGCAACAAGGAAATACAATCAATTAAAAACCAGCGATCATGATTAAAGTCCTTGAAATCCAAAAGAGTTGGTTCATTTCTATTTAAAGTTTTAACCTCTTCAATCCCACTTTTATCAATCTTAGCATCAAGATCTATAAACTCTGAATCATTGGGACGCCTTTTAACTAAAGTTGACTGATCTCTAGTCCCATGCTTATCAAGATTAACATTGGAATACAAAGATTCAATAGGAGTTACATCAATCACTTTAATATCTTCATCAATATTATCACGAGAACACACTTTTTCAAGTCATTCACGCTTAGCACGTATTCTAGCAGTTCTTTCCTTACACTCATCAATAGAAATTCTCATGGCTTTTAAAGAATCATTAATATCATGATTGGGTGGAATAGACCTAATTTTTAAAGAATCAATCTCAAGATAAATTCTATCAACGTTCCTAGCCAAATCATCAATCTTGAGCAATTTTTCTTCAATCATAGCATTGAAACCTTTTTGTGTACTAATGAATTATTTAATATTATGCTCAATATCAGAGGGTATCTTATTATAATTTCCATAAGAATTGATGTAGTAATTACTATAATTATTAGAGTAATTACTAGGAAACGGCCTAGCATTGAAATTACCTCTATAAGCGTTATTACCAAGATTGTTCCTACCAACAAAATTCACATCCATAGATTCATTATTATTTCCAATCAAAGAAGATAAAGGCATATCAATAGGATCAATAGGAGCACTCTTACTAGCAAACAATTTCATCAATTCATCCATCTTTTCACTGAAAGTATTAATCTCTTTAATAGCATGCACTTTTTTTACTAGTAAGAGATCTTTTGGTGTGCCATTGAGAGTAATTTGCTATAATAATATCTAGGAGTTTAGTAGATTCCCCTAATGTGATTTCCATAGAAGTACCACCCGTGGCGGAATCTAAGAGATTCCTAGAAGCAAAATTCAATCCAGCATAGAATTTTTTTATAATCATCCATAAACTCAAACCATGCGCGGGGCAATTCCTAATCATAAGTTTCATCCTTTCCCAAGATTATGCAACATGCTCATGATCTAGTTTCTTAAAATTCATTATATCGTCCTAAGGGAGATAATTTTAGTGGGCAGAAAGTACTTGGAAATAAAAGCATCTTTACACTTATTCCATGAATCAATACTATTTTTAGGCAAAGATGAAAACCAAGTTTTAGCACGATCTCGTAGTGAGAACGGGAATAGCTTCAATTTAACAATATCATCTCCACATCTTTCTTCTTTTGCATATCACACAACTCAACGAAAGTATTTAGATGGGATGCGGCATCTTCATTAGCAAGGCCGAAAAATTGTTCTTTCATAACAAGATTGAGCAAAGTAGCATTAATTTAATAAGATTCCGCACTAGTGGTGGGAGAAACCATAGTACTAATAAAATCAATATTATTAGTGTTGGAGACGTCACAAAACTTGGTATTCTCTTGAGTCATCGTGACAAAGCAAGCAATCAAGCACACAAGCAAGCAAACAAAAAGACAAACGAAAAAGGGCGAATAAAAGGCAAATCTTTTTGGTATTTTCGGAATATCGTTTTAGAAGTGGGGGAGAGGGAAACGAGAGGCAAATGGCAAATAATGTAAATGCAAGAGATGAGTTTGTGATGGGTACTTGGTAGGCTTGATGTAGATCTCCCTGGCAATGGTGCCAGAAATCCTTCTTGCTTCTTCTCAAGCATGCGTTGGTTTCCGTGAAGAGGAACGGGTGATGCAGCAAAGTAGATAAGTATTATCCTCAGTTGTTGAGAAGCAAGGTATTAATCCAGTAGGAGATACAAGAAAGTCCCCAAAAGGTGTACCTACACAAAGAATCAAACTCTTGAACCCAATGCTATAAAGGGGTTGTCAATCCCTTTAAGCTTACTTGCAAGGATGAGATCTGATAGAGATAGATTGCTTGAACGAAAGTAAAACAAAAGGTAAAAGTAATGCAACAAAGTATTTTTAGTATTTTTGGTTTTAGATCTGAAAGTATAAGATGGAAAATAGACCCGGGGGGCATAGGTTTCACTAGAGGCTTCTCTCATGATAGCAAGTATTACGGTGGGTGAACAAGTTACTGTCGAGCAATTGGTAGAAAAGAGAATACTTATGAAGGTATCCAAGGAAATGTTTATGCATACAGGCATCACATCTGTGTCCAGCGGACCAAAATGATTCTACATCTACTACTATTACTCCACACATCGACCGACTCCTGCCTGCATCTAGAGTATTAAGTTCATGAAGAACAGAGTAACGCATTAGGTAAGATGACATGATGTAGTGGGATGAACTCAAGCAACATGATGAAAACCCCATCTTGTTATCCTTGATGGCAACAATACAATACGTGCCTCGCTGCCCCTACTTTGTCACTTGGTGAGGACACCGCAAGATTGAACCCAAAACTAAGCACTTCTCCCATTGCAAGAATTACCAATCTAGTAGGACAAACCAAACCAATAACTCGAAGAGACTTGCAAAGATATGATATTATGCATATAAGAATTCAGAAAAGACTCAAATAATATTCATGGATAATCTGAACATAAACCCACAATTCATCGGATCTCGACAAACACACCACAAAAGAGTATTACATTGGATAGATCTCCATGAAGATGATGAAGAACATGGTATTGAAGAGAAAAAGAGAGAGGAGAAGCCATCTAGCTACTAGCTATGGACCCGAAGGTCTGTGGTGAACTACTCACGCATCATCGGAGGGGCAATGGAGTTGATGTAGATGCCCTTCGTGATCGAATCCCCCTTCGGTAGATTACCGGAAAAGGCTCCAAGATTGAATCTCTCGGGAACAGAGGCTTCTGGCGGAAAAAGTGTTTGCGTGGCTTGTTCTGATAATGATGGAATATTTCGGAATTTATAGGCCGAAGATTAGGGTTGGGAGAGCTTCCGTTGGCCCACAAACCTGCTTGGCGCGGCCTACGCCATTGGGCGCGCCCCTAGGGCTTGTGGCCCCACGGTGGCTCTCCTGCCTTGGTTCTCAAGTCTCCTGGTTTCCTTTCGTTCTAGAAAAAGTCATTCCAAAGGTTTTATTCAGTTTGGACTCCGTTTAATATTCCTTATGTGCAATTCTCAAGAACAAGGAAAAAACAAAAACTGGCACTAGGCTCTGGATTAATAGGTTAGTCCCAAAAATAATATAAAATAGCATATTAATGCATATAAAACATCCAAAGCAGATAATATAATAGCATGAAACAATCAGAAATTATATATACATTGGACACATATCACGCCCACGCGGCGCTCCGATAATCAAGGCCAAGGAAGCGGCGACGCCCGCCGTAGAGGCGCTCACGGCGACAATGGAAATCCCAGTGCCGCTGCGTCTCAGGACGGGGCTGTAACGCCTGGAAGCGGTATGATGAACTCTGAGGGGGGAAGGGAACCTTTGAAGACAAACACACTGGTGCATGCGCCACGACCTTCCCAGGACGTGCGCGAATAACAGCATCACGGTGTCGGTGGTCCCCAACGCCCCCACGGAAAAGCTCATGTGCATCGCTCCCAAGATGTGCGGAACCAGCATGCTAGTGGGAGTGGCATGTAAACGTGGGACCGCGATGGAGCTCCTTCTAACACGGTTAGGAGTCAGAGTACCTCGCGTTCTTCGTGCCGTTCTCTGCCGACCACGTCGGAAGAAGCAATGACGAGGGCACAACTACACCTGAACTTCCCTCCTGCTGCGGAGAAGCTCGACGAGTGGAGAGCTACCATTCAGAACCTTCTCAGCCTCGCTGACAAGTTTCAGTCCACCGAGCCAACTCTTGCCAGTGGCGAGAAAGCTGGAGGCGGTGCGGCCACGGTGCACTCTCCTCCACAGCGACAACGCCGGTCACTGACTCGACGGACCGACGCTTACGATGGTTAGTCGATGGCGTCGTCTGATCCATGGACTCACCATGATCAGTGTCTAGTTCTTTGGCAATGAAGCAAAGAAGATGCTCGGACTACAATCGAGCGGCGGTGGGAAGCGCGCCATCAATCTAATAAGGTGCGGGACCCACTGTAGACAAATCCGCACTAGGGTATCCTGTTAGCCTGCCTTACGAGGTGGGTTGTCCAGCGTTTACCCATGAGGTGCGGCGAGTCTAGTGGCCCAATTCCCGCATGTTTAAGTCGAGGTCCCGAAGAAATATGATGGCAAGACACATCTGTTAGAGTTCTTGAGCATCTACACCATTGCGGTGCAAGCTGCCGGGGCTCGCGACGACAAGATACTCGCCAACTACTTCTCATTGGTGCTTAAGCCCAACGTCAGGTCATGGTTGATGCACTTGCCGAAAGGATCCATTTCTTCCTGGGCATATCTGTGCCATGAGTTTGTTGGCGCCTTTACCAAACTTTGCGCAAGTATGTCCAGATGTTCAGCCTCGTACACCACAACATACCAGACGATAATCATGCCGCTTTTATCAACGCGTTCCATGAGAACATGCGCAACCACAGGATGCGGGAAGAGCTAGCGATGAACAAGATCAGGAATGTTGCCGAGCTATGCTCTGGAAGATAAATTTGCTCAGGCTCGAGAAGGGAGGAGGCTCCCCGTCAAGGACGCTGGCATAGGGGTCGACTCTCAGGATGAGGACACCGCCGCCCGGGAAAAGAAGGGTCGGCGGCGTAACAGGAAGCACAAGGGCAAGGTTGTGCTTTCCGTCGCGGGATTCGGCAACCCCGGCACCGCCAAGAAGGCCAAGGCTGATGATACTGGCAAGGATGTTGTCGGGTGCGTCTCCTGTCAGGCATTGGCGGTTGTCGACAAGACGGAAGGCTCCACCAAGGAGTATTGCAAGATTCATCGCACCAAAGGTTACGATCTCTAGGACTGCCAGCAAGTTGAACAACTGGACGAGAAGCAAAAGCCAAATACGAGAGGCGAGACAAGGAGAAGGGCTAGGATGGTGCAGAGGGGTCCGGCAAGAAGCGCGGTGGCCATGGAGGTCACCGTGGCAAGGCCAAGCAGCAGAAGGACCGGCCTGCTTGTGGCCGCGACAAGCAAGAGGGGGGCTGATGATGACGTTGAAGAGGACGGTGAGTCCGGCGAGCAAGAATTCCAAAGAGCTACAGACGCCATGTGTGTCGACGGAGGAGCCTCGGTGCCTTCTTTCCACCGCCAACTTAAATAGTGGGCGCGTGAGGTTAATGCGACTGAGCCATCTGTCGGTGCCTGGAAGCCTTTGAAATGGTCCAACACGCCTATCATTTTCGACGTTGAGGATCACCCTAACCGTGTAACTGTGGTTGGGTGTTTGCCAACGTTGGTCTCACCAAGGATTCGCAACCTCAAGGTGACGAAAATTTAGTTGACAGTGGGGTCGGCTTGAACTTGATCTTGCCAGAGGTGATAAAGAGATTGCAAATTCATGATGGAGATATCGAGGAAACGAGCTTGTTTGAGGGGGTCAATCCAGGAAGGAGCCAGCCCAAGGGAAAGATCACGCTTCCGATAACATTTGGTAGCGATCTGAACTTCAGGACGGAGAAGGTTGTTTTCGATGTCGCCAAAATTCTGTTGTCATACAATGGGATCCTTGGCCATCCAGCATTAGCCAAGTTCATGGCGGCGTTGCACTATGCCTACAATGTATTGAAGATGCTCGGGTCGATGAGCGTCATTACTATCAAGTCCGACAAGAAGGACGTGCTTATCTATGCTGATCAACTCTACCGGGATGCAGTTGCAGCACCTGCCGCCAAGGCACTTGCTCATGCCGCTGAAGCTCTTGAAGGGAAGAAGACCGGCAAGGCCTCTGGCACACATTCCAGCAAGCGCACCTCCTCGGAGTGTTGTGTCCCCATTGACGATGTGCCAGAGAGCTCCGCCAGCAAGAGCAAGAAGTACAAGGCAGCTCCACCAGAGACTAAGAAGGTGCCCGCAAAGGAGGATGGTACGGGAGGAACTTTCACCATAAGGTCCACCCTTGAGGACAAATAGGAAAGCTCGCTCGTCGCCTTCTTGTAGGCAAATGTCGAAGTGTTTGCATGGCAACCATCCGATATCCCCGGTGTCCCCAGGAAGGTGATTGAGCACCACCTTGCCGACTGTCCACATGCGCGGCCCATCAAGCAGAAGGCCAGGAAGCAGTCTTTGGAGCGGCAATAGATTATTGCTGAAGAAATCAAGAAATTAGAAGCGGCTGGCTTGGTTAGAGGAGTAATTCATCCAACATGGTTGGCCAATGCAGTTGTAGTGCGCAAGGCGAATGGGAAATGGAGGCTATGCATTGACTACACAAATATCAATAAAGCCTGCCCCAAAGATCCTTTTCCCTTGCCGAACATCGATCAGATTGTGGACTCCACTGCAGGCTGCGACTTGTTGTCTTTCCATGATGCATATTCAGGTTATCATTAGATTTTCATGGCCAAGGAAGACGAAGAGAAGACCGCATTTATCACCCCATGTGGTACGTATTGCTTTTTGCGTATGCCTTTCGGGTTGAAATGTGCTGGTTCTACATTTGCAAGAATGGACCAGATTGGTTTTGAGCCCCAGCTACATAGAAATATGGAGGATTATATGACATAGTTGTCAAAACCAAGGACAAGGCTACGCTCATATCAGACCTAGAGGAAATATTTGCAAATCTGCGCAAGATCAACTTGAAGCTCAACTCAGAGAAGTGTGTGTTTGGCGTCCCATCTGGCAAGCTTCTCGGGTTCTTTGTATCTCAACATGGAATTGAAGCAAATCCTGACAAGATCAATGCAATTGAGAAAATTGAAGCACCAAGACGTGTCAAGGATGTGCGTCGTCTTGCCGGTTGTGTTGCCGCCCTGAGTAGGTTCATTTCAAAATATGATGAGCAGGCCCTGCCCTTTTTCAAAATCTTTAAGAAGGCAGGTTCGATGAAATGGACTCCGGAAGCGGAGGCAGCGCTGCAGGATTTGAAGAAGTACCTCTCCTCTCCGCCAGTCCTAGTCGTGCCAAAACCACAAGAGTCATTGCTAATATATCTAGCGGCAACAAATCAAGTGGTGAGTGCTACGTTAGCGGTTGAAAGAGGAATTGATGAAGAAGCAGCAACAACGGTAGGACCGCCAAGCAACAAGCCAGGATATTCCTCGGCAGGGTCTGGTGCCAAGAAATCAGGATCTGCGCAGTCAAATGAAACAATGCGGAAGAAGAAGATGGTGCAGTTCCTAGTCTATTCTGTCAGCTCTGTTTTGCAGGGGGCTAGGTCAAGATATTCTGGCGTGCAAAAGTTGGTCTTCGGCCTCCTTATGGACTCGTGGAAGTTGCGCCATTACTTCCAAGCAGATGAGATCACCGTTGTCACTCGCTTCCCGTTGCAGCGGATTTTGTGGAACCCATATTCTACCGGCATGATTGTGGAGTGGGCTTTGCAACTGTAAAGCTTTGTTCTCAAGTTTGAAAGTACTTCAACTATCCAGAGCAGAGCTTTTGCGGAGTTCATTGCATAATGGACCCCAATGCCAGATGAAGAAGTTCCAGAGTCAACCCTCCTCGGCAAGGAAACAAATCAAGAGTGGATCATTCATTTTGATGGGGCTTTCTCGCTGCATGGCACGGGTGCTGGAGTGTTGCTTGTCGCACCCACCGGAGAGCACCTCAAATATGTGGTTCAGATGCACTTTCCCCGGGAGAGGTCAACAAATAATACTTCAGAATACGAAGGGCTGCTTGCCGGTCTCCGGATCGCAGCAAACCTTGGGATTAAGAAACTTATTGTCAGGGGTGATTCTCAGCTTGTCATCAAGCAGGTGAATAAGGATTATCAGATTCCATTGATGGAAGCTTATGTAGATGAAGTAAGAAAGTTGGAAGAACATTTTGACGGTGTGCAAATGGAGCACGTTCCGCATGTAGAGAACAGTGTTGTTGATGGCCTAAGAAATTGTGCTGCCCTTAAGTTGCCTGTGGAACCAGGATCTTTTGTGCTCCGACTGACTCAACCATCCGTGAGACCATCAATTGGACAACGGAGAAGAGGAAAGTAGAGTTCCGACAAGTATTTACCAGTAGAGCCCCCAAAAGTTGCCGGTGAGGAAGTTGTCGGGAACAACGCCAGGCTTGCCAGTGAGCATCATGCTCCGGCAGGGCCTCAGGCTCTTGTCGTGGAAGCACACGCTCCCGCCAAGCTTGCTGGGGGACAACAGGCTTTGGCAGGGCCTCGAGTCCTTGCTGTTGAGACGAATGCTTCCTTGACAGAGGATATGCCTTTAGCCCTTGTTGTCGAGCCCCAGGATCCAGCAAGGGCACAACAAATCGTCCATTTCCTTAGAACAGGAGAACTACCTGAGGAACAAGAAGAAGCAAAGAAAGTATCCCACCGGTATAATATGTACCAGTTCGTTGACAGCGTCCTGTACAGAAAGAGGCCGAATGGTGGGAAACTCAAGTGCATTTCTCGGGAAGATGGACTAGAGCTGTTGGCAGAGATACATGGAGGCATATGTGGCTCCCACATAGGATCAAGAGCACTTGCTGGTAAGGCATTACAACAATGTTTCTTTTGTCCCACTGCCCTCCAGGATGCAACTACGCTAGTAACCAAGTGTGAAGCATGCTAGTTTCATTCGAAGAAAATGCATCAACCAGCTCAAGACCTTCAGACAATCACTCTCTCCTGGCCATTTTTGGCCTGGGGGCTCGACATCTTGGGTCCCTTTCCCCGTGCTACCGGGGGCTTTGAGTACTTGTATGTCACGATAGACAAGTTCACAGAGTGGCCATAAGTGGAAGCAGTGAGAAAGGTGACAACACAGTCAGCCGTCAAGTTCTTCAAAGGAATAGTCTGTCGCTTTGGTGTTGCCAACAGGAACATCACTGACAACAACACACAGTTCATGATCCCCACCTTCATGCAGTATGTCCAAGACCTTGGCAGCAAGATCTGTTTTGCTTTTGTTGCCCACCCAAGGAGAACGGGCCAAGTGGAAAGGGTGAAAGCACATTTGCTCCCTTGGTGGTTTTGGTAATTAATAACAACATATAAGTCATTGAACTAATGTTTCCACGAAGTATATTTCAGGAAAAGTTCAACGATAGGGATGGCAAAAGGATTGTGGAGACTGTGGAATCACCCCAAGATGCAAGGAAATAGGTTGGCCAAGCTTCAAGCAAGAGGACTCTATATTTTACATTTGTGATAAATCACTATGAGTCCATAGGAAAGCCAATACTATTAAAAGGGGGTAAGGTTTTGTTGGTGAACAAAATTCTCATACGTGCACAAGTGATAGTCACCAAAAACATCCACAAGCTCTCCCACAAAAATCTATCTATAGCCAAACATTCAAAATCGTTGCAACCAACATTCCTATCCTGGTGCCACCGATTCCAAACCCTAGACTGACTCAGCCAAACCCTAACACTTCGGTGCAACCGACACTGCTTTCGGTGCCACCGAGTTGGGCTCCCAAGTTTCTGTTACACAAGTTCACATTTTCGGTCCGTCCGAGAATGTTGAATCGCCGTCACCGAATTTGGCAATTCTGACCGTTGGTCACCTTGTCGGTGCAACCGAGATTTCTATATCGGTCTCACCGATATTCAAAAGTTGCCACCTTTTGGTCACTTCAGTACCACCGAGATGTTAACACATCACTGTCACCGAGTTGGTCATTTTGTGTGTAACGGTTGGATTTTTGGGGATGTCTATATATACCCCTTCACCACCACCTACTCGAAAGAGAAGCACGTCGAACTATTCCATACCTATCGTATTCAGTTTTCTAAGAGAGAACCACCTACACTTGTGTTGAGATCAAGATCTTCCACTCCAACCATATGGATCTTGATTTCTAGCCTCCTTAAGTTGCTTTCCACCAATACCATCTCTTCCACCAAGCCAAATCTGTGAGAGAGTGACTGTGTGTTGAGGAGTCTATCATCTTGAAGCACAAGAGCAAGGAGTTCATCATCATTACCGAGCCTATTACCTTTTGGAGGGCGGTGCCTCCTAGATTGGTTAGGTGTCGCTTAGGAGCCTCCTACTTCATGTTGTGGAGTGAACCAAGAAGTTTATAAGGGCAAGGAGATTGCCTATTTCGTGAAGATATACCCATAGTGAGGCTAGTCCTTCGTGGACGGAAGCCGTATGGAATAGTCAAGGTTGGTACTTCGTGGAGCCTTATGGGTGGAGCCCTCCGTTGACTCTCGCGACCGTTACCCTCCGTGGGTTTAAGACTCGTTAAACGTGCATGTACGATAGCGCCACCTATCGGAACCACGGGAAAAATCATCGTGTCTTCAATTATGTTTGATCTTCCTACCCTATCCCTTTTACTCATGCTTGTTGTTACATTCCGAAGCTATACTCTTAGACTTGCATGTGTAGTGTGTACTTGACATGCTATGAATGCTAAAAGTTGCAAATACTAAAATTTGGGAAAAGGCAAAACTTTTATTTGGGCTAGTAGTATAATCACCCCCTCCCCTCTAGACCTACTTTCAATCTTGCAAGTGGTATGGGAGCTTTAGTCTCAATTGCATTGGTTTCACAACCTAGGATAAGTATGGCATCTAGTGAGGGAAATTATCACTGTAGAGGTCTGTCATTTGATGGCACTAATTCTGCTAGTTAGCAGCATAAAACGAAAATGTATTTGCTTGGTCATAATCCTGTCATTTGGGCTGTTGTTCGTGTTGGCTTGCAAGGTGAATCTTTGGTGATGGAAGAGAACCGGATCATGAAGCGAATGCAGATGAATTGAAGATGTTGCAACTCAATGCTCAAGCATGTGACATTATCTTCAACTTCCTATGCCCCAAAGAATTCAAAAAAATCAGCCGTCTTGAATAGGAAAAAGAGATTTGGGATACTTTGGTTGATATGCATGAAGGAAGTGAGTCCGTGAGAGAATCCAAGTTAGATGTTCTTCAAGGTCAACTTGACAAGTTCAAGATGAAGGATGGTGAAGGAGTCGCTGAAATGTACTCTAGGCTAGCTCTCATCACCAATGAGATTGCGTGCTTAGGAAGTGAAGAAATGATTGACAAATTCATCATCAAGAAGATACTTCGAGCTTCGGATGAGAGATATGACACCGTGTGCAGTTTGATCCAAATGATGCTCAACTACAAAGATCTCAACCCAACGGAAGTGATTGGTATAATTGTTGCTCATGAGATGACACTCATAGACAAGGAAGAGCTTCACCACAAGTCTAGCGGTGCTTACAATGCTACAAGTGATGCTCCCGCTACCTCAAGCAACAATATTGTCACAAATGAAGAGATAAGCCTCATGGTCAAGAAATTAAACAAGTTCTACAGGAATAGAAGCAAAGATCAAAGCTCAAACTCAAGACACGAAGAGAAGCGTTCGTCAAGTCGTGACCGAAACTGCTACAATTGTGGGAAGCCCGGACACTACTCCAATGAGTGCACATCTCCCTACAAAGGAAGACAAGAGTCACCAAGAAGACGAAGATCAAGAGAAGAATCACCTACAAGAGAGAGAAGGAGTAGAGATGATTGTTATGAACAAAGACCCTCAAGGAGAAGTATGGACTTGGAGAAGAAGGACAAGTACACGAAGAGCTACTCAAGAAGGAAACATCAAGCTCATATTGGTGAATGGGTTTTCCGGCTCTGACTCCGACAACCACTCCGAGAGAATCTATCACTCCAACTCCGACTATAGTCAAGATGAAGGTGTTGCCGGAATTGCACTAGTGACAACCAACTCCTATGATATATTTGATTCACCAAATGAAGGGAGTGGAAGTTGCTTCATGGCTAAAGGACCCAAGGTATCTGTCACACCCTATGTGTGTATCACCTTGTTATGCTTGAATTTATAAAGTTTGGAACCAATTAAAAAAATTCAATGCTTGAACTTGCTTGAATTGTTGCTTGTTTAAAATGGTGTATATGGCACTCTTAGATTCTATCCCTCTCCATATTCATCTTCCTTGACCCAAAACTCTTGCCCAATGATCATGCCATGTGAATAGTGCCCAAAACTATTTTTATCGAATTTTATTTTGACCAAAAAGGATTTATTCAAATTAGGTCTTCAAAAACCACTGTATTCAAATTGGGTGGATTATTTCTCCCCAAAGGCTTTACTTCAAAGCTACTATATATATATTACTCCCAGAACCACCAAATATTAATTTTAAAGATTATTTTTATATTTTATTTAAAGGCTTTTTCTTAAGACCAGATATGGTTTTTCTTAGGGAAAAATTATTTAAATGCTTTCAAAATATTTGAGAAAATTTAGGGAAACTCAGTGGACATATATATTACATATATATAAGTTTAAACACATGGTCATGTTCAAAATCATGGGCAAAACCCCTCAAAGTCCTTTTTGTCCAAATTAAGCTTTTGGAATATTTCTGTAAGAAATATTCTCAATAAATTCCGGGAAAATTCCAGCAAGGCAGCACTATCATAGGTGATGATCTTGCAAAGTTTCATATATATCAAAGTTGATTTGGTTCATCAAACTACTCCAAACCCCTCCCTGTCCAGATTCAAATTTGAACAACTTTACATTGTGAAGTTTCTTCCCTTGACCGCAAACTTTGTGGACATGTTCTAATCACCAAATAATGATGCTACACTAGGTGGTGCATTAAGGGGATTAGCTTAGCATGACTGGATCTACAGAAAATTGATTCTGTTAGTTTCCAGGGTTCACAAAGTTTGTATTGTCAACTTTGCTCATTTGAGCTCAAACCAGGTGATCCATCTCATTTTTACCCACCATTTGATCCTGTTAAAAATCACAGTGAGTGGGTAAATTTATCTTGCCCAAACATCCATCAAACACCTTCTGGTGAAATGGTAAAGTTATTGTTTTCACCACTTTCACTCTCCCCCTTGTTCTCAAATTTTTACCACAACCTCTTAGGGTTACCAGCTACCTCTAGTAACACTTGTGTGGCCTCAGCTCATTGGTGGGTGGGGTAAAACCCCCATTTTCACCCCTGGGCAGTATTGGCAGCTACATTTCTAACCTCTCCTCCACTCTTTTATTTTCTCCCTCGCCTCCCCTAACTCCTAGAGAATCTCCAGACCCTCCAGGAACTACTAGACAAGGTGAGGCACCCAAGAGGGCGCGGGCAACGGCAATGCCAGCCATATGCATGCTCTCGAGCGTGCTACAATGTGCTCCCGCACTGTAGCCGCCGCCCAATGGACGCCCCGACCACCTTGGGCCTTCCCCTCGTGTCCCCCAAGACGCCCTCGGCGTCCGTGGCACGCCACCATGTCAGCCCCCTCCTCTCTTCTCCTCCTTCTCCCTCCTCCACGCATGCCCGACACTGCCCCGCTCGGCCAACCGCGGGGCTCGCACGCGCACGCTCCCCCGCCCCTCTCTCATCTCCCTCTGGTCATGGGCGACACCCAGGAACACCATAGAACCATTCCCCCTCTAGCGCTCCCGTGCCACGCCCCCTTCATGTTGGGGCTCGAGCACTCGGGATCGACCGGAGCATCGTCCTAGCGTCTCCACCGTCGATCTCCAGGTAACAATCCTCTCCATCCCTCCTTCTTCTTCGGTTGTTCCTCCCTCGCTGCCTTGACGCGATTCCCCTTCATCACCGTTCTCCTTGCAACTCGAGATGGCCCCGGCGACCTCCTCCTGAAGCTCCTCCGCCATGGGTTCTTCATTGCCAGCGACTCGGGTCACCTCTGATGCACCCTCCACCTTCAGGGGATCGGTGTCTCGACCCCGAGTCCATCCCTGCTCTCACCTGCCATCGCGTGCCCTGCGCTCCCGCCGGTGAGCTCCTCCCCTTCGTGTCCCGAGGTGGGAGAAGGACCCGACAGGGGAGTCCCACCTGTCGGCCTCTCATCTCCCCCTCCCATGCTTTCTCTCTTCCCTCGCAGTCGCCGACAGCCAGGCCCCACGTGTCAGGTTTAAACTTGACGTGCGTGTGGCTGGCTAGCTGACCATCTGGGCCGGCCCAGCTGCTGGCCGCCTCTGGCCCAGGCACAGAGGCCTCCTCCTCTCTTTTTCTTTTCCTTTTATGTGGGTTTTTTATAAAAATCCCATAGGATTAAAAAAATCCTAAACCAATTATTTTTCCACCTAAAATGTTAGAATATTCCATTGAATTTAATAGTGCCCTTTTTATAAATTTTTGAAATCTTTTATATATTGTTTTATTTTAAAACCCAATTTAGGCATCTTTTTCCTGTGTTAAATAGTTTTCAAAAAAGGTTTTTCATAACAAAATCATAAAGAAATATTTTTAGTATAGCTTTTAGTATTTATCAGAGTAGGGTGGCATTTTTAATATTAGCTTGTGTGCTCTGTTTTTGTGTGATGCTTATTTTATCGCTATTTATCGCGACGATACACTAGTAGAATGTCGATCAGTAGTCCTATAGTACCGGTTCCCCAACAGGTACTAAAGGGTCGGGACTAAAGGTCCAGACCTTTAGTACCGGTTGGACCACTGACCGGTACTAAAGGCCCCCCACGTGGCTGCCTGCGTGGGCTGGTGGTGGAGGACCTTTAGTACCGGTTGGTGATACCAACCACTACTAAGTGTTCTGTTTTTTTGCTTTTAATTAGGTTTTAGTTTTGCTCTCTATTTATTGTGTTTTCCGTTCATTTCAAATTTATTTTACGGTGCTACATAATGTAAACATTAATTACACAAGTTGATGCATATATATATATATATGTAATATAATATACAATATCTCATACACAGTATATATACAAATGGAATTACACATCCATATATATTCTGGACTTATAACTTAAGGCCCAAAACCCGACCGGGATTTATAACTTAAGCATACTGATTTAATAGCATTATTGAGGCAGCTGTAAGTAATAGTGCTCTCCGTTTACATCAATGACATGTTGAAGAAGAAATGTCGCAAATTCCTCTTGAAGTGCTACAAAGCGTTTCTCGGGTGAGAGCTTCGACATCATCTGCCAAACCTGGAGTTGTCTTTCACATGCTCCTTTGTGATGTATACGGCCTTCGGTCTGGATGCAAATGTTCTCGCAGAGGAAGTATCCACATAAATTTTTCCCCTGTGGCTGCTTCGCGCACTTTGCAAAAGAATAGAATTCAATAAGATAATTAACAATCAAGCATGATAATGGTATTGAAACTAGAATTAAAGAGATGCGCGGACCTAGTAGTACTACTTAATTACCTGCATATTTTTCCACTTCAGCTTTGGTTTCCATTGACGACCGTGATAGGTTTTTTCTATCATCTTTTTCCAAACACTACGCCGCAAAGAAAAAGAACGAAAGAGTTATTATAATTACTTTTGATATCAGGAAATAATGAAAGAAAGCGAGGTCGATAAAGATTGAAATTACCGTTCTATCATAAAATACAAGTCCACGTATGATTGTTCTAGTGTATCTAGTGAGTCATACACTTGAACAAGTCCATCCGCGAGGATAATATTTAGGAGGATATAGTGGTCTCCGTGCAGAAGTTTATATAATTAAGCAGGCAGGCATATAACTCATCCACTACACATGACAGCGAGCTAGTAAGCAAAAATAGAATTTGTAGTATACAAGAGAGTAAACACTCACCCCATGTTGTAAGGAAATATTATAGTAGATTTGGTATTCATTAGTGCCTCTAGAAATTTTTCCAAGAGATCTCCTGTGTCCTTGGCATAATGTTTTACCACATGACCATTAACGGTACTTGGGTCGATGAACCCAATGTTATCGATTCCCTCTTGTTTCAATTCGCACATCTTCAATCTGCATAATAGCATAGAAAAGAACATATATAGTGAGGATAAGCCAATGAACGATATCTTAGCTAGAGACTTAAATTATTAAAGATATAAATCAGTTACAAACAATAACAACTGACGAGAGTTTTGTCGATAGAGTCCATGTGGTATAACTAGAAAAGTTCTAAGAATTCAAGACATATGTCACATGCGTTGACGTAATGCTCTTTTCTTACTTTGACCATGCCCGCCGTGGTCCCTTGCTTTGCTTCATGCAGGTACCAATCATGCAACCGTCTATCGTAGTTGGTAGTTCCTTGTACTGCTCAGGTGTGACAAGTGGTTTTCCGACGACATATTGCATTGCGTACTCAGTGCACCGTACCTGCGGATTTCCTCGGTGCCAAGGATTTGGCCAAGAGTGAGACCTACGGCCTCTGCTTCTTCGAGGTCGATTGGGTTGCCTTGCACGTCGACTGGTTGGATCGATTTCTTGCTTCGATTGGTACTCACCTTGAGCGGAGAGATCGATTACTTGGATTGTTCTTCGAGCTGGGGAACTGTTTTCCCGCTATAGTACCACCTGTCGTTGATGTCGTACTTCCCGGCTTCTTCCTTGGGCTGGGCCGACTTCTTTGCTCACTTGCCTTCTGAATCTGTCACTCATAGTCTGTCGGCATACGCTCGACATATCTCATCTCATAATCTCAGATAATTGTTAATACATCGGCTAATCCATCGATCTAGCTAATACATCATAATAATACATATATAGTAGCTAATATATCGATCTAGCTAGAACCCTAGCGCCCGGCGGAAATCAGGGAGGGCGGTGGACACCCAAAGAGAAGGAGCCATCACAGGAACATAGCTGCAATGAGATCCCTGAAGAATCTGCCAGGTATTGTCAGACCTGGCCTCCAAAGCTGCCATGTAGCAACGGACGTGCTCATTCTCCTTGCTGACATGGTACTGTACCACCTCCGCGGGGGACTCTAGCCTCCGAAAACTCCGTGGCCCATGCAGCCGCCACCACAGAACCTCCCAGTACCAGCCCGGTGGAGCCCAATCCTTGACAGGGCCCCTCGGCTCAAGCAAGTGACCTCCTCCGGCGACTCGACGACGAGGATGCGGGATCGGCATCGTCGACGTCGAGAAGAAACACTTAATTATGAAGAAAAAAAACTTAGCAAAATTAACACTTAGCATCTAACAAATTAAATAACACTTAGCATCTAACAAAATTAACATACCCTAATAACCTAAGGACCTACCTAACTAACTAAACTAACCTAACTAACTAAACTAACTAAACTACCCTGATAAGCTAACTAACTAACTAACTAACTAACTAAATAGGGGCGATGTGTCAGGGTCGGGGTGTCGGGGGTGTAGTGTCGGGGTCGGGGTGCTGTGTCGTGGTCGGGGGTGCCGTGTCTGGGTCAGGGTGTCATGGGTTGTCGTGTCGGGGTCGGGGGGGCCTAAACTAAACCTAAACTAAACCTAAAACTAAACTAAACCTAAACTAAATTAAACCTAAACTAAACCTAAAGTAAACAAAATCTAAACTAAATTAAACCTAAACTAAACCTAAACTAAACAAAATCTAAATCTAAACTAAATTAAACCTAAACTAAACCTAAACTAAACCTAAACTAGACCAAAACTAAACGAAATCTAAACTAAATTAAACCTAAACTAAACCTAAACTAAACCTAAACTAAACAAAATCTAAACTAAATTAAAATAAATTAAACCTAAACTAAACCTAAACTAAAACCTAAACTAAACAAAAAAGAGGGCAGACTCACGGCAGCGGCGGCACGGGCGGGGGCGAGCGGCGGCAAGGGCGGGGGCGGCTGGCGGGGCTGCGGGCGGCGTCGGGGCGGTGCGCGGCGTCCCAGCAAGGCTGCGGGCGACGGCGACGGCAATTTCCGGCAGCCTAGCGGCGCGCGAATGACCTTCTCCCGGTGCGTGGCTCGCACCGGGACGAGGTAGATAGTATTTATACCTAGCAAGCCTTTAGTACCGGTGCGTGGCTCGCACTGGTAGTAAAGACCCTGCGTTTTTGGGGAGGACCTTTAGTACCGGTGCATGGCTCGCACTAGTACTAAAGGTTTTTTTAATTCATTGTTAGTTATTATTTTCAGAAAACCCCTAAACTTTAAAAAATCATTGAAAAAACTATGACTCCAATGGAAATAAATAATATATGAAAAAATATCAGAAAAATATAAAGAATCTGTTTATGGCGTTTTCATGCATGTTTGAACAACTTAAACTACTGTATAAGAAAATTTGATTAAATGGCATTTGAAATGTCATATCTCGATTTTGAAAAGCAATACAAATAAACTCCGAAAAGGTTGTAACTTGGCATGACATCATAATTTCACCCACATAGCAACTTCTAAAGAGTTGAGAGGGTTACGGCAAAAACTGGATGCACTTCGTGTACAAATTGGACAACCTCTTTCGAAGTATGAGGGTTTCAGACGAAAACTCATCTATTACAAAGAGATTTCATTTTAAATAACTTATTTTAACTCCATACTTTTTGTGTGTTCAATATGCACCATTCAAAGGCACATCATCAATTTTCAACCCTTTCTGACTTCATTTGATATTTTTCATGCATTTTATGATTTATTTTGAGCTAAATGACCATAAATTTGAAAAGCGGGACAAATGAACCCAAAAAGGTTGTAACTTGGCATGACATCATAATTTCACCCACATAGCAACTTCTAAAGAGTTGAGAGGGTTACAGCAAAAACTGGATGCACTTCGTGCACAAATTGGTCAATCTCTTTCGAAGTATGAGGGTTTCGGACGAAAAACTCATCTATTACAAAGAGATTTCATTTTTAATAACTTATTTTAACTCCATACTTTTTGTGTGTTCAATATGCACCATTCAAAGGCACATCATCAATTTTCAACCCTTTCTGACTTCATTTGATATTTTTCATGCATTTAATGATTTATTTTGAGCTAAATGACCCTGAATTTGAAAAACAGTACAAATGAAATCTGAAAAGGTTCTAACTTGGCATGACATCATAATTTCACCCACATAGCAACTTCTAAAGAGTTGAGAGGGTTACGGCAAAAACTATTACAAAGATACCATGCTAGAAAATGCATGCATGTCCTTCACATAAAAAGTGAGATGACGGTGAAGCCGGTCACATCCGAGAGTGGGATCTCGCGGTGTAAGACTTTTTCTGCGTGTTTGTCCCTTGCTTATGATTGCACCGTAACCATGGAGAATCTCCATCATTTAACAGGATGCTTGGGTCAGTCTTCACTCTGAAGGGAGGGATTTCATGAAACTTTTCATAATGTTCTGACATGTTTGTCTTGTCCTCCACTCCCACAATGTTTCTTTTCCCTAAAAGAACTATGTGGAGCTTTGTCTCATCGTATGATGTATATGATTCCTTATCTTTTTTTCTCCTCGGTTTGCTAGACATGTCCTTCACATAGAAAACCTAAGCCACATCATTGGCTAGGACGAATGAGTCGTCTGTGTGTCCAAGATTGTTGAGATCCACTGTTGTCATTCCGTACTGCGGGTCCACTGTTGACCCATTTGCACCGAAACAAAGGGACCTTAAGATCAGGTCCATATTCAAGTTCCCATATCTCCTCTATGTAACCATAATATGTGTCTTGAAAGTTAGTTGCATCATAGCGGACACCACTGTTTTGGTTGGTGCTCTTTTTATCTTGGGTGATCGTGTAAAATGTATTCCCATTTATCTCGTACCCTTTGAAAGTCGTTACATTCAAACTTGGTGTCTTGGCCAACCAGTACAGTTCATATGGAACATCATTGTCATTGATGAGCTTTGTTTGCAACCAACCGGCAAAAGTCACCATATGTTTACGTTCAATCCAGGGGTCAGACTGCTCCGGGTTCTTGGAACGTACAATATCCTTGTGTTCCTCCATATATGGAGTCACCAAGGTGGAACTTTGTAGAACCATGTAGTGTACTTGAGTGAAAGAATGCCCATCCATATTTATTGCTTCTTTCTTTCCTAATGTGCCATTTCCACTCAGTCTCCCCTCATGCCGCGATTTAGGAAGACCAATCGACTTAATGTCAGGAACAAAATCAACACAAAACTTAGTAACCTCCTCTGTTCCATATCCCTTGGCGATGCTTCCTTCTGGCCTAGCATGGTTATGAACATATTTCTTTAAGACTCCCATGAACCTCTCGAAGTGGAACATATTGTGTAGAAATACAGGACCCAGAATGTTAATCTCTTCGACTAGGTGAACTTGAACGTGTGTCATAATATTGAAGAAGGATGAAGGGAACACCAACTCCAAACTGACAAGACATTGGACCAGGTCATTCTATGACCTTGGTAGGATTTCTGGATCGATTACCTTCTGAGAAATTGCATTGAGGGATGCGCATAGCTTCGCAATGGCTAATCGAACATTTTCCAATAGAAGCCCCCTAAGTGCAACCGGAAGTAATTGCGTCATAATCATGTGGCAGTCATGAGACTTTAGATTTTGAAATTTTTCTCTGCCATATTTATTATTCCCTTTATATTCGACAAGGAGCCAGACAGGACCTTGATACTGACCAGGCATTCAAAAAAGATTTCATTCTCTTCTTTCATAAGAGCATAGCTGGCAGGACCTTGATACTGCTTTGGAGGCATGTCGTCTTTTTTGTTAATTCTTTGCTTGTCCTCCCGTGCCTCCGGTGTATCTTTTGTCTTTCCATACACGCCCAAGAAGCCTAGCGGGTTCACACAAAGATTCTTCGTCATGTGCATCACGTCAATTGCATTGCGGACCTCTAGGGCTTTCCAAAATTCAAGTTCCCAAAATATAGATTTCTTCTTCCACATGGGTGCATGTCCGTTGGCGTCATTCGGAACAAATTGTCCACCAGGACCCTTTCCATAGATTACCTGTAAATCCTTGACCATATCAAATATATATTCACCAGTACGGAGGTCAGGCTTCTTCCGGTTATCTGGCTCACCTTTGAAATGGTTGCGTGTCTTTCTTAAGATATGCTTGATTGGTAGAAATCGACGATGTTCCAGGTACACATTCTTCTTACATTTATCCAAATATATACTTTCAGTATCATCTAAATAGTGCGTGCATGCATTGTATCCCTTGTTTATATATCTTGAAAGGTTACTAAGAGCAGGCCAATCATTGATGGTTACAAACAGCAACGCTCGTAGGTCAATTTCCTTCTATGTGTGCGCATCCCACACACGTACAACTGGTTTGTTCCACAACTGTAGAAGTTCATCAACTAGTGGCCTTAGGTAGACATCAATGTCGTTGCCGGGTTGCTTAGAGACTTCGATGAGCACTAGCATCATAATGAACTTCCGCTTCATGCACAACCAAGGAGGAAGGTTGCGGATACATAGAGTCACGGGCCAGGTGCTGTGACTGGAGCTCTGCTCCCCAAAAGGATTCATGCCGTCTGTACTAAGACCAAACTACAAGTTCGTTGCGTCAGCTGCAAAGTCCTCAAACTCCCTCTCGATTTTTTTCCACTATGACCAATCAGCGGGTGCTCTCAACATCCCGTCTTTCTTACGTTCTTCTTTGTGCCATCGCAACAACTTGGCATGCTCTTTGTTTCGGAACAAATGTTTCAACCGTGGTATTATAGGAGCGTACCACATCACCTTGGCAAGAACCCTCTTCCTGTGGCGTTCGCCCTCCACATCACCAGGGTCATCGCGGGGGATCTTATAGCGCAGTGCACCGCATACCGGGCATGCATCCAAATTCTCGTACTCCTCACCATGGTAGAGGATGCAGTCATTAGGGCATGCATGTATCTTCTGCACCTCTAATCCTAGAGGGCAGACAACCTTCTTTGCTTCGTACGTACTTTGAGGCAATTCGTTATCCTTTGGAAGCATCTTCTTTATCATTATCAGCAATTCTTGAAATCCCTTGTTAGTTACACCATTCTTCGCCTTCCATTGCAGCAATTCCAGCATGGTACCCAGCTTTTTCTGGTTATCTTCACAATTTGGATACAATAATTTCTTGTGATCCTCTAACATGCGTTTCAACTTCAACCTCTCCTTATCATTTTCGCAATTTCTCTAAGCATCAGCAATGACCCGACCCAAATCATCAGTGGGCTCATCTGATGCCTCTTCTTCAGCTTCCCCCATTGATGCCTCTTCTTCAGCTTCCCCCAGTGTTGTATCAGCGAAAGGATAGTTGTCATCATCCTCTTCTTCTTCATTGTCTTCCATTATAACCCCTCTTTCTCTGTGCTTGGTTCAACAGCTATAGCCGGACATGAAACCGGACTTCAGCAGGTGGTAGTGAAGGGTTTTTGAGGTAGAGTAATTCCTATCATTCTTACTGTCATGACATGGACAACACATGAAACCATTCTACTTGTTTGCCTCAGCCACACGAATAAAATCATGCAGGCCATTAAGAAACCCTAGACTTAGTCGGTCAACGTACATCCATTGTCGGCTCATGTTCACTACACAACATCGAAGGGACCAAATTAATACAACTTCATCATCACATTACAACCAAAAGTAGAGATAGCAGTGACCAAATGTTATTACTGAAAATAATAGATACTTATAGTTCATACATACATCTCATAAAACAACATACAACTATCTAAAACATGTAAATACAACAACAAATGCGATCATAATTGCAACTAAAGTAACAATAGCGTAATGATACCAAGCCTCTTTATCAATTGTATATTTTCTAATCTTTCTAAGCTTCAAGCGCATTTTAGCCATCTTGTTCTTGTGATCATCGACGATATCGGCAACATGCAACTCCAATCCCATCTTCTCATCTTCAGTTCTTTTCAATTTTTCTTTCAAATGATCAATTTGTTTTTCAGCTTGTGTTAATTTCTCGAGCAGAATTGCATAGTCGGTTGGAATTTCTGGTTCAACTACTTCCTATAGATAAAGACATCTGTGTCAATTTGGTGGCATAATTAATTGTCATATACATTAGATGATGTGTGAAATAGTTATAAAAGATAACGACATACCACATCTAAATCATAGACTAGACGAGGGCCGACGTGGGCGGATACCATAACCATGACACTATAGAATAACTAACAATAATACAAGTAAGTAAATTGTACACGCAGCTATCTAAATCATACAAATAATTTTTTTTAAAGGTTTTAAGAAGAACAAGAGGCTCACCAAGGTGGCCGGTGCCGCGATGAGATGGTGCGGACGATCGACGGTGGTTAGGACGGCCGGAGATGGGAAGGCACCAAATAAACCACACCTACACATATGCAACATAACAAGTTAATTTGAGCTCAAATTGCATATAAATCAAATAAATTCCGACATAATGATATCACTCCTCCAAAACCTAGCTAAAACCCACAAATCACATATCTTTGAGCATACCACAATCTAATTAGCAATGAGAGATGAAGGAGCAAAGTTGCTAACCTTTATGAACACTTGGATAGATGGGGTGCCTTTAAATCTTGACAAATCCTTGGCAAAATGGAGGATGAGCTTCGAGCAAGAAGAAGAACAGGGGAGAAAACAGAGAAATGAGAGCCCCTTCGATCGGCTGCGGATGAAGCGTATATGTAGGATGTCTTTAGTACTGGCTGGTGACACCAGCCGGTACTAAAGGTTTCCCTTTAGTACCGGTTGGTGTAACCATCCGGTACTAAAGGTGCACACGGGGCCCAATTCTGATCAAAAGCCTGCCACGCCCCCATTAGTACTGGCTCATGACACGAACCGGTACTAAAGATCGCTCACGAGCTAGTACTAAAGGTTGCCCTGCTCCTAGCCGTTGGAGCCGGCATGAACCGGGACTAATGCCGTCTTTATTACCGGCTCGTAACCAGACCATAACTAATGCTTGGGGCGAAAGGTCTATTTTCTACTGGTGCTAGATTGCGCTATTGATGAGGGAGTTGGACCCAAAGACTTTGAAGACCGCGAAGACTTTGTTGAGCCAGTCAAGCAACCCTCTGAACATGTTAAGAAACCATTCTATTACATGTCATATAGCACTTTACTTTCGTTATATTTGATCATGTGGAGTAGTGACCACTTCGGTGGGTTGCTTCTGATACTTTTTTCGTTGACACTTGCATCTTGCATGACCCTACCACCTTATGATGGTTATGCAAGTAGGTGTAGATAGGAAGCTAGTAGATGCTACACAAGTGGGTTCGGGATTATGCATGGTGATGGAAAGAAAAGAGATGATTTCAAAGACTTTTTGAAAACTCCGTCGGGTGCCACTAATGCCCGAGGGAGATGATGATGAGTTGGATAACCACTTGAGAAAGAAGTGGGGTGCCGGAACAAGTTGAGGATGTGTTTTCGAAAACGGAGGGTTCAAGATTTGTCGACCGTCCCAACCTTACATGCACGACCACGATACCCCTTATGGGACGGGGCTTTATTGATTACTTTGGTGGGTACTGGCATGGAGCCCGCATTACAAGTGGCGGGAGTGGCATGGTCACTCTTGATATGGGGTCGTATAGGTATGGATGATCATGTGCTGTCTTCACAGGCACCGGGCACACCATTGGTCCCTGCATGGATGTTATGTGTGATGTACATCATGTGGGCTGGTAACAATCGAGTGGACTCTTTGTTTAGTATCGTGAGGGGAAACGCATTGCTCGGGTGCTTACCTCGGGTATGTTGAATACCACGAGTCATGGATGACACGGAAGTTCCCCGAGTCTTGTGGGTAAAGTGTGCAACCTCTGCAGTGTAAAACTATTCGAATAGCCGTGTCCATGATCAAGGACAATTGGGTGGTGCTGCTTATGCCACGTCCAGTTGGTTTCACAAACCTGGTGTGTGTGAGTGTGTGTGGGTAACACAGAGATGATACTTGAGACAAGTCAGACGACCTGATGTGATGAATGAACATGAGACGTTCAACCCTGCTTATGAAGATATCTGTAACTTGTTCATATGGATATCAGCCAACTGTTGATGTATGCTTACCTAGTTACTTGATCATGTCATTGCATTCAGAATTAGCTTTCAGCAAATTACCTACTTAGTGCTATATTATGCATCATTATTACCTTGTTCCACAACTTGGGTTGCTTCCGAGTACATTCAAAGTACTCATTGGCTTGCCATTGGTTATTTAATTGGCCAGGCATGGAAGAACAGGAGTATGGTGAAGAGTTCGTTGGTGATGAACATGCGAACTAGGACACTTCCCAGTCAGACTGCCCGTAGGTTTAAGGCAAATGGCATGGGTTCACGCTTTCGATCAAGATTTCCGCTGCTTGTTGAGTTTATGTATTTGGCCCTTGTGGCCCTATCTTTGTAACACTAGACCTTCATGGTCTTTATTTGTGTAAGACGCTAAATGTGGATGTAAGACTCTTGTTATTCATCTTCTGTGTGTTTGGTGAGCATTGATCTCTGGGATCACTATACATGTGCATCCGGTTATCACGACTTATGAGCCGGGGTCCCCACAGAGCTGGTATCAGAGCCATCCTGATTGTACGAAGCCCTTAGTTAGCATGGACGTTAATTAGGATAAAACCGCTTTCAAAACTACACCTAGCACCTATACTTAGGAAGTCTGTACTATTTACCTCTTCTATTCTTCACACAACACTCTATTAACTCTCCTCCCTTCAAACCTTTGTAGATGGCCATCATACCCGAAGCCTTCCTGACATCTGGCTTTCCCTTACTCCTTGGGGATAGCCTGGAGAAGTGCCACCAACCACCCATTTTCCTCTACCACGAGCACTGGGTCGATGCCATCACGAAGGAGTACCACGTGGATGTGGTCGTGAAGGCAAACGACTCCCTAACCATTTGGTTCTTTGAAGGACCATAGATGGAGACCATCGCACTCGTAGTCGAGGCAGATATATGCGAGGCACTTCTCCACCTTCGAGATATCATTCCCGGGATGGATGAAGAGCCATCTACTCGCTACCTACCCTGCTGAAAGGATGAGCTTGGCAAGAGTTGGACGCTGATTCCAGACCTGCTTCAACCTCTCAGGTTCCAGACCTACTTCAGCCTCTCCACCGATAGTTTGGTTCACAACCTGATTAAGGAGTCAGTGAAGCTCCATGAGGAACTTCACCACACCCGAGAGCTACTTCAGAAAGACAAGACGAAGCCAGATAAGATCAAGAAGGATGGAGCCACCAAGGGATGACCATCAGTCGCTTATCGAGGGGGAGTACCCCTAGCTAGAGATGCACCTACACATCGTCATCGCATGAGTGCGAAAGAGTACCGTGATCTCTTCACCGACCCGCCGACCAAGCGTCATCGGGATGGACCTCCTCGTGCCCCGACCCCTTCGACCGGGAATGATGCTCATTTGGATGATGAATAGGAGGAAGACCCAGAGGAGCATGACTACGAGACCGAGCACTCCACCACCTGAGTCCGAGAACCCCTAGGGTAGGATCAGTCATGTACCCCTCATGCGAAGTCAAGTCCTTGTAATGGTTCATATGAAACCATGTGTGCTTGTTGATTGTTTTTCTGTTTGTGTTCCGATGCAAGTCTTGCCTTGGGCAACATGTAACAACTCCATTGTCTATCTTATCTTAATATATGATTGGTCGTTCGACCTTTGTTTGACCACACTTGCACTCGACCAACCCCCTTAGGCGTGCTTTTTCATTGTTGCTTTTCCTATTGTCTGTACCAGTTGTTTCACTTGGCTGCTCCAAACAGCATGGTCACTGCCACCCGCAACAGCTCCTTCGCCAACCCTGAAGCCGACAGCTCAAGCCACCAATAGGGAGCTGGCGGGACTGCTCACGCTGGAGGACACCAGGAGCAGCCACAAGGCAACATTCCCCCGCCACCACCTCCATCGGAGAACATGACCATAGCTCAGTTTCTCCAAGTTCTCCGGGAGGAATGCCAAGCCAACAATGTTGCTATTCAGCAGATGGCTCAGGCCCTTTTGAACAACCAGTAGCAAGGCAGGAATGGCAATGGTCGCTCCACTCTGTCTGAATTCATGAGAAATTTTCCTCCAACCTTCACAGAGACTGTTGAACCCTTGGATGCTGACGACTGGATCCGCACCATCGAGGACCTGCTTGCACTGGTCAATTGCAATGAGGACTATGAGAAGGTGATTTATGCCTCTCACTGCCTCGGAGGTATCACCCAAGCTTGGTGGGATGGGTTCAAGGTCATGCAAGGTGAGCATGTGATCACTTGGAATGACTTCAAGGAAGGATTCCACACCGCCCACATTCCTTCTAGGATCATGGCTATCAAGAAGAGAGAATTCCCAGCGCTGAAGCAAGGAAGTGGCTCTATCAAGGAGTATGTGCAGAAGCTCAACCTGCTATCAAGGTATGCGCCTAAAGATGTCAACACAGAGGTTGCCAAGAAGGAACACTTCATGGAGAGACTTCAATAGACCATGGAGTATCAGCTCATCGTCTGCGACTGTTGTACCTTCTTCGACCTGGTGAACAATGCCCTCATGCTGGAAGACAAGCATCATGCCATAGATGACACTCGCAAAGTGCAAGATGATCAGCATGGGTAGCTCCAGCAACCAGAAGCCTCGCCCATGGCAGCCAGCCCCACCCAAGCCAACCTATCAGCCACAGTAGGCTAGACTTCATGCGACTCGTCCGAGCTACCAACCTCAGTAGTATGCCAATCCCAGGCCAGCTTACAACAACCCCAATAACAACAAGGGAGGCAGGAACTACAACACCAACCCCGGGCAAGTTGCCTGTTTTGGATGTGGTCAGTCTGGGCACATCTCTAAGCTATGCCCCAACAAGAAGCCAGATGCCCCACGCCCCAATGTGTTGAACCAAGGTCAAGCCCATGGAGCACCACCAAGGAACCCAGCTCCCCACAACCAGCCCAACAATGGCAAGGGTCGTGTGAATCATGTCACCGGAGAGGAAGCCCAGGAAGACCCGGACGTCATACTGGGTATGTTCCTCGTCAACTCAACCCTAGCAACACTATTGTTTGATTGTGGAGCTTCACATTCTTTTGTCACCCAAAAGTTTGCACTAGAGAGTGGCATGAAGCCTACACCCCTGGGTAGTCGTATGTTGATACAAACCCCGAGATCAGTTATGAAGTCTAGGATAGGTTGTAAGGGAGTTGAGATTAACATCAACAGGGTAGATTTCCTAACACACATTATCATCCTGAAGTCAGGAGAATTGGATGTGATCCTAGGCATGGCCTAGTTAACCAAGCACCAAGGCTTGTTGTACTGTGCCAAGAGGATTGTTACCATGACCAATAGCCAAGGAGTGAAAGTCAAGTATGTTCCCAACCCTGCCTCCACTCAAGCCCCTCAGGCTAACAGTCTATCGAGAATTGAGTTGGATCAGGTGCCAGTGGTATGTGAATACTCGGATGTGTTTCCTGATGAGCTGCCCAAAATGCCTCCTGACCGCGACATTGAGTTCATCATTGAGCTTATGCCCAGATCATGGACCATCTATAAGAAGGCCTACAGGATGGGATCCGAAGAGTTGGCTGAATTGAAGAAGCAACTGGTAGAGCGACTCAGAAAATGATTCATTCGCCCAAGTGCCTCTCCTTGGGGATCACCTATTCTATTTGTGTCAAAGACGGACGGAACTATAAGACTCTGTGTCAATTGCCGTTCTCTCAATGAAGTCACAATAAAGAACAAGTACCCACTCCCCAAGATTGAAGACATGTTCGATCAATTGAAAGGAGCCAAGGTATTCTCCAAGGTCGACCTCAGGTATGGGTACTATCAGCTAAAGATCAGACCCCAAGACATTCCGAAGACGACATTTGAAACCCGGTATGGCATGTATGAATACACGGTCATCTCATTCGGGTTAACCAATGCCCCTGCGTATTTCATGTACCTCATGAATAAAGTCTTCATGGAGTACTTGGACAAGTTCGTTGTCGTGTTCATTGATGACATACTTATTTTCTCCAAGTCTGAAGAAGTGCATGAGCAACACTTGAGATTGGTCCTAGACAAGCTTCGAGAGCACCATCTTTACGCCAAATTCAACAAGTGTGAATTCTCGCTGCATGAAATTGGATTCTTCGGTCATGTGTTAACTGCAGAAGGATTGTCAGTGGATCCTGCCAAGATTGAAGCCATGACTGAATGGCAATCCCCAACCACCGTGAAGGAAGTCGGGAGCTTCCTCGGACTCGCGAGATATTACCGCAAGTTCGTGGAAAGGTTCTCAAGCATTGCCCGACCCATGACCTAGCTTTTGAAGAAGGACAAGAAGTTCGAATGGACAGCTAAGTGCGAGGAAAGCTTCCAGGAGCTCAAGAAGAGATTGACCACAGCCCCAGTTTTGGCCACCCCCGATATTCACAAGGAGTTCGTGATATAGTGTGATGCATCGAGAACCGGACTTGGAGGTGTTCTGATGCAAGAAGGTAGAGTTGTATTATATCTATCCAGACAGCTACGACCTCATGAAGAGAACTACGCTACTCATGATCTTGAGTTGGCAGCCGTGGTTCATGCCTTGAAAATGGCGACATTACCTTCGGGGGAAGCGATCTGAGATATACACAGACCACAAGAGTTTCAAGTATATTTTCACCCAAAGGGAATTGAACAAGAGGCAGCGAATATGGTTAGAGTTGATCAAGGATTACGACCTCAGTGTTCAATACCACCCCGGCAAGGCCAACGTGGTAGCAGACACCTTAAGCAGAAAGGCTTGTTCCTTGAATGTCATGATTAAGGAAAGGCTACCCACCCTATATGAAGAGCTTGAAAGCTTTGGCTTGGAACTAGTTGCACCTGGATTCCTCGCCAATCTCGAGACAAAGCCCACCATGATGGATGATATCAAATAAGCTCAGAAGGGACACGAGAGCATTGAAGGCATCAAGAGGAAGATCAAGGAAGGAAAGGCCCCAGGATTCTCAGTGGATGAACAAGGAGTTATATGGTTCGGGAATCACATCTGCATACCCAACAAAGAGGAGCTCAAGAACGTGATCTTGCAAGAAGCTCATGACACTCAGTATTCCATCCATCCTGGAGGAACCAAGATGTATCAAGTCCTCAAGGCAAGATTCTGGTGGCATGGCATGAAACGGGAGATAGGCACCTTTGTCGCGAAGTGCGATATATGCCAGAGAGTCAAAGCTGAGCACCAGCGACCCGTGGGGCTACTTCAACCTCTCAAAGTGTCTGAATGGAAGTGGGACAAAGTCGGGATGGATTTCATCACTGGATTACCAAGGTCAAGCAAAGGACATGATTCTATTTGGGTCATTGTCGACCACCTGACCAAGGTAGCCCATTTCGTTCCCGCCAAGACAACCTATGATGGAAGCCAGCTCACAAACCTCTACATTGACCGCATAGTAAGTCTTCACGGAGTTCCAAAGGAAATTGTGTCGGACCAAGGCACCCAGTTCACCTCAAGATTCTGTAAGAAGTTTCAAGAAGCTTTGGGAACTAAGCTCTCCTTCAGCACTGCTTTTCACCCCCAGATCGGTGGGCAAACAGAGCGAGTAAATCAGATACTCAAAGATATGCTCCGCGCTTGTGTTTTGGCGTATGGAGCCAAGTGGGAAGATTGCCTACCGTTCGCCGAGTTCTCCTACAACAACAACTATCAGTCGAGTCTTTAGATGACACCATTTGAGGTGTTGAATGGACACAAGTGTCGTACCCCTTCAACTGGTCAGAGACCGAAGAAGGGTTAGTCTTTCGACCAGACATCCTCCTTGAGGCAGAAGAGCAAGTACAACTCGTCCGAGAACGTCTGGAGGCTACCAAATCAAGACAGAAGAGTTGCACGGACTCCCACCGCCGAGAAGTGAACTTCTATGTCAGTGACCATGTCTACCTTCGAGTCACGCCACTCAAAGGGACCAAGCGTTCCCACGTCAAAGGAAAGCTGAGACCAAGATACATTGGGCCCTTCAAGATCACCGCAATGCGAGGAGAAGTTGCCTACCAGCTACAGCTACCTTTCGAGCTATCGGATGTGCACAACGTCTTTCATGTGTCGCAACTCCGGATGTGTCTCCAAGTTCCCAACCGCCCCGGCCTCTACAAGGACATCGACCATCAAGCCATCGATCTTTATCCAGACCTCACTTATCGTGAGAGTCCACTCCGCATTTTGGATGAGGCAGAATGTTGCACCCGAAGCCGCACTATCAAGTACTTCAAGGTCCAATGGAGCAGCACACTCTAAAGCTGAAGCAACCTGGGAGCTTGAAGACTATCTTTGATCTGAGTTCCCTTATCTTTTTAGCGCTTACCCTAGGAATCTTGGGGACGAGATTATAGTAAGGGGGGTAGGTCTATCACACCCTGTGTTTGTATCACCTTGTTATGCTTGGATTTATAAAATTTGGAGCCAAATAATTTTTTTGCAATGCTTGAACTTGCTTGAATTCTTGCTTGTTTGCATGGTGTGTATGGCACTCTTAGATTCTATCCCTCTCCATATTCATCTTCCTTGACCCAAACCTCTTGCCCAATCATCATGCCATGTGAATCGTGCCCAAAAATATTTTTATCAAATTTTATTTTGACCAAAAAGGATTTATTCAAATTAGGTCTTCAAAAATCCCTGAATTGAGGTTTGCACTGCAAGTCCTCAAATTGGGTTGATTCTTTCTCCCCAAAGGCTTTACTACAAATCTACTATATATATATTACTTCCCATAAGCACCAAATATTAATTTTAAATATTATTTTTATATTTTATTTAAAGACTTTTTCTTAAGACCAGATATGGTTTTTCTTAGGGAAAAATTATTTAAATGCTTTCAAAATATTTAAGAAAATTTAGGGAAACTGAGTGGACATAGATTTTCCATATATATATATAAGTTTAAACACATGGTCATGTTCAAAATCATGGGCAAAACCCCTCAAAACCCTTTCTGTCCAAATCAAGCTTTTGGAATATTTCTGTAAGAAATATTCTCAATAAATTCCAGGAAAATTTCAACAAGGCAACACTATCATAGGTGATGATCTTGCAAAATTTCATCTTAATCCAAGTTGATTTGGTTCATCAAACTATTCCAAACCCCTCCCTGTCCAGATTCAAATTTGAACAACTTTACATTGTGAAGTTTCTTCCCTTGACCCCAAACTTTGTGGACATGTTCTAATTACCAAATAATGATGCTACACTAAGTGGTGCATCAAGGGGATTAGCTTAGCATGACTGGATCTACAGAAACCTAATTTTGTTAGTTTCTAGGGTTCACAAAGTTTCTATTGTCAACTTTGCTCATTTGAGCTCAAACCTGGTGATCCATCTCATTTTACCCACCATTTGATCATGTTCAAAATCACAGTGAGTGGGTAAATTTATCTTTCCCAAACATCCATCAAAGACCTTCTGGTGAAATGGTAAAGTTATAGTTTTCACCACTTTCACTCTTCCCCTTGCTCTCAAATTTTTACCACAACCTCTCACGGTTACCAGCTACCTCCAGTAACACTTGTGTGGCCTCAACTCATTGGTGGCTAGGGTAAAACCCCCATTTTCACCCGGGGCAGCATTGGCAGCTACATTTCTACCCTCTCCTCCACTCTTTTATTTTCTCCCTAGCCTCCCTAGCTCCTAGAGAATCTCCAGACCCTCCAGGAACTACAAGACAAGGTGGGGCATGATACGTCTCCAACGTATCTATAATTTATGAAGTATTCATGTTGTTATTTTATCATTCTTGGATGTTTTGCAATCATTTTATAGCAACTTTATACCATTTTTGGGACTAACCTATTGACCAAGTGCCCAGCGCCAGTTGCTGTTTTTTTGCTTGTTTTCTACACCACAGGAAATCAATATCAAACGGAGTCCAAAGACCAAAAAACTTTATGGAGATTTTTTTGGCCAGAAGGAACCCAATGGGCTAGAGTTGCACCTGGGGGATGCCCCAAGGGGGGTACAACCCACCAGGGCGTGCCAGGGCCCCCTGGCGCCCAGATGGGTTGTTCCCACCTCGATAGCCTCCCGCACCCCCTCTTTGCACTATAAATTCCCAAATATTCTGAAAACATTCGGGGTAGCCCTAGATCGGAAGTTTTGTCTCCGCAAGCCTCTGTAACCACCGAAAACCAATCGGGAGACCGTTCTGGCACCCTGCCGGAGGGGGAGATCATCACTGGTGGCCATCTTCATCATCCCAGCGGCCACCACGATAAGGAGGGAGTAGTACACCCTCGGGGCTGAGGGTTTGTACCAGTAGCTATGTGTTTAATCTCTCTCTCTCTCTCTCGTGATCTTGAGATGTCACAATCTTGATATATCAAGGGCTTTGTTAACATAGATGGATCATATGATGTTTCTCCCCTGTATACCCTTCTTGTGATGAATTGAGTTTTCCCTTTGAGATTTCGTAGTTATCGGACTGAATAATTTAATGGATTTGAGAACACTTGATATATGTCTTGCAATTGAATACACGTGGTGACAATGGGGTATCGTATTGATTCACTTGATATGTATTTTGGCATTCGACTTGTGGATTCCCGCGGCGACATATGGGTAATCTATGCATAGGGGTTGATGCACGTTCTTGTCTTTGTTTCTCCGGTAGAAATCTTGGGGCACTCCTTGAAGTTCTTTGTGTTGGATTGAGTATTATGAATCTGAAATTATTTGGTGTTGTTTTAGTACGAACTCTTGATTAGATCGATCGGAAAGCATATCTTCTGTTATTTTAGTACGAACTCTAGGATAGATCGAACCGAAAGAATAGATTTTAGGTGGTTTCGTACCCTACAAACAATTTCTTCTTATGTTCTTCTCTAGATAGGAACTTTGGAGTGATTCTTTGTTGCCCATTGAGGGACGGTTATATGATCCAACTATGTTAGCATTGTTGAGAGATTGCACTAGCGAGAGCCTAGGCCTCATTTTCAATCATTGCAATATCGTTTATGCTCACTTTTGTTATTTGCTACCTTGCTGTTTTTATTTATTCAGATTATAAAAATATATTTCTACGATCCATATTACACTTTGTTGATCTAGTGCACCTATACAATTTGCCATTGTATTGGGTGTGTTGGGGACACAACAGATTTCTTGTATTTGGTTGTAGGTTCGTTTGAGAGAGATCATCTTCATCCTACACCTCTCACAGATTGATAAATCTTAGGTTATCCACTTGAGGAAAAATTGCTACTGTCCTACAAAACTCTGCGCTTGGAGGCCCAACACGTGTCTACAAGAATAAAGTTGCGTAGTAGACATCAAGCTCTTTTCTAGCGCCGTTGCCGGGGAGGTGAGTGCATGAAGGTATATCTTTAGATCGTGGAATCAAATCTTTTAGTTTCTTGTTTTATCACTAGTTTGGTTTATAAACGAAAACTACATAAAAATGGAATTGAGGTTGGATCATATTATTGATCATCTTTATAATATCTTCCTTGAAAATGATGGATCGCAAAATTGTGCTCAATTTATAGAAGAAGAATTCAACAAAATGATTGGAATGAATGATGAGCATGATTTCAATGTTGTTAGTTTGAATTCTTTGAATATACATGGTGATGATGATATGCACAACCATAAGCTTGGGGATGCTATGTTTGATGAAGATGATATTTTTTGTCCCCCAAGTTTTGATGTGGAAATTTGTTATAATGAAAGCATGCCTCCTATTTATGATGATTATATTGATGAGAGTGGATTTGGAGAGGTCATGACTTTATTTAATGATGAATCCACTATTTTGGAAGAGGTTGCTATTGATTATGACAACAAAGTTACTATATATGATGATTATTGTGATGACATGTATTCTATAAATAATAATGATAATCATGAAACTTTTCATCATGATTTTAATTTTTATTCACATGATAGTTATTTTGTTGAGTTTGCTCCCACAACTATTGATGAGAATAAATTTGCTTATGTGGAGAGTAACAAAATCTCCATGCTTATGCACCATCAAAAGAATGCTTTATGTGATAGATATATTGTTGAACTCATTCATGATGCTACTGAAAATTATTATGATATAGGAACATATGCTTGTAGGTATTGCAATAATATCAAGCTTCCTCTCTATGTGTTGAAAATCTTGAAGCTATGCTTGTATTTCCTTCCTAAGCTAGTTGATTATTGCTCCCATAAATTGTTTTCTCAAAAACTCCTATGCCTAGTAAGTGGGTTAGGATTAAATGTGCTATTAATATGCTTGATGATTCTCTCTTTATGTTTTAATTCTTTACTTTTATGCGAGCATCATTGAAATCATCATGCCTAGCTTAAAAGGCATAAAAGAAAAGCACTTGTTGGGAGACAACCCAACACTTTTACCTACTGTTTTTGTGTGTTAACATTATTAAGCTACTGTAGTAATCATGTTTTATTACTTTTGTTTCAATAAATTACCAAGTAAATCCTTTGGGATCATGTGGGGTGATAATTGATTTGATCTTGGTGAAAAACAGAAACTTTTGCGTGCATGAAACTAATTATAATTTTAACAGAAGAGTTCTTTTGAGTTGATTCTTTTTGAAGAATATTAATATAAAAATTTGTCACGTGTTCCTAATTTTTCAGAATTTTTAGAGTAGCAGAAGTATGGTAGGAGTACAGATTACTACAGACTGTTCTATTTTTGACAGATTCTGTTTTCAATGCATAGTTTGCTTGTTTTCTAGTTTCTATGGATTATATTGCTCAATATAAATTGTGGAAATGATATGATATAATAGGCATTGTGTGAAAACAATTATGGATCTTGTCTTGACAGTACCAAAGTGAAATGGTTTGCTCTTTATCATACTACCCCATCTCACGAAGTTCCGTTAAGTTTTGTGTGACTGAAGTTTTCAAGCTTTGGGTGAGATGTAGATATGAGGAGAATTAGGAGTGAAAAGGCCCGAATATTGGGGATGCCCAAGGAAACCATAAGGTAACATTTAAGGAATATCCAAGCAACTAAGCTTGGGGACGCCCCGGAAGGCATCCCCTCTATCGTCTCTAACATTATTGGTAACCTTACTTGGAGCTAGTTTTTCATTCATCACATCATATATGTTTTACTTGGAGAGTCAATTTATTTTGTTATTTTTTGTTTTATTTTATTTATAATAATGTTGTGCATCTTTTATTTCAATAAAAATGTCAAGGATATCCCTCACCATGCTTATTTTGCAAGTATACATGTTGCTGTTTCAAAATAGAAAGTTTACCCCTGTTGTAAAAAATCCCTAGAAAAGTCAGAATGTGATAAAATGTTTCAACTTTTTGAATAATAAGATCTGATAAATTTTCTACAGTGTGTAAATTTTCATAACATTTGGAGTTTAAGAAGTATTGATACTCTTGCATTCTTTACAGACTACACTGTTTTGGCAGATTGCTGTTATGTTTGCATTGTTTGCATATGTTTGCTTGTTTAATGATTCTATTTGAGGATAAGAGTATTAAATATGCAGAGGAATTTAGTATGAAATGTTCAATAGTAATTTTAGTGATTTGCTACAGTAGAGAATGATAAGGTTTTTGCATTGGTTTATACTAACTTATCTCACGAGTTCTTGTTGAGTTTTGTGTGGATGAAGCTTTTGAGATTTAGGAAAACCGTGATATGAGAAGAATTAAGGAGACACAAAATCTCAATCTTGGTATGACCAAGGAATACCAAGATAATATTCAAGAATTCTCAAGCATCTAAGCTTGGGGATGCCCGGTAAGCATCCCACCTTTCTTCTTCAACAATTATCGGTTAGTATCGGTTGAGCCTAAGTTTTTGCTTCTTCACATGAGTTGTGATATTTTTAGAATGTCACTTTATTTTTGTTTTACTTGATGTTTTAATAAAATACTTAGATCTGAAAGTTTTAAATAAAATAGAGTCCTCAAATAGTCGCCAAGGAGGCTAAGTAAGAAGCATTCACATCCCGTCATCGAAGCTCTTTTCTTTGGAATTTCTCTTGTGCTTCACTTATATCCTATGAGTAAATGTTTGAATAAATTGAATTTCATGAAGTTTAAATCATATCATGCTTAGTGGTAGCTTCACATTGAGTTTTGAAAGTGAAAAAAATTTAGGCTTGACAATCACAATATTGGTCATACAAGTAATTCATGAATAATTAGTATAAGGAAGAGAACTTTCACATGTAGATACACTATCCTGGAAATATTTTGTGATTGTGAGCCCCTATCAAAATATTATATGCCAAAATTGTTGACGTTGGACAAGAAGACAATGTAATGATTTATGTTTGTTCATATTCACATAGAAGTTATATTGTCATAGATCCTTCAACATGTGGTGCTTGCCCCCCATCTTTGCTATCCAAAAATTCCCCACCAAGTAGATATACTACTTGTGCATCCAAAAACCCTTAAACCCAAATCTTATTTTCAAGAGTCCACCATACCTACCTAAGGATTGAGCAAGATCCTTCAAGTAAGTTGTCATCGGTGCAATAAGGCAATAAAAATTGCTTCTCAAAGTGTTAGATCATTTAGTGTAAGAGAAAATTGAGTGTTGTACGAACTTGTGATGGCAAAGTAATAAAAGCGACGAACTGCATAATAAAGGTTGCTATCATAAGGTGCAACATAACGTGACATTCTTTTGCACTAAGGGGTTGAGCATACAAACAAATAAGTGCATGGCAACCTCTGCTTCCCTCTGCGAAGGGCCTATCTTTTAATTTATGTATTTACTTTTATGCAAGAGTCAAAGTTTTTCTATATATTCCTTTTTATTTTTCTCCTTTGGCAAGCATCATGTGGTGAGGAAAGATATAGGCACATATGTCGAGTTGAATATGGGTAGGATGAGTTATTATTGGTGACATCACCCTTGAGGTGAATACGTTGGGAGGCAAAGCAATAAGCCCCTATATTTCTATGTGTCTGGTTAAAATGTTTTGCCCATGTGTATGCAGTGAGTGTTAGACATCATAGAAGACTATATGATGGTTGAGTACGTGGAGCTCTTACATACACTCTGTTGGATAAGTTGAATTGCACCTGCTTGGTGACTGAGAACATAGGTTGTTGGGTTTCAAGAGAATTCATTGTTTGAACCTTAACATGTGAATTGGTTGCTACTTTAACATGAGAGAAATTTAGGAGAAAAGAATTGTTGTAATGATGCTAGGAAAAGTGATTGAAATTATCATTGATCAAACTTATGCACTTTTCTAGCATTCGCACTTCATAAATTATTTTTTTATCATTTACCTACTCGAGGCGGAGTAGGAATTAAGCTTGGGGATGCTGATACGTCTCCAACGTATCTATAATTCATGAAGTATTCATGCTGTTATTTTATCATTCTTGGATGTTTTACAATCATTTTATAGCCACTTTATTCCATTTTTTGGGACTAACCTATTGACCCAGTGCCCAGTGTCAGTTGTTGTTTTTTGCTTGTTTTTTACATCGCAGGAAATCAATATCAAACAAAGTCTAAACACCACAAAACTTTTTGGAGATTTTTTTGGACCAGAAGGAACCCAATGGGTCAGAGCTACACCTAGGGGGTGCCCCGACGGGGGCACAACCCACCAGGGCATGCCAGGGCCCCCTGGCACACCCAGGTGGGTTGTGCCCACCTTGGTGGCCTCCCACACCCCCTCTTTGCACTATAAATTCCCAAATATTCCAAAACCCATTGGGGTATCCCTAGACCGGAAGTTCCGCCGCCGCAAGCCTCTGTAGCCACCGAAAACCAATCGGGGGCCCGTTCCGACACCCTGCCGGAGGGGGAGATTATCACTGGTGGCCATCCTCATCATCTCGGCGGCCACCATGATAAGGAGGGAGTAGTCCACCCTCAGGGATGAGGGTTTGTACTAGTAGCTATGTGTTTAATCTCTCTTGTGATCTTGATATGTCACGATCTTGATATATCATGGGCTTTGTTAACATAGATGGATCATATGATGTTTCTCCCCTCTATACTCTTCTTGTGATGAATTGAGTTTTCCCTTTGATATTTTGTTGTTATTGGATTGAATACTTTAATGGATTTGAGAACACTTGCTATATGTCTTACAATTGAATACTCGTGGTGACAATGGGGTATCGTATTGATTCACTTGATATGTATTTTTGCATTCAACTTGTGGATTCCCGCGGTGACATTGGGGTAATCTATGCATAGGGGTTGATGCACGTTCTTGTCTTTGTTTCTATGGTAGAAATCTTGGGGCACTCCTTGAAGTTCTTTGTGTTGGATTGAGTATTATGAATCTGAAATTATTTGGTGTTGTTTAGTACAAACTCTTGATTAGATCGATCGGAAAGAATAGCTTCAATTATTTTAGTACGAACTCTAGGATAGATTGAACCGAAAGAATAACTTTGAGGTGGTTTCGTACCCTACAAACAATTTCTTCTTATGTTCTCCGCTAGATAGGAACTTTGGAGTGATTCCTCGTTGCAAATTGAGGGACGGTTATATGATCCAACTATGTTAGCATTGTTGAGAGATTGCACTAGCAAAAGTACGGAGCAAAGACCTCATTTTCAATCATTGCAATATCATTTGTGCTCACTTTTGTTATTTGCTACCTTGTTGTTTTTATTTATTCAGATTATAAAAATATATTTCTACCATCCATATTACACTTTGCCAAACTAGTGCACCTATACAATTTTCCATTGTATTGAGTGTGTTCGGGACACAACAGATTTCTTGTATTTGGTTGCATGGTCGTTTGAGCGAGACCATCTTCATCCTACACCTCTCACGGATTGATAAACTTTAGGTCATCAACTTGAGGGAAAATTGCTACTGTCCTACAAAACTCTACGCTTGGAGGCCCAACATGTGTCTACAAGAATAAAGTTGCGTAGTAGACATCAATCTCTTTTTTGGCGTCGTTGCCAGGGAGGTGAGTGCATGAAGGTATATCTTTACATCGTGCAATCGAATCTTTTAGTTTCTTGTTTTATCACTAGTTTGGTTTATAAAAGAAAAGTTTTTGGAGATTTTTGTTGCACCAGAAAGAACGCAATGGGCCAGATCTGCACCTGGGGATGCCCCAATGGGGCACAACCCACCTGGGCGCACCAGGCCCCCCTGGCGTGCCCAGGTGGGTTGTGCCCACATCGGTGGCCTCCCGTGCCCCCTCTTTGCACTATAAATTCCCAAATATTCCAAAAACCTTCGGGGTAGCCCCAGATCAGAAGTTTCATCGCTGCAAGCCTCTGTAGCCACCGAATACCAATCGGGAGACCGTTCTGGCACCCTGTCGGAGGTGGAGATCGTCACTGGTGGCCATCTTCATCATCTCAGCAGCCACCACGATAAGGAGGGTGTAGTCCACCCTCGGGGCTAAGGGTTTGTACCAGTAGCTATGTGTTTAATCTCTCTCTCTCTCTCTCGTGATATTGAGATGTCACGATCTTGATATATCATTGGTTTTGTTAACATAGATGGATCATATGATGTTTCTCCCCTCTATACTCTTCTTGTGATGAATTGAGTTTTCCCTTTGAGATTTTGTTGTTAATGGATTGAATACTTTAATGGATTTGAGAACACTTGATATATGTCTTGCAATTGAATACTCGTGGTGACAATGGGGTATCGTATTGATTCACTTGATATGTATTTTGGCATTCAACTTGCGGATTCCCACGATGACATTGGGGTAGTCTATGCATAGGGATTGATGCATGTTCTTGTCTTTGTTTCTCCGGTAGAAATCTTGGGGCACTCCTTGAAGTTCTTTGTCTTTGATTGAGTATTATGAATCTGAAATTATTTGGTGTTGTTTTAGTACGAACTCTTGACTAGATCGATCGGAAAGAATAGCTTCTGTTATTTTAGTACGAACTCTAGGATAGATCAAACCGAAAGAATAGCTTTGAGGTGGTTTCGTACCCAACAAACAATTTCTTCTTATGTTCTCCACTAGCTAGGAACTTTGGAGTGATTCTTTGTTGCACGTTGAGGGATGGTTATATGATCCAACTATGTTAGCACGTTGAGGGATGGTTATATGATTACACTGGCGAAAGTACGGAGCCTAGGCCTCATTTTCAATCATTGCAATATCGTTTGTGCTCACTTTTGTTCTTTGATACCTTGCTGTTTTTATTTATTCAGATTATAAAAATATATTTCTACCATCCATATTACACTTTGCCAAACTAGTGCACCTATACAATTTGCCATTGTATTGAGTGTGTTGGGGACACAACAGATTTCTTGTATTTGGTTGCATGGTCGCTTGAGAGAGACCATCTTCATCCTACACCTCTCATGGATTGATAAACCTTAGGTCATCAACTTGAGGGAAAATTGCTACTGCCCTACAAAACTCTATGCTTGGAGGCCCAACACGTGTCTACAAGAATAAAGTTGCATAGCAGACATCAGGGCACCCCAGAGCGTGCGGGCAACGGCAATGTCGGCCATATGCACGCTCTGGAGCATGCTACAATGCGCTCCCGCACAGTAGCCGCCGCCCAATGGATGCCCCCGACCACCTTGGGCCTCCCCCTTGTGTCCCCCGTGACGCCCTCGGCATCTGTGGCACGCCACCTTGTCAGCCCCCTCCTCTCTTCTCCTCCTTCTCCCTCCTCCGCGCATGCCCGATACCGCCCCGCTCGGCCAACCGTGGGGCTCGCACGCGCACGCTCCCCCGCGCCTCTCTCTCCTCTCCCTCTGGTCATGGGCGACGCATAGGAACGCCGCTGACCCATTCCCTCTCTTCCACCAGCCCTCCAGCGAGTGCCACAACATCGCCGGCGCACAAACCCTCGATGGACTTGCGTCCACCTATAAAGGGCCTCTCCATGAGCCTCTTCTCCCCTCTGGGACCCCTCTCTCTCCCAATAGTGCTCTCGTGCCCCGCCCCCTTCATTTTGGGGCTCGAGCAGTCAGGATCGATGAGAGCATCGCCGTGGCGTTGCCACCGTCGATCTCCGGGTAACAAGCCTCACCGGCCTTCCTTCTTCTTCGGTTGTTCCTCCCTCACCGCCCTGATGCGATTCGAGACGGCCCCGGCGACCTCCTCCCGAAGCTCCTCCGTCGCGGGTTCTTCGTCCCCGGCGACTCCGGCCACCTCCGGTGCTGCCTCCACCTCTAGGGGATCGTCGGCTCGACCCCAAGTCCATCCCCGCTCTCACCTGCCACTGCCGTGCCCCACACTGCCGCCGGTGAGATCCTCCCCTTCCTGTCCCCTGGTGGAAGAAGGACCTGACAAGAGGGTCCCACCTGTAGGCCTCTCATCTCCCCCTCCCACGCTCTCTCTTCCCTCGCGATCGCTGACAGCCGGACCCCGCGCGTCAGGTTTAAACCTGGACACACGCGTGGCTAGTTGGCTGGCCAGCTGGGCCAGCCCAACTGTTGGCCGCCTCTGGCCCACGCACAGAGGCCTCCTCCTCTCCTTTTCTTTTTCTTTTGTGTGGGGTCTTTCTAAAAATCCCGAAGGATTAAATAAAAATCCTACACCAATTATTTTTCCACCTAAAATCTTAGAATATTACATAGAATTTAATAGTGCCCTTTTTATAAATTTTTGAAAATCTTTTATGTAGTGTTTTATTTTAAAACCCAATTTAGGCATCTTTTGCTTGTGATAAATAGTTTTCAAAAAGGTTTTTCATAAAAAAATCATAAACAAATATTTTTAGTATAGTTTTTAGTATTTATCAGAGTAGGATAGCATTTTTAATATTAGCTTGTGTGCTCTGTTTTTGTGTGATGCTTATTTTTATCACTATTTATCGCGAGGATAGATTGCTCTGTTGATGAGGGAGTTGGACCCGAAGACTTTGTTGAGCTAGGCAAGCAGCCCTTTGACCATGTTAAGAAACCATTCTATTGCATGTCATACAGCACTTTACTTTCGTTATATTTGAGCATGTGGAGTAGTGACCACTTTGGTGGGTTGCTTCCGATACTTTTTCCGTTGACCCTTCCATCGTGCTTGATCTTACCACCTTATGAGGGTTATGCAAGTGGGTGTAGATAGGATGCTAGTAGATGCTATGCGATTGGGTTCGGGATTATGCATGGTGATGGAAAGAAAAGAGATGATTGCAAAGACTTTTTGAAAACCCCGTCGGGTGCCACTAATGCCCAAGGGAGATGATGATGAGTTGGGTGATCACTTGAGAAAGAAGTGGGGTGCCGGAACAAGTTGAGGATGTGTTTTCGAAAACGGAGGGTTTAAGATTTGTCAACCATCCCAACCTTACATGCATGACCACGATACCCCTTATGGGACGGGGCTTTGTTGATTACTTTCGTGGGTACAGGCATGGAGCCTGCATTACTAGTGGCGGGAGTGGCATGGTCACTCTTGATATGGGGTCGTGCCGGTATGAACGATCATGCATTGTGTTCACAGGCATCGGGCACACCATTGGTCCCTCCATGGATGTTACGTGTGGTGTACATCATGTGGGATGGGTACCAATCGAGTGGACTCTTTGTTTAGTATCGCCAGGGGAAACACATTGTTAGGGTGCTTACCTCGGGTACGTTGAATACAGTGAGTCGCGGATGACACGGAAGTTCCCCGAGTCTTGTGGGTTGTAGCGACCTGACCTGAAAGGTCGAATCTCCGGTGTTTCCGTACCATCCCAAGATCATGCTGGTACACACACGGTACATCAATGTATATATCAAAGGGAAATCACACAGCATTATATTAATCGAAATCTCATATCGAGTCCTTTATTACAATAAACATTACAATAAAGTGGCTGAAGGCCAACTCATGAGAATATCTAAATTTTGCGGAAGCGTCGAAGGTAGATGAGTCCATCTGACTCCAAGGGCATCTCACCGAGCGTAGAACGTGTCCTCACTCCTGGTCGAAAAAGTACTCTGCAACATGATACGTTGCAGCCGTGTAGGTCAGCATATGGAATATGCCGGCAAAGTCACAAAAGAGGTGTGAAAAGATAATCATCTAGTCTACATGCTTATATGGCAGTGGGGTGGTAAGTTTTGGCGTAAAGCCAATTTTTCCTACATCAAGAGAGGGCTAAGCAAAAATATTACTAAGTTGGTTGATTAATGAGATGGTTCCACCAACCAATTCTCATACCCAAATTGTTAATACCCACATCATCATATTAATTTTGTTGAGAATTCTGAATGTTTCAGTTCCTTTGGCTCAAGTCGTCCATGACCGTGGACACGGCTAATCGATTAGGTTTGAGTACTCTGTAGAGCTTTGCACACGTTCACCACAAGATTTGGTCGCCTCCTTTTGATTTCTCGCACTTCAGGGTGTTTGAGAAACTTATGACCAAAACATGGTCTTCCAAAGGGTTTCCCTGCGACTCTGTCGGTGCCCATCCTTTCCTACCGTTCTTCTACATCTCGTAGCACCGCCTGTCCAGGGTCACCACGATATCCAACCAAGCCAGAGCCCATAATGACTTGTGGCTGTGCAGGTAAGCCTTGGGTCTTAAAGCATCCATCCATCTCTTTGTGCCTGGGTAAATCTTTCCGCGTGAATACTGGCCATCTCCAGCATCACCTAGGCAATCCACTGGTTTCTCCACGGTGCCGTTCAACCATCATCCACCCAGAGGTATGTTGAAAAATCGGAGTCTTGAAATCTTGATCATTAGGTAGGTCTTGTAATTAATCTCACAACTCTCATGAATCACACAACCAACCCCATCTACTAATAGCATAGAAAAAAGTAAAACAACGTTTCCCGGGGCCAATGTGTCAAAGAGTTTGAGGGGGTACCTACCACATGATACTACTACAATGTAACCAAGTTTCCAACTAACCTATCTTGCATGCAATTGGGGAAGATGGTAGAACTAATGCATATAAAACATGGGTAAACATGTTCAAAGTGACTTGCCTGATTGATGATCTTCGTACTCGTGGGACTCTAAGTAACAAGCTTCGGACTCCGGATAATCTAACGAAGCAAACAAGCACTCATTAAGCATACAACAAAATATTGTAACTCACAACCATCAACCAAGAACTAGTAAACAATCAAGACAAAACAATGCATAAAACTCACAAGCAAGAAAGACACAAAGTTCTGTTTTCTAAAAGATGATTGATGAAACACTACTAACATAATGAAACTATTGGCATTAACCAAAACAATAGTTGACAGCAAGAAAACAATAAAATATTTTATTAATAAACAGAATAAAACCAAATTAAGTTTGTTGGGAAAACTTTTAGTAAAGTTTTTGAAAGTTTTGATAAACACTATATGAAACAACTATAGTTTTACTAACAAAAGAGCAAAACAAAACTTATTATTTATTAACAAAACATGTTCTTAACAGGGAAGAATTTACAAATAAACTTGTCTTAGAAAACAAAATTAAAATATAAAACTTTGTTGAAAGAAAACTATTACTAACTAGTTGTTTTAGTCAAAATAAACCTATTTGAAAAGAAATTGTGATTCCTATATTAACAAAGAAATAAACTAAACAATTATATATTTTTTTTATTAACAATAAGTAAAACACTAAATGTTTAAATCAACAGAACCTACTAAACAAATTTAAACTAAATCTAAGTTAAACTAACTAAAACTAAGTAACTAAAAAAACTATAATACTAGGCAGATTCTGTTTATAGCTAGAACACTAATCAAAATCATCCTAAAAAAATTCAGACTAAGCATAAAGGTAGTCCTAACTAAGACCAAACACTAGCAAAAGGATTCATGTCAAAATCTATTTTCAAACTCTAGTTATTCAGATTTGAAGGTTTTAAGCAAATTTGATTCACTTCAAATTTTAGAGGTCAAATTTAAAATTTAAAAGTACAGGGTGAAACTACATGAAAAATGTGAACTATTGCAAAAAGAATCAACTCAAAACATTAAACAGATTAAAAGATATAAGCAAAACAAAATTTGAACTCACTCTGTTAACTAAAACAAGTACAGAAAAGAAAACTAGATATGCAACGGCCAGGGGGCTACGTGGCGCTTTCCTATTGGTTGGGGGTGTGTGCGCGCGAGTGCTTGCGGGCGGGCGACCGGACCGAAGAGGAAAACGATTCGGGTTTTAAAGGGTTCTAATCCTAGCCGTGGATTGTAGATCCAAAGGGTGAGGATAGATCCGGTGACTTACCGGAGAGAGAGAGGATCTCCGGCGAGTGCTGATGGCGGCCGGTGGTCGAGGACGTTGCCGGAGGGGTCCCCGGTGGTTGAGAGAGGCAGAGAAGGGGTTCAGACGACGGCGGGCGAGGTCCGGCATCGAACGGAGGGGTTGGAGAGGCGAGGAGACATACGAGGCGACGGGCACGTGGGAAGGGAGCTTCGGTGGTCAGAGCAGCTCCGGCGAGGAATCTGGCAACGCCTCGGCGAGGGAGAGAGGGGATTCAGGGGGGAATGGAGAGAGGAGGTTGGGACTCTTATATAGGGTGCTCGGGTGGTGCGGGGGAGGAGAGAGGAGAGAGATCCGGGGGGAAATGGAGTAACTGCCGGCGAGGTCCGGCGTCGCGTGCGGGGAAGAAGACGACCACGCGGGCTAACGGTCGGTCGGGGTGGGACCCGGTGTCAGAGAGTGGGGAGCAAGGTTTCCGCGTCAGTTGGCCGGTCGGTATTAACTTCGCGAGTAACTGCCGTGGGCCGGCCCGTTTAATACTAAAACCGTTACCGTTTTTATTAACCAGAGTAGTAAATCTTCTTTAAAAGCATTCAAAACATTTTTAAAAATAGGATTATTATATATCAAAATTAAGAGAATAATAAATGCCATTTAATGAACATTTTTATTCTGTCATTTGAACACTTTGGAAAAAATAATATTTTCAGAAATTGCCTAATTGTTTTTAAATCCTTTTTGCAAATATTTTCAAAATAATCCCTGGTTATTTTTGTTCAAATAGATCACCAAATGGGTCCTGGTGTGGAGTGTCATGTTCCTCCTCTCTTATTTGAACTTTTTACCAAGATTTCAAATAGGTGAAAGCAACACATTGAAAGTAGAAAGGGCTTTCAGTAATTTAGAAAGAACATTTCAACAAATACATGTATTCAAGCAATGATGCAGATAGATGCATAGCTATATTTCATAACATTCCAAAATGGAATTTTGGGATGTTACATGGGTAAAGTGTGCAACCTCTGCAGAGTGTAAAACTATTCAAATAGTCGTGTCCACGGTCAAGGATAGTTGGGTGGTGCTGCTTATGCCACGTCCAATTGTTTTCACAAATTTGGTGTGTGTGAGTGTGTGTGGGTAACACAGAGAGAATACATGTGACAAGTCAGACGACTTGATGTGATCAATGAACACGAGACGTTCGACCCCGGCTTATGAAGATATCTGTAACCTGTTCATATGGATATCAGCCAACTGTTGATGCATGCTTACCTAGTTACTTGATCATGTCATTACATTCAAAATTATCTTTCCACAAAGTACATCCTTAGTGCTATATCATGTATCATTATTACCTTGTTCCACAACTTGGGTTGCTTGCGAGTACATTCAAAGTACACATTAGCTTACCACTAGTTATTTAATTGTCCAGGCATGGAAGAATGGGAGTATGGTGAAGAGTTTGTTGGTGACGAACATGCGAAATAGGACGCTTCCCAGTTAGAATGCCTGTAGGTTTAAGGTAGATGGCATGGGTTCACGCTTTCGATCAAGATTTCTGCTGCTTGTTGAGTTTATGTATTTGGACCTTGTGGCCCTATCTTTCTAAGACTAGACCTTCAAGGTCTTTATTTGTGTAAGACGCTAAGTGTGGATGTAAGACTCTTGTTATTCAGCTTCTGTGTGTTTAGTGAGAATTGATCTCTGGGATCATTGTACACGTGCATTCGGTGATCACGACTTATGAGTCGGGGTCCCCAAAGTATCACACCCCGAATATCTTGATTTTGATAGTGATGAAGATGATTTGCTTTATGAAGATGACTTGCTAAGTGATAAACTAGTGATGTTGATCAAAATGAACTTGATAATTCTCATGCTAGTGAAAATAGGTCAATTGACGATGATAAGATGAAAATAGAAGAACTAACTAAAGAACTTAACACTCTTAAGTTAGCCTATGAATCTACTCTTGAAGATCATAGAGAGCTTGTAAGAACTCATGAGAAGCTACGCTTCGAGAAGCTCAATTTGGAGCAAAAACATGAATTTCTTAAAGCTATCAATGACGATCTCCGAAAGAAGACTTCATCTTATCTTGCCAAACGACTACTCTTGTCTACATTCATGCCACAAGTCAACTCTAAGCAAACTAGTAACAAAGGCAAGAAAGGTTCTTCATCTAGTAGCAACAATAAAAATGGTAAACCCAATGATGTTGCTCCTCGTAGTTCTATTGATTCCACTAATGATGATTCTCTCAGCCAAGTTACACTTGAGCAAGAAAATGACTTATTGAAAGGAATTATAGAGAAAGGTATCTACAAGAGTCTTGCTAGGTGCAAACAATTGGAGGAGATTGTACGCAAGCACGGAGGATACCAGAAGAATTGTGGTGTTGGCTACTTCAACGCTAATGGAGTTGAATGGGAAGAAGGTCAATATCCTGAGCCCAAGTTTGTTCCTCAAAAGGAGAAGTATTAAAACACTCTTCCCAAGGGGACAAACACTCAATATGACCTTCCACCACAATACACCAAGATCAAGGGCAAGAACAAGCTCCAAGAGGACTTTGACTCTTAGAAAGATGAATCCCAAGCTTTGGTGAAGTGGGTTCCAAAGGCTACTACAAGCTCAACTTCTACAAGTGCTACTTCAACACCAAGGATCCCCATCAACTTGATGTGGGTCCCCAATAAGAAGAACTAGAAAGTTCTTGAGGGGTGACTCCGCCAATGAAATTCACTCACATTCATTATTGGCAAGATCTATTTGCAATCAACATCAACCCTATGAAATAGTTCAAGGAGTCACACATTCCCTCAAAGGTAAGAAAGGGACAAGGTAATCAACAAATCAGTGGACATCATCACACATGCTTTGCACTCCATGTCCATAGATATCCTTGTATTTGTCTCTTGTGTGTTGGGACTAACCCATGTAGGTGAGAAGAGTAAGGAAAAAACAAGGATGCTCCTAACACTTGGTGATCTTCATCAACTTTGAGCATCCACCACTACCTCACCAACATGAAGTCTTCATCTACAAAACCCAAGGTTAGTTTATACCTCTTATGGGGGGATGTTACATCAAGGGGGAGCTTTACTCCAATACTTGAGTCAAAGCATCTCTTAGTATGTGACAACATTAACTGCTTTATGTAAAAGTGGTAAACCCACTTGTGCTTAAATGATGAGTATGACCTATGATCAACTACTCTTACTTGGATCCTAAGTCAAATACTCATATATAGATGACTTCGTCATTGCCCAAGTGCTTGTTAGATTCTAGAGTGTTTGTGCATGTTTGCCACGATTTCATTTGACATCTTATTGTGTGAGCATGTTGGTCTGTATTTATTTACTCACTCGAGGATATCCAATTGTTGCTATTTGGCTTTTGATTTATTTGTTGCCAATTGGATAGACAAGAATGCCTAGGACCACCTCTTTAGCTATCTATGTTTTCTCACCTCATACTCTATTCATGCTGCATCACAAAATTTGAACAAGTGCTTTTTGACCCCTCTGTGTGTGGAGCACTCGGAGTTCCATATCAACAAGGCCTGACCATTAAAACCTCCCAAGTGCATCTCGGTGGAACCAACAACAAAATCTTGGTCTCATCGAATGCCTAGGGTTGATATGGTTTTCAATCTCGGTACCACCGATTCCATCCTCTCAGTTGCATCGAGTTTCCCTGTCAACTGATAGTTGAGGAACTCAGTGACACCTAAAAGTTAGAATCAGTGTCACCGACAGTGGTGGGTATAATTACTGTGGACCACGACGCTTTGAATTTCATCCTCAAACCGTCGCGCCTCAGAACCCTAAGCTGCCACCTTCGAGACCCCTGGTCATCGCCCTTGTCTCCCTACGCTCCTCCACCGCTGGGAATCGCCGCCGTTGACGAAATCCTCTCCATCATCGTGGCCGTAGCGGATTCGTGCCAAGTTAGGGTACGGATTCGACCTCCTTTGCGCTCCTCATCCGATTCTTGTGCATAGGATTTGATTTTATCTATAAGCCACCTAGTGTCTGTCTTCCTATCCACACAAAATTCCAATAGTCTAGCGAATGTTAGATTTTCAAGGGTTTTGACGTCCGCCCGATGGAACTCGATGGAACCGAAGCAAACAAATCGGTCTCACCGATTTGCCTTTCTGAGTTGCTGAGAAATATCTCGGTGGAACCGAGTACTTATTTTCAGTCTCACCAAAACGAGTGCCAATGTTCTGTTAAGAGGGATAGTCAGTCTCGGTAGCACCGAAAATTTTGCTTCGGCGGCACCGATATTCATTTGACAGAATGCAAAACATTGGAAATCTATTGTTCAAATCTGTCAAAAACCAGCCTCATTTTGTGATGATTTACCTTCTTATGCTCTTCTATACTCTATTCACAGGGTTAGTGTGTCAGATGCCGAGGACAGTCAGAATTTGCCAGAGCAAGGTGTTGACATGAGTTCAGGCACAAGCCCTGAGTCCAGTTCATTTTCATATCCAAGCACCCCCAGCTCCCATGGGTTGCCCAAAGCTACTACAAGGACCACAAAGAAGCTGAATTCAGATGAGGAGGATTTAGACTTTATCCCTGAGGAGATTCTTGCCAAGAAGCAAGAAAAGAGTGCTAAGATCTATGCCAGCTTTGAAGCTATCAAAGCACATGAGAATGCTAGGGCCACAATGTCTATTGATCCCCTAAGGAAGTCTATGCCTAAGAAGGCAGGGGAGAATAAAGCCAGAAAGAGGATTATTCATGTGATTGGCAGGCCTACCTCCATGTATGAAGATCCAGAGGACGTTGTTGGTGCTGCTGCTGAGGAAGAGGAGGAAGAACATGTTGAGAACGGTCCTCCTAAGAAGAAGTCCAAGAAGCATATGGCTGATGCTATGCCAAAGACTGGCACATCCAAGGGCACCAAATCCAAGAAGGCTGCTGCTGAAAAGCCTAAGAGGACATCCAGGAAGATTCTAGCTTCTGAGAAGAACAAGGGAACTCCTTCCAGAGTTGAATATGATGATGACTTGACAATATTGATGAAGCTCAGACCACATCTTCCAGTACATGATGTCAGCCACTTAGTTGCTGAAGATATGAAGAAGAGGAAAGACTCGGGTTTGAGGGCATGAAGAGCTATAGATCCATATGCCCGGAGGAAGAAGACTGTTGTTGACTACATATTCTACACTAGAGAGCAACTGGACTTTTATGAGACAGTGCTGCTAGACAAGAGTCCATCTATTAGTGATATGAGATATGTTGATTGGAAATTCATTAAGGAGAATGAGGACTACTTTCCAAGTGTCCAAGATAATTTCCACTGCATTGGTCTGGATGAATTTGTTGGAAGAGAGCTTACTCCATGGAACGATAAGATGATCATGCAATTCTACTCCACTTCTCATTACTACGAAGATGGTAGGATTGTATGGATGACTGAAGGAGCAAGGTATGAATCTATTGTTGATGAGTTGGCTGCACTTCTAGGAGTTCTAGAGGTTCAGGATGGTGATTTGGATGTATACTCAGAATCGAAGGCAAGCCACAGTACCATGAAGGGTATGTATACTCCTATACCTGTAGAAAAAGTGAAATCTCACAAGCTAGGATCCATCTACTATCTACAAGCAGGCCTCCGTACCATGAACACTATTCTGAGGCATACCTTGATGCCCAAGTCAGGAGATGACAAGATGATCTGAGGCTACTCCATCAACATGTTGATCCACCTTGACGGACACACCAAGATTAGAGTTATGGACTTAATTGTTGAGACAATTAAGAGGGTTGATGCTGATCAAAAGCGCTCTTGCTACTATGAACCCTACATTTAGATGCTTATCAACTCTTAGTTGGAAAAGCACATACTTACTCTAGACCGTTCACATCTGCCCCTACAGCCAGAGCTTGAGGGTAACATCGTGGTGATGGACCCAGATCATCCCACATCTGCTACAGCACAGGCAGAGGCAGAGGCAGTTCGATCCACTAGTGCTCGAGCCCCTAGATCCAGAAATGAGCAAATGAATCTTTTGATCTCAGTAGTTCAGGGCATGCAGAAGGATATTACGGGGATTCTGGACAACCAGAACAGTCTTGTGAGGATCTTTGAGACAAGGATCGAGACTCTTAATGAGGTGGATGGGGTGACAAAGACAGTTGTCGTGGGAACGAGCATGACAGTAGAAGGTAGGGGTACGAAAGGAGAGGGCAGTGTCCTAGCTACGACGAGGGTGTACACATGAATGTATGAGTTCAGGCCCCACTCGTGGAGGTAACAGCCCTACGTCTCAGTGCTCGGGAGCTTTGTCATGTGGAATGTTGAGATTACAGTGGTTGCGAACCCTTGTGCCAGAGGGGAGGGGCGGCTTATATAGAGTTCGCTGCCCCTCATAATGGTCCGACACTAAGGGTCCGATCATGGGTTTAAAGATTGCCATTACTGGTAACATACATAATAAAAGCTACTAATGATGTAAAGCCTAACGCCTGCCTGTTGGCCTCCTGGAGGTGGCTTCTGCTCTTCTGGCATCAAGTGGAAATGAGATCTTCCGACTGACAGTCGACCGTCTAGTGAAGGAAGAAGTCTCCGAGTGGATGTCCTGTCGAGTGTCTTGAGCGCCACCGGGAATCCAGTCGGAATCTTATTTGTGATCTTCAAGTCCTCCAATGTCATGCCCTTAGGTAGGGGCTTCTAGGTCAGGCCAAGGACCCTACCCTAGGTACATATCCTCGTCATTAGCCCCCGAATGGATCGAGGTTCGAGTGGTGAATGGGTATATCGATGCCATTTTGACATAAGTTATCAAATCTTCCGAATGATATTCTGGACTTCAATGAAACTTGCCTCTACTGAACTCTTCGTCATTCGCCCGGATCCGTTCAGCCTTGAAAATGTCCGAGTGAATGTTCCGTGTTAATTTTGTTCCGAATGACCTGAAGGAATCTTCAGAGGTGGCGGGTCGATCTGTCAGACCCAAATTTTGTGGGATATGAAAATTTGGGAAGCGCGCTCGTGCGATGATGACCCCACGATCAGAGCAAGTGGGGGGCATGACGCCTCGATTCTCGCGTCGGTCATTTTGCCACGTACCGGACACAGACTGCAGTTGGCGTGTGCGGTGATCTCGTGGGTCCACCAGTCAGTGAGGCACTCGGTGGGATATAAATTTCATAGCGCTGTGGATTGCACAGTACTTTTCCCCAAATTCTTATCTTCCTCTACCTCCCTGTCTCCAGCGCCACATCATGTTCTTCTCCGACAATAGCGGCCGCCGCAATCACGAAGGGCGTCATGGACAAACTGGAGCGCGCCAAGAAGGGGGCATCAAAGAGCAAGGGCAAGAAGCCCTCGACCGCTCGGTTCACTGCGCCGGCAGGATGGATGCAGGGGGACTTTCTCCCCTCTATGGTCACTCGTGAGGACATGGACAGCTTGGTTGCCGACGGGCTTATGGCGGACAGTGCCTGGAGGTTGCTAGAGGGAGAGCGCGAGACGGAGCCGCGCGACGGGGAGTGAGTCCTCCTCCTCTCCCACATCGAAAGAGGTTTTTCTTTGCCTCCCCACCCATTCATTAGGGGTTTTCTGAACTTCTTCGGTGCTCAGCTCCACCACTTCCCACCGAATGCAATTTCCTACCTGTCTACCTTTATTACCTTGTGCGAGTGTTTTCTGGGCTGTCCTCCTCATTGGGGGATGTTCAAGCACATCTTTACGATCAGATCCCAGACTGTGAAGAAATTTCTCCCTGCTAATGGGAAGACTCCTGTGCTTTAGTTGTGTGGGGGTTTAGGACTTCAGAAAAGTGCCCGTAGTTCTTTCCCTGCCATGACCTTTCCTGAATCTGTTAGAGGCTGGCAATCAAATTGGTTCTATTGCAAAGATGTAGCATCTCCCAACATGTCGACTGGCCTTTCCCCCTATACAATTGACCATCGAGTTGTCCCCAAATCTCTAAGGGTGACTTAAGAGGACCATATCCAAGTGGGAATCTTGGTTGAAGCTGTGGTGCAACTCATTCGAGGTGGAGTGACTGGCATGGATCTGTTGGAGACATTCCTCAGTCGACATATTCAGCTGCTCCAAGCCAGGGATCACACCAGGTGGCACTATGCGGGTCCTGAGGACTCGACCAGGATGCACTCAAAAGAGGTTCCACAAAAAACTGTCGAGCAGTGGCTTCACAGTATCACCGGAGCATGCGATAACCCTTTGGGAGCCAAGAGGATCCGACCTTACTCGACCGAAAACCCGCCAAAGAATTTGGTAAGTTGCGCTCTGTCGACTGACGTACTTGTACCATCGAGTGACAGATTGATGTATGCACTGACTTCTTTGTTTGAATCATGCAGGAGTGGATGAACATGCACTCGCCTATTCCCAATGGGAACCGAACTGAAGATGGTGTGGTGAGCGAGGGTGGTAGTGTGGACGGCGACGGTTCAGAAGACTCTGAAGACGAGTACGAAAACGAGCCAGAAGTCAAGCCACCTCCTCACTCCGAACGCCGCTCCAAGTCTTGCCAAGATCCTGTGGCTGTTGAGGATAAGGCTCCGGGCCCAAGCAAAAAGAACCTGAAGCAGAGCCGCCCCTCGACTGTTGAGTCGAGCGAACGATCAGCAAAGCAACCCAAAGTGATTGTGGCCAAACCTTGCAAAGCCCTGCCTCGCATGAAGATGGTTGTGCCGGTCGTCTCCACGTCAGTGTTTACTTTTGAATTCTCACTATCGATTCTGATTTGAAATCCTTGTTGTCTGAATGTTATTCGATCCATCAGAGCTGCTACCTCAGTGACGTTACCTCAACATGATGGAGGGGATGCCATGGATGTAGACACCGCCGATGTAGCCACTTCTCACAGAGGTAATCAACTCTTCAGTCCTGCTTCTTGAATATGATTTGTCGATTGCCAAAGTTAATGCTATCGACTGATAATTGTAGAAATCATCTAGCTAGAACATGATGAAGAACATCCTGGGGGTATGGGAGGTGGAGGCGAGACCTTAAGCGCCACGCGCATACGCACTCGAAGAACTTCATCTGCATAGAAACCTCAGCGGTTGACCGCAGAGTCCTCCCAGGGGATGAGCGACTCGACATGTATCAGAGCTGACCCAACCGTGCCTCTGGCGAGTGCCCCTCCAGTTGTTTCTACCATCATGACAACGACTCCAACTGGTCCTGCCCAGACTACCTCGACTGCTCCCGTCATTATGTCGCTCGTGTCGATGACGGATTTTCCTCTGCATTGCATTCTGGAAGATCAAGCCGGAGCTGCAAAGGAGGCCATGATCCAGGCGGAGCAGATGATGCTACGCACCAAGGAGGCATACAAGGCCAGCAAGTTGGCTTATGACGCTAGCACAGCGCTTCGCAAGAATGTCCGAGTAAGTTCGATTGTAAGTACATTTCCGATTGAATTGCTATCTTCTTTGAGTGTAGACCCATTGGGTGTCGATTTTCCACTCATAGAATGTTTTGGAGCTCTCCACTCGAATAGATCAGGTCTTAGTCGAGTAGGTTTTGGGTCAGTGGGGGCACGCTAAGTGCAGCCACTGGGTGTAGTCTTCGAGGCTACTGTTAATCGCAGACGATGAACAGTAGTCTTGAAAAACTTGAAATCAGAATTCTGTCATACGCGGAGTACGAGCGCCACTCGACATGTCGAGTGTATATTTTTTTTACCATCCCGCTTCGAAGACGCTGCTTCAAAGGTTCGGAACGGGGCTGACAAAACACTCGAGAGATCGAGTGTTAATCGTTCCAGTGGGGGCACTCTGAGTGCACCCACTGGGTGTAGTCCCCGAGACCGCCGTCGAGTGCTTGCACTAGCGGGGGCCTGATAGAGACTATCTTGAACTTGTTAACGGTACACATAGTACCCGAGGCACTCGACATGTCGAGTGTACTTTTGGTTGAGTTCACTTTGCTCTGGACGCAGGTTTCATGGACATCATTGATCAACCATAGTATGACGTTGTTCTAGGATAGAGGGGCAGGGTGATGCGCACCGCCCAATCGACCGTTTTTGGTCTTCTCCACTTCCGTGCTGATACTTTTTATCGATTGAATTTCTTTCTTTGTAGATTTCAAAGGGCTTGTGAACTTGGAACGCAGTACAAGGATCTTGAAGATGAAAGGAACCGGTTGCGTGTGGACTTGGAAACCTCCAATAATGCTTTGGAGAGAGTGCGCGCCGAGCTGAAAACTCTGGGAGGTACCTTTCTTCGACCCACTGTATTATCATCTTCACTTTCCATGCTTTGAACCGAGTGCATTCACTCGAACAAACATACGCAATGAAAACCGTCGACTCCAAGCGCGACTCAACAATGATGTTTCTTTAGATTACATGAACAAGGCGCTGGAGGACAAGGACAAAGCGCTCGCCGACGCCCAGCATGTGGTGAAGGAGAAAACTGAAGCTCCTGACAAGAGACTGGCTGCTGCGAAGAGGATGGAGGAAGACAACTCGAAGCTGAAGCAAGAGCTTGTGGACCTCATCAAGAAGACTGAGCAACTAACCAAGAGGAGCAACGACCTGGAGAGGCACTTGGGAGAGTTCTCGAGGAAGATGTATATTCTGCTCGATGGTGAGTTTCTTTGTCGACTGAACTTTATGAAACCCTTGACGATTGTATCTCACCAATCCTCCTCCCATTCTCTCATTCTCCTTTCCCAGAATTCCGCCAAGACTTTGAGAAAGAGACCGAGGAGATCGAGCCCAACCTGGATCCCACCAAGTCACCTGTTGGAGATGCGGTGGCCATGAACATGCTCAGACTTAACTTTAGGCTTCAGGGTGTTCAAGCGTATGTCCTTCGATCAAAAACTGCAATGGAGAGGATCAACAAGGAGATGTGGCCTGAAGATACTCTTCAGCTCGACCTCACATCTGTGATGGCACGCCTGAACGACCTCTGCAGTCGAGTGCAAGCCTGGAAGAAATCTGCTGCTCGCTGTGGTGCTGACATGGCGCTCTCCCTCGTGAGGGTCCATTGCAAGGAAGTGAGGGAAGACAAGCTGAAGGAGTTCCGAGTGGTTAACACAAAGAAACTCCACTTTGAAGATTTCATGGAGACCTTCATCGACACAGCCACCAGGATCGCGAACGGCATCGACTTGGACACTTTCGTCGAGCCAGCAAGCCCGTCGGACGCTTAAAAACATGATCTTTGGAAGAAAAACTTTATTTGCCTCGGTATGCCGAGTGAAACTATATCAGCTTAAAACTTTATTCAGGCCTAAGGCCTGAGCACCTTTGCTTTCTCGAGAAACTTTTATTCGCGATTAAACTTTGGATTTATCCGTATTTGGCTTTCAATCGTTTGTTTGACTGAGTTTGTTTTTAGGCTTAGGCAAAAACATTTTCGCAGCTAAACCCCCGAGTGTGAGGATTGCTCAACACTCGGAATATTTTTGACCCTAGACGAGGAGTCATTTGCGGCTAGGGCGTCGAGTGGAAGTATCACTATCTACTCGATGGAATGTTTAACTTAGGCGAAAACATGTTCGCAGCTAAGCGCTCGAGTGTGAGGATTGCTCGACACTCGGAATATGTTTTAACCTAAGTGAAGACTGATTCACAAATAGGTCGTCGAGTGAATGGAATGCTATCCACCCGACAGGATTTTTAACTTAGGCGAAAACATGTTCGTAGCTAAGCCCCCGAGTGTGAGGATTGCTCGACACTCGGAGTATTTTTGGAACCTAAGCGAAGACTGATTTGCAAATAGGTCGTTGAGTGAATGGACTGCTATCCACCCGACAGGGTTTTTAACTTAGGCGAAAGCAGGTTCGCAGCTAAGCCCCCGAGTGTGAGGATTGCTCGACACTCGGAGTATTTTTTAACCTAAGCAAAGACTGATTCACAAATAGGCCGTCGAGTGAATGGACTGCTATCCACCCGACAGCGTTTTTAACTTAGGTGAAAGCATGTTCGCAGCTAAGCCCCCGAGTGTGAGGATTGCTCGACACTCGAAGTATTCCCAAGAGTGAAACTGTACGGTCGGAATTGACAATATATATATTGCAGAAGTTTGATTTGCATAGATGAAGTATTCTTATTACATCAGAAGACTCTTCTATCTCTAAGTATAAAAATGTCTGAGCAGATCTACATTCTAGGCTCATGGCTCGTCTATCCGCTTCATGAGATTGTACAAGTGATAAGCTCCATTGTTCAGCACTTTAGTGATGACGAATGGACCTTCCCATTCAGGAGGAAGCTTATGAGGTCGTTGTCGATTCACTTGGAGCACCAAGTCTCCCTCATGAAATGATCGACTCTTGACATTCTTCGCATGGAAGCGCCACAAATCCTGTTGATAGGCCGTAGTCTGGATCAAAGCCATCTCTCCTTCTTCCTCCAGGACATCAATGCCATCCTGCCTAGCTTGTCCAGCTTCAGCTTCAGAATATAGTTCCACTCGAGGAGAATTGTGAAACAAGTCACTCGACAAGATAGCTTCGGCACCATAGACCAGGAAAAAAGGAGTTTGTCCAGTCGACCGATTTGGCATAGTTCTCAGACCCCATAACACAGACGGGAGCTCAGTTACCCAGGCACCAGTGGCATGATCCAGATCGCGCATGAGACGAGGCTTCAGACCTTGCAGGATGAGTCCATTGGCTCGCTCGACTTTCCCATTGGTTTGCGGATGTGCGACAGATGCATAATCCACCCGAGTGCCCTGAGATGTGTAGAAGTTTCTAAACTCTTCCGAGTCAAAGTTGGTGTCGTTATCCGTGATAATGCTGTGAGGAACGCCATACCAAAAAATTATTTACCCCATGAATGTAACCTCCGTATGGGAGTTCCATTTCTTGATGGGCTTGGCTTCTATCCATTTTGTAAACTTGTCGACTACAACCAACAAATGAGTGAAACCGCCTTTTCTGGTTCGAAAGGGACCAATCATGTCGAGTCCCCAAATAGCAAATGGCCAAGCGAGGGGAATCGTCTTCAGAGCAGAGGCCGGTTTATGTGACAAGTTTGCATAGAACTGGCATCCATCACAATGATCAACAATGTCTTTGGCCATCTCATTAGCCCGTGGCCAGAAGAAACCAGCTCGGTATGCTTTAGCGACGATTGTCCGTGAGGACGCATGACGGCCGCAAGTTCCTGAGTGTATCTCCTCCAGAATCATTCGACCTTCTTCGGGGGAGATGCAAGGGTACGTCATGCCAGTCGCACTTTTTCTGAACAGTTGATCTCCCATCACAGTAAAGGCCTTGGACCTACGCACAATCTGTCGAGCCTCTGTTTCATCTTCAGGGAGTTCTTGTTAGAGGATATAAGCAATGTAAGGTACTGTCCAATCAGGAACGGTAACCAGAATTTCCATGACCAAATCGATTACTGCAGGGACGTCGACTTCAGTCGGATCAGTGTAACTCAAAGCTTGCGGGGGCTCTTTGGTGAAAGGATCTTCTTGCACTGAAGGATTGTGTAAGTGCTCTAAGAACACATCACTGGGGACGGGGCGTCGAGTGGACCCAATCTTTGGTAGTTCGTCGGTCGCCTGATTCTTCAGTCGAGGAACATTATGAAGTTCCAGGCCTTCGAATTTCTTCTCCAACTTTATGATAGCATTATAGTACGCCGTCATAGCGGGGTTTCGAACATCCCACTCTTTCATTACTTGATTCACCACCAAATCTGAGTCGCGACAAACCATCGGGCGTTTAACGCCGAGTGAGATAGCCATGCGCAACCCATATAAAAGTGCTTCATATTTTGCCTCATTGTTGGAGGAATCGAAGTGACTTTGCAAGACATAGCTGAGCTTGTTGCCCTTGGGAGATATGAAGACAACACCAGCACCAGACCCATTAAACATTTTAGAGCCGTCGAAGAACATGGTCCAATGTGCCGATTGAACTTGGATTGGCTTTTGCTGTTCAATCCACTTGGCCATAAAATCTGCTAATGTCTGGGACTTGATTGCTTTCTTGGCTTCAAACCTAATGTCAGAATGTCCGAGTTTGATTGCCCACTTAGCCACTCGACCAGATGCGTCTCGATTGTTGAAAATCTCAAACAACGGAGCATCACTAACGATTGAAATCGAGTGGTCTTGAAAATAATGCGCCACCTTCTTCGCTGGTAGGTAAATACCATAAACCAGCTTCTGGCAGTGTGGATATCTTTGCTTTGAGGGGGACAGAACTTCAGAGACATAATAAACTGGTCGTTGGACTTTGTAAGCTTTACCCTCCTCCTCTCGCTTGACAGTTAGCACCATACTGACGACCTGATTAGTGGCCATGATGTATAGGAGCAATGGCTCTTTGTTGCATGGAGTGGCAAGCACCGACTGGGTGGAGAGCAGGGCTTGGAGCTCAACAAATGCTGCCTCGGCTTCTGGAGTCCTCTCAAATGTATCGGACTTCTTCATCAATTGGTACAGAGGTAACGCCTTCTCCGAGACGAGAAATGAATCGACTCAATGCTGCCAGGCAACCTATGAGTTTCTGAACATCATGCACTCTCACGGGGGTCTTCATCCGGGTAATGGCGCTGATTTTCTCAGGGTTGACATTGATCCCTCGTTCAGAAACGAGAAAACCGAGTAAGTTGCCGCCAGGGACGCCGAAAGTACACTTGGCTGGATTCAGCTTTATGTCGTATCTCCTCAGATTGGCAAATGTTTCGGCCAAGTTAGCCAGCAGGTCGGAACCTTTACAGGACTTGACCAATATATCATCCATGTACGCCTCGACATTCTGAGGGATCTGGTCGAGTAAACACTTCTGAATCATGCGCATAAAAGTAGCACCAGCATTTTTCAGACCGAATGGCATAGTGATGTAGCAAAAACACCCGAATGGGGTGATAAAGGTTGTTTTTATTTCATCTAGGCCGTACAGATGGATCTGATGGTACCCAGAGTAAGCATCTAGAAATGATAAGTGCTCGCATCCCGTAGTTGAGTCAACAATCTGATCTATGTGGGGGAGCGCAAAATGATCCTTCGGGTAGACCCGATTGAGATGTTTAAAATCAATGCACATGCGCAACGTCTTATCCTTTTTGGGAACCATCACGACATTAGAGAGCCACTCAAAGTGGTAAATCTCCCGAATGAACTTGGCTTGCAAGAGACGAGACACTTCTTCACCGATTGCCTTGTGCTTCTCCGCTGCTGATCGACGCAAATGCTCCCTAACGGGCTTAGCTTTCGGATCAACTCTCACACGGTGCTCAGCCAGTCCCCTAGGAACCCCTGGCATGTCAGTAGGCTTCCATGCGAAGATATCCCAGTTCTCACAGAGGAACTGGATGAGCTCGGCTTCCTATCTGCTGTCGAGCGTTGATGATATATTTGTCGGGGCAGCAGTTGGATCCGTCGGGTGGATGTGCACTTTCTTTACTTCCCCTGCCGACTAAAACACCGACTCAGAAGTGGGCTTCTTTGCGCAAAGCAAAACAGCAGGGTCAGCGCTCTTCTTGTACTCCTCCAGCTCGACCATGGCCATCTGATGACCGGCGATCTTGGAACCTTGCTGGAGACATTCTTCAGCTTGCTGTCGATTGCCAGTGACCCTAATCAGACCCTTAGGGCCCAACATCTTCAACTTGAGATACACGTAACATGCTCGGGCCATGAATTGTGCATACGCTGGTCGACCCAAAATGGCGTGATAGGCACTCTGGAAATCCATGACTTCAAACGTCAACTTTTCCTTTTGAAATTTTTTATCGTCCCCGGACGTCACGTCCAACGCAATCTGGCCGAGTGACTTGGTCTTCTTCCCTGGGATGACTCCATGAAATTGCATGTTGCTTTCACTCAGTTGGGACATTGGAATGCCCATCCCTTTCAGGGTATCCGCATATAGGATGTTCAGACCGCTGTCACTATCCATGAGGACTTTTCTGAGTTGAGTGCCCCCCACCACCGGATCAACTACCAGAGCCTGTCGACCGGGAGTGGCCACATGAGCAGGATGGTCTGTCTGGTCGAAGGTGATAGCATACTAGGACCACTTGAGGTAGGTGGGGGTAGTAGGTACAGCCATGTTGATTTCTCTATTAATGACCTTCAGTCGACTCTTACTCTCGACATCAGCGAAAATCACAAGTGTAGCAGTGACATCTGGGAATGTTTATTTATCTTCATCTTCCTCCTTTTCAGGAGTCTTGTCACTCGGAGGAGTCTCCTTGAACTGATGAATGAGTGTTCGACACTGCCGAGTGGTGTGCTTGGCCAGAATCACATTGCCCTCCTCATCTTCCCTCGTGTGAATTACACACAGCTGATCCATAATATCAGTTCCTGACTGACTTTTTCCTTTCTTGGGGGCATACTGTGCTTTAGCCTTCCCCTTATTCTTTGCTAGGGTCGCTAGTGCGGCTGCTTCTGCTTGAACCGGACCCTAAGCTTTTCGCTTTTGTTTCCGATTAGAGTTGCCGCCATTATCACTGACGACTGCCTTCCCTTTGCCGCTACGAAGGCGGTCTTCTTCCTCGCCATTGGCCTACCAAGTGGCGATTTCCATCACCTTGCCGAGTGAAATATCACCCGTTCAACCGAACTTCAGATAAAGCTCTTTGTATCTCATACCAGCCTTGAAAGCACACACAGCCTGGTGTTCTCATACGTTCTCCATTGTGTGATGCAGAGTGGACCACCGCTGAATATAATCTCTCAAAGTCTCATTGGGCTTCTGGACACAATGATGTAAATCGACCAGACCTGCAGGACGCTTGCAAGTGCCCTCGAAGGTTCGGATAAACACTCGGGCAAGATCCTCACAGCAATATATACTGGAAGGAGCCAAGCGATTCAGCCAAGCACGAGCTGAACCATCTAACATCAAGGACAGGTGCTTCATTGCGACATTGTCATTGCCGCCACCAATCTGTACAGCCACTCGGTAATCATCTAACCAAGTCTCTGGCTTGGACTCGCCAGAAAATTTTCCGATCCTAGCCGCCAACCTGAAGTTGGGGGGAATCTCTGCAGAATGGATGGCTCTGCTGAATCACTTAGGACTAGAAATCATGGCTGAGCTACTACTCGGAAAGACTCTATCTTGGCCCTCTCTGTGGGCTCTGCCCCTGTCGATCCGCTTCTGGGTGAGGAGATCATGAGCATCAAACTCCGCATTCCGCTCATCACCGAACGAGCGCCTTTCGTCCGAGTGCTTGGGCACGCGCGGACCACCCTGCGAAGGAGCGGGCACTCGATAGTGGTCCTCGCGGTGAAACTGATCTATGACCTGATCCTCTTGAAAGCCTCCACCCCTACGACGCAAGGGCGATCCAGGGTTGTGCGCTGACTGAACGGTTTCGGCCCTGGGTGAGTTGCTGTGTATCCTGTTGCGGGACTGTGAAACAATGGAATTTTGACGCTGTGCTGCATCTAATAGTGCTCTGATTTGCATCAACCCTCTTCCAGCTTCTAATCGTGATGGCTGAATGGAATCTTCTATCCTAGCAGCAGCTGCTACATTTAACACAGGGGTACGATATACATCAATGTCGTTGCGGGATCTAGTTGGGAACAGCTGTCACCGCTGTCGACCGGCAACTGGTGAGCGCTGGCACGTGCACTCGTCGAGTTCCCTCTGGAGCTCTTCCAGCTGAATACGCGTGGCATCCAAGGCCTGAGCCTCGGTGGTCGTACCCGCGATGGAAGTATGAAGAACCTCACCATCGCGACGGGGATGATTACTTGACGCGCCGCCAGCATCGCGCTTGCCATGGCCAAATCCCGGCGGCGGGCTTTGATGAGAGCCCGCCATAAGGACCTCTGCTGCTGGATCGCAGCTCTCGCACTCAGAAGGGATATCGGACGGATCAGAATCCGACTCGAACACGCTGTGAAGAGACTTGGTAAGCTCGAGTGCAGCGATCTGCGGAGAAGAAATTTGATGTGCCACCGACATCGAGAGGTGCTTCCTGAAGCCATGCCGAATCATCGGCGATGAAGGTGAGCGCTCCGAAATGGATCTCGTGGCCCAGAGCGAAAACACCACCGAAAGGCATGTCGAAGGATGAAAAACACAACCTCGCCGGAACTCGCTTAGACGCCTGCCCCATGGTGGGCGCCAACTGTCGTGGGAATGAGCCTGACGGTAGAAGGTAGGGGTACGAAAGGAGAGGGCAGTGTCCTAGCTACGGCGAGGGTGCACACAGGAATGTATGAGTTCAGGCCCCTCTCGTGGAGGTAAGAGCCCTACATCTCAGTGCTCGGGATCTTTGTCATGTGGAATGTTGAGATTATAGTGGTTGTGAACCCTTGTGCCAGAGGGGAGGGGCGGCTTCTATAGATTGTGTTGCCCCTCATAATTTCCCGGCATCTAAGGGTCCAATTGTGGGTTTAAAGACTGTTGTTACTAGTAACGTACATAATAAAAGCTACTAATGATGTAAAGCCTAACGCCTGCCCGTTGGCCTCCTGGAGGTGGCTTCTGGTCTTCCGGCATCGAGTGGAAATGAGGTCTTCCGAGTGACAGTTGACCGTCGAGTGAAGGAAGAAGTCTCCAAGTGGATGTCCTGTCGAGTGTCTTGAGCGCCACCGGGAATCCAGTCGGAATCTTATTTGTGATCTTCAAGTCCTCCAATGTCATGCCCTTAGGTAGGGGGGTCAAGGTTAGGCCTAGGACCCTAGGTACATATCCTCGTCAACAGTTATAGAGCTTCAGAAGGAAGTTGACTCAATGCACATCCCTCGGGTCTCTTCTACTTCTTCGGATGATGATGATGAGGAGGAGGAGGATGGATCACCTCTAAGGCCGAGCACACAGTTCACTACTCAGGCTGAATTAGCCACAGTGCCTGCACCAGACTTGAGGCCCTCTTCATCAGCTCCTGCTACTGTCGGCACAGCTCCTGCTCCATCAGCTCCAGTTCCTCTAGTATCCACTCCAGCTCCATCCATGACATCTGCGGAGATCTTCGCCGACGTTGTTCTCTCGACTCCTTCATCAACAACCGGAGGAGATCATCCAAAGAACGCTTAGATATATGCCTTTGAACTTTTTGGTAACTTGTTGTCAACGGGGGAGAAGTGTATATAGATCTTTAGGCTTCGAGTGAGAGAGCATTTGGTGTTTGTTGCTTTTTCAAAAACAATTGCTTTTGGTTGCTTGTGATACACGCTTGATGATGTTTGATCATATGCTTTAATGTGTGATGCTACTATTTCTTATCATCTTAATGCTTATGTGATGATCATTCATCTTTGGTTGATTGTGTTGTGCTATGATGTTCATTCTAATTACTCTCGCACACCACCAAGTGGTATGTGACATGTAAGAAGTGACCCATGTACCTAATCGATTGTGCATTTGCATTCAAACACAAATTTAAAATAATGCACAAATTTAGGGGGAGCTTTTTCTTATCACATACTTCTCAAAGCAATGATTATATTCATTCATTATATCTTTGTCGAAGCTTTGATCTATATGTTGTCATCAATTACCAAAAAGGGGGAGGTTGAAAGCACATTTGCTCCCTTGGTGGTTTTGGTAATTAATAACAACATATAAGTCATTGAACTAATGTTTCCACCAAGTATATTTCAGGAAAGTTCAATGGTAGGGATGGCAAAAGGATTGTGGAGACTGTGGAATCACCCCAAGATGCAAGGGAATAGGTTGGCCAAGCTTCAAGCAAGAGGACTCTACATTTTACATTTGTGAGAAATCACTTTGAGTCCATAGGAAAGCCAATACTATTAAAAGGGGGTAAGGTTTTGTTGGTGAACAAAATGCTCATACGTGCACAAGTGATAGTCACCAAAAACATCCACAAGCTCTCCCACCAAAGTCTATCTATATCCAAACATTCAAAATCGATGCAACCAACATTCCTATCCTGGTACCACCGATTCCAAACCCTAGATAGACTCGGCCAAACCCTAACCCTTCGATGTAGCCAACACTGCTTTCGGTGCCATCGAGTTGGGCTGCCAAGTTTCTGTTACGCAAGTTCACATTTTCGGTCCATCCGTGAATGTTGAATAGGCATCACCGAGTTCGGCAATTCTAACCGTTGGTCACCTTGTCGGTGCAACCGAGATTTCTATATCGGTCTCACCGATATTCGAAAGTTGCCGCCTTTTGGTCACTTCGGTACCACCGAGATTAACACATCGGTGTCACCGAGTTGGTCATTTTGTGTGTAATGGTTGGATTTTTGGGGATGCCTATATATACCCCTTCACCACCACCTACTCGAAAGAGAAGCACTCAGAACTATTCCATACCTATCCTACTAAGTTTTCTTAGAGAGAACCACCTACCCTTGTGTTGAGGTCAAGATCTTCGACTCCAACCATATGGATCTTGATTTCTAGCCTCCCCAAGTTGCTTTCTGCCAATCCCATCTCTTCCACCAAGCCATATCTGCGAGAGAGTGATTGTGTGTTGAGGAGTCTATGATTTTGAAGCACAAGAGCAAGGAGTTCATCGTCATTACCGAGCCTATTACCTTTTGGAGGGTGGTGCCTCCTATATTGGTTAGGTGTCGCTTGGGACCCTCCTACTTAGTCTTGTGGAGTTAACCAAGAAGTTTGTAAGGGCAAGGAGATCGCCTACTTCGTGAAGATCTACCCATAGTGAGGCTAGTCCTTCGTGGACGAAAGCCATATGGAATAGTCAAGGTTGCTACTTTGTGGACCCTTATGGGTGGAGCCCTCCGTGGAAGCTCGTGACCGTTACCCTCCACAGGTTGAAGACTCCATACACATGGATGTACGATAGCGCCACCTATCGGAACCACGGGGAAAATCGTTGTGTCTACAATTGCGTTTGATATTCCTACCCTATCCCTTTTACTCATGCTTGTTGTTACATTCTGCTGCTATACTCTTAGACTTGCATGTGTAGGGTCTACTTGACATGCTATGAATGCTAAAACTTGCAAACACTAAAATTTGGGAAAGGCAAAACTTCTATTTTTTCAAGTAGTCTAATCACCCCCCCTCTAGACCTACTTTCGATCCTACAAAGGGCTAATGCTGAAGTGTTGCGAGGCCTCAAGACAAGAACTTTCGACAAGATGCGCAAGTGCGGAAGGCTCTCGATTGATGAGTTGTCGGTAGTTCTTTGGTCAATAAGGACGACTCCAAATCGAGCTACCGCCCAGACACCCTTCTCCCTAGATGTGGGGCGGAAGCAGTTCTCCACATGGAACTCATATACGGGTCACCTCGAGTGCTCACTTATGATGTGCTTGAGCAAGAGCAGTTGTGGCAAGATGATGCAACGCTCCTTGGGGAAGACCGTCTTTGGGCTGTTGTGCGAGCTGCATGCTACCATCAAGGTTTGCACCACTATCATAGCTGAAAGGTTCATGCCCGAAGTATTGAGGAAGGCGACCTTGTTCTTCGGTGGGTTCAGCCCGCCAAGAATTCTAACAATTTGACGCCAAAGTGGGAAGGCCCTTATCGGGTAGTGCGAGTCACCAAGCCTGGTGTAGTCTGCCTGGAGACCGAGGATGGCATTCTAGTGAGCAACTCCTACAATATCGAACATCTTCGTAAGTTCAACCCATAAGGCGTGCTTGTCGGGTCTCCCGGCAACCACCTTTTGTACAGGTCTTGCTGCCAAATCATGTCATCCTCTGTACAAAGCCAAGCTCAGACCCTGTGCATAGTCGAATAAAGCTAAGTGTTCTGCAAATCTCGTTGATTCTCATGTTTACTTATGTATATGTCTATCTGAGATATTGTATTGCGCTTACTCCCAGCAAGAGCTAATGGACCGCCAAGGTTCCATATCCATATTTTCTCTTCTTTCTTTTTCTCAAAGGACAGAAGGTTACCTCTCATGCAGCTTTGCCGGGGGGAATGGTGGTATGGATACCGACGGGCGATGTTCAAGGAAAAGATCTTGCCAGAAGGAGTGCGGCAATGAAAAGATAAGTTGCAAAAACCCTAAGTGAATTTTTCTGTGAAGTTATTTTCCTTGGACGATTGGGACTTTTGTATGGAAAACATGCACGCACGGGAACCTTGTCATGATCAGCTGTGCCCTTACTCTGTTTTGAGTCCGCTCAACAACTTAAGTGGCTTCGTCGGCGCCCCTGCTTCGTTTCGAGTCCGCTCAACGACTCAAGTGGTTGTGCTCACGCCCTTATTCCGTTTCGAGTATGATTAACAGCTTAAGCGGACGCGCCAAGGACGTCAAGGTATCTTGCCGGCAGTGGCACCGCCAGCAGGCTGCTAGGGACCCATTCCTCAATGCGCTCGTGGTAGGGCTACACACGCCGGCAAGTTCTTCCGAAAAGGCGTAGGGAAAGTTTCATGCAAAGAAGTAGTCTAACAAGGAAGATAATATACAGTCATTCAAATAGGGTGAAATTACATGAGATGTTGGCTCTTCCTAAGTACATCTTTATTTGACTTTCTCCCCTAGGGGAGATTACAAGAATAAAAAGATGGGAGGAAGAGGCAGATTACAAGGAGAAAAGGATGGCAAGAGGCCTCCTACGGGAGCCTGGTGTGACAGCCCAAGTGTTGTCCCTACCTTATTTGGCATGTAACCTATTGTATGAACCTTGTTCCCATGAGTTTAATGATGTTTTGCAACTTGTCTTCCATGTCTTGTTCTTTAAATCATGCATCATGCATCATGCATCTATAATGTCATGCCATGTTGTGTAGTGACCATGTATGTGAGTGTTATGATTTGGTTTGAGTGTGGGTGGAGCTCATGGGTGCAAGCTCCTATTTCTTCCCCTCTCTTTTCTTGTCACGCTTCTCCGTCGTGGCTTCCCCGAGCTCTTCCTCCTCTGCTTTGCATCCGGGAACGTTGGCGCGTGCCTTCGTTGTCTGCTTCGTCCTTGTCGCGCGTTCGGCCTCGCCTACATGTCTAGTGGACACTAGGTGAGCTCCCCGTGTCGCCTGCCTTTCCTTGCCGTCTGTTGCCTTGCATAGGCATCGCCACGCCCATGTCGTCGCCGTGCTCCCTGTGCTTCGGCGCCTCTGAATCTCCGGTTCAAAGAGCAGTTTTGCCGCGCGCCCCCGCTCCATGACGCCGCTCCCACGCCTTGGGGATAGAGTCCCTAGGCCACCCGCATCCCTTGTCGGGGTTCTCCCTCGCCAGAGTCCTCCCCTGCGCTCGCCTAGCCGTTGTCGTCGCGTGTCACTGTCGGAAGTGTCGTTTCCATCAGTTTCATCAGGTTCCCGTGTGTGTGTGTGCTTAAGATAGGCAGAGCCCCTTCTCTGTTAACGTTCGAGCCCGTAGCGCAGTGGTTGATGCCAGGGGATCGATCGCCAGGTCGTGTGTTCGAGCCCGTGGCTCCCCCCTTTTTATTTTTGTTTTTTATTTGTTTTCCTTTTTAGTTTTCTTCCTTTTGCAAATGTATGTGTATATACATAAGGGTATATGTGCATGTGTATATATGTGGGGGGGGCAGATTACACCCTTATGTGTGTGTATGTACATGTGAGGTGCACATATGCATTTGCTTGTGTGTGTAGGTGTGTAGGTATGTGTATGCACATATGGACAAGAGTGTAAGTGTGTGCTTGTCCAATATACATGTGAGGTGTATATGAGCATGTGTGTGTGTGCTTGGAGTGTGGTCTGCTAGAGTGTATGTGTGTGTGTGTGTAGGGGACTAGTGGGTTTCCCCACTTGACCCCCTTTGTTGTCATGCTTGTTAGTAGGTTTATTTGTGTTTGCCATGTTAAGCTAAGTTTCTAAATCTGGTTATGATCATATTGCTTTTGTCCATCCAGATTCATATGTCACTTATGAGAAAGGTGGTAGTTTTGCTAGCTTAGTGGTGCAATGTTGCTTGACATGATCATATGAGTGTGACACATGTATTTGGGGTAGAAAGAGCCAATGAATCCATTGGTGCTTTCAGATTTCACTTTTGAGAAAGTTTATAGAACTGTCATTTTTAGCTGTGATGCTACTTTGTCATTTTTGCATGATTTAATCCTTGCTTGCTTTGGGGCATGTGCCAACATGGAAGTGCTAGTGTTTTATATCTACTATGCTATGGTATTTTTGTTTAACATGAGAATCAACCATATAAGTGGGAACCATGCTGTTAAGTAGCCAGCTTAATGTTTCTATTTCAGCATGCTAAAAAAACTACCAAGTCTGAGAATCTGCTGTTATTTTTTATGCCATGTAGAGTGGATGGTATCTTGTGATGTGTTATGAATTTGAGCATGCTCAGTGCTAGTGTTGTGGAGTAGATGTTGTCTTCTATAATCCTGTTAATTTTCATGCCAAGAGGTAATCTCTAACATATTTAACTGCTGCTGTCAACTTGCTACTTTATTAACTCAGATTCCAGAAAACTGTTATTTTCACAAAGTCCCAGAAAACGGTTTCATCATGTCAACTTGTTAGCTCCATGCTTATTGAGGTGAGAATCCTATGCAGATTGTGTAGTTGGATAAGTTGATGAATTTGTTGTGTAGATCCTGTCAGTATCTTATTTGTGGTTGTAGGGTTCCTGTAGCTCAAGTTGTGGGCTGTGTAAGTTGCTATGTTGCTGTTTTGTGGCAGATTGTTGTTTTGTTGTGTTGTGACTTGTGGGAGCTATACTCCATGGAATTGAATGATTTTTGGGTATATTGTGGTTGGTTTTTATTTGCCTAACCAGTGGCTACCTTGGAATGCCATGAATTAGCCCATGGCCTTGTTGTCTTGTGTTTTTGCCCTCGTACCTTGTCGTGAGCGTATCGTGAGAACCGTAACTCCGTTTCTTTCGTTCTTTATATGCATTTCTATCGATTTTGCATGCTGCATCCATATTTGCCATGTTCATGCATGTTTAAATAACTTAACATGAGGTTATGTCTAGAATCATTAATAAACAAACTTTGCATGTGAAACATGACTAGTTTTGGATTGCCATGTTAATTCTTCATAAATGAATCATGTATCATCTTGGTTGTGCATTGCATCTTGGTTGGATGTTTATTATTGTTGTTTATATTGGGTAGATGCGAGTGTTGATACTGAGTACGAGGACCCAGGAGAGTACTACTACGAGGATCCCGCTACTTGTTCCACTGAAGAACCAACAGGCAAGATGATCGTACCCGGATCCCGATACTATTTTCGCTTGCTAGTTTCTCGCTCTTATCGTTACAATTGCACTAACTACCACTTGAATATCAGCCTCCTAAATGCCATGAAAGCTTCTAACCACATCCTAGCAAACCTTTGAGTGGCTAAGTTACAGCTGCTCAGCCCCTCTTATAGCATTTTTAGTTGCGGGTGCAGGTTGTTCCATGTGATAAAATGGATTTGGATATCACAATATTATCTGTTATTTAATTTAATGCACATATATATCTTGGTATTGGTGGAAGGCTTGGCCTTATGCTAGGTGTTTTGTTCCGCTGTTACCGCCATAGTTCTTGTTACCGGTGTTATGGTTTCCATATTTTGCGCTCCTAACACGCTCGGGGTTGTTAGGGGGGCCCCTTGTTTATTCGGTTGAGATTAAAACTTGTCTGGCAAGACCCAACATTGGTACTACATTTGCTTAACAACTTACTAAAATTTGCATAGGGCCTTGCAAACCCGTGGATAATTAATCAACCCTCGGGCCAGTGCTCCTCATGAGAGTTGGTCCAAACTAGAGTCGTGTGCGGGGCCAACCCGGGGCAACTCGGGAGATTTCTATCAGGCCACTATACGCTGTGCTCATCCGGTCGTGTCCTGAGAACGAGATACGCGACTCTTATCGGGTTCGTCGACACGTCGGGAGGTCTTGCTGAATTTGTTTTACCTTTATCGAGTGTCTTGCGTGTGGACTCTGACTTTCTTCAGGTTTTCTCGAGGTGTTGGAATTCCTTTTGAGTTACCTATGACGACCACGAGATCCGTGGTCGAGGCTATTCCCGCGGAGTGTGATCATTTGTGATGGACTAGTTGGAGCACCCCTGCAGGGTTAAATCTTTTCAAGAAGCCGTGCCCGCGGTTATGTGGCAACTTGGATATTTGTTTGACACCCGGTTATAGTAAATTTGAAGTAAACTCTAAATAAAATACACCAACTATGTGAGTAACCATGACCGTCTCTGCTCGTGAACATGATCCGAGAGAGAACACAGTGGGGTTATGATTGACGTAAGAAGGTGTTTAGGATCTCATAGAGATCATACTAGATTCGATCGTTCTTCGTAGGCCACTCATATTTATTTCTTTATGTTGCGTAAGTTAGTCACCACAGATGCTTAGAGCTACTGCAAACCAAACACTTACCCCATCCCAACCTTTAAGCTTGAATAGTCTTGGTACCCGGGCGCTTGATTGCTGAGTCCTTGTGGCTCACAGATTACTACGACCCTCCAGGTACAGGTACAGATGAGTACGTGCAGGATGATCTTACCCAGCTCCAGTGGGAATACGATGAGGAAAGAGGCAGGATGTACGTGACTTACCCGGATGAGTAGAGGACCATGGTCGTGATCTTTGGGATCGCGAGATAGTATCATTTGCATCTGATTTTATCGTTTGATTTTGTCTATAGTCGGACGCTGTCTTCATCATGATGATTTGAACTCTGTGTGAATTGTAATTTAGCATGTGGCGAGTGTAAGACAACTTGTATACTCATCTCTTCTGTAATGTATGATGCAATGTTACTATACTTGCGAACGGCAAGATGCACATCTATCCCTTGTGAGGCCCTCATGTCTTAAAATGGATAGGCGCGCATCTTGGGCGTGACACCTGGCCCCCTGGACCAGCCTTGCGTAGAGGAGAAGACCAGCACTGTGCTAACGAGAGGGGGGCAGAAGCCGAAGTCCATGGGCTTGCCAGAAGATCCAGCTGGAAGATGAGGCAGCGCCCGGGACAAGGACCCCAGGCAAGATCGTCCTGTCGGGAGGGGGAGAGGCATGAGGATGGCGATGGTGGTGCGGCCGCCGATCAGTCAGAGCTCAGGTCGTTGTATTCCGACTTGACGGCCTGGAGCTCGGACTCATTGTCGCTTTCACCGACACCGTCCTCCTCGTCGCTGTCACTCGAGGATGAGCTTTTAGCGCCACCTGAGCTCTCTTCGCAGCAGCTGAGACGGACGCCTGAGTGCCCATAATTCTTGATAGAGAGCAGACCGGCCTCTGTCATTTTGAAATGAAGGACATGCCCATCCTGGAGGTTGTGGGCGCGGGCGAAGGATTTCCAGCCACACCTGAAGAGCATGATGCGGCTCTCCAGATACTCGACGTCCACCCGTGTGGCGCCATTGCAGCAGCCATGTGCCCGCAACCAAAAAACTGGTGACTCGTTGGCCTCCATCGCCCTAGAAAAAGGGTGACGGAGGTGCAAATGGCTCCGAAGGGGACCGCACAGTTTGAGGACGAACTCCAACACCGTTCCCTCGGCATGGGTCTCTTCGAGGAAGGGGCCTAGCGTCGGAGGGAGAGATGGAGCAGCACTCCGCCTCCCCCAGCCTCAGCCTCCACGGCGACCATGGCCCCTCGCGCCTCTCCCGCCATGAGCACCCGGGTCACCCTCCGCCTCTATGGCGGAAGCGGTGGCCTGATCTAGACGAGAACTCCTCCTTGGTGCGAAGGACGATGGCCGCCCTCGCCTCCTATTCATGGCTAAGGGAAGGCACCACTCAGGGTTTAGAAGAAGTGGAAATGCGAGCTCCGTAGATTCACACTTGATGAGGGAGGAAGGATGGATGAGCATCGCCCTTGCTGCCCCTCAATTTATAGGGAAAGCATGGGGACTGGCTCTCCCCCGCTCCAAGAGTCATCGCCCACCTCCTCCAAAAGTGTCGCCCATGATCATGGGGCGAACAGCAACCACCCCGTTGCTCCAATCCACGGCGCTGAAGCTTCTGCCACGGCTAGGACTTTAAGTCACGGACGCCCGTTGCTGGCTCTTCGCTATGCATGCGGTGCGCGTGGCGGAAACGACCTGACGCAGCCATGGAAACAATTATTACCATTCCATGCACGTACCCCACAACGCACACCTTGCGCGCATCATGGGGAGGTGGAGTAAATAGAATGATTACAACAATTAATCCCTGCCAAGCGTTCCCTTGCACTATTTGGGCCTGGCCAAATGATGTCTACTACACAACCTTCTTCTTGTAGACTCGTGTTGGGCCTCCAAGCGCAGAGTTATGTAGGGCAGTGGCAATTTTCCCTCAAGTGGATGACCTAAGGTTTATCAATCCGTGGGATGTGTAGGATGAAGATGGTCTCTCTTGAATAACCCTACAATCAAATAACAAAGAGTCTCTTGTGTCCCCAACACACCCAATACAATGGCAAATTGTATAGGTGCACTAGTTTGATGAAGAGATGGTGATACAAGTGCAATATGGATGGTAGATATAGGGTTTTTTAATCTGAAAACATAAAAACAGCGAGGTAACAAATAGTAAACAACGAGCAAAACATTGTATAAATGCTTGGAAACAAGGCCTAGGGTCCATACTTTCACTAGTGCAATTTCTCTTAACAATACTAACATAGTAGAATCATATGTAAATCTCTCACATGCGACAAAGAGTCCACTCCAAAGTGACAAATAGCGGAGAACAAACGTAGAAATTATTGTACGGTACAAAACCACCTCAAAGTTATCTTTTCTGATCAATCTTATGAGCTATCCCTATAAGTTTCACGAACAGCCCTAGAGTTCATACTAAGATAACACCTTAATATACACATCAACCAAAACCCTAATGTCACGTAGATACTCCAATGTCACCACAAGTACCCGTGGGCTTGATGATACGATATGAATCACACAATTTCAGATTCATTATATTCAATCCAACACAAAGAACTTCAAAGAGTGCCCCAAAGTTTCTACCGGAGAGTCAAGACAAAAACATGTGCCAACCCCTATGCATAGATCCCAAGGTCACGGAACCCGCAAGTTGATCACCAAAACATACATCAAGTAGATCAATAGAACATCCCATTGTCACCACAGATAACCCATCGCAAGACATACATCAAGTGTTCTCAAATCATTAAAGATTCAATACGATAAGAAAACTTCAAAGGAAAAACTCAATTCATCCCAAGATAAAGAGGGGAAAACTCCATATGATTCATCTATATCAATAAAGCTCGTGATACATCAAGATTGTGTCATCTCAAGAACACGAGAGAGAGAGAGAGATCAAACACATAGCTACTGGTACATACCCTCAGCCCCGAGGGTAAACTACTCCCTCCTCGTCAAGGAGGCTACCGGGATTATGAAGATGGCCTCCGGTGATGGTTTCCCCCTCCGGCAGGGTGTCGGAATGGGCTCCCAATTTGTTTTTCGTGCTGGAGGCTTGCAGCGGTGGAACTCCCGATCTAGGTTTATTTTCAGATGTTTCTATATTTATAGGAATTTATGGCGGTGGAAACAAGTTAGGATGGGCTACGAGGGAGTCACAAGACTGTGAGGCGCATCCTAGGGTGGGTGGTCATGCCCCTGTGGCTTGTGACTACCTCGTGGATCTTCTGGCCCAACACCGATGCTCCATGGGTCTCTTTTGGTCCATAAAAAATCACCGTAAATTTTTATTTTGTTTGGACACCGTTTGATATTCCTTTTCTATAAAACTCAAAAACAAGGAAAAAACAGAAACTGGCACTGGGCTCTGGGTTAATAGGTTAGTCCCAAAAATAATATAAAGTTGTGGTAAAAATATTGTAAAACATCCAAGAATGATAATATAACAGCCTGGCAAGCAAAAATTATAGATACGTTGGAGACGTATCAGCATCCCCAAGCTTAATTCCTGCTCGTCCTCGAGTAGGTAAATGATAAAAACAGAATTTTTGATGTGGAATGATGCCTAACATGTTCATCATATTATTTTCTTCTTTGTAAAGCATGGACATTTGGACTTTGTAAATAATTCAAAGCAATAGTCTAGTTTTAACATAATGACTTCAGTACTCAAGCATGTCAACAAGCAACCATGTCTTTCAAAATATCAACATTAAAGAAAGTTATCCCTAGCCCATCATGCTCAATCATTGATCCATTCATGAAACACACTCACATATTAGCGATGCCTAATGCTCAAGTACGATCATAGTGCCCCCTAGTTGGTGCTTATAAGAGAAGATGGAGACTCAAAGCAAAAAATAAAAATTGCATAAAGTAAATAGATAGGCCCTTCGCAGAGGGAAGTACAGATTTGTAGAGGTGCGAAAGCTCAAGGTTTATATTGAGAGAGAAAAATATTTTGAGTGGCATGCTTTTCCTGTCAACGAAAATGACGAAGTATCTCACAATACTTTCCATGCTAGATACATTATAGGTGGTTCCCAAACAGAATAGTAAAGTCTTTACTCCCCCTCCGCCAATCAATCACACTCCACAGCGAGCCGAATCCATGGGTATTGTCCATACCAAGCACATTCCTGAGGGAGTTTTGTTTCATTATATTTTGATTTGATTTTTGAGCATGGGACTAGGCATCCTGAATACCAGCCACTTTCTCATGAATGATAGTGAATCAACACATATCGTGAGAATAACACACCTAGCATGGAAAAATATTGGATACTCCCCACCGGTTCATGAGCGGTACAGGCACATAAAAGAGAAAATTTATTTTGAAGATTTAGAGATCGCACATACAAATTTCCTTGGAACGGCATGGAAATACCGCATATAGGTAGGTATGGTGGACTCATAATGCAAAAGTTGGTTTAAGGATTTTGGATGCACAAGTAGTATTTCTACTTAGTACAAATGAAGGCTAGCAAATAGATTGGGAAGCAACCAAACCGAGGAACCAAAAATCACATAAGTGAGCATTGAGTCATAACTAACATCAAATAATGCACCACAAGTAGGATGTAACTTCATTGCATAACTATTGACTTTCGTGCATGCATAGGGAATCACAAACCTTAACACCAATATTCTTACTAAGCATAATTACTCACTAACATGACTCACATATTACTATCATAATGTTTCAAAACTATTACAAAGAATAAAGTTTAATTTGTCCCATGATCTTCATGAAAGTTTCTATTATATCCTCCTTGGAATGTATCACTTTGGGACTAGTTTCATGTATTGTCATTGTTTTTTCGACAAGCTCAAACAAATTTAAGTAAAGCACATGAGCAAATGACAAGCTACTCTCAAAGGATATGAGTAGTCAAACAATTAAGGAGATATGTGAGGACTATCTCTCCCTCAATAAATATTTTCATATCTTAAGTACTTTATTCAAACAGCAAGCAAAATAAAAATAGCACTCCACGAATAGCACGCATCATTTGAACGAATAAAAAATTAGTCTCAACATAGGCTAACCGATAATTGTTGATGAAGAGAGGTGGGATGCATAGCATCCCCAAGCTTAGATGTTTGAGAGTTCTTGAAATGTTTAATTGGGATTCCTTGGTCATGCCCAAGCTTGAGCTTTTGTATCTCGTTCAATCCTCTCATACCACGGTTTCACCTATTCTCAAAAACTTCATCCACACAAAACTCAAAAAGAACTCGTGAGATAGGTTAGTACACATAATAATAAATCAACTCTTTATGTACTGCCAAGACAAGTTACATGATAATTTTCAAACATTAGGTACTGTATAATATCATTTCCACAATTTATATCTACCAATATAGGCTATGTAAACTATAGGATAAGTAGATAACGAAACTATGACAGCAATCTGTCTAAACAAAACAGTCTGTAGAAATTTATGAAAACAGTGTACTTATGTAACTCAAATAATAATGAAAAATTAGGAAATTCTATAAAATTTATATGACCATACTTTGTAAAAAATTCATAAACTTTCCATGTTCCAGTAAAAATATGAAAATTCAAACACTATAGCAGAAGTTTCTGTTTTTACCCAGCACATATCAAAACATGCAATGCAAGCAACCTAAGGCAATTCTTGGAACTTTTGTTGAAAAACTAGATTATAAATAACACCTAAAAGAAAATAACAAAATATAATGACGCTGCAAGAAAAACACATATTATGTGACGAATAAAAATATAGCTCCAAGTAAGATATACCAATAGTGTTGAAGACGAAAGAGGGGATGCCTTCTGGGGCATCCCCAAGCTTCGATGCTTGAGGCTTCCTTTAATATTACCTTGGGGGTTCCTTTTGCATACCCAAGCTTAGGTTATTGTCACTCCTTATTCTCCTCGTATCGGTGTCTCACCCAAATACTGAAAACTTCAATCACACAAAACTTAACGGAACTTCGTGAGATGGGTTAGTGTAGTGAATATAGATCATTCACTTAGGTACTGTCAAGACAACATTCATAATTTTTTCCACATGATACCTACTATATTACATCATTACCACAATTTATATTACTCAATATAAGCTATAGGAACACTTGAAACAAGCAAACTATGCATGCAAAACAGTATCTGTCAAAAACAGAACAGTGTGTAAAGATCTGAATGATCACAGAACTTCCCTGACTCTAAAAATTCTTAAATATTAGGAAAACTCAAGGAATTTGCAAATAAAGTTTTTTAAAAAAATTCAGATTTTTTTACCGTTCTAGTAAAATCAAATAATTCATATACAGTATGCAAAACTCTTTGTTTTTGCATAGAATCAAACAAGCAAGTATCCACACTATCCCAAAGGATTTACTTGGCATTTTATTGAAATAAAAGACAAAAAATGATTAATACAATAGCTTAATCATGTGAACACACAAAAACAGAAAGTAAAAGTGTTGGGTTCTCTCCGAACAAGCGCTTTTCTTTAATGCCTTTTAGCTAGGCATGATGATTTCAATGATGCTCACATAGGAATAGTAATTGAAACATGCAAAAGAGCATCATGAATCTCATGACGAGCACATTTAAGTATAACCCACTTCCTATAGATAGGGATTTTGTGAGCAAACAATTTATGGGAACAAGAATCATCTAACATAGGAAGGCAAAACAAACATAACTTAAAAACCTTGAACACATAGAGAGGAAACTTGATATTATTGCCATGCCTACAAGTATATGTTCCTCCCTCATAATAATTTTCAGTAGCACCATGAAGAAATTCCACAGTATAACCAGCACATAAATCGTTATTTTGATGATGCACAAGCATAGAAAATTTGTCACTCTCCACATAAGCAATTTTCTTCTCATTCAAAATATTTGGAGCAAACTCAACAAAATAACTATCATGACATACTTGATTGAAATAATGTCGGGACCCCGATCCTAAGCCATAAGAATCCAGCATGTAACAAATCACATCACTTTGCGGCCTCACTCACGGTCAACTCCATGGCTGCCACCTTACCTGGGTCGGGACCGTTTGCGTCTTTTGGCTCACGTATGTAATATGTTGCTAGCATTCAAACATCAAAGAACCCGGGTCGACATGACTAGTCATAGAACCCAAGTGGCACATCCGTAGAGGAACAAGCATACATAACCCAGTAATGCAGGTGTCGGCCTCTAGCATGTGTAGACGAGTCATAGAAAGCTACAAGGACTCCATTACACCGTGGGACATAAATGTCATCACTGCACGTAGACGAGTCGTAGCAGGCTATAGGGACTCCATTACACTGCGAGACATTTCCCAGAAAGGACAGACACAGCAGCAAGGAAGGATACATGTTGGTCAATCAATGTGTCTGGAGCAGTAGCAAGCTACCAAGGCTCGGTGGAAGCACAAAGAGGCAGTTCCCTGTAAAGAGTACTACTAAAGGCACACAACTAGGTGTCGAATCCCATACATATCGTTGCACGTTGCACGTATGCACGACATGCCCGATATGCATAGATGCAACTATGTCATCACAACATAACCATACAACAGCACAACATTTATTTAGGAGGCTCATAAGAGCCAACATAGTGTGATATTACAAGCAGGGGTCACATGACCCAACACACAAATAATACAAGCAACAAGCGGAAGCTTAACATGTCTGGGCACAGACATCTAGAAAATAAGAAGGTTGAGGAAGCATGTCTATCTACAAGGACCTCCACGGGAACCAGACCTCTGGCTGGGATTCCCAAGCTAAAAGGCCAATATCGATCTTATCGTAGAAACCACTAGCGAGACTGGAGTCTCCTTTGCAAAAACATAATTAAGCAACAGTGAGTACTGAGTACTAAGCAAGACTTACATCAGAACTAACTACATATGCATCGGTATCAACAAGGAGGTTGTGCGGTTCAATGCATCAAGCCTGCTTTGACTCGGTGGCTATCCTATACTACGACTTTCATAACTTTGAATAGTTTTGTGAAGTGTACACAAGTCCACTAACACCACAAAAATACACCACCATGGAACCGCTCCCGTCTTCCTACGAGAGTGCCATCCACAATACTCACACTTGTCTTGAAGCTTTTATGATTAACCTTTTAAATTGTCTATGAACCATATAAGTATCCAAGTAGTCCATATCCGCAGACGCGACTATTCGAATAGATTGATTACCCTACAGGGGTGTACTTCATCACACATGCTCTCGCCACTTACGGCCATGTGCTCGTAAAAAGGCACCTCGGCAACCTTCAAGCGGAGGCCCAGCGAGGGAGTCGGCCACGACATAACTAACCACAAAAGACTCTAGTCCAGGTTTATCACCTATTTGAGACTGAACCCGCAAGGAACTCCGGCCGAAGTTTCCTCAACGGCCCGAAACAATGTGTACAGGGTTCCCAAGACCACCTCGACGGATGGTACTACCCTTGGTACATCGGGTCATAATGCCTAGTCTATCCCAAGCCCACCTGTATGGGGTGCCACTCGATACACTACTAGCATATCCTACAAACACCAGAATCTAGTTGCAACTCCTTAACAGATCTCAAGTCGATTAATAAGTCGAGAGTGTCAATTAAGGATCCCAATGTGCTGTAGTAGCTAATCTTGGACAACATACACAAGACTCAATTCCTAAGGACGGCCCCAATGAGACAACCCGCCATGTACTCCTACACGAACTCTCATCGCTACCTTTACCAAATCGTGTTCACAACTTAACTCTCAACAGTAGAATAAATTTCAGTTCACTCCGGTTCATCACCCAGATGAATCAGACCTGACACAACTCTAAGTGTAGCAAGCATAGCAGGTTGAAGGCACAACAGGGCTCAGGCATCTACCAGGTATGCTAGGTTGCATGGTTGAGCTATTTACTGTGACAATGACAGGTCATGCAGAGGAATGGGTTCAACTACCGGAACATGCTAAGTTAAAACGTTTTGTCCTAATGCAATAAGTGCGAGCAAGAGCGAGAGAGTGAGATTGTATCGGATATGTTCAAGGGTGTTGACTGCCTGATAAGACGATCACACGTTACGGCTCCTCAGATGGATACTCGACCGTATCCTCCGGAACTGTGCCTAACACGAAGAACAACCATCAAAAGGGGAACAAATCAATACACACCAAAGCAACAATATGATGCATGAATATGTCATGGCAATATGATGTGTCTGAGATATTGCATCTAGCAACGGATTTAAATGAAGTAGATTTGAATTCAAGGTTCAAATTCAACTCCATATATGGAGTTCCATAATGTATTTGAGCTAAAATGTCCAATTTCACCTATTTAGGTTGCTCTAACATGCATGAAAATGGTACAGATGGATTCATTGAATTTTTCTGATCAATTTTCATATATAAATTATTTTCATCTGATTTACAGATTATTTTCTATGAATTTTTGAAGTTTTTATTAATTTTTGGAATTTATTTAATATACAGAATTACTTTTATTCGTCAGCCTGACGTCATTGTGATGTCAGCAGGTCAAAGGCGCCAGCCCAGCTCAAACCTGGTGGCTGGGCCCCACCTGTCATTGACTTACTCCTCTAATAGTTTTTTTAATTAAGCTAACTAAGGATTTAAAAAGGTCGGCCCACATGTGTGTGACCCAGGGGTCAAGAAAATGGTGATTAGCCTTAAGCTAATCACCTGACGATGGGGCCCCACCGGTCGGGGCTCAGGCGACGGCTCATCGCTAGCGACCTCTGGTCGCGGCCCAGGGGTCAAGAAAATGGTGATTAGCCTTAAGGTAATCACCTGACGATGGGGCCCCACCGGTCGGGGCTCAGGCGACAGCTCATCGCCGGCGACCTCTCATCGCGGCGGCGTCCGCGCTTCCGGCCACGGGAGTGGCGGCTAGGGGCACTAGGGCAAAGCCCTCACTTGCCCACACCCGGAAAGGCTAGCTAGGGTCGCGGGGGTTGCCAAAGACGGCGATTGCGATGCCGGAAGCGGCGGCCAGAGCTCGGCCATGGCGGCGCTAGGGCCTAGGGAGCGTGGAAGAGCTGGGGAAGAGGGGAGATGGATGCGACAGCTCACAGGGGGCTCGATGGCATCGAAGGCAAGCTCGGGGAGGCTCCTACGGCGGCAAATGGCGATGGGGGCTTCAGCCATGCGCGGGAGAGAGCGGAGGGGGAAAAGAGCGAGAGAGAGAGCGGCAGGGCAAGAGAGAGAGAGAGAGAGGAGAAGAGATCCACGATGGGGAGGGGGTCGCGCTGGCCGCCCCGGAGGCCTCTAAGGCAAGTAGCCAGAGAGGAGGTGGCCGGTGCGTGCCAACGCGCCCCTGCCACACGCCCTCCTGCCTAATCGTAGGAGGTTGAAGACGGTGGAGGCTGGCTGGGCCAGCCCCTCCTGGGCCTCCTTTCCTTTTTTTAGTTTTGTTCTTTTTACTATTTCTAATATTGCATTTGTTTTATTTTAGGCACTAAAATATTTTATGGAAATGTGAAACTTTTTCTGGGCACTAGAGGAATTATTCCAAAGGCCCTGGCCAAGTTTCAGATTTGTTGGAGATTTAAAAATATTTATAGCATTTTAAAACCCCAATATGAATATTTATTGATTTAATTCAATACCCAAAATGACATTTGTAAAATATGCACCACCCCTAGTTTATGTTGCCACATTATTCCAGAGAAGATGAACATTTTCCAAGGTCACTTTGTATCACTAGAAAAAAATGTTGAGCCTATTTGAATTCAAATGGTGCTAGGGTTTTGAACATCCCCATTTCAAGTTTAAAAGAATTTAAACATGATGCGATCACAACATGGATCCTAATGCGTGCTAAAGCTAGGGATGTGACAACTCACCCCACTTAAAAGAATCACGTCCCGAGATTCTGGAGTCGACGGTAAAAGAGTCGGATACTCAAATCAAAGACGATCTTCACGCTCCCAGGTAGCTTCATGATCAGAATGATGTGACCACTAAACCTTTAAAAACTTGATATTTCGACGCTAGGTTACACGCTCAGCTTGATCGAGAATACGAACAGGATATTCTCGATATGAAAGATCATCTTGAAGATCATGTGTTTCGTGGTCCAGTTCACGGATAGGATCCTTGATGCAACGCCTGAGTTGAGAAACGTGGAAAACATCATGAACTCGGGAAAAAAACGGGGGAAGTTCCAATTGGTAGGCAACCTCTCCTCATTTAGCAAGAATGCGAAAAGGACCAATATAATAAGGAGCCAATTTCCCTTGATACCGAAACGATGGGTACCCTTCAGAGGAGTAACCCAAGGTAAGCCTTTTCATCCACCTCATAAGTTACATCCCTATGATGGCGATCATACTGACTGAGCTATCTTGAGATTTTCGCGAATAACGCGAACTTGCTCTTCTACTTCCTGGATCATATCTGGCCCAAAGAATTGTCTTTCCACGGTCTTTGACCAGTTCAAAGGTGTTCGGCATCTTCGTCCATAAAGAACTTCAAAAGGAGCTTTGCCCAGACTGCATTGGTAGCTGTTGTTATATGCAAACGCTGCAAATGGAAGACACTTCTCCCAATTCATTCCGAATGAGATGACACAAGCTCTCAGCATGTATTCGAGAATTTGATTGACTCTTACAACCTAACCACTTGATTGAGGGTGAAAAGCAGTGCTAAAGGAGAGATGGGTTCCCATAGCATTCTGGAAACTTTCCCAAAATCGAGAGGTGAAAAGACTTCCACGGTCTGAATTGATTTCCAATGGAACACCATGCAGGGACACTATTCAAGAGATATACAAGTCCGCCAATTGACTAGTAGTGTTACTCTCTCGGACATGAAGGAAATGAGCCACTTTGGAAAGGCAATCAATAACCACGAAGATTGCATTATTTCCTTTCTTGGTCTTGGGAAATCCGGTGATGAAAATCCATTTCAACTTTATCCCATTTCCATTCAGGAATAGCTAAAGGATAAAGGGTGTCAGCAGGTCTCTGATGCTCTGCCTTCACGCGACGACAAACATCACAGTTAGCAATGAATTGAGCGATTTCCCTCTTCATTCTAGTCCACCAGAACCTTTGGCGTAGACCCTGATATGTCTTGGTGCTGCCAGGGTGAATGGTGAGAGGAGATTCATGAGCCTCCTTAAGGATCAACTCTCGAAGTTGTTGCTTTTTAGGAACTACTAGCCGATTCCCAAAGTATACTGCACCTCTATCATCAATGGAGAAACTACCAGCAATTCCCTTTTCAACATTATCCTTGATCCGGGTAATACCCGCATCATACTGTTGGCTTGTTATAATTTGATCCTCCAGAGTAGGTTTCGCAACCAAGGTTGAAAGGGATCCATGAGGAACAATGTGAAGGTTAAGCTTGCAAAATTCCTCATTCAGAAGGGGTTGACCTTGTTGCAGCATAAGATTGTTGCAATAGGATTTACGACTTAACGCATCCGCCTTGACATTTTCCTTGCCTGGGGTGTAAGTAATTCCCAAGTCATAATTTGTAATCAGCTCTAACCATCATCTTTGTCTGAGATTCAGATTTGGTTGAGTGAAGATATACTTCAGGCCTTGGTGATCTGTGTAAATCTCGCAACGATTACCAAGAAGGTAATGTCGCCATACCTTGAGTGCATGGACTACTGTTGCAAGCTCCAAATCATGTGTTGGATAATTTTTCTCATGTGGGTGCAACTGTCGGGATGCATAGGCGATCACCTGTCGGTCTTGCATAAGAACACATCCAAGTCCTTGTCTGGAAGCGTCACAATAGATGACGAAGTCCTTGGAGAAGTCAGGTGGCACAAGCACGGGAGCAGAGGTCAAACGTCTCTTCAGTTCCTGGAAACTGTGCTCACATTGTGGGGTCCACTCAAACTTCTTATCTTTCTTAAGGAGTTCCGTCAGAGGCTTGGCAACTTTAGAGAAGTTCTTCACGAAGTGGAGACAATAGCTTGCTAAACCAAGGAAACTTCTAACTTGCTTAATTGTTTCAGGTGGAGTCCAGTCGAGAATGGCCCGAACTCTTTCAGAATTGACTGCAATGCCTTTTTCGGAGATCACATGACCTAGATAGGTCACTTTAGGTAACCAAAATTTACACTTGGAGAACTTGGCATAAAGACGGTGCTCTCTGAGTTTTTCTAGCACAAGTCTGAGGTGCTCAGCATGTTCTTCTTCATTCTTCGAATAAATCAAGATATCATCGAGGTAAACCACGATGAATTTATCTAAGTATTCCATGAAGATTGAGTTCATCAAACCGGAGAATGTTGCTGGAGCATTGGTTAGTCCAAAGGACATGACTGTGTACTCATACTGGCCATAATGAGTGACGAACGTTGTTTTGGGAATGTCTCCATTCTTAATCTTGATTTGGTGGTAGCCTAACCTCAAATCCATCTAGGAGAACACTGAAGAACCAGCGAGTTGATCATACAAATCATTGATCCTGGGGAGCGAATACTTATTCTTTATTGTGACCAAATTGACGGGTCGGTAATCCACAACCATACGATCCATTCCATCCTTTTTCTTCACAAAGAGGACGGGACAAGCCCAAGGAGAAGAGCTAGGTCTATCACAAACTCTACATCCCTGTTAGGCAGAATGCCTGGCAATTCTTCTGCAAATACATCCAAAAAATCTCTTACTACCGGTATATCTTCAAGATCGAAAAGAAGGTTGGCATTGAGTGAATAGAGCTGACACTTTGCAACTCGTGTTTAAACATGGACTAACTTGCTAGATGGATGCGTAAGCTGAACAGACCTAGTGGAGTAATCGATCTTGGCATGGTGAGCTATCATCCAGTCCATACCCAACATGATATTAATATCTGAAGACTTGAGAGTTATCAACAAAGCAAGGAATACAAGTCTATCAACACGAATTTCATTTCCATGGCTTATTCTTGTGGTCTGCCATCTAGACCCTAGAGTCTGAATTTCAAGAGCAGTTGGCATATCGCAAAATGACATGTGCAACCGGGCATAGCCTTCCGAGATGAAGGAATGTGATGCTCCAGTATCAAATAGAACTGATGTCGGATGGCAATTGACAAGGAGCGTTCCAAGGAGAACCTCTGGATCATCATTAGCTTCTTTGGCTGAGACTACAAGAAGAAGGTTGTGTAGTAGACATCAACCTCTGGAGCGTTCCAAGGAGAACCTCTGAATATGTCATGGCAATATGATGTGTTTGAGCTATTGCATCTAGCAATAGATTTAAATGAAGTAGGTTCAAATTCAACTTCATATATGGAGTTCCATAATGTATTTGAGCTAAAATGTCCAAGTTCACCTATTTAGGTTGCTCTAACATGCATGAAAATGGTACACATGGATTCATTGAATTTTTCTGATCAATTTTCATATATATATTTTTTCATCTGATTTACAGATTATTTTCTATGAATTTTTGAAGTTTTTATTAATTTCTAGAATTTATTTAATATATATAGAAATACTTTTATTCGTCAGCCTGACGTCATTGTGACGTCAACAGGTCAAAGGCGCCAGCCCAGGTCAAACCTGGCGGTTGGGCCCCACCTGTCATTGACTTACTCCTCTAATAGTTTTTTTAGTTAAGCTAACTGATGATTTAACAGGCCGGCCCACATGTCTGTGACCCAGGGGTCAAGAAAATGGTGATTAGCCTTAAGCTAATCACCTGACGATGGGGCCCCACCGGTCGGGGCTTAGGCGACGGCTCATCACCGGCGACCTCTGGTCGCGGCGGCGGCCGCGCTTCCTGCCACGGGAGCGGCGGCTGGGGGCACTGGGGCAAAGCCCTCGCTCGCTCGCACCCGGAAAGGCTAGCCAAGGCCGTGAGGGTTGCCGGAGACGGCGGCTGCGACGCCGGAAGCGGCGGCCGGAGCTCGGCCATGGCGGCGCTAGGGCCTAGGGAGCGCGGAAGAGCTGGGGAAGAGGGGAGATGGACGTGGAAGCTCACAGGGGCCTCGATGGCATCGAGGGTGAGCTTGGGGAGGCTCCTGCGGTGGCGAATCGGTGACTGGGGCTTCAACCATGCGCAGGAGAGAGCAGAGGGGGAAAAGAGCGCGAGATAGAGGGAGCGGCAGGGCGAGAGAGAGAGAGGAGAAGAGAGCCACGGCGGGGAAGGGGTTGCGCTGGCGGCCCCGGAGGCCTCCAGGGCAGATAGCCAGGCAGGAGGTGGCCGACGCGTGCCGGCGCGCCCCTGCCACACGCCCTCCTGCCTACTAGCAGGAGGTTGAAGACGGTGGAGGCTGGCTGGGCCAGCTGGGCCAGCCCCTCCTGGGCCTCCTTTCCTTTTTTTAATTTTGTTCTTTTTACTATTTCTGTTATTGCATTTGTTTTATTTTAGGCACTAAAATATTTTATGGAAATGTGAAACTTTTTTGGGGCACTAGAGGAATTTTTCCAAAGGCCCTGGCCAAGTTTCAGATTTGTTGGAGCTTTAAAAATATTTATAGCATTTGAAAACCCCAATCTGAATATTTATTGAGTTAATTCAATACCCAAAATGACATTTGTAAAATATGCACCACCCCTGGTTTATGTTGCCACATTATTCCAGAGAAGATGAATATTTTCTAAGGTCGCTTTGGATCATTGGAAAAAAATATTTTGGTTGAGCCTATTTGAATTAAAATGGTGCTAGGGTTTTGAACATCCCCATTTCAAGTTTAAAAGAATTTAAACATGATGCAATCACAACATGGATCCTAATGCATGCTACAGCTAGGGATGTGACACATAACCACTTTGAATATTAAAATCATGATGACAAGTTTCATGGTTACCATTACTATTTATAGCATATGTGTCATCAGAATAATCATCATAGATAGGAGGCATGTCATAATCATAATAGTTTTGCTCATCAAAACTTGGGGGGGCTAAAAATATCATCTTCATCAAACATAGCATCCCCAAGCTTGTGGCCTTGCATATCATTAGCATCATGAATATTCAGAGAATTCATACTAACAATATCACTGTCATGCTCATCACTAAAATATTTATTGCCAAACATTTTAATAACTTGTTCTTCTAACACTTGAGCACAATTTTCCTTTCCATCATTTTCACGAAAGACATTAATAAGATGAAGCATATGAGGCAACCTCAATTCCATTTTTTTGTAGTTCGATTTTATAAAAACAAACTAGTGAAAAACAAGAAACTAAAATATTTGATTGCAATATCTAAAGATATATCTTCAAGCACTCATCTACCCAGCAACGGCGCCAAAAAAGAGCTTGATGTCTACTACACAACCTTCTTCTTGTAGACTCGTGTTGGGCCTCCAAGCGTAGAGTTTTGTAGGACAATGGAAATTTTCCCTCAAGTGGATGACCTAAGGTTTATCAATCCATGGGAGGTGTAGGATGAAGATGGTCTCTCTCGAACAACACTGCAACCAAATAACAAAGAGTCTCTTGTGTCCCCAACACACCCAATACAATGGCAAATTGTATAGGTGCACTAGTTCGGCGAAGAGACGGTGATACAAGTGCAATATGGATGGTAGATATAGGTTTTTGTAATCTGTAAATATAAAAACAGCGAGGTAACAAATAGTAAACAGCGAGCAAAACGTTGTATAAATGCTTGGAAACAAGCCTAGGGTCAATACTTTCACTAGTGCAATTTCTCACAACAATACTAACATAGTTCAATCGTATGTAAATCCCTCACATGCGACAAAGAGTCCACTCCAAAGTCAGAAATAGCAAAGAACAAACGTAGAAATTATTGTAGGGTATAAAACCACCTCAAAGTTATCTTTTCTGATCAATCTTATGAGCTATCCCTATAAGTGTCAGGAACGGACCGAGAGTTCGTACTAAGATAACACCTTAAGATACACATCAACCAAAACCCTAATGTCAGCACAAGTACTCGTGGTCTTGATTATACGATATGCATCACACAATTTCAGAGTCATTATATTCAATCCAACACAAAGAACTTCAAAGAGTGCCCCAAAGTTTCTACCGGAGAGTCGAGACGAAAACATGTGCCAACCCCTATGCATAGATTCCCAAGGTCACAGAACCCGCAAGTTGATCACCAAAACATACATCAAGTAGATCAATACAACATCCCATTGTCACCACAGATGTCCCATCGCAAGACATACATCAAGTGTTCTCAAATCCTTAAAGATTCAATCCGATAAGAAAACTTCAAAGGAAAAAACTCAATTCATCACAAGATAGAGAGGGGAAAACTCCATATGATTCATCTATATCAATAAATCTCGCAAGACATCAAGATCGTGTCATCTCAAGAACACGAGAGAGAGAGAGAGATCAAACACATAGCTACCAGTACATGCCCTCAACCCCAAGGGTGAACTACTTCATTCTCCTCATGGAGGCCGCTGGGATGATGAAGATGGCCTCTAGTGATGGTTTCCCCCTCCGGCAGGGTGCCGGAACGAGCTCTCGATTGGTTTTTTGTGGCTCTAGAGGCTTGTGGCGACAGAACTCTCAATCTAGGTTTATTTCGGAGGTTTCTTTATTTATAGGAATTTGTGGCGGTGGAAAAAGTCGGGATGGGCCACGAGGAAGTCACAAGCCTATGGGGCGCACCCTAGGGGTGCGCCCCTGTGTCTTGTGACTGCGTCGTGAATCTTCAGGCCCAACTCTGATGCTCCATGGGTCTCTTTTGGTCCACAAAAAATCACCGTAAATTTTTATTTCGTTAAAACAAGGAAAAAACAGAAACTGGCACTGGGCTCTAGGTTAATAGTTAGTCCCAAAAATAATATAAAGTTGTGGTAAAATGATTGTAAACATCCAAGAATGATAATATAACAGCATGGAACAAGCAAAAAATATAGATACGTTGGAGACGTATCACCCACCAACGCCTCACACCGTGTATGGCCTAGGCCCGGGGGCTCCTATCGGTGTACTAAAGTATGGGAATTTTAGTACCCCGTACTTGTGCATGGACAGTTGTAGTCATAACAGCAGCAAGGCCTGTTGGGGAGCAACTGAGAGCAAATACAACAACATCGAGAAGACACTCAAGTAAATAGTCGGAAGACCGAAGGCTGGGACCCCAGCAAGATTTTGCCAGGGTGGCCTATGGAGCCCCGGCAAGCCCCCGCCAGCACAGAGGCCAGGTGTCGCTCCACCTGGACACATGTCGAGGCACCGGCGATGGAGGGGCTAAGCAGTGCTGATGGGAGGGTGTCATGTCCCATCCCGTGGGCGGTCAGAAGCACCAGATGGAGCATTAAATGCGCATGTCTTCCACCGTTAGTGTTAGGTATGATAGCACTATAGCACTGTACACCTCGTCTACGCACTGTATGCCACTATTGGGATCCCCTTAGTCATATAAAAGGAGGCCCAGTGCGTTACGGTAAAGGGACTTCCAGACTTTTTGCATCTCCTCTAGCCCATTCTGCATGCGTAGTAGCTATGTACTATAGCACTTCCAGAACCTGGGCTAGAACTCATCCAATACAACCAAGAAGGATTAGGGTTTTACACATCTTTGCGGCCCAAACCTGGGTAAAATCCCGCGTGCTAGCCATCAGATCTGCTCTCTGTGCGAGCCTTCTTCCTTGGCGAACCGTAAAGGGATCCTCCTGATCCCATAGGTGTTATTTCCCCAACACCTCATAACAATTTGTGCTAAGGAGAACAGATCTCTTATTCATAGGCATTACTATTGTACAATCAAAAAACTCTTTAATAACACTCTTCCCAATAATATTACCGTCTCCTACTTGAAAAGTTTTGGCTTTATAATTAGGAGGAGGTTCAGTTTCATGATCTAGAGAGCAAGATGCAATTTTTTTCTCAAGATTTGTACTATAAATCCCCTCAAAATTTTCAATGATAACCTTCCCATATTCAGACATGGTGGCAACAAATCAATCTAGCACACAAGCAAACAAAAAGCAAACGAAAAGACGAACGGAAGAAAGGTGAATAAAAGGGCAAATCTTTTTGTTTTTTTCATAAAATCGTTTTAGAAGTGGGGGAGAGGAAAATGAGGGGCAAAAGGCAAATAATGTAAATGCAAGAGATGAGTTTGTGATAGGTACTTGGTAGGCTTGATGTAGACTTGTTATGTATCCTCCCCGGCAATGGCGCCAGAAATCCTTCTTGCTACTTCTTGAGCTTTCGTTGGTTTTCCCTTTAAGAGGAAAGGGTGATGCATCAAAGTAGATAAGTATTTCCCTCAGTTGTTGAGAACCAAGGTATCAATCCAATAGGAGGTACAAGTGAGGCCCCAATTTATGCACCTAAACAAACAATCAAACACTTGCACCCAACGCTATAAAGGGGTTGTCAATCCCTGCACGGTTACTTGCAAGGATGAGAACTGATAGAGATAGATGTAAAAGATTGCTAGAACTTAAACTAAATAAAAGTAAATGAAATTGCAACAAGGTATATTTGGTATTTTTGGATTATAGATCTGAAAATATAATATGGAAAATAGACCTCGGGGCCATAGGTTTCACTAGAGGCTTCTCTCTTGAAGGAAAATAATACGGTGGGTGAAAAAATTACTGTCGAGCAATTGATAGAAAAGTGCATAGTTATGACGATATCCAAGGCAATGATTATGCATACATACATCATGTCTATGTCAAGTAGACCGCAATCATTCTGCATATACTACTATTACTCCACACATCGACCGACTCCTGCCTGTATCTAGAGTATTAAGTTCATGAAGTACCAAGTAAATCATTAAGTAAGATGACATGATGTAGAGGGAAACTCAAGCAATGTGATGAAAATCCTATATTTTTATCCTTGATGGCAAGAAAAACAAATACGTGCCTCGCTACCCCTACTTTGTCACTGGGTGAGGACACCGCAAGATTGAACCCAAAACTAAGTACTTCTCCCATTGCAAGAATTACCAATCTAGTTGGCCAAACGAAACCAATAACTGGAAGAGACTTGCAAAGATACAAAATCATGCATACAAGAATCCACAAAAGATTCAAATAATATTCATAGATAATCTGGTCATAAACCCACAATTCAAAGAGTATTACATCAGATAGATCTCCATGAAGATCATGGAGAACATGGTATTGAAGAGCATGGAGAGAGAAGAAGCCATATAGATACTAGCTATGGACCCAAAGGTCTGTGGTGAACTACTCACACATCATCAGAAGGGCAATGGAGTTGATGTAGATGCCCTCCGTGATCGAATCCCCCTCCGGTAGATTACCGGAAAAGGCTCCAAGATTGGATCTCTCGGGAATAGAGGCTTGCATTGGCCGAAAAGTATTATCGTGGCTGTTTTTGGTATTGGGGGAATATTCTTGAATTTATAGGGGAAGAATTAGGGTTGGAGTAGCTTCAAGGGGCCCACAAGCCAGGGGCGTGACCCCCCTAGGGTGCGCCCAGGTGGCTTGTGGCCCACCCATAGACCTTGTGGACTCTTCTCCAATTCTCCTAGGTTCCTTATAGTCCAAGAAAAATCATCGTAGAATTTTATTCTGTTTGGACTCGTTTGATATTCCTTTTCTCCAATACTCAAAAACAAGGAAAAACAGAAACTGGCATTGGGCACTAGGTTAATAGGTTAGTCCCAAAAATAATATAAAATAGCATATTAATGCATATAAAACATCCAAAATATATAATATAATAGCATGGAACAATAAAAAATTATAGATACATTGGAGACGTAATAGGAGGCTCCAAACGCTAAACCATAACGACCATTTTGGTTAGAAAGGTCGTAATTTCCTTACACAAAATGGTCGTAAAGCAAACAACATTGGGATGTTGCCTTATTTCTAGCTGATCACGACCAATATAGATGGTCATAGCCTTGTAAATTGTGGTGCATTGCTATGACCATGTGCCACCTCATCAGTTTTGCCTATGTGTCATGTCCATGTATCAATTGTTGCCTTAGGTTGTGAAGGAGCCTACATTTCCATTATTCCCAAAATTCCCAAAACATTCTCATAAATTCATTGGATCATATCTTCCTCAAATATGTCAAAACCCTTTTTTGTCTTTTTTCAAAAATAATTCAGGAATATTCATTTTCCTATTCTGTTCAGAACAACACTTTGTGAAGGAAGTGATATTTATATATTTGGATTGCCCTCAAAAATTTTGGCACTCTTTTCTATCCAAATAATTTCCTCATGACAAAATTTAGCTCCATTTGCCTATTAAATCTTCCTCGGAAAATTTCCAAAGTTTCTGTTCAATTAGAAGCTCTATGAAGTAAGTGCTGGCTAGGTATATACAAATGAGCTGAATTTTTCCACATATTCTATATGCCCATACAATATCTATCCACAAAATTTGATCCCCATATAATAATCCATGTGAGCTCACTATCCAATCTTTGTTTTTGGTAATATTTTCAATTTTAGAAGCAACTATATTTTATATTGCTTTATAATTGTTGACAATTTACCAGGAAATGACCCTGCCCAAAGAACCTCCCTACACGATATTTTATTTGATTTTAATGTAGCCAATTTTCCTCGATATTTTTTCTAATTTTCTATTGAGTGTAGAGCATTGTGAGGGAAGTAGCATGTATATTTATACAAATGGTATGAAATTTGTACAATTCCTTCATATGCCCATACAACCATCCTCCTCCAAATTGCAGCTCAATCCAATCATCTATGTGGGCCCAGCATCAAATTTCTGTCCAGAGAAGAGCATTGTGAAGGAAGTACCACTTTGGCATGTAAAAATGGTACAAAATTTTACAATGCCTTCCTATGCCCAAATTACTATCCTACACCAAATTGCACCTCAATTCATTTATTCATTTGAACCCAGCTTCAACATTCATATTTCTATCCAGTGTGGTATTTTGTAAAGCAAGTGCCACTTACGCTCCTCCATTTGAGCTGAAAATTTGCCAAGACCGTCTCATTAGTAGAAGATCATCCTGAGCCAAAACCGAGCTCATCCAGTTCCTCCGTGAGAACTGGGGTATCTTTGCATGGGAGCCGTCTGACATGCTGGGGATTCCCAGGGAGCTGGCTGAGCACCGTCTGCGAGTGGATCCGAAAGCCAAGCCCATTAGGGAGCATTTGCGTTGATCAGCAGCGAAGAAGCGCAAGGCAATCGGAGAAGAAGTGGCCCGTCTCTTGCAAGCCAAGTTCATTCGGGACATTTACCACTTCGAGTGGCTCTCGAATGTTGTGATGGTTCCAAAGAAAGATAAGTCATTGCACATGTGCATTGACTTCAAACATCTCAATAAGGTGTGCCCAAAAGACCATTTTCTGCTCCCCCGCATAGATCCAATTGTTGACTCGACAGCGGGGTGCGAGCGTTTATCGTTTTTGGATGCTTATTTTGGGTACCATCAGATCCGTCCGTATGGCCCGGACGAAATAAAGACAGCCTTCGTCACCCCATTTGGGTGCTTTTACTACATCACCATGCCTTTTGGTCTTAAGAATGCCGACGCTACTTTTATGCGCATGATTCAGAAATGTTCACTCGACCAAATCCCTCGGAATGTTGAGGCATACATGGACGATATAGTGGTCAAGTCCCGCAAAGGTTCCGACCTGTTGGCTGACTTAGCCGAGACATTTGCCAATCTGAGTCGATTCGACATAAAGATGAATCTGTCCAAATGTACCTTCGGTGTCCCTGGCGGCAAGTTGCTCGGTTTTCTCGTTTCCGAGCGCGGAATTGATGTCAATCCCGAGAAGATCAGCGCCATTACCTGTATGAAGACTCCCGTGCGAGTGCACGACGTTCAAAAGCTCACAGGTTGCTTGGCAGCATTGAGTCAATTCATTTCTCGTCTTGGTGAGAAGGCTCTGCCCTTATATTAGTTGATGAAGAAGTCTGACACGTTTGACTGGACTCCCAAAGCCGAAGCATCATTTCTTGAGCTCAAATCCCTGCTCTCCACCTAGCCAGTGCTTGCCGCTCCTCCCAGCAAAGAGCCCTTTCTTCTATACATCGCGGCCACAAATCAGGTCGTCAGTTCAGTGCTGACTGTCGAGAGAGAAGAGGAGGGTAAAGCCTATAAAGTCCAGCGGCCAGTTTATTATGCCTCAGAAGTATTGTCCCCCTCAAAGCAAAGATATCCACACTATCAAAAGCTCGTGTATGGTATTTACCTTTCAGCGAAAAAGGTGGCACATTATTTCCAAGACCATTCGATCTCAGTTGTTAGTGATGCTCCTTTATCCGAGATTTTCAATAATCGTGACGCATAAGGTAGAGTGGGTAAATGGGCAATTGAGCTTGGACACTTTGACATTAGATTCGAGGCCAAGAAAGCAATCAAGTCCCAAGCATTGGCAGATTTCATGGCTGAGTGGACTGAACAGCAACAACCCATCCAAGTTCACTCGGCGCATTGGACAATGTTCTTCGACAGCTCCAAAATGTTGAATGGGTCCGGTGCTGGTGTTGTCTTGATATCTCCCAGAGGCGACAAGCTCAGCTATGTCTTGCAGATTCACTTTGATTCCTCCAACAATCAGGCAGAGTATGAAGCACTTTTGTATGGGTTGCGCATGGCTATCTCACTCGGCATCAAGCGCCTGATGGTTTATGGCGACTCAGATTTGGTGGTGAATCAAGTGATGAAAGAGTGGGATGTTAGAAACCCTGCTATGACTAGATACTGCAATGCAGCCCGAAAGTTGGAGACGAAATTTGAAGGCTTGGAACTTCATCATGTTCCCCGACTGAAAAATCAAGCGGCCAAGATTGGTTCCACTCGACGGCCTGTCCCCAGCGGTGTGTTTCTAGAGCACTTGCACACTCCTTCGGTTCAAGAGGATCCCTTGACCAAAGAGCCCCCACAAGCTTTGAGCTCCTCTGACTCGACTGAAGTCGATGTTCTTGCTGTGATTGACCTGGTCATGGAGATTCTGGTTATCATTCCCGATTGGACTATGCCATACATTGCCTATGTCCTCAGACAAGAGCTCCCTGAAGATGAAGCAGAGGCTTGACAAATTGTGCGCAGGTCCAAGGCTTTCACTGTGATGGGAGATTAGCTATTCAGAGAGAGTGTGACTGGTGTCACCCAGCGCTGCATTTCCCTCGAGAAAGGTCGGATGATTCTAGACGAAATTCACTCAGGAACTTGCCGCCACCATGCGTCTTCAAGGGCGATTATCGCTAAAGCATACCGAGATGGCTTTTACTGGCCACGAGCTAATGAGACGGCTAAGGACATCGTTTGTCACGCCCAAGATGTGGTCCTATCCTTATTTTGGCATGAGGGCCTCGACGGGGATAGAAGCGCATCTCGATGCGTTCGCAAGAATGGATATCATTACAGGTACATGTATAGAAGAGATGAGTATATGGAATTGGCTTACACTCGCCACAAGCTATATCAAAGTCACATCAATACAATAACATACTCAAACATCATACATAAGAGTAGGGTCCGGCTACGGACGAAATCAAACGATAAAATGACATCCGCCCTTGCTATCCCAGGCTGCCGCCTGGAACCCATCCAAGATTGACGAAGAAGAAGAAGAAGAAGAACTCCAAATCAAACCAAGCAACGCGCTCACGTCAAATCATCGCATTACCTGTACCTGCAACTATTGTTGTAGTAATCTGTGAGCCACGGGGACTCAGCAATCTCATTTCCAAGGGTATCAAGACTATTAAATCTTAATGGGTGAGGTATGGTTAAGTGGTGAGGCTGCAGCAAGCGACTAAGAATTTATTTGGGTGGCTAACTTACGAGTACAGAAAGTAAAGTATGGTGGTCTACGCGTAACGGACGTGAACTAGTAATGATCACTAACTGATCCTGAACACCTGCTTACGTCAAACATAACCCCACCGTGTTCTCTTTCGGATAAGAACTCATGAGAAGAGGCAGTCACAATTACGCACATAGTTGGTGTATTTTATTAGAGTTTACTTAAAGTTGTCTAAGACCGGGTGTTAAACAAAGTATCCAAGTTTGCCACATAACCGCGGGCACGGCTTCTCAAAAAGATTTAACCGTGCAGGGGTGCTCCAACTCATCCATCACAAATTAACCACACACAGCGGGAATAACCTCAACCACGGATCTCGTGATCATCCTAGGCAATTCCAAAGGAAATCCGACACCTCGAGATAGCCCGAAGAAGATCAGAGTTCCTCACAAAAGACGTTCGAGACAGGTAAAACAAATCCAGCATGGCCTCCGGACGTGTCGACGATCCCGATAGGAGCCGCGTATCTCGTTCTCAGGACACGACGGATAAGCTACGCATACAGTGGCCTGATAGAAATCTCCCAAGTTGCCCTGGGTTGGCCCTGCACAGTGCTCTAGTTTGGACCAGCACTCATGAGGAGCACTGGCCCGGGGTTGATTAAATTATCCACGGGGTCCGGAAAGCCCCTATGCAAGTTCATTAGTTATTAGGAAAATGTAGTACCAATGTTGGACCTTGCCAGACAAATTTTATTCCAACCCGAAAATCAAGGGGGTCCCCATAACAATCCTGAGCATGTTAGGAGCGCTCATTTATGGAACATAACACCGGTTCACAAGTAACTAGGGCGGCAAGAGTGGAACAAAACACCGAGCAAAAAGGCCAAGCCTTCCACCCTTTACCAAGTATATATGTGCATTAAATTAAATAGCAGCAATATTGTGATATAACAAAAGAATGTCCATGTTGACACATGGAAGCAATTGCACCTGCATCTAGAAACGCTATAAGAAGGGTTGAGCAAGCAGTAACATAGCCAAACAAAGGTTTGCGGGAATGTGGAGGGGTTAGAGGCTTTTCATGGCAATGTTGGGAGGCTTATAAAATAGTGGTAGGTAGCGTGACATAGCGATAGAAAACGAGACATCTAGCATGGCAATGATAGTAATGGTATCCAAGGAAATGAGTCATCTTGCCTGAGATCCCGCTCGAAAGAAGACCGAGTCCATGAAGAAGACGAGCCAACGTAGTCGAACGAATCCTCACACTCTGAACGCTTTCGGAACTCTATCGAGAAGAAGCAAACCGGAAACAACAATAAACACAAGAAAAACACCACAACATATGCATGACATGATGCGCAAACAAATATGATGCATGTCTGGTTTAAAATGCAATGCATGACATTTACAACAATCAAATACTACACATTAAGTGAAGCTCAATATGCAACAAGTTGCATGTTGACGAAACTTCACATTCGAATTATTTGGTTCGCTCCCATTAGGTACACAACAATATTAAATGCTGTTAATCATGGCAAGAGGTGACGCATAAGGAAACTTTATATCTAGGCAACTTAAATGAGGCCGGAAACAACTTATAGCATTTCTGAAATGACCTCATATGTTAATTTCGAAATTGGTTCAGATCTGAACTAAACATATTTTATATTTGTTAAACAACATAATAAAGCATACCATGCAATTCTACACATCATTCTAGTCGATTTACATATATAGAACATCTCAAACGGAGCTACGGTCTAAAAGATACGAGCAACACAAGATGAACATGTCATGAATGCAAATGCAGGGAAAATACAATCACAAACATTTCAAATCATGAATGCAGAAATTTATTATGATACTACATGAGATTCTAAGCAAGTTTCATATATGGCATGTGCAAAACGGAGCTACGGTTCAACCACAAACAACAAAACAAGTTTTAGTTGAAATCTGCCAAAAACAGCAACATGGCCTTTTGCACCCATGAAAACAACAAGCTGCAAGATTCCAAAATGCACAAACTAAGCATGGGGCAGTAGTATACAACATCCACTTCATTTCATCTTCACATATTGTCGTAGTTTTATCACGGCAGATGTCCGGGTGAACGAACTTTGGTTCGAGGCCATCGCCAATGAGGTGGACTCAAAGGGGTTAATTGGGATGAAAGACACGGGTTTACCTAGGTTCGGCCCCTCAAATCGAGGTAACAACCTACGTCCTGCTTGTCCTTGTATTACTTACGTATCGATTACAAGGAGCTAAAACCTTGACCTAGTTCTCGATTGCCTGCCCCCTAAGTCACCCCGGGTCTGCCTTTATATAAGAGGTCAGAACATCCGGGTCGTTACAATTGCTAACCGAGTCTCTCTCTATCTTCTTGCCCAAGCCGTCTATGAGTCGGCTTGCACGCCCGGGTCTTCTCAGTCTGGGCTGTCGTGCGGCCCACACAGTGATCCGCCTATCTTCCTGGGCCACTTAACATTACGACTCACCTGTGGGCCGGTTCACGAGCCAATATCATGACCCGGAGCCTCTTCGGCGGGTCATATCCCCAACATTAGTCCCCAGGTTGAACTGAGCTTGCTCACTTCATCCTTCTCTTCCACTTTTGGCGAGCGGCCTAGAAATGAACCAGCATGACATCATGAGATCTGCTAACATGTCACCAAATCTTTCACTTAACTGTCATCCCGAGAATCGAGGCGTCCACCTTGGTCGAACGGTGTCATCGCCTGGATTTTCGCGCCTTCCTTAACCCCCTTTTAAATATGACCCGTGCGGGTCGGGGTTTCCATTCTACCGCCCATGCCTTTGCTTCTTCGTCTTCTTCCTGTCGCCGCCCCAGCGCCTTCGAGCTCTGCGCCGACGCCGTCCGTACATCGTCCCCGACCTTGGCCGCTGCATCACCCTGAACGTACCAGAGATCCATCCGCCTCCGCCGCACCGTCTTCGGTAAGTTTTCCTGCTCCCTAGATGGTCACCGCCGTAGTAGGGTTTTTACCGGTGCTCTGCCGCCGTCGTTTGGGATCCAACACAGTTACCGCCAGTGCATTACGACGCCGCTAACGTCTTTAGGATGCGCTTTTGCTCCACCGCCGCACGCAGGCCGGCCGCGCGTAATGCACGGGCCTCGATGGTCCTAGTCCGTTTTCTTTTTACTCCGCTGTTCATCGCTAGGTTAGAAATAAAATTCATTTTCTCTGCTTTTGTGGATCCGTAGATATAGTGACATCTTGTGGAATTTGTTTTTAGGACTTAGTCGATTTGTCGATCTTCCTTTTCCCTGTTGAGTCGCCGAACTCCTCTGGCTCTTACCAGCCAGGTCTTCAACCTTATCCGTAGAACCCTTAAACTTTTAAGCCGTCAAAAATATTTGCTTGCACTCTGACTCATCGCGCCTTTTATCTTGCACAGCACCTAAGCCGCCAACATGTCTCGTGCGTCCAACTCATGCAACTGGGTTGGGTCATGCATTACGGAGGACTTTTTGTCGGATTTTGTTCACGCGGGTACTCTTCCTCCTAAGGAAGCCATTAGCTGGCGGGTTCCAGGTGATGAGACGTGGCCCAAACCTCAAGAAGGTGAAGTGGTGGTGTTCTCTGACCATATTGAATGAGGGTTCGTACCTCCCGGCTCCAAATTCTTTCGAGACGTCCTTCACTGTTATAAGCTTCACCCGCAAGACTTGGCCCCCAATTCCGTCTCAAACATATGCAATTTCCAGGTGCTCTGTGAAGCTTACCTTCAAATCAAGCCGTCGGTGGGACTCTTTCGGGAATTCTTTTATGCTAACCAGCAAACTAAAGTGAAAGTCGGCCCGAGCTTAGAATTTGGAGGCATATCCATCCAACGGCGTAGGGATATCATCTTTCCAGCCACATAGATGCCGAGTCACCCCAAGGACTGGAACAGGACCTGGTTCTATTGCAAGGACACCTCTCCTGAGAACGAGCGACCTTTGTCGGGTTATCGCCCTTCCCGGCTCACAACAACATCAGAGCTTCCTGGCCGGCTACCAGCTTCAGAACGCGCAAGATATGAGCCGGTTCATGCCAAAATGAAGGCTCTCATGGCCAATGGTTCAATCGGGCTGGACCTGATCCGCTGCTGGATTTCATGGCGGATTATGCCTTTGAGCCATAAAAGTCGGCTCATGTGCGAATATAAAGGCAAGTATGACAACTCATTATGCTTCAACGGATCTTCGTTGACAGAAACCGACATTACCCTCGCCATCCGGAGTCTTGTCCATGAAGCTTCCGGATCATGTAGCGAAATTGGCCTGGCGCCTTTCAGTGCTAACAATCCGGCTCCCGACATAAGTTTAATCTCTTCCCTTCCGTCTCTCAGACGCTGTTTGCATTTTGCTAATTTGATATTCACTCTCCGGGTCATCCTTATAGGCCGACTCAGATTTCTGGAAGAGGGAATATGTTGCCCCTCCAAAAAAATCCAGGAAGAAGGTCCCAACCAAGAAGGCTAAAAAACATGTCTCGCAAGATAATTTGTTTGACCCGCCACCATCATCCAGCTCAAAGGTAAAGTTTCAACTCTCTTGCTTGATCTTTTACCTTCCTATTTTAACACTTACTTTACTCACAAGATGAAGTGGAGACCAGCCGTGCTAATGCTCCTGAGGTAAATTACTTTTCTTCCGGCTCAGAATGTTTCATCCCCCGAAAGCCGCGGCGGGTTATCAGAAAAGTTCCTCTTTCTCACCCTCTTGCTTATCTAGCTCCCGATTTCCTCTTAAAAAAGCAACAACAAATCAAGCGTCGACAGACTCGAAGCACCGACTCTACCGAGCTCATGTCCGGGTTGCCAAATTCTCCGGCTCCCAAGAAACGCCCTGCCGAGGTTTGAACCCCTTATTTTCCTTTATCTTTCTCTTTGTAAACTTGATACTCTCTTCACCTTTCTGTTTTACTTTTGCAGAGAACTCCTTCCTCCGGCGAGTCTTCGGAGTCAATCATACCACTGCCTAAGATTAATCCACTGTAAGCATCTTGATAGCTGGTTGTTACTATGATTAGCAATATCTTCAACCGCTGATTCTTCTTCTTTTTTGCAGTGCTCAAGCTAAACATCGCAAGGCCAACAAGCCATCCTCCGGCCCAGTTATTGAGGAACCGGAGCCCAAGCAGCCGGAAGAAACTCGACCAGAGGAAAACCCGCCGTCTGCCTCTGCTGAACCGACCGCTGAAGATGTCATCATGGAGAGTCCTCCAAGGGCTCCTTCTAAGCCGGCAACTCCTGCCAAGACCCCTGACACTGCGGATGTTGTTATCACCGGGTTTGATCATCAAACGCCTCCGGCTCATGTGTTGACCAAACATACAGAGTCAGCTGAAGCTTCAAAGAAACTAAACTTCGATTCTTCATACGAGAAGATGACCGTTGAAGAGCTACACGCTGGGTACATAAACCGGGTCACCACCAGCCGGGACTTTGAACTTCGGTTGATCTCTTCCATGAAGACAAAATATGAGCTACTTTTCCTTCTTTACTATATCCCTTCTTAGCCCCCAAGATCCAGATTGACGTATCATTGTTGAGCCGGGTCTTTCTGTGACCTCTTGCAGAGATTGTCATTCCTTTAACTTTGTACTGTAAGTAAAGTGAATTGCCAATCGTAGCCCCCAAGGGCCGTCTCAGATTACATTTGAGCCAGGCATGTAATGTAGACAACTTAAAGATGTAATCGTAGCCCCCAAGGGCTGGCTCAATCTTGATCAAGTTGAGTCGGTGCTTCCATTATTAGCATATTGAAGAGCCATTATATAGCCCCTAAGTTCCGGATCAACTTTGAAGGAAATGAACCGGAACTATATACTTGCAAGATTAAATAGACATTAGCCCTCAAGTGTCAATATATTGCTTGCAATCTGTTTGAGACTTGTATTTGCTTTTAACACCCTTCTTGCATTTTGCCGGCTTATCCTGTATTTTGATGTTTTATAGGAAGCTTTGAAGGAAATCGGGTCTCAGCTGGCGGATCTGAAGGCCAACTTGGCAGCTCGGCAAGAAGCTCGAAGTATCGCGGATGAAAAATGTTGGCTTCTCGCAGAAGAACTAGCCAGTGTTACTGTCGAGCTCACCTCTTTAAAAGAGACGGCTGAATCTGAAAAAGCCGCCATAACCAAACGGGCAGACGATGCTGAACAGCGGCTTACAGCCGTGGCGGATGAACTTCAAGGTCTGAAACAACATATTGCGAAGATGTCAGCCGCCCTATTTGGTAAGCTTCCTTGTTCACTTTGTCCTTTTTAACATTGCTAATAAGAAAACTGGCGGCTCATTAATTTTATCCGGCTCATCCAGGTCCCAGGAGCCGGCAGTTGGCTGCTGATAGGCTTCTGCCACTAAAGGCCATTTATACTTTTGCGGAGCAGTTATACTGTGGCGCCATCTTCACAATCAAGAGCGTGCAATACAAGGAGAAGATCCCCACTGCTCTGAAAGGGGTCTTGGAACTCTTCTCTACAATGCCGAAGCAGATTGAAGAGCTCAAGAAGTCCGCCTTCTGCCAAGGAGTCGTTGCCGGTTTGAGCCGGGCTCTTGCCTTTGCTCCCGAGCTAACGCCGGCTGAAATGATGGATGGCTATCCGTCTAGAAGAGATCACGGCTCAGATTTCACCGAGGAATATTATACCTGGTGTGTCAAAGAGTCGCGCTATTTGGCCTCTGTTTTGGCGGATGAAGCTGATTTGAAGACCTATCAGGCGGCTTACGACGCAGAAGAGAAGAGAATCCGCGGGCCGCTCTATGAGTGGAAAGATCTGACACCCGCCCACAGTAAGGATCTCTTTCCTTGTGAGCTTGACGCGTCTCCGTTCCTTGAGGGGTCATTTGCTGCTCTGGCTGACTGTAATTGGGAGTTGGGCAATCTTCAGATAAAGCCAGCAGAAGACCCGGAGTAGGATGAGCCGCCAACAACTGAATTGTAATCTCTTAGCCTTTCTGAGCGCAGATTTTATGTAATGACCCGCCGTGGGCGGCTGACAATGCTTTTGCTCTTTCTGGGAGTATCTTTTGTAATAAAGTAACCATGACTCTGCCACTTGGTGGCCATATATATTTGCACCTCTCTATGTTTTGATGTGTTGCCGGCTCTACCTTTGAAATTTTCTGATGAGGGGCTTGTCCTTTAAGACACCATTCCTTTCTCCAGAATATTACAGCCAGACAATCTCTTTGAAACCTTCAATTTTGTTGACCGAAGCCACATGGCTCCGACTTTCATCGGACGGAGTTATTAAAGAGCCGGTTGTCTTTAGGATAATGTAAGCTATACCTGATGGTAAGAAGCCTTTATCGACAATTGCGGCTATTGATGAACTAGAACCTTTGATGAGAGTTCGGTTGTGTAGCCCCCAAGTGCCAAGTAGTTTCGCATGTGGCAACCCGAGACTTGTAATTGCCCGGCTTTGATAAGCCGGCATGATACCATATGCGATGATGATCTTTCCTTCCTCAAAAACTCATATGACGGCTCTTCTGCGTGGATCTGAATGGTTAAACTCATACCAGTTCAGGGTCTCTGTCGAGATTGGACATCATTAGTTGAACCGGCTCAGGGTCTCTAGGAGAGATTGACCGTCAATTTCTTGAACCGGCTCAGGGTCTCTGGGCGAGATTGGCCGTCAATTTCTTGAGCTGGCTCAGGGTCTCTAAGTGAGATTGACTGGTAAGAGTATAGTGAACATCGTCTGTCAATGGGAGATGTAAGCTATACCTCAAGGCAAGAAGCCTCCATCAACAACCGCGGCCAATAATTAGCCTGAGACGGCATAAAGCCGACTATTTGAAAGGAGAAGTAAGCTATACCTGAAGGTAAGAAGCCTCTTTCAACAGCTACAGTTGATAAGCAACTGAATTTTGGCGTAAACGCCGGTTGTTACGGTGAGATAAGCGAATCCGTGGGTAAGAAGCCCCCTTCGACAACTGCGGTTAATAAGTAACCAGAAATGGCATAAAGCCGGCCATTAGGGTGAGATAAGCGATACCCGTCGGTAAGAAGCCCCCTTCGATGGCTGCAGTTGATAAGAAACTGGAATTTGGTATACACGCTGTTGTCTTAGAGCACTGTAAGCTATACCAAAAGGTAAGAAGCCTCCGTTAACAATCAGCACTTAATGTATCCAAACTTTGAATAAATCCAACTATGCAAGGGAGAAGTAAGCTATACCTGGAGGCAAGAAGCCTCCTTGCAACAGTTTAATGGCAGCCGGCTGTGCAAAGGAGAAGTAAGCTATACCCGAAGGCAAGAAGCCTTTTTGCAACAGCGTTTAATAAGGCATAAAGCCGAAAGGTAGATCAGCCGTTTTGACGGCGAACGACCCTCTTCAACTCAAACTTTTTGAGCCGAAAGATTTTATCTTGATCGTACAAAGGTATACATAAAAGCAGAGGCCTCAGTCTTGTGCGAGGATGCTAGATTTTACTCATGTGCTCATGATATATACAATGATAGCGGCTTTCAACCCCTGTTAAGTAAAGTACGGTCGCAGATGTGCGACATTCCAGGGCCGCAACGTCTCTTGTCCCACGGTTTCCGACTCATCTCTGATATCCATGAGGTAATATGATTCGTTTTTAAGGTTCCTGCTGACCACAAAAGGCCCCTCCCATGGCGGAGATAACATATGCATTCCAGATTGGTCTTGAATCAATCGGAGCACCTGGTCACCTTCCTGAAACGTCCGGGTCTTTACCCTGCAGCTATGATAGCGTCGCAGGTCTTGTTGATAAATTGCCGATCTAGCTGCTGCTAACTCTCGTGCTTCATCCAAGGCGTCCAACGCATCCTGGCGGGCTACCTCATTGTCCGTATCAACATAAGCCGCCACCCTTGGTGAGTCGTGCCGGATGTCACTGGGTAGAACCGCCTCGGCACCGTACACCATGAAGAAAGGTGTAAAACCTGTAGATCTGTTAGGTGTAGTTCTGATGCTCCATAAGACGGAAGGCAACTCCTCAACCCAACATCTGGGTGTCCGTTTCAAAGGAACCATGAGCCGTGGCTTGACACCTCTCAAAATTTCCTGATTGGCTCGCTCTGCCTGACCATTAGACTATGGATGTGCCACGCTGAAACATCAAGCCGTATATGCTCTTTCTCACAGAACGTTTTCATAGCTCCTTTGGATAAATTTGTCCCATTGTCTGTAATAATACTATGTGGGTAACCAAAGCGATAAATCAGCTTCTTAACAAATTGAACCGCCGTAGCTGCGTCGCATTTACTGACCGGCTCTGCCTCTACCCACTTAGTAAATTTATCAACCACCACCAGAAGGTGCGTCTTCTTATCCTTAGATCGCTTGAAAGGTCCTACCATATCAAGACCCTAGACCGCAAACGGCCAAGTGATTGGTATCATCCTCAATTCTTGAGCCGGAACATGAGCGCGCCGGCCAAATTTCTGACAACCGTCACACTTGCGAACTAAGTCCTCTGCATCCTTGTGAGCCATCAGCCAGAAAAACCCATGTAGAAAGGCTTTAGCCACCAAAGATTTTGACCCGGCGTGATGCCAACAGTCGCCAGCATGAATTTCACTTAATATTTGCCGGCCCTCCTCTGGTGAGATGCAGCACTGAAAGACACTCGTCACACTACACTTATGTAACTCACCATTGATAATCGTCATAGACTTAGAATGGCGAGTGATCTTCCTGGCCAAATCCTCCTCTTGAGGTAACTCGTCGCGTGTTAGATACGCCAAATAAGGAATAGTCCAATCCGGGGTAGCATGCAGAGCCGCCACCAGTTCCGCCTCCGGGTCAGGAATAGCTAGATCCTCCTCAGAAGGTATCTTGACAGTCGGATGATACAATACATCTAGAAAAACATTAGGTGGTACCGGCTTTTGTTGTGAACCTAACCGTGACAAGGCGTCAACCGCCTCATTCTTGCGACGATCAATGTGATCCACCTGGTACCCCTTGAACTGACCAGCAATGATATCCACCGCCTGCCGGTAAGCCACCATCCGTGGTTCCTTTGAATCCCAAGTGCCTGAAACTTGGTGAGCCACCAGATCTGAGTCGCCTAAACACCTGACACGGCTTAGGTTCATCTCTTTAGCGACTCTAAGACCATGGAGCAGTGCTTCATACTCAGCTGCATTATTAGTACAAGGGAACATTAACCGGGGCACATAACAAAACTTGTCACCCTTGGGGGAGGTGAGAACAACTCCTACCCCACACCCTTCTAGCTGCTTGGATCCATCAAACTGTATAGTCCAATATGTGTTATCCGGCTTCTCTTCGGGGGCTTGACATTCAGTCCAGTCATTTATGAAATCCACCAAAGCTTGAGACTTGATTGTTGTACGAGGAACATACTTGACATCAAAAGGACTCAGCTCTAAGGCCCACTTGGCAATCCTTCCTGTAGCCTCTCTATTTTGAATGATATCCCCCAACGGGGCAGAACTGACCACTGTTATTTGGTGCCCCCAAAAGTAATGCTTTAACTTGCGATTGGCCATGAAAACTCTGTATACTAACTTCTGCCAATGCGGATACCTCTGTTTAGACTCCGCCAAAACTTCACTGATGTAATAAGCCGGCCTTTGCACAGGGTACTCTTTCCCTGTCTCCTTGCACTCAACCACAATTGCTACGCTAACCGCTCTGTTGTTTGCCGCCACATACAGGAGCAAAGGCTCTTTCTCAACCGGAGCGGCTAACACTGGGGGCTCAGTCAACTGCTTTTTAAGAGCTTCAAGTGCTTCAGCCGCTGCTGCGCTCCATTTAAACTTGTCTGTTTTCTTCATCATCTGGTATAAAGGAATAGCTTTCTCTCCAAGCCGGCTTATGAAGCGGCTCAACGCAGCAATCCGGCCTGCAAGGCGCTGAACGTCATTAATACACGTCGGCTCACCTAAAGAAGTGACGGCTTTGATCTTATCTGGGTTAGCCTCAATGCCCCGCTCAGAGACCAAGAAACCCAGAAGCTTTCCTGCTGAAACACCAAAGACACACTTTGTCGGGTTAAGCATCATCTTGTAGAGCCGGAGATTGTCTAAGGTTTCTTTCAAATCCTCTAAAAGAGTTTCCTTCTTTCTGGATTTAACCACGATGTCGTCTACATAAGCATGGACATTTCGGCCGATCTGACTGTGGAGGCAATTCTGCACACAATGTTGGTAAGTCGCCTGGGCACTCTTGAGTCCGAAGGGCATGGAGACATAGCAGAACGCGCCAAAAGGTGTAATGAATGTCGTCTTCTCCTGATCCTTTACCGCCATCTTGATCTGATGATACCCTGAATAAGCGTCCAGGAAGCATAAACTTTCGCATCCGGCTATTGCATCAATACTTTGATCGATACGAGGGAGCGCAAAAGGGTCAGTCGGGCAAGCCTTGTTAAGGTCCATGTAATCTATGCACATGCGCCACGTGCCGTTCTTTTTTAGTACTAGCACCGGGTTAGCCAACCACTCCGGGTGAAAAACTTCCACTATAAAGCCTGCGGCCAAAAGCCGAGCAACTTCCTCCCCAATAACTTTACGTCTCTCTTCATTGAACCGTCATAGAAACTGTTTGAATTGCTTAAACTTTGGATCCACATTAAGATTGTGCTCAGCGAACTCTCTCGGCACACCCGGCATGTCAGAAGGCTTCCATGCAAAGATGTCCCGATTCTCACAGATGAATTCGATGAGCGCGCTTTCCTATTTGGGATCCATGTGAGCCCCAATGATGAACTGCTTACATGAATCACCCGGATTGAAGTCTACTGCCTTGGTATCATCCACTGAAAACTTGAGTGGCGGCTCAACTTTTGTCGTAGGCTTCTTGAGCGGGGTCATGTCCTCCAGATCAACATTCTCTTTGTAAAATTTCAATTCCTCCTGAGCACAACTAGACTCTGCATAAGCCGCATCTCCTTCTTCACACTCAAGAGCCGTTTTCCTGTTACCGTGAATGGTAATTGTGCCATTTAAGCTAGGCATTTTAAGTTGTAGATAAACATAATAAGGCCTAGCCATAAATTTAGCATAAGCTGGCCTCCCAAATAGCGCATTATAGGGACTTGTGATTTTGACCACCTCGAACCACAAAGACTCCACCCTGTAATTATGCTCATCACCAAAAGCTACTTCCAATGATATCCGGCCCACCGGGTATGCTGATTTACCCGGGACCACACCATGAAAGACAGTGGAGGAGGGTTTGAGATCCTTGTCAAGCAACTTCATCCGCCGAAAAGTGTCATAGTAAAGGATGTTGATGCTACTACCTCCGTCCATGAGCACTTTATTCACCATATAGCCATTCACCTGAGGAGCCACAACTAGAGCTAGCCGGCCCGGATCATCCACCCGCGGTGGGTGATCCTCCCTACTCCACATTATATCATATTCAGACCACGGCAAATATCACGGGAGAGCCGGAGTAACCGTATTAACCGCTCGCCTCCGCAACTTCTCGTCTCGTTTACTGTGACCGGTCGTGAATACATGATACTGCCCAGAACTGAGCTGCTTCGGGTTACTCTGAAACCCGGACTGATTGCGCTGCTGCTGACTGTTGTTATTGCCGTTGTTGCCAGGATGCTATTGGTGCCCCCCTTGGTTATTCTGACCCGGATGCCCGTTTCCTGAACCGCCGGCGCCAAATCCAGCCCCTGACCCGCCGTGCCCTAAGCCGCTGGGCGGGCCACCGCCCTGGTTATTGCGTGGTTGGGAATGCTGGTTTTTGAACCTCTGCATGATAAAGCAATCACCCCACGCATGTAACGCCGGCTTGTCGGGCATGATGTGCTCCGGACAAGGCTTGCTAAGTGCCTCCTCTAAATTAAAGGGGCCCCTATTCCTTGGCCTGAATCTTCCACCCCCCTTGGGATGATTCTGTCCTGTGTTGGTATTCGCCACCAGCTCAGATCCGTCATCAGCGTTCTTCTGCTTATTCTGATTCCCATTGTTCGCAAAACCCTTTCCTTGATTGTTTTTCTTTGCTTGATTGGCCTTCTCATCATCCGAACCTGGATCCTTTGTGTTATCTGAGTCGGCATACTTCGTCAAGGCCGTCATGAGCTCTCCCATATCCTGACACGTGCGCTTGAGCCGGCCGAGCTTCTGCTTCAATGGAACGAAATGACAATTCTTTTCTAAGATAAGCACCGCTTGAGCCGCTGTGATCTGTCTGAAGAGTGAATAATGGTCGACACCCGCCGGACCCAATGATGGGCAGACTCATTCTCCTGTTGAACAAAGTGGTCTAGATCGACAATAGTCATAGGCCGCTTACAGGTCCCCTGGAAATTCTTAATAAACTTTGCTCTCAGCTCCGCCCATGAGCTTATCATGTTGGGTGGCAGACCTTTCAGCCATGTACGGGCCGGACCTTCAAGCATCATGATGAAGTATTTCACGCATACCACCTCACTAACATCCAGCATCTCCATGGCCAGTTCGTAACTGTCAACCCACACCTCCGGGGGTAGATCGGCTGTGTAGTTCGGGACCTTTCGAGCCCCCTTAAAGTCTTTGGACAGCCGTTCACTCCTCAGAGCCGAAGTTAAACATGGCACCCCTACAGCTCTGGTACTAGCTACTCCCATTGACACAGAAAGCGTCGGCTCTGGACGGGCTGTAGCTACCTTCGCCTCTCGCCTATCTCCCGCCTGGCCCATGATGGCTTGCGCATCCTGAGCTGCCCTATTATCCTCCGGTGGTCCGCGGCGCAGGTGACTGCTGGAACACGCCGGTGACTCATAACGCCGGCTGAAACTTCGACTGGGGAGAGGGGTAGAGTGAACCCGGCTCCGGCTATGCGTATACTTCTCCTGTTGGGCCATGGCCATCTGTAAATATCCAATGGCGTTCCGCACCTCCTCCGCAAAGGGCGCCTCATCTGGGATGGGGATCGTCTCAAGCCGGGCGGCCGCTGCTACCATGTTCTCGGCCGGGTTAGAATAATGACCCGCCGGTGTTGGAAAAGCCCTGGGAGAGAATTGGTTATGTTGGGGTGGATGAGTCACCGGGCGCTCCATCGGGCAGCTCTCTGGCACACCCATAACCCGCCCCGCACCAGGGGTGTTAAAAAGGTTCCTCGCTTCATAACGTTCCGGTAGACGGGATTGATGCCTCCTCCGGTGCACTGCGGTCGCTGACCTTGTGGTCGTGGGTTTGAGCCCCATGGTGGGTGCCAACTGTCGTGGTTTTATCACGGCAGATGTCCGGGTGAACGGACTTTGGTTCGAGGCCATCGCCAATGAGGTGGACTCAAAGGGGTTAATTGGGACGAAAGACACGGGTTTACCCAGGTTCAGCCCCTCAAATCGAGGTAACAACCTACGTCCTGCTTGTGCTTGTATTACTTATGTATCGATTACAAGGGGCTAAAAGCTTGACCTAGTTCTCGATTGCCTGCCCCCTAAGTCACCCCGGGTCTGCCTTTATATAAGAGGTCAGAACATCTGGGTCGTTACAATTGCTAACCGAGTCTCTCTCTATCTTCTTGCCCAAGCCGTCTATGAGTCGGCTTGCACGCCTGGGTCTTCTCAGTCCGGGCCGTCGTACGGCCCACACCGTGAGCCGCCTATCTTCCTGGGCCACTTAACATTACGACTCAGCTTTGGGCCGGTTCACGAGCCAATATCATGACCCGGAGCCTCTTCGGCGGGTCATATCCCCAACACATATCAAATTCAAAACATGCATGGATCACTTGGTAGGAAGCTCACAAGGTGGCTACTTGAAAACAGTTTCAGACTTAGTGAAAATACCAGTTTTGACAGTGCAGTTTTTATCACGAAGGCATATTGGTAGCAGTAAAACTATATGCTACAGGGCATATTATGGCATGAAACTTAACAACATACTAAAGGACAATATCAACTACAAATAACTCCATTACACCTACCACAAAAGGGTTCTAGATCACTAGCAAATCACATGTCAAGACAGCAAAAAAATATCATAGATTTCAGACTTAGAAATATTTTGGACCCTCAAAATAGCAGAATTTATAGCAAGTTGATAACAACAAAACAACACCTAAACATGCATTTCTATGACAAGCAAAATTTCCATGGGCTAGGACACATATCCAAGGGCATCTCATGTTGAAAATTAATTCATATCATGCACGGATTAAATCACACGAAAATGACAAAAGGCATCACGGCATAAATGACATGCACACAAATTGCTCAAATGGCAAAACAAAATGCACAGATAATTCCTTTGGATTTTTCTACCCCGGAATCATATATAATATGCATAAGTTCATGTAGAAAATTAATCACAATTAATTATGCAAGTATTAGGCCTAATCACCTTATAGCAATTCATATATGCAACTAAAATGCAAACATCATGCCAACATTTTTATCATGCATGAAAATGCGATGCCGATTATAGAAACATTTTTAATATGTGATTTTGGATAATTCGCGATGCACGTTAATTAAATATGACAATGCAAAATCATGTCAAAACGCCAAACAACAGAAAATGGCATGTTAAATATTTTAGGCATGGATGAAAATGACATATTATTAATCTACACGCTTTTCTAATCATTTTACATGTATAAAACATTTTTATATGGTGCACGGTTAATTAATTATGGCATTTAAAATATGCAATGGCCTAATCGCAAAAAAAACACGGGGGGCTGGCTCACCCATGGGCCTGGCCCAATCGGCGGCTGAGGAGGCTGTTGGGCCGGCTGGCACTGGCCGGGCCGAGCCCACGCGCTAGCGAGCGCAGGCGCATGAGCGGGCACTGCTCAGTCAACGGGAGCGGGGCTCGAGCTCGTCCTTGTGCCCGAGCGGAGGCAGGGCCGGCGCTGGCAACCGGCGGCGAGGCGACGCATCTCCAGCGATGGGGCGACCGGAGGGGGCGAGGACGGCCCGGATCTGGCCGGCGGCGTCCCGGATCCGGCACGGAGGCGACCGGCGGCGGCTTAGGGTGGCCATGGCAACCTGCGGGAGGAGAAGGGAGAGGTGAGGTCGCTAGGGAAGGAGAAGGAAGGGGGAAGAGAAGAGGAGAGGAAGAGGGCGACGGGGCGAGGTCCGGCGACGGCGCTCCGGCGAGCTGGCGACTCCGTCCAGGGGCGGCGCAAGCTGCGGCGGGGGAAGGAGCTTGGGCAAGGGCACGGCGCCATCAGAGGAGATCGCCATGGGAGGCACAGGAGGAGCTCGGGGACAGACCCAGATGGGCTTCCCCGGGCTCAGATGGGCTCGGGCGGGCCTGACGGCTAGAGGAGGGAGAAGGAGAGGTTTGGCACGGAATTCTAGGAAATTAGGGTTTGTTGCCCAATTAGGAAGGGGAGGGGATCTATTTATAGTTTTCGGGGCTAGGGTTAGCGGTCGCTGTCCGTTTTGGGACCGTGGGGTGTCGACTCGACGGACCGGAAGCGAAGAGGGGCTACGGCGGCTATGTAGAGGGGCTAGGAGGGGAAGATAGGGAGGTTTGCGATCCGTGACACGAAGTTTTTAAAATGCCGACAAACATCTGACGGAATACCGATGACCGCACTGCTACGGCTGACCGACGGAATATCAACCGAACTCGAAACGCGACGAAATTCGACGGGCGGTCTACCTACAATATAACAAGTCCACACGCCAAGTTTCGACCCAATCCAAGAATATTTTTTGCGCGGCTATCATGAGAAAAAAGATCCTCTTTCTAAGGAGATTCGATTTGGAACTCTTATATGTCCAAGGTCAATATGGAAATTCTTTCAGAGGTTTTCCCTTACTTTGTCTGTGTCAACAAACAATTTGAAATACCTTGACTTTTTAGAACAGGTCCGAGTCAAATAGCTTTAAAAACAGTTTTATTTAAAGATGTCGTGGGCGCGTGCATGTGTGGTTGGTCTCGACGGGCAACGGCAAGAACGAAGATAACCGGCAACTACGAACGGATGCAAGTTTTCGAAAATGGGTGACGATGCAATGCAGATGATGTGAATGATGCGATGATGAATGCAACAACAGACGAAACACAGACGAGAACAGAAATAAGAGGGCAATCTTCTGGAATCTTCTGGAGCGTCGGTACCGGGCTGTCACATCGTTGATCACTGCGAGGGCTTCCAGTTCTATGCAAATCTATCGCACAAGCCGGCATCTACTCTGAAGACAATTCCTCTCGCCTAGCCGTTTGCGGTTTGGGGACTCGACATGGTTGGTCCCTTCCGACCCGAAAAAGGAGGATTCACCCACCTGTTGGTAGCAATCGACAAATTCACCAAGTGGGTTGAAGCCAAGCCCATCAAGAAGTTGAACTCTCGTACGGTGGTCACGTTCATGAGGAAGATCATTATCCGATACGGCATTCTGCACAGCATCATCACGAACAACGGCACTAATTTTGACTTGGAAGAATTCAGGAGATTCTGTAACTCCCAAGGCACCTGAGTGGATTATGCTTCTGTTGCACATCCTCAAACCAATGGGCAAGTTGAGTGGGCTAATGGTCTCATTCTGCAAAGTCTGAAGCCTCGTCTCATGCGTGATTTGGATCATGCCGCCGGTGCGTGGGTAACTGAGTTATCGTCTGTTTTGTGGGGATTGAGGACAACGCCTAATCGGTCGACTGGACGAACTCCTTTCTTCCTTGTCTATGGCGCTGAAGCCATGTTGCCGAGTGACTTGGCCCACAATTCTCCTCGAGTGGAGCTATATTCTGAGGCTGAAGTTGAACAGGCCAGACAAGATGGGGTAGATCTTCTGGAGGAGGAGTGAGAGATGGCTTTGATTCGAACCACTGCCTATCAGCAAGACCTGTGGCACTTCCATGCAAGGAATTCAAGAGTCGAGCGTTCCATGAGGGAGATTTGGTGCTCCAGGTGAATCAACTCCGACCTCACAAGCTTGCTCCTGCATGGGAAGGCCCTTTTGTCGTCACTAAGGTGCTAAACAATGGAGCCTATCACCTGTATAATCTCATCAAATAGATAGATGAGCCACGAGCCTGGAATGCAGATCTGCTCCGACATTTTTACACTTGGGACAAGAGTTTTCTGATGTAATAAGAATACTTCATCAATGCAATTCACGTTTCTGCGATATATACTTCGTCGATTCCAACCGTGCAGTTACATTCTTGGGGATACTCCGAGTGATGAGCAATCCTCACACTCGAGGGCTTAGCTGCGAAACATGTTTCGCCTAAGTCAAAAACCCTGTGGGGTGGATAGCAGTCCATTCACTCGACGGCCTACTTGCGAATCCGTCTTTGCTTAGGTTCAAAAAAAATACTCCGAGTGATGAGCAATCCTCACACTCAGGGGCTTAGCTGCGAAACACGTTTCGCCTAAGTTAAAAACCTCGTCGAGTGGATAATCCATTCACTCGACAACTTAGCTGCGAATCGACATTCGCCTAAGTTCAAAAATACTCCGAGTGATGAGCAATCCTCACACTCGGGGGCTTAGCTGCCAAACACGTTTCTCCTAAGTTAAAAACCTCGTCGAGTGGATAGTAATCCATTCACTCGACAACTTAGCTGCGAATCAGCATTCGTCTAAGTTCAAAAATACTCCGAGTAATGAGCAATCCTCACACTCGGGGCTTAGCTGCAAAACACGTTTTTCCTAAGTTAAAAACCTCGTCGAGTGGATAGTAATCCATTCACTCGACAACTTAGCTGCGAATCGACATTCACCTAAGTTCAAAAATACTCCGAGTGATGAGCAATCCTCACACTCGGGGGCTTAGCTGCGAAACACGTTTAGCCTAAGTGAAAAACCTCACCGAGTGGATAGTAATCCATTCACTCGACAACTTAGTTGTGAATCGACATTCGCCTAAGTTCAAAAATACTCCAGGTGATAAGCAATCCTCACGCTCGGGGACTTAGCTGCAAAACATGTTTCGTCTAAGTTAAAAACCTCGTCGGGTGGATAGTAATCCATTCAGTCGACAACTTAGCTGTGAATCGACATTCGCCTAAGATCAAAAATACTTCGAGCGATGAGTAATCCTCACACTCGGAGGCTTAGCTACGAAAGCATTTTGCCTAAGTTAAAAACAAAATCAGTCAAACAAATGATTGAAAGCCAAAGCACGAGTAAAATCCGAAAGGTAAAACCGCAGATAAACGTCTTGTGCAGAAGCAAATGTGCTCAAGCCTAAGGCCTGAATGAAGTTTTAGGAGATACAGTTCCACTCGGCATACTGAGGCAAATTTAACTGTTTTTTCCAAAGACCCAAGTTTTTTAAGCAGGGGGGCGGACTGGCGGGCTCGACGAAAGTGTCCAGGTCGATGTCGTTCGCGATTCTGGTAGCTGCCTCGATGAAGGTTTCCATGAAGTCCTCGAACTGGAGTTTCTTCGTGTTTACCACCTAGAGCTCTTTCAGCTTCTCCTCCCTCACGTCCCTATAGTGGACCCTGACGAGTGACAACGCCATGTCGGCCCCACAGTGAGCAGCAGACTTTTTCCAAGCTTGCACTCGACTGGGAAGTTCGTTCAGGTGAGCCATCATGGATATGAGGTCAACCTGAAGAGTGTCCCCAGGCCATAGCTCCTTATTGATTCTTTCCATGACAGATTTTAGTCGAGTGATGTAGGCCTGGGCACCCTAGAGCCAAAAGTTGAGCCGCAACATGTTCATCGCCACCGCATCAGCAACCGGCGACTTGGTAGGTCAATCATGGGCTCAATCTCTTCTGTTTCCTTTTCAAAGTCCTCGCAGAATTCTGTAAAAGAAGGGGAAATAGGAAGAGAATTGGTGAACTGCGACTCTCAAATTTTTTGCAAATGTCAGTCGACAAGAAATACTCACCGTCAAGCAGAAGATACATCTTCCTCAAGAATTCGCCCAGATGCTTCTCCAGGCCATTACCCCTCTTGGTTAGTTGCTTGGCCTTCTTGACAAGGTCCGCACACTCCTGGTTCAGCTTGGTGTTCTCGTCCTCCAGCTCCTTGGCAGCTGCCAGCTTTCGTTCTGCAGCTTCAGTCTTCTCCTTGGCCGCTCGTTGAGTGTCAGCAAGCGCCTTGTCCTTCTCCTCCAGCACCTTCTTCATTGAATCTAAAGAAATGACATTGTTGACTCACGCTCAGAGTCGACGGTTTTCATTACGTACGTCTGTTCGAGTGAGAGCACTCGGTTCAAAACATGAAGAGTGAAGAGGAGAATGCAGAAAATCAGTAGTAATTACCTCCCAAAGTCTTCATCTCAGCACGCACTCGCTCCAGAGCGTTGTTGGCGACCGCCAGATCCACCTGGAACCGGTTCCTTTCATCCTCCACGTCCTTGTACTCCACCCCAAGCTCACAAGCCCTCTGGAATCAACACAAGACAGGAATTCAATCGGCGAGTGACGCTTGGGACAGTCGACTGGGTATCGAACGCCGGCGAATGACCGTCTTAGAATAATTCAAGCAAAAAGTCCACTCAACATGTCGAGTGACTCTAGTGCTCCGCGCGCCATAAACAAATTCAAAAGCTGTCTCTATTAAGACCCCTGCCGATGCAAGCACTCGACAGTTCTCGGGGACTACACCCAGTGGGTGCGCTATGAGCGCCCCCATTGAGACGGTTAACTCTCTATCCGTCAAGTAACAAGTCAGGAAAAAAACACCCAACATGTTGAGTGACCCTAGTACCACGCGTACGACAAGTTTTCAAGCCTACTATTTATCGTCTGCGATGAATAGTAGCCTTGGGGACTACACCCAGTGGGTGCACTTAGCGTGCCCTCACTGGTTATTGAAACATTCGACAAGGTCAGCCCTGTCACGACACTTGACCTGTTGAGTGACGCGCCTCCCTACTCTATGAAGTGCAGTCTATCCTTATGCAGCGTCATATCATGGTTTGCCAATAATATCCATGAAACCTGCAAGGTAGCTACAGAGTGGAGTGATTCAAGGCGAAGTGTATCATGTATACAATAGACTCTAAGACCCCTACCGATGCAAGCACTCGACAGCGGTCTCGGGGACTACACCCAGTGGGTGCGCTAAGAGCGCCCCCACTGAGATGGTTAACTCTCGATCCGTCGAGTAACTCGTCAGAAAAAATATACACTCAACAAGGTCAGACCTGTCACGACACTCGACCCGTCGAGTGACGCACCTCCCTACTCTATGAAGTGCAGTCTGTCCTTATGCAGTGTCATATCATGGTTTGCCAATAATATCCATGAAACCTGCAAGCTAGCTATGGAGTGGTGTGATTCAAGGCGAAGTGTATCCTGTATACAATAGACTCTATGACCCCTGCCGATGCAAGCACTCGACAGTGGTCTCGGGGACTACACACAGTGGGTGCGCTAAGAGCGCCCCCACTGAGACGGTTAACTCTCGATCCATTGAGCAACTCCACAGAAAATACACTCGACATGTCGAGTGACCCTAGTACCACATGTACTATCAATCCCAGCCCTAATCGACTACGATCCGGTCTATTCGAGTGGAGAGAGTTCAAACATTCTACAGCAACCACCTAGTGGGTGTATAGAAGCCAAGAGAAGACAGGAATTCAATCGACAATGGACTTACAATCGAACTTACTCGAACATTGGTACGGAGGGCTGCGCTGACGTCAAAAGCCAGTTTGCTGGCCTTGAACGCCTCCTTGGTTCTCAGCATGAGCTGCTCCGCCTGAATCATGGCTTCCTTCGTAGCTCCGGTCAGATCTTCCGGGGTGCAATGCAGAGAGAAGGCCATCGCAGGTGGGGTCAGCATGACCGTTGGGGCAGCTGAAGCAGTCTGAGGGGGTCCAGTTGGAGTTGATGTCACAACGGTCAAGACGGCTGGAGGAGCATGCGACAGAGGTGCTGCGGGTTCAGCCCTAGGTTGTGTCGAGCCACCTCTCCCCTGGGAAGACTCTGAAGTCGAGTGCTGAAGCACTTGCGCCGATGATGCCCTCCGGGTACGAGCGCGTGAAGTTTCCAGTTGCTCCTCGTTGTCCTCCACCTGAATGACCTCTGCAATGACAACCGACGGTATTAACATCTACATGTGTCGAGTCCCATCTGGACGAACCAACAACTTTCTTACCTCTATGAGAAGTGGCAGCATCAGCAGTGTCAACATCCATCGCTTCCCCTCCATCCCAATGAGGCGAGGTCACAGATGTAGCAGCTCTGACGGATTGAGTGGCATTCGGTCAGGTACAACTCCAGACTTCAGTCGACAGAAAAAATTCAGAAATAAACACTTACGTGGAGACGATAGGTACGGACACCCTCATGTGAGGCAAAGCTTTGCGAGGCTTGGTGACGGCTTGCTTGGGTTGCTTGGCTAGTCTTTCACTAGACTCAACGATCCAAGGGCGGCTCCGTTTCGGGTTCTTCTCACTAGGGCCCAGAGCCCCATCCTCAACAGTTGTCGGATCCTGGCGGGCCTTGGTGCGACCTTCGCGTCGGGGAGGCGACTCGACCTCTTCCTCTTCGCCGGAGTCTTCGTATTCATCCTCGGTGTCGGAAAGACCGTCGCTGTCCATGCTACCGCCCTCGCTCACCACGCCGTCTTCCACATGGTTCCCATTGGGAACGGGCGAGTGCATGTTCGTCCACTCCTGCATGATTCAAGGGAGTAAGTCAGTCTATAAGTCAAAGTATCACTCGATAGTACAACATCAGTCGACACTACACAACTCACCAGATTCTTCGGCGGGTTTTCGGCCGAGTAATGTCAGACCCTCTTGGCTCCCAGAGGATTGTCACAAGCTCCAGTGATGCTATGAAGCCACAGCTCGACAGTTTTCTATGGAACGTCCTCTAGATGCGTCCTGGTCATGTCCTCTGGGCCCGCGTAGTGCCACATGGTGTGGTCTCTCGCTTGGAGCAACTGAATGCGTCGACCGAGGAACGTCTCCAGCAAATCCATTCCTGTTACTCCGCCCCGGATCAGTTGCACCACCGCTTCAACTAAGATACCCACTTGGACATGCTCCTCTTCGGTCACCCTCAGAGATTTGGGAACAGCGAGGCGGTCGGGCATAAAGGGGGGAACTCCAGTCGACATATTGGGTGATGCTACGTCTTTGTAGTAGAACCAAGTCGACTGTCAGCCTCTGACGGACTCGGGAAAGTCATGGCAGGGAAGGAACTATGGGCTCTTTTTTGAACCCCTAAACCTCCACACAGCTGGAGCATGTGAGTCTTCCCATCGGAGGGGAGGGCTTTCTTCACGGTCTGGGATCTGACTGTGAAGAGGTGCTTGAACAAGCCCCAATGGGGAGAGCAACCCAGGAAGCACTCGCATAAAGTGACGAATGCAGACAGATAGGCGATGGTATTTGGCGAGAGGTGGTGCAGTTGAGCACCGAAAAAGTTCAGAAATCCCCTAAAGAACGAGTGGGGAGGCATGCAAAAACCACTTTTGACATGGGAGAGAAGAAGAATCTGCTCCCCGTCGCGTGGCTCCAGCCCGCGCTCCTCCCCCGGCAACCTCCAAGCGCCATCCGCCATGAGCCCATCGGAGACGAGGCCCTCCATGTCCTCGCGAGTGACTACATAGGGGAGAAAATCCCCTTGCATCCAACCCGCTAGTGCGGTGAACCAGGCGGTTGAGGGCTTCTTCCCCTTGAGCTTCGTCGCCCCCTTCTTCGCCCGCTCCAGCTTCTCCTTCGTGTTCTTCATCGTCGATGCGGCGGCTCTCGTCGAGGAGGATCGGAGTGGGGCGTCGGGAGCAGAGGAGGCAGAGGAAAAGAGAGAAAGAACTGGCGGAAGTACTGTGCAAACCATAGCGCGGAAAGCTTTATACGCTGCTGCACTGACCAGTGGACCTGCGAGGTTATTGCGCACGCCAGCCACTGACGGCGCCCGGTACGTGGCGATATGACCGACGCAAAAATTGAGGTGTCGTGCCTTCACTAGCCCTATCGTGGCATCATCATCGCGCGTGCGTGCGCTTCCCCAATTTTCGTATGCCGGAAAATCCGGGTCTGTCAGACTGACCCGTCGCCTCCCAAGATACTGTCAGTTCACTCGGAGCAAAACAAATGCTAAACATCCACTCGGGCACTTTTAAGGCTGAATGGATCCGGGCGAGCGGAGAAGAATTCAATGGACGCAAGTTTTGTTGAAGCCCCGGATATCATTCGGAAGATTTTGCATGTCGATCCTGAATGAACACTAATGCTCAGAGTTCAATCGACGCAAGTTCCATGGAAATCCCAAATATCATTCGGAGGATTTGATGCACTAACTCAAGGTCTATGTTGATACCTCCTTCCACTGTTGGGGAACGTTGCATGGGAAACAAAAAATTTCCTACACACACGCAAACCTATCCATGGTGATGAGCATCTATGAGAGGGGGACTTGATCTACGTACCCTTGTAGATCGCTAAGCGGGAAGCGTTAAGAAACGCGGTTGGTGTTGTCGAACGTCTTCGCGATTCAAATCGGCGAGCGTCCCACGATCCAATCACGATCCGTCCCGCGATCTCGTCACGATCCGTCCTGCGATCATGTCACGAACCATCCCGCGATCCAATCACGAACCGTCCCGTGGCCTTGATCACGGTCCTTCCGATCTAGTACCGAACGGACGACACCTCCGCATTCAGCACACGTGCATATTGATGACGATCTCCACCGTCTTGATCCAGCAAGAAGAAGTGGAGAGGAGGAAGAGTTCGCTGGCAGCGTGACGGTGCTCCAACGATGGTGGTGGAGCAATTCCGGCAGGGCTTCGCCTAAGCGCTGCGGAAATACGATCTAGAGGAGAAACTATGCACCGGTGGAACGGGTAGCACGTGGCCGGAAAAACTAGTGCAAACAGCCCCAAATCCACCAGTATATAAAGGAGGGAGGGAGGAGGGCTATCTTGGCGCAAGGGCCAAGCCAATTCGGCCGCAAGAGGGAGGGAGAGAAGGACTCTCCTTCTCCAGTCCTAGTTGGACTAGGATTGCTCCCTATTGGCCCTTTTTTCCACCTTTTCTTTAGGCCTTTTTTCCTCCTGGCGCCTTGGGCCTTTTGTGGCTGTTCCACCAGCTCACTAAGGGCTGGTTATTAATCTCCCACAGCCCATGGGCCCTCTAGGGTCGAAATACCCCTCCCGGAGGTCTCACAGTACACTACCGGCACTCCCGGTACACTACCGATGAGCCCAAAACTTTCCGGCGACGAAACTTGGACTTCCTATATATGAATCTTTACCTACGGACCATTCCGGAGCTCCTCGTGATGTCCAGGATCTCATCCAGGACTCCGAACAAACTTCGGTCACCACCATGCAGAACTCTATACTACCGAAACGTCACCAAACCTTAAGTGTGCAGACCCTACGGGTTCGAGAACTATGTAGACATGACCGAGATACCTCTACGGTCAATAACCAATGGCGGGACCTGGATGTCCACATTGGTTCCTACATATTCTACGAAGATCTTTATCGGTCAAACCTCTATGTCAAGGATTCAGTTAATCCCGTATGATGTTCCCTTTGTTCTTCGGTATGTTACTTGCCCGAGATTCGATCGTCGGTATCTCCATACCTAGTTCAATCTCGTTACCGGCAAGTCACTTTACTCATTCCGTAATACAAGATCCCGCAACTAACAATTAGTCACATTGCTTGCAAGGCTCATTGTGATGTTGTATTACCGAGTGGGCCCTGAGATACCTCTCCGTCACATGGAGTAACAAATCCCAGTCTCGATCCATGCCAACTCAACAGACACCCTCGGAGACATCTGTAGAGTACCTTTATAGTCACCCGGTTACGTTGCGATGTTTGATACACACAAGGTACTCCTCCGATATCTGTGAGTTGCATGATCTCATGGTCATAGGAACATATGCTTGACATACAGAAAACAGTAGCAATAAACCGACATGATCATAAGCTACGTTTGTAGTTTGGGTCTTGTCCATCACAGCATTATCCTAATGATGTGATCCCGTTATCAAATGACATCTCATGTCCATGGCTAGGAAACCTTAACCATCTTTCAATCAACGAGCTAGTTCACTAGAGGCATACTAGGGACATTGTGTTTGTCTATGTATCCACACATGTATCGATGTTTCCAATTAACACAATTATAGCATGGATAATAAACGATTATCATGAACAAGGAAATACAATAATAAACACTTTATTTATTGCCTCTTGGGCATATTTCCAACATCCACCACTCAAACCTCGATCCATTCGGGGGCTAATGACGAGGATATGTACCTAGGGTAGGGTCCTAGGCAAGGCCCACATACCCTACCTAAGGACACTACATGGGAGTACTTGAAGATCAAGCATGAACTTCCGAGTGGATCCCTGGAGACGTTCAAAGTCACTCGACAGTAATCCACTCGGAGACTCCTGCTCTCACTCGACAGTCGCGTGTCACTCGGAAGACCTCGCTTTCACTTGACGCCAGAAGACCAGGAGCCATCATCAAGAGCCCAACGGACAGACGCTGGTTCAATGGTCATTAGTAGCTTTTATTACCTATGTTACCTGTAATGGCAGACTTTAAACCCCATGACCAGGCCCTTAGATGCGGGATAATTATGAGGGGCAGGGAACTCTATATAAGCTGCCCCTCCCCTCCTGCACAAGGGTTCACAACCATTGTAATCTCAACATTCCACACGACATAAAGCTCAGGAGCACTGAGACGTAGGGTTGTTACCTCCATGAGAGGGGCCTGAACTCATACATCCATGTGTACACCCTCGCCATAGCTAGGACTCTGCCCTCTCCCTTCGTACCCCTACCATCTACTATTAGGCTCGTTCCCACGACAGTATTTTGGGATTATAGATTTGAAAATATAATATGGAAAATAGACCTCGGGGCCATAGGTTTCACTAGAGGCTTCTCTCTTGAAGGAAAATAATATGGTGCGTGAAAAAATTACTGTCGAGCAATTGATAGAAAAGTGCATAGTTATGACGATATCCAAGGCAATGATTATGCATATAGACATCACGTCTGTGTCAAGTAGACCGCAATGATTCTGCATATACTACTATTACTCCACACATCGACCTACTCCTGCCTGCATCTAGAGTATTAAGTTCATGAAGTACCGAGTAAAGCATTAAGTAAGATGACATGCTGTAGAGGGATAAACTCAAGCAATATGATAAAAATCCTATCTTTTTATCCTTGATGGCAACAAAACAAATACGTGCCTCGTGACCCCTACTTTGTCACTGGGTGAGGACACCGCAAGATTGAACCAAAAACTAAGAACTTCTCCCATTACAAGAATTACCAATCTAGTTGGCCAAACCCAACCAATAACTCGAAGACACTTGCAAAGATACGAAATCATGCATATAAGAATCCAGAGAAGATTCAAATAATATTCATAGATAATCTGGTCATAAACCCACAATTCAAAGAGTATTACATCGGATAGATCTCCATGAAGATCATGGAGAACATGGTATTGAAGAACATGGAGAGAGAAGAAGCCATCTAGATACTAGCTATGGACTCGAAGGTCTGTGGTGAACTACTCACGCGTCATCGGAAGGGCAATGGAGTTGATGTAGATGCCCTCCATGATCGAATCCCCCTCCGGTAGATTACCGAAAAAGGCTCCAAGATTGGATCTCTCGGGAACATAGGCTTGCGTTGGCGGAAAAGTATTATCGTGGCTGTTTTTGGTATAGGGGAATATTCTTGAATTTATAGGGGAAGAATTAGGGTTGGAGGAGCTTCGGGGGGCCTACAAGCCAGGAGGTGCAACCCCCCTAGTGCGCGCCCAGGTGGCTTGTGGCCCACCCGTAGACCTTGTGGACTCTTCTCCAAGTGTCCTGGGTTCCTTTTAGTCCAAGAAAAATCATCATAGAATTTTATTCCGTTTGGACTCCGTTTGATATTCCTTTTCTCCAATACTCAAAAACAAGGAAAAACAGAAACTGGCACTGGGCACTAGGTTAATAGGTTAGTCCCAAAAATAATATAAAATAGCATATTAATACATATAAAACATCCAAAATATATAATATAATATCATGGAACAATAAAAATTATAGATACATTGGAGACGTATTAGGGGGCTCCAAACGCTAAACCATAACGACCATTTTGGTTAGAAAGGTCATAATTTCCTTACACGAAATGGTCATAAAGTAAACAACATTGGGATGTTGCCTTATTTCTAGCTGATCACGACCAATATAGATGGTCATAGCTTTGTAAATTGTGGTGATTGCTATGACCATGCGCCACCTCATCAGTTTTGCCTATGTGTCAGTCCATGTATCAATTGTTACATTAGGTTGTGAAGGAGCCTACATTTCCATCATTCCCAAAATTCCCAAAACATTCTCATAAATTCATTTTATCATATATTCCTCAAATATGTCAAAACCCTTCCTTGCCTTTTTCAAAAATAATTCAGGAATATTCATTTTCCTATTATGTTCAGAACAACACTTTGTGAAGGAAGTGATATTTATATATTTGGATCTCCCTCAAAAAATTTGGGCACTCTTTTCTATCCAAATAATTGCCTCATGACAAAATTTAGCTCCATTTTCCTATTAAATCTTCCTTGGAAAATTTCCAAAGTTTCTGTTCAATTAGAAGCTCTATGAGGTAACTGTTGGCTAGGTATATACAAATGAGCTGAATTTTTCCACATATTCTATATGCCCATACAATATCTCTCCACAAAATTTGATACCCATATAATAATCCATGTGAGCTCACTATCCAATCTTTGTTTTTGGTAATATTTTCAATTTTCGAAGCAACTATATTTTATATTGCTTTATAATTGCTGACAATTTACCAGGAAAGGACCGTGCCCATAGAACCTCCCTACACGATATTTTATCTGATTTTAATGTAGCCAATTTTCCTCAATATTTTTTCTAATTTTCTGTTGAGTGTAGAGCATTGTGAGGGAAGTACCATGTATATTTATACAAATGGTATGAAATTTGTACAATTCTTTCATATGCCCATACAACCATCCTCCTCCAAATTGCAGCTCAATCCAATCATCTATGCGGGCTCAGCATCAATTTTCTGTATAGAGAAGAGCATTGTGTAGGAAGTACCACTATGGCATGTAAAAATGGTACAAAATTTTACAATGCCTTCCTATGCCCAAATTACTATCCTACACCAAATTGCACCTCAATTCATTTATTCATTTGAACCTAGCTTCAACATTCATATTTCTATCCAGTGTGGTATTTTGTAAAGCAAGTGCCACTTACGCTCCTCCATCCGAGCTAAAAATTTGCCAAGACAGTCTCGTTAGTAGAAGATCATCCTGAGCCAAAACCCAGGCCCATTGGCCATGTTCATTCCCCCACCGCTAATCAAACACTTGGCTTCTAATTCATGTTTGAACTTAGTTTAGTCTCCTCGTGAGATTCTTCTGGTGTATTTTTCTTCCTAGCACCTATCGGGGGAGTGCCCAACTCATAAGACATGCCTAGGCCGCCCAAAACGCGTGGCAACTCTAAGGTCACGCGGTGACCATGCGACTGGCATGCCAGTTTGCGCGCTCTGGAGTTGGGGCCATCGTCCACTGTCCAAACCTCGATGTCTCGCCACCAAACCATGTATATCTTATTAAATAGATACTTATGTACCTATAAATTATTTTTGAAAAAAACATGAGCAAACTATAGGACAACTGTAGTTGAAATTTGACCCGCTTCATGCTGAATCGGGGGAATTTTGTTTTTTCATGAGAGGTGGCTCAAAGCTTTTGACACCCAACCATTTATTCAATTGTACATTAAATATGACCTAATATTCAATAAAAATTATTCGGTCCAATTTTGCAACAAATATATGGTAGGTCCTTCACAAAAAAAACTCATTTTGGGCACTCGAAGAATGGAAAATGAATTTTCTGTCCAAAGATAATGAAAAATTCCTTATGAGACATTGTTTGATATTCCAACATGCACCCTTGTGCACAACATGAGAACATTTCAACAAACTATATCATGAATGTGGCCATAAGATTGATCATTTGGCTTGAAAGCCATGAATCTTCACACGTGATAGCTCATTTTTTAAAACACTCTTTTTTAAATAATTGTCGTACTATAAGTTTATTATTTTTCCTGGTAACTTGGTCAAATATAATGACACAATGTGAAGGTTTTTCAATTTTTTTCGTTTTTTCATGCCCATATCAAAATGCCATCAAAACGGCGGGCATGCCCGTTCCTAGCTAGTGGTTGAATCTTGGAAAAAATTGGTGTTTCTATGATTCAATAGATACTTTGTACCTAGAAATGATTTTTGCAACAAATAAAAAGCAATCTATGAGGCACCTGTAGTACAAATTTGACCCACTTCCTACTGAATCGGGGGAAATTTATCTTTTTCACGAGAGGTGGCTCAAAGCTTTTGATACCCAATGATTTGGTCAATTGTACATTAAATATGACGTAATTTGGTGCAATTTTGCAAAAAAATATGATAGGTCCTTCATAAAAAAACTCATTTTGGGATCTCGAAAAATGGAAAATCAATTTTCAGTCCAGGAAAATGAAAATTTCCTTAGGCAACATTGTTTGTCATTCCAATATGCACCCTTGTGCACAACATGAGATCATTTGAACAAACTATACCATGAATGTGGCCATAAGATTGATCATTTAACTTGAAAGCGATGTTCACACATAATAGGTCATTTTTAGAACACTTTTTAAAATAATTGTTGTATTACAAGTTTAATATTTTTCCTCGTAACTTGGTCACATGTATTGACACAATGTGAAGGTTTTTCAATTTTTTTGAATTTTTCATGCCCATTTTAAAATGTGGTCAAGTTTGCCGGTAGACCGTTCTTATCTACGGCTGGAATCTGGTGAAACTTTTGGTGTTTCTATGATTAAATAGATACTTTTGTACCTAAAACTATTTTTTGGAAAAAATAAAGAGAAAACTATGAGGTGGCTGGAGTTCAAATTTGACCCGCTTCCTACTGAATTGGCAGAAATTTGTCTTTTTCATGAGTGGTGGATAAAAGCTTTTGACACCCAACCATTTGGTAAATTTTACCTTAAATATGGCCTAGTGTCTTAGTAAATTAATTTGGTCCAATTTTGCAACAAATATATGGTAGGTCCTTAACAAAAAAACTCAATTTGGGCACTCGAAAAATGGAAAATGATGTTTGCATGCAAAGCAATGAAAACCCCCTTGGCAACATTGTTTGTCAGTATAATATGCAAACTTGTGCGCAATATGAGATCGTCTAAATAAATTATGCCATGAATGTGGCCACAAGATTGATCGTTTGGTTTGAAAGTCATGAATCTTCACGCATGATAACTCATTTCTGAGAACACTTTTTTAAAATAATTCTGGTATTACAAGTTTATTATTTTTCATGGTAACTTGGTCACATATAATGACACAATGCGAAGGTTTTCCAATTGTTTGGTTTTTTAAAAAAAAATCATGCCCTTTTCAAAATGCGGTCAAAACGGCGGGTATGACCGTTCCTATATACTGGTTGATTCTTCGAAAACTTTTGATGTTTCTCTAATTAAGTAGATACTTATGTACCTATAAAATATTTTGGAAAAAATAAAGAGCAAACTATAAGGCAGCTACAGTTCAAATTTGATCCACTTCCTCCTGAATCGGTGGAAATTTGTCTTTTTCACGAGAGGTGGATCACAACTTTTGACACGCAACCATTTGGTAATTTGTACATTAAACATGGTTTAATATTTTAGTAAATTGATTTGGTCCAATTTTTCAACAATTATATGGCAGGTCCTTCACAAAAAGAACTCATTTTGGGCTCTCGAAAAATGGAAAATGAATTTTTCATCCAAAGAAAATGAGAACTTCCTTAGGCAAGATTGTTTGCCATTCCAAGATGCGCCCTTTTGCACAATATGAGATAATTTAAACAAACTATGCCATGAATCTGGCCATAAGATTGATCTTTTGGCTTGAAAGACATGAAACTTCATACACGATAGCTCATTTCTGAGAACAGTTTTTCAAACTAATTGTTGCATTCCAAGTTTGTTATTTTTCCTGGTAACTAGGTCACATATAAAGACAAAATGTGAAGGTTTTACAATTTTTCTTTGGAATTTTTTATGCCCTTTTCAAAATGCGGTCGCAATGGTGGGCATGCATGTTCGTACATAGGGGTTGAGTCTTTCAAAACTTTGAAAGTATTTTCGATGAAATAGATAATTATGTACCTAGAAATGATTTTTGGAAAAATTAAAGAGCAATCCATCAAGGAGATGTAGTTCAAATTTGACCCACTTCCAGCTGAATCGAAGGAAATTTGTCTTTTTGACGAGAGGTGGATGAAAAGATTTTGACAACCAACCATATGGTCAATTGGACATAAAATGTGTTTGATTGCTAAAAATGGTGTGGTGTCATTTTGCAACAAATATTTGATAGGTCTTAAAAACATCTTTAATTCTCGAAAAATAAAACATGCATTTTTTGCAAAAACTTATTTTTAATCGATTACAACCAATTTAGATGGTCATAAAATCTTCAAATTGTTTGTTACGTTTGCATCGTGCATGAAACACTGCCCGATCGTCCCGAATCCAATGGCAACCTTGATCCCTCACCGTCTCACCCACTTAACCCTAACACAACCTCTCTCACCCCTCACCCTCTCGTCCCTCTCTCTCCTATGCACCCACAGCCGCCGCCCCCAACCATCTCCCTCAGATCTCGATCTACTGCCGCCCCTATCCCCACCGCCACCGTCGATGACCCTCACCATTGACAAGGTCGAGGCTGACCCAAGATCGAGCCCCACAGCCGCCGCCGATCCCCACTCCCACTGGCAACCTCGTCTCCCGTCCCCATCCCCTCTTCCATCCTGGCAAGTCTTCCAAATCCTTACCAAGTCATGCAGTGCAAGCCCCTCCCAAATTTCGAGCACCTCATGTAGTGCAAGCCCCTCCAAGAGGCCAACCAGCCAACCGCCTTCCGCCCTCCTCCGGCGCCCTTCCTCTCTTGCCGGTGTTTGCCTTTCTCTATCGCCAGTGGTCCGGGTGGGCGGGTCTCGCCAGATCTGGCGGAATTCCGCCCCCGCGAGGCGCAGTTCTTGAGAGTTCACTCGTGTTCCTTTGAAGCCGCGTCGGCCATGGGGAATTGCCGGAGGAAAGTCCAGGCGGCATTCCTCTTGCTGTGGTTCCTGATGACGGGCTTCGAGTGGTGCGTGTCTTTGAATCACAAAGGTGCCAGGTCGGGGCTTCGGCTGCAGTTTAGTATTGTCTTTCCAGCCTCTTGGTTTGACTCTTTTCAGGGTTTTGTTTGCTGGATTGTTTGCCGGTCTTGCGCTTCTGAGGTTCAGGGAGATGGTAAAGGCTGATCCACGTGGTGCTCTGCTGGATATGGATGAAGGCCACGCTAGCCCTTGCTCTTGGTTTTGCATGCAGTGCTCGGATGATGGGCGGATCGTAGGCCTGTAAGTTGCTTTTTCGCACAGAAAAGATGGAAAACGGATTTACCATTTCTGCTTATCTGGAAAAAAGAACGTCTGAATTAAACTGTTAAGAAGAAAACAAAGGCTTCAGCAGACATGTGGACTCATATTAGTATGTTGTCTTGCATCGTTAGAAGGATGATTGTCATTTTCTTGTTCTAAAATAAGACATTTCAACTGCATTTAGGGAGCATCTTTCTTTGGGTTGACAATCTGTGATTGTTTCAGTCTGTAATTTAGATCGAATGTAGTAGTGGTTTTGAATTGAGTAGAGTTGTTGTTCTCATGAATCATCATCTGTCCAATACATGATGTGATTCATTTAAGCAGAGTTGTTTAATTTTGTCAGGTTAACTGTCTACATCAAATTCATCATTCATATATTGGTCACTGAATGACACAGCTAGTGAGAGACGGTCGTCCTAGTGATTTATGACATCTACTGCAATTTGCACTAGCCTAGCTGTGGAAAAAAAATGCTAGCAATGGAATTTACATGCAGAGCTGAACTGATTGGAAAAGGGATGGCCGGGAACTGTCTAGAGTCATAAACAATAGACAGAATAACGAGAAGAGAGTGTACTTAAACAACACTTCTTTTATGGGAGTATATACTTGTATCATGTAATAGCATCAACTCTTTATCTGGAAAAAGAATACTATCAACTATTTTCCAATAGCACATCTAGTGATCTGTGTGGTTCTAGAGAATGGGCAGCTGCAGATGTAGACTAAAGTGATGTGCACCGATAGTACTACAGTAGTAGCCCAACTCTGAAGAAAAGATTGTAACAAAATTGATGCATATGATTAAACTTATATGTAATTTATTGTCCGCAACTGATATGTAAATGCTCTCTTAGCCGTCGGAGCAGCAGCGAGCAACGAACCTTTTCTCGCAGAAGGTGAAGAGGTCGCCGTTCAACACTTCGGACAAGGTATCGTCGTCTTACACATTCTTACAAGAGTTTCACACCTTCAACACACACAAACAGAATGAATTGATGTGTTTATATTCCATGGAATTTACTTTACTTATAGTTGTTATTGTTGCGTTGTAGAAAATTTGATTTATATCTACTATTTTGTCTAGATTAGAAATGTGTGATGTGTTCTTTCAAAAACTAATGCTATATGTAGGCTTAACAAATTGAGCAAAGGAAACCATTATGTCCCCTTCCTTGTTTTATAAATTGTAATTTATATCTACTAGCATTGATGTGTGTGTCTGTATGAGTTAGAGTGCATTGCTTGTCTGACACCTGTGTTGATGTCTTGTGAATCTGTTGGAGCTGCTCTCCTTCCTGATCGAGCCGAGCCACATGCACTACAAGATGCTTAGATTTCAACCATCAATTCTGGCAGCAACCACCATCTACACTGCATAGTGCATGCTCAACGGGTGATGGTCCTAGAACAATTGTCGTGAGCTCCACACTTTGTACTTACTGTCTTTCATTCAGACCAGACTTGAGTTCAGCTAGATCAACTTGGGTGATAGCTTTTGTACTAACGGTAGTTGTTTGATTTGGTTTGCAGGGACTGCAACTCGATGATTCGTCTACAATGTATCTTTGGCTGCGAACATCATCTATGGGTATGACATTGTCCCACCTCTCTAAGCTATTTTGCTCCTCTTCTCCATGCACCCGAGAAAATTGGTGCTTAATCTGCTATTGATTTATAGTGTATGTTTGTTAACACCAAGTCTAAATATATATGTTCAAAACTATTTTTTTATCCATTATTATTTTGATGAAAAAGGATTTATTCAAATTAGGTTTTCAAAACCCCTTAAATTGAGGTTTGCATTGCAAGTCCTTAAATTTGGTGGATTCTTTCTCCCCAAAGGCTTTACTTCAAACCTACTATATATATAACTTTTCAAAACCACTAAATATTAATTTTAAAAATTATTTTTATATTTTATTTAAAGACTTTTTCTTAAAACCAGAAATGGTTTTTCATAGGAAAAATATATTTAAATGCTTTCAAAATATTTGAGAAAATTTAGAAAAACTCAATAGACATATATTTTCCATATATATGATTTTCAACACATGATCATGTTCAAATTCATGGGGAAAACTCCTCAAAATCATTTCTATCCAAATCAAGCTTTTGGAATTTTAGAAAAATTCCAGCAAGTCAACACTATCATAGGTGATGATCTTGCAAAGTTTCATCTCAATCCAAGTTGATTTGATTCATCAAACTATTCCAAACCCCTTCCTGTTCGGATTTAAATTTTAACAACTTTACATTGTGAAGTTTCTTCCCTTAATCCAAACTTTGTGGACATGTTTTAATCACCAAATAATGATGCTACACTAAGTGATGCATAAAGGGTATTAGCTTAGCATGACTAGATCTACAGAAATCAGATTTTGTTGATTTCTAGGGTTTCACAAAGTTACATTGTGAACTTTCATCAAACCATCTTAAACTTGGTGATCATGCCTAATTTCAACCATCATTTGATCCTGTCAAATCTCATGTCAAAGCAAAGTCCATTTGCTTGCCCTAATGTCCATCAAACACCTTCTGGTCAATTCTAGAAACTACTATTTTCACCACTTCTATTCTTCCCCTTGCCTCCAAATTTTTACCACAACTACCTAGTATTGTATTTTACCTCTATTAATCTTGGCATGGCCACAAACCAATTATTGACATGGTGAAACCCCCATTTTCACCCTGGACAGCAATGGCAGCAACATTTCTACCTCTCCCCTACTCCATTTTCTTCACCCTTGCCTATCCCCTAGCTCCTCCTAGCCCATAAGCATCTCGAGAACGCCCAAGACACTAGAGGACGCGATGGTTGGCATTGTTTATGCCATGGCACACCAAATGGGCATTCTGGAGCGCGCTACAGTGCACCAGAGCACTCTAGCCGCCCCGGCCCAGTGCCTCCCGACCACCTCGGGCCTCCCTAGCATGCCTGCCGGGGGACCTTGGCGTCCGCAACATCCTACCCTTGTCCCCCCTCCAATCTCTCCCTCTATCGACTCCCCTCACACGCGCCACGGCCGCCTGAGTCGGCCAACCATGGGGCTCGCACGCGTGCGCGTCCCCCTCTGCCTCTCTCCTTCCCCGGCTCGTGGACCTACCCCAAGAAGGTGGCAGACACACCCATGCCTCTTCCCGTGGCCCACATTGCCCATTCCAGCAAACCCCAACGACCATAACCACGGTGCACCAGCGCCCAGCTACAAAACACCCTCCCCCGAGCTCACCCTGCTCCCCTATCGCTCCCTTCCCCCCTTAGTCACACTCCTGAGCCCAGCCCCCTTGTTTTCGTGATCGGGAGCTCGAACCGAGCCGAAACCCCACCGCCATGCGGGTTCCTCCTTGCCGACGATTCCCTCAACGCCGGTGACCACCTCCGCCACCCACTGAGCACGCTAGTGCCCTCCGCTTGAGCCGTCGTGGCCTGGCCTTCCGTCGGTGAGCTCCTCTCTGCTCCCTGTCGCGAGGTGAGGGATGACAGGTGGGGCCCACCTATCATACCCTCACCCTCCCCTCTCTCGTTGCCAGGTTGGGCTCGCGAGCAGGTATAAAAATAAACTTGTCGCGTGCAGCGTTTCATCCTGGGCTGGTTCCCCTTTGGGCCGGCTCGGCTGTGACGCTTTCGGCCCAAAAGGCACAGTACCATTTTTCTCTTTTCCTTTTCCTCCCTGCTTTCCAAAAATCCCACAAACTAGAAAATAAATCCAAGGACAATAATTTTTCCACCTAAAATCCGAGAAGATTCCATAGAATTTAATAGTGGCTTTTGTATAAATTTTTGAAATTTTTTATGTACTGTTTTATTTTATAACCTATTTTAGGCATCTTTTTGCCTTTGTTAAATAGTTTTCAAAAATGTTTTTCATAACAAAATCATAAACAAATATTTTTAGTATAGTTTTTAGTATTTATTAGAGTAGGGTAGCATTTTTAATATTAGCTTTGTGTACTTTGTTTTTGTGTGATGCTTTTTTTATCACTATTTATCGCGACGATAGATTGCGCTATTGACGAGGGAGTTGGACCCGAAGACTTTGAAGACCCCGAAGACTTTATTGAGCCAGACAAGCAGCCCTTTGACCATGTTAAGAAACATTTTTTATTGCATGTCATATAGCACTTTACTTTCGTTATATTTGAGCATGTGGAGTAGTGACCACTTCGGTGGGTTGCTTCTAATACTTTTGTCGTTGACACTTGCATCGTGCATGACCATACCACCTTATGAGGGTTATGTAGGTGGGTGTAGATAGGATGCTAGTAGATGCTACGCAAGTGGGTTCGGGATTATGCATGGTGAAGGAAATAAAGAGATGATTTCAAAGACTTTTCGAAAACACTGTCAGGTGCCACTTAGCCCGAGGGAGATGGTGATGAGTTGAGTATGTGTTTTCGAAAATGAAGGGTTTAAGATTTGTCGACCGCCCCAACCTTACATGCGCAACCGCGATACCCCATATGAGACGGGGCTTTGTTGATTACCTTGGTGGGTACTGGCAGGGAGCCGCATTACTAGTGGCGGGAGTGGCATGGTCACTCTCGATAGGGGGTCATGCCAGTATGGACGATCATGCGCTGTCTTCGCAGGCACCGGGCACACCGTTGCCTACCCTCATGGATGCTACGAGTGATGTATATCATGAGGGATGGCACCAACGAGTGGACTCTTTGTTTAGTATCGTCAAGGGAAAGACATTGTTCAGGTGCTTACCTCGGATATGTTATATACCGCGAGTCGTGGATGACACGAAAGTTCCCCAAGTCTTGTGGGTAAAGTGTGCAACCTCTGCAGAACGTAAAACTATTCGAATAGTCGTGTCCACGGTCAAGGACAGTTGGGTGGTGCTGCTTATGCCATGTCTAGTTGTTTTCACAAGCTTGGTGTGTGTGTGTGTGTGAGGATGTCAGAAGGATGATACTTGAGACAAGTTAGAGGACTTGAAGTGATGAATAAACATGAGATGTTCAACCCGTGCTTATGATGATATATGTAGCTTGCTCATATGGATATCTGCCAACTGTTGATGCATGCTTACTTAGTTACTTGATCATGTCATTGCATTCAAAATTAGTTTTCCGCAAATTACCTACTTAGTGCTATATCATGCATCATTATTACCTTGTTACACAACTTGGGTTGCTTGCGAGTACATTCAAAGTACTCATTGGCTTGCCACTAGTTATTTAATTGGCCAGGCATGGAAGAAAAGGAGTATGGTGAAGACTTCGTTGGTGACGAACATGCGAATTAGGACGCTTCCCAGTCAGAATGCCTTTAGGTTTAAGGCAGATGACAATGGGTTCATGCTTTCGATCAAGATTTTCGCTGTTTGTTCTATTTAAGTGTTTGACCCTTGTGGCCCTATCTATGTAAGACTAGACCTTCATGATCTTTATTTGTGTAAGACATTAAATGTGGATGTAAGACTCTTGTTATTCAACTTCGATGTGTTTAGTGAGCATTGATCTCTGCGATCACTGTACACGTGCATTCGGTGATCACGACTTATGAGTCGGGGTCCCCACAAAGCTGACATCAGTGCCATCCTGACTATAGTAAGCCCTTAGTTAGCATGGACGTTAGTTAGGATAAAATCACTTTCAAAACTACACCTAGCACCTATACTTAGGAAGTCTGTACTATTTGCCTCTTTTATTCTTCACACAACACTCTGCTGACCCTCCTCCCTTCAAACCTTTTAGATGGCCGTCGTACCCAAAGCCTTCATGAAGGAGTACCACGTGGATGTGGTCGTGCAGGAAAATGACCCCCTGGCCAGTTGGTTCTTTGAAGGACCACAGATGGAGACCATGATGCTCGCAGTCGAGTAAGCTGCACGCAAGGCACTTCTGCACCTTCGAAATATCATTCCTGAGATGGCCGACGAGCTGGCTACTCGCTATCTTCCTTTCAGGAAGGATCATCTAGGCGAGAGTTGGACATTGGTTTCGTCCCAGGAGGATGGCACACCACATAGGTTCCAGGCCTACTTCAGCCTCTTCACCGATAGTCTGGTTCACAACCTGATTAAGGAGTTAGTGAAGCTCCACGAGGAACTTCATCACACCCGAGAGCTACTTCGGCAAGCCAAGACGAAGCCAGATAAGATCAAGAAGGATGGTGCCCCTGAGGGACGACCCACTGTCGCTTATCGAGGAGGAGTACCCCCATCTCGGGATGCTTCTACACGTCATCATCGCATGAGTACGAAGGAGTACCGTGAGCTCTTCACCCACCCGCCGACAAAGCGTCGTCGGGATGGACCTCCTCATTCCCTGAACCCTTCGACCGGGAATGATGCCTGTTCAGATGATGAACAGGAGGAAGACCCAGAGGAGCGTGACTACGAGACCGAGCACTCCACCTGAGTCCGAGAACCCTTAGGGTAGGATCAGTGATGTACCCCTCATGCGAAGTCGAGTCCGTGTAATAGTTCATATGAAACCATGTGCTCTTGTTGATTGTTTTGTTGTTTGTGTTCCGATGCAAGTTGTGCTTTTGCCTTAGGCAACATGTAAACGACTCCATCGTCTATCTTTTTGCCTCTGTTAAACAGTTTTCAAAAATGTTTCTCATAAGAAAATCATAAACAAATATTTTTAGTATAGTTTTTAGTACTTATCAGAGTAGGGTAGCATTTTTAATATTAGCTTTGTGTGCTCTGTTTTTGTGTGATGCTTATTTTTATCGCTATTTATCATGAGCATAGATTGCGCTATTGGCGAGGGAGTTGGACCCGAAGGCTTTGAAGACTCCGAAGACTTTGTTGAGCCAGGCAAGCAACCCTTTGACCATGTTAAGAAACCATTTTTATTGCATGTCATATAGCACTTTACTTTCATTATATTTGAGCATGTGGAGTAGTGACCACTTCGGTGGGTTGCTTCCGATACTTTTGCCGTTGACACTTGCATTGTGCATGACCCTACCACCTTATGAGGGTTATGCAAGTGGGTGTAGATAGGATGCTAGTAGATGCTACGCAAGTGGGTTCGGGATTATGCATGGTGAAGGAAATAACGAGATGATTTCAAAGACTTTTCGAAAACCCCGTCGGGTGCCACTTAGCCCGAGGGAGATGGTGATGAGTTGGGTGACCACTTGAAAAGAAGTGGTGTACTAGAAGAAGTGAGTGTGTGTTTTCGAAAACGAACGGTTTACGATTTGTCGACCGTCCCAACCTTACATGCGCAACCACGATACCCCTTATGAGACGGGGCTTTGTTGATTACCTTGGTGGGTACTGGCAATGAGACACATTACTAGTGCCGGGAGTGGCATGGTCACTCTCGATATGGGGTTGTGCTGGTATGGACGATCATGCGCTGTCTTCACAGGCATCGGGCACACCGTTGCCTACCCTCATGGATGCTACGAGTGATGTATATCCCGAGGGATGGCACGAACGAGTGGACTCTTGTTTTAGTATTGCCAGGGGAAAGGCATTGTTCGGGTGCTTACCTCGGGTATGTTATATACCACGAGTCGTGGATGACACGAAAGTTCCCCAAGTCTTGTGGGTAAAGTGTGCAACCTCTGCAGAGCGTAAAACTATTTGAATAGCCGTGTCCACGGTCAAGGATAGTTGGGTGGTGCAGCTTATGCCACGTCCAGTTGTTTTCACAAGCTTGGTGTGTGTGTGTGTGCGGATGGTAGACAGATGATACTTGAGACAAGTCAGAGGACTTGAAGTGATGAATAAACAAGAGATGCTCAACCCCTGCTTATGATGATATTTGTAGCTTGTCCATATGGATATCTGCCAACTGTTGATGCATGCTTACTTAGTTACTTGATCATGTCATTGCATTCAAAATTAGCTTTTCGCAAATGACCTACTTAGTGCTATATCAAGCGTCAGTATTACCTTGTTCCAAAACATGGGTTGCTTGCGGGTACATTCAAAGTACTCATTGGCTTGCCATTGGTTATTTAGTTGGCCAGGCATGGAAGAACAGGAGTACGGTGAAGAGTTCGTTGGTGATGAACACGAACTAGGACGCTTCCTAGTCAGAATGCCTAGAGGTTTAAGGCAGATGACAATGGGTTCACGCTTTCGATCAAGATTTCCGCTGTTTGTTCTATTTAAGTGTTTGGCCCTTGTGGCCCTCTCTATGTAAGACTAGACATTCATGGTCTTTATTTGTGTAAGACGTTAAATGTGGATGTAAGACTCTTGTTATTCAGCTTTTGTGTGTTCAATGAGCATTGATCTCTCGGATCACTGTACACGTGCATTCGGTGATCACGACTTATGAGTCGTGGTCCCCACATAAAGCTCCGCTATCAAGTCCTCCACATGGTCCTCTACCCAATCGGCAAGGGCAATGCGAGTCACTTTAGGTAGGGGAACAAGCACCGCCTCGAAGTTGAAGTGCGGGTCGAGGCGAAGGAGGTGGATGAAGATGTGTGAGGCCGCCTGTGCAAGGGAATCACGACGGTTCTCCTCTACGAGATTGCTGATCTTTTCCGCACCCCTCTCAAGGCACTCCACAACCCTAGAGAAGAAGCTCAGGTACTCGGCATCGTCGGGGACGAGGGGGCTCACGACGGTCTCACCACAAATATCACTCAATGCCTGGTGGGCCCTCCTCTCGAGCGACTGGAACATCTTGGAGCGCGTGTGCTGAAGTTTGCGGGCCCGTTTCGCCTCATCCAAAGCCCTCTCCATGAGGGAGGTCACTCCCTTCACCTGCTTGAAGAGGGAGGACCTGCTTGAAGAGGGAGGACAACTCGGTCTTGGCAGCCGCTTGGGCATCCACCGCGGCCTCCTAACGTCGTTCCGCCGCTGATAACCTCCTCCTGAGGTCGTTCGCCCTGCCCCTCAGTTGGTTGTGTCACTTGCAAAAACGAGTCTCATGAAGCTTCAACTTGGTGCGATAATCCTGGAGAAGGGAGCGTTGAACCTCTGCCACCTTGACGTCGACATCCTCTTCAGCCTACGCCTCGCGGGTGGTGAGGGATACCTCGGCAAGCGACACCTGGCGCTCTCTCACCTCTAGCATCTCTTGCTCCAGGCTCTGCTCTAGCGCCTCCATCACCAACGTGTCTTCAAGCACACGATGGCTTGCACCAGCGGCAAGGAACTCGGTTGCCGGGCCATCAAGTGTGGCCCTCCGTGCCTGACTGTGCTTTTCAAGGGCGGCGTTGAAGGCTTGAAACTCCTCAAGGCATTCCTCGGAGGCCTTGCATCGGCAGTCGGCTTTCTGAGCCTTAGCAAAGGCATGCTCGCGAGCCTCCACCACCATGGCAAGGGACTGCTCTGCGACTGCAAGGGCATGCTCGTGCTGCAGGCGACCGAAATTCACGGCGACTTCACGATGATGGCATTCCTGCACGAGGAACTGGTGCTTCATCTCCAAGCGGTCATCGTTGTTGGCGAGCTCCACCCCAAGGCATCCTAGCGCTTCAATCACGGTTTGAGGCAAACCCCACCGCACGATGCTCCGGTCACTTGCGAGCTCAAGGGCCTAGCCAGTTTCTCCGCCTTCCCCTAGATGGATGGGGGAGGCACACGAGGGGCCGCCTAGCTCGGAAGCATGCTCCGGGGCTAGGGGCTTTCGCCTGGTTGCCCCAGAAGAAGGACGCGCCCCCTGACGCCCCACATCATCAAGCGAAGGAGGCCCAAGGGCACAGCACAGCACGCCCCCAGGGAAGGCCGTCAGCGGAGGGTGCAGCCCTACCCTCGGGAGCTACAGGCTGCGGGCAAGGAAGATCGCACGAGCCTCACGCTCGAGGCCCCGTGAAATCCGAGGAGGCTCTAATACGGGTGCCCTAGCGACCACAATCTCGCACTCGACGGAAGATGGGGCTGTAGGGGGGCCAACGGCCCCAGAAGCTGGCGGCGGCGACTCGGCTCCTCCTTCACTAGTGGGGAGCTTGCGGAACAGAAACTTAGAGGGGGCGCAAATGGAAGGTTGAGGGGACACATGCACCTACTCATCCACGACGATCCACTTCCTCTTCGTCGGCGCCCGTGGCGTCGAGGAGCGGTCGCCCCTGGGTGCCTTCCTCTTCCCGCTGGCGCGGGGACCGGGGGACGATGTACTGACAACCGACACCTAGCACTCAGCGGCAGAGGCGGCGGCCTCCATCATCGACGGGGTGTCACCTTCGACCTCGAGCTGGCCTGAAGCGGGAATGGGGGAAGTGGGCGGTGAAGGACGTCCCACCTCAGCCGCGAGAGGGGCCGTAGCTTTAAGGTCCCCGGGCTCCGAGCCCCCGCGAAGGGGTCACCCTAGGGAAGCGATCCTTCCGGAGGAAGGAATCCCCACTCATCAAAACACGACATCTTCAGGACAAGGGCTTCCCGGTCCTTGTATTTGTACAAGGGGAGGCCACCCTGGGGGAGCTCGTCAGTTTCACCATCGGTCAGGCAGCGAAGCAGCTCGCGCAACACACCGAGAGAAAGAGACGGGACCTGGATCCTCATGGAATTGTGAGGTTTTGTGAAGGCCCACATCGGGCGGGAGTGGCGCTGAAGGGGAGCAATTCGTCGGCATGTGAACTCCCGCACCACCATCGCCATCATCACGCCCGCTTTCTTTAGCCTCGCCAGCCCGGCTAGGACCAGCGCAAGCCGTGGGTTGGCAAGATCCTCATGCCTCCACCCGTGATTTGGCACCACGGGTACCGGCAGAGGTTAAAATAGAGGGTCGGCCTCAGTAGCATCGACTTACACCCACTACCGCCGAAAACCATCCACCTCCGCAACGAGTCTAGCATCGAGGACACCCTCGACCGATGCGTCTTCTTCTCTCAGGGACAGGCACCTAGAGCACTATTCCCCCGAGATCAACTCGAGGGAGAAGAAGTGAAGAAGCATGGCCACACAGGGGAAGACACCAACGAAGGCCTCACATTGAAACGCGAAGGCCGAAAGGAGGACAAGGGAGCCGGGGTCAAGGTGGAGCACGTGGATCCGGTAATGCGAAAGCACCGTTGAGAGGAAGCCCGAGAATGGTGATAACAAGGCCGATAGAAGGGCATGGAGATGAAGGGGGTGACAGGGGCCTCGAGCTCACTCTGAGGCCGCGATTCCAACCAGATCTGGGTTGCCCCCCATTCGTTGGAACTTGTGGCGACCACCAATCGAACCTTCTCCAACCCCTCAAGATTCACCACCAAGGACCAACCGAGTGCGGGATCCAGCGCCGGCATGGTCCCCGGTGCCCTCGAGCCCTCGCCCTCTCTCTTCTTGGGGGCCATGGTGAGGGAGCGGGGTGGTGCGTACAGGGATTTGGCGGAAAAGGCGAGAGCCGCGAAAGAGGGAAAGACAGACGACGAGATCGATGGGGAACAAAGATGGCGTGTTGGCGTGTGCCAAGCAATTTGACAGACCTGACAATTGCCAAGCCATAGTGAAGAAGAGGAGGCGGCTGCCTCTATGAGATTTCCGTGTGTCGAGCCTGGCCCATAGGCAATTGGGTCCTGTGGAGCTTCGGGACACCTTCAACAGCTTCGCCTAGAAGCCAACCCGGGTGCGCCTTGGGACAGGGGCTACTATCGGCATTTTGGGAACGGGGGTACCTAGACCTGCCAGCCTGTGGCCCAGGGCGTGGCCCACTCTGCCGGCCAGTACAGACCAGCGCGGTCTGACACAAGACAAGGTCCTCGCGAGAGCCCTGGTCTCACGGGGGAAGCATCATCAAGACCAGCAAGGACGAGCCTCCTTAGGCCCCCTCCGGAGCGGCGAAGATCTCTATGCAACACCTGTCCTTGGGAGGCCGGGGATGATGCAAGGCAGGACGGGCGGGCACCAGCGTGCCAGGTGGAGTTTCCCCTTTGGTGCAAAGGGGGAAGGACTTACGCAGGTTCCCAAGGCAACCCCAAAGGTTTCCATTCCGGTGCAACAAGACCACGACACCCGAGCCCAGCAGGAAGGATGTCCTCGCCGAGCCCACATCTGCATCATCAACAAATACTTCGTAGGTGAAGAACACCTTTCGTTAGGATAAGGATGTACTACGAACCCCCTTCGAATTTGGACGTTATGGGATCCCTTCCTACCATAGCGATAAGGAAGAGGACCCCGGGCACTATAAATAGAGGACACGCTACACCTTAGAGAAAGAGAGACAATGGAGAGACAACGAAAGAGAGACGCAACGCCACCAGAGCCCCCTTGTGAGGCAAGGCACCACTATACTAGTTCATCCACAAACTTCCTCATGAGGCAATCCACTAAAGCAGGAGTAGGGTATTACACTTTGCAGCGGCCCGAACGTGGGTAAATCATCGTGTGCATCTCCTTCCTCGAGTAGCAAGCTAGGTAGGGCGAGGCTGTAGGGGATCTTCGCACACGCCCCTGTGTTCAAACTTCTAAGGGTTATGTGGATCCCAAAGTCCAACGACACTCCTCGCACCACTGAACCAATTCCATGACCGGCACCCCTCGAAGTGGCCCCTCCGGAGCGTCAAGATCGGGCCCCTCCCATGCGCGCGACACTCACTGGTCCGGTGGGGTGTCGTGACATCTCTCCGGAGTTCCATCTGGTTGTGTGGCCCTACAAGTTCAAGCCTGACATACCCCCTCGCAACGATGGCACCCCTGATCCTGCTGAGTTCCTACAGCTCTACTCGTTGAGCATCCAGGCTGCTGGTGAAGACGACAAGGTCATGGCGAGCTGGTTCCCCATGGTTCTCAAGGGCGGTGCGCTCTCCTGGTTCCTCAACCTCCCGGAGGGGTCCATCACCTCCAGGGACGACCTGTACAAGCGCTTCGTCGCCACTTCCAAGGTACCCTCGACCGCGCGCTCACCATGAACGACCTGCGGCGTGTGAAGCAGCAGTAGGGAGAGACCCTACACAAGTTCATACAACGCTTCACGACCACCCGCCTCAAGATCCCGAGGGCATCGGATGAGGCCATCATCTCCGCGTTAACCGAAGGAGTCAGGGACCTCAGGATGAAGGAGGTGCTCACCATCAACGATGAGCTGTGCTCAGCCCTAGAGATGTTCGACCTAGCGAACAAGTGTGCCAAGGCCGAGGAGGGCCTCCTCTCGCTCCGCGAGCTTTCGATGGCGGAGGCATAGGACTAGAAGACCAAGGCCAAGGAGGCGAAGCGCAAGGCCCCCATGGTGCTTGCGGCCGAGCCTGAGGCAAAGCGTAGCCGAGACGAGGAACACCCTCAGGAGGGCGACCGTCGTGCATCTTCCATGGCACCAACAGCCACAACACCATAGATTGCCAGGAGCTCAGGCTGGTCCACGACGAGCACTTCGTCTGGCGCCCTGGACGCAGTGACCGTGGCTTTGGATGCGGTGGAGGCCGTTGGGATAATCGGGAGCCGCGCCAGGAGTAGCGAGACCATCCTCGGGAGGACCGCTGGCGCGACGACCCTCCGGAGGGGTCACACCGTGGCCAGCCTCGTGAGGCCCGTCCTCGCGAGGTCGGCCTACCCCCACTGCTGCCACCACCTAGGAGGAAGGAAGAGGACAAGCTAGATGACGGGGCTAGGGGCTTCCAGGAGGTTAGGGCGATATCCTGTATCCTCGGCGGTGCTCAAGCCCCATCATCAAACGACATCTTCAAGCAGTTCTCACGGGAGGTGAACGCGTCCCTCCCGAAGCCCGAGTGTCGGAGTCAAAACCGGTGGATCTCGGGTAGGGGGTCCCGAACTGTGAGACTAAGATCGACGGTAATAGGAGACAAAGGGGACACGAGTTTACCCAGGTTCGGGTCCTCCAATGGAGGTAATACCCTACGTCCTGCTTGATTGTATTAATGGTGTAAGGGGTTACATAGTTGATCTACCTCGAGATCGTATGTCTAACCCTAGATGAGTTGTTCTCCCTCTATACCCTAAAACCCTCTGGCTTATATAGATGCTGAGGAGGCCTAAGGTTTACACATGGTCAGTTACATGCCAAAGAGATAAACATGCCTATTTAGCACATCAAACATGGAGCGCAAGCCGTTCTCCTCGAGGCTACCATCCTGGAAACTGGGCCTTCAAATCATCCAGTGTTCGGTAAATAGCCCCATATAGTCCGACCCATAATCAATAGACCGGCTATCCGAGGACCCCCTAATCCGGGACTCCCTTAGTAGCCCCTTGAACTTGCCTCCAACGCCAAGGGTCTTCAGCTCCAATTGCTTCGCGAACAGAGTCTTCGGCTTGTGAGGTGAGTTCCTTCCCGCCAAACCATAGTTCGGCCTTCGATGATAAGTAGTTTTTCCACATAGTGTCATGTCCGAATTCTGTGAATTAAATTGGCTTTTGAAGGCTAAACGTCAGGGAAAAAAGGCAATGTTCCCTGACGACCTTTCTAACGAAAGGTCACTACCCTCCACGATCAATAGGCCAATTACAGGTACTCGATCCGTGGTTCGAGGCCGTTCCTTCCACACGATTGATCAACATGTCGATCGTGTCCCATTTTACACGGGATATATTTAATCAAGCGCTCGCAACGGCTTGCGCACCTCGGAAAATGAAGGGATTCACGGCGCAGCAGAGGGAGCCCGAATCGGCAGGCCTCATAAAAGGAGAAAGAAAACCCGAAAGTCTTTTCACGCTCCCCATTTGACTCCTCTGCATCCTACTCCCTTGCGCCTCTAGAGCATAGATCTAGGTTTCTCCACCCGCGCTCCCGAGCTCAGGAATGGCGGGCTCCAATGGCTAGTGGGAATCTTCCACGATCACCAATCAAGACATGATCGACCTCAAGAAGGCCGGTTACCTCCCCACCAACATCTCTCATCGTGTAGTGGGGGAGGGCCAAGTGATCCCCACCCTAAGCCAAAAGAGTGGGTGGTGTTTATCCCCCACTTCATCAGGGGGTTGAGCTTCCCCCTCTACCCCTTCGTCAGGGTATTAATGTTCCTCTACGACCTCGACTTCCATGACCTACCGCCGAACTCCATCATGCACATCTCTGCCTTCATCCTCGTCTGCGAGGCCTTCCTGCACGTCGAGCCGCATTTTGGGCTCTGGCTGTAGGTTTTCAACATCAAGCTGAAGTGCGTCGACTGCAAGCACGCTGACTGTGGCGTGGCCATCATTGGCAAGCTTACCCGCGTCGGGTGGCCGTCGGGCACCCTCATCGATACCATCAAGGGGTGGCAAAATGTGGGGACCCCGACTCATAAGTCGTGATCACCAAATGTACGTGCACAGTGATCCCAGAGATCAATGCTCAGTGAACAGACAGAAATCGAATAACAAGAGTCTTACATCCACATTTAGCATCTTAGACAAATAAAGACCATGAAGGTCTAGTCTTACATAGATAGGGCTACACGGGCAAACACATAAATAGAACAAGCAGCGGAAATCCTGATCGAAAGCGTGAACCCATGCCATCTGCCTTAACCTACAGGCATTCCGACTGGGAAGCGTCCTAGTTAGCATGTTCGTCTCCAACGACCTCTTCAACATACTCCTGTTCTTCCATGCATGGCCAATTAAATAACCAGTGGCAAGCCAATGAGTACTTTGAATGTACTCACAGGCAACCCAAGTTGTGGAACAAGGTAACAATTATACATGATATAGCACTAAGTAGGTAATTTGTGGAAAGCTAATTTTGAATGCAATGACATGATCAAGTAACTAGTAAGCATGCATCAACAATTGGCAGATATCCATATGAACAAGTTACAGATATCATCATAAGTAGGGGTTGAACGTCTCATGTTCAATGATCATGCTAAGTCATCAGACTTAGCTCAATTTCCATGCTAAATCATCGGACCTAGCTCAAGTGACCTCTTTGTCACCCTCACACCCACACTCACACCAAGTTTTATGAAAACATCCGGACATTGTTTAAGAAGGACCTCCAACTTCCCATGACCGCGGACATGGCTATTAGAATAGTTTTACACTCTGCAGAGGTTGCACACTTTACCCACAAGACTCGGAGAACTTCCGTGTCATCGACGACTCGCGGTATATAACATACCCGAGGTAAGTGTTGGAAATATGCCCTAGAGGCAATAATAAATTAGTTATTATCATATTTCCTTGTTCATGATAATCGTTTATTATCCATGCTATAATTGTTTTGATCGAAACTCAGATACATGTGTGGATACATAGACAACACCATGTCCCTAGTATGCCTCTAATAAAGTAGCTCGTTGATCAAAGATGGCTATGGTTTCCTAGTCATTGACATGAGACGGCACTTGGTAACGGGATCACATCATTAGGAGAATGATGTGATGGACAAGACCCAAAATACAAACGTAGCATATGATCGTGTCAGTTTATTGCTACTGTTTTCTGCATGTCAAGTATATGTTCCTATGACCATGAGATCATGCAACTCACTTACACCGGAGGAGTACCTTGTGTGTATCAAACATCGCAACGTAACTGGGTGACTATAAAGGTGCTCTACAAGTATCTCCGAGGGTGTCTGTTGGGTTGGCATGGATCAAGACTGGGATTTGTTACTCCGTGTGACGGAGAGGTATCTTAGGGCCCACTCGGTAATATAACATCACAATAAGCCTCGCAAGCAATGTGACTAAGTGTTAGTCACGGGATCTTGTATTACGAAACGAGTAAAGAGACTTGCTAGTAACGAGGTTGAACTAGGTATGGAGATACCAACGATCGAATCTTGGGCAAGCAACATACCGAAGAACAAAGGGAACATCATACGAGATTAACTGAATCCTTGACATAAAGGTTCGACCGATAAAGATCTTCATAGAATATGTAGAAACCAATATGGGCATCCAGGTCCCGCTATTGTTTATTGACCGTAGATGTGTCTCGGTCATGTCTACATAGTTCTCGAACCTGCAAGGTCTGCACACTTAAGGTTCGGTGACGTTTCGATAGTATAGAGTTATGTATGATGGTGACCGAAGGTTGTTAGGAGTCCCGGATGAGATCCTGGACGTCATGAGGAGCTCCGGAATGGTCCGTAGGTAAATAATGATATATAGGAAGTCCTGTTTTGGTCGTCGGAAAGGTTTCGGACTCATCGGTAGTGTACCGGGAGTGCCGGTAGTGTACCGGGAGACCATCGGGAGGGGTATTTTGACCCAAGAGGCTACATGGGCTGTGTGAGATTAAATACCATCCCTTTGTGGGCTGGTGGAAGTCCCACACAAGGCCCATGCGGATGGAAAGAAAAGCCCAAAGAGAAAAAGGTGGAAAAGGGCAAAAGACAAAAATAAGGAGGAGTCCTAGTCCTACTAGGATTGGAGGAGGAATCCTTCAATCCTCCTTGGTTCGGCCGACCCAAGGGCTAGCTCCTTGGGAGACAAGCCTCCTCCTCTCTTCCTCCTATATATACTATAGGTTTTAGGGTTTTTGGCACTAGATTTTCAGCCACGTGCTATCCGTTCCTCCAGTGCATAGTTTCTCCTCTAGATCGGATTTCTGTAGTGCTTAGGCGAAGCCCTGTCGGAATAGCTCCACCACCATCGCCGGAGCGCCATCATGTTGCTGGAGAACTCTTCTACCTCTTTGCTCCCTCTTGCTGGATCAAGAAGGCGGAGATCGTCATCAAGCTGTACGTGTGCTGAACGCGGAGGTGTCGTCCGTTCGGCGCTAGATCAGAAGGACCGTGATCAAGATCGCGAGACGGATCATGATGAGATCGCGGGACGGATCGTGATGAGTTCGCATGACGGATCGTGATGAGATCACGGGATGGATCATGACGAGTTTGCGGGACAAATCGTGATGGGATCGTGGGATGCTCGGCGATTTGGATCGCGAAGACGTTCGACTACACCAACCGCGTTTCTTAACGCTTCCCGCTTAGCGATCTACAAGGGTATGTAGATCCACTCTCCCTCTCGTAGATGCTCATCACCATGGATAGATCTTGTGTGTGCATAGGAATTTTTTTGTTTCCCATGCAACGTTCACCAAGAGTGGCATCATGAGCTAGGTCTATGTGTAGATGATATCTCGAGTAGAACACAAATAGTTTGTGGTCGTTGATGCTTAGATTGCTTCCTTCCTTGGTCGTGTTTTGGTTCAGCAGTATTGTGAGATGAAGTGGCCCGGACCAACATTACTCGTACGCTTACGAGAGACCGGTTCCCTCAACCGCAACTTGTTGCATAGATGGCTTGCGGGTGCCAGTTTCTCTCACTTTAGTTGGATCGGATTCGACAAAGGCGGTCCTTGAGAAGGTTGAAAAGCAACTAGTGTATCACCGTTGTGGTTTTTGCGTAGATGAGAATTGTTCTTGCTAGATACCCGTAGCAGCCACGTAAAACATGCAACAACAATTAGAGGACGTCTAACTTGTTTTTGCAGGGTATGTTGTAATGTGATATGGCCAATTACATGATGTGATATATGTGATGTATGAGATGATCATGTGTTGTATAGAATATCACGACTTGCATGTCGATGAGTACGACAACCGGCAGGAGCCATAGGGTTGTCTTTAATTATTGTATGACCTGCGTGTCAATCATTAAGCGTTATGTAATGCTTTACTTTATTGCTAAACGGTAGCAATAGTAGTACAAGCATGATGGGCACGACAACCTCGATGGCGACACGTTGATGGAGATCAAGATGATGGAGATCATGGTGTCGTGCCGGTGACGATGGAGATCATGCCGATGCTTTCAAGATGGAGATCAAAAGCACAAGTTCATGGCCATATCATGTCTCTTATGATGTGCATGTGATGTTAATCCTTTTATGCACCTTGTTTTGCTTAGGATGATGGTAGCATTATAAGGTGATCCCTCACTTAAATTTGAAGATGAATTGTGTTCTTCCCGAGTGTGCACCGTTGCGAAAATTCGTCGTGTTGAGACACCACGTGATGATCGAGTATGATAGACCCTACGTTCACATACAACGGGTGCAAGCCAGTGTTGCACATGCAGAACACTCGGGTTAAACTTGATGAGCCTAGCATGTATAGACATGGCCTCGGAACACAAGAGACTGAAAGGTCGAACATGAGTCATAACAGATATGATCAACATGATGATGTTCACCATTGAAACCATCTCAACTCACATGATGATCGGACTTGAGTTGGTGAATTTGGATCATGTATCACTCGAATGATCGGAGGGATGTCAATTTGAGTGGGAGTTCTTAAGTAATATGATAAATTGAACTCATTATCATGAACATAGTCAGTAGTGTCTTTGCAAACTGTGTTGTAGATTACTAGCTCACGCTGTAGCTCCCTTGAATTTTTATATGTTCCTAGAGAAATATAGTTGAAATATGATGCTACCAATATTGTGGACTGGTTCCGTGATCTGAGGATTGTCCTCGTTGCTGCACAGAAATCTTATGTCCTCAATGCACCGCTCGGTGCGCCAACCCCTCTAGCGTCGTCTGTAGATGTTGTGAACATCTTACAGGCACGTTCTGATGACTACTTGATAGTTTAGTGCGTCATGCATTACGGCTTAGAATTGAGGCTTAGAAATGTTTTGAACGTCACGGAACATATGAGATGTTCTAAGAGCTGAAATTAGGATCTCAGGCTCGTGCTCGTGTTGCGAGATATGAGATCTCCAAAAAGATTCTTTGCCTGCAAGATGAAAGAGAGTATCTCAATCGTTGAGCATGTGCTCAGATTGTCTGGGTGCTACAATCGTTTGAATCAAGTGGGAGTTGATCTTCCAGATAAGATAGTGATTGATATAGTTCTCCAAGTCACTGTCACTAAAGCTACTAGAACTTGGTGATGAACTATAAAATGCCAGGGATAGAAATAATGATCCTTGAGCTATTCGCGATGTTTGACACCGCGAAGGTACAAATCAAGAAGGAGCGTCAAGTGTTGATGGTTAGTCAAGCCACTAGTTTCGAGAAGGGCAAGAGTAAGGAGGGAAACTTGATGGATAGCAAGTTAGTTGCTGCTCCAGTGAAGCAACCCAAAGTTGAACCCAACCCTGAGACTAAGTGCTTCGATTATGAGGAGAGCGGTCGTCGAAGCGGAACAACCCTAGATACTTGGTAGATAAGAAAGCTGGCAACATCGACAGAAGTATATTTGATATACGTGTTAATGATGTGTACCTTGCGAGTACTCCTAGTAGCACCTGGGTATTGGATACCGGTTCAGTTGTTAAGTGTTAGTAACTTGAAATAAAAGCTACGGAATAAACGGAGAACTAGCTAAGGGTGAGGTGACGATGTGTGTTGGAAATGTTTCCAAGGTTGATGTGATCAACATCGCACGCTCTCTCCACCTTCGGGATTAGTGACAAACATAAATAAATGTTATTTGGTATTTTGTGTTGAGCATGAATGTGATTAGATTGTGTTTATTGCAACACGGTTATTCATTTAAGTTAGAGAATAATGGTTATTCCGTTTACATGAATAATACCTTCAATGGTCATGCACCCGGTGATAATGGTTTGTTGAATCTTGATCGTAGTAATACACTTGTTCATAACATTGATGCTAAAAGATACAAAGTTAATAATGATAGTACCACATACTTGTGGCACTGTCGCTAAATGTCATATTGATATAAAGCGCATGAAGAAACTCCATGCTGATGGATCTTTGGACTCATTCGATTTCGAATCGGTTGAGACATGCGAACCATGCCTCTTGGGCAAGATGACTAAGGACCCTGTTTCCAGATGGATGGAGCGGGCAAGTGATTTATTGGAAATGATACATGTTGATGTATGCAATCCAATGAGTCTTGTAGAGTGCAGTTGATATCGTTATTTTCTTACCTTCACTGATAATTTGAGTAGATATAGTGTTTATTTACTTAATGAAACACAAGTCTGAATCGTTTGAAAGGTTCAAGCAAATTTAGAGTGAAGTTTAAGATCATCGTGACAAGAAGATAAAAATGTCTACTATATGATCATGGAGGTAAATATCTGAGTTACGAGTTTGACATACAACTTTAGACAATGTGAAAGTTGTTTCACAACTCATGCCACCTGGAACACCATAGTGTGATGGTGTGTTCGAACGTTATAGTCGTGCTCTATTGAAAATGGTGCTTGCTATGATGTCTCTTATCGTTTTGCTACTATAATTTTGGGGTTATACATTAGAGACAACTACATTCACTTTAGATAGGGCACCATCTAAATCCGTTGAGATGACACCGTGTGAATTATTGGTTTGATAGAAACCTAAGCTGTCATTTCTTGTTTGGGGCTGCAACACTTATGTGAAAAAGGTTTTCACCTAATCAAGATTGTGAGACGGATCGTGATGAGATCGCCGGACGGATCATGATGAGGTCGTAGGACGGATCGTGATGAGAACGCGGGACCGATTGTGATGAGTTCGCGGGATGGATCGTGATTGGATCACGGGACGGATCATGATGAGATCGTGGGATGCTCGGTGATTTGGATCGCGAAGACGTTCGACTACACCAACCGCGTTTCTTAACACTTCTCGCTTAGCAATCTACAAGGGTATGTAGATCCACTCTCCCTCTCGAAGATGCTCATCACCATGGATAGATCTTGTGTGTGCATAGGAAATTTTTTGTTTCTCCTGCAACGTTCACCAACAGTAAGCACCCGAACAATGCCTTTCCCATGGTGATACTACATAAAGAGTCCACTCGTTGGTGCCATCCCTCATGATATACACCACACGTATCATCCATGAGGGCACACAACGGTGTGCCCGGTGCCTCTAAAGACAACACATGGCCTTCCACTTCCGGGACGACCCCGTCTCAAGAGTGACCACTTTCACTCTTGTCACTAGTAATGTGGGCTCCTTGCTAGCACCAACATAGTAATCAACAAAGCCCTATCGCATAAGGGGTATCGTGGTTGCGCATGTAAGGTTAGGAGGGTCAGCAGACCTTAAAACTCTTCGTTTTCGAAAACACACCCTCAACTTGTTCCGGCACACCACTTCTTTCTCAAGTGGTCACCCAACTCATCATCATCTCCCTCGGGCATTAGTGGCACCCGACGGGAAAGCTAATTTTAAATGCAATGACATGATCAAGTAACTAGTAAGCATGCATCAACAATAGGCAGATATCCATATGAACAAGATACATATATCATCGTAAGTAGGGGTTGAACACCTCATGTTCATTCATCATGCTAAGTCATCGGACTTAGTTCAATTCCCATGCTAAGTCATCGAACTTAAATCATGTGACCTCTTTGTCGCCAACACATCTATACTCGCACCAAGTTTCACAAAACATCCAGACGTAGTTTAAAAAGGACCTCCAACTGTCCGTGACAGCGGACGCGGCTATTCGAATAGTTTTACACTCTGCAAAGGTTGCACACTTTACCCACAAGACTCGGGGAACTTTCGTGTCATCCACGACTCGCAGTATATAACATATCCGAGGTAAGCACCTGAACAATGCCTTTCCCCTAGCGATACTAGACAAAGAGTCCACTCGATTGGTACCCATCCCTCATGATGTACATCACATGAGCCTCGCTCTAATCGTACCATCCATGAGGGGACCAACGGTGTGCCTGGTGCCTGTGAAGACAACGCATGATCATACATACCGGTACGACCCCGTATCGAGAGTGACCACGCCACTCACGCCACTGGTAATGCAGGCTCCTTGCTAATACCCACCAAGGAAAACAACAAAGACACGTCCCATAAGGGGTATCGTGGTTGCGCATGTAAGGTTGGGACGGTCAATAGACCTTAAAACTCTCCGTTTTCGAAAACACACACTCACTTGCTCCGGCATACCACTTCTTTCTCAAGTTGTCACCCAACTCATCATCATCTCCCTTGGGCACTAGTGGTACCGATGGGTTTTTTGAAAAGTCTTTGAAATCATTTCTTCCTTTCCATCACTATGCATAAATTTCCAAACCCACTTGCATAGTATCTACTAGCATCCTAACTACACCCACCCGCATAACCCTCATAAGGTGGTAGGGTCATGCACGATTCAAGTGTCAACGGTAAGAGTATCAGAGGCAATCCACCGAAGGGGGGGACTCCACATCATGATCCATCATCAAAACAACAAGTTCTATATGTCATGCATGAAAAAGTTTTTTTAACATGGTCAAAGGGCTGCTTGGTTGGTTCAACAAAGTCTCCGGGGTCTTCGAAGTCTTCGGGTCCAACTTCCTCGTCAATCGCGCAATCTATCATCGTAAATAAATAACGATAAAATAAGCATCACACAAAAACAGAGCACACAAGAGACTATTAAATATGCTAACCTATTCTAATAAATACTAAATGTGACACTAAAAATATTCTTCTAGGGTTTTATTGTGAAAAATATTTTTGAAATCATTTAATAGAGGCAAAAAGATGCCTAAATATAGGTTTTAAAATAAAATAGTATAAAATATATTTCAGAAATATTTTACAAATGGCACTATTAAATTCTGCATAATATATCAGGATTTAAGGTGGAAGAATGTTTGGATTTAGATGAACATCCTATTTTGTGGAATTTTTGGAAGTTGTAGAAAAAATGAAAAGGAAACGGAGCACTGTGCCTCTCAGGCCAGAAGTGCACAACAAAGCCGGCCCAAAAGGAAAACCGGCCTAGGGAGAGGCGCCGCGTGCGGCAGGTTTAATTTCAAACCTGCCCGCGGGCCCTTCTTGCCAGCGAGAGAGGAGAGGAGTGAAGGGATGATAGGTGGGCCCCACCTGTCATCCCTCTCCTCGCGACTGCGAGAAGGGGAGGCTTACCGAAGGCGCTGCGGTCAATGGCGAGGCCAACCAAGGGCCCGGGCGTGCTCGGGCAAGCACTGCCTGTCGTGTACAATCGGAGGGGGGCGCCAAGGCAAAGGGAATCGCTGGCAAGGGGGAAACCCTTACGACGGTGAGGGTTTGGTTCGTGTGTGGGCTTTCGACCATGGGGATGAGCGGGCTGAGCACGGGGGAGCAAAAGAGGGGAGGAGAGAGTGAGGGAGAGGAGCGGGAGCTCGGGGAGGGGCTTAAATAGAGGGGCCGCCGGTCCACCATGGACGCAGTGTGCCGGCGAGGACGGGGCCCTCGCCATAGGCCACGAGGAAGGAAGCAAGCGTGTCCAAGGCGCTCCTGGGGCGGTCTAGGCTAGGGGGGATAGAGGAGAGAGGCAAGGGAGCACGCGTGTGCGAGCTCCCTAGTTGGCCGAGCTGCGCGGCACCGAGCATGCGCGCGGTGGTCACTGGAGAGAGATGGAGGAGGGGCCCGACTGCGTGGAGTCTTGCGGACGTCGAGGGGGACAGGGGGACACGTTAGGGAGGCCCGAGGCTGTCGGGAGCGCTCATTAATTAGGCAACAGCTACAATGCGGGTGCGCACAATAGCGTGCTCTAGAGCGCGAACTCTGCATGCCGGGGCATGCACGTGGCACTTTGGGCGTGTCCACTTGTGTCCAAGGGATCCAGGGGGCCTAAACAATGCATAGGATACTAGGGAGGCATCTGGAGGTGCCTTAGGGTAGAAGGAAAGGTGAGAGGGAGAGAAATGGGTGCTGTCCAGGGGTAAAAATGAAGGTTTTACCTCCCAAATCATTGAGCTATGCCCTTGAGGAATCTACTGGAGGTACAAGTCATCTACAAGAGGTTGTGGTAAAAAGTTGGGGGCAAGGTAAATAGTAGAAATGGTGAAAAGGGTAGTTTCTAGAATTGACCAGAAGGTGTTTGGTGGTGATTTGATCCAGTAGATGAATTCTACTTGCCTTGATAATTAACAAGATCAAAGGGTGGTCAAAAGTAGGGCTTACCACCAAGTTTGAGAGGGTTTGATGAAAGTTCACAATGGGGCTTAGTGGAAACCTAGAAATCAACAGATTCTGGTTTCCATCGATCTAGACATGCTAAGCTTTTACCCTTGATGCACCACTTAGTGTAGCATCATTATTTGGTGATTAGAACATGCCCACAAAGTTTGAGGCCAATGGGAGAAACTTCACAATGTAAAGTTGTTCAAATTTGAATCTGGACAGGAAGGGTTTTGGGATGGTTTGATGAACCAAATCAACTTGGATTGAGGTGAAACTTTGCAAGATCATCACCTATGATAGTGTTGACTTGCTGGAATTTTCCTGGATATTGAGAATATTTCTTATAGAAATATTCCAAAAGTTTGATTTGAACAAAAAGGGTTTTGAGGGGTTTTGCCCATGATTTGAACATGCCCTTGTGTTGAAACTCATTTATATGGAAAATATATGTCCACTGAGTTCCCTCTAAATTTTCTCAAATATTTTAAAAACATTTAAATAATTTTCCCTAATAAAAACCATTTCTCATTGTAAGAAAAAGCCTTTAAATAAAATATAAAAACAATATTTGGTGGTTTTGAAAAGTCATATATAGTAGGTTTGAAATAAAGTCTTTGGGAAAGAAGGATCTACCCAATTTGAGGACTTGAAGTGAAATCCTCATTTCAGGGGTTTTTGAAAATCTAATTGGAATAAATCCCATTTGGTCAAAACGAATTTGATAAAAATAGTTTTGGGCACTATTCACATGGCATGATCATTGGGCAAGAAGTTTGTGTCAAGGAAGATGATTATGATGAGGGATATAATCTAAGAGTGCCATATACCACAATCATCAAGCAAGCAAACATCATTCCAAACAAGCAAAAGCACTTGAAAAAGTTTTAGTTGGCTCCAAATTTTATAAATCCAAACATGACAAGCTGATACAAACACAGGGTGTGACAGACCTACCCCCTTACAAGAATCTTATCACCGAGATTCCTAGGCTAAGCACTAAAAAGATAAGGGAACTCTCATCTAAGATAGTCTTCATGCTCCTAGGTTGCTTCAGCTTTAGTGTGGTTGCTCCACTGGACCTTGAAGTACTTGATGGTGCGGCTTTGGGTGCAGCGCTCGGCTTCATCCAAAATGTGAACTGGCCTCTCGTGATAGGTGAGGTCGGACTGAAGATTGATGGCTTGATGGTCGATGTCCTTGTAGAGGTCGGGGCGGTTGGGAACTTGGAGACACTTCAGCAGTTGTGACACGTGAAAGACGTTGTGCACATCTAACAGCTCGGAAGGTAGCTCTAGCTGATAGGCAACTTCTCCTCCCCTGTTGGTGATCTTGAAGGGTCCAATGAATCTTGGTGCAAGCTTTCCCTTGATGTGGAACCACTTGGCTCCTTTGAGAGGAGTGACAGGGAGGTAAACATGGTCTCCAACACGGAAACTCATGTCCCGACAGCGAGAGTCGGCATAGCTCTTCTGTCTTGATTTGGCAGGCTCCAAACGCACTCGGACTAGTTGAACTAGCTCTTCTGCCTTGCGGAGGATATCTGGTCCAAAAACTAATCCTTTGCCGGTCTCTGACCAGTTGAGGGGAGTACAACACTTGCGTCCATACAACACCTCAAATGGTGCCATCTGAAGACTCGACTGATAGCTGTTGTTGTAGGAGAACTCGGCGAACGGTAGGCAATCTTCCCACTTGGCTCCATATGCCAATACACAAGCGCGGAGCACGTCTTCGAGTATCTGATTTACTCGTTCTGTTTGCCCACCGGTCTGGGGGTGAAAAGCGGTGCTGAAGGAGAGCTTGGTTCCTATAGCTTCTTGAAACATCTTCCAGAATCTTGAGGTGAACTGGGTTCCTCGGTCCGACACAATTTCCTTTGGAACTCCGTGAAGACTCATGATCCGCTTGATGTAAAGACTGGCTAGCTTGTTACCGTCATAGGTGGTCATGATAGGAATGTAATGGGCTACCTTGGTCAGGTGGTCGACAATGACCCAAATGGAATCATGTCCCTTGCCTGACCTTGGTAATCCGGTGATGAAATCCATCCCGACCTTGTCCCACTTCCATTCAGGCACTTTGAGAGGTTGCAATAGCCCAGCGGGTCACTGATGCTCAGCTTTGAGTCTTTGGCGTATGTCTCATTTGGCAACGAACGTGCCTATCTCCCGTTTCATGCCATGCCACCAGAATCTTGCCTTGAGGTCTTGATACATCTTGGTTCCTCCAGGATGGATGGAGTATGGAGTGTCATGAGCTTCTTGCAAGATCAGGTTCTTAAGCTCCTCTTTGTTGGGTACGCAGATGTGATTCCCGAACCATACTACTCCTTGTTCATCCACTGAGAATCCTGGGGCCTTGCCTTCCTTGATCTTCCTCTTGATGCCTTCAATACTCTCGTGTCCCTTCTGAGCTACTTTGATATTATCCATCAAGATAGGCTGTGCTTCGAGGTTGCCGAGGAATCCGGGTGCAACCAGTTCCAAGCCGAAGCTTCCAAGTTCTTCATACATGGCGGGTAGCCTTTCCTTAATCATAGCATTCAAGGAACAAGCCTTTCTGCTTAAGGCGTCTCCTACCACGTTGGCCCTTCCGGGGTGGTATTGAACACTAAGGTCGTAATCCTTGATCAACTCCAACCGCCTTCACTGCCTCATGTTCAATTCTCTTTGAGTGAAGATATACTTTAAACTCTTGTGGTCTGTGAATATCTCACATCACTTCCTCAGAAGGTAATGTCTCCATGTCTTCAAGGCATGAACCACGGCTGCCAACTCTAGATCGTGAGTTGTGTAGTTCTCCTCATGAGGACGTAGCTGCCTGGATAGATATGCTACAACTCTGCCTTCTTGCATTAGAACACCTCCAAGCCCGGTTCTTGATGCATCACAATATATCACAAACTCCTTGTGAATATCGGGGGTGGCCAAAACTGGGGCTGTGGTCAATCACTTCTTGTGCTCTTGGAAGCTTTCCTCGCACTTAGCTATCCATTCGAACTTCTTGTCCTTCTTCAAAAGCTGGGTCATTGGTCGGGCAATGCTTGAGAACCCTTCCACGAACTTGCGGTAATATCCCGCGAGTCCAAGGAAGCTCCTGACTTCCTTCACGGTGGTTGGGGTTTGCCATTCAGTCACGGCTTCAATCTTGGCAGGATCCACTGACAATCCCTCTACAGTCAGGACATGACCCAAGAATCCAACTTCATGCAGCCAAAATTCACACTTGCTAAATTTGGCATAAATCTGGTGCTCTCGAAGCTTCTCTGGGACCAATCTCAAGTGTTCCTCATGCTCTTCCTCAGACTTGGAGAAGACGAATATGTCATCCATGAAGACGACAACGAACTTGTCCAAGTTTTCCATGAATACTTTCTTCATGAGGTACATGAAGTAGGCGGGGACATTGGTTAACCCAAACGACATGACCGTGTATTCATACAGGCCATACCGGGTTACAAATGTCGTCTTCGGGATATCTTGGGGTCTGATCTTTAGCTGATAGTACCCAGACCTGAGGTCGATCTTGGAAAACACCTTGGCTCCATTCAACCGCTCAAACATGTCTTCAATCTTGGGGAAGGGGTATTTGTTCTTTATTGTGACCTTATTGAGAGAATGGTAATCGACACAAAGTTTGATAGTCCCGTCCCTCTTTGACACGAACAGAACGGGCGATCCCCAAGGAGAGGCACTAGGGCGAATAAATCCTTTTCTGAGCCGCTCTGCCAGTTGCTTCTTTAATTTGGCCAACTCTTTGGATCCCATCCTGCAGGCCTTCTTATAGATGGGCCTTGATCCAGGCATAAGCTCAATGATGAACTCAATGTCGCGGTCAGGAGGTATCCCGGACAGCTCATAAGGAAACACATCCGGGTATTCACATACCATTAGTACTTGATCCAACTCAACTCCCGATAGACAGTTAGCATGAGGGGCTTGAGTGGAGGTAGGGTTGGGAACATATTTGACTTCCACTCCTTGGCTATTGGTCATGGTGATAATCCTCTTGGCATAGTCCAACATGCCTTGGTGCTTGGTTAACCAGTTCATGCCAAGGATGACGTCCAAGCCTGGTGAATCCAGAACTATAAGGTCTGGTAGGAAGTCTACCCCGTTGATGTCAATCTTCACTCCCTTACACTCTATCCCAGACTTCATAACTGAACCGGGGGTTTGTATCAACAAACGACTACCCAGGGGTGTAGGTTTCATGCCACTCTCTAATGCAAACCGTTGGGTGACAAAAGAATGCGAAGCTCCACAATCAAATAGTACTGTTGCTGGGGTTGAGTTGACGAGGAACGTACCCACTATGACGTCCGGGTCTTCCTGGGCTTCCTCTGTGGTAACGTGATTCACATGACCCTTGCCATTGTTGGGCTGGTTGCGGGGAGCGGGGTTCCTTGGTGGTGCTCCATGGGCTTGAGCTTGAACTGGTGCATTGGGGCACGGTCATCTAGCTTATTGTTGGGGCAAAGCTTAGAGACGTGTCCAGACTAACCACATCCAAAGATAGTGACTTGCCCAGGGTTGTTGTTTAAGTTTCTGCCACCGTTGTTGTTATTGGGGTTGTTGTAAGCTGGCCTGGGATTGGCATACTGCTGAGGCTGATAGCTCGGACGAGGCGCAGGAGGTCTAGCCTGCTGTGGCTGTTGGGTTGGCTTGGCTAGCTGGCTACCAGGGGCAAGGCTTCTGGTTGCTGAAGCTACCCTTGCTGATCATCTTGCGCTTGCGAGTGTCGTCTATGGCACGATGCTTGTCTTCCAGCATGAGGGCCTTGTTCACCAGGCTGAAGAAGGTACGACAATCGTAGATGATGAGCTGATACTACACGGTCTGTTGAAGCCCTTCCATGAAGCGTTCCTTCTTGGCAGCCTCCGTGTTGACATCTTCAGGTGCATACCTTTAAAGCAGGTTGAACTTCTGCAGGTACTCCTTGACAGAGCCACTTCCTTGCTTCAGCGCTCAGAATTCTCTCTTCCTGATAGCCATGATCCCAGAAGGAATGTGGGCGGTTTGGAATCCTTCCTTGAAGTCGTTCCAAGTGATCACACGCTCACCTTGCATGACCTTGAATCCATCCCACCAAGCTCGGGCGGTACCTCGAAAGACCAACATACATTAAGATAGACGAGGGAGTCGCTTACATGTTGCCTAAGGCAAAATCACGACTTGCATCAGAACACAAACAACAAAACAAACAACAAGCATACATGGCTTCATATGAACCATTACATGGACTCAACTTCGCATGAGGGATACATGACTGATCCTATCTTAGGGGTTCTCGGACTCAGGTGGTGGAGTGCTCGGTCTCGTAGTCACGCTCCTCTGGGTCTTCCTCATGTTCATCATCTGAACATGCATCATTCCCGGTTGAAGGGGTCGGGGAACGAGGAGGTCCATCCCGACGACGCTTTGCAGGCGGGTCGGTGAAGAGCTCGCGGTACTCCTTCACACTCATGCGATGACGACGTGTGGGTGCATCACTGGCTGGGGTACTCCTCCCCTATAAGCGACAGCTGGTCACCCTTCGGGGGCTCGATCCTTCTTGATCTTGTTTGGCTTCCTCTTGGCTTGCCTAAGTAGCTCTCGGGTGTGGTGAAGTTCCCCGCAGAGCTTCATGGACTCCTTCATCAGGTTATGAACTAGACTATCGACGGAGAGGCTGAAGTAGGTCTGGAAACCGAGTGGCGTGCCGTCCTCCTTGGATGGGATCAGCGTCCAACTCTCGCCATGATCATCCTTCCTTAAGGGAAGGTAGCGAGTATCCGACTCGTCAGCCATCCCTGGAATGATGTCTCGAAGGTGTAGGAGTGCCTTGCGTGCAGCTGTCTTGACTGCAAGTATCATGGTCTCCATCCGTGGTCCTTCAATGATCCAACTGGTCAGGGAGTCGTTTGCCTTCACGACCACATCCACGTGGTACTCCTTTGTACGACATCGACCCAGTGCTCGTGGTAGAGGAAAATGGGTGGTTGGCGAAACTGGCACTTCTTCAGCCTATCCCCAAGGAGTAAGGGAAAGCCGAATGTCAGGAAGGCTTCGGGTACGATGGCCATCTACAAAGGTTTGAAGGGAGGAGAGTCAGCAAAGTGTTGTGTGAAGAATAGAAGAGGTAAATAGTGCAGAATTTCTAAGTATAGATGCTAGGTGTAGTTTTGAAAACAGTTTTATCCTGACTAACGTCCATGCTAACTAAGGGCTTCCTACAGTCAGGATGGCTCTGATACCAGCCCTGTGGGTATCCCGACTCATAAGTCGTGATCACCGAATGTACGTTCATAGTGATCCCAGATATCAATGCTCACTGAACACACAGAAACTGAATAACAAGAGACTTACATCCACATTTAGCGTCTTACAAAGACCATGAAGGTCTAGTCTTACATAGATAGGGCCACAAGGGCTAAACAATTAAATAGAACAAGCAGCAGAAATCCTGATCGAAAGCGTGAACCCATGCCATCTGCCTTAACCTACAGGCATTCTGACCAGGAAGCGTCCTAGTTCGGATGTTTGTCTCCAACGAACTCTTCAACATACTCCTGTTCTTCCATGCCTGGCCAATTAAATAACCAGTGGCAAGCCAATGAGTACTTTGAATGTATTCGCATGCAACCCAAGTTGTGGAACAAGGTAACAATGATACATGATATAGCACGCAGTAGGTAATTTGCGGAAAGCTAATTTTGAATGCAATGACATGATCAAGTAACTAGTAAGCATGCATCAACAATTGGCAGAGATCCATATGAACGAGTTACAGATATCATCATAAGTATGGGTTGAACGTCTCTTGTTCAATCATCATGCTAATTCATCGGACTTAGCTCAATTTCCATGCTAAATCATCGGACTTAGCTCAAGTGACCTCTTTGTCACCCTCACACCCACATTCACACCAAGTTTTACGAAAACATCCAGACGTAGTTTAAGAAGTACCTCTAACTGCCCCTGACCGCGGACGCGGCTATTCGAATGGTTTTTCACTCTGCAGAGGTTGCACACTTTACCCACAAGACTCGGGGAACTTTCGTGTCATCCACGACTCGTGGTATATAGCATACCCGGGGTAAGCACCCGAACAATGCCTTTCCCACGGTGATACTACACAAAGAGTCCACTCGTTGGTGCCATCCCTCATGATATACATCACACGTATCATCCATGAGGGCATGCAACGGTGTGCCCGGTGCGTGTAAACACAATGCATGGCCTTCCACTTCTGGGACGACCTCGTCTCAAGAGTGACCACTTTCACTCTTGCCACTAGTAATGCGGGCTCCTTGCTAGCACCAACCACAATAATTAACAAAGCCCCATCCCATAAGGGGTATCATGGTTGCGCATGTAAGGTTGGGACGGTCAGCAAACCTTAAAACTCTCCGTTTTCGAAAACACACCCTCAACTTGTTCCGGCACACCACTTCTTTCTCAAGTGGTCACCCAACTCATCATCATCTCCCTCGGGCGTTAGTATCACGCGACGGGGTTTTCAAAAAGTCTTTGAAATCATTTCTTCCTTTCCATCACTATGCATAAATTCCCAAACCCACTTGCATAGCATCTACTAGCATCCTAACTACACCCACCCACATAACCCTCATAAAGTGGTAGGGTCATGCACATCGCAAGTGTCAACGGTAAGAGTATCGGAGGCAATCCACCGAAGGGGGACTCCACATCATGATCAATCATCGAAACAATAAGTGCTATATGTCGTGCATGAAAAAGTTTCCTTAACATGGTCAAAGGGCTGCTTTCCCGGCTCAACAAAGTCTCCGGGGTCTTCGAAGCCTTCGGGTCCAACTTCCTCGTCAACCGTGCAATCTATCGTCGCGAATAAATAGCAACAAAATAAGCATCACACAAAAACAGAGCACACAAGCCACTACTAAAAATGCTAACCTATTCTGATAAATACTAAATGTCATACTAAAAATATTCTCCTAGGGTTTTATTGTGAATTTTTTTGGAAATCATTTAACAGAGGCAAAAGGATGCCTAGATATAGGTTTTAAAATAAAATAGTATATAAAATATTTTACAAATGGCACTATTAAATTCTACATAATATTTCAGGATTTAAAGTGGAATAATATTTGGATTTAGATGAATATTCTATTCTATGGAATTTTTGGAAGTTGCAGAAAAAACGAAAAGGAAAAGGAGCACTGTGCCTCTCAGGCCAGAAGTGCACAGTAGAGCCGGCCCATTCAGAGGCGCCGCATGCGGCAGGTTTAATTTTAAACCTGCCCGCTGGCCCTTCTTGCCGGTGAGAGAGGAGGGGAGTGAAGGGATGACAGGTGGGCCCCACTTATCATCCCTCTGCTGGCGACAAGGAGTAGGGGAGGCTCACCGGAGGTGTTGCGGTCGACGGCGAGGCCAGCCAAGGGCACAGGCATGCTCCGGGGAGTGCCGCCTATCGCAGAGGACCGGAGGGAGCCGCCGGGGCAGAGGGAATCGCGGGCGAGGGTTTGGTTCGGGCGTGGGCTTCCGACCACGAGGCGAGCGGGCTGAGCATGGGGGAGTAGAAGAGGGGAGGAGAGAGCGAGGGAGAGGAGCAGGAGCTCGGGGAGGGGCTTAAATAGAGGAGCCGCCGGTCCACCATGGGCGCAGTGCGCCCTTAAGGACGGGGCCCTAGCCATAGGCCATGGGGAAGGAAGGGAGCGTGTCCAAGGCGCTCGTGGGGGCGGTCTAGGCTAGGGGGAGAGAGGAAAGAGGCGGGGGAGTGTGCGCGTGTGAGCTCCCTGGTTGGCCGAGCTACGCGGTGCCGGGCACGCGCACGGGGGTTGCTGGAGAGAGAGGGAGGAGAGGGCCGACCGCGTGGAGTCTTGCGGACGTCGAGGGGGACACGTTGGGGAGGCCCGAGGCTGTTGGAGCGCTCGTTGGGAAACAACTACAGTGCGGGTGCACACTGTAACGCGCTCCAGAGCGCGAGCTCTGTATGCCAGGGCATGCCCTTGGCACTTTGGGCACGTCCATTTGTGTCTAGGGGATCCAGGGGGGCTAAACAATGCACAGGATACTAGGGAGGCATCTCGAGGTGCCTTAGGGTAGAAGGAAAGGTGAGAGGGAGAGAAATGGGTGCTGTCTAGGGGTAAAAATGAAGGTTTTACCCCCCAAATCATTGAGCTATGCTCCTGAGGAATCTACTATAGGTACAAGGCATCTACAAGAGGTTGTGGTACAAAGTTGGGGGCAAGGTAAATAGTAGAAATGGTGAAAAGGGTAGTTTGTAGAATTGACCAGAAGGTGTTTGGTGGTGATTTGGTCCAGTAGATGAATTCTACTTGCCTTGATAATTAACAGGATAAAAGGGTGGTCAAAGTTAGTGCTTACCACCAAGTTTGATAGGGTTTGATGAAAGTTTATAATGGGGCTTAGTGGAAACCTAGAAATCAACATATTCCGGTTTCTCTAGATCTAGACATACTAAGCTTTTACCCTCGATGCACCACTTAGTGTAGAATCATTATTTGGTGATTAGAACATGTCCACAAAGTTTGAGGCCAAGGGGAGAAACTTCACAATGTAAAGTTGTTCAAATTTGAATCTGGACAGGAAGGTTTTGGGATGGTTTGATGAAACAAATCTACTTGGATTGAGGTGAAACTTTGCAAGATCATCACCTATGATAGTGTTGACTTGCTGGAATTTTCGTGGAATTTGTTGAGAATATTTCTTATAGAAATATTCCAAAAGTTTGATTTGAACAAAAAATGTTTTGAGGGGTTTTGCCCATGATTTGAACATGCCCTTGTGTTGAAACTCATATATATGGAAAATATATGTCCACTGAGTTTCCTTAAATTTTCTCAAATATTTTGAAAGCATTTAAATAATTTTTCCCTAAGAAAAACCATTTATGGTTTTAGGAAAAAGCCTTTAAATAAAATATAAAAATAATCTTTACAATTAATATTTGGTGGTTTTGAAAAGTCTTATATATAGGAGGTTTGAAATAAAGTCTTTGGGGAAGAAGGATCCACCCAAGTTGAGGACTTGAAGTGAAATTCTCATTTCAGGGTTTTTTGAAAACCTAATTGGAATAAATCCCATTTGGTCAATTTTTTTTGATAAAAATAGTTTTGGGCACTATTCACATCCCATGATCATTGGGCAAGAATTTTGGGTCAAGGAAGATGATTATGAAGAGGCATAGAATCTAAGAGTGCCATATACCACAATCATCAAGCAAGCAAACATCATTCCAAACAAGCACAAGCACTTGAAGAAGTTTTAGTTGGCTCCAAATTTTATAAATCCAAACATAAAAAGGTGATACAAACACAGGGTGTGACACAAAAGGAGTGGTTCTATGTCACGGAACCACAAGAAGGAGGTCATCACCCCGCATCCGCATTCAGATCCAGACCCCCGACCCGATTGGCTTCCTGGCTCAAAAAGAGCCTCACCTGGGGGTCAAACAAACAGGTGACTGATCTGCAGAAGCGCTACCGTGCCCTGGTTGAATAGGGCACCACTCTGCCTGATATGGTCCAGGTGATGCTCTGAAGACGCATCCTCCCCTGCCAGTGCCAGGACACTCCCATGTGGGCTTGGAAACTCGAAGCTGAGCCTACAGTACAAAACCTCTTCCGCATTACGTGGCAGAAACTGTGGATGGCGTTTTTCAAATCAATGAAGAGCTGGCCATCCAAGTAGGAGGACAAGGGCCTTCACGCCACCAAGCCGGATTCCGAGGTACGATACTTCCTAGCTCGGATGGTCTTATTACATAGAAGGTATATAACCTTGTATCCGATCTATTTACGCAAAGATGGCTGAAGAAAGCCATCAACATCAGTAGTCTGGCTCCTCAGCACGAAGACGAGAGGACCGGGCTGCTAGCCAAGCTTCTCGTGGAGAAGCCTTGCGAGGCTCCCACGAAGAAGGAGAAGAGGAAGAAAACATGTCAGGATGTCCTTCGCATCAAGGACCAGCCTGATGCTGCATCCGAAGACACCCTCGCTTCCTCAAATCAGGAGGAGGCCAAAGAGGAGGTAGAGGAGGAGGTGGAGGTAGAAAGCGAGGGGGAGGCAACTTCCCCCGTGCCAAGAAGAGAGCGACGTCTTCGTACACCCCGGAGCAGGCAACTTCTCCTGTCCCGAAGATGGCGCGACAAGTGTGGATGGTCCTATCCGACGACAACTCAGACTCGAGCTCCGCGTCCGAAGACCCCTAGGAGGTTCCACGAAGGAGCCTAAGGGTCAAGCCCCTTCCATCCAGGTTAAGATCCAGAGACACTCCTTCCTATAAATATTAAATTCAGAGTTTTGCAAACATGTTGGTCATTGGTACTACAACCCCTTGCGCGTTATCCCCACTGAGGTGGTATGGATGGGGAGACCCCGCCCGCTAAACTGGCGAAGAGCGAGGATGCCTCGCACCCCACCACTCCAGGCGTCACGAAGGACGCTATGGAGGTATCATCCCAGCCTACTCCTATGGAGGCGGACATAGGGGCGAGGGAGATCGCACCGTGGCCGAGGCTAATGCTTCGGCCACCAAAGACCGGGGGATGACGCCCCATATGGACATTGAGGAGGCCGGACGAGCGGGCGATCATGCCCCTCCAAGGACATCTCCGAAGCACATCGTGCCTCTGGAGGCACCGGTCCAATCTCCGGTGGGTGAACGGGAAATCCGATCATCCCCGGTACCGCCGACCAACCAGTGGCCAGCCATGGAGGGTGCTTTGTCAAGCGCCTCCATCCCCTAAGATCACCGTACCCTTATGGGTGCGTTACTACAAAGCGTCTAGTCTGTTGACAACGGACTGAAGGAGGCCTTCAAAGGTCTCCTTACAGACTTTCAAGTAAGTCGCCCGATGTTTTCGCTAAGATTTTTATTTATTCGTAGTGTAGACATGGCAGCCCCCGAGCCCTAGGTGAGATGAACAAGCTCGACTAAGGGTCATATTTATAATTCGGAAAGTGAATGCCGATGTAATGTATGCATCGAGTGTGTAATGTAGGTTTCGTCATTAGCAGTGGCCAAGAACGGTGCCAAGCTGGACGAGCTACATCGGAAGCTCAAGCATTCCGAGGATGAGGTGGAAGCCCTCAACAAGAGGTTCGACGAAGCGTAGGGTAAGTCCGAACTTAATCTGGATGCTTTGTCCCCCCGAATGCCCTCAATGCAGATTCCTTTTTGAGTAAAGTTGCATCATGTTGCAGCTTCGTCAAAAGGGATCGAAAATCTCAAGGCCGAGCTTCAACATGCCAGAGATGAAGCGACCGTCGAGAAGGCGGCGGCAAAAGAAGCGGCCACTGCTCTCTCCGCCCTATGAGCCACCAGTGATAAACACCAGGCTCGTGTGGCAGAGATATAAGATGAGCTCAAGGACTAGCAATAAGTGCGAGTCCTTGGAGCAAAAGAACAAGGCGGTCTCGGCCGAACTGTCCTCCCTGACGTCCGATCTCCAAAAGGAGCGGATGGACAGGCGATTCTTCGAGGAACAAGTTCGGCAGGCCAAGGAGATAGCCGATGGTAAGACGTACTCCCTAAACTGCGTATTTGGGAATAGGAAATTCGAATTGCTGACCCGGGTGTGGCGATCCTCACGCGCGGCCACCGATCTCCAGAAGAGCGTGGCGGACGCTAATTAGTTGCTTGCCACGCGGGGAGAGGAAGACGAAGCTTGGACGTTCTGGGCACAGTTCGGAGCCCCCGAGCGTCCTATTCTTCTGGTGGAGCATCTAAAACAACTGATGGAGATTCACCGGCTGGCGGAGCCGGCCATCAAGGACCTCTGCATCTGCTTATGGCCCGGTGAGCAACTCCCAGGCAGCTACTTCGGCCTGGTGCAATGACTGATTGATGCTACGCCCTGCCTCGACGCCGTAAAGCGCTCCTCCTACATCGAAGGAGTCCGGATGGCCCTTGCCAAGGCCAAAGTGCACTGGCCGGGGCTAAATCCGATGAAGGTCGCCACCGACCCATCGCCGCCCGGAAAGGAGCACCGATGTCCCGAGATTTACTTTGATGGAGTAATGGAAAGTGCGCCGGTGATAGCGTCGCAGTGTTCGGGCGAAAAATATATTTGACTGAGCTATGGAATTTGTCCGAGGACTCGTTACAACTTTCAATGATATTATTATCGCTCTTATATGATTTTGCATTCCTTTATAACTCCTCTATGGTTGTTAGATACTGAAAGATGCGAGTCGTCGGCTTCAGCCGCCACGTAGATACTACATGGGGTGTCTATGCCAATGCACTGTGACCCTTAGCCAAATTATAGGAACCCGAAGGCAGTTTAGTGCGGCAGACTAGGCAATCGGACTATTAGGCTTTATTTCTTTCACTTATCCGAAGGGGCGCAAAAAGAACCGTGGGAAGCGTACGATTAACCACCGGAGTTTTTGCGATGTTCGGACGAGCCGAGGCCGAAGACGACATCATGGTATTTGCACGAAGGGCGAATTCCTTGTATGACACGGAATAACCGCTTATGAGGGCTAAAGTATAATACTTATAATTTGGGTTTCGCAGATCGGATCGCACATACTATGATAGTCCATTTTCGGCTTTCTCCCTTGAGTTGCTTGACCGGACTATCCGGAAGCACAATCGCAGGGGTTCTCCTTTTTCCCTTTTAGCCGAACGAGCGGAACAGAAAGGGGCAAGCAAAGGATCTAGGCAACCCAACTTAATGACCAAAGACATAGTTCGGTACCGATGCATATAAAGCGAATGCCAAGACGCCAAACACAAAATGGTTCAGGTGATTTATGTTTGAAATCGAGCCTCGGTCTATTAACCGATGACCTCTAGTCATACTGAACAGGTTCACGAGAAGAGGGAGGGAGAAAAAAAAGTATGCGCCAAAAAAAGGGGACAAATGAGGAGTACGTGGTCCATGCAATTTTGCCTTTCCTCAACAACTCTTATAACTCGGATTGCCGAAGCAACTGTTTACAGGTATGTGATAAAAAATAAAGTCCTACAGGAGCCGTTGTACCAGGGGTCTTCAATTGGTGACCGGATGTCTTTGATATGCCCTATTGCTAGTTGACTCCTGCTTTTAGATGCACCTTGATGGCTATTTGTAATGCCCAAGATGCGCACCTATCCTTATTTAGGCACGGGGGCCTCGACAGGGATAGAGGCACATCTCGTCGTTTCGCAAGTGCAGTAAACATTGCATACATGTATTCAGAGATGAGTATATGAGTTGGCTTACACTCGCCACAAGCTAAATTACAAGTTCACACAATTATTCAAACATCATACAAAAGATAGGGTCCATCAACGGACGAAATCAAACAAAGAAAAGAAGTAATGAAAAGCTGCCTTGCTATCCCAAAGATCACGACCATGGCCTCTCTACTCATCGGGGTACATGACATACATCCTGCCACGTTCTTCATCAAACTCTCACTGGAGTTGGGTCACATCATCTGGCATGAACTCATCAACACCTGCACCTGTATTGTTGTAATCTGTGAGCCATAGGTGGATTCATCAATCATCTAACCCGGGTACCGAAACTATGTAAGCTTATGGGTTTGGAAGGGGTAAGTGTTGAGTTTGCAGCAAGCACTAAGCATTTATTTGGTGGATATCTTATGAGAACATGAATGTAATAATGATGGACTACGAAAGACGATCGAGAACTACCATCATCACTAAGTGATCCTGAACGCCTACATACGTCAAACATAACCCCACCGTGTTCTCTCTCGGTTCATGTTCACGAGCAGAGACGATCACGGTTACGCACATAGATGGTGTATTTAATTAGAGTTTACATCGAGTAATTATAACCTGGTGTTAAGCAAAATATCCAAGTTGCCACATAACCACGGGCATGGCTTTCCGAAAGATTTAACCCTAGAGGGGTGTGTGGGGACCCCGACTCATAAGTCGTGATCACCGAATGCATGTGTATAGTGATCCCAGAGATCAATGCTCACTGAACACATAGAAGCTGAATAACAATAGTATTACATCCACACTTAACGTCTTACACAAATAAAGACCATGAAGGTCAAGTCTTACATAGATAGGGCCACACGGGCCAAACACTTAAAATAGAACAAGTAGCGGAAATCTTGATCGAAAGCGTGAACCCATGCCATCTGCCTTAACCTATAGGCATTCTGATTGGATAGCGTCCTAGTTCGCATGTTCGTCTCTAACGAACTCTTCCACATACTCCTGTTCTTCCATGCGTGGCCAATTAAATAACTAGTGGCAAGCCAATGACTACTTTGAATGTACTAGCAAGCAACCCAAATTGTGAAACAAGGTAACAATGATGCATGATATAGCACTAAGTAGGTAAATTTGCGGAAAGCTAATTTTGTATGCAAATGACATGATCAAGTAACTAGGAAGCATGCATCAACAACTAGCAGGTATCCATGTGAACAAATTGCAGATATCATCATAAGTATTGGTTGAACATCTCATGTTCACTCTTCACGCTAAGTCATCGGACTTAGTTCAAACCTCACGCTAAGCCATCGGACTTAGCTCATGTGACCTCTTGTCACCATCCTACCCATACTCACACCAGTTTCACGAAAACATCCGGACGTAGTCTAAGAAGGACCTCCAACTGTCCATGACCGCGGACGCGGCTATTGGAATAGTTTTACACTCTGCAGAGGTTGCACACTTTACCCATAAGACCCGTGGAACTTCCGTGTCATCCACGACTCACGGTATATAACATACCCGAGGTAAGCACCCGAACAATGCCTTTCCCCTAGCGATACTAAACAAAGAGTCCACTCAATTGGTACCTAGCCCTCACGATGTACATCACACGAGCCTCGCTCTACTTGTACCATCCATGAGGGGACCAACGGTGTGCCCGGTGCCTGTGAAGACATCGCATGATCATACATACCGGTACGACCCTGTATCGAGAGTGACCATGCCACTCCCGCCACTAGTAATGCGGGCTCCTGGCCAGTACCCACCAGGGTAATCAACAAAGCCCCGTCCCATAAGGGGTATCGTGGTTGCGCATGTAATGTTGGGACGGTCAACAGACCTTAGAACTCTCCGTTTTCGAAAAGACACAATCACTTGTTCTAGCACACCACTTCTTTCTCAAGTAGTTGCCCATCTCATCAATATCTCCCTCGGGCATTAGTGGCATCCGACAGGGTTTTTGAAAGTTCTTGAAATCATTTCTCTCTTTCCATCACTATGTATAGTCCCGATCCCACTTGCGTAGCATCTACTAGCATCCTATCTATACCCATCCACATAACCCTCATAAGGTGGTAGGGTCATGCTCAATGCAAGTGTCAAAGTAAAAGTATCGGAGGCATCCCACCGAAAGGGGAACACCACATCACATGATCAATTATGATGAAAGCAAAGTGCTATATGACATGTAAATAAAAATGGTTTCTCACCATGGTCAAAGGGCTGCTTGCCTGGCTCAACAAAGTCTTCGGGGTCTTCGAAGTCTTCGGGTCTAACTTCTTCGTCAACCGCGCAATCTATCATCGCGAAATAAAGCGATAAAAACAAGCAACACACCAAAACAGAGCACACAAACTACTAGCAAAACTGTTAACCTACTCTGATAAATACTAAATGTCATACTAAAAATTTCCCTAGGGTTTTGTTATTAAAAATATTTTGGAAATAAATTAATAGAGGCAAAAAGGTTCCCAAATATAGGTTTTAAAATAAAACAATAGTAAAACTAATTTCAACATTTTTACAAATGGCACTATTAAGTTCTATAGATTATTCTAAGAATTTAGGTGGAAGAATTATTGGCATTGGACTAATATTTATTTCTCTGGGATTTTTGAAAGTGAAACAGAAAAAAGAAAAGAAAAGGTGCTACTGTGCCCCTCGGGCTAAAAGTGCGTGGCCGAAACCGGCCCAAGAAGGAAGCCGGCCCAGGCGAGGAGCCACGCGCGGCAGATTTGTTTTTAAACCTGCCCGCGGGCCCGGCCTGCCAGCGAGAGAGGAGGGGGCGAGGGGATGACAGGTGGTCCCCACCTGTCATCCCTCTCCTCGCGACAGGAGTGGGGGAGGGCTCACCGGAGGCGCTCCAGGCCATGGCAAACGGAGCAGAGGGCACCGGCGTGCTCACGGGGCTCCCACATGACGATGGGAGGTCACGGGTTTGCCGGGGGTAGAGGGGAACACCGATGAGGGGAGAGGAGCTCAACGACGGAGAGGGTTTGGGTCGGGCGAGGGCTCCCGACCACGGGGGAGAGCGCTCTGGGCACGGGGAGGATGCAGAGGAGGAGGGAGAGCGAGGAGAGAGGGTCAGGAGGAGCGGGGGGGGGGGGTATTTATAGGCGGCCGCTGGTCCACCGTGGGCGTTGTGCGCTGGCGAGCACGGGCGAACGAGGCCGTGTCTGGGGGCTTCATGGACGAGGTCCGCACCTAGGAGGAGAGAAGGCAGCCAGGAGGGGGGCCGAGGGTGCGCGCGTGCGAGCACGGCCACCGGCCGGTTCGGGCGGTGCCGTGCGCGCGCGAGAGAGAGATAGGGGAGAGAGGGGGCCGACCGGGCGGCGTTTTGCGGACGTCGAGGGGAGCAAAGGGGACAAGCTGGGGCGGCCCGAGGCTGTCGGGTGGCGCCGAGCAGGGCGGCTATAGTGCGCGAGCACACTTTAGCATACTCCAGAGCGCCCAAATGGCTTCCCCAGGCATATTCTATGCCCACTCGCGTGTCTCCTTGTGTCTTGGGGTATTGGAGATGCCCAAAGGCTAGGATAAGCTGGGGGAGAGCTCTGGAGGAGCCTTAGGGTAGAAGGAAATGGGGAGAGGGGTAGAAAATGATGCTTCTAGGGGTATAAACAGGGGTTTTACCCCACCTCACAGTGGCCTGATGACTTGGGACTTTTACAGGAGGTGAAATGCATCTATGTGAGGCTATGGTAAAAAGTTGGGGCCAAGGGTAAATGGGAAAGGGGTGGAAATGCTGGTTTTACCATTTCACCAGATGGTGTTTGATGGTGTTTTGGGCAAGAGGATGTTTCCACCTTACTGAGATATTTACCAGGGTCAAAGGTAGAAATGAGAGGATTCACCAAGTTTTAGCTCAAGTGGGAAAAGTTGACAATGGAGATTTGATAAACCCTAGAATTTAGCAAAATCAGATTTCTATAGATCCATTGATGCTAGGCTTTTACCCTTGATGCACCACTTAGTGTATCATCACCATTTGGCCATTAGAGCATGCCGACAAAATTTGAGGCCAAGGGTAAACACTTCACAATGTAAAGTTTCTCAAATTTGATTCTAGACGGGAATGGTTTTGGGATGGTTTGATGAACCAAATCAACTTGGATTGAGATGAAACTTTGCAAGATCATTACTCATGAGAGTGATGACTTGCTGTAATTTTCCTGGAATTTATTGAGAATATTTCTTATAGAAATATTCCAAAAGTTTGATCTGAATAGAAAGGGTTTTGAGGGGTTTTGCCTATGATCTGATCATGCCCTTGTGTTGAAACTCATATATATGGAAAATATATGTCCACTGAGTTTCTCTAAATTTTCTCAAATATTTTCAAAGCATTTAAATAATTTTTCCCTAGGAAAAACCATTTAAAAAGCCTTTAAATAAAATGTGAAAATAATCTTTAAAATGATATTTGGTGGTTTTGGGAAGTCATACATATAGTATGTTTGAAATAAAGCTTTTGGGAAGGAAGGGTCCACCTAATTTGAGGACTTGCAGTGCAAACCTCATTTCAGAGCGTTTTGAAAACCTAATTTGAATAAATCATTTTTGGTTAAAACCTTATTTGATAAAAATAGTTTTGGGCACTATTCACATGGCATGATCATTGGGCAAGAGGTTTGTGACATGGAAGATGAATATGAACTGAAATAGAACCTAGTAGTGGCATAAAACACAATCAACAAGCAAGCAAACAACATAGCAAGCAAGCACAAGCACATAGAAAAAGTTTTAGTTGGCTCCAAATTTTATAAACTCAAACATAACAGTGTGCTACAAACACAGGGTGTGACAGACCTCCCCCCTTACAAGAATCTCGTCCCCGAGATTCCTAGGCTAAGCGCTAAAAATATAAGGGAACTCCGATCTAAGAGAATCTTCATGCTCCCAGGTTGCTTCTGCTTCAGTGTGGTTGCTCCACTGGACCTTGAAGTACTTGATGGTGCGGCTTCGGGTGCAGCGCTCGGCTTCATCCAAAATGCGAACTGGCCTCTCACGATAAGTGAGGTCTGGCTGAAGATCGATGGCTTGATGGTCGATGTCCTTGTAGAGGTTGGGGCAGTTGGGAACTTGCAGACACTTCCAGAGTTGAGACACATGGAAGACATTGTGCACATCCGATAGCTCGGAAGGTAGCTCTAACTGGTAGGCAACTTCTCCACGTGTAGCGGTGATCTTGAAAGGGCCGATGCATCTTGGTGCGAGCTTTCCTTTGACGTGGAAGCACTTGGTTCCCTTGAGAGGCGTGACCCGGAGGTAGACATGGTCACCGACACAGAAGTTCACTTCTCGGTGGTGAGAATCGGCGTGACTCTTCTGTCTTGATTTGGGGGCCTTTAGACATTCTCGGATGAGTTGAACTTGCTCTTCTTCTTCACGGAGGATGTCTAGTCCGAAAAGTAATCCTTCTCCGGTCTCTGACCAGTTGAGGGGAGTACGTCACTTGCGTCCATACAACACCTCAAATGGTGCCATCTGAAGATTCGATTGATAGTTATTGTTGTAAGAGAACTCGGCGAATGGTAGGCAATCTTCCCACTTGGCTCCATATGCCAGAACACAAGCGCGAAGCATATCTTCGAGTATCTGATTTACTCGTTCCGTTTGTCCGCCGGTCTGGGGGTGAAAAACAGTGCTGAAGGAGAGCTTGGTTCCCATAGCTTGTTGAAATATCTTCGAGAACTTGAGGTGAACTGGGTGCCTTGATCTGACACAATCTCCTTTGGAACTCCGTGAAGGCTCATCATACGCTCGATGTAGAGGCTGGCTAACTTGTTACCGTCATAAGTGGTCTTGGCGGGAGTGAAATGGGCCACCTTGGTCAGGTGGTCGACAATGACCCAAATGGAATCATGTCCCTTGCTTGACCTTGGTAAACCGGTGATGAAATCCATCCCGATTTTATCCCACTTCCATTTAGGCACTTTGAGGGGCTGTAGTAATCCAGCGGGTCGCTGATGCTCAGCCTTGACCCTCTGGCATATGTCACACTTAGCCATGAACGTGCCTCTCTCCCATTTCATGCCATGCCACCAGAATCTTGCCTTGAGGTCTTGATACATCTTGGTTCCTCCAAGATGGATGGAGTAAGGAGTGTCATGAGCTTCTTGCAAGATCTGGTTCTTGAGCTCCTCTTTGTTGGGTACGTATATGCGATTCCTGAACCATACAACTCCTTGTTCATCCACCGACAATCCTGGGGCCTTGCTTGCCTTGATCTTCCTCTTGATGCGTTCAATGCTCTCGTGTCCCTTCTGGGCTTCCTTGATATCATCCATCAAGGTGGGCTTTGCTTCGAGGTTGGCAAGGAATCCTGGTGCAACCAGTTCCAAGCCGAATCTCTCAAGTTCTTCATAGAGGGTGGGTAGCCTTTCCTTAATCATAGTATTCAAGGAACATGGTTTTTTGCTTAAGGCGTCTGCTACCACATTGGCCTTTCCGGGGTCGTATTGAACGCTGAGGTCGTAATCCTTGATGAACTCCAACCATCTTCAATGCCTCATATTCAACTCCCTTTGAGTGAAGATATACTTCAAACTCTTGTGGTCTGTGAGTATCTCACATCGCTTTCCTAGAAGGCAATGTTGCCATGTGTTCAAGCCATGAACCACGACTGCCAACTCGAGGTCATGAGTTGCGTAATTCTCTTCATGAGGACGTAGCTGTCTGGCCAGATATGCTATGGCTCTGCCTTCTTGCATCAGAACACCTCCAAGCCCGGTTCTTGATGCATCCCAATAAATCACAAACTCCTTGTGAATATCGGGGGTGACCAAAACAGGTGTTGTGGTCAATCTCTTCTTGAGCTCCTGGAAGCTTTCCTCGCACTTAGCAGTCCATTCAAACTTCTTGTCTTTCTTCAAAAGCTGGGTCATGGGTCGGGCAATGCTCGACAACCCTTCCACGAACTTGCGGTAATCACCCGCGAGTCCGAGGAAGCTCCCGACTTCCTTCACGGTGGGTGGGGTTTGCCTTTCAGTCACGGATTCAATCTTGGCAGGATCCAATGACAATCCCTCTGCAGTTAACACATGACCCAAAAATCCAACTTCATGCAGCCAGAATTCACACTTGCTGAACTTGGCGTAAAGCTGGTGCTCTCGAAGCTTCTCTAGGACAAAGCTCAAGTGTTCCTCATGTTCTTCTTCAGACTTGGAGAAGACGAGTATGTCATCAATGAAGACAACAACAAACTTGTCCAAGTACTCCATGAATACCTTATTCATGAGGTACATGAAGTAGGCAGGGGCATTGGTTAATCCGAACGACATGACCGTGTACTCATACAGGCCATACCGGGTTACAAATGCCGTCTTCGGAATGTGTTGGGGTCTAATCTTTAGCTGGTAGTACCCAGACCCGAGGTCGATCTTGGAGAACACCTTAGCTCCGTTCAACTGATCAAATAGGTCTTCAATCTTGGGGAGTGGGTACTTGTTCTTTATTGTGACTTCATTGAGAGAACGGTAATTGACACAAAGTCTGATAGTTCCGTCCCTCTTTGACACAAACAGAACAGGCATTCCCCAAGGAGAGGCACTAGGGCGAATAAATCCTTTTCTGAGCTGCTCTTCTAGTTGCTTCTTCAACTCAGCCAACTTTTTGGATCCCCTCCTATAGGCCTTCTTATAGATGGGCCTTTATCCAGGCATAATGTCAATGATGAACTCAATGTCGTGGTCAAGAGGCATTCCGGGAAGCTCATCAGGAAACACATCCGGGTATTCACATACCATTGGCACTTGATCCAACTCAACTCCCGACAAACAGTTAGCCTGCGGGGCTTGAGTGGGGTCAAGGTTGGGAACATACTTGACTTCCACTCCTTGGCTATTGTTCATGGTGACAATCCTCTTGGCATAGTCTAACAAGCCTTGGTGCTTGGTTAACCAGTCCATGCCTAGGATCACCTCCAAGCCTTCTGACTTCAGGATGATAAGGTTGGCTAGGAAGTCTACCCTGTTGATGTTAATCTCAACTCCCTTACAACCTATCCCAGACTTCATAACTGATCCTGGGGTTTGTATCAACATACGGCTACCTAGGGGTGTAGGCTTCATGCCACTCTCTAATGCAAACTTTTGGGTGACAAAAGAATGCGAAGCTCCACAATCAAACAATATTGTTGCTGGGGTTGAGTTGACGAGGAACGTACCGAGTATGACATCCGGGTCTTCTTGGGCTTCCTTTGCGGTGATGTGATTCACACGACCCTTGCCATTGTTGGGCTGGTTGCGGGGAGCTAGGTTCCTTGGTGGTGCTCCACGGGCTTGACCTTGAGCTAGCGCATTGGGGCGCAGTGCATCTGGCTTCTTGTTGGGACACAACCTAGAGATGTGTCTTGGCCGACCACATCCAAAGCAAGCGACTTGCCCAGGGTGGTTGTCGAAGTTTCTGCCACCGTTGTTGTTATTGGGGTTGTTGTTGTAGGCTGGCCTAGGATTGGCATACTGCTGAGGCTGGTAGCTTAGACGAGGTGCAAGAGGTCTGGCCTGTTGTGGCTGATAGGTCGGCTTGGCTAGGGCTGGTTGCCAGGGGCGAGGCTTCTACTTGCTTGATCTTCCCTTGCTGATCATCTTGCACTTGCGGGTGTCGTCTATGGCTCGACGCTTGTCTTCCAGCATGAGGGCTTTGTTCACCAGGTTGAAGAAGGTACGACAGTCGTAGATGATGAGCTGATACTTCAGGACCTCTTGAAGTCCTTCCATGAAGCGTTCCTTCTTGGCAGCCTTTGTGCTGACGTCTTCAGGTGCATACCTTGACAGCAGGTTGAACTTCTGCAGGTACTCCTTGACAGAGCCACTTCCTTGCTTCAGCGCTCGGAATTCTCTCTTCTTGATAGCCATGATCCCAGAAGGAATATGGGCAGTGCGGAATCCTTCCTTGAAGTCATTCCACGTGATCACACGTTCTGCTTGCATGACCTTGAATCCATCCCACCAAGCTCGGGTGGTACCTCCAAGGCAGTGAGAGGCATAAAGCACCTTCTCACGATCCTCATTGCAATTGACCAATGCAAGGAGGTCCTCGATGGTGCAGCTCCAGTCATCAGCATCCAATGGTTCAATAGTCTTGGTGAAGGTTGGGGTGAGTTCCTCATGAACTTAGACAGCGTGGAGCGGCCGTTGCCGTTTCTGCCTTGCTACTGGTTGTTCACGAGGGCCCAAGCCATCTGCTGGATAGCAACATTGTTGGCTTGGCGCTCCTCCCGGAGAACTTGGAGAAACTGAGCTATGGTCATATTCTCCGGTGGAGGTGGTGGCGGGGGAGTGTCGCCTTGTGACTGCTCCTGGTGTCCTCGAGCATGAGCAGCGCCACCAGCTCCCTATTGCTGGCTCGAGTTGCCGACTTCAGGGTTGGTGAAGGAGCTATTGCGGGTAGCAGTCACCATCCTGTTTGGAGCAGCCAAGTCAAACAACTTGGATTGACAAGAGGATAAGCAATAACGGAAAAGTGCGCCTAAGGGGGTCGGTCTAGTGCAAGTGTGTTGAAACAAAGGTTGAAAGACCAACAACATATATTAAGATAGACGATGGAGTTGCTTACATGTTGCCTAAGGCAAAATCGCGACTTGCATCGGAAAACAAACAACAAAACAAACAACAAGCTCACATGGTTTCATATGAACCATTACACGGACTCGACTTCGCATGAGGGGTACATAACTGATCCTACCCTAGGGGTTCTCGGGATCAGGTGGTGGAGTACTCAGTCTCATAGTCACGCTCCTCTGGGTCTTCCTCCTGTTCATCATTTGAACGGGCATCGTACCCGATCGAAGGGGTTGGGTAACGAGGAGGTCCATCTCGACGACGCTTTGCAGGCGGGTCAGTGAAGAGCTCACGATACTCCTTCGCACTCATGCGATGACGACGTGTAGGTGCATCACTAGCTGGGGGTACTCCTCCTCGATAAGCGACAGCTGGTCGTCCCTCGGGGGCTCCATCCTTCTTGATCTTGTCTGGCTTCGTCTTGGCATACCGAAGTAGTTCTCGGGTGTGGTGAAGTTCCTCGCGGAGCTTGACGGACTCCTTCATCAAGTTGTGAACCAGACTATCGGCGGAGAGGCTGAAGTAGGTCTGGAACCTAAGTGGTGTGCCATCTTCCTTGGTTGGAATCATATTCCAACTCTTGCCAAAATCATCCTTCCTGAAGGGAAGGTAGCGAGTAGGCTGCTCTTCAGCCATCTCTGGAATGATGTCCCGAAGGTGTAGGAGTGCCTTGCGTGCAGCTGTCTCGACGACAAACATCATGGTCTCCATCCGTGGTCCTTCAAAGAACCAACTGGTTGGGGATTCGTTTGCCTTCACGGCCACATCTACGTGGTACTCCTTCGTGACGGCATCGAACCAGTGCTCGTGGTAGAGGAAAATGGGTGGTTGGCAAAACTGGCACTTCTCTAGGCTATCCCCAAGGAGCAAGGGAAGCCGGATGTAAGGAAGGCTTTGGGTATGATGGCCATCTACAAAGGTTTGAAAGGAGGAGAGTCAGCAAGGTGTTGTGTGAAGAGTAGGAGAGGTAAATAGTGCAGAATTCCTAAGTTCCAATGCTAGGTGTAGTTTTGAAAACGACTTTTATCCTGTCTAACGTCCATGCTAACTAATGGCTTCCTATAGTCAGGATGGATCTGATGCCATCTCTGTGGGGACCCCGACTCATAAGTCGTGATCACCGAATGCACGTGTACAGTGATCCCAGAGATCAATCCTCACTGAACACAGAGAAGCTGAATAACAAGAGTCTTACATCCACACTTAACGTCTTACACAAATAAATACCATGAAGGTCAAGTCTTAAATAGATAGGGCCACACGGGACAAACACTTAAAATAGAACAAGCAGCGGAAATCTTGATCGAAAGCATGAACCCATGCCATCTTCCTTAACCTACAGGCATTCTGACTGGGAAGTGTCCTAGTTCGCATGTTCGTCTCCAAGGAACACTTCCACATACTCCTGTTCTTCCATGCCTGGCCAATTAAATAACCAGTGGAAAGCCAATGAGTACTTTGAATGTACTCGCAAGCAAACCAAGTTGTGGAACAAGGTAACAATGATGCATGATATAGCACTAAGTAGGTAAATTTGCGGAAAGCTAATTTTGTATCAAACGACATGATCAAGTAACTAGTAAGCATGCATCAACAACTAGCAGTATCCATGTGAACAAATTGCAGATATCATCATAAGTATTGGTTGAACATCTCATGTTCACTCTTCATGCTAAGTCATCGGACTTAGTTCAATCCTCACGCTAAGCCATCGGACTTAGCTCACGTGACCTCTTGTCACCATCCTACCCATACTCACACCAGTTTCACCAAAACATCCGGACGTAGTCTAAGAAGGACCTCCAACTGTCCATTACCACGGACGCAGCTATTCGAATAGTTTTACACTTTGTAGAGGTTACACACTTTACCCACAAGACTCGGGGAACTTCCGTGTCATCCACGACTCGCGGTATAGAACATACCCGAGTTAAGCACCCGAACAATGCCTTTCCCCTAGCGATACTAAAGAAAGAGTCCACTTGATTGGTACATAGCCCTCATGATGTACATCACACGAGCCTCGCTCTAATCGTACCATCCATGAGGGGACCAACGGTGTGCCCGGTGCGTGTGAAGACAACGCTTGGTCGTACATACCAGTACGACCCTGTATCGAGAGTGACCACACCACTCCCGCCACTAGTAATGCGGGCTCCTTGCCAGTAACCACCAAGGTAATGAACAAAGCCCCGTCCCATAAGGGGTATCATGGTTGCGCATGTAATGTTGGGACGGTCAGCAAACCTTAGAACTCTCCATTTTCGAAAACACACACTCACTTGTTCCGGCACACCACTTCTTTCTCAAGTGGTCGCCCATCTCATCAATATCTCCCTCGGGCATTAGTGGCACCCGATGGGGTTTTCGAAAGTTCTTGAAATCATTTCTCTCTTTCCATCACTATGCATAGTCTCGATCCCACATGCGTAGCATCTACTAGCATCCTATCTATACCCACCAGCATAACCCTCATAAGGTGGTAGGGTCATGCACGATGCAAGTGTCAAAGGAAAAGTATCGGAGGCATCCCACCGAAAGAGGAACACCACATCCCATGATCAATTATGATGAAAGCAAAGTGCTATATGACATGTAAATAAAAATGGTTTCTCATCATGGTCAAAGGGCTGCTTGTCTGGCTCAACTAAGTCTCTGGAGTCTTCGAAGTCTTCGGGTCTAACTTCTTCGTCAACCGCGCAATCTATCATCGCGAAATAAAGCGATAAAAATAAGCAACACACCAAACTAGAGCACACAAACTACTAGCAAAACTGTTAACCTACTCTGATAAATACTAAATGTCATACTAAAATTTTTCCCTAGGGTTTGGTTATTAAAAATATTTTGGAAATAAATTAACAGATGCAAAAAGGTGCCCAAATATAGGTTTGAAAATAAAACAGTAGTAAAACTAATTTCGAACATTTTTACAAATGGCACTATTATATTCTATAGATTAATCTAAGAATTTAGGTGGAAGAATTATTGGCATTGGACTAATATTTATTTCTTTGGGATTTTTGAAAGTGAAATAGAAAAAGAAAAGAAAAGGGGCTATTGTGCCCCTCGGGCTAAAAGTGCGTGGCCGAAACAGGCCCAAGAAGGAAGCCGACCCACGGGAGGAGCCGCGCGCGGCAGGTTTGTTTTTAAACCTGCCCGTGGTCCCGACCTGCCAGCGAGAGAGGAGGGGGGCGAGGGGATGATAGGTGGTCCCCACCTGTCATCCCTCTCCTCGCGACAGGAGCAGGGAAGGGCTCACCGGAGGCGCTCCAGGCCGCGGCGGACGGAGTAGAGGGCACCGGCGTGCTCGCGGGGCTCCCGCGTGTCGGTGGGAGGTCGCGGGGTCGCTAGGGGGAGAGGGGAACGCCGACGAGGGGAGAGAAGCTCGACGATGGAGAGGGTTTGGGTCGGGAGAGGGCTCTCGACCACGGGGGAGAGCACTCTGGGCACGGGGAGGATGCGGAGGAGGAGGGAGAGCGAGTAGAGAGGGTTAGGAGGAGTGGGGGGGCTATTTATAGGCGGCCGTCGGTCCATAGTGGGTGTTGTGCGCCGGCGAGCACGGGGTGCTCGCCACAGGACACGGTGGCGAGCGAGGCTATGTATGGGGGCTTCATGGACGCAGTCCGACCTAGGAGTAGAGAAGGCAGCCAGGAGGGGGGCTCGGGGGTGTGTGCGTCCGAGCGCGGCCACTGGCCGGTTCGGGCGGTGCCGTGTGCGTGAGAGAGAGAGAGAGAGGGGAGAGGGGGGCCGACCGGGCGGCGTGTTACGAACGCCCAGGGGAGCAGAGGGGACAAGCTGGGGCGGCCCGAGGCTGTCGGGTGGCGCAGGGCAGGGGCGGCTACAGTGCGGGAGCGCACTGTAGTTTGCTCCAAGGCGCCCAAATGGCCTGCCCAGGCATATTCTATGCCCACTCACGTGTCTCCTTGTGTCTTGGGGGTATTGGAGATGCCCAAAAGCTAGGATAAGCTAGGGGAGAGCTCTGGAGGAGCCTTAGGGTAGAAGGAAACGGGGAGAGGGGTAGAAAAAGATGGTGCCAGGGGTAGAAACAGGGTTTTTACCCGACCTCATAGTGGCCTGATGAGTTGGGACTTTTACACGCGGTGAAATGCATCTATGTGAGGCTGTGGTAAAAAGTTGGGGCCAAGGGTAAATAGGAAAGGGGTGGAAATGCTGGTTTTACCATTTCACCAGAAGGTATTTGTTGGTGTTTTGGGCAAGAATATATTTCCACCTTACTGAGATATTTAACAGAGTCAAAGGCTAGGTAGAAATGAGAGGATTCACCAAGTTTTAGCTCAACTCGGAAAAGTTGACAATGGAGATTTGATAAACCCTAGAATTTAGCAGAATCAGATTTATGTAGATCCATTGATGCTAGGCTTTTACCCTTGATGCACCACTTAGTGTATCATCACCATTTGGCCATTAGAGAATTCCCACAAAGTTTAAGCCAAGGGGAGACACTTCACAATGTAAAGTTTCTCAAATTTGATTCTGGACAGGAATGGTTTTGGGATGGTTTGATGAACTAAATCAACTTGGATTGGGATGAAACTTTGCAAGATCATTACTCATGATAGTGATGACTTGCTGGAATTTTCCTGGAATTTATTGAGAATATTTCTTATAGAAATATTCCAAAAGTTTGATTTGAACAGAAAGGGTTTTGAGGGGTTTTGGCTATGATCTGGTCATGCCCTTGTGTTGAAACTCATATATATGGAAAATATATGTCCACTGAGTTTCTCTAAATTTTCTCCAATATTTTCAAAGCATTTAAATAATTTTTCCCTAGGAAAAACCATTTCTGGCCTTAATAAAAAGCGTTTAAATAAAATGTGAAAATAATCTTTAAAAATGATATTTGGTGGTTTTGGGAAGTCATATATATAGTAGGTTCGAAATAAAGCTTTTGGGAAGGAAGGGTCCACCTAATTTGAGGACTTGTAGTGCAAACCTCATTTTAGGGGTTTTGAAAACCTAATTTGAATAAATCATTTTTGGTTAAAACCTTATTTGATAAAAATATTTTTGGGCACTATTCACATGGCATGATCATTGGGCAAGAGGTTTGGGACATGGAAGATGAATATGAAGTGAAACAGAACCTAGTAGTGCCATAAAACACAATCAACAAGCAAGCAAACAACATAGCAAGCAAGCACAAGCACATAGAAAAAGTTTTAGTTGGCTCCAAATTTTATAAACCCAAACATAACAATGTGCTACAAACACAGGGTGTGACAGGGTGCTCTAACTAATCCATCATAAATTAACCACACGCCACGGCAATGACCTCGACCACGGATCTCGTGATCATCCTAGGCAATTCCAAAGGAAAACCAATACCTCGAGATAGCCCAAAGAAGATTGGAGTTCCTCACGCAAGACATTCGAGAAAGGGAAAACAAGTCCAGCAAGACCGCCCGGCGTGTCGACGAACCCGATAAGGGCCGCGTATCTCGTTCTCAGGACCCGACTGATTGGCTAAGTTTCTGACTGGCACACCCATTGGTGGCCCCGGCTACTGCCATTTTGGACCAACACTCATGCGGAGCACTGGCCTGGGTTGTTGATTAATCCACGGGGTAGCTAAGCCCTATGCAATTTTATTAGGTCATTAAGCAAATATAGTACCAAGGTTGGGCCTTGCCAGACAAGCTTTAATCTCAAACGAATAATCAAGGGGGTCCCCATAACAACCCCGAGCATGTTAGGAGCGCAAAATATGGAAACATAACACCGGTAACAAGTTCTATGGTGATAAAAGTGGAACAAAGCACCAAGCAATAGGCCAAGCCTTCCACCTCACCAAAATATATATGTGCATTAAATTAAATAGCAGAAAGTATTGTGATATCTCCAGGTATCCATGTTATCACATGGAAACAACCTGCACCTGCATCTAAGAAAGCTATAAGAGGGGCTGAGCAGCGATAACTTAGCCAAACAAGGTTTTCTAGGTAGTGGAGAGGTTAAAGGCTATCATGGCAATGTAGGAGGCTTGACATTCAAGTGACATGTAACGCCAGTGCAACAATAAGAGCAAGACATCTAGCAAGCAAAAATAGTGTTGGGATCCAGGTACGGTCATCTTACCCGTTGGTTCTTCAGCGGGACAAAGAACTAGGTCCTCGTAGTGGTACTCTCCTGAGTCCTCGTACTCAGGTTCAACACTCCCGTCTAACCAAAGAGAAACAACAACAATAAACAAACAACCAAGGTGCAATGCACAAACAAGATGATGCATGATTCATTCGAAGTATTTAACATCGCAATCCTAAGCTAGTCATGTTTCTCGTGCAATAATTAAGTTATTTACAATTCTGTACTGAACATCATATTAAGTTATTTGAATATGCGTGATCATCACGAATATGGATGCTTCATGCAAAAGCGATGCAAATGCATATGTAAAACATAGGAAACGGAGTAACGGTTCTCACGCTACACTCCCGACAAGGTACGAAGACAAAATACAAGACAAAGAAGGCCATGGGCTATTCCTTGCTATTCCAAGGTAGTCACTTGTTAGGAAATGAAAAGCCAATCACAATATATCCAAATATCAAGCAAAAGAATGGAGCATAGCTGCCACAAGTCACAAAACAACACCACAGACATGTTGCCCAAAACAACAACATAGCAACTTCCACATCAATTATCTAGAGCTACACGATGTTTTCAACCTCAACCAAAGCATGTCAAAAACTACATAACATGCTTCATAAATCATACGACTACACAAACTTGAAAGGAAGCAATGATCACTAAGCATGAAGCTCACAAGATGACATAATGAAACAGATTCTACGGACTTAGTGAAAATCACAGTTTTCTAGAATCTGAGTTATCCTGGTAGCAATTTGACAGCAGAAAATAATGATGCTAGAGACCACCTCATGGCATGAAAATTAATATATGTTAGAGGACAACATCTACTACATAACACTAGCAATGAGGTTGAGCTAAAACTCAACAGAACACTTGGTAGCATCCACTCAACATGGCATAAAAATAATAACAGATTCCAGACTTGGAAATATTTAGCATGTTGAAATCGACAACATTTTATTAGCTACTTTGGAGAAAAAATCCCACTTATGTGCAAGTTTATCATGTCAAAAGAAACTACCATGGCACAATACTCACAAAATCCTACCACTTACATGTTGACACAATTATCATAGCATGCATTGATTAGTTCTTACAAAATGCCAAAATGACATATTGGAACAAAATGACATTTTGCCAAACTTGCTCAAAATCTAAAACAAGTCACACCAATGGATTCCTGGGATTTTTCTACCCCAAATCCATATATCACACTCATATGTTTGTAGAGGAAAAACTCACACAACCTAGCTCGAAAGAAAAAGGCACAAAACTTATATGACCTATAAGTCAAAACTTTCCTATTTGGGCCACTACCAAAATTGCCTATGTCCAGATCTGGACATATTCCAAATGTGTAATTTATTACTATAAACAAAATAAAACAAACAAAACTATGAAAAAAAACAGGAGGGTGTCCCACTAGTCAGTTTCACCAGGGCCCCCTATGAGTATGGAAGGTGGGGCCAGGACCCACTTGCCATACACACACACACAGAGAACACACACAGGGCCACAACACACAACACACACACATGCAAATATGAACACAGACGCGCATGCACACGCGATCCGAGCCGCAGCCACATGGGATCCAGATCCAAGACACGCACACACAAGCACATAAACGAAAAAGAGAAAGGGGCCGGGGGATTCGAAGCCGCGACCTCTCGGTCGATTCCCCTGGCGTGCACCACTTGGTACGACACAGGAGGGGCCGCACACGACATAAAAAAATAAAAACATGACCTCCTTCTTCTCTCTTCGGCAGGGGACATGGCGATGACGGCGACGGCTGCTTCAGCGGACTCCGGTGAGGGGTGCTGCGGGAGCCGAGGGAATTCTGTTCCCATGGTCAACTAGCGGGTAAACATGCAACAGAGAGGAGCTCGAGCACGAGCCCATGCTCGGCTCGGGCACGGCGACAACGGCGATGGCTACAGCGATGCAGGGCAAAGCGCGAGCGAGCGAGGGAAGTCGAGCCATGCGAGAGAGATGCAGAGCAGAGAACTACCATACGCGGGCGCCCTACACTAAGCAGCAAGCAACTGGCACTCCAACACACAAGAAAAACAGCAGCTTGACGGAGCAATGTGGGCATGACCTTGACATACACAGATCTATGTGCGCATGGAAGGGTGAGCAGGTAGAGGGGCATACCCAGCTCACCTATGGCATGGAGAGGAGGTCAGAATTGAGCGGGGGACGATGCTAGCGACGATGGAGCACAACGGCGATCTCTGGATGCGAGGTAGAGGAAGAAGATTGTAGAGGTCGCTAGAGTACTCGGCCTTGGCGATCCCTCGACGATGGAGACGACGCAGAAGGTGCGGGGGCTCCTTCCCACTGCAGCAAGGCGACGGAGACGCGGTGAGGAGGGGTCAACCCCAACACGAGCTGCAGCTCGACCGGAGCATCGCGGGTATGGCGACGGCAAACGCGTGGGAAACTGACCTGGCTGCAGCGGCGCGAGGAGAAGGTGAAAAGGAGAGGGGGAAACCCTAGGGATGCGTGACGGCAACTTATAGGGGGGGATGGAGGAACGACATCGCCTTGACGTCCGTGAAGAACCTCGTCGCTCCTCACTGCTCTCTCTGAAGAAAAGGCATGCCATCAGGAGCAGGCATCTGTCAGGCGACAATGATGCTTGGGATGCGCGAGCTGCGCTGGGCTAGCGCTGCTGGGCCAAGGCAAGGTCCAGGTGGCTGAGAATCCTCTCTCTCCCTCGAAACTGACGGGTTTCACTTTGTTTAAAAAACAAAACAAAACCAACAAAAGCCCCATAGAGATATAAAAGGATTTTTAGCAAACCAATACATTTTCACACTAAATTAAATGCACTTATTTAATAAAAAAAGAAGTAGCCATTTTAGTCAAAGGAAATTAAATACTTATATTAATATATCCTGTTGTTTTATTAAAAGACGAAAAAGACAAAAGTAGCACCAAATGAAAGATCTCACTTACTCCACTCTAAAAAAATTAATTAAGCAACAGAACATTTTTAAAAGATTTATTAGGCAAGTTAAAACTCATGTCATGAAACAATTGAGAACAAAGGTTATTGCATTGATGCCAAAAATGCGAAAGGGGTTTTAACTCCACATGCACACACCTCACTCCCTTGGTAGCTCTAAACACATCACAATCACATCACCACATCCTTGTGCACACAAAACAACATGATAATGAATGCTTATGATGCCATGATGCAAAATGACATGAAGAAAACTTATATTAATCAAACCACATAGGCCAAACATCGAGGTCCACATGAGATACATGACCAAAATGGCAAGGGGTGCACTTGGGCTGTTACAACTCTCCCACACTACAAGAGGATCTCAACCTGAGATCTAAGAAAGAAAGAACTCTAGAAATTCGGAACAGGGAAGATCCTCACGTTCCCAAGTAGCTTCTTTGTCGGAATGATGAGACCACTTCACCTTGAGAGACTTGATTGACTTGTTGCGAGTCTTACGCTTAGTTTCTTCGAGAATAGCAACTGGACGCTCAGGATAGGATAGGTCTTCTTGGAGATCAATGTCTTGGAGGTCAATGGTACGCTCGGGAGTCTTGAAGCACCTCCGGAGCTGAGTGACATGGAAGGCATCATGCACATTTGTGAAATTTGGAGGAAGCTCGAGTTGATAGGCAAGGTCACCTCTCTTGCCCACAACTCTGAGAGGACCCACAAAGTGAGGAGTTTGCTTCGCTTTGATTCCAAACCGCCGAGTGCCCTTCATGGGAGAAACTCTGAGATAGACAAAGTCATCAATTTGAAAGGAGACATGCGAATGTTTGTTATCATAATAACTCTTCTGGCGGGATTGAGCTACTTCTAGATTCTCACGAATGACACGACACATCTCTTCTGCTTCAGTGATCATGTCGTTGCCCAGAATTTGACACTCACCGGTTTCAGACCAATTGAGCGGGTACGACACTTCCTGTCGTAGAGAATCTCGAATGGGGCCTTACCTGAGCTAGCCTGAAAGCTGTTGTTGTATGAAAATTCAGTGTATGGAAGGCAGTCTTCCCATTTCATGTCGAAAGAGATCACATAGGCTCTGAGCATGTCTATGAGGATTTGATTGACTCTCTCAACTTGGCCACTTGTCTGAGGATGGAATGTAGCGCCGAAATGGATCTTGGTACCCATAGCAGACTGGAAGGAGTCCTAGAACTTGGAATTGAAGAGGCTTCCACGATCTGAGGATATGAGCTGAGGAATACCGTGCGAAGAAACTATCCTTGACGTATACAACTCTACCAGTTGAGTTGCCGAGATAGACTCTTTGCCCGGAAGGAAATGGGCAACTTTAGTCAGCTTGTCGATAACCACAAAGATGACATCGTTGCCCTTCTTGGACTTAGGAAAACCAGTGACGAAATCCATCTCCACATGATCGAATTTCCACTCTAAAATAGGCAAAGGCTGAAGGAGACCTACTGGACGTTGATGTTCCGCCTTCACTCCGCGGCAAACATCACACTCGTTTACGAACTGAGCAATTTCACGCTTCATGTGAGTCCACCAGAAGGTTTGCTTGAGGTCCTGATACATCTTGGAACTGCCTGGATGAATGGATAGGAGAGAATTGTTTGCTTTGTCCATGATAACCTTTGTGAGATCGCTGTTTGGAACCACAAGACGGTCCTCAAAGAACAAGGTATCTTTGTTATCAACGCGAAAGCGCTTATACTTCGGAATGCCCTTGGCCACACCTTTCTTCACTTTCTTCACCATAGCATCAAGAAGTTGAGCTTGGTGAACCTGATCTTCCAGAGTCGGAGAGACTTGAAGGTTTGCAAGAAATCCCCACGGAATCATTTGGAGATTGAGCTTGCAGAAGACTTCACAAAGCTCGGGTTGAAGAGGCTTCAGGATAAGACTGTTGTAGTATGTGTTTCAGCTGAGCGCGTCTGCAATGACATTTGCTTTTGCAGGAGTATACTCAATGCTTGGGTTGAAGTCTTCAATCATTTCCACCCAACGAGACTGCCAAAGATTGATATTGGGTTGAGTGAAAAAGTACTTCAAGCTCTTGTGATTGGTGTACACCTCAACTGGTCTACCCAACAAAAAATGTCTCCAAGTCATCAGAGCATGCACAAATGCCGCCAGCTCAAGATCATGAGTGGGGTAGTTCTTCTCGCTAGGCTTCAGTTGTCACGAGGTATAAGAAACAATCTTCTTATCTTGCATGAGAACACCACCTAGACCTTGGAGGGAAGCATCACAGAACACTTGGAAAGGCTTAGATTGCTCGGAAGTCAGTTTGTGCTTGAGCGTATTGAACGCCACATCACACTCAGCATACCAAGCATACTTGACATTCTTCTGGAGGAGGTTGGACAGAGCCTTAGCAATTTGAGAGAAGTTCTTCATGAATCTTCCGCAGAAACTTGCGAGCCCGAGGAAGCTACAAAGCTGCTTGACATTCTGAGGAGGCTCCCACTTCAAGATTGCCTCAACTTTCTCAGGGTGCACTTTAAGGCCCTCGACAGAGATCACATGCCCAAGGTACACCACTTCATTGAGCCAATACTCACACTTGGAAAACTTAGCATAGAATCGATGCTCTCTTGTCTTGTCAAGCACAAGTCGGAGATGCTCAGTGTGTTCTTCTTCAGTCTCCGAGAACACGAGAATATCGTCCAAATACACCCAGATGAACTCATTCTTGAAAGGAGAGAATATGAAGTTCATCATCCTGGAAAAGGTTGTAGGAGCATTGGAGAGACCAAAAGACATGACGGTGTACTCATAAGAGCCAAAACTTGTCCTGTAAGCAGTCTTTGGAATATCTTCTTCATGAATGTGAATCTAATCATAGCCCATGCGAAGATTAAGCTTCGAGAAAACCTTGGAACCTTTTAGTTGTTCAAAAAACTCATTGATGTTGGGAAGTAGGTATTTGCTCCTGATTGTATTTTTATTCAATGGACGGTAATCGACACAAAGTTGGTCCGTGCCATCCTTCTTGTTGACAAACAAAGCACCACAACCCCATGGAGAAAAACTTGGTCTGATCAAACCCAGACATTCTTGCTCATCTAGCTGCTTCTTCAACTCTTTCAGCTCTTCGGGGACAATCTTATACGGACGCTTGCAAACCGGTTCAATTCCAGGCTCGATGTCAATCATAAACTCAACTGGCCGTTGCAGAGGCATTCCTGGCAATTCTTCGGGGAAGAAATCTTCATACTCACAAACCACCAGAATTTGAGAGATAGATGAGTTCTCAGCCATCTCATTAAGAGCAAAGAAACGGATCATATCATCGCAAGCCGCGAAAATGATCAAATCTTCTGAAGGATGAGTCAATTTGAGTTCTTTGGCTTGACAATCAACATGCGCCTTGTTCATAGCCAGAAAGTACATGCCAAGAATTAGATCAATATCGGAATTACCGAGAACAATTGGAGAGACTAGGAAAGAATAATTGCCCATCTTGATAGAGACATCTGGAACTATCAATCGCGAATTCATCATCTTCCCGGGAGAAACTATTGTCATAGGCTTAGACAACTCATTCACGAACAAGTTATGCTTAGCAACAAAAGTTCTAGATATGAATGAATGCGATGCACCAGTGTCAAACAAAACTTTTGCATGAATGGAATTAACTGGGAGATTATCCATGATCACATGAGAAGACTCCTCTGCTTCAGTTGCATTCACCATGTTCACCCTTGCTGTCTTGGGGGTGTGTCTCACCATAGCATTGCCTGGAGGTCTGACTGCAGGAAGAGGCGGAAGATGCTGCTGGTTGCACTTGTTTGAGGACTGACCCTTGTGACCACACTTGTGACAAGTAACCTCTAAGAGCGGACGAAATTTTCCCGTAGGAGGAATATTAGCTGACTTGGGTGCCTGGGGCCTCTGCTGATAACCTGGGTTGGGTGGGTGGGAAGAACCATGACCACCGGACTGCCTCTGCTGCTGAGGGGGATGAAATGGAGGAGGAGGAAGAACCCAATACTTCTACTGCTTAGAGACCATCTGCGAGCTGGAAGAAGAAGAGTAGGATTCCTTGGAATGCTTCCTTAAGTTCTCTAAATTGAGCTGAGTTGCCTCGACCTTCAAAGCAATCTTGTAGAACTGATCACACTCATGAGGCTCTTGGAGAACCAGACCCGGCAGAAGCTCATCATTGAGACCATATCTGAACTGATAAATCACGAACTTGTCCTCAAGAACATCTTGTTTAGCATAGCAGGACAGATTCTGGAACTCGACGTTGTATTGATAGACAGACTTGCTTCCCTGCTTCAGGTGCCTGAATTTCTCACGCATCTCCTCGACAAAGCTCGTTGGAATGTAATGGGCCCTAAAGTCACGACAGAAATCATCCTAGCTAACAACACGATCACCCCTAGAGTCCTTGTAATGCTTCCGTCAATCTGCTGCCTGACCCTTGAGCTGAAATGACGTGAACCTGACATAGTCCTCTGGTCTGACACTGCTGCACTCGAAATGCTTACTCATGTCACAGAGCCAATCATCTGCATCAAAAGGTTGCTCACAACAGGTGAAAGACTTGGGCTGATTGGCAAGGAACTGGTTGAGTGTTGCAAACTGAGGCTGATTCTGAAAATTCCCTTAATAACCTTGCTGACCCTGATCTCTCCTTTGCAACAACCTGAGCAACATCTGAGTATTCGCATTGGTTGTGGCCATCACAGCTTGCCAATCTTCTAGAGGATGGGGCGGTAGTGGGGGTCGTGGAGGATTTGACTGTTGCTCACCCCGACCCGGATTCTCGCGAGTTGGTGGAGCCATCCTGGAGATGGACAAGAACATCAACACATCATTGACAAAGATGATTGCAATAAGCTGAACCAAATGACATGAAAGAAATTGAACGGAGTACATTAATAGCTTTCCTACTGAAAAATTAGTAAGAATGCCTTCTTTGGGCTTGCGATAACATCATCCGAAATTAGAAGCCACTTGAATAAACACAACAAGGTATTGAGCTAAGATATGCTCGAAACAAACGTATAGACCTCATACAACTAAGGAAAGATGATCCTAGGTAACTACTTGAATTCCCACCTAAGAACTTCTGAATTCTTTGGTTATGCAATCGGGTGTTGGGGATACAGGGAGGCAAAATATCTCACAAAACTAACAAGCCCTACACTCCAACTGTATCCATCCGTCAACACATAACTAGAGGCTTCGAAACTCCATCTATGTCGGATCCTCAAAAGCACAATGATACCAAACATGGCAGTACCTGGACGCCTCTGCAGTACTGGGTGACTCCGACTTTAGCTCGCCACGATAAGTATTGAAGCAATTTCGAACATCCTCCGTCCTGAGATACTAAGAAAACTGAATGATAACGATGTGCCAAGAATCACATGGAGCTCAACTCCCCCAAAGAAATCATGCCAGATAGGAGGCACCGAGACAGAACTCCGTCACATCGGCATCATATAGTTTCAAAATACCTGTGTGATCCTAAAAAAATTATGAGCGAGAAGAGGAGAAGAATCAAAATTCCTAAGTCGAATACCTCACCAGAGTATAGAAGAGGAGAAAAAGAAACCTACTCTCCGATATAACTAGACTCAACATAGTTTTTTCTAGACTCGACTCGGCCAAGTTCGATCAAGCAAAGGGCTCCTATGGTCGTATGGCTCTGAATACCAACTTGTAACGCCCAAGATGTGCGCCTATCCTTATTTAGGCACGGGGTCCTCGACAGGGATAGAGCCGCATCTCGTCGTTTCGCAAGTGCAGTAAACATTGCATACATGTATGGAGAGATGAGTATATGAGTTGGCTTACACTCGCCACAAGCTAAATTACAAGTTCACACAATTATTCAAACATCATACAGAATACATGGTCCATCTATGGATGAAATAAAATGAAGAAAAGAAGCAATGAAAAGCTGCTTTGCTATCCCAAAGATCACGATAATGGCCTCTCTACTCATCGGGGTACGCGACATACATCCTGCCACGTTCTTCATCATACTCCCACTGGATCTGGGTCGCATCATCTGGCACAAACTCATCAACACCTACACCTGTATTGTTGTAATCTGTGAGCCACAGGGGGACTCAGCAATCATGTAACCCGGGTACCGAAACTAAGCTTATGGGTTTGGAAGGGGTAAGTGTTGAGTTTGCAGCAAGCACTAAGCATTTATTTGGTGGCTATCTTAAGAAAACATGAATGTAATTATGGTGGACTACGAAAGACGATCGAGAACTACCATGATCACTAAGTGATCCTGAACGCCTACTTACGTCAAACATAACCCCACCGTATTCTCTCTCGATTCATGTTCAACAACATAGACGATCACGGTTACGCACACAGTTGGTGTATTTAATTAGAGTTTACATCAAGTTAACTATAACCGGGTGTTAAACAAAATATCCAAGTTGCCACATAACCATGGGCACGACTTTCCAAAAGATTTAACCCTGCAGGGGTGCTCCCATTAATCCATCATAAATTAACCACACGCCGCAGGAATGACCTCGACCACGGATCTCGTGATCATCCTAGGCAATTCCAAAGGAAAACCGACACCTCAAGATAGCCCGAAGAAGATCGGAGTTCCTCACGCAAGACATTCGAGAAAGGTAAAACAAGTCCAGCAAGACAGCCCGACGTGTCGACGAACCCGATGAGAGCTGTGTATCTCGTTCTTAGGACACGACGGATTGGCTAAGTTTCTGGCTGGCACACCCGTTGGTGGCCCCGGCTACTGCCATTTTGGACCAACACTCATGCGGAGCACTGGCCCAGGTTGTTGATTAATCCCCGGGGTAGCTAAGCCCTATGCAATTTTATTAGGTTGTTAAGCAAATATAGTACCAAGGTTGGGCCTTGCCAGAAAAGCTTTAATCTCAAATGAATAATCAAGGGGGTCCCCATAACAACCCCGAGCATGTTAGGAGCGCAAAATATGGAAACATAACACCAGTAACAAGTTCTATGGAGGTAAAAGTGGAACAAAACACCGAGAAAAAGGCCAAGACTTCCACCTCACCAAATATATATATATATATATATGTGCATTAAATTAAATAGCAGAAAGTATTGTGATATCTCCAGATATCCATGTTATCACATGGAAACAACCTGCACCCACATCTAAGAACGCTATAAGATGGGCTGAGCAGCGGTAACTTAGCCAAACAAGGTTTGCTAGGTAGTGGAGGGGTTAAAGACTATCATGTCAATGTAGGAGGCTTGACATTTAAGTGTTAGGTAATGCAAATGCAACGATAAGAGTGAGACATCTAGGAAGCAAAAATATTGTCGGGATCCGGGTACGATCATCTTGCCTGTTGGTTCTTTAGAGGGACAAAGAGCTAGGTCCTCATAGTGGTACTCTCCTGGATCCTCGTACTCAGGTTCAACACTCGTGTCTACCCAAATAGAAACAGAAATGATAAACAAACAACCAAGGTGCAATGCATAAACAATATGATGCATTATTCATTCGAAGTATTTAACATGGCAATCATAAGCTAGTCAAGTTTCTCGTGCAATAGTTAAGTTATTTACAATTTTGGACAGAACCTGATGTTAAGTTGTTTGAACATGCATGATCATGGAAAATATGGATGCTTCATGCAAAAACTATGAAAATGCATATGTAAAACGTAGGAAACGGAGTAACGTTTCTCACGCTACGCTCCCGGCAAGGTACGAAGACAAAATACAAGACAAGGAAGGCCATGGCCTATTCCTAAGAATTCCAAGGTAGCCACTCATTAGTAAATGAAAAATCAATCATAATAGAGCTGAATATCAAGGAAAACAATGGAGCATAGCTCCCACAAGTCACAAAACAACACCACACACATTGTGCCCAAAACAGCAATATAGCAACTTCCACAACAATTATCTAGAGCTACAGGATGTTTCCAACCTCAATCAAAGCATGTACAGAAAATACATAACATGCTTGACACAAACTTGATATAGCAATGATGGCATAATGAAACAAATTCTAGGGACCTAGTGAAAATCACAGTTTTCTGGAATCTGAATTATCCTAATAGAAATTTGATTGCAGAAAATAAGGATGCTAGAGACCACCTCATGGGATGAAAATTGATAGGATGGTACAAGACACCATCTACTAGAAAACGCTATCATTGAGCTTGAGCTAAAACTCAACATAACACTTGGTAGCATCCACTCAATATGGCATAAAAATAATAACAGATTCCAGACTTAGAAATATTTAGCATGTTGAAATCAGCAACATTTTATTAGCTACTTTGGAGCAAGAATCCCACTTATGTGCAAGTTTATCATGTCAAAATAAAATACCATGGCACAATACTCACAAAATCCTACCACTTACATGTTGTCACAATTATCATAGCATGCATGGATTAATTCTTACAAAAATGCCAAAATGACATATTGGAACAAAATGACATTTTTCCAAACTTGCTCAAAAGCTAAAACAAATCACACCAATGGATTCCAGGGATTTTTATACCCCAAATCTATATATCACACTCCTATGTTTGCATAGGAAAAACTCACACAACCTAGCTCGAAAGAAAAGGCACAAAACCTATATGACCTATAAGTCAAAACTTTCCTATTTTGGCCACTTCCAAAATTGCCTATGTCCAGATCTGGACATATTCCAAATGTGGAATTTATTAGTATAAACAAAATAAAACAAACAAAACTATTAAAAACAAAATAAATAAAACAGGAGGGGGTCCCACTGGTCAGTTTCACCAGGGCACCCTGTGAGTATGGCAGGTGGGGACAGGGCCCACTTGCCATACACACACACATAGAACACACAGAGGGCCACACCACACCACACACACACCCATGCACACACGCGCATAGACGCACATGCAGACATGATCCGAGCCGCAGCCACATGGGATCCAGATCCAACACACGCACACACAAGCACATAAACGAAAAAGAAAAAGCGGTTGGGGGGATTCGAACCCGCGACCTCACGGTCGATTCCCCTGGGGCGCACCACCGTGCTACAATGCGACATGTGACTGAAGGAGGGGCCGCGCGCGACATAAACAGAGAAAAAAAGGGCCTCCTTCTCTCTTCGGCAGGGTAGATGGCGATGACGCCGATGGCTGCTCCGGCGGACTTCGGCGAGGAAGACCACCGGCGGGTGCTGCGGGAGGCGAGGGGATTCCGTTCCCGTGGTCAACTAGCAGCTAAACGCGCAACAGAGAGGAGCTCGAGCACGAGCCCATGCTCAGCTTGGGCACGGCGGCAACGACGAAGGCTACGGTGATGCAGGGCAGAGCGTGAGCGAGCGCGATAAGCGGAGCCACGCGGGAGCGATCCAGAGCTGAGAACTACCATATGCGGGCGCCCGATGTGAAGCAGCGAGCAACTAGCACTCCAACACACAAGAAAAACAGAAGCTTGACGGAGATACGCGGGAACAACCTTGACATGCGCGGGTCTACGTATGTAGGGAATGAGAGCGTGGGGGAGAAGGGTGAGAAGGTAGAGGGGCATACCCAGCTCACCTATGGCATGAAGAGGAGGTCGGAATCGAGTGGGGGACAATGCTGGCGATAGCGGAGCGCAGCGGCGATCTCTGGATGCGAGGCAGAGGATGAAGACGGTCGAGGTCGCTGGAGTACTCGCCCTTGGCGATCCCTCGACGACGGAGACGATGCAGAAGGTGCAGGGCTCCTTCCTGCTGCAGCAAGGCGACGGAGATGCGGCGAGGAGGGGTCAACCACAACACGAGTTGTAGCTCGACCAGAGCATCGCCGACGCAGCGACGGCAGACACGTGGGCCACCTGGCGGCGACGGCGTGAGGAGAAGGGGAAAAGGAGAGGGGAAACCCTAGGGATGCACGACGACAACTTATAGGGGGGCTGGAGGAACGCCCTTGCCTCGACGTCCATAAAGAACCCTGTCACTCCTCATTGCTCTCTCTGAAGAAAAGGCATGCCGTCAGAGCAGGCGTCCGTCAGGCAACGACGATGCTGGGGCTGCGGGAGCTGCGCCAGGCTAGCGCTGTTGGGCCAAGGCAAGGCCCAGGTGGCTGAGAATCCTCTCTCTCCCTCGAAACAGAAGTGTTTCCTTTTGTTTAAAAAAACCCAACAAAAGCCCCACAAATAAATAAAAGGATTTTCAGCAAACCAATATATTTTGACACTAAATTAAATGCACCTACTTAATAAAAAAAGAACTAGCCACTTTAGCCAAAGAAAATTAAATACTTATATTAATATATCCTGTAGTTTTATTAAAAGACAAAAATGAGAAAAGCTGCACCAAAGGAAAGAGCTCACTTACTCCACTCTAAACAATTTAATTAAGGAACAAAACATTTCTAAAAGATTTATTAGGCAAGTTAAAACTCATGTCATAAAACAATTGTGAACAAAGGGTTTTGCATTGATGCCAAAAATGGGAAAGGGGTTTTAACTCCACATGCACACACCTCTCTCCTTGGTAGCTCTAAACACACCACAATCACATCACCACATCCTTGTGCACACAAAACAACATGATGATGAATTCTTATGATTCCGTGATGCAAAATAACATGAAGCAAATTTGTATTAATCAAACCACATAGGCCAAACTTGGAGGTCCACATGAGATACATGACCAAAATGGCAAGGGGTGCACTTGGGCTGTTATAGTGTTAGTGCGGGCGGATCTTGTGAACACAAATCTTGAGACGCCGCAGTGTTAAGGGTGAGCTTTAAGCCGTGGGCATGCTCTTTTACGAGCGCCTGCATCTTGTTCGAAGACATGTTGATGGTAACAGTTCAGGACAACCGAACACCCATCGTAAGTTCCCCACCGCTACCCATGGAATCTTAAGTGCAAAGTTGTCCCTTCTTAGCACGTACTTTGCTGGGCCTGAGGTTGTGTGGTGGGGGCGAGTACCTATTGAGGGGAGGGAGGAGGGTTAGAGTTTTCGGTCTGAATCCAAACTCGCTTCCTAGCTTTCCATGCCTTTACGGCAAATACCGAAGCTTGCCGGTCGTCTTTGTAGTTGAATTTGGCCGCCAGTGCCAGTGCATAGTCCTATGTTCTAAGGGACCGCTCTGTATTGCTATTGATGGTAATGACCCCCTTAGGGCCCGACATCTTGAGCTTGAGGTATGTGTAATGTGGGACTGCATTGAACCGAGCAAACACCGTCCGGCCGAGCAGCGCGTGATAGCCGCTATGGAAGGGCACAATGTCGAAGGTCAAGTCCTTGCTTCGGAAGTTATCGGGCGAGCCGAACACAACCTCTAGGGTTACAGAACCCATAAATTGGGCCTCAACACCTGGGATCACTCTCTTGAAGGTAGTGTTGCTGGGTTTGATCCTTGATGGATCTATACCCATCTTTTTCAACGTGTCTGAGTAAACCAGATTCAGGCTAATTCCTCTATCCATTAGGACTTTAATGAGGTGACACCCATCTATAATGGGATCTAGGATGAGGGCAGCGGAGCCCTCATGATGGATACTGGTCGGGTGGTCGCGGCGGTCAAAGGTGATCGGGTATGCTGACCATGGGTTATACTTCGGAGCTACGGGATCCATAGCATAGACCTCCCGAAGGGCCTGCTTCCTCTCCTTCTTAGGTATGTGGATGGCGTATATCATATTCACTGTTTGGACTTCGGGAGGAATTTCTTCTGACCGCCGCCCATTGGACCCCGAGGCTCATCTTCATCCTCGCTGCGCAAGCTTTTGCCCTAGTCTTCGGGTTGTATCTTCCTAGCCTGTTTAGACACCCAACAGTTGCGGTATGTGTGATTGGCTGGCTTTTTCAAAGTTCCATGGATTTGCCAAGTCCTGTCCATGATCTTCTCAAGCTGAGTGGGTCTGTCAAGATTGCCTTTAGGGGGCTCTTTCCACTATTTGGGCCAGGAGTTCCGGAATCCGGCATTAACTGCCGTGTCATCGGCATCGTTGTTATTGTGTCGGCGTTTGTTCTTATTGCGCTTCGGCTTGGAGTTGCCGTCCTGGGCTTCAGGTGCCATAGGATCTTCAGAATTGTGGCTACATCTTGCCAGCCAGTTATCTTCGCCCGCACAAAAGCGGGTCATGAGGGAGGTAAGGGTGGACATAGTCTGAGGCTTGTCCTGGCCTAGCTGGCGGGCCAGCCATTCGTCCCAAATATTGTGCCGGAAGGAGGCTATAGCATCAGCATCTGGACAGTCGACAATATGGTTCTTCTTAGTCAAGAACCGATTCCATAATTGTCGGGCAGACTCGCCGGGAATCTAGACGACGTTGCTGAGGTCTGAATAGTCCGGCGGGCGAACATAGGTCCCATGAAAGTTAGAGCGGAACGCTTCTTCCAAGTCTTCCTAGCATCCTATGGAGTTTTCGGGGAGGTTGTTTAACCAGTGTCGAGCTGGCCCCTTAAGCTTAAGAGGTAGGTATTTGATGGCATGGAGATAATCTCATCATGCCATATGGATATGGAGGAGGAAGTCCTCGATCCATACAGTTGGGTCAATGGTCCCATCATACTGTTCTATATTCATGGGTTTACACCCTTCAGGAAACTAATGCTGCATTACTTCATGTGTGAAGCAAAGTGGGTGAGCAGTGCCTCTGACCCGAGCTCTGTCCCACCTGTACTTGGCATCTGTATGGTGTAGGTTGCATTCCCGGGCTCTATGGTTTGGGTCAAACCATGGTCTATACTCTCCCCGTTTATCCAGTTAGTAATCTCTGGATACGTAGATGGATCTCGTACGGCCTGCTCTGTGATCTAAGTCGTCGGGCAGGTCGAACCTGTCATTGGGTTCGAATGGCTCCTTACCCCATCTTCGGGGCATCACTGGTACATAACCGGTGTCATTGGCCGCTCTGTCATGCCCACGAGGATGGAGGTCTGGCTTGTCATATGGGGTATGATGCAGAGACGTAGTGTCAGTGAGCTCATCGTCGAATTGTGGCAGCAGCCTTCTCTGAAGGTAGCTCTTGGGCTGGTTTGACAGAACAGTGTCGTATATTTCCTCGGCCGAGAAGACTTTCGTCCATCAATCAGTGAGGTCGGCCTTTTCGGATTTGAGTTGCCGCTGTTTGGCCTTTAGGCTATGAGCCGTTACTATGAGCCACTGCCTGATTTCTTCCTGATCCTTGAGGTTATTAGGGATGTACAAGTCATCGGCTTCTGGTATGTCTTCCTCCTCCACGGGGGGAAGATAATCATCGCCTTCATGGTCATTCATGGTGTCGGGGTCGTTTTGGTCCTCAAGTTCGTCCGGACCCTCAAACGGGTGCTCGGGGACATCGGGATTATCATTATCGGTGGGGGTGTTACCGTCCCCGCTGCTGATATAGCTCTTCTTCCCTTTTTTCTTTTGGACCTCTTATGCAATTTCCGGCGCCTTGATGGCGCATCGCCCGATTTGTCATCGTCGTTGTGAGGTGTGTTGTCGCCGTTGGTGGCAGGAGTATCCACCATGTATACATCATATGTAGAAGTGGCGGCCCGATTCCCGGTGTTAATGGGAGTGGGAGCATGGTCCTCTTCATCCATGTATTCTTCCTCTTCGGAGGCATAGTCCAGTACGTCGGTTAAGTCTTCAACGGTGGCTATCAAGTGGGTGGTTGGTGGGTCGAAAAATCCGTCCCTGCCCGAACTGTAACTGTGCCGGATGTAGGTCGGGGCTGGATCGTCGGTGATCCTCATCGACAAGAGTTGCTCCAAGGTCTTGTCAACCGTTGAGGGCCCGGTCTGGTCCAGCTGTTCGGAACTCGTGGGGTTCTCACCCATGAGGTCCACTCATGGAGATTGTTCGGAAGGAATGTACGTCCGGTCGTATGGTTTGATAGCCAAACCAGGATGAGAGATCGGACCATTGCGGCGGGTGACCCCATCGGCATGTCCAAAGAAGGGGCTCGAGCTTATGGCCTCAAAGCCCTCGGGGGCTACGAGTGAAGCCGCGAGCCCGGCCAGTGACAAGTCACCCCAAGAGTCGACAGAAAACTCTAGGTTTTTGAATCTGACCTCTTGATCAAGGGCAAAATTCTCCATGCGGCCTAGATGGCTGGTGGAATGAGCATGTAGTACAACACTGCGGAAGGCGAAGAATTGCCCGGGGACGAAGACGTCCATGTTGCGGACCTCTTCCTTAATGACAAGGCGAGGTGTCGATCCCATCTCGCTCACAAGGGAACTCTCAATGAAAGCAACAATGTTGATGTCAAAACCAGCGGATCTCGGGTAGGGGGTCCCGAACTGTGAGACTAGGATCAACGGTAACAGGAGACAAAGGGGACACGAGTTTACCCAGGTTCAGGCCCTCCCATTGAGGTAATACCCTACGTCCTGCTTGATTGTATTGATGGTGTAAGGGGTTACAGAGTTGATCTACCTCGAGATCGTATGTATAACCCTAGATGAGTTGTTCTCCCTCTATACCCTAAAACCTCCGACTTATATAGATGCCGAGGAGGCCTAGGGTTTACACATGGTCGGTTACATGCGAAATAGATAAACATGCCCATTTACTACATCAAACATGGAGTGCAAGCAGTGTTCCTCGAGGCTTCCATCTTGGAAACTGGGCCTTCAAATCATCCAGTGTTCGGTAAAAAGCCCCATATAGTCCGACTCATAATCAACAGACCTGCTATCCGAGGACCCCCTAATCCGGGACACCCTCACTAAGGCCATGCGTCCACTCTAGTGGTACCAGACCGCGATCACCTTTGAATCGAGGGATCATCTTAGGTGCTCAGCCATGGTAGGCACGCTCCCCATGCTATGCACGCCGACAATCAGCAATGTCCTCGTCACTAAGACCCTCATCGACAGTGCAGCTGGGCTCAATGTCCTCTCCATTGAGACATTCGAGATGCTCCAAGTGCCATACGACCAGCTCATGCCAACTAAACCCTTCTCACGAGTCACCGATGGGTCCATGTTCCCCATCGGGCAGGTGCATCTGCCCGTCACCTTCGGTGGATGCAAGAATTACCACACTGAGATCATCGTCTTCGACGTCGCGCACATCCACCTCCCATACAACACGATCCTTGGGTACCCAGCCCTCTCCAAGTTCATGGTGGTGACACATCATGGCTACAACGTCCTCAAGATGCCGGGGAGTGGCAGTTTCATCACTGTCACTTGCGATGAGAAGGATGTCGTCTGCTCCCTCGAGCGTGCATACCATGCCGCAACAGCCGAATGCTCAGACAATGAAGGAGATGCCTTGCCTCGTGAGGATATACCTAGGAAGAAGAAGCCCATCCTCCCCGCAGGGCGCCAGGGGGATGAAGCCTCCAAGGACGGCGACTTAGGCTCAACGCCCAAGGCCGAGGCCCCTCCCTCCATCGCATAGGAAGGCGCGCTCGGCACCCCCCTTTGGGTCCGGCTTGGCGGCTTCTATCTAGGAAGCATCCTGCCTAGCCGGTGAGACAAGGGAGGCATTCGGGCACAACCTGGAGGCATGCTCTAATGCGCGTCTACCCAAGCCAGGAGCACGGCATGAGGCATTGAGCTCACGAGAATTCATCACCAAAGCGATCAAGGAGCTTCAGGAAGCACATGCCATGCGACGCGGGAGCTTCCCTGTGCCACCAAGCGCAACCACCATCATCGGCCCAGTTGACAAGTTGCTCGTTTGTGTCAGCGCGCTCACGATCAACAGGGTCGCGTCCCAGGACGTCTTTTGGCCGACGTGTGTAGATCGCGGCGGGATCTACCCGTGCAACTACGTTCGCATGCCTTTCGGCCTGGCGAACGGGGGCGCCACGTTCCAGTGCCTTGCCGAGGCCATGCTCATGACTTATCCGGCGAGGCGCCGCGAGGAGTTGGAGGAGGAGCCCGGATCGAGTGAGGGCCCTGAGTCCCGAGAGGCGACGGGCTCATGAGGGTTATGTTCACGAAGACACATGGTCAGGCTGCGTTGACCGCTTCGACTTTTCAGCGGCATGGCCGCCACGTGATTTTTTGGTTCATGCCAGGTAACTTTTTGGTTTTCTCAGTTTAAGGGCGCCCACCGGGCTCCATTATCCTTAGGCGATCAGGGCACACCGATGCAGTCGCCCCATTTATGCATAGTTCAGTACCTTTCAAGCATATGATCTATTTCCTAACATTTCATCCTGACTGCATGGCGCTTTGCCGCCATGGATGTCGCTGCGCCCTAATGATCATGCCTTCGACCGCCTCATGATTAAAGGCTGGCACGACGTCTGTGCTTGGGTTCGTCCCCGCATCATTGATAAATCCAAGCGGTCGAGCTCTATCTCTCGGGCCAGCCCCGTGCACGTCACCTCCCGTGACCCTTGGTGCTTTGACCTTGCGTGAGCTAATCGGGAGTGGATGAGTCAGGGCATGCGACACGGTTCCTGCAACCTTGGTCGGTTTTTCGCCGCCGAAGGAGCCACGCATCAGGTGTTTTCTCCTCGGAGTTGTCACATGAGAACTCTGGGCACGACGTTTGTGCTCGGGTCCATCCCTGCAGCGTTGATAAATCTAGTGGCTCAGCTCTGTCTGGCGGGCCGGCCCCATTCACGTCACCTCCTGGGGTTACAGGTGTTTGGCCTTCTCATGCGATGGCCCCTGGAAATGCATTCGACACAGGTTTCTCAAAATTTACAAGACCTTTGACGGCACTCTCTACATGAAGATTCAGGCGCAAACCGCCTTTGAGGTAGGGCCTCGCAAGGCCAAAGCTCCCTCGCGAGTGCCCAGATACACCTCCAGTTCTACCGTGCAAGCCACGCGTACGAACTTAATGGACTGTACACACCAGGGGGCTCAGGAGCCGGGCACCCCATTGCCACGCCCAAGAGGAAGCCCCATGCTTCGTGCTGGCAGATGACACGGTCCTCCAATGACTATGCCCACGCAAGGTGGAAGCCCCATACTCTGCGCTAGGGATAAACAACTAAGGGCGCACCCGCGGCTGCATCCATCCTTAGGAAGTCCCCTCGTGGCCCCATCTCGCTGCATTCCCCTGGGATGTTTGCGTGAGGGGTTTGCATGGAGGCTACTGCCAGGACAAGCCTTCTACATGCCACCTTCCCAAGTCTACTAAACTTGGTCTTCATGTGCCCCTCTCAGCAAAAGTCGGCAAGGAAAGGTACGGGGGCACTCGTACATCAAGGGAGACTCCTGAGCATCGTGACTCAGGAGCCTCACTGGTCCTATAGCCCCCCACCCCTTGGCACCGTCCTGGTGATCCGGACGGCCCAACAGCGGGTGAGGTATGCGCGGGACCGGGCCCTGCCGAAGCAGAGCTCAAAGTGCTCAAAATCCCTAAAGAGGACGCCAGAGCTCATACGTCAAGGGGGACTCCTGAGCATCACGACTCGGGAGCCTCATTGGTCCCATAGCCCCTCACACCTTGGCACCGTCCTGGTGATCCGGACGGCCCAACGGCGGATGATGTATGCGCGGGGCCGGGTCCTACCAATGCAGAACTCAAGGTGTTCAAAATATCCAAGTCAATCTCGTCTTCACCATGTTCCCTTCATGAGGAATGCTCACACGTCAAGGGGGACTCCCGAGCATCGTGACTTAGGGGCCTCACCTTTCCTGTAGCCCCTCACCCCTTGACACCGTCCTGGCGATCCGGACGGCCCAATGGCGGCTAAGGTATGCGCGGGACCGGGCCCTGCTGTCGCAGAGCATTACAACAAGCAAGAAGGAAACAAGGCAAAGAAAGCAACCACACAATTAAATAGTTATTACAAGCACTAAATGTTTTTGGAAATGCAAACAAGTCTAACGCCTCCGCGAGGGCACAATGAATGTTGTAGGAAAGGAACCAGGAAGACGAATTAGGAGGAGCCGTTGCCACCTCGTCCAAGCCGCGGGGAACTCGTCGTCGATGTCGCTGACGTCGTGTTCTTCGCCGCTAACTGAAAGCACATTTGCTCCCTAGGTGGTTTTGGTAATTAATAAAAACATATATATCATTGAACTAATGTTTCCACTAAGCATGTTTCAGGACAAGTTCAATGATGGGTTGGCAAAAGGATTGTAGAATACCCTAAGGTGCAAGGAAATAGATTGGCAAAGCTTCAAGCAAAGAGGACTCTACATTTCACCTTTGTGAGGACTCACTTTGAGTCCATAGGAAAGCTAATACTATTAAAAGGGGGTAAGTTACTGTTGGTGAACAAAATTCTCATACGTGCACAAGTGATAGTCACCACATACACCCAAAAACTCTTCCACAAAAGTTTGCCCAAAGCCAAATATCCAAATCGGTGCAACCAACACTTTCCACACGGTGCCACCGATTCTCAGCCTCAGACAGACTCAGCGAAACCCTAGCCTTCGGTGCAACCGATTCCATTTCAGTGCCACCAAGTTTGGGTTACCAACTTCCTGTTACTCAATTCACAAAATCGGTCCCACCCAGTTTGTTGAATCGGCGCCATCGAGTTTGGCAATCTGACCGTTGGTCACCTTATCAGTGCAACCGAGTTTTATGTCTCCAACGTATCTATAATTTTTGATTGTTACATGCTATTATATTATCTTTTTGGATGTTTTATATGCATTAATATGATATTTTATATTATTTTTGGGACTAACCTATTAATCTAGAGCCTAGTGCTAGTTTCTGTTTTTTTCTTATTTTTGAGAATTGCAGATAAGGAATATTAAACGGAGTCTAAATAGAATAAAACCTTCGGAATGATTATTTATGGAATGAAAGGAAACCAGGAGACTTGAGAACCAAGGCAGGGGAGCCATCGTGGGGCAACAAGCCCTAGGGCCGCGCCCAAGGGCGTAGGGCACGCCGGGTAGGCTTGTGGGCCCACGACAGCTCTCCTAACCCTAATCTTCGGCCTATAAATTCCCAAATATTCCATCATTATCAGAACAAGCCACGAAAACACTTTTCCTCCGCCAGAAGCCTCCATTCTCGAGAGATCCAATCTTGGAGCCATTTTTGGTAATCTGCCACAGGGGATTCAATCATGGAGGGCATCTACGTCAACTCCATTGCCCCTCCGATGATGCGTGAGTAGTTCACCACAGACCTACGGGTCCATAGCTAGTATCTAGATGGTTTCTTTTCTCTCTTTTCTCTTCAATACCATTGTGTTCATGATCTTCATGGGGATCTATCTGATGTAATACTCTTTTGCGGTGTGTTTATCGAGATCCGATGAATTGTGGGTTTGTGTTCAGATTATCCAAGAATATTATTTGAGTCTTTTTTGAATTCTTATATGCATGATTTCATATCTTTGCAAGTCTCGTTGAGTTATTGGTTTGGTTTGGCCAACTAGATTGGTAATTCTTGCAATAGGAGAAGTGCTTAGTTTTGGGTTCAATCTTGCGGTGTCCTCACCCAGTGACAAAGTAGGGGTAGCAAGGCAAGTATTGTATTGTTTCCATCAAGGATAACAAGATGGGGTTTTCATCATATTTCTTGAGTTTATCCCTCTACATCATGTCATCTTACGTAATGCATTACTCTGTTCTTCATGAACTTAATACTCTAGAGGCAGGCAGGAGTCGGTCGTTGTGTCGAGTAATAGTAGTAGATGCAGAATCATTTCGGTCTACTTGACACGTACGTGATGCCTATATGCATAATCATTGCCTTGGATATCTTCGTAATTATTCATGTTTCTATCGATTGCTCGATAGTAATTTTTTCACCCACCGTAATACTTGCTATCATGAGAGAAGCCTCTAGTGAAACCTATGGCCCCCGGGTCTATTTTCCATCTAATACTTTCAGATCTAGAACCAAAAATACCAAAAATACTTTGCTGCATTACATTTACTTTTTTTCTTTCCTTTCAAGCAATCTATCTCTATCAGATCTCATCCTTGCAAGTAACCTTAAAGGGATTGACAACCCCTTTATAGCGTTGGGTGCAAGAGTTTGATTCCTTGTGTAGGTACACCTATTGGGGACTTGCTTGTATCTCCTACTGGATAGATATCTTGGTTCTCAACAACTGAGGGAAATTCTTATCTACTTTGTTGCATCACCCGTTCCTCTTCACGGAAACCAACGCATGCTCGAGAAGTAGCAAGAAGATTTTCTGGCGCCGTTACCGGGGAGATCTACATCAAGCCTACCAAGTACCCATCACAAACTCAACTCTTGCATTTACATTATTTGCCATTTACCTCTCGTTTTCCTCTCCCCCATTTCTAAAATGATTTTCAAAAAATACCAAAAAGATTTGCCCTTTTAATTCGTCCTTTTCGTTCGTCTTTTCGTTTGCTTGCTTGTGTGCTTGCTTTGCCACCATGTCTAAAATAGGCGAGGTTATCATTGAAAATCTAGGGGGTATCGCTAGTACTAATCTTGAGGAAAAATTTGAATCTTGCTCTCTAGATCATGAAACTGAATCTCTTCTTAAAACTAAAACTTTTCAAGTTGGAGATGGAAACATTATTGGTAAGAGTGTTGTTCAAGAATTCTTTGATTGTATGGGAACGATACCTATGAGTAATATATCTATTGTTCTTAGCACGAATAGTTATGCAGATACTATTGTCATGCACTCATGCTCATTGAAAAATTGGAAAGGAAATTTGTGCACATTGATCCCGCTTTGCAGAAAGTGTTTTATGAACTTCCCAATATTAATCATCCTAAGGCTAAAAAGATTGCCACTATTATCCGTATGCGAGAATTTGATTTCATGATACAAGAAGCTAGGGAGATTTTTGCCTTCTATGATAAAGACGTTGAACACGCTCCTATTGAAGAAATCCTCCATGATAAAGACACCTTGCGTAGCCTAGAATCTAGAGACTATCAATCTTATAGTGAAAATCTTAGGAAGAGAGCTCCCTACGCGGAAATAACTCACGCCTTATATCTTGAAACCTATGAGGAATTTGATTGGATTACTAAGGGAATTTTGGAAGGGTATAAGGATGATTTGCTTTAAAATATGGTTAAAGAACCTTTTAGCAACAAGATACATGTGTTATATGATGATATCTATGGTGATGATCTAGACTACGGGTTTATGAATGTTAAAATCACTAGCCACATCCCATTTCATGATTTAAGTTCTTCTACTAGAAAATAAATAAAGGAAAGGATAGATCTAGTTAGGAAATCTTTTTATGGATTGATCAAGTTTGGGTTGTTTACCAAAGATGACAATACCTAGATCTATTGTGTTTTGCCTAGCTAAGGGCGTTAAACAATAGCGCTTGTTGGGAGGCAACCAAATTTTATTTTGCTTTTTGCTTTTTGCTTATGTTATGGTGTGTTTTCCACATTATTACTTCTGTGGTAATTGTGTTTTTGTGTTTTAGTTAGTGTTTGAGCCAAGTAAAACCTCTGGGGTGATCTATGGTAGTTGTTGATTTGATCTTGCATAAAAACAGAAACTTTTGCGCTCAGTCCAGGAATTTATAATTTTTTAATAGAGTCTAATTGATCTGAAATTCTTACACAAGATTCATATACAAATTTCCCTGATTTTCCTATTTTTCAGAATTTGTAGAGTTCCATAAGTATTCGAAGTTTACAGATTGCTACAGACTGTTCTGTTTGTGATAAATTTTGTTTTCTTTATTTTGTTTGCTTATTTTGATATATCTATAGATCATATCGGGGGTTATGAGTCATGGAAAAGTTAGAATATAGTAGGTATTACACAAATACAACTAAATAAGTAGTTCACAACAGTACCTAAAGTGGTGATTTATCTTTTTATACTAACGGATCTCATGAGTTTTCTGTTGAGTTTTGTGTTGTGAAGTTTTCAAGTTTTGGGTGAAGATTTGATGGACTATGGAATAAAGAGTGGGAAGAGCCTAAGCTTGGGGATGCCCAAGGAACACCAAGTAATATGCAAGGATACCAAAAAGCCTAAGCTTGGGGATGCCCCGGAAGGCATCCCCTCTTTTGTCTTCAATCCATTGGTAAATTTACTTGAGGCTATATTTTTATTCACCACATGATATGTGTTTTGCATGGAGCGTCTTCTATGATATGAGTCTTTGCTTTTTAGTTTGCCTCAATCATCCTTGCTGCACACATCTTTTGAGAGAGACATGTTGAATTGTGAATTTATTAGAATACTCTATGTGCTTCACTTATATCTTTTGAGCTAGGCAATGCTGCTCTAGTGCTTCACTTATATCTTTTTAGAGCATGGTGGTGTTATATTTTATAGAAATTATTGAACTCTCGTTCCTCACTTATATTATTATGAGAGTTTCTTAAAACAATATGGTAATTTGTTTAGGTTATGAATTTAGTCCTAATATAATGGGCATCCAAGAGGGATATAATAAAAAAATTCATATTAAGTGCATTAAAAACTATGAGAAGTTTGATTCCTTACATTAGTTTTGAGATAATAGAGATGGTAATATGAGAGTCATGATAGTGAGTAGTTGTGAATTGGAAGAGATAATTTTGTTAAAGCTCGTGATTCCCATAGCATGCACGTATGGTGAACCGTTATGCAACGAAGTCGGAGCATGATTTGTTTAATGATTGTCGACCTTTGTGTGAGGGTCGAGAGCGCGCAATGGTTAACTCCTACCAACCTCTCCCCTAGGAGCATGCGTCTAATGCTTTGTTTGATAGCTATTGCGTCCCTGTATTATACACACTTTCACCCTTCCATCTTTGCTAGCCTCTCTAGTACAACACAACTTTCGCCGGTACACCAAACCCTCCTTCCCCAAAAGTGCCACCATACCTACCTATTATGGCATTTCCATATACATTCCGAGATATATTGCCATGCAACTTCCACCATGTAGTTTTTATGACTTGCATCATGTGACAGCCCGGGACCGACGCTCCAGAAGATTCCAGAAGATTCCCCTTGTGTTTCCATTCTCGGCTGTGTTTCGTTTGGTTGTTGCATTAATCATCGCATCATTCGCATCATCTACATAGCATCTTCATCCGTTTTTGAAAACTTGCATCCGTTCGTAGTTGTCGGTTCTCTCTGTTCTTGCTGTTGCCCGTTGAGACCAACCACACATGCACGCGCCCGCGGCATCATTTAAAATAAAACCGTTTTTAAGGCGCGCTAAAAACATTCTTGGAATGGGTCGAAACTTGGCGTGCGGTCTTGTTATATTGTAGGTAGACCGCTTGTCGAATTTCATTTTGTTCCGAGTTCGTTTGATATTCCGTCGGTCAGTCGTAGCAGTGAGGTTATCGGTTTTTCGTCGGACGTTTGTCGGTGTTTTAAAACCTTCATGTCACGGGTCGCAAACTTCCCCCTCTTCCCCACGTAGCCCATCTGCACAGCCACCATAGCCCCTCTCCGCTTTCGGTCCGTCGAATTGACATCCGACTGTCCAAAAATGGACAGAGACCGTCAACCCTAGCCTCGAAACCTATAAATAGTCCCCTCCCCTTCCTAATTGGACAGCCAACCCTAATCCCCCTAGAATCCCGTGTCAAACCAGCTCCTCTGCCTCCTCTAGCCGTCAGGCCCGGCGAAGCCCATCTGGGCCCGCCCGGGCCTGAATCAGCCAGAGCTTCCTGAGCTCCCATGGCTGCACGAGCCTCCCATGGCCGCCCGCGTCCCGACCTGCCGGAGCCTGCGTCGCCAGAGCCGTCGCAGCTCGTCGGAGTTCCTCCGTCGCCGGCCAGGACCCGCCGGACCTCCTCCTCTCCTCCTTCCCCTTCCTTCCTTCTCCCTCCTCTCTCCCCCCTGCGCATTCTCCTCGTTGCAGGGCGCAACACACCGCCATCCGCCGCCAGGGCCTCTCTCCGGCCAGATCCGGCAAGGAGGCCGGCGGATCCATCGTCCCTGAGCCCGTTCCCGATTTCCCTTCCGCCCTCGCCACCCAGCCACAACCCCTCCATCGCCCGGTCGCCGCCATGGCTCCCACTCGGGAGGAGCACGACAGTATGCCCAGCCGCCTGTTGACCCCCGCTAGATCGCCCTGCATGGGCCTGCCCTAGGCCCAGCCGCTCCCTTCGCAAGCTCTCTGCCTCCGATGGGCCAGGCCCACGTGATGAGCCCAGCAGCTCCCCTCCGTTTATTCTTTTATTGCATATTTGCAATTGCTCATATTTATTTAACCGCACCTCGTATTAAAATGATTTATACATGAAAAATGTTTATAAATATACGTAGATTAATAATATGCCATTCGCATCCATGACTAAAATAATTATCATGTCATTTTCTGCATTTTGCATATATGTCATATTATTGCATTATCATAATTATTTAACCGTGCAACGAAATTAAGAAAATCACATGTTAAAAATGTTCATCTCATTGGCATTGCATTTCATGCATGATAAAAATGTCGGCATCATGTTGGCATTTATTTTGCATAAATGAAGTGCTATAAGGTGATTAGTCCTAATACTCGCATATTTAATTGTGATTAATTTTCCACATGAACCTAAGCATATTATATATGTTTTCGGGGTAGAAAAATCCATAGGAATTATCTGTGCATTTTGTTTTGCCATTTGAGCATTTTGTATGCATGTCATTTATGCCGTGATGCCCTTTTGTCATTTTCATGTGATTTAATCCGTGCATGATAAGAATTAATCTTCAACATGAGAAATGTTCTTTGATATGTGTCCTAGCCCTTGGACATTTTGCTTGTCATAGAAATGTATGTTTAGGTGTTATTTTCTTGTTGTCAACTTACTATAAAAATACTGCTGTTTTGAGATGCTAAAATATTTCTAAGTCTGGAATCTATAATATTTTGTTGTTGTATTGCCATGTGTTTTGCTAGTGATCTAGAACCCTTTTTTGGTAGGTTTAATGGAGTTATTTGTAGTTGATAATGTCCTTTAGTATGATGTCAAGTTTCATGCCATAACATGACATGTAGCATATAGTGTTACTGCTGTCAATATGCCTTCATGATAAAAACTGCACTGTCTAAAACTGCTATTTTCACCAAGTCTGAAACTGTTATCAAGTAGCCATCTTGAGAGCTTCCTACCAAGTGATCCATGCATGTTTTGAATATGATATGTGAAGATGAATGAAGTGTGTGTTATATGATACTGCCCCATGCTTTGTTTGTGCATTTTGGAATCTTGTTGCTTGTTGTTTTCATGAGTGGAAAATGCCATGTTGCTCTTTTTGACAGATTTCAACTAAAACTTGTTTTGTTGATTGTGGTTGAACCGTAGCTCCGTTTCGGACATTCCATATATGAAACTTGCTTAGAATCTCATTTAGTGTCATAATAACTTGTTGCATTCATTATTTTGAAATGTTTGTGATTGTGTTTTCCATGCATTTGCATTCACGACATGTGCATCTTGTGTTGCTCATATCTTTTAGACCGTAGCTCCGTTTGGGATGTTCTATATATGTAAATCGACTAGAACGATGTGTAGAATAACATGATATGCTTTATTCTGTTGTTTAACGAATATAAGATACGAATAGTTCATATATGGACCAATTTCAAAATTAACATATGGGGTCGTTTCGAAAACCCTATAAGTTGTTTCCGACCTCATTTAAGTTGCCTAGATATAAAGTTTCCGTATGCTTCACATCTTGCCATGTTTAACAACATTTAATACTAATGAGTACCTAAACGAGATGAACTAAATAAGTCGAACGTGGAGTGTCGTCAATATGCAACCCGTTGCATATTGAGCTTCACTTAATGTGTAGTATTTGATTGTTGTGATTTGACATGCATTGCATATGTAAACCGGACATGCATCATATTTGTTTGTGCATTGTGTTTTGCATATGTTGTGGTGTATCTTGTGTTGATTGTTTGTTTCTGATTGCTTCTTCTCGATAGAGTTCCGAAAGTGTTCAGAGTGTGAGGATTCGTTCGACTACGTTGGCTCATCCTCTTCATGGACTCGGTCTTCTTCCGAGCGGGATCTCAGGCAAGATGACATATTTCCCTGGATACCATTACTATCATTGCCATGCTAGATGTCTCGTTTTCTATCGTTATGTCTCGCTACCTACCACCTGTTTGACAAGCCTCCTAACATTGCCTTGAAAAGCCTCTAACCCCTCCACATCCCAGCAATCCTTTGTTTGGCTATGTTACCGCTTGCTCAGCCCTTCTTGTAGCGTTTCTAGCTGCAGGTACAATTGCTTCCATGTGCCCACATGGACATTCTTTGCTATATCACAATATTGCTGCTATTTTATTTAATGCACATATATACTTGGTAAAGGAGGAAGGCTTGGCCTTTTGCTCGGTGTTTTGTTCCACTCTTGTCGCCCCAAGTTACTTGTGAACCGGTGTTATGTTCCATAAATGAGTGCTCCTAACATGCTCGGGGTTGTTATGGGGACCCCCTTGATTTTTGTTTTGGGATAAAACTCTTGTGGCAAGGCCCAACATTGGTACTACATTTGCCTAATAATTAATGAACTTGCATAGGGACTTTCCGGACCCCGTGGATAATTAATCAACCCCCGTGCCAGTTCTCCACATGAGTGTTGGTCCACCTACCTAGCAGTCTTGGGTCAACTCGAGGCATTTTCAGGCTACCGTCCACTTCGCATAGACAGATGATGCCCGTGGATAGAGAGCGCACGGCTCTAGCTACGGATCTAGCTCACCGAGAGGCCTTGCTGGATTTGATTTACCTTTCTCGAACGTCTTGAGTGAGGAACTCTGATCTTCTTTGGGCTAACTCGAGGTGTCGGATTCCTTTGGAATTGCCTAGGAAGATCATGAGATCCGTGGTTTAGGTTATTCCCGCTGCGTGTGGTTAATTTGTGATGGATGAGTTGGAGCACCCCTACAGGGTAAAATCTTTTCGAGAAGACGTGCCCGCGGTTATGTGGCAAACTTGGATACTTTGTTTAACACCCGTTCATAGCAAACTTGAAGTAAACCTAATAAAATAAACCAACTGTGTTCGTAACCGTGACTGTCTCTTTTCGTGAGTCCTTATCCGAAAGAGAATACGGTGGGGTTATGTTTGACGTAAGTAGGTGTTTAGGATCAGTTAGTGATCATTACTAGTTCACGTCCGTTAAGCGTAGACCACCATACCTTAATTTTTGTACTCGTAAGTTAGCCACTCAAATAAATGCTTAGTCGCTTGCTGCAGTCTCACCACTTAACCGTACCTCACCTATAAGCTTTAAAAGTCTTGATACCCTTGGAAATGAGATTGCTGAGTCCTTGTGGCTCACAGATTACTACAACAACAGTTGCAGGTACAGGTAATGCAATGATTTGACGTGAGCGCGTTGCTTGATTTGATTTGGAGTTCTTCTCCTTCTTCATCAATCTCGGATGGGTTCCAGGCGGCAGCCTGGGATAGCAAGGGTGGATGTCATTTTATCGTTTGATTTCGTCCATAGTCGGACCCTGCTCTTCTGTATGATGATTGAGTATGTTGATGAATTGATGTGACTCTGATGTAGCTTGTGGCGAGTGTAAGCCAATTCCATATACTCATCTCTTCTGTACATGTACTTGTAATGATATCCATTCTTGCGAACGCATCGAGATGCGCTTCTATCCCCGTCGAGGCCCTCGTGCCGAAATAAGGATAGGACCGCATCTTGGGCGTGACATATCATCACTTTATATTGCATATATAGTCATATTTTGTCATAGGATTCGAGTTGTAATTTCTTTTTCTTTGAATTATAAGTAAATAAAAGTGTGATGATTTTTCATTAATAGAGCATTGTCCCGTGAGAGAAAAGGATGATGGAAGCCATGACTCCCTCACAAGTTGGGATGAGTATACGGACTTTACAAAAAATAAAAGAAGCCCACCAAAATAAAAAAATGAGAGAAAGAGAGAAGGGACAATTGCTACTACCTTTTTCCGCACTTGTGCTTCAAAGTAGCACCATAATCTTCATGACAGAGAGTTTCCTATTTTGTCACTTTCATATAACTAGTGAATATTCATTGTGCATGACCACATAGTTTTCTTTTTGAGCTTTCATTCACTTATAGCTCTAAGTGCATTTGTTGCATGGCAATCCCTACTCACTCACATTGATATCTATTGATAGGCATCTCCATAGCACGTTGATATGCTTAGTTGATGTGAGACTATCTTCTCCTTTTTTCCCTTGCACCTCCTCCATATTCTATTCCACCTATAATGCTATATCCATGGGTCACGCTCATGTATGGCGTGAGAGTTGAAAAGATTTGGGAACACCAAAAGTGTGAAACAATTGCTTGACTTGTTCATCGGGGTTGTGCATGATTTAGATACTTTGTGTGTGGAAGACGGAGCATAGCCAGACCATATGATTTTGTAGGGATAACTTTCTAAGACCATGTTATTTCGAAAGGACACGAATACCTTGTTGGTGTGCTCGAAGTATTACTGTTTTTATGTCAATATTAGACTATTGTTTTGAATCTTACGGATCTGAATATTCATGCCACAATAAAGAATATTACATGGATAAATATGATAGGTAGCATTTCATATCAAAAATTCTGTTTTTATCATTTACCTACTCGAGGATGAGTAGGAATTAAGCTTGGGGATGCTGATATGTCTCCAATGTATCTATAATTTTTGATTGTTCCATGCTATTATATTATCTTTTTTGGATGTTTTATATGCATTAATATGCTATTTTATATTATTTTTGTGACTAGCCTATTAATTTAGTGCCTAGTGCCAGTTTCTGTTTTTCCTTGTTTTTGAGAATTGCATATAAGGAATATTAAACGGAGTCCAAATGGAATAAAATCTTCAGGATGATTTTTCTGGAACAAAAGGAAACCAGGAGAGTTGAGAACCAAGGCAGGGGAGCCACTGTGGGGCCACAAGCCCTAGGGCCACGCCCAGGGTGGTAGGGCGCGCCAGGCATGCTTATGGGCCCACGTTAGCTCTCCTAACCCTAATCTCCGGCCTATAAATTCCCAAATATTCCATCATTATCAGAACAAGCCACGAAAACACTTTTCCACCGCCAGAAGCCTCCGTTCCCGAGATATCCAATATTGGAGCCTTTCTGGTAATGTGTTGGAGGGGGATTCGATCACGGAGGGCATCTACATCAACTCCATTGCTCCTCCGATGATGCGTGAGTAGTTCACCACATACCTACGGGTCCATAGCTAGTAGCTAGATGGCTTCTTCTCTCTCTTTGCTCTTCAATACCATGTTTTTCATGATCTTCATGGAGATCTATCCGATGTAATAATCTTTTGCGTTGTGTTTGTCAAGATCCGATGAATTGTGGGTTTATGTTCAGATTATCCATGAATATTATTTGAGTCTTTTCTGAATTCTTATATGCATGATTTCATATCTTTGCAAATCTCTTCGAGTTATTGGTTTGGTTTGGCCAACTAGATTGATAATTCTTGCAATAGGAGAAGTGCTTAGTTTTGGATTCAATCTTGCGGTGTCCTCACCCAGTGACAAAGTAGGGGTAGTGAGGCATGTTGGAAATATGCCCTAGGGCAATAAGAAATTAGTTTTTATCGTATTTCCTTGTTCATGATAATTGTTTATTATCCATGCTATAATTGTGTTGATCAGAAACTCAGATACATGTGTGTATACATAGACAACACCATGTCCCTAGTATGCCTCTAATAGACTAGCTCGTTGATCAAAGATGGCTATGGTTTCCTAGTCATGGACATGAGATGTCATTTGATAATGGGATCACATCATTAGGAGAATGATGTGATGGACAAGACCCAAACTACCAACATAGCATATGATCATGTCAGTTTATTGCTACTGTTTTCTGCATGTCAAGTATTTTTTCCTATGAACATGAGATCATGCAACTCACTAACACCGGAGGAGTACCTTGTGTGTATCAAATGTCGCAACGTAACTGGGTGACTATAAAGGTGCTCTACAGGTATCTCCGAGGGTGTCTGTTGGGTTGGCATGGATCAAGACTGGGATTTGTTATTCCGTGTGATGGAGGGGTATCTCAGGGCCCACTCGGTAATACAACATCACTACAACCCTTACAAGCAATGTGACTAAGTGTTAGTCACGGGATCTTGTATTACGGAATGAGTAAAGAGACTTGCCGGTATGGAGATACCGACGATCGAATCTCGGGCAAGTAACATACCGAAGAACAAAGGGAACATCATACGGGATTAACTAAATCCTTGAGATAGAGGTTCGACCGATAAAGATCTTCATAGAATATGTCTACATAGTTCTCGAACCCGCAGGGTCTGCACACTTAAGGTTCGATGACGTTTCGGTAGTATAGAGTTATGTATGGTGGTGACCGAAGGTTGTTAGGAGTCCCGGATGAGATCCCGGACATCATGAGGAGCTCCGGAATGGTCCGGAGGTAAAGATTGATATATAGGAAGTCCTGTTTTGGTCGTCGGAAAAGTTCTGGGCTCATCGGTAGTGTACCGGAACTGCCGATAGTGTACCGAGGGACCATCTAGAGAGGTATTTTGATCCAAGAGGCTACATGGGATGCGGGAGGAGGTAAACCATCCCCTGGTGGGCTGGCCAAAGCCTCCTCTAAGGGCCCATGCAGCTGGAGTGGTTTAAGAAGGAAAAAAATCCAAAGGTGGAGAGGTGGAAAGAATTTCCAAGTGGAAAGGAGGAATCCTACTCCTAATAGGATTGGAGTAGGACTCCTCCACCTCCAATTTCGAACAAACCTTGAGGGTTTGAGGCTGCCTCCTCCCCTTCCTCCCTCCTATATATAATAGAGGATTTAGAGGAAAAAGCTAACCCTAATAGCCACGTGCTACCTCTCCTCTAGATCACAGTTTCTCCTCTAGATCGGTTTTCAGTGGTGCTTAGGCGAAGCCCTGCTGGAATAGCTCCACCACCATCGATGCAACGCCGTCGCACTTCTGGAGAACTCATCTACCTCTCCACTCCCTCTTGCTGGATCAAGAAGGCGGAGATCGTCATCGAGCTGTACGTGTGCTAAACGCGGAGGTGCCGTCTGTTCGGCGCTAGATCGGAAGGACCGTGATCAAGATCGCGAGACGGATCGTGATGAGATCGTGGGACGGATCATGATTAGTTCGCGAGACGGATCGTGATGAGATCACGGGATGCTCGGCAATTTGGATCGCCAAGATGTTCGACTACACCAACCGTGTTTCTTAACGCTTCCCGCTTAGCGATCTACAAGGGTATGTAGGTCCACTCTCCCTTTGGTAGATGCTCATCACCATGGATAGATCTTGCATGTGCGTATGAATTTTTTTGTTTCCCATGCAACGTTCCCCAACAGTGGCATCATGAGCTAGGTCTATGTGTAGATGAGATATCGAGTAGAACACAAAGAGTTTGTGGGCGTTGATGCTTAGATTGCTTCCTCCCTTGGTCATGTTTTGGTTCAGCGATATTGTGGCATGAAGCGGCCCGGACCAAACTTACTCGTACGCTTACGAGAGACCGGTTCCATCGACTGACATGTAGCTTCGTTGCACAAATATGGCTAGCGGGTGTCTATTTATCCTACTTTAGTTGGATTGGATTCGACTAAGGTGGTCCTTGAGAAGGTTGAAAAGCAACTTATGTATCACTGTTGTGGTTTATGCATAGGTAATAATTGTTCTTGCTAGATACCCGTAGAAGCCATGTAAAACATGCAACAAAATTAGAGGATGTCCAATTTGTTTTTGCAGGGTATGTTGTGATGTGATATGGCCAATTACATGATGAGATATATGTGATGTATGAGATGATCATGTGTTGTATAGAATATCACGACTTGCATGTCGATGAGTACGGCAACCGGCAGGAGCCATAGGGTTGTCTTTAATTATTGTATGAACTGCATGTCAATCATTAAGTGCTATGTAATGCTTTACTTTATCGCTAAACGGTAGAAATAGTAGTAGAAGCATGGTGGGCGCGACAAACCCGATGGCGACACATTGATGGAGATCAAGTGATGGAGATCATGGTGTCATGCCAGTGACGATGGAGATCATGCCGGTGCTTTCAAGATGGAGATCAAAAGCACAAGTTCATGGCCATATCATGTCACTTATGATTTTCATGTGATGATAATCCTTTTATGCACCTTGTTTTGCTTAGGATGACGGTAGCATTATAAGGTGATCCCTCACTTAATTTCAAGATAAATTGTGTTCTCCCCTAGTGTGCACCATTGCGAAAGTCCGTCGTGTCGAGACACCACATGATGATCGGGTGTGATAGAATCTACGTTCAGATACAACGGGTGCAAGCCAGTGTTGCACATGCATAACACTTGAGTTAAACTTGACGAGCCTAGCATGTACAGACCTGGCCTTGGAACACAAGAGACCGAAAGGAGGAACATGAGTCATATAGTAGATATGATCAACATGATGATGTTCACCATTGAAACCACCTCAATTCACGTGATGATCAGACTTGAGTTGGTGAATTTGGATCATGTATCACTCGAATGACCGGAGGGATGTCAATTTGAGTGGGAGTTCTTAAGTAATATGATTAATTGAACTCATTATCATGAACATAGTCAGTAGTGTCTTTGCAAAATTATGTTGTAGATTACTAGCTCACGTTGTAGCTCCCTTGAATTTCTATATGTTCCTAGAGAAATAGAGTTGAAAGATGATGGTAGCAATATTGCGGACTAGGTCCGTGATTTGAGGATTGTCCGCATTGATGCACAACAGGCTTGTGTCCTTAATGCACCGCTCGGTGCGCCACCCCCTCTAGCGTCATCTGTAGATGTTGTGAACATCTGACAGGCACGTTCCGATGACTACTTGATAGTTTAGTGCGTCATGCATTACGGCATAGAATTGAGGCTCCAAAATTTTTTGAATGTCATGGAACATATGAGATGTTCTAAGAGCTGAAATTGGGATCTCAGGCTCGTGCCCATGTTGTGAGATATGAGATCTCCAACAAGATTCTTTGTCTGCAAGATGAAGGAGAATAGCTCAATCGTTAAGCATGTGCTCAGATTGTCTGGGTGCTACAATTGCTTGAATCGAGTGGGAGTGGATCTTCCAGATAAGATAGTGATTGATATAGTTCTCCAAGTCACTATCACTAAGATACTAGAACTTGGTGATGAACTATAAAATACCAGGGATAGAAATAATGATCCCTGAGCTGTTCGCGATGTTTGAAACCGCGAAGGTAGCAATCAAGAAGGAGCATCAAGTGTTGATGCTTAGTAAAACCACTAGTTTCGAGAAGGGCAAGGGCAAGGAGGGAAACTTCATGGATGGCAAGTCAGTTGCTGCTCCAGTGAAGCAACCCAAAGTTGAACCCAAACCCGAGACTAAGTGCTTCTATTATGAGGTGAGCGGTCGCTGAAGCGGAACAACCTTGGATACTTGGTAGATAAGAAGGCTGGCAACGTCGACACAAGTGTATTTGATATACGTGTTATTGATGTGTACCTTGCTAGTACTCCTAATAGCACCTGGGTATTGGATACCGGTTCGGTTGCTAAATGTTAGTAACTCAAAGTAAAAGCTACGGAATAAATGGAGACTAGCTAAGGGTGAGGTGACGATGTGTGTTGGAAATGTTTCCAAGGTTGATGTGATCGACATCGCACGCTCTCTCTACCTTCGGGATTAGTGACGAACCTAAATAAATGTTATTTTGTGTTTTGCGTTGAGCATGAACGTGATTAGATCGTGTTTATTACAACATTGTTATTCATTTAAGTTAGAGAATAATTGTTATTCTGTTTACGTGAATAATACCTTCAATGGTCATGCACCCAGTGAGAATGGTTTGTTGAATCTTGATCATAGTAATACGCATGTTCATAACATTGATGCCAAAAGATACAAAGTTAATAATGATAGTACCACATACTGGTGGCACTGCCGCTAAATGTCATATTGGTATAAAGCGCATGAAGAAACTCCATGTTGATGGATATTTGGACTCATTCGATTTTGAATCGGTTGAGACATGCGAACCATGCCACTTGGGCAAGATGACTAAGGACCCCGTTTTAGGATTGATGGAGCGGACAAGGGATTTATTGGAAATGATACATGTTGATGTATGCAATCCAATGAGTCTTGTAGCATGCGGTGGATATCGTTATTTTATTACCTTCACTGATGATTTGAGTAGATATAGTGTATGTTTACTTAATGAAACACAAGTCTGAATCGTTTGAAAAGTTCAAGCAAATTCAGAGTGAAGTTTAAGATCATCGTGACAAGAAGATAAAAATGTCTGCGATATGATCGTGGAGATGAATATTTGAGTTACAAGTTTGGCATACAACTTTATATAATGTGAAAGTCCTATCACAACTCACGCCACTTGGAACACCATTGTGTGATGGTGTGTCTGATTGTCATAGTCGTGCCCTAGTGGATATGGTGCGGGCTATGATGTCTCTTATCGTTTTGCTACTATAGTTTTGGGGTTATGCATTAGAGACGACTACATTCACTTTAAATAGGGCACCATCTAAATCCGTTGAGATGACACCGTGTGAATTATGGTTTGATAGAAACCTAAGCTGTCATTTCTTAATGTTTGGGGTTGCAATGCTTGTGTGGAAAAATGTTTTCACCTAATGAGCTCGAACCCAAAGCAGACAAATGCATCTTCATAGATTACCCTAAGAACAGTTGCATGAACCTTCTATCTCAGATCCAAGCATAAAGTGTTTGTTGCTAAAACGGGTCCTTTCCCGAGAAAAAGTTTCTCTCAAAAGAATTGAGTGGGAGGAAGATAGAACTTGATGAGGTTGTTGAACTTTTGTTTAAACCAGAGAGTAGCGCAGCGTAGAAGATGTTTCTGTGGAACCTACGTTAGTTGAAGAGGAAGTAAATGATGATGATCATGAAGCTTCGGATCAAGTTACTATCAAAGCTCGTAGGTCGACAAGGACACGTACTGCTCGTGAGTGGTATGACAACCCTGTCTTAGAGGTCATGTTGTTGGACAACGATGAACCTACGAACTATGGGGAAGCGATGATGGGCCTGGATTCCGACAAAGGGTTAGAGGCCCTGAAATCTGAGATAGGATCCATGTATGCAAACCAAGTATAGACTTTGGTAGACATGCTCATTGGACAGCAGGTTGTTGAGTACAAATGGATCTTTAAAATGAAGACATACGATCATGGTAAATGTCACCATTTATAAAGCTCGACTTGTTGCAAACAAGTTTACGACAAGCTCAAGGAGTTGACTACGATGAGACTTTCTCACTCGTAGCGATGCTAAAGTCTGTTGGAATTATGTTAGCAGTTGCTGCATTTTTCAATGATGAAATCTGGCAGATGGATGTCAAAGCATCGTTTCCTTAACGGTTTACTTGAGGAAAGGTTGTATGTGATACAACCAAAAGGGTTTGTTAGTCCTAAGGATGCTAAAAGGTGTGCAAGCTTCAGTGATCCTTCTATGGAATGAAGCAAGCATCTCGGAGTTGGAATATACACTTTGATGAGGTGATCAAAGTTTTTGAGTCTATACAAAGTTTATGAGAAACTTGTATTTACAATAAAGTGAGTGGGAGCACTATAGAGTTTTTGATAAGATTATGTGGTTGACATATTATTGATCGGAAATGATGTAGAATTTCTGGAAAGCAGAAAGGGTTGTTTGAAAGGAGTTTTTCAAAGGAAGACCTGGATAAAACTACCTAATTGTTGAGTATCAAGATCTATAGAGATAGATCAAGATGCTTGATGAGACTTTGAATGAGTACATACCTCGACAAGATTTTGAAAGATTTCAAAATGTATTAGTCAGAGAGAAGCGTTCTCGCCTACTTTGTAAGGTGTGAAGTTGAGTGAGACTCAAAGCTCGACCATGGTAGAATAAAGAGAAAGGACGAATGTCGTCCCCTATGCCTTATCCATAGGCTCTGTATAGTATGCCATGCTGTGTACCGCACCTGTGTGTGCCTTGCCATGAGTCCATCAAGGGGTACAAGAGTAATCCAGGAGTGGATCACTGGACAACGGTCAAGATCATCCTTAGTAACTAAAATACTAAGAAAATGTTTCTCGATTATGGAGGTAATAAAGAGTTCATCATAAAGAGTTACGTCGATGAAAGCTTTGACACCAATCCGGATGATTCTTAGTAGCAATCCGAATACGTATAATAGAGCAGCCATTTGGAATAACTCCAAGTGGAGTGTGGTAGAAGTGTTTACAGTTTGACATAGAGACTTGCAAAGTACACACGGATCTAAATGTCGCAGAACCGTTGACTATAAGACATCTCTCACATGCAAAGAATGATCGAGCCCAGAACTCATTGGGTGTCAGATTCATAACAATGCAAATCACATGGTGATGTGAACTAGATTATTGACTCTAGTGCAAGTGGGAGACTATTGGAAATATGCCCTAGAGGCAATAATAAATTGGTTATTACTGTATTTCCTTGTTCATGATAATTTGATATTATCCATGCTATAATTGTGTTGATCGGAAACTCAGATACATGTGTGGATACATAGACAACACCATGTCCCTAGTATGCCTCTAATAGACTAGCTCGTTGATCAAAGATGGCTATGGTTTCATAGTCATGGACATGAGATGTCATTTGATAACGGGATCACGTAATTAGGAGAATGATGTGATGGACAAGACCCAAACTACAAACGTAGCATTTGATCGTGTCAGTTTATTGCTACTGTTTTCTGCATGTCAAGTATTTGTTCCTATGACCATGAGATCATGCAACTCACTAACACTGGAGGAGTACCTTGTGTGTATCAAATGTCACAGCGTAACTAGGTGACTATAATGGTGCTCTACAGGTATCTCCGAGGGTGTCTGTTGGGTTGGCATGGATCAAGACTGGGATTTGTTACTCCGTGTGACGGAGGGGTATCTCAGGGCCCACTCGGTAATACAACATCACTATAAGCCTTGCAAGAAATGTGACTAAGTGTTAGTCATGGGATCTTGTATTACGGAATGAGTAAAGAGAATTGCCGGTAACGAGGTTGAACTAGGTATGGAGATACCGACGATCGAATCTCGGGCAAGTAACATACCAAAGAACTAAGGGAACATCATACGACATTAACTGAATCCTTAACATAGAGGTTCGACCGATAAAGATCTTCATAGAATATTTAGGAACCAATATGGGCATCCAGGTCCTGCTATTTCTTATTGACCGTAGAGGTGTCTCAGTCATGTCTACATAGTTCTCAAACCCGTAGGGTCTGCACACTTAAGGTTCGGTGACGTTTCGGTAGTATAGAGTTATGTATGGTGGTGACCAAAGGTTCTTCAAACTCCCGAATGAGATCCCATACATCACGAGGAGCTCCGGAATGGTCCGTAGGTAAAGATTGATATATAGGAAGTCCTGTTTTGGTCGCCAGAAAAGTTTCGGGCTCATCGGTAGTGTACCGGGAGTGCCGATAGTGTACCGAGGGACCATCTGGAGAGGTATTTCGACCCAAGAGGCTACATGGCCTGTGAGAGGAGGTAAACCAGCCCCTGGTTGGCTGGCCGAAGCCTCCTCTAAGGGCCCATGCGGCTGGAGTGGTTTGAGAAGGAAAAAATCCAAAGGTGGAGAGGTGCAAAGAGTTTCCAAGTGGAAAGGAGGAATCCTACTCCAAATAGGATTGGAGTAGGACTCCTCCACCTCCAATTTCGACCAAACTTGAGGGTTTGAGGCTACCTCCTCCCCTCCCTCCTATATATAATAGAGGATTTGGAGGAAAAAGCTAACCCTAATAGCCATGTGCTACCTCTCCTCTAGATCGCAGTTTCTCCTCTAGATCGGTTTTCAGCGGTGCTTAGGCGAAGCCCTGCTGGAATAGCTCCACCACCATCGCCACAACACCGTCGCGCTGCCGGAGAACTCATCTACCTCTCTGCTCCCTCTTGTTGGATTAAGAAGGCGGAGATCGTCATCGAGCTGTACGTGTGCTGAACACGGAGGTGCCGTCCGTTCGGCGCTAGATCGGAAGGACCGTGATCAAGATCACGAGACGGATCGTGATGAGATCGTAGGACGGATCATGATGAGTTCGTGGGATGGATTGTGATTGGATCGTGGGACAGATCGTGATGAGATCGCGGGATGCTCGGCGATTTGGATCGCAAAGACGTTCGACTACACCAACCGCGTTTCTTAACGCTTCCCGCTTAGCGATCTACAAGGGTATGTAGATCCACTCTCCCTCTCCTAGATGCTCATCACCATGGATAGATCTTGCGTGTGCGTAGGAAATTTTTTGTTTCCCATGCAACGTTCCCCAACAAGGAGTTCATCGACATTATCGAGCCTATTACCTTTTCGAGGGTGGTGCCTCCTAGATTGCTTAGGTGTCGCTTGGGACCCTCCTACTTCGTGTTGTGGAGTGAACCAAGAAGTTTGTAAGGGCAATGAGATCACCTACTTCGTAAAGATCTACCCAGAGTGAGGCTAGTCCTTCATGGACAAAAGCCGTTATGGAATAGTCAAGGTTGCTTCTTCGTGGAACCCTGTCGGGGCCCCCGATCCTAAGTCATAAGAATCCAAACTGTAACATATCACATCACTTTGCGGCCTCACGCACGGTAAGTTCCACGGCTGCAGCCTTACCTTAGCCGCGACCATTTGCGTCTTTTGCTCACGTATGTGAACATGTCGCTGGCAATCAAACAACAGAGAACCCAGGCTGACATAACTAGTCATAGAACCCAAGCGGCACATCCGTACGGAAATAGGCATACATAACCCAGCAATGCAGGTGTCGGCGTCAAGCGTGTGTAGACGAGTCATAGAAAGCTACAGGGACTCCATTACGTCATGAGACACGAATGCCATCACTGCATGTAGACGAGTCATAGCAGGCTATAGGGACTCCATTACACTGCGAGACATTTCCCCGAAGGGACAGACACAACAGCAAAGAAGGATACATGTCGGTCAATCAATGTGTACGGAGCAGTAGCAAGCTACCATGGCTCTGTGGAAGCACAAAGAGGCAGTTTCCTGTAAAGAGTACTACTAAAGGCACACGACTAGGTGTCGGATCCCATACATACCGTTGCACATCACACGTACGCAAGACATGCCTGATATGCATAGATACAACCATGGCATCACAACATAACCATACGACAACATGACTTTTATTTAAGAGGCTCAGATGAGCCTTGCAAAATATGTTCTTACAGATAGGGGTCATACAAACATGTTCATACAAACCAAGCGGAAGCATAAGCTGTCTGAGTACAGACGGATGAAAGGGTAAAAAGGAACATGGCCTGACTATCTACAGCCCGCCACAGGGCAAGGTCGTAGTTGGGACACCAGCTATTCGGCACGGTCGACATCTAGATAGAACCCACCTGATGGGTCCCGGGTCTCATCTGCAACATTTATTAAGCAAACGTGAGTACAAACGTACTTAGCAAGTCTGTAAAACAGACCTAGTCTATTCATGCTCATGTACCAACAAAGGGAGTGGTGGAGTTTATGCAACAATGCCAGCTTTGACTCATGGCTAACCTACACTACTCAATTTTAACTCTTTGTTTACATTTTAGATATCGCACACGAGTCCACTAACTCCATAGCAATACACCACCATGGATTCACTTCCCTCTCCTGGGAGAGTGCCATCCATGGTACTCACAATTGTCTTGATATTTTTATGAGTATCCATTTGATTATCTATGAACAACATAAGTTCTCCAAGTAGTCCATATCTGAGGACGCGGCTATTCGAATAGTTTCATACCCTGCAGGGGTGTACTTCTTCACAAACACTCTTGCCACTTATCGTTGTGTGCTCATAAAACCATGCACCTCGGCAACCTTCAAGCGGATGCCTAGCGAGGGATTCGGCCATGACCGTCAATCGCATAAGACCTCTAGTCCAGGCTATCGCCTATTTGAGACTGAACCCGCACGGAAGTTCGGCTGAAGTTGCCGCTACGGCCCCAAACGATGTGCGCAAGGTTCTCAAGCCCACCATTCAGGTGACCCTTGGTACACCGTGCCACTGCCTACCGCGTCGTAACCCACCCCTAGGTTCAGCGCTACGCACGGCCTCCAGCATGCTATAAACACTAGAAACTACTTGCAACTCCTGGACTAAGGACCTAGCGAATGATAAGTCGAGAGGGTCAATTAAGTATCCCAACGTGTGGTAGTAACTAGTCTTGGATCACAAACACGGAACTCGGTTCCTAAGAAGGGTCCCAATGAGACAACCCGCTATGTACTCCTACATAGCCTCTCATTGCTACCTTTACCAAATCGAGTTCATCATTATATCACCACATCAGAACAACATCGTTTCACTCAGTTCATCACCCGAATGAATCAGACCTGACCCAACTCTAAGCATAGCAAGCTTAGCAGGCAAAGTAAGCTAAGCACATCATGGAACAAGCATCTACCAGGTATGCTAGGTTGCAAGGTTTGACTATTTTTTGTGACAATGTCAGGTTATGCAGCAGAATAGGATCATCTACCGTGTATGACTGACATGTGATCGACTGTCCTAATGCAATAAACAAGAGCAGGAGCGAGAGAGTAGGATGTTATCGGAATGATCAAAGGGGTTGCTTGCCTTGCTGGGTAGCGGAATGGTTCTCTCCTTCACCAGGATACTCGGGGGTATCCTCAGAAGCTGGGCCTACCGCAATGCAGATAAGAAATGATCGACACACGCAAGTGTAACAATATGATGCATGATCATGGCATGATAGCATGTATGGATGAGCTAATGCAACTAGTGTTCAAGTTAATTTGAAATGAGTTTGAATATAGGTTCGAAATTGTTCTTCATTTCAAATTCCATATATTAACCTATTAGTAAATGTCCATGTCCACCTACTTACATTGTTCTAACATCCATGACAATAGCACCATTGGATTCATTGGATTTTTCTAATAAATGTTCATATATAAATTATTTTCATGTAATTTACAGATTAATTTATATGAATTTTTGAAGTTTTCAGTAATTTTTGGGATTATTTTTAAACCAGAACAGGGAAAAATGACATCAGCCTGACGTCACTATGACGTCAGCTGGTCAGCTGACCGGGCGAGAGTCAAACCTGACATGTGGGGACCACATGTCAGTGACTCAATAAATTAACTGATTAATTAAACTAATCCTAACTAATTAACAGATCTGGGCCCACATGTTAGTGACATATTAGGTTTAATTAATTTAATTAATTAATTTGCTAATTAACCTAATTAACAGGGCCTGGCCCCACCTGCCAGCGACCCAGGGTCAAACCCCTGATGGTCAGACAGGTTGACTCGCCGGCGTTGAGCCGTCGGCAACATCAGGGACGGCGAAGGGGGTCGGGATCCCTCCTCTAGCGACCAAATGGACGACGAAGAGCGCTGGGAGAGCCTACGCTCGACCACGCGTCGATCTAGCCCAAACCAGAGGCTGGGGTGGTCAGGATCGACGCCGGTGTCGAGGGCAGCGGTGGCCGGAGCTCGGGCCAGAAGGGCACATCGTCTATGAGCCACGGGAGAGAAGGGGAGAAGGGGAGGAGCACCAGCGGCTCACCGCGGTTCCAACAGAGGCGACGGCGAGGTCGAAGGAGGTCCGGACGGGGCAGAATGTCGAGGCGGAGCTCCGATGACCGGCGGGGAGGAACGACGATGGCGCGGCGTGGAGGGGCTCCCGGTGTCTTCTAGGGTCACGGGGAGGACGAGGGGTAGCGGCGGTTCTCGGGGGCTACCTAGTGAGGCGAGGGGGCGGCTAGCGCGATGGCGGTGAGCTCGAGCAGAGCTCGGCTATGGCGGAGCAGGGGGAGAAAGAGAGCGAGAGGGAGAGCTTGCAGGCGGAGAGGGAGAGGAGAAGGAAGCCACGATGAGGGGGCCTCGCGCTGGCGCCCTCCTAGCCCTCCAGGCCAGCAGCCAGGCAGGGAGGAGGTGGCCGGCGTGTGGCGACCACGCGCCGGGCGTCCTTCTGGCCGGAGGTGGAAGAAGATCGGTTCGCCCTTGGTGGGCTAGGCCGGCTTCTTCCTTGGCCCAGGTAGGCTTTCCCCCCTTTTTCTTTTCTTTTTCTTTTCTGTTTTCTATTTTCTGTCATTTATGTTATTTTAATTTCAAGCACATAAGCTATTTAAAATATCCCAAATATTTTATCTATTGAAGTTTGAATATTTCAAACTTTTCTCTAAAGTTTCAGGATATTAGAAAATTAAAATAATGATAAATGCTTTATTTAATATTTTCAGAGGCTTTATCATTTATTTCTAAATTGCTTTAGGTGTTCAAATAATGAAAATGATCCCTGTTATAAGCATGTCCAAATTTACCAGACATAGGGAACATTTTTAGTGGGCATTTTGGATTTGTTGGATTTTCACCAAGTTTGAATTGTTTGGATTCAAAGTGAGCTTGAGGTTTCTTTTGTTCCCCATTTCATGTTGATGCAACATAATGAAACATGATGCAAGCACATGCTATACTCTGACACCTAGCTAGGGATGTGACAAACCCTTCGTGGGTAGAGCCCTCCATGGACTCTCGCGACCGTTAGCCTCCATGGGTTGAAGACTCCATAAACGTGGACATACGATATCACCACCTATTAGAACCACGGGAAAAATCATTGTGTCTTCAAATTGCTTTTAATCTTCCTACCCTTCCTCCACTTACATGCATGTCTTTACTTTCCGTTGCAATACTTGTAGACATGCATGTGTAGGGTGTACCTTACTTGCTATGAATCCTAAAATCTGCCAAGACATAAAATTGGGAAAGCATAGATTTTTAATTGGTCAAGTAGTCTAATCACCTTCCCCCTTTAGACCTACTTTCGATCCTACAAGTGGTATGAGAGCATTGGTCTCCATTGCATTGGTTTCACAACCTAGGAGAGTATGGCGTCTAGTGAGGGAAATTATCAGCGTAGAGGTCCGTACTTTGATGGCACTAATTTTGCTAGTTGGAAGCACAAAATGAAAATGCATTTACTTGGTCATAACCCTGCTGTTTGGGCTGTTGTTCTTGTTGGATTCCAAGGCGAATACTTTGCGGATGGAAGGGAACCGGATTGCGAAGTGACTGCGGATGAGTTGAAGATGTTGCAACTCAATGCTCAAGCATGTGACATTCTCTTCCACTATCTATGCCCCAAAGAATTCAACAAAATCAGCTGTCTTGAGAATGGAAAATAGATTTGGGATACTTTGGTTGATATGCATGAAGGTACCGAATTTGTGAGAGAATCCAAGTTGGATGTTCTTCAAAGTCAGCTTGACAAGTTCAAGATGAAGGATGGTGAAGGAGTTGACGAGATGTAATCTACGCTAGCTCTCATCACCAATATGATTTCCGGCTCAGGAAGCACGGAAATGACTAACAAATTCATCATCAAGAAGATACTTCGAGCTTTGGATGATCGATATGACACCGTATGCACATTGATTCAAATGATGCCCAACTACAAAGATCGCAAGCCAACGGAAGTGATTGGAAGGATCATTGCTCATGAGATAACACTAAAGGACAAGGAATAGCTTCACCACAAGTCTAGCGGTGCTTACAAAGCCACAAGTGATGCTCCCGCAACTTCAAGTGACAACCTTGTCACAAATCAAGAGATGAGCCTAATGGTCAAGAAATTCAACAAGTTCTACAAGAATAGAAGCAAAGATCGAAGCTCCAACTCAAGATATGAAGAGAAGCATTCGTTAAGTCGTGACTGAAACTTCTACAATTGTGGGAAGCCCGGACACTACTCAAATGAGTGCACAACTCCTTACAAAAGGAAAGAAGAGTCACCAAGAAGATGAAGCTCAAGAGACGAGACAGCTTGAAGAGAGAGAAGGAGTAGGGATGATCATTATGAACGAAGACCCTCAAGGAGAAGTAGGCACTCGGAGAAGAAGGACAAGTACACCAAGAGCTACTCCAGAATATGACATCAAGCTCATATTGGTGAATGGGTTTCCGGCTCCGAATCCGACAACCACTCCGAGAGAAGCTACCACTCCAACTCTGACTTTAGTCAAGATGAAGGTGTTGCCGGAATTGCACTTGTGACAACCTACTCTTACGACATATTTGATTCAGCAAATGGAGGGAGTGGATGTTGCTACATGGCTAAAGTCCCCAAGGTATCACACCCCGAGTATTTTGATATCAATAGTGATGAAGATGACTTGTTAATTGGAGATGACTTGCTATTTAACAAATCTAGTAATGTTAGTCAAATGGACTTGCTAGTACTCACTCTAATCTAAATAAGTCATGCGATGATGATAAGTTGGAAATAGAACGACTAACTCAAGAACTAAACACTCTTAAGTTAGCTCACGAGTCTACTCTACAAGATAATAGAGAGCTTGTAATTACACGTGAGAAGGTTCGCTTTGAGAAGCTCAATTTAGAGCAAGAGCACGAGTTCCTTAAAGCTATCAATGACAATCCTCTAAAGAAGCCTTCCTCTTATCTAGCCAAGCGACTTCTCTTGTCTATGTTCATGCCACAAGTTAAGACTAAGCCAGCTAGTAACAAAGGAAAGAAAGGTTCTTCAACTAGTAGCAATAAAAATGATAAATCCGATGATATTGCTTCTAGTAGTTCTATTGATCCGAATAACTCTTCTCTTAGCCAAGTTACACTTGAGCAAGAAAATGAACTTTTGAAAGGGATTATAGAGAAAGGTATCTACATGAGTCTTGAAGGGTGCAAACAATTTGAGGAGATTGTACGCAAGCATGGAGGATATTGGAAGAATCGTGGTGTTGGCTACTTTAACGCTAATGGAGTTGAATGGGAAGAACGTCAATACCCCAATCCCAATTTTGTTCCTCAAAAGGAGAAGTATGAAAATACTCTCTCTAAGGGAACAAAATCTCAAGATGACCTTCCACCACAAGACCCCAAGCTCAAGGTCAAGAACACGCTTCAAGATGACATTGACTCATATGAAGATGAATCCCAAGATTTGGTAAAGTGGGTTCCCAAGGCTACTACAAGCTCAACTTCTACAAGTGCTACTTCAACACCAAGGATCCCCATCAACTTGATGTGGGTTCCCAAGAAGAAGAACTAGAGAAGTTCTTGAGGGGTGGCTCTGCCAATGAAATCCACTCATATTCATTATTGGCAAGAACTAGTTGCAATAAACATCAACATCATGCAATAGTTCAAGGAGTCACTCATTCACTCAAAGGTAAGCAAGGGACAAGGTAACCAACAAATCAATGGACATCATCATATATACTTTGCACTCCATGTCCATAGATATCCTTGTATTTATCTCTTGTGTGTTTGGACTAACCCATGTAGGTGAGAAGAGTAATGAAACAACAAGGATGCTCCCAACTCTTGGTGATCTTCATCAACCTTGAGTATCCACCACTACATCACCTACATGAAGTCTTCATCGACAAAACTCAAGGTTAGTTTATCCCTCCTATGGGGGGATGTCACATCAAGGGGGATATTTACTCTAAAACTTGAGTCAAAGCATCTCATAGTATGTGACGATATTAAATGCTTTATGTAAAACCGGTAACCCCACTTGTGCTTAAACGACGAGTATGACCTATTATCAAGTATTCTTACTTGGCTCCTAACTCAATATAGTCCTATATAGATGACTCTATCATTGCCAAAGTGCTTGTTAGATGCTAGTGTGTTCATGCATGTTTGCCATGTTTTCATTTGACATCTTATTGTGTGAGCATGTTTGTCTGCATTTAGTTACTCATTCAAGGATATCCAACTGTTGCTATTTGGCTTTTGATTTTCAGTTGCCAATTGGATATAAAAGAATGGCTAGGACCACTCCTCTAGCTATCTATGTTTTCTCACCTCATATTCTATTCATGCTGGTTCATAAAATTTGAACAAGTACTTCTCGATCTCTCTGCGTGAGGAGCACTCAGAGTTCCGTATCGACAAAGGACTGACCATCAAAACCTGCCAAGTGCATCTCGGTGGAACCAACTCACAAATCTCGGTCTCACCGAATGCCTAGGGTTGATCTGGTTTTCAATCTCGGTACTACCGATTACATATTCTCGGTTACACCGAGTTTCCCTGCCAGCTGACAGTTGAGAAACTCGGTAACACCGAAAATTTAGAATCGACATCATTGACAGTGAAGGGTATATAAGCGGTGGACCTCGACGCTTTGAAATTCTACCTTCAAACGTCATGCCCCTAAACCCTAAGCTACCATTTCAAAAACCCTAGTCATCGCCTTGGCTCCCCGAGCGTCTCCGCCTCTCAGAATCGTCGTCATCGATGAATTCTACACCATCGTCGCCGTCATAGCGGATCCATTGCCAAGTTAGGGTATGGATTCAGCCCCTTCTTGCGCCCCACCTTCTGATTCACGCGCATTAGGGTTTCTTGTTTGTCTAGCCACTGTTTGAGATCATTCTATCCACAAGAAAATTCCTTTAGATAGTGAACGATTGATTTTCTAGGGTTTGGTGTCCGCCCGATGAAACTTGGTGGAACTAAAGTGAACAAATCGGTGTCACCGATTTGCCCTCTATGCTGCTAAGAACTATCTCGATGAACCCGAGTACTCCTTCTAGGGTTTAATGAGAAAGTCAGTCTTGGTAGCACCGATATTTTTTCCTTTGGCTGTACCGATTTTCATGTGACATAATGCAAACCTTGATAATCTTTTGTTCAAACTTTCAAAAACTCTGCATTTTGTGATGACTTATCCTATTCCACTATTCTCAACTCTATTCACAGGGTCAGATATGTCAGGTTCAGAGGATAGTCATAACTTGCAGGAGCAAAACATTGACGTAAGTTTAGGCACTAGCCCTGAATCCAACTCCTTTTCAGATCCAGGAACCCCTAGTTCTCATGGGTTGCCCAAGGCTGCTACAAGGATCAGGAAGAGACTGAATTCTAATGAGGAGGATTCAGATTTTGTGCCGAAGGAGGTACTTGCTAAGAAGCAAAAGAAGAAATCAGCAAATGAGGCCACTTCATCCAGGAGGGTGGTCAGCAAAACTTATGCACCTCCAGAGACATTAAGAGCACCTGAGAGTGCTAGGGCTACCATGACTATTGGTCCCCCAAGGAATTCTTTGACTAAGAAGGCAGGAGAGAAGAAGGCCAGGAAGAGGATCATTCATGTGACTGGCAGGCCTACCTCAATGTATGAGGATCCAGAGGAGGCTGCTGGAGCTGCTGCTGAGGAGGAGGAGGATGAGGAAAAGCATGTTGTCAAGGCCCCTCCCAAGAAGAAACAGAAGAAGCTGTTGGTAGATGCTATGCCAAAGCCAGGTCCCTCCAAAAACAGCAAATCTGCACCTAAGAAGGTTGCTGCAGTGAAGTCCAAGGGGACTACCAAAGACATTCCAGCTGTTGAGAAGAACAAAGGATCTACTTTCAGAGAAGCTGATGATGATGCTATGACAGCTTTGATGAAGCTTAGACCTCACCTTCCTAAACACAATGCCAGCCATCACGTTGCTAAAGACATGAAGAAGAGGAAATATTATGGTTGAAGGGCATGGAGAGCTCTTGATCCATATGCCTAGAGGAGAAAAACTAATGTGGACTATAGGTTCTACACCAAGGAACAACAAGATTTCTATGATACAATATTGCTTCACAAGAGTCCAACTGTCAGTGATATGAGATACGTTGACTAGAAGTACATCAAGGCTAATGAGAACTATTTCCCATGTGTTCAAGACAACTTTCACTGCATTGGCCTAGATGAGTTTGTTGGCAAAGAGTTTAGTGCTTGGAATGACGATATGATTATGCAATTCTACTCCACTTCTCACTTCTATGGAGAAGGAGAGATAGTGTGGATGACAAAAGGAGCAAGATACGAGTCTTCAGTTGATGAATGGCTACCATCTTAGGAGTCCCAAAGGTGCAAGATGGTGACTTGGATGTCTACTCTGAATCCAAGGAGAGACATGATGCTATGCAGGATATGTACAATGCTATCCCTGCTACTAACTTGAAACCACACAAGTTAGGATCTATTTACTTCCTCCAGGCTGGCCTCCATACCAAGAACACCATCCTGAGGCATACATTGATGCCTAAGTCTGGACATGAGAAGATGATTCGAGGTTATTCAATCACCATGATGGTCCAGCTTGATAGTCATACCAGGATTCGAGTGATGGACTTGCTTGTAGAAACTATGAAGAGGGTTGCTAATGATCAGAAGTGCTCATGCTGCTATGCACCCTACATTCAGATGCTCATCAACTCCAAACTTTAGAAGCACATCTTTGCTCTAGATAGACTCCACTTGCCACTTCAGCCAGATTTCAAGGACAATGTTGTGGTGATGGACCCACACCATCCCACATGAGCTGCAGCTCGGGCTCAGGCAGAGGCAGAGGTAGCTAGAGCCACTAATGCTCAGGTCCCCAGATCCAGGAATGAGCAGATGGATCTCTTGATCTATACTGTCATGGACATGAACAAGGACATCAAAAGCATACTGGATATACAAGAGAGCCTTGTGAACATTTCTGAGGATAGACTGAAAACTCTTAATGACAAGGTGGATGTGCTAAGCAAGACCGTCAATGAGCTCAAGAAGGAAGTAGATGAAGCTCCTATACATTGCACCTCTTCAGAGTCTGATTCTTCTGATGATGATGAGAATAGTGCACCTGTCGGGACGACTGCCCAATTCAGGACACATGCCAGGACACCTACAGTGCCAGCTCCGGAGACGAGACCTTCATTTTCTGCTCCAGTGACTTTAGCTCCAGCATCTCCTCCATTGCCTCCCGTCCAGGACATCAGTAGAGGTCTTCGCCGATGCAGTTCTCTTGACTCCGACATCGACCATGAGAGCAGATCAGCCACGGAAGGACTATTAGCTATATCTCTTAGAACTTTTTGGTAACTTGTTGCCAAAGGGGGAGAAGTTGTATACAGATCTTTAGGATTTGAGTGAGAGAGTGTCTTGTTTTTATTGTTGTTTTACAAAACATTTGATCTTTTGGTTGCTTGTTGTTTAAACACAAACAAAAGTTTATGTGTGTTTGATCATACACTTTAATGTGTGTTGCTACTATTTCCTATCCATTTGATGTTTATGTGATGATCATTCACTTTGCTTCATGTGTTGTGCTATGTTGTTAACTCTTATTATTCTCGCACACCACCAAGATGTATGTGACATGGAAGAAGTGTCTCATGTACCTAATCGATTGTGCATTTTGTTGGGACCCCGATCCTAAGCCATAAGAATCCAGCATGTAATACATCACATCACTTTGCGGCCTCACGCACGGTAAACTTCACGACTGCCACCTTACCTGGGCCGGGACCGTTTGCGTCTTTTGGCTCACGTATGTAAAGATGTCGCTAGCATTCAAACGTCAAAGAACCCGGGTCAACATGACTAGTCGTAGAACCCAAGTGGCACATCCATACAGGAACAGACATACGCAACCTAGCAATGCAGGTATCAGCCTCTAGCATGTGTAGACGAGTCATAGCAAGCTACAAGGACTCCATTACACCGTGGGACATAAATGTCATCACTGCACGCAGACAAGTCATAGCAGGCTACGGGGACTCCATTACACTACAAGACATTTCCCTGAAGGGACAGACACAGCAGCAAAGAAGGATACATGCCAGTCAATCAATGTGTCCGGAGCAGTAGCAAGCTACCAAGGCTCGGTGGAAGCACAAAGAGGCAGTTCCCTGTAAAGAGTACTACTAAAGGCACACAACTAGGTGTAGAATCCCATACATATCGTTGCACGTCACACATACGCACGACATGCCTGATATGCATAGATACAACTATGGCATCACAACATAACCATACAACAACACATCATTTATTTTCGAGGCTCATAAGAGCCAACACAGTGTGATATTACAAACAGGGGTCACATGACCCAACACACAAATCATACAAACAACAAGCGGAAGCTTAACATGTCTGGGTACAAACATCTAGAAAAGAGGAAGGCTGAGGAAGCCTGTCTATCTACAAGGCCCTCCATAGGAACCAGACCTCTGGCTGGGATTTCCAAGCTAAATGGATAACATCGATCTTATCGTAGAAACCACTAGTGAGACTGGAGTCTCCTCTGCAAAAACATAATTAAGCAATAGTGAGTACTAAGTACTTAGCAAGACTTACATCAGAACTAACTACATATGCATCGGTATCAACAAGGAAGTTGTGGGGTTCAATGCAGCAAGCTAGCTTTGACTCGGTGGCTATCCTATACTACGACTTCCATAACTTTGAAAAGTTTTGTGAAGCGTACACGAGTCCACTAACACCACAACAATACACCACCATGGATCCGCTCCCATCTTCCTTCAAGAGTGCCATCCACGATACTCACACTTGTCTTGAAGCTTTTATGAGTAACCCTTTAAATTTTCTATGAATCATATAAGTATCCAAGTAGTCCATATCCGCAGACACGACTATTCGAATAGATTGATTACCCTATAGGGGTGTACTTCGTCACACATGCTCCCGCCACTTACCGCCATGTGCTCGTAAAAATGCACCTCGGCAACCTTCAAAGGGAAGCCTAGCGAGGGAGTCGGCCACGACCTGACTAACCACACAAGACTCTAGTCCAGGTTTATCGCCTATTTGAGACTGAACCCACAAGGAAGTCCAGCCGAAGTTTCCTCTACGGCCCCAAACGATGCGTACAGGGTTCCCAAGCCCACCTCGACGGATGGTACTAAGTTTAGTACACCGGGCCACAATGCCTAACCTGTCCCAAGTCCACCTGTACGGGGTGCCACTCGGTAGACTACTAGCATGTCATACAAATAACAGAAACTAATTGCAACTCCTGGACAGAGATCAAGTCGATTAATAAGTCGAGAGAGTCACTTAAGGATCCCAATGTGCGGTAGTAGCTAGTCTTGGATAACATACACAAGACTCAGCTCTTAAGGATGGTCCCAATGAGACAAACCTCCATGTACTCCTACATGGCCTCTCATCGCTACCTTTACCAAATCAGGTTCACAACTTAACTCGCATCATCAGAACAAGTTCAGTTCACTCTGGTTCATCACCCAGATGAATCAGACATGACACAACTCTAAGCATAGCAAGCATAGCAGGTTAAAGACACAACATGGCTCAAGCATCTACCAGGTATGCTAGGTTGCATGGTTCAGCTATTTACTGTGACAATGACAGGTCATGCAGAGGAATGGGTTCAACTATCGGAACATGTAAAAAGTTGAAATGTTTTGTCCTAATGCAATAAGTGAGAGCAAGAGCGAGAGAGTGGGATTGTATCGGTTATGTTCAAGAGGGGTTGCTTGCCTGATAAGACGAGCACACATTACTGCTCCTCAGATGGATACTCGATCGTATCCTCCGGAACAGTGCCTAACACGAAGAACAACCATCGAAGGGGAACAAAGCAATACACATCAAATGCAGCAATATGATGCATGAATATGACATGGCAATATGATGTGTTTGAGCTATTGCATCTAGCAACGGATTTAAATAAAGTATGTTTGAACTCAAGGTTCAAATTCAAATTCATATATGGAGTTCCATAATGCATTTGAACCAAAATGTCCAAGTTCACCTATGTAGGTTTCTCTAACATGCATGAGAATGGTATAGATGTATTCCTTGGATTTTTATGATCAATTTTCATATATAAATTATTTTCATCTGACTTACAGATTAATTTATATGAATTTTCTATGTTTTTAGCAATTTATAGAACTATTAAAAATACAAAAATGCATTTATTACGTCAGCCATGCGTCAGCATGACGCCAGCCTGGTCAACCGACCGGTCTAGGACAAAACTAACCAGTGGACCCCACTGGTCAATGACCCAGTCGCTAAGAAGGGTCAAATCCCATGCTGACTGGGGCTTGACCCACTTGTGAGGCCCACTGTCAGCCACTGCGGGGTGATTAAGCGCATGGGTTAGCTCTAATGGGCTTGCCACGTCGGCCCCGCTAGAGTTTGGCCGACGGCGACCAACCCAACGGCGGTTTCTTGCCGGAGTTGCGCTACAAGGGGTCTTTGGGAGAGCTGAGGCCACTAGGGCATAGCCCGAGCTCACCCGCATCGCGTGGGACACGCGGGGAGGCGAGGGGCGGCAGGAACTAGCGATGGCGAGCTCGCCCATGGCGGCCGGAGCTTGAGCGAGGGCGGTAGCAGTGCTACAGGCTGCAGGAGGAGGAGTCGATGGTCGGGGCGACATCTATGGGTCCGCGCAAGCACGCCAGAGTGCTCAAATGAGCACGGCGTGTGCTCTGGCCACGGTGGCCATGACACCGGCGGTGAGGTGCTCGACCATTATGGGGGAAACGGCATCTACGCGGCTAGACAACAAGGGAAAGAGGGGGATCGACGGGAAGGCTCATGACACATAGAACGACGGGCTTGACAGGCTCGGGGAGGCACCGGAGGCAGCGAATCGATGGCGGCGACGACGGCTTCAGTCCGGTGCGGGAGAGAGAGCATACGGGAGAGAGAGGGCGATAGGGGAGAGAGGGGAAGAATGCCACAGCGAGGGGGGCGCGCTTGTGCTTTCACCGGCCTCCAGAGGCAAGCAGCCACGTAGGAGGTAGCCGGCGCGTGCCGGCGCGCCCCAGCCATATGCCCCAATCCTCCTAGCGGGAGGTTGGGGGTGACTGGCAGATGGGCCGTTGGGCCAGCCCCCTCATGGGCCTCAAGAGGTTTGCCTCTTTTCTTTCCCTTTTTTATTTTTGTTCTATTTTCTTTTTTAGTTTGTTTTGATTTGATTTCAACACCAAATAATTTTATAATATTCTGAAAATTAATATGTGGCATGTTATAATATAACCAAAGCCACTCATAGATTTTTTCTAGAATTATTGGAGCTTTAAAAGTATTTATAGCATTTAAAAGCCCCAATCTGAATAATTATTGATTTAATTCAATATCCAAAATGACATTTGTAAAATATGCACCACCCCCGGTTTATGTTGCCACATTATTCCAGAGAAGATGAACATTTTTAGAGCCACTTTGGATCATTGAAAAATATTTTGGTTGAACCTATTTGAATTCAAATTGTGCTAGGGTTTTGATCATCCCCATTTCAAGTTTAAAAAGAATTTAAACATGATGCAATCACAAGCATGGACCCTAGTGCATGCTAAAGCTAGGGATGTGACAACTTACCCCCACTTAAAAGAATCGCGTCCCGAGATTCTGGAGTCGACGGGAAAAGTGCCGGATACTCAAATATAAGACGATCTTCACGCTCCCAGGTAGCTTCATTTTTAGAATGATGCGACCACTGAACCTTTAGAAACTTGATATTCCGACGCTGGGTTACACGCTCAGCTTGATCGAGAATACGAAGAGGATATTCTCGATATGAAAGATCATCTTGAAGATCAAGCATTTCGTGGTCCACTTCACGGATAGGATCCTTGGAGCAACGCCTTAGTTGCAAAACACGAAAGACATCATGAACTCAGGAAAGATGTGGGGGCAGTTCCAATTGGTAGGCAACCTCTCCTCATTTAGGAAGAATGCGAAAAGGACTCAATGTAACAAGGAGCCAATTTTCCCTTGATACCGAAACGATGGGTACCCTTCAGAGGAGTAACTCGGAGGTAAGCCTTTTCGTCCACCTCATAAGTTTCTTCCCTATGATGGCGATCATACTGGCTCTTCTAACGAGACTGAGCTATCTTGAGATTTTTGTGGATAACGCGAACTTGCTCTTCTGCTTCCTGGATCATGTCTAGCCCAAAGAATTGTCTTTCCATGGTCTTTGACTAGTTCAAAGGTGTTCGACATCTTCGTCCATAAAGAACTTCAAAAGGAGCTTTTCCCATACTGGATTGCTAGCTGTTGTTATATGCAAACTCATCAAATGGAAGACACTTCTCCAAATTCATTCCGAATGACATGACACAAGCTCTGAGCATGTCTTCGAGAATTCGATTAACTCTTTCAACCTGACCACTTGAGTGAGGGTGAAACGCAGTGCTCAAGGAGAGATGGGTTCCCATAGCATTCTGGAAATTTTCCCAAAATCGAGTGGTGAAAAGACTTCCACGGTCTGAATTGATTTCCAATGGAACACCATGCAGGGTCACTATTCGAGAGATATACAAGTCTGCCAACTGACTAGCAGTGATACTCTCTCGAACAGGAAGGAAATGAGCCACTTTGGAAAGGCGATCAATAACCACGAAGATTGCATTATTTCCTTTCTTGGTCTTGGGAAATCCGGTGATGAAATCCATTTCAACTTGATCCCATTTCCATTCAGGAATAGCTAAAGGCTGAAGGGTGCCAGCAGGTCTCTGATGCTCTGCCTTCACGCGATGACAAACATCGCAGTTAGCAATGAAAGCGATTTCTCTCTTCATTCTGGTCCACCAGAACCTTTGGCATAGGCCCTGATACATATTGGTGTTGCCAGGGTGAATGGTGAGAGGAGATTCATGAGCCTCCTTAAGGATTAACTCTCAAAGTTGTTTTTTTCTAGGAACTACCAACCGATTCCCAAAGTATACTGCACCTCTATCATCAACGGAGAAACTACCAGCAATTCCCTTTTCAACATTATCCCTGATCCGGGTAATACCCTCATCATACTGTTGGCTTGTTATAATTTTATCCTCCAGAGTAGGTTTTGCAACCAAGGTTGAAAGGGATCTGCGAGGAACAATGTGGAGGTTAAGCTTGCAAAATTCCTCATGAAGAAGGGGTTGACCTTGTTGCAGCATAAGATTGTTGCAGTAGGATTTACGACTTAACGCATCCGCCATGACATTTGCCTTGCCTGGGGTGTAAGCAATTCCTAAGTCGTAATCCGTAATCAGCTCTAACCATCGTCTTTGTCTGAGATTCAGATCTGGTTGAGTGAAGATATACTTCATACTTTGGTGATCGGTGTAAATCTCACAACGATTACCAAGAAGGTAATATCGCCATACCTTGAGTGCATGGACTACTGCTGCAAGCTCCAAATCATGTGTTGGATAATTTTCCTCATGTGGGTGCAACTATCTGGATGTATAGGCAATCACCTATCGGGATGTATAGGCAATCACCTATCGGTCTTGCATAAGAACACATCCAATTCTTTGTTTGGAGGCGTCACAATAGATGACAAAGTCCTTGGAGAAGTCAGGTGGCACAAGCACGAGAGCAGAGGTCAAACGTCTCTTCAATTCTTGGAAACTGTGCTCACATTGTGGGGTCCACTCAAACTTCTTATCTTTCTTGAGGAGTTCCGTCAGAGGCTTGGCAACTTTGGAGAAGTTCTCAATGAAGCGGTGACAATAGCTTGCTAAACCAAGGAAACTTCTAACTTGCTTGACTGTTTCAGGTGGAGTCTAGTCGAGAATGTCCTGAACTCTTTTAGGATTGACTGCAATGCCCTTTCCGGAGATCACATGACCTCGATAGGTCACTTCAGGTAACCAAAATTCACACTTAGAGAACTTGGCATAAAGACGGCGCTCTCTGAGTTTTTCTAGCACAAGTGAAAGGATCGATATGGTTGACTAGAGGGGGTGAATAGGAAACTAACACGTTTTAACTTTTCCTTAACAATTTAGGCTTAGCATCAAATAAGTTGGCTAGATGTGCAACTAGATGAATAACCTATATGATGCTACGAACAACAAGTATGCAAGCAAGCAAGGGATATAACGCAATAAAAGTTTGCAAGAAGTAAAGGTGCGAGATAACCAAAAGTGGAGCCGATGGAGACGAGATGTGTTACCGGAGTTCCTTCCCTTGTGAGGAAGTACTTCTCCGTTGGAGCGGTGTGCAGGCACAATGCTCCCCAAGAAGCCACTAGGGCTACCGTATTCTCCTCATGCCCTCACACAATGCGAGATGACGTGATTCCACTATTGGTACCCTTGAAGGTGGCGACTGAACCTTTACAAACAAGGTTGGGGCAATCTCCACAACTTAATTGGAGGCTCCCAACGACAGCACGAGGCTTCACCACAATGGAATGTGGCCTTGAGGTGACCTCAACTATCTAGGGTGCTCAAACACCCAAGAGTAACAAGATCCGCAAGGGATTAGTGGGGGGATCAAATTTCTCTTAGTTGAAGTGTAGATCGGGGCCTTCTCAACCTATCCCTAGGAAATGAACAAGTTTGATTTGCTAGGGAGAGAGATCGGGCTAAAATGGAGCTTAGAGCAACAACGGAGTTTGGGAAGGAAGAGGGGAGCTTCTTGGGGAAGAAGACCTCCCTTTTATAGTGGGGGGGCAAGATCCAACCGTTATCCACTCCCTCAGCCCCGCGCATCACGGTACTACTGCAACAGCCATGGTACTACCATGACAGCCTGTGGTACTACCACAGCCTCATGCGGTACTACTGCTTGCGCAGGAGTAACTGGCTCTAGCCGTTTGCACATGACAACAAGCGGTAGAACCGCCGGAGCGGTACTACCGCGAGCCCGTGCGATACTACCACACGGTCGGCAGAGGCAGGCACTGGAGGTGAATGGAAGTAAAAAATTACTTCCGTGCATACCTCCGCAGAGGGAAACACTGCAAAAAAGTCTGGCACGGTAGTACCGGACGTGAATCACGGTACAACCATAGTAGGGCGGATGTAAAAAATTACATCCGCGCCTACTACCGCAGGTGTAGGGGCCAGGGCAGGAGACAGCGGTACTACCGCTCCACCGAGCGGTACTACCGCTGGCACCTGCGGTACTACCGCTCCTTTGAGCGGTACCACTGCAGACCACTGAACACAAACACCCAGTAGGCTTTCCTTTTGCATAGTGAAGGAAAACGAGTTGGGGATCCATTGAAGAGAGGGAAAGGTGGTGCAAAGGAATAGATGTGTACGTGTTGATTCCACCCAGACCTTTCCGAAGCGGACCCCCTCTTAATAGTATGGATTTCCTACGACTCAAATCCACCGAAAGGAAACGTAGAGAACAATCGTCTTCAAGAGGTTCTGAGGGGCACTGAATCGTCTTGTGCCTAGACCTGAGATATCTGAAATGCTCAATGCACACGATTAGTCCGCAAAGGCATTTTCATCAATCACTAAAACCACTTAGGGAGAAATATGCCCTTACAATCTCCCCCGTTTTGGTGGATTGATGACAATACGGGATTTGCACATAAGGATATAAAGTGAACATATGCAAACCCATGACCTACAAAATATAGATGAGCTCCCCCTAGATGTGTGCATACTCTAGATATGCTTTGGACTGCAAAGCACACACACTAGGATCAACACTCCCCCTATATTTTATAAGCAATGCAATCCTTGCAACAGAATGAACAAAACTAATAATGGAAATTGGGCATAGCATGTGAGCATGAAGATAAGGGTACATATGAGACAGACTCACAAGCTACGAATCATACTAGACAATAATAAGGTAGGAGTGATAGCATATGTCTCACACCATATGATAGAGGAAGTCTCCTGGTCACACACACACAATTGACATAAACCAAAGTTCAACGAAAGCAGAGAGATGATGAAAAGACAAACACAAATACTTGCAAATCCTACACTCTCTCTCCCTTTGGCATCGATACGCCAAAAAGGCAGAGAGGACACCTAACACATAGGTGGTAGCTCCCATGCAGAAAGATCAGTCATCTGACTCCTCCTCTGAAGCGTCCGGGATGGACTCCGCATCTGAATCAGCCCACTAGAACTGCTGCTTCACCATCCAAGTGGCCTCAGGAGTGATGTCCTTCTCAGACCCACTCGAGATGGTCTCGCCAAGCTTCCTTAGAATACGCTTGTCACGCTGGCGACTATCCTTCTGAGCAACGTGAGCCTGATACTAACCCTTGCCCTGCATGCAGAACAATGTCCTCTTCTTGTGAGAGAGCTTCTTGGCCCAAGATGGCACAGAAGACGGTGGCACATAGGACTCAGAACTGTTATCTTCCTCCTCTTTGATCTCATCCTCATCAACCTCCATACGAGCAGAAGTTGGCTTAGCGGCGGTGTTGGCCCACTTGTCCTTCATACGCAAACGAATGGGCTCATGAAGAAACAAGTGCTCCGGCATGTCCTGACCCAGAAAGGTCTTGTCCCAAGTAGCACGAATCAGGTAGAACAAGTAGGGCCCATTAATGGGGACCTTATGATGAAATACAGTAGTGCAAAGTTCTGTCCACATAATGTGAGACACATCAAGGATGCCAAGTTCTTCATTTCTTCCTTTCTCACATAGCAGCAACATATCCACCAGATAGGAGTGTACCTTGTCCTCATCTCCCATGCGAGGAAACAGAGAGTTACAGAAGATCTGGTGGATGACATCAAGGAAAGGGTTGAGCACCAAAATTTGCTCACCAGATCGTAAAGTCTTCAGAGTATAGAAAGGCACGATCTGCTCCTTATGTGCGAGCTAAGGGTTGCCGTGAGGGTGCAGTCCAATTGGCACATCAAGCCTAGAATCAGGAACATGCAGCAAATCCATGAAGTCTTTGCAGGTGGCAGACAGTCGCTCGCCATGGGTCATCCACGTCATGGTCCACTGCTCATCAGAGTGAAAGTGGACAGAGGCAAAGAACTGACCCACTATCTCGGGATCAAAGTCAAGGTGGAATGAGATGATGTCTGCGATAGCAAACTGCTATACCAGCTCCATAGCCTCACCGAAGTATGTCGGATGCTTCCTCATGTGTTCTAGATCAATGTATTGGATAGGAACATAGAGATTTTTCTTGCCCTTGATCACATCAATGTGATTAAGATACTGATGCTTGGTCCGCCACAACTCATTGACCCTGGAAACTTCCCTTGGCTTGACATAGGGATCAATCAACCTGTGAGGCAGAAACTCACCTTGATGCATGTCCTCATAGTTCTCAACTAGTGGCTTGAGCTTGGGTGCGGTCCTCGTGAAACTGCGGGGTGGATCATTGGATCCCCCAGGAGCATCGGGATTGCGGAGACGCCTGGAGCTTGTGTCCCGAGAGGGATTGCAGCGTCTTGGAGTAGAACCAGAACCAGAGCCACCACCTATGTCACACAACAAAAACACAATGGACAATGGAAAAAAGTAAGGCAAGGACGAAAGCAGACACGAAAACCATGTAGAAGGGAAAATAGACACGACAAAACGAGGTAGTTTTGGATCGAGCGGTAGTACCAGCAATTCTTGCGGAAGTAAAAATTTACTACCGCTCTAGACGCAGTAGTACCACTGGGAGCGATAGTACCGTTGCTGGAGCGGAAGTACAGTGTTACTACCGCCCAATCTGCGAAAGTAAGAAATTACTACCGCAACGGACGCGGTAGTACAACTGGGAGTGCTAGTAGCGTGGCTGGAGCGGTAGTAATATTTTACTACCGCCCAGCAAGCGGAAGTAAAAAATTACTACCGCCCACGATGCGGTAGTAGCGCGGGAGTGGTAGTACCGTGGCGTCAGCAGAAGTAAAATTTTACTTCCGCCCTACGAGCGGTAGTACCGCACACGGTGCGGTAGTACCGCACGGGGTAGATTTTGCATGAACACAGATCGACAGATCATATTGGTACTACTGTAGATCAAAAATTATCCCGTTTTATCCTATCAATATGCACGTCTACTGCAATAACACCCTCAAAACATGTCCTCATGCACAATTTTGATCAAGCAAAGCTAGACCATCTCATATTCCCCAAAACCTAGATTCAAAAATGCTCATACGTGCACAAGTGATAATCACCACATACACCCATAAGCTCTTCCACAAAAGTCTGTCAAAAGCCAAATATCCAAATCGGTGCAACCAACACTTTCCACTCAGTGCCACTGATTCTCAGCCTCACACAGACTCAGCCAAATCCTAGCCCTTCGATGCAACCGATTCCATTTTGGTTCCATCGAGTTTGGGTTCCCAACTTCCTGTTATGCAAATTCATGAAATCGGTCCGGCCGAGTTCATTGAATCGGCATCACTGAGTTTGGCAATCTGACCATTGGTCACCTTATTGGTGCAAACTAGTTTTATGTATTGGTCTCACCGAGATTCAAAAGTTGCTACCTTTGAGGCAACTTGGTACCACCAAGATTAACACATCGGCGTCACCGTGTCTGACTTATTAGGTGTAACGGTTGGATTTTTGGAGATGCCTATATATACCCCTCCACCACCACTCACTCGAAAGAGAAGCACTCAGAACAGTTCCCCACTCATACCTACTGATTTTCTCAGAGAGAGAGAGTCGCCTACTCATGTGTTGATATCATACCATTCCATTCAAACCATATGAATCTTGATCTCTAGCCTCCCCAAGTTGCTTCTCAACCAATCAACCTCTTCCTCCATAGCCAAATCTATGAGAGAGTGATTGTGTTGAGGAGTCTATCATCTTGAAGCACAAGAGCAAGGAGTTCATCGACATTATCGAGCCTATTACCTTTTCGAGGGTGGTGCCTCCTAGATTGGTTAGGTGTCGCTTGGGAGCCTACTACTTCATGTTGTGGAGTGAACCAAGAAGTTTGTAAGGGAAAGGAGATCACCAAATTCGTGAATATCTACCCATAGTGAGGGTAGTCCTTCGTGGACGGAAGCTGTTATGGAATAGTCAAGGTTGCTTCTTCATGGAACCCTTCGTGGGTAGAGCCCTCCATGGACTCTCGCGACCGTTACCCTCTGTGGGTTGAAGACTCCATAAACACGGACGTACAATAGCACCGCCTATCGGAACCACGCGAAAAATCATTGTGTCTTCAAATTTCATTTGATCTTCCTACCCTTCTTCCACTTACATGCTTGTCTTTACTTTCTGTTGCCATAATTTTAGACATGCATGTGTAGGGTGTACTTGACTTGCTATGAATGATAAAGTCTGCCAATACTTAAAATTGGGAAAAGGTATATTTTAATTGGTCATGTAGTCTAATCACCCCCCTCGAGCACTACTTTCGATCCTACACTAACCCTTCCAGCTTCAGGAGGCGGAGGAACGGCGACGCAGGTGAACTTCTTCATCAGCGCCCCCACGGCGCCCTTCACGGCCGCCGCAGCGATGGTGCGAACCCCGGGATCGCCGGGAAGATCACAGAGCTGAAGTCAAACCCCGGCTCACGAAGGTAGAGGTGGATGAAGACACGCGTCGCGTCCTCGGAAAAGAGGTCGCAGCAATCACTCTCCAAGAGTTCCTCCACCTTGACGACGACACCCTCCATGGCCTTGACAAGCTTTGAAGAGAGCCCCGCGAATCCTCTCTCTGGAGCCACCAGGGGCTCCGTAAACCCATCCCAACAGAGGGAATGGAGCACACGGCGAAGCCTGAGCTCTACGGAGGGAAAGGCATTGAGCTCCGCAGCCTTTTTCTCCTTAGCCGCGATAAGGGCTTCCTCCAAGGTGTCAAGCCAACCCTTCTCTGCAACAACTCCCTTCTCCAGCGCGTCCAGGCGCTCGCACTCTGCGGCTTGGTTGGCCGCCGCATTGGACAGCGTGAGGTCTTGATCCGCAAGCTTGGCCTCGCGGGCCTTGAGGTCTTCTTCTTGTTGACGCAGATGCTCCACAAGCATGGACTTCTCCTCCTGAAGGGCCTTCAGGCGGGCCTCCACCTCATCACAACGCCTGGTAGAAGACGTCCCATCGGTTAATGCCGCCTTGCGGGCTGCTCTGGCCGAGGCGGACTCCTTCTCGCTTTCCGCCACATTGGCCTTGGCCTGGCCCCAAACCGCCATGGCAGAGGTGTCGGCCTGGAGCCATCCGGAGAGGACCCCAGGCGGCCCTTCACGAGGTGATCGTCAGCGCCCTCGAGGGCATCCTGAACCTGGCCCAGAGTGGTGTAAGCCCTGTCTAGGACGCCGAGGCCGTGCGTCACGGGCATCAAGACCTCGTCCGGAGGAGTCGCCTATGGGATCACAGGAGGCTCCCATAGGGCGGAAGAAGCATGAGGAGCGGGAGGCACCGGAGGCTGTTCTCAAACCATGGGCTAGGTGGATGCAGACAGGTCTGCGGGCAGCTGGCCCTCGGGGGCTGGCTCTTTGGACAACAACACCAACGTGCCTCCAAGGGCAGGAGCGGTCGCACTAGCAGGCATCGGGGGCTCATGGGGCTCCACGGCAGCAACCAGGAGGGTCGCCTTGCGAGCCCCCACACCCACTGCGTCTGGTGCCTCGTCAGGTAACGACAAGGCGACAGGAGCGGGCAGCGCGTTGGAAAGCTCCTTCCTCTTGACGCCCACTTTCCTCTTCCTCACCTTCAGCACAACGACATTCCTGGTTATCAAGCAAAGGAGATATAATCATCATGTGAGCTACCGGCAGGCGACCAAGGCTAAGAGGGATACTTACTCTTCGATGTCGACCCACTTCCTCTTCTTATCCACCTCAACAATGGCAGGAACACCCATGCCTCTCTCTACGAGTGTGCGATCGCGAGGGGGAGCAGGGGCACCGTCCACAAGGGCACCATCCAGAGAAGCCTCTCCAGCCACGGACCCATCCGCCTTGCCCGCGAGCTGCGATTCGGGCAGATGCGAGACGGGCACTTTGGCAGCCTTGCCGCATGGGCAGGGCCCACCGGGGGGTACTTAGCCCCGCGCTTCTTGGGGGTCACCCGGCGGGCAGACCGAGCGGCACGCGGGGTGGGTCCCGCCCCCCTGAGGACCTTGGCGGGATGTTGAGAAACTGCAGCAGAGACTTCACTGGCATCATCGTCGTCTTCAAGGCCACTCAGGAGCTTGCTCTATGACAAAGCGGACGCTTCCTCCAAATCGTCGTCCACTGCCTTCTTCGAATCCTCCTTGCCCATGGTGTCACCGAAAGACACCGCCATCGGGGAACTAGGGCCCTCAGCTCGGAAGAGCCCCAGTTCATTGAAGATGGGCATCACGGCAACTAGATCAGCGTTGTCATTGCGACAATACAACGGGGTGTAGTCGTCGGGAAAATCTCCGGGGTCGCCATTGAGTAGGGTCGTCACAACCCTGCTCAGCTCCCTGGGGGACATGTCTGCGGACCGAAGCCTGAGGTTGTCACTGCTACCCCGATAGTCCCACAAGGGCCTCGAATGTGACTGGAGGGGCGCCAGGCACTGCGTCAAGAACTCCTTCACTATCATCCCCCAATCAGCTTCTTGGTGCCAATATCGTGAGAGATCTGCTCCAGGACGGGCCTAGCCCAGGGGACAGAAAGCTTTGCAGAGCTCCACGTAGAGGTCTTCTTCGGCAGTCCCTTCGCTAGATCCAAGCGTGAGTTGGTGCTCTTGACATCCATGAAGACCCAATGGTGCTCGAAGTTCACCACCTTCTTCCCGGCGTTTAACAACATGTTACCTTTATGGACCGCGATGAAGGAGACGCACACTGACCGCTGAGTGTCATCATGCGCCTGCAAGCTGAAGAAATGACGAAAGAGGGCCACCGAAGGCTTCAATCCTAAGAAAGCCTCACAATAGAAGGCGAAGATGGACAAGAGAAGAATGGAGTTGGGTTGGAGGTGAAGAGCTTGGATCCTGTAATGGTCGAGGATGGTGGTGAAGAACTTGGAGAAAGGTGGGACGAGCCCATTGAAGACAATATGGAGGAAGAAGGGATAAGCTAACTTTGACGGGCGCTACTTCTCTGAGGAGCCGCCCCATATCAAGGTTTGCCCCCACTCATTGGTCTCGTCCGCCATTGACAGAAGCACCGGGGCGAGGTCCCCATCCTTCACTATGGTGGACACTGAGAGCGCTAGTGAGATAGAGGCGAAGGCCGAACTCTAGGCCTCAGGCTTCGACTTGCCGGCGTGAGCCATCGAGAAGTTCCCGGGACCAACGAAGCAAGGAGGAGGATGGTGTAGTGCTAAGATCTGGAGAGGTTACTGCTAAGGCCGGAGATCTAGAAGTAACTGCAAGAGCGCAGAAGAGGAAAGCAATAAAGGCTCGACGCAGGAAGTCACGCTTTTGTCGATTCGAGCAGTGGTCGAATAGGCATAGGACGCTCGACACCAACCGCACAATGCACATCAGTCCTGGCCCACAGGCGTTTGGTGCCTACGACGCCTCGGGCTGTCCTCAGCAGCTTCGCTTAGAAGCTGGCTCGACCACGCCTTGGGCCCGAGGGCTACTATCGGTGTTCATAAAATTGGGGTACCCAGACCTGCCTGCCTTGGCCCACCTCGTCAGCCAAGTACGGTCGGTGTGACCCCACTCAAGAAAAGGCCCTTGCGAGAGCCCTGAGATCGCGAGGGAAGTAGCACCAAGACCTGCGAGGAATGGGCCTCCTCAGGCCCCCTCTGGAGCGAGGGAGATCTCTATGCAGCGCTTGGCCTCGAGAGGCCAAGGATGACACCTGGTGGGACATGTGGGCGCTAGCGCGCTAGGCGGAACAGTTTCCCCTTTGGTGCAAAGGGGGCAAGGACGTACACGGGTTCCCAAAGTGCCCCCCAAAGGTTTACATTCTGGTGCAACAAGACCACGAGCATGACCCGTGCAGGATGGATGTCATCTCCTAGCCCACCTCTACATCATCATCAACTACGTTGCAGGCAAAGACCACCTTTCGTCAGGATCGAAATGTACTCTTGTCCCCTTCGAATTTGGCTGTTGTGGGATCCCTTCCCATCCATAGCAATTAGTGAAGAGGACCCGTGGCACTATAAATAGAGGCTAGGATGCACCGTAGAGTGGGACAACAAAATAGAAGAAAAGCAAGACCACCAGAGCGCCCTCACGAGGCAACTCACCGCTATACTAGTTCATCCACTAACCTCCTCGTGAGGCAATCCACCAAAGCAGGAGTAGGGTTTTACGCTTCACAGTGACCCGAACCTGGCTAAATCACTATGTGTAGCTTCTTCCTCCTCATTGTGCGAGTTCGTCATAGAAATCATCAAGTAGTGATCTAGGTGGGATGAGGCTGTTGTGGATCTTCGCACATGCCCCTGTGTTCGAACTTCTTTGGGCTTTGCGGAGCTCGAGATCTGACATATTGGACATGGTTGTACACTGATACGTCTCCCATGTATCTATAATTTATGAAGTATTCATGCCATGTTTACAATAATTCTATATGATTTTGCAATGATTTTATTAGAACTAACCCTAACTGACGTTGTTTTCAGCAGAACTACTATGGTGTCGTTTTTGTGTGCAAAAATAGAAGTTTTCAGAATGGGCTGAAATTTAGTATGATTTTTTCTGGACCAAAAGAGATCCCCAAAGCATTGGAGTTGGGCCAAAAGTGCCACGAGGGGGTCACAAGGTTGCTAGGCGCGGCCACCCCTCCTAGCCGCGCCTAACAAGCTTGTCACCACCTCATGGCACCCCTTGACATCAGATCGACGCAAAAAAATCCTAGAAATATAGAAACCTTCGAAAAGAAACCTAGATCGGGAGTTCCACTGCCGCAAGCCTCCAGAGCCACAAAAAACCAATCGGGAGCCCATTATGACACCCTATCGGAGGGGAAAACCATCACCGGTGGCCATCTTCATTATCTCGATGGTCTCCATGACGAGGAGGGAGTAGTTCACTCTCAGGGCTAAGGGTATGTACCAGTAGCTATGTGTTTGATCTCTCTCTCTCTCTCTCTATCTCTCGTGACTTTGGAGTGAACTCTTTGTCGCATGAGAGGTACTTACATATGATTCAACTATGCCAATACTGTTGAGAGAAATTGCACTAGTGAAAGTATGGACCCTAGGCCTTGTTTTCAAGCATTGCAATACCATTTTTGCTCACTTTTGTCACTTGCTACCTTGATGTTTTTATAATTTCAGATTACAAAAACCTATATCTACCATCCATATCGCACTTGTATCACCATCTCTTTGCCGAACTAGTGCACCCATACAATTTACCATTGTACTGGTGTTTTGGACATAAGAGACTCTTTATTATTTGGTTTCAGGGTTGTTTGAGAGAGACCATATTCATCCTACACCTTCCACGAATTGATAAACCTTAGGTCATCCACTTGAGGGAAAATTGCCGTTGTCCTACAAAACTCTGAGCTTGGAGGCCCAATTCGAGTCTACAAGAAGAAGGTTGCGTAGTAGACATCACATGCACCTAAATCATCGTTGGCATGCCGTGGCATGTCATACGTGTGCTTTGGAGCATGCTACAGTGCGCACCCGCGCTGTAGTCACTGCCCAATGCATGGCCCTGATAGCCTCGAGCCTCCCCTTCGTGTCCCCCGAGACACCCTCGGCGTCCATGACACGACACCCTTTCGGCTACCTCCTCTCTCCTCCTCCCTTGCTCTCTCTCTCTCTCCTCTCTCTCACTCTCTCTCTCTCTCTCTCGTAGTCACCCGGCCTTTCCTGTATGAGCATAGGCGCGCCAGTTCGGCTTAGGTCGCGTTGCTCTAGGACAGCCCTGTTGACGGCTGGCTATGGCCCAGGGCACAGTGCCCTTTTTCCTTTTCCATTTTTTGTCATTTTATAGAAATTCCACAAGATTAAATAATCCTCCGAATCCAATATTCCAACTCCACAAATCTTATAATCTTATGTGCTATTTATTGATGCCGCTTGTGCCACTTTTTGAAAACATTTTATGTACTAATTCATTTAAAAACCTTGTTTTGAATATTAAAAACCACTTCTAAAATAGTTTTAACACTTTTCAAAACCAAAACTAATATTTTTAGTTTTTAGGCTAGTATTTTATAGAGTGGTTGGACATTTTAGGAGTAAATTATTTTCTCTTTTTTTGTCGTACTCTTATTTTTGCCCGTTAATATTGCGACGATAGATTACGTTGTTGACGAGGGAGATGGAAAAAAGACTTTGAATACCCCGATGACTTTGTTGACCAAGGCAAGCAGCCCTTTGAACATATCTAAGAAACCATTTTTATGCATGGCATATAGAACTTACTTTCGTTACATTGAATCATGATGAATCGGCCACCATTGTTGTGCGTTACCTCCGTTAATTTCCTGGTTCATACTTGCACTATGCATGACCCTACCTTTCTATGAGGGTTGTGAGGGTGGGTAGTAGTTAGGATGATAAGTACTTGCTATGCAAGTGGGATGGGTAGATGCATGGTGTCGGAAAGTAAATGATTTGAAATACTTTTTGAAAAACTCATCGGATGCCACTAATGCCCGATGGAGATGATGTTGAGCTAGGTAACCACTTGATAAAGAAGTGGTGTACCAAAGTAATTTGTGTGTGTGTGTGTTTTCAAAAACAGAGAGATGTAAGATCTGCTAACCATCCCAACCTTACATGTACAACCACAATACTCCTCATGGACGGGGCTTTGTTGATTACTTTGGTCGATGCTAGAAGCGAGCCTGCATTACTAGTATTGGGAGTGACGTGATCACTCTCAATACGGGGGCGTGTCAGGTAAGGCGACCATGTACTATTTTTACAAACATCAGGCACACCATTGTGTCCCTTCATGGATGGTACTATGTTGAGCAATGCTCATGTTTTGTACATCATGAAGACATGGACCAACGAGTGGACTCTTTGTTTTGTGTCGTCAGGGGAAAGGTATTGTTCGGGTACTTACCTCGGGCATGAACAATACCGTGAGTCGTGGCTTGACACGAAAGTTTCCCGAGTCTCGTGGGTAAAGTCTGCAACTTGTGTGGAGTGTAAAACTTTTCGAATAGTCATGTCCATGATCATGGACAGTTGGTGGTCCTGCTTAAACTATGTACAATGTTTTCTCAAACTTGGTGTGGGGGGAGAGAAACATGGTACTTGAGCTAAGCCAGATGACTTGACATGATGACTGAACATGAGATGTGCAACCCATGCTGATGATGGTATCTGTAACCTATTCATATGTTACTTCGTGATGCATGCATACATGTTGATAGGTCATGGCACTACACTCAAAATTAGTTTTCCGCAAATTACCTACTTAGTGATGTATCATGCATTATTATATCTTGTTCCCAACATGGGATGCTTGTGAGTACATTCAAAGTACTCATTGGCTTGCCACTGATTATTTAATTTGCCAGGCATGGAAGAGCAGGAATTTGGGGAAGAGTTCGTTGGTGACGAACATGCGAACTAGGATGCTTCCCAGTCAGAATGCATGTAGGCTTAAGGTAGATGGCAAGGGTTCACACTTTCGTTCAAGATTTCTGCCGCTAGTTATGTTTGGTGCTTGGGCTTCACGGCCCTATCTATGTAAGACTTGACCTTGATGGTCTTCATTTGTGTAAGATGGTATGTCTGGATGTAGGACTCTTGTTATTTAGCTTCTATGTGTTCTTCATTTGTGTAAGATGGTATGTATGGATGTAAGACTCTTGTTATTTAGCTTGTATGTATTCAATGAGCATTGATCTCTGGGATCAATGTACAAGTCCAATTGCCCGAAAATATTTTTATGATTTTTCTAGACCAAAAGAAGAACTCGAAGCTTCGGGAGAAGCCGGAGGCCACACGAGGGAGGCACAAGCTAGCAGAGTGTGCCCAGGGGGGTGGCCGCACCCTAATGGCTTGTGCCTCCCTAGTGTCCCTCCCACCCCCATTGTCTGGCCTATAAATTCACATATATTACAAACACCCTAGGGGGGATCCCAAAACACTTTTTTTTCTGCCGCAAGTATCTGTTCGGCCGTGGTCTCATATGCAGCTCCATTCCGGCACCCTACCGGAGGGGGATCAATCACGGAGAGCCTCTTCATCAATGTTGATGACCTCATGATGATGTGTGAATAGTTCACAAACCTATGGGTCCATAGTTAGTGCCTAGATGGTTGTCTCTATCTCTCTCTCTTGATCTTCAATAGAATGATCATCGCATCTTTGCTTTGATCTATACGATGTAACTCTTTTGTGCGGTGTGTTTGTTGGGATCCGATGAATTGTGGGTTTATGTTAAGATTATTCGTGAATAGTGGTTGAGTTTTCTCTAAAAATATTATGATTCTTATTTTCATGATCATTGTAGCTTCGTAATTCTCTCCGATCTATTGATTTGCTTTGGCCAAGTAGATTGATCTTTCTTCACTAAGAGGGGTGGGTTGTAGTGGGTTTAACCTGACGGATTTGTATATCCCAGTGACAGCAGGGGAAAAGATACATCTTTGTGTTTTTTCCACTAAGGATAAAATGTTGGGGTTTATTCATATTGCTTGAGTTTAGTTTGTCTACATCATGTACTTGTTCTCCATGCATTACTCTGTTTGTCATGAACTTAATACGTAGAGGGGCAAGCATAGAAGCGCTCTTGAAGTGGAGTAACAGTAATAGGTGTGGGCAGGAGTCGGCCTATTTGTTTTGGACATGATGCCTATATGCACATGACCATTACTGTGAATATCACATAAATATGCACTTTTCTATCAATTGCCCAACAATAATTTGTTTACCCACTGTATGCTTTTTTTCATGAGAGATGCCGCTAGGGAAAACTATGACCCCCGGGTCTATTCACTTATATATTTACAAATCTATCAATACCTTGTTGTTCTGATTTACCTTTTATTTTTTTTGCAATTTACAATTATCTACAATTATCTACAATTATCTACACACTTCACTTGCTTGCAAATAACAAGATCAAGGGGATTGACAACCCTCTTGCCCGCGTTGGGTGCAAGTTGTTTGCCCTTTTGTGTGCAGCCGTGGAAGACGGTTGTGGATTGATGTTCATATTGGTTCGATAAACCTTGATTTCATAACGGGAAATACTTACCTGTATTGTGCTACAATTACTCGTTCCTCTTCACGGAAGACCCAATGTAGATCACTAGAATCAAGCGGTTGTTGACTGAAGATCTCCAGTTAGAGAAGGACTTCCTCGCCTCCACTACGCACACTTACAATGAAATGTAGAAGAAGATCCTTTTGTGGACAAAGCATCTCATTGACATTGCTGGCAAACTTTTCGCTCAGCTTGCAAACATGGGCCTGATGGAGTGTGCCTTTGCTCACGACAACACAGAGGCGGCTAGCATCAGGTTATCTATCTTCTTCGAGAAGCTGATTGGAGCACTGGTGAAGTAAGAGGAGGGTCGGGCCAAGAAATTCCTGCAAGGTTCCCGTCAGCTCTGTCGCGGGGTTCTCCATAAGGTTCTGGTGAAGGTTACCTACAACAACCCTGGCGTTAACTTGAACAAAGTCTTCTCCAAGTTACCAAAAGGCTTCTACACCAGTGAGCTTGATGCCCTTGTTTCTCCCATATCCGAGAGCGACGACTCTGTGACCTTGAATTAATGATTTCTCTGCTGTCGTTGTGGCACGCATATCAAAAATTGTTGTCTTTAATTAGCACCGCAACTTTGCTTTTGGACATAATATATTTGTTTGCTGGAAAGAATAGTTAGTGTCACTTATATGTTCTTGATCCCTACGCTTGATGGAAACACTTTCCGATGCGCACATCCTTGCCGCCAGCGATTTAGGAACGGATCGTTAGCAGCCTATTGGTGGTGCCGCTGTCAGTGAAGCTGCCTTGCCATCATTACTGCAGCTACTTTTGTTGCCGACCAGGCTTGAAACAACTCAAGTGCGTGACAAGGGTCCTTCAATTGTAGGTTTTCTCATACAAATGTTAAAAATCATTCAAGGGAGAAGAACTCACAACAAATAAAATTTTCGAAACCTTTTGCGGCTTAGCTTTCATCTGTTGTGCTTCTTGCCGCAAAATGATCGTCTTGAACGCGTTTAGGTATATGTACCGTCACTCCTCCTGGGAAGACTTGCACATGGGCGGTCCTTCTAACTTTTGAGAATAATAAAGAAGATAAAACAAGGAGGTAGGAACCTTGCTGGTTCAACAACCTTTTTGAGCCCGTTATGGTGATCACAACATTTCATGCACATACTCATAAAATAAATATGTACTTGACAAAAAGGTGCAGAACACTTAGCTTTATTGACTACACACAGGGTCTTCGCCTGGCTTTGTACCAAGGATACATGCCTTACCGGCGGACTTGTACAAAATGGGCTGCCATGGGAGGTCCCGGCAACAACGCCTCACAGTTAGAACATGCAGAGATGCTTGACATTCCACGAGTTTTGCACCAGGGTGCTATCTTCGGTCTCTAGGCCTAGTGACGTGTACCACCCGACAAGGTCCTTCCCACCTTGGCATCAACTTGTTTGATCCCTTCGTAGACTGGATCTGGCAAAGAACAAGGTCGTCTTCCTCAACGCTCTTGGCGCACATCTTGCGGCTGTGATAGCTACGCAAGGCTTGATTGTATCGAGCGGCATGCAGTGCAGCCTGAAGATGATCTTCCTCGAAGAGCATGGCATCATCTTGCCACAACTGCTCTTGTTGATCTTCATGAAAGAATTGTACTTGAGGCGACTTGTATGTGAGTTCTATGGGGACCACCGCTTCTACACCATAAACTAGGGAGAAGGGTGTCTTGTCGATGGCTCGATTCGGTGTTGTCCTGGTCGACCAAAGAACCGTCGGTACCTCATCAGTCTAGTGCCTTCTATGCTTGTGCAGCTTGCCGAAAGTTCTTGTTTTTAGGACCCGCGACACTTCAGTGTTTTCCCTCTCTACTTGGACATTGCTTCTAGGGTGGTCAACTAAGGCAAAGTAGCTCTTAGCACCGATGCTTTGACAATATTGCATGAAGGTGTTGCTGGTGAACCGTGTGCCATTGTTGGTGATGGTCCCATTGGGCACTTCGAAACGGCAAACTATCCCTTTGATAAACTTAACTGCTGCCTACTTTGTTACCTTCCTCACTGGCTCCACTTCAGTCTAGTTTGTATACTTTTCGATTGCAAGGAACAAGAATTCAAAGCCCCCGGTAGCACGGGGGAAAGGGATGACAATGTTGAGCTCCCAGACTACAAATGTCCAGGAGAGTGGTATGGTCTTAAGGGCTTGTGCTGGTTGATGTACCTGCTTGGTGTGGAATTGGCATGCTTCACATGTGGTTACCATCGCCAATATGTCTTGAATGGCTGTTGGCCAGTAAAATCCTTGACGGAATGCCTTACCGACAAACGCGCGGAATCCAATGTGGGATCAGCATATCCCTTTGTGTATCTCCGCCAATAGCTTCTGTCCATCTTCCCGAGAGATGCACTTTAGTTTCACCTCATTTGTTCTCCTCTTGCATAGAATGTTGTCCACAAACTGGTACATGCTCGACTATCAGGCTACTTTTTCAGCTTACTCTTGCTCCTTGGGAAGATCTCCTATTTGGAGGTATTGGATGATTTGTTGTGCCCATGTCGAAGGTTGTGGCTCAATGACAAGGACCAAAGGCATCTCATCTACTATGAGAGTGCTAGCTTCTACGAAAAGGAACAATTGGCCTGTCGGAGCTTGCTGCTCACCGGCAAGCGTCTTGTCATTTTCGGCAACCTTCTTCACGGCGTCTGGTAGCTTTGCCGGGAAATAGTCGCCAGAACTGATCTTTATCTTCTTTGTTCTCCGTGCTGATGGTGTGAAGGATGGTTGAGTTAATCAGAGTACAAAAGTACATGGTTCCACAGGCAACTTTTGAATAGCTTGCTATTTTATGCATGAGGAATGTGCTCCAATTGTAGACCATCAAAGGGCTCTTCCAACTTCGTCACTTCATCTACATATGCTTCTATCGGAGGGCTTTGATAATCTTTGTTTACTTTACGCACAACAAGTTGTGAATAACTTCGTACTATTAACTTTTTGATGATGAGGTCTACTGCTATCTATGGACCAGCAAGTAGCTTGTTGTACTCGGTTGTGTTATCTGTCGATACCTCTCAGGGAAAATGCATCTGGATCACATACTTGAGGTACTCTTCGGTGGGTGCGACAAGAGGCACTCCCGCACCAACGCCTTGTAGCGAGAAAGCCCCGTCAAAGTACATGATCCATTCTTGTGGTGCTTCCCTACTGTGGAGTATTGTTTCCAGAATTTCTTCATCTTGCATTAGCATCCATTATGCAATGAACTCCGCCAAGCCTCTGCTTTGAATAGTCATCATACTTTCAAAGCTCAAATCAAAGCTAGCAAGCTCCAAAGCCACTCGAAAATCCTGCCGGTTACTTCAGGATCTATCAGAACGCGTTGCAACGGAAAGCGAGTGACAACAGTGATATAGTGTGCTTGGAAGTAGTGGCGCAACTTTCGGGAAGCCAAAAAAGGCCAAAAGGCAACTTATGCACTAAGGAATACCTTGATCTAGCCCCCTGTAGAAGAGAACTTACTAAGTAAACTGGGTGCTGCACCATTTTCTTTTCCTATAAAACTTGTTGTTTTACTCCTTGCGACTGTTGGAATAGGGGCTTCGTAGGCCCAAGAAGGCTCGAACTCTATGGTGCACTCGCTCTCCTTCATTACTCCACTTCATAACCTCACGAGGACTCTCCGATGGCTCAAGCTAAGGAGGATGAACAAGGAACACACAGTTTATCCAGGTTCGGGCCAACTCGCAATGTAAGACCCTACTCCTACTTGTCTTGATTGCTTGGGGGAATGGATGAGTACAAGGCGTGTTCTTGCCAACCTAGGAGTCCCTCCTCTATAGTGGCCAGCTCCTTCTCTTATATTGGCCCTGGTCCTCTTCCCCCAAAAATATAAGGCGGGAAGGGTTGCCACAACGGCCAGTTTGAAGGGGGACAAGACTGCAACCTATCCTGACAATAGGTGGTCTTCACGTGCTAAAGCTCCTTGCAGTGAGGCGCATGTGGGCTCGGGGATGACTACTATCCTACCGAGCCCTTGGTCATGGTCCTCTTGCACCTAAATGGCAACCTTTGGGGATTGCTTTGGGAACCCGCGAGCTGGCGCTGCTCCTCTATCACCGAAGAGGAAACACTCTTTGTTCATGCCTACCGATACGACTCTGCGGGTCGCTCTGCATTGACCACGTCATCCACGTGAGGGGGTAGGGCTGCGTGACCCCACTATGCTATCCTTGGAGACCCATGTAGATCCCCACAAGAAACCTCGGGAGAGGGTCCCAAGACGAGGCTCCGGGAGGTGCCCCCAACGGGGAAACTCCATCGGCCTCCTGATGGCGCTTGTCGACGCGCCGTAGGATTGAAAGTATGTCGAGAGGGAGGGGTGATTACACAAGTTGACCAAATAAAAATTCTACCTTTTCCCAATTTTAAGTGTTGGCAGGTTTTAACAATGATAGAAAGTCAAGCACACCCTATAGATGCATGTCTAAGAGTATAGCAGCGGAAAATAAAGACAAGCATATCTAATAGAGGATAGGGAATAAGATCAATCGCAATTTGGAGACACGAAGATTTTTCCTGTGGTTCTGATAGGTGGTGCTATTGTACGTCCACATTTATGGAGACTTCAACCCACATAGGGTAACGGTTGCGAGAGTCCACGGAGGTCTCCACGGAGGGTTCCACGAAGAAGCGACCTTCTCTATACTAGGATGACCTACGTCCATGGAGGACTAGTCTAACTCAGGGTAGATCTTCACGAAGTAGGAGATCTCCTTGCCCTTACAAACTTCTTGGTTCAACTCCACAACACGAAGTAGGAGGCTCCCAAGCGACACCTAACCAATCTAGGGAGCACCACCCTCCAAAAGGTAATAGGCGCGATAATGATGATGAACTACTTGCTCTTGTCCTTCAAGATTATGCAATCCTCAACACCCAATCACTCTCTCACAGATTTGGCTTTGGTGGAAGAGATTGATTGGGTGGAAAGCAACTTGGGGACCCTAGAGATCAAGATTCATATGGTGGGAGTGGAATGGATTGATCTCAACAAATGAGTAGGTGGCTCTCTCTCTCAGAAAATCAAATGCGATAAGTGGGGAACTGTTCTGAGTGCTTCTCTTGCGAGAGAGTGGTGGTGGAGGGGTATATATAGGCATCTCCAAAAATCCAGCCGTTACACCTTAAGTTACCAACTCGGTGACAACGAAGTATAAAAGTCGGTGGTACCAGGTTGCTCCAAAGGTAGAAACTTTTAAATCTCGGTGAGATCGATATAGAAGTCTCGTCAGTACCGACAAGGTGACCAACGGTCAGATTGCAAAACTCGGTGGTGCTGATCCAAAATCTCAACAATTTTGAGTTTAAGGAAAGAGGCAACATAATGTTGGCAACCTAAACTTGGTGGCACCGATCTAGAGTCGGTTGTATCGAAGACCTAGGGTTTGGCTGTGATCTATTTGAGATGAAAATCGGTAGGACCGAGTGGGCATAATTGGTGGCACCAATTTGCATGAAAGGCTTTTACATACTTTTGTGGAAGAGCTTGTGGGTGTTTTGGTGACTATCACTTGTGCACGTGGAGCATTTTGTTCACCAACAATACCTTACCCCCTTTTAATAGTATTGGCTTTCCTATAGACTCAACGTGGTTTCTCACAAAGTAAAATGTAGAGTCTTCTTGCTTGAAGCTTTGCCAATGCTATTTCTTGCATTTAGGGGTCTCTCCACAATCCTTTTGCCAACCCATCATTGAATTTTTCCTGAAATATACTTATTGGAAGCATTAGTCCATTGAGATATATGTTGTTATTGTTTCCCAAAACCAACACGGGAGCAAATGTGGTTTCACGAGCGCCTCGTGAGGAGGGGACCCTCACGAGGTTCTTACTGCAGAGGATTGGTGGGGAACCACTTCAGGCCCATGACACGAGTCGCGCCTTGGGCAGCAAGTAGACGAGCCTAGGTACCCCCAGTCCCACAGGCCCGACAATAGCCCCCGAGCCCGTGCATGCACTACTCAACAAACAGGGGGCGAAGCGGTGCGGGCTCCAACCGCCTGCGGGCTAGGCTCGACGCATGGCGCGTGACGAGGCGTGAGGCTCCCTGCGTCCCCACAGCGCCTCGGCAACAACCCGAGCTAACATAAAGCGGGCATGCGGAGCAGCGCCATAATTGCTTCCCTTCATGCCACATTCTCCTCCTTGCATCGTCCTCCCTCGCGGGAATCGCTCCAGATCCAATCCCTTGCGAGGTACTTTCTTTGCTCCCCACGCAGCTTCTGCAATCATATGGTGCCTGCCGACAAGAAGGCGAAGGATGCAACCTCTGCCACGAGCCCTATTGTCATTGGGCCAACTCTCTTGCCCTCCGCCATCTCGGGTGACGAAGATCTAGGCCCTATGCTCCCGCTGGTGGCCGATGAGATGAATGATGGGCAGCTGACGAGGATCTGGCAGGGCTCGACAGCGCGAGCGGCCTGCTGTAGTCCGCTTACACCTTCTTCTTCCCCAGCATCTATGTTGGGCTGGTCCCGCAATTCTCCAATTTCTTCTACGCATCCTTTCCCATTACTAGATCCACGCCCTGCGCCTTCAGCCCAACTCCGTCCTGCTCCTAGCCATCTTCGCCTAATATTGTGAGGATTTCGTGGGCATGAGGCCCTCGGTGGCGCTCTTTCGCTACTTCTTCAACATGCAGTTCACGGCCTTGGACCAGCGCTCCGCGTGCGTCTCCTTCGTTGACGTCATGGGTCTGAGCATCCACTTGAAGGCTGGGAAGAAGGTGCAAGGCTACCAGCAGCATTGGGTCTTCATGGACGTGCGTTGGGTCAGCCCGTTCCTGATGGCCCCTACGGGCCGGCCTGCGTAGACCCTCGGGTGGAGCCACGAGAAGCTCACCGACCCAAGGGCGGAGCCCGTCCTAGAGTACACCGCCACTCAGGGGGAATCCCAACTGACGGGAGCGATGGTCATCAAGTGTTGAAGATATGCCCTAGAGGCAATCATGTATGATGATATTTCCTATGTGTTTATGAATAAAGATAGTCCTTAGACATTATCAGTGATGTGTATTAACAAGTACGTGACTTGTTTGTGAGACTATGCATTGTATGATAACTGTCATAAATGGTCCCTAGTCGAAAGGGTTTTGTGGACGCACAACTAATCAGACTAGCATATGACATGATGGATGGTTCGGTCTCACTGACCATGTAGCATTGGATGCTAGCCGGATAATATGGACTCGAAAAGATCTGGTCAGATTTGACATAGTTGGATCCGAGTCGAGATAAGGTCTGAGTTGGACATACCCGACTATGAGACGCATCGATAGGTCATCTTTGAGTCTCTAGTACAACATACGTTCTATGTCCTAAGACCTGAGCTGGCGCATGCACTCGAGATGGTGACAGACTTGCTTTGGGCCGACCAAATGCTACTCCGTGACTGGGTAGTTACAAAGGTAGGTTTCGGGCTTGTCCAGACCCATGCTGCGAGACATGGCCGAGCAAGATGGGATTTGCCCCTCCGATCTGGAGAGATATACTCTGGGCCCCTTGGGTGATCCGACCTGGATAAGCATGGACATGCTATGAGGATTATGAGATAATCCGAAGTGTTGGTCGGATACATCGGAACGAGAAAGAGGTTGTGCATCAACACGGATGACCATGTCGCCTTGTGCACGACAACATATATCGTGTGGCAAAGGGAACAAAAGTGTGAAGTACGGGTTTGCCTAACCAGCTTCACTAGACACTTGGAGTCGGCACGTCTTGCTAGAGGCTACTACCGACTGGTCGAGTCGGATGTGATCTCACTCGCGGCCAAGTGGATGAGAACCTAAAGGGCCGCGTGCTTATGGGAAGGAACGCGTGGGCTTGAGGATTCGTGTGAGGACCAAGAGTTGAGCCCGCGCCGGATGCCTATATATAGTGGAGGTGCAGCACACCCATCCGGTTGATCGCTTTAGCACTGTCATAAGGGTTTGCATGTGTTGCAAATAGCCACCTCCACTCGCTGCCGACTGTGTGATCGGACCTAGTAGTCCACTACACGGTGTGTTCCTCCTGCACGCGTGGATACCATTAGAGGCAGTGCACTTGCGCCGCTCCGGAGGACCTGTACGCGGGATCTGGCAGACCTGCTGTTCGAGGGAGATCGGACCGGCTGCTCGAGGGAAAATGTACGAGGAGGAGACGAACTACGCCGACGCGCTGCCCCACCTCTACTTCTGCTGCATGGCTCCGCGCGTCTAATGGTAATGATCTGTGATCCACCTCCATCGCATGTTGTTGGATGTTCTGCATGTAGGAAATTTTTAAGTCACATGCGATCCACCTATGGTAGACCCCAACAGTGGTATCAGAGCCTCTGCTATAGGTTTTGGTTTCGGATCGTTAGCATATGTGATATGTGGCAGCGGCGGATGAGATCTGTCGTCGTTCATGAATGTTTGTGTGCACGGTTGATGAGATCAGCTGCACATCAGGATAGATTTGACTATGTTTTCTATCAATTGGAATCAATGAGGTTGTGACACAACCTACCCCTACCGGTCGGTATCCGCCATCGGGGTTAACCGTGAAACGGAAATCCGAATTATGTTCGCGATGATTGATGAGATCAGTCAGATCAGAAAATTTGGCGTGATCGGAGTACAGATGGGACCACCGGGTGCATAGCACCTTGTATTTCGCACACGATCACACAAACCGGTAGAATGCGATTCTATGCATCAGTTTGTTTTGTAGGTTTGATGTGAATATTATGGCTCATATGTATGTGATGCATGTGTGTAATTTAACATGACCTGCGTGTCATGATTGTTAGTCGGCAGGAGCCAAAGTGCTATCATTATATTGTATAACGACATGCATGTCGAATTGTGATTCTTTGTAAATTCATTACTAGTTGTAGTAGTTGGAGAACAGAGGTCAGGTTCGAGTCTTTGGCGTCCTAGCGAGACGGACAAGATGGAGTTCTGCCCTGGTCATCGGAGTTGGAGATGACCTGGAAGGATGTCCATGAAGGAGCCATACTATTTTACATATTTATGTTTATATGTGATTGATATTGCTTCTTATTTCTATGCATGTTAGTATGGTAGAAAGATCCCTCATTAATATCAAGCATATTGCCATTCCGGATGTTGCAACTTCGCGCGTCAAGTACGTCTAGTGGTGGGCTCATAAAATTGAGGTGCTACTAGGTGTCCTTGAACTGGAGGGTTCGTGTCGGACATGGACATGCACTGCATTGGGTTAACTTGACAAGGCTATCAAAACGGTTTTGGGCCTTGTGGCAGAGAAGGTTGGGAGCCGGGGTTTAAAATACCTACCCAACTGATAGGAGTCCTATAAAGATACGATTAGCAAGGAGTTTCTTACTGAATAGGCAAGTTGGCTAGCAGTGATGCTAAATCTCACTAGTCGCTCGCGCTAGACGGGTCTTGAATCACTGCGAGTTTGCGAAGGGATGCTGACTTCAGTGGGAGTAGTTCTGTTTAAGGCTTGAATTACTCTAGATAAACACATTTCTTAGTGATTGCATATTTTCTGTTGTAGATCAATGGCACCACCTGCTCACAACTTTGCATTGAAATCAATTCTGGAAAAGGATAACTGAATGGAACAAACTTTACCACCTGGTATAGAAATCTTAGAATTGTTCTCAAGCACGATAAAAAGGAACATGTTCTAGAGGATCCACTTCTAGAGGCACCTGTCGATAATGCTAATGCCACAACCAAAAATGCCTACCAGAAATTCGTTCATGAATCAAGCGAGATCAGTTGCCTCATGCTGGCTTGTATGGACCCTGATTTGCAATAGCATTTCAAACACATTGCGGCTTTCGATATGATCGAGGGTCTCAAGAGCATGTTTCAGGTGCAGGCTAGGACCGAAAGGTTCAACGTCTGGCGATCCTTGATGGATTGTAAGCTGAAGGAAGGTGATCCACTGATCCCACATGTGATCAAAATGATCGGATACGTGTAAGCTTTGGATCGGTTGGGTTTCCTGCTCTTGGATGAGCTGGCGACTAATGCAGTTCTGGGTTCTCTTCCAACTAGCTATGGGACGTTCATCTAGAACTATCATATGCACGACATGGATAAGAAGCTCACTGAATTGCATGGGATGCTCAAGGTGGCAGAACAAGATATTAAGAAACGCACACATCAAGTGTTGATGGTATAGAACTCGGCTAAGTTCAAGAAGAGTTGGTCCAAGAAAAAGGGTAAGGCAAAGGGCACGGAGAAGGCTATCTCCGCCGCTGAGCCAAAGTCCGGACGGAACTCAAAGAGCATTTGATTTCACTTCAAGGAAGCTGGTCACTGGAAGAGGAACTTTAGCAAGTGGCTTGCTGAACACGGCAAGAAGGCCGGAGATGCTTCTTCAGGCAAAGGTACACTTGTTACATATGTTATAGATATTTACCTTGCTGACATACCTCATAGATCTTGGGTATTTGATACCAGATCGGTTGATCATAGTTGCAACCCGATGAAGGGGCTGGTAAGAACTAGGCGTGTGGCACAAGGGGAGATTGACATCAGGGTCGGCAACAAAGCAAGAGTTTCTTCTAGATTTGGAGGTCGGCACAATGCAGCTCAAGCTTCCTTCTAGATTTATTTTGGAATTTAATAATTGTTATTACATTCCTGCGCTTAGTCGGAACATTAGTTCTGCCTCATGCATCTAGAAACAGAACCAGTCTATAACATGAATGTCAAGAGGCATATGCCTAATGAGATAAATCTGACATACTTCTGGCATTGCCGGCTTGGACACATTAGTCTGAAACGCATGAAGAAGCTCCATGATGATGGACTCCTAACTTCATCCGAGTTCGGGTCGTTCGATACATGCGAATCATGCTTGCTAGGCAAGATGACTAAGTCTCCTTTTGCAAAGAGTTGCGAGAGGGCGTCCGTGCTGTTGGAGCTTATACATAGTGATGTGTGTGGTCCAATGAGCACAACAGCCAAAGGTGGCTATCAGTACTTTGTGACTATTACCGACGACTTGAGTAGATATGGATATATCTATTTGATGAGGCACAAGTTGGAAACTTTTGAAAAGTTCAAAGAGCTTCAGAACGAGGTTGAAAATCAGCTCGGCAAGACGATAAAACTTCTATGATCAGATCATGGAGGTGAGTACATGAGCCAGGAGTTTGATAACCATCTGAAAAGCTGAGGTATAGTACCTCAACTCACGCCTCCGGGTACGCCGCAAAGAAACGATGTGTAAGAATGGAGAAATCGAACCTTGTTGGAGATGGTCCGGTCGATGATGAGCAAATCGGATTTACCCTTGTCATTCTGGGGATACGCTCTAGAAACTGCAGCTTTCACACTTAATAGGGTACCATCAAAATCCATTGACAAGACACCACATGACATGTGGACTAGGAAGATTCCTAGTTTGTCTTTTCTAAAGATTTGGGGTAGTGAAGCATTTGTCAAGCGACCCATGTCGGACAAGCTTACACCCAAGTCAGATGAATGCATATTCGTGGGATATCCAAGGGAAACCTTGGGATACAGCTTCTACAACAGAGAAGAGAACAAAGTGTTTGTTGCTTGGAATGGGGTTTTCCTAGAGAAAGAGTTTCTCAATCGGGAGGCCAGTGGTAGAACGGTGCGACTCGAAGAAATTCAAGAGCCACTCGGGAATGAATCGGCTGATGATGAGATCACACCGGAGTTGGTCAGAGAACCCGTAGAGGAGTCGGCACCGGAGCCACGGAGGCCGGAAAGATTGCGTAGAGTGCGCGACGTTTTGTTGCTAGGAAGAGACGGTCAACCCAGATTACGAGCCATGGCTAGAGTCCATGAGATCTGAGTTAAAGTCCATGGACGACAACCAAGTCTGGGACTTGGTTGATCCTCCACCTGGCGTAGTTGCCATTGGTTGCAAATGGGTCTTTGAGAAGAAAACCGATGTGGATGGAAATGTTCAGATCCACAAATCTCAGCTTGTCGCTAAAGGTTATGGACAAGTTCAAGGAATTGACTACGACGAGACCTACTCGCCGGTAGCGATGCTAAAGTCGGTGAGGATCATACTATCTATAGCTGCATATTTTGATTAGGAGATATTGCAGATGGATGTCAAAAAGGCTTTCCTTCATGGAAATTTAAAAGAGGATGTATATATGATACAGTGTGGGGACCCCGACTCATAAGTCGTGATCACCGAATGCACATGTACAATGATCCCATAGATCAATGCTCACTGAACACACAAAAGCTGACTAACAAGAGTCTTACATCCACATTTAGCGTCTTACACAAATAAAGACCATGAAGATCTAGTCTTACATAGATAGGGCCACACGGGCCAAACACTTAAATAAAACAAGCAGCGCAAATCTTGATCACAAGCGTGAACCCATGCCATCTGCCTTAACCTACAGGCATTCTGACTGGGAAGCGTCCTAGTTCGCATGTTCGTCTCCAACGAACTCTTCAACATACTCCCGTTCTTCCATCCCTGGCCAATTAAATAACCAATGGCAAGCCAATGAGCACTTTGAATGTACTCGCAAGCAACCCAAGTTGTGGAACAAGGTAATAATGATGCATGATATAGCACTAAGTAGGTGATTTTGCGGAAAGCTAATTTTGAATGCAATGACATGATCAAGTAACTAGTAAGCATGCATCAACAATTGGTAGATATCCATATCACAAGTTACATATATCATCATAAGTAGGGGTTGAACGTATCATGTTCATTCATCATGCTAAGTCATCGGACTTAGTTCAATTTCCATGCTAAGTCATCGGACTTAGTTCAAGTAACATCTCTATGTTAACCACACACACACCAATGTTTTGTGAAAACATCTGGACATAGTTTAAGCAGAACCACCCAACCGTCCTTGACCGTAGACTTGGCTATTCGAATGGTTTTACACTCTGTGGAGGTTGCATACTTTACCCATAAGACTCGGGGAACTTCCGTGTCATCCACGACTCGCGGTACATAACATACCCGAGGTAAGCACCTGAACATGGCCTTTCCCATGGTGATACCAAACAAACAATCCACTCGTTGGTGCCATCCCTCATGATGTACATCACACATATCGTCCATGAGGGCACTCAACGGTGTTCCTATTGCCTCTAAAGAGAGTGCATGGCCTTCCACTTCCGGGACGAACCCGTCTCAAGAGTGACCACTTCACTCTTGCCACTAGTAATGTGGCCCCCTTGCCAGTACCAACCATAGTAATCAACAAAGCCTCGTACCACAAGGGGTATCATGGTTGCGCATGTAAGGTTGGGACAGTCGACAAATCTTAAATCTAATCTGTTTTCGAAAACACACCCTTAACTTGCTCTGGCACACCACTTCTTTCTTAAGTGGTCACCCATCTCATCATGATCTCCCTCGGGCATTAGTGGCACCCAACAGGGTTTTAAAAAAAAGTCTTTGAAATCATTTGCATTCCCATCACCATGCATAAACCCAAACCCTTTGCGTAGCATCTACTAGCATCCTATCTACACCCACCCGCATAACCCTCATAAGGTGGTAGGGTCATGCTCGATGCAAGTGTCCTTGGTAAAAGTATCGAAGACAACTCACCGAAGGGGATACACCACATCATGATCAATCGTCGAAACAACAAGTGCTATATGTCATGCATGAAAAAGTTTCCTGACATGGTCAATGGGCTGCTTGCCTGGCGCAACAAAGTCTCCGGGGTCTACAAAGTCTTCGGGTCCAACTTCTACGTCAACAGCGCAATATATCGTCGCGAATAAAAGCGATAAAAATAAGCATCACACAAAAACAGAGCACTCAAGCCACTAATAAAAATGCTACCCTACTCTGATAAATACTAAAGACTATATCAAAAATGTTTGTTTAATAGTTTGTTATGGAAAACATTTTTGAAAACTATTAAACAGAGGCAGATAATGCCAAATAGGGTTTTTTAAATTAAAACAGTACATAAAATGTTTTCAAACATTCTTACAAATGGCACTAATAAATTCTATGTAATATTTCAAGATTTTAGGTGAAGGAATTTTGGCCATTGGAAAATTATTTTATCCTGTGGAATTTTTGGAAGTTGGCAGAAAAAGAAAAAGGGAAAAGAAAAGGGCACATTGCCCTAGCCAGAGGCGGCTAGCAGTTGGGCCGGCTCAGAGGCCAACCAGCCCAGGCGAACCGGCGCGTGCGTGCCCGCGTTCAACCCTGACGGTTGGGGCCCGAAGGCCAGCGACAGAGAGATGAGGGGGAGGGAGGTGAGGATGACAGGTGGGCCTCGCCTGTCAACTTCAACCTCGAGGCAGGGAGGCCGGCATGCTCACTAGCGACGATGCAGGGCACGGTGACGGCAGGCGAAGGCGGGAACGTGCTTGACGTCGACCCGCCGTTCCTCTAGAGGTCGAAGAAGTGCCGGAGGCGGTCGGAGTCGCCGGCGACGAGCACCTGTGACGGAGGATGCTTCGAGAGAGTTCGCCGGGGCCTCTCCGAGCTGTAAACATGACGGAGGCGAGGGGGAAATGGGTCAAGAGGGCGAGGGGAGACCAGCGGGAGAAGAATGGGGACCGGAGGGGGCCGCTACCAAGAGATCGGCAACGAGGTCGCTGCAGCGGTCATTGGCTCGATCCCGAGCGCAGGGGCTTCGGGAGGTCTCCAGGGCGCGCAGGGTGGCTACTAGGGAGAGGAGAGAGAGACTAGAGGGAAGAGAATGCTTGGGGAGGGCCTTAAGTAGGCGGCCCTCGGTCCATCGAGCTCGGGTGCTCCCGCAAACTCGTGGCCGGGGCCAGAGGCCATGGGAGAGAGGGGGCGAGTCAGGGGTGTTCCTGGGGAGGGAAGAGAGAGGGAGAGCTGCATGCACGTGTGAGGCTGCGGGTTGGCCGAGTCGGGCGGTGCTGGGCACGTGCGGGGGGAGGGCGAAGGAGAAGGAGAGAGGAGGGGGCCGACCGGCCGGCGTGTCCCGGACGCCGAGGCCAGCCAAGTGGCGAGAGAGGGGAGCCCGAGGCTGTCGGGGGCATGCAGTGGCCAACGGCTATAGTGCCTGTCGGTAGTGTAGGGCGTTCGAGAGCGCGCGTTTGGCATGCCACGACATGCCAACGGTGTCTTGTGCGTGGCCAAGAGTGTCTAGGGCGATCTATGGCCTTTTGGATAAGAGAAAAATGCCTTGGATGCTCTAGGGTTCCTTAGGACAGAAGGGAAGTTGATAGAGAAGAGGGTTTTGCATCTGTCCAGGGTGTAAAACGAGGGTTTTACCCCACTCAGCTATTGAGTCTTGGCTAGAGAAAGTTAGTGGAGGTAGCTAGTAACCCTGAGGGGTTGTGCTAAAAGTTATACGGCAAGGGGAATAGAGGAAGGGGTGAAACCAGGGACTTTACCAATTCACCAGAAGGTGTTTGATAGAGATTTGGGCAAGATAAGTTTATTAACTTACTAAGATATTCAACAGGGTCAAGGGTTAGGTAAAAAAAAGATGATTCACCAAGTTTGAGCTCAAGTGATCAAAGTTGATAATGGAAACTTTGTGAACCCTAGAAATTAACAGAACCAGGTTTCTGTAGATCTAGATGCTAAGATTTTACCCTTGATGCACCACTTAGTGTAGCATCATGATTTGGTGTTTAGAGCATGGCCACAAAGTTTGACGTCAAGGGGATAAACTTCACAATGTAAAGTTGTTCAAATTTGAATCTAGACAGGAAGGGTTTGTCATGATATTATCTAGGTGTCGTGGGGAACGAACACCTATGGGACCGTGGGGCCCCCTTTCGGTTTGGCGAGGGGGGTATGCTGGCACAAAGAGCCGGTCAGGTAAGCTGCACACGGGGTGTTTTTACCCAGGTTCGCGCCGCATGGATGTATAAAACCCTACTGCTGCTTGGTTGTATTGATCCTGTTCTACGGTTCGAGCTACAGGAGCGCGATGAACGGCTGCTACGTGAGCTTGGGAACCTTCTCTCCCTTTCTAACCGTTGGGCTATCCGGTTGTCTAACTGCCTAACTATCCGACAACCCAAAAGCCAAAGAGTCCAAAAGTCCTTCTCTATAACACCGCGGGCCTCCTTTTATACTTAAGGGCATCCCAACAGTGGCGTACAGTGCGCACACGGGACGCATAGTGCTACTACAGTGCTATCATACCTAACCCTGATGGAGTAGGACAAAAGCATTAAATGCATCGTTAGGGGCCTCAGTCCGATAGTGGGACGAGACAGGGGCAGTCCCATCGGCGCCGCTGACTCCCTCCAATGTCGACGCCACGACACGCGTCCAGGTGGATCGACACCTATCATGTGCGTTGGCGGTGCTTGCTGGGCCCCCGCCTTGCCGGGACCTTGCCTTGCCAGGGGGACCATACCTTTCCGAGGTCCTGGAGGCTCTACGGCCCTCCCGGCAAGGTCTTGCCGTTAGTCTTGAGTCTTCTGTGTTGGTGCTTGGTAAGTCTTTGCTAGGTCCTGCCGCCGGGGCAGCTACCACAGCCCGCGCACGAGTAAAGGGGCACTAGTTGTCCCCAAAACTCTAGTGCACCGACACTAGGACTTTAGTAGCTTCTCCTAATGCGACTTCCATAAAAGTACCATCCGCGGCGGAATCTAAAAGATTCCTAGATGCAAAATTCAATCCCGCATAGAAAATTTGTATCATCATCCATAAACTCAAACCATCAGGGGGGCAATTTCTAATCATTAATTTTATCCTCTCCTAAGATTGTGCAACATGCTCGTGATCAAGTTGCTTAAAATTCATTATATCATTCCTAAGGGAGATGATCTTAGCGGGCGAAAAGTACATGGAAATAAAAGCATCTTTACACTTATTACAAGAATCAACACTATTTTTAGGCAAAGATGAAAACTAAGTTTTGGCACGACCTCGTAGTGAGAAGGGAAATAGCTTCAATTTCAGAAATTCATTATCCACATCTTTATTCTTTTGCATATCACACAACTCAATGAAAGTATTTAGATGGGATGCGGCATCTTCACTAGGAAGGCTAGAAAATTGTTCTTTCATAACAAGATTAAGCAAGGCAGCATTGATTTCATAAGATTACACACTAGTGGTAGGAGCAATCGGAGTACTCATAAAATCATTATTGTTGGTATTGGAAAAGTCTCACAACTTGGTATTCTCACACATCGTGACAAAGCAAGCAATCAAGCACACAAGCAAACGAAAGGCAAACGAAAGAAGGGCGAACAAATAGGCAAATCTTTTTTTTATTTTCTAAAAATTGTTTTAGAAGTGGGTGAGAGGAAAACAACAGGAAAATGGCAAATAAAGTAAATGCAAGAGATGAGTTTGTGATGGGTACTTGGTAGGTGACGAGGATATGTACCTAGGGTAGGGTCCTAGGCCTGACCTAGACCCCCATACCTAAGGGCATGACATTGGAGGACTTGAAGATCACGGACAAGATTATGACTGGATTCCCGGTGGCGCTCAATTCACTCGACAGGCAATCCACTCAGAGACTTCTTCCTTCACTCGACAGTCGACTATCACTCGAAAGACCTCGTTTCCACTCGACACCAGAAGACCAGAAGCCACCTCCAGGAGGCCAATGGGCAGGCGTTAGGTTTTACTTCATTAGTAGCTTTTATTATGTACGTTACCAGTAACAACAATCTTTAAAACCATGATCGGACCCTTAGATGCTAGGCAATTATAAGGGGCACCAAACTCTATATAAGCCACCCCTCCCCTCTGGCACAAGGGAGCAACCACTGTAATCTCAATATTCCACACGACAAAGCTCCCGCGCACTGAGACGTAGGGCTGTTACCTCCACGAGAGGGGCCTGAACTCATACATCCGTGTGTACACCCTCGCCTAGCTAGGACTCTGCCCTCTCCTTTCGTACCCCTACCTTCTACTGTCAAGCTCGTTCCCACGATAGTTGGCGCCCACCATGGGGCAGGCGTCTAAGCGACTTTCGGCGAGGTTGCGTTTTTCATCCTTCGACATGTCTTCTGGTGGTGTTTTCACTCTCGGCCATGAGATCCATTTCGGAGCGCTCAGCTTCATCGCCGATGATTCGGCATAGCTTCAGGAAGCGCCCCTCGATGTCGAGGTGCTCTCAGTCCGCGGGGCCGCGCACTTCCACGCGAGTTCCTGCGTCAGCCGTCGACTCCCTATGCGCCGGGACCCCTCGCTGTTCACGGTCACAAGCGGTCCGTCCGCTCATGACTCCAGCACTGGGTCAAGCATGCAGTGGCGCGTCAAATTTCTTCTCCGTAGATTGCTGCACTCGAGCCTGTCGAGTCTCTTCACGGCGTGTTCGAGTCGGATTCCGATCCATCCGATATCCCTTCCGAGTGCGAGAGCTGCGATCTAGCAGCAGAGGTCCTTATGGTGGGCTCTCATCAAAGCCCGCCGCCGGGCTTTGGCCACGGCAAGCGTGATGCTGGCAGTGTGTCGAGTGGTCATCCCCGTCGCGATGGTGAAGTTCTGCATACTCCCATCGTTGGTACGACCGCCGAGGCCCAGGCCTTGGAGGCCACACGTATTCAGCTGGAAGAGCTCCAGAGGGAACTCAACGAGCGCGCTCGCTAGCGTTCACCAGCTGCCGGTCGACGGCAGCGATAGATGTTCCTGACTGGATCCCACAACGACGTGGAGGTATATCGTACCCTTGTGCTAAATGTAGCAGTTGCCGCTAGGATAGTAGATTCCATTCAGCCGTCGCGGTCAGAAGCTGGAAGAGGGTTGATGCAAATCAGAGCACTGTTAGATGCAGCGCAGCGCCAGAATTCCGTTGTTTCATAGTCCCGCAACAGGATACACATCAACTCACCCAGGGTGGAAACCGTTCAGTTGACACACAGCCTTGGAACGCCCTTGCATCGTAGGGGTGGAGGCTTTCGTGAGGATCAGGTCAGAGATCAGTTTGATCGTGAAGACCACCGTTGAGTTCCCGCTCCTCCGCGGGGCGGTCCGCGCATGCCTCGGCACCCAGACAAAAGGCACTCATTCGGTGATGAGAGGAATGCGGAGTTTGATGCTCGTGATCTCCTCATCCAGAAGAGGATCGCAAGGGCAGATCTCATAGAGAAGGCCAAGATGGAGACTTTCCGAGTGGTAGCTCGGCCATGATTTCTGGTCCTGATTGTTTCAGCAGAGCCATCCGTTCTGCAGAGATTCCCCCCAATTCAGGTTGGCGGCTGGGATCGGAAAATTTTCTGGCGAGTCCAAGCCGGAGACTTGGTTAGATGATTATCGAATGGCTGTATAGATTGGTGGCGGCAATGACAATGTCACGATGAAGCACCTGTCCTTGATGTTAGATGGATCAGCTCATGCTTGGCTGAATCACTTGGCTCCTTCCAGTATATATTGCTGGGAGGATCCTGCCCGAGTGTTTATCCGAACCTTCGAGGCACTTTCAAGCATCATGCAGGTCTGTCAACTTACAACATTGTATCCAGAAGCCCAATGATACTTTGAGAGATTATATTAAGCGGTGGTCCACTCTGCATCATACAATGGAGAATGTGTCAGAACACCAGGTTGTGTGTGCTTTCAAGGCCGGTGTGAGATACAGAGAGCTTTGTCTGAAGTTCGATCAAACGGGTGATATTTCACTCGGCAAGATGATGGAAATCGCCACTCGGTACACCCATGGCGAGGAAGAAGACCGCCTCCGTAGCGGCAAAGGAAAGACAGTTGTCAGTGATACTGGCGGCAACTCCAATCGGAAACAGAAGTGAAAAGCTAAGGGTCCGGTTCAAGCAGAAGCAGCCGCATGGCGACCCAAGGAAAGATTAAGGGGAAGGCTAAAGCACAGTATGCCCCCAAGAAAGGAAAAAAATCAGTCAGGGACTGATATTATGGATTTGTCGTGTGTAATTCACACGAGGAAAGATGAGGAGGGCAATGTGATTCTGCCCAAGCACACCACTCGGTAGTGTCAAACACTCATTTAGCAGTTCAAGGAGACACCTCCGAGTGACAAGACTCCTGAAAAGGAGGAAGATGAAGAGAAAGAAACAGTCCCAGATGTCACTGCTACACTTGTGATTTTTGCTAATGTCGAGAGCAAGAGTCGACTGAAGGTCATCAACAAAGAAGTCAACATGGCTGTACCTGCTACTCCCACCTACCTCAAGTGGTCACAATATGCTATCACATTCGACCGGACAGACCATCCTGCTCATGTGGCCACTACTGGTCGACAGGCTTTGGTAGTTGATCCGGTGGTGGGGGCCACTCGACTCGGAAAAGTCGTCATGGATAGTGGCAGCGGTCTGAACATCCTCTAAGCGGATACCTTGAAAGGGATATGCATTCCGATGTCCTGACTCAGTGAAAGCAATATGCAATTTCACGGAGTCATCCCAAGGAAGAAGGCCAAGTCACTCGGCTAAATTGCGTTGGACGTGACGTTTGGGAACGATAAAAAAATTCGAAAGGAAAAGTTGACGTTTGAAGTCATGGATTTCCAGAGTGCCTATCATGCCATTTTGGGTCGACCCCCGTATGCACGTTTCATGGACCGACCATGTTGCGTGTATCTCAAGTTGAAGATGCCAGGCCCTAAGGGTATGATCACGGTCACTCAGCAAGCTGAAGAATGTCTCCAGCAAGGTTCCAAGATCGACGATCATCAGATGGCCATGGACGAGCTGGAGGAGTCCAAGAAGAGCGCTGACCCAGCTGATTTTCTCCACGCAAAGAAGCCTGCTTCTGAATCGGTGTTTCAGTCGGCAGGGGAAGTAAAGAAAGTGAACATCCACCCGACGGACCCAACAGGTGCCCCGACGAATATATCATCAACACTCGATAGCAAATAGGAAGCCAAGTTCATCCAGTTCCTCTGTGAGAACTGGGATATCTTCACATGGAAGCCTGCTGACATGTCAGAGTTTCCTAGGGGACTGAGTAAGCACCGTCTGAGAGTTGATCTGAAGGCTAAGCCCGTTAGGGAGCATTTGCGTCGATCGGCGGCGAAGAAGTGCAAAGCAATCGGTGAAGAAGTGGCCCGTCTCTTGCAAGCCATGTTCATTCAGGAGATTTACCACTCCGAGTGGCTCTCGATTGTCGTGATGGTGCCCAAAAAAGATAAGTCATTGCGCATGTGCATTAACTTCAAACATCTCAATCAGGTCTGCCCGAAGGATCATTTTCCGTTCCCCCGCATAGATCAGATTGTTGACTCGACTGCGGGATGCGAGCGCTTATCTATTCTAGATGCTTACTCTGGGTACCATCAGATCCGTTTGTATGGCCCAGATGAAATAAAGACAACCTTCATCACCCCATTCGGGCGTTTTTGCTACATCACTATGCCATTCGGCCTGAAAAATACCGGTGCTACTTTTATGCGCATGATTCAGAAGTGTTTACTCGACCAGATCCCTCGGAATGTCAAGGCGTACATGGATGATATAGTGGTCAAGTCCTGCAAAGGTTCCAACCTGTTGGCTAACTTGGCCGAAACATTCGCCAATCTGAGGAGATACGACATAAAGCAGAATCCAGCCAAGTGTACTTTCGGTGTCCGTGACGGCAAGTTACTCGGTTTTCTCGTTTCCGAACGAGGGATCGATGTCAACCCCGAGAAAATCAGCGCCATTACCCAAATGAAGACCCCTGTGCGAGTGCACAATGTTCAGAAACTCACAGGTTGCCTGGCAGCATTGGGTCGATTTATTTCTCGTCTCGGTGAGAAGGCATTACCTCTGTACCAATTGATGAAGAAGTCCGATACATTCGAGTGGACTCCAGAAGCCGAGGCAGCGTTTGTTGAACTCAAAGCCCTGCTCTCCACCCAGCCAGTGCTTGCCGCTCCATGCAGCAAAGAGCTACTGCTCCTGTACATCGCGGCCACTAATCAGGTCGTCAGTATGGTGCTAACTGTCGAGCAAGAGGAGGAGGGTAACACTTAAAAAGTCCAATGGCCAGTTTATTATGTCTCTAAAGTTTTGTCCCCCTCGAAGCAAAGATATCCACTCTACTAGATGCTGGTTTATGGTATTTACCTATTAGCGAAGGAGGTGGCACATTATTTTCAGGACCACTCGATTTCAGTCGCCAGTGATGCTCCATTGTCCGAGATTTTCAACAATCGAGACACACCCGGTCGAGTGGCTAAGTGGGCAATCGAACTCGGACATTTTGACATCAAGTTTAAAGCCAAGAAAAACATCAAGTCCCAGGCATTGGCAAATTTTATGGCCGAGTGGATTGAACATCATCAACCAATCCAAGTTCACTCGGCACATTGGACCATGTTCTTCGACGGCTCTAAAATGTTGAATGGGTCTGGTGCTGGTGTTGTCTTGATATCTCCTAGGGGCAACAAGCTCAGCTATGTCTTGCAAATTCACTTTGATTCCTCCAACAATGAGGCAGAATATGAAGCACTTTTGTATGGGTTGCGCATGGCTATCTCACTCGGCGTCAAGTGCCTGATGGTTTATGGCGACTCTGATTTGGTGGTGAATCAAGGGATGAAAGAGTGGGATGTTCGAAACCCCGCTATGACTGGGTATTGCAATGCCGTCAAAAAGTTGGAGAAGAAATTCGAAGGCCTGGAGCTTCATCATGTTCCATGACTGAAAAATTAGGCTAACGACAAACTAGCAAAGATTGGGTCGACTCGACGGCCCGTCCCCAGTGATGTGTTCTCAGAGCACTTACACACTCCTTTGGTGCAAGAAGAACCTTTCACCGAAGAGCCCCTGCAAGCTTTGAGCTCCACTGATCCGACCGAAGTCGATGTCCCTGTAGTAATCGATTTGGTCATGGAAATTCTGGTTGTCGTTCCTGATTGGACAGTGCCTTACATTTCTTATGTCCTCCAACAAGAACTCCCTGAAGATGAAATAGAGGCTTGGCAGATTGTGTGCAGATCCAAGGCCTTTACGATGATGGGAGATCAACTGTTTAGAGAAAGCGCGACTGGTGTGACACAGCGTTGCATCTCCCCAGAAGAAGGTCGAATGATTCCGGATGAGATCCACTCAGGAACTTTCGGCCATCATGCGTCCTCACGGACAATCGTCGCTAAAGCAGAACGAGCTGGTTTCTTCTTGCCACGAGCTAATGAGATGGCCAAAGACATTGTTGATCCCTGTGATGGATGCCAGTTCTATGCAAACTTGTCACATAAACCAGCCTCTACTCTGAAGACGATTCCCCTCGCCTGGACATTTGCTATTTGGGGACTCAACATGGTTGGTCCCTTTCGGACTGGAAAAGGCGGTTTCACTCATTTGCTAGTTGTAGTCGACAAGTTTACCAAGTGGATAGAAGCCAAGCCCATCAAGAAATTGAACTCCCGTACGACAGTTACATTCATGAGAGAAATAATTTTTCGGTACGACGTTCCTCACAGCATTATCATGGATAACGGCACCAACTTTGACTCGGAAGAGTTCAGAAACTTCTGCACATCTTAGGGCACTCGGGTGGATTATGCATCTGTCGCTCACCCGCAAACAAATTGGCAAGTCGAGCGAGCCAATGGCCTCATCCTGCAAGGTCTGAAGCCTCGTCTCATGCGCGATCTAGATCATGCCGCTGGTGCCTGGGTAACTGAGCCACCGTCTGTGTTATGGAGCCTGGGAACTACGCCAAATCGGTCGACTGGACGACCTCCTTTTTTCCTGGTCTACAGCGCCAAAGTTGTCCTGCCGAGTGACTTGTTTCACAATTCTCCCCTAGTGGAACTTTATTCTAAGGCTGAAGCTGAACATGCTAGGTAGGATGGTGTTGATCTCTTGGAGGAAGAACAAGAGATGGCTTTGATCCGGACTACAGCCTATCAGCAGGATCTACAGCGCTTCCATGCGAAGAATGTCAAGAGTCGATCGTTTCATGAGGGAGACTTGGTGCTCCGAGTGAATCAACACCAACCTCTTAAGCTTGCTCCCGCTTGGGAAGGTCATTTCGTCGTCACTAAAGTGCTGAACAACGGAGCTTATCATCTGTACAATCTCATGAAGCGGATGGACGATCCACGAGCCTGGAATGCAGATCTGGTCCGACGTTTTTATACTTAGAGACAAAAGAGTCTTCTAATGTAACAAGAACACTTCATCTATGCAATTGAAACTTCTGCAATATATATTGTCGATTCCGATCATACAGTTTCACTCTTGGGAATACTACGAGTGTTGAGAAATCTTCACACTCACGGGCTTAGTTGTGAACATGCTTTCGCGTAAGTTATAAACCCTATCGGGTGGATAGCAGTCCATTCACTCGACGACCTACTCACGAACCAGTCTTCGCTTAGGTTAAAAAATACTCCGTGTGTCGAGCAATCCTCGCACTCGGGGGCTTAGCTGTGAACATGGTTTCGCATAAGTTAAAATCCTTGCCGAGTGGATAGTAATACATCCACTCGACCCCCTAGCTGCAAATAAATCTTCTCCTAGGGTCAAAAATATTCCGAGTGTCGAGCAATCCTCGCACTTGGAAACTTAGCCGTGAACACGTTTTTGCCTAAGTTAAAATTCTTGGTCGAGTAGATGACGAAACTTACACTCGACGCCCTAGCCACGAATTAATCCTTGCTTAGGGTCAAAAATATTCCGAGTGTTGAGAGATCCTCACACTCAGGGGCTTAGCTACGAACATGTTTTCGCCTAAGCCTAAAAACAAACTCAGTCGAACAAACGATTGAAAGCCAAATACGGATAAATCCAAAGGTTTAATCACAGATAAAAGTTTTGCGAGAAAGCAAAAGTGCTCAGGCCTAAGGCCTGAATGAAATTTTAAAGTTGATAGAGTTTCACTCGGCATACCGAGGCAAATACAGTTTTCTTCCGAAGATCAAGTTTTTAAGCGCCCGACGGGCTTGCTGGCTCGATGAAAGTGTCCAAGTCGATGCTGTCCACAATCTCGGTGGCTGCATCGATGAAGGTCTCCATGAAATCTTCAAACCGCAGCTCCTTCAGCTTGTCTTCCCTCACTTCCTTGCAATGGACCCTCACAAGGGAGAGCGCCATGTCAGCACTGAAGTGAGAAGCAGATTTCTTCCAGGCTTGCACTCGACTAGGGAGGTCGTTCAGGCATGTCATCATAGATGTGAGGTCAAGCTGAAGAGTGTCTTCAGGCCACAGATCCTTGTCGATCCACTTCATTGCAGTTTTCAATCAAAGGACAGACGCTTGGACACCCTGAAGCCTGATGTTGAGTTGGAGCATGTTCATGGCCACCGCATCCCCAACAGGTGACTTGGTGGGGTCCAGGTTGGGCTCGATCTCCTCGGTCTCTTTCTCAAAGTCTTGGCAGAATTCTGGGAAAGAAGAATGAGAGAATGGGATAAGGACTGGTGAGATGTAGTCGTCAAGGATTCCATAAAGTTCAGTCGACAGAAAAACTCACCGTCGAGTAGAATATACATCTTCCTCGAGAACTCTCCGAGATGCCTCTCCAGGCCGTTGCTCCTCTTGGTTAATTGCTCAGTCTTCTTGATGAGGTCAACACGCTCTTGCTTCAGCTTTGAGTGTTCTTCCTCCATTCTCTTCGCGGCAGCCAGCCTCTTGTGAGCAGCTTCAGTTTTCTCCTTCACCACACCATGGCGTCGGCGAGCACTTTGTCATTGTCCTCTAGCGCCTTCTTCATGGAATCTAAAGAAACAACATTGTTGAGTCACGCTTGAAGTTGACAGTTTTCATTGCGTACATCTGTTCAAGTGAAAGCACTCCGTTCAAAGCATGGAAAGTGAAGATGAGAATGTAGTGGGTAGAAGAAAGTTACCTCCTAGAGTTTTTAGCTCGGCGCGCACCCTCTCCAAAGCATTATTGGAGGTTTCCAAGTCCACACGCAACCGGTTCCTTTCATCCTCAAGATCCTTGTACTGTGCTCCAAGCTCACAAGCCCTTTGAAATCAACAAAGAAAGAAATTCAATCGACCAAAAATTCCAGCACGGAAATGCAGAAGGCCAAAAACGGTCGATTGGGCAGCGCACATCGCCCCGCCGCACTACCCTGGAATAGCGTCATATCATGGTTGATCAATGATGCCCATGAAACCAACGTTCAAGGGAAAGAGAGTTTAACCAAAAGTACACTCGACATGTCGAGTGGCTAGTGTACTTCGCGTACTATAAACGAGTCCAAGATAGTCTTTATCAGACCCCCGCCCGTGCAAGCACTCAACGCCGGTCTCGGGGACTACACCCAGTGGGTTCATTCAGAGTGCCCCCACTGAAACGGTTAACACACAATCCGTCGAGTGTTCCGTCGACCCTGTTTCGCACCTTTGAAGCAGTGTCTTCGGAGCAGGACAGTCAAAAAGAAAAAAAATACATACACTCGACATGTCGAGTGGTGCTCTTACTACGCGTATGATAGAAATTCCGATTTCGAGTTTTCAAGACTACTGCTTATCGTCTGCGATCAAGAGTAGCCTCGGGCACTACACCTAGTGGGTGCACTTAGCGTGCCCCCACTGGTTATAAAACAGTCGACAAGGTCTGCTCTGTCAAACTTCCGTCACTCGATCTGTCGAGTAACATGCTCCCCCTACACTTTGTGAAGTGTAGTCTATCCTTATGTAGCGTCATATCATGGTTGCTCAATGATATCCGTGAAACCTACAAAGTAGTTGCGGAGTAGCGCGGTTAAGGGCAAACGTATCCTGCATACGACAAACTCTAAGACCCCTGCCTGTGCAAGCACACGAGAACAGTCTCGGGGACTACACCCAGTGGGTGCACTTAGCATGCCCCCACTAAATCTACCAATCCTCGACCTATCGGGTGGCAGAAAATATCCATCGATGGAACATCCGTCATTCGATCTATCGAGTGACATACGCCCTACACTTCGTGAAGTGCAGTCTATCCTTATGTAGTGTTATATCACGGTTGATCAATGATATCCATGAAACCTAGAAAGTAGTTGCGGAGTAGTGCGGTTAAGGGCAAACGTATCCCGCATACGGCTGACTCTAAGACCCCTGCCGAGTCAAGCACTCGATAGTGGTCTCGGGAACTACACCTAGTGGGTGCACTTAGCATGCCCCCACTGAACCAAAACCAACTCGACTAAGACCTGATCTATTCGAGTAGATAGCTCCAAAACATTCTATCAATACAAAATAAACACCCAATGGTATGCAGTCAAAGAAGACATGAATCCAAGAGTAAATGTACTCAAAATCGAACTTACTCGGACATTCGTGCGAAGCGCTGTGCTAGCATCGTAAGCCAACTTTCTAGCCTCGTATGCCTCCTTGGTGCGCAACATCACCTGCTCCGCCTAGATCATGGCCTCCTTTGCAGCTCTGGTCTGATCTTCTAGAACACGATGCAGAGGAAAGGCCGTCATTGGCACGAGCGGCGTAATGATGGGAGAAGTCGAGGTAGTCTGGGCAGGACCGGTTGGAGTCGATGTTACGATGGTAGAAACGGCTGGAGGGGCACTCGCCAAAGGCACTGTTGGGTCAGTTCTGATCCGCGTCGAGTCACTCATCCCCTAGGAAGACTCCGCGGTCGATCACTGAGGCGTCTGCGTAGATGAAGTTCTTTGAGTGCGTATGCGCGGGGTGCTCTCGCCTCCACCCCTCGTACCCCCAGGGTGTTCTTCGTCATCTTCCAGCTAGATGATTTCTGGAACTATCAATCGACATAATTAACTTTGGCATCCGAGAAATCATATTCAATAAGCAAAACTAAAGAGTTGATTACCTTTGTGAGAAGTGGCTGCATCGGCAGTGTCTACATCCATGGCACCCCGTCCATCGTGTTGAGGCAACATCACTGAGGTAGCAGCTCTGATGGATCGAATAACATTCAGACAACAAGGATTTCAAGTCATAGTCGACAGTGAGAATTCAAAAGTAAACACTCACGTGGAGACGACAGGCACAACCATCTTCATACGAGGCAGGGCTTTGCGAGGTTTGGCCACAATCACTTTGGGTTGCTTCATGAATCGTTCGCTCGACTCAATAGTCGAGGGGAGGCTTCGCTTTGGGTTCTTCTCGCTTGGGCCCGGAGCCCTGTCCTCAACAACCGCAGGATCTTGGCGGGACTTGGAGCGGCATTCGAAGCGAGGAGGTGAATCGACCTCTAGCTCGTTTTCGTCCGAGTTTTCATACTCGTCTTCAGAGACTTCTGAACCATCGGCGTCCATGTTGCCGCCTTCGCTCACAACACCATCTTCAACTTGGTTCCCCTTAGGAACAGGCGAGTGCATGTTCGTCCACTCCTGGATGATTCAAACAAAGAAGTCAGTTCATATCTCAATTCATCACCCGATGGTACAAGTATGTCAGTCGATAGAACAAAACTTACCAGATTCTTCGGCGGGTTTTCGGCCGAGTAAGGCCAGATCCTCTTGGCTCCCAGAGGGTTGTCGCATGCTTCAGTGATGCTGCGAAGCCACTGCTCGATAGTTTTTTGCAGAACCTCTTCTGGGTGCGTCCTAGTTGAGTCCTCAGGGCCCGTGTAGTGCCACATGGTGTGATCCCTCTCTTGGAGCGGCTGAATACATCGACTGAGAAATGTCTATAACAGATCCATGGCAGTATCTCCACCTCCAATCAGTTGCACCACAACTTCAACCAAGATTCCCAGTTGGACATGTTCCTCTTCGGTCACCCTTAGAGACTTGGGGACAGCTGGACGGTCAGTTGTATAGGGGGGAAGGCCAGTCGACATGTTAGGAGATGCTACATCTTTGTAGTAGAACCGACTGAACTGCCAGCCTCTAACAGATTCAGGAAAACTCATGGCAGGGAAAGAACTACAGGCTCTTTTCTGAAGTCCTAAACCCCCACACAACTGAAGCACATGAGTCTTCCCGTCAGTAGGGAGAGCTTTCTTCACAGTCTGGGATCTGACCGTAAAGATGTGCTTGAATAGCCCCTAATGAGGAGAACAACCCAGAAAACACTCGCACAAGGTAATAAAGGCAGACAAATAGGAAATCGCATTCGGTGGGAAGTGGTGGAGCTGAGCGCCGATGAAGTGGTGGGATTAAGTCCCCATGCATCCATCCCGCCGGTGCAGTAAACTGAGTGGTCAAGGGATTCTTTCCCTTGTTCTTTGATGCCCCCTTCTTGGCACGCTCCAGCTTCTCCGTGACGCCCTTCGTCATCATGGCGGACGCTCTCGTCGGAGAAGAACAGGATGAGGCACTGGAGACAGGGGCGGCGGAGGAAGAGAGGAAGTTTGGGGAAAAGTACTGTGCAACCCGCGACGCTTCAAAATTTATATCTCGCCGAGTGCCTCATTGATTGGTGGACCCACGAGATCACCGCACACGCCAACCGTAGTCTGCGTCCGGTACATGGTGAAATGACCGGCATGAGAATCGAGGTGTCATGCTCTCACTTGCTCTGATCGTGGCATCATCATCGCACGCACGCGCTTCCCAAATTTTCGTATCCTGCAAAATCCGGGTCTGACAGATCGACCCACCACCCCCGAAGATTCCTTCGGGTCATTTGGAACAAAATTGACACGGAACATTCACTCGGGTATTATCAAGGCTGAATGGGCCCGGGCGAATGGTGAAAAGTTCAGTCGACGCAAGTTTCGTTGAAGTCCTGAATATCATTTGGAAGATTTGATACCTTATGTTGAAATGGCATCAATATACCCATTCACCACTCAAACCCCGATCCGTTTGGGGGCTAATGATGAGGATATGTACCTAGGGTAGGGTCCTAGGCCTGACCTAGACCCCCCTACCTAAGGGCATGACATTGGAGGACTTGAAGATCACGGACAAGATTCTGACAGGATTCCCGGTGGTGCTCAATTCACTCAACAGGAAATCCACTCGGAGAATTCTTCCTTCACTCGACGATCAACTGTCACTCGGAAGACCCCGTTTCCACTCGACGCCAGAAGACTAGAAGCCACCTCCAGGAGGCCAACGGGCAGACATTAGGTTTTACGTCATTAGTAGCTTTTATTATGTACGTTACCAGTAACGGCAGTCTTTAAACCCACGATCGGACACTTAGATGCTGGGAAATTATGAGGGGCAGCGAATTCTATATAAGCCGCCCCTCCCCTCTGGCACAAGGGTTCGCAACCACTGTAATCTAAACATTCCACACGACAAAGCTCCCGAGAACTGAGACGTAAGGCTGTTACCTCCATGAGAGGGGCCTGAACTCATACATCCGTGTGTACACCCTCGCCGTAGCTAGGACTCTGGCCTCTCCATTCGTACCCCTACCATCTATTGTCAGGCTCGTTCCCACGACAGTAGGCTTGATGTGTATCCTCCCCGGCATTGGCGCTAGAAATCCTTCTTGCTACCTCTTGAGCTTGCGTTGGTTTTCCCTTGAAGAGGAGAGGGTGATCCAATTAAGTATATAAGTATTTCACTCAGTTGTTGAGAACCAAGGTATCAATCCAGTAGGAGGAACAAGCAAGTCACCAATGGATGCACCTACACAAACAATTAAACTCTTGCACCCAACGCTATAAAGGGGTTGTCAATCCCTTCATGATTATCTGCAAGGATTAGATCTAATAGAGATAGATGTAAATGAGAACAGAAAGTAAAAGGTAAATAAATTGCAGCAAAGTATTTTTGGTATTCTTGGTTTATAGATCTGAAAGTATATTATGAAAAGTAGACCCGGGGCCATAGGTTTCACTAGAGGCTTCTATCTCGAACGAAAATATCAAGGTGGGTAAACAAATTACTGTCAAGCAATTGATAGAAAAATGAATAATCGTGTAGTTATCCAAGGCAATGATCATGCATATAGGCATCACGTCTGTATCAAGTAGACCGAAACGATTCTGCGTCTACTACTATTACTCCACACATCGACCAACTTCTGCCTGCATCTAGAGTATTAAGTTCATGAAGAACAGAGTAAAGCATTAAGAAAGATGACATGATGTAGAGGGAAAAACTCAACCAAAATGATGAAAACCCCATGTTTTACCCTTGATGGCAACAATACAATACGTGCCTCGCTACCCCTACTATGTCACTGGGTGAGGACAGCGCAAGATTGAACCCAAAATCAAGCACTTCTCCCATTGCAATAATTACCAATCTAGTTGGCCAAACCAAACCAATAACTCGAAGAGACTTACAAAGATATGAAATGATGCAAATAAGAATTCAAACGAGATTCAAATAAGATTCATAGATAATCTGAACATAAACTCACAATTCATCGGATCTTGACAAACACACCACAAAACAGGGTTACATCGGATAGATATCCATGAAGATCATGAAGAACATGGTATTGAAGATAAAAGAGAGAGAAGAAGACATCTAGCTACTAGCGATGGACCCGTAGGTCTGTGGTGGACTACTCACGCATCATCGGAGGGCCAATGTCGTTGATATAGATGCCCTCCATGATCGAAACCCCCTTCGGTAGATTACCAAAAAAGGCTCTGATAACCCACAAGTATAGGGGATCGCAACAGTTTTTGAGGGTAGAGTATTCAACCCAAATTTATTGATTCGACACAAGGGGAGCTAAAGAATATTATCGAGTATTAGTAGCTGAGTTGTCAATTCAACCACAACTGAAAGACTTAATATCTGCAGCAAAGTATTCAGTAACAAAGTAATATGGAAGTAACGGTAATGGTGGCAAAGTGATAGTAGCAGTTTTGTAGTGATTGTAACAGTAGCAATGGAAAAGTAACTTAGCAAAGATCAATATATGGAAAGCTCGTAGGCAATGGATCAGTGATGGATCATTATGTCGGATGGCATTCATTATGCAACAGTTATAACATAGGGTGAAACAGAACTAGCTCCAATTCATCAATGTAATGTAGGCATGTATTCCATATATAGTAATACGTGCTTACAGAAAAGAACTTGCATGACCTATTTTGTCCTACCCTCCCGTGGTAGCGGGGTCCTATTGGAAACTAAGGGATATTAAGGCCTCCTTTTAATAGATAACCGAACCAAAGAATTAGCACTTAGTGAATACATGAACTCCTCAAACTACGGTAATCACCGGAAAGAATCCTAGTTATTGTCACCCTGGGGGATGCGGATCATAACTCGTAATAGGCGTCTACAACTTGCAAGATAGGATCAAGAACACCCATATATTCATGAAAACATAATAGGTTCATATCTGAAATCATGGCACTCGGTCCCTAGTGACAAGCATTAAGCATAGCAAAGTCATAGCAACATCAATCTCACAACATAGTTGATACTAGGAATCAAACCCTAACAAAACTAACTCGATTACATGATAAATCTCATCCAAGAAATCACCGTCTAGCAAGCCTACGATGAGATTACTCACGAATGGTGGAGAACATGATGGAATTGGTGATGAAGGATGGTTGGTGATGACGAAGGCGTCAATTTCCCCTCTCCGGAGCCCAAAACGGACTCCAAATCTGGTCTCCCGAGGAAGAACAGGAGGTGGCGGCGGCTCCGTATTGTGAAATGCGATGAACTCTTCTCTCTCATTTTTTCTCCTCGAATAGGAATATATAGAAGTGGAAACAAGGTCAGAGGAGCAGCAGGGGGCCCACAAGCCTACCCGACGTGCCCTAGGGGGGTGAGCGCGCCCACCAGGCTTGTGGCCAGGTGGTGGCCCCCCTGTAGTTGATTCTTTCGCCAATATTTTTTTATTAATTTCAAAAATATTCTTCGTAAATTTTCAGGTTAATCCGAGAACTTTTATGTCTGCACAAAAATAACACCAAGGCAATTCTGCTGAAAACAACGTCAGTCCGGGTTAGTTCCATTCAAACCATGCGAATTAGAGTCCAAAACAAGGGCAAAAGAGTTTGGTAAATTAGATACGTTGGAGACGTATCAACTCCCCCAAGCTTAAACCTTTGCTTGTCCTCAAGCAATTCAGTTGATAAACTGAAAGGTATAAAGAAAAACTTTTACAAACTCTCTTTGATCTTGCTATTGTAAATATGTCTAACTTATGTTCAGATTTTCAGCAAGGATTATAGACTAACCACATTCCAATAACATTTAGGTCTCACATTTACTCATATCAATGGCATAATCAACTAGCGAGCAATACTAATAAGTCTCGGGTGACAACAATGTTATCAAAACAATCATGAGTCAATATGACATAATGGTATCTCGCTAGCCCTTTCTGAGACCGCAAAACATAAATGCAGAGAACCTCTGGAGAACGAGGACTGACTAAACATTGTAATTCACGGTGAGAGAGATCCAGTCAGGCTCATACTCAATATCAATTAATAGCAAGGCATACAAATGACGATGGTGCTCTCTAACTGTTGCTTTTTATAAGAGGATGATGACTCAACAATAAAGTAAATAGAAAGACCCTTCACAGAGGGAAGCATTGATTATAGAGGTGCCAGAGCTCGAGCTTTTAAAACAGACATAAGTAATGATTTTTGGAGCGGTATGCTTTCATTGCTCACATAACGACCAAGAGGTTTTCAATATCTTCCGTGCTAGATACATTATAGGCGGTTTCCAATCAGAATGGTAAAGTTTTTACTCCCCCTCCACCAATCAGTCACACTCCACGGCGGGCCGAATCCATGGGTACTGTCCATACAAACGCAGTTCTGGGGAGTTTTGTTTAATTATAATTTTTATTTTTATTTCGAGCATGGGACTAGGCATCCCGATTACCAACCACTTTCTCGTGAATGATAGTGAATCAACACATATCGTGAGAATAACCCACCTATCATGGAAGATACTCACAACCCCTAGTCGCCACATGAGCGATTTGGGCATACAAAATAGAATATTTATTTTAAGGTTTAAAGTTTAGCACATGCAAATTTACTTGGAACGACAGGTAAATACCACATATAGGTAGATATGGTGGAGTCATATGGAACAACTTTAGGTTTATTAAGATGGATGCACAAGTAGTATTCCCGCTTAGTACAATTGAAGGCTAGCAAAAGATTGGGGAGCGACCAACTAGAGAGCGACACAGTCATCAACTTGCTTTGAGATTAACCAACATTGATTGCAAGCATGAGTACGATATAATTCACTATGAACATAAATATCATGGAGGCTTGATACATCTCCAACGTATCTATAATTTATGAAGTATTCATGCTATTATTTTATCATTCTTGGATGTTTTACAATCATTTTATAGCAACTTTATATCATCTTTTGGGACTAACCTATTGACCTAGTGCTGAGTGTCAGTTCTTGTTTTTTGCTTGTTTTTTACATCGCAGGAAGTCAATATCAAACGGAGTCCAGACACCATGAAACTTTTTGGAGATTTTTTTGGACCAGAAGGAACCCAATGGGCCAGAGCTGCACCTCGGGGGTGCCCCGAGGGCAACACAACCCACCAGGGCACTCCAGGCCCCCCTAGTGCGCCCAGGTGGGTTGTGCCCACCTCGGTGGCCTCCTGCACCCCCTCTTTGCACTATAAATTCCCAAATATTCCGAAACCCTTTGGGGTAGCCCTAGATCGGAAGTTCCACCACCGCAAGCCTCTGTAGCCACTGAAAACCAGTCGGGAGCCCGTTCCGGCACCCTGTCGGAGGGGGAGATCATCACTGATGTCCATATTCATCATCTTGGCTGCCACCACGATGACGAGGGAGTACTCCACCCTCGGGGCTGAGGGTTTGTACCAGTAGCTATGTGTTTAATCTCTCTCCCTCTCTCATGATCTTGAGATGTAACGATCTTGATATATCATGGGCTTTGTTAACATAGATGGATTATATGATGTTTCTCCCTTCTATACTCTTCTTGTGATGAATTGAGTTTTCCCTTTGAGATTTTGTTGTTATCAGATTGAAAAATTTAATGGATTTGAGAACACTTGATATATGTCTTGCAATTCAATACTCGTGGTAACAATGGGGTATCGTATTGATTCACTTGATATGCATTTTGGCATTCAACATGCAGATTCCCGCGGTGACATTGGGGTAATCTATGCATAGGGGTTGATGCATGTTCTTGTATTTGTTTCTCTGGTAGAAATCTTGGGGCACTCCTTGAAGTTCTTTGTGTTGGATTGAGTATTATGAATTTTAAATTATTTGGTGTTGTGTTAGTACGAACTCTTGATTAGATCAATCGAAAGAATAGCTTCTGTTATTTTAGTACGAACTCTACGATAAATCGAACGGAAAGAATAGCTTTGAGGTGGTTTCGTACCCTACAAACAATTTCTTCTTATTTTCTCCGCTAGATAGGAACCTTGGAGTGATTCTTCGTTGCACATTGAGGGATGGTTACATGATCCAACTATGTTAGCATTGTTGAGAGATTGCACTAGCGAAAGTACGGACCCTAGGCCTCATTTTCAATCATTGCAATATTGTTTGTGCTCACTTTTGTTATTTGCTACCTTGCTGTTTTTATTTATTCAGATTATAAAATTTTATTTCTACCATTGATATTACACTTTGCCGAACTAGCGCACCTATACAATTTGCCAATGTATTGGGTGTGTTGGGGACACAAGAGATTTCTTGTATTTGGTTGCAGGGTCATTTGAGAGAGACCATATTCATCCTACTCCTGTCATGGATTGATAAACCTTAGGTCATCAACTTGAGTGAAAACCACTACTGTCCAACAAAGCTCTGCGCTTGGAGGCCCAACACGTGTCTACAAGAATAAAGTTGCATAGTAGACATCAAGCTCTTTTCTGGTGCCGTTGCCGGGGAGGTGAGTGCTTGAAGGTATATCTTTACATATTGTAATCAAATCTTTTAGTTTGGTATTTTTCACTATTTTGGTTTTATAAAATAAAACTACAAAAAAGGGAATTGAGGTTGCCTCATATGCTTCATCTTTTTAATGTCTTTCGTGAAAATGATGACAAGGAAAATTGTGCTCAAGTGTTAGAAGAAGAAGTTATTAAAATGTTTGGCACTAAATCTTTGAGTGATGTGAATGATTGAAATATTGTTAGTATGAATTCCCTGAATATTCATGATGCTAATGATATGCAAAGCCACAAGCTTGGGGATGCTATGTTTGATGAAGAAGATATTTTTAGTCCCCCAAGTTTTGATGAGCAAAACTATTATGATTATGACATGCCTCCTATCTATGATGATTATTGTGATGACACATATGCTATAAAGAGTAATTAAAACCATGAAACTTGTCATCATGATTTTAATATTCAATGTGTTTATGTCAATCAAGTATCTCATGATAGTTATTTTGTTGAGTTTGCTCCCACTATTATGAATGAAAAGAAAATTGCTTATGTGGTGAGTGACAAAATTTCTATGCTTGTAGGTCATGAAAAGAATGCTTTATGTGCTGGTTATATTGTGAAATTCCTTCATGATGCTACTGAAAATTATTATGAGGGAGGAACATATGCTTGTAGGAATTGCAATAATATCAAGTTTCCTCTCTATGTGTTAAAAGTTTTGAAGTTATGCTTGTTTTGCCTTCCTATGCTAGTTGATTCTTGTTTCCACAAATTGTTTGATCACAAAATCCCTATGCATAGGAAGTTGGTTAGACTTAAATGTGCTTGTCATGATATTCATGATGCTCTCTTGCATGTTTCAACTATTATTCCTATATGAGCATCATTGAAGTCATCATGCCTAGCTTAAAGGCATTAAAGAAAAGCGCTTGTTGGAGACAACCCAACACTTTTACTTTATATTTTTATGTGTTCACATGATTAATATACTGTATTAATCATTTTTTGTGTCTTTTATTGCAATAAAGTGCCAAGTAAATCCTTTGGGATAGTGTGGATACTTGCTTGTTTGATTCTGTGCAAAAACAGAAAGCTTTGCGTCTAGTATATGAATTATATGATTTTACAGGAGCGCCAAAAAATTATGTAATTTTTACAGAAATTTATACGAAAATTACTTGAGTTTTCCTATTTTTTCAGAATTTTTAGAGTCAGGGAGGTTTGGTGATCATTCAGATCTTCACAGACTGTTCTGTTTTTGACAAATTCTGTTTTATAAGCTTAGTTTGCTTCTTTCAAGTGTTCTTATAACTTATATTGAGTAATATAAATTGTGGAAATGATATTATACAGTAGTAATTGTGTGAGAACAATTATGGATCTAGTCTTTACAGTACCAAAGTGAATGGTTTGCTCTTTTTCATACTAACTCATCTCATGAAGTTCCGTTAAGTTTTGTGTGATTGAAGTTTTCAAGTTTTGGGTGAGATATCGATATGATTAGAATAAGGAGGGACAAGGCCCTAAGCTTGGGTATTAAAAAGGCACCCCCAAGGTAACATTAAAGGAATATCCAAGCAACTAAGCTTGGGGATGCCCCGGAAGGCATCCCCTGTTTCGTCTCCAACATTATCGGTAACCTCACTTGGAGCTATATTTTGATTCAACACATGATATCTCTTTTGCTTGGAGCGTCATTTTAATTTACTAGGATTTTCTTTCTATTATTATAATAATGTTTTTCATCTTTATTTTCAATAAAAATTTCAAGGATAGCCTTTACCATACTTATTTTGCAAGTCTACATGTTGCTGTTTGAAAAGAAAGTTTATCGCTGTTGCAAAAATTCCCTAGAAAAGTCAGAATGTGATAAATTGTTGAATTTTTTTGAAAAATAAGATATGATAAATTTTATATAGTGTGTTAAATTTTCAGAATTTTTAAAGTTTAATAAGTATGGATACTCTTGCATTCTTTACAGACTGTACTGTTTTGGCAGATTGCTGTTATGTTTGCATTGTTTGCATATGTTTGATTGTTTAATGATTCTATTTGAGGATAGGAGTATTAAATATGCAGAGTAATTTAGTATGAAATGTTGAATAATAATTTTAGTGATTTTCTAAAGTAGATAATGATAAGGTTTTTGCATTAGTTTATACTAACTTATCTCACGAGTTCTTGTTGAGTTTTGTGTGGATGAAGTTTTCAGTATTAGGTAAACCGTGATATGAAAGGAATTAAGGAGACACAAAATCTCAAGCTTGGGGATGCCCAAGGCATCCCAAGATAATATTTCAAGAAGTCTCAAGCATCTAAGCTTGGTGATTCCCCAGTAGGCATCCCACCTTTCTTCATCAACAATTATCAGTTAGTATCGGTTGATCCTAAGTTTTTTGCTTCTTCACATGATGTGTGCTATTCTTGACATGTTATTTTGTTCTGTTTTGCTTGATGTCTTAATAAAATAATTAGATCTTAAAGTTTTTAAATATTTGCCAGGGAGGCTAAGTAAGCGGCATTCACATCCTGTCAACGAAGCTCTTTTGTATGTCATTTACTCTTGTGCTTCAGTAAATTGTTGAATAAATTGAATGTCATGAATTTGAAACCATATCATGCCTAGTGGTAGCTTCACATTGGGTTTAGAAAGTGAATCTTTTGAGGCTTGACAATCACAATATTGGTCATACAAGCAATTCACGAATAATTAGTATAAGGAAGAGAACTTTCACATGCATATACACTATCCTGGAAATCTTTTGTGATTGTGAGCTCCCATCAAAATATTATATGCCAAAATTGTTGAAGTTGGACAAGGAAGACAATGTAATGATTTATTTTTGTTCATATTCACATAGAAGTTATATTATCATAGATCCTTCAACATGTGGTGCTTTCCCCTCATCTTTGCTAGCCAAAAATTCCGCACCAAGTAGATATACTACTTGTGCATCCAAATACCATTAAACCCAAATCTTATTTTCAAGAGTCCACCATACCTACCTAAGGATTGAGCAAGATCCTTCAAGTAAGTTTTCATCGGTGCAATAAGGCAATAAAAATTGCTTCTAAAAGTGTTAGATCATTTAGTGTAAGAGAAAATTGAGCGTTGTACGAACGTGTGATGGCAAAGTAATAAAAGCGACGAACTACATAATAAAGTTTGCTATCATAAGGGGCAATATAATGTGACGTTCTTTTGCGCTAAGGGGTTGAGCATACAAACAAATAAGTGCATGGTAACCTCTGCTTCCCTCTGTGAAGGGCCTATCTTTTACTTTTATTCAAGGAGTCAAAGTTTTCTCTCTATTCCTTTTTATTTTTCTCCTTTGGCAAGCATCATGTGGTGAGGAAAGGTCTAGGCACATATGCCCAGTTGAATATGGGTAGCATGAGTTATTATTGTTGACATCACCCTTGAGGTGAATACGTTGGGAGGCAAAACAATAAGCCTCTCTCTTTCTATGTGTCCGGTTGAAACATTTTGCTCATGTGTACACAGTGAGTGTTAGCAATCATAAAAGACTATATGATGGTTGAGTATGTGGAGCTCTTACTTAAACTCTATTGAATAAGTTGAATTGCAATTGCTTGGTGACTGAGAACATAGATTGTTGAGTTTCAAGAGAATTCATGGTTTGAACCTTAATATGTGAATTGGTTGCTAATTTAACATGAGAAGTTTCATAAGAAATAATTGCTATTATGATGCTAGGAAAAGTGATTGAAATTATCATTGATCAAACTTATGCACTTTGCTAGCATTCACACTTCATAAATTATTTCTTTTATCATTTACCTAGTCGAGGACGAGTAGGAATTAAGCTTGGGGATGTTGATACATCTCCAACATATCTATAATTTATGAAGTACTCATGCTATTATTTTATCATTCTTGGATGTTTTACAATCATTTTATAGCAACTTTACATCATTTTTTGGGACTAACCTATTGACCCAGTGCCCAGTGCCAATTGTTGTTTTTTGCTTGTTGTTTACATCGCAAGAAATCAATATTAAACGGAGTCCAAACACCATGAAACTTTTTGGAGATTTTCTTTTGGACCAGAAGGAACCCAATGGGCCAGAGCTGCACCTGGGGGGTGCCTCTAGGGGGGCACAACCCACCAGGGCGCGCTAGGCCCCCCGGCGTGCCCAGGTGGGTTGTGCCCACCTCGGTGGCCTCCCGCACCCCCTATTTGCACTATAAATTCCCAAATATTCTGAAACCCTTCGGGGTAGCCCTAGATCGAAAGTTCCGCTGCCGCAAGCCTCTGTAGCCACCGAAAACCAATCAGGAGCCCGTTCCGGCACCCTGCCGGAGGGGGAGATCATCACTGGTGTCCATCTTCATCATCCCGGCGGCCACCACGATGAGGAGGGAGTAGTCCACCCTCGGGGCTAAGGGTTTGTACCAGTAGCTATGTGTTTAATCTCTCTGTCGTGGGAACGAGCCTAAGATTAGATGGTAGGGGTACGAATGGAGAGGACAGATTCCTAGCTACGGCAAGGGTGTACACACGGATGTATGAGTTCAGGCCCCTCTCGTGGAGGTAACAACCCTACGTCTCAGTGCTCGGGAGCTTTATGTCGTGTGGCATGTGGAGATTACAATAGTTTCTAACCCTTGTGCGGGAGGGGAGGGGTGGCTTATATAGAGTTCGCTGCCCCTCATAATCGCTCCGCATCAAAGGGTCTGGTCGTGGGGTTTAATGTCCGCTGTTACAGGTAACATACGTAGTAAAAGCTATTAACGACCATTGAACCAGCATCTGCCCATTAGGCTCTTGATGGCGGCTCCTGGTCTTCAGGCGTCGAGTGAAAGAGAGGTCTTCTGAGTGACACGCGACTTCCGAGTGAGAGCGGGAGTCTCCGAGTGGATTACTGTTGAGTGTCTTTGAACGTCTCCAGGGATCCACTCGGAAGTTCATGCTTGATCTTCAAGTCCTCCCATGTAGTGTCCTTAGGTAGGGTATGTGGACCGTGCCTAGGACCCTACCTTAGGTACATATCCTCATCATTAGCCCCCGAATGGATCGAGGTTTGAGTGGTGGAAGGAGGTATCTACATAGACCTTGAGTTAATGCACCAGATCTTCCGAATGATACTTGGGATTTCCATGAAACTTGTGTCGATTGAACTCTGAGCTTTAGCATTTAATCAGGATCAACATGCAAAATCTTCCGAATGATATTCGGGGCTTCAACGAAACTTGTGTCAATTGAACTCTGAGCATTAACATTCATTCAGGATCGACATGCAAAATCTTCCGAATGATATTCGGGCCTTCAACGAAACTTGTGTCGTTTAAATTCTTCTCTGCTCGCCTGGATCCATTCAGCCTTAAAAGGTTTCGAGTGGATGTTCAGCATTTGCTTTGGTCCAAGTGAGCTGGCAGCATCTTGGGAGGCGATGGGTCGGTCTGACAGACCCAAATTTTACGGGATCCAAAAATTTGGGAAGCGCGTGCGCCCGCGTGATGATTACGTAACGATCAAGGCAAGTGGAGGCGCGGCGCCTCGATTTTCATGTTGGTCGTATCGCCACATACCGGGCACCGTCAGCGTTTGGCATGTGCGGTAACTTCGTGGGTCCACTGGTCAGTGAGACACTCGGCAGCGTATCAAGCCATCAGCGCCGCGGTTTGCACAGTACCTCTGTCAGTTCTTTCTCTCTTTTCCTCCGCTTCCTCCGCTCTCAGCACCCAACTCCAATCTCCCTCGACGAAAACCGCCGCGACGGAGATGAAGAATCCAATGGAGAAGTTGGAGCGTGCGAAGAGGGGGGCGGTGAAGCTCAAGGGCAGGAAGCCCTTGATCGCCAGATTCACCACGCCAGCGGGCTGGATAAAAGCGGATTGGCTCCCCTCTGTCGTCACCCACGAAGACATGGAGGGCCTCATCTCCGACGGGCTCATTGCGAATGGTGCTTGGAGGCTGCCAGCGGAGGAGCGCGAGCCAGAGCCGCGCGGCGGGGAGTGGGTCCTCCTTCTCTCCCATGTCGAGCGAGGTTTCTCTCTGCCGCCCATCCGTTCTTTAGGGGCTTCTTGAATTTTTTTTGTGCCCAACTTCACCACCTCTCACCCAACACCATAGCTCATCTGTCCGCATTCGTCACTCTGTGCAAATGTTTCCTGGGCTGTCATCCCCATTGGGGGCTGTTCAAACACCTCTTTATAGTCAAATCTCAGACCGTGAAGAAAACCCTCCATGCTGACGGGAAGACCCATTTACTCCAGCTATACGGAGGGTTAGGAGTTCAGAAAAGAGCTTGTAGCTCCTTCCCTGCCATGACCTTCCCAGAATCTGCAAGGGGTTGGCAGTCGACTTGGTTTTATTGCAAGGATGCAGCCTCACCAAATATGTCGAGTGGCCTTCCTCCCTACACACCCGACCGTCCAGCTGTTCCCAAGTCCCTAAAGGTGACTGAAGCGGAGCACGTCCAAGTGGGCATCTTGGTAGAGGCGGTGGTGCAACTGATCCGGGGCGGGGTGACCGGCATGGATCTATTGGAGACATTTCTAGGTCGACGCATCCAGCCGCTCCAAGCCAGGGACCATACCATGTGGCATTACGCGGGCCCTGAGGACTCGACAAGGGCGCATCCTGAGGAAGTTCCCTAGAGAACTATCGAGCAGTGGCTCCGTAGCATCACCAGGGCCTGCGACAACCCCTTGGGAGTGAAGAGGATCTTGCTGTTCTCGGCCGAAAACCCGCCGAAGAACTTGGTGAGTTGTGTGATGTCAACTGATGTATTGTACTGTCGAGTGATATATTGAGCTGACTTCTTTGCTTGAATCATGCAGGAATGGACACACATGCACTCGCCCGTTCCCAATGGGAACCATGTTGAAGACGACGTGGTGAGTGAGGGCGGTAGCGTGGACGGCGATGATTCTTCCGACTCCGAGGAAGAATATGAGGACTCCGGTGAGGAGGAAGAAGTCGAGTCACCTCCCCGCCGCGAGAGCCGCACTAAGTCCCGCCAAGACCCGTCGGCTGTTGAAGACTGGGCCCCGGGACCCAGCAAGAGAAATCTGAAGTCCTGCCACCCCTCGACTGCCGAGCCGAGCGAGAAACTGGCCAAGCAGCCCAAGCTAGTTGTCACCAAGCCTCGCAAGGCACTGCCTCGCATGAGGGTGGCCGTTCCCGTCGTCTCCATGTAAGTATTTATTTCCGTACTTGTTCTGTCGACTGAAGTCCGGAATTGTATTTGACCGAATGCCACTCAATTCGTTAGAGCTGCTACATCTGTGTCTTCGCCTCATCGAGATGGAGGGGACGCAATGGATGTCGACACTGCTGATGTGGCCACTTCCCACAGAGGTTAGGTAGTTGTTGGTTCGTCCGAATGGGACTTGACATATGCGGATGTTAACACTGTCAGTTGTCGTTGCAGAGGTCATTTAGGTGGAGGATGACAAGGAGCGACTGGCCACTTCGCGCCCTCGCATCATAGGAGCATCATTGGCGCAAGCACTTTAGCGGTCGACTGCAGAGTCTTCCCAGGGGGGAGGTGGCTCGACACAACCCCGGGTTGAACCTGTAGTACCTCTGTCACATGCCCCTCCAACCGTCTCGACCATTGTGGCGTTGACTCCGACTGGGCCCCCTCGGACTGCCTTAGGTGCTACTGCGACCACGCCGACCCCACCTGTGACGGCCTTCTCTCTGCATCGCACCCCGAAGATCAAACCAGAGCTGTAAAGGAAGCCATGATCCAGGCGGAGCAGCTCATGCTGAGGGCCAAGGAGGCGTACGAGGCCAGCAAACTGGCTTTTGACGTTAGCGGAGCCCTCCGCAGCAATGTCCGAGTAAGTTTGATTGTAAGTCCATTGTTTATTGAATTCTTGTCTTTTCCTAGCTGCCGTACACCCACTGGGTGATTACCGTAGAATGTTTTTACTTTCTCCACTCGAATAGATCAGATCGTAGTTGCGTAGGATTGGGATTGGTAGTACGCGTGGTACTAATGTCACTCGACATGTCAAGTGTAGTTTCTGACGAGTTACTTGACGGATCGAGAGCTAACCGTCTCCGTGGGGGCACTCTTAGCGCATCCACTGGGTGTAGTCCCCAACACCGCTGTCGAGTGTTTGCATCGGCAGGGGTCTTTCGAGTCTATTGTCGTACGCGTGGTACTAGTGTCACTCGACATGTCAAGTGTATCTTCTGACGAGTTACTCGACGGATCGAGAGTTAACCGCCTCAGTGGGGGTGCTCTTAGCGCACCCATCGGGTGTGACCTCGTCAAGAGGGCCGAGCAGCTGAACAAGAGGAGCAATGGTCTGGAGAAGCATTTGGGTGAGTTCTTGAGGAAGATGCATATTATGCTCGACGGTAAGTATTTTTGTCAACTGAGCTTTGTAAAACCTTTGAGGGTTGCAGTTCACGATTCTCCTCCCGTTCCCCATTCTTCAACAGAATTCTGCCAAGACTTTGAGAAGGAGACAGAGGAGGTTGAACCCAATCTGGATCCAACCAAGTCTCCTGTCACAGACGTGGTGGCCCTGAACATGCTCTGACTCAATTTCTAGCTCAGGGTGTCCAGGCGTACCTTGTCCGACTGAAGTCTGCAATCGAGAGGATCAACAAAGAGCTATGGCCTGAGGACACCCTCCAGCTTGACCTCAACGCTATGATGGCTCGCCTGGACGAACTTCCAAGTCGAGTGCAAGCCTGGAAGAAATCTGCCGCTCGTTGTGGGGCTGACATGGCATTGTCACTCGTTAGGGTCCATTGTAGTGATGTGAAGGAGGAGCGGCTGAAGGAGCTTCAGGTGGTTAACATGAAGAAACTCCAGTTTGAAGAGTTCATGGAGACCTTCATCGACGCGGCCACCAGAATCACCGATGGGATTGACCTAGACACATTCGTCGAGCCTGCCAGTCCATCACCTGCTTGAAAAAACTTGTCTTTGAAAGAAACAATTAAATTTGCCTCGGTATGCCGAGTGGATATGTATCTTTAAAAACATCATTCATGCCTTAGGCCTGAGCACATTTGCTTTCGTACGAAACGTTTATCCTTGGTTTACCCTTTGGATTTTGTTCGTATTTGGCTTTCAATCGTCTGTTCGACTGAGTTTGTTTTTAACTTAGGCGAAGAGTGTTCGTAGCTAAGCCCCCGGGTGTGATTATTGCTCATCACTCGGAGTATTTTGAACTGAGGCAAATGTCGATTCGCATCTAAGTTGTCAAGTGAATGGACTACCATCTACTCGACAGGGCTTTTAACTTAGGAGAAATGTGTTTCGTAGCTAAGCCCCCGAGTGTCAGGATCGCTCATCACTTGGAGTATTTTTGAACATAGGAAAATGTCGATTTGCATCTAAGTTGTCGAGTGAATGGATTACCATCTACTCGACAGGGCTTTTAACTTAGGCGAAAACATGTTTCGCAGCTAAGTCCCCGAGTGTGAGGATCGCTCATCACTCGGACTATTTTTGAACTTAGGCAAATGTCGATTTGCATCTAAGTTGTCGAGTGAATGGATTACCATCTACTCGACGGGGCTTTTAAATTAGGCAAAAATGTGTTTCGCAGCTAAGTCCCCGAGTATGAGGATCACTCACCACTCGGAGTATATTTGAACTTAGGCAAATGTCGATTTGCATCTAAGTTGTCGAGTGAATGGATTACCATCTACTCGACGGGTTTTTGACTTAGGCGAAACGTGTTTCGCAGCTGAGCCCCCGAGTGCGAGGATCATGCACCACTCGGAGTATATTTGAACTTAGGCGCATGTCGATTTGCATCTAAGTTGTCGAGTGAATGGATTACCATCGTCTCGACGAGTTTTTTTTGAACCTAAGCAAAGACGGATTCGCAAATAGGCCATCAAGTGGATGGACTGCTATCCACCCGACAGGGTTTTTGAACTTAGGCGAAACATGTTTCGCAGCTATGCCCCCGAGTGTGAGGATTGCTCTTCACTCGAAGTATTTTCGAACTTACGCGAATGTGGATTCGCAGCTAAGTTGTCGAATGAACATATTACCATCCACTTGACGAGGTTGTTGACCCAAGCGAAGACGGATTCGCAAATAGGCCGTCGAGTGAATGGACTGCTATCCACTCGACAGGGTTTTTAACTTAGGTAAAACATGTTTCGCAGCTAAGCCCCAGAGTGTGAGGATTGCTCATCAATCGGAGTATTCCCAAGAATGTAACTGCGCTGATGGAATCGATGAAGTGTTAATTGCAAAAACACGAATTGCATTGATGAAGTACTCTTATTACATCAGAAAACTCTTGTCCAAGTGTAAAATCATCGAACCAGGTCTGCATTCCAGGCTCGTGGCTCATCCATCTGCTTCATGATATCATATAAGTGATAGGCTCCATTGTTTAGCACCTTAGTGACGACAAAAGGGCCTTCCCATGCAGGAGCACGCTTGTGAGGTCGGTGCTGATTCACTCGAAGCACCAAATCTCCATCGTGGAACACTCGGCTTCTGACATTCCTTGCATGGAAATGCCTTAGGTCTTGCTGATAGGCTATAGTCCGGATCAGAGCCATCTCACGCTCTTCCTCCAGAAGATCTACCCCATCCTGTCTGGCCTGTTTAGCTTCAACCTTAGAATATAGCTCCACTCGAGGAGAATTGTGGGCCAAGTCACTCGGCAGTATAGCTTCTGCGCCATAGACAAGGAAGAAAGGGGTTCGTCCAGTCGACCGATTAGGTGTTGTCCTCAACCCCCACAAAACAGATGGCAGCTCTGTTACCCACGCACCAGCAGCATGATCCAAATCGCACATGAGACGAGGCTTCAAACCTTGCAGAATGAGACCATTAGCCTGCTCAACTTGCCCATTGGTTTGAGGATGTGCAACGGAAGCGTAATCCACTCGGGTGCCTTGGGAGTTACAGAATCTCCTGAATTCTTCCGAGTCAAAATTAGTGTCATTGTCCGTGATGATGTTGTGCGGGATGCCATATCGGATAATGATCTACCTCATGAATGTGACCGTTGTGTGGGAATTCAGCTTCTTGATGGGTTTGGCTTCAATCCACTTGGTGAATTTGTCGACTGCTACCAACAGGTGGGTGAATCCTCCTTTTTCGAGTCGGAAGGGACCAACCATGTCGAGTCCCCATACCGCAAACGACCAGGCAAGTGGAATTGTCTTCAGAGCAGACACAAGCTTGTGTGATAGATTTGCATAGAACTGGCAGCCTCGTAGTGATCAACAATGTCCTTAGCCATCTCATTAGCTCGTGGCTAGTAAAAACAAGCTCGGTATGCTTTAGCGACGATCGCCCTTGAAGACGCATGGTGCCCGCAAATTCCCGAGTGGATATCATCTAGAATCATTTGACCTTCTTCGGGGGAAATGCAGCGCTGGGTGACACCAGTCACACTCTCTCTAAACAGCTAATCTCCCATCATTGTGAAAGCCTTGGACCTGCGCACAATCTGTCGAGCCTCTGCTTCATCTTCAGGGAGCTCTTGTGTGAGGATATAGGCAGTGTATGGCACAGTCCAGTCGGGAATGATAACTAGCACCTTCATGACCAGGTCAATTACAGCAGGAACATCAACTTCGGTCGAGTCAGAGGAGCTTAAAGCTTGTGAGGGCTCTTCAGTCAAGGGATCCTCTTGAATCGAAGGAGTATGCAAATGCTCCAGGAACACTCCGTTGGGGACAAGACGTCGAGTGGAACCAATCTTGGACAGGTCGTCAGCTGCTTGATTTTTTAGTCGAGGAACATGGTGAAGTTCCATACCTTCAAATTTCTTCTCCAGCTTCCGTACTGCATTGCAGTATCTAGTCATAGCAAGGTTTCTAACATCCCACTCTTTCATCACTTCATTTAGCACCAAACCCGAGTCGCCATAAACCATCAGGCACTTGACGCCGAGTAGATAGCCATGCGCAACCCATACAAAAGTGCTTCATACTCTGCCTCATTGTTGGAGGAATCAAAGTGAATTTGCAAGACATAGCTGAGCTTGTCGCCTCTGGGGATATCAAAACAACACCAGCACCGGACCCATTCAACATTTTGGAGTCGTCGAAGAACATTGTCCAATGCGTCGAGTGAACTTGGATGGGATGTTGTTGTTCAATCCACTCGGCCATGAAATCTGCCAATGCTTGGGACTTGATTGCCTTCTTGGCCTCGAATCTGATGTCGAAGTGTCCAAGCTCAATTGCCCATTTGGCCACTCGACCTGATGCATCGCGATTACTGAAAATCTTGGATAAAGGAGCATCACTGACGATTGTGATCGAATGGTCTTGGAAATAATGTGCCACCTTCTTCGCCGACAGGTAAATACCATACATCAACTTCTGATAGTGTGGGCATCTTTGCTTTGAGGGGGACAGTACTTCCAAGACATAATAAACTCGACGCTGGTCTTTATAATCTTTTCCATCTTCTTCTCGCTCGACAGTCAGTACTGTATTGACGACCTGATTTGTGGCTGCGATGTACAGAAGCAAGGGCTCTTTGCTGGCGGGAGCGGCAAGCACTGGCTGGGTGGAGAGCAGGGCTTTGAGCTCAACAAACACTGCTTCGGCTTCAGGAGTCGAGTCGGATGTGTCGGACTTCTTCATTAACTGGTACAAGGGCAGAGCCTTCGCACCAAGACGAGAAATGAATCGACTCAATGCTACCAAGCAACCTATGAGCTTCTGAACGTCGTGCAACCGCATGGGAGTCTTCCGACGGGTAATGGTGCTGATCTTCTCAGGATTGACATCAATTTCTCGGTTGGAAACGAGAAAACCGAGCAACTAGCCGCCAGGGACACTGAAGGTACATTTAGCTGGATTCAGCTTTATGTCGAATCGCCTTAGATTGGCGAATGTTTCGGCCAAGTCAGCCAGCAGGTCGGAACCTTTATGGGACTTGACCACTATATCATCCATATACGCCTCGACATTCCGAGGGATCTGGTCGAGTAAACATTTATGAATCATGCGTATAAAAGTAGCGCCGGCATTATCAAGACCAAAAGGCATGGTGATGTAGCAAAAGCACCCAAACGGGGTGATGAAGGCTGTTTTTATTTCATCTAGGCCAACCAGACGGATCTGATGGTACCCAGAATAAGCATCCAAAAACGATAACCGCTCACACCCTGCTGTCGAGTCAACAATTTGATCTATGCGGGGGATCGGAAAATGGTCTTTCGGACACACCTTATTGAGATGTTTGACGTCAATGCACATGGACAACGACTTATCTTTCTTGGGCACCATCACAACATTCGAGAGCCACTCGGAGTGGTAGATCTCCCGAATGAACTTGGCTTGCAAGAGAAAGGCCACTTCTTCTCCGATTGCCTTGCGCTTCTCCGCTGTGGATCGATGCAAATGCTCCCTGACGAGCTTGGCTTTCGGATCCACTCACCGACGGTGCTCAGCCAGCTCCCTAGGAATCCCCGGCGTGCCAGCAGGTTTCCACGCAAAGATATCCCAGTTCTCACGGAGGAACTGGATGAGCTCGACTTCCTATTTACTGTCGAGTGTTGTTGAGATATTTGTCGGGGCAGCAGTTGGATCTGTCGGATGGATGTGCACCTTCTTCACTTCCCCTGCCGACTGAAATGCCGACTTGGAAGCAAGCTTTTTCGCGCGGAGCAAATCAGCAGGGTCAGCGGTTTTCTTGTACTCCTCCAGCTCGACCATGGCCATTTGTTGATCGGCGATCTTGGATCTTTGCTGGAGACACTCTTCGGCCCGCCGTCAATTGCCAGTGACTGTGATCACGCCCTTAGGGCCTTGAATTTTCAACTTGAGATACACGTAACATGGTCGGGCCACGAAACGTGCATAAGCGGGTATACCCAAGATGGCATGGTAAGCACTCTTGAAATCCACGACTTCAAATGTCCATTTTTCTTTTCGGAAATTTTTACTATCTCCGAACGCCACGTCCAATTCTCTCTGGTCGAGTGACATGGCCTTCTTTCCTGGGATGACCCCATGAAAATGCATGTTGCTCTCGCTCAGACGGGACATCGGAATGCCCATCCCTTTCTAGGTATCCGCATACAGAATGTTCAGGCCGCTGCCGCCGTCCATGAGGAACTTTCTGAGTCAAGTCCCCTGCACCACTGGATCAACTACTAGAGCCTGTCGACCGGGAGTGGCCACATGAGCAGGATGGTCTGTCTGTTCAAATGTGATAGCATATTGAGACCACTTTAGGTAGGTGGGGGTGTCTGGCACAGCCATATTGATTTCTCTTTTGATGACTTTCAAACGACTCTTGCTCTCAACTTCAGAAAAGATCACCAGTGTAGCAGTGACATCCAGGAATGTTTCCTTCTATTAATCTTCATCTTCTTTTTCAGGAGATTTCCCACTCGACTGGTCTCCCTTGAACTGCTGAATGATGGTTCGACACTGTCGAGTGGTGTGCTTGGGAAGAATCAGGTTGTCTTCTGCATCTTTCTTCGTGTGAATTACACACGGATGATCCAAAGTTTCAGTTCCTGTATGACCCTTCCCTTTGTAGGGGGCAAACTGAGCCTTGTCCTTGCCATTGTTCTTTCACTGAGTCACTAGTGCTGCTGCCTCTGCTGGAGCTGGGTCTTTAGCCTTCCACTTCTGTTTCCGATTGTTGCCGCCGCCAGACTCGTTCGTGACTGCTTTTCCTTTGCCGCTATGGAGGCAGTCTTCTTCCTCGCTATTAGCATAGCGTGTTGCTATTTCCATCATCTTGCCGAGTGAAATGTCACCGGTGCGCCCGAACTTTAGGTACAACTCTCTGTATCTCACACCGGCCTTGAAGGCACAAGCAGCCTGGTGTTCCAACAAATTCTCCATCGTATGATGCAGGGTGGACCATCGCTGAATATAGTCTCTTAAGGTTTCATTGGGCTTCTGGACGTAGTGCTGTAAGTCGACCAGACCTGTTGGGCGCTTGCAAGTGCCTTCAAAGGTCCGGACAAACACTCGGGCAAGATCCTCCCAACAATGTATGCTGGAAGGAGTCAAACGATTCAACCAAGCTCGAGTTGGACCATCCAACATGAGGGGCAGGTGCTTCATTTTGACGTTGTCATTTCTGCCACCAATCTGCACAGCCACTCGGTAATCATCTAACCAAGTCTCTGGTTTTGTTTCACCAGAAAACTTTTCAATCCCCGCCGCCATTCTGAAGTTGGGGGGAATCTCTACAGAACGTATAGCTCTGCTAAAACACTCTGGACCACACACCACAGTTGAGCTTTCAGTCGGAACATCTCTGTCGAGTCCCTGTCTGTAGGCTCTGCTCTTGTCGATCCGCTTCTGAACAAGATAAGTGCAGGCGTCAAAGTCCGCGTCCCGCTCATAACCGAAGGAGTGTCTGTCGCCCTGGCGCCGGGGCGCGTACGGGCCACTCCACGGAGGAGTGGGCACTCGATGGTGGTGTTTGCGGTGATGCTGATCTCTGTCTTGCCCTTCACGAAAACCGCCGCCTCGACGACACAAGGGTGATCTAGGGCTGTGTGCCGACTGAACGGTCTCTTCCTTGGGTGAATTGTTGTATATCTTGTGACGGGACTGAGAAACTGCTGAATTCTGATGCTATGCTGCATCCAACAGCGCTCTGATCTGCAACAACCCTCTACCAGCCTTTGATCGGGATGGCTGAATCGAATCTGCTATCCTAGCAGCAGTAGCAACATTAAGCATAGGAGTTCGGTATACCTCGACGCCATTGTGAGATCCAGTTGGAAACAGCTATCGATGACGTCGACTGGGGCGCGACGGGCGCTGGCGGGCGCGCTCATCGATCTTTGCCTGGAGCTCTTCCAGACGAATGCGTGCGGCCTCCAAAGCTTGGGCCTCGGTAGTCATGCCGATGATGGGGGTATGAAGGACCCCCTCATCACGACGCGGCTACACGTTCGATAGGCCTCCAGCCTCACGCTTGCCACGACCAAAGCCAAGCGGTGAACTCTGATGAGAGCCCGCCATCAAGACCTCCACTACGGGATCACAGCTTTCGCACTCGAAAGGCACGTTGGACGGATCGGAATCCAACACGAACACGCTTTGAAGGGATTCGGCAGGCTCGAGTGATGCAACCTGCGAAGAAGCTTGACGTGTCGCGTGATCGATCCACCGCTGGAGTCGCGAGCGGCCGGACCGCTTGCAGCCATGAACGGCGAGAGGAGCCAAAGAGTAGGGAGTCGACGGCTGACGCAACAACACACCGCAGGGACTCGTGCGGAAGTGTGCAACCCTGTGGATCGGGAGCGCCTTGACATCGAGAGGCGTCTCCTGAAGCCATGCCGAATCGTCAGCGATGAAGGTGAGCGCTCCGAAATGGATCTCGTGGCCGAGAGCAAAAACACCACCGGAAGACATGTCAAAGGATGAAAATCGCAACCTCGCCGGTAAGTCGCTTAGACGCCTGCCCCACGATGGGCGCCAACTATCATGGGAACGAGCCTGACAGTAGATGGTAGGGGTACGAATGGAGAGGGCAGAGTCCTAGCTATGGTGAGGGTGTACACACGGATGTATGAGTTTAGGCCCCTCTTGTGGAGGTAACATCCCTACGTCTCAGTGCTCGGGAGCTTTATGTCATGTGGAATGTGGAGATTACAATAGTTGCTAACCCTTGTGCAGGAGGGGAGGGGCGGCTTATATAGAGTTCTCTGCCCCTCATAATGGCTTTGCATCAAAGGGTCTGGTCGTGGGGTTTAATGTCCGTCGTTACAGGTAACGTATGTAGTAAAAGCTATTAATGACCATTGAACCAGCGTCTGCCCGTTAGGCTCTTAATGACGGCTCCTGGTGTCCTGGCGTCGAGTGAAAGCAAGGTCTTTCGAGTGACACGCGACTGCCGAGTGAGAGCGGGAGTCTCCAAGTGGATTACTGTCGAGTGTCTTTGAACATCTCCAGGGATCCACTCAGAAGTACATACTTGATCTTCAAGTCCTCCCATGTAGTGTCCTTAGGTAGGGTATGTGGACCGTGCCTAGGACCCTACCTCAGGTACATATCCTCATCACTCTCTCTCGTGATCTTGAGATGTCACGATCTTGGTATATCATGGGCTTTGTTAACATGGATGGATCATATGATGTTTGTCCCCTCTATACTCTTCTCGTGATGAATTGAGTTTTCCCTTTGAGATTTCGTTGTTATCGGATTGAATACTTTAGTAGATTTGAGAACACTTGATATATATCTTGCAATTGAATACTCGTGGTGACATTGGAGTATCATATTGATTCACTTGATATGCATTTTGGCATTCAACTTGCGGATTCCCGTGGTGACATTGGGGTAATCTATGCATAGGGGTTGATGCATGTTCTTGTATTTGTTTCTCCAGTAGAAATCTTGGGGGACTCTTTGGAGTTCTTTGTGTTGGATTCACTATTATGAATCTGAAATTATTTGGTGTTGTTTTAGTATGAACTCTTGATTAGATCGATCAGAAAGAATACCTTCTATTATTTTAGTACGAACTCTAGGATAGATCGAACGGAAAGAATAGCTTTGAGGTGGTTTCATACCCTACAAACAATTTCTTCTTATGTTCTCCGCTAGATAGGACCTTTGGAGTGATTCTTCGTTGCACGTTGAGGGATGGTTATATGATCCAACTATGTTAGCATTGTTGATAGATTACAGTAGCGAAAGTACGGACCCTAGGCCTCATTTTCACTCATTGCAATATCGTTTGTGCTCACTTTGTTATTAGCTACCTTGCTATTTTTATTTATTTAGATTATAAAAATTTATTTCTACCATCCATATTACACTTTGCCAAACTAGTGCACCTATAGAATTTGTCCTTGTATTGGGTGTGTTAGGGACACAAGAGATTTCTTGTATTTGGTTACAGGGTCGTTTGAGAGAGACCATCTTCATCCTACACCTCTCACGGATTGATAAACCTTAGGTCATCCACTTGAGGGAAAATTGCTACTGTCCTACAAAACTCTGCGCTTGGAGGCCCAACACGTGTCTACAAGAATAAAGTTGCATAGTAGACATCAAGGCTATGTTGATTTGTTTCAACTACATGCGTGAACATGTTCCAAGTCAAGCCACTTGAATCATTCAGAGGAGGATACCATTCTATCATACTACATCACAACCATTTTAATGCGCATGTTGGCACTAAAGACGAACCATTATCCACTCTTAGATAATTAAGCATGGCATGAATAACTATAATCTCTAACTGTCATTGCAAACACGTTCAACCTGTAATGTACTAAATTCGGAACGATGAGCTAATCATATTTTCAAAAGCAAGATAGGTCGAATTCATACCTGCTTTTCTCCATCTCAATCCTTTCATGAAATGTCATCATTATTGCCTTTCACTTGCACGACCGAACGATGTGAATAATAATAAGAGTGCACGTGCGTTGGACTAAGCTTTAATCTGCAAATAATAAACCAAAGGAGAAGACAAGGTAATATGGGCTCTATGTAAGATAAACAATAATGCATATGAGAGCCACTCAACATGTCATCGTGGTCTTCTCCTTGCGACCCAAAGAAAAGAAAGGAAAATTATTTACACGGGAAAGCTCCCAACAAGCAAAAAGAAGAACAAGATTTTTTTTTTGGGTTTTCTCTTTAATGCTACAACTAAGCAACTATGAAATAAAGCTAGAACTATTTTTTGTATTTTCCTCAAAGTAAATTAAACACACAAGAAGAAAGAAAAACAAGAAATAAACTATCATGGATAGTACAATGAAAAAGTATGAACACCGACAACTGAAATGAGTGTGTGAACATGAATGCAATGTCGGTGAGAAATACATACTCCCCCAAGCTTAGGCTTTTGGCCTAAGTTGGTCTAGGGCCATGGCTGGAAATATCCTTCTTCGGGATACTCCGGAGGACACTGAGGGTTCCACTGATTAGCGACCTCCTCTAGCTCCCACTGAAAGACAGGGACCTGATATGGATCAAGGGCCGGTGCCTGCTCAGGTGCTGGAGGTTGCGACAAACCCCAATATTGGTAGATGTCATTGGGCATAACAGTGTACCTGCCTGAATGAATATCGAACAGAGAAGAAGCAGGCAAAGTAATAATCTCACAAGTACCCTGACTAAATACTAAATTGTAAAGCAGACTCCCATCATCATTCTTTTTAATAACATCATGGGCTACCATACAGTCATAATCTAGAAACTTCGCGGGTATCAGCTTCTCATCTTTCTCATGAAGCCTAATGGGTATCCCAAAATGTTTAGCTAAACGAGATGCATAGATACCTCTGAATATGGGCCCCTTCGAATGGTTGGTGTTCAAACGTTGGGCCACCGTAGAGCCCAGACTAAAGGTTCTATCAGCAAATAAAGCATGGCGCAAAATAGCAAGGTCAGGAGCACTAAGGCTACCACTCTCCTAGCAACCAACTAAACATCTTCCTGCAAATAATAAATAATAGCGCAACACAGGAAAATGTAAACTAGCTGCTCTTTCCTTTGACACGCCTCTCTCTTCAACTACAGTGACTGCAGCAATAAAATCTTCCATGTCTCAAGGACATGGTTCCCTGATGTTGCCCTTATAGGGTATCTTGCAAGCTTTGCAAAAATCATAAAGGTTCATTTTCTTAGGCACATCATATAAATGAAATTCTACTATAGGAGGGTCTTCCCTAGGATGAAAGTGAAAATTTTGCACAAAGGTATTAGTGAGCAAGAGGTACTGGTCACACTTATTGCTGAGGAAGTCGGTGATGCCTGCATTCTCGGCCAAATAATAGAAATCTTCATAAATTCCAGCCGCCCTCAAGAATGTGTCACACGGCCATTCACATGGTCGAATTTCTGCTATGCGAGGAAGACTATATTTGGGTTTCTCCTTTACTTCATTTTCATCTTTCTTAGAACCCCGGCTTGAAGAACCTCTTATTAACCTTCTCAACATCTTTTCTTTCTCTGAAAAATTTCTGAATTTTTTAGTGAACGAAAATAAAGGTGAACAAAACTCAACAAAACTCATAGCAACTACTCCCTCAAGGGCCTAGAGACTATACCATGCATCAAAACTACTTGGGACCATACAAATTTGACATGCAAGCTCAAAAACACAGTCACCCCAACAGCAAAAATCTCCAATATACAAGGCACTAGAACAAAAACGAATTGGACCATTGGAGGAGTCACATACCGATGAGCAATCCCCTAAAACAGTTTTGTGAATGGAGCTTTGAGCAAGGAGATCCAAAATGGCAGCAAGAGGAGCTAGAACACAGGTTTGAGCAATGGTGGGATTTTTTCTGTAGGAAGATGAAGTGAATGGGTGCGGGAATAAGTGGAGGGGGCCACGTGGGACCCACAAGCCACCAGGGCATGCCCTGTACGCTTGTGGCTCACTGGTGCAGCCCCCTAATGCATACTCAGTGCCAAAAATTCTTAAATATTCAAGAAAAAATCATACTCCATTTTCATGATATTTGAAGGACTTTTATTTCCAGGTCACTTTTTTATTGCCCGGGAAACTTAGAAAACAGAAACATAATAGCATTTTTACTTAATTTCATCTAGGTAACAGAAACTAAAAGTTAGGTACAGGAAGTTGTGCTTTCTAAATTCGTCCATCTCATCTCATCAAAAGGAATCCATCAATAAGTTTGATCAAGTCTTATTAACAAACTTCTTTCGAATAACATGAAACCGAAGAATTTTCGAATAACACTAAGTTACCTCAATGGGAATATTCATTTCCCCAACAATAAGTATATCATATTTCTTCTTGACAGTAGGAAGAGGGAACTCAAAGTCTCCAATAATAATCGTTGGAATTTTTTCAATAGAGTTGATATTATGAACTTGAGGTTGTTTCTTTGGAAAGTGTACCATATGCTCATTACCGTTAATATGAAAAGTGAAATTTCCCTCGTTGCAATAAATAACAGCCCCTACAGTATTCAAAAAGGGTCTACCAAGGATGATCGACATACTGTCGTCCTCGGGAATATCAAGAATAACAATGTCCGTCAAGATAGTAGCAATTGCAACTATGACAGGTATATCCTCACAAATACCGATAGGTAAAGCAGTTGATCAGCCATTTGCAAAGAGATCTCAGTAGGTGTCAACTTATCCAAATTAGGTCTACGGTATAAAGAGAAAGGCATAACACTAACACCAGCTCCAAGATCACATAAAGTATAATAGAACATGGTATAGTAGGTACTCCGGGATTTCCTAATTTCTTAGGGATTCCACCTTTATAAGTATAATTAGGAAGCATGGTGGAAATCTCAGCTTCTAGTATCTTTCTTTTATTTGTCACAATATCTTTCATATACTTAGCATAAGGAGACATTTTCAAAATATCAGTCAAACGCATACGTAAAAAGACACGTCTAAGCATTTCAGCAAAGCGCTCCAAATCCTCATCATCCTTTTGCTTGGATGGTTTGGAAGGAAAGGGCATGGGTTTCTGACCCCATGGTTCTCTTTCTCTACCATGTTTCCTAGCAATGAAGTCTCTTTGATCGTATCTTTTATTCTTAGATAGTGGGTTATCAAGATCATCAGTAGGTTCAATCTCCACATCATTATAATTACTAGGTTGAGCATCAACATGAACATCATTATTAATGTTATCACTAGGCTCATGTTCATCACCATATTGTGTCTGAGCATCAGAAATAGAAATATCATTTGGATTCTCAGATGTATCTATAACAAGTTCAGTAGCAACATGCAAAGTACTATCATCATTCTTTTTCCTACTCTTATTGGAAGGAATAGGTGCATCGGTATTAACTCTCTGGGAATCTTGCTCGACTCTCTTAGGATGGCCCTCAGGATACAAAGGTTCCTGAGTCATTCTACCTCCTCTAGTCACAACTTTAACAGAATGATCATTGTCTTTACTATTCATCTCATTAAGCAAATCATTTTGAGCCTTAAGTACTTGTTCTACTTGAGTGGTTACCATTGATGCATGTTTACTAATAAGCTTAAGATCATTGATAGTTCTACTCAAATAATCATCCAAGCGATCAAGCATATAAGCATTATGTTTCAATTGTCTACTAACATAAGCATTAAATTTTCCTTATTTAGAATAAAATTATGAAATTCATCCAAGCATTGGCTAGCAGACTTATTATAAGGAATATCTATTCCGTAAAATCCACTGAGAGAATTTACCTATACTACCTATGTCGGGTTATCAAGACCATGTATTTCTTCAATAGGTGGTAAATTCTTAACATCTTCAGCTTTAATACCCTTTTCTTTCATAGATTTCTTTGCCTCTTGCATATCTTCAGGATTGAGGAATATAATACCTCTTTTCTTTAGAGTTGGCTTTGAAGGTGGTTCGGGAATAGTCCAATCATTATCATTGCTCAAAATATATTATTCAATAGTAATTCAGCTTGTTCAATAGTTCGTTCCCTAAAAACACAGCCAGCACAACTATCTAGGTAGTCCCTAGAAGCATCGTTTAGTCCATTATAAAAGATATAAAGTATTTTACTTTTCTTGAGAGGATGATGCGGCAAAGCATTAAGTAATTGGAGAAGCCTCCCCCAAGCTTGTGGGAGACTCTCTTCTTCAATTTGCACAAAGCTAAATATTTCTTGTAAAGCAGCTTGTTTCTTATGGGCAGGAAAATATTTTTCAGAGAAGTAATAAATCATATCCTGGGGACTACGTAGACAACCAGGAGCAAGAGAATTAAACCATATATTAGCATCACCCTATAATGAGAATGGAAACAACTTAAGAATATAGTAATAGCGAATTTTTTCCTCATGAGTAAATAGGGTGGCTATATCATTCAATTTCGTAAGATGTGCCACAACAGTTTCAGATTCGTCACCATAGAAAGGATCAAATTCAACCAAAGTAATTAACTCATGATCAACAGAGAATTCATAATCCTTATCAGTAACAAAAATAGGTGAAGTAGCAAACTTAGGACCATATTGCATTCTAGCATTCAAAGATTTTTCCTTCCACTTGCGAAGCAATTTCTTAACATCATCTCTATCCTTACAAGCAATAAAGTCCCTAGCTACATCTCTTTCCATAACAAAACCCTCAGGTATATCAGGAAATTGATATGTAGGAGAGCTAGGTCTAGCAGATGTATCATAGTGTTCAATTTCAATAATTTCATCACATTCAGAAATATTGTTAGTTTCAGGATTAGGTCTAGAAATTTGTTCATCAAGAAATTCACCCAGTGGCACAATATCATTAATCAAAGTATCATCATAAGCAGCATGCATAGCAGAAGTAGCATCATCAATTACTTGCGACATATCAGAATTACTAGTAGGTGGTGGTGTTGCAAATTTACTCATAACAGAAGGTGAATCAAGTGCAGAGCTAGATGGCAGTTCCTTACCTGTCCTTGTATTTGAGGGGTAGATCTTGGTTTTTCGATCTTTAAGATTCCTCATAGTGATCAACAGATATATATCCCAAGTGACTCAGAGAATAGAGCTATGCTCCCTGGCAAAGGCGCCAGAAAATGGTCTTGATAACCCACAAGTATAGGGGATCGCAACAGTTTTGGAGGTTAGAGTATTCAACCCAAATTTATTGATTTGACACAAGGGGAGACAAAGAATATTCTTGAGTATTAAACCCAAATTTATTGATTTGACACAAGGGATCGCAACAAAAAGACTTAATATCTGTAGCAAAGTATTCAGTAGCAAAGTAATATGGAAGTAACGGTAACGGTGGCAAAGTGATAGTAGAAGTTTTGTAGTGATTGTAATAGTAGCAACGAAAAAGTAACTTAGCAAAGATCAATATATGGAAAGTTTGTAGGCAATGGATCAGTGATGGATAATTATGTCGGATGTCATTCATCATGCAACAGTTATAACATAGGGTGACACAGAACTAGCTCCAATTCATCAATGTAATGTAGGCATGTATTCCATATATAGTCATACGTGCTTATGGAAAAGAACTTGCATGACATCTTTTGTCCTACCCTCCCATGGCAGTGGGGTTCTATTGGAAACTAAGGGATATTAGGGCCTCCTTTTAATAGATAACCGGACCAAAGCATTAGCACTTAGTGAATACATGAAGTACTCAAACTACGGTAATCACCGGAAAGAATCCCAGATATTGTCACCCTAGGGGATGCGGATCATAACTCATAATAGGTGTCTACAACTTGCAAGATAGGATCAAGAACACCCATATATTCATGAAAACATAATAGGTTCATATCTGAAATCATGGCACTCGGTCCCTAGTGACAAGCATTAAGCGTAGCAAAGTCATAGCAACATCAATCTCGGAACATAGTTGATACTAGGAATCAAACCCTAACAAAACTAACTCGATTACATGATAAATCTCATCCAACCCATCACCGTCCAACAAGCCTACGATGAGATTACTCACGAACGGTGGAGAACATCATGGAGTTGGTGATGAAGGATGGTTGGTGATGACGAAGGCGTCGATTACCCCTCTCCGGAGCCCAAAACAGACTCCAAATCTGGTCTCCCGAGGAAGAATAGGAGGTGGCGGCGGCTCTGTATCGTGAAACACGATGGACTCTTCTCTCTGATATTTTTCTCCACGAATAGGAATATATAGAAGCGGAAACAAGGTCAGAGAAGCACCAGGGGGCCCACAAGCCTGCCTGGCGCGCCCTACGGGGGTGGACGCGCCCACCAGGGTTGTGGCCAGGTGGTGGCCCCCCTGTAGTTGATTCTTTTGCCAATATTTTTTATTAATTCCAAAAATATTCTCTGTCAATTTTCAGTTCAATCCAGGAACTTTTATTTTTGCACAAAAATAACACCAAGGCAATTCTGCTGAAAACAGCGTCGGTCCGGGTTAGTTCCATTCAAATCATGCAAATTAGAGTCCAAAACAAGGGCAAAAGAGTTTGGAAAAGTAGATACGTTGGAGACGTATGAGGCTCCAAGATTGGATCTCTCAAGAATGGAGGCTTCTGGCGGCGAAAACGTATTTGTGTGGCTTGTTTTGATGTTGGGGGAATATTTGGGAATTTATAGGCCAAAGATTAGGGTTAGGAGACCTGTCGGGAGACGACAAGCCTCCTAGGCATGACCAGCAGGCTTGTGACCTCCTAGCACAAGTCCTGGCGTGCAGTCCAAGCCTGGTTTATTTGTTTCCTTCTAGAAAAATTCTTTCCGAAGGTGTTATTCCGTTTGGACTCCGTTTAATATTCCATATATACAAAACTCAAAAACTAGGAAAAAATTAGAAATTGGCACTAGGCTCTAGATTAATAGGTTAGTCCCAAAAATAATATAAAATAGCATATTAATGCATATCAAACATCCAAAACATATAATATAATAGCATGCCATCATCAAAAATTATAAATACGTTGGAGACGTATCATGATTCCAACTTCAACTTCGACGAGGTGACTAGTCTTATGCCCGAAGAATCTCGCGGCAAGCCGGCGACAGCTATTGAAGGCCATTTGAATGCATTGCTTGAGAAGTTCTTCTACAGCGATGACGGCGAAGAGTCTGGTGGCGAGCCTTCTTTTATCATCCTGCAATAAATTGGTTCTGCCTCTAGGAAGTGTTAGATGACAGTTTAATCAGGAGGAATACTTTGAACTTTCTAATGGATGCTTGTGATTTCTGATTTTCCTTCCCATGCTTGGTTTCTCTCTTGCTTGCCTTTGTGATCTACGTCGGTAGGGCCCAGCCCCGCTCATACCATCGCGGGAATGCCAGGTCGCAATGCCTGAGCAGATCCAGGAGGTGAGGGGCTACGGGCGCCAGTGAAGGCTCCTAAGGCATGATGTTCAAGAGCCCCCTTTGACGCCAAGCAACCCATGTGAGGAAGATCCTGCACAAAGGGAATTGTATTGGGAGTGTCCCGCGCTTGCCCGTTTACACTTGGGTGTCGTGCAAGGAGACTAGACACCAAGGGCCTTGGAGGGGTGACGTGCATGGGGGTATGCCCGCGAGCCAGAGCCCATTCGCTTGGGTTTTTCAGCGCTGCAGGGACTAACCCGAGTGCAGGCACCATGTCAAGCCGCCGCTCGTGTAAGGTACAAGGGGAAATTGGCTAGAGTGGAGCTCAGTCGATCCTCCACCAACACGGAGCATGGGACTTCCACTTGGGAGCGGGCATAGCCGTGGTTCCATAGTAATTACGCCAACATGTAGCATGGTGCTTCCACTTGGGCATGGGCGGGATTCCTCCCTAGGCCGAGGGGCGGCCCTACGGGAGGCTCTGGGGCGTGTACAGCCCCATGACGTGGTTTGAGACTCTGTCGGTAGTTCCCCAAAGAGGAAGGGATGATGCAGCACAACGGCGACAATATTTCCCTTAGTTATGAAGCCAAGCTATCAATCCGTAGAGGAAGATCACGCACACACGTAAACAACACCTGTACACAAACAACAAATACTTGCAACCCGACGCGGAAGAGAGATTGCCACGCTCTGTATGGTAATAAGATACATTGGGTAATGATAGTTTTGGCAAATAGATCACGCAAGAACACAAAATAAAAAAATAAACAAAAAATGCAACAAGGTATTTTTGGGTTTTTTGGATTAATAGATCTGAAAAGAAAATATGCAAATAGTAGATCGGAAAGCAATATGTTGGAAAAGTAGACCCGGGGGCGTAGGTTTCACTAATGGCTTCTCTCATGAGTATAGCACATGGTGAGTGAACAAATTAATGTTGGGCAATTGATAGAAGATCAAATAATCATGAAGATATCCAGGCAATGATCATTATATAGGCATCACGTCCAAGATAAGTAGACCGAAATGATTCTGCATCTACTTCTATTACTCCACACATCGACCGTTATCCAGCATGCAGCTAGTGTATTAAGTCCATGGGAAAATAGAGTAATGCAATAAGAACAGTGACATGATGTAGACAAGATCTATTCGTGTAGGAATAGACCCCATATTGTTATCCTTAATGGCAATGATACATGCTTGTCTTGCTGCCCCTTCTATCACTTGGAAAGAACACCGCAAGATCGAACCCATCACAAAGCACCTCTTCCAATGGTAAGAAAAATCGATGTAGTTAGCCTAACTAAACCAAAGATTCGAAGAAGAAATACGAGGCTATAAGTAATCATGCAAATAACAGATGAAAGAAGACTCAAATCATATTCATGGATAGAAACTGATCATGAACTCAAAGTTCATTGGATCCCAACAAACACACTTCAAAAGTTATTACATCAAATAGATATCCAAGATACCAATGTATTGAGAAAGATAGAGAGATAAAGAGAGAGAGAGACATGGAGAGAGAGAGAAAGAGAGAGGAGGCATCTAGCTAATGCCTACGGACCCGTAGGTCTATGGTGGACTACTCATGCATCATCGGAGAGGCACCTATGAAGAAGATGAACCCCTCCGTGCTGGTGTTATTTTGGATCTCGAGGTTCTGGAACTTGCGGTGGTTGGAATTGTGTTTTGTCGACTCCCCTAGGGTTTTCTGAATATTTCAGAATTTCTAGACTCGATAGTCGGTTGGGAGGAGTCCCGAGGTGCCCACCCTCTACCAGGCCGCCCTAGGGGCCTCTAGCATGCCCTGGTGGAGCGTGGCCACCCTGGGGGCCCTCTTCTGGTGATATTTGGCCCATCTTCTTATGGTCCATAAAAATTCTCCAAAAATCCCCGTAGCGTTTGGTCTTCGTTTGGTACAGATTTTCTACGAAGTAAAAAACAAGCAAAATAGCAACTGGATGTCAATACATTAGTCCCCAAAAATTATATAATGTTGCAATAAAATGATTGTAAAACATCCCAGATTGATAATATAACAACATGGAAAAAGCAAAAAATATAGATATATTGGAGACATATCTGCATCCCCAAGCTTAATTCCTAGTCGTCCTCGAGTAGGTAAATGATAAAAACAGAATTTTTGATGTGGAATGTTGCCTAACATGTTCATTATATATTAGTTTCTTTATAGCATGGACATTTGGACTTTTCATATGGTTCAAAGCAATAGTCTAGTTTTGACATGAAAACTTTAATACTCAAGCATATCAACAAGCAACTGTGTCTTTCAAAATATCAACGCTAAAGCAAGTTATTCCTAGCCCATCATGCTCAATCATTGATCCATTCACAATACACACTAAAATATTAGCTACACCTAATGCTCAAGTATGATCATGGTGCCCCTAGTTGTGTAGGATCGAAAGTAGGTCTAGAGGGGGGGTGATTAGACTACTTGACCAAATAAACCTTTTCCCAATTTTAAGTGTTGGCAGATTTTAGCATTCATGGAAACTCAAGCACACCCGACACATCCATGTCTACCAGTATAGCAACGGAAAGTAAAGACAAGCATGAGTAGTAAAGCAAGGGCAGGAAGATCAAACGCAATTTGGAGACACGGAGATTTTTCCCATGGTTCTGATAGGTTGGGATATCGTACGCCCATGTTTATGGAGTCTTCAACCCATAGAGGGTAATGGTCGACAGAGTCCACGGAGGGCTCTACCCACGGAGAGTTCCATGAAGAAGTAACCTTGACTATACGATGGCCTACGTCCACAGAGAACTAGCCTAACTCGGGGTAGATCTTCAGGAAGTAGGCGGTCTCCTTGCCTTTACAAACTTTTTGGTTCACTCCACAACATGAAATAGGAGGCTCCCAAGTGAAACCTAACCAATCTAGGAGGCACCACCCTCCAAAAGGTAATAGGCTCGATAATTTTGATGAACTCCTTGCTCTTGTGCTTGAAGATGATAGACTCCTCAACACCCAATAACACTATCACACATTTGGCTTTGGTGGAAGAGATTGATTGGGTGGAAAGAAACTTCGAGAGGCTAGAGTTCAAGATTCATATGGTTGGAATGGAATGTCATGATCTCAACAAATGAGTAGGTGGCTCTCTCTGAGAAAATCAGTTGGGATAAGTAGGCATCTGTTCTGAGTTCTTCTCTTGCGAGTGAGTGGTGGTGGAGGGGTATATATAGGAATCTCCCAAAATCCAACCATTACACCTTAAGTGACCAACTCGGTGACATCGATGTGTGACTCTCGGTGGTACCGAGTTGCTCCAAATGTAGTAACTTTTAAATCTCGGTGAGACTAATATATAATTCTCGGTGGTACCGATGAGGTGTCCAACGGTCAGAAACCTCATCTCTGTGACACCGATCCAAAAACTCGGAAATTCCGATTTTATGAATCGAGGCAACCGAAATTTGGCAGCCTGAACTCAGTAGCACCGATGCAGAATCGGTTGCGCCGAATGGCTAGGGTTTTGCATGGGTCTGTCTAAGCATAGTAATCGGTGGGACCGAATGGGAATGTTGGTTTCACCAATTTTGGATATTTGGCTCTGGACAGACTATGTGGAGAGTTTGTGGGTGTTTTTGGTGACTATTACTTGTGCACGTTTGAACATATTGTTCACCAATAGTATTGGCTTTCCTATGGACTCAAAGTGATTTCTCACAAAGGAAAATGTAGAGTCCTCTTCTTTGAAGCTTTGTCAGTCCATTTCTTTGCATCTTGGGGTCTCTCCACAATCCTTTTGCCATCCCTATCATTGAACTTTTCCTGAAATATACTTACTAGAGACATTAGTTCAATGATATAGATGATGTTATTAATTACCAAAACCACAAAGGGTGAAAATGTGCTTTCAATCTCCCCCTTTTTGGTAATTGATAACAACATATAGATCAAAGATTCTACATATGATATAATCAATGAATGTAATCGTTGCTTTGAGAAGTATGTGATAAGAAAGAGGTCCCCTAAATTTGTGCATTATTTTGAGTTTGCGTTTGAATGCAAATGCACAATTGATTAGGTACATGGGGAAGTTCTTCCATGTCACATACATCTTGGTGGTGTGCGAGAATAATAAGAGTGAATATCATATCACAACACAATCAAGCAAAGTGAATGATCATCTCATAAGCATCATAATGATAGGAAATAGTAGCAACACACATAAGTGTATGATCAAACACCGACAAAGTTTAACACATCCAAACCAAAAGATAGCAAATGTCTTTGAAAAAGGCAATAAAAACCAGATCGCTCTCTCTCTCTCTCGAAGCCCTAATGATCTATACAACTTCTTCCCCTTTGGCAACAAGTTACCAAAACGTTCAAAGGTATAGAGCTAATCATTCTTATGGGGCTGATCTCCTCCAATAGCTGAAGTTGGAGTCGACAGAACTGCATCGGCAAAGACCTCTGCTGATGTCATGGATGGAGTTGGTGTAACAAAAGGGGGAACTGGTGGAGCTGATGGAGCTGAAGTGACTGTAGGTGGAGCTAATGAAGATGGTCTCATCTTTGGAGCTAGTACTATGGGTGTCCTGGCCTGAGTCCTGAATTGAGCAGTCGTGCTGACAGGTGCACTATCCTCCTCCTCCTCCTCCCCCTCCTCCTCCTCCTCCTCATCATCATGAGGGTAGTGGGGAATAGGCACAACATCAACTTCGTGCTTGAGCTCCTTCACCATCACTAAGAGTGCATCCACCTTGTTATTGAGAGTGTGAAATTTGTTGTCAACAATCCTCGAGAGGCTCTCTTGGTTCTTCAGGATGCTAGAAATGTCTTTCTGCATACTGAGCATAGAATTGACAAGAAGATCCGTTTTCTCACTACTCGTCATGGGAGGCTGAGCACTAGTGTCTTTGGCTGCCTCAGCATGTGTCTGTGCTACACTTGATGTGGGATGATCTAGGTCCATCACCACAACATTGTCTTCAAACTCCGGTAGCAGTGGCAAATGAGGTCTATCAAGCGCAAAGATATGCTTCTCCAACTTGGAGTTGATAAGCATCTGGATGAACGGTACATAGCAGCACGAGCGGTTCTGGTCAGCAACAATGTTCTTCATAGTCTTCACAATCAAATCCATCACTCTGAATCCTGTATGTTGGTCTATAAGAAGCAGTAAGTTGATGGAGTATCCTCAAATCATCTTCTCATCTCATGACTTAGGCATCAAAGTGTGCCTTAGAATTGTTTTGATGGTGCGAAGACCTACCTAGAGGTAATAGATTGATCCTAGCTTATGAAACTTCATGTGTGCAGAAGGGGTCGCATTATGCATGTCCTTCGTGGCGATGTGGCTTGCCCTGGGCTCAGAATACACACAGATATCTCCATCTTCCACCTCTAGGACTCCTAAGATGGTAGCCCATTCCTCAACAGTGGACTCATATCTAGCACCTTTGGTCATCCATACAATTCTACCATCTCCATAGAAATGAGCTGTAGAGTACAATTGCGTGATCATCTTGTCATTCCATGCAGTGAACTCTATGCCAACAAACTTGTCTAGGACAATGCAATGAAAGTTGTCTTGCACACTCAGGAAGTAGTCTTTATTCTCCTTGATATACTTCCAATCCACATACCTCATACCTCTGACTGCTGGGCTCTTGTCAAGCAATATGGTCTCATAGAAATCTTGTTGCTCTTTGGTGTAGAACATGTAGTCAACAATGGTATTTCTCCTCTGTGAATATGGATCAGCAGCTCTCCACTCTCTCAGACCCGAGTCCTTTTTCTTCTTCAAGTCCTCAGCTACCAAGTGATTGGCATTGTGTTTAGGAAGGTGTGGTCTCAGTTTCATCAATGCAGACATATCATCCTCATCTATATCTCTTAAGGTAGATCCCTTGTTCTTCTCAGAAGCTAGGATGTCTCTGGTAGTTCTCTTGGTCTTGGGTGTAGAAGGCTTCTTGGGTGCATCTGGCTTGCTCTTGGTTGTAGACTTCCTAGGCATAGCATAAGACATCAACTTCGTTTACTTCTTCTTGGGAGGGGCCTTTGCAGCTAGCTCTTCCCCCTCCTCGGCAGCAACAGCAGTCTCGTCTAGGTCCTCATACATGGAGCTAGCCCTGCCAACAACACGGATAATCCTCTTCCTGGCTTTCTTCTTACAAGTCTTCTTGGGCATAGACTTCCTGGGAGGCTCAACAATCATGGTGCCTCTAGAGCTCTCAGGTGCTCTCATAGTTTTAGAGGGGGCATACTCCTTCCTCACTATATTCTTAGAGGGCTTCCTGATAGTCTTGTACTGCTTGGACTTGGGAGGCACTTCATGAGGTATGAAGTCCTCATCTTCCTCATCAGAATTGAGCTTTCTTATTACATGAGTTGCAGCTCTGGGCATATCAGGAGAGCTAGGCACATCATCTGAAGAGGATGAGCTCTTGTCTAGACTAGTGCGAGAGCTCATGTCAACATTTTGCTCCTTCAAGTTCTGACTATCCTCTGAAGCAGATATCTCTAACCCTGTGAAAAGAATATGGAGGAGCAGAGGGGTTGAGCATCACAAAAGACAGAGATTTTCAAAATCCTGAACAAGGAAAACATTAGTTTTAGATTTTTGCAGAAGGTATTTCGGTGTCACCGAGCAGAATTTTTTGGAGTCACCGAGACTGACCATATGCATCAACAGAGACCTGGAAGCCTTTTTGGTGGAAACGAAAAGAGTGACTCGGTCTTACCGATATGGTTCTTTATAACCCTAAAACACAATCGGTGGAACCAATTTTTGCGACTCAATGGTACCAAGATTCATTCTACGAACAACTAACCCTAAAAATTTCATCGTTCACTAACCTACGAGATCTCTGGTGGAAAAGGAAGATTGCACACAGTGGCTTATAGATAAGAACATCTCAATGCACAAGAATTAGACGATGGAGCACAAGAGAGGATCGGATCCTTACCCTAGCTTGGTGATAGCCTGCTACGATGAAGATGGTGGCAAAGATGCCCGTCGAGGGCAAGGATCCCAGTAGCGGAGGAGCATGGGGAGGCAAGGGCGATGACCAGGGGGGGCCTTTTTGGTAGCCTAGGGTTTTGGAGCGCGACGGTTTGAGGAGTGGATTTCAAAGCATCGGGTGCACAATATATATACCCCTTGTTGTCGGTGACACCGATTCTAGGTTTTCGGTGTCACTGAGTTTCTCAACTGTTAGGTGATAGGCAAACTCGATGTAACCGAGAAAATGGAATCGGCGGTACCAAGGTGAAAAAACAGATCAACCCTAGGCAATAAGTGAAAGCGAGAAATGTTTGTTGGTTACACCGAGTTGCACTTGAGAGGTTTTGGTATCCACCCCTTTTCGACACGGAACTCCGAGTGCATCTCACACAGAGGGATCAAGAAGTGCTTGTTCAAGTTTTGTGATGAATCATGAATAGAACTTGAGATGAGAAATCATAGTTATCCAGAGGAGGGTCCTAGACATTCTTGTCCATCCAATTGGCAAAAGATAAATTAAGAACCAAATAGCAGCAATTGGATGTCCTCGAATGAGTAAAGAAATTCATACCAACATGCTCACCCAATAAGATGTCAAATGAAAGCATGGCAAACATGCACAACAATACTAGAATCTATCAAGCACTTTGGTGATGATGTAGTCATCTATATATGAGTATATTGACTTAGGAGCCAAGTAAGAATACTTAATCATAGGTCATACTCATCGTATAAGCATGAGTGGGGTTACCACTTTTACATAAAGCATTTAATGTTGTCACAGACTATGAGATGCTTTGACTCAAGTCTTATAGTAAAGCTCCCCCTTATGTGAAATGCCCCCATGGGAGGGATAAACTAACCTCGGGTTTTGTCGATGAAGACTTCATGTAGGTGAAGTAGTGGTGGATGCTCAATGTTGATGAAGATCACCATGAGTTGGGAGTATACTTGTTGTTTCCTTACTCTTCTCACCTACATGGGTTAGTCCCAACACACCAGAGACAAATACAAGGATATCTATGGACATTGAGTGCAAAGTATACATGATGATGTCCATTGGTTTGTTGATTACCTTCCCCCTTTCTTACCTTTGAGGGAATGTGTGAGTCCTTGAACTATTGCATAATGTGATGTTGATTGCAACTAGTTCTTTCCAATAATGAATTTGAGTGAATTTCATTGGCGGAGTCACCCCTCAAGAACTTGTCTAGTTCTTGTTCTTGGGGACCCACATCAAGTTGATGGGGATCCTTGGTGTTGAAGAGGCACTTGTATAAGTTGAGCTTGTAGTAGCCTTGGGAACCCACTTCACCAAAGCTCGGGATTCATCTTCTTATGAGTCAATGTCCTCTTGAAGCTTGTTCTTGCCCTTGATCTTGGGGTCTTTTGGTGGAAGGTCATCTTTAGCTTTTGTTCCCTTGGGAAGAGTATTTTCATACTTCTCCTTTTGAGGAACAAACCAGGGCTTGGGGTGTTGACCTTCTTCCCATTCAACCCCATTAGCATTGAAATAGCCAATGCCATGGTTCTTCTGGTATCCTCCGTCCTTGCGTATAGTTTCCTCAAATTGCTTACATCCGGCAAGACTCTTGTAGATACCTTTCTCTATAATCCCTTTCAAAAGTTCATTTTCTTGCTCAAGTGTAACTTGGCTAAGAGAAGTGTTAGTGGGATCAATATAACTAGTAGAAGCAATATCATTAGATTTATCAGTTTTATCGCTAATAGTTGAAGAATCTTTCTTGCCTTTGTTACTAGTTTGCTTAGCCTTAACTTGTGGAATGAATGTAGACAAGGGAAATCATTTGGCTAGATAAGTGGAAGTCTTCTTTTCAAGATCGCCATTGATAGCTTTAAGGAACTCATGCTCTTGCTCTAAATTAAGATTCCCAAAGCGGAGCTTCTCATGTGTCCTTTCAAGCTCTCTATGATCTTGTAGAGTAGACTCATGAGCTAACTTAAGAGTGTTTAGTTCTTAAGTTAGTCGTTCTATTTCCACTTATCATCAACACACGACTTATCTTGACTATAGTGATTACTAGCAAGTTCATTTTAACTAACATTACTAGATTTGTCAAATAGCAAGTCATCATATACTAACAAGTCATCCTCATCACTATTGAAATCAAGATATTCGGGGTGTGATAACTTGGGGACTTTAGCCATGAAGAAACATCCACTCCCTTCATTTGGTGAATCAAATATGTCATAGGACTCGGTTGTCACTAGTGCAAGTCCGGTAACACCTTCATCTTGACTATAGTCGGAGTTGGAGTGATAGCTTCTCGCGGAGTGCTTGTCGGAATTGGAGCCAGAAACCCACTCACCAACATGATCTTGATGTCTTCTTCTTGAGTAGATCTTGGTGTACTTGTCCTTCTTCTCAGAGTCCCTACTTCTCCTTGAGGGTCTTAGTTCATAACGATCATCTCTACACCTTCTCTCTCTTAGAGGTTACTCATCTCTTGAGCTTCGTCTTCTTGGTGAATCTTATTTCCTTTTGTAAGGAGTCGTGCACTCATTGGAGTACGGGCTTCCCATAATTGTAGCAGTTTTAGTCAAGACTTGACGAACCCTTCTATTCATATGTTGAGTTGGATCTTTGATCTTTGCCTCTATTCTTGTAGAACTTGTTCAATTTCTTAACCATGAGGCTTATCTCTTCATTTGTGATAAGGTTGTCGCTTGAGGCTGCAGGAGCATCACTTGTGGCTTTGTAAGCACTGTTAGACTTGTTGTGAAGCTCTTCCTTGTCCTTGTGTGTCATCTCATGAGGAAAAATCCTTCCAATCACTTCCATAGGCTTGAGATCTTTGTAGTCGGGCATCATTCAGATCAATGTGAATACTGTGTCATATCTATCGTCCAAACCTCAAAGTATCTTCTTGACAATGAATTTGCCGGTCATTTCTTCGCTTCCCATGACGACAATCTCATTCATGATGAGAGCTAGCCTAGAGTACATCTCTGTGACTCCTTCGCATTCCTTCATCTTGAACTTGTCAAGCTAACTCTAAAGAACATCCAACTTGGATTCTCTCATGGATTTGCTACTTTAATGCATATCAACCAAAGTATCACAAATCTCTTTTGCATTCTCAAGACTACGGATTTTTTGGTATTTTTCGGGGCATAGGAAGTTGAAGGGAATGTCACATGCATGAGCGTTGTATTGCAACATCTTCAATTCATCCATGGTCGCTTCACAATCCGGTTCCCTTCCATACAAAAATAATTCACCTTGCAATCCAACACGAACAACAAGCCAAACAGTGGGGTTATGACCAAGGATATACATTTTCATTTTGTGCTTCCAACTAGCAAATTTTGTGCCATCAATGTACGAACCTCTATGGTGATAATTTCACTTGCTAGACGCCATACTATCCTAGGTTGTGAAACCAATGCAATGGAGACCAAAGCTCTAATACCACTTGTCGGATCGAAAGTAGGTCTAGAGGGGGGTGATTAGACTACTTGACCAAATAAAATCTACTTTTTCCAAATTTAAAATGTTGACAGATTTTAGCATTCATGGCAAATCAAGCACACCCTACACATGCATGTCTATGAGTATAGTAGTGGAAAGTAACGACAAGCATGAGTAGTAAAGGAAGGGTAGGAAGATCAAACGCAATTTGGAGACATGAAGATTTTTCCCGTGGTTCCGATAGGTGGTGCTATCGCACGTCCACGTTTATGGAGTCTTCAACCCATGGAGGGTAACGGCCGCGAGAATCCATGGAGGGATCTACCCATGGAGGGTTCCACGAAGAAGCAACCTTGACGATACCATGATGGCCTACATCCATGGAGGACTAGCCTAACTTGGGGTAGATCTTCACGAAGTAGGCGATATACTTGCCCTTACAAACTTCTTGGTTCACTCCACAACACGAAGTAGGAGGCTCCCAAGTGACACGTATAACAGCCTGGGACCGACGTTCCAGAAGATTCCCCTTTTATTCCAGTGTTGTCGTGTGTTTTGTTTGGTTATCACATTTATCATCGCATCATTCACATCATCTGCAAGGCATTGTCACTAGTTTTCAAAAACTTGCATCCGTTCGTAACTGTCGGTTCTCTTTGTTGGTGTCGTTGAGCGTTTCGACACCAACCACACATGCACGTGCCCACAAGACCGATAAAATATTGTTTTTAAAGTGTGTATAAAACTTTCTCGGATTGGGTCAAAACTTGGCAAGCGGTCGTAATATATTGTAGGTAGGCCACATACCAAATTTCATCGCATTCCGAGTTCGTTTGATACCCAAACGGTCAGTCGTAACAGTGCGGTCATCGGTTTATTATCGGACGTTTTTCGGTGTTCTAAAAATCATGTCACGAGCCAACATCTCCCTCTCTCCTCAGCCCACACCCCCTCTACATGGCCCACTACCACCCATCCTAGCCCCCTTCGCTTTCGGACCGTCCGATCGAGATCGAACGGTCCGAAAATGGATGAAAACCCCTCACCTAGCCCCGCTTTCCCATTTAAACAACCCTACCCTACCCCTAATGGAAACCCCAACCCCCCTCCTTGAAATCCTCACCGGATCAACCCCGAGCCGCCACCTCCACCGTGCCTTCCCCTCCTCTAGCCGCGGGCCCGCTAGGACCCAGATCGGGCCATGTGAAGCCCATTTGGGCCCGATCCCTGCCGCCGCGCTCAAGTTTCTTAGGAGCCTGAGCTCCTCCCGAGCTCTCGCACCGCTGCCGAAGTGCCTCACTGCCGTTCGTACCGTGCCGCCCACAGGAGTTGTCGCCGCCCGCCGCCCGGTAACAGCGCCGCGCTGCCGTATACTCGCGGCCCCGCATTGCCCCGCCATGGCCGAGGCTTGCAGGGGAGCAGCCACTGTTGTCAGGCCTCCCCTCATTGTAGTGTCGCGCCTGACCTCCTGCCACCGGATCTGGGATCCCCTTGGTCGGATCCATCCATCCCGTGCCTTCTCCGGCCCGCCTTCGAGCCTCGTGGGCCGCCCTGGCTGTTGCCGGCAGCGTTGAGCGCTCCACCCCGCGTCCCGAGCAGATGGAGGACGAGCTCCCGATCCCGCTTGCCCATTGATCGTCGTCCTTGTGGGCCTCCGCTGCGCCGCCTGGGCCGTCCCAATGCCCGCAGGTGGGCCTCCTCCCGCCAGGCCCAGCTCACCCCGCCTCATTCGGCCCGATGGCCCAAGGTGAGCTCCCATAGTGCTATTTTGCACCCATGCGCATTTTAGCTAAATTGCACCCAACTTCCCTATTGGGCCTCTGTGTAGATTCGCCCCGCATAGTTTTTTCCCTGTTATGAATTTTGCTATTATCTAGTGAATTGCATTTTTATAGGAAAACCCCCTTTGACCATGCATTTAATAACTGTTCAACCGTCCATCGTATGTAAAAAACTTTATATATGAAAGATGACTAGAATTCCGTGTAGATTCATAATATCCAACTCTCACATGTGTTTAAAATGTTTATCCTGCTGTTTTCATATAATTTGCATTAATGCCATGCTAAAATGATTTATATCATAAAAAATTAACCATAGCTCCGTTAAAAATGTTTTCTGTATGTAACTTGACTAGAAAAACGCGTAGAATCTCATGGTCACATTTATTTTGCTGCTTAACAACTCTAAATTATGTTTAGTTAAGATATGTACCAAATTCATAATTTGTACATGGGGTCCTATGGGGAATGTTATATGTCGCTTTCGACCTCATTTAAAATGCCTAGATGTCGTAGTTGTGTATGCTTCACCGTTTCCCATGTTAAACAACATTTAATATTGTCGTGCACCTAAACGAGAGTGAACTAAATAATCGATCGTGGAGTTTCATCAACATGCAACTCGTTGCATATTGAGCTTCACTTTAATGTGTAGTAGTTATTTGATGTGAATTGCCATGCCTTGCATATTTAAACCAGACATGCATCATATTTGTTTGCGCATCATGTCATGCATATGTTGTGGTGGTATCGTGTGTTGATTCTTGTTTTTGGGTTGTTCATTCTCGATAGAGCTCCGAAAGCGTTTGGAGTATGAGGATTCGTTCGACTACGTTAGATCGTCTCCTTCATGGACCCTTCTTCTTCCAAGCGGGATCTCAGGCAAGATGACACATTTCCCTGGATACCACTACTATCATTGCTATGCCAGTTGTCCCTCTTTTATCGTTATGTCTCGCTACCTATCACTTGTTTGTCAAGCCTCCCAACATTGCCTTGAAAAGCCTCTAACCGTCCACCTTCCCAGCTAACCTTTGTTTGGCTATGTTACCGCTTGCTCAGCCCTTCTTATGGCATTTGTAGTTGCAGGTGCAATTGCTTCCATGTGCAACATGGACATTCTTTTGTTATCGCAATATTATGGCTATTTAATTTAATGCACATCTATACTTGGTAAAGGGTGGAAGGCTTGGCCTTTTGCTCGGTATTTGGTTACACTCTTGCCACCCTAGTTACTCGTGAACCGTTGTTATGTTCCATAAATGAGCGCTCCTAACATGCTTAGGTTTGTTATGGGGAACCCCTTGACTTTTGTTTTACGATAAAGCTTGTCTGGCAAGGCCCAACATTGGTACTACATTTTCCTAATGACTAATAAACTTGCATAGGGACTTTCCAGACCTCGTGGATAATTTAATCAACCCCCGGGCCAGTGCTCCACATGAGTGTTGGTCCAAACTAGAGCCGTGTGCGGGGCCAACCCGGGGCAACTCGGGAGATTTGTATCAGGCCATTGTATGCTGTGCTTACCCGGACGTGTCCTGAGAACGATATACGCAGCTCTTATTAGGTTCGTTGACACGTTGGGCGATCTTGTTGGACTTGTTTTACCTTTCTCGAATGTCTTGCGCGAGGAATTCCATTTTACTTCGGGCTATCTCGAGGTGTGGTTTTCCTACGGAATTGGCTACGAAGATCACAAGATTCGTGGTCGAGGTTGTCCTCGTGTCGTGTGGTTAGTTTATGATGGATGAGTTGGAGCACCTCTGCAGGGTTAAATCTTTCAGAAAGTCGTGCACGTAGTTATGTGGCAAACTTGGAAACTTTGTTTAACACCCGGTCATAGTAAACTTGAAGTAAACTCAAATAAAATACACCAAGTGTGTGCTAACCATGACTGTCTCTTCTCATGAGTCCTTATTCGAGAGATAACATGGTTGGGTTATGTTTGACGTAAGTGGGTGTTCAGGATCAGTTAGTGCGTGGTCGCTTTACTTCCTATATTCGTAAGTTAGCCACTCAAATAAATGCTTAGTCGCTTGTTGTAGCCTCACCACTTAACCATACCCCACCCATTAAGCATTAATAGTCTTGATACCCCTGGAAATGAGATTGCTAACTCCCTGTGGCTCACAGATTACTACAACAATAGCTGCAGGTATAGGTAATCTGATGCTTGAACATGAGAGTGATGCTTGTTTTAATTGGATTTTTCTTGTTCTTCTTCTTCTTCGTCGTCAATCTAGGATGGGTTCCAGGCAGCAGCCTGAGATAGCAAGGATGGATGTCATTTTATTGTTTGACTTTGTCCGTACTCAGACCCTGCTCTTCTGTATGATGTTTGAATAAGTTGTTGTATTGATGTGATCTTGATGTAGCTTGGGGCGAGTGTAAGCCAATTCTATAACTCATCTCTTCTGTAAATGTACTTGTAATGATATCCATTCTTGCAACACGACGAGATGCACTTCTATCCCTATCGAGGCCCTCGTGCCAAAAATAAGGATATGATCACATCTTGGGCGTGACAAGTTGGTATCAGAGCCTGTACCGACCTAGGAGCCCCCTTGATTGATCGAACTTGGCCGAGTCGAGTCTAGTGAAATGATATTTTGAGTCTAGTTATATAGGAGAGTAGGATTCTTTTTAATTCTCTTCTATGCTCTGGTGAGAAATTACGACTTAGGAATTTTAATTCTACTCCTCTTCTCGCTCAATTTTTTTTAGGATCACGCGAATATTTTGGAATCTATATGATGCCAATGTGACGGAGTTCTGTACTTGGTGCCTCCTCTTACCGAGGAGTAGAGCTCCAGGGGATTCTTGACACATCGTTATCGTTCAGTTTCCTTGGTATCTCAGGACGGAGGATGGTCGAAATTGCTTCAATACTTCTCATGGCGAGATAAGGCCGGACTCACCCAGTACTTAACAGGCGTCCAGTGTATTGCCATGTTTGGTATCGTTGTCTTTTCGAGGGTCCAAGATAGATGGAGTTCCGAAGTCTATGGTTATGTGTTGATGGATGGATAGAGTTGGAGTGTAGGGCTTGTTTGTTTTGTCAGATATTTTGCCTCCCTGTATCCCCAACACCGGATTAAATAACTAGAAAGTTTCGTGAGTTCTTAGGTAGGAACTCAAGTAGTTACCTAGGCTATCTTCCAAAATATCATGATGTGAGGTTGGGGTTCGACATCTAGTGGATTCGTTTGTTCTCGGTCTTTCTTACAACGGTCTCGTTGTGTATTAAAGAGTCCTTGTAGCTTGCTACGACTCGGGTACGCTTCGTATGTCGTCTGCACTGCCTTGCACATGATCTCTACTATAAGATTGACCCCGTGCGAACCTTACCACGAAAATATCGAGCGGAATCTCTGTCATGAATTTGTTCTGGCTTGTTTCATAAGCCTCATCCTTTGTTTTGTTTTGAATATGGTAATTCAAGTTGCCTTAGTGTCAAGTGGTGATTTCATATCTTTCCTAAGTGTTCTCATATGTTTGTGGGATTGCTAATTCTTTTGCTCAAAAAGGTTGTTATATCAATTCTTTTCCTACTGGTGTGCTTCTCTTCAAGATAATTCGATCATCTCTAATATTTGCAAGTTCAATCCTCTTATTCTATCCCGGAGTTCATTTCATCCATTCCATTTTGTCTTTGTTCTTCCCCACCCTCCCGCCCTTTTTCTTCAATGGTTAAATTCTCATCCAAATGCCTTTCTTTTCATCGATGCTTCCACTATCTTTTCTTTTGTATAGCATCCGGTGATTCATTGTGAAGATCCTCAAGTGATTCGAACTCATCATTTCATTATTCTTGTTCCCTTCCCGGCGCATTCAATTCAAAATCTCGATGTTCTTCATATCCTTTTCATTCTCTAAATGCTTGCCAGGTCAGAAATTCTGCCCAACTATCTGTTGTTTTTTGTCTCTCTCTATTCTATCCGGAATGTTGAAGATACCCTAGAAGACTTTCATTTCCATTCATATCGTCTTAAATTATTTTGAGGTTCTCACCTCATAAAGTTCTTAATTTTTCCGGTGCAATATCTCTTTCTAAGCAATTATCTCAATGGTGGTTTCTCTTGAGTGGGCCCATAAACCACATGTGTTTCCCACACGATCTTACCTGGCTCTTATAATCTTTTCTGGAGATGTTCTCAAGTTCTCTTCTAATATGACATAAGAATGAATTTTAGCAGTCATATGCCTTCTCGAAGATCACTTCTAAATCATTTTCAGTGTTGGCTCTACCTTATTTATTCATTTGTTCCGAAGTGTCTCAATAATTCATGGTGTTGTTTCTCGACATCATTCTCTGCGTTGAAGAACGAAGGAGTGGTTCTCTTGAATTTTTGATTGTTCTCTTGAAGATTCATGGTTTTAGCTTCGTGCTATCTTCTCGATTGTTGTCAATCATGAGTGATTCCTCCCATATCTATCTGGGGTTTCAGAGTTGTTCTCATTTCACGATCCTCCGAAGGCCAGCATTTCAGAAGATTCCTCGTTCTAAGCTTTCATTTTTCGTTCTCAAAATTCTTCTCAAGTGTTGTTCCTTCGTTCCTCTCTCAATTATTCCGGTGCTCCGTTCAAGATTTATCTAGGTGGATCATGACTTATTCATTCTCATGTCATGTATCTTAATTCATACGTAGTTTTTCCTCCTTTGTTTGTGAATTCTTACCGCTATTCTCATGTAAGACTTCTTCAAGTTTGTGCTCTATCTCTCTTTCCCATCGTTTTCAAAAGAATAAGTGGTGTGAGAAATCCGTTGCTTGTCATCAATTTAACTTGATGAACGATAAGCATAACATAATTCTTATTATTTTCATCAAGTTATTTCAGTCCTTCTTCCGGAGTTGTTCATGATATCAATTTCTCGATTTCAAGTGTTCTCATCTTTTCTTTCCGGAGTTCCAAGTTATTCTCAAATATCTCTTTGTGAAGCTTCATCTAAATCTTAGCAAGGCCTCAATCTTGTCATTTCGCAACCTTCAATTCTTTTCTATCATCCTTTCATTCTGGAGTTCTTCCCGATGGTTCTTCATGGTGGGTTGTTAAGGATGTAATTCTTCTCGAATTGTTCTTCAAGATTCTTGTTGGAGGTGATCAAGTGTTCTTTATCTTCGATTTCTAAGTTCAATTCCTTCTCCATTGTCTTTTGAGATGGTGTTATTAAATTCTTGATTATGAGGAGTCTTGGAGGAAAATTGTCAAGAATGAGATAGGTAAACCCATCTTGTCTTCTCAGAGTTATCTTGGGTTGGATTTCACCTAAAGCATTTCCTAAGGATTATTGATATCATGGTGTCATAAAGGGTCCAAGTTTTCTCCTTGTTCTCTTGGTGCAAGAAGTTAGCATATCTTGTTGCTCTCAAGCAATGTATTGTTTCTGTTGTGGTATTTTGTCACCCCATAATTTGTAGATGTTTTCCATAAGCCCATAACAAGCTATTCTTTTCATTGTTGATTCTCTGTCAACTCCATTCGACCATGCTTCTCAAGTTCAATGGTGGTAGGAGTTGTCATTTTCTTCTCTGTTCTTTTCATTCAAATGATCTAGCTTCTATTCTTTTGTTCCAGAGGCATCATATCGTTGCTCTCTTCGACTCATCATCTCGTTTGTCAAGATCATGCTATTTCTTGCTTTATCCATTTGACCAGTGTGTTGTGTTTTCTTTTCATGTTCTCCCATCTTATTAAATTTTTCCTCTCTATCCTACCGGAGTGCTGCCGAAATTTCTTTTTAATTCTTGCTTGTTCCTCATGTCGTTCTTCATCTATTTCTAACCTTCATGTTTCATTGGTTTCACTCCGGTGTCAAATAAGCAACTAAGTTTTACCTCTTGCCCTTTCTCTTCCCGTTCTCATTCTAGATCTCGGCACAAGATCCTCATTTAGTGGAGGAGAGTTGTAACAACCCGGGACCGACGCTCTAGAAGATTCCCCTTTTATTCTAGTGTTGTCATGTGTTTTGTTTGATTGTCGCATTCATCATCACATCATTCGCATCATTTGCATGGCATCATCACTCGTTTTCAAAAACTTGCATCCATTCGTAGCTGCGAGTTTTCTCCGTTCGTGTCGTTGAGCGTTTCGAGACCAACCACACACGCACGCGCCGCAACACCGATAACATATTAGTTTAAAGTGTGTATAAAACTTTCTCAGATTGGGTCAAAACTTGGCAAGCGGTCGTAATATATTGTAGGTAGGCCACCTGCCAAATTTCGTCGCATTCCGAGTTCGTTTGGTATCCGAACGGTAAGTCGTAATAGTGCGGCCATCGGTTTATTATTGGACGTTTTTTGGTGTTCTAAAAATCATGTCATGGGCCAACATCTCCCTCTCTCCTCAGACCATAGCCCCTCTACACGGACCATTACCACCCAGCCTAGCCCCCCCGCTTCCGATCGAGATCGAACGGTCCGAAAACGGATGAAAACCCCTAACCTAGCCCTGCTTTCTATTTAAACACCCCTACCCTGCCACTAATCGAAACCCTAACCCCCCTCCTCGAAATCCTCACCGGATCAACCCTATGTGGCCACCTCCACCGTGCCTTCTCCCTCCTCTAGCCGCAGGCCCGCCAGGACCCAGATTTGGCCCTGGGAAGCCCATCTAGGCCCGATCCCTGTCGCCGCGCCCAAGTTCCTCAGGAGCTCGAGCTCCTCCCGAGCTCCCGCACCGTTGACGAAGCGCCTCGCCGCTGTTCGTACCGCGCCGCCCGTATGAGCTGTCGCCACCTACCTCCCGTAACAGTGCCGCACTGCCGTGTCCTCGCGACCCCGCTTTGCCCCGCCATGGCCACGGCTTACAGGGGAGCATCCACCGCTGCCAGGCCTCCCCTCGCCGGGGTGCCGAACCCGACCTCCTACCACCAGATCCGGGATCCCCTCGGTCGGATCCATCTATCCCGCGCCTTCTCGGCCTGCCTCCGAGCCTCGCCGGCCGGCGTGGCTTCTATCGGCATCGTTGAGCCCTCCGCCCCGCGTCTCGAGTGGATCGAGCACGAGCACCCGATCGTGCTGACCTGTCGACCATCGCCCTTGTGGGCCTTCGCTGCGCCGCCTGGGCTGCCCCAACTCTTCCAGGTGGGCCTCCTCCTACCAGGCCCAGCTCGCCCCGCCTCATCCGGCCCGATGGACCAAGGTGAGCCCCCAGTGCTATTTTGCGCCCATGCGCATTTTAGCTAAACTGCGCCCATGTACCGTATTGTGCCTCTGTGTAGATTCGGCCCACGTAGTTTTTTCCCTGTTACAAATTTTGTGATTATCCACTGAATTGCAGTTATACAGAAAAAACCCCTTTGACCATGCGTTTAATAACTTTTCAACCGTGCATCGTATGTAAAAACTTTATATATGAAAGATGACTAGAATTTTGTGTAGATTCACAATATCCAACTCTCACATGTGTTTAAAATGTTTAACCTGTTGTTTTCATGTAATTTTCATTAGTGCCATGCTAAAATGATTTCGGTCATAACTAATTAACCGTAGCTCCTTTAAAAATGTTTTACGTATGTAACTTGACTAGAAAAAAGCATAGAATCTCATGGTGACATTTATTTTGCTGTTTAACAACTCTAAATTATGTTTAGTTGAGATCTGTAAAAAATTCATAATTTTTACATGGGGTCCTATCAGGAATCTTATATGTCGCTTCCCACCTCATTTAAAATGCCTAGATTTTGTAGTTGTGTATGCTTCACCGTTTGCCATGTTCAATAACATTTAATATTGCCGTGTACCTAAACAAGAGTGAACTAAATAATCCATCGAGGAGGTTCATCAACATGCAACTCGTTGCATATTGAGCTTCACTTTAATGTGTAGTAGTTGTTTGATTTGAATTGCCATGCCTTGCATATTTAAACCGGACCTGCATCATATTTGTTTGCGCATCATGTCATGCATATGTTGTGGTGGTATCGTGTGTTGATTCTTGTTTTTCGGTTGTTCATTCTCGATAGAGTTCCGAAAGCGTTCAGAGTATGAGGATTCGTTTGACTACGTTAGATGGTCTTCTTCATGGATCCTTCTTTTTCCAAGCAGGATCTCAGGCAAGATGACACATTTCCCTGGATACCACTACTATCATTGCAATGCTAGTTGTCCCTCTTTTATCGTTATGTCTCGCTACCTAACCGTCCACCTTCCCAGCTAACCTTTGTTTGGCTATGTTACCGCTTGCTCAGCCATTCTTATAGCGTTTCTAGCTACATGTGTAATTGCTTCCATGTGTCAACATGGACATTCTTTTGTTATCGCAATAATATTGCTATTTAATTTAATGCACATATATACTTGGTAAAGGGTGGAAGGCTTGGCCTTTTGCTCGGTGTCTTATTCCGCTCTTGCCACCCTAGTTACTTGTGAACCGCTGTTATGTTCCATAATGGAGCACTCCTAACATGCTCGGGGTTGTTATGGGGACCCCTTTGACTTCTGTTTTAGGATAAAGCTTGTATGGCAAGGCCCAACATTGTTACTAGATTTGCCTAATAATTAATAAACTTGCATAAGAACTTTCCGGACCCCGTGGATAATTTAATCATCCCCTGGGCCAGTGCTTCACATGAGTGTTGGTCCAAACTAGAGCCATGTGTGGGGCCAACCCGTGGGAACTCGGGAGATTTCTATCAGGCCACTACATGGTGTGCTTATCCGGTCATTTCCTGAGAACAAGATACGCGACTCTTATTGGGTTCGTTGTCACGTCGGGTGGTCTTGCTGGACTTGTTTTACCTTGATCGGATGTCTTGCACAAGGAATTCCGTTTTACTTCGGGCTATCTCGAGGTGTGGTTTTCCTGTGGAATTGCTTATGAAGATCACGAGATTCGTGGTCGAGGTTGTTCTCGTGGTGTGTGGTTAGTTTATGATGGATGAGTTGGAACACCCCTGTAGGGTTAAATCTTTGGAAAATCCGTGTCCGTGGTTATGTGGCAAACTTGGAAACTTTTTTTAACACCTGGTCATAGTAAGCTTGAAGTAAACTCAAATAAAATACACCAACTGTGTGCGTAACCATGATTGTCTCTTTTCTTGAGTCCTTATCCGAGAGAGAACACGGTGGGGTTATGTTTGACGTAAGTAGGTGTTCAGGATTAGTTAGTGATCATTACTAGTTCACGTTCGTTATGCGTAGACCACCATACTTCACTTTCTATATTCGTAAGTTAGCCACTCAAATAAATGCTTAGTCACTTGCTGCAGCCTCACCACTTAACCATACCTCACCCATTAAGCATTAATAGTCTTGATACCCTTGGAAATGTGATAGTCGGACCCTACTCTTCTGTATGATGTTTGAATATGTTGATGTATTGATGTCAGATTGATGTAGCTTGTGGTGAGTGTAAGCCAATTCCATATACTCATCTCTTCTGTAAATGTACTTGTAATGATATCCATTCTTACAACACGATGAGATGCGCTTCTATCCCTGTCGAGGCCCTTGTGCCAAAAATAAGGATTGGATCGCATCTTGGGCGTGACAACACCTAACCAATCTAGGAGGCACCACCCTCCAAAAGGTAATAGGATCGATAATGTCGATGAACTCCTTGCTCTTGTGCTTCAAGATGATAGACTCCTCACAACTCCATCACTCTCTCACAGATTTGGCTTTGGTGGACGAGATTGATTGGGTGGAAAGCAACTTGGGGAGGCTAGAGATCAAGATTCATATGGTTGGAATTTAATGTCATGATCTCAACACATGAGTAGGTCTCTCTCTCTCGGAAAATCAGTTAGGATAAGTGAGGATCTATTCTGAGTGCTTCTCTTCTGAGTGAGTGGTGGTGGAGGAGTATATATAGTCTTCTCCAAAAATCCAACCGTTACACCTTAAGTGACCAACTCGGTGACACCGATGTGTCAATCTTGATGGTACCAAGTTGCTCCAAAGGTAGCAACTTTTAAATCTCGGTGAGACCGATATATAATTCTCGGTGGTACCGATCAGGTGTCCAATGGTTACAAACCCCGTCTTGGTGACACCAGTCCAAAAACTCGGAAATTCTAATTTTGTGAATCGATGCAACCGAAAGTTGGCAGTCTGAACTCGGTGGCACCGATGCAGAATCGGTTGCACCAAATGGCTAGGGTTTACCATGGGTCTGTCTGAGCATAGGAATCGGTGGTACCGAGTGGGAATGTTGGTTTCAGCAATTTTGGATACTTGGCTTTGTACATACTATGTGTAGAGTTTGTGGGTGTTTTTGGTCACTATTACTTGTGCACGTTTGAGCATTTTGTTCACTAATAGAACCTTACCCCCTTTTAATAGTATTGGCTTTCCTATGGACTCAAAGTGATTTCTCACAAAGTAAAATGTAGAGTCCTCTTCTTTGAGGCTTTGACAATCCATTTCTTTGCATCTTGGGGTTTCTCCGCAATCCTTTTGCCATCCCTATCATTGAACTTTTGCTGAAATACACTTAGTGGAAACATTAGTTCAATGGCATATATGTTTTTATTAATTACCAAAACCACCAAGGGAGCAAATGTGCTTTCAAGTTAGTGCTTCATAAGAGAAAATGGAGACTCAAATTGAAAAATAAAAATTGCATAAAGTAAATAGATAGGCCATTTGCAGAGGGAAGTAGGGATTTGTAGAGGTGCCAGAGCTAAAGTCTTTAAATTGATAGAGAAAAATATTTTGAGTATCATGCCTTTCCTTTCAACGAAAACGACCAAGAGATTTCAATATATTTACATTCTAGATGCATCATAGGTGGTTCCCAAACTTAAAATAAAGTTTATTCCTTTTTCCACCATACTTTCACTTTGCACGGCTAGCCGAATCCACGGTTGCCCTCCATACTAACACTTTCCTAGTAATTTATTTTTGACAACATAAAATATATTTCTTTTCTTTTTCATATTGGGACTGGGCATCCCTATTACCGACATACTCTCGTGCAATGACAAGTGAATAAACACTCATCTTGAGAATAACACATCTAGCATGAAAAAATATCGGTCACCCCCTGTCGTTGCTTGGAACGGCATGGAAATACCGTATATCGGTAGGTATAGTGGACTTATATGGCAAAACGGGTTTTAAGGATTTTGGATGCACACGTAGTATTTCTACTTAGTACAAGTGAAGGCTAGGAAAAGATTGAGAAGCACTCAACCAAGAAACGAAAAATCACATAAGTGAGCATTAAGCATAACTAACACTGAATGATGCACCATAAGTAGGATGTAATTTCATAGCACAACTATTGACTTTCGTGCTTGCATACGAAATCACAAACCTTAACACCAATGTTCTTACTAAGCATAATTGGTCATCAACGTAACTCACATATCACTATTTTCATCTGTCAAACCTATTACAAAGAATCAAGTTTAATTTGTCCAATTATATTCATGATTTTTTATTATATCCCTCTTGAATATTTATCACTTTGGGACTAGTTTCATATATTGCAATAGCTTTCGACAAGCTTACATGGATATAAGTGAAGAACACGAGCATGCAAGTTTCATCTCTCAAAATAATATAAGTGAAGCATGATAGGATTTATTAAAAAGTAATAACTCTCAAATTAATTTAAGTGAAGCATGAGAACATTTCCTTTGCTCAATAGATTTAATTGAAGCATAAAGAGCAATTCTAACAAACCATAGCATATTTTCAATCTATCAAATAGGTGTGTCCAGCAAGGATACAAATGAAAATGAAAAAAATCAAAACAAGCAAAGATACAAGACGTTCCAAGGAAAACTCATGATATCCGACGAATAACAATATAGTTCCAAGTGGTATATCGATGGTTGTTAGAAGAAAGAGGGGATGCCACTCGGGGAATCCCCATGCTTAGTTTCTTGTTACTCTTTGGATATTACCTTGGGGTGCGGTAGCATAACCAATCTTTGGATCTGTAACTCTTTATTCCTTCATCCATCATGATGTCACCCAAAACATGAAAACTTCAATCACACAAATGTTGACAAAATTCTCGTGAGATCTGTTAGTATAATAAAGCAAATTACCAATTTAGGTACTGTTGTAAACACATTCATATTTTATTATTGCATTAAACCTACTATATTATAACTTTACCATGATTTATAACCCCAGATACAGGCCATAGATTCATCAAAATAAGCACACAATGCAATGAAAACAGAATCTGTTTTAGATAGAACAATCTGTAGTAATTTGTACTCTACCCATACTTATGGAACTCTAAAAATTCTGAAAACTCGGGACAACGTAAATAATTTATATAGAAATACTGTGTTAAACTTTCATCTCAATATCACGTTCTGGTAAGAAATGAAAATTCCTACACTTGGAACAAAGTTTCCGTTTCAGATTCAGCATTGTTTCTACTCATGGTATGGATCATCCAAAAGGCATTACTTCGCCCAAACACTAAATAAAACACAAAAACACAGTAATAACATAATAATAATTGTGAAAGACACTCAAAAATAGAAATTAAAAGGTAAAAATAATGTATTCATTTTGTTGCCTCCCAACAAGCTCTTTCTTTATAGCCATTAAGATAGGCATGATGATTTCAATGGCGCTGACCTGGTGGAGAGCATCATCGATATCATGCCAAGAACATTTAAGTCTAGCGCACCCTGGTGGAGGGGGCCAACCTGGGGGCCCTCTTCTAGTGATATTTGTCCCATCTTCTTTCTTCTGGTCCATAAAAATTCTCCAAGAATCCCCACAACATTTGGGCTCTGTTTGGTATAGATTTTCTGTGAAGTAAAAAACAAGCAAAAAACATAACCTGACACTTTGGCACTATGTCAATAGGTTAGTCCCAAAAATGAAATAAAGTTGCTATGAAATGATTGTAAAACATCCAAGATTGATAATATAATAGCAAGGAACAAGAAAAACTTATACATACGTTGGAGACATATCACACCAACCTCATTATTACATGAGAGGGTCACGGGAGGCGATTGTAGAGGTGTCGGATGCTCTAGGCACAAGGCTCAGAATCTCCTTCCTCAGTCTTCAGGCGGATTGCGCCTCACTTTTCACGCAACTGCGTGTGCACGAATCATGTGGCATGGGGGCGATGTGCATTGGGTGGCCATCCCGAGGGCACCACACAAATAGGTTCAACACCTCAGACCCAGGAGGTGACGTGTATGGGGTGGCCCATCAGAAAGAGCTTAGTCAATCGGATTTAGCGACACTTGAGGGACATACCCGAGTACAGACGTCGTGTCGGGTTCCATCACGAAATGATGAGGGGAAATCCACTCGATGCATGGCGCCCGAGGTGAGGAAACAACCCACTGATGGGGCGAGCCACCAAGGACCTCAGGAGGTGACGTGCATGGGAGCAAGCCTTAGGAGGTGACGTGCTTGGATCTATCAACATTGCAGGGACAAACCCGAGGACACATGTCGTTTCTAGCACCAACCGAGGGACATCCAAAAGACGGGTCACGAGAGCGCAGCGATTTAAAATGGTGGCGAGGAACCGAACACAAGGCTTAAGTAGATAACATCAACTCGAAAGGAATAATAAGGTTTGCTACACAACCAAAAAGCAAGAATTCTATAGAGACAGACCGAGGACAGCCTGAGGATATCGTGGCCTTAAGGGCGCCCTCAACATGAACAAACCAAAACGTCACCTGGCAATTGTGCTGCCACGGAAGTGTCAAGTTGCCCGGCGAAGCGTGCCGTGGAGGCTCTCCCCTAAGGGGTCGTCTGTCTCCTTAGGACTTGGGGGCCCGCGAAGCCCTGGGGCCACGCAAGGCACCATCGTGAGCTATGCCAGCCTTTGGAAGGGCACACTGGTGCTCACCAGGCCAAAAGACATCGTACGTAGTTGGTGGTGACGCGTGAGGGCCGGAAGAGGCCCTGGGATCAGGGCCTTTTAAGGCCCGCGATGTCGAGGCTACTCCTCCTAGGGGCGATAGTCTGGTTGTTGAGGTGTTCTGGGCGATGCTCCTCTTGCAGCTTACCGGTCCCCTGGTCAATGAACTCCCATGACCTTGGCGTCAGGTGCCATGCTCCTCAATTGCAGGGGCGCGAGTTGAGGCGCGACTCGAAGTGGTGCCTAAGCACCTCCCTCGTCATGTCGGCCAAGTCAGCCGCTTTCCAGGTGGAAGCCCCCAATCCTATCATGAGGGAGGCATCGGGCGCACCTTCCTATGCCGAGAAGAGGCCCGCGCCGGCAGCGGGTGCGGGGTTCGCGTCGTTGGCATCATGCGCCACATTCTTCACCTTGGCACCGCATGGGATAGATAGCAGTTGCTTCTTCCTTGGGGGCGCGGCCTCGCGAGGCCCAGCATCCCCTATGCCATCGGAATGCTCTGCCATGGCCGCCCTATAGGTGTGCTCGAGGGAGCAGACTGTGTCCTTCTCATCGCAGGCGATGGTGATGACACCACTGCAACCTAGCATCTTGAGGACATTGTAGCCATGGTGTTGTACCGCCATGAACTTGGCAAGCGATGGGTAGCCCACGATTGTGTTGTAAGGGAGGCCGATGTGCGCCACGTCGAAGTCGATGAGCTCAGTGTGGTAGTTGTCCCATGTGCCAAAGGTGACCGGGAGGCGGATCTGCCCCAGCGGAGTGGTGGAGCCACCTTTCACCCCAGAGAATGTCCTGGTCACCATCATCTGGTCATAGGGCACCTGGAGCGTCTCGAAGCTCTCCACGGAAAGCACGTTGAGGCCCGTGCTACTTATTGAGCTTGTGTTGGTTTTCCCTTGAACAGGAAAGGGTGATGCAGCAAAGTAGATAAGCATTTCCCTCAGTTGTTGAGAACAAGGTATCAATCCAGTAGGAGGGGCAAGCAAGACCCCAGTTTGTGCACATGCACAAACAATCAAACACTTGCACCGAACGCTATAAAGGGGTTGTCAATCCCTTCACGGTTACTTGCAATGATTAGATATGATATACATAGATATGAAAGATTGCGAAAAGTAAAAGGTAAATAAAAGTAAAAGCTTTGAAAGTTTGAGGTTGTCTCCTCCCCTCCCTCCCTACTATATATACTAGAGGATTTAGAGGGAAAAGATAACCCTAAGTGCCATGTGCTGCCCTCTTCTTCCTCTAGATCGTTTTCTCCTCTAGATTGGTTTTCAGCGGTTCTTAGGCAAAGCCCTACTGGAATTCCTCCACCACCATCGTCGCAATGTTGTCGCACTGCCGGAGAACTCGTCTACCTCTCCGCTCTCTCTTTCTGGATCAAGAAGGCAGAGATCATCATCGAGCCGTACGTGTGCCAAACGTGGAGGTGTCTTCCGTTCAGCGCTAGATCGAAAGGACCATGATCAAGATCACGAGACGGATCATGATGAGATCGCAGGATGCTCGGAGATTTGGTTCGCGACGACGTTTGACTACACCAACCGCATTTCTTAACGCTTCCTGCTTAGCGATCTACAAGGGTTATGTAGATCCACTCTCCCTCTCATAGATGCTCATCACCATAGATAGATCTTGCGTGTGCGTAGGAAATTTTTTGTTTCCCATGCGACGTTTCCCAACAGTGGCATCATGAGCTAGGTCTATGTGCAGAAAAAGATCAGATCTCGAGTAGAACACAAAGAGTTTGTGGGCGTTTATACTTAGATTGCTTCCTCCCTTGGTCGTGTTTTGGTTCAGCGGTATTGTGGGATGAAGCGACCTGGACCAACCTTACTCGTACGCTTACGAGAGACCGGTTCCATTGACTGACGTGTAACCTCATTGCACAAAGATGGCTGGCGGCTTTCTGTTTCTCCTACTTTAGTTGGATCAGATACATCAAAGGTGGTCCTTGAGAAGGTTGAAAAGCAACTTATGTATCACCATTGTGGTTTTTGCGTAGGTGAGAATTGTTCTTGCTAGATACCCATAGCAGCCACGTAAAACATGCAACAACAATTAGAGGACGTCTAACTTGTTTTTCCAGGGTATGTTGCGATGTGATATGGCCAATTACATGATGAGATATATGTGATGTATGAGATGATCATGTTTTGTATAGAATATCACGACTTGCATGTCGATAAGTACGGCAACCGGTAGGAGCCATAGGGTTATCTTTAATTATTGTATGACCTGCGTGTCAATCATTAAGTGCTATGTAATGCTTTACTTTATCGCTAAACGGTAGCAATACTAGTAGAAGCATGGTGGGCGCGATAACCCTGATGGCGACACGTTGATGGAGATCAAGATGATGGAGATCATGGTGTCATGCCGGTTGTCGGGACCCCGATCCTAAGTCATAAGAATCCAGACTGTAACATATCACATCACTTTGCGACCTCACGCATGGTAAGTTCCACGGCTGCAGCCTTACCTAAGCCGGGACCGTTTGCGTCTTTTGGCTCACGTATGTGAACATGTCGCTGGTAATCAAACGATAGAGAACCTGGGCCGACATAACTAGTCATAGAAACCAAGCGGCACATCCGTACGGAAATAGGCATACATAACCCAGCAATGCATGTGTCGGCCTCAAGCATGTGTAGACGAGCCATATCAAGCAACAGGGACTCCATTACATCGTGAGACACGAATGCCATCACTGCACGTAGACGAGTCGTAACAGGCTACAGGGACTCCATTATACTGCGAGACATTTCCCCGAAGGAACAGACACAGCAGCAAACAAGGATACATGATGGTCAATCAATGTCTCCGGAGTAGTAGCAAGCTACCATGGCTCGGTGGAGGCACAAAGAGGCAGTTTCCTGTAAAGAGTACTACTAAAGGCACACAACTAGGTGTCGGATCCCATACATACCGTTGCACGTCACACATACGCACGACATGCCCGATATTCATAGATACAACCATGGCATCACAACATAACCATACAACAACATGACTTTTATTTAAGAGGCTCAGATGAGCCCTGCATAATATGTTCTTACAGATAGGGGTCACATGACCCGACACTCAAGTCATACAAACATGTTCATACAAACCAAGCGGAAGCATAAGCTGTCTAAGTACAGACACATGAAAGGGTAAAAAGGCACATGGCCTGACTATCTATAGCCCGCCACAGGGCAAGGGTCGTAGCTGGGACACCAGCTACTCGCCATCGTCAACGTCTCGAAAGAACCCACCTAATGGGTCCTGGGTCTCATCTGCAACATTTATTAAGCAAACGTGAGTACAAACGTACTCAACAAGTCTTTGAAACGGACATAGTCTATTCATGCTCATGTATCAACAAAGTGGGAGGTGGAGTTATGCGGCAATGCCAGCTTTGACTCATGGCTAACCTACACTACTCAATTTTAACTCTTTGTTTACATTTTAGATATCGCACACGAGTCCACTAACTCCATAACAATACACCACCATGGATTCACTTCCCCTCCTGGGAGAGTGCCATCCATGATACTCACACTTGTCTTGATATTTTTATGAGTATCCATTTGATTATCTATGAACAGCATAAGTTTTCCAAGTAGTCCATATCCGAGGACGCGACTATTCGAATAGTTTCATACCCTGCAGGGGTGTACTTCTTGACACATGCTCTCGCCACTTATCGCTGTGTGCTCATAAAACCACGCACCTCGGCAACCTTCAAGCGTATGCCAAGCGAGGGAGTCGGCCACGACCATCAATCACATAAGACCTCTAGTCCAGGCTATCGCCTATTTGAGACTAAACCTGCACGGAAGTCCGGCCGAAGTTTCCGCTACGGCCCCAAACGATGTGCGTAGGGTTCCCAAGCCCACCATCCGGATGACCCTTGGTACACCGTGCCACTTCCTACCGCGTCGTATCCCACCCCTAGGGTCAGCGCTACGCACGGCCTCCAGCATGCTATAAACACCAGAAACTACTTGCAACTCCTGGACTAAGGACAAAGCGAATGATAAGTCGAGAGGGTCAATTAAGTATCCCAACGTGTGGTAGTAACTAGTCTTGGATCACAAACACGGAACTCAATTCCTAAGAACGGTCAGAATGAGACAACCCGCTATGTACTCCTACATAGCCTCTCATCGCTACCTTTACCAAATCGAATTCATCATTATATCACCACATCAGAACAACATCGTTTCACTCAGTTCATCAACCAGATGAATCAGACCTGACCCAACTCTAAGCATAGCAAGCATAGCAAGCATAGCAGGCAAAGTAAGCTAAGCACATCATGGCACAAGCATCTACCGGGTATGCTAGGTTGCAAGGTTTAGCTATTTACTGGGACAATGTCAGGTTATGTAGCAGAATAGGATCATCTACCGTGTATGACTGACATGCAATCGACTGTCCTAATGCAATAAACGATAGCAGGAGCGAGAGAGTAGGATGTTATTGGAATGATCAAAGGGGTTGCTTGCCTTGCTGGGTAGCGTAAAGGTTCTCTCCTTCGTCTGGAAGCTTGGGGGGTATCCTCAGAAGCAGGGCCTACCGCAATGCAGATAAGAAACAATCGACACACACGAATGCAACAATATGATGCACGATCATGGCATGATAGCTTGTATGGATGAGCTAATGCAACTAGTGCTCAAGTTAATTTGAAATGAGTTTGAATATAGGTTCAAAATTGTTCTTCATTTCAAATTCCATATACTAACCTATTAGTAAATGTCAATGTTCACCTATTTATATTGCTCTAACATGCATGGCAATAGCACCATTGGATTCATTGGATTTTTATGATAAATTTTCATATATAAATTATTTTCATCTGATTTACAGATTAATTTATATGAAGTTTTGAAGTTTTGAATAATTTCTGGAATTATATTTAAACTAGAAAATGGAATTATGGCATCATCCTGACGTCAGCTGGTCAGCTGACTGGGCCAGAGTCAAACCTGACATGTGGGGACCACATGTTAGTGACTCAATCAATTAACTGATTAATTAAAACTAATCCTAACTAATTAATAGATACGGGCCCACATGTTAATGAGTGATTAGGTTAATCTAACTAATTAATTTTCTTAATTAGGATTTGACTACAGGGGCCCGGCCCACCTGCCAGCGACCCAGGGGTCAAACCCCTGACGGTCAGATAGGTTGACTCGCTGGCGTTGAGCCGCCGGCGATGTTAGGGACGGCGCAGGGGGTCAGAATCCCTCCTCCGTCGACCAAATGGATGGCGGAGAGCGCTGGAAGAGCCTACGCTCGACCGCGCGTCGATATCCCCAAACCAGATGCTGGGGTGGTCGGGGTCGATGCAGGCGTCGAGGGCAGCGGCTGCCGGAGCTCAGGCAAGAAGGGCGCAGTGTCGATAGGGCACGGGAGAGAAGGGGAGAAGGGGAGGAGCACCAACGGCTCACCGCGGTTCCTGCAGAGGCGACAGCGAGGTCGGTGGAGGTCCGGACGGGGCAGAATGTCGGGGCAGAGCTCCGGTGATCGGCGGGGAGGAACGGTGATGGCGCGGCGTAGAGGGGCTCCCAGCGTCTTCTAGGATCACAGGGAGGACGAGGGGGTAGCGATGGTCTCGGGGGCTACCTAGCGAGGCGAGGGGGCAGCTAGCGTGACGACGGCGAGCTCGAGGAGAGCTCATCTATGACAGAGCAGAGAGGGAAGAGAGCGAGAGAGAGCGTGCGAGGCAGAGAAGGAGAGGAGAAGGAGGCCATGGCGAGGGCCTCGCGCTGGCGCCCTCCCAGCCCTCCAGGCCAGCAGCTAGGTAGGGAGGAGGTGGCCGACATGTGGCGACCACGCGCCCAACGTCTTTCTGGCCGGAGGTGGAAGAAGACCGGTTCGCCCCTGGTGGCCTAGGCCGGCTTCTTCCCTGGACCAGGTAAGCTTTTTTTTTGTTTCTTTAATTCATTTCTTTTCTAGTTTTCTGACATTTGTTTTATTATTTCGCAGGTGCAATATGACTCTGCAAAATATCCCAAGTATTTTATTTCATCAAGTTTGAATATTTCAAACTTGTAGAAAAATAATTTCAGGATATTTTGAAGCTAAAATAATGATAATGCTTTGTTTATCATTTTCAGGGGCTTTAACATTTATTTTTAAATTGCTTTAGGTGTTCAAATAATTAAAATGATCCCTGTTATAATCATGTCCAAATTTACGAGACATAGGGAACATTTTTAGTGGGCATTTTGGATTTGTTGAATTTTCACGAAATTTGAATTGTTTGGATTCAAAGTGAGCTTGGGGTTTCTTTTTGTTACCCATTTCATGTTGATGCAATAAGATGAAACATGATGCAAACAGTTGCTATCCTAGGACATCTAGCTAGGGATGTGACACTGGTGCTTTCAAGATGGAGATCAAAAGCACAAGTTCATGGCCATATCATGTCACTTATGATTTGCATGTGATGTTAATCCTTTTATGCACCTTGTTTTGCTTTGGACGATGGTAGCATTATAAGGTGATCCCTCACTTAATTTCAAGATAAATTGTATTCTCCCCGAGTGTGCACCGTTGCAAAAGTTCATCGTGTCGAGACACCACGTGATGATCGGGTGTGATAGACTCTACGTTCACATACAATGGGTGCAAGCCAGTGTTGCACATGTAGAACACTCAGGTTAAACTTGACGAGCCTAGCATGTACAGACATGGCCTCGGAACACAAGAGACTAAAAGGTCGAACATGAGTCATATAGTAGATATGATCAACATGATGATGTTCACCATTGAAACCACCTCAACTCACGTGATGATCGGACTTGAGTTGGTGAATTTGGATCATGTATCACTCAAATGACCACAGGGATGTCAATTTGAGTAGGAGTTCTTCAGTAATATGATTAATTGAACTCATTATCATGAACATAGTCATTACTGGATTTGCAAATTATGGGGTAGATTACTTGCTCGCGCTGTAGCTCCCTTGAATTTTTATATGTTCGTAGAGAAATAGAGTTGAAAATGATGGTAGCAATATAGTGGACTGGGTCTGTGATCTGAGGATTGTCATCATTGCTGCACAGAAGGCTTATGTCCTTAATACACCGCTCGGTGCACCAACCTCTCTAGCATCGTCTGTAGATGTTGTGAACATCTGACAGGCATGTTCTGATGACTACTTGATAGTTTAGTGCGTCATGCATTACGGCTTAGAATTGAGGCTCCAAAATGTTTTGAACGTCACAGAACATATGAGATATTCTGAGAGGTGAAATTAGGATCTCAGGCTCGTGCCCGTGTTGCAAGATATGAGATCTCCAACAAGATTCTTTGCCTGCAAGATAAAAGAGAATAGCTCAATCATTGAGCATGTGCTCAGATTGTCTGGATTCTACAATCTCTTGAATCGAGTGGGAGTTGATCTTCCAGATAAGATAGTGATTGATATAGTTCTCCAAGTCACAGTCACTAAGCTACTAGAACATGGTGATGAACTCTAAAACGTCAGGGATAGAAATAATGATCCCTGAGCTGTTCGCGATGTTTGAAACCACGAAGGTAGAAGTCAAGAAGGAGCGTCAAGTGTTGATGGTTAGTCAAACCACTAGTTTCGAGAAGGGCAAGAGCAAGGAGGGAAACTTCATGGATAGCAAGTCAGTTGCTGCTCCAGTCAAGTAACCCAAAGTTGAACGTAAACCCGAGACTAAGTGCTTCGATTATGAGGAGAGCGGTCACTAAAGCGGATCAACCATAGATACTCCTATTTGCTAAATGTTAGTAACTCGAAATAAAAGCTACGGAATAAATGAAGAACTAGCTAAGGGTGAGGTGACGATGTGTGTTGGAAATGTTTCCAAGGTTGATGTTATCAACATCGCACGCTCTCTCTACCTTCAGGATTAGTGACAAACCAAAATAAATGTTATTTGGTGTTTTGCATTGAGCATGAACGTGATTAGATCGTGTTTATTGCAACACGGTTATTCATTTAAGTTAGAGAATAATGGTTATTCTGTTTACATGAATGATACCTTCGATGGTCATGCACCCAGTGAGAATGGTTTGTTGAATCTTGATCGTAGTAATACACATGTTCATAACAGTGATGCCAAAAGATACAAAGTTAATAATGATAGTACCACATACTTGTGGCACTACCGCTAAATGTCATATTGGTATAAAACGCATGAACAAACTCCATGATGATGGATCTTTGGACTCATTCGATTTCGAATCGGTTGAGACATGCGAACCATGCCTCTTGGTCAAAGATGACTAAGGACCCCGTTTTCTGTTTTGGTGAAGCGGGCAAGTGATTTATTGGAAATTATACATGTTGATGTATGCAATCCAATGAGTCTTATAGTATGCAGTGGATATCGTTATTTTCTTACCTTCACTTATGATTTGAGTAGATATAGTGTATATTTACTTAATGAAACACAAGTCTGAATCGTTTGAAAGGTTCAAGCAAATTCAGAGTGAAGTTTAAGATCATCGTGACAAGAAGATAAAAATGTCTGTGATATGATCGTGTAGGTGAATATCTGAGTTACAAGTTTGGCATACACCTTTACACAATGTGAAAGTTGTTTCACAACTCACGCCACCTGGAACACCATAGTGTGATGGTGTGTCCTAATGTCATAGTCGTGCTCTATTGGATATGGTGCGTGCTATGATGTCTCTTATTGTTTTGTTACTATAATTTTGGAGTTATGCATTAGAGACAACTACATTCACTTTAAATAGGGCACCATCTAAATCTGTTGATATGACACCATGTCAATTATGGTTTGATAGAAACCTAAGATGTCATTTCTTAATGTTTGGGGCTGCGACGCTTGTGTGGAAAATGTTTTCACCTAATGAGCTCAAACCCAAAGCGGACAAATGCATCTTCCTAGAATACCCTAAGAACAGTTGGGTGAACCTTGTATCTCAGATCCAAACATAAAACGTTTGTTGCTAAAACTGGGTCCTTTCTCAAGAAAAAGTTTCTCTCGAAAGAATTGAGTGGGAGGAAGATAGAACTTGATTAGATTATTGAACCTTTGTTTCAACGAGATAGTAGCGCAGCGCAGGAAGATGTTTCTGTGAAGCCTACGTTAGTTGAAGAGGAAGTTAATGATGACAATCATGAAGCTTTAGATCAAGTTACTATCAAACCTCGTAGGTAGACAAGTACGTGTACTGCTCCTAAGTGGTACGACAACCGTCTCTTAGAGGTCATGTTGTTGGACAACGATAATCCTACGAGCTATGGAGAAGCGATGATGGGCCTAGAATCCGACAAATGTTTAGAGGCCACGAAATTCGAGAAAGGATCCATGTATGAAAACCAAGTATAGACTTAGATGGACTTGCTTGCTGGACGGCAGGTTGTTGAGTACAAATGGATCTTTAAAATGAAGACAGACGCTGATGGTGAATGTCACCATTTATAAAGCTCGACTTGTCGCAAAGAAGTTTTCGGCAAGTTCAAGGAGTTGACTACGATGAGACTTTCTCACTCATAGCGATGCTAAAGTCTGCTGGAATTATGTTAGCAGTTGCTGCATTTTTCAATTATGAAATCAAGCATATGGATGTCAAAACATCGTTTCCTTAACTGTTTACTTGAGGAAAGGTTGTATGTGGTACAACCAGAAGGTTTTGTCTGTCCTAAGGATGATAAATGGAGAGCAAGCTTCGGTGATCCTTCTATGGACTGAAGCAAGCATCTCGGAGTTGGAATATACATTTTGATTGGGTCATCAAAGTTTTTGAGTCTATACAAAGTTTATGAGAAACTTGTATTTACAATAAAGTGAGTGGGAGCACTATAGAGTTTCTGATAAGCATGTGTGGTTGACATATTGTTGATCAAAAATGACGTAGAATTTCTAGAAAGCATAAAGGGTTGTTTGAAAGGAGTTTTTCAAAGGAAGACCTGGATAAAGCTACCTAATTGTTGAGCATCAAGATCTATAGGGATAGATCAAGATGCTTGATGAGACTTTCAATGAGTACATACCTTGACAAGATTTTGAAAGAGTTCAAAGTGGATCAGTGAGAGAAAGAGTTCTCGCGTGATTTGTAAGGTGTGAAGTTGAGTGAGACTCAAAGCCCGACAAAGGCAGAAGAAAGAGAAAGGACGAATGTCGTCCCCTATGCCTTAGCCATAGGCTCTATATTACGCCATGCTGTGTACCGCAGCTAGTGTGTGCCTTGCCATGAGTGTGTCAAGGGGTACAAAAGCGATCCAGGAGTGGATCACTCGACAACAGTCAGGATTATCCTTAGTAACTAGAGGACTAACGAAATATTTCTTGATTATGGAGGTGATAAAGAGTTCGTCGTAAAGGGTTACATCGATTCAAACTTTAACACCAATCCGGATGACTCTGAGTAGCAATCCGGATACGTATAGTGGAGCATCCACTTGGAATAGCTCCAAGTGGAGAGTGGCAGCAGTGTCTATAGTATGACATAGAGATTTGCAAAGTAAACACGGATCTGAATGTCGCAGACCCGTTGACTAAAAGACCTCTCTCACATGCAAAGCATGATCGAGCCCCAGAACTCATTGGGTGTTAGATTCATAACAATGCGAATCACATGGTGATGCGAACTAGATTATTGACTATAGTGCAAGTGGGAGACTGTTGGAAATATGCCCTAGAGGCAATAATAAATTGGTTATTATCATATTTCCTTGTTCATGATAATCGTTTATTATCCATGCTATAATTGTATTAATCGGAAACTCAGATACATGTGTGGATTCATAGACAACACAATGTCCCTAGTATGCCTCTAATAGACTAGCTCGTTGATCAAAGATGGCTATGGTTTCCTAGTCATGGACATGAGATGTCATTTGATAATCGGATCACATCATTAGGAGAATAATCTGATGGACAAGACCCAAACTACAAACGTAGCATATGATCGTGTTAGTTTATTGCTACTATTTTCTGCATGTCAAGTATTTGTTCCTATGACCATGAGATCATGCAACTCACTGACACCGGAGGAGTGCCTTGTGTGTATCAAATGTCACAACGTAACTGGGTGACTATAAAGGTTCTCTACAGGTATCTCCGAGGGTGTTTGCTGGGCTGGCATGGATCAAGACTGGGATTTGTTACTCCGTGTGACGGAGAGGTATCTTAGGGCCCACTCGATAATACAACATCACAATAAGCCTTGCAAGCAATGTGACTAAGTGTTAGCCACCAGATCTTGTATTACTCAACGAGTAAAGAGACTTGCCAGTAACAAGATTGAACTAGGTATGGAGATACCGACGATCGAATCTCGGGCAAGTAATACACCGAAGAACAAAGGGAACATCATACGGGATTAACTGAATACTTGACATACAGGTTCGACCGATAAATATCTTCGTAGAATATGTAGGAACCAATTTGGGCATCCAGGTCCCGCTATTGGTTATTGACCGTAGAGGTGTCTGGGTCATGTCTACATAGTTCTCAAACCCGCAGGGACTGCACACTTAAGATTCGTTGACAATTCGGTAGTATAGAGTTATGTATGGTGGTGACCGAAGGTTGTTTGGAGTCCCAGATGAGATCCTGGACGTCATGAGGATCTCCGGAATGGTCTAGAGGTAAAGATTGATATATATAGGAAGTCCTATTTTGGTCGCTGGAAAAGTTTCGGGCTCATCGGTAGTGTACCAGGAGTGCAGGGAGGGTACCGAGGGACCATCGGGTGGGGTGTCTCGGCCCAAGAAGCTACATGGGCTGTGGGAGGATGTAAAGCAGCCCCTGGTGGGCTGGCCGAAGCCTCCTCTAAGGGCCCATGCCGCTGGAGTGGTTTGAGAAGGAAAAAAAATCCAATGGTGGAGAGGTGGGAAGAGTTTCCAAGTGGAAAGGAGGAATCCTACTCCTAATAGGATTGGAGTAGGACTCCTCCACCTCCAATTTCTACCAAACCTTGAGGGTTTGAGGCTGCCTCCTCCCCTCCCTCCCTACTATATATAATAGAGGATTTAGACGGAAAAGCTAACCCTAATTGCCATGTGCTGCCCTCTTCTTCCTCTAGATCGTTTTCTCCTCTAGATCGGTTTTCAGCGGTGCTTAGGCGAAGCCCTGCTGGAATTCCTCCACCACCATTGTCACAATGTCGTCGCGCTGCCGAAGAACTCGTCTACCTCTCCGCTCTCTCTTGCTGGATCAAGAAGGCGGAGATCGTCATCGAGCCATACGTGTGCTGAACGCGGACGTGCCGTCCGTTCGGCGCTAGATCAGAAGGACCGTCATCAAGATCGCGAGACGGATCGTGATGAGATCGCGGGACGGATCGTGATGAGTTCACGGGACGGATTGTGATTGGATCGCTGTATGGATCGCGAGTAGATTGCGGGATGCTCGGCGATATGGATCGCAAAGACGTTCGACTACACCAACCGTGTTTCTTAACGCTTCCCGCTTAGCGATCTACAAGGGTATGTAGATCCACTCTCCCTCTCGTAGATGCTCATCACCATGGATAGATCTTGCGTGTGCGTAGGAATTTTTTTGTTTCCCATGCGACGTTTCCCAACAGAACTCTCGGATGACAACACTTTGTCAAAACAATCATGATAGAATACGACTCAATGATATCTCGCTGGCCCTTTCGGAGACCGCGAAACATAAAAGTAGAGTACCTCCAAAGAATAAGGACTGACGAGACATTGTAATTCATGGTGTTCGAGATCCATTCATGATTATACTCAAGATCAATTAAAAGCAAAGTATACAAATGACGGTGGTGCTCTCTAACTAGTGCCGTCGGGGCACGGCACGTATGGGATCACGTGGATCCCTTTGTGGTATGCGCAAAGAGCAGATAGAACGAACGGCGCGAGGGGAGATTTTACCTAGGTTCGGGCCGCTGAGAAGCGTAAAACCCTACTCCTGCTTTAGTGTATTATGAGTGTTTTTAGATTTCTGGCTACAGGAGGGCTATGAACAGCTGCTACGCGCGTGAGATAGAGGGTGGAAGAAGCCAAAAGTCCCCTCTCGTAATGCCTAGGGCCTCCTTTTATATGATTAAGGGGTCTCCACAACGACGTACAGTGTATGCATGAGGTGTACAATGCTATAGTGTTATCATACCTAACACTGATGGTGTAAGACAAATGCACTTAATGCTCCGTCAAGTGTCCCTGACCTTCTACGAGACCGGATAGGAGCCCGTCCCATCGGCACCACTTAGCCTCTCCATCGCTGGCGCTTCAACACATATCCCGGTGCATTGACACCTGGCATGTGTGCTGGCAGGGTGGCAAGGTCATGGCGACTGCACCGCTTGCCAGGACTCCGCGGGCCACCCCAGGCAGGATCTTGCCGGGGTTCCATCCTTTCTCCCTCGGTCTTATGCTTAGTGACATGAATGTTTCTTGATGTCTTCGTATTTGCTTCTAGCAGTCCCCTGGTGGGCCTCCCCGCTAGTGTGGCTACAATGGCTCGTGCACAAGTATGGGCTACTAAAAGCCCAAACTTTAGTACACCGACAGGAGCCCCCAGACCTTGGCCACACACGGGTGCGAGGCGTTGTTGGGCTAGGCCTAAACAGTGCATGGGCATGCGTGGCAGGAGCCTGCATTTGCAATCATTCCGCTTACTGCTCCTCCCCACAATGCGTGTTAAGTGCATGTCATGGGATACGTGCGTGGAGCGTCCGTTTCCGCCAAATGTGCCGCATGCATAGCGGGGGGCTGGCAACGGGCACCCGTGACATAAAGTCTTGACCGTGGTAGAAACTGCAACGCCATGGATTGGAGCAATGTGGAGGTTATCTGTTCGCCCCGTGATCATGGGCGATGGGATTGGTGGAGATGGGAGGCGACTCTTGGGGCGAAGGGGAGCCAGCCCACATGCCTCCCCCTATAAATTGGGGTATCAGCGAGGAGCAATGCTCATCCACCCTTCTTCATTCTTGAGTGCAAACCTCCAAAGCCTGCCCTTCTATACCTTCCTGATCTTGGGTTGTCTTTTTCCTTAGGCATGGCCGGGGGGTGAGGGCGGCCACCATCCTCCGCTCGATTGACGAGGAGTTCCAGTCGGGAGCATGCCACCAGTTTAGCCACGGAAGTGGAGGGTGGCCTGAGCACGCGTGGTGGAAGAGGTACGAGGTGCCGGGGCCATCGTGGAGGCCGTGGTCGAGGGAGGCGGAGCTCCGCTCTACCCCTCCCTCCGATGTTGAACCCCCTCCTCGAAGAGACCCATGCCGAGGGGACGGTGCTGGAGTTCGTCATCAAGCTACACGGTCCCCTATGGAGCCATCTGCGCCTCCCTCACCCTTTTTCTAGGGCGATGGAGGTTGACAAGTCGCCCGCCTTATGGCTGCACGCAAATGGTTGCTCCAATGGTGCTGCGCGGGTGGATGTCGAACACCCGAAGACCCGCGTCATGCTCTTTACGCGTGGTTGGAAAACCTGTGCCCGCGCCCGAAACCTCCAGGATGGGCATGTCCTCTGTGTCAAGATGATAGAGGACGACATGCTCTCCGTCAAGATTTAGGGGTGTTCAGACACCCACCTCAGCTGTTGCGAGGAAATCTCGTGCGCTGGTGAAAGCTCGTCCTCAAGCGACAGTGATGAGGAGGACGGTGTGGGTGAAGACGATGATGACAAGTCCGAGCTCTAGGCCATCAAGTAGGAATACGACGACCTGAGCTCCAACTAGTCACGGGCCACACCATCACCGTCAGCTCACGCCCCTCCGCCTCCCAGCGGAGCGACCTTGCCAGGGGTCCTTGACTCGTGTGCTGCCTCATCTTCCAACAGGATTGCTTGGAAGCCCCGTGGACTTCAGCTTCATTCTCCCTTCTGGGAGTCCTGCCCTCCGCGTAGTGCTGGTCCCGAAGGGGTCAAGCTAGGATTCTGTCGGGGGCCTCTTCCTATCTTTTTCTTCTTGTAATCCGCCCCTAGGGGCGAAAGTCAAACAAACATGTACTTAGGAAAAGACGTCATCCCGTGTAAATTACATTCCTTTTAAATGAGTGTATGTTACTCCTCTTCTCTGATTTTCCTTTGTATGGTGTATTCCCTACACTTTAGCGGAAACTTGTTGGCGTACGCAACACCGCCGCGAGCGCTCTGAGGAGCGGATCCTTAGCAGCCTGCTGGCGGTGCTGCTGCCGGCAAGATATCTTGTCATTATTAGTGTAGTGGCTTAAACTATTGAGCGGACTCTAAACAGAGTAAGGGCGCGACCAATCATGACAAGTTACCTTGATGTTTTTAGCATGGCCACTTAAACTGTTGAGCGGGCTCGAAACAGAGCAAGGGCACAACTGATTACGGCAAGGTTCCTTCGCGTGTAGGTTTTCCATACAAAAGTTGAAATTGTTCAAGGAAGACAACCTCATAGTAAAAGTTTATTTAGAGTTTTGCAACTTAGTTTTTTGTTGTTGTACTCCTCCCCGCAAGGTGTCAACGTCGCTTGTAGGTGTCCACACTATCTCATCCCACCCCGGCAAACTTGTACGCGAGGGAACCTTCTATCCTTTAAGAAAAAGAAAGAAGAGAAAATAGAGGTGTGGAACCTTGGATGTTCATTAGCACTTCTTAGAAATAAGCGTAACGCAACATCTCAGATAAACATGCATGTAAAGAAACATGGGAATCGACTAGAGTTGCAAGACGCTCGATCTTATTCAATTATGCATAGGGTCTGCGCCTAGCTTTATACAAAGGATGGCATGCCTGCCAGCAATATGTGTACAAAAGGTGGTTGCCAGGGATCCCGACAACCGCGCCTTATGGATAGAACTTACGAAGATGTTCGATGTTCCAGGAGTTGCTCACTAGGATGGCATCTTTGGTCTCCAGGTGGACTGTGCCAGGCCTGGTGACTCGTACTACCCGATAAGGGCCTTCCCACTTTGGCGTCAACTTGTTTGAATTCTTGGCCGACTGAACACGCTGAAGAACAAGGTCGCCTTCCTCAAGACTCCGGGCATGGACTTTGCGGCTATGGTAGCGGCACAAAACTTCTTGGTAGCGCGCAGCTCGCACAGCAGCCCGAAGACGATATTTCTCAAGGAGCGTTATGTCATCTTGGCACAACTGCTCTAGCTCAATCTCATCATAAGCGAGCACTCAAGGTGATCCGTTATGAGTTCTGGGGGGGGGAACTACCTCCGCCCCATACACCAGGGAGAAAGGTGTCTGGCCGGTGTCTCGATTTGGCATTGTTCTGATCGACCAAAGAACCGTCGGTAACTCATCAATCCAACGTCTTCCACATTTAAGACCTCACAACACTTCAGCATTTGCACTTTCTTCTTGGTCGTTGCTCCTTGGATGAGCACCAGAAGCAAAACAGATCTTGCCGCCAAGGTCTTGGACATATTGCATGAAGGTGCGGCTTGTGAACTGTGTGTCGTTGTCAGTGATGACCCTGTTTGGTACACAAAAATGCAAAGTAGTCTTTTAAAGAACTTGACGGCTGATTGTGCTGTCACCTTTCTCACTGCTTCCACTTCCGGCTACTTTGTGAACTCGTCGATTGCAACGTACATGTACTCAAAGCCCCCGATAGCACGGGGAAAGGGGCCCAAGATATCGAGCCCCCAGACCGAATGGCTAGGAAAGAGGGATTGTCTGAAGAGCTTGAGATGGTTGATGTAACTTCTTAGAATGGAACTGGCATGCTTCACACTTGGTTACTAGTGCAGTTGCATCCTGGAGAGCAGTAGGCCAAAAGAAACCTTGCCGAAAAGCCTTCTCGGCAAGAGCTCTTGACCCTATGTGGGAGCCACATATGCCTCCATGTATCTCTGCCAACAGCTCCAATCCATCCTCCCGAGGAATGCAGTTCAATTTCAAACTGTTCAATCTCTTTCTATACAACACATAGTCCACAAACTTGTACATATTAGACTGACGTGCTACTTTTGCTGCTTCTTCCTGTTCCTCAGGGAGTTCTCCTGTTTGAAGGAACTAAACTATGTGTTGTGCCCATGCTGGAGCCTGAGGCTCGACGGCAAGGACTAAACGCATATCTTCTACCACGGGGGCGTTTGTCTCTACGTCAAGAACTTGGAGCTCTCCTGGAGCCTGTTGCCCCCGGCAAGCTTGGTGTCGACCCCAGCAACTCCCCTGCTGGTAGCTTCTGGGAGCTCTGTTGGGAAGTACTGGCCGGAATCCAACTTCCTTCCCTTGTTCTGCTTTGCCGATAGTCATACGAATGGCTGAGTCAGTTGGAGCACAAAAGTCCCTGGTTCCACAGGTAACTTGAGGGCAGCACGCTTGGACAGTTCGTCAGCAACACTATTCACTGTACGAGGAACATGCTCTGTTTCTAGACCGTCAAAGCGCTCCTCCAACTTCCTCACTTCATCTATGTAAGCTTCCATCAATTGTCCCTAATAATCCTTGTTGATTTGCTTGACGACAAGCTATGAATCTCCTCTGACAATAAGCTTCTTGATCCCAAGGTCTGCCACAATCATGAGACCGGCAAGCAGCCCCTCATATTCTGCAGTGTTGTTTGTCGACCTCTTCCGGGGAAACTACATCTGAATTACATATATGAGGTGCTCTCCAGTGGGTGCGACAAGCAGCACGCCAGCGCTGGCTCCCTGCAGGGAGAAAGCCCATTCAAAATACATAACCCATTCTTGGCCTGTTTTCTTGCCGGGAAAGGTCATTTCTTGGATCTCTTCGTCTGGCGTTGGAGTCCATTCTGCAATGAATTCTGCCAAGGCTCTGTCCTGGATGGTTGAAGTGCTTTTGAACTTGAGGCCAAAGCTTGACAACTCCAAAGCCCACTTCACAATCTTGTCGGTCGCATCTGGGTTTCGCAAAATCCGTTGCAGCGGAAAGCGAGTGACGACGGTAATTTCATGTGCTTGGAAATAATGGCGCAGTTTCCTTGAGGCCATGAGGAGGCCAAAAAGTAACTTTCGCACACTAGAGTACCTTGATCTAGGCCCTTGCAAAAGGGAGCTGACAAAGTACACTAGGAACTGCACCATCTTCTTCTTCTGTGCCACTTCGTTCATCTACGCAGGTCCTGATTCGTCGGCACTAGACCTTGCTGAGGAAGATCCTAGCTCGTCGTTTGGCGGTCCTGCTTCTGTTGCCGCTTCTTCATTGACTTCCCTATGCGCCACTAATGCAGCACTAGCCACTTGATTCGTTGCTGCCAAGTATAGCAACAACGACTCTTCTGGTCTAGGCGCGACTAGTATTGGCGGAGAGGAGAGGTACTTCCTCAAATCCTGCAGCACTGCCTCTGTTTCCGGAGTCCAATTCATAGGACCCGCCTTCTTCAAGATTTTGAAAAAGGGCAGGGCATGCTCAGCAGACTTTGAGATGAACCTACTCAGAGCCGCAATGCAGTCGGCAAGACGACGCACATCCTTGACGCGTTTTTGTGCTTCGATCTGCACAATTTCTTTGATCTTGTTGGGCTTCGCCTTGTTCCCGTGCTGAGATACAAAGAACCTGAGAAGCTTTCCGGACGAAACACCAAACACACACTTCTCAGGATTGAGCTTCAAGTTGATCCTGCATAGATTTGCAAACGTCTCTTCTAGATATTGTATGAGTGTTGCTTTGTCCTTGGTTTTAACCACTGTGTCGTCCATATAGGCTTCCATATATCTATGTTGCTAAGGCTCAAAACTAATCTGGACTGATCTTGCAAATCTCGAACAAGCACTTTTCAACCCGAAAGGCATACGCACAAAGCAATATGTACCACATGGGGTGATAAATGTGGTCTAATCTTCGTCCTCCTTGGACATGAAGATCTGGTGGTATCCTGAATAACCATCGAGGAATGACAACAGATCACGGCCTGCAGTAGAGTCCACAATCAGGTCGATGTGTGGCAAGGGGAAAGGATCTTTTGGACAGGCTTTATTAAGATATGTATAATCAATGAGCAACCCATTTTCCATTCGCCCTGCGCACTACAACCCGATTGGCCAACCATGTTGGGTGGAGCACTCCTCTGACCAAGACTGCAGCTGATAGTTTCCTATTTCCTTGACAATAAATTCTTATTTCTCCAAGGCTTGCTTCCTAACTTTCTGCTTGATGGGCCGCGCATGAGGACAGACAGCAAGGTGGTGCTCAATTACCACCATGGGAACACCGGGGACATCACATGGTTGCCATGCAAACACATCGACGTTCACCCGCAGGAAGGCAATGAGCGCGATTTCCTAATTGTCATCAAGGGTGGAACTTATAGTGAAAGTTCCCTCGTGCCATCCTCCTTGACGGCCACTTGCTTGGTTTCTGGTGGAGCTGCCTTGGATTTCTTGTTCTTGCTGGTGGAGCTCTCCGGCACATCGTTAACAGGATCACAACGCTTTGAAGAGGTGGGCTTGCCGGAATGTGCACTAGAGGTCTTGTCGGTCTTCTCCCCCCCCCAAGAGCTTCAGCGGCAGGAGCAGGTGCCTTGGCGGCAGGTGCTGCAAGTGTCTCCCAATAAAGTTGATCAGCACAGATAAGTGCGTCCTTCTTGTCAGAGTTGATCATGATGACGCTGATTGGCCCGGGCATCTTCAACACGTTATAAGCATAGTGTGATGCCGACATGAACTAGGACAGTGCCGGGCGTCCAAGGATCCCATTATATGACAAGGGTATCTTTGCGACATAAAAAATAATCTTCTCTGTCCTGAAGTTCATGTCACCGCCAAATGTTACCGTTAATGTGATCTTGCCCTTTGGCTGAGTCCTTCCTAGATTGATCCCCTAAAAAGTGCTTGTATCCTCAAGATCTTCGTCAGGACTTTGCAACCTCTTGATCACATAAGGCGAGATCAGATTTAGACCGGCCCCACCGTCAACTAACATTTTCGTCACTTTGAGGTTATGAATTGTTGGCGAAACCAACAATGGCGCACACCCGACCACTGGTGTGTGATCAGGGTGATCCTCGGCATCGAAAATGATAGGCTCATGGGACAATCTCAAAGGTTTCCGGTCTTCAACAGATGGATCTGTCACATTAACCTCACGCGCAAACTATTTGAGTTGGCAACGGGAAGAATGCAATGAGGCGCCTCTGTCGACGCACATGGCATCTATAGATCTTCGAAACTCATGCTCGCTGGACTCATCGCTTTCTTCGTTGCCATCATCATCATCCTCTTCCTTGTCGCAGCCTCGAGCGGGCCATTCCTACTGCTTCGTCTTGCCGCGGCGACCTCCTCGGCCACCGCGTTTCTTGCAGGACCCCCCTGCACCTTCTTGGTCCTTCTCCTTGTCTCGCCTTACATACTCAGCTTTCTGCCTCTCGGCAAGCTGCTCAAACTATTGCCAGTTTTGGAGATCGTGGCCCTTGGTGTGATGGATCTTGCAATATTAATTGTGAGAGCCCTTCGGCTTGTTGGCAGTCGCCAAGGCCTGACAAGAGGCGCACTCGGCAACATCCTTGCCGGGGCTGTGAACTTTAGTCTTCTTGGGGGGTTGGGGTTGCTTAATTGCTCGATGGCAAGAATGGCCTTGTCCTTGCATTTCTTGTTCCGACGACGGCCTTTCCTTGCCGGGACGGTGGTGTCTTCGTTAGAGTCGTCCCCAACACCGACATCCTCGCTGGGGAGTCTCCTCCCTTCTTCAACTCGAGCACATCTATCAACCAAAGCGTAAAGCTCGGCGACATCCTTGACTTTATTTATCGCCAGCTCTTTGCGCATCTTGTGGTTACGCACATTCTGATGAAATGCCCTGATAACAGCAGTAGGATGAACGTCCGGGATGTTGTGATGTACACAGTTGAATCTCTGAATGTACTTGCGCAAGGTTTGCCTTCCTTCTGGGGATGAGATGCAAATTGCCTGCTTGGCCAGGAGCTTGGTGGCCTCTAGTAAAGGCACCAACAAACTCATGGCACAGGTCTGCCCAAGAAGAAATGGAATTCTTCGGCAGATGCATCAACCACGACCGGACGTTGGGCTTGAGCACCAATGGGAAGTAGTTGGCGAGTATCTTGTCATCCCGTGCCCCAACAACTTGCACCGCAATGGTGTAGATGCTCAAGAACTCCGGCGGGTGGGTCTTGCCGTCGTATTTCTTCGGGGCCTTTGGTTTGAATGTCCGGGAATTGGGCCACTGGACTCGTCGCAGCTCACAGGTAAATGCTAGACAACCCACCTCATAAGGTAGGTCGACAGGATACCTCAGCGCAGGCTTGTCTAAAGTGGGTCCCGCGCACTTATCAGATTGATGGCGCACTTCCTGTTGCCGCTCGATGGTGGTCCGAGCGTCCTCTTCGGTTCGCTCCTGAAGAACTTGACATTGATCACAACGAGTTCGCGGATCGGATGACATCATGGAGTCGTCACCATCAGCATTGACCAGTCGAATCGGCGATCATCGCTGCCGTCACGGAGGAGAGTGCACCGCGGTCATGCCACCTCTGAACTTGTCGCCATTAGTGCGCACTGACTCGACGGACATCTCCTATGAAGGTTCCGCCTGTTGTTATCCATCCCTATAAGCGAAGGTAACAAGGCTCTGGATGGTAGCTCTCCACTCATCAAGATTCTCCGCCACAGGAGGGAAATTTCGGAGCAGCTTCCCTCACGCCAATGCTTCTGTCGATGAGGTTGGCAGAGGAAGGTGCAATGATCGTGACTCCTAACTGTGTTAGAAGGAGCTCCATCACGGTCCCGCGACCGTGCGCCACCTCCGTTAGCATTTTGGCCCGTATGTTGGTCCCGCGCATCTCGGGAGTGATGCGCAGGAGCCTTTCCATGGGGGTGCTTAGAACCACCGACATCGCGGTGCTACTCATTGTGCGCGACCTGATAGGGCCGCGGCTTATGCACCGGCATAGGTGTCTTGGAAGACGCCCTTACGTCCCAAGAGTTCACCGCGTCGCCCGTGGGCTGCATGACTCCGTCTTGAGAACCAGCGGCGCATGGGTTGCCACCGTTACTATGAACGGCGCCGCTGGCCTGGCCTTGATCACCAAAACGTCGTGGAGACATGAGACCTCCGCCTACATCCACACCGCCTCCCGTTTGGGTAGCTACGGGCACGTAGGATGTGGACAGGTCAACCACTATGAAACCCTTGTTCTTCGGGGCCATGGCGATGAAGATGATGAAGGAATTGGCGCCCCGATCATTGGATCAGGTTCACACAACCTCCGCTCCCTACCTGGCGCACCAAAGATGTCGGGGCACGACACCTATGGGATTGCGTGGATCCCTTTGTGGTTCGGCGGGGGGACGGTATGCACAAAGAGTAGATCGAACGAATGGCGCGAGGGGGAGATTTTACCCAGGTTCGGGCCAGTGAGAAGCGTCAAACCCTACTCCCGCTTTAGTGTATTATGAGTGTTTTTAGGGTTCTGGCTCAAGGAGCGCTATGAGCAGCTGGTACGCGCGTGAGCCAGAGGGTGGAAGAAGCCAAAAATCCCCTCTCATAATGCCTTGGGCCTCCTTTTATACAATTAAGGGGTCTCCACAATGGCGTACAGTGTATGCATGAGGTGTACAGTGCTACAGTGTTATCATACCTAACACTGATGGTGTAAGATAAATGCATTTAATGCTCCGTTGGGTATCCCTGACCTTCTATGGGATGGGACAAGAGCCCATCCCATCGGCACCGCTTAGCATCGCCATTGTTGGCGCTTCGACACGTGTCCCAATGGGTTGACACCTGGCCTCTGCGCTGGCAGGGTGGCAAGGCCTAGTCGGGTGCAACCCTTGCCGGGACTCCGCAGGCCACCCCTGGCAGGATCTTGTAGGAGTTCCAGCCTTTCGCCTTCGGTCTTGTGCTTGTTGACTTGAATGTTTCTTGACTTCTTTGTATTTGCTTCTAGCAGTCCCTGGTAGGCCTCGCCGCTCGTGCAGCTACAGCTGCCCATGCACAAGTATGTAGTACTAAAAGCCCAAACTTTAGTACATCGACAGGTGCCTTTTATGAGAAGAGGATGAGTCAACAATAAGGTAAATGGAAAGGCCTTTCGTAGAGGGAATCATTGAATTCCAGAGGAGCCAGAGCTCGTGTTTTTAAAACAGAGATGAGTAATGATTTTTGAGCGGAATGCTTTCATTGCTCACATAACGACCAAAAGGTTTTCAACATTATCCATGCTAGATACACTATAGGCGGTTCCCAAATAGAATGATAAGGTTTTTACTCCCCCTCCACCAATCATTCACACTCCACGACGAGCCGAATCCACGGGTACCGTCCATACAAAAACAATCATGGGGGAGTTTGGTTTAATTATATTTTGCTTTTATTTCGAGTATGGAACTAGGCATCTCGATAACCAGCCACTTTCTCGTGAATGATAGTGAATCAACATATATCGTGAGAATAACGCACCTAGCATGGAAGATACTGATAGCCCTCAGTCGCCACATGAGTGATTTGGGAATACAAAACAGAATGTTTATTTGAAGGTTTAGAGTTTGGGACATGCAGATTTACTTGGAACGGCAAGTAAATACCGCATATAGGCAGGTATGGTGGACTCATATGGAAGAACTTTGGGTTTGAGGGATTGGATGCACAAGCAGTATTCCCCCTTAGTACAAGTGAAGGCTACCAAAAGATTGGGGAGCGACCAACTAGAGAGAGATAGAGTCATCAACATGCCTTGAGATTAACCAACATTGAATGCAAGCATGAGTAGGATATAAATCACTATGAACATAAATATCGTAGAGGCTATGTTGATTTTTCTTTAACAACATGCATGAACATGTGACAAGTCGAGCCACTTGAATCGTCCATAGGAGGATACCATCCCATCATACTACATCACAACCATTTTAATGTGCATGCGGGCACCCAAGACAAACCATTATCCATTCTTAGCTAATTAAGCATGGCATGAGTAACTATAAACTCTAATTGGCATTACAAATATGTTTCCCCCATAATGAACTGAATTCAGAATGATGAGATAATCATATTTACAAAAACAAGATAGGTCGAGCTCATACCATCTTTTCTCCATCTCAATCTTTTCATCAAATATCGTCATTATCACCTTTCACTTGCATGACCGAATGGTGTGGATAATAATAAGAGTGCACGTGTATTGGACTAAGCTAGAATCTGCAAACAATAACTCAAAGGAGAATACAAGGTAACATGGGCTCTCTAATTGGTAAACAATAATGCATATGTGACGAGGATATGTACCTAGGGTAGGGTCCTAGGCAAGGCCTACATACCCTACCTAAGGACACTATATTGGAGAACTTGAAGATCAAGCATAAGCTTCTGACTGGATTCCATGGACGTTCAAGTCACTCGACATTCAATCCACTTGGAGTCTTCTTCCTTCACTCGACAGTCGCCCGTCACACGGTAGACCTCATTCTTAGTCGACACTAGAAGACCAGGAGCCACCATCAGGAGGCAAACGGGCAGTCGTTAGTCCTTCCTCATTAGTAGCATTTATTATGTACGTTATCAGTAACGCCAGACTTTAAACCCATGATCGAACCCTTAGATGTCGGGCACTTATCAGGGGCAGCGAACTCTATATGTAGCGCCCCGACCTGGGAAGGTCCAGCCTCTGTGTGTTCTGTGCCATCCCTGGATCAGTATGCTGGCACACACAGTACATCAATGTATATATCAAAGTGCAATCACATGTAATTAACGTAAAATTGATATATACCTTAAAATAGCAGAGGATACAGTCAACGGGAGTGGAGTCCCAATAACACCAATGGCAAGTTGAGTGCGGACCGTAACCCTGAACTGTACTCTTACCCATCGTAGAAGAGTATCTGCAACATAAGACGTTGCAGCCGTGTAGGTCGGTACATGGAATGTACTGGCAAGATCACCATAGTAGAACAGAAGAATAAAGACTATTCTATATGCAAAGGCTTTGTGGCTCTATGTCTGAGTTTTTGCGTAAAAGCTGATTTTATTTTCCAACAACAAAGGAATATCAGGAATTTTACTATGGAGTTATCTATCATGACATGGTTCTGCCAACCAATGTCTCAATGCCCATAAGTATCATAAGTTGCCCACAATTAGTTATCAGTCCAGTGTTGAGAGTTCAGATATAGATCCAAGTCCAGAGGCTCAAATTGTCCGTAACCGGGGACATGGCTAATCGATTAGGTTTAACTCTACAGAGTGTTGTGTACTTTACCCACAAGATTCGTTCCATCCTGGTAAGTCATCGCACTACCTAGTGTTTGAGAACAGGATGAACGAAACATGGTCTTTCAGAGTGCTTCCCTGACTATCCGACAGTGCCCATCCAATCCTAACGTCGACTACATCTTGTAGCACTGCCTAGACAGAGTCACAACAAAGATCGACCAAGCCAGAGCCCATAATGACTTGTGGCTACAGAGGTAAGCTTCCGGGCAAGAAGTATTCATCCTTCCCTTTGAGTCTGGGTGAGGCTTTTCGCGTGAATACTGGCACATCTCCAACAACACCTAGGCAAATCCACTGGCTTCTCCAGGGTGCCGTTCCAACCATCCCTCACCCAGTAGTGTGTATTGAAAAACTTGTTTCTCGAGTCTCGAAGTCTTGAGGTCTTCAATATGCCGGTCTTGAAGAAGCCTTCATGAAGTCGTCGTTTTGACGTGGAGTCCTCCTTCTCACACCACTCACGAACACTCATACCAGACCCCGTCTACTTTAGCATAGCATTGCACTAACTAGCGTTCCAGGGGCTTTAGTAACAAGTGGTGGGTTCCTACCTCATGCATACTACTCAACTACAAGAATTTCAATAACACTACGGGAGGGATTTGTTGAATGATGTCACTACATGCAATAAAACATAGGTATGAAAAGATGGTCGAAGTGAACTTGCCTGTACTGTTGATGAAGATAAGTATCACTCTCAAAAAATACTTGATAGAACTATTCATCACTCTCCGATGAAAATCTATAATATCAAACATTGCATTCATAAGTAAACACTTCTAGCAATCAATACTAACAATCACAAGGTAACACAAGAACCAAAAGTAACAAGGTTGATGAAGGAAATACTTAAGACAAATCTTAAAAATCAACAAAGTTTTCACGAACACAACTAAGGTAGTTTTCCCTTACAAACAAATATTTTCAAATGGTAACAAAACAAAAACAAAGTAAAATATAACAAAAGAATTTTAGTAAAAGAATTACTTTTGAAGAACAAGTAAGACTTATGAAAACAAAACTCTAAACAACATAGGTTTTTGTCTAATAAACTTAACAACAAGTAAAAGCATAAAATAAGAGAAGACAACTTATAAACAACTAAGTCAACAGGAGGTAAATAATAAAATCTTTATTATAAAACAGATTTAAATCATCTACAACTTTTGTGAAAATAATCTCTACTAAAACTAAGTTTTTTTATCAAAAATTACCTAATGAAGAGGGATATAGATTCCTATAGTAAACTAAACTATTTTTGTTTAAACCATTTCTTAATAGAAAAGTATTACCAAAAACTATATTTGAAAAAAGAATCTAATTACTTAAAACTTTTGTTAAAGAATTATTACTAACTAATTTGTTTTTAATAAACTATACCTATTTGAAAAAAGGTATAGGTTCCTACAATAAAATTCATAAACTAACCAAATTATCTTTTGTTAACAGCAAGTATAATCCTAAAGTTTAGAACAACAACAACTAATGAAATCTAAAACATAAGTTAAATCAAATTCAGATTTCAAATTAAACCAAAAGAAAATCAAACTACTTAAACTAATAGGAAACTAAAACAGATACTATTTTGGTTAAATAACCCTAATAAAATTTATCCTAAAATTCTCAAACCTTACCGACTAATAACTAAGATCACTAGTGACAAGTAGCAAAAAGCATCAATCAAAAATATATTATTAAACTCAAGTTATTCAGAAAACAAGATTTAAATCAAATCTGTTTAAATTCAAATTTAAATATTCCAATATAGTCAAACTTGGTATCTACAGAAACTAGATGAAATTTGTGACCTAATGCAAAAAGAATCAAATTAAATAAACTAAAAACATAAATGATATGATAACAACAAAAAACAGAACTATTCTGTTTTAAAACAGAAAACAGAAAAAAAAATTCCTAACTAACGAACAGGGGTACACGTGTCGGGTTCTGATTGGCTAAGGGCGTGTGCGTGCGGTGTTTGCGGGCGGACGACCGAACGTTGGAAGAAAACGGTTCGGCGATTTAATTGATCTAATCTTAGCCGTTGGAGTGAGATCGAACGGAGGGAAGAGCTCACCGCGGTGGAGGTACACTCCGGCGAGGATTCCGGCGAGGTAGGGACGGCGAGGTTGTTGGGGAGGTGTCTCCAGTCATCCTCAGCGTCGGGGAAGGGATCCAGTCGATGCGCGCAAGCAAGGCGATCACGAAGGTGGTCTTGGTGTCGAAGGAGGCGGTCGGAGATGTCAGCGACGAGCTCCGAGGCGACAACGGCGTTCGGGAGTCGACAGGGAGGTCGCTCAGGTGGGTGCGGGGCTCGGGTGAGAGTGTTGGGAGGTGGGCGTGAGCGAGAGGGAGAGGTTGGTGGGCTCGGGAGGTAGCGGGATGGTCGGAGTAGAGCGCTAGGAGAGGAGGGGCGCGGCGGCAACCGAGAGCTCCGACGAGCTATTACGGTGAGGGGAGGCGTCGGGAGTTGGGGGAAAGTGGGAGAATGGGTGGAGGAGAGGACCGGGTCTTTTATAGGGCCTCGGGGTGGTCGGGGTATGGCAGGAGGAGGCGGGTCCGGTGCAGTGATTACGCCGGCGAGGTTTGGGGAGTGAGAGGAGGGAGGTGACCGCGCGGTGAGTGGGAGCGGTCGGTGGGTGTGAGGTGTCAGCGAGAGAGGGAGAAGGCGCGGTCATCGGGCAGCCGATCGGGAGGGGTTTCGAGGAGTGATTAGGGGCAGGTGGTCCATGGGCTTTAAGAGCATTTAAGTTTTTCCTTTATTCTATTTACCAGCGAAATAAAAACCAATAAATGGCCATAACTACTTCCTCAAAAATAAGGATCTTTATACCAAAATGACCAGCAGAATTAATGCCATTAAGTGAACATTTTTCCTCGGCCAGAATAAATACTTTAAAAAAATTATTTTTCAGAAAATGCCTAAGTGGCTTTATTTATTTTTGCAAATATTTTTCAAATACCCCTTGGGTTTTATGATTCAAAAACTTCAAAAAATACCCCCTGGTTTGGAGTGTCACATTACTCCTCTCAAAAATTTGTCCAGGGTTTTGAATGCTTTGAAAATTTGAATAGGAACCAAATATGACATGGATTCCAAAAGAATAATTCAGAGGTTTTCAAAAGCACTTTCAAATCCTTCCTTTAAACTTCCAACTCATATTTCATATAATTTGAAGAAGTCCTTTTATCCTCTCTCATGAAAATCATTGAGTTGCATAAAGTTTCTGAATTGGAAATATTTTCAAATGAAATTCAAATCATATTCAAATCCCTTTTCATTTCTTTTCAATGGAATAAGTCATATCATCTTCACTCGGGGATTTTGTGATGAAATGAATTTGAATTCCTGCAGAGTGAAAGTTTTGGGAAAGTCATTTTATTCCCTCTCATTCAAAAGTTTTCAAAAGTTTCAAATTTTCACTCACTTTCAATGACTCAAGCAAACAAACAATCATTCTAACATTTATTATAACATTCCAAAATTTGGGATGGTACACTATATAAGCCGCCCCTCCCCTCTGGCACAAGGGTTCGCAACCATTGTAATCTTAACATTCCACACGACATAAGCTCCCAAGCACTGAGACGTAGGGCTGTTACCTCCACGAGAGGGGCCTGAACTCATACATTTGTGTACACCCTCGCTGTAGCTAGGACTCTGCCCTCTCCTTTCATACCCCCACCTTCTACTGTCAGGCTCGTTCCCACGAAGTTGGCACCCACTGTGGGGCAGGCATCTAAGCGACTTCTGATGAGGTTGCGTTTTTCATCCTTCGACATGTCTTGTGGCTGTGTTTTCGCTTTGGGACACGAGATCCGTTTCAGTGCGCTCACCTTCATCGCCAACGATTCGGCATGGCTTCGGGAAGCGCCTCTTGATGTCGAGGCGCTCCCAGTCCGCGGGGCCGCGCACTTCCGCGTGAGTTCCTACGGCGTGTTGCTGCATCAGCTGTCGACTCCCTATACGTCACCTCCCCTCGCTGTCCGTAGTCGCAAGTGGTCTGGCCGCTCACGACTCCAGCGCTGGGTCAAGCATGTAGTGGCGTGTCAAATTTCATCTCCGTAGATCGCAGCGCTCGAGCCTGCCGAGAATCTTCATGGCGTGTTTGAGTCAGGTTCTGATCCGTCCGATATCCCTTCCGAGTGCGAGAACTACGATCCAGCAGCGGAGGTCCTTGTGGCGGGCTCTCATCAAAGCCCGCTCTCATCAAAGCATGATGCTGGTGGTGCGTTGAGTGAACAGCCTTGTCCGAGGGGGAGGTTCTTCATACCCCCATCGTGGGTACGACCGCTGAGGCCCAGACCTTGGAGGCCACGTGCATTCGGCTGGAAGAGCTCTAGTGAGAACTCGACGAGAGCACTCGCCAGCGTCCACCTATTGCCGGTCGACGGCAGCGACAGCTGTTCCCGACTGGCTCCCACAACAATGTTGAGGTATATCGAACTCCTGTGTTAAATGTTGCAACAACTGCTAGGATAGCAGATTCTATTCAGCCGTCACAGTCAGAGGCTAGAAGAGGGTTGATGCAGATCAGAGCACTGTTAGATGCAGCACAGTGTCAGAATTTTGTAGTTTCACAGTCCCACAACAGGATACACAGCAACTCACCCAGGGCCGAAACTATTCAGTCGGCACATAGTCTTGGATCGCCCCTACATCGCAGGGGTGGGCGGTCCGCGCATGCCCCGGCACCCGGATGATAGGCACTCATTCGGTGATGAACAGAATGCGGAGTTTGATGCTCGAGATCTCCTCACCCAGAAACAGATCGATAGGGGCAAAGCGCACAGAGAAGTCCAAGATTTGTGGTCCTGAGTGTTTCAGCAAAGCCATCTGTTCTGCAAAGATTCCCCCCAACTTCAGGTTGTCGGCTGGGATCGAAAAAATTTCTGGCGAGTCCAAGCCAGAGACTTGGTTAGATGATTACCGAGTGGCTGTACAGATTGGCGGCGGCAATGGCAATGTCGCAATGAAGCACCTATCCTTGATGCTAGATGGTTCAGCTCGAGCTTGGTTGAATCGCTTGTCTCCTTCCAGTATATATTGCTAGGAAAATCTTGCCCGAATGTTTATCCAAACCTTCGTGGGTACGTGAAAACGTCCTGCAGGTCTGGTCGACTTACATCATTGTGTCCAGAAGCCTGATGAAACCTTGAGAGATTATATTCAGAGGTGGTCCACTTTGCATCATACAGTGGAGAATGTGTCAGAACACCAGGTTGTGTGTGCTTTCAAGGTTGGTGTGAGATATAGGGATCTATACCTGAAGTTCGGGCGCACGGGTGATATTTCACTCGGCAAGATGATGGAAATCGCCACTCGGTACACCAATGGTGAGGAATAAGCCCGCCTCCATAGCAACAAAGGAAAGGCAGTCACCAATGAGGCTAGTGGCAATAACAATCGGAAACAAAAGCAAAAAGTTGAGAGTCCTGTTCAAGCAGAAGCAACAGCACTGGCGACCCAGTCAAAAAACAAGGGCAAGGCTAAAGCACAGTATGCTCCCAAGAAAGGGAAAAATCAGTCAGGAACTGATATCATGGATCAGCCGTGTGTTATTCACATGAGGAATGATGCGGAAGGCAATGTGATTTTTCCCAAGGACACCAATCGGCAGTGTCGGACCCTTATCCAGCAGTTCAAAGGGGACCCACTAAGTGATAAATCTCCTGAGAAGGGTGATGAAGATGAATACAATGAAACATTCCCTTATGTCACTCCAACACTTGTGATTTTTGCTGATGTCGAGAGCAAGAGTTGACTGAAGGTCATTAACAGAGAAGTCAACATGCTTGTTCTTGCTACCCCCACTTACCTCAAGTGGTCCCAGTATGCTATCACATTCAATCAGATAGACCATCCTGCTCATGTGGCCACTCTCGGTCGACAGGCTCTGGTAGTTGATCCGGTGGGGGTGGGGCACTCGACTAAGAAATGTCCTCATTCACGGTGGTAGCGGCCAAAGCATTCTCTATGAGGATACCCTCAAAGGGATGGGCATTCTGATGTCCCGACTAAGTGAAAGCAACATGCAATTTCACAGGGTCAGCCCAGGGAAGAAGGCAAAGTCACTCGGCCACATAGCATTGGATGTGACATTCGGGAATGACAAAAATTTCTGAAAAGAAAAGCTGATGTTTGAAATCGTGGATTTCTAGAGTGCTTACCATGCCATTTTGGGTCGACCTGCATATCCACGTTTCATGGCCCGACCATGTTACGTGTATCTCAAGTTGAAGATGCGAGGCCCTAAGGGTGTGATCACGGTCACTCGCAATCGACAGCAGGCCGAAGAATGCCTCCAGCATGGCTCCAAGATTGCCGATCACCAGATGGCCATGGTCGAGCTCGAAGAGTACAAGAAAAGCACTAACCCTGCTGATTTGCTCCGTGTAAAGAAGCTGGCTTGCGAGTCGGCTTTTCAGTCGGCACGGGAAGTGAAGAAGGTGCACATCCACCCGACAGATCCTACTCTTGCTCCGATGAATATCTCATTAACACTCGACAGCAAATAGGAAGCCGATCTCATCTAGTTCCTCCATGAGAATTGGGATATCTTCGCATGGAAGCCTGCTGACATGCCGGGGGTTCCCAGGGAGCTGGCTGAGCACCTTCTGAGAGTGGATCCGAAAGCCAAACCCGTCAGGGAGCATTTGCGTCATTCGGCGGTGGAGAAGTGCAAGGCAATCGGCAAAGAAGTGGCCCCTCTCTTGCAAACCAAGTTCATTCGGGAGATTTACCACTTTGAGAGGCTCTTGAATGTTGTGATGGTGCCAAAGAAAGATAAGTTGTTGCGTATGTGCATTGACTTCAAACATCTCAACCGGGTATGCCCGAAGGATCATTTTCCGCTCCCCCGCATAGATAAAATTGTTGACTCGACTACGGGGTGCAAGCGCTTATCGTTTTTGGATGCTTACTCTAGGTACCATCAGATCCGTCTGTATGGCCCGGAAGAAATAAAGACAGCTTTCATCACCCCATTCGGGTGTTTCTGCTACATCACTATGCCATTTGGTCTTAAAAATGCCGGTGCAACTTTTCTGCGCATGATTCAGAAATGTTTACTCGACCGGATCCCTCAGAATGTCGAGGTATACATGGATGATATAGTGGTCAAGTCCCGCAAAGGTTCCAACTTACTCGGTGACTTGGCCAAAACATTCGCCAATCTGAGGAGATTCGACATAAAGTTGAATCCGGTCAAGTGTACTTTCGGCGTCCCTGGCGGCAAATTACTCGGTTTTCTCGTTTCTGAACGAGGGATCGATGTCAACCCTCAAAAAATCAGCGCCATTGCCCGAATGAAGACTCTCGTGCTAGTGCACAACGTTTAGAAGCTCATAGGTTGCTTGGCAGCATTGAGTTGATTCATTTCTCATCTTGGTGAGAAGGCTCTGCCTTTGTATCAATTGATGAAGAAGTCCGACATGTTTGTGTGTACTCTCGAAGCCGAAGCAGCATTTGTTGAGCTCAAAGCCCTGCTCTACACCTAGCCGGTGCTTGCCGCTCCTTGCAGCAAAGAGCCCTTGCTCCTGTACATCGCAGCCACAAATCAAGTCGTCGGTACAGTGCTAACTATCGAGCGGGAAGAGGAGGGTCAAGCTTATAAAGTCCAGCGGCCAGTCTATTATGTCTCGGAAGTTTTATCCCCCTCAAAGCAAAGATATCCACACTATCAGAAGCTGGTTTACGGTATTTACCTATCAGCGAAGGAGGTGGCACATCATTTCCAAGACCACTCAATTTTAGTCGTCAGTGATGCTCCTCTGTCCGAGATTTTCAATAATTGAGATGCATCAGGTCTAGGTTCTAAATGGGCAATCGAGCTTGGACACTTTGACATCAGATTCAAAGCCAAGAAAGCAATCAAGTCCGAAGCATTGGCAGATTTTATGGCCGAGTGGATTGAACAGCAACAACCAAGCCAGATTCACTCGACACATTCGACTATGTTCTTTGATGGATCTAAAATGTTGAATGGGTCTGGTGCTAGTGTGGTCTTGATATCTCCCAGGGCGACAAACTCAACTATGTTTTGCAAATTCACTTTGATTCCTCCAACAATGAGGCAGAATATGAAGCACTTTTGTATGGGTTGCGCATGGCTATCTCACTCGGCGCCAAGCGCCTGATGGTTTATGGAGACTTAGATCTGGTGGTGAATCAAGTGATGAAAGAGTGGGATGTTCAAAACCCCGCTATGACTAGGTACTACAATGCAGTCAGAAAGTTGGAGAAGAAATTCGAAGGCTTGGAACTTCATCATGTTCCCCGAATGAGAAATCAGGCGGACGGCAAGCTAGCCAAGATTGGGTCCACTCGACGGCCTGTCCCCAGTGATGTGTTCTTAGAGCACTTGCACACTCCTTCGGTACAAGAAGATCCTTTCACCGAAGAGCCCCCGCAAGCTTTGAGTTCCACTAACCCAACAGAAGTCGATGATCCTGCAGTAATTGATCTGGTCATGGAGATTCTGGTGGTCACTCCCGATTGGATTGTGCCTTACATTGCCTATATCCTCAGACAAGAGCTCCCTAAAGATGAAACAAAGGCTCGATAGATTGTGCGTAGGTCCAAGGCTTTTACTGTGACAGGAGATCAGCTGTTCAGAGAGAGTGCAACTGGTGTTACACAGCGCTGCATTTCCCTCGGGGAAGGTCGAATGATTCTGGATAAGATCCACTCAGGAACTTGCGGCCATCATGCATCCTCACGGACGATTGTTGCCAAAGCATACCGAGATGGTTTCTTCTAGCTGCGGGCTAATGAAATGGCTAAAGACATCGTCGATCACTGTGATGGATGCCAGTTCAATGCAAACTTGTCACACAAGCCGACCTCTACTCTGAAGACAATTCCCCTCGCCAGGCCATTTGCTGTTGGGGTGTCGACATGGTTGGTCCCTATTGGACCGGAAAAGGTGGTTTCACTCATTTGCTGGTTGCGGTCGACAAGTTTACCAAATGGATAGAAGCCAAGCCTATCAAGAAATTAAACTCCCATACGGCGGTTACATTCATGAGATAGATAATTTTCCGGTACAGTGTTCCTCACAGCATTACCAGAGATAACGGCACCAACTTTGACTCGGAAGAGTTCAGAAACTTCTGCACATCTCAGGGCACTCGGGTAGATTATGCATCTGTCGCTCACCCGCAAACCAATGGGCAAGTCGAGCGAGCCAATGGCCTCATTTTCCAAGGTCTTAAGTCTCGTCTCATGCGCGACCTGGATCACGCCACTGGTGCCTGGGTAACTGAGCTGTCATCTATGTTATGGGGCCTGAGGACTACGCGAAATTGGTCGACTGGACGGACTCCTTTTTTCCTGGTCTATGGTGCTGAAGCTGTCTTGCCGAGTGACTTGTATCACAATTCTCCTCGAGTGTAACTGTATTCTGAGGCTGAAGCCGAACAGGCTAGGTAGGATTGTGTAGATCTCCTAGAGGAAGAACGAAAGATTGCTTTGATTTGTTCTACTGCCTATCAGTAGGATCTGCAGAGCTTCCATGCGAAGAATGTCAAGAGTCGGTCATTTCATGAGGGAGACTTGGTGCTCTGAGTGAGTCAACACCGACCTCAGAAGCTTTCTCCTGCATGGGAAGGTCTTTTCGTTGTCACTAAAGTGCCGAACAATGGAGATTGTCATCTGTATAATCTCATGAAGCGGATAGACGAGCCACGAGCCTTGAATGCAGATCTACTCCGGCGTTTTAATACTTAAGAGACAGAAGAATCTTCTAATGTAATAAGTATACTTCATCAATGCAATTCAAATTTCTGCAATATATATTGTCGATTCCGACCGTATAGTTTCACTCTTGGGAATACTCCGAGTGGTGAGCAATCCTCACACTCGTGGGCTTAGTTGCGAACATGCTTTCGCCTAAGTTAAAACCTTGTCGGGTGGAAGCAGTCCATTCACTCAACGGCCTATTTGCGAATCCGTCTTTTCTTAGGTTCAAAAATACTCCGAGTGGTGAGGAATACTCACACTCAGGGGCTTAGCTACGAATATGCTTTCGCCTAAGTTAAAAATACCGTCAGGTGGATAGCAGTCCATTCACTTGACAACCTATTTGCGAATCCATCTTCGCTTAGGTTCGAACATACTCCAAGTGGTGAGAAATCCTCATACTCGGGGGCTTAGCTGCGAATATGCTTTCGCCTAAGTTAAAAAAAACGTTGGGTGGATTGTATTCCATTCACTCGACGACCTTCTCGCGAATCAGTCTTTGCTTAGGTTCAAACACACTCCGAATGGTCAGCAATCCTCACACTCGGGGGCTTAGTTGCGAACATGCTTTCTCCTAAGTTAAAAAAACGCTGGGTGGATTGTATTCCATTCACTCGACGATGTTCTCGCGAATCAGTCTTCGCTTAAGGTCAAAAATAGTCCGAGTGTTAAGCAATCCCCACACTCGGAGGCTTAGCTACGAAAATGTTTTCATCTAAGTTAAATACTTCACCGAGTGGATTGTAACACATCTACTCGACTCCCTAGCTGCGAATAAATCTTCGCCTAGGGTAAAAACTATTCCAAGTGTCGAGAAATCCTCACACTCGGGGGTTTGGCTACGAACATGTTTTCGGCTAAGTTACATACCCCGTCGAGTGGATTGTAATACATCCACTCGACTCCCTAGCCGCGAATAAATATTTGCCTAGGGTCAAAAATATTCCGACTGTTGAGCAATCCTCACACTCGGAGGGCTTGGCTGCGAACATGTTTTCACCTAAGCCTAAAAACAAAGTCAGTCGAACAAATGATTGAAGGCCAAATATGGATAAATCCAAAGGGTTAATCGCAGATAAAAGTTTTGCGAGAAAGCACATTTGCTCGGGCCTAAGCCCTAAACGAAGTTTTAAGGGATACAGTACCACTCGGCATACCGAGGCAAATAAAAGTGTTTCTTCCTAAGGTCAAGTTTTTTAATCATCCGACGGGCTGGCTGGCTCGACAAAAGTGTCCAAGTCGATGCCATCTGCAATTCTGGCAGCTGTATCGATGAAGGTCTCCATGAAGTCCTCGTACTGAACCTTCTTTGTGTTAACCACTCAAAGCTCGTTCAGCTTCTCCTCCCTCACGTCCCTACAATGAACCGTGACGAGTGATAGCGCCACATCGGCCCCGTAGCAAGCAAAAAACTTCTTCCAGGCCTGCACTCGACTTGGAAGGTCGTTCAAACGGGTCATCATGGAGTTAAGGTCGAGCTGAAGAGTATCCTCAGGCCACATCTCCTTGTCAATCCTCTCCATTACAGACTTCGGTCGAACAAGATATGCCTGAACGCCCTGGAGCCAGAAATTGAGTCTGAGCATGTTCATGGCCACTGCGTTTGTGACAGGAGACTTGGTGGGATCTAGGTTGGGTTCAATCTCCTCTGTCTCCTTTTCGAAGTCTTGGTAGAATTTTTTTGAAGAGAAGAAATGGGAGGAGAATCGATGAGGTATGATATTCATGGGTTTTAAAACAATCAACAAGAGACACTCACCGTCGAGCATGATGTACATCTTCCTTGAGAATTCGCCCAAGTGCTTCTCCACGTCGTTGCTCCTTTTGTTCAGCTGCTCAGCCCTTTTGACGATGTCCCCGAGCTCTTGCTTCAGCTTTGCGTTCCTCTCCTCCAGCTTCTGGGTAGCCGCCAACTTTTGATCTGTAGTCTCGGTTTTGTCCTTGGCCACCCGTTGGGCGTCGACGAGTAATTTGTCCTTGTCCTCCGGCGCCTTCTTCATGGAATCTAAAGAAACAACATTATTGAGTCGAGCTTGGAGTCGACGATTTTCATTGTGCATGTCTGTTCGAGTGAAAGCACGCGGTTCAAAGCATGAAAAGTGAAGATGGGAATGCAGAGACTCAATAATAGTTACCTCCCAGAGACTTCATCTCAGCCCGCGCTCGCTCGAAAGCATTGTTGGAGGCTTCCAAATCGACGCGCAGTCAATTCCTCTCATCCTCATGATCCTTGTACTTCGTTCCAAGTTTGCAAGCCCTCTGAAACCAAAAAAACAAAGAAATTCAGTCGACAAGTAATACCAAGGACGGTCGACTGGGTTATGAATACCGTCGAACGCCTGTCTTACTATCCTGGAACAACGTCATATAATCGTTGAATTATGATATCCATGAAGCCCATGTAGAGGGGAAGAAGAATTGAAGCAAAGAGTCCACTTGACATGTCGACTGGCTCTGGCGTTCCGCGTGCCGTAAACAAATTCAAAGCAGTCTCTGAGACGGTTAACACTCGACTTGTCCAGTAACTTATCAAAAAAATGCACTCGACATGTCGAGTGCCTCCAGTACTACGCGTATGACGGAAATCCCGATTTCAAGTTTTCAAGACTACTGCTTATCGTCTACGATTAGTAGTAGCCTCGGGGACTACACCCAGTGGGTGCACTTAGCGTGCCCCCACTAGTTCCTGAAATGTTCGAGAAGGTCAGCCCTGTCAGAACATTCATCCGTCACTCGATCCATCGAGTGACGTGCCTCCCTGCTCTGTGACATTCAATTTATACTTATACAGCGTCATATCATGGTTTATCAATGATATCCATGAAACCTACAAGGTAGCTTCGGAGTGGTGTGATCAAAGGTAAAATGTATCCCGCATACAACAAACTCTAAGACCCCTGCCAGGGCAAGCACTCGACAGCGGTCTCGTGGACTACACCCAGTGGGTGCACTTAGCGTGCTCCCACTGGATCTGCCAATTCTCAATCAGTCGAGTGGTAGAAAACATCCGTCATTGGAATATCCTCACTCGATCCGTCGAGTGACACACCCCTCCCCACTTTGTGAAGTGCAGTCTATCCTTATGTAGCGTCATATCATGGTTTATCAACGATATCCATGGAACCTACAAAGTAGCTGCGGAGTGGTGCGACCAAGGGCAAACGTATCAAGCATACGCCAAAATCTAAGACCCCTGCCGATGCAAGCACTCGACAGTGGTCTCGGAGACTACACCTAGTGGGTGCACTCAGAGTGCCCCCACTGAGACTGTTAACACTAGATCTGTTGAGTGGCCCGTCAGAAGAAAAATATGTGCACTCAACATGTCGAGTGACTCTAGTACTACGCGTACTATTGATGCAAAACCTACTCGACTAAGACCTGACATATTTGAGTGGAGAAATTTCAAACATTCTACAAGTGGAAAATAAGCACCCACTGGGTGTACAGTCAAGAAAAGACAGGAATTCAATCGGAAATGTACTTACAATCGAACTTACTCGAACATTGGTGCGGAGGGCCGTGCTAGCATCGTAAGCCAGCTTGCTGGCCTCATACGCCTCTTTGCTTTGCAACATTATCTGCTCTGCCTTGATCATAGCCTCCTTCGCAGCTCCGGTCTGATCTTCCGGGACGTGATGTAGAGAGAAAGTCGCCATGGGAGGGATCGGCATACTAGCTGAGGAAGCTGAAGCAGTCTGAGCAGGTCCGGTTGGAGCTAATGTCACGATGGTTGAGACAGCGGGAGGGGCACTCGGCAGAGGTACTGCAGGATCAACTCTAATTCGTGTCGAGCCTCCCATCCCCTGGGAGGATTCTGCGGTCGACCGCTGAAGCGTCTGCACTAATGAAGCTCTTCGGGTGCGGGTGCGCGAGGTGTCTAGGTGTTCCTCGTCGTCTTCCAGCTGGATGACCTCTGTAACATCAACCCACAGTGTTAACTTTTGCAAGTAACGAATCTCATTCAGATGAATCAAGGAATTATTAACCTCTGTGAGAAGTGGCAGTATCAGCAGTGTCAATGTCCATTGCTTCCCCTCTGTCTCGAGGAGGTGATGTTATAGAAGTAGCAGCTCTGATGGATCAAACAACACTCGGTTAGCAACAACACAAAGTCACAATCGGCAGAAAGAATTTAAAAGTAAACACTCACGTGGATACGACAGGCACGACCATCTTCATGCGAGGCAAGGCTTTGCGAGGTTTGGCCACGGTCACTTTGGGTTGCTTCGCCGATTGTTCGCTCGACTTGACAGTCGAGGGGCGACTCCGCTTTGGGTTCTTCTCGCCTGGGCTCGGAGCCCTGTCCTCAGCAGCCGCAGGATCTTGGTGAGCCTTGGTGTGGCGTTCGGTGCGAAGAGGTGGCTCGACTTCTGGCTCGTTTTTGTCTGAGTTTTCATACTCATCCTCAGAGTCTTCTGAACTGTCGCTGTCCATGCCGCTGCCTTCACTCACAACTCCATGGTCAACGCGGTTCCCGCTAGGAACGGGCGAGTGCATGTGCATCCACTCCTGCATGATTCAAGTAAAGAAGTCAGTTCATAAGTCAATATATCACTTGACGGTACAAGTACTTTAGTGGACACAGCGCAACTCACCAGATTCTTCGGCGGGTTTTCGGCTGAGTAAGGTCGGATCCTCTTGGCTCCCCAAGGGTTGTCGCATGCTCTAGTGATGCTGCGAAGCCACTGCTCGACGGTTTTTTGTGGAACCTCTTCTGGGTGCACCCTGGTCGAGTCCTCAGGGCCCGCGTAGTGCCACATGGTGTGATCTCTAGCTTGGAGCGGCTGAATATGTTGACTGAGAAATGTTTCCAATAGATCCATGCCAGTCACTCCACCCCGGATCGGTTGCACCATAGCTTCAACCAAGATTCCCAATTGGACATGTTCCTCTTTGGTCACCCTCGGAGACATGGGGACAGCTGGACGGTCAGGAGTATAGGGGGAAGGCCAGTCGACATGTTGGGCGATGCTGCGTCTTTGCAGTAGAACCAAGTCGACTGCCAGCCTCTAACAGACTTAGGAAAAGTCATGACAGGGAAAGAACTACGGCTCTTTTCTGAAGTCCTAAACCCCCACACAATTGAAGCACATAAGTCTTCCCATCAGCAGGGAGATCTTTCTTCACGGCCTGGGATCTGACCGTAAAGATGTGCTTGAACAACCCCCAATGAGGAGAACAGCCCAGAAAACACTCGCACAAAGTAACAAAGGCATACAAGTATGCAATAGTATTCGGTGGGAGATGGTGCAGTTGGGCGCCGAAGAAATTCAAGAACCCTCTAAAGAACAGGTGGGGTGGCATAGAGAAACCTCTTTCAACGTGGGAGAGAAGGAGGACCCGCTCCCCGTCGTGCGGCTCCGGCTTGCGCTCTCCCTCCGACAGCCTCCAGGAGCCGTCCGCCATGAGCCCATCAGCGACAAGGCCCTCCATGTCCTCGTGAGTGACTACGGAGGGGAGAAAGTCCCCCTGCATCCATCCCGCCGGCACGGTGAACCGAGCAGCCGAGGGCTTCTTGCCCTTGACCTTCGTCGCCCCCTTTCTTATCTTGCTCCAGCTTCTCCGTGGTTCTCTTCATCATTGTTGCGACGGCTCTCGTCAGAGAAGAACAAGATGAGGCGCTGGAGACAGGGAAGGCGGAGGAAGAGAGAAATTTTGGGGAAAAGTACTGTGCGAACCACAGCGCTCCGAGATTTATATCCCGCCGAGTGCCTCACTTACTGGTGGACCCACGAGATCAACATGCACGCCAGCCGCAGTCTGCGTCCAGTACATGGCAAAATGACCAGCGCAGAGATCGAGGCGTCTTTCCCCCACTTGCCCTGATCGTGGCGTCGTCATCGCATGCGCGCGCTTCCCAAATTTTCGTATCCCACGAAATCTGGGTCCGACCAAGCGACCCGTCACCTCCAAAGATGCTTTCGGTTCACTCGGAGCAATATAGGCATTGAACATTCATTCGGACACTTCGAAGGCTAAATGGATCCAGGCGAATGGCGAAGAGTTCAATCGACAAAAGTTTTGTTGAAGCCCCGAATATCATTCAGAAGATTTGGTGTGTCGATCCTAAATTGACATCAATACTCTGAGTTCAACCGATGCAAGTTTCATTGAAGCCCTGAATATCATTCGGAAGAGTTGGCGTGTTGATCTTGAATTGACATCAATACTCAGAGTTCAACCAACGCAAGTTTTGTTGAAGCCCCGAATATCATTCGGAAGATTTGATGCCTTAATTCAAGATTGGCATTGATACCCCCATTTCAACACTCGAAACCCAATCTATTCTGGGGCTAATGACGAGGATATGTACCTAGGGTAGGGTCCCAGGCAAGGCCTACATACCCTACCTAAGGACACTACATTGGAGGACTTGAAGATCAAGCATAAGTTTCCGACTAGATTCCATGGGACGTTCAAGTCACTCGACATTCAATCCACTGAGAGTCTTCTAACATCACTCGAAAGTCGCCCGTCACTCGGTAGACCTCATTCTCAGTCGACACTAGAAGACTAGGAGCTACCATCAGGAGGCCAATGGGTAGTCGTTAGTCCTTCGTCATTAGTAGCATTTATTATGTACGTTACCAGTAACACCAGACTTTAAACCCACGATCGAACCCTAAGATGTCGGGCACTTATGAGAGGCAGCGAACTCTATATAAGCCGCCCCTCCCCTCTGGCACAAGGGTTCGCAACAATTGTAATATTAACATTCCACATGACATAAGCTCCCAAACACAGAGACGTAGGGCTGTTACCTCCTCGAGAGGGCCCTGAACTCATACATCTATGTGTACACCCTCGCCGTAGCTAGGACTGTGACCTCTCCTTTCGTACCCCTACCTTCTACTGTTAGGCTCGTTCGCACGACAATATGTGAGCCACTCAACATTTTCACTGTGGTTTTCTCCTTATGACCCAATGAAAAAATCAAAACAAGAATGATAAAAACTATTCACACGGGAAAGCTCCCAACAAGCAAAACAAGAACGGAAAGTCTTTTTGGGTTTACTTTTAATGCTACAACTAAGCAATTAGAAGGTAGAGCTAGAACTAATTTTTTTTTTTCTCAAAGTTAATTAAAGACGCAAGAAGAAAACGAAACAAGGAAATAAACTACCATGGATGGTACAATGAAAGAGTATGAACACTGACTACTTAAGATGGATGTGTGAACATGAATGTAAAGTTGGTGAGAAATACGTACTCCCCCAAGCTTAGGATTTAGGCCTAAGTTGGTCTAGGGCCACGGTTGGACCAGATAATATCCGAAGTCATAGTCGGGGTTGTACTGGGCTGCAGCGGCTACCGCCTGAACGAGTGCAGCGTCAAGGCGAGCTGCTTCCGCATTTCTCTCGTACTCTTTTGCCTCCTCTCTGGTTATCAAGTATCTATGTTTTCATGAAAGTTAACGAAGGCAGGAGCAGGAACGGTAACATGGATAGCACAATGTCTATCAAAAATTAGTCAGTACTAGAGAGATTGTTCATTCCTTTCAAGAAACTGGAAACGTAACAAAGCCTCTCTGGTTATAAAGTAACTCAATATCATTTCCGCGATGGGTACCCCCAAGATAATTAGCTACACGAGTGGCATACATCCCACCAAAGAAATCTCCGTCCTTAACATTATTATGCAACCTTCTAGCAATAATGTCTCCTAAGTTATATCGCCTTTCACCCATTACTGCACTCTTAAGAATACCGAGATCGGTTGCACAAAGGTGTCTATGCTCAGTTTTACCGTTAATACATCTACCTATGAATAGACAAAAATAGTGTATAGTAGGAAAGGTTAATGCTCCCCATGGTATCCTGTGTAATATTTCTAGTTTCTTCGATGGTAATGCTTGCAAGAAAATCATTATATTCAGTTTTGTGCGGATCATTATTGCTGCCCCATTGTGGAATTTTGCATGCATGATTAAAATCCTCTATGTCCAAAGTATATGATTTGTTATAAAGGTCAAATAGGACGGAAGGTTTATTATGATTGAGCAAAAACTCAAACCTCCGCACGAAAGAATCCATGAGTTGATAATATTGCTTGCATTTGTCCGAAACGAATTCGTCAAGGTCAGCATTTCTTATGTATGCGTAGAATTCTTCCATGAAAGTGGCCTCACTCATGAATTGATCCGATGGCCGTTCACAAGGTTGTACTTGTGCTTCCCTCGGTGGTTCAAGGTCGGGCTCATGTATCGTGAGTCTCGGGGATTTCTTCCTCGATGAACACCCCCTTGAAACACCCTCAACATTTTTTGTTTTTCTGAAAAAATCTAAAATCTTTAGTAACTCAACATAAAAATGTACAAAAGTCAACAAAACTCATAGCAATTACTCCCACAATTGCCTAGAAGCTATATCATGCATCAAAACTACTTGGGACCATACAAATTTGACATGAAAGCTCAAGAACAAGGTCACCATAGCAGCAAAAATTTGCAATATATAAAGCACTATAACAAAAACTAATTGCACCATTGGAGGAGTCACATACCGAAGAACGATATCCCAAAATAGTTTTGGAATGAAGCTTTGCATAAGGAGATCGAAAATGGCAGCAAAATGAGCTAGAACACGAATTTGAGCAATGGTGGGAATTGTCTATAGGAAGATGAAGTGGATTGGTGCTGGAATAGGTGGAGGGGGGCACATGGGACCAACAAGCCTGCTAGGCATGGCCAGGGGTGGCCGCGCCTTGTGGGCTTGTGACCCATTGGTGCAGGGCCCTACAGTGTGCTCAGTGTTAGAAATTTTTAAATATTCTAGAAAAATCATAGTACATTGTAAAGGTATTTGAAGAACTTTTTTATTTTTAGGTCATTTTTCTATTGCATGCAAAACTCAGAAAAAAGAAACATAATAGCATTTTACTTAATTTAATGTAACTAACAGAAAGTAAAAGTTGGGTATAGAAAGTTGTGCTTTCTAAATTCATCCATCTCATGCTCATCAAAAGGAATCCATCAATAAGGTCGATCAATTCTTATTAGTAAACTTCTTTCGAATAACATGAAACCGAAGAATTTTCGAATGACACTAAGTTACCTCAATGGGGATATGCAGGTCCCAAACAATAAGTATATCATATTTCTTCTTGACAATTGGAATAGGGAACTCAAAGTCTCCAATAATAATCAGTGTAGATTTTTCAATGGAGTTGATACTATGAACTTGAGGTTGTTTCTTCGGAAAGTGTACCATATGATCATTACCATTAATATGAAAAGTGACATTGGCTTTGTTGCAATCAATAACAAAGCTTGCAGTATTCAAAAAGGGTATACCAAGGATGATCGACATACTGTCATCCTCGAGAATATCAAGAATAACAAAGTATGTTAAGATAGTAGCATTTGCAACTATGACACGTACATCCTCACAAATACCAATAGGTAGAGCAGTTGATTTATCAGCCATTTGCAAAGAGATTTTGGTAGGTGTCAACTTATTCAAATCAAGTCTACGATATAAAGAGAAATCCATAACACTGACACAAGCTCCCAAATCACATAAATCAGTTTTAACGTAATTTCCTTTGATAGAGCATGGTATAGTGGGTATTCCTGGATCTCCCAATTTATTTGGCACTCCACCCTTAAAAGTATAATCAGCAAACATGGTGGAAATCTTAGCTTCCGGTATCTTTCTTTTATTAGTCACAATATCTTTCATATACTTAGCATAAGGAGACATTTTCATAATATCGGTCAAGCGCATCGCAAAAAGAAAGGTCTAAGCATTTCAACAAAGCACGCAAAATCCTCATCATCCTTTTTCTTGGATGGTTTAGGAGGAAAGGGCATGGTTTCTAAACCCATGGTTCTATTTATTTACCATGCTTCCTAGCAATAAAATCTCTTTTGTCATATCTTTTATTCTTAGGTTGTGGGTTATCAAGATCAATAGCAGGTTCGATCGCCACATCATTATGATTACTAGGTTGAGCATCAACAGGAACATCATCATTAATATTATCACTCAGCTCATGTTCATCACTAGATTGTGTCTCAACATCAGAAACAGAAATATCCTTTGGGTTTTCAGGTGTATCTATAACAGGTTCACAAATAGCATGCAAAGTTCTATCATCATCCTTGTTCCTCTTACTATTGGAGCGACTAGGTGCATCAATATTACTTCTTTGAGAATATTGCTCAATTCTCTTAGGGTGGCCCTTAGGATACAAAGGTTCCCGAGTCATTCTTCCACCTCTAGTCACAACTTTAATAGAATGGTCATTGTTCTTACGATTCATCTCATTAAGAAAAGCATTCTGTGCCTTAAGTACTTGTTCTACTTGAGTAGTTACCATGGAAGCATGTTTACTAATCAGTTTAAGATCATTGATAGTTCTACTTATATAATCACCTAAGCCATCAAGCATGAAAGCATTACGTTTCAATTGTCTACTAACATAAGAATTTAAATTTTCTTGCTTAACAACAAAATTATCAAACTCATCCAAGCATTGGCTGGCAGACTTATTATAAGGAATATCGCCTTCATCAAATCAACGAAGAGAATTTACCTCTACTACCTATGTCGGATTATCAAGACCATGTATTTCTTCGATAGGTGGTAGATTCTTGACATCTTCAGCTTTAATACCTTTTTTCCTACATAGGCCTCTTTTCTTCTTGCATATCTTCAGGACTTAGAAAGAGAATACCTCTTTTATTCGGATACAACCCCATGGTGAGACCCGCCCAGGTGGGTCCGGGTTACACTTGGCGGCTCATAAGCCAAACCAAGGCCGATGGGCCTGGAGACGTAAGCTTAAACATATGGCGGTTTACCAAGAAGGGCCTGGGCGAGGCTCGGACCAAGAAGGCATGAAGACCCGGGCGGTTAAGCCACCCTGAGACGGCTTGCCTAGGAAGGCAAGGAGACATAGAGATAGAGGCGGATACATTGTAAGAGTCAGTATGAGACTTGTAACCCGTGGTCCTGGCCTCCTATATAAGGGCGAGACCCGGGGTGACTTAGACAGAAACCAATAAATCGAGAACTAGGTCAAGCGAATCCGCTCCGTTGTAATCGATACTCCAATCAATACAACACAAGCAAGATGTAGGCTTTTACCTCATCTCGAGGGGTCGAACCTGGGTACACTCGTGTCCTTCGTCCCTACCAACCCCTTTGAGTCCATCACCTTAGCGATGGACTCGAACATAATTCCTCGGACATCTGCCGTGATAAAACCACGACAGTTGGCGCCCACCGTGGGGCTAGCGCTCGGTGGTGCTGAGTTCTCAAAGGGATCTCTTCCAAGGATCGAGGGATATGCTGTCGGTAGGATGAACAAGAGTCGCCGCGACCGACTCTACATCGACGACGTCGGCTGGGGCCCCGAGGCCCGCCTCTATCGACTATGGCTTTCGAGTCCCCTTTGGTGGGATCCACATTTTCATCGGCAAGGTCAGTGGATCTACACACGGGATGGACATCTGCACCAACATCATCGAGCCAGCTCGGCGCATGCAACCCGCTTGGCGCATGCAACCCGCCCGTGTTAACCCGAGCAAGAAGCATGTCTTCGTCGGTTTTACTCAAGGCGCGGAACTAGAGGGGTCCATGTCACAGGAAACTCTCGTTTGTTCGGGAGATGAATCTTCGAGCAGAGAGACAGAATCAATCTACTCGCTTCACAATGGCAGGCCCGGGGGCTACGACAAGCTTTACCCCGAGTCGGAGGGTCATGAGTCAGAGGACTATGGACCGCCAATGCATGCGGCCGTCTTCATAGCGGGTTCAGCACCAGGCACGAGCAGTACAGCCGCTGGGGCAGCCTGGTTAGGGGCTGATCTGCCACCGTCTCAAGTTCTCCTGGATCTGATGAATGAGCTCATAGCTTTGATGGCAACTGAGGTCACACCAGAGAATCAAGCCGCCCGGAACGCAAGGATCGCCAGGATAAAGAACCAGATGACTAATCAAGCGGTTTCTAGCTGTGACCGAGACCGGAACCCACCACGAGATGATCAAGCGGTTCTAGATGCTCAGGCTCTGGTGGACCGGGTAAGGGCACGACGCGAGGAAGCGGCTCTGGCGACGACGATGGCTTATCAAGAACCGGCAACTTCTATCTCGATAGGAGTAGGAGTAACCACCAGGGCCTTGGGAGTGCCGTGCTTGGTGCCGGCTTTACGAAATGAACGTCTGTTGAAGGATTTCAAGGGCCCTCGCAAGGTCCCAAACTATACTGTCGATCTGCCTCCAGAGGCATGGATTGAGAGCTATGAGCTAGCGATGGAGATGTTAGATGTTAGTGATGCAGTCACTACTAGAAAAAGGCTTATCCCCAATATCTCTACTAGTGGCGAACCATGATGGTGGTGCGCCACAGCTATATAGCAGTTGCGCACCAGAATCAGGTGCGCCATCGCTATTTTTGTACTAATGGCGCACCAAATGAGCAGTGCGCCATTGCTATTTTTTTGGTCCATCCCCCCACCAGACATAGACATGGCGCACCACACCTAGCATAGCAGTGGCGCACCTAGGTGTGGTGCGCCATTGCTATGTCTGATGGGGGTGTGCCTACGTCTGTGTGAGCTTAGTAATGGCGCACCCTCCCTGGTGCACCATTGCTCGGGTAAGAAATGGCCCACCAGAGAGGGTGCGCCATTACTAACGTCTCATACAGACATACACACACAAACCCCCCCCCTGTGGATCGCCTTTTAGGTTTTTTAAAAAATAAAAGAAAATGATAAAAGATTCAAAAAAATCAAAAAATAGATGCCCATGTGTTATGTGTTCTAGTTGTTAGGAAAATTAACAAACATGAATTTTGAATTTTTTTTGCAAAAGGCTGCCGTGTTTTGGTAAAATGGCCGTAACTTTTGCATACTCGAAAAGTTTTTTATATGAAAAATCATCTACTCGAAAAGTTACATCCGAATTCAATGGCTACGCCCGTTATCGATTTTCTAGAATCCTCAAAAACCTAATAGAAAAAAGTTACGATGCTTTTAAGATCTGGAGGAAAAAATTCGAAAAAAATCCAAAAAATAAATAAATTAGCAATGGCGCACTAGTGCATGGTGCGCCACTGCTATTTTCCCGCCATCAAAAGTCAAAAAAATACAAAATAAAAAAACGAGTTAGCAATGGCGCACCTTATGAATAATGCGCCACTACTATTTTCCCGCCTTCACAATTCAAAAAAATAATAAAAAAATTAGCAATGGCGCATCAGTGAATAGTGCGCCACTACTATTTTCCCGCCTTCACAATTCAAAAAATAGCAATGGCGCACCAGTGCATGGTGCGCCACTGCTAAGTTGGGACAGAAGTTTAAAAGGGCCGGCCAGCCACTTACCCCTTCATTCTTCTCCTCCTCTCCTCCACTCCATCTCCTCCTATCCTCCTCTCCTCCACTCCATCTCCAACTCTCCGGCGACCTCCTCCTCCTCACGGTGCTCCTTCTCCGGTGACCTCCTCCTCACGATGCTCCTCCTCCGGCGACCTCCTCCTCCCTCCTCTCCTCCTCACGGTGCTCCTCCTTCCTCTCCTGCTCACGGTCCTCCTCCTCCTCTCTGGTGACCTCCTCCTCCCTCCTCTCTTGATCCTCATGGTCTCACCTCCCTCGTCTCCTCCTCACGGTCTCTCCTCCCTCCTCCTCTACTTCCGGCCACCTGTGGATCTCCCCCCGGCATAAAGATCGTACCAGATCCAGGTCGAGAACGAAATCTAAAAAAAATTCAAGCAAACAAAACGAGCAAAAAAAACAAGCCAAAAAAATGATCTAGATCCAAATTCAAAATTCAAAATTCAAAAATAGCAATGGCGCACGGTGGGGGTTAGATGGTGCGGCACTACTATTTTCCCGCCTTCAAAATTCAAAAAAAAACAAAAAAAAATTCAAAAAGAAAGTTACCAGTGGCGCACCTATAGCAATAGCAATGGCGCACTACAAGGTGCGCCACTATTACCTGCAATACTAATGGCGCACCAGAGGTGCGCCATTAGTATTTGTTACTAGTGGCGTGGTAATAGTGGCGCACCTATAGTGCGCCATTAATGGAGAAAATAGGTGTGCCACTAACAGTCCTTTTTCTAGTAGTGAGTGTGTACCAAGCATTTTATCATGATGCTAGAAGGGCCGACTCGCATGTGGTTGAAGGGCTTGTCACCCAACACCATTAATTCCTGGGCCGAGTTAGAGGCGAAGTTCATCAAAAAATTCCAGGGAACGTGCAAGCAGCCCATGATGATTGTGGATTTGGATCATTCCGTGCAATAGGAGAATGAGTCGGCTGATCATTGGTTCTGACGGGTCTCAAGCATCATCCACTCGTCTGAATAGATTATGGCGGCTCAAGCTGTTTTGATTCTGGAGAAAAATTGCCACTTCACGCCTCTAAAGCAGATGCTTGGACGGCTAAAGCGCTCGTGTCAGGACATGGGGGACCTCATGGCGGCTCTCACAAAGTACGCTAACTCTGATAATACGAAGGATCCGGGTTCTGGCGAGGATAAGCCTGGTCAGGGCAAGAGGAGTAACAATGGAAACAGTCCGGTAGGCAATGGCAACCAAGGCAAGAGGAAGAATCCGGATGGCGGGTCAGAATTGGTGGCCAATGCCATCATCGGGAACAATCGTGCTACAGGCGATGGGAACTTCAGACAACCCTTTAATAAGGGTAAAACTCCTTTTACTTTGGAGGAGATGCTCAAGAAACCTTGCCCAGAGAACAGCCGACCCGACAAGTTGGCGACTCACTCATGGAGAAATTGCCACATTATGCACAATTTTCGGGATTACAGTGTGCGGCAGCATAACAACAATGGCGGAGGCCCACCAGGCGGCTTCGGGACAGGCGGGTCAGGTGCCAACTTGGGGTCTGGCAGTTTAGGATCCGGCTACCAGGGCCAGGGCAGCCAAGGAGGGCATCATCATCAAACCAATGGCAATAATCAGCAGTAAAATATTCAGTCTGGGCATTAGAGTTATCCGAAGCAACTCAGTTCGGGTCAGTATCACGTTTTCACAACCAGCCTTAACAGGCAGGACCAGAAGTTGCACAAGCGGGTGGTTAATGCCATCACACAGGCTCTCCCGCACTACTTGAAGTGTTCAGAGTACGACATAACCTGGAGTAGAGAGGATCACCCGCCGCGAGTTGATGACCCGGGATGGCTAGCGTTGGTAGTTGCCCCCCAAGTTGGAGGATATGTTTTTACCAAAGTGCTTATGGATGGTGGCAGCAGCATCAATATTTTGTACTATGACACTTTTCGCCGGATGAAGTTGCTTGATAAGGATCTTAAGCCTTTCTCAACAGTTTTTCACGGTGTCGTGTCTGGCTGGCAAGTCAGCTTATCTACTGGGGAGGATTTCTTTGGAAGTCGCCTTCGGCGACGAATACAACTACAGGGTAGAGACCTTGTGTTTTGAGGTGATCAAGATCAAGAGTCCATATCATGCTCTGTTTGGACGTTCGGCTTATGATAAGTTCATGGCTAGGCCTTGTTATGTGTACTTGCAGCTCATGGTGCCGGGGCTAAAAGGAATGATTACAGTGCATGGTGATCGAGAGACGGCTATTGAGTGTGAGGAAGGAGATGCGGCTTATGTAGACTCAAGTTGCGTGGAAGCAGAGCTCAAGTTCTATAAGGAAAATGTTGACCTGGAGGACATGACTTCGCTCAAAAAGCCCAACACAGAATCTGAGCCGCCCTTCAAGTTCTCGGCGGATGACACCAAGCTAGTGGATTTTACTCGAGGCGACTCATCGCAACAGTTTACTATTGGGGCCAATATGGATCCCAAATAGGAAAGCACGCTCATCGAATTCATCCGTCAGAATCGGGACATCTTTGCATGGAAGCCTTCTAACATGCTAGGTGTACCGAGAGAGTTTGCTGAGCACCACCTTAATGTGGATCCTATGTTTAAGCCGATCAAACAGTTTCTATGGCGGTTCAATGAGGAGAGGCGCAAGGCCATTAGGGAAGAAGTGGCCCGGCTCCTGGCGGCGGGTTTCATCGTTGAAGTGTTTCACCTAGAGTGGCTTGCTAACCCGGTGCTAGTGCTTAAGAAGAACGACACGTGGCGTATGTGTGTGGATTACGCGGATCTTAATAAAGCCTGTCCGGCTGACCCGTTTGCTCTCCCCCATATCGACCAGATCATCGATGCAACGGCGGGTTGTGAGAGCTTATGTTTCCTGGATGCTTATTCTGGCTATCATCAGATCAAGATGGCAATCAAGTACTAGGAGAAGACGACTTTCATCACGCCTTTTGGTGCCTTCTGCTACGTGTCTATGCCTTTTGGGCTCAAGAGTGCCCAGGCGACTTACCAGCGTTGTGTGCAGAACTCTCTTCACAACCAAATTGGACGCAATGTTCATGCATATGTGGATGACATTGTGATTAAATCCAGGAAGAAGGAGACCTTTCTTGATGACCTAAAGCAGACCTTTGACAACTTAAGAGTCTACAAGATGATGCTTAACCCGGCTAAGTGTGTTTTCGGTGTTCCTGTGGGAAAGCTCCTGGGATTCCTAGTCTCTGAGCGTGGCATTGAAGCTAACCTAGATAAGATCAAGGCTATCACTTGCCTGTCTGAGCCGGCATGCATCAATGATGTTCAGCGCCTGGCGGGGTGGATCGCGGCTTTAAGCCGGTTTATAAGTCGCCTTGGTGAGAAGGCCATCCCTTTGTACTAGATGATGAAGAAGACAGACAACTTTGTCTGGAGTGCGGCTACGGGTGAAGCATTTGAGGACCTCAAGAGGCAGCTCACAGAGGCGCCAGTTTTAGCAGCTCCGGCTAAGAAGGAGCCTTTGCTCTTATACGTGGTGGCTAATAACAGGGCAGTCAGCGCCGAGATCGTTGTTGAGCGTAAGGAGGCAGGGAAGGAATATCCAGTTCAAAGGCCGGTTTATTACATGAGTGAAGTCCTGACGGAGTCCAAGCAGAGGTATCCACATTGGCAGAAGCTAGTATATGGGGTGTTCATGGCCAATCATAAACTGAAGCATTACTTCTTGGGACACCAGATCAAAGTGGTCAGCTCTGCCCCATTGGGAGATATAATTCAAAACAGAGCGGCCATCAGTAGGATTGCTAAGTGGGCATTGGAGCTTGGACCTCTTAATCTGAAATACATTCCTCACACGGTGGTCAAGTCTTAAGCCCTTGTGGATTTCGTAAACAACTGGACGGAGTGTCAGGCGTCCGAGGAAAAGCCAGATAACACATATTGGACAATCCACTTTGATGGATACAGGCAGCTAGAAGGATCAAGGGCAGGGGTTGTCTTAACCTCCCCCAAAGGTGAAATTTTTTGTTATGTGTTAAGGTTGATGTTTCCTTGTACTAATAATGTAGCTGAGTACGAAGCTCTACTTCATGGCCTCCGGGTGGCTAAGGACATGAACTTGAGCCGGGTTAGGTGTCTCGGCGACTCAGACCTCGTAGCTCAGCAAGTTTCAGGCACTTAGGATTCCAAGGACGCGCGGATTGCGGCTTATCGTCAGACGGTGGATGTCATCGCTGGTCATTTCAAGGGTTATCAGGTGGATCATACTGGTCGTCGCCAGAACAAGGCGACTGACTCCCTGTCAAGGCTGGGTTCTCAGCATAAGACGGTACCGCCTAACATTTTCTTAGATGTGTTACATCACCCGTCTGTTAAGTTACCTTCAGAGGAAGACTTGGCCCTACTTGAGGAGGGGCAGCTGGTGGCGGCTCTACATGCTATTCCTAACTGGACCGTGCGTTACTTGGCGTACTTGACTCATGGCGAATTACGTGATGATGAAAATCTGGCTAGACAGATCACTAGGCGGTCTAAGTCCCTGACCATAATCAATGGTGAGTTACATAAGTGCAGCATTACAGGCGTCTTCCAACGTTGTGTTTCACCTAAAGAGGGAAAGGAAATCTTGAATGAAGTTCATGCTGGCGATTGTCGTCATCATGCTAGATCAAAATCTCTGGTGGCCAAGGCTTTTCGACATGGTTTCTTCTGGCTGAAGGCTCATAAAGATGTAGAGGATTTGGTTTGCAAGTGCGATGGATGTCAGAAGTTCGGCCGGCATACTCACATCCCGGGTCAAGAGTTGCACATGATTCCAATTACTTGGCCGTTTGCAGTCTGGGGGCTTGATATGGTCGGGCCTTTCAAGAGATCCAAGGACAAGAATACACACCTTTTGGTGGCGACGGATAAATTTACCAAGTGGGTAGAAGCTGAGCCGGTCAGCAAGTGTGACGCATTTACGACGGTTCAATTTATTAAGAAGTTGATCTATCACTTTGGTTATCCTCATAGTATCATCACAGATAATGGTACAAACTTATCCAAGGGGCTATGCAAGTGTTCTGTGAAAATGAGCACATCCGACTTGATGTTTCAGCGGTGGCTCATCCGCAATCAAATGGTCACGCAGAACGTGCTAACCAGGAAATCTTGAGAGGTATCAAACACTGGCTTATGGTTCCTTTGCAGCGCACGCCGGGTTGTTGGGTGGAGGAGTTGCCGTCCGTCTTATGGAGCATCACAACCACTCCCAATAGATCAACAAGTCATACACCTTTCTTCATGGTTTATGACGCAGAAGTCGTATTACCAAGCGATATCCGTCATGAGTGGCCACGAGTGGCGGCCTACGTTGAGGAAGATAACGAAACAGCACATCAAGACGTGTTGGATGCCTTAGAGGAAGAATGTGATCTCGCGGCGGCTCGATCGGCGATCTATCAGCAAGATCTACGTCGCTACCATACCGCAGAGTTAAGACCCGAACATTTCAAGAAGGCGACTTAGTGTTGCGGTTGATTCAAGATCAAACGGATGCACACAAGCTGTCCCCTCCATGGGAAGGGCCTTTCGTGGTCAGCAAGAATCTCAACAACAGGTCATATTACCTCATTGATGTCCAGGATGACTCAAGTACTTTTGGGCAGGAGACCCATCGGCCGTGGAACATAGCTTATCTGTGGCCTTACTACACTTAAGTCGTTGAGACTCGCCATTGTACACCATCATTGTACATATCATATATATATATATATATGAATAAAGTTGGCATCCTTGCAAGCCGGGGCCTCTGCCATTTCACATATCTCAGTTGTGCAAAAAAGGTCGTCTAGTCAGCTTCCAACCCGCTGGGTTTAGCTTATCACACCCTATCGATCGGCTCTCAAGCCAGACAGTTGATTTCATCAACAAAGGTCGTCTAGGGGGCTTCCAACCTGCTGGGTTTAGCTTATCACACCCTATCGATCGGCTCTGAAGCCAAACAGTTGATTTCGTCAACAAAGGTTGTCTAGGGCGCTTCCAACCCGCTAGGTTTAGCTTATCACACCCTATCGATCGGCTCTCAAGCCAAACAGTTGATTTCATCAACAAAGGTCATCTGGGGGCTTCCAACCCACTGGGTTTAGCTTACATACCCTCTTGATTGGATCTTAAGCCGCCAGAGTTAAACCTGCCCGTTTGCAACTTGCCACTCCACTAGGTGACCCGCCAAACTCTTACCAGTTAATCTCGCTTAGAGACCCTGAGTCGTTTCAAAGAAATTGACGGCCAATCTTGTTAGAGATCCTATACTGGTTAAGGTTAAACCGGCGGTTCTTGTCACGTGAGGGCTGGCTTATGGAAAGAGGATAAACTCTCCCATCTACTGCCGACTCTCTACTATGTGGCCCGTTCGTACTCTTAGACAGTCAATCTTTTGAAGACCCTGAACTGTTTAAGGTTTAAACGACGGATTTTGAGCTACAAGGGTAATCATGCCCTGCCATGTCTCTCTCTAGGACGCTACACTTCCTATATATTAATCTCGCTTAGAGACCCTGAGCCGTTCTAAGAAATTGACGGCCAATCTCGATAGAGACCCTGTACTGATTAGGTGTTTTAATTAGCTAGTCCACCCAGAAGAACCGACACATGATTTCAAACTTTTTTAGAAAACAAATCCGAAAAGATAAAACATCTCCGGGTTGTGCAGTTTTAAGCCGCCCTACTAAACAATATGGAACATATTCTGTTTCCATAGATTGGTTATCTCAAGAAGAGCCGCCACGACATCTGGTATGAATCTGAGCACAAGGCAGATACAATGTGTAAAGTAGTGTGATTTCCTATGAGTACGATGGCACACTTCAGGCAAGACAAAAGTTCTTTCTAAAATCCTATTACAATGCTCTTCACAGATCTCAAAAGCAATGACTTAAAGTTTTTACACGCCCCAAAGTTCGGCGGGTCACGAGAGCCGGCTTATCCATGGCGTTATCAAAGGGCTCAGCTGTACGGCGGGTCACCCCGCGCTGGGTCTTCGACCTCCTCGATCAGGACATTGTCCACGTCCCAATTGCAGTTGGTTAAAGCTTCAAAGGTTGCCTCTTCAAAGAGGGCAGACGGGTCAAGCTCAGGAGCAAAGAACTGCTTACGACGTGCAGGAATTAAGTCTGTGGCTTCGAAGGTTGGGCCGCGCACTCGCTTGTTCTCGGCATTGTAAGCCGCCTGATATGTTTACACGTTCACTTCCTCTGCTAATACCTATGCAAGGACTCTAGAGGCCATCATGCAACGGGCTTAGTCGGCTTCTGTGAACTCTGAGTCGTCGTCCTTCTTTGATGGAAACCCATCCATCATTTCTTCAGGAGTTAGCTCTGGGGCGAATGCTAAAGCCGATTTATGGCCGCAATGGCTCCCTTTCTAGCAGATGATTTCTTGAGCTCCTAGATTTGCTTGGGCAAGGTGGAAAACATTTCTATAACTCCTTTCATGGACTGGGGGATACTCTCTTTGTTAAGCATCGCTTTGATGGTGCAGAGTGTTCCATAGTAGAGTTGTTCTGAGAGAGTATAGACGGCCTTCAGAGACAACAGGCTATCAGTGCCAAGTTGACGGCTCCTTGGACTTGTTTAAGACGGATTTTTTGTTACAAGCTGCCTGTATAAGTCTTCACACAAGGATATTGGCTAAAGTACTTACCAAAGATACCAGCAGACATCTTTGCAATATGGCGCTTCAGGGCGTGCAGTTCATTGGATACTTCCATGAGCATCTGGTCAGCGTTATCTGCACGTTGAGCCAGGGCAGTTTTCTCCGTCTCAGTAGCTTCCTTGAAGGCGGCAAAATCAACTTTAGCTTTTACATGCTCTTCAGCCGCAAGTCGACACTTCTCTTCTGCTGCACTCCTGGTGGCCTGTTGGGAGGCCAGATTGCTCTTCAAGCCGATCAGTTCAGACTCGGTATTCTTTAAAGATTCATGTGAAAAACAGAAGCTACAAGAAGGGTAAGCCACCAGGATAACATGCCGTCAGATGGTTAAATTAACAAATATAATGCAAGTCTCTAGCAGATTGCAAGCAATATACTTGACACTTGGGGACTAATGTCTATTTGCTCTCCAAGACTACAAGTACATTCTGGCTCATCTTTATCAAGTTAAGACGGCACATGGGGGCTAATGTTTATTTTCTCTCCAAGACTACAAGTACGTTCTGGCTCATTTTAATCAAGTCAAGCCATCACGTGGGGGCTAATGTCTATTTGGTCTCTAAGACTACAAACTACAACCCACAAAGTAAGTCCCGACTCATCTTTATCAAGTTAAGCCAACACTTGGGGGGGCTACAATTGGCTCTTCGTTCAAGATTACGTTGAAGTTCTGTCTCATATTTTTCAAAGATAAGCCGGAACTTGAGGGCTACATTTTCCTCTTTCCATGAGGAAATTCTGCCCATTATTGCTATACTGACCCGAACTTTGGGGCTATAGTTGATCAACTACTTAAAATTGAGTACCAGCTCAATATTTGCATATTAAGTTGATACTTGGGGGCTACAGGTTAAGTGGTTCTACTTAAGGCATGGTTTGGAAGACCCAGTTTACCATTAAGAAATACTAAACCGGCTCTTGGGGGCTACATAAAGATATAAGGAAAGGAAAGTGTACCTCGTAATTTTTCTTCATTAGGTTGACGAGCTTGAGTTCCATGTTCCGGCTCGTGGTGAGGCGATTCAGATAACTGGCGTGCAGCTCGTCAGCATTTAACTTCTCCAACACAGGGAGTTCAAGGTCCATCTTGTCAGAGGCTTCGGTTTTCTCAGTGTGTTTTGTCAACACACGAGGTTCAGGAGTTTGAAAGTCGGTCCCGGTGATGATGACATCTAGAGTAGTTGAATTGTCAGTGGCCATTGAAGGGCTCGACGGCTCAAAGTTGGTCCTGGGAGGGCTCTCAGTGGCCGTCTCATGGGTCGCCGGCTTGGCAGAACGACGAGTGTCTTCAGGTGTATCCTTTGAGGCAGTAGAAGGATTAGCATGTGCAACCGGAGAGTCCGGCTTGGCAGCCTCCGTTTCTTGAGCAGTGGGGGCCAAGGTAGACCCCACGGTTTTTCTTCACTATGCTTGAGCCCTGGAAGGCATAGAAAGGTATTATATAAAGTCCAAAGGATGACAAAGGATAGAATGCAAATATGGAAGCACATACTCTGGGTTGATCTTCAGAGGTGGCAGCTTGGTTGCTGTAGAGTCGCCTGAAGAAGGGGGTGATTCTTGAAAGAAGGTAAGGTATTATAAAGACAGAATAACGTTGTAAGGAAAGATTGACAAAATTAAGCCAAGTGAAACAAATACCTCAGTCGGCCGTTTCCGTTGAACCGGCGAGTGAGATAACCCGGCCATAAGGTCTTCATAGCCGGTGCCCCGGGTCTAGTGCCGGGAGACTTGCTGTTGCTTTTTCAAAAGAAAGTTGGGGTCTAAGTAAGAAGGAGGATGAGAAAATGGGACTTTTCGGATGACCCGCCGAATCTTCTGTGGTGCAAGATGTTTTGAGTCAGATGAGACATAGGTTACCTCAGGAGCGTTGGCGTGGCTCATCTCCGTCTCGTCCTGTGAAGTTATTATTGTCCATAAAGTGTATGAAGAGACGGCCAAGAGAGTCAATTTTTACCTCTGATTCGTCTGCTTCAGGCTGCTCTAGGGGTCCAGGTTTCTTCTTTCGGCCAACGACCTTCTCCTTCAACTTCTTCGAAGGAGGAACATATTTCTTTTTCCAGAAGCTAGAGTTAGCCTGGAAATAAAAACAGTCGAAATCGGTTAAATATGATAAAATATACATGGATAGCTAAATGCGGAAGTCAGGAGATTGAGAGTTGCCCTTACATACGGGGCCGGGTTTGCGACGCAGAAGGGTGATAATCCAATGGTGTGGCAAGAATCTTGATATTCATGGATAAGGCTTTTGACGACAGCAACGATGTCGTCTTCTGACAAAATGGTAGGATTAAAACAAAGGGGACCGTTGGCGTCACCCGTATATTCACACATAAGGAGGCTTCTCTAGCTTAGAGGCATAACTCGCCAAGAGACCCAACAGCGGGTCAGATCAATCCCTATCTAACCGTTGGCCATGAGGGCTTTGATTTTGGCGCAAGCCGGAGCATACTTCGCCCGTTTAGAAGCTGACATCCAGTCAGGGAATTCGATTGTAGTCTTGAGTCAGGACGGGCGATAACCTGGTAATGGGTGCTCTCCCTCTAGAGAGGTATCTTTGTAGTAAAACAAGGTTTTGTTCCAATGCTTAGGATGACTTGGCATATGAACAGCCGGAAAAGCCATGTCCCGTCTTCTTTGAATGGAGATACCGCCGAGTTCCAAGCTTGGGTCGGCTACAACTTCTGTCTGGCGGTTGGCATAGAAGAACTCACGAAAGAGATCAACTGACGGCTCTTCCTGTAAGTAGACTTCACAGAGAATTTGGAAGTTGCACATGTTTGAGACGGAATTGGGTGCAATGTCTTGGGGACGCAGCTTGAAGAAGTGAAGGACGTCTCGGAAGAATTTTGAGTCGGGCAGGATGAAAACGCATGAGAGGTGGTCTACAAATACAACCACTTCACCCTCTTAGGGGATGGGTTTCTTTTCATTGCCTGGAACCCTCCAATGAATGACATTTTTGGCCGGCAAGGTCCCCGTGTCTACGTAATCCTTCAGAAACTCTTCAGTAACGGTAGAGCTGACCCAGTTATAGGAATTGGACGCACGTGGCATAATGGTGTCTTAAAAGCTATGCAAAGTAACAGTCCGCGGCGAGTTAGAAGGTGACAGACAACTAAGGGTGGCTAATGAAATCTAAGTTCTACGAGACTAAGCCACCTGTGCAGTTCAGGGCGAACGCCGGAAGTTTAATGGCGAGTTACGTTGCAAAGCAATGGAGCAACATACTGCTAAGTGTGGAAAACAGAATTCACATGTTATCATTGCAGTAACAGATCTATGGACAGAGGAAAAATATATTTATTCTAAACCTAACATTGAATGGAGGAACTGGTGATATTCGCGGATGGTAAAAGGAAGCAACTACCGATCTAACTTCAGTTATTGATGATTTCCTACGGTTTAACGCATCAGGGAGAGATTCATTACAAGATTCATGGAGTATTATGTCGTTGCGCATTACGAAGAACTTGCGTTCTAAGCGGACTGAGGAACTCCATGGATTTGCTACCCTAGACTACAGATCTATGGGCGAAGAGGGACGTACCGGAGGAGATGTGACGGGCGCGAATGATGCTCTGGTCCGTTCAGGTTGATGCAGCGGCCTTAGGCGATGACAGCGCAAGAGATTCATGGGAGCAAGAGAGTTCGGGGGCGACAGTGTCGAGAGGAAGAAGAAGAGGCGCAAGTTGCGGAGGAAATGAGAAGGTGTGTTTGCGGTCCTATTTAAGAGGCTAGAAAGTGGAAATGGGCGCGAGAATCCAGGCAACCGAAACTGACCGATTGAGACGGACGCCTCGATTTTTGGGCCATCGGTTTAATGATGAAAGATTCGTTGTGGTCATTAGGGAATCTTTTTGGCATATCCAATATGACATCACGGTAGGTTACATTTCTTACTTTCAGGTGTTGAAGGAAGAGACTCGCCGCCAAGTAAAATGGACGACTAACATGAGCAAGCTGAAATCAACCTGGGGCCTAATGTTGGGGATATAACCCCATGGTGAGACCCACCCAGGTGGGGTCAGGTTACACTTGGCGTCTCAGAAGCCAAGCCAAGGCCGGTGAGCCTGGAGACATAAGCTTAAACATATGGCGGTTTACCAAGATGGGCCTCGGCGAGGCCCGGACCAAGAAGGCATGAAGACCCGGGCGGTTAAGCTGCTCGGAGACGGCTTGCCCAGGAAGGCAAGGCGACGTAGAGATAGAGTCAGATACATTGTAAGAGTCGGTATGAGACTTGTAACCTGTGGTCTTGGCCTCCTATATAAGGGCGAGACCCAGGGCGACTTAGACAAAAACCAATCAATCGAGAACTAGGTCAAGCGTATCTGCTCCCTTGTAATCGATACTCCAATCAACACAACACAAGTAGGACATAGGCTTTTACCTCAAATCGAGGGGCCAAACCTGGGTAAACTCGTGTCCTTCTTACCAACCAACCCCTTTGAGTCCATCGCCTTAGCGATGGCCTCGAACATAAGTCCTCGGACATCTGTCATGATAATACCACGACAGAGGTGGTTCGGGAATAGTCCAATCATTATCACTGCTCAATATATTATTCGATAGTATTTCAGCTTGTTCAACAGTTCATTCCCTAAAAACACAACCATGACAACTATCTAGGTGGTCCTTAGAAGCATCGGTTAGTCCATGATAAAAGATATCAAGTATTTAATTTTTCTTGAGAGGATGATCAGGCAAAGCATTTAGTAATTGGAGAACCCTCCCCGAAGCTTGTGGGAGACTCTCTTCTTCAATTTGCACAATGTTAAATATTTCCTGCAAGGCAGCCTGTTTCTTATGGGCAGGAAAATATATTCCAGAGAAGTAACATATCATATCCTGGGGGCTACGCACACAACCAAAAGCAAGAGAATTAAACCATATCTTAGCATCACCCTTTAATGAGAAAGGAAACAACTTGAGAATATAGTAATACCGGATTTTTTCCTCATGAGTAAATTGGGTAGCTATATCATTCAGTTTAGTAAATGTGCCACAACAGTTTCAGATTCATAACCATGGAAAGGATCGGATTCAACCAAAGTAATTAACTCAGGATCGACATAGAATTCATAATACTTATCAGTAACAAAGATAGGTGAAGTAGCAAACTTAGGATCATATTTCATTCTAGCATTCAAAGATTTTTCTTTCCACTTGCATAGTAATTTCTTAAGATCATCTCTATCCTTACAAGAAAGTAAGTCATTAGCTATGTCTCCTTCCATAACATAACCCTTAGTAATATCAGGCAATTCATATCTAGGAGAGCTAGGTCTAGCAGGTGTCTCAGAGTGTTCAGTTTCAATAATTTCATCAGTTTAGAAGTATCATAATTTTCAGCATTGACACTAGCAATTTGTTCATCAAGAAATTCACCCAGTGGGTATACATTATCAAGCAAAGTATGATCATAAGCATCATGCATAGCATAAGTGGCATCATAAATTACTTGCGACATATCAGAATTACTAGCAGGTGGTGGTGTCACAAACTTACTAATAACAGAAGGTGAATCAAGTGCAGAGCTAGATGGCAGTTCCTTACCTCCCCTCTTAGTAGTGGGATAGATCTCGGTTTTTGGATCTTTCACATTCTTCCAAGTGATCAACAGATATAAATCCCAAGTGACTCAGAGAGTAGAGCTATGCTCCCCGGCAATAGCGCCAGAAAAAGGTCTTGATAACCCACAAGTATAGGGGGTCACAACAGTTTTCGAGGGTAGAGTATTCAACCCAAATTTAGTGGTTCGATCGAAGGGGAGCCAAAGAATATTCTGGAGTATTTCCAGCTCAGTTGTCAATTCAACCACACTTGAAAGACTTAATATCTACAGCAAAGTATTCAGTAGCAAACTAGTATGGAAGTAACGGTAACGATGCAAAAGTGACAGTAGCAATTTTGTAGTGATTGTAATAGTAGCAACGGAGAAGTAGCTTAGCCAAGATCAATATGTAGAAAGCTCATACGAAATGGATCAGTGACGAATAATTATGTCGGACGGCATTCATCATGTAAAAGTTACAACATAGGGTGACACGGAACTAGCTCCAATTCATCAATGTACTGTAGGCATGTATTCCATATATAGTCATACGTGCTTATGGAAAAGAACTTGCATGACATATTTTGTCCTACCCTTCTGTGGCAGTGGGGTCCTAATGGAAACTAAGGGATATTAAGGCCTCCTTTTAATATAGAACCGGACCAAAGCATTAGCACTTAGTGAATACATGAACACCTCAAACTACAGTAATCACTAGAAAGAATCCCAGTTATTGTCACTCTGTGGGATGCGGATCATAACTCGTAATAGGTGTCTACAACTTGCAAGATAGGATCAAGAAAACATGTATATTCATGAAACATAATAGGTTCGGATCTTAAATCATGGCATTCGGGCCCTAGTGACAAGCATTAAGCATAGCAAAGTCATAGCAACATCAATCTCAAAACATATTGGATACTAGGGATAAAACCCTAACAAAACTAACTCGATTACATGATAAATCTCATCCAACCCATCACCGTCCAGCAATCCTACGATGGTATTACTCACGAATGGCGGAGAGAATCATGGAATTGGTGATGAAGGATGGTTGGTGATGATGATGGCGTCGATTTCCCCTCTCCGGAGCCCAAAACGGACTCCAGATCTGGTCTCCCGAGGAACAACGGGAGGCGGCGGCGACTCCGTATCGTGAAACGTGATGGACTCTTCTCCTTGGTTTTTTCTCCGGAAATAGGGATAAATAGGAGTGGAATTGAGGTCGGTGGAGCAGCAGGGTCCCCATAAGCCTGCTAGGCGCGGCCGGGGGGTGGTCGTGCCTGGAAGGCTTGTGGCATGTGGGTGGCCCCCCTCTAGTTGATTCTTTCGCCAATATTTTTTATTAAATCCAACAATATTCTCCATAAATTTTCAGGTCAATCTAAGAACTTTTATTTCTGCACAAAAATAACACCAAGGCAATTCTACTGAAAACAGCGTCGGTCCAGGTTAGTTCCATTCAAAGCATGCAAATTAGAGTCCAAAACAAGGTAAAAATAATTTGGAAAAGTGGATACAATGGAGACATATCAATAACCAGCGTGTAACTCGTCCGTAGTCAGCTTCTCCAAGCTAGGGAATGGAAAATTAATCTTCTCCCTTTCTGGCGAGGGCGCCTCATCCTTGCTGGTGTGTTTCGCTTACACACGAGGAGAAGGAGAATTGTAGCCCATCCCAGTGATAAAAACTTCTAGAGGAGCTGTATCCTCGGTGGCTGGTGAAGGTCTGGGCGGCTTAGGTTCAGTCTCTAGAGGGCCTTCAGGAGTGGCCATGTCAAGGTCAGTCGGCTTAGAGTATTGAGGAGCGTCTTCATGAGCACCTTTTTCGGCCTCAGTAGGCTCAACACGAGCTACAGTATAGTTTGGCTTGGGATTCTCCGGCTCTTGAGAAATAGGAGTGGTGGTCGACCCGCCCACTTTCCTTCATTTTGCTTGAGCCCTGGGAGCAAAAAGATTGTTATACGGGCAGAAGGGCAAGGGTGTTAACATATGCTATGGAGTATAAACGTGCATACTCTGGGTTGATTTTAAGAGGAGGCAACTTGGAGGCGGTTGAGTAGCCAAAAGAAGGGAGCGTTTCCTGAATGGTTAAGATGGTAAGAACAAAGTAAGTTACAATGTAGAAATAGTATACAGGCGGCAGATTCAGTCGAAGGAATACCTCAGTACGCCATTTCCGGGGAGCTGGAGAATTTGGCAAGTCGGCCAAGAGGTCTTCAGAGACGATGCTCCGGGTCTGACGCCTGGAGTCATGTTGTTGTTTTTTCAAAAGAAAGTTGGTATCTAAGTAAGCAAGAGGATGTGAAAATGGAACTTTCCCGATGACCCACCGAGCATTTCTTCATGGCAAGATTTCTGAGTCGGAGGAAATGTGTAAGTTACCTGAGGGGCATCGACATGACTTGTCTCTACTTCTTCCTGTGAGTAATCATTGTCAATGAGTTGCATAAAGAAAAGGCCAAGAGAATCAAGTTCTACCTCCGAGTCTTCAAGCTCAAGCAATTCTTGTGCAAAAGTTTTCTTCTTATGACCTGGAGCGCGGGTCTTACTCGCCTTAGGTTTCTTCTTGGAGGGGGCAGTATACCTTCTCTTCCAGAAAGGAGAGTCGGCTTGCATACAAGCCGCCAGTAGGTTAAAAAGAGTAAACGCAGAAGCTTAATAGAAAAAGTTAATTTGCTGGAAAGGAATCTTACATCTGGAGATGGGTTGTTAGCACAAAAAGGGTTCAACCCAGTCTTGTTGCAGGCTTCTCGAGATTCGCCTAGTAACGACTTGACCATGGAATTTAGATCTTGATATGTCAAGGGTGTGGTGTTGAACCAAAGAGTGTCATCTACAACACTCGTATATTCACACATAAGCTTGTCCCGCCAGCTCAACGGCAAAATCCTGTAGGTGACCCAACAACGGGTGTGATCAATGCCAGTTAAGCCGCTGGCCATTAAGGCCCTGATTTTTGCAAAGGTCAGAGCATATTTTACTCGCTCTATGGCATACATCCGATCTGGGAGCTCAGTGGATGTGCAAATCTGGGTAGGGCAGTAACCCGACAGTGGTTTCTCTCCTTCCAGAAAAGTATATTTGCAATAAAACCATGTTTTGTTCCAGTCCTTGGGGTGACTTGGAAGGGTGGCTGCAGGGAAGGTCATATCTCTCCACCTCTGGATAGAGATGCGTCCAAGTTCCAAACTCGGTCCAGCCACCACTTCAATTTGGAAGTTGATGTAAAATAAATCGTGGAAGATGTCAATAGAAGGCTCTTCTTGCTGGTATGCCTCACACAAGACATGGAAATGGCACATGTTGGTGACACGGTTAGGACCTATGTCTTCAGGATGGAGCTTGTAGAAATGGAGGCCATCCCGGAAAAACTTTGACCTGGGCGGGCTGAAGCCTTGGAGAAGATGATTAGCAAATATGAACACTTCCCCTTCCCGAGGGGAGGGCTTGACTTCTGACCTTGGGACCCGCCAGTGAACGATGTTCTGAGCCGGCAAGACCCCCATTTCTATGAGGTTATTGAGAAAGGATTCAGAAACCCCGAAACTGACCCAATCGTAAAATGCGGGGGCTTTAGAAAAGATGGCGGGTTATGATCTGTCAAGGGAAATAAATTTGGCGGTTTAAGAAACCTGGCAATAGAACATCTATAGCTAGCCGTACTAATATTTGGCGGGTCAGAATAGCCATCTACTATGGAGCAGGCAAGTCAAAATAATTACAAGGAAGAGCCGGTAGTACAGTGGCGGGTTAACAGGCAACAATTAGTGGAAATTTTACTAAGAATGCACAAATAGATTCCACCGATCTACAAGATCTACGGACGAAGAAAAAGGAAATGTATTTTAGATGTAAAATTTCGATGGAAGAACAAGCGGTTCATGTGTGGATTCTGTTCAACAATGATCTACATTGGGTAGGGGATACATATTAAGCGGAGCACTGCATGATTTGGCTAACGTTTCGGAGCCAAAAGACGTTCTATTTTCCAATCTATGGTGAATACACCGACGAGGTGGCAGTGTACTCGAAAGAACTCCGATGAACTAAAGCGGATCTATGAGGAGTAGAAGAAGGAACCTTGAGGATGCCGGAGAGGCATTCGAAAGCCGGCGAGCTCTGGTCAAATGAGGTTGATGTTGCGGCCTTTGCTAGTGAAGACGGGGAAGGTCCGACGACGGCGGCGGAGCCTTAGTCACGAGAGCACTCGAGGAAGAAGAAGAGAGATGGTGGCAGCGGAAAGGAGAAAAGAAATGAGACCCCTCACTTCCTATTTATGAGATGGGACAACAACAGTCCGCACGAGAATCGAGGAGGCACAATGACAATCGACCAAGGAGATGCCTCAATTTTTGGGCCGACCGTTCAGTGAGACGATCCGTTGCAACGTCACGGAATCTATTTGACATATCCAAGATGACATCATCCATAGCGGGTTATAAGATTTTCTCTCTCAAGTAACGAAGACATGAGAGTCGCCGCTGAATGAGTTTGAAGATTGACATGAATAGATTCAAATCAATCTGGGGCCTAATGTTAGGGATATAACCTCATGGAAAGACCTGTCGAGGAGGGGCTGGGTCACGCCTGGCGGCTCATAATCAAGATCCCTAAGTTGGGCCTAAAGATTGAAGGCAAGGACACATGGTGACTTACCAGATTGTCACACCCTGTGTTTGTATCATCTTGTTATGCATGGATTTATAAAATTTCGAAAAATTATAAATTTTTAGTGCTTGTGCTTGCTTGAATTATTGCATGCATGCTTGTTGGATTGTTGTGTATGGCACTCTTAGACTCTATCCCTCCCCATATTCATCTTCCATGGCCCAAACCTCTTGCCCAATGATCATGCCATGTGAATAGTGCCCAAAACTATTTGTATCCAATATTATTTTGACCAAAAAGGATTTGTTCAAATTAGGTCTTCAAAACCCCCTGAATTGAGGGTTGCACTACAAGTCCTCAAATTGGGTGGATTCTTTCTCCCCAAAGGCTTTACTTCAAACCTACTATATAGATGACTTCCCAAAACCACCAAATAATAATTTTAAAGATTATATTTATATTTTATTCAAAGGCTTTTTCTTAAGACCAAAAATGATTTTTCATAGGTAAAAATTATTTAAATACATTCAAAATATTTGAGAAAATTTAGGGAAACTCAGTGAACATATATTTTCCATATATATGAGTTTCAACACATGGTCATGTTCAAATCATGGGAAAACCCCCTTAAAACCCTTTCTATCCAAATCAAGCTTTTAGAATATTTATATCAGAAATATTCTTAATAAATTCCAGGAAAGTTCCAGCAAGTCAACACTATCATAGGTGATGATTTTGAAAAGTTTCGTCTCAATCCAAGTTATCTCGTTCATCTAACTATTCCAAAACCCTCCCTGTCTAGACTCAAATTTGAATAACTTTACATTGTGAAGTTTCTTCCCTTGACCCCAAAATTTGTGGACATGCTCTAATCACCAAATGGTGCTGCTACACTAAGTTGTGCATCAAGGGGATTAGCTTAGCACGACTGGATCTACAGAAACATGATTTTTTTAGTTTCTAGGGTTCACAAAGTTTATATTGTCAACCTTGCTCATTTGATCTCAAACCTGGTGATCCATCTCATATTTACCCACCATTTGATCCTGTTAAAAATCACAGTGAGTGGGTAAATTTATCTTGCCCAAACATCCATCAAACACCTTCTGGTGAAATGGTAAAGTTATTGTTTTCATGACTTTCACTCTCCCCCTTGCTCTCAAATTTTTACCACAACTTCTCAGGGTTACCAGCTACTTCCAGTAACACTTGTGTGGCCTCAGCTCATTAGTGGGGGGGGTAAAACCCCCATTTTCACCCGTGGACAACATTGGCAGCTACATTTCTACCCTCTCCTCCACTCTTTTCTTTTCTCCCTAGCCTCCCCTAGCTCCTAGAGAATCTCCAGACCCTCCAGGAACTACTAGACAAGGTGGGGCACCCCAGAGCACGCGGGCAACGGCAATGCCGGCCATATGCATGCTCCAGAGTGCGCTACAGTGCGTTCCCGTAGTGTAGCCACCACCCAATGGACGCCCCCGACCACCTTGGGCCTCCCCTTATGTCCCCGAGACTCCCTCGGTGTCAATGGCACGCCACCTTGTCGGCCCCCTCCTCTCTCCTCCTCCTTGTCCCTCCTCTGTGCACGCCCTATGCCGCCCGAGCCGGCTAATGCATGAGCTCACACGCGCGGGCGCTAGGTCCTACCTCCGCCCTCTGTATCCCTTCTGTTGTGGATTCGTCACGGCAGATGTCCGGGTGAATGGACATAGGTTCAGGGCGAAGACGCAACTACGTGGCAGCTTGAAGGGGTTGATCGGAATCGAGAGACACAGAGTTTCCCCAGGTTCGGCCCCTCTGATGGAGGTAAAAGCCTACGTCCAGCTTGTCTGGTATTTATGATGAAGAAGATCTCTCGGTTATAGGGGTGTCGTTTGCTACCTCTAATCACGAGAGCCTCTAATTTGTCTATCTCTAATCTCTTGTGTTGTCTAAACTTGTGAACTTGTGTCTCTGTCCCTCTTGGGGTGCCTTACCCCTCCTTATATAAGTGGAGAGGGTAGGTTTACAAAATAGAGTCCTACTAGGAGTAGGATTAGTACTAGTCTCTCTAGAATCCTATTCCGGGTCTTGTAACCTTAGGCAGGGAGTCTTTCTCTCTTTGAGCCTTCTCTTGTGAGCTGCCTGACGTAGGTTGACACGCCGGGTCTTGGGCCTGGTCATCCTGTGATCCGCCTGCCGGGTCATTAATAAAATTTCATGTCTTTTCCGGGTCTCCTCTGAGTCGCCAGGACGGGTCATATCGCGGGGTATATCCCCGACATTAGCCCCAGATTAGTTTGAATTTATTCATGCTAAGCTCCTGAAATAAGAATAACAAATATGTTAAGTAGTCGGCTTGCTCCTTTTGCCGGCTTATGAAATGGTTCCTCAGAAATCCGAGTCTTTTTTGCATATGAAATAGTCGTCTTTGATAATCATCTCGCTTGTCAATGTCCTTTGAAAAATATAGAGAATAGAACACGCATATGGCATTGAGTCGGCTTCCAATACTCATGGCGGGTCATTGCCGCTGGGTCATAATCATTGATGATGCCGGGTCATTATTGTTGGTGACGCCGGGTCAAATAACTAGAATCCAGCTGACTTGATAAAAATATTGGGATGAAAATGCATCTGATGTAAAACCGGACTTCCATTGTTGTGAAGCAGGGCAGCTTATATAAACGCTGGCGGGTTATGATCTTTTGATAACACCGGGTCATGAATGTTGGTGACGCCAATTCTAACAACTGAACTCCATAATTAACATCTTGAAAATTCTCCTCAAAGTTTTTGATATGTCCATATTACCTATACCCCCAAGCTCCGAGATTATCCATGATGACTTGGTGCTTTGCAATAATATTTTGGACTGTGTAGCCCCCAAGTGCCGCGTTGTCCTGCCTGCAACAACCTGGGACTTATAACTGCCTTATACCTTTATAAATCTTTGACGGGTGTAGCCCCCAAGGGCCGACTCATCAGAACGTGATGCGCCGGGTCTTCAATTTGAATCTCTTAATCTGTTGGAACAGCTGAATACTGTAGCCCCCAAGTGCCGGGTCGCATGCCTGCGGCGACTTGAGACCTTGAGATAATGTGGTCTTGCTGACAATGTAATGATTTGAAAACCGGCTTGCATTGGCCCCCAAGTGTCGTGGTGCATGCTTGCAGCGACATGGGACTTGCATATTTGATATAAACTGGACTTGAATAATGTATCCCCCAAGTACCGGGTTGTCTGCCTGTAGCGACTTGGGACTATGTGAGAATAATATGACTCACCACAACTTGTTGAATGAATCTTTGACCATGGTTGTAATATAACCCGGGATGAATATCCTGGAATAATTCCTTCATCTTTGACATGAAATCCCTACTCGTGATTGTGATGTAACCAGGCAAATGTATATTGGAGGAATCCATGAGTGTTGCAGATTACCACAGAGCACAATTGAAGAAACCAAGAACCGGTTAATTAGATGACACGACATTATATCTAACAGGGAGGCCCTTGAAAAATAATAAATTCTCCGAGCTGGCTTGAAAACCCCAATCATCTAGTATAGGTTTTGATAAACCATGAAGATCCAGCCAGGTTGGCTATTAAAGATCCATTTTCTCTTGCAGAGTAATTAATGGCGGCCCATTTTAAGAGATAAAACCTTCAAAAAAGAACAAGACAGAATATATACTGCATTGTTGTAAGCACGGCTTGAAAAAACACAACCCGGAGATGTTATAACATTGCTCCTTCTTTCATAATCTTGCTCTGACCCGACTTGATAAGCCGGCATGTCATGTGAATATGATTCGATGTATGATGCAATGTACGATGCAATGTTGATGAAATATATGACGCAATGTGTGATGCAATGTTTGACTTGTCAGTATTTTTGGCACGAACGCCGGTTGTTAGGGTTAGATAAGCTACACCCGGAGGTGAGAAGCCCCCTTCTACAACCGTGGCTAATCATGTTAGCCGGAGATGGCATAAAGCCGGCCGATAAGGCGTTAGAAGCGATACCCGAAGGTAAGAAGCCGCCCTCAGCCCGCGGCTAATCGTGTTAGCCGGATATTTGGCATAAAGCCGGCCAATAAGGCATTAGATGCGATACCTGAAGGTAAGAAGCCACCCTCAGCCCGCGGCTAATCATGTTAGCTGGAGATTTGGCATAAAGCCAGCCGATAAGGCGTTAGAAGCGATACCCGAAGGTAAGAACCGGCCCTCAGCCAGCGGCTAATCGTGTTAGCCGGAGGATTGGGCATAAAGCCGGCCGATAAGGTGTTAGAAGCGATACCCGGAGGTAAGAAGCCGCCCTCAGCCTGCGGCTAATCTTGTTAGTCGGAAGATTTGGCATAAAGACAGCCGATAAGGTTTTAGAAGCGATATCCGTAGGTAATAAGCCACCCTTAGCAATGTGGCATAAACGCCGGTTGTTAGGGTTATATAAGCTACACCCGGAGGTTGGAAGCCCCCTTAGACAACCATGGCTAATCGTGTTAGCCGGAGATGGCATAAAGCCTGGCCGATAAGGCATTAGAAGCAATACCCGAAGGTAAGAAGCCTCCCTCCGCCGGTTGTTAGGGTGTTAGATACCCGTCGGTAATAACCCCCTACAATCGCGGCTAATCCTATTAGCCGGAGATTTGGCATAAAGCTGGCCGATAGGGTGTTAGAAGCGATACCCGTCGGTAAGAAGCCCCCTTCAGCAATTTGGCATAAATGCCGGCTGATAAGGCATTAGAAGCGATACCCGAAGGTAAGAAGCCGCCCTCCGCCACGGCTAATCGTGTTAGCCAGAGGTTTGGCATAAAGCCGTCCGATAAGGCATTACAAGTGATACCCGAAGGTAAGAAGCCGCCCTCTGCCGTGGCTAATCCTGTTAGCCGGATATTTGGCATAAAGTCGGCCGATAAGGCATTAGAAGCGATACCCGAAGGTAAGAAGCCGCCCTCAGCCCGCGGCTAATTGTGTTAGCCGGAAATTTGGCATAAAGTCGGCCGATAAAGCATTAGAAGTGATACCCGAAGGTAAGAAACCACCCTCAGCCCGTGGCTAATCGTGTTAGCCGGAAATTTGGCATAAAGCCGGCTGATAAGGCATTAGAAGCGATACCTGAAGGTATGAAACCGCCCTCATCCCGCGGCTAATTGTGTTAGCCGGAAATTTGTCATAAAGTCGGCCGATAAGGCGTTAGAAGTGATACCTGAAGGTAAGAAGCCGCCCTCAGCAGTCGTAGTTGACATGTCAACTGGAATATTTGTGAATTCTTCTTGCTAGTTGCCATCTTGTAAGCCGCCATCCGGTAAGAAGGAACGACAGAAGCTCTAAATAAATTCAGGCACCTATGTTTGAATGGTGCATCACGGCGGTTTGTCCTCTTGGGAAACTTTTAATCATCTGCCAATAATTCAGGAGCACCCAGGTTTGGTTTTTTTGCAAAGACCTAGGGTTCTCGTTGAAAACAACCAAATGTGTCTCGCCATGTCTGTAACCCCCGAGTCTTAAGTTAACTCGAAGAGGCGGCTTGAGAGTCTCCACTTATGGTCGAGGTTGATCATGGCGGGTTATAGATGATCCCGTATGACTTGTTTCAATAATCTGGTCGATGGTTCGTCCCAGCTGGTTGTTGAAGTTAACCAAACCACAATGGAGTCGATTTGTGCGCCTATCCGTTGGGCGGCTTGTATCGACGAGCACTGCACCGATATGTTCATGTAGATCAAACTATGGGTGGCGTCTTGCGCGCGTCCATTGGGCGGCTCATATAGGCGAGCACTGCACCGATATGTTGATGTAGATCAAACTGTGGGTGCCGTCTTGCGCGCGTTCGTTGTGCGGCTCATATAGGCGAGCACTGCACCGATATGTTGATGTAGATCAAACTGTGAGCGGCCTCTTGCATGCGTCCGTTCGGCGGCTCATATATGCGAGCACTGCACCAATGTATTGTAGATTGTATCACAAGGCGGCGATTCAGAACCATCCGTTGGGTGGCTCGTACAGGTGTATGCGGCCGCTGGCGGGTTGATGTAGACGTCGAAGTCAGCTGCGACATGATCGCGAGAGACGGCCACGACATTGTAAGACGGCGCGGTCGCAAGAGATGGCCACGGCATTGTAAGCCGGCGCGATGGTGAGGGACGACCACAGAGTTTCTAAGCTGGTGTGATGGCGAAAGACGGCCAGAGCGTTCTAATCCGACGCAGATGATGAGAAACGGCCATGGCATTGTAAACCAGCGCGGATGGTGAGAGTCAGCCACGGCATTGTAAGCCGGTGCTGATGTTGAGAGTCGGCCATGGGGTTGTTGGTGAAGACCATATTGCGAATGCAGTGGCTTACCGTGTCCATTGGGCGGCTCATAATTCCGGGTTAGCACGAGTGGTACCGACGCGTTGATGTAGACGTAGAAACCAGTCATGGCATTGTAAGCCGGTGCTGTTGTGGAAGACGCCATGCTGTAAGCCGACGCGGATGGCGAGAAACGACCATAGCATTGTAAGCCAGCGCAAACGGGTGACTAGGCCGCGGGTATTGTAAGCCGACACGGATAGATGACTCAGCCGCGGACGTTGCGAGCCGGCGCGATCGGGAGAGACGGGTGTGGCTCTGTAAGCCGGTACGGACACCGGTGCCAAACGACGCTGGTGCGCCTGCATCTCCGCGATATGATGCCACTTTGGTAATGAATAATTTGTCCTGTGTAAAAAATATTACAAAGACGAAGTAATTGTTCTTCGAAGGAATCAAAATGTATAGATAAAATAAATTGGGTGGATAGCACATGTGACCCGGCGATGCGGGTGGTAGTGCGAACCATGGTGGAGGCGGCTCGTGCGTGAGGAAATCGGTGGCTCACAGCAGCAGAACCGGCGGCGGCTCGACAGCGCCGGCCCATGGTGGAACTGGAACGAGGTGAAGCCGGCTCACGGTAGCAGGGACGGCGCCTCACGGCAGCACCCGGCACGGCTCACATCAGCAGGGGCGGCGGCTCATCGAGGCAGCCGGCGGCGGCTTGGTCCTGTCATTTTTGAAATGGCGGGTTGTAGCAACAGGGGAGACTGGCCCCGGGGTGGCTCACGGTGCAGCTGGCAGTATGGGGAGCTCGGAGCAGAGGCGGTCGGAAGCGTAGGCCAGCGGCGGATCAAAGTGCACCCCGGCGAGTCGAGCGTGCGATGGAGGCGAGAGCCGGCCGCGGCCGCGGTGCACAGAGGCAGAGCAGCATGTGGCGACACGAGATGATGAGGCCAGTTCGGATGAGGCATGATCTCAAACTGGCATCGGCTCTTCTTTATCCGAAAAATTGTGTGCTTCTCGATCCTTGGGAGAGATCCCTTCAAGAACACAAACCACCATGCGTGTCCCCACAGTGGGCGCCAACTATCGTGTATTTGTCACGGCAGATGTCCGAGAGAACGGACATAGGTTCGAGGCGAAGATGCAACTACGTGGCGCCTTGAAGGGGTTGATCGGAATCGAGAGACACGGAGTTTACCCAGGTTTGGCCCCTCTGATGGAGGTAAAATCCTACGTCCTGCTTGTCTGGTATTGATGATGAACAAGATCTCTCGGTTATAGGGGTGCCGTTTGCTACCTCTAATCACGAGAGCCTCTAATCTGTCTATCTCTAATCTCTTGTGTTGTATAAACTTGTGGACTTGTGTCTCTGTCCCTCTTGGGGTGCCTTACCCCTGCTTATATAAGTGGAGAGGGTCGGTTTACAAAATAGAGTCCTACTAGGAGTAGGATTAGTACTAGTCTCTCTATAATCCTATTCCGGCTCTTCTAACCTTCGGCAGGGAGTCTTTCTCTCTTTGAGCCTTCTCTTGTGAGCCGCCTGACGCTGGTTTACGCGTCGGATCTTGGGCCTGGTCATCCCGTAATCTGCCTGCCAGGTCATTATAAAATTTCATGTCTTTTCCGGGTCTCTTGTGAGTTGCCAGGCCGGGTCATACCGCGGGGTATATCCCCGACACCTTCCCTGGAGTTAGACCGCGCCCAGGAACACCCCAGGCACGCTCTCTCCCTCTCCTGCGCCCTCCAGCGAGTGCCACGACCTCACCGGTGCACAAGCCCTTGGTGGACTCGTGTGCACCTATAAAGAGCCTCTCCCCGCGCCTTCTCTCCCCTCTAGTCCCCCCTCTCTCTCCCAATAGAGCTCCCGTGCCCCGTCCCCTTCATTTTGGGGCTCAAGCACTCGGGATCGACCGGAGCATCGCCGCAGCGTTGCCATTGTCTGTCTCGAGGTAGCAAGCCCCTCCGGCCCTCATTTATCTTCGGTTGTTCCTCCCACATCGCTCTGACGCGATTCCCCCTCATCCCCGCCCTCTTTGCAGCTCGAGGCGACCCCAGTAACCCCCTCCCAAAGCTCCCCCGCCCCGGCCTTGTCACCGCCGGCGACCCCGGCCTCCTCCAGTGCCCCCTTCACCTCTAGGGGATCGGCAGCTCGACCCCGAGCCCATCCCCGCGCTCGCCCATCGTTGCTGTGCCCTACATCGCCGCCGATGAGAGCCTCCCCTCTCTACCCGAGGTGGGAGAAGGATCCGACAAGGGGGCTCACCTGTCAGCCTCTCTCCTCCCCCTCCCGCGCCCTCTCTCTACGCTCGCGGTCGCTCACAATCGGGCCCCGCGTGTCAGGTTTGAATGTGGCCACACGCGTGGCTAGCTGGCTGGCCAGCTAGGCTGACCCAGCTGCTGCCCCAGGCAAAAAGGCCCTCTTCCCCCTTTTTTCTTTTTCTTTTTTGTGTGGATTTTTCTAAAAATCCCACATACCAGAAAATAAATCCAATGACAATAATTTTTCCACCTAAAATCTTAGAATATTGCATAGAATTTAATAGTGCCTTTTTATAAATTGTTTGAAAATCTTTTATATAGTGTTTTATTTTAAAACCCAATTTAGGCATCCTTTGCCTCTATTATATAGTTTTCAAAAAGGTTTTTCATAACAAAATCATAAACAAATATTTTTAGTATAGTTTTTAGTATTTATCAGATTAGGGTAGCCTTTTTACTATTAGCTTTGTGTGCTTTGTTTTTGTGTGATGCTTATTTTTATCGCTATTTATCGCGAAGATAGATTGCTCTATTGACGAGGGAGTTGGACCCGAAGACTTTGAATACCCCAAATACTTTGTTGAGCCAGGCAAGCAACCCTTTGACCATGATGAGAAACTTTTTCATGCATGACATATAGCACTTGTTATTTCAATGAGTTGATCATGATGTGGTGTCTTCCCTTCAGTGGGATACCTTCAATACTTTTACCATTGATACTTGTATCCTGCATGACCCTACCTCCTTATGAGGGTTGTGCGGGTGGGAGTAGTTAGATTCCTAGTAGTTGCTATGCAAGTGGGATGGCTATGCATGGTGATGGAAATAAAGAAAGGTTGATTTCAAAGACTTTTCAAAAACCCCATTGGGTGCCATTAATGCCCGAGGTTGATAATGATGAGTTGTTGGGTGACCATTTCAGAAAGAAGTGGTGTGCCGGAACAACTTGTGGGTGTGTTTCGAAAATGATTAGATTTAAGGTCTGCTGGCCATCCCAACCTTACATGCGCAACCATGATACCCCTTATGGGACGAGGCTTTATTGATTACTATGGTTGGTGCTAACAGGGAGCTTTACAGGCACCGGGCACACTGTTGCGTGCCCTCATGGATGATACGTGTGATGTATATCATGAGGGATGGCACGAACGAGTGGACTCTTTGTTTAGTAGCACCATGGGAAAGGCATTGTTCTAGTGCTTATCTTTGGTATGTAATATACCACGAGTCGTGGATGACACGGAAGTTCCCCGAGTCTTGTGGGTAAAGCGTGCAACCTTTGCAGAGCGTAAAACTATTCGAATAGCCGCGTCCGTTGTCATGGACAGTTGGATGTCCTTCTTAAAATATGTCCAGATGTTTTAGCAAACTTGGTGTGTGGGGGGGGGAGACATGAGTATGATAGTTGAGACAAGTCTGCAGACTTGATGTGATGAATGAACATGAGATGTTAAACCCGTGCTTTTGATGTTATCTGTAACTTGTTCATATGGATATCTGCTTGTTGATGCATGCTTATCTAGTTACTTGACCATGTCATTGCATTCAAAATTAGCTTTATGCAAAATACCTATTAGTGCTATATCATGCATTGTGATTACCTTGTTCCAAACATGGTTTGCTTGCGAGTACATTCAAAGTACTCATTGGCTTGCCACTGGTTATTTAATTGGTCAGGCATGGAAGAACAGGAGTATGGTGAAGAGTTAGTTGGTGACCAACATGTGAACTAGGACGCTTCCCAGTCAGAATGCTTGTAGGTTTAAGGCAGATGGCATGGGTTCACGCTTTCGATCAAGACTTTCACTTCTTGTTGAGTTTAAGTGTTTGGCCAATGTGGCCCTATCTATGTAAGACTAGACCTCCTGGACTCTATTTGTGTAAGACGCTAAATGTGGATGTAAGACACTTGTTATTAAGCTTCTGTGTGTTCAATGGGCATTGATCTCAGGGATCACTATCTATGTGCATTCGGTGATCACGTCTTATGAGTCGGGGTCCCCACAGAGCTGGTATCAGAGCCATCCTGACTGTAGGAAGCCCTTAGTGAGCATGGATGTTAGTTAGGATAAAACCGCTTTCACAACTACACCTAGCACACATACTTAGGAATTTTGTACTATTTGCCACTTCTATTCTTCACACAACCCTTTGATAACTCTCCTCCCTTCAAACCTTTGTAGATGGCCGTCGTACCCGAAGCCTTCCTGACATCCGGCTTTCCCTTACTCCTTGGGGATAGCCTGGAGAAGTTCCCGTTGCACCAACCACCCATTTTCCTCTATCACGAGCACTGGGTTGATGCCGTCACGAAGGAGTACCGCATGGATCTGGTCATGAAGGGAAACGACTCCTCGACCAGTTGGTTCTTTGAAGGACCACAGATGGGGACCATGATGCTCGCAGTCGAGTTAGATGCATGCAAGGCACTTCTGCCCCTTCAAGATATCATTCCTGAGATGGCTGACGAGCCGGCTACTCACTACCTTCCTTTCTGGAAGGATGATCTAGGCAAGAGTTGGACGTTGGTTCCGTCCCAGGAGGATGGCACACCACTTAGGTTCCAGACCTACTTCAGCCTCTCTGCCGATAGTCTAGTTCACAACCTAATCAAGGAGTCCGTGAAGCTCCGCGAGGAACTTCACCACACCCGAGAGCTACTTCGACAAGCCACGACGAAGCCAGATAAGATCAAGAAGGATGGAGCCCTTGAGGGACGACCAGCTGTCGCTTATCAAGGAGGAGTACCCCCAGCTAGAGATGCACCTACATGTCGTCATCGCATGAGTACGAAGGAGTACCGTGAGCTCTTCACTGACCCGCCGACGAAGCATCGACGGGATGGACCTCCTCGTTCCCTGACCCCTTCGACCGGTAATGACGCCCATTCAGATGATGAACAGGAGGAAGACCCAGAGGAGTGTGACTACAAGACCGAGCACTCCACCATCTGAGTTCGAGAACCCCTAGGGTAGTATCGGTCATGTACCCCTCATGCGAAGTCAAGTCCGTGTAATGGTTCATATGAAACCATGTGTGCTAGTTGATTGTTTTATTGTTTGTGTTCCGATGCAAGTCGCGCTTTTGCCTTAGGCAACATGTAAGTGACCACATCGTATATCTTAATATATGATTGGTCTTTCGACCTTTGTTTTACCACATTTACACTCGACCAACCCCCTTAGGCGCCCTTTTCCATTGTTGCTTTTCCTCTCGTCCATCCCAGTTGTTTGACTTGGCTGCTCCAAACAGGATGGTGACTGCTACCCGCAATAGCTCCTTCGCCAATCCTGAAGTGGGCAACTCAAGCCAGCAACAGGAAGCTGGCGGGACTGCTCACGTTGAAGGACACCAAGAGCAGCCACAAGGCGACATTCCCCTGCCACCACCTCCACTAGCGAACATGACCATAGCCCAGTTTCTCCAAGTTCTCTAGGAAGAATGCCATGCCAACAATGCTGCTATACAGTAGATGGCTCAGGCCCTAGTGAACAACCAGCGGCAAGGCAGGAATGGCAATGCCCGCTCCACTCTATCTGAGTTCATGAGGAATTCGGCCCAAACCTTCAACGAGACTGCTGAACCCTTGGATGCTGATGACTGGATCCGCACCATCGAGGACCTCCTTGCACTGGTCAATTGTAGTGAGGACCGTGAGAATGTGCTTTATGCCTCTCACTGCCTGGGAGGTACCGCCGGAGCTTGGTGGGATGGGTTCAAGGTCATGTAAGGTGAGCATGTTATCACTTGGAATACCTTCAGGGAAGGATTCCGCACCTCCCACATTCCTTCTGGGATCATGGCTACCAAGAACAGACAATTCCGAGCGCTGAAGCAAGGAAGTTTCTCTGTCAATGTGTACCTGCATAAGTTAACCCTGCTGTCAAGGTATGCACCTGAATATGTCAACACGGAGGCCGCCAAGAAGAAACGCTTCATGGAAGGACTTCAACAGACCTTGAAGTATCAACTCATCTTCTGCGACTATCGTACCTTCTTCGACCTGGTGAACAAGGCCCTCATGCTAGAAGACAAGCATCGTGCCACAGACGACACTCGCTAGTGCAATATGATCAGCAAGGCTAGCTCCAGCAACCAGAAGCCTCGCCCCTGGCATCTAGCCCCAGCCAAGCCGACCTATCAGCCGCAGCAGGCTAGACCTCCTGCGCCTTGACCTAGCTACCAGCCTCAGAAGTATGCCAATCCCAGGGCAGCTTACAACAACCCCAATAACAACAATGGTGGCAGGAACTACAACAACAACCCTGGGAAAGTCACCTGTTTTGGATGTGGTCAGTCTGGACACATCTCTAAACTTTGCCCCAACAAGAAGCCAGATGCCCCTTGCCCCAATGCGCCAGCTCAAGGTCAAGGCCATGGAGCACTACCAAGCAACCCAGCTCCTCGCAACCAGCCCAACAATGGCAAGGGGCATGTGAATCACGTCACCACACAGGAAGCCCAGGAAGACCTGGACGTCATACTGGATACGTTCCTCATCAACTCAACCCCAGCAACAGTATTGTTTGATTGTGGAGCTTCGCATTCTTTTGTCACCCAAAAGGTTGCATTAGAGAGTGGCATGAAACCTACACCCCTGGGTAGTCGTATGTTGATAGAAACCCCGGGATCAGTTATGAAGTGTGGGATAGGTTGTAAAGGAGTGGATATTAACATCAATGGGGTAGACTTCCTAGCAGACCTTATAGTTCTGGATTCACCAGGCTTGGGCGTCATCCTTGGCATGAATTGGTTGACCAAGCACCAAGTCTTGTTTGACTGTGCTAACAGGATTCTCACCATGACAAATAGCCAAGGAGTGGAAGTCAAGTATGTTCCCAACCCTACCTCCACTCGAGCCCCTCAGGCTAACTATCTATCGGGAATTGAGATGGATCAAGTGCCAGTGGTATGTGAATACCTGGAGGTATTTCCTGATGAGCTACCTGGAATGCCTCCTGACCGTGACATTGAGTTCATCATTGAGCTTATGCCCGGATCAAGGACCATCTATAAGAATCCCTATAGGATGGGATCCGAAGAGTTGGTTGAACTGAAGTATCAACTGGCAGAGCAGCTCAGGAAAGGATTCATTCGCCCAAGTACCTCTCCTTGGGGATCACATGTTCTATTTGTGTCAAAAAGGGACGGGGACTATCAGACTCTGTTTCGATTACCGTTCTCTTAATGATGTCACAATAAAGAAAAGGTACCCACTCCCAAAGATTGAAGACATGTTCGATCAGTTGAACGGGGCCAAGGGGTTCTCCAAGATCGACCTCAGATTTGGGTACTACCAACTGAAGATCAGACCCCAAGACATTCCGAAGACGACATTTGTAACCCGGTATGGCCTGTATGAATACACAGTCATGTCGTTTGGGTTAACCAATGCCCCTGCCTACTTCATGTACCTCATGAATAAAGTCTTCATGGAATACTTGGATAAGTTCGTTGTCGTTTTCATTGACGACATACTTGTCTTTTCCAAGTCTGAAGAAGAGCACAAGCAACACTTGAGATTGGTCCTAGATAAGCTTCGAGAGCACCATCTTTACGCCAAATTCAGCAAGTGTGAATTCTAGCTGCATGAAGTTGGCTTCCTGGGTCATGTGTTGACCGCAGAGGGATTGTCATTGGATCCTGCCAAGATTGAATCCATGACTGAATGACAATCCCCAACCATCATGAAGGAAGTCAGGAGCTTCCACAGACTTGTGGGATATTACCGCAAGTTGGTGGAAGGGTTCTCGCGCATTTCCCGACCCATGACCCAACTTTTGAAGAAGGAAAAGAAGTTCGAATGGACAGATAAGTGCGAGGAAAGCTTCCAGGAGCTCAAGAAGAGATTGACCACAGCCCCAGTTTTGGCCACCCCCGATATTCACAAGGTGTTCGTGGTATATTGTGATGCATTGAGAACCGGGCTTGGAGGTGTTCTGATCCAAGAAGGCAGAGTTGTAGCATATCTATCTAGACAGCTATGACCTCATGAACAGAACTATGCTACTCATGATCTTGAGTTGGCAAACGTGGTTCATGCCTTGAAGATGTGGCGACATTACCTTCTGGGGAAGCGATTTGAGTTATACACACACCATAAGACTTTGAAGTATATCCACACCCAAAGGGAATTGAACATGAGGCAGCAAATATGGTTAGAGTTGATCAAGGATTATGACCTCAGTGCTCAATACCACCCCGGCAAGGCCGACGTGGTAGTAGACGCGTTTAGCAGAAAGGCTTGTTCCTTGAATGCCATTATTAAGGAAAGGCTACCTGCCCTATATGAAGAGCTTGAAAGCTTCGGCTTAGAACTGGTTGCACCTGGTTTCCTCGCCAACATCGAAGCAAAGCCTACCTTGATGGATGATATCAAAAAAGCTCAAAAGGGACACGACAGCATTGAAGGCATCAAGAGGAAGATCAACGCAGGCAAGGCCCCGGGATTCTCAATGGATGAACGAGAAGTTGTATGGTTCGGGAAGCGCGTCTACGTACCCAACGAAGAGGAGCTCAAGAACTTGATCTTGCAAGAGCCTCATGACACTATGTATTCCATCCATCCTAGAGGAACCAAGATGTACCAAGACTTGAAGGCAAGATTCTGGTGGCATGGCATGAAACGGGAGATAGGCACCTTTGTTGCTAAGTGTGACATATGCCAGGGAGTCAAAGCTGAGCATCAGCGACCCGCTGGACTGTTGCAACCTGAATGGAAGTGCGACAAAGTCGGGATTGATTTCATCACCAGATTACCAAGGTCGAGCGAAGGACATGACTCTATTTGGGTCATTGTCGACCACCTAACCAAGGTAGCCCATTTCATTCGCGTCAAGACCACCTATGACGGTAATAAGCTAGATAGCCTCTACATCGAGCGTATTGTGAGACTTCACGGAGTTCCTAAGGAGATTGTATCGGACCGAGGCACCTAGTTCACCTCAAGATTCTGGAAGATGTTTCAAGAAGCTATGGGGACTAAGCTCTCCTTCAGCACTGCTTTTCACCCCCAGACCGGTGGGCAAACAGAACGGGTAAATCAGATACTCGAAGATATGCTCCGTGATTATGCTTTGACATATGGAGCCAAGTGGGAACTTGCCTACCGTTCGCCGAGTTCTCCTACAACAACAGATATCAGTCGAGTCTTCAGATGGCACCATTTGAGGTATTGTATGGACGCAAGTGTCATACTCCCCTCAATTGGTCAGAGACCAGAGAAGGTTAGTCTTTGGACCAGACATCCTCCGCAAGGCAGAGGAGCAAGTTCAACTCGTCGGAGAGCGCCTTGAGACCGCCAAGGCAAGACAAAAGAGCCACACCGACTCCCACCATCGAGAGCTGAACCTTAACATCAGAGATTATGTTTACCTTCGAGTCACACCTCTTAAAGGAACCAAGCGTTTCCACGTCAAAGTAAAGCTTGCACCTAGATACATCGGCCCCTTCAAAGTCACTAGAAGACAAGGAGAAGTTTCCTATAAGCTATAGCTACCTTCCGAGCTATCGGATGTGCACAATGTCTTTCACGTGTCACAACTCCGGAAGTGTCTGCAAGTTCCCAATCGCCCCGACCTCTACAAGGACATCGACCATCAAACCATCGATCTTCAACCAGACCTCACTTATCGTGAGAGGCCAGTTCGCATTTTGGATGTGGAAGAATGTTGAACCCGAACCTGCACCATCAAGTACTTCAAGATCCAATGGAGCAACCACTCTGAAGCTGAAGCAACCTGGGAGCATGAAGACTATCTTAGATCTGAGTTCCCTTATCTTTTTAGCGCTTAGCCTAGGAATCTCGGGGACGACATTCTTGTAAGGGGGGTAGGTCTATCACACCATGTGTTTGTATCATCTTGTTATGCTTGGATTTATAAAATTTGGAATCCATTAAAACTTTTTAGTGCTTGTGCTTGTTTGAATTATTCCATGCATTCTTGTTGGATTGTTGTGTATGGCACTCTTAGATTCTATCCCTCCCCATATTCATCTTCTATGAGCCAAACCTCTTGCCCAATGATCATGCCGTGTGAATACTGCCCAAAACTATTTTTATCCAATATTATTTTGAACAAAAAGGATTTGTTCAAATTAGGTCTTCAAAAACCCCTGAATTGAGGGTTGCACTACAAGTCCTCAATTTTGGTGGATTCTTTCTCCCCAAAGGCTTTACTTCAAACCTACTATATATATGACTTCCCAAAACCACCAAATAATAATTTTAAAGATTATCTTTATATTTTATTTAAAGTCTTTTTCTTAAGACCAAAAATGGTTTTTCATAGGGAAAATTTATTTAAATGCTTTCAAAATATTTGAGAAAATTTAGGGAAACTCAGTGGACATATATTTTCCATATATATGAGTTTCAACACATGGTCATGTTCAAATCATAGGCAAAACCCCTCAAAACCCTTTCTGTCCAAAGCAAGCTTTTGGAATATTTCTATAAGAAATATTCACAATAAATTCCAGGAAAATTCCAGCAAGTCAACACTATCATAGGTGATGATCTTGAAAAGTTTCATCTCAATCCACGTTGATTTGGTTCATCTAACTATTCCAAAACCCTCCCTGTCCAGATTCAAATTTGAATTGCTTTACATTGTGAAGTTTATTCCCTTGACCCCAAACTTTGTGGACATGCTCTAATCACCAAATAATGACGCTACACTAAGTTGTGCATCAAGGGGATTAGCTTAGCATGACTGGATCTATATAAACCTGATTTTGTTAATTTCTAGGGTTCACAAAGTTTCTATTGTTAACTTTTCTCATTTGAGCTCAAACCTGGTGATCCATCTCATTTTTACCCACCATTTGATCCTGTTAAAAATCATAGTGAGTGGGTAAATTTATCTTGCCCAGACATCCATTAAACACCTTCTGGTGAAATGGTAAAGTTAGTGTTTTCACCACTTTCACTCTCCCCTTGCTCTCAAAATTTTACAACAACCTCTCAGGGTTACCAGCTACCTCCAGTAACACTTGTGTGGCCTTAGCTCATTAGTGGGTGGGGTAAACCCCATTTTCACCCCTGGACAGCATTGGCAGCTACATTTCTACCCTCTCCACCACTATTTTCTTTTCTCCCTAGCCTCCCCTAACACCTAGAGAATCACCAGACCCTCCAGGAACTACTAGACAAGGTGGGGCACCCCAAAGCACGCGAGGAACGGCAATGCCGGCCATATGCATGCTCTGGAGCACGCTATAGTGCGCTCCCGCACTATAGCCGCCTCCCAATCGATGCCCCCGCCCACCTTCGGCCTCCTCATCGTGTCCCCCGAGACGCTCTCGATGTCCGTGGCACGCCACCTTGTCGGCCCCCTCCTCTCTCCTCCTCCTTCTCCCTCCTCCGTGCACTCCCGACGCCACCCGAGCCAGCCAACGCGTGAGATCACATGCGCGGTGCTAGGGCCTACTCCGCCCTCTCTCTCCCTGCCCTGGACTTGGGCCGCATCCAGGAGCACCCCAGGCATGCTCTCTCCCTCTCCCACACCCTCCAGCGAGCGCCATGACCTCGCCGGCACACAAGCCCTCGGTGGACTCGCGTCCTCCTATAAAGAGCCTCTCCCCGAGCCTTCTCTCCCGTCTAGTCCCCCTATCTCTCTCCCAATAGAGCTCTCGTGCCCCGTCCCCTTCATTTTGGGGCTCGAGCACTCAGGATCTTCTGGAGCATCGCCGCGGCATCACCACTGTTGATCTCGAGGTAGCAAGGCCATCCGGCCCTCCTTTATCTTCGGTTGTTCCTCCCTCATCGCTCTGACACGATTCCCCCAAATCCTCGTGCTCTTTGCAGCTCGAAACGGCCACGGCAACCCCCTCCCGAAGCTCCCCCACTGTGGCCTTCTCACCGCCAAGGACCCCGACCTCCTCCGATGCCCCCTCCACCTCTAGGGGATCGGCAGCTCGACCCTGAGCCCATCCCCGCGCTCGCCCGTCATTGCCGTGCCCTATGTCGCCGACGGTGACAGCCTCCCCTCTCTATCCCGAGGTGGGAGAAGGATCCGACATGGGGGCCCACCTGTCGGCCTCCCACCTCCCCCTCTCGCGCTCTCTCTCCCCCTTGCAGTCGCCGACAGCCGGGCCCCGTGCATCAGGTTTCAACCTGGGCGCATGCGTGGCTAGCTGGCTGGCCAGCTAGGCCGGCCCACCTACTGGCCGCCTCTGGCCTAGGCATAGAGGCCCTCTTTCCCCTTTTTTATTTTTTATTTTTTGTTTGGATTTTTCTAAAAATCCCACGGACCAGAAAATAAATCCAGTGACAATAATTTTTCCACCTAAAATCTTAGAATATTCCATAGAATTTAATAGTGCCCTTTTATAAATTTTTGAAAATGTTTTATATATTGTTTTATTTTAAAACCCAATTTAGGCATATTTTGCCTCTGTTAAATAGTTTTCAAAAAGGTTTTTCATAACAAAATCATTAGAAAATATCTTTAGTATAGTTTTTAGTATTTATCAGAGTAGGGTAGCATTTTTAATGTTAGCTTTGTGTGCTCTGTTTTTTGTGTGATGCTTATTTTATCGCTATTTATTGCGACGATAGATTGCGCTATTGATGAGGGAGTTGGACCCGAAGACTTTGAAGACCCCGAAGACTTTGTTGAGCCAGGCAAGCAGCCCTTTGACCATGGTGAGAAACTTTTTCATGCATGACATATAGCAATTGTTATTTCAATGAGTTGATCATGATGTGGTGTCTTCCCTTTGGTGGGATACCTCCAATACTTTTATCGTTGATACTTGCATCGTGCATGACCCTACCTCCTTATAAGGGTTGTGCGGGGTGGGAGTAGTTAGGTTTCTAGTAGTTGCTACACAGATGGTTATGCATGGTGATGGAAATAAAGAAAGGATGATTTCAAAGACTTCTCGAAAAACCCGTCGGGTGCCACTAAGGCCTAGGGAGATAATGATGAGTTGTTTGGTGACCATTTGAGAAATAAGTGGTGTGTCGGAACACGTTGAGGGTGTGTTTTTGAAAACGGATTAGATTTAAGGTCTGCTGACCGTCACAACCTTACATGCGCAACCAAGATACCCCTTATGAGACGGGGCTTTGTTGATTACTATGGTTGGTGCTACCAGGGAGCCCACATTACCAGTGGCGATAGTGAAGTGGTCACTCTCGAGACGGGGTCGTCCCGGAAGTGGAAGGCCATGTGTTGTCTTTACAGGCACTGAGCACACCATTGCGTGCCTTCATGGATGATACGTGTGATGTATACCATGAGGGATGGCACCAACGAGTGGACTCTTTGTTTAGTATCACCATGGGAAAGGCATTGTTCGGGTGCTTACCTCGGGTATGTAATATACCGCAAGTCGTGGATGACTCAGAAGTTCCCGAAGCCTTGTGGGTAAAGTGTGGAACATCTGTAGAGTGTAAAACTATTTTTATAGGACAGTTGGAGGTCCTTCTTAAACTACGTCCAGATGTTTTCGCAAACTTGGTGTGTGGGGGGGGGGGAGACAGGAGTATGATACTTGAGACAAGTCTAAAGACCATATGTGATGAATGAACATGAGATGTTAAACCCCTGCTTATGATGTTATCTGTAACTTGTTCATATGGATATCTGCCAATTGTTGATGCATGCTTATCTGGTTACTTGACCATGTCATTGCATTCAAAATTAGCTTTCGGAAAAATACCTATCAGTGCTATATCATGCATTGTGATTACCTTGTTCCAAACATGGGTTTCTTGCGAGTACATTCAAAGTACTCATTGGCTTGCCACTGGTTATTTAATTGGCCAGGTGTGGAATAACAGGAGTATGGTGAAGAGTTTGTTGGTGACAAACATGCGAAATAGGACGCTTCCTAGTCGGAATGCCTGTAGGTTTAAGGCAGATGGCATGGGTTCATGCTTTCGATCAATACTTCCGCTGCTTGTTGAGTTTAAGCGTATGGACAATGTGGCCCTATCTATGTAAGACTAGACCTTCATGGTCTTTATTTGTGTTAGACGCTAAATGTGGATGTAAGACTCTTGTTATTCAGCTTCTATGTGTTAAGTGAGCATTGATCTCTAGGATCATTGGACACGTGCATTTGGTGATCACTCTTATGAGTCGGGGTCCTCACACATATGGGCCAAGATGAAGGCCCAAAGACGGAAGATCGCGCGAGACCCGGGCGTGTAAGCTGCCCGGAGATGGCTTGCCCAACAAGGCAAGGCGACTTAGAGCCAGAGTCAGACACCTTGTATGAGTCGGTCTGGACTCTTGCAACCCAAGGGCCTCGACCTCCTATATAAAGGTGAGTCCCTAGGGAGGCTTAGGAAATAAACCAATTGATCGATAGCTAGGTCAAGCGAATCCGCTCCCTTGTAATTTGTACTCCATCACTACAACACAACGCAGGACCTAGGCTTTTACCTCTTTCTGAGGGGCCGAACCTAGGTAACTCCTGTCTCTCGTCCCGATCAACCCCTTTGAGTCCACCGCCTTAGCGATGGCCACGAACCTAAGTCTTCATACATCCGCCGTCACAAAACCACAAGATTCTCTGTGAGCCGGCCCATCATAATATGAGTCAGCCCTTCCATGAGCTGCCTTCTGGTCTGTTGGGTGTTGTCGTTCGTCTGACCTGCCTGTGGGGTCACCAATGAACCGCCAAGATCGACCGAGTCACCAGTGAGTCGCCATGTCCCGACCGGGTCATATTTTAGGCCGGGTTATATCGCGGGGTAATATCCCCAACATTAGCCCCCAGGTTAGCTTGAATTTATTCATGGTAAGCTCCTGAAATAAGAATAATAAATATGTTAAGTGACTGGATCTCTCGCCTGGCAAGATTATTTTAATAAAGTGGCTCCTCAAATATCCGGGTTTCTTCTTCATATGAACGAGTCGTCTTCACAATTGTTTTGCTTGTCAGTGTGCTTTGAAATAAAATATTGGGAATACAACACCCATATGTCGTTGAGTTAGCCTCCAATGCTCTTTGGCTTGATGAAATTATTTGAGATAACAAAACCATATGAAGTTTGATCCGACTTTGGTTGCTTTGGCTTGATAAAAATATTGGGAATAGAAATTCGTCCATTGTTAAACCACTTCAACTTGTGAAGCCGTGTTGCTTTGATATAGACTTTGTCGGGTTATAATCTTTTGATAATGTCGGGTCATGATTGTTGGTGACACCGGGTCAAACAACTGGACTCCAGCTGACTTGATAAAATTATTGGGAATAAATAAATCCATGTGATGTTGAGCTGGTCTTTCAACACTTCAGATCCATGAAGAAATGAGACCCGTCTCGCTCACAATTGACATCTTGAAAGTGTTCTTATATTCTATTTTTTATATCCATATTACGTGTATCCCCAAGCTCCGAGTTTATCCATGATGACTTGGTGCTTTTTAATAATATCTTTGATTGTGTAGCCCCCAAGTGTTGGGTTGTCTTTCCTGCAGCAGTCTAGGACTTGTAACTGACTTATACTTTATAAAGCTTCAGCTGGTGTAGCCCCCAAGGGTCGGGTTGTTTTGCTTCCAACAACCTAGGACTTTTGAATTTGGTGTTGAATGTTGTAGATAGATAGCTTTGAAAAATCCGAGTTGTCATCTGAGTCGCTACATATGGATTGAATGTCTAGAATTACACATGTGTAGCCCCCAAGGGCCGACTCATCGGCGTGTGATGGGTCGACTGTTGAATTTGGACCTCATAATCTATTAAACATCTTAATACTGTAGCCCCCAAGTGTCGGGTTGCATCTCTACATCGACTTGGGACTTTAGTAATTTTTTCTCTGAGTGGTGTAGCCCCCAAGTGCCGGGTCGCGTGCCTGGAGCGACTCGGGGCTTACATGCACTTACCCTTTTTTGGAAAGAAAAAACATCATATGATGTAGCCCCCAAGTGCCGGGTCGTTTGCTTGCGGCGACACGGGACTCATATGCACTCCTCCTTTGAAAAGAAAAACATCATATGATGTAGCCCCCAAGTGTCGGGTCGTATGCCTGCAGCGACTTGGGGACTATGTGAGAATAATATAACCCATCATAATGCACTTCAGAAATTCTCTTGAGCCAGTATTGATCAGCTCTGAATGAATTCTGAACTCTGGTTGTAATGTAACATGGGGTACGAATATCCTGGAATAATGCCTTTGTGCTTGGAATGATATCCTGGCTTGTGGTTGCGGTGCAACCCGGAAAATGTATGTTTGAGAAATCCATAAGTGTTGTAGTTTACTATAGAGCACAAGCTGAAAAATCCAAGAGTCGGTCAATTAAATGACACAGCATTATATGTGATAGGGCGGCTCTTCGGGAATAGTCAATTCTTCCAAGATGGCTTGAAAAAAACAATCATTTAATAGTGGTTATGATAAACCATGATGAAGATCCGACCATTTTGGCTATTAAAGATATATTTTTCTTGGAGAGGTTACGATGTAACCCGGTTTGATGATCAGCTTTCCGCGACATAACAAAATATGGATATGCATGTATAATGATGCATGATATGATGATGCAATGCAGGATGATGTATGTATATGATAAAAACAACTAACAGAGAATATATACATGTATATCTCAAATATTTGTAAGTCGGCTTTTAAAGGTACAACCAGAAGAGATCAACTCTTGTTCTTATTTTTGATAAACTCAAGGTTTTTAATCCCGTAGGCTGGCTCTCATGTGACATAAATATGTCATTTTAACCTTAACAAGTTTAGTGTCTTAAAAAGATTGACTGTTAAGAGTACGAATGGGCCACATAGCAGAGAGACAACATCGGACCGGTGAGTTTATCCTAGCTCTCTAATAGCCGACATTCAACATGCTCTGGGTGGTAGCCCTTGAGTCTTATATCTTCTCCGAGGTAGGTGGAAAGTCCAGCAAGAGTTGGGCTTGCACCAGAGCTTCCTCTGTGGTATTGGGTATGGCGCGACATGAGGTGTGGGTCGTGCTCTTACTTCTGACGAAGTCATGAGGAGCATTGTCCTCCCCTGACGCATGCTGCCCTTGCTCACTAGGAAGTCGATGTCAATTTTGTCCCTACGCGTCTTGTGAATGATGCACGTGGGTTTTTTTCACGCGTCTCCCAGGATCATTGATGTTCCACGGGGGTTGATCGCGGTTGCCTTGGGAATAATGCGGTGAAGGTCCCGTCATTGCTGCAGTGTTCTCCCTGGTCACCACCTACGCGTCTCGTGTCACCATGAATGCGGGTCCAGGTCACTGCTGACGGAACTCCACACTCTTGTAGCTGCGCTCACCAGCACGGTGAGCGTGGTGCGCACCTCTGTCACCGTTGCCCGCGGTCTCCTACGAGGGCAGCTTGGACGTGGACGCGCGCTTGTCCATCTTGGGAGCCATGGGCATCGAGGAAGACACATAGAAATTGGTGAAGATTCACACACGCGATACCCTGACTGGTTTGACAAAGATATCGAGGTACGACAATCAATGGGACCTACAAGGCCCCTTTACGGTTCAACTATGGGGATCCACGGGCGCGAAGAGCATGACCAATCCAAGCACACTCGAGGTTTAGACAGGTTCGGGCTGTTCGGAAGCGTAAAAACCTACGTCCTTTGTGTTGTGGATTATATCAGTCAAAAGTACAAGGAACGCGACATCCCAGCAAGGATACTCGGGAGTGTTGTTACGCGTGCAAATGGACAAGGTTTCGACCTTTGTAAAGGTAGCCATGAACCTCCTTTTATAGGCTAAGGGGTTACCACAATGGCTTAAATGGTCATTACATAGGGAAAAAAGTAGATACAATAGCTGCCAAAACTACTAACATGAGCTATAGTGGGAAATAACTAACCCTCACGGGTTAGGAAAGGCGCATTCGTGAGCTGTCATGCTGGCGCCATCTCCCGACAAGGATGGTCTCTCCTTCTGTGGTGTTCACCTAGCTACCTTTTATTATTTCGCCATGCCACGGGATGAATGTCATTATAGCTGATGTAAATATACCGAGTTGCCATGCATCCTGCCAAGATCTACCTAACCACGTGCCCGCTCGACACCTAGCCGGTGTAGACAATCAGCCTGATGCGGTGGACCGTTGGCTCGGTTGCAGGATCTTGCCAGATGCGTCTGCTGCCGGATCTTTTTCATTAATACACCGACACAGGGAGACATAGAAATATGCAAAGTACATATGGATCTAAGTGTTGCAGACTCATTGACTAAAACATGTTGGAAATATGCCCTAGAGGCAATAAGTAAAGTTTTTATTATTATATTTCCTTATTCATGATAATAGTTTATTATCCATGCTATAATTGTAATGATTGGAAACACATTGCATGTGCGGGTAAATAGACAACACTTTGTCCCTAGTATGCCTCTAGTGAACTAGCTCGTTGGTCAAAGATGGTCAAGGTTTCCTAGCCACTGATATGTGATGTCATTTGATAACGGGATCACATCCTTAGGAGAATGATGTGATGGACAAGACCCAAACTACAAACGTAGCATATGATCGTGTTACTTCATTGCTATTGTTTTATGAATGTCAAGTATATGTTTCTATGAACATGAGATCATGCAACTAACGGACACCGGAAGAGTGCCTTGTGTGTATCAAACGTCGCAACGTAACTGGGTGACTATAAAGGTGCTCTACAGGTATCTCCGAGGGTGTCTCTTGGGTTCAGCACACGTACAACTTGATGACGATCTCCGACTTCTTGATCCACCAAGAAGGAGCGGACAGGTAGACAAGTTCTCCAGCAGCATGAAGGCGCCACAGTGATGCTGGTGGAGCAATTCCAACAGGGCTTCACCTAAGCACTGCAGAAAACCGATCTAGAGGAGAAACTATGCACTAGAGGAACGAGTAGCACGTGGATGAAAATCAAGTGCAAAAACCCTAAATCCTCTAGTATATATAAGAGGAAGAGAGGAGGAGGCTTGGACCAAGGGCCAAGCCATCTAGGCATCGGCCGAACCAAGTGGAGAGGAGGATTCCTCCTCCAATCCTAGTAGGACTAGGACTCCTCCTTATTTTTGCCTTTTTTGCCTTTTTCCACCTTTTTCTCTTTGGGCTTTATCTTCCAGCTGCATGGGCCTTGTGTGGGACTTCCACCAGCCAAATAAGGGCTGGTATTCACTCTCCCACAGCCCATGTAGCCTCTTGGGTCGAAATACCCCTCCCGATGGTCTCCCGGTACACTACCAGCACTCCCGGTACACTACCGATGAGCCCGAAACTTTTCCGGCAACCAAAATAGGACTTCCTATATATGAATCTTTACCTCCGAACCATTACGGAGCTCCTGGTGACGTCCGGGATCTCATCCGGGACTCCAAACAACCTTCAGTCACCACCATACATAACTCTATACTACCGAAACGTCAACAAACCTTAAGTGTGCAGACCCTGCGGGTTCGAGAACTATGTAGACATGACCGAGACACCTCTACGGTCAATAACCAATAGTGTGACCTGGATGCCCATATTGGTTCCTACATATTCTACGAATATCTTTATCGGTCAAACCTCTATGTCAAGGATTCAGTTAATCCCGTATGATGTTCCCTTTGTTCTTAGGTATGTTACTTGCCCGAGATTCGATCGTCGGTATCTCCATACCTAGTTCTACCTCATTACCAGTAAGTCTTTTTTACTCGTTCTGTAATACAAGATTGTGTGACTAACACTTAGTCACATTGCTTGCAAGGCTTGTTGTGATGTTGTATTACCGAGTGGGCCCTGAGATACCTCTCCGTCACACGGAGTAACAAATCCCAGTATTGATCCATTCCAACTCAACAGACACCCTCGGAGATACCTATAGAGTACATTTATAGTCACCCAGTTATGTTGCGACGTTTGATACACACAAGGCACTCCTCCGATGTCAGTGAGTTGCATGATCTCATGGTCATAGGAACATATACTTGACATGCACACAACAGTAGAAATAAACTGACACGATCATATGCTACGTTTGTAGTTTGGGTCTTGTCCATCACACCATTCTCCTAATGATGTGATCCCGTTATCAAATGACATCTCATGTCCATGGCTAGGAAACCTTAACCGTCTTTGATTAACGAGCTAGTCCATTAGAGATATACTAGGGACATGGTTTTGTCTATGTATCCACACATGCATCGAAGTCTCCGATCTATACAATTATAGCATGGATAACAAACGATTTATCATGAACAAGGAAATATGATAGTAACTAATTTATTATTTCCTCTAGGGCATATTTCCAACAGTCTCCCACTTGCACTAGAGTCAATAATCTAGTTCACATCACCATGTGATACGCATTGTTATGAATCTAACACCCAATGAGTTCTGGGGCTCGATCATGCTATGCATGTGAGAGAGGTCTTATAGTCAACGGGTCTGCGACATTCAGATCCATATGTACTTTGCAAATATCTATGTCAAACTGTAAAGACTGCTACCATGCTCCACTTGGTACTATTCCAAATGGCTGCTCCACTATATGTATCCAGATTGCTACTACGGGTCATCCGGATTGGTGTTAAAGCTTGCATCGAGGAAACTCTTTACGAAGAACTCTTTATCACCTCCATAATCGAGAAACATCTCCTTAGTATTTTAGTTACTAAGGATAATCTTAACCGCTGTCCAGTGATCCACTCCTGGATCACTCTTGTACCCCTTGACGGACTCATGGCAAGGCACACAGGTGCGGTACACAGCATGGTATACTATACAGAGCCTATGGCTAAGGCATAGGGGATGACATTCTTCCTTTCTCTTTCTTCTGCCATTGTCGAGCTTTGAGTCTCACTCAACTTCACACCATACAAAGCAGGCGAGGACACTTCTCTTTGACTAATCCATTTTGAACTCTTTCAAAATCTTGTCAACTTATGTACTCATTGAAAGTCTTATCAAACATCTTGATCTATCTTTATAGATCTTGATGCTCAACAATTAGGTAGCTTTATCCAGGTCTTACTTTGAAAAACTCTTTTCAACCAACCGTTTATGCTCTCCAGAAATTCTACATCATTTCCGAATAGCAATATGTCATCCACATATACTTATTAGAAACCATATAGTGCTCCCACTCACTTTATTGCAAATACAAGTTTCTTGTAAACTTTGTATTGACTCAAAAACTTTGGTCACCTCATCAAAGTGTATATTCCAACTCCGAGATGCTTGCTTCAGTTCGTAGAAGAATCACTGAAGCTTGCACACCTTTTAGCATCCTTAGGACTGACCAAACCTTCTAGTTGTATCATATACAACCTTTCCTCAAGTAAACCGTTAAGGAAATGATGTTTTGGCATCCATCTGCCAGATTTCATAATTGAAAGTGCAGCAACTGCTAACATAGTTTCAACAGACTTTAGCATCGCTACGAGTGAGAAAGTCTCATCGCAGTCAACTCCTTGAACTTGTCGTAAACTTCTTTGCAACAAGTCAAGCTTTACAAATGGTGACATTTACCATCAGCGCTTGTCTTCATTTTAAAGATTCATTTGTACTTAACGACGTGCCGTCCAATGAGCAAGTCCACCAAAGTCTATACTTGGATTTCATGGCCTCTAACCATTTGTTGGTTTTTCGGCCCATCATCGCTTGTCCATAGTTTGTAGGTTCATCGTTGTCCAACAACATGACCTCCAAGACAGGGTTGTCGTACCGCTCAGGAGTAGTACACATCCTTGTCGACCTACGAAGTTTGATAATAACTTGATCCGAAGCTTCATGATCATCATCATTAAGTTCCTCTTCAACTAGCGTAGGCTTCACAGAAACAACTTCCTGCGCTGCGCTACTCTTTGGTTGAACAAAGGTTCAACAACCTCATCAAGTTCTATCTTCCTCCCACTCAATTCTTTCGAGAGAAACTTTTTCTCGAGAAAGGACCCAGTTTTAGCAACAAACACTTTATGCTTGGATCTAAGATAGAAGGTTTACCCAACTGTTCTTAGGGTATTCTATGAAGATGCATTTTTCCACTTTGGGTTCGAGCTCATTAGGTGAAAACATTTGCCACACAAGCGTTGCAGCCCCAAACATTAAGAAATGACAGCTTAGGTTTCTATCAAACCATAATTCACACGGTGTCATCTCAATGGATTTAGATGGTGCCCTATTTAAAGTGAATGTAGTTCTCTCTAATGCATAACCCCAATATTATAGTAACAAAACGATAATAGACATCATAGCACGCACCATATTCAATAGAGCACAACTATGACGTTCGGACACACCATCACACTATGGTGTTCCAGGTGGCGTGAGTTGTGAAACAACTTTCACATTGTCTAAAGTTGTATGCCAAACTCGTAACTCAGATATTCACCTCCACGATAATATTGCAAACATTTTTATATTCTTGTCACGATGATCTTAAACTTCACTCTGAATTTTCTTAAACCTTTAAAACGATTCAGACTTGTGTTTCATTAAGTAAATATACACTATATCTACTCAAATCATCAGTGAAGGTAAGAAAATAACGATATCCACCGCAAGCTACAAGACTCATTGGATTGCATACATCAACATGTATCATTTCCAATAAATCACTTGCCCGCTTCATCAAAACAGAAAACGGGGTCCTTAGTCATCTTGACCAAGAGGCATGGTTCACATGTCTCAACCGATTCGAAATCAAATGAGTCCAAAGATCCATCAGCATGGAGTTTCTGCATGTGTTTTATACCAATATGACGTTTAGCGGCAATGCCACAAGTATGTGGTACTATTATTATTAACTTTGTATCTTTTTGGCATCAATGTTATGAACATGTGTATTACTACGATCAAGTTTCAACAAACCATTCTTACTGGGTGCATGACCATTGAAGGTATTATTCATGTAAATGGAATAACCATTATTCTCTAACTTAAATGAATAACCGTGTTGCAATGAACATGATCTAATCACGTTCATGATCAACGCAAAAACACCAAATAACATTTATTTAGGTTCGTCACTAATCTCGAAGGTAGAGAGAGCGTGCTATGTTGATCACATCAACCTTGGAAACATTTCCAACACACATCGTCACCTCACACTTAGCTAGTATCCGTTTATTCTGTAGCTTTTACTTCGAGTTACTAACATTTAGCAACCGAACCGGTATCCAACACCCAGGTGCTACTAGGAGTACTAGCAAGGTACACATCAATGACACGTATATCAAATATACTTCTGTTGACTTTGCCAGCCTTCTTATCTACCAAGTATCTAGGGTTGTTCCTCTTCAGCGACCATTCTCCTCATAATCGAAGCACTTAGTCTCGGGTTTGGGTTAGACTTTGGGTTGCTTCACTGGAGCTGGAATTGACTTGCTATCCATGAAGTTTCCCTCCTTGCTCTTGCCCTTCTCGAAACTAGTGGTTTTGACTAACCATCAACACTTTGACGCTCCTTTTTGATTTCTACCTTCGCGGTGTCAAACATCGCGAATAGCTCGGGCATCATTATTTCTATCCCTGGCGTTTTATAGTTCATCACCAAGTTCTAGTAGCTTTTGTGACAGTTACTTGGACAACTATATCAATCACTATCTTATCTGGAAGATCAACTCCCACTCGATTCAAGCGATTGTAGCACCCAGACAATCTGAGCACATGCTCAACGATTGAGCTATTCTCTTTCATATTACAGGCAAAGAATCTTGTTGGAGATGTCATATCTCGCAACATGGGCATGAGCCAGAGATCCTAATTTCAGCTCTTAGAACATCTCATATGTTCTGTGACGTTCAAAACGTTTCGTAGACTCAATTCTAAGCCGTAATGCATGACGCACTAAACTATCAGGTAGTCCAGAACGTGCCTGCCAGATGTTCACAACATCTACAGACGACGCTAGAGGGGTTGGCGCACCGAGCGGTGCATTAAGGACATAATCCTTCTGTGCAGCAACAAGGACAATCCTCAGATCACGAAGCCAGTCCGCCATATTGCTACCATCATCTTTCAACTCTATTTCTCAAGGAACATATAAAAATACAAGGGAGCTACAACATGAGCTAGTAATCTACAACATAGTTTGCAAAGACACTACTGACTATGTTCATGATAATGAGTTCAATTTATCATATTACTTAAGAACTCCCACTCAAATTGACATCCCTCCGGTCATTCGAGTGACACATGATCCAAATTCACCAACTCAAGTCCGATCATCACGTGAGTTGAGGTGGTTTCAATGGTGAACATCATCATGTTGATCATATCTGCTATATGACTCATGTATGACCTTTCGGTCTCTTGTGTTTCGAGGCCATGTCTGTACATGCTAGGCTCGTCAAGTTTAACCCGAGTGTTCTGCATGTGCAACACTGGCTTGCACCCGTTGTATGTGAAGGTAGAGTCTATCACACCCGATCATCACGTGGTGTCTCAACACGACGAACTTTTGCAACGGTGCACACTCGGGGAGAACACAATTTATCTTGCAATTAAGTGAGGGATCACCTTATAATGCTACCGTCGTCCTAAGAAAAACAAGGTGCATAAAAAGGATTAACATCACATGCAAATCATAAGTGACATCATATGGCCATGAACTTGTGCTTTTAATCTCCATCTAGAAAGCACCTGCATGATCTCCATCGTCACCGGCAAGACACCATTATCTCCATCATCTTGATCTCCATCAACGTGTCGCCATTGGGGTTGTCGCGCCCAACATGCTTCTACTACTATTGCTCTCGTTTAGCGATAAAGTAAAGCATTACATAGCGCTTAATGATTGACACGCAAGTCATACAATAATTAAAGACAACCCTATGGCTCCTGCCGGTTGCCGTACTCATCGACATGCAAGTCGTGATAATCTATACATCACATGATCATCTCATACATCACATATATCACATCATGTAATTGGCCATATCACATCACAACATACCCTACAAAAACAAGTTAGACGTCCTCTAATTGTTGTTGCAGGTTTTACATGGCTGCTATGGGTATCTAGCAAGAACAATTCTCATCTACGCAAAAACCACAACGGTGATACACTAGTTGATTTTCAACCTTCTCAAGGACCGCCTTTGTCGAATCCGATCCAACTAAAGTGAGAGAAACTGGCACCCGCAAGCCATCTATGCAACAAGTTGCGGTCGAGGGAACCGGTCGCTCGTAAGCGTACGAGTAATGTTGGTCCGGGCCGCTTCATCTCACAATACCGCCGAACCAAAATCCGACCATGGGAGGAAGCAATCTAAGAATGAATGCCCACAAACCTTTTGTGTTCTACATGAGATCTCATCTACACATAGACCTAGCTCATGATGCCACTAATGGGGAATGTTGCATGGGAAACAAAAAAATTCCTACGCACACGCAAGATCTATCCATGGTGATAAGCATCTACGAGAGGGAGAGTGGATCTACGTACACTTGTAGATCGCTAAGCGGGAAGCGTTAAGAAATGCGGTTGGTGTAGTGGAACGTCTTCGCGATCCAAATCGCCGAGCATCCCACGATCTCATCACGATCCGTCTCGCGATCCAATCACGATCCGTCCCGCGAACTCATCACGATCCATCCCGCGATCTCGTCGTGATCCGTACCACGAACTCATCATGATCCGTCCCGCAAACTCATTGTGATCCATCCCACCAACTCATCACGATCCGTCTCGTGATCTTGATCACAGTCCTTCTGATCTAGCGCCGAACGGACGGCACCTCCGCGTTCAGCACACGTACAGCTCGGTGACGATCTCCGCCTTCTTGATCCAGCAAGAGGGAGCGGAGAGGTAGAAGAGTTCTCTGGCAGTGTGATGGCGCTCCAGACATGGTGGTGGAGCTATTCCGGCAGGGCTTCGCCTAAGCACTGAAGAAATCCGATCTAGAGGAGAAACTATGCACTAGAGGAACAGGTAGCACGTGGCTGAAAATTCTGGTTCAAAACCCTAATATCCTCTAGTATATATAGGAGGAGAGGAGGAGGAGGCTTGGATGCCAAAGAGGCATCCCTTGGGTCGGCCGAACCTAGTGGGATTGGAGGATTCCTCCTCTAATACTAGTAGGACTAGGACTCCTCCTTATTTTTGCCTTTTTTGCAATTTTTTTCCACCTTTTTCTCTTTGGGCTTTCTTTCCCAGCCACATGGGCCTTGTGTGGTACTTCCACCAGACCACTAAGGGCTGGTATTCACTCTACCATAGCCCATGTAGCCTCTTGGGTCGAAATACCCCTCCCGATGGTCTCCCGGTACACTACCGGCACTCCCGGTACACTACTGATGAGCCCGAAACTTTTCCGGTGACCAAAATAGGACTTCCTATATATGAATCTTTACCTACGAACCACTTCGGAGCTCCTCATGATGTCCGGAATCTCATACGGGACTCCAAACAACCTTTGGTCACCACCATACATAACTCTATACTACCGAAATGTCACCAAACCTTAAGTGTGCAGACCCTGCGGGTTCGAGAACTATGTAGACATGACCGAGACACCTGATGGTCAATAACCAATAGCGGGACCTAGATGCCCATATTGGTTCCTACATATTTTACGAATATCTTTATCGGTCGAACCTCTATGTCAAGGATTCAGTTAATCCCGTATGATGTTCCCTTTATTCTTCGGTATGTTACTTGTCCAAGATTCAATCGTCGGTATCTCCATACCTAGTTCAACCTCGTTACCGGCAAGTCTCTTTACTCATTCCGTAATACAAGATCCCGTGATTAACACTTAGTCACATTGCTTGCAAGGCTTGTTGTGATGTTGTATTACCGAGTGGGCCCTGAGATACCTCTCCGTCACACGGAGTAACAAATCCCAGTCTTGATCCATGCCAACTCAACAGACACCCTCGGAGATACCTGTAGAGTACCTTTATAGTCACCCAGTTACGTTGCGATGTTTGATACACACAAGGCACTCCTCCCGTGTCAGTGAGTTGCATGATCTCATGGTCATAGGAACATATACTTGACATGCAGAAAACAGTAGCAATAAACTGACACGATCATATGCTACGTTTGTAGTTTGGGTCTTGTCCATCACACAATTCTCCTAATGATGTGATCCCATTATCAAATGACATCTCATGTCCATGGCTAGGAAACCTTAACCATCTTTGATCAACGAGCTAGTCATTAGAGGCATACTAGGGAGATGGTTTTGTCTATGTATCCACACATGCATCTAAGTCTCCGATCAATACCATTATAGCATGGATAATAAACGATTTATCATGAACAAGGAACTATGATAATAACTAATTTATTATTGCCTCTAGGGCATATTTCCAACACTTAGAACCGGGACTTCAAAGACGTTTTGAACGTCATGGAGCATATGAGATGTTCCACAAGTTGAAGTTTATCTTTCAGAAGAATGCCCGAATAGAGAGGTATGAGACCTCTGATAAGTTCTATGCTTGCAAGATGGAGGAGAACGGTTTATCAGTGAACATATACTTAGAATGTCTAGGTATTCGACTCGTCTAGCGGAGTTGGGAATTGCCCTTCCGCCAGAGGCGGTCACTGATAGAGTTCTTCAATCACTGCCACCTAGTTACAAGAGGTTTGTGATGAACTATAACATGCAAGGGATGAACAAGTCAGTCGCCGAGCTGTTTGTGATGCTAAAAGTTGCTGAGTCTGAAATCCAGAAAGAACATCAAGTGTTGATGGTCAATAAAATCACTAGTTTCAAGAAAAATGGCAAAGTCAAAGGCAAGGGCAAGAAGGGTAAAACCAAGAAGGATGGCAAAGCAGTTGCTACTCCTGCAAAGAAGCCCAAGCATGGACCCAAGCCAGAAACTGAGTGTTTTCATTGCAAAGGAACTGTCACTCGAAGCGGAATTGCCCCAAGTACCTAGCTGACAAGAAGGCAGCCAACGACAAACAAGGTATATATGATATACATGTTATTGATGTGTACCTTACTAGCTCTCGTTGTAGTGCCTGGGTATTTGATACCGGTTCGGTTGCTCACATTTGCAACTCAAAAGAGGAACTATGGAATAGACGAAGGCTGGCAAAGGATGAAGTGACGATGCGCATGGGAAATGGTTCCGAGGTTGATGTGATCGTCGTAGGCAAGCTTTCTCTTCGATTACCATCGGGATTAGTGATGAACCTGAATAATTTTTATTTAGTGAATGCATTTAGCATGAACATTATATCTGGATCTTGTTTATTGCGAGACGGTTACTCATTTAAATCAGAGAATAAAGGTTGTTCTATTTATATGAGTAATATCTTTATGGTCATGCACCCAATGTGAGGGGTTTATTCATAATGAATCTTGATAGTGATGATACACATGTTCATAACATTGATGCCAAAAGATGTAGAGTTGATAATGATAGTACCACTTTCTTGTGGCATTGCCGTTTGGATCATATTGGTGTAAAACGCAAGAGGAAGCTCCATGCTGATGGACTTTTGGAGTCACTTGATTTTGAATCACTTGACACATGTGAACCATGCCTCATGGGCAAGATGACTAAAATGCCGTTCTCTGGAACAATGGAACGGGCAAGTGACTTATTGGAAATCATACATACTGATGTGTGCGGTCCAATGAATGTTACAGCACGTGGTGGATATTGTTATTTTCTCACCTTCACTATTGACTTAAGTAGATATGGGTATATTTACTTAATGAAACACAAGTCTGAAACGTTTGAAAAGTTCAAGCAATTTTAGAGTGAAGTTGAGAATCATTGTAACAAGAAGATTAAATTCCTGCGATCTGATCGAGGAGGTGAATATTTGAGTTATGAGTTTAGCAGTCACTTCAGACAGTGTGGAATTGTTTCAAAGTTGACACCGCCCAGAACACCATAGCGTAATGGTGTGTCCGAACATCGTAATCAAATCTTATTAGATATGGTGCGTTCTATGATGTCTCTTGCTGATTTGCCACTATCATTTTGGGGTTATGCATTAGAGACAGCTGCATTCACTTTAAATAGGGCACCATCGAAATCCGTTGAGACGACGTGATATGAACTATGGTTTGGCAAGAAGCCAAAGTTGTCGTTTCCTAAAGTTTGGGGATGTGATGATTATGTCAAAAAGCTTCAGCCAGAAAAGATGGAACCCAAAGCGGAGAAATGCGTCTTCATAGGATACCCCAAAGAGACAGTCGGGTATACCTTGTATCTCAGATCCGAAGGCACAGTGTATGTCGCTAAGAATGGAACATTTCTGGAGAAAGAGTTTCTCTCGAAAGAATTGAGTGGGACGAAAATAGAGCTTGATGAGGTTATTGAACCTTTACTTCAACCAGAAAGTAGCGCAACGCAGAAAGATGTTTCTGTGGAACCTACGATGATTGAAGAGGAAGTTAATGATGATGATCATGAAGCTTCAAATCAAGCTGCTATTGAACCTCCTAGGTTCACAAGGGCGCATACTACTCCTGAGTGGTACGACAACCCTGTCTTGGAGGTCATGTTGTTGGACAACAATGAACCTACGAGCTATGGAGGAGCGGTGATGGCCCCGGATTCTGAGAAATGGTTAGAGGCCATGAAACCCGAGATGGGATCCATGTATGAAAACGAAGTATGGACTTTGGAAGTATTACCTAAAGGGCGAAAGGCCATTTAAAACAAATGGATCTTTAAGAAGAAGACAGACACGAACAGTAATGTCACCGTCCATAAAGCTCGACTTGTGGCATAGGGTTTTTCACAAGTTCAAGGAGTTGACTACGATGAGACCTTCTCACCCGTAGCGATGCTTAAGTTTGTCAGAATCATGTTGGCAATAACTGCTTATTTCGACTATGAAATTTGGCAGATGGATGTCAAAACAACGTTCCTCAATGGTTTCCTTGAGGAAGAGTTGTATATGATGCAACCAGAAAGTTTTGTCGATCCACAGAATGCTGACAAAGTTTGCAAACTCAAGTGATCCATTTATGGGCTGGTGCAAGCATCTCGGAGTTGGAATAAGCGCTTTGATGAGGTGATCAAAGCGTATGAGTTTATACAAGTTTATGGAGAAGCTTGTATTTACACGAAAGTGAGTGGGAGCTCTATAACTTTTCTAATGTTATATGTGGATGACATATTGTTGATTGGAAACAATATAGAAATGCTGGAAAGCGTGAAGGAATATTTGAACAAGAGTTTTTCAATGAAGGACCTAGGAGAAGCTGCTTTCATATTAGGCATTAAGATCTATAGAGACGGATCGAGACGCTTAATAGCACTTTCACAAAGCACATACCTTGATAAAGTTTTGAAGAAGTTCAAAATGGATCAGTCCAAGAAGGGGTTCTCGCTTGTGTTACAAGGTGTGAAGTTGAGTAAGACTCAATGCCCAGTGACTGCAGAAGATAGAGAAAAGATGAGTGTCATCCCCTATGCTTCAGCCATAGGCTCTATCATGTATGCAATGTTGTGCACAAGACCCGATGTCAGCCTTGCCATAAGTATGGCCGAAAGGTTTCAAAGTGATCCTGGAATGGAACACTGGGCAGCGGTCAAGAATATCCTTAAGTACCTGAAAAGGACTAAGGAAATGTTTCTTGTTTATGGAGGTGATGAAGAGTTCGTCATAAAGGGTTACGTCGATGCAAGCTTTGACCCTGATCCGAATGACTCTAAGTCACAAACCGGATAAGTATTTATTCTCAATGGGGGAGCGGTAAGCTGGTGCAGTTCCAAGCAAAGCATGGTAGCCGATTCTACATGCGAAGCAGAGTACATCACAGCCTCGGAAGTAGCGAAGGAAGGTGTCTCGATAAAGCAGTTCATGACAGATCTTGGAGTAGTGCCTAGTGAACTGAATCCAATGAACCTATTCTGTGACAACACTGGTGCCATTGCTCTGGCCAAGCAACCAAGGCTTCACAAGAGCACCAGGCACATAAAGCGACGCTTCAACTCCATCCGCGATTACATCGTGGAAAAGGACATAAATATTTGCAAAGTGCACACGGATCTGAATATTGCAGACCCGTTGACTAAACCTCTTCCAAGGGCTAAACATGATCAACACAAGAACTGCATGGGTGTTCGATTCATTACAACGTAAATCACATAGTGATGTGAACTAAATTATTAACTCTAGTGCAAGTGGGAGACTGTTGGAAATATGCCCTAGAGGCAATAAATAAAGTGTTTATTATTAAATTTCCTTGTTCATGATAATCGTTTATTATCCATGCTATAATTATATTGATTGGAAACACATTACATGTGTGGGTAAATAGACAACACTTTGTCCCTAGTATGCCTCTAGTGAACTAGCTCGTTGGTCAAAGATGGTCAAGGTTTCCTAGCCATTGACATGTGATGTCATTTGATAACGGGATCACATCGTTAGGAGAATGATGTGATGGAGAAGACCCAAACTACAAACGTAGCATATGATCGTGTCAGTTTATTGCTACTGTTTTCTGAATGTCAAGTGTATGTTTCTATGACCATGAGATCATGCAACTCACGGACACCGGAAGAGTGACTTGTGTTATCAAACTTCGCAATGTAACTGGGTGACTATAAAGGTGCTCTACAGGTATCTCCGAGGGTGTCTGTTGGGTTGGCATGGATCAAGACTGGGATTTGTTACTCCGTGTGACGGAGAGGTATCTCAGGGCCCACTCGGTAATACGACATCACAATAAGCCTTGAAAGCAATGTGACTAAGTGTTAGTCACGGGATCGGTATTACGGAACGAGTAAAGAGACTTGCCGGTAACGAGGTTGAACTAGGTATGGAGATACCGACGATCGAATCTCGGGCAAGTAACATAACGAACAGCAAAGGAAACATCATACGTAACTGAATCCTTGACATAGAGGTTCGACCGATAATGATCTTCGTAGAATGTGTAGGAACCAATATGGGCTTCTAGGTCCCGCTATTGGTTATTGACTGTAGAGGTGTCTCGGTCATGTCTACATAGTTCTCGAACTCGTAGGGTCTGCACACTTAAGGTTTGGTGACATTTCGGTAGTATAGAGTTATGCATGGTGGTGACCTAAGGTTATTCGGAGTCCCAGATGAGATCCCGGACATCACGAGGAGCTCCGGAATGGTCCGGAGGTAAAGATTGATATATAGGAATTCCGATTTTAGTCACCAGAAAAGTTTCGGGCTCATCAGTAGTGTACCCGGAGTGCCGGTAGTGTATCGGGAGACCATCGGGAGGGGTATTTCGACCCAAGAGGCTACATGGGCTGTGGTAGAGTTAATACCAGCCCTTATTGGGCTGGTGGAAGTCCCATACAAGTCCCATGCAGCTGGGAAGAAAAGCCCACAGAGAAAAAGGTGGGAAAAGGCAAAAAGGCCAAAATAAGGAGGAGTCCTTGTCCTACTAGGATTGGAGGAGGAATCCTCCTCTCCTCTTGGTTTGGCCGATGCCTAGATGGCTTGGCCCTTCGGCCAAGCCTCCTCCTCTCTTCCTCTTATATATACTAGAGGTATTAGGGGTTTTGCACTTGATTTTCAGCCACATGCTACCCGTTCCTCTAGTGCATAGTTTCTCCTCTAGATTGGTTTTCTGAAGTGCTTAGGCGAAGCCCTATCGGAATTGCTCCACCACCATCGCCGTGGTGCCATCACGCTGCCTTAGAACTCGTCTACCTCTCCGCTCCCTCTTGCTGGATCAAGAAGGCGGAGATCATCATCAAGTTGTACGTGTGCTTAACGTGGAGGTGACATTCGTTCGGTGCTTGATCGGGACGGATCATGTGGATCACGGGACGCTCGGCGATTTGGATCGCGAAGACGTTCAACTACACCAACCGTGTTTCTTAACGCTTCCCGCTTAGCGATCTACAAGGATATGCAGATCCACTCTCCCTCTCGTAGATGCTCATCACCATGGATAGGTCTTGCGTGAGCGTACGAAATTTTTTGTTTCCCATGGGACGTTCCCCAACAAAACACTCTCACAAGAAAAATATGATCGTAACCAGAACTCTATGGGTGTTAGATATATTACTATGTAAGCTAAATTATTGACTCTAGTGCAAGTGGGAAACTGTTTGTCATGGTTTTGTCACGCAGATGTCTGAAGACTTAGGTTCGAGGCCGTCGCTAAGGCGGTGGACTCAAAGGGGTTGATTGGGATGAGAGACGCGAGTTTACCAATGTTCGGGCCCTCGGTAAGAGGTAAAAGCCTATGTCCTTCTTTGTGTTGTATTGATGGAGTATCGGTTACAAGGGAGTGGATTCGCTTGACCTAGTTATCGATCAATTGGTTTCTGTCCTAAGCCGCCCCATGGACTCACCTTTATATAGGAGGTCGAGGCCCTAGGGTTACAAGAGTCCCAAACTAACTCATACAAGGTATCTGATCCTGTCTCTAAGAAGCCTTGCCTTCTTGGGCAAGCCGTCTCCGGGCGGCTTACACGACCGGGTCTCACACCATCTTCCGTCTCTAGGCCTTCATCTTGGCCCGTCTGGTAAGACGCCATGCGGCCTGGCCTTCATTCTTTAGGCCCACCTTCAGGGTCTTGATTGTGAGCTGCCAGGCCTGACCCAGCCCCTCCTGGGCGGGTCTCGCCATGGGGTTTTATCCCCAACATTAGGCCCCATACTGATTTGAATCTATTCATGTCAATCTTCAAACTCACTTGGTGGCGAGTCTCACATACTCATTACCTGAAAGAGAAAATCTCATAACCTGCAATGGATGACGTCATCTTGGATATGTCAGAAAGATTCCATAACGTTGCAATAGATCGTCTAATTCGAAATGGTCGGCCCGAAAATCGAGGCATCTCCTTCGGTCGGTCATCAGTGCGCCTCCTCGATTCTCGTGCATACTGTTGTTGTCCCACCTCATAAATAGGGAAACGTGGGTTCTCATTCCTTTCACTTCCCACCCTGTCACTGTCCATCTTCTTCTTCCTCCTCTAGCACTCGCACCACCGAAGCTCCGCCGCCATCGCCGGACTTTGCTGTCTTCATCAACACAGGACACTGCATCAACCTAACCTGACCGGATTATGCTGGCGTTCAGCCAACGCTTTGGCACCTTTCAGGTTCTTTCCTTTCCTTCCTTGTGTATCTACATTAGTTCACCAGAGCTCTTCTGTGTCCACCGCCGCTCGTCGGAGCACCCATCATAGATCAGTAAAGAAAGCATCTTTGAGCCCCCTAAACACTAGCCATCCCGCACGGTGCTCCTCTTAATACACATCCCCCTATTCATCGTAGATCAATCTTGAATAGAATCCGCACATTAACTGCTTGTTCTTCCACTCGCGTTTTTAGGTTTAGTATATATTTCATTATATCTTCGCTTGTAGATCTTGTAGTTGTAGCTATAATAGGCGAAACATGTTTGTCCATACTTAGAAACATTTTCAATGTTACCTTGTCCGTTTAACCCGCCATCATGTTGCCAGCTCTCTCTTATAAAATGTGATGGCGGTTTAGAATTTAGCCATGATCCGCCTAAACATCGTCGTTGCTTTAACCATAGCCGTCTTAAAGACGTAGCATTTCTAAGCCACCACACCTTGCATATTTCCACTGTCTTAACCCACCATCATGTCAAAAGCCCCTGCATCTTGTGATTGGCTTGGTTCTGGAGTCACCGAATCTTTTCTCAATGACCTCATGGAGATAGGTGTTTTGTCGTCTCAGAATGTCATTCAGTGGCGGGTTCTCGAGGACGAGATCAGAACCACCCAGGTCAAAGTTTTTTTGGGATGTCCTTCACTGTTTCAAGCTCCATACACAAGATATAGGCCCCAATTCGGTCAGTAATATGTGCCAGTTCCAAGTCTTATGTGAAGCATATCTTCAAGAAGGGTGGTTTGTTGACCTCTCCTATGATTTCTTTTACATCAACCACCAAATTGAAGTGGCGGATGGACTGAGCTTAGAACTTGGAGGTGTCTCTATCCAGAGGTGGAGAGATGTGCCCTATCCAGTGGCTACCTTGCCCAGTCACCCCAAGGACTGGAACAAAACTTGGTTCTACTGCAAAGACACTTCCCCAAACGGAGAGAAACCGCTGTCGGGTTACCGGCCTACCCGGCTCTGCACCTCCACCGAGCTTCCAAATCGGATGTCCGCCATAGAGAAATTAAAATAAGCTCCATCTTTCACCAAAATCAGGGCCTTAACGGCTAACGGCTTGACTGGGGTTCATATAACCAGTTGCTGGGTCACCTGGAGAATCTTGCCGCTAAGCTGGCGTGATAAACTCATGTGTGAATATACGGGTGCGGTGGATTATTCTCTTCATTTCAACACCACTTCTCTGAAGGAGCAAGATCTCAACTCTGTCGTCAAGTCAGTTCTAGGGGAACCTCAAGACATTTGCAACCGAACCGGGTTGAACCCTTTCTACGTCAAGAACCCGGCTCCACATATAAGAATCCTTTCCAGCAAATTACTTGTTTTGTCTTAATCCTCTGCCTTACTCCTTTTAACCTTCCGACGACTTATGTATAGGAAAACTCAAATTTCTGGAAAAAGAAGTATACCCCTCCCTTGAAGAAGTAGGCTAAGGCGGGTAAAACCCGCGGCCGGAAGAAGAAAACCTCTGCCCAGGAGCCGCTCGAGCTTGAAGATTAAGAGGTAGAACTTGACTCTCTTGGTCATATCTTTATGCAACTTATTGATGATGATTATTCACATGAGGAGGCGGAGACAAGTAATGCCAACACCCCTGAGGTAACTTACATTTCCCAAGACTCAGAAATCTTGCTGCGAATGAAAACACGGCGGGTCATTGGGAAAGTTCCATTTTCACATCCTCTTGCTAACTTAGATACCAACTTTATTTTGAAAAAGCAATAGCATGACTCCAGGAGTCAGACCCGGAGCAACGGCTCTCAAGACCTCTTGGACGGCTTGCTAAATTCTCCAATCCCAGGAAACGGCGTGCTGAGGTATTCTTTTAACAAACATTAATGTCTGTATATTGATTTTTGCATTGTAACTTACTTTGCTCTTACCATCTTAACCTTTCAGGAAACGCCCCCTTCGTTTGGCGAGGTCGCATCCAAGCTGCCTCCTCTTAAAATCAACCTAGAGTATGAACCTTTATACTCCATAGCATATATTAACACCCTTGTCCTTCTGTTTGTATAACACTCTTTTTGCTCCCAGGGCCCAAGCGAAACAAAGAAAAGTAGGCAGGTCAGCCACCACTCCTACTGCTCAAGAGCCAGAGACTTCCAAGTCGGAATCTCCTGCATCTCATGTTGATCCCTCTAAGGCCGGAAAAGATGCTCCTAGAGACGCTCCCCAATTTTTTGAGCCGGCTCACCGTGACATGGCTGCTCCTGAAGGCCCTCCAGAGACAGAGCCTAAGTCGCCTAGCCCTTCACCAACCACCAAAGACACGGCTCCTCCAGAAGTTGTTGTCATTGGGATGGGTTACAATTCTCCTGCTCCTCATGTGTTAACAAAATATACCAGCAAGGATGAGGCGCCCTCACAGAGAAGATTGACTTTGCATTCCCTAGCTTGGAGAAGCTGACTGCAGATGATTTACATGCTGGTTATCTGAACCGCCACTCTGCAAGCCTCAACATGGAGTCCAAGCTTGTTTGGCTGATGAAGAAGAAATATGAGGTACTCCTCCTAACTTGCCTTTCCTTATACCTTTATATAGCCCCCAAGATCTGGTTTAGTATTGTAAATAGTTGACCGAATCTTCCAACTTTCATTACATTACAAGTAGCTTAGCTTGTAGCCCCCAAGTGACGGGTTGATATAGATAATAAGACGGTATTTCCTTGAAAATAAGATCCAAGTGTAGCCGCCAAGTCTGAGTCATTATGCCAATGATGAGCCGAAGCTTTATTTCTTAGAAACGCCAAGTATAGCCCCCAAGTCCGGGTCATTATGCAAATTATGAGCCAGAACTTCATTGCTTAGAACCATCAATTGTAGCCCCCAAGTCCGACTTATCTTCTTGAACATGACTCGAGGCTTTCTAGCATTGTGGACTTTGAGAGAAATGACAGACATTAGCCCCCAAGTGTCAAGTATATTGTTTGCAATCTTCTTGAAACTTGTAATATTATTGCTTCAGCACTTGCTTCTACTAATGTGTCTCTTTGGCGACATAGAACTCATGAAGCTTATTTGCACTATGTAGGAAGCTTTGAACACGACCGAGTCTGACCTGACCGGCCTTAGAGAGAATGTTATCTCACATCAAGCTTGTCGGGCTGAGGCGGAAGAGAAGTGGCGGGTCTCTGTCCTAGAACTTGAGAAAGTACAGGCAGACTTTGCCGCTTTCAACGAAATCGCCGAAGCTGAACAAGCCGCCCTAATGAAGCGTGCAGAAGAAGCTGATGAAAAGCTCAAGCTTGTGACAGAAGATCTAAGAACCCTCAATCATCATATATCTCGGATGACTGCTGCCATCTTTGGTATGTACTTGACACTTAGAAAAATTCCTTAGCTTGTTGAAAACTCATTAGATGGCTTATAACTTCTGTTTTGCTTTGAAGGCCATAGAAGCTCCCAGTTGTCCTTCGACATCTTCTTGAAGCTGAAAGCAGTATATACCTTCACAAAACAACTGTACTTCGGGACCTTTTGCACCATCAAGTCAATTCTGACTCAGAAAGGTGTCCCAAAGTTCATGAAAGGGGTGACACAAGCCTTATCCACCCTCCCGAAGCAAATTAAAGAGCTCAAGCGATCAGTCGCCCGAAAAGGAGCAATGGCTGCATTAATGATGGATGGATTCCTTTGTAAGAATGATGATGGCTCAGACTTCACTCAAGCAGATTACGCCCATTGTATGAAGGCCTCCCAAGTGCTTGCATCGACACTCATCAACGAGATTGATCTAACCTCATATCAGGCGGCTTATGGCGAGGATAGCAAACGAATGCGTTGCCCAACCTTTGAAGCCAAATACTTAATTGTTGCACGCCATAAGCAACTCTTTGCTCGTGAAATTTACTCATCTTCCATCTTTGATGAAGCTCGGTTTGAAGCTTTAATAAACTACAACTGGGATGTGGACAACCTTCGGGTTGAAGAGATCAAAGACCCGGCGCAGGATGACCCATCGGCAAGTTGAACAAGTTGCCCTTGGTTGAAGTTAACCCGGCTGGTTGAGCCGCCGGTGTTATAAGTGACTCCAAAAACTTGATGTTCACAGATTTTTGGGCTCTCAAAGAGCTTTGTAATAGCCTGAGCAAAAAAACTTGATTACATGTGTCGTGCCATCGTGCAAGTTTGGTATTCGAATAGCCTCATGTGCTTATCTCTCTTTCCTTCTGGCTATAACCATCTTTATTCACACTTAACGACGACTTATCATCGAAGACTAGACCTGTAAAAATAAACAAGACAGAGTATATTCTATATCGTTTTTAAGTCGGCTTGAGAAGCACAACCCAAAGATGTTAAATATGTTTATGACCTTGCTTTTCTTTTTCAAAAACTTAGGCATGGAGTGGAAAACTCATATGCCGTCTCTCTCATGGCACAAATTCGTCGTTTGAACCTTAACAGTGCAGGGTCTTGAAAAAGAGTAACTGTTAAGAGTACAACAAGCCATATAACGGAGAGGCACGGAAGGGCATGAGTGCCCCCAAGGTCATAAGCTGCTTCTCACGTGACATAAATTCGTCATTTGAACCTTAATAGTGCAGGGTCTTTAAAAGCGTAACTATTTAAGAGTACGAACATGCCACAAGGCAGAGACTCTGCAGCAGATGGGTGAGCTTATCCTCACTTTCTCTAAGCTGGCCCTCACGTGACAGAAGCTGCCGGTTTAACCTTAACCAGTACAGGGTCTCTGTGGAGAGTGACTGTCATGTATTTTGATCATCTCAGGGTCTCTAGTCGAGATTAGCTGGTCAAAGTACGGTGGGTCACCGAGCGGAGCAGCAGCAGCATACAGGTAGGTTTAACTCAAACTTGCGGTGGCTGAAGAGCCGATCAAGAGGGTGTGTAAACTAAACACGATGGATTGGAAGCACCCTCTTGTCATTATACCCCAAATGACCTTGTTGGCCAAATTAACTTTTGGGTATATAACCCGGCTACCGTGGGAACGAGTCTGACAGTAGAAGATAGGGGTACAAAAGGACAGGCAGAATCCTAGCTATGGCAAGGATGTACACACGTATGTATGAGTTCAGGCCCCTCTCGTGGAGGTAATAGCCCTACGTCTTTTCTCGGGAGCTTATGTCATGTGGAGAGTATGATTTACAGAGGTTGCAAACCCTTGTGCCAGAGGGGAGGGGCGGCTTATATATATTATGCTGCCCCTCATAAGTGCAAGGCATCCAAGGGTCCGATCATGGGTATAATGACGAGTGTTACTGGTAACGTACATCATAATTGCTACTAATGACGACTGGCCTAACGCATGCCTATTCGCCTCCCAGGAGTAGCTTCTGGTCTTTTGGCGTCGACTGGAAGTGGGGTCTTCCGAGTGACAGGTGACTGTCGAGTGGAGGGAGAAGATACCGAGTGGATTATATGTCGAGTGACTAGAGCACCATGGTGAATCCAGTCGGAATCTCTCTTGTAATCATTAAGTCCTCTAATATAGTGTCCTTAGAAAGGGTATGTAGGTCAGGCCTAGGACCCTACCCTAGGTACATATCCTCTTAATTAGCCCCCGAATGAATCAGGGTTCGAGTGGTAAAGGGGGAAATGATGCCAATTCACAAAAAGGCCCCCAACTTCCGACTAAATTTTGGGGCTTCAGTGAAATTTGCATCGATTGAAATCTTTGTCATTCGCCTAGATCCATTCTGCTTTGAAAGTGTCCAACTGAATTCTCCACGTCAATTCTGTTCCCAGTGACCTGAAGGGATCTTGAGACGTGACAGGTCGCTCTGTTAGGCCCGGATTTTGTAGGATTCAAAAATTTGGGAAGCACGCGCGTTCACGATGATGAGGCCACGACCGGGGCAAGTGGGGGCATGACACCTCGAATCACACGCTGCCCATTTCACCACGTACTCTGTGGCATCTGCGGTCGAGATATGCTGGGATCTAGCGGGCCCATGAGTCAGCGAGACACTCGACGAGGTATAAATTCCATTGCGCTGCGGTCTGAACAGTATTCTTCCCCAAATCTCCTCTCTTCCTCCGCCTCTCGTGCTTCCAGCGCATAGCTCCTCTCCGCCCCGACGAGCGTCGTCGCCTCTATGATGAAGGGAAAGACCAAGAAGCTAGAGCGCACCAAGAAGGGGGTTGCAAAGGGCAAGGCCAAGAATCCATCGATCGCGTGGTTCACCGCGTCACCAGGGTGGATCTAGGGGGATTTCCCTTGTCGACGGTCACCACCGCGGACGTCGAGAATCTCGTTGTCAATAGGCTCATGGCGGAAGGTTCATGGAGGCTATCGGAGGGGAAGCTCAAGCCGGAGCCACGTGAGGGGGAGCGGATCCTCCTCCTCACCCATGTCGAGAGAGGTTTCTCTATGCGCCCCATTCATTCTTCCGAGGGTTTCTGAACTTCTTCGGAGCCCAGCTCCACCATTTTCTGCCGAATGCTATTTCCTATTTTTCTGCTTTCACCACACTGTGCGAGTGTTTCTTGGGTTCTCCCCACTGGGGTTTGTTCAAAGACATTTTCACCATCAGATCTCAGTCGGTCAAAAAGGCCAATCCTGAGGATGGCAAAACTCATGTAGTCCAGCTGTGTGGTGGTTTAGGAGTCCAGAAGAGGGCTAGGAGTTCTTTTCCCTTCATGATCTTCCCAGAATCTGTTAGGTGCTCGACAGTCGACATGGTTTTACTACAAGGACATAGCTTCTCCCAATATGTCGGCTGGTCTTTCTCCTTTCACGTTAGATCGTCCAGTCGTTCCCAAGTCCTTGAAAGTGTCAGATGGGGAGAAAGTCCAAGTGGAGATCCTGGTGGACGCTGTAGTGGCCCTTGTCCGTGGTGGGGTGACTGGTATGGATCTCTTGGAGACGTTCCTCAGCCGACGGATCCAGCCGCTCCAGGAAAGGGACCACACTATGTGACATTATGCAGGCCCTGAGGACATGACCCGAACGCATCCGGAAGAGGTTTCACAGAAAATTGTCGAGCAATGGCTTTGAGGCATTATCAGAGCTTGCAACAACCCTCTGGAAGCCAAGAGGATCCGACCCTACTCTATTGAGAATCCGCCGAAGAATCTGGTAAACTTTGTCTTGTCAACTGTCATATTACTTTGTCGAGTGATTGGTTTATATGTCGACTGAATTCACTGTTTGAACTTCGTAGGAATGGATGCACATGCACTCTCCCATGCCAAACGGGAATCAGCCTGAGGACAGTGGGGAGAGTGAGGGTTGCAGCATGGACGTCGACTACGCTGATGACAATGAGGATGAGTATGAAGCCTCTAGCAAGGACGAGGAAGAAGTCGAGTCTCCTCCATGTACAGAACATCGCTCCCAGCTGCGTCAGGACCCTGTGACTGCCACGGGCAAGGCCCTGGCATCGAGTGAGAGGAACCCTAAGTGGGACCGAACCTCGACTGTTGAGTTCAGTGTGCGAGCCGCGCAGCAGCCCAAGCCCAACACGCTGAAACCACGCAAAGCTCTGCCCCGCATGAAGATTGTTGTCCTTGTCGTATCAACGTAAGTGTTTTTCTTTCATCTTTCGATGTCGACTTTGACTTCAAATTCTTGCTGAACGAGTGGAATTTGTTCTACCAGTGCCGCTACCTCAGTGACGTTGCCTCCACGGGACGGAGAGGACCAAATGGATGTGGATACTACCAACGCGGCCACTTCTCAAAGAGGTAAACAAATCTTCACCCATCTCTGTTTCTTGAAAATGATTCGTCGATTGCAAAACTCAATATTGCCAATTTGATGTTTGGAGAGTTCGTTCAACTGGAAGATGATGAAGAATCACCTCGGGGTACGGGGGGTGAAGGCGAGACCTTAGGCACCCCGCGTGTACGCGCCTGAAGAACTCTGTCAGCACAAACGCCTTAGCGGTCGACTGTTGGATCATCCCAGGGGATAGGCGACTCGTCACGACCCAGAACCGAGCTCGCAGTTCCATTGTCGAGTGCTCCACCAGCCGCTTCGACCATTGTGGCGTTGACTCCAACCAGACCACCTTAGACTACCCCAACTATTCCAGACGCAACATCAAACCAAGTAGTGACTTTATTTCCTTTGCACCACGTCCTTGAAGACCAGACCGGAGCCGCAAAGGAAGCCATGATCTAGGTGGAGCGAATAATGCTGCGCTCCAAGGAGGCATACGAGGCCAGCAAGCTGGCTTATGACGCCAGCATGGCGCTTCGTACCAACGTCCGAGTAAGTGTGATTGTAAGTGCATTTCTGATTGAATTCCTGTCTTCTTTGATTGTACACCCACTTGGTGTATTCCTCTTGTAGAATATTTATAAGTTCTCCACTTGAATAGATCAGGTCTTAGTCGAGTAAATTTCGGTCCAGTGGGGGAACGCTGAGTGCACCCACTGGGTGTAGTCCCCGAGACCGCTGTCGAATGATGAAGACATCGGTAGGGGTTTTAGTAACACGCGATGTTCATATGCTTGTACATGTTTTCTTTTTTATTGTTCTGCCACTTGACAGAACGAGTGTTAGCAGTTCTAGTGGGGGCACACTGAGTGAACCCACTGGGTGTAGTCCCCGAGACCGCCATTGAGTGCTTGCACTGGCGAAGGTCTGATCGGACCATCTAGTACTCGGACAGGGCAGACCTTGTCGAGTGATTTTAGCCGTACCACTCTGAAGCTACCTTGTAGGTTTCATGGACATCATTTCACCAACCATGATATGACGCTATTACAGAGGTGCGAGGTGGGGTGGTGGGCCCTTTGAGGGCCACTCGACAGATCGAGTGTTAGCAAGTCCAGTGGGGGCACGCCGAGTGCACCCACTGGGTGTAGTCCCCGAGACCTCCGTCGAGTGCTTGCACTAGCGGAGGTCTGATAGAGACCATCTTATGCTTGGACAGGGGCAGACCCCGTCAACTAATTTAGGAACCAGTGGGGGCATGCTAAGTGCACCCACTAGGTGTAGTCCACCCACTGAGTGTAGTCCCCGAGACTACTGTTGATCATTGATGATGAGCAGTAGTCTTAAGAACTTGAACTCAAGATTCTTTGTCGTACAAGGAGTACGCTTGCCAATCGACATGTCGAGTGGACTTTTTGCTTTAGCTCTTCTTCTCCTGAAGGCAGGTTTCATGAATATTATTTCCATCAACCATGATATGACGCAAGCTTCATGGACATAATTTCGTTAACCATGATACGACGCTATTTCAGGGCACAGGGGTGGGGCGGGGGACGCCATCCAGTCGACTGTTCTTGGCCTTCTTCACTCGGGAGTGGAGGCATTTCCATGTCAACTGAACTTCTTTTTTGTTGATTTCAGAGAGCTTGTGAACTTGGCACTCAGTACAAGGACCTGGATGAGGAAAGGAACCAGCTCTGACTAGACCTGGAGGTCTGCAAGAATAGCTTGGAACGTCCGCGGACTGAACTGAAGACTCTGGGAGGTAACCTTCGTCGACCCAATGCATTCTTATCCTCACTTTCCATCCTTTGAACTGACTTCTCTCACTCGAACAGACATACATGATGAAAATCGTCAACTCCAAGCGTGACTCAACAATGCTATTTCTTTAGATACCATGAAGAAGGCGCTGGAGGACAAGCACAAGGCGCTTGCTGATGCCCAAAAGGTGGCGAGGGAGAAAACTAAAGCCACCGAGAAGAAACTGGCTGCTGCCAAGAAGATAGAGGAGGAAAACTCCAAGATGAAACTGGAACGGGGTGAACTCATCAAGAAGACCGAGCAGCTGACTAGGAGGAGCAATGGCTTGGAGAAGCACTTGGGGGAGTTCGCGAGGAACATGTACATCATGCTCGACAGTAACCATCTTTGTTGACTAAATTCATTCAATTCCCACAGCTAGAAATGTAATCATTCTCCCATTCATTCTTCCATATAGAATTCTGCCAAGACTTCGAAAAAAGAGACCAGAGAAATCGAGCCCAATCTGGATCCCACCAAGTTGCCTATTGGCGATGCCGTGGCCGTGAACATGTTCCGACTCAATGTTCGACTCCAATGAGTTCAAGCATATATCGTCCAAATGAAAGCTGGCTAGAGAAGATCGACAAGGAGCTGTGGCCCGAAGACACCCTTAAGGGTGATCTTGCATCCATGATGGTCCGTCTTAATGATATCCCCAGTCAAGTGCAAGCTTGCAAGTAGTCAGCCGCCCGGTGCGGAGCCGATGTGGTGCCTTCCCTTGTCAAAGTCCATTGCAAGGAGGCAAGGGAGGAAAAGTTGAAGGACCTTCGAGTGATGAACACAAAGAAGCTTCAGTTTGAAGATTTCATGGAGACCTTCATTGACGTAGCCACTAGGATCGTGGACGGGATTGACTTGGACACCTTCGTCGAACCAGCTAGTCCGTCTGGCACTTGAAAAAACCTGATTCGCGGAGAAAACTTTATTTGCCTCGGAAAGCGAGTGAAAATTTATCGGTCGTAAAACTTCATTCAGGCCTTAAGCCTGAGCACGTTTGCTTGCACGCGAAACCTTTATCCGCGCTGGAACCTTTGAATTTATCTGTATTTGGTTTTCAATCGTTTGTTCGACTGGATTTGTTTTTAACTTAGGCGAAAGCTAGTTCACAGCTAAGCCCCCCCGAGTGTGAGGATTTCTCAACACTCAGAGAAGTTTCGAACTTAGACGAATACTTGATCATAGCTAAGTTTCCAAGTGAATAGATGGTAATCCACTCGGAATTCATTTTAACTTAGGCAAAAGCTGGTACGCAGCTAAGCCCCCGAGTGTGAGGATTGCTCAACACTTGGAGAAGTTTTGAACTTAGACGAAGACTGGTTCACAGCTAAGTTTCCGAGTGAATAAATAGTAATCCATTCAGAATTTATTTTTAACTTAGGCAAAAGCTAGATCGCAGCTAAGCCCCCGAGTGTGAGCATTTCTCAACACTCGGAGAAGTTTTGAACTTAGACGAAAACTGTTTCGCAGCTAAGTTTCCGAGTGAATAAATAGTAATCCACTCGAAATTTATTTTTAACTTAGGCGAAAGCTGATTCACGGCTAAGCCCCCGAGTATGAGGATTGCTCAACACTCGGATAAGTCTTGAACTTAGACGAAGACTGGTTCGCAGCTAAGTCACCGAGCGAAAGGACTGCTATCCACTCGGTAGGGTTTTAACTTAGGCGAAAGCATGTTCGCATCTAAGCCCCCGAGTGTGAGGATTGCTCAACACTTGGAGAAGTTTTGAACTTAGACAAAGACTGGTTCGCAGCTAAGTTTCCGAGTGAATAGATAGTAATCCACTCGGAATTTATTTTTAACTTAGGTAAAAGCTGGTTCGCGGCTAAGCCCCCGAGTATGAGGATTGCTCAACACACGGAGAAGTTTCGAACTTAGACTAAGACTAGTTCGTAGCTAAGTCACCGAGTGAATGGACTGCTATCCACTCAGCATGGTTTTAACTTAGGCGAAAGCATGTTCGCAGCTAAGCCCTCGGGTGTGAGGATTGCTCGACACTCGAAGTGTTCCCAAGTGTGAAATTGCTTGATCGGAATCGATGAAATACTGCGGAAGTCATACTTGCATAAATGACACTTTCTGAAATACCTTTATTACATCAACACCATTCGGTTTTTAGGAATAGAAACACCAGAGCAGATCTGCATTCCAGGCTCGCGGCTCGTCAATCTACTTCCTGAGGTTGTACAGGTGATAGGCTGCATTGTTCAACACCTTGGTGATGAAAAAAGGTCCTTCCCATGCCGGAGCAAGCTTGTGAGGTCGTTGTTGATCCACTCGGAGCACCAAGTCACCCTCATGAAACGACCGACTCTTAACATGCTTCGCATGGAAGCGTCACAGATCTTGCTGATATGTTGTTGTCCGAATCAAAGCCATCTCTCGTTCCTCCTCTAGGATATCTACACCATCCTGTCTTGCTTGTTCAGCTTTAGCTTCAGAATAAAGATCCACTCGAGGAGAGTTACGAAATAAACCACTCGGCAGGACAGCTTTGGATCTATAGACCAGGAAAAAGGGAGTTCGTCTAGTAGACCGATTAGGTGTTGTTCTCAAGCCCCATAAAACAGATGGCAACTCAGACACCTAGGCTCCAGCAGCATGTTCTAGGTCCCGCATGAGACGAGGCTTTAGACCTTATAGGATAAGGCCATTGGCTCGCTCAACTTGACCATTGGTTTGAGGATGTGCTACGGAGGCACAATCCACCCGAGTGCCTTGGGAGAAGTAGAAGTGTCTGAAATCTTTCGAGTCGAAGTTTTACCATTATCTGTGAAGATGTTGTGGGGAGCTCCATATCGGTAGATTATTTCTCTCATGAATTTGACTGAAGTACGAGAGTTCAATTTCTTTATTGGCTTGGCCTCAATCCACTTTGTAAACTTGTTAGCTGCAACAAGCAAATGCGTAAATCCACTTTGTCCTGTTCATAAGGGACCAACCATATCCAGACCCCAGAGAGCGAATGGCCAAGCGAGGGTAATAGTCTTTAGAGCAGACATAGGTTTGTGAGAAAAGTTTGCATAGAACTTGCACCCTTCATAGTGATTGACAATGTCCTTGGCCATCTCATTGGTACGCAGCCACAAGAAACCCGCTCGATACGCTTTAGCGACGATTGTTTGAGAGGATGCATGATGGCCGCACATTCCCGAGTGGATTTCATCCAGGATCATTTGACCTTCTTCAGGGGAAATGCATTGCTGCATCACACCAGTCACACTTTCTTTGTACAGCTGATCATCCACCACAGTAAAAGCTTTGGATCTGCGCACGATCTGTTGGGCTTTAGTCTCATCTTCGGGAAGTTCCTGCCTTAGAATATACGCAATATAAGGCACTGTCCAGTCGGGAATGATGACCAAAATCACCATGACCAAATCAATAACCGTAGGGACATCGACATCAGTCGGATCAGAGGAGCTCATAGCTTGCGGGGGCTCTTCAGTGAAGGTATCCTCCTGCACCGAGGGAGTATGAAGATGCTCCAAGAATACGTTGCTGGGGACTGGTCGTCGAGTGAATCCAATCTTTGCCAGCTCATTGGCCGCTTGATTCTTCACTCAAGGAACATTATGGAGTTCTAGACCTTCAAACTTTTTCTCAAGTTTTCTGATAGCATTGCAATATCCAGTCATAGCGGGATTACTAACATCCCACTCCTTCATCACTTGATTGACCACCAAATCTGAGTCGTCGTAAACCATCAGGCGCTTGACACCGAGTGAGATAGCCATGCGCAACCCATATAAGAGAGCTTCATATTCTCCTTCATTGTTGGAGGAATCAAAGTGAATCTGCATGACATAACTGAGTTTGTCGCCTTTTGGAGACACCAAGACAACACCAGCACCGGACCCATTCAACATCTTAGAGCCATCGAAGAACATGGTCCAGTGTTTCGAGTGAATCTCGATTGGTTGCTCCTGTTCAATCCACTCAGCCATAAAATCGGCAAGTGCCTTGTGACAGCCCAAGTGCTGTCCCTACCTTATTTGGCATGTAATCCACATGTATGACCTTGTGACATGAGCTATGATGTGGTTACTCCTTGTCATTCTTATGTTGTTCTTGCATTCATTCATTCATGCATCATGGCATCCATCATTTCATCATCATGCCTTCCATGTTTTGCTTGTGTTGTGGGTCTTCTACTGGATCTTGTGTATGTGGTTTGTGCCTTGTGTTGATGTGGCTTGAGAGTGGTGGTTGTATTGTGTGCATCTCTCAACCTCTTCTCCTCCCCCTTTTTCCCTTTGCAACCCCTTCTTCCAAATATCCCTTTTCCTACTTATTATTTATGTCCAGATTTCAAGTTGTTATAAAACCCTTTTAAAAAGGTTCATGTGTTAGCCCAATATGTCCTATGAATATTGGGAGTGTAGCTTTTCATATTTGAATAGGTTTGGTTTCTGAAAACTATTTTAGCAGGGGCTGTTTAATTATTATATAAAAAAATAACTTGTTTTAAAATCAACCTAATATTTTATTTAATAGGAGCATTTGGTCTTCTTCTCAAAAGTGTTTTTGTTTTGGGCTAAAACCTTTTATAAATGCCAGGGGAGATTTTAGTGTTGGCTGTTTATTTAAAAAGGAAAAAAACCTGGTTTTGTCTGTCTGAGAGTGAGAGAGAGGCGGGTGGGCCGAGGCCCAGCCCAGGACCACAGTAACGGCCACCTGCCCCATCTCCCACCTCCGTCAGTCGGCTTCAGAGAGGCAGAGCGGCGTCACCGTCACTTTCCGTCGCGTCTCCGTCTGCCTAAGGCCTTTTAAGCCTCCCCTCGGTGTCCGTGCCCCATGCTAGGGTTCCTCTTCCTTCTCCCTCGCCGCCGCCGCCTCCTCCTTCTTCTTCCGCCTCCTTCTTCCCCCGTTTCCCTTCTTCTTCGTCGGGTTCAGAGAGAGGTAGGTTCAGAGGAGAGAGCTCGCCATCGCGTCGTCGCCTCCGGTGGGGCTCGTCGCCGTCGGAGATGGCCACCGCGTTCCTGGTGGACCCGCCGTCCCGTTCCCGGAGCTAGGAGAGCCCTGGAGGCCCTCGTCTTCCTCCTCGTCGCTGGAGCGTAGCCGATCTCCTTCCCCTCCGTCGCCGACACGTCCCCGAGCGGCTCCTCTGTCGAGCTTGTCTCGCGTCGTTCGAGCCCAAGGTGAGCCGCAGGCCCCCGTAGGTCTTCTCCTCCGCGCGTAGCTCGTTTCGGTCACCGCCGTCGCATGGTCGCCGCCGGTAGGTTGTAGAGCTCCTGCCGCTCGCCACTGTCCCCCTCTTTGCGAGAGGAGACGAGGGATGGATTCCCCGTTGGTTGCCCTGTCAATTCCGCGTGGTAGCAGCGTCGGAGTGGCCCTGTAGCGCATAGGATCGCCGAAGCTGTGCCGCCGCATTGCTCTGTGTCGTGCTCTATTGTTTCTTCAGTTTCATCAGAGTTTCGGCTAGCGCGTGTGTATTAGAGCAGAGAGTTCCCTTCTCTGTTGAGATCCGACGTCGTAGCGCAGTGGTAGTGAGTGTGTGTGGCTACCAGGGAGGTCGCGGGTTCGATCCTCTTCCCCCCTTTTTTGTTTTCTTTTCTATTTTTCTTTTTTTTCTTGCTATTTCTTTCTTTTGCAAATATCTATAGTGTGTGTGGCTTATATGGTTTTATGTGGTTTTTTGTGTGAGTGGCAGATGTGTGTGTGTTTGTTTGCACACACACATGAGAGTGTGTGTTGTGTGTGTGTGTATATGCACCCATGTGCATATACCCACATATTTGTTGTGTGTGTTAGCTAGTGATTGTGTGTGTGCCTTGTTGCACATGCTCTTGCGGTGAGAGTGAGATGTGTATGTGTGTGTATGCACTATGTGCATATGCACCCATGCATGTTTGTGTGTATGTTATGCATGTATGTGTGTGTATGTGTGTGCTTGTAAGTGTATGTGTGTGTATGTGCCCTTGCACATACCCACATATGAGTGATATTGGTGAGTGCAACATAGTGTGGTGCTATGTGTGTGTGTGTGTGTTTCACACCCACTTACACGTGTAGGTGTGTTAGGGAGTGTGTGTGTAGGGTGTGAGGTGCACATGTAGTGTGACCTTGGCACATGGGGTGTGACATGTGTTATATGTGAGTGTGAGTGGTGTGTGTATGTTCTACATACACTCACCCATGTGCATTGTAGCTCCATGTGTAGGTTTTAACCTATGTGGCCAAATGAGCATGGTTTCTGCTCTAGCTAGTTCCATTCTTGTTTTGATGCTAGCCTATGCTATCATGTCCCTAACATGTTAAGTAATCACTTCTAACATGTATCTATGGAGCACATGTCAATTTGGAGCATTTCCATTAAGTTTCATAAGTGACATAAGTCACCCATGCCTAGTGTGGGTCAAATTTCGACCCCCCCCCCTTTGCTCCCTTTTGTTCCATGCAAGCATATAGGTATGAGTAATGATTTTGGGGTGTTTTCAACCCCTCTATGCATATGTGAAGTCAGATTTGACTTTGGGGCAACTTGCCAAATCTGCATTCTTATGTTGTGATGCCCTTTTGTCTTTTTCATATGAATTAATCCATGCATGCTTTGGAGTTCTTGTCAACATGAGATTGCTAGTCAAAGATGCTGTGAACATCCATGTAATTTTGTTATTTGTGCTAAGTCTCTAGATCAGTGGGATCCATGCTGTTTATCAAGCTACTTTTTGTTTCTGCCAACCTGCTTTAAAAATGGCTGTCTAAAAAATCTGTTGTTATTGTTTTGCCATGTTAAGTGGGGTGTAGCAAGTGATGTGTTGTGAATTTGACCATGTTCAGTGTTAGTTATTTGTAGTAGATATTGTCATATACCATCCTGTCATTTTTCATGCCCTTTGGAGCTTCCTAGCATGTTTAACCAGTGTTGTTAACTTGTTACTTTATTAACCCAGATTCCAGAAAAACTGGAATTTTCACCAAGTCCCTAAAAACCTGTTTCACCATGCCTACTTGACAGCTCCATGCATGGTGTTGTGTAGCTCTTTTGCTGATTCTACAGTTGGATAAATTAGTGTGTGTTTGGTGTAGTTTATGTCCATGTCTTGTTTGTGGCTGTAGAGTTCCTGTAGCAATAGTTGTGAGCTTTTCAAATTGCCATGTTGCTGTTTTGTGGCAGATTGAGTGCTATTTGGTTTTCTGTGTTGTGGGAGCTATACTCCATGGAATTGGGTGATTCTTGAGCCTATTGTGATTGATTTTTCATCACCTATCCAGTGGCTACCTTGGAATGCTAAGAATTAGCCCAGGTATTTGGTGGTCTTGAGTTTTGCCTTCGTACCTTGTCGTGAGCGTATCTCGAGAACTGTGGCTCCGTTTCTCGCGATCTTTATATGCATTTCCATAGATTTTTCATGATGCATCCATATTTGCCATGTTCATGCAGGTATAAATAACTTAACATGAGGTTCTGTCCAGATTCACTAATCTACCACCTTTGCATGTGAAACTTGATTAGAATTGGGTTGCCATGTTAAATTCTTCACTAAAATGATCATGCACCATCTTGGTTGGGCATTGCACCTTGTTTGGTTATTTATTTGCTGTTTCTCTTGGGTAGACGCGTTTATCGAATCTGAGTTCAAGGGACCCGGAGTGTACCACTACGAGGATCCCGCTACTTGTTCCACCGAAGAACCAACAGGCAAGATGATCGTACCCGGATCCCAATACTATCTTTGCTTGCTAGTGTCTCGTATTATCGTTACCATTGGGCTACCTACCACATGATATCAGCCTCCATGTTGCCATGTCAGCCTCTAACCTCCACGTCCCAGCAAACCGTTGATTGGCTAAGAGACCGCTGCTCAGCCCTCTTATAGCGTTCTTAGTTGCAGGTTGTTCCATGTGATAACATGGATTGGTTACACAAAATAAATTCTGCTATTTAACTTAATGCACATATATATCTGGTATTGGTGGAAGACTTGGCCTTTTGCTAAGTGTTCTGTTCCGCTCGTACCACCATTAGTTCCTTGTTAGCGGTGTTATGTTTTCCATATTTTGCGCTCCTAACACGCTTGGGGTTGTTTGGGGACGCCCTTGTTTATTCGGTGGAGATTAGAACTTGTGTGGCAAGACCCAACTTTGGTACTACATTTGCTTAACAACTTAATTAATTGCATAGGGTCTTGCAAACCCGTGGATAATTTAATCAATCCCCGGGCCAGTGCTCCTCATGAGTGTTGGTCCAAAAATGGGCTGCCTGCGGGGCCGCCTCGAGGCAACTTGAGGATTGGTTTTTCCCTGTAGCTAGTCCCATCTGTCGTGTCCTGAGAACGAGATACGCGGCTCTTATCGGGTTCGTCGACACAGCGGGTGGTCTTGCTGGATTTGTTTTACCTTTATCAAATGCCTTGCGTGTGGACTCTGACTTTCTTCGGGTTTTCTCGAGGTGTTGGAATTCCTTTTGGAGTTGCCAATGATGATCGCGAGATCCTCGTTCGAGGCTATTCCCACGGAGTGTGGTTATTTGTGATGGACTAGTTGGAGCACCCCTACAGGGTTAAATATTTTCGGAAAGCCGTGCCCGCGGTTATGCGGCAACTTGGATATTTGTTTAACACCCGGTTATAGAAAACTTGAAGTAAACTCTAATTAAAATACACCAACTGTGTGAGTAACCGTGACTGTCTCTGCTCGTGAACATGATCCGAGAGAGAACACGGTGGGGTTATGACTGACGTAAGTAGGTGTTCAGGATCTCTGAGAGATCATGTTAGTATTCGAACGATTGTCGTAGACCACTCACTTTACATTTCTTGCTTAGTAAGTTAGCCACCATAAATGCTTAGAGTTGCTGTAGACTTAAACATCACCCTTCCATCCTAATGCTTATATAGTGTTGGCACCCGGGTTACTTGATTGCTGAGTCCTCTGTGGCTCACAGTTTACTACAACAATCCAGGTACAGATACAGATGATTATGTTCAGGATGATCTTACGCAGCTGCAATGGGAGTATGATGAAGAGAGAGGCAGGATGTACGTGACGTATCCGGATGAGTAGAGGACCTGGTCGTGATCTTTGGGATAGCATGATAGTATCATTTGCTACTTCTTTCTTCGTTTGATTTCGTCCGTAGTCGGACCCTGTGTGTAACTTGATGCTACGATTTGAGTGACATTGTAAGTCAGCATGTGGCGAGTGTAAGCCAACTTGTATACTCTTCTCATTCAGTATTGTATGTTGTATTGATACTATTCTTGCTAACGGCAAGATGCGCCTCTATCCTTGCGGGGCCCTCGTGCCTTAAACGGATAGGCGCGCATCTTGGGCGTGACATGCCTAAGACTTGATCACTTTCTTGGCTTCAAACTTGATGTCAAAGTAAAGGAGTTCAATCGCCCATTTAGCCACTCGACCAGTCGCTCCCGATTGTTAAGGATCTCGGATAATGGAGCATCACTGACGAATGAAATGGAGTGGTCCTGAAAATAGTGCACCACCTTCTTTGTTGACAAATAAATACAATAAACAAGATTCTAGTAATGTAGATATCTTTGCTTCGAAGGAATCAACACTTTAGAAATGTAGTATATTGGTCGTTGGACTTTGTAAGCCTTGCCTTCCTCTTCCCGCTCGACAGTCAAAACTATACTGGCGACCTGATTAGTGGCCGCGATGTATAGGAGAAAAGGCTCTTTGCTACGCGGAGCAGAAAGCACCAGCTAGGTAGAAAGTAGGGCTTTGAGCTCGACAAACGCTGCTTCAGCTTCTGGAGTCCACTCGAACGTGTCAGATTTCTTCATCGGTCGGTACAGAGGTAATGCCTTCTCACCGAGATAAGAAATGAATTAACTCAATGCTGCCAACCAACCTGTGAGCTTCTAAACATCGTGCACTCGCACAGGACTCTTCATTCGGGTAATGGCGCTGATTTTCTAGGGGTTGACATCGATCCCTCGTTCGGAAACAAGAAAACCGAGCAACTTGCCGCCAGGGACACCAAAAGTACACTTAGCCAAATTCAGCTTGACATCAACCTCCTCAAATTGGCGAAAGTCTCAGCCAAGTCAGCCAGCAGGTCAGAACCTTTGCGGGACTTGACAACGATATCGTCCATGTAAGCTTCAACATTCCGAGGAATCTGGTCGAGTAAACACTTCTTTATCATGCGCATGAAAGTAACGCTGGCATTCTTCAAACCAAATGGCATGGTGATGTAGCAAAAACATTCGAATGGGGTGATGAAGGCTGTTTTTATTTCATCCAGACCAAACAGACGGATCTGATGGTAACCAGAGTATGCATCTAGAAACAATAAACGCTCACATCCCGCAGTCGAGTCAACCATCTGATTGATGCGAGGGAGCAGCAAATGATCTTTCGGGTAGACCTGATCGATATGATTGAAGTCAATACCCATGCGTAGTGACTTGTCCTACTTGGGGACCGTGACAACATTTGAGTGCCACTTAGAGTGGTAAATCTCTTGAATGAACTTGGCCTGCTAGAGACGAGCCACCTCTTCACCGATTGCTTAACGCTTCTCTGCCGCCGACCGACACAAATGTTCTTTCACCGGCTTGGCCTTCGGATCAACTCTCAGACGGTGCTCAGCTAGCTCCCTAGGAAACCCCGGCATGTCAGCAGGCTTCCATGCGAAGATGTCCCAGTTCTCACGGAAGAACTGGATGAGCTCAGCTTCCTATTTGCTGTCGAGTGTTGACGATATGTTGGTCAAGGCACCAGTGAAATCTGTCGGGTGAATGTGCACCTTTTTCACTTCCCCTGTCGACTGAAAAGCTAACTCAGAAGCAGGCTTCTTAGAATGCAATAAATCAGCAGGGTCAGCTCTCTTCGTATACTCTTCTAGCTCGACCATAACCATATCATGATCGGCAATTTTGGAGCCCTGTGGGAGGCACTCCTCAGCCCGCTATCAATTGCCAATGATTGTGATCACACCTTTGGGCCCAGGCATCTTCAGTTTGAGATGCATGTAACATGGACGGGCCATGAAATGAGCATAATCTGGCCAACCAAGAATGACATGATACGCGCTTTGGAAGTCCATGACTTCAAATGTCAATTTTTCCTTGCGAAAATTCTTATCCGTCCCAAATGTTACATTCAATGCAATTTGGTGCAGTGACTTGGCCTTCTTCCCTGGGATGACTCCATGGAATTGCATGTTGCTCTCACCGAGTCGGGACATCGGAATGCCCATCCCTTTAAGGGTATCTGCATATAGAATGTTCAAACCGCTACCACCGTTAATGAGGACCTTGCGGAGTCGAGTGCCCCCCACAACAGGATCGACCACCAAATCCTGCCTACCGGGAGTGGACACATGAGTAGGATGATCCGACTCATAAAATGTGATGGCATACTGAGACCACTTGAGCTAAGTGGGAGTTGTGGACACGGCCATGTTGACTTCTCTGTTGATGACCTTCAGTCGACTCTTGCTTTCAACGTCAGCAAAAATCATCAGTGTAGCATTGACATCGGGAAAAGTTTCTTTGTCTTCATCATAATCATTTTCGGGGGGGTTTTCTCACTCGATGGGCCTTCCTTGAACTGCTGGATCAACAGACGGCACTGTCGAGTGGTATTCTTGGGCAATATCAGATTGCCTTCTTCATCTTTCCTCGTGTGAATTGCACACAGTAAATCCAAGACATCAGTCCCTGACTGGTTTTTTTCCGTTCTTGGGGTTGAACTGTCCCTTGGACTTGCCCTTTTTTCCCTTGGGCCGCCAGAGCAGCTGCCTCTGCCTGAACAGGGCCATTAGCCTTCTGCTTTTGCTTCCGACTAGAGTTGCCGCCGGCATCGTTGTCGACTGCTTTTCCCTTGCCTCTGCGGAGGCGGTCATCTTCTTCGCCATTGGCGTACCGAGTGGTGATTTTCATCATCTTACTCAGCAAAATATCACTTGTTCGCCCAAACTTCAGATAGAGCTCTCTGTATTTCACTCCAGCCTTGTAAGCACAAATAGCCTGATGCTCGGAAATGGTCTCCACTGTATGATGCAAAGTGGACCAACACTGAATGTAATCTCTCAAAGTCTCGTTAGGCCTCCGAACACAATGTTGTAAATCAATCAGACCGGTAGGATGCTTGCAAGTGCTCTCGAACGTTCTGATGAACACTCGGGCAAAATTTTCCCAGCTGTGGATGCTACAAGGAGCCAAGCAATTTAGCCATGCACGAGCCGAACCATCTAACATCAAGGACAAATGCTTCATTTCAATGTTATCGTTACCACCACCAATCTGAACAGCCACTCGGTAATCATCCAACCCTGTTTCTGGCTTTGACTCGACAGAAAACTTGTCGATCCCGGCCGCCAACCTGGAGTTGGGGGTATCTGTGCAGAACGAATAGCCCTGCTAAAACACTCGGGACCAGAAATAACAGCAGTGCTGCCACTCGAGAAATCTCTGTCGTACCCATCTCTATGGGCTCTGCCTCTGTCGATTTGCCTTTGAGTGAGGAAGTCTCGAGCATCAAACCCTGGGTTCTGCTCACCACCGAACGAGCAACTTTCGTCCTAGTGCCGGGGCACGTACGGACTACCCCGTAGAGGAGTAGGCACTCGAGGGTGGTCATCACGGTAAAACTAATCCCTTCCCAGATCTCTGTACTGATCTTCATAGAAACCTTCGCCCCTGCGATGCAAAGGCGAACCAGGACTGTGTGTCGACTGAACAGTCTCTGCTTTTGGTGAATTGCTATGAATCATGTTGTGCAACTTCGAAACAATAGAATTTTGACATTGTGCTGCATCAAGCAATGCTCTAATCTGCAACAAACCTCTACCGACTTCCGATTGCGATGGCTGGATGGAATCAGCTATGCTAGCCGCCGCTGCAACATTTAGGACTTGAGTTCGTTATACCTCCACATTGTTCTATGAACCACTCAGAAACAGTTGTCGTTGACATCGACTGAGAGCTAGTGGACGCTGCCGAGCGCGCTCGTCGAGTTCCCTCTGTAGCTCTTCGAGCCGAATGCGTGTGGCCTCCAAGGCCTGAGCCTCAACGGTCACACCAATGATGGCCATATGAAGTACCTCCTCATCATGGCGCGGCTGCTGATTCGACGGTCCACCAGTCTCTCGCCGGTTGTGGACGAAGCCTGGCTCTCGCACTCTCGCAATCGGAGGGGACGGTAGACTGATCGGAGTCTGACTCGAACAGACCGTGAAGTGACTCAAAGGGTTCGATCACCGCAATCTGCAGAGATGAAACTTGGCGAGCCGTCGCATGCCTCACCCAACATTGGATCCATGAGCGACCAGATCGCTTGCGACTATAAATAGCAGGGAGAGCTGAAGAGTACAGAGTGGACGGCTGCCACAGGAGTACGCCATAAGAGCTCGCTCGGAAGTGCGCAACCCCGCGGATAGGAAGTGCCTCGACGTCGAGAGGTGCTTCCTGGAGCCATGCCGAATGATCGGCAATGAAGGTGAGTGCCTCGAAACGGATCTCATGGCCCATGGAGAAAACACCGCCAGAAGACATGACGAAGGGGGGGAAATGCAACCTCGTCGAAAGTCGCTTAGACGCCTGCCCCACGGTGGGCACCAATTATCGTGGGAACGAGTCTAACAGTACAAGATAGGGGTATGAAAGGAGAGGGCATAGTCCTAGCTACGATGAGGATGTACACACGTATGTATGAGTTCAGGCCCCTCTCGTGGAGGTAACAGCCCTACGTCTCAGTGCTCGGGAGCTTTTGTCATGTGTAGAGTGTGAGTTATAGAGGTTGCGAACCCTTGTGCCATAGGGGAGGGGTGGCTTATATGGAGTATCATGCCCCCATAAGTGTGAGGCATCCAAGGGTCCGATCGTGGGTATAAAGACGAGCATTACTGGTAATGTACATCATAATTGCTACTAATGATGACTGGCCTAACGCATGCCTGTTGGCCTCCCAGGAGTGGCTTCTGGTCTTCCGGCGTCGACTGGAAGTGAGGTCTTCCGAGTGACATGTGACTATCGAGTGGAGGGAGAATATACAGAGTGAATTATATGTCGAGTGACTTGAGCACCATGGTGAATCCAATCGGAATCTCTCTTGTAATCTTTAAGTCCTCCAATATAGTGTCCTTATGTAGGGTATGTAGGTCAGGCCTAGGACCCTGCCCTAGGTACATATCCTCGTCACCGGCTTTGCGGTGGCTGAAGAGCCAATCAAGAGGGTGTGAAAGCTAAACCCGGCGGGCTGGAAGCCCCCAAATGACCCCTTTGAGGGAATCAACTTTTAAGTATATAACCCGGCCTTGCGGTGGCTGAAGAGCCAATCAAGAGGTTGTGAAAGCTAAACATGACGGGTTGGAAGCCCCCAAGTGACCTTTGTTGAAATATCCACCTTTGCACAATCTTGTATGAAGAAACGACAAAAGCCCCGTCTTGTAGGGATGCCAGCTTTATTATATGAAAAAGGTATATACAATGATGGATGTATGTACATTGATGAGAGTCGATGACTCAAGTGTAGTAAGGCCGGAGATGATGTCACATCCCTAATTAGCTTACCTAGCATAGCATGTGTGTGCATCATGTTTCACTTTTTGCATCAAATTGAAATGGGGATTAACAAAAAAAACCAAACACTTCATTTGACTCAAACCAAGTTAATGATTGTGAAAAACCAACAAATCAAAAATGCCCATCTAAAAAGTCAACTATGTCTGATAAATGTGGACATGATTATATCAGACGTCGTTCTAAATATTTGAATATGTCTAGCATTTTAAAAATAAATGTTAAAGCTGCTGAAAATGCCAAATAAAGCATTGTAAATATTTCAGTTTTCAAAATATTCTGAAACTTTTTATAGAAGTTTGAAATATTCAAACTAAGTTCTATAAAATATTTGGGATATTTTATGCCTAGCATTTGTGCCTAAAAACAAATAAAACAAATGACAGAAAAATAAAAAAGAATCTGGAAATTTAAAAAAAAAAGGAGGAAGCACCTGGCCCGGCCCATCTGGCCCAGCACCGTCGTCGTCCTCATGCCGACCAGGAGGACGAGCGCGTGCCCGCCGTGCGCACGTGCCGGAGCTGCCATGCAACCTCCTGCGTGCCTGCTTCCCTTGCCATGCTGGCGAGCCGATGGGAACACGCTACCGTCCCATTGCTCTCGCTCTCCCGCATTCTCCCCTCCTGCTTCCTACCTCTCCTCTACTCCGCCATGGCCGACGGCCCCGCTCGCTTGCCATCGTAGCTGCAGCCGCTCCCATGCCTCCCTGAGCCTGCTAGAGGCTCCGCCTCGTCGTCCCCGTCCTCTGCGCTGGGACACACATCACCAGGAGCCCAGGAGCGTCGCCCTCCAGCTCTTCTTCCTCCTCGTACCCGAGCTCCGCTGTCGTCAATTCGTCACCCCCGAACCCTCCCTGAGCAAGGTCTCGTCGGCTCCGAGCCCACTATGAGATCTCGGCCCTTTCCCATCTCTTCCCCAGTCGTTTCCCCCTTTGTAGGCCCTGGTTGCGTCAGCTCCCGAATGCCTTGCCGCACGAGCTCGTCACCGCGTTGCTCCGGTGACCAGCTGGTCCATCCGAGGCCACCATCGAGCTCGTGGGGTCGCATAGAGCCCGTAGGTGCTAAGCACCGACCGTGTGGCGCCTTGGTTCGTTGAGCTCATGCTAGCCCGAGCTCCGGCAGCTGCCGAGCTCGTTACCGGTGTCGATCCCGGCCATCTTAGCCTTTGAGAGGTTTCAGGGTGGACGCGCGCATGAGCCTAGGCTCACCTGGTGCCCTCCACCGTCCTTTTGGTCGCCGGAGCAGGAAACCCGAACCCTCCGCCATCTCTGGAGCCATCGGCGGCTCAACGTCGGTGGGTTTGGCCAGCGTTGACCACGGGGGTTTTACCTGTGGGTCACTGGTAAGTGGGGTCAGGCCCTGTTAATTAGGATTAGGTTAAATATTTAATTAGTCATTGTCACAGTAAATAGCTAAACCTTGCAACCTAGCATACTGGGTAGATGCTTGAGCCATGATGTGCTTTGCTTACTTTGCCTGTTATGCTTGCTATGCTTAGAGTTGTGTCAGGTCTGATTCATTTGGGTGATGAACTGGAGTGAGACAATATTGTTCTGATGTGATAAGTTTATGATAAACCCGACTTGGTAAAGGTAGTGATGAGAGGCTATGTAGGAGTACATAGGAGGTTGTCTCATTGGGACCGTTCTTAGGAACTGAGTTATGTGTTTGTGATCCAAGGCTAGTTACTACCACATGTTGGGATACTTAATTGACCCTCTCGACTTATCAATCTCTTAGTCCTTGGTCCAGCAGTTGCAAGTAGTTTCTGGTGTTTATAGCATGCTGGAGGCCGTGCGTAGCGCTGACCCTAGGGGTGGGTTATGACGCGGTAGGCAGTGGCACGATGTACCAAGGGTCACCCGAATGGTGGGCTTGGGAATCCTGCGCTCATCGTTTGGGGCCATAGCAGAAACTTTGGCCGGACTTCCGTGCGGATTTAGTCTCAAATAGGCGATAGCTTGGACTAGAGGTCTTGTGTGATTGACGGTCGTGGTTGACTCCCTCGCTGGGCTTCTGCTTGAAGGTTGCCGAGGTGCATGGTTTTATGAGCATACAACGATAAGTGGCGAGAGCGTGTGTGAAGAAGTACACCACTGCAGGGTATGAAACTATTCGAATAGTCACGTCCTCGGATATGGACTACTTGGACAACTTATGTTGTTCATAGATAATTTAATGGATACTCATAAAAATATCAAGACAAGTGTGAGTATCGTGGACGGCACTCTTGTAAGAGACGGAAGTGAATCCATGGTGGTGTATTGTTGTGGAGTTAGTGGAGTCATGTGCGATATCTAAAATTTAATCAAAGAGTTAAAATTGTGTAGCATAGGTTACGCATGAGTCAAAGCTGGCATTGCTGCATAAACTCCACCACTCCCTTTGTTGATACATGAGCATGAATAGTCTAGGACTGTTTTAAAGACTTGCTCAGTACGTTTGTACTCATGTTTGCTTAATAAATGTTGCAGATGAAACTCATGACCCATCAGGTGGGTTCTATCTAGATGACGACGATGCCGAATAGCTGGTGTCCCTGCTACGACCTTACGCCCTGTGGCAGGCTGTAGATAGTCAGGCCATGTGCCTTTTTACCCTTTCAAATGTTTATACTCACACAACTTTATGCTTCCGCTTGGTTTGTATGAACTTGCTTGTATGACTTGAGTGTCGGGTCATGTGACCCCTACCGGTAAGAACATATTATGCAAGGCTTTTCTGAGCCTCTTAAATAAAAGTTATTTTGATGTATGGTTATGTTGTGATGCCATAGTTGTATCTATGCATATCGGGCATGTCGTGCGTCCGTGTGACGTGCAACGGTATGTATGGGATCAGACACCTAGTCATGTGCCTTTAGTAGTACTCTTTATGGGAAACTGCCTCTTTGTGCTTCCATCGAGCCTTGGTAGCTTGCTACTACTCCGGACACATTGATTGATCGGCATGTATCCTTCTTTGCTGCTATGTCTGTCCCCTCGGGGAAATGTCTCGCAGTGTAATTGAGTCCCTGTAGCCTGCTACGACTCATCTACGTGCAGTGATGACATTTATGTCCCACGGTGTAATGGAGTCCTTGTAGCTTGCTATGACTCCACTCCACACGCTTGAGGCCGACACCTGCATTGCTGGGTTACGTATGCATGTTTCCGACAACGTTCACATAAATGAGCCGAAAGACGCAATCGGTCCCGGCTAAGGTAAGGCTGCAGCCGTGGAGTTTACTGTGCGTGAGGCCGCAAAGTGATGTGATGTGTTACAGTCTGGATTCATATGACTTAGGATCGGGGTCCCGACAGCGTTGGTATTAGATCCTGGCTGACTGTAGGACTACCAAGCCAAACCGGTCGAAGTTGAGTCTAGAAACACTATAGAAAAGTAGGGGAATTGATTGTGGAAGGGAACATAAGGCTCTTTTTATTCCTCTTCCCAAGTTAATCTATTCTGAGTCATTCTCATCTTTTCTACGGGGTTAAGATCTAGGATTCTCATCTATTTCCTAGGATGACGAGTTACTAACCATGGACTATTAGCTAGCTTGTTCACAAGTGAACTTCGGTACTCGAGTATTGTTGGTGTGACAAACAGTTGGAGAAGAGATTTGAGTCTAGATAATCGAGTGGTTATGCTTTCCAATCTTTTGCAGTTGTCTCAAAATCCTTTTTGAGCAATTACAATCGTTATGTTGTCCAATTTCTGCTAGAGTCTCTAATGTCTTTGCATCATTCTCTGTTTCAGATGCCCCCTCGTCCTTCCCGTCAGGTGGTCCGTCTGACCAGGTGCATCGATGTACCGGGTCACACGACCATGTTGGTTAGAGTTATGATGGAGGCTGGTTACCGTTGGTACCCAGAGTACATAGTGGAGGAGCAGTATCGAGATTTCAACCAGAGCCGATATTTGTGTACTGTTAAGATATATCCATCATATCCTGGAGCTACAAAGCAGCTTCATTGGACTTATGGAGTAGGTGTCACCATAGACATGGCAGTTCAGTAGGCCGCCTACACCATGCTGACTATCATGAGGTTTCACCATGGTCTGCTTCAGAACACAGAGTTTTGTTATGTTCCTGCTTCTCTGGGAGGAGAGGATAGCTATCTTAGCATAGATGATCATTCTCATAAGGACCCTAGGCTGCAGGTGACTACTCGGTTGTTGGAGAACAGGGATCGTGATGCACGTGCCCTTCGCATGGAGCTATATGCTACCCATGCACGTCTTTGGACAGCCCTGACGCATCTAGCACCTGTCGTGCAGATAGGCTATGGAGATTTGGAGATGCTGAACCCATCGCGGACTTATCTGCCAGCACACGTAGACTGGCCCGATGTTGGAAGCATCACTCCTCTTCGAGGACCGTTGTTGCCACCAACAAGGGCACCGAGGCCATATCTTTGTCCTTACAGTTTCCATGGATCCCAGGATAGAGTGTTTCCAAATCCTCAGGTTCAGCTCTCGGTCCACGGGGGTAACCTATATGAGGCATTCTACGGCGATGCTTGAGTACGTGGAAGTTAGCACTAGTATGGTAGTAGTCGTATTGCCACAGTGTTGCGTGTCTTGTGGGATATGACTGAGGTTGAGAGCTGAGTTCCGGAGGTGTAGATAGATAATGTATAGGAAGCTTATAATGCCTTCGATGAGTTGTGTCATCTCTCTGTAGTTTGTATTTAAACTTGGGCTTGAACAGAACTATGTCATGGTGTGTATGAATCATGGTGTTCATATGGCAGTTGTTATTACCATGTTGATCGGGTGTTTGCCCATGCATGCCATGTTGTCCAGTACATTCCTTATCTCATTCCTTAGAGTTGGTGTCTTCCTTATCTAAGTTGTGGGTTTGTTTTCCTGGGATGGTGTCAACTAGGAATAACCCCGTGCCTGCCCCCGAGCTGGGCGAGGGAAGCCAACCAAGGCAAGAGAATCTACCACAGCCGCCCTCTTTGGCAGAAGTGATGCTCGAAGCTGAACGGAATAAAAGGGAGACCAACAGGCTTTTGGAACATATTGAGCAGAATACAGCGTGTCCTCCCCGCAATGATCGCAATGATGGTGTGTCTCTCAATGACTTCGTCAAGTTGTGCCCACCTAAGTTTCATCATTCGGTCGACCCGCTTGATGCGGATGACTGGCTGACCAGCATGTCTCGCAAAATCCGAGCTGCCAATGTATCTGAGGCTAACAAGGTGACCTTTGCTGCATACTTTTTGGAAGGACCCACCAATCTGTGGTGGGAAAATTATGAAGCTATGAGTACCGCAGGCCGCGCACCAACTTGGGCAGATTTCAGTGAGGCATTCCGTACCCATCACATCCCGGAAGGGCTGCAGAGGAGTTTTGTACTTTCACCCAGGGCAAACTGACAGTGGATGCCTATAGCCATGAGTTCGGCAATCTTGCTTGCTCTTCTCTGGAGGAAGTGTCAACTGATGCGAAGAAACAGGCTAGATTCCGCAAGGGACTTAGTCCTGAGCTCCGTCGAGATCTGCGCATGCATGAGTGCACAACCTTCTAGGATCTCGTCAACAAGGCTATCAATGCCGAAACTGGACAGACTGATTACGACGCAACTAAGAAGCACAATCATGACTTCAGCCCCGCATCTGGTTCAGGCTCCAACAAACGCCGGGTGTGGGTGCCCAACGCAGCTCTGCCGCCAAGGTAAACCGCGAGGCCATCCTTCCAGGTGCCTCGCCCAGCTCAGCCCAACCCTGCAGCCAGGACATTCGGAGGTCCTCCAACCAATGCTGCTCTCCGTGCCACCATTGTCTGCTACAAGTGTGGAGAACCAGGACACTACTCCCGTGAGATTCCTCAGAAGAATGCTAAGCCAGCTGGACGTGGGAAGCCGGGAAAAACCTTCTATGTGAAGCCAGCTCCTGCTCGTGGTCGAGTGAACTACGTTTCTGCTGAAGAAACCCTTGAGGATCCTGATGTTATCCTAGGTATGCTCCTTGTCAATAGTCATCTAGCATCTATTCTATTTGATACTGGAGCATCTCATTCATTCATCTCAGAAAGTTATGCATAGTTGCATAACATGTCTTTTCGTGATATGCCTACTCCTTTAGTAGTTCAGACTCTTGGTTCAAAATGGCAAACTTCTAGGGTAAGCCATGACAATGAGATTCTTGTGGATAGGTTAGTCTTCCTAGCATCTTTGATAGCCCTCAAGTCTTCAAACATCAATATCATCTTAGGCATGGACTGGATGAAAGCCCACTATGCTAAGATTGATACTCATACTAGGAATGTTCAACTTACACATCCATTGGGTGAGATAGTTAATGTCTCCACTCGAGCAGCCAAGCGCCAACTCTATTCTCTCAATGCTAGGCCTCTTCCAAAATTAGAAGATATTCTGGTAGTCCGTGACTTTCTGAATGTCTTTCCAGAAGAACTGCCAGGAATTCCACCTGTCAGAGATGTTGAGTTTGTGATAGAGCTCATCTGAGGGACTGTCCCAATAGCCAGAAGACCCTATAAGATGGCACCCTTAGAACTAGCCGAACTCAAGAAACAACTCGATGAGGCTTTGAAGAAAGGTTTCATCCGTCCTAGTTCTTCTCCTTGGGCTTGCCCCATCCTCTTCGTTAAGAATAAGGATGGATCGGATCGGATGGTTGTGGATTATCGGCCAGTGAATCTGGTCAACATAAAGAATAAGTATCCACTCCCCAGGATCAACGATTGGTATGATCAACTCGCTGGATCCTCTGTCTTTTCCAAAATGGATTTGAGGTTGGGATACCATCAAATCAGAACTAGAAACGGGGACGTTCCAAAAACGGCTTTTGTTACTCGTTATGGCCAATACGAGTACACTGTCACGTCCTTCGGTTTAACCAATGCCCCAGCCACCTTCTCTCGCTTGATGAATTCGATCTTCATGGAGTATTTGGATAATTTTGTCGTGGTATACCTCGACGATATACTCATCTACTCGAAGAACGAACAGGAACATGCCGAGCATCTAAGGCTGGTATTGATGAAACTTCGAGAGCACCGTCTGTATGCCAAATTCTCCAAGTGGGAACTTTGGTTGCCAGAAGTGACGTACCTAGGCCATGTAATCTCTGGTAAAGGTATTGATGTCAATTCCGAGAGAGTTCAGGATGTCCTTGATTGGACTCAACCAGAATCGGTTAAGCAAATTCGGAGTATCCTTGGCTTAGCAAGCTATTGTTGCGGCTTTCTCGAGAATTTCTCCAAGGTTGCGAAACTTCTGACTGAACTCCTCAAGAAAGATAAAAAGTTCGAGTGGAATCCACAATGCGAGCATAGTTTTCAGTAGTTGAAAAGACGCCTGACCTCTGCTCCCATTCTGGTGCCACCAGACTTCTCTAAGGACTTTGTTATCTATTGCGATGCCTCGCAACAAGGATTAGGTTGCATTCTCATGCAATATCGTCATGTGATTGCATACGCATCTCGACAGTTGCATCCACATGAGGATAATTATCCAACACATGATCTTGAGCTTGCAGCTGTGGTCCATGCACTGAAAACTTGGCGACATTACCTTCTGGGTAATCGTTGTGAAATTTACACTGATCACCAAAGTCTGAAATATATTTTCACCCACACGGATTAGAATCTCAGGAAAAGATGGTGGGTTGAGTTGATTACAGATTACGACTTAGGTATAACTTACACCCCGGTGAAAGCCAATGTCATGGCTGATGCACTAAGTCGTAAGTCTTATTGTAACAACTAGATGTTACAACAAGGTGAACCACTTCTCTGAGGAATTTCGGAAGTTGAACGTCCACATTGTTCCTCAAGGATTCCTTTCCAACCTGCTGACGAAACCTACTCTTAGGGATCAAATAGTAGCTATCCAGAGGTATGATAAGGGTATATCTCAGATCAAGAAGAATATTGCTAGCGGAAACGCTAAAGATTTCTCCAAAGACGATCAAGGTGTTGTGTTCTTTCAGAACCAGTTGGTGGTTCCTAAGAGCAGACGCTTAAGACAGCTAATCCTTAAGGAGGATCATAATTCTCCTCTCACAATTCATCTGGGTAGTACCAAGATGTATCAGGATCTACGCCAGTGGTTCTGGTGGACTAGGATGAAGAGCGAAATTGCGCAGTTTGTTGCTAACTGCGACGTTTGTCGTCGCGTTAAGGCATTCCCTCTCTTTGTCGTCGCAGAACATCAAAGGCCTACTGGCCCCTTCAGCATTTAGCTATTCCTGAATGGAAATGGGATAAGATCGATGTGGATATCATTACCGGATTTCCCAGGATTAAGAGAGGGAATAATGTTATCTTTGTAGTCATAGACCGCCTTTCCAAAGTGGCTCATTTTCTCCCTGTTTGGGAGAGTATAACTGCTAGCCAGCTAGCGGAGTTATATGTTTCTCGAATAGTTTCTCTTCGTGGTGTTCCATTGGAGATTAACTCAGACCGCGGAAGTATCTTTACTTCCCGATTTAGGGAAATTTTCCAAACCGTTATGGGGACTCATCTATCCTTTAGCACTGCTTTCCACCCTCAATCAAGTGGTCAAGTTTAGAGAGTCAATCAAATCCTCGAAGACATGCTCCGATCTTGTGTTATATCCTTCGATATGAATTGGGAGAAATGTCTTACATTTGCCGAATTTGCTTATAACAATAGTTATCAATCAATCTTGGGCAAAGCCCCTTTTGAAGTTCTCTATGGACGAAGGTGTCGAACACCTCTTAACTAGTCACAAACCGGAGAGAGGCAACTCTTTGGCCCGAATATGATCCAGGATGCAGAGGAGCAAGTTCAAATTATTCATGAAAAGTTGAAAACAGCCCACTCTCGTCAAAAGAGCCAATATGATCGTCATCATAAGGCTGTGACCTATCAACTTAACGAGAAGACTTACCTTCGGGTTACACCTCTGAAGGGTACCCACCGATTCGGTATCAAGGGCAAGTTGGCTCCTCATTACATTGGACCTTTCGAATTCTTGCTAAACGAGGAGAGGTTGCCTACGAACTTCCGCCGCATCTTTCCAAGGTTCATGATATCTTCCATGTCTTGCAACTCAGGCGTTGCTTCTCGGACCCTGTCCGTGAAGTAGACCACGAAACGCTTGATCTCCAAGATAACCTTACATATCGAGAATACCCTGTTCATATTCTTGATCAAGCTGAGCATACCACTCGACGTCCGAACATCAAGTTTCTCAAGGTTCAGTGGTCACACCATTCTGAGAAGGAGGCCACATGGGACAAGGAGGATCGTCTTCGACTAGAGTACCCCGCACTCTTCCCGACGACTTCAAAATCTCGGGACGAGATTCTTTTGAGTGGGGGTGAGTTGTCACATCCCTAGTTAGCTTACCTAGGACAGCATGTGTGTGCATCATGCTTCACTTTTTGCATCAAATTGAAATGGGGATTAAAACAAACCCCAAACACTTCATTTAAATCAAACTAAGTTAATGATTGTGAAAAACCAACAAATCCAAAATGACCATCTAAAATGTCCCCTATGTGTGATAAATGTGGACATGATTATATCAGGGGTCATTCTAAATATTTGAATAATTATAGCATTTCAAAAATAAATATTAAAGCTGCTCAAAATGCCAAATAAAGCATTGTAAATATTTCAGTTTTCAAACTATTCTGAAACTTTTTATAGAAGTTTGAAATATTCAAACTAAGTTCTATAAAATATTTGGGATATTTTATGCCTAGCATTTGTGCCTAAAAATAAATAAAACAAATGGCAGAAAAATAAAACAGAATCTGGAAATTTAAAAAAGAAAGAAAGGAGGAAGCACCTAGGTCGGCCCATCTCGCCCAGCACCGTCGTCGTCCTCCTCGCGGCCAGGAGAACGAGCGTGGGCCCGTCGTGCGCGCGCGTCGAAGCTGCCACGCAGCCTCCTGTGTGCCTGCTTCCCCCGCCGTGCTGGCGAGCGGATGAGGACGCGGTGTCGTCCCCATCGCTCTCCCTCTCTCTCCCATTCTCCCCTCCTGCTTCCTTCCTCTCCTCTGCTCCGCCATGGCCGACGGCCCCGCTTGCTCTCCGTCGTAGCTGCAGCCGCTCCCGTGCCTCCCTGAGCCTGCCAGAGCCTCCACCTTGTCGACCCCGTCCTCTGTGTCGAGCCACGCATCGCCAAGAGCCCTAGAGCGTCGCCCTCGAGCTCTTCTTCCTCCTTGAACCCAAGCTCCGCCCCTGTCGATTTGTCACTCCCGAGCCCTCCCTGAGCATGCTCTCGTCGGCTCCGAGCCTGCTGTGAGCTCCCGGCCCTTTCCCCTCTCTTCCCCGGTCGTTTCCCCCTCTGTAGGCCCCGGTTGCGTCGGCTCCCGAATGCCGCGCCACACGAGATCGTCGGTGGCGTTACTCCGGTGACCAGCTGGTCCATCTGAGGCCACCATCGAGCTCGGGGGGTCGCGTAGAGCCCGTAGGTGCTAAGCCCCGGCTGTGTGGCGCCCTGGTTCGTTGACCTCGTGCTCGCCCGAGCTCTGGCAGCCGCCGAGCTCGTTGCCGGCATCAATCCTGGCCGTCTCAGCCTCTGAGAGGTGTCAAGGTGGACGCGCGCGTGAGCCTAGGCTCGCCTAGTGCCCTCCGTCGTCCTTTTGGTCGCCGGAGGAGGAAACCCGACCCCTCCATTGTCTCTAGAGCCACCGGCAGCTCAACGCCGGTGGGTTTGGCCGGCGTTGACCATGGGGGTTTGACCCTTGGGTCACTGGTAAGTGGGGCCGGGCCCTGTTAATTAGGATTAGGTTAAATATGTAATTAATCAAGTTAATTAAGTTAATGACCCACTGATCGTGGGCCCTACCCTAATCTAATTAGTAATTAGTTATTTAATTAACTCTGTGAGTAGCTCGGTCACTGACTAGTGGACCCCACTAGTCAGGTCTGACCTCAACGGTGTGTTGACCAGCTGATATCATGATGATGTCATGCTGATGCAATAAAGAATTTTCTGAATTAAATTAATTCCACAAACTATTTAAAACTTAGAAAATTGATAGAAATTAATCTATAACTCAGATTGAAATAATTTATATATGAAAATTTATCAGAAAAATCCAATGAATCCAATGGTGCTATTATCATGCATGTTAGAGCAACCTATATAGATGAACATTTACAATTACTAATAGGTTAACATATGAAATATGAAATGGAGAACAATTTTGAACCTATATTAAAAATCACTTCATCTAACTTGGACAGTACTTTCATTAGCTCATCCATACATGCTGCCATGTCATGATCATGCATCATATTGTTGCACTTGTAGTGTATTGATTGCTATTGGTATGCATTACGGTAGGCCTTGCTTTTGAGGATACCTCCGAGTATTCCAACGAAGGAGAAAACCTTCCCGCTTCCCAGCAAGGCAAGCAACCCCTTTGATCATTACGATAACATCCCATTCTCTTGCTCCTTCTCTTGTTTATTGCATTAGGACAAACGTTCACTTGTCTATCATACATGGTAGATGAACTCATTCCTTTGCATGACCTGTCATTGTCACAGTAAATAGGTAAACCTTGCAACCTAGCATCTTTGGTAGATGCTTGAGCCATGATGTGCTTTGCTTACTTTGCCAGTTATGCTTGCTATGCTTAGAGTTTTGTCAGGTCTGATTCATTTGGGTGATGAACTGGAGTGAAACAATATTGTTCTGAGGTGATAAGTTTATGATAAACCCGACTTGGTAAAGGTAGCGATGAGAGGCTATGTAGGAGTACATAGCGGGTTGTCTCATTGGGACCGTTCTTAGGAACTAAGTTCCGTGTTTGTGATCCAAGGCTAGTTACTACCACATGTTGGGATACTTAATTGACCCTCTTGACTTATCAATCGCTTAGTCCTTGGTGCAGGAGTTGCAAGTAGTTTCTGCTGTTTATAGCATGCTGGAGGCCATGCGTAGCGCTGACCCTAGGGGTGGGTTACGACGTGGTACGCAGTGGCATGGTGTACCAAGGGTCACCCGAATGGTGGGCTTGGGAACCCTGCACTCATCGTTTGGGGCCGTAGCGGAAACTTCGGCCGAACTTCCATGTGGGTTCAGTCTCAAAAAGGCGATAGCTTGGACTAGAGGTATTGTGTGATTGGCGGTCGTGGCGGTCATAGATAATTTAATGGATACTCATAAAAATATCAAGACAAGTGTGAGTACCGCGGATGGCACTCTCGTAGGAGACGGAAGTGAATCCATGGTGGTGTATTGTTGTGGAGTTAGTGGACTCATGTGCGATATCTAAAATTTAAACAAAGAGTTAAAATTGTGTAGTATAGGTTAGCCATGAGTCAAAGGTGGCATTGCTGCATAAAATCCACCACTCCATTTGTTTATACATGAGCATGAATAGTCTAGGTATGTTTTAAAGACTTGTTGAGTACGTTTGTACTTATGTTTGCTTAATAAATTTTGCAGATGAGACTCAGGACCCATCAGGTTGGTTCTATCTAGATGTCGATGATGCCGGATAGCTGGTGTCCCAGCTATGACCTTACGCCCTGTGGTGGGATGTAGATAGTCAGGCCATGTGCCTTTTTACCCTTTCAACTGTCTGTACTCAGACAGCTTTATGCTTCCGCTTGGTTTGTATGAACTTGCTTGTATGACTTGAGTGTCGGGTCATGTGACCCCTACCTGTATGACATATTGTGCAAGGCTCTTCTGAGCCTCTTAAATAAAAGTTGTGTTGATGTATGGTTATGTTGTGATGCCATAGTTGTATCTATGCATATCGGGCATGTCGTGCGTACGTGTGACGTGCAACGGTATGTATGGGATCCAACACCTAGTCATGTGCCTTTAGTAGTACTCTTTATGGGAAACTGCCTCTTTGAGCTTCCACCGAGCCTTGGTAGCTTGCTACTACTCCGGACACATTGATTGACTGACATGTATCCTTCTTTGCTGCTGTGTCTGTCCCCTCGGGGAAATGTCTCGTAGTGTAATGGAGTCCCTGTAGCCTGCTATGACTCGTATACATGTAGTGATGACATTTATGTCCCACGGCGTAATGGAGTCCTTGTTGCTTGCTATGACTTGTCTACACACGCTTGAAGCCGACACCTGCATTGCTGGGTTACGTATGCCTGTTTCCATACGGATGTGCCACTTGGGTTCTATGCTAGTCATGTCGGCCTGGTTTCTATCATTTGATTGCCAGTGACATGTTCACATACGTGAGCCAAAAGACGCAAACGATCCCGGCTAAGGTAAGGCTGCAGCCGTGGAGTTTACCGTGCGTGAGGCCGCAAAGTGATGTGATGTGTTACAGTCTGGATTCATATGACTTAGGATCGGGGTCCCGATAGATGAGCAATATTCCACGACCTGTTGGTCTCCTGCCCATAGGTACGTGACCCGTCCCGTACATCAATGAGGTAAAATGACTCGTTATTGAGATTTATGCTAACCACGAAAGGTCCTTCCCAAGGGGGAGATAACTTTATGCATATCCGTCTGATCTTGAATCAAACGTAACACCAAGTTGCCTTCTTGAAACTTCTGGGTGGTTATGATAGCAACGAAGGTCTTGCTGATAAATCACCAATCGTGCTGCTGCAAGATCTCGCTCTTCGTCCAAAGCATCTAACGCGTTCTGTCGCGCCGTCCCATTGTCAACTTCAACATAAGCCGCCACTCTAGGCGAGTCATGACGAATATCACCTGGTAAAACGGCTTCTGCATTGTAAACCACGAAGAAAGGCGTATAACCGGTTGACCTGTTGAGGCGGTTCTGAGACTCCAAAGAACCGATGGTAACTCCTGAACCCAACAACCTGGTGTTCTCTGCAAAGGAACCATAAGGCAGGGTTTGCTGCCTCTCAAGATCTTCTGGTTAGCACGTAATTCCTGACCACTGGACTGTGGATGAGCAACAACAGAAACATCAAGCCGGATGTGCTCACTTTCGCGGAATGCTTACATAGCCCCCTTGGACAAATTCGTTCCATTGTCCGTGATGATACTGTGAGGGTAGCCAAAATGATAGATCAGCTTCCTAATGAATTGAACCGTCGTGGCCGCATCAACTTACTAACCGGCTTTGCCTCGACCCACTTGGTAAACTTGTCAATCGCTGTCAGATTCCGAGCTCCGCAAAACCCTTAAGGTTCGAACACAGGGGCGTGTGCGAAGGTTTCCTATGGCCTCACCCAAACTAGCTCACTACTTGATGGATATGAAGACAAACTCGCACAATGATGAGGAAGAAGATGAACACAGCAGTTTATCCAGGTTCAGGCCGCTATGAAGCATAATACCCTACTCAACTAGTAAAAGGGCCTGAGCCTCGTGAGGGCGCTGAAGATGTGTTCTTGGCTTGCTATCTGGTGGTGGTGTGTTGTGTGGCTAAGTGTCGGATCAGATTCGGGATCTCCTCTATGGTGTGGCCTAGCCTCTATATATAGTGGCGGCCCGGGTCCTCTTCCCTTATCACAATGGCGGGAAGGGATCCCACAACGGCCAATTTTGAAGGGGGACAAGAGTACATCCGCGCCCTGTCCAAAGGTGGTCTTCGTCTGCAAAGTAGTTGTTGGTGATGCAGTGGTGGGCTCGGCGATGACATCCTTCATGTGGGACTCGTGGTCGTGGTCTTGTTGAATCGAAAAGGAAACCTTTGGGCGGTGCTAAGGGAACCCGCGTACGTCCTTGCTCCATTTACACCAAAGGGGAAACTGCGCCGCCCGGCACGCTGGCACCCACCTGTCCTTCCTTGTGTCACCTTTGACTCCTGAGGCCGAGCTCTGCATAGAGATCCACGCCGCTCAGGAGGGGGCATGAAGAGGCCCATCCGTGCTGGTCTTGACGTTGTTCGTCCTCGCAAGCCCAGGGTCCTCACGAGGGCCTTGTCTCGGGTAACGCCATGACAGGCTGCGCCTAGCTAACAAGTGGGCCATGCCCTGGGCCACACGCGGGCAGGGCTGGGTACCCCCGTATCCAGAACGCCGACGGTAGCCCCCGAGCCCAAGGCGTGCCCGGGCTGGCTTCAGAGCGAAGCTTTTGGGGGCATCTCGAAGCGTCGTAGGATCCAAATGCCTGCGGGTTAGGCTTTGCACACGTCGGACGTCTGCACGACGGTGCTACCGCCCCCCAAGGCACCTGGGATCATCATAAGTCAAACTGATGTGACGCCTATGCACAGCGCCGACCATCATTACCTTCCCTTGAATGCTATTGATGCCTAGTCCTTCCCTCCTCGAGCCACGCGGATGTGACCCTTTAGAGGTTGCACGCCTCCCAGGATGTGAGAGGATGTTGGTTGGCCTCCGGCTGTGCATAAGCCAGTGAGGGGGGAAAACCCTCACAACACCATCGTCTACTTCGCCTTCCAGTCTCCAAGCCGCCGCTCTCCCAATCATGGATCTCGTCAGGAAACATTTGCCGCTCAGAGGGGGAAGGCCCCTGAGGAGAGTCCTGCTCCACCGCCTCCCAAGAGGGGCAGTGGCCGTCTACGAAAGTACGCCGCGATGCCGGCGGCGACTTCTCAAGGTTGTGGTCATACCCCGACGCGGTCTGGGGTTGTCATCGGCGGCTACGGCATGGGCCGACCGGTGCGGGCGCCCAGGTAGTCGAAGTAGTGGCGCCCGCGGTGGGAGGGCGCCCTCGGTGTCCCTACCACCACATCCACAGCTCCATACAGCCGACATGGCCTGGGAGTTCGTGGTATGGGCGGATAGGCCGAAGGACGCCTAGCCCCAACTCCTGATCTCCTTTGCGGGGGCGCTGCCGGCCAGGGGGGAGACGGCCTATGGCTGCAGGACGACGGTTGCTGCAGCGCAGCGTCCTGGGTGGAGGTTGAGGTCACCCTGAGGGGCTACGTGTACCTGGTTTGCGGGTGGCAAAAGTTTGCTCACGCCCACGGCGTGGTGGGGAGGTTTACCCTCCACTTCAAGTTCGACGGGGAGGCGATGCTCTTCGTCAAGGTCTTCTGCAACGAGGGTGAATGCCTAGCCTGCTTCCCGGAAGACGCCGGCCACGGTGATCTTGGAGATGAGCTTGCCCTTCACGACGAATGCCACTCCTCCAGCGATAGCGACAGAAACACCCCCTCCGACGGGAGCCCGAGCGACAACAGCAACAGTGATGCCAGCAGCTACGACACCCCGCCACGCTCGAACCTCAGGAGGGGGGCGCCAGTCGGCGCAGCGCTGCTCCTCCACTCCGGAAGCCTTCATGCCAGCGTGCCTTCACGGGCCCGTGAAGGAGGAGGAGGACTCCGGCTGAGTGCCGATGCATGGGCTCCGGAGCCCTTGAACCGGCAGCCCCATGGGGGGCTTTTTCTTCCTTTCCCTACCCCTGCAACTAAAGACCGAGAAAGACCCTGCGGGCATGTAATGAACTAGGGTGTAAGCCCCCTTTTGTCAGTGTTTCTGTTATGTGTCCCGGTTTTCGTGTTTTCATTACTCGATGCGGCCTTTCAATTATGATTAGGGTAATTAGCTTGGTGTGTCTGTCGTGGGCTCCAGGGAAGGTTTGGTCATGGCGCTTTGTGAATCCAGGCGTCCTGTGGTCTTCTCCTTCCTGTAGGTGACGTTAGTTGGAAGGCCTTTCAGCATTTTGCGTCTGCAGGCCCCAGTCCCGTACATTTCCCCACTACCACGGTTGCGTCTGGCCAAGGACACAACCACAGGATGAGGCCTCAACACCCTCGATGCCATTCAGATCACCAAGGACGGCATCGAGGATGCTAGTGGCTTTATGACCGATAAGGCTTCTAAGGCGTGCTCCTCAGGATCCCCCTTGGATGCTCAAGCAGCTCTATGTCGTCGAGTACCAATCCCGCACATTTCCCAACCGCCATGGTTTATAGTCGGATCACCAAGGACACAAACCACGAGGCGATGACTCAATACCCATGATGTCAGCCGGATCACCAAGGATGGCATTGAGGCTGCTAAGTGGCTATATGACCGGTAAGGCTCCTGAGGCACGCTGCTCAGGAGCCCCCTTTGACACTCGAGCAGCTCCCAAAGAATTTTTTTGTTCTAGCCCTGAGAGGGATGGGCCTCTCGAGGACTTGAGATGGTGCGTCGGGCTGTGAATGGAGCCCCCGTGTGAGTGTGAAGCATCATGCGCCTGCTAACTCATCCGGGAGTACCACGCAAGGATCAGGACGCCAAGGCCTTGGCGAGTTGCGAGCACCATGCCCCCCAGCCCCCGCTCATGAGGTGCAAGCACGGTGCCACCCAGCCCCCACTCGCGAGGTGCGAGGAGGGAAGAAGGCAAATGCCCGTCCTGAAGAAAAAAACCCAAAATGGGTGATGGTGATGAACACGATCCCTGACCCATTTCTTAAAGACGTGATTTGAAAAAAACCCGAGTTTTTTTCCAGGAAGGTTGGCAAATTCAAATGAGAGAAAAGAAAATAACATCCGTGTACGCCACCCAGACTAGCCTTCGTCTTCCCCAAGCACTAAGCATAGGGCATCCACGTTGTAGGGGCATAGCCATTGATGGGCAGTGTTGACTTGTTCGCCAGCGTGGAGCTATGGCTGCCACATTGCATAGGAGGAAACCTTCCGCGTCCTCGGGGGGCTTTGGGAGTATACAACCTACTCATTATTATGTGAGACTATCACGGGTTGGTGAAGTATAGGTGTCACGGGTAGAATCTTCGGAGGTGCTGGATGTTCCAGGTGTTCTAGATGGGGACCCCGCCCTGAGTCTCCAAGCGCACTACACCTGGCCTGGAGACGTGAACGACCTTGAACGGGCCCTCCCACATGAGCGAGAGCCAGTGCGCACCATCCTAGTACCTGCCCGCTACCCGCGGGAAGGGCCCCAATATGTCCAGCCCCTAGACCGCAAAAGGCGAGGAGAGCGGGATTCTCTAGAGGCCTTGGGCGGGCTGGTGGATCTGCTTGGCGTGGAATTGGTAGGCCTCGCGGGACCGGACCAGCTCGATGGCATCGTTGAGCGTCGAGGGCCAATCGAAGCCCGATCGGAACGCCTTCCCTGCAAGGGTGCGCGACGAGGAGTGGTGCCCGCAGTCCCCTCCATGAATGTCTGCCAGTAGCTCACACCCCTGCTCCTTAGAGATGCACCACAGCGACATGTTCTTCAAGCGCCTGCGGTACAACTCGCCATCTCGCAGGCAGTAAGTCATGGCCTGCTGTGCCACACGCTCCGCGTCTTCCTCCTTTTCCGGCAGCATGTCGAGAAGGATGTACACCTTGAGCTCCTGCGTCCAGTCATCGTCATGAGACTCCATTGCCAGGAGCAGGCGGGCTCCTGAGGTTGGGCCATAGTCTGGAGCCCCCAGGGGTGACGCTAGGGGGAGCTCCCCACTTCGCGGCGCCGGGTCCTCGAAGGGCGGCGCTACGGAGGGATTGAAGAGTCGTTCCTCAAAGATGCCCGACTCCTAGGGCTCACATCACGATGCCCTCTTAGCAATGTCATCGGCTTCCTTGTTTGCGCCGCACGAGACGTGCTGCAATTCCAATCCCTGAAAACATTTTTCAATCTTACGTACCACTTCCAAGTATGCCTCCATATGCTCGTCCTTGGGTGTATAATCTTTGTTGGAGAAGTTGATGAGGAGTTGAGAGTCGCCCATGACGGAGAGGCATCGGACCCCCAAGGCTGCTGCCGCCCCGAGACCCGCGATGAGGCCCACGTACTCTGCGATGTTGTTGGAAACCTTCTCCACGTACTGGAAACAGAGTTGTATGGAATACCTGAGCTTGTCTCCTGCCGGGGAGGTGATAAAAACCCATGCCCCTACTCCCATGCACGTGAAGGCTCCGTCAAAGTGCATGGTCTAGCCCTCTGGCGCCTCGTCTCTAGGGCAGAGGGACTGACTCCTGTCTAGCCCCCGGTTGGGGGCGTCTGTCCACTCCGCCATGAAGTCTGCCAGGTCCGCCCCCTTGATAACCCTGGTGATGCTGAACTCTATGCTGAAGTCCTGTAGCTCAATGTTCCACTCTGGGACCCTTCCCGCCGCGTTGGGGTTGCATAGGATCTTCTCCAGGGGTTATGCGGACATGACCTTGATGGGATGCCCCTGGAAATAGTGGTGCAGCTTTCTCGAAGCAACGAGGAGTGCTAGAAGGAGCTTCTGTTGCATGGGGTAGCATGAGCGTGCGTCCCGCAGCACCATGATGACATAGTAGACCGGGTTTTCGATGAAGGTGAGGCCTTCTGTGGTGTCCTGTCCCGCGATGGGCTCATGAAGCTTGGGCACCCGAAGGGCTATTGGAGTGGTCGGGACCTCATGGGGATTGATGTCTCAGGGGTTGTTGGAGCCGATGGGGCCTCAGGAGGGTCATGCGCTTCGGGGGCCTCCAGAGCGGCGATGGCCTCGGGAGGTCCGTCCTGGGGGGAAACAGGTTTCTTGGGATCCTGCGAGCCCCCTTGCTCCGTGCCTGGGGACCTGCTCATGCATGGTGATGCGACGTGAGCATTGGCCTACCCTTCCCTAACCGCCACCAATGTGGCGTTGGCGAAATGGGGGGTGGCGGCCAAGAATAGCAGCAATGGCTCCCGAGGGTGAGGTGCCACCATCACCGGTGGGCTCTTGTGGTACTGCTTGAGCTCCTCGAAGGTTGCGTCTGCCTCTGGGGTCCATTCGAAGGGCCCCTTCCTCTTCACGATCTTGAAGAACGGCAGGGCCCGCTCGCCCAGCTTGGAGATGAAACGCCCTAGGGAGGTCACGCAACATGCCAACTTCTGCATCTCCTTGACTGTCCGGGGCGCGCTCATCTTGCTTATGGCCTTTATCTTCTCCAGGTTTGCCTCGATTCCCTGGTGCGACACCAGGAAACCGAGCAGCTTGCCCGAGGGGACCCCGAAGACGCACTTTTCGGGGTTGAGCTTCAGATTTACCTCCCTCGGGATAGCGATGTCTCTTCCAAGTCCTCGATTGGGGTCTTGGCCTCCCTGGACTTCACCACGATGTCGTCGACGTAAGCTTCCGCATTTCTCCCGAGTTGTGGCCCCACGGCGATGTGCATCAGCCTCTGGAAGATAGCCCTGGCATTACGCAGCCCAAAAGGAATGCATGTGTAACAGAATACCCCGCACGAGGTGAGGAAAGCAGTCTTCTCGACATCCTCCATTGCCATTTTTATCTTGTGGTAGCCCGAGAAGGCATCGAGGAAGTAGACGCGGTCGCACTCCGCGATGGAGTCCACGATCTGGTCGATACGCGGCAGCGGGAGAGGGTCCTAGGGGCAACCTTTGTTGAGGCTCGTGAAGTCAATGCACATACACTCCTTCCCGCATTTCTTTGGGACGACCATCGGGTTCGTATGCCACTCTGGGTAGTGTACCTCTCGGACAACACCAGCCTCCTTTAGGTTGCCGACTTCTCGGGCAATGAACGCCTACTTCTCTGGTGCTTGCCTTCTTGCCTATTGCATAACTGGGTGGGCATTCGGGCACACCATGAGGTGGTGCTCGATCACGTCACTCGGGACCCCCGCCAGATCGAAGGCGCTCCATGCGAACACATCCTTGTTCGCGTGTAGGAACGCCACCAATACTTCCTCTCGATCCCGTTGCAGGTTAGTGCCCATGGTGAAGGTAGGACCAGGGTTTTCTTCGTCCATCGGCACCCGCTTTGTCTCCGCCCGACTCTGGGAGAACAGTTGCTTCTTTTTTACTGGCGCGACGTACGGGACACCCCCAGAGTCTTCAGCGGCCTACGTGACGCCCTCGGCGCTGGGGCATGCCGCAGCCGCCGCCTTGTGGGCGAGCCTGAGCGCGTATGACACATCCTTGATGCTCCCCTGGATGGTGAGGATGCCGACGCTCCCGGGCATCTTGACGACGTTGTAGCCTGGGTGCGTTGCCGCCATGAACTGGGCGAGCGTGGGGTAGCAGATTATTGCGTTGTATGGAAGGTGGATGTGGGCGACGTCGAAGTCGACCTGCTCGGTGCGGAAGTTGGAGCGGGTGCCGAAGGTGACGGGGAGACGCACCTGCTCCACGAGGACGACGGATCCATCGACCACCCCGGCGAAGGGCCCCGAAGGCATGAGCCGGCTACGGGGTAGTTGCAACGCGTCGAGAGCCTCCACGGAGATGACGTTGAGGCCGGCGCCGCCATTGAGGAGAGTCTTGGATATGGCCACATCTCTTATGGTGGACGTGCATAGCATGGGGAGTCCCCCGACGGCCGTCATCGCCTTAGGTTGATCGTCGGGGCTGAAGGTGATGTCGATCTCTGGCCATGCGCAGGGCGGCGCGAGCTCGGGTTGTGGCCAGACGGCCCCCACGTGGCGGAGGAACTGCTTGACTTGTCGGTTCAAGGAGGGTGCCTGGGATCCACCAAGGATGCAGGCAACCTCTTTTCCTGCAACCTCTTGTCCAGCCCCATTCGCCATGGGCCGGTCGGCGTCCTGGATCTTGCCCGCCATGGAGTTGCTGAACAAGGGTTGATGGTCGGAGAGGGGGAATGCTTCGACACACCCCCTACCTGGCATGCCAAATGTCAGATTTCGGGCTCCGCAAAACCCTTAAGGTTCGAACACAGGGGCGTGTGCTAAGGTTTCCTGCGGCCTCACCCAACCTAGCTCACTACCCGATGGATATGACGATAAACTGGCACGATGACAAGAAAGAAGATGAACGTGGCAGTTTACCCAGGTTCGGGGCACTGTGAAGCGTAATACCCTAGTCCTGCTTTGGTAGATTCCTCTCGTGGAGGTTTGGGTGGATGAACTAGTACAAAGGGCTTGAGCCTCGGGAGGTTGCTCAAGATGTGTTGTTGGCTTGCTATCTGGTGCGCTGTGTGGCTAAGTGTCGGATCGGATCCAGGATCTCCTCTATGGTGTGTCCTAACCTCTATATATAGTGGCGGCCCGGGTCCTCTTCCCTTATCACAATGGCAGGAAGGGAACCCACAATAGCCAATTTTGAAGGGGGACAACAGTACATCCGCGCCCTGTCCAAAGGTGGTCTTCACCTGCAAGGTAGCTGTTGGTGATGCTGGTGGGCTTGGCGATGACATCCGTCCTGCGGGGCTCGTGGTCGTGGTCTTGTTGCACCGGAAAGGAAACCTTTGGGTCACGCTTTGGGAACCCTCGTACGTCCTTGCTCCCTTTACACCAAAGGGGACACTATGCCACTTGGCGCGCTGGCACCCACCTGTCCTTCCTTGTGTCACCTTTGACACCTAAGGCCTGGCTCTACATAGAGATCTCCGCCACTCAGGATAGGGGCCTAAAGAGGCCCATCCTTGCTTGTATTTACCATGTTCTTCCTCGCGATCCCAGGTTCCTCGCGAGGGCCTTGTCTCCAGCAACGCTGCGCCAGGCCACACCTGGCTGACAAGTGGGCCATGCCCTGGACCGCAGGCAGGCAGGGCTGGGTACCCCTATTCCCAGAATGCCGACAATAGCCACCAACAGGTGGGTCTTCTTGTCTTTAGATCTCTTGAAAGGCTGAACCATGTCAAGCCCCCAGACCGCAAACTGCCAGGTGATTGGAATCATCCGCAGTTCTTGAGCTAGCACGTGAGCATGCTGTCCAAATTTCTGACATCCATCACACTTGGTGACCAAGTCCTTAGCGTCCTTATGAGCTGTTAACCAAAAGAAGCCGTGCTGGAAAGCTTTGACCACCAAACATTTCGAGCCAGCGTGATGATCGCAGTCACTGGTGTGTATTTCATTTATAATCTCTTTACCCTCTTTAGGGGAAATGCAACACTGAAAGACGCTGGTTACACTGCAATTATGCAACTAGTCGTTGACGATAGTCAAAGACTTAGACCATCTCACGATTTGTCTCGCCAAGGTCTCATCCTCGGGTAACTCGCTGCGAGTTAGATACGCCAGATAAGGCAATGTCCAATCAGGAATAGCATGTAGAGCCACCACTAGCTGCCCCTCCGGGTCAGGTATAGCAAGTTCCTCCTCAGAAGGTAACTTAACACAAGGGTGATGCAACACGTCCAAGAAGACATTAGGTGGCACCGGCTTACGCTGAGGTCCCAACCTTGATAATGCATCAGCCGCCTCATTCTTGCGATGGCCAATGTGATCCACCTGATACCCTTGAAATGGCCAGCAATGATATCCACCGCTGGACGATAAGCCGCAATCCGTGGGTCTTTGGAATCCCATGTGCCTAAGACTTGCTAAGCCACGAGGTCTGAGTCACCAAGGCATCTAACCTGACTCGGATTCATTTCCTTAGCCACACAGAGCCCGTGAATCAAGGCTTCATATTCAGCTGCATTGTTAGTACAAGGGAACATTAACCTTAACACATAACAAATCTTGTCACCTCTAGGGGAGGTGAAGACAACTCTAGCCCCCAATCCTTCCAATTGCCTGGATCCATCGAAGTGAATTGTCCAATATGTGTTGTCCGGCTTCTCCTCGGGCGACTGACACTCTGTCCAATCATTTATGAAATCCACCAAGGCCTGAGATTTGACACCCTTGCGAGGCACATACTTCAAATTAAGGGGCCCAAGCTCTAGTGCCCACTTAGCAATCATGCCAATGGCTTTTCTATTTTGGATTATATGTCCCAACGGGGCAGAGCCAACCACTGTGATCTGGTATCCAAGTAAATAGTGCTTCAACTTGCACTTTTGCCATGAACACCCCATAAATCAATTTCTGCCAATGTGGGTATCTTTGCTTGAACTCTATCAAGACCTCGCTGACGTAGTAAACGGACCTTTGGACTAGATACACTTTATCTGCCTCCTTACGCTCCACAACAATCGCGGCGCTGACTACCCTGTTATTAGTCACCACGTATAAGAACAAAGGTTCTTTCTCAGCCGGAGCAGCCAAGATCGGCGGCTCAACCAACTGTTTCTTGAGCGCCTCAAGCGCTTCATCCGTGTTTTTCATCATCTGATACAGAGGAATAGCCTTCTCGCCCAGGAGGCTGATGAAGCAGCTTAAAGCGGCAATACGACCCACCAAGCGCTACACATCATTAACACTCGCTGGCTTAGACAATGATGTGATAGCCTTTATCTTATCTGGGTTAGCCTCAATGCCTCGCTCTGATAGTAAGAATCCCAGGAGCCTGCCTGCAGGAACCCCAAAGACGCACTTGGCCGGGTTAAGCATCATTTTGTAAACCCGTAAGTTGTCAAACATTTCCTTTAGGTCTTCAAACAGAGTCTCCTTCTTCCTTCACTTAACCAAAATATCATCCACATAAGCATGAACATTGCGGCCAATCTGACTGTGAAGTCAATTTTGCACACGACGCTAATAAGTCGCATGTGCGCTCTTAAGACCGGAAGGCATAGACACGTAGCAGAAAGCCCCAAAAGGTGTTATAAACAACATATTCTCTTGGTCCTTAACTGCCATCTTGATTTGATGATAACCCGAACAAGCATCCAGGAAGCATAAACTCTCACAACCCGCTGTTGCATCAATAATTTGGTCGATCTGGGGGAGAGAAAACGGGTCAATTGGACAGGCCTTATTAAGATCTATGTAGTCTATGCACATACGCTGCGTGTCGTTCTTTTTTAGCACAAGCATGGGGTTTGTTAACCACTCCCTGTGAAAAACTTCCATGATGAACCCTACGGCCAAGAGCCGGGCCACCTCTTCTCTAATTGCTTTACGCTGCTCTTCATTGAAACGGCAGAGGAACCGTTTAATTGGCTTAAACTTAGGGTCCACATTAAGGTGATGTTCAATGAACTCTCTCGGTACACCCGACATGTCAGACAGCTTCCACACAAAGATGCCCCAATTCTCATGAATGAATTCGATGAGTGCGCTTTCTTATGTGGGGTCCATGTTAGCCCCAATAGTAAACTGCTTTGATGAGTTGCCTGGAGTGAAATCCACCAGTTTAGTATCATCTACCGCAAACTTCAAGGGCAGCTCAGACTCTGTGCTGGGCTTCTTCAATGGAGTCATATCCATCGGGTCAACATTATCTTTGGAAAACTTGAGCTTTGCCTCAGCGCAAGTTGATTCCGCATAAGCAGCGTCACCTTCCTCACAATGAAGTGCCACCTTCCGATCATCGTGCATGTAATTGTTCCTTTGAGAGATGGCAACTTGAGCTGCAAGTAAACATAATAGGGTCTGGCCATAAACTTTGCAAAAAGCCTTACAGACAAACAGGGCATGATACGGGCTCTAAATTTTTACCACCTCAAACCATAAGGTCTCCTCCCTGTAGTTGTAGTCATCTCCAAACGCCACCTGTCGTGGGAACAAGACTGACAGTAGAAGGTTGGGGTACGAAAGGAGAGGGCAGAGTCCTAGCTACGACGAGGGTGTACACACGGATATATGACTTTAGGCCCCTCTCGTGGAGGTAACAGCCCTACGTCTCAGTGCTCAGGAGCTTTGTCATGTGGAATGTTGAGATTATAGTGGTTGCAAACCCTTGTGCCAGAGGGGACGGGAGGCTTATACAGAGTTCGCTGCCCCTCATAATTGCCCAGCATCTAAGGGTCTGATCGTTGATTTAAAGACTGTCGTTACTGGTAACATACGTCAGAAAAGCTACTAATTACGTAAAACCTAATGCCTGCCTGTTGGCCTCCTAGAGGTAGCTCCTGGTCTTCTGGCGTCGAGTGGAAACGAGGTCTTCCGAGTAATAGTCAGCCGTCGAGTGAAGGAAGAAGTCTCCGAGTGGATTGTCTGTCGAGTGACTTGAGCGCCACTGGGAATCCAGTCGGAATAATGTTCGTGGTCTTCAAGTCCTCCAATGTCATGTCCTTAGGTAGGGGGGTCTAGGTCAGGCCTAGGACGCTACCCTAGGTACATATCCTCTTCATTAGCCCCTCAATGGATCAGGGTTCGAGTGGTGAATGGGTATATCTATGCCATTTCATCATAAGGTACCAAATCTTCCGAATGATATTCGGGACTTCAACGAAACTTGTGTCGAATGACATCTTCGCCATTCGCCCGGGTCCGTTCAGCCTTGAAAATGCCCGAGTGATGTTCCGTGTCAATTTGGTTCCGAATAACCCGAAGGAATCTTCGAAGGTGGCGGGTCGATCTGTTAGACCCGGATTTTGCAGGATACGAAAATTTGGGAAGTGCACGCGCGTGTGATGATGATGCCACGATCAGAGCAAGTGGGCGCATGACGCCTCAATCCTCGTGCCAATCATTTTTCCATGTACCGGACGCAGACCGCGGTTGGCATGTGCGGTGATCTCACCGGTCCACCAGTCAACGAGCCACTCGGCGGGATATAAATTTTGAAGCGCTGCGGGTCGCACAGTACTTTTCCCCAAACTTCCTCTCTTCCTCTGCCTCCCCTGTCTCTAGCGCCTCATCCTGTTCTTGTCCGACGATAGCGGTCGCCTTGATGATGAAGGGCGTCACGGAGAAGCTAGAGCACGCCAATAAGGGGGCATCGAAGAACAAGGGCAAGAAGCACTCGACCGCTCGGTTTACTGCGCCGACGGGATGGATACAAGGGGACTTTCTCCCCTCTGTGGTCACTCGCGAGGACATGGAGGGCTTGGTTGCCGACAGGCTTGTGGCGGACGACCCCTGGAGGTTGCCGGAGGGAGAGCGCGAGCCGGAGCCACGCGACGGGGAGCGAGTCCTCCTCCTCTACCACATCGAAAGAGGTTTTTCTTATCCTCCCCACCCCTTCATTAGGGGGTTTCTGAACTTCTTTGGCACTCAGCTCCACCACTTCCCACCGAATGCTATTTCCTATCTATCTGCCTTTATTACCTTGTGCGAGTGTTTTCTGGGCTGTTCTCCTCATTGGGGGCTGTTCAAGCACATCTTTACGGTCAGATCCCAGACTATGAAGAAAGCTCTCCCTGCTGACAGGAAGACTCATGTGCTTCAGTTGTGTGGGGGTTTAGGACTTCAGAAAAGAGCTCGTAGTTCTTTACCTGCTATGACCTTTCCTGAATCTGTGAGAGGCTAGCAGTCGACTCGGTTCTACTACAAAGATGTAGCATCTCCTAACATGTCGACTGGCCTCCCCCCTATACAACTGACCGTCCAGTTGTCCCCAAGTCTCTGAGGGTGACCCAAGAGGAACATGTCCAAGTGGGAATCTTGGTTGAAGCTGTGGTGCAACTGATTCGAGGTGGAGTGACTGGCATGGATCTGTTGGAGACATTTATCTCGACGTATTCAGCCGCTCCAAGCCAGGGATCACACCATGTGGCACTACGCGGGCCCTGAGGACTTGACCAGGACACACCCAAAAGAGGTTCCGCAAAAAGCTGTCAAGCAGTGGCTTCGCAGCATCACTGGAGCATGCGACAACCCTTTGGGATCCAAGAGGATTCGGCCTTACTCGGCCAAAAACCCGTCGAAGAATCTGGTAAGTTGTGCTGTGTCGACTGACGTACTTGTACCGTCGGGTGATAAATTGATTTATGAACTGACTTCTTTGTTTGAATCATGCAGGAGTGGACAAACATGCACTCGCCTGTTCCTAACATGAACCAAATTGAAGATAGTGTTGTGAGCAAAGGCGGCAACACGGACGGCGACGGTTCAGAAGACTCCAAAGATGAGTACGAAAACTCGGATGAAAACAAGCCAGAAGTCAAGTCACCTCCTCGCTCCGAACGCCGCTCCAAATCTCGCCAAGATCCTGCGGCTAGTGAGGACAGGGCTCCAAGCCCAAGTGAGAAGAACCCAAAGCAGAGCTACCCCTCAACTGTTGAGTCGAGCGAACGATCCACGAAGCAACCTAAAGTGATTGTGCCCAAACCTCGCAAAGCCCTGCCTCGCATGAAGATGGTTGTGCCTGTCGTCTCCACGTGAGTGTTTACTTTTGAATTCTCACTATCGACTATGACTTGAAATCCTTGTTGTCTGAATGTTATTCGATCCATCAGAGTTGCTACCTTAGTGACGTCGCCTCAACATGATGGAGGGGATGCCATGGATGTAGACACTACCGATACAGCCACTTCTCATAGAGGTAATCAACTCTTCAGTTTTTGCTTATTAAATATGATTTGTCGAATGCCAAAGTTAATTTTGTCAATTGATAGTTGCCAAAATCATCCAGCTGGAAGATGATGAAGAACACCCTGGGGGTACGGGAGGTGCAGGCGAGACCTTGAGCAACTCGCACATACGCACTCGAAGAACTTCATATGCACAGACGCCTCAGCGGTCGACCGCGGAGTCTTCCCAGGGGATGAGTGACTTGATGCAGATCAGAAGTGACCCAACAGTGCCTCTGGCGAGTGCCCCTCCAGTTGTTTCTACCAGGCGGCTAGGATCGGAAAATTTTCTGGCAAGTCCAAGCCAGAGACTTGGTTAGATGATTACCGAGTGGCTGTATAGATTTGTGGCGGCAACGACAATGTCGCAATGAAGCACCTGTCCTTGATGCTAGATGGTTCAGCTCGAGCTTGGTTAAATCGCTTGGCTCCTTCCAGTATATATTGCTGGGAAGATCTTGCCCGAGTGTTTATCCGAACCTTCGAGGGCACGTGCAAATGTCCTATAGGTCTGGTCGACTTATAGCATTGTGTCCAGAAGCATGATGAAACTTTGAGAGATTATATTCAGAGGTGGTCCACTCTACATCATATAGTGGAGAATGTGTCGCAACACCAGGCTGTGTGCGCTTTCAAGGCCAGTGTGAGATATAGGGAGCTGTACCTGAAGTTCGGGCACACAGGTGATATTTCACTTGGCAAGATGATGGAAATCGCCACTCGGTACGCCAATGGCGAGGAAGAAGACCGCCTCCGTAGCGGCAAAGGAAAGGCAGTCGCCAATGAGGCTGGTGGCAATAACAATCGGAAACAGAAGCGAAAGGCTGAGGGTCCGGTTCAAGCAGAAGCAGCAGCACTAGCGACCCAATCAAAAAACAAGGGCAAGGCTAAAGCAAAGTATGCCCCCAAGAAAGGAAAAAGTCAGTCAGGGACTGATATCATGGATCAGCCGTGTGTTATTCACACGAGTAAATATGCGGAAGGCAATGTGATTTTGCCCAAGCACACCACTCAGCAATGTCGGACCCTTATCTAGCAATTCAATGGGGGCCCTCCGAGTGATAAATCTTCTAAGAAGGGTGATGAAGATGAAGATAAAGAAACATTCCCAGATGTCACTGCTACACTTGTGATTTTTGCTGATGTCGAGAGCAAGAGTCATCTGAAAGTCATCAACAAAGAAGTCAACATGGCTGTACCTGTTACTCCCACCTACCTCAAGTGGTCCCAGTATGCCATCACATTCGACCAAATAGACCATCCTGCTCATGTGGCCACTCCTGGTCGACAGCCTCTAGTAGTTGATCCGGTGGTGGGGGGCACTCCACTCAGAAAGGTCCTCATGGATGGTGGCAGCGGCCTGAACATTCTCTATGCGGATACCCTGAAAGGGATGGGCATTCCGATGTCCCGACTGAGTGACAGCAACATGCAATTTCATGGGGTCATCCTAGGGAAGAAGTCCAAGTCACTCGGCTAGATATCATTGGATGTGACATTCGGGAATGACAAAAATTTCTGAAAAGAAAAGTTCATGTTTGAAGTCGTGGATTTCCAGAGTGCTTACCATGCCATTCTAGGTCGACCCGCATATGCACATTTCATGGCCCGACCATGTTACGTCTATCTCAAGTTGAAGATGCCAGGCCCTAAGGGCGTGATCACGGTCACTGGCAGTCGACAGCAGGCCGAAGAAAGCCTCCAGCAAGGCTCCAAGATCGCCAATCACCAGATAGCCATGGTCGAGCTGGAAGAGTACAAGAAAAGCGTTGACCCTGCTGATTTGCTCCGTGCAAAGAAGCCGGCTTCCAAGTCAGCATTTCAGTCGACAGGGGAAGTGAAGAAGGTGCACATCCACCCGACAGATCCTACTGCTACCTCGACGAATATCTCATCAACACTCGACGGCAAATAGGAAGCCGAGCTCATCCAGTTCCTCCATGACAACTGGGATATCTTTGCGTGGAAGCCTGCTGACATACCGGGGGTTCTCAGGGAGCTGGCTAAGCACCATCTGAGAGTGGATCCGAAAGCCAAACCCATCAAGGAGCATTTGTGTCGTTCTGCGGCGGAGAAGTGCAAGGCAATCGGCGAAGAAGTAGCCCATCTCTTGCAGCCAAGTTCATTCGGGAGATTTACCACTACGAGTGGCTCTCGAATGTTGTGATGGTGCCAAAGAAAGATAAGTCTTTGCGTATGTGCATTGACTTCAAACATCTCAATCGGGTATGCCCTAAGGATCATTTTCCGCTCCCCCGCATAGATCAAATTGTTGACTCGACTGCGGGGTGCAAGCGTTTATCGTTTCTGGATGCTTACTCTGGGCACCATCAGATCTGTCTGTATGGCCTGGACAAAATAAAGACATATTCGGTCTCAAAAATGTCGGCACAACTTTTATGCGCAGGATTCAAAAATGTTTACTCGACCAGATCCCACGGAATGTCGAGGCGTACATGGATCATATAGTGGTCAAGTCCCGCAAAGGTTCTGACCTGCTGGTCGACATGGCCGAAACATTCGCCAATCTAAGGAGATTCAACATAAAGCTGAATCTGGCCAAGTGTACTTTCGGCGTCCCTGGCGGCAAATTACTCGGTTTTCTTGTTTTCGAATGGGGGATCGATGTCAACCCTGAGAAAATCAGCGACATTACCCGAATGAAGACTCCCGTGCGAGTGCACGACGTTCAGAAGCTCACGGGTTGCTTGTCAGCATTGAGTCGATTCATTTCTCGTCTTGGTGAGAAGGCTCTGCCTTTGTATCAATTGATGAAGAAGTCCGACACGTTCGAGTGGACTCCCGAAGCCTAAGTAGCGTTTGTTGAGCTCAAAACCCTGCTCTCCACCCAATCGGTGCTTGCCGCTCCTTGCAGCAAAGAGCCTTTGCTCCTGTACATCGCGGCCACAAATCAAGTCGTCAGTACAGTGCTAACTATCGAGCGGGAAGAGGAGGGTAAAGCTTATAAAGTCCAGTGGCCAGTCTATTATGTCTCAAAAGTTTTGTCCCCATCAAAGCAAAGATATCCACACTATCAGAAGCTAGTTTACGGTATTTACCTATCAGCGAAGAAGGTGGCGCATTGTTTCCAAGCCCACTTGATTTCAGTCGTAAGTGATGCTCCTATGTCCGAGATTTTCAATAATTGAGACGCATCAGGTCGAGTGGTTAAATGGGCAATCGAGCTTGGACACTTTGACATCAGATTCGAAGCCAAGAAAGCAATCAAGTCCCAAGTATTGGCAGATTTTATGGCCGAGTGGATTGAACAGCAACAACCAATCCAGATTCACTCAGCACATTGGACTATATTCTTTGATGGATCTAAAATGTTGAATGGGTCCGGTGCTGGTGTTGTCTCGATATCTCCTAGGGGTGACAAGCTCAGCTATGTTTTGGAAATTCACTTCGATTCCTCCAACAATGAGGCAGAATATGAAGCACTTTTGTATGGGTTGCGCATGGCTATCTCACTCGGTGTCAAGCGCCTGATGGTTTATGGCGACTCAGATCTGGTGGTGAATCAAGTGATGAAAGAGTGGGATGTTCGCAACCCCGCTATGAGTGGGTACTACAATGCAGTCAGAAAGTTGGAGAAGAAATTCGAAGGCTTGGAACTTCATCATGTTCCCCGACTGAAAAATCAGGCGGCCGACGGGCTAGCCAAGATTGGGTCCACTCGACGGCCCGTTCCTAGTGATGTGTTCTTAGAGCACTTGCACACTCCTTCGGTACAAGAAGATCCTTTCACCGAAGAGCCCCCACAAGCTTTCAGTTCCACTGACCCGACAGAAGTTGATGTCCCTGCAGTGATTGATCTCGTCATGGAGATTCTGGTTGTCACTCCCGATTGGACTGTGCCTTACATTGCCTATATCCTTAGACAAGAGCTCCATGAAGATGAAACAGAGGCTCGACAGATAGTGCGCAGGTCCAAGGCTTTTACTGCGATGGGAGATCAGCTGTTCAGAGAGAGTGCGACTAGCGTTATAGAGCGATGCATTTACCCCGAGAAAGGTCGAATGATTCTGGATGAGATCCACTTGGGAACTTGCGGTCATCATGCGTCCACACGGACGATTGTTGCCAAAGCGTATAAAGCTGGTTTTTTCTGTCCCCGGGCTAATGAAATGGCTAAAGACATTGTCGATCACTGTGATGGATGCCGGTTCTATGCAAACTTGTCACACAAGCCGACCTCCGCTCTGAAGGCGATTCCCCTTGCCTGGGCATTAGCTGTTTGGGGACTCGACATGGTTGGTCCCTTTCAGACCGGAAAGGGTGGTTTCACTCATTTGTTGGTTGCAGTCGACAAGTTTACCAAGTGGATAGAAGCCAAGCCCATCAAGAAAATGAACTCCCGTACGGTGGTTACATTCATTGGAGAGATAATTTTCCGGTACGGCGTTCCTCACAACATTATCACGGATAACGACACCAACTTTGACTCGGAAGAGTTCAGAAACTTCTGCACATCTCTGGGCACTCAGGTGGATTATGCATCTGTCGCTCACCCGCAAACCAATGGGCTAGTCGAGCGAGCCAATGGCCTCATCCTGCAAGGTCTCAAGCCTCGTCTCATGCGTGACCTGGATCATGCCGCTGGTGCCTGGGTAACTGAGCTACCATCTGTGTTATGGGGCATGAGAACTACGCCAAATCGGTCGACTGGATGGATTCCTTTTTTCCTGGTCTATGGTGCTGAAGCTGTCTTGCCGAGTGACTTGTTTCATAATTTTCCTCGAGTAGAACTTTATTCTAAGGCTGAAGCCGAACATGCTAGGCATGATGGTGTTGATCTCCTGGAGGAAGAACGAGAGATGGCTTTGTTCCGGACTAGTGCCTATCAGCAGGATTTGCGGCGCTTCCATGCAAAGAACGTCAAGAGTCGATCGTTTCATGAGGGAGACTTGGTGCTCTGAGTGAATCAACAACGACCTCACAAGCTTGCTCCTACATGGAAAGGTCCTTTCGTCATCACTAAAGTGTTGAACAACAGAACTTATCATGTGTATAATCTCATGAAGCGGATAGACGAGCCACGACCCTGGAATGCAGATCTGCTCCGAGGTTTTTATACTTAGAGACAGAAGAATCTCCTATTGTAATGAGAATACTTCATCTATGCAATTCAAATTTCTGCAATATATATTGTTGATTTCGATCTTATAGTTTCGCTCTTGGGAATACTCCGAGTGTTGAGCAATCCTCACACTCGGGGGCTTAGCTACGAACATGCTTTCGCCTAAGTTGAAAATCCTATCGGGTGGATAGCAGTCTATTCACTCGACGACTCGGCTACAAATCGACATTCGCCTAAGTTTGGAAAAAAAAACTCTGAGTGACGAGCAATCCTCACACTCAGGGGCTTAGCTACGAACATGCTTTCGCCTAAGTTAAAAACACTGTCGGGTGGATAGCAGTCCATTGACTCGACGGTCTATTTGCGAATCTGTCTTCCCTTAGGTTCAAAAATATTCCGAGTGATGAGCAATCCTCACACTTGGGGGCTTAGCTGCGAACATGCTTTCGCCTAAGTTAAAAAAACATCGGGTGGATTGTATTCTATTCATTCGACGACCTTCTCGCGAATAAATCTTCGCCTGGGGTCAAAAATATTCCAAGTGTTGAGCAATCCTCACACTCGGGTGCTTGGCTGCGAACATGTTTTCGCCTAAGTTAAATATCCCACCGAGTGGATTGTAATACATCAACTCGACTCCCTAGCCGCAAATAAATCTTCGCCTAGGGTCAAAAATATTCCCAGTGTTGAGCAATCCTCACACTCGGGGGCTTGGCCGCGAACATGTTTTCGCCTAAGCCTAAAAACAAAATCAGCCGAACAAACGATTGAAAGCCAAATACGGATAAATCCAAAGGGTTAATCGTAGATAGAAGTTTTGCGAGAAAGCAAATGTGCTCGGGCCTAAGGCCTGAATGAAGTTTTAAGGGATACAGTTCCACTTGGCATACCGAGGCAAATAAAGTGTTTCTTCCTAAGGTCAAGTTTATTAATCATCCGACGGGCTGGCTGGTTCGACAAAAGTGTCCAAGTCGATGCCATCTGCAATTCTGGTAGCTGCGTCAACAAAGGTCTCCATGAGGTCCTCGAACTAAAGCTTCTTTGTGTTAACCACTCGGAGCTCCTTCAGCTTCTCCTCCCTCACGTCCCTACAATGAACCCTGACGAGTGATAGCGCCACGTCAGCCCCGCAACGAGCAGTAGACTTCTTCTAGGCCTGCACTCAACTTGGAAGGTTGTTCAGGCGGGTCATCATGGAGTTAAGGTCGAGCTGAAGAGTGTCCATAGGCCATAGCTCCTTGTCAATCCTCTCCATCGCAGATTCCAGTCAGACAAGATATGCCTGAACGCCCTGGAGCTGGAAATTGAGTCTGAGCATGTTCGTGGCCACCGCGTCTGCAACAAGAGACTTGGTGGAATCGAGGTTGGGTTCAATCTCCTCTGTCTCCTTTTCGAAGTCTTGGCAGAATTTTGTTGAAGAGAAGGAATGGGAAGAGAATTGGTGAGGTACGATCTTCATGGATTTTACAAAGTTCAGTCGACAAGAGACACTCACCATCGAGCATGATGTACATCTTCCTCGAGAATTCGCCCAAATGATTCTCCAGGCTGTTGCTCTTTTGTTCAGCTACTTGGCCCTTTTGACGAGGTCCACGCGCTCTTGCTTCAGCCTTGCGTTCTCCTCCTCCAGCTTCTAGGCAGCCGCCAGCTTTCGATCTACAGTCTCGGTTTTATCCTTGGCCACCTGTTAGGCATCGGCGTGTGCTTTGTCCTTGTCCTCCAGCACCTTCTTCATGGAAACTAAAGAACCAACATTGTTGAGTCGCGCTTGGAGTCGATGATTTTCATTGCGCATGTCTGTTCGAGTGAGAGCACTCGGTTCAAAGCATGAAAAGTGAAGATGGGAATGCAGAGAGTTGACAGTAGTTACCTCCCAAAGACTTCAGCTTAGCCCACGCTCGCTCTAGAGCATTATTGGAGGCTTTCTAGATCCACGTGCAGTTGGTTCCTCTCATCCTCAAGATCCTTGTACTGTGTTCCAAGTTTGCAAGGCACTGAAACCAACAAAAGAACGAAATTCAATCGACAAGTAATACCAAGGACGGTCGACTGGGTTATGAATATCGTCGAATGCTTGTCTTGCTATCCTGGAACAGCGTCATATAATGGTTGACCTATGATGTCCATGAAGCCCGTGTCCAGGGGAAGAAGAATTCAAGCAAAAGTCCACTCGACATGTCGAGTGGCTCTGGCACTCCGCGTGCCATAAAAAAATTCAAAGCAGTCTCTATTAAGACCCCCGCTGGTGCAAGCACTCGACGGCGGTCTCGAGGACTACACCCAGTGGGTGCACTCAGAGTGCCCCCACTGAGACGGTTAACACTCAACCTGTTGAGTAACTCGTCAGAAAAAATATGCACTCGACATGTCGATCGCCTCCAGTACTACGCATACGACGGAAATCCCGATTTCAAGTTTTCAAGACAACTGCTTATCATCTGCGATTAGCAGTAGCCTCGGGGACTACACCTAGAGGATGCACTTAGTGTGCCCTCACTAGTTACTGAAATGTTCGACAAGGTCAGCCCTGTCAGAACATTCATCCGTCACTCGACTCGTCGAGTGACGCGCCTCCCAGCTCTATAAAGTTCGATCTATCCTTATGTAGCATCATATCATGGTTTATCAATGATATCCATGAAACCTACAAGGTAGCTTCGGAGGGGTGTGATCAAAGGCAAAGTGTATCCCGCATACAACAAACTCTAAGACCCCTACCGGTGCAAGCACTCGACAGCGGTCTCAGGGACTACACCCAGTGGGTGCACTTAGCGTGCTCCCACTGGATCTGCCAATTCTCGATCAGTCGAGTGGCAGAAAACATCCGTCATTTGAATATCCGTCACTCGATACGTCGAGTGACATGCCCCTCCCCACTTTGTGAACTGCAGTCTATCCTTATGTAGCGTCATATCATGGTTTATCAACGATATCCATGGAACCTACAAAGTAGCTACGGAGTGGTCTGACCAATGGCAAATGTATCAAGCATACGACAAACTCTAAGACCCCTGCTGATGCAAGCACTCGACGGTGGTCTCGGGGACTACACCCAGTGGGTGCACTCAGAGTGCCCCCACTGAGACAGTTAACACTCGATCCGTCGAGCATCCCGTCAAAAAAAATATATGCACTCGACATGTTGAGTGACTCTAGTACTACGCGTACTATCGATCCAAAACCTACTCGACTAAGACCTGGCCTACTCAAGTGGAGAAATTTCAAACATTGTACGAGTGGAAAATAAGCACCCAATGCGTGTACAGTCAAGAAAAGACAAGATTTCAATCAGAAATGTACTTACAATCGAACTTACTCGAGACATTGGTGCGGAGGGCCGTGTTGGCATCGTAAGCCAGCTTGCTGGCCTCATACGCCTCTTTGGTTCGCAGCAGCATCTGCTCTGCCTGGATCATAGCCTCCTTCACAGCTCCGATGTGATCTTTCAGGACGCGATGCAGAGAGAAAGCCGTCATGGGCGGGATCGGCGTAGTAGCTGGGGCAGCTGAAGCCGTCTGAGTAGGTCCGGTTGGATTGATGTCACGATGGTCGAGACAGCTAGAGGGGCACTCGCCAGAGGTATTGCAGGATCAGCTCTGATTCATGTCGAGTCACCCATCCCCTGGGAGGACTCTGCAGTCAACCGCTGAAGCGTCTGCACTGATGAAGCTCTTCGAGTGCGGGTGCGCGAGGTGTCTAGGTGTTCCTCATTGTCTTCCAGCTGGATGACCTCTGCAACATCAACCGACAGTGTTAACTTTTGCAAGCGACAAATCTCATTCGGATGAATCGAGGGCTTATTAACCTCTATGAGAAGTGCCAGCGTCAGAAGTATCAATGTCCATCGCTTCCGCTCCGTCTCGAGGAGGTGATGTTATAGAAGTAGCATCTCTGATGGATCAAACAACACTCGGTCAGCAACAATACAAAGTCATAATCGACAAAAAGAATTTAAAAGTAAACACTCACGTGGATACGACAGGCACGGCCATCTTCATGCGAGGCAAGGCTTTACGAGGTTTGGCCACGGTCACTTTGGGTTGCTTCGCCGATCGTTCACTCGACTCGATAGTCGAGGGGTGGCTCCGCTTCGGGTTCTTCTCGCTTGATCCCGGAGCCCTGTCCTCAGCAACCGCAGGATCTTGGCGAGCCTTGGTGGGGCGTTCGGTGTGAAGAGGTGGCTCAACTTCTGGCTCATTTTCGTTCGAGTTTTCGTACTCATCCTCGGAGTCTTTTGAACTGCCGCAGTCCATGCTACCGCCTTCACTCATAATTCCATCTTCAACGTGGTTACCGTTAGGAACGGGAGAGTGCATGTGCGTCCACTCCTGCATGATTCAAGTAAAGAAGTCAGTTCATAGGTCAATATATCACTCGACGGTACAAGTACATTAGTCGACACCGCGCAACTCACCAGATTCTTCGGCGGGTTTTGGCCGAGTAAGGTTGGATCCTCTTGGCTCCCAAAGGGTTGTCGCATGCTCCAGTGATGCTGCGAAGCCACTGCTCGACAGTTTTTTGCGGAACCTCTTCTGGGTGCGCCCTGGTCGAGTCCTCAGGGCCCACATAGTGCCACATGGTGTGATCTCTGGCTCGGAGCGACTGAATACACCAACAGATCCATGCCATTCACTCCACCCCAGATTAGTTGCACCATAGCTTCAACCAAGATTCCCACTTGGACATGTTCCTCTTCGGTCACCCTCAGAGACTTGGGGACAACTGAATGGTCAAGTGTATAGGGGGGAAGGCCGATTGACATGTTGGGCGATGTTGCGTCTTTGCAGTAGAACCAAGTCTACTGCTAGCCTCTAACAGACTCAGGAAAAGTCATGACAGGGAAAGAACTATGGGCTCTTTTTTAGAGTCATAAACCCCCACACAACTGAAGCACATGAGTCTTCCCATCAACAGGGAGGGCTTTCTTCACGGTCTGGGATCTGACCGTAAAGATGTGCTTGAACAACCCCCAATGAGGAAAACACTCGCACGAAGTAACGAAGGCAGACAAGTATGCAATAGTATTCGGTGGGAGATGGTGCAATTGAGCGCCGAAGAAATTCAAGAACCCTCTAAAGAATGGGTGGGCTGGCATAAAGAAACCTCTTTCAAAGTGGGAGAGAAGGAGGACCCTCTCCCCGTCGCATGGCTCCTGCTCCCCTCTCCCTCCAACAACCTCCACGCACCGTCCGCCACGAGCCCATCGGCGACAAGGCCCTCCATGTCCTCACGAGTGACTACGGAGGGGAGAAAGTCCCCCCGCATCCATCCCGCCGGCGCAGTGAACCGAGCGGTCGAGGGCTTCTTGCCATTGACCTTCGTCGCCCCCTTCTTAGCTCGCTCCAGCTTCTCTGTGGTACTCTTCATCATCATCGCGGCGGCTATCATCGGAGAGGAATGGAGTGGGGCGCTGGAGACAGGGGAGGCGAAGGAAGAGAGGAAGTTTGGGGAAAGTACTGTGTGAACCACAGCACTCCAAGATTTATATCCCGCCGAGTGCCTCGCTGACTGGTGGACCCGTGAGATCACCGCAAACGCCAGCCGCAGTCTGCGTCTAGTTCGTGGTGAAATGACCAGTGCGGAGATCGAGGCATCGTGCCCCCACTTACCCTGATCGTGGCATCATCATCGCACGCACGCGCTTCCCAAATTTTTCTATCCCACGAAATCCGGGTCTGACGGACCGACCCGTCACCTCCAAATATGCTTTTAGTTCACTCAGAGCAAAATAGGCATTGACATTCACTCAGACACTTTCAAGACTAAATGGATCTAGGCGAATGGCGAAGGGTTCAATCGACGCAAGTTTCGTTGAAGCCCCGAATATCATTCGGAAGATTTGGCGTGTTGATCCTGAATTGACATCAATACTCAGGGTTCAATCGACGCAAGTTTCATTGAAGCCCCGAATATCATTCGAAGGATTTGATGCCTTAATTCAAGATTGGCATTGATACCCCCATTTCACCACTCGAACCCCGATCTATTCGGGGGCTAATGAAGAGGATATGTACCTAGGGTAGGGTCCTAGGCAAGGCCTACATACTCTACCTAAGGACACTACATTGGAGGACTTGAAGATCAAGCATAAGCTTCCGAATGGATTCCATGTGACGTTCAAGTCACTCGACATTCAATCCACTCGGAGTCTTCTTCCTTCACTCGACAGTCGCCTGTCACTCAGTTGACCTCATTCTCAGTCAACACCAGAAGACCAGGAGCCACCATCAGGATGCCAACGGGTAGTCGTTAGTCCTTCGTCATTAGTAGCATTTATTATGTACGTTACCAGTAATGTCATTCTTTAAACCCACAATCGGACCCTTAGATCTTGGGCACTTATGCGGGGAAGCGAACTCTATATAAGCTACCCCTCCCCTCTGGCACAAGGGTTCGCAACCATTGTAATCTTAACATTCCACACGACATAAGCTCCCGAGCACTGAGATGTAGGGTTGTTACCTCCACGAGAGGGGCCTGAACTCATACATATGTGTGTACACCCTCGCCGTAGCTAGGACTCTGTCGTCTGCTTTCGTACCCCTACCTTCTACTGCCAGGCTCGTTCCCATGACAATCATAGTACAAGATGTTGATGCTGCTACCACCGTCCATCAGTACCTTTGTAAACTTATAACCTCCAACCTGAGGTGCTACCACAAGCGCTAAGTGCCCCGGGTTATCGATCCAGGGCGGGTGATCCTCCCTACTCCATGAGATAGGGTATTTAGACCACTTCAAATAATGTGGGACAGCCGGCGCTGCTATGTTGACTGCCCTCTTGTGTAGCTTTTGATCTCGTTTGTCCAAGTTTGTAGTGAAAACATGATACCGGCCTCCACTGAGTTCATTCGGGTTACTCTGGTACCCTGACTGGTTATTTTGCTGCTGACCACCGTTGCAGGACTGTTATGGTAACCACCTTGATTGCCTTGACCCCGAAAAACCTGACCCTGACCCGCCTCCACCGAAACATGTCCCTGAGCCACCTGTACCTGAGCCGCCTGACGGCCCATTACCGTTATTACGATACTAGTGGAAAGTTGTAGTCCCGGAACTGCAGCATAATACTGCAATCCCTCCATGTGTGGCATGCCGGCCTATCGGGTCTGATGTCCTCTGGGCAAGGCTTATTGAGCATTTCCTCCAAGTTAAAGGGAGTTCTACCCTTATTAAAGGGCGGCCTACCATTACCCATGGCATGATTATTCCCAGCACTGGTGTTTGCCAACAATTCTGACCCTCCGTTCGGGTTCTTTCTCTTGCCCGGGTTGCTATTCCCAGCTCCATTCTGATGTTGACTCTTGCCATTGTTATTCGTCTTACCCTTAGCTGACCTCTCATCATTGGAGCTCAGATCCTTACTAGTATCTAGATCTACATACTTCGCGAGAGCCGTCATGAGCTCACCCATGTCTTGACAAGAATGCTTCAGCCGCCCGAGCTTCTGCTTAAGGGGTAAAAAGTGACAGTTTTTCTCTAAAATCAAAACCGCCTGGGACGTCGAGATGTTCTTGGACGACTGGATAATCGTCGAAACCCGCTGGACCAAATGATGGGCCGACTCATCCTCATGCTTCACACAATGGTCAAGATCTACAATTTTCATAGGTTGCTTGCATGTTCCTTGGAAATTCTTGATAAAACTTGCCTTAAAATCAGTGCAAGATGTGATGGTATTAGGAGGCAAACCCTTCAACCATATGCGAGACGGCCCTTCTAACATCATGATGAAGTACTTTGCACAAACCGCCTCACGGATGTCCAACATCTCCATGGCGATCTCATAACTTTCAACCCAAGCCTCAGGGGGTAAATCGGCTGTGTAATTAGGCACCTTACGTAGCCCCTTAAATTCCTTGGGCAAACGCTTGTTCCGTAGAGCCGCCGTCAAGCAACGCACACCAACCCCCCTAGATGAGGTGCGAGCCCCTAGTGAGGCGGAAGGTGTTATCGGAGCTGGCTTAGAGATTATCGGGTAATCCGTCACCGGTGTTGGCCCTCGCTGGGCCTAGCCCCTATCTATGATCTCCTGAACATTAATCTGAGGCGAGTTATCATTGGGCGGGTTTCGTCTTCATTCATTGCTAGAAACCGCCGGCTATAGCTACTGATTGGGATCGGCATGGAGTGTACACGAATTCAGTTGTATGTGTACTTTTCCTGCTAAGCCACCGCCGTCTGTAGCAAATTAATGGCATTCCGCGCCTCCTTAGCAAATGGCATCCCTTCGGCGGAGGGGAGTGCATCCAGCCTGGCAGCCGCCGCTATCATGTTCTCCACTGGGTTAGAATAATGGCCAAGTGGTGTCACAAGGTTCCACGGCGGGGTACGACCCCTCCGGGTCCGGTCTTGCTGTCGACGTGCCTCAGCAGTCCGGGTTACAGCCGGTGGCATACTCGGCCCTGCTCCGGGAGTGTTGACGAGGTTTCGGGGCTGAATAGGGAGGCCGACTTGGGTCCTCCTCCGAAGAATCGCCTCCGAAGCGCACTGGTCTAAGCCAAAAAGGAGAGCTTCCGCCCTCAGACGTTCCGACTTAGCGTTCATATTATCTTGCCATGCATTGATATCCTCCTGGGCTTGAGCCATCACTCCCTTAATCCTGGTAATCTCTGCAATGCGCTCTGCCTAGTTTCCGGTTGTTACTTCAGTGGCCATCATGGTTGTTAACTCATCCATTAGTTCCAGCACCACTTGTGTCGGCGGCTTAAGAGGCATGGCTACTAGCACGGCGGCTCCTGTCACTGCTCCGGATGTCGCGCCATTGAAAACCGACAACGAGCCTGCCATGAATATGGCGGCTTGGCTCGGCGGTTCATAGGGCTCTGGAATACTGTCACCATCGGCATAGCCCCCGAGCCCGCCATTCTGAAGCTGGTAGATTGACTCCGCATCTCCACCATAGGATCCTTCGTCTGAAAGGAGAAAATTTCCCCCTAACACGGAATCTTCCCTGCCTTCCGTGAAGCCGGTGAAGACGCTCCTCCGCCCGGGTTGAACATGGGGTTGCGCACGCCGGGCCGGCTCGACGAGGTCGGTGCAGATGTCCGGCCTGGGCATAGATCCACTGATTTTGCTGATGAATATGTGGATCTTGCCAAAGGGAACCCGATGCCCGTACTCAATTGAGTCGGCTTCCGGTCACCATCCAGCATCATCGATGTAGAGCTTGTCGCGGCGACTTTTAGTCATCATGCCGGCAGCGTATCCCTCGATCCCAGGGAGAGAGCCCTTTGAGAACTCCACACCACCGCGTGCTAGCCCCACGGTGGGAGCCAACTTTCATGGTTTTTTCATGGTAGATGTCTGAAGACTTAGGTTTGAGGCCATCGCTAAGGCGGTGGACTCAAAGGGGTTGATCGGGACGAGAGACGCGAGTTTACCCAGGTTCGGCACCTCGGGAAGAGGTAAAAGCCTATGTCTTGCTTTCCGTTGTATTGATGGAGTATCGATTACAAGAGAGTGGAGTCGCTTGACCTAGCTATCGATCAATTGGTTTCTGTCCTAAGCCGCCCCAAGGACTCAACTTTATATGGGAGGTCAAGGCCCTGCGGTTACAAGAGTCCCAAACCGACTCATACAAGGTATCTAATCCTGTCTCTAAGCTGCCTTGCCTTCTTCGGCAGCCGTCTCAGGGCGGCTTACACGCCCGGGTCTCACGCCATCTTCCGTCTCTAGGCCTTCATCTTGGCCCGTCTGGTAAGCCGCCACGCAGTATGGCCTTTAATCTTCAGGCCCACCTTAAGGGTCTTGATTATAAGCCGCCACGCATGACCCGACCCCTCCTGGGCGGGTCTCGCCATGGGGTTATATCACCAATATTGTTGGAAATATGTCCTAGAAGTAATAATAAATGGTTATTATCATATTTCCTTCTTCACAATAATTGTTTATTATTCATGCTGGAAATGTATTGACCTGAAACTTAAATACATGTGTGGATACATAAATAACATCATGTCCCTAATGAGCCTCTACTATACTAGCTCATTCATCAAATATGGTTAAGGTTTCCTAACCATAGACATGAGTTGTCATTTGATAATGGTATCACATCATTAGGAGAATGATGTGATGGACTAGCCCAACTGTAAGCTTAGCGTATGATCGTGTCATTAAAGTTTAATTTCTATAGCTTTCTTCATGTCAAGTATCTGTTCCTTAGACCATGAGATCCTGTAACTCCCTGACACCAGAGGAATACCTTGTGAGCTATCAAACATCACTTGATAACAAGGTGATCAAGAAGGTGCTATTTAGGTATCTCTGAAGTTGTCTGTTGGGTTGGCATGGATCAAGACTGGGACTATCACTCTGTGTGACAGAGAGATATCTCAGGGCCCTCTCAGTAAAACAAAATCACAAGAATCTTGCAAGCATTTGACTAGTGAGTTTAGTCATGGGATATTTTATTGCGGAAGAGTAAATAGACTTTCCAGTAATGAGATTAAACTTGGTATAGAGATACCGACAATCGAATCTCGGGCAAGTAACATATCGCTCGAGAAAGGGAATTGGATACGAGATTAACTAAATCCTCGACATCATGGTTTAGCCGATAAAGATCTTCATGGGATATGTAGCATACAATATGGGCATCCATGTGTCGTTATTGGTTATCGATCAGAGAGTAGTATCGATCATGTCGACATGATTCTTGAACTTGTAGGCCGACACACTTAACGTTTGATGACGCTATAGTATTCAGATAATTGCATTGGTGATCGAATATTGTTTAGAGTTCCGTATGAGATCCAAGGTGTCACGAGGAGCTCCGGAATGGTCCGGAGGTAAACTTTTATATATGAGAACTTCCAGAATTTTTTGAAAATGTTTAGGGTTCCATTGTACCAAGAAGTCATATTTAGGGATCCAGAAAATGTTTGATATTTATCTGTATTGTACAAAGAAGATTCTAGAAGGTTCCAGAGTGGGGCCTACCGGCATGAGCGCACCCACATGGACGTGGGTAGTGGGTAAAGGCCCCCACACACCTGGTATAGGCGCTCCAAGATCCCCCCTAAAAGGAGTAGGATCCCGAAGGGATAAGATCAAGGTCCCTAAAAAGGGGAGATAGCGATCGGCGGGGAAGGAAATGAGGGATTTCCTTCCGCCCCCTTGGTCAACGACCTAGGGGCTTGGGGAGGAAGCCACCAGCCCTTCCCATGCTTATATAAAGGTGGGAGGTGCAAGGGTGTAGCACCCCTTCCCACTCCTTTATAAAGGTGGGAGGCGCAAGGGGGCAGCCCCTCTATCGTGTCTCTTGTTTCATCCTCGGTTTCATCACAATAATGCTTGGCAAAGCCCTGCCAACGTTGCACCACCACCACCACCACCAGGCCATCATGCTAGTTGTGCTAGTTCGATACTAGATCGGATTGGATCATGATTGGCTCATGAAGAGTACGGGTACATCAACCGCGTTATAGAGGCTTCCGCTTTCAGTCTACAAGGATATGTAGACACACTCCCGTCGTTTCTTTGCATCTCCTAGATAAGATCTTGGATGCTTCATAGGATTTTTTTCGTGCTACGTCCCAAAAATTTACCCCCCCCCCACCTGCCACACAAGATATCGACTTTGAACTCATCGATATCGAAGATTGAGGAGACCCCTTTTATTAGTTAGTCCAAATGCTTCCTTAGGGTTGATGCACAATGATGCAAGTTCTTTACCTAGGTTCGGGCCACCATGGTGTAATACCCTACTCTTGTTGTGTTCTTATTGTCAATTATATTTCTTCGATTACAAGATCATCGATGGCTTTGTTTTATCTATAAGTTTTTCTTGCTTGCCTTCACTATGGATCTCTTCTTCCCTTAAAATGACAACCTACTTCATAGTCTTGGTCCGCGCTTTATAGGGGGTTTGTGGCACCAAAGTGGCTTGCTACAGATGTAATACGATATCTTACGTGATGTAGCTTGTGCGGCCCATGTTGGATGGTCAGAAGATATGAAGCTTGACCAATCGTCATGCGTCATTTTCCATGTCCCACATGGCCCACTAATCAGTGTATACATCAATATTTTGGAGCTCTCAAAGTCAAAAGTGGATGGCACTTTCACGTATCTGATATGCGCCATGCCCTATCACCTCAAGGCGATGCAAACCGTCAAGCAATATTGCCATCATTATTGCCTACGGGGTGTTTACCATCGTTGGTAGGAACGCTAGGCATTAAGTGTGACGGTTGTCCCTTTGAACGCAAAGGGATCTCCTAAAGACCATCATCATTGGCACTGCTACACCAAAATTCCTCTTAGATTTGACAACTGAAGCTAGCATTGTTGTGTTGGGGTCTGACTTGGTAGTCCCTACAATAAACTTCCAGAGCCATGTAGTGTACATGCTTGTGTTGTGTGGTTGTGTAGAACATGCGTTCTCCAAATGCATCTTCTTTACGAGAAAGTTTTCTCATGCTTTATCATTGATGCAGTCATGTAGAACTCATAACACTCCTCGTTACAACAAGAAATGATCATATCATTGTACTTTCTATGATATATGAAGTTCCTAAGTTCTTTGACATGGAAGCTCAGAAGAGCTTCTCTAAACTACTAAACGTCTCTAAAGCATAACCTCAAACTGAACTACTCCTCTCAATTCATTGTCTCCTAATTGTACCAAAATTTAGGACATGGTTTCTTATCTCTTATGTTTATCCAAGGATGGACAATAAATGACACAGGAAAATTTCCATAATTAGCTTTTGAATCCGAAAAACCTATACCAACACCTTCTTTTGAAGATGGAAACCAGTATGCCTGACCAGTTGAACATGCTCCTAAGTGGGACCTGGTTGTTGGTCCTTGCCTCTTGGCCTTCATGATAGAAGGATAAAGTATCGATTGCTCTTCTACCTCGTCTGCCTCTTTCTCCTCTTGCATATCATAAATGTCTCCAACCTTTGTGTCATCCTCAAAGTGTGCATGCAGCGGGGCTTCTTCCCTCTTCCTCTTAATCTGAACTATTATTTCCTCAAGCTCAATTTCCCCTTTTTCCCTAGCTTCTTCTACATCGCATTCACCCATGTTAGAACAAAAATCTTCATCATATGAATCATCATCATCTTCTAAGTAATCCTCATCAGTAACATACACCTTCGCATCAACAAGATACTCTCCTCTTCGGCAACATTCTCATCCACTTCCTCTTCGGCAACATACCCTTCCACATCCTCATCAAACTAAAAATCCTTATAGTCCACAATACTTGAGTATGAATATTTTTCAACTTGATGCACTTGGGCACCAACCTCTGGTTGGTAGTTCTGAATAGGATCAAATTCAACGTGCACACTCTGCTTTGTAAGAATACTATACTAATTAGCTAGAGGAAGCAATGTCTTCAGATGCACATAATCCACACTTTTGTGTGTGCTAATTACACCTGGTGATCCAACGTAATCATCAAGAATTTTATGCACAACCCCTGCATCACATACACAGAAAAAACAAGTGGGTCCACTTCTTTAGTTAACTCAGCAGGATCTTCAATTTCAATGTACATGGTTCAGTCAGTGTCTGTTTTTTCTTTAAAAAAAAGCTTTGTGGCCTCATACTACCTGAGCATTTCATCAACCTTAATTTGTTGTCGAGAACAACTAATCCTTCTAATGTTGCCACTTCCTCTCTCACATAATACAAGCAGTTAGAAAATTCATAACCATCTTGAATCATCATATACATTAAAGTGAGATATCTGAGATCCTCCCATGCCACCTTTCTATGGATGAATTTCTTCCCATCAAATTGAATGTGAATATCCCAAATGTCATCAAACACCCTAAAGTTCTAACAGAAATTGAATCGAGTAAAATCCATGGGCCTACTATGACACCTAGCCCAAATCACTCACCATCACTAACATTAGGCCCCAACTCGGTAATTTTAGTGAGAGTAGAGATACATACCCGGTCTTGAGAGAGGAGTTGGTGCGGTCATCGCCGACGAAGCAACTCGTCACGGCCAGACATTCCTTGTGCACTCTACATGATGACATTGCTGCCTCTCCCGTGTTGGAATCTGACCTGAGGTCACGACTGCCAATGGGTAGAGGACAAATAGGCCGATTTTTGGTAAATCGTGGTCGCTCGAGCCTTCATCATTGTCGCCGCTAGGGGCATCGCCACCAACACATGCTACTGCCATCATGAAGGGGCTCGTGCGCGGGAAGCAATAGGTGTTAAGCGTGAGGGGTGAGGGGAACTGACGCATCAGACGTAATTCGCAACGATCTCACGGTAGTATAATGCAGTCCAACAATGTTTGTCTTGGTAGCCTGATAGGTGGGGCCAACCGGTCAATTTTGCTACTTCTATGCGCTCATCAGACAATTAGCGTGATCTTACACGGTGCCTTAAAAATGATGATGCGTTGTGAGTCGTCCCTAATATGGTACTAAATTGGTTATCCTATTCCATACGTGGTTTGTGTAACTTATCCTTAGCAAGGAGACATATCTTTAATAAGGCTATAACAAACTCCCACAAAAAAAAGCTATGACAAAAGTTTTCACCTTGAATATGCGCATGTATTTCGATCAATCTTGAAGACGGATCTTTTAAGTCACGCCAAGATGTATTCCACGCTAGTCCAAAATGGCACCATGTGATATAAAAAATGGATTTCTGAATCATCTAATAATGGAATGGTATATTACCTACTGTTGCATCTTTTTTCGCACGGGAGGACCCAGGGGAACAGGAAAATCCCGCTTAAAGTTCCATACACCAAGCAGAGAAAATAAGCAAGCAGTGCAAACAGATATCAGATGAAGGTACAGCGACTGTAGTGCAAACAGATATCAGATGAAGCTACAGCGACTGTAATAACTGATCAGACGCACACGCAGCGGCAGGGTTACCCAGGGCAGGGCCACAACATGTCAATATCCATCCGGCAAGAAATGACCAGGCAGTGCAGCCAATGAGCCGAACCAGGTCTGCTGTACACGCCTAGTCGGATAGAGAGATGATCGGCATTCGGCAAGTACGGGACGTCCATTTGTCCTTCATCTCATGTTAGCGCGCCAGGCTGAATAATTACTGCAGCCAACCCGAGGGAAAGGTCTCTGGCGCCACGGCGCGCCTATGGGCCCACCAACGATCAGGCCACCTCTCTTTCTCTCTCTCTCTTCGCATCTTTATCCTCGCTCCTCGGGCGGGAAACCTCTTTCTCTGTTCTGTGCGTCATGGCGCGGCAAATTTTCATGACCCTTTTTCAAAAGTTAAGCAGATTTGATCCGGTTTGGAAAAAATCAAGATCTGATCATTATTCTATTGTCATGGACTCATGGTCCATGGTGATAGGGTATTCCAGTCTGTCGTTAAGGTTTCTGACGGTAAAAAAATTATTCATGTCAATACGACGCACTCCTACAACCAAATAGGTTGGCGGTAAACTGTATAACCCTGCCTACAAGGTGCCCAACAATAGATACAAATACGCATTGTATTTGATATTTAATTTTTTTTAGGTAAGATATGCATCCTTATCGTCAGAGACCTCGACAGTAGGCTTTTATATCCTCCTGTATGAACCTATATCCTCAAAAAAAAAACAGACTCTTACTCAAATTTCGTAGAAAGGTCTAAATATTAAAATTAGCCTCATGGCACGGCTTTGGCTTCACAAGCATCAGCCAATCCATCGGAAGGTAGATGTTGTGTTCTTTTTCTCGTGGACGTGAACAAAGATGCTGTAGATCGCCGGTCAAAAAAAATGTTGTAGATCTAGCTTTGTGCTCGGCCAATTGGACGGAATAGAGTAGTTGTACAGCTGTGTATCCATCGGCATCGATCAGGTTGACCTCCTGCCTGCCACTTAAAGCAATGGAATGGATTAGCTAACTTTGGAACATGAAAGAGAAAACAGAAGGCCATTTAAAAGGAACAGCGAAAGGAAAGTCATTTATTAATACTATCCTTGTCCTAGCTTCTTAAAGCAACTTCAACGGGCCGACCCAAACGGACGACGTTTTTGTCTGTTTTTGTCCGTTTGGGTCGGCCGCCCGCTCTGCGTCCGTCCAGTTTGAGATTTGGCTCGGCTATGTGCCCAACGCGTCGACCCATATATGTCGGCATGACCGGCTGGCCGGCCTTTTATGAAAGCTCAAGTGTTGTTCCTATCTTTTATGGTATGTAACCTATGTGAATCTTGTGTTATGTGGTGAATGAATTGAGTTTGCTCCTTGCCATGTCATCTCATGCATCATGCATCATGCCATCCCATCATCATGTCATGCATAAATGAATTGTGGTGCCTTCCATGTGACCTCGTTGTCATGCTTGTGAGTGATCTTGTGAGGTGTGATGTAGTTAGAGTATGTGTGGTGCAACCATTCCTTCTCGTCCCCTCTCATTTTCAAACTTGTCTAAAACCCTTCTATCCCCCTCTTAATGCTACTTGATAAAACAACTTGATAATTAATTCTGTTAAAAATGTTCTGGTGTTAGGTAATATTATTTCTAGTGGGTATGTGTTGCTCTCCTTGAGGTTTGGACCTTGGTTTAATTTGGTTTCTAAAGAACAACAGCTTTCATTTAATTAAAGTGTGTAAATTACTTGTTCTAAAAATCTTCTTCTCATTTTTATAAAAAGGAGGATTTTCTTCTCATTCCAAAAGTATTTTTGTCTTACAAATATTCCTTTTCATTTTCTCTACAGGAATTGTTTCTTCTCATTTTATTTTTTTTGAAAAAGAAAACTGCTGGTTATTTGTTTCTCAGAGAGAGAGAGAAGTGGGCCGCCTTCGTCCTCCTCGCGGCCCAGGAAGTCTCCCCGCGCGGCCCAGCCCGCACGCGGGACGGCAACCTGCCCCGTCGTCCTTCTCCGTCAGTCTTCGTAGAGAGAGCAGGATGCTTCGCCGTGTCCTTGTGTCGTCCGTCGCCGTATGCTCCGGGGTTTAAAAACCCCTCGACGTACGTGCGCCTCCTCCTAGGGTTCCTCTTTTCCCCTCCAGCCGCCACCGCTTCCATCTCCCTCTCCATTCCTCTCCTCCTTCCCCTTCTTTCTTTGTCAGGTAAGCTTTAGAGAGAAATTCAGAGAGGGTCAGTGAGGTCGTCGGTCGTCGTTGCCGTCGTCCTCGCGTCTTCAGTGGATCTCCTTTGCGCCCGACATTTCGTGGCGGCCGCGGATCGTCCCCGCGTTTCGTTCCCGCCGTTAGGGCACCGTGGGAAGCTCCAAGGCGTCGACTTCTTCCTCGCTGTCGCCGCGCTCCCAAAGTTCGCCGTCGGTCTTCTTCCTCTTTGTCGCCGCCCAATCTTCGTATCTTCGTCCTCTTCGTCGCGTTCCGAATCGTCGTCGTCTCCCCCTCGGTGAGCCGCCGCGATTCCCCCTCCTGCTGCTATGCCTAAATCGCGGTCGCCATAGAAGTTTCAGTCGCCGCCGTCCGTCCAAGGCAGCGCCTTGAGGGCGTCGCCTCCGTCCTCCTCGTTGCGAGATGAGCAGGGGATTGGATCCCGTAGGTTCCCGCTCTCCCCGCTGGTAGTTTGCGTCACCGGAGAGGCCCGCAATCACCAGAATCATCGCTGCCGTGCCGCTGTCGTAGGTGTCGGGTGTTTTTAGTTTCGTTAGTGACCGACTGGTCCAGTTAGTACTAGAGGAGTTGCCCCCCTACTTGGTCAGACGTCGTGTAGTGGTGTAGTGGTGTTGTGCTCGGGGTTCGACCGCGAGGTTGAGGGATCGAGTCCTGACTCACCCGCCCCCCTTTCCTTTTTCTGGATTGGTGGGTTCCGGTGTTGGCTGTGCTGGGATCAGATGCGGCTACAGCCAGATCCCGTGTGGCTACGTGTATGTCTGTGTGTGTGTGGATTCTTTGTGACTCCGGGATCAGGTGTGACTGCGGCAATGTGTATGTGTTGTGTGTGTGTATGACAGGTGGGCCCTGGCCCCACATCTCATCCACTAGGGGGCCCTGGTGCCTATGCTAGGTGGGCCCCCTGTAAATTGTTGTTTTCTTTTATGTTTTAATTGATATATTAGGTTATTTCCTTTTTTAGTAATAATCCAAATCTAGATACGAGCATTTATGTCCATAGGCATTTTAGGTAGGTTTTCACTTATATGATTGTTGGGGTTTTATCTAACTAGTGTTTTGTAATGATGCTCCATGTGAACATATGAGTATGACACATGAATTTGGGGTAGAAAAATCTTAGGAATACATTGGTGCAATTGATTTGGTCTTTTGAGCAAGTTTGACAAAATGTCATTTCTTCTCAAAGTGCCATTTTGTCATTTTTGTTATATTTAATCCATGCCTGCTATGATATTTGTGCCAACATGAATATGGTAGTCTTTGATGAGTATAATGCCATGGTATTTATTTTTGTCATGTTAAACTTGCATATAAGTGGGAACCATGCTCTAAAGTAGCTACTAAAATATTGTTGTTTTCATACATGCCAATTATTTATAAGTTTGAGAATCTGTTAATATTTTTATGCCATGTAGAGTGGATGCTACCAAGTGCTATGTTGAGAATTAGCTCAAGCTCAGTGCTAGTGTTTTAAAGTAGATGTTTTCCTCTATCGTACTATTAATTTGCATGCTATGAGGTGGTCTCTATCACCATTAGTTTCTGCTGTCAATTTGCTATCAGCTTAACTCAGATTCCAGAAAACTGTTATTTTCTCAAAGTCCCTAAAATCTATTTCTTCATGCCAACTTGTGAGCTTCATGCTTATTGATGTGTGCCTCCATTCTAGATTGTGTAGTTGGATAAGTTGATAAGCATGCTATGTAGTTTCTGCCAATGCCTTGCTTGTGGTTGAACACTTCCTGTACCTCTAGTTTTTGGCTGTGAAAGTTGCTATGTTGCTGTTTTGTGGCAGATTGTTTGTTCTAGTGTTGTGTGACTTGTGTGAGCTATACTCCATGGAATTGCTTGATATTTGACTCCATTATGGATGGTTTTTCATTGCCTATCCAGTGGCTACCTTGGAATGACAAGGAGTAGCCCATGGCCTTCTTTGTCTTGTGTTTTGCCTTCGTAACTTGCCGTGAGCGTAGCGTCAGAACCGTAACTCCGTTTCTTACGTTCTACATATGCATTTGTATAGATTTTGCATGAAGCATCCATATTTGACATGATCATGCATGTTTAAATAACTTAACATGAGGTTCTGTCCAGAATTGTAAATAACTACACTATCGCATGTGGAACATGACTAGTTTAGGATTGCTATGTTACATCCTTCAAATGAATCATGCATCATCTTGTTTGTGCATTGCGCCTTGGTTGGATGTTTATGGTTTCTTTTTCTCTTGGGTAGACGCGAGTGTTGAAACTAAGTACGAGGATCCAGGAGAGTACCACTACGAGGACCCCGCTCTTTGTCCCTCTGAAGAACCAACAGGCAAGATAATCGTACCCGAATCCCGACACTATTTTTTCTTTGCTAGAGGTCTCGTTCTTTTCATTACTTACGCATTACCTACCACATGAATGTCAAGCCTCCTACATTGCCATGAAAGCCTCTAACCCCTCCACACCCTAGCAAACCTTGTTTGTCTACATTACCGCTGCTCAGCCCCTCTTATATCGTTCTTAGTTGCAGATGCAGGTTGTATCCATGTTATAACATGGATTTGGCATATCACAATGTTATCTGCTATTTAATTTAATGCACATATATATCTTGGTATGGTGGAAGGCTTGGCCTTTTGCTAGGTGTTTTGTTCCGCTTTTACCACCATAGTTTCTTGTTACCGGTGTTATGTTTCCATACTTTGCGCTCCTAACATGCTCGGGGTTGTTATGGGGACCCCCTTGATTATTCGGTTGAGATTAAAACTTGTCTGGTAAGACCCAACTTTGGTACTATTTGCTTAAACAACTTAATAAAAATTGCATAGGGCTTTGCAACCCCGTGGATAATTAATTAACCCCCGGGCCAGTGCTCCTCATGAGTGTTGGTCCAAACTAGAGCCACTTGCGGGGCCACCTCGGGGCAACTCGAGTGATTTCTATCTGGCTGCCGTACGTAGTGTTCATCTGGTCGTGTCCTGAGAACGAGATACGCGGCTCTTATCGGGTTCATCAACACGTCGGGTGGTCTTGCTGGACTTGCTTTACCTTTATCGAGTGGCTTGCGTGTGGGGCTCTGACTTTCTTTGGGCTATCTCGAGGTGTTGGAATTCCTTTGGAGTTGCCTAGGATGATCGCGAGATCCGTGGTCGAGGCTATTCCCGCGGAGTGTGGTTAATTTATGATGGACTAATTGGAGCACCCCTGCAGGTTTAAAACTTTCGAAAAGCCGTGCCCGTGGTTGTGTGGCAACTTGGATATTTGTTTAACACCTGATTATAGTTAACTTGAAGTAAATTCTAATAAAATACACCAACTGTGTGAGTAAATGTGATCATCTCTGCTTGTGAACATGAACCGAGGGAGAACATGGTGGGGTTATGATTGATCTAAGTAGGTGATCAGGATCTCATAGAGGTCATTCTAGTTTCGATCATTTATCGTAGACCACATATTTACTTTCATGTTTAAGATTAGCCACCATAAATGCTAAGTGTTGCTGCAAACTAAACACATACCCCTTCCCAACCTATATACTTGAATAGTCTCGGTACCCGGACGCGAGATTGCTGAGTCCCCGTGGCTCACAGATTACTACAACAATCTAGGTGCAGGTACAAATGAGATCATGTCAGATGATGTGACACAACTCTAGTGGGAGTATGGCGAGGAGCATGGCAGGATGTACCTCACTTATCCAGACGAGTAGAGTGGCCGTGGGCTAGCAAGCCGGTGTCATTGCATCTTCTTTTATCGTCTGTTTTCGTCCGTAGTCGGACCCTGTCTTTGGATTGATGTTTGATCTCATTGCGTGGAATTGTAATTTAGCATGTGGTGAGTGTAAGCCAACTCATATACTCCTCTCTTCATAAATGTATGATGTAATGATGCTATACTTGTGAACGACAATATGCGCCTCTATCCCTTGTCGAGGCCCCATGCCTTAATATGGATAGGCGTGCATCTTGGGCGTGACAAGTTGGTATTTAGAGCCATATGGCCATAGGAGCCCTTTACTTGATCGAACTTGGCCGAGTCGAGTCTAGTAAAACTATTTTGAGTCTAGTTATATCGGAGAGTAGGATTCTTTTTACTCCTCTTCTATGCTTTGGTGAGGTATTCAACTTAGGAATTTTGATTCTACTCCTCTTCTCGCTCAAAATTTTTTTAGGATCACGCGGGTATTTTGGAGTATATGATACCGATGTGACGGAGTTTTGTCTTGGTGCCTCATGTCTGACTTGATTTCTTCTGGGGAGTCGAGCTCCAGGGAATTTTGGCACATCGTTATCATTCAGCTTCCTTAGTATCTCAGACCGGAGAGTGTTCGGAATTACTTCAATACTTGTCATGGTGAGATAAGTTCGGAGTCACCTAGTACTGGGGAGGCATCCGGGGTACCACCATGGTTTAGTATCGTTGTGCTTTCGAGGATTTGAGTTAGATGGATTTGTGAAAGCCTCTGGTTATGTGTTGAAGGATGGATACAGTTGGGGTGTAGGTTTGCTAGTTGTGTGAGATATTTCCTCCTTGTATCCCCCACACCGGATTGCATAACCAGAAAGTTTTCAGAAGTTCTTAGGTGGGAACTCATGTATTTATCTAGGATCATCTTCTTCAGATGTATGAGGGCATATACATTTGTTCCGAGCAACATTAGCTCAATACTTTTGTGTTATTGCAAGTGGCTTCTAATATCTGAAGATGTTATCGCAAAACCGAAGAAGGCATTCTTACTAATTTTTCAGTAGGAATGCTGATTGTGCTATTCATTCAATTTTTTTCAAGCATTTGATTCAGCTTTGAATTCATCTTGTCAATGAGGTGCTGATGTTTTGTCCATCTCCAGGATGGCTCCACCAACTCGCGGGAATCCGGGTCGTGGTGAGGAGCAGGATGATGTTCCACCACCCCCGCCACCGCCTCCTCCTCCAGAAGCTTGGCAAGCTATGATGGCCACAACCAATGCGAACACTCAGATGTTTCTCAGGCTGTTGCAAGAAAGAGATCAGGGTCAGCAAGTCTTTCAAGGGAATTTTCAGAATCAACCTTAGTTTGTGACGCTCAACCAGTTCCTTGCCAACCAGTCCAAGTCTTTCACCTGTTCTGAGCAGCCTTTTGATGCGGATGATTGGCTCCGTGACATGAGTAAGCCTTTTGAGTGCAGCAATGTCTGACCAGAGGAGTTTGTCCGATTCGCGTCATTCCAGCTCAAGGGTCAGGCAGCTGATTGGTGGCAGTAGTACAAGGATTCCAGGGGCGATCGTGTTGTTACTTGGGATGATTTCTGTCATGACTTCAAGGCCCATTACATTCCGATAAGCTTTGTCGAGCAGATGCGTGAGAAGTTCAAGCACCTGAAGCAGGGAAGCAAGTTTGTCTATCAGTACAACGTCGAGTTCCAAAACCTAGCCTGCTATGCTAAGCAAGATGTTCCAGATGACAAGTCCATGATCTATCAGTTCAGAGGTGGTCTCAAGGATGAGCTTCTGCTAGGTCTAGTCCTTCAAGAGCCTCGTGAGTTTGATCAGTTCTACAACATGGATTTTAAGGTCGAGGCAACTCAGCTCAAGTTGGAGAACTCAAGGAAGCGTTCAAGGGATTCATATTCTTCTTCTTCCATCTCTTAGATGGTCCCTAAGCAGTAGAAATATTGGGTGCCTAATCCTCCTCCGTCCCGTCCTCAGCAGAAGAAGAAGTTCAGTGGCCGTGGTTCTTCCCACCCACCCAACGCAGGATATCAGCAGTGACCCCAGGCACCAAAGTCAGCTTTTGTTCCTCCTCCAGACAACTTTTGTCCACTATCTGAGGTTACTTGTCACAAGTGTGGTCAGAAGGGTCACTACTCAAACAAGTGCAACCAGCGGCGTCTTCCGCCTCCTCCCCAGTCAAGCCCCCACGCAGTGCTATGGTGAAGCATAATCCCATGTTTGGAAGGGTGAATCATGTGAATGCAGTTGAAGCAGAGCAGTCTCATGAAGTGATCATGGGTAATCTCTCAGTTAATTCTTTTCCTGCAAAAGTCTTGTTTGATACTGGTGCATCGCATTCATTCATATCTAGGCCTTTTGTTGCTAAGCATGATTTCATGACATTAAAGACCCCTAGGCCATTAAATGTTCTTTCTCCTGGTTTGCAAATGATTTCAAATGTTTGCGTCCGGATGTGTCTATCAAGATGGGCAATTATTCTTTTCTGGCTTCTCCAATTGTTCTCGGTAAATCCGACATTGATCTAATTTTGGGCTTGGAATTTCTGGCTATGAACAAGGCTTATGTTGATTGTCAAGCAAAAGAAGTCAAGATGACTCATCCTTCAGAAGATGTGATTATCCTCGCAGCTCGCGATGACACAATCCGTCTCTTTGCTATTAATGAGAAGGGTGAAATCTCGGCTATTTCTCAAATTCTAGTGGTTTGTCAGTATGAAGATGTCTTTCGAGAAGAATTGCCAGGAATGCCTCCGCACCGGCCAGTCGAGTTCGTGATTGACCTCGATACCGGAACTGAACCAGTTTGCAAGCGCCCTTATAAACTTGGCCCCGAAGAGCTGAAAGAGTTATATAAGTAGCTAGATGAACAAGAACGTCTGGGGCTGATCAGACCAAGTTCTTCTCCATGGGGTTATGGTGTTTTGTTTGTCAAGAAGAAGGATGTCATGGAACGGCTTTGTGTCGATTACTGTCCATTGAACAAGAAGACAATTAGAAACAATTACCCACTTCCCAACATCAATGAGTTGTTTGAACAACTGAAATGTGCCAAGGTTTTCTCGAAGCTTGATCTTCACATGGGCTATCATCAGATTCACATTCGCAAAGAGGATATTCCAAAGACCACTTTCAGGACGAGTTTTGGCTCTTACGAGTACACCGTATTGTCGTTTGGTCTTGCCAATGCTCCTCCAACCTTCTCAAGAATTATGAACTTAATTTTCTCTCCTTTCAAGAATGAGTTCGTCTTGGTCTATTTGGACGATATCCTTGTGTTCACGGAGACAGAAGAAGAGCATGCAGAGCATCTCAGATTTGTGCTTGACAAGCTAAGAGAACATCGATTCTATGCCAAGTTTTCCAAGTGTGAGTTTTCGCTCAATGAAGTGGTGTACCTTGGGCATGTGATCTCTGCCAAGGTCATTAAAGTGCACCCTGAGAAAGTTGAGGCAATCTTGAAGTGGGAGCCTCCTCAGAATGTGAAGTGGCTTTGTAGCTTCCTCGGGCTTGCTAGTTATTGCAGAAGATTCGTGGAGAACTTCTCTCAAATTGCTAAGCCTCTGTCTAATCTCCTCCAGAAGCATGTCAAGTATGTTTGGTCTCCTGAGTGTGATGTGGCGTTCAATACGCTCAAGCAGAGACTGACTTCAGCTCCAGTTCTTGTTCCTTCCGAGCAGTCAAAGCCTTTCCAAGTTTTCTTTGATGCTTCTCTCCAAGGTCTTGGTGGTGTTCTCATGCAAGATAAGAAGATAGTTGCTTATACCCCGCGTCAGTTGAAGCCTACCGAGAAGAACTACCCCACTCATGACCTCGAGTTGGAGGTAGTTGTGCATGCTCTAATGACTTGGAGGCATTTGTTATTCGGTAGACCAGTTGAGGTGTACACCTATCAAAAGAGATTGAAGTACATTTTCACTCAACCCAATCTTAATCTTCGGCAGTCTCGTTGGGTGGAAATGCTTGAGGACTTAAATCCAAGCATTGGTATACTCCTAGGAAAGCAAATGTCATTGCAGACACGCTCAACCAAAAGGCGTACTGCAACAGTCCTATCCTGAAGCCTCTTCAACCCGAGCTTTGTGAAGCCTTCTACAAGCTCAACCTTCAAATGATTTCACAAGGATTTCTTGCCAATCTTCAAGTCTCTCCGACTCTGGAAGATCAGGTTCACCAAGCTCAACTTCTCGATGCTATGGTGAAGAAAGTGAAGAAAGGTGTGGCCAAGGGCATTTCGAAGTATAAGTGCTTTGAGTTGATGACAAAGATATCTTGTTCTTTGAGGACCGTTTGGTGGTTCCAAAAGGTGATCTCGGGAAGGTTATCATGGACGAAGCACACAATTCTCTTCTATCCATTCATCCAGGCAGTTCCAAGATGTATTAGGATCTCAAGCAAACCTTCTGGTGGACTCGTATGAAGTGTGAAATTGCTCAGTTCGTGAACGAGTGTGATGTTTGTCGCAGAGTGAAGGCGGAGCATCAACGTCCAGCAGGTCTTCTTTAGCCTTTGCCTATCCCAGAGTGGAAATTTGATCATGTGGAGATGGATTTCGTCACTGGCTTTCCCAAGTCCAAGAGGGGTAACGATGCCATCTTTGTTGTTACCGACTAGTTGACCAAAGTTGCTCATTTCCTTCAGGTCAAAGAATCTATCTCGGCAGCTCAACTAGCAGAGTTGTATACGTCAAGGATAGTTTCTTTGCACGGGATTCCTCAGCTCATCTCATCTGACCGTGGAAGCCTCTTTACTTCCAAGTTTTGGGAGTCCTTCCAGACTGCTATGGGTACTAAGATCCGTTTCAGCACTGCATTCCATCCGCAGACAAGTGTTCAAGTTGAGAGAGTCAATCAGATCCTTGAAGATATGCTCAGAGCCTGTGTGATTTCGTTCGGCATGAAATGGGAAGACTGCCTTCCATATGCTGAATTCTCATACAACAATAGCTTTCAAGCTACCTCAGGCAAGGCCCCTTTCGAGATTCTGTACGACAGGAAGTGTCGTACCCCGCTTAACTGGTCTGAAACCGGTGAGCGTTAAATTTTGGGCAATGACATGATCACCGAAGCAGAAGAGATGTGCCGTGTCATTCGTGAGAACCTCAAAGCAGCTCAATCCCGACAGAAGAGTTATTACGATAACAAACATCGGGATGTTTCCTTCCAAGTTGATGATCTAGTCTATCTCAGAGTCTCTCCCATGACGGGTACTCAGCGGTTTGGAATTAAAGGGAAGTTAGCTCCTCGCTTTGTTGGTCCTTTCAGAGTTGTTGGCAAGAGAGGTGAACTTGTATATCAACTAGAGCTTCCTCCAAACTTCGTAAATGTGCACGATGTCTTCCATGTCTCTCAGCTCTGGAGGTGCTACAAGACTCCCGAGCATACCATTGACCTCCAAGACATTGATCTCCAAGAAGACCTCTCTTATCGTGAGCATCCAGTGGCGATTCTCGAAGAAACTGAGTGTAAGACTCGCAACAAGTCAATCAAGTTTCTCAAGGTGAAGTTGTTTCATCATTCTGACAAAGAAGCTACTTGGGAACGTGAGGACCTTCTCCGTTCCGAATATCTAGAGTTCTTTCATTCCTAGATCTCGGGTCGAGATCCTCTTGTAGTGTGGGAGAGTTGTGACAGCCCAGTGCTACCCCTACCTTTTATGGAATGTAACCTATGTGAACCTTGTGTTATGTGGTGAATGAATTGAGTTTGCTCCTTGTCATGTCATCTCATGCATCATGCATCATGTCATCCCATCATCATGTCATGCATAAATGAATTGTGGTGGCTTCCATGTGACCTTGTTGTCATGCTTGTGAGTGATCTTGTGAGGTGTGATGTGGTTACAGTATGTGTGGTGCAACCATTCCTTCTCATCCCCTCTCATTTTCAAACTTGTCTAAAACCCTTCCATTCCCCTCTTAATGCTACTTGATAAAATAACTTGATAATTAATTTTGTTAAAAATGTTCTGGTGTTAGGTAATATTATTTTTAGTGAGTATGTGTTGCTCTCCTTGAGGTTTGGATCTTGGTTTAATTTGGTTTTTAAAGAACAACAACTTTTATTTAATTCAAGTGTGTAAATTACTTGCTCAAAAAATCTTCTTCTCATTTTTATAAAAAGGAGGATTTTCTTCTCATTCCAAAAGTATTTTTTTTTACAAATATTCCTTTTCATTTTATCTAGAGGAATTGTTTCTTCTCATTTTTTAAAGAAAACTGCTGGTTATTTGTTTCTGAGAGAGAGAGAGAGAGAAGTGGGCCACCTTCCTCCTCCTCGTGGCCTAGGAAGTCTCCCCGCGCGGCCCAGCCCGCACGCGGGACGACAACCTGCCCCGTCGTCCTTCTCCATTAGTCTTCGCAGAGAGAGCAGGATGCTTCGCCGTGTCCTTGCACCGTCCGTCACCGTTTGCTCCGGGGTTTAAAAAAACCCTCGAAGTGCGTGCGCCTCTGCCTAGGGTTCCTCTTTCCCCCTCTAGCCGCCGCCGCTCCCATCTCCCTCTCCATTCCTCTCCTCCTTCCCCTTCTTTCTCTGTCAGGTAAGCTTCAGAGAGAAATTCATAGAGGGTCAGTGAGGTCGCCGGTCATCGTCGTCATCGTCCCCACGTCTCCGGTGGATCTCCTCCGCGCCCGACATGTCGTGGCAGCCGCGGATCGTCCCCGCGTTTCGTTCCCGCCGTTAGAGCACCATGGGAAGCTCCAAGGCATCGGCTTCTTCCTTGCTGTTGTCGTGCTCCCGAAGCTTCGTCGCGTCTTCATCGCTGCCGCGTCTTCGTATCTTCCTCCTCTTCGTCGCGTTCCGAATCGTCATCTCTCCCCCTCGGTGAGCCCCCGCGATTCCCTCTCCTGTTGCCATACCTAGCTCGCCGTCGCAGTAGAAGTTTCTATCGCCACCGTCCGTCAAAGGCAGCACCTTGAGGGCGTTGCCGTAGTCCTCCTCGACACGAGACGAACAGGGGATTGGATCCCATAGGTCCCCGCTCTCCCCGCTGGTAGGTTGCGTCACCGGAGAGGCCCGCAATCGCCAGAATCGTCACCGCCATGTCGTTGTCGCAGGTGTCGGGTGTTTTCAGTTTCGTCAGTAACCGCCTCGTCCAGTTAGTACTAGAGGAGTTGCCCCCCTACTTGGCCAAACGTCGTGCAGTGGCGCAATGGTGTTGCGCTCGGGGTTTGACCACGAGGTCGAGGGCCCGACTCGCCCCCCCCCTTTCCTTTTGTTTGGATTGGTGGGTTCCGGTGTTGGCTGTGCTGGGATCAGATGCGGCTACAGTCAGATCCCGTGTGGCTGCATGCATGTATGTGTGTGTGTGTGGATTCTCTGTGACTGTGGGATCATGTGTGACTATGGCAATGTGTGTGTGTGTTGTGTGTGTGTGCATGTCAGGTGGGCCCTGGCCGCACATGTCATCCACTAGGGGCCACTGGTGCCTATGCCAGGTGGGCCCCCGTGTAAATTGTTGTTTTCTTTTATGTTTTAATTGATATATTAGGTTATTTACTTTTCTAGTAATAATCCAAATATGGATATGAGCATTTATGTCCATGAGCATTTTAGGTAGGTTTTCACTTATAGGATTGTTGGGGTTTTATCTAACTAGTGTTTTGTCATGATGCTCCATGTGAACATATGAGTATGGTACATGAATTTGGGGCATAAAAATCTCAGGAATCCATTGGTGCAATTGGTTTGGTCTTTTGAGCAAATTTGACAAAATGTCATTTTGTCTCAAAGTGCCATTTTGTCATTTTTGTTATATTTAATCCATGCCTGCTATGATATTTGTGCCAACATGAATATGGTAGTCGTTGATGAGTAGAATGCCATGGTATTTATTTTTGTCATGTTAAACTTGCATGTAAGTGGGAAGCATGCTCTAAAGTAGCTACTAAAATATTGCTGTTTTCATACGTGCCAAATATTTCTGTCTCAGAATCTGTTAATATTTTTATGCCATGTAGAGTTGATGCTACCAAGTGCTATGTTGAGAATTAGCTCAAGCTCAGTGCTAGTGTTTTGAAGTAGATGTTGTCCTCTATCTTCCTGTTAATTTTCATGCCATGAGGTGGTCTCGATCACCATTAGTTTCTTCTATCAACTTGCTATCAACTTAACTCAGATTCCAGAAAACTGTTATTTTCACTAAGTCCCTAAAATCTGTTTCATCATGCCAACTTGTGAGCTTCATGCTTATTGATGTGTGCCTCCATTCCTGATTGTGTAGTTGGATAACTTGATAAGCATGCTATGTAGTTTCTGTCAATGCCTTGTTTGTGGTTAGAGACTTCCTGTAGCTCTAGTTTTTGGCTATGAAAGTTGTTATGTTGCTGTTTTGTGGTAGATTGTTTGTTCTAGTGTTTTGTGACTTGTGGGAGCTATACTCCATGGAATTGCTTGATCTTTGACTCCATTGTGGATGGTGTTTCATTGCCTATCCAGTGGATACCTTGGAATGCCAAGGAATAGCCCATGGCCTTCTTTGTCTTGTGTTTTACCTTCGTAACTTTTCATGAGTGTAGCGTGAGAACCGTAACTCTGTTTCTTACGTTCTACATATGCATTTGTATCGATTTTGCATGAAGCATCCATATTTGCCATGATCAAGCATGTTTAAATACCTTAACATGAGGTTCTGTCCAGAATTGTAAATAACTAAACTATTGCATGTGGAACATGACTAGTTTAAGATTGCCATGTTACATCCTTCAAATGAATCATGCATCATCTTGTTTGTGCATTGCACCTTGGTTGGATGTTTATTGTTTCTGTTTCTCTTGGGTATATGCGAGTGTTGAAACTGAGTTGGAGGATCCAGGAGAGTACCACTACGAGGACCCCGCTGTTTGTCCCTCTGAAGAACCAACAGGCAAGATGATCGTACCCGAATCCCGACACTATTTTTGCTTTACTAGATGTCTCGTTCTTTTTGTTACTTATGTGTTACCTACCACATGAATGTCAAGCCTCCTACCTTGCCATGAAAGCCTCTAACCCTTCACACCCTAGCAAACCCTATTTGGCCAAGTTACCGTTGCTCAGCCCCTCTTATAGCGTTCTTAGTTGCAGGTGCAGGTTGTATCCATGTGATAACATGGATTTGGCATATCACAATATTATCTCCTATTTAATTTAATGCACATATATATGTTGGTATGGTGGAAGGCTTGGCCTTTTGCTAGGTGTTTTGTTCCGCTTTTACTGCCATAGTTTCTTGTTATCGGTGTTATGTTTCCATAGTTTGCGCTCGTGCCCATGGTTATGTGGCAATTTGGATATTTTTTTAACACCTGGTTATAGTTAACTTGAAGTAAATTCGAATAAAATACACCAACTATGTGAGTAACCGTGATCGTCTCTGCTCGTGAACATGAACCGAGAGAGAACACGGTGGGGTTATGATTGACGTAAGTAGGTGATCAGGATCTCATAGAGGTCGTTCTAGTTTCGATCGTTTATCGTAGACCACATATTTACTTTCATGTTTCATAAGATTAGCCACCATAAATGCTTAGTGCTGCTGCAAACTAAACACATGCCCCTTGCCAACCTATAAGCTTGAATAGTCTCGGTACCCGGGCACGAGATTGCTGAGTCCTCGTGGCTCACTGATTACTACAACAATCCAGGTGCAGGTACAGATGAGATCGTGCCAGATGATGTGACGCAGATCCAGTGGGAGTATGACGAGGAGCGTGGTAGGATGTACGTCACTTATCCAGACGAGTAGAGTGGTCGTAGGCTAGCAAGCCAGTGTCATTGCATCTTCTTTTATCGTTTGTTTTCGTCGTTAGTGGGACCCTATCTTTGGATTGATGTTTGATCTCATTGTGTGGAATTCTAATTTAGCATGTGGAGAGTGTAAGCCAACTCATAAACTCCTCTCTTCATAAATGTATGATGTAATGATGTTGTACTTGCGAACGACAAGATGCGCCTCTATCCCTTGTCGAGGCCCCGTGCCTTAATATGGATAGGCATGCATCTTCGGCGTGACACCTTTCTCAACACATAGAACAAATTTTGTATTGTCACACACACATAAATTTTGCATTATTTCACAGGCAAACTATATTCCACAAACAAATATTATAGCATCGTTTTAACCAAATAAATAACATAGTTTTACAAGCCGAATAAAAATAAAATAGTCTCACATAGTTTTGCAAGCCGAATTAAAGAGATACACCTATTGATTGCCAACTTGAGCCCACATATGCTCCCTCCGTCCCATAATATAAAACCATTTCTTACAATAATATGATAAAAATATTATTATATTATGGGATGGAGAGCGTAGTTCCCATAGTATTTGGAATCATATTTTGATCATGATTTTAATTAACAAAATATAAGTTATAATAGTAAAAGTAATATTACCAAAAACTATATTCAAATACGAATCCAATGATTTTGTATGAGGTGCATGAACATTTTGTTCGTAAAATCTATGGTCAGAATTTGATTGGTATGGACAAAAGGTAGTATAAAATAAACCCTCCAATTGCTACTCTGTTAAAAAAATCAATTAGTATGGACATAGTATTTCCAATACTGTAGATCTAGACAATTTGTGCCCTACAACATTAGGAGATGATTTTGTGGCACACATGGTTTAGGGTTTAGGGCATCGATTAGGTAGCCACTCCATCAGGTATCCAACTGTTGGTGTATGCATTGGATCTGTAGCCACTCGAATGTGTTGTGATTCGCCGATTCGATTGGTCCCGCTTGTGTTTAGAGCTAAATTGTTTTAAAACTTTTGGCACATATTAAATGTCTTACTCATCCTACATTTTCATGCTTCTTTCTTTTACTTGTAAGTTTAAATCTATTGAGCTCTCCATATTAAAATGTAAGACATTTGGAGCTAGTATATCTTTTGAACTAAAAGTCCAATTTATATTTATTTTGTATATTCATGTTCCTTGTGACGAAGGCTTTGAAATCAGACCAATTTTACTTGTTTTTGAAATTTGGCTAAGTTTTAACTGTTGAAACTTTAAAAAATGAGGAAAAACTCAGTAGGTTTCAGAACTCAAACTTAAAACAACGTGGGGCGCCAATGTTTTCATAAGTTTTAAAAATTTAAGCAAGTTTTAAAATAAGTAAGTTTCTAAAAACTTTGTAAAAATTTATATTGCGATTATAAATTTTTAATATTTCAAACTCAGTAAACTTTCAAAAAAATGTTTAAATCTATTTGAAATCTATCTTATTCGTAAGGACTCGGTGCAATAAGAGAAATATGTGAATGAAACTAATTTGAACTTTTGGCTTAAAAGATATAATAGGTTCAAGTTTTCACATAAAACTAGGAAAATCATGGGATTGGAAGTTGTAACAGCCCGAGACCGACACTCCAGAAGATTCCCATTTTATTTCGTTGCTTTCATGTCATTCACTTGGTTGTCGCATGCAGCATGGCATCATTCTCATTAAATCGTCGCTCCGTTGTCGTCATTTTTCAAAACCTGCATCCGTCCATAGTCGCCGGTTTGTCGACCGTTTCGTGGCCAAGCACGCACGCATGCCCGTGACATCATTAAAATATTCTTTTCAAAAGTATGTATAAGATATTATCGTAATGGGTTGAAAGTTGGTGTGCGGTCTTAATATAGTGTAGATAGACCACCTGTCGAATTTCGTCACGTTTAGAGATCGTCTGATACACCAACGGACAATTATAGTGAGACCATCATCAATTTAATAATCACACGTTTTAGGTTTTAAAAACTTCATTGTCGAGCTGCCACCTTCCCTCTCTTCTCAGCCCCCAAACTCTCTCCACAGCCCTTCTAGCCCTTCCCCCATTCTGTGTCGTCTAATTAAGATCTGCCGGTCAAAAAATGGAGTAAAATTCCCTAACCCTAGCCTCTTTCTACAAATAGACACCCCAAACCATCACCTACCGCCAGCCGCCGACACTCCTCGAAATCCGTGTCAGACAACTCCACCACCACTTGGCAGCCAGCACGGGCTGCATCGCGGCCCCCAGCCACTAGCAGCCCGCTACATCATGCCTAGTGCATGTAGCCCCCTCCACTACATGGACTCGCGAGCCCAGATTCGGCTCGCTCGGGTCCGGATCGAGCCGCGCCACCGCCATAGCTCCCCTTCGCCTGCGCCTCGTCCCGTCTCCAAGCACCGACCAGGGAAGTTGCAGCGCCAGCGATGACCATCGGATCGAACCCCGTGACTTGCCTCTTGCTCTCCTTCCCCCCGTTCTCCATCTGTCTCTCACCTCTCTCTGTGCAGGCCACCATTGATGCCAACCGAGCTCAAAGCTCAGCCCGCTGGTTCCTGTCGCCCTGATCTGGTCGGGATCAGTACCGCTGATCCAGTTCCGGCCATCCCTACCTCGGATCCATCGAGGTTCATCCGGAGCAAGCTCGCAGGGCCACCGTGGACCAGAGCCAATGCATTCTCTACATTGAGAATGAGCGCAATGTGGCTGCCTTCGTTGACTGCCTCGCGTGGGCCTCCTACCAGCTCATTGCCCGTAGCCCAAGCCACGACTGAGCCGGCCTAGTCCGACTCCAAGCTGGCTTTCCCAGCCATCAGCCATGCGCGAGCCGGTCCAAGCGAACCGGCCTCCCAGTTGGCCTGCGCCCCGACGGGCCTAGTAACCCATGGTGAGCGCACTTCTAGCCTAGCCCCGCACATGTTGCCCTATGCTCCGCCCACGACATCATCATATACTATGTTGCGCCCATGTCCTATTGGCCAAGTAGCTCATGGATTCATCCAGTCGTTGTTTATTTGAGTGCCCGCGAATTTCTCTAATTAACCATGACACTTTTAATTACAGAAAAATACCATGTTCTTGCATTGCTCATAATTAATTAAGCGTGCATCGGATTAAAATGTTATATATAGGTAAAATGTTTAGAATTTTGAGTAGATTAATAATATCCTGCTTTCATGCATGATAAAAAAATTAACTTGTTGTTTTCACGTAATTTGTGTAAATGCCATAATCTTGCATAATTGTTGTGTCATTCTTTTCATAGTAAATACCCATATGTTAGATATGATTTTGGGATAGAAAAATCCAAGAAATTTGTGTGTGGTATTACTTTTATCGTTTTAGCAAGTTGTGTCCTTTGTGATGTGTACTAGCCCCTGGTGTTTTTGTTTGCCATGTAAATTCATGTTATAGATGTTATTTTCTTGCTGCCAACATGCCATAAAAATATTGTTGTTTGATGGTCCAAAATAATTCTAAGTATGAAAACTGTTGTATTTTGTCGCCATGTTGCCATGTGATTTGCCATTGATCTAGGGCTCTTTTGTTGTTGCCCCAATGGACTGTCTTGTAAACCATGTTATGCTTTGTCATGATGTGCTATTAGTTTTGATGTATAGGTTTTGCATACTAATTAATTCTGCTGTCAAACATGCCAACCCGATAAAAACGGATGCCCATGTCTACCCTAATTTCCACCAAGTCTGAGAGTCTGCTTATTTTAGATTGCCATGTTGTGTTGATGCTAGCCAAGTCCCTATCCATATTTTGATTATGCTCCTATGGAGTTATTTGTAGTGCATCATGTCCTCTATCATGCTATGGATTTTCATGCCATTATAAATCCTCTAGCATATGTTTTTCTTGCTGCCAATATGACTTCAAAATAAATCTGCTCTGTTAAACCTGTAACTTTCACTAAGTCCTAAACTGTGTTCAAATAGCCATCTCGTGAGCACAATTGCTATTAATCCATGCTTCTATTCAATCTGATGTTATGAGATGATTTGTTGTGCATCATGTAGGCTAGATCACCTTGTCTTTGTTGTGCATTTTAGATTGCTGTAGCTTGTTGATTTGTGGGTTGCAAATTGCCATGTTGCTGAATTGGGCAAATTATAACTAAAACTTGTGTTGGTTGTTATTGTTGAACCGTTACTCCATTTTGAACATTTCATATATAAAACTTGCTTAGAATCTCATGTAGCTTCATAATATCTTACTGCATTCATGGTTTGGAACGTTTGTGGATGTCGTTTGCATGTGTTTTGCATTTATGACATATTATCTTGTGTTTGTCATATCTTTTAGGACGTAGCTCCGTTTTGATTGATCCATATATATATATAAATCATGTAGAATGACAAGTAGAATCACATGGTGCATTTTGTTTTCCTGTTTAACAAATATAAAACATGGCAAGTTCTGATTTGGACCAATTTCAAAATTAAAACATGGGGTCGTTTTGGGAATACTATATGTTGTTTCCGATATAATTTAAAATGCCTAGATAGTGTAGTTTCATTACGCTTAACCTCTTGCCATGTTAACAACATTTTAACTTGTCCTGTAATTAAATGGGAGTGAACTAAATAATTTGAATGTGGAGTCTCGTCAATAAGCAACTCGTTGCATATTGAACTTCACTTAATGTGTCGTATTTGATTGTTGTGCTTTGTCATGCCTTGCATACTCATATGGACAAGCATAATATTTGTTTGCACATCATGTCATGCATATGTTGTGGTGTTTGCCATGCAATTTGTTTGTTTCCTGATTTGCTTCTCATCGATAGAGTTCCGAAAGCGTTCGGAATGTGAGGATTCATTCGATTACGCCCGTTGGTCTACTTCACGGATTTGTTCTTCTTCCAAGTGGGATCTCAGGCAAGATGACCATTTCCTTGGATACCACTACTCTCATTGCTATGCTAGTTGTCTCGCTTCTATCGTTATGTCTTGTTACCTACCACTTGTATGTCAAGCCTCCCAACATTGCCATGAAAAGCCTCTAACCCCTTCACATTACATCAAACCATTGTTTGTCTATGTTACCGCTTGCTCAGCCCTTCTTATAGCCTTGCTAGTTGCAGCTGCAGGTTGTTTCCATGTGACAACATGTATATCTTAAGATATCACAATATTACTGCTATTTAATTTAATTTAATACACCTATGTACTTAGTAAACGGTGGAAGGCTTGGCCTTTTGCTCGGTGTTTTGTTCCACCTTTGCCGCCCTAGTTACTTGTGTATCGGTGTTATGTTCCATATTGAGCGCTCCTAACATGCTTGGGATTGCTATGGGGACCCTCTCAATTTTCATTTTGGGATAAAACTCTTTTGGCAAGGACCAACATTGGTACTATTTGCTTATTAACAACCAAAATTTGCATAGGGCATGATTGATAACCCACAAGTATAGGGGATCTATCATAGTCCTTTTGATAAGTAAGAGTTTCGAACCCAATGAGGAGCAGGAGGAAATGACAAGCGGTTCTCAGTAAGGTATTCTCTACAAGCACTGAAATTATCGGTAATAGATAGTTTTGTGATAAGGTAATTCATAGCGGATAGCAAGTAACAAGTGTAACAAAGGTGCAGCAAGGTGGCCCAATCCTTTTTATAGCAAAGGACAAGCCTGGACAAACTCTTATATAAAGAAAAGCACTCCCGAGGACACATGGGAATTACTGTCAAGCTAGTTTTCATCATGCTCATATGATTCACGTTTGTTACTTTGATAATTTGATATGTGGGTGGACCGATGCTTGGGTGCTGACCTTACTTGGAAAAACCTCCCACTTATGATTAACCCCTCTCGCAAGCATCCACAACTACGAAAGAAGAATTAAGATAAATCTAACCATAGCATGAAACATGTGGATTCAAATTAGCCCCTTACGAAGCAACGCATAAACTAGGGTTTAAGCTTCTATCACTCTAGCAACCCATCATCTACTTATTACTTCCCAATGCCTTCCTCTAGGCCCAAACAATGGTGAAGTGTCATGTAGTCGACGTTCACATAACACCACTAGAGGAGAGACGACATACATCTCATCAAAATATCGAATGAATACCAAATTCACATGATTACTTATAACAAGACTTATCCCATGTCCTCAGGAACAAACGTAAGTACTCACAAAGCATATTCATGTTCATAATTAGGGGAGTATTAATGAGTATCAAGGATCTGAACATATGATCTTCCACCAAGTAAACCAACTAGCATCAACTACAAGGAGTAATCAACACTACTAGCAACCCACAGGTACCAATCTAAGGTTTTGAGAAAAGATCGGATACAAGAGATGAACTAGGGTTTGGAGAGGAGATGGTGCTGGTGAAGATGTTGATGGAGATTCACCCCCTCTCGATGAGAGGATCGTTGGTGATGACGATGGCTTCGATTTTTTCCCTAGGGGAGAAGTTTCCCCGACAGAACAGCTCCGCCGGAGCCATAGATTGGTTCTGCCCAAGTTCCACCTCGAGACGGCGGCGCTTCACCCCGAAAGCTCTATTGTGATTTTTTCTAGGTCAAAGCCCTCCATATAGCAGAAGATGGGCACCGGAGGGCTGCCAGGTGGGCCACAAGCCACAGGGGCGCTTAGGGGTTTAGGGCGTGCCCCCTGGCTTGTGACTGCCTGGTGGGCCCCTGGTGTATTTATTTTGCCCAATATTTTTTACATATTTCAAAATAATTCTCCGTAGATTTTAGGACTTTTGGACTTGTGCAAAATTGGTATCTCAGATTTTGTCCTTTTCTAGTCCAGAATTCCAGCTGCTAGCATTCTCCCTCTTCATGTAAACCTTGTAAAATAAGAGAGAAAAGGCATAAGTATTGTACAAAAATGTGTCATAACAGCCCATAATGCAATAAATATTGATATAAAAGCATGATGCAAAATGGACGTATCAACTCCCTCAAGCTTAGACCTCGCTTGTCCTCAAGCAAATGCCAAAATCGATAAATATGCCCACATGTTTAGAGATAGAGGTGTCGATAAAATAAAATGAGGACATGAAGGCATCATGATCATCTTTAGAATAGCAACGTAAATTGACATATAATTTCTTATGCTGAAGTAACAATTCGTTCACAAGGTAAAGTATGAATCAAGAAACTTATTGGGAACCAACAAACTATGATCTCGGTCTTTGAAGCAATTCCAATTTATCACAACATAGGAAAGAGTCAATATAAGAGCTTGTAAAGCAAACCCACATACTCAATCATCTTCTAGTCTTTCACAATTGCTAACACTCACGAGGTACATATGAGTTCCAAGCTTCAATCGGACACGGAGAAAGATAGGGGCTTATAGTGTTGCTTCCCAACTATTTACCTCAAGAGTAATGTCAACGGTAATAGCTCTTGCTCACCCACTTCCGAGTGGATATATGTGTCTAGATCATTCCCCAACACATGACGCTTGCCAAGAGATAAAGGCGAAGTAAGGAATGTGATGGAGATCACCACGACTCTTGCATATAGGTAAGTACTAGAAAATAAAAGTAATTGATAGGCCCTTCGCAAAGGGAAGCAGAGGTTGTCATGCGCTATTATATTTGGATGCACAATCCCTTAATGCAAAAAAATGTCACTTTATATTGCCCCTTGTGATAGAGAACTTTATTGTGCAGTCCGTCGCTTTTATTTCTTCCCTATCACAAGTTTGTATAAAGCTTATTTCCCTCACACTAATAGATCACACATATTTAGAGAGCAAGTTTTTATTACTTGCACCGATGACAACTTACTTGAAGGATCTTACTCGATCCATAGGTGGGTATGGTGAACTCTCATGGCACACCTGGGTTGAGGGTGTTTGGATACACAAGTAGTATCTCTACTTGGTGCGGAAATTTTGGCTGATATGAGGTGGAAGCAAGCGACACATGTTGAAGGATCTGTAACCAGATAACTTCTATTCGGAAGTAAGCAAACATAACCCATTATGTTGTCTTCCTTGTCCAACATCAACTTCTTAACATATAATATTTTAATGAGTTCTCACAATCATAAAAGATTTCCAAGATACTATATTTATATGTGAACCTTTTAATTGCCACAATGACCAATAGCTATGTTTGTCAACACACAACAAGTTTCAGTCGACATACTTCTTATATGTCAAGTTATCACTCCCCATAAGATCATCATATATACTCTTTGCTTTTATTCTATACTTCTTTCTATTTCTTTTTCTCAAGATCAAGATCATAGCAAACAAGCTAAGTCCTCGACTCAAAACTACTCTTTATTATATAACACTCGAACTTGCTTACATAGGGGGAATATAAAACAAAAACCTCAAAACTAGATCACACGAAAACTTCATTCTACTAGATCAAGGTATAACCAAAAGGATCGAACTAAGAAAAAGATAAAAGTAAGGGATGTGATCGTGATACGATATCGGGGCACCTCCCCCAAGCTTGGCACAAGGCAAGGGGAGTGCCCATACCCATGTGTTTAGTTGTCTTGCTTCGGAGGTGGTGACGTTGGAGTTGTTGATGACGTTGGAAGCTTGTCTAGTTTAATCCTAAGCATAAAATTATGATCCCTCAGATCGTCCACTTCCTGCTCGCGCTTCAATATCCTTTGACATAATTTTTCCTTGCTCTCCTACAACAAATGAGAAGGGATAAATAGAACCTTGGGTTTTTGCCTTGTGTTTGGAAGGCTTGATTTATTGAACTCCATGTGCGTATCTCCTGGCTGAGGCAGGAGGGCCTCTTCTTCATCCAACCTTTCTTCCTCATACTTGCCTTGTTATTCCTCCTACAAGAATAACCCATAAGGATCCAAGTCCCCGTGCAGCTTGGGATTGGCAAGATAATGTGATATATAGCTCTCCCCATCAGAATCTAGGGACGACATATTGCTCTAAATCTGTTGCAGAAACATCTAAAAAATAAAACAGGAGGTATTGGCGTGATACGAGAGTCAAAACCTTCGGGAGACTATATAATGAATTTTTACCGACCCGAAGGACTATACCACAAGAAAACGGAGTCCGCATGGTACACGAGGTAGCCACAAGCCACAGGGGCGCGCCCCCTGATACGTCCATTTTGCATCATGATTTTATATTGATATTTATTTATTTATGGGCTGTTATTACACATTTTGGTACAACACTTATGCCTTTTCTCTCTTATTTTACAAGGTTTACATGAAGAGGGAGAATGCCGACAGCTGGAGTCCTGGACTGGAAAAGGAGCAAATCTGAGATACCTATTCTGCACAAATCCAAAAGTCCTGAAAATCTACGGAGAATTATTTTGGAATACATAAAAATATTGGGCAAAATAAATACATCAGGGGCCCACCAGGCAGCCACAAGCCTGTAGGGCACACCCTAACCCTCTGGACATGCCCCTGGGGCTTGTGGCCCACCTGGCATCCCTATGATGCCCATCTTCTACTATATTGAGGGTTTCATCCTGAAAAAAATCATAACAAAGCTTTTGGGACGAAGCGTCGCCGTCTCGAGGCAGAACTTGGGCGGAACCAATCTAGAGCTCCGGCAGGGCGATCCTGCCGGGGAAACTTCCCTCCGGGAGGGGGAAATCAAAGCCATCGTCATCACCAACAATCCTCTCATCGAGAGACGGTCAATCTCCATCAACATCTTCATCAACACCATCTCCTCGCCAAACCCTAGTTCATCTCTTGTATCCGATCTTTGTCTCAAACCCTCAGATTGGTACCTATGGGTTGCTTGTAGTGTTGATTACTCCTTGTAATTGATGCTAGTTGGTTTACTTGGTGGAAGGTCATATTTTCAGATCCTTTATCATTATTAATACTCCTCTGATTATGAACATGAATATGCTTTGTGAGTAGTTACGTTTGTTCCGAGGACATGAGATAATTCTTGTTATAAGTAATCATGTGAATTTGGTAGTCGTTTGATATTTTGATGAGACGTATGTTTTCTCTCCTCTAGTGGTGTTATGTGAACGTCAAGTACATAACACTTCACCATTGTTTGGGTCTAGAGGAAGGCATTGGTAAGTAATAAGTACATGATGGGTTACTAGAGTGACAGAAGCTTAAACCCTAGTTTATGCGTTGCTTCGTAAGGGGCTGATTTGGATCCACACGTTTCATGCTATGGTTAGATTTATCTTAATTCTGCTTTCGTAGTTGCGGATGCTTGAGGGAGGGGTTAATCATAAGTGGGAGGCTTTTCCAAGTAAGGGCAGCACCCAAGCACCGGTCCACCCACATATCAAATTGTTACTTGCTACCCGTTACGAATTATCTTAACACAAAACTATCTGTTAACGATAATTGCAGTGCTTGCAGAGAATACCTTAGTGAGAACTACTTGTCATTTCCTTCTGCTCCTCGTTGGGTTTGACACTCTTACTTATTGAAAGGAATATGAAAGATACCCTATACTTTTGGGTCATCAAGTCTCGTTTCTGGCGTCGTTGCCGGGGAGTGAAGTGCCTTTGTTGAGTGGAACTTGGTAAGGAAATTTTTATATTGTGTGCTAAAATTTACTGTCACTTGTTACTATGGAAAGTAATCCTTTGAAGGGTTTGTTCCTCAATCTACTAAGCCTACTGAAAATATTTATTATGAAATTCCTTTGGGTATGATAGAGAAACTGCTAGCTAATCCTTATGCAGGAGATGGAACACTACATCCGAATTTGCATCTAATCTATGTGGATGAAGTTTGTGGATTATTTAAGCTTGCAGGTTTGTCCGAGGATGTTGTCAAGAACAAGGTCTTTCCTTTATCTTTGAAGGAAAGGGAATTGGCATGGTACAGGCTATGTGATGATATTGGAACATGGAACTACAACCGACTGAAAATGGAATTTCATCACAAGTTCTATCCTATGCATCTGGTTCATCGTGATCGGAAATATATTTACAATTTTTGTCCTCGTGAAGGATAAAGAATCGCTCAATCTTGGGGGAGGCTTAAGTCAATGTTATATTCATGCCCCAATCATGAGCTCTCGAGAGAAATTAGTATTCGGAATTTTTATGCTCGACTTTCTTGTAATGATCAATCCATGCTCGATAATTCTTGTGTTGGTTATTTTATGAAGAAATATATTGAATTCAAATGGTATTTATTGGAAAGAACTAAACACAACTCTGAAGATTGGGAACTCAACGAAGGTAATGAGTTAGGTATGAACCTTAAGTTTGATTGTGTTAAATCCTTCGTAGACACCAATGCTTTTCGTGAATTTAGCACTAAATAAGGACTTGACTCTGAGATAGTAGCTTCTTTCTGTGAATATTTTGCTACTCATGTTGATCTCCCTAAGGAGAAGTGGTTTAAGTATCATCCTCCCATTGAAGTGAAAGTGGTTGAACCTATTAAAGTTGAAGAGGAAATTATTACTTATAATGTTGATCCTATTATCCCTAGTGCTTACATTGATAAACCACCCTTCCCTGTTAGGATAAAGGAACATGCTAAAGCTTCTACTTTGGTTCATAAGAGTTGTATTAGAACAACTACACCCCCTGAACAAATTAAAGTTGAACCTAGTATTTCTATGGTTAAAGATCTCTTGGTTGATAATATTGATGGGCATGTTATTCATTTTTGCAATGAAGCGGCTAGAATTGCTAGACCTTATACTAAGCATAAACATAGACCAGTTGTTGGCGTGCCTGTTGTTTCTGTTAAAAGAGGAGATCATTGTTATCATGGTTTGTGTGATATGGGTTCTAGCGTAAGTGAAATCCCCTATTCCTTATACAAAGAAATCATGCATGATATTGCACCAATTGAACTAGAGGAAATTGATGTTACTATTAAGCTTATTAATAGGGACACTATTGCACCGATGGGGATTGTTCGAGATGTGGAAGTCTTGTGTGGGAAAATAAAATATCCTACTGATTTTCTTGTTCTTGGTTCCCCACAAGATAATTTTTTCCCATTATATTTGGCAGACCCTTCTTGAATACTATTAATGCTAGGATTGATTGTGAGAAAGAAATAGTTAATGTGAGTTTTGGGGATGTGTCTCATGAGTTTAATTTCTCTAAATTTCGTAGACAACCCCATGACAAAGAATTTCCTGGTAAAGATGAAATTATTGGTCTCACTTCTATTGCAGTGCCTCCTACTGATCCTTTAGAACAATATTTGCTAGACCATGAAAATGATATGCATATGAATGAGAGGAACGAAATAGATGAAATTTTCTTTGAACAACAACCTATTTTGAAACACAATTTACCTGTTGAAATACTTGGGGATCCTCCTCCACCCAAAGGTGATCACGTGTTTGAGCTCAAGTAGTTACCTGATACGTTGAAATATGCTTATCTTGATGAAAAGGAGATATATCATGTTATTATTAGTGCTAACCTTTCAGAGCATGAATAAAAGAGATTATTGAAAATTCTGAGGAAGCACCGTGCTGCTATTGGTTATACTCTTGATGATCATAAGGGCATTAGTCCCTCTCTATGTCAGCATAAAATTAATATGGAGCCTCATGCCAAACCAGTTATTGATCACCAACGACGATTGAACCCTAAGATGAAAGAAGTGGTAAGAAAAGAAATATGAAAGCTTCTGGAGGCAGGTATAATTCAACATGTTGCTGATAGTAGATGGGTTAATCTCGTCCATTGTGTCCCTAAGAAGGGAGGTATTACCATTGTTCCTAATGATAAAAATGAATTGATCCCACAAAGAATTGTTACAGGTTATAGAATGGTAATTTATTTTAGGAAATTAAATAAAGCTACTAAGAAATATCATTACCCTTTACCTTTCATTGATCAAATGCAAGAAAGATTATCCAAACATACTCATTTTTGCTTTCTAGATGGTTACTCTGGTTTCTCTCAAATACCTGTATCAAGCCAGGATGAAGAAAAAACAACTTTTACTTGCCCTTTCTGTACCTTTGCTTATAGGAGTATGCCTTTTGGTTTATGCAATGCACCTGCTACCTTTCAAAGATGTATGATGGCTATATTCTCTGACTTTTGTGAAAAGATTCTTGAGGTTTTCATAGATGATTTTTCCGTTTATGGAACTTCATTTGATGATTGTTTCAGCAACCTTGATCGAGTTTTGCAGAGATGTGAAGTAACTAATCTTGTCTTCAACTGGGAAAAGTGCCACTTTATGGTTAATGAAGGTATTGTCTTGGGGCACAAGATCTCCGAAAGAGGTATTGAAGTTGATAAAGCTAAAGTTGATGCCATTGAAAAAATGTCGTGCCCTACGGATATCAAAGTTATAAGAAGTTTTCTTGGTCATGCTAGTTTCTATAGGAGGTTTATCAAAGATTTCTCTAAGATTTCTAGGCCTCTCACAAATCTTTTGCAAAAAGATGTCCCATTTGTCTTTGATGATGATTGTGCAGAAGCATTTGAAATTCTTAAGAATGCTCTGATTACTGCACCTGTTGTTCAACCACCCGACTGGAACCTACCCTTTGAAATTATGTGTGATGCTAGTGACTATGTTGTTGGTGCTGTTCTAGGAAAAAGAGTCGATGAGAAATTAAATGTTATCCAATATGCTAGTAAAACTCTAGACAGTGCTCAAAGAAACTATGCTACTATTGAAAAAGAATTTTTAGCAGTCATGTTTGCTTGTGATAAGTTTAGACCTTATATTATCGATTCCAAAGGAACTGTTCACACCGATCATGCTGCTATTAAGTACCTTATGGATAAGAAAGATGCTAAACCTAGACTTATTAGGTGGGTCCTTCTGCTACAAGAATTTGATTTGCATATCATTGATAGAAAGGGTGCTGATAACCCTGTGGTAGATAACTTGTCTAGATTAGAAAATATTCTTGATGACCCACTACCTATTGATGATAGCTTTCCCGATGAACAATTAGCTGTCGTAAATGCTTCACATAATGCTCCTTGGTATGCTGATTATGCCAAATACATTGTTCCTAAATTTATACATCCTAGCTTCACATACCAACAAAAGAAAAAGTTCTTCTGTGATTTAAGGCATTACTTTTGGGATGATCCACACCTTTATAAAGAAGGATAAGATGGTATTATTAGACGTTGTGTACCCGAGCATGAACAGGAACAGGTCTGACATAAATGTCACTCCGAAGCCTACGGAGGACACCACGCTGGAGATAGAACTGCACATAAGGTACTACAATCTGGGTTTTATTGGCCACCTCTCTTCAAGGATGCTCGTAAGTTTGTCTTGTCTTGTGATGAATGTCAAATAATGGGTAATATTAGTAGACGTCAGGAAATGCCTATGAATTACTCTCTTGTTATCGAACCATTTGATGTTTGGGGTTTTGATTATATGGGTCCTTTTCCACAATCTAACGGGTATACTCATATTCTAGTTGCGGTTGATTATGTCAGTAAGTGGGTAGAAGCTATTCCAACTAGTAGCGCTGATCATAACACTTCTATTAAAAATGCTTAAAGGAGTTATTTCCCAAGATTTTGAGTCCTTGGGTATTTGATGACTGATGGTGGTTCACACTTCATTCATGGTGCTTTCCGTAAATTGCTCGCTAAATATGATGTTAATCATAGAATTGCATCTCCTTATCATCCTCAGTCTAGTGGTCAAGTAGAATTGAGCAATAGAGAAAATAAGTTGATTTTGCAGAAGACTGTTAATAGATCTAGGAAGAATTGGTCTAAGAAACTTCACGATTTATAGAACTGCTTACAGGAGCCCTATGGGTATGTCTCCGTATAAAATGGTTTATGGTAAAGCATGTCACTTACCTCTAGAACTAGAACATAAAGCTTATTGGGCAATCAAAGAGCTCAATTATGATTTCAAACTTGTTGGTGAGAAGAGGTTATTTGACATTAGCTCACTTGACGAATGGAGAACCCAAGCCTATGAGAATGCCAAGTTGTTTAAAGAAAAGGTTAAGGGATGGCATGATAAAAGGATACAGACGCGTGAATTTAATGTAGGTGATCAAGTCTTTCTATACAATTCTCGTTTAAGCTTTTTTGCAAGAAAACTTTTCTCTGAATGGGAAGGTCCTTACGTTATCGATGAGGTATACCGTTCTGGTGCCATCAAGATTAACAACACCGAAGGCACAAATCCGAAGGTGGTGAATGGTCAAAGAATCAAACATTATATCTCAGGTACTCCCATAAATGTGGAAACCAATATCATCAATACCATAACTCCGGAGGAGTACGTGAGGGAAACTTACCGGAACATTTCAGACTGTGAAAAAGAATAGGTATGTGGTACGGTAAGTAAAAAGACTCCAAAACTTTTTCAATGGCAAATTTTATCTATTTTGGAATATTTAAAAATTTAGGAAATTTAAAGTATTCTGAATAGTGCACGAGGAGGCGACAAGCCTGCAGGGCACGCCCTACCCCCTGGGTGTGCCCCTAGGGCTTGTGGCCACCTCGTGAACCTTCCGGACTCCGTTTTCTTGTGGCATACTCCTTCGGGTTGGTAAAATCTCATTGTACAATCTCCTGAAGGTTTCAACTCTCGTATCACGCCAATACCTCCTGTTTTTGTTTTGAGTTGTTCCTATAGCAGATTTAGAGCAAGATGTCGTCCCAAGAGTCTGATGGGGAGAGCTACATATCACATTATCTTGCCAATCCCAGGCTCTACGTGGATCTGGATCCTTATGGATTATTCTCAGAGGAGGAACAAGAAGACAAGTACCGAGAAGAAAGCTCAGATGAAGAGGAGACTCCTATACCTCAACTGGGAGACATGCATGTGGAGTTCAGGAAATCAAGCCTCCCAAACGCGAGAAGAAAACCTAAAGTTCTATTTATCCCTTCTCGTTTTCTTCGAGAGAGTAAAGAAGAATTATGTCAAAGGATATTGAAGCTCGAGCGGGAGGTGGATGATTTGAGGGAACATAATTTTATGCTTAGGAGGAAACTAGACAAACTTCCAACCTCATCAAAAACTCCAACATCACCATCTCTCAAGCAAGACAACTAAACACGTGGGTATGGGCACTCCCCTTGGCTTGTGCCAAGCTTGCGGGAGGTGCCCCGGTATCGTATCACCATCACATCTTTTATTTTTATTTTTATTTTTATATTTATCATCTCTCCTTAGTTCGGTCCTTTTGGTTATATCTTGATCTAGTAGAATAAAGTTCTCGTATGATCTAGTTTTGAGTCTTTGCTTTATGATTCCTCCTATGTAAGCAAGTCCGTGAGTTATATAATAAAAATTGCTTTTGAGTTGAGTGTTGGGGAACGTTGCATGGGAATCAAAAAAATTCCTATGCACACGCAAGATCTATCTATGGTGATGAGCATCTACGAGAGGGAGAGTGGATCTACATACCCTTGTAGATCGCTAAGCGGGAAGCGTTAAGAAACGTGGTTGATGTAGTTAAACGTCTACGCAATCCAAATCGCCGAGCGTCCCGTGATCAAATCACGATCCGTCACGATCTAGCACCGAACGGACGACACCTCCGCGTTCAGCACACGTACGGCTTGATGACGATCTCCGCCTTCTTGATATAGAAAGAGGTGGCGGAGAGGTGGAAGAGTTCTCCGACAGCATGATCGTGCTCCGGCGATGGTGGTGGAGCTGTTTCGGCAGGTCTTCGCCTAAGCACTGCAGAAAACCGATCTAGAGGAGAAACTATGCACTAGAGGAACGAGTAGCACGTGGCCGAAAATCTTGTGCCAAAACCCTAAAATCCTCTAGTATATATAGGAGGAGAGGAGGAGGAGGCTTGGCTGCCCAAAATGCAGCCCTTGGGTCGGTCGAACCAAGGAGGGAGGAGTCCTCCTCCTCCACTCCTAGTAGGATTAGGACTCCTTCCTTATTTGGCCCTTTTTTGCCTTTTTCCACCTTTTTCCTTTTGGGCTTTTCTTCCCATCCGCATGGGCCTTGTGTGGGACTTCAACCAGCCCACAAAGGTCTGGTATTCACCTTCCCACAGCCCATGTAGCCTCTTGGGTTGAAATACCCCTCCCGATGGTCCCCCGGTACACTACCGGCACTCCCGGTACACTACCGATGAGCCCGAAACTTTTCCGGCGACCAAAATAGGACTTCCTATATATCAATATTTACCTCCGAACCATTCCGTAGCTCCTCGTGACATCCAGGATCTCATCCGAGACTCCGAACAACCTTCGGTCACCACCATGCATAACTCTATACTATCGAAACGTCACCAAACCTTAAGTGTCCAGACCCTCCGGGTTAGAGAACTATGTAGACATGACCGAGACACCTCTGGTCAATAACCAATAGCGGGACCTGGATGCCCATATTGGTTCCTACATATTCTACGAAAATCTTTATCAGTCGAACCTCTATGTCAAGGATTCCGTTAATCCCGTATGATGTTCCCTTTGTTCTTCGGTATGTTACTTGCCCGAGATTCGTTCGTTTGTATCTGTATACCTAGTTCAACCTCGTTATCAGCAAGTCTCTTTACTCGTTCTACAATACTAGATCCCGTGTCTAACACTTAGCCACATTGCTTGCAAGGCTTTATTGTGAGGTTGTATTACCGAGTGGGCCCTGAGATACCTCTCCGTCACACAGAGTAACAAATCCCAGTCTTGATCCATGCCAACTCAACAGACACCCTCAGAGATACCTGTAATGCACCTTTATAGTCACCCAGTTACGTTGCGATGTTTGATACACACAAGGCACTCCTACGGTGTCCGTGAGTTGCATGATCTCATGGTCATAGGAACATATACTTGACATGCAGAAAACAGTAGCAATAAACTGACACGATCATATGCTACGTTTGCAGTTTGGGTCTTGTCCAGCACATCATTCTTCTAATGATGTGAACCCATTATCAAATGACATCACATGTTAATGGCTAGGAAACCTTGACCATCTTTGATTAACGAGCTAGTTCACTAGAGCCATACTAGGGACCAAGTGTTGTCTATTTACCCATACATGTAATGTGTTTCCATTCAATACAATTATAGCATGGATAATAAACAATTATCATGAACAAGGAAATATAATAAACACTTTATTTATTGCCTCTAAGGCATATTTCGAACAGTCTCCCACTTGCACTAGAGTCAATAATCTAGTTCACATCACTATGTGATTTATATTGTAATGAATCGAACACCCATGCAGTTCTGGTGTTGTTCATGTTTAGCCCTTGGAAGAGATTTAGTCAACGGGTCTGCAACATTCAGATCCGTGTGCACTTTGCAAATATTTATGTCCTTCTCCTCGATGTAATTGCGGATGGAGTTGAAGCGTCGCTTTATGTGTCTGGTCCACTTGTGAAACCTTGGTTCCTTGGCTAGAGCAATGGCACCAGTGTTGTCATAGAACAGGTTCATTGGATTCAGTGCACTGGGCATTACTCCAAGATCTGTCATGAACTGCTTCATCTAGAGGCCTTCCTTTGCCACCTCCGAGGCTGCGATGTACTCCGCTTAGCATGTAGAATCGGCTACCACGCTTTTCTTGGAACTGCACCAGCTTACCGCTCCCCCGTTGAGAATAAATACGTATCCGGTTTGTGACTTAGAGTCATCCGGATCAGTGTCAAAGCTTGCATCGACATAACCCTTTACGACGAGCTCTTCATCACCCCCATAAACGAGAAACATTTCCTTAGTCTTGTTCAGGTACTTAAGGATATTCTTGACCGCCGCCCAGTGCTCCATTCTAGGATCACTTTGAAACCTTTCGGCCATACTTATGGCAAGGCTAACATCGGGTCTTGTGCACAACATTGCATACATGATAGAGCCTATGGCTGAAGCATAGGGGATGACACTCATCTTTTCTCTATCTTCTGCAGTCACTGGGCATTGAGTCTTACTCAACTTCACACCTTGTAACACAGGCAAGAACCCCTTCTTGGCCTGATCCATTTTGAACTTCTTCAAAACGTTATCAAGGTATGTGCTCTATGAAAGAGCTATTAAGTGTCTCGATCTATCTCTATAGATCTTAATGCCTAATATGAAAGCAGCTTCTCCTAGGTCCTTCATTGAAAAACTCTTGTTCAAATATTCCTTCACGCTCTCCAGCATTTCTATATTGTTTCCAATTAGCAATATGTCATCCACATATAACACTAGAAACACTATAGAGCTCCCACTCACTTTCTTGTAAATACAAGCTTCTCCATAAACTTGTATAAACTCAAATGCTTTGATCACCTCATCAAAGCACTTATTCCAACTCCAAGATGCTTGCACCAGCCCATAAATGGATCGCTGGAGTTTGCAAACTTTGTTAGCATTCTCTAGATCAACAAAACCTTCTAGTTGCATCATATACAACTCTTCCTCAAGAAAACCATTGAGGAATGCTGTTTTGACATCCATCTGCAAAATTTCATAGTCGAAATAAGCAGCTATTGCTAACATGATTCTGACGGACTTAAGCATCGCTGTAGGTGAGAAGGTCTCATCGTAGTCAACTCCTTGAACATGTGAAAAACCCTTTGCCACAAGTCGAGCTTTATGGACGGTGACATTACCGTCCGCATCCGTCTTCTTCTTAAAGATCCATTTGTTCTGAATGGCCTTTCGCCCTTCAGGTAATACTTCCAAAGTCCACACTTTGGATTTCATACATGGATCCCATCTCGGATTTCATGGCCTCTAACCATTTCTCGGAATCCGGGCCCATCATGGCTCCTCCATAGCTCGTAGGTTCATCGCGACCTTATCGACCTACGAGGTTCAATAGTAACTTGATCCGAAGCTTCATGATTATCATCATTAACTTCCTCTTCAACTATCGTAGGCTCTACAGAAACATCTTTCTGTGCTGAGCTACTCTCTAGTTGAAGTAAAGGTTCAATAACCTCATCAAGCTCTATTTTCCTCCCACTCAATTCTTTCGAGAGAAACTCTTTCTCAAGAAATGTTCCGTTCTTAGCGACAAACACTGTGCCTTCGGATCTAAGATAGAACGTATACCCGACTGTCTCTTTCGGGTATCCTATGAAGACACATTTTTCCGCTTTGGGTTCCAGCTTTTCAGGCTGAAGCTTTTTGACACAAGCATCACATCCCCAAACTTTAAGAAACGACAACTTTGGCCTCTTGCCAAACCATAGTTCATATGGCATCGTCTCACCAGATTTTGATGGTGCCCTATTTAAAGTGAATACAGCTGTCTCCAATGCATAACCCCAAAACGATAGTGGCAAATCAGCAAGAGACATCATAGATCGCACCATATCTAATAAGGTTCGATTACGACGTTCGGACACACCATTACGCTGTGGTGTTCCAGACGGTGTCAACTGTGAAACAATTCCACATTGTCTTAAGTGACTGCCAAACTCATAACTCGGATACTCACCTCCTCGATCAGATCGCAGGAATTTAATCTTCTTTTTACGATGATTCTCAACTTCACTCTGAAATTGCTTGAACTTTTCAAATGTTTCAGACTTATGTTTCATTAAGTAAATATACCCATATCTACTTAAGTCATCAGTGAAGGTGAGAAAATAACGATATCCACCGCGCGCTGCAACATTCATTGGACCGCACACATCAGTATGTATGATTTCCAACAAGTCACATGCCCGTTCCATTGTTCTAGAGAACAAAGTTTTAGTCATCTAGCCCATGAGGCAGGGTTCACATGTGTCAAGTGATTCAAAACCAAGTGACTCCAAAATCCCATCAGCATGGAGCTTCCTCATGCGTTTCACACCCATATGACCCAAACGGTAGTGCCACAAGAAAGTGGTACTATGATTATCAACTCTACATCTTTTGGCATCAATGTTATGAAGATGTGTATAATCACTATCAAGATTCAATATGAATAAACCCCTCACATTGGGTGCATGACCATAAAAGATATTACTCATAAAAATAGAACAACCATTATTCTCTGATTTAGATGAGTAACCGTCTCGCAATAAACAAGATCTAGATATAATGTTCATGCTTAACGCAGACACTAAATAACAATTATTCAGGTTCATCACTAATCCTGATGGTAATCGAAGAGAGAGCGTGCCGACGGCGAGCACATCAACCTTGGAACCATTTCCCACGCGCATCGTCACTTCGTCCTTTGCCAGCCTTCGTTTATTCCGTAATTCCTGTTTTGAGTTGCAAATGTGAGCAACCAAACCGGTATCAAATACCTAGGCACTACAAGGAGAGCTAGTAAGGTACACATCGATAACATGTATATCATATATACCTTGTTTGTCGTTGGCCGCCTTCTTGTCAGCCAGGTACTTGGGGTAGTTCCGCTTCCAGTGACCAGTTCCCTTGCAATGAAAGCACTCAGTTTCTGGCTTGGGTCCATGCTTAGGCTTCTTTACAGGAGTGACAACTGCTTTGCCATCCTTCTTGGTTTTACCCTTCTTGCCCTTGCCCTTGCCCTTGCCATTATTCTTGAAACTAGTGATTTTATTGACCATCAACACTTGCTGTTCTTTCTGGATTTCAGACTCAGCGAATTTAAGCATCGCAAACAGCTCGGCGACTAACTTGTTCATCCCGTGCATGTTATAGTTCATCACAAAGTTCTTGTAACTAGGTTGGAGTGATTGAAGAACTCTGTCAGTGATCGCCTCTGGCGGAAGGGCAATTCCCAACTCTGCTAGACGAGTCGAATACCCAGACATTCTGAGTATATGTTCACTGATAGACCCGTTCTCCTCCATCTTGCAAGCATAGAACTTATTGGAGGTCTCATACCTCTCGGTCCGGGCATTCTTCTGAAAGATAAACTTCAACTCCTGGAACATCTCATATACTCCATGATGTTCAAAACGTCTTTGAAGTCCCGGTTCTAAGCCATAAAGTCTTGCACACTGAACTATTGAGTAATCTCCAGAACGTGCCTCCCAAGCGTTCTTAACGTCTTTGGATGACATGTCTTTGGGTTGGTCACCAAGCGGTGCATCAAGGACATATGATTTCTGGGAAGCCATAAGGATAATCCTCAGATTACGGGCCCAGTCAACAAAGTTACTTCCATCATCTTCCAACTTAGCTTTCTCTAGGAACGTATTAAAATTCAGGGGTGCTACTGCGCGAGCCATTGATCTACAACAAAAATATGCAAAGGTTTTAGACTATTGTTCAAGATAATGAGTTTAGTTAATCAAATTACTAAAGCTCCCACTCAAATCGACATCCCTCAGGTCATCTGAGTGTCACATGATCCAAATTCACCAACTCAAGTCCGATCATCACGTGAGTTGAGGTGGCTTCAATGGTGAACATCTCATGTTTATCATATCTACTATATGACTCATGTTCAACCTTTCGGTCTCTTGTGTTCCGAGGCCATGTCTGTACATGCTAGGCTCGTCAAGTTTAACCCGAGTGTTCTGCACATGCAACACTCGCTTGCACCCATTGTATGTGAACGTAGAGTCTATCCCACCTGATCATCACGTGGTGTCTCAACACGATGAACTTTCGCAACGGTGCACACTCGGGGAGAACACAATTCATCTTGAAATTTAAGTGAGGGATCAGATTATAATGCTACCGTCGTCCTAAGAAAAAGAAGGTGCATAAAAGGATTAACATCACATGCAAATCATAAGTGACATGATATGGCCATGAACTTGTGCTTTTGATCTCCATCTAGAAAGCACCGACATGATCTTCATCGTCACCGGCACGACACCATGATCTCCATCAACATGTCGCCATCGGGGTTTTTGCGCCCACCATGCTTCTACTACAATTGCTACCGTTTAGCGATAAAGTAAAGCATTACATAGCGCTTAATGATTGACAGGCAGGTCATACAATAATTAAAGACAACCCTATGGCTCCTGCCGGTTGCCGTACTCATCGACATGCCAGTCGTGATATTCTATACAATACATGATCATCTCATACATCACATATATCTCATCATGTAATTGGCCATATCACATCACAACATACCCTGCAAAAACAAGTTAGACATCCTCTAATTGTTGTTGCATGTTTTACGTGGCTGCTTCAGGTATCTAGCAAGAACAATTCTCACCTACGCATAAACAAAAACCCTAAAATACTCGAGTATATATAGGAGGAGAGGAGGAGGAGGCTTGGCTTCCCAAAAGGCAGCCCTTGGGTCGGCCGAACCAAGGAGGGAGGAGTCCTCCTCCTCCACTCCTAGTAGGATTAGGACTCCTTCCTTATTTGGCGCTTTTTTGCCTTTTTCCACCTTTTTCCTTTTGGGCTTTTCTTCCCAGACGCATGGGCCTTGTGTGGGACTTACACCAGCCCAAAAATGGCTGGTATTCACCTTCCCACAGACCATGTAGCCTCTTGGGTCGAAATACCCCTCCCGATGGTCCCCGGTACAGTACCGAGGAGCCCGAAACTTTTCCGGTGACTAAAATAGGACTTCCTATATATAAATCTTTACCTCCAAACCATTCCGGAGCTCCTCGTGACATCTGGGATCTCATCCGGGACTCCGAACAACCTTCAGTCACCACCATGCATAACTCTATACTACCGAAACGTCACCAAACCTTAAGTGTGCAGACCGTGTGGGTTCGAGAACTATGTAGACATGACCGAGACACCTCTACGGTCAATAACCAATAGCGGAAACTGGATGCCCATATTGGTTCCTACATATTCTATGAAGATCTTTATCGGTCGAACCTCTATGTCAAGGATTCAGTTAATCCCGTATGATGTTCCCTTTGTTCTTCGGTATGTTACTTGCCCGAGATTCGATCGTTGGTATCTGTATACCTAGTTCAACCTCGTTATCAGAAAGTATCTTTACTCGTTCCATAATACAAGATCCCGTGGCTAAAACTTAGCCACATTGCTTGCAAGGCTTTATTGTGATGTTGTATTACCGAGTGGGCCCTGAGATACCTCTCCGTCACACGGAGTAACAAATCCTAGTCTTGATCCATGCCAACTCAACAGACACCCTCGAAGATACCTGTAATGCACCTTTATAGTCACCCAGTTACGTTGCAATGTTTGATACACACAAGGCACTCCTCCGGTGTCCGTGAGTTGCATGATCTCATGGTCATAGGAACATATACTTGACATGCAGAAAACAGTAGCAATAAACTAACACGATCATATGCTACGTTTGCAGTTTGGGTCTTGTCCATCACATCATTCTTCTAATGATGTGATCCCGTTATCAAATGACATCACATGTCAATGGCTAGGAAACCTTGACCATCTTTGATTAACGAGCTAGTTCACTAGAGGCATACTAGGTACCAAGTGTTGTCTATTTACCCACACATGTAATGTGTTTCCAATCAATACAATTATAGCATGGATAATAAACAATTATCATGAATAGGGAAATATAATAAACACTTTATTTATTGCCTCTAGGGCATATTTCCAACATTGAGGGCTTTTGCTTGTTTGGCATGATCTTGATCTTGAGAAAGATGAAGTAGAAAGAAGTATAGAATAAAAGCAAAGAGTACATATGACAATATTATCAGGAGTGATGACTTCACATACAAGAAGTACGTCGATTGAAACCTGTTGGCGGTTGACAAACATAGCTATTGGTCCTTGGGGCCATTAAAAGGAAGTAATAAAGAAAGAGAGGTTCACATATAAATATATTATCTTGGACATCTTCTATGATTGTGAGCACTCATTAAAATATTATATGTTAAGAAGTTGATGTCGGACAAGGAAGACAATATAATGTTTTATGTTTGCTTATTTCCGAATACAAGTTATATTGTTATGGATCACTCAACATGTGTCGCTTGCTTCCACTTAATATCAGCCAAAACTTCTGTAGCAAGTAGAGATACTACTTGTGCATCCAAACACCCTTAACCCAGTTTTGCCATGAGAGTCCACCATACCTACCTAAGGATTGAATAAGATCCTTCAAGTAAGTTTTGATTGGTGCAAGCAATAAAAATTTCTCTCTAAATATGTGTGATTTATTTATGTCAGGAAAATAAACTTTATGCGAACTTGTGATAGGGAAGAAATAAAAGCGACGGACTGTATAATAAAGTTCTCTATCAAAAGGGGCAATATAAAGTGACGTTCTTTTGCATTAAGAGATTGTGCATCCAACTATAAAAGCGCATGGCAACCTCTGCTTCCCTCTGCGAAGGGCCTATCTGTTACTTTTATTTTCTAGTTCTTACCTTTATGCAAGAGTCGCGGTGATCTCCATCACTTCCTCTATTTTCGCCTTTATTTTCTGGCAAGTTTGACGTGTTGGGGAATGATCTAGGCACATATATCCACTCGGAAGTGGACGATCATGAGTTATTACTGTTGACATTTCCCTTGAGGTAAATAGTTGGGAGGCAACACTACAAGCCCCTATCTTTCTCTATGTCCGATTGAAACTTTGAACTCATAGGTACCTCGTGAGTGTTAGGAATTGTGAAAGACTAAAATATGATTGAGTATATGGGTTTGCTTAACAAGCTCTTATATTGACTCTTTCCTACGTTATGATAAATTGGAAATTGCTTCAATGACTGAGATCATAGTTTGTCGGTTCTCAATAGAGTTCTTGATTCATACTTTACCATTGTGAATGAATTGTTACTTTATCATAAGAAATTATATGTAAATATATGTTGCTGTTCTAAATATGATAATGATGCCTTCATGTCCGTACTTGATTTTATCGACACGTCTATCTCTAAACATGTGGGCATATTGATCGATTTCGGCTTTCGCTTGAGGACAAGTGAGGTCTAAGCTTGGGGGAGTTGATACGTCCATTTTGCATCATGATTTTATATTGATATTTATTGCATTATTGGATGTTATTACACATTTTTGTACAACACTTATGCCTTTTCTTTCTTATTTTACAAGGTTTACATGAAGAGGGAGAATGCCGGCAGCTGGAGTTCTGGACTGGAAAAGGAGAAAATCTGAGATACCTATTCTGCACAACTCCAAAAGTCCTGAAAATCTAAGGAGAATTATTTTCGAATATATAAAAAATATTGGGCGAAAAAAATTCATCAGGGGGCCCACCAGGCAGCCACAAGCTTGTAGGGCGCGCCCTACCCCCCTGGGCGCGCCCCTAAAGCTTGTGGCCCACCTGGCATCCCTCCGATGCCCATCTTGTGCTATATTGAGGGTTTTGTCCTAGAAAAAATCATAACATAGCTTCGGGACGAAGCGCTGCCGTCTAGAGGCGGAACTTGGGCAGAACCAATCTAGAGCTCCGGCAGGCGATCCTGTCGGGGAAACTTCCTTCCGGGAGGGGGAAATCGAAGTCATCGTCATCACCAACGATCCTCTCATAGAGAGGCGGTCAATCTCAATCAACATCTTCATCAACACCATCTCCTCTCCAAACCCTAGTTTATCTATTGTATCCGATCTTTGTCTCAAAACCTGGGATTGGTACGTGTGGGTTGCTAGTAGTGTTGATTACTCCTTGTAGTTGATGCTAGTTGGTTTACTTGGTGGAAGATCATATGTTCAGATCCTTGATCATCATTAATACTCCTCTTATTATGAACATGAATATGCTTTGTGATTAGTTATGTTTGTTCTTGAGGACATGGGATAAGTCTTGTTATAAGTAATCATGCAAATTTTGTATTCGTTCGATATTTTGATGAGATGAATGTTGTCTCTCCTCTAGTGGTGTTATGTGAACGTCGACTGCATAACACTTTACCATTGTGTGGGCCTAGAGGAAGGAATTGGGAAGTAATAAGTAGATGATGGGTTCCTAGAGTGACAGAAGCTTAAACCCTAGTTTATGTGTTGCTTCGTAAGGGGCTGATTTGGATCCACACGTTTCTTGCTATGGTTAGATTTATCTTAATTCTTCTTTCGTAGTTGCGGATGCTTGCAGGAGGGGTTAACAATAAGTGGGAGGCTTGTCCAAGTAAGGGCAGCACCCAAGCACCGGTCCACCCACATATCAAATTATCAAAGTAGTGAACGCGAATCATATGAGCATGATGAAAACTAGCTTGACATAAATTCCCATGTGTCCTCGGGAGCGCTTTGCTTTATATAATAGTGTGTCCAGGCTTGTCCTTTGCTATAAAAAGGATTGGGCCACCTTCCTTCACCTTTGTTACAATTGTTACTTGCTACCCATTACGAATTATCTTAACACAGAACTATCTGTTACTGATAATTTCAGTGCTTGGAGAGAATACCTTACTAACAACCGCTTGTCATTTCCTTCTGCTCCTTGTTGGGTTCGACACTCTTACTTATCGAAAGGACTACGATAGATCCCCTATACTTGTGGGTCATCACCCCCCTGGCTTGTCGCCTCCTCGTGCACTGTTCATACTACTTTAAATTTTGCTATTTTTTTAAATATTCCAAAACGGATAAAATTTGCCATTGAAAAACTTTTGGAGTCGGTTTACTTACCGTACCACATACCTATTCATTTTCGGAGTCTGTAACGTTCCGATAGTTCTCCCTTATGTACTCCTCCGGAGTTATGGTATTAATAATATTGGTCTCAATATTTATGGGAGTACCTGAGATATAATGTTTGATTCTTGGCCTGTTTACCACCTTTGGGTTTGTGCCTTCGACGTTGTTGATCTTGATGGCACCGGAATGATATACCTCATCTATTATGTAAGGCCCTTCCCATTTAGAGAGAGGTTTTCCTACAAAAAATTTTAAACGGGAATTGTATAGCAAGACATGGTCACCTACATTAAATTAACACTTTTGTATCCTTCTATCATGCCATCTCTTAACCTTTTCTTTAAACAACTTGGCATTCTCATAGGCCTGGGTTCTCTATTCATCAAGTGAGCTAATGTCGAATAACCTCTTCTCACCAGCAAGTTTGAAATCATAATTGAGCTCTTTAATTGCCCAATAAGCTTTGTGTTCTAGCTCAAGAGGTAAGTGACATGCTTTGCCATAAACCATTTTATACGGAGACATACCCATAGGGTTCTTGTAAGCAGTTCTATAAGCCCACGCCGCATCATCAAGTTTCTTAGACCAATTCTTCCTAGATCTATTAACAGTCTTCTGCAAAATCAATTTAATTTCCTTAGTGCTCAATTCTACTTGACCACTAGACTAAGGATGATAAGGAGGTGCAATTCTATGATTAACATCATACTTAGCAAGCAATTTACGAAAAGCACCATGGATAAAGTGTGACCCACCATCAGTCATTAAATATCTAGGGACTCCAAATCTAGGGAAAATAACTTATTTAAGCATTTTAATAGAAGTGTTATGATCAACGCTACTAGTTGGAACAGCTTCTACCCACTTAGTAACATAATCAACACCAACTATAATATGAGTATACCCGTTAGATTGTGGAAAAGGTCCCATATAATCAAAACCCCGAACATCAAATGGTTCAATAACAAGAAAGTAATTCATAGGCATTTATTTACATCTACTAATATTACCAATTCTTTGACATTCATCACAAGACAAGACAAATGTACGAGCATCTTTGAAGAGAGTTGGCCAATAAAAACCAGATTCTAGTACCTTGTGTGTAGTTCTATCTCCGGCGTGGTGTCCTGTGACAGTCCTAGTGTTGTCCCTACCTTATTTGGCATGTAACCTATTGTATGAACCTTGTGCCATGAGTTTAATGAATGTTTGCAACTTCTCATCCATGTCTTGTTCATGCACCATGCATCATGCATCCATGATGTCATGCCATGTTGTGAAGTGACTATGTGTGTGAGTGTTGTGATGTGGTTTGAGGTGGATGGAGCTCATTTGTGCAATCTCCTCTTTCTTCCCCTCTATTTTCTTTTCAACAAAAACCCCATCATAATGCCTTAATTCCCATGTTATTTAATAATCAGAATTAAGTTGCTATTTAAAATATTTTAAAATGTTCAAGAGGTAGCCCTATATGTTTTATGAATTGTGAGAATGGTTGTTTTGATGTTTGAAGTTTGTATGCTTGTGAGTTTTAAATAAAAAAGGCGCTGTCTATTTTAAATATTTAAATTACTTGTCCTAAAAAATCAACTTAATATTTTTATTAAATGGAGCATATTATTTTCTTTACAAAGGTATTTTTGTTTGCCCAAAAACTCCTTTATTTTATCCCTGGGATTTTTCCTTGTGCTGTGTTGTTTTTAAAAGAAAAAACCTTCTCTGTTTTCTTTTCTAAGAGAGAGAGAGAGCAGAGTGGATTTGCCCCTAGTGTGGCCCAGCAGCTCCCACAGGCCCAGCAGGAACAGATGGCCACATGCTCCTGTTCTCCTCCGTCAGGTTCAAAGAGTGGGAGCAGGGCAGGGAGGCGCGTCGTCGTGAGCTGTCACCGTCGTCTCGCCATCTGGCCCCTCCTTTTTAAGCCCCTCGGTGTCCGTGCCTCCTCATCTAGGGTTCCGCGTGTCCACCCGCGCCGCCGCCAGCCTCTCCATTCCTCTTCTCTCTTCTTTCCCCTCTGGTAAGTCTCTGTAGTTCAGAGTTCAGAGAGAGCAGTGCCGTCGATCGCCGTCGTCCTCACCGCAGGAGTCAAGCCGCCCTCGCCAGAGATATCGCGGGGCTCGAGGACCTCTCCTGCATCCCGTTCCCGGTGCTAGGGTGTCGTGGGAGGCTTCAAGCGTTATCTTCTTCCTCGGCGCCGCCGTGCTCCCGAAGCGGTCGTCGCCGGTCTTGTTCCTCCGTGTCGACGCCGCGTCTCCGCCTCTCCTTCCTCTCCACGCGTCAGGGTCGTCGTCGTCCTCCCCTAGGTGAGCAGTCGACGCAGCCTCCTTCCTTTGTAGCTAGTGCGTCGCCGTCGTGCTCGTGTCGCCGCCGGTCAGAAAAGCTCGTGTTTGAGCTCGCCTCCATCCCCCTCGTCGCAGGATGAGCAGAGGGATGGGTACCCCGTAGTGCCCGGGAGCCCCGCGGCCTTCCTATCGCGCACTAGTGCCATAGATAGCCGGAGCCGCTCGCCGCCGTTGCCTGTCGCCGCAGTTGCTCGTTTGGGTTCAGTTTCGTCAGGCTTTTGTATGTATGTGTGTATTAGAGGGCAGGTGCCCCTCCTCTGTTACCGGCCGTGCTCGTAGGCCAGTGGTGTGGTGTGTGGGGAGGCAACCAGGAGGTTGCGGGTTCGAATCCGAACCCCTCCCCATTTTTTCTGTTTTTCCTTTTTTTGTTTCTTTTGTTTTCTTCCTTTGCAATATACATGTGTGTGTGTAGATGTAAAAACCAGCAGGTTTGGTTTTTCTTTTCTGTTATATTGGAGTGTATGTGTGGGTGTGCTTTGCATCCATATGGATGAATATGTATGTATGTATGTGCTTGCGTGTGTATGCGCCACATGGTGTGGTGCATACATATGCATGTGTGTAAGTGTGTTTGTGAGTGTGTGCATGTGCATATGTGTATGCACATAGGTGTATATGTATGTGCTAGTATGTGTATGTGCATGTGAGTGTGCACATATGCATGACCTTGTGTTGTGAGAGTTTATATGCATGTTTGTTTGTGGGAGTGTGTGTGTTACCATACACATATACATGTGCATATATGCATTGTGCATATATGTATGCATATGTGTGTGGATGACCACCCACACACATGAGCTAGTGTGTGTGAGAGTATATGTGCCTAGTGCACTTGTGAGAGTGAGAGTCTATGTGCCATATGCTTATGCATATATAGGCATGTGAGTGTATGTGTGGGTGAACACCCCCTTCTTGGGTGGTATGCTCATGAGTGTTGGCGCTCATATGGCTTGGGCATATATAGGGCATGTGTGTGTGCTTGCTTGTAGTGTGTGTGTAGAGTGTATGTGTGGGTGTGGGGACTAGTGGGTTTCCCCACTTGATATAACCCTTGTTGTATATATTCTTGTTTGTAATTTGTTAGCTCATTTCCATCTCTAACTAAGTTACAAATCTGGTTATGATCATTTATGCCCATGTTCCATTGGAGCTATGTATCACTTATGAGAATAGGTGGTTGTTTTGCTATCTTGTTGGTGCCTTGTTGTTTCAGATGTACATATGAGTATGACACATGTTTTTGGTGTAGAAAGAGCCAATGAATCAATTGGTGCTTTCATATTTCACTTTTGAGCAAGTTTATAAAACTGTCATTTTAGTTGTGATGCTATTTTGTCATTTTTGCATGATTTAATCCTTGCTTGCTTTGGGGCATGTGCCAACATCGAAGTGCTAGTGTTTTATATCTATTATGCCATGGTATTTTTGTTTAACATGAGAATCACCCATATAAGTGGGAACCATGCTGTTAAGTAGACAACTTAATGTTTCTGTTTCAGCATGCTAAAAACTACTAAGTCTGAGAATCTGCTGTTATTTTTATGCCATGTAGAGTGGTTGGTATCTTGTGATGTGTTCTGAATTTGAGCATGCTCAATGCTAGTGTTTTGGAGTATATGTTGTCTACTACCATTATGTTAATTTTCATGCCAAGAGGTGGTCTCTAACATATTTAACTACTGCTGTCAACTTGCTACTTTATCAACTCAGATTCCAGAAAACTGTTAATTTCACTAAGTCCCAGAAAACTGTTTCATCTTGTCAACTTGATAACTTCATGCTTATTGATGTGGGCCTCCTATGCAGATTGTGTAGTTGGATAACTTGATGCATTTGTTATTTAGTTTCTGTCAATATCTTGTTTGTGGCTGTAGGGTTCCTGTAGCTCAAGATGTGGGATGTGTAAGTTACTATGGTGCTGTTTTATGGCAGATTGTTTGTTTTATTGTTTTGTGACTTGTGAGAGTTATACTCCATGGAATTGATTGATCTTTGAGTCTATGGTGGTTGGTTTTTCATTGCCTAACTAGTGGCTACCTTGGAATGCCAAGAAGTAGCCCATGGCTTTGTTGTCTTGTGTTTTTGCCTTCATACCTTGTCGTGACCGTATTGTGAGAACCGTAACTCTGTTTCGTGCTTTCTTTATATGCATTTCTGTCGATTTTGCATGCTGCATCCATATTTGCAATGTTCATGAATGTTTAAATAACTTAACATGAGGTTCTGTCCAGAATCATTAATAAACAAACTTTGCATGTGAACCCATCTAATAAGTCTAGGTTTAGCATCTTTGTTTTCCATAAGGTACTTAATAGCAGCATGATAGGTGTGAACAGTTACTTTGGAATCAACAATATAAGGTCCAAACTTATCACAATCAAACACGACTGCTAAAAATAACTTTTCAGTACTATCATAGTTTCTTTGAGCACTGTCTAGAGTTTTCTAGCATAATGGATACCATTTAATTTCTTATCAAATCTTTGTCCTAGAACAGCACCAACAGTATAATCACTAGCATCACACATAATTTCAAAGGGTAGGTTCCAATCAGGTGGTTGAACAATAGATGCGGAAATCAAAGCATTCTTTAGGATTGCATATGCTTTTACACAATCGTCATCAAAAACGAATGGAACATGTTTTTGTAAAAGATTAGTGAGAGGCCTGGAAATCTTAGAGAAATCTTTAATAAACCTCTAATGTCTACTACACAACCTTCTTCTTGTAGACTCGTGTTGGGCCTCCAAGCGTAGAGTTTTGTTGGACAGCGGCAATTTTCCCTCAAGTGGATGACCTAAGGTTTATCAATCCGTGGGAGGCGTAGGATGAAGATGGTCTCTCTCTAACAACCCTGCAATCAAATAACAAAGAGTCTCTTGTGTCCCCAACACACCCAATACAATGGTAAATTGTATAGTTGCGCTAGTTCGGCAAAGAGACGGTGATACAAGTGCAATATGGATGGTAGATATAGGTTTTTGTAATCTGAAAATATAAAAACAGCAAGGTAACAAATAGTAAACAACGAGAAAAACGTTGTATAAATGCTTGGAAACAAGGCCTAGGGTCCATACTTTCACTAGTGCAATTTCTCTCAACAATACTAACATAGTTGAATCATATGTAAATCCCTCATGTGCGACAACGAGTTGACTCCAAAGTTACAAATAGCGGAGAACAAACATAGAAATTATTGTAGGGTACGCAACCACCTCGAAGTTATCTTTTCTGATTAATCTTATGAGCTATCCCTATTAGTGTCACGAACAGCCCTAGAGTTCGCACTAAGATAACACCTTAAGATACACATCAACCAAAACCCTAATGTCACCTAGATACTCCAATGTCACCACAAGTACCATGGGCTTGATTATATGACATGCATCACATAATTTCGGATTCATTAATCCAACAAGGTAGTCGTGTCCTTTCAAAATAACATGGCCTTAGAAAGTCATCCCTACAAAACCATATGGTCTGGCTATGCTCCATCTTCCCCACACAAAGTATCTAAATCATGCACAACCCGATGAACAAGTCAAGCAATTGTTTCACACTTTTGGTGTTCTCAAACCATTTCAACTCTCACGCAATACATGAGCATGAGCCATGGATATAGCATTATAGGTGGAGTAGAATATGGAGGGGGTGCAAGGAGAAAAAGGAGAAGATAGTCTCACATCAACTAGGCGTATCAACGGGCTATGGAGATGCCCATCAATAGATTTCAATGTGAGTGAGTAGGGATTGTCATGCAACAAATGCGCTTAGAGCTATAAGTGTATGAAAGCTCAAAGAAGAAAAGTAAGTGGTCGTGCAAAATGAATATCCACTAGTTATATGAAAGTGACAAAATAGGAGACTCTCTATCATGAAGATCATGGTGCTACATTGAAGCACAAGTGTGGAAAAAGGTAGTAGCAATTGGCCCTCCTCTTTCTCTCATTTTTCATTTTTTATTTAGGTGGGCTTCTTTGGCCTCTTTTATATAATTTTTGTTTATGCTTCGCTAGCCTCTTTTATTTTTTGTAAAGTCCGGACACTCGTCCCAACATGTGAGGGAGTCCTAGCCTCCATAATCCTTTTCTCTCATGGGACAATGCTCTATTAATGAAAAATCATCACACTTTTATTTACTTATAACTCAAAGAAAAAGAAATTACAACTCGATTCCTATGACAAAGTATGACTCTATATGCAATATGAAGTGATGGTGCAAGTCATAGAAAAACTACATGGTGGAAGTCGCATGGCAATATATCTCGGAATGGCTATGGAAATGCCATAATAGGTAGGTAAGGTGGCTGTTTTGAGGAATATATGGCGGCTGTTTTGAGGAGGGAGGCTTTGATTTACCGGCGAAAGTTGCGCGGTACTAGAGATGCTAGCAAAGATGGAAGGGCGAGAGTATAATCCATGGACTCACATTAGTCATAAAGAACTCACATACTTATTGCAAAAGTCAGTTAGTTATCAAACAAAGCATTAGACGCATGCTCCTAGGGGAGAGGTTGGTAGGAGTTAACCATCATGTGCTCCCGACCCTCACACAAAGGTCGATAATCATTAGACAACTCATGCTGCGACTTCGTTACATAATGGTTCACCATATGTGCATGCTACGAGAATCTAAAGCTTTAACACACGTATCTCTTCAATTCACAACTACTCACTAGCATGACTCTCATATTACCATCCCTATTATCTCAAAACTATATGCAAGAAATCCAACTTCTCATAGTTGTTAATGCACTTAATATGAAACTTTTTACTATATCCCTCTTGGATGCCCATTACATTAGGACTAAATTCATAACCTAAACAAATTACCATGATGTTTTAAGAAACTCTCAAAATAATATAAGTTAGGAACGATATTTCAATAATTTCTATAAAATATAACACCACCATGCTTTATAAAGATATAAGTGAAGCACTAGAGCAACATTGCCTAGCTCAAAAGATATAACTGAAGCACAATGAGTATTCTAACAATTTAAGTAGCTATGTGAGGACTCTCTCTCCCTCGATAAATATTTTCAGATCTTAAGTACTTTATTCAAACAGCAAGCAAAAGTAAAATAGCACTCCAAGAATAGCACGCATCATGTGAACGAATAAAAATTTAGGCTCGGCATAGGCTAACCGATAATTGTTGATGAAGAGAGGTGGGATGCGTAGCATCCCCAAGCTTAGATACTTGAGACTTCTTGAAATATTTACTTGGGGTGCCTTGGGCATCCCAAATCTTGAGATTTTGTATCTCTTTCAATCCTCTCATACCACGGTTTCACCTACTCTCAAAAACTTCATACATACAAAACTCAAAAAGAACTTGTGAGATAGGTTAGTACACATAATAATAAATCAACTATTTATATACTGCCAAGACAAGTTGGATAATAATTTTCAAACATTAGGTACTGTATACTATCATTTCCACAATTTATATCTACCAATATAGGCTATGGAAACTATAGGATAAGTCGATAACGAAGATATGACAGCAATCTGTCTAAACAGAACAGTCTGTAGAAAATTATGAAAACAGTGTACTTATGTTACTTAAAAAATTATGAAAATTTATTACATGCTATAACTTCTATATTACCATACTTTCTGAAATTTCCAGAAACTTTCCACGTTCCAGTAAAATATGAAAATTAAAATACTACAGCCAAAGTTTCTGTTTTTACACAGCACATCTCAAGCATGCAATTCAAGAATCCTAAGGCAATTCTTGGAACTTTTTAATGAAAAACAAGATTATAAATAAAACCTAACATAAAGAACAAAATATAATGACAATCCAAGCAAAGCACATATTGTGTGACGGATAATAATATAGCTCCAAGTAAGATATACCGATAGTGTTGAAGACGAAAGAGGGGATGCCTTCCGGGGCATCCCCAAGCTTAGAAGCTTGAGTATTCCTTTAATATTACCTTTTTGGTGCCATGGGAATCCCCAATATTAGGTTCTTGTCACTACTTACTCTCCTCATATCGGTGTCTCACCCAAAACTTGAAAACTTCAATCACACAAAACTTAACAAAACTTCGTGAGATGGGTTAGTGTAGTAAATATAGATCATTCACTTAGGTACTGTCAAGACAAGATTAATAATTGTTTCCACATGATAACTAATGTATTAAATCATTCCCACAATTTATATTACTCAATATAAGCTATAGGAACACTTGAAATAAGCAAACTATGCATGCAAAATAGAATCTGTCAAAAATAGAACAGTCTGTAAAGATCTGAATGATCACCAAACTTACCTGACTCTAAAAATTGTGAAAAATTAGGAAAACTCAACTAATTTGCATATAAAGTTTTTGTAAAACTTTCAGATTTTTTAACTCTCCAGTAAAATCAAATAATTCATATACTGGATGCAAAACTTTCTGTTTTTGCACAGAATCAAACAAACAAGTTTCCATACTATCCCAAAGTCTTTACTTGGCACTCTGTTGGAATAAAAGACACAAAACATGATTACTACAGTATATTAATCATGTGAAAACATCAAAACATAAAGTAAAAGTGTTGGGTTGTCTCCCAACAAGCGCTTTTCTTTAATACCTTTTAGCTAGGCATGATGATTTCGATGATGCTCACGTAGGAATAGTAATTGAAACATGCAAAAGAGCATCATGAATCTCATGACAAGCACATTTAAGTCTAACCCACTTCCTATTCATAGGGATTTTGTGAGAAAACAATTTATGGGAGCAAGAATCATCTAGCTTAGGAAGGGAAAACAAGCATATCTTCAAGAATTAGAACACATAGAGAGGAAACTTGATATTATTGCAATTCCTATAAGCATATGTTCCTCCCTCATAATAATTTTCAGTAGCATCATGAAGGAATTTAACAATATAAACAGCACATAAAGCATTCTTTTCATGATCTACAAGCATAGAAATTTTGTCACTCTCCACATAAGCAATTTTCTTCTCATTCAAAATAGTGGGAGCAAACTCAACAAAATAACTATCATGACAAACTTGATTGACGTAACCACATTGAATATTAAAATCATGATGACAAGTTTCATGGTTACCATTAATCTTTATAGCATACATGTCATCACAATAATAATCATAGAAAGGAGGCATGTCACAATCATAATAGTTTTGCTCATCAAAACTTGGGGGGCTAAAAATATCATCTTCATCAAACATGGCATCCCCAACCTTGTGGCTTTGCATATCATTAGCATCATGAATATTCAAAGAGTTCATACTAACAATATCACTATCATGATCATCACTCAAATATTTAGAGCCAAACATTTTAATAACTTCTTCTTCTAACACTTGAGCACAATTTTCCTTTCCATCATTTTCACGAAAGAAATTAAAAAGATGAAGCATATGAGGCAACCTCAATTCCATTTTTTGTAGTTTTCTTTTATAAAACCAAACTAGTGAAAATCAAGAAACTAAAAGATTCAATTGCAAGATCTAAAGATATACCTTCAAGTACTCAGCTCCTCGACAACGACGCTAGAAAAGAGGTTGATGTCTAATACACAACCTTCTTCTTGTAGACTCGTGTTAGGCCTCCAAGCGCAGAGTTTTGTAGGACAGCGGCAATTTTCCCTCAAGTGGATGACCTAAGGTTTATCAATCCATGGGAGGCATAGGATGAAGATGGTCTCTCTCTAACAACCCTGCAACCAAATAACAAAGAGTCTCTTGTGTCCCCAACACACTCAATACAATGGTAAATTGTATAGGTGCACTAGTTCGGCGAAGAGGCGGTGATACAAGTGCAATATGGTGGTAGATATAGGTTTTTGGAATCTGAAAATATAAAAACAGCAAGGTAAAAAATAGTAAACAGCGAGCAAAATGTTGTATAAATGCTTCGAAACAAGGCCTAGGGTCCATACTTTCACTAGTGCAATTTCTCTCAACAATACTAACATAGTTGAATCATATGTAGAGGAGAACAAATAGAGGAGAACAAACATAGAAATTATTGTAGGGTACGAAACCACATTAAAGTTATCTTTTTTGATCAATATTATGAGCTATCCCTTTTAGTTTCACGAACAGCCCTAGAGTTCGTACTGAGATAACACCTTAAGATACACATCAACCAAAACCCTAATGTCACCTAGATACTCCAATGTCACCACAAGTACCCGTGGGCTTGATTATACGATATGCATCACAGAATTTCAGATTCATTAATCCAACACAAAGAACTTCAAAGAGTGCCCCAAAGTTTCTACCGGAACGTCAAGATAAGAACGTGTGCCAACCCCTATGCACAGATTCCCAAGGTCACGGAACCCGCAAGTTGATCACCAAAACATACATCAATTGAATCAATAGAACATCCCATTGTCACCACAGATATCCCATCGGAAGACATACATCAAGTGTTCTCAAATCCTTAAAGACTCAATCCGATAAGTAAACTTCAAAGGGAAAACTTAATTCACCACAAATAGATAGAGAGGGAAAAAACTCCATATGATTCAATCTATATCAACAAAGCTCGCGGTACATCAAGATCGTGCCATCTCAAGAACACAAGAGAGAGAGATCAAACACATAGCTACTGGTACATACCCTCAACCCCGAGGGTGAACTACTCCCTCCTCATCATGGAGAGCATTGGGATGATGAAGATGGCCTCCGGTGATGGTGTCCCCCTTCGACAGGGTGCCGGAACGGGCTCTCGATTGGTTTTTCGTGGCTCTGGAGGTTTGGGCGGCAAAACTCCCGATCTAGGTTCTGCGTTGCGGTTTCTAGAATATTTGACGATTTATAGAGCGGAGAGAGACGTTGGTGGACTCCCGAGGGGCCCACAAGCCTGGTTGCCGCGGCTAGGGGGTGGCCGCGCCCTAGGGCTTGTGGTCTCCTCGGGAGTCTTCTGGCCCAACTTTGATGCTCCGTAGGTCTCTTCTGGTTCAGAAAAAATCATATTGAAGGTTTTATTCCATTTAGACTCCGTTTGATATTCGTTTTTTGTAAAACTCAAAAATAAGGAAAAAAACAGAAATTGGCACTAGGCTCTAGGTTAATAGGTTAGTTCCAAAAATAATATAAAGTTGTGGTAAAATAATTGTAAAACATGCAAGAATGATAATATAACAGCATGGAACAAGCAAAAATTATAGATATGTTGGATACGTATCAACCTCCTATAGAAACCAGCATGACCAAGGAAGCTTCTTATACCTGTGATATCCGTAGGACACGACATTTTTTCAATAGCATCAACTTTAGCTTTATCAACTTCAATACCTCTTTCGGAGATTTTATGCCCCAAGACAATGCCTTCATTAACCATAAAGTGGCACTTCTCCCAATTCAATATAAGATTAGTTTCTTTGCATCTCTGCAAAACTTGATCAAGGTTGCTCAAGCAATCATCAAAGGAAGTTCCTTAAACGGAAAAATCATCCATGAAAACCTCAAGAATCTTTTCACAAAATTTAGAGAATATAGCCATCATACATCTTTGAAAGGTAGCAGGTGCATTGCATAAACCAAAAGGCATACTTCTATAAGCAAAGGTACCGGAAGGGCAAGTAAAATGGTTTTTTCTTGATCCTGTTTTGACACAGGTATTTGAGAGAAACCAGAGTAACCATCTAGAAAGCAAAAATGAGTATGTTTGGATAAACTTTCTAGAATTTGATCAATAAAATGTAGAGGGTAATGATCTTTCTTAGTAGCTTTATATTATTTCCTCAAATCAATTACCATTCTATAACCTGTAACAATTCTTTGCGGGATCAATTTATTTTTATCATTAGGAACAATGGTGATACCTCCTTTCTTAGAGACACAATGAACGGGACTAACCCATCTACTATCAGCAACAAGATAAATTATACTTGCCTCCAGAAGCTTTAGTATTTCTTTTCTTACCACCCCTTTCATCTTAGGATTCAACCGTCGTTGATGATCAACAACTGGTTTGGCATCAGGCCCAATAGTAATTTTATCCTGACATAAAGTGGACCAATGCCCTTAAGACCTTCAAGAGTATATCCAATAGCAGTACGGTGCTTCCTCAGAGTTTTCAATAATCTCTTTTCTTCATGCTCTGAAAGGTTAGCACTAATAATAATAGGATATATCTCCTTTTCATCAAGATAAGCATATTTCAAAGTATCGGGTAATTATTTAAGCTCAAACATGGGATCACCTTTGGGTGGAGGAGGATCCCCAAGTATTTCAACTGGTAGATTGTGTTTCAAAATAGGCTATTGATCAAAGATAAATTTATCTATTTCATTCCTCTCATTCATATGCATATCATTTTCCTGGTCTAGCAAATATTGTTCTAAAGGATCAGTAGGAGGCACAACAATAGAAGCAAGACCAATAATTTCATCTATACTAGGAAATTCTTTGTCATGGGGTTGTCTACGAAATTTAGAGAAATTGAACTCAAGAGACACATCCCTAAAACTCACAGTAACTGTTTCTTTCTCACAATCAATCCTAGCATTAACGGTATTCAAGAAGGATCTTCCAAATATAATGGGACAAAAATCATCATGTGGGGAACCAAGAACAAGAAAATCAGTAGGATGCTTTATTTTCCCACACAAGACTTCAACATCTCTAACAATCCCAATTAGTGCAATAGTATCTCTATCGGCAAGCTTAATAGTAACACCAATTTCCACTAGCTCAACTAGTGCAATATCATGCATAATTTCCTTGTATAAGGAAAAGGGAATTGCACTCACACAAGCACCCATATCACACAAGCCATGATAACAATGATCTCCTATTTTAATAGAAACAACGGGCATGCCAACAACTAGTCTATGTTAATCTTAGTATCAGGCCTAGCAATTCTAGCGGCTTCATGATGTCTACTACGCAACTTTATTCTTGTAGACACGTCTTGGGCCTCCAAGTTGGCCGCATCGATTGAGGTTTGCTCTGTTCAGTTCAGTTAAAGAAGAGATGGTATCTTGCTTGTTTCAATTATCCGGGCTCGCCATCAATAGATATTGGTTTCTCTTCCGCTTTGGCCCAATTGCCCCACTTATCTTACAGAGGCGAAGCCACTAACAAATACTTATAGAGGGATTGTACCAATCTTAGCTAGGGAGATAAAGGCCCTGCTCAATGTAAAAAAAGATGTGGAAAAGAAGATAGGAATGGGGCACCAAGGAAGGATTGTAGGTAGGGATGCATTGAAGGTAGGGATGCCCTTAGATCCGTTCTCAATAGCTTGTGATAAGGCAAGAAAGCTAGTAGATGTGTATGACAGTAGCAATTTTCCCTCAAGTGGATGACCTAAGGTTTATCAATCCGTGAGAGGTGTAGGATGAAGATGGTCTCTCTCAACGACCCTGCAACCAAATACAAGAAATCTCTTGTGTCCCCAACACACCCAATACAATGGCAAATTGTATAGGTGCACTAGTTCGGCAAAGTGTAATATGGATGGTAGAAATATATTTGTATAATCTGAATAAATAAAAACAGCAAGGTAGCAAATAACAAAAGTGAGCACAAACGATATTGCAATGATTAAAAATGAGTCCTAGGGTCCGTACTTTCGCTAGTGCAATCTCTCAACAATGCTAACATAGTTGGATCACATAACCATCCCTCAACATGCAACGAAGAATAACTCCAAAGTTCCTATCTAGCGGAGAACATAAGAAGAAATTGTTTGTAGGGTACGAAACACCTCAAAGCTATTCTTTCCGTTCGATCTATCCTAGAGTTCGTACTAAAATAACAGAAGCTATTCTTTCCGATCGATCTTATCAAGAGTTCATACTAAAATAACACCAAATAATTTTAGATTCATAATACTCAATCCAACACAAAGAACTTCAAGGAGTGCCCCAAGATTTCTACCAGAGAAACAAAGACAAGAACGTGCACCAACCCCTATGCCTAGATTACCCCAATGTCACCGCGGGAATCCGCAAGTTGAATGCCAAAATACATATCAAGTGAATCAATACGATAGCCCATTGTCACCACGAGTATTCAATTGCAAGACATATATCAAGTGTTCTCAAATCCATTAAAGTATTCAATCCGATAACAACAAAATCTCAAAGGGAAAACTCAATTCATCACAAGAAGAGAATAGAGGGGAGAAACATCACATGATCCATCTATTTTAACAAAGCCGATGATATATCAAGATCGTGACATCTCAAGATCATGAGAGAGAGAGAGGGATTAAACACATAGCTACTGGTACAAACCCTCAGCCCCGAGGGTGGACTACTCCCTCCTCATCGTGGTGGCCGCCGGGATGATGAAGATGGCCACCAGTGATGATCTCCCCCTCCGGCAGGGTGCTGGAACGGGCTCCCGATTGGTTTTCGGTGGCTACAGAGGCTTGCGGTGGTGGAACTTCTGATATAGGGCTACCCCCAAGGGTTTCGGAATATTTGGGAATTTATAGTGCAAATAGGGGGTGCGGGAGGCCACCGAGGTGGGCAAAACCCACCTGGGCGCACCAGGGGGCCCTAGCGCGCCCTGGTGGGTTGTGCCCCCCTCGGGGCACACCCCCAGGTTCAGCTCTGGCCCATTGGGTTCCTTCTGGTCCAAAAAAATCTCCAAAAAGTTTTGTGGTGTTTTGACTCCATTTGATATTGATTTCCTGTGATGTAAAAAACAAGCAAAAAAAGAGTAACTAGCACTGGGCACTGGGTCAATAGGTTAGTCCCAAAAAATGATATAAAGTTGCTATAAAATGATTGTAAAACATCCAAGAATGATAAAATAACAGCATGAATACTTCATAAATTATAGATACGTTGGAGACGTATCAGCATCCCCGAGCTTAATTCCTACTCATCCTCTAGTAGGTAAATGATAAAAGAAATAATTTATGAAGTGTGAATGCTAGCAAAGTGGATAAGTTTGATCAATGATAATTTCAATCACTTTTTGTAGCATCATAATAGCAATTCTTTCTTATAAAACTTCTCATTTTAAAGTAGCAACCAATTCACATGTTAAGGTTCAAACCATGAATTCTCTTGATACTCAACAACCTATGTTCACAGTCACCAAGCAATTGCAATTCAACTTATTCAACAGAGTTTAAGTAAGAGATCCACATACTCAACCATCATATAGTATTTTATGATTTCTAACAGTCACCGCGTACACATGAGCAAAATGTTTCAACCGGACACATAGAAAGATAGGGGCTTATTGTTTTGCCTCCCAACGTATTCACCTCCAGGGTGATGTCAACAATAATAAATCATGCTACTCATATTCAACTGGAGTGCCTAGATCTTTCCTCACCACATGATGCTTGCCAAAGGAGAAAAATAAAAAGGAATAGAGAGAAAACTTTGACTCCTTGCATAAAAGTAAATACTGAAAAGTAAAAGATAGGCCCTTCGCAGAGGGAAGCAGAGGTTGCCATGCGCTTATTTGTTTGTATGCTCAACCCCTTAGTGCAAAATAACGTGATGTTATATTTCCCCTTATGATAGCAACCTTTATTATGTAGTCCATCGCTTTTATTACTTTGCCATCACAAGTTCGTACAACGCTCAATTTTCTCTTACACTAAATGATCTAACACTTTTGGAAGCAATTTTTATTGCCTTAATGCACCGATGACAACTTACTTGAAGGATCTTGCTCAATCCTTAGGTAGGTATGATGGACTCCAGAAAATAAGATTTGGGTTTAAGGGTTTTTGGATGCACAAGTAGTATCTCTACTTGCTGCGGAATTTTTGGCTAGCAAAGATGGGGGGCAAGCACCACATGTTGAAGGATCTATGACAATATAACTTCTATGTGAATATGAACAAACACAAATTATTACATTGTCTTCCTTGTCCAACGTTAACAATTTTGGCATATAATATTTTGATGGGGGCTCACAATCACAAAAGATTTCCAAGATAGTGTATCTGCATGTGAAAGTTCTCTTCCTTATACTAATTATTTGTGAATTGCTTGTATGACCAATATTGTGATTGTCAAGCCTCAAAAGATTTCACTTTCTAAACCCAATGTGAAGCCACCACTAGGCATGATATGGTTTCAACATCATGACATTCAATTTATTCAACAATTTACTCATAGGATATAAGTGAAGCACAAGAGTAAATGACATAGTAAAGAGCTACGTTGACGGGATGTGAATGCCGCTTACTTAGCCTCCCTGGCAATTAATTGAGGACGCCATTTTATTTAAAAACTTTAAGATCTAATTATTTTATTAAAACATCAAGCGAAACAAAACAAAATAACATTTCAAGAATAGCAAACATCATGTGAAGAAGCAAAAAACTTAGGATCAACCAATACTAACCGATAATTGTTGATGAAGAAAGGTGGGATGCCTACTAGGGCATCCCCAAGCTTAGATACTTGATACTTCTTGAAATATTATCTTGTGATGCCTCGGGAATCCCCAAGCTTGAGATTTTGTGTCTCCTTAATTCCTTTCATATCACGTTTTAACTAATACTGAAAACTTCATCCACACAAAACTCAACAAGAACTCGTGAGATAAGTTAATATAAACTAATGCAAAAACCTTATCATTATCTATTGTAGCAAATAACTAAAATTATTATTCAACATTTCATACTAAATGCCTCTGCATATTCAATACTCCTATCCTCAAATAGAATCATTAAACAAGCAAACATATGCAAACAATGCAAACATAACAGCAGTCTGCCAAAACAGTACAGTCTATAAAAATGCAAAGAGTGTCCATACTTATTCAACTTTAAAAATTCTGAAAATTTAACACACTGTATGATGTGGATATATACCTGGGGTAGGGTCCTAGGCACGGCCCACATACCCTAACTAAGGACACTACATGGGAGGACTTGAAGATCAAGCATGAACTTTCAAGTGGATCCCTGGAGACGTTCAAAGTCACTCGAAAGTAATCCACTCGGAGACTCCCGCTCTCACTCGGCACTCGCGTTTCACTCGGAAGACCTCGCTTTCACTCGACGCCAAAAGACCAGGGGCCATCATCAAGAGCCTAACGGGCAGACGCTGGTTCAATGGTCATTAATAGCTTTTACTACGTACGTTACGTGTAACGGCAGACTTTAAACCCCACGACCAGACCCTTTGATGCGGGGCCATTATGAGGGGCAGAGAACTCTATATAAGCCACCCCTCCCCTCCTGCACAAGGGTTAGCAACTATTGTAATCTCAGCATTCCACATGACATAAAGCTCCCGAGCACTGAGACGTAGGGTTGTTACCTCCACGAGAGGGGCCTAAACTCATACATCCGTGTGTACACCCTCGCCATAGCTAGGACTCTCCCCTCTCCATTCGTACCCCTACCATCTACTATCAGGCTTGTTCCCACGACAGTTGGCGCCCACCATGGGACCGGCATCTAAGCGACTTCCGGCGAGGTTGAGATTTTCGTCCTTCGAGATGTCTTCTGGCGGTGTTTTTGCTCTGGGCCACGAGATCCGTTTCGGAGCGCTCACCTTCATCACCGACAATTCAGCATGGCTCCAGGAAGCACCTCTCGATGTCGAGGCGCTCCCGGTCCGTGGGGTCACGCACTTCCATGCGAGTCCCTGCGGCGTGTTGTTGCATCAGCCATCAACTCCCTACGCGTCGACTCCTCTCGCCGTTCACGGCTACAAGCGGTCCGGCCGCTCATGACTCTAGCGGTGGGTCAGACACGCAGCAGCACATCAAGCTTCTTCGCAGGTTGCAGCACTCGAGCCTGCCGAGTCCCTTAATGGCGTCTTCGAGTCGGATTCCTATCCGTTCGACGTGCCTTCCGAGTGCGAAAGCTGCGATCCCGCAGCAGAGGTCTTGATGGTGGGCTCTCATCAGAGTTCACCGCCTGGCTTCAATCGTGTCAAGCGCGAGGTTCGAGGCCCGTCGAACGTGCAGCTGCGTCGTGATGAGGAGGTCCTTCATACCCCCATCGTCGGCGCGACTGTAGAGGCCCAAGCTTTGGAGGCCACACGCGTTCGTCTGGAAGAGCTCCAGGCAGAGATCGATGAGCACGCCCGCCAGCGCCTGCCTCGCCCTAGCCGACGTCATCGACAGCTGCTTCTGACTAGATCTCACGATGCCGTTGAGGTATACCGAACTCCTGTGCTTAATGTTGTTGCTGCTGCTAGGATAGCGGATTCCATTCAGCGGTCCCGGTCAGAGGCTGGTAGAGGGTTGTTGCAGATCAGAGCGCTATTGGATGCAGCACAACGTCAGAATTCACTAGTTTCTCAGTACCGTCACAAGATATACAGAAATTCACCCAAGGCAGAGACCATTCAGTCGGCACACAACCCTGGATCGCCCTTGCATCGTGGAGGCGGCAATTTTCGTGAAGGGCAAGACAGAGATCAGCATCACCGCGAAGACCACCGTCGAGTGCCCACTCCTCCGCGGAGTGGCCCGTACGCGCCCCAACGCCAGGGCGACAGGCACTCCATCGGTGATGAGCGGGACGCGGACTTTGACGCCCGGACCTATCTTTTTTAGAAGCAGATCGACAAGAGCAGAGCCTATAGAGAGGGACTTGACAGAGATGTTCCGAGTGGAAGCTCAGCCGTGGTGTCTCGTCCAGAGTGTTTCAGCAGAGCTATACGTTCTACAGAGATTCGCCCTAACTCCAGAATGATGACGGGGATTGGAAAGTTTTCTAGTGAAACAAAAACAGAGAGTTGGTTAGATGATTACCGAGTGGCTGTGCAGATTGGCGGCGTAAATGACAACGTCGCAATGAAGCACCTGCCCCTCATGTTGGATGGTTCAGCTCGAGCTTGGTTGAATCGTTTGGCTCCTTCTAGCATACATTGTTGGGGGGATCTTGCCCGAGTGTTTGTCCGGACCTTTGAGGGCACTTGCAAGCGCCCGGCAGGTCTGGTCGACTTACAGCACTGCATCCATAAGCCCAATGAAACCTTAAAAGACTATATTCAGCGATGGTCCACCCTGCATCATACGATGGAGAATGTGTCGGAACACCAGGATGTTTGTGCCTTCAAGGCCGGTGTGAGATACAGGGAGTTGTACCTGAAGTTCGGGCGCACTGGTGACATTTCACTCGGCAACATGATGGAAATTGCCACACGCTACGCCAATGGCGAGGAAGAAGACCGCCTCCGTAGTGGCAAAGGAAAAGCAATCGCTAACGAGTCTAGCGGCGGCAACAATCGGAAACAGTAGCGGAAGGCTGAAGACCTAGCTCTGACAGAAGCAGCAGCACTGGCGACTCAGTCAAAGAACAAGGGCAAGGCCAAGGCTCAGTATGCCCCAAGAAGGGGAAGGGTCAGTCAGGAACTGACATTTTGGATCAGCCGTGTGTAATTCACACGAAGAAAGATGCAGAAGGCAACCTGATTCTGCCCAAGCACACCACTCGATAGTGTTGAACCCTCATTCAGCAGTTCAAGGGAGACCAGTCGAGTGGGAAATCTCCTGAAAAAGAAGATGAAGATGAAGAGAAGGAAACATTCTCGGATGTCACTGCTACACTGGTGATCTTTGCTGATGTCGAGAGCAAGAGTCGTCTGAATGTCATCAACAGAGAAATCAACATGGTTGTGCCAGACACCCCCCACCTACCTCAAGTGGTCTCAATATGCTGTCACATTTGACCAGACAGACCATCCTGCTCGTGTGGCCACTCCCGATCGACAGGCTCTGGTAGTTGATCCGGTGGTGCAGGGGACTCGACTCAGAAAGGTCCTCATGGATGGCGGCAGCGGCCTGAACATTCTATATGCGGATACCCTGAAAGGGATGGGCATTCTGATGTCCCGTCTGAGCGAGAGCAGCATGCATTTTCATGGGGTCATCCCAGAAAAGAAGGCCAAGTCACTTGGCCAGATAGCATTGGACGTGGCGTTCGGAGATAGCAAAAATTTCCAAAAGGAAAAATTGACGTTTGAAGTCATGGATTTCAAGAGTGCTTACCACGCCATCTTGGGTTGACCCTCTTATGCACGTTTCATGGCCCGACCATGTTACGTGTATCTCAAGTTGAAAATGACAGGCCCTAAGGGCTTGATCACGGTCACTGGCAATCGACAACGGGCCGAAGAGTGTCTCCAGCAAGGATCCAAGATCGCCGATCAACAGATGGCCATGGTCGAGCTGGAGGAGTACAAGAAAATCGTTGACCCTGCTGATTTGCTCCGCGCAAAAAAGCCTGCTTCCGAGTCAGCATTTCAGTCGGCAGGGGAAGTGAACAAGGTGCACATCCACCCAACGGATCCAACTGCTGCCCCGACAAATATCTCAACAGCACTCGACAGTAAATAGGAAGTCGAGCTCATCCAGTTCCTCCATGAGAACTAGGATATCTTTGCACGGAAGCCTGCTGAGATGCCAGGGATTCCCAGGGAGCTGGCTGAGGACCATCTGCGAGTGGATCCGAAAGCCAAGACCGCCAGAGAGCATTTGCGTCGATCCGCGACGGAGAAGCGCAAGGCAATCGGAGAAGAAGTGGCCTGTCTCTTGCAAGCCAAGTTCATTCGGGAGATTTACCACTCCGAGTGCCTCTCGAATGTTGTGATGCTGCCCAAGAAAGATAAGTCATTGCACATGTGCATTGACTTCAAACATCTCAATAAGGTGTGTCCCAAAGACCATCTTCTGCTCCCCCGCATAGATAAAATTACTGACTCGACAGCGGGGTGTGAGCGGTTATCATTTTTGGATGCTTATTCTGGGTACCATTAGATCCGTCTGTTTGGCACAGATGAAATAAAAACAACCTTCATCACCCCGTTTGGGTGCTTTTGCTACATCACATTGCCTTTTGGTCTTAAGAATGCCAGCGCTACTTTTATGCGCATGATTCAGAAATGTTTACTCGACCAGATCCCTCAGAATATCGAGGCGTACATGGACAATATAGTGGTCAAGTCCCGCAAAGGTTCCGACCTGCTGGCTGACTTGGCCGAGACATTCGCCAATCTGAGGTGATTCAACATAAAGTTGAATCCGGCTAAATGTACCTTTGGTGTCCCTGGCGGCAAGTTGCTCGGTTTTCTCGTTTCTGAGCGAGGAATTGATGTCAATCCCGAGAAGATCAGCGCCATTACCCGTATGAAGACTCCCGTGTGGGTGCACGGCGTTCAGAAGCTCACAGGTTGCTTGGCAGCATTGAGTCAATTCATTTCTCATCTCGGTGAGAAGGCTTTGCCCTTGTACCGGTTGATGAAGAAGTCCAACACATTCGACTGTACTCCTGAAGCCAAGGCAGCGTTTGTTGAGCTCAAAGCCCTGCTCTCCACCCAGCCAGTGCTTGCCGCTCCTGCCAGCAAAGAGCCCTTGCTCTTGTACATCGCGGCCACAAATCAGGTCGTCAGTACAGTGCTGACTGTCAAGCAAGAAGAGGATGGAAAAGCTTATAAAGTCCAGCGGCCAGTTTATTATGTCTCGGAAGTACTCTCCCCCTCAAAGCAAAGATATCCACACTATCAAAAGCTGGTGTATGGTATTTACCTGTCAGCGAAAAAGGTGGCACACTATTTCCAAGACCATTCGATCACAGTCGTTAGTGATGCTCCTTTATCCGAGATTTTCAATAATCGCGACACATCAGGTCGAGTAGCTAAATGGGCAATTGAGCTTGGACACTTTGAAATCAGATTCGAGGCCAAGAAGGCAATCAAGTCCCAAGCATTGGCAGATTTCATGGCTGAGTGGATCGAACGGCAACAACCCATCCAAGTTCACTCGGCGCATTGGACAATGTTCTTCGACGGCTCCAAAATGTTGAATGGGTCTGGTGCTGGTGTTGTTTTGATATCCCCCAGAGGCAACAAGCTCAGCTATGTCTTGCAAATTCACTTTGATTCCTCCAACAATGAGGCAGAGTATGAAGCACTTTTGTATGGGTTGCGCATGGCTATCTCACTCGGCGTCAAGCGTCTGATGGTTTATGGCGACTCAGATTTGGTGGTGAATCAAATGATGAAAGAGTGGGATGTTAGAAACCCTGTTATGACTGTTTACTGCAATGCAATCCGGAAGCTGGAGAAGAAATTTGAAGGTCTAGAACTTCACAATGTTCCTCGACTGAAAAATCAAGCAGCTGATGAGCTATCCAAGATTGGTTCCACTCGACGGCCTGTACCCAGCGAAGTGTTCCTGGAGCATTTGCATACTCCTTCGATTCAAGAGGATCCCTTCACTGAAGAGCCCCCACAAGCTTTAAGCTCCTCTGATTCGACTGAAGTTGATGTTCCTGCCGTCATTGACCTTGTCATGGAGGTGCTATTTATCATCCCCGACTGGACTGTGCCATACATTGCCTATATCCTCAGACAAGAGCTCCATGAAGATGAAGCAGAGGCTCGACATATTGTGCGCGGGTCCAAGGCTTTCACGGTGATGGGAGATCAGCTATTCAGAGAGAGTGTGACTGGTGTCACCCAGCGCTGCATTTCCCCCGAAGAAGGTCAAATGATTCTAGACGAAATCCACTCGGGAACTTGCGGGCACCATGTGTCTTCAAGGGTGATCGTCGCTAAAGCATATCGAGCTAGTTTTTACTGGCCACGAGCTAACGAGATGGCTAAGGACATAGTTGATCACTGCGAGGGCTGCCAGTTCTATGCAAATCTATCACACAAGCCAGCGTGTGCTCTAAAGACAATTCCACTCACCTGGCCGTTCACAGTTTGGGGACTCGACATGGTTGGTCCCTTCCGACCCGGAAAAGGAGGATTCACCCACCTGTTGGTAGCAGTCGACAAATTCACCAATTGGATTGAAGCCAAACCCATCAAGAAGCTGAATTCCCACACGGCGGTCACGTTCCTGAGGGAGATCATTATCCGATATGGCATCTCGCACGGCATCATCACGGACAGCGGCACTAATTTTGACTCAGAAGAATTCAAGAGATTTTGTAACTCCCAAGGCACCTGAGTGGATTACGCTTCCGTTGCACATCCTCAAACCAACGGGCAAGTTGAGCGGGCTAATGGTCTCATTCTAAAAGATCTGAAGCCTTGTCTCATGCGCGATTTGGATCATGCTGCTGGTGCGTGGGTAACTGAACTGCCGTCCGTTTTGTGGGGGTTGAGGACAATGCCTAATCGGTCGACTGGATGAACTCCTTTCTTCCTTGTCTATGGTGTTGAAGCCATGCTGCCGAGTGACTTGGCCCACAATTCTCCTCAAGTGGAGCTATATTCTGAGGCTGAAGCCGAACAGACCAGGCAGGATGGGGTAGATCTTCTGGAGGAAGAGCATGAGATGGCTCTGATCCGGACTACAACTTATCAGCAAGACCTAAGGCGTTTCCATGCAAGGAATGTCAGAAGCCAAGCGTTCCACGAGGGAGATTTGGTGCTTCGAGTGAATCAGCATCGATCTCACAAGCTTGCTCCTCCATGGGAAGGCCCTTTTGTCGTCACTAAGGTGCTAAACAATGGAGCCTATCACTTATATAATCTCATGAAGCAGATGGATGAGCCACGAGCCTGGAATGCAGACCTACTTCGACAATTTTACACTTAGACAAGAGTTTTCTAATGTAATAAGAGTACTTCATCAATACAATTCGTGTTTCTATGATTAACACTTCATCGATTCCATCTACGCAGTTACATTCTTGGGAATACTCCGAGTGAAGAGCAATCCTCACGCTCGGGGGCTTAGCTCCAAAACATGTTTCGCCTAAGTTTAAAAACCCTGTCGGGTGGATAGCAGTCCATCCACTCGACGGCCTATTTGCAAATTCGTCTTTGCTTGGGTTCAAAAAAAACTCGTCGAGGCGATGGTAATCCATTCACTTGACAACTTAGATGTGAATCGACATTCACCTAAGTTCAAATATACTTCGAGTGGTGAGCAATCCTCACACTCGGGGGCTTAGCTGCGAAACACGTTTTGCCTAAGTTAAAAGCCCCGTCGAGTAGATGATTATCCATTCACTCGACAATTAGATGTGAATCAACATTTGCCTAAGTTCAAAAATACTCTGAGTGATGAGCGATCCTCACACTCGGGGGCTTAGCTGCGAAACACGTTTCGCCTAAGTTAAAAGCCCCATCGAGTAGATGGTAATCCATTCACTCGACAACTTAGAGGTGAATCGACATTTGCCTAAGTTCAAAAATACTCCAAGTGATGAGCGATCCTCACACTCGAGGGCTTAGCACCGAAACACGTTTCGCCTAAGTTAAAAACCTGGTCAAGTGGATAATAATTCATTCACTCGACAACTTAGCTGTGAATCGACATTCGCCTAAGTTTAAAAATACTTCGAGTGATGAACAATCCTCCCACTCGAAAGCTTCGCTGCGAAACACGCTTCGCCTAAATTAAAAACCTCGTCGGGTGGATAGTAATCCATCCACTCGACAGCTAAGCTGCGAATCGACATTTGCCTAAGTTCGAAAATACTCCAAGTGATGATTAATCCTCACACTCGGAGGCTTAGCCGCGAATATGTTTCGCCTAAGTTAAGAACAAACTCAGTCAAAAAGACGATCGAAAGCCAAATACGAATAAAATCCAAAGGGTAAACCACGGATAAATGTTTCGTATGGAAGCAAATATGCTCAGGCCCAAGGCCTGAACGGAGTTTTTAAGGATACATATCCACTCGGCATACCGAGGCAAATTTAATTGTTTCTTCCAAAGACAAGTTTTTTCAAGCAGGTGATGGACTGGCAGGCTCGACGAAGGTGTCTAGGTCGATGCCATCGGCAATTCTGGTGGCCGCTTCCATGAAAGTCTCCATGAAATCTTCAAACTGGAGTTTCTTTGTGTTGACCACTTGAAGCTCTTTCAGCCTCTCCTCCTTCATATCCCTGCAATGGACCCTGATGAGTGACAAATGGGAATGCTGACAGTCAACAGTAATTACCTCCCGCGGACTTCAGCTCAGCACGTGCTCACTCCAGGGCGTTGTTGGCAACCGCCAGGTCCACCTGCAACTGGTTGCTCTCCTCTTCCATCTCCTTGTACTGCGTACCAAGTTGGCAAGCCGTCTAGAATCAACAAAAGACAGGAGTTCAATCAGCAAGTGGTTCCTGGACAGTCGACTGAGATGTTAAAACCGGCGAATGACCATCTTGAAAGAATTCCAGCAAAAAATCCACTCGACATGTCGAGTGGCCCTGGCGCTCCGCGCGCCGTAAACAAATTTAAAGCTCTCAATAAAGACCCCTGCTGGTGCAAGCACTCAACAGTGGTCTCGAGGAGTACACCCAGTGGGTGCGCTAAGAGCGCCCCCATTGAGACGGTTAACTCTCGATCCGCCGAGTAACTCATCAGAAGATACACTCGACATATCGAGTGACACTAGTACCATGTGTACGACAACAAATTCTAAGACCCCTGCCGATACAAGCACTCGACAGTGGTCTCAAGGACTACACCCAGTGGGTGCGCTAAGAGCGCCCCCATTGAGACGGTTAACTCTCGATCCGTCGAGTAACTCGTCAGAAAATACACTCGACATGTCGAGTGACAATAGTACCACGTGTACGATAACAGATTCTAAGACTCCTGCCGATGCAAGCATTCGACAGCGGTCTCGGGGACTACACCCAGTGGGTGCGCTAAGAGCGCCCCCATAGAGACGGTTAACTCCCAATCCGTCGAGTAACTCATCAGAAACTACACTCGACATGTCGAGTGACACCTGTAGCACGCGTACTACCAATCCCAATCCTACTCAACTACGATTCGATCTATTCGAGTGGAGAAAGTAAAAATATTCTACGGCAATCACCCAGTAGGTGTACGGCAGCCAAGAAAAGACAAGAATTCAATCAACAATGGACTTACAATCGAACTTACTCGCACATTGGTGCGGAGGGCTCCGCTAATGTCAAAAGCCAGTTTGCTGGCCTCGTACGCCTCCTTGGCCCTTAGCATGAGCTGCTCCGCCTGGATCATGGCTTGCTTTGCAGCTCCGGTTTGATCTTCCGGGGTGCGATGCAGAGAGAAGACCGTCATAGGTGGGGTCGGCATGGTCGCAGGAGCAGCTGAGGCAGTCTGAGGGGGACCAGTCGGAGTCGACGCCACAACGGTCGAGACGGTTGGAGGGGCATGTGACAGAGGTACTGCAGGTTCAACCCGGGGTTGTGTCGAGCCACCTCCCCCTGGGAAGACTCTGTAGGCGACCCTTGAAGTGCTTGTGCCGATGACGCTCCTTCAATGCGCGGGCGCAAAGTGGCCAGTCTCTCCTCGTCGTCCTCCACCTGAACGACCTCTGCAATGACAACCAACGGTGTTAACATCCGCATATGTTGAGTCCCATTCGGACAAACCAACAACTACCTAACCTCTATGAGAAGTGGTCGCGTCTGCAGTGTCGACATCCATTCATCCCCTCTATCTCGATGAGGCGAAGACACAGATGTAGCAGCTCTGACGAATTGAGTGGCATTCGGTCAAATACAATTCCGGACTTCAGCCGACAGAACAAGTACGGAAATAAATACTTACGTGGAGACGACAGGCACGGCCACCCTCATGCGAGGCAGTGCCTTGTGAGGCTTGGTGACGGCTGGTTTGGGCTGCTTGGCCAGTTTCTCGCTCGGCTCGGCGGTCGAGGGGCGACTGCGCTTCAGATTCCTCTCGCTGGGGCCCGGAGCCCTGTCCTCAACAGCTGACAGGTCTTGGTGGGACTTGGCGCGGCTTTCGCGGCGGGGAGGTGACTCGACTTCTTCCTCCTTGCCGGAGTCCTCGTATTCTTCCTCGTAGTCGGAAGAACTGTCGCCATCCATGCTACCGTCCTCGCTCACCATGCCGTCTTCAACATGGTTCCCGTTGGGAACAGGCGAGTGCATGTGCGTCCATGCCTGCATGATTCAACCAAAGAAGTCAGTTCAATATATCACTCGACAGTATAATACATCAGTCGACATCACACAACTCACCAAGTTCTTCGGCGGATTTTCGGCCGAGAACGGCAAGATCCTCTTGGCTCCCAAGGGGTTTTCACAGGCCCCGGTGATGCTACGGAGCCACTGCTCAACAGTTATCTGAGGAACTTCCTCAGGATGCGCCCTTGCCAGTCCTCAAGGCTCGCGTAATACCACATGGTATGGTCCCTGGCTTGGAGCGGCTGGATGCGACGACCTAGAAACGTCTCCAACAGATCCATGTCGGTCACCCCTGTTGGGGAACGTTGCATGGGAAATAAAAAAATTCCTACGCACACGTAGATCTATCCATGGTGATGAGCATCTACGAGAGGGAGAGTGGATCTACGTACCCTTGTAGATCGCTAAGCGGGAAGCGTTAAGAAATGCGGTTGGTGTAGTCGAACATCTTCGCGATCCAAATCGCCGAGCGTCCCGCGATACAATCACGATCCATCCCGCGATCCAATCATGATCCGTCCCGCGAACTTGATCACGATCCGTCCCGCAAACTTGATCACGGTCCTTCCGATCTAGCGCCGAACGAACAACACCTCCGCGTTCAGCACACGTACGGCTTGATGACGATCTCCGCCGTCTTTATCCAGCAAGAAGGAGAGGAGAGGAAGAAGAGTTCTCCAGCAGCGTGACGACGCTCCGGCGATGGTGGTGGAGCTATTCCGGCAGGGCTTCGCCTAAGCGCTGCAGAAAACCGATCTAGAGGAGAAACTATGCACTCGAGGAACGGGCAGCACGTGGCTAAAAATTCTGTGCAAAAACCCTAAAACCTCCAGTATATATAAGACGAAGAGAGGAGGAGGCTTGGCCCAAGCGCCAAGCCTCTAGGAGTCAGCCGAACCAGGTGGGAGAGGTGGAATCCACCTCCAATCCTAGTAGGACTAGGATTCACCCTATTTTTGTATTTTTTCACTTTTTCTCTTTGGGTTTTTTCTCCCTAGCCACATGGGCTTTGTGTGGGACTTCCACCAGCCCACTAAGGGCTGGTAATTATTCTCCCACAGCCCATGAAGCCTCTTGGGTCGAAATACCCCTCCCGGTGGTCTCCCGGTACACTACCGGCACTCCCGGTACATTACCGATTAGCCCGAAACTTTTCCGGTGACCAAAACAGGACTTCATATATATCAATCTTTACCTCTGGACCATTCCGGAGCTCCTCATGATGTCTGGGATCTCATCCGGGACTCCGAACAACCTTTGTTCACCACCATACATAACTCTATACTACCAAAACGTCATCGAACCTTAAGTGTGCAGACCCTACGGGTTCGAGAACTATGTAGACATGACCAAGACACCTCTACGAACAATAACCAATAGCGGGGCCTGGATGCCCATATTGGTTCCTACATATTCTACGAAGATCTTTATCGGTCGAACTTCTATGTAAATGATTCAGTTAATCCCGTATGATGTTCCCTTTGTTCTTCGGTATGTTACTTGACCGAGATTCGATCGTCGGTATCTCCATACCTAGTTCAACCTCGTTATCGGAAAGTCTCTTTACTCGTACCGTAATACAAGATCCCGTGACTAACACTTAGTCACATTGCTTGCAAGGCTTATTGTGATGTTGTATTACCGAGTGGGCCATGAGATACCTCTCCGTCACACGGAGTAACAAATCCCAGTCTTGATCCATGCCAACTCAACAGACACCCTCGGAGATACCTGTAGAGCACCTTTATAGTCACCCAATTACATTGCGACGTTTGTTACACACAAGGCACTCCTCCGATGTTCGTGAGTTGCATGATCTCATGGTCATAGGAACATATACTTGACATGCAGAAAACAGTAGCAATAAACTGACACGATCATATGCTACGTTTGTAGTTTGGGCCTTGTCCATCACATCATTCTCCTAATGATGTGATCCCGCTATCAAATGACATCACATGTCAATGGCTAGGAAACCTTGACCATCTTTGAACAATGAGGTAGTTCAATAGAGGCATACTAGGGACAAAGTGTTGTCTATTTACCCACACATGTAATGTGTTTCCAATTAATACAATTATAGCATGGATAATAAACGATTATCATGAACAAGGGAATATAATAATAATCACTTTATTTATTGGCTCTAGGGCATATTTCCAACAGTCTCCCACTTGCACTAGAGTCAATAATCTAGCTCACATCACTATGTGATTTACATTGTAATGAATCGAACACCCATGCAGTTCTGGTGTTGATCATGCTCAGCCCTTGGAAGAGGTTTAGTCAATGGGTCTACAACATTCAGATCCGTGTGCACTTTGCAAATATTTATGTCCTTTACCTCGATGTAATCGTGGATGGAGTTGAAGTGTCGCTTTATGTGTCTGGTCCTCTTGTGAAACCTTGGTTCCTTAGCCAGAGAAATGGCACGAGTGTTGTCACAGAACAGGTTCATTGGATTCAATGCACTCGGCACTACTCCAAGATCTGTCATGAACTGCTTCATCTAGACACCTTCCTTCGCTGCCTCCGAGGCTGCGATGTATTCCGCCTCGCACGTAGAATCGGCTACCACGCTTTGCTTGGAACTGCACAATCTTACCGCTCCCCCGTTAAGAATAAATACGTATCCGGTTTGTGACTTAGACTCATCCGGATCAGTGTCAAAGCTTGCATTGATGTAACCCTTTACGACGAGCTCATCATCACCTCCATAAACTAGAAACATTTCCTTAGTCCTTTTTAGGTACTTAAGGATATTCTTGACCACTGCCCAGTGTTCCATTCCAGGATCACTTTGAAACCTTCCGGCCATACTTATGGCAAGGCTGACATTGGGTCTTGTGCACAGCATTGCATACATGATAGAACCTATGGCCGAAGCATAGGGGATGACACTCATCTTTTCTCTATCCTCTGCAGTCACTCGGCATTGAGTCTTACTCAACTTTACACCTTGTAACATAGGCAAGAACCCCTTCTTGGACTGATCCATTTTGAACTTCTTCAAAACTTTATCAAGGTATGTGCTCTGTGAAAGTGCTATCAAGCATTTCGATCTATCTCTATAGATCTTAATGCCTAATATAAAAGCAGCTTCTCCTAGGTCCTTCATTGAAAAACTCTTGTTCAAATGTTCCTTCACGCTTTCTAGCATTTCTATATTGTTTCCAATCAGCAATATGTCATCCACATATAATATTAGAAACGCTATAGCGCTCCCACTCACTTTCTTGTAAATACAAGCTTCTCCATAAACTTGTATAAAACCAAACGCTTTAATCACCTCATCAAAGCACTTATTCCAACTCCGAGATGCTTGCACCAGCCCATAAATGGATTGTTGTAGTTTGCAAACTTTGTCAGCATTCTCTTGATCGAAAAAACCTTCCGGTTGCATCATATACAACTCTTCCTCAAGGAAACCATTGAGGAACGCTGTTTTGACATCCATCTACCAAATTTCATAGTCGAAATATGCAGCTATTGCTAACATGATTTTGACAGACTTAAGCATCGCTACGGGTGAGAAGGTCTCATCGTAGTCAACTCCTTGAACTTGTGAAAAACCCTTTGCCACAAGTCGAGCTTTATAGATGGTGATATTACCGTCCGCGTCTGTCTTCTTCTTAAAGATCCATTTTTTCTGAATGGCCTTTCGCCCTTCAGGTAATACTTCCAAAGTCCATACTTTGTTTTCATACATGGATCCCATCTCGGATTTCATGGCCTCTAACCATATTTCGGAATCTGGGCCCATCACTGCTCCTCCATAGCTCATAGGTTCATTGTTGTCCAACAACATGACCTCCAAGACAGGGTTGTCGTACCACTCAGGAGTAGTACGTGGCCATGTCGACCTACGAGGTTCAATAGTAGCTTGATCCGAAGCTTCATGATCATCATCATTAACTTCCTCTTCTACCATCGTAGGTTCCACAGAAACATCTTTCTGCGTTGTGCTACTTTCTGGTTGAAGTAAAGGTTCAATAACCTCATCGAGCTCTATTTTCCTCCCACTCAATTCTTTCGAGAGAAACTCTTTCTCAAGAAATGTTCCGTTCTTAGCGACAAACACTTTGCCTTCGGATCTAAGATAGAAGGTATACCCGACTGTCTCTTTCGGGTATCCTATGAAGACACATTTTCCGCTTTGGGTTCCAGCTTTTCAGGCTGAAGCTTTTTGACATAAGCATCACATCCCCAAACTTTAAGAAACGACAACTTTGGCCTCTTGCCAAACCATAGTTCATATGGCGTCGTCTCAACGGATTTCAATGGTGCCCTATTTAAAGTGAATGCAGCTGTCTCTAATGCATAACCCCAAAACGATAGTGGCAAATCAGCAAGAGACATCATAGAACGCACCATATCTAATAAGGTTCGATTACAACGTTTGGACACACCATTACGCTGTGGTGTTCCGGGCGGTGTCAACTGTGAAACAATTCCACACTGTCTTAAGTGACTGCCAAACTCATAACTCAGATATTCACCTCCTCGATCAGATCGCAGGAACTCAATCTTCTTGTTACGATGATTCTCAACTTCACTCTGAAATTGCTTGAACTTTTCAAACGTTTCAGACTTGTGTTTCATTAAGTAAATATACTCATATCTACTTAAGTCATTAGTGAAGGTGAGAAAATAACGATATCCACCATGTGTTGTAACATTCATTGGACCGCACACATCAGTATATATGATTTCCAATAAGTCACTTGCCCGTTCCATTGTTCTAGAGAATGGCATTTTAGTCATCTTGCCCATGAGGCATGGTTCACATGTGTTAAGTGATTCAAGATCAAGTGACTCCAAAAGTCCATCAGCATGGAGCTTCCTCATGCGTTTTACACCAATATGACCTAAACGGCAGTGCCACAAGAAAGTGGTACTATCATTATCAACTCTACATCTTTTTGGCATCAATGTTATGAACATGTGTGTCATGACTATCAAGATTCAATATGAATAAACCCCTAACATTGGGTGCATGACCATAAAAGATATTACTCACATAAATAGAACAACCTTTATTCTCTTATTTAAATGAGTAACCGTCTCGCAATAAACAAGATCCAGATATAATGTTCATGCTTAACGTAGGCACTAAATAACAATTATTCAGGTTCATCACTAATCCCGATGGTAATCGAAGAGAGAGCGTGCCGATGGCGATCACATCGACCTTAGAACCATTTCCCACGCGCATCGTCACTTCGTCCTTCGCCAGCCTTCGTTTATTCCGTAGTTCCTGCTTTGAGGTGAAATGTGATCAACCGAACCGGTATGAAATACCCAGGCACTACTACGAGAGCTAGTAAGGTACACATCAATAACATGTATATCATATATACCTTGTTTGTCGTTGGCTGCCTTCTTATCAGCCAGGTACTTGGGGCAATTCCGCTTCCAATGACCAGTTCCCTTGCAATGAAAGCACTCAGTTTCTGGCTTAGGTCCATGATTAGGCTTCTTTACAGGAGTAGCAACTGATTTGCCATCCTTCTTGGTTTTACCCTTCTTGCCCTTGCCCTTGACCTTGCCATTTTTCTTGAAACTAGTGATTTTATTGACCATCAACACTTGATGTTCTTTCTGGATTTCAGACTCAGCGACTTTTAGCATCACAAAAAGCTCGGTGACTGACTTGTTCATCCCGTGCATGTTATAGTTCATCACAAAGCTCTAATAACTAGGTGGAAGTGATTGAAGAACTCTGTCAGTGATCGCCTCTGGTGGAAGGGAAATTCCCAACTCCGCTAGACGAGTCGAATACCCAGACATTCTGAGTATATGTTCACTGATAGACCTGTTCTCCTCCATCTTGCAAGCATAGAACTTATCGGAGGTCTCATACCTCTCGATCCGGGCATTCTTCTGAAAGATAAACTTCAAATCCTGGAACATCTCATATGCTCCATGACTTTCAAAACTTCTTTGAAGTCCCGGTTCTAAGTCATACAATATTGCACACTGAACAATTGAGTAATCTCCAGTATGTGCCTCCCAAGCATTCTTAACGTCTTCGGAGGTCATGTCTTCTGGTTGGTCACCAAGCGGTGCATCAAGGACATATGATTTCTGGGAAGCCGTGAGGATAATCCTCAGATTATGGGCCCAGTCAACAAAGTTACTTCCATCATCTTTCAACTTAGATTTCTCTAGGAACGCATTAAAATTCAGGGGTGCTACTGCACGAGCCATTGATCTACAACATAAATATGCAAAGTTTACTTAGACTATTGTTCAAGATAATGAGTTTAGTTAATCAAATTTACTAAAGCTCCCACTCAAATCGACATCCCTCAGGTCCTCTGAGTGTCACATGATCCAAATTCACCAACTCAAGTCCGGTCATCACGTGAGTTGAGGTGGCTTCAATGGTGACCATCTCCTGTTGATCATATCTACTATATGACTCATGTTCGACCTTTCGGTCTCTTGTGTTCCGAGGCCATGTCTGTACATGCTAGTCTCGTCAAGTTTAACCCGAGTGTTCTGCGTGTGCAACACTGGCTTGCACCCGTTGTATGTGAACGTAGACTCTATCACACCCGATCATCACGTGGTGTCTCGACACAACGAACTTTCACAACAGTGCACACTCGGGGAGAACACAATTCATCTTGAAATTTAAGTGAGGGATCACCTTATAATGCTACCGTCGTCCTAAGCAAAACAAGGTGCATGAAAGGATTAACATCACATGCAATTCATAAGTGACATGATATGGCCATGAACTTGTGCTTTTGATCTCCATCTAGAAAGCACCCGCATGATCTCCATCGTCACTGGCATGACACCATGATATTCATCATCTTGATCTCCATCAACGTGTCGCCATCGGGGTTGTCGCGCCCAACATGCTTCTACTACTATTGATACCGTTTAGCAATAAAGTAAAGCATTACAGAGCACTAAGTTATTGACATGCAGGTCATACAATAATTAAAGACAACCCTATGGCTCCTGCCAGTTGCCGTACTCATCGACATGCAAGTCGTGATAATCTATACATTACATGATCATCTCATACATCACATATATCACATCATGTAATTGGCCATATCACATCACAACATACCCTGCAAAAACAAGTTAGACATCCTCTAATTGTTGTTCCATGTTTTACGTGGCTGCTACGGGTATCTAGCAAGAATTATTCTCATCTACGCAAAAACCACAACGGTGATACACTAGTTGCTTTTCAACCTTCTCAAGGACCGCCTTTGCCGAATCCGATCCAACTAAAGTGAGAGAAACTGGCACCCGCAAGCCATCTATGCAACAAGTTGTGGTCAAGGGAACCGGTCTCTCGTAAGCGTACGATAATGTTGGTCTGGGTCGCTTCACCTCACAATACTGCTGAACCAAAATCCGACCAAGGAAGGAAGCAATCTAAGCATCAACGCCCACAAACCTTTTGTATTCTACTCGAGATCTCACTACACACAGACTTAGCTCTGATACCACTGTTGCGGAACGTTGCATGGGAAACAAAAAATTTCCTACGCACAAACAGATCTATCCATGGTGATGAGCATCTACGAGAGGGAGAGTGGATCTACGTACCCTTGAAGATCGCTAAGCAGGAAACGTTAAGAAACGTGGTTGGTGTAGTCGAATGTCTTCGTGATCCAAATCGGCAAGCGTCCCGCGATCCAATTACAATCTGTTCCGCGATCCAATCACGATCCGTCCCGTGTACTTGATCACGATCCGTCCCACGAACTTGATCACGATCCTTCCGATATAGCGCCGAACGGATGACACCTCCGCGTTCAGCACACGTACGGCTTGATGACGATCTCCGCCATCTTGATCCAGCAAGAAGGAGCGGAGAGGAAGAAGAGTTCTCCAACAGCGTGATGGCGCTCCGGCGATGGTGGTGGAGCTATTCCGGCAAGGCTTCGCAAAGCGCTGTAGAAAACCGATCTAGAGGAGAAACTATGCACTGGAGGAACATGCAGCACGTGGCTAAAAATTGTGTGGAAAACCCCTAAAACCTCCAGTATATATAAGAGGAAGAGAGGAGGAGGCTTGGCCCAAGGGCCAAGCCTCTAGGAGTCGGCCAAACCAGGTGGGAGAGGTGGAATCCACCTCCCATCCTAGTAGGACTAGGATTCACCCTATTTTTGCCTTTTTCCACTTTTTCTCTTTGGTTTTTTCTCCCTAGACACATGGGCTTGGTGTGGGACTTCCACCAGCCCAGTAAGGGCTGGTAATTATTCTCCCACAGCACATGAAGCCTCTTGGGTCGAAATACCCCTCCCGGTGGTCTCCCAATACACTACCAGCACTCCCGGTACATTACCGATTAGCGCGAAACTTTTCCGGCGACCAAAACAGGACTTCCTATATATCAATCTTTACCTCCAGACCATTCCAGAGCTCCTCGTGACGTCCGGGGCCTCATCTGGGACTCCGAACAACCTTCGGTCACCACCATACATAACTCTATACTACCAAAACGTCATCGAACCTTAAGTGTGTAGACCCTGCGGGTTCGAGAACTATGTAGACATGACCGAGACACATCTATAGCCAATAACCAATAGCGGGACCTGGATGTCCATATTAGTTCCTACATATTCTACGAAGATCTTTATCGGTCGAACCTCTATGTCAAGGATTCAGTTAATCCCATATGATGTTCCCTTTGTTCTTCGGTATGTTACTTGCCCGAGATTCGTCATCGGTATCTCCATACCTAGTTCAACCTCATTACTGGAAAGTCTCTTTACTCGTTCCGTAATACAGATCCCGTGACTAACACTTAGTCACATTTCTTGCAAGGCTTATTGTGATGTTGTATTACCGAGTGGGCCCTGAGATACCTCTCCGTCACACGGAGTAACAAATCCAAGTCTTGATCCATGCCAACCCAACAGACACCCTTGGATATACCTGTAGAGCACCTTTATAGTCACCCAGTTACGTTGCGACGTTTGATACACACAAGGCACTCCTCCGATGTCCGTGAGTTGCATGATCTCATGGTCATAGGAACATATACTTGACAAGCAGAAAACAGTAGCAATAAACTGACACGATCATATGCTACGTTTGTAGTTTGGGTCTTGTCCATCACATCATTCTCCTAATGATGTGATCTCGTTATCAAATGACATCACATGTCAATGGCTAGGAAACCTTGACCATCTTTGATCAACGAGCTAGTTGACTAGAGGCATACTAGGGACAAAGTGTTGTCTATTTACCCACTCATGTAATGTGTTTCCATGTAATACAATTATAGCATGGATAATAAACGATTATCATGAACAAGGAAATATAATAATAAACACTTTATTTATTGCCTCTAGGGCATATTTCCAACAGTCTCCCACTTGCACTAGAGTCAATAATCTAGCTCACATCACTATGTGATTTACATTGTAATGAATCGAACACCCATGCAGTTCTGGCGTAATCATCCATTGTAATGATCGTGGCCTAATCATTGCGCGGGTGCGCGCGCTTCCCAAATTTTTGGATCCCGTAAAATCTGGGTCTGTCAGACCAACCCCTCGCCTCCCAAGATGCTGCCAGCTCACTCGGACCAAAGCGAATGCTGAACATCCACTCGGACACCTTTAAGGTTGAATGGATCCGGGCGAGCGAAGAAGAATTTAATAGACAAAGTTTCGTTGAAGCCCCGACTATCATTCAGAAGATTTTGCATGTTGATCCTGAACGAATGCTAATGCTCATATTTCAATCGACACAAATTTCATAGAAATCCCAAGTATCATTCAGAGGATCTGATGCACTAACTCAAGGTCTACGTAGATACCTCCTTCCACCACTCACACCCCGATCCATTTGGGGGCTAATGATGAGGATATATACCTAGGGTAGGGTCCTAGGCATGGCCCACATACCCTACCTAAGGACACTACATGGGAGGACTTGAATATCAAGCATGAACTTCCGAGTGGATCCCTGGAGACGTTCAAAGTCACTCGACAGTAATCCACTCGGAGACTCCTGCTCTCACTCGGCAGTCGCGTGTCACTCGGAAGACCTCGCTTTCACTCAATGCTGGAAGACAAGGGGCCATCATCAAGAGCCTAATGGGCACACACTAGTTCAATGGTCATTAATAGCTTTTACTACGTACATTACCTGTAACGGTAGACTTTAAACCCCACGACCAGACCCTTTGATGCGGGGCAATTATGAGGGGCAGGGAACTCTATATAAGCCGCCCCTCCCCTCGTGCACAAGGGTTAGCAACTATTGTAATCTCAGCATTCCACACGACATAAAGCTCCCGAGCACTGAGACGTAGGGCTGTTACCTCCATGAGAGGGTCCTGAACTCATACATCCGTGTGTACACCCTCGCCGTAGCTAGGACTCTGCCCTCTCCATTCGTACCCCTACCATCTACTGCCAAGCTCGTTCCCACGACACTGTATAAAATTTATCAGAGCTTATTTTACAAAAGGTTTCAACAATTTATCACATTCTGACTTTTCTAGGGAATTTTTGCAACAGCGATAAACTTTCTGTTTTCAAACAGCAACATGTAGACTTGCAAAATAAGTATGGTAAAGGCTATCCTTGACATTTTTATTGAAAATAAAGATGAAAAACAATATTCTAAATAAAACAAAACAAATCCTAGTAAAGTAAAATGAGGCTCCAAGCAAAACACATATCATGTGACGAATGAAAATATAGCTCCAAGTGAGGTTACCGATAATGTTGGAAACGAAAGAGGGGATGCCTTACGGGGCATCCCCAAGCTTAGTTGCTTGGATATTCCTTGAATGTTACCTTGGGGGTTCCTTGGGCATCCCCAAGCTTAGGTCATTGTCCCTCCTTTTTCTACTCATGCCGATATCTCACACAAAACTTGAAAACTTCAATCACACAAAACTTAACGGAACTTCATGAGATGAGTTAGTATGACAAAGAGCAAACCATTCACTTTGGTTCTGTCAAGACAAGATCCATAATTGTTCTCACACAATGACTACTGTAGCATATCATTTCCGTAATTTATATTGAGTAATATAAGCCATAGAAACTAGATAACAAGCAAACTATGCATTGAAAACAGAATCTGTCAAAAACAGAACAGTCTGTAAAGATCTAAATTATTCTCATACTTATGCAACTCTAAAAATTCTGACAAATTAGGAAAGCGTAGGTAATTTTTTTATCAATCGTCTGTAAAAATATCAAGTCAAAATCACGTTCCAGTGAATTATAGAAATTCCTGGACTAGGTGCAAAAGTTTTTGTTTTTGGACAGAATCAAGTCAACTATCATCCACACTATCCCAAAGGCTTTACTTGGCACTTTATTGAAACAAAAACTATAAAACATGATTACCAAAGTATCCTAATCATGTGAACACACAAAAATAGTAGGTAAAAGTGTTGGGTTGTCTCCCAATAAGAGCTTTTCTTTAATGCCTTTTAGCTAGGCATGATGATTTCAATGATGCTCGCATAAAAGAAAAGAATTGAAACTTGAAGAGAGCATCATGAAACACATGTAAAGCACATTTAAGTTTAACCCACTTCCTATGCATAGGGATTTTGTGAGCAAGCAACCCATGAAAACAAGAACCAACTAGCATAGGAAGGCAAAACAATTACAACTTCAAAACAATCAACACATAGAGAAGAAACTTGATATTACTGAGATATGTAAGAGCATAAGTTCCTCTCTCATAATAATTTTCATAGGCATCATGAATGGATTCAGCAATATAACTATCACATACAGCACTCTTTTCATGATGCACAAGCATAGAAAAATTATTACTCTTTATGGCATACATGTCATCACAATAATCATCATAGATAGCAACTTTATTGTCATAGTCAACTGAAACCTCTTCCAAAATAGTGGATGTATCAATAAATAAAGTCATGACCTCTCCAAATACACTTTCATAAATATAATTATCATAAATAGGAGGCATGCTATCATCATAATAAATTTTCTTATCGAAAGTAGAAGGAATCAAAGGATCATATTCATTAAGCAAATCATCCCCAAGCTTAGGACAAGCATTATTTCCAGCAAATAAATCTTCAAACATATGATACTCATTAAACATAGCATCCCCAATCTTGTGGTTTGGCATATCATCAAAATCATTCGTATCAATAGCATGAATGGAACCAATAGTAACAAACATTATTATCATATTCTTCCAAGCAAGTGCTAAAAAGATTCTCAAGATCATAAGGGACATCATTGCCTTCCCAATCATAATCATTACAACAAGTAGTAGGTATCACAAAATCATACTCAATATCATCATCCTCCATCAACATATTTGATTCACTTTCATGAGGCACAATGGTGATAGGAGCAACATTATTTGGGAGAGATACCTTTTTACCTCTATTATTTCTTCTTTTCTTCTTCACCACATCATGGGTGGGTTTAATTGATTTTTTTAAGCTTCTTGTTAAAGAGATTGATTGGATAGGAAGATCCTCCTCGTTACTTGATTCATCAAAGTAAACACTAGGAGGGTATTGGGAAATATTTCCCTTCATTAGTACTCTCTTCATAATCTATTTGTTTTCTTGTCTTTAGATAGTTGGCAACATAAGGATTCTCAATGCAATTTACCGCAAAAACATATAATTTCCTCTAGATAAAATTAAGAAATCTCTCGGGATTTGTAAAACCCTTAGTTATACGTTTCATTTCTTCATACCCCAAAAGAAGACTAAGCTCTTTATGATGCTCAAGGGTAATAAAGTTGTCACAATTTTTGGACACGATCTGATCATGAAATAATTTGCATTGGAGATTTAGACGACCACGTTCATTGCAAAGTTCACAAGGATGGCGAAAGAAATTACATCTTTCAGCACAATCATCTAGCCTCTCTTGCAACTTTTTTGTTTCTAAATATTTATGCTTCTTAAAAAATCTATCTTCCCTTTTTGGTGTGCATTCGCACTCCCAATTCACTCCGCAAAAATTGACATGCTTATAAGAAACATTTTTGTCATGACTTGTGCAATCATCATTAACATTTTGGATAATCAAAGAATTCATACTAACAACATTGCAATCATGCTCATCATTCAAATAATTTGGGCCAAACATTTTATTGACTTCTTCTTCTAACAATTGAGCACAATTTTCTGATCCATCATTTTCAAGAAAGATATTATAAAGATGATCAATAATATGATGCAACCTCAATTTCATTTTTGTGTAGTTTCTTTAATAAACCAAACTAGTGATAAAAAGAAACTAAAATATTCAATTGCAAGATCTAAATATATACCTTCATGCACTCACCTCCCTGGCAACGGCGCCAGAAAAGAGCTTGATGTCTACTACGCAACTTTATTCTTGTAGACACGTGTTGGGCCTCCAAGCGTGGAGTTTTGTAGGACAGTAGCAATTTTCCCTCAAGTGGATGACCTAAGGTTTATCAATCCGTGAGAGGTGTAGTATTAAGATGGTCTCTCTCAAACGTCCCTCCAACCAAATACAAGAAATCTCTTGTGTCCCCAACACACCCAATAGAATGGCAAATTGTATAGGTGCACTAGTTCGGCAAAGTGTAATATGTATAGTAGAAATATATTTTATATAATCTGAATAAATAAAAACAGCAAGGTAGCAAATAAAAAAAGTGAGCACAAACGATATTGCCATGATTGAAAATGAGTCCTAGGGTCCGTACTTTCTCTAGTGCAATCTCTCAACGATGCTAACATAGTTGGATCATATAACCATCCGCCAACGTGCAACGAAGAATCACTCCAAAGTTCCTATCTATCGGAGAACATAAGAAGAAATTGTTTGTAGGTTATGAAACCACCTCAAAGCTATTCTTTCTGTTCGATCTATCCTAGAGTTCGTACTAAAATAACAGAAGCTATTCTTTCCGATCGATCTAATCAAGAGATCGTACTAAAACAACACCAAATAATTTTAGATTCATAATATTCAATCCAACACAAAGAACTTCAAGGAGTGCCCCAAGATTTCTATCGGAGAAACAAAGACAAGAACGTGCATCAACCCCTATGCACAGATTACCCCAATGTCACCGCGGGAATCCGCAAGTTGAATGCCAAAATACATATCAAGTGAATCAATATGATACCCCATTGTCACCACGAGTATTAAATTGCAAGACATATATCAAGTGTTCTCAAATCCATTAAAGTATTCAATCCGATAACAACGAAATCTCAAAGGGAAAACTCAATTCATCACAAGAAGAGTATAGAGGGCAAAAACATCATATGATCCATCTATGTTAACAAAGCCCATGATATATCAAGATCGTGACATCTCAAGATCATGAGATAGAGAGATTAGACACATAGCTACTGGTACAAACCCTCAACCCTGAGGGTGGACTACTCCCTCCTCATCGTGGTGGCCGCCAGGATGATGAAGATGGCCACCAGTGATGATCTCCCCCTCCGGCAGGGTGCCGGAATGGGCTCCCGATTGGTTTTCGGTGGCTATAAAGGCTTTCTGCAGCGGAACTTCCGATCTAGGGCTACCCCGAAGGGTTTCAGAATATTTGGGAGTTTATAGTGCAAATAGGAGGTGCGAGAGGCCATCGAGGTGGGCACAACCCACCTGGGCACGCCAGGGGGGCCCTAGCGCGCCCTGGTGGGTGGTGCCCCCCTTGGGGCACCCCCTAGGTGCAACTCTGGCCCATTGGGTTCCTTCTGGTCCCAAAAAAATCTCCAAAAAGTTTCGTGGTGTTTGGACTCCGTTTGATATTGATTTCCTGCGATGTAAAAAACAAGCAAAAAACAGCAACTGGCACTAGGCACTGGTCACTGGGTCAATAGGTTAGTCCCAAAAAATGATATAAAGTTGCTATTAAATGATTGTAAAACATCCAAGAATGATAAAATAACAGCATGAATACTTCATAAATTATAGATACGTTGGAGACGTATCACTTCGTCACAGAAATGAATAACAAGCCCATCAATATTATCTACCAAGAGATCTTTAACCATAGCAATACTAGGTTCAACTTTAATTTGTTCAGGGGGTGTAGGTGTTCTACCATAGCTCTTATGAACCATAGTTGAAGCTTTAGCATGTTGCTTTATTCTAATAGGGAATGGTGGTTTCTCAATATAAGAAACAAGAATAACAGGATCAACATTATAAGTAATAGTTTCCTCTTCAACTTTAACAGGTTCAACTACTTTAACTTCAATGGGGGGATAATATTTAAACCACTTCTCCTTAGGGAGATCAACATGAGAAGCAAAAGATTCACAGAAAGAAGCTACTATCTTAGAGTCAAGTCCATATTTAGTGCTAAATTCACAAAAAGCATCGGTGTCTATGAAGGATTTAACACAATCGAACTTGAGGTTCATACATGACTACCTTCGTCGAGTTCCCAATCTTCGAAGTTGCGTTTAATTATTTCCAATAAATCCCATTTGAATTCAATATCCTTCTTCATATAGGAACCAGCACAAGAAGTATCGAGCATGGATTGATCATTACGAGAAAGCCGAGCATAAAAATTCTGAATAATAATTTCTCTCGAGATCTCATGATTGGGGCATAAATATAACATTTACTTAAGCCTCCCCCAATCTTGAGCAATTCTTTCTACTTCACGAGACCAAAAATTATAAATATAATTCTGATCATGATGAACTAGATGCATAGGATAGAACTTATCATGAAATTCCACTTTCAATCGGTTGTAGCTCCATGATCCAATGTCATCACATTGCCTATACCATGTGAATGTATTATCCTTCAACGATAAAGGAAATAACTTCTTTTTGATGTGATCCTCAAGCAGACCTGCAAGCTTAAATAATCCACAAACTTCATCCACATAGATTAGATGCAAATCAGGATGTAGTGTTCCATCTCCTCCATAAGGATTAGCCAGCAGTTTCTCTATCTTACCCGAAGGAATTTCATAATAAATATTTTCAGTAGGTTCAGTAGGTTGAGGGACAACTCTTTGTGTTTCCAATTGAGGTGAAGATACCCCGAACTAGCCCCTCAAAGGATTACTTTCAATAGTAACAAGTGACGGTAAATTTGAGCACACCATATAAATTTTTCCTTACCAGATTCCACTCACCAAAGGCACTTCACTTCCCAGAAACGGCGCCAGAAAAAGTCTTGATGACCCACAAGTATAGGGGATCTATCAGAGTCCTTTTGATAAGTAAGAGTGTCGAACCCAACAAGGAGTAGAAGGATATGACAAGCGGTTCTCAGTAAGGTATTCTCTGCAAGCACTAAAATTATCGGTAACAGATAGTTTTGTGATAAGATAATTCGTAGCTGGTAGCAAGTAACAAGTGTAACAAAGGTGCAGCAAGGTGGCCCAGTCCTTTTTATAGCAAAGTACAAGCCTGGACAAACTCTAATATAAAGCAAAGTGCTCCCGAGGACACATGGGAATTTCTGTCAAGCTAGTTTTCATCATGCTCATATGATTTGCATTCTTTACTTTGATAATTTGATATGTGGGTGGACCGGTGATTGGGTGCTGCCCTTACTTGGACAAACCTCCCACTTATGATTAACCCCTCTTAGAAGCATCCGCAACTACGAAGCAACGCATAAACTAGGGTTTAAGCTTCTATCACTCTAGCAACCCATCATCTACTTATTACTTCCCAATGCCTTCCTCTAGGCCCAAACAATGGTGAAGTTTCATGTAGTCGACATTCACATAACACCACTAGAGGAGAGACAAAATACGTCTCATCAAAATATCGGACGAATACCAAATTCACATGATTACTTATAACAAAACTTATCCCATGTCCTCAGGAACAAACGTACCTACTCACAAAGCATATTCATGTTCATAATCAGAGGAGTATTAATGATGATCAAGGATCTGAACATATGATCTTCCACCAAGTAAACCAACTAGAATCAACTACAAGGAGTAATCAACACTACAAGCAACCCACAGGTACCAATCTGGGGTTTTGAGACAAAGATTGGATACAAGAGATGACCTAGGGTTTGGAGAGGATATGGTGCTGGTGAAGATGTTGATGGATATTGACCCCCTCTCGATGAGAGGATCGTTGGTGATGACGATGGCTTCGATTTCCCCCTCCCAGAGGGAAGTTTCCCCGGCAGAACAGCTCCGCCGGAGCCCTAGATTAGTTCTGCCCAAGTTCCGCCTTGAGACGGCGGCGCTTCGCCCCGAAAGCTCTGTTGTGATTTTTCCAGGTCAAAACCCTCCATATAGCAGAAGATGGGCACCAGAGGGCTTCTAGGTGGGACACAAGCCATAGGGGCGCGCCCAAGGGGGTAGGGCGCGCCCCCTGGCTTGTGACTGCCTGGTGGGCCCCCTGATGTATTTCTTTTTCCCAATATTTTTATATATTCCAAAATAATTCTTCGTGGATTTTCAGGACTTTTGGAGTTGTGTAGAATAAGTATCTCAGATTTGCTCTTTTTCTAGTCCAGAATTCCAGCTGACAACATTCTCCCTCTTCCTGTAAACCTTGCAAAATAAGAGAGAAAAGTCATAAGTATTGTACCAAAATGTGTAATAAAAGCCCATAATGCAATAAATATAAATAAAAGCATGATGCAAAATAGACGTAGCAATGATCACCACGTGGATAATAAATCAACCCCCAGGACAATGCTCCTCATGAGTGTTGGTACAAACTAGAGTCGTGTGCGGGGCCAACCCAGAGCAACTTGGGAGATTTCTATCAGGCTATTATACACCGCGCTCATCCTGTTGTGCCCTGAGAACGAGATACGCGGCTCCTATTGGGATTGTCGTCACCTCGGGCGGCCTTGCTGGTTTTGTTTTATCTTTCTCGGATGTCTTGTGCGTGGGATTCCGAGGATACTTTGGGCTATCTCAAGGTTGAGGTTTTCCACCGGGATTCTGAAGATACTACGGGCTATCTCATGGTTGAGATTTTTCCATGCAGCTTGTGGCTAGTTTGTGATGGATGAGTTGGAGCATCCATGCAGGGTTATATCTTTTTGAAAGCCATGCCCATGGTTATGTGGCAACTTGGAAATTTGTTTAACATCTGGTCATAGAAAACTTGAAGTAAACTAAAAAAATACACCAACTGTGTGCGTAACCATGATTGTCTCAACTCGTGAGTTCTGAATCGAGAGAGAACATGGTGGGGTTATGTTTGACTCATAAGTTGGTTATGTTTATGTGTAGACCACCCCTCTTATTCTTGTACTCGTAAGTTAGCCACTCAAATAAATGGTTAGTGCTTGCTGCAGCCTCACCTCTTAACCATGTCTCGCCATTAATCTTTGCTAGTCTTGATACCCTTGGAAATGAGATTGATGAGTCCTTGTGGCTCATGGATTACTACAACAACAGTTACAGGTACAGGTAATGCAATGATTTGATGTGAGCATGATGCTAGTTTGATTTGGAGTTCTTATTCTCCTTCATCATCGATCATAGGATTGGTTCCAGGCCGGCAACAAGGATGTATGTCATTTTTATCTTTCGATTTCGTCCATAGTCGGACCCTGCTTTTATGTATGATGATTGATGTGAATGTTTGTAATTGAGATGATCTTGATTTAGCTTGTGGCGAGTGTAAGCCAATTCCACATGCGCATCTCCTCTTTACATGTAGTTGTAACGATATCCATTCTTCCGAAAGAACGAGATGCGCTTCTATACCTATTGAGGCCCTCGAGCCAAAATAAGGATATGACCACATCTTGGCATTATAGAAGGGTGACCATGCAACTCTGCCAAAATTTGGTATGTATGGACCCAGTGCATCAGTTAAGAGTTAACGGCATAACTAAAGAATAAATATTGAAGAAAATGAGTGGACACATGCGTGCTAGCCCTAGGACGTGCGTACCCCTATGAGTTTCTTATCCAACATCGTGCATCAAATGTCCGTGGACCGGTCCATACGTCTGAACAACAAAACATAAACTAGCACCGGACAATATATTAATATGTTACTCCAATAAAAATTGATAAAAAGTATACCAAATTGTATGTAATTGATAGAAATATAGCATCAATTCTACAAAAATATGGATGTGTTTGAGACGTATCAACATCTCCAAAATTAATCCATCCACGTTATCGAGCATGAAGATGTTAATAAAGATAATTTTTTGATATAAATGCCACTACTCATGATCTTGCTTAATTGATGTAACACTTAATGTGAGTCTAAAGCAACAAATAAAATGTTTGGTAAGAGGACTATATTCATAATCTTCAACTATCTCAATGCATACAAAAGAAGTTCCCTTATTCTTTGATAATCAAATGCATCAAGTCATAATCACAAATCTAGAAGATTTATAAAAAAATTTAAATTTATTGGGAACACATTTCTAATCATCAATGTAAATTATATATACATGTCAAACTTATCTAGGCTAACCAAGGATACAAGACCGGATACAACCACTTGTTGCATTTTTACTCTATTTCACAATATTCACAAATTCAGAATTTGAGTGCAAGTATGAGTCAATACCCTAATCAAGATAATTAGAACATATTGTTGAAAAAAATAAAGTCTTGTAGCAATGCAGCTGACCATTAGGAAAAGACGAAGACCTTATGATCGATATTGTGTAAGGAGTAGAGATTACCATGAAACTAGGATGCATTTAGAGTGATATATGAATGAAAGCTTTCATATGGACTAATGAGGGTGCGTCCAACTTGCTTTCTCACAAAGACGTAGAGCTCATTTGAGGAGCCTCGTCATTGGAATTATAAGTCAAGTCATATAGTGTAAACTGCCCACTAGTGTATATGAAGATGAAACTCACATACTCTCATGTATGAAGTGCATGAAGTTTTACTACTTTTGAACATTTTGGTTGCTTCCTATGTTTGGTGCTATTATTAAGAAATTTAGGAATTTTCTATTTTGAACACTTAGTGCCCCTTTGAAGTACTTCACATGTGTACTCTAAATGGAACAATGGTCTTGTTTCTCCTCTCACACCCTTTTTCCCCTCGTGGCACATTGTTTTTATTTGGCACCTTCGCGGTGCATATTTTATTTTCTCTTTATCTAAAGGTAGAAGAAACAACTTACAATAGTTATTAGTACACTTTTCACAACTTCATCTATGAAAAAATAGATCTTGCTCTGAACATGAAACGAACTAATGCCTCTAGCAATGTACGAGGATTGCAATGATCTAGTGTAGCAATGTATATAATGATAAAATGGTATGGCCAAAAAAATGATAGCTATGATTCTCATGCAAAGCATATGACAATGACAACATATCTCTAGCACATCGGTGCAACCAATCCCACTTCGGTGCCACCGAGTTCAGCTTGCCAACTTTCTGTTACCTCGATTCACAAAATTGGAAGCTTCGACTTTTTGGATCGGCGTCACCGAGATTTGGATTCTGACCGTTGGACACCTGATCGGCATCATCGTGATTCCTATATCGGTCTCATCGAGATTCAAAAGTTGCTACCTTTGAAGCAAATCAGTACCACCGAGATTCACACATCGGTGTCACCGAGTTGGTCACTTTAGGTGTAACGGTTGGATTTTTGGATATGCCTATATATACCCCTCAACCACCACTCACTCGCAAGAGAAGCACTCAGAACAGATCCCCAGTTATCCCATCAGATTTTCTGAGAGAGAGACACCTACTCATGTGTTGAGATCAAGCCATTCCATTCCAACCATATGAATCTTGATCTCTAGCCTCCCCAAGTTGCTTTACACCCAATCAATCTCTTCCACCAAAGCCAAATCTGTGAGAGAGTGACTGACTGTTGAGGAGTCTATCATCTTGAAGCACAAGAGTAAGGAGTTCATCGACATTATCGAGCCTATTACCTTTTGGAGGGTGGTTCCTCCTAGATTGGTTAGGTGTCACTTGGGAGCCTCCTACTTCGTGTTGTGGAGTGAACCAAGAAGTTTGTAAGGGCAAGGAGATCGCCTACTTCGTGAAGATCTACCCGAGTTAGGCTAGTCCTCCATGGACGTAGGCCATCATGGTATAGTCAAGGTTGCTTCTTTGAGGAACCCTCCGTGGATAGAGCCCTCCATGGACTCTCGTGATTGTTACCCTCCATGGGTTGAAGACTCCATAAACGTGGATGTACGATAGCACCACCTATCAGAACCACGGGAAAAATCTTCGTGTCTCAAAATTGTGTTTGATCTTGCTACCTTCCTTTACTACTCATGCTTGTCTTTACTTTCTGCTTCTATACTCGTAGACATGCATGTGTAGGGTGTGCTTGACTTTCTATCAATGCTAAAATCCACCAACACATAAAATTGGGAAAAGGTAGAATTTTTATTCGATCAAGTAGTCTAATCACCCCCCTTAGACCTACTTTCGATCCTACAAGTGGTATCAGAGCTCTGGTCGCCATTGGATTGGTTTCACAACCTAGGAGAGTATGGTGTCTAGTGAGGGAAATTATCACCGTAGAGGTTCGTACTTTGATGGCACAAATTTTGCTAGTTGGAAGCACAAAATGAAAATGCATATTCTTGGTCATAACCACGCCGTTTGGGATGTTGTTAGTGTTGGATTTCAAGGTGAATTCCTTGCCAATGGAAGGGAACCGTATCATGAAGCGACCACAGAAGAATTGAAGATGTTGCAATACAATGCTCAAGCATGTGGCATTCTGTTCAATTGCCTATGCCCCGAAGAATTCAACAAAATCAGCGGCCTTGATAATGCAAAAGAGATTTGGGATACTTTGGTTGATATGCATGAAGGTACCAAATCCGAGAGAGAATCCAAGTTGGATGTTCTTCAAGGTGAGCTTGACAAGTTCATGATGAAGGACCGTGAAGGAGTCGCAGAGATGTACTCTAGGCTAGCTATCATCACCAATGAGATTGTCGTCTTAGGAAGCGAAGAAATGATCAACAAATTCATCATCAAGAAGATACTTCGAGCTTTGGATGATAGATATGAAATCATGCATACATTGATCCAAATGATGCCCAACTACAAAGATCTCAAGCCTACGGAAGTGATTGGAAGGATTGTTGCTCATGAGATGACACTCAAGGACAAGGAAGAGCTCCACAACAAGTCTAGCGATGCTTACAAAGCCACAAGTGATGCTCCCGCAACTTCAAGCGACAACCTTGTCACAAATGAAGAGATAAGCCTCATGGTCAAGAAATTCAACAAATTCTACAAGAATAGAGGTAAGGATCGAAGCTCCAACTCAAGATATGAAGAGAAGCGTTCGTCAAGTCGTGACCAAAACTGCTACAATTGTGGGAAGCCCGGATACTACTCCAATGAGTGCACGTCTCCTTACAAAAGGAAAGAAGAGTCGCCAAGAAGACGAAGCTCAAGATATGAGTCGCCTCGAAGAGAGAGAAGGATTAGAGATGATCGTTATGAACGAAGACCCTCAAGGAGAAGTAGGGACTCTGAGAAGAAGGAAAGTACACCAAGAGCTACTCAAGAATAAGACATCAAGATCATGTTGGTGAATGGGTTTCCCGCTCCAAATCTGACACCACTCCGAGAGAAGCTATCACTCCAACTCTGGCTATAGTCAAGTTGAAGGTGGTGTCGGACTTGCACTAGTGACAACCGACTCCTACGCCATAATTGATTCACCAAATGAAAGGAGTGGAAGTTCTTCATGGCTAAAGTCCCCAAGGTATCACACCCCGAGTATCTTGATTTCAATAGTGATGAGGATGACTTGTTAGGATATGATGACTTGCTATTTGACAAATCTACTCATGTTAGTCAAGATGAACATGTTAGTAATCACTCTAGTCAAGATAAGTCGTGTGATGATGAAAAGTTGGAAACGGAATGACTAAATCAAGAACTAAACACTCTTAATTTAGCTCACGAGTCTAATCTACAAGTTCATAGAGAGCTTGAAAGGATACATGAGAAGCTCCGCTTCGAGAAGCTCAATTTGGAGCAAGAGCATGAATTCCTTAAAGCTATCAATGACGATCTTTGAAACAATACTTCCTCTTATCTAGCCAAACGACTTCTCTTGTCTTCATTCATTCCACAAGTTAAAATTGAGCAAACTAGTAACAAAGGCAAGAAAGGTTCTTCAACTAGTAGCAACAAAAATGATAAATCCAATGATATTGCTTCTAGTAGTTTTATTGATCCCACTAACACTTCTCTTATCCAAGTTACACTTGAGCAATAAAATGAACTTTTGAAAGGGATTATAGAGAAAGGTATCTACAAGAGTCTTGCTAGGTGTAAGCAATTTGAGGAAATTGTACGCAAGCACGGAGGATAACGAAAGAACCATGGCATTGACTACCTCAACACTAATGGAGTTGAATGGGAAGAAGGTCAATACCCCAAGCCCAAGTTTGTTCCTCAAATGGAGAAGTATGAAAATACTCTCCCAAGGTAACAAAAGCTCAAGATGACCTTCCACCACAAGACCACAAGATCAAGGGCAAGGACAAGCTTCAAGAGGACATTGACTCATATGAAGATGAATCCCAAGCTTTGGTGAAGTGGGTTCCCAAGGTTACTTCAAGATCAACTTCTACAAGTGCTACTTCAACACCAAGGATCCCCATCAACTTGACGTGGGTCCCCAATAAGAAGAACTAGAGAAGTTCTTGAGGGGTGACTCCGCCAATGAAATTCACTCACATTCATTATTGGCAAGAACTAGTTGCAATCAACATCAACATTATGCAATAGTTCAAGGAGTCACACCTTCCCTCAAAGGTAAGCAAGGGACAAGGTAATCAACAAATCCATGGACATCATCATGTATGCTTTGCACTCCATGTCCATAGATATCCTTGTATTTGTCTCTTGTGTGTTGGGACTAACCCATGTAGGTGAGAAGAGTAAGAAACAACAAGGATGCTCCCAACTCATGGTGATCTTCATCAACTTTTAGCATCCACCACTACTTCACCTACATGAAGTCTTCATCGACAAAACCCAAGGTTAGTTTATCCCTCTCAAGGGGGGATGTCACATGAAGGGGGGGCTTTACTCTAAGACTTGAGTCAAAGCATCTCAAAGAATGTGACAACATTAACAAGCATTATGTAAAAGTGGTAACCCCACTCGTGCTTAAACGATGAGTATGACCTATGATCAAGTATTCGTACTTGTCTCCTAAGTCAATATACTCATATATAGATGACTATGTCATCGCCAAAGTGCTTGATAGATGCTAGTATGTATGTGCATGTTTTCCATGATTTCATTTGACATCTTGTTGTGTGAGCATGTTGGTCTGCATTTCTTTATCCATTCAAGGACATCCAATTGTTGCTATTTGGACTTTGATTTTGTTTTTGCCAATTGGACGGACAAGAATGCCTAGGACCCTTCTCTAGATATCTATTCTTTCTTGTCTCATATTCTATTCATGTTGCTTCACAAAATTTGAACAAGTACTTTTCGATCTCTTTGTGTGAGGAGCACTCGGAGTTCCGTATCGACAAAGGAGTGACCATAAAAACCTCCCAAGTGCATCTCAGTGGAACCAATCCAAAATTCTCGGTCTCATCGAATGCCTAGGGTTAATCTGGTTTTCTCCTCGGTATCACCGATTCCATTTTCTCGGTTACACCAAGTTTCCCTGTCAGCTGATAGTTGAGAAACTTGATGACACCAAAAAATTAGAGCCGGTGTCACCGGCAACAAAGGGTGTATAACCTGGCGGACCTGACTTTTGAAATTCAATCGCAAAAGTTAGTTTCCTCCAAACCCTAAGCTACCTCTCCAGACCCCTGATCATCGCCTTTGTCTCCCCGTGCGTCTCCGCCGTTGGGAATCGCCGCCGCTGACGGAATCTTCACCACCTCGCCGCCTTAGCGGATCCTTCACGAAGTTAGGGTATGGATCCGGACCTCTTTGCTCTCCCTGTCCAATTCATGCACATTAGAGTAAATTTTATTGATAATCCACGGATTGTAGTCCTCTCAATCCTCTAGAAAACTCATTAGCTTAGCGAACGAGAGATTTTTAGGTCTAGCCGTCCACAAAACCGAATCTCGGTGACAAGAAATCGGCTCTACTGATTTTTTTTTGGACTACCAAGTGGAAATTTTCGGTGTGACCGAAATATCTACCAAGTTTCTGTAAAGAGTTCTATGCGTCTTGGTGGTACCGAAATTTTGACTCAGTGACACCGAAATCCCTTTTTGCTGAGAGCTATAACTAAGATTTTCTTTGTTCAATATTTGAAAAATCTCTACATTTTATGGTGACTCAACCCTTCTACTCCTCTATATTCCATTCACATGGTCAGTGATGTCTATTTCAAAGGACAGTTGGAAGAACCTCAAGGAGCTCAGTGTTGACACAGATTGAGGCTCTAGTCTAGAAAAGAGCTCATTTTCTTTTGATGATGTTCCAAGCTCACCATACCTTCCCTAGGCAGCAACCAGATCAAGGAGGAAGCTCAATTCAGATGAGGATGATGAAGATTTTGTGCCTGATGAAGTTCCTCCCAAGTTTAAGCAGGACAAGACTACCAGGAAGCCCACAACTGAGGCTACCTCTTCCAAGAAGGTGGTCAGGAAGGAGTATGCCCCCTCACACACTTTGAGAGCACCTAAGAGCTCCAAGGGCACCATGACCATTGAGCCTCCCAAGAAATCTGTGCCCAAGAAGGCTAGAGAGAAGAAGAGCAGAAAGAGGACCATCCATGTTGTTGGCAGACCTACCTTTATGTTTGAGGACCCAACAGAGGCTGCTGCTGAGGAGGAGGAGGCAGAGCCAGCTGCGAAGGCTCCTCCTCAGAAGAATAAGAAATTGTTGTCTGATGCTATGCCTAGCCAAGCAGCACCCAAGGGCAAGCCAACTGGATCCAAGAAGCTCTCTGCTCCCAAACCCAAGAGGGCTACCAGAGACATCCCAACTTCTTAGAAGAACAAGGGATCTTCATCCAGAGATCCAAAGGAGGATGCTATGTCTGCCTTGATGAAGCTGAGACCACACCTTCCAGTGCATAATGCCAACCACTTGCAAGCTGAGGACATGAAGAAGAGGAAGGACCAAGGGCTGAGATATTGGAGAGCTATTGACCCATATTCACAGAGGAGCAAGACTGTTGTGGACTACAGGTTCTACACTAAAGAACAGCAAGACTTCTATGGGACTATATTGCTTGACAAGAGCCCTGCTGTGAGTGATATGAGGTACGTGGACTGGAAGTACATCAAGGACAATGAAGATTACTTCTCGAGTGTGCAAGACAACTTTCACTGCATTGGACTTGATAAGTTTGTTGGCAAGGAGTTCACAACCTGGAATGATGAGATGATCATGCAATTCTACCCCACTGCTCATTTCTATGGAGATGGTAGAATTGTGTGGGTGACTGAAGGTGCTAGGTATGAGTCCACAGTTTATGACTGGGCTGCCATCTTAGGAGTCCCAGAGGTGGAAGATGGAGATATTGATGTGTACCCTGAGCCCAAGGGAAGCCACAATGAAATGAAGAACATGTACAAGGAGATTCCTGCTGCTCATCTGAAGTCTCACAAGCTAGGCTCAATCTATTTCCTCCAGGCTGGTCTATGCACGATCAACACTATCTTAAGGCACACCTTAATGCCTAAGTCTAGATATGAGAAGATGAGCAGAGACTACTCCATCAACATGCTGCTCCATCTAGATCAACATACAAGATTCAGAGTGATGGACTTGATTGTGGAGACTATGAAGAGGATTGTTGTTGATTAGAAGCGCTCATGTTGCTATGCACCCTACATATAGATGCTTATCAACTCTAAGTTGGAGAAGCACATCTTTGCACTTGATCAATCACATTTGTCAATCTTCTCGGAGCTCAAAAACAATGTTGTGGTGATGAACCCAGATCATCCCACAATAGCTGCATCACAGACACATGCTGAGACAGCTAGAGACACTAGTGCTCAATCGCCCATGACTAGGAGTGAGCAGATGGATCTACTCATCAACTCAATGCTCAGCATGCAGAAGGACATTACCAACATTCTGAAGAACCAAGAGAGCCTTGCAAGGGTTGTTGAATACAAGTTTCATAGTATCAACAACAAGGTGGATGGGCTTTCAGTGACTGTGAATGAGATCGAGAATGAAGTTGATGATGTGTATATCCCTCACTCTACAGATGATTATGAGGATGAGGATGAGGATACTGCACCTCTCAGGACGAGCACTCAGTTCAGGACTCGGGCAAGGACTACCACACTAACAGCTCAGAGATGAGACTGTCTTCATCAGCACCAACTACAACCTCTTCAGATCCATCAGCTCCACCAGTTCCTCCTGTTGCTACACCAACTCCATCCATGACATCAGCAGAAGTCTCCGTTGATGCCGTTCTCTCGACTCCAACTTCAGCTACCAGAGGAGATCAGCCCCAGAAGAGCGTTTAGATCTATACATTTGAACTTTTTGGTAACTTGTTGCCAAAGAGGGAGAAGTTGTACAGATCATTAGGGCTTTGAGAGAGAGAGCGTTGGTTTTTGTCGCTTTTTCAAAACATTTGATATCTTTTGTTTTGGATGTATAAACTTTGTTGGTGTTTGATCATACACTTAATGTGTGTTGCTCTTGTTTCCTATCTTTATTATGCTTATGAGATGATCATTCACTTTGCTTGATTGTGTTGTGCTATGATATTCATTCGTATTATTATCGCACACCACCAAGATGTATGTGACATGGAAGAAGTGCCCCATGTACCTAATCAATTGTGCATTTGCATTCAAACGTAAATTCAAAATAATGCACAAACTTAGGGGGAGCTCTTGCTTATCACATACTTTTCAAAGTGAAGATTATATTCATTGATTATATCATATGTCGAAGCTTTGATCTATATGTTGTTATCAATTACCAAAAAGGGGGAGATTGAAAAAACATTTGCTCCCTTGGTGGTTTTTGTAATTAATAACAACATATATATCATTGAACTAATATTTCCACTAAGTATATTTCAGGAAAAGTTCAATGATGGGTTGGCAAAAGGATTGTGGAGAAACCCCTAGATGCAAGGAATTGGATTGGCAAAGCTTCAAGCAAATAGGACTCTACATTTTACTTTGTGAGAAATCACTTTGAGTCCATAGGAAAAGCCAATACTATTAAAAAGGGGTAAGGTACTGTTGCTGAAAAAATGATCCACGTGCACAAGTGATAGTAACCAAAAACACCCACAAACTCTCCCATGTATTCTGTCTAAGCCATTTATGCAAGTCAGTGAAACCAACATTTTCCACTCGGTCCCATAGATTCCCAACTCAGATAGAACCCTGCCAAACCCTAGCACATCGGTGCAACCGATCCCACTTCGATGTCACCGAGTTCAGCTTGCCAACTTTCGGTTACCTCGATTCACAAAATCAGAAGCTCTGAGTTTTTGGATCAGCGTCACTGAGATTTGGATTCTAGCCGTTGGACACCTGATCGGTACCGCCGAGGTTCCTATATCAGTCTCACCGAGATTCAAAAGTTGCTACCTTTGGAACAACTCGGTACCACCAAGATTCACACATCGGTGTCACCGAGTTGGTCACTTTAGGTGTAACGGTTGGATTTTTGGAGATGCCTATATATACCCCTCCACCACCACTCACTCGCAAGAGAAGCACTCAGAACAGATCCCGCTTATCCCATCAGATTTTCTGAGAGAGAGCCACCTACTCATGTGTTGAGATCAAGCCATTCCATTCCAACCATATCAATCTTGATCTCTAGCCTCCCCAAGTTGCTTTCCACCCAATCAATCTCTTCCACCAAAGCCAAATCTATGAGAGAGTGATAGAGTGTTGAGGAATCTATCATCTTGAAGCACATGAGCAAGGATTTCATCGACGCTATCAAGCCTATTACCTTTTGGAGGGTGATGCCTCTTAGATTGGCTAAGTGTCGCTTGGGAGCCTCCTACTTCAAGTTGTGGCATGAACCAAGAAGTTGGTAAGGGCAAGGAGATCGCCTACTTCATGAAGATCTACCCCGAGTTAGGCTAGTCCTTTGTGGACGTAGTCCATCATGGTATAGTCAAGGTTGCTTCTTCGTGGAACCCTCCATGGAGCCCTCCATGGACTCTCACGACCGTTATCCTTCGTGGGTTGAGGACTCCATAAACGTGGACATATGATAGCACCACCTATCGGAACCACAAGAAAAATCTTCGTGTCTCCAAATTGCGTTTGATCTTCCTACCCTTCCTTTACCACTCATTCTTGTCTTTACTTTCCACTTCTATACTCATAGACATGCATGTGTAGGGTGTGCTTGGCTTGCTATCAATGCTAAAATATGCCAACATGTAAAATTGGGAAAAGGTAGAATTTTTATTCGGTCAAGTAGTCTAATCACAGCCCTCTAGACCTACTTTTGATCCTACATGGTTGAGTATGTGGACTTGCCAAAAGGCTCCTACATCAGACCCTTCCTGAAAATATGATGAATTGTAGTTGCAAAGTTGACTGAGAACATAGTTTGTTGGTTTCCAACAAGGTTTATGCTTTATACTAACATGTTGTGATGAATATTTACTTGCTCATAAAAACTTATATGATGGTGCTATGAAATTAAAGTTTTATGAGAAATTTTTATGTTAGTTTTTGTTGTTGTTATAATAATAATCATGATGCTACTATGTCTGTATTTTGTTTTTATAGACACCTCTCTCTCAAACAATGTGGACGTGTTCTTCGATATCAGCTTTTGCTTGAGGACAAGTGAGGTGTAAGCTTGGGGGAGTTGATATGTCCATTTTGCATCATGTTTTATTACAGTTATTTATAATGTTTTTATGCATAATAATGCTTTGGGGAGTAATTCTAATGCCTTTTCTCTCACAATTTGCAAGGTTTACATCAAGAGGGAGAATGCCGACAACTAGAATTCAGCACCCCAAAAAAGCACGCCAGAGATACCTATTCTTTGCAACTCAAATGAAGCTGAAAATTTACTGAGAATTTTTATGCAATAAATAATAATTACTAGAGCTGAGAACTACCGGAGGGGGCCACCAGGTGGCCACCCTCCACTAGGGCGTGTCAGCCCCCCTAATCATGCCCTGGTGGAGGGTGGGCACCCAGGCCCACCTCCGGAGCCCATCTTCTGGTATAAAATCCTAAAAAAACCTAAAACTATTCAGAGGAGGACTTTCGGGATGAAGTGCCACTGCCTCGAGGTAAAACTTGGGCAGGAGCACTTTTGCCCTCCGGCAAAGCGATTCTGTTGGAGGAACTTCCCTCTCGAAGGGGGAAATCAAAGCCATCCTCATCACCAACAACTCTCTCATCTTGGGGAGGCCATTCTTCATCAACATCTTCAACAACAACATCTCCTCTCAAACCCTAGTTCATCTCTTGTGTTCAATCTTTGTACCAGAACCTCAAATTGGTACCCGTGGGTGACTAGTAGTGTTTATTACCTCGCGTAGTTGATTATTATATGGTTAATTTGGTGGAAGATTGTATGTTCAGATCCATTATGCTATTCAATACACCTCTGATCTTGAGCATGCATATTATTTGTGAGTAGTTACTTTTGTTCTTGAGGTCATGAGAGAAGTCATGATGCAAGTAATCATGTGAATTTGATATGTGTTCGATATTTTGATGACATGTATGTTGTGATTCCCTTAGTTGTGTCATGTGAACGTTGACTACATGACACTTCACCTTACTTGGGACTAAGGGAATGCATTGTGGAGTAGTTATTAGATGATGGGTTGCTAGAGTGACAGAAGCTTAAACCCTAGTTTATGCGCTACTTCGTAAGGGGCTGATTTGGGTTCACATGTTTAATGCTATGGTTAGACTTTTTCTTAATACTTTTTTTGTAGTTGCGGATGCCTGCGAGGGGGTTAATCATAAGTAGGTTGTTAGTTCAAGTAAGAACATCACCTTAGCATCGGTCCACCTGCATATCAAATTATGAAAGTAGCGAACAAGAACCAAACCAACATGATTAAAGTGACTAGATGAAATTCCCGTGTACCCTCAAGAACACTTTTCTCATCATAAGAGATACTTTTGGCCTGTCCTTTGCTACAAAAGGATTGGGCTACCTTGCTGCACCTTACCTATTGTTACTGTTACTTTCTCGTTATAAATTGCCTTGCTATCAAACTACTTGCTACTTACAATTTTAGTGCTTGCAGAAATTACCTTGCTGAAAACCACTTATCATATCTTTCTGCTCCTCATTAGGTTTGACACTCTTACTTATCAAAAGGACTACGATTCATCCCCTATACTTGTGGGTCATCACTGTTGCACGTGTCCGCTGCTGGAAACAGCCAGAGATTCTGCATGGCAACTGTTGTTGCGACTGGCTTAAGGCATGGAGTGCATCCGATCTCGGCTGTGAGAGTACTGCACTTGTTGCACCATGGTTGTTTTTAGCATCTCTATGGCATTCCTTGCCTCCATCTCCACTCGGGTGATCCCGTGGATGGGAAGTCCTTCCAAATTATGGGTTGTCGCAAGCATGTTGTCGACCGGGTTGGAGAAGTGACTCTGCGGCATCCGAAAGCATTGAGTCAACGGTTGAGCCGATGAAGGCTGATTCGGTTCTGTCTATAGGCCCGCGTGACGCGGCGGATCTTCGTGCGGCTATACGGCTCCTGGTGTCTGTTGCGGGGTAGTGAACAATTGCGACAACTCGAGGTTTAACGGCAGCCGGCTCTAATGTCTCCTTTGGTAAACCTCGTCAGAGGCATCCCAGCGAAGTCCTAACTACCAAGCCTTGGCCTTCAAGCGCTCCAATTCGTTACGGATATGAGCCTGTAATTCCGTCATCCGAGCGATTTCGGTGTCGATTTCCCCCTAGACCTTAGCCACCTCCGCATGAAGGTTTACCAACGCTGCATTACGATCCTCCTGATTTTCTGTTGTAACGGGATTCTCCAAAAGTTTGGCCATCTCAACCATTAGATCGCTCATGGCTTGAGCCACGTCTTGCCTGACCTGCCCGCGCCATTTGTGGCTCATGTCACCGACGGATCTTGAGCCGTCGCGGTTCTCGCCATGTAAATGGTGACCTGACGGCGTGGCTCAGGTGAATCCTTGGTGGCTTCCAGTTCCGAGCAGGCCCCAAGTCTCCGATCATAGAGAGGACAGATTAACTCGGTATATCCCATGTATGACTCGTCGTCAGAGTTGACGGGATGTCCTTGCTACCTACCGGCTCATCTTGAAGGCTGGCTCCTTGGGTGAAATAGATGAAGACATGATGTCGATCGGCTTGATGTCGGTCGGGTCGGGCGTGTCGAGCCGTCTCGACGATGTCGGTGCAGATGTCCGGCTTGGGTACTGACGCATCAGTCTTGCCGATGAAGACGTGGATCTTGCCAAAGGGGACCCGGTACCCGGACTTGACTGAGTCGGCCTCGGGGCCCCACCCTAAATTATCGATGTAGAGCTTTCCATGGCAGCTCTTGGTCATCTCACCAACCACGTAGCTCCCGAACCCTAGAAGAGCTCCCTGTGAGAACTCAACTCCACTGTGCGACAACCCCATGGTGGGCGCCAACTGTCGTGTTTTTGTCATGGCAGATGTCCTCATAGGAGAACTTAGGTGTGAGGCCATCGCCGCTGTGTGGCGAATCGAAGGGGTTGGTGGGGAACGAGAGACGAGTTTACCCAGGTTTGGTCCCTTCAATGGAGGTAAAAGGCTACGTCCTGCTTTGTGTGTATATTGATGATGATCTCCATTACAAGGGTGCGGAATCGCTAACCTAGCTGTCGAGGTTTTGTAACTTAAATCTTTTGGCCTTAGGGGCTCTCCTTTATATACAGGTCGAGACCCTGGGCTCGCAAGAGTCCGAGTCATGCTATGATTTGTGACCTACTATGTCTCTAACTCGCCTTGCCTCTCAAGCAAGGAAACTCCTGGCGTCTTCTCCCTCTTGGGCCTTGAGTCGCTGTCTTCACGTGCTAGGCCACCATCTGGCTTACTTGGTAAGCTGCCTTGCCTGCCTTGTCTTCAAAGGCACGACCCATCTTGAGTATGATTCATAAGCCACCAATATGTTGACCCGAACAAATCGGGTGGGATATACCACAGGGTTATATCCCAGACACTTGCTATTCCACATTCGTGCTTAACCAGATGTGGGAGATCATCTCTAGTGGGGTTAGGACTGACAAGGGCTTCAAGGACTTGCACTTGAACACCGTTGCGAAGCAGGTGTTCGAGTTCTGTGGCCAGGAGGTGAGTGCCACCCATGTGTACAACCACTTGAGGAACTGGAGAGCCCGATGGATCCATGTATCCAAGTTTAGAGACCTTAGCGGCACCTCCTGGGATGAGGGCACTTGCTCTATCGTTCTGGAGGCAGACCACTACACCAGCCATGTCGCGGTTAGTTCATTGTCCCTTTGTTTTGCACAATGTCAACCATTGCCTTCTAGCAACTAACAACACTTGTGCTTCTATCTTAGGTCCACCCCAAGGATGTTGAGTTCCTCAACACACCCATCCATAACTGCAACCAGATGCAACACATCTTCTCCTTAGGTAGCAACCAAGAAGCATGTCATGGGCTTCGGTGAGCCTCTCAGTTCTCCTTTGCCGTGGCCACAGCCGAACATCCCAAGCACCACGGATGTAGAGGCAGTGCTAGATGGACCTAATAAGCCACTTGAGATTGTACCTATGCTCGATAGGAATAGGAAGAGGGGCGGCCTGATGGATGAGGAAATCATCGTCTTCACCAGCATGACTGAGGCCGTGAAGGAGGTGGCAACTTCCATTAAGGAGAGAAACACCCTTGACGTCCACCCTGACCTGTATAGTGCCGTCATGGGGCAAGGTGGCTTCAGCGATGAGGCTCTCATGGTAGCTTTGAGCCACCCGCTGGACAACAAGGCACAGGGTGTTGGGTTCGTTGCCATGGCAGACGACCACAAGGTGCTCTGGCACAGGAGCTGGCTGGGCAAGCACTACTACTAGAGCTTGATGTTGGTGCCGCACGCATGATCCTAGGTGGCGATGGCGATGTCGACGGTTATGATGATGTCGACGTATATTTTGTGTAGCTAGGGCTTGAAAATAGTTTGATGGTCTGTATATTTTGTTCAGGTGGTCTATACTAACCCCTTATGCTGATCGTGAACTTGTGGTGGTAGGATGACACCCTCTAGGATGTGGTGGTAGGATGACACCCGAGTAGTGCTAGGTTTTAACTTGCTATGCCATATGATCATGCATGCTTACTACTTCTACTACATAGCTTACTCCTTGTTTGTTACTTTTGCTTGCTGCTTCAACTGCTCCTCTTCTGCAATGCTAGGGAAAATGGTATGCAATGTTTGTCGGGAAGGTACCTAGGGTTTATGGTTCATGGGAAGATTGCAATGAACGAGTTGCCTCTATCCCCAACAGCAGCCATAGAGGGTTTAAGACTAGGCGGACGACAGAAGAAGCTTACGCCAACTATGTGTGAAAACACACAGTTGGCACGGTTGAAGTAGGCAACATTGCAGTTGGCAAGGAGGCACCACGCCTTGCGGTAAAGAACTTCATCATCGTCGTGTAGTTCATCGTCATTGCTCTACTGTGGCGTTGATGTGCTAGGTGTGATCATGTGTGAGGTAACCTCACCACATAGGATACAAGGTTAGCACACCTCGCAGCTTGTATGCAACCAAACAACATGCTTATGTGTGACTTCGAACGAGGCGGGCAACCAAACAGGGTGTGCTAAGATGACCCCTAATGCGTGAGAACAAAAGGCAGGCAACCAAACAAGTGGCAGATGTTGGTTTAGAGGTTGTTTTTCCTCAACCAGCCTCTTGTGAGCCACCCTTCAGGTGTCCAGGGCCGGCTTCTACTACTGCCAAACACGCCCAAAGAGTTCAAATAACCAGCGGGCTGCTCGCGTCCATTCACATTTCATCTTTACCGCTGCTTAGAGCAACTCCAACCGACTGATCCAAACGGATGTGCACTTTGTCCGCCTTTTGTCTGTTTGGATCGGCGTGTCTGACCCCTTTTGCGTTTGGATCGGCCATGCACCCAACACGCGGATCCATATCTTGTTCTCACGGACGGCTGCCATCCATTGTTTATCATTCACACATATTTTTATTGACATTGACACATTATTTTTTATTTCATTAAAGGCATTTTGATACATATTTTTTACTAATTCTTTGCTATGAGTAGAAGACAAAAGAAAATAAGAACCATAATTAGACATTTTATAAGATGTCCAACTTCCATATCTGCTCCTAATAGTTAGACTAATATCTTCTCTATGTCATCATTGTTGATCCACGGGAAGTAGGCCCTGCTTCCCCTTTGGTTTTAGCTTTAATTCTAGCTTAAATCGATGTATTGTTCTTTCCAATACCAAAGCTTGAATCTCTCCTACACACAAATTTGAGAAAATAAGCTACAAAAATTGCATCAAATCAAAGAGCAAAAAACTGAACCAAAAACATGTACCCCATCATTTTTACACTTGGCGAACACCCAATCGGGATGTTCCAACGTAGTAGAAACGTGGCGGACGACCTGCCCGGGGCAGTCATCACACTTTATGAGCGGCGATGGTGAGTGGGCAAGCCTCTGGGCTAACGTCGAGCTGGGGCGACGACCGCCCGTGGCTTTGTCGACAAACCGACGACGGGACACATCCGAACGGCTAGAGGCGGATTGAGCACCTGCATGCGGTACCGAGGCATTGCCGGCTGGGTGGACCGGTACCCGGCCAATCCATGGCAAATGCAGTCGTCGACGGATGGATTCGGTAAATCCCCCCGACAGGATGCGACAAATCTCGTCGTCGCCGCCGCAAATCTACCACTTAGCCTCCGCACCGAGATGAAGGAGGCACCAAGCCGATGGCTATGCTGCTAAGTGGAGGCGGGGACGGGGCTGGGGAGCAAGGTGGCCGAGAAAATTGGGTACCGGCCTAGGGTTTGTGTACGGGGCAGACGGCGGGTGGAAAAAAGGGATAAAAAAGAGAAGATTGTATCACCGATGGACGGGCCAAGGGAAGGACTACGCGGGTGAGACGCATGTCCGTTTCGGATCCGTGCCAACGCAAGCATAATCCAAATTTGGATTACAAATAGATCACTCGAGGTATATAAAATGGACGCGTCACGCGTGTCTATTTAAATCGATGAGTTAGTCTTTTTTTTATGTTCATGCCGATTCAATCGGGACACGAGCCGGCCGTCGAAATTGCTATTAAAGCGGTCGCTCTTATAGGTCCCGCGACTTATCCGAGGATAAGTCGATTGCCACCGTCGCGTTGTCGCGTGCAGTGGGACCTCGGTCATGTTGCGCGCGTGTCGCTGTGGTAGTGGCCACGCGCTAAAGGTCGGCCCTAGGCATCAGCGGGTAGAGAAGCGGGTATGGTAGGCGTACGTAGCGAAAGACACGCGAATTTCTCTGAAGGTCACGGGTTTACTTGGAAGATTCGGAGGAATCGAAGGAGCAGGTGATGGTTTTGTTGTTGTTTTTTCACTGGATTGTGCACCCGCATCGGCACGGTTTCTCTCAAAGCAAGCACTGAATTACGTGGGCTGACAGCGTACGAATCAGCGAACCAGGCTGTGTGGAGGTAGAGATTTTAAATTTTAAAACGGGGGAAGACTGAGTGGTGCACGCAACCGTTTGCCTGCCCGGTTCAGTACAGCAGGCAGGCGGTGCGTGCGAGAGCCGGCGCGGAAATGGAAAATGGGGAACGGGAGAACAATGGCGTGCACACCAGATATTTTGACGCGCAACTGCGGAGAGGGGAAGCATCCTATCGCCGTGAAGTGTGAGGTCAGGCCAGGTCAGGACCACAGTTTCTGTGTGAGTGTGCGCGCGCCCGCGCGCAACACATTGCACATGTCGCAGGCCTGCAGGGGATGCTAAACCGAAGGCGAAGCTAGCGGCGTGACCATAGCCCCAAACGGACGGCCGGGATGGGAACCCCTGCCGCCGCGTGCAGCCGGCCGCTCAGGCGCGTGTCTGTCGCGTGCGCGATACGCCCGCTTGGCGCCGATCGTGGGATCAGGTTACCCATCCAAACCTGACGACGACTCGTGCAGCAGCCGTTCTATCGCGATCGGGTTGTCCGGCGGTACGTCATCGCGTCATCGCGCGAGATGCCACGGCATTTGCCCACAAACATCGCGCGGGTGGACCTTCCCTAGAAAAAAAAAACATGGCGGGGCTGGCCCCTTCATTTTGAGACGTGGGCCTGCAGCTGTCAGTGACGGCGTGGGTGTGGACGTTGGTTCGGACGAAGCAGTACAGGGGGTCATGGCCCGTGTGTGGTTTTAAAAATGGACGCCGCGGGGACCAGCTGCTGACGGTGATGCTCTCGCGGATGCTCTTTGAAGGCCCTTGTGTGTAGTTTTTTTCTTCTTCCGCCTGCCTTTCCAGATCCTTGCTCGCTGACTTTTTACTCCTTTTGTCTTTCGCTCTGAAAAGAGATATGGCGGGGAGAAGATTCCATGCTAACAGAAATAGTGATAGCTTTCTCTTTCCATGACTGGCTGGTTTCGGCGATCAAGCAATTTATGTGTACTTAATTAAAATACACCGATTAATTGCGATGAGAGGGGTTTTCTCTCTCTTTTTTTGCGTGTTCTCGTTCATTTTCACCAACTCGGTGAACTCAATTCAGTTCAGAGCCGACATATGTGCCTTGACAAGATTAAGCGTGCTTTATGGAAGGGAAACGTTTCCACCCAGTGTGTCAGACACACGCGGGTATCCACCATCGAGCTGATGCTGGCTTAAATAGCCGGCCGAGTCGATGATATCATCGCCATCAAGTTGAAGGTGGAGGAGTGGTCGTTCTACAAGAAGACATACTCCGGGGACCCAAAGAGGTTCGAACTCTGGGGTGTGCTAGTTCCCTCGCCCTACTCTACCTCGCGACGATGCTTCGACGTGCTCGAGCTAAGTAAGTAGAACAACAAACACAACAGTTTACCCAGGTTCAGGTCACCTTGCGGTGTAAAACTCTATTCCTGCTTGTTTTGATTGCTTGAGGGTGAAAAGGAATACATAGATGGGTTCTAGCTACCCCGAGGTCGATCCCCCTCTACTGCGGCAGTTCGCCCTATCTTGTACTCACCACGGTCCTCCTCCCCTGGAAACACACGACGTGAAAGGTTGCCACAACGACCAGTTTGAAGGGAGACAAGACTGTAGCTTATATTGACAAAAGTGGTCTTCGGCTGTGATACGTCTTCAACGTATCTATAATGTTTGATTGTTCCATGCTATTATATTATTTGTTTTGGATGTTTTATATGTATTAATATGCTATTTTATATTATTTTTGGGACTAACCTATTAATCTAGAGCCTAGTGCCAGTTTCTGTTTTTCCTTGCTTTTGAGTATTGCAAATCAAGAATATTAAACGGAGTCCAAACGGAATAAAATCTTTGCGATGATTTTTTCTGGACCAGAAGACACCTACCAGGCTTGGAGTGCAAGGCAAGGGACCTACCAGGAGGTCACAAGCCAGAGGGGCGCGTCCACCTCCCTGGGCGCGCCTGGCAGGCATGTGACTCCCTCGCAGGACTCCTAACCCTAATCTTCGTCGTATAAATACCAAAATATTCCCCCAATACCAAAAAGAGCCACGCAAATACTTTTCCGCCGCGAGAAGCCTCCGTTCCCGAGAGATCCAATCTTGGAGAATTTTTCGGTAATCTGCTGGAGGGGGATTCGATCATGGAGGACATCTACATCAACTCCATTGCCCCTCCGATGATGCGTGAGTAGTCCACCACAGACCTATGGGTCCATAGCTAGTAGCTAGATGGCTTCTTCTCTCTTTGTGCTTCAATACCATGTTCTTCATAATCTTCATGGAGATCTATCCGATGTAATACTCTTTTGCGACGTGTTTGTCGAGATCCAATGAATTGTGGGTTTATGATTAACTTATTTATGAATATTATTTGGTTCTTCTCTGAATTCTTATATGCATGATTTCATATCTTTGCAAGCCTCTTCGAGTTATTGATTTGGTTTGGCCAACTAGATTGGTAATTCTTGCAATGGGAGAAGTGCTTAGTTTTGGGTTCAATCTTGCGGTGTCCTCACTGATAACCCAGAAGTATAGGGGATCGCAATAGTTTTTGAGGGTAGAGTATTCAACCCAAATTTATTGATTCGACACAAGGGGAGCCAAAGAATATTCTCGAGTATTAGCAGCTGGGTTGTCAATTCAACCACACCTGAAAGAGTTAATATCTGTAGCAAAGTATTTAGTAGCAAATTAATATGGAAGTAACGGTAACGGTGGCAAAGTGATAGTAGCAGTTTTGTAGTGATTGTAACAATAGCAACGGAAAAGTAACTTAGCAAAGATCAATATGTGAAAAGCTCGTAGGCAATGGATCAATGATGGATAATTATGTCGGATGGCATTCATCATGCAACAGTTATAACATAGGGTGACATAGAACTAGCACCAATTCATCAATGTAATGTAGGCATGCATTCCATATATAGTCATACGTGCTTATGGAAAATAACGTGCATGACATCTTTTGTCCTACCCTCCCGTGGCAGCGGGGTCCTATTGGAAACTAAGGGATATTAAGGCCTCCTGTTAATAGAGAACTGGACCAAAGCATTAGCACTTAGTGAATACATGAACTCCTCAAACTACGGTAATCACCGAAAAAAATCCCAGTTATTGTCACCCTGGGGGATGAGGTTCATAACTCGTAATAGGTGTCTACAACTTGCAAGATAGGATCAAGAACACACATATATTCATGAAAACATAATAGGTTCATATCTGAAATCATGGCACTCGACCCCTACTAACAAGCATTAAGCATAGCAAAGTCATAGCAACATCAATTTGAGAACATGGTGGATACTAGGGATCAAACCATAACAAAACTAACTCGATTACATGATAAATCTCATCCAACCCATCACCGTCCAACAAGCCTATGATGATATTACTCACGAACGGTGGTGAGCATCATGGAATTGGTGATGAAGGATGGTTGGTGATGACGAAGGCATCGATTTCCCCTCTTCGGAGCCCAAAATGGACTCCAGATCTGGTCTCCCGAATAAAAACAAGAGGTGGCGGCGGCTCCGTATCGTGAAACACGATGAACTCTTCTCTTTGATTTTTTTTCTCCCTAAATAGGAATATATAGAAGTGGATACGAGGTCGGAGGAGTAGCAAGGGGGCCCACAAGCAGACCCGACGTGCCCTAGGGTGGTGGGCACGCCCACCAGGCTTGTGGCCAGGTGGTGGGCCCCCTATAGTTGATTCTTTCGCCAATATTTTTTATGAATTCCAAAAATATCCTCCGTAAATTTTAAGGTCAATCCGAGAACTTTTATTCCTGCACAAAAATAACATCAACGCAATTCTGCTGAAAACAACGTCAGTCCGGGTTAGTTCCATTCAAATCATGCAAATTAGATTCGAAAACAAGGGCAAAAGAGTTTGGAAAAGTAGATACATTGGAGACGTATCAACTCCCCCAAGCATAAACCTTTGCTTGTCCTCAAGCAATTCAGTTGATAAACTGAAAGTGATAAAGAAAAACTTTTACAAACTCTGTTTGATCTTGCTGTTGTAAATATATCTAACTTATGTTCAAATTTTCAGCAAGGATTATAGACTAACCACATTCACAATAACATTTAGGTCACACATTTACTCATATCAATGACACAATCAACTAGCAAGCAATAATAATAAGTCTCGGGTGACAACAATTTTATCAAAACAATCATGATACAATATGACATAATGGTATCTCGCTAGCCCTTTCTTAGACCGCAAAACATAAATGCAGACCACCTATGAAGAACAAGGACTGACTAAACATTGTAATTCACGGTGAGAGAGATCCAATCATGCTCGTACTCAATATCAATTAATATCAAGGCATACAAATGACGATGGCGCTCTCTAACTAGTGCTTTTTTATAAAAGGATGATGACTTAACGATAAAGTAAATGGAAAGACCCTTCATAGAGGGAAGCATTGATTTGCAGAGGTGTGAGAGCTCGAGCTTTTAAAATAGAGATAAGTAATGATTTTTGGAGCGGTATGCTTTAATTGCTCACATAACGACCAAGAGGTTTTCAATATCTTCCATGCTAGATACATTATAGGCGGTTCCCAAACAGAATGGTAAAGTTTTTACTCCCCCTCCACCAATCAATCACACTCCATGACGGGCCGAATCCACGGGTACCGTCCATACAAACACAATCCTGGGGGAGTTTTGTTTAATTATAATTTTCTTTTTATTTCGAGCATGGGACTAGGCATCCCGATTACCTACCACTTTCTCATGAATGATAGTGAATCAATACATATCGTGAAAATAACCCACCTAGCATGGAAGATACTAACAGCCCCCAGTCGCCACATGAGCGATTTGGGCATACAAAACAGAATATTTGTCTGAAGGTTTAAAGTTTAGCACATGCAAATTTACTTGGAACGGCAGGTAAATACAACATATAGGTAGATATGGTGGACTCATATGGAACAACTTTGGGTTTATTGAGATGGATGCACAAGCAGTATTCCCGCTTAGTACAAGTGAAGGTTAGCAAAAGACTGGGGAGCGACCAACTAGAGAGCAACACAATCATCAGCATGCTTTGAGACTAACCAACATTAAATTAAAGCATGAGTAGGATATAATTCACTATGAACATAAACATCGTGGAGGCTTTGTTGATTTGTTTCAAATACATGCGTGAACATGTGCCAAGTCAAGCCACTTGAATCATTCAGAGGAGGATACCATTCTATCATACTGCATCACAACCATTTTAATGCGCATGTTGGCACTCAAGACGAACCATTATCCACTCTTAGCTAATTAAGCATGGCATGAATAACTATAATCTCTAACTATCATTGCAAACACATTCAACCCATAATGTATTGAATTTGGAACGATGAGCTAATCATATTTACAAAAGAAAGATAAGTCGAGTTCATACCAGCTTTTCTCCATCTCAATCCTTTCATCAAATATCGTCATTATTGCCTTTCACTTGCACGACCAAACGATGTGACTAATAATAAGAGTGCATGTGCATTGGACTAAGCTGGAATCTGCAAACAATAAACCAAAGGAGAAGACAAGGAAATATGGGCTCTATTTAAGATAAACAATAATGCATATGAGGGCCACTCAACATGTCATCGTGGTCTTCTCCTCACAACCCAAAGAAAAGAAAGGAAAGTTATTTACACGGGAAAGCTCCCAACAAGCAAGAAGACGAACGAGAAATCTTTTTGGGTTTTCTCTTTAATGCTACAACTAAGAAACTAGGAAATAAAGCTAGAACTAATTTTGTTGTATTTCCTCAAAGTTAATTAAACACACAAGAAGAAAGCAAAACAAGAAATAAACTACGATGGATAGTACAATGAAAAAGTATGAACACCGACAAATGAAATGAGTGTGTGAACATGAATGTAATGTCGGTGAGAAATACGTACTCCCCTAAGCTTAGGCTTTTGGCCTAAGTTGGTCTAGGGCCATGGCTGGAAATATCCTTCTCCGGGATACTCCGGAGGACACTGAGGGTTCCATTGATTAGCTACCTCCTGTGGCTCCCAATGAAAGACTGGGACCTGATATGGATCAAGGGCCGGTGCCTGCTCAGGTGCTGGAGGTTGCGACAAACCCCAATATTGGTAGATGTCATCGGGCATAATAGTGTACCTGCCTGAATGAATATCAAACAGAGAAGAAGCAGACAGAGTAATAATCTCACAAGTACCCTGACTAAATACTAAATTGTAAATCAGCCTCCTATCATCATTCTTTTTAATAACATCATGTGCTACCATACAGTCATAATCTAGAAACTTCGCAGGTATCAGCTTCTCATCTTTCTCTTGAAGCCTAATGGGTATCTCAAAATGTTTAGCTAAACGAGATGCATAGATACTTCCGAATATGGGCCCCTTCAAACGGTTGGTGTTCAACCGTTGGGCCACCATAGAGCCCAGACTAAAGGTTCTATCAGCAAATAAAGCATGGCACAAAATAGCAAGGTCAGGAGCACTAAGGCTACCAATCTCCCAGCGACCAACTAAACATATTTCCGCAAATAATGAATAATAGGGCAGCACAGGAAAAATATAAACTAGCTACTCTTGCCTTTGACACGCCTCTCTCTTCTCCTACAATGAGTGTGGCAATAAAATCTTCCATGTCTCGAGGACGTGGTTGCCTGATGCTGCCCTCATAGGGTATCTTGCAAACTTTGCAAAAAATCAAAGGTTCATTTTCTTAGGCACATCATATAAGTTAAATTCTACTATAGGAGGGTCTTCCCTAGGATGAAAGTGAAAATTTTGCACAAAGGTATTAGTGAGCAAGAGGTACTGGTCACACTTATTGTTGAGGAAGTCGGTGATGCCTGCATTCTTAGCCAAATAATAGAAATCTTCATAAATTCCATCCGCCCTCAAGAATTTGTTACACAACCATTCACATGGTCGAATTTCTGCTACGCGGGGAAGATTATATTCGGGTTTCTCCTTTATTTCATTTTCATCTTCCTTAGAACCCTGGCTTGAAGAACCTCTTAGTAACCTTCTCAACATCTTTTCTTTCTCTGAAAAATTTCTGAAATTTTCAGTGAACGAAAATAAAGGTGAACAAAACTCAACAAAACTCATAGCAACTACTCCCTCAAGTGCCTAGAGACTATATCATGCATCAAAACTACTTGGGACCATACAAATTTGACATGCAAGCTCAAAAACATAGTCACCACAACAGCAAAAATCTGCAATATATAAGGCACTAGAACAAAAACTAATTGGACCATTGGAGGAGTCACATACCGATGAGCAATCCCCTAAAATAGTTTTGCGAATGGAGCTTTGATCAAGGAGGTCGAAAATGGCAGCAAGAGGAGCTAGAACACGGGCTTGAGCAATAGTGGGATTTTTTTTGGAGGAAGATGAAGTGAATGGGTGCTGGAATAAGTGGAGGGGGGCCACATGGGACCCACAAGCCACCAGGGCGCGCCCAGGGGGGTGGGCGCGTGTCGGGACCCTGATCCTAAGTGATATGAATCCAGACTGTAACACATCACATCACTTTGCGGCCTCACGCACGGTAAACTCCACGGCTGTAGCCTTACCTTAGCCGGGACCGTTTGTGTCTTTTGGCTCACGTATGTGAATATGTCGCTGACAATCAAACAATAGAGAACCCGGGCCGACATAACTAGTCATAGAACCCAAGTGGCACATCCGTATGGAAACAGGCGTACGTAACCCAGCAATGCAGGTGTCGGCCTCAAGCGTGTGTAGACGAGTCATAGCAAGCTACAAGGACTCCATTACGCCGTGGGACATAAATGTCATCACTGCACGTAGACGAGTCGTAGCAGGCTACAAGGACTCCATTACACTGCAAGACATTTCCCCGAAGGGACAGACACAGCAGCAAAGAAGGATACATGCCGGTCAATCAATTTGTCCGGAGCAGTAGCAAGCTACCAAGGCTCGATGGAAGCACAAAGAGGCAGTTTCCCGTAAAGAGTACTACTAAAGGCACATGACTAGGTGTCATATCCCATACATACCGTTGCACATCACACGTACGCATGAAATGCCCGATATGCATAGATACAACTATGTCATCACAACATAACCATACAACAACACAACTTTTATTTAAGAGGACCCGAAGAGCCTTGCATAATATGTTCTTACAGGTAGGGGTCACATGACCCGACACTCAAGTCATACAAGCAAGTTCATACAAACCAAGCGGAAGCATAAAGTTGTCTGAGTACAGACAGTTGAAAGGGTAAAAAGGCACATGGCCTGACTATCTACAGCCCGCCACAGGGCATAAGGTCGTAGCTGGGACACCAGCTATTCGGCATCGTCGACATCTAGATAGAACCCACCTGATGGATCCCGAGTCTCATCTGCAACATTTATTAAGCAAACATGAGTACAAACGTAATCATCAAGTCTTTAAAGCAGACCTAGACTATTCATGCTCATGTATCAACAAGGGGGGTGGTGGAGTTTATGCAACAATGCCAACTTTGAATCATGGCTAACCTATACTACACAATTTTAACTCTTTGTTCAAATTTTAGATATCGCACACGAGTCCACTAACTCCACATCAATACACCACCATGGACTCACTTCCGTCTCCTATGAGAGTGCCATCCACGATACTCACACTTGTCTTGAGATTTTTATGAGTATCCATTAAATTATCTATGAACAGCATAAGTTCTCCAAGTAGTCCATATCCGAGGACGCGGCTATTCGAACAGATTCATACCCTGCAGGGGTGTACTTCTTCACACACGCTCTCGCCACTTATCGATGTGTGCTCATAAAACCATCCACCTCGGCAACCTTCAAGCGGAAGCCCAGCGAGGGATTCGGCCACGACCGTCAATCACACAAGACCTCTAGTCCAGGCTATCGCCTATTTGAGACTGAACCCGCACGGAAGTCCGGCCGAAGTTTCCGCTACGACCCCAAACGATGTGCGCAGGGTTTCCAAGCCCACCATTCGGGTGACCCTTGGTACACCGTGCCACTGCCTACCACGTCGTAACCCACCCCTAGGGTCAGTGCTACGCATGGCCTCCATCATACTATAAACGCCAGAAACTACTTGTAATACCCGAACCAAGGACTAAGCGATTGATAAGTCGAGAGGGGTTGAGTTACCGGAACCCAATGTGTGGTCGTAACTAGCCTTGGATCACAAACACGGAACTTAGTTCCTAAGAACGGTCCCAATGAGACAACTCGCTATGTACTCCTACATAGCCTCTCATCGCTACCTTTACCGAATCGAGTTCATCATTAAGCTTATCACATCAGAACAATATTATTCCACTCCAGTTCATCACCCAGATGAATCAGACCTGACGCAACTCTAAGCAAACCAGGCATAGCAGGCAAAGTAAGCAAAGCACATCATGGCACAAGAATCTACCAGTTATGCTAGGTTGCAAGGTTTAGATATTTACTGTGACAATGACAGGTCATGCAAAGGAATGGGTTCATCTACCGTGTTTGACAGCAATTGAACATTTGTCCCAATGCAATAAACATGAGCAGGAGCGAGAGAATGGGATGTTATCGGAATGATCAATGGGTTTGATTGCCTTACTGGGAAGCGGGAAGGTATTCTCCTTCGTTGGAATACTCGGAGGTATCCTTAGAAGCAGGGCCTACCACGATGCAGATAAGTAGCAATAAATACACGGCAAGTGCAACAATATGATGCATGATCATGACATGGCAACATGTAAGGATGAGCGAATGCAACTACTATCCAAGTTAAATGAAGTAATTTTGAATATAGTTCAAAATCGGTCTCCATTTCATATTCCATATGTGAACCTATTAGTAAATGTCAATGTTCATCTACATAGGTTGCTCTAACATGCATGATAACAACACCATTGGATTCATTGGATTTTTCTAGTAAATTTGCATATATAAATTATTTCAATCTGAGTTATAGATTAATTTATATGAATTTTATAAGTTTTAATAGTTTCTGGAATTAATTTAATTCAGGAAAATTCTTTATTGCATCAGCATGACATCATCATGATGTCAGCTGGTCAACAAACCATTGACAGGTTAAACCTGACTAGTGGGGTCCACTGGTCAGTGACCTAGCCTCTAACAGAAATTATTTAAAACACTAATTACTAATTAATTAGGGTAGGGACCACTGTCAGTGGGTCATTAACTTAATTTAATTAATTAATTAATTATTTTAAGCTAATCCTAATTAACCCTGACCCGGTCCCACTTTCAAGTGACCCAGGGGTTAAACCCCCATGGTTAATGCCAGCCAGACTCACCGGCGTTGAGCCGCCGGTGGCTCCAGAGATGGCGGAGGGGTCGGGTTTCCTCCTCTAGTGACCATTTTGCCGGCGGAAGGCACCAAGCGAGCCTAGGCTCATGCGCGCGTCCATCCTGACACCTCTTAGAGGCTGAGACGGCCGGGATCGATGCCGGCGACGAGCTCGGCGGCTACCGGAGCTCGGGCGAGCACGAGCTACTCAAACTAAGGCGCAACATGGCTGGAGCTTGGCACCTACGGCATCTACGCGCCCCCACGAGCTCGGAGATGGCCTCAGATGGACCAGCTAGTCATCAGAGCTACGCCGGCAACGAGCTCGTGCGGCAGGGCATTTTGGGAGCCGACGCAACCGGGGCCTACAGAGGGGGAAACGACCGGGGAAGAGAGGGGAAAGAACCAAGGGTTCACTACGGGCTCGGAGCCGACGAGAGCTTGCTTGGGGAGGGCTTGGAGGCGACAAATCGACAGCAGCGGAGCTCGGACCCGAGGAGGAACAAGGGCTCGAGGGCGACGCTCCATGGCTTCTAGCGACGCGTGGCTCGGCGCAGAGGATGGGGACGATGAGGCGGAGCCTCTGGCAGGCTTAGGGAGGTGCGGGAGTGGCTGCAACTACAACGGCGAGCGAGCGGGGCCGTCGGCCATGGCGGAACAGAGGAGAGGGAGGAGGCAGGGGAGAATGGGCGAGAGAGAGAGCGATGGGGACGGCAGCGCGTCCTCATCTGCTCGCCAGCGCAACGGGGGATGCAGGCCTGCCGGGAGCTGTGTGGCAGCTCCGGCGCGCATGCACGGCGGGCACGCGCTCGTCCTCCTGGCCGGCAGGAGGACGACGACGGTGTTGGGCCAGATGGGCCGGCCTAGGTGGGCTTCCTCCTTTAAAAAAAATTCCGGTTTCTGTTTTATTTTCTGACATTTATTTTATTTATTTTTATTTAGTCACAAAGGCGAGGCATAAAATATCCCAAATATTTTATGGAACTTAGTTTGAATATTTCAAACTTCCATAAAATGTTTCAGAATATTTTGAGTACTAAAATAATCATAATGCTTTATTTGGCATTTTCAGCAGTTTTCATATTTATTTTTGAAATGCTATAAACATTCAAATATTTAGAATGACCCCTGATATATTGATGTCCACATTTATCAGACATAAGGGACATTTTTATGGGCATTTTGGATTTGTTGGGTTTTCACAACTATTGAATTTGTTTGATTCACGTGAGGTGTTGGGGTTTCTTTTAATCCCCATTTCAAGTTGATGCAAATGTGAAAACCTCATGCACACACATGCTGACCTAAGTAAACCAACTAGGGATGTGACAACGCGCCCTGCAGGCTTGTGGCCCACTTGTGCAGCCCCTAATGCATACTCAGTGCCAAAAATTCTTAAATATTCCAGAAAAAATCATACTCCATTTTCATGACATTTGAAGGACTTTTATTTCCAGGTTACTTTTTTATTGCACGGGAAACTCAGAAAACAGAAAAATAATAGCATTTTTACTTAATTTCATCTAGTAACAGAAAGTAAAAGTTAGGTACATGAGGTTGGGCATTCTAAATTCGTCCCTCTCATGCTCATCAAAAGGAATCCATCAATAAGGTTGATCAAGTCTTTATTAACAAACTCCTTTCGAATAACATGAAACCGAAGAATTTTTGAATAACACTAAGTTACCTCAATGGGGATATGCATTTCCCCAACAATAAGTATACCATATTTCTTCTTGACAGTAGGAAGAGGGAACTCAAAGTCTCCAATAATAATTGTTGGAATTTTTTCAATAGAGTTGATACTATGAACTTGAGGTTGTTTCTTCGGAAAGTGTACCATATGCTCATTACCATTAATATGAAAAGTGACATTGCCCTTGTTGCAATCAATAACAGCCCCTGCAGTATCAAAAAGGGTCAACCAAGGATGATCGACATACTGTCGTCCTCGGGAATATCAAGAATAACAAAGTCCATCAAGATAGTAGCATTTGCAACTACGACAGGTACATCCTCACAACTGCCGATAGGTAGAGCAGTTGTTTATCAGCCATTTGCAAAGAGATCTCAGTAGGTATCAACTTATTCAAATCAAGTCTACAGTATAAAGAGAATGACATAACACTAACACCAGCTCCAAGATCACATAAAGCAGTTTTAACATAATTTCCTTTAATAGAGCATGGTATAGTAGGTACTCCCGGATCTCCTGATTTCTTAGTGATTCCACCGTTAAAAGTATAATTGGCAAGCATGGTGGAAATCTCAGCTTCCGGTATCTTTCTTTTATTTGTCACAATATCTTTCATATACTTAGCATAAGGAGACATTTTCAAAACATCAGTCAAGCGCATACGTAAAAAGATAGGTCTAAGCATTTCATCAAAGGACTCAAAATCCTCATCATCCTTTTGCTTGGATGGTTTGGGAGGTCTAAGAATTTCTGAACCCATGTATCTCTTTCTCTACCATGTTTCCTAGCAATGAAGTCTCTTTTATCGTCTCTTTTATTCTTAGATTGTGGGTTATCAAGATCATCAGCAGGTTCAATCTCCACATCATTATCATTACTAGGTTGAGCATCAACATGAACATCATTATTAATGTTATCACCAGGCTCATGTTCATCACTAGATTATGTCTCAGCATCAGAAATACAAATATCATTTGGATTCTCAGATGTATCTATAACAGGTTCACTAGCAGCATGCAAAGTACTATCATCATTCTTTTTCCTACTCTTATTGGAAGGAATAGGTGCATCGGTATTAACTCTCTATGAATCTTGCTCAACTCTCTTAGGATGGCCCTCAGGATACAAAAGTTCCTGAGTCATTCTACCTCCTCTAGTCACAACTTTAACAGAATGATCATTGTCTTTACTATTCAGCTCATTAAGCAAATCATTTTGAGCCTTAAGTACTTGTTCTACTTGAGTGGTTACCATGGATGCATGTTTACTAATAAGCTTAATATCATTGATAGTTCTACTCAAATAATCACCCAAGCGACCAAGCATATAAGCATTATGTTTCAACTGTCTACTAACATAAGCATTGAAATTTTCTTGCTTCACAATAAAATTATCAAATTCATCCAAGCATTGGCTAGCAGACTTATTATAAGGGATATCTCGTTCATAAAATCCATTGAGAGAATTACCTCTGCTACCTATGTCGGGTTATCAAGACCATGTATTTCTTCAATAGGTGGTAAATTCTTAACATCTTCAGCTTTAATACCCTTTTCTTTCATAGATTTCTTTGCCTCCTGCATATCTTTAGGACTGGGGAATAGAATACCTCTTTTCTTCGGAGTTGGCTTTGAATAGAACAATCATTATCATTGCTCAATATATTATTCAATAGTAATTCAGCTTGTTCAATAGTTCGTTCCCTGAAAACACAACCAGCACAACTATCTTGGTAGTCCCTAGAAGCATCGTTTAGTCCATTATAAAAGATATCAAGTATTTCATTTTTCTTGAGAGGATAATGAGGCAAAGCATTAAGTAATTGGAGAAGCCTTCCCCAAGCTTGTGGGAGACTCTCTTCTTCAATTTGAACAAAGTTAAATATTTCCTATAAAGCAGCTTGTTTCTTATGGGCAGGAAAATATTTTTCAGAGAAGTAATAAATCATATCCTGGGGACTACGCACACAACCAGGAGCAAGATAATTAAACCATATCTTAGCATCACCCTTTAATGAGAAAGGAAACAACTTAAGAATATAGTAATAGCGATTTTTATCCTCATGAGTAAATAAGGTGGCTATATCATTCAATTTGGTAAGATGTGCGACAACAGTTTTAGATTCATAACCATAGAAAGGATCAGATTAAACCAAAGTAATTAACTCAGGATCGACAAAGAATTCATAATCCTTATCAGTAACAAAAATAGGTGAAGTAGCAAACTTAGGATCATATTGCGTTCTAGCATTCAAAGATTTTCCCTTCCACTTGCGAAGCAATTTCTTAAGATCATCTCTATCCTTACAAGCAAGAAAGTCCCTAGCTACCTCTCCTTCCATAACATAACCCTCAGGTATATCAAGCAATTCATATCTAGGAGAGCTAGGTCTAGCAGATGTATCATAGTGTTCAGTTTCAATAATTTCAATAGATTCAGAAATATTAGCAGTTTCAGCATTAGCTCTAGCAATTTGTTCAACAAGAAATTCACCTAGTGGCCCAATATCATTAAGCAAAGTATCATCATAAGCAGCATGCATAGCAGAAGTAGCATCATCAATTACTTGCGACATATCAGAATTACTAGCAGGTGGTGGTGTCGCAAATTTACTCATAACAGAAGGTGAATCAAGTGCAGAGCTAGATGGCAATTCCTTACCTGTCCTCGTAGTTGAGGGGTAGATCTTGGTTTTTGGATCTTTAAGATTCCTCATAGTGATCAAGAGATATATATCCCAAGTGACTCAAAGAATAGAGGTATGCTCCCCGGCAACGGCACCAGAAAAAGGTCTTGATAACCCACAAGTATAAGGGATCGCAACAGTTTTCGAGGGTAGAGTATTCAACCCAAATTTATTGATTTGACACAAGGGGAGCCAAAGAATATTCTCAAGTATTAGTAGCTGAGTTGTCAATTCAACCACACTGAAAGACTTAATATATATAGCAAAGTATTCAGTAGCAAAGTAATATGGAAGTAATGGTCACGGTGGCAAAGTGATAGTAGCAGTTTTGTAGTGATTTTAATAGTAGCAATGGAAAAGTAACTTAGCAAAGATCGATATATGGAAAGCTCGTAGGCAATGGATCAGTGATGGATAATTATGTCGGATGGCATTCATCATGCAACAGTTATAACATAGGTTGACACAAAACTAGCTCCAATTCATCAATGTAATGCAGGCATGTATTCCATATATAGTCATACATGCCTATGGAAAAGAACTTGCATGACATCTTTTGTCCTACCCTCACATGGCAGCTAGGTCCTATTGGAAACTAAGGGATATTAAGGCCTCCTTTTAATAGAGAACCAGACCAAAGAATTAGCACTTAGTGAATACATGAACTCCTCAAACTACGGTATTCACCAGAAAGAATCCCGGTTATTGTCACCCTAGTGGATGGGGATCATAACTCGGAATATGTGTCTACAACTAGCAAGATGGGATCAAGAACACACATATATTCGTGAAAACATAATAGGTTCAGATCTGAAATCAATGGCACTCGGGCCCTAGTGACCAGCATTAAGCATAGCAAAGTCATAGCAACATCAATCTCACAACATAGTGGATACGAGGGATCAAACCCTAACAAAACTAACTCGATTACATGATAAATCTCATCCAACCCATCACCGTCTAGCAAGCCTATGATGAGATTACTCACGAACGGTGGAGAGCATCATGGAATTGGTGATGAAGGATGGTTGGTGATGATGAAGGCGTCGATTCCCCTCTCCAGAGCCCAAAACGGACTCCAGATCTGTTCTCCCGAGGAAGAACAGGAGGTGGCGGCGGCTCCGTATCGTGAAACGCGATGAACTCTTCTCTTTGACTTTTTTATCCCCGAATAGGAATATATAGAGGTGGAAACAAGGTCGGAGGAGCAGCAGGGAGCCCACAAGCCTTCCTGACGCGCCCTAGGGGGGTGGGCGCGCCCACCAGGCTTGTGGCCAGGTGGTGGGCCCCATGCAGTTGATTCTTTTGCCAATATTTTTTATTAATTCCAAAAATATTCTCCGTAAATTTTTAGGTCAATCCGAGAACTTTTATTTCTGCACAAAAATAACACCAAGGCAATTCTGCTGAAAACAACGTCAGTCCGGGTTAGTTCCATTCAAATCATGCAAATTAGAGTCCAAAAGAAGGTCAAAAGAGTTTGGAAAAGTAGACACGTTAGAGACGTATCACTCACCAAGTGACAAAGTAGGGGTAGCGAGGCACGTACTGTATTGTTGTCATCAAGGGTAACAAGATGGGGTTTTCATCATATTGCTTGAGTTTATCCCTCTACATCATGTCATCTTACTTAATGTGTTATTCTATTCTTCATGAACTTAATACTCTAGATGCACACAGGAGTCGACCGATGTGTGGAGTAATCGTAGTAGATGCAGAATCATTTCGATCTACTTGACATAGACATGATGCCTATATGCATAATCATTGCCTTGGATATAGTCATAATTATTCGCTTTTCTATCAATTGCTCGACAGTAATTTGTTCTCCCACCGCGATATTTTCCTTCAAGAGAGAAGCCTCTAGTGAAACCTATGCCCCCCGGGTCTACTTTCCATATTATATTTTTAGATCTATAAACCAAAAACACAAAAAATACCTTGCTGCAATTTATTTAATTTTTACTTTCCGCAATCTTTTACATCTATCTCTATCAGATCTAATCCTTGCAAATAAATGTGAAGGTATTGACAACCCCTTTTGTGGGGACCCCGACTCATAAGTCGTGATCACCGAATGCACATGTACAGTGATCCCAGAGATCAATGCTCACCGAACACACGGAAGCTGAATAACAAGAGTCTTACATCCACATTTAGTGTCTTACACAAATAAAGACCATGAAGGTCTAGTCTTACATAGATAGGGCCACATTGGCCAAACACGTGAACCCATGCCATCTGCCTTAAACCTACATGCATTCTGACTGGGAAGCGTCCTACTTCGCATGTTCATCACCAATGAACTCTTCGACATGCTCCTGTTCTCCCATGCATGGACAATTAAATAACCAGTGAAAAGCCAATGAGTACTTTGAATGTACTCGCAAGCAACCCAAGTTCTGGAACAAGGTAATGATGATGCATGACATAGCACTAAGTAGGTAATTTGCGGAAAACTAATTTTGAATGTAATGACATGATCAAATAACTAGGTAAGCATGCATCAACAGTTAGCAGATATCCATATGAACTAGTTATAGATATCATCAAAGGCAGGGGTTGAACATCTCATGTTCATTCATCACATCAAGTCCTCAGACTTGTCTCAAGTACCATACTCTTGTCATCCGCACCCACACACACCAAGTTCTGTGAAAACATCTGGACATAGTTTAAGCAGCACCACCCAACTGTCCTTGACCATGGACACGGCTATTCGAATAGTTTTACATACTGCAGAGGATGCGCGCTTTACCCACAAGATTTGGGGGACTTCCGTGTCATCCACGACTTGCGGCACATTATGTACCCGAGGTAACCACCCGAACAATGCCTTTCCCATGGTGATACTAAACAAAGAGTCCACTCGCTGGTGCCATCCCTCATGATATACATCACACGTATCATCCATGAGGGAACGCAATGGTGTGGCCGGTGCCCATAAAGACAGTGCGTGGCCTTCCAGTTCCGGGATGACCCCGTCTCGAGAGTGACCACTTCACTCTCGCCACTAGTAATGCAGGCTCCCTGCTAGCAGCAACCATAGTAATCAACAAAGCCATGTCCCATAAGGGGTATCATGGTCGCACATGTAAGGTTAGGATGGTCGACAAATCTTAAACCTAATCCGTTTTCGAAAACACACCCTCAACTTGTTCCGGCACACCACTTCTTTCTCAAGTGGTCACCCATCAATTCATCATCATCTCCCTCGGGCATTAGTGGCACCCGACGGGGTTTTCGAAAAGTCTTTGAGATCACCTCTATTTCCCATCACCATGCATAAACCCGAACCCTCTTGCGTAGCCTCTACTAACATCCTATCTACACCCACCCACACAACCCTCATAAGGTGGTAGGGTCATGCACGATGAAAGTGTCAACGGTAAAAGTGTCGGAAGCAACTCACCGGAGTGGTCACTATTCTAAATGATCAAGTATAACGCAAGTAATGTGCTATAAGACATGCAATGAAAATGGTTTCTTAGCATGGTCAAAGGGCTGCTTGCTTGGCTCAACAAGATCTTCGGGGTCTTCGAAGTCTTTGGGTCCAACTTCCTCGTCAACAGCGCAATCTATCGTCGCGATAAATAGCGATAAAAATAAGCATCACACAAAAACAGAGCACACAAGCTAATATGAAAAATGCTACATTACTCTGATAAATACTAAAACTATACTAAAAATATCCTCCTAAGGTTTTGGTATGAAAGAGGTTATCAAAGCTATTTTTAACAATGGCTAAAAATGTCAAAAAGGGCTTTTAAAATAAAACAGTACATAAAAGTTTTTTCAAAAATTTATACAAAAGGAACTATTAAATTCTATGGAATATTCTAGGAATTTAGGTGGAAAAAATATTGTCATTGGTATTAATTTATAATCTGTGGAATTTTTGGAAAACGGAGGGAAAAATAAAAAGGAAAAAGGGACTGTGCCTACTTGGGCCAAAAGCGCCACAGCCGAACCGGCCCAGGGCGAGCGGTGCACGCGGCAGGTTTATTTTGAAACCTGCCCGCGGACCCAACTTGGCAGCGAGAGAGGAGGGGGTGAGGGTATGACAGGTGGGCCCCACCTGTCATCCCTCTCCTCGCGATAGGGATGGAGAGGAGCTCATTGGCGGAGGCTCAGGCCATGGTGGCTCGAGCGGAGGGCACTGGCGCGCTCAGGGGCTTCCTGCGCGTCGGTGGGTGGCCGAGGGGGTCGCCGGTAGGGAGGGAATCGCCGGCGGGGAGAAACCCACACGACGGCGAGGGTTTCTGACTCGGGTTCGAGCTCCCGACCGGGGAAACGGGGGGTTTTGGGCATGGGAGAGCGACTGGGGGGAAGGAGAGAGGGACAGGGGAGCAGGGGAGCTCGGGGAGGCTTTTTATAAGCGGGCGCCAGCGTACTGTGGGCGTGGTGCCCCAATGAGGACGGGGGCGTCGCCACAGGACACGGGGGCGCCCTAGGCCGTGTCTGCGGTGGTCGTGGACCCGGTCCACGCTCGAGAACAGGAGAGGGTGGCTAGGGGGACCAGAGGTGCGCGCGTGTGAGTTCGGCCATTGGAGCTCCCGGTCGGTGCCATGCATGGGCTAAGGAGGGCAGTAGAGGAGGAGGGAAAAGGGGCCCGACCACCTGGCGTCTTGCGGACGTCGAGGGGCGGTCGGGGACATGCTCCTGCATCCCCAGGTTGCCGGGTGGCTCGGGATGGTTACAACTACAGTGCGGGCATGCACTGTAGCGTGATCCAGAGCCTGCCTTTGGCATGCCTGTTGGAAATATGCCCTAGAGGCAATAATAAATTAGTTATTATCATATTTCCTTGTTCATGATAATCGTTTATTATCCATGCTATAATTGTATTGATCGGAGACTTAAATGCATGTGTGGATACATAGGCAAAACCATGTCCCTAGTATGCCTCTAATGGACTAGCTCGTTGATCAAAGGATGGTTAAGGTTTCCTAGCCATGGACATGAGATGTCATTTGAGAACGGGATCACATCATTAGGAGAATGATGTGATGGATAAGACCCAAACTACAAACATAGCATATGATCGTGTCAGTTTATTGCTACTGTTTTCTGCATGTCAAGTATATGTTCCTATGACCATGAGATCATGCAACTCACGGATATCGGAGGAGTGCCTTGTGTGTATCAAACGTCGCAACATAACTGGGTGACTATAAAGGTGCTCTACAGGTATATCCAATGGTGTTTGTTGAGTTGGCATGGATCGAGACTGGGATTTGTTACTCCGTGTGACGGAGAGGTATCTCAGGGCCCACTCGGTAATACAACATCACAACAAGCCTTGCAAGCAATGTGGCTAAGTGTTAGTCATGGGATCTTGTATTACGGAACGAGTAAAGAGACTTGCCAGTAACGAGGTTGAATTAGGTATGGAGATACTGACGATCGAATCTCGGGCAAGTAACATACCGAAGAACAAAGGGAACGTTATACGGGATTAACTGAATCCTTGACATAGAGGTTCGACCGATAAAGATCTTCGTAGAATATGTAGGAACCAATGTGGACGTCCAGGTCCCGCCATTGGTTATTGACCGTAGAGGTGTCTCGGTCATGTCTACATAGTTCTCGAACCCGCAGGGTCTGCACACTTAAGGTTCGGTGACGTTTCGGTAGTGTAGAGTTATGTATGGTGGTGACCGAAGGTTGTTTGGAGTCCCAGATGAGATCTCGGACGTCACGAGGAGCTCCGGAATGGTCCGGAGGTAAAGATTCATATATAGGATGTCCCAGTTTGGTCGCCGGAAAAGTTTCGGGCTCATCGGTAGTGTACCGGGAGTATCGGTAGTGTACCGGGAGTGCCGGTAGTGTACCGGGGGACCTCCGGGAGGGGTATTTCGACCCCAAGAGGTCCATGGGCTGTGGTATAATACTAACCAGCCCTTGGTGGGCTGGGAAAACAGCCACAAAGGCCCATGGCGCAGGAGAGAAAGTCCTAAAGCAAAACGTGGAAAATCAGCCAATAGGAGGCAATCCTACTCCAACTAGGATTGGAGGTGAAGTAGGATTGCTCCCACCTCCTATTTCGGCCGACCCAAAGGCCTTGGCTGCCTCTCCTCTCCTCTCCTCCTATATATACTAGTGGATTGGGTGGTTTTTGGACAGAATTTCCGGCCACGTGCTACCCGTTCCACCGGTGCATAGTTTCTCCTCTAGATCGGTTTTCTGCAGCGCTTAGGCGAAGCCCTGCCGGAATTGCTCCACCACCATCACCGGAGCGCCGTCACGCTGCCGGTGAACTCTCTCTCCTGTCCACCTCCTCTTGCTGGATCGAGACGGTGGAGATCGTCATCAAGCTGCACGTGTGCTAAACGCGGAGGTGCCGTCCGTTCGGCGCTAGATCGGAAGGACCGTGATCGAGATCGCAAGACGGTTCGTGATGTGATCACGAAAAGGATCGTGATGAGTTCGTGGGACAAATCGTGATCAAGATCGTGAGACGGATCGTGATGAGTTCGCGGGACGGATCATGATGTGTTCGCGGGACGGTTCGTGATTGGATCGCGGGACGCTCGGCGATTTGGATCGCGAAGAAGTTCGACTACACCAACCGCGTTTCTTAACGCTTCCCGCTTAGCGATCTACAAGGGTACGTAGATCCACTCTCCCTCTCGTAGATGCTCATCACCATGGATAGGTTTGCGTGTGCGTAGCAAAATTTTTGTTTCCCATGCGACGTTCCCCAACAATGCCGTGTCATGCCTACATGCTCTGGACACACTCCTACATGTCCATAAGCTTTTGGATGTTCTAGGGATGCTCTAGGAGCTAGGGGAGGCTAGGAGAAAAATAAATGGGGTGGGGATATGTAGAAAAGATGCTTCCATGGTGAAACTGAGGGGTATTTGGGGGTTTTACCCCACCCACTCTTGAGCTGAGGCCACACAAGATTTACTGGAGGTAGTTGGTAACCCTAAGAGGCCGTGGTAAAAATTTGGAGGTACGGGAAAGAGTAGATGTGGTGAAAATAATAGTTTCTATAATTGACGAGAAGGTGTTTGATGTATATTAGGGCAACCAAATGGAATTTTCTTACCATGAGATTTGACAGGATCAAATGTTGGTTGAAAATAAGCGTGAACACCAAGTTTGAGATGGTTTGAGGAAAGTTCACAATGTAACTTTGTGGAACCCTATAAATCAACAGAATCTGGTTTCTGTAGATCTAGTCATGTTAAGCTAATACCTTTGATGCACCACTTAGTGTAGAATCACTATTTTGTGATTAGAACATGTCCACAAAGTTTGGGGTCAAGGGGAGAAACTTCACAATGTAAACTTGCTCAAATTTGAATCTGGACACAGAGGGTTTTGGGATGGTTTGATGAACCAAATAAACTTGGATTGAGATGGAACTTTGCAAGATCATCACCTATGGTAGTGTTGACTTGCTGGAATTTTCCTGGAATTTTTTTAGAATATTTCTTCTAGAAATGATTCAAAAGCTTGATTTGGACATAAAGGGTTTAGAGGGGTTTTGCCCATGATTTGATCATGCCCATGTGTTGAAACTCATATATATGGAAAATATATGTCCACTGAGTTTCCCTAATTTTTCTCAAATATTTTGAAAGCATTTAAATAATTTTTCCCTATGAAAAACTTTAAATAAAAATATAAGAATAATATTCAAAATTAATATTTGGTGGTTTTGGAAAGTCTTATATATAGTAGGTTTGTAGTAAAGCCTTTGGGGAAGAAGGATCCACCCAATTTGAGGACTTGCAGTGCAAACCTCATTTCAGGGGTTTTGAAAACCTAATTTGGATAAATCCTTTTTGTTCAAAATAAAATTGGATAAAATTATTTTTGGACAGTATTCACATGGCATGATCATTGGCAAGAGGTTTGGGTCAAGGAAGATGCATATGAAGAGGGATAGAATCTAAGAGTGCCACATATCACAATCAACAAGCAAACAAGCAACAATTCAAACAAGCACAAGCATTGAAAAAGTTTTTAATTGGCTCCAAATTTTATAAATCCAAACATGACAAGGTGATACAAACACAAGGTGTGACATACCTATCCCGAGATTCCTAGGCTAAGCGCTAAAAAGATAAGGGAACTCAGATCTAAGATAGTCTTCACACTCCTAGGTTGCTTCTGCTTCAGTGTGGTTGCTCCATTGGACTTTGTAGTACTTGATTGTGTGGCTTCGGGTGCAACATTCTGCCTCATCCAGAATGCGAACTGGCCTCTCATGATAAGTGAGGTCCTGCTGAAGATCGATGTCTTGATGGTCGATGTCCTTGTATAGGCCGGGGAGGTTGGGAACTTGCAGACACTTCCGGAGTTGTGACACATGAAAGACGTTGTGCACATCCGATAGCTCGGAAGGTAGCTCTAGCTGATAGGCAACTTCTCCTCATCTTGTAGTGACCTTGAAGGGGCCGATATATCTGGGTGCAAGCTTTCCTTTGACGTGGAAACGCTTGGTTCCTTTAAGAGGTGTGACTCAAAGATAGACACGATCTCCGTTGTTGAAGCTCAGTTCTCAACGGTGAGAGTTGGCGCAACTCTTCTGTCTTGATTTGGCGGTCTCCAGACATTGTCGGACTAGTTATACTTTCTCTTCTGCCTCGCAGAGGATGTCTGGTCCAAAAACTAATCCTTCTCCGGTCTCTAACCACTTGAGGGGAGTATGGCACTTGTGTCCATACAACACCTCAAATGGTGCCATCTGAAGACTCGACTGATAGCTGTTGTTGTAGGAGAACTCGACAAACGGTAGGAAATCTTCCCACTTGGCTCCATTCGCCAAAACACAAGCGTGGAGCAGATCCTTGAGTATGTGATTTACCCATCTGTTTGCCCACCAGTCTGGGGGTGGAAAGCAGTGCTGAAGGAGAGCTTAGTTCCCATAGGTTCTTGAAACTTCTTCTAGAATCTTGAGGTGAATTGGATTCCTCGGTCCGACACAATTTCCTTTGGAACTCTGTGTAGACTTATTATGTGGTTGATGTAGAGTTCGCGAGCTGGCTTCCATCATAGGTGGTCCTGACGGGAATGAAGTGGGCTACCTTGGTTAGGTGATCGGTAATGACCCAAATGGAATCATGTCCTTTACTTGACCTTGGTAATCCGGTAATGAAGTCCATCCTGACCTTTTCCCACTTCCACTCTAGCACTTTGAGAGGTTGCAATAGCATAGCGGGTCGCTAGTGCTCAGCTTTGACTCTTTGGCATATATCACACTTGGCGACAAAGGTTCCTATCTCCCGTTTCATGCCATGCCACTAGAATCCTGCCTTGAGGTCTTGATACATCTTGGTTCCTCCAGGATGGATGGATTATGGAGTGTCATGAGCTTCTTGCAAGATCAAGTTCTTGAGCTCGTCTTTGCTGGGTACGCAGATGCGATTCTCAAACCACACAACTCCTTGTTCATCCACTGAGAATCCTGGGGCCTTGCCTGCCTTGATCTTCCTGTTGATGCCTTCAATGCTCTCGTGTCCCTTCTGAGCTTCCTTAATGTCATCCATCAAGGTAGGCTTTGCTTCGAGGTTGGCGAGGAATCCAGGTGCAACTAGTTCCAAGCCGAAGCTTTCAAGCTCTTCATACAAGGCGAATAGCCTTTCCTTAATCATGGCATTCAAGGAACAAGCCTTTACGCTTAAGGCATCTACTACCACGTTGGCCTTTCCGGGGTGGTATTGAACACTGAGGTCGTAATCCTTGATCAACTCTAACCATCTTCGATGCCTCATGTTCAATTCCCTCTTAGTGAAAATATACTTCAAAGTCTTGTGGTTTGTGTATATCTCACATCGCTTCCCCAAAAGGTAAGTCGCCATGTTTTCAAGGCATGAACCATGGCTGCCAACTCGAGATCATGAGTAGCGTAGTTCTCTTCATGAGGACGTAGCTGTCTAGATAGATATGCTACGACTCTGCCTTCTTGCATCAAAACACCTCCGATCCCGGTTCTCAATGCATCACAATAGATCACAAACTCCTTGTGAATATCGGGGTGGCCAGAACTGGGGCTATGGTCAATCTCTTCCTGAGATCCTGGAAGCTTTCCTCGCATTTAGAGATCCATTCGAACTTCTTATCCTTCTTAAGTCAACACATGACCCAAGAATCCAACTTCATGCAGCCAGAATTCACACTTGCTGAACTTGGCATAAAGCTGGTGCTCTCGAAGCTTGTCTAGGACCAATATCAAGTGTTCATCATGCTCTTCTTCAAACTTGGAGAAGATGAGTATGTCATCAATGAAGACGACAACGAACTTGTCCAAGTACTCCATGAATACTTTATTCATGAGGTACATGAAGTAGGCAGGGGCATTAGTTAACCCAAATGACATGACCGTGTATTCATACAGGCCATACCGGGTTACAAATGCCGTCTTCGGAATGTCTTGGGGTCTGATCTTCAGCTGATAGTACCCAGACCTGAGGTCGAACTTGGAAAACACCTTGGCTCCATTCAACTGATCAAACAGTTCTTCAATCTTGGGGAGGGGGTACTTGTTCTTTATTGTGACCTCATTGAGAGAACGGTAATCGACACAGAGCCTGATAGTTTCGTCCCTCTTTGACACAAATAGAACAGGTGATCCCCAAGGAGAGGCACCAGGGCGAATGAATCCTTTTCTAAGCTGCTCTGCTAGCTGCTTCTTCAATTCAACCAACTCTTCGGATCCGATCCTGTAGGCCTCCTTATAGATGGGCCTTGATCCGGGCATAAGCTCAATGATGAACTCAATGTCGTGATCAAGAGGCATTCCGGGCAGCTCATCAGGAAACACATCCAGGTATTCACATACCACTGGCACTTGATCCAACTCAATTCTCGATAGATAGTTATCCCGAGGGGCTTGACTGGAGGCAGGGTTGGGAACATACTTGACTTCCACTCCTTGGCTATTGGTCATGGTAACGATCCTCTTGGCATAGTCTAACATGCCTTGGTGCTTGGTTAACCAATTCATGCCAAGGATGAAATCAAAGCCTGGTGAATCCAGAACAATAAGGTCCGCTAGTAAGTCTACCCCGTTGATGTTAATCTCCACTCCTTTACAACCTATCCCAGACTTCATAACTGATCCCGGGGTTTGTATCAACATATGACTACCCAGGGGTATAGGTTTCATGCCACTCTCTAATGCAAACCTTTGGGTGACAAAATAATGCAAAGCTCCACAATCAAACAGTACTATTGCTGGGGTTGAGTTGATGAGGAACGTACCTAGTATGACGTCCGGGTCTTCCTGGGCTTCCTCTGTGGTGACGTAATTCACACGACCCTTGCCATTGTTGGGTTGGTTGCGGGGAGCGGGGTTCCTTGGGGGTGCTCCACGGCCTTGACCTTGGTTTGGCGCATTGGGGCGCGGTCCTTGTGGTTTCTTGTTGGGGCAAAGCTTAGAGATGTGCCCAGAATGACCACATCCAAAGCAAGTGACTTGCCCAGGGTTGTTGTTGTAGTTTCTGTCGCCGATGTTGTTATTGGGGTTGTTGTAAGCTGGCCTGGGATTGGCATGTTGCTGAGGCTGGTAGCTCGGATGAGGCACAGGAGGTCTAGCCTGCTGTGGCTGATAGGTTGGCTTGGCTGGGGCTGGCTGCCAGGGGCGAGGCTTCTCGTTGCTGGAGCTACCCTTGCTGATCATCTTGCACTTGTGAGTATCGTCTATGGCACAACGCTTGTCTTCCAGCATGAGGGCCTTGTTCACCACGTCGAAGAAGGTGTGACAGTCGCAGACGATGAGCTGATACTACAGGGTCTGTTGAAGTCCTTCCATGAAGCGTTCCTTCTTGGCAGCCTCCGTGTTGACATCTTCAGGTGCATACCTTGATAGCAGGTTGAACTTCTGCAGGTACTCCTTGACAGAGCCACTTCCTTGCTTCAGCGCTCGGAACTCTCTCTTCTTGATAGCCATGATCCTAGAAGGAATGTGGGCGGTGCGAAATCCTTCCTTGAAGTCATTCCAAGTGATCACACACTCACCTTGCATGACCTTGAATCCATCCCACCAAGCTCGGGCGGTATCTCCGAGGTAGTGGGAGGCATAAAGCACCTTCTCATGGTCCTCATTGCAATTGACCAGTTCAAGGAGGTCCTCGATGGTGCGGCCAGTCGTCAGCATCCAGAGGTTCAACAGTCTCGGTGAAGGTTGGGGGCGAATTCCTCATGAACTCAAACAGAGTGGAGCGGCCATTGTCGTTCCTGCCTTGCTGCTGGTTGTTCACAAGGGCCTGAGCCATCTGCTGAATAGCAGCATTGTTGGCTTGGTGTTCCTCCCAGAGAACTTGGAGAAACTGAGCTATGGTCATGTTCTCCGATGGAGGTGGTGGCGGCGGAATGTCGCCTTGTGGCTGCTCCTGGTGTTCTCTAGTATGAGCAACCCCACGAGCTCCCTGTTGCTAGCTTGATTTGTCGGTTTCAGGGTTGGCGAAGGAGCTGTTGCGGGTAGCAGTCACCATCCTATTTGGAGCAGCCAAGTCAAACATCTGGGGTAGACGAGAGGAAAAGAAACAATGGAAAAGCGCACCTAAGGGGGTTGGTCGAGTGCAAGTGTGGTAAAACAAAGGTCGAAAGACCAACATATATTAAGATAGACGATGGTGTCTCTTACATGTTGCCTAAGGCAAAAGTGCGACTTGCATCGGAACACAAACAAAAAAACAATCAACAAGCACACATGGTTTCATATGAACCATTACACGGACTCGTCTTCGCATGAGGGTTGCATAACTGATCCTACCCTAGGGGTTCTCGCAATTAGGTGGTGGAGTGCTCGGTCTCATAGTCACGCTCCTCTAGGTCTTCCTCCTGTTCATCATCTGAACGAGCATCATTCCCGGTCGAAGGGGTCGAGGAATGAGGAGGTCCATCCCGACGATGCTTTGCTGGCGGGTCGGTAAAGAGCTCACGATACTCCTTTGCACTCATGCGATGACGACGTGGGGGTGCATCTCTAGCTGGGGGTACTCCTCCTCTATAAGTGACAACTAGTCGTCCCTGAGGGGCTCCATCCTTCTTGATCTTGTCTAGCTTCGTCTTGGCTTGCCAAAGTAGCTCTCAGGTGTGGTCAACTTCCTCGCGGAGCTTAACGGACTCCTTAATCAAGTGGTGAACTAGACTATCGGCGGAGAGGCTAAAGTAGGTTTGGAACCTGAGTGGTGTTCCATCCTCCTTGGATGGAATCAACATCCAACTCTCGCCAAGATCATCCTTCCTGAAGGGAAGGTAGTGAGTAGCCGGCTCCTCAGCCATCTCTGGAATGATATCTCGAGGGTGTAGGAGTGCCTTGCGTGCAGCTGACTCTACTGCGAGTATCATGGTCTCCATCAGTGGTCCTTCAAAGAACCAACAAGTAGGGGAGTCGTTTGCCTTCGCGACCACATCCACGTGGTACTCCCTCATAACGCCATCGACCCAGTGCTCGTGGTAGAGGAAAACGGGTTGTTGACAAAACTGGCACTTCTCCAGACTATCCCCAAGGAGTAAGGGAAAGCCGGATGTCAGGAAGGCTTCGGGTATGACGGCCATCTACAAAGGTTTGAAGGGAGGAGAGTCAATAGAGTGTTGTGTGAAGAAAAGAAGAGATAAATAGTATAGAGTTCCTAAGTATAAGTGCTAGGAGTAGTTTTGAAAAACGGCTTTATCCTAACTAACATCCATGCTAACTAAGGGTTTCCTATAGTCAGGATGGCTCTGATACCAGCTCTGTGGGGACCCCAACTCATAAGTCGTGATCACCGAATGCACGTGTACAGTGATCCCAGAGATCAATGCTCACTGAACACACATAAGCTGAATAACAAGAGTCTTACATCCACATTTAGCGTCTTACACAAATAAATACCATGAAGGTCTAGTCTTACATAGATAGGGCCACATTGGCCAAACACTTAAACTCAACAAGCAACGGAAATCTTGATCGAAAGCGTGAACCCATGCCATCGGCCTTAAATCTACAGGCATCCTGACTGGGAAGCATCCTAGTTTGCATGTTCATCACCAACGAACTCTTCGACATGCTCCTGTTCTTCCATGCATGGCCAATTAAATAACCAGTGGCAAGACAATGAGTACTTTGAATGTACTCACAAGCAACCCAGGTTGTGGAACAAGTTAATAATGATGCATGATATAACACTAAGTAGGTAATTTGCGGAAAGAAAATTTTGAATGTAATGACATGATCAAATAACTAGGTAAGCATGCATCAACAGTTAGCAGATATCCATATGAACTAGTCACAGATATCATCAAAGGCAGGGGTTGAACATATCATGTTCATTCATCACATGAAGTCTTCAGACTTGTCTAAAGTACCATCCTCTTGTCATCCGCACCCACACACACCAAGTTTTGTTAAAACATCTGGACATAGTTTAAGCAGCACCACCCAACTGTTCTCGACCATGGACACGGCTATTCGAATAGTTTTACACTCTGCAGAGGTTGCGTGCTTTACCCACAAGACTCGGGGGACTTCCGTGTCATCCACGACTCGCGGTACATTACGTACCCGAGGTAAGCACCCGGACAATGCCTTTCCCATGGTGATACTAAACAAAGAGTCCACTCCTTGGTGCCAGCCCTCATGATATACATCACACGTATCATCCATGAGGGCACGCAACGGTGTGCGCGGTGCCTGTAAAGACATCGCGTGGCCTTCCACTTCTGGGACGACCCCGTCTTGAGAGTGACCACTTCACTCTCGCCACTAGTAATGCGGGCTCCCTGCTAGCACCAACCATAGTAATCAACAAAGCCCCATCCCATAAGGGGTATCATGGTCGCACGTGGAAGGTTGGGATGGTCGACAAATCTAAAATCTAATCCGTTTTCAAAAAGACACCCTCAACTTGTTCCGGCACACCACTTCTTTCTCAAGTGGTCACCCATCAACTCATCGCCATCTCCCTTGGGCATTAGTGGCACTCGACGGGGTTTTCGAAAAGTCTTTGAGATCACCTCTATTTCCCATCACCATGCATAAACCCAAACCCACTTGCGTAGCCTCTACTAACATCCTATCTACACCCACCTGCACAACCCTCATAAGGTGGTAGGGTCGTGCAGCATGCAAGTGTCAACGGTAAAAGTGTCGGAAGCAACTCACCAGAGTGGTCACTATTCTAAATGATCAAGTATGACGAAAGTAAAGTGCTATAAGACATGCAATGAAAATGGTTTCTTAGCATCGTCAAAGAGATGCTTGCCTGGCTCAACAAGGTCTTTGGGGTCTTCGAAGTCTTCGGGTCCAACTTCCTCGTCAATAGCGCAATCTATCGTCGCGATAAATAGCTATAAAAATAAGCATCACACAAAATCAGAGAACACAAGCTAATATTAAAAATGCTACCCTACTCTGATAAATACTAAAATCTATACTAAAAAATATCCTCCTAAGATTTTGGTATGAAAGAGGTTTTCAAAGCTATTTTTCACAGTGGCTAAAAATGTCAAAAAGGGCTTTTAAAATAAAACAATACATAAAAGTTTTTAAAAAAAATTATACAAAAGGCACTATTAAATTCTATGGAATATTCTAGGAATTTAGGTGGAAAAAATATTGTCATTGGAATTAATTTCTGATCTATGGAATTTTTGGAAAACAAAGGGAAAAAGAAAAAGGAAAAAGGCACTGTGCCTACTTGGGCCAAATGCACCACAGCCGAACCGGCCCAAAGGGAAACCGACCCAGGGCGAGCGATGCACGCGACAGGTTTGTTTTTAAACCTGCCCACTGGCCCAACTTGGCAGCGAGAGAGGAGGGGGGTGAGGGTATGACAGGTGGGCCCCACCTGTCATCCCTCTCCTCACTACAAGGACGGAGAGGAGCTCACCGGCGGGGGCTCAGGACACGGCGGCTCGAGCGAAGGGAACTGGCGCGCTTAGGGGCTTCCCGCGCATCGGTGGGTGGCCGAGGGGATCGCCGATGGGGAGAAACCTGCACGGCGGCAAGGGTTTCCGACTCGGGTTCGAGATCTTGACCGGGGAAACAGGGGGTTTTGGGCACGGGAGAGTGACTGGGGGGAGAGAGACTGGGGAGCAGGGGGCGCTCGGGGAGGCTTTTTATAAGCGGGCACCGGCGTACCGTGGGCATGGTGTGCCGGTGAGGATGGGGGCATCCCACGAGCCACGGGGTCACCCCAGGCCGTGTCTACGGTGGTCATGGACCTGGTCCGCGCTCGCGGGCAGGAGAGAGCGTCTAGGGGGACCAGAGGTGCGCGCGTGCGAGCTCGGCCATTGGAGCTCCCAGATGGTGTCGTGCGCTGGCTAAGGAGGGCAGCAGAGGAGGAGGGAGGAGGGGCCCGACCACCTGGCGTCTTGCGAACGTCGAGGGGCGGCCGGGGGACATGCTCCCGCATCCCCAGGCTGTCGGGTGGCTCGGGATTGGTGAAGCTATAGTGCGGGCATGCACTATAGCGTGCTCCAGAGCATGCCTTTGGCATGTCGTGGCATGCCTGCATGCTCTGGACGCGCACCTGCATGTCCATAAGCTTTTGGATGTTCTGGGGATGCTCTAGGAGCTAGGGAAGGCTTGGAGAAAAATAAATGGGGTGGGGAAGAGGTAGAAAAGATGCTGCCATGGTGAAACTAAGGGGTACTTGGGGTTTTTACCCCACCCACTCTTGAGCTCAGGCCACACAAGATTTACTATATGTAGTTGGTAACCCTGAGGGGCTGTGGTAAAAATATGGAGGTAAGGGAAAGAGTAGAGGTGGTGAAAATAATAATTTCTAGAATTGACCAGAAGGTGTTTGATAGATATTAGGGCAAGCAAATGGAATTTTCTTGCCATGAGATTTGACAAGATCAAATGTTGGTTGAAAATAGGCATGAACACCAAGTTTGAGATGGTTTGAGGAAAGTTCACAATGTAACTTTGTGGAACCCTAGATATCAACAGAATCTGGTTTCTGTAGATCTAGTCATGTTAACTAATACCTTGATGCACCACTTAGTGTAGCATCACTATTTGGTGATTAGAACATGTCCACAAAGTTTGGGGTCAAGGGGAGAAACTTCACAATGTAAACTTGCTCAAATTTGAATCTGGACAGGGAAGGTTTTGGGATGGTTTGATGAACCAAATAAACTTGGATTGAGATGGAACTTTGCAAGATCATCACCTATGGTAGTGTTGACTTTCTAGAATTTTCTTGGAATTTATTGAGAATATTTCTTATAGAAATATTTCAAAAGCTTGATTTGGACAGAAAGGGTTTAGAGGAGTTTTGCCCATGATTTGATCATGCCCATGTGTTGAAACTCATATATATATATGGAAAATATATGTCCACTGAGTTTCCCTAAATTTTCTGAAATATTTTCAAAGCATTTAAATAATTTTTCCCTATGAAAAACCATTTCTGGTCTGAAGAAAAAGCCTTTAAATAAAATATAAGAATAATCTTTAAAATTAATATTTGGTGGTTTTGGAAAGTCTTATATATAGTAGGTTTGAAGTAAAGCCTTTTGGGAAGAAGGATTCACCCAATTTGAGGACTTGTAGTGCAACCTCATTTCAGGGGTTTTTGAAAACCTAATTTGGATAAATCCTTTTTGGTCAAAATAAAATTGGATAAAATTATTTTTGGGCACTATTCACATGGCATGATCATTGGGCAAGAGGTTTGGGTCAAGGAATATGTATATGAAGAGGGATAGAATCTAAGAGTGCCACATACCACAATCAACAAGCAAACAAACAACAATTCAAACAAGCTCAAGAATTAAAAAGTTTTTAATTGGCTCCAAATTTTATAAATCCAAACATGACAAGGTGATACAAACACATGGTGTGATACCTTCATTGCGTTGGGTTCAAGAGTTTGATTGTTTGTGTAGGTGCATTCATTGGTGACTTGCTTGTTCCTCCTACTGGAATTATACCTTAGTTCTCATCAATTGAGCGAAACACTTATCTACAGACATTAGCCCCCAAGTGTCAAGTATATTGCTTGCAATCTGCTTGAGACTTGTAATATTGTTACTTCAACACTTTTTACTACTAATGTGTCTGCTTGGCGACATAGAACTCATGGAGCTTATTTGCACTATGCAGGAAGCTTTGAACATGGCCGAGTCTGACCTGGCCGGCCTTAGAGAGGATGTTGTCTCACATCAAGCTGCTCGGGTTGAGGAGGAAGATAAGTGGCGGGTCTCCTTCATAGAACTTGAGAAAGTACAAGCCGACTTTGCCGCTTTCTGGAAAGCCGTTGAATCTGAACAAGCTGCCCTGATGAAGAGTGGAGAAAACACTGATGAAAATCTCAAGCTTGTGGCAGAAGAGCTAAAAACCCTCAAGCATCATATATCCCGGATGACTGCTGCCATATTTGGTAAGTACTTGAACCTTAGAAAAATTCCATAGTTTGTTTAAAAATCTCTTTAGGCGGCTTACAACTACTGATTTTCTTTGCAAGCGAGAGAAGCCGCCAACTATCCTCTGATAGCTTGTTGAAGCTGAATGCAGTATACACCTTGATGGAACAGCTATACCATGGGACCCTTTGTACCATCAAGTCAATCCTGACTGAGAAAGGTGTCCCCAAGTTCATGAAAGGGGTAATAGAAATCTTATCCACCCTGCCCAAGCAAATCGAGGAGCTAAAAAGATCAACCACCAGAAAGGGAGCAATGGCCGCGTTAAGCCGGTCGCTGGCGTTTGCCCATGAGCTGACTGCTGAAGAGATGATGGATGACTTCCCGTCCAATAAAGATGACGACTCAGAATTTACCCAAGCAGACTACGCCCAATGTATGAAGGTGTCTTGAGTGCTTGCATCAACACTCGTCAATGAGATTGATCTGACCTCGTATCAGGCGGCTTATGGCGAGGATAGAAAACGAGTGCGCTGCCTGACCTTTGAAGCCAAGGACTTAATTCCTGCATGCCGTAAGCAACTCTTTGCTCCTGAAATTGATCCGTATCCCCTCTTTGATGAAGCTCTGTTTGAAGCTTTAACAAACTTCAACTGGGATGTGGACAACCTTCAGATCGAGGACATCAAAGACCCGACACAGGATGACCCGCCAGCAAGTTAAACAAGTTGCTCTGGATTGAAGGTAACCCGGCTAGTTGAGCCGCCGATGTTATAAGTGACTTCAAAAAACTTTGAATCCACAGATTTTTGGGCTCTTGACGAGCTTTGTAATAGCCTTAGCAAAAAACTGGATTGCCTCTGTCGTGCCATCGTGCACGCTTGGAACTTGAATATCTTTATATACTTATCTGTCTTTAATTCTGGCCATAACCATCTTTCTTCATACTTAATGGCGACTTATCTTAGGAGATAAGACCTACAAAAACAAACAAGATAGAGTACATTCTATATCGTTTTGAGAGTGGCTTGAGAAGCACAACCCTGAAGATGTTAAATCCTTTCATGATCTTGTTTTTTCTTTTTCGAAAACTCATATGCTGGCTCTCCCATGGCATAACATCGCCGTTTGAACCTTAATAGTGCAGGGTCTCTAGTGAGAGTGACTGTCAAATACTTTGAGTAGCTCAGGCTCTCTGGTCGAGATTAACTGGTAAGAGTACAACAAGCCATATAATGGAGAGGTGTAGCAGGGCATGAGTACCCCCAGGCCCATAAGCTACTTCTCACGTCACGTAAATCCGTCGTTTGAACTGTAAACAGTGTAGGGTCTTTAAAAGAGTAACTGTTTAAGAGTACGAACGGGCCACAAGGCGGAGAGTCTGCAACACATGGGTGAGTTTATCCTCACTTTCTATAAGCCGGCCCTCACGTGATATAATCCATCGGTTTAACCTTAACCAGTACAAGGTCTCTGTGGAGAGTGACTGTCAAGTATTTCGATCAGCTCAGGGTCTCTAGTCGAGATTACTTGGTAAGAGTTCGACAGGTCTTCTAGCTTAGCAGCAACAACATACAGGCAGGTTTAACCCGAACTTACGGTGGCTAAAGAGCCGATCAAGAGGGTGTGTAAGCTAAACCCGGTGGGTTGGAAGCCCACAAATGACCTTGTTGACGGAGTCAACTTTTGGGTATACAACCCGGCCTTATGGTGGCTGAAGAGCCGATCAAGAGGGTGTGTAAGATAAATCCAGCGGGTTGGAAGCCCCCTAATGACCTCGTTGACGGAGTAAACTTTTGGGTATACAACCCGGCCTTGCAGTGGCTGAAGAGCCAATCAAGAGAGTGTGTAAGCTAAACATGGCGGGTTAGAAGCCCCCTAATGACCATGTTGACGGAATAAACTTTTTGGTATACAACCCGGCCTTGCGGTGGCTGAAGAGCCAATCAAGAGGGTATGTGAGCTAAACCCGGTGGGTTGGAAGCCCCCTAATGACCTGGTTGACGGAGTCAACTTTTGCACAATCTTGTACGAAGAAATGGCAGAAGCCCCGTCTTTTAGGGATGCCAACTTTATTATATGAAAAATATAATACAATGATAGATGTATGTAGATGGATGAGAGTCGGTGACTCAAGTGTAGTGAGGCCGGAGAGGCGCAATATTCCACGGCCTGTTGGTCTCCTGCCAAGAGGTACGTGACTCGTCGCGTACGTCAATGGGGTAATATGACCCGTTATTGAGATTTCTATTGACCACGAAAGGTCCTTCCCAAGGGGGAGATAACTTGTGCATATTCGTCTGATCTTGAATCAAACGTAACACCAAGTCGCCTTCTTGAAACGTCTGGGTCTTGACTCTGCGGCTATGATAGCGACATAGGTCTTGTTGATAAATCATCGATCGTGCTGCTGCAAGATCCCGCTCTTCATCCAAAGCATCTAATGCATTTTGACGTGCTATCTCATTGTCAGCTTCAATGTAAGCCGTCACTCTAGGTGAGTCATGACGAATCACTTGGTAAAACAACTTCTGCACCGTAAACCATGAAGAAAGGCGTATAACCGGTTGACCTGTTGGGGCTGGTTCTGAGACTCCAAAGAACTGATGGTAACTCCTCAACCCAACAACCTAGCATTCTGTGCAGAGGAACCATAAGTCGGGGTTTGATGCCTGTCAATATCTCTTGATTAGCATGTTCTACCTGGCCGTTGGACTGTGGATGAACGACAATAGAAACGTCAAGCCGGATAAGCTCACTTTCACAAAATGCTTTTATAACCCCCTTGGACAGATTTGTTTTGTTGTCCGTGATGATACTGTGAGGGTAACCAAAATGATAGATCAACTTTTTGACAAATCGAACCACCGTGGCCGCATCACACTTGCTAACCGGCTCCGCCTCGACCCACTTGGTAAACTTGTCAACCGCCACCAACAGGTGGGTCTTTTTGTCTGTAGACATCTTGAAAGGCACAACCATATCAAGCCCCCAGACCGCAAACGACCAAGTGATTGGAATCATCTAGAGTTCTTGAGCCGGCACATGAGCACGCCGTCCAAATATCTGACATCCATCACACTTGGTGACCAAATCCGCTGCGTCCTTATGATCCGTCAACCAAAAGAAGCCGTGCTGGAAAGCTTTCGCCACCAAAGAATTTGAGCTGGTGTGATGACCGCAGTCACCGGCATGTATTTCATTTAGAATCTCTTTACCCTCTTCAGGATAAACACAACGCTGAAAAATGCCGGTTATGCTGCACTTATGTAACTCTCCATTGACGATAGTCATAGACTTAGATCATCTCATGATTTGTCTTGCGAAGGTCTCGTCCTCGAGCAACTCGCCATGAGTTAGATATGCCAGATAAGGCAATGTCACATTGGGAATAGCATGCAGAGCCGCCACCAACTACCCCTCCGGGTGAGGTATAGCCAGGTCCTCCTTAGAAGGTAACTTAACTGAAGGATGATACACCACGTCCAAGAAGACATTAGGCGACACCGGCTTATACTGAGAGCCCAGCCTTGATAATGCATCTGCCGCCTCGTTCTTGCGACGGTCAATATGATCCACCTGATACCCCTTAAAGTGGCCAATAATGATGACTACCGCTTGACGGTAAGCCGCCATCCGTGGGTCTTTGGAATCCCACGTGCCTGAGACTTGCTGTGCCACGAGGTCTGAGTCGCCCATGCATCTAACCCATCTCAAATTCATCTCCTTAGCCACACGGAGCCCGTGAATCAAGGCTTCATACTCAGCTGCATTGTTAGTACAAGGAAACATTAACCTTAACACATAGCAAAACTTGTCACCTCTAGGGGAAGTCAAGACAACTCCAGCCCACGATCCTTCCAATTGCCTAGATCCATCAAAGTGAATCGTCCAATATGTGTTGTCTGGCTTCTCCTCGGGCGACTGACACTCTGTCCGATTGTTTATGAAATCTACCAAGGCCTAAGACTTGACAGCCGTGCGAGATACATACTTCAAATTGAGGGGCCCAAGCTCTAGTGCCCACTTAGCAATCCTACCAGTGGCTTCCCTATTTGGGATTATATCTCCCAACATGGTAGTGCTAACCACTGTGATCCGATGTCCAAGGAAATAGTGCTTCAAATTGCGGTTTTCCATGAACACCCAAAGATCAATTTCTGCCAATGTGCGTATCTTTGCTTGGACTCTATCAAGACCTCGCTGACGTAGTAAACCGGCCTCTAGACTGGATACTCTTTCCCTGCCTCCTTTCGTTCCACAACAACTGCGGCACTTACTGCCCTGTTATTAGCCGCCACGTATAGGAGCAAAGGTTCTTTCTGAGCCGGAGCATCCAAGATCGGCTGCTCAACTAGCTACTTCTTAAGCGCCTCATCTGCAACCTTGCTCCAAACAAAGTCATCCATATTTTTCATCATCTGATACAAAGGGATAGCCTTCTTGCCTAGGCGGTTGATGAAGCGGCTTAAAGTGACGATACGACCCGCCAAGTGCTACACATCATTAATGCTCGCCAGCTTAGACAATGACGTGATGGCCTTTATCTTGTCCGGGTTAGCCTCAATGCCTCGCTCTGAAACCAAGAAACCCAAGAGCTCGCTAGCAGGAACACCAAAGATGCACTTAGCTGGGTTAAGCATCATTTTGTAGACCTGTAAGTTGTCAAACGTTTCCTTCAGGCCATCCAGTAGAGTCTCCTTCTTCCTTTACTTCACCACAATATCAGCCATGTAAGCGTGAACATTGTGCCCAATCTGACTATGAAGGTAATTTTGCACACAACGCCGATAAGTTGCCTGCGCACTTTTAAGCCCAAAAGGCATGGACACATAGAGAAAGCCCCAAAAGGTGTTATAAATAAAGTCTTCTATTCATCCTTGACTGCCATATTGATCTGATGATAACCCATGTAAGTGTCCAGGAAACATAAACTCTCACAACCCGCCATTGCATCAATAATTTGGTCGATACGGGGGAGAGCAAACGGGTCAACCGGACAGGCCATGTTAAGAACCATGTAGTCCACACACATACGCCACGTGCCGTTCTTTGTAAGCATGCGCATCGAGTTTGCTAACCACTCTTTGTGAAAAACCTCCATGACAAACACTGCTGCTAAGAGCTGGGCTACCTCTTCTCCAATTGTTTTACGCCGCTCTTCATTGAAACGGCGGAGGAATTGCTTAATTGGCTTAAACTTGGGATCCACGTTAAGGTGGTGCTCAGCGAACTCTCTCGATACACCCGGCATGTTAGACGGCTTCCATGCAAAGATGCCCCAATTCTCACAGATGAATTCATGAGCGCACTTTCCTATGCGGGGTCCATGTTAGCCCCGATAGTGAACTGCTTCGACGAGTCGCCCAGAGCGAAAGCCACCAGCTTAGTGTCATCTGCCGCAAACTTCAAGGGCGGCTCAGACTCTATACTTGGCTTCTTCAATGGAGTCATATCCACCAGGTCAACATTATCTTTGTAAAACTTGAGTCGTGCCTCTGCACAGCTTGATCCCGCATAAGCAGCAGCATCCTCCTCACACTCAAGTGCCACCTTCCGATCACCATGCACCGTAATCATTCCTTTGAGAGCCGACATCTTGAGCTATAAGTAAACATAACAAGGCATGGCCATGAACTTTGCGAAAGCCGGCCGGCAAAACAAGGCGTGATATGTGCTCTTAATTTTCACCACCTCAAACCACAAGGTCTCCACCCTGTAGTTTATTCATCCTCAAACACCACCTCGAGGGCAATCTTGCCCCCGGATAAGCCGACTTGCCTGGGGCAACACCATTGAAAACTGTTGACGATGGCCTAAGGGCCTTATCAGTTAACTCCATCCGCTAGAAAGTGTCATAGTACAAGATATTGATGCTGCTGCCACCATCCATCAATACCTTTGTAAACTTATAACCTCCAACCCAAGGCGCTACCACAAGCGCCAAGTGCCCCGGGTTATCGACCCGCGACGAGTCATCCTCCCTACTCCATGAGATGGGGTATTCAGATCACTTCAGATACCATGGGAGAGTGGGTGTTGCCGTGTTGACTGCCCTCTTGTGTAGCTTTTGATCTCATTTATCCAGGGTTGTTTTGCTGCTGACCACCGTTGCTAGACTGCTGATGGTGACCCCCTTGATTGCCTTGACCTTGATAACCTGACCCTGAGATGCCTCCATCGAAACCTGTCCCCAAGCTGTCTGGACCTGAGCTGCCCGACGGCCCATTACCCCGATTACGATGCTGGTTAAGGCTGTAGCCCCGGAACTGCCGCACAATACTATAATCCCTCCATGTGTGGCCCGCCGGCCTATCGGGTCGGCTGTGCTCCGGACAAGGTTTATTGAGCATTTCCTCCAAGTTAAAGGGAGTTTTTCCCTTGTTAAAAGGAGGCTTGAAATTACCATTGCCCTTGTCACAATTATTACCAGTGCTGGCGTTTGCCACAAGTTCTGACCCACCATCCGGGTTCTTTCTCTTGGCTGGGTTGCTACTTCCAGCCCCGTTCTGCTTTTGACTCTTGCCATTGTTATTCTTCTTACCTTGGGCTAACCTCTCATCATCGGAGCCCGGATCCTTAGTAGTATTTGAATATGCGTATTTCGTGAGAGCCCTCATGAGCTCACCCATGTCCTAACACGAACGCTTCAACCGCCCGAGCTTCTGCTTAAGGGGTAAGAAGTGACATTTTTCTCTAGAATCAGGACCGCCTGAGACCGTTGAAACTCACCGGACCCAATGACGGTCTGACTCACCCTCTTGCTATATACAGTGATCAAGATCCACAATTGTCATAGGCTGCTTGCATGTTCCTCTGAAATTCTTGATAAAGCGCGTTTTTAACTCGGCCCAAGATGTGATGGTATTAGGAGGAAAACCCTTCAACCACGTGGGAGTCGTCCCTTCTAACATCATGATAAAATACTTTGCGCAAACCGCCTCACTAATGTCCAACATCTCCATGGGGAGCTCATAACTTCCAATCCAAGCCTCAAGGGGTAAATCAACCGTATAATTGGGCACTTTACGCGGCCCCTTGAAGTCCTTCGACAAACGCTCATTCGGTAGAGCCGCCATCAGGCAAGGCATGCCAACCCCCCTAGATGAGGTGCCAACCCCCACTGAGGCGGAAGGGGTCATCGGAGCCGGCTCAGGGATTACCGGGTAGTCAGTCACCGGCATTAACTCCCGCTGAGCCCGACCCCTGTCTATGATCTCCTAAGCATAAGGCCGAGGTTAATTATCATTGGGCGGGTTCTGTCTTTGTTCGCTGTTGGAAACTGCCGGTGACTCCATGTGCCGACTATAGCTACGGCTTGGGATGGGCGTAGAGTGCACACGACTCCGGCTATGCGTGTACCTTTCCTACCGAGCCACCGCCGTCTGTAGCAAATTAATGGCATTCCTCTCCTCCTCGACAAACGGCATCCCTTCGGCGTAGGGGAGTGCATTGAGCCTGGTAGCTGCCCCTATCATGTTCTCCACTGGGTTAGAATAATGGCCAGGTGGTGTCACAAGGTGTCATGGAGGAGTGTGATTCCTCCAGGGTGGGTCTGGCTACCACGGCGCCTCAGCTGCCCGGGTCACAACTGGCGATGTGCTCGGCCTTGCTTAGGGAGTGTTGAAGAGGTTTCGAGGCTGAATAGGGAGGCCGACTTGAGTCCTTCTTTGGAAAACCGCCTCCAAAGCACGCCGGTCTAAGCTAAAACGTAGAGCCTCCACCCTTAGACGTTCCGACTCAGCGTTCATCTGAACTTGCAACGCGTTGGTGTCCTCCTGGGCCTAAGCCATCAGCCCCTTAATATGGGTAATCTCTGCATTGGGCTCTGCCTAATTTCCGGCTATTCCTTAAGTGGGCATCCGGTTGGTTAACTCATCCATCTGCTCTAGCAACACCTGAGTCGGTGGCTTAGGAGGCCCGGATTCTGGTGCGGCAGCTCCTGCTGCCGCTTCGGACATCAGGTCGTTGAAAGCCGGCGTCGGGCCTGCCATGAAGACGGTGGCTCGGCTCGTCGGGTCATAGGGCTTCGAAATACTGTCACCATCAGCATAGCCCCCGAGACCGACGTCATGAAGCTGGTAGATTGACTCCGCATCCCCACTGGAGGATCCTTCATCTAAAAGATCCAAGGTTTCCCCTCCTAACACGGAATCTTCCCTGCCTTGCGTGAAGCCGACGAAGATGCTCCCCCGCCCGGGTTGAACATGGGAGGGTTGTGCATGCCGGGCCAGCTCGACGAGGATGGTGCAGATGTCCGGCCCAGGCGTAGATCCACCAATCTTATTGATGAATACATGAATCTTGCCGAAGGGAACCCGGTACCCATACTCGATTGAGTCAGCTTCCGGTCCCCATCCAACATTCGATGTAGAGCTTGCCGCGGTGACTCTTAGTCATCATGTCGATGGCGTATCCCTCGATCCATGGGAGAGAGCCCTTTGAGAACTCAACACCAGAGTGCGCTAGCCCCACGGTGGGCGCCAACTGTCATGGTTTTGTCACGACAGATGTCCGATGACTTAGGTTCAAGGCCATCGCTAAGGTGGTGGACTCAATGGGCTTGATCAGGACGAGAGACGCGAGTTTACCCAGGTTCGTCCACTCGGGAAGAGGTAAAAGCCTACGTCCTGTTTTTTGTTGTATTGATGGAGTATCAATTACAAGGGGGCGGATTCACTCGACCTAGATATCGATCCATTGGTTTCTGTCAAAGCCGCCCAGGGACTCACCTTTATATAGGAGATCGAGGTCCTGGGGTTACAAGAGTCCAAACCGGCTCATACAAGGTATTCGAACCTGCCTCTTGCCGCCTTGCCTTCTTGGGCAAGGCATCTCCAGGTGGCTTACATGCCCGGGTCTCATGACATCTTCTGTCTCTGGGCCTTCACCTTGGCCCATCTGGTAAGTCGCCATATGACATGGCCTTCAATATTCAAGCCCACCTTAAAGGTCTTGACTATGAGCTGCCTGGCATGACCTGACCCCTCCTGGGCGGGTCTCGCCACGGGGTTATATACCCAACACAGGTCAAAACACCTTTTATACCAGAAGATGGGCTCCGAAGGTGGGTTCTGCTGAGCACAACCCACCAGGGCATGCTTGGGGTGCCTGGCGTGCCCTGGTGTCTTGTGCTCGCTAGGGTGGCCCCCTTGGTAGTTATTTGCTCCAATATTTCTTATATTTTCCATAAAAACCTTCTTGAAGTTTCAACTCATTAGAAGTGTGCAAAATAGGTATCTCTGATATGCTTTTTTAGGTCCAGATTTCCAACTGCCGACATTCTCCCTCTTTGTGCAAACCTTGCAAACTATGAGAGAAAAGGCATTAGAAATACTCCATGAAGCATTATTATTCATTAAAACATTGTACATAATAGTAGGAAATCATGATGCAAAATGGACGTATCAACTCCCCAAGCTTAGACCTTGCTTGTCCTCAAGCGAAAGTCGATATCGAAAAACATGTCCACATGGTTTTGAGAGAGAGGTGTCGATAAAAACAAAATACGGACATAGTAGAATCATGCTTATTATGATAACAACAACAAAATTTATCATATAACTTTTATTTCATAATCAACATCATATAACTTCCCATAAATAAGTAACAATTCATAACAACATAGAAATATAAAGCATAAACCTTATTGGAAACCAACAAACTATGTTCTCAATCAACTTTGCAACTAGAATTCATCATATTTTCAGGAAAGGTCTCATGTCGTAGCCTTTTGGCAGGTCCACATACTCAACCATCATTTAGTCTTCTATGATTGCCAACACTCACAACATACCCCTGGGCAAAAAGTTTCAACCGGACACATAGAAAGATAGGGGCTTATACTTTTGCCTCCCAACATATTCACCTTAAGGGTGATGTCAACAATAATAATTCATGCTCACTCATATCGAAATGGATATATGTGCCTAGATCTTTCCTTATCACATGATGCTTCAAAAAGAGAAAAAAATATAAAGGATGGGGAAGAATACTTTGACTCTTGCATGAAAGTAAATACATAAAGGTAAAAGATAGGCCCTTTGAAGAAGGACACCCATTATGCTTTCTAGAAATTCTACATCATTTCTGATCAACAATATGTCATCCACATATACTTATCGGAGATGCTACAGTGCTCCCACTCACTTACTTGTAAATACAATTTTCTTATAAACTTTGTATAAACCCAAAAGCTTTGGTCACCTCATCAAAGCGTATATTCCAACTCCGAGATGCTTGCTCCAGTCCCTAGAAGGATTGCTGGAGCTTGCATACTTTTTACCATCCTTAGGATCGACAAAACCTTCTTGTTGTATCACATAAAACCTTTCCTTAAGTAAACCATTAAGGAAACAATGTTTTGACATCCATCAATCTGATTTCATAATCGAAAATTGTAGGAAATCCTAACAGACTTTAGCATCGCTACGAGTGAGAAAGTCTCATGATAGTTAACTCCTTGAACTTGTTAGAAACTTCTTTATGACAAGTCGAGCTTCATAAATGGTGACATTATCATTAGTGTCTATCTTCTTATTAAAGATCCATTTGTACTTAATGGCCTGTCGGTCATTGGACAAGTCTACCAAAGTCCATATGTTGTTTTCATACATGGATCCTATCTCGGATTTCATGGCTCCAAGTCATTTGTTGGAATCCAGGCCGACCATTGCTTATTCATAGCTCATAGGTTCACTGTTGTCTAACAACATGACCTCCAACACAGGATTGTCGTACCACTCAGGTGCGGTATGAGTCCTTGTCGACCTACGAGGCTCGGTAGTAACTTGATATGAAGCTTTCATGATCATTATCATTAGCTTCCTCTTCATATGGCATTGGTGCTGTAGAGGAATCTTTCTGCGCCATGCTACTCTCCAACTGAAGTGACGGTTCAACAACCTCACCAAGTTCTACCTTCCTCCCACTCAATTCTTTCGAGAGAAACTCCTTCTCTAGAAAGGATCCATTCTTTGGCAACAAAGGCTTTGCCTTTGGATCTGAGATAGAATATGTACCCAACTGTTTCCTTAGTGTATCCTATGAAGACGCACTTTTCTACCTTGGGTTCGAGCTTATCAGGCTGAAGCCTTTTCACATAAGCGCCGCAACCCCAAACTTTGAGAAATGACAACTTAGGTTTCTCGCCAAACCATAATTCCTACGGTGTCATCTCAACAGATTTAGATGGTTCCCTATTTTAAGTGAATGTATCTGGGATGTCTCTAATGCTCTATTGGATAAGGTGTACTCTATGATGTCTCATACTGATATGATGTGTACTATAGTGTAATGGTGTGTCCATACGTCGTAGCAAGCGGTGAACAGCAGTAAAAGAAATCATAGTACACACCATATCCAATAGAGCACAGCTACGACATACGGACACACCATTACACTATGGTGTTCTAGGTGGCATGAGTTGTGAAACAATTTCCACATTGTATTAAATGTATACCAAACTCGTAACTTAGATGTTCACCTCCACGATCATATCATAGACATTATATCTTCTTGTCGTTTGAGCTATGAAATCGTTTGAGCTTTTCAACATTTTAGACTTGTGTTTCATCAAGTAAATATACCCGTATCTACTCAAATCATCCATGAAGGTAAGAAAATAACGATATCCACCACACGCCTCAACACTCATTGGACCACACACCTCAGTATGTATGATTTCCAACAAGTCACTTGCCCGCTCCATTGTATCGGAGAACGGGGTTTCGTCATCTTGCCCATGAGGCATGGTTCGCATGTCCTAAGCGATTCGAAATCGAGTGAGTCCAAAGACCCATCAACATGGAGTTTCTTCATGCGCTTTACACCAATATGACCTTTAGCGGCAGTGCCACAAGTATATGGTACTATCATTATTAATTTTGCATCTTTTGGCATCAATATTATGAACATGTGTATCACTACGATTGAGATTCAATAAACCATTCACATTGGGTGCATGACCATAGAAGGTATTATTCATGTAAATAGCATAAACATTATTCTTTGACTTAAATGAATAACTGTATCTCAATAAACATGATCTAATCATGTTCATGCTCAACGCAGACTCCAAATAACATTTATCTAGGTTCAACACTACTCCCAAAGGTAGAGGGAGCGTGCGATGGTGATCACATCAACCTTGGAAACACTTCCAACACACACCGTCACCTTGCCCTTAGCTAGTCTCCGTTTATTCTGTAGCTTTTGTTTTGAGTTACCAATATTAGCAACTGAACTGGTATCTAATACCCAAGTGCTACTAGGAGTACTGGTAAGGCACACATCAATAACACGTATATCAAATATACTTTTGTTGACATCGCCATCAATCTTCTATACCAAGTATTTGGGATAGTTCTACTATCAGTGATAGTTCCCCTTAGAATAGAAGCACTTAGTCTCGGGTTTGGGTTCATCCTTGGGTTTCTTCACTTGAGCGGCAACTGGTTTGAAGTTCTTGAAGTTCCCCTTCTTGCCCTTCTTGAAACTAGTGGTCTTACCATCAACACTTGATGGTCCTTCTTGATTTCTACCTTCGCACCGTAAAACATAGCGAATAGCATAGGGATCATCTTCTTTATCCCTTGCATGTTATAGTTCATCATGAAGCTCTAGTAGCTGGTGGCTGTGACTGGGAGAACTCTGTCAATCACTACCTTATGTAGGAAGATTCCACTTGATTAAACCAATTGTAGCACCCAGACATTCTGAGGGCATGGTCATCGATTGACCTATTTTCCTCCATCTTGCAGACAAAGAACTTGTCGGAGGTCTAATACCTCTCAACATGGGTGTGATCCTGAAATTCCAATTTTAGCTCTAGGAACATACCACATGTTTCATGACGCTCAAAACGTTTTCGGAGCCTCAATTCTAAGCTGTAATGCATGATGCACTAAACTATCAAGTATTCATCAAAACGTGCCTATCAGCTGTTCACAACATCCGTAGACGGTGCTTTAGGGGGTGGCGCACTGAGTGGTGCAACAAGGACATAAGCCTTGTGTGCCGCAATGAGAATAATCCTTAGATCATGGACCAAGTCCACATAATTGCTACCATCATCTTTCAACTTAGTTTTCCTCTAGGAACGTATCAAAAGGGGGGCAACAACACGGGCTATTAATCTACAACATAATTTTGCAAATATAGCTTTAGACTATGTTCATGATAATGAGTTCAATTAATCATATTACTAAAGAACTCCCACTCAAGTCAACATCCCTCCGGTTGTCTAAGCGTGACATGATTCAAATCCACCAACCAAGTCCGATTATCACGTGACATGAGGTGGTTTCAATGGCGAACATCTCCATGTTGGTCATATCTACTATATGACTCATGCTCGACCTTTCGGTCTCCTGTGTTCCGAGGGCATGTGTGTACATGCTACGCTCGTCAAGTTTAACCCAAGTATTTCACGTGTGTAATCTGGCTTACACCCATTGTATGCGAACGTAGAGTCTATCACACCCAATCATCACGAGGTGCTTCGAAATGATGAACCTTCGCAACGGTGCATAGTTGGGGACAACACAATTTTATCTTGAAATTTTAGTGAGGGATCATCTTATAATGCTACCATCGTCCTAAGCAAAAGAAGATGCATAAAAGGATAAACATCACATGCAAATCATATAAGATGTATATGATATGGCCATTATCATGTTGTGTTTTTGATCTCCATCTCCAACGCACTGGCATAATATACATCGTCACCGGCATCACACCATGATGCCCATCATCGTGTCGTCATGTGGTTGTCATGCCAACTATTGCTTCTACAACTATTGCTAACTCATAGCAATAAAGTAAAGCAAATGAAATAAATAAATTAAAGACAACCCTATGGCTCCTGCCGGTGGTCATAATCATCGACATGCAAGTCATGATAACTATACAAAACACGGTCATCTCATACATCACATATATCAAATCACATATTGGCCATATCACATCACAGCATGCCCTGCAAAAACAAGTTATACGTCCTCTACTTTCTTGTTGCAAAGTTTTACGTGGCTGCTATGGGAAACTAGTAAGAACCATTCTGACCTATGCAAAGCCACAATGGTGATATTCAAGTTGCCTTTTAATCTTCTACAAGGACCGCCTTTGTCGAATCCGATTCAACTAAAGTGGGAGAGATAGACACTCACCAGCCACCTTTATGCAAACAAGTCACATGTCAGTCGGTGGAATCGGTCTCCTATACGAGGACAAGTAAGGTTGGTCCGGGCCGCTACATCCCACTATACCGCTGAATCAAAATAAGACTAAGGAGGTAAGCAATATGAAAATCAATGCCCACAAACTCTTTGTATTCTACTTGTGCATATCATCTACGTATAGACCTAGCTCATGATGCTACTATTGGGGAACGTTGCGTGGGAAACAAAAAACTCTTACGAACACCAGGGATCTATCCATGGTGATGCATAGCTACGAGAGGGGGGAGTGTATCTACATACCCTGGTAGATCGCTAAGAGTAAGCATATATAACGCGGTTTATGTAGTTGTACTCTTCATGATCCAGACACGATCCGATCTGAACTAGCACCGAACGGACGACACCTCTGCGTTTAGCACATGTGTGGCTCGATGACGTCTGCTCCTTCTTGATCCGGCAAGAGAGGAAGGAGAAGTAGATGGTATCTCAACCAGCTGAACGGTGTGGTGGAGCAATCCGAGTAGGGCATCGCCAAGCGCCTCCGAAACTGCGAACGAGGAAGAACGGGAGAGAGGGGAGGCCGCAGGGTGTGGGAATTGTTGTGTCAAGAACTTGTGCCTCCTCCCCACTATATATAGGGATGTTCGAGGGCGGGGGCGCAGCCCTAGACCCTCCTCCAAGGCGGGGAGGCAGACAAAGAGGGAGGATTACCCTCCAAGCCAAGTGGAGGGCCCTTCCCTTAGGGTTTCCCTTACCTAGGCGCATGGGCCTTAGGGGGATGGTGCGCCTGGCCCAATAAGGCTAGGTCCCTCCTACAGCCCATTTACACCCTAGGTGTTGGAGGGAACCTTCAGGACTCCACCGGAACCCTCCGGAACCTTCCAGAAGTTTCTCGGTACAATACTGGCAAAACCCGGAACTTTTGCGGTAGCCAACATATGAATTCCCATATATAAATATTTACCTCTGAACCATTCCGTAGCTCCTCGTGACATCCATAATCTCATCCGGGACTCCGAACAACATTCGTTCACCAAAATATATATCCCAAAACTACTCTACCGTCACTGAACGTTAAGCGTGCGGACCCTACAGGTTTGAGAAGCTAGTGGACATGAACGAGACACCTCTCGGGTCAATAACCAATAGCAGGACCTGGGTGCCCATATTGGTTCCCAAATATTCTACGAAGATCTTTATTGGTCGAACCATGATGCCAAGGATTCAATCAATCCTGTATGTAGTTCCCTTTGTCCAGCAGTATGTTAGTTGCCCGAGATTTGATCATCGATATCTCCATACCTAGTTCAATCTTGTTACGGGCAAGTCTCTTTACTCGTTCTTTTATACAAGTCTCCATACCTAGCTTCAAGATAAATAATGTAATACCCCTTTACATGGAGAATTTACTTTATGGATTTATGAGTTGTCGTTATGATCACCTAGTTATACATGATGTTTGAGCAACCCCAAAGCTCATCGTACAACAAGACATGACTACTATACTCTCATGGTATAAGGAATATAAAACACATGTTAACACTCCATGTTATAACAATTGATTTTCAGATAATATTATCTCAAAGTATAACAAATGCACTTTATATGAAAGTTTTTATTATATCCCTCTTGGATGCCCATTATATTAGGACTATTCATAACCTAAGCAAATTACCGTGCTGTTTAGAGACTCTCAAAATAATATAAGTGAAGCATGAGAGTTCATCAATTTCTATAAAACGAAACCACCGCCGTGCTCTACAAAGATATAAGTGAAGCACTAGATCAAATTGACAAACTACTCCAAATAGATATAAGTGAAGATCAATTAGTAGGTAAACAATCAAGTAACTATGTGAGGGATCTCTCTCTCAATAAATATTTCCAGATATGATTATTTTATTTAACAGCAAGCAAAATAAAACTAGCACTCGAAGAATAGCACGCATCATGTGAACGAATTAAAATTTAGGCTCAACATAGGGTAATCGATAATTATTGAAGAAGAAAGGTGGGATGCCAACCGGGGCATACCCAAGCTTAGATTCTTGAGACTCCTTGAAATATTAATTAGGGATGCCTTGGAAATCCCCAAACTTGAGCTCTTGTGTGTCCTTAATTCCTCTCATAGGATGGTTTCCCTGATACTTATAAAGTTCATCCACACAAAACTCAACAAGAACTCGTCAGATAGGTTAGTACACATAGAATAAATCAAAACTTCATGTAATGCCAATATAAGTTGCACAATAATTTTCAAACATCATCTACCATTTACTATTGTTTCCACAGTTTATATCTACCAATATAGGCTATGGAAACTATATGATAAATAGAGAACAAAACTATGACAGCAATTTGTCCAAACAGAATAGTCCGTAGCAATTTATGAAAACAGTGTACTTCTGTAACTCAAACAATTATGAAAATTTAGTACAAGCTAACTAATGTATATTAAAACTTTACGTAAAAAAATCAGAAATTGTCCACGTTCCAAAAAAATATGAAAATTCAAACACTACAACAAAAGTTTCTGTTTTTACACAACACACATAAAAACACTCAATGCAAGCATCCTGAGATGATTCTTGGAAATTTTTATTAAAAATGAGATTATAAATTACAGCTAACAGAGAACAACAAAATAAAATTACGATCCAAGCAAAACTCATATTATGTGACGAATAAAAATATAGCTCCAAGTAAGATATACCGATAATGTTGAAGACGAAAGAGGGGATTCCTTCCGGGGCATCCCCAAGCTTAGACGCTTGAGTCTTCCATGAATATTACCTTGGGGGTGCCTTGTGCATCCCCAAGCTTAGGTTCTTGTCACTCCTTATTTTCATCATATCGGTGTCTCACCCAAAACTTGAAAACTTCAATCACACAAAACATAACGAAACTTCGTGAGAAGGGTTAGTGTAATAAAGATAAATCATTCAGTTAGGTACTGTAAAGAAAAGATTAATAGTTGTTACCACATGATACCTACTATATTCTATCATTTCCAAAATTTATACCACTACATATAAGCTATGGAAACACTAAAACAAGCAAACAATGCATGCAAAAAAGAATCTGTCAAAAACAAATCAGTCTGTGCAGATCTATAGTATAGCCATATTTCCTTGTCTCTAGAAATTCTGAAAAATTAGGAAATTATGGGAAATTTGTATATAAAGCATGTGTAAAAAATTCAGATCCAATCGACGCTTCTGTGAATTTATAAAATTGTAGGACTGGGCGTAAAAGTTTTTTTTTCTTCAGCAAGATCAAATCAACTATCACCGTAGACCATCCCAAAGGTCTTACTTGGCACAAACACTAATTAAAAAACTAAGACACAATTACTACAGATGTAATAATGTGCAATTTATTCAAGAACAGAAACAAAACAAAACAAACACAAAAATAAAATTGGTTTGCCTCCCAACAAGCGCTATTGTTTAACGCCCCTAGCTAGGCATAATGATTTCAATGATGCTCGTATAGGAAATAGAATTTGAGACATGCAAAAGAGCATCATGAATCACATGACAAGCAAATTTAAGTCTAACCCACTTCCTATGCATAGGGAATTTTTGATCAAACAATTCATGAGAACAAGAATCAACTTGCATAGGAAGGCAAAACAAGAATATCTTCGAAAATTTCAACACATACAGAGGAAACTTGATATTATTGGAATTCCTACAAGCATAGGTTCCTCCCTCGTAATAATTTTCAGTATCATCATGAAGGAATTGAACAATATAACTACCACGTAAAGCATCATCTTCATGATCCACAAGCATATATTTTTTCACTCTCCACATAAGCAATTTTCTTCTCATTCATAACAGTGGGAGCAAACTCAACAAAATAACTATCACGAGATACTTGATTGACATAACCACTTTGAATATTGAAATCACGATGACAAGTTTCATGGTTACTATGACTATTTATGGCATACATGTCATCATCATAATCGTCATAGATAGTAGGCATGTCATTATCAAAACAAATTTTCTCATCTAAACTTGGGGGACTAAAAATATCATCATCATCAAACATAACATCCCCAAGCTTGTGGCTTTGCATATCATTAGCATCATGGATATTCAGAGAATTCATACTAGCAATATTGCAATCATGCTCATCATTCAAGGAATTCTCATCAAGTATTTTCATAAATTCTTCCTCTACCAATTGAGCACAATTTTCCGAACCATCATTTTCACGAAAGACATTAAAGAGACGAAGCACTTGATGCAACCTAAACTCCATTTTTTGTAGTTTTATTTTATAAAACCAAACAAGTGAAAAACAAGAAACTAAAAGATTTGATTGCAATATCTAAAGCTATACCTTCGAGCACTCACCTCCCCGGCAACGGCGCCAGAAGAGAGCTTGATGTCTACTACGCAACCTTCTTCTTGTAGACTTGTGTTGGGCCTCCAAGCGCAGAGTTTTGTAGGACAGTAGAAAATTTCCCTCAAGTGGATGACCTAAGGTTTATCAATCCGTGGGAGGCGTAGGATGAAGATGGTCTCTCCCTAACAACCCTACAACCAAATAACAAAAAGTCTCTTGTGTCCCAACACACCCAATACAATGGTAAATTGTATAGGTGCACTAGTTCGGCGAAGAGATGGTGATACAAGTGTAATATGGCTAGTAGATATAGGTTTTTGTAATCTGAAAATACAAAAACAGAAAGGTAACTAATGATAAAAGTGAACACAAACGGTATTGCAATACTTAGAAACAAAGCCTAGGGTTCATACTTTCACTAGTGCAAGTTCTCTCAACAATACTGACATGGTTGAATCATATGTAAATCCCTCACATGCAACAAAGAGTTCACTCCAAAGTCACAAATAGTGGAGAACAAATGAAGTAATTATTGTATGGTACGAAACCACCTCAAAGTTATCTTTTCTGATCAATCTTATGAGCTATCCCTATAAGTGTCACGAACAGCCCTAAAGTTCGTACTAAGATAACACCTTAAGATTCACATCAACCAAAACCCTAATGTCACCTAGATACTCCAATGTGACCATGAGTACCCATGGGCTTGATTGTACGATATGCATCACACAATTTCAGATTCATCATGTTCAATCCAACACAAAGAACTTCAAAGAGTGCCCCAAAGTTTCTCTCGGAGAGTCAAGACGAAAACGTGTTCCAACCCATATGCGTAGATTCCCAAGGTCATAGAACCTGCAAGTTGATCACCAAAACATACATCAAGTGGATCAATAGAACATCCCTTTGTTGCCATAGATATCCCATCCCAAGACATACATCAAGTGTTCTCAAATCCTTTAAAGACTCAATCCTATAAGAAAACATCAAAGGGAAAACTCAATTCATCACAAGAAGATAGAGAGGGGGAAAACTCCATATGATTCATCTATATTAATAAAGCTCGCGGTACATCAAGATCGTGTCATGTCAAGAACACGAGAGAGAGAGAGAGGTCAAACACATAGCTACTGGTACATACCCTCAGCCCCGAGGGTGAACTACTCCCTCCTCGTCATGGAGACTGTCGGGATAATGAAGATGGCCTTTAGTGATAGTTTTCCCACCGGCAGGGTGCCGGAACAGGCTCTCGATTGTTTTTTCATGGCTATAGAGGCTTTCTGCGGCAGAACTCCCGATCTAGGTTTCTTTCTGGGGTTTTTGGTATTAATAGGAATTTTTGGCATCGGTCTCACGTCAAGGGGACCCCCGAGGGGCCAACAAGCCTAGGGGCATACCCTAGGGGGGTGCGCCCCCTAGGCTTGTGGCTGCCTCGGGACTCCTCTTCAATATCTTTTTGCTCCAGTATTTTTTACATTTTCCAAAAATATTCTCCGTAAATTTTCAGCCCATTCCTAGAACTCTTATTTCTGCACAAAAACGACAACATGGTAGTTCTGCTGAAAATAGCGTCAGTCCGGGTTACTTCTAATAAAATTATACCAAAATCTTATAGAATTGTTGTAAACATGGCATGAATGCTTCATAAATTATAGATATGTTGGAGACGTATCAATGACATCATCATGAACATCTACATCATCACCAGATTCATCATCATCATCATCTTCATCATCCACATTCTTATCATCTGCAACATCAATAACCCTAGTGGTTCCTTTCGTGTGTCAGTTGAATCATTCATCCATATATTCCATTACCTATGTCAACAATGTGGGACTCCTACCTATGTCAACATAATTAAAGAACTTGCTACACCTATACCGATGTTAATAAAGAGGCTATTTGGATAGATACAACACTTCTTATCTTAAAGGGTGCACCGAAGGTAAAAATGGAGGTAAGCCAATTTATCATGTTCCTTTGGATGCAAGCCATATTTTGGGTTGTGTGACCCCGGTTCACTGGTCAATATTATTCCATATATTCTTTATGTTCAAATCTAGGATGAGATCTCTCCTTGCATTTTGAGCCTATTGACTTTATTATCAAGCTTGCAGATAAAACCGATAGGAAACCATGTGGCATCCTTACAGATGTCAACATAATCATAGGCTCTCTCATTTATCCCATTGATATATATGATCTAATGATCTTTGAGGATAAAGATTGTGCTATTCTTTTTGGAACTTCCTTTTTAATGTTGTAGGAGCCTACATAAAGAAGAAGTGTATCTCCATGAAGTGAGGAGATCATATGATAAAGTTCCCATTTTCCACTATGTTAATTAAGTCATATGAAGGGGAATCTCGGGATAATGAGGAGCAGTAAGTATATCAAGTAGCTGAAATCCATCTTCAAACACCAAAAGTTGAAGTTGAATGGGTGTTGGTGAGTCCAGGATCCTTATACGAACATGAAGAGAAAGAGGAGATCGAGATGATAATGGATACTACAGCAATAGTATGCCCGCATCTTAATAAAATTTATGAAACACTCAAAAGAAACTGAGATAAGGAATTACCTCCTCCAACTTTACAACCATTACCCAAAGGGCTAAGGTATGAGTTTCTGGACAATATAGAATGATTTCTTGTTATTTTCAATGCTGACCTTTCAGGTAATGAGAAAAAGAAATTCTTAGTAGTGTTGAGTAAGCACCGAAAGGCTTACGGGATGTAAAAGGGATACATCCTTCTATATATTATCATGCAATACCTATTGAGGAAGGGGCTAAACCCGTAATTCAGAGCCAACGAAGACTTCATCTGACATCAAATTGTGGTAAGAAAAGAAATAATATGTATCCTTAATGGAGGGGTAATTTACCCCATATATGATAGCAAATTGGTAAGTCTCGTCCAGTGCATTCAAAAGAAAGGAGGATTTTCCTTAGTAACTAACGGAAACAATGACCTAGTTCCTAGTAGGGATGTTATTGGATATGGAATGTGTGTTGATTTTTATAAATTAAGTAAATATACGAAGAAGCATCACTACCCATTGTCGTTCATATATAGGATATTGGAGAGATTGGCCAACAACTCTTATGTTTGCTACCTTGATGGATATTCTAGGTTCTCTAGAATACCAATCCAACCCGAAGATCAAGAAAAGACTACCTTCAGTTGCCCATATGGTACGTATGTATATCGTAGAATGCCATTTGGTATATTTAATGGACCACCCTCGTTTCAAAAATGCATATCTAAAATATTTCCTGATTATATTGAAAAACTTTTTGAAGTGTTCATGGACAGTTTTTCTATCCAAAGCACATTCTTTGATAATTGTCTATGTAATCTTAAAAAGGTTTTTCAGAGATGTGAGGAAACAGGTTTTGTGCTGAACTGGCAGAAGTGTCATTTTATGGTTACTGAAGGGGTGGTGTTGGGACATAGAGTTGGAGGGAAGAGTATTAAGATATACCAAGATAGGATTGAGTTAATCTAAAATTCACCTTACCCTCAAGATGTGACAGGTATGCAAGCTTTTACGGGACATGCTAGTTTCTAAAAAAGATTTATTAAATAATTTCCCAAAATATCTAAACCTTTGACTGACCTGTTGCACAATGATGTGCCTTATTCTTTTGATAATATCCGTGTCAGGCTTACGAGAAATTAAGAGATGCCTTGATCACGGCCCCCATCATCTGTGGGATGAGCCCTTCAAGATCATGTGTGATGCTAGGAATTATGTTGTTGGTGTTGTTCTAGGACAATGGGCTGATAAAAACTCAACGTGATCTTTTATGCTAGGAGGAGTTGGGTAAAAACCAAGGGAACTTGGAAAGTACTAAAAAGAAATTTCTAGCTATTGTTTTTTGCTTGTGGCAAAATTATCCTTATATTATTAATAGTTCAAAAGTGATATTTCACACTGATCACCGTGCTTTACCTTACCTCCTTGCAAAGAAGGACGCTAAACCCCGGTTGATTAGGTGGATATTACTACTTCAGGAATTTGATTTGAAGATAGTAGACCGGAAAGGGAGGACAACCCAGTAGCAGATCACCTATCACGCATGGAAAGAACGCCTTATGATCTAGTACCTATAAATGAATCCTTTCCATGTTAGAGTTTGGCTATGATTAAAAAGATAGAACCTTGGTTTGTAGATTATGCTAACTTTCTTGTATGAAAGTACATGCCACCTGACATGACTTACCATCAAAGGAAAAAGTTCTTCAGTTATCTCAAGTATTATTTCTGGGATGACCAATTTCTCTATCGGCATGGACCAGATGACATGGTAAGGCGTTGTGTCCCAGAACATGAGATGAATGCTATACTAGAGGGGTGTGATAGTAGCCCTTATGCATGACATAATGCTGGAGATAGGACCGTCACCAAGGTGCTTCAATCAGGATTTTACTGGCCCACACTCTTTAGATATGCTCATAGGTTTGTTAAAAATTGTGATGTGTGTCAATGCACATGTAACATTGGAAGGAGACTAGAAATGCCTATGAACTATAGTCTAGTTTGTGAACCTTTTGGTGTTTGCGATTGGACTACTTAGGAACTTTCCCTGTCTGAGATGGATACACTCATATTGTTGTGGTTGTAGATTATTTACAAAGTGGGTTGAAGCTCTGCTAACCAAGCATGCAGATGCAGCTACTTCGTTGAAGATGATAAAGGACATCATACTACCCAGGTTTGGAGCTCCTAAAATTCTTATCATTGATGGTGGATCTCATTTTATATAAGGAATATTTGGAAGAGTGCTTCATAAGTATGTAGTGACTCGCGGAGTGGATTCACCATATCATCGACAAACTAGTGTCTAGGTGGAACTCTCTAACGGGGAAATAAACATAATACTGCAAACTATGGTGCAGAAGTCCAGGAAAGATTGGGCAGCAAAGATGAATGAAACACTCTTAGATTACTGCACCACTTACAAGAATCCCATGGGGATGTTACCATACAAAATGGTGTACAGTAAGGCTTGCCATCTACCTTTAGAATTAGAGCATAAAGCTTTCTGGGCAATCAAAAATATTAACCTTAAGCTTAAAGAAGTTGGAGAAAAGAGGTTATTGGATATGCATGTTCTACGTGAACTTTGCAATAGTGCTTATGAGAGTGTGAGGTTGTTCAAAGATAAGGTTAAAATGTGGCATGATCATAAGATACTGAAACAAACTTTCACTATGGGGGAAAAGGTCCTCCTATTCAACTCTCCTCTCAAGTTGTTTCTAGGGAAGCTCGGGTCTCGCTAGGAAGGGCCTTATGAGATAGAAGAGGTGTACGATTCCAGAGCTGTTCATCTCAAGGTAGGGAAGAGTGGTTCCTAAAATGACTACGCTTAAATACATATCTTGGAGATGAGCAAAAAGAGGAGCAGGATATAGAATAGGTAACTTTCCTCATGATCAAGCAAGCCAAAGCTCTCTATAAGGAACAACGAGTATACATCAACGCTTCCATAAGGCAGATGTGAATATCTAGATAGAAATTATATTATTTTGCTAGACTTGTTAAATCCCACGTCTTAGAGGTTGGAATTTTCATCTATAGTCGGGAGCTTTTCCACTAATCTTTCGTGAGTGAAAATTTCCAAGAAAGAAACTGGCACAATGGCCAACAAAACTGAAGATGGCGTCACAAACAACCACGAGCGCCCGTTTGAACGGTCATACGAAAAAGAGACGGCGGAGCGGTGGAAGACATAGACAAAGATGGCGTACCATACACACATAAATGCTTGTTTGAGCAGTTATTTGGAATGCCCTCGGCGTGTGCTGCGAGAACAGAGTCAAAGACAGTATTCCCAATGACTGAACGCACCTATATGATCGGTCATTTGGTCCTTCTATGTGGGAGCTAAAAAGAGAGAAACAGCCAGCAGCAGGTCCAATGACCGGCCATACAAGCGCAAGCACTCACATGGAAGGCCATCGTTGAGCCAGCTGGCATGATTCTTTCCTGATTTCATCTTGTTTTCCCTCTAACTAAATTTTTATCTCATATCTCTTGATTACCTATAGGATTGGCCTTTCTAAAATGGAGAGAGGGACGTCCGTAAACCTAAAACCATCTAATCTCCCATCTTTTGTGCTTACCATCTCCTCCAAAAAGCTTTCAGTTATAGGTAACAAGCACGATCGCCATCATGGGCAACAAGACCTTGTCCACTTGTGCTCCTATCATCCCCTTCCCCAACTTGGATGATGATGTGCCCTAAGGATGGGAAGACTTGAGGAAGCTTAGCATCAAGGAAGAACCTCATGATGTGAAAAAGGATACGGAGGAGAAGGTCGAGATGGTGGAGATCAAGGAGGAAGAACAAGCAAGAGAGGGAGATGATGACATTATTCCAGATGGGTACCCTCCTAATCCCTATCAACTTTAATATATGCAGATCTATTCCTTTATTTCCTCTAGGGCCTCCTCAATCTTAGTGGGGAAAGGAGACACCTACTCCAGAGGACATGAAAGTAAGGAGCCACCTACTCTAGAGGAGATGAAATTAAAGATTCGAGAATTGGAGAAAGTTTCCAAGGCTTGCGCTAATGTGATCGGAGACGGGGTCAATTCTTACTAGTTGATGAGCAAGGATTTGGAAGCAAGAGTAGATGGCCTTTTCTATAAGATCGGTCTTATGGTTGATACTCTTAACAAGAAATTGCACAACTTGAGGTTTTGACCCAGGTTGTAGATGACCAGCAAGTCATGATTGAAGAAGTGATGAACAATCTTAAGAGCATTTGCGTTGCCTTCTAGGGATCCCAGGAGTGAGCATGAAATTCTTAGTGCCTGGATCTCCCCGGCTTGACTCTAAGCTTGGGGAAAATTCATGTGCACTTTGTATCTTTACCCTTTCTACATTTACTTTTCCGTAAGATTATAGAATAAGCTTTATTTTCAATAGAGTTGAACCATGAATTTTTCCTCTTGAATAAGGGATGATGAAAGCACATTTGCTCCCTTGGTGGTTTTGGTAATTAATAACAACATATATATCATTGAACTATTATTTCCACTAAGAATATTTCAGAAAAAGTTCAATATGGGTTGGCAAAGGATTGTGCAGAAACCCCTAGATGCAAGGAAATGGATTGGCAAAAGCTTCAAGCAAGAGAACTCTACATTTTACTTTGTGATAAATCACTTTGAGTCCATAGAAAAAGCCAATACTATTAAAAGGGGGTAAGGTACTATTGGTGAATCAGATGCTCAAACGTGCACAAGTGATAGTCACCAAAACACCCATAAACTCTCCCACATACTCTGTCTAGAGCCCTACCACTCAGATTGGTGAAACCAACAATTTCCACTCGGTCCCATCGATTCCCAAACTCAAACAGACCCATGCCAAACCCTAGCACATCGGTGCAACCGATCCCAAATCGGTGCCACCGAGTTCAGGCTGCCAACTCTCTGTTGCCTCGATTCATAAAATTGGAATTTCTGAGTTTTTGGATCAGTGTCACCGAGATTTGGATTCTGACCGTTGGACACCTGATCGGTACCGCCGAGAATTCCATATCAGTCTCACCGAGATTCAAAAGTCTCCATCTTTGGAGCAACTAGGTACCATCGAGATTCACACATCAGTGTCACTATCGTGGTTTTGTCACGGTAGATGTCCAGGGACTTAGGTTCGAGGCCATCACTAAGGTGGTGGACTCAAAGGGGTTGAACGGGACGAGAGACACGAGTTTACCCAGGTTCGGCCCCTTGGAAAGAGGTAAAAGCCTACGTCCTGATTTCTGTTGTATTGATGGAGTATCGATTACAAGGGAGAGGATTCGCTTGACCTAGCTATCGATCAATTGTCTTCTGTTCTAAGTCGCTATAGGGTCTCGCCTTTATATAGGTAGGTTGAGGCCCTGGGGTTACAAGAGTCCCAACCGACTTACACAAAGTGTTCGATCTTGTCTCTAAGCTGCCTTGCCTTCTCGGGCAAGTCGTCTCCCGGGTGGCTTTACATGCCTGGGTTTTGTGCCATCTTTCGTCTCTGGGCCTCCTCTTGGCCATCTCGTAAGTTGCCATGTAGAATTGTCTTCAATCCTTAGGCCCACTTTAAGTGTCTTGATTATGAGCCGGCAGGCGTGACCCGACCCCTCCTAGGCGGGTCTCGCCATGGGGTTATATCCCCAACATTAGGCCCTAGATTGATTTGAACCTGTTCATGTCAATCTTCAGACCACTCAGTGGCGAGTCTCACAAACTTACTCACATGAAAATAAAACTTTAACCCACCATGACATCACGTTGGATATATTAAAAAAAGATCTCGTGACGACACAACAGATCGTCTCATTAAAAGGTCATTCTGAAAATTGAGGCGTCTCTTCTGGTCAAATCATCATTGTGCCTCCTCGATTCCCACATGGACTTTTACTGTCCCATCTCATAAATAGGCAAGGGAGGGGATACCATTTCTTTTCTCCTCCCTGCCACCACCATTTCTCCTCATCTTATTCCTCAAGTGCTCGTGCAACCGAAACTCCGCCGCTGTCATCGGTCTTCTCCGTCTTCATCGACCTAGGCCGCTGCATCAACCTGATCGGACCAGAACTCGCCGATGTTTCAACCATCTCTTCTGCGCTCATCAGGTTAGTTCCTCTCTCCTTCTTAGATGCACATTAGCCTGCCGTCGTTCATCTACATTCACCGCTATTCTCTGGAGTAATCACTTAAGATCAGTAGATAGAATACCTTTTGGGTCTCTAAACATGAGGCCTCCGACATAGAACTCCGTTTAGCATGTATCTCCACTTGTCGTACATCTGAAAACTAGATAGATCCCTACGCACGAACTATTTGTTCTTCCGTACCCCATTTAGGTTTAGAATATTTCTTATTTTATTCTTGCCCGTCGATCTTGCCGTAGTTGTAGTTGTCAACAGAACCTATTTGTCAACACTTCACGAAAAAATTCAGCGCTAGCTGTCTCTTTAACCAGCCATCGTACTGTCGGCTCATGTAGCAACCATTTTTACTTGCCTTTGTCTCACAACACTCGGCGGCTTAAGACACTAGCTTAACCCGTCGAGCACAATTTTCGTCTTAGCTTAGTCTCCCCTTAGTGCTAGGTTTTACTTGACCCGACATGATCTTGTGCTTTCTTACAGTGCTTAACCCGCCGCCATGGACAAAGCCCCCATTTTGTGTGACTGGGTCACCTCGGGGTTACCGAAGCATCCTTAATGGAGTTCGTGACTATGGGAATCCTTCCGGCTCAAAATATCATTCATTGACGGGCTCCTGGAAGAGGCCAGACCAGTGCCTTTGGAAGGAGAAGTAGTTGTTGTTGACACCTGATTTTGGCATGATGCAAAATGCAGTAAAAATGGAATCAAACGAAAAGGTTTTTTCTACGAGAAAGTTCATATTGCTGAATGAAACAACCTTGATGTTTAGTCCATCACCATTCGGCATCATTTCAATGGGCAAATTACACTTGGATTGTCATGTAGATGTTCTGAGTGCTTTTTGGTCTATTACACCTCCAAGACAACCTCGAATGAAGGAATGTTATACATGGATTGTCTTTGTCTCGTCGAGCTGATTGGTTTTGATATATAAATCATCTCAATCTAAGGTCATATGCAAAAGTTAGAGCAACCAGAGTGCAGCCCTACCACAAAGCAAAATGTGGCGCAGGAGGTTAGACACATGTCTGATGGGTCGCGCGAGTCATTCGGCCCTCAAGATGACCTCAGATGGAAAAACTTACAACATGAAAAAGTTTCGTGTCATCGAGAAAATTGATTTTGATATATAAATATTCTCAATCAAAGGTCGTATGCGACATGGAGAGGCAAAACAAATTCATCCTAGAGTTTCACTCGGGACTTCCGAGTGAAAGTTTGCCGGCCGAGTGAGACGTTTGCCGTCCGGTTGAGTGAAAAGTTGTCCGTCTGGGCGAGTGAAATTGTCGTCCGAGTGAAAAATTGTCGTCTGAGTGAAAAGTACCGGTCGAGTGAAAGTACCGGCCAAGTGCAATTGTCGCCCGAGTGAAAATTGTTGTCCGAGTGAAAAGTATCGGTCGAGTGAAAGTGTCGGTCGAGTGAAAGTTCAAAATGGCCTCGGATGGAAAAGTATTCAACATGAAAGTTGTTCGTAACGTCGAAACGGTCAACTTTTGATTTAAGGTCATTATCATCTAAGATAGTATGCGGCCTACAGAGACGCTACAACACTCGGACAGTCCAGTCTGCTACGTGACCGAGTCCGATTCAAAGTTAAAGATGACCTCGTGGAGTATTCAAGATGGATTTATTTCGGAAAGTGATCAACATATGGATTGTTTGCCTCATCGAGGCACACAAAATTGATGTTTTGACCGTCTCCATCGAAGGTCATATGCAGATTCCACGGCCCACGCAAGGGGCAAGACAGAAGATTGGACCAGATTTGGGCTGAATCAGAGTGGGAGTAGAACTAGGACTCTAGGACGTGAATTGATATAATTTTATTGTAAGGAAAACCTAGATGAATCCTTTGCTTGTACGGGAAGTTCAGCCGCCTCTTATATATGTTGGGGGTGAGGGCCAATTAAACAACACACAATCGAACAAATCAATCTATACTACTTTTTCATCTACGTTCTTCATTTTTTCTCTCGTTCTTCGCTGTTCTTCGTTTAAGAGCTGCGAATCCCGAGGCTCTAGGGGCGAGTGAATCGACCTATGGCAGCCCATAGACGTTGTACTCCCTTATGGGTCTCTCCCAGGCATGCGGGTTTCGGGTCTGCAAAAGCGTCCGCCGACTATCTTGCATATCGTGCTGCCGGACGGACCTCCTTCGAGGTGAGTTGCGGTGCATCACCCCCGGCATCGAGGGTAGATGGTGACGTGTTTGTGTGTCAACACACTTTTTGGTGACTCCGCTGGGGATCAAAGATCAATCATCCTCACCAACCATCATGTCTGATCTTCCCAAGCCATCCGAGATAGATGTCGATAACATCATTAAGCCCAATCTTGATGAACTATCGGCTGATCATCGCCAAGGTTATGAGGAGTACAAGAAGGCGCGTGAAGAGAAGGAGTTGCAGGAGTTCCTTGGAAACTTCAAGAAAGATCGCCAAGGCAATATCACTCCGATTGGAGAAATCAAGTTCCCTCCTCTTCAAGCCGCGTAGGTTAAACCTCCTATAAGTACTACCTTTTCTCCCGAGCAGTGGGCTGATATTGAGAGTCCTATTGCCGATGGTAATAATTTGGTCTATCAAACTTTCGTAGAAAATATCAATGCGCAGAAAAATATGCCTCAATCGTCTAGTGGTAATGTTGGTGTGGCAGCTAGTGTAGAAAACCCTAATCTGTCTTTACCTCTTTCATTGGCACCTCCCATGTCGATGAATTACTATCCTACCCACACCAATTAGATTGTGGCTGCACCTGCTAATTCCATCATGAGCATGCCAAGTTCGGTACCTATACCGAACCAAGCTGTACCTATAGGTGCAAGCACTCGGTCACAGCTGAACTATGGTTCGGCATATGTGCCACAGTTCCTGCTCACTGCTAGTAATTCTACTCCTCCCATCCCACAATAGCAAGCTTCATCGTCTACTACGGACAATCCTTTAGCTAATTTTAGAGAGGAGATGGCTAAGATGCTTCAAGAGAATTTTGGAGTTGAGTTACGTCGGAACCGGATTTACGAAAAACCGTACCCCGAGTACTTTGATGCTATACAGTGCCCTCCGGGATATAAAATTCCAGATTTTGTTAAGTTCAATGGGGAAGGCACAAAAACCACATGGGACCATGTTAGTTAATACTTAGCACAACCGGGTGAAGCAGGCTCGCTGAATGAATTAAAAGTGCGCTTGTTTCCTTTATCATTAACTGGTACTGCATTTTCATTGTTTTCTTCTTTACCACATGCTTCTATCCATGTGAGGTCGCAGCTAGAACAGAAATTTCATGATCACTTTTATAGCAGCGACAATGAACTTAAATTATCACATCTTACATTGGTTAAGCAGAAAAATGATGAATCGGTCTCCGATTACGTCAAGAGATTTAGAGATACAAAGAACCGGTGCTATAGTTTGGTGATAACCGAGAGGGACTTGGCTGATCTTGTGCTCAATGGTTTCAAAACTCACATTAGGGAAAATCTAGAAGGCCATGAGTTCTTAAGTGTCAACCAAGTCTTGCAAAGAGCTTTGGCTCACGAGAGCGGGAGCAAAGATCTCAAGGAGGTGCATAGATATAAAACTGATTATCCTAACATGAATATGGTGGAGTATGGTAGTGGTCACTTGGACGATGAAGGTGATATATATGCTTCTGAATTTGTTTGGCCATCCAAGGCCAAACCATTTACTTGCAATGATCTGAAACCGATTCATAAGAATCATGATGAAGAGATGAAGTTTACTTTTAACATTGCTAAGTGTGACAAAATACTTGATGCTTTGCTGCAAGCAAAGATCATTAGGATATCACACGCTTTACCATCGATTGAAGAGTTGAAACGGAGTGCTTATTGCAAATATCATAATTCTTTTTCTCATGCTACTAATGATTGCAATGTTTTCCAATGATAGATACAATCGGCCATTAATGACGGACGATTGAACTTTTCTTAGATGCAAGATGATAAGCAGCCCTTCCCAATGAACACTCTGTATTTGGAGAGGGGGAAGTTACTCATTCGGCCAGAGGTAGATGAAATTGCTAATAAAACTAATGTCATTGTTTGTGAGCCCAGGAAAAGCAAGGAGGACAGCAAAGTCTTGGGGAGGCAGGTTGTGCTTGACAAGCAACCCAATGGCAAGGAAATAATCAAGATCACTGTCAAGAATCCTGCACACGGGGGGCAACCAGAGGTGCAACAAGAAACTCGTGTTAAATTTGTTAAACCAAAGAGTACAGAAGTTGGCAAGTGGAAGACGAATTAAGCTAAGGTACAGCGTAAGAGAATCAAGCCAACTTTTGATATGCTCCTGTCCAAATATGCAAATCAGTTGGCTGGTTCTAGCTCTAATTGGTCATCGTACCTGAAGCGGCCAAGGTCACCTTCAGCTAATATGTTCACTCGGCATGCAAAACTGACTGCATCAAGGGTGTTGTTTCCACAAGGACAACGACAACCTGTTTGGGATCGACTGGGATGCTTGTATGAAACGGACCGAGCATTGGTGTCTATCACTTGGTTGGTCAAAATATGCCTCCGAGTGAAAACCATCTGAGTGTAAGAATGCACCTAGGTGGAAGTTATCTGAATGAAAGAATACGGCCAAGTGGATGTTACTCAATCAAATGTCCAGGTGGATTTTATCCGAGTAAAAAGGTGCACCCGAATGAAAACTTCGTAGGCCAGAAAAGTCGACAAGAGTGGCGCATCAAGTTGCCATGTGTTGCAGCAGTGGAATTAGGGAAAGGCAAGGAAAATATTAATGCTGACTCACTCGTCTTGGGCAGTGAAATGTTCACCGTGCAACAGCCGACTGTGCATAGCAACCCAACTAAGTCGATACTTGTTATCACGCCAAAGCACTCGACCAATGATCATGAAGCAAGTACCAGCCAAGTAAGGCCAATTGATCCTAAATACACTCGTCTAAGGTGGTGTCCTCCAGGGTTAACAAAGACACAAAAGAGGAAATTACAGAGATTGAGGAATCCAGAGATGGTAGAACAAGAGGCTGAGAAGCAAAGGGACGAGTTATTTAATGTGATTCGGCCCATGATACCAGCGAAGCAAGTGTGGAAGCCTAAACCAATGCAAGACATAGTGGCTTCTACATCTATCATAGTAGCAATTACACCACCAAAACAGGATGATGTAGCTATGACATCGTCTCAGTCGCTTATTACTTCCCCTTCACTCGGACAGAATTCAGATTTAGTGGACGCACGAGAAGAGGAAGACGATCTATTGGACTATGAGTCTACACCGGTTGGTGAAGGTATGGATATCAATATGGTGTATTACTTACCCGTTGAATACCATGTTGTAGATGAAGATGGGGAAGTGGCTCAGCTGGATTTTGGTCCTAGAAATGCAATATTCGAGAAGCCAAAAGAGCTAGTGATGCACTTGAAACCATTGTACCTCAGAGGTCATATCAATGGATCACCACTCACTCAGATGCTTGTTGATGGTGGTGTTGTGGTGAATCTCATGCCCTATTCGGTCTTCAAGAAACTGGGTTTGCCCGATGATGAATTAATCAAGACAAATATTGTGCCTAATGGGTTTCAAGGCAAAGAGAAAACTGAAGCCAAAGGTGTGATGTATGTGAAGCTTACAGTCACGAGCAAAACTTTGTCTACTGCATTCTTTGTTGCTGAGGTGCAAGGTAACTACAACATCATACTAGGTCGTGATTAGGTTCATGCAAACCAGTGCGTACCATCTACCATGCACCAGTTTTTCATCCAGTGGGTTGATGATGAGGTGTAAGTCATTCATGTGGATAATTCGGCTTGTGTTGCTTTGGCCGATGCATCAATGGATTGGCAACATCCCAATGCTACTTGCTTGATGGGACGCGACTTGTGAGAGTTTGATTTCCTTAGTGCAATGAAGAATGGCTTTGTGACCATCTCTTTAAAGCCAATTAGTGGCAATCGACTCCAAGGTATGATATGTTTAAATGGATTCTAATTCTGAGTGGTTGCAGAAACGTCTTGCAAAATATCGGTCTAGTGAGAACGATATGTATGAATCTGTAGAGGAGTTGGATGACATGGATAAATTAGGACAGGGTTTTCAATCGGCAGATCCATTAGAAGAAATAGATATAGGGGATGGTTCAGTTCCTAGGCCGATGTTTGTAAATGAAATTTTAAGAGCCGATCATAAAACTAGGTTGATCGAGTTGTTGAAAGAATATGTTTGCTGCTTTGCATGGGAGTATCATGAGATGCCCTGTTTAAGCCGAGAGTTAGTAGAGCATCGGTTACCTATAAAGGCTGGTTTTAGACCTCATAAACAATCAGCCAGGAAGTTTAATCCAAAAACATATGACTGAATCAAAGAAGAGATCGGTCATTTACTTAAAGCTAATTTTATTAGACCTTGCAGGTATGCCGAGTGGATTTCTAACATTGTGCCAATAGAGAAGAAGGGCTCTAGAAGGATAAGGGTGTGCATTGATTTCATAGATTTGAATAGAGTTATGCCCAAAGATGAGTATCCCATGCCCATAACTGACATGCTTATTAATGATGCTTCTGGACATAAGGTCATTAGCTTTCTTGATGGCAATGCGGGGTATAACCAGATTTTCATGGCCGAAGAGGACATGTCCAAAACGGCTTTTCGGTGCCCTGGATTCCTTGGTTTATTTGAGTGGACAGTGATGACCTTTGGGTTAAAGAATGCTGGCGCCACGTATCAGAGGGCTATGAATTTAATCTTTCATGATTTACTCGGTGTTATACTTGAGGTTTATATTGATGATATTGTTGTCAAATCGGATGCTTTTAAATCTCATCTAGCCAATTTGTGTTTGGCCTTTGAAAGGATGAAAAAATACAGACTGAAGATGAATCCTTTCAAGTGTGCATTCGGCGTATCGGCTAGGAAGTTTTTGGGTTTCATTATTCATGAGAATGGCGTAGAAATTGATCCCAAAAAGATAGAAGCTATACAAAAAGTGGAGGCTCCAACATGCAAGAGAGATATGCAAAAATTCCTTGGCAAGGTCAATTATTTGAGAAGGTTCATAGCTAATTTGTCACGGAAGGTCGATGCATTTACTCCTATCCTTCGGTTAAAGAATGATGCTGATTTCACTTGGGGGCAAAACAGCAAGAGGCATTAGACATGATCAAGACTTATTTGAGCACTCCTCCAGTGATGAAAGCACCCAAACATAGAGAGCCCTTTAAGCTTTACACTGCGGCGGGGGAAGGTGTTATTGGTGCTGTATTGACTCAAGAAGCCAAAGGAAGAGAACATACTATTACATATCTAAGTCGACGCTTATTGGACGCCGAGACAAGGTATACATTTATTGCAAAGTCATGCCTCTATTTATATTATGCTTGCACAAAACTAAGACATTACCTAGTGCCGAGTGCCTGCATAGTAGCTTGTCAAACAGATGTCATTAAGTACATGTTGCATAGACCAGTTCTTAGTGGTAGAATTGTCAAGTGGGCTTATGCTTTAATTGAGTATGATTTGGCTTATGAATCTCTAAAATCCATGAAAGGCCAAATTGTTGCTAATTTTATTGTTGAGCATCGGATTAATGACAAGCATGATGTTGATATAAACCGTGTATCGTTAGTGCCATGGAGGTTATATTTTGATGGTTCAGTTTGTAGCAATGGCCAAGGTGTTGGTATTGTTTATAAATCTCCTTACGGTGTTGTTTTTGAAGCCTCATGCCGACTGGAATATTTTTGCACAAATAATCAAGCCGAATATGAAGCATTGTTATTCGGTTTAGAGACGTTGCTCGCTATAGGTGCTACACATGTTGAGGCTTTTGGTGATTCGTTAGCAGTAGTGCAGCCAGTGTCCAAAGTCTTTCAATGTTTAGATGAATCACTTAATGTTTATCTTGATAAGTGTCTAGATATGATTTCTACTTTGGATTACTTTAGCATTGCTCATATATCTAGACATGATAATTGGAGAGCAAATGAGTTAGCACAACAAGCATTTGGCTATCATATTGATCATGGCATGTTTCATATTTCTCAGAAGCCGATGTCTTGTCTTGCTAATATGGGAGAGGCCGAACTAGAGCCCACTGGTTCGGCCACTAACAATAAATCTAGTACAGGTGAAAATCATGACTGGAGGAAGCCCATTATTGATTACTTATGCAATCCGAGTGAAAGGGTGGACAGGGCTATTCGGCTTATGACTTTCAAATATACAATGAGAGATGATGGTCTTTATCGTCGAACGGTTCAAGATGTTCTTTTGAAGTTTTGGATAAAGACCAAGCAAGAGTTGCTATGGGAGAGGTACATGAAGGCATTTGTGGTACTCATCAGTCGGCACCCAAAATGAAATGGCTCTTACGACGTGCTGGATTTTATTGGCCGACTATGATCAATGATTGCTTCATGTATTATAAAGGGTATGAAGCCTGTCACAAAATTTGTGATGTTCAGTTGGCTCCTACTGCTATGTTACATCCTATTATCAAGTCGTGGCCTTTAGAGGATGGGGTCTAAACTTCATTGGACAAATTCATCCAGCTTCTTCAAAGGGGCATCGGTTCGTGTTGGTGGCAACCGATTATTTCACTAAATGGTCTGAAGCAGTACCTCTCAAGAACATGACACATACGGAGGTAATTCAATTCATAACCGAACACATTATTCATAGATTCGGCATTCCTCAGACATTAACTATAGATCAAGGTTCATCTTTCATGTCACATCAAGTTAGAGAGTTTGCCGAATCATATATCATAAACTTGCTCAATTCATCTCCGTTTTATTCCCAAGCTAATGGACAAGCCGAGTCTAGCAACAAAATATTGATTAAGCTCATCAAGAAGAAAATTGAGGATAATCCAAGAAAATGGCATGAGTTATTATCTGAGGCTTTATGGGCACATAGAATCTCAAGGCATGGTGCTACGAAAGTAACCCCGTATGAGCTAGTATACGGTCAAGAGGTTGTTTTACCAGTGGATATAAATTTGAGTGCTTTGAGAATAGCCAAACAAAATGATTTATCGGCAGTGGACTTTTATGATTTGATGATGGACAATATTGATGAGGTTGATGATAAATGTTTGGTTGCATTAAAGTCCATAGATAAGGACCAATTGAGGGTAGCAAGAGCTTACAATAAAAAGGTCAAGTTGAAGAATTTTCAAGTTGGCAATCTTGTGTGGAAAGTGATTATGTCGATTGGTTCTAGAGATAGAAAATTTGGGAAGTGGTCTCCAAACTGGGAAGGTCCTTTTAGGATTGCAAGAATAGTTCCTGGAAATTCATATTTAGTGGAATCCATACAAGGAGTATAATTACCTCGAGCTCTCAATGGCAGATATCTAAAGAAGTACCACCCGAGTGTGTGGCAAGAAACCTAATTAGGCAATGGCCGATATATGATTATCGCCCTTAGCATAAACATGGCCGATACATAATTATCGCCCTGAGAAATATAGATGGCCGATGGAGTGTTGACATCGTCCTTAGAACAAACATAGTGCAAATTATTTTTCGGCATGCTAGCTTTGCCGAAAAATAGGAGGGCATGTGTTGACACCTGATTTTGCCACGATGCAAAATGCAGTATAAATGGACTCAAATGAGAAGGTTTTCTCTACGAGAAAGTTCATATTGCCGAGTGAAACAACCTTGATGTTTAGGCCATCACCATTCGGCATCATTTCAAGGGCCAAATTACACTTGGATTGGCATGTAGTGCTTCTGAGTGCTTTTTGGTCTATAACGCCTCCAAGACAACCTCGAATGAAGGACTGTTCTACATGGATTGTATTTGTCACGTCGAGCTGATCGGTTTTGATATATAAATAAATCATCTCAATCTGAGAGCGTATGCAAAAGTTAGAGCAACCAGAGTGCAGCCCTACCACAAAGCAAAATGTGGCGAAGGAGGTCAGACACATGTCTGATGGGTCGCACGAGTAAATCGGCCCTCAAGACGTCCTTGCATGGAAAAACATACAACATGAAAAAGTTTTGCATCGTCGAGGCGATCGATTTTGATATACAATTATTCTCAATCTGAGGTCATATGCGACCTCGAGAGGCAAAACAAATTCAGCCTGGAGTTTCACTCGGGACTTCCGAGTGAAAGTTTGCCGGCCGAGTGAGACGTTCGCCGTCTGGTCGAGTGAAAAATTGTCCGTACGGACGAGTGAAATTACTGTCCGAGTGAAAAATCGCTTTCCGACTGAAAAGTACCGGTCGAGTGAAAGTACCAGTCGAGTGCAATTGCCGCCCGAGTGAAAATTGTTGTCCGAGTGAAAAGTATCGGTCGAGTGAAAGTGCCGGTCGAGTGAAAGTTCAAAATGGCCTCAGATGGAAAAGTGTTCAACATGAAAGTTGTTCTTAATGTCGAAATGGTCAACTTTTCTTTCAAGGTCATTATCATCTAAGATAGTATGCGGCCTGCAGAGATGGTACAACACTCGGACAGTCCAGTCTGCTACGTGACCGGGTCCAATTCAAAGTTAAAGATGACCTAGTGGAGTATTCAACATGGCTTTATTTGGGAAAGTGATCAACATACGGATTGTTGGCCTCGTCGAGGCACACAAAATTGATGTTTGGACCATCTCCATCGGAGGTCATATGCAGATTCCACAGCCCACACAAGGGGCAAGACAGAAGATTGGCCCAGATTTGGGCTGAATCCGAGTGGGAGTAGAACTAGGACTCTAGGACGTGAATTGATGTAATTTTCTTGTAAGGAAAACCTAGATGAATCCTTTGCTTGAATGGGAAGTCCAACCGCCTCTTATATATGTTGGGGGTGACGGCCGATTAAACAACACACAATCGAACAAATCAATCTATACTACTTTTTCATCTACGTTCTTCATTTTTTTCTCTCGTTCTTCGTTGTTCTTCGTCTGAGAGCTGCGAATCCCGAGGCTCTAGGGGCGAGAGAATCAACCTAGGGAAGCCCATAGCTGCCGCACTCCCTGACGGGGTCCCTCCCGGGCGTGCGGGGTTTCGGGTCTGCAAAAGCGTCCGCCGACTGTCTTGCGTATCGCGCTGCCGGACGGACCTCCTTCGATGTGAGCTGCGGTGCATCACCCCCGGCGTCGAGGGTACACGGTGGAGTGTTTGTGTGTCAATAGTTGTGTTCACGGATCATCTTCTCCATGGCTTCTCGCTGCCCTGGTAAAAATTCTTCCGAGACGCCTTAAACTTCTACAAGCTTCATCCTCAAGATATTGGCCCCAACTCCGTGACCAACTTATGTCAATTTCAAATCCTCTGCGAGGCTTACTTGTAGGAGGAACCCACAGTGAACCTCTTTAGGGATTTCTTCTATCTGAACCGCCTGACTAAACTAGCAGTCGTGCCGAGTCTTGACCTCGGAGGGATGTCAATTCAAAGGCGGAGGGATATAGCTTTCCCTGCAACTGTTCTACCCAGTCATCCCAAAGACTGGAACCGGACGTGGTTTTATTGCAATGACACCTCTCCGGCTGATGAGAATCCACATTCGGGTTATCGTCCAACCTGGCTCTGCACCAACACTGAGCAGCCTCAATGGATGAGCGCCGCGGAGCGTGTTAAGTATGCTCCGGCCTCCTTGAAGATTTCTGCCCTGCTGGCTAATGGCCTCACCGGTGTGGACAGGACCCGTTGCTAGGTCGGCTGGAGGATCATGCTGTTGAGCCGGCATGACAAGTTGATGTGCAAATATTCCAGTGAAACAAACAATCCGATGCGCTTCAACCAGACACCTTTGAATGGAAAAGACCTCAACACCATCGTAAAGTCACTACTTGGAGAGCCTCAAGCTGCGTGTAACTAGACCGGGTTAAAGCCATTATGTATTCTTAACCCGGATCCAGAGGTAAAGATCCTTTGAATAAATTGTTTGTTTGTAACCTCTCCATCTTGTGATTCATACTCTCTCTGACCCTTCTCTGACTCATATGTAGGCAAAGTCCAATTTTTGGAACAAGAAGTTTACCCCCACTCCCAAAAAGAAGGCAAAGACAAACAAGACCCGTACGACAGGTACTACGGGTCTGACGGGTCACGTGAAGAAACAATCTACTTCTAAATTGCTCCAACTTGACGAGTCAGAGGTAGAACTTGACTCCCTTGGTCTCCTCTTTATGCAACTCATTAAAACTGAATATTCTCAGGAGGAAGCAGAGACAAGCCACGCTAATGCTGCAGAGGTAATTATTGTCTCCTCCGACTAAGAATCTTTACAAGTAAAGAGAATACGGCAGGCTGTTCGTAAGGTAAAACGTTCAGGCCCTTTCACTCGCCTGGATCCCGACTTTGTTTTGAAGAAACAACAAGATGAAACCAGATGCCACACCCGGAGCACCGGCTCTGAAGATCTCATGTCCGGCTTAACAAATGATCCGTCTCCACCGAAACGGCGTACTGAGGTACTCCTTCAACTGAATCTTTTGTCTGTATACTGTTCTTATATTGTACCTTACTTTGTTTCACAATCTTAACCTTTCAGGAATCACCCCCTTCTATTGGCGACTCAACCGCCTCTAAGCTGCCTCCTCTTAAAATCAACCCAGAGTATGTACTCTTATACTCCGTAGCATATATTATTACTCTTTATCCTTACTTCTGTTTGTAAAATGATATCTTTTCCTATAGGGCTCAAGCCAAACGAAGGAAAGTGAGCGGGTCATCTGTCACTCCTGTCACCCAAGAGCTGGAGAACCCCAAGCCGGATTCCCCTAAAGCTCACGTTTAGCCTTCTGAGGATGACAAAGGCGCCCCTGAGGATGTTCCTCCACATACTAAGCCGGTTGACTTTGATATGTCAGTCCGGAGGCTCCTCCAGAAGTCGATCCTAAGCCGCCCAGTCCTTTACCAACAACTGAAGACGTAACTCCTCAAGAAGAAGTTAGTGTCACTGGGATGGGCTACACTTCCCCGGCTCCTTCTCATGTGCTAGCAAAACATGTCAATAAGGTCGAGGCGCCCTCACCAAAGAGAAGATTGATTTTGAGTTCCCTAGCTTGGAGAAGCTGACTCCTGATGAATTACATGCTGGTTACCTGAACCGTCTCTCAGCAAGCCAAAAATGGAGACAAACTTGTTGGATTGATGAAGCAAAAATATGAGGTACTTCTTCTTTTCCTTTCCATATATCTTTATGTATCCCCCAAGATCTGGTTTAGTGTTGAAAATAGTAGACCGGGTCTTCATCTTTTCATATGTTTGTGGATAGCTTGTCATGTAGCCCCCAAGTAATGGGTTATTATATAAAATAATGAGTCGGTACTTCATTCAGAATAGGATCCAACTGTAGCCCCCAAGTCCGGGTAATTATGGAAATGATGAGCCAGAGCTTTACTTCTTAGAAATGCAAAGTGTGGCCTACAAGTCCCGGTCATTATGGAAATGATGAGCCAAAACTTTTTATTGAAAAAAGCACCAAGTGTAGCCTCCAAGCGCTGGCTTATCTTCCCGAACATGACTTGGGGCTTCCAGATTTTGTAGTCGTTAAGTAAAACGATAGACATTATCCCCCAAGTGTCGAGTATATTGCTTGCAATCTGCTTCAGACTTGTAATATTGTTTACTTCATCACCTCTTACTACCAATTGTGTCACCTTAGCAGCTTGGAAAAGAACTTATGAAGCTTGTTTGTGTTATGTCAGAAGCTTTGAACACGGACGATTCTGATCTGACTGGCCTTAGAGAAAATTTGGCTTCACAACAGATTGCCTGGTCTGAGGTGGAAAAGAAATGGTGGCTCTCTGTCATAGAGCTTGAAAAAGTTAATGCAGATTTTGAAGCTTTCAAAAAATCTTTTGAGACTGAACAAGACACCCTGACTAAGCGTGCGGAAGACGCTGCGACAAAACTGAAGCCTATGGCAGAAGAGCTAGGCACTCTCAAGCGTCGTATATCTCTGATGACTGCTACCATCTTTGGTAAGCATTTTGTCAATTTAGAAAAACTCCTTAGCTTGCTGAAAAAGCTCTCCCAGCGGCTTATAACATCTGGTTTTCTTTGCAGGCCAGAGAAGCTGCCAGCTTTCCTCCAACAACTCACTAAAGCTAAAAGCAATATATACTCTAACGAAACAGCTATACTACGGGACCCTTTGTACTATCAAATCTGTGCTAACTGAAAAAGATATCCCAAAGTTCATGAAGGGGGTGATAGAAGTCTTATCCACCCTCCCAAAGCAAATTGAAGAACTAAGAAGATCAGCCACCCGTAAGGGTGCAATGGCCGCATTAAGCTGGTCATTGGCCTTTGCCCCTGAGCTTACTACTGAAGAGATCATGGATGGCTTCCCTTCACGAAAGGATGACGGCTCAGAATTTACTCAAGAAGACTATGACCAATGCATGAAGGCTTCACGAGTACTTGTGTCTACACTCGTCACCGAAATTGACTTGTCTTCGTACCAGGCGTCTTACGACGAGACCAACAAACGAGTGCGAGGGCCGACTTTTGAAGCCAGAGACCTGATTCCTTCACGCCGTAAGCACCTCTTTGCTCCTAACATTGACCCACCTCCCATATTTGATGATGAAGCTCAATTTGAAGCCTTAACAAACTGCAACTAGGATGTGGAAAACCTTTAGATCAAAGAGACCGAAGGCCTGATGCAGGATGACCCAGCGACGAATTAAACAAGTTGTCCCTGTATGAAGGTAACCCGTCTTGGCTGATCCGTCAGGTTATAATTGACTCAAGAAACTTTGAATTTGCAGACTTTTGGGCTCTTGAAGAGCTTTGTAATAGCCTTAGCTGAGACTTGATTGCCTTTGTCGTGCCATCGTGCATGTTTTGGAGTTTGAATAGCTTTATCTGCTTATCTGTCCTTCTTTCTAGCTATGACCATCTTTCTGCACACTTGATGGGGGCTTATCATAAAAGACAAGGCGTGCAAAACAAACAAGACAAAGAATATATTCTCCATCAGTTTTAAGGAGGCTTTAAAGGCACAACCCAAAGATGCTAATTCTCTTTCTTCATAATCTTGCTTTTATTTCTTTTCAAAAAAAAGTGGGCATGATTGCCAAAACTTCATATGTCGGTTCTCCCATGGCACAAATTTGTTGTTTTAACCTTAAAAAGTGCAGGGTCTTTAAAAAGATTGACTGTTAAGAGTACAACGAGCCATATAGTGGAGAGTCTATAGCAAGGCATGGGTACCCCCAGACCCATAAGTCGCCTCTCATGTGAAATAAATCCTTCGTTTTAACCTTAAACAGCTCAGGGTCTTTAAAAAGATTTACTGGATAAGAGTATGAATGGGCCATAAGGCGGAGAGACTGCAGCAAATAGGTGAGTTTATCCTTGCTTTCCGTAAGCCGACCCTCATGTGAGATAAGCCACCGTTTTAACCTTAACCAGTACAGGGTCTCATGGGAAGATTGACTGTCCAGTACTTTGATCAGCTCGGGTTCTTTAAGTCGAGATTAACTGGTAAGAGTTCGGCGGTCACCTGGCGGAGTGGCATCATGCATACAGGCAGGTTTAACCCAGTCAGGCGGTGGCTGAAAAGCCGGTCAAGAGGGTGTGAAAGCTAAACCTGTTGGGTTGGAAGCCCCCCAAATGACCTTGTTGAAGTATCAACTTTTTTTGCACAATCTTTTTGCACGAAACACGGCAGAGGCCCCGAACTGTGGGGATACCAAGTTTATTATATTGAAAAGGGTAGATACAATGATGGATGTATGTATAGTGATGGGAGTCAATGACTCATGTGTAGTAAGGATGGAGCTGAGCAATATTCCACGACATGTTGATCTCCTTCCTAGAGGTACATGACTCGTCCCGTACATCAATGAGGTAATATGACCCGTTATTGAGATTTCTGCTGACCACGAAAGGTCCTTCCCAAGGAGTAGATAACTTATACATATATGTCTGATCTTGAATCAGTCGTAACACCAAGTCGCCTTCTTGAAACGTCCTGGTCTTGACTCTGCGGCTACGATAACGACGCAGGTCTTGCTGGTAAATCGTCGATTGTGCTGCTGCAAGATCACTCTTTTCCTCCAAAGCATCCAGCGTGTCTTGATGTGTCATCTCGTTGTCAGCATCAACGTAAGCCGCCACTCTAGGCGAGTCATGATGAATATCACTTGGGAGAACGGCTTCCGCACCATAAACCATGAAGAAAGGTGTGTAGCTTGTTGATCTATTGGGGGGTACTTCGGATACTCAAAGAACTAATGGTAACTCCTCCACCAAACAACCCAGAGTTCTCTCCAGAGGAACCACAAGATGAGGTTTTATTCCTCTCAATATCTCTTGATTGGCACGTTCCGCCTGGCCATTGGACTGTGGATGAGCGACAGCAAAACATCAAGCCTAATGTGTTCACTTTCACAAAACGCTTTCATAGCCGCCTTGGATAGATTTGTTCCGTTGTCTATGATGATACTATGAGGGTAACCAAAATGATAGATCAACTTCTTGACAAATTGAACCGCCATGGCCGCATCACACTTGCTAACCAGCTCTACCTCGACCCACTTGGTAAACTTGTCAACCGCCACCAAAAGGTAGGTCTTCTTATCTTTGGATCTCTTGAAAGGTCCAACCATATCAAGCCCCCAGACCGCAGACGGACAGGTTATTGGAATCATCCACAATTCTTGATCCGACACGTGAACACGTCGTCCAAATTTCTGACATCCATTGCACTTGGTAACCAAGTCCTCTGCATCCTTGTGAGCCATCAACCAGAAGAAACCGTGCCAGAAATGCCACCAAAGACTTGGAGGCGGCATGATGATCGGAGTCATTGGCGTGTATTTTAATTAGAATCTCCTTACCCTCTTCGAGGGAGACGCAACACTGAAAAACACAGGTTACGCTGCATTTATGCAACTCGCCATTGATGATAGTCATAGACTTAGTCCGCCTCACGATCTGCCTTGCCAAGGTCTCGTCCTCAGGTAACTCGCCGCAAGTTAGATACGCTAGATAAGATAACGGTCAGTCAAGAATAGCATGTAGAGCCGCCACCAACTACCCCTCCAGGTCAGGTATAGCCAGATCCTCCTCAGAAGGCAATAAAATAGAGGGGTGATGCAACATGTCCAAAAATACGTTAGGCGACACCGGCTTACACTAAGAGCCCAGCCTTTATAATGCATCACCCGCCTCGTTCTTTCGACGGTCAATACAATCCATCTGATAAGCTTTGAAGTGGCTCACGATGATATCCACCGCGTGACGATAAGCCGCCATCCATGGGTCCTTGGAATCCCACGTGCCTGAGACTTGTTGAGCCACGAGGTCTGAGTCGTTGAGGCACCTCACCCGGCCCAGGTTCATCTCCTTAGCCACACGAAGCCCGTGCAGCAAAGCTTCATACTCAGCTGCATTGTTAATACAAGGAAACATTAACCTTAACACATAACAAAAAATTTCACCTCTAGGGGAAGTCAAGACAACCCTAACCCCCGATCCTTCCAATTACCTGGATCTGTCGAAGTGAATTGTCCAGTACGTGTTGTCCGGCTTCTCCTCGGGCGATTGACTCTCTGTCCAATCATTTATGAAATCTACCAAGGTCTGAGACTTGACAGCTGTGCGAGGCACATACTTTAAGTTAAGGGGCCCAAGTTCTAGTGCCCACTAAGCAATCCTGCCAGTAGCTTCTCTATTTTGGAAGATATTGTTACGTCTCCAACATATCTGTAATTTTCGATTGTTCCATGCTATTATATTATCTGTTTTGGATGTTTTACATGCATTAATATGCTATTTTATATTAATTTTGGGACTAAACTATTTATCTAGATCCTAGTGCCAGTTTTTGCCTTTTCCTTCTTTTTGAGTTTTGCACATAAGGAATATTAAACGGTGTCCAAACGGAATAAAATCTTCACGATGATTTTTTCTGGACCAGAAGACACCTACCAGGCTTGGAGTGCAAGGCAAGGGACCTGCAAGGAGGTCAAAAGCCAGGGGCACGGCCACCCCCTGGCCGCGTCGTCTAGTAGGCTTGTGACTCCCTCGCAGGACTCCTAACCCTAATCTTCATTCTATAAATAGCCAAATATTCCCCCAATACCAAAAAGAGCCACACAAATACTTTTCCGCCGCCAAAAGGCTCCGTTCTCGAGAGATCCAATCTTGGAGCCTTTTCCAGTAATCTGCCGGAGGGGGATTCGATCACAGAGGGCATCTACATCAACTCCATTACCCCTCCGATGATGCGTGAGTAGTCCACCACAGACCTATGGGACCATAGCTAGTATCTAGATGGCTTATTCTCTCTCTTTGTGCTTCAATACCATGTTCTTCATGACCTTCATGGAGATCTATCCGATGTAATACTCTTGTGCGGTGTGTTTGTCGAGATCCGATGAATTGTGGGTTTATGATCAGATTATCTATGAATATTATTTGGTTCTTTTCTGAATTCTTATATGCATGATTTCATATCTTTGTAAGTCTCTTTGGATTATTGATTTGGTTTGGCCAACTAGATTGGTAATTCTTCCAATCGGAGAAGTGCTTAGTTTTGGGTTCAATCTTGCGGTATCCTCACCCAGTGACAAAGTAGGGGTAGCAAGGCACATATTGTATTGTTGCCATCAAGGGTAAAAAGATGGGGTTTTCATCATATTTCTTGAGTTTATCCATCTACATCCTATCATCTTACTTAATGTGTTACTCTGTTCTTCATGAACTTAATACTCTAGATGTAGGCAGGAGTCGGTCGATGTGTGGAGTAATAGTAGTAGATGCAGAATCGTTTCGGTCTACTTGACACGGACGTGATGCCTATATGCATAATCATTGCCTTGGATATCGTCATAATTATTCGCTTTTTTATCAATTGCTCGATAGTAATTTGTTCACCCACCATGATACTTTCCTTCAAGAGAGAAGCCTCTAGTGAAACCTATGGCCCCGGGGTCTACTTTCCATATTATATTTTTAGTTCTATAAACCAAAAATACCAAAAATACATTTCTGCAATTTATTTACTTTTTACTTTCCACAATGTTTTACATCTATCTCTATCAGATCTAATACTTGCAAATAATTGTGAAGGGATTGACAACCCCTTTATAGTGTTGGGTGCAAAAGTTTGATTGTTTGTGTAGGTGCATCCATTGGTGACTTGCTTGTTCCTCCTAATGGATTGATACCCCTATTCTCATCAACTAAGGGAAATACTTATCTACTTCGCTGCATCACCCTTTCCTCTTCAAGGGAAAACTAAGGCAAGCTCAAGAGGTAGCAAGAAGGATTTCTAGCGCTGTTGTCGGGGAGGATACACATCAAGCCTACCAAGTACCCATCACAAACTCATCTCTTGCATTTACATTATTTTCCATTTTCCTCTCGTTTTACTCTCCCCCACTTCTTACACGATTTTCAGAAAATACCAAAAATATTTTCCTTTTTATTCTCCCTTCTCCTGTTCGCCTTTTTGATTGCCCTTTTCCTTCCCGGATCTTTTGCTTGTTACTATGACTAGCGTTACTACCTCCCCCTTGTCACCAGACTTTGAAGTTCTATAATTCAAGCAAAAACAAGGGGAAAATCTGAAGGATGCCTGTTATAGGCTAATGGAACCCCATCATATTTCCAATCTAAAAGGAGATACAAAAGTTCTGCTTAGAAAGTTTTACATTGGATTGGCTTTGCATCATAGAAAGCTTTTGGATTTTGCCTCACATGGGAATTTTATCGAACTTGAGGCAAGTGCCGCTTACATAGTTTTGGAAGGGATTATGGGAGCTCCCCCACAAAAAAGGGAGCCTACCTTTTCACAAGAGGGAGTTTAAATTCTCGACGCATTGGGTGACTTACATAAGCACTTAGTCGAATTACAAAAATATCATGAACCCCTCAAACACATTGATGGGAATCTCAGTCGCTTGAACAATTTGATTTCCCTTTGCAATATGCGTTTGGATATTTTGGATCTTAAGATGGTTCCTTTAATCAAAAACAAGGGGAAGCGGAAAGAACCCCCTGGATTCGAGAAGGCCCTCACAAAAGCCGCTAATACCAAAGATGACAATACCTAGGTCTATTGCGTTATGCCTAGCTAAGGGCGTTAAACAATAGCGCTTGTTGGGAGGTAACCCAATTTTATTTTTATGTTCTATTTTTGCATATGTTTTTGAGTGTTTCACACATTATTACTTCTATAGTAAAAAAATTTGGTGTTTTAATTAGTGTTTGAGCCAAGTAAGACCTTTAGGATGGTCTATGGTGGTTGTTGATTTGATCTTGTCGAAAATCAGAAACTTTTGTGCTCAGTCCGGGATTTTTATAAATCTTTCAGACATCGAATGAGTCTGGAAGTTTTACAAAACATTATAAATTTTTCAGAATTTTTGGAGTTACAAAAGTATATGAAGTTTTCATATTGCTACAGACGGTTATGTTTTTGATAGATTCCGTTTTCTCTTGTTTACCTATATTGATGTATCTATGGGTTGTATCGGGGGGTTTGAACCATGGAGAAGTTAGAATATAGTACATATTACACCAATATAAATAAAGAATGAGTTCACAACAGTACCTAAAGTAGTGATTTATTTTCCTTATACTAACAGATCTCACGAGTTTTCTGTTGAGTTTTGTGTTGTGAAGTTTTCAAGATTTGGGTAAAGATTTGGTGGACTATGGAATGAGGAGTGGCAAGAACCTAAGATTGGGTATGCCCAAGGCACCCCAAGCCATATTCAAGGATGCCAAAGAGCCTAAGCTTGGGGATGCCCCGGAAGGCATCCCCTCTTTTGTCTTCAATCTATCGGTAAATTTACTTGAGGCTATATTTTTATTCACCACATGATATGTGTTTTGCTTGGAGCGTCTTGTATGATATGAGTCTTTGCTTTTTAGTTTGCCACAATCATCCTTGATGCACACATCTTTTGAGAGAGACACGCATGAATCATGAATTTATTAGAATACTCTATGTGCTTCACTTGTATCTTTTGAGATATGCAATTTTGCTCTATGTGCTTCACTTATATCTTTTTAGAGCACGGTGGTGTTTGGTTTTATAGAAATAATTGAACTCTCATACCTCACTTATATTACTTTGAGATTCCTTAAACAGCATGGTAATTGGTTTAGGTTATGAATTAGTCCTAATATGATAGGCATCCAAGAGGGATATAATAAAAACTTCCATATTAAGTGCATTGAGTATTATGAGAAGTTTGATTCCTTGCATAAAGTTTTGAGATATAAAGATAGTAATATTAAGAGTCATGTTAGGAAGTAATTGTGAATTGGTAAAAATACTTGTGTAAAGGTTTGTGATTCCTGTAGAATGCACATATGGTGAACCGTTATGTAAGGAAGTTGGAGCATGATTTGTTTATTGATTGTCAACCTTTGTGTGAGGGTCGGGAGCGTGCGATGGTTTACTCCTACCAACCTCTCCCCTAGGAGCATGTGTCTAATACTTTGATTTGATGACTAATAGACTTTTGCAACAAGTATGTGAGTTATTTATGACTAATTTGAGTCCATGGATTATACGCACTCTCACCCTTCCACTTTTGCTAGCCTCCCTAGTACCGTGCGACTTTCGCCGGTGCGATAAACCCACCTTCCTCAAAACAGCCACCATATATCTTTCCTCAAAACAGCCACCATACCTACCTATTATGGCATTTCCATATCTATTCTGAGATATATTGCCATGCAACTTCCACCGTTCCGTTTATTATGACACGCACCATCATTTTCATATTGCTTTGCATCATCGTATACCGGTACACCGTCGTAGGCATTCATATAGAGTCATTTGTTATAGATATCGAGTTGTAATTCTTGAGTTATAAGTAAATAAAAGTGTGATGACCATCATTATTAGAGCATTGTCCCATGTGAGGAAAGGATGATGGAAGCTATGATTCCCTCACAAGTGGGGATGAGACTCCCGACTTTATGAAAACTAAAGAGGCCAGTGAAGCCCAAATAAAAAAAGAGGCCTTAGATGCCCACCAAAATAGAAAAATGAGAGAAAGAGAGAAGGGACGATGCTACTATCTTTTTCCCACACTTGTGCTTGAAAGTAGCACCATGATCTTCATGATAGACAGTCTCCTATTTTGTCACTTTCATATACTAGTGGGAATTTTTCATTATATAACTTGGTTTGTATATTCCGATGATGGGCTTCCTCAAATTGCCCTAGGCCTTCATGAGCAAGCAAGTTGGATGCACACCCACTTAGTTTCCTTTTGAGCTTTCATACACTTATAGCTCTAGTGCATCCGTTGCATGGCAATCCCTACTCACTCACATTGATATCTATTAATGGGCATCTCCATAGCCCGTTGATACGCCTAGTTGATGTGAGACTATCTTCTCCTTTTCATTCACAACCTCCACAATATTATATTCCACCTATAGTGCTATATACATGCCTCACGCTCATGTACGGCGTGAGAGTTAGAAAAAGTTTGAGAAAATAAAGGTGTGAAACAATTTCTTGACTTGTCATCGGGATTGTGCATGATATAAATACTTTGTGTGGGGAAGATGGAGCATAGCTAGACCATATGATATTGTAGATATAACTTTCTTTTGCCATTATATTTTGAAGAGATACAATTGATTTGCTAGTATGCTTGAAATATTATTGTTTTTATGTCAATATTAAGCTCTTGTTTTGAGTCTTATGGATCTGAACATTCATGCCACAATAAACAATATTACATGGATAAATGTGTTAGGTAGCATTCCACATCAAAAAATCTGTTTTGATCATTTACCTACGCGGGGACGAGCAGGAATTAAGCTTGGGGATGCTTGATACGTCTCCAACGTATCTATAATTTTTTATTGTTCCATGTTATTATATTATCTGTTTTGGATGTTTTATATGCATTAATATGCTATTTTATATTGTTTTGGGGACTAACCTATTAATCTAGAGCCTAGTACTAGTTTCTGTTTTTTCCTTATTTTTGAGTATTGCAGATAAGGAATATTAAAAGGAGTCCAAACGGGATAAAATCTTCGCGATGATTTTTTTTGAACCAGAAGACACCTACTAGTCTTGGAGTGCAAGGCAAGGGACCTACCAGGAGGTCACAAGCCAGGGGGCGCGGCCACCCCCCTGGTCGCGCCTGGCAGGCTTGTGACTCCCTGGCAGGACTCCTAACCCTAATCTTTGTACTATAAATACCCAAATATTCCCCTAATAACAAAAAGATCCACGCAAATACTTTTCTGTCGCCAGAAGCCTCTGTTCTCGAGATATCCAATCTTGGAGCCTTTTATGGTAATCTGCCAAAGGGCGATTCAATCACAGAGGACATCTACATCAACTCCACTACCCCTCCGATGATGCGTGAGTAGTCCACCACAGACCTACGGGTCCATAGCTAGTAGCTAGATGGCTTCTTCTCTCTCTTTGTGCTTCAATACCATGTTCATCATGCTCTTCATGGAGATCTATCTGATGTAATACTCTTTTGCGGTGTGTTTGTCGAGATCCGATGAATTGTGGGTTTATGATCAGCTTATCTATGAATATTATCTGGTTCTTTTCTCAATTATTATATGCATGATTTCATATCTTTGTAAGTCTCTTCGAGTTATTGATTTGGTTTGGCCAACTAGATTGGTAATTCTTGTAATGGGAGAAATGCTACAAAGTAGGGGTAACAAGATGGGGGTTTTCATCATATTGCTTGAGTTAATCCCTCTATATCATGTCATCTTTCTTAATGCATTACTCTGTTCTTCATGAACTTAATACTCTAGATGAAGGCAAGAGTCGGTCGATGTGTGGAGTAATAGTAGTAGATGTAGAATCCTTTCGGTCTACTTGATACGGACGTGATGCCTATATGCATAATCATTGCCTTAGATATCGTCATAAATATTCACTTTTCTATCAATTGCTCGACAGTAATTTGTTCACCCACCATGATACTTTCCTTCAAGAGAGAAGCCTCTAGTGAAACCTATGGCCCCCGGGTCTACTTTCCATATTATATTTTCAGTTCTATAAAACAAAAATACCTTGCTGCAATTTATTTACTTTTTAATTTCCTCAATCTTTTACATCTATCTATATCAGATCTAATCCTTGCAAATAACCATGAAGGGATTGACAAGCCCTTTATAGCGTTGGGTGCAAGAGCTTGATTGTTTGTGTAGGTGCCTCCATTAGTGACTTGCTTGTTCCTCCTACTGGATTGATACCATGGTTCTCATCAACCGAGGGAAATACTTATCCACTTAGCTGCATCACCCTTTCCTCTTCAAGGGAAAACCAATGCAAGCTCAAGAGGTAGCAGATATCTCCCAAAGGGGCGGAGCTAACCACTGTGATCTGGTGTCCAAGGAAATAATGCTTCAACTTGTGGTTTGCCATGAACACCCCATAGATCAATTTATACCAATGCGGGTATCTATGCTTGTATTTCATCAAGACCTCACTGACATACTAAACCGTCCTCTGGACTGTATACTGCTTCCCTGCTTATTTTTGCTCCACCACAACCGCAGCACTGACTGCCCTGTTGTTAGCCACTACGTATAAGAGCAAAGGTTCTTTCTCAGCTAGAGCAACCAGGACCGGTGGCTTAGCAAACTGTCTCTTGAGTGCCTCAGGCGCCTCGTCTACAGCCTTACTCCAGACAAAGTCATCCGTCTTTTTCATCATCTGATATAAGGGAATAGCCTTCTCGCCAAGGCGGCTGATGAAGCAGCTTAAAGCGGCAATGCGACCCGCCAAGCGCTGCACATCATTAATGCTCGCCTTAGACAAAGAATTGATGGCCTTTATCTTGTCTGGGTTAGCCTCAGTACCTCGCTCTGAGAATACGAAGCCCGGAAGATTGCCTGCAGGAACACCAAAAACACACTTAGTCGGGTTAAGCATCATCTTGTAGACCTCTAAGTTGTCAAACGTCTCCTTCAGGTCATCAAGCAAAGTCTCCTTCTTCCTTGACTTAACCACAATATCATCCATATAAGCATGAACATTCTGCCCAATTTGACTATGAAGGCAATTTTGCACACAACGTTGATAAGTCGCATGCGCACTTTTAAGCCCCAAAGGCATAGAAACATAGCAGAAAGCCCCAAAATGTGTTATGAATGACGTCTTATCTTGGTCCTTAACTGCCATCTTGATTTGATGATAACCTGAACAAGCGTCCAGGAAGCATAAACTCTCGTAACCCGTTGTTGCATCAATGATTTGCTCGATGCGGGAAAGCAAACGGGTCAAATAGACATGCCTTGTTAAGATCTGTGTAATCCACACACATAGGCCACGTACCGTTCTTTTTAAGCACAAGCACGGGACTAGCCAACCACTTCGGGTGAAAAACCTCCATGATGAACCCTGCTACCAAGAGCCAGGCCACCTCTTCTCCAATTGCTTTATGTCGCTCTTTGTTGAAGCAACGGAGGAACTATTTAATTGGTTTAAACTTGGGTTCCACATTAAGGTGGTGCTCAGCGAACTCTCTCGATACACCCGGCATGTCAGAAGGTTTTCCATGCAAAGATGTCCCGATTCTCACGGATGAATTCGATGAGTGTGCGTTCCTGTGCGAGGTCCAAGTTAGCCCCCATAGTGAACTGCTTCGACGAGTCGCCCGGAGCAAAGTCCACTAGCTTTGTATCCTCCGCCACAAATTTCAGGGGCTGCTCAGACTCTGTGTTGGGTTTCTTCAACTGAGTCATATCTGTTGGGTCAACATTATCTTTGTAAAATTTGAGCTCCGCGTCAGCACGACTTGATTCCGCGTAGGCAGCGTCGCCTTCTTCACACTCAAGAGCCACCTTCCCATCACCGTGTACCGTTATCGCCCCCTTTAGAGCCAGCATCTTGAGCTGCAAGTAGACATAACAGGGCCTGGCCATAAACTTTGCAAAAGTCGGTCGGCCAAATAAGGCGGATATGGGCTCTTAATTTTCACCACCTCAAACCACAAAGTCTCCACCTTGTAGTTGTAGTCATCTTTGAATGCCACCTCGAGGGTAATTTTGCCCACCGGGTAAGCCAACTTGCCTGGCACGACACCGTGAAACACAGTTGAGGACGACGTAAGGGCCTTGTTAGTTAGCTCCATCCGGTGAAAAGTATCATAATATAAGATGTTGATGCTACTGCCACCATCCATCAATACCTTTATAAACTTATAACCTCCAACCTGAGGTGCTACCACAAGCACCAAGTGCCCCGGGTTATCAACCTGTGGCGGGTGATCCTCCCTACTCCATGAGATAGGATACTCAGACCACTTCAAATATTGCGGGAGAGTCGGCGTTGTCATGTTGACTGCCCTCTTGTGTAGCTTTTGATCCCGTTTGTCCAGGCTCATAGTAAAAACATGATATTGGCCTCCACTGAGTTGCTTCGGGTTACTCTGATACCCTGATTGGTTATTTTGCTGCTGACCACCATTGCCAGACTGTTGATGGTGACCACCTTGACTACCTTGCCCGTGATAACCTGACCTGAGCCGCCTCCACCCAAGCCGGTCCCTGAGCCGCCTGGACCTGACATTGAGCTCATCATCGGAGCTCAGATCTTTAGTAGTATCTGAGTCTGCATACGTTGTGAGAGCCGTCATGAGCTCTCCCATGTCTTGAAAAGAATGCTTTAGCTGCCCGAGCTTCTGTTTAAGGGGAAAGAAGTGATAGTTTGTCACTAAAATCAGAACCGCCTGAGACGCCGAGATGTTCTCGGACGAGTGGATAACCGTCGAAACCCGCCGGACCCAACAATGGGTCGACTCATCCTTATGTTGTACACAATGGTCAAGATCCACAATTGTCGTAGGCTGCTTGCATTTTCCCTAAAAGTTCTTGATAAAACGTGCCTTCAACTCGGCCCAAGATGCAATGGTATTGGGAGGCAAACCCTTTAACCACGTGTGAGCCTCTCCTTCTAACATCATGATGAAGTACTTTACACAAACCGCCTCGCTGATGTCCAACATCTCCATGGCGAGCTCGTAACTTTCAATCCAAGCCTTAGGGGTAAATCAGCCGTATAGTTAGGCACCTTACATGGACCCTTAAAATCCTTGGGCAAGCACTCGTTCCTCATATGCCATCAGGCAAGGCACACCAACGCCCCTGGATGAGACGCCAGCTCCCACTGAGGAGGAAGGGGTTATCAGAGTCGGCTTAGGAATTACTGGGTAATCTGTCACTAGAGTCGCTCCCCCATGAGCTTGGCCCCTATCCACGATCTCTTGAGTATTAATTCGAGGCAAGTTATCATTGGGCGGGCTGCATCTTTGCTCACTGCTGGAAACCGCCAGAAACTCTATGCACCGGCTGTAGCTACGGCTTGGGATGGGCGTGGAGTGCACATGACTCCGGCTGTATGTGTACTTTTCCTGCGGAGCCACCACCGTCTGTAGCAATCCAATGGCGTTCCGTGCCTACTCAATGAACGGCAACCCTTTGGCGAAGGGGAGTACGTTGAGCCTAGTAGCCGCCGCTATCATGTTCTCCACCGGGTTAGAATAATGGCCATGTGTTGTCACAAGGTGCCACAGGTCTGGCTGTCGCGGGCCCTCCACGCCCGGGTTATGGCCGGTGGCATGCTCGGTCCTGCTCCGAGAGTGTTGAAGAGGTTTTGAGGCTGAAGCTGCACAAGGAGGCCGACTTGGGTCCTCCTCCGAAGAACCGCCTCTGAAGCATGCTAGTCTAAGCTAAAAAGGAGAGCCTCCGCCCTCAAAATTTCCGACTTAGCATTCATCTGAACTTGCAACATGTTGATATCCTCCTGGGCCTGAGTCATCGGACCCTTAATCCTGGTGGTTTCAGCATTGCGCGCTACCTGATTTCCATTTATTACCTCAGTGGCAATTAGGGTTGTTAACTCCTCCATCAGTTCTAGCAAGACCTGAGCACGCATCTTGGGAGGCCCGGCATCTGGCGTGGCTGATCCCGCCGCTGGTTCAGACATCGTGTTGTTGAAAGCCGGCACCGAACCTGCCATGAAGACGGCAGCTTAGCTTGGCGGGTCATAGGGTTCCGGAATATTATCGCCCGCGGCATAGTCCCCAAGACCGCCATCGTTAAGCTGGTAATTTGATTCTGCCTCTCCACTAGAGGACATGTTATCTGAGAGGATGGAAGTTCCCCCCTGACATGGAATCTTCTGTGCCTTCCGTGAAGTCGACGAAGACGCTCCTCGGTCCGGGTTGAACACGGGCAGGTTGCGTGCGCCGGGCCGGCTCGACGAGGTCGATGCAGATGTCCGGCCCAGGCATAGATCCACCGATCTTCCCAATGAACACATGGATCTTGCCGAAGGGAACCCGGTACCCATAGTCGATTGAGTCGGCCTCCGGGCCCCATCCAGCATCGTCGATGAAGAGCTTGCCGCAGCAACTCTTAGGCATCATGCCGATAGTGTATACCTCAATCCTTGGGAGAGAGCCCTTTGATAACTCCACACTACCGTGCGCTAGCCCCATGGTGGGCGCCAACTGCCATGGTCTTGTCACGAGAGATGTCCTAGAACTTAGGTTCGAGGCCATCGCTAAGGTGGTGGACTCAAAGGGGTTGAACAGGAAGAGAGACACGAGTTTACCCAGGTTCGGCCCCTCAGAAAGAGGTAAAAGCCTACATCCTGCTTTGTGTTGTATTGATGGAGTATCAATTACAAGGGAGCGGATTTGCTTGACCTAGCTATCGATCAATTGTCTTGTGTCCTAAGTCACCGTAGGGTCTCGCCTTTATATAGGTAGGTCGAGGCCTTGGGGTTACAAGAGTCCCAACCGACTTACACAAAGTGTTCCATCTTGTCTCTAAGCCGCCTTGCCTTCTCGGGCAAGCCGTCTCCCGGGCGGCTTTACACACCCGGGTCTTGCGCCATCTTCCGTATCTAGGCCTCCTCTTGGCCATCTTGTAAGTCGCCATATAGTTTTGTCTTCAATCCTCAGGCCCACTTTAAGAGTCTTATTATGAGCCGTCAGGCGTGACCCGGCCCCTCCTAGGCGGGTCTCGCCACGGGGTTATATCCCAAAGAGTAACCGAGTTGGTCACGTAAGGAGTAACGGTTGGATTTTTGGAGCTGCCTATATATACCCTCCACCACCACTCACTCGAAAGAGAAGCACTCAGAATACATCCCCACCTATCCCATCAGATTTTCTGAGAGAGAGTCACCTACTCATGTGTTGAGATCATGCCATTCCATTACAACCATATGAATCTTGATCTCTAGCCTCCCCAAGTTTCTTTCCACCCAATCAATCTCCTCCACCAAAGCCAAATCTGTGAGAGAGTGATTGAGTGTTGAGGAGTCTATCATCTTGAAGCACAAGAGCAAGGAGTTCATCGACATTATCGAGCCTATTATCTTTTGGAGGGTGGTGCCTCCTAGATTTTTTAGGTGTCGCTTGGGAGCCTCCTACTTCATGTTGTGGAGTGAACCAAGAAGTTTGTAAGGGCAAGGAGACCGCCTACTTCATGAAGATCTACCCTGATTTAGACTAGTCCTCCGTGGACGTAGGCCATCATGGTATACTCAAGGTTGCTTCTTCGTGGAACCCTCCGTGGGTAGAGCCCGTTGTGGACTCTGGTGACTTTACCTCTGTGGGTTGAAAACTCCATAAATGTGGACGTACGATAGCACCACCTATCGGAACCACGGAAACATCTTCGTGTCTCCAAATTGCATTTGATCTTACTACCCTTCCATTAGTACCCATTCTTATCTTTAATTTCCGCTGCTATACTCGTAGACATGCATGTGTAGGGTGTGCTTGACTTTCTACAATTGCTAAAATCTGCCAACACTTAAAATTGGGAAAAGGTAGAATATTTATTTAGTTAAGTAGTCTAATCCCCCTCTAGACCTACTTTCGATCCTACAAGTGGTATCAAAGCTTTGGTCTCCATTGCATTGGTTTCACAAACTAGGAGAGTATGGCGTCTAGTGAGGGAAATTATCACCGTAGAGGTCCGTACTTTGATGACACAAATTTTGCCTGTTGGAAGCACAAAATGAAAATGCATATTCTTGGTCATAACCCCGTCGTTTGGGTTGTTGTTCGTGTTGGATTGCAAGGTGAATTCTTTGTGGTAGAATTGAAGATGCCACGATACATTGCTCTAGCATGTGACATTCTCTACAACTACCTATGCCCCGAAGAATTCAACAAAACCAGCCATCTCGAGAATGCAAAAGAGATTTGGGATACTTTGGTTGATATGCATGAAGGTACCGAATCCATGAGAGAATCCATGTTGGATGTTTTTCAGAGTTAGCTTGACAAGTTCAAGATGAAGGATGGTGAAGGAGTCGCGGAGATGTACTCTAGGCTAGCTCTCATCACAAATGAGATTGCTGGCTTAGGAAGCGTAGAAATGACCAACAAATTCATCAGCAAGAAGATACTTCGAGCTTTGGATGAGAAATACGACACCGTGTGCACATTTATCCAAATGATGCCCAACTACAAAGATCTCAAGCCTACGGAAGTCATTGGAGGGATTGTTGCTCATGAGATAACACTCAAGGAAAAAAGAAGAGCTTCACAACAAGTCTAGTGGTGCTTACAAAGGCACAAGTGATGCTCATGGTTAAAAAATGAAGAGATAAGCCTCATGGTTAAGAAATTCAACAAAATCTACAAGAATAGAGGCAAAGATCGAAGCTCCAACTCAATATATGAAGAGAAGCATTCGTCAAGTCGTGACCGAAACTGCTACAATTGTGGGAAGCCCGGACACTACTCCAATGACTGCACGACTCCTTACATAAGGAAAGAAGAATCACCAATAAGACGAAGCTCAAGAGATGAGTTGCCTCGAAGAGAGAGAAGGAGTAGAGATGATCGTTATGAACGAAGACCCTCAAGGAGAAGTAGGGTCTCGGAGAAGAAGGACAAGTACATCAAGAGATACTCAAGAAGAAGACATCAAGATCATGTTGGTGAATGGGTTTTTGGCTCCGAATCCGTCAACCACTCCGAGAGAAGCTATCACTCCAACTCCGACTATAGTCAAGATGAAGGTGTTGCCGGACTTGCACTAGTGATAACTGACTCCTTCGACATATTTGATTCACCAAATGAAGGGAGTGGAATTTTCTTCATGGCTAAAGGCCCCAAGGTATCACACCCCGAGTATCTTGATTTAAATAGTGATGAGGATGACTTATTAGGAGATGATGACTTGATATTTGACAAATCTACTAATGTTAGTAAATATGAACTTGCTAGTAATCAATCTAGTCAAGATAAGTCATGTGATGATGATAATATGGAAATAGATTGACTAACTAAAGAACTAAACACTCTTAAGTTAGCCCATGAATCTACTCTCGAAGATCGTAGATAGGTTGTAAGGACACATGAGAAGCTATGCTTCGAGAAGCTCAACTTGGAGCAAGAGCATCAGTTCCTTAAAGCTATCAATGACGATCTTTGAAAGAAGACTTCCTATTATCTAACCAAACGACTTCTCTTGTCTACATCTATTCCATAAGTTAAGGCTAAGAAAACTAGTAACAATAGCAAGAAAGGTTCTTCAACTAGTGGCAATAAAAATGATAAATCCAATGATATTGCTTCTAGCAGTTCTATTGATCCCACTAACACTTCTCTTAGCCAAGTTACACTTGAGCAAGAAAATGAACTTTTGAAAGGGATTATAGACAAAGGTATCTACAAGAGTCTTGTCGGGTGTAAGCAATTTGAAGAAATTGTTCGCAAGCATGGAGGATACCGGAAAAAACCATGGCATTGGCTACTTTAACGCTAATGGAGTTGAATGGGAAGAAGGTTAATACCCCAAGCCCATGTTTATTCCTCAAAAGGATAAGTATGAAAATACTCTTCCCAAGGGAACAAAAGCTCAAGATGACCTTCCTCCGCAAGACCCCAAGCTCAAGGGCAAGAACAAGCTTTAAGAGGACATTGACTCATATGAAGATGAATCCCGAGCTTTGGTGAAGTGGGTTCCCAAGGCTACTTCAAGCTCAACTTCTACAAGTGCCACTTCAACACCAAGGATCCCCATCAACTTTATGTGGGTCCCCAAGAATAAGAACTAGAGAAGTTCTTGAGGGCTGACTCCGCCAATGAAATTCACTCACATTCATTATTAGCAAGAAATAGTTGCAATAAACATCAACATTATGCAATAGTTCAAGGAGTCACACATTCCCTCAAAGGTAAGCAAGGGGCAAGGTAATTAACAAATCCATAGTCATCATATGTATGCTTTGCACTCCATGTCCATATATATCCTTGTATTTGTCTCTTCTGTGTTGGGACTAAACCATGTAGGTGACAAGAGTAAGTGTAGGATCGAAAGTAGGTCTAGAGGGGGTGATTAGACTACTTGACCAATAAAAATCTACTTCTTCCCAATTTGAAGTGTTGGCAGAATTTAGCATCCATAGCAAGTCAAGCACACCCTACACATGCATGTCTACGAATATAGCATCGGAAAGGAAAGACAAGCACATAAGTAAAGGAAACGTAGGAAGATAAAACGCAATTTGGAGACACGATGGTTTTTCCCGTGGTTCTGATAGGTGGTGCTATCGTATGTCCACGTTTATGGATTCTTCAACCAACTGATGGTAACGGTCGTGAGAGTCCATGGAGGGCTCTACCCACAGAGGGTTCCACGAAGAAGCCTTGACTATACCATGATGGCCTACCTCCACAAAGGACTAGCCAAACTCGGGGTAGATCTTCACGAAATAGGCGATCTCCTTGCCCTTACAAACTTCTTGGTTCACCCCACAACAAGAAGTAGGAGGCTCCCAAGCAACACCTAACCAATCTAGGAGGCACCACACTCCAAAAGGTAATAGGCTCGATAATGTCGATGAACTCCTTGCTCTTGTGCTTCAAGATGATAGACTCCTCAACACACAATCCCTCTCTCACAAATTTGGCTATGGTGGAAGAGATTGATTGGGTGGAAAGCAACTCGGGGAGGCTAGAGATACGGATTCATATGGTCGGAATGGAATGGCATGATCTGAACACATGAGTAGGTGGCTCTCTCTCAGAAAATCAGTTGGTATGAGTGGGGGTCTGTTCCGAGTGCTTCTCTTTCGAGTGAGTGGTGGTGGAGGGGTATATATAGGCATCTCCAAAAATCCAATTGTTACACCTAGTAAGTTCAACTCGATGACACCAATGTGTTAATCTCGATGGTATCGAGTTGCCTAAAAGGTAGCAACTTATGAATCTCAATGAGACCGATACATAAAACTCGGTTGCACTGATAAGGTGACCAATGGTCAGATTGCCAGACTCTGTGACGCCGATTCAGCAAACTTGGTGGGACTGATTTTGTGAATTTGCATAACAGAAAGTTGGCAACCCAAACTTGGTGACACCAAAACTGAATCGGTTGCACCGAAGGGCTAGGGTTTGGCTGAGTCTGTCTAAGGATGAGAATTAGTGGCACCGAGTCGCGAGTGTTGGTTGCATCAATTTTGGATATTTGACTTCGGACAGACTTTGAGGAAGAGCTTGTGGGTGTATGTGGTTACTATCACTTGTGCATGTATGAGCATTTTGTTCACCAACAGTACCTTACCCCCTTTTGATAGTATTGGCTTTACTATGGACTCAAAGTGATTTCTCACAAAGTAAAATGTAGAGTCCTCTTGCTTGAAGCTTTGCCAATCTATTTCCTTGCATCTTGGAGTATTCCACAATCCTTTTGTCAACCCATCATTGAACTTTTCCTGAAACATGCTTAGTGGAAACATTAGTTCAATGACATATATGTTGTTATTAATTACCAAAACCACCAAGGGAGCAAATGTGCTTTTAGTAAGAAACAACAAGGATGCTCCCAACTCATGGTGATCTTCATCAACTTTGAGCATCCACCACTACTTCACCTACATGAAGTCTTCATTGACAAAACCCAAAGTTAGTTTATCCCTCCTATGGGGGGGTGTCACATCAAGGGGGAGCTTTACTCTAAGACTTGAGTCAAAGCATCTCATAGTATGTGACAACACTAAATGCTTTATGTAAAAATGGTAACCCCACTCATGCTTAAACGATGAGTATGACCTATGATCAAGTATACTTAGTTGGCTCATAATTATATATATATATACATATATACGCCAAAGTGCTTGATAGATGCTAGTATAAATGTGCATGTTTGCCTTGATTTCATTTGACATCTTAATGTGTGAGCATGTTGGTCTGGATTAATTTATCCATTCGAGGACATCCAATTGTTGCTATTTGTTTTTGATTTTTCTTTTGCCTATTGGATGGACAAGAATGCCTAGGACCACTCTCTAGCTATCTATGCTTTCTCGTCTCATATTCCATTCATGTTGCATAACAAAATTTGAACAAGTAATTTTCGATCTCTGTGTGTGAGGAGCACTCGGAGTTTCGTATCGACAAAGGACTGACCATTAAAACCTCCCAAGTGCATCTCGGTGGAACCAATATCAAAATCTCGGTCTCACCGAGTGCCTAGGGTTCATCTAGTTTTCCATCTCGGTATCACCGATTCCATCTTCTCGATTACACCGACTTTCCCTATCAGCAAACAGTTGAGGAACTCGGTGACACCGAAAAGTTAGAACCGGCGTCATGACAACCACGGGTTTATATGAAGGCAGACCCAACTTTTGATATTATTCTCTCAAAGATCATCCTATCCAAAAGCCCTAGCTGCCAATCAAGACCCCTGGTCATCGCCTTCGTCTTCCCGAGCGCCTCCGCCGTTGGAAGTCCACGTCGTCGATAGAATCTTCACCCCCATCACCACCATAGCGAGATCGTCACCGATTTAGGGTATGATTTCGACCCCTCGTGCACTCCTATCTCTGAATCTTGCGCATTTGGACTTTACCATCGAGAAGCCACTCTTTGACATTGATCCATCCACACAGAATTCCCCAAAAATAGTGAACGAAACATTTTTTAGGGTTTGATGTCCGCAACCTAAATCTCGGTGGAACTAAAGCTGTCGGTATTCTAGAATGGGGGTACCCAAACCTACCAGCCTGTGACCCGGGGCTTGGCCCACCACAACGACCAAACACAACAAGGTTTGGCCCCCTTCAGGACAAGGCCCTCGCGAGGGACCTAGACTCGCGAGGAAGAACAGCGACAAGACCCACGAAGGATGGGCCTCCTCAAGACCCCTCCGGAGCGGCGGATCTCTATGCAAGTCCCGGCCTCAATAGTCAAAGATGACGCAAGGAAGGACAGGCAAGCACCAGTGCACCAGGTGGCGCAGTTTTCCCTTTGGTGCAAAGGGAGCAAGGAGAGACGCGGGTTCCCAAAGCACCCCCCAAAGGTTTCCATTCCGGTGCAAGAAGACCACAACCACCCGCCCTGCAGGGCGGATGTCATCGGTGAGCCTGTCCCTGCGTTGTCGACCATCACTTTGCAGACAAAGACCGTCTTTGGGCAGGGCAAGCACCAACCCCTGTCCCCTTCAAACTTGGCCGTTCTGGGATACCTTCCCGCCATCGTGATAAGGGAAGAGGACCTGGTAAGGGAAGAGGACCCAGGCCACCGCTATATATAGAGCATAGGCTGCACCGTAGAGGGGGATCCTGATCCCCCCAACAGCGGACAGAAGCGGTCCAACACTTAGTATCTCCACACACCACCATGAGATAGCGAGCCAAGAACACATCTTGAGTGCCCTCACGAAGCCCAAGCACATTGTAATAGTTCATCCACCCAAACCTCCATGAGAGGCAATCCATCAATGCAGGAGTAGGGCATTACACTTCGCAGCGACCCGAACCTGGGTAAACTGTCGTGTCCATCTTCTTCCTCGTCATCGTGCGAGGTCTTCATCGTGTTCATCGAGTAGCGAGCTAGGTCAGGCGAGGCTGTAGGGGATCTTCGCACACGCCCCTTTGTTCGAACCTTAAGGGTTTTGTGGAGCCTGAAATCTGACATTTGGCGCGGCAAGTAGGGGGCGTGTCAGCTTCTCCTCCAAGCTTCGTCTTTTCAGTCTTCACCGCTCCGATGGCTGACATTCAGCAAGCTTCTCCGGGCCACGGCGGGCCGTCCTCTGTCAACTCCACCACGATGGTCGGGTGCCCTTGCCCCGGCATCACGGTGCCAAGCGGCCAGTACCAGGTCTCTAGCGTCGCCTCCACCATTATCGCCCCCCGCGGGGCCCAAGCATGCGGTGGGCGGGCGGCGTCCTCGACACTAGCAGCACGTCAAACCTACATGGGAGACCTCGACGTGCACGATGTGCTACTGCTAGCGAGCAAGATGCTCCGCCACCGACCGATGCATGGGGGCTTGGACGCATGGGCCGATCACATCGCGGAGCTAGTCGCCCAGTGCGCCATCCCCTCTCATTCTTCTCCAAGATCGCAGGCGTCAGGCGCTGGGGGCTCGTATCCCGAGCCCGCCCCCAGGCCTGCCGGTGGAAGGGCCCCTCCAATGCCGGACGGGGCCGAACAGGGTGCGCCACACTCTATGCTCCTTCTCCTCCAAATCATGGTGACCGGTTTTGGGGCGCAGCACGGCGGCAACCACCAGACACACGGAGGAAATGGCGGGGTGCCCGGTGCGCACACCGACGTGCATTCGCGCAACCTGGTGGGCCCTTAGCAGCCCGGGTTGGCCAAACGGCAGCGCGCCCTTCGGCGCAGTCAGCGGGTGGCGCAGGCATCCGGACGAGCAAGCCACGACGGCGGAGGCACATCAGGGTTCCAAGGAGGGAATCTACACCAGACGGCGCAAGGCCCGCCCAACGGCGGTGGCAAAGGTAAGCAGCTCCGCTTTGAGGCTCGGCGCAGGCAGGCCTGTGAGCAACACACACGGGGTGACCTTCCCCCACCACCAGAAGGGATCGCCTTGATGCACCGGCGGACAACTCAGGAGGCGGACCGAGCACCTATGTCGAGCCCTACACACGATGCTACGTCATACCACCTGTCCCACCTGGCCGGGAGGAGGCTGAAGCGCCCGCCTCAGGTGCCATCACCCCCCAAGAGTAATAAGTACCCTGGGCGTCCTCCTCGAGCCAGGCCTGGGGGCTCCTGTCAGCGAAGCGTCAGGCCCGAGCGACGCGAGGAGGCGGCGCCCCCAGGCCACGGGGCACGGCACGAGACGGCACCCTCACGGGGAAGTAACAACAAACCAAGCCCTCAGGCCCCAGGAGTGATGACTCGCGGGGAGCGGCAAGACAAATGCAATGCGGGCCACTCGGGGCCTCAACCGGACGACACGTGAGCGCCTCACGGGGCATACTTCATCGACATAACACCCTTATGGCCGCGCCGATGCATCGCGCTCATGTTTAGGCCTCAGAAGCGCAATCCTAAGGTCGCACGGGGAGCGATGCACTTGGGTTAGGGTCATAAGGGCACGCAACCGGGCATAAATTGTAACACCACGTTACGCCTGGCGGGATCTAGACTGGCCCCACAGACCAACACTAGTCTTTCCTACACACTTTGTCCTCACTCGTGCGCACCCGGGACCAACTTCCTGGTCAGTCACCCATCCTAGAATCGCTCCAAGACAAGCACGCTTAACTTTGGAGTTCTTTTCGAATGGACTTCCGGAAAAGAAGGAATTCCTTGTTGATATGAGTAGTCTATCATTCCTATTAAGCCAGGTTCTCACATACGCCCCCACTCAAAGGAACTGACGTCCTCGTCGGCCCATCAGGAACGTTCCCTTTTGGCTCACGTATGCGCGTCCAGTCCGGCACATGTGCCATGTTGTGTGCCACAACGGGCCACACACACCATGCGCCACATGCCCGTGCACCTGACCCGTGCATGCCCGTGTAACCGTAAGGGTCGGCTCTGATACCAATTGTAACACCCCGTTACGCCTGGCGGGATCTAGACTGGCCCCACAGACCAACACTAGTCTTTCCTGCATACTTTCTCCTCACTCGTGCGCACCCGAGACCAACTTCCCGGTCGGTCACCCATCCTAGAATCGCTCCAAGCCAAGCATGCTTAACTTTGGAGTTCTTTCCGAATGGGCTTCCGAAAAAAGAAGGAATTCCTTGTTGATATGAGTAGTTTATCATTCTTATTAAGCCAGGCTCTCACATAAATGCAGGGGATGATCGTCGATGAGGGCTGTGAGCCACAAAGCCATGCGCCTGGGAGGCTTGCCCAGGGCCGTGACACTCTCACGTAACAATGAGCGGGTTTTATACGCCCGGGGCCCCCCGACGACGCGGAGGGGTCACTCCCACGCAATGTGGCAGCCACAGCCTGGAGCTGGCAAATAAGACAATACTGCCCATCAATGGCTATGCCCATTCAGTGTGGATGCCCTACGCTCAGCGCTGAGGGAAGACGAAGGCGGGTACAACCCCAAACAAAAGCCGGACGCGGCCTTTTCCTCGCGCTTTTTTGTATTTCAAGTTGCAGCCTTTGATGGCCCCTTTTTGTCCTTGAGCCTGTCAAAAGCTCGAAGATTTCATGATCTTATGTTTTAAAAGAAAAAGGGGGCGGGAACTTTTCTCCCTTTGTTTTCTCGTTTTGCCAAATTTGAATTCTCTCTTTCTGGATGGAGTTTCGAAAGGAGCCCAATGCTCCGCGCTGCCCCGAGGCATCACAGATCTCGATGGTGAGGCCTTGCCGCCTCAGGGGCACGCAACTTTTAAACCCCCCGCTCGGGGGCTCTGACTGAAGCTCGACATCACAACGTGGAGTCTCGGGAGGCCCTAGAGCTTCCTAAGGCAACACCCAGAGGAACGGAATGGGGGATCGCTCGAGCGTCAAGGGGGGCTCCTGATCAGCATGCCTCAGGAGCCTTACCGGTCATAAGACCACTTGTCCCCCTGGTGTCGTCCTTGGTTTACAGTCGGTATTGGGGGTGTCGGGGGCCCGCCCCGGGAAGTGCGTCCTTGGTTTCTGGTCGTACCTAACGGTGGTGGGGAAATGCGCGGGACTGGGACCTGATGACGTAGAGCGGTTTGAGTGTCGAAAAAAGGGGCTCCTAGGCAACGTGCTTCAGGAGCCTTACCAGTCATAATGCCACTCGGCTTCTTGGTGCTGTCCATGGTTTTTGGTCGGCATCAGGAGTACCGGGGCCTCGCCTCGTGAGGTGCGTCCTCACCGGTCGTGCCTAATCGGTGGGGAAATGTGCGGTACTGGGACCTATACACGCAGAGTTCTGAAAGGGCCCCCAGACCATTCAGCAAGTAAAAAGAAGGTATCATGGATGGAGCCACAGCCTGATGGAACAGCCCGTCTCGCCTCGCAGCGCGGGATTGCCGGTGACATACAAAGCTAAGTACACTATTGAACCCATCAGGAGCCACCAGGCCTAATAACGGCCCCAGGGACGAAATGAAGACTGCATACGCTAACTTAAAAATGCAGGAACTACGGCTACTACGCGCAGATGCCAAGGCCCCCGAGGAACGAAGAAACGAAGGAGGCGACATGCAAGGAGGGGCTCGATCACGATGAGCCCCGAGGCCCAAGGCCCAACAGGAACAACAGGCGCGAGTCGCCCTTGGAGGGGGAGAGCCTCGCGGGGGCCGCATCGAGGGCTGATGCAGGGCCACGACCATGGCGGCATCAACCAACACCGCAACCAGCAAATCAAGGAACAAAAACAAGACGGCAAAGGTAACATGCAAAATATTAACGCGCCACGGGGCAGGGTTCTTGTTCAAGGATTATGGGTACCAGCAAAGGGGAATGGAGGATGCCTAAGGGGAGGAGTCGTCGCTGCCGCCCGCGCCGCCGGCCGGCCCGGTGCCGGAGCCGTCCTCTTCCTTGAGGCGGGCACCTAGATGAACCGGTCCACCATGGCCTCCACGAGAGGGCGCGTCTCGTCCCGGAGGGGCACTGGAGCTCGTCGGGCACCCGCTCTCCAAGGCGCTAAAGGTCGAGCTGCGGGGAGAGGGGGCACAAGTTGGAGTAGACGAGCGTCAAGGCAAGGTCTAGACGGTCGCGCGCGTCGGACGCGCTATTTGCGTCAACGCGAGAGACGCCGGTCTCCAGCGCCTCCACCACCTTTTGTAAGAACTCAAGATAGCCCCCATCGCCGCGCACGTGTGGCAGCGCAGGGGCGTCCCCGATGAACCGGTTCACCGCGTCGGCCGTGCGGCAGGCGATGTCCTGGCGCGTCGGCCATGCGCCTGCTCGTCCTTGGCGGCCTGCACAACGTCGGCCGCCTCCTGGACCTGTGCTTGGAGGGATGCCAGTTCCGCCCGGGCCTCGGCCTCGCCTTGAAGGGTAGCATCAAAGGTGGCCTAGGTGGTGGTCAGCCGGGCCTGCTGCATCTCTACCTCCTCCTGAAGCTCACCAAGCTTGCGCTTCTTGGCCCGGGGGCCCTCGAAGGAGGGGGAGATCAATCTCGCGATGGCGGACAAAAGAACGAGAGAAGCAAGAGGCAGCAGAATACTTACTCATCGGCTAGGGCCCACCGTTGGTGGACTCGCGCCGACCCCGAGGGCGCCTCGTCGCCGCCTCCGAAGGAGGACGGAGGAGCTGGATGAGATGGTCGCTTCCCTACGCCTGCATCACTCCCTCTGGACGCCATGAAGGACCAGGGGATGAGAAGGAAAGAGGAGGTTTGAGATGGTAGAGCGAAGGAAATAGAGGGAAGCTTCAAGACTGCGATACCCTTCCCTGGCCAGGGATGGGACAGATTTATGGGCGTAACCGCAGCCATGAGGCATCGTGGGAGGGCAGGCATCGCGCGCCCCTCGAGCGACGCGGGGCGGTTCGGTCAATGCCGTCCCATCCACGTCGCCTCCCTTTCCCTCTGAAGAGTCACGTCCATGCGGCCCGCAGCTGCAGCAGCACTTGATGGTAAGCAATGATGGCATGCGCTGCGCCCAGGCGTTGCGTCAATCCAACTGGATGCGGTTCCGGAAGGCCTGGGGAGCGGAGGCATCGCCGCCGAGGCGTTTAGCACGTGCCAAGCCTAGCCCGTAGGCATTTGGGGCCCGTGGCACTCCGGGCCGCCCTCCAGGCTTCGCCCGTAAGCCAGCTTGAGCGCGCCTTGGGCTTGGGGGCTACTGTTGGCGTTCTGGGATCGGGGGTACTCAGATCTGCCTGCCTACGACCCGGGGCTTGGCCCACCACAACGACCAAACACAGGAAGGTGTGGCCCCCTTTAGGACAAGGCCTTCGCAAGGGCCCTGACCTCGCGAGGAAGAACAATGACAAGACCTGCGAAGGATGGGCCTCCTTAGGACCCCTCTGGAGTGGCAGAGATCTCTATGCAAGGCCCGACCTCAGGAGTCAAAGATGACACAAGGAAGGACAGGCGAGCACCAGTGCACCAGGCGACCTAGTTTCCCCTTTCGTGCAAAGGGAGCAAGGATAGGCACGGGTTCCCAAAGCACCCCCCAAAGGTTTCCATTCCAGTGCAAGAAGACCACAACCACCCGCCCTGCAGGGCGGATGTCATCGCTGAGCCTGTCCCTGCGCTGTCGACCGTCACTTTGCAGACGAAGACCGCCTTTGGGCAGGGCAAGCACCAACCCTTGTCCCCCTTCAAACTTGGCCGTTGTGGGATCCCTTCCTGCCATTGTGATAAGGCAAGAGGACCCAGGCCACCGCTATATAGAGAGCATAGTCTGCACCGTAGAGGGGGATCCTGATCCCCCCAACCGCAGATAGATGCGGTGCAACACTTAGTCTCTCCACACACACCACCACGAGATAGCGAGCCAAGAACACATCTTGAGCGCCCTCACGAAGCCCAAGCACATTGTAATAGCTCATCCACCCAAACCTCCACGAGAGGCAATCCACCAAAGCAGTAGGGTATTACGCTTCACAGTGGCCCGAACCTGGGTAAACTTTCGTCTCTATCTTCTTCCTCATCATCATGCGAGTTCTTCATCATGTTCATCGAGTAGCGAGCTAGGTTGGGCGGGGCTACAGGGGATCTTCGCGCATGCCCCTGTGTTCGAACCATAAGGGTTTTGCGGAGCCCGAAATCTGACAGGAGCATAAAAATCTGTAGCACCGATTTACTTTCTCTAACCAACTGAGAACACCTCGGTGGAACCGAGTGCCAATTTTTGGTGTGACCGAAATTGGTGCCATGTTCCTGGACTGTTGGTTGTTTGTCTCGGTGGGTCCAAAAAGTTTTCCTCGTTTGTACCGATATTCATCTGGTAGAATGCAAATCTTGAGAAATATTAGTTCAAATCTTTAAAATAACATCTACTTTCTGTGATGACTCATCCCTTCTACTCCTATATATTCTATTCACAGGGTCAGATATGTCTATTCCAGAGGACAGCTAGAACAATCTCAAGGAGCTAAATGTTGACATGAGCTCTGGCACTAGTCCAGACAAGAGCTCATCCTCTTTTGATGATATTCCTATCTCACTTGGTCTTCCCAGGGCAGCAACCAGAACAAGGATGAAGCTCAATTCAGATGAGGAGGATGAAGATTTCATACCTAATGAAGTGCCTCCCAAGTCCAAGCAGGACAAGAGTGTCAGGAAGCCCACTGCTGGGGCTACATCTTCCAAGAAGAAGGTTGTCAAGAAGGAGTATGCCTCCTCTGACACTATGAGAGCACCTGGGAGCTCCAAGGGCACCATTACTATTGAGCCTCCCAAGAAATCCATGCCAAAGAAGGCTGGTGGGAAGAAGAGTAGGAAGAGGATCATTCATGTTGTTGGCATGCCTACCTCCATGTTTGAGGACCTAGAAGAGGCTGCTACTGCTGAGGAGGAGGAAGAGCCAGCTGCAAAGGCTCCTCCTAAGAAGATGAAGAAATTGTTGTTTGATGATATGCCAAGGCAAGCTCCATCCAAGAGCAAGCCATATGCACCCAAGAAGCCCAAAGATCCCAAGACCATGAGAACTACGAGAGATATCCCAGCTTCTAAGAAGAACAAGGGTTCTATCTCCAGAGATCCAGATGAGGATGTCATGTCTGTCTTGATGAATCTGAGACCACACCTTCCAGTGCACAATGCTAGCCACATGCAGGCTGAGGAGATGAACAAAAGGAAGAATCAAGAGCTGGGAGATTTGAGAGATGTTGATCCATACTCACAGAGCAGGAAGATTGTTGTTGACTATAGATTCTACACCAAAGAACATCAAGATTTCTATAAGACCATATTGCTTAACAAGAGCCCCAATGTAAGTGATATGAGATATGTGGATTGGAAGTATATCAAGGAGGATGAAGATTACTTCCCGAGTGTGCAAGACAAATTTCATTGCTTTGTCCTAGATGAGTTTGTTGGCAAGGAGTTCACAGCCTGGAATGACGAGATGATCATGCAATTCTACTCCACAGCACATTTATATGAGGATGGTAGAATTGTATGGATGACTGAAGGTGTGAGGTATGAGTCCACTGTTGAGTAGTGGGCTGTCATCCTAGGAATCCCAAAAGTGGAAGATGGAGATATTTGCGTGTACTCTGAGCCCAAAGCAATCCATAATCAGATGAAGAACATGTACAATGAGATCCCTGCTGCACACCTGAAGTCTAACAAGCTAGGATCAATCTATTTCCTCCAGGCAGGTCTTTGCACTATCAACATCATTCTGAGTCACACCTTGATGCCTAAGTCAGGAGATGAGAAGATGATTAGAGGCTACTCCATTAATATGATGCTCCTTCTAGATCAGCATACGAGATTCAGAGTGATGGATCTGATTGTGGAGACAGTGAAGAAGGTTGGTGTTGACCAAAAGCGCTCATGCTGCTATGCACCATACATCCAAATGCTCATCAACTCCAAGTTGGAGAAGCATATCTTTGCGCTTGATCGACCACATTTGCCACTCTTGCCGGAGCTCGAAGACAATGTTGTGGTGATGGACCCAGATCATCTCACATCAGTTGCAACACACGCACATGCTCAGGCTGCAAGAGACTCTAGTGCTCAGCCGCCCATGACTAGGAGTGAGCAGATGGATCTTCTTCTTAGCTATATGCTCAGTATGCAGAAGGACATCACCAACATCCTGAAAAACCTCGGGAGCCTCTCGAGGATTGTTGACAATAAGTTCCACAGTCTCAACAACAAGGTGGATGAGCTCATAGTGATAGTGAATTCGCTCAAGAAGGAAGTTGATGTTGTGCCTATCCCACACTCCACTGATGATTATTCTTCCAATTATGAGGATAGTGCACCTGTCAGGATGACTGCTCAATTCAGGACTCAGGCCAAGACACCCACAGTGAATGCTCCAGAGATGAGACTGTCTTCATTAGCACCAGCTACAATCATTTTAGCTCCATCAGCTCCACCAGTTCCTCATGTTGCTACACCAACTCCATCCATGACATCAGCAGAGGTATTCGCCGACGCAGTTCTCTTGACTCCAACTTCGGCTACTGGAGAAGATCAGCCCCAGAAGAACGATTAGCTCTATACCTTTGAACTTTTTGGTAACTTCTTGCCAAAGGGAAAGAAGTTGTATAGATCATTAGGTCTTCAAGAGAAAGAGAGAGCATTGGTTTTTATCGCCTTTTCAAAAACATTTGCTATCTTTTGGTTTGGATGTGTTAAACTTTGTCGATGTCTAATCCTACACATAATATGTGTTGCTACTATTTCCTACACCAACAAGATGTATGTGACATGGAAAAAGTGCCCCATGTACCTAATCGATCATGCATTTGCATTCAAACGCAAATTCAAAATAATGCACAAATTTAGGGGGAGCTCTTGTTTATCAGATACTTCCCAAAGTGACGATTATATTCAATAGATGATATCACATGTCGAAGCTTTGATCTATATGTTGTCATCAATTACCAAAAAGGGGGAGATTGAAAGCACATTTGCTCCCTTGGTGGTTTTGGTAATTAATAACAACATATATGTCATTAAACTAATATTTCCACTAAGCATATTTCAGGAAAAGTTCAATGATGGGTTGGCAAAAGGATTGTGGAGAAACCCCAAGATGCAAGGAAATGGATTGGCAAAGCTTCAAGCAGGAGGACTCTACATTTTACTTTGTGAGAAATCACTTTCAGTCCATAGGAAAGCCAATACTATTAAAAGGGGGTAAGGTACTGTTGGTGAACAAGATGCTCCACGTGCACATGTGATAGTCACCAAAAACACCCACAAACTCTTCCACAAAAGTATGTCCAAAGACCAATATCCAAAATTGGTGACACGAACTCTTCCCACTCGGTCCCACCGATTCCAAGACTCATGCCAAACCCTAGCAACTTGATGCAACCGATCCCACATCGGTGCCACCGAGTTCAAGCTGCCAACATTCGGTTACCTCAATTCATAAAATTGGAATTTCCGTGTTTTTGAATCGGTGTCACCAAGATGCAGATTCTGACTGTTGGACACCTGATCGGTACCATCGAGAATTCTATATTGGTCCCACCAAGATTCAAAAGTTGCCACCTTTGGAGCAACTCGGTACTACCGGGAATCACACATCAGTGTCACCGAGTTGGTCACTTAAGGTGTAACGGTTGGATTTTTGGAGATGCCTATATATACCCCTCCACCACCACTCACTCGCAAGAGAAGCACTCAGAACAGATCCCCACCTATCCTGTCAGATTTTCTGAGAGAGAGCCACCTACTCATGTGTTGAGATCATGCCATTCCATTCCAACCAGATGAATCTTGATCTCTAGCCTCCCCAAGTTGCTTTCCACCCAATCAATCTCTTCCACCAAAGCCAAATCTATGAGAGAGTGATTGAGTGTTGAGGAGTGTATCATCTTGAAGCACAAGAGCAAGGAGTTCATCGACATTATCGAGCCTATTACCTTTTGGAGGGTGGTGCCTCCTAGATTGGTTAGGTGTCGCTTGGGAGCCTCTTACTTCCAGTTATGGAGTGAACCAAGAAGTTTGTAAGGGCAAGGAGATCACCTACTTCGTGAAGATCTACCCCGAGTTAGGCTAGTCCTCCGTGGACGTAGGCCATCATGGTATAGTCAAGGTTGCTTCTTCGTGGAACCCTCCGTGGGTAGAGCCCTCCGTGGACTCTCGTGATCGTTACCCTTCGTGGGTTGAAGATGTTGGAAATATGCCCTAGAGGCAATAATAAATTATTTATTATCATATTTCCTTATTCATGATAATCGTTATCCATGCTATAAATTGTATTGATCGGAGACTTAGATGCATGTGTGGATACATAGACAAAACCATGCCCCTAGTATGCCTCTAATGGACTAGATCATTGATCAAAGATGGTTAAGGTTTCCTAGCCATGGACATGAGATGTCATTTGATAACGGGATCACATCATTAGGAGAATGATGTGATGGACAAGACCCAAACTACAAATGTAGCATATGATCGTGTCAGTTTATTGCTACTGTTTTCTGCATGTCAAGTATATGTTCCTATGACCATGAGATCATGCAACTCACGGACATCGGAGGAGTGCCTTGTGTGTATCAAACATCGCAACGTAACTGGGTGACTATAAAGGTGCTCTACAGGTATCTCCGAGGGTGTCTGTTGAGTTGACATGGATCAAGACTGGGATTTGTTACTCCGTGTGACGGAGAGGTATCTCAAGGCCCACTCGGTAATTCAACATCACAATAAGCCTTGCAAGCAATGTGACTAAGTGTTAGTCACGGGATCTTGTATTACGAAATGAGTAAAGAGACTTGCTGGTAACGAGGTTGAACTAGGTATGGAGATACCGACGATCGAATCTCGGGCAAGTAACATACCGAAGAACAAAGGGAACATCATACGGGGTTAACTGAATCCTTGACATAGAGGTTCGACCGATAAAGATCTTCATAGAATATGTAGGAACCAATGTGGACACCCAGGTCCCGCCATTGGTTATTGACCGTAGAGGTGTCTCGGTCATGTCTGCATAGTTCTCGAACCCGCAGGGTCTGCACACTTAAGGTTTGGTGACGTTTCGGTAGTATAGAGTTATGTATGGTGGTGACCGAAGGTTGTTCGGAGTCCCGGATGAGATCCCGGACATCATGAGGAGCTCAGGAATGGTCTGGAGGTAAAGATTCATATATAGGAAGTCCCAGTTTGGTCGCCGGAAAAGTTTCGGGCTCACCGGTAGTGTACCGGGAGACCTCCGGGAGGGGTATTTCGACCCAAGAGGATTCACGGGCTGTGGGAGAGTATTAACCAGCCTTTAGTGGGCTTGTTTAATAGCCACAACAGGCCCATGCGGCCGGGGGAGGAATCCCAAAGGAAAAAGAGTGGAAAAAAGGCAAAAAGGGAGAGTCCTACTCCTATTAGGAGTGGAGGAGTAGGACTCCTCCCCCTTGGCTTCGGCCGACTCCAAGATTGGCTCAGCCCTGCGCCAGCCCTCCTCCTCCTCTCCTCCTATATATACTGGTGGAATTGAAGGGTTCTGCACAGAATTTACGGCCACGTGCCACCCGTTCCACCGGTGCTCCTCTAGATCGGATTTCCGCAGTGCTTAGGCGAAGCCCTACCGGAATTGCTCCACCACCATCACCGGAGCGCCGTCACGCTGCCGGTGAACTCTTCTCCCTCTCCACTTCCTCTTGCTGGAACAAGACAGTGGAGATCGTCATCAAGCTGCACGTGTGCTGAACGCGGAGGTGTCGTCCGTTCGGCACTAGATCGGAAGGACCGTGAACAAGACCGCGAGACGGTTCCTGATGAGTTCACGGGACGGATCGTGATGAGATCGCGGGACGGATCGTGATGAGATCGTGGGACAGATTGTGATGAGTTCGCGGGATGGATCGTGATTGGATCGCGGGACGGATCGTGATGTGATCGCGGGACGCTCGGCGATTTGGATCGCGAAGATGTTCGACTACACCAACCGCGTTTCTTAACACTTCCCGCTTAGTGATCTACAAGGGTATGTAGATCCACTCTCCCTCTCGTAGATTCTCATCACCATGGATAGATCTTGTGTGTGTGTAGGAAAAATTTTGTTTCCCATGCAACGTTCTCCAAAAGAAGACTCCATAAACGTGGATGTACGATAGCACCACCTATTGGAACCACAGGAAAAATCTTCGTGTCTCCAAATTGTGTTTGATCTTCTTACCCTTCCTTTACTACGCATGCTTGTCTTTACTTTCCGCTGATATACTTGTAGACATGCATGTGTAGGGTGTGCTTGACTTGCTACAATTGCTAAAATCAGCTAACACTTAAAAATTGGGAAAAGGTAGATTTTTATTTAGTCAAGTAGTCTAATCACCCCCCACCCCCTCTAGAGCTACTTTTGATCCCACAGTATAAATTGGCAGACCCGACTTTTGAAATTCAACCGCAAAAGTTATTTCCTGCAAAACCCTAAGTTGCCTCTCCGGACCCCTGGTCGTCGCCTTCGTCTCCCCGTGCACCTTCGCCGTTGGGAATCGTCGCCGCCGACGGAATCTTCTCCACCGTCGCTGCCATAGCGGATCCTTCACCGAGTTAGGGTATGGATCCGGCCATCTTTGATCTCCCCGTCCAATTCATGTGCATTAGAGTAAAGTTTATCGATAATCCATAGTTTGCTATCCTCTCAATCCACTAGAAACTTCATTAGACTAGCAAACAAACTATTTTTTAGGGTTTGTCGTCCGCCACCCAAATCTCGCTGACACCGAAGCAAAAGAATCGGCACCACCGATTCACCTTTTAGGTCAACTGAGAACAACCTCGGTGAAACCGAGTGCCCATTCTCGGTCTCACCGAAATGTGGTGCCAAGTTTCTGTTTAGCAGGTTGTCAGTCTTGGTGGGTCTGAAAAGTATGCATCGGTGGTACCAAATTTCATTTGGCAAAATGCAAATCTTAAGAATTTTTTGTTCAAACTTTGAAATTTTGTTTGCATTTTGTGATGACTCAACCCTTCTAATCCTCTATATTCTATTCATAGGGTTAGTTATGTCAGTTTTAGAGGACAGCCAGAACCATCTCAAGGAGCTAAGTGTTGACATGAGCTCTGGCACTAGTCCACGCAAGAGCTCATCCTCTTTTGATGATGTTCCAAGCTCACCAGATCTACCCAACGCAGCAACCAGGACAAGGAGGAAGCTCAACTCAGATGAGGAGGATGAAGATTTTGTTACTGATATTGTGCCTCCAAAGACCAAGCAGGACAAGACTATTAGGAAGCCCACAACTGAGGCTACATCATCCAAGAAGATGGCCAGGAAGGAGTATGCCCCCTCTGACACTTTGAGAGCACCTGAGAGCTCCAGGGGCACCATGACCATTGAGCCTCCCAGGAAATCCATGCCTAAGAAGGTTGGAGAGAAGAAGAGTAGGTAGAGGATCATACGTGTTGTTGGGAGGCCTACCTCCATGTTTGAGGACCCAGAAGAGACTACTGAGGAGGAGGAGGAGGAGGAGGAAGAGCCAGCTGCAAAGGCTCCTCCTAAGAAGAAGCAAAAGAAATTGTTGTCTGATGCTATGCCCAGCCAAGCAGCACCCAAGGGCAAGCCAACTAGTTCCAAGAAGCCTTCTGCACCCAAGCCCAAGAGGTTCTCGAGAGGGATTCCAGCTTCTGAGAAGAACAAGGGATTATCATCCAGAGACCTAGATGAGGATGATATGTTTGCCTTGATGAAGCAGAGACCACACCTTCCAATGCATAATGCCAGCCACCTACAAGCTAGGGATATGATGAAAAGGAAGGACCCAGGGCAGAGAGATTAGAGAGCTGCCGATCCATACAGACAAAGGAGGAAGACTATTGTGGACTACAGATTCTACACTAAAGAACATCAAGACTTCTATGAGACCATATGATATATGTGGATTGGAATTACATCAAGTACAATGAAGATTACTTCTCGAGTGTGCAAGACAACTTTCATTGCATTGGCCTGGATAACTTTTTTGGCAAGGAGTTCACAACCTAGAATGATGAGATGATCATGGAATTCTACTCCACTGCTCATTTCTATGGAGATGGTAGAATTGTGTGGATGACTGAAGTTGCCAGATATGAGTCCACAGTTGAGGAATGGGCTGCCATCTTAGGAGGCCCAGAGGTGGAAGATGGAGATACTGATGTATACTCTGAGCCCAAGGCAAGCCACAATGCCATGAAGAACATGTGCAATCATATCCCTCGTGCACATTATAAGTCTCACAAGCTAGGATCAATCTATTTCCTTCAGGCTAGCTTCGCACGATCAACACCATCTTGACGCATACCTTATTGCCTAAGTCTATAGATGAGAAGATGGTCAGAGGCTATTGCATCAACATGTTGCTTTATCTAGACCGACATACGAGATTCAGAGTGATGGATCTGATTTTGAAGACTGTGAAGAGGATTGCTGCTGATCAAAAATGCTCATGTTGCTATGCATCCTACATCTAGATGCTCAGGGCCGTCCATGGGCCTGTGCGGGCTGTGTGACTACACAGGGGCCCCAAATTTCAGTGGCCCCCTATTCTAGGCCATTGTCTAGTATATATTTTTATTTTGGTCCCTTTTTCACAGCTGGCACAGACCCATGGCTCCCCCGAACTGGGCCTTCTCCTCAATTTCTCGAATGACCCTTTCCCGAGTTTGGATCGATACAACCTGTCGACGATCGATCCATCCATCCATCTCCCCGAGACAATAGAAGTTCGGCGCTGCCGCACATGGTAGACAGAGGCTAGTGGCATTGTCTAGTTTGATCCCTTTGTATCCTGCCCGGAGGTGCAGTCCATAGCCCTGCTCATATGAGGAATTTCCTTATGGTACAACAAGCCATCCACGCATTGCATCGCTAGAAGGCGCCTTCTCTAATGATCTAACTTATTAATATAGCTTGTGTTTTTGACTCTGTTGGATGTCGTTCCTTGTTGAAATTATGGAGCGCTCCAGTTTTGGGAACAATTGGATTTGATGCACGACTCTGTTCCTCTCTGCTGCTATTACAAGGGTCATGGTGAATGAACATTTGGGTGACCCAATCTGGCAAGTTTCCTCGAACGGTTGCTTAATGTCAAGTTTTGTCAGTGTAGGTCGCCCAGTTTTTCTTCGCTATAACTCCTTCTTGTAAATACTCTTTTCTGCTCTTAATATGATGACACGGAAATCTTTTGTGTATTCTCAAAAAATAAGCACACAAGTAGAAACAGTCGGTGGCCGATACCAAGGTCAGGGCATCACCGATATGTCCACCAGGTGCGCTTAAACTGAAACCCTATTTAAATTAGACCATTTTGTTCCGTTGAATGATTATATTAGTAGTATATTGTCTGTATATGCATCAGTTCATCATATTATACGTTTATTTTTTGGTTTTAGTATCTTGACAAGTCTATAATTTATGTAAGCCTATAATTTATGTACTCCAATGTTTGAAGTTATTCACTTTTCTTTCATAAAAAAACGTGTATTCTAGAAAGTTTAGGGCCCCAATTCGCATCTCGTATCGGGGCCCCAAATTTCTGGAGACGGTCCTATAGATGCCCATCAACTCAAAGTTGGAGAAGCACATCTTTGTGCTTGATCGACCACATTTGCCACTCTTGCCAGAGCTCGAAGACAACGTTGTGGTGATGAACCCAGATCATCCCACATCAGTTGTAGCACAGGCACATGTTGAGGCAGCCAGAGACACTAGTGCTCAGTCGCCCATGACTATGAGTGAGAATATGGATCTACTTATCAGTTCAATGCTCAGGATATAGAAGGACATCACAAACATCCTAAAGAACCAAGAAAGCCTTGCGAGGATTGTTGAAGGCAAGTTTCATAGTCTCAACAACAAGGTGGATGCACTCACAGTGACTGTGAATAAGCTCAAGCAGGATGTTGATGTTGTGCCTATACCTCACTCTACTAATGATGATGACGAGCATAGTGCACCTGTCAGGACGATTGCTCAATTCAAGACTCAGGCCAGGACACCCATAGTAATTGCTCCAGAGATGAGATTGTGTTCATCAGCACCAGCTACATTCAATTCAGCTCCATCGGCTCCACCAGTTCCTCATGTTTCTGCACCAACTCCATACATGACCTCAGCAGAGGTCTTCGCCGATGCAGTTCTCTCGACTCCAACTTCAGCTACCGGAGGAGATCAGCCCCAGAAGAATGATTAGCTCTATACCTTTGAACTTTTCGATAACTTGTTGCCAAATGGGAGAAGTTGTATAGATTATTAGGGCTTCGAGAGAGAGAGCGTTGGTTTTTATCGCTTTTTCAAAAACATTTGCTATCTTTTGGTTTGGATGTGTTAAACTTTGTCGGTCTTTGATCATACACTTGATGTGCTGCTATTATTTCCTATCCTTATGATGCTTATGAGATGATCATTCACTTTTCTTGATTGTGTTGTGCTATGGTATTCATTCTTATTACTCTCGCACACCCCCAAGATGTATGCGACATGGAAGAAGTGCCCCACGTACCTAATTGATTGTGCATTTCCATTCAAACGAAAATTCATAATAATGCACAAATTTAGGGAGAGCTCTTGCTTATCACATACTTCTCAAAGCAACGATTATATTCATTGATTATATCATATGTCGAAGGTTTGATCTATATGTTGTCATCAATTACCAAAAAGGGGGAGATTCAAAGCACATTTGCTCCCTTGGTGGTTTTGGTAATTAATAACAACATATATATATATATCAATGACCTAATATTTCCACTAAGCATACTTTAGGAAAAGTCCAATGATGGGTTGGCAAAGGATTGTGGAGAAACCCCTAGATGCAAGGAAATGGATTGGCAAAAGTGACTGTATGTTTTACTTTGTGAGAAATCACTTTGAGTCCATAGGAAAAGCCAATACTATTAAAAGGGGGTAAGGTGTCACCGAGATTTGGATTCTGACCGTTGGACACTTGATCGGTACTATCGAGAATTCTATATCAGTCTCATCGAGATTCAAAAGTTGCCACCTTTGGAGCAACTCGATACCACTGAAATTCACACATCGGTGTCACTGAGTTGGTCACTTAAGGTGTAACGGTTGGATTTTTGGATATGCCTATATATACCCCTCCACCACCACTCACTCGCAAGAGAAGCACTCATAATAGATCCCCACCTATCCCATCATATTTTCTGAGAGAGAGCCACCTACTCATGTGTTGAGATCATGTCATTCCATTCCAACCATATGAATCTTGATCTCTAGCCTCCCCAAGCTGCTTTCCACCCAATCAATCTCTTCTACCAAAGCCAAATTTGTGAGAGATTGATTGAGTGTTGAGGAGTCTATCATCTTGAAGTACAAGAGGAAGGAGTTCATCGACATTATCGAGCCTATTACCTTTTGGAGGGTGGTACCTCCTATATTTGTTAGGTGTCACTTGGGAGCCTCCTACTTCTTGTTGTGGAGTGAACCAAGAAGTTTGTAAGGTCAAGGAGATCACCTACTTCATAAGATCTACCCCGAGGTAGGCTTGTCCTCCGTGGACGTAGGCCATCATGGTATAGTCAAGGTTGCTTCTTCATGGAACCCTCTACGGGTAGAGGCCTCCATGCACTCTCGCGACCATTACGCTTCGTGGATTAAAGACTCCATAAACGTGGATGTACGATAGATCCACCTATCGGAAATACGGGAAAAAATCTTTGTGTCTCCAAATTGCGTTTGATATTCCTACCCTTCCTTTACTACTCATTCCTGTCTTTACTTTCTGCTGCTATACTCGTGGACATGCATGTGTAGGGTGTGCTTGACTTGCTACAATCGCTAAAATCTGCCAACACTTAAAACTAGGAAAAGGTAAAATATTTATTTAGTCAAGTAGTCTAATCCCCCCCTCTAGACCTACTTTTGATCCTACAGATGATCCCTTCCAATGAGTTTGTGGATATCTTGATGTGTGAGATCAATTCTTTTTTTTGAAGAACCTGCTTAATGGTTGTTGTGATCTAAATAGTAGTGCATATTTACATACATGATAATTATAAGTACCCAACATCTTAGTTGTGTAAATTTTTGAAGGGGGATAAAACAACTATATATGCTAGCTCATTGAAGGTTCAACTTACTTAAGGGCAAGCAAACAAATAAATGTCTACTAAAAATACCTTGGGAAATGAAGTCTCTCTGAAAAATAAGGCTCGCTTCCACATAAAGTTTTTATTAGAGCCTTCAGTATGATTAAATGACGACATATTGAACCCTTTTTAATAAAAGCTCACTATAAGAAAAATGAGGGTAAAAGAAAACTGCTTGCCCACTTGAAACGACAATGAACTAGGATATGAAGTTGACACTTGTCCTCAATAAAATTAAATGACAATATGTGGATGTCTGCATGATCATTACCATAGTAGGTATGGGCTATTGTTTGCCACGTACACTCATCAACAAACGTTCCTCTTGGGAGTAATGGACTCCTACCTTTTGATATTTGTATCTTATAAACACAGAGGTGACCACTTTCTTTACAAGACACGGCACTTTCTCAGGGACGATCAAGACCTAAGCTTGGGGGAGTTGATGAGTCCAATTTATGTGACGTTTTTTCTGTTTATTTTGTGCCTATACGGTGGGCTTTGTGGAATTTTACCGCATGTGCACACTTATTTTGTTGATGATCCCTCAGGTAACATATTTTGCAGCAATATTCATTTAATGGGAAAAATCCTCAAAAATGGCAGTGGAATCACGTATTAAAGGTGATAAACACTTTGCATAAAAAATCAAGCAAGAAGGCCAAAGAAATAGCCATCGTCGCGCTTCCAGAGCGAACGACAGTGTTCCATGCGACTGTACACACTCACATGAGCGGTCGTTTGGTGTGCCACCGCCCTGGGAGATTAGCTATTTTCACCCCGTCGAAGTAGATCGTGAATCAGATGCACACAGACTCCAGAAACTCATCCAAAAGGCAGAACTCTAGCCTCCGAAGCCCATCAGGAGGGAGGATCGAGGGGGAGAAGAAGGGGATTCCTCTCACCACAAGAGGAACGACATCATCATCATCATCCGCATCCTTATCATATTAAACATCAAGAATCCGCATCCTTCGGTGTATTGGTTGAATCATTCATCCATGTATCCCATTACAATTACCATGATGATTGTTGTTCCCATGTGTGAGTAGACCCCAGTTCTTGGGGACATGGATGAACCTTGGTATGTGTAGGATTTGAAATGTTTTCTATGGATATGAGATTCCTTGTTGAATGCTTAGTTTAATAACTTTGTAAATGTTGTGAAGGGGCCCCACTCAACATTTGTGTCTTTTTTGGCCATGAAGTATACCAGTGTCTTTGCATAAGTTTATGTTGTAGAGGTAATTTGAGGTGACAGTTGCTACTTGTGAGCTGCGTTGGGATTTTCCCTGAAGAGGAGAGGAGATGCAACACAGTAGAAATAAGTATTTCCCATAGTAAAAGCCAAGGTTATCGAACTAATAGGAGTCACACAAACTCCCGTCAGCAGCACCTACACACATAGAATCAAACACTTGCACCCAGCACGGGCAAGAGGGTTGTCAAGACCCTTGAACTCGTTACTTGCAAGGATTAAATACTGATAGATAGAAATTGTAAACAAGTAAAGTAGATCAAAATATAAAAAAATTGTGAGGTATTTTTAGGGTTTTAGTAATTATGGTTAAATAGACCCTGGGGCCACAATATTCACTAAAGGCTTCTCTCTCGAAAGTAGCATACGGTGGGTAAACAAATTATTGTTGGGCAATTGATAGAAAAGTGCATAGTTATGACATGTTATTACGACAATGATCATGTATATAGACATCACGTCCATAAACAAGTAGACCAAAAAAATTCTGCATCTAGTACTATTACTTCACCAATCGATCGCTATCCAGCATGCATCTATGGTATAATGTTCATACCAAACGAAGTAATGCTTGGAGCTACATGACATGATGTATACCAAATAAGACAAGCAATATGTTCAAACCCCGTCGTTTATCCTTAGTGGCAACAATAAAAATACGTGTCTTGACCCCTTTTGTCGCGAGGATAGAACACTTCAAGATTGAACCAACTACAATGCACCACTCCTATTGAAGATAAACCAATCTAGTTGGCCAAACTAAACCGATAGATCGGAGAGAAATACAAAGCTATAAGATCATGCATATTGAAATTCATATGAGAGTCAATAAATTTTCATGAATAGTCGGATCATAAACCCACAATTCATAGGATCCCAACAAACACACTGCAAAAGAAGATTGCATCGAATAGATCATCGCGAAGATGCGATGAACTTTGTATTGAAGATCAAAAGGGAGAGAAGAAGCCATATAGGTACTATCTATGGACGAGTAGGTATGTGGTCGACTACTCACACATCATCATGGGAGCAGCAAGGTTAATGTAGAGGCCCTCCATGATCAATTCCCCCTCCGACAGAGTACCAAAACAGGGCTCTAGAAGGGCACACAGCGGAACATGGACTTGCAGTGATGGGAAAAGGGTTTTGGGTGGCTACCTGTTGGTTTTCTGAATATTTGAGGATTTATAAAAGTGGAGTTAGGTCAGGAGGAGCCACGAGGGGGCCACAAGGTAGATCGGCACGCCTACCCCCTGGGCACGCCGAGGTGCTTTGTGGCCTCCTCATGAGGCTTTATGATATCTCCCAAAGCTTCCTGGGTCTTTTGTCCGGAAAGATCATCAAGAACTTTCATAGTGTTTGGTCTTCGTTTGGTACAGATTTCCTGGAAAACCAAAAATAGGCACACACAAAAACTCGCACTTGGCACTGAGTTAATAGGTGATACGTCTCCAACGTATCTACAATTTTTGCTTGTTCCACGCTATTATATTATCAATCTTGGATGTTTTACAATCATTTTATAGCAATTTTATATCATTTTTTGGGACTACCTATTGACGTAGTGCCAAAGTGCCAGTTGATGTTTTTGCTTGTTTTTTACTTCGCAGAAAATCAGTACCAAACACCGTGAAAAAATTTGGAGAATATTTTTGGACCAGAAGACACCAGATGGACCAGACAAGTGCCAAAGAGGACGCCCGAGGTGGGGAACACCCACCAGGGCGCGCTAGAGGTCCATGGCGCGGCCTGGTGGGTGGTGCCCAACTCGGGACCCCCCCCTCCACCGACTATCGCCTCTATAAATTCACAAATATTCGAAAAACCCTAGAGGAGTCTACGAAACACAATTCCAGCTGCCGCAAGTTCTAGAACCTCGAGATCCAATCTAACACCATCACAAAGGGGCTCATCTTCATCATAGGTGCCTCTCCAATGATGCGTGAGTAGCCCACCATAGACCTATGGTTCCGTAGGCAGTAGCTAGATGGCTTCCTCTGTCTCTCTTATGATTCTCGAAATAATGGTCTCTTGGAGATCTATTTGATGTAATGACTTTTGCGGTGTGTTTGTTGGGATCCATGAATTTTGAATCCATGATCAGTTTCTATCCATGAATATGATTTGAGTGTTTTTTTATCTCTTATTTGCATGATTAGTTATAGCCTCGTATTTCTTCTTCAAATATTTGGTTTAGTTAGGCCAACTAGATCGATTTTTCTTGCCATGGGAAGAGGTGCTTTGTGATGGGGTCGTGTGATAGCCCAAGTGCTATCCCTACCTTGTATGGCATGTATTCCTATGTGAACCCTTGTTGTCATGTATTGTATGAATGAGTTTGCTCCTTGCCATGTCTTGTTCATGCATCTTGCATCATGCATATCATCACTATGCATGCATATTGTTTTGAGAAGTGCTTCTTGACCTTGTTGCATGTGAGTGTTCTTGTGGTTGTTGTGTTTGAATGGTATCTACTCATCTCCTTCCCTCTCTCATTTTCTTTTTCAAACAACATACCTATATTCTTTTATTACCATGGCATTAATCAACAGAAATAACTTCTCTTATAAATCTGTTAAAAATGTTCTTGAGGTAGCCAGTATTATGTTGAGTCCATGTGTGATTGTTCTTTTGGTGTTTGGGCCTTCTGTTTTTGGGGTGCTTTAATAACAGGGGCTGTTTTAATTGTAAAGTATTTAAAATACTTGTTAGAGAAAAACCTCTTTGTAATTATTTAAAAGATGTTGCAATTGTGCTAGTGTAAAAGTTTTTTTGGTTTCCCAAATATCCTTTTATTTATTTCTATGGGTTTTTTCTAAGTTAGCATTTTATTTTGAAAAGGAAACCCTCTGTGTTCCTGTGTGAGAGAGCAGTGGGCTCCTGTCCTCCCCCCGCACGGCCCAACAGAGAGTTTGCAGCCTAGCCGTCCTCTCTTCGCGCGTGTGCATCGTCCTCCTATACGGCAGGGCATCGCCAGAAGCCACGTCAGCAGGCTCGTCGATTTGATGGCCAACAATGCCCCTAGCCACCTATTTAGCGCGTCCCCCGTGCCCTAGCTTCTCCCCTATCTCCATTTTCCCCCTCTCCCTTGCCCTGCTGTCGCCAGGTAAGGTAGGCTAGCCCTTGCCAATGCCCTGCCCTCCATGCTCCGGCCGAGCGCGAGCTCGAGATCGGGGTAGCATCGCCGCATCTTCTCCGACCGTTGTGTGCGTGTGGATCGAAGCCCTGGAGGTTCCTGCTTCTTCTTCCTCTTCGCGTGCGACGACGTCGACGCCGAAGCTCCGCCGCTGGTGTTGTCTTCTTTCCGGCGCGAAGACCCAGAGTTTGCCAAGGTTCATAAGCCCTTCGCGTCATCTCCTGCCTGTCCCCGGTTCCCTATCCGTGTCTTAGGTGAGCTGGGTAATCCCTCCTTCTTGTTCGCCCTCCCCCCCCCCCCCCCCCGTGTTCGTGCCCAAGACGTGTAGTTTCTTGCGTGCCGGAGTCGCGCTCCCTGTGCTCTGAAGTCTCGTCCTTGTTTTTGGTTGTTGTTGTAGTACCGTTGTGTGCATGTGTGTCAGTGCTGGGGGAAACCTCCTCCGCCGCAGCCGTTGCCTACTGTGCTTCCTTCCCGCGTGTAGCTCGTGCTCGTAGCTGCGCCTTCGCCATTGTATGCCTCGCCGCCGCTGCCGTAGTCTGTTGTCGTTGCCGCCGCAGCGGACCTGTTGTGCATTCCCCGCGATTCGCCACGCTAGACGTGAGGGTGGAGCCCTTTGAGGCCCCGCAACTACAAGGCGAGTACAACTACGAGGATCCCGCTACTTGTTCCACTGAAGAACCAACAGGCAAGATGATCGTACCTGGATCCCGATACTATTTTCGCTTGCTATTTAACTCACTCTTATCGCTACTTTCGCGCTATCTACCACTTGAATGTCAGCCTCCTAATTGCCATGATAGCCTCTAACCCTCCACATCCTAGCAAACCTTTGATTGGCTAAGTTACCGCTGCTCAGCCCCTCTTATAGCGTTCTAGTTGCAGGTACAGGTTGTTCCGTCTGATAACATGGATTGGCATATCACAATATTATCTGTTATTTAACTTAATGCACATATATATCTTGGTATTGGTGGAAGGCTTGGCATTTTACTAGGTGTTTTGTTTTGCTGTTACCGCCATAGTTTCTTGTTACCGGTGTTATGTTTCCATACTTTGCGCTCCTAACATGCTCGGGGTCGTCATGGGGACCCCCTTGGTTATTCGGTTGAGATTAAAACTTATCTGGTAAGACCCAACTTTGGTACTATATTTGCTTAATAACTTAATAAAATTTGCATAGGGCTTTGCAACCCCGTGGATAATTAATCAACCCCCGGGCCAATGCTCCTCATGAGTGTTGGTACAAACTAGAGCCACTTGCGGGACCACCTCGGGGTAACTCGAGGGATTTCTATCAGGCCACCGTACGTACTGCTCATTTGTCGTGTCCTGAGAACGAGATACGCGGCTCTTATCGGGTCCGTCGACACGTCGGGACGTCTTGCTGGATTTGTTTTACCTTTATCGAGTGTCTTGAGTGTGGAGTCTGACTTTGTTCGCGTTATCTCGAGGTGTTGGAATTCCTTTGGAGTTACCTATGATGATCACGAGATCCGTGGTCGAGGCTATTCCCGCGGAGTGTGGTTATTTGTGATGGACTAGTTGGAGCACCCCTGCAGGGATAAATCTATTCGAGAAGCCGTGCCCGTGGTTATGTGGCAACTTGGATATTTGTTTAACACCCGGTTATAGTTAACTTGAAGTTAACTCTAATAAAATGCACCAACTGTGTGAGTAACCATGATCGTCTCTGCTCGTGAACATGATCCGAGAGAGAACATGGTGGGGTTATGATTGACGTAAGTAAGTGTTCAGGATCTCATAAAGGTCATTCTAGATTCGATCGTTTACCATAGGCCACATATTTATCTTCATGTTATGTAAGTTTAGCCACCATATATGCTTAGTGTTGCCGCAAACTAAACACATACCCCATCCCAACCTTTAAGCTTGAATAGTCTCGGTACCCGGGCGCATGATTGCTGAGTCCTTGTGGCTCACAGATTACTACAACAATCCAGGTACAGGTACAGATGAGTTCGTGCAAGATGATCTGACGCAGCTCGAGTGGGAGTATGACGAGGAAAGAGGCAGGATGTATGTGACTTATCCGGATGAGCAGAGGACCATGGTCGTGATCTTCGGGGTAGCGAGATAGTATCATTGCATCTGCTTTTATCGTTTGTTTTCGTCTGTAGTCGGACCCTGTCATCATGTTGGTGTTTGAACTCTTGTGTGGAATTGTAATTTAGTATGTTGCGAGTGTAAGACAACTCATATACTCATCTACTTCTTTAATGTATGATGTAATGATGCTAAACTTGCAAATGACGAGATGCGCCTCTATCCCTTGCGAGGCCCCCGTGCCTTAATATGGATAGGCGCTCATCTTGGGCGTGACAGTTCGATCTTGCGGTGTTCTTTCCCAGTGAAAGAAGGGGCGGCAAGGCACGCATATATCATTGCCATTAAGGATAACAAGATGGGTTCTATTCCTACATGAATAGATCTTGTCTACATCATGTCACCGTTCTTATTGCATTACTCCGTTTTCCCATGAACTTAATACACTAGATGCATGCTGGATAGCGGTCGATGTGTGGAGTAATAGAAGTAGATCCAGAATTTTTTCGATCTACTTATGTTGGGAGTGATATCTATATAATGATCATTGCCTGGATATCTTCATGATTATTTGATCTTCTATCAATTGCCCAATAGTAATTTGTTCACCCACCGTGCGTTATACACATGAGAGAAGCGACTAGTGAAACCTACGACCCTAGGGTCTACTTTTCCAACATATTGCTTTCCGATCTACTATTTTGCCATTTTATTTTCAGATATATTAATCCAAAAAACCAAAAATATCTTGCTGCACTTTTTTTACCTATCTTATTTTGTGTTTTTACGAGATCTATTTGCCAAAACTATCACTACCTAATCTATCTTTTTATCGCTAAGAGCTTGACAACCTCTCTTACGCGACGGGTTGCAGGTATTTGTTATTTGTGTGCAGGTGTTGTTTACGTAGGTGCTTGATTTTCCTCTATGGATTGATACCTTGGTTTCATAACATAGGGAAATACGTACCGTCGTTGTGTTGCATCATCCCTTCCTCTTTGGTGAATACCGAAGCAGTCTCAAGCCACGTCAAATGAATTTCTAGTGACGTTGCGGGGTGGAAGCGATCTCATCTACCAGGTTCCTAATCACAAATCTCATCTCCTTGCAATTTACATTATTTTTCATTTTCCCCTTGTTTTTCCTCTCCCCCACTTCACAAATTTGCCGTTTTATTCGCCCTCTCTTTTCGTTTGCTTTTTTCTCGTCAGATCTCTTGTTTTCTTGCAATCTTGTTTGCGTAGTCACGATGACTCAAGAAAACACCAAGTTTTGTGATTTTTCCAATACCAATAATAATGATTTTATTAGCACTCCTATTGCTTCTCCCACCACTAGTGCAGAGTCTTGTGATATTAATGCCGCTTTGTTGAATCTTGTCATGAAAGATCAATTTTCTGATACTCCTAATGAGGATGTCGTGTCCCATCTAAACACATATGTGATTGTGTGATATGCAAAATAAAAAAGATGTGGACAATGATATTGTGAATTTGAAATTATTTCCTTTCTCCTTGCGGATCGTGCAAAAATTTGGTTTCCTTTTCGCCTCGCAATAATATCGATTCTTCGGATAAGTGCAAGGACGCTTTTAGTACTAAGTATTTTCCGTCCGCGAAAAATATTTCCTTTAGAACTCAAATCATGAATTTTAAGCAACTTGAGCATGAACATGTTGCATAATCTTGGGAAAGAATGGAATTGATTCTAAGAAATTGTTGGGGAACGTTGCTTGGGAAATAAAAAAATTCCTACGCACACGCAAGATCCATCCATGGTGATGAGCATCTACGAGAGGGAGAGTGGATCTACATACCCTTGTATATCGTTAAGAAATGTGGTTGATGTAGTCAAACGTCTTCGCGATCCAAATCGCTAGTCGTCCCGCGATCCGATCACGATCCGTCTGATCTAGCGCCGAACGGACGGCACCTTCGCGTTCAGCACACGTACAGCTCGATGACGATCTACACCTCCTTGATCCAGCAAGCGAGGGTGGAGAGGTAATGAGTTCTCTTGCAGCACAAACGCATGGTGGCGGTGGTGTGGAGCTGATCCAACAGAGCTTTGCTAAGCTATACCAAACATATCTAGAGGAGAAGCAATCTAGAGGGAGAGAGGACAACACGTAGCTTTTCAGGTGGTGGCTGCCCTCCAAAACCCTCCAATATATATAGGAGGAGAGGGGGTAGGCGGGAGGTGCCCTAGGGAAAACCCTAGGGGTTTGGCGCACAAGAGAGGAGGAGTCCACCTCCCACAAGGGAGGTGGAATCCTAATGGGACTCCTTCCCACTTAGCCTCCTCTCCCACCCCTTGCACATAGACCTCTAGGGTCTGGATGCCCAGCCCACTAGGGGCTGGTGCACCACCTCCTCGGCCCATGTGGCCCCTGGGGTGGGTGGGCCCCACTTGGTGGACCCCTGGAACCCATTCGTCACTCGTGATACACTATAGGTAGTGCCCGAAACTTTTCCGGAACACAAATACCATATTCCTATATATCAATCTTTACCTCCAGACCATTCCAAATCTCCTAGCGACATCCGGGATCTCATCCGGGGCTTGGAAGAACCTTCAGTCACCAACATACATAACTCAATACTACTGAAACGTCACCAAACCTTAAGTGTGCAGATCCTACGGGTTCGAGAACTATGTAGACATGATCGAGACACCTCTATGGTCAATAACCAATAGCGGAACATGGATGCCCATATTGGTTCCTACATATTCTATGAAGATCTTTATCGGTTGAACCTCTATGTCAAGGATTTAGTTAATCCCGTATGATGTTCCCTTTGTTCTTCGGCATGTTACTTGCCCGAGATTCGATCGTCGGTATCTCTATACCTAGTTCAATCTCGTTACCTGCAAGTCTCTTTACTCGTTCTATAATACAAGATCTCGTGGCTAACACTTTAGTCACTTGAATTGCAAGGCTTGTTGTGATGTTGTATTACCGAGTGGGCCCTGAGATACCTCTACGTCACACGGAGTAACAAATCCCAATCTTGATCCATGCCCACTCAACATACGCCCTCGGAGATACCTATAGAGCACCTTTATAGTCACCTAGTTACGTTGCGATGTTTGATACACACAAGGTACTCCTCCGGTGTGAGTGAGTTGCACAATCTCATGGTCATAGGAACAGATACTTGACATGCAGAAAACTATAGCAATAAACCGACACGATCATATGTTATGTTTATAGTTTGGGTCTTGTCCATCACATCATTCTCCTAATGATGTGATCCCGTTATCAAATGACAACACATGTCTATGGCTAGGAAACCTTAACCATCTTTGATCAACGAGCTAGTTTAGTAGTGGCTTACTAGGGACACTTTATTATTGCCTCTAGGGCATATTTCCAATAGTCTCCCACTTGCACTAGAGTCATAATCTATCTCACATCGCTATGTGATTTACATGGTTAAGAATCTCACACCCAGTGAGTTCTGGGGTTCGATCATATTTTGCATGTGAAAGAGGTTTTAGTCAATGGGTCTGCGACATTCAGATCTGTGTGTACTTTGCAAATCTCTATGTCACACTGTAGATACCATTACTACTCTCCACTTGGAGCTATTCCAAATGGCTGCTCCACTATACGTATCCGGATTGATACTAAGAGTCATCCAGATTGGTGTTAAAGCTTGCATCGAAGTAACCCTTTACAATGAACTCTTTATCACCTCCATAATCGAGAAATATTTCCTTTGTCCTGTAGTTACTAAGGATAATTTTGACCGTTTTCCAGTGATCCACTCCTGGATCACTCTTGTACCCCTTGACAGACTCATGGAAAGGCACTCACAGGTACGGTACACAGCATGTCATACTATATAGAGCCTATGGCTAAGGCATAGGGGACGACCTTTGTCCTTCTTGTTTATTCTATCGTGGTTGAGCTTTGAGTCTTACTCAACTTCACACCTTACAAATCAGGCAAGAACTCCTTCTTTGACTGATCCATTTTGAACTTCTTTCAAAATTTTGTCAAGGTATGTACTCATTGAAAGTCTCATCAAGCATCTTGATCTATCTCTATAGATCTCGATACCCAACAATTAAGTAGCTTTATCTAGGTCTTCCTTTGAAAAGCTCTTTTCAAACAACCGTTTATGCTTTCCAGAAATTCTACATCATTTATGATCAACAATATGTCAACCACATATACTTATCAGAAATTCTATAGTGACCCCACTCACTTTCTTGTAAATACAAGTTTCTCATAAACTTTGTATAAACCCGAAAACTTTGATCACCTCATCAAAGCATATATTCCAACTCCGATATGCTTGCTCCAGCCCATAGAAGGATCGCTAGAGCCTGCATACCTTTTAGCATCCTTAGGACTGATAAAACCTTCTGGTTGTATCACATACAACCTTTCTTCAAGGGAACTGTTAAGGGAATGATGTTTTGACATCCATCTACCAAATTTCATAATTGAAAAATGTAGCAACAGCTAACATAATTCCAATAGACTGTAGCATCGCTACGGGTGAGAAAGTCTCATCATAGTCAACTCCTTGAACTTGTCGGGAACTTCTTTGTGACAAGTCGAGCTTTATAAATGGTGACATTTACCATCAGCGGTTGTCCTCTTCTTAAAGGTCCATTTGTACTCAACGGTCTGCCGTTCAACGGGCAAGTCTACCAAAGTCCATACTTGGTTTTCATATATGGATCCTTTCTCGGATTTCATGGCTCCTAGCCATTTGTTGGAATTCAGGCCCACCATCGCTTCTTCATAGCTTGTAGGTTCACTGTTGTCTAAAAACATGACCTCCAAGACAGGATTGACGTATCACTCAGGGGCGGTACGAGTCCTTGTCGACCTACGAGGTTTGGTAGTAACTTGATTTGAAGCTTCATGATCATCATCATTTGCTTCCTCTTCACTTGATGTAGGTGTTGCAGAAACATCTTTCTGCGTCGTGCTACTATCCAACTGAAGTGATGGTTCAACAACCTCATTAAGTTCTACTTTCCTCCCACTCAATTCTTTTGAGAGAAACTCTTTCTCGAGAAAGGACCCATTTTTAGCAACAAACACTTTGCCCTCAGATTTAAGATAGAAGGTATACCCAACTGTTACCTTAGGATATCCTATGAATATGCACCTCTCCGCTTTGGGTTCAAGCTCATCAGACATAAGCGTCGCATTTCCAAACTCTGTGAAAAGATAGCTTAGGTTTCTGCCAAACCATAATTCATACGGTGTCATCTCAGTGGATTTAGATGGTGCCCTATTTCAAGTGAATGTAGTTGTCTCTAATGCATAACCTCAAAACATAGTGGCAAAACGATAAGAGACATCACAATACGCACCATATCCTATAGAGGACGACTACGACGTTTGGATACACCATCACACTATGGTGTTCCAGGTGGCGTGAGTTGTGAAACAACTTCCACATTGTCTTAAGTTTTATACCAAACTCGTAACTCAGATATTCACCTCCACAATCATATCGTAGACATTTTGTCTTCTTGTCACGATGATCTCAAACTTCACTCTGAATTTGCTTGAACTTTTCAAACGATTCAGACTTGTGTTTCATTAAGTAAATATGCCCGTATCTACTCAAATCATCAATGAAGGTAAGAAAATAATGATATCCACCGCACTCTACAACACTCATTGGACCACATACATCAACATGTATCATTTCCAATACGTCACTTTCCCGCTCCATCAAACTAGAAAACGGGGTCTTAGTCATCTTGCCCAAGAGGCATGGTCAGCATGTCTCAACTGATTCAAAATTGAGTGAGTCCAAAGATCCATCAGCATGGAGTTTCTTCATGCGCTTTACACCAATATGACCTTTAGTGGCACTGCCACAAGTATGTGGTACTATCATTATTAACTTTAAATCTTTTGGCATCCATATTATGAACATGTGTATTACTACGATCGAGATTCAATAAACCATTCTCATTGGGTGCACGACCATTGAAGGTATTATTCATGTAAACAGAATAGCCATTATTCTCTAACTTAAATGAATAACCATATTGCAATAAACACGATCTAATCACGTTCATGCTCAACGCAAACACCAAATAATATTTATTTAGGTTCATCACTAATCCCAAAGGTAGAGAGAGAGCGCGATGGTGATCACATCAACCTTGGAAACACTTTCAGCACTCATCGTCACCTCACCCTTAGCTAGCCTCTATTTATTCTGTAGTTTTTATTTCGAGTTACTAACATTTAGCAACCAGACCAGTATCTAATACCCAAGTGCTACTAGGAGTAAAAGTAAGGTACACATCAATAACACGTATATCAAATATACGTTTGTTGACGTTGCCAGCCTTCTTATCTACCAAGTATCTAGGGTTGTTCCGCTTGAGCGACCGTTCTCCTCATAATAGAAGTACTTAGTCTCGGGTTTGGGTTCAACCTTGGGTTTCTTCACTAGAGCGGTAACTGGCTTGCCATTCCTGAAGTTTTTCCCTTCTTGCCCTCGCCCTTCTTGAAACTAGTGGTTTTACTAACCATCAACACTTAATGCTCCTTCTTGATTTCTAACTTCGCGGTGTCAAGCATCGCGAACAACTTAGGGTTCATCTTCTCCATCCATGGCATGTTATAGTTCATCACGAAGTTGTAGCAGCTTGGTGGCAATGACTTGGAGAACTATATCAATCACTATGTTATATCCAAGATCAACTCCCACTCGATTCAAGCGATTGTAGCACCCTAACAATCTGAGTACATGCTCACTGATTGAGACATTCTGCATCATCTTGCAGGCAAAGAATCTTGTTGGAGGTCTCATACCTCTCAACACGAGCATGAGCCTGAAATCTCAATTCCAGCTCTTGGAACATCTCATATGATGAGATTCAAAGCGTCTTTGGAGCCTCAACTCTAAGACGTAATGCATGACACACTAAACAATCAAGTAGTTATCACAACATGTCTGTCAAATGTTCACAACATGCACATATGACACTAGAGGGGGGGTGCACCGAGCGGTGCATCAAGGACACAAGCCTTTTCCACAGCAATGAGGACAATCCTCATTTTATGGACCTAGTCCTCATAATTGCTACCATCATATTTCAACTCTATTTTCTCTAGGAACGTATCAAAAAACACAGGGGAGCTATAGCGCGAGCTATTGATCTACAATATAATTTTACAATGACAACTTTAGACTATGTTCATGATAAGGAGTTTAGTTAATCATATTACTTCAAAACTTCCACTCAAATTGACATCCCTATGGTCATCCGAGTGATACATTATCCAAATTCACCAACCCAAGTCTGATCATCATGTGAGATGAGGTGGTTTCAATGGTGAACATCTCCATGTCGATCATATCTATTATATGACTCATGTTCGACCTTTCGGTCTCTTGTGTTCTGAGACCATGTCTGTACATGCTAGGCTCGTCAAGTTTAACCTGAGTGTTCTGCATGTTCAACACTGGCTTGCACCCGTTGTACGTGAGCGTAAAGTCTATCACACCTCATCATCACGTGGTGCTTCGAAATGACGAACTTTCGCAACGGTGCACACTCGGGGAGAACACAATTTTATCTTGAAATTCTAGTGAGGGATCATCTTATAATGCTACCGTCCTCCTAAGCAAAATAAGATGAATAAAAGGATTAACATGATATGCAAATCATAAGTGACATGATATGGCCATGAACTTGTGCTTTTGATCTCCATCTCTAAAGAACCGGCATGATCTCCATCGTCACCGGCATGACACCATGATCTCCATCAACGTGTCGCCATTGGGGTTGTCATGTCCACCATGCCTCTACTACTATTGCTACCGCTTAGCGACACAGTAAAGCATTACATAACGCTTAATGATTGATACACGGGTTATAGAATAATTAAAGACAACCCTATGGCTCCTCCCGGTTGTTGTACTCATCGACATGCAAGTCATGATATTCTATACAAAACATTATCATCTCATGCATCACATATATCTTATCATGTAATTGGCCATATCACATCACAACATACCCTGTAAAAACAAGTTAGACGTCCTCTAATTTTTGTTGCATGTTTTATGTGTATGCTACAGGTATCTAGCAAGAACAATTATTACCTATGCAAAAACCACAACGGTGATACACAAATTGCTATTCAACCTTCTCAAGGACCGCCTTTGTCAAATCCGATCCATCTAGAGTAGGAGAGACAGACACCTGCTAGCCATCTTTACGCAATAGAGTCACATGTCAATCGATGGAACCGGTCTCTCGTAAGCGTACGAGTAAGGTTGCTCCAGGACGCTTCATCCCACAATACAACTGAATCAAGAAAAGACCAAGGGAGGAAGCAATCTGAGCATCAACACCCACAAACTCCTTTGTGTTCTACTCGTGATCTCATCTACGCATAGACCTAGATCTGATACCACTGTTGGGGAACGTTGTGTTGGGGAACATCGCATGGGAAACAAAAAATTTCCTACGCACACGCAAGATCTATCCATGGTGATGAGCATCTACGAGAGGGAGAGTGGATCTACATACCCTTGTAGATCGCTAAGCGGGAAGCATTAAGAAACGCGGTTGGTGTAGTCGAACGTCTTCGCGATCCAAATCGCTGAGCGTCCCGTGATCTCATCACGATCCGTCCCGCGATCCAATCACGATCCATCCTGCGAACTCATCATGATCCGTCCTGCGATCCAATCATGATCTATCCCGCGAACTCATCACGATCCGTCCCGCGAACTCATCACGGTCCGTCTCGCGATCTTGATCACGGTCCTTCCGATCTAGCGCCGAACGGACGGCACCTCCGCGTTCAGCACACGTACAGCTCGATGACGATCTCCGCCTTCTTGATCCAGAAGAGGGAGCGGAGAGGTAGAAGAGTTCTCCGGCAGCGTGATGGCGCTCTAGAGAAGGTGGTGGAGCTATTCCGGCAGGGCTTCGCCTAAGGTCTGCAGAAAACCGATCTAGAGGAGAAACTATGCACTAGAGGAACGGCCAGCACGTAGCTAAAAATCTGGTGCAAAAAAACCTAAAACCTCTAGTATATATAAGAGTAAGAGAGGAGGAGGCTTGGCCCTCAAGGGACCATCCTTTGGGTCGGCCAAATCAAGGAGGAGTGGAGGACTCCTCCTCCAATCCTAGTAGGACTAGGATTCCTCCCTATTTTGCCTTTTCCCACCTTTTTCTCTTTGGGTTTTCTCTCCTAGCCTCATGGGCCTAGTGTGGAACTTCCACCAGCCCACTAAGGGCTGATATTTACTCTCCCACAGCCCATGTACCTCTTGGGTCGAAATACCCCTCCCGATGGTCTCCCGATACACTACCAGCACTCCCGGTACACTACCGATGAGCCCGAAACTTTTCCAACGACCAAAATAGGACTTCCTATATATCAATATTTACCTCCGGACCATTCCGGAGCTCCTCGTGACGTCTGGGATCTCATTCGGGACTCCAAACGACCTTCGGTCACCACCATGCATAACTCTATACTACCGAAACGTCACCAAACCTTAAATGTGCAGACCCTGCGGGTTCGAGAACTATGTAGACATGACCGAGACACCTCTACGGTCAATAACCAATAGCGGGACCTGGATGCCCATATGGGTTCCTACATATTATATGAAGATCTTTATCGGTCGAACCTCTATGTCAAGGATTCAGTTAATCCCGTATGATGTTCCCTTTGTTCTTTGATATGTTGCTTGCCCGAGATTCGATCGTCGGTCTCTGTATACCTAATTCAACCTCGTTATTGGTAAGTCTCTTTACTCGTTCCGTAATACAAGATCCCATGGCTAACACTTAGTCACATTGCTTGTAAGGCTTATTGTGATGTTATATTACCGAGTGGGCCTTGAGATACCTCTCCGTCACACGGAGTAACAAATCCCAGTCTTAATCCATGCCAACCCAATAGACACCTTCGGAGATACCTGTAATGCACCTTTATAGTCACCCAGTTATGTTACGACGTTTGATACACACAAGGCACTCCTCCGGTGTCCGTGAGTTGCATGATCTCATGGTCAAAGGAACATATACTTGACATGCAGAAAATAGTAGCAATAAACTGACATGATCATATGCTACGTTTGTAGTTTGGGTCTTGTCCATCACACCATTCTCCTAATGATGTGATCCTGTTATCAAATGACATCTCATGTCCATGGCTAGGAAACCTTAACCATCTTTGATCAACGAGCTAGTCTATTAGAGGCATACTAGGGACATGGTTTTGTCTATGTATCCACACATGCATCTAAGTCTCCGATCAATACAATTATAGCATGGACAATAAATGATTATCATGAACAAGGAAATATGACAATAACTAATTTATTATTGCCTCTAGGGCATATTTCCAACAGTCTCCCACTTGCGCTAGAGTCAATAATCTAGTTCACATCACCATGTGATTCGCATTATTATGAATCTAACACCCAATGAGTTCTGGGGCTTGATCATGCTTTGCATGTGAGAGAGGTCTTATAGTCAATGGGTCTGCGACATTCAGATCCGTGTGTACTTTGCAAATCTCTATGTCAAACCGTAAACACTACTACCACACTCCACTTGGTACTATTCCAAATGGCTGCTCCACTATACGTATCCAGATTGCTACTAGGAGTCATCCGGATTGGTTTTATAGCTTGCATCGACGTAACTCTTTATGACAAACTCTTTATCACCTCCATAATCGAGAAACATCTCCTTAGTCTTTTAGTTACTAAGTATAATCTTGACTGCTGTCTAGTGATCCACTCCTGGATCACTCTTGTACCCCTTGACGGACTCATGGCAAGGCACACACAGGTGCGGTACACAGCATGGCATACTATATAGAGCCTATGGCTAAGGCATAGGGGACGACATTCGTCCTTTCTCTTTCTTTTGTCGTGGTCGAGCTTTGAGTCTCACTCAACTTCACACCTTACAAAGCAATCGAGAACACTTCTCTCTGACTAATCCATTTTGAACTCTTTCAAAATCTTGTCAAGGTATGTACTCATTGAAAGTCTTATCCAACATCTTGATCTATCTTTATAGATCTTGATGCTCAACAATTAGGTAGCTTTATTCAGGTCTTCCTTTGAAAATCACTTTTCAAACAACCGTTTATGCTTTCCAGAAATTCCACATTATTTCTGAATAGCAATATGTCATCCACATATACTTATCAGAAACTCTATGGTACTCCCACTCACTTTATTGCAAATACAAGTTTCTCATAAACTTTGTATAGACTCAAAAACTTTGATCACCTCATCAAAGTGTACATTCCAACTCCGAGATGCTTGTTTCAGTCTATAAAAGGATCACTGAAGCTTGCACACCTTTTAGCATCCTTAGGACTGACAAAACCTTCTGGTTGTATCACATCCACCACACGCTATAAGACTCATTGGATTGCATACATCAACATGTATCATTTCCAATAAGTCACTTGCCCGCTCCATCAAACCAGAAAAATGGGGTCCTTAGTCATCTTGACCAAGAGGCATGGTTCGCATGTCTCAACCGATTCAAAATCGAATGAGTCCAAAGATCCATCACCATGGAGTTTCTTCATGCGTTTTATACCAATATGACATTTAGCTACAGTGCCACAAGTATGTGGTACTATTATTATTAACTTTGTATCTTTTGGCATCAATGTTATGAACATGTGTATTACTACGAACAAGATTCAACAAACCATTCTCACTGGGTGCTTGACCATTGAAGATATTATTCATGTAAACTTAATAACCATTATTCTCTAACTAAAATGAATAACCGTGTTGCAATAAACACGATCCAATCACGTTCATGCTCAACGAAAAACACCAAATAACATTTATTTAGATTTGTCACTAATCCCGAAGGTAGAGAGAGCATGCGATGTTGATCACATCAACCTTGGAAACATTTTCAACACACATCGTCACCTCACCCTTAGCTAGTTCTCCGTTTATTCCGTAGCTTTTATTTTGAGTTACTAACATTTAGCAACCGAACCGGTATCCAATACCCATGTGCTACTAGGAGTACTAGCAAGGTACACATCAATAACACGTATATCAAATATAATTCTATCGATGTTGCCAGCCTTCTTATCTACCAAGTATCTAGGGTTGTTCCGCTTCAGCGACCGCTCCCCTCATAATCGAAGCACTTAGTCTCGGGTTTGGGTTCAACTTTGGGTTGCTTCACCGGAGCAGCAACTGACTTGCTATCCATGAAGTTTCCCTCCTTTCCCTTGCCCTTCTCAAAACTAGTGGTTTTACTAACCATCAACACTTGATGCTCCTTCTTGATTTCTACCTTCGCGGTGTCAAACATCTCGAACAGCTCAAGGATCATTATTTCTATCCCTGGCATTTATAATTCATCACCAAGTTCTAGTAGCTTAGTGACAGTGACTTGAAGAACAATATCAATCACTATCTTATCTGGAAGATCAACTCCCACTCGATTCAAGCGATTGTAGCACCCAGACAATCTGAGCACATGCTCAATGATTGAGCTATTCTCCTTCATCTTACAGGCAAAAAATCTTGTTGGAGATCTCATATCTCGCAACACGGGCACGAGCCTGAGATCCTAATTTCAGCTCTTAGAACATCTCATATGTTCCATGACGTTCAAAACGTTTCGGAGCCTCAATTCTAACCTGTAATGCATGACACACTAAACTATCAAGTAGTTATCAAAACGTGCCTGTCAAATGTTCACAACATCTATAAACAACGCTAGAAGGGTTGGCGCACCGGGCGGTGCGTTAAGGACATAAGCCTTCTATGCAGCAATGAGGACAATCCTCAGATCACGGAGCCAGTCCGCAATATTGCTACCATCATCTTTCAACTCTATTTCTCTAGGAACATATAAAAATTCAAGGGAGCTACAACGTGAGCTAGTAATCTACAACACAGTTTGCAAAGACACTACTGACTATGTTCAAGATAATGAGTTCAATTAATCATATTACTTAAGAACTCCCACTCAAATTGACATCCCTCCAGTCATTCGAGTGATACATGATCCAAATTCACCAACTCAAGTCCGATCATCACGTGAGTTGAGGTGGTTTCAATGGTGAACATCATCATGTTGATCATATCTACTATATGACTCATGTTCGACCTTTCGGTCTCTTGTGTTCTGAGGCCATGTATGTACATGCTAGGCTCGTCAAGTTTAACCCGAGCGTTTTGCATGTGCAACACTGGCTTGCACCCGTTGTATGTGAACGTAGAGTCTATCACACCCGATCATCATGTGGTGTCTCAACACGATGAACTTTCGCAACGGTGCACACTCGGGGAGAACACAATTCATCTTGAAATTTAAGTGAGGGATCACCTTATAATTCTACCGTCGTCCTAAGCAAAACAAGGTGCATAAAAGGATTAACATCACATTCAAATCATAAGTGACATGATATGGCCATGAACTTGTGCTTTTGATCTCCATCTTGAAAGCACTGGCATGATCTCCATCGTCACCGGCACGACACCATGATCTCCATCAACGTGTCGCCATTGGGGTTGTCGCGCCCATCATGCTTGTACTACTATTGCTACCGTTTAGCGATAAAGTAAAGCATTACATAGCGCTTAATGATTGACAGTCATACAATAATTAAAGACAACCCTATGGCTCCTTCCGGTTGTCGTACTCATCGACATGCAAGTCATGATAATCTATACATCACATGATCATCTCATACATCACATATATCACATCATGTAATTGGCCATATCACATCACAACATACCCTGCAAAAACAAGTTAGACGTCCTCTAATTGTTGTTGCATGTTTTACATGGCTGCTACGGGTATCTATCAAGAACAATTCTCATCTACGCAAAAACCACAATGGTGATACACTAGTTGCTTTTCAACCTTCTCAAGGACCGCCTTTGTCGAATCCGATCCAACTAAAGTGAGAGAAACTAGCACCCGCATGCCATCTATGCAACAAGTTGCGATCGAGGGAACCGGTCTCCCTTAAGCGTACGAGTAATGTTGGTCCAGGCCGCTTCATCTCACAATACCGCTGAACCAAAATCCAACCAAGGAAGGAAGCAATCTAAGAATCAACGCCCACAAACCTTTTGTGTTCTACTCGAGATCTCATCTACACATAGACCTAGCTCATGATGCCACTGTTGGGGAACGTCGCATGGGAAACAAAAAAATTCCTACGCACACGCAAGATCTATCCATGGTGATGAGCATCTACGAGAGGGAGAGTGGATCTACATACCCTTGTAGATTGATAAGCGGGAAGCATTAAGAAACGTGGTTGGTGTAGTCGAACGTCTTCGCGATCCAAATTGCCAAGCGTCCCGCGATCTCATCACGATCCGTCCCGCGATCCAATCACGATCCGTCCCGCGAACTCATCACGATCCATCCCGCGATCCAATCATGATCCGTCCCGATAACTCATCACAATCCGTCCCGTGAACTCATCACGATCTGTTTCGCGATCTTGATCACGGTCCTTCCGATCTAGCGCCGAACGGACGGCACCTCCGCGTTCAGCACACGTACAGCTCGATGACGATCTCCGCCTTCTTGATCCAGCAAGAGGGGGCAGAGAGGTAGAAGAGTTCTCCGGCAGCGTGACGGCGCTCCAGAGAAGGTGTTGGAGCTATTCCGGCAGGGCTTCGCCTAAGCACTGCAGAAAACCGATCTAGAGGAGAAACTATGCACTAGAGGAACGGGCAGCACGTAGCTAAAAATCTGGTGCAAAAAACCCTAAAACCTCTAGTATATATAAGAGGAAGAGAGGAGGAGGCTTGGTCCTCAAGGTACCAGCCTTTGGGTCGGCCAAATCAAGGAGGAGTGGAGGACTCCTCCTCCAATCCTAGTAGGACTAGGATTCCTCCCTATTTTGCCTTTTCCACCTTTTTCTCTTTGGGTTTTCTCTACCAGCCTCATGGGCCTAGTGTGGAACTTCCACCAGCCCACTAAGGGCTGATATTTACTCTCCCACGGCCCATGTAGCCTCTTGGGTCGAAATACCCCTCCCGATGGTCTCCCGGTACACTACCAGCACTCCCGGTACACTACCGATGAGCCCGAAACTTTTCCGGCGACCAAAATAGGACTTCCTATATATCAATCTTTACCTCTGGACCATTCCGGAGCTCCTCGTGACGTCCGAGATCTCATCCGGGACTCCGAACAACCTTCGGTCACCACCATGCATAACTCTATACTACCGAAACGTCACCAAACCTTAAGTGTGCAGACCCTGTGGGTTCGAGAACTATGTAGACATGACCGAGACACCTCTACGGTCAATAACCAATAGCGGGACTTGGATGCCCATATTGGTTCCTACATATTCTACGAAGATCTTTATCGGTCGAACCTCTATGTCAAGGATTCAGTTAATCCCGTATGATGTTCCCTTCGTTCTTCGGTATGTTACTTGCCCGAGATTCGATCGTCGGTATCTGTATACCTAATTCAACCTCATTACCGGTAAGTCTATTTACTCATTCCGTAATACAAGATCCCGTGTCTAACACTTAGTCACGTTGCTTGCAAGGCTTATTGTGATGTTGTATTACCGAGTGGGCCCTAAGATACCTCTTCGTCACACGGAGTAACAAATCCCAGTCTTGATCCATGCCAACCCAACGGACACCTTAGGAGATACCTGTAATGCACCTTTATAGTCACTCAGTTACGTTGCAATGTTTGATACACACAAAGCACTCCTCTCGTGTCTGTGTGTTGCATGATATCATGGTCAAAGGAACATATAATTGACATGCAGAAAATAGTAGCAATAAACTGACACGATCATATGCTACGTTTGTATTTTGGGTCTTGTCCATCACACCATTCTCCTAATGATGTGATCCCGTTATCAAATGAAATCTCATGTCCATGGCTAGGAAACCTTAACCATCTTTGATCAACGAGCTAGTCTATTAGAGGCATACTAGGGACATGGTTTTGTCTATGTATCCACACATGCATCTAAGTCTCCGATCAATACAATTATGGCATGGACAATAAACGATTGGAAATATGATAATAACTAATTTATTATTGCCTCTAGGGCATATTTCCAACACGTTGCATGGGAAACAAAAAAATCCTACGCACACGCAAGATCTATCCATGGTGATGAGAATCTACGAGAGGGGGAGTGGATCTACATACCCTTGTAGATCGCTAAGCGAGAAGTGTTAAGAAACGTGGTTGATGTAGTCGAACATCTTTGCGATCCAAATCACTAGCCGTCTCGCGATCCGATCACGATCCGTCCGATCTAGCGCCGAACAGACGGCACCTCCGCATTCAGCACACATACAACTTGATGAAGATCTCCACCTCCGTGATCTAGAAAGCAAGGGTGGAGAGGTAGATGAGTTCTCTGGCAGCACAACAACATGGTGGTGGTGGTGGTGGAGCTGATCTGGCAGAGCTTCGCTAAGCTATACCGAACAAATCTAGAGGAGAAGTAATCTCGAGGGAGAGAGGGAAGCACGTGGCTTTTCAGGTGGTGGTTGCCCTCCAAAATCCTCCAATATATATAGTAGGAGAGAGGGTGGGTGGGAGGAACCCTAGGGAATACCCTAGGGGCTTGGCGCACAATAGAGGAGGAGTCCACCTCCCACAAGGGAGGCGGAATCCTAGTGGAACTCCTTCCCACTTGGTCTCCTCTCCCACCCCTTGCGCATAGGCCTCTAGGGTCTGGCTTCCCAACCCACCAAGGGATGGTGCGCCACCTCCTAGTCCCATGTGGCCCCTAGGGTGGGTGGGCCCCACTTGGTGGACCCTCGAAACCCATTCGTCACTCCCGATACACTACCGGTAGTGCCCGAAGCTTTTTCGGAACCCAAATACCACATTCCTATATATCAATCTTTACCACCGGACCATTCCAGATCTCCTCGTGACTTCCGAGATCTCATCCGGGACACTGAACAACCTTCGTTCACCAACATACATAACTCAATACTACTGAAACGTCAGCAAACCTTAAGTGTGCAGACCCTGCGGGTTTGAGAACTATCTAGACATGACCGAGACACCTCTACGGTTAATAACCAATAGCGGGACCTAGATGCCTATATTGGTTCCTACATATTCTATGAAGATCTATATCAGTTGAACCTCTATGTCAAGGATTCAGTTAATCCCGTATGTTGTTCCCTTTGTTCTTCGGTATGTTACTTGCCCGAGATTTGATCGTCGGTATCTCTATACCTAGTTCAATCTCATTACCGACAAGTATCTTTACTCGTTTTGTAATACAAGATCCCATGGCTAACACTTTAGTCACTTTGCTTGCAAGGGTTGTTGTGATGTTGTATTACCGAGTGGGCCCTAAGATACCTCTCCGTCACATGGAGTAACAAATCCCAGTCTTGATCCATGCCCACTCAACAGACACCCTCGGAGATACCTGTAGAGCACCTTTATACAAGATCTCAAGTATATGGCTAGGAAACCTTGACCATCTTTTATCAATGAGCTAGTCTATTAGAGGCATACTAGGGACATGGTGGTGCCTATGTATCGACACATGTATCTCAGATTCCGATCAATACAATTCTAGCATGGATAATAAACAATTACCATGAAAAAGGAAATATGATAATAACTAATTTATTATTGCCTCTAGGGCATATTTCCAACATAAATTTTCCTACTCATGGTTTAAATCTTTGGATGATCATACAATTTTTTATGCGGGATTGAATTTTGCCTCGAGAAATCTTTTAAATTCCGTCGCGAGAGGTACTTTTATGGAAATTATTTTGGGTGAAGCTACTAGATTGATAGATAATATTATGGCAAATTATTCACAATGGCATACTGAAAGAGCACCTACTAGTAAAAAGGTTAATAAATTAGTACTTTGAGTGAAAAAGGTAATGCTGTTATGAAGTTGCTTGCTAGTAAAAATGCTCCTATTGATCTTAATGATGTGCCTTTGTTTACTTTGATTGAGCAAAATAGTGATTCCGTAGATTTGAATTTCATCTCACAAAACAATTTCAATAACAATGCTTATAGAGGTAATTTTAATCCTAGGTCTTTTCCTGGAAATTCCTCTAATAATTATGGTAATTCCTATGGTAATTCTTATAATAATGTTGAATCTGAAACATAAAATTTCTCTCCAGTGCACGGATTTTCATTTTTTACCGGAACGTGATAATGATCTCACATTTTCACACAATATTGATATACAAATTCTTTAAGTTGTACTAATTTTTCAGAATTCTTATAGTTACAGAAGTATGGGTAGAGTATAGATTACTATAGATTGTTTTGTCTGAAACAGATTCAGTTTTTGTTGTATTGTGTGCTTGTTTTGATGAATCTATGGCTTGTATTGAAGGGTATAAGTCATGGTAAAGTTATAATATGGTAGCTATAATGCAATAATAAAATATGAATGGGTTTACAACAATACTTAAAGTGGTAATTTGCTTTATTGTACTAACGGATCTCACGAGAATTTTGTCAAGTTTTGTGTGATTGAAGTTTTCAAGTTTTGGGTGAGATCACGATGGATGAAGGAATAAGGAGTAAGAAGAGCCTAAACTTGGATATGCTACAACACCCCAAGATAATATCCAAATAGTAACAAGCAACTAAGCTTGGGGATGCCCTGAGTGGCATCCCCTCTTTCTTCTAATGACCATCGGTATTTTACTTGGAACTATATTTTTATCCATCACATATCATGAGTTTTTCTTGAAGCGTCTTGTATCTTTGCTTTTTTGCTTTTTATCCTTGATGCACGCACCTATTTGAGAGGGTCAAACTTATGATATGATTTGCTAGAATTGCTCTATATGCTTCACTTAAATCTATTGAGCTATGAAATTGCTCTAGTGCTTCACTTATATATTTTTGAGCACGGCGTGCTTTTACATGTTTTAAGAAATGATCTCATGATTCACTTATATTATCTTGAGAGTTAGTAGTTTTGAAGAAATCCCTCATGCTTCACTTATATTATTTTGAGAGACGAAACTTTTATGCTCATGTTCTTCACTTAAACCCATGCGAGCTTGTCAAAAGCAATGGCAATATATGAAACTAGTCCCAAAGTGATAGATATTCAAGAGGGATATAATAAAAACTTTCATGAATATCATTGGACAAATTAAACTTGATTTTTTGTAATAGTTTTGATACATTACAATAGTAATAAGTGAGTTATGTTAGTGAGTAATTATGCTTAGTAAGAGTATTGATGTTAAGGTTTGTGATTCCCTATGCAAGCACGAAAGTCAATAGTTGTGCTAAAAGATTACATCCTACTTATGATGCATTATTCGGTGTTACTTATGCTTAATGCTCGCTTATGTGATTTTTCTTTTCTTGGTTGGATGCTTCTCAATCTATTTGCTAACCTTCACCTGTACCAAGTAGAAACACTACATGTGCATCCAAAATCCTTAAACCCAATTTTGCCATATGAGTCCACCATACCTACCTATATGCGGTATTTCCATGCCATTCCAAGCAAATTTGTATGTGGCATCTCTAATTTTCAAAATAAAATTTCCTTTCTGTGTGCTCGTACCGCTCATGAAATAGTAGGGGGTGACCGATATTTTTCCATGTTGGATGTGTTATTCTCAAGATTAGTGTTTATTCACTTGCTATTGCACGAGAGTACGATTGTTATAGAGGTGCCCAGTCCCGAAATGAAAATAAATAAAAAATTACTTTATGTTGTCAAATAATAAATTCCTTGGAAAGTGTTGGTATGGAAGGCTGAAAGCAAAAGTATGGTGGAAAAAGGAATAAAATTTATTTTTTGTTTGGGAACCGTTTATGATGTATCTAGCATGGAAGGATATTGAAATCTCTCGGTCGTTTTCGTTGACACGAAAGGCATGCCACCCAAAATATTTTTCTCTATCAATTTAAACCTTAAACCCTGGCACCTCTACAAATCCCTACTTCCCTATGCGAAGGGCCTATCCATTTACTTTATGCAATTTTTATTTTTCAATTTGAGTCTCCATCTTCTCTTATAAAGCACCAACTAGGAGGCACTATGATCGTACTTGACCATTAAGTGTAACTAATATTTGAGTGTGTATCATGAATGGATCAATGATTGAGCATGATGGGCTAGGGACAACTTTATTTAGTGTTGATATTTTGAAAGACATGGTTGCTTGTTGATATGCTTCAGTATTAAAGTTTTCATGTCAAAACTAGACTATTGCTTTGAACCATCTAAAAATTCCAAATGTCCATGTACAAAGAAAAGAATATGTGATGACCATGTTAGGCAACATTCCACATAAAAAATGTTTTTATCATTTACCTACTCTAGGACGAGTAGGAATTAAGCTTGGGGATGCGGATACGTCTCCAACGTATCTATATTTTTTCTTGTTCCATGTTGTTATATTATCAATCCTGGATGTTTTACAATCATTTCATAGCAACTTTATATCATTTTTTGGGACTAACCTATTGACATAGTGCCAAAGTGTCAGTCGATGTTTTTGCTTGTTTTTTACTTTGCAGAAAATCAGTACTAAACGAAGTCCAAACACCGTGAAAATATTTGGAGATTTTTTTTGGACGAAAGACACCAGATGGGCCAGACAAGTGCCATAGAGGATGCACGAGGTGGGGAACATCCATCAGGGCACGCCAGAGGCCCCTGATGTGCCCTGGTGGGTGGTGCCCACCTTAGGACCCCCTACACCGACTATCGCCTCTATAAATACTCAAATGTTCGAAAAACCATAGAGGAGTTGACGAAACACAATTCTAGCGGCCGCATGTTCCAGAATCTCGAGATCCAGTCTAACACCATCACGGAGGGGTTCATCTTCATCATAGGTGCCTTTCTGATGATGTGTGAATAGTCCACCATAGACCCACGGGTACGTAAGCAGTAGCTAGATGGCTTCCTCTCTCTCTCTCTTATGATTCTCAATACAATGGTCTCTTGGAGATCTATTTGATGTAATGACTTTTGCGGTGTGTTTGCTGGGATCCAATGAATTTTGAGTTCATGATCAATTTCTATCCATGAATATGATTGAGTCTTATTTGGTATCTTATTTGCATGATTAATTATAGCCTCGTATTTCTTCTTCGAATATTTGGTTTAGTTAGGCCAACTACATCGATTTTTCTTGCCATGGGAAGAGGTGATTTGTGATGGGTTCGATCTTGTGATGTTCTTTCCCAATGACAGAAGGGGCAGCACGACATGCATGTACCATTTCCATTAAGGATAACAAGATGGGGTCTATTCCTACATGAATAGATCTTGTCTACATCATGTCACCGTTCTTATTGCATTACTCTGTTTTCCCATGAACTTAATACACTAGATGCTTGCTGGACAACGATCGATGTGTGGAGTAATAGAAATCGATGCAGAATCGTTTCGGTCGACTTATCTTGGATGTGATGCCTATATAATGATCATTGCATGGATATAGTCATGATTATTTGATCTTCTATCAACTGCCCAACAGTAATTTGTTCACCCACCGTGCGCTATACTCATGAGATAAGCCAATATTGAAACCTACGGCCCCCGGGTCTACTTTTCCAACATATTACTTTCCGATCTACTATTTTGCCATTTTGTTTTCAGATCTATCAATCCAAAAAAACCAAAAATACCTTGCTGCACTTTTTGTTTACCTATCTTATTTTGTGTTCTTGCGAGATCTATTTGCCAAAACTATCACTACCTCATCTATATTTTTATCGCTGAGAGCTTGACAACCTCTCTGACGCGTCAGGTTGTAGGTATTTATTATTTGTGTGCAGGTGATGTTTATGTAGGTGCTTGATTTTCCTCTACGGATTGATACCTTGGTTTCATAACTGAGGGAAATACTTATCGTCGATGTGTTGCAACATCCCTTCCTCTTTGGGGAAATATCGACGTAGGCTCAAGCCACGTCAATAGGTTAGTTCCCAAAAATGATATAAAATAGCATATAAAGATCCTAGAATGATATATAATAGCACGGAACAATAAAAAATTATAGATATGTTGGAGACGTATCAACATCCCCAAGCTTAATTCCTGCTCGTCCTCGAGTAGGCAAATGAGAAATACAGAATTTTTGATGCGACATGTTACCCAACATGTAATCTCTTTTAGGGATGATCTTTGAGAAACGACGAACTAATGAACATCAACATAATCATACGATGAACATAAGTAACATAATCATTAACTTTCAAAACATACGATCCTTAAAGAATGTTACTCCCCACTCAATTTATCATATTAGGATGCCATGACTCCGTCTTCACCACATAAGTACACTTAATGAGTACCAAGGTGTCTAGTCAAGCAATTGGATCGTACTTCTAACACACTTCGGCATTTTCAACCTCACTCAATACATGAGCGTGAACCATGGATGTAGCATATGGGTGGAATGGAGTATGGTGGTAGGGATCAAAAGGAGTCAAAGTGGAAATAAAGTCTCGCATCAACTAGGCATATCAATGGGTTATGGAGATGCCCATCGATAGATATCAATGGGAGGAGTGCATTCAACTTGCTTGCTCATGAATACCGCAGGCATTTGAGGAAGCCCTTCATTGGAATATACAAGCCAAGTTCTACAATGAAAAATTCCCACTAGCATATGAAAATGACAACTCACGAGACTCTCTATATGAAGAACAAGGTGCCACTTTGAGGCACAAGTGTGGTAAAGGATAGTAGCAAAGTCCCTCTCTCTTTTTCTCTCATTTTTTCTTTCTTTCTCCCTTTTTTATTTTTCTTTCTTTTCCTTGTTTTTACTTTTTCTTTCCTTTTCTTTCTTTTTCTTTCTTTTTCTTTCTTTTTCTTTCTTTTTTTCTTGGTGGGATCATTTGGCCTCCCCCATTTTTCATTTTTCGTCCAGAGCTCGTCCTGACTTGTGGGGGGGATCATATATCCCATTGTCCTTTCCTCACTGGGACAATGCTCTAATAATGATGATCATAACACTTTTATTAATTTACAACTCGATATAACAACTCTATATCAATGCCTCTAGCAGTGTACCAGAATGTGCAATGATCTAGCATAACATGTAAACAATGATGAACGGTGTCTTTGCCACAAATACTATGTCAACTATATGATCATGCAAAGCAATATGATGATGAACACACAAGTCATGTGATGTAACAGTGGAAGTTGCATGGTAATATATCTTAGAATGGCTATGGAAATGCCATAATAGGTAGGTATGGTTGCTGTTTTGAGGAAGATATAAGGAGGGTTACGTGTAATAGAGCATATCATATCACGGGGTTTGGACGCATCGGCGAAAGCTGCACCGATCCTCGAGTTCAGAATGGTCAGTGCATGGTACCGAAGTGGCTAGCAATATACGGAAAGGTGAATGTGCGTACATCCATGGATTCACATCAGTCATAAAGAATTCATATACTTATTGCAAAGCCTTATCAGCTCTCGCGAAACAAAGCATTATCACATGCCCCTAGGGATGAGGTTGGGAGGAGTTAACCATCACGCGCCTCCGACCCAAACAACATTAAGATTTCAACAAGGAATATGAATGCTCACACATAAATATCATGCCATAACAATTATTTAGATGAGAAACAAGTAACAAGCTTTTACTACCAATATTTCTACTATCCAACAATCATGTACTCATGCCCTTCCATATTACTACATCAATATCATTAAATCACAATTCTTATCATAGTCTACATGAAGGTTTAATTATACACTCCTTGAATACCTATCCTTTTTGGACTAGTCTTATAACCCGTGCAAATTACCATTACTGTTTATTTAGACTCTCAAACAAATTTAAGTGAAGCATGGTAGTTCAACTATTTCTATAAAATCTACATGTCACTGTGCTCTACAAGATATAAGTGAAGCACTAGAGCAACTACTACGCTCAAAAGATATAAGTGAAGCATGTAGAGTACTCTAACAAATTATGATGAACATGTGTCTCTCTCATATAGGTGTGTCCAGAAAACAATGATTGTGTCAAACTAAAAATAAATCAAACTATAATACATGACGCTCCAAGCAAAATATAACTCAAAGTGACATACCGATGGAATGGAGACGAAAGAGGGGATGCCTTCCGGGGCATCCCCAAGCTTAGACGCTTGATTCTTCCTAGATTTTTACCTTGGTGTGCCTTGTTCATCCCCATGCTTAGGGTCTTGCCGCTCCTTATTCCTTCATCCATTGTGGTCTCACCCAAAACATGAAAACTTCAGCACACAAAACTCAACAAAACCTCGTGAGATCCGTTAGTATAATCAACATATCAAATAATTTAGGTACTATTACAAATTGATTCATATTTCATTATTGCATAATAGGTATTGTATTCTAACTTATTCATGGCTGATACCCTCCAATACAATCCATAACATCATAAAAACAAGCAAACTATGCAAGCAAAAAACAAAATGTATCTAAAATAGAACAATTTGTAAAGATCTATAGAGAAACTATACTTATGTAACTCCTAAAATTATGAAAAAATTTAGGACAACCTAGGAAATTTGTATACCAATATGGTGTAATAATTTCAGATCAAAAATACGTTCTAGTATAATCTGAGAAATTCTCCACTGGACAAAAAACCTTTTGTTTTTGCACCGTATCTATTCTACTATCTTCCAAATCCTCCCAAAGGCTTTACTTGCCACAAACACTATTTTGAACATAAAAAACAATCGCTAAAGAGTTAATAATCCTATCAACACACCAAAACAAAAACAAAAACAAAAATGTAAAGATAAATATTGGGTTGCCTCCCAACAAGCACTATTGTTTTATGCCCCTAGGTACGCATAATGCATAGTATCAAGTGTTGTCATGTCTGAATTTTGCAACTTGGGGTGTATGTTTATCGGGAGGCTTTTCAAAAACAATGGGAAACACGTCATCTATTAAAATCTTATCATTTTGAAGGCTAGTTTCCTCAAACCCTTGTTGGTTCCCCTTCACCGTCCAAGAATATTGTTGATTAATACCAGTGAAGACTTGTTGGATAATATGCAAAGCAGAAATTTCCTTTTTAGTATTTTGATCATAAGTATAATTATCACGAAATGCATATCTCATCATATAATCTTCATCATATAAAATTTCATCTATCACAGGATGTTCATGACTTATATTATAGAAGTCAAAGATCTCTCGAGCCACTCGCACTATGTAAGCAAATTCATTCATGAGGATAAGAATAGCTATATTTTACCCTTAGGGTTATTGATAACGAGTAACTCATAGAAAAGTCTTTGCAAGGTGGGGTGAGTACGCATAAATCTTATTTCAAATTTAAGCACAAGCACTGCAATAGCGTTGGATAACTATTGGTTCTTTGAAAAGTAGGAATATCACTGCAAACCAAAGCTCCCACACAATTAAAGAACTCTTGAATAATGTTTTTTCCATTGATATTCCCTTGTCCTGCCACAAAAATTTTCGTATCAAATTATTGGGAATTTCTACTTTAGAGATTTTATCATCCTCGCCCTTCTTGATAACAAACTCACACATGATAGCAACTTCGAACAAACAAGCAAACGAGTAAACTAAACAGTATACTAGGTAACTAAACAAACAAGCAAATAGAAATATTTTTGCATTTTTGATTTTCATATAAATAAAAATATAAAACCAAACAAAAAGTAGAACAAGTGAATGACAATTTATGTAAAGGTACCTAGAAAGAATTTGATGATGTCTCCCCCGCAACGGCGCCAGAAAATCTTCCTGCTACTTGTGAGTTGCGTTGGGATTTTCCACGAAGAGGAGAGGAGATGAAACACAATAGAGATAAGTATTTACCTCAGTGAGAACCAATGTTATCGAGCCAATAGGAGAATCACACAAACTCCCAACAACAACACCTACACACAGAGAATCAGACATTTGCACCCAACGTGGGCAAGAGGGTTGTCAAGCTCCTTGAACTCGTTACTTGCAAGGATTAAATAATGATAGATAGATATTGCAAACAAGTAAAGTAAATAAAAATATAAAAAGGTAGTGAGGTATTTTTAGGGGTTTAGTATTTATGTTTAAATAGACCCCGAGGCCATAGTGTTCACTAGAGTCTTCTCTCTCGAAAGTAGCATATGGTGGGTAAAGAAATTACCGTTGACCAATTTATAGCAAATCGCATAGTTATGACATGTTATTCAGGGCAATGATCATGTATATATAGGCATCACGTCCATAAACAAGTAGACCGAAACAATTCTCCATCTACTACTATTACTTCACCAATCGACTGCTATCCAACATGCACCTGTGGTATTAAGTTCATAACAAATGAAGTAATGCTTGGAGCGCAGATGACATGATGAAGACAAAGTAACAGATGAAATATGTTCAGAACCCATCGTTTTATCCTTAGTAGAAAAAATACAAATACATGTCTTGACCCCTTCTGTCATGAGGATAGAGCACCGCAAGATTGAACCCACTACAACACACCACTCCCACTGAAGATAAACCAATCTACTTGGCCAAATTAAACCGATAGACCAAAGAGAAATACTAATCTATAAGATCATGCATATTGAAATTCAGAGGAGACTCAATAACTTTTCATGAATAATATGATCATAAACCCACAATTCATCAAATCCCAACAAACACACTGCAAAAGAAAATTACATCGAATAGATCATTGCGAAGATGCGATGAACTTTGTATTGTAAATAAAAAGAGATAGAAGAAGTCATCTAGGTACTAGATATGGACTCGTAGGTCTATGGTGGACTACTCACACATCATCATGGGAGCACCAAGGTTGATGTAGAGGCCCTCCGTGATCGATCCCCACTCCAGCAGAGTATCGGAACAGGGCTCCAGATGGGCAGACGGCAGAATAGAGACTTGCGACGGTGAAAAAGGGTTTCGGGTGGCTTCCTGTTGGTTTCCGAATATTTGAGGATTTATAGAAGTGGAATTACACTAGGAGGATCCACAAGGGGCCCACAAGGAAGGTCGACGCTCCTATTGGGGAACGTCGCATGGGAAACAAAAAAATTCCTACGCTCACGCAAGACCTATCCATGGTGACGAGCATCTACGAGAGGGAGAGTGAATCTACACACCCTTGTAGATTGCTAAGTGGGAAGCGTTAAGAAACACGGTTTGGTGTAGTTGAATGTCTTCACGATCCAAATCGCCGAGCGTCCCGCGATCCAATCACGATCCGTCCCGATCAAGCACCGAACGGACGTCACCTCTGCGTTCAACACACGTACAGCTTGATGACGACCTCCGCCTTCTTAATCTAGCAAGAGGGAGCGGAGAGGTAGAAGAGTTCTCTGGCAGCGTGACGGCGCTCCGGCGATGGTGGTGGAGCTATTCCGGTAGGGCTTCGCCTAAGCACTGCAGAAATCCGATCTAGAGGAGAAACTATGCACTGGAGGAACGGGTAGCACGTGGCTGAAAATCTTGTGCCAGAACCCTAAAACCCTCTAGTATATATAGGAGGATAGGAGGAGGAGGCTTGCCTCCCAAGGAGCCAGTCCTTGGGTCAGCCGAACTAGGAGGGAGGAGTCCTCCTCCACTCCTAGTAGGATTAGGACTCCTTCCTAATTTAGCCCTTTTGCCTTTTTCCACCTTTTTCCTTTTGGGCTTTTTCTTGCCAGCCGCATGGGCCCTTTGTGGGACTTCCTCCAGACCACTAAGGGCTGGTATTCATCCTCCCACAGCCCATGTAGCCTCTTGGGTCGAAATACCCCTCCCGATGGTCTCCCGGTACACTACCGACACTCCCGGTACACTACCGATGAGGCCGAAACTTTTCCGGCGACCAAAATAAGACTTCCTATATATCAATATTTACCTCCGAACCATTCCGGAGCTCCTCGTGACGTCCGGGATCTCATCCGAGACTCCGAACAACCTTTGGTCACCACCATACATAACTCTATACTACCGAAATGTCACCAAACCTTAAGTGTGCAGACCTTGCGGGTTCGAGAACTATGTAGACATGATCGAGACACCTCTACGGTCAATAACCAATAGCGGGACCTGGATGTCCATATTGGTTCCTACATATTCTACGAAGATCTTTATTGGTCGAACCTCTATGTCAAGGATTCAGTTAATCCCGTATGATGTTCCCTTTGTTCATCGGTATGTTACTTGCCCGAGATTCGATCGTCGGTATCTCCATACCTAGTTCAACCTTGTTATCGACAAGTCTCTTTACTCGTTCCGTAATACAAGATCCCGTGACTAACACTTAATCACATTGATTGCAAGGCTTATTGTGATGTTGTATTACCGAGTGGGCCCTAAGATACCTCTCCGTCACACGGAGTAACAAATCCCAGTCTTGATCCATGCCAACTCAATAGACACTTTCGGAGATACCTGTAGAGCACCTTTATAGTCACCCAGTTACGTTGCGACATTTGATGCACACAAGGCACTCTTCTGGTGTCTGTGAGTCACATGATCTCATGGTCATAGGAACATATACTTGACATGCAGAAAACTGTAGCAATAAACTGACACGATCATATGCTACATTTGTAGTTTGGGTCTTGTCCATCACATCATTCTCCTAATGATGTGATCCCATTATCAAATGACATCACATGTCAATGGCACCAGTGTTGTCACAGAACAGGTTCATTGGATTCAGTGCACTGGGCACTACTCCAAGATCTGTCATGAACTGCTTCATCCAGACACCTTCCTTCGCTGCCTCCGAGGCTGTGATGTACTCCGCTTCGCACGTAGAATCGGCTACCACGCTTCGCTTGGAACTGCACCATCTTACCGCTCCCCATTGAGAATAAATACGTATCCGGTTTGTGACTTAGAGTCATCCGGATCAGGGTCAAAGCTTGCATCGACATAACCCTTTACGACGAGCTCTTCATCACCTCCATAAACAAGAAACATTTCCTTAGTCCTTTTTAGGTACTTAAGGATATTCTTGACCGCTGCCCAGTGTTCCATTCCAGGATCACTTTGAAACCATTCAGCCATACTTATGGCAAGGCTGACATCGGGTCTTGTGCACAGCATTGCATACATGATAGAGCCTATGGCTGAAGCATAGGGGATGACACTCATCTTTTCTCTATCTTCTGCAGTCACTTGGCATTGAGTCTTACTCAACTTCACACCTTGTAACACAAGCAAGAACCCCTTCTTGGACTGATCCATTTTGAACTTCTTCAAAACTTTATCAAGGTATGTGCTCTGTGAAAGTGCTATTAAGCGTCTCGATCTATCTCTATAGATCTTAATGCCTAATATGAAAGTAGCTTCTCCTAGGTCCTTCATTGAAAAACTCTTGTTCAAATATTCCTTCACGCTTTCCAGCATTTCTATATTGTTTCCAATAAGCAATATGTCATCCACATATAATATTAGAAATGCTATAGAGCTCCCACTCACGTTCTTGTAAATACAAGCTTCTCCATAAACTTGTATAAACTCAAACGCTTTGATCACCTCATCAAAGTGCTTATTCCAATTCCGAGATGCTTGCACTAGCCCATAGATGGATCGCTGGAGTTTACAAACTTTGTCAGCATTCTCTACGGTGAGGAATGCTGTTTTTGACATCCATCTGCCAAATTTCATAATCGAAATAAGCAGCTATTGCCAACATGATTCTGACAGACTTAAGCATCGCTACGGGTGAGAATGTCTCATTGTAGTCAACTCCTTGAACTTGTGTAAAATCCTTTGCCACAAGTTGAGCTTTATAGACGGTGACATTACCGTCCACATCCGTCTTCTTCTTAAAGATCCATTTGTTCTGAATGGCCTTTCGCCCTGCATGTAATACTTCCAAAGTCCATACTTTGTTTTCATACATGGATCCCATCTCGGATTTCATGGCCTCTAACCATTTCTCGGAATCCGGGCCCATCACCGCTCCTCCATAGCTTGTAGGTTCATTGTTGTCCAATAACATGACCTCCAAGACAGGGTTGCCGAACCACTCAGGAGTAGTACGCGCCCTTGTCGACCTACGACGTTCAATAGTAGCTTGATCTGAAGCTTCATGATCATCATCATTAACTTCCTCTTCTACCGTCGTAGGTTCCACAAAAACATCTTTCTGCGCCGCGCTACTTTTTGGTTGAAGTAAAGGTTCAATAACCTCATCAAGCTCTATTTTCCTCCCACTCAATTCTTTCGAGAGAAACTCTTTCTCAAGAAACGTTCCATTCTTAGCGACAAACACTTTGCCTTCAGATCTGAGATAGAAGGTATACCCGACTGTCTCCTTCGGGTATCCTATGAAGACACATTTCTCCGCTTTGGGTTCCAGCTTTTCAGGCTGAAGCTTTTTGACATAAGCATCACATCCCCAAACTTTAAGAAACGAAAACTTTGGCCTCTTGCCAAACCATAGTTCATATGGCGTTGTCTCAACGGATATTGATGGTGCCCTATTTAAAGTGAATGCAGCTGTCTCTAATGCATAACCCCAAAACGATAGTGGCAAATCAGCAAGAGACATCATAGAACGCACCATATCTAATAAGGTTCGATTACGACGTTCGGACACACCATTACGCTGTGGTGTTCCGGGCGGTGTCAACTGCGAAACAATTCCACATTGTCTTAAATGACTACCAAACTCATAACTCAGATATTCACCTCCTCGATCAGATCGCAGGAACTTAATCTTCTTGTTACGATGATTCTCAACTTCACTCTGAAATTGCTCGAACCTTTCAAACGTTTTAGACTTGTGTTTCATTAAGTAAATATACCCATATCTACTTAAGTCATCGGTGAAGGTGAGAAAATAACGATATCCACCATGCGCTATAACATTCATTGGACCGCACGCATCAGTATGTATGATTTCCAATAAGTCACTCGCCCGTTCCATTGTTCCAGAGAACGGCGTTTTAGTCATCTTGCCCATGAGGCATGGTTCACATGTGTCAAGTGATTCAAAATCAAGTGATTCCAAAAGTCCATCAGCATGGAGCTTTCTCATGCGTTTTACACCAATATGACCTAAACGGCAGTGCACACAAGAAAGTGGTACTATCATTATCAACTCTACATCTTTTGGCATCAATGTTATGAACATGTGTCTCGTCACTATCAAGATTCAATATGAATAAACCCCTCACATTGGGTGCATGACCATAAAAGATATTACTCATATAAATAGAACAACCTTTATTCTGTGATTTAAATGAGTAACCGTCTCGCAATAAACAAGATCCAGATATAATGTTCATGCTTAACGCATGCACTAAATAAAAATTATTTAGGTTCATCACTAATCCCGATGGTAATCGAAGAGAGAGCATGCCACGGCAATCACATCAACCTTGGAACCATTTCCCACGTGCATCGTCATTTCATCCTTTGCCAGCCTTCATCTATTCCGTAGTTCCTATTTTGAGTTGCAAATGTGAGCAACCGAACCGGTATCAAATACCCAGGCACTACAACGAGAGCTAGTAAGGTACACATCAATAACATGTATATCATATATACCTTGTTTGTCGTTGGCCGCCTTCTTGCCAGCTAGGTACTTGGGGCAGTTGCGCTTCCAGTGACCAGTTCCCTTGCAATGAAAGCACTCAATTTCTGGCTTGGGTCCATGCTTGGTTTCTTTACAGGAGTAGCAATTGCTTCGCCATCCTTCTTGGTTTTACCCTTCTTGCCCTTGCCCTTGCCATTCTTCTTGAAACTAGTGGTTTTATTGACCATCAACACTTGATGTTCTTTCTGGATTTTAGACTCAGCGACTTTTAGCATCGCAAACAGCTCGGCGACTGACTTGTTCATCCCGTGCATGTTATAGTTCATCACAAAGCTCTTGTAACTAGGTGGCAGTGATTGAAGAACTCTGTCAGTGATCGCCTCTGGCGGAAGGGCAATTCCCAACTCCTCTAGACGAGTCGAATACCCAGACATTCTGAGTATATTTTCACTGATAGACCCATTCTCCTCCATCTTGCAAGCATAGAACTTATCGGAGGTCTCATACCTCTCGATTAGGGCATTCTTCTGAAAGGTAAACTTCAACTCCTGGAACATCTCATATGCTCCATGACGTTCAAAACATCTTTGAAGTCCCGTTTCTAAGCCATACAATATTGCACACTGAACTATTGAGTAATCTCTAGAACGTGCCTCCCAAGCATTCTTAACATCTTCGGATGACATGTCTTCTGGTTGGTCACCAAGCGGTGCATCAAGGACATCTGATTTCTAGGAAGCCGTGAGGATAATCCTCAGATTACGGGCCCAGTCAACAAAGTTACTTCCATCATATTTCAACTTAGCTTTCTCTAGGAACGCATTAAAATTCAGGGGTGCTACTACGCGAGCCAGTGATCTACAACATAAATATGCAAAGTTTACTTAGACTATTGTTCAAGATAATGAGTTTAGTTAATCAAATTACTAAAGATCCCACTCAAATTGACATCCCTCAGGTCATCTGAGTGTCACATGATCCAAATTCACCAACTCAAGTCTAATCATCACGTGAGTTGAGGTGGTTTCAATGGTGAACATCATTATGTTGATCATATCTACTATATGAGTCATGTTCGACCTTTTGGTCTCTTGTGTTCCGAGGCCATGTCTGTACATGCTAGGCTCGTCAAGTTTTAACCCGAGTGTTCTGCATGTGCAACACTGGCTTGCACCCGTTGTATGTGAAGGTAGAGTCTATCACACCCGATCATCACGTGGTGTCTAGACACGACAAACTTTCGCAACGGTGCACACTCGGGGAGAACACAATTCATCTTGAAATTTAAGTGAGGGGTCACCTTATAATGCTACTGTCGTCCTAAGCAAAACAGGGTGCATAAAAGGATTAACATCACATGCAAATCATAAGTGACATGATATGGCCATGAACTTGTGCTTTTGATCTCCATCTTGAAAGCACCGGCATGATCTCCATCGTCACCGGCACGACACAATGATCTCCAACAACGTGTTGCCATCGAGGTTGTCGCGCCCATCATGCTTGTACTACTATTGCTATCGTTTAGCGATAAAGTAAAGCATTACATAGTGCTTAATGATTGACACGCAGGTCATACAATAATTAAAAACAAACTTATGGCTCCTGCCGGTTGCCGTACTTATCGACATGCAAGTCGTGATATTCTATACAACACATGATCATCTCGTACATCACATATATAACATCATGTAATTGGCCATATTACGTCACAACATACCATGCAAAAACAAGTTAGACGTCCTCTAATTGTTGTTGCATGTTTTATGTGGCTGCTATAGGTATCTAGCAAGAACGATTCTCACCTATGCATAAACCACAACAGTGATACATAAGTTGCTTTTCAACCTTCTCAAGGACTACCTTTGTCGAATCCGATCCAACTAAAGTAGGAGAAACAGACACCCGCCAGCCATCTTTGTGCAACGAAGTTACAAGTCAGTCGATGGAACCGGTCTCTCATAAGCGTACGAGTAAGGTTGGTCCGGGCCGCTTCATCCCACAATACCGCTGAACCAAAACACGACCAAGGGAGGAAGCAATCTAAGCATCAACGCCCACAAACTCTTTGTGTTCTACTCGAGATCTCATCTACACATAGACCTAGCTCATGATGCCACTGTTGGGGAACGTCGCATGGGAAACAAAAAATTTCCTACGCTCACGCAAGACCTATCCATGGTGATGAGCATCTACGAGAGGGAGAGTGAATCTACATACCCTTGTAGATCGCTAAGCGGGAAGCGTTAAGAAATGCGGTTAGTGTAGTTGAACGTCTTCGCGATCCAAATCGCCGAGCATCCCGCTATCCAATCACGATCCGTCCCGATCAAGCACCGAACGGACGACAACTCCGCCTTCAGCACACGTACAGCTTGATGATGATCTCCGCCCTCTTGATCCATCAAGAGGGAGCGGAGAGGTAGAAGAGTTCTCCGGCAGCATGACGGCGCTCCGGCGATGGTGGTGAAGCTATTCCGGCAGGGCTTCACCTAAGCATTGTAGAAATCCGATCTAGAGGAGAAACTATGCACTGGAGGAACGGGTAGCACGTGGCTGAAAATCTTGTGCCAAAACCCTAAAACCCTCTAGTATATATAGGAGGAGAGGAGGAGGAGGCTTGGCTCCCAAGGAGCCAGCCCTTGGGTCGGCCGAACCAGGAGGGAGGAGTCCTCCTCCTCCACTCCTAGTAGGATTAGGACTCCTTCCTAATTTAGCCCTTTTGCCTTTTCCCACCTTTTTCTTTTTGGGATTTTTCTTGCCAGCCGCATGGGCCCTTTGTGGGACTTCCTCCAGCCCACTAAGGGCTGGTATTCATCCTCCCACAGCCCATGTAGCCTCTTGGGTCGAAATACCCCTCCCGATGGTCTCCCGATACACTACCGATGAGCCCGAAACTTTTCCGACGACCAAAATAGGACTTCCTCTATATCAATATTTACCTCCGAACCATTCCGGAGCTCCTCGTGACGTCCGGGATCTCATCCGGGACTCCGAACAACCTTCGGTCACCATCATACATAACTCTATACTACCGAAACGTCACCAAACCTTAAGTGTGCAGACCCTGTGGGTTCGAGAACTATGTAGACATGACCGAGACACCTCTACGGTCAATAACCAATAGCGGGACCTAGATGTCCATATTGGTTCCTACATATTCTACGAAGATCTTTATCGGTCAAACCTCTATGTCAAGGATTCCGTTAATCCCGTATGATGTTCCCTTTGTTCTTCGGTATGTTACTTGCCCGAGATTCGATTGTCGGTATCTCCATACCTTGTTCAACCTCGTTATCGCAAGTCTCTTTACTCGTTCCGTAATACAAGATCCCGTGACTAACACTTAGTCACATTGCTTGCAAGGCTTATTGTGATGTTATATTACCGAGTGGGCCCTGAGACACCTCGCCGTCACACGGAGTAACAAATCCCACTCTTGATCCATGCCAGCTCAATAGACACCTTCGAAGATACCTGTAGAGCACCTTTATAGTCACTCAGTTACGTTGCGACATTTGATGCACACAAGGCACTCTTCCGGTGTCCATGAGTCACATGATCCCATGGTCATAGGAACATATACTTGACATGCAGAAAACTGTAGCAATAAATTGACATGATCATATGCTACGTTTGTAGTTTGGGTCTTGTCCATCACATCATTCTCCTAATGATGTGATCCCGTTATCAAATGACATCACATGTCAATGGCTAGGAAACCTTGACCATCTTTGATCAACGAGCTAGTTCACTAGAGGCATACTAGGGACAAAGTGTTGTCTATTTACCCACACATGTAATGTGTTTCCAATCAATACAATTATAGCATGGATAATAAACGATTATCATGAACAAGGAAATATAATAATAAACACTTTATTTATTGCCTCTAGGGCATATTTCCAACAGCTCCTACCCCTCTGGGCACGCTGAGGTGCCTTGTGGACTCCTCGTCAGGCTTCCTAACATCTCTCGAAGCTTCCTGGGAAAATCGTCAAAAAGTTTAGTAGCATTTGGACTTCGGTTTGTTATTGGTTTTTATATAGTTATTGTTGTGATAATTGGTTTGAAATTTCTATTTATGGATTTCTATTTTCATGCCCTTGGTTCCTTAGTTGTACTTAGTTTTGCCCAAACGTCTTTGTTTTCCTCACTTTTCCCCTTGTCCCTCTACCAGAACCTCATGGATGCCCGAGTGGAGCATTTCTGTTGGGTCAATTCCATTGACCGTTACATGAATGAGTTCATGATGAGTGGGACCATTAAAATTGCTGACATGTGGAGCTGCTTAAAATGTTGACATGTCACAGGCCCTTGCTAAAAAACAAACCCACCCTCTCCCTTTCTTACATGTGGGACCAATGAACAAAGGGACCTTGGAAGAAAAAAAACACCCTAGCTCCCTGGCCATGCCGGCGACCACTGGACACGGTGGAGGATGCTTTGTGGCCGGAGGAAGCCTGAAAACTCCCGCATCAAGGAGACCCTCCTCGCTCTTCTCTCTCATGCCCTCGCTTCCACACACCCTCTCTCTCTACTCTCTCCTCCCGGTGGAACCCTAGCACCGCCTTGGTCCCAATCGTGCACTCGTCTCCAACCACCCCAACGAATTCAGAGCACCTTCGATACGTTTGACAATCCCCTTCCATCCTCGTGAGTTGTATGTGCTTTGATGCAGTGTAATGACTGAATCGACCCCTTCATCCCTGACTCCGGCCACCGCATCTGAGCTCATTTTCGTCGCCGTTGTGTTCCCTCCGGCTTCACTGACCGTCTATGTGTCCTCAGATGACCTCTACCACATCTCTTTGCATTTTCCCTTCTCTATTGTTCCCTAGAATGGGCTGTCGTAGCGAGTAGCGAGCTGCTCACTACCGTCGTGGAATTGTTCGCCGACAGTGACTCCGGTGAGCAAATGGTCACCAGCGTCGCTAGCTCGAATTTTCACATGAAATAGTCCATATTGGCGGCCTACTGCCAAAATATTTTGAGTTATTGAGTTTTTTTTGCTATAGTTTAAATGAATTTATGGACATTTACCAAAAATAATCCAAAATTGAACTACAAGTGTGTTATAGTTTGGTTCCAAAAAGTGTCAAAATCATTTCAAGGTACTCAGGTAGGATTATATGCACTACTCACATATGTTTTTTGAACGATTCATCTTTTTTCTATGAATAGCCATGCTGACTATGTTGAGCCCATTTTGAAAAAAGCAAAAGGAAATGATGAAAGATTCAAAATAGCAATTCTTTTGCATGGAGTCTTTTATGTGTACTACTTTCCTAAAAAAATGATAAATTAGGAATACAATGTTTAAAAATATATACACAAAATGTACTACCATCTATGAAGGTTGATTCCAACGCCATCTAGCATCAACACCCCTCAAATTTCGAACATAAGATTAATGGTTTATACAGAGACTGGACCGGGACCAACACACGATCCTTCTTTCCCGCTTATGGACACCGTCTATAAAGCCACAACCTTCCATGACCGTGCCCATAGGAAAAACCCACACCATGAGAAAGAGAAACAGGAGGAGGAAGAAACAATATAAACTTTCATGGCAATCAATAACAATTAATGTTGGTGAGCGTTAATGTTACATTTTTAGGTTTGTTTCAAATGACATATAGCTTGTATACTTTGTTTGAAAACATGATTTCAAATATACTCCACTCGTTACAAGCCTGATTTTCCCCAGCGTTTACGGAAGGAGAGTCTTTGGAACACACGGAAGGTGGCACTAAGTATAAACGCGCCAACCTAACAGCAAGAGCCGTCGAAATCCACGGTGGTTCGGCCGCAGCAACTCCAGCGGTCCAGTCCCGATCGACCCCCACACAACTCGTACTGGTGAGCGTTATCCTGTCCCACACCAGACAATCGGAGAACGTGACCTCCGCGTCACCTCACCGCGCCAACCCCCACCCCTGCGCGAAATAATTCCGTCCCCGTCCAAACGCCGCTTCCCACCCGGGCCGACGCGCGGCCACGTGGGTCCCGATCCTTGACACCCTCTCCAGCACACTGACGCAGAGGGCCCCTGTCCCGGGTACGCATGAACGGAATGGCGAAGCAGCTAATCCGGCGCCGCGGTGGGGTGCGCCGCGGGTGAGCCTACCGCGGTGGGGACCGCACCGGGGGCGGTATATATAGGCCCCGCACCTTCTGTATCGCGTTTCCACTTAGTCCAATAAATAATTATAATATTGTAGCATTTCGCCGCTCTTTAAACAGATTTTTTTGGCCTTCGTCTCCGCTCCGTCTCGTCTCGTCTCACCACCGCCAGTCCACCACCAGCTCGCCGGAATTCGCTCGCCGGAGGGGCGCTGCGGCGGCATACCTAGGAAGAGGAGCAAAGAATGGGGAGGAGTGGAGGGTTGCCCGCTGCCGCGCTCGCTCGCTAGGGTTAGGTGCGCGCGTGCGTGAGGATGGAGCTCGCTCTTTGAGCTCGCCTCGCCGCCCCCCGCCAAGGGCATTAGCTGTGCGGTTGCTCTGCGCTGTGTGATCCGCCCTCCTGTGAACTCCGGGGGAGCCGTTTTGGCTTGCGCCATGGAGCCGTCTCTTCCGGATGCGGCCACGGGTTGCGTGTTGCGGTAAGCTCCAGGCTGTGACAAGCTGAAGGGGATCTCAGCTGCCGATCTGGTGAGCCTACAAATTCTTCCGTTTCTACCTTTTTTTTTTGCCTTTTTTTCATACAAATTCAGGATGCGTTCCATTTCTGTGGAGAAAAATGGTGTTTGAATTCCTCGAGGTTTTTGTTTGGGGGTAATTTTGTGCGTATTGTTCTAGCTTTCTGTGATCTGTGCTCGGGTTCGGGGGATACTTTGATGCGGTTGGGCAGTATTTTGGTCCGTTCCGCCTTTTTATTTTGATCACAAGTTTCTTGTGCTCTTTCGAGCTCGCCGAGGACGAGGAGCATTAAATTTCCCGTCGCCTTTTGGGCTGTTTTATGGCTAATTAGTTTGGGAGCACATAGTTCTGCACGGAATTTTGCATAACCTTTTTAAATCGGTAATTCGAGTTGTTTCGGTCCTAAATTTTGCAAAATTTCTACCATATTCCATAGCCCTGTGTCGGGAGTTCGATTTTACGTTCACGGTCGATAAAATCTAGGCCTCGAGACGGCATTTCTTTAGCAGTTTCTCGCGTTTATTCTTCGATCCGCTTCAGTCGAGCTACCTGAGGTGTTGAAACTTGGTATCTGTCTATCTTTCAAGGTACTAGCAGGATGCCAGCTAGAGCCATGGAGCAGAGGCACCACATGCTGCCCCCGTTCCACCTCCCCGTGGAGTTCGAATCGTCTTCTCGCATGTGGTAAGCCAACTGCAATAGCCAAATTATTGCCCAGTAGCCAAATTATTGCCCGCTATCCTTAAATGATGTCTAATGATGGACTGCATTCTTTCTTACTTTGGGGCAGGGGGTACTAATTGGTTCAGTTTTGGGGTAACTTAGTGAGTGTCATGGACAACTAGACCTAGGCTAATTCCTTTCATCATTATCGAATTCTTTTTGTAGAGGCCTGTTGGACTTTTCAGGCAGGAATGTTTTCCTGAGCATGTTGGTGATTACCTGAGCATTCGTGTAATTTGTAGGTGCTTATTAGTTTATTCTTAGGGTAGTTTCTGTCAGACTAAATAAAATGTGACCCAGCAGAACACTGTTACAGTTTAGTTGGGATATGTGGGGGCATCCGAGGTTCCACATATGGGACAATTGATCGAGCAAGATTGGAGAATGTGTATCGTGGTTTCCAGGTAGCTTAAGGTAGCTGTCTTGCTATATATAGGTGAAGCAGCTTATTTGGAAGGCACATGGTCTCACAGGGGTGATTGGGTATTGATTATTGATATGGATGTTGCCTACAACGATTATTCCATTAAATAATGCTGATGTTGCCTTCATTCTTATGGCTGATTTGTTTCTTCTTTTGAAGAACAGAAAAAAATCCATTGATTTTGGGAAGTAGGTCTGTTGCATCTTCTCCAGTCGAAAAGCTAAAGCCTATTGCCGCAAAGTTTGTGGATCAGTTAGGGCTTATGGAGCCATACAAGTTGATGGACCAGAAAACTCCCTTTGGTGAGCACAAGTTGTTGGGCCATCAAAGGCATGTTAACCTGCCGCCAACCCCCTGGAGGGCTGATCAAGATCCTCTACAACAACATGATTCATTTTCGAAGCCGTTGGCTTTATTTCCTAATGCTAGAAAGGGACATTTAAATATGACCCAATATGAGAATGGACTTTTCTCAAGCTCCCTTCCAGACATTTTTGACAAGAAATGTAAGCCCTTGATCCTTGTCCCTTGCATTTTTTACTTCATTTATTATAGTACTCCATAACACTGAACAATGAACTGCTTCCATCCAATATGGTATTCCTCCCTTCAGTTCATATTAATAATAGTATGCAGATAACTGAAAGGGTAAAGAGAAGAAGATAAAGATGAGTCATGAGTGGAAATGAGTATGAGAGAAAATATTTTTATTTTGCTTATTAATAAGAAGCTTATTTGCTTTTATTGACTGTTTCACTTCAGTGAATTCTGAGCTTTTCTTGCTACATCCAAGTGAGAAACGAGACAATCTGGCCTGAGCTTTTCATGCTAGATCCAATTGAGAAATGATAGCCTGACCTGTGCTTCTCATGCTAAATCCAAAGAGACGATCTGCAATAATATCGGTGGTTAATATTAAACTACTTTTCATTTGCTGATGTGCAGTGAGACTAACACCCAAGAATTGCCTTGTTGGCCAACCAGCTGAAAAGGAACTCAACCATGCAGATGACGAGCCTTTTGAATTAACTCAGGAAATTGAGGCACAAGTAATTGGCAATCTCCTCCCTGATGACGACGACTTATTGTCAGGTGTTCTTTATAATGTGGGTCACCCTGCCCGTGCTAATAACATGGATGACATCGATGACGATATATTCTCTACTGGAGGTGGACTGGAATTGGAAGCTGATGAAAGTAACAAGTTGCTAAAACATAACTGTGGAGCCAACACAGGTCAGACTGGGTTAGATGGCCTACTGTATGGCGAAAACCCCTCGAGAACCCTTTTCATTAGAAACATTAATACCAATGTTGAGGATACTGAATTGAAACTCCTATTTGAGGTAAGTTTCATCTTCCAGCTAGACTTTGTCCCAACTCTGAAGGCAATAGATTTCACTGGATAGCATTTATTTTCTTTGCAGCAATATGGAGACATCCGAACACTTTACACTGCCTACAAACATCATGGTTTAGTGATGATATTTTACTATGATATAAGATCCGCAGAACGTGCCATGAAAGCGCTTCAAAGCAAGCCATTCAGGCAGTGGAAACTTGACATACATTACTCCATCCCAAAGGTATTTCCTTGATATAATGCATTCTAACTTGATATGATGTGATGCTTTGACATTACTTAATGTGATATTACTATGATGTTTGCTTGCCATTATTTGTTGTATTGATACTTATTTGGCACTCGGAATATCCTTATACTTGCAAGGATGTTAACCATCTAATGCTGACTTTGTTCCAATAGGAGAACCCTTTGGAGAATGATAATAACCAGGGTATGCTTGCAGTGATTAACCTAGACCAGTCTGTAACTAATGATGATCTTCGTCATATATTTGGAGGCTATGGTGAAATCAAAGCGGTATGGCCCGTAAACTAATCAGCTCTTATGTCAGCTGGTACTCTACAGATACTAACTTCCTTCTTTATCAGATTCACGAGACTACAGAAAAGGGCCATCACAAATCCGTAGAGTTTTTTGATACCAGAGCAGCTGAAGCTGCACTTTATGCTTTGAACATGAGAGAGATTGCAGGAAAGAAAATCAGATTGGAGCGCTGCTGTCCGGGTGACGGCAAACGGTAACCGTGACCATAATTTTGTGCATCTGTCCATTTTTAGTGCTTCTAGTTGCCTTTGCTTTTTGAAGAGCCTTATAACACACCTTGTGTCCGCTACCCTTCATGAAGTTCTTTTTTCTCCAACACGCTTTAAAATGCTGTTGGTTTTTATTAGAGGAAGGCATTGAAATGGCACAAGGTACAACCAACGAAAGCCAAAAATCAACAGAAAAACTAAGAAACCAGCAAACAAGAAACCAAAAAGGCTAAGAAGAACAAAAGCTAACCAAAACTAGCATAATGACCTATATCTACCAATTAGGAAGCAAGAGACCTGAAGCCTCAGGTAGTAGCAGAATATCAGCAACCTTAGCAGATCAACTTTCTATATAGTTATCTGGGTATCTGCGAATTGAAGAAGTTTATAATTCATGGTGTTTATCTTCCTGCATATGCTGTGAAGTTGTAAACATATCGTCACCGGACATATACAATATACACTGGGCTGATGCAATTCCTGTCTCTTCAATAAAATATGTTATAGTTATTAAACACACAAACTTGTGATTGACTTTTTGTTATTTATTGAGTCGGCATTTTCACTTTATTTCAAAGTTGGTTGTATACTTCTGCAAAAAAGAAAATGTGCTTTGGAGTTTAGAGGAAATTGGGTAGGTGTAAAAAAGTCTTTTCATATTACGTGCAGGAAGATGTGTTTTAGAACTTGATGCAGAACGTCCCCTCTTTGTATTATTAGGCTTGTCTAAACTTTATTGTTGGAGGAAAAATCAAGAGCATCTGACTTTCCTTATGCTATTCTTACAACTGTGTTAGTAATGCTAGTTTTTGCACAACAGTTTGATGCGGCATAGGCATTCTGAGTTGGAGCAGGAAGAGTATGGTGCATGCAAGCTAGGAAATGCAAACAGTCTGCCGTCACCTTACTATGGTATGCAGTCTGATTTCAAATCATGAAACATATTTCTGCTGCTAGTCGCATTTACTAACCTGTGTATGGCATAATGCAAGGTTCTGTCAACATGGCTTCCATGACTTCCGCTGGCCCTGAACATGGGATCTCTCGGGTTCTGCGTCCCAGAGTTCAGCCACCAATGCACCAATTCAGGGAGGGAGTTTTCTTGGATGTTCCCTCAAGTACTATGCAAAGCATATCCTCTCCTGTTAGAATTGCAACTGCAGTAACACATAACAACCGGTCTGCTCTTGGTGAGAATGGTCATTCACTTGGAAAGAGTGGACAGATTAATGGACACTTGAATTATGGATTTCATGGGATTGGAGCTTTCAACCCACATTCCCTTCCTGACTTCCGCAATGGCCGAAGTACTGGTATTTCTTGCAACTTAGGCGCAATATCACCCATTGGAGTTAAGAGCAACTCTAGAGCTGCTGAAGGAACAGAGAGCAGACATCTTTACAAAGTTGGTTCTGCTAATCTTGGTGGTCATTCTTCTGGTCATACCGAAGGTACTACTTTGGGTACCTTATTTAGTAGCCATATTTTTATGGAGACACTGTTTCCGTTAGGTTCATTTGGCATCTCAAGATCCCTCTCTCCCTTCCAGTCATTTTCTTGAAAATGTTATTTAGAAGAACATATGCTTGATATCAATAATACGAAAGCTTTTATAGCTTAATGGTAATTGCCTAATTATACTATTTTTTAGCTTGCAACTGTTCTGTTTAGACAATGCAATCAGGCTTACATGGGCATGCCTTGTTCTTGTAGCACCTGGGTTTTCAGGAACTGGAAGCTGCCCCCTTCATGGCCATCAAGTAGCGTGGAATAGTTCAAATAACTCCCATCATCATACCTCTTCTCCCATGCCATGGCCGAACTCCGGGTCATTTATCAATAATATACCATCTCGACCTCCCACGCAAGTGCATGGAATTTCAAGAACATCTCGCATGCTTGAAAATGCCCTTCCAGTGAATCATCATGTTGGATCTGCACCAGCTATCAATCCATCAATTCTGGATAGGAGAACTGGTTATGCAGGGGAGCTGATGGAAGCACCAAGTTTCCATCCTGGGAGTGCTGGAAGCATGGGTTTCTCTGGTAGTCCCCATCTGCATCAGTTGGAGCTCACTAGTATGTTCCCTCAGAGTGGAGGGAACCCAGCCATGTCCCCTGCACACATTGGTGCTCGATCTCCTCAGCAGAGGGGGCATATGTTTCATGGAAGGGGTCATATAGGCCCCCCATCTTCATTTGATTCACCGGGTGAACGTGCAAGGAGCCGAAGAAACGATTCATGTGCTAATCAATCTGATAACAAAAGGCAGTATGAGCTAGACATTGAGCGTATAGTCTGCGGCGAGGATTCCCGAACTACATTAATGATAAAGAACATCCCAAACAAGTATACATCTGATACTTTCTGATTTTATCATGTGTCACTCTATTTGAAGTCATGTCATGTTTTGATGTTTCTATTACCTCAATGATATTTCAGGTACACCTCTAAGATGCTTTTGACTGCTATCGATGAAAATCACAAGGGAACTTATGATTTTATTTATCTTCCAATTGACTTTAAGGTGAATGAAGCTTTTCTTTGTAAACAGCTGTTGCATTATTATCCTTGGTTTGCCAATACTTGCATACAATGGCCTAATGGTGCGCATGTGCATTTTCAGAATAAGTGCAATGTGGGCTACGCATTCATCAATATGATCAGTCCTCAGCATATTGTTCCATTCTATAAGGTGAGATGTTACAAGTAATCAAATGACTGCAGTGTACTCCCTCCGTTCCTAAATATAAGCCTTTTCAGAGATTCCAATATGGACTACATACGGAGCAAAATGAGTGAATTTACACTCTAAAATATGCCTATATACATCCGTATGTAGTCTGTATTGAAATCTCTATAAAGGCTTATATTTATAAATGGAGGGAGTATTAGATAAAGCTTCATTTTGACATTTTTATATGATTTTTTCACCCTATGCTTTCCTTCCTCATTTCTTTTTCCATAACTACCTGTATTACACTATCATGCTACAATTGCATGGATTTTGGATATTGCATGTCAGGTAGTCAGTAGTACCTTTACCATTTCTGGTTTCACGCACTAAGCATTTTTTACCTAATGTTAGTCGATAAATGAACAACATACATGCCTGTCTCTTTCAGATATTTCATGGGAAAAGGTGGGAGAAATTCAATAGCGAGAAGGTAGCATCACTTGCATATGCTAGAATCCAAGGGAAATCATCTCTAATAGCGCACTTCCAAAATTCAAGTTTGATGAATGAGGATAAACGCTGCCGCCCTATACTTTTCCACTCAGATGGTCCAAACGCAGGAGATCAAGTATGTTCTCTGATTGTCCATATACTTTACTGTATTACTGTTTTCTATAGGGCACCTGACTAGATGACATCTACATCTTTTTATTGTGTGCCTATGCAATACATGGTTGGTGAAGTCAAGACACCTATCTAATTTTATACCATTATATGGTTATTATCTTGCATCTGAAATTAGGCAGTAGGCCTTCTTACACAGTTGTAGTATGTAATTTCTTTCTTGTGGCACATCGAAATTAAACCTGTCCTAGATATAATCGGAAATCCTTTAGATTGTATTGACGTGGAAAGAAATACTCAGGAAAAATTCTTACGAATTAAAACCCTACAGATAATGGAACATGATCCTCAATTCATCCTAAATTCTTTGAATCAAGGACGTCCTTAGGCTCATCGTTCTTGTTTCCTAGTGTTGCTATGTTCTTCTTGATGATACGCATAGCTGTATAGGCTCATAATTTTCTTCACATATGGCGATGTTTGATGTACAACGGGACACCTTGTGTGTTAGGGAGCAGAAAATAAAGCCATCTTCTTATTCCCATGTTTAACATTTGGCAGGGCTGTGAGTTTGCTATAGAGAATATAGTGCATAGATGACTGGCAAGAATGCCCCTCGATGATGAGATAGGCTTTACTTAATTTGTGTGTATATTTTTGTATTTTTAACATTATTACTCAACCTGTCTACAAAAAAACATCATTCTAATTGGAATTCAAACTGTGGTATATGTTATAGTATATGTGGATTGCACTAGTCCTTTCCATCAGTTCGGACTTTTGGTTGCGTTGGCTAGTGCATGAAGCTTAACAGTATGCTCGTATGAGACTGCATATCCCATACCAAACTCCCCAATGGATTGAACTCGTCCCACCCACTATTTCCGTTATACAAATGGCACCTAGGAGTTTACCTTGAGCATCAAATTATGTTCCCGCTTCATGAGTCTGAACTGACCATGTTTTTGTCGTAAACTTTTCTCAGGAACCTTTTCCAATGGGAACACACATCCGTTCTAGGCCTGGGCGATCCAGGGTTTTGAGCTGCGAAGAAAGCCACCGGGACACACTGTCATCTTCTGCCAACAATTGGACTCCTACCAACGGAGGTGGCCACGCTTCAGGCTACTCAAAGGAGGCTGACCCAACCACAGCTTGAAAGCTGAAGCACTAACCACAACATCAACATCCGACCTTTTGACAGTTGCAATCCCAGTTTTCACATTACCATCCTTTCCCACCTTTTTTTTGTCTTGTGGTATTTCCGGAGTCTGTAGCTATTTACTTATCCTGGGTTACCAGAGGCTCCATAGAGGCTGCAAATTTTGTCGCTGAAGAGAAGCAAGGGAACGGATGGAGGGTGCTCCCAGTTTCTCCTGAGCATATATGCGTTTATTAACTGAAGGCCGTGGAAGGCAAAACCCTCGTGGGGGGCTCTCTGAGATTTTGGACTGTAAGGTGTAACCCAGTGTTGTACAGAGTTTCCTAGTAAGAATGCATGACGGGGACAGCCGAAACTGTATTTGTGCTATTGTATGAAAGGCAGGCTGTGCCCCGCTGCGTCTTTTGATACTGTTTTGATGTTTATTTCTGGTGCGTGTGAGGTGGTGCCGTGTTGTTTTTTCAAAATGGTAATTATCCTGCATTCATTAAGATGAAAAAAATTGCTCAGTTAATTAAGGAAAACCAAATGAAAACCAGATTGTCCAGTTAATTGTGGAAAACCAATATATGAAAAGCCAACACACATCACTTCAAAAAAGTCTCAGAGTCTCCACGAGACATTACGCAGGTGTCATCGTTATCACTCCTCTCCTAGAAACGTCATCGCTATCCCTATACACTGAACAAACAATTTTAACTCCGCTGTTAACGATCGTCTTGACTCCGACTCCGACTCTGCCGTGGTGCCGTGTTACGGGGATCTCGATTTTGGGTACCGGAATGAAGCCCCCGTGTGGTGCCACCATAGCGTACATAATCTACTGCCGTTATTATGTGGTAAATCAGCCAGCTCAGGAGCGAGATGCCCCTACGCCAATTTTCTGCAAAAAATGCTAGACTTATCGGGACGGGGAGTATCTGACTTTGAGCTAAAATGAGCTTTGATGAACAGTAAAATGAATAAAATATTTTTTTAAATGCTGACCTTTTTTTTATAAATTTTGACAAATGCTCCAAGTGTTTGCAAAGCTTCGTCGCGTGACAGAGAAAAAAGAAAAATGATGCTTTAAAAAATGCTTCGAAAGCATTTTAAAGCATTGATTTTTAGTTTTTGTTACGTCTTTCATGAATGTGATTTCATGATGAAAATATACAACATCGAGAACATGTATCAAAGGTTACCAGAAAAAATCACTTTTTTTATTTACTATTCATTTCAGCTCGCTCGAGCTCAGAAGGGTACTTTCGTATTTATCGTCAGTTTACTGATTTTTTGTTACAGACCTTTGCTCACATACCTCTGCCCACAACAATAATCTTCCCCTTATATCCCCCTCCCCCCCTCAAAAAAAAACCAAAAAAATACCTTGAGGCGTCGATAATTTAATTTGTTCAATCTGTCCGGTGTGGCCGCCGGAAGGTGAGCCGGCGTCCTGCATCCAAACTGGAAGGGTCAATGTGAGAGAGGGTGATCACCCAAGTGGGCGCGGTATATACGTCAATAATATCACTCGTGAAATCTTCCATGTTATACCTTTCTAATACTCCTATCCAAAATACCTGTTATGATTTTAGTTTAAATGACACTTGTTTGAACTAAACCACGACATTTATGTTGCATCTGAGGGAGTAAGTTTCTATCATACATTGTTTATATGTTGTTGCCCACCATGGGGAATGGCGGAGGCCGACAATGACCACACGTACTCCTCTCGATCCATGGACGAACACCCCAATGTTTTATGTCCTTCAGATACACGCATTGAATAAAAGTTGCATAGTTTGCAGGAAGCGGATGAAGAAAGTAGAGAGGAACAGGAACATGAAGGAGAGATGAGTTAAGGGTTCTTCTATTAGTTCGCTTGCATCATTAGTTTCATTTACTTTGTTTTTTCCCTCTTGTTTCTTTATTATGTTTTCCTTAGTTTTATTTCTTTCTTTCTCAGGCTTTTCTTCTTCTTGTTTTCCTCGGTTTCCTTTCTATTTTCACCGATTTTCATTATTTTTATCGCTTTCAACTGGGTTTTTCTTTTTCGTTTTTTATAACTTTCAAGTTTATACTAGTTTTCGCTCTTTCTTAGTTTCTTCATATTTCTTCAGGTTTCTTTTGAATTTCTTGATTTTATCAGTTTTCCTGTTTTTTATGTTTCCTCTTCGAATATACTGATTTTAATTCTTTTGCCTTGGTTTCCTTTGGTTTTATTTTTATTTTTTCTTATTTCTTTGGTTCCCTTGTTTCTTTTCTTATTTTCTTCAGCTTCTTTGTTTCTTTCTAGGTTTTTTTGTCGTTTCCTTTTCTTTTGTTGGTTCTTTTTTCGGTCTTCAATACACATTCAACATTTTTTGTATACATCAGAAGCATTTTTTACTTACACTTTTACATTTTTGAAATACATGATTAACTTCATTTGCAATTAAATATTTTTAATGTCTGCCTTTTCCATACACATTGTAGTTTTTTATATATATCTACTAAAGTTTTTAATACATGTTTAATATTTTTAAAATACAAGTTTAACATTGTTGTGATACATGATCAACATAGTTTCTATGCAAAATTTTCAAATGCTAGATCAACATTTTTTAAATACAAGATTAACATTTTTTGGACACATGGTCAACATTTTTCTATACATTTTAACTTTTTATCAAATGCTTGATAAAAAAATTCAAATACAAGATTAACATTTTTTTAATACATGGTAAATATTTTTCATATACTTTTTTTAACATTTCTTAAATACATGATCAAAATTTTTCATACACATTTTGTTTTGTACATATGAGAATTTTTTCTCCATACACATTTAATAGTTTTCAAATGTTTTATGTTGAGCAGTTTTTGCAATATGTATGTATTTAGAATATTTGTAAGTATAAAAAGTAAAAATTACAACGAAAACTCATTTTTTTAAGGAAAAGTGGACATGGTCTCCCATGTGCATGGGCTGATCCATCTAGCGTTCGCCTTCGCGCAAGCGCATGCTTAGTCTCGCTATAAGTGAGACACAGGGGCGCCCGTGATGCTCATTGTGTCACATTGTTCTCGAAACACATAGGAAACTGATGGATGATGCCATCCTAGTTCGTTAGAGTGCACGTACGTCTCAGTCTTGCTCAACCGTGCAATGGGTGTTGGAAATATGCCCTAGAAACAATAATAAATTAATTATTATCATATTTCCTTGTTCATGATAATTGTTTATTATCCATGCTAGAATTGTATTGATCGGAAACTCAGATACATGTGTGGATACATAGACAACACCATGTCCCTAGTATGTCTCTAATAGACTGGCTCGTTGATCAAAGATGGTCAAGGTTTCCTAGCCATGGACATGAGATGTCATTTGATAACGGGATCACATCATTAGGAGAATGATGTGATGGACAAGACCCAAACTATAAACATAGCATATGACCGTGTCAGTTTATTGCTATACTTTTCTGCATGTCAAGTATCTGTTCCTATGACCATGAGATCATGCAACTTGCGGGATCACTAGAAGTGTATGTCTAGAGGCGGGGGGGGGGGGTGAATAGACTACCAGTAGGAATTTAAAACTACCACAAGAATAAGTTCAAGGGTTGCCAGTTTTAGCATATATAGCAAGTCTAGAACACCCTACACATGCAAGTCATCGAGTATAGCAACGGAAAGTAAAGACATTGCACATGAAAGTAAGGAGTAGAGATAGAGAGATCAAACGCATGAGGGACACAAAGATTTTTCCCGTGGTTCCGATAGGTGGTGCTATCGTACGTCCGTGTTCTTGGAGTCTTCAACCCATGGAGGGTAACGGCCGCGAGAGTCCATGGAGCACTCTACCCACGGAGGGTTCCACGAAAAAGCAACCTTGACTATACGATGACGACCTACGTCCACGGAGGACTAGCCTAACTCGGGGTAGATCTTCACGAAGTAGGCGATCTCCTTGCCCTTACAAACTTCTTGGTTCACTCCACAACACGAAGTAGGAGGCTCCCAAGCGATACCTAACCAATCTAGGAGGCACCACCCTCCAAAAGGTAACAGGCTCGATAATGTCGATGAACTCCTTGATCTTATGCTTCAAGATGATAGACTCCTCAATACACAATCACTCTTTCACAGATTTGGCTTGGTGGAAGAGGTTGATTGGGTGGAAAGCAACTTGGGGAGGCTAGAGATCAAGATTCATATGGTAGGAATGGAATGGCATGATCTCAACACATGAGTAGGTGGCTCTCTCTCAGAAAATCAGTAGGTATGAGTGGGGAACTGTTCTGAGTGCTTCTCTTGCGAGTGAGTGGTGGAGGAGGTATATATAGGCATCTCCAAGAATCCAACCATTACACCTAATAAGTCAGACTCGGTGGAACCGATGTGTGAATCTCGATTGTACCGAGTTGCCTCAAAGGTAGCAACTTTTGAATCTCGATGAGACCGATACATAAAACTCAGTTGCACCGATATGATGACCAATGGTCAGATTGCCAAACTTGGTGACGCCGATTCACAAAACTCGGTGGACCGATTTTGTGAACTTGCGTAACAAGAAGTTGGCAACCCAAACTCGGTGGCACCGAAATGGAATCGGTTGCACCGAAATGCTAGGGTTTGGCTGAGTCTATCTGAGGCTGAGAATCGGTGGCACCGAGTGGAAAGTGTTGGTTGCATCGATGTTGGATATTTGGCTTAGGACATACTTTTGTGGAATAGCTTGTGGGTGTATGTGGTGACTATCACTTGTGCACATATGAGCATTTTGTTCACCAACAAAACCTTACCCCCTTTTAATAGTATTGGCTTTCCTATGGACTCAAGGTGATTTCTCACAAAAAGGTAAAATGTAGAGTCCTCTTTCTTGAAGCTTTGTCAAACTATTCCTTGCATCTTGGGGTATTCTACAATCCTTTTGCCAACCCATCTCTCTATTTAGACTTTATCTGAAATACACTAGATGAAAGTATTAGTCCAAGAGACAATGTATGTTGTCATGAATTATCAAAACCACCAAGGGAGCACATTGTGCTTTCAATCTCCCCCTTTTTGGTAATTGATGACAACATACAATCAAAGCTTCAAATACATATATGCATGTATATAATGAAGACTTTGAGAGACACATGACTTAGACTTGATCCCCCTAAATGTGTGCAATCCCTTTAAAGGACAGTTGCTTTGGAATGCATGGACACACATGTAGTAGAAGGGATAAGATAAGTCATGTGTATCTTGGCTATATGCATCAAATGTATATGAATGAGGTGTATCTGTTGGGGAACATTGCATGGGAAACAAAATTTTTCCTACGCACACGCAAACCTATCCATGGTGATGAGCATCTACGAGAGGGGGAGTGGATCTACGTACCCTTGTACATCGCTAAGCGGGAAGCGTTAAGAAACGCGGTTGGTGTAGTCGAACGTCTTTGCGATCCAAATCGCCGAGCGTCCCGCGATCTAATCACGAACAGTCCCGCGATCTCGTCACGATCCGTCCCGCGATCCAATCACGAACGTCCCATGTCCTTGATCACAATCCTTACGATCTAGGACCGAACGGACGACACCTCCGCGTTCAGCACACGTGTAGCTTGATGACGATCTCCACCGTCTTGATCCAGCAAGAGGAGGTGGAGAGGAGGAACAGTTCGCTGGCAGCGTGACGACGCTCCGGCGATGGTGGTGGAGCAATTCCGGCAGGGCTTCGACTAAGCACTGCGGAAATACGATCTAGAGGAGAAACTATGCACCGGTGGAACGGGTAGCACGTGGCCAGAAAAACTGTGCAAAACCCCTCTATTCCACTAGTATATATAGGAGGGAGGGAGGAGAAGAGGCAGCCAAGCCTCCAAGCCAAGGAGGCTTCGGCCGAAGCGAAGGGGGAGGAGTCCTACTCCTCCTCCAATCCTAGTAGGAGTAGGATTCACCCTTTTTGCCTTTTTTCACCTTTTTCTTTAGGCCTTTTTCCTCCTGGCGCCATGGGCCTTTTGTGGCTGTTCCACCAGCACACTAAGGGCTGATTATTATTATCCCACAGCCCATGGACTCTATAGGGTCGAAATACCCCTCCCGGAGGTCTCCCGGTATACTACCGGCACTCCCGGTACACTACCGATGAGCCCGAAACTTTTCTCGCGACCAAACTGGGACTTCCTATATATGAATCTTTACCTCCGGACCATTCCGTAGCTCCTCGTGATGTCCAGGATCTCATCCGGGACTCCGAACAAACTTCGGTCACCACCATACATAACTCTATACTACCGAAACGTCACCAAACCTTAAGTGTGCAGACCCTGCGGGTTCGAGAACTATGTAGACATGACCGAGACACCTCTACGGTCAATAACCAATGGAGGGACCTGGATGTCCACATTGGTTCCTACATATTATACGAAGATCTTTATCGGTCGAACCTCTATGTCAAGGATTGAGTTAATCCCGTATGATGTTCCCTTTGTTCTTCGGTATGTTACTTGCCCGAGATTCGATCGTCGGTATCTCCATACCTAGTTCAATCTCGTTACCGGCAAGTCTCTTTACTCGTTCCGTAATACAAGATCCCGCAACTAATAATTAGTCACATTGCTTGCAAGGCTCATTGTGATGTTGTATTACTGAGTGGGCCCTAAGATACCTCTCCGTCACACGGAGTAACAAATCCCAGTCTCGATCCATGTCAACTCAACAGACACCCTCGGAGACACCTGTAGAGCACCTTTATAGTCACCCAGTTACGTTGCGACGTTTGATACACACAAGGTACTCCTCCGATATCTGTGAGTTGCATGATCTCATGGTCATAGGAACATATACTTGACATGCAGAAAACAGTAGCAATAAACTGACACGATCATAAGCTACGTTTGTAGTTTGGGTCTTGTCCATCACATCATTCTCCTAATGATGTGATCCCATTATCAAATGACATCTCATGTCCATGGCTAGGAAACCTTAACCATCTTTCAATCAACGAGCTAGTTCACTAGAGGTATACTAGGGACATTGTGTTTGTCTATGTATCCACACATGTATCCATGTTTCCAATTAATACAATTATAGCATGGATAATAAACGATTATCATGAACAAGGAAATGCAATAATAAACACTTCATTTATTGCCTCTAGGGCATATTTCCAACAGTCTCCCACTTGCACTAGAGTCAATAATCTAGTTCACATCACTATGTGATTTACATTGTAATGAATCGAACACCCATGCAGTTCTGGTGTTGATCATGTTTAGCCCTTGGGAGAAGTTTAGTCAACGGGTCTGCAACATTCAGATCCGTGTGCACTTTGCAAATATTTATGTCTTTCTCCAAGATGTAATCGCGGATGGAGTTGAAGCATCGCTTTATGTGTCTGGTCCTCTTGTGAAACCTTGGTTCCTTGGCCAGAGCAATGGCACCAGTGTTGTCACAGAATAGGTTCATTGGATTCAGTGCACTGGGCACTACTCCAAGATCCGTCATGAACTGCTTCATCCAGACACCTTCCTTCGCCGCCTCCGAGGCTGCGATGTATTCTGCTTCGCACGTAGAATCAGCTACCACGCTTTGCTTGGAACTGCACCAGCTTACCGCTCCCCCATTAAGAATAAATACGTATCCGGTTTGCGACTTAGAGTCGTCTGGATCAGTGTCAAAGCTTGCATCGACGTAACCCTTTACGACGAGCTCTTCATCACCTCCATAAACGAGAAACATTTCCTTAGTCCTTTTCAGGTACTTAAGGATATTCTTGACCGCTTGCCAGTGCTCCATTCCAGGATCACTTTGAAACCTTCCGGCCATACTTATGGCAAGGCTGACATCGGGTCTTGTGCATAGCATTGCATACATGATAGAGCCTATGGCTGAAGCATAGGGGATGACACTCATCTTTTCTCTATCTTCTGCAGTTACTGGGCATTGAGTCTTACTCAACTTCACACCTTGTAATACAGGCAAGAACCCCTTCTTGGACTGTTCCATTTTGAACTTCTTCAAAACTTTATCAAGGTATGTGCTTTGTGAAAGTGCTATTAAGCGTCTCGATCTATCTCTATAGATCTTAATGCCTAATATGAAAGCAACTTCTCCTAGGTCCTTCACTGAAAAACTCTTGTTCAAATATTCCTTCACGCTTTCCAGCATTTCTATATTGTTTCCAATCAGCAATATGTCATCCACATATAATACTAGAAATGCTATAGAGCTCCCACTCACTTTCTTGTAAATACAAGCTTCTCTGTAAACTTGTATAAACTCAAACACTTTGATCACCTCATCAAAGCGCTTATTCCAACTCCGAGATGCTTGCACCAGTCCATAAATGGATCGCTGGAGTTTGCAAACTTTGTCAGCATTCTCTGGATCGACAAAACCTTCGGGTTGCATCATATACAACTCTTCCTCAAGGAAACCGTTGAGGAATGTTGTTTTTACATCCATCTGCCAAATTTCATAGTCGAAATAGGCAACTATTGCCAACATGATTCTGACAGACTTAAGCATCGCTATGGGTGAGAAAGTCTCATCGTAGTCAACTCCTTGAACTTGTGAAAAACCCTTTGCCAGAAGTCGAGATTTATAGACGGTGACATTACCGTCCGAGTCTGTCTTCTTCTTAAAGATCCATTTGTTCTGAATGGCCTTTCGCCCTTCAGGTAATACTTCCAAAGTCCATACTTTGTTTTCATACATGGATCCCATCTCGGATTTCATGGCCTCTAACGATTTCTCGGAATCCGGGCCCATCACTGCTCCTCCATAGCTCGTAGGTTCATTGTTGTCCAACAACATGACCTCCAAGACAGGGTTGCCGTACCACTCAGGGGTAGTACGGGGCCTTGTCGACCTACGAGGTTCAATAGCTGCTTGATCCGAAGCTTCATGATCATCATCATTAACTTCCTCTTCTACCGTCGTAGGTTCCACAGAAACATCTTTCTGTGCTGCGCTACTTTCTGGTTGAAGTAAAGGTTCAATAACCTCATCAAGCTCTATTTTCCTCCCACTCAATTCTTTCGAGAGAAACTCTTTCTCAAGAAATGTTCCATTTTTAGTGACAAACACTTTGCCTTCGGATCTGAGATAGAAGGTATGCCCGACTGTCTCTTTCGGGTATCCTATGAAGACGCATTTCTCCGCTTTGGGTTCCAGCTTTTCAGGCCGAAGCTTTTTGACATAAGCATCACATCCCCAAACTTTAAGAAACGACAACTTTGGCATCTTGCCAAACCACAGTTCATATGGCGTTGTCTCAATGGATATTGATGGTGCCCTATTTAAAGTGAATGCAGCTGTCTCTAATGCATAACCCCAAAACGATAGTGGAAAATCAGCAAGAGACATCATAGAACGCACCATATCTAATAAGGTTCGATTACGACGTTCGGACACACCATTACGCTGTGGTGTTCCGGGCGGCGTCAACTGCGAAACAATTCCACATTGTCTTAAGTGACTACCAAACTCATAACTCAGATATTCACCTCCTCGATCAGATCGCAGGAACTTAATCTTCTTGTTACGATGATTCTCAACTTCACTCTGAAATTGCTTGAACCTTTCAAACGTTTCAGACTTGTGTTTCATTAAGTAAATATACGCATATCTACTTAAGTCATCAGTGAAGGTGAGAAAATAACGATATCCACCACGCGTTGTAACATTCATTGGACACATCAGTGTGTATGATTTCCAATAAGTTACTCGCCCGTTCCATTGTTCCAGAGAACGGCGTTTTAGTCATCTTGCCCATGAGGCATGGTTCACATGTGTCAAGTGATTCAAAATCAAGTGACTCCAAAAGTCCATCAGCATGGAGCTTCCTCATGCGTTTTACACCAATATGACCTAAACGACAGTGCCACAAGAAAGTGGTACTATCATTATCAACTCTACATCTTTTGGCATCAATGTTATGAACATGTGTATCATCACTATCAAGATTCAATATGAATAAACCCCTCACATTGGGTGCATGACCATAAAAGATATTACTCATATAAATAGAACAACATTTATTCTCTGATTTAAATGAGTAACCGTCTCTCAATAAACAAGATCCAGATATAATGTTCATGCTTAACGCATGCACTAAATAACAATTATTCAGGTTCATCACTAATCCCGATGGTAATCAAAGAGAGAGCGTGCCGACGGCGATCACATCAACCTTGGAACCATTTCCCACGCGCATCGTCACTTCGTCCTTTGCTGGCCTTCGTTTATTCCGTAGTTCCTGCTTTGAGTTGCAAATGTGAGCAACCGAACCGGTATCAAATACCCAGGCACTACTACGAGAGCTAGTAAGGTACACATCAATAACATGTATATCATATATACCTTGTTTGTCGTTGGCTGCCTTCTTGTCAGCTAGGTACTTGGGGCAATTCCGCTTCGAGTGACCAGTTCCTTTGCAATGAAAACACTCAGTTTCTGGCTTGGGTCCATGCTTGGGCTTCTTTGCAGGAGTAGCAACTGCTTTGCCATCCTTCTTGGTTTTACCCTTCTTGCCCTTGCCTTTGACTTTGCCATTTTTCTTGAAACTAGTGGTTTTATTGACCATCAACACTTGATGTTCTTTCTGGATCTCAGACTCAGCGACTTTTAACATCACAAACAACTCGGCGACTGACTTGTTCATCCCGTGCATGTTATAGTTCATCACAAAGCTCTTGTAGCTAGGTGGCAGTGATTGAAGAACTCTGTCAGTGATCGCCTCTGGTGGAAGGGAAATTCCCAACTCCGCTAGACGAGTTGAATACCAAGACATTCTGAGTATATGTTCACGGATAGACCCGTTCTCCTCCATCTTGCAAGCATAGAACTTATCGGAGATTTCATACCTCTCGATCCGGGCGCTTCTGAAAGATAAACTTCAACTCCTGGAACATATCATATGCTCCATGACATTCAAAACGTCTTTGAAGTCCCGGTTCTAAGCCATACAATATTGCACACTGAACTATTGAGTAATCTCCAGTACGTGCCTCCCAAGCGTTCTTAACGTCTTCGGAGGTCATGTCTTCTGGTTGGTCACAAAGCGGTGCATCAAGGACATATGATTTCTGGGAAGCCGTGAGGATAATCCTCAGATTACGGGCCCAGTCAACAAAGTTACTTCCATCATCTTTCAGTTTAGCTTTCTCTAGGAACGCATTAAAATTCAGGGGTGCTACTGCGTGAGCCATTGATCTACAACATAAATATGCAAAGTTCATTTAGACCATTGTTCAAGATAATGAGTTTAGTTAATCAAATTACTAAAGCTCCCACTCAAATTGACATCCCTCAGGTCATCTGAGTGTCACATGATCCAAATCCACCAACTCAAGTCCGATCATCACGTGAGTTGAGGTGGCTTCAATGGTGAACATCATTATGTTGATCATATCTACTATATGACTCATGTCCGACCTTTCGGTCTCTTGTGTTCCGAGGCCATGTCTGTACATGCTAGGCTCGTCAAGTTTAACCCGAGTGTTATGCGCGTGCAACACTAGCTTGCACCCGTTGTATGTGAACGTAGAGTCTATCACACCCGATCATCACGTGGTGTCTCAACACGACGAACTTTCGCAACGGTGCACACTCGGGGAGAACACAATTTTATCTTGAAATTTAAGTGAGGGATCACCTTATAATGCTACCGCCGTACTAAGCATAACAATTTGCATAAAAGGATTAACATCACATGCAATTCATAAGTGACATGATATGGCCATGAACTTGTGCTTTAGATGTCCATCTTGAAAGCACCGGCATGATCTTCATCGTCACCGGCACGACACCATGATCTCCATAATCTTGATCTCCATCAACGTGTCGCCATCGAGGTTGTCACGCCCTTCATGCTTCTACTACTATTGCTACCGTTTAGCGATAAAGTAAAGCATTACATAACGCTTAATGATTGACATGCAGGTCATACAATAATTAAAGACAACCCTATGGCTCCTACCGGTTGCCGTACTCATCGACATGCAAGTCGTGAAGTTCTATACATCACATGATCATCTCATACATCACATACATCACATCATGTAATTGGCCATATCACATCACAACATACCCTGCAAAAACAAGTTAGACGTCCTCTAATTGTTGTTGCATGTTTTACGTGGCTGCTATGGGTTTCTAGCAAGAATGATTCTCACCTATGCATTAACCACAACGGTGATACATAATTTGCTTTTCAACCTTCTCAAGGACCGCCTTTGTCGAATCCGATCCAACTAAAGTGAGAGAAACTGCCACCCGCAAGCCATCTAGGCAACAAGTTGCGTCGAGGGAACCGGTCTCTCATAAGCGTACGAGTAATGTTGGTCCGGGCCGCTTCATCTCACAATACCGCTGAACCAAAATCCGACCAAGGAAGGAAGCAATCTAAGCATCAACGCCCACAAACCTTTTGTGTTCTACTCGAGATCTCATCGAACCATCAACCTAGCTCAAGACGCCACTGTTGCGGAAATACGATCTAGAGGAGAAACTATGCACCGGTGGAACGGGTAGCACGTGGCCAGAAAAACTGTGCAAAAACCCTCTATTCCACTAGTATATATAGGAGGGAGGGAGGAGAAGAGGCAGCCAAGCCTCCAAGCCAAGGAGGCTTCGGCCGAAGCCAAAGGGGAGGAGTGCTACTCCTCCTCCAATCCTAGTAGGAGCAGGATTCACCCCTTTTGCCTTTTTTTTCCACCTTTTTCTTTAGGCCTTTTTCCTCCTGGCGCCATGGGCCTTTTGTGTCTGTTCCACCAGCCCACTAAGGGCTGGTTATTATTCTCCCACAGCCCATGGACTCTCTAGGGTCGAAATACCCCTCCCGGAGGTCTCCCGGTACACTACCGACACTCCTAGTACACTACCGATGAGCCCGAAACTTTTTCAGCGACCAAACTGGGACTTCCTATATATTAATCTTTACCACCAGACCATTCCGGAGCTCCTCGTGATGTCCAGGATCTCATCCGGGACTCCGAAAAAACTTCGGTCACCACCATACATAACTCTATACTACCGAAACATCACCAAACCTTAAGTGTGCAGACCCTGCGGGTTCGAGAACTATGTAGACATGACCGAGACACCTCTACGGTCAATAACCAATGGCGGGACCTGGATGTCCACATTGGTTCCTACATATTCTACGAAGATCTTTATCGGTCGAACCTCTATGTCAAGGATTCAGTTAATCCCGTATGATGTGCCCTTTGTTCTTCGGTATGTTACTTGCCCGAGATTCGATCGTCGGTATCTCCATACCTAGTTCAATCTTGTTACTGTCAAGTCTCTTTAGTCGTTCCGTAATACAAGATCCCTCAACTAACAATTAGTCACATTGCTTGCAAGGCTCATTGTGATGTTGTATTACTGAGTGGGCCCTGAGATACCTCTCCGTCACACGGAGTAACAAATCCCAGTCTCGATCCATGTCAACTCAACAGACACCCTCGAAGACACCTGTAGAGCACCTTTATAGTCACCCAGTTACGCTGTGATGTTTGATACACACAAGGTACTCCTCCGATATCTGTGAGTTGCATGATCTCATGGTCATAGGAACATATACTTGACATGTAGAAAACAGTAGCAATAAACTGACACGATCATAAGCTACGTTTGTAGTTTGGGTCTTGTCCATCACATCATTCTCCTAATGATGTGATCCCGTTATCAAATGACATCTCATGTCCATGGCTAGGAAACCTTAACTATCTTTCAATCAACGAGCTAGTTCACTAGAGGTATACTAGGGACATTGTGTTTGTCTATGTATCCACACATGTTTCCATGTTTCCAATTAATACAATTATATCATGGATAATAAACGATTATCATGAACAAGGAAATACAATAATAAACACTTTATTTATTGCCTCTAGGGCATATTTCCAACAGTATCCTTGTTCTAGACTTCACTCTTGCAAATAATATGTGCAAGAAGCAAGAGATCATCTTGATAAAAGATGTGATGCATATACTTTCCTTGAGTTCTTGAGCATTCTAGTAGTAGAGATACACTTGAGAAAACAGTGTTAGGAAACACAAGAGTATTCTACCAATCAAAGGCAATAGAACTCAAAAAATACCAAGATGCGGAGAACATATAGAAGATAGTATTCCTTAAGATTGATATGTCTCTAAGATCATTTAGAAGTTTCTCCCCCTGAGATATGAAAATGCAGGTCATCTCCCTCTGAATCTTAGCATTTGGATATTGGGATTAGATAGGGTGAGAAAGTTCTAACAGATCAAATGTAATAAACAGATTTTTTCTCCAAAACATATTTTCTCCCCCTACCTTGGTATTCTCCCCTTGTTTATTCTCCTCTCTCATAAATCATATCTCCCCCTTTGCATAAGCATGTATCTCCATTTTTAGCTTTGAAGCTTTGTATATTTCTCCCCCTTTGGCATTAATTGCCAAAAAGATCAGATATAGGGTCAGATACAGGGACCATTGATTAAGAAGGGATCCTTGAGAACAAGGGTAATAGAATGTAGGATTCATAGGATATGAAAATCATGAGAAAAATGAGGGATCATTGAAAATAATTTCTCTTCCTTTGGATAAACTGAGAATTTGTAGAACCTCTCCTCCTTTGAGTTAGGGATCCTTGAATGTAGTTCCCCCCTTCATATTTTTTCTGAAAGAATAAGGGATCATCGAAGGATTGAGAAATCACAGAAGGAACACAAAGATTTGCAAATACAAATACAGACTGAAACATGATAGAAAGTCGACGGCTTCGAGGCAAAGTTGTCGGTGGTACCGATATGGTGTTGTGTAGCTCATCTACTGAATCAGTATAACCGAGTCCTTTGAATCGGAGGCGCCGAGGCATGAAACAGAATCTTGGCAAATGTGAAAATCAACCAGGGAAGGAAAACAAATGATTTGCTGATCAAGGGATACAAATTGCAGATAATATATAGATAGGTATCAACTAGTAAAGATTTGAATGGTTCCAAGAAATTTTGTTGTAGAGAATGAACCAAACAAGTTTCTTAACTAGATGATGGGAGGTGACTAGGTCACCTATATTAGAATATATTGACTTAGGAGCCAAGCAAGAATGCTTGATCATAGGTCATACTCATCGTTAAGCTCAAAATGGGGTTACCATTTTTTGATTAAGCATTTTAATGTCTTCATATCACTTGAGTTGCTTTCTCCCATGACTTGGAGTAAAGCTATATCAAGGATATGAGCACATACCTTTGAGTGATGTTGTTGACGTAGCTTGTAGGTGAACTTGATGAGGATGCTCGAAGTTGATTGTCATACCCTGTGTTTGTATCACTTGCTATGCTTGGATTTATAAAATTTAGAGCCAATTAAAACTTTTTTTCAATGCTTGTGCTTGACTGAATTGATGCTTGTTTGCTTGTTGATTGTGGTTTATGGCACTCTTAGATTCTATCCCTCTTCATATTCATGTTCCTTGACCCAAACCTCTTGCCTAATGATCATGCCATGTGAATAGTGCCCAAAACTATTTTTATCAAATTTTGTTTTGACCTAAAATGATTTATTCAAATTAGGTTTTCAAAACCTCTGAAATGAGGTTTGCGCTGCAAGTCCTCAAATTGGGTGGATCCTTCTTCCCCAAAGGCTTTACTTAAAACCTACTATATATAAGTCTTTCCAAAACCACCAAATATTAGTTTTAAAGATTATTTTAATATTTTATTTAAATGCTTTTTCTTAAGACCAGAAATGGTTTTTCACAGGGAAAAATTATTTAAATGCTTTCAAAATATTTAAGAAAATTTAGGGAAACTCAGTGGACATATATTTTCCATATATATGAGCTTCAACACATGGGCATGTTCAAATCATGGGCAAAAGCCCTCAAAACCCTTTCTGTTCAAATCAAGCTTTTGAAATATTTCTGTAAGAAATATTCTCAATAAATTCCAGGAAAATTCCAGCAAATCAACACTATCATAAGTGATGGTCTTCAAAGTTTCCTCACAATCCAAGTTGATTTGGTTCATCAAACTATTCCAAAACCCTCCCTGTCTAGATTCAAATTTGAACTTTACATTGTGAAGTTTCTCCCCTTGACCCCAAACTTTCTGAACATGCTCTAATCACCAAATAATGATGCTACACTAAGTGGTGCATCAAGGGTAAAAGCCTAGCATAACTAGATCTACAGAAACCTGATTATGTTAGTTTCTAGGGTTCACAAAGTTTCCATTGACAAATTTGCCCACTTGAGCTCAAACTTGGTAATCATGCCTATTTTCACCTAGCATTTGACCCTGTTGAATAACTTAGTAAGTGGGTAAACTCCTCTTGCCAAAACACACATCAAACACCTTTTGGTGAAATAGTAAAGTCCCTACGTTCACCCCTTTCCCTATTCCCCTTGCCATAAAACTTTTACCACAACCTCTCAGGGTTACCAGCTATCTCCAGTAAACCTTGTGTGGCCTCAGCTCAAGAGTGGGTAGGGTAAAACCCCCATTTTTCACCCTGGCAGCATCTTTTCTACCTCTCCCCTCCCCATTTCTTTTCTTTCCAAAGCCTCCCCTAGCTTCTCCTAGCCCATGGGCATCTCTAGAACCCCCAAGACACTAGTGGACATGTTAGTGCCCATTTTCTATGACAATGCCGGTCATACGGGCACTCTGGAGCGCGCCACAGTGTGCTCCCGCACTGTAGCCGCCCCCATCCCGAGCCCCTCGACCACCTGGGGATGCGGGAGCATGTCCCCTCGCTGCCCCTCGAGGTTCGCAAGGCGCCAGGTGGTCGGGCCCCTCCTCCCTCCTCCTCTGCTACCCTCCTTTGCTCGCACACGGCGCTACCGAGCCGGCCAATGGCCGAGCTCGCACGTGTGCACCTTCGGTCCCCCTGACCACCCATCCCCTGTCCGCGGGCGCGGACTAAGTCCATGACCACCCAGGACACGGCCTGGAGCGCCCCTGTGGCCCGTGGCGACGCCCCCGTCCTCACCGGCGCACCGCACCCTCGGTGAACCGGCGCCCAGCTATTTAAAACCTTCCCCGAGCCCCTGCTGCTCTCCCCTCGCTCTCTCCTCCCCTCAGCCACTCCCCCATGCCTCGCCCCCTCGTCCCCATTCTCGGAGCCTGAGCCCGAAGGAAACCCTCACCACCGTGGGGGTTTCTCCCTCGCCGACGATTCCCTCTTCTCTGGTGGCCCCCTCGGCCACCCACTGACGCGCGGGAGGCCCCTGAGCGCGCCGATGCCCTCCACCTGAGCCGCCACAGCCTGGAACCCCACCGGTGAGCCTCCCCCGCTCCCTGTTGCGAGGAGAGGGATGATAGGTGGGGCCCACCTGTCATCCCCTTACCCCCTCCTCTCTCGCTGCCAAGATGGGCCCGTGGGCAGGTTTAAAATTAAACTTGCCATGTGCATCGTCTCGCCTGGGCCGGTACCCCTTTGGGCCGGTTCGGCTGCGGTGTTTAGGCCCGAAGGGGCACAATACCATTTTTCCCTTTTTGTTTTTCCTCTGCCTTCCAAAAATTCCACAGGATAGAAAATAAGTCCAATGACAATATTTTTTCCACCTAAATTCCTAAAATATTCCATAGAATTTAATAGTGCCATTTGTATAAATTTTTGAAAAACTTTTATGTGCTATTTTAATTTAAAACCCCTATTTCACATGATTAGCCCCTGTTTTAAATATTTTTGAAAACCTTTTTTAACTTCAAAACCCTAGACAAATATTTTTAGTATAGCTTCTAGTATTTATCAGAGTAGGGTAGCATTTTAAATTATCTTTGTGTGCTATGTTTTTGTGTGATGCTTATTTTATCGCTTTTATTCGCAATGATAGATTGCACAATTGACGAGGGAGCTGGACCCGAAGACTTTGAAGACCCCAAAGACTTTGTTGTGCCACGCAAGCAGCCCTTTGACCATGTTAAGAAACTTTTCATGCATGTCATATAGCACTTGTTGTTTCGATGATTGATCATGATGTGGTGCTCCCCCTTTGGTGGGGTGCCTCCGATACTTTTACCGTTGACACTTGCATCGTGCATGACCCTACCACCTTATGAGGGTTATGCGGGTGGGTGTAGATAGGATGCTAATAGATGCTACACAAGTGGGATGGGATTTATGCATAGTGATTGAAAGGAAGAAACGATTTCAAAGACTTTTCAAAAACCCCGTCGGGTGCCACTAATGCCTGAGGGAGATGATGAGGTGGGTGACCACTTGAGAAAGAAGTGGTGTGCCGGAACAAGTTAAAGGTGTGTTTTGGAAAACGGATTAGATTTAAGATTTGTTGACCGTCCAAACCTTACATGCGCAACCATGATACCCCTTATGGGACGTGGATTTGTTGATTACCTTGGTGGGTACTGGCATGGAGCCCGCATTACTAGTGGCGGGAGTGGTGTGGTCACTCTCAATATGGGGTCGTGTCGGTATGGACGATCATGCGCTGTCTTCACAGGAATCGAGCACACCGTTGGTCCCCGCATGGATGATACGAGTGATGTACATCATGTCGGATGGGTACCAATCGAGTGGAATATTTGTTTAGTATCTCCAGGGGAAAGGCATTGTTCGGGTGCTTGCCTCGGGTATGTTATATGCCACGAGTCGTGGATGACACGGAAGTTCCCCGAGTCTTGTGGGTAAAGTGTGCAACCTCTGCAGAGCGTAAATCTATTCGAATAGCCGTGTCCACGGGCAAGGACAGTTGGGTGGTGCTGCTTAAACTATGTCCAGATGTTTTCAAAAAACTTGGTGTGTGTGTGTGTGGTTAACGCAGAGATGGTACTTGAGACAAGTCAGAGGACTTGATGTGATGGATGAACATGATATGTTCAACCCCTACTTATGACGATATCTGTAACTTGTTCATATGGATATCTGCCAACTATTGAAGCATGCTTACCTAGTTACTTGATCATGACATTGCATTAAAAATTAGCTGTCCGCAAACTTCCTACTTAGTGCTATATCATGCATCATTATTACCTTGTTCCACAACTTGGGTTGCTTGCGAGTACATTCAAAGTACTCATTGGCTTGCCACTGGTTATTTAATTGGCCAGCCATGGAAGAACATGAGTATGTTGAAGAGTTCCTTGGTGACGAACATGCGAACTAGGACGCTTCCCAGTCAGAGTGCCTGTAGGTTTAAGGCAGATGGCATGGGTTCACGCTTTTGATCAAGATTTGTGCTGCTTGTTCTATTTAAGGGTATGGACATTGTGGCCCAATCTATGTAAGACTAGACCTTCATGGTCTTTATTTGTGTAAGACGCTAAATGTGGATGTAAGACTCTTGTTATTCAGCTTCCGTGTGTTCAGTGAGCATTGATCTCTGGGATCACTATACACGTGCATTCGGTGATCACGACTTATGAGTCGGGGTCCCCACAGAGCTGGTACTAGAGCCATCCTAACTGTAGGAAGCCCTTAGTTAGCATGGACGTTAGTTAGGATAAAACCGTTTTCAAAACTACACCTAGCACCTATGCTTAGGAATTATGCACTATTTACCTCTTCTATTCTTCACACAACACTCTACCAACTCTCCTCCTTTCAAACCTTTGGAGATGGCCGTCGTACCCAAGCCTTCCTGACCTCCGGCTTTCCCTTACTCCTTGGGGATAGCTTAGAGAAGTGCCAGTTTTGCCAACCACCCATTTTCCTCTACCACGAGCACTAGGTCGATGTCGTCACGAAGGAGTACCATGTGGATGTGGTCGTGAAGGCAAACAACTCCCTAACTAGTTGGTTCTTTGAAGGACCACGGATGGAGACCATGATATTCGCATTCGAGTCAGCTGCACGCAAGGCACTCCTACACCTTCGAGACATCATTCCAGAGATGGCTAATGAGCCGACTACTCGCTACCTTCCTTTTAGTAAGGATGATCTTGGTGAGAGTTGGACACTGGTTCCGACCTAGGAGGATGGCACACCACTCAGGTTCCAGACCTACTTCAGCCTCTCTGCCGATAGTTTGGTTCACTACTTGATTAAGGAGTCCGTGAAGCTCCGCGAGGAACTTCACCACACCTGAGAGCTACTTCAGCAAGCCAAGACCAAGCCAGACATGATCTAGAAGGATGGAGCCCCCGAGGGATGACTAGTTGTCGCTTATCGAGGAGGAGTACCGCCAGCTAGAGATGCACCCACACGTCATCATCGCATGAGTGCAAAGGAGTACCGCGAGCTCTTCACCGACCCGCCAGCAAAGCATCATCGGGATGGACCTCCTTGTTCCCCGACCCCTTCGACCGGGAATAATGACCGTTCGGATGATGAACATGAGGAAGACCCAGAGGAGCGTGACTACGAGACCGAGCACTCCACCACCTGAGTCCGAGAACCCCTAGGGTAGGATCAGTCATGTACCCCTCATGCAAAGTCGAGTCCGTGTAATGGTTCATATGAAACCATGTGTACTTGTTGTTTGTTTTGTTGTTTGTGTTCCAATGTAAGTCGCGCTTTTGCCTTAGGCAACATGTAAGAGACTTCATCGTCTATCTTAATATATACGTTGGTCTTTTGACCTTTGTTTTAACACACTTGCACTCGACCAACCCCCTTAGGCGCGCTTTTCCATTGTTGCTTTTCCCCTCGTCTATCCCAGTTGTTTGACTTGGCTGCTCCAAACAGGATGGTGACTGCTACCCGCAACATCTCCTTCGCCAACCCTGAAGCCGGCAACTCAAGCCAGCAATAGGGAGCTGGTGGGGCTGCTCACGTTGGAGAACACCAGGAGCAGCCACAAGTCGACATTTCCCTGCCACCACCTCCACCGAAGAACATGACCATAGCTCAGTTTCTCCAAGTTCTCCAGGAGGAACGCCAAGCCAACAATGCTGCTATCCAGTAGATGGCTCAGGCCCTTGTGAACAACCAACAACAAGGCAGGAACGACAATGGCCGCTCCAATCTGTCTGAGTTCATGAGGAATTCGCCCCCAACCTTCATTGAGACTGCTGAGCCATTGGATGCTGATGACTGGATCCGCACCATCAATGACCTCCTTGCAGTGGTCAATTGCAATGAGGATCGTGAGAAGGTGCTTTATGCCTCTCACTACCTCGGAGTTACCGCCCGAGCTTGGTGGGATGGATTCAAGGTCATGCAAGGTGAGCGTGTGATCACTTGGAATGACTTCAAGGAAGGTTTCCGCACCGCCCACATTCCTTCTGGAATCATGGCTATCAAGAAGAGAGAGTTCCAAGCATTGAAGCAAGGAAGTGGATCTGTCAAGGAGTACCTGCAGAAGTTCAACTTGGTGTCAAGGTATACACCTGAAGATGTCAACACAGAAGCTGCCAAGAAGGAACGCTTCATGAAAGGACTTCAACAGACCCTGCAGTATCAGCTCATCGTCTGCGACTATCGTACCTTCTTCGACCTAGTGAACAAGGCCCTCATATTGGAAGACAAGCGTCGTGCCATAGACAACACTCGCAAGCGTAAGATGATTAGCAAGGGTAGCTCCAGCAACCAGAAGCCTCACCCTTGGCAGCCAGCCCCAGCCAAGCCGACCTATCAGCCACAGCAGGCTAGATCTCCTGCGCCTTGTTCGAGCTACCAGCCTCAGCAGTATGCCAATCCCAGGCCAGCTTTCAACAACCCCAATAAGAACAACGGTGGCAGAAACTACAACAACAACCCTGGGCAAGTCGCTTGCTTTGGATGTGGTCAGCCAGGACACATCTCTAGGCCGTGTCCCAACAGGAAGCTAGATGCACCGCACCCCAATGCGCCAAACCAAGGTCAAGGCTGTGGAGCACCCCCAAGGAACCCTGATCCCCGCAACCATCCCAACAATGGCAAGGATTGTGTGAATCACATCACCAAAGAGGAAGCCCAGGAAGACCCGGACATCATACTGGGTACGTTCCTCGTCAACTCAACCCCAGCAATAGTATTGTTTGATTGTGGAGCTTCACATTCTTTTGTCACCCAAAAGTTTGCACTAGAGAGTGGCGTGAAGCCTACACCCCTGGGTAGTCGTACGTTGATACAAACCCCAGGATCAGTGATGAAGTATGGGATAGGTTGCAAGGGAGTTGAGATTAACATCAACAGGGTAGATTTTCTAGCAGACCTTATCATCCTGAAGTCAGAAGGCTTGGATGTGATCCTAGGCATGGACTGGTTAACCAAGCACCAAGGCTTGTTAGACTGTGCCAAGAGGATTGTCACCATGACTAATAGCCAAGGAGTGGAAGTCAAGTATGTTCCCAACCCTACCTCCACTCAAGCCCCTCAGGATAACTGTCTATCGGGAATTGAGTTGGATCAAGTGCCAGTGGTATGTGAATACCCGAATGTGTTTCCAGATGAGCTTCCCGGAATGCCTCCTGACCGCGACATTGAGTTCATCATTGAGGTTATGCCCGGATCAAGGCCCAGCTATAATAAGACCTATAGGATGGGATCTGAAGAGTTGGCTGAATTGAAGAAGCAACTGGAAAAGCAGCTCAGAAAAGGATTCATTCGCCCTAGTGCCTCTCCTTGGGGATCACCTGTTTTATTTGTGTCAAAGAGGGACGGAACTATCAGACTCTGTGTCGATTACCATTCTCTCAATGAAGTCACAATAAAGAACAAGTACCCACTCCCCAAAATTGATGACCTGTTTGATCAGTTGAATGGAGCCAAGGTGTTCTCCAAGATCGACCTCAGGTCTGGGTACTATCAGCTGAAGATCAGACCCCAAGACATTCTGAAGACGCCATTTGTAACCCGGTATGGCCTGTATGAATACACGATCATGTCATTTGGGTTAACCAATGCCCCTGCCTACTTCATGTACCTCATTAATAAAGTCTTCATGGAGTACTTGGACAAGTTCGTTGTCATCTTCATTGATCACATACTCGTCTTCTCCAAGTCTGAAGAAGAGCATGAGGAACACTTGAGATTGGTCCTAGAGAAGATTCAAGAGCACGAGCTTTATGCCAAGTTTAGCAAGTGTGAAATCTGGCTGCATGAAGTTGGATTCTTGGGTCATGTGTTGACTGCAGAAGGATTATCAGTGGATCCTGCCAAGATTGAAGCCATGACTGAATGGAAAACCCCAACCACCGTGAAGGAAGTCAGGAGCTTCCTCAGACTCACTGGGTATTACCGGAAGTTCGTGGAAGGGTTCTTAAGAATTTCCTAGCCCATGACCCAGCTTTTGAAGAAGGACAAGAAGTTCGAATGGACGGCTAAATGCGAGGAAAGTTTCCAGGAGCTCAAGAAGAGATTGACCACAACCCCAGTTTTGGTCACCCCCGATATTCACAAGGAGTTTGTGATATATTGTGATGCATCAAGAACTGGGCTTGGAGGTGTTCTGATGCAAGAAGGCAGAGTTGTAGCGTATCTATCCAGACAACTACGACCTCATGAAGTGAACTACGCTACTCATGATCTTGAGTTAGCAGACATGGTTCATGCCTTGAAGACATGGCGACATTACCTTCTGGGGAAGCGATGTGAGATATACACAGACCACAAGAGCTTGAAGTATATTTTCACCCAAAGGGAATTGAACATGAGGCAGCGAAGATGGTTGGAGTTGATCAAGGATTACGACCTCAGTGTTCAATACCACCCTGGAAAGGCCAATGTGGCAGCAGACGCCTTAAGCAGAAAGGCTTGTTCCTTGAATGCTATGATTAAGGAAAGGCTACCCGCCCTGTATGAAGAGCTTGAAAGTTTTGGCTTGGAACTAGTTGCCCCTGTATTCCTCGCCAACCTCAAAGCAAAGCCTACCTTGATGGATGATATTAAGGAAGCTCAAAAGGGACACGAGAGCATTGAAGGCATCAAGAGGAAGATCAAGGCATGCAAGGCCCCAGGATTCTCAGTGGATGAACAAGGAGTTGTGTGGTTTGGGAAGCGCATCTGCGTACCCAACAAAGAGGAGCTCAAGAACTTGATCTTGCAAGAAGCTCATGACACTCCATACTCCATCCATCCTGGAGGAACCAAGATGTATCAAGACCTGAAGGCAAGATTCTGGTGGCATGGCATGAAATGGGAGATAGGCGCGTTCGTTGCCAAATGTGACATATGCCAGAGAGTCAAAGCAGAGCATCAGCGGCCTGCTGGACTATTGCAGCCTCTCAAAGTGCCTGAATGGAAGTGGGACAAAGTTGGGATGGATTTCATCATCGGATTACCAAGGTCAAGCAAAGGACATGATTCAATTTGGGTCATTGTCGACCACCTGACCAAGGTAGCCCACTTCATTCCCGTCAGGACCACCTATGATGGAAGCCAGCTCGCAAACCTTTACATCAACCCCATAAAAGTCTTCATGGAGTCCCAAAGGAAATCATGTCGGATCGAGGAACCTAGTTCACCTCAATATTCTGGAAGAAGTTTCAAGAAGCCATGGGCACCAAGCTCTCGTTCAACACTGCTTTTCACCCTAGACTGGCGGACAAACTGAACGAGTAAATCAGATACTCGAGGATATGCTTTGCGCTTGTGTTTTGGCATATGGAGCCAAGTGGGAAGAATGCCTACCATTCGTCGAGTTCTCCTACAACAACAGCTATCAGTCGAGTCTTCAGATGGCACCATTTGAGGTGTTGTATGGACGCAAGTGCCGTACACCCCTCAACTGGTTAGAGACCGGAGAAGGATTAGTTTTTGGACTAGATATCCTCCGCAAGGCAGAAGAGCAAGTTCAACTCGTACGAGAGCGCCTTGAGACTGCCAAGTCAAGACAAAAGAGTTGCGCTGAATCTCACCACCAAGAACTGAGCTTCAACAACGGAGATCATGTCTATCTTCGAGTCACACCTCTTAAAGGAACCAAGCATTTCCATGTCAAAGGGAAGCTTGCACCCAGATACATCGGCCCCTTCAAGATCACCGCAAGACGAGGAGAAGTTGCCAATCAGCTAGAGCTACCTTCCGAGCTATCTGATGTGCAAAACGTCTTTCATGTGTCACAACTCCGAAAGTGTCTCCAAGTTCCTAACCGCCCCGACCTCTACAAGGATATCGACCATGAAGCCATCGATCTTCAGCCAGACCTCACTTATCGTGAGAGGCTAGTTCGCATTTTGGATGAAGCCGAGCACTGCACCCGAAGCCGCACCATCAAATACTTCAAGGTTCAATGGAGCAACCACTCTGAAGTTGAAGCAACCTCGGAGCGTGAAGACTATCTTAGATCCGAGTTCCCTTATCTTTTTAGCGCTTAGCCTAGGAATCTCGGGACGAGATTCTTGTAAGGGGGGTAGGTCTGTCACACCCTGTGTTTGTATCACTTGCTATGCTTGGATTTATAAAAGTTAGATCCAATTAAAACTTTTTTCAATGCTTGTGCTTGACTAAATTGATGCTTGTTTGCTTGTTGATTGTGGTTTATGGCACTCTTAGATTCTATCCCTCTTCATATTCATCTTCCTTGACCCAAACCTCTTGCCTAATGATCATGCCATGTGAATAGTGCCGAAAACTATTTTTATCAAATTTTGTTTTGACCTAAAATGATTTATCCAAATTAGGTTTTCAAAACCCTTGGAATGAGGTTTGCGCTGCAAGTCCTCAAATTGGGTGGATCCTTCTTCCCCAAAGGCTTTACTTAAAACCTACTATATATAAGACTTTCCAAAACCACCAAATATTAATTTTAAAGATTATTTTAATATTTTATTTAAAGGCTTTTTCTTAAGACTAGAAATGGTTTTTCATAGGGAAAAATTATTTAAATTCTTTCGAAATATTTGAGAAAATTTAGGGAAACTCAGTGGACATATATTTTCCATATATATGAGTTTCAACACATGGGCATGTTCAAATCATGGGAAAAAGCCCTCAAAACCCTTTCTGTTCAAATCAAGCTTTTGAAATATTTCTATAAGAAATATTCTCAATAAATTCCAGGAAAATTCCAGCAAGTCAACACTATCATAAGTGATGGTCTTGCAAAGTTTCATCACAATCAAAGTTGATTTGGTTCATTAAACTATTCGAAAACCCTCCCTGTCCAGATTCAAATTTGAACTTTACATTGTGAAGTTTCTACCCTTGACCACAAACTTTCTGGACATGCTCTAATCACTAAATAATGATGCTACACTAAGTGACGCATCAAGGGTAAAAGCCTAGCATAACTAGATCTACAGAAACCTGATTCTGTTAGTTTCTAGGGTTCACAAAGTTTCCATTGACAACTTTGCCCACTTGAGCTCAAACTTGGTAATCAGGCCTATTTTCACCTAGCATTTGACCCTGTTGAATAACTCAGTAAGTGGGTAAACTCCTCTTGCCAAAACACACATCAAACACCTTCTGATGAAATATTAAAGTCCCTACTTTCACCCCTTTCCCTATTCCCCTTGCCATAAAACTTTTACCACAACCTCTCAGGGTAACCAGCTATCTCCAATAGACCTTGTGTGGCCTCACCTCAAGAGTGGGTAGGGTAAAACCCCCATTTTTCACCCTGGCAACATCTTTTCTACCTCTCCCTCCCATTTCTTTCCTTTCCTAAGCCTCCCCTAGCTTCTCCTAGCCCATGGGCATATCCAGAACCCCCAAGACACTAGTGGACATGATAGTGCCCATTTTCTATCCCGATGCCGGTCATAAGGGCGCTCTGGATCGCGCTATAGTGTGCTCCCGCACTGTAGCCGCCCCCCAACCTGAGCCCCCCGACCACCTAGGGATGCGGGAGCATGTACCGTGGCCACCCCTCAACATCCGCAAGACGCTAGGTGGTCGGGCCCCCCTTCCTCCTCCTCTGCTGCCCTCCTTCGCTCGCGCACGACGCCGCCCGAGCCGGCCAATGGCCGAGCTTGCACGCGCGCACCTCCGGTCCCCCTTGACCACCCTTCCCCTGTCCGCGAGCGCGGACTAAGTCCACGACCACCCAGGACACGGCCTGGAGCGCCCCTATGGCCCGTGGCAAGGGCCCCGTCCTCACCAGCGCGCCGCGCCCTCGGTGAACCGGCGCCCGGCTATTTAAAGCCTTCCCCGAGCCCCCGTTGCTCTCCCCTCGCTCTCTCCTCCCCTTAGCCACTCCCTCATGCCTATCCCCCTCGTCCCCGTGCCCGGGAGCCTGAGCCCGAAGCAAACCCTCGCTATTGTGAGGGTTTCTCCCTTGCCGGCGATTCCCTCTGCCCTGGAACCCCCCTTGGCCACCCACCAACGCGCGGGAGGCCCCTGAGCGTGCCGGTGCCCTCCACCTGAGCCGCCATGGCCTGGAACCCCACCGGTGAGCCTCCCCTGCTCCCTGTCGCGAGGAGAGGGATGACAGGTGGGGCCCACCTGTCATCCCCTCACCCCCTCCGCTCTTGCTGCCAAGATGGACCCGTGGGCAGGTTTAAAATTAAACCTGCCACGCGCACTGTCTCGTCTGGGCCGGTTCAGCTGTGGTGTTTTGGCCCGAAGGGGCACAATACCCTTTTTCCCTTTTTCTTTTTCCTCTGCCTTCCAAAAATTCCACAGGATAGAAAATAAGTCCAATGACAATATTGTTTCCACCTAAATTCCTAAAGTATTCCATAAAATTTAATAGTGCCATTTGTATAAATTTTTGGAAAACTTTTATGTGCTGTTTTAATTTAAGACCCCTATTTCACATTATTAGCCCATGTTTTAAATATTTTTGAAAACCTTTCTAACTTCAAAACCCTAAACAAATATTTTTAGTATAGCTTCTAGTATTTATCAGAGTAGTGTAGCATTTTAAATTAGCTTTATGTGCTCTATTTTTGTGTGATGCTTATTTTATCGCTTTTATTCGCAACGATAGATTGCACAATTGATGAGGGAGTTGAACCCGAAGACTTTGAAGACCCCGAAGACTTTGTTGAGGCAGGCAAGCAGCCCTTTGACCATGTTAATAAACTTTTCATGCATGTCATATAGCACTTGTTGTTTTGATGATTGATCATGATGTGGTGCTCCCCCTTTGGTGGGGTGCCTCCGATACTTTTACCGTTGACACTTGCATCGTGTATGAACCTACCACCTTATGAGGGTTATGCGGGTGGGTGTAGATAGGATGCTAATAGATGCTACACAAGTGGGATGGGATTTATGCATAGTGATTGAAAGGAAGAAACAATTTCAAAGACTTTTCGAAAACCCCGTCGGGTGCCACTAATGCCCGAGGGAGATGATGATGTGGTGGGAGACCACTTGAGAAAGAAGTGGTGTGGTAGAACAAGTTGAAGGTGTGTTTTCAAAAATGGATTAGCTTTAAGATTTATCGACCGTCCCAACCTTACATGCGCAACCACGATACCCCTTATGGGATGGGGCTTTGTTGATTACCTTGGTGGGTACTGGCATGGAGCCTGCATTACTAGTGGCGGGAGTGGCGTGGTCACTCTCGATACGGGGTCGTGCCGGTATGGACGATCATGCACTGTGTTCACAGGTATCGGGCACACCGTTGGTCCCCGCATGGATGATACGAGTGATGTACATCATGTGGGTGGGTACCAATCGAGTGGAATCTTTGTTTAGTATCGCCAGGGGAAAGGCATTGTTCGGCTGCTTGCCTCGGGTATGTTATATGTCGCGAGTCGTGGATGACATGGAAGTTCCCCGAGTCTTGTGGGTAAAGTGTGCAACCTCTACAGAGTGTAAATCTATTCGAATAGCCGTGTCCACAGTCAAGGACAGTTGGGTGGTGCTGCTTAAACTATGTCTAGATGTTTTCACAGAACTTGGTGTGTGTGTGTGTGTGTGGTTAATGCAGAGATATTACTTGAGACAAGTCAGAGGATTTGATGTGATGGATGAACATGAGATGTTCAACTCCTACTTATGACGATATCTGTAACTTGTTCATATGGATATCTGCCAACTGCTGAAGCATGCTTACCTAGTTACTTGATCATGACATTGCATTAAAAATTGGCTTTCCGCAAACTTCCCACTTAGTGCTATATCATGTATCATTATTACCTTGTTCCACAACTTGGGTTGCTTTCGAGTACATTCAAAGTACTCATTGGCTTGTCAGTAGTTATTTAATTGGCCAGGCATGGAAGAACAGGAGTATGTTGAAGAGTTCGTTGGTGACGAACATGCGAACTAGGACGCTTCCCAGTCAAAGTGCCTGTAGGTTTAAGGCAGATGGCATGGGTTCATGTTTTCGATCAAGATTTCCGTTGCTTGTTCTATTTAAGTGTATGGCCCTTCTGGCCCAATCTATGTAAGACTAGACCTTCATGGTATTTATTTGTGTAAGACGCTAAATGTGGATGTAAGACTCTTGTTATTCAGCTTCCGTGTGTTCACTGAGCATTGATCTCTGGGATCACTATACACGTGCATTCGGTGATCACGACTTATGAGTCGGGGTTCCCACATTGATGAACATCATCTTGAGTTGGGAGCAATCCTTGTTGTTTTCGTTCACTCTTCACCTACAAAGGTTAGTCACGCAAGGAAGAACATGATATATTCAAATGACATTGTACCAATTTAGGTTTAGCAATTGTGGGATATATGTCAAGGATATGTTTTGTTGTCTTGTTCCTTCCATCATCAAAGCAAGGATGTGGATACTTGGTCATGACAAGATTGCTTAAGATGTGAGTTGTTGGCAATATTATGGAGTGTTGTTCTTTCAAAGTACCTACAAAAGGGTTAGATGCAAGACAAGGGAGCATAGATTCCAAGATATATGATATTCAAGGTAATAGCATGGAATAGACAATGAAGCTCATCCCCTTTCATGCATGCAAGTGAGCTTAGCTCAAATTTGAAGCATCAATGATGTTCAACTCACTCCTCAAATGACAAAACACTTTTTCATCAAGTGGCTTAGTAAAGATATCAACCAATTGCTTGTTAGTACGAACATGCTTAAGATTAATATCTCCTTTGGCAAGATGGTCACGAATGAAATGATGTCAAACTTGAATATGCTTGGTTCGAGAATGTTGCATAGGATTATGACCAATCTTAATAACACTTTAATTGTCACAAATTAATGGCACATTTTTAACATTGATTCCATAATCTTTAAGTGTTTGTGTCATCCATAACAATTGCGCACAGCATGATCTAGCAGCAATATATTCAGCTTCGGTAGTAGATAGAGATACCGAGTTTTATTTCATGGAGGACCAAGACACAAGAGATCTACCAAGAAATTGAGATGTACCCGAGGTGGATTGTCTATCAACCTTGTCACTGGCATAGTCCGAGTCGGAGTAGCCAACAAGATTAAAAGAAGATCCCTTGGGATACCAAATGCCAAAGTTTGGTGTATGTATCAAATATCTCACAATGCGTTTAATAGCCTTAAGATGACACTCTTTAGGAGTAGCTTGATATCTAGAGCACATGCAGACACCAAGCATAATATCGGGACGGGAGGCACATAGATAAAGCAATGAACCAATCATTGATCGATAAACCTTTTGATCAACCGGTTCACCCACCTTAGTGAAATCATCGTGTCCGCTAGTGGGCATGGGAATTTTCATACCTTTCCACTCTTGCATGTCGAAATTCTTGATTAATTCCTTGGTGTACTTAGTTTGAGAGATGAATGTTCCTTCTCTCATTTGCTTGATTTGTAGACCAAGAAAGAATTTTAGCTCACACATCATAGACATCTCATACTTCTCTGACATCAACCTTTCAAACTTCTCACTAAAATGTGGGTTAGTAGATCCAAAGATAATATCATCCACATAAATTTGGCACACAAATAGTTCACCATTAACTCTCTTGGTGAATAAGGTTGCGTCAATTTTACCAATTTCAAAACCCTTTTCAATGAGAAACTTTGTTAGGCATTTATACCAAGCACGAGGAGCTTGCTTAAGACCATATAAAGCTTTGCGAAGTTTGTAAACGTGGTCAGGTTTCTTAGGATTTACAAAACCATGTGGTTTCTTAACATAGACCTCTTCTTAAATCTCACCATGTAAAAATGCACTTTTAATATCCATTTGGTAAAGCGTGATATCATGGTGATTAGCATAAGAAAGAAGAATTCGAATTGCTTCTAATCTAGCAACGAGGGTGTAGGTCTCACCGTAGTCCATACCTTCGACTTGCGTATATCCTCGAGCTATGAGGCGAGCCTTGTTGCGTACGACTTATCTGTCTTCATCTCTCTTGTTCCAAAATACCCATTTCGTGCCGATAATGTTTTTCTCGTCCTTGGGCTTCTCCATGAGTGTCCACACTTTGTTCCTCTCGAAGTTGTGAAGCTCTTCATGCATAGCGTTCATCCAATCTGCGTCTTCAAGAGCCTGTTCAACCTTCAAGGGTTCAATGCTAGAGATGAAAGAATAATGCTCACAAAATTTAGGCAAGAGAGTTTTAGAGCAAGTGATCCTTCCTTTTTGTATATCACCAAAGATTTGGTTTAAAGGATGGTTCTTGGTCACTTGAGCTTGAACTCGGGGTAGCTTAGGCTTGTTAGTTGGTGGGGCTTCTTATTCTTCATCATCTCCTTCATCTCCATTGTTGTCAACGCGGTCATCTCCTTGAGGTGTTGGTGAAGGAGGTTGTGGTGGATCTTCATGATGTACTTCCTCCTCCTCTTCATCTTGTCGTGTACCGCTTGTGGTTGCTTCCATGTCGTATTGTTGGTAGCCTTGATTCGAAGTAGGAGCTTCCACTTGGGTTGATGAAGTGCTTTCCTTCACCTCCATGGGACGAATCTTGCCAATGGGCAAGTCTTGGATAGCTTCCGAAGGATCTTTATCACCTACATCATTTGGCAATTGTTTGACTTGCGAACCATTAGACTCATCAAACTTCACATCTACCATCTCTTCAACTTTTCGAGTGAAGTTGTTGTAGACACGGTAAGTGTGAGAGTTCGATCATAACCAAGTAGGAAACCTTCATGAGATTTGGGAGCAAATTTAGCACGGCGATGCTTATCAATAATGTACACTTGGAGCCAAATATCCGAAAGTATCCAACTTGGGGTTTGTTACCGGTGATAAGCTCGTATGCCATTCTACCAAGAAGCTTGTGCAAGTATAGTCGGTTTGTGGCATGACATGTTGTTTCCACGACTTCTCCCCAAAAGTGTCTTGGCGTCTTGTATTCGTCAAGCATCGTTCTTGCCATCTCAATGAGGGTTTGCTTCTTTCTCTCAACAACTCCATTTTGTTGAGGCGTGTACGTAGCCAAGAACTCATGTGAAATACCCTCTTCGTCAAGAAAGGTATCCACATGGGTGTTCTTGAACTCCGATCTGTTATCGCTTTGAACCCTCTTGATCTTCACTTCAAACTGATTTTGTGCTTTGCGTGCGAAGTTCTTGAAGATCTTTTGTACCTGCGACTTATCATCAAGAAAGAATACCCACGTAAATCTGGAAAGATCATCAACTACAACTAGACCATAAGAGTTTCCTCCAAGACTCTTGTAAGCATTGGGACCAAAGAGATCCATATGAAGTAAGTCGAGAGGTCTCCCAGTGGTCATGATGTTCTTGACCAGATAACTTCCACCTACTTGCTTTCCTGCTTGACAAGCGCTACAAAGTCTATCTTTGTCAAAGATAATATCTTTAACACCAAGAATATGATCGCCCTTGATAAGCTTATCTAGATTGCGCATGCCTACATGTCCAAGCCTTCTATGACAAAGCCAACCTTTAGATGATTTTATAATGAGACAAGTACGAGGTTGAGCCTTTTTAGTGAAGTCAACAATGTATAGATCACCTCTACGAATACTAGTAAAGACAATTTTATGATTATCAAATTGAAACACTTGGCAATCTACTTTGGTAAATAGCACATTGAAACCGAAGTCTGCAAGTATAGATACGGAAAGAAGATTGTAGCCAAGGGATTCAATAAGCATCACATTTTGAATGGAGCTATCATGAGATATGGCCACCTTACCAAGGCCAAGTACCTTACCCTTAGAGTTGTCTCCAAAGGTTATGTACCTTCGAGGACCTTGATTAGGCGTGATCTCTTGGAACATGTCTTTATCACCAGTCATGTGATCCGTACATCCACTATCGAGAATCCACTCTTTTCCACCGGACATGTAATCCTTGAAGTTTTCCATTAGACTTAGACTCTTCATGATCTTGTCATGCTCGATGTCGAACAACTTATCTTCATCATAGTAGCCATGTTCTTCATTGTCATCATTTGGTGGAATCTCCTCGTCATAAAAACCAAGAGACTCATGAGAATCATAACCATGACAATGTTCAAGTTTATGAATGCGAATGGCTTCAATAATAATATTGTTGATAGTTGTGACATCTCCTTTAGCACGCATTAGATCAGAGAGCTTAAATATGCATTTATCAAAGTTTGGATCACTAGGCTTCATTTTGTGAAAAGCAATAGTTTTATGAAGAATTTCATCAAGATTACCTAATGAAAGATTTGGATATCGTTTCTCCAAATCAGTCCACAAAGTATAAGCACATGCAAAGTTCTTCAATGGAGAAAGCATGAACCTTGGTAAGCCTCCAACAATAAGATTGATAGTTCTAAGGTTACCAAGCATGTCAAATTTCGCTTCGTGTGTGGGATCAAATTCATCAACGGGGAGCACATAGGGACTATCAATATGTTTTCTCAAATGGAATTTATCAAATAGATCAATCATGTCATTCTTCCATTGACTATAGTGCTCTCCATCAAGAATGGGCACTTTACAATACAAACTCTCCACATTAGACACATCCATCTTCCTCCATAGTGTTGAAACCGAAGCAATGGAGACCAATGCTCTGCTACCAATTGCAGGATCACTAAAAGTGTATGTCTAGAGGGGGGGGGTGAATAGACTACTAGCAGGAATTTAAAACTACCACAAGCATAAACTCAAGGGTTGGCAGTTTGAGCATATATAGCAAGACTAGAACACCCTACACATGCAAGTCATCGAGTATAGCAGCGAAAAGTAAAGACATTGCACATGAAAGTAAGGAGTAGAGATAGAGAGATCAAACACATGAGGGACACAAAGATTTTTCCCATGGTTCTGATAGGTGGTGCTATCGTACGTCTACGTTCATGGAGTCTTCAACCCATGGAGGGTAACGGTCGCGAGAGTCCACGGAGGGCTCTACCCATGGAGGTTTCCACGAAGAAGCAACCTTGACTACACCATGAAGGCCTACGTCCACGGAGGACTAGCCTAACTCGGGGTAGATCTTCATGAAGTAGGCGATCTCCTTGCCCTTACATACTTCTTGGTTCACTCCACAATACAAAGTAGGAGGCTCCCAAGTGACACCTAACCAATCTAGGAGGCACCACCCTCCAAAAGGTAATAGGCTCGATAATGTCGATGAACTCCTTGCTCTTGTGCTTCAAGATGATAGACTCCGCAACACACAGTCACTCTCTCACAGATTTGGCTTGGTGGAAGAGGTTGATTGGGTGGAAAGAATGTTGGGGAGGCTAGATTCATATGGCAGGAATGGAATGGCATGATCTCTACACATGAGTAGGTGGCTCTCTCTCAGAAAATCAGTAGGTATGAGTGGGGAACTGTTCTGAGTGCTTCTCTTGCCAAACTCAGTGATGCCGATTCACCAAACTTGGTGGGACCAATTTTTTGAACTCGCGTAATACGAAGTTGGCAACCCAAACTCGGTGGCACCAAAATGGAATCGGTTGCACCGAAATGCTAGGGTTTGGCTGAGTCTGTCTAAGGCTGAGAATCGATGGCACCGAGTGGAAAGTGTGGTTGCACCGATGTTGGATATTTGGCTTAGGACATACTTTTGTGGAAGAGCTTGTGGGCGTATGTGGTGACTATCACTTGTGCACGTATGAGCATTTTGTTAACCAACAAAGCCTTACCCCCTTTTAATAGTATTGGCTTTCCTATGGACTCAAGGTGATTGCTCACAAAAAGGTAAAATGTAGAGTCCTCTTGCTTAAGCTTTGCCAAACTATTCCTTGCATCTTGGGTTATTCCACAATCCTTTTGCTAACCCATCTCTCTATTTGGACTTTATCTAAAATACACTAGATGAAAGTATTAGTCCAAGAGACAATGTATGTTGTCATGAATTATCAAAACCACCAAGGGAGCACATTGTGCTTTCACAACTCACTAACACCGGAGGAGTACCTTGTGTGTATCAAATGTCGCAACGTAACAGGGTGACTATAAAGGTGCTCTACAGGTATCTCCGAAGGTGTTTGTTGAGTGGGCATGGATCAAGACTGGGATTTGTTACTCCGCGTGACGGAGAGGTATCTCAGAGCCCACTCGGTAATACAACATCACAACAAGCCTTGCAAGCAAAGTGACTAAAGTGTTAGCCACGAGATCTTGTATTACAGAACGAGTAAAGAGACTTGCCGGTAACGAGACTGAACTAGGTATAGAGATACCGAAGATCGAATCTCGGGCAAGTAACATACCGAACAACAAAGGGAACAATATACGAGATTAACTAAATCCTTGACATAGAGGTTCAACCGATAAAGATTTTCGTAGAATATGTAGGAACAAATATGGGCATCTAGGTCCCACTAATGGTTACTGACCATAGAGGTGTCTCGGTCATGTCGACATAGTTCTCGAACCCGTAGGGCCTGCACACTTAATGCTCAGTGATGTTTCGGTAGTATTGAGTTATGTATGGTGGTCACAGAAGGTTGTTCAGAGTCCCGGATGAGATCCCAGACGTCACGAAGATCTCCGGAATGGTATAGAGGTAAAGATTGATATATAGGAAGTCCTGTTTTGGTCACGGGAAATGTTTATTTCCTGTAGTGTATCGGGAGTGCCGGGAGGCCATCAGGAGGGGCCACCTATGCCAGGAGGCCACATGGGCCTGAGGGGTGGTGCACCAGCCCTTAGTGGGCTGGGCAAGCCAGCCCCACAAGGCCCATGTGGCTAGGAAGGTGGGAAAGGAAAAACCCCAAAGAGAGGGAAGGGTTTCCAAGTAGGATTGGAGGTGGACTCCTCCACCTCCTCCCACTTCAGCCGAAGCCCCAAGGGGAAACCCTAGGGCTGCCTCCTTCCCCCTCCCTCCTATATATACTAGAGGGATATATCCCCAAAACACACAAGTCCACATGCTAGTTCTCTATGCCCTAGTTCCTCCACCAAATAGATTCCGACGGTGCTTAGGCGAAGCCCTGTCAGAATAGTTCCACCACCGCTGCCGCCGCGCCGCTGTGCTGCCAGAGAACTCATATACCTCTATGCCCCCTCTTGCTGGATCAAGAAGGAAGAGATCGTCATCGAGGTGTACGTGTGCTAAACGCAGAGGTGCCGTTCGTTCAGCGCTAGATCGGGATAGATCGTGATTGGATCGCGAGACGGCTAGCGATTTGGATCGCGAAGACGTTCGACTACATCAACCGCGTTTCTTAACGCTTCCCTCTTAGCGATCTACAAGGGAATGTAGATCCACTCTCCCTCTCGTAGATGCTCATCACCATGGATAGATCTTGCTTGTGCGTAGGTATTTTTTTATTTCCCATGCAACGTTCCCCAACAGTGGCATCATGAGGTAGGTCTATGCGTAGATGATATCATGAGTAGAACACAAAGGACTTTGTGGGCGTTGATGCTCAGATTGCTTCCTCCCTGGGTCTTTTCTTGATTCTGCGGTATTGTGTGGGAGGAAGCGGCCCGGAACAACCTTACTCGTCCACGTACGAGAGACCGGTTCCATCGACTGACATGTGACTTTGTTGCATAAAGATGGCTGGCGGGTGTCTGTCTCTCCTAGTCTAGTTGGATCGGATTCAACAAAGGTTGTCCTTGAGAAGGTTGAATATCAATTTGTGTATCACCATTGTGGTTTTGCGTAGGTAAGAATCCTTCTTGCTAGATACCCGTAGCAGCCACGTAAAACATGCAACGACAATTAGAGGACGTCTAACTTGTTTTTGCAGGGTATGTTGTGATGTGATATGGCTAATTACATGATGAGATATATGTGATGTATGATATAATCATGTTTTGTATAGAATATCATGACTTGCATGTCGATGAGTACGACAACCGCAGGAGCCATAGGGTTGTCTTTAATTATTGTATGACCTGCGTGTCAATCATTAAGCGCTATGTAATGCTTTACTTTATCGCTAAGCAGTAGCAATAGTAGTAGAAGCATGGTGGGTGTAGTGGTTTTGTTATGGCAGATATCCAAAGACTTAGGTTCGAGGCCATCGCTAAGGCGGTGGATTCAAAGGGGTTGATCGGGACGTAAGACACGGGTTTACCCAGGTTTGGCCCCTCGAGAATAGGTAAAAGCCTACGTCCTGCTCTGTGTATATTGATTGGAGTATCGATTACAAGGGAGCGTATTTGCTTGACCTAGCTCTCGACGGATTGATTTCTTTCTAAGCTGTCCCCGGGTCTTGCCTTTATATAGGAGGTCAAGGACCGGGTTACACGAGTCCCAAACCGACTCTTACAACGTGTCTGGTCCTGTCTCTAAGCTGCCTTGCCTCCTGTGGCAAGCCGTCTCCGGGCGGCTCACCCGCCCGGGTCTTACGCTACCTCCTGTCTCTAGGCCTTCGTCTCATCCCATTTGGTAAGCCACCATGCGGCCTAGTCTTCCTCTTCTAGCCCACTTGGTAACGAGCTGCCAGGTATGACCCGACCCCTCTTGGGCGAGTCTTACGTGGGGTTATATCCCCAACATTAGGCCCCAGATTGATTTGAGCCTGTCCACGTCAATCTTCTGTTTTATTTGGCAGCGTGTCTTACGTCCTTGTTACCTCCAAGAAAAGAATTTCATAACCCGCCGTGACGTCACTTACGGATATGCCTGAAAGATTCTGTGACGTCCACAACGGATCCTCTCATTAAACTGTCGGCCCGAAAATTGAGGCGTCCCCTTCGGTCAATTATCATTTCGCCTCCTCAATTCCCGCACGCACTGTTTTGCCATCGTATCTCATAAATAGGGACATGAGGGGGTCTTTTCTATTTACGCCACCCCTGTCTTATTCTTCTTCCTCTCGACGCTTCACTCCTCCAAAACTCCGCCGTGCCGATCGGACTTCACCGTCGTCCTCAACGCCGGCTGCTGCATCAACCCGAGGTAGTCCAGAGTCTCGCTCGCGTCGACCGCATCCGCAAGGTAGTCTTTTCATCTTCGTTGGATCAGAATCCTTCCCGCACTGGATCCCCTCGAGTTCGTCGTTGTTCCATTAGCGTGCTTCGCTATTCATCAGATTGTTCATTGTAATGTAGACTGTTAATGAGTCCCTTGAACCCCACAACGTTTGTTAATCCGTCGAGGCCATCCATATAAAGTCAATACCCGGTCATCGTAGATCTGTATCCCGCTCCTTTCTATGTATCGACTGCCTGTTCTTCCACGACACCGGTTCTAGGTTTTGATTATATTTCATTTTTCCTCTCCTGTAGATCTTGTAGCGATGGGAGTAACATGCGAAACCTGTTTTTCACACTTAGCAATATTTCTGGCATCATCCTGTCAACATAACCCACCGTTACCTTGCCGGCTCTCTGGCAAAACGTACGAGTGACTTAGCTTTCCTCTACCATGCTGACCGTAGCTGTTTTGATTTTTTTGCTTCCTAACCTGCCATACCTTGCGCTTTCTCATAGTCGACCCGCCACCATGTCTTGTGCACCCTCATCCCGTGATTGGGTCGGTTCCGGAGTGACCGAGCAATTCTTGCTTGAGTTCGTTGAGACGGGCCACTACTAGAAAAAGGACTGTTAGTGGCGCACCTATTTTTGCCATTAATGGCGCACTATAGGTGCACCACTATTACCACACCACTAGTAACAAATACTAATGGCGCACCTCTAGTGCGCCATTAGTATTGCAAGTAACAGTGGCACACCTCTGGTGCGCCATTAGTATTGCAGGTAACAGTGACACACCTTGTAGTGCGCCATTACTATTGCTACATGTGCGCCATTGGTAACTTTTTTTTGATTTTTTTGGAATTTTGGAGGAAGGAAAATAGTAGTGGCGCACCGTCTAACCCTCACCGTGCGCCATTGCTAGTTTTTAATTTTAAATTTGGATCTGGATCTAGATCTGGCTCATTTTTTGGCTTGTTTTTTTGCTCGTTTTTTTGCTTGAATTTTTTTCAAATTTCGTTCTCGACCTGGATCTGGTACGTTCTTTGTGCCGGGGGAGCTCCACATGTGGCCGGAATTAGAGGAGGAGGGAGGAGAGACCGTGAGGAGGAGAGGAGGGAGGAGAGACCGTGAGGATCAGGAGAGGAGGGAGGGGGAGGTCGCCGGAGAGGAGGAGGAGGACCGTGAGCAGGAGAGGAAGGAGGGGCACCGTGAGGAGGAGAGGAGGGAGGAGGAGCATCGTGAGGAGGAGAGGAGGGCGGAGGAAGAGGACCGTTAGCAGGAGAGGAAGGAGGAGCACCGTGAGGGGGAGAGGAGGGAGAAGGAGGTCGCCGGAGGAGGAGCACCGTGAGGAGGAGGTCACTGGAGGAGGAGCACCGTGAGGAGGAGGAGGTCGCCGGAGAGTTGGAGATGGAGTGGAGGAGAGGAGGAGAGGAGGAGATGGAGTGAAGGAGAGGAGGAGAAGAATGAAGGGGTAAGTGGTTGGCCGGCCCTTTTAAACTTCTGTCCCAACTTAGTAGTGGCGCACCATGCACTGGTGCGCCATTGCTATTTTTTTGAATTGTGAAGGCGGGAAAATAGTAGTGGTGCACCATGCACTAGTGCGCCATTGCTAACTTGTTTTTTATTTTTGTATTTTTTTGAATTTTGAAGGCGGGAAAATAGCAGCGGCGCACCATTGCTAATTTATTTATTTTTTGCATTTGTTCGAATTTTTTGCCTCCAGATCTTAAAAGCATCGTAACTTTATTCTGTTAGGTTTTTGAGGATTCTAGAAAGTTGATAACGGGCATAGCCCATTGAATTCGGATGTAACTTTTTGAGTAGATGATTTTTCATATAAAAAACCTTTTCATCGGAGGTTGTATGCAAAAGTTACGGCCATTTTACCAAAACACGGCAGCCTTTTGCAAAAAAATTCAAAATTCATGTTTGTTAATTTTCCTAATAACTAGAACACATAACACATGGACATCTATTTTTTTGAATTTTTCTTGAATATTTTATCATTTTCTTTTATTTTTTTAAAAAACCTAAAAGGCGATCCATAAGGGGTGTGTGTGTGTGTGTGTTTGTGTGTGTTTGTGTGTGTGAGACGTTAGTAATGGCGCACCCTCCCTGGTGCGCCATTGCTAACCCTAGCAATGGCGCACCAGGGAGGGTGTGCCATTACTAACCTCTCTCACACACACGCAGGCACGCCCCCACCAGACATAGCAATGGCGCACCACACCTAGGTGCGCCACTACTATGTAGCATAGTAGTGGCGCACCTAGGTGTGTTGCGCCATTGCTATGTCTGGTGGGGGGGATGGACCAAAAAAATAGCAATGGCGCACTGCTCATGTGGTGCGCCATTAGTAAAAAAATAGCAATGGCGCACCTAATTCTGGTGCGCCACTGCTATATAGCTGTGGCGCACCACCATCATGGTGCGCCACTAGTAGAGATATTGGGGATAAGCCTTTTTCTAGTAGTGGGCTCATTGCCGGCTCAGGAGGTTATCCACTGGAGAGTTCCTGGGTCAGAGAAGAAACCCACCCCTAAGGAGGGGGAGGTTGTTATATTCACTGATCACCTCCTCCACGGGTTCAGCCCGCCCGGGTCAAAATTCTTCCAAGATGTCCTCCACTTTTTCAAGCTTCACCCTCAAGACATTGCCCCTAATTCCGTCACCAATATGTGCAACTTCCAAGTCTCGTGTGAAGTTTATCTACAAGAAGGGCCATCTGTCAACCTCTTCCTCGATTTCTTCTACGTCAACTGCCAAATAGAAGTGGCGGCTGGACCAAGCTTGGAGCTCAGTGGCGTCTCCATCCAGAGACAGAGAGATGTGGCTTATCCGGCTGCGCTTTTGCCAAGCCACCCCAAAGATTGGAATAGGACTTGGTTTTATTGCAAGGACACCTCTCCAGAAGGAGAAAATCCAGTACTGGGTTTTCGCCCTACCCGGCTCTGTACCTCCACTGAACTTCTAGACCGGATGTCTGCCGCAAAGCGAGTGAAGTATGCTCTAACTTTTGCAAAGATCAAGGCCCTCCTGGCAAACGGCTTAACTGGAGTCAATTTAACCCGCAGCTGGGTCTCGTGGAAAGTCTTACCACTAAGCCGACGTGAACGACTTATGTGCAAATATACAGGCGACGAGAATGATCCTCTCTGTTTCAACCACACGCCTCTGACAGAAGAAAATGTCAACTTTGCTGTAAAATAAATTCTCCATGAAACCTAGGAGGCTTGTAACACGATCAGGTTAAGACCCTTCTGCGTCGCAAACCCATCTCTGGATGTAAGAAGAGACCTTCTTCTCAAAACTACTCATTCCTGTCTTAACCTTATGCCTCGCATCTTTAACTCTTTTGGCGGCTCTTTCTACATGCCGACTCTAACTTCTAGAAGAAGAAATACACTCCCCCTTGAAGAAGAAGTCCCAAGCGGTTAATGCCCATGGCTGTAAGAAGAAAACTTCGGCTCAAGAACTGCTTGCACTGAACGACTCAGAGGTAGAAAACTTGATTCCATTAACTGTCTCTTTATGCAACTTACTGACATCGTTTGTACACGGGAGGAGACGGAAATGAGTCACGCCAACGCCCCTGAGGTAACTTACATTTGCTCCGACTCAGAGGTCTTGCCGTGAGAAAAAATACGGCGGGTTGTCCTAAAAGTTCCTTTTTCACATCCTCTTGCTTACTTAGACCCTGAATTTCCTTTGAAAAAGCAACAACACGTCTGGTGACATTAGACCTAGAGCTCCGGCTCTGAAGACCTTATGGAAGGCTTACCAAACTCCCCGGCTCTGCGGAAACGACTGGCTAAGGTGCTATTTTCACCAAGTCTTAATATCCTCCTTATACTCTTGTAATGTCACCTTACTCTTGTACTTTATTATCTCAATTTTATAGGAGTCACCCCCTTTGTCCGGCGACACAACTGCCTCCAAGCTTCCTCCTATGAAGATCAACCCATAGTATGTCTTTTACCTTGTAGTGTGTGCATTATCTTTTCCTTGCACCACATAATAACTCTTTTTATTTCCAGGGCTCAAGCAAAACAAAGGAAGACAGGTGGGTTGACCGTTCCTACTATGGCCCAAAAGCCGGAAACTACTGTGCCGACTCCTTCCACTCCTGCTGAACCTTCTGAAGTTAATAAAGATGCACCTGAGTGCACTCCTCCACCTTCAGAGCCGGATGATCACCTCATGAGAGCTCCTGAGAGTCCGACGGCTGACTCTAAGCCACCTAGTCCTTCAATCGCCATCAAAGATCTGTCTCATCCCGACGTTATCATCACTGGGACGGGTCACCAATCTCCTACACCTCATGTGTTGACAAAACATGCCAGCAAGATTGACACTTTCTCTCCAGAAAAGCTTGACTTCAGATTTCCCGTGCTATAAAAAATGTGTGCAGACGATCTGCATGCTGGTTACTTGAATCATCTTTCTGCCAGCCGCAACATGGAATCCAAACTTGTTGGATTAATGAAGAAAAAATATGAGGTACTTCTCCTTCTCTTGCTTTTTCCCTTATACCTTTATGTAGCCCCCAAGAGCCAGTTTAATATTGCAAATGATGAACCGGGTCTTTCAAATCTTATCATACTGTAAAGAAGTTAGCCTGTAGCCCCCAAGTAACGGGTTAGAACACATATAAGCCGATACTTACTTGAAATATAGATCCAAGTGTAGTCCCCCAAGTCCGAGTCATTATGAAAATGATGAGCCAAAACTTTGATAGTTAAAAAGCTCGCCGGGTGTAGCCCCCAAGTCTGGGTCATTATGAAAATGATGACCCAGAACTTCCATGTAAACTTGGAGAAAATACAGACATTAGCCCCCAAGTGCCAAGCATATTGCTTGCAATTTGCTTGGGATTTGCATCGGAATAACTTCATTATTGCTTCATCTTGGCGACTTAACTTTTATAATCTGCCACTTGTACAACGCAGGAGGCATTATACGTAGTTGAGTCAGAGGGAGCCGATTTAAGGGCAAATCTTACCACCCAAAAAACCGCCTGAACCACAACAGAAGAAAATTTATGAGTGTCTGTTGAAAAACTTGAAAAGCTCCAAATTGACTTTGCCACGTATAAGGAGACCGCTGAATCTGAACAAGCCGCTCTGTCAAAGCGTGCAAATGATGCCGAGGAGCAGCTTAAGCTCACGATAGAAGAACTGAAGACTCTCAAGGACCATATATCTAAGATGACTGCCGCGAACTTTGGTAAGTATGCACGGCTTAGAAAATTTCCATGTCAAGTCAAAAATAGCTTCAGGGTGGCTTACCCTCAAATTTTTCTTTGCAGGTGAAAGAAGCCGCCAGTTATCCTCTGATAGTTTGATGAAGCTGAAGGCAATATATACTTTGACCGAGCAACTGTATAGCAGAGCCCTCTGCGCCATAAAAGCCTTGATGACTGCCAAGTATGTTCCCAAGTTCGTGAAGGGGGTCATAGAAGTTTTATCCACTCTACCCAAATAGATTGAAGCGATCATCTGCCAGGAAAGGGGCAATAGCCGCTCTAAGCCGGTCCCTGACCTTTGCTCCTAAACTGACTACCGAAGAGATGATGAACGGCTTCCCGTCCAAAAAGGCTGACGTCTCAGACTTTACTGAAGTTGACTATGCCAAATGCATAAGGGCCTCCAGGGTACTTGCCTCCACTCTTGTTGATGAGATGGATCTAACTCCCTACCAGGCGGCTCACGATGCAAACAATCAACGTCTGCACTGCCCAACCTCTCAAGCCATGGACTTTATCCCTGCATGTCGTAAGCCGCTCTTTGCCCCTGAAGTTGATCCATCTCCTCTTTTTAACGAAGCTGAGTTTGAAGCCTTATTAAACTACAACTGGGATGTGGATAATCTTCAGATCGAAGAGCGCGAAGATCCGACGCAGGATGACCCGCCGACAAGTTAAAACTTTGTTATTCTTGATTGACTGTAACCCGACCTTCTAAGCCGCCGGAATTTGGAAGTGTATGAAAAACTTTAAGTCCTTCATCTTTTGAGCTCCTAGAGAGCTTTGTAATAGGCGTAGTAGAAACTTGGTTGCCCCAGCCATGCCATCTTGCACACATGACGTTACAATCATCTTATGCACTTATAATCTGCCTTGCATTCTTCTGACAATGTCTTACTTAACAGCAGTTCATCTTAAGAGATAAAACCCTGCAAAAGTAAACAAGATAGAATAACCAGCATTGTCATAGGTGAGGCTTGAAAAAGCATAACCCGGAGATATTAAAATCTATTGTAGCCTTGCTTCTTCTTTCATAATCTTGCTCTGACCCGGTTTGGTAAACCGACTTGATATGTAAATATGATGCAATGCATGATGTAAGGTATGATGGAATGCACGATGCAATGTATGATGTTCTTGCTTTATTTTTTGTTTTCAAAAACTCATATGATGGTTCTTCCTGGCTGGACTCGATGCTTGAACTCATACAAGTACAGGGTCTCTAACGAGAGTGACCGTTGTCGGTGTCAAAACCGACGTATCTTGTAGTAGGGGTCCTAAGTTAGGCATCTTGGAGAGATGGTAACATGGACACATGATTTTACCCAGGTTCGGGCTCTCTCAAGGAGATAATACCCTATGTCCTGCTTTTGATTGTATTGATATGGGGATAATACATAGTACATGTATCTACCATGAGATTGTAGTAATGAATATAAGATGATCTATCGACTAGCCTTGCCTCGGTTTATATATGCACTGTAGGCCTAGGGTTTAGAAGAGTCCTTGTCTTGGGCGCCAAGTCTTGTGGAATCCTCCTTGTATTCGGCATGGGCTGCCCGAAGTGGCCCATTAGTGAGTCGCCCCGGGGGTCCTCAGCCCGACCCACTGGCCGGGAGACGACGTGGTGAGTACCCCTAGTCCAGGACACCGTCAGTAGCCCCCCTGAACTGGTCTTCAAGTTGGGGACGCTCCTCGGTTCTTCCGAACTGTTCTTCGTCTTCGGTCTTTGATCTTAAAAACTGGTTCAAAAAATCTTCCCATCTCCGATCTCGAGAATCGCCGATGTGTATTCGAAGAGTTCATACGTCGGGCATCCGAGGAGCCCCTTTAAATTATCATCTTTTATCAATGCCTTGTAATTTTTACGCCACACCTCGGGTAATTTTTCCCATGGGGCGATATCCTCTTGCATTCGAGCTCCAATGCCAAACTGCATCCGAGGTGTACTCTTAGCCGAGCTCCAACGCTGGTCGGCATCCGAGGTGTCATAGACTACCTCGGTCATAAAAAGTTTGGAGGAGTTCAACCAAACATAATGCCGGAAAATCCCCCTAGGGAGACAATCACTTGCGTTCGATCTTGATGCCGAACTGCATACGAGGTGTCTTTCTGTAGCCGAAGTTTAATGTTGATCGGCATATGAGTGCCAATGACGGACTGCGTCCAAGCTCCAACGCCGGATTGTATCCGAGCTCCAATGCTGGTCAGGATCCGAGGTGTTATAAATTACCTTGGTCTTTGAAAATTTGAAGGACTTCATCCGAGCTTAAATTCCGGAATAGTCTTTTATGGAGCGAGCCATTCACATCCAAGCTTTTATGCCGGACTACTTCTAAGGCGTCTCCGATCTTGAGCTTTATGCCGGACTGCTTCCGAGCTCCAACACCGGACTGCATCCGAGCTCCAATGATGATCAGCATCCGAGGTATCATAAACTACCTTGGACCCTAAAAATTAAAGGAATTCATCCGAGCTTAATGTCAGAAATGCTCTCTATGGAGCCAGCCACTTAAGCCCGAGCTTTATGCCGGACTGCTTCTGAGGTGGTGCACCACCCCGACCGTGGGCTCATTTTTTGTGGATATTTTTGATTGGTGCAATTTATTCTCTGCCGAGATATATAGCCAGTGCCCTCATGGTGGGTGTGTCAGCCTAAAACCTGAGATGCACCAGAAGGATGACATAAAAACGCTGATCCCTGTAGCCCCTGAGTCTCAGGTCGATTAGCAAAATCGGCCGGAGGATCAACACCTAGCTCGACTGCATACTTTGGAACACAAAAGCGGTGTGCATAGACCTCAAAACTCAGGTTGGGTGTGGCCGACCAAGCTGAGGACCATAATCTTCGTGGAAACTGTATTGAACTTAAATTTTTTGCATTGAATTGTCAATGCAGTAGCCCCCGAGACTTGGGTTGGGCAGCATGAACGATCCTAGGATCATACCTCCTCGGGAACTAGTTCAACTGTCATGTATGTTTTGACAATATAGAGGTGAAGTTTAGCAGGAAAGATGCCGAACTGTAGTTTAGAAAAGAGTTTCACACCGAACACCTCAACCAAGAGAATGTCCCACTTCCTGAAAGGAAAACATAAAATAGGTGAAAGATGTTATAAGCTCAAAAGACCAAAAAACGCGCGTAAAAAACTTTACGTCTAGATTGAATCAAGTTTTTTGGTGCCAATATGAAATTGGTCTTAAAATTGTACTTTCGTCGTGCTTTGACATGGCACATCCGATCTCTAGATTTCAAGTGGGTCAGCCTTCGGCTTCAACCTCCCTATGCCGAAGGTGGAGTGTTTCTCAGGCCAGTTTAGCGAACTAAACATGAGCGGCTTTAGAGAGAAACCAGGCTACCCGGCTATGGATCATGCACTTGAGTCGAGAAAAGAGTCGTACAAAAAATACTTTGCAACGACTAAGAAGAAAACATCTATTATACTCATATTAATTTAAGAGCCCCCAAGTGACTTGGGAAAAAGAATTTTATGTATAACGATTGTATGTACCAAAGTACTTATATAATATCTGTGTTCGCCCGAACTTTGAACGCATCTTAGCCGACCATCGGCTTCTCCCTCTTCGACCAAGGGCCGAAAAGTGTTATCTACTCTGCCCACTGAGAATATTGGCAGTGTTTCGGATAACCAGGCGGTCATGCCATGAGGCTGTAACAGACAAAGCGCGCCCAGGAAACTTATGCTATATTACTTATGTAACGTAAGAGCATCTTCAAAGAAAATAGTGCCCCCAACGGTACCTTTCTTTGGTCACTCATTATTATTATGAGACTTGTGCAATGGATTTGTGTATGCGTGAGTTCCATCGTGTGCCGACCATAGTTGAAAAAAATCAGAGCGCTAGCTTTTGGCTTCACCCGTCTAAGGTACGAGTTCGGATGACCCGGTCGTAACAATCACAGAGGTGCTCCCTTTAATCCTTAGCCGAACGATCGGGAACGTAGGGGTAAGCACATGAGCTAGGCAACCCAGCTTTGCAGAACACTTACGTCAACATGATGCATATTTTGGCATAATACACGAGCAAGGAAAGAAGCTGTACAATAATAATCACATGCAAAGAGAAAAGGTTTCATAAAGGAAGCCCCCAAGTAAACGGGGTATTTGAATTTGTTTGTAACAAACAAAGTTTTGACAAACAACTTTTTGTCAAAAAAGTATAATGCTTGGTCGAACCGAACAAAATTAGAAAGCTGAAAATATTTTAACATGAAAGCGACTTAGCTGGTTAATGTGCTCCCTGTCGATGACGCGATTCGGGCTTATGGCGGGACAAGGACAACCATCAAACTTTTGGCAGATCCGATATGGTGCATAGTCTTTGGCATGACTGAGGTCCCAGCTCCCAAGCCCGAGATGACCGAGCGAGGAGCTTGGCATTCCGAAGTAGTGACACGGCTCGGCCTATGTGGCGAGGCGAAGCCCCCGGTCTAGCCGAGGTGGCGGAGTAGGTCTGCAAGGTGATGCCGAACTGACTGCGCAACGCAGCCGAAGCCGATTACATGCACACATAAAATAGTGCGAGCAAGAGATAATAAAAAATAAAGGTAATAATATATTTAAAAAAAATTCTTCTACTTAGTTAATTTAAGTGAAGTAAATAAGTAAAGGAATATGGCCTGGGCGCCGAGGTGCCTGAACGAAGAGTTCGACTTGACGAAGTGGCGACGCTGCACGGTCGATGTGGCGAGATGAAGTCCTCGGTCCAGTTAGCATGGCGGAGCTGTGATCGGCAGATGCCAAAGTCTCGTGCAGGTCGGCTGGTCATGTCAAAGTCACATGCCAGCCGAGGTGTTAAAGCAGGTCGGCTGATGACGCTGAAGTCCCTAGAGCAGGTTGATGAAGGGATGCCAAAGCCCCAGTCTAGCCGAGGTGACAGAGCAGGTCGGCTTGTGATGCCGAAGTCTTAGGCCAGCTAAAGTGTTGAAGCTGGTCGGCTGGTGACACCGAAGTCTCATGCCAGCCAAGGTGTTGAAGCTGGTCAGCTGGTGACGCCGAAGTCTCAAGCCAGCCGAGGTGCCAAAGCAGGTCGGCGTGCTGGACGTCATCTTGAAAAAGTAACGGCGCAGCGATGTCGACGCATGTCGGAATTTGTGATGAGGTCAATGCTGGCTTGATGAAGCAACAGAGCGCCCGACCTGTACAACCTGTGGATGACGAGGTTCACTTGATGATTATTTGGCCCCTGCGATGCCGAACTCTTGGTCGGATGACCGAGATGATGAGAAAATTTCTTTCAAAAAGGACGTCCGACAACCCGTTCATGAAAAAGATGAACTCGGGTCGGATTCATTTTCGTGCAGAAAATAGATCCCAAATTTGTTGTACTCATTGGACGTTTCTCGGAGTTTGAATGATCGGATCGAGCTGAAATTTTGAGGGGTGCTCGATAGAGGAATTCCGCAGCCGATGAACGGTGGGATTTTCCAACGGAAGTCCGAGCTAGATACTGGACACATCACTTCGTCCTAAAAAACTCATATGATGGTTCTTCCTGGCTGGACTCGATGCTTGAACTCATACAAGTACAGGGTCTCTAACGAGAGTGACCGTTGTCGGTGTCAAAACCGACGTATCTTGTAGTAGGGGTCCTAAGTTAGGCGTCTTGGAGCGATGGTAACATGGACACATGATTTTACCCAGGTTCGGGCTCTCTCAAGGAGATAATACCTTACGTCCTGCTTTTGATTGTATTGATATGGGGATAATAGATAGTATAGGTATCTACCACGAAATTGTAGTAATGAATATAAGATGATCTATCGACTAGCCTCGCCTCAGTTTATATATGCACCGTAGGCCTAGGGTTTAGAAGAGTCCTTGTCTTGGGTGCCAAGTCTTGTGGAATCCTCCTTGTATTCGACATGGGCTGCCCGAAGTGGCCCATTAGTGAGTCGCCCTGGGGGTCCTCGGCCCGACCCACTGGATGGGAAGTGGTGAGTACCCCCTAGTCCAGGATACCGTCAACCGTCAACTCCTTTGAGTGGCTCAGGGTCTCTAGATGAGATTAACTAATAAGAGCGCAACGAACCATAAAGAGACACATCCGCCGGTTCTGCTGGGTGGACTCACTGCTTGAACTCATAACATTGCTCGGTTTCTAGGCGAGATTGAAGAGCACAGTGTCCCAAAAAGAGACACACACAATGGTTCCACTAGGTGGACTCGCTACTTGAACTTATAACAATACTCGGTTTCCAGGCGAGGATTGATGAGCGCAGCGTCCCAGAAGGAGACACATCAGGGCATGAGTATCCCTAGGGCCCAGAAGCCCCCTCTCATGTGACACAGTCCGCCGTTTGAACCTTAACCAGTGCTCAGGGTCTCCTGGCGATATTAACTGTCCGGTACATTGGATAGACAGTGTCTCTAAGTGGTGATTAACTAGTAAGAGTTCGGCGGGTCAGCTATTGGAGAGGCATCAAAAGGGGGTAAGTTTACAATTCGCTGCACCCTTAATGATCTGGTTCACGGAGTCAACATTTGGGTCCATGACCCGCCTTACAGTGGCTGAAAAACCTGATCGAGAGGGTTGAAGCTTAACCCGGTGGGTTGAAAGCGCCCAAATGACCTTGTCGATGACATCAGCTTGCGTGTCATTTTGTAAGCCACCGTCTTATGGATCGCCAACTTGTAAGTCGCCGTCTTGTGGATCACAAACTTGCAAGATGCCGTCCTATAAGCCGTCGTACAATGTTGCTGTTTTGGCTGAAGAGCCGATCAAGAGGGTGAGCGAGCTAAACCCGATGGGTTGGAAGCCCCCAATTGACCATGTAGAAGTGTTCATCTTTGCACAAATCTATAATGCAAAAGAAAAATGACAAAGGCCCCGGCTTGCAGGGATGCCAACTTTATTATATGAAAAATATAGATACAATGAAGTACGTATATACAAATATGGGAGTCGATGACTCAAGTATAGTAAGGCCGCAGATGAGCGATATTCCATGACCGATGGGTCTCCTGTCCAGAAGTACGTTACTCATCTCGTACGTCAATGAGATAATATGACCCATTGTTCAGGTTTCTGCTAACCACGAAAGGTCCTTCCCAGGGGGGAGAGAGAATCAAACGTAACATCAAGTCGCCTTCTTGGAACGTCTGGGTCTTGACCCTGCGACTATGATAGCGATGCGGGTCTTGTTGATAAATTGCCGACCGAGCTGCTGCAAGATAGTGCGCTTCATCCAGAGCATCTAACGCGTCCTGACGCACCCTCTTATTGTCATCTTGTACGTAAGCTGCCACCCACGATGAATCATGACGTATGTCACCTGGTATAGCCAGATCCTCCTCTGAAGGTAGCTTAACAGACGGGTGATATATCACATCCAAGAAAATGTTAGGCGGCACCGGCTTACGTTGAGAGCCCAGCCTTGATAATGCATCAACCGCCTCGTTCTTGCGACGATCAATATGATCCACCTAATAACCCTTGAAATGACCAACAATGATATCCACCTCCTGACGATAAGCCACCATCCGAGGGTCCTTGGAGTCCCACGTGCCCAAAACTTGCTGAGCTACGAGGTCTGAGTCACCGAGGCATCTAACCCGGCTCAGATTCATCTCCTTGGCCACCTGGAGGCCATGAAGCAAGGCCTCATATTTAGCTGCATTGTTAGTACAAGGAAACATCAGCCTCAACATGTAACATAATTTGTCACCTTTGGGGGAAGTTAAGACAACTCTAGCCCCTGATCCCTCCAACTATCTGGACCCATCGAAGTGGATTGTCCAGTATGTATTGTCCGACTTTTCCTCAGGTGATTGACACTCTGTCCAGTCGTTTATGAAGTCCACCAACGCGTGATACTTAGCAGCCGTGTGAGGCACATACTTTAGATTAAGTGCCCCAATCTCTAGTGCCCACTTAGCAATCCTGCCTGTAGCTTCCTTGTTCTGAATTATACCACCCAAAGGGGCAGAGCTAACCATAGTGATTGGATGTCCAAGGAAGTAATGCTTCAACTTGTGGTTCGCCATGAACACCCCGTATATCAGTTTCTGCCAATGCGGGTACCTTTGCCTAGATTCAATGAGAACCTCACTAACATAATAAATCGACCTTTGAACCGGGTACTCTTTCCCTGCCTCCTTGCGCTCTACTACAATTGCGACGCTGACAACCCTGTTGTTAGCCGCCACGTAGAGGAGTGGAGGCTCTTTCTTAGACGGAGCAACCAAGATCGACGGATCGACCAACTGCTTTTTGAGCGCTTCCAGGGCCTCATCCACAGCCTTTCGCCAGAAAAAGTCATCAGTCTTTTTCATCATCTGGTATAAAGGAATAGCCTTCTCGCCAAGGCAGCTGATGAAGCGGTTTAAAGTGGCGATTCGACCCGCCAAGCGCTACACATCATTAACGCTCGCTAGCTTGGCTAGTGACGTGATGGCCTTTATCTTGTCCGGGTTAGCCTCAATCCCCTGTTCCGAAACCAAGAAACCTAGGATTTTACCTGCAGGAACCCCGAAAACACACTTAGCCGGGTTAAGCATCATCTTGTAGACCCGTAAGTTGTCAAAAGTCTCCTTCAGGTCGTCAAGTAATGTTTCCTTCTTCCTTGATTTAACTAGAATGTCGTCCACGTAAGCATGAACATTACGCCCAATCTGACCGTGAAGGTAATTCTGCACACAACGTTGGTATGTCGCCTGCGCACTCTTGAGCCCAAAAGGCATAGACACATGGCAGAAAGACCCAAAAGGTTTTATAAATGACGTCTTCTCCTAGTCTTTAACTGCCATCTTGATCTGGTGATAACCTGAATAGGCATCCAGGAAGCATAAACTCTCACAACCCGATGTTGCATCAATAATCTGGTCGATACGAGGGAGAGCAAACGGGTCAACTGGACAAGCCTTATTAAGATCCGTGTAATCTATACACATACGCTATGTGCCATTCTTATTAAGCACCAGCACGGGATTTGCTAACCACTCCGTGTGAAATACTTCCACGATGAGCCCTGCTGCCAAGAGCCAGGCCACCTCCTCTCCAATCGCTTTACGCCGCTCCTCATTGAAACGACGGAGGAATTGTTTGATCGGTTTAAACTTAGGATCCACATTAAGGTGGTGCTCAACGAATTCTCTCGGTACACCTGGCATGTCAGATGGCTTCCATGCGAAGATGTTCCAATTCTCACGGATGAATTCAATGAGCGCGCTTTCCTATGCGGGGTCCATGTTAGCCCCAATAGTGAACTGTTTGGATGAGTCACCCGGATGAAAATCCACCAGCTTTGTGTCATCCGCCACAAACTTCAAGGGTGGCTCACACTCTGTACTGGGATTCTTCAATGGAGTCATGTTCACCGGGTCAATGTTATCCTTGTAAAACTTGAGCTCTGCCTCCGCGCAACTTGATTCCGTGTAAGCCGCATCTCCTTCCTCACACTCAATAGCCACCTTCCGATCACCGTGCCCCATGATCGTTCCGTTGAGGGCCGGCATCTTGAGCTGCATATAGACATAACAATGCCTGGCCATAAACTTTGCGAAAGCCGGTCGGCCAAACAGAGCATGATACGGGCTCCTAATTTTCACCACTTCGAACCACAAAGTCTCCACCCTGTAGTTGTATTCATCACCAAATGCCACCTCTAGGGAAATCTTCCCCACCGGGTAGGCCGACTTACCTGGCACCACCCCATGAAAAACTGTCGATGACGGCTTAAGAGCCTTGTCAGTTAACTCCATCCGCTGGAAGGTGTCGTAGTACAAGATATTGATGTTGCTACCACCGTCCATCAGTACTTTTGTAAACTTATAACCCCCAACTTGAGGAGCTACCACCAGATCCATGTGACCCAGATTATCAACCCGTGGCGGGTGATCCTCCTGGCTCCATGTATTGGGTACTCCGACCACTTCAACTATCATGGGAGGGCCGGCGTGGCTGCATTAACCGCCCTCTTGTGCAACTTCTAATCCCGCTTGTCAAGGCTCGTTGTGAAGACATGATATTGCCCCTTGCTAAGTTCCTTTGGGTTGCTCTGGTACCCTGAATGATTATTCTGCTGCTGACCACCATTACCTGACTATTGATGATGACCTCCTTAATTTCCTTGACCCTGGTAACCTGAACCCGACCCGGCGGCACCTAAACCGCCGCCTGAGTCGCCCGGACCTGAACCGTTTGACGGGTTGTTACCATTATTATGGTGCTGATGAAGGATGTAATCTCGGAATTGGCGCATAATGCTGCACTCCTTCCATGTATGGGTGGCCAGTTTATCCGACCGGCTATGCGCCGAGCAAGGTCTGTATAGCGCCTCTTCCAATTTGAAAGGCCGAGGTGCCTTATCCTTGTTGAACGGCGGCCTAAAATGTCCATTGCCCCTGGCACGATTGTTCCCAGCATTAGTGCTCACCACTAACTCTGACCCGCTGAGGGAGTCCTGGATTAGGGGATCCTCGGATAGCCGACCTGTTGTTTATGGGCCGGACTATATGGGCTACTTGCCAAACACTGGATGGTTTGAAGGCCCAGTTTTCAGGATGGAAGCTTTGAGTAACACGGCTTGCGCTCCATGTTTGATGTAGTAAATAGGCATGTTCATCTCTTCGGCATGTAACCGACCATGTGTAAACCCTAGGCCTCCTCGGCACCTATATAAGCCGGACCGTTTTAGGGTATAGGGGCAGGATAACTCATCTAGGGTTAGACGTATGATCTCGAGGTAGATCAACTATGTATTCCCATACACCATCAATACAATCAAGCAGGACGTAGGGTATTACCTCCATTGGAGGGCCCGAACCTGGGTAAACTCGTGTCCCCCTTCGTCTCCTGTTACCGTCGATCCTAGTCTCATTGTTCGGGACCCCCTACCCGAGATCTGCCAGTTTTGACACTGACATTGGTGCTTTCATTGAGAGTTCCTATATGAGCGAGAAGGAATTGACGCCTCGCCTGGTCATCAACGAAGAAGTCCGCAACATGGACGCTTTCATCCCCGGGCAGATCTTCGCCTTCGGCAACATTGTGCTGCATGATGGTTCCACCGGCCATCTAGGACGCGTTGAAAGCTTCGCCCCTGATCAAGAGGTCAGGTTCGGAAACTTAGAGTTTTCTGTCGACTCTCAGGGCTCCTTGTCGCTAATCGGGCTTATGGCTCTATCCGTAGCCCCCAAGGACTCTGAGGTTTTAACCTCAAGCCCCTTCATGAGACATACCAATGGGGCCACCCATGATGGCAGTCCGATCTCTCATCCTGGTTGGGCCATCAAGCCATATGACCAGACACGCGTTCTTTCCGAACACTCCCCATGGATGGTCTTCGCGGGGTTTAACTCCTCAATTTCCGAACAGCTGGATCCAATCGGGCCCTCAACGGTCGACGAGGCCTTGGAGAAATTCTCATCGATGAGAATCACCAACGATCCAGCCCTGATCTACATCTAGCCCGGTTACAGTTCTGGCAGGGACGGATTTTTTGACCCACCCACCACCCACTTAATAGCCACCATCAAAGACTTAACCGACGTGCTAGACTATGCCTTTGAGGAGGCAGAATACATGGACGAAGAGGACTATGCCCCCACTCCCGTTAACACCGGGAATTGGACCGCCACTTCTACATATGACGTCTACATGGTAGATACTCCCACCACGAACGGCAACAATATGCCTCACAACGATGACGACAAATCGGGCGACGTGCCATCAAGGCGCCGGAAAGCACATAAGTTGTCCAAAAGCAAAAAGGGAAGAAGAACTATTATCAGCAACAGGGACGGTAATGCCCTTGACGATCATGACCATCCCGATGTTCCTGAGCACCCGTTTGAGGGTCCGGACGAACCTGTGGACCAAAACGACCCCGATACCATCAGTGACCCCAAAGGAGACGATTACCTTCCCCCCGTCGAGGAGGAAGACATACCAGAAGCCGATGATTGTACATCCCTGATAACCTCGAGGATCAGGAAGAAATCAGGCAGCGGCTAATAGCAAGGGCTTGTAGCCTAAAGGCAAAGAGTGGCAACTCAAAGCCGAACAAGCCGACCTCACTGATCAATGGACGAAAGTCCTCTCAGCCAAAGAACTATATGACATTGGTCTGTCAAACCAGCCCAAAAGCTACCCTCGGAGGAGGCTGCTGCCACAATTCGGCGATGAGCTCACTGACACTCCGTCTCCTCATCATACCACATATGACGAGCTGGACCGCCCTCCTCGTGGGCGTGACAGAGCGGCTAAAGACATCGGTGATGCATCAGCGATGCCCCGAAGACAGGGTAAGGAGCCATTCGAGCCCAATGAAAGGTTCGACCTGCGCGATGACTTAAATCACAGAGCAGGCCGTACAAGATCCATCTATGGATCCAGAGATTACTCACTGGATAGACGGGGAGAATATTGACCATGGTTCGACCAAAATCATAGAGCCCGGGAACGCAACCGTTCCCATACAGACGTCGAGTACAGGCAAGACATAGCTCAGGTCAGAGGCGCCGCTCACCCATTGTGCTTCACAGATGAAGTAATGCGGCATCACTTCCCCGAAGGGTTTAAACCCGTACATATAGAACAATATGACGGGACAACTGACCCAACTGTATGGATCGAGGACTTCCTCCTCCATATCCATATGGCACGAGGAGATGATATCCATGCCATCAAATACTTACCTCTCAAGCTTAAGGGGCCAGCTCGGCACAGGTTAAACAACCTCCCAGAAAACTCCATAGGATGCTAGGAAGACTTGGAAGACGCGTTTCGCTCTAACTTCCAGGGGACTTATGTTCGCTCACTGGACTCTTCCGACCTCAGTAACGTCGTCCAGAAGCCCAACAAGTCTGCCCGACAGTTCCGGACTCGGTTCTTGACCAAGAAGAACCAAATTCTCGAATGTCCGGACACCGAGGCCATTGCCTCCTTCCGGCACAATATTCGGGACGAATGGCTGGCCCGCCAGCTAGGCCGGGATAAGCCTTGGACTATGTTTTCCCTTACCTCCCTCATGATCCGCTTCTGTTGAGGCGAGGATAATTGGCTGGCAAGCTGCAGCCACAACTCTGAAGATCCAGTCACACCTAAAGCCTAGGATGGAAATTGAAAGCCGAAGTGCAATAAGAACAAACGCCGGCACAATAGCAACGATGCCTATGACACAACGGTTAATGCCGGATTCCGCAACTCCTGACCCGGGCAGCGGCACAAGCCACCTAAAGGTAACCGTGATGGACCCACTCAGCTCGAGAAGATCATGGACAGGACTTGCCAAATTCATGGAACTTCGGAAAAGCCAGCCAATAACACACACCGCAACTGTTGGGTGTTTAAACAGGCCAGCAAGATACAACCCGAAGACCAGGGCAAGAGCTCGCGCAGTGAGGACGAAGAAGAGCCTCGGCGTCCAATAGGTGGCGGTTAGAAGAAATTCCCTCCCGAAGTCAAAATGGTGAATATGATATACACCACCCACATACCTAAGAAGAAGAGGAAGCGAGCCCTTCGGGAGGTCTATGCCATGGAGGCTGTAGCTCCGAAGTATAACCCATGGTCAGCATACCCGATCACCTTTGACCGACGCAGCCATCCAACCAGTATCCGTCACGGGGGCTGCCCTCGTCCTAGATCCCATTATATATGGGTATCACCTCACTAATGTCTTAATGGACGGAGGAAGTAGCCTCAACCTGATTTACTCAGACACGGTGAAAAGATGGGTATAGATCCGTCAAGGATCAAGCCTAGCAGCACTACCTTGAAGGGAGTGATCCCAGGTGTTGAGGCCCGATGTACGGGCTCTGTAACCCTGGAGGTTGTGTTAGGCTCGCCCGATAACTTCCACAGCGAGGACCTGGTCTTGGACATTGTGCCCTTTCGCAGTGGCTATCACGCGCTGCTCAGCTGGACGGCGTTTGCTCGGTTCAATGCAGTCCCGCATTACGCATACCTCAAGATCAAGATGCCACGCCCCATGGGGGTCATCACTATCAATGGCAATACAGAGCGGTCCCTTAGAATGGAGGAACATGCACAGGCACTGGCGGCCGAATTCAGCTACAAAGACGACCGACAAGCTTCAGCATTTGACATAAAGGCACGAAAGGCTGGGAAGCGAGTTTAGAGTCACAACAAACACTCTGACCCTCCTCCCCCTCAATAGGGATTCGCCCCCACCACACAACCTCCGTACCAGCAAAGTACATGCCGAGGAGGCACAACTTTGCACTTAAGATTCCATGGGTAGCGATGGGGAACTTATGATAGGCGTTCGGTTGTCCTGAACTGTTACCATCAACTCGTCTTCGGACAAAATGCAGGCACTCCTAAAAGATCCTGCCCATGGCATAAATATCACCTTTGACACTACGACCTCTCAAGATTTTGTTCGCAAGATCCGTCCGCACTAACACCCATCAAGGTGCATCCAAAAGAAAGAGTCAACTAGCAACAGGGCATATCGAAGACGTTTGGTTACCAATTGAAACCCCTGGTACAATAGCTCCTGTAGGACTTTATTTCTTATCACATACCTGTAAACAGTTGCTTTGGCAATCTGAGTTATAAGATTTGTTGAGGAAATGCAAAATTGCATGGCACACGTACACCTCATTTGTCCTATTTTTTTGGCACGTACCTATTTTCCCTTCCCTCCCTCTTCTCGTGAACCTATTCGATATGACCTGAGGTCACCGGCTAATAGATCGGGGGCTCAATTTCAAACACAAATCGCCTTAACCATTGTGTGTTCGGCGTCTTGGCATTCACTTTATATGCATCGGTTCCGAACTATGTCTTTGGTCATTAAGTTGGGTTGCCCATCTCCTGTGCTTGCCCCTATATGTTCCGCTCGTTTGGCTAAAAGGGCAAAGGGAGCACCCCTGCGATTGTGCTTCCGGATAGTCTAGTCAAGCACCTTAGGGGAGAACGCCGAAAACGGACTGTCATAGTATGCGCAATCCAATCTGTGAAACCCAAGCTAGAAGTATTATACTTCAAACCTCGTAAGCGGTTATTCTATGTTGCACAAGGAAATTACCCTTTGTGCAAATATCATGATGTCGGCTTCGGCCCTGGTTCATCCAAATATCGCAAATACTTCGGTGCCTAATCTTACGCTCCCCGCACCCCTTTTCACGCCCCTTCGGTTAAGTGAAAGAAATAAAGCATAATAGTTCGATTGCCTAGTCTGCCACACTAAAATCACCTTCGGGTTCCGATAATGCGGCTAAGGGACATAGTGCACTGGCATAGACACCCCATATAGTATCTACGTGGGGGATGAAGCCGACTACTCGCATCTTTGAGTATTAAATAACCACACAGGAGTTAGAAAGGAGTGCAAAACCATATAAGAGTGGATACTAATATCAACGAAAGTTATAACAAGTCTTCGGACATATTACAAGCTCACTCAAATATTTTTTTGATCGAACACTGCGACACTATCACCCGTGCACTCTCCATCACTCCATTGAAGTAAAGCTTGGGGCGTTGGTGCTCCTTTCTGGGCGGTGGTGGGTCGATGGTGACCTTCATCAGATTGAGCCCCAGCCAGTGCACTTTGGCCTTGGCAAGGGCCATCCGGACTCCTTCGATGCAGGAGGAGCGCTTGATGGAGTGAGGCGGGGTGTAGCATCAATCAACCATTACGCCAGGCCAAAGTAGCTACCTGTGAGTGGCCCGCTAGGCCATAAGAGGATGTAGAGGTCCTTGATAGCCAGCTCCGCCATCCGGCGCATCTCCATCAGCTGTTTTAACTGCTCCACCAGAAGAGGAGGATGCTTGGGGGCTCCAAACTGCGCCGAGAATGTCCGAGCTTCGCCTTACTCTCCCCGCGTGGCAAGCAACTGATTGGCGTCCACCACACTCTACTGGAGATCGGAGGATGCTCATGAGGATCTCTACACTCAGGTCAGCAATTCGAATCTTCTATCCCCGAGTACGCACTTTAGGGAGTATGGATTACCATCGGCTATCTCCTTGGATTGGCGAACTTGTTCCTCGAAGAACCGTCTGTCCACCCACTCCCGATGGAGATCGGGCTTCATGGTGGACAGTTCGACCGAGAGTGCCTTATTCTTTTGCTCCAAGGCCTCGCACTTGTTGCTGGCGTCCTTGAGCTCATCCTGTATCTCCGCCACACGAGCCTGGTGTTTATCACTGGTGTCTCATAGGGTGGAGAGAGCGGTGACCGCTTCTTTGGCCGTTGCCTTCTTCATGACCGCTTCATCTTTGGCGAGTAGAAGCTTGGCCTTGAGGTTTTCGATCTCTTTCGACGAGGCTGCAAACACAATAAAACCCTATATAAGAGGAATCTTCATAGACAGAATTCGGGGGGAATATTAAGAGTTAATTCGAACTTACCCTAAGCCTTGTCGAACCTCTTGTTGAGGGTTTCCACCTCATCCTCGGAGCGCTTGAGCTTCTGATGTAGCTCGTCTATCTTGGCGCCATTTTTTGTCGCCACCGATGATGAGGCCTATACCGCATATAATGCATACATCACATCGGCACTTACTTCCCGAACTATATAAATGACCCCTAGGCGAGTTTGCTCACTTCACCTAGGGCTCGGGGGCTGCCATGTATACAATAAAACTAAATTAAATCTTAGCAAAAACGATGGGTGGCTTACTTGAAATCCTTCAAGGAGACCCTTGAAGGCCTCCTTTAGTCCATTATGAACGGACTGGACGCTCTCTAGTACCGCACCTATAAGGGTGCGGTGCTCCTCGGGGATGGACTTGATAGAGCCTCCCCCATGGCCGACCACCCGATGGTTGGCGGTGTCGGGGATGATCGGATTTCCCGATCACCCACCGGGGATTGGACCGATGCCTTTGGAGGCACCATGGGCTCCAGAGATGTCCTGGGAGGGGACTGATTGCCCGTCCATCCGGCCTCTTCGGTGGCCGGGCAGGGGATCGTCCCTTGATCTTCTGTGGCCGAAGCGTTTGCCTCGGCCATGGTGATATCTGCCTCGGCCCTGCATCCGCCTCCATTGGAGTATGCTGGGACGAAACCTCCACAACGTCCTTTGTAGCGCCTGGAGTGGTGGGGTGCGAGGCATCCCCGCTCTCCACCAGTTCGGCGGGCGGGGTCTCCCCATCCGATACCACCTCGGCGGGTATGACATGCGGGGGGCTAAGGAACATGTTCTAGAGGATCCACTTCCAGAGGAACCTGTCAAGAATGCTAACGCCACAACCAAGAATGCCCACCAGAAACTCATTGATGAACCAAACGAGATCAGCTGCCTCATGCTGGCTTGTATGGAGCCCGATTTGCAACAGCATTTCAAAACCATTCAGGCTTTCGATATGATTGAGAGTTTGAAGAGCATGTTTCAGGTACAAGCTAGGACCAAAAGGTTCAACGTCTAGCAGTCCTTGACAAATTGTAAGCTGAAGGAGGGTGATCCACTGAGCCCGCATGCGATCAACATGATCGGGTACGTGCAAGCTTTGGATCGGTTAGGCTTCCCACTTGGGGATGAGCTGTCCACGGATGCAATTTTGGGTTGTCTTCCACCTAGTTATGGGATGTTCGTCTCGAACTATCATATTTATGACATGGATAAGAAGCTCACTGAATTGCATGGGATGCTCAAGGTGGGAGAGCAAGATATTAAGAAAGGCACGCATCAAGTGTTGATGGTGCAGAACTCGGCTAAGTTCAAGAAGAGTTGGTCCAAGAAAAAGGGTAAGGCAAAGGGCACGGAGAAGGCTGTCTCCGCCGCTGAGCCAAAGTCCGGACCGAACTCAAAGACCATTTGCTTTCACTGCAAGGAAGCTGGTCACTAGAAGAGGAACTATAGCAAGTGGCTTGCTGAGCACGACAAGAAGGCTGGAGATGCTTCTTCAGGCAAAGGTACACTTGTTACATATGTTATAGACATTTACCTTGCTGACATACCTAGTAGCTCTTGGGTATTTGATACCGGATCGCTTGTTCATATTTGCAACTCAATGGAGGGGCTGGTAAGAACTAGGCATGTGGCACAAGGGGAGGTTGACATCACGGTCGGCAACAAAGCAAGAGTTGCTGCGTTGGAGGTCGGCACGAAGTAGCTAAAGCTTCCTTCTGGATTTATTTTGGAATTGAATAATTGTTATTACATTCCTGCACTTAGTCGGAACATTATTTCCGCCTCATGTTTGATGAGTCAAGGTTATGAATTCAATATAAAGGACAATGGTTGTTCATTTTATTTGAATGGAATGTTCCATGGCTATGCTCCCATAGTAGATGGGCTATTTATTTTAAATCTAGAAACGGAACCAGTCTATAACGTGAATGTCAAGAGGCATAAGCCTAATGAGATAAATTTGACATACTTCTGGCATTGACGGCTAGGACACATTAGTCTGAAACGCATGAAGAAGCTCCATGATGATGGACTCCTAACTTCGTCCGACTTCGGGTCATTAGAGACATGTGAATCATGCTTGCTAGGCAAGATTACTAAGTCTCCTTTTGCAAAGAGTTGCGAGAGGGCTTCCGAGCTATTGGAGCTTATACACTGTGATGTGTGTGGTCCAATGAGCATAACGGCTAGAGGTGGCTATCAGTACTTCATGACTTTTACTGACGACTTGAGTAGATATGGATATATCTATTTGATGAGGCACAAGTCGGAAACTTTTGAAAAGTTCAAAGAGTTTTAGAACGAGGTTGAAAATCAGCTTGGCAAGACGATAAAACTTCTACGATCAGATCGTGGAGGTGAGTACATGAGCCAGGAGTTTGATGATCAGTTGAAAAGCCGAGGTATAGTACCTCAGCTCACACCTCCTGGTACGCCGTAGAGAAACGGTGTGTCAGAACAGAGAAATTGAACCTTGTTGGACATGGTCCTATCGATGATGAGCAAATTGGATTTACCCTTGTCATTCTAGGGATACGCTCTAGAAACTGCAGCTTTCACACTTAATAGGGTACCATCTAAATCCGTAGACAAGACACCACATGACATGTGGACTGGGAAGAGTCCTAGTTTGTCTTTTCTAAAGATTTGGGGTTGTGAAGCATTTGTCAAGCGACTCATGTCGTACAAGCTTACACCCAAGTCGGATAAATGCATATTTGTTCCGGGGGAAACCTTGGGATATAACTTCTAGAACCGAGAAGAGAACAAAGTGTTTGTTGCTCGGAACGGGGTTTTCCTAGAGAAAGAGTTTCTCAATTGGGAGGCCAGCGGGAGAACAGTGCGACTCGAAGAAATTTGAGAGCCCCTCGGGGACGACTCGGGTGGTGATGAGATCATACCGGAGTTGATCAGGGAACCCGTAGTGGAGTCAACACAGGAGCCACGGAGGTTGGAAAGATTGCGTAGAGTGCGCGATGTATTGTTGTTGATGAGCCGGCCACGTATGCAGAAGCGATGGTGAGCCTAGATTCCGAGGCATGGCTAGAGGCCATGAGATCCGAGTTAAAGTCCATGGATGAGAATCAAGTCTGGGACTTGGTTGATCCGCCACCTGGTGTAGTTGCCATTGGTTGCAAATGGGTCTTTAAGAAGAAAACTGATGTGGATGGAAATGTTCAGATCCACAAATCTCAGCTTGTCGCTAAAGGTTATGGACAAGTTCAAGGAATTGACTACGACGAGGCCTACTCATCGGTAGCGATGCTAAAGTCAGTGATGATCATACTAGCTATAGCTGCATATTTCGGTTATGAGGTATGGCAGATGGATGTCAAAACGGCTTTCCTTCATGCAAATTTAAAAGAGGATGTATACATGATACAACCCGAAGGTTTTGTCGATCCAACTAACGCTGGTAAAATATGCAAGCTCAAGAGATCCATTTATGGATTGAGGCAAGCAGCTCGGAGTTGGAACATTCGTTTTGATGAAGTCATTGTTGACCTTGGTTTCATCAAGAACGAAGAGGACTGTTGTTTATACAAGAAGTCTAGTGGGAGCTCGATAGTATTTTTGGTCTTGTATGTGGATGACATACTACTGATCGGAAATGATGTTTCGATGCTAAACTCAGTCAAGGAATCATTGAATGGCAAGTTTTCGATGAAAGACCTTGGAGAGTCAGTATACATTTTAGGCATCAAGATCTATAGAGATAGATCGAGGAGGTTGCTCGGCTTGAGCCAGAGCACATACATAGACAAAGTGTTGAAGAGGTTCAACATGAGTGAGGACAAGAAAGGGTTCTTGCTCGTCTCACATGGAGTAAGGCTAAGCAAGACTCAGAGTTCTAGGACTTCTGATGAGCAAAACCGGATGAGTAGGATTCCATATGCCTCGGCAATTGGATCCATCATGTATTCCATGCTATGTACATGACCTAATGTTGCCTATGCAATAAGCTTAATAAGCAAATACTAGGCCGACCCAGGTGAGAGTCACTGGGTAGGGGTGAAAACCATCTTGAAGTACATGAAAAGGACTAAAGAGATGTTCCTAGTTTATGGAGGTGAGAAGGAGCTCTTCGTAAAGGGTTACGCTGATGCTAGTTTCCAAATCGATAGGGATGATTGTCGATCGCAAACTTGATTTGTGTATGTCATGAATGGAGGAGCAGTGAGCTGGACGAGTTCCAAGCAAGATACGGTGGCCAACTCCAAAATAGAGGCCGAATACATTGCGGCTTGTGAAGCCTCAAAGGAAGGTGTTTGGATTCGTAAGTTCCTGGAAGATGTTGGTGTGTTCTCGGGCTGGTCAAAACCGTTGGACCTTTATTGCGATAATTCAGGTGCCATTGCACATGCCAAGGAGCTAAGACAACACCACAAGACCAGGCACATAGACCGAAAATATCACTTGATACGAAAGCTCGTAGAGAAAGGTGTTACCAATTTGTGCAAGATTCATACGGATGCAAATGTTGAAAATCCGTTGACTAAGCCGCTTCCACAACCCAAGCATGAGGGGCACGTTAGAGCTATGTGCATTCGATGTCTATTTGATTGACTCTAGTTCAAGTGGGAGACTGTTGGAGATATGCCCTACAAGCAATCATGTATGATGATATTCCCTATGTGTTTATGAATAAAGATAGTCCTTGGACATTATCATTGATGTGTATTAACAAGTACGTGACTTGTTTGTGAGACTATGCATTGTATAATAACTCTCCTAAATGGTCCCTAGTCCAAAGGGTTGTGTGGATGCACAACTAATCAGACTAGCATATGACACGGTGGATGGTCCGGTCTCACTAACCATGTGACATTGGATGCTAGCCGAATAATATGGACTCAGAAAGGTCTGGTCGGATCCGACATAGTCGGATCCGAGTTGAGATAAGGTCTGAGTTGGACAGACCCAACTATGAGACGCAACGATAGGTCATCTATGAGTCTCTAGTACAACATACGTTCTATGTCCTAAGACCTGAGTTGGCGCATGTACTCGGGATGGTGACAGACTTGCTTTGGGCCAACCAAACGCTATTCCGTGACCGGGTAGTTACAAAGGTAGGTTTCAGGCTTGTCCAGACCCATGCTGCGAGACATGGTTGAGCAAGATGGGATTTGCCCCTCCTACCAGGAGAGATATACCTGGGCCCCTCGTGTGATCAGACCTGGATAAGCATGGCCATGCGATGAGGATTATGAGATAATCCAAATGTTGGTCAGATTCACCGGAATGAGAAAGAGGTCATGATGCAACAAGGGTGACCATATCTCCTTGTGCACGACAACATATATCGTGTGGCAAAGGGAACAGAAGTGTGAAGTACAAGTTCGCCTAACCAGCTTCATCAGACACTTGGAGTTGGCATGTTTTGCTAGAGGCCACTACCGACTGGTCGAGTCGGATGTGATCTAACTCGCGACCAAGTGAACGAGAACCTAAGGGTCGCGCGCTTAAGGGAAGGAACACATGGGCTTTAGGATCCGTGCAAGGCCCAAGAATTGAGCCCGCGCCGGATGCCTATATATAGTGGAGGTGCGGCACACCCATCCGATTGATCACTTCGACGCCATCATTAGGGTTTGGCATGAGTTGCAACTAGCCATCTTCCCTCGCCGCCACCGACTGTGTGATCGGACCTAGCAGTGTGCCGCATGGGTGTTCCTCCTGCATGCGTGGATACCGTTAGAGGCGATGCACTTGCACCGCTCTGGCGAACCTGTACGTGGGATCCAGTGACCGTCTGTTCGAGGGAGATCGGAACGGCTGTTCGAGGGAGACCCGACAAGGAGGAGACGTACCACATGAACGCACTGCCCCAACTCTACTTCCGCTGCATGGCACTGCGCGTCTAGTGGTAACGAACTGTGATCCATCTCCATAGCATGTTCTTGGATGTTCTGTGCATAGGAAATTTTTAATTCGCATGCGATGCACCTACGGTAGAACCCAAAATATGGGCTACTTGCCGAACACTTGATGGTTTGAAGGCCCAGTTTCCAGGATGGAAGATTTGAGGAACACGGCTTGCGCTCCATGTTTGATGTAGTAAATAGGCATTTTTATCTCTTCGACATGTAACCGACTATGTGTAAGCCCTAGGCCTCCTCGACACCTATATAAGACAGACCGTTTTAGGGTATAGGGGCAGGATAACTCATCTAGGGTTAGACGTACGATCTCGAGGTAGATCAACTATGTATTCCCATACACCATCAATACAGTCAAGCAGGACGTAGGGTATTACCTCCATTGCAAGTCCCAAACCTGGGTAAACTCGTGTCCCCCTTCGTCTCCTATTACCGTTGATCCTAGTCTCACAGTTCTGGACCCCCTACCCGAGATCCGCCGGTTTTGACACCGACACCCGCCATCCGGGTTCTTCCGTTTGCCCTGGTTGCTATTTCTAGCCCCGTTCTGCTATTGATTCTTGCCATTGTTGCTCTTCTTACCCTGAGCTAATTTCTCATCATCGGAGCTCGGGTCCTTGGTGGTATCTGAATCTGCATACTTGGTGAGAGCTGTCATAAGCTCACCCATATCCTGACAAGAACGCTTCAGCCGATAGTTCCTCTCCAAGATCAGAACTGCTTGAGATGCTGAAATATTCTCAGACGAGTGGATCACCGTCGAGACCTGCCGGACCCAATGATGAGCCGACTCACCTTCCTGCTGTACACAGTGATCAAGATCTACAATCATCATAGGCTGCTTGCAGGTTCCCCTGAAATTCTTGATAAAGCGTGCTTTCAACTCAGCCCAAGACGTGATGGTATTAGGTGGCAAACCCTTCAACCAAGTGCGGTCCGGTACTTATAACATCATGATGAAGTATTTTGCACAATTTGCCTCACTGACATCCAACATCTCCATGACAAGCTCATAACTCTCGACCCAGGCCTCCGGGGGTAGATCAATCGTGTAGTTAGGCACCTTCCGCGGCCCATTGAAGTCCTTAGGCAAACGGTCATTCCTTAAATCCTCCATGAGACACTGCACACCAACTCTTTTGGAAGAAGTGCTGACGGGGGGGGGGGGGGGGGGTTGGCGCCGGCTTAGGAATCTCTAGGTAATCCATCACCGGTGTTGATCCTCGCTGAGTCCGACCCCGATCCATAATCCACTAAACATCCCATTCAGGCATGTTATCATTGGGCGGGTTCTGCCTCTGCTCACTGCTGGAAACCGCTGGCGACTCTATGCGTCGGCTGTAGCTATGGCTATGAACCAGTGTAGAGTGCACCCGGCTCTGGCTGTGTGTATACCTCTCTTGCTGAGCCACCACTGTCTGCAACAGACTGATTGCATTCTGCGCCTCTTCAGCGAACAACGTTCCTTCAGCCAAGGGGAGGGCGTCAAGCCTAGCCGCCACCGCTATCAGGTTTTCCACTGGGTTAGAGTAATGGATGGGTGGCGTCACAATGCATCATGGCAGGGTCCTGTTCCTCCATGGCGGGTCTGGCTATCGCGGCGCCTCCGCGGCACAGGTTACCATCGGCGACGTACTTGGTCCCGCCCAAGGGTATTGAAGAGATTCCGATGCTGGATAGGGAGACCAACTTGAGTTCTCCTACGCTGAATAGCCTCTGAAGCTCGCTGGTCCAGGCTAAAATGGAGAGCCTCCGCCCTCAATCATTCTGACTCAACATTAACCTGAACCTGCACTGCGTCGATATCCTCCTGGGCCTAAGCCATCTATCCCTTGATCCAGTTAATCTCGGCATTGCGCTTTGCCCGATTTTCGGTCTTCACTTCTTGTCACACCCTGTGTTTTACCTCATGACTAAGTTATCATGACTCAAATATTGGGGCCAATTAAAAATTTTGTGTGCATTTGAATGCTTGGCTTGTGTGTTATTTACTTGCTTGTCTGATTGCTTGCTAGTGCTCTATAATTCATAAAACTCTCTCCTACTCTCAAAACTGTTTTGCTTGATCTAGAAATCTTGTCCAATGATCATGCCATGTGTATAGGACTTAAAACTATTTAAAAAAAATATTATTTTGGCCAAAAAGCATTTATTCAAATTAGGTTTTCAAAACCCCTTGATTTGAGATTTGCACTGTAAGTCCCCAAATTGGGTGGATCCTTTTTCCCAAAATGCTCTATTTGAAACCGACTATATATAAGACTTCCCAAAACCACAAAATATTAATTTTAAAGATTGTTTTACTATTTTATTTAAAAGCTTTTTCTAATGTCGAGAAATGGTCTTTTATAGGGAAAAATTATTTAAAGGCTATAAAAATATTTGAGAAAATTTAGGAAAACCCAGTGGACATATATTGTCCATATATAAGAGTTTCAACACATGGTCATGTTCAAAATATTGGACAAAATCCTTCAAAACCATTTTTGCCCATTTCAAGGATTTGAAATATTTCTATAAGAAATATTCTCAAATAAATCCAGGAAAATTCTAGAATGTAACATATGATATATGAGATCATCTTGCCAAGTTTCACATAAATCCAAATTGTTTTGGTTCACCAAAATAGCCCAAAACCGTCTCTATTCAGATCCAAATTTGAGCAACTCTACATTACCAACTGTGTTCCCCTAAGCTCAAACTTTATGGACATGATATAATCCTCCAATAATGCATACACACCAAGTGGTGCATCAAGGAGAACATGTTCACTTGTCCAAATCACCCCAAACCCCTTCCTACTGATTTCAAAAATTGGGAATGTTTGCATTGTCAAGTTTTTCCAATTGGTCCCAAACATTTTGGGCATGCTCTAATATCCAAATAATGACACCACACAAAGTGGTGCATTAAGGAGAATATCTTAGCATGACCAGATCTGTAGAAATCTATTTCTGCCCATTTCTAGGGTTTACAACATTTGTATTGCCAATTTTTCTCAAATAAGCTCCAAACTTGTGGTCATTCCTATTTTTACCCATAATTTTATCCTGTTAAAACCCACAACAAGTGGAGGCCTTTTGCATGCCCAAAACTCCATCAAACACCTTCTGGTGTATTCTAGGATTCACTATTTTGACCACTTATAATCTTCCCCTTGAGCTCAAAATTTTACTAGAGCCCTTAGTAGTTCCCCTTTACCTCCAGTAAACTTGGCATGGCCATAGCTCAATGATTGGCCTAGTAAAACTCTCCATTTACCTCTCTGGACAACAGTTTCTCCTCTCTTTCTCAGCTTCTCTTCTCAACCAAGGAACCCAGGCAGCATCCAATGCATTTTACACTTTGTTTTACCCTCCTAGATTCCCCTAGCCACTAGTGGACATGCTAGGGCATTCCCTGGAGGCAAATGGCATGCACTGGCATGCCAAAGGGGTGCTCCAGAGCATGCTATAGTGCGCACCCACACTGTAGCTGCCGCCCAATGGATGTCCCTGATAGCCTTGGGACCGTGGTCGTGTCTCCCGAGGTCGCCTCGGTGTCCTTGACACGCCGGACGGTCGGCTCCCTCCTCCCTTTCCCTCCTCTGTCCCCGACAGAGCTCGCCCAAGCCCCTCCGAGAACTCGGTGCATGGTGGACCTCGGCTCGACCATATAAGGCCTCCCCCGTGCCCCTCTCGAGCTCTCCATCTTTCCCTCTCTCCCATAGACCCCCTGAGTGGCTCATTCTCTCTCCCACGACGTCCATCGTCATCCATGGCCTAAGCCCACCGGCGACAGCCACTCAAAATCCGCTCAATACCGAGCCCCCTGCCCATGGACTCTCCAGCATGCTCTCCTCGCCTTCGCAATCCCCTTCCTTCATCTTCGTTCCTCCCTAGAGCACCATGCACCCAAGGCCGGTGGTGGCCAATGGTACCCACCATGGTCCTCTGTGTCAGCACCATTGCAGCCCTCCCATGTGGTCACGCGACATCGGGCCAGGAGCGGCGCGACCCCGCGAGCTCTCTAGCGTGCGCAGCAGTGCCAGGGGTGGCTGGTACCGCCGGGGAAGGCACCGGGCCGGTCTCCTCTCCCCTCCTCTACTCCCTCTCTATTCAAGCACGAGGAGGAAGGAGGCCCTTCTAGGCGGGCCCCGCATGTAAGCCAGCCAAGCGCCGGGCCCAGCCGTTTAAGTGGACGTGCCCCCTCGCTCTTCCGGCTCCCTGCGGTGACGGCGGATTCCGCGAAGATGCCATCGACGTGGCCCCCTTTCGCGCAACTGGCTGGGCCACTAGGCCAGCACAGTCCACTCTCCACTATACTGCGCTCAGTGCGTGGGTGGCCCACTAGGTAGAACCTTTTCCCATTTTCTATTTTTGCAGAGTTTGTAAAATCTCTAGCAAAATCATTTTAACTCCAAATTGGATGATTCAAGTTCCACCAGGTTCCTAAAATCTTGTCCTAATCAAATATGTGCCTCCCCCATTTTTCCTATAAACTTTTCTATTGATTTCAAATTCAAATTTGATTTTGAACTATGAAATGCCCCACATGTAAAATAGATAGAGCTCTCATATCAACTCCAAATGGAGTGATTCAAATTCCAGAGGCTCTAAATGCCATTCCCTAATTGTCTAACCTTGTTGAACATTTTTACCATTAACCTATTCTGTTGGATCTAATAAATGGACCATTTTCCATTTATTCCATCTTAATGAATTCATAGGGAAAGCATCCCAAGTCCAAAACCAGTGAGACCACTTTCTAATTGTTTCTAAAATCATTGCCTATTTGTTGGGTCCATCGACTTCTTTTTACAAAAATATTTTCTATGGACTTCTAATAGGATCATCATTTCATTCATTTTACCCATTCAAAAATGTCCCTTGACCCACATCCTCCAAAACCGCCTTGTTATTTTTCTCATGACCAAAGGCATCCTAGAAAAATAGAACTCCTATTTATAGGGCACTTTTAGTTTCTTTTTGTTGTGTTTCTTATTGCGGTTGTTTCTGCCGAGAGTTGACGAAGTAGATGAAATGCTTGGAGTGGACGAGAAGCAGGTGAAGACCTCGAAGACTTGGATAAGCTAGGCAAGCAACCCTTTGACCATGTTAAGAAACTTTTTCATGCCTGACATATATCACTTTTTGTTTCGATGATTGATCATGATGTGGTGTTCCCCCTTCGGTGGGATGCTTCTAACACTTTTACCGTTGACACTTGCATCGAGCATGACCCTACCACCTTATGAGGGTTATGCAGGTGAGTGTATATAGGATGCTAATAGATGCTACGCAAGTGGGATCGGGATTATGCATAGTGATGGAAAGAAAGAGATGATTTCAAAGGCTTTTCGAAAACCCCGTCGGGTGCCACTAATGCCCAAGGGAGATGATGATGAGATGGGTGACCACTTGAGAAAGAAGTGGTGTGCCGGAACAAGTTGAGGGTGTGTTTTCGAAAACGGATTAGATTTAAGATTTATCACAGTTCCAACCTTACATGCGCAACCACGATACCCCTTATGGGACGGGGCTTTGTTCATTACCTTGGTGGGTACTGGCAAGGAGCCCACATTACTAGTGGCAGGAGTGGCATGGTCACTCTCGATACGGGGTCGTGCCGGTATGGGCGATCATGCACTGTCTTCACAGGCACCGGGCACACCATTAGTCCCTGCATGGATGATACGAGTGATGTACATCATGTGGGTTGGGTACCAATCGAGTGGAGTCTTTGTTTAGTATCGCCATGGGAAAGGCATTGTTCGGGCGCTTACCTCGGGTATGTTATATACCGCGAGTCATGGATGACACGGAAGTTCCCCGAGTCTTGTGGGTAAAGTGTGCAACCTCTGCAGAGTGTAAAAGTATTTGAATAACCGTGTCCATGGTGAAGGACAGTTGGGTGCTGTTGCTTAAACTATGTCTAGATGTTTTTGCAGAACTTGGTGTGTGTGGGTGCGGATGACAAAAGGATGGTACTTGAGACAAGTCTGAAGACTTGATGTGATGAATGAACACAAGATGTTCAACCCCTGCCTATGATGATATCTGTAACTTGTTCATATGGATATCTGTCAACTGTTGATGCATGCTTACCTAGTTATTGGATCATGTCATTGCATTCAAAATTAGCTTTCCGCAAAATTACCTACTTAGTGCTATATCATGCATCATTATTACCTTGTACCACAACTTGGGTTGCTTGCGAGTACATTCAAAGTACTCATTGGCTTGCCACTGGTTATTTTATTGGCCAGGCATGAAAGACCAGGTTACGATCAAGATTACCTTGGTGATGGACATATGAGCTGGGACGCTTCCCAGTCAGAATGCGTGTAGGGTTAAAGCAGATGGCATGGGTTCATGCTATCATTGAAGATTTCCGCTGCAAGTTTATGAAGACTAGGCCTTAAAGGCCATATTCGAGTAAACGGTATGTAATGGATGTAAGACTCTTGTTATTCAGTTTCTATGTGTTCAGTGAGCATTGATCTCTGGGATCACTGTGCACGTACATTCGGTGATCATGACCTATGAATTGGGGTCCCCACAGAGCTGGTATCAGAGCCATCCTGACTATAGGGAGCCCTTAGATAGCATGGACGTTAGTTTGGACAAAACTATTTTTTCAAGACCCCTCAAAATAACTTACAAAGCCTCTATATTTCCCGCCTCCCCTAAAATTCCAAGGGAAGCAAAGGTTTTTGCCTTAGCACTTCCACCACTCTCTCTCTTAGCTCTCCTCGTCTGCTTTTCCAAAACTTTGCAAATGGTCTCTACTACCCTTGTGCCCCTGGACATGGGATTCCTTGTAATCCTCGTGGGTAACTTGGAAGGAAGACACCTTGCCAGATGATTGCCGACATATCTTGGACCCAAGTTGGCAACACTAGACAAGGAGCTACTAATAGAAGACACCTTCTCGAAGGATGAGGATGTCAAGGCTTAGATGATAGTGACACCCTCGACACAGCCCCAGGATGACGCGACCCTGGCCTTCGATGACCAGGGCACAAGGCAGGCAATGTCATGATATGTATCGCTAATAAAGCAACCCTATCCATTTCGTTGTTATATAGGTAACCACCGGTGGATGAGAAACTCGCCATTTGTTCCGCCTCACTATAGTGAGCAGGAAAACGGTCCTCACCGTCCCCCGCTCTTGGTGCTGACGATATCGTCAACATGATCGGCATGATACAACTCTACCATGCCTTGTTAATGACATTGCATAAAAGGTTACCTACCTGGAATGCTCGACGTCTCAAGAAACAAGAGGGCATTGTCATGATCACGAGGACACTAGAAGACCCTGTCAACAGCAGCCATGAAGAATCACCTTCGACGTCAACTCAACAGACCCAGAAGACTAAGAGGACTCCTCTCCAAGACACGAAGCAATCACGACTAATGAGTCCGAGAACCCCTAGGGTAGGATAGGTCGTGTGTCACCCATGTGAAGTCAAGTCCGTATAATGGTTTGAATGGAACCATGATGTGTGTTGCTTGTTTTTCCTGTTTGTGCTTTGGTGTAAGTCACACTTTTGCCCTAGGCAACAAGTGCGCGACTATATCACCTACCTTACCTTGATGTTTGTGTTTGGCCTTTTCAGCACTTGTTTGATTGCACTGGCACTATACCACCCCCTTAGGCACGCTCCTCTATGCTACTTTGCCTCTCCCCCTCTCGTCAACTGAATACCGGCAAGACAAGATGCACCAAGGATCCACCTTGGAAAACTAGTGACACCGAAGACTTTGACTACAACCTACTCAACCAGACGCAACCCCGTAGAGTTATGCTTTTCCCTCAGGATTGGAAACCCCTCCCTTGCCCAACCTAGACCTCACAAGCTCCCCCAGCACAAGCCTCTGATCATGTGTTTAATACACGGATTTGCCAGAGAACTTATTGAGCTTCATTAACCCCTGCTTTGCACTGGGTTCATTATGGAGCTAGTGACCATAGTGAACAAACATCCTTCATTCCTATGATAGCCCTAGAACCTTGATTCCATAGGATATATCATCTTGAGGATAAATTATTAGTAGGCTAATCATTCGATGAGGTTAGAGTAGATGTCTTGAGGGAGTGGTCGAAACCCCTTGGTGGATTGCGAGACTTCCAGGATGATCGGGAGATTGATGGAGCAAGCTAAAGGAGTAGTATAACTTACTTCTCCCTTGAGTAACTTGGATTTATTAGGACAAATATGAGCACAAGCTGAATTTCTGGTGGATTAATGACTTGACTTTGGCAAATAATATTGATAGTGGATTGATGATGTTACAATAGTAACTAGAGTAACTAGTAGGGAATTCTTACTAGATGTAAAACTTGGATTTAAATAGGTGATCCTACTAGGCGCTCAAGATCAATTAAACCACATGGTTTGGAGTAATTTGGATTTGGTCCAATGATCTTGATAATGATACCATATTTCTCGGTGGATATTAGTAGAAGGAATCAGATGATGTTAGGGATAATTTAGGGATCTATATAAGCTCGACCTTGGAGTGTAGTTGGCCATGAGATTGGAAGTTCATGACAATAGTCCTCGCAATGATATGTGGATTATATGAACTTGAGGAGATTATGTTGGGCGCCATCGATGCTGGATTTGTAGCAGTAATGGATCATGAAATAGTGGATGTGATTCATGGGTCGTTTAAACTGGATTCGTAGGAAGGAAACGACATCTCGGATTGGTATACTACCTGTTTCCTTAGCATACATATGCAACCTCCTAGACCTTGGATATATTAGCTGAACAGTTGGATTGGTAATGTCATGATTAAGCTTAGAGGCTTGTAAATTATCCCGAGGATTTTTATATAGGGATATATGTGAGTTAGCTATAGTATGCATGTGAGATTTTCAGCATAGCCCTTCCCTCAAACCTTGGAGATATGACTAGCAGGTGTGATATTGGAGTTGACTTATGAGAGATGATACCTTCGATGATATAGGGTGATTTTGTTTGAAGAAATAGGCAGTACTATTGGCATCTAATAACTGTGCTCGAGGATAAGATGTTAGACGTTCACTCACATCCTAAGCTCCTTGAAACCCTGAAGCTTTACCAAGCCATAACAAGGTCAGAAATGACCATATGTCTTGGCTCTCAGTCATAAGACTATGGTCGACACTCCACCTCGACCACCACTAATCTTGTTCCAAAGGAAGGTGGCCAGGTAGACCTCTATTAGGTTGGACCACAAACCCTTGATACCAATGACCATCCGGGACGAATGCCCACTCTTCTCACATATCCCATGAGCAATCTATTTATGTGATACTTCGGGAAATAGGTTGTTGTCCTCAGGGATGACATACTTATTTACCCAATGAGAGGAGGAACACCTTAGTCCTGTTTGGACCAGCCCAGGAACACCAATTGCCATGCCTCTCGAGCATAAGAGTTCACCTTGAAAAAGTTGACTCCTTGAAGCGCACTCCCTACCGAAGAAGACTTTCTTGCCCAAGCAAGATGAAGAACCGCTACTGTCACGAGGCCACGACAACGACAAAGAAGAAGCGAAAGAGGTCAACAACCACTCCTTTGCCAGCTAAATCAACTAGACTATACCAAGAAAAGCATCGACGCCCAAGCACGCTGAAGCCCTTGCACATCAAGAGGGTTGAGGAACCCCTTGTTTTGACTAGCCATCCATCAGTTCCTTTCTAGGGAGGAACCAGGAGTGGGTAACACCCCTCACTCCACCACTTTGATAGTGTACGATGAGCATGACGTTCCTACTCCCTTTAGATGCCTGGAATGGAGTGGACGACTGTCATGACTTCGCTATCAGCCCTTTTTAGACGATCTAGGGCGTAAATCGTGATTCGATCATGGTAGACCACCGGTCAAAGGTAGTTCACCCCGCTTGCCAAGCCTCATACCTTGGGGATTAGATGGTTGTTCTATACTCTGGATAGACAGCTTATTCAGAACCCCTCGGAAACCTTCTCAGAGAACCCGTTTTGACACCAAGTCTCTAAGCTCAGTCTTAGGGACGAGACTCAACGCAGACCTTGCCACGGAGAGACGAGTAGACCAAACACTCAAAGATCCTCCAGAAACGTGCGTCCATGACGGTGAAGACGAACAACCAGAGGAGAATGAAGAATCTACCTGGGCAAATTACTCTAGCAGAAGATCTCAACAAGAAGCCCACGATGATGCACCTCAGCACTCTCAAGGATGAAGACCACCTGCGACCGAAGATCTCTTGCTTTAAGGAAGATAATAACTTCCCCATCAACGAGAAGCTACACTGAGACTCGACCCTTCTTTTCTAACGCGAGACATCTAGATGTCACTAACCCACGTGAGCAGCCCCAGGACTAGCACACACACACACATTACTTGGCCACGTATTCCGAACTTGGAATACACACGCAAGCCAAACCCTTGCCAAAACCCCGTTCACCCTTAGACGAAGTTAATAGTGCACTCGAAGACATATCATCAGACACTTCAAGATCTGGAAGGACAACCACGCCCGAGCAGAAACAACATGGGAACGTGAAGACTACCTCACCTCTGAATGTCTGCATCATCACCTAGCCTAGGAATCTCAAGGACGGGATTCTTGTAAGGGGGTAGGTCTGTCACACCCTGTGTTTTACCTTATGACTAAGTTATCAAGACTCAAAAATTGGGGCCAATTTAAACTTTTGTGTGCATTTGAATGCGTGACTTGTGTGTTATTTACTTGCTTGTCTGATTGCTTGCTAGTCTTCTATAATTCATAAAACTCTCTCCTACTATGAAAACTCTTTTCCTTGATCTAGAAATCTTTTCCAATGATCATGCCATGTGTATAGGACTTAAAACTATTTTTACAAAATATTATTTTGGCCAAAAAGCATCTATTCAAATTAGGTTTTCAAAACCCCTTGATTTCAGATTTGCACTGTAAGTCCCCAAATTGGATGGATCCTTTTTCCCAAAATGCTCTATTTGAAACCCACTATATATAAGACTTACCAAAACCACAAAATATTAATTTTAAAGATTGTTTTACTATTTTATTTAAAAGCTTTTTCTTCAGGCGAGAAGTGGTCTTTTATAGGGAAAAAATATTTATAATATTTAAAAATATTTGAGAAAATTTAGGAAAACTAAGTGGACATATATTGTCCATATATAAGAGTTTAAATAGGTGGTCATGTTCAAAATACTGTAGAAAACCCGTCAAAACCATTTTTTGCCTATTTCAAGGATTTTAAATATTTCTATAAGAAATATTCTCAAATAAATCCAAGAAAATTCTTGAATGTCACATATGATATATGTGGTCATCTTGCCAAGTTTCACATAAATCCAAATTGTTTTGGTTCACCAAAATATCCCAAAACCCTCTCAGTTCAGATCCAAATTCTAGCAACCCTACATTACGAACTGTCTTCCCTTGAGCTCAAACTTTGTGGACATGATATAATCCTACAATAATGCATCCACACCAAGTGGTGCATCAAGGAGAACAAGTTCACTTGTCCAAATCACCCCAAACCCCTTCTTGCTGATTTCAAAAATTGGGAATGTTTGCATTGTCAAGTTTTTCCAATTGGTCCCAAACTTTTTGGGCATGCTCTAATATCCAAATAATGACACCACACAAAGTGGTGCATTAAGGAGGATGGCTTAGCATGACCAGATCTGTAGAAATCTATTTCTGCCCATTTCTAGGGTTTACAACATTTGTATTGCCAACTTTTCTCAAATGAGCTCAAAACTTGTGGTCACTCCTATTTTTACCCATAATGTTATCCTGTTAAAACCCACAACATGTGGAGGCATTTTTCGTGCCCAAAATTCCATCAAACACCTTCTAGTGTATTCTAGGATTCACTATTTTGACCACTTATACTCTTCCCCTTGAGCTCAAAATTTTACCAGAGCCCTTAGTAGTTCCCCTTTACCTCCAGTAAACTTGGCATGGCCATAGCTCAATGATTGGCCTAGTAAAACTCTCCATTTACCTCTCTGGAGAACAGTTTCTCCTCTCTTTCTCAGCTTCTCTTCTCAACCAAGGAACCGAGGCAACATCCAATGCATTTTAATCTTTGTTTTACACTCCTAGATTCCCCTAGACACTAGTGTACACGCTAGGGCACGACCTGGAGGCAAATGACATGCACTGGCATGCCAAAGGGGTGCTCTAGAGCGCGCTACAGTGCGCACCCGCACTATAGCTGCCGCTCAATGGATGCCCCCAACAGCCTTGGGCGCCATGGTCGTGTCTCCCGAGGTTGCCTCGGTGTCCTCGACACGCCGGAGGGTCGGCCCCCTCCTCCCTTGCCCTCCTTTGGGCCCGAGAGAGCTCGTCCGAGCCCCTCCGAGAACTCGGTGCATGGTGGACCTCAGCTCCGCCATATAAGGCCTCCCCCATGCCCCTCTCGTTCTCTCTTGCTTTCCCTCTCTCCCGTAGACCCCCTGACTAGACCACTCTCTCTCCCATGACCTCCATCGCCATCCATGGCCTAAGCCCACCGATGACATCCACTCAAAATCCGCTCAATACCGAGCCCCTCTCGACCCTGGACTCTCCAGCGTGCTCTCCTTGTAGTCGCAATCCCCTTCCTTCATCTCCGTTCCTCCCCGAAGCACCGTGCGCCCGAGGACGGTGGTGGCCGAAGACACCCATCGTGTTCCTCTGTGTCAGCGCCATTGCAACCCTCTTATGTGGTAGCGCGGCACTGGGCCAGGAGCAGCACGACCCCGCGAGCTCTCTGGCATGCGCAACAGTACCAGGGGTGGCCGGTACCGCCGGGGAAGGCGCCGACACCAGTTTGCTCTCCCCTCCCCTGCTCCCTCTCTGCTCGAGCGGGAGGAGGAAGGAGTCCCTTCTAGGTGCGCCCGCATGTAAGCCAACCAAGTGCCGGGCCCAGCCGTTTAAGTGGACGTGCCCCTCGCTCTTCTGGCTCCCTACGATGAAGGCGGATTCCGCGAAGACGCCATCGATGTGCCCCCCTTCGCGCAACTGGCTGGGCCACTGGGCTGCCCCAGTCCACTCTCTGCTATACTGCGCTCAGTGCGCGGTTGGCCCACTAGGTAGAACCTTTTCCCCATTTTATTTTTTTGCAGAGTTTGTAAAATTTCTAAAAAAATCATTTTAACTCCAAATTGGATGATTCAAGTTCCAACAGGTTCCTAAAATCTTGGCCTAATCAAATATGTGCCTCCCCATTTTTCCTATAAACTTTTATGTAGATTTAAAATTCAAATTTGAATTTGAACTATGAAATGCCCCACTTGTAAAATAGACAGAGCTCTCATATCAACTCCAAATGGAGTGATTCAAATTCCTAGAGGCTCTAAATGCCATGCCCTAATTTTCTATCCTTGTTGAACATTTTTACCATGCACATATTCTGTTGGATCTAATAAATGGACCATTTTCCATTTATTCCAACTTAATGAATTCATAGGGAAAGCATCCCAACTCCAAAACCAGTGAGACCACTTTCTAATTGTTTCTAAAATCATTTCCTATTTGTTGGGTCCATCCACTTATTTTTAGAAAAATATTTTCCGTGGACTTCTAATAGGATCATCATTTCATTCATTTTACCCATTAAAAAAATCTCCCTTGACCCACATCCTCCAAAACCTCCTTGGTTATTTTTTTATGACCAAAGGCATCCTAGAAAAATAAAAGTCCAATTTATAGAGCACTTTTATTTTCTGTTTGTTGTGTTGCTTATTGCGGTTGTTTCCTGCGATAGTTGACGAAGTAGATGAAATGCTCGGAGTGGATGAGAAGCGGGTGAAGACCTCGAAGACTTGGATAAGCCAGGCAAGCAGCCCTTTGACCATGTTAAGAATTTTTTTCATGCTTGACATATAGAACTTGTTGTTTTGATGATTGATCATGATGTGGTGTTCCCCCTTTGGTGGGACGCTTTCGGCACTTTTACCGTTAACACTTGCATCGAGCATGACCCTACCACCTTATGAGGGTTATGCGGGTGGGTGTAGATAGGATGCTAATAGATGCTACCCAAGTGGGATTGGTTATGCATAGTGATGGAAAGAAAGAGATGATTTCAAAGCCTTTTCGAAAACCCTGTCCGGTGCCACTTATTCCTGAGGGAGATGATGATGAGATGGGTGACCACTTGAGAAAGAAGTGGTGTGCCGGAACAAGTTGAGGGTGTGTTTTCAAAAATGGATTAGATTTAAGATTTGTCAACCGTCCCGACCTTACATGCGCAAACACGATACCCCTTATGGGACAAGGCTTTGTTGATTACCTTGGTGGGTACTGGCAAGGAGCCCACATTACTAGTGGCGGGAGTGGTGTGGTCACTCTCGATACAGGGTGGTGCCGGTATGAACGATCATGCACTTTATTCACAAACACCGGGCACACCGTTGGTCCCTGCTTGGATGATACGAGTGATGTACATCATGTGGGCTGGGTACCAATCGAGTGGACTCTTTGTTTAGTATCGCCAGGGGAAAGGTATTATTCGGGTGCTTACCTCGGGTATGTTATATACCGCGAGTCGTGGATGACACGGAAGTTCCCCGAGTCTTGTGGGTAAAGTGTGTAACCTCTGCAGAGTGTAAAACTATTCGAATAGCCATATCCACAGTCAAGGACAGTTGGGTGGTGCTGCTTAAACTACGTCCAGATGTTTTCACAGAACTTGGTGTGTGTGGGTGCGGATGACAAAAGGATGGTACTCGAGACAAGTCTGAAGACTTGATGTGATGAATGAACACGAGATGTTCAACCCCTGCGTGTGATGATATATGTAACTTGTTCATATGGATATCTGCCAACTGTTTATGCATGCTTACCTAGTTATTGGATCATGTCATTGCATTCAAAATTAGCTTTCCGCAAAATTACCTACTTAGTGCTATATCATGCATCATTATTACCTTGTTCCACAACTTGGGTTGCTTGCGAGTACATTGAAAGTACTCATTGGCTTGCCACTGGTTATTTTATTGGCCAGGCATGAAAGACCAGGTTATGATAAAGATTACCTTGGTGATGTAGATTACCCAGTCAGAATGCATGTAGGGTTAAGGAAGATGGCATGGGTTCACGCTATCATTGAAGATTTCCACTGCAAGTTTATGTAGACTAGGCCTTAAAGGCCATATTCAAGTAAAACAATATGTAATGGATGTAAGACTCTTGTTATCCAGTTTCTGTGTGTTCACTGAGCATTGATCTCTGGGATCACCATGCACATACATTCAGTGATCACAACCTATGAGTCGGGGTCCCCACACTTTTGTGGCCATCAGGGTACTAGCTCATCCATAAGTTCTAGTAAAACTTGAGACGAGGGCTGAGGAGGCTCAACATCGGGTGTGGATGCTCCTGCCGCCGCTTTGGATGTAGTGCTGTTAAAAGCTGACGCCAGGCCTACCATGAACACGGCGGCTTGGCTCGGCGGGTCATAGGGCTCCGGAATTCTATCGCCATCGGCATAGCCCCCTAACCTGCCATCGTGAAGCTAATAGATTGACTCCGCATCCCGCTGGAGGATCCTTCATCTGAGAATGCCAAGGTTTCTACTCCCGACACGGAATCTCCCCTGTCCTGTGTAAAGCCGACGAAAACACTCTTCTGCCCGGGTTGAACACGGGCTGGTATCATGCGCCGGGCCGGTCGACGAGGTCGGTGTAGATGTCCGGCCCAGGTGTGGATCTGTCAAGCTTGCCTATGAACACGTGCATCTTGACAATGGGAACCCGATACCCATACTCGATTAAGCCGGCCTCTGGCCCCCATCCTGAATCGTCGATGTAGAGCTTTCCGCGGCGACTCTTCGTCATCAAGCCGACAGTGTATCCTTTAATCCCTGGTAGAGAGCCCTTTGAGACCTCAACACCACCGCGTCCTAGCCCCACGGTGGGCGCCAACTATCGTGGTTTTGTCACTGCAGATGTCTGAAGACTTAAGTTTGAGGCCATCGCTAAGGCGGTGGACTCAAAGGGGTTGATCGGGACGAAATACATGGGTTTACCCAGGTTTGGCCCCTCGGGAAGAGGTAAAAGACTACGTCCTGCTCTGTGTATATTGATTGGAGTATCGATTACAAGGGAGCGTATTCGCTTGACCTAGCTCTTGATGGATTGGTTTCTATCTAAGCCGTCACCGGGTCTTGCCTTTATATAGGAGGTCAAGGACCCGGGTTAAACGAGTCTCAAACCGACTCTTATAACATGTCTGGTCCTGTCTCTAAGCCGCCTTGCCTCCTTTGGCAAGCCGTCTCCGGGCGGCTCACCCGCCCAGGTCTTACACGACCTTCTGTCTCTGGGCCTCTGTCTCAGCCCATCTGGTAAGCGCCATGCAACTTAGTCTTCCTCTTCCATCCCACTTGATAACGAGCCACCAGGTATGACCCGGCCCCTCCTGGGCGGGTCTTACCGTGGGGTTATATCCCCAACATTGGGCATGACAACACCGATGGCGACACAATGATGGAGATCATGGTGTTATGCTGGTGACGATGGAGATCATGTCGATGCTTTGGAGATGGAGATCAAAAGCACAAGTTCATGGCCATATCATGTCACTTATGATTTGCATGTGATGTTAATACTTTTATGCATATTTTTTTGCTTAGGACGACAATGGCATTATAAGGTGATCCCTCACTAAAATTTCAAGAAAAAATTGTGTTCTTCCCGAGTGTGCATTGTTGCGAAAGTTCGTCGTTTCGAAGCACCACGTGATGATCGGGTGTGATAGACTCTATGTTCACCAACAAGAGGTGCAAGCCAGTGTTGCACATGTAGAACACTCAGGTTAAACTTGATGAGCCTAGCATGTACAAACATGGCCTCAGAACACAAGAGATCGAAAGGTCGAACATGAGTCATATAGTAGATATGATCAACATGGAGATGTTCACCATTGAAACCACCTCATCTCACGTGATGATCGGACTTGGATTGGTGAATTTGGATCATGTAACACTCGGATGACTAGAGGGATGTCAATTTGAGTGGGAGTTTTTTAAGTAATATGATTTACTAAACTCCTTATCATGAACATAGTCTAAAGTTGTCTTTGCAAAATTATATTGTAGATCAATAGCTCGCGAAGTATCTCCCCTGTGTTTTTAATACGTTCCTAGAGAAAATAGAGTTGAAAGATGATGGTAGCAATTACGCGGACTAGGTCCGTAAACTGAGGATTGCACAGAAGGCTTGTGTCCTTGATGCACCACCCTCTCTAGCGTTGTCTGTGGATGTTGTGAACATCTGACAGGCACGTTGTGATGACTACTTGTAGTTCAGTGCATCATGCATTACGGCTTATAATTTAGGCTCCAAAGACGTTTTGAATGTCATAGAGCACATGAGATGTTCCAAGAGCTGGAATTGAGATTTCAGGCTCATCCCGTGTTGAGAGGTATGAGATCTCCAACAAGATTCTTTGCCTACAAAATGAAGGAAAATAGCTCAATCCATGAGCGTGTACTCAAATTGTCTGGGTGCTACAATCGCTTGAATCGAGTGGGAGTTGATCTTCTAGATAATATAGTGATTGATATAGTTCTCCAAGTTACTGCCACCAAGCTGTTAGAGCTTTGTGATGAACTATAACATGCCAGGGATGGAGAAGTTGAAACCTGAGCTGTTCGTGATGTTTGACACCGCGAAGGTAGAAATCAAGAAGGAATATCAAGTGTTGATGGTTAGTAACACCACTAGTTTTAAGAAGGGCAAGGGAAAGAAGGGAAAAAACTTCAAGAATGGCAAGCCAGTTCCCGCTCTAGTGAAGAAACCCAAGGTTGAACCCAAACCCGAGACTAAGTGCTTCTATTATGAGGAGAATGGTCGCTGAAGCAGAACAACACTAGATACTTGGTAGATAAGGCTGTCAACATCAACAGAAGTATATTTGATATACGTGTTATTGATGTTTACCTTACTAGTACTCCTAGTAGCACCTGGGTATTAGATACCGGTTCAGTTGCTAAATGTTGGTAACTCGAAATAATAGCTATGGAATAAATGGAGACTAGCTAAGGGCGAGGTGACGATGTGTGTTGGAAGTATTTCCAAGGTTGATGTGATCACCATTGCACAGTTTCTCTACTTTCGAGATTAGTGATGAACCTAAATAAATGTTATTTGGTCTTTGCGTTGAGCATGAACGTGATTAGATTGTGTTTATAGAAATATGATTATTCATTTAATTTAGAGAATAATGGTTATTCTATTTACATGAATAATACCTTCAATGGTCATACATCCAGTGAGAATGGTTTATTGAATCTCGATCGTAGTAATACACATGTTCATAATATTGATGCCAAAAGATTCAAAGTTAATAATGATAGTACCACATACTTGTGGCACTGCCGCCGAAGGTCACATTGGTGTAAAGAGCATGAAGAAACTCCATGCTGATGGATCTTTGGACTCACTCGATTTTGAATCGATTGAGACGTGCGGACCATGCCTCTTAGGCAAGATGACCCAGACCCCGTTTTCTGGTATGATGGAGCGGGAAAGTGACTTATTGGAAATGACACATGTTGATGTATGCGGTCCAATGAGTGTTGTAGCATGTGGTGGATATCATTATTTTCTTACTTTCACTGATGATTTAAGTAGATATGGGTATATTTACTTAATGAAACACAAGTCTGAATCGGTTGAAAAGTTCAAGCAAATTCAGAGTGAAGTTTGAGATCATCGTGACAAGAAGATAAAATTTCTACGATACGATCATGGAGGTGAATATCTGAGTTACGAGTTTGGTATACAACTTAAGACAATGTGGAAGTTGTTTCACAACTCACGCCACATGGAACACCATAGTGTGATGGTGTGTCCGAACATCGTAGTCGTGCTCTATTGGATATGGTGCGTACTATGATGTCTCTTCTTGTTTTGCCACTATCATTTTTGAGGTTATGCATTAGAAACAACTACATTCACTTTAAATAGGGCACCATCTAAATCCATTGAGATGGCACCGTACGAATTATGGTTTGGCAGAAACCTAAGCTGTCATTTCTCAGAGTTTAGGAATGTGACGCTTATGTCTGATAAGCTCGAGCCCAAAGCAGAAAGGTGCATATTCATTGGATACCCTAAGGAAACAGTTGGGTATACCTTAAATCTCAGATCCGAAGGCAAAGTATTTGTTGCTAAAACGGGTCCTTTCTCGAGAAAGAGTTTCTTTTGAAAGAATTGAGTGGGAGGAAACTAGAACTTGATGAGGTTGTTGAACCGTCACTTCAGTTGGATAGTAGCACGACACAGAAAGATGCTTCTATGACACCTACACCAAGTAAAGAGGAAGCAAATGATGACGATCATGCAGCTTTGGATAAAGTTACTATGAAACCTCGTAGGTCGACAAGGACTCGTACCGCCCCTGAGTTGTGCATCAATCCTGTCTTGGAGGTCATATTGTTAGACAACACTGAACCTATGAGCTATGAAGAAGCGATGCTGGCTCTGAATTCCAACAAATGGCTAGGAGCCATGCAATACGAGATCGGATCCATGTATGGAAACAAAGTATGGACTTTGGTAGGCTTGCCCTGTCATGCCCAAGATGCGCGCCTATCCATATTAAGGCATGGGGGCCTCACAAGGGATAGATGCGCATCTTGTCGTTCACAAGTATAGCATCATTACATCATACATAAGAGAAGAGATGAGTATATGAGTTGGCTTACACTCGCCACATACTAAATTACAATTCCACACAAGAGTTAAAACATCAATATGAAGACAGGGTTCGGCTACGGACGAAAACAAACGATAAAAACAGATGCAATGATACTATCTCGCTAGCCCCAAAGATCACGACCATGGCCTTCTACTCATCCGGATAAGTCACGTACATCCTGCCTCTTTCCTCGTCATACTCCCACTAGAGCTGCGTCAGATCATCTTGCATGAACTCATGTGCACCTGTACCTGGATTGTTGTAGTAATCTGTGAGCCACAAGGACTCAACAATCATGCGCCCGGGTACCGAGACTATTCAATCTTAAAGGTTGGGATGGGGTATGTGTTTAGTTTGCAGCAGCACTAAGCATGTATGGTGGCTAAACTTACATAACATGAAGATAAATATGTGTCCTACGATGAACGATCGAATCTAGAATGACCTCTAAGAGATCCTGAACACTTACTTACGTCAATCATAACCCCATTGTGTTCTCCCTTGGATCATGTTCACGTGTAGAGACCATCACGGTTACTCACACAGTTGGCGCATTTTAATTAGAGTTTACTTCAAGTTAACTATAACCGGGTGTTAAACAAATATCCAAGTTGCCACATAACCGCGGGCACGGCTTTCCGAAAGATTTGACCCTGCAGGGGTGCTCCAACTAGTCCATCACAAATTAACCACACTCCACAGAAATAGCCTCGACCACGGATCTCATGATCATCCTAGGCAACTCCAAAGGAATTCCAACACCTTGAGATAGCCCGAAGAAAGTCAGAGCTCCTCACGCAAGACACTCGATAAAGGTAAAACAAGTCTAGCAAGACCGTCCGGTAGGCCAGATCCCAATAGGAGCCGCGCGTATCTCTGTCTCAGGGCACTACCAGATGGGTCTAGCTACAGGGAAAAAACCAATCCTGAAGTTGCCTCGAGGCGGCCCCGCAGGCAGCCCGTTTTGGACCAACACTCATGAGGAGCATTGGCCCGGGTTGTTGATTAATTATCCACGGGGAAGCTAAGCCCTATGCAATTTTATTAAGTTGTTAAGCAAATGTAGTACCAATGTTGGGTCTTGCTAGACAAGTTTTAATCTTAACTGAATAAACAACCCCGAGCATGTTAGGAGCGCAAAGTATGGAAACATAACACCGGTAACAAGAAACTATGGCGGTACAGCAAAACAAAACACCTAGTAAAAGGCCAAGCTTCCACCAATACCATATATATATGTGCATTAAATTAAATAACAGATAATATTGTGATATGCCAAATCCATGTTATCACATGGAACAACCTGTACCTGCAACTAGAACGCTATAAGAGGGGCTGAGCAGCAGTAACTTAGCCAATCAAAGGTTTGCTAGGATGTGGAGGGTTAGAGGCTATCATGGCAAATAGGAGGCTAGCATTCAAGTGGTTGGTAGCGTATATGTAACGATAAGAGCGTGACAACTAGCAAGCGAAAATAGTATCGGGATCCGGGAACGATCATCTTGCCTGTTGGTTATTCAGTGGAACAAGTAGCGGGATCCTCGTAGTTGTACTCTCCTGGCTCTTTGTACACAGGTTCAACGTTCGCGTCTACCCAAAAGAAACAGCAATAATAAACAAACAACCATGGTGCAATGCACAAGCAAGAATGATGCATGCTCATTTGAAGAGTTTTTGCATGGCAATCCTAACTAGTCATGTTTCACATGCAAAGATTGGTTATTAATGAATCTGGACAAAACCTTATGTTAAGTTAATTATACATGCATGAACATGGAAAATATGGATGAATCATGCAAAAACGATACAAATGCATATGAAGAATGTAAGAAATGGAGTTACGGTTCTCACGATACGCTCACGACAAGGTACGAAGACAAAACACAAGACAAGAATACCTGGGCTATTCCTTGGCATTCCAAGGTGGCCACTAGATAGGAAATGAAAAACCAACCACAATAGGGCCAAAGATCAAGCAATTTCATGGAGTATAGTGTTGGGGAACGTTGCATGGGAAACAAAAAATTTCCTACGCACACGCAAGATCTATCCATGGTGATGAGCATCTACGAGAGGGAGAGTGGATCTACATACCCTTGTAGATCGTTAAGCGGGAAGCGTTAAGAAACGCGGTTGGTGTAGTCGAACATCTGTGCGATCCAAATCGCGGAGCATCCCACGATCACACCACGATCCGTCGCGCGATCCAATCACGATCCGTCCTGCGAACTCATCATGATCCGTCCCGCGATCTCATCACGATCCGTCCCGCGATCTCATCACGATCCGTCCTGTGATCTCATCACGAACCGTCTCGCGATCTTGTTCACGGTCCTTCCGATCTAGCGCCGAACGGACGACACCTCCGCGTTCAGCACACGTGCAGCTTGATGAAGATCTCCACCGTCTTGATCCAGCAAGAGGAAGTGGAGAGGGATAAGAGTTCACCGGCAGCGTGACAGCGCTCCGGTGATGGTGGTGGAGCAATTCCGGCAGGGCTTCGCCTAAGCACTGCGGAACTAGTCTAGTCTAGAGGAACTTGGTCTAGAAGTAGGGTTTAGGCGTGGCTGAAAATCGTTGTCCAAAAAACCCTAAAACCACTCATATATATAGGAGGAGGGGAGAGGAGGCTGCGCCCAAAAGGAGGGCTCTCCTTTGGTTCGGCCAAACCTAGTGGGGAGGAGTCCTCCTCCTAGTAGGACTCCTCCTCCCACAAGAGAGGTGGAGTTTGGGGAGGTTTCCACCCCAATTCGGTTTGCCTCTTTTTCCTCCTGCACATAGGCCTCCTTGGCCGACCCAACTGGCCCACTATGGGCTGGTGGGTTGCCACATAGGCCCATGGGGTGGGTTGGTCCCACTGGTGGGCCCCTGGGACCCATTCGTCACTCCCGATACACTACCGAAAATGCCCGAAACTTTCCAGAGTCCAAACACCACCTTCCTATATATCAATCTTTACCTCCGGACCATTCCGGAGCTCCTCTTAATGTCCGGGATCTCATCCGGGACTCCGAACAACCTTCGGTCACCACCATACATAAATCTATACTACCGAAACGCCACCAACCCTTAAGTGTGCAGACCCTGTGGGTTCGAGAACTATGTAGACATGACCGAGACACCTCTACGGTCAATAACCAATGGCGGGACCTGGATGTCCACATTGGTTCCTACATATTCTACGAAGATCTTTATCGGTCGAACCTCTATGTCAAGGATTCAGTTAATCCCATATGATGTTCCCTTTGTTCTTCGGTATGTTACTTGCCCGAGATTCGATCGTCGGTATCTCCATACCTAGTTCAACCTCGTTACCGGCAAGTCTCTTTACTCGTTTTGTAATACAAGATCCCGTGACTAACACTTAGTCACATTGCTTGGAAGGCTTTATTGTGATATTGTATTACAGAGTGGGCACTGAGATACCCCTCCGTCACACGGAGTAACAAATCCCAGTCTTGATCCATGCCAACTCAACAGACACCCTCGGAGATACTTGTAGAGCACCTTTATAGTCACCCAGTTACGTTGAGATGTTTGATACACACAAGGTACTCTTCCGTTGTCAGTGAGTTGCATGATCTCATGGTCATAGGAACATGACATGAAGAAAACAGTAGCAATAAACTGACACGATCATAAGCTACGTTTGTAGTTTGGGTCTTGTCCATCACATCATTCTCCTAATGATGTGATCCCATTATCAAATGACATCACATGTCAATGGCTAGGAAACCTTGACCATCTTTGATCAACGAGCTAGTTCACTAGAGGCATACTAGGAACAGAGTGTTGTCTATTTACCCACACATGTAATGTGTTTCCATTTAATACAATTATAGCATGGATAATAAACGATTATCATGAACAAGGAAATATGATAATAACTAATTTATTATTGCCTCTAGGGCATATTTCGAACAGTCTCCCACTTGCACTAGAGTCAATAGCCTAGTTCACATCAGCATGTGATTCGCATTGTTATGAATCTAACACCCAATGAGTTCTGGGGCTCGATCATGCTTTGCATGTGAGAGAGGTCTTATAGTCAACGGGTCCGCGACATTCAGATCCGTGTGTACTTTGCAAATTTCTATGTCAAACCGTAAACACTGCTACCACACTCCACTTGGTACTATTCCAAATGGCTGCTCCACTACACGTATCCAGATTGCTACTACGAGTCATCCGGATTGGTGTTAAATCTTGCATCGACGTGACTCTTTATGATGAACTCTTTATCACCTCCATAACCGAGAAACATCTCCTCAGTCTTTTAGTTACGAAGGATAATCTTGCCTGCTGTCCAGTGCTCCATTCCAGGATCACTTTGAAACCTTCCGGCCATACTTATAGGAAGGCTGACATCGGGTCTTTGTGCACAACATTGTAGACATGATAGAGCCTATGGCTGAAGCATAGGGGATGACACTCATCTTTTCTCTATCTTCTACAGTCACTGGGCATTGAGTCTTACTCAACTTTATACCTTACAAATCAGGCGAGAACTCATTCTCTGACTGATCCATTTTGAACTCTTTCAAAATCTTGTCAAGGCATGTACTCATTGAAAGTCTTATCAAACATCTTGATCTATCTTTATAGATTTTGATGCTCAACAATTAGGTAGCTTTATCCAGGTCTTCCTTTGAGAAACTCTTTTCAAACAACTGTTTATGCTCTCCAGAAATTTTACATCATTTCCGAATAGCAATATGTCATCCACATATACTTATCAGAAACTCAATAATGCTCCCACTCACTTTATTGCAAACACAAGTTTCTCGTAAACTTTGTATATACTCAAAAACTTTGATCACCTCATCAAAGTGTATATTCCAACTCCGAGATGCTTGCTTCAGTTCATAGAAGAATCACTGAAGCTCACACACCTTTTAGCATCCTTAGGACTGACAAAACCTTCTGGTTGCATCTCATACAACCTTTCCTTAAGGAAGGAAACGATGTTTTGGCATCCATCTACCAGATTTCATAATTGAAAAATGCAGCAACTGCTAACATAATTCCAACAGACTTTAGCATTGCTACGAGTGAGAAAGTCTCATCGCAGTCAACTCCTTGAACTTGTCATAAACTACTTTGCAACAAGTCGAGCTTTACAAATGGTGACATTCACCATCAGCGTCTGTCTTCATCTTAAAGATCCATTTGTACTTGACGACCTGCCGTCCAACGAGCAAGTCCACCAAAGTCTATACTTGGTTTTCATACATGGATCCTTTCTCGGATTTCATGGCCTCTAACCATTTGTTGGTTTCCGGGCCCATCATCGCTTCTCCATAGTTCGTAGGTTCATCGTTTTCCAACAACATGACCTCCAAGACACGGTTGTCGTACCGCTCAGGAGCAGTATACATCCTTGTCGCCCTACGAGGTTTGATAGTAACTTGATCCAAAGCTTCATGATATTAACTTCCTCTTCAACTAACGTAGGCTTCACAGAAACAACTTCCTGCGCTGCGCTACTCTCTGGTTGAAGTAAAGGTTCAATAACCTCATCAAGCTCTAATTTCCTCGTAGGTCAATAGTAACTTGATCCGAAGCTTTCATGATCATTATCATTAACTTCCTCTTCAACTGACGTAGGATTCACAGAAACATCTTTCTGTGCTACGCTACTTTCTGGTTGAAGCAGAGGTTTCAACAACCTCATCAAGTTCTATCCTCCTCCCACTCAACTCTTTCAAGAGAAACCCTTTCTCGAGAAAGGACCCAATTTTAGCAACAAACATTTTATGCTTGGATCTGAGATAGAAGGTTCACCCAACTGTTCTTAGGGTATTCTATGAAGATGCATTTGTCCGCTTTGGGTTCGAGCTCATTAGGCGAAAACATTTTCCACACAAGCGTCGCAGCCCCAAACATTAAGAAATGACAGCTTAGGTTTGTATCAAACCATAGTTCACACGGTGTCATCTCAACAGATTTAGATGGTGCCCTATTTAAAGTGAATGTTGTTGTCTCTAATGCATAACCCCAAAATTATAGTAACAAAACGATAATAGACATCATAGCACGCACCATATCCAATAGAGCACGACTATGACGTTCGGACACACCATCACACTATGGTGTTCCAGGTGGCATGACTTGTGAAACAACTTTCACATTTTCTAAAGTTGTATGCCAAACTCGTAACTTAGATATTCACCTCCACGATCATATCGCAAACATATTTATCTTCTTGTCACGATGATCTTAAACTTCACTCTGAATATGCTTGAACCTTTCAAACGATTTAGACTTGTGTTTCATTAAGTAAATATACACTATATCTACTCAAATCATCAGTGAAGGTAAGAAAATAATGATATCCACCGCACGCTACAAGACTCATTGGATTGCATACATCAACATGTATCATTTCCAATAAATGACTTGCCCGCTTCATCAAAACAGAAAACGGGGTCCTTGGTCATCTTGACCAAGAGGCATGGTTCGCATGTCTCAACCGATTCGAAATCGAATGAGTCCAAAGATCCATCAGCATGGAGTTTCTTCATGCGTTTTATACCAATATGACATTTAGCGGCAGTGCCACAAGTATGTGGTACTATTATTATTAACTTTGTATCTTTTTGGCATCAATGTTATGAACACGTGTATTACTATGATCAAGTTTCAACAAACCATTCTTACTGGGTGCATGACCATTGAAGGTATTATTCATGTAAATAGAATAACCATTATTCTCTAACTTAAATGAATAACCGTGTTGCAATGAACATGATCTAATCACGTTCATGCTCAACGCAAAAAACACCAAATAACATTTATTTTAGGTTCGTCACTAATCTCGGAGGTAGAGAGAGCGTGCGATCTTGATCACATCAACCTTGGAAACATTTCCAACACACATCATCACCTCACACTTAGCTAGTTCTCCGTTTATTTCGTAGCTTTTATTTTGAGTTACTAACATTTAGCAACCGAACCGGTATCCAATACACAGGTGCTACTAGGAGTACTAGCAAGGTACACATCAATAACACGTATATAAAATATACTTATGTTGACGTTTGCCAGCCTTCTTATCTACCAAGTATGTAGGGTTGTTCCGCTTCAACGACCTCTCTCCTCATAATCGAAGCACTTAGTCTCGGGTTTGGGTTAGACTTTGGGTTGCTTCACTGGAGATGCAACTGACTTGCTATCCATGAAGTTTCCCTCCTTGCTCTTGCCCTTCTCGAAACTAGTGGTTTTGAATAACCATCAACACTTGACGCTCCTTCTCGAATTCTACCTTCGCGGTGTCAAACATCGCGAATAGCTCAGGGATCATTATTTCGATCCCTGGTGTTTTATAGTTCATCACCAAGTTCTAGTAGCTTTAGTGACAGTGACTTGGAGAACTATATCAATCACTATCTTATCTGAAAGATTAACTCCCACTCGATTCAAGCGATTGTAGCACCCAGACAATCTGAGCACATGCTCAACGATTGAGCTATTCTCTTTCATCTTATAGGCAAAGAATCTTGTTGGAGATCTCATATCTCGCAACACGGGCACGAGCCTGAGATCCTAATTTCAGCTCTTAGAACATCTCATATGTTCCATGACATTCAAAACGTTTCGGAGCCTCAATTCTAAGCTGTAATGCATGATGCACTAAACTATCAAGTAGTTATCAAAACGTGCCTGTCAGATGTTCACAACATCTACAAACAACGCTAGAGGGGTTGGTGCACCGAGCGGTGCATTAAAGACATAAGCCTTCTATGCAGCAATGAGGACAATCCTCAGATCACGGAGCCAGTCCGCAATATTTCTACCATCATCTTTCAACTCTATTTCTCTAGGGACATATAAGATTTAAGGGAGCTACAACGTGAGCTACTAATCTACAACATAATTTTGCAAAGACACTACTGACTATGTTCATGATAATGAGTTCAATTAATCATATTTCTTAAGAACTCCCACTCAAATTGACATCCCTCCGGTCATCCGAGTGATACATGATCCAAATTCACCAACTCAAGTCCGATCATCACGTGAGTTGAGGTGGTTACAATGGTGAACATCATCATGTTGATCATATCTACTATATGACTCATGTTCGACCTTTCGGTCTCTTGTGTTCCGAGGCCATGTCTGTACATGCTAGGCTCGTCAAGTTTAACCCGAGTGTTCTGCATGTGCAACACTGGCTTGCACCCGTTGTATATGAACGTAGAGTCTATCATTCCCGATCATCACATGGTGTCTCAACACGACGAACTTTCGCAACGGTGCACACTCGGGGAGAACACAATTTATCTTGAAATTAAGTGAGGGATCACCTTATAATGCTACCGTCGTCCTAAGCAAAACAAGGTGCATAAAAAGGATTAACATCACATGCAAATCATAAGTGACATGATATGGCCTTGAATTTGTGATTTTGATCTCCATCTAGAAAGCACCGACATGATCTCCATCATCACCGGCACGACACCATGATCTCCATCATCTTGATCTCAATCAACGTCTCGCCATCGGGGTTGTCACGCCCTGCATGCTTCTACTACTATTGCTACCATTTAGCGATAAAGTAAAGCATTACATAGCGCTTAATGATTGACACGCAGGTCATACAATAATTAAAGACAACCCTATGGCTCCTGCCGGTTGCCGTACTCATCGACATGCAAGTCATGAAATTCTATACATCACATGATCATCTAATACATCACATATATCACATCATGTAATTGGCCATATCACATCACAACATACCCTGCAAAAACAAGTTAGACATCCTCTAATTGTTGTTGCAAGTTTTACGTGGCTGCTATGGGTTTGTCACGCCCAAGATGCGGTCCTATCCTTATTTGGGCATGAGGGCCTCAACAGGGATAGAAGCGCATCTCGATGCGTTCGCAAGAATGGATATCATTACAAGTACATGTACAGAAGAGATGAGTATATGGAATTGACTTACACTTGCCACAAGCTACATCAGAGTCACATCAATACAATAACATCTCAAACATCATACATAAGAGCAGGGTCCAAGTACGGACGAAAACAAACAATAAAATGACATCCACCCTTGCTATCCCAGGCTGCCGCCTGGAACCCATCCAAGATTGATGATGAAGAAGAAGAAGAACTCCAAGTCAAATCAAGCAACGCGCTCACGTAAAATCATCACATTGCCTGTACTTGCAACTGTTGTTGTAGTAATCTGTGAGCCACAGGGACTCAACAATCTCATTTCCAAGGGTATCAAGACTATTAAAGCTTAATAGGTAAGGTATGGTTAAGTGGTGAGGCTGCAACAAGCGACTAAGCATTTGTTTGAGTGGCTAACTTACGAGTACAGAAATTAAAATAAGGTGGTCTGCGCATAACGGACGTGAACTAGTAGTGATCACTAACTGATCCTGAACACCTACTTACGTCAATCATAACCCCACCATGTTCTCTTACGGATAAGATCTCACGATAAGAGACAATCACGGTTACGCACACAGTTGGTGTATTTTATTAGAGTTTAGTTCAAGTTTGCTATGACCGGGTGTTAAACAAAGTATCCAAGTTTGCCACATGACCGCGGGCACGACTTCTCGAAAAGATTTAAACCTGCAGGGGTGCTCCAACTCGTCCATCATAAATTGACCACACACAGCGGGGATAACCTCAACCACGGATCTCGTGATCTTCCTAGGCAATTCCAAAGGAAATATGACACCTCGAGATAACCCGAAGAAGATCAAAGTTCCTCGCTCAAGACGTTCGAGAAAGGTAAAACAAATCCAGCAAGGTCGCCCGACGTGCCGACAATCCTGATAGGAGCCGCGTATCTCGTTCTCAGGGCACAACCGGATGAGCGATGGTTACCACGCCAAACACCGAGTTGCCCCGGGTAGCGTTAATAAGCTGCTCTGGGTTGGACCAACACTCATGAGGAGCACTGGCCCGGGTTGTTGATTAATTATCCACGGGGTCCGGAAAGCCCCTATACAAGTTCATTAGTTATTAGGCAAATGTAGTACCAATGTTGGGCCTTGCTAAACAAGCTTTATTCTAATCCGAAAATAAAGGGGGTCCCCATAACAACCCCGAGCATGTTAGGAGCGCTCGTTTATGGAACATAACACCGGTGCACAAGTAACTAAGGGCGGCAAAAGTGGAACAAAACACCGAGCATAAGGCCAAGCCTTCCACCTTTACCAAGTATATAAGTGCATTAAATTAAATAGCATCAATATTGTGATATAACAAAAGAAGGTCCATGTTGACAGATGGAAGCATTTGCACCTGCAACTAGAAATGCTATAAGAAGGGCTGAGCAAGCGGTAACATAGCCAAACAAAGGTTTGCTGGGATGTGTAGGGGTTAGAGGCTTTTCATGGCAATGTTGGGAGGCTTATCAAACAAGTGGTAGGTAGCGCGACATAGCGATATAAAGATGAGACAACTAGCATGGCAATGATAGTAATGGTATCCAAGGAAATGAGTCATCTTGCCTGAGATCCCGCTCGAAAGAAGAACGAGTCCATGAAGAAGACGAACCAACGTAGTCGAACGAATCCTCACACTCCGAACACTATCGGAACTCTATCGAGAAGAAGCAATCCGAAACAACAATCAACACAAGATACACCACAACATATGCATGGCACGATGCACAAACAAATATGATGCATGTCCGGTTTAAATATGCAATGCATGACAATTCACAACAATCAAATACTACACATTAAAGTGAAGCTTAATATGCAACGAGTTGCATATTGACGAAACTCCACGTTCGAATTATTTAGTTCACTCCCGTTAGGTACACGACAATATTAAATGTTGTTATACATGGCAAGGGGTGCAGCATAAGTAAACTATCTACCCATGCATTTTAAATGAGGTCGGAAACAACTTATAGTATTTCCGAAATGACCCCGTATGTTAATTATGAATTTGGTCCAGATCTGAACTAAACACATTTTATAATAGTTAAACCACAGAATAAAGCCTACCATGTTATTCTACACATCATTCTAGTCGATTTACATATATAGAACATCTCAAACGGAGCTACGGTTCAAAAGATATGAGCAACACAAGATGCACATGACATGAATGCAAATGCATGGGAAAACAATCACAACCATCTCTAATCATGAATGCAAAAATTTATTATGAAACTACATGAGTTTCTAAGCAAGTTTCATATATGGAATGCTCGAAACGGAGCTATGGTTCAACCACAATCATCAAATCAAGTTTAGTTGAAATCTACCAAAAACAACATGGCATTTCGAACATATGCAAACAACAAGTTACAATACTCCAAAATGCACACACTAAGCATGGGGAAATAGCATACAACATCCACTTCAATTCATCTTCACAAATCATATGCAAAACATGCATGGATTACTAGGTAGGAAGCTCATAAGAAGGCTACTTGAAAACAGTTTCAGACTTAGTGAAAATACCAGTTTTAGACAGTGCAGTTTTTATCACGAAGGCATATTGACAGCAGTGAAAAAATATGATACAGGTTATGAAATGGCATGAAACTTAACAGCATGGTAAGGGACAATATCAACAACAAATAACTCCATTGCATCAACCACAATAGAGGTCTAGATCACTATCAATTCACATGTCAAGACAGCAACAAAATAAAACAGATTCAGACTTAGAATTATTTAGGACCCTCGAAAATAGCAGATTTACATGGCAAGTTGACAACAGCGAAACAGAACCTAACCATGCAGTTCTATTACAAGCAAAATGTCGATGGGCTAGGACACATATCAAAGAGCAAGTTTCATGTTGGAAAATAATTCATATCATGCCCGGATTAATTCCTACGAAAATGACAAAAGGGCATCACGGTGAAAAAGACATACACTCAAACATGCTCAAATGACAAAACTAAATGCACAGTTAAATCCTATATATTTTTCTATCCCGAAAACATATATAATATGATTAGGTTCATGTAGGGAATTTAATCACAATTAAATATGCGGGAATAGACCTATTCACGGTAAAGCAATTCATCGATGCAAAATAAATGCAAACAACAATCCAACAATTATCTCATGCATAAAAATGCGATGCAAAAGAGATGGACATTTTTAATATATGAATTTATTAATTCCGATGCATGTTAAATAAATATGCATAATGCAATAAATATGAGAAATATGCAAAATGACATGTTAGATAATTATGGCATGGGTGCAAATGGCATTATATTAAACTACATTTAATTCTAAGCACTTTTCATATACAAAACATTTTTATCCGGTGCACGCTTAATTATATATAGGCGTTTTAAACACGCAAATAATAATATAAAAAAACAAAAGAGGGGCTGGGGCTACCTCACCCTGGGCCAACTGGGCCGAATCGGTGGGAGGAGGTGGCTGGTGCTGGGCCTCGCTGGGGCACCGGCTGGGAGATGGGCCGGCCCATGCGAGCGCTCGCGCGGTCAACGCGACAGGACAGAGCGCTCCTCGCTCGATCCCATCGAGCAGAGCAGGCAGGCGGTGGCAGGACTCCACGGCGAGGCAGGGCTGGCCGGCGAGGAGGCTAGGGCGGTGGCTCCTGGCGGCGGGACAGCGGATCCCGGCCGGAGGGAGGCCGGCACGGCGACCTGCAGCGGCGGCGGGGGCCTGCGAAGGAGAGGCACCGCGGTGAGGAGAATGGAGGGAAGGAGAAGCAGGAAGGGAGAGGGGGCCGGCGGTGGTCCGGGCTCCGGCCAGGGGGATTCCGGCGAGGTGGCTGCCACGAGGACGCGCGAGGGCTGCTGGAGGAGCGGCCATGGGAGGCTCGGGAGGACCGGGACGCGATACGGGCCCAGATGGGCTTGGGCGGGCTGGAGGCTGGAGGTGGGAGAAGGTGGGGCTGGCTAGGGTTTGGTGGCACGGGAACCGAGGGGCTAGGGGTATAAATAGGCTAGGGGCTAGGGTTTGCATGCTGTCCGTTTTTGGACTGTCGGCTCGACGAACCGACGTCCCGAAGCGGAGGGTCGGGGCTACGGCGGCTGTGCGGAGGGCTGCGAGAGGAAGAGAGAGAGAGAACGGTGACCCATGGCATGAAGTTTGAAAACACCGAGAAACGTCCAACGAACGTCCGATAAACTACCGATAACCTCACTTTTACGGATGACCGACGGGGCATCAAACGAACTCAAAACGCGACGAAAATCGATGGGCGGTCTACCTAAGCTATAACAAGACCGCATGACAAGTTTCAACCCGATCCGAGAATACTTTTGCGCGTGCTTAAAAACGGTTTTATTTTTCCGATGCCGTGGGCACGTGCGTGTGGTTGGTCTCGAGACGGGCAACGGCGAAACGGAGAGAACCGGCGACTACAAACGGATGATAGTTTTCGAAAACGGGATGCCGATGCAATGCCGATGATGCGATGAAGAATGCAACAAGCAGATGAACACATGCCGAGAACGGAAACAAAAGGGGAATTTTCTGGAATCTTCTGGAGCATCGGTCCCGGGCTGTCACAACTCTCCTCCACTACACGAGGATCTCGTCCCGAGATCTAGAATGAAAAGGGGAAGAGAAAGAGCAAAAGGTAAAACTTAGTTGCTTCTTTGACAAACGAGCGAAACCAAAGAATCCTGAAGGATGCACGGAGATGAAGAATGAAGAACAAGCAAGAATTCACAGAAAATTTCGGCAGCACTTCGGTAGGAAAGAGAGGAAAAATTTGATATGATGGAAACAAATTGAAAGAAAGGCACCAAACTCCGGTTGAAATAACATCAAAACTTCATAAGATGGAAGGAACATGAAAAGAATTGACAACACTCCAGTTAAATGAATAAGAAAAGAAAGATCATGACCTTAACAAAGCAAGATAATAGACTGAAGAGAGCAACATCGCAACATCTCCGGAAGAACAGACTAGAAGCTAGATCCTTGAAAGGAAAAGAACGGAGAAGAAAATGACAACTCCTAGAACAATTGAATTTTAACGCCTATTTAGGAGGAAGAAGAGATCGAACAAAGTTGTTGGAACACCAACAACGAAAAGAACAAGCTTATTGTGGACTTATGGAGAACATCTGAAAATTATGAGGTGACCACCTGCCACAACAAAACAATTGATTGCTTGAGAGCACCAAGATATGCAAAGCTTCTTTCACCAAGAAGAGGAGGAGAAAACTTGAATCATTTATGACACCATGAAAAGGATTGTTTATGACACCATGATAGCAACAATCCTTAGGAAAAGCTTAAGGTGTAATACAACCCAAGATAACTCCGAGAAAGGAATGATGGGCTTACTTATCTCATTCTTGACAACTTTCCTTCGAGACTCCTCATAGTCAAGAGTTTAATAATACCATCTCAAAAGACAAGGAGAAGGAATTGAACTTAGAATCCAAGATAAGAACACTTGAGCACCTCCAACAAGAATCTTGATGAACACTTGAAAATGAAAGAAATCTTGATGAACAACCATGAAGAACCTCCGGAAGAACTCTAAAACGACATGATGATTGAAAGAATTGAAGAATGCAAAAACAAGATTGAGGCCTTCCAATGATTAAGCTGATGCTTCGGGACAAGATACTTGAGCAACACTAGAAACTCCGGAAAAGAAATGATGGGAACACTTGGGATAAGAATTTGACATCATGAACAACTCCGGAAGAATGATTGAAATCACTTGATGCACAAGAATAAGAATTATGATACGAATATCCTTCGTCAAGTTAAATTGATGACAAGCAACGGATTTCGCATACCACTTATTCTTCTTGACAAGATTGAAGAGAGAGATAGATCACACACTTGGAGAGGTCTTGCATGAGAACACCGGTTAGAATTCAAAATGAAAGAGGATAATGCAAATGAATGATATAACACGAGAACGAAGAGAGCATGATCCACCTGATAGAAAACTGAATAGGGCACCAGAAAGAATTAGAGACTCAAGAGGACACATGGGAATGAGGAGACCAAGATTTGCCTAATAGAAATGAACAAGGCACCAGAATAATTGAGATACGAATGAAGGAACAACAATTGAGAAGAATTTGAGAACGAGAGCTGACAACTGAGAACGAAGAAATCTTCTGAAATGATGGCCTTCGGAGGATCAAGAAATGAAAACAATACAGAAAGCACCAGATAGATATGGAAGAAACAACTCATGATCAAAACCAATTGAGATGAAAACAACAAGCTGAATCCAAAATCTTTGGAAGAATGAACAATGATTTAAGAGAAACTCTCCTTCGATCTTCGAGCACAGAATGAAGACGAGAAACAACACCATGAATTACCGAGACACTCTGGAATAATGAGCAAGGGAAGGTTGAGCCAACAATGAAAATGATTTAGAAGCGATCTTGGAAGAGGAATATGACCGATGAAATCATTCTTACGCCATATTAAAAGAACTTGAGAACATCTCCGGAAAGAATGGAAGAGTCAGGTAGGATCCTGGGAAAAAAACATGTGGGTTATGTGCCCACTGAAAAGAAACCGCCATTGAAACAATTGATTAAAAGATAGATTGCACCGGTGCAAATTAAGAACTTGATGATATGAGACCCCTGAAATAATTTGAAAGGATAAGAAAGAAAATGAATGCCTTCTAAGATATCTTCAACACTCCGGGTATAATAGAGAAGGATGAATAGACAAGAGAGGCTTGATAAAGAATTCCAACATGGGAGAGCAGATAGAGAATGAAAATGATATGATGAACACCAGGAACTAGAATTGAATCCACCGGAAAAGAAACAAAGATGAATACTAATAAATGATAACTTGAGCACTGAGCATCTTCAAAAAGAATCACTAGAGAAGAATAACAACAAGAACAAGGAATAAGAGGATAGATCTTGAAATGAAACTCTTGAGAATATTCACAAGAAATCACCGGAAACAAGATAGAAGAGAAGATAGTGGAGGCATCACATGAATAGAAATACACCTGGATGAGAATTAATCATTGAAGGAAAAGGGCGGGAGGGCGGGAAAAACAAAGAAGCTTGGAACAGATAGAAAGAACTCCAGAAAGAAACATAAGGACTGATCTTGCAACATTGGAGATGATAGAATTAACTTGAAGAGAAGCACACCGGTATGAAAGAATTGATATGATAACTTGATTGGGCAAAAGAATTAGCATTCCCACAGAAAATACGAGAACACTACTTAGGAAAGATATGAAATCACCACTTGACATCGAAGCAACTCGCATTACCATAATCAAAACAAAACGAAGGATAAGGCTTACAAAACAAGCCAGAAACAAATACATACCCACTATGCACTTGTTGGAAAGATGAGCCTAGGTAACTACTTGAATTCCCACCTAAGAACTTCAATAAACTTTCTTGTTTATGCGATTCGAGTTGCGGAATCAGAAACCTGCCCTAGGCAATCAGCTGCAACTGCATCCGCAACCTTCCACACCATAATTCAAGAAATTTCGCAAACTCGTCTAATCTCGAATCCTCGAACTCACAACAATACTAAACCATGGTGGTACCCCGGACGCCTCCCCAATACTGGGTGACTCCGACCTTATCTCACCATGATAAGTATTGAAGCAATTTCGAACATCCTCCGTCCTGAGATATCAAGGAAGTTGAATGATAACGATGTGCCAACATTCCTCGGAGCTCAACTCCCCGGAAGAAATCAAGTCAGACAGGAGGCACCAAGACAAAACCCTGCCACATCGGCATCATATAGTTTCCAAAATACCCGCGTGATCCTAATTTTTTTTTTGAGCGAGAAGAGAAGTAGAATCAAAATTCCTAAGTCGAATACCTCACCAGAGCATGGAAGAGGAGTAAAAAGAAACCTACTCTCTGATATAACTAGACTCAAAACAGTTTTTACTAGACTCGACTCGGCCAAGTTCGATCAATCAGGGGGCTCCTAGGTCGGTACACGCTCCGATACCAACTTGTCACGCCCAAGATGCGGTCCTATCCTTATTTGGGCACGAGGGCCTTAACAGGGATAGAAGTGCATCTCGATGCGTTCGCAAGAATGGATATCATTACAAGTACATGTACAGAAGAGATGAGTATATGGAATTGACTTACACTCGCCACAAGCTACATCAGAGTCACAACAATACAATAACATCTCAAACATCATACATAAGAGCAGGGTCCAACTCTGGACGAAAACAAACGATAAAATGACATCCACCCTTGCTATCCCAGGCTGCCGCCTGGAACCCATCCAAGATTGATGAAGAAGAAGAAGAAGAACTCCAAGTCAAATCAAGCAACGCGCTCACGTAAAATCATCACATTGCCTATACCTGCAACTGTTGTTGTAGTAATCTGTGAGCCTAAGAGTATTAAAGCTTAATAGGTAAGGTATGGTAAAGTGGTGAGGCTGCAGCAAGCGACTAAGAATTTGTTTGAGTGGCTAACTTACGAGTACAGAAATTAAAGCAAGGTGGTCTGCGCATAATGGACGTGAACTAGTAGTGATCACTAACTGATCCTGAACACCTACTTACATCAATCATAACCCCACCATGTTCTCTTACGGATAAGAACTCACGATAAGAGACAGTCACGATTACGCACACGGTTGGTGTATTTTATTAGAGTTTACTTCAAGTGCTATGACTGAGTGTTAAACAAAGTATCCAAGTTTGCCACATGACCGCGGGCACGGCTTCTCGAAAAGATTTAACCCTGCAGGGATGCTCCAACTCAACCATCATAAATTAACCACACGCAGCGGGGATAACCTCAACCATGGATCTCGTGATCTTCCTATGCAATTCCAAAGGACATCCGACACCCGAGATAACCCGAAGAAGATCAGAGTTCCTTTCTCAAGACGTTCGAGAAAGGTAAAACAAATCCAGCAAGGCCGCCCGACGTGCCGACAATCCCGATAGAAGCCGTGTATCTCGTTCTCAGGGCACAACCGGATGAGCGATGGTTACCACGCCAAACACCGAGTTGCCCCGGATAGCGTTAATAAGTTGCTCTGGGTTGGACCAACACTCATGAGGAGCACTGGCCCGGTTGTTGATTAATTATCCACGGGGTCCGGAAAGCCCCTATGCAAGTTCATTAGTTATTAGGCAAATGTAGTACCAATCTTGGGCCTTGCCATACAAGCTTTATTCTAACCCAAAAATCAAGGGGGTCCCCATAACAACCCTGAGCATGTTAGGAGCGCTCGTTTATGGAACATAACACCGGTGCACAAGTAACTAAGGGCGGCAAAAGTGGAACAAAACACCGAGCATAAGGCCAAGCCTTCCACCTTTACCAAGTATATAAGTGCATTAAATTAAATAGCAGCAATATTGTGATATAACAAAAGAAGGTCCATGTTGACACATGGAAGCATTTGCACCTGCAACTAGAAACGCCATAAGAAGGGCTGAGCAAGCGGTAACATAGCCAAACAAAGGTTTGCTGGGATGTGTAGGGGTTAGAGGCTTTTCGTGGCAATGTTGGGAGGCTTACCAAACAAGTGGTAGGTAGCGCGACATAGCGATATAAACACAAGACAACTAGCATGGCAATGATAGTAATGGTATCCAAGGAAATGAGTCATCTTGCCTGAGATCCCGTTCGGAAGAAGAACGAGTCCATGAAGAAGACGCACCAATGTAGTCGAACGAATCCTCACACTCCGAATGCTTTCGGAACTCTATCGAGAAGAAGCAATCCGAAACAACAATCAACACAAGATACACCATAACATATGCATGACACGATTCACAAACAAATATGATGCATGTCCGGTTTAAATATGCAATGCATGACAATTCACAACAATCAAATACTACACATTAAAGTGAAGCTCAATATGCAACGAGTTGCATATTGACGAAACTCCACGTTCGAATTATTCAGTTCACTCCCATTAGGTACACGACAACATTAAATGTTGTTATACATGGCAAGGGGTGCAGCATAAGTAAACTATCTACCCAGGCATTTTAAATGAGGCCGGAAACAACTTATAGTATTTCCGAAATGACCCCATATGTTAATTATGAATTTTGTCCAGATCTGAACTAAACACATTTTATAATAGTTAAACCACAGAATAAAGCCTACCATGTTATTCTACACATCATTTTAGTCGATTTATATATATAGAACATCTCAAACGGAGCTACGGTTCAAAAGATATGAGCAACACAAGATGCACATGACATGAATGCAAATACATGGGAAAACAATCACAACCATCTCAAATCATGAATGTAACAAGTTATTACGAAACTTTATGAGTTTCTAAGCAAGTTTCATATATGAAATGCTCGAAACGGAGCTACGGTTCAACCACAATCATTAAAGCAAGTTTAGTTGAAATCTACCAAAAACAGCAACATGACATTTTGAACATATGCAAACAACAAGTTACAATACGCCAAAATGCACGAACTAAGCATGGGGCAATAGCATACAACATCCAATTCATTTCATCTTCACAAATCATATTCAAAACATGCATGGATCACTAGGTAGGAAGCTCACAAGAAGGCTACTTGAAAACAGTTTCAGACTTAGTGAAAATAGCAGTTTTAGACAGTGCAGATTTTATCAAGAAGGCATATTGACAGCAGTGAAAAAATATGATACAGGTCATGAAATGGCATGAAACTTAACAGCATGGTAAGGGACAATATCAACAACAAATAACTGCATTGCATCAACCACAAAAGAGGTCTAGATCACTAGCAATTCACATGCCAAGACAGCAACAAAATAAAACAGATTCAGACTTGGAATTATTTAGGACCCTCGAAAATAGCAGATTTACATAGCAAGTTGACAACAGCGAAACAACACCTAACCATGCATTTCTATTACAAGAAAAATGTCCATGGGCTAGGACACATATCAAAGAGCAAGTTTCATGTTGGAAAATAATTCATATCATGCCCGGATTAATTCCTACGAAAATGACAAAAGGGCATCACGGTGAAAAAGACATGCACTCAAACATGCTCAAATGACAAAACTAAATGCACAGTTAAATCCTATATATTTTTCTACCCCGAAAACGTATATAATATGATTAGGTTCATGTAGGGAATTTAATCACAATTAAATATGCTGGAATAGGCCTATTCACGGTAAAGCAATTCATCGATGTAAAATAAATGCGAACAACAATCCAACAATTATCTCATGCATGAAAATGCGATGCAAAAGAGATGGACATTTTTAATATATGAATTTATTAATTCCGATGCATGTTAAATAAATATGCATAATGCAATAAATATGAGAAATATGCAAAATGACATGTTAGATAATTATGGCATGGGTGCAAATGACATTATATTAAACTACATTTAATTCTAAGCACTTTTCATATACAAAACATTTTTATCCGGTGCACGGTTAATTATATATAGGCGTTTTAAACACGCAAATAATAATATAAAAAAACAAAAGAGGGGCTGGGGCTACCTCACCCTGGGCCAACTGGGCCGAATCGGTGGGAGGAGGCGGCTGGCGCTGGGCCTCGCTGGGGCACCGGCTGGGAGATGGGCCGGCCCATGCGAGCGCTCGCGCGGCAACGCGACAGGGCAGGGCGCTCCTCGCTCGATCCCATCGAGCAGAGGAGGCAGGCGGCGGCGGGAGTCCACGGCGAGGCAGGGCTGGCCGGTGAGGAGGCTGGGGCAGCGGCTCCTGGCGGCAAGACAGCGGATCCCGGCCGGAGGGAGGCCGGCGTGGCGACCTGCGGCGGCGGCGGGGGCCTGCGAAGGAGAGGCACCGCGGTGAGGAGAATGGAGGAGGGAAGGAGAAGGAGGAAGGGAGATGGGTCCGGCGATGGTCCGGGCTCCGGCCAGGGGCAGCTACGGCCAGGGGGATTCCGGTGAGGTGGCAGCCAGACGCGTGAGGGCTGCGGGAGGAGCGGCCATGGGAGGCTCGGGAGCTCCGGGACGCGATTCGAGCCCGGATGGGCTTGAACGGGCCCAGATGGGCTCGGGCGGGCTGGAGGCTGGAGGTGGGAGAAGGTGGGGCTGGCTAGGGTTTGGTGGCACGGGAACCGAGGGGCTAGGGGTATAAATAGGCTAGGGGCTAGGGTTTGCACGTTGTCCGTTTTCGGACTGCCGGCTCGATGAACCGACGTCCGGAAGAGGAGGGTCGGGACTACGGCGGCTGTACGGAGGGCTGCGAGGGGAAGAGAGAGAGAATGGTGACCCATGGCACGAAGTTTGAAAACATCGAGAAACGTCCGACGAACGTCCGATAAACTACCGATAACCTCACTTTTACGAATGATCGACGGGGCGTCAAACGAACTCAAAACGCGATGAAAATCGACGGGCAGTCTACCTAAGCTATAACAAGACCGCACGACAAGTTTCAACCCAATCCGAGAATACTTTTGCGTGCGCTTAAAAACAGTTTTATTTTTCCGGTGCCGCGGGCGCGTGCATGTGGTTGGTCTTGAGACGGGCAACAGTGAAACGGAGAGAACCGGCGACTACGAATGGATGCAAGTTTCGAAAACGGGATGACGATGCAATGCCGATGATGCGATGAAGAATGCAACAAGCAGATGAACACATGCCGAGAACGGAAACAAAAGGGGAATCTTCTGGAATCTTCTGGAGCGCCGGTCCCGGGCTGTCACAGGGTTTCAAGCAAGAACGATTCTCACCTACACATACACCACAACGGTGATACAAAAATTGCTTTTCAACCTTCTCAAGGACCGCCTTTGTGGAATCCGATCCAACTAAAGTGAGAGAAACTGCCACCCGCAAGCCATCTAGGCAACAAGTTGCATCAAGGGAACCGGTCTCTCGTAAGCGTACGAGAAATGTTGGTCCGGGCCACTTCATCTCACAATACCGCTGAACCAAAATCCGACCAAGGGAGGAAGCAATCTAAGCATCAACGCCCACAAACTCTTTTTGTTGTACTCAAGATCTCATCTACACATAGACCTAGCTCATGATGCCACTGTTGGGAAACGTTGCATGGGAAACAAAAAAATTCCTACGCACATGCAAGATCTATCCATGGTGATGAGCATCCACGAGAGGGAAAGTGGATCTACATACCCTTGTAGATCGCTAAGCGGGAAGCGTTAAGAAACGCGGTTGGTGTAGTCGAACGTCGTCGCGATCCAAATCATCGAGCGTCCTGCGATCACATCACGATCCGTCGCACGATCTGTCCCGCGAACTCATCATGATCCGTCCCGTGATCTCAGCACGATCCGTCCCGTGATCTCATCACGATCTGTCCCGTGAACTCATCACGAACCGTCTCGCGATCTTGTTCACGGTCCTTCCGATCTAGCACCGAACGGACGGCACCTCCGCGTTCAACACACGTGCATCTTGATGACGATCTCCACTGTCTTGATCCAGCAAGAGGAAGTGGAGAGGGAGAAGAGTTCACCGGCAGCGTGACGGCGCTCCGGTGATGGTGGTGGAGCAATCTGGCAGGGCTTCGCCTAAGCACTGCGGAACTACTCTAGTCTAGAGGAACTTGGTCTAGAAGTAGGGTTTAGACGTGGCTGAAAATCCTTGTCCAAAAAACCCTAAAACCACTCATATATATAGGAGGAGGGGAGAGGAGGCTGCGCCCAAAAGGAGGGCTCTCCTTTGGTTCGGCCGAGCCTAGTGGGGAGGAGTCCTCCTCCTAGTAGGACTCCTCCTCCCACAAGAGAGGTGGAGTTTGGGGAGGTTTCCACCCCAGTTTGGTTTGCCTCTCTTTCCTCCTGTGCATAGGCCTCCTTGGCCGACCCGACTGGCCCACTAAGGGCTGGTGGGTTGCCACATCGGCCCATGGGGTGGGTTGGCCCCACTGGTGGGCCCCCGGGACCCATTCGTCACTCCCGGTACACTACCGAAAATGGCCGAAACTTTCCAAAGTACAAACACCACCTTCCTATATATCAGTCCTTACCTCCGGACCATTCCTGAGCTCCTCATGACATCCGGGATCTCATCCGGGACTCCGAACAACCTTCGGTCACCACCATACATAACTCTATACTATCGAAACGTCACCAAACCTTAAGTGTGCAGACCCTGCGGGTTCGAGAACTACGTAGACATGACCGAGAAACCTCTATGGTCAATAACCAATGGCGGGACCTAGATGTCCACATTGGTTCCTACATATTCTACGAAGATCTTTATCGGTCGAACCTCTATGTCAAGGATTCAGTTAATCCCGTATGATGTTCCCTTTGTTTTTTGGTATGTTACTTGCCCGAGATTCGATCGTCGGTATCTCCATACCTAGTTCAACCTCGTTACCGGCAAGTCTATTTACTCGCTCCGTAATACAAGATCCCGTGACTAACACTTAGTCACATTTCTTGCAAGGCTTTATTGTGATGTTGTATTATCGAGTGGGCCCTGAGACCTCTCCGTCACACGGAGTAACAAATCCCAGTCTTGATCCATGCCAACTCAACAGACACCCTCGGAGATACCTGTAGAGCACCTTTATAGTCACCCAGTTACGTTGCGATGTTTGATACACACAAGGTACTCTTCCGATGTCAGTGAGTTGCATGATCTCATGGTCATAGGAACATATACTTGACATGCAGAAAACAGTAGCAATAAACTGACACGATCATAAGCTACATTTGTAGTTTGGGTCTTGTCCATCACATCATTCTCCTAATGATGTGATCCTGTTATCAAATTACATCACATGTAAATGGCTAGGAAACCTTGACCATCTTTGATCAACGAGCTAGTTCACTACAGGCATAGGGACAGAGTGTTGTCTATTTACCCACACATGTAATGTGTTTCCATTTAATACAATTATAGCATGGATAATAAACGATTATCATGAACAAGGAAATATGATAATAACTAATTTATTATTGCCTCTAGGGCATATTTCCAACATATAGCTCCCACAAGCCACAAAACAATAAACAAACAATCTGCCAAAAAACAGCAACATAGCAACTTACACAGCCAACAACTTGAGCTACAGGAAGTCTCTAGCCACAAAGAAGGTATTGATAGAAACTACATAACATGCTTATCAACTTATCCAACTACACAATCTAGAAAGGGGGCATACATCAATAAGCATGAAGCTCACAAGTTGGCATGATGAAACAAATCTGGGACTTAGTAAAAATAACACTTTTCTGGAATATGAGTTAACCTGATGGCAAGCTCACATAAAAAACTAATGGTGTTAGAGACCACCTCATGGCATGAAATTTAACAGGATGCTAGAAGACAACATATACTTCAAATCACTAGCACTGAGCTTGAGCTAATTCACAACATATCACAAGATAGCAACCAGTCTTCATGGCATAAAAATAACAGCAGATTCTCAGACTTAGAAATATTTAGCATGTTGAAAACAACAACATTTTAATAGCCACTTTGGAGCGTGGTTCCCACTTGTTTGCAAGTTGATCATGACAAGGATAAACACCATGGCATTCTACACATCAAAGACTACCATATTTATGTTGGCACAAACATCATAGCATGCATGGATTAAACGTGGCAAAAATGACAAAGGTGCACTATGCGATAAAATGACATTTTGTCAAACTCGCTCAAAAGACCAAACCAATATCACCAATGAATTCCTGGGATTTTCCTACCCCAAAATCATGTACCATACTCATATACTCTCATGGAGTAACATGGCAACAACTACATAGCAAAAACATCCTCCACTCTTATAAGTGAAAACTTACCCTAAATGTACATGAACATAAATGAGCCTAACCAGATTTGGCAATATAGCTATAATTGGAAAAGGACTAATTAACACTACCAAACATGGCATATGCTAAATAAATAGTTTATGACAAGTGGGGCATGCCCACTTGTCACACACACACACACCCAAACCTACAGTCAGACTACCACACATACACACACACATGGCAAATATGCACAAGTACATATTGCACATACATTCATGAGAACACACTCACCTATGTCTGTGGGTGCTCATCACACACACACATGTGCACACATATATGCACAGGTGCATATATGCACATACACATGCATGTAGCACCACACTCACACACATACACTCACACACATATATGTACCCAAGCCCACACACACACACGCACTCACATACACATGTTTATAAATCAGAAAATAAAAAAACACAATCATCTACCTATATGTATACACATACACACACAAACATGCCACATCATGAAAGAAAGATAATAAAAGAAGAAAATAAATAGAAACAACAAAAGGGGGGGTGTGGCGGTCGAACCCCTGACCTCACGGTCGACACCCCCGAGCGCTACCACTACGCTACGGCTTCGGCTATTAACAGAAGAGGGCAACAAGCCCACTAGTACTACCTACGCGACTGCTAACTAACGAAACTGAAGAACCTGCGCACTCCGGCGACAGACAACGGCGACGAAAATTCCGGCGAACACACAGGCACTCCGGAGATGACAACGGCACAAATGAAGAGGGAACACTACGGGGTCCCATTCCTCTGCTCATCCTGTGACGAGGAGGAAGAAGGCAAGCTCAAGCGCTCGCCTTTCTGAGCGACGGCGATGGACGATAGCGAGACGGAGGGGAAGAAGACGGCCAGCGATGAGCTTCTCCCTTGCGGACGACGGCGACGCGAAGCGGCACTGCGGGGAGGTGCTCCTCACCTTCCTAGCAGCGGGAACGGAACGCGGGCGATGACCTCGAGCTCCATGCCATGTCCACCAGCGACAAGGGCCACCGGAGACGCGGCGACAGCAACAAAGACGAGCGGCAAAACCTCTCTCTGAGCTTACATACTCTCTCTAAACCTCACCGAGGGGGAAGAAGAAGGGGAGGAGGAGAAGGCTAGAGAGGGAGATGGGAGCGGCGGCGGCTGGGAGGAGGAGAGGAACCCTAGGCGAACGAGCACGCACGTCGAGGGGGGTAAATACCGCAGGAGCTGACGACGATGGACGCAAAAAGGCTCACGGCAGCGCACTCTCGCTCTCCCTCTGCTCTCTGAACTGACGGAAGGCGCCGACGGGGTAGGTAGGCGTTGCCTACCTGGGCTGGGCCGCGCGGGGAGGGGTTAGGCCCAGCTCCACTCTCTCTCAGGGAAACAAACAAAGTTTTCTTTTTGAAAATAAAAGGAAACAAAACAACAACCTAGAGTAAAAGAAAAGGTTTTTGTTTGACAAAACAAAAATACTTTTACAAACAAGAATTTGAGACCTCTTTAACAAAAATTAACTTGTTGATTTTTGGAGCAACTAATTTAAATAGTTTTAAACAACATGCCCTTGTTATTTAGAACCCCAACTACATATAGCTCAAAAGAGCAAAAGAACCACACTCACATGCTTAAAATATATTAGGTTATCTTCTGAACATTTTGAAACAATTTAATTAGCAAGTTGAATCTGTTGATAAAATGCCAATGGGATAAAGAGGGAGTTTGGGTTGTTTGAAAAAACTAAGAGAGGGGGAAGGAGAAGGAGTGTTGCACCACCCACACTCTAACCACAACACAAAACAAGATCACTCCCAACACAACAAGGTCACAAAGCACATCACAAACAAAGGCATGGCATGATGATGAATGATATGATGCATGATGCATGAATGCATGAGACAAGGCATGCCAAGGAGCAAACTCATTCATTAACTCATGACAACAAGGTAGGGACCACACTTGGGCTATCACAACTCTCTCACACTACAAGAGGATCTCGAGCCGAGCTCTAGGAACGAAAGAACTCTGGAAATTCTAAACGGAGAAGGTCCTCACGTTCCCAAGTAGCTTCTTTTTCAGAATGATGAGACCATTTCACCTTGAGGAACTTGATAGATTTGTTGCGAGTCTTAAGCTCAGTTTCTTCGAGAATTGCCACTGGATGCTCACGATAAGAGAGGTCTTCTTGGAGATCAATGTCTTGGAGTTCAATGGTATGCTCGGGAGTCTTGAAGCACCTCCGAAGCTAAGAAACATGGAAGACATCGTGCACATTTGCGAAATCTGGAGGAAGCTCTAGTTGATAAGCAAGTCCACCTCTCTTGCCAACAACTTTGAAAGGACCAACAAAGCGAGGAGCTAGCTTCCCTTTAATTCCAAACCGCTGAGTGCCCTTCATGGGAGAGACTTTGAGATAGACTAGATCATCAACTTGAAAGGAAACATCCCTATGTTTGTTATTGTAATAACTCTTCTATCGGGACTGAGCTACTTTGAGGTTCTAACGAATGACACTGCACATTTCTTCTGCTTCAGAGATCATGTCATTGCCCAATAACTGACGCTCACCGGTTTTAGACCAGTTAAGCGGGGTACGACACTTTCTACCATAGAAAATCTCGAAAGGGGCCATGCATGAGCTAGCCTAAAAGCTATTGTTGTATGAGAATTCAGCATATGGAAGGAAGTCTTCCCATTTCATGCCGAATGAAATCACACAGGCTCTGAGCATGTCTTCAAGGATCTGATTGACTCTCTCAACTTGACCACTTGTCTGCGGATGGAGTGCAGTGCTGAAATGGATCTTGGTACCCATAGCAGTCTGGAAGGACTCCCAAAACTTCGAAGTAAAGAGGCTTCCATGGTCAGATGAGATGAGCTAAGGAATACCATGCAAAGATACTATCCTTGACGTATACAACTCTGCAAGCTGAGCTGCCGAGATAGATTCTTTGACTGGAAGAAAATGAGCAACTTTTGTCAGCTTGTGGATAACCACAAAGATGGCATCGTTGCCTCTCTTGGACTTGGGAAACCCAATGACGAAATCCATCTCCACATGATCGAATTTCCACTCTGGAATAGGCAAAGGCTGAAGAAGACCTGCTGGACGTTGATGTTCCGCCTTCACTCTGCGACAAACATCACACTCGTTCACGAACCGAGCAAGTTCACGTTTCATGCGAGTCCACCAGAAGGTTTGCTTGAGATCCTGATACATCATGGTACTACCTGGATGAATGGACAAAAGAGAATTGTGTGCTTCGTTCATGATAACCTTTCTGAGATCACCTTTTGGAACCACCAGACGGTCCTCAAAGAACAATGTGTCTTTGTCATCAACTCGAAAGCACTTATACTTCGGAATGCCCTTGGCCACACCTTTCTTCACTTTCTTCACCATAGCTTCAAGAAGCTGCGCTTGGTGAACCTGATCTTCCAAAGTCGGAGAAACGTGAAGATTGGCAAGAAATCCTTGCGGAATCATTTGAAGGTTGATCTTGCGGAAAGCTTCACAAAGCTCAGGTTGAAAAGGCTTCAAGATCAGACTATTGCAGTACGCCTTACAGCTGAGCGCATCTGCAATGACAGTTACTTTTCCAGGAGTATACTCAATGCTTGGATTGATGTCCTCAAGCATTTCCACCCAACGAGATTGCCGAAGATTAAGATTGGGTTGAGCGAAAATGTACTTCAAGCTCTTGTGATCGGTGTATACCTCAACTGGTCTACCCAACAACAAATGCCTCCAAGTCATTAGAGCATGTACAACTGCCGCCAAGTCGAGATCATGAGTGGGGTAGTTCTTCTCGGCAGGCTTCAACTGACGCGAGGTATAAGCAACAATCTTCTTATCTTGAATGAGGACACCACCAAGACCTTGGAGAGAAGCATCACAGAATACTTGGAAAGTCTTTGACTGTTCAGGAGGAACAAGAACTGGAGCTGAAGTCAGTCTCTGCTTGAGCGTATTGAACGCCACATCACACTCAGGAGACCAAACATACTTGACACTCTTCTGGAGGAGATTGGACAGAGGCTTAGCAATTTGAGAGAAGTTCTCCACGAATCTTCTGCAATAACTAGCAAGCCCGAGGAAGCTACGAAGCTGCTTCATATTATGAGGAGGTTCCCACTTCAAGATTGCCTCAACTTTCTCAGGGTGCACTTTAATTCCCTCAGCAGAGATCACATGCCCAAGGTACACCACTTCATTGATCCAAAACTCACACTTGGAGAACTTGGCATAGAATCGATGCTCTCTTAACTTGTTAAGCACAAGGAGGAGATGCTCTGCATGCTCTTCTTCTGTCTCCGAAAACACAAGGATATCATCCAAATAGACCAAGACGAACTCATTCTTGAAAGGAGAGAAAATGAAGTTCATCATTCTTGAGAAGGTTGGAGGAGCATTTGCAAGACCAAACGACATGACAGTGTACTCATGAGAGCCAAAACTCGTCCTGAAAGAGGTCTTAGGAATGTCTTCTTCACGAATGCGAATCTGATGATAACCCATGGGAAGATCAAGCTTCGAGAAATCTTGGCACCTCATTGATAAGATGAATTCAAAAGATGAATCAAATGCTTGAAAGAATTGCACAAAACATCATAGCCTTCCTACTGAAAATTAGTAAGAATGCTTCTTAGGTTCATGATAACATCATCAGATATTAGAAGCCACTTGCAATAACACATAAGTATTGAGCCAATGTTGCTCGGAACAAATGTACATGCCCACATACATCTGAAGAAGAAGATCCTAGATAACTACAAGATTTCCCACCTAAGAACTTCTGAAAACTTTCTGGTTATGCAATCCAGTGTGGGGGATACAAGGAGGAAATATCTCATACAACTAGCAATCCTACACCCCAACTGTATTCATCCTTGAACACATAACCAGAGGCTTTCGCAAATTCATCTAACTCGAATTCTCGAACTCACAACGATACTACCATGGTGGTACCCCGGACGCCTCCCAAGTACTGGGTGACTCCGACCTTATCTCACCACGACAAGTATTGAAGTAATTCCGAACACTCTCCGTCTTGAGATATCAAGGAAGCTGAATGATAACGATGTGCCAACATTCCCTGGAGCTCGACTCCCCGGAAGAAATCAAGTCATACAGGAGGCACCAAGACAGAACCCTGTCACATCGATATCATACAGACTCCAAAATACCCGCGTGATCCTAATTTTTTTTGAGTGAGAAGAGGAGTAGAATCAAAATTCCTAAGTCGAATACCTCACCAGAGCATAGAAGAGCAGAAAAAAGAATCCTACTCTCCGATATAACTAGACTCAAAATAGTTTTTACTAGACTCGACTCGGCCAAGTTCGATCAAGCAAAGGCTCCTATGGTCGTATGGTTCTGACACCAACTTGTCACGCCCAAGATGCGCGACTATCCATATTAAGGCACGGGGGCCTCGCAAGGGATAGAGGCACATCTTGTTGTTCCCAAGTATAGCATCATTACATCATACATACAAGAAGAGATGAGTATATGAGTTGGCTTACACTCGCCACATACTAAATTACAATTCCACACAAGAGTTCAAACATCAATATGAAGACAGGGTCTGGCTATGGACGAAAACAAATGATAAAAACAGATGCAATGATACTATCTCGCTATCCCCAAAGATCACGACCATGGCCCTCTACTCATCCGGATAAGTCATGTACATCCTGCCTCTTTCCTTGTCATACTCCCACTGGAGCTGCGTCAGATCATCCTACACGAACTCATCTACACCTGTACCTGGATTGTTGTAGTAATCTGTGAGCCACAAGGACTCAGCAATCATGTGCCCGGGTATCGAGACTATTCAAGCTTAAAGGTTGTGATGGGGTATGTGTTTAGTTTGCAGCAGCGCTAAGCATGTATGGTGGCTAAACTTACGTAACATGAAGATAAATATGTGTCCTACGATGAATGATCGAATCTAGAATGACCTCTAAGAGATCCTGAACACTTACTTACGTCAATCATAACCCCACCATGTTCTCCCTCGAATCATTTTCACGAGCAGTGACGATCACGGTTACTCACACAGTCGGTGCATTTTAATTAGAGTTTACTTCAAGTTAACTCTAACCGGGTGTTAAACAAATATCCAAGTTGCCACATAACCGCGGGCATGGCTTTTCGAAAGACTTGACCCTGCAGGGGTGCTCCAACTAGTCCATCACAAATTAACCACACTTCACGGGAATAGCCTCGACCATGGATCTCGTGATCATCCTAGGCAACTCCAATGGAATTCCAACACCTCGAGATAGCCCGAAGAAAGTCAGAGCTCCTCACACAAGACACTCGATAAAGGTAAAACAAGTCTAGCAAGATCGCTCGGCAGGCCAGATCCCAATAGGATCCACGCGTATCTCTATCTTAGGGGACTACCAAATGGGTCTAGCTATAGGGAAAAAACCAATCCTCAAGTTGCCTCGAGGTGCCCCGCAGGCAGCCCATTTTGGACCAACACTCATGAGGAGCACTGGCCCGGGTTGTTGATTAATTATCCACGGGGTAGCTAAGCCCTATGCAATTTTATTAAGTTGTTAAGCAAATATAGTACCAATGTTGGGTCTTGCCAGACAAGGTTTAATCTTATCCAAATAAACAAGGGGCTCCCCATAACAACCCCGAGCATTTTAGGAGCGCAAAGTATGGAAACATAACACCGGTCACAAGAAACTATGGCGGTAGCAGCGAAACAAAACACCTAGAAAAAGGCCAAGCCTTCCACCAATACCAGATATATATGTGCATTAAATTAAATAACATATAATATTGTGTTATGCCAAATCCATGTTATCACATGGAACAATCCCTACCTGCAACTAGAACGCTATAAGGGGGGCTGAGCAGCGGTAACTTAGCCAATCAAAGGTTTGCTAGGATGTGGAGGGTCAGAGGCTATTATGGCAAATAGGAGGCTGACATTCAAGTGGTAGGTAGCGCAATTGTAACGATAAGAGTGAGACAACTAGCAAGCGAAAATAGTATCGGGATCCGGGTGCGATCATCTTGCCTGTTGGTTCTTCAGTGAACTAGTAGGGGGATCCTCGTAGTTGTACTCGCCTGGCTCTTTGTACTCAGGTTCAACGTTCACGTGTACTCAAAATAAACAGCAAGAATAAACAAAAAACCATGGTGCAATGCACAAGCAAGAATGATGCATGCTCATTTGAAGAGTTTTTGCATGGCAATCCTAACTAGTCATGTTTCATATGCAAAAGATTGGTTATTAATGAATCTAGACAGAACCTTATGTTAAGTTAATTATACATGCATGAACATGGCAAATATGGATGCATCATGTGAAAATGATACAAATGCACATGAAGAACGTAAGAAACGGAGTTACGGTTCTCACGATACGCTCACGACATGATACGAAGGCAAAACACAAGACAAGAAGAGCTGGGCTATTCCTTGGCATTCCAAGGTGGCCACTGGATAGGCAATGAAAAACCAACGACAATAGATCCAAAGATCAAGCAATTCCATGGAGTATAGCTCCCGCAAGCCACAAAACAATAAACACACAATCTGCCACAAAACAACAACATAGCAACTTACACAACCAACAACTTGAGCTATAGGAAGTCTCTAGCCACAAACAAGGTATTGACAAAAACTACATAACATGCTTATCAACTTATCAAACTACACAATCCGTAAAGGAGGCACACATCAATAAGAATGAAGCTCACAAGTTGGCATGATGAAACAGAAATCTGGGACTTAGTGAAAATAACAGTTTTCTGGAATATGAGTTAACCTGATGGCAAGTTCACAATAGAAACTAATGGTGTTAGAGACCACCTCATGGCATGAAATTTAACAGGATGCTAGAAGACAACATATACTTCAAATCACTAGCACTGAGCTTGAGCTAATTCACAACATATCACAAGATAGCAACCAGTCTTCATGGCATACAAATAACAACAGATTCTCAGACTTGGAAATATTTAGCATGTTGAAAACAGCAACACTTTAATAGCCACTTTGGAGCATGGTTCCCACTTGTTTGCAAGTTGATCATGACAAGGATAAACACCATGGCATTCTACACATCAAAGACTACCATATTCATGTTGGCACAAACATCATAGCATGCATTGATTAAACATGGCAAAAATGACAAAATGGCACTATGAGATAAAATGACATTTTGTCATACTTTCTCAAAAGACCAAACCAATAGCACCAATGAATTCCTGGGATTTTTGTACCCCAAAATCATGTATCATACTCATATAGTCTCATGGAGCAACATGACAACAACTACATAGCAAAAACATCCTCCACTCTTATAAGTGAAAACTTACCCTAAATGTACATGAGCATAAATGAGCCTAACCAGATTTGGCAATATAGGTATAATTGGAAAACGACTAATTAACACTACCAAACATGGCACATGCTAAATAAATAGTGTATGCCAAATGGGGCATGCCCACTTGTCACACACACACGCACACACACACACACACACACACCCAAACCTACACTCACACTACCACACATACACACACACATGGAAAATATGCACAAGTACATATTGCACATACACTCATGAGCACACACTCACCTATGTGTGTGGGTGCTCATCACATACACACACATGTGCACACATATATGCACAAGTGCATATATGCACATACACATGCATGTAGCACCACACTCACACACATATATGTACCCAAGCCCCCCCCCCCACACACACATGCACTCACATACACATGTTTCTAAATCAGAAAAGGAAAAAAACACAATTATCTACCTGTATGTATACACATACACACACAAACATGCCACATCATGAAAGAAAGAAAATAAAACAAGAAACGAAATAAAAACAACAAAAAGGGGGGTGTGGGGGTCGAACCCCATACCACACGGTCGACACCCCCGAGCGCTACCACTGAGCTACGGCTTCGGCTATTAACAGAAGAGGGCAACGAGCCCACTAGTACTATCTATGCGACTGCTAACTGACGAAACTAAAGAACCTGCGCACTACGGCGACAGACAATGGCGATGACGATTCCGACGAACACACGGGCACTCCGGTGATGACAACGGCACAAACGAAGAGGGAACACTATGGGGTCCCATTCCACTGCTCATCTCGCAACGAGGAGGACGGAGAAGAGCTCAAGTGCTTGCCTTTCCGACCGGCGACGATGGACACGACAACGACAAAACGGCGGACCTACGCGGGGAAGTAGGGGCTGCGGGGATCGGCTGCTCACCGAGGGGTTTTCGGAGGTGCGGGGACACGGACGACGGTGAGATAGAGGGAAAGAATACGGCCGACGACGAGCTTCTCCCTTGCGGACGACGGCGACGTGAAGCGGCACTGTGGGGAGGTGCTCCTCACCTTCCTAGTAGCGGGAACGGAACGCGGGCGACGACCCCGAGCTCCACGCCATGTTCACCAGCAACGAGGGCCAACGGAGACGCGGCGATGGCGACGAAGACGAGCGGCGAAACCTCTCTCTGAACTTACCTGCTCTCTTTGAACCTCACCGAGGGGGGAAGAAGAAGGGGAGGAGGAGAAGGATAGAGAGGGAGATGGGAGTGGCGGCGGCTGGGAGGAGGAGAGGAACCCTAGGCAAACGAGCATGCACGTTGAGGGGGGTTAAATACCCCAGGAGCTGACGGCGACGGACGCGAAAAGGCTCATGGCATCGCACTCTCGCTCTCTCTCTACGCTGTGAACTGGCGGAAGGCGCCGACGGGGCAGGTAGGCGTTGCCTACCTAGGCTCGGCCGCGCGGGGAGGGGTTAGGCCCAGCTCCACTCTCTCTCTCAGGGAAACAAACAGAGTTTTATTTTTGAAAATAAAAGGAAACAAAACAAAAGCCCAGAGTAAAAGAAAAGTTATTTTTTGACAAAACAAAAATACTTTTACAAACAAGAATTTGAGACCTCATTAACAAAAATTAACTTGTTGATTTTTAGAGCAACTAATTTAAATAGTTTTAAACAACAGGCCCTTGTTATTTAGAACCCCAACTACATATAGCTCAAAAGAGAAAAAGAACCACACTCACATGCTTAAAATATATTAGGTTATCTTCTGAACATTTTAAAACAATTTAATTAGCAAGTTGAATCTGTTGATAAAATGCCAATGGGATAAAGAGGGAGTTTGGGTTGTTTGAAAAAACTAAGAGAGGGGGAAGGAGAAGGAGTGTTGCACCACCCACACTCTAACCACAACACAAAACAAGATCACTCCCAACACAACAAGGTCACAAAGCACATCACAAACAAAGGCATGGCATGATGATGAATGATATGATGCATGATGCATGAATGCATGAGACAAGGCATGACAAGGAGCAAACTCATTCATTAACTCATGACAACAAGGTAGGGAAAGCACTTGGGCTGTCACATGCCCGTTGAACGACATGTCGTTTAGTACAAATGGATCTTTAATAGGAAGACAGACGATGATGGTAAATGTGCCCATTGATAAAGCTCGACTTTCGCAAAGAGGTTTCTGACAAGTTCAAGGAGTTGACTACGATGAGACTTTCTCACCTGTAGCGATGCTAAAGTCTGTTGGAATTATGTTAGCAGTTGCTGCATTTTTCAATTATGAGATCTAGTAGATGGATGTCAAAACATCATTTCCTTAATGGTTTCCTTGAGGAAAGGTTGTATGTGATACAACTAGAAGGTTTTGTTAGTCCTAAGGATGCTAAAAGGTATGAAAGCTCCAGCGGTCCTTCTATGGGTTGGAGCAAGCATCTCGTAGTTGGAATATGCACTTTGATGAGGTGATCAAAGTTTTCGGGTTTATACAAAGTTTATGAGAAACTTGTATTTACAAGAAAGTGAGTGGGAGCACTATAGAATTTCTAATAAGTATATGTGGTTGACATATTGTTGATTGGAAATTATGTAGAATTTCTAGAAATCATAAACGGTTGTTTGAAAAGAGTTTTTCAAAGGAAGACCTGGATAAAGCTACTTAATTATTGGGCATCAAGATCAATGGAGATAGATCAAGATGCTTGATGAGACTTTCAATGAGTAATACCTTGACAAGATTTTAAAAGAGTTCATAATGGATCGGTCAAATAAGGAGTTCTTTCCTGATTTTTAAGGGGTGAAGTTGAGTAAGACTCAAAGCTTGACCACGACAGAAGAAAGATAAAGGACGAAGGTCATCCCCTATGCCTTAGCCATAGGCTCTATATAGTATGCCATGTTGTGTACTGCACCTGTGTGTGTGCCTTGCGATGAGTCTGTCAAGGGGTACAAGAGTGATCCAGGAGTGGATCACTGGAAAGCACTCAAAATTATCCTTAGTAACTAGAGGACTACGGAAATATTTCGCGATTATGGAGGTGATAAAGAGTTTGTCATAAAGGGATACGTCGATGCAAGCTTTAACACCAATCCGGATGACTCTTAGTAGCAATCCAGATACGTATAGCAGAGTAGCCATTTGGAATATCTCCAAGTGGAGCGTGGTAGCAATATCTACAGTATGACATAGAGATTTGCAAAGGACACACAATCTGAATATCACAGAACGTGACTAAAACCTCTTTCACATGCAAAACATGATCGAACCCTAGAACTGATTGGGTGTGATATTCATAAGAATGTAAATCACATAGCTATGTGAGCTAGATTATTGACTCTGGTGCAAGTGGGAGACTGTTGGAAATATGCCCTAGAGGAAATAATAAATTAGTTATTATCATATTTCCTTGTTCATGATAATCGTTTATTATCCATGCTAGAATTGTATTGATCGGAAACTCAGATACATCTGTGGATACATAGACAACACCATGTCCCTAGTATGCCTCTAATAGACTAGCTCATTGATCAAAGATGGTCAGGGTTTCCCAGCCATGGACATGAGATGTCATTTGATAACGGGATCACATCATTAGGAGAATGATGTGATGGACAAGACCCAAACTATAAACATAGCATATGATCGTGTCAGTTTATTGCTATAGTTTTCTGCATGTCAAGTATCTATTCGTATGACCATGAGATCATGCAACGCACTGACATCGGAGGAGTACCTTGTGTGTATCAAACGTCGCAACGTAACTGGGTGACTATAAAGGTGCTCTACAGGTATCTCCGAAGGTGTCTGTTGAGCAGTCATAGATCAATACTGGGATTTGTTACTCCGTGTGACAGAGAAGTATCTCAGGGCCCACTCGGTAATACAACATCACAAAAAGCCTTGCAAGCAAAGTTACTAAAATATAAGCCAAGGGATCTGGTATTACGGAATGAGTAAAGAGACTTGCCGGTAACAAGATTGAACTAGGTATTGAGATACCGACGATCGAATCTTGGGCAAGTAACAAACCGAAGAACAAAGGGAATAGTATACGGGATTAACTGAATCCTCGACATAGAGGTTCAACCGATAAAGATCTTCATAGAATATGTAGGAACCAATATGGGCATCTAGGTCCCGCTATTGGTTATTGAACGTAGAGGTGTCTCGATCATGTCTACATAGTTCTCAAACCCACATGGCCTGAACATTTAACGTTCAGTGATGTTTCAGTAGTATTGAGTTATGTATAGTGGTGACCGAAGGTTTTCCGGAGTCCCGGATGAGATCTCAGACGTCAGAAGAAGCTCCGAAATGGTCCGGAGGTAAATATTGATATATAGGAAGTTCCGTTTTGGTCACCGGAAATGTTTCGGGTATTTCCGGTAGTGTACCGGAAGTGTCGGGAGGCCATTGGGAGGGGCCACGCAGCCGGGAGGCCACATGGGCCTAAGGGGTGGTGTACCAGCCCTTAGTGGGCTGGAAAAGCCATCCCCACAAGGCCCATGCGTCTAGGAAGGTGGGAAAGGAAAAAAACCAAAGAGAGGGAAGGGTTTCCATGTAGGATTGGAATCCTACTTAGAGTAGGATTGGACGTGGACTCCTTCACCTCCTCCCACTTTGACCGAAGCCCCTAGGGGAAACCCTAGGGCTGCCTCCTTCCCCCTCCCTCCTATATATACGAGAGGAATAGAACCCCAAAACACACAAGTCCACGTGCTAGTTCTCTATTCCCTAGTTCCTCCACCAAATAGATTCCGACGGTGCTTAGGCGAAGCCCTACCGGAATAGTTCCATCACCACCGTCGCCGCGCCGTCGCGCTGCTGGAGAACTCATCTACCTCTCTGCTCCCTCTTGATGGATCAAGAAGACGGTGATCGTCATCGAGCTGTACGTGTGATGAACACGGAGGTGCCGTCCGTTCAGCGCTAGATTGTGATGGATCGTGATTGGATCGCGGGACGGCTTGCGATTTAGATCGCAAAGACGTCCGACTACATCAACCACATTTCTTAACTCTTTCCGCTTAGCGATCTACAAGAGTATGTAGATCCCCTCTCCCTCTGATAGATGCTCATCATCGTAGATAGATCTTACATGTATATAGGATTTTTTTTATTTCCCATGCAACGTATCTAACAATAGGTCAGCCCTCTAGGATGCCTTCCCGTGCGACCACCTTCCCATTTGACACTTAGGAGGTCCCGTGATCGTATTCATGGTCAGTAGGTCCTACATGATGCTCGCTGCAGTAACTAGTCCCTCATTTGCACAAGGTGCATCCCAACTGAACAACTCATTAGTAAGCAGTGCAATGACCTGGAGGAATATAAGATCTAGAGCATTCTTTAAAAAAAGGAGTTGTAGCGCTCATCGAGGTATTGTAGCAAACCAATTGTAGCAAACTGGTACCATATAACCGTCACTTTAGCAACCTGACAATGCAGGAGACATTTAAAATTCCTAAATGTTTTGAAAAAAACAAGAACAATTTTTATTTTTGAAATTATAAACAAAATTTATTTTGTGATTGTTTTTCCTAAAAAAAACAAAATTTGAAATTCCAATTTTTTTTTTGAACATTATGAACAATTTTCACATTTTGAAAATTATTTGGAGAACCATTTTTTTAATATTCGATACCTTTCTAAAAAAGAACGAATAATTTTGAAAATGTGAACAAAATTTGAATGTTTTGATTTTTTTATAAACTTTAGACAACTGAATATATATACAAAAGGAACAAATTTTGAAAGTTTGAACTTGTTTGGAAAGGCAAACAAACTTTAAAAAGATATTAAACATTTTCTGGAAAAGAAAAGAAAGTGAAAAGGGCAAAATAAAAATATAGTAATTGAAAAAAGGAAGAACCAAGAAATAACCCTTGTTCTAGAACCTTCTAGAAGGTTTAGAAAACCGATAAAACCCAAGGCTAGAACCTTCTATTACATCCCTAAAACCGGAACCGATGGCACAACACAATCGCTAGCAGGTCCTCCACGTGCGAAGGGGCGACAACTTGTAGTAGTAAGCGCCTAATAAAGATTGCAGTCACGGGCTCACGGCTTCACGACATGGGAGCTTAGGGTGTCACTTTTCGAGCATACACGCACCTGGCGCACTACTGGCCCGACCCATACCGATGCTAAGTTCATTCGGTTGTGCGCTTCTATAGTTATGGTTTATAGTTGTTTTTAATCATGGTCTTTCTTATCCAAACAAATATATTATTTCCTATAAAGGTATTCTGATTCTCTTGAAAGATAAATAAAAAGTGAAATATAATTAAATAGTAGTACCAAATTGATAATATTCCCAAACTCTAAAAAATGTTTATGTATTCTTGTAAAATGTTCAAGAAATTTTTAAATGTGTCCGTGAATTCAAAAATGTTCGTGAATTTTAAAAGTGATTGTTAATTTTAAAAAATGTTCTAGAATTTTAAAATTGTCATAAAATCTATAAAATATTTGTGTATTTAAAAGGGTCCGGATTTGAAAAACTATTATGAATCTTAATAGGAAAAAACAAAACAAGACAAAAATATGAACATGATAAGAAAACCCCTCATAAAATAGGACAACTGATAAAGAAACATAGAAAAGAGGCGAAACGTATGAAACCTTCCCAACCCCGGAAGAATTTAAGACAAACCCACACAGGAAAACCCCAAGTGGACTGACCCATTACACATGCGGGTGTGGGGGGTGTGGGAGGTGCAAGTTGTGATTGCTCGACACACCTCGTCGTATGCGCGACTAGCATAGACCTGCGGTGCAACGATGCCATTATGTTAGTTGTTGGAAAAAAAATCATATAGGATATATGATGATTTAACAAAAATAATGAGGAAAAAAATGTTTTATGAAGACAAAGTAACAATCGATGAACACTAGGCCGGGCTCCTGGTGTCTCGACAACCAGTTTGCAGTAATTGGCTCCTACGCCGACTCCTTCATCCCGACCTACCACGCATTCATTGTGATGACTCCAACTATTACATTGTTTTTATATTTTCTTCTACTTTAGTGATACGGTTTGTCGGATTTTACTGCGTCTGCGCACCATTTTTGCCTATTTTCACCAAGATGTCACCTTACAAAGAAAGAATGCCAAGTTATGGTGATAAAATCACGTTAATTAACATGATATAATATTACCATAAAAGCGAGAAGAAAAATGGATTTTTTCTTTTCAAAAGAAGACTATACTGTGTTTGACAACACAGAGTACGGCCACACGTGCTCGTACCACTGGCTGTACCATCCGCCACCGCTATCGTCGAGGACAATATTTTACCCCTGTGCGATCGAGTCATGGAGGAGATGTCCATAGCCTTCAGAAACTACTCCACAACAAAGAACCCTAGCCTTCAGAAGACATCTAGAGGGGGAATCGGCAAGGAGGACACCTCCATTGCCATCACACTACTAGGAAAGGGTTTATAGGTGAACACCAATTAGTGGCGGGTGTGGTGGGACACCCGCCACAACTAATTTGAAAAAGTTGCAGCGGCGGGAGATAAGTTGCACCTGCCACTGCGATGTGAGCAGAAATGGCGGGCTGTTACTAGTGTCCGCCATGGTTGTCCGTTTCAGATTTTGCGACTTTAGAAAGACTAATTGTGGCATGTGGTGGTAGGCGCTCGCCACTGCTTATTAAGACAACAGTGGCGAGTGATTTTCTTTCTTGCCGCAGATAAGTCGTGGTCCGCACGGCTGGAAAATGCGTAAAACGTGCACCCTTAACCGTGAAGGGTGATTGCACTCGCTCACCACCGCTATTTACTTGCGGGTACCAGGATTTACCCGCACGATGGTTTCAGTTTCCTGCTCCCCAAAACCGATTCGATTCCAAAATTCTTCATTTCCCGCACACTCTGCGTCGCCTCCTCTCAAATCTCGCCCAACTCGCCACTGCACCTCTCTTAGCCACCTCTCCTCCTCCTCGCCGCCGCCTCTCCTCATTGCCACCATGCCGCGGCTTTCATCACCATCGTGTCGTGGCCCTCCGCGTCACCGCGGGCATGGCCTCCTCCTCCATCTCTGACGGCATCTTGCTGCCAACGCCACTGCCGAGCTCATCCCCGATGGCAACCCTTGGCCATTGCGTCCTCCTCCGCCAACATTGGAGACTGCCTTGGAATGCCAAGCGCACCACATCTCCGGTATGCATTTGTTTTTAACATAAATAGATATGTAGCATGCATGGATTAAATTTGAGTAGTGTGGCTTACTATTATTTGTGGTTAGGGTAACCACGAGTAGACATGAATGACGTTTTCAGTAGTATGTCACTGCTGCCACCATCGCCGAGTTCCTCTCGGATGGCTACGAGTAGTGTCTTAGCATGGATTAAATTCTAGTAGTATCATTTGCTTATATTTGCAGGTATTGACATGAATGCTAATGTTTTGGCAAAACGTCGATTCATTTCCGTTTTGCCAAATTTTTGGCACTCATTATCTACTCTTTGTAGGAAAGGTCATGTCAAATTTTTCTTCCATTTTTTGCCTAGGATCCATTCTAGTATAGTTTGCTTATATTTGCAGGTGTTGACATGAGTGCCAATGTTTTGGCAAAACACCGTTTCATCTCCGTTACGCCAAATTTGTGGCCACTCGTTGTGTCTTTGTAGGAAAGGTTATGTCGAATTGTTCTTCCTTTTTTTTGCCTAGGATCCATTCTTGTATCATTTGCTTATATTTGTAGGTATTGACATGAGTGTCAATGTTTTGGCGAAACGCCGATTCATCTTTGTTTCGTCGAATTTCAGGCCCTTGTTATGTCCTCTTTTTAGCAAAGGGAATGTCAAAATTTTCTTTCCTTTTTTTGCCTAGGATCTATTCTAGTATCGTTTGCTTATATTTACAGGTATATACATGAGTGCCAATGTTTCGCCGAAACGTCGATTCATTTCCATTTCATCAAATTTATGACACTCGTTATGTCCTCTTTTTAGCAAAGATCATGTCAAATTTTTATTTAATTTCATTTATGCTTCAAGACTCGTAATTTCCACACTAATTTTTAGCAAATGCAACAAATGGATTTGGGAGAACCATTTTCTATGGACTCCTGAGCTAAACAACGTAAAGGACAGAAAGCGAAAGATGAAATCAACCAATGAAACTACTACCATTAAGGCATCGATAGAAAACGTGTTAAAAGATTGTACTAGTTCGTACATATGGCAAATGTTTAAGCCCAATGAAGATGCTACCACAACACAGGTTGAGTGCATTAAGCATTGAAATTCAGCTTCTACATAGTGACGTAGTAGCTAAGTCAGGAAAGGGTGAGAAATATTATAGCACCAATGTTATAGATGGCTTTCGATTTGTCGATGAGTAACCTGCTGATAAAATATATCTTGGGTTTGAGAGTGTGGTCAATGACAATATTTTCCATATGGACATAATCAAACCGTCTTTAACGAGGCTTTTGTCGCTCTAGCATGCTACAAATCCATTAGAAAGAAATGTACAAGTTACCTTCCTTGATCCGTATTACATGCATTATGCCTATGTGGATTCTGATAAAGGCTAATGTCGTATTGTGAATTACCTCCACACATGCATTATGCCTATGTGGATTCTGATAAAGGCCAATGTCGTATCGTGAATTACCTCCACAAGACATTTATTGATAATCAACGACACAAGCATAACTTGATCATGACTTACTTTGAAACGTAAGTTCATTTCTTTATGCTTGCACATATGCACCTACGTACTTCAATGTCAATATCATTCATGTTACATTGTTCAATTGTTTTGCGCAACAGTGAACACTAGATCATCATTGTACTAATGGCACAAGAAGACAAAGCTTATTTATTTGATTCCAATAGAGACCCTGAGAAGTCGTGGACCTATGTGAATAAAGTTCTCAATGCTACTCTTTTGATGTGTCGTAAGTCTGACCGTAAGAACATGTTGTATGAGAACTACAAATTTAACACTAGTTTCTGTTGTTGACAATAACCGAAACATGCAACCATGCACATGTATGGATACTATGCCATGGTCTTGATGGATGACTACATGCATGCACGACCACACTTGAGAAGTGATCCGATGTTGCATAAATGGTCTGAAGAAAATGAGAAGGAAGTTAAGCTAGCTCACTTTTGGACAGAGCAAGAGCGCCTTCAGAGGGTGCTCACGAACATCACCAATCACCATGTAGCGAGGGATGAGGGGATGTTCTACTGCACCGGAGAGAGTCTAGCAGAACGAGAGATGAGAATGAAACATCAAAATGGTGATATATTTGCTCCTTTAATTTGCACTCTAGAAAAAAGTCAAAATTATTTTAAGTGTGTGATGCTACAACGCTTGTTACCTTGTGATCTCTACTTTATATGCAAGTGTGTCATATGTTTATATATTTAACTTGTGATATTTTATATTTGTATATATTTACCTTGTGATCTTTTCTATATGTATATATTTTGAATGTTATTGTGTGCTAAAAATAACAGATGGGACCACTAGAACAATTGTTGGAGTGAGTCTCCGAGGTAGTCAGGGAGAAGTACTATCCATGGAAACAAGAAAAGTATCGGGCAAAGCACCTTAGGGAGTCGATGTTAGCTTGGGTCAAAAGTGTTCAAATGACCAAGTGTTCTAATGCAGCGATTGAGAAGATGGTAGAGAGGTGGTTCATTGACCTCGCGGTGTGCATCCTTACGGAGGTGACCCCGGATGTGAGGCTGAGGATCTGGCCGGGTCTGAGTCCAACCACTGTACCCATGCCGAGTCAGGTAGTTCAATAGCTCTTCGAGAGGACAAATCTCTTGTTCCAGAGAAAGTGGCATGTTGGTCCCCATTCATCCAATCAACTACTAATTCTTGTAGTATGTGTGGCCTATACTAACACTCTACATTTTGAACATCGTCCGACACTGATTTTACTTCTAAAAAACTCGTCAAACAATTAATTATTTGATGAGTGACATATATATATATTATTATTATTGTAATGCACTTGTTATATTTGCTTCATAAGTACTACTTTTCATTAATCTGGCATCATTGTAATGTGGCGCATGTATGTGTATCAATGTTTAAACTAGAATTTATGGATGCAATTTGATGACATCATCCAGGTGCAATATGTTGCAGTAAAATAAATACGGCATGGAATAATAGTACTAGGGGGCTATAGAAAAACATCCACTATTGCAGATTTCAACTTCTTTGGTGGGCGAGTAAACAACGCTCACCACTGGTAATGGGCTACCACTCGCTGGCGAGCAGCCGCCACTAAAGGCCTGTTAGCAGTGGTGGGAGCTTAGTGGCAGGCGGGCCTGGGAGCCTGGCTCACCATCGCTAGCCTTTTTTTGCAGGAATCTATAGTTGTGGGATCACTAGAAGTGTATGTCTAGAGGAGGGGGGTTGAATAGACTACTTGCAGGAATTTAAAACTACCTCAAGCATAAGATTAAGGGTTAGCAGTTTTAGCATATATAGCAAGTCTAGAACACCCTACACATGCAAGTCATCAAGTATAGAAGCGGAAAATAAAGACATGAAGTAAGGAGTAGAGATAGAGAGATCAAACACATGAAGGACACAGAGACTTTTCCCGTAGTTCCAATAGGTGGTGCTATCGTATGTCCACGTTTATGGAGTCTTCAACCCATGAAGTGTAACGGTTGCGAGAGTCCACGGAGGGCTCTACCCACAGAGGGTTCAACGAAGAAGCACCTTTGACTATACCATAACGGCTTCCGTCCATGAAGGACTATCCTCACTATGGGTAGATCTTCACGAAGTAGGTGATCTCCTTGCCCTTACAAACTTCTTGGTTCACTCCACAACACGAAGTAGGAGGCTCCCAAGTGACACCTAACCAATCTAGGAGGCACCACCCTCCAAAAGGTAATAGGCTCGATAATGTCGCTGAACTCCTTGCTTTTGTGCTTCAAGATGATAGACTCCTCAACACACAATCACTCTCTCATAGATTTGGCTTGGTGGAAGTGATTAATTGGGTGGAAAGCAACTTGGGGAGGATAGAGATCAAGATTCCTATGGTAGCAATGGAATGGCATGATCTCAACACATGAGTAGGTGGCTCTCTCTCAGAAAATCAGTAGGTATGAGTGGGGAACTGTTCTGAGTGCTTCTCTTGCGAGTGAATGGTGGTGGAGGGGTATATATAGGCATCTCCGAAAGTCCAACCGTTACACCTAATAAGTCAGACTTGGTGACACCAATGTGTTAATCTTGGTGGTACCGAGTTGCCTCAAAGGTAGAAACTTTTACCAATACATACAACTCGGTTGCACCGATAAGGTGACCAACGGTCAGATTGCCAAACTCAGTGACGCCGATTCACAAAACTCAGTGGGACCAATTTTGTGAACTTGCTTAATAGGAAGTTGGCAATCCAAACTCTATGGCACCAAAATGGAATCGGTTGCATCGAAATGCTAGGGTTTGGTTGAGTCTGTCTGAGGCTGAGAATCAGTGGCACCGAGTGGAAAGTGTTGTTTGCACCGATTTTGGATATTTGGCTTTGGACAGACTTTTGTGGAAGAGCTTGTGGGTGCATGTGGTGACTATCACTTGTGCACGTATGGGTATTTTGTTCACCAACAAAACCTTACACCCTTTTGATAGTATTGGCTTTCCTATGAACTGAAAGTGATTTCTCACAAAGTAAAATGCAGAGTCCTCTTGCTTGAAGCTTGTCCAATGCTATTCTGTCTCCTTCTTCTTCGTGGGGATACTCTCCACACTCCCTTTTGCCAACCTATCTCTCTATGGACTTTATTTGAAATACACTAGATGAAAGTATTAGTCCAAGAGACAATGTATGTTGTCATGAATTATCAAAACCACCAAGGGATCACATTGTGCTTTCAATCTCCCCCTTTTGGTAATTGATGACAACATACAATCAAAGCTTCAAATAAAGATATGCATGTATATAATGAAGACTAAGAGAGACACATGACTTAGACTTTCCCCCCCTAAATGTGTGCAATCCCTTTAAAGGATAGTTGCTTTGGAATGCATGGCCACATATAGTAGAAGGGATATAATACGTCATGTGTATCATGGCCATATGCATCAAATGTATATTAATGAGGTGTATCCTTGTTCAAGACTTCACTCCTGCAAACAACATGTGCAAGAAGCAAGAGATCATCTTGATCAAAGATATGATGCATATACTTACCTTGATTTCTTGAGCGTTCTAGTAGTAGAGATACACTTGAGAAAACAATGTTAGGAAACACAAGAGTATTCTACCAATCAAAATCAACAGAACTCAAAAGTACCAAGATATGGAGAACATATAGAAGATATTATTCCTTAAGATTGATATGTCTCCAAGATCATTTAGAACCTTCTCCCCTAGATATGAAAATGTAGGATATCCTCTCCCTCTGAATCTTAGCATGTAGATATTAGGATTGGATAGGGTGAGAAAATTCTAATATGATAAAATCAATTGCAATAAACAGATCTTTCTCCAAAACATTTTTTTCTCCCCTACTTTGGTATTCTCCCCTTGTTTATATAAGTGTAAAATTTTGATATTCTTCTCTCCTCCTAAATTATATCTCCACCTTTGCACAAGCATGTATCTTCCTGTTTAGCTTTAAAGCTTTGTATATTTCTCCCCCTTTGGCATTAATTTCCAAAAAGGTTAGATACAGGGATCATTGATTAAGAAGGGATCCTTGAGTACAAGGGTCATAGAAAGCAGGACTCATAGAGTATGAAAGTCATGAGAAAAATGAGGGAATCATTGAAGATAATTTCTCTCCCATAGGATAAACTGAGAATTTGCAGAACTTCTCCACCTTTGATTTAGGGATCCTTGAATGTATTTCTCCCCCTATTTTATAATAAAAGGGATCATTGAAGGATTGAGAAATCTTAGGAGGAACACAAAGATTTACAACAACAAACACACACTGAAATATGATAGAAAGTCGGTGGCTCCGAGACAAATTCGTCGGTGGTACCGATATGATGTTATGCAGCTCATCTGTAGAATCGGTAGAACCAAGTCCTTTGTATCAGAGGCTCCGAGATATGAAATAGACACTTAGAAAATATGAAAATTGGAAGAAAAGTCAAAGTTGTAAGTGAAAATCAACCAGGGAAGAAAAACAAATGATTTGTACCAATTATGGATAATTTATAGAGAGGTATCAAGTAGAAATGATTTGAATGGTTCCAAGAAATTTTGCAATAGGTAATGAACCAAACATGATTCTTAACTAGATGATGGGCGATGACTAGGTCACCTATATTAGAGTATATTGAATTAGGATCCAAGCAAGAATACTTGATCATAGGTCATACTCACCATTAAGCCAAAACGGGGTTACCATTTTTCGAGTAAGCATTTTAATGACTTCATATCACTTGAGTTGCTTTACTCATGTCTTGGAGTAAAGCCTATTTCGAGGATATGAGTACATACCTTTGAGTGATGTTGATGACGTAGCTTGTAGGTGACTTGATGAGGATGCTCGAAGTTGATGAAGGTAATCTTGAGTTGGGAGCAATCCTTATTGTTTTTTTTTCACTTTTCACCTACAAAGGTTAGTCACACAAGGAAGAACATGATATACTCAACTGACATAATACCAATTGAGATTTAGAAAATGAGGGATATATGTCAAGGATATGATTTGTTGTCTTCTTCCTTTCATCATCACATCGAGGTTGTGGATACTTGGTCATGACAAGATTGCTTAAGATATGAGTTCATGGCAATCTTGTGGAGTGATGTTCTTCCAAGTACCAACAAAAAGGTTAGATGCAAGACAATGGAGCATAGAATTCCAAGATATATGATATTCAAGATAGTAGCATGGAATGGACATAGAAGCTCATCCCCTTGCAAGCATCCGAGCGAACTTAGCTCAAGTGTGAAGCATCAATGATGTTCAACTCACTCCTCCAATGACAAAACACTTTTTCATCAAGTGGCTTAGTAAAGATGTCGGCCAATTGCTTCATAGTACGAACATGCTTAAGATTAATATCTCCCTTGGCAACATGATCACGAATGAAATGATCTCGAACTTGAATATGCTTGGTTCAAGAATGTTGCACATGATTATGACCAAGCTTAATAGCACTCTCATTGTCACAAAGTAATGGCACATTTTTAACATAGATTTCATAATCTTTAAGAGCATCTCCAGCCGTTCGGCCCCCCAGGGCGCCGAAAAAATCCGTCTAGGGGCGAACCGACGCTAGATTGGCCCATAGGGGCGAGCTAGCTCCCAGTCGTCGGCCCACAAGTCGCCGCGGGCTCGGCGATATTACATTCATTTTTTTGCAAACTCGGCGATTTTCGCACGAACTCGGCGACACTTCATTGATATTTGTGCAAAAGCGTAAACTACGCCTAAACCATGCCTAAACTACGCCAAACTAGCAACTGCCGCCGTCGTCGCCGCCGCCGTCTACATGCCGAGAAGCCTATAGAAGCAGGTGTAGTCGCCGCCGTTGTCGGTGGCGGCGGCGGCGTCATCGTCATCGCGCGCCTCGCCTGTGCCGTTGTCCCCGCTGCAGCCCTGGCCGGGGTCACCGACACGCGGTGGGGCGCTGGACGGCCTGGCCTCCTCCTCGTCACTGTCGAGGACGATGACGCCGCCCTCCTCCATGCGACGACGGGCTTGGAGCTCAAGATACGCACGGCACTAGCGGCACACCTGTTCACGGACATAGTCCTCCTTCGCCCACTTAAGGGCGGACTCATCGTCGGGAGCCACCATGTCAGCATGCTCTGGCTTCACGGGGAGTAGCGTGGCGGGTTTCAGCTGTGCCGGCATGCTCGCTAGCGCGGGTTTCGGCCATACCAGGCGGAGGGAGTGCGGCGAGGGCTGGGCACCCTCGTTCATGACGAGGGTGTCGCTGCGAATGCGACGCCCGGGCGGCATCTCCTCCGGCTCTGCCTTGACGGGGCGAAGCGCCGGCGAGCCAGAGCCCGACGGCGAGGACGACCCCGGCTCCATCCGCCGTGGTGTCTAGGAGCTGCCACGGCGGCAAGATAAAGATGGCCGCGACGGGTAATCGAGGCGCGGCATGTTGCCGATATCGATGTGGTCGAGGAAGGCCTCGAGGGTGAGGCTGGGCACGCCCTACCACTCGTGCCGCCCGTCGGCGTTGAGGCGGACGCGGGGGATGACGCCGTTGGTGGAGGCGATCTGTTCCTTGCAGCGACGCGTGAAGTACAAGGACCACATGGTGTGGCCATCGGCGGCGTACCGCGACTCGTTCCGCTACTCCTCCGTCATGGACGAGTAGATGCGGGCGATCTTGGCCTGCTGTGCCACCCCTTCGGGCATAGGCGGCACCGAGATGCCATCGGTGCTCAGCCTCCATGCCCCCGGCACCCGCATGTCCGGGGACGCCAGGTACTCGGCCTCATAGAGGAGGTGCGCCTCCATCTCTTGGAGATGGCGGCGGCCATTGGCGCCGTGCCATCGCCTGGAAAGCTCTCGGCCATCTGTTCGTCGGTGGGAAGGCTCTGTTCGTAGGCGGGAAGGCGGGAGGAGAGTGTAACTGATGAACTAACCGGCGGGGGCGTTGCCTTTTATAGCCATAGCGGGGGCGGCGAGAGGCTGCATGTCGGGCGACACGTGGCGGGTTCACTGCGCCGTCCGTGAGGCATCAATGGAGGCTGATTGGCACGACAACGCGGCACCCTTCGCATTGATTCCGATGGGAACCGAGGCGATGAGGGCGATGAAGGGGTGTCTCGCTGACTCGGCGGACCCATCCTCTTTCACGCCAAAATCGCTCGCCCCGGCGCCCCCGGGCGCCCCCAGTGCGTCGGGTTTGGTCTGGGTTCGCCGACGCTATTTTTGGCCCATACCGGCGAAAAACGGTCTCCTGGGGGCGCGGCTGGGACGATTTTTGGGCACCAGAGCGGAAAAAATGCCTGGGGAGGGCCTGTTGGGGGCACGACTAGAGATGCTCTAAGCGTTTGTGTCATCCATAGCAATTGCGCACAACATGATCCAGCAGCAATATATTCAGCTTCGAAAGTAGATAGAGATACCGAGTTTTATTTCTTGGAGGACCAAGACACAAGAGATCTACCAAGAAATTGACATGTACCCGAGGTAGATTTTTGATCAACCTTGTCACCGGCATAGTCCGAGCCGGAGTAGCCGACAAGATTAAAAGAAGATCCCTTGGGATACCAAATGCCAAAATTTGGTGTATGTATCAAGTATCTTACAGTGCGTTTCACAGCCTTAAGATGACACTCTTTAGGTGCAGTTTGATATCTAGCACACATGCAAACGCTAAGCAAAATATCGGGACGGGAGGCACATAGATAAAGCAATGAACCACTCATTAATCGATAAACCTTTTGATTAACTGGTTCACACTCCTTAGTGAGATCATCGTGTCCACTAGTGTGCATGGGAGTTTTCATAGCTTTGCACTCTTGCATGTTGAACTTCTTGATTAAGTCCTTGGTGTACTTAGTTTGAGAGATGAATGTGCCTTCTCTCATTTGCTTGATTTGTAGACCAAGAAAGAATTTCACCTCACACATCATAGACATCTCATACTTCTCTGACATCAACCTTCCAAACTTCTCACTAAATTGTGGGTAAGTAGATTCAAAGATAATATCAGCCACATAAATTTGGCACACAAATAATTCACCATTAAATCTCTTTGTGAATAAGGTTGCGTCAATTTTACCAATTTCAAATCCTTTTTCTCTGATAATCTTCGTTAGGCATCTATACCAAGCACGAGGAGCTTGCTTAAGAACGTATAAAGCTTTGCGAAGTTTCTAAACATGGTCAAGTTTCTTAGGATTTACAAAACCAGGTGGTTGCTTAACAAAGACCTCTTCTTCAATCTCACCATTTAAAAAGGAACTTTTAATATCCATTTGATAAAGAGTGATATCATGGTGATTAGCATAAGCAAGAAGAATTTGAATATATTCTAATCAAGCAACGGGGGCATAGGTCTTACCGTAGTCCATACCTTCAACTTGCGTATATACTTGGGCTACGAGGCGAGCCTTGTTACGAACGACTTGATCGTCTTCGTCTTGCTTGTTCCGGCATACCCATTTCGTGTCGATGATGTTTTTCTCATCCTTGGGATTTTCCACGAGGGTCCACACTTCGTTGCTTTCGAAGTTGTGAAGCTCTTCATGCACAGTGTTCACCCAATCTGCATCTTCAAGAGATTGTTCAACCTTCAAGGGTTCAAGGGTTCATCATTTGGTTTAAGGGTTCAACATTTGGTTTAGGGGATAGTTCTTGGTCACTTGAGCTCAAACTCGGGGTAGCTTTGGCTTGTTAATTGGTGGTGCTTCTTCTTCATCATCATATCCTTCATCTCCGTTGTTTTCGACGTGGTCATCTCCTTGAGGTGGTGGTGAAGGAGGTTGTGTTCGATCTTCATGATGTACTTCCTCCTCCTCTTCATCTTGTCGTGTACCGCTTGTGGATGCTTCCATGTCATACTATTGGTAGCCTTGATTTGAAGTAGGAGCTTCCACTTGGGTTTGTCAGATTTCGGGCTCGACAAAACCCTTAAGGTTCGAACACAGGGGCATGTGCGAAGATCCCCTGCAGCCTGGGTCGACCTAGCTCGCTACTCGATGAACGCAACAAAGAACTCGCACGATGACGAGGAAGAAGATGAACATGAAAGTTTACCCAAGTTCGAGCCGCTGCGAAGCGTAATACCCTACTCCTGCTTTGGTGGATTGTCTCTCATGGAGGTTTGGGTGGATGAACTAGTATAGTATTTTGGGACCTCTTGAGGGCTCTCGATGGTCTTCGAGGCTCCTTGTGGTTTGGTGAGTGGTGGAGTTTGATGATGGGGTTCGGATCGGTCCTCCCTCTCTACGGTGCAACCTACGATCTATATATAGCGTCGGCTCGGGTCCTCTTCCCTTATCACAATGGCGGGACGGGATCCCACAACGGCCAATTTAGAAGGGGGATAGGGGTTGGTGCTCGCCCTGCCCAAAGGCGGTCTTCGCCTGCAAAGTAGGTGTCGATCCCGTAGGGACGGGCTCAGCGATGACATCCGCCCTGCAAGGCAGGTGGTTTTGGTCTTCTTGCATCGGAATGGAAACCTTTGGGGGTGCTTTGGGAACCTGCATACGTCCTTTCTCCCTTTGCACTAAAGGGAGAACTGCGCCGCCTAGCCCACTAGCGCTCACCTATCCTTCCTTGCGTCATCTTTGACTCCTGTGGCTGGGCCTTGCATAGGAACCTCCGCCGCTCTGGAGGGGTCCCAGGGAGGCCCATCCTTCGCAGGTCTTGTCGCTATTCCTCCTCGCGAGGCTAGGGCCCTCGCGAGGGCCTTGTCTTGAGTGGGGCCACACCTTGCTTCGTTTGGTCGTCAAGGTGGGCTATGCCCTCGGCCGCAGGCAGGTAGGTCTGGGTACCCCCCATTCCCAGAATGCCGACTGTAGGCCCCGGGCCCGCAGCATGCTCGTGCCATCCTCGGGGAGGAGACCTAAGGGCGGCCAGGAGCGCTGCGGGGCCCATTCGCCTGCAGGCCAGGCCTAGCACATGTTGTGTGGTTGATGTCGGGTGCCCCTCGCCCTTTTTGCCTCCGCTCGAATTGCCAGGAGCCTGACTTCTAGTGTTGGGCCATTATTGCCTTCTCTTCCTGCGCACCTGCTCTTGCCTCCCTGTTCTCTCACTCTAGCAGGCGCCTCACTAGATTCAGCGCCGCTCCATCCTCTTCCTTGCTACTTCGACCCCGCTAGCTCTGCGATGGCTCTCGCTGGCAAGCAGAAGCCAGAGGCACAGGGCTCTGCCTTCGCTCCTGTCTTGCCGACGCTCTTGGGGTCTACCATCGCCAAGGACGAGGACCTTTGCCCCATGCTCCCATGGATGGAGAATGGGTCCAACGAGAGAGGGCGAACCCTGATTTGGGGTGGCTCCTCGGCGAAGAGGCCGCTGTCCCAGGCAGTGTACCCCTTCTTCCTTCATAGCATCTTCGTCGGGCTCGTTCCGCCCTTCTATGCGTTCTTCACCACCATCCTTGACCACTACGGGATGCAGGCCCTTCACCTCCATCCCAACTCCATCTTGCTCTTGTCCGTCTTTGCCTTCTACTATGAGCCATTCGTGGGCGTGCAACCTTCGGTAGCTCTATTCCGTCATTTCTTCAGCTTGCGTTTGCACGACGGCGCCCAGCAGTCGGCGTGTGTCTCTTTTGTCGCGGTCCAGAGCGACAACATGCTTCTGAAGGCCAGGAAGAAGGTGGAGAACTTCAGGCACCGCTAGGTCCTCATGGATCTCAAGGGCACCAACCCTCGGTTGGATCTGCCAAAGGGGTTGCCAAAAAAGACTCCTGCGTGGAGCACCGTGAAGCTTTCCGACCCCCGGGCCGAGCCTGTTCTGGAGCGCTTCACCCGTGATATTAGTGCCAAGAAGTTGACTGGTGGGATGATAGTGAAGGAGTTCTTGGTTCAGTGCCTAGTGCCTCTTCAGGCCCATTCTAGGCCCTTGTGGGACTACCAGGGCAGTGGCAACAACCTCAAGCTTCGGTCCGTGCTCATATCTCCCGAGGAACTGAGTCGGGCTGTGGCGACCTTGCTCGGCGATGACTCCGGCGACCTTCCCGAGGCTCACGATCCACTATACTGTCGCGACAACGGGGCCGACCTAGTTGCCGTGATGCTTGTCTTCAACGAGCTAGGAGGACTCGGAGAGGACCATCGACGACGGCCCGACGGGGGTGTCCCCCCCGTCGCAGGGCACCCTTCTGCGCGAGCTTGAAGATGATGATGACATTGGTGAAGTTTCTGCTGCAGGCTCCTCGTGTACCGCTAAAGCCTCCAGGAGGCCGAGGCCAGCCCCTCGCGCCACATGGTCCGCCTGTGTGTCGACTCCCCAGAAGCGCGACATCGAATCTTCTCCAGCACGCCCTGCCTCCGTTGGCGGGACGATCGAGGCGCCGACGTCACCCCCGCTCGAATCACCACTCGTAAGCAAGGTGGGCAAGGACAGGGCCATGGCAATCTCCTCCGCTGCTGCCTTGGCTGTCGGCGACTCTGCTCCTCCGCATGGCGGCCCCCTATCCATGAGGAGTTTGGGCGCCCCCGTCGTTGCCGGGAGGGGATGGAAGAGGAAGTGGGTCGGCGTCGAGGAGTAAGTGACCTGACTTGGCTTGGGTCATATGTCTATGGCTTGTGCATTGATGACCTCCTCTTGCTTGGTGACCATGAATGTCGTTGTGTTGAAGATGAGGAAGAAGAAGGCGAGCGTCAAGACAAAGGCGACTCCCAACGCGAGGCCTGCCCTTGCCGCCACGCCGCCACCTGCTGCTGAAGAAGAGAGGGCTCGCGAGGTGAGCCCTCAGGCCCCCATCGCGGAGCCCCCTGAATCCCCGATGCTCATTGACGTGATCACTCCTGCCCTTGGGGACGTGGTGACACCGGCGTCCGGAGGGCCAACCCCTGAGAGCGTGCTTCCTACCGATTCATCCGTGTCTGCGATCGTCGAGCGGTCTCCGGAGCCCCCTGCCCTTCGTGGTGCCGTTTCCCCGGGGGCGCCCCCCGCGATCGTGCTGGGGACTCCTCAGGGGGAGACCGTGACGTCTCCGGTGCCCATTCATGACGTCCTGGTCGGGGCGTTCACTGCTTTGGGTCAGGTTCATGATGCCTTCGGGAGTGCCGGTGATTGCCTCACGGGTGGACGCCTAGAGCTCCTCTTAGGGTAGCTCCGAGCCGCCGCCACCGCTATGGCGATGTGGGGTCAGGCCGCGGCTACCACGGCGAAGGGCGAAGAGGAAACCGTGGCTGCTCGCGCCACGCGCAAAGAGGTAAAGGCCCGTATGAATAATTTCCAGGAGGAATAGGCCAAGCTTGCGGCGCAACTTCGCCAGCGGACGGAGGGCCTCGAGGCCCGCAAGGCCAAGCTTGCTGCTCGGGAAACCGAGCTGTCTAAGGTGGCGGCCTGCCATGACACAGAGCGAGCGCGCCTAGATGCGCAGGAGAAGGAGATTGCTTCAAAGAAAACCCTTCTTGACACCAAGGAGGAAGCTATCGCCGTGGCCAAGGAGAAAAAGGCCGGAGAGCTGAGCCTTCCCTGCCGTCGACCTCAAGCTTCGGAAGGTGCTCCACACCCTCTGCCGTGATGGATTCGCGGAGCCCCTGGCCGCTCCGCAGGATGGCTTCATGGTGCTTTCTTCGAAGCTCGTCGAAGCGCTGGAGGGTGCCATCATTGAGGTGGATAGGGTCTTGGACATTCAGTGCTGCGACCTCTTTTCTGAAGCCGCGACACGCGTCTTCAGCCATCTTCATCTTCTTGATCCAGGGTTCGACTTTGACTCTGTGATCCTCTCAGTTGCCCTTGAGGTCTGCGCTAGAGCCCGGCAGCAGTGAAGGGCGACGTGGAGGCGCTGGTAAAGAGGTTCACCCACGTCACGGTTCCTTCGCCTCTAGATGCTGCTGAGGCTGGCAGCGGGGAAGGTGACGCCAGCGATGTTGACGACGAGTCGCCCGAGGGTGGGATGAATGGTGGCAATGGTTCCTCCTGATTCCTTCCTCCTGCTCCTTTCCTGCAATGCACACCGTGCCTCGTGGAGGCGTTAAAACTCATTTGTGTTTGAGAGAAATTCTAATGCTTGTAATAACTATTGGACTGCATGATTGCTTTCTTAGCCTTGTTTCCTTCTTGCTTGCTGTTATGCTCTGCGTCGGTAGGGCCCGGTCCGCACGTACCTCAACCGCCATTGGGCTGACCGGTAACCAAGGACGGTCCAAGGGGCGAGGGGCTACTGGTCTAGTTAGGCTCCTGAGTCGCGATGCTCAGGAGTCCCCCTTGACGTGCGAGCAGCCCTCGTGAAGGGAACATGGTGAGGATTGAGATAACTTGAAACTTCCGAACACCTTTAGCACTTTGCATCGACAGGGCCCGACCCGTGCATACCTCCACCGCCATTGGGCCGACAGGAAACCAAGGTCGGTCCAAGGGGCGAGTGGCTACGGGTCCAGTTAGGCTCCCGAGTCGCGATGCTCAGGAGTCCCTCTTGACGTGCGAGCTCCAGCGTCCTTCCTAGGGAGTCTTGAGCAGTTTTTTGAGCACACTGGGCTCCGCGTCGCCAGGGCCCGGCCTGCGCATACGTCATCCACCATTGAACCGACCGGAAACCAAGGATGGTCCAAGGGGTGAGGGGCTATGGGTCTAGTTAGGCTCCTTAGTCATGATGATCAGGAGTCCCCCTTGACGTATGAGCGGCTCCCATACCTTTCCTCGCCAACTTTTCTGGAGATGGGTGCTTGAAGACCAGGTTTGGCAGACCTGGGAAGGTGGCGTGTACATGGCCTGGCCTGGTAGTATCCCGGTGCAGCCCCCTCCCACGTGCATCCCAAGGGATCGCAGCAAGGATGGGGCCCGCTAGGGACCTTCCTGAGGTTGGATGCAGCCATTGGGGGGCGCCCTCAGTTGTTTATCCCGCCGCACCAGGCGTGGGGCTGCCACCTTGCATGGGCATAGTCATTAGTGGACCGCGTTGACCGCCAGCACCAAGCTGTGCCTTCCACATTGTGTGGGCATAGTCATTGGTGGACCGTGTTGACTTCTCCACCAGCGCTGGGCTGTGGCTACCACATTGCATGGGAAGGGACCCCTCCGCATCCTCGGGGGGGGGGGGGGGGGCGGGTGTGTACAACCCATAGAGTTCGTACGCGTGCCTGGCACGGTGTATCTGGGAGGTCGCTAGGATGCTTTGGCCACGTGAGTGTCCCTACCTCTAAGGCAGTTTGCGCCTGAATCTTCTTGTAGATGGGGCCATTTTAAACCCCACTTGCTTCTTCTTCTTCTTGAGTGAGGTAATTTGGGAGCCTTCTTGGCACTCTATATCCTCAGGTCCCGGTCCTGCACATTTCCCCACAACCATTAGGTACGACCGAAAACCAAGGACGCACTTCACGGGGCGAGGCCCCGGCACTCCTGATGCCAACCGGAAACCAGGACGACACGAGGAGGCCAAGTGGCATTATGACCAGTAAGGCTCGTGAGGAGCCCCCTTTGACGTTCTAGCGGCTCTACGTCTACAGGTCCCAATCCCACACATTTTCCCACTACCGTTAGGTACGACCAGAAACTAAGGACGCATTTCACGCGATGAGGCCCCGACGATCCTGACGTCGACCGGAAACCAGGACGACATCAGGAGGCCAAGTGGCATTATGACCAGTAAGGCTCCTAAGGGTCAATGCTCAGGAGCCCCCCTTGACGCTCGAGCAACCCCCATTCCATCATGTCGGATGCTACCTCGGGAGGCCGCGGGGCCTCCCAAGACTCCCTGTGACGCACCGCGGCCAGAGCCCCAAGCAGGGGGTTGACCGCCCAACAATGCAAGTAAGGTAGAACGTTAGGGCATAGAACAGACACACAGGGAACTATCGAAATATGCATAAGCGAAGCGACAACGTAGGCGTGCCCTGCTCACCTGAAGATCATGGGGCCCAGTGGGCGCCCTTGGACAGCATGAGCCAAAAAATTACTTGGCAACAGCCAACAAAAAGTCACCCAACGGCCATGCGACTGAAGAGCCGAGGCCACCGTCATTGCCCGATCTCCCGCTTCCACAAGCACGACCTTCACGGGTCCGTCGTCTCCCGAGGATCGGAACCTTCGCTTGGTCTGAGCATCTCCTCCAGCTCCTTGTTGCGCCCCGCTAGACAAGGCACGAGCATGGCTCGATGAAGGCACTAGAATGTGACGCCTGTGTTCGCCAGCCCGAAGGGCATGCAGACGTAGGTGTTCGGGTTGACCCATCCATGATCGGCACACGCTGGCCAGAAGGGTCCTTGAGTCGCGACCCTGTTGATCGTGAGTGCGTTGACCAGACGCGCGGCTGATCGACCGTGCCGACGACGGCGAATGCGATTGGTGGTGTAGGGCAGCCCCGCCTTGCACGGCCTGGGCTTCCCGAAGCTCTTCAATAGCTCTGAGGACGGAGTCTCGCGAACTGGGCCCCATGCGCCGTGACCTCAGCTCGAGCTGACGTGCGTCGGAGCGTGCTTCTAGGTTGTGCTTGAGCGCCTCGCCTCACTGACCAGGCCAGAAACTTCTCCGGTGGGAGCCCCCGGGCCTGGCCCAAGAGTGGCGCCGAGCGCGCTTTCCTATGCGATGGGAGGCGAGGCCCCACCCCTGAGTGTAGAGGCTTAAGTTGTAGGACGCCCTGCGGGGAGGAGTTGCTTCTTCTTCTTGTGTGGGTCTTCACGAGGGAGTGTGTCTTCCTCGTCGTCCGAGCGCTCAGCCACCATAATGCGGTAAGCACGCTCGAGGGTGCAGACGGCGTCCTTCTCATTGCAGGCAATGATGATGACGTCACCACTCCCTGGCATCTTGAGGACATTGTAGCCGTGGTGAGTTACTGCTATGAACTTGGCGAGAGCCGGGTACCCAAGGGTCATGTTGTACGGAAGATGGATGTGCGCAACGTCGAAGACGATGATCTCGGTGTGGTATTTTTTGTGCCCGCCAAAGGCGACAGGCAGACGCACCTGCCCGATGGGTACGGTGGACCCGTTTGTGACCCCTCAAGAAGGGCTTAGTCAGGATGAGCTATTCATACGGCACCTGGAGTGTCTTGAACGTCTCGATGGAGAGGATGTTGAGCCCCGCCCCACTATCAATGAGGGTCTTGGTGACGTGGACATTGCTGATGGTTGGGGTACACAGCATGGGGAGCTTGCCGACCATGAACTAATAGCTGCGCTGATCGCTTGAGTGGAAGGTGATGGTGGTCTAGGACCAATTGAGGGGATGCATCGCTTCAGGATTCGGGAGAGCCGCATTCACCTCCCGTGCGAATTGCTTGAAGGCACGGTTCGATGCTGTGGCCTGGGCACCACCCAAGATACAAGACACCGCTCTGATTTCCTGGAAGCCCCCAGCCCCATCATCCTGCTTGTCTTCCTCTTTCCTTCTGGGTGTCAGAGGCAGCAAAGGTAGTCCTGACTCACGTGGGCAGGCCTCACGAGGCAGACCACGTCATGAGCCCTCCGTAGGGTCATCACGCGAGCGTCCTCACGAGGCGGGTCGTGGTAGTGGTTGTCCCGAGGTTGATCGCGTTAGCGGTCCTCCTGAGGCTGATCACACCACCCCTGAATCGGCTCCCGGTTGTCCCAACGGCCTCCGCTACGGCCTCCGCCGTGCCCGAAGCCTCGGTCGCCTCGGCCGGGGTGCCTACTAAAGTGCTCGGTGCGGATCAGTTAGAGTTCCTGGTAGTCGGCGATGTCGTGGTTGTTGGTGCCATGGAAGATGCATGTCGGCCTTCCTCCTAGGGGTGTTCTTCTCCCCGGTTGCACTTTGCCTTAGGTTCGGCCACAAGCACCCCCGGGGCCTTGCGCTTCGCTTCATTGGCCTTGGTCTTCTTCTCTTCTGGATCCGCCTTCGGAGGCCCGAGGAGTGATAGGCGGACCTCCTCAACCTTGGCACACTTGTTCGCCAGGTTGAACATCTCCAAGGCAGAGCATAGTTCGTCGTTCATGGTGAGCTCTTCCTTCACCTTGAGGTCAGTGGCTCTGTCGGTGAAGGCCGAAATGATGGCCTCGTCCGATGCCTTGGGGATCTTGAGGAGTGTGGTCATGAAGCGTTATATGAACCTGTGCAGGGTTTCCCCATCCTGCTGCTTGATACGCCGTACGTTGTTCACGATGGGCGTGCCGTCATGAGTGCCTTGGAAGTTGGTCATGAAGCGTTTGCGCAGACCATCCCAGGAGGTGATGCATGCCTCCGGGAGGTTCAAGAGACAAGAGAGTGCACCACCCTTGAGCTCCATGGGGAACCAGCACACCATGACCTTGTCGTCTCCTCCTGCTGCCCGGATACTCAGCGAGTAGAGCTATAGGAACTTGGCTGGCTCTACGGTGCGCTCGTAATGCGAGGGCAGGGCAGGCTTGAACTTGCAAGGCCACACGGCCGGGTAGAGATCTAGGGTGATGGCGAGGCACCCCACTGACTCGACGGGCGCCACGTGCACGAGGGTGACCTGGTCTTGATGCTCCCATGGGGCCGCCTCGAGTGGTATCCGGCCGCGGCGCTGGGTCAGCAGCGCAGGGAATGCACGTGCGTTGGCGCGTGGCCGGGTACCACTTGGCAGCTTACTTCGTCCCCCGGTCTTGCCCTTGGTTCGTGAGGCCGATCGCGGGGGCCCGCTTCTCGGTTGGGCTCGGGGTCGGCGTCGCGTCGCGGAGGTGGAGGATGCACATCTTGTACCATGTCGTTTGCCAGGGACGGTTGGAGTCGAAGCGAGTAGGAGAGCGCCGAGGCTTCGCTGGCTGCACTGACGAGCTCCACGATGCGCTGAAGCCAGTTTTCGTAGTGGTCGGGAGTGGGGCGGTAGCGGAGTAGTTCGTTAGCCATGACGAGAGCGCCTTGGCTGTGCACCGGCCCTAGCCAAACATTAGAGAATGAACCGGAGGCCGGGACGATCAATGGAGTGGCGGTGTGGCTGTCGCGGTGCACGGTGACTGGCTGGGAGGAGTCTTGTTGCTCGTGGGCGTCGGGGCCCGTGGCACCATTTGCCACAGGCAAGGGTGACTTGCGCGTGGCGATGCGGCCCACCAGCGCCGTTTGGGTGAAATGGGTGGCACGATACTTGGCGCGGGCTCGGCCAGCGTCAGACATCATAGTGGCGAGGTGGGAGGAGATCTTGGCTTGAGGAAGACTCTGACATGCCCCCTACCTGGCGCGCCAAATGTCGGATTTCGGGCTCCGCAAAACCCTTAAGATTCGAACACAGGGGCATGTGCGAAGATCCCCTGCAGCCTCGCCCGACCTAGCTCTCTAATCGATGAACGCAACAAAGAACTCACACGATGACGAGGAAGAAGATGAACACGACAGTTTACCCAGGTTCGGGCCGCTGCGAAGCGTAATACCCTACTCCTGCTTTGGTGGATTGCCTCTTGTGGAGGTTTGGGTGGATGAACTAGTACAGTTTTTTGGGATCTCCTGAGGGCTCTCGATGGTGTTCGAGGGTCCTTGTGGTTAGGTGAGTGGTGGAGTTTGATGACGGGGTTCGAATCGGTCGTCCCTCTCTACGGTGCAACCTACGCTCTATATATAGCAGCGGCCTGGGTCATATTCCCTAATCACAATGGCAGGAAGGGATCCCATAACGGCCAATTTTGAAGGGGGACACGGGTTGGTGCTCGCCCTACCCAAAGGCAGTCTTCGCCTGCAAAGGAGTAATTGATTCCGTAGGAGGGGCTCAGTGATGACATCCACCTTGCAGGGCGGGTGGTTTCGGTCTTCTTGCACCAGAATGGAAACCTTTGGGGGGGTTCTCTAGGAACCTGCGTACGTCCTTGCTCCCTTTGCACTAAAGGGGAAACTGCTCTGCCTGGCGCACTGGCGCTCGCCTGTCCTTACTTGCGTCATCTTTGACTCCTAAGGCCAGGCCTTGCATAGAAACCTCCGCCACTCTGGAGGGGTCCTAGGGAGGCCCATCCTTCACGGGTCTTGTCGATGTTCCTCCTCACGAGGCCAGGGCCCTCGCGAGGGCTTTGTGTTGAGTGAGGCCACACCTTGCTGCGTTTGGTCGTTGAGGTGGGCCATGCCCTAGGCCACAGGCAGGCACGTCTGGGTACCCCCATTCCTACAACGCTGACAGGGTTGATGAAGTACTTTCCTTCACCTCCATTGGATGAATCCTGCAAATGGGCAAGTATTGGATAGCTTCCGAAGGATCTTTATCACCTACATCATTTGGTAGTTGTTCGACTTGCGAACGATTAGACTCATCAAACTTCACATCTACCGTCTCTTCAACTTTTCGAGTGAAGTTGTTGTAGACACGGTAGGTGTGAGAGTTTGATCCATAACCAAGTAGGAAACCTTCGTGTGATTTGGGAGCAAATTTAGCATGGCGATGCTTATCAAGAATGTAAAACTTGGAGCCAAATACCCGAAAGTATCCAACTTGGGTTTGTTACCGGTGAGAAGCTCGTATGTCGTTTTACCGAGAAGCTTGTGCAAGTATAGTCAGTTTGTGGCATGAAATAATACCCAAAAGTATAGTCGTTTTACAGAGAAATAATACCCATGTAAATCTGGAAAAATCACCAATTATAACTAGACCATAAGAGTTTCGACCGAGACTCTTGTAAGCATTGGGACCGAAAAGATCGATATGAAGTAACTCTAGTGGTCTCCTAGTGGTCATGATGTTCTTGACCGGATGACCTCCACCTACTTGCTTTCCTGCTTGACAAGCGCTACAAAGTCTATATTTGTCAAAGATGACATCTTTAACACCAAGAATATGATCGCCCTTGATAAGTTTATATAGATTGTGTATGCCTACATCTCCAAGCCTTCTATGCCATAACCAACCTTTAGCAGATTTTGCAATGAGACAAGTACGAGGTGGCCTTTTTAGTGAAATCGACAATGTATAGATAACCTCTACGAATACCGGTAAAGACAATTTTATGACTATCAAATCGAAACACTTGGCAATCTACTTTGGTAAATAGGACATTGAAACCGAAGTCTGCTAGTCTAGATACAAAAAGAAGATTGTAGCCAAGGGATTCAACAAGCATCACATTTTGAATGGAGATATGGCCACCTTACCAAGGCTAAGTCCCTTACCCTTAGAGTTGTCTCCAAAGGACACGTACCTCCGAGGACCTTGATTAGGCGTGATCTCTTGGAACATGTCTTTATTGCTAGTCATGTGATCCGTGCATCCACTGTCAAGAATCCACTCTTTTCCACCGAACATGTAATACTTGAAGTTTTCCATTAGACTTAGATTTCTCATGATCTTTTCATTCTCGATGTCGAACAACTCATCTTCATCATAGTAGCCATGTTCTTCATTGTCACCATTTGGTGGAATATCCTCGTCATAAAAACCAAGAGACTCTTTAGAATCATAACCATGACAATGTTCAAGTTTATGAATGCGAATAGCTTCAATAATAACGTTGTTGATAGCGGTGACATCTCCTTTAGCACGCATAAGATCACGGAGCTCAAATAGGCATTTATCAAAGTTTGCATCACTAGGCTTCATTTTGTGAAAAGCAAAAAATTTATGAAGAATTTCATCAAGATTACTTAACGAAAGATTTGGATATCGTTTCTCCAAATCAGTCCATAAAGTATAAGCGCATGCAAAGTTCTTCAATTGAGAAAGCACGAATCTTGGTAAACCTCTAACAATAAGATTGACAGTTCTTAGGTTACCAAGCATTTTAATTTCCTCTTCGTGTGTGGGACGCAATTCGTCAATGGGGACCAGGTGCTATCATACATCCACGTTTATGGGGTCTTGAGCCCACGGAGGGCAATGGTCGCGAGAGTCCGCGGAGGGCTCTACCCACGGAGGGTTCCACGAAGAAGCAACCTGGACTATACCATAACGACTTCCATCCACGAAGGACTAGCCTCACTATGGGTAGATCTTCATGAAGTAGGCGATCTCCTTGCCCTTAAAAACTTCTTGGTTCACTCCACAACACGAAGTAGGAGGCTCCAAAGCGACACATAACCAATCTAGGAGGCACCACCCTCTAAAAGGTAATAGGCTCGATAATGTCGATGAATCCCTGCTCTTGTGCTTCAAGATGATAGACTCCTCAACACACAATCACTCTCTCACAGATTAGGCTTGCTGGAAGAGACTGATTGGGTGGCAAGAAACTTGGGGAGGCTAGAGATCAAGATTCATATGGTAGGAATGGAATGGAACGATCTCAACACATGAGTAAGTGGCTCTCTCTCAGAAAATCAGTAGGTATGAGTGGGGAACTGTTCTGAGTGCTTCTCTTGCGAGTGAGTGGTGGTGGAGGGGTATATATAGGCATCTCCAACAATCCAACCATTACACCTAATAAGTCAGACTCGGTGGCACAGATGTGTTAATCTCGGTGGTATCGAGTTTCCTTAAAGGCATCAACTTTTGAATCTTGGTGAGACCGATACATACAACTCGGTTGCACCAATAAGGTGACCAACGGTCAGATTGCCAAACTCGGTGACGTAGATTCACAAAACTCGGTGGGACCAATTTTGTGAAATTGCGCAATAGGAAGTTGGCAACCCAAACTTGGTGGCACCGAAATGGAATCGGTTGCACCAAAATGCTAGGGTTTGGATGAGTCTGTCTGAGGCTGAGAATCGGTGGCACCGAGTGGAAAGTGTTGGTTGCACCTATTTTGGATATTTGGCTTTGGACAGACTTTTGTGGAAGAGATTTTGTGTGTATGTGGTGACTATCACTTGTGCACGTATGAGCATTTTGTTCACCAACAAAACCTTACCCCCTTTTGATAGTATTGTCTTTCCTATGGACTCAAAGTGATTTCTCACAAAGTAAAATGGAGAGTCCTCTTGCTTGAAGCTTGGCCAATGCTATTCCTTCTCCTTCTTCTTCATGGGGATACTCTCCACACTCTTTTTCCCAACCCACCTCTCTATGAACTTTATCTGAAATACACTAGATGAAAGTATTAGTCCAAGGGACTATGTATGTTGTCATGAATTATCAAAACCACCAAGGTGGCACATTTTGCTTTCAGCAGTAGTGTCAACTCGAGCAAGGTGACACTAACATCAACCATCTTCACCATCATAATCATCACCATACCTTTCCATCTATTTCTAATACCAAACCCTAGTGGCCCACACATGCATTACTCTGATCAATCATCCATGTTTGTCAGCATTCATATGATGGTTGCTATCTCCATGTGTTAATGATTCCTTTAGTTCTCGGGGATATGAATGTACCATACACTACTGCAGGAAGGTTCTAAGATGGCACATGCATCTAAGACCCTTCGACCAAACTATATGCGATCCACCAATCCAAAACGATATAATTCTAGCATCATCGCAAATAAAATGAATTGTGTGTAATGGATCTTCCATCAGGCACGATTCAGATGAAACTCACATGTGCGATGCATGACATATAGTTGGTCCTGATGAACTATTTGTGATTATACAAGATAACACAAATGACTAACAAAATACATATGTGTGTGAAGTACGACATATAATTCACTCAGATAAACTGTTTGTGCTGATCCAGCAGAACGCACACGATACATATTGGAATGTGTGTGTGATATCGACAAATAGTTCATTAATCATAATTGTGTGCGAAGACCAATAATAACATAGATGATTTATCCTGACAAGCTATGTGTGTTGTGGGCAGATGGTTGCTGGTGAACAATTGTATGAGATGTGATTTGTTGTATTTGCACCACATCTATGTTGTGTCGACATAACAACAACATAGGTGCATAACCAACTTCAACATCCAATTACATAAGTGACTACACAACACATGTACATTCCGCAATATAAATTTACAAGAAGTAGTTGATCATCAAATCATATTCTTCTTCTAATGATGGTTTCCCCCACCGCTTATCTTGTGGGGTTTCCCCCACTGCTCATCTTGTGGCCATCTCTCGCGTTCCCCAAGAAGCAGGCACTTCCTCATGTCAACGATCCTCTTGTACATGTCATAGATTGTGCACGCGTCCTTGGCCTCATACTTGATGTGTTGTTCATCCAGTTTGTTCACCCAGGCCTTGTGCCAGACAAACTTGTCCTTGTCACAGTCAGCCTTCATGTCTCTATAATAGGGGTCGATGATGGCCGCGGTGAGGTCAATCAGGGAGTCCTTCCACTTCTTATTCTCGCTGCACCAAACCTTGTACTAACCTTCAATGTTGACAAGCTTCTGGCAGGACAAGCCCAGAGTCTTGAGCACCTTTAGATCCTTGGTGATGTCCATCGTGGCGAACCTGTAGGCAAGGCTATTGACAAACCTGACAAAATGCCCGCAAGGCCTTGTGGCCAGGCGGTAGTGGTGGAGGAGCACGTGATGGTGCACACACAACTGGGCGACAACAACCTTCTAATCATACCCGACATGACCATTGGTCTACTCGAGGTTGAAGTCGGCCACTTTGTACCTATTATTCTCAAAAAGAAGCTGCTCCATAGTGTTGATGGAGTTCTTCACCATGACCGGGTCATTGGCGATTTGGCGTACAACACCAAGAGGTTCATCTTCTTGAAGTGGGCATCCACTTTGACAATAATGGTGGTCTGCCACACAGTGTCGGTAGCCGCCATTTGATCCGCTTAAGAAAGTTGAAGAGATTAAGTTATGTGCATCCTCTCTCTATTTATCAGCATGGGTGTGTTTCTTATGTTGTGTGGCATGATCGAAAGGTTGAAGAGATGAAGGTAAATGACCATGGGAATAAATGGGTGGGTGCCGGACGACCTGGAATTTCGGCACGTCCGCATGGCAAGTTTTGCATCACTTAACTGCATGGTGACACACGTAACTGCGTAGTGGTGCTGGCCGCTGGGTGCGGTGAAACCACATGGATATGGTGCCCCAAACGTACATGATCGTTCGCGTGTGGAGGTACGCCGGTAGAGCATGTGTGCATGGACGTGAGTAGAGCGCACTGCAGCCACCTCAACCGCGAGCAACCTCATGTGTAGAGCAGTTTGTGACAGTGCAAAAAGAACGGCAGTTTGCTATCTAATAAAACACAAATGCCATTCTAGGAATGGGGGTACCCAGTCCTGCTTGCCCGCGGCCCAGGACATGTCCCACCTCGTCAGCCAGGCGAGGCCTAGCATCGCATTGCTCAAGACAAGGCCCTCGCCAAAACCCTGGGATAGCGAGGAAGAACGTCATCAAGACTAGCAAGGATGGGCCTCCTTAGGCCCCCTCCTGAGGGGTGGATATCTCTATGCAAGGCCCGACCTTAGGAGTCAAGTGTAGCAACCCGACCTGAAAGGTCGAATCTCCGGTGTTTCTGTACCATCCCAAGATCATGCTGGTACTCACACGGTACATCAATGTATATATCAAAGGGAAATCACACAGCATAAATTAATCGAAATCTCATATCGAGTCCTTTATTACAATAACGATTACAATAAAGTGGCTGAAGGCCAACTCATGAGATAAACTAAACCATAAACTTGCGGAAGCATCGAAGGTAGATGAGTCCATCTGACTCCAAGGGCATCTCACCGAGCGTAGAGCGTATCCTCACTCCTGGTCGGAAAAGTACTCTGCAAAGTGATACGTTGCAGCCGTATAGGTCAGCATATTGAATATGCCGGCAAAGTCACAAGAGAGGGGGTAAAGTAATCATTTAGTCTATATGCAAATATGGCAGGTGGGGTAGTAAGTTTTTGCATAAAGCCAAATTTTTCCTACAACAAGAGAGGGCAAAGGCATAATTACTACAATGTTGGTTGATTAATGAGATGGTTCCACCAACCAATTCTCATACCCAAGTTGACATTAATAACCCACATCAATATAATTAATTGTGTTGAGAGTTCCAGGTAGTTTTAGTTCCTTTGGCTCAAATTGTCCATGACCGTGGACACGGCTAATCTATTAGGTTTGGGTACTCTGCAGAGTTTTGCACACGTTCCCCACAAGATTTGGTCGCCTCCGTTTGATTTCTCGCACTTCAGGGTGTTTGAGAAACGGATGACCAAAACATGATCTTCCAAAGGGTTTCCCTGCGACTCTGTCGGTGCCCATCCTTTCCTACCATTCTTCAACATCTCGTAGCACTGCCTGTCCAGGGTCACCACAATATCCAACCAAGCCAGAGCCCATAATGAATTGTGGCTGTGCTGGTAAGCCTTGGGTCTTGAAGCATCCATCCATCTCTTTGTGCCTGGGTGGACCTTTCCACATGAATACTGGCACATCTCCAGCATCATCTAGGCTAACCACTGGTTTCTCCAGGGCGCCGTTCAACCATCATCCACCCAGAGGTAAGTTGAAAACTTGAAGTCTTGAAGACTTGATCATCATGTAGGTCTTGAAATTATTAACTCACAACTCTCATGAATCACACAACCAACCCCGTCTACTAATAGCATAGCAAAATGTAAAACAAAGTTTCCCGGGGCCAATGTGTCAAAGGGTTGAGGGGTACCTACCACATGATACTACAACAAGTAACCAAGTTTCCAATTACCTACTTTGCATGCAATTGGGGTGCTGGAAGAACTAATGCAATAAAACATAGTTAGACATGATCAAAGTGACTTGCCTTGCTGCCGATCCTCGTACTCGAGTGACTCTAGATAACAAGCTTCGCACTCCGGATGATCTAACGAATCAAACAAGAGCACTTCATAAGCATAAATACCAAACAAATCACACAATTCAGCAAGGTTAAACAAACAATACTAAAACCATTCAATAGTATCAATCAAGAGAAAAGAATCAAAATAAAAAAATTGACTCACAAAATATATATTTTTGTCAAAAACTACTACTTTAAGACAAACAACCAAGCAATAGCTAGTAGAAAAAGAAATAGTAAAGAAATCAATTTTAGTAAACAGAATCAAATTCACTAAAAACTTTTGTGTAAAGAAGCACTACTAAAATGAAAATAACTAGAATGTTACTATAACTTTGGAATAGGAAACCAAAACAATAATACTATTAATACTCATATTATTATCATCATATTACTTAACAGAATTGAATTACTAAAATTATTTATTAGAAATCTAACTTAATCATCTATCTAGTGTGTGAAAGTAAAACTAAATTGTTTTATAAAACTATACCTAATGAAAAAGATATAAAGATTCCTATAACAACATGGTATAAAACTAAATAGTTATTTTAAATATTAGCAAGTAATGTTGCCTAAATGTTTGAAACAACAGAAACTAATGAAAACTATTAACAAAGTTAAACTAATTCAGATTAAAAATTAAATTAAAATTAGGAAAACTAAACTACATTAGGAACTAAACAGATTCTGTTTTTGTTAAAAACAGAACTAAATTTATTCAAAAAATACTCAAATCATGTAGGATGATAGATTTAACTAATACCAAACAGTGGCAAAATGATTCATATAAAAATATATTTTTAAACTATAGTTATGCAGATTTTAGTAATTTGAACAAATTTGATTATATTCAAAATTTAAAGCTCAAATTTGAAATCTAAGCATACAGTCATAAACTACAACAAATATGTGAACTAATGCAAAAAGAATCAACTAAAAACACTAAATAGTTTAAAAGATATGATAAAAACAAGATTTGAAAACATTCTGTTTTCTAAAACAGAAAAGAAAAGAAAAGAAAAGAAAAGAAAAACTGATCGAACGGACAGGGTGACGTGTCGTTCTCTGGTTGGCTACGGGGTGCGCAAGATCTGATGTTTCGAGCGAATGACCGAGCTATAGAGGATACCGGTTCGGGTTTTAAAACGATCTAATCCTATGCATCGGATCTGGATCGAACGGCTACGGGAGGGTTCGGTGGCTTACAAGGAGAGGGGTCACCGGCGAGGGGGTTCTCCGACGAGGCCGAGGCGGCGAGGTCGTCGAGGAAGGTGCTCCGGTGGTTGGGGACGGCATCCAAGGGGTGTAAACGACGGCGGCGGGTCTCCGGCGTGCTCTGGTGGGGTCGGAGGGGAGTGAGGTCGTTTGTGGCGACGGGCACGAGCTCTGGGAGCTTCGGTGGGGATCTGAACTCCGGCGAGGGTGTGGGCAGCGCTCTGGCGAGGTAGAGTAGGGCTCGGGGGTGGAATGAGGAGCGGAGGGTCGGGGCTACTTACAGGGCCGGGGCGGTAGTCGGGGAAGGAAAGAGGAGGGAGATCCGGAGAGGAGGAATCGCCGGCGATGTCCTCTCGACGCGAGGAGGAAGGCGACCGCGGCGTCTTCGGGATCGGACGATGGGGCCAGGGCGTCAGAGATAGGGAGGGCGGCGTCAGCGCGTCGGCCGGTCGGCTCAGAGCAGTTTCAGGACTTAACTGTTGTGGGCCGGCCCGTTTCGAATTAATTTGTTTCCTTTTTTTAATATCCAGAGCAGTAAAACTCTTTTAAAAGCATTCAAAACATTTCCAAATATAGGGAATATATGTATCAAAATGATCAGGAGAATTAATGCTATTCAATCAACATTTTTCCTCTATCATTTGAATACTTTGAAAAAAATAATTATTTTCAGAAAATGCCTATTTTGTTTTAAAACCTTTTGCAAATATTTTTCAAATAGCCCCCTGGTTTTATTGTCCAAATATTTCACCAAGATGACCCTGGTGTGGAGTGTCATGTTACTCCCCTCTTTTCTTTGAACTTTTCCAGAAGTTTTCAAATAGGTGAAACAAGAAAAAGGGAAAGATGAAAGTGACATTTCAGAAATTCAAAAGAAGCACTTCAACCATTATATTCATTCAAACAATATGATGATGATGCATAGCTATATTTCATAACATTCCAAAATGAAATTTTGGGATGTTACAAACCTACCCACCTTAAGATGAATCTCGCCCTCGAGATTCGGGTTGGCTAGAAAATAGGTGCGGATGGTCTCTACGAAGATCTTCTTCGCATTCCCAGGTGGCTTCTTCCTCGTTGTGGTGACTCCACAGAACCTTACAGAACTTGATGATCTTGCTTCGGGTAACTCTGTTGGCAGTCTCGAGGATTCTGATAGGTTTCTCCTCGTAGATCAGGTCACTATCAAGTTGTATGGCCTCTAGGGGCACTGTGTCTCTCATAGGAATATCAGCCATCTCAGCATGGCATTTCTTCAACTGGGAAACATGGAAAACATCATGAACTCCGGACAGTCCTTCCGGCAATTCCAGCTTGTATGCAACTTCGCCGCTATGTTCCAGAATTTTGTAGGGGCCTATGAATCTAGGTGCTAACTTTCCTTTAACACCAAACCTCTTGATTCCTCGAAGTGGGGACACACGGAGATATGCTCGATCCCCTACTTCATATGTCACCTCCTTGCGTTTGTTATCAGCATAACTCTTCTGTCAGGATTGAGCTATCCTGAGTCGGTCTCGAATCAGTTTGACCTTACCTTCAGAATCTCTGATAAGATCGGGACCAAAAAGTTGTCGGTCTCCAACACCATCCCATGTCAATGGTGTTCTGCACCTCCTTCCGTATAAAGCTTCAAAAGGGGCCATCTTCAGACTGGTATGATAACTATTGCTGTATGAGAACTCTGCGTAAGGTAAGTTGTCATCCCAACTGGACCCATAGTCTAGCGCATAGGCCCTCAACATGTCCTCCAGAATCTGGTTGACTCTCTCAGTCTGTCCATCGGTCTATGGATGAAAATTTGTACTGAACTCCAGCCTTGTACCCAAAGTTTCATGTAGTTGATACCAAAACTTTGAGGTAAATTGTGTTCCTCTATTTGACACGATACTCCTTGGAACTCCATGCAGACAAATGATCCTGGTCATATATATCTTGGCTAGCTAGCACTGGTATAGGTGGTTTTCACTGGAATGAAATGAGCCACCTTGGTCAAGCGATCGACCACTACCCAAATGGAATCATATCCTGAACGGGTCCTAGGTAGTCCTATGATAAAGTCCATACCGAGTTTATCCCATTTCCACTCGGGTATCGACAAAGGTTGGTGTAACCCTGCTGGTTTCTGATGTTCCGCCTTTACTTGCTGACAAACATCACATACCGCAACATGTTCGGCAATATCTTTCTTCATACCTGTCCACCAGTAACTTTCCTTAAAATCCAGGTACATCTTGGTGTTGCCTGGGTGTATCAAGTATGGCGAATCGTGGGCTTCTTGAAGTATCAACTTCCTGAGCTCTGGGTCATGGGGCACATAGATTCGGTTCGCAAACCATAGAGTACCCTGTTCATCTTCACGAAAGCCTTTAGCCTTGGCTTCCTTCATTCTCTTCTGTATCTCAGCTATCTCATTGTCTGATTTCTGGGCTTCTCGAATTCTTTCGGTCAAGGTGGACTGAATCTCTAGTGTGGCCACATATCCTTGCGGAACTATCTCCAACCGAAGCTCTCTCAGATCTTTGGTTAACTCCTGGGGTAATCCTCCGGCTATGAGTGTGTTCACATAACTCTTCCGACTCAAAGCATCTGCCACAACATTTGCCTTTCCTGGATGGTAATGTAATCTCATGTCATAGTCCTTGACTAACAATAACCATCTCCTCTGTCTGAGGTTCAACTCCTTCTACGTGAAGATATACTTCAGGCTCTTATGATCAGTGTACACATCACAACTATTTCCAATAAGGAAATGTCTCCAAGTCTTGAGTGCGTGCACTACGGCTGCTAGCTCCAAATCATGGGTGGCATAATTCAACTCATGGGGTCGTAGCTGTCTGGATGCATATGATACAAATTTTCCCTCCTGCATGAGTACTCCTCCAAGTCCTTGACGGGATGCGTCACAATAAACCTGGAAGTCCTTCCGAATGTTCGGCAGTATCAACACTGGGTCTGTGACCAAACGTTTCTTCAACTCTTGGAAACTGGCCTCACATTCCTCAGTCCAGATATATTTAAACTCTTTCTTTAACAACTCTGTCATGGGCTTGGCAATCTTTGAGAAATTCTCAGTGAATCTCCGGTAATATCCGGCAAGTCCGAGAAAACTACGGATCTCCTTAACTGAGGTGGGTGTCTTCCACTCAGTGACTGCTTCAACCTTAGCGGGATCTACTGCTATTCCTTCTCCGGAAATAACATGTCCAAGGAATCCGACTTCTGTCAGCCAAAATTCACATTTACTGAACTTGGCATACAACTGATGCTCTCTAAGCTTCTCCAAAACTAAACGCAAGTGTTCCTTGTGTTCTTCCTCGCTCTTGGAGAATATTAAAATGTCATCGATGAACACCACGACAAACTTGTCCAAATATTCCATAAACACTTTGTTCATCAAATTCATGAAATAGTCCGGAGCATTAGTCAAACCAAAGAACATGATTGTATACTCGTATAAGCCATACCTGGTGGTGAAAGCTGTTTTGGGTATATCCTGTTCACGAATCTTCAGTTGGTGATACCCTGATCGAAGATCAATCTTAGAGAATACTTTGGTGCCTACTAACTGGTCAAACAGGTCATTAATCATCGACAGAGGGTACTTATTCTTGATAGTCACCTCGTTCAATGCTCGATAATCGACCAGCATCCTCAAGGTTTTGTCTTTCTTCTCCACCAAAAGAACTGGGCCTCCCCAAGGTGATGAACTTGGGCGAATATATCCCTTGTCCAATAGCTCCTTAATCTGCTTCTTGATTTCCACTAAATCATTTGCGGGCATCCGATAGGGTCTCTTGGAAATTGGGGCTGTCCCTGGTTTTAGCTCTATTAGGAACTCAATCTCCCTATCTGGTGGCATGCCTGGTAATTCCTCCGGGAATACATCTGGAAAGTCTCATACAACCGGTACTTCCTCCTAAACAACTCATGTGAGGGAATTTAACCGAGCACTCATCTGTGTGCGTCGGGATACATATTTAATCCTCTTGTTCTCCGAAGTGGTGAGTGAAATAGACTTGCTGGGGCAATCAAGGTTTCCTTCATACTTGGTCATCCAATCCATGCCTAGGATTACATCCAATCCCTGGGATTCTAAGACGATGAGATCGGTAGGAAAAACATGGTTTCCTATGTGGAGTTTCAGGGTGTGGCATCCTATCCCTGCCATCATCATTCCTCCTGGGGAATTTACCTTAATGGGCTGACTAAGGGTTCTGGTGGGTAAACCATACTTTTCCACAACTACCCTTGATATGAATGAATGAGTTGCACCAGAATCAAAAAGTACCATAACTGGACGTGAATGCAATAAAAACTTACCAACCACGGTCTCGGGATGATCATAGACTTCTTCCACGTCGAGGTGGTTCACCTGAGCACGAGGAAACGGATTTGGCTTCTTAGCTGCGGAGTTGCCGTTTCCATTCCCTTGCTTGTTCTGAGGGCATTCAGTGGCATAGTGCCCTGTCTTCTAACACTTGAAGCATGTGATGTGGTTCAGATCCTTTTGAGCTGGAGCGGTACGGTGTTGGTTGTCATTCCCACTTCCATTTCCATTCTTGAAGCTGCCATTGTTGGGACGATTATTCCCATTTCCTCCATGGTGGTGGCCTTCATTGTTGTGCATTGGATGAGTGTGTCCTCCATACTTATTGGTCCCTGATCCGGTATTTCCTGAGTACAGGGTGTAGCGGGGCTTCTGATGAGCTCCAGAGGTAGACTTTCCATGTGCATACTTCCTCTTGCGGTTCTCAATTTGCTGCTGCTTTCCCTCCAAGATGAGGGCTTTGTCTACCAACTCCTGGTAGTTGCTGAAGGTAGCCACCATCAGCTGCACACTCATCTCATCATTGAGTCCTTCCAAGAACTTTTCCTGCTTGGCTGCATCATCAGCCACATCTCCTGGTGCATAATGAGCCAACGTGCTGAAGTCGTCCACGTACTGGGCCACGGAACGGTTCCCCTGGCGTAAGTTGCGAAACTCATGCTTCTTCAGACTCATGGCTCAAGCCGAGACATGTGCGGTGTGGAAAGCTTGCTTGAACTACTCCCAAGTCACACCAGTAATGGGGTACGTGGTGGTGTAGTTCTCCCACCATGAAGCTGCTGGGCCCTCCAATTGATGGGCGGCAAAACGCACTTTTTCAGCCTCAGTGCATCCTATGGTGGTGAGTTCCCTCTCCATCTTACGGAGCCAATCATCTGCCACAATGGGCTCTGTGCTACTGGAGAAGGTTGGGGGATTCAGTCTCAGAAAATGGGTGCGGTTGTCTCCTTGTGGTGGAGGGTGGTTGTTGGTATGATTCTGAATCAATAGCTGCATCAGGGCGTTCTGCTGCTGAAGGAGTTGGGTGATCTCTGGCGGGAAAGTGAAGTCGGGCTCACGTCGCGGAGGCATCTTGCTGTTTTCAGAGGGGTGAGAATTAGAATAGAACAATGACCTAAAGTGGAAATTCACTACCCATATGCAATGCAACAAACATATCACACCAAACACTCAATCCATTTATTCAACTCAAGGTCAAACATCGAGATACAAATCTCCAATCAATCTAAACATCGACCTACGCTTTAACGACGAAAACGAAGATACATGGGGGCATAACTAAAGTTGTGCTCAAAAGTACATGGTGACTGAGCCTCCTCCAGTGGTGCTCTCCTCATAATCATCATCGTCGCTGATCAAAGGAGCCATGTCTCCCTTGGGATGAAGGTTTTCACCCATGTCCATCTGTTCCTCCAGAGTTGCGACGTGAGTGTTCAGCTTGTCGATCCGCTCTAAGAAATCCTTCACCTCATACTCATGCTCGTACTTGGCTTCCCATAAGTCAGTTTCAAGGTCAATCTCACGGTTCATCAGCCTCTTGATCGTCTTCGTGTCGGCATGTAACCGAAGCTCCAAGGTCCTGACGTGCGTCTCCAAGGTCTGGATATAGGAAATGGTGGTGTCTTCAGTGGGAGTGGTTAGGATATTTCCATGGGCATCCCTGCGACAAACCACGCTGAGTCCTGGTGAAATGGTTCCACCTCTGTATTCCTCCTGAATACGTCCAAGGGCACGATGAATGGCCATGTCTCTTCCAAGTATCCAGCTGGGTGCCACAAACTTGAAGTCGATGGGTTCCTTCCGATTCCCAAAGGTCTTCCCTCGGATGTGCACCTCGATCCTGTAGCGTCCGTCTTGTGGACAAGACATGATAGGAGTCCCGGTGATGCTCGACAAAGCAATCCTCACGTCCCTGATGATCCTCATCAGCTCCTTGCCAAAGGGCATCATTGCGTCAGGCTGGCAAAACTTCGTGATCAACACTGGGATGAAGGTGGACATGATAAATTTTGAAATAATTGGAGGGAAGTCAGAAACGAGTAGATGAGAGTATAAGAATTTTAAGACAAAAGGGAAATAAATCCTAAGGCTTTCCAATCCTAGAGGTTACGTCCTACGGTCAACGTGTAGCGACCCGACCTGAAAGGTCGAATCTCCGGTGTTTCTGTACCATCCTAAGATCATGCTGGTACTCACACGGTACATCAATGTATATATCAAAGGGAAATCACACAGCATAAATTAATCGAAATCTCATATCGAGTCCTTTATTACAATAACGATTACAATAAAGTGGCTAAAGGCCAACTCATGAGTTAAACTAAACCATAAACTTGCGGAAGCATCGAAGGTAATGAGTCCATCTGACTCCAAGGGCATCTGTTTGTAACATCCCAAAATTTCATTTTGGAATGTTATGAAATATAGCTATGCATCATCATCATATTGTTTGAATGAATATAATGGTTGAAGTGCTTCTTTTGAATTTCTGAAATGTCACTTTCATATTTCCCTTTTTCTTGTTTCACCTATTTGAAAACTTCTAGAAAAGTTCAAAGAAAAGAGGGGAGTAACATGACACTCCACACTAGGGTCATCTTGGTGAAATATTTGGACAATAAAACCAGGGGGCTATTTGAAAAATATTTGCAAAAGGTTTTAAAACCAAATAGGCATTTTTTGAAAATAATTATTTTTTTCAAAGTATTCGAATGACAGAGGAAAAATGTTCATTGAATAGCATTAATTCTCCTGATCATTTTGATATATATATTTCCTATATTTGGAAATGTTTTGAATGCTTCTAAATGAGTTTTACTGCTCTAGATATTAAAAAAGGAAACAAATTGATTCGAAACGGGCCGGCCTACAGCAGTTAAGTCCCGAAACTGCTCCGAGCCGACCGACCGATGCGCTGACGCCGCCCTCCCTCTCTCTGACGCCCTGGCCCCATCGTCCGATCCCGAAGACGCCGCAGGCGCCTTCCTCCTCGCGTCGACAGGACATCGCCGACAATTCCTCCTCTCCGGATCTCCCTCCTCTTTCCTTCCCCGACCACCGCTCCGGCCCTATAAGTAGCCTCGACCCTCCGCTCCTCATTCCACCCTCGAGCCCCACTCTACCTCGCAAGAGCACTGCCCACACCCTCGTCGGAGTTCGGATCCCCACCGTAGCTCCCGGAGCTCGTGCCAGTCGCCACTGTCGACCCCACTCCCCTCCGACCCCACCAGAGCACGCCGAAGACCCGCCGCCGTCATTTGCACCCCTCGGACGCCGTCCCCAACCACCGGAGCGCCTTCCCTGACGACCTTGCCACCTCGGCCTCGCCAAAGAACCCCCTCGCGGCGACTCCTCTCTCTGTAAGCCACCGAACCCTCCCGTAGCCGTTCGATCCAGATCCGACGCATAGGATTAGATCGTTTTAAAACCCGAAAATCCTCTACAGCTCGGTCATTCACTCGAAACGTCAGATCTCGCGCACCCCATAGCCAACCATAGAATGACACGTCACCCTGTCCGTTCGATCAGTTTTTCTTTTCTTTTCTTTTCTGTTTTAGAAAATAGAATGTTTTCAAATCTTGTTTTTATCATATCTTTTAAACTATTTAGTGTTTTTAGTTGATTCTTTTTGCATTAGTTCACATATTTGTTTTAGTTTATGACTGTATGCTTAGATTTCAAATTTGGGCTTTAAATTTTGAATCTAATCAAATTTGTTCAAATTACTAAAATATGCATAACTATAGTTTAAAAAAATATTTTTATATGAATCTTTTTTCCACTGTTTGGTATTAGTTAAATCTATCATCCTACATGATTTGAGTATTTTTTGAATAAATTTAGTTCTGTTTTTAACAAAAACAGAATCTGTTTAGTTCCTAATGTAGTTTAGTTTTCCTAATTTTAATTTAATTTTTAATCTGAATTAGTTTAACTTTGTTAATAGTTTTCATTAGTTTCTGTTGTTTCAAACATTTAGGCAACATTACTTGCTAATATTTAAATAATCGTTTAGTTTTATACCATGTTGTTATAGGAATCTTTATTTCTTTTTCTACTAGCTATTACTTGGTTGTTTGTCTTAAAGTAGTAGTTTTTGACAAAAAATATATTTTTGTGAGTCAATTTTTTTTTATTTTGATTCTTTTCTCTTGATTGATACTATTGAGTGGTTTTAGTATTGTTTGTTTAACCTTGCTGAATTGTGTGATTTGTTTGGTATTTATGCTTATGAAGTGCTCTTGTTTGATTCGTTAGATCATCCGGAGTGCGAAGCTTCTTATCTAGAGTCACTCGAGTACGAGGGTCGTCAGCAAGGCAAGTCACTTTGATCATGTCTACCTATGTTTTATGGCATTAGTTCTTCCATCACCCCAATTGCATGCAAAGTAGGTAATTGGAAACTTGGTTAGTTGTTGTAGTATCATGTGGTTGGTACCCCTCAACCCTTTGACACATTGGCCCCGGGAAATGTTGTTTTACATTTTGCTATGCTATTAGTAGACGGGGTTGGTTGTGTGATTCATGAGAGTTGTGAGTTAATAATTTCAAGACCTACATGATGATCAAGTCTTCAAGACTTCAAGTTTTCAACTTACCTCTGGGTGGATGATGGTTGAACGGCGCCCTAGAGAAACCAGTGGTTGGCCTAGATGATGCTGGAGATGTGCCAGTATTCATGCGGAAAGGTCCACTCAGGCACAAAGAGATGGATGGATGCTTCAAGACCCAAGGCTTACCTGCACAGCCACAAGTCATTATTGGCTATGGCTTGGTTGGATTTCGTGGTGACCCTGGACAGACGGTGCTACGAGATGTAGAACAACGGTAGGAAAGGATGGGCACCGACAGAGTCGCAGGGAAACCCTTTGGAAGATCATGTTTTGGTCATCCGTTTCTCAAACACCCTGAAGTGCGAGAAATCAAACGGAGGCGACCAAATCTTGTGGGGAACGTGTGCAAAACTCTGCAGAGTACCCAAACCTAATCGATTAGCCGTGTCCACGGTCATGGACAGTTTGAGCCAAAGGAACTGAAACTATCTGGAACTCTCAACACAATTAATTATATTGATGTGGGTTATTCATGTCAACTTGGGTTTGAGAATTGGTTGGTGGAACCACCTCATTAATCAACCAACATTGTAGTAATTATGCCTTTGCCCTCTCTTGTTGTAGGAAAAATTTGGCTTTATGCAAAAACTTACTACCCCACCTGCCATATTTGCATATAGACTAAATGATTACTTTACCCCCTCTCTTGTGACTTTGCCGGCATATTCAATATGCTGACCTATACGGCTGCAACGTATCATTTTGCAGAGTACTTTTCCGACCAGGAGTGAGGATACGCTCTACGCTTGGTGAGATGCCCTTGGAGTCAGATGGACTCATCTACCATCGGTGCTTCTGCAAGTTTATGGTTTAGTTTATCTCATGAGTTGGCCTTCAGCCGCTTTATTGTAATCGTTATTGTAATAAAGGACTCGATATGAGATTTTGATTAATTTATGTTGTGTGATTGCCCTTTGATATATACATTGATGTACCATGTGAGTACCAGCATGATCTTGGGATGGTACAGAAACACCGGAGATTCGGCCTTTCAGGTCGGGTCGCTACATCAAGGGTGACGCAAGAAAGGATAGGCAAGCGCCAACATGCCAGGCAGCACCGTTTCCTATTTGTTGCAAAGGGATCAAGGACGTACGCGGGTAACCAAAGATCCACAAAAAGGTTTCCATTCCAGTGCAACAAGACCACGACCGCCAGCCTCGCAGGGTGGATTTCATCACCAAGGCCACCACTGCATCACCATCAGCTACTTTGCAGGCGAATACTGCCTTTGGACAGGGCGTGTATGTACACCTGTACCCTTTCAAAATTGGCCGTTGTGGGTTTCCTTCCCACCATTGTGATAACAGAAGAGGCCCCGGGCTACCGCTATGTATAAAAGCTAGGCCACACCATAGAGGGGATCCTGGATCCGATCCAACACCTAGCCACTCAATGCACCACCGCAGGGCAGAGAGCCAAGAACACACCTTGAGCCTCCCTTGCGAGGTTCAAGCTCACTATACTAGTTCATCCAAAAAAATCTCTACGAGAGGCAATCCACCAAAGCAAGAGTTGGGCAGTACGCTTCCAGCGGCCCAAACCTAGGTAAACTATTGTGTTCATCTTCTTCCTCGTCATCGAATGAATTCACTGTTGTGTCCATCGAGTAGCGAGTTGGGTTGGGCGAGGCCACAAGGAAGCCTTCGTACACGCCCCTGTGTTTGAATCTCAAGGGTTTTGCGGAGCTCGAAATCTGACATTTGGCGCGCCAGGTAGGGAGCGTGTCAAAGTCTTCCTCAAGCCAAGCTCTTCTTCCACCCCATTGCTCTGATGGCTGACGCCCGCCAAGCCCGCACCGAGCACTGAGCTGCCCGCGTCGCCTAGACTACATACGTGGGACGCGCCGGTGTGCGTCGGTCCCCTTCGCCTATAGCCAACGCCGCCACGGGCCCGGATACCCACGAGCAGCAAAGACTCCTCCCAGCCTCCCACCGCACAACGTGATGGTCGCACCGCCACTCCGTCGATCGTCGCAGCTACCAGGTCGTCCTCCCATGTCCGACCTGGGTCGGCGCGTGGTTCAGGCGCGCTTGCCATGGCGAACGAGCTGCTCCGCTACTATCCCACCTTGACCGCTATGATGACTGGCTTCGGTGCACCGCGCAGCTCGTCAACGCCATCGGTGACGCTTCGGCTCTCTCCTACTCGCTTCGGCCCCATCCCTCACTGGCGGACGACAGGGCCCATGATACACCAACACCTCCTCCACACCGTGATGTCGACCCTGGACCCACGCGTGTGGCACGCCAGCGTGACCAACCCTGCGGGCCACTATAGGATCGAAAATAGGTCTAGAGTGGGGGGTGATTAGACTACTTGACAAAATAAAACTATGCTTTTCCCAATTTTAATTCTTGGCAAGTTTTAGCATTCATAGCATGTCAAGTACACCCTACATATGCATAAAGACATTGCACATGTAAGTAAAGAGAGGGTAAGGAAAGCAAACACAAGTGATGACACGAAGATTTTTCCCGTGGTTCCGATAGGTGGTGCTATCGTACGTCCATGTTCATGGAGTCTTCAACCCACGGAGGGTAAAGGTCTCAAGAGTCCACAGCGGTCTCTACCCACGGATGGTTCCACGAAGAAGCAACCTTGACTATACCATGACGGCTTCCATCCATGAAGGACTAGCCTCACTATGGGTAGATCTTCACAAAGTAGGCGATCTCCTTGCCCTTACAAACTTCTTGGTTCACTCCACAACATGAAGTAGGAGGCTGCCAAGCGACAACTAACTAATCTAGGAGGCACCACCCTCCAAAAGATAATAGGCTCGGTAATGACGATGAACTCCTTGCTTTTGTGCTTCAAGATGATAGACTCCTCAACACACAATCACTCTCTCATAGAATTGGCTTGGTGGAAGAGATGGGATTGGTGGAAAGCAACTTGGGGAGGCTAGAAATCAAGATCCATATGGTTGGAGTGGAAGATCTTGATCTCAACACAAGGGTCGGTGGTTCTCTCTCAGGAAATCTGATAGGATAGGTATGGAATAGTTCTGAGTGCTTCTCTTTTGAGTGGTTGGTGGTGAAGGGGTATATATAGGAACCCCCAAAAATCCAACCGTTACACACAAAATGACCAACTCGGTGACACCGATGTGTTAATCTCGGTAGTACCGAAGTGATCAAAAGGTGGCAACTTTTGAATCTTGGTGAGACCGATATATGAAACTCGGTTGCACCGATAAGGTGACCAGTGGTCAGATTTCAAATCTCGGTGACGCCGACCAAACAATCTTGGTGGTACCAAAAAAGTGAATATGCGTAACAGAAAGTTGGCAACCAAAATTCGGTGGCACCGGTATGGAATTGATTGCACCGAAGTGGCTAGGGTTTGGATGAGTCTATCTAGGTTGTGGAATCAGTGGCTCCGGGATAGGAATGTTCATTGCACCGAATTTGAATGTTTGGTTATAGACAGACTTTGGTGGGAGAGCTTGTGGATGTTTTTGGTGACTATCACTTGTGCACGTATGAGCATTTTGTTCACCAACAAAACCTTACCCACTTTTAATAGTATTGGCTTTCCTATGGACTCGAAGTGATTTTTCAGAAATGTAAAATGTAGAGTCCTCTAGCTTGAAGCTTGGCCAACCTATTTCCTTGCATTTTGGGTAATTCCACAATCCTTTTGCTATCCCTATCATTGAACTTTCCCGAAATATACTTGGTGGAAACATTAGTTCAATGACTTATATGTTGTTATGAATTACCAAAACCACCAAGGGAGCAAATCTGCTTTCAGTCTCCCCCGTTTTTGGTAATTGATGAGAACATATATATCAAAGCTTTGACAAAGATATAATCAATGAATATAATCATCGCTTTGAGAAGTATGTGATAAGCAAGAGCTCCCCCTAAATTTGTGCATTATTTTAAATTTGCATTTGAATGCAGCTGCACAATTGATTAGGTACATGGGTCACTTCTTACATGTCACATACAACTTGGTAGTGTGCGATAATAATTAGAATGAACATCATAGCACAACACAATCAATCAAAGATGAATGATCATCACATAAGCATTAAGATGATAGGAAATAGTAGCATCACACATTAAAGCGTATGATCAAACGTGTATCAGAAGAAACCAAAAGAGTATCACAGCAACCAAAAGCAATTTTTTTTGAAAAGCAACAAACACCAAACACTCTCTCACTCGAAGCCTAAAGATCTATATACACTACCCCCCCCTTTGGCAACAAGTTACCAAAAAGTTTAAAGGCATATATCTAAGTGTTATTGGGCTGATCTATGTCGGTTGTTGATGAAGGAGTCGAGAGAACAGTGTCGGCGAAGATCTCTGCAGATGTCGTGGATGGAGCTGGAGTGGATACTGGAGGAACTAGAGCTGATGGAGCAGGAGCTGAGGTGACAGTAGTAGGAGCTGATGAAGAGGGCCTCAAGTCTGGAGCAGGCACTATGGCTGATCTAGCCTGAGTAGTGAACTGTGTGCTCGGCCTGAGAGGTGATCCATCCTCCTCCTCCTCATCATCATCATCATCATCATCTGAAGAAGTAGAATAGACCCGAGGGATGTACACCGAGTCAACTTCCTTCTGAAGCTCTATGACTGTCTTAGTCACCTTGTCCACCTTATCATTGAGAGTCTTGATCCTTGTTTCAAAGATCCTCACAAGACTATTCTGGTTGTCCAGAATCCCTTTAATGTCTTTCTGCATGTTCTGAACTGATGAAATCATCAAATCCATTTGCTCATTTCTGGATCTAGGAACTTGAGCACTAGTGGCTCGAACTGCCTCTGCCTCTGCTTGAGCTATAGCAGATGTGGGATGATCTGGGTCCATCACCATGAAGTTGTCCTCAAGCTCTGGTTGTAGGGGAAAATGTGGACGATCTAGAGCAAATATGTGCTTTTCCAACTGGGAGTTGATGAGCATCTGGGTGTAGGGTGCATAGCAGCAAGAGCGCTTCTGATCAGCAGCAACCCTCTTAACTGTCTCAACAGTTAAGTCCATAACTCTAATCCTGGTGTGATTGTCAAGGTGGATCAACATGTTGATGGAGTAGCCTTGGATCATCTTTTCATCTCCTTACTTGGGCATCAAAGTGTGCCTCAGATTGGTCTTCATGGTGTGGAGGCCATCTTGAAGATAGTAGATGGATCCTACCTTGTGAGATTGCACTTTGTCTGCAGGGATAGGAGTATACATATCCTTCATGGCATTGTGGCTCGTCTTGGATTCCATGTAGACATCCAAATCTCCATCCTGTGCCTTTGGAACTCCTAGAAGTGCAACCCATTCATCAACAGTGGACTCATATCTTGCTCCTTCAGTCATCCATACAATCCTACCATCTCCATAGAAATGTGCAGTGGAGTAGAATTGCATGATCATTTCATCATTCCATGCAGTAAGCTCTCTACCAACAAATTTATCCAGTCCAATGAAGTGGAAATTATCTTGGACACTTGGGAAGTAGTCCTCATTCTCCTTAATGAATTTCCAATCAACATATCTCATGTCACTGACTGCTGGGCTCTTGTCTAGCAGGACTGTCTCATAGAAGTCTTGCTGCTCCTTGGTGTAGAATCTGTAATCAACAATAGTCTTGTTCCTCTGGGCATATGGATCAATAGCTCTCCATGCCCTCAAACCTGAGTCTTTCCTCTTCTTCATATCTTCAGCAACTAAGTGGCTAACATCATGTACTGGAAGATGTGGTCTAAGCTTCATCAAGGTTGTAAATTCATCATCATCTTCAACTCTGGAGGTAGTTCCCTTGTTCTTTTCAAAAGATGGAATTTCTCTAGATGTCCTCTTAGGCTTTTCAGTAGCAGCCTTCTTGGATGCAGATTTAGTGTGCTTGGATGTGCCTGTCTTGGGCATAGCATCAGCTAGAAGTTTCTTGGCCTTCTTCTTGGCAGGAGCCTTTGCAGCTAGCTCATCCTCCTCTTCAGCAGTAGCTGCCTCCTCTGGATGTTCATACATGGATGTAGGCCTGCTAATAATATGAACTATCCTCTTCCTGGCTTTCTTCTCTGCCTTCTTAGGAATAGACTTCCTTGGGGGATCAACGGTTACTATAGCCCTAGAACTCTCATGTGGTCTCATAGCTTTAGAGCTAGCATAGACTTTGCTAACAAAACTCCTGGAAGAAGTGGCTTCAGTAGAAGACTTCTTAGCAGCCTTCTCTTTCTTCTTGGCAAGAATCTCCTCAGGGACAAAGTATGAATCCTCCTCATCTAAATTTAGCTTCTTCCTGACCCTAGTAGCAGCCTTGGGCAACCCATGGGAGCTGGGGGTGCCTAGATATGAAGATGTACTAGGCTCAGGGCTAGCCTTGCTCTGGCAAATTCTGACTGTCCTGAGCATCTAACATACTGATCCTGTGAATAGAGTATAGAAGAGCAGAAGAAGATGAGTCATCACAAAATGAGGCTAGTTTTTGAAAGTTTGAACAATAGATTTTCAAAGTTTTGCATTATGTCAAATGAATATCGGTACAGCCAAAGCAAAATTATCGGAGCTACCGAGACAGACTTCCTCCTTACAAGAAACTTGGCACCCCTTTTGGTGAGACCGAAAGGTGCACTCGGTTTCACCGAGGAAGTTCTTAGTACCCTAGATGTCCAAATCGGTGACACCGATTTGCCTACTTTGGTTCCACCGAGATTCATTGGGCGGACGACAAAACCCTAAAATTCCACGGTTCTCTATTCTATGAGATTCTTTTTGTGGATAGAAGGCTTTCAAATAGTGGCAAGATATCATAGAAACACTAATGCGCAAGATTTGGAGGTTGGAGCGCAAGAGGGGGCCGAATCCGTAGCCTAGATTGGCGACGGATCCACTACGACAGCGATGATGGAGAAGATTTCATCAACGGCGGCGATTCCCAGTGGTGGAGGAGCGCAGGGGGACAAGGGTGATGACCAGGGGTCTTGAAGATGTGAGCTTAGGGTTCTGAGGCGCGATGGTTTGAGGTTTAATTTCAAAGCGTCGAGGTCCACAGTATATATACCCACCACTGTCGGTGACGCCGATTCTATATTGTCGGTGTCAGCGAGTTCCTCAACTGTCAGTTGACAGGGAAACTCGGTGTAACCGAGAATATGGAATCGATAGTAACGAGATTTAAAACCAGATCAACCCTAGGCATTCGGTGAGACCAAGATTTTGGGGTTGGTTCCACCGAGATGCACTTGGGAGGGTTTTTTTAATGGACAGTCCTTCTCAATACGGAACTCTGAGTGCTCCACACACAGAGGAATCGAAAAGCACTTGTTCAAATTTTGTGATGCAACATGAATAGAGTATGAGGTGAGAAAGCATAGATAGCTAAAGAGTGGTCCTAGGCATGCTTGTCCATCCAATTGGTAAAAGATAAATCAAAGACCAAGTAGCAACAATTGGATGTCCTCGAATGAGAAAATAAATGCAGACCAACGTGCTCACACAATAAGATGTAAAATGAAATCATGACAAACATGCACAAACACTCTAGCATCTAACAAGCACTTGGGCGATGACGAAGTCATCTATATATGAGTATTTGTCTTAGGATCCAAGTAAGAATACTTGATCATAGGTCATACTCATCATTTAAGCACAAGTGGGGTTACCACTTTTACATAAAGCATTCAATGTTGTCACATACTAAGAGATGCTTTGGCTCAATTCTTAGAGTAAATCTCCCCCTTGATGTGACATCCCCCCATAAGAGGGATAAACTAACCTTGGGTTTTGTCAATGAAGACTTCATGTTGGTGAGGTAGTGGTGGATGCTCAAAGTTGATGAAGATCACCAACAGTTGGGAGTACCCTTGTTGTTTCCTCACTCTTCTCACCTACATGGGTTAGTCCCAACACACAAGAGACAAATACAAGGATATCTATGGACATGGAGTGCAAAGCATGTGTGATGATTTCCATTGATTTGTTGATTACCTTGTCCCTTGCTTACCTTTGAGGGAATGTGTGACTCCTTGAACTATTGCATAGGGTTGATGTTGATTGCAAATAGATCTTGCCAATATGAATGTGAGTGAATTTCATTGGCGGAGTCACCCCTCAAGAACTTTCTAGTTCTTATTCTTGGGGACCCACATCAAGTTGATGGGGATCCTCGGTGTTGAACTAGCACTTGTAGAATTTGAGCTTGTAGTAGCCTTGGTAACCCACTTCACCAAAGTTTGGGATTCATCTTCATAAGAGTCAAAGTCCTCTTGAAGCTTGTTCTTTCCCGTGAGCTTGGTGTCTTGTGGTGGAAGTTCATCTTGAGATTTTGTTCCCTTGGGATGAGTATTTTCATACTTCTCCTTTAAGTAACAAACTTGGGATTGGGGTATTAACCTTCTTCCCACTCAACTCCATTAGCATTGAAGTAGCCAACACCGCGATTCTTCCGGTATCCTCCATGCCTGCGTACAGTTTCTTCAAATTGCATACACTCAGCAAGACTCTTGTAGATACATTTCTCTATAATTCCTTTCAATAAAGTATTTACTTTCTCAAGTGTAACTTGGCTAAGAGAATCATCATTAGTGGAATCAATAGAACTACTAGGAGCAACATCATTGGGTTTAGCATTTTTATTGTTGCTACTAGATGAAGAACCTTTCTTGCCTTTGTTACTAGTTTGCTTAGATTTAACTTGTGCCATTAATGTAGACAAGAGTAGTCGTTTCGCAAGATAATATGAAGTATTCTTTCGGAGATCGTCATTGATAGCTTTAAGGAGTCCATGCTCTTGCTCGAAATTGAGCTTCTCGAAGCGTAGCTTCTCATGTGTCTTTACAAGCTCTCTATGATCTTCTAGAGTTGACTCATGAGCTAACTTAAGAGTGTTAAGTTCTTTAGTTAGTTCTTCTATTTTCATATTATCATCGTCAATCGACCTATCTTGACTAGCATGAGAATTATCAAGTTCATTTTGATCAACATCACTAGTTTTGTCACATAGCAAGTCATCATCACAAAGCAAATCATCTTCATCACTATTGAAATCAAGATATTCGGGGTGTGATATCTTGGGGCCTTTAGCCATGAATCAACTTCCACTCCCTTCATTTGGTGAATCAAATAGATCATAGGAGTTGGTTGTCACTAGTGTAATCTCGGTAACACCATCATCTTGACTATAGTCGGAGTTGGAGTGATAGCATCTCTCGGAGTTGTTCTCGGAGTCCGAGCCAGAAACCCATTCACCAACATGAGCTTGATATTTCCTTGTTGAGTAGCTCTTGGTGTACTTGCCCTTCTTTTCCGAGTCCCTACTTCTCCCTGCGGGTCTTTGTTCATAACGATCATATCTACTACTTCTCTCTCTTCGAGGTGACTAGTCTCTTGAGCTTCGTCTTCTTGGTGACTCTTCTCTTCGTTTGTAAGGAGCCGTGCACTCATTGGAGCAGTGTTCGGGCTTCCCACAATTGTAGCAGTTTTGGTCACGAATTGACGAACGCTTCTCCTCATGTATTGAGTTGGAGCTACGATGAGGCTTATCTCTTGACCATGAGGCTTATCTCTTCATTTGTGACAAGGTTGTCGCTTGAGGTAGAGGGAGCATCGCTTGTGGCTTTGTAAGCACCGCTAGAATTGTGGTGAAGCTCTTCCTTCTCTTTGAGTGTCATCTCATGAGCAACAATTCTACCAATCACTTCCGTTCGGTTGAGATCTTTGTAGTTGGGCATCATTTGGATCAATGTGAAAACGGTGTCATATCGATCATGCAAAGCTCGAAGTATCTTCTTGATGATGAATTTGTTTGTCATTTCTTTGCTTCCTAAGCCAACAATCTCATTAGTGATGAGAGCTAGCCTAGAGTACATCTCAGCGACTCCTTCACCATCCTTCATCTTGAACTTGTCAAGCTGACCTTGAAGAACATCTAACTTGGATTCTCTCACTGACTCGGTTCCTTCATGCATATCAACCAAAGTATCCCAAATCTCTTTTGCATGTTCAAGACGGCTGATTTTGTTGAATTCTTTTGGTCATAGGCAGTTGAAGAGAATGTCACATGCTTGAGCATTGAGTTTAAACATCTTCAATTCATCTGCAGTCGCTTCACGATCGGGTTCCTTTCCTTCCGCAAAGAACTCACCTTGCAAGCCAACACGAACTACAGCCCAAACGGAAGGATTATGACCAAGCAAATGCATTTTCATTTTGTGCTTCCAACTAGCAAAATTTGTGCCATCAAAGTACGGACCTCTACGGTGATAATTTCCCTCACTAGATGCCATACTTCTTCTAGGTTGTGAAACCAATGCAATGGAGACCAAAGCTCTGATACCACTTGGAGGATCGAAAGTACGTATAGAGGGGAGGTGATTAGACTACTTGACCAAATAAAACTATGCTTTTTCCCAATTTTAATTCTTGCCAAGTTTTAGCATTCATAGCATGTCAAGTACACCCTACATATGCAAGTCTAAGAGTATAGGAGTGGAAAGTAAAGACATTGCACATGTAAGTAAAGAGAGGGTAAGGAAAGCAAACACAAGTGATGACACGAAGATTTGACCCATGGTTCCGATAGGTGGTGCTATCTTACGTCCACGTACATGGAGTCCTCAACCCACGGAGGGTAACAGTCCCGAGAGTCCATGGAGGGCTCCACCCATGGAGGGTTCCACGAAGAAGCAACCTTGACTATACCATGACGGCTTTCGTCCACGAAGGACTACCCTCACTATGGGTAGATCTTCACGAAGTAGGCGATCTCCTTGCCCTTACAAACTTCTTGGTTCATTCCACAACACGAAGTAGGAGGCTCCCAAGAGACACCTAATCAATCTAGGAGGCACCACCCTCCAAAAGGTAATAGGCTCGGTAATAACGATGAACTTCTTGCTCTTGTGCTTAAAGATGATAGACTCCTCAACACACAATCACTCCCTCATAGATTTGGCTTGGTGGAAGAGATGTGGTTGGTGGAAAGCAACTTGGGGAGTCTAGAAATCAAGATCCATATGGTTGGAGTGGAAGATCTTGATCTCAACACAAGGGTAGGTGGTTCTCTCTCAGAAAATCTTATAGGATAGATGTGGAATAGTTTTTAGTGCTTCTCTTTTGAGTGGGTGGTGGTGAAGGGTATATATAGGAATCTCCAAAAATCCAACCGTTACACACAAAATGACCAACTCGGTGACACCAATGTGTTAATCTCGGTGGTACCGAAGTGATCAAAAGGTGGCAACTTTTGAATCTCGGTGAGACCGATATATGAAACTCGGTTGCACCGATAAGGTGACCAATGGTCAGATTTCCAATCTCGGTGACACCGACCCAACAATCCTGGTGGTATCGAAAAAGTGAATTTGCGTAACAAAAAGTTGGCAACCTAAAATCGGTGGCACCGGTATGGAATCGGTTGCAGCGAAGTGGCTAGGGTTTGGATGAATCTATCTAGGTTGTGGAATCGGTGGCACCGGGATAGGAATATTGGTTGCACCGATTTTGAATGTTTGGCTATAGACAGACTTTGGTGGGAGAGCTTGTGGATGTTTTTGGTGAGTATCACTTGTGCACGTATGAGCATTTTGTTCACCAACAAAACCTTACCCCTTTTTAATAGTATTGGTTTTCCTATGGACTCAAAGTGATTGTTCACAAATGTAAAATGTAGAGTCCTCTTGCTTGAAGCTTGGCCAACCTATTTCCTTGCATCTTGGGGCAATTCCACAATCCTTTTGCCATCCCTATCATTGAACTTTCCTAAAATATACTTGGTGGAAACATTATTTCAGTGACTTATATGTTGTTGTTAATTACCAAAACCACAAAGGAAGCAAATGTGCTTTCAGCCACAAGCAAGGGCAAGGAACAAAGTGAGCTGCTAGGTGGTGCCCCGACCGCACGTCGACGCACATGCGCTCCCCATGCTGCCAAACCAGCTTCGCGACCTGGCACCGCTCGAGGCGGCCCCTCAAGAGCACCAAGACCAGGTCCCACCTACACGTGCAGCGGCACCCGTCGAACGGGTGGGCTGCCTCGCCATCGCGTCGGAGCTCCATCCAACAACATGGCCCTGCAAGTCCTAGCCCGATCTGTGATACGTCTCCATCGTATCTACTTTTCCAAACCCTTTTGCCCTTGTTTTGGACACTAATTTGCATGATTTGAATGGAGCTAACCCGGACTGACGCTGTTTTCAGCAGAATTGCCTTGGTGTTATTTTTGTGCAGAAATAAAAGTTCTCGGATTGATCTAAAAATTTACGGAGAATATTTTTGGAATTAATAAAAAATACTGGCGAAAGAATCAACAAAAGGGGGCCACCCACAGGTGGCAAGCCTGCTAGGCGTGACCACGCCGCTGGTCGCGTTTAGCAGGCTTGTGGGCCCTCTATTGCTCCACCGACCTCAATTCCACTCCTATATATTCCTATTCGTGGAGAAAAAATCAAGGAGAAGAGTTCATTGCGTTTCACGATACAGAGCCGCCACGACCTCCTGTACTTCCTCAGGAGGCCAGATGTGGAGTCCGTTTTGGGCTCCGGAGAGGGGAAAGCAACGCCATCGTCATCACCTATTGGGGTTCTACCATAGGTGCATTGCATGGAAATCAAAATTTTCCTACGAGCAGAACAACCAAGAACATGCTACAGAGATGGATCACAGATTGTTACCACTAGACGCGCAGTGCCGTGCAGCGGAAGTAGAGTTGGGGCAGCGTGTTCATGTGGTCTGTCTCCTCCTCATCCAATCTCCCTCGAACAGCCGTTCCAATATCCCTCAAACAGCCGGTCACTGGATCCCACATACAGGTTCGTCGGAGCGGCACAAGAGCACCGCCTCTAAAGGTATCCGTGCATGCAGGAGAAACACCCGTGCGGTGGACTCCTAGGTCCGATCACACGGTTGGCGGCGAGTGGAGGTGGCTAGTTCCAACTCATGCAAAGCCCTAATGACGGCACTGAAGTGATCAACCGGATGGGTGTGACGCACCTCCACTATATATAGACACCCGGCGCGGGCTCAACTCTTGGGCCTCGCACGGATCCTAAAGCCCACGTGTTACTTCCCTTAAGCACATGACCCTTTAGGTTCTCGTCCACTTGGTCACGAGTGAGATGACATCCGACGTGACCAGTCGGTAGCGGCCTCTAGCAAGACGTGCCGACTCCAAGTGTCCGATGAAGCTGGTTAGGCGAACATGTAGTTCACACTTCTGTTCCCTTTGCCACATGATATATGTTGCCGTGCACAAGGTGATATGGTCACCCTTGTTGCAGCACGACCTCTTTCTCGTTCTGGTGAATCCGACCAACATTCGAATTATCTCATAATCCTAATTGCATGGCCATGCTTATCCAGGTCGGATCACCCGAGGGGCCCAGAGTATATCTCTCTTGATCGGAGGGGCAAATCTCATCTTGCTCGACCATGTCTCGTAGCATGGGTCTAGACAAGCCCAAAACCTACCTTTGTAACTACCGAGTTACGAAGTAGCGTTTGGTCGGCCCAAAGCAAGTCTGTCACCATCCCGAGTACATGCGCCAGCTGAGGTCTTAGGACATAGAATGTATGTTGTACTTGAGACTCACAGATGACCTATCGCTGCGTCTCGTAGTTGGTTCTGTCCAACTCAGACCTTATCTCGACTCGGATCCGACTATGTCGAATCTGACCAGACCTTTCTGAGTCCATATTATCCGGCTAGCATCCAATGCTACATGGTCAGTGAGACCGAACCATCCACCATGTCATATGCTAGTCTGATTAGTTGTGCGTCCACACAACCCTTTCGACTAGGGACCATTTAGTACAATTATCATACAATGCATAGTCTCACAAACAAGTCACATACTTGTTAATACACATCAATGATAATGTCCAAGGACTATCTTTATTCATAAACACATAGGAAACATCATCGTACATGATTGCCTCTAGGGCATATATCCAACAGTCTCCCACTTGCACTAGAGTCAGTCAAGTAGACATCAAATGCCCATAGCTCTAGCGTGCCCCTCATGCTTGGGTTGTGGAAGCGGCTTAGTCAACGGATCTACAACATTTGCATCCGTATGAATCTTGCATAAATTGGCATAACCTTTCTCTACGAGCTTTCGTATCAAGTGATATTTTCAGTCTATGTGCCTGGTCTTGTGGTGTTGTCTCGGCTCCTTGGACTGTGCGATGGCACCTGAATTATCACAATAAAGGTCCAACTGTTTTGACCCACCCAGGAACACACCAATATCTTCCAGGAACTTCCGAGTCCAAACACCTTCCTTTGCAGCTTCACAAGCCGCAATGTATTCGGCCTCTGTTGTGGAGTCGGCCACCGTATCTTGCTTGGAACTCGTCCAGCTCACTGCTCCTCCATTCATGACATACACAAATCCAGTTTGCGATCAACAATCAACCCTATTAGTTTGGAAACTAGCATTAACATAACCCTTTACGTAGAGCTCCTCCTCACCTCCATAAACTAGGAACATCTCTTTAGTCCTTTTCAGGTACTTCAAGATAGTTTTCATCGCTGCCCAGTGACTCTCACCTAGGTCAGCCTGATATCTCCTTGTTAAGCTTATTGCATAGGCAACATCAGGTCGTGTACATAGCATGGCATACATGATGGATCCAATTGCCGAGGTATATGGAATCCTACTCATCCGGTTTTGCTCATCAGAAGTCATAGGACTCTGACTCCTTCTTAGCCTTATACCATGTGAGACAGGCAAGAACCCTTTCTTGGCCTCACTCATGTTGAACCTCTTCAATACTTTGTCTATGTACGTGCTCTGGCTTAAGTTGAGCAGTCTCCTCGATCTATCTCTATAGATGCCTAAAATGTACACTGCCTCTTCAAGGTCATTCATCGAAAACTTTCCATTCAATGATTCCTTGACTTAGTTCAGCATGAAAACATCATTTCCGATCAGCAATATGTCATCCACATACAAGATCAAAAATACTACCAAGCTCCCACTAGACTTCTTGTATAAACAATAGTCTTCTTCATTCTTGACGAAACCAAGGTCAACGATGACTTCATCAAAAGGAATGTTCCAACTCCGAGATGCTTAACTCAATCCATAAATGGATCTCTTGAGCTTGCATATTTTACCTGCGTTAGTTTGACCGACAAAACCTTCGGGCTGTATCATGTATACATCCTCTTTTAAATTTCCATGAAGGAAAGACTTTTTGACATCCATCTACCATATCTCATAATTGAAATATGTAGATATAGATAGTATGATCCTCAGCGACTTTAGCATCGCTACCGGCGAGTAGGTCCCGTCATAGTCAATTCCTTGAACTTGTCCATAACCTTTAGCAACAAGATGAGCTTTGTGGATCTGAACATTTCCATCCACATCGGTTTTCTTCTTAAAGACACATTTGCAACCAATGACAATATGCCAAGTGGAGGATCAACCAAGTCCCAAACTTGATTGTCATCCATGGACTTTAAATCGGATCTCATGGCCTCTAGCCATGCCTCGGAATCTGGGACCACCATCGCTTATGCATACGTGGCCGGCTCATCGCTTTCCAGCAACAATACATCATGCACTCTGCGCAACCTTTCCGACCTCCGTGGCTCCGGTGCCGACTCCACTACGGGTTCCGTGATCAACTCCGGTATGATCTCATCACCAGTCGAGTTGTCCCCGAGTTGCTCTCAAATTTCTTCGAGTCGCACCATTCTCCCACTGGCCTCCCGATTGAGAAACTCTTTCTCTAAGAAAACCCCGTTCCGAGCAACAAACACTTTGTTCTCTTCTCGGTTTTAGAAGCTGTATCCAAAAGTTTCCCTCGGATATCCCACGAATATGTATTTATCCAACTTGGGTGTAAGCTTGTCCAACATGAGTCGCTTGAAAAATGCTTCACAACCCCAAATCTTTAGAAAAGAAAAACTAGGAGTCTTCCCAGACCACATCTCATGTGGTGTCTTGTCAACAGATTTTGATGGTACCCTATTAAGTGTGAAAGTTGTAGTTTCTAGCATGTATCCCCGGAATGACAAGGGTCAATCCTATTTGCTCATCATCGACCAGACCATGTCCAACAAGGTTCTATTTCTCCATTCTGACACACCGTTTCTCTGCGGTGTACCCGGAGGTGTGAGCTAAGGTACTATACCTCGGCTTTTCAGATGGTTATCAAACTCCTGTCTCATGTACTCACCTCCACGATCTGATCTTAGAAGTTTTATCGTCTTGCCGAGATGATTTTCAACCTCATTCTGAAACTCCTTGAACTTTTCAAAAGTTTCCGACTTGTGCCTCATCAAAAAGATATATCCATATCTACTAAAGTCATCGGTAAAAGTCACGAAGTACTAATAGCCACCTCTGGCCGTTGTGCTCATTGGACCACACACATCACTGTGTATAAACTCCAACAGGTCAGATGCCCTCTCACAGCTCTTTGCAAAAGGAGACTTAGTCTTCTTTCCTAGCAAGCATGATTCGCATGTCTCGAACGACCCGAAGTCGGACGAAGTTAGGAGTCCATCATCATGGAGCTTCTTCATGCGTTTCAGACTAATGTGTCCAAGCCAGCAATGCTAGAAGTATGTCAGATTAATCTCATTAGGCTTATGCCTCTTGACATTCACATTATAGACTGGCTCCGTTTCTAGATTCAAAATAAATAACCCATCTACAATTGGTGCATTGCCATGGAACATTTCATTGAAATAAAATGAACAACCATTGTGCTTTATATTGAATTCATAACCTTGTCTCATCAAGCATGAGGCAGAAATAATGTTCTGACTAAGTGCGGGAATGTAATAACAATTATTCAATTCCAAAATAAATCCAGAAGGAAGCTTGAGCTGCATCGTGCCGACCTCCAACGCAGCAACTCTTGCTTTGTTGCTGACCTTGATGTCAATCTCCCCTTGTGCCACATGCCTAGTTCTTACCAGCCCCTGCATCGAGTTGCAAATATGAACAACCGATCTGGTATCAAATACCCAAGATCTACTAGGTGTGTCAGCAAGGTAAATGTCCATAACATATGTAACAAGTGTACCTTTCCCTGAAGAAGCATCTCCGGTCTTCTTTCCGTGCTCAGCAAGGCACTTGCGACAGTTCCTCTTCTAGTGACCAGCTTCCTTGCAGTGAAAGCAAATGGTCTTTGAGTTCGGTCCGTACTTTGGCTCAGCAGCGAAGATAGCCTTCTCCGTGTCCTTTGTCTTACCCTTTTTCTTGGACCAACTCTTCTTGAACTTAGCCGAGTTCTGCACCATCAACACTTAATGCGTGCCTTTCTTAATATCTTGCTTTGCCACCTTGAGCATCCCATGCAATTCAGTGAGCTTCTTATCCATGCCGTGCATATGATAGTTCGAGACGAACGTCCCATAGCTAGGTGGAAGAGAACCCAAAATTGCATCGGTGGATAGCTCGTCCCCAAGTGGGAAGCCTAACCGATCCACAGCTTGCACGTACCCGATCCTCTTGATCACATGCGGGCTCAGTGGATCACCCTCCTTTAGCTTACAATCCATCAAGGACTGCCAGACGTTGAACCTTTCGGTCCTAGCCTGCACCTGAAACATGCTCTTCAAGCTCTCGATCATATTGAAAGCCTGAATGTTTTTGAAATGCTATTGCAAATCAGGCTCCATACAAGCCAGCATGAGGCAGCTGATCTCGTTTGATTCATCAACGAGTTTCTGGTGGGCATTCTTGGTTGTGGCATTAGCATTCTCGGCAGGTTCCTCTGGAAGTGGATCCTCTAGAACATGTTCCTTTTTTATCGTGCTTGATAACACTTCTCAGATTTCTATACCAGGTGGTAAAGTTTGTTCCATTCAGTTTATCCTTTTCCAGAATTGATTTCAATGCAAAGTTGGGTTGAGAAGGTGGTGCCATTGATCTACAACAGAAAATATGCAATCACTAAGAAATGTGTTTATGTAGAGTAATTCAAGCCTTAAACAAAACTACTCCCACTGAAGTTCGCATCCCTCCACAAACTCTCAGTGATTTAGGACCCGTCTAACGCGAGCGACTGGTGAGCTTTAGCATCACTACTAGCCAACTTGCCTATTCGGTAAGCAACTCCTTTCTAATCGTATCTCTATACGACTCCTGTCGGTTGGGTAGGTATCTCATACCCTAGATCCCAACCTTCTCTGCCACAAGGCCCAAAACCGTTTTGATAGCCTTGTCAAGTTAACCCGATGCAGTGCATGTCCGTGTTCGACACGAACCCTCCAGTTCAAGGACACGTAGTAGCACCTCAATTTCATGAGCCCACTACCAGACGTACTTGACGTGCGAAGGTGCAACATCCGAAATGCCAGTGTGCTTGATATTAATGTGGGATCTTTCTACCATACTAACATGCATAGAAATAAGAAGCAATATATATCACATATACTCATAAATATGTGAAATAGTATGGCTCCTTCGTGGACATCCTTCCAGGTCGGCTCTAACTCCGATGACCAGGGAGGAACTCCATATTGTCCATCTCGCCAAGACACCAAAGCCTCGAACTTGATCTCTGTCCTCCAACTACTACAACTAGTAATGAATTTACAGAGAATCACAAGTCGACACGCAGGTCGTTACACAATATAATGACAACACTTTGGCTCCTACCGGCTAACAATCATGACACGCAGGACACGTTAAATTATAGACATGCATCACATACATATGATCCATACTATTCACATCAGACCTGCAAAACAAAGTTATGCATAGAATCGCATTCTACCGGTTTGTGTGACCATTTACGAAATACAAGGCGCTACGCACACGGCAGTCCCGATCACGCCGAATTTTCTGATCTGACCGATCTCATCGATCATGGCGAACACAATTTGGATTTACGTTTCACGGTTAGCCCCGATGGCAGATACCGACCGGTAGGGGTAGGTTGTGTCACGACCTCATTGATTCTGATTGACAGAAAACATAGCCTGAATCTATCCGTGCAGCTGATCTCCACAACCGTGCACACATCCAATCTCATGAACAACGGCAGATCTCATCCGTCGCCGCCACATATCACATATGCTACTGATCCAAAACCAAAACCTATAGCAGAGGCTCTGATACCACTGTTGGGTTCTATCGTAGGTGCATCGCTTGCGAATTAAAAATTTCCTACACACGCAACATCCAAGAACATGTTAGGTGGATCACAGATTGTTACCACTACACGCGCAGTGCCGTGCAGCGGAAGTAGAGGTGGGGCAGCGCGTCCGCGTGGTCTGTCTCCTCCTCGTACGTTCTCCCTCGAGCAGTCGGTCCGATCTCCCTCGAACAGCTGGTCCACCGAATCCCGCGTACAGGTTCGCCAGAGCGGCCCAAGTGCATCGCCTCTAATGGTATCCCCGCGTGCAGGAGGAACACACCGTGCGGCGGATGGCTAGGTCCGATAACACAGTCAGCGACGAGTGGAGGTGGCTATTCGCAACACATGTAAACCGTGATGACAGCGCCGAAGTGATCCACCGGATGGGTGTGCCGCACGTCCACTATATATAGGCATCCGGCAAGGGCTCAACTCTTGGGCCTCGCACGGATCCTAAAGCCCACGTGTTCCTTCCCTAAGCGCGCGACCCTTTAGGTTCTTGTCCATTTGGTCGCGAGTCAGATCACATCCTACTTGACCGGTCGGTAGCGCCCTCTAGCAAGACGTGCCGACTCCAAGTGTCCGATGAAGCTGGTTAGGCAAACCTGTACTTCACACTTCTGTTCCCTTTGCCACACGCTATATGTTGTCGTGCACAAGGCGACATGGTCATCCTTTTTGAAGCACGACCTCTTTTTCATTCTGGTGTATCCGGCCAACACTTCAGATTATCTCATAATCCTCATCACATGGCCATGCTTATCCAGTCGGATCACTCGAGGGGCGCAGAGTATATTTTTCCTGATTGGAGGGGCAAATCCCATATTGCTCGACCATGTCTCTTAGCATGGGTCTGGACAAGCCCGAAACCTACCTTTGTAACTACCCAGTCACGGAGTATTGTTTGGTCGTCCCAAAGCAAGTTTTTCGCCATCCGAGTACATGCGCTAGCTCAGGTCTTAGGACATAGAACGTATGTTGTAATAGAGACTCATAGATGACCTATCATTACGTGTCATATTTGGGTTTGTCCAACTCAGACCTTATCTCGACTCGGATCTGACTATGTCGAATCCGGTCAGACCTTTCTGAGTCCATATTATCTGGCTAGCATCCAATGCTACATGGTTAGTGAGACCGAACCATCCATCGTGTCATATGCTAGTCTGATTAGTTGTGCGTCCACACAACCCTTTCGACTAGGGACCATTTAGTACAGTTATCATCCAATGCATAGTCTCACAAACAAGTCATGTACTTGTTAATACACATCACTGATAATGTCCAAGGACTATCTTTATTCATAAACACACACGAAATATCATCATACATGATTGCCTCTAGGGAATATCTCCAACAGTCTCCCACTTGTACAGTGATCCCAGAGATGAATGCTCACTGAACACACAGATGTTGAATAACAAGAGTCTTACATCCTTACATACCATTTTACACAAATAAAGACCATGGAGGTCAAGTCTTACATAGATAGGGCTGCAAGGGCCAAACACTTAAACATAACAAGCAGCGAAAATCTTGGTCAAAAGCATGAACCCATGCCATCTGCCTTAAACCTACAGGCATTCCGATTGGAAAGCGTCCTAGTACGCATGATCATCGCCAATGAACTCTTCACCGTACTCCTGTTCTTCCATGCCTGGCCAATTAAATAACCAGTGGCAAGCCAATGAGTACTTTGAATGTACCCGCAAGCAACCCATGTTTGGAACAAGGCAATAGCAATGCATGATATAGCACTAATAGGAAATTTTGCATAAAGCTAATTTTGAGTGCAATGACATTATCAAATAACTTATGTGAGCATGCAACAACAGTTGGCAAATATCCATATGAACAAGTTATAGATATCATCATAACTAGGGGGTTGAACATCTCATGTTTAGTCAACACGTCAAGTCATCTGACTTATCTCAGGTATCATCTATGTGTCCTCCACACCCACACACACCAAGTTTAGTAAACATTTGGACGTAGCTTAAGCAGCACCACCCAACTATCCTTGATCGTGGACATGGCTATTCGAATAGTTTTACACTCTGGAGAGGTTGCATGCTTTACCCACAAGACTCAGGGAACTTCCGTGTCATCCACGACTCACGGTATAACACATACCCGAGGTAAGCACCTGAACAATGCCTTTCCCATGGTGATACTAAACAAAGAGTCCACTCGTTGGTGCCATCCGTCATGATATACATCACACGTATCATCCATGAGGGCATGCAACGGTGTGCCCGATGCCTATAAATACAGTGTATGGCCTTCCACTCCGGGACGACCCCGTCTCGATAGTGACCACTTCACTCTCGCCACTGGTAATGCGGTCTCCCTGCTAGCACCAACCAAATTAATCAACAAATCCCCATCCCATAAAGGGTATCGTCGTTGCACATGTAAGGTTGGGACGGTCGACAAATCTAAAACCCTCCGTTTTCAAAAACACACGCACACTCACTTGCTCCGATACACCACTTCTTTCTCAAGTGGTTACCTAACTCAACATCATCTCCCTCGGGAATTAGTGGCACCCGACCTTTTTTATTAAGCCATTGAAATCATTATGTTTCCATCATCATGCATATGCCCACCCCATTTGCGTAGCAACTACTAAGCAAACCTATCTACACCCACCCGCATAACCCTCATAAAGAGGTAGGGTCATGCATGATGCAAATGTCAACGGGAAAGTAGCAGAGGCATCCCACCGAAGTGGTCACCACATCACATGGTCAACAACAAGGAATAAGGTGCTATATGACATGCATGAAACTGGTTTCTTAACAAGGTCAAAGGGCTGCTTGCCTGGCTCAACAAAGTCCTCGGGGTCTTCAAAGTCTTCAGGTCCAACTCCCTTGTCAATAACGCAATCTATCGTCACGTTAAAATAATGATAATAATAAGCATCACACAAAAACACAGCATAAAAATCTACTAATAAAATGCTACCCTACTCTGATAAATACTAAAAACTATTCTAAGAATATTTGTCTAAGGTTTTGGGGTGAAAAGGGTTTTTAAAACTATTATAACAAAGGCTAAAATGCCAAAAAGGTGTTCTAAAATAAAACAATACATAAAATATTTTCAAAATACTTCACAAATGGCAGTATAAAATTCTACAGAATATTCTAAGATTTATGGTGGAAAAATATTTGGCATAAGATTTTTATTTAATCCTATGGGATTTTTGGAAAACCTACTGAAAAAGAAAAAGAAATAGGCCTTAATGCCTTGGGCCAAATGCCCAGCTTTACCAGGCCCAACCGGCCAAGCCAGCCTAGCTGAGCTGCGGGCACGCACGCGGCCAGGCTTGAACCTGACACGCGGGCCCCAACATCAGCGAGAGTGAGGGAGAGGGAGAGAGGTGTGGGGATGACAGGGGGGTCCCACCTATCATCTCCCACCTCCGGACAGGGGGCAATGATGCTCACTGACGATGGTGTGGGGCACGATGACGACAAGCGGGTGCGAGAACGGGATCGGAGTTGATTCGCCGATCACCTAGAGGTGGAGGGAAGCGCCGGAGAGCAAGGGGTCACCGGCGACGAAGAAGCCGTGGCGGAGGAGCTTCGGGAGTGATTGCTGGGGGCATCTCGAGCTGCAAGAAGAGCGGAGAGGAGGGGAACCACGTCAAGGAAGTTCTACGGCTCTGAATCGAGATAGAAGAATAGGAGGAATGCTCACCGTGGTCGGACGACGACGGACCCAAAGCGGGGAAGCTCCGCTCGATCCCGAGCACAGAGGCCCTTGGGGCTTGCCTAGGTGGCACCGGGGGTCGATTGGGATGAGGAGAGAGAGACCAGAGGGAAGAGGAGGCTCGGGGGATGCCCTTTTTATAGAGGGGGTGGAGACAGAGGGTGGCACACACGGGAGAGCTCTGGAACGAGGAGTTGAGTTTTGATAGCCAAGGGCGAGGGCGTAGGCGCAGCTAGGGAGCCACAAGAGATGCTCTGGGGGTTGAGGACAAGAAGAGGGGGGCAAGGGACATCGCGCGTCCGAGCACAACCATTGGAGCTCTCGGGCAGCCTCCGCGCATGCGAAGAGGGGCATAGGAGGTAGAAGGAGGAGGGGTCCAACAAAGAGCAAGGTCGATGACGTCGAGGGACATGGAGGACAGCTTTCCTCATCCCAATGTGGTCGGGAGCCTCGGGATGTTCCTACTACAGTGCAGCGACGCACTGTAGCGCGCTCCATAGCGCCCAAATGGCATGCCATGGCATGCCTTTGACATTTTGGGTGCGACCACTTGTGTCCAGGCATATAGGGGGGTTCTAGACTAGGTAAAAATGGCATTTGATGCCTTGGGAGGTTGATAGATAAGAGGGGAGGGGAGAGAGGGGTGTTTTACTGTTGTCCATAGGGTAAAAATGGAGTTTTACCCCACTTAACCATTGAGTCTTGAGCATAAAAAGTTATTGGAGGTGAAATGCATCAATGTGAGAATGTGGTAAAAATTTGAGAGCAAGGGGAAAAGTAGAAGTGGTGGAAATAGTAGCTTTTAGAAATGGCCAGAAGGTGTTTGTGCTGTGTTCGGACTAGTAGATGGAGTTTACTTGCCATGATATTTAACATGATCAAATTGTGGGTAAAAATGAGAGGGATCACAAGGTTTGATCTCAATAGAGAAAATTTGATAATGCAAACTTTGTGAACCCTAGAATTCAACAGAATTGGGTTTCTGTAGATCTAGTTAGGCTAAACTAATCTCCTTGATTCACCGCTTTGTGTAACATCACTATTTTGTGATTACAACATGTCCACAAAGTTTCGGTTCAAGGGAACAAACTTCACAATGTAAAGTTGTTCAAATTTGAATCTGGGAAGGGAGGGTTTTGGAATATTTTGATGAATCAATTCAATTTGGATTGAGATGAAACTTTGCAAGATCATCACCTATGACAATGTTGACTTGCTGGAATTTTCGTGGAATTTATTGAGAATATTTATTATACACATATTTCAAAAGCTTGATTTGGACAGAAAGGGTTTTGAGGGATTTTGCCCATTATTTTGAAAATGACCATGTGTTGAAACTCATATGGAAAATATATGTCCACTGAGTTTCCCTAAATTTTCTGAAATATTTTGAAAGCATTTAAATAATTGTTCCCTATAAAAGACCGTTGCTGGCCTTAATAAAAAGACTTTCAAATAAATTGTAAAATATTCTTTAAAATTAATATTTAGTGGTTTTGGAAAGTCATGTATATAGTAGGTTTCAAATAAAACCTTTGGGGCAAAAGGATCTACCCAATTTGAGGACTTGTAGTGCAAACCTCAACTCAGGGGGTTTTAGAAACCTAATTTGAATAAATTCTTTTTGGTCAAAATAATATTTGATAGAAATAGTTTTGGGCATCCTTCACATGTCATGATCATTGGGCAAGAAGTTTGGATCTAGGAATATGAATATGGAGAAGAGTAGAACCCAAGAGTGCCAAACAGAATAAACCAAACAATCAAACAAGCACAAGTCAAACAAGCATGCACTGAAAAAGTTTTAATTGGTCACAAATTTTATAAACCCAAGCATACCAAAGTGATACAAATACAGGGTGTGATAGACCTATCCCCTTACAAGAATCTCATCCCCACGCTTAGATCTAAGATAGTCTTCATGCTCCCAGGTTGCTTCAACTTCAGTGTGGTGGCTCCACTGGTCCTTGAAGTACTTGATGTTGTAGCTTCGGGTGCAATGCTCTGCTTCATCCAAAATATGAAATGTCCTCTCATGATAAGTGAGGTCTGGTTAAAGGTCGATGGCTTGATGGTCGGTGTCCTTGTAGAGGTCGGGGCGGTCGGGTACTTGAAGACACTTCTGGAGTTGTGACACGTGAAAGACGTTGTGCACTTCTGATAGCTCAGAAAGGTAGCTCTAGATGATAGGCAACTTCTCCTCACATCACGGTGATCTTGAACGGACCAATGTATCTTGGTGCCATCTTTCCTTTGACGTGGAAACGCTTGGTTCCCTTGAGGGGCGTGACTCGGAGGTAGACATGGTCACCAACACAGAATTTCACTTCTCGACGGTGGGAGTCAGCGCAACTCTTCTGTCTTCATTTGACGGTCTCCATATGTTCTCAGACAAGTTGTACTTGCTCTTCTGGCTCGTGGAGGATATCTGGTCCAAAGACCAATCCTTCCCCGGTTTTTGACCAATTGAGGGGAGTAGGGCACTTGCGTCCATACAACACCTCGTGTAGGAGAACTCGGCAAATGGTAGGCAATCTTGCCACTTGGCCCCATATGCCAAAACACAAACACGGAGCTTATCTTCAAGTATCTGATTCACTCGTTCTGTCTATCCACCAGTCTAGGGGTGAAAAGCAGTGCTGAAGGAGAGCTTGGTTCCCATTGCCTATTGAAACTTTTACCAAAACCTTGAGGTAAACTGGGTCCCTCGATCCGACACAAACTCCTTTGGAACTCTGCGAAGGCTCATGACGCGGTTGATGTAGAGGTTTGCGAGCTGGCTTCCATCATAGGTGGTTTTAATAGGGATGAAGTGGGCTACCTTGGTCAGATTGTCAACAATGAACCAAATAGAATCATGTCCTTTGTTTGACCTTGGTAATCGGGTGATGAAATCCATCCCGACCTTGTTCCACTTCCATTCAGGCACTTTGAGAGGTTGCAATAGCCTAGTGGGTTGCTGATGCTTTGCGTTGACTCTCTGGCATATGTCACACTTAGCAACAAACGCTCCTATTTCCATCTTCATGCCATGCCACCAGAACCTTTCCTTGAGGTCTTGATACATCTTGGTTCCTCTAGGATGGGTGGAATACGGAGTGTCATGAGATTCTTGCAAGATTATGTTCTTGAGCTCCTCTTTGTTGGGTACGTAGATGCAATTTTCCACACCATACAACTCCTTGTTCATCCACTGAGAATCCTAAGGCCTTGCCTGCCTTGATCTTCCTCTTGATGCCTTCAATGCTCCCGTGTCCCTTCTGAGCTTCTTTGATATCATCCATCAAGGTAGGCTTTGCTTCAAGGTTGGCTAGGAATCCAGGTGCAACTAGTTCCAAGCCGAAGCTTTCAAGCTCTTCATATAGGGCGGGTAGCCTTTCCTTAATCATGACATTCAAAGAACAGACTTTCTGCTTAAGGCGTCTGCTACCACGTTAGCCTTTCTAGGGTCGTATTGAACACTGAGGTCGTAATCTTTAATCAACTCCAACCATCTTCGCTGCCTCATGTTCAATTCCCTTTGGGTGAAAATGTACTTCAAACTCTTGTGGTCTGTGTATATCTCACATCACTTCCCCAAAAGTTATTGTCGCCGTGTTTTCAAGGCATGAACCACGACTGCCAACTCAAGATCATGAGTAGCGTAGTTCTCTTCATAAGGACGTAGCTGTTTGGATAGATATGCTACGACTCTGCCTTCTTGCATCAGAACACCTCCAAGTCTGGTACTCGATGCATGACAATATATCACAAACTCCTTGTGAATATCGGGGGTGGCCAAAACTGGGATTGTGGTCAATCTCTTTTTGAGCTCCTGGAAGCTTTCACACTTTGGCGTCTATTCGAACTTCTTGTCCTTCTTCAAAAGTTGGGTCATGGGTCGAGCAATGCTTGAGAACCCTTCGACGAACTTGCGGTAATACCCCGCGAGTCCGAGGAAGCTCCTAACTTCCTTCACAGTGGTTGGGGATTGCCACTCAGTCACGGCTTCAATCTTGGCAAGATCCACTGAAAATCCTTCTACAGTCAACACATGACCCAAGAATCCAACTTCATGCAGCCAGAATTCACACTTGTTGAATTTAGCATAAAGATGGTGCTCACGAAGGTTGTCTAGGACCAATCTCAAGTGTTCCTCATGCTCTTCTCCAGACTTGGAGAAGACGAATATGTCATCAATGAAGACGACAACAAACTTGTCCAAGTACTCCATGAAGTCCTTGTTCATGAGGTACATGAAGTAGACAGGGGCATTGGTTAACCCAAATGACATGATCATACATTCATACAGGCCATACCGGGTTACGAATGCCGTCTTCGGAATGTCTTGGGGTCTAATCTTCAGCTGGTAGTACCCAGACCTGAGGTCGATCTTGGAGAACACCTTAGCTCCGTTCAACTGATCCAACAGGTCTTCAATCTTGGGGAGTGGGTACTTGTTCTTTATTGTGACTTCATTGAGAGAACAGTATTCGACACAGAGTTTGATAGTTCCATCCCTCTTTGACACAACCAGAACAGGCGATCCCCAAGGAGAGGCACTAGGGCAAATGAATCCTTTTCTGAGTTGCTCTGCCAGTTGCTTCTTCAATTCATCCAACTCTTCGGATCCCATCCTATAGGGTTTCTTATAGATGGGCCTTGACCAGGGCATTAGTTCAATGATGAACTCAATGTCGCGGTCAGGAGGCATCCTGGGAAGCTCATCAGGAAATACATCCGGGTATTGACATACCACTAGCACTTGATCCAACTCGATTCCCGACAGACAGTTAGCCTGGGGGCTTGAGTGGAGGCAGGGTTGGGAACATACTTGACTTCCAATCCTTGGCTATTAGTTATGGTGACGGCCCTATTGGCACAGCCTAAGTAGCCTTGGTTCTTGGCCAACTAATTCATGCCAAGGATGACGTCCAAGCCTGGTGAATCAGAACTGTAAGGTCTACTAGGAAGTCTACCCCGTTGATGTTAATCTCAACTCCCTTACAACCTATCCCGGACTTCATAACCGATCCAGGGTTTGTATCAACATACGACTACCCAGGGGTGTAGGTTTCATGCCACTCTCTAGTGCAAACCTTTGGGTGACAAAAGAATGTGAAGCTCCACAATCAAACAATAATTTTGCTAGGGTTGAGTTGATGAGGAACGTACCCAGTATGATGTCCGGGTCTTCCTGGGCTTCCTCAGCGGTGATGTGATTCACACGACCCTTGCCATTGTTGGGCTGGTTGCGGGGAGCTAGGTTCCTTGGGGGTGCTCCACGGGCTTGACCTTGGTTTGGCGCATTGGGGCGCGGTGCATCTGGCTTCTTGTTGGGGCATAGTTTGGAGATGTGTCCAGACTGACCACATCCAAAACAAGTGACTTGCCCAGGGTTGTTGTTGTAGTTCCTGCCACCGTTGTTGTTACTGGGGTTGTTGTAAATAGGCCTGGGATTGGCATACTGCTGAGGCTGGTAGCTCGGACGAGGTGCAGGAGGTCTAGCCTGCTGTGGCTAATAGGTTGGCTTGCTTGGGCTGGCTGTGAGGGGCGAGGCTTCTGATTGCTGAAACTACCCTTGCTAATCATCTTGCACTTGCGAGTATCATCTATGGTATGACGCTTGTCTTCCAGCATGAGTGCCTTGTTCACCAGGTCAAAGAAGGTCCCACATTCGCAGACGATGAGCTGATATTGTAGGGTCTGCTGAAGTCCTTCCATGAAGCTTTCCTTTTTGGTAGCCTCCGTGTTGACATCTTCAGGTGCATACCTTGACAGCAGGTTGAACTTCTGTATGTACTCCTTGACAGAGCCACTTCCTTGCTTCAGCACTCGAAATTCTCTTGATAGCCATGATCCCAGAAGGAACGTGGGCGGTGGGGAATCCTTCCTTGAAGTTATCCCAAGTGATCACACGATCGCCCTTCATGACTTTGAATCCATCCCACCATGCCCTGGCGATACCTCCCAGGCAGTGAGAGGCATAAAGCACCTTCTCATGATCCTCATTGCAGTTGACCAGTGCAAGGAGGTCCTCGATGGTGCGTATCTAGCAGTCAGCATCAAAGGGTTCAGTAGTCTCAATGAAGGTTGCAGGCAAATTCCTCATGAACTCAGACAGAGTGGTGCGGCCATTGTCGTTCCTGCCTTGCTACTGGTTATTCACAAGGACCTGAGCCATCTACTGAATAGCAGCATTGTTGGCTTGGCGTTCCTCCCGGAGAACTTGGAGAAACTAAGCTATGGTCATGTTCTCCGGTGGAGGTGGTGGCGGGGGAATGTCGCCTTGTGGCTGCTCCTGGTGTCCTCCAGCCTGAGTAGTCCCACCAGCTCCCTATTGCCGGCTTGAGTTGCCGGCTTCAGGGTTGGCGAACGAGCTATTGCGGGTAGTAGTCACCATCCTATTTGGAGCAGCCAAGTAAAACAACTCGGATAGACGAGAGGAAAAGCAACAATGCAAAAGCACGCCTAAGGGGGTTGGTCAAGTGAAAGTGTGGTAAAACAAAGGTTGAAGGATTACAAGCACACATGGTTTCATATGAACCATTACACAGACTCGACTTCGCATGAGGGGTACATGACTGATCCTACCCTAGGGGTTCTTAGACTCAGGTGGTGGAGTGCTCGGTCTCGTAGTCATGCTGCTCTGGGTCTTCCTCCTGTTCATCACCCGAACGGGCACCGTTTCCGATCGAAGGGGTCGGGGAACGAGGAGGTCCATCCCGACGATGCTTCGCCAGCGGGTTTGTGAAGAGCTCACGGTACTCCTTCGCACTCATGTGATGATGACGTGTGGGTGCATCTATAGCTGGGGGCGCTCCTCCTCTGTAAGAGTCAGCTGGTCGTCCCTCGGGGGATCCATCCTTCTTGGTCCTATCTAGCTTCGTCTTGGCTTGTCGAAGTAGCTCTCGGGTGTGGTGAAGTTTGTCACACTCTATGTTTGTATCACCTTGTTATGTTTGGATTTACAAAATTTGGAACCAATTAAAACTTTTGAGTGCATGCTTGTTTGAATTATTGCTTGTTGGGTTGTTTGGTTGAGTTGTTTGTGTCGGCGTTCTAGGAATGGGGGTACCCAGACCTTCTGCTTGCGGCCCAGGGCATGGGCCACCTCGACGACCAAATGCAGCAAGGTGTGGCCCCATTAAAGAGAAGACCCTTGTGAGGAGGAACAACGATAAGACCCGTGAAGGGTGGGCCTCCCCAGGACCCTTCCAGAGCGGCAGAGGTTCCAATGCAAGGCCCGGCCTCAGGAGTCAAAGATGACGCAAGGAAGGACAGGCGAGTGTCAGTGTGCTAGGTGGCGCAGTTTCCTCTTTAGTGCAAAGGGAGCAAGGATGTACGCGGGTTCCCAAAGCAACCCCTAAAGGTTTCCATTCTAGTGCAAGAATACCACAACCACTCGCCCTATAGGGCGGATATCATCGCTGAGCCCGTCCCTGCGGGATCAACAACTACTTTGTAGGTGAACATCGCCTTTGGGAAGGGCGAGCACCAACCCCTTCCCTCCTTTAAAATTGGCCGTCGTGGGATCCCTTCCCGCCATTGTGATAAGGGAAGAGGACCCGAGCCACCGATATATTTAGAGCGTAGGTTGCACCATAGAGAGGAACGGATCCAATCTAACACTTGGTCACCCGTGTCGCCAAGATGGCGCTGGTGGGCCGCGCTGGTGCACGGAGGTCACCTTCTCCTATGGAGAATGTCGCCACGGGCCCCGACGCCCACGAGAAACAAGACTCCTCCCAGCCGGTCACTGCGCAGCGCAACGGCCACATTGCCACTCCGTCGATCGTCCCGACCTCTGGTTCATTATCTCATGTTCGGCCAGGGCCGGTGCGTGGCCAAGGCGCGCTCATCATGGCTAACGAAATGCTTCGCTACCGCCCCACTCTTGACCACTATGAAGACTGGGTTCGAAGGATCACAAAGCCTCGGCGCTCTCCTACTCGCTTTGACCCTAACTGTCCCTGGCAAATGACATGGTACAAGGTGCGTAGCCTCCGCCTCTGCAACGCGATGCCGACCCTGAGCCCAAGCGAGAAGTGCGCCCCCCGCGACCGGCCTCACGAACCGAGGGTGAGGCCGGGGGATGAACTAAGCTGCCAAGTGGTTCCCTGGCCGCGTGACGACGCGCTTGCATTCCCTGCGCTGTCGACCCAGCGCCGCGGCCGGATACCACTCGACGCTGCCCCACGGGAGCGTCAACACCAAGTCGCCCTCGCGCACGCGGTGCCTGTCGAGCCAGTGGGGTGCCTCGCTATTGCCCCGGAGATCTACTTGATCGCGTGGCCTTACAAGTTCAAGCATGACCTGTCCCCTCGTTATGACGGCACCGCAGACCCAGCCGAGTTCCTATAGCTCTACTCGGTGAGAATCCAGGCAGCAGGAGGAGACGACAAGGTCATGGCGTGCTGGTTCCCCATGGCGCTCAAGGGCGGCACACTCTCCTGGCTCTTCAACCTGCCGGAGGCCTGCATCACCTCCTAGGATGATCTGCACAAACGCTTCATAGACAACTTCCAAGGCACTCGCGACCGCGCACCCATCATGAACGACCTGTGGCGTATCAAGTAGTAGGATGGGGAAACCCTGCAGAAGTTCATACAACACTTCCCGACCACACGCCTCAAGATCCCCAAGGCATCGGACGAGGCCATAATTTCGGCCTTCATCGATGGAGTCACTGACCTCAAGATGAAGGAAGAGCTCGCCATGAACGAGGAATCGTGCTCTACCTTGGAGATGTTCAACCTGGCGAACAAGTGTGCCAAGTTCAAGGAGGGCTGCCTATCGCTCCTCGGGCCTTCGGCGGCGGAGCCAGAAGAGAAGAAGACCAAGGCCAAGGAAGCGAAGCACAAGGCCCTGACGGTGCTTGTGGCCGAACCCGAGGCAAATCGCAGCCGGGGAGAAGAACACCCCCCAGGAGGAAGGCCTACATGCATCTTCCGTGGCACCAACAACCATGACACCGCCGACTACCAGGAACTCCGACTGATCTACGCCGAGCACTTCAGCAGGCGCCCCAGCCGAGGCGACCCGGGCTTCGGGCACATTGGAGGCCCCGGCGGAGGATGTTGGGACAACCGGGAGCCACATCAGGGGTGGCATGACCAGCCTCAGGAGGACCGCTGGCGCGATCAACCTCGGGACGACCACTGGTGCGACCCGCCTCGTGAGGACCGCTAGCACGATGACCCTCTAGAGGGCTCATGACGTGGCCCACGCGAGTCAGGACTACCTCCGCTGCCGCCGCCACCCAGAATGAAAGAGGAAGATAGGCAGGACGATGGGGCTAAGTGCTTCCAGGAAATCAGAGCGGTAGCTTGTATCTCGGGTGGTTCCGAGGCCCCAGCATCGAATCGTGCCTTCAAGCAATTCGCAGTGGAGGTGAATGCGGCTCTCCCGAAGCCTAAAGCGATGCACCCTGTGGGGTCCCCGACTCATAAGTCGTGATCACTGAATGCACGTGTACAGTGGTCCCAGAGATCAATGCTCACCGAACACACAGAAGCTGAATAACAAGAGTCTTACATCCAAATTTAGCGTCTTACAAAAATAAAGACCCTGAAGGTCTAGTCTTACATAGATAGGGCCACAAGGGCCATACACTTAAATAGAACAAGCAGCAGAAATCTTGATCAAAAGCATGAACCCATGCCATTTGCCTTAAACCTACAAGTATTCTGACTGTGAAGCGTCCTAGTTCGCATGTTCGTCACCAATGAACTCTTCAACATACTCCTGTTCTTTCATGCCTAGACAATTAAATAACTAGTGGCAAGCCAATGAGTACTCTGAATGTACTCGTAAGCAACCCAAGTTGTGGAACAAGGTAATAATGATGCATGATATAGCACTAAGTAGGAAGTTTGCGGAAAGCTAATTTTTAATGCAATGTCATGATCAAGTAACTAGGTAAGCATGATTCAACAGTTGGTAGATATCCATATGAACAAGTTACAGATATCATCATAAGCAAGGGTTGAACATCTCATGTTCATCCATCACATCAAGTCCTCTGACTTGCCTCAAGTACCATCTCTGTGTTAACCACGCACACACACCAAGTTTTGTGAAAACATCTGGACATAGTTTAAGCAGCACCACCCAACCGTCCTTGACCATGGACACGGCTATTCGAATAGTTTTACACTTTGCAATGGTTGCACACTTTACCCACAAGACATAGGGAACTTTTGTGTCATCCACGACTAGCGGTACATTACGTACCCGAGCTAAGGACCCGAACAATGCCTTTCCTATGGTGATACTAAACAAAGAGTCCCCTCGTTGGTGCCATCCCTCGTGATATACATCGCACATATCATCCATGAGGGCATGCAACGGTGTGCCCGGTGCCTGTAAAGACAGCGCATGGCCTTCCATTTCCGGGACGACCCCGTCTCGAGAGTGACATCTTCACTCTCGCCACTAGTAATGCGGGCTCCCTGCTAGCACCAACCATAGTAATCAAGAAAGCCTCGTCCCATACGGGGTATCATGGTCGCACATGTAAGGTTTGTACGGTTGACAAATCTTAAATCTAATCCGTTTTCGAAAACACACTCACTTGCTCCGGTACACCACTTCTTTCTCAAGTGGTCACCCATATCATCATCATCTCCCTCGGGCATTAGTGGCACCTGACGGGGTTTTCGAAAAGTCTTTGAAATCATATCCACCTTTCCATCACTATGCATAAATCCCAAACCCACTTGCGTAGCATCTACTAACATCCTATCTACACCCACCGACATAACCCTCTTAAGGTGGTAGGATCATGCACGATGCAAGTGACAACGGTAAGAGTATCGGAGGCAACCCACCGAAGGGGGAACACCACACCATGATCAATCATCAAAACAACAAGTGCTACATGTCATGCATGAAAAAGTTTCTTAACATGGTCAAAGGGCTGCTTGCCTGGCTCAACAAAGTCTTCGGGTCCAACTCCCTCGTCAATAGCGCAATCTATCGTCGTGATAAATAACAGTAAAATAAGCATCACACAAAAACAGAGCACAAATGCTAATATTAAAAATGCTACCCTATTCTGATAAATACTAAAAGCTATATTAAGAATATTTGTCTAGGGTTTTGTAGTTCACAAGGTTTTCAAAACTATTTAAAACAGGGGCTAATGATGCCAAATAGAGGGTTTAAAATAAAATAGTATATAAAAGGTTTTTGAATAAGTACACAAAAGGCACTATTAAATTCTAGGGAGTATTACAGGAATTTAGATGAAAAAATAATTGGATTTGGATTTTTATTTAATCCTGTGGAATTTTTGGAAATCAAACAGAAAAAGAAAAAAGAAAAGGGGTCCTGTGCCCTAGGCCGAATGCCCATCCACACTAGGCCAACCAGTTTGAACCTGACACGCGGGCCCCAGCGTTAGCGAGAGAGAGGGAGAGGAAGAGGGGTGTGGGGATGACAGGTGGGGGCCACCTATCATCTCCTTCCTCTCGACAGGAAGGGGAGGGCACTCACCAGTGGTGAAGGACGGCATGGCGAGGGAAGCGGAGGGTAGGGATGGACGCAGGAGGTCGCCGCCGTTCGGGAGGTGTCGGAGATGATCAACGGGGAGGCGTAGGTCACCAGCGACGAGGTCCCGTGGCGGACGAGCTTCGGGAGGAGGTCGCCGAGGCCGCCCCGTGCTGCAAAAAGGACGGGGAGAAGGGGGAGATGCATCAGAGGGGTGAGGGAGGAGCGAAGAAGAGGGGGGCGGAGGGGCTTTGCACCCGGAGATCGACGGCGGCGATGCCGCGGAGAGTTTCGTCTCAATCCCGAGCGCTCGAGCACGAGAAGGTCAAGCTGGGCTCTTGGAGGGCGAGTGGAAGGGAAAGAAGGGGTTCGGAGGGAAGAACATGACGTGGGGAGGCCCTTTTATAGGCGCCCAGTGGTCCACCAAGCTTGGGTGCACCGGCGAGCTCGGGGCCGGGGCCATGGTCGAGCAGAGGGGGAGAGGGTGTGTCTATGGCTTTCCTGGGCTGGTCTATTTGAGAAAATTTAGAGAAACTCAGTGGACATATATTTTCCATATATATGAGTTTCAACACGAGGGCATGATCAAATCCTGGGCAAAACCCCACAAAACCCTATCTGTTCAAATCAAACTTTTAGAATATTTCTATAAGAAATGTTCTCAATAAATTCCAAGAAAATTCCAGCAAGTCAACACTATCTTGGGTGATGATCTTGCAAAGTTTCATCTCAATGCAAGTTGGTTTGATTCATCAAACCATCCGGAAACCATTCCTGTCCAAAATCAAATTCGAGCAACTTTACATTGTGAAGTGTCTCCCCTTGGCCTCAAACTTTGTGGGCATGCTCTAATGGCCAAATAGTGATGATACACTAACTGGTGCATCAAGGGTAAAAGCCTAGCATCATTGGATCTGCAGAAATCTAATTCTGCTAAATTCTAGGGTTGATCAAATTTCCATTATCAACTTTTTCTCCTGGAGATCAAATTTGGTGAAGCATCTCATTTCTACCCAGCATTTGACCCTGGTAAATATATCAGTAAGTGGGTAAACTTACCCTGCCCAAAAAACCACCAAACACCTTCTGGTAATTTTGTAAAAACCATATTTTCATCCTCTTCTCTTTTACCCTTGGCCCCAACTTTTTACCACAGACTCTAATAGTTACTTTTCACCTCCAGTAGAAGTCTCAGGGTCATAGCTCAAGTGTAATATGGTGAAAACTCCATTTCTACCCCTAGCAGCATCCATTTCTACCCCTGTCCCGTTTTCCTTCCACCCTAAGGCATCACCAGAGCATCCAATGGCCTATTCCCTATTGTTAAAACTCCCAAGATCCTGAGGACACTAGTGGACGCGCCAATGTGCCGAGGAGATGCCTTGGCATGCAGAGCTCGCGCTTTGGAGCGTGCTACAGTGCGCACCCGCATTGTAGCCGCTGGCCAACGGGCATCCACGACCTCGGGCCACCCCACCTTGTCCCCTCTGCCCCCTAGGCGTCCGGAACATGTCGCATGGTCGGCCCCCTCCTCTCTCTCTGGCGGCTTCTATGCGCGTGCTCGGTGCCACGCGGCTCGGCCAACCAACAGGCTCACACGCGCACGCCCCTGCCTCTCTCTCCTCTTCCCCTGGCCTACACCACCCCCACGAACACCCCAGGCATGTCCTCTCCCTTCCCCGCATCCTGTTACGAGCACCCCGAGCTCACTGGCGCGTCGTGTCCACGGTGAGCTGGTGGTCGCCTATAAATAGGCCTCCCCGCTCCTCCTGCTCCCCCTCCTCGTTCTCCCCCTTCCTCCACTTCTCCCCCATGACCATAGCGCTCTCCCCTGTGGTCGAGAGCCCTCTCCCGACCCAAACCCTCGCCGCCACCATCGAGCATCCCCTCGCCGGCGTTCCCCTCTCTCCCCGATGACCCCTCGACCACCCACCAACATGCGGGAGCCCCACGAGCACGCCTGTGCCCTACATTCCCACCATCATGTCCTGAAGCCCTCCGTTGAGCCCCTCCTCTGCTGCTGTCTCGAGGAGAGGGATGACAGGTGGGGCCGACCTGTCATCCCCTTGCCCTCTCCTCTCTCACTAGCAGGTTGGGCCCGCAGGCAGGTTTAAAACAAAACCTGCCGTGCGCGGCTCCTTGCCTGGGCCAGCATCCCTCTCTGGGCCAGTTTCGGCCAGACATTCTGGCCCGAAAGGGCACAGTAGCCCTTTTCTTTTTTCTTTTTCTGTAGAATTCCAAAAATCCCACAGACTTATAAATTTATCAAATGCCAATAATTCTTCCACCTAGATTCATAAAATAATCCCTAGAATTTAATAGTGCCATTTGTAAAAGTGTTTGAAACTATTTTTAGTACTGTTTTATTTTAAAACCTATATATAGGCACCTTTTTGCCTCTGTTATTTTATTTCCAAAATCTTTTTAACAACAAAGCCCTAGGAGAATATTTTTAGTATGGCATTTAGTATTTATCAGAGTAAGTTAACATTTTTGGTAGTAGATTGAGTGCTCTGCTTTGTGCGATTTCTTATTTTTATCGCTTTATTTCGCGACGATAGATTGCGCGGTTGACGAAGAAGTTGAACCCGAAGACTTTGAAGACCCCGGAGACTTTGTTGAGCCAGACAAGCAGCCCTTTGACCAAGACGAGAAACCATATTTATTGCATGTCATATAGCACTTTACTTTCATCATAATTGATCATGTGATGTGGTGTTCCCCTTTTGATGGGATGCCTCCAATACGTTTCCATTGATACTTGCATCGTGCATGACCCTACCACCTTATGAGGGTTATGCGGGTGGGACTAGTTAGGTTGCAAATAGATGCTACGCAAATGGAATGGGACTTATGCATAGTGATGGCAAGAAAGGAAATGATTTCAAAGATTTTTCGAAAACCCCGTCGGGTTCCACTGATGCCCGAGGGAGATGATGATGAAATGGGTGACCACTTGAGGAAGAAGTGGTGTTCCAGGACAAGTGAGTGTTGTGGTTTTCGAAAACGGATTGGTGTAAGTTGCGATCATTATTCCAACCTTACATGTACGACCATGATATCCCTTATGGGATGGGGCTTTGTTGATTACTATGGTTGATGCTAGCAAGGAGCCCGCATTACTAGTGGCAAGAGTGAAGTGGTCACTCTTGAGACGGGGTCGGCCCTGAGTGGAAGGTCATGTTTTGTCTTTACAGGCACCTGGCACACCGTTGCGTGCCCTCATGGATGATACGGGTGATGTATATCATGAGGGATGGCACCAACGAGTGGACTCTTTGTTTAGTATCACCATGGGAAAGGCATTGTTTGGGTGCTTACCTCGGGTATGATAAATACCATGAGTCGTGGATGACACGGAAGTTCCCCGAGTCTTGTGGGTAAAGTGTGCAACCTCTGCAGAGTGTAAAACTATTCGAATAGTTGTGTCCACAGTCTAGGGCAGTTGGATGACCGCTCTTGTGCAACATCCAAATGTTTTCACAATGAGTGTGTGGGTGTGTTGGAGACACAGATGGTACTTGAACTAAGTCCGATGACTTAGCGTGGGAAGTGATCTAAGTCTGATGACTTAGCATGATTAATGAACACGAGGTGTTCAACCTCTACTTATGTTGATATTTATAACTTGTTCATATGGATATCTGCTAATTGTTGATGCATGCTCACTAGTTACTTGATCATGACATTTGCATTCAAATTAGCTTTCCGCAAAATCACCTGCTTAGTGCTATATCATGCATCATTGTTACCTTGTTCCACAACTTGGGTTGCTTGCGAGTACATTCAAAGTACTCATTGGCTTGCCACTGGTTATTTAATTGGCCAGGCATGGAAGAACAGGAGTATGTTGAAGAGTTCGAGACGAACATGCGAACTAGGATGCTTCCCAGTCAGAATGCGTGTAGGTTAAGGCAGATGGCATGGGTTCACGCTTTCGAGCAAGATTTCCGCTGCTTGTTCTAGTTTAAGTGTTTGGCCCTTGAGGCCCTATCTATGTAAGAGTAAGACCTTCGTGGTCATTATTTGTGTAAGACGTTAAGTGTGGATGTAAGACTATTGTTATTCAGCTTCTATGTGTTCAGTGAGCATTGATCTCTAGGATCACTATACATGTGCATTCGGTGATCACGACTTATGAGTCGGGGTCCCAACAGAGCTGGTATCAGAGCCATCCTGATTGTAGGAAGCCCTTAGTTAGCATGGACGTTAGATAGGATAAAACCGACTTTCAAAACTACACCTAGCATTTGTACTTAGGAATTCTACACTGTTTACCTCTTCTCATATTCACACAACACTCTGCTGACTCTCCTCCTTTCAAACCTTTGTAGATGGACGTCATACCCGAAGCCTTCCTGACATATTACTTTCCCTTACTCCTTGGGGAAAGCCTGGAGAACTGCTAGTTTCGCCAACCACCCATTTTCCTCTACCATGAGAACTGGGTCGATGCCGTCACAAAGGAGTACCACGTAGATATGGTCGTGAAGACAAATGACTCCCCAACCAGTTGGTTCTTTGAAGGACCACTGATGGAGACCATGATGTTTGCCGTCGAGACATCTGCATGCAAGGCACTCTTGCACCTTCGAGACATCATTCCAGAGATGGCTGACGAGCCAGCTACTCGCTACCTTCCCTTCAGGAAGGATGACTTTGGTGAGAGTTGAACGTTGATTCCGACCAAGGAAGATGGCACACCACTCAGGTTCTAGACCTATTTCAGCCTCTCCGCTGATAGTCCGGTTCATAACTTGATGAAGGAGTCCGTGAAGCTCCGCGAGGAACTTCACCACACCTAGGAACTACTTCGGCAAGCCAAGACGAGGCCAGACAAGATCAAGAAGGATGGAGCCCCTAAGGGACGACCAGCTATCGCTTATCGAGGAGGAGTACCCCCAGCTAGTGGTGCATCGACGCGTAGTCATCGCATGAGTGCGAAGGACTATCATGAGCTCTTCACCGACCCGCCTGCAAAGCATCGTCGGGATGGACCTCCTCGTTCCCCGACCCTTCGACCGGGAACAATGCCCGTTTAGATGATGAACAGGAGGAAGACCCAGAGGCGCGTGACTACGAGACCGAGCACTCCACCACCTAAGTCCAAGAACCCCTAGGGGTAGGATCAGTCATGTATCCCTCATGCGAAGTCGAGTCCGTGTAATGGTTCATATGAAACCATGTGTGCTTGTTGTTTGTTTTGTTGTTTCTGTTCCGGTGCAAGACACGCTTTTGCCTTAGGCAGCATCTAGGCGACTCTATCATCTATCTTAATATATGTTGGTCTTTCGACCTTTGTTTCAACACACTTGCACTTGACCGACCCCCTTAGGCGCGCTTTTACGTTATTGCTTATCCTCTTGTCAATGCCAGTTGTTTGACTTTGCTGCTCCAAACAGGATGGTGACTACTATCCGCAACAGCTCCTTCACCAACCCTGAAGCCGGCAACTCGAGCCAGCAACAGGGAGCTGGTGGGGCTCCTCACGCTGGAGGACACCAGGAGCAGCCACAAGGCGACATTCCCCCGCCACCACCTCCGCCGGAGAACATGAATATAGCTCAGTTTCTCCAAGTTCTCCGGGAGGAGCGCCAAGCCAACAATGCTGCTATCCAGCAGATGGCTCAGGCCCTCGTGAACAACTAGCACCAAGGAAAGAACGGCAATGGCCGCTCCATGCTGACTGAGTTCATGAGGAACTTGCCCCCAACCTTCACCGAGACTGCCGAACCATTGGATGCTGATGACTAGATCCGCACCATCGAGGACCTCCTTGCATTGGTCAACTACAATGAGAATCGTGAGAAGGTGCTTTATGCCTCTCACTACCTCGGAGGTATTGCCCGAGCTTGGTGGGATGGATACAAGGTCATGCAAGGAGAATGTGTGATCACGTGGAACGACTTCAAGGAAGAATTCCACCCTACCCATATTCCTTCTGGGATCATGGCTATCAAGAAGAGAGAATTCCGAGCTCTGGATCAAGGAAGTGGCTCTGTCAAGGAGTACCTGTAGAAGTTCAACCTGCTGTCAAGGTATGCACCTGAAGATGTCAGCACAGAGGCTGCCAAGAAGGAGCGTTTCACGGAAGGACTCCAATAGGTCCTGTAGTATCAGCTCATCATCTGCAACTGTCTCACTTTCTTCGACTTGGTCAACAAGGCCCTCATGCTGGAAGACAAGCATCGTGCCATCGATGACACTCGTAAGCGCAATATGATCGGCAAGGGTAGCCCCAGCAACAAGAAGCCTCACCCCTGGCAGCCAGCCCCAGCCAAGCCAACCTATCAGCCGCAGTAGGTTAGACCTCCTGCGCCTCGTCCGAGCTACCAGCCTCAACAATATGCCAATCCCAGGCCAGCTTACAACAACAACCTCAATAACAACAATGGTGGTAGAAACTTCAACAAAAACCCGGGGCAGGTCACTTTCTTTGGATGTGGTCAGTCTGGACACATCTCTAAGCTTTGCCCAAACAGGAAGACAGATGCACCACGCCGCCATGTGCCAAACCAAGGTCAAGCCCGTGGAGCACAACCAAGGAACCCAGCTCCCCGCAACCAGCCGAACAATGGCAAGGGTCGGGTGAATCACGTCACCGCAGAGGAAGCCCAGGAAGACCCGGACGTCATACTGGGTATGTTCCTCGTCAACTCAAACCCAGCAACAGTATTGTTTGATTGTGGAGCTTCGCATTCTTTTGTCACCCAAAAGTTTGCACTAGAGAGTGGCATGAAACCTACACCCCTGGGTAGTCGTATGTTGATACAAACCCCTGGTTCAGTTGTGAAGTCTGGGATAGGGTGTAAGGGAGTGAAGATTGACATCAACAGTATAGACTTCCTAGCAGAACTTATAGTTCTGGATTCACCCGGCTTGGACGTAATCCTTGGCATGAATTGATTGACCAAGCACCAAGGCATGCTAGACTGTGCCAAAAGGATTGTCACCGTGACCAATAGCCAAGGAGTGGAAGTCAAGTTTATTCCCAACCCTGCCTCCACTCAAGCCCCTCAGGCTAACTGCCTATCAGGAGTTGAGTTGGATCAAGTGCTAGTGGTATGTGAGTACCCGGATGTGTTTCCTGATGAGCTGCCCGGGATGCCTCCTGAACGTGACATTGAGTTCGTCATTGAGCTTATGCCCGGATCAAGGCCCATCTATAAGAAGGCCTATAGGATGGGATCCGAAGAGTTGGCTGATTTGAAGAAGCAACTAGCAGAGCAACTCAGAAAAGGATTTATTCGCCCTAGAGCCTCTCCTTGGGGATCGCCTGTTATGTTTGTGTCAAAGAGGGACGGGACTATCAAACTTTGTGTTGATTACCGTTTTCTCAATGAGGTCACAATAAAGAACAAGTACACACTCCCCAAGATTGAAGACCTGTTTGATCAGTTGAACGGAGCCAAGGTGTTCTCCAAGATCGACCTCAGGTGTGGGTACTACCAGCTGAAGATCAGACCCCAAGTCATTCCGAAGACGACATTCGTAACCCGGTATGGCCTGTACGAATACACGATCATGTCATTCGGGTTAACTAATGCCCCTGTCTACTTCATGTACCTCATGAATAAAGTCTTCATGGAGTACATGGACAAGTTCGTTGTTGTCGTCATTAATGACATACTCATCTTCTCCAAGTCTGAAGAAGAACATGAGGAACACTTGAGATTGGTCCTAGAGAAGCTTCGAGTGCACTAGCTTTATGCCAAGTTCAGTAAGTGTGAATTTTGGCTGCATGAAGTTGGATTCTTTGGTCACGTGTTGACTGCAGAAGGATTGTTAGTGGATCCTGCCAAGATTGAAGCCGTGACTGAATGGCAAACCCCAACCACCGTGAAGGAAGTCAGGAGCTTCCTCGGACTCGCGGGATATTACCGCAAGTTCGTGGAAGGATTCTCAAGAATTGCCCGACCCATGACCCAGCTTTTGAAGAAGGACAAGAAGTTCGAATGGACTGCTAAGTGTGAGGAAAGCTTCCACGAGCTCAAGAAGAGATTGACCACGGCCCCGGTTTTGGACACCCTTGATATTCACAAGGAGTTTTTTATTTACTATGATGCATCAAGAACCGGACTTGGAGGAGTTCTTATGCAAGAAGGCAGAGTTGTAGCATATCGATCCAGACAGCTACGTCCTCATGAAGAGAACTACTCCACTCATGATCTTGAGTTAGCCGCCGTGGTTCATGCCTTGAAGACATGGCGACATTACCTTGTGGGGAAGTGATGTGAGATATTCACATACCACAAGATTTTGAAGTATATCTTCACTCAAAGGGAGTTGAACATGAGGCAGCGAAGATGGTTGGAATTGATCAAGGATTATGACCTCAGTGTTCAATACCACCCCGGAAAGGCCAATGTGGTAGCAGACGCCTTGAGCAAAAATGCTTGTTCCTTGAATGCTATGATTAAGGAAAGGCTACCTGCCCTGTATGAAGAGCTTGAGAGCTTCGGCTTGGAACAGGTTGCACCAGGATTCCTCGGCAACCTCGAAGCAAAGCCTACCTTGATGGATGAGATTAAGGAAGCTCAGAAGGGACACGAGAGCATTGAAGGCATCAAGAGGAATATTAAGGCAGGCAAGGCCTCTGGATTCTCAGTGGATGAACAAGGAGTTGTATGGTTCGGAAATCGCATCTGCGTACCCAATAAAGAGGAGCTCAAGAACCTGATCTTGCAAGAATCTCATGACACTCTGTACTCCATCCACCATGGAGGAAGCAAGATGTATCAAGACCTCAAGGCAAGGTTCTGGTGGCATGGCATGAAACGGGAGATAGGCACATTCGTGGCTAAGTGTGACATATGCCAAAGGGTCAAGGCTAAGCATCAGCGACCCGCTGGACTACTGCAACCCCTCAAAGTGCCTGAATGGAAGTGGGATAAAGTCGGGGTGGATTTCATCACCAGTTTGCCGAGGTCAAGCAAAGGTCATGATTCCATCTGGGTCATTGTCGACCACCTGACCAAGGTAGCCCACTTCATCCCTGTCAAGACGACCTACAATGGGAACCAGTTGGCCAACCTCTACATTAACCGGATTGTGAGCCTCCACAGGGTTCCTAAGGATATTGTGTCAGACCGAGGAACCCAGTTTACCTCAAGATTCAGGAATAGGTTCCAAGAAGCGTTGGGAACCAAGCTCTGCTTCAGCACTGCATTTCACCCTCAGACCGGTGGGCAAACAGAGCGAGTAAATCAGATACTCGAAGACATGCTCCGAGCCTGTGTGTTAGCATATGGAGCTAAGTGGGAAGATTACCTACCATTTGCCGAGTTCTCCTACAACAACAGCTATCAATCGAGTCTTCAGATGGCACCATTTGAGGTGTTGTATGGATGCAAGTGTCGTACTCCCCTAAACTGGTCAGAGACCGGAGAATGATTAGTTTTTGGGCCAAACATCCTCCGTGAAGCCGAAGATCAAGTTCAACTTATCCGAGAATGCCTTGAGACCACCAAGACTAGGCAAAAGAGCTACGCCGACTCTCACCGGCGAGACATGAGTTTCCGTGTAGGGGACCATGTTTACCTCCGAGTCACGCCTCTCAAAGGGAACAAGCGTTTCCACGTCAAAGGGAAGCTCGCATCAAGATTCATCGACCCCTTCAAGATCACCGACAGGCGAGGAGAAGTTGCATATCAGCTAGAGTTACCTTCCGAGCTGTCGGATGTGCACAACGTCTTTCATGTGTCATAGCTTCGGAAGTGTCTGCAAGTTCCCAACCGCCCCGACCTCTACAAGGATATCAACCATCAGGCCATCGATCTTCAGCCAGATCTCACTTATCGTGAGAGGCCAGTTCGCATTTTGGATGAGGTCGAGCGCTGCACCCGAAGCCGCACCATCCAGTACTTCAAGGTTCAATGGAGCAACCACTCTGAAGCTGAAGCAACCTGGGAGCGTGAAGATTATCTTAGATCGGAGTTTTCGTATCTTGTTAGCGCTTAGCCTAGGAATCTCAGGGACAAGATTCTTGTAAGTGGGGAAGGTTTGTCAGACCCTGTGATTGTAGCACATTGTTATGTTTAGGTTTATAAAATTTGGAGCCAACTAAAACTTTTCTATGTGCTTGTGCTTGCTTGCTATGTTGTTTGCTTGCTTGTTGATTGTGTTTTATGGCACTCCTAGATTCTATTCCACTTCATCCTCATCTTTCTTGTCCCAAACCTCTTGCCCAATGATAATGCCATGTGAATAGTGCCCAAAACTATTTTTATCAAACTTTGTTTTAACTAAAAATTATTTATTTAATTTAAGTTTCCAAAACCCCCTGAAATGAGGTTTGCACTACAAGTCCTCAAATGAGGTGGACCCTTCTTTCCCAAAGGCTTTATTTCAAACCTACTATATGTATGACTTCCCAAAACCACCAAATATTATTTTTAAAGATTATTTTCACATTTTATTTAAAGGCTTTTTCTTAAGGCCAGAAATGGTTTCCGTAGGGGAACATTATTTAAATGCTTTGAAAATATTTGAGAAAATTTAGAGAAACTCAGTGGACATATATTCTCCATATATATGAGTTTCAACACAAGGGCATGATCAAATCATGGGAAAAAACCCTCAAAACCCTATATGTTCAAATCAAACTTTTGGAATATTTCTATAAGAAATGTTCTCAACAAATTCCAAGAACATTCCAGCAAGTCAACACTATATTGGGTGATGATCTTGCAAAGTTTCATCTCAATCCAATTTGTATTGATTCATCAAACCATCCCAAAACCATTCCTGTCCAGAATCAAATTTGAGTAACTTTACATTGTGAAGTGTGTCCCCTTGGCCTCAAACTTTGTGGCCATGCTCTAATGGCCAAATAGTGATGATACACTAAGTGGTGCATCAAGGGTAAAAGCCTAGCATCATTGGATCTACAGAAATTTGATTCTGCTAATTCTAGGGTTCATCAAATTTCCATTATCAACTTTTTCTCCTTGAGCTCAAATTTAGTGAAGCATCTCATTTCTACCCAACATTTGACCCTGGTAAATATCTCAGTAAGTGGGTAAACTTACCCATCCCAAAACACCACCAAACACCTTCTGGTGATTTCGTAAAAACCCCATTTCACCCTCTTCTCTTTTACCCTTGGCCCCAACTTTTTACCACAGTCTCTAATAGTTACCTTTCACCTCCAGTAGAAGTCTCAGGGTCATAGATCAAGTGTAATATGGTGAAAACTCTATTTATACCCCTGGCAACATCCATTTCCACCCCCTCTCCCCTTTTCCTTCCACCCTAAGGCATCACCAGAGCATCCAATGGCCTATTCCCTATTGTTAAACCTCCCTAGATCCTTAGGATACTAGTGGACGCGCCAATGTGCCCAGGAGATGCCCTGGCATGTAGAGCACGCGCTCTGGAGCGTGCTACAATGCGCACCCGCACTGTAGCCACTGGCCAACGGGCATCTGACTGCCTCGAGCCTCCCCACCTTGTCCCCTCTGCCCCCTCGGTGTCCGCAACATGCCGCATGGTCGGGCCCCTCCTCTCTCTCTCTCTCTCTCTCTGTCTCTCTCTCTTTTCGACGGCTTCTACGCGCGTGCCCGGCACCACGCGGCTCGGCCAACCAGCGGGCTCACACGTGCACGCCCGGCCTCTCTCTCCTCTTCCCCCTGGCCTAGACCACCCCCACGAACACCCCGGGCACGTCCTCTCCCCTCCCCATGGCCTGTTACGAGCACCCCGATCTCACCGGTACACCGCGTCCACGGTGAGCCGGCGCTCGCCTATAAATAAGCCTCCCCGTTCCTCCTGCTCGCCCCTCCTCGCTCTCCCCCTTCCTCTGCTTCTCCATCATGACTAGAGCGCTATCCCCCGTGGTCAGGAGCCCTCTCCCGACCCAAACCCTCGCCACCGCCATTGGGCATCCCCCTCGCCGGTGTTCCCCTCTCTCCCGACGACCGCTCGACCACCCACCAACGTGCAGGAGCCTGACGAGCATGTCGGTGCCCTCCGTTCTTGCCGCCATGGCCTGCAGCCCCCTGCTACTGTCGTGAGGATAGGGATGACAGGTGGGGCCCACTTGTCATCCCCTTGCCCTCTCCTCTCTCGCTGGCAGGACGGGCCCGCGGGCAGGTTTAAAACCAAACCAGGCGCGCGCGACGCCTCGCTTGGGCCGACATCCCTTTCTGGGCCGATTTCGGCCAGGCATTCTGGCTCGAAAGGGCACAGTAGCCCTTTTCTTTTTTCTTTTTCTCTAGACTTCCAAAAATCCCACATACTTATATATTTATCCAATGCCAATAATTCTTCCACCTAAATTCATAAAATAATGCCTAGAATTTAAAAGTGCCATTTGTAAAAGTGTTTGAAACAATTTTTAGTACTGTTTTATTTAAAAACCTATATATAGGCACCTTTTTGCCTGTGTTATTTTATTTCCAAAATCTTTTTCACAACAAAGCCCTAGGAGAATATTTTTAGTATGACATTTAGTATTTATCAGAGTAAGTTAACAGTTTTGGTAGTAGATTGAGTGCTCTGTTTCGTGTGATTGCTTATTTTTATCGCTTTATTTCACGACGATAGATTACGAGGTTGACGAAGAAGTTGGACCCTAAGAATTTGAAGACCCCAAAGACTTTGTTGAGCCGGGCAAGCATCCCTTTGACCATGATGAGAAACCATTTTTATTGCATGTCATATAGCACTTTACTTTCATCATAATTGATCATGTGATGTGGTGTTCCCCTTTCGGTGGGATGCCTCCGATACGTTTCCATTGACACTTGCATCGTGCATGACCCTACCACCTTATAAGGGTTATGCGGGTGGGAGTAGTTAGGTTGTAAATAGATGCTATGCAAATGGGATGGGACTTATGCGTAGTGATGGCAAGAAAGGAAATGATTTCCAAGATTTTTCGAAAACCCCATCGGGTGGCACTAATGCCCGAGGGAGATGATGATGAGATGGGTCACCACTTGAGAAAGAAGTGGTGTACCGGGACTAGTGAGTGTTCTGGTTTTCGAAAACGGATTGGTGTAAGTTGCGACCGTTATTCCAACCTTACATGTACGACCACGATACCCCTTATGGGACGAGGCTTTGTTGATTACTATGGTTGATGCTAGCAAGGAGCCCGCATTACTAGTGGCAAGAGTGAAGTTGTCACTCTTGAGACGGGGTCGTCCCTGAGTGGAAGGTCATGTGCTGTCTTTACAGGCACCGGGCACACCGTTGTGTGCCCTCATGGATGATACGAGTGATGAATATCATGAGGGATGGCACCAATGAGTGGACTCTTTGTTTAGTATGACCATGGGAAAGGCATTGTTCGGGTGCTTACCTCGGGTATGTTAAATATCGCGAGTCGTGGATGACACGGAAGTTCCCCAAGTCTTGTGGCTAAAGTGTGCAACCTCTGCAGAGTGTAAATCTATTCGAATAGCTGTGTCCACAGTCTAGGGCAGTTGGATGACCGCTCTTGTGCTACGTCCAAATGTTTTCACAATGAGTGTGTGGGTGTGTTTGAGGCACATATGGTACTTGAACTAAGTCCGATGACTTAGCATGTGAAGTGATCTAAGTCCAATGACTTAGCATGATGAATGAACACAAGGTGTTCAACCTCTACTTATGTTGATATCTGTAACTTGTTCATATGGATATCTGCTAATTTTTGATGCATGCTCACTAGTTACTTGATCATGACATTTGCATTCAAATTAGCTTTCCGCAAAATCACCTGCTCAGTGCTATATCATGCATCATTGTTACCTTGTTACACAACTTGGGTTGCTTGTGAGTACATTCAAAGTACTCATTGGCTTGCCACTGGTTATTTAATTGGCTAGGCATGGAAGAACAGGAGTATGTTGAAGAGTTCGTTGGAGACAAACATGCGAACTAGGATGCTTCCCAGTCACAATGCCTGTAGGTTAAGGCAGATGGCATGGGTTCACGCTTTCGACCAAGATTTCTGCTTCTTGTTCTAGTTTAAGTGTTTGGCCCTTGAGGCCCTATCTATGTAAGACTAAGACTTTCGTGGTCATTATTTGTGTAAGACGTTAAGTGTGGATGTAAGACTCTTGTTATTCAGATTTTGTGTGTTCAGTGAGCATTGATCTCTGGGATCACTATACACGTTCATTCGGTGATCACGACTTATGAGTCAGGGTCCCCACATGTTCGTTCATGGCCGGCAAGCTCCCCATGCTGTGTACCCCAACCATCAGCAACGTCCTCGTCACCAAGACCCTCATCGATAGTGGGGTGGGGCTCAATGACCTCTCCATCGAGACTTTCGTGATGCTCCAGGTGCCATATGAATATCTCATGCCAACTAAGCCATTCTCGGGGGTGACAGACGGGTCCACCGTACCCATCGGGCAGTTGCGTCTGCCTGTCACCTTCGGCGGGCGCAAGAACTACCCACCAAGATCATCTTCTTCGATGTCGTACACATCCACCTTCCGTACAACGCGGTCCTTGGGTACCCGGCTCTCGCCAAGTTCATGGCAGTAACTCACCACGACTACAACGTCCTCAAGATGCCAGGGAGTGGCGGTGTCATCACCATTGCCTACGATGAGAAGGACGCCATGTGCACTATCGAGCATGCTTACCATGTTGTGGCGGTTGAGCGCTCGGACAAGGAGAAAGACACACTGCCTCGTGAGGACCCACACAAGAAGAAGAAGCAACTCCTCCTCGCATGGTGTCCTGCAACTTGAGCCTCTGCGATCAGGGGTGGGGCCCCGCCTCCCATCGCATAGGAAAGCATGCTCGGCGCCACTCTTGGGATGGCCCCCATGATCTTCAGGTGATCAGGACATGCCCCTACTGTCGCTTTGTTTATGCATATTTCAATAGTTTCTTGTGCGTCTTTTCTATTCCCTGATGTTTTACCTTACTTGCATTGTTGGGCGGTCGACTCGCCGCTTGGGGGCTCCGGCCACGGTGCGTCACATGGAGTCTTGGGAGGCCCCACGGCCTCCCGAGGTAGTAGCCGATAGGATGGAATGGGGGCTGCTCGAGCATCAAGGGGGACTCTTGAGCATTGAGCCTTAGCGGCCTTACTGGTCATAATGCCACTCGGTCTCCTGATGCCGTCCTGGTTTCCGGTCGGCGTAACGAGCGCCGGGGCCTCGCCCCATGAAGTGTGTCCTTGGTTTCAGATCGTACTTAACGGTGGTGGGGAAATGTGCGGGATTGGGACCTGCAGACTTAGAGCCGCTTGAACGTAAAAGGGGGCTCCTCACGAACCATACTTGTCATTATGCCACTCGTCCTCCTGGTGTCGTCCTGGTTTCCGGTCGGCATCAGGAGTGCCGGGGCCTCGCCCCATGATGTGCGTCCTTGGTTTCCGATCGTACCTAATGGTGGTGGGGAAATGTGCGGGACAGGGACCTGAGGATGTAGAGTGCCAAGAGGGCTCCCAAATTACCTCACTCGAGAAGAAGAAGAAGCAAGCGGGGTTTCAAATGGCCCCATCTACAAGAAGACTCACACGCAAACTGCCTTAGAGGTAGGGACACTCATGAGGTCAAAGCGTCCTCGCGACCTCCCAATTCTACCGTGCCAGCCACGCGTACGAACTCTATGGGCTGTACACGCCCGGGCCCCCCGATGATGTGGAGGGGCCCCTTCCCATGCAATGTGACAGCCACAGCCCAACGCTGGCGGAGAAGTCAACACGGTCCACCAATGACTATGCCCATGCAATGTGGAAGCCACAGCTCCATGCTGGCGGTCGACACGGTCCACCAATGACTATGCCCATGCAAGGTGGAATCCCCACACCTAGTGCGGAGGGATAAACTACTGAGGGTGCCCCCCAATGGTTGCATCCAACCCCGGGGATGCACGTAGGACGGGGCTGCACGGGACTGCTACCAGGCCAAATCTGGTACACGCCGCCTTCCTAGGTCTGCTAAACCTAGTCTTCACGCGCCCATCTCTGGAAAAGCTAGCGAGGAAAGCTATGGGAGCCGCTCATAGCATCGCGACTCAGGAGCCTAACTGGACCCATAGCCCCTCACCCCTTGGACAATCCTTGGTTTCTGGTCGGCTCAACGGCGGCTGAGGTATGCGCGGGTCGGGCCCTGCCGATGCAGAGCCTAGCACGCTCAAAAATCTGCTCAAGAATCCCTAGGAAGGACGCTAGAGCTCGCACATCAAGGGGGACTCCTGAGCATCATGACTCAGGATCCTAACTGCACCCATAGTCCCTCGCCCCTTGGACCGTCATTGGTTTCCGGTCGGACCAACGGCAGTGGAGGTATGCGCAGGCCGGGTCCTGCCAACGCAGAGCGCTAAAGGTGTTCGAAAGTTTCAAGTTATCTCAATCCTCACCATGTTCCCTTCATGAGGGCTGCTCGCACGTCAAGGGGGACTCCTGAGCATCGCGACTCAGGAGCCTAACTAGACCCATAGCCCCTCGCCCCTTGGACCATCCTTGGTTTCCGGTCGGCCCAACGAAGGTTGAGGTATGTGTGAGCCAGGCCCTGCCGACACAGAGCATCACAGCAAGCAAGAAGGAAACAAGGCAAAGAAATAAAGCATGTAGTCCAATAGTTATTACAAGCATTAAAAGTTATCTCAAACACAAATGAGTTTAATGCCTCCACGAGGCACGATGCACATTGTAGGAAAGGAGCAGGAGGAAGGAATTAGGAGGAACCGTCACCACCGTTCGTCCCACCCTCGTGGGACTCGTCGTCGACATTGTTGGCGTCGTCTTCCCTGCCACCAGCCTCGGCAGCATCTAGAGGCGAAGAAACTGTGACATGGGTGAACCTCTTCACCAGCGCCTCCACGGCACCCTTCACTGCTGCCGCAGCTCTAGCACGGATGTTAGGGGCGACCGAGAAGATCACGGAGTCGAAGTCGAACCCCGGCTCACGAAGATGAAGATGGATGAAGATGCGTGCCGCGGCTTCAGAAAAGAGGTCGCGACACTCAATGTCCAAGACCCTATCGACATCAATGATGGCACCCTCCAGCGCCTCGACGAGCTTCAAAGCAAGTGCCACGAAGCCGTCCTACGGAGCGGCCAGAGGTTTCGCGAATCCATCACGATAGAGGGTGTGGAGCACCCTGTGAAGCTTGAGCTCGACAACAGGGAAGGCACTCAGGTCTATGACATTTTTCTCCTTGGCGGCGGCAATAGCTTCCTCCTTGGTGTCAAGAATGGTCTTTTTTGAAGTAATCTCCATCTCCTGCGTGTCCAGGCATGCCCTCTCTGTGTCATGGCGGGCTGCCGCCTGAGACAACTCGGTTTCCCGAGCGGCAAGCTTGGCCTCATGGGCCTCGAGGTCCTCCATCCGCTGGCGAAGTTGCTCCGCAAGCTTGGTCTGCTCCTCCTGGAAAGTCTTCATACGGGCCTCCACCTCTTCGCGCACGGCGCGAGCGGCCACGGTTTCCTCTTATACCTTCGCTTTGGCAGCCACGGCCTGAGCCCACATCGCCACAACGGCGATGGCGGCCCGGAGCCACCCTAAGAGGAGCTCTAGGCGTCCACCCGCGAGGCGATCACCAGCACTCCCGAAGGCATTACGAACCCGACCCAGAGCAGCGAAGGCCCCGTCCACGACGTCATGGATGGGCACCGGAGGCACCACAATTTTGTTGGAAATATGCCCTAGAGGCAATAATAAATTAGTTATTATCATATTTCCTTGTTCATGATAATCATTTATTATCCATGCTATAATTGTATTGATCGGAGACTTAGATGCATGTGTGGATACATAGACAAAACCATGTCCCTAGTATGCCTCTAATAGACTAGCTCGTTGATCAAAGATGGTTAAGGTTTCCTAGCCATGGACATGAGATGTCATTTGATAACGGGATCGCATCATTAGGAGAATTATGGGATGGACAAGACGCAAACTACAAACGTAGCATATGATCGTGTTAGTTTATTGCTACTGTTTTCTGCATGTCAAGTATCTGTTCCTATGATCATGAGATCATGCAACTCACTGACTCCGGAGGAGTGTCTTGTGTGTATCAAACGTCACAACGTAACTGGGTGACTATAAAGGTACTCTACAGGTATCTCCGAGGGTGTCTGTTGGGTTGGCATGGATCAAGACTGGGATTTGTTACTCCGTGTGACGGAGAGGTATCTCAGGGCCCACTCATTAATACAACATCACAACAAGCCATGCAAGCAATGTGACTAAGTGTTAGTCACGGGATCTTGTATTATGGAATGAGTAAAGAGATTTGCTGGTAACGTGGTTGAACTAGGTATGGAGATACCGACGATCGAATCTCGGGCAAGTAACATACCGAAGAACAAAAGGAACATCATACGGGATTAACTGAATCCTTGAGATAGAGGTTCGACTGATAAAGATCTTGGTATAATATGTAGGAACCAATATGGGCATCCAGGTCCCGCTATTGGTTATTGACTGTAGACGTGTCTCGGTCATGTCTACATAGTTCTCGAACCCACAGGGTCTGCACACTTAAGGTTCGGTGACGTTTCGGTAGTATAGAGTTATGTATGGTTGTTACCGAAGGTTGTTAGAAGTCCTAGATGAGATCCTGGACGTCACGCGGAGCTCTAGAATGGTCTAGAGGTAAATATTGATATATAGGAAGTCCTATTTTGGTCACCGGAAAAGTTTTGGGCTAATCGGTAGTGTGCCGGGAGTGCCGGGAGTGTACCGGGAGACCATCGGGAGGGGTATTTCGACCCAAGAGGCTACATGGGATGTGGGAGAGTGAATACCAGCCCTTAGTGGGCTGGTGGATATCCTACACAAGGACCATTCGGCTAGGAGAGAAAAACCCAAAGAGAAAAGTTGGAAAAAGGCAAAAAAGGGAGTCCTAGTCCTACTAGGATTGGAGGAGGATTCCTCTTCTCCTCCTTGGTTCGGTCGAAGCCTAGGGCTTGCCCCATGAGATCCAAGCCTCCTCCTATCTTCCTCTTATATATAATAGAGGTTTTAGGGTTTTTTCCCTAGATTTTCTGCCACGTGCTACCCTCTCCTCTAGTGCATAGTTTCTCCTCTAGATCGGTTTTCTACAGTGCTTAGGCAAAGCCCTACCAGAATTGCTCCACCACCATCGCCGTGGCGCCATCATGCTGTCAGAGAACTCGTCTACCTCTCCACTCCCTCTTGCTGGATCAAGAAGGCGGAGATCGTCATCGAGCTATACGTGTGCTGAACGCGGAGGTGTCGTCCGTTCGGCGCTAGATCGGAAGGACCATGATCAAGATTACGAGACGGATCGTGATGAGATCGCAGGACAGATCATGATGAGTTTGTGGGACGGATTGTGATTGGATCACGGGACGGATCATGATGAGATCGCGGGACGCTCGGCGATTTGGATCGCGAAGACGTTCGACTACACCAACCGCGTTTCTTAACGCTTCCCGCTTAGCGATCTACAAGGGTATGTAGATCCACTCTCCCTCTCATAGATGCTCATCACCATGGATAGATCTTGCGTGCGCGTAGGAAAAAATTTGTTTCCCATGAAACTTTCCCCAACAAGTTTCCCCCTGAGGAGTCCCCAGCACGGTCGTGGGGGCGCCCCTGGGGAAATGGCGCCACGAAGGGCAGGGGCTCCGGAAGCCGCTCGGTGACCACAGACATGGATGAATCGGTAGGCAGCATGCCCTCAGGGGTTGGCCCTCTAGGCCCTAGCGTCACTACGCCCCCAAGGGCAGGAGTGATGACATCAACGAGCATCGGGGTCTTAGGGGGCTCGGCGATGGGGGCCTGAGGGGTCGCCTCGTGAGCCCTCTCTTCTTCAGCAGCAGGTGGCGGCGTATGTGCAAGGGCAGGCAGCGCGTCGGGAGTCGCCTTCGGCTTGACGCCCGGCTTCTTCTTCCTCATCTTCAACATAGCGACATTCCTGGTCACCAAGCAATAGGAGGTCGTCAATGCACAAGCTATAGACATATGAGCCAAGCCAAGTCGAGTCACTTCTCCTCGACGTCGACCCACTTCCTCTTCCTTTCCACCCTGGCAACGACCGGGCGCCCGAACTCCCCATGCAGAGGGGGCCACCACGCGGAGGAGCAGAGTCGCCGATAGCCGAGGTGACACCAGAGGAGATTTCCATGGCCCCGTCCTTGCCCACCTTGCCGACGAGTGGTGATTCGAGCGGGGGCGACGCCAGCGCCTCGATCGACCTGCCAGCGAAGGCAGGGCGCACTGGAGAAGATTTGGTGTCACGCTTCCGGGGAGTCGCCACGCACGCATACCGCATGGCACGAGGGGCTGGCCCCGGCCCCCTGGAGTCTTTAGCGGCGCATGAGGAGCCCGCAGCAGAAAGTTCACCAACGTCGTCGTCATCTTCACGCTCGCGTAGAAGCATGCCCTGCAACGGGGGGGACGCCCCCGCCGGGCCGTTGTTGTCGGTCCTTTCCAAGTCCTGCCCGCACGAGGTAGCGCTGGAAGACACCACCACCGTACTAGGGCCCTTGGCTAGGAAAAGCCCCAACTATTTGAAGACAGGCATCACGGCAACTAGGTCAGCCCCGTTGTCACGGTAGTACCCTGGGAAGGTCGCCCGGGTCACCGCCGAGCAAGGTCGCCATAGCCCGACTCAGTTCCTCGGGAGATATGAGCGCGGACTGAAGCCTAAGGTTGTCGCCGCTGCCCTGATACTCCCACAAGGGCCTAGAATGGGCCTGAAGAGGCGCCAGGCGCTGCACCAAGAACTCCTTCACTATCACCCCACCAGTCAGCTTCTTGGCGCTGATATCACGGGTGAAGCGCTCTAGAATAGGCTCGGCCTGGGGGTCGGAAAGCTTCATAGAGCTCCACGCAAGAGTCTTTTCCGCCAACCCCTTCGACAGATCCAACCGAGGGTTGGTGTGCTAGAGATCCATGAGGACCCAGTGGTGCCTGAAGTTCTCCACCTTCTTCCCGGCCTTCAGAAGCATGTTGCCGCTCTGGACCACGGCGAAAGAGACACACGCCAACCACTTGGCGTCGTCGTGCAAGTGCAAGCTGAAGAAATGACGGAACAGAGCGACCGAAGGCCGCACGTGCATGAAGGCCTCATAGTAGAAGGCAAAGATAGACAAGAGAAAGATGGAGTTGGGCTGGAGGTGAAGGGCCTGGATCCTGTAGTGGTCAAGGATGGTGGTGAAGAATGCAGAGAAGGGTGGAAAGAGCCCGACGAAGATTCTATGAAGGAAGAAGGGGTATACCACCTGGGATGAAGGCCGCTTCGCCGAGGAGCCACCCCAAATTAGTGTCCGCCCTCTCTCGTTGGACCCATCCGCCGTCCAAGGGAGCACGGAGTGAAGGTTCTCGTCCTTGGCGATGGTAGACCCCAAGAGCACCAGCGAGACAGGAGTGGAGGTAGAGCCCTGCGCCTCCGGCTTCTGCTTGCCGGCGGGAGCCATCACAGAGCTAGCGGGGCCGAAGCAGGAAGGAAGAGGACGGAGTGGCGTTGGATATGGGGAGGCGCCTGCTAGAGTGAGAGAACAGGGAGGCAAGAGCAGGTGCGCAGGAAGAGAAGGCAATAATAGCCCAACGCTAGAAATCAGGCTCCTAGCAATTCGAGTGGAGGCAAAAAGGGCGAGGGGCATCTGACATCAGCCGCACAACACGCGCCAGGCCTGGCCCGCAGGCGAATGGGTCCCGTAGCGCTCCTGGCCACCCTTAGGGCTCCTCCTCGAGGACGGCCCGAGCATGCAGCGGGCTCGGGGGCTACTATTGGTGTTTTGGGACTGGGGGTACCCAGACCTGCCTGCATGTGTCCAAGGCATGGCCCACCTCGACGACCAAACACAGCAAGGTGTGGTCCCATTCAGGACAAGGCCCTCGCGAGGGCCCTGGCCTCACGAGGAGGAACAACTACAAGACCCACGAAGGATGGGCCTACCTAGGACCCCTCCGGAGGGGCGGAAGTTCCTATGCAAGGTCCGGCCTCTGGAGTCAAAGATGATGCAAGGAACGACAGGCGAGCGCTAGTGCGCTAGGCGGAGCAGTTTCCCCTTTAGTGCAAAGGGAGCAAGGACATACGTGGGTTCCCAAAGCACTCCCCAATGGTTTACATTCCGGTACAACAAGATCACAACCACCCGCCCTGTAGGGCAGATGTCATCGTTAAGCCCGTCCCTCCGGGATTGACAGCTACTTTGCAGGCGAAGATCGCCTTTGGGCAGGGCAAGCACCAACCCCCGTCCCCTTCAAAATTGGCCGTTGTGGGATCCCTTCCCGCCATGGTGATAAGAGAAGTGGACCTGGGCCACCGATATATACAGAGCGTAGGTTGCACCATAGAGAGGAACATATCCAATCCAACACTTTATCACCCCACGCACCACCACGAGAGAGCCAACCAAGAACACATCTTGAGCGCCCTCGCGAGGCTCAAGCGCATTATACTAGTTCATCCACCAAACCTCCACGAGAGAGAATCCACCAAAGCAGGAGTAGGGTATTAGGCTTCGCAGCGGCTCAAACCTGGGTAAACCGTCATGTTCATCTTCTACCTTGTCATCCTGCGAGTACTTTGCCGTGTTCACTGAGTAGTGAGCTAGGTCGGACGAGGCTGTTGGGGATCTTTGCACACGCCCATGTGTTCGAACCTTAAGGGTTTTGCGGAGCCTGAAATCCGACAGTTTGGCACTCTTAGGTTCTACTCCACTCCATATTCATCTTCCTTGAACCAAACTTATTTCCTAATCATCATGCCATGTGAATAGTGCCCAAAACTATTTTTATCAAATATTTTTTTGACCAAAAAGGATTTATTCAAATTACGTTTTCAAAAAACCCCGAGTTGAGGTTTGCACTACAAGTCCTTAAATTGGGTGGATCCTTTTTACCTAAAGGCTTTATTTGAAACCTACTATATATATGACTTTCCAAAACCACCAGTTATTAATTTTAAAGACTATTTTGCTATTTACTCAAAGGGCTTTTTCTTAAGGCCAAAAATGGCCTTTTATAGGGAAAATTTATTTAAATACTTTCAAAATATTTCAAAAAAATTAAGGAAACTCAGTGGACATATATTTTCCATATATATGAGTTTCAACACATGGTCGTGTTCAAAATCAAGGGCAAAACCCCTCAAAACCCTTTCTGTCCAAATCAAGCTTTTGAAATATTTCTATAAGAAATATACTCAATAAATTCCAAAAACATTCCATCAAGTTAACATTGTCATAAGTGATGATCTTGCAAAGTTTCATCTCAATCCATGTCGATTTGATTCATGCAACTATTCCAAAACCCTCCCTGTCCAAATTCAAATTTGAGCAACTTTACATTGTGAAGTTTCTTCCCTTGACCCCAAACTTTGTGGAAATGTTCTAATCACCAAATAATGGTGCTACACCAAGTGGTGCATCAAAGGGATTATCTTAGCATGACTAGATCTATAGAAACTAGTTTATGTTAATTTCTAGGGTTTCACAAAGTTACATTGTGAACTTTGTTCAATCAAGTTCAAACTTGGTGATCAGGTCTAATACTAATCACCATTTGATCCTGTGAAATCTTATGGAAAGCAAAGCCCATTTTCTTGCCCTAACCTCTATCAAAGACCTTCTGCAAGTTTGGTAAAAACATGTTCTGACCACCTTTTACTCTTCCTCTTGGCCTCAAACTTTTACCAATGTCTCTAGGGTCCCCCCTTCACTCCCAGTAAGAATCTCAAGCCTCATACCCATGGGTAAGTGGTGTAAAACCCCATTTTTACTATCTGGACAGTAGCAAAACACCCCTCTCTACACCTCCCCTCTTATTCTATTAACCTCCCAGGGCATCCAATGCTAGAATAACCTAGCTTAGATCCCCCTAGAGTCCCTAGACACAAGTTGTCGTGCCCAAAACGCCAAAGGCATGCCATGGCACGCCATTTTGGCGCCCTGGACCGCGCTACAGTGCGTCGCCACACCGTAGCAGAAGCATCCCGAGGCTCCCAACCACATTGGGATGGGGGATCTTGTCCCCCTGGTCGGCCTCAACGTTCGCAGCACGGCAGGCAGGCGGACCCTCTCCTTTCTCTGTCCTCTCTCTCGCACGTGTGCCCGGTGCCGCCCAGCTCGGCCAACCACAGTGCTAGCACGTGTGCGCTCCACTGCCTCTCTCTCCTCCCCCTTAGCCGTGGACGTGCCGCAGCAACACCGCAGACACGCCCTCGCCCCCTCTACCCGACCCTGGCCTCAGCCCCGAGCTCGCCCGCGCACCCGAGCTCGGTGGACCACCGGGCACCTATAAAAGGGCCTCCCAGCGTCTCGTTCTCCCCTCTAAATCCCTCCTCTCCCTTCCACTCGCCCTTCGGGAGCCCAGCTCGACCTCCCCATGCTCGAGCGCTCGAGATCGAGCAGAATCTCTCCACAGCATCGCTGCCATCGATTTCAAGGTACAGAGCCCCCCCCCGGCCCTCCCTCTTCCTTGGCTGCTCCTCCCTCACCCCTCTAATGCATTCCCCCCTACTCCTCGTCCATTTTGCAGCACGGGACGGCCCCAGCGACCTCCTCCCGAAGCTATTCCGCCGCGGGACCTCATCGTCGGTGACCCGCACCTCCCCGTCGACCATCTCCAGCACCTCCCGAACAGCGGCAGCCTCCTGAGTCCATCCCCGCCCTCAGCTCCCCTCGTCTTGCCGTTCTTGACCGCCGGAAAGCTTCACCGCCCCCTGTCCACAGGTGGGAGATGACAGGTGGGACCCCCTGTTATCCCCGCACCCCTCTCTCTCCCTCTCTCTCTCCCTGACGCTGGGGCCTGTGCGTCATGTTCAAACCTGGCCGCGCTCATGCCCGCAGCTCAACTGAGTCGGCCTGGCCAGTTGGCCCAGTGCGGCTGGGCATTTGGCCTAGGGCACAATACCCCCTTTCCTTTTTCTTTTTCTGTTTGTTTTCCAACAAAACCCAAAAGGTTAAAAATAAATCTTATGCCAAATATTTTTCCACCTAAATTCTTGGAATAATATGTATAATTTAATAGTGGCATTTGTGAAATATATTGAAAACTTCTTATGCATTGTTTTATTTTAAAACCTATTTTAGGCATCCTTTTGCCTCTGTTTAAATAGTTTTTATAAATGTTTTCACAGCAAAACCTTAAACAAATATTCTTAGTATGATTTTTAGTATTTATTAGGGTAGGGTAGCATTTCAGTAGTAAATTTGTGTGCTCTGTTTTTGTGTGATGCTTATTACTATCATTATTTATTACGACGATAGATTGCATTGTTGACGAGGGAGTTGGACCTGAAGACTTTGAAGACCCCAAAGACTTTGTTGAGCCAGGCAAGCAACCCTTTGACCATGTTAAGAAACCATTTTTATGCATGCATATAGCACCTTATTCCTTTTTGTTGATCATGTGATGTGGTGACCACTTCGGTGGGATTCCTCCGTTACTTTTACCGTTGATACTTGCATCGTGCATGACCCTACCATCCTTATGAGGGTTGTGCGGGTGGGAATAGATAGGATGCTAGTAGATGTTACGCAAGTGGGATCGGGATTATGCATGGTGATGGAAGAAAAGAAATGATTACAAAGACTTTTTTGAAAACCCCGTCGGGTGCCACTAATGCCCGAGGGATATTGTGATGAGTTGCGTAATCACTTGAGAAAGAAGTATTGTACCGGAATAAGTGAGTGTGTGTGTTTTTGAAAGCGGAGGGTTTAAGATTTGTCGACCATCCCAACCTTACATGCACAACCACGATACCCCTTATGGGACGAGGCTTTGTTGATTACATTGGTGGGTGCTAGGAAGGATCCCACATTACTAGTGGCGGGAGTGGCGTCGTCACTCTCGATACGGGGTCATGCTGGTATGGACGATCATGCGCTGTCTTCACAGGCACCGGGCACATCGTTGGTTCCTGCATGGATGCTATGTGTGATGTACATCATGTGGGCTATGTACCAATTGACTGGACTCTTTGTTTAGTATCGACAGGGGAAAGGCATTGTTCGGGTGCTTACCTTGGGTACGTTAAATATCACGAGTCGTGGATGACATAGAAGTTCCCCGAGTCTTGTGGATAAAGTGTGAAACCTATGCAGAGTGTAAAACTATTGGAATAGCCATGTCCACGGTCAAGGATAGTTGGGTGGTGCTGCTTATTCCACGTCCAGATGTTTTCCTAAAAAACTTGGTGTGTGTGTGGTTGACACGGAGATGACACTTGACCTAAGTCCGATGACTTGACATGATGGTGAACACGAGAAGTTCAACCCACACTTGATGATAACTGAGATTTTGATACGTGGGCCTGCAGCTATCAGTGACGGTGTGGGTGTGGACGTTGGTTCGGACGAAGCAGTACAGGGGGTCATGGCCCGTGTGTGGTTTTAAAAATCGACGCCGCGGGGACCAGCAACTGACGGTGATGCTTTCGTGGATGCTCTTTGAAGGCCCTTTTGTGTAGTTTTTTTCTTCTTCCGCCTGCCTTTCCAGATCCTTGCTCGCTAACTCTTTACTCCTTTTGTCTTTTGCTCTAAAAAGAGATATGGCAGGGAGAAGATCCATGCTAACAGAAATAGTGATAGCTTTCTCTTTCCATGATTGGCTGGTTTCGACGATCAAGCAATTTATGTGTACTTAATTAAAATACACCGATTAATTGCGATGAGAGGGGTTTTCTCTCTCGTTTTTTATTGTTCTCGTTCATTTTCATGAACCCGGTGAACTCAATTCAGTTCAGAACCGACATATGTGCCTTGACAAGATTAAGCGTGCTTTATGGAAGGGAAACGTTTCCACCTGGTGCGTCAGACACACGTGGGTATCCACCATCGAGCTGACGCTGGCTCAAATAGTCGGTCAAGTCGATTATATCGGCACCATCAAGTTGAAGCTGGAGGAGTGGTCGTTCTACAAGGAGACATACTCCGGGGACCCAAAGAGGTTTGAACTCTGGGGTGTGCTAGTTCCCTCGCCCTACTCTACCTCGTGACGATGCTCCGACGTGCTCAAGCTAAGTAAGTAGAACAACAAACACAACAGTTTACCCAGGTTCAGGTCACCTTGCGGTGTAAACCCCTATTCCTTCTTGTTTTGTTTGCTTGAGGGTGAAAAGGAATACATAGATGGGTTCTGGCTAGCCCGGGGTCGATCCCCCTCTACTGCGGCAGTTCGCCCTATCTTATACTCACCATGGTCCTCCTCCCCCGGAAACACACGGCGTGAAATGTTGCCACAATGGCCAGTTTGAAGGGAGACAAGACTGTAGCTTATATTAACAAAAGTGGTCTTCGGCTGTGATACGTCTCCAACGTATCTATAATTTTTGATTATAGCATGCTATTATATTATGTGTTTGGATTTTTTATATGCATTAGTATGCTAATTTATATTATTTTTGGGACTAACCTATTAATCTAGAGCCTAGTGCGAGTTTTTGTTTTTTCCTTTCTTTTGAGTATTCCAGATAAGGAATATTAAATGGAGTCCAAACAGAATAAAATCTTTGCGATGAATTTTTCTGGACCAGAAGACACCTAGTAGGCTTGGAGTGCAAGGCAAGGGACCTGCCAGGAGGTCACAAGCCAGAGGGGCGCGGCCACCTCCCTGGTCGTGCCTGGTAGGCTTGTGACTCCCTGGCAGGAATCCTAACCCTAATCTTCGTCCTATAAATACCCAAATATTCCCCCAATACCAAAAAGAGCCACGCAAATACTTTTCCAGCGCGAGAAGCCTCCATTCCCGAGAGATCTAATCTTGGAGAATTTTTCGGTAATCTGTTGGAGGGGATTCGATCATGGAGGGCATCTACATCAACTCCATTGCCCGTCCGATGATGCATGAGTAGTCCACCACAGACCTATGGGTCCATAGCTAGTAGCTAGATGGCTTCTTCTCTCTTTGTGCTTAAATACCATGTTCTTCATGATCTTCATGGAGATCTATTCGATGTAATACTCTTTTGCGATGTGTTTGTCGAGATCTGATGAATTGTGGGTTTATGATCAGCTTATCTATGAATATTATTTGGTTCTTCTCTGAATTCTTATATGCATGATTTCATATCTTTGCAAGTCACTTCAAGTTATTGATTTGGTTTGGCCAACTAGATTGGTAATTATTTCAATGGGAGAAGTGCTTAGTTTTGGTGATGAACATGCGAACTAGGACGATTCCTAGTCAGAATGTCTATATGATTAAGGCAGATGGCATGGGTTCACGCTTTCGATCAAGATTTCTGCTGTTTGTTATGTTTAAGTGTTTGGCCCTTGTGGCCCTATCTATGTAAGACTTGACCTTCATGGTGCTTATTTGTGTAAGACGCTAAATGTGGATGTAAGACTCTTGTTAATCAGCTTCTGTGTGTCCACTGAGCAGTGATCTCTGTGATCACTGTACATGTGCATTCGATGATCATGACTTATGAGTCGGGGTCCCCACAGAGCTGGTATCAGAGACATCCTGAGTGTAGGAAGCCCTTAGTTAGCATGGACGTTAGTTAGGATAAACCCGTTTTCAAAACTACACCTAGGACCTATACTTATGAGTTCTGCACTATTTACCTCTTCTATTCTTCACACAACACTCTGCTGCCTCTCCTCCCTTCTGACCTTTGTAGATGGCCGTCGTACCCGAAGCCTTCCCTGTTGGGTTCTATCGTAGGTGCATCGCATGCGAATTAAATTTTTCCTAAGCGCAAAACATCCAAGAAGATGCTATGGAGGTGGATCACAGATCATTACCACTAGACGCCCAATGTCGTGCAGCGGAAGTAGAGTTGGGGCAGCGCATTCGTGTGGTCCGTCTCCTTGTTCGATCTCCCACGGATAGCCAATGCGATCTCCTTCAAACAATAGTCGCCGCATCCCATGTACAGGTTTGCCGAAGCGGCGCGGGTGCACCTCCTCTAACATTATCCACGTGTGCATGAGGAACACTCGTGCGGCGGACTGCTAGGTCCGATCACATGGTCGGCGGCGACAACGGGAGGTTGCTAGTTGCAACTCATGCAAAGCCCTAATGGAGGCGCCGGAGCGATCAACCGGATGGGTGTGCCGCACCTCCACAATATATAGGCATCCGGCGCAGGCTCAACTATTGGGCCTCGCATGGATCCTAAAACCCACGTGTTCCTTCCCTTAAGTGCGTGACCCTTTAGGTTCTCGTCCACTTGATCGCTTGTCAGATTACATCCGACTCGACCGGTTGGTAGCGGCCTTTAGCAAGATGTGCCGACTCCAAGTGTCCGATGAAGCTGGTTAGGCGAACCTGTACTTCACACTTTTGTTCCCTTTGCCACACGATATATGTTGTCGTGCACAAGGCGATATCATCATCCTTGTTGTATAACGACCTCTTTCTTGTTCCGGTGAATCCGACAAACATTCAGATTATCTCATAATCCTCATCACATGGCCATGCTTATCCAAGTGAGATCATGTCACACCCAATATGCGATCCTATCCTTATTTCGGCACGAGGGCCTCGACAGGGATAGAAGCGCATCTTGTCGTGTTGCAAGAATCGATATCATTACAAGTCCATGTACAAAAGAGATGAGTATATGGAATTGGCTTACACTATCACACCCTATGATTTGCCTCATGACTAAGTTATCATGACTCAAAAATTAGGGCCAACTAAAACTTTTTCTGTGCTTGTGATGCTTGACTTGATTGTTGATTTCTTGTTTGCTTTCATGTGCTCTATATTCATAAAACTCTCTCCTACTCTCAAAACTCTTTTCTCTGACCTAGAACTCTTGTCCAATGATCATGCCATGTGTATAGGACTTAAAACTATTTTTATCAAAATTTATATTTACCAAAAAGAATTTATTCAAATTAGGTTTTCCAAACCCCCTGAGTTGAGGTTTGTACTACAAGTCCTCAAATAGGATGGATACTTTTTTCCCAAATTCTTTATTTGAAACCTACTATATATATATAACTTCCAAAGACCACAAAATATTATTTCAAAAGATTATTTTCATATTTTATTTAAAGGCTTTTTGTTCAGACCAGAAATGGTCTTTTATAGGGAAAAATTATTTAAATGCTTTAAGAATATTTGAGAAAATTTAGGAAAACTCAGTGGACATATATTGTCCATATATGAGAGTTTCAACACATGGTCATGTTCAAGATATTGGACAAAACCCTTCAAAACCCTATTTGCCTATTTCAAGGATTTGAAATATTTATATAAGAAATATTCTCACAAAAATCCAGGAAAATTCTAGCATGTCACATATGATATATGTGTTCATCTTGCCAAGTTTCATCTCAATACCACTTGTTTTGATTCACCAAAATATCCTAAAACCATTCCTGTCGAAAGCCATTTTTGATCAACTTTACATTGTGAAGTTTCTCCCCTTGACACCAAACTTTTCGGTAATCTGCTGGAGGGGGATTCGATCACGGAGGGCATCTACATCAACTCCATTGCCCCTCCGATGATGCGTGAGTAGTCCACCACAAACCTACGGGTCGATAGCTAGTAGCTAGATGGCTTCTTCTCTATTTGTGCTTCAATACCATGTTCTTCATGATCTTCATGGAGATCTATCCGACGTAATACTCTTTTGCGATATGTTTGTCGAGATCCGATGAATTGTGGGTTTATGATCAGCTTATCTATGAATATTATTTGGTTCTTCTCTGAATTCTTATATGCATGATTTCATATCTTTGCAAGTCTCTTCGAGTTATTGATTTGGTTTGGCAAACTAGATTGGTAATTCTTGCAATGGGAGAAGTGCTTAGTTTTGGTGACGAACATGTGAACTAGGATGCCTCCCAGTCAGAATGTCTGTAGGATTAAGGCAGATGTCATGGGTTCACGCTTTCGATCAAAATTTCCGTTGTTTGTTATGTTTAAGTGTTTGGCCCTTGCGGCCCTATCTATGTAAGACTTGGCCTTCATGGTCCTTATTTGTGTAAGACACTTAATGTAGATGTAAGACTCTTGTTATTCAGCTTCTGGGTTTTCACTGAGCATTGATATCTGGGATCACTATAGACGTGTATTCGATGATCACGACTTATGAGTCAGGGTCCCCATAGAGCTGGTATCAGAGCCATCCTGACTGTAAGAAGCCCTTAGTTAGCATGGACATTAGTTAGGATAAACCTATTGTCAAAACTACACCTAGGACCTATACTTACGAGTTCTGCAATATTTACCTCTTCTATTCTTCACACAACACTCTGTTGACTCTCCTCCCTTCAAACCTTTGTAGATGGCTGTCGTACCCGAAGCCTTCCTTGTTGGGTTCTATCATAGGTGCATCGCATGCGAATTCAAATTTTCCTAAGCGCAGAACATCCAAGAACATGCTATGGAGGTGGATCACAAATCGTTACCACTAGGCGCTCAATTTCGTGCAGCGGAAGTAGAGTTGGGGTAGTGCGTTCATGTGGTCCGTCTCCTTGTTCAATCTCCCACGGACAGCCGATCCGATCTCCCTCGAACAATAGTCCCTGGATCCCATGTACTGGTTCGCTGGAGTGGCGCAGGTGCACCGCCTCTAACGGTATCCGCGCATGCATGAGTAACACTCGTCCGGTGGACTGCTAGGTCCAATCACACGGTCAGCAGCGGCGATCGGAGGTGGCTAGTTATAACTCATGCAAAGCCCTAATGACAGTGCCGAAGCGATCAACTGGATGGGTGTGCTGCACCTCCACTATATATAGGCATCCGGCGCGGGATCAACTCTTGGGTCTCGCATGGATCCTAAAGCCTACGTGTTCCTTCCCTTAAGCACACGACCCTTTAGGTTCTCGTCCACTTGACCGCGAGTTAGATCACATCCGACTCGACCAGTCGGTAGCAGCCTTTAGCAAGACGTGCCGACTCCAAGTGTCCAATGAAGCTGGTTAGGCGAACCTGTACTTCACACTTTTGTTCCCTTTGCCACATGATATATGTTGTCGTGCACAAGGAGATATGGTCATCCTTGTTGCAGCACGACCTCTTTCTTGTTCCGGTGAATCCGACAAACATTCGGATTATCTCATAATCCTCATCGCATGGCCATGCTTATCCAAGGCAGATCATGTCACGCCCAAGATGCAATCCTATCCTTATTTTGGCACGAGGGCCTCGACAGGGATAGAAGCGCATCTTATTGTGTTGCAACAATGGATATCATTACAAGTCCATGTACGGAAGAGATGAGTATATGGAATTGGCTTACACTGTCACACCCTGTGATTTGCCTCATGACTAAGTTATCATGACTCAAAAATTAGGGCCAACTAAAACTTTTTCTGTGCTTGTGATGCTTGACTTGATTGTTGATTTCTTGTTTGCTTTCATGTGCTCTATATTCATAAAAATCTCTCCTACTCTCAAAACTCTTTTCCTTGACCTAGAACTCTTGTCCAATGATCATGCCATGTGTATAGGACTTAAAACTATTTTTATCAAAATTTATTTTTACCAAAAATAATTTATTCAAATTAGGTTTTCAAAAACCCCTGAGTTGAGGTTTGTACTACAAGTCCTCAAATAGGGTGGATACCTTTTCCCCAAATGCTTTATTTGAAACCTACTATATATATAACTTCCCAAGACCACAAAATATTATTTCAAAAGATTATTTTCATATTTTATTCAAATTCTTTTTCTTAAGACCAGAAATGGACTTTTATAGGAAAAATTACTTAAATGCTTTAAAAATATTTGAGAAAATTTAGGAAAACTCAGTGGACATATATTGTCCATATATGAGAGTTTCAACACATGGTCATGTTCAAGATATTGGACGAAACCCTTCAAAACCCTATCTGCCTATTTCAGGGATTTGAAATATTTCTATAAGAAATATTCTCACACAAATCCAGGAAAATTCTAGCATGTCATATATGATATATGTGTTCATCTTTACATGTTTCATCTAAATACCACTTGTTTTGATTCACCAAAATATCCTAAAACTATTCCTTTCCAGAGCCAATTTTGATCAACTTTACTTTGTGAAGTTTCTCCCCATGACCCCAAACTTTGTGGACATGCTCTAATCACCAAATAATGATGATACACTAAGTGGTGCATCAAGGGTAAAAGCTTAGCATAACTAGATCTACAGAAACCTGATTTTGTTAGTTTCTAGGGTTCACAAAGTTTCCATTATCAACTTTCTTCATTTGAGCTGAAAACTTGTGATCAGGACCAAATGGACTTACCATTTACCCCTGGTAAATCTCAAGGCCATAGGATTCCCCTGCCTAGCCCAATCACAGCACAAACACCATCTTTCATAAACTAGTGGACAAGCAAAGTTGACCCAAAAAGATTCCCCTCGCCCCCAACTTTTTACCACAGCATATTATAACCCTCTTCTACCTCCAGTATCTTTGCCATGGCCTCTGTCAATTATTTGTGGGGTAAATCCCTCATTCTCCCTCTCTTTTACCATGGCAAGTCCTCTTATTTCCCTTCACCCATTATTCTGTTCCTGAAAATGCCCCCAAACCTTTCCAAAGGATCCTATGCATCAAACCAAACCCATATATGGCATGCTCATGTGGAAAATATGAGCAAACCATCTGAATCTAGTGTATGGAAATAAGTGTACCTTTGTACTACAAGTACCTTGCCGTCTCATCTCCATGATCTAAAAATTGGTGTGCATGTACTCCCTCCATAGCTAGGGCTACTAGACAAGGTTTTATCCATAGTTCCCTGCAGTAACTCCCAGTAGATCAGCCCGAAGTTTGCTGCTTCAAACTTACCCTCTATGGAAAACCCCTCTAACCAGCTCCATTTACAATGAGATTTTACCACCACTCTTCTGCATGCATGCCTTGCATGCCAGATATAGTGACCCGACCAAAAGGTTTCTTTAGACATGAGTTGGCATGGTGACTACGCTACTGGCACGCAGCAACGGCGCTCTGCCGACAAACGTTTTCATGTAGCTCGCAGCAATCTTCGGTAGGGCATCTCCACGCGCCAATAGCCTCCTCTCATCCTCCCACGCCCTCCCCGACGCTCACAAACCTCCAAGATGCCTCTGGCGCGCGTGCTCACCGCGCCGAAAGCGCGTCCGAGGTCACCCGAGCTCCCCCCTGATCGCCCCCGCCTTTAAGACCCCTCCCCGAGCTCCCTCTCACGGCATTGGCTCTCTCCCCTCCCTTGTACTTCCCTGGACCGAGCCCCTTGATCCCGAGGCTGTCTCCTCCTTAGATGGTCGGAGTTCTCCCGCCATGGCTCCGCTTGGATTTGAGCTTCCTCGAGCTCCCCCCTCTCTTTGGAGCTCGCCAGCACCTCCCCCGCGTCACCTCAGAGCCTCCTGCCCCTTCATCCCCTCTTTCCTTGCAGCTATGGCGTCGCGCCGTGACCGCCGTCAGCTGCATCCGCCTTGACCAACACCATTGGCGACCCTGACTTCCCTAGGGCCCGGGGATGGCCCCAGCAGAAGTGGCTCGCCAGTGATCGGAGCACCGCTGGAGACGGCCGGTGCCGCCGGGGGCGGGCGCCAGAGCCGCTCGGCTCTGCCTCCCCCGCTCCTCCTCTGCTCGAGCAGGAGTAGGAAGAAGGGCCTGACATGCGGGGCCCGCTCTTCGGCGACCCAGATGGCCAGGGCCGTCGGTTTAAGTGTAGGCAGGTCTCCAGGGGCCGCCTCCCCACTGGGAAGGTGTACTACGTGGGAGTACGCTTCCGACGCGGCGTGCGCGCGCTGAGCCGGATGGCAGGGCCGACCCAATATCAATCCTACGTCGCGTGCTCTATATAGCCCACTAGGTTTACCCCCCCTTTTTTCCAATTTCTGTTTTTCCAGAGTTTGTAAAATAGATAGTAAATTCATATTAACTCCAAATCTGGTGATTCAAAATCGTAGAGGTTCCTAAAATCCTCCTCTATCCAAAAATATATCCTACATATTTTTTCCCACAAACTTCTCTCTACTGTTCAAACTTAAATTTAAATTTGAACTATTGGAGAGCCACTTTGCAAATTCATAGAGAATCTAAATCAACTCCAAATTGAGTGATTCAAAATTTCAGATGTCCTAAATATCATTCCCTATTTGTCTATGCATGGTTAACGTTTTTCCCATGCCCCTATTCTGCATGAAATAATAAATGCTCCCTTTCCTATCTATTTCCTCTTAGGAAATTCATAAAAAATCATCCCAACTCGAAATCCAGTGAAACCACTTTCCACATGTTTCTAAAATCATGCCCTATTTGTTGGGTCCATCCACTCATTTTTATAAAAATATTTTCTATTGACATCTTATAGGATCATCATTTCCGACATTCCCTCCATTCAAAACTCCCCCTTGACCCACATCCTCCCAAAAGCTACTTGGTTATTTTTCTTGTGACCAGAGGTGTCCAAGAAAGGTAAAACTCTTATTTATAGAGAACTTTTATTTTCTCCTTGTGGTGTTGCTTATTACGATTGTTTCCGGCAATAGTTGACGAGGTAGACAAAGTGCTCGGAGTGGACGGGAAGCGTGTGAAGACGTCGAAGACATTGCTAAGCCAGACAAGCAGCCCCTTGACCATGAGGAGAAACCATTTTTATTGCATGTCATATAGCACTTTACTTTCATCAGATTTGATCATGTGATGTGGTGTTCCCCTTTTGGTGGGATACCTCCGTTACTCTTACCGTTGAGACTTGCATCGTGCATGACCCTACCACCTTATGAGGGTTGTGCGGGTGGCAGTAGTTAGGTTGCTAATAGATGCTACGCAAATGGGATGGGACTTATGCATAGTGATGGCAAGAAAGTGATGATTTCAAAGACTTTTCAAAAAAACCATCAGGTGCCACTAATGCCCGAGGGAGATGATGAGAAGATGGGTGACCACTTGAGAAAGAAGTGGTGTGCCGGGGCAAGTTAAGTATGTGTTTTCAAAAACGGATTAGGTTTAAGGTCTGCTGACCATCCCAACCTTACTTGCGCAACCACGATACCCCTTATGGGACGAGGCTTTGTTGATTACCTTGCTGGGTACAGGCAAGGATCCTGCATTACTAGTGGCGGGAGTGGCGTGGTCACTGTCGATACGGGGTCGTACCGGTATGTATGATCTTGCGCTGTCTTCACAGACAACGGGCACACCGTTGGTCCCGTCATGGATAATATAACTTAGAGCGAGGCTCGTGTGAAGTACATCATGAGGGCTTGGTAGCAATCAAGTGGACTCTTTGTTTAGTATCGCTAGGGGAAAGGCATTGTTCGGGTGCTTACCTCGGGTATGTTATATACCGCGAGTCGTGGATGACACGGAATCTCCCCGAGTCTTGTGGGTAAAGTGTGCAACCTCTGTAGAGTGTAAAACTATTCGAATATCCGCGTCCGTGGTCATGGACAATTGGAGGTCCTTCTTAAACTACGTCCAGATGTTTTCGCAAACTTGGTGTGTGTGGTGACAAGGATGATACTTGAGTCTAGTCGGATGACTCGGGCATGATGGTTGAACATGAGATGTTCAATCCCTGCTTATGATGATGACGGTGACGTGTTCTTATGAACTCCTGTCCATGGTTGATGCATGCTTACTTAAGTTACTTGATCATGTCATTGCACTCAAAACTACCTTTCTGCAAAATTTACCTATTAGAGTTATATCATGCATTGTTATTGCCTTGTTCCAAACATGGGTTGCTTGCGAGTACATTCAAAGTACTCATTGGCTTGCCACTTGTTATTTTATTGGCCAAGCATGAAAGATTAGGTTATGATGAAGATTACCTCAGTGACGGTCATGTGAGCTAGGATGCTTCCCAGTCAGAATGCCCGTAGGGTTAAGGCAGATGGCATGAGTTCATGCTGTCGTTGAAGATTTCCAATGCAATCATATGAAGACTTGGCCATGAAGGCCATATTTCAGTAAACCGGTATGTAATGGATGTAAGACTCTTGTCATTCCGTTTCTATGTGTTCAGTGAGCATTGGTCTCTAGGATCATTGTGCACATACATTCGTTGATCACGACTTATGAGTCGGGGTCCCCACATACACTCGCCACAATCTACATCAATATCACATCAATACAACAACATATTCAAACATCATATAGAAGAGCAGGGTCCAACTACGAACGAATTCAACCGATAAAATGACATCCATCGTTGCTATCCCAGGCTGTCGCCTGGAACCCATCCTAGATTGATGATGAAGAAGAAGAAGAACCCCAAATAAAACAAGCATCTCGCTCAGGTCAAATCATCGCATTACCTGTACCTGTAACTGTTGTTGTAGTAATCTGTGAGCCATAGGGACTCAGCCATCTCATTTCCAAGGGTATCAAGACTATTAAAGCTTAATAGGTGAGGTATGGTTAAGTGGTGAGGCTGTATCAAGAGACTAAGCATTTATTTGAGTGGTAACTTACGAATACAGAAAGTAAAGTGGGTGGTCTACGCATAATGGACATGAACTAGTCATGATCACTAACTGATCCTGAACACCTATTTACGTCAAACATAACCCCACCGTGTTTTCTCTCGGATAAGGACTCACGAGAAGAGGCAATCATGGTTACACACAAGGTGGTGTATTTTATTAGAGTTTACTTCAAGTTTACTATGACTTGGTGTTAAACAAAGTATCCCAGTTTGCCACATAACCGTGGGCACGGCTTTCCGAAAGATTTAACCCTGTAGGGGTGCTCCAACTCATCCATCACAAATTAACCACACGCTGTGGGAATAACCTCGACCATGGATCTCGTGATCATCGTAGGAAATTTCAAAGGAAATCCAACACCTCGAGATAGCCCGAAGAAGATTGGAATTCCTCACGCAAGACATTCAAGAAAGGTAAAACAAATCCTGCAAGGCCACCCGGCATGTCGACGAACCCGATAGGAGTCACGTATCTCATTCTCAGGACACGACCAGATGAGCACAGTGTACAGTGGCCTGATAGAAATCTCCCGAGTTGCCTCGGGTTGGACCACACATGACTCTAGTTTGGACCAACACTCATGAGGAGCACTGGCCCGGGGATTGATTAAATTATCCGCGGGTGCCGGCGGGTCCCTATGCATTTTATTAGTTATTAGGAAAATGTAGTACCAATGTTGGGTCTTACCAGACAAGCTTTATCCTAAAACAAAAATCAAGGGGATCCCATAACAACCCTGACCATGTTAGGAGCGCTCAATTATGGAACATAACACCGGTTCACAAGTAACTAGGGCGGCAAGAGTGGAACAAAACACCGAGCAAAAGGCCAAGCCTTCCACCCTTTACCAAGTGTATAAGTGTATTAAACTAAATAGCAATAATATTGTGATAACAAAAAAATGTCCATGTTGACACATGGAAGCAATTGCACATACAGCTAGAAACGCTATAAGAAGGGTTGAGAAAGCGATAACATAGCCAATCAAAGGTTTGCTAGGATGTGGAGGGGTCAGAGGCTTTCATGACAATGTTGGGGGCTTGAAAAATGAGCGGTAGGTAGCGAGACATAACGATAAAAGCAGGACAACTAGCATAGCAATGATAGTACATGTATCTAGGAAAATGTGTCATCTTCCCTGAGATCCCACTTGGAAGAAGAATGAGTCCATGAAGAAGACGAGACAACGTAGTCGAACGAATCCTCACACTTTGAATGCTTTTGAAACTCTATCGAGAAGAAGCAATCTGGAACAGCAATCAACGCACGAGAAACACCACAACATATGAATGACGTGATGCGCAACCAAATATGATGCATGTCTAGTTTAAATATGCAAGGCATGGCATGGCATGGCAAGAACAACAAACAGCTACTACACATTAAGTGAAGTTCAACATGCAACGAGTTGCATATTGACGAAACTCCACATTCGAATTATTTAGTTCACTACTGTTAAGTACTCATCAACATTAAATGTTGTTAAACATGGTAAGCGGTGAAACATGAACAACTATATCATCTAGGCATATTAAATGAGGCCAGAAGCAACGAATAACAATTCCGAAACGACCTCATATGCATATTTTAAGTTTGGTACAGATCTAAACTAACCATATTTTAGAGCTGTGAAACAACATAATAAATGTCACCATGATTCTACACATTTTTCTAGCCAAGTTACATGTGTAGAACATTTTTATCGGAGCTACGGTCTTATAGTTATGAAATAAATCATTTTCACATAGCAATTACACAAATCAATGCAAACAAAAAGTTTAAACATTTTTATCACATGTGAAAGTTAGATATTGTGAATCTACATAAAATTCTAGTCACTTCTCATATATAAAGTTTTTACATATGATGCACGGTTAATTAGATATTAGCAATTTTAAAACAGGGTTTTTTCTCTAAATCTTAATTCGTTGGTTAATTAGAAATTCGCATGAAAGGAAATAAACGTCTATGGCCGAATCTGGAGTAGCCCAAAAGCAGCAATGGGCGTTGGATAACACTATGTTGCACATGGCGTCACACAGAGGAAAGGGAGGGCTGGGTTTCTCACCATGGGCTCAAGGCCCGGTCGGTGAGGAGGCGATCCAGGCTGGCCTGGGCATAGCCCACGCGCTGGAGAGGCCTGGCGCTAGCGAGGCGGGGCGTTGAGTTCCCCATCCGCGAGCCGAGCGAGGCCAGCGGCGGCTGGCCAACGACGCCGACGACAGGAGGAGCTCCGCCGAGGGACGGCAACGGCCGAGGGCGGATCCGGCGAGGCTGGACCGGATTCGGGCGGATCTGGGCCCTAGCACCCATCTCCGGTAGCAGAGGTGCGGGATCCGGTGACGGTTGAAGTGGCGGCGGCCATGGCGGGGCTCCTGATGGTGGCTTCCATGGCGGCTCGCAGAGGCAGGGACGACCTGGGTCCGGTGAGGCGGCGACCTGAGGGGGCTCCGGCGCTTCGGCCACGGCGGGTGGCGGCGAGGAGAGGGGGACGGGACGGGCGCTGGCTACGGGAGGAGCTCGGGAGGAGGCTACGGCGGCGCGATCCGGGCCAGATGGGCTCGGGTGGGCTCTGATCTGGGCTTCGCGGGCCCGCGCGGCTGGAGGAGGGGGACATGAAGTGGAGTGGCGGCGGCTGAGGATGGGGGGCAAGGAAACCAAGGGGATGGCTAGGGTTGCCCAATTAGGATGGCTAGGGGTCTATTTATACCAATTAGGGCTAGGGTTAGGTGTTTTTGTTCATTTTTAGACGTTCGATCTTAATTGGAGGCCCGTAAGTGGAGGGGGCTAGGTTAGGCTACGGTGGATCTGTAGATGGGCTAGGTGGAGATGAGAGGGAGGTTTGTGGCTCGTGGCAGGAGGTTTAAAACATCGAAAAACATCCGATAATAAACTGATGACACACTACTACGATTGACCGTTTGGGTATCAAACGAACTCAGAAAGTGACGAAATTTGACAGGCGGTCTACCTACACCATAATAAGACCGCAAGCTAGGTTTCGACCCAATCCGAGAACATTTTTCCCGCGCCTTAAAACGTTTTTTTAAACGATGCCGTTGGCGCGTGCGCATGTGGTTGGTCTTGAAAGGTTGACAGCACGAACGGAGAGAACCGACAGCTACTCACGGATGCAAGTTTTCGAAAACGAGTGATGATTCTATGTAGATGATGCGAATCATGCAATGATGAATGCAGCAACCAAACGAAACACAGGCGAGAATGGAAATAAAAGGGGAATCTTCTGGAGCGTCGGTCCCGGGCTGTTACAACTCTCATCCACTACACGAGGATCTCATCCTGAGATCTAGAATGAGAAGGGGAAGAAGAGAGCAAGAGGAAGAGTTAAAACTTTGTTGCTTCTTTGACGAACGAGTGAAACCAATGGAACACGAAGGATGGAAAGAGATGAAGAACGACATGAGGAACAAGCAATAATCCAAAAGAAATTTCGGCAGCACTTCGGTAGGATAGAGGCAAAACTTGATAAGAAGGAAAACAACTTGGACCTAGAACACAACACTCCGGTAAAAAAATGAATAAGCAAAGAAAGAACATCATGTTAATCAGACTAGATGTGTGTTGAAAAGAGCGACACCACAATGTCTCCAGAACAAGAATAGAAGCTAGATCTTTGAAGAGAAGAGAACGGAGAAGAAAATGACAGCTTCTACCACCATTGAATTTGAAAATCATGGTTGAACGGTGTTGATGGAGAATCAACAACGAAAGGACTAGCTTCTTATGGAGTTAAGGAAAACATATCAAAATTATGAGGTGACAACCTGCCACAACAGAAACAATTGATTGCTTGAGAGCAACAAGATATGCAAAACTTTTTTCACCAAGAGGAGGAGGAAACACTTAAATAATTTATAACACCATGATAGCAACATCCTTAGGAAATGCTTTAGGTGAAATCCAACCCAAGATAACTCCGAGAAGACATGATGGGTTTACTTATCCCATTCTTGACAATTTTACTTCGAGACTCCTCATAATCAAGAATTTAATAACACCATATCAAAAGACAACGGAGAAGGAAATGAACTTCGAAATCCAAGATAAAGAACACTTGAGCACCTCCAACAAGAATCTTGAAGAACACTTCGAGAAGAATTACATCCTTAACAAACCACCATGAAGAACTCTTAAAGAACACTGGAATGAAAGGATGATAGAAAAGAATTGAAGGATGGAAAAGACGAGATTGAGGCCTTCCAATGATTTAGATGATGCTTCGGGACAAGATACTTGAGCAAAACTAGGAACTCCAGAAAAGAAAGATGACCAACTATAACCAAGAATTGATGTCCTGAACACTCCGGAAGAAGGATTGAAACCACCTTGATGAAACTAGAATAAGAATTACATTATGCTTATCCTTCGTCAAGTTAAATTGATGACAAGTAACGGATTTCACACACCACTTATTCTTCTTGAAAGATTGAAAAGAGAGATAGAGCACAAACTTGAAGAAGTCTTGCACGAGAACATCGGTAAGAATTGAAATTAATGGGGATACTACAAATGAATGGAGATACATGGCATGAGGATGAAGAGATCATGATCCGCCTAATAGAAAACTTCGCAAAGCACCAGAATAATTGAGATAGGAACGAAGGAACAACACTTGGGAAGAATTTGAGAATGAAAGCTGAAAGTTGAGAACGAAGAAATCTTATGAAACGATGGCCTTCAGAGGATCAAGAATGAAAACAATATTAAATTCACCGGATAGATATGAAAGGGATTACTCATGCTCAAAAACAATTTAAGAGGATAGCAGGAAGTTGAAACCACGAATCATCAAGAAAATGGACCAAGATTTAAGAGAACCACTCCTTCGATCTTCAAAGATGAGAATGATGGCTAGAAACACCACCAAGAATTATCGAGCCACTCGGAATAATGAATAAAGAAAAGGTTAAGCCAATGATGAAATAATTCAAAGCAATTATGGAGAAGGAATATGAATGATGAAAATCATTCTTACATCATATGAAAAGAACTTGAGAACATATCCGGAAAGATTAGAAGAGCCAGGTAAGATCCTGGGGAAAAACCTGTGGGTTATGGGCCCACTCAAAGAAGCACCGTTGAAATGATTTCTTAGAAAGAGAGATTGCACTGGTAGAAATGAAAACTTGAAGAGGTGAGAACCTCAAAATAATTTGGAAGGATTGAAAGAAAACATGAATCTTCTGAGATATCTTCAGAACTCCGGATAGAACATAGAGGGATGAATTAATAAGAGAGGCTTGATGAGAATTCCAACATGAAAAGCATTTAATGAATGAAAAAGATATAATGTACACCGAGATCTAGAATTGAATCCACCGGAGAAGAATAACAACAAGAACTAGGAATATGAGGATAGATCTTGAAACTGAAATGCCTGAGAACCTCCACAAGAACTCACCGGATACAAAATGGAAGAAAAGATAGCTTTAGCATCACATGAATAGAGAAGGCACTTGGGTGGAAATATAATCACTAAAGAAAAATGGCGGGAGGGTGGGGAAAACAAGACAATTTGGAACACGTGAGATGAACTCCGGAAAGAAACACGAGGATTGATCTTGCAATATTGAAGAGGATAGAATTATCTTGAATAGAAGCACACCAGTAGGAAAAGAATTGATATGATACCTTGATTGAGCACAAGAATTAGCAATCCCACAGAAATATGAGAACACTTGTTAGGAAAGATATGAAATCCCCACTTGACATCGAAACAACTCGAATTACCATAGTACAACAAAACAAAGGATGAGGCTTACGAAACAGCCAGAACAAATACATGACAAAGATTCCGCTCGATAGTTTCGTGGTAAGGTTCGCACGGGCTCGATCTTATAGTAGACATCATGTGCAAGGCAGTGCACACGACATACGATGCATCCCCGAGTCGTAGCAAGCTACAAGGACTCTTTAAGATGCAACGAGACCATTGTAAGAAAGACCATGAACAAACAAATCCACTAGATGTCGAACCCCAACCTCACATCATGATCTGTTGGAAGATATCCTAGGTAACTACTTGAATTCCCACCTAAGAACTCCCGAAACTTTCTTGGTTATGCAATCGGGTGTTGGGGATACAAGGAGGAAATATCTCACACAACTAACAAGTCCTACACCCCAACTGTATCCATCCTTCAACACATAACTAGAGGCTTTGGAAACTCAACTATCTCGGAACCTCAAAAACACAACGATACCAAACATGGCTGTACCCCGGACGCCTCCCCAGTACTGGGTGACTCCGACCTTATCTCTACACGAGAAGTATTGAAGCAATTTTGAACATCCTCCGTCCTGAGATACTAAGGAAACTGAATGACAACAATGTGTCAAGAATCCCCTGGATCTCAACTCCCCCGAAGAAATCAGGTCAGACAAGAGGCACCAAGACAGAACTCTATCACATCAGCATCATAGAGATTCCAAAATACCCGCGTGATCCTAAGAAAAGTTAGGGAGAAGAGGGTAGAATCAAAATTCCTAAGTCATAATTCCTCACCAGAGCATAGAAGAGGAGTAAAAAGAATCATACTCTCCGATATAGCTAGACTCAAAATAGTTTTTCACTAGACTCGACTCGTCCAAGTTCAATCAATCAAGGGGGCTCTTAGATTGGTAAAGACTCTGATACCAACTTGTCACACCCAAGATGCGATCCTATCCTTATTTTGGCACGAGGGCCTCTACAAGGATAGAAGTGCATCTCGTCGTGTTGCAAGAATGGATATCATTACAAGTACATGTACAAAAGAGATGAGTATATGGAATTGGATTACACTCGCCACAAGCTACATCAATATCACATCAATATCACATCAATACAACAACATATTCAAACATCATACAAAAGAGCAGGGTCCGACTACGGACGAATTCAAACGATAAAATGACATCCATCCTAGCTATCCTAGGCTGCCGCCTAGAACCCATCCTAGATTGATGAAGAAGAAGTAGAACTCCAAATAAAAAAAGCATCGTGCTCACGTCAAATCATCCCATTACCTGTACATGCAACTATTGTAGTAATCTTACAAGGACTCAGCAATCTCATTTCGAAGGGTATCAAGACTATTAAAGCTCAGTAGTTGAGGTATGGTTAAGTGGTGACTCTACATGAAGCGACTAATCATTTATTTGAGTGGCTAACTTACGAATACAAAAAGTAAAGTGGGTGGTCTACACATAACGAACGTGAACTAGTAATGATCACTAACTGATCCTGAACACCTACTTATGTCAAACATAACCCCATCGTGTTCTCTCTCGGATAAGGACTCACGAGAAGAGACAGCCAAGGTTACGCACACATTTGGTGTATTTTATTAAAGTTTACTTCTAGTTTACTATGACCAGGTATTAAAAAAAGTATCCAAGTTTGCCACATAACCGCGGGCGCGGCTTTCCAAAAGATTTAACCCTATAGGGGTGCTAAAACTCATCCATCACAAACTAACCACACGCCGCGGGAATTACCTCGACCATGAATCTCATGATCATCCTAGGCAATTCCAAAGGAAATCCCACACCTCGAGATAGCCCAAAGAAGATCAAAATTCCTCACGCAACACATTCGAGAAAGGAAAACAAATCCTGCAAGGCCGCCCGGCGTGTCGACGAACCCGATAGGAGCCGCGTATCTCATTCTCAGGACACGACCAAATGACCATATCGACAGTGGCCTGATAGAAATCTCTCGAGTTGCACTAGGTTGGCCCCGCATATGACTCTAGTTTGGGCTAACAGTCATGAGGAGCACTGACCGCGGACGTGGCTATTCGAATAGTTTTACACTCTGCAGAGGTTGCACACTTTGCCCACAAGACTCAGGAAACTTCCTTGTCATCCACGACTCGCGGTACATTACATACCCGAGGCAAGTACCCGAACAATGCCTTTCCACTAGCGGTACTAAACAAAGAGTCCACTCGATTGGTACCCACTCCCCATGATGTACATCACACGAGCCTCGCTCCAGACCATACCATCCATGAGGGGACCAACGGTGTACCCGGTGCCTATGAAGACAGCACATGATCGTACATATTGGTACAACCCCGTATCGAGAGTGATCACGCCACTCTCGCCACTAGTAATGCGGGCTCCTTGACAGTACCCACCAAGGTAATCAGGAAAGCCCCGTCCCATAAGGGGTACCGTGGTTGCGCATGTAAGGTTGGGTCGGTCAGCAGACCTTAAAACTCTCCGTTTTCGAAAACTCGCCCTCCACTTGTTCCGGTACACCACTTCTTTCTCAAGTGGTCACCCAACTCATCCTCATCTCCCTCGGGGGTTTTAAGGTCACATAACCGCGGGCGCGACTTTCCAAAAGATTTAACCCTACAGGGGTGCTAAAACTCATCCATCACAAACTAACCACACGCCGCGGGAATTACCTCGACCATGAATCTCATGATCATCCTAGGCAATTCCAAAGGAAATCCCACACCTCGAGATAGCCCAAAGAAGATCAAAATTCCTCACGCAACACATTCGAGAAAGGAAAACAAATCCTGCAAGGCCGCCCGGCGTGTCGACGAACCCGATAGGAGCCGCGTATCTCATTCTCAGGACACGACCAAATGACCATATCGACAGTGGCCTGATAGAAATCTCTCGAGTTGCACTGGGTTGGCCCCGCATATGACTCTAGTTTGGGCTAACAGTCATGAGGAGCACTGACCGCGGACGTGGCTATTCGAATAGTTTTACACTCTGCAGAGGTTGCACACTTTACCCAGAAGACTCAGGAAACTTCCTTGTCACCCACGACTCGCGGTACATTACATACCCGAGGCAAGTACCCGAACAATGCCTTTCCACTAGCGGTACTAAACAAAGAGTCCACTCGATTGGTACCCACTCCCCATGATGTACATCACACGAGCCTCGCTCCAGATCATACCATCCATGAGGGGACCAACGGTGTACCCGGTGCCTATGAAGACAGCACATGATCGTACATATTGGTACAACCCCGTATCGAGAGTGATCACGCCACTCTCGCAACTAGTAATGCGGGCTCCTTGACAGTACCCACCAAGGTAATCAGGAAAGCCCCGTCCCATAAGGGGTACCGTGGTTGCGCATGTAAGGTTGGGTTGGTCAGCAGACCTTAAAACTCTCCGTTTTCGAAAACTCGCCCTCCACTTGTTCCGGTACACCACTTCTTTCTCAAGTGGTCACCCAACTCATCCTCATCTCCCTCGGGCATTAGTGGCATCTGACAGGGTTTTCGAGAAGCCTTTGAAAGAATCACTTCCTTTTTGTCTCTATGCATAAATCCCATCCCACTTGCGTAGCATCTATTAGCATCCTAAGTACACCCACCCGCATAACCCTCATAAGGTGGTAGGGTCATGCTCGATGTAAGTGTCAATGGTAAAGTATCGAGGCATTCCACCGAAGGGGTAACACCTCATCATGATCAATTATCGAAGCAACAAGGGCTATCTGACATGCATGAAAAGTTTCTTAACATGGTCAAAGGGTTGCTTGCCTGGCTCAACATTTTTGAAAACTATTAAACAGAGGCAGATAATGCCAAATATGGATTTTTAAATTAAAACAGTACATAAAATGTTTTCAATTTTTTTTACAAATGTCACTAATAAATTCTATGTAACATTCTAAGATTTTAGGTGAAGGAATTATGGGCATTGGATATATATTTTTCCCTGTGGAATTTTTGGAAGAACAGAGAAAAAGAAAAAGGGAAAAAGTTACTCTGCCTTGTCGGGCCACAGTACCAAAGCCGAGCTGGCCCAGAGGGGAAACCTGCCCAGGACGAGGCGCCGCGCGCGACAGGTTTAATTTTAGACATGCCCATGGGCCCTTCTTGCCAGCGAGAGAGGAGGGGGGCGAGGGGATGATAGGTGGGCCCCACCTATCATCCCTATCCTCGCGATAGGGAGCAGGGGAGGCTCACCGGTGGCGCTACGGTTGATGGCGAGGCTAGCAAGGGCACAGGAGTGCTCGGGGGAGCGCCGCCTGTCGCGTGGGACCGGAGGGAGTTGTCGGGGCTGAGGGAAAAGCCGGTGAGGGGGGTAACCTGATGGCGGCGAGGGTTTCGTTCGGGCATGGGCTCCAGACCACGGGGGCGAACAGGATGAGCAGAGGGGAGCAGCAAAGGAGAGGAGAGAGCGAGGGGAGAGGAGCAGGAGGAGCGGAAGGCCTTTATATAGGCAGGCTCCGGTCCACCGCGAGTGCGGTGTGCCGGTGAGCACGGGGCCGTCGCCACTGGCCACGGGGGAGGGAGAGAGCGTGTCCAGGGCGCTCGTGGGGTCGATCTAGGCTAGGGGGAAGAGAGTAGAGAGATGAGAGCGCACGCGTGTGTGAGCTTCTTGGTTGGCCAAGCTGCACGGCGCTGGGTATGCGTGTGGGAGGGCGCCTGAGAGAGAGGGAGGAGGTGGCCGACCGCGTGTAGTCTTGCATACGTCGAGAGGGACACGGGGGACAAGCTGGGGAGGCTAGAGGCTGTCGGGAGTGCCCGTTGGACAGCGGCTACAGTGCAGGTGCACACTATAGCGCGCTCCAGAGCGCGAGCTCTGCATGCCAGGGCATGCATCTGGCACCTTGGGCGTGTCCACTTGTGTCCATGGGATCTAGGGGAGTTAAACAATGCATAAGAGGCTAGGGGTGGCTCTGGAGGTGCCTTAGGGTAGAAGGAAAGGTGAGAGGGGGAGAAATGGGTGCTGTCCAGAGGTAAAAATGGAGGTTTTACCCCCCAACCATTGAGCTATGCCCCTGAGGAATTTACTGGAGGTACAAGGTATCTACAAGAGGCTGTGGTAAAAATTTGGGGGCAAGGTAAATAGTAAAAATGGTGCGAAGGGTAGTTTCTAGAATTGACTAGAAGGTGTTTGGTGGTGATTTGGTCCAGAAAGATTTACCCATTTACTGAGATATTTATCAAGGTCGAATGTTAGGTAAAAATGAGATGGATCACCAAGTTTGAGCTCAAGTGGGAAAAGTTGACAATGGGACACTTGGTAAACCCTATAAACTAACAGAATCAGGTTTCTATAGATCTGGTGATGCTAGGCTTTTACCCTTGATGCAAAACTTAGTGTAGAGTGTAGCATCACTATTTGGTGATTAGAGTACGCCCACAAAGTTTCGGGTCAAGGGGAGAAACTTCATAATGTAAAGTTGTTCAAATTAGAATCTGGACAGGAAAAGTTTTGGGATGGTTTGATGATCCAAACTAACTTGGATTGATCTGAAATTTTGCAAGATCATCACCTATGATAGTGTTGACTTGCTAATCAAAAGCTTGATTTGAACATAAAGGGTTTTGAGGGGTTTTTCCCATTATTTGGTCATGCCCTTGTGTTGAAACTCATATATATGGAAAATATGTGTCCACTGAGTTTCCCTAAATTTTCTCAAATATTTTAAAACCATTTCTGGCCTTAAGAAAAGGCCTTTAAATAAAATACAAATATAATCATTAAAATTAATATTTGGTGGTTTTTGGAAGTCATATATGTAGTAGGTTTGAAATAAATCCTTTGGGGTAGAAGAATCCACCCAATTTGAGGACTTGCAGTGCAAACCTCATTTCAGGGGTTTTGAAAACCTAATTTGAATACATCATTTTGGGTCAAAATAAAATTTGGTAAAAATAGTTTTGGGCATTTTTCACATGGCATGATCATTGGACAAGAAGTTTGTATCAAGGAAGATGAATATGAAGAGGGATAGAACCTAAGAGTGCCATATACAATAATCAACAAGCAAACAAGCAAGCAATCAATCAAGCACAAGTATTGAAAAAGTTTTAGTTGGCTCCAAATTTTATAAACCCAAACATGACAAGGTGATACAAACACATGGTGTGACAAGCACTGGCTCAGGGGTTGATTAAATTATCCGCGAGTGTCGGCGGGTCCCTATGCATTTTATTAGTTATTAGGAAAATGTAGTACTAATGTTAGGCCTTTCCAGACAAGCTTTATCCTAAAACAAAAATCAAGGGGGTCCCCATAACAACCCCGAGCATGTTAGGAGCGCTCAATTATGGAACATAACACCAGTTCACAAGTAACTAGGGTGGCAAGAGTGGAACAAAACACCGAGAAAAAGGCCAAGCCTTCTAGTCTTTACCAAGTGTATAAGTGCATTAAATTAAATAGCAATAATATTGTGATAAAAAAATAACGTCCATGTTGACACATGGAAGCAATTGCACCTGCAGCTAGAAACGCTATAAGAAAGGCTGAGCAAGCAGTAACATAGCCGATCAAAGGTTCGCTAGGATGTGAAGGGGTTAGAGGCTTTCATGGCAATGTTGGGAGGCTTGTCAAACAAGTGATAGGTAGAGAGACATAACGATAAAAGTGGGACAACTAGCATAGCAATGATAGTAGTGGTATCCAAGCAAATGTGTCAGCTTGCCTGAGATTCCGCTTGGAAGAAGAATGAGTCCATGAAGAAGACGAGACAACATAGTCGAATGAATCCTCACACTCCAAACGCTTTCGGAACTCCATTGAGAAGAAGCAATCCGGAACAACAATCAACACACGAGAAACACCACAACATATGAATGATGTGATGCGCAACCAAATATGATGCATGTCCGGTTTAAACATGCAAGGCATGGCATAACATGGCAAGAACCACAAACAACTACTACACATTAAGTGAAGTTCAATATGTAACGAGTTGCATATTGAAGAAACTCCACGTTCAAATTATTTAGTTCACCCTCGTTCGGTACTCATCAACATTAAATGTTGTTAAAGATGGCAAGAGGTGAAGCATGAACAACTATATCATCTAGGCATATTAAATGAGGCCGGAAGCAACGAATAACTATTCCGGAACGACCTCATATGCATATTTTAAGATTGCTCCAGATCTGAACTAACCATATTTTAGAGTTGTTAAACAGCAAAATAAATGTCACCATGATTCTACACATTTTTCTAGCCAAGTTACATATGTGGAACATTTTTATCGGAGCAACAGTTTTGTAGTTATGAAATAAATCATTTTTACATGGCAATTACGCAAATCAATGCAAACAACAAGGTTAAACATTTTTATCACATGTGAAAGTCGGACATTGTACATCTACATAACATTCTAGTCACTTTTCATATATAAAGTTTTTACATATGATGCACAGTTAATTAGATATTACCAATTTAAAAACAGGTTTTTTTTGTAAATCTTAATTCATTGGATAATTAGAAAATCCGCATGAAAGGAAAAAACGACTATGGCCGAAACTGGAGTAGCCCAACATTAGCCATGGGAAACGGATAACACAATGTCGCACAGGGCGTCACACAGAGGAAAGGGAGGGCTGGATTGCTCACCATGGGCTCAAGGCCCGGTCGGTGAGGAGGCGGTCCGAGCTGGCCTGGGCGCGGCCCACGTGCTGGCGAGGCCTGGCGCTGGGGACGCAGGGCGTCGAGCTCCCCATCCTCGAGCCGAGCGAGGCCAGCGGCGGCTAGCCAACGACGCCGATGATAGGAGGAGCTCTGGCGAGGGACGGTGATGGCCGAGGGCGGATCCGGAGGGGCTGGACCGGATCCGGGCGGATCTGTGCCCTGGCACCCATCTCTGGTAGTAGAGGTGTGGGATCCGGCGACGGTTGAAGTGGTGGCGGCCATAGTGGGGCTCCTGATGGTGGCTTCCATGGCGGCTAACAGAGGCGGGGACGGCCTTGGTCCGGCGAGGCGGCGACCTCAGGGGGCTCCAGCGCTCCGGCCACGGCAGGCGGCAGCGAGGAGAGGCCCTCGCTCAAGCGGCACGGGAGCCTTGCGGGATGGGCGCTGGCTGCGGGAGGAGCTCGGGAGGAGGCTACGGCGACGCGATCCGGGCCCATATGGGCTCGAGCGGGCTCTGATCCGAGCTTCGCGGGCCCACATGGCTGGAGGTGGGGGACAGGAGGTGGAGTGGCGGCGGCTGATGATTGGGGGGGCACGGAAATCGAGGGGGGGCTAGGGTTGCCCGATTAGGACTGCTAGGGGTCTATTTATACCCATTAGGGCTAGGGTTAGCGGTTTTTGTCCGTTTTCGGACCGTTCGATCTTGATCGGACGACCCGGAAGCAGAGGGGGCTACGTTAGGCTGCAGTGGCCGTGTATATGGGCTAGGTGGAGATGAGTGGGAGGTTTGCATCCTATGACACGAGGTTTAAAACACAAATATACGTCTGATAATAAACCGATGACGCACTACTACGACTGACCGTTCGGGTATGAAACGAACTAGGAATGCGATGAATTTGACAGGCGGTTTACCTACACTATAATAAGACCGCACGCCAAGTTTCGACCCAATCCAAGATTATTTTTTCGCTCTCTTTAAAAATGTTTTTTTTAAACGATGTCGCAGGCGCGTGCGTGCGTGGTTGGTCTAGAAAGGTTGATGGCATGAACGAAGAGAACCGACAGCTACACACAGATGCAAGTTTTCTAAAACGAGTGACGATGCTATGCAGATGATGCGAATGATGCAATGATGAATTCAGCAACCAAACGAAACACAGACGAGAATGGAAATAAAAGGGGAATCTTCTCGAGCGTCGGTCCCGGGCTGTTACAAATCACCCGAGGGGCCCAGAGTATATCTCTCCTGATCGGAGGGGAAAATCCCATCTTGCTCGACCATGTCTCGCAGCATGGGTCTGGACAAGCCTGAAACCTACCTTTGTAACTACCTAGTCACTAAGTAGCATTTGGTCAGCCCAAAGCAAGTCTGTCACCTCCCGAGTACATGCGCCACCTCAGGTCTTAGGACATAGAACGTATGTTGTACTGGAGACTCACATATGACCTATCGCTGCGTCTCATAGTTGGGTCTGTCCAACTTAGACCTTGTCTCGACTCGGATTCGACTATGTCGAATCCAACCAGATCTTTCTGAGTCCATATTATCCGACTATCATCCAATGCTACATGGTCAGTGAGACCGGACCATCCACCATGTCATATGCTAGTCTAACTGGCTGTGCGTCCACACAACTCTTTTGACTAGGGACCATTTAGGACAGTCATCTTACAATGCATAGTCTCACAAACAAGTCACATACTTGTTAATACACATTAATGATAATGTCCAAGGACTATCTTTATTCATAAACACATAGGAAATATCATCATACATGATTGCCTCTAGGGCATATCTCCAATATTCCTGACACCCGGCTTTCCCCTACTCCTTGAGGATAGCCTGGAGAAGTGCCAGTTTCGCCAACCACCCGTTTTCCTCTACCACGAGCACTGAGTCGATGCCGTCACAAAGGAGTACAACGTGGATGTGGTTGCGAAGGCAAACGACTCCCCGACTAGCTGGTTCTTTGAAGGACCACAAATGGAGACCATGGTACTCGTAGTCGATATAGCTGCACGCAAGGCACTCCTATACCCTCGGGATACCATTCTAGAAATGGCTAACGAGCCAGTTACTCGCTACCTACCTTTTAGAAAGGATGATCTTGACGCGAGTTGGACATTGATACCGTCCAAGGAGGAGGGTACACCACCCAGGTTCCAGACCTACTTCGGCCTCTCCGCCGAGAGCTACTTCGTCAAGCCAAGACGAAGCCAGACAAGATCAAGAAGAATGGAGCCCCCGAAGGATGACCACCTATAGCTTATCGAGGGGGAACACCCCTAGCTAAATATGCACCCACACGTTGTCATCGCATGAGTGCGAAGGAGTACCGTGAGCTCTTCACCGACCCGCCGACGAAGCATCGTCGGGATGGACCTCCTCGTTCCCCAACCCCTTCGACCGAAGACGATGCCTGTTCGAATGATGAATAGGAGGAAGACCCAGAGGAGCGTGACTACGAGACCGAGCACTCCACCACCTGAGTCCGGGGACCCCTAGGGTAGGATCAGTCATGCGCCCTCATGCAAAGTCGAGTCCGTGTAATGGTTCCTATGAAACCATGTGTGCTTGTTGTTTGTTTTGATGTTTGTGTTCCGATGCAAGTCGCACTTTTGCCTTGGGCAACATGTAAGAGACTCCATCATTTATCTTACCTTCATAAATGTGTTGGTCTTTCAACCTTTGTTTTATCACACTTGCACTCGACCAACCCCCTTAGCGCACTTTTCCATTGTTGCTTTTCCCCTCGTCTATCCTAGTTGTTTGACTTGGCTGCTCCAAACAGGATGGTGACTGCTACCCACAATAGCTCCTTCGCCAACCCTGAGGCCAACAACTCAAGCCAGCAATAGGGAGTTGGTGGGACTGCTTAGGCTGGATGACACCAGGAGCAGGCACAAGGCAACGTTCCCCCGCCACCACCTTCACCGGAGAACATCACTATAGCTCAGTTTCTCCAAGTTCTCCGGGAGGAGGGCCAAGCCAATAATGATGATATCCTGCAGATGGCTCAGGCCCTTGTGAACCATCAGCAACAAGGCAGGAACGACAATGGCCACTCCACTCTGTCTGAGTTCATGAGGAATTCGCCCCCAACCTTCACCGAGACTCCTAAACGATTGGATGCTGATGACTGGATCCGCACCATGGAGAACCTCCTTGCACTGGTCAATTTCAATGAGTATCAAGAGAAGGTGCTTTATTCGTCTCAGTACCTTGGAGGTACTGCCCGAGCTTGGTGGGATCGATTCAAGGTCATGCAAGGCGACCTTGTGATCACTTGGGATGACTTCAACGAAGGATTCTGCACTACGCACATTCCTTCTGGGATGATGGCTATCAAGAAGAGAGAATTCCGAGCACTGAAGCAAGAAAGTGGCTCTTTCAAGGCGTACCTGTAGAAGTTCAACTTGCTGTCAAGGTATGCACCTGAAGATGTCAACACGGAGGCTACCAAGAAGGAACGCTTCATGGAAGGACTTCAATAGACCCTGTAGTATCAGCTCATCGTCTGCGACTTTCATACCTTCTTCAACCTGGTGAACAAGGCCCTCATGCTGGAAGACAAGCGTAATACCATAGATGACACTCACAAGCGCAAGATGATCAGCAAGGGTAGCTCCAGCAACCAGAAGCCTCGCCCCTGGAGGGCAGCCCCAGCCAAGCCGACCTATTAGCCACAGTAGGCTAGACCTCCTATGCCTCGTCGGATCTACTAGCCTTAGCAGTACACCAATACCAGGCCAGCTTACAACAACCCCCATAACAACAACAGCGGTGGGAACTACAACAACAACCCTGGGCAAGTCACTTGCTTTGGATGTGGTCAGCCAGGACACTTCTGTAGCTATGTCCCAACAAGAAGCCAGATGCACCGCGCCCCAATGCGCCAACCCAAGGTCAAGGCTATGGATCACGACCAAGGAACCCCGCTCCCCACAACCAGCCCAACAATGGCAAGGGTCGTGTGAATCATGTCACCGCAGATTAAGCCCAGGAAGACCCAGACGTCATACTGGGTACGTTCCTCGTCAACTCAACCCCGGCAACTGTACTATTTGATTGTGGAGCTCCGCATTCTTTCGTCACCCAGAAGTTTGCACTAGAGAGTGGCATGAAGCCTACACCCCTAGGTAGTCGTATGTTGATACAAACCCCGAGATCAGTTCTGATGTCTGGGATAGGTTGTAAGGGAGTTGAGATTAACATCAACGGGGTAGATTTCCTAGCAAACCTTATCATCCTAAAGTCAGAAGGCTTGGATGTGATCCTAGGCATGGACTGGTTAACCAAGCACCAAGGCTTGCTAGACTGTGCCAAGAGGATTGTTACCATGACCAGTAGCCAAGGAGTGGAAGTCAAGTTTTTTCCCAACCCTGCCTCCACTCAAGCCCCTCAGGCTAACTGTCTATCGGGAATTGAGTTGGATCAAGTGCCAGTGGTATGTCAATACCCAGATGTATTTCCTGATGAGATGCCCGGGATGCCTCTTGACCGCAACATTGAGTTCATCATGAACTAATGCCCGGTTCAAGACCCATCCATAAGAATCCCTATAGATTGGGATCCGAAGAGTTGGCTGAAATAAAGAAGCAACTGATAGAGCAGCTCAGAAAAGGATTCATTCTCCCTAGCGTCTCTCCTTGGGGATCACCTGTTCTATTTGTGTCAAAAAGGGACGGAACTATCAGACTCTGTGTCAATTACCGTTCTCTCAATGAAGTCACAATAAAGAACAAGTACCTACTCCCCACGATTGAAGACCTGTTCGATTAGTTGAACGGAGCCAAGGTGTTTTCAAAGATCGACCTTAGGTCTGGGTACTACCAGCTGAAGATCAGACCCCAAGACATTTCGAAGACGGCGTTTGTAACCCGGTTTGGCCTGTATGAATACACGGTCATGTCATTTGGGTTAACCAATGCACCTGCCTACTTCATGTACCTCATAAACAAGGTCTTCATGGAGTACTTGGACAAGTTTGTTGTCGTCTTCATCAATGACATACTCATCTTTTCCAAGTCTGAAGAAGAGCATGAGCAACACTTGAGATTCGTCCTAGACAAGCTTGGTCATCACCAGCTTTATGCTCAATTCAGCAAGTGTGAATTCTGGCTGCATGAAGTTGGATTCTTGGGTCATGTGTTGACTACAGAAGGGTTGTCAGTGGATCCTGCCAATATTGAAGTCGTGACTGAATGGCAATCCCCAACCATCGTGAAGGAAATCAGGACCTTCCTTGGACTTGTAGGGTATTACCGCAAGTTCGTGGAAGGATTCTCAAGCATTGCTTAGCCCATGGCTCACCTTTTGAAGAAGGACAAGAAGTTTGAATGGACAGCTCAGTGCGAGTGCGAGGAAAGCTTCCAGGAGCTGAAGAAGAGATTGACCACAACCCCGGTTTTGGCCACCCCCGATATTCACAAGGATTTGTGTTATATTGTGATGCATCGAGAACCAGGCTTGGAGGTGTTCTGATGCAAGAAGGCAGAGTCGTAGTATATCTATCCAGACAACTATGTCCTCATGAACAGAACTACGCTACTCATAATCTTGAGTTGGTAGCCGTGGTTCATGCATTGAAGACATGGCGACATTACCTTCTGGGGAAGCAATGTGAGATATATCCAGACCACAAGAGTTTGAAATATATTTTCATCCAAAGGGAATTAAACATGAGGCATCAAAAATGGTTGGAGTTGATCAAGGATTATGACCTCGGTATTCAATACCACCCTGGAAAGGCTAACATGGTAGCATACGCCTTAAGCAAAAAGGCTTGTTCCTTGAATGCTATGATTAAGGAAAGGCTACCCGCCCTATATGAAGAGCTTGAAAGCTTCGGCTTGGAACTAGTTGCACCTGGATTCCAAGCGAACTTGGAAGCAAAGCCTACCTTGATGGATGATATCAAAGAAGCTTAGAAGGGACACGAGAGCATTGAAGGCATCAAGAGGAAGATCAAGGCAGGCAAGGTCCCATGATTCTCATCTGATGAACAAGGAGTTGTATGGTTCGGGAATCTCATCTGCGTACCTGTCACACCCTATGTTTGTAGGATATTGTTATGTTTGGGTTTATAAAATGGATCCAACTAAATCTTTTTCATGGTGCTTGTGCTTGTTTGCTATGTTGTTTGCTTGCTTGATGATTGTGTTATTTGGCACTACTAGGTTCTATTCCACTTCATGTTCATATTCCTTGTTCCAAACCTCTTGCCTAATGATCATGCCATGTGAATAGTGCCCAAAACTGTTTTTATGAAATTTTGTTTCAACCAAAAATGATTTATTTAAATTAAGTTCCCAAACCCCCCTGAAATGAGGTTTGCACTTCAAATCCTCAAATTGGGTGGATTCTTCTTTTCCAAAAGCTTTATTTCAAACCCACTATATATAAGACTTCCCAAAACCACAAAATATTATTTTTAAGGTTATTTTCACATTTTATTTAAAGGCTTTTTCTTAAGGCTGGAAATGTTTTTTCCTAAGGAAAAATTATTTAAATGATTTGAAAATATTTGAGAAAATTCAGAGAAACTCAGTGGACATATATTTTCCATATATATGAGTCTAAACACAAGGGCATGATCAGATCATAGGCAAAACCCCTCAAAACCCTTTCGGTTCAAATCAAACTTTTGGAATATTTATATAAGAAATATTATCAATAAATTCCAGGAAAATTCCAGCAAGTCAACACTATCATAGGTGATGATCTTTTAAAGTTTCATCTCAATCCAAGTTGGTTTGGTTCATCAAACCATCCCAAAACCAATCCTGTTCAGAATCAAATTTGAGCAACTTTACATTGTGAAGTGTATCGCCTTGGCCTCAAACTTTGTGGGCATGCTCTAGTGGCCAAATAGTGATGATACACTAAGTGGTGCATCAAGGGTAAAATCCTAGCATCAATGGATCTACAGAAATCTAATTCTTCTAATTTCTAGGGTTCATCAAATCTCCATTGTCAACTTTTTCCCCTTGAGCTCAAACTTGGTGAATCCTCTCATTTTTACCTAGCCTTTCACCCTGGTAAGTATCTCAGTAAGGTGGTAAAGTTTCCTTGCCCAAATCACTACCAAACACCTTCTGATGAATTGGTAAAACCTTATTTTCCCCACCTTATCCTTTTACCCTTGGCCCTAACTTTTTACCACAGCCTCTGGTAAGTGCCTTGCACCTCCAGTAACTCTCCCTGGCCAAGGCACCTCAAGTAAGTGGGGTAAATTCATCATTTTGCCCCGTGGACAAGAGTTTTTCCTCTCTCCCTCTCACTTTTTCTTCTCTCCTAAGGCTTCCCGCAACATCCAATGCCCTACCCTCTATTGTAAAAAAACCTAGATCCCCCTAGGATTAGCTGGCCACACAGAAGACGCTGTTGGCATGTCGTGGCATGCCAAACGCGCGCTCTGGAGCCCGCTACAGTGCCGACAGGCACTGTAGCCATATCCCACTGTATGGCTCCGACAGCATCGGGCCTCCGCTGTGTGCCACTTGGTCCCCCTCGACGTCCGTGCCACGCCACCCCTGTCGGCCCCTCCTCTCTCTCCCTCCTCCGGCCTCCTGTCGCACCGGCCAACCGTGGGGCTCGCGCGTGCACACTTTCATGCCCCTCTCTCCTCTCCCTCTGGTCATGGGTGACGACCAGGAGCACCTCTGACCCATTCTCTCCCTCCCCCGAGCCCTCCAGCGAGCGCCATGACCTTGCGAGCGCATGAACCCTCGGTGGACTCGCGTTCCTCTATAAAAGGGGCCTTCCCCCGAGCTCTCTCCCCTTCTCTAGCCCCCTCTCCTCCTCTATCGTCCACTCATAGAGCCCCAGCTCCTCCCCATGCTCGTAGCACTCGGGATCGACCGGAGATCGCCGCAGCGTCGCCACCGTCGATCTCCCGGTAGCGGCCTGCTCTGGCCCTCCTTCTTCTCCAGCTGGTCCTCCCTCGCCACGCTGAAGCCTTCCCATCTTCCTCCCGTCCTTTTTGCAGCACGGGACAACCTCGGTGACCCTTCCCGAAGAACCCTCCGCCGTAGGAGCTCGTCGCCGATGACTCCATCCGCCCCAAGTGCTCCTTCGACTTCTAGAGGAACAGCGGGACGACGTTGAGCTCATCCCCACCTTCGCCTGCCGTCGCCGTGCCCTGCATCATCGCTAGTGAGCACGCCGGCCTCCCTGTCGCGAGGCTGGAGATGACAGGCGGGGCCCACCAGTCATCCTCACCTTCCTCCGGTCCTCTCTCTGTCGCTGGCCTTCGGGGCCCAGCCGTCAAGTTCGAACACGCGCGCGCGTGCCGGTTCGCCTCGGCTGGTCGGCCTCTGGGCCGGCCCAGTTGCTGGCCTCCTCCAGCCAGGGCACAGTGCCCGTTTCTTTTTCCTTTTTCACTTTTCCCGCAACTTCCAAAATTCCCACAGTGTGGAATATTATTCCAAATCCAAAAATTCCTTCACCTAAATTCATAAAATAATCCCTAGAATTTAATAGTGCCATTTGTAAAAATGTTTGAAACTTTTTTAGTACTGTTTTATTTTTAAAACCTATATTTAGGCACCTTTTTGCCTCTGTTATTTTATTTCTAAAATGTTTTTCACAACAAAAACCTAGGAGAATATTTTTAGTATGATATTTATTATTTATCAGGATAGGATAACATTTTTGGTAGTAATTTGAGTGCTCTGTTTTGGGTGTTTCTTATTTATATCGTTATTTGATCGGGACGATAGATTACGCTGTTGACGAAGAAGTTGGACCCGAAGACTTCGAAGTCCCCGGAGACTTTGTTGAGCCAAGCAAGCATCCCTTTGACCATTATAAGAAACCATTTTATTGCATGTCATATAGCACTTTACTTTCATCATAATTGATCATGTGATGTGGTGTTCCCCTTTCAGTGGGATGCCTCCGTACCTTTCCATTGACACTTGCGTCATGCATGACCCTACCACCTTATGAGGGTTGTGCGGGTGGGTGTAGTTAGGATGCTAGTAGATGCTACACAAGTAGGATTAGGATTTATGCATTGTAATGGGAGGAAAGAAATGATTTCAACCACTTTTTTCGAAAACCCCGTCAGGTGCCACTAATGCCCGAGGTAGATGATGAGAAGATGGGTGACCGCTTGAGAAAGAAGTGGTGTGCTGGAGCAAGTTGAGATTGTGTTTTCGAAAATAGATTAGATTTAAGATTTATCGATCGTCCCAACCTTACATGTGCAACCACGATACCCCTGATGGGACGGGGCATTGTTGATTACCTTGGTGGGTACTAGCAAGGAGCCTGCATTACTAGTGGCGGGAGTGGCGTGGTCACTCTCAATACGGGGTCGTACCGGTATGTACGATCATGCACTATCTTTACAAGCACCGGGCATGCCGTTGGTCCCCTCATGGATGGTACGATTAGAGCGAGGCTCATGTGATGTACATCGTGAGGGCTGGGTACCAATCGAGTGGACTCTTTGTTTAGTATCGCTAAGGGAAAGGCATTGTTCAGGTGCTTACCTCGGGTATGTTACATACCGCGAGTCGTGAATGACACAGAAGTTCCCCAAGTCTTGTGGATAAAGTGTGCAACGTCTGTAGAGTGTAAAACTATCTAAATAGCCGTGTCCACGGTCAAGGACAGTTGGGTGGTGCTGCTTAAACTACGTCTGGATGTTTTCGTGAAATTTGGTGTGATTATGGATGTGATGCTGACAAGAGGTGAGGATTGGACTAAGTCCGATGACTTAGTGTGATGAGTCAACATGAGATGTTCAACCAATTATTATGATGATATCGGTATCATGATCATATGGATACTTGCTTATTGTTGATGCATTCTACGAGTTACTTGATCATGACATTTGCATTCAAAATTAGCTTTCCGCAAAGTTACCTACTTAGTGCTATACCATGCATAATTATTGCCTTGTTCCACAACTTGGGTTGCTTGCGAGTACATTCAAAGTACTCATTGGCTTGCCACTAGTTATTTAATTGGCCAAGCACGGAAGAATGGGAGTATGTTGAAGAGTTTGTTGGAGACGAACATGCGAACTAGGACGCTTCCCAGTCAGAATGGGTGTAGGTTAAGGTAGATGGCATGGGTTCACTCTTTCGACCAAGATTTCTACTGCTTGTTCTAGTTTAAGTGTTTGGCCTGTGTCGCCCTATCTATGTAAGACTAGACCTTCGTGGTCTTTATTTGTGTAAGACGTTAAGTGTGGATGTAAGACTCTTGTTATTCAGCTTCTGTGTGTTCAGTGAGCATTGATCTCTGGGATCATTGTACACGTGCATTCGGTGATCATGACTTATGAGTCAGGGTCCCCACAGTACCCAACAAAGAGGAGCTCAAGAACTTGATCTTGCAAGAAGTTCGTGACACTCCATACTCAATCCATCCCGGAGGAACCATGATGTATCAAGACCTCAAGGCAAGATTCTTGTGGCATGGCATGAAACGGGAGATAGGCACCTTTGTTTCTAAGTGTGACATATGCCAAAGAGTCAAAGCAGAGCATTAGTGACCCGCTGGGCTATTGCAACCTCTCAAAGTGCCTGAATGGAAGTGGGACAAAGTCGGGATGGACTTCATCACCGGATTACCAAGGTCAAGCAAGGGACATGATTCCATTCGGGTCATTGTCGACCATCTGACCAAGCTAGTCCACTTCATCCCTTTCAGGACCACCTATGATGGAAGCCAGCTCGCAAACCTCTACATCAACCACATCGTAAGTCTTCACAGAGTTCCAAAGAAGATTGTGTTGGATCGAGGAACCCAGTTCACCTCAAGATTATGGAAGAAGTTTCAAGAAGCTATGGGAACCAAGCTCTCCTTCAACATCGCTTTTCACCCCCAGACTGGTGGGCAAACAGAACGAGTAAATCAGATACTTGAAGATATGCTCTGTGCGTGTGTTTTAGAATATGGAGGCAACTGGGAAGATTGTTTTAGCATATGGAGCCAAGTGGGAAGATTACCTATGTTCGCCGACTTCTCCTACAACAACAACTACTAGTCAAGTCTTCAGATGGTGCCATTTGAGGTGTTGTATGGGTGCAAGTGCCGTACTCCCCTCAACCAGTCAGAAACCAGGGAAGGGTTGACCTTTGGAATAGATATCCTCCGCGAGGCAGAAGAGCAATTACAAAGTGTCTAAGAACACTTAGAGGACGCCAAGTCAAGACAGAAGAGTTGCGCTTACTCCCACCGCCGAGAAGTGAACTTCTGTGTCGGTGACCATGTCTACCTCCGAGTCACATCTCTCAAAGGAACCAAGCGTTTCCACATCAAAGGAAAGCTTCCACCCAGATACATCGGCTCCATCAAGATCATTGCGATGTGAGGAGAAGTTGCCTATCAACTAGAGCTACCTTCCGAGCTATCAGATGTGCACAACGTCTTTCATGTGTCACAACTCTGGAAGTGTCTCCAAGTTCCCAACCGCCCTGATCTCTACAAGGACATCGACCATCAAGCCATCGACCTGTAGACATACCTCACTTATCGTGAGAGGCCAGTTCACATTTTGGATGAATTAGAGCGTTGCACCCGGAGCCGCACCATCAAGTACTTCAAGGTTCAATGGAGCAACAACACTAAAGCATAAGCAACCTGGGAGTGCGAAGACTATCTTCGCTCTGAGTTCCCTTATCCTTTTAGCGCTTAGCCTAGAAATCTCGGGGATGAGATTCTTGTAAGGGGGTAGGTCTGCAACACCCTGTGTTTGTATCACCTTGTTATGTTTGGATTTACAAAATTTGGAACCAATTAAAACTTTTTGAGTGCATGCTTGTTTGAATTATTTCTTGTTGGGTTGTTTGGTTGAGTTGTTTGGCACTCTTAGGTTCTACTCCTCTCCATATTCATCTTCCTTGAACCAAAATTCTTGACCAATGATAATGCCATGTGAATAGTGCCCAAAACTATTTTTATCAAATATTATTTTGACCAAAAAGGATTTATTCAAATTACATTTTCAAAAACCCCTGAGTTGAGGTTTGCACTGCAAGTCCTTAAATTGGGTGGATCCTTTTACCCCAAAGGATTTATTTGAAACCTACTATATATATGACTTTCCAAAACCACCAATTATTAATTTTAAAGACTATTTTGCTATTGAATCGAAAGGCTTTTTCTTAAGGCCAGAAATGGCCTTTTATAGGGAAAAATTACTTAAATGCTTTCAAAATATTTAAGAAAATTTAAGAAAACTCAGTGGACATATATTTTCCATATATATATGAGTTTCAACACATGGTCATGTTCAAAATCAAGGGCAAAACCCTTTCTGTCTAAATCAAGCTTTTGAAATATTTCTATAAGAAATATTCTCAATAAATTCCAAGAAAATTCTAGCAAGTCTTCGTTTTCATAAGTGATGATCTTGCAAAGTTTCATCTCAATCCAAGTTGATTTGATTCATTAAACTACCAAAACCCTCCCTGTCCAGATTCAAATTTGAACAACTTTACATTGTGAAGTTTCTTCCCTTGACCCCAAACTTTGTGGACATCTTCTAATCACCAAATAATGGTGCTACACCAAGTGGTGAATCGAAGGGATTAGCTTAGCATGAATAGATCTACAGAAACCAGTTTCTCTTGATTTCTAGGGTTTCACAAAGTTACATTGTGAACTTTCTTCAATCAAGCTCAAACTTGGTGATCAGGTCTAATTCTAATCACCATTTGATGCTGTCAAATCTTATGGCACGCAAAGCCCATTTGCTTGCCCTAACCTCTATCAAACACCTTCTGCAAGTTTGGTAAAAACATGTTTCGACCACCTTTTACTATTCCCCTTGGCCTCAAACTTTTACCAATGTCTCTAGGGTCCCCCCTTCACCCCTAGTAAGAATATCAAGCCTCATACACACGAGTAAGTGGGGTAAAACCCCATTTTTACTCTCTGGACAACAGCAAAACACCCCTCTCTACTCCTCCCATCTAATTCTATTAACCTCCCAGGGCATCCAATGCTAGAATACCCTAGCCTCGATCCCCCTAGAGTCCCTGGACATAAGTGACCGTGCCCAAAACGCCAAAGGCATGCCATGGCATGCCATTTGGGTGCTCTAGAGCGTGCTACAGTGCACCACCGCACTGTAGCAGGAGCATCCCGAGGCTCCCGACCACACTGGGATGGGGGAGCTTGTCCCCCTGGTCGGCCTCGATGTCGGTAGCACGACAGGAAGGCGGCCCCCTCTCCTTTCTCTCTCCTCCTCCCTCTCACACGCGTGCCCGACGCCGCCCAGCTCGGCCAACCACAGTGCTCGCATGCGCGTGCTCCCCCGCCTCTCTCTCTCCTTCCCCCTAGTCATGGACGTACCACAGCAACACCGTAGACATGCCCTCGCCCCCTCTACCCGACCCTGGCCTCGGCCCCGAGCTCGCCGATGCACCCAAGCTCGGTGGACCACCGGGCGCCTATAAAAGGGCCTCAACGCGTCCCGTTCTCCCTTCTGAATCCCTCCTCTTCGGGAGCCCAGCTGGACCTCCCCGTGCTCGAGCGCTCGGGATCGAGCCGAATCTCTCCGCGGCATCGTCACCGTCGACCGCCGGGTACAGAGCCCCTCCGGACCCACCTCTTCTTCAGCTGCTCCTCCCTCACCCTTCTGTTGCATTCCCCCTAGTCCCCGTCCATTTTGCAGCACGGGACGACCCCGACGACCTCCTTCTAAAGCTCCTCCGCCGTGGGACCTCGTGGCCGGCGACCTGTGCCTCCTTGTCGACCATCTCCGGCACCTCCTGAATAGAGGCAGCCTCCTGAGTCAATCCCTGCCCTCAAATCCCCTTGTCGTGCCCTCCTTCGCCACAGGTGAGCTTCTCCGCCCCCTGTCCAGAGGTGGGAGATGATAGGTGGGACCCCCTATCATCCCCACACCCCTCTCCCTCTCCCTCTCCCTTGCTGACGCTGGGGCCCACGCGTTAGGTTCAAACCTGGCCACGCGCGCGTGCCCGTAGCTCTGCTGGGCCGGCCTGGCCGGTTGGCCCAGTGCGGCTAGAAATTTAAAACCTATGCACTTTTTGAAAAGTTCCTATGCACTTTTTAATTTAAAACCTGTTTTAGGCATCTTTTTGCCTCTGTGTAAATAGTTTTTAAAATGTTTTCACAACAAAACCTTTAAAAATATTCTTAGTATAGTTTTTAGTATTTATGAGGGTAGGGTAGCATTTTAGTAGTAAATTTGTGTGCTCTGTTTTTGTGTGATGCTTATTATTATCGTTATTTATCGTGACCATAGATTGCGTTGTTGACGAGGGAGTTGGACCCAAAGACTTTGAAGACAATGAAGACTTTGTTGAGCCAGGAAAGCAGCCGACCATGTTAAGAAACCATTTTTATGCATGTCATATAGCACCTTATTCCTAGTTGTTGATCATGTGATGTGGTGACCACTTAGGTGGGATGCCTCCGTTACTTTTACCGTTGATACTTGCATCGTGCATGACCCTACCAGCCTTATGAGGGTTGTGCGGGTGGGAGTAGATAGGATGCTAGTAGATGCTACGCAAGTGGAATCGGGATGATGCATGGTGATGGAAGCAAAGAAATGATTTCCAAGACTTTTTCAAAAAACCCGCGGGCGCCACTAATGACCGAGGGAGATTGTGAGGAGTTAATAAAGAGTGGACTCGTAAGGATGGTTCTCTTTGTTTACCAATTGAGTGGACTCTTTGTTTAGTATCGCCAGGGGAAAGGCATTGTTCGGGTGCTTACCTCGGGTACGTTAAATATCGCGAGTCGTGGATGACACGGAAGTTCCCTGAGTCTTGTGGGTAAAGTGTGCAACCTCTACAGAGTGTAAAACTATTCAAATATCCCTGTCCACGGTCAAGGACAGTTGGGTGTTGCTGATTATGGCACGTCCAGATGTTTTCCTAAAAACCTTGGTGTGTGTGTGTGGGTGGGTGACACGGAGATGACACTTGAGCTAAGTCGGATGACTTGGCATGATGGTGAACCCGAGAAGTTCAACCACCACTTGATGATAACTGAGATTGTCCACGTGAGTCCCGCTACAATTGATGCGTGCTTACTCAGGTTACTTGATCATATCATTGCACTTAAAAATAAGCTTTCTACAGAACTTACCTACTTAGTGCTATATCATGCATTGTTATACCTCACTCCACAACTTGGGTTGCTTGCGAGTACATTCAAAGTACTCATTGGCTTGCCAGGCATGGAAGAACACTAGTACGGTGAAGTGTTCGTTGGTGACGAACATGCGAACTAGGACGCTTCACAGTCAGAATGCGTGTAGGATTAAGGCAAATGTCATGGGTTCGCGCTTTCGATTAAGATTTCCGATGTTTGTTATGTTTAAGTGTTTGGCCCTTGCGGCCCTATCTATGTAAGACATGAACTTTATGGTCCTTATTTGTGTAAGACACTAAATGTGGATGTAAGACTCTTGTTATTCAGCTTCTGTGTGCTCAATGAGCATTGATCTCCGGGGTCACTGTACACGTGCATTCGGTGATCACGACTTGTGAGTCTGGGTCCCCACAAAGTTCCTCGTGGAGCTTCATAGACTCCTTAATCAAGTGGTGAGCCAGACTATTGGCGGAGAGGCTGAAGTAGGTTTGGAATCTGAGTGGTGTCCCATCCTCCTTGGATGGAACCAACGTCCAACTCTCGCTGATATCATCCCTCCTGAAGGGTAGATAGCGAGTATCTGGTTCGTCAGCCATCTCTAGGATGATCCCTATAAGGTGGATGAGTGCCTTCCATGCAGCTGTCTCGACTGCGAGTGCTAGGGTCTCCATCTATGGTCCTTCAAAGAACCAACAGGTCGGGGATTCGTTTGCCATCACGACCACATCAACGTGGTACTCCTTCATGACGGCATCGACCCAGTGCTTGTGATAGATGAAAACGGGTGGTCGGTGATATTGGCACTTCTGCAGGCTATCCTCAAGGAGTAGGGGAAAGCTGGATGCTTGGAGGGCTTCGGGTACGATGGCCATCTACAAAGGTTTGAAGGGAGGAGAGTCAGTAGAGTGTTGTGTGAAGAATAGAAGAGGTAATAAGTGCATAACTTCTATGTATAGGCGCTAGGTAGGGTTTTGAAAACGGTTTTATCCTAACTAACATCCATGCTAACTAAGGGCTTCCTACAGTTAGGACGACTCTGATACCAGCTCTATGGGGACCCCGACTCATAAGTCGTGTTCACCGAATGCATGTGTACAGTGATCCCAGAGATCAATGCTCACTGAACACACAGAAGATGAATAAAAAGAGTCTTACATCCTTACATACCGTCTAACACAAATAAAGACCATGAAGGTCAAGTCTTACATAGATAGGGCTAGAAGGCCCAAACACTTAAACATAACAATCAGCCGAAATCTTGATCAAAAGCGTGAACCCATGCCATCTGCCTTAAACCTACATGCATTCTGACTAGGAAGCGTCCTAGTACACATGATCATCGCCAATGAACTCTTCACCGTACTCCCGTTCTTCCATGCCTGGCCAATTAAATAACTAGTGGCAAGATGATAACCCACAAGTATAGGGGACCAGTTGTAGCCTCTTTCGATAAGTAAGAGTGTCGAACCCAACGAGGAGCTAAAGGTAGAACAAATATTCCCTCATGTTTTATCGACCACCGATACAACTCTACGCACCCTTAATGTTTGATTTACCTAGAATAAGTATGAAACAAGAAGTACTTTGTAGGTGTGATAGGATAGATTTGCAAGATAACAAAGAGCACAAAAATAAAAAAATAGGGAATGCTTAGATAAGGAAACAACTAAGTTAGTTTAACTTGTGTGGAAATGTGGTGGTAGGAGTTGCGGAATTGTCCCTAGGCAATTGATAACTAGACCATTAGTCATTATTGCAATTTTATATGAGGGAGAGGCATAAGATAACATACTTTCTTTACTTGGATCATATGCACTTATGATTGGAACTCTAGCAAGCATCTGCAACTACTAAAGATCATTAAGGTAAAACCCAACCATAGCATTATAAGGTATCAATTTCTATTTATTCCCACACACAGACAACCTACTTACTCGGGTCTGTGTTTCTATCACTCACGCCACCCACCATAAGCGAATCATACGCATATTGCAAACCCTACAGCGGGGATCCCTCATGCTTGCGCGACACGGATATCACCATAGGACAGCACCAATAATAAAACATGCAACTCGAACCAATCATGATCATCAATCAAGCAATGGGACAACACAAATCTACTCAGACATCATAGGATGGCAACACCTCGTTGGATAATAATATGAAGCGTAAAACACCATGTTCAAGTAGAGGGTACAGCGGGTTGCTGGAGAGTGGACCGCTATAGATAAATGGGGGAAGGTGATGAAGGTATTGGTGGAGATGGTGGAGTTGTTGGAGTAGATTGTCGTCACAATGATGGCCCCAACAGCGTTTCGGTGCCATTGGGAGAAAAGGGAGAGAGACCACCTCCTTCTTCTTCTTCCTTGACCTTCCCCCTAGATGGTAGAAGGGTTTCCCCTCCGGTCCGTGGCCTCCATGGCAGCGGAGGGGCGAGAGCCCCTCCGAGATTGGATCTCTCTCTCTGTTTCTGCGTTCCCAGATTCTGCTATTTCACCATTTCTTAAATATCTGTAGATCCGTAACTCCGATCGGGCTGAAATTTTGAGGGGGTCTTTATCCAAAAATTAGCTTTCTTGCAGACAAAGGACACCTCCAACCGATATAAGGGGTAGCCACAAGCCCTCTAGGCGCTCCTTACCCCCAGGTCATGCCTGGCAGGCTTGTGGACCCCTCGGGCACCGCCTTCTGTTGATTCAAATTCCCAAAATTCACATATATTCCAAAACAAATCTCCATAAGTTTTTATCCCGTTTGGACTTTGTTTGATATGGATTTTTTGCAAAACAAAGAACATGCAACAAACATGAACTGGCACTGGGCACTGGATCAATATGTTAGTCCCAAAAATAGTATAAAAAGTTGCCAAAAGTATATGAAAGTTGTAGAATATTGGCATGAAACAATCAAAAATTATAGATACGACGAAGACGTATCAACATCCCCAAGCTTAATTCCTACTCGTCCTCGAGAAGATAAATGATAAAAAAGATAATTTTTGATGTGGAATGCTACCTAGCATAATCTCGATCATATAATCTAATCATGGCATGAATATTAAGATACGAGTGATTCAAAGAAATAGTCTATATTGACATAAAAACTGTAATACTTTGAGCACACCAACAAGGCAATCGTGTCCTTTTGAAATAACATGGCCTTAGAAAGTTATCCCTACAAAATCATATGGTCTGGCTATGCTCCATCTTCCAGACACAAAGTATCGAAATCATGCACAACCGCGATGAACAAGTCAAGCAATTGTTTCACACTTTTTATGTTCTCAAACCTTTTCAACTCTCACGCAATACATGAGCGTGATCCATGGATATAGCACTATTGGTGGAATAGAATATGGTGGAGGTGATGACGAAAAAGGAGAGGATAGTCTCACATCAACTAGGCGTATCAACGGGCTAAGGAGATGCCCATCAATAGATATCAATGTGAGTGAGTAGGGATTCCCATGCAACGGGTGCACTAGAGCTATAAGTGTATGAAATATCAAAAAGAAAACTAAGTGGTCGTGCAAATGATAAAAATTCCACTAGCTATAAGAAAGTCCCAAAATAGGAGACTCTCTATCTTGAAGTTCATGGTGCTACTTTGAAGCACAAGTGTGGAAAAAGATAGTAGCATTGTCCCTTCTCTCTTTATCTCATTTTTTTCTCTTTTTTTATATTCTTATTTTTTTGGTGGGCATGTTTGGCCTCTTTTTTTTATTTGGGCTTCGTTGGCCTCTTCTATTTTTTTGTAAAGTCCGGAGACTCCTCCGAACTTGTGAGGGAAGCATAGCTTCCATCATCCCTTTCTCACACGGGAAAATGCTCTAATAATGAAAATAATCACACTTCTATTTACTTACAACTCGATACCTAGAATAAAAATATGACTCTATATGAATGCTTTTGGTAGGATACCATGATGTGCAAGGATCTAGCCTAGAAAATGTCATCAAAAAACGGACAAGCCATGAAAACATCATGCAAGCTGTCTTACGATCATGCAAAGCAATATGAAAATGATGGTGCATGTCATACTAAACGGAACGGTGGAAGTTGCATGGAAATATATTTCAGAATGTCTATGGAAACATGTTTTGAGGAAAATATATGGTGGTTGTTTTGAGGAAGGTGGGTTTGATGCACCGGCGAAATTTGCGCGGTACTATAGAGGCTAGCAAAGGTGGACGGGTGAGAGTGTGTATAATCCATGGACTCAAAATTAGTCATAAAGAACTCACAACTTATTGTAAAAGTCTATTAGTTATCAAACAAAGCATTGGACGCATGCTCCTAGGGTAGAGGTTGGTAGGAGTTAACCATCGCGCGCTCCCGACCCTCACACAAAGGTTGACAATCATTAAACAAATCATGCTACGACTTCGTTACATAACGGTTCACCATACGTGCATGCTACGGGAATCACAAAATTCAACACATGTATTTCTCCAATTCACAACTACTCACTAGCATGACTCTCATATTACCATCTTCATATCGCAAAACTATTGCAAGGAAACAAATATATCATATCGAGTGATCTACAAGTTTTACGTAGGATTCTGTGACTAACCATGTGAATGACCAACTCTTGTTAACTCTCTAAATAGATATAAGTGAAGCATGAGAGTTTAATTCTTTCTAGAAAAGATATTCCCATGCTCTAACAAATATAAGTGAAGCAAAAGAGCATTCTACAAATGGCGGTTTTCTATGGGTAGAGAAACAAGCAATCCAAACTTCAAATGATATAAGTGAAGCACATGAAGTATTCTACAAAGCCATACTCAAAAGATATAAGTGAGGTGCAAAGAGCATTCTATAAATCAACCAAGGACTTTCTCATACCAGCATGGTGCATTACTCAAATAAAAATAAAAAGCACATGACGCTCCAAGATTTACACATATCATGTGACGAATAAAAATATAGCTCCAAGTAAAATTACCGATGGTTGTTAGAAGAAAGAGGGGATGCCTTCCGACGCATCCCCAAGCTTAGTTTCTTGTGAGTCCTTGTATATTACCTTGGGTTGCCTCGGGCATCCCCAAGCTTAGTCTCTTTCCACTCCTTACTCCTTCATCCATCGTGATCTCACCCAAAACTTGAAAACTTCAATCACACAAAACTTAACAAAACCCTCGTGAGATCCATTAGTATAATAAAGAAAATCACAACTTTATGTACTATTGCCAACCGATTAATATTTTATTGTTCCATTGTATCAACTATATTATAATTTTTCCATGGCTTATACAATCGATAGTTTCATCAAGACGAGCAAAACAATGCATCAAAAATAGAATTTGTCTTAAACAGGACAGTCTGTAGCAATCTGAACATTCACCATACTCTTCCGTAACTCTAAAAATTCTAATCAATCAGGAACAAATGAACAATTTTCATAGCAGTACTATGTAAAAAATTTAGAAACTTTTGACATTCCAGTAAAAAATGTAAATTCACGCACTACAGCCAAAGTTTCTGTTTTTGCACTGCACACACCAAACAGGCAATCTAATCATCCTAAAGGCAAATCTTGGCACATTATTTTTATAATACAATGGATTTATACAAGGGTATAATTATTATTTTTGGAACGTTTTTGTAATCAAGATTTGCAAAGTTTCCATGGTCATGAACAAAGTTCAAGTCTAGCTACCACTTTCACAATGCTCGTCTCTCTCACTTTCACTCTTCTTTTTGAAAAAGTTTTAGGTTACCCTCTTTATTTTATTTTTCAAACTATATAAAATCACACAACAAAATTAAATGACTATCTAAAACTTCCAGGTTGTCTCCCTGGCACGCTTTCTTTAAAGCCATTAAGCTAGGCATAAAGTGATCAAGTAATAGATCCACCGGGATCCCAAGGTATATCAAAGCCAATTTTAATTAACAATGATTTTTAATTTGGTATTGAGCACAAAGTAATATATATTATGCAACAACGAAGTCTAACTCTCTTCCTATGCATCGGCATGTCATAAAAGAACAAATCATGCACACAAAGTAAAGGCCAATACATAGCATAAGCAGTTTCTTGCAATTTTATCATATTGGAAACATAGAGAGGTGGAGACGTAGTTCCTCTCTCATAATAATTTCAAGTAGGAGCAACAAGCACATGTATATTATATCTATCAAAATCATCACGTGTAATAGTAAAAGGCAACCCATCTATATAATCCTTAATAAGTGCAAACTTCTCTGATATAGTGTAGTTGGGAGAATTCAAAAATAATAATAGGACTATTATGCGTGGTTGCAATAGCAAAAATTTCATTATTAACATAATGAACTATAGCAAGTTGATCTCCATAAGCATCTTTCATATTGGCATCATGGCCACAAGCATAGCAAGCATCAAGTTCATCAAAAAGGGATATTTGAAATGAATCCAAGGGATCATAGAAATCAACATAGCATTCATCCTTCGTTAAGCACGAAGGGAAATTAAACAATGTATGAGTTTAAGAGTTACTCTCATTAGAAGGTGCGTACGGGTAGCTAATCCGCTCTTCCTCCTTTTGTTCTTCGCTCTACTCCTCCTCTTTTTCATCTAATGAGCTCATAGTTTCAGCAATTTCTTCTTTCATAGCTTCATGCAAAATATTAGTCTCCATCTGGACAGCGGAGGAGTCCTCAATATATGGCTTAACATAAGCATTAGAAGCATAGTTTTCATAGCAATGTTTAAGTATGGCAAAACTTTCAGATTTGTAAAGAGTAGCATCATACTTTTCAATCAAAGAAGTAATTTCATAGGCACCCTTAAAAGCAACAAATTCTTCAATTTTCTCAATATCATAGTAATTATAAACACCCTTGGCATAAGAAGATACGATTCCATTATCCTTAAACTCACATTGATAGGGAAGGTGTTTTAGGGTCTTTAGAACAACAAGTAAAATCATAAATTTCGCATAAATTCCAAGCATCGCATTGCAAACTATTAATATCATGCCATAAAAGTTTCCCTTTCTAAGATAAGCAGTGTCGCACATAATAAGCATGCTCATTTAATGATTTGCCCTCAACAAAGCTAGTTGGTTTTAGCATGAGCACAAACGGATCGAACATGATCCAAATAATATTCTTCGGTATTACAGAACACTAGTGGTTCCTCAACTTTTGGAGCAGCAGGTACATCTATTTTTTGGTATTTTGCGTTTCCTACCCATATCTAAAGATAGAAAACAAATAAGAACAACAAATAAAATCTAGTTAGTGATAAAGCAAACAAGCACACACGAGAATATTCACCCCACGCTATTGCTCCCTGGCAACGGCGCCAGAAAAAGGTCTTGATAACCCACAAGTATAGGGGATCAGTTGTAGCCTCTTTCGATAAGTAAGAGAGTTGAACCCAATGAGGAGCTAAAGATAGAACAAATATTCCCTCAAGTACTATTAACCACCGATACAACTCTACGCACGCTTAACGTTCGCTTTACCTAGAACAAATATGAAACTAGAAGTACTTTTGTAGGTGTGATAGGATAGGTTTGCAAGTTAATAAAGAGCACGAAAATAAAAACTAGGGGCTGCTTAGATAAATAAACAACTAAGTTAGTTTAACTAGTGTGGAAAAGTGGTGGTAGGAGTTGCGGAATTGTCCTTAGGCAATTGATAAGTAGACCGGTAATCATTATTGCAAGTTTATATGAGGGAGAGGCATAAGCTAACATACTTTCTCTACTTGGATCATATGCACTTATGATTGGAAATCTAGCAAGCATCCGCAAATACTAACGATCATTAAGGTAAAACCCAGCCATAGCATTATAAGTTATCAAGTCCTCTTTATTCCCATACGCAACCAACCTACTTACTCGGGTATGTGTTTCTATCACTCACGCCACCCACCATAAGAGAATCAAAAGAATATTGCAAACCCTACAGCGGGGATCCCTCATGCTTGCACGACATGGAGAGCACCATAGGACATCACCAATAATAAAACATGCAACTCAAACAAATCATGATCATCAATCAACCAATAGGACAACAAAAATCTACTCAGACATCATAGGGTGGCACCACATGATTGGATAATAGTATCAAGCATAAAGAACCATGTAAAGTAGAGGGTACATCGGGTTGCGAGAGAGTGGACCGCTGTAGATAGATGGGGGAAGGTGATGGAGGTGTTGGAGTAGATTGGCGTCACGATGATGGCCCCGGAGGCATTCCGGTGCCAGCGGGAGAGAGTGGAGAGAGCCCCCTCCTTCTTATTCCTTGAACTTCCCCCTAGATGGGAGAAGGGTTCCCATTGGTCCATGGCCTCCATGGCAGCGGAGGGGCGAGAGACCCTCCGAGATTGGATCTCTCTTTGTTTCCTTGTGTTTCTGCGTTCCCAGATTTTGGCCTTTCACCGTTTCTTAAATATCCGGAGATCCGTAACTCTAATCGGGCTGAAATTTTGAGGGGATCTTTACCCAAAAATTAGATTTCTTGTGGCCGAAGAACACCTCCAACCGACCTAAGGGGTGGCCACAAGCCCTCTGGGGGTGCCCTACCCCCATGGCGCTCCTGACAGGCTTGTGGGCCCCTCGGGCACCGCCTTCTGTTGATTACACTTCCCAAAATTCACATATATTCCAAAAAAATCTCCGTAAGATTTTATCATGTTTGAACTTCATTTGATATGGATTTTCTGTGAAACAAAAAACATGCAACAAACAGGAACTAGCACTGGGCACTGGATCAATATGTTATTTCCAAAAATAGTATAAAAAGTTGCCAAAAGTATATGAAAGTTGTAGAATATTGGCATGAAACAATCAAAAATTATAGATACGACGGAGACGTATCACAAGCCATTGAGTACTTTGAATGTACTCGCAAGCAACCCATGTTTGGAACAAGACAATAGCAATGCATGATATAGCACTAATAGGAAATTTTGCATAAAGCTAATTTTGAGTGCAATGCCATGATCAAATAAATTTTGTGAGAATGCATCAACAGTTGGCAGATATCCATATGAATAAGTTATAGATATCATCATAACCAGGGGGTTGAACATCTCATGTTCAGTCAACACATTAAGTCATCTGACTTATCTTAGGTATCATCTCTGTGTCCTCCACACGCACACACACCAAGTTTAGTAAACATTTGGACGTAGCTTAAGCACCACCACCCAAGTGTGGTTGACCGTGGACACGGCTATTGGAATAGTTTTACACTCTGTAGAGGTTGTGCGCTTTACCCACAAGACTCGGGGAACTTCCGTGCCATCCACGACTGGCGGTATAATACATACCCAAGGTAAGCACCCGAACAAGGCCTTTCCCATGGTGATACTAAACAAAGAGTCCACTCGTTGGTGCCATCCCTCATGATATACATCACACGTATCATCCATGAGGGCATGCAACGGTGTGCCCGGTGCATGTAAATACAGTACATGTCCTTCCACTCCGAGACGACCCCGTCTCGGGAGTGACCACTTCACTCTTGCCATTGGTAATGCAGGCTCCCTACTAGCACCAACCATAGTAATCAACAAAAGCCCCATCCCATAAGGGGTATCATGGTCGCAGATGTAAGGTTGGGACGGGTGACAAATCTTAAACCCTCCATTTTCGAAAACACACACACTCACTTGCCCCGGTACACCACTTCTTTCTCAAGTGGTTACCTAACTCAACATCATCTCCCTCGGGCATTAGTGGCACCCGATGGGGTTTTTGAAAAGTTTTTTAAATCATTATGTTTCCATCACCATGCATATACCCACCCCATTTGCATAGAAACTACTAATCAAACCTATATACACCCACCCGCATAACCCTCACAAAGAGGTAGGGTCATGCATGATGCAAGTGTCAACGGGAAAGTATCGGAGGCATCCCACCGAAGTGGTCACCAAAACACATGGTGAACAACAGGGAATATGGTGCTATATGACATGCATGAAAATGGTTTCTTAACATGGTCAAAGGGCTACTTGCCTGGCTAAACAAAGTCCTTGGGGTCTTCAAAGTCTTCGGGTCGAACTCCCTCGTCAATAGTGCAATCTATCGTCACGTTAAAATAACGATAATAATAAGCATCACACAAAAACAGAGCACTAAAATCTACTAATAAAATGCTAACCTACTTTGATAAATACTACAAACTATTCTAAGAATATTTGTCTAAGATTTTGGGGTGAAAAAGGTTTTTAAAACTATTTATAACAGAGACTAAAATGCCAAAAAGGGGGTTCTAAAATAAAATAGTACATAAAATATTTTCAAAATATTTCACAAATGGCACTATAAAATTCTGGAGAATATTCTAAGATTTATAGTAGAGAAATATTTGGCATAGGATTTCTATTTAATCCTGTGGATTTTTGGAAAACCTACTGAAAAAGAAAAAGAAAAAAGGCCTTGATACCTTGGGCCAAATGCCCAGCCGTACAGGGCCCAACCGGCCAGGCCGGCCCAGCTGAGCTGCGGGCGCGCACGTGCGGCCAGGCTTGAACCTGACGCGCGGGCCCTAGCGTCAGCGAGAGTGAGGGAGAGGGAGAGAGGTGTGGGGATGACATGAGGGTCCCACCTGTCCTCTCCCACCTCCGGACAGGGGGCGGCGATGCTCACCGGCGATGGTGTGAGGGCACGACGATGGTAGGCGGGTGCGGGAACGGGATCGGGGTTGAGTTGCCGATCTCCTGGAGGTGAAGGGAAGCACCGAAGAGCAAGGGTTCGCCGACAATGAATAATTCGCGGTGGAGGAGCTTCGGGAGTGATTGCCGGGGGCGTCTCGAGCTGCAAGAAGAGCGGAGAGGAGGGGGAACCGCGTCAGGGAACTTCTACGACTCCAAATCGAGAGAGAAGAACGGGAGGGAAGGCTCACAGTAGCTGGATGGCAGCGGACCCAAAGCGGGGTGGCTCCGCTTGATCCCGATCACAAAGGCCCTCGGAGCTTGCTTGGGTGGCACCAGGGGTCGATTGGGGTAAGGAGAGAGAGACCAGAGCAAAGAGGAGGCTCGGGGGGAGGCCATTTTTATAGGGGGGCGAAGACTAAGTGTGGCACGCGCGGGAGAGCTCGGGAGTGAGCCATTGAGCTGCATCAGCCAAGGGTGAGGGCGTAGGTGTGACTAGGGGACCACAAGAGATGCTCTGGGGTTGAGGTCAAGCAGAGTGGGCAAGGGGCATCACGCGTGCGAGCTCAACCATTGGAGCTCTCGGGTGGCCGCTGCACGTGCAGAGAGGGGCACAAGAGGGAGAAGGAGGAGGGGGCCTACAGAGAGGGAGGTCCAGGACGCCGAGGGGGACACGGGGGACAACTTTCCTAATGCCAATGTGGCCGGGAGCCTCGGGATGCTCCTGCTACAGTGCGGCGGCGCACTCTAGCACGCTCCAGAGTGCCCAAATGGCATGCCATGGCATGCCTTTGGCGTTTTGGGCATGGCCACTTTTGTCCAGGGGTATAGGGGGGATCTAGACTAGGTAAAAATGGCATTGGATGCTCTGGAAGGTTGATAGAATAAGAGGGGAGGGGAGAGAGGGGTGTTTTACTGTTGTCCAGAGGGTGTAAAAATGGAGTTTTACCCCACTTAGGCACTGAGTCGTGACCATAAAAAGTTACTGGAGGTGAAATGCATCAATGTGAGAATGTGGTAAAAATTTGAGACCAAGGGGAAAAGTAGAAGTGGAGGAAACAATAGCTTTCAGAAATGGCCAGAAGGTGTTTGTGATGTGTTTTGGCTAGTAGATGGAGTTTACTTGCCATGATATTTAACAGGATCAAATTGTGGGTAAAAATGAGAGGATAACAAGGTTTGATCTCAATAGAGAAAAGTTGATAATGCAAGCGTTATGAACCCTAGAATTCAACAGGATCAGGTTTCTATAGATCTAGTTAGGCTAAACTAATCTCCTTGATGCAGCACTTTGTGCAACATCATTACTTTGTGATTAGAACATGTCCACAAAATTTGGGGTCAAGGGAACAAACTTCACAATGTAAAGTTGTTCAAATTTGGATCTGGACAGGGAGGGTTTTGGAATATTTTGATGAATCAATTAAATTTGGATTGAGATGAAACTTTGCAAGATCATCACCTATGACAATATTGACTTTCTGGAATGTTCTTGGAATTTATTGAGAATATTTCTTATAGAAATATTTCAAAATCTTGATTTGGACAGAAAGGGTTTTGATGGGTTTCGCCCATGATTTTGAACATGACCATGTGTTGGAACTCATATATATGGAAAATATATGTCCCCTGAGTTTCCCTAAATTTTATCAAATATTTGGAAAGCATTTAAATAATTTTTTCCTATAAAAGACCATTTCTGGCCTACAGAAAAAGCATTTTAAATAAATAGTAAAATAATCTTTAAAATTAATATTTGGTGGTTTTGGAAAGTCATATATATAGTAGGTTTCAAATAAAGCCTTTGGGGCAAAAGGATCCACCCAATTTGAGGACTTGTAGTGCAAACCTCAACTCACGGGTTTTTAGAAACCTAATTTGTATAAATTCTTGTTGGTCAAAATAATATTTGATAAAAATAGTTTTGGGCGTCCTTCACATGGCATGATCATTGGGCAAGAAGTTTGGATCAAGGAAGATGAATATGGAGAGGAGTTGAAACTAAGAGTGCGAAACATAATCAACCAAACAATCAAACAAGCATGCACTCAAAAACTTTTAATTGGTCCCAAATTTTATAAACCCAAGCATATCAAAGTGATACAAACACATGGTGTGATAGGATGCTGCGACAGATGCCGCTGGGACAACAGGGACCAGCGCCAGGGGTGTGGCGTGACCAGCCTCAGGAAGACCGCTGGCGCGACCCGCCTCGGGAGGACCGCTGGCGCGACCAGCCTCGATCGGGAGGACTATTGGCGCGATGACCCTCCGGAGGGGTCGCGACGCGGCCAGCCTCGTGAGGTTCATCCTCGGGAGGCCGATCTGCCAACACTGCCGCCTCCACCTAGAAGGAAGGAAGAGGACATGCAGGACGACGAGGCTGGGGGTTTCCAGGTGAACAAGGCTGTGGCCTCCATCCTGGGCGGTGCTCAAGCCCCGGCCTCCAACCGCGTCTTCAAGCAGTTCGCACGGGAGGTGAACACAGCGCTCCCAAAGCTAGAGGCCATGCACCCCCCTCAAGTGGTCCTAGACTGCCATCAACTTCGACTCGAGCGATCAACTCAGGTCCTCAGCCATGGCCGACAAGCTCCCCATGCTGTGCACTCCAACCATCAGCAATGTCCTGGTCACCAAGACCCTCATCGACAATGGGTTCGGGATCAACGTCCTCTCTGTCGAGACCTTCGAGACACTCCAAGTATCGTATGACCAACTTATGCTGACCAAGCACTTCTCAGGAGTCACTGAGGGCACCAGAGTGCCCATTGGACAAGTACGCCTGCCCGTCACCTTCGGTGGGTGCAAGAACTACCGCACCGAGACCACCGTCTTCGACGTCGCCCATATCCACCTCCTGTACAATGCCATCCTCGGATACCTGGCCCTTTTTAAGTTCATGGGGGTGACCCATCATGGCTACAACGTCCTCAAAATGCCGGGGAGTGGCAGCGTCATCATCATCGCCTGCGTGAGAAGGATGTCGTCTGTTCACTTGACCATGCTTACCGTGCAGCTGCCATCAAGCGCTTGGACGATGAAGAAGACGCCCTGCCACGCAAAGACGAACGCAGGGTGAAGAAGTAGCTCACCCTCGTGGAGCGTCGGGGGAGCTGGGACCTCCAGGGAAGGAGCCTCGTGCTCTGCACTTAGGGACGAGGCCAACCCTCCCCTTGCATAGGAAGGCATGACCAGCGCCCCCCCCCTTGGGTCAGGCTTGGGGGCTTCCTTCCGGAAGATGCCTGGCCCAGCTGGACATACAAGGGAGGTGTTCGGGCACAACGTTGAGGCGCGTTCTAACACGCGATTGTCAGAACCGAGGCATGGCGCGAGGCGCCAAGCTCACGAGAGTCGGTCAGCGAGGCGATCAAGGAACTTCATGAGGCACAAACTGGGCAAGGAAGGGGATGCCCTGCACCGCCAATCGCAGTCCCCATCGTCGGCCCTGACGACTGGCCGCGTGCCCGCGTCAACGCGCTTGCCATCAATGATGTGTCGCGCAGGAGCCGCCTCTGGGCGGATCGCACCGACCACGGGTGGGCCTACCCGAACAACTACGTCCACATGCCCTTTGGCCTGGGAAACACCAGAGTCACATTTCAGCGTTTGCCCGGGCCATGCTCGCGCCCTACCTGCTGAGACGCGATGAGGAGATGGAGGAGATGCCCAGGCCAAGCGTGGATCCCGGGCCCAGGGAGACGACGGGCTCATGAGGGCCGCGCTCATGGAGGTACAAGATCAGGCTACAACGGCAACTTCGGCTCTTAAGTGGCATGGCCGCCAGGTGACTTTTTGTTGATCTGTGCTAGGTAACTTTTTGGCTTGTTTTGTTTAAAGGCGCGTGCCGGGCCGCGTTGTCCTCACGCAACCAGGACGTACCCCTTCAGCCACCTTGTTTACTCATATTACAGTAGTTTTTCCATGCATGCAACCTGCTTCCTAACATTTTACCTTCTCGGCACAACATTTTGCCTGTGTGAATGTCGCCACTCTCGAGCGGGCCCACCTTTGGCCGCCTCACGAGAGGGCTGGCACGGCGACTGTGCTCGGGTTCATCCCTGCAGCATCGAAAAATCTAGTGACTGAGCTCTGTTTGGACGGGCCAGTCTCGTACACTTCATCTCCTGGGGTTATTGGTGCTTGACCCTCCCATGGACTTAGAGAGGACGCTCTATGTAGACTGCAGTGAAGACCCCAAGACTCCAGATGAAGCCGTAAATGAGTAGACTCAGGCGCAACCCGCCTTTAGGTAGGGACCTCACAAGGCCAAAGCACCCTCGTGAGCTCCCAAATACACCTCCCAGTTCTACCGTGCTAGCCACGCGTACGAACTCACTGGGCGGTACACACCCAGAGCCTGCCGAGGACGCGGAGGGGTTCCATCCCATGCAATGTGGCAACCACAGCTCTATGCTGGCAGAGAAGTCAACACTGCCCACCAATGGCTATGCACACGCAATGTGGAAGCCACAACCCCGTGCTGGCGGAGAAGTCAACACTGCCCACCAATGGCTATGCCCACGCAATGTGGAAGACATAGCCCCATGCTGGTGGAGAAGTCAACACTGCCCACCAATGGCTATGCCCACGCAATGTGGAAGCCCTACGCCCAGTGCTGGGGATAAACAACTGAGGGCACCCCAGTGGTTGCATCCAACCTCAGGAAGGCTCCTTGTGGCCCCACCTCTCTGCATTCCCTGGGATGTATGCATGAGGGGCATGCATGGGGCTACTACTGACGCTCTTCGGGAAGGTATGGGAGCCGCTCGTACATCAAGGGGGACTGCTGAGCATCGCGACTTAGGAGCCTCACTGGCATCATAGCCCCTTGCTCCACGGGGTCGTCCTTGGTGATCCAGTCGGCCCCGATGGCGGTTAAGGTATGCGCGGGGCCGGGCCCTACCGATGCAGAGCTCGGTGCAATCAAGATTTAAACATTAAGGAGGACGCTGAAGCTGATCATACGTCAAGGGGGACTCCTGGGCATTGCGACTCAGGAGCCTCACTGGCTCCATAGCCCCTCACTCCACAGGGTCGTCCTTGGTCATCCCGTCGCCCCGGTGGCATTTGAGGTATGTGTGGAGGCGGGCCCTGCCGACGTAGAGCATAAGCTGCCTAGGCTTTCCAAATCAAACCTATCATCACCATGTTCCGTTCGTGAACTCTCCTCCTACCTGAAGGGGGACCCCTGAGCATCGCGACTCAGGGGCCTGACTGGCCCTGTAGTCGCTCACCTCTTGGGGCCGTCCTTGGTGGTCCGGTCGGCCCCAACAGCAGCTGGGGTATGGGCAGGACTGGGCCCTGCCGACATAGAGCGACACAGGAAGCAAGAAGGAAACAAGGCGAAGAGGTCGATCATGTAGTTCAACAATTCTTACAATCATTAAAGTCTTAGTGAATGCAACCATTTTAATGGCTCCAAGAGGCATGTCGAATGATGCAGGAAAGGAACAGGAAATGGGAGTCAGGGGGAGCCCGCGCCACTGCTCGCCCCGCCCACATAGAGCTCGTCGTCAACATCGCGTGCATCGTCCTCCTTGCTGCTAAATCCTGCAGTTTTAGGGGAAGGTTAGACGGTGATGCGGGTGAACCTATTCACCAGCTTCTCCACGGTAGCCTTCACTGCTTCCACAGTGCCGCTGCGAACCGAGGGACAACCGGGCAGATCACGGAGTCAAAGTCGAACCTTGGCTTGTGGACATGAAGATGGCAAAAGATGCGCATCGCGGCCTTAGAAAAGAGGTCACAACATTCACTGTCCAACAGCCCCTCCACCTTGGGGATGGCGCCCTCTAGTGCCTCGATGAATCTGGAAGCAAGCTCCGCGTAGGCGCCCTCAGGAGCCACCAGGGGTTCCTCAAACCCTTCCCGGCAGAGGGAGTGGAGTGCTCGGCGCAGCCTGAGCTGGATCGAGGGAAGGGCACTGAGCTCCGTGGCCTTTCCGCGGCTTCGAGACGGACCTTCTCTAGGGATGCCTCTTTATCTCGTTCCTCCATGCGCCATCGCACCACAGCACCATCGGCTTTCGCCTGGGACATCTCAGAGTCCCGATCGGTGAGCTGAGCTTGGCAAGACTCGAGGGCCTCCCGCTGCCCGTGCAGTTCTTCCTCAATTGCGGACTTCTCCTCTTGAAGGGCCTTCAGGCGGGACTCCACCTTGTTGCGGCACCCTTCGACAGACACCACATTGGCTAGCGCTGCCTCAAGGGACGCTTTGGCTGACGTGGCCTCCTCCTTGCTCCTTGCTATGGCGGCCTTGGCTTGGCCGGAGGACGCCAAGATAGAGGAGTTGGCCCGAAGCCATTCTTGAGAGGAGCCCCAGAAGCCCGCTCGCGATGTGATCGTCAGCACCCGCGAGGGCATCCTGAACCTCGTTTAGGACGTCAAGACCATGCAGTGGAGTCACCAAGACCCCCTCCGGAGGATTTGCCTGCATGGACATAGATGGCGCCTCCTGAGGGATGGAAGCGCGAGGAGCAGGAGGCTCCGAAGGCTGCTCAGGAACCAAGGGCAAGACGGACGCAGAAAAATCCATGGGCTGCCGGCCCTCGGGGGCTGGCCCTCTGGACTGTGGCACCAGAACACTCTCAAGGACAGAAGCTGCCACACCAATATGCATCGAGGGCTCTGGGGGCTTCGCGGCGGCAGCCAGGAGAGTCGCCTCGCGGGCCTTTGCCCCCTCGCCCAGAGGAACCTCATTAGGTGACGACAGCATGACGGGAGCAGGCGGCGCATTGGAGGACGCCTCCTGCTTGACGCCCGCCTTTTTCTTCCTCATCTTCAGCGCGGGGATGACCGTAGTTACCAGGCAAGGGAAGAACTATCAGCATCCAAGTTACCCCAGACCAGGCAGGGTCGGACCAAGTACTTACTCCTCAACATCGACCCACTTCCTCTTCCCCTCCTCTCCGATGATGGTGGTGCCCTCACTTGAGGGGGCGATGGGGGCACCAAGCGGCAGCACCTCCGCCGGAGGGATCGCCGTGGCCGTGGCCTCGCCCGCCTGGCCCGCAAGCTGCAACTCGGACAGAGGCGAGGCTGGCACTTCGGCCACCATGCCTGCTGGGGCAGGGTGCGTGGAAGGAGACTCGGCCCCATGCTTCTTGGGGGTCATCAGGCAGGCGGACCGCATGACCCGAGGGTCGGCATGAGCCCCCTGGAGACCATGCCGGGACGCAGAGAACCCCATGTGGAAGCTTCACCAGCATCATCATCGTCCTCGAAGTCGCGCAGGAGACGCTCTACGACGGGGAGGATGCTCCTGCTAGGTCCCCGTGCGACATCTTCTCCGAGTCCTCCCCGCTTGAGGTGTCACTGGAGGACACCGTCATCAGGGAGACAAGGCCCTCGACTGGGGAGTGTCCCCATTCATGGAAGATGGGCTTCTTGGCAACCAAAGCGACCACATCATCGTGATGGTACAGGCGGGCGCAGCCCTCAAGGAGATCACTGGGGTTGCCGTTGAGCAGGGTCGCCACATCCCAGCTCAACTCCTTGGGGGTTATGCATGTAGACTGAAGCCTAAGGTTGTCACCGCTGCCTCGATAGTCCCATAGGGGCCTAGAGTGAGACTGGAGGGGCGCTAGGCGCTCCATCAAGAACTCCTTCACTATCATCCCCCCACATCTTCCGGGCTCCGATGTCGTGGGAGATCTGCCGGATCTAGAGGGGTCTCAGTTGAGGCCAGGACCTAGGAGCAAGAGCAAGTGTGCGAAAGAGGAAAGCAAGGCACGCTTGATCTGGAACTTAGTCTTTTGTCGATTCGGGCGGTAGCCACGAGGGCACCCCATGCCAGACACACGACGTGCGCCATCCCCGGCCCCGCAGGCGTTTGGGGCCCGTGGCGCTTCGGGCCACACTCAAAGATTCGCCCTGAAGCCATCTCAAGTGCGCCTTGGGCCCTCGGGCTACTATCTGTGTTTTGGGAACGGGGGTACCCAGTCCTGCCTGCCCGCGGCCCTGGACATGGCCCACCTCGTCTGCCAGGCATGGCCTGACACGACATTGCTCAAGACAAGGCCCTCGCGAGGACCCTGGGATCACGAGGAAGAATATCATCAAGACCAACAAGGATGGGCCTCCTCAGGTTCCCTCCGAGGGGCGGAGATCTCTATGTAAGGCCCGGCCTCAGGAGTCAAGGGTGATGCAAGGCAGGACAGCCGCGCGCCGATGCGCCAGGTGGCACAATTTCCTCTTTGGTGCAAAGCGAGCAAGGACGTACACGGGTTCCCAAAGCGCTACCCAAAGGTATCTATTCCGGTGCAATAAGACCACAACCGCCAGCCCCGCAAGGCGGATGTCATCGCCGAGCCTACCACGACATCACCATCAGCTACTTTGCAGGCAAAGACCGCCTTTGGACAGGGCGCGGATGTACTCCTGTCCCCCTTCAAAATTGGCCATTGTGGGATTCCTTCCCACCATTGTGATAAGGGAAGAGGACCCGGCCCACCGCTATATATAAAAGCTAGGCCACACCATAGAGGGGATTCAGGATCCGATCCAACACTTAGCCACTCAACGCACCACTGTAGGGCAGAGAACCAATAACACACCTTGAGCCTCTGTGATAGCCTGGCTTATAAGGGATGATAGACTACTCATATCAAAAAGGAATTCCTTCTTTTCCGGGAGCCCATTCGAACAGGACTCGCAGGTTAAGCCTGCTTGGCTTGGAGTAGTTCTAGGATGGGTGACCGACCAGGAAGTTGGTCCCGGGTGCGCACGAGTGAAGACAAAGTGCACAGAAAAGACTAGTATTGATCTGTGAGGCCATTCTAGATCCTACCAGGAGTAACGACCACCGGCGGGTGTGTCTGGGGCGTTACAAGTTGGTATCAGAGCCGACCCTCGCGTTTACATGCATGTTTGCCGACAAGTGTGCGGTCATGTTGTTCACGAAGTTGGTGACCCATCGTGGCATACGGAATGACACATGTGCTTGGCTTGGAGTAGTTATAGGATGGGTGACCGACTAGGAAGTTGGTCCCAGGTGCCCACTAGTGAGGGCAAAGTGCATAGAAAAGACTAGTATTGATCTGTGAGGCCAGTCTAGATCCCGCCAGGAGTAACGACCACCGGCGGGTGTGTCTGGGGCGTTACAAGTTGGTATCTGAGCCGACCCTCGCGTTTACACGGATGTTTGCCGATAGGTGCGCGGTCATGTTGTTCACGAAGTTTGTGACCCGTCGTGGCATATGGAATGACACATGTATCGGACTGGAAGCATAGACCTTTGTGCCAAGAGGGAACATTCCTATGACCCGACGAGGACGTCGGTTGCTCTGAGTGGTGGTGTATGTGATAGCCTGGCTTATTAGGGATGATATACTACTCATATCAATAAGGAATTCCTTATTTTCTGGGAGCCCATTCAAACAGAACTCCCATGTTAAGCGTGCTTGGCGTGGAGTAGTTCCAGGATGGGTGACTGACCGAGAAGTTGGTCCTGGGTGCGCATGAGTGAGGACAAAGTGTGCAGAAAAGACTAGTATTGATCTGTGAGGCCAGTCTAGATCCCGTCGGGAGTAACAACCACCGCCGGGCGTGTCCAGGGCGTTACAGCCTCCCTTGCAAGGTTCAAGCTCACTTTACTAGTTCATCCACCAGAATGTCCACCAGGCAATACACCAAAGCAGGAGTAGGGTATTACACTTCTAGTGGCCCGAACCTGGGTAAACTGCCATGTTCATCTTCTTCCTCGTCATCAAACGAGTTCATCCTTGTGTTCATTGAGTAGCGAGCTAGGTTAGTCAAGGCCGCACAGAAGCCTTCGTACACGCCCCTATGTTCAAACTGCAAGGGTTTTGCGGAGTCCGAAATCCGACAATTATCATTTCTTCGGCCTCGGTCCCGTCTTGTCACCGCGTTGCCGCCCGAGTATTCCAATGCAGGCTTCAGCACCGCACATGCGTTTCTTTTGGCCATGTGTTGGCTCAAAGAGGCGTCGGTGATCCCGATCCCACGCAACCACATAGGTTCCCGCGCAAGCTTCCCACCTAGCTCGTCAAAATCCCCAAACCCCCAAAGCTTGGCCGCCTCCTTTATAAACCCTCATGGCCAATGCCCACATCGCATTGATCCCCTCCCTCCCTGTAGCTTCTCTAGTTTGCTTCTTCCCCAATCGCCAATGGCACCTGTCCATCGTTGTCGCTCTGCTAGAGGACAACTCCAGTTGGGAGGTTGCACCGCGTCGGCGGTGCAGGGAAGCGTGTAGTGCACGTGGCATCCTTGTTGGGTGTGCGCACGCGACCCACCACATACTTCGCTACTATTGCCAAAAGGCAGCTATTGTCGGCGACCACCATGGCTACCGCCCCGTCGCCGGTCGCTGTTGCCGCCACACCACCAGTGGTCTCCTTTGCCAACAAATGTCAGTCTTACAATGTTGAAAAATGCCAATGTTATTAGATCGACAAATGCCAATATAACCAATTTGAAAAATGGTAATTTACCCAATATGAGAGATGCAAATCTTACTGATTGCTTGTACTAAGCACACGAGACATCATATAGAAATGTTTGCGATGACGCAATGCACCAATGCTTTGCGCCAAATTTTCAGTTGGATTAGTGGCGAAGGAACCAGAGCCCTTGGTCTACATACGTGTATTCAATCGAATTTTTTTACACACTTTTTATCTGCAAATTTCCTACTTCGTCCCGTGTTTTCAGAATTTTTAGAGCTAGGGAAGTATGGTTTTAGTTTAGATCTTTACGTACTGTTCTATTTTTGACATATTCTGTTTTGCATGCATACTTTACTTGTTTGAGTGTTTCCATAGTTTATATTTAGCAATATAAATTATGGGAATGATATAATAAAGTAGGCATTATGTAATAACAATTATGAATCTTGTCTAGACAGTACCTAAGTGAAGGATCTATCTATTGGAAATATTCCCTAGAGGCAATAAATAAAGTGTTTATTATTATATTTCCTTGTTCATGATAATTATTTATTATACATGCTAAAATTGTATTGAATGGAAACACATTTGCATGTGTGGATGAATAGACAACACTTTGTCCCTAGTATGCCTCTAGTGAACTAGCTCGTTGATCAAAGATGGTCAACGTTTCCTAGCCATTGACATGTGATGTCATTTGATAACAGGATCACATCATTAGGAGAATGATGTGGATGGACGAGACCCAAACTATAAACGTAGCATATGATCGTGTCAGTTTATTGCTATAGTTTTTTGCATGTCAAGTATATGTTCCTATGACCATGAGATCATGCAACTCACGGACGCCGGAGGAATACCTTGTGTGTGTCAAACATCGCAACGTAACTGGGTGACTATAAAGGTACTCTACAGGTATCTCCGAGGGTGTCTGTTGAGTTGTCATGGATCAACACTGGGATTTGTTACTCCGTGTGACGGAGAGGTATCTTAAGGCCCACTTGGTAATACAACATCACAATAAGCCTTGCAAGCAATGTGTCTAAGTGTTAGCCATGGGGTCTTGTATTAAAGAACGATTAAAGAGACTTTCCGGTAACGAGGTTGAACTAGGTATCGAGATACCGACAATCTAATCTCGAGCAACTAACATACCGAAGAACAAAGGGAACAACATACGGGATTAACTGGATCCTGGACATAGAGGTTCGACCGATAAAGATCTTCGTAGAATATGTAGGAATCAATATGGGCATCCAGGTCCCGCTATTGGTTATTGACCATAGCGGTGTCTCGGTCATGTCTACATAGTTCTCGAACCCGCAGGGTCTGCACACTTAAGGTTCGGTGACGTGTCAGTAGTGTAGAGTTATACATGATGGTAACCGAAGGTTGTTCAGAGTCTCGGATGACATCCCAGAGGTCACGAGGAGCTACGGAATGGTCCGGAGGTAAAGATTGATATATAGGAAGCCCTATTTTGGTCACCGCAAAAGTTCCGGGCTCATCGGTAGTGTATCGGGAGTACCGGGGACCATCGGGAGAGGGTATTTCGACCCAAGAGGCTACATGGGCTGTGGGACAAGGTATACTCCTCCTCTCCACTTTGGCCGAACGAAAGAGGGGCTGGCCCTTGCGCCAAGCCTCCTCCTCTCCTCCTCCGATATATACTAGAGGTTTAAGGGTTTTTGCTATAGATTTTCTGCCACGTGCAACCCTACACTCCGTAGTTTCTCCCCTAAATCGGTTTCAGCAGTTCTTAGGTGAAGCCCTGCTGGAGTTAGTCCACCACCATCGCCACAACGCCGTCGCACTGTCGGAGAACTCGTCTACCTCCCCTCTCCCTCTTGCTGGATCAAGAAGGCGGAGATCGTCATCAAGGCGTGTGTGTGCTGAACGCGGAGGTGCCGTCCGTTCGGTGCTAGATCGGGAGGGATTGTGATTGGATCGCAGGACGCTCGGCGATTTGGATCGTGAAGACGTTTGACTACATCAACCGCGTTTCTTAAAGCTTCCCGCTTAGCGATCTACAAGGGTAGGTAGATCCACTCTCCCTCTCGTAGATGCTCATCACCATGGATAGGTCTTGCATGTGCGTAGGAATTTTTTTGTTTCCCATGCAATGTTCCCCAACAGTGGCATCATGAGCTTGGTCTATGTGTAGATGAGATCTTGAGTAGAACACAAAGAGTTTGTGGTCGTTGATGATTAGATTGCTTCCTCTCTTGGTTGTTTTTTGGTTCAGCGGTATTATGGGATGAAGCGGCCCGTACCAACCTTACTTGTACGCTTAAGAGAGATCGGTTCCATCGACTAACGTGTAACTTCGTTGCACAAAGATGGTTGGCGGGTGTCTGTTTCCCCTACTTTAGTTGGATCAGATTCGACTAAGTCGGTCCTTGAGAAGGTTGAAAAGCAACTTATGTATCACCGTTGTGGTTTATGCATAGGTGAGAATTGTTCTTGCTAGATACCCGTAGCAGCCATGTAAAACATGCAACAACAATTAGAGGATGACTAACTTGTTTTTGCAGGGTATGCTCTAATGTGATATGGCCAATTACATGATGAGATATATGTGATGTATGAGATGATCATGTGTTGTATAGAATATAACGACTTGCATGCCGATGAGTACGGCAACCGGCAGGCGCCATATTGTTGTCTTTAATTATTGTGTGACCTGCGTGTCAATCTTTAAGCACTATGTAATGCTTTACTTTATCAATAAATGGTAGCAATAGTAGTAGAAGCATGGTGGGCGCGACACCCCCGAAGGTGACAACTTTGATGGAGATCAAGATGATGGAGATCATGGTGTCGTGCCGGTGACAATGGAGATCATGCCGGTGCTTTCAAGATGGAGATCAAAAGCACAAGTTCATGGCCATATCATGTCACTTATGATTTGCATGTGATGTTAATCCTTTTATGCACCTTGTTTTGCCTAGGAAAATAGTAGCATTATAAGGTGATCCCTCACTTAAATTTTAAGATGTATTGTGTTCTCCCTGAGTGTGCACTGTTGCGAAAGTTCGTCGTGTCGAGGTTCCACGTGATGATCGGGTGTGATAGACTCTACATTCACATACAACGGGTGCAAGCCAGTGTTGCACATGAAGAACACTCGGGTTAACTTGACGAGCCTAGCATGTACAGACATGGCCTCAGAACACAAGAGACCGAAAGATCGAACATGAGTCATATAGTAGATATGATCAACATGATGATGTTCACCATTGAAACCACCTCAACTCACGTGATGATCGGACTTGAGTTGGTGAATTTGGATCTTGTGACACTCAGATGACCTGAGAGATGTCAATTTGAGTGGGAGCTTTAGTAATTTGATTATCTAAACTCATTATATTGAACAATAGTCTAAGTAACCTTTGCATATTTATGTTGTAGATCAATGGCTCGTGCAGTAGCACCCCTAAATATTAATGCGTTCCGAGAGAATGCTAAGTTGAAAGATGATGGAAGTAACTTTGTGGACTGGGCCCGTAATCTGAGGATTATCCTCACGGCTTCCCAGAAATCATATGTCCTTGATGCACCGATTGGTGACCAACCCGAAGACATGTTATCTGATGACATTAATAATGCTTGGGAGGCACGTTCTAGAGATTACTCAATAGTTCAGTGTGCAATATTGTATGGCTTAGAACCGGGACTTCAAAGATATTCTGAACGTCGTGGAGCATATGAGATGTTCTAGGAGTTGAAGTTTATCTTTCAGAAGAATGCCCGAATCGAGAGGTATGAGACCTCCGATAAGTTCTATGCTTGCAAAATGGAGGAGAACGGGTCTATCAGTGAACATATACTCCGAATGCTGGGTATTCAACTCGTCTAGCAGAGTTAGGAATTGCCCTTCCGACAGAGGCGATCACTGACAGAGTTCTTCAATCACTGCCATCTAGCTACAAGAGCTTTGTGATGAACTATAACATGCACGAGATGAACAAGTCAGTCGCCGAGCTGTTTGCGATGCTGAAAGTTGCTGAGTCTGAAATCCAGAAAGAACTTCAAGTGTTGATGGTCAATAAAGCCACTAGTTTCAAGAAGGGCAAGGGCAAGAAGGGTAAATCCAAGAAGGATGGTAAAGCAGTTGCTCTGCCTGTAAAGAAACCCAAGGCTGGACCCAAGCCATAAATTGAGTGCTTTCATTGCAAGGGAACTGGCCACTAGAAGCGGAACTGCCCCAAGTACCTGGCTGACAAGAAGGCGGCAACAACAAACAAGATATATATGATATACATGTTATTGATGTGTACCTTACTAGCTCTCGTTGTAGTGCATGGGTATTTGATACCTGTTCAGTTGCTCATATTTGCAACTCAAAGCAGGACGTACAGAATAGACGGAGGCTGGCTAAGGACGAAGTGACGATGCACATGGAAATGGTTCCAAGGTTGATGTGATCGTCGTCAGCACGCTCTTCGATTACCATCGGGATTAGTGACGAACATGAATACTTGTTATTGAGTGCCTGCTTTAAGCATGGATATTTTATCTGGATCTTTTTATTGCGATACGGTTACTCATTTAAATCAGAGAATAATGGTTGTTCTATTCATATGAGTGATATCTTTTATGGTCATGCACCTAATGTGAGGGGTTTATTCATATTGAATCTTGATAGTGATGATACACATGTTCATAACATTGATGCCAAAAGATGTAGAGTTGATAATGATAGTACCACTTTCTTGTGGCACTACCGTTTGGGTCATATTGGTGTAAAACGCATGAGGAAACTCCATGCTGATGGACTTTTGGAGTCACTTGATTTTGAATCACTTGACACATGTGAACCATTCCTCATGGGAAAGATTACTAAAATGCCGTTCTTTGGAACAATGGAACGGGCAAGTGACAATCATACATACTGATTACTTAAGTAGATATCGTTATTTTCTCACCTTCATTGATGACTTAAGTAGATATGGGTATATTTACTTAATGAAACACAAGTCTGAAATGTTTGAAAAGTTCAAGCAATTTCAAAGTGAAGTTGAGAATCATCATAACAAGAAGATCAAATTCCTACGATCTGATCAAGGAGGTGAATATCTGAGTTATGAGTTTGGCAGTCACTTAAGACAGTGTGGAATTGTTTCACAGTTGACACCGCCCGGAACACCACAGCGTAATGGTGTGTCTGAACATCGTAATCGAACCTTATTAGATATGGTGCGTTCTATGATGTCTCTTGCCGATTTGCCACTACAGTTTTGGGGTTATGCATTAGAGACATCTGCATTCACTTCAAATAGGGCACCATCAAAATCCGTTGAGACGGTGCCATATGAACTGTGGTTTGGCAAGAGGTCAAAGTTGTCATTTCTTAAAGTTTGGGGATGTGATGCTTACGTCAAAAAGCTTCAGCCTGAAAAGCAGGAACCCAAAGCGAAGAAATGCATCTTCATAGGATACCCGAAAGAGATAGTTGGGTATACCTTCTATCTCAGATTTGAAGGCAAAGTGTTTGTCGCTAAGAACAGAACATTTCTCGAGAAAGAGTTTCTCCCAAAAGAATTGAGTGGGAGGAAAATAGAGCTTGATAAGGTTATTGAACCTTTACTTCAACCAGAGAGTAGTGCAGAAAAGAACGATGTTTCTGTGGAGCCTACAATAGTTGAAGAGGAAGTTAATGATGATATCATGAAACTTTGGATCAAGTCACTATTGAACCTCGTAGGTCGATAAGGGCGCGTACTGCTCCTGAGTGGTATGGCAACCCTATCTTGGAGGGCATGTTGTTGGACAACAATGAACCTACGAGCTATGGAGGAGCGATGATAGGCTCGGATTCCGAGAAATGGTTAGAGGCCATGAAATCCGAGATGGGATCCATGTACGAAAACAAAGTATGGACTTTGGAAGTATTACCTGAAGGGCAAAAGGCCATTCAGAACAAATGGATCTTTAGGAAGAAGACGGACGCAGACGGTAATGTCACCATCTATAAAGCTCGACTTGTGGCAAAGGTTTTTTCACAAGTTCAAGGAGTTGACTACGATGAGACCTTCTCACCCGTAGCGATGCTTAAGTCCGTCAGAATCATGTTAGCAATAGCTGCATATTTCGACTATGAAATTTGGTAGATGGATGTCAAAACAGCGTTCCTTAATGGTTTCCTTGAGGAAGAGTTGTATATGATGCAACCGGAACGTTTTTCGATCCAGAGAATGCTGACAAAGTTTGCAAACTCCAGCGATCCATTTATGGACTAGTGCAGGCATCTCGGAGTTGGAATAAGCGCTTTGATGAGGTGATCAAAGCGTTTGGGTTTATACAAGTTTATGGAGAAGCTTGTATTTACAAGAAAGTGAGTGGGAGCTCTATAGCATTTCTAATATTATATGTGGATGACATATTGCTGATTGGAAACAATATAGAAAAGAAAGCGAGAAGGAATATTTGAAAAAGAATTTTTCAATGAAGGACCTAGGAGAAGATGCTTTCGTATTAGGCATTAAGATCTATAGAGATAGATCGAGACGCTTAATAGCACTTTCACAGAGCACATACCTTGATAAAGTTTTGAAGAAGTTCAAAATGGATCAGTCCAAGAAGGGGTTCTTGCCTGTGTTACAAGGTGTGAAGTTTAGTAAGACTCAATGCCTAGTGACTGCAGAAGATAGAGAGAAGATGAGTGTCATCCCCTATGCTTCAGCCATAGGCTCTATCATGTATGCAATGCTATGCACTAGACCCGATGTCAGCCTTGCCATAAGTATGGCCGGAATGTTTCAAAGTGAACCTGGAATGGAGCACTGGACGGCGGTCAAGAATATTACCTGAAAAGGACTAAGGAAATGTTGCTCGTTTATGGAGGTGATGAAGAGCTCGTCGTAAAGTGTTATGTCGATGCAAGCTTTGACACTGATCCGGATGACTCTAAGTCGCAAACCAGATATGTATTTATTCTCAATGGGGGAGTGGTAAGCTGGTGCAGTTCCAAGCAAAGCGTGGTAGCCGATTCTACATGCGAGGCGGAGTACATCGCAGCCTCGAAGGCAGAGAAGGAAGGTGTCTGTATGAAGCAGATCATGGCAGATCTTGGAGTAGTGCCTAGTGCACTGAATCCAATGACCCTGTTTTGTGACAACACTGGTGCCATTGCTCTGGCCAAGGAACCAAGGTTTCACAAGAGGACCAGACACATAAAGCGACGCTTCAATTCCATCTGCGATTACATCAAGGAGAAGGACATAAATATTTGCAAAGTGCACACAGATCTGAATGTTGCAGAACTGTTGACTAAACCTCTTCCAAGGGCTAAACATGATCAACACCAGAACTGCATGCGTGTTCGATTCATTACAATGTAAATCACATAGTGATGTGAACTAGAATATTGACTCTAGTGCAAGTGGGAGACTGTTGGAAATATGCCCTAGAGGCAATAAATAAAGTGTTTATTACTATATTTCCTTGTTCATGATAATTGTTTATTATCCATGCTATAATTGTGTTGCCCAGAAACACATTTGCATGCGTGGATGAATAGACAACACTTTGTCCCTAGTATGCCTCTAGTGAACTAGCTCGTTGAGCAAAGATCGTCAAGGTTTCCTAGCAATTGACATGTGATGTCATTTGATGACGGGATCACATCATTAGAGAATGATGGGACGGACGAGACACAAACTTCAAATTTTCAAATTTAGCATATTATCGTGTCAGTTTATTGCTACAGTTTTCTGCATGTCAAGTATATGTTCCTATGACCATGGGATCATGCAACTCATGGACACCGGAGGAATAGCTTGTGTGTGTAGAACATCGCAACGTAACTGGGTGACTATAAAGGTACTCGACAGGTATCTCTGAGGGTGTCTGTTGAGTTGGCATGGATCAACACTGGGATTTCTTACTTCGTGTGATGGAGAGGTATCTTAGGGCCCACTCGATAATACAACATCACAATAAGCCTTGCAAGCAATGTGACTAAGTGTTAGCCACGGGATGTTGTATTATGGAACGAGTAAAGAGACTTTCTGCTAACGAGGTTGAACTAGGTATGGAGATACCAACGATCTAATCTCGGGCAAGCAACATACCGAAGAACAAAGGGAACATCATACGGGATTAACTGATGACATAGAGGTTCGATCGATAAAGATCTTCGTAGAATATGTAGGAATCAATATGGGCATCCAGGTCTCGCTATTTTTTATTGACCATAGAGGTGTCTCGGTCATGTCTACATAGTTCTCAAACCCGCAGGGTCAGCACACTTAAGGTTCGGTGACGTTTCAGTAGTGTAGAGTTATGCATGGTGGTAACCTAAGGTTGTTCGGAGTCCTGGATGAGATCTCGAACGTCATGAGGAGATCCGGAATGGTGGTAACCTAAGGTCCGGAGGTAAAGATTGATATATAGGAAGTCCTGTTTTTGTCACCGGAAAAGTTCCGGGCTCATCGGTAGTGTACCGCGAGTGCCGGGAGGGTAACGGGGACCATCGGGAGAGCGTATTTCGACCCAAGAGGATACATGGGCTGTGGGAGAAGGTATACCTGTTGGGGAACGTTGCATGGGAAACAAACATTTTCCTACACACATGCAAGATCTATCCATGGTGATGAGCATCTACGAGAGGGAGAGTGGATCTACACACCCTTGTAGATCGCTAAGTGGGAAGCGTTAAGAAACGCGGTTGGTGTAGTCGAACGTCTTCGCGATCCAAATCATCGAGTGTCCCGCAATCTCATGACGATCCATCCCGCGATCCAATCACGATCTGTCCCACGAACTCATCATGATCCGTTCCGCGATCTCATCACGATCCGTCCCGCGAACTCATCACGATCCGTCCCGCGAACTCAACACGATCTGTCTCGTGATCTTGATCACGGTCCTTCCGATCTAGTGCCGAACAGACGACACCTCCGCGTTCAGCACACATACAACTTGATGACGATCTCCACCTTCTTGATCCAGCAAGAGGGAGCGGGGAGGTAGAAGATTTCTCCGGCAGCGTGACGGCGCTGCTGCGATGGTGGTGGAGCTATTCCGGTAGGGCTTCGCCTAAGCACTGCAGAAAACCGATCTAGAGGAGAAGCTTTGCACTAGAGGAACGGGTGGCACGTGGCTGAAAATCTTGTGCCAAAACCCTAAAATCTTCTAGTATATATAGGAGGAGAGGAGGAGGAGGCTTGGCTGCCAAAGAGGCAGCCCTTGGGTCGGCCGAACCAAGGAGGGAGTAGTCCTCCTCCTGCACTCCTAGTAGGATTAGGACTCCTTCCTTATTTGGCCCTTTTTTGCCTTTTTCCACCTTTTTCCTTTTGGGATTTTCTTCCAAGCCACATGGGCCTTGTGTGGGACTTCCAACAGCCCCCAAAGGGCTGGTATTTACTCTCCCACAGTCCATATATCCTCTAGGGTCGAAATACCCCTCCCGATGGTCCCCCGGTACACTACCGGCACTTCCGGTACACTATCGTTGTGCCCGAAACTTTTTCGGCGACCAAAACAGGACTTCCTATATATCAATATTTACCTCCAGACCATTCAGGAGCTCCTCGTGACTTTTGCGATCTCATTTGGGACTCCAAACAACCTTTGGTCACCGCCATGTATAACTCTATACTACCGAAACGTCACCAAACCTTAAGTGTGTAGACCCTGCGGGTTCGAGAACTATGTAGACATGGCCGAGACACCTCTACCGTTAATAACCAATAGCAGGACCTGGATGCCCATATTGGTTCCGACATATTCTACGAAGATCTTTATCGGTCGAACCTCTATGTCAAGGATTCAGTTAATCCCGTATGATGTTTGCCTTTGTTCTTCGGTATGTTACTTGCCCGGTTATTCGATCGTCGGTATCTGTATACCTAGTTTAACCTCGTTACCGGCAAGTCTCTTTACTCGTTCCATAATACAAGATCCCATGGCTAACACTTTCGTCACATTGCTTGCAAGGCTTATTGTGATGTTATATTACCGAGTGGGCCCTGAGATAGCTCTCCGTCACACGGAGTAACAAATCCCAGTCTTGATCCATGCCAACCCAACAAACACCGTCGGAGATACCTGTAATGCACCTTTATAGTTACACAACTACATTGTGACATTTGATACACACAAGGCACTCCTCCGGTGTCCGTGAGTTGCATGATCTCATGGTCAAAGGAACATATACTTGACATGCAGGAAACTGTAGAAATAAACTAACACGATCATATGCTACGTTTGTAGTTTGGGTCCATCACACCATTCTCCTAATTATGTGGTCCCATTATCAAATGACATCTCATGTCCATGGCTAGGAAACCTTAACGATCTTTGATCAACGAGTTAGTCTATTAGAGGCATACTAGGGACATGGTTTTGTCTATGTATCCACACATGCATCTAAGTCTCCGATCAATACAATTATAGCATGTATAATAAACGATTATCATGAACAAGGAAATATGATAATAACTAATTTATTATTGCCTCTAGGGCATATTTCCAACAGTCTCCCACTTGCACTAGAGTCAATAATCTTGTTCACATCACCATGTGATTCGCATTGTTATAAATCTAACACACAATGAGTTCTGGGGCTTGATCATGCTTTGCATGTGAGAGAGGTCTTATAGTCAATGGGTCTGCGACATTCAGATCCGTGTGTACTTTGCAAACTTCTATGTCAAACCGTAAACACTGCTACCACACTCCACTTGGTACTATTCCAAATGGTTGCTCCACTATACGTATCTAAATTGCTACTACGAGTCATCCGGATTGGTGTTAAAGCTTGCATCGACGTAAATCTTTACGACGAACTCTTTATCACCTCCATAATCAACAATCATCCCCTTAGTCTTTTAGTTACTAAGGATAATCTTGACTACTGTCCAGTGCTCCATTCCAGGATCATTTTGAAATCTTCCGGCCATACTTATGGCAAGGATGATATCGGGTCTTGTGCACAGCACTGCATACATGATAGAGCCTATGGCTGAAGCATAGGGGATGACACTCATCTTTTCTCTATCTTCTGCAATCAGTGGGCATTGAGTCTTACTTAACTTCACACCTTACAAATCAGGCGAGAACTCTTTCTCTGACTGATCCATTTTGAATTCTTTCAAAAACTTTGTCAAGGTATGTACTTATTGAAAAGTCTCATCAAGCTTCTTGATATATCTCTATAGATCTTGATGCTCAACAATTAGGTAGCTTTATCCAGGTCTTCCTTTGAAAAACTCGTTTCAAATGACCGTTCATGCTGTCTAGAAATTCTACATCATTTCCGATCAACAATATGTCAACCACATATGCTTACACGAAACTCTATAGTGCTCCCACTCACTTTATTGTAAATACAAGTTTATCATAAACTTTGTATAGACTAAAAAAACTTTGATCACCTCATCAAAGTGTATATTCCAACTCTGAGATGCTTGCTTCAGTTCATAGAAGGATCACTGAAGCTTGCACACCTTTTAGCATCCTTAGGACTGACAAAAAACCTTCTGGTTGTATCTCATACAACCTTTCCTTGAGGAAGGAAACGATGTTTTGACATCCATCCGCCAGATTTCATAATTGAAAAATACAGCAACTGCTAACATAATTCCAACAGACTTGAGCACCGCTACGATTGAGGAAGTCTCATCGCAGTCAACTCCCTAAACTTGACGAAACTTCTTTGCGACAAGTCGAGCTTTATAAATGGTGACATTCACCATTAGTGTCTGTCTTCATCTTAATGGTCCATTTGTACTCGACGACCTGCCGTCCAACCAACAAGTCTACCAAAGTCTATACTTGGTTTTTATACATGGATCCTTTCTCGGATTTTATGGCCTCTAACCATTTGTCGTAATCCGGGCCCATCATCGCTTCTCCACAGCTCCTAGGTTCATCGTTGTCCAACAACATGACCTCCAAGACAAGGTTGTCGTACCGCTTAGGAGCAGTACACTCCTTGTCGACCTACGAGGTTCGATAGTAACTTGATCCGAAGGTTCATGATCATCATCATTAACTTCCTCTTCAACTAACGTAGGCTTCATAGAAAAACAACATCCTACGCTGCGCTACTCTCTGGTTGAACAAAGGTTCAACAACCTCATCAAGTTCTATCTTCCTCCTAATCAATTCTTTTGAGAGAAACTTTTTCTCGATAAAGGACCCAGTTTTAGCAACAAACACTTTATACTTGGATCTGAGGTAGAAGGTTTACCCAACTTTTCTTAGGGTATTCTATGAAGATGCATTTGTCCGCTTTGGGTTCGAGCTCATTAGGTGAAAACATTTTCCACACAAGTGTTGCAGCCCTAAACATTAAGAAATGTCAGCTTGGGTTTCTATTAAACCCTAATTCACACGGTGTCATCTCAACGGATTTAGATGGTGCCCTATTTAAAGTGAATGTAGTTGTCTCTAATGCATAACCCCAAGATTATACTAGCCAACGATAAGAGACATCATAGCATGCACCATATCCAACAAAGTACAACTATGACATTCGGACACACCATCACACTATGGTGTTCCAGGTGGCGTGAGTTGTGAAACAACTTTCACATTGTTCAAAGTTGTATGCCAAACTCGTAACTCAGATATTCACCTCGACGATCATATCGTAGACATTTTTATCTTCTTGTCACGATGATCTTAAACTTCGCTCTGAATTTGCTTGAACCTTTCAAATGATTCAGACTTGTGTTTCATTAAGCAAATATACACTATATCTACTCGAATCATCAGTGAAGGTAAGAAAATAACGATATCCACCGCACGCTATAAGACTCATTGGATTGCATACATCAACATATATGTATCATTTCCAATAAGTCACTTGCCTGCTCCATCAAACCAGAAAACTGGGTCCTTAGTCATCTTGACCAAGAGACATGGTTCGCATTTCTCAACCGATTCGATATCCAATGAGTCCAAAGATCCATCAACATGGAGTTTCTTCATGCGTTTTATACCAATATGACATTTAGCGGCAGTGCCATAAGTATGTGGTACTATTATTATTAACTTTGTATCTTTTGGCATCAATGTTATGAACATGTGTATTACTACGATCAAGATTCAACAAACCATTCTCACTGGGTGCTTGACCATTGAAGGTATTATTCATGTAAACAGAATAATCATTATTCTCTAACTTAAATGAATAACCGTGTTGCAATAAACACGATCCAATCACATTCATGCTCAACGCAAAACACCAAATAACATTTATTTATGTTTGTCACTAATCCCGAAGGTAGAGAGAGCGTGCGATGTTGATCACATCAACCTTGGAAACATTTCCAACACACATCATCACCTCACCCTTAGCTAGTTCTCCGTTTATTCCGTAGCTTTTATTTCGAGTTACTAACATTTGGCAACCGAACCGGTATCCAATACCCAGGTGCTACTAGGAGTACTAGCAAAGTACACATCAATAACACGTATATTAAATATAATTATGTCGATGTTTCCAGCCTTCTTATCTACCAAGTATCTAGGGTTATTCCGCTTCAGTGACCACTCTCCTCATAATCGAAGCACTTAGTCTCGGGTTTGGGTTCAACTTTGGGTTGCTTCACCGGAGCAGCAACTACTTGCTATCCATGAAGTTTCCCTCCTTTCCCTTGCCCTTCACGAAACTAGTGGTTTTACTAACCATCTAAACTTGATGCTCCTTCTTGATTTCTACCTTCGCGGTGTCAAACATCGCGAACAGCTCAGGGATCATTATTTCTATCCCAGGCATTTATAGTTCATCACCAAGTTCTAGTAGCTTAGTGACAGTGACTTGGAGAACAATATCAATCACTATCTTATCTGGAAGATCAACTCCCACTCGATTCAAGCGATTGTAGCACCCAGACAATATGAGCACATGCTCAACGATTGAGCTATTATCCTTCATCTTACAGGCAAATAATCTTGTTGGAGATCTCATATCTCGCAACACGGGCACGAGCCTGAGATCCTAATTTCAGCTCTTAGAACATCTCATATGTTCCATGACGTTTAAAACGTTTTGGAGCCTCAATTCTAAGTTGTAATGCATGACGCACTAAACTATCAAGTAGTTATCAGAACGTGCCTGTCAGATGTTCACAACATCTACAAACTACGCTAGAGGGGTTGGCGCACCAAGCGGTGCATTAAGGACATAAGCCTTCTATGCAGCAATCAGGACAATCCTCAGATTACAGAGCCAGTCCGCAATATTGCTACCATCATCTTTCAACCCTATTTCTCTAGGAACATATAAAAATTCAAGGGAGCTACAGCGTGAGCTAGTAATCTACAACACAGTTTGCAAAGACACTACTGACTATGTTCATGATAATGAGTTCAATTAATCATATTACTTAAGAACTCCCACTCAAATTGACATACCTCTAGTCATTTGAGTGATACATGATCCAAATTCACCAACTCATGTCCGATCATCACGTGAGTTGAGGTGGTTTCAATGGTGAACATCATCATGTTGATCATATCTACTATATGACTCATGTTCGAACTTTCGGTCTCTTGTGTTCCGAGGCCATGTCTGTACATGCTAGGCTTGTCAAGTTTAACCCGAGTGTTCTGCATGTGCAACACTGGCTTGCACCCGTTGTATGTGAACGTAGAGTCTATCACACCCGATCATCACGTGGTGTCTCAACACGATGAACTTTCGCAACGGTGCACACTCGGGGAGAACACAGTTGATCTTGAAATTTAAGTGAGGGATCACCTTATAATGCTACCATCGTCCCAAGCAAAACAAGGTGCATAAATGGATTAACATTACATGCAAATCATAAGTGACATGATATTGCCATGAACTTGTGCTTTTGATCTCCATCTTGAAAGCACCGACATGATCTCCATCATCACCGGCACGACACCATGATTTCCATCATCTTGATCTCCATCAATGTGTCACCATAGGGGTTGCCGCGCCCACCATGCTTCTACTACTATTGCTACCGTTTAGCGATAAAGTAAAGCATTACATAGTGCTTAATGATTGACATGCAGGTCATACAATAATTAAAGACAACCCTATGGCTCCTGCCGCTTGCCGTACTCATCGACATGCAAGTCGTGATATTCTATACAACACATGATCATCTCATACATCACATATATCACATCATGTAATTGGCCATATCACATCACAACATACCCTGCAAAAACAAGTTAGACGTCCTCTAATTGTTGTTGCATGTTTTACGTGGCTGCTACGGGCATCTAGCAAGAACAATTCTCACCTACGCATAAACCACAACGGTGATACATAAGTTGCTTTTCAACCTTCTCAAGGACCGCCTTAGTCGAATCCGATCCAACTAAAGTAGGTGAAACAGACACCCTGCAGCCATCTTTGTGCAATGAAGTTACACGTCAGTCGATGGAACCGGTCTCTTGTAAGCGTACGAGTAATGTTGGTCTGGGCCGCTTTCATCCCACAATACCGCTGAACCAAAACACAACCAAGGGAGGAAGCAATCTAAGCATCAACGCCCACAAACTCTTTGTGTTCTACTCGAGATCTCATCTACACATAGACCTAGCTCATGATGCCACTGTTGGGGAACATTGCATGGGAAACAAAAAATTTCCTACGTACACGCAAGATCTATCCATGGTGATGAGCATATACAAGACGGAGAGTGGATCTACATTCCCTTGTAGATCGCTAAGCGACAAGCGTTAAGAAACGCGGTTGGTGTAGTCGAACGTCTTCGCGATCCAAATCGCCAAGTGTCACGCGATCTCATCATGATCCGTCCCGCGATCCAATCACAATCCGTCCCGCGAACTCATCACAATCTGTACCGCGATCTCATCATGATCCGTCCCACGAACTCATCACAATCCGTTGTGCAAACTCATCACGATCTGTCTCACGATCTTGATCACGGTACTTCCGATCTAGCGCCAAACGGACGACACCTCCGCGTTCAACACACGTACAGCTTGATGACGATCTGTGCCTTCTTGATCTAGCAAGAGGGAATGTAGAGATAGAAGAGTTCTCCGGCTGTGTGACGGTGCTGCGGCGATGGTGGTGGAGCTATTCCGGCAGGGCCTCGCCTAAGCACTGCCGAAAACCGATCTAGAGGAGAAGCTATGCACTAGAGGAACGGGTGGCACGTGGCTGAAAATCTTGTGCCAAAACCCTAAAATCCTCTAGTATATATAGGAGGAGAGGAGGAGGAGGAGGCTTGGCTTCCAAATAGGCAGCCCTTGGGTCGTCCAAACCAAGGAGGGAGGAGTCCTCCTCCTCCACTCCTAGTAGGATTAGGACTCCTTCCTTATTTTGCCCTTTTTTGCCTTTTTCCACCTTTTTCCTTTTGGGCTTTTCTTCCCAGCCACATGGGTCTTGTGTGGGACTTCCACCAGACCACAAAGGACTAGTATTTACTCTCCCACAACCCATATAGCCTCTTGGGTCGAAATACCCCTCTCGATGGTCCCCCGGTACACTACCGGCACTCTCGGTACACTACCGATGAGCCCGAAACTTTTCCAACGACCAAAACAGGACTTCCTATATATCAATCTTTACCTCTGGACCATTCTTTAGCTCCTCGTGACGTTCAGGATCTAATCCAGGACTCTGAACAAACTTCGGTCACCACCATGTATAACTCTATACTATCGAAATGTCACCAAACCTTAAGTGTGCAGACCCTGCGGGTTCGAGAACTATGTAGACATGACTGAGACACCTCTATGGTCAATAACCAATAGCGGGACCTGGATGCCCATATTGGTTCCTACATATTCCATGAAGATCTTTGTCGGTCGAACCTCTATGTCAAGGATTCAGTTAATCACGTTTGATGTTTCCCTTTGTTCTTCTCTGTGTTACTTGCCCGAGATTCGATCGTCGGTATCTGTATACCTAGTTCAACCTCGTTACCGGCAAGTCTCTTTACTCGTTACGTAATACAAGATCCCGTGGTTAACACTTTAGTCACATTGCTTGCATGGCTTATTGTGATGTTGTATTATCGAGTGGGCCCTGAGATACCTCTCCGTCACACGGAGTAACAAATCCCAGTCTTGATCCATGCCAACCCAACAGACTCCTTCTGAGATACCTATAATGCACCTTTATAGTCACCCAGTTATGTTGTGATGTTAGATACACACAAGGCACTCCTCCGGTGTCCGTGAGTTGCATGATCTCATGGTGAAAGGAACATATACTTGACATGCAGAAAACAGTAGCAATAAACTGACACGATCATATGCTACGTTTGTAGTTTGGGTCTTGTCCATCACACAATTCTCCTAATGATGTGATCCCATTATCAAATGACATCTCATGTCCATGTCTAGGAAACCTTAACCATCTTTGATTAACGAGCTAGTCTATTGGAGGCATACCAGGGACATGGTTTTGTCTATGTATCCATACATGCATCTAAGTCTCCGATCAATACAATTATAGCATGGATAATAAACGATTATCATGAACAAGGAACTATGATAATAACTAATTTATTATTGCCACTAGGGCATATTTACAAAAATACCAGCCCTTAGTGGTCTGGCCGAAGTCCTACAGAAGGCCCATGGGGCTAGGAAGAAATACCTAAGAGGAAAAGGTGGGAAAAGGCAATAAAATGGAAATAAGGATGGAGTCCTAATCCTACTAGGAGTGGAGGAGTAGGACTCCTCCTCTCCACTTCGGCCGAACCAAAGAGGGTCTGGCCCTTGCGCCGAGCCTCCTCCTCTCCTCCTCCTATATATAATAGAGGTTTTAGGGTTTTTGCTACAGATTTTCAGCCACATGCAACCCTACCCTCCAGTCCATAGTTTCTCCTCTAGATTGGTTTTAGCAGTGCTTAGCCGAATCCCTGCTAGAATTAATCCACCACCATCGCCGCAACGCCGTCGCAATGCTGGAGAACTCGTCTACCTCTCCGCTACCTCTTGCTAGATCAATAAGGCGGAGATCGTCATCAAGCCGTACATGTGCTGAACACGGAGGTGTCGTCCGTTCGGTGCTAGATCGGGACGGATCGTGATTGGATCGCGGAACGCTCGGCGATTTGGATTGCGAAGACGTTTGATTACATCAACTGCGTTTCTTAACGCTTCCCACTTAGCGATCTACAAGGGTACATAGATCCACTCTCCCTCTCGTAGATGCTCATCACCATGGATAGGTCTTGCATGTGCGTAGGATTTTTTTTGTTTCCCATGCAATGTTCCCCAACACTATCTTTATTACACTAAAATACCTCACGAAGTTTCGTTAAGTCTTGTGTGATTGAAGTTTTCAAGTTGTGGGTGAGATACCGATACGAGGAGAATAAGGAGCGACAAGACCGTTAGCTTGGGGATACACAAGGAACCCCAAGGTAATATCCAAGGAAGACTCAAGCATCTAAGCTTGGGGATGCCCCATAAGGCATCCCCTCTTTCGTCTTTAATACTATCAATATATTTGACTTGGAGCTATATTTTTATTCATCACATATTATGTGTTTTGCTTGGAGCATCATTTTATTTTGTTAAATATTTGCTAGCTGTTATTAATAATCATGATTTCAAGAAAAAGTACAAAGAATTGCCTTTAGGATGTTTGCATTGCATGATTGGTGTGTGTTGTTTAAAACAGAAACTTTTGTTGTAGTGTTTGAATTTATTTATTTTACTGGAAACTAGAAGTTTATGAAATTTTTACACATTACTTTCATACAAATGCTTTATCATGTACTAATTTTTATATTGTTGGATACAAAGAAGTACACTTTTTAAATTAATTGCTACAGACTATTCTGTTTGGATAGATTGCTACCATACTTTTGTTATCTACTTATCCTAGAGTTTTCATGGACTATATTTATAGCTATAATTGTGTAAATGCTAGTATATAGTTGTAACAGCCCAATTGCTGCCCTTGCCATTTATGGTCATGTAACCTATGTTAACCCATGTTGTCATGTGTTTAATGATATGATGTTGCTCATTGCCATTCCATCTCATGCATCATGCATCATGCATCTCATCTTCTTGTCATGCATTACATATTTTGTGGTGTGCTTCCATGTGACCTTTGTTGCGAGGTGTTAGTAGATCTTGTGTGATTTGTGGATGTGTGCATGTGTGGCAACAACTCCCTCACTCTCCATTATTTTCAAAAGTAAACCTAAGCCTCTTTATTCCTTTTGTTTTCTACAACAAAATGTTTATGGGGTAGATAATATTATTTTGAGATTATGTGTGTTGCTCTCTTTGATGTTTGAGCTTTGGGCTCTTGGGGTTTGCAATAAAACAGGGGTTGTTATGTTAAAAGGTATTTAATTTACTTGCTCTGGAAATCATCTTGGTATTTTATTTAAATAGGGCATATTTCCTTTTGAGTGAAAGTATTTTTGTTTTGAAAAAATCCTATTCTTTTACTCTGGGGATTTTATCTTGTTATCTTTTATTTATAAATAGGAAGCCTGTGGTTTTATTCTATGAGGGAGTAAGCAGGGCGAAGTGGGCCTTTCCCTACCCCGCGCGGCCCAGCCCAGGTAGCAAACGACTACCTGCCACGTCCTCCTCCGCCAGTTAGGTTCAGAGAGAGAGCAGAGAGAGAGCGCGTCGTGTCGCCGTGAGGGGCTCACGAATGCAGAGGCAGGCACCATTTTGCCCCCCCTTTATAAGGGCACGGACTCCTAGGGTCCCCCCTTCTCCCTCCACGCCGCTGCCACTCTTCCTCCTCCTTCTTCTTCCATCTTCTTCTTCTTTTCCCTCGGGTTCAGAGAAAGTGAGCGAGTTCAGAGTGTCATCGCCGGTCTTCCTCGCCATCGTCCTCGCGTCTCCGGTAGAATCACCCAAGGAATTCATTGGTGTAACTTGTTTGGTCATTTGAGCAAGTTTGCCAAAATGTCATTTTGTCTCAAAGTGCCATTTTGTCATTTTAGTTATATTTAATTCATGCATGCTATGATATTTTTGTCAACATGAAAATGGTAGCCTTAGATGGGTAGAATGCCATGGTATTTTATTTTGACATGTTTAACTTGCAGATAAGTGGGAACCATGCTCTAAAGTGGCTACTAAAATGTTGCTGTTTTCAAAGTCTGAGAATCTGTTAATATTTTTATGCCATGAAGAGTGGATTCTACCAAGTGATATGTTGTGAATTAGCTCAAGATCGGTGCTAGTGTTTTGAAGTAGATGTTGTCCTCTACCATCCTGTTAATTTTCATGCCATGAGGTGGTCTCTATCACCATTAGTTGCTGCTGTCAACTTGCTATCAGCTTAACTCATATTCTGGAAAACATGTGATTTTCACTAAGTCCCTAGAATCTGTTTCATCATGCCAACTTGTTAGCTTCATGTTTATTGATATGTGCTTCCTTTCCAGTTTGTGTAGTTGGATGAATTGATAAGCATGTTGTTTAGTTTCTGTAAATGCCTTGTTGGTGATTGGAGACTTCCTGTAGCTCCAGTTTTTGGTTGTCAAAGTTGCTATGTTGCTATTTTGTGGCAGATTATTTGTTTTAGTGTTTTGTGGCTTGAGGGAGCTATGCTCCATGGAACTTTGACTCTATTGTGGTTTGTTTTTCAATTCCTAACCAGTGGCCACCTTGGAATGCCATGGAATAGCCCATGCCCTTCTTTGTCTTGTGTTTTGCCTTTGTAACTTGCCATGAGCGTAGCATGAGAACCGTAACACCGTTTCCTACGTTCTAAATATGCATTTGTATTGATTTTGCATGAAGCATCCATATTTTCCATGATCATGCATGTTTAAAGAACTTAACACGAGGTTCTGTCCAAAATTGTAAATAGCTAAACTATTGCATGAGTAACATGACTAGTTTAGGATTGCCATGTTAAATACTTCAAATGAATCATGCATCTTCTTTGTGCATTGCACCTTGGTTGGTTGTTTATGGTTTATGTTTCTCTTGGGTAGACGCGAGTGTTGAACCTGAGTACAAGGATCTAGGAGAGTACCACTACGAGGACCCCGCTCTTTGTCCCTCTGAAGAACCAAAGGCAAGATGATCGTACCCGAATCCCGACACTATTTTTTGCTTTGCTAGATGTCTCGCTCTTATCGTTACATATGCGTTACCCACCACTTGAATGTCAAGCCTCCTACATTGCCATGATAGCCTCTAACCCCTCCACATCCTAGCAAAACTTGTTTGGCTAAGTTACCGCTGCTCAGCCCCTCTTATAGCATTCTTAGTTGCAGGTGCAGGTTGTTTCCATGTGAAAACATGGATTTCCGGCATATCACAATATTATCTTCTATTTAATTTAATGCACATATATATGTTGGTATGGTGGAAGACTTGGCCTTTTGCTCGGTGTTTTGTTCCACTTTTACCGCCATAGTTTCTTGTTACCGATGTTATGTTTCCATATTTTGCACTCCTAACATGCTCGGGGTTGTTATGGGGACCCCCTTGATTATTCGGCTGAGATTAAAACTTGTCTGGCAAGACCCGACATTGGTACTATTTTCCTAACAACTTAATAAAACTGCATAGGGCTTTGCAACCCCATGGAATAATCAACAACCCGAGCCAGTGCTCCTCATGAGTGTTGGTCCAAAATTTCAACCACCGGTGGCCACCAGGGTCAACTCTGTGTTTGGCCTACCAGAAGTTTGTACAATCCGGTCGTGTCTTGAGAATGAGATGCGTGACTCTTATCGGGTTCGTCGACACGTCGGGTGGTCTTGCTGGACTTGTTTTACCTTTCTCGAGTGGCTTGCGTGTGGAACTCTGATTTTCTTCGGGCTATCTCGAGGTGTCGGAATTCCTTTAGAGTTGCCTAGGATGATCCCAAGACCCGTGGTCAAGGTTATTCCCACGGAGTGTGGTTAATTTATGATGGACAAGTTGGAGCACCACTGTAGGGTTAAAACTTTTGGAAAGCCGAGCCCGCGGTTATGTGGCAACTTGGATATTTGTTTAACACCTGGTTATAGTTAACTTGAAGTTAACTCTAATAAAAAGCACCAACTGTGTGAGTAACCGTGATCGTCTCTGCTCATGAACATGAATCGGGGAACATGGTGGGGTTATGTTTGACGTTGTAGGTGTTCAGGATCTCTTAGAGGTCATTCTAGTTGTCGTTCATTATCGTAGTCCACATATTTACTTTCATGTTCTCGTAATATTAGCCACCATAAATGTTTAGTGCTGCTGCAAACTAAACATTTACCCCCATCCAACCTATAACCTTGAATAGTCTCGGTGCCCGGGCGCGAGATTGTTGAGTCCACGTGGCTCACAAATTACTACAACAATCCAGGTGTAGGTACGAATGATATTGTGCCAGATGATGTGATGCAGCTCCAGTGGGAGTATGACGAGGAGTGTGGTAGGATGTACATCACATATCCAGACGAGTAGAGTGGCCGTGGTCGTGATCTTCGGGGCTAGCAAGCAAGTGTAATTGCATCATTTTATCGTTTGTTTTCATCCGTAGCTAGACCCTCTCTTTGGATTGATGTTTGGATAAATTGTGTGGAATTGTAATTTAGCATGTGGCAAGTGTAAGCAAACTCATATGCTCTTCTCTTCATAAATGTATGTAATGATACTGAACTTGCAAAACAACTAGATGCGCCTCTATCCCTATCGAGCTCTCGTGCCAAATATGGATAGGCGTGCATCTTGGGCGTTACAAGTTGGTATTCAGAGCCATACGACCATAGGAGCCCTTTGCTTAATCGAACTTGGCCGAGTCGAGTCTAGTAAAAACTATTTTGAGTCTAGTTATATTGTAGAGTAGGTTTCTTTTGACTCCTCTTCTATGCTCTGGTGAGGTATTCGACTTAGGAATTTTGATTCTACTCTTCTCTCTCAAAAAAATTTAGGATCACGCGGGTATTTTGGAATCTATATGATACCGATGTGACGGAGTTCTATCTTGGTGCCTCCTGTCTAAATTGATTTGTTCCGGGGAGTCGAGCTCCAGGGAATTCTTAGCACGCCATTATCATTCAGCTTCCTTAGTATCTCAGGACGGAAGGTGTTCGGAATTACTTCAATACTTGTCGTGGTGAGATAAGGTCAGAGTCACCTAGTACTAGGGAGGCGTCCGGGGTACCTCCATGGTTAGTATCGTTGTGCTTTCGAGGATTTGAGTTAGATGGATTTGTGAAAGCCTCTTGTTATGTGTTGAAGGATGGATACAGTTGGGGTGTAGGTTTGTTAGTTGTGTGAGATATTTCCTCCTTCTATCCCCCACACCGGATTGCATAACTAGAAAGTTTTCGGAAGATCTTAGGTGGGAACTCATGTAGTTATCTAGGATCATCTTCTTCAGATGTATGAGGGCATATACATTTGTTCCGAGCAGTTAGCTCAATACTTTTGTGTTATTGCAAGTGGCCTCTAATATCTGATGATGTTATCGCGAACCGAAGAAGGCATTCTTACTAATTTTTCAGTAGGAAGGTTGTTTGTGTTATTCATTCAATTTCTTTTGAGCATTTGATTGATCTTTTGAATTCATCTTATGAATGAGGTGCTGATGTTCTTGTCCATCTCTAGGATGGCTCCACCAACTCGCAGGAGTGCGGGTCATGACCGGGAGCAGTCTGATGTGCCACCACCCCCACCACCGCCTCCTCCTCCAGAAGCTTGACAAGTTGTGATGGCCGCAACCAATGGGAATACTCAGATGTTTCTCAGGCTGTTGCAAGAAAGATATCAGGGTCAACAAGGCTTTCAAGGGAATTTTCAGAATCATCCTCGGTTTGCGACGCTTAGCCAGTTCCTTGCCAACCAGCCCAAGTCTTTCACCTGTTGTGAGCAGCCTTTTGATGCTGATGATTGGCTCCATGACATGAGTAAGCATTTTGAGTGCAACAATGTCAGACCAGAGGACTTTGTCAGATTTGCGTCATTCCATCTCAAGGGTCAGGCAGCAGATTGGTGGCAGCAGTACAAGGACTCCAGGGCGATCATGTCGTGACTTCAGGGCCCATTACATTCTGACAAGCTTTGTTGAGGAGATGCATGAGAAGTTCAGGCACCTGAAGTAGGGAAGCAAGTCTGTCTATCAGTACACCATCAAGTTCTAGAATTTGGTCTGCTATGCTAAGCAAGATGTTCCAGATGACAAGTCCATGATTTATCAATTCAGATGTGGTCTCAAGGATGAGCTCCTGCTGGGTCTAGTCCTTCAAGAGCCTCGTGAGTTTGATCAGTTCTACAATATGGCTTTGAAGGTCAAGGCAACGCATCACAAGTTAGAGAACTCAAGGAAGCGTTTAAGGGATTCATATTCTTCTTCTTCCAGCTCTCAGATGGTTTCTAAGCAGCAGAAGTATTGGGTTCCTAATCCTCCTCCGTTTCATCCTAAGCAGCAGAAGCAGTTCGGTGGTCGTGGTTCTTCCCACCCACCCAACCCATGATATCACAAGAGGCCCTAGGATCCCAAGTCAGAAAATGTTCCTCCTCCAGGCAACTTCCGTCCGCTATCTAAGGTTACTTGTCACAAGTGTGGTCAGAAGGGTCACTACTCAAACAAGTGCAACCAGCGGCGTCTTACGCCTCCTCCTCTAGTCAAGCCCCGAGGCATGCCATGGTGAAGCATAATCCCAAGTATGCAAGGGTGAACCATGTGAATGCAGCTGAACCAAAAGATTCTTCCCAAGTCATCATGGGTAATCTCTGAGTTAATTCAATTCCTGCAAAAGTTTTGTTTGATACTGGTGCATCGCATTCATTCATATCAAGGCCATTTGTCTCAAAGCATGAGTTGTGTTGCGAAGAATTGCCTAGATCGTTAACTATGGTGTCTCTGGGCTTGCAAATGAATTCTCGTTTTGTGGTTCAGGATGCTTCCATCAAGATGGGCAATTATTCTTTTCTGGCTTCTCCAATTGTTCCCGGAAATGCCGACATTGATATCATTCTGGGCATGGACTTCCTAGCTATGAACAAGGCATATGTTGATTGTCAAGCAAAAGAAGTGAAGCTGGCTCATCCTTCAGAAGATGTGATTATTTTTGCAGCTCACGATGACACAATCCGTCTCTTTGCTCTTAATGAGAAGGGTGAAATCTCGGCTATTTCTCACATTCCAGTGGTTTGTGAGTTTGAAGATGTCTTTCCAGAACAATTATCAGGAATGCCTGCACCGGCCAGTCGAGTTCGTGATTGACCTCGAGCCCGGAACTGAACCGGTTTGCAATCACCCTTATAAACTTGGCCCCGAAGAGCTAAAAGAGTTGAAGCAGCAGCTAGATGAACAAGAACGTCTGGGTCTAATCAGACCAAGTTGTTCTCCATGGGGTTGTGGTGTTTTGTTTGTCAAAAAGAAGGATGGCATAGACAGACTTTGTGTTGATTACCGTCCATTGAACAAGAAGACAATCAGAAACAAGTAACCACTTCCCAACATCAATGAGTTGTTTGAACAACTAAAAGGTGCCAAGGTTTTCTCGAAGCTTGATCTTCGCATGGGCTATCATCAGATTTGCATTTGCGAAGAAGATATTCCAAAGACCGCTTTTAGGACGAGTTTTGGCTTTTATGAGTACACCGTCATGTCGTTTGGTATTGCCAATGCTCCTCCAACCTTCTCAAGAATGATGAACTTCATATTCTCTCCTTTCCATAATGAGTTCGTCTTGGTCTATTTGGATGATATCCTCGTGTTCTTGGAGACAAAAGAAGAGCATGCAGAGCATCTCCGGCTTGTGCTTGACAAGTTAAGAGAACATCGATTCTATGCCAAGTTTTCCAAGTGTGAGTTTTTCCTCAATGAAGTGGTGTACCTTGGGCAGGTGATCTCTACCGAGGGCATTAAAGTGCACCCTGAGAAAGTCGAGGCAATCTTGAAGTGGGAGACTCCTCAGAATGTGAAGCAGCTTCGTAGCTTCCTTGGGCTTGATAGTTATTGCAGAAGATTCATGGAGAACTTGTCTTTGCTAAGCCTCTGTCTAATCTCCTCCAGAAGAATGTCAAGTATGTTTGGTCTCCTGAGTGTGATGTGGCATTCAATACGTGCAAGCAGAGACTAACTTCAGCTCCAGTTGTTGTCCCTCCCGAGCAATCAAAGCCTTTCCAAGTTTTCTGTGATGCTTCTCTCCAAGGTATTGGTGGTGTTCTCATGCAAGATAAGAAGATAGTTTCTTATACCTCGCATCAGTTGAAGCCTGCTGAGAAGAACTACCATAGTCATTCTCTCGAGTTGGTGGTAGTTGTGCATGCTCTAATGACTTGGAGGCATTTGTTGTTGGGTAGACCAGTTGAGGTGTACACCGATCACAAGAGCTTGACGTACATTTTCACTCAACCCAATATCAATCTTCGGCAGTCCCGTTGGGTGGAAATGCTTGAGAACTTCAATCCAAGCATTGAGTATACTCCTGGAAAAGCAAATGTCATTGCAGACATGCTCAGCTGTAAGGCGTACTGCAACAGTCTCATTCTGAAGCCTCTTCAACCCGAGGTTTGTGAAGCCTTCCACAAGCTCAACCTTCAGATGATTCTGCAAGGATTTCTTGCCAATCTTCAAGTCACTCCAACTCTGGAAGATCAGGTTCACCAAGCTCAACTTCTTGATGCGATGGTGAAGAAAGTGAAGAAAGGTGTGTCCAAGGGCATTCCGAAGTATAAGTGCTTTCATGTTGATGACAAAGATACCTTGTTCTTTGAGGACCGTCTGGTGGTTCCAAAAGGTCATCTCAGGAAGGTTATCATGGATGAAGCACATAATTCTCTTCTATCCATTCATCCAGGCAGTTCCAAGATGTATCAGGATCTCAAGCAAACCTTCTGGTCGACTCGCATGAAACTTGAAATTGCTCAGTTTGTGAATGAGTGTGATGTTTGTCGCAAAGTGAAGGCGGAACATCAACGTCCAGCAGGTCTTCTTCAGCCTTTGCCTATCCCAGAGTGGAAATTCGATCATGTGGAGATGGATTCATCACTCGGTTTCCCAAGTCCAAGAGGGGCAACGATGCCATCTTTGTGGTTATTGACAAGCTGACCAAAGTTGCACATTTCCTTCCGGTCAAAGAATCTATCTCGGCAGCTTAGCTAGCAGAGTTGTATACGTCAAGGATAGTTTCTTTGCATGGTATACCTCAGCTCATCTCATATGACCGTGGAAGCCTCTTGACTTCCAAGTTTTGCGAGTCCTTCCAGACTGCTATGGGTACCAAGATCCGTTTCAGCATCGCGTTCCATCCGTAAACAAGTGGTCAAGTTGAGAGTCAATCAAGTCCTTGAAGACATGCTCAGAGCCTGTGTGATTTCGTTCGGCATGAAATGGGAAGACTGCCTTCCATACGGCTGAATTTTCATACACTATTAGCTTTTAGGCTAGCTCAGGCAAGGCCCCTTTCGAGATTCTCTATGGAAGGAAGTGTCGTACCCCGCTTAACTGGTCTGAAACCATGGAGCGTCAAATTTTGGGCAATGACATGATCACCGAAGTAGAAGAGATGTGTCATGTCATTCGTGAGAACCTCAAAGCATCTCAATCCTAGCAAAAGAGTTATTACGATAATAAACATCGGGATGTCTCCTTTCAAGTTGATGATCTAGTCTATCTCAGACTCTCTCCCATGAAGGGCACTCAGCAGTTTGGAATTAAAGGGAAGCTAGCTCCTCGCTTTGTTGGTCCTTTTAGAGTTGTTGGCAAGAGAGGTGAACTTGCATATCAACTAGAACTTCCACCAAACTTCGCAAATGTGCACGATGTCTTCCATGTCTCTTAGCTCCGGAGGTGCTTCAAGACTCCCGAGTGTACCATTGACCTCCAAGGCATTGATCTCCAAGAAGACCTCTCTTATCGTGAGCATCGAGTGGCTATTCTCGATGAAACTAAGCGTAAGAGTCATGACAAATCAATCAAGTTTCTCAAGGTGAAGTGGTCTCATCATTCTGATAAAGAAGCTACTTGGGAACAGGAGGATCTCCTCCATTCCGAATATCCAGAGTTCTTTCATTCCTAGATCTAGGGTCGAGATCCTCTTGTAGTGTGGGAGAGTTGTAATAGCCCAAGTGCTACCTGCCTCGTCCTCCTCCGTCAGTTAGGTTCAGAGAGAGAGAGCAGAGAGAGAGCACGTCGCGTCGCCGTGAGAGGCTCACGGACGCCGAGGCCGGCGCTGTTTCGCCCCCCCTTTATAAGGGCACAGACTCCTAGGGTTCCCCCTTCTCCCACCTCGCCGCCGCCGCTCTTATTCCTTCTTCTTCTCCCTTCTTCTTCTTCTTCTTTTCCCTCGGATTCAGAGAGAGTGAGCGAGTTCAGAGAGTCGTCGCCGGTCTTCCTTGTTGTCGTCCTCGCATCTTTGGTGGTCCCCCTCCGCGCCCAGCATGTCATGGTGGCCGGGGATCATCCCCGCAATCCATTCCCCGTTGCTAGGAGGGGCCGGGCTTCCCCTCCTCGACAGCCTCGTCCTCGCCGGAGTTGCAGACAGGGTGCTCCCATGCCAGTTCTTCCTCTGCTTCGTCCTACTCCGAGCGCAGCCTCGTCCCCCCCCCCGTGAGCATCTGCACACCTCCCCATCTTTGCATCTCTCCATAGCATCGTGTAGCAGTAGCCGTGACTGCTTCATCGCTGCCGCCCACTGCCTCTCGTCGCGTGCGCCATTGATGAAAGGCCCATGGTTTGGTGCTCGCGTCTGTGCCGAAGCTCCCTTGCCATGGGGATGGGTTCCTACGGATCCCGCATCCCCCGCCGGGGTTCTCCCTTATCGGAGACCTCCCCTGTTCTAGCCTTTGCCGCTATCGCTTGCCACCGCCGCGTAGTTTTCAGTTTCGTGAGGTTCAGCCAGCGTGCATAGTACATATTCAGCGAGGATTCTCTCTGTGCAGACTTACGTGAGTGGCGCAGTGGTGTTCGACTCGGGGGACGACCGGCTGGTCGTGGGATCAAATTCTAGGCCCCCCATTGTTTCCTTTTTCTGATTGGCTGCATGTGCGTGTGTGGTGTTCGGATCCGATGTGACAACGCCCGGATCCTGTGTGGCTGTGCAGCTAGTGCGTGTGTGCTTGGTGTGTGCAGGATCTCCTGTGGCCAGCAGGGATCAGGTGTGGCTTGGAGTGTGTGTGTGTGTGTTGCAGGTGTGTGTGTGTATGTGTGGTTGTGAGTGTATGACAAGTGGGCCCTCGCCCTACTTGTCATCCACTAGGGGGCCTGGTGACTATGCCAGGTGCCCCCCTACTTATTGTTTTAATGTTTTATTGTGAATTAAATGGGTATTTCCATTTCTGGGAATATTTCCAAATCTGGTTATGTACATATATGAACATGAGCATATTAGATAAGTTTTCACTTATAGGAATTGTTGGTATTTTGCTAGCTAGTGTTTTGCCATGTTGCTCCATGCAAACATATGAGTGTGATACATGATTTTTGGGTAGAATCACCCAAGGAATTCATTGGTGTAACTTGTTTTGTCATTTGAGCATGTTTTCCAAAATGTCATTTTTTCTCAAAGTGCCATTTTGTCATTTTAATTATATTTAATTCATGCATGCTATATTATTTGTGTCAACATGAAAATGGTAGCCTTTGATGGGTAGAATGCCATGGTATTTTATTTTGACATGTTTAACTTTCATATAAGTGGAACCATGCTCTAAAGTGGCTACTAAAATGTTGATGTTTTAAAACATGCTAAATATTTCTAAGTCTGAGAATCTGTTAATTTTTTTAGGCCATGAAGGGTGGATGCTACCAAGTGATATGTTGTGAATTAGCTCAAGCTTAGTGCTAGTGTTTTGAAGTAGATGTTGTCCTCTACCGTCATGTTAATTTTCAAGCCATGAGGTGGTCTCTATCACCATTAGTTGCTGCTGTCAACTTGCTATCAGCTTAACTTAGATTCCAGAAAAACTGTGATTTTCACTAAGTCCCTAGAATATGTTTCATCATGCCAACTTGTGAGCTTCATGCTTATTGATATGTGCTTCCTTTACAGTTTGTGTAGTTGGATCACTACTAAAAAAACGTCTATAGCTAATATGGACATTAATGGCGCACCATGTATGTGGTGCGCCACTGCTATATAGAAGTGGCGCACCAGATATAGGTGCGCCATTAGTGGCCATATTACTAATGGTGCACCCGGTGTGTGGTGCGCCATTACTAGTTTTGTCCTGGCCCCACACCCTTCCCAAACATAGTAGTGGCACACTAGGGGAAAGTGCGCCATTACTAGTTTTAACTAGTAATGGCGCACCGCACCCACGGTGCGCCACTACTAACAAAAAAATTTCAATTTTTTTCTTTCAAAACTAGTAATGGCGCACCACAAACCAGGTGCGCCATTAGTAACCCTGGTTACCAATGGCGCATTCTTAGGAGGTGCGCCATTGGTAACCTGAGAGCAGCTAGATATTTTTGATAGCCACCTACTACACTCACTTTCCCCACTTCATTCTCTCCACTTCTACCAAGCTTGGTCTCGACTGCCTCCTCCTCCTCACCTTATTTGCACCATAGATTCACCCAAATTAAGTGGTTAAATCTCCTTTTTTGATAGGTAAGTAAGGGTAAAGCTTTCTTTATGTTCTAGATCTAGTTTTTCTCCCTCCAATGTACACACTTTTTGTGGCCCAGATCTACGTATGTTTGTGGTGTTGCATATGTTTGTGTTTGCAGGTACCGGTATTTGAAATGCGATAGTTGCCAATATTTTGCCGGAATGTTGATTCATTTCCGTTTCGGTGAGAATTTGGCACTATGCATTCTTTTTGGTCCTATTTTTAGGCAAAGTCATGCCAAAATTTTTTTGGTTCTAAAATATCATTTTGCTCTACGCCGCAGGCTACCATGGTCCGCACGATGACCGAAGGCATCGTGTATAGGATTTTGAGCTCCGCGAAGGACGAGATGCTTCAAAAGAACGAGATAGAGATAAGATGTCCGTGTCGAAGATGCAAGCTGAAGAGCCTTATGGACCCAGATTCCAGACAGGTGCGGGACCACCTGCTCGTGCGTGGTTTCATGGATGGCTATCGGTGGCAAGGCGATGAAGATGATTATGAAGTCGTCCATGGGGGCTGGGCAAGAAATAAGGAAGGGCAGCAAGACAATAGCGACGAGGGCGGGCGAGAAGACGAAGAATCTCCAGGACATGATCATGAAGTAGATGCAGGACACAGTCATCATGTAGAAGATGCCGGACATGATGATGAGGAAGATTGTCGGGACCCCAATCCTAAGTCATATGAATCCAGGCTGTAACACATCACATTGCTTTGCGGCCTCACGCACGGTAACTCCACGGTTGCAGCCTTACCTTGGCCGGTACCGTTTGCGTCTTTTGGCTCACGTATGTGAACATGTCGTTGGCAATCACACAACAGAGAACCCGGGCCGACATTACTAGTCATAGAAACCAAGTGGTACATCCGTACGGAAACATGCATACATAACCCAGCAATGCAGGTGTCGGCCTCAAGCGTGTGTAGACGAGTCATAGCAAGCTACAAGGACTCCATTACGTCGTGAGACACGAATGTCATCACTGCACGTAGACGAGTTGTAGCAGGCTACAGGGACTCCATTACACTGCGAGACATTTCCCCGAAGGGACAGACACAGCAGCAAAGAAGGATACATGCCGGTCAAGCAATGTGTCCGGAGCAGTAGCAAGCTACCATGGCTCGATGGAAGCACAAAGATGCAGTTTGCCGTAAAGAGTACTACTAAAGGCACACAACTAGGTGTCGGATCCCATACATACTGTTGCATGTCACACGTACGCACGACATGCCCGATATGCATAGATGCAACTATGGCATCACAACATAACCATACAACAACATGACTTTTATTTAAAAGGCCCAAAAGAGCCTTGCATAATATGTTCTTATAGATAGGGGTCACATGACCTGGCACTCAAGTCATACAAACAAGTTCATACAAGCCAGTGGAAACATAAAACTATCCGAGTACAGACAGTGAAATGAAAAGAGGGCACATGGCCTGACTATCTACAGCACGCCACACGGCATAGATCATAGCTGGGACACCAGCTATTCGGCATCGTCAACGTCTAGATAGAACCCACCTGATGGGTCCTGGCTCTCTTCTGCAACATTAATTAAGCAAGGATGAGTACAAACGTACTCAACAAGTCTTTAAAACAGACCTAGTCTATTTATGCTCATGTGTCAACAAGGGGGAGTGGTGGAGTTTAAGCAGCAAGGCCAACTTTGACTCATGGCTAACCTACACTACTCAGTTTAAAACTCTTTGTTACAATTTTGGTTATCACACACGAGTCCACTATCTCCATCACAATACACTACCAGGGGTTCACCTTCCCCTTCCGGAAGAGTGCCATCCACAGTACTCACACTTGTCTTGATATTTTTAGAAGTATCCATTTGATTATCTATGAACAGCATAAGTTCTCCATGTAGTCCATATCCGAGGACGCGACTATTCGAATAGTTTCTACCCTGCAGGGGTGTACTTCTTCACACACGCTCTCGCCACTTATCGCTGTGTGCCATAATCCATGCACCTCGGCAACCTTCAAGCGGATGCTTAGCGAGGGAGTCGGCCATGACCGTCAATCACATAAGACCTCTAGTCCAGGCTATCGCTTATTTGAGACTGATCTCGCACGGAAGTCCGGCCGAAGTTTCCGCTACGGTCCCAAACGATGTGCGCAGGGTTCCCAAGCCCACCATTCGGGTGACCCTTGGTACACCGTGCCACTGCCTACCGCGTCGTAACCCACCCCCAGGGTCAGCGCTACGCACGGCCTCCAACATGCTATAAACACCAGAAACTACTTGCAATACCTGGACCAAGGACTAAGCGACTGATAAGTCGAGAGGTGTCGAGTTACCGGAACCCAATGTGTGGTAGTAACTAGTCTTGGATCACAAACACGGAACCCAGTTCCTAATAACGGTCCCAATGAGACAACCCACTATGTACTCCTACATAGCCTCTCATCGCTACCTTTACCAAATCGTATTCATTATGAGCGCATCACATCGGACAACACTGTTTCACTCAGTTCATCACCCACATGAAACAGACCTGACACAACTCTAGGCATAGCAGCATGGCATGAAAGTAAGCTAAGCACATCATGGCACCAGCAATTACCAGGTATGCTAGGTTCCAAGGTTTAACTATTTACTGTGGGAAGGTCAGGTCATGCATAGGAATAGGATCATCTATCGTGTATGACTGACATGTGATCGTTTGTCCTAATGCAATAACAAGAGCAGGAGCGAGAGAGTGGGATGTTATCGGAATGATCAATGGGGTTGCCTGCCTTGCTGAGTTGCGGAGGAGTTCTCTCCTTCGTCGGGATACGAGGTAGTATCTTCCGGATTAGGGCTTACCGCAACGCAGATAAGAAACAATCAATACACGCAAGTGCAACAATATAATGCATGATCATGGCATGATGGCAGGTATGGATGAGTTAATGCAACTAGTGTTCATGTTGATTTGAAGAGAATTTGAATAAAGGTTCAAAATCGTTCTTCATTTCAAATTTCGTATATCAACCTATTAGCATTTTTCAATGTTCATCTAGATAGGTTGCTCTATCATGCATGAGGATAGCACCGTTGGATTCATTGGATTTTTCTGATCAATTTTCATATATAAATTATTTTCATCTGACTTACAGATTAATTTATATGATTTTTCAAAGTTTTAAACAATTTCTGGAATTATTTTTAATAAGAAAATGGAATTATGACATCAGCCTGACGTCATCCTGACGTCAGCTGGTCGGCTGACCTGCCAGGTCAAACCTGACAGCATGGGACCCTCGTGTCAGCGTCAGGGGGCTAATCCCCGCGCTGACTGAGGTTTGACCCACGAATGGGGCCCATTGTCAGTGGTTGGGCTAAGCTAATTTGGGTAGTTAGCGGCTAATTGGCCGGCCACGTCGGCACTGGCCGGAGGATGGTCGCCGGCGACGATCCGACGCAGCGGAGGCTCGTCGGAAGCCGCGAGAGGGCTCAGATCGACGCGGGGAGAGGACTGGGACGGAGCCCGTGCTCGACCGCGTCGAGTGGGCTGGTTAGGGAGGACCTGCGGTCGCCGGAGGCTCGCCAGGGAGCACTTCCGCGGCGGCGCCCGAACGGCCACAACGGCGAGGAGCGCCAGGGAGCACAGGGAGACCAGGGAAGAGAGGGGGGAGGACGGGGTGCTCACTGGGAAGCTACAGGGGGGGCTTAGAGGGCTCGGAGACGACCGGCGACGGCAGGAACGGCGACGGAGCTCCGGCGGATCCCGAGGTTGAAGATGGACGCGGCAGCGGCCTCGAGGGCTCTCGGGTCCTTCTGGCGCCACGGGGAGGACGAGGACGTCGCGGCGGGTCTACTGATGGGCTCGGAGGGGAGCGGGGGTGGCCAGAACGGCGGCAACGGCGAGCGGCGACTACGGCGGCGCTCGGCAAGGGAGGAGGGAAAAGAAAGGAGAGGGGAGAATGGAGAGGGGAGGGAGCCAGCTCGTCCCTGGCGAGTCTTCTCGCTCGCCAGCGCGGCAAGGGAGCGGCCAGGCAGGCAGGTGGCTTGGCGCCACCGGCGCGGGCGTCGTCCCCTGCTTCTCCTCTGCCTTCTGGCAAGAGGTAGAAGACGGGGCTGCCCCTGGTGGGCTGGGCCACCTGGTGGGCCGCGGCCAGGTAAGCCCTGCTTCTTTTCCCATTTTCTTTTATTCTGTTTTCTGTTTTCTTTTCTAATATTTGTTTAATTCTTTCAGGTATAAAATACTAGTTGAAAAATACTCCAAGTATTTTATAAACTATAGTTTGACTATCTCAAACTTTTCTGAAGATGTTCCAAAATAATTTGAAAACATAATTAATGGTATTTGCTTTATTTATCATTTTCAGAGGCTTAAATCATTAATTTAAATTATTTAAAATGTTCAAATGATTAGAATGGTCCCTAGTATATCCATGTCCTTAATTATCAGACATAGGGAACATTTTTGATGGGCATTTTGGATTTGTTGAAATTTCACTAAACTTGAATTTCTTTAATTCATTACGTGCTTAGGGTTTATTTTCTTTCTCCGCATTTCAAGTTAATGCAATGATGATGAAGATGATGCAAACACAATGCTAACCTAGGACAACTTGCTAGGGTTGTGACAACTCACCCCCACTCAAAAGAATCTCATCCCGAGATTTTGAAGTCGTCGGGAAGAGCGCGGGGTATTCTAGTCGAAGACGATCTTCTCTTTCCCATGTTGCCTCCTTTTCAGAATGATGTGACCATTGAACCTTAAGAAACTTGATGTTCCGACGCCGAGTGGTATGCTTAGCTTGGTCAAGAATACGAACAGGGTATTCTCGATAGGTAAGGTTATCTTGGAGATCAAGCGCTTCGTTGTCTACTTCGCGGACAGGGTCCGAAAAGCAACGCCTGAGTTGCGAGACGTGGAAGACATCATGAACTTTGGAAAGATGCGGTGGAAGTTCCAATTGGTAGGCAACTTCTCCTCGTTTAGCAAGAATGCGAAAGGGTCCAATGTAACAAGGAGCCAACTTGCCTTTGATACCGAATCGATGGGTACCCTTCAGAGGTGTAACCTGAAGGTAAGCCTTCTCGTCAACTTCATAGGTCACAGACTTATGATGACGGTCATATTGACTCTTTTGACGAGATTGGGCTGTTTTCAACTTTTCACGAATAATGCGAACTTGCTCCTCTGCATCCTGGATCATGTCCGGACCAAAGAGTTGCCTCTCTCCGGTTTCTGACCAGTTAAGAGGTGTTCGACATTTCCGTCCATAGAGAACTTCAAAAGGGGCTTTGCCCAAGCTTGATTGATAACTGTTGTTATATGCAAATTCAGCAAACGGAAGGCAGTTCTCCCAATTCATACCGAAAGATATAACACAAGCTCGGAGCATGTCTTTGAGAATTTGATTGACTCGCTCAACTTGACCACTTGATTGAGGGTGGAAAGCAGTGCTAAAGGATAGATGAGTCCCCATAGCGGTTTGAAAACTTTCCCAAAATCGAGAAGTAAAGATACTTCCGCGGTCTGAGTTAATCCCCAAAGGAACACCATGAAGAGAAACTATTCGAGAAACATATAACTCTGCTAGCTGGCTAGCAGTAATGCTTTCACGAACAGGAAGAAAATGAGCCACTTTGGAGAGGCGATCAATGGCTACAAATATAGCATTGTTCCCTCTCTTGATCCTGGGAAAACCGGTGATGAAATCCATACCGACTTTATCCCATTTCCACTCAAGAATAGCTAAAGGTTGAAGGGTGCCAGCAGTCCTTTGATGTTCTGCTTTCACACGACAACAAATGTCGTAGTTAGCAACATACTGAGCAATTTCTCTCTTCATCCTAGTCCACCAGAACCTCTGGCGTAGGTCCTGATACATTTTGGTACTTCCCGGATGAATTGTGAGAGGAGAATCATGAGCCTCCTTGAGGATCAATTGTCACAGATGTTGTTTCTTTGGGATCACCAAGCGATTCTCAAAGAAGACAACTCCCCAATCATCTTCCAAGAAGCATCTAACATTACCCTTCTTAATGTTTTTCTTGATCCGAGATATCCTGGCATCATGCTTCTGGGCTTCTATAATTTGATCCAAAAGAGTATGTTTCGCCACCAGGTTGGATAGGAATCCTTGAGGAACAATGTGAAGGTTTAACTTCCGGAATTCCTCATAGATAAGCGGTTGACCTTGTTGTAACATCAGATTGTTACAATAAGACTTACGGCTTAGTGCATCAGCCATGACATTGGTTTTCCCCGGGGTGTAAGTTATCCCTAAGTTGTAATCTGTAATCCACTCTACCCATCGTGTTTGCCTAAGATTCAAATCCGGCTGGGTGAAAATATATTTCAAACAGTGGTGATCAGTGTATATCTCGCAACGATTACCTAGAAGGTAATGTCGCCATGTTTTTAGTGCATGGACTACAGCTGCAAGCTCAAGATCATGTGTTGGATAATTATCCTCATGTGGACGCAACTGTCGAGATGCATATGCAATCACATGACGATCCTGCATGAGAATGCAACCTTATCCTTGTCACGAGGCATCGCAGTAGATAATAAAGTCCTTAGAAAAATCTGGTGGCACCAGAACGGGAGCAGAGGTCAGTCGTCTTTTCAACTCCTGAAAACTATGCTCGCATTGTGGGGTCCACTCAAACTTTTTATCTTTCTTGAGGAGTTCAGTCAGAGGTTTTGCAACCTTGGAGAAGTTCTCAACAAAGCGGCGACAATAGCTCGCTAAGCCAAGGAAACTCCGAACTTGATTAACCGATTCAGGTTGAGTCCAATCAAGGACGGCCTGAACTCTCTCGGAATTGACAACAATACCTTTTCCAGAGATCACATGGCCCAAATAGGTCACTTCTAGCAACCAGAATTTACACTTGGAGAATTTGGCATATAAACGGTGCTCTCGAAGTATCATCAATACCAGCCTTAAATGCTCGGCATGTTCTTGTTCGTTCTTCGAGTAGATAAGTATGTCGTCGAGGTAAACCACGATGAATTTATCCAAATACTCCATGAAGATCGAATTCATCAGACGAGAGAAGGTGGCTGGGGCATTGGTTAAACCGAAGGACATGACGGTGTACTCGTATTGGCCATAGAGTGACAAAAGCCGTTTTTGGAATGTCCCCATTTCTAATTCTGATTTGATGGTATCCCAACCTCAAATCCATTTTGGAGAAGACAGAGGATCCAGCGAGTTGGTCGTACAAATCATTGATCCTGGGGAGCGGATACTTGTTCTTGATAGTGACCAGATTCACTGGTCGATAATCCACAACCATCCGATCCGATCCATCCTTCTTCTTAACAAAGAGAATGGGGCAAACCCAGGGAGAAGAGCTAGGACGGATGAAACCTTTCTTCAAAGCTTCATCAAGTTGGGTTTTTAGCTCGGCCAGTTCTAAGGGTGCCTTCTTATAGGGTCTTCTGGCTATTGGGACGGTTCCTGGAATGAGTTCTATCACAAACTCAACATCTCTAACTGGTGGAATACCTGGCAGTTCTTCTAGGAAGACATCCGGAAAATCACGGACTACCGGAATATCTTCTAACTCTGGAAGAGGGCTAGCATTTAGGGAATAGAGTTGGTGCTTGGTTGTTCGAGTAGAGACATTAACTATCTCACCCGATGGATGTGTAAGTTGAACATTCCTAGAATGAGTATCAATCTTGTCATAGTGGGCTTTCATCCAATCCATACCTAGAATGATATTGATGTCCGAAGACTTAAGAGATATCAAGGATGCTAGGAATACTAGTCTATCCACTATAATTTCATTGTCATGACTCACTCTAGAAGTTTGCCATTTTGAACCAGGAGTCTCAACTACTAAAGGAGTGGGCATGTCACAGAAGGACATGTTATGCAACTGTGCATAACTTTCTGAGATGAATGAATGAGATGCCCTAGTATCAAATAGAACAGATGCCGGATGGCTATTAAAAAGAAGCGTACCTAGAATAACATCAGGATCTTCAAGGGCTTCTTCAGTAGACACACAATTCACTCGCCCATGGATAGGAGCTGGCTTCACATAGAAAGCTTTTCCTGGTTTTCCACGTCCAGCAGGCTTAGCATTGTTCTGGGGACACTCACAAGAGTAGTGTCCCGGTTCTCAACATTTGTAGCATACCACTGTAGCATGAGATGCAACATTTGTAGGCGGTCCTCCAAATGGTCTGGGTGGAGGGTTGGACTGAACTAGACGAGGTGCCTGGAAGGATGGCCTCGCGGTGTATCTTGGCGGCAAAGCTGCATTGGGCACCCACACTCGGCATTTGTTAGGGCCTGAACCCGATGCAGGATTGAAGTCACGGTTATGCTTCCTCGTAGCCTCGTAGTCAGTTTGTCCTAACTCGGCATTGATGGCCTTATTGACGAGAGCCTGGAAGGTGGTGCACTCGTGTCAGCATAGATCTCGGCGAAGCTCAGCATTAAGTCCCTTGCGGAACCTAGCCTGTTTCTTAGCATAAGTTGAGACTTCCTTTGGAGCATAGCGAGCAAGATTACCAAACTCGCGACTGTATGCATCCATTGACAATCTGCCCTGGGGTGAAGGCACAAAATTCCTCTCTTTTGCGATCCATCACCCCTTCCGACATGTGATGGATACGGAATGCGGCGCTGAACTCTGCCCAGGTTGGTGCAGGTCCCTGGGGACGTACAACCTCATAGCTTTCCCACCACAGGTTGGCAGGTCCCTCTAGAAAGTAGGTGGCAAAAGACACCCTGTTGGCCTCGGACACATTAGCAGCCCGTATCTTGCGGAACATACTCGTCAGCCAATCATCCGCATCGAGGGGGTCGATCGAATGATGGTACTTGGGTGGGCACAGCTTGATAAAGTCACCAAGTGATACTCCATCGTGGTGATCATTTCGGGGAGCACGAGCTGTGTTTTGCTCAATTCTTTCCAACAGCCTGTTGGTCTCCCTCTTATTCCTTTCAGCCTCTAGCATCACCTCCGCCAGGGATGGTGCATGTGGCAGCTCCTCTTGCCTTGGCTGGCTACTCTCGCCCTGCTCAGGAGCAGGCACGGGGTTGTTCCTAGTTGCCACCATCCTGGGGAAAACAATCCACAACTTAGACATAAAGATCATCAACTCAAAGACATGAGATAAGGAATGTACTGGTCAACATGGCATGTAGGATAGACACCAATCAACATGGTAAAGCAACTACCATATGAACATTAGGTTACATACACACCATGACTTAGTTCATTACAAGCCCAAGCTGAAAACAACTACGGAGAGATGACACAACTCATCGGAGACATTACAAGCTTCCTATACATTATCTATCTACACCTCCGGAACTCAACTGTCGACCTTGGTCATATCCCACAAGACACACAAGACTGTGGCAATACGACTACTACCATACTAGGACTAACATCCACGCACTCAAACATCACCGTAGAATGCCTCGTACAGGTTAGCCCCGTGACCCAGGAGCTGAACCTGAGGATCTGGAAACACTCTAGCCTGGGATCCCTGGAAACCATAAGGACACAGATGTGGCCTTGGTCCCCTTGTCGGCGGCAGCAGCCGTCCTCGAAGAGGGGTGATGCCTCCAACGTCAGGCCAGTCTACATGTGCTGGCAAAATGAGTCCGTGATGGGGTCAGCATCTCCAAATCTCCATAGCCTGTCTGCATGACAGGTGCCAACTGCGTCAAGGCTGTCCAAAGGCGGGCACGGGTAGCATAGAGCTCCATGCGAAGGGGACGTGCATCACGATCCCTGTTCTCCAACATCTGAACGGTCACCTGCAGCCTAGGTTCCTCATGAGAATGATCAAAGTAGGCTGCACTAAGATATCCATCCTCTCCTCCCATGGAAGCAGGAACATAGCAAAACTCCGTGTTATGTAGCAAACCATGGTGAAACCTCATAATAGTCAACATAGTGTAGGCGACTTCCTGAACTGCCATATCTATGGTAACTCCCAATCCATGAGTCAAGTGAAGCGGCTCTGTAGCTCCAGGATATGAAGGATATATCCTAACGGTACACAAATACTGACTCTGGTTGAAATCTCGATACTGCTCCTCCACTATGTACTCTGGGTACCAGCGATATCCAGCCTCCATCATAACTCTAACCAACATGGCCGTGTGACCTAGCACATCGATGCACCTCGTCAGACGGACCACCTGACGGAAAGGACGAGAGGGCATCTGAAACAGAGAATGATTTAAAGGCATTAGAGATCCTAGCAGAAACTAGACAGCATAACGGCTGTAATTGCTAAAGATTTTTTTTGAGACAATTGAAAAAGATTGGAAAGGCATAACCACTCGACTATCTAGACTCAAATCTCTTCTCCATCTGTTTCTCACACCAACTATACTTGAATAACTGCACTCACTTACAACAAGCTAGCTATTGGTCCATGGCTAGTAACTCGTCATCCTAAGCAATAGATGAGAATCCTAGTTCCTATCCCTGTAGAAAAGATGAGAATGACCCAGCATAGAATAACTTGGGAAGAGGAGTAAAAAGAGCCTTACGTTCCCTTCCACAATCAATTCCCTTACTTATCTATAGTGTTTCTAGACTCAACTTCGGCCGGTTTAGCTTGGTAGTCCTACAGTCAGTCAGGCTCTGATACCAACGCTGTCGGGACCCCGATCCTAAGTCATATGAATCCAGGCTGTAACACATCACATCACTTTGCGGCCTCACGCACGGTAACTCCACGGCTGCAGCCTTACCTTGGCCTGGACCGTTTGCGTCTTTTGGCTCACGTATGTGAACATGTCGCTGGCAATCACACAACAGAGAACCCGGGCCGACATTACTAGTCATAGAAACCAAGTGGTACATCCGTACGGAAACAGGCATACATAACCCAGCAATGCAGGTGTCGGCCTCAAGCGTGTGTAGACGAGTCATAGCAAGCTACAAGGACTCCATTACGTCGCGAGACACGAATGTCATCACTGCACGTAGACGAGTCGTAGCAGGCTACAGGGACTCCATTACACTGCGAGACATTTCCCCGAAGGGACAGACACAACAGCAAAGAAGGATACATGCCGGTCAATCAATGTGTCCGTAGCAGTAGCAAGCTACCATGGCTCGGTGGAAGCACAAAGATGCAGTTTCCCGTAAAGAGTACTACTAAAGGCACACAACTAGGTGTCAGATCCCATACATACCGTTGCATGTCACACGTACGCACGACATGCCCGATATGCATAGATACAACTATGGCATCACAACATAACCATACAACAACATGACTTTTATTTAAAAGGCCGAGAAGAGCCTTGCATAATATGTTCTTATAGATAGGGGTCACATGACCCGGCACTCAAGCCATACAAACAAGTTCATACAAGCTAGCGGAAACTTAGAACTATCCGAGTACGGACAATGAAATGAAAAGAGGGCACATGGCCTGACTATCTACAGCATGCCACACGGCACAGATCGTAGCTGGGACACCAGCTATTCGGCATCGTCAGCGTCTAGATAGAACCCACCTGATGGGTCCTGGCTCTCTTCTGCAACATTAATTAAGCAAGGATGAGTACAAACTTACTCAGCAAGTCTTTAAAATAGACCTAGTCTATTTATGCTCATGTGTCAACAAAGGGGAGTGGTGGAGTTTAAGCAGCAAGGCCAACTTTGACTCATGGCTAACCTACACTACTCAGTTTAAAACTCTTTGTTACAATTTTGGTTATCGCACACGAGTCCACTATCTTCATCACAATACACTACCATGGGATCACCTTCCCCTTCCGGAAGAGTGCCATCCACGGTACTCACACTTGTCTTGATATTTTTAGAAGTATCCATTTGATTATCTATGAACAGCATAAGTTCTCCAAGTAGTCCATATCCGAGGACGCGGCTATTCGAATAGTTTCATACCCTGCAGGGGTGTACTTCTTCACACATGCTCTCGCCACTTATCGCTGTGTGCCATAATCCATGCACCTCGGCAACCTTCAAGCGGATGCCTAGCGAGGGAGTCGACCATGACCGTCAATCACATAAGACCTCTAGTCCAGGCTATCGCCTATTTGAGACTGATCCCGCACGGAAGTCCGGCCGAAGTTTCCGCTACGGTCCCGAACGATGTGCGCAGGGTTCCCAAGCCCACCATTCGGGTGACCCTTGGTACACCGTGCCACTGCCTACCGCGTCATAACCCACCCCGAGGGTCAGTGCTACGCACGGCCTCCAGCGTGCTATAAACACCAGAAACTACTTGCAATACCTGGACCAAGGACTAAGCGACTGATAAGTCGAGAGGGGTCGAGTTACCGGAACCCAATGTGTGCTAGTAACTAGTCTTGGATCACAAAAACGGAACCCAGATCCTAATAACGGTCCCAATGAGACAACCCACTATGTACTCCTACATAGCCTCTCATCGCTACCTTTACCAAATCGTATTCATTATGAGCTCGTCACATCGGACAACACTGTTTCACTCAGTTCATCACCCAGATGAAACAGACCTGACACAACTCTAGGCATAGCAGCATGGCATGAAAGTAAGCTAAGCACATCATGACACAAGCATCTACCAGGTATGCTAGGTTGCAAGGTTTAACTATTTACTGTGACAAGGTCAGGTAATGTATAGGAATAAGATCATCTATCGTGTATGACTGACATGTGATCGTTTGTCCTAACGCAATAACAAGAGCAGGAGCGAGAGAGTGGGATGTTATCGGAATGATCAATGGGGTTGCTTGCCTTGCTGAGTTGCGGAGGAGTTCTCTCCTTCGTCGGGATACGGGGTAGTATCTTCCGGATTAGGGCCTACCGCAACGCAGATAAGAAACAATCAATACACGCAAGTGCAACAATATGATGCATGATCATGGCATGATGTCAGGTATGGATGAGTTAACGCAACTAGTGTTCATGTTGATTTGAAGAGAATTTGAATAAAGGTTCAAAATCGTTCTTCATTTCAAATTCCATATATCAACTTATTAGCATTTTTCAATGTTCATCTAGATAGGTTGCTCTATCATGCATGAGGATAGCACCATTGGATTCATTGGATTTTTCTGATCAATTTTCAGATATAAATTATTTTCATCTGACTTAAAGATTAATTTATATGTTTTTTCAAAGTTTTAAACAATTTCTGGAATTATTTTTAATAAGGAAATGGAATTATGACATCAGCCTGACGTCATCCTGACGTCAGCTGGTCGGCTGACCTGCCAGGTCAAACCTGACAGCATGGGACCCTCGTGTCAGCGTGAGGGGGCTAATCCCCGCGCTGACTGAGGTTTGACCAACCAATAGGGCCCATTGTCAGTGGCTGGGGTAAGCTAATTTGGGTAATTAGCGGCTAGAGGGCTCAGATCGGCGCGGGGAGAGGACTGGGATGGAGCCCGTGCTCGACTGCGTTGAGTGGGCTGGTTAGGGAGGACCTGCGGTCGCCGAAGGCTCGCCGGGGAGCACTTCTGCGGCGGCGCCCGAACGACCACAACGGCGAGGAGCGCTAGGGAGCACAGGGAGACCAGGGATGAGAGGGGGGAGGACGGGGTGCTCACTGGGAAGCTACAGGGGGGCTTAGAGGGCTTGGAGACGACCGGCGACGACAGGAACGACGACGGAGCTCCGACGGATCCCGAGGTTGAAGATGGACGCGGCAGCGGCCTCGAGGGCTCTCGGGTCCTTCTGGCGCCACGGGGAGGACGAGGATGTCGCGGCGGGTCTACTAATGGGCTCGGAGGGGAGCGGGGGTGGCCAGAACAGCGGCAACGACGAGCGGCGACTATGGCGGCGCTCGACAGGGGAGGAGGGAAAAGAAAGGAGAGGGGAGAATGGAGAGGGGAGGGAGCCAGCTCGTCCCTGGCGAGTCTTCTTGCTCGCCAGCGTGGCGAGGGGGCGGCCAGGCAGGCAGGTGGTGTGGCGCCACCGCCGCGGGCGCCGTCCCCTGCTTGTCCTCTGCCTTCTGGCAAGAGGTAGAAGACGGGGCTGCCCCACGTGGGCTGGGCCACCTGGTGGGCCGCGGCCAGGTAAGCCCTGCTTCTTTTCCCTTTTTCATTTATTCTGTTTTCTGATTTCTTTTCTAATATTTGTTTAATTCTTTGAGGTATAAAATACTAGTTGAAAAATACTCCAAGTATTTTATAAACTATAGTTTGACTATCTCAAACTTTTCTCAAGATGTTCCAAAATAATTTGAAAACATAATTAATGGTATTTGCTTTATTTATCATTTTCAGAGGCTTAAATCATTAATTTAAATTATTTAAAATGTTCAAATGATTAGAATGGTCCCTGGTATATCCATTACCTTAATTATCAAACATAGGGAACATTTTTGATGGGCATTTTGGATTTGTTGAAATTTCACTAAACTTGAATTTCCTTAATTCATTAGGTGCTTAGGGTTTCTTTTCTTTCTCCCCATTTCAAGTTAATGCAATGATGATGAAGATGATGCAAACACAAAGCTAACCTAGGACAACTTGCTAGTGTTGTGACAAAGATCAAGACGAAGGGCATGATTATGAAGATGAAGATGCCGGAGCAGACGGCGATGGACCATCGATGGGCTGGGTGCAGGACCCTCATAGTCAAGAGTTGCTTCTCAAGCAGACGGGTAACCCAAGAGCTGCCGCCCAAGAGAAAGCCAAGCTGGATCAACTTGAGATAGACGTGGTTACTCCATTTTATGAAGGATGCATGCCCAAGGATACCCGCCTAAAAGTAATGCTCATGGCTCTAGAGATGAAGGTAAAACACAAAATGACCGACGCATGCTTTGACGAGAACATGTCATTCTGGCACGAACATCTTCCCAAGGGGAACAAGTGCCCGGACAGTTTTGAGGAGGCGAAGAAAATCGTGTGTCCTCTAGATTTAGCGCACGTGAAATACCATGTTTTCATGAACGATTGCATCATTTATCGGGACGAGCACGTGGAGTCTACCATATGTCCGGTGTGCGACATCACTCGATACAAGAAGAGGAAGAAAGCTCCTCGAAAAGTGGTGTGGTACTTTCCGATCACTCCTCATCTGCAGCGGTATTTCGCGGATCCAAACAAGCAAAGCTCCTACGTTGGCACGTGGATAGGGAGGAGAAGAAGCGAGAAGATGACGGAAATGATCCGGAGATAAATAAAAAAGACAAGATGCTGAGTCACCCTAAGGATGCGAGCCAGTGGCAAGCATTGAACTTCGAACACCCAAAATTTGGGGACGATCCAAGGAACATCATGCTGGGCACAAGCACCGATGGAGTCAATCCGTTTGGTAGCCAAAGAAGCACACATAGCACCTGGCCTGTGTTTGTGTGGATGTACAACCTTCCCCCCTGGATGTGCATGAAGAGGAAGTACATTCACATGAGTATGCTAATTGAAGGGCCGAAACAACCAGGGCACGATATCAATCTGAATCTGGGGCTGCTGAAAGAGGAGCTAGACATGCTGTGGAAAACGCCAGCAAGCACGTGGGACGCCGCAGCGAAAAAATATTTCCCTATGAGAGCCGCACTGCTCACGACGATGCACAACTATCTCGGTTACGGATATGTCGCGGGGCAGGAGGTCCACGGATTTTCTGCATGCGTCAGGTGCATGGATGACACAACGTATCGCCAGCTAGATAGAGATCCCGGGTCTTCAAAAACCGTGTTCATGGGACATCGAAGGTGGTTTCGCGATGATGACGCATGGAGTAAACGCAAGGATCTGTTCGATGATGAAACCGAACCCCGAAGACCCCCACGTACGAGGAGCGGCGAGGAAATAGACGAGCTGTTGAAAAATTGGAAAGAGTGCCCACCGCCGGGAAAGAAGTAAAAGGCTCCAGAGCCGCTGCTGAAGGTATGGAAAACAAGGTCTGTTTTCTGGGACTTGCCGTACTGGAAGATCCTCTGTGTGCCTCACAGCCTTGATGTCATGCATATCACGAAGAACGTGTGTGAGAGTCTGCTTGGTACCCTGCTCAACATGCCAGAGAGGACCAAAGATGGGCCGAAAGGAAGGGCAGACTTGCAATCAATGGGCATCAGGGAGGAGCTTCACACAAAATGCCCTAATGATGATGATGATGATGAGGCGAAGGACACGGAAAGTCGTCGCAAAGGCAAAAAGGCCAAGAAGATCGAATATGACTTCCCTCCCGCGTGCTTCACTCTAAGTCAGAAGGAGATCGAGCAGTTTTTCACCTACCTCGTAGGAGTAAAACTTCCTTATGGTTACGCGGGGAAGATAAGCAGATACCTAGACTCAGCGAAGCAGAAGTTCAGCGGGATGAAGTCTCACGACTATCACGTGCTGATGACGCAGATACTTCTAGTTGCAACCCGTGGGATCATGGACGCGCACGTCCGTGAAACGCTCTTTGGTCTATGCAACTTTTTTGACATCATCTCTCGGAAGTCGGTTGGCATGAGGCAACTCAAAAGCCTACAGGAAGAGATCGTGGTGATACTATGCGAGCTTGAGATGTACTTCCCGCCCGCATTCTTCGATGTTATGGTGCATCTACTGGTCCATATCGTGGAGGATATCATCCAACTCGGGCCGACGTTCCTGCACAACATGATGTCGTTCGAGAGGATGAATGGTGTCATCAAAGGATACGTTCGCAACAGGGCACGTCCAGATGGAAGCATAGCCAAGGGCTTTCTGACCGAAGAGTGCATCTCCTTCTGCACGAATTATCTAGGCATCGAGAACCCCATTGGTTTGCCCGTCAATAGGCACCTCGACAGGCTCAATGGATGGGGTCACCGCGAGGGTCGCCACAAAATGCATGTCGACTTCAAGGGTCGACTCGCCGACTTTGAAAGAGCAAACCTAGTCCCGCTACAACACATGGACATGGTCGATCCTTGGGTGGTAGAGCACAAAACCTTTATTGAGAAGACGTACAATGGCCGAGGCCAACAGAGGACGGATGGAGATATAATCAAAGAGCACAACTCATGTTTCACGCGTTGGTTCAAGGACAAGCTTCTATCGTACCCTTTACATGAGGATTCTTCCGCGGAAGAAAAACTCATATTCACCTTGTCACAGGGCGCCGAGCACAACTTGATGACCTATGAGGCGTACGATATCAACGACTACACATTCTACACCGAGGAAAAGGCAATGAAGAGCGATTATCAGAACTCCGGGGTAAAGATGGAATCCTACACCAGTAATGACAAGGACAGACACTACGGAAGTATCGAGGAGATTTGGGAGCTGAGCTACACTAGGGAGAAGATCCCGATGTTCCGTGTCAGATGGGCCAAGAGCGTCCTAAAAGAAGACCGGTATTTCACCACCATGGTTATACCCGAAGCCAAATCCAAGACCGCGGGCGCAAACGTCACCGCAAAAACTGAGCCATGGGTACTTGCTTGCCAAGTGGACCAATGCTTCTTCATTACCGACCCGTCAAAGCCCAGTCATGTTGTTGTGAGGAGAGGCAAAAGGAACATCATCGGAATGGATGGAGTCGCCAATGAGCAAGACTTCGACAAGTACGGGGACCCGAAGATGGAAGATGACAATGACGATGAAGTACCATACACCACAAGAAGAAGCAGGACCACCCTACCTAAAGGACGTCCGTTCAAGAGAAGAATTCAAGGGGTTCCGGGGCTAAATTATTCAACCGCGAGAAAGAAGGTCAAGAAGATTGTGAAAAGATAGCTAAGATCGAATCACGACGTGTCAGCCGCGTGTTCGTGTCAGTGGCAAGCTCAATCTTTGATGACTTTTATTTCATGTAACTTGATTTCAACCATGTCATCTAATTCTAAATCTTTGCACAATGGTTTTATCACTCCATCTGCATTTTCTTTTTCTTTTATCTCAAATCTTATATTATTACATGCAACTAAAAATCCAAAAAAATAAAAAAAAGATAGTAATGGCGCACCAGGAGAAGATGCGCCATTGCTATCACGGTGTTTATGGCGCACCCCTAAAAGGTGCGCCATTGATATACCAATTTTTATGGCGCACCCCTAAAATGTGCACCATTGCTAACCGACGACCCCGTCATCCTCCGCCTCAGCCCCCTCCTCTCGTCTCCTCATCACTCCCCGGCTAGGGTTTCGCCCTCCCACCCCCGCTTCATCGTCGCCTCCCACCCCCGCCCTCGCCACCCTCGCCTCCCGATTCCCGCCTCCCGACTCCCGCATACCATCCCAATGGCCGTCCCCGACCGTGCCTTCTGCCACTCGCCACTTCCACGGAGCTCCCGCGCCAGCAGATCGATGCCACCGGCCCCGTCCACCCCGTCTCGTCGCAGCCCAGCCCGTCCCTGGCCTCCAGCGCGCCTCCGCCTAGGTTTGACCCCCGCCTCTAGCTCCCCTTCCCCTCCAGCTCCCATTGCGGGCGAGGTGAGCTTCCAGCCCCCCTTCCCCTCTCTCCCGTCTACTCGCCCCTTCAACCCCTACCACAAATCGCGGCCTTGATGTAGTAGAGTTGACAAGCTTGAGCTGTAGGTCGTTGTCTCCGACGTAGCGGCCGGTGGGGTCGATCCCATACTCCACAGACACCACCTTCCAGAATTTGTCCCTGATCTGGTTCCCGCAACATGTACAGTGAGCTACCTGATTGTGTTTATTGATTATGTTTCCACATAAATGTATTATATCATTTCTTCTGTCATTGTGTTCATAGACAAGTGAATATATTATTTGTCAGTCTTGTCACTCTGCTTGCTATGGATGAAAATGAATTGAATCCGTGGTTAAGCTGTGATTGTTGCTCTGCATTTTTCTCAAGTTGTGATGCTGTAGATAGGTACATCCTGGAAACTGAAGTATTAGCTGAGCATTTTTTGCTGATACTCGTTTGTTGGCTTGTTTTTGTGGCAACAAAATTTCTGCAAACAATCAGCAAACTGAGATTTCATATAGTAGTGACACAATCAGCCCCTGTTTTTTTAATGGAAGGAGTGTCTAGAGCGCTGGATGCATAGGCCTGTTAATATTTTAAATTGCTAAGCACCCATGTGTCCTGGAATGTTGAAGCTAGGACAAATAGTTACCCCTTTCTCCTGAAATGTTGATTAATTTCCGTTTCGGTTGAGAATGGGGCACTCCTAGGTCATGAAAATTTGCAAAGGTCATGCCCAATTTTCTTGACCTAGAATGTGACCGATTCTCAACCGAAACAAAAATTCTTTTCCTATATGCAACCGACTATACAACCTCGTTTAGTGATGATAGTATCCATAGTAGCACCATGTTTCCCGTTGATACGCAAGAATATCTGCAAGAGAATGGGTATTATGGCACTGGGGACCTCTAGCTAGTTGGCTGCTTTTGCATATATCAACTAGGTGTAACATCATGTGTCTAGTAACTGCAGGACAGCCATCATGTGTCTAGTCCTCTTTCTGTCAAATTCTAAGCCATCGACAACGATTGTAGAATGTTTTTTGAGGAGCCTGTACTAAAATGCTGAATCAAGCAGGGTGTAGAATCAGAGATACTTCATCAATTGTTTGCTGTTTTTTCTAGCCTAGTGATGACTCTAGAAAATTTTGGAACTCAGAGATAAATTTCAAAAAAAAGAGAAATAAATTAACCATGGATACTCATGATTTCACTTAATTATTAGTTATTTCTCTACCCCCTCCCAACCCTCGATTTTTCTCATTGTCTTTTCTAGGTTTCATTGTGTTTTGTATAATATTACTTTGATGATTTCCCGTATTCTTATTATGTTTTCCCCACATTTTCTTTTATATGTTTTATTTTACAAAAAAGATTAATCAGATAAATGCCACTCGAATTCTAGCGGTTCCAAGAAACGCCACTACAATTTCCAAACTTTGAAAAATGTCATTTCCGGTGACATTTTTCAAAGTCTGCAATAGCATTTTTCAAAGTTTGCAAAATTTGCAGTGGCATTTTCCAAAGTTTGGAAATTGCAGTTCAGAATTGCTAGAATTCGAGTGGCATTTATTTAATTAATCCTTTCAAAAAGGGACAAACTTCAGCCTTTTGTTTCATATATGTATTTTTTTATTTACCTCACTTTTCTCGTGTTTTTATGTGGGAACAAATACTTGATGGTTGTACAAAGTGAGAGTCTATATTTTTTTGTGCGTGGAGAGAACCTAGCTCACATTGTGGGGGAAGATAGCGTATAATTGTACCTTCTAGGTTCATGTCCTCCTAGGCATGAATCTGAATTCACAATTATATTTTTATGGAGCACATTATAGTTTTTTTTAAACAATCTATATGGTTTTGGCACTATCAAGAGATCAGAAGTTTTATTACCCTTCCCTACTCTCATGACCTAAGCGATCAAGGGCGGTGAGTGATCTACCCTCAAACAATTTAGAGCGAACATGGCTGACAACGATGAGGCCGGCGGTTCAGGCAAGCCATTCTGGGAGCTGTCCCAGGAGATGGAGGAAGAACCTCACCGCTATGAGGACGCTGCGGAAGACACCGATCCTGACTACACAACCCCTAGTGGCACCGGGGATGACACCACTGATGGTGCCGCCAGGGATGCCACCACTGATGATGGCAGTGAATGCACAGATGGCAGCCAACCGAAGAGACAACGGAAGGACCGGTGCCCAAATGTGCTCGGCACCATCAAGAGGAATTTACTGAAGTGTCCTCTAGTGGGCATCCAATGGCGCCCAAAGAATTAGTCGGTGGGTACGCGGGACAACTCGGGTGCATTCTCCGGAGCACCGTCACGATCAACACCGAGAACCTAAGGCATCGTGACCAAGGGAATTTGTGCAACCTCCTCTTCACGAAGCTGCACGAACGATACAAGTTCCCCGGTGACTTCGCAAACACACGCCTCTCAGGGAATAAAGTGAACAGTGCAGCCCTCACGAAGATGAGCACGGCCCTGGCTACTTGGAGAGCCGCGGTGAAGAGAAGGATTCTAAGTGGTGATAGTTATGAGAAGATCAAGGAGACAAATCCTTCGATCCGCGAAGCTGACTACCTGGAGTTCAAGATCAAGTGTGAGAGCAACGCAGCCGCGGAATCAAGTCAGTGGGGGAAAGATATGCGGGACTTGAACTTAGGGGTCCACAAACTCGGTCCCGGCGGTTATAGAGTGGCAGACCCTAAATGGGACAAGGAGGACATGGAGGCGTGCCGAGCAAGGCCTACCGCCCCTCTTCGATAAATACCATGAAAAGCAGACCAAGAACTATGTCAGGGCCCGGTACAAGGTGGACCCGATAACAAAGGAGCTTACCACGGATCCGAAGGTGAAGGAGCTTGAGCGTGTTCTGGTAAGGAATACATCCCCGCGTAATTAGCTCCATATGGTTGCATTCTACTTAATGCAGCCAAATTTCTGAATGGTTCATGTTCCTTCCGCTGGAAACTAAAAGCAGTAGCGCAGGGTCTCAGAACTCCCCGTCTGCCCCTTGGAACACCACTTTAAATAGGGGGTTGAATGTAATGAAACACAAGGATAAGTTCAGTAAGCCGTCGTCAGCTGGTCGTGTGGCCGGCGAAGGCTTGTCCATGAAATAATCGGAATACTATAAGGCTGGATGAAAGGAGAGAAAGACCAGCTCGGAAAGCCAGGAGTGCGAGGTTAAAGAACTCAAAGCACAAGTGGCGCAGATTTCGAAGATAGTCCAAGAGCAAGTGCGAGACCAACTGGGAGCGACGATTACCGCCATTATGCCTTCCTTGCTTGAGAGGCTGCGGGGGTGGATTGCGGGCGGCCAACAGGGGCCGCCCCCGATTCCCAGCTTCACGGGCAGCAACTCGCACAACGCGCCGAAATTGGTGTCTCCGACGGAGGAGGCATTGGTGTCTCCATCGTCGGCACCGGTATTGGAGCTTAATGCACCTGGGTGTGGGAAGAATACGCCGGCCGACACCTCGACAGCAAGCGGCCCCTCCATCACTTGCACGTCCGCCGTTGGCGGTGCCTCGACATTACCCGAGCTTGACGCCATCACGGTAACTAAGCCTCGGCCGATGACTTCATCTCCTTACCTTTGACTGGGCATCCCTGATGCTCTACATGTTTTCGCAGGGCACCGCCAATGTTCCATGCACTCTCCTGCACTTCATGGACGGCGAGTTGATCAATGTTGCCAAGGACAAAATCATTGAACCGGGCAAACGCGTGTTCCACGGTAATCCGATGCCACCCACCGTGTATAGGGTTCAACTGGTTCGGGTGCTGCGGGGCTGCGACGACTTGTTACCTCTGTATAGACCCCCTGGGGCCGACGAAGATGATGTGATGACCCTCAGCACCTGCTTAAACTGGTCCATGCTTTGGCCGAAGAGCCAGATTCGTTTGCGGGCGGGGGACACCACCCCACAGACAACACCGCTAGTCGTGCCGGCACAAAGCCATGGCAAGACTGCCGCAACGCTACTGCCGTCAGGTGATCCGGACATGCATATGGCATAGGATCCGGACGATGATGACGGTACATTTTGCAACGTCGATAACTACATCAACAAACATGGGTACGGTGACGAATTCTTGGGGCCTCCTTCTCAAGAACCCAACCCTGCAAAAGACGATCGCGATCTAGTTGGTACCACGGAGAAACGCAATTGCAACAGGCGTCGTCTGTTCAGTTCTCAGGAGACGCCTCCAGCTGCCGCCTTCACCGAGACTCAAATTGCCGAGGTGCGAAATATTATTAGCCCCAACACACTCAAGAAGGTGGTCTCTGAGCAGAACTCGATCCCATTACAGCAGAAGAAGCACAAGGGACAGAAAAGAAAAAATAACAAGGGTGCGAGCTAGCCAGCACTGAGTACGATCCGTGCTCAGGACGGGCCACCAATACCTAAGGATATCTCGAGGAGGGTGCATGTGGCGAGTAGGCCGATGCTACCGACTAATCTGCTCAATGCTGCAACTGGTGCTATGCGGAGTCTGCATGACGGTGTTATTTCTATGGAGAAGCGGCGTCTCTCCGAGAATGATGTGGCATACCCGGTTTTCATGGCCAAGGTGCCGGAGGGCAAGGGCTTTGTCGATAGCACCATCGGGCGTATGATCGTCCTGCGGTTTGATGACATCTTCGCTATGTTTAACCTTTATCCGCTGCACTACACCTTCATTCGGCTATTTTCGCTTAGTATGGAGATGCGAATCATTAGAGACAAGACCCCAGACATCGTGATAGTCGACCCCTTCTACATGCTTGCCAAGATCTTGGGCAGCGCTGGGGACCGGCAGGTCGCGAGTTCATATCTCGAAGGCGTCATTCTGGCGAACCCATATAAGTATAACTTCCTCGTGCCTTTTCCGAGTAAGTCATCCCCTCACCGCCCTGTAACATATGATTTCTTATATTCCGATCATTCTTTTTTTCTAACATTCCGTGTTTTGTGCAGTGACACACATTGCACACTGATCCTCTTAAGCCCGAAATATTCCATGGCCACGTATTTCGACTCGAACCGTCAGTCGAATAAAGACTACACAAATATCAAGAAAGTTCTTGATGATGTTCTCCCCGGCTATGCCAAATCTGGAGGCACCTTCAGGAGGCCAATTTGTAGGTACGGCAAGCACGTGTTCACCCACGTAACGAGGTTCCCCTGCGTCAAGCAGCCGCCTGGCAGTCAGAAGGATTCCTACTATGCCCTCCATCACATGCGGGCGATCGTACGGGACCATCATCACCTTATGCTACCAAATCATCTCAAAGAATGGGCTGCACGCTTGTCGGCAATCCAGGAAGAGGACATCAGACAAGAATTCTTTTGCATCCAGTTGGAGTTTGGGGAAATCATCTATCAAGATGTCCTTCGTACCTCGGGGCAGTTCTACCTCAACTATCAACCGTCCAACAGTGAAATAGAAACAACGGTACAAATGCAGGCTGACAACGACCGCACATTCATGACCATCACGAAAGACAGCGGCTTCATCCACGCTCCAGTCCCTGAGTTGAGTCGAAAGTATTGATGCTATGTAGTTCTGAAATATCGATTAGCTGATGTTGTAATTAAACTTTAATGAACTTGTATGTCTCTTTAGTTTGGACAGTCATTCAACTTATATGTAATCGATGCTATTTATTAGTAGGACCATGAATCATGCTATTAATGTGTTGCTTTTCTCTTCCGATCCTTTTGTTGCATACTTATATATTGCTTATATATTATCTGTGAATTGCTACTAACGTTTTGTTTGTCTAGTGCATAGAGATGCCGTCGTATGTCGTGTACAAGGGTGAGGTTCCCAGAGTCTACAACGACTGGGAGGAGTGTCGGAGACAGGTTCACCGTTTTAGCTGTAACAGTTACAAAGGGTACACCACTAGGGCGGAGGCGGAAGCTAGATACGCGCGCTATCTAGCGGGAGAGAGGAGGGAGCGGAGGAGGAACTGGATGAAGATCAGTTTCATGGCGATGATGCTCATTGTGACCGCAACCCTCTTCTATGTGATGGTAGTCTACATATCGACTTGTAATGTGAAGACAAACTCGCTACTCGCGGTCTCAAGACTTTTAATGTTCTAACTTTGTTCGGTATTTTGAATTCAGAGACTAATATGGTGAATTGTATTCGGAGACTAATCTTCTATTGTATTCGATAAATCTGCTGTTTATATGTTGTGCTGTTTATATTTTGTGTTGTAATGTATTTTGTAACCTGTGCAAATATCAGAAAAGCAAAAAAATAATAATTCCTCATATTCATAGTAGTGGCGCACCATATTGCACTTTAGTGGCGCACATAAATAAACACACCAGTGACGCATTATCTAAAAGTGCGCCATTAGTAACCCAGAGCACAAGGTACACATTGCCCCTTGGAGTAACAGCAGTGGCGCACTTCTGGGCCTAGTAATGGCGCACTTTAGCTGCGCCATTAGTGTCTGGGATAGTAATGGCGCACGAGGTGGTGCGCCACTGTTATGTAGATTAACAGTGGCGCACCAGGCGTGCGCCATTACTATTTATTAGTAGTGGCGTGATAATAGTGGCACACCTATAGTGCGTCATTAATAGCCAAAGTAGGTGCACCACTAACAGCCTTTTTTCTAGTAGTGGATGATTTGATAAGCATGCTGTGTAGTTTCTCTAAATGCCTTGTTGGTGGTTGGATACTTCCTGCAGCTCCAGGTTAGGCCATGAAAGTTGCTATGTTGCTGTTTTGTGGTAGATTGTTTGTTTTAGTGTTTTGTGTCTTGAGGGAGCTATGATCCATGCAATTGTTTGATCTTCGACTCTATTATGGTTGGTTTTTCATTGCCTAACCAGTGGGTACCTTGGAATGCCTAGGAATAGCCCATGCCCTTCTTTGTCTTGTGTTTTGTCTTCGTAACTTGCCGTGAGCGTAGCGTGAGAACCGTAACTCCGTTTCCTACGTTCTACACATGCATTTGTATCAATTTTGCATGAATCATACATATTTGCCATGATCATGCATGTTTAAACAACTTTACATGAGGTTCTGTGCAGAATTGTAAATAGCTAAACTATTGCACGACAAACATGACTACTTTAGATTTGCCATGTTAAATACTTCAACTGAATCATGCATCATATTGTTTGTGCATTGCACCTTGGTTGGTTATTTATTGTTGTTGTTTCTCTTGTGTAGACACGAGTGTTGAACCTGAGTACGAGAATCCAGGAGAGTACCACTACAAGGACCCGACTCTTTGTCCCTCTGAAGAACCAACAGGCAAGATGATCGTACCCAGATCCTGACACTATTTTTTTCTTTGCTAGATGTCTTGCTCTTATAGTTACATATGTGTTACCCACCACTTGAATGTCAAGCCTCCTACATTGCCATTATAGCCTCTAACCCCTCCACATCCTAGCAAACCTTGTTTGGTTAAGTTACTACTGCTCAACCCCTCTTATATTGTTCTTAGTTGCAGGTGCAGGTTGTTTCCATGTGATAACATGGATTTCTAGCATATCACAATATTATCTACTATTTAATTTAATGCACATATATATTGGTATGGTGGAAGGCTTGGCCTTTTTCTCGGTGTTTTGTTCCACTTTTACCGCCGTAGATTCTTGTTACCGGTGTTATGTTTCCATATTTTGCGCTCCTAACATGCTCGGGGTTGTTATGGGGACCCCCTTGATTATTCGGTTGAGATTAAAACTTGTCTGGCAAGACCCAACATTGGTACTATTTTCCTAACAACTTAATAAAACATAGGGCTTTGCAACCCCATGGATTAATCAACAACCCGGGCCAGTGCTCCTCATGAGTGCTGGTCCAAAATGTCAACCGCCGGTGGACACCAGGGGCTACTCTATGTTTGGACTACCGGAAGTTTGGACAATCCGGTCATGTCCTGATAACGAGATATGTGGCTCTTATTGGGTTCGTCGACACGTCGGGCGGTCTTGTTGGACTTGTTTTACCTTTCTCGAGTGGCTTGCGTGTGGAACTCTGATTTTCTTCGGGCTATCTCGAGGTGTCAGAATTCCTTTGGAGTTTCCTAGGATGATCATGAGACTCATGGTCGAGGTTATTCCCACGGAGTGTGGTTAATTTATGATGGACTAGTTGGAGCAGCCCTGCAGGGATAAAACTTTTGAAAAGCCGTGCCCACGGTTATGTGGCAACATGGATATGTGTTTAACACCCGGTTATAGTTAACTTGAAGTAAACTCTAATAAAAAGAACGAACTATGTGAGTAGCCGTCATCGTCTCTGCTCGTGAACATGAACCGAGAGAGAACATGGTGGGGTTATGTTTGACGTACTAGGTGTTCAAGATCTCTTAGAGGTAATTCTAGTTCTCATTCCTTATCGTAGTCCACATATTTACTTTCATGCTATCGTAAGATTAGCCACCATAAATGCTTAGTGCTACTACAAACTAAACACTTACCCCCCATCCAACCTATAAGCTTGAATAGTCTCGGTATCCGGGCACGAGATTGTTGAGTCCCCGTGGCTCACATATTACTACAACAATCCAGGTATAGGTACGAATGAGATAGTGCCAGATGATGTGACACAGCTTAGTGGGAGTATGACGAGGAGCGTGGCAGGATGTACATCACATATCCAGACAAGTATTGTGTTTATGAAGTATTCATGTCATGTTTAACCATGTTTACAATATTTTTATATGAGTTTACTGCACTTTATATGATCTAATTGGAACTAACCCACACTGACGCGTTTTCAGTAGAATTACCGTGGTGTTCATTTTGTGCAGAAAATAGAAGTTCTCGGAATCGCTCAAAACTTTTTGACGATTTTTTCTCGAAGGAAAGGGACCCTTGAACCTTCGAGGGAGCACTAGAAGACCCAGATGTTGGAAATATTCCCTAGAGGCAATAATAAATTAGTTATTATCATATTTCCTTGTTCATGACAATTGTTTATTATCCATGCTATAATTGTATTGATTGGAAACTAAATACATGTGTGGGTATATAGTCAACACTGTGTCCCAAGTATGCCTCTAGTAAACTAGCTCGTTCATCAAAGATGGTCAAGTTTTCCTAGCCATTGACATGAGATGTCATTTGATAATGGGATCACATCATTAGGAGAATGACGTGATAGACAAGACCCAAACTATAAACATAGCATATGATCGTGTCAGTTTATTGCTATAGTTTTTTGCATGTCAAGTATCTGTTCCTATGACCATGAGATCATGCAACTCACTAACACTGGAGGAGTACCTTGTGTATCAAACATCGCAATGTAACTGGGTGACCATAAAGGTGCTCTACAGGTATCTCCGAGGGTGTTTGTTGGGTTGGCATTGATCAAGAGTGGGATTGGTTACTCCGTGTGGTGGAGAGGTATCTCAGGGCCCACTCGGTAATACAACATCACGAAAAGCCTTGAAAGCAATGTGACAAAAGTTCTAGCCACGGGATCTTCTATTACAGAACGAGTAAAGAGACTTGCCGGTAACGAGGTTGAACTAGGTATACATCTACCAACGATCGAATCTCGGGCAAGTAACATACTGAAGAACAAAGGGAACAACATACGGGATTAACTGAATCCTTGACATAGAGATTCGACCGTTAAACATCTTCGTAGAATATGTAGAAACCAATATAGGCATCCAGGTCCCACTATTGGTTGTTGACCGTAGAGGTGTCTCGGTCATGTCTACATAGTTCTCGAACCCGCAAGGTCTGCACACTTAAGGTTCAGTGACGTTTCGGTAGTATAGAGTTATGTATGGTGGATACCAAAGGTTGTTCGGAGTCTCAGATGAGATACCGGACATCACGAGGAGCTCCGGAATGGCCCAGACATAAAGGTTGATATATGGTATAATAATGTTTGCTCTCCGGAAGGGCTCCGGAATTGATTGTAAATAGTTTCGGATGTTTCTCGAAATGTTCGGGGTACAAGAACACTTTATTTGGGCCAAGGGTTAAAGCCCATGAGGCTTTAGGAAGCTGCAAAAGATGTTTTGCGGAGGCTAGGGGCTAGACGCCAGGGACCCTGGCGTCTGGGGCCAGACGCCGAGGACCTTGGCGTCTGGTCCTGGAGTCTGAGGAGGACTCTTGCCTTGCGGGCAAACCGACCTTGAGGAGGATTTTTCTTCAAGTTTCGACCCCAAGGCTCAGCATATAAATAAAGGGGCGGAGCTAGAACTTGGAACACATCAATAAACCCTAAGCCGCGTGATGGCTCTCCTCTAGTTCGTTGTTTCTCCTATAGATCGGTTTCAGCGGTGCTTAGGCGAAGCCCTGCTGGAATTACTCCACCACCATCGCCGCAATGCCGTTGGGATGCCAGAGAACTCGGCTACCTCTCCGCTCCCTCTTGCTGGATCAAGAATGCGGAGATCATCATCGAGCTATACGTGTGCTGAACGCGGAGGTGTCGTCCATTCGGCACTAGATCGGAAGGACAATGATCAAGATCACGAGACGATTCGTGATTGGATCACAGGATGGATCGTGATGTGATTGTGGGATGGATTGTGATTGGATCGTGGGACGGATCGTGATGGGATCACGGGACGCTCGACAATTTGGATCGCGAAGATGTTCGACTACATCAACCGTGTTTCTTAATGCTTCCCGCTTAGCGATCTATACGGGTATGTAGATCCACTCTCCCTCTCGTAGATGCTCATCACCATGGATAGATCTTGCGTGTGTGTAGGAATTTTTTTGTTTCCCATGCAATGTTCCCCAACAGTGGCATCATGAGCTAGGTCTATGTGTAGATGAGATCTCGAGTAGAACACAAAGAGTTTGTGGGTGTTGATGCTTAGATTGCTTCCTTCCTTGGTCGTGTTTTGGTTCAGCGGAATTGTGGGATGAAGCGGACCGGACCAACCTTACTCGTATGCTTACGAGATACCGGTTCCATCGACTGACGTGTAACTTTGTTGCACAAAGATGGCTGGCGGGTGTCTGTTTCTCCTACTTTAGTTGGATCGGATTCGACAAAGGCGGTCCTTGAGAAGGTTGAAAAGAAATTTATGTATCACCGTTGTGGTTTTGGGTAGGTGAGAATTGTTCTTGCTAGATACCCGTAGCAGCCACGTAAAACTTGCAACAACAATTGGAGGACGTCTAACTTGTTTTTGCAGGGCATGTTGTGATGTGATATGGCCAATTACATGATGAGATATATGTGATGTATGAGATGATCATGTTTTGTATAGAATATCACGACTTGCATGTCGATGAGTACGGCAACTGGCAGGAGCCATAGGGTTGTCTTTAATTATTGTATGACCTACGTGTCAATCATTAAGCGCTATGTAATGCTTTACTTTATCGCTAAACTGTAGCCATAGTAGTATGAGCATGGTGGGCGCGACAACCCCGATGGTGACACAATGATGGAGATCATGATGATGGAGATCATGGTGTTGTTCCGATGATGATGGAGCTCATGCCGGTGCTTTCAAGATGGAGATCAAAAGCATAAGTTCATGGCCATATCATGTCACTTATGATTTGCATGTGATGTTAATCCTTTTATGCAACTTGTTTTGATTAGGATGACGGTAGCATTATAAGGTGATCCCTCACTTAAATTTCAAGATCAATTGTGTTCTCCCTAAGTGTGCACCATTGCGAATGTTCGTTGTGTCGAGGCACCACGTGATGATCGGGTGTGATAGACTCTACATTAACATACAACCGGGTGCAAGCCGGTGTTGCACATGCAGAACACTTGGGTTAAACTTGACGAGCCTAGCATGTACAGACATGGCCTCAGAACAAAAGAGACCGAAAGGTCGAACATGAGTAATATAGTAGATATGATAAACATGATGATGTTCACCATTGAAACCACCTCAACTCACGGGATGGTCGGACTTGAGTTGGTGAATTTGGATCATGTATCACTCGAATGACCAGAGGGATGTCAATTTGAGTGGGAGTTCTTAAGTAATATGATCAATTAAACGCATTAACATGAACATAGTGAGTAGTGTCTTTGCAAATTATGTTATAGCTCACGTTGTAGCTCCCTTGAATTTTTATATGTTCCTAGAGAAACAGAGTTGAAAGATGATGGTACCAATACTGCGGACAAGGTCCATGATCTGAGGATTATCCTCATTGTTGCATAGAAGGCTTATGTCCTTAATGCACCGCTCGGTGCACCACCCCCTCTAGTGTCGTCTGTAGATGTTGTGAACATCTGACAGGCACGTTCCGATGACTACTTGATAGTTTAGTGCGTCATGAATTATGCCTTAGTATTGAGGCTCCAAAATGTTTTGATCATCACGGAACATATGAGATGTTCTAAGAGCTGAAATTGGGATCTCAGGCTCGTGCCCATGTTGTGAGATATGAGATCTCCAACAAGATTCTTTGCCTGCAAGGTGAAGGAGAATATCTCAATTGTTGAGCATGTGCTCAAATTGTCTGGGTGCTAAAATCGCTTGAATCGAGTGGGAGTTGTTCTTCCAGATAAGATAGTGATTGATATAGTTCTCTGAGTCACTATCACTAAGCAACTAGAACTTTGTGATGAACTATAATTATGCTAGGGATGGAAAAGATGATCCCTCAGCTATTCACGATGTTTGACACCGCGAAGGTAGAAATCAAAAAGGAGCATAAAGTGTTGATGGTTAGTAAAATCACTAGTTTTGAGAAGGGCAAGGGCAAGGAGGGAAACTTCATTGATGGCAAGTCAGTTGCTACTCCAGTGAAGCAACCCAAAGTTGAACCCAAACCCAAGACTAAGTGCTTCTATTATGAGGAGACACTACAGGAATCAGGCAGTTTGTCGTCAGCCATCCCGGATGGCAAAGGCATGCATGTCGGACGGCAAACGCATGCATGCCGGACGGCAAAGGCTTTGCCGTCCACCAGCAGACGACCAACCATCCGACTGAATAAGCCACGGTAAAAGGCTCTTTGCTGTCTACTGGCAGACGGCAAAGACCTTTGAATCTTTCCCGTCTGCCATCAGACGACAAAGGGCTTTGACGGCACACATGGCAACTTAGGTCCATTAAGGTCTTAACGACGTGCTTTGTCGTCTGCTGGCAGACGGCCACGACCTTAGTTCTTGGCCGTCTGCCAACAGACGGCAAAGCACCTCCTTCTTTGTTGGCCTAGGTTGGTTCTTTGACGTCCGTTGGCAGACGACAAAGATCCTTAGGTCTTTGTCGTCTGTGAGCGGACGGCAAAGAACCCACCTTTGCCGTCTGCGAGCTGACGACAAAGACCTTTGTTGTCTGCCAGCAGACGACAAAGTTGCAATATAACCCCTGTTTTTTCTGTTTTTTCTTAAAATCATTCAATTTGACAGAATTTCACATATATATCCAACATATCAACAATACAAGTTTCCAACAAGCATACCAACAATAAGTTTCAACAGGCATACCAACAATAAGTTTCCAACAACATATCCAACATAAAAGGTTCCAACAACATATCCAACATACAATGGTTTCCAACAACATATCCATAAATACATATCCAAAAAAAGTTTCCACAAACAAAAAGGAAGCACAAGTAGAAGAGTACACTCCATCAATGCAAGCTTCCTCATCTATAGCAAATCTGCAAATTAGGAAAGATGGAAGTTAGAAGAAGAAGAAGACTAGATAGAAGAAAAAGAAGAAGAAAAAGACGAAGAAAAATAAGAATTTATCTTCTCTTTCTTTTTCTCCTCTCCTCTCCTATTCTCCAAGGTAGTAATGCCATTTTCTAGCTAACTAAGCATATCAAGTCATTTTGGAGGAAAAAATGCTAAGTATAGGTCATTTTATAGCTATCATAGGTAGAATATATCATTTCGGAGGTACGTAAGGTTATTATGTCATTTTCGAGGAAAATAAGCTAAGTATAGGTCATTTTGGAGCTAAACCAAGGTTATTATGCCATTTTTTTACCTAAGTGATCTAATTATATCATAAATGAACCAGCTAAGCTAATTAAAGATCATTATTGAGCTATCCTACGTAGTTATGCCATTTTGTACCTAGGTGAGCTAATTATGTCATAAATGAACTAGCTAAGCTAGCTATAGATCATTATTTAGCTATCCTATGTAGTTATGCCATTTTCTAGCTAACTAAGCATCTCAAATCATTTTGGAGGAAAAAATGCTAAGTATAGGTCATTTTATAGCTATCCTAGGTAGAATATATCATTTTGGAGGTAAGTAAGGTTATTATGTCATTTTTGAGGAAAATAAGCTAAGTATAGGTCATTTTGGAGCTAAACCAAGGTTATTGTGCCATTTTTTACCTAAGTGGGCTAATTATGTAATAAATGAACTAGCTAAGCTAATTATAGATCATTATTGAGCTATCCTAGGTAGTTATGCCATTTTGTACCTAAGTGAGATAATTATGTCATAAATGAACTAGCTCTGCTGGCTATACATTATTATTGAGCTATCCTAGGTAGTTATGCCATTTTCTAGCTAACTAAGCATATCAAGTCATTTTGGAGGAAAAAATGCTAAGTATAGGTCATTTTATAGCTATCCTACGTAGAATATAACATTTTGGAGGTAAGTAAGGTTATTTTGTCATTTTTGAGGAAAATAAGCTAAGTATATGTCATTTTGGAGCTAAGTAGGTCATTTCTTGAGCTAAGTATGCATTTATTAATGAAAACACTTGGGAAAACTTACCATCATCACGGAGGTGAAGGACCAGTCGGGTTTGCGCCAGGGTGAGACGTAGAAGGACCGGTCGGGGTTGTGGCAGACATAGAAGGATCGGTCGATGCTTGTAGGGAGGCACGCTGCACCAAAGATCATTTGCAATGTCTCCTTAGCATGATGCAACTCAAATGTGAAAACTAGTAACTAATGACCATTCAAATGAAACTCACTGTGGGTGCTATAGCAATATGGGGCATCGACGGAGGGGTCTAACTATTGTTCTAGCACACAGTCTGCACATTTTGTTTTCATGAGTCATTCATCTTAGTTAGTGATGAAACGAACATTACATGCATGATTTGGCTAATATGAAGGAGAAACTTACCACGAGGAACTCGTATAGGGCCTGGTGTGACGCGTCGTTCTGGTTCCTCTCCTCCTCCGACAACCTAGCCGTCCTCTCCTCCATGTCCCTCTCCCTCTATGGCGCTTGCCTGTTTGCCTCCACCAGAAGCTCCTCGGCCCTATTCTAAATGGCGAGCTCCATTGGCCGTGGACGAGGCCTTATCTCGGGATCAGAGCTCGTCTAGCGCTTCTTGATCTCCGGGAGAGTTCTAGGACATGTATCAGTCCAACCCCAATGGCCATGGGGCCTCCTGCCACCAGATATCATCACGAGCTCTGGATCAAAAGGACTCTGGCTCGGGTTGAAGTCCTCCCCTTTCCTCGCCTTCCCCTCATCTCTATACCTCATGAGCTTGTTGTGGGAGGAGATGTTGCTGAAGCTCTCTGGATGATCGAGGTCATTCTTAGAGAATGCCTTGGCCTTCTTGTACGACGCGGTATGGGCCATGGCATAGAGGTCGAATAGAGGTGGCACCTCCTTCTTGTTTTCTCGCGCCTAAAAGAGAGGAACAAAATATTAGTTAAGGGCTCAAGATAGCATGAAGCAAGAAATTGCATGAATCATGAACCAAACCACATACCTAGTTATCCCCGTACTAAAATAGGTTGGAGCTCCCTTGATGGCGTGGCACACCTCTCATTTGGGCATTCTTATCCTTGGCCTTGTTGTGTTCGGCTAGCCATTCGGGAGAGCACTAGTCATCCACCAATGCCTCCCAGTAGTCCATCCTATCCGCACACCATCTCGGGGGCACCTAAGTTAGACAAGAGAAATTTCAGCGCTACGCCTAGGAATAAAATAAAGAACTAAGTACAAGGCCTTAAAAATAGATAATTACCTTCATTAACTTCTCCTTACTCAGATAATTTTTGCAACACTTCTTCTTGGCCCTCTTAATGTTAGTCGAGGCGTAGTAGTCTCGAATATCCTGCACCCGAGCCTCGTGCCATAAGTTCTGAAGTAGGCGCTTGCACTCGGCTTCGAGAACAACATCCGATTTTGCCTCGTGTTCCTCAATACACCTGTAGAAGGTCTACAATCAAACAAGACAACACTGATTAGTACAATCACTAGGTGTTGTTGATTTTTAATTCTGTAAAGGAGAAATTACCCAAAAGCGACGAATCACAATGTCAGCCACCGTCTCGCAAAAGACACCGTGGAACATCTCCTACGGCGGGGCCGGGGCAGCCATGTATAGCTCCCAGGTGAGTGCTACCTGTGGAGCCTCACCCTCATCGGGCAACTGGACCTTCCCCAAGAAGTGGTGCCGGAGAAGCACACCAAGGACCTGGTTGGGCCTACGGACACCATGCTCGTGTTTCCAACCCCTGCAGTATGACAAGGCCAAAACATTAGATATTAATTTTAAGAAACATGAAGGCAAAAGGTTGAAAAAGATTAAATTCACTTACTTCTCCGCATTAGGCGCAATCAACCACCTCTGCTCACGGGTCATCAGCACGGGCGGGAGCTTTCTACAACCACGCTGGTAGACCTTCTTTCCCTCCTCACCTAGCTTGCCCTCGCTATAGGTGTCCTTGGACAAGTAGTCCTCGCCACCATCAGCATGGCCACTAGCCTCTAGAGTCACGTGGGACGAAGACTCTGGGACCCGAGTCTCCTGGTATGATGACTATGGGACCGGAGTCTCTTGGGATGAGGGCTTAGTGACCTGAGGCTCATTGACCTGAGGCTCATGGACCGGAGTCCAAGATGGGTCCATGTCAGACGGGTCTACCTGAGTCAGAGCACTCAGGTGGTCGGGAGAATCAGCTGGTGTGGCTGCGAGGAAGGCGCTGCAGCCTTCCTACCTCTAGCACCTCTCTTCGTCTCCCCCTGAACTCTCTCGGTCGAAGAAGAAGCGCCCGCCGGTGTCTGCATGCAGTGTACTAGCGCTCTCCGAAATTGTTGGGGTGTAATAATAGCACCCCTCCCAGCACGCGCCGAGGAAAGAGGCTCAGAGCGCTCTTGACACGCGCCCACCATCTGTCAACACCTGCCATCACAAAGAGTGAACGAAATTAGTTCAACATAAAAAATTGAATACCTAATAACATGAACTAATTAATAATATATATGTACATAATAATAAATGAATACTCACATTACTAATATTAATCTTCATCATCTATAAATGCATAATCATCATCACTATCAGTAATGACGTGCTCATCAGCATCATCAATAAATGCATCAACATGTGGAAGGCCTCTATATAATCGGTCAAGCATTGTCAGGTCATCCGCAGCAGTAACCTCTTCTTATTCCGTCTCTTCTTGTTCCGCTCAGCGGTGAAGTCGGGTACACTGTCGCTATCGACTTCGATGTTCTGGGGTGAAGTAGAGCGGTTCTTGAAATGTTTTTTGGAAACACGTGTTTCTTGGAAGAAGTCTCCTTCATATGTGTCTAGCTTAATGTGAGGTTCATAATAATATTCATTGATGGGAGGTGGTCTAAAATGTGGCGGCACATCATAAACGACATCCCAACCTTTCAAATTTGGATCCATTTGGCAGGCCCATGGTAGATAGAAAACTTGGGTTGCCTGTTGAGCCGTAATATAGACATCGGGAACATCTAAATGGGTGCTCTGTTTGATTTCGACTAGCCCTATATGTTCATGAGTCCTTCTAGTATCCTTCGGTTGGAACCAATAACATTTGAAGACTACGACGTTTGGTGGGTTTTCAGCAAAGAATGTAAGTTCATAAATTTCTTCAACTCTTCCATAATACTCGACCCCTCCTTCGCCAACAGCGGAGACACAACAATTTGTAGACTTTCGGTCAGCCATAGATAGCTCTTTGCCAAAAGTACGAACGTGATACCCGTTGATGTCGTATTTGTCAAATGAGCGGACCTTATAGTCAAAACCATTAGCGACTTGTCTCAATTCGGAGTCCATAGACTCTGCATCAGCCTACAAGTTTAACACAAAAGGATTGTTGCATTAGCCGCAAACTAGGCGAAGAAATGAAATCGTCCAACTAATGGAAATTGCCGTTTGCTTGAACTAAGAGATGAAACCGGGAAAGCCGCCTCCATGCTTTGCCAGAAGCTCATACTCTTCAATGGAATCCTTTTGGATCACCGCTCCATCCGAGAATTTGGCGACGTATCGACTGTATCACATATCCGGGAATAAGAGCATTTCAAAGGAATTAGAAGTTGGGAAACAATGTACAGAGAACTTACTTGATGTACGACCGCACTTATGTTAGGTTGTTGAAGATATACAACAAAATGGTCCGCCATTCTTCGACATCCAACGCTATTGATTTCAAAGCACCGACTGGTGCAAGCTTCCCTTTGAATAGTCTGAGGTTGGATTGACCTTTTTCACGGTCGCCATCATTGTACCGAGGCTTCGGATTATGCAAATGACGATTCTTGGCTTTGTAGTGTGCTGTCACAAAGTTTGCCGCCTCCTTAGTAATGAATGCCTCGGCCATCGATGCTTCAACTCTATGTTTATTTTTACATTTTTCTTGAGGCGTCTTCTGCATCCTATCAGTTGTGAAGCACCAACGATTTTCCATGGGCCCCCCAATCTTGCCTTAGTTGGGAGATGCAAAATCAAATGTTGCATTGGATTAAAGAAGCCCGGTGGAAAGATCTTTTCTAACTTGCAGATCAACTCCGGCGCCAACTCTTCTAGTTCGTCTAGCACATCTGGCGATAGTTCTTTTGCGCAAAGAGCACGGAAGAAATAGCTCAGCTCTGCCAGTACTAGCCATTCATCCTCAGGGACAAAGCCATGCAACATCACCGGCATTACCCGCTCAAGCCATACGTGTCAATCATGACTCTTGAGACCAAATATTTTCAATTTGTCAAGACTCGCTCCCCTCTTTAGATTCGCTGCATACCCATCGGGGAACATCAAGTACATTTTCACCCACAAGATCATTTCCCTCATAGCTGGCCTTCCAAGATTGAACCATGCCTTTGGCTTCCTCCAGTTCTTCTTTCCTTTCGGTTGTCGAATGTTTTGTAACGGTCTATCACATGGAGCCTCCTGATCGACTCTATCCTTAGGATTATCCTTCGACTTCCCCTCTACGTCGAAAAATGTACCAAAAAGGGCCTCCGCGATATTCTTTTTAGTGTGCATCATGTCGATGTGGTGTGGGCAAAGGAGGTCTTTAAAGTAAGCCAGATTCCGCAAACATATCTTGTGAGTCCAGGCATGTTCCATATTATACCCTTTGAAATACCCTGGACGATCTGGATCCGACTCGAGAGTGTTCATCTGATCCAGGATCTGTTGGCCTATCAATGCAGGTGGTGTAGTGTTTTTGAAAACTCTACCTTTGATGAAATTCTTCTTGTCTTTTCTAAACTTATGGTCACGATCCAGGAACTGTCTATGCAAGAAGAAGCAAGAAAACTTATGACCCGCCTACGGCAAACGAAACTAAAGAGCTGCCTTGCATATGGGGCATGGAAACCTTCCATGCACACACCAGCCAACGAATAGCGCATACGCTGGCAAGTCATGCATTGAGTACATGTACCACACATGCATTTTGAAGTTCTTTTTTGTAGCGGTGTTGTATGTCTTGATCCCATTATCCCAGGCTTCTTGCAATTCATCCTTAAGCGGTTGCATGTACACATTCATATTCTTCCTCGGATATTTGGGCCCTGGAATTATCAACGTCAAGAAAATGTTCTTTCTTTTCATAATCTCTCTGGGGAGATTGAGTGGAATGACAAATACATGCCAACAACTGTATTGTGCTCCCGTCATACCATACACATTGAACCCATCTGTGCTGATGGCAACTCCAGGATGCCTTGGATCTGCCGCTTTATCCTTATGTAATGCATCGAAGTTCTTTCACACAAAAGCGTCTGAAGTGTGTCCCAGCATCGGTTTCCCATCTGCATCTAGTTTTGTTCTTTTGCCCAATTTATGCCAGGTCATCTGTTTGGTCGTATCTTCAACCATGAAAAGACGTTGAAGTCTTGGTATGATTGGCAGATACCAAAGAACATTAATGGGGATTTTGGTCTGAATCTTCTCACCCATACCGTTGTCAACCAGAACATACCTGGAAGCATTGCAAATGAGGCAATGGTTCAAGCCTGCATACTCAAGCCCAAATAAGGCACATCCATTCTCACAAGCATCTATCTTCTCATAGGGCATCTTAAGCGCACATAGAATTTTGTCCGACTGGCACAGGTTTGCTCGCAATACATGGCCTTTGGGTAGAAAGCGTCCAAATATCGTCATCATCGCGTCGTAGCATTCTCTGCCTAGGTTGAATTGAGCCTTTAGAGCCATTACTTGCGTGATGGCACCGAGCTGACAAAGCTCAGTGTGCTGGTGGAGAGGACGTTTTGAAGACTCCGACATTTCATAAGAGGCCTTTGCAGATTCCTCCATCTCATCATCCGAATCCCGAGCATCATCAAAGTCTTGCACCATGTCTTCGATCCCGGTACCTTGCTCGTCGATGCGACGACGAACCACCTCAGCTCTGGCACCTTGGGCAGACATGCCATGAAATGTCCAGACCGTATAATTAGGTGTAAAACCTCACTTCTGCAGGTGTTTGGTCATTTGAAACTCTGACTTCTTCTTAAAGTTGTCGCAATCAACACAAGGGCACCAGGTTGTTTTCTGTCCATTTGCAAATGCGACTCTCACAAACTCCTTGGTTTTTGTTATCCATTCATGGGTCATGTCTTTCTGACTAGTGTGACCGGTGTACATCCACCCACGATCACTCATTTTGTCTAGCTACTGGACACACACAAAATATATAAATAATTCAACAAACCATATTCATCAGTTAATAGAGATTGTTAGTTTCATTACGTCGATCCAATCTAGACGCTAGTAGGTAAAGATAGGTCCTAATCCCACCTGAGTATCTGTAGATTGGGTTCATTTTCCCATGCTCCACTCTGGATCGGACGCACAATTTTGGCAGCACCTCCCTGCTGTTTTCCTGATACACGTCTCGATAATAAGCAGAGAGGATGTGTACTTGGAGAACAACAGAGAGGCACTGACGAAATTCTGCATCTTATCCGGACAGAGCATATGGGAAAACGAACCCAATCTACACATACTCGGGCTGTCCATGGATAACGTTGGACAATTCGAAAGAATCACGGTTATAAATATGCTAATGAATGCATATTTATAGATGTAGCCCTTTCGAACGGGAGATGCATAGTGGTCACGCATACTGATGATTGAAGACACCTATAGCTAGCAAGTTTCATCGGCAAGAAGACCGGAACAGAGGAAATGAAGGGGGCAGGAGGAGATGTCATTTGTGCTCACCCATGAACGCGGGGGCGGAGCTCGTCGAATGCGCGGGGAGGTCGTCGAACACTAGACCCTCGCAGCGATGAAACAACTGCACATTTAAATCCACCTGATCAACATAAATATGATGTTCTATATAACAAAATTGAAAAATATATGACCTAACTCATAATTCACAAATATATGACCCATCGGCCTCTAGAAGGCTGAAGAGCACCTTTTTCGGGATCAGGGGGTCGGGGGTGTCGTGTCGGGCTAGGGGTGCTGTGTCGGGGTCTGAGGTGCCATGTCGCGGTGTCGTGTCGGGGGTCGGGGTGCCGGTGGTGTCGGGGGTCGGTGGCGTTGGCGGTCGGGGGTCAATGGTGTCGGTGGTCGGGGGTCAGGGGTGTCGGTGGTTGGGGGGCGATGGTTTCGGTGGTCGGGGATCTGGGGCATCGGCGATCGGTGGCGTCGGGGGTCGGTGGCGTCAGGGGTCCGGGGCATCAGGGGTCGGTGGCGTCGGAGGTTAGGTTTAGTGGCGTCGGCGATTAGGGGCTCTTCTCTTCTTCTTCTTGTTGTTGTTCTTCTCCTTCTCCTTCTCCTCCTCCTTCTTCTTCTTCTCCTCTTCTCCTCATCTTCTTCTTCTTCTTCTTCTCCTCCTTTTTGCACTAACCTAATAAACCTAAACTAACACTAACCTAATTAACACTAACCTAAGAAACCTAAACTAAGACTAACCTAACTAACACTAACCTAATTAACACTAACCTAATAAACCTAAACTAACACTAACCTAACTAACAATAACCTAAACTAACACTAATCTAATTAACATTAACATAATTGACACTAACCTAATAATATAATCTAAACCTAAACTAAAATCAAAAAACAAAAAAAAGAAGAGGGGGAAGAGCTTACCAGAGGGGGGCGGGGCAGGGGGCGTCGGGGAGGGTTGGGGGACCACCGGGGAGGGGCGGGGAGCGCTGGCATGGGCCGGAGAGCACCGGGGAGGGCCGGGGAGCATCCAGGAGGGTGGCAGTGGCGACCGGGCGGCAGGGACAGGGGCCCTCGGACGCCTAGGAGCGACTAGTGGCAGGGCCGGAGGGGGCGCAAGGGGGCCGCAGGGGACTGGACGGGCCGGTGAGTCGGCGGGCGCGGGCGACGGGCGGCGGTGGCGACGCGGCAGACAGTTCTACGGCGGTGGGGCACAGGGGGCCCAGGCGCGCGACACGGGGGTGAAGCGGCGGCAGGGGCGACGGGGCGGCGGTGGCGTCGAGGGGCGGTGGGCCGTTGGGGCGGCGGGGTGGTGGGGCGATGGGGCGACGATGTGCATGTGGTGGGCGGCGGGGAGGAGAGGGAGAGAAACAAAGAGAGAGAGGCGGGCCGGGGTGGGGCACTGCCGTTAGTTAACCCCTCTCTTTGCCTGCCGCTAGCGGACGGCAAAGGAGGTTTGCCGTACGCTAGCGGACGGCAAAGAGGGGGGCCGTTAGGTTAAGTTGTAAGTGGCTTGTGTGTGGGGCCCCCTCCCTCTTTGTCGTCCGCTAGCTGACAACAAACCTCCTTTGCCGTCCGCTAGAAGACGACAAAGAAGTGGCTGATGGCAAAGCCACCCTGTGTCGTCTGCTAGCTCTTTGCCATCTGTTTTCTGCTAGCTAATGGCAAGGCCACTCTTTGTCGTCCGCTAGCAGATGACAAAGATGTGGCAGATGGAAAATCTTCTGATTCCAGTAGTGAGAGCGGTCGCTGAAGCGGAATAACCATAGATACTTGGTAGATAAGAAGTCTAGCAACGTCGACAGAAGTATATTTGATATACGTGTTATTTATGTGTACTTGCTAGTACTCGTAGTAGCACCTCGGTATTGGATACCGGTTCAGTTGCTAAATGTTAGTAACCCGAAGTAAAAAGCTACAGAATAAACGGAGACTAGCTATGTGTGAGGTGAGGATGGGTGTTGAAAATATTTCCATGGTTGATGTGATCAACATCGCACGCTCTCTCTACCTTCAGGATTAGTGACAAACCTAAATGTTGTTTGGTGTTTGTGTTAAGAATGAACATGATTAGATCGTGTTTATTGCAACGCAGTTACTCGTTTAACTTAGAGAATAATGGTTATTCTGTTTACATGAATAATACCTTCAATGGTCATACACCCAGTGAGAATGGTTTTTTTGAATCTTGATCGTAGTAATACACATCTTCATAACATTTATGCCAAAAGATACAAAGTTAATAATGATAGAACCACATACTTCTGGCACTGTCGCTAAATGTCATATTGGTATAAATAGCATGAAGAAACTCCATGCCGATGGATCTTTGGACTCATTCGATTTTGAATCGGTTGAGACATGCGAACCATGCCTCTTGGGCAAGATGACTAAGGACCCCATTTTCCGGATTAATGGAGCGGGCAAGTGATTTATTGGAAATGATACATGTTGATGTATGCAAACCAATGAGTCTTGTAGCATGCGGTGGATATCGTTATTTTCTTACCTTCACTCATGATTTGAGTAGATATGGTGTATATTTACTTAATGAAACACAAGTCTGAATCATTTGAAAAGTTCAAGCAAATTCAGAGTGAGGTTTATGATCATCGTGACAAGAGGATAAAAATGTCTGCGATATAATCGTGGAGGTGAATATCTGAGTTACGAGTTTGGTATACAACTTAAGACAATGTGAAAGTTGTTTCACAACTCACGCCACCGGGAACACCATAGTGTGATGGTGTGTCCGAACGTCATAGTCGTGCTGTATTGTATATGGTGCGAATTATGATGTCTCTTATCATTTTACCACTATCGTTTTGGGGTTATGCATTAGAGACAACTACATTCACTTTAAATAGGGCACCATCTAAATCCATTGAGATGACACCATATGGTTTGGCAGAAACTTAAGCTGTCATTTCTTATTGTTTGGGGCTGCGACACTTATGTGAAAAGGGTTTTCACCTAATCAGTTCGAACCCAAAGCTGACAAATGCATCTTCATAGAATACCCTAAGAACAGTTGGGTATACCTTCTATCTCAGATCCAAGTGCAAAGTGTTTGTTGCTAAAAACGGGTCCTTTCTCGAGAAAGAGTTTCTCTCGAAAAAATTGAGTGGGAGGAAGATAGAACTTGATGAGCTTGTTGAACCTTTGTTCAACCAGAGAGTAGCGCAGAGCATAAAGATGTTTCTGTGGAGCCTACGTCAGTTGAAGAGGAAGTTAATGATGATGATCATGAAGCTTCGGATCAACTTACTATCAAACCTTGTAGCTTGACAAGGACATGTACTACTCCTGAGTGGTACGGCAACCCTGTCTTAGAGGTCATGTTGTTGGACAACGATGAGCCTACGAGCTATGGAGAAGCGACGATGGGCCCGGATTCCGACAAATGGTTAGAGGCCATCAAATCTGAGAAAGGATCCATGTATGAAAACCAAGTATAGACTTTGGTAGACTTGCTCGTTGGATAGCAGGCCGTCGAATACAAATACCTTTAAGATGAAGACAAACGCTGATGGTAAACGTCACCATTTATAAAGGTCGACTTGCTGGAAAGAAGTTTCCGCCAAGTTCAAGGAGTTGACTACGATGAGACTTTCTCACCCATAGCGATGCTAAAGTCTATTGAAATTATGTTAGTAGTTGCTTCATTTTTCAATTATGAAATCTGGCAGATGGATGTCAAAACATAATTTCCTTAACGGTTTACTTAAGGAAAGGTTGTATGTGATACAACCAGAAGGTTTTTTCAGTACTAAGGATGCTAAAAGGTGTGCGAGCTTCAGTGATCCTTCTGTGGACTGAAACAAGCATCTCGGAGTTGGAATATATACTTTGATGAGGTGATCAAAGTTTTTGAGTCTATACAAAGTTTATGAGAAACTTGTATTTACAATAAAGTGAGTGGGAGCACTATAGATTTTCTTATAAGTATATGTGGATGACATATTGTTGATCGGAAATGATGTAGAATTTTTGGAAAGCATAAAGGGTTGTTTGAAAAGAGGTTTTCAAAGGAAGACCTAGATAAAGCTACCTAATTGTTGAGCATCAAGATCTATAGAGATAGATCAAGATACTTGACGAGACTTTCAATGAGTACATACCTTGACAATATTTTGAAAGAGTTGAAAATGGATCAGTGAGAGAAAGAGTTCTTGCCTGATTTGCAAGGTGTGAAGTTGAGTAAGACTCAAAGCTCGACCATGACAGACAAAAGAGAAAGGAAGAATGTTGTCCCCTATGCCTTAGCCATAGGCTCTATATTATGCCATGCTCTGTACCGCACCTGATGTGTGCCTTGCCATGAGTATGTCAAGGGGTACAAGAGTGATCCAGGAGTGCATCACTGGACAGCAGTCAAGATTATCATTAGTAACTAAAAGACTAAGGAAATGTTTCTAGATTATGAAGGTGATAAAGAGTTTGTCGTAAAGAGTTACGTCAATGCAAGCTTTAACACCAATCCGGATGACTCTTAGTAGCAATCTGGATACGTATAGTGGAGCAGCTATTCGGAATAGCTCCAAGTGGAGTGTGGTAGCAGTGTCTACAGTATGACATAGAGATTTGCAAAGTACACACGGATCTGAATGATGCAGGCCGGTTGACTAAAATACCTCTCTCACATGCCAAGTATGATCGAGCATCAGAACTCATTGGGTGGTAGATTCATAACAATGCGGATCACATGGTGATGTGAACTAGATTATTGACTCTAGTGCAAGTGGGAGACTATTGGAAATATGCCCTAGAGGCAATACTAAATTAGTTATTATCATATTTCTTTGTTCATGATAATCGTTTATTATCCATGCTATAATTGTATTGATTGGAAACTAAATACATGTATGGGTATATAGACCACACTGTGTCCCTAGTATGCCTCTAGTAAACTAGCTCGTTGATCAAAGATGGTCAAGGTTTCCTAGCCATTGACATGAGATGTCATTTGATAATGGGATCACATCAGTAGGAGAATGATGTGATGGAAAAGACCCAAACTATAAATGTACCATATGATCGTGTCAGTTTATTGCTATAGTTTTCTGCATGTCAAGTATCTGTTCCTATGACCATGAGATCATGCAACTCACTAACACCGGAGGAGTACCTTGTGTGTATCAAACGTCGCAACGTAACTAGGTGACTATAAAGGTGCTCTACAGGTATCTCCAAGGGTGTCTGTTGGGTTGGCATGGATCAAGACTGGGACTTGTTACTCTGTGTGACGGGGAGGTATCTCAGGGCCCACTCGGTAATACAACATCACAACAAGCCTTGTAAGCAATGTGATTAAAGTGTTAGCCACGGGATCTTGTATTATGGAACGAGTAAAGAGACTTGCCGGTAACGAGGTTGAACTAGGTATACATATACCGATGATCGAATCTCGGGCAAGAAACATACCGAAAAACAAAGGGAAGAACATACGGGATTAACTGAATCCTTGACATAGAGGTTCGACCGATAAAGATCTTCGTGGAATATGTAGGAACCAATACGGGCATCCAGGTCCCGCTATTGGTTATTGACCGTAGAGGTGTCTCGGTCATGTATACATAGTTCTCGAACCCGTAGTGTATGCACGCTTAAGGTTCAGTGACATTTCGGTAGTATAGAGTTATGTATGGTGGTGATCGAAGGTTGTTTGGAGTCCCTGATGAGATCCCCGACGTCATGAGGAGCTACGGAATGGTTCGGAGGTAAAGATTGATATATGGGATAATAGTGTTTGGTCTCCGAAAGGGTTCCGAAATTCACCGGAAATAGTTTCGGATGTTTCCCAAAATATTCGGGGTACAAGAACACTTTATTTTGGCCAAGGGTTAAAGCCCATGAGGCTTGAGGAAGGTGCAAAAGATGTTTTGCGGAGTCCAGGGGCTAGACACCTGGGACCCTGGCGTCTGGGGCCAGACGGCAAGGACCTTGGTGTCTGGTCCTGGAGTCCGAGGAGGACTCTTGCCTTGCGGGCAAATCGACCTTGAGGAAGATTTTTCTCCAAGTTCCAACCCCAAGGCTTAGAATATAAATAAAGGGGCAGGGCTAGCACTTGGAACACATCAAGAAACCCTAAGCCACGTGTTGCCTCTCCTCTAGTTCGTAGTTTCTCCTCTAGATCGGTTTCAGTGGTGCTTAGGTGAAGCCCTGCTAGAAATGCTCCACCACCATCGCTACAACACCACCACGCTGCCAGAGAACTCGTCTACCTCTCCGCACCCTCTTGCTGGATCAAGAAGGCAGAGATCGTCATCAACCTTGTACAAGAAATGAAGAGAAATTTCATGGGTATGTGTGGCAAGAGTCAACCAAAAACGTGTTGTTTGTTGGTTTTTTAATAATACAAAATGGAAAACATGGCTGAGCTCTTCATGGCCAACCTTGAGAAGCTCCAAAAGGATGTTGTCGGGATCCAAACCAAGCTCCAAGACACCAAGAAGCACCTCCAACTTGCCCCGAAGGGCAAGGAGGACGTTGGAGGGGAGCTGGCATTGCTCCATGCGCAAGTTCGTACAGCCTCCGAGGCCATCCAGAGGGCCAAGGCGAGGGAGCACATGCGCGAACGATGCAAACTCAACGCTCCAAGACAATATTTGGGGCTCACTACATGTGTTGGCCAGGTGCTCAGCCGCTTTGTTGAGGACGTCCGAGCGCTGCCCATTGCAGATTATGATGGCGGCTACCTCGACTTCTTCACCAAGGTGGTAGAGGCGTTGGAGCAGGGGTTTCTAGGCAAGACACTACCATTGAGGAACGGGCTCGCGATCTTATGGGCCAGGCTGTGACGGGCATCTTCAACAACCTTCTCTGCCACGACCCTGCCTTCGACCTTGCCCGCATGGTGGATCTAGTGCTCACCGAGCATCAAAATCCACTCAGCTGGGAGGTGCGTGAGCATGTTGACTCCCTGGTAGATCGGTTTGTGCAGGTCGATCCTTCCGAGGAGAGCAGAAACCTTGGTGCATACCTACTCGACCACGACGAAGATGGCGCCTTCTCTGCCTAAGGCTTTTATCACTCTTTTCCCATTGCACCATTTGCAAAGCCCCGTGAGGGTGTAAAGACAATTTTGTTTTGTAATCACAACCTTAAGTTTTAATTCCTTGCTGTTTATCCATTGTTTTCTTGTGAGATTAGTTTTCTTTTACATTGCCATGTTGCTCTGCGTCGCTTGAACATAGCCCCCTAGCATGCTACGATCGTTGTTGGTATGTTATGACATGGTCAAACAAGGCCAGAGGGTGTAGGGCTTTGCGAGGTGGTAAGGGATCCTGAGGCATGATGCCTGACCCCCCCCCCCCACTTTTACGTGTGAGCGTCTCGTGCCAAGAAGGAAACAGAGATGCCCAGCAAGCTAACAAGGGGGAAAAGCTAGAGGATGTAATGAATTCACAAAGTGTTTGGACTTAGGTTCATTTGTAGCGCGATGCCCGATGCACAGTGACTTGCGGAGCATACGCCTCGCGAGGCTTGGACCTGCGAGGCCTCCAGGGGCATTTGGCGCTAGTGGCCGATGTAATTAGCTTCATGAGGCAACGCTTGTGAAGCCCCTTCAACCTTTACACCTACAGCAGCAACACACCAACAAATGGTCGAGCCTTGCATGCTAGCTAATTCACTTTTGGGTGTCACGCAAGGAGACAAGCCACTAAGGACTTTGGCGAGGCGACGTGCACATGAGAAGGAATGCCAGCTAGAGCTTAGTCACTTGGGTTTTGTAGCTCTGTTGGGACTAACCCAAGCACAGGCACCATGTCCAACCCCCGATTGTGTGAAACACACAAGGAAAATCACGAGCGCGAACGGCTCCCAATCCAGAAGACACTCCTTACCAAATACACAATATACTTGAAGAAACATAAGCTTTACTGCTGCATGGAGAAGTTCTCTACACAACCAAGAAGGGAACAATGTTGCCATGCTAGACACGGCAAAGTTTGAGGTTGTGGCCGAGAGGCGCCCCTCAAGAGATCACAAAAACACTACCATGATGGATACGAGTCAGCTTGAGGATGATGCAGCTGGAAAGCACGCTCATGTCAAAAATTCCTCCATGACTGAGGATGGGGCCCCACTGGGTGTTGGGCAGGGAGCTCTCGCGGCCTCGTCGCAACGCAAGTAGAGAGTCTCGGGTCATGTACAACCCATAGTTGTTCTGTACTCCGTGTGGTCACAGATAGAACATGTGGAGGTGTTGGATGTATTGGAAATATGCCCTAGAGGCAATAATAAATTAGTTATTATCATATTTCCTTGTTCATGATAATCGTTTATTATCCATGCTATAACTATATTGATCGGAGACTTAAATGCATGTGTGGATACATAGACAAAACCATGTCCCTAGTATGCCTCTAATGGACTAGCTCGTTGATCAAAGGATGGTTAAGGTTTCCTAGCCATGGACATGAGATGTCATTTGATAACGGGATCACATCATTAGGAGAATGATGTGATGGATAAGACCCAAACTACAAACATAGCATATGATCGTGTCAGTTTATTGCTACTGTTTTCTGCATGTCAAGTATATGTTCCTATGACCATGAGATCATGCAACTCACGGATATCAGAGGAGTGCCTTGTGTGTATCAAACGTCGCAACGTAACTGGGTGACTATAAAGGTGCTCTACAGGTATCTCCGATGGTGTTTGTTGAGTTGGCATGGATCGAGACTGGGATTTGTTACTCCGTGTGACGGAGAGGTATCTCAGGGCCCACTCGGTAATACAACATCACAACAAGCCTTGCAAGCAATGTGGCTAAGTGTTAGTCACGGGATCTTGTATTACGGAACGAGTAAAGAGACTTGCCAGTAACGAGGTTGAACTAGGTATGGAGATACCGACGATCGAATCTCGGGCAAGTAACATACCGAAGAACAAAGGGGACGTTATACGGGATTAACTGAATCCTTGACATAGAGGTTCGACCGATAAAGATCTTCGTAGAATATGTAGGAACCAATGTGGACGTCCAGGTCCCACCATTGGTTATTGACCGTAGAGGTGTCTCGGTCATGTCTACATAGTTCTCGAACCCGCAGGGTCTGCACACTTAAGGTTCGGTGACGTTTCGGTAGTGTAGAGTTATGTATGGTGGTGACCGAAGGTTGTTCGGAGTCCCGGATGAGATCCCGGACGTCACGAGGAGCTCCGGAATGGTCCGGAGGTAAAGATTCATATATAGGAAGTCCCAGTTTGGTTTCCGGAAAAGTTTCGGGCTCATCGGTAGTGTACCGGGAGTATCGGTATTGTACCGAGAGTGCCGGTAGTGTACCGGAGGACCTCCGGGAGGGGTATTTCGACCCCAAGAGGTACATGGGCTGTGGGAGAATAATAACCAGCCCTTAGTGGGCTGGGAAAACAGCCACAAAGGCCCATGGCGCAGGAGAGAAAGTCCTAAAGCAAAAAGTGGAAAATCAGCCAATAGGAGGCAATCCTACTCCAACTAGGATTGGAGGTGAAGTAGGATTGCTCCCACCTCCTATTTCGGCCGACCCAAAGGCCTTGGCTGCCTCTCCTCTCCTCTCCTCCTATATATACTAGTGGATTGGGTGGTTTTTGGACAGAATTTCCGGCCACGTGCTACCCGTTCCACCGGTGCATAGTTTCTCCTCTAGATCGTAGTTCCGCAGTGCTTAGGCGAAGCCCTGCCGGAATTGCTCCACCACCATCACCGGAGCGCCGTCACGCTGCCGGTGAACTCTCTCTCCTCTCCACCCCTCTTGCTGGATCAAGACGGTGGAGATCGTCATCAAGCTGCACGTGTGCTGAACGCGGAGGTGCCGTCCGTTCGGTACTAGATCGGAAGGATCGTGATCAAGGCCACGAGACGTTCGTGATTGGATCGTGGGACGGATCGTGACGAGATCGTGGGACGGTTCGTGATTGGATCGCGGGACGCTCGGCGATTTGGATCGCGAAGAAGTTCGACTACACCAACCGCGTTTCTTAACGCTTCCCGCTTAGCGATCTACAAGGGTACGTAGATCCACTCTCCCTCTCGTAGATGCTCATCACCATGGATAGGTTTGCGTGTGCGTAGGAAAATTTTTGTTTCCCATGCGACGTTCCCCAACAGTGGCATCATGAGCTAGGTTGATGGTTCGATGAGATCTCGAGTAGAACACAAAAGGTTTGTGGGCGTTGATGCTTAGATTGCTTCCTCCCTTGGTTGGATTTTGGTTCAGCGGGATTGTGAGATGAAGCGGCCCGGACCAACATTACTCGTACGCTTACGAGAGACCGGTTCCCTCGACGCAACTTGTTGCTTAGATGGCTTGCGGGTGACAGTTTCTCTCACTTTAGTTGGATCGGATCCGACAAAGGCGGTCCTTGAGAAGGTTGAAAAGCCATCTATGTATCACCGTTGTGGTTTATACGTAGGTGAGAATCGTTCTTGCTAGATACCCGTAGCAGCCACGTAAAACATGCAACAACAATTAGAGGACGTCTAACTTGTTTTTGCAGGGTATGTTGTGATATGATATGGCCAATTACATGATGAGATATATGTGATGTATGAGATGATCATGTGATGTATAGATTATCACGACTTGCATGTCGGTGATTACGGCAACCGGCAGGAGCCATAGGGTTGTCTTTAATTATTGTATGACCTGCGTGTCAATCATTAAGCGCTATGTAATGCTTTACTTTATCGCTACGGTAGCAATAGTAGTAGAAGAATGCAGGGCGTGACAACCCCGATGGCGACACGTTGATGGAGATCAAGATGATGGAGATCATGGTGTCATGCCGGTGACGATGGAGATCATGCCGGTGTTTCGAAGATGGAGATCTTAAACACAAGTTGATAGCCATATCATGTCACTTATGAATTGCATGAGATGTTAATCCTTTTATGCACCTTGTTTTGCTTAGTACGACGGTAGCATTATAAGGTGATCCCTCACTTAAATTTCAAGATGAACTGTGTTCTCCCCGAGTGTGCACCGTTGCGAAAGTTCGTCGTGTCGAGACACCACGTGATGATCGGGTGTGATAGACTCTACGTTCACATACAACGGGTGCAAGCCAGATTTGCACGTGCAGAACACTCGGGTTAAACTTGACGAGCCTAGCATGTACAGACATGGCCTCGGAACACAAGAGACCGAAAGGTCGAACATGAGTCATATAGTAGATATGATCAACATAATGATGTTCACCATTGAAGCCACCTTAACTCACGTGATGATCGGACTTGAGTTGGTGAATTTGGATCATGTGACACTCAGATGACCCGAGGGATGTCAATTTGAGTGGGAGCTTTAGTAATTTGATTAACTAAACTCATTATCTTGAACAATAGTCTAAGTAACCTTTGCATATTTATGTTGTAGATCAATGGCTCGCGCAGTAGCACCCCTGAATTTTAATGCGTTCCTAGAGAAAGCTAAATTGAAAGATGATGGAAGTAACTTTGTTGACTGGGCCCGTAATCTGAGGATTATCCTCACGGCTTCCCAGAAGTCATATGTCCTTGATGCACCGCTTGGTGACCAGCCAGAAGACATGACCTCCGAAGACGTTAAGAACGCTTGGGAGGCTCGTGCTGGAGACTACTCAATAGTTCAGTGTGCAATATTGTATGGCTTAGAACCGGGACTTCAAAGACGTTTTGAACGTCATGGGGCATATGAGATGTTCCAGGAGTTGAAGTTTATCTTTCAAAAGAATGCCCGGATCGAGAGGTATGAGACCTCCGATAAATTCTATGCTTGCAAGATGGAGGAGAATGGGTCTATTAGTGAGCACATACTCAGAATGTCTGGGTACTCAAACCGTCTAGCGGAGTTGGGAATTACCCTTCCGCCGGAGGCGATCACTGATAGAGTTCTTCAATCGCTGCCACCTAGTTACAAGAGCTTTGTGATGAACTATAACATGCACGGGATGAACAAGTCAGTCGCCGAGCTGTTTGCGATGTTGAAAGTCGCTGAGTCTGAAATCCAGAAAGAACATCAAGTGTTGATGGTCAATAAAACCACTAGTTTCAAGAAAAACGGCAAAGGCAAAGGCAAGAAGGGTAAAACCAAGAAGGATGGCAAAGCAGTTGCTACTCCTACAAAGAAGCCTAAGCATGGACCTAAGCCAGAAACTGAGTGCTTTCATTGCAAAGGAACTGGTCATTGGAAGCGGAACTGCCCCAAGTACCTGGCTGGCAAGAAGGCGGCCAACGACAAACAAGGTATATATGATATACATGTTATTGATGTGTACCTTACTAGTTCTCGTAGTAGTGCCTGGGTATTTGATACCGGTTCGGTTGCTCACATTTGCAACTCAAAACAGGAACTACGGAATAAACGAAGACTGGCAAAGGACGAAGTGACGATGCGCGTGGGAAATGGTTCCAAGGTTGATGTGATCGCCGTCGGCACGCTCTCTCTTCGATTACCATCAGGATTAGTGATGAACCTAAATAATTGTTATTTAGTGCCTGCGTTAAGCATGAACATTATATCTGGATCTTGTTTATTGCGAGACGGTTACTCATTTAAATCAGAAAATAAAGGTTGTTCTATTTATATGAGTAATATCTTTTATGGTCATGCACCCAATGTTAGGGGTTTATTCATATTGAATCTTGATAGTGATGACACACATGTTCATAACATTGATGCCAAAAGATGTAGAGTAGTTAATGATAGTACCACTTTCTTGTGGCACTGCCGTTTAGGTCATATTGGTGTAAAACGCATGAGGAAGCTCCATGCTGATGGACTTTTGGAGTCACTTGATTTTGAATCACTTGACACATGTGAACCATGCCTTATGGGCAAGATGACCAAAACGCCGTTCTCTGGAACAATGGAACGGGCGAGTGACTTATTGGAAATCATACATACTGATGTGTGCGGTCCAATGAATGTCGAAGCGCGCGGTGGTTATCGTTATTTTCTCACCTTCACTGATGACTTGAGTAGATATGGGTATATTTACTTGATGAAGCACAAGTCTGAAACATTTGAAAAGTTCAAGCAATTTCAGAGTGAAGTTGAGAATCATCGTAACAAGAAGATTAAATTTCTTCGATCTGATCGAGGAGGTGAATATCTGAGTTATGAGTTTGGCAATCACTTAAGACAGTGTGGAATTGTTTCACAGTTGACACCGCCCGGGACACCACAGCGTAATGGTGTGTCTGAACGTCGTAATCGGACCTTATTGGATATGGTGCGTTCTATGATGTCTCTTGCCGATTTGCCACTATCGTTTTGGGGTTATGCATTAGAGACAGCTGCATTCACTTTAAATAGGGCACCATCAAAATCCGTTGAGACGACGCCATATGAACTGTGGTTTGGCAAAAAGCCGAAGTTGTCGTTTCTTAAAGTTTGGGGATGTGATGCTTATGTCAAAAAGCTTCAGCCTGAAAAGCTGGAACCCAAAGCGGAAAAGTGCGTCTTCATAGGATACCCGAAAGAGACAGTCGGGTATACCTTCTATCTCAGATCCGAGGGCAAAGTGTTTGTCGCTAAGAACGGAACATTTCTTGAGAAAGAGTTTCTCTCGAAAGAATTGAGTGGGAGGAAAATAGAGCTTGATGAGGTTATTGAACCTTTACTTCAACCAGAGAGTAGCGCAGCACAGAAAGATGTTTCTGTGGAACCTACAACGGTAGAAGAGGAAGTTAATGATGATGATCATGAAGCTCCGGATCAAGCTGCTATTGAACCTCGTAGGTCGACAAGGACGCGTACTACTCCCGAGTGGTACGGCAACCCTGTCTTAGAGGTCATGTTGTTGGACAACAATGAACCTACGAGCTATGGAGGAGCAGTGATGGGCCCGGATTCCGAGAAATGGTTAGAGGCCATGCAATCTGAGATGGGATCCATGTATGAAAACAAAGTATGGACTTTGGAAGTACTACCTGAAGGGCGAAAGGCCATTCAGAACAAATGGATCTATAAGAAGAAGACGGACGCGGATGGTAATGTCACCGTCCATAAAGCTCGACTTGTGGCAAAGGGTTTTTCACAAGTTCAAGGAGTTGACTACGATGAGACTTTCTCACCCGTAGCGATGCTTAAGTCTGTCAGAATCATGTTGGCAATAGCTGCTTATTTCGACTATGAAATTTGGCAGATGGACGTCAAAACGGCGTTCCTCAACGGTTTCCTTGAGGAAGAGTTGTATATGATGCAACCCGAAGGTTTTGTCGATCCAGAGAATGCTGACAAAGTTTGCAAACTCCAGCGATCCATTTATGGACTGGTGCAAGCATCTCGGAGTTGGAATAAACGCTTTGATGAGGTGATCAAAGCGTTTGGGTTTATACAAGTTTATGGAGAAGCTTGTATTTACAAGAAAGTGAGTGGGAGCTCTATAGCGTTTCTAGTGTTATATGTGGATGACATATTGCTGATCGGAAACGATATAGAAATGCTGGAAAGCGTGAAGGAATATTTGAATAAGAGTTTTTCAATGAAGGACCTAGGAGAAGCTGCTTTCATATTAGGCATTAAGATCTATAGAGATAGGTCGAGACGCTTAATAGCACTTTCACAGAGCACATACCTTGATAAAGTTTTGAAGAAGTTCAAAATGGAACAGGCCAAGAAGGGGTTCTTGCCTGTGTTGCAAGGTGTGAAGTTGAGTAAGACTCAATGCCCAGTGACTGCAGAAGATAAAGAAAAGATGAGCGTCATCCCCTATGCTTCAGCCATAGGCTCTATCATGTATGCAATGCTGTGCACAAGACCTGATGTCAGCCTTGCCATAAGTATGGCTGGAAGGTTTCAAAGTGATCCTGGAATGGAGCACTGGCAAGCGGTCAAGAATATCCTTAAGTACCTTAACAGGACTAAGGACATGTTTCTCATTTATGGAGGTGATGAAGAGCTCGTCGTAAAGGGTTACGTCGATGCAAGCTTTGACACTGATCCGGACGATTCTAAATCGCAAACCGTATACGTATTTATTCTTAACGGGGGAGCGGTAAGCTGGTGCAGTTCCAAGCAAAGCGTGGTAGCTGATTCTACGTGCGAAGCGGAGTACATCGCAGCCTCGGAGGCAGCGAAGGAAGGTGTCTGGATGAAGCAGTTCATGACAGATCTTGGAGTAGTGCCTAGTGCACTGAATCCAATAAATCTGTTCTGTGACAACACTGGTGCCATTGCTCTAGCCAAGGAACCAAGGTTTCACAAGAGGACCAGACACATAAAGCGACGCTTCAACTCCATCCGGTTCTACATCGAGGAGAAGGACATAAATATTTGCAAAGTGCACACAGATCTGAATGTTGCAGACCCGTTGACTAAACCTCTTCCAAGGGCTAAACATGATCAACACCAGAACTGTATGGGTGTTCGATTCATTACCATGTAAATCACATAGTGATGTGAACTAGATTATTGACTCTAGTGCAAGTGGGAGACTATTGGAAATATGCCCTAGAGGCAATAATAAATTAGTTATTATCATATTTCCTTGTTCATGATAATCGTTTATTATCCATGCTATAACTATATTGATCGGAGACTTAAATGCATGTGTGGATACATAGACAAAACCATGTCCCTAGTATGCCTCTAATGGACTAGCTCGTTGATCAAAGGATGGTTAAGGTTTCCTAGCCATGGACATGAGATGTCATTTGATAACGGGATCACATCATTAGGAGAATGATGTGATGGATAAGACCCAAACTACAAACATAGCATATGATCGTGTCAGTTTATTGCTACTGTTTTCTGCATGTCAAGTATATGTTCCTATGACCATGAGATCATGCAACTCACGGATATCAGAGGAGTGCCTTGTGTGTATCAAACGTCGCAACGTAACTGGGTGACTATAAAGGTGCTCTACAGGTATCTCCGATGGTGTTTGTTGAGTTGGCATGGATCGAGACTGGGATTTGTTACTCCGTGTGACGGAGAGGTATCTCAGGGCCCACTCGGTAATACAACATCACAACAAGCCTTGCAAGCAATGTGGCTAAGTGTTAGTCACGGGATCTTGTATTACGGAACGAGTAAAGAGACTTGCCAGTAACGAGGTTGAACTAGGTATGGAGATACCGACGATCGAATCTCGGGCAAGTAACATACCGAAGAACAAAGGGGACGTTATACGGGATTAACTGAATCCTTGACATAGAGGTTCGACCGATAAAGATCTTCGTAGAATATGTAGGAACCAATGTGGACGTCCAGGTCCCACCATTGGTTATTGACCGTAGAGGTGTCTCGGTCATGTCTACATAGTTCTCGAACCCGCAGGGTCTGCACACTTAAGGTTCGGTGACGTTTCGGTAGTGTAGAGTTATGTATGGTGGTGACCGAAGGTTGTTCGGAGTCCCGGATGAGATCCCGGACGTCACGAGGAGCTCCGGAATGGTCCGGAGGTAAAGATTCATATATAGGAAGTCCCAGTTTGGTTTCCGGAAAAGTTTCGGGCTCATCGGTAGTGTACCGGGAGTATCGGTATTGTACCGAGAGTGCCGGTAGTGTACCGGAGGACCTCCGGGAGGGGTATTTCGACCCCAAGAGGTACATGGGCTGTGGGAGAATAATAACCAGCCCTTAGTGGGCTGGGAAAACAGCCACAAAGGCCCATGGCGCAGGAGAGAAAGTCCTAAAGCAAAAAGTGGAAAATCAGCCAATAGGAGGCAATCCTACTCCAACTAGGATTGGAGGTGAAGTAGGATTGCTCCCACCTCCTATTTCGGCCGACCCAAAGGCCTTGGCTGCCTCTCCTCTCCTCTCCTCCTATATATACTAGTGGATTGGGTGGTTTTTGGACAGAATTTCCGGCCACGTGCTACCCGTTCCACCGGTGCATAGTTTCTCCTCTAGATCGTAGTTCCGCAGTGCTTAGGCGAAGCCCTGCCGGAATTGCTCCACCACCATCACCGGAGCGCCGTCACGCTGCCGGTGAACTCTCTCTCCTCTCCACCCCTCTTGCTGGATCAAGACGGTGGAGATCGTCATCAAGCTGCACGTGTGCTGAACGCGGAGGTGCCGTCCGTTCGGTACTAGATCGGAAGGATCGTGATCAAGGCCACGAGACGTTCGTGATTGGATCGTGGGACGGATCGTGACGAGATCGTGGGACGGTTCGTGATTGGATCGCGGGACGCTCGGCGATTTGGATCGCGAAGAAGTTCGACTACACCAACCGCGTTTCTTAACGCTTCCCGCTTAGCGATCTACAAGGGTACGTAGATCCACTCTCCCTCTCGTAGATGCTCATCACCATGGATAGGTTTGCGTGTGCGTAGGAAAATTTTTGTTTCCCATGCGACGTTCCCCAACAGGATGTTCCATGTGTTTTGTACCAGAATACCCTCCTCCATCTCCAGCCGTGTTGCGCTAGGCCGGGAAACGTGGACGAACCTGTATGGGCCTTCCCACGTGGGCAAGAGCTTGTGAACTCCTCAAGAGAGGATTCGTCGTGGGACATGTTTGTCAGCTTCAAGACACAATGCCTCCTGATACCGAGCTGCCTGGAGGGCAGCCTGTAAACATGCTTCCTTGAGGAGGAGCATATCATTTTCCCACAAGATTCCCTGGTTAGGTTCGTTGAAGTCCAAGACCCACCAGGACCCATGCTTGAGCTCAGTGGGAAGGGCCACTTCCACCCCATAGATGAGGAAGAAGGGACTTTCACCGATAGGCTTGGTCGTTGTTTTTCGTATCGACCATAGCACGGACGGGAGTTGGTCGATCCAGCCTTTGACATAGGCGGTGAGTGTCTTTCTAAAGCTTCTTGTCTTGAGGCCCTTGAGGACCTTAGCGTTAGCACGCTCGGCCTGGCCGTAACTTCGTGGGTGTTCCATGGAGGCATAGTAGATCCGCATGCCAAGATTGGTGTAGTAGGACCTGAAGAGGACACTAGTGAACTATGAGCCGTTGTCGTTGATGACGCGGTTAGGGACTTCGAAGCGGCACACTAGGCTCTTGCTGAAGTTGACAGTGGACTGTGCTGGGATAGATCAAAAAGGCTCCACTTAAGCCCACTTGGTAAACTTGTCAATGGAGAAGTAGAGATATCAATAGCCTCTAGCTGCGCACGGGTAGGGACCCACGATATCCAGCCCCTAGACCGCGAAGGGCCACATGAGGGGGATGGTCTGGAGCCCTTGTGCTAGTTGATGAGTCTCCTTGGCATGGAACTGGCATGCTTTGCAGGAGCGGACCAACTCAGTGTCATCTTCAAGTGTGGTAGGCTAGTCAAAACCTGTAAAGAAAGGTTTTCCCACAAGGGTGCGAGATGAAGTGTGATGGCCATAGTCGCCACCGTGGATGCCAGCAAGCAGTTCGCGACCTTACTGCCCAGAATTGCAATGCAACACTATGTCGTTGGGGCATTTCTTGTAGAGATATCCATCCATGAGACAAGATGATGCCGCTTGGTGGACCACACGCACGGCCTTAGCGTCCTCTACTAGGAGAGTGACATTCTCCAAGTAGATCCTAAACTTTGTGGCCCAGTTCTCCTCCTGAGGCTCGAGCGCTAGCAGCAGGCAAGTGACTAGGGCTGGGCTGCAGTTGGGTATGCATGTAGAAGGTGTGGGAGGCAACTTCTCCTGAGATGCCATGGTGCTGACGATTGGTGGCATGGTATACAGCTTCGAGATCAGCTCTTCTAAGACGCCCGAGTGCTGAGGCTCATGGCACTATACTTTCTTGGCGATTCATTGGCTTCCGGGCTACAACTGCGGGTGATGTTTAGAATTTCCATGCCTAGGAAATATTTCTCGAGCTTGCACACCTCCTCAAGGTAAACGGCCATGTTCTCATCCTTGGGCTTGTACTTCTTGTTGGAGAAGTTGATGGAAGTTGCGAGTCACCCTTCATGAGCACCCGCTTTTTGCCAAGCACGATGGCGGCCTTGATTCCAGCGATGAGGCCATCGTATTCAGCATTGTAATTGGATACCTTGTCATCGTGCTTGAAGTAGAGATGCATTGCATAGTACAAATTGTCTCCTATAGGTGAGGTGAGCATCACGCCAGCCCCTGCGCTCTGCCATAAGAATGCTACATCGAAGTGAATGGTCCAACCATCAGGGGTATCTTTCCTAGGCAGGAGGGACATGGCTTCTCGAGGCTCATCTTAATGCGGGTCTATCCATTCCGCCATGAAGTCAGCTAGAGTTGTAGCCTTAATCGTCCTTGTAGTGAGGAACTCCAGCTTGAATGGCTGCAATTCCACATTCCATTGTGTGATGCGACATGTTGTGTTGGGGATGTGAAGTACCTGCTCCAAGGGATATGGCGTGATCACCTGGACGGGATGCCCTTGAAAGTAGTGCCACAACTTCCTGGAGGTGACGAGGATTGCGAAGAGTAGCTTTTGTTGCATGGGATATCGCTCGGGTACATCTCATAGCACCATGCTCACAAAGTAGACGAGGTGCTCGACGAGGCGCTTAGTTGTAGTGGCCGCAAATTGGGCTTCAAGGAGCTCATCAGGTGGCTCTTCGAGGATCCCTTGAGGGGATGCTTCGTCAGGCTCTGTGAGGACCCCGCGAGGTTCTGAAGGGTCCTTCGGGGGGTGTGCTTGGGAGGCTGGTGAGGCTCGGGTGGCACGTGAGGCACTGGGACAGTGGGCTTCTTCTTGATAGGGACTTGCTCCTCTTGCTCCACTACCAGGACCGCGCTGGCCGTTTGGGGGTGGCCACCAAATACAAGCGCAAAGGCTCACGAGGTAGCAAGACAACCATGACGAGAGGGCTCGTCAGATACTTCTTGAGGTCTTCGAGAACTGCATCGGCTTCATTGGTCCACTTGAAGGGGCATGTCCTCACCATGAGCTTGAAGAAAGGCAGATCCCTTTTGCCGAACTTGAAGATGAACCGCCTAAGAGAAGCCACACATCCGTAGAGCTTTTGCATTTCCTTGAGATTCCGTGGAGGTTGCATCTTCTTGATGGCCTGCATCTTCTTAGGGTTAGCCTCAATGCTGTGGTGGGAGACCAGGAAGCCAAGGAGCTTGCCCAAGGGACTCAGAATACGCACTTCGAGGCGTTAACCTTGAGGTTGATATTACACAAGTTGGAGAATGTCTCCTTGAGGTCTGTGATGAGGGAATCCTCTTCGCGCATCTTGATAATGATGTCATCGATGTAGGCCCCCACGTTCCATCCCATTTGAGGCCCCAGGCCTTTGTGCATGAGCCTCTAGAAGGTGCATCCTCCACTCTTGAGGCCGAAGGGCAGGAAGATGTAGCAGTACACTCTACAAGGGGTAAGGCAGGCGATCTTCTCCTTATCTTGCTTGGCCATCTTGATCTAGTGGTAGCCTAAAAATACATCCAAGAAGCACATCAGCTTGCACCCGACTATGGTGTCTAGGATCTGATCGATGCCTGGCAACGGGAAATGGTCCTTGGGGCAGTCTTTGTCGAGATCAGTAAAGTCAATGCAGATCCGCCCCTCTCCACTGTGCTTCTGGACCACGACGGGATTGGCAACTCACTCGGGGTGGAGTACCTCTCGGATAAGGCCTGCCTCTTTAAGCTTCTTAGTCTCTTGAACAATGAATCTCTGTTTTTCTATTGCCTAGTGTTGTGCCTTTTGCTTCACGGGTAATGCATTTGGGCACACAGTGAGATGATGCTCGGTCACCTCCCATGGCACTCCAGGCAGTCGGATGGTGTCTAGGCGAACATATTATCATTTGCCCGAAGGAAGGTGATGAGACCGCCTTCCTATTTAGCGGAGAAGCCGCTACCGATAGTCAGGGTGGGCCCAGAGATCCATTGCCGTTCAATGACACTTTCTTGCTTTCCGCACGGTCCTGAGAGAACATTGGCTTCTTCTTGGATGACGTCGGCTCAATGTCGTCCTCATTAGCGGAGTGGGCGATGGAGGCAGCCTTGTAGCGCTCTCAAGAATGCGCACCACATTGTTCTCATCACATCGGATGGTGGTGGTGCAACTACAGCCGAGAAGCTTGATGGCGTTGTAGGCATGGTGAGTTACCACCATGAATTTGGCAAGCGCAGGGTAGCCCAATATGGCATTGTAAGGCAGGCCGATGTGCACCACGTCGAAGTTGATGAGCTCCGTGCGGTAGTTCTTGAGGCTGCTAAAGGTAACTGGAAGACACAATTGCCCCAGGGGCAGTGTGGAAGCATCAGTCATGCCTAAGAATGACCTCGTGGGCATGAGGCGCTAGTAAGGCACTTGGAGCAGCTCGAAGATTTCCACAGAAAGCACACTGAGTCCCGCACCACCTTCGATGAGGGTCTTGGTGACTGCGACGTTGTTGATGGTGGGTGTGCACATCATAGGACTTGTCCCCAGAACTCTTGTGGACCTGGGGTGGTTGATGGAGTCGAAGGAGATCAGGAATTACGACCACTTGAGGGGCCTAATGACGTCGACTCTAGGAAGTGCAACCTTAACCTCCTGGGAGAACTTCTTGAAGTGGCGGTTTGCGACTGGAACCTGAGCTCCACCAAGGATGAACACCACCTCACCAGGCTCCTGATAGCCCCTTAGCATCTTCATTTGGAAGATTATCCCTACCGGCATGGGGTAGGGTGATGTTGACCTGAGGGGGGGGACGACCTACTGGGGCTGACCCCACCAGCCATGCCAAAAATTGTTGTTGCCGCTTGCGGTCATTATCGTTGTTCTGGTTGTTCCGGCTACTGCCGCAGCGGCCACCGCTGCGGCCCCCACCACGGTCGTTGCAGTCCTTGTGCCTTCCTTGCCAGTCATCCTGGAGCATCCAAAGCTTCTGGCAGTCCTTGGTTGAATGAGTGTTCACATTGTAGAAGGCACATGTGGGCCGTCCATCTTTTCTGGGCGGGGGCTCGTCACGGTTACGCCCATGCTTCTGCTTGGGCCCAGCAGCAAGCACGGCGAGGCCCTTGCATTTGACATCTTTATTCTTGGCCTTGGCGGCATCGAGGGCCACGTCTAGATCATCATAGGGGAATAGGCAGCCTTCGTCAGCCTTGGCACATTGGTCGGAGAGGTCAAAAAGAGTGGCTACAGAGTCGAGTCCGTGACGCCTGCAGAGAATGCAGAGATGATTTCGACATCGGAGGTGCACTGGATCTTGTTGTGCACCTGGCTAAAGAGCTTGATGTAATTGCGGATACTCTCACCAAGCTGCGGGCACACGGCGCTCAAGTCATTGAGGGTGAGAGAATGCTCGTATGTGCCCTTGAAGTTGGACACAATTTTTGTGCACAACTTAGACTACGAGGAGATGGATCTCTCGAGGAGGTTTATCAACCATGATCCCTAACATCCTTGAGGGCTAGGGGGAACCATTTGGCCATAACCTTGTTGTTTCCACCAACGGCCTCAATGCCGATAGCGTAGAGCTGCAGGAACTCCATGGGGTTGGGGGAGCCATCGTAGCAAGGAGGTAGATACGGCTTGAAGGCCGTAGGCCATACCATTGCACAGCTCGGGAGTGAAGGCTCAACCCCCCGTCGCTGGACGGCGCACCACCGGCAGGAGCGGCATAGTTCAGGCGCCCAGCCATGGCGACATCCTAGAGGGTGTGGTTTTGACGCTTATGCTACCTCTCGAGGATTATGCATGCGTCAGGGGTCGTGCGACAGATGATCTGTGTTGGGGGGGATGACCCTAGGGTACCCCAAAGACGAGGAGTCGGACGGGGTGCCCGCCCGCCCGAGCCGGCTGCTCTGACTCGCACCCATGGTCGGCTGCTCTGGCCAACTGGCTATGCCAACCAGTCGGCTCCCCGGAGTCATTTATGACGTCCCATCTGACACACGTGGACAAGACGGCCATACCGTGAACACTATATGCTTATAAAGCAAACACTATAGCCTGAGCTAGGCGTCACCTCGTATGTCCACTCAATAGTTTTGAAGGTCAAGTGGGCCATCCCTTGTTCCCTGGACATCCCTTTATAAGGTGCACCAGTGAGCTCACTTGACCACAAGACACCTGCCCACCACGCCACACTCTCATGGGCTCTCATGCCCAGGAACTCATGGCCACCTCTCACTCTCTCATGTACACACACATATGGGACAGGGAGCTTACAACTCCTCCTGCCTCCTCCCTAATACAGCTCTAGGAGCAACTCTTTACTTCTACACACCTCATATACAGACATGCAGGAGTAGGGGTATTATCTCTCTAGAGAGCCCCGAACCTGGGTAAACCACCGCATGTTGTCACCGTATCCCATCCCAGATCTCCACTGCATCCTTGCTCTCACCTCTCAATCCATCCCATGGCATCTGCCGTCATAGGGCACCCTTGTGTGAGAAAACGGTGATAGTTGGCACCCACCATGGGGCTAGCTACTGCTAGAACCACTATCCGGGCGGGACGCTCTCCGTCATCATCACCGTGATGTCGCCGCCGTCTCTCCAGTGGTGCTCGGGGCCTCGACACCAACATGCCCCCCGGGCTGCTGCACGGGATGACGCGTCCCCGTCGCTGGCCTGTTCCACCTCCACCTCGCTCCAATGCGCCTCCGGGGCAACCGTGTAGGCGGAGCGTCCTCACCTCCGGCCTCATACCGCTCCGGTCTCTCCTCGGCCACACCTCCGCGCGCAGGCAAGCTGGCCACCCCATCCACGCGCTGCTGCGTCGCTTGTGTCACCGTCGCTGCACTGCTACACTGCCGCGACGCCGGCCTCTTGACGCCTCTGTCGTTGTATCCCTGCGCCTCCGCATGCCCATGCTTGCGGCCCTACGTCACGACGCACCGGCGTGCCTGTTCTCCTCTTCCAGGCTCCCGAAGGCTCTGCTCCATCCCCTGGAACGTCTGCATGCCTAGTGTGTCGCCTCTGGTTTCCATGCGCTCTTCACCCCGACGAGCTACGTGCCCGACCTTCTGGTCGCCGTGCTCCGACCTCCTCCATCCCCATGCGAGCTCCCGAGAGGCAAGGGGCTCTCCTATATGTACACACTATCATGCGAGCTAGCTAGCAGATCCATCGATTCAACAACGTATGTGCTCCTTCTCTAGCTGGCTTGGCTCGTGTACGTACATGAGGCCAGCTGGCCGGTCTTTCCAGCGCTGACGCCGACGCGAGCTCTACTCAGCCCGCTGTGCCTGCCTCTAGGGCGTCCCACAGAGCAGCAGTGTCGGCCACCCTCGAAGCGTGCCCCTCGTTCATCCTCCGCTCACGCCGCTCCATCAACCACATCGACATCGACAACGACACGCTCGCCATCTCGCACCAGTGCAGCTTCTTCCCATGCATCGGCTCTGCCGCTCCAACCGGCTCCTCCGCACCCGCATGCCCCATCCGCGCACCCGCGCATCCGCGATGCGACAAGTCGTCGCACCTCGGTCATCCCGCCCATGCGCCTCCCCTGGCGCGTCTACGTGCATGCACCTACTCCGCCATTCTTGTGCCGGGCCACCCCGCTCTGCACCGGCTGTTGCGCCCGGCCGGCTGGCCACCCTACATCGGCCGCCCCTCCCGTGTGTGTCGGCTCGCCATCCCATGTCAGCTCCTTCGGCCAACCGTGTCACCACTCCCCGAGCCCGGGCTCCGCCTCCTCCCATCCACGTGCTCACGCGCCCTGTGCCAGCTGTGTAGGATCGAAAGTAGGTCTAGAGGGGGGGTGATTAGACTACTTGACCAAATAAAAATCTACTTTTCCCAATTTTAATACATGACAGATTTTAGCATTCGTAGTACGTCAAGTACACTCTACACATGCATGTCTAAGAGTATAGCAGCGGAAAGTAAAGACATCGCACATGTAAGTAAAGAGAGGATAGGAAGAGAAAACGCAATTGGTGACACGATGATTTTTCCTGTGGTTCCGATAGGTGGCACTATCGTACATCCACGTTCATGGAGTATTCAACCCATGGAGGGTAACGGTCGGAGATTCCATGGAGGGCTCTACCCACGGAGGGTTCCACAAAGAAGCAACCTTGATTATACCATGACGGCCTACGTCCATGGAGGACTAGCCTTACTCGGGGTAGATATTCACATAGTAGTTGATCTCCTTGCCCTTACAAACTTCTTGGTTCACTCCACAACACGAAGTAGGAGGCTCCCAAGTGACACCTAACCAATCTAGGAGGCACCACCCTCCAAATGGTAATAGGCTCGGTAATGTCAATGAACTCTTTGCTCTTGTGCTTCAAGATGATAGACTCCTCAACACACAATCACCCTCTCACAGATATGGCTTGGTAGAAGAGATGGGATTGATGGAAATCAACTTGGGGAGGCTAGAAATCAAGATCCATATGGTTGGAGTAGAAGATCTTGACCACAACACAAGGGTAGGTGGTTCTCTCTCAAAAAACTGATAGGATAGGTATGGAATGATTCTAAGTGCTTCACTTCCGAGTAGGTGGTGGTGGAGGGGTATATATAGGCATCTCCAAAAATCCAACCATTACACACAATAAGTCAGACTCGGTGACACCGATGTGCTAATCTCGATGGTACCGAAGTGACCAAAGGTGGCACCTTTTGAATCTCGGAGGGACCGATATAGGAATCCTGGTTGCACCGATAAGGTGACCAACGGTCAGAATGCATATATTGGTTACGCAGATTTGACAATCTCGGAGGGACCGAAACTTTGAACTTGCGTAAGAGAAAGTTGTTAGCCCAACTCGGTGGCACCGAAAGCAGTATTGGCTATACCGAAAGGTTAGTGTTTGGCTGAGTCGGTCTAGTGTTTGGAATCGGTGGCACCGGGATGGAAATGGTTGTTGCACCGATTTTGAGAGTTTGGCTTTGGACAGACTTTGGTGGGAGAGTTTGTGGGTGTCCTTGGTGACTAACATTTGTGCACATATGAGCATTTTGTTCACCAACAAAATCTTACCCCCTTTTAATATTATTAGCTTTCCTATGGACTCAAAGTGATTTCTCGCAAATATAAAATGTAGGGTCCTCTTGCTTGAAGCTTTGCCAACCTATTTCCTTGCATCTTGGGGTATCCACAATCTCTTTGCCAACCCATCATTGAACTTTTTCTGAAACATACTTGATGGAAACATTAGTTCAATGACTTATATGTTGTTATGAATTACCAAAACCACCAAGGGTGCATATGTGCTTTCAATCTCCCCCTTTTTTGTAATTGATTACAACATATATATCAAAGCTTCGACATATGATATAATCAATGAATATAATCGTCACTTTGAGAAGTATGTGATAAGCAAGAGCTCTCCCTAAATTTGGGTGTTATTTTGAATTTCCGTTTGAATGCAAATGCACAATCGATTAGGTACATGGGGCACTTCTTCCATGTCACATACATCTTGGTGGTGTGCGAGAATAATTAGAATTAACAACATAGAACAACACAATCAAGCAATGTAGAAATATCATCTCATAAAGCATTAAGATTATAGGAAGTACTAGCAACACACATAACAGCATATGATCGCACACAAACACAAAAGTATCTCACGACAAACCAAAAGAATCAAATGTTTTGTAAAACCGACAAATAAAAATAGACGCTCTCTCACTCAAAGCCTAAGATCTATATACACTTCTCCCCCTTTGGCAACAAGTTACCAAAAAGTTCAAAGGCATATATCTAATCGTTCTGCGGCTGATCTCCTCCGTTCGTCGATGTCGGAGTCGAGAGAACTACATTGGCAAAGACTTTTGCTGAAGTCCTAGATGGAGCTGGGGTAGATACTGGAGGCACTGGAGCTGATGGAGCTGAAGACACTATGGATGGAGTAGAAGATGAAGGCCTCGTCTCTAGAGCTGGTACTATACGAGTCCTAGCCTTAGTCGTGAACTGGATAGTCGCCCTGATAGGTGCACTATCTTCCCCATCATCAGAAGAAGAATCAGATTCTGAGGAGTGGCGACAGATTGGGGCTTCATCAACCTCCTTCCTGAGCTCATTGACTGTCTTAGTTAGCCTATCAACCTTGTCATTTAAAGTCTTCACTCTTTTATCAATGATGTTTGCAAGGCTCTCCTGAGTATCCATGATGGTCTTGATGTCCTTATTCATATCCATGACAGTGGTGATCAAAAGATCCATCTGCTCGTTTCTGGACCTAGGAACCTGAGCACTAGTGGCTCAAGCTGCCTCTTCTTCTGCCTCGGCATGTGCCTGAGCTGCAGCTGATGTGGGATGGTCTGGGTCCATCACCACGACGTTGTCCTCAAAGTCCGGCTGAAGTGGCAAATGGGTACTTTCTAGAGTAAATATGTGCTTCTCAAGTTGAGAGTTGATGAGCATCTCGATATAGGGTGCATAGCAGCATGAGCGCTTTTGATTAGCCGAAACCCTCTTTACAGTCTCCACTATCAAGTCCATCACTCGAATCCTGGTGTGACGATCAAGATGGATTTGCATGTTGATGGAGTATCCATGAATCATCTTCTCATATCCAGACTTGGGCATCAAGGTATGGCTCGGGATAGTGTTCATGGTGAGGAGGCCAGCTTGAAGAAAGTAGATGGATCCAAGCTTGTTAGATTGCACTTTGTCTACAGGGATAGGATTATACATGTCCTTCATGGCATTATGGCTCGCCTTGGATTCTATGTAGACATCCAAATCTTCATCCTGAACCTCTGGGACTCCTAAGATGGTAGCCCACTCATCAACATTAGATTCATATCTTGCTCCTTCAATCATCCAGACAATTCTACCATATCCATAGAAATGTGTAGTGGAGTAGAATTTCATGATCATCTCATCATTCGAGGCAGTAAACTCTCTGCCAACAAACTCATCAAGTCCAATGCAGTGGAAATTGTCTTGGACACATGGAAAGTAGTCATCATTCTCCTTGATGTACTTATGGAAAGTAGTCAACAAATCTCATGTCACTGACTTCTAGGCTCTTGTCAAGCAAAACTATCTCATAGAAGTCTTGCTGCTCTTTGCTGTAGAATCTGTAATCAACACTAGTCTTTTTCCTCTAGGCTTATGGATCAACAGCTCTCCATGCCCTTAAGCCTGAATCCTTCCTCTTCTTCATATCCTCAGCAACTAGGTGGCTCGCGTCATGAATTTGAAGGTGAGGTCTGAGCTTCATCAAAATAGACATAGCATCATCATCATCATATGCTTCTCTGAAAGTGGATCTCTTGTTCTTCTCCGAAGCAAGTATATCTCTAGTAGTCCTCTTGGACTTTTGTGCAACAGCTTTCGTTGAAGTTGTCTTGCTGTTCTTGGAGGGGTCTGGCTTGGGCATATCATCAGCCAAAAGTTTCTTGGCTTTCTTCGTAGGAGGGGCTAAGCAGCAGGTTCCTCCTCTTCCTCCTCAGTAGTAGCAACCTCCTCTGGATCGTCAAACATGGAGGTAGGCCTGCCCTGCACACGGATGATACTTTTCCTAGCTGTATTCTTTGGCACAGCCTTCCTGGGGACGTCAACAAACACTGTTGCCCTACCACTCTCATGTGCTTTGAAGGTTTCTACAGGTGCATAAATTTTGCTTACCACCTTCCTAGATGAGGTGGCCTCATTGGCATCCTTCCTAGCAGCCTTCTCTTGCTTCTTTGCAAGAATCTCTGATGGGACAAAAATCTGAATCCTCTTAATCTGAGTTGAGTCTCTTCCTGGTCCTTGTAGCAGCCTTAGGCAACCCATGAGAACTGGGGGTGCCTGGATCTAAAAAGGAACTGGACTCCGGACTAGTGCCTGAACTCATCTCAACGTTATGCTCTGGCAAGTACTGACAGTCTGACCCTGACATGTTGACCCTGTGAATAGAGTATAGAAGAGTGGAATAGGATAAGTCATCACAAAATATTCAGCTGGTTTTTAAAGTTTGAACAGAAAAATTATAGATGTAGTTCACTTCAAAATTGGATTTCGGTGTCACTGAGTCAAACATTTTGGTGCTACCGAGACTCACAAAACCCTTAACCGAACCTTGGCAATAGTTTTGGCCAAACCAATAACATTCACTCGTTCTCACTAAGTTTTGTCCTCAGTAGCACAAAAAGGCAATCGGTGGAACCGATTTTTCTGACTCAATATCAACGAGATGCAATTTCAAGGGCAACTAAACCTAGAATTTTTCGATTCACTAGACTATGGAGTTAATCCTATGGATAGAAAAATATCAAACTGTGGCAAGATAATGGTGAAACCCTAATGCGCAAGAATTGCAAGTTGGAGCACAAGAGGGGGCCGAATCCGTACCCTAGCTCAGTGACGGATCCTCTACTGCGGCGACGGGGGCGAAGATTCCGTCGACGGCGGCGATTCCAACGGCGGAGGACTACTGGAAGACAAGGACGATGACCAAGGGGTCCTTCTGCGGCTGCTTAGGTCTTGGGGCTCGACAGTTTGAAGAGTGAATTTTCGAACCGTCGGGACCACCGAATATATACCCTACACTGTCGGTGACACCGATTCTAAATTTTCGGTGTCACCGAGTTTCTCAACTGTCAACTGACAGGGAAACTCGGTTTAACCAAGAATATGGAATTGGTAGTACCGAGGCAAGAAATCCATATCAGCCCTAGTCAATCGGTGAGACCGAGATTTTGGGGTTGGTTCCACCAATATGCACTTGGGAGGTTTTAATGGTCGGTCCTTGTCGATACAGAACTCCGAATGCTCCTCACACAGAGAGATCGAAAATCACTTGTTCAAATTTTGTGATGCAGCATGAATAGAGTATGAGGTGAGAAAGCATAGATAGCTAGAGAAATGGTCCTAGGCATTCTTGTATATCCAATTGGCAAATGAATATGAAAAGCCAAATAGCAACAATTGGATATGCTCGAATGAGTAAATAAATGCATACCAACATGCTCACACAATAAGATGTCAAATTAAATCATGGCAAACATGCACAAACACAATAGCATTTAACAAGCACTTTGGCGATGACGAAGACTTAGGAGCCAAGTAAGAATACTTGATCATAGGTCATACTCATCGTTTAAGCACAAGTGGGGTTACCACTTTCACATAAAGCATTTAAATTAGCCACAATCTTATGAGATGCTTTAAATCAAGTCTTAGAGTAAAGCTCCCCCTAGATGTGACATCCCTCCATAAGAGGGACAAACTAACCTTGGGTTTTGTCGAAGAAGACTTCATGTTGGTGAGGTAGTGGTGGATGCTCAAAGTTGATGAAGATCACCATGAGTTGGGAGCATCCTTGTTGTTTCATTACTCTTATCACCTACATGGGTTAGTCCCAACACACAAGAGGCAAATACAATGATATCTACGGACATGGAGTGCAAAGCATATGTGATGATGTCCATTGATTTGTTGATTACCTTATCCATTGCTTACCTTTGAGGGAATGTGTGACTCCTTGAACTATTGCATATTGTTGATGTTGTTTGTAACTAGTTATTGCCAATAATGAATATTAGTGAATTTCATTGGCGGAGCCGCCCCTCAAGAACTCTCTAGTTCTTCTTCTTGGGGACCCACATCAAGTTGATGGGGATCCTTGGTGTTGAAGTAGCACTTGTAGAAGTTGAGCTTGTAGTAGCCTTGGGAACCCTCTTCACCAAAGCTTGGGATTCATCTTCATATGAGTCAATGTCCTCCTGAAGCTTGTGCTTGTCCTTGAGCTTGGTGTCTTTTGGTGGAAGCTCATCTTGAGATTTTGTTCCCTTGGGAAGAGTATTTTAATACTTCTCCTTTTGAGGAACAAACTTGGGATTGGGGTATTGACCTTCTTCCCATTCGAATCCATTAGCGTTGATGTAGCCAACACCACGATTCTTCCGGTATCCTCCATGCTTGCATACAATCTCCTCAAATTGTTGGCATCCTTCAAGACTCTTGTAGATACCTTTCTCTATAATCCCTTTCAAGAGTTCATTTTATTGATCAAGTGTAACTTGGCTAAGAGAAGAGTTAGTGGGATCAAGAGAACTACTAGAAGCAATATCATTGGATTTATCATTTTATTGCTACTAGTAGAAGAACCTTTCTTTCCTTTGTTACTGGCTTGCTTAGACTTAACTTGAGGCATGAATGTAGATAAGAGAAGTCGTTTGGCTAGATAAGAGGAAGTCTTCTTTCGAAGATCGTCATTGATAGCTTTAAGGAACTCATGCTCTTGCTCTAAATTGAGCTTCTCGAAGTGTAGCTTCTCATGTGTCCTTATAAGCTCTCTAATTCCAACTTAAGAGTTTCTAGTTCTTGAGTTAGTTGTTCTATTTCCAACTTATAATCATCACACGACTTATCTACACTAGAGTGAGTACTAGCAAGTTCATATTGACTAACATTACTAGTTTTGTCAAATAGCAAGTCATCTTCAATTAACAAGTCATCTTAATCACTACTGAAATCAAGATAATCGGGGTTTCAGCCATGAAGCAACTTCCACTCCCTTCATTTGGTGAATCAAATAGACCATAGGAGTTTGTAGTTGCTAGTGCAATTTCGGTAACACCTTCATCTTGACTATAGTCTGAGTTGGAGTGATAGCTTCTCTCGGAGTGGTCGTCGGAGTTAGAGCTGGAAACCCATTCACCAACATGAGCTTGATGTTTCCTTCTTGAGTAGTTTCTGGTGTACTTGTCCTTCTTCTTCGAGTCCCTACTTCTCCTTGAGGGTCTTCGTTCATAACGATCATCTCTACTCCTTCTCTCTCTTCAAGGTGACTCGTCTCTTGATATTCGTCTTCTTGGTGACTCTTCTCTTCGTTTGTAGGGAGCCGTACACTCATTGGAGTAGTGTTTGGGCTTCCCACAATTGTAGAAGTTTCGGTCATGACTTGATGAATGCTTCTCTTCATATCTTGAGTTGGATCTTCAATCTTTGCTTCTATTCTTGTATAACTTGTTGAATTTCTTGACCATGAGGCTTATCTGTTCATTTGTGACAAGGTTGTCACTTGAGGTAGCGGGAGCATCACTTTTGGCTTAGTAAGCACTGCTAGACTTGTGGTGAAGCTTATCATGAGCAACAATTCTACCAATCACTTCCGTTGGCTTGAGATCTTTGTAGTTGGGCATCATTTGGATCAATGTGCAAACGGTGTCATATCGATCATCCAAAGCTCGAAGTATCTTCTTGATGATGAATTTGTCAGTCATTTCTTAACTTCCTAAGGAGGCAATCTCATTGGTGATGAGAGAAAGCCTAGAGTACATCTCAACGACTCCTTCACCATCCTTCATCTTGAACTTGTCAAGCTTACATTGAAGAACATCCAACTTGGATTCTCTCACAAACTCAGTTCCTTCGTGCATATCAGCCAAAGTATCCCAAATCTCTTTTGCATGTTCAAGACGGATGATTTTGTTGAATTCTTGGCGACATAGGCAGATGAAGAGAATGTCACATGCTTGAGCATTAAGTTGGAACATCTTCAATTCATCTATAGTCGCTTCGTGATCGGGTTCCTTTCCTTCCGCAAATAATTCACCTTGTAAGCCAACACGAACAATAGCCCACACGGCGGGGTTATGACCAAGCAAATGCATTTTCATTTTGTGCTTCCAACTAGCAAAATTTGTGCCATCAAAGTACGGACCTCTGCGGTGATAATTTTCCCTCACTAGACGCCATACTTCTCCTAGGTTGTGAGACCAATGCAATGGAGACCAAAGCTCTGATACCACTTGTAGGATTGAAAGTAGGTATAGAGGGGGGGGTAGAAAACTTGACCAAATAATAAATCTAATTTTTCCCAATTTTAATTCTTGACATTTTAGTATTCATAGTATGTCAAGTACACCCTGCACATGCATTTGTAACAGTATAGCAGTGGAAAGTAAAGACATTGCACATGTAAGTAAAGAGAGGATAGGAAGAGCAAACGCAATTGGTGACATGATGATTTTTCCTGTGGTTCTGATAGGTGGCGCTATCGTACATCCACGTTAATGGTATTCAACCCACGGAGGGTAACGGTCGCGAGATTCCATGGAGGGTTCCACGAAGAAGCAACCTTGACTATACCATGACGACCTACGTCAACGAAGGACCTGCGTTAGTCGGGGTAGATCTTCACAAAGTCGGCGATCTCCTTGCCCTCACAAACTTCTTGGTTCACTCCACAACACAAAGTAGGAGGCTCCCAAGTGACACCTAACCAATAAGGAGGCACCACCCTGTAAAAGGTAATAGGCTCAGTAATGTTGATGAACTCCTTGCTCTTGTGCTTCAAGATGATAGACTCCTCAACACACAATCACTCTCTCACCGATATGGCTTGGTAGAAGAGATGGGATTATGGAAAGCAACTTGCGGAGGCTAGAAATCAAGATCCATATGGTTTGAGTGGAAGGTCTTGACCTCAACACGAGAGTAGGTGGTTCTCTCTCAGAAAACTGATAGCATAGGTATGGAATGATTCTGAGTGCTTCTCTTTCGAGTAGGTGGTGGTGGAAGAGTATATATAAGCATCCCCAAAAATCCAACTATTACACACAATAAGTCAGACTCGGTGACACTGATGTGCTAATACCAGTGGTACCAAAGTGAACAAAGGTGGCAACTTTTGAATCTCGGAGGGACCGATATCTCGGTTGCACTGATAAGGTGACCAACGGTCAGAATGCCCAATCTCGGTGACCCCGATTCGACAATCTCGGAGGGACCGAAAATGTGAACGTGCGTAACAGAAAGTTGGCAGCCCAACTCGGTGGCATTGAAAGCAGTATCGGCTGTATCGAAAGGTTAGGGTTTGGCTGAGTCTATCTAGGGTTTGGAATCAGTGGCACCGGGATGGAAATATTGGTTGCACCAATTTTGAGAGTTTGCATTGGATAGACTTTGGTGGGAGAGTTTGTGGGTGTCTTTGGTGACTAACACTTGTGCACATATGAGCATTTTGTTCACCAACAAAACCTTACCCCCTTTTAATAGTATTGGCTTTCCTATGGACTCAAAGTGATTTCTCACAAATATAAAATGTAGAGTCCTCTTGCTTGAAGCTTTGCCAACCTTTTTCCTTTCATCTTGGGGTATCCACAATCTCTTTGCCAACCCACAATTAAACTTTTCCTGAAACATACTTGATGGAATAATTAGTTCAATGACTTATATGTTGTTATGAATTACCAAAACCACCAAGGGAGAAAATGTGCTTTCAAGATGCACGCCCGGGCGACCGTGTTTCCGCTTCGCTCCATGCGCCCGCACGTCTGCTGCCCTCCCGCAACCCTGGTGCCCTGCCCCGTGTCGACCCCTGCGCCCCGCGCCGGCTCCCCTGCCTCCCATGCCGGCTCCGACGCTCGGTTGGCTTGCCGTCTCGCCCCAGCGGCCCCTCCTCACCCGCCTGCGCGCCCACCAGCCTGGTCCGGCTCCCGCCCCACACGCCTTGGGCCTCCTCTGCCCGCTCATGGCGCTGTCGGCCATTCCATGCCTATGACCTCCTGTGCCTGGCTCCGGCCACCTGTGCACCCGCGCATCACCCACGCGCCTCGGCCGGATCCTCCTGACTCCACCTGCCCCGACCGCGGGCCGGATCGGCCTCCTCATGCCCCGGCCGGCTCCGCCCGCCTGCTGCGCCGCACTCGGCCGGTTCCGTCTCGCCGTGCTCATGCATCCCTGTCCGCGCCGTCCTTGCCGGCTCCACTCTGCCTCCCCACGCTCTCGCGGCCGGCTCGGCCTCCGGCGCCCCGCGTCGGCCTCGAGCTCCTCCGCCCCCTTGCATGTGCACCTGTGCAGGGCCTCGCCACCGCGCTCCGTGTCACCCTTGGGCAGGCTCCGTGCGATGTTCTAGTTGGCCGCGCACCAGGTTGGCTCCCTTGTTGCCTCCTACTATTGTTATGTGGCTGGCTGCCCAACCAGCAAAAGAAGAAGAAGAAGAAGAAGACACGTGCGTCCATCTCCTCGTGTCCCCACTCGAACAGCCGACCTGCTATGCCGCCGGGTCAGCTGGCCTGCCCATCTACTTAGACACCGAGCCGGCTAGGGAGTTGGCTTCACTGCTCGTGCACTCCGACGCTAGTCGGTCGACCGACACCTCCATCATCCGCCCCAAAAGACTACACCCAGCGGGCACAGCCGGTGCGCCCTGCTAGTAAAAGGCCGCGCCATCTGCATCCCGACAGCCGGCTATATTCGACAACAACCACCTCGTCGGCTCCCAAAACCAATGTGAGCTTTTCACCTGCACATCCTCGTGCCGCATACAAAAATACGAATACCCCGAGTGACCCTCGAGGTCCATCCCCAAATCTGTTTCAGCTACTTTGCTTTTCACCCCGGCGCGAGCTAGTCTCGGCCCGGGGCTGGGTGGTTGGACCGACCCGTTCGTTCCCACGAGATGGCCCACTCTTTGTCTCAGCTACATCTTGCATCGCGACTGTTCGGCCAGCCCATGCGAAAAGCGGTCCGAGAGAAAACGGCTTGGGCAACTCGGTCATTTCATTTGTGAGTATCTGCTCGGTCGAGTCTGCTCCCATAGTCCGAGTATTGTACGCTCCACTCCGCGGCCAACTCTTCGCCTCAGCCACGGACTGGCTCCCGACTATCCAGCTCGCAAGAGCCAAAGCCAAAGAGTGGAGAGCACATGAAAAAGATTAAAGGGGGCTCGGACGAAACCAAGTCGGCACCCTTTGAATAAAGCTTGCACTACCAAAATCAAACATTTGATATATATGTGCCGACTAAACCTTGTCTTCTGCATGATCATTCCCATGAGGAAGCTCCTTGCCTGGAGGTTCAGGGGCTACTTCCGGCATGGCCCCGTGCTCGTCAGCCGGCGGACACCTCATCTGCCCTTAGCATCGCCTCGTGCTCATCAACCGGTAGACACCGCGTTCAACCTTGGCAAGGCACCATCCCATTCAGGCGGCGGACCCTGCGTCCGTCCTCGTCCGGTTTCCACTGTTGGAAATATGCCCTAGAGGCAATAATAAATTAGTTATTATCATATTTCCTTGTTCATGATAATCGTTTATTATCCATGCTATAATTGTATTGATTGGAGACTTAGATGCATGTGTGGATACATAGACAAAACCATGTCCCTAGTATGCCTCTAATAGACTAGCTCGTTGATCAAAGATGATTAAGGTTTCCTAGCCATGGACATGAGATGTCATTTGATAAATGGGATCACATCATTAGGAGAATGGTGTGATGGACAAGACCCAAACTACAAACGTAGCATATGATCGTGTCAGTTTATTGCTACTGTTTTCTGCATGTCAAGTACATGTTCCTATGACCTTGAGATCATGCAACTCACGAATACCGGAGGAGTGCCTTGTGTGTATCAAACGTTGCGACATAACTGGGTGACTATAAAGGTGCTCTATAGGTATCTCCGAGGGTGTCTGTTGAGTTGGCATGGGTCAAGACTAGGATTTGTTACTCCGTGGGACGGAGAGGTATCTCAGGGCCCACTCGGTAATACAACATCACAATAAGCCTTGCAAGCAATGTGACTAAGTGTTAGCCACGAGATCTTGTATTACAGAACGAGTAAAGAGACTTGCCGATAACGAGGTTGAGCTAGGTATACAGATACCGATGATCGAATCTCGGGCAAGTAACATACCGAAGAACAAAGGGAACATCATACGGGATTAACTGAATCCTTGACATAGAGGTTTGACCGATAAAGATCTTCGTAGAATATGTAGGAACCAATATGGGCATGTAGGTCCCTCTATTGGTTATTGACCGTAGAGGTGTCTCGGTCATGTCTACATAGTTCTCGAACCCGCAGCGTCTGCACACTTAAGGTTTGGTGACGTTTCGGTAGTATAGAGTTATGTATGGTGGTGACCGAAGGTTTTTCGGAGTCCCGGACGAGATCCCGGAAATAACGAGGAGCTCTGGAATGGTCCGGAGGTAAAGATTGATATATAGGAAGTCCTGTTTTGGTCGCCGGAAAAGTTTCGGACTCATCGGTAGTGTACCAGAAGTGCCGGTAGTGTACCGGGGGACCATCGGGAGGGGTATTTCCACCCAAGAGGCTATATGGGCTATGGGAGAGTAAATACCATCCTTTTGTGTGCTGGTGGAAGTCCCACGCAAGGCCCATGCGGCTGGGAAGAAAATCCCAAAAGGAAAAAGGTGGAAAAAGGCAAAAAAGGGCCAAATAAGGAAGGAGTCCTAATCCTACTAGGAGTGGAGGAGGAGGACTCCTCCCTCCTTAGTTTGGCCCACCCAAGGGATGCCTCTTTGGCGCCAAGCCTCCTCCTCCTCTCCTTGTATATATATACTATAGGAGATTTTAGGGTTTTGGCACAAGATTGTTAGCCACGTGCCACCCGTTCCTCTAGTGCATTGCTTCTCCTCTAGATCGGTTTTTTGCAGTGCTTAGGCGAAGCCTTGCCGGAATAGTTCCACCACCATTGCCGCAACGCCGTCACGCTGCCGGAGAACTCTTCTACCACTCCGCTCCCTCTTGCTGGATCAAGAAGGCAGAGATCATCATCGAGCTGTACGTGTGCTGAACGCGGAGGTGCCGTCCGTTCGGCGCTAGATCGGAAGGACCATGATCAAGATCGCGAGACGGATCGTGATGAGTTCGCGGGACGGATCTTGATGAGTTCGTGGGACGGATTGTGATGAGATCGCGGGACGGATCATGATGAAGTTTGCGGGACGGATCGTGATTGGATCGCGGGATGGATCGTGATGAGATCGCAGGACACTCAGCAATTTGGATCGCGAAGACGTTCGACTACACCAACCGTGTTTCTTAACGCTTCCCGCTTAGCGATTTACAAGGGTACGTAGATCCACTCTCCCTCTCGTAGATGCTCATTACCATGGATAGATCTTGCATGTGCGTAGGAAATTTTTTGTTCCCCATGCAATGTTCCCAACATCCACGCCCATCAGTCGGCAGACCCCGTGTCCGCGCCCGGTAGCACCTCTTGCTCGACAATCGGCGGACCTCGTGTCTGCCCTCAGCAAGGCTCCACGCCCATCAGCCGGCGGACCTCGTGTCCGCATCTGGCAACGCACGCACTCAACAGCCGGCGGACCCCGCGTCCGCCCTCGGCTAGGCTCCACGCCCATTAGTCGGCGATCCCCACGTCCGCGCACGGCAGCGCCTCGCGCTCGATAGCCAGCACACCTCGGCAGGGCTCCACGCTCATCAGCTGGTGAACCCCGCGTCCGCGCTCGACAACGCCTCACGCTCGACAGCCGGCAGACCCCACGTCCGCCCTCGGCTGGGCTTCACACCCATCAGCCGCTAGACCCCACGCCCGCGCCCGGCAGCACCTTGCCCTCAACAGTCGGCGGACCCCGCATCCGCCCTCCGCTGGGCTCCACACCCATCAGTCGGCGAACCCCGCGTCCGCGCCCGGCAATGCCTCGCGCTAGATGGCCAGTGGACCTTGCGTCCGCCCTCGGCAGGCTCCATGCTCATCAGCCGGTGGACCCTGCGTCCACGCTCGGTAGTGCCTCGCGCTCGATAGCCGACGGACCCCGCGTCCGCCCTCATCTGGGCTCCATGCCCATCAGCTGGCAGACCCTGCATCTGTGCCTGGTAGCACCTCGCGCTCAATAGCCAGCGAACCCCACGTTCGCCCTCGGTTGGGATCCACGCCCATCAGCCGGCGGACCCCACACCTACGCCCGGCAGCGCCTCGCTCTCGACAGCGGGTGGACCTCGCTTTTGCTCTCGACAGGGCTCCACGCTCATCAGCTGGTGGACCCTGCGTTCATGCCCGGCAGTGCCTCGCGCTTGACAGTCGGCGAACCCCGTATCCGCCCTTAGCTGGGCTCTATGCCCATTAGCCGGTGAACCCCGCATCCGCGTCTGGCAGCACCTCGAGCTCAATAGCCGATGGACCCCACGTCCACCCTCGGCTGGGCTCCACGCCCATTAGCTGGCGGGCCCCGCATCCGCCCCTGGTAGCGCCTCGCGCCCATCAGCCAGCAGACCCTGCGTCCGCCCCTGGCTCGGCTCCGCGCCCATCAGCCAGTGGACCCCGCATCCACGCCCGATATCCCTGACACCACCGTCTGCCTCAGCCACAACAAAGACCCTCCGTCCGACTCTTCGAGTCGCCCGGAGGCTCGGAGGCTACACCTAGCGGGTGCGCTGGTGCGCCCCCGCTAGAAACAGCCAGCCAGTAGACTCCACGTCCATGTCCGACAGGGCCCCGACGCCCATCAGCATGCGGACCCGTGTCCACGCCAGGCAGGGCCCTGCGCCCATTAGTTGGCAGACCCAGCGTCCTCGCCCGACATCCTAGAAGTCACCGTCTGCTTCAGAAATAGCACGGACCCTCCGCCTGACTCTTCGAGACGCTCGGAGGCTAGGAGGCTACACCCAGTGGATGTGCTGGTGCACGCCCGCTGGAAGCAAGCCACCTTGTCCTCGGCCTGCGATCGACCTTGTCACATCCCTAGCTAGATGTCATAGGATAGCATGTGTGTGCATCATGTTACAATTTTGCATCAACATGAAATGGGGACTAAAAGAAACCCCAAGCTCATATTTGAATCAAATTAATTCAAAGTTGTGAAAACTCAACAAATTCAAAATGCCCTTACAAAATGTTCCCTATGTCTGATAAATATGGACATGATTATAACAGGGGCCATTTTAAATATTTGAACAATTATAGCAACTTAAAACTAAATAACAAAGCCTCTGAAAATGCCAAATAAAGCATTATCATTATTTTATGTTTCAAAATATCCTGAAACTTTTTGTAGGAGTTTGAAATATTCAGACTTAATCCTATAAAATATTTGGGGATATTTTATAATAGCATTTGGCCCAAACATAAATTAAACAAATATCAGAAATTAATATAAAGAAGAAAATAAAATAGAAAGCAAAGGGAGGGTGAACCTGGGCCAGCCCAGCTAGCCCAGCTCCATCGTCGTCGTCCTGGCGGCCAGGAGGACGAGCATGTGCTCGGTGCGCGCGCATGCCGGGGCTGCCATGCACTTCTCTGCGTGCCTGCTTCCCCCTGCCGCGTTGGCGAGAGGATGAGGACGATGTTGCGTCCCCATCCCTCTCTTCCCCTTGCATTCACCCCCTCTGCTCTGTTCCCCCTCTGCACCACCATGGCCGACAGTGCCGTTAGCTCGCCGTCGTAGTTCTAGCCATCCCCTCCCTTCTGAGCCCTCCAATCACTCCGCCTCATTGCCTTCTCCCTTCTCGCCGAGCCTCGCATGGCCAGGAGCCCCGAAGCGTCGTCCCCGAGCTCATCTTCCTCCTCGGACCCGATCTTCACCGCCGTTGAATCGTCGTTTCCGAGCGCTCCCCGAGCAAGCTTTCGACGGCTTCGACCCTGCAGTGAGCTTTCGGCTCTTTCCTGTGTCTTCCCCGGCCTTTTTCCCCTCTGTAGGCCCCGGTTGCGCCGGCTCCCGAATGACCCACCGCACGAGCTCATTGTTGGCGATGCTCTGGTGACTAGTTGGTCCATTAGAGACCACCATCGAACACGTGAGGCTGCGTAGTGCTTGTAGGTGCCAAGTTCCGGCCGTGTCGCGCCCTGGTTCGACAAGCCCGTGCTCATCCGAGCTCCGGCAGCCGCCGTGCTCATTGCCGGCGCCGATTCCGGCCATCCCAGCCCCTGGGAAGTGTCGGGCTCGACGCGCGCGAGCAAGCGGAGTAGTTTGGTGCCCTCCGCCGTCCGTTTGGTCGCCGGAGGAGGAATCCCGACCCCCTCCGCGGTCCCTGACATCACCGGCGGCTCAACGTCGGCGAGTCAACCGGCGCTGACCATGGGGTTTGACCCCAGGTCAACTGGCAAATGGGCCCGACCGTTTAATTATAATTAGAATAAGAGAGAAATTAATTAATAAAATTAATTAACTAATTAGCCGCTGACTAGTGGGCCCAATGTCGATTAAGAAATTAGGATTAGTTTCAATTCTCTAGTTAAGTGATTGAGTCACTAACATGAAGGCCCCACCCTGTCAGGTTTGACCTGGCCTAGTCAGCTGACATGCTGATGCCAAGATGACGTTAGGATGATGCAATAAAAGGAATTTCTAGTTTGTAAATAATTCCAGAAAATGCTTAAAACTTCAAAAAATCATAAAAATTAATCTGTAACTCAGATGAAAATAATTTATATATGAAAATTTATCAGAAAAATCCAATGAATCTAATGGTGCTATTATCATGCATGTTAGAGAAATCTATGTAGAAGAACATTGACATTTGCTAATAGGTTAAAATATGGAATTTGAAATGAAGAACGATTTTGAACCTATATTGAAACTCGCTTCAAATTAACATGGACAATAGCTGCATTAGCTCATCCATACATGCTGCCATGTCATGATTATGCATCATATTGTTGCACTTGCATGTATTGATTGCTATTCATCTGCATTACGGTAGGCCCTGCTTCTGAGGATACCCCCGAGTATTCCAACGAAGAAGAGAACCTTCCCGGTACCCAGCAAGGCAAGCAACCCCCCTTGATCAATCTGATAACATCCCACTCTCTCGCTCCTGCTCTCGTTTATTGCATTAGGACATCCATTCACATGTCTGTCATACATGATAGATGAACCTATTCTTCTGCCTGACTTGTCATTGTCACAGTAAATAGGTAAACCATGCAACCCAGCATACCTGGTAGATGCTTGTGCCATGATGTGCTTAGCTTACTTTGCTTGCTATGCTTGCTATCCTTAGAGATGTGTCAGGTCTGTTTCATCTGGGTGATGAACTGGAGTGAAACCATGTTGTTCTGATGTGATAAGCTTATGATGAACTCGATTTGTTAAAGGTAGCGGTGAGAAGCTATGTAGGATTACATAGCGGGTTGTCTCATTGGGACTGTTCTTAGGAACTGAGTTCCGTGTTTGTGATAAAGGACTAGATACTACCACATGTTTTGCCCTGAAATATGACCCCGCTCGACTTATCGGTCGCTTAGTCCTTAGTCCAAGAGTTACAAGTAGTTTCTGGTGTTTATAGCATGCTGGAGGCCGTGCATAGCGCTGACCCTAGGGGTGGGCTACGACGCGGTAGGCAGTGGCACGGTGTACCAAGGGTCACCCGAATGGCGGGCTTGGGAGCCCTGCGCACATCGTTTGGGGCCGTAGCGGAAACTTCGGCCGGACTTCCGTGTGGGTTCAGTCTCAAATAGGCGATTGCCTGGACTAGAGGTATTATGTGATTGACGGTCGTGGTCGACTCCCTTGCTGGGCTTCCGCTTGAAGGTTGCCGAGGTGCATGGTTTTTTAAGAGCACATGGCGATAAGTGGCAAGAGCGTGTGTGAAGAAGTACACCCCTACAGGGTATGAAACTATTCGAATAGGTGTGTCCTCGGATATCGACTACTTGGATAACTTATGTTGTTCATAGATAATCAAATGGATACTCATAAAAATATCAAGACAAGTGTGGGTATCATGGATGGCACTCTCCCAGGAGAGGGAAGTGAATCCATGGTGGTGTATTGTCATCGAGTTAGTGGACTCGTGTGCGATATCTAAAATGTAAACAAAGAGTTAAAGTTGTGTAGTGTAGGTTAGCCATGAGTCAAAGCTCGCATTGCTGCATAAACTCCACCACCACCACCACCCCTTGTTGATACATGAGCATGAATAATCTAGGTCCGCTTTAAAGACTTGCTGAGTACGTTTGTACTTATGTTTGCTTAATAAATGTTGCAAATGAGACCCAGGACCCATCAGGTGGGTTCTTTTTGGATGTCGACGATGTCGAATAGCTGGTGTCTTTTTACCCTTTCATTTGTTCGTACTCAGATAGCGTATGCTTCCGCTTGGTTTGTATGAACTTGTTTGTATGACTTGAGTGTCGGGTCATGTGACCCCTATCTATAAGAACATGTTATGCAAGGCTTGTTTGAGCCCCTTAAATAAAAGTTGTTGTAGGGTTATATTGTGATGCCATGGTTGTATCTATGCATATCGGGCATGTCGTGCGTACGTGTGATGTGCAACGGTATGTATGGGATCCGACACCTAGTCATGTGCCTTTAGTAGTACTCTTTACGGGAAACTGCCTCTTTGTGCTTCCACCAAGCCATGGTAGCTTGCTACTACTTCGGACACATTGATCGACCGACATGTATCCTTCTTTGCTGCTGTGTCTGTTCCTTCGGGGAAATGTCTCGCTGTGTAATGGAATCCCTGTAGCCTGCTATGACTCGTCTACGTGCAGTGATGGCATTTATGTCCCACGATGTAATGGAGTCCTTGTAGCTTTCTATGACTCTCTACACACACTTGAGGCCGACACCTACATTGCTGGGTTACCTATGCCTGTTTCCGCAGATGGGCCACTTGGGTTCTATGACTAGTCATGTCGGCCTGGGTTCTCTGTCATTTATTGCCAGCGACATGTTCACATATGTGAGCCAAAAGGCGCAAACGGTCCCGGCTAAGGTAAGGCTGCAGCCATGGAGCTTACCGTATATGAGGCCGCAAAGTGATGTGATATGTTACAGTCTGGATTCATATGACTTAGGATCGGGGTCCCGACAGACCATCATTAATAACTTCTATGACAACAGTGAAAAACCTTCGCCCGATTCTCGAAGTCATCCGGAGGCTCAGAGGCTACTGTCTGGGGGATGACCCCCAGGTTCCTCAAAGATGACGAGTCGGACGAGGTGCCCGCCCGACCAAGCTGGATGCTCCGACTCGCACCCGCGGCCGGCTGCTCTCGCCAGCCGGTTGAGCCAGCCAGCCGGCTGCCCGGAGTCAACTATGATGTTTCGTCGGACATGCGTGGATGAGACGGCCATACCGCGGACACTATTGCTGGTAAAGCAAACACTATAGCCTGCGCCAGGCGTCACCTCGTATGTCCTCTCAATTCTATAGTAGGTCAAGTGGGCCATCCCTTGTTCCCTAGACCTCCCTCTATAAGGTGCACCAGGGAGCTCACTTGACCACAAGACACATGCCCACCACGCCACACACTCACGGGATCTCATGCCTAGGCACTCACGGGCACCTCTCACTCTCTCATGTACACACACATATGGGACAGGGAGCTTACAGCTCCTCCTGCCTCCTCCCTGATACAGCTCTAGGAGCAACTCTGTACTGCTACACACCTCATATACAGACATGCAGGAGTATGGGTATTATCTCTCTGGAGAGCCCCGAACCTGGGTAAACCACCGCGTGATGTTACCCTATACCGTCCCGGATCTCCACTGCAGCCTTGGTCTCACCTCTGAAGCCATCCCATGGCGGGGTGTCTTCCCGGGGCACCCCCTGTGACAAAACGACAACAATATGGCAACTCGGATCTGCCTCTGGTGGGTAAAAAGCTCCATGGGACGACTCTAGAGTGCGCACGCCATAACGATGCCCCCGTCCTTGTAGGGCAGAGGAGGAGGAGGAGGCATGTCCCGCCCTCCCCTCGCACGATGCGACGGGGAGGAGGCAAGGAGTTGGTGAAGGTTGGGACGTTTTAGACAATGTTGATGAGCTCAGTGACGCGTGGAAGCCAAGCGTCGTCGCCAGTCGGAGTCAGACGGTAGCAGAGCAACTCCTGTCCCATGAGGAGCGCGACCTATAGAGATGACATGTCATGGTGACCATGTGAGGATTCGGTTGCAGTGTGCGCGGACGGATGATTCGCCTGCATAGAAGGGTTGGCGAAGGAGGCCTGCGCCTCCCCGACCATGGGCTTGGCGGTAGCACGGGGACCCCGGCTACGGTTGGCGTTGAAGATGAGCTATATGCGAACCATCTGAGCCGGGCGCGCGCCCCTCTCGTGCCGCGCCTCGACCATGTCGATGCTGAGCAGAGACGAAGACGAAGATGCGAAAGCAACCCCCTACCTAGCACGCCAAATGTCAAAGATTGGTTTTGTGACTACAGGAAAACCTCTCAAGAACAAGGTTCGAACGGTGGGGAGATTCTTGCAATCCACGACCTGCCCATCGCCATGGTCAAAGCAACGCACGTGGAGCACGCAATAAACATGGAGTGTTACCTAGGTTTGGGACACCTTGTAGTGTAAACCCCTACTCTTTCTTTGTGGTTGGTTTGCTTGGTGGTTTCAACACAAGTTAGAAAGCTCTAGGAGGAAGAAGAACTCTCTCTCTCCTTTGGCCTATCTGTCAAATCTACCACCTCCTTGCTATGGTAGTGACTTTCCCCTCTTATCCTTGCCCCTCTTATCATCCTGAGCATCACTTAGAAATTTTTCCTTAGTTTTCCTTCAACCTCCTTTGATAGTACAGTGCTTCTTGTGACTCAAAGAAAGGAAATGAAACTACGGAAACAAAAGTCTTCTTGCTTCAGAGTCCTCATATTAGTATCTTCAAGGTCACACCGAATTCTTGATCTTTAAAGTCTTAACGGAAATGCCAAAGTCTTTAGCCAAAGACATTCATTTTTAGGAGTCGACTTTCATCGAATATATCGTACTCCTCATCGACTTATATAACTTGTGTACACTCACAAACACATCAGTCCCTTAACCTATAAGTCTTCAATAGACCAAAATCACTAAGGGGCACTAGATGCACTAACATGTGTGCCTCCACAACTACATCACACTTCTTCAACAACAAGTCAAGCGGTGACAAGGCATCCGCATTCTACTTCCCGGCGAAAGCTGCAAAGGAGAAGGTACCTCCCAAATGTCACTCGATTTACATGAGTGATGAACTTTCTTCTAATGATGATGATCATGCAAAATTGATAATAATTGCTACAAAGCAACATTTCCCTCTTGAGAAAATTGAGAAAATCCTCAAGAAGTCCAAAGGGTTGTTTGTCCAGGAGATGCAGAAAAGTCAAACATTGAAATAATAGCCCTATGGTCTCGAGTCACAAATGGAGGAGATTAGCAAACATCATAATTTTCTGTTAGCTAAATATGAGATGTTGACTTTTGATTACCTGGAAAGGAAACAAGAACTCGAGTCGCGGAGATAGGCTGAAGATGACTTGCTCGCGCAAAATTTTCTTCTCACCCAACAACTAATAGATCAAACATTGCTTAACCAGCCTTGAATGCAGCAATACTGAGTCAAACGCTGAATCTTCTTGCTTTGCTGAAAGAAATTCTCCTACTGCTGATGTGGTTTCTAAACCCTCACTTGTGGACACCACAAACATATCTGATGAAAATTCTAGGTTGAAGAACCTTCTTGAGACATGAATGCTTAAAAGCCTCAAGGGGCATTAAACTCTCTGTTATGTTTTGAAGAAATCTATTATTTGCGAAAATCCTAGAAAGGAAGGGTTATGTTTCAAAAAACCATAATAACAATGGTACCTTTTGGGATCCTGAGAAATATCCTCCTATGGTGTGGTTTCCTACAAAGAGCAAAAATCTTGACCCTACTCTGCTTTTGGGATATGATTGGCCTATTCTCGAGTATGATGAGCATGGCAATTTGAAAAACTATAATGTCTTCACGAACTACTGTGGTGAGGCATTTGCTCATTACATTGGCCGAAACAACATGAATGGATCGCCGAAGAAAAACATGCGGGTTCCTAAGACCTTTATTGAGGCATTTGATTGCAAGATATAGAAGAACCACCCCTAAAGATGTGCATTTTTGAGGAATCTTCTTTGGTATGCAAATGCATATGTCAGGATAAAATCATGGAGATCTCCCCCTATATCTTGTAACCCATAAACGCATTCAATATATAACATGAGGAAATGGAAATGCACGATGGAAATTGGTGTATGATCAAATTCAGCATTCATGCATTTAAGAACTTGAAGAAATAAGCATGCAGAAAGTTGTTTAACAGTATCAGATCACCATCGGACATAAGTTTACAACTCTATCAAAAAACACTTCAGAAGAGCGAGAGTTGTAACTTAAATAAAAACATCCCATATATAGAGACCCTCTTGAAGATTAAGTCAAATTTCTCCCACTTTGTCATCAGTGACCAAAAGGGACAAAAAATGAGGACTAACACCCATGGAGAATTTCATCTTGAAGGTGGTGGAGGAGCGCCAACGTTGTTGGGGTCATTTATTGATGCAAGGACCGTAGAAGTGTCGTCAAGATCCTTAGCTTCATCCGTCTCGCGCGATGAAGGATATGAACTTGTGACGAGCAGAGGAACTTTGACCTTCTTGAATTTCTTCTAAGGAGGGTGAGACCAGTCAAAGTCCTACTTAAAATTCGTCTCCTTGAGTTCTTCAGGTGAGACAGAATACCCCAGATGCGATCAAATATTTCATGCACATAGTAATGGTTCTTCCTCACTGAGTTCTGTGTCACAGTCATGTTTTGAAGAATTGAACCAAACCGATGCTTGACCCACTTGTGGTTGCGATCAATCTTTTGATGAAGACTTAGAAGAAGCTCACGATTAGTCATCACAGGAGGGGCAGAACATTGAGGTTTTTGGGTCGTGGCCTTGGCTACAGAGTCTTGCGTTGTAGAGTCATCATTGGTGGAGTACTATACATCCTTACTAAATTGTCCATCCAATGGATGAGTGCCTTCATCAACAACAGCTTTGCCTTTTCCTTCCATTGAGGAAAATGTCTTTTTGAGGACTTCAATCGAAGGTAGAAAACTAAAGTGATTCTGAAAGTCAGCTTTATATGGAATTGAAGACCTCGATCTGATGAATTTCATGATCTAGGGGGCACAAGGCTTCAACTCAAATGGCGATAGAGCAAGATTGGCCAAAGTCCTCATGAAGAAATTGTGAAAGTTGATGGGAATCCCATGAGTGATATTGACCAGCAGATTCTTCATGATTCCAACAACCTCTTCTTCTTCAAAGTTGTGGCCCTTTACATGACTGTGGTTTTGGTCATAATGTGGTAGATGGTTCTAGGCACATACATCAGATCCTTCACAAGGAAGGTTGTTCTTGGGGGTTGGCCAGGACGCAAAGGCTTCATCAACACATGCATCATGTGATCTTGAAGTTCAGGTTCATTATAAAGGCATCTCGCTCCATCTGAGGGAATTCCAACCAGGACAATACAAAGCAATTCTATGGAAGGAGCAGTGTAGTGAATGGCCTCATTCATCCAATCAAGTATCCAGTAGTTGACATCAGATGCATCACCAGAGATATGCAGGGTGGCATAGAATTGAAGAATAAGTTCTTCATTCCAATCACACACGTCAGCAGAGAATGGTAGGACTCCAATTTCATGAAGAACATTAAGGACTAAACTGAAGCATGGAATGGACTCCGTATCCACATGAGGAATTTGTCAAATAGAACAGCATCATAGAAATTGACTTATGTAGCAGTCCAAAACCTCTTGCGCCTGAGCTTTGGAGCGTCATAAGGGTTTGCTCCAGTGAAGAAATGGTGCTCATCTAGGAAATTGGCCTTGCTGAACTTGGGACGTGTTAGGCATTTGATGGGCAGTGAGGGCTTTGGATGAAGATTTGGCTTGAAACGCCCGACAAACTCTTTGAGCACAATTTCAGTTTCTTTAGTCTGAGGAACTTGAATGGGAGGTTCTTAAGGTGCAGTCCTGGTGACATTTTCTTTAGCTGATGTAACTAGAAGTTCTTCAATAATAGACTGGAGTGGTGTATGTCTTTCATCCGATCCTGTAAGAATTTCTTCATTTGGGGCAGGTGTAAGAGCACATTTATCCACGTCTGGTTTTGGTAATTGATGACAATCCCTATGGACTAATGGTTGCCTTGAGTTATATTCGTAGGATTTGTCCACAGGCACTTCTTGAAGTACATGTGTTTGTTTCAAGGAGTTTATATAGTGATCCCATGGTATGGTAAGCATTGTCCAAGAGGAAGATCTCATACAACCCATGGAGGATGACATTAAGTGGTGATCTTCATCAAGGTTGCAGTGTGGAAGTTCAAGTGAAACATCCCGTGGAGATCATGCTTGAAGCTTGTCGTCCATTGTGGTGACAATGGACTTGTGAAGATGTGCCAAAGAGTGTCTCACCCATAGTAGAGTATGGGGGAGCAATCAACTAGTCTTCATCAAGCCAGTGCAATGAAGAAAGGTAGTCCATCTTAAGAAGGACAAGACCGCATCATCTAACTCAAGTGGACTATGCGCAAGGCAAAGGTTTGTCCTTGATAGGGTTTTCTATTTTACCGATCTCATAGTGGTAGTTGGGAGACTGGGTTATAGGATAGATAGCCTTACTATCAATGGGGCTCTCAAGTGAGTAGCTTGATTGTATTGTTCGTTGAGAGCTCAAACCATTTGCATCCTTGCATCATCATCTTTCTTGGTTCTTGTTTGGTGTTTCTCTTCGTGAGTTCTTGAACTTATTGTCAGCTTCATGACAAGCTCAAGTTCATCGAAAATGGAGTCTATATGCATCTTCTATGATGTTTTCGATGTTCGAGGTTTTGCAGGTTCTCCATTGACAGAGGTTTCACATCTCTATATAATTGGCATTTTCATACCGCCTCTATTGGTAGCTCTTGTCGTCGTGAATCCAACAAGCTTGAGTTTGCTCAATTCGGAGTTCATATGTGAAGGTTATGGCAGTTCTGGTTTTACTCGCTCCATCTGGCTGCTCTGGTTCTTTGTTACCCTCCTGACGGCGGTAGTACTGCTCGAGGGAGTGGTAGTACCGCAAGAGACAGCGGTAGTACCGCTCCTGTGAGTTGTAGTACTATTGTTCCCGGCACCTGATGCATGCCCTTGCGGTAATAGGCACGGATGTAATTTTTTACATCCGCCCTTGAGCGGTAATACCGTGATGTATGTCTGGTACTACCGTGCCGGACTTTTGCGCCGCTCCGCCCTCAGCTGAGGTAGGCACGAAAGTCATTTTTTACTTTCGTGCATCCCCTGAGCTAGATGATACCTACCATGCGGTAGTACCGTATTGGCGCGTGGTAGTGCCGCTCCGGCGGTTATACCACTCGTTGCCCTGTGTAATAGGTCTTCATCTAGTCACCACTATGCCAGTGGTAGTACCGCACCATATAGCGGTAGTACCTTAGCCTCTTGCGTAGTACCATGGCTTTGTGCGGTAGTCCCGTAGTGCGTGGGATGAGGGTGGGGATAACTGTTGGATCTCCCCCTTATAAAAGGGGGTCTTCTTCCCCAATGCACCTTATCTCTTGATCTCGAGTTTGCCCCCCCCATTGTTGACCTTCTTCCAGCTTGCTAACTCCCAATCCCTCCAATGATTCTTGCTAGTTCTTGAGGGAAAAGAGAGAGGAGATCTGGATCCACATTTATACCAATCACTTTATCCTCTAAGTGAGGGGAACCGCCTTGATCTAGATCTTGGAGTTCCTCGTGTTCTTCTTCGTTCGTCCTCTCACTTTCTTCCATAGCATTAGTTGTTGCGAAGGGATTTGGGAGAGAAGGACTTGGGCAATCCGTGTGCCCTTTCTATTGCATTTGGTACATAGGTTTGAATTCTCCACCGTGATACGTGGAAGTGAAGTTTGAGCAGCTTAATACTCTTAGGTGTTTGAGCAGCCTAGAGCTTCTTCCTCTTGGGTGCCTTGGCGCCCTAGACGGCTTGTGTTGCCTCTGAGCTCAATCATTGTGGTACAATGCTCTGGGCAAGCTTCGGGGTCTCCAATTAGGTTGTGGATATTGCCCCGAGCATTTGAGGTCACCTCGGAGCCATAATCCATTATGGTGAAGCTTCATGGTATCGTTGGGATCCTCTAATTAAGTTGTGGAGATTGCCCCAACCTTGTTTGTACGGGTTCGGTGACCACCCTCAAGGGTCCCTTAGTGGAATCACGACATCTTGCATTGTGCGAGGGCATGAGGAGATTACGATGGCCCTAGTGGCATCTTGGGGAGCATTGTGCCTGCACACCACTCCGAACGGAGAATAGCATTCGCAAGGGTGTGAACTTCGGGATACATCATTGTCTCCGCGTGCCTCGGTTATCTCTTACCCGAGCCCCTTTAGTTATGCACTTTAATTTGTGATAGACATATTGTTTCTTGTTATATATCTTGCTATCACTTAGTTGTCTATCTTGCTTAGCATAAGTTGTTGGTGCACTTAGGTGAGCCTAATTGTTTTCAGTTTTGTGCTTGACTATTTAAACGATAGTTTTATGCCACATTTGTTCAAGCCTAAACAGTAATTATTTTAAAGCGCCTATTCACCCCCCCTATAGGCAACATCCACATCCTTTCAGCGGGCGACTAAGGAATTTGAGGAAGAGTAGTGGTGATTGGCAAATTTAGGTGAGCAGCTCCCCAATATTCGTCATTGATGACATGAGTTGTAGATCCAATGTCCACATCCTCTTCAATTTCTTCAACTTCGGCTTCTTCAGAAGTGAGTTGAGACTGAGGTGATGATAACTACAGGGGTGAAGCACTTGCTTCCATCCTTTTCTTTGCGACTTCCTTCTCTGCAGCCTTGGTCTTCTTTGCTTCTGATGCAGAAAGAAGTGTGTCTTTATTCACTCTTGAAGATTTTGCAATCGGGGCAACTGATGGAGTTGGTGCATTTTCTTCAAGCACGACTAATGCATTCATCCTGATGGTCTTAGATTCTTCAGGCACAACAAATTCTTCAGTTGGCCTGGCAAATTCTTTAGATGCAACAATGGATGTTTCCCTGGCAGATTCTTCAGCAGGCTGAGCAGATGCTCTAGCCTAAGGAATTTGTGGTTGCGATTTTGCTGCAACCCTTGAGTTGTGGCCCTTGGTGACTTTGTCAGCGACGTTTATAGATCGAACCTTGGCTCCTTACCAATATGCATAGTAGTAATCAAATTCATCAATAAGGCCTTTGATCTCCTTTTGTACAGAGACCAGTTGAAATGGTGTCAGCTTCAGAACATTGTTCTTCATGAAGCGTTCCTTCTTGTACTGAGCCTTCTTGGCTTGTCTAGCCTTTTTCAAACATCCATTTTGCTTCAGCAATGTAAGCAGTGAGGACATGGCTTGGAGCAGGAGGCATCTTCAAATCATCAATGGGAGTGTTAGGGTCCTTGTAACAAATGTTAAGGAAATCGAGCACAATCCTTGATTCGGGCATAAGAGGAATTTGAGAGCCCTTTGCCTAGGGCAACTCTCTCTGGCTTCTTTTTGATGATTGCGGCAAGTTCCTCATCATCGACTTCATCATCCTCAAATTCTGAGGCAACTTGAAATATCACTTTCTTCAGATGAGGACTTGGTCGTGTACCTCGTCCTGCAGTTGCTTTCATCTTGAGTAGAGTAGGACTGGTTGATGAATGTGCTTCAGCTGAGGAAGTTGCAGAAGCCCCTCAAGCAATTGAAAAAACTATAGTCCTCTAGCATGTTGCAAGGTGCATTGGCGTTGAGGACTTTGCAGCTATAGCTAAGGATTGTGCAGCCATAGAGGGCATTGTCCTTACCTTTGAATAAGTTGCCTGAGAGGGTTGCTCTGAGGACTTTGAAGTTGAATACTTTGGCCTGTTTGACAATTTCTTCTTCACGGCCTTCTTTGGAGCCATTCTAGAGGTAGATGTCACAGCCTGACACCGACGCTCCAAAAGATTCCCCTTTTATTTCCATTCTCATCTTGTGTTTTGTTGGTTGTTTCATTAATCATCGCATCATTCGCTCCATCTGCATAGCAACAACATTTTGTCAACATGAGTTTTCAACCTTGCATCCATTCGTAGTCGTCGGTTCTCTCCGTTCTTGCGGTTGCCCATTTTGAGACCAACCACACACGCACATGCCCGCGTCACCATTTAAAAAATCGTTTTTAAAGCGCTTGAGAAATATTCTCGGATTGGGTTGAAAGTTCGCATGTGGACTTGTTTTATTCTCGGTAGACCGCCTGCCAAATTTCATCGCAATCAGAGGTCGTTTGATATCCGAATGGTCGACTGTAGCAACATAGTCATCAATTTAATTATCGGATGTTTTCGATTTATAACAACTCTGTCACGGGCCGCAAACCTCCCTCTCTTTTTGGCCCAACCACCTCTACACAGCCCACAAGACCAACTAGCCCCCTCCTCTTCTGGACCGCCTGATCGAGATCCCATGGTCTGAAAATGGAGCAAATCAGCAAACCCTAGCCGCATTTGCTATAAATAGACCCTAACCTCACAACCCTAATCCCTATCCTCGAATTCCGTGCGAGCCCGACCCCCCTAGCCGCCCCCACCCATGCCCTGTCTCCCTCTAGTGCGTAGGGCCCGCCTCGGGCCCGGGTTGTTGCCACCACCAGTGAACTCCACGAGCCTCCCGTGCTCAACACCTCCTTGTCCACCCTTCCATGAGCCCGCATCCCCGCCGCCCAATGACCTTCCCCACACCGGCGGACACTGGAGTCCCGCCGCCGGCGACCACCGGGTCGAGCCCCACGCCGCCCCTCTCCTCCTTCCTCCCATCCGCAGGAGCCACCATGGCCGAAGCTATGCAGCACCACCACCCTTGGAGTACGCCACCCCGTGCCCGATCTGCGTCACCATGGCCTGGATCCGGTGCGGGCACACCGGATCCGCCCATCTTGCTGCTTGCTGGAGCTTGTGCCGGCCGTGTCCGCCCTTGCCGGTTGGATCTTTTGACGCCCTTAGCAATCTCCTACTCGAGCGGGAGGAGAATGACCAGCGACGGCCGCTCGCGTGCAACTTCCGCTCATGGGCATGCCTCCCACAGTGCCAACCGATCTGGAGCGCCAAGGTACAGCCCGCTCCTCTAGTCGGCCCAGCTTCGGATGGCCCAATGTGAGGAACCTAGCGCAGATTCCCTATCCCACGCTATGTGCGTCATATTATATCATGCGCCAGTTTTGCTATTGGCCCATCATGCATCATATTCGGCCCGTGTAGTTTTTTTCCAGATTCTGCGAATTTGCCTATTTGTCCTGAGAATTATAGAATTGCATAAAACCCCCTAGACTTCATTCATTCAATAGCTTCTCAACTGGGCATCGGATTAAAAAACTTTATATATCAAACTTGTCTAAAATGTTGTTTAGATTCACAATATCCAATTTTCAACCCTATTTAAAATGATTAACTTGCTTTTTTCATGGAATTTGTGTCAATGCCGTGTTAGGATGATTTATTTCCTAACTAATAAATCATACGTCTGATAAAAATGACCAATATATGTAACTTGACTACCAAAACGAGTAGAATCACATGCCACACTTTATTTTTATGTTTAATAAATATAATACATGTTTAGTACAGATCTGTACCAAATTCATAATATGCATGTGGGGTCATTTTGGAAATGCTATATGTTGCGTCCGACCTCATTTAAAATGCCTAGGTGATGTAGTTGTTCATGCTTCACCTCTTGCCATGATAAAAAACATTTAATATGGTTATTTAGTTAAACAACATTAACCACAGTTCTCATAATACGGAGAGTTATTATTTTGTTATATGTGTGTTCTCCTTCTCCAGTTAAAATTGCTTTAATTCCCTCTTCACCGTATGCCATGACCATCCTTGTTAAACAACATTTAATATTGACGAGTACCTAAATGATAATGAACTAAGTTACTCAAGCGCGGAGTCTCGTCAATATGCAACTCGATGCATATTGAGCTTCACTTAATGTGTACGATTTGTTGATGTGATCTGACATGCCTTGCATATTTAAACCGGACGTGCATCATAATTGATTGTGCATCATGTCATGAATTTTTTGTGGTGTTCTCGTGTGTTGAATGTTGTTTCTGATTTGCGTATTCTTGATAGAGTTCCAAAAGCGTTTGGAGTGTGAGTATTCGTTCGACTATGTTCACTCGTCTTCTTTATGGACTCGATCTTCTTCCAAGCAGGATCTCAGGCGAGATGACGCATTTCCCTGGATACCACTACTATCATTGCCATGCTAGATGTCTCGTTTTCTATCGCTATGTCGCGCTACCTACCACTTGTTTGACAAGCCTCCCAACATTGCCATGATAAGCCTCTAACCCCTCCACATCCCACCAAACCATTGTTTGGCTATGTTACCGCTCGCTCAGCCCTTCTTATAGCGTTTCTAGCTGCAGGAGCAATTGCTTCCATGTGTCAACACGGACATTCTTTTGTTATATCACAATATTATTGCTATTTAATTTAATGCACATATATAATTGGTAAAAGGTGGAAGGCTTGGCCTTTTGCTCAGTTTTTTGTTCCACTTTTGATGCCCTAGTTACCCGTGTATCTGTGTTATGTTCCATATTGAGCACTCCTAACATGCTCGGGGTTGTTATGGGGACACCCATGATTTTTGTTTTAGGATAAAGCTTGTCTGGCAAGGCCCAACATTGGTTGTACATTTGCCTAATAACTAATATACCTGCATAGGGAGTAATTAACCCTAGGATCTTTAGTCAACAACCCGAGCAAGTGCTCCTCATGAGTGTTTGTCTAAACTAGAGTCGTGTGTGGGGCCAACCCGGGGCAACTCGGGAGATTTCTATCAGGCCACTGTACGTTGTGCTTATCCAGACGTGTTTTCAGAAGAAGATACGCAGGTCCTATCGGGTTCGTCGACACGTCGGGCGGTCTTGCTAGACTTGTTTTACCTTTCTCCATTGTCTTCTGTGAGGAATTTAGATCTTCTTCAGGCTATCTCGAGGTGTCGGTTTTCCAGTGGAATTTCTTATGAAGATCACGAGATTCGTGTTTGAAGTTATTCCCGCGGCGTGTGGTTAATTTGCGATGGATGAGTTGGAGCACCCCTGTAGGGTTAAATCTTTCGGAAAGCCATGCCCGCGGTTATGTGGCAACTTGGAAACTTTGTTTAACACCCTGTCATAGTAAACTTGAAGTAAACTCAAATAAAATACACCAACTATGTCCGTAACCATGATTGTCTCTTCTCGTGAGTCCTTATCCGAGAGAGAACACGGTGGGGTCAAGTTTGACATAAGTAGGTGTTTAGGATCACTTAGTGCTCATTACTAGTTCACGTCTGTTATGCGTAGACCACCATACTTTATTTTCTATATTCGTAAGTTAGCCACTCAAATAAATGCTTAGCCGCTTGCTGTAGCCTAACCATTTAACCATACCTCACCCATAAAGCTTTGCTAGTCTTGATACCCTTGGAAATGAGATTGTTGAGTCCCTGTGGATCACAGATTACTACAACACCAGTTGCAGGTACAGGTAATGCAATGCTCTGATGTGAGAGCGATGCTTGTTTGATTTAGAGTTCTTCTTCATCATCATCAATCTAGAATGGGTTTCAGGTGACAACCTGGGATAGAAAGGATGGATTTCATTTTATCATTTTGTTTCAACCGTAGTTGGACCCTGCTCTTTTGTATGATGTTTGAATATGCTGTTGTATTGATGTGATCTTGATGTAGCTTGTGGCGAGTGTAACCGAATTCCATATACTCATATCTTCTATACATGTACTTGTAATGATATTCATTCTTGCGAAACGACGAGATGCGCTTCTATCCCTGTCAAGGCCCTAATGCCAAAATAAGGATAGGATTGCATCTTGGGCGTGACAAGTTGGTATCATAGATAGTACCGACCTAGGAGTCCCCTTGATTTATCAAACTTGGCCGAGTCGAGAGTCTAGTGAAAAACTATTTTGAGTCTAGTTATATCGGAGAGTAGGATTCTTTTTATTTCTGTTCTACAATGTGGTGAGGAATTACGACTTAGGAATTTTGATTCTACCCTCTTCTCACTCAAATTTTTTTAGGATCACGTGGATATTTTGGAATCTATATGATGCTGATGTGACAAAGTTTTATACTTGGTGCCTCCTGTTATCGAGGAGTAGAGCTCCAGGGGATTCTTGACACATCATTATCGTTTAGTTTCCTTAGTATCTCAGGATGGAGGATGTTCGAAATTTCTTCAATACTTCTAATGGTGAGATAAGGTCGGAGTCACCCAGTACTAGGGAGGCGTTCGGGTACTGCCATGTTTGGTATCATTGTGTTTTCGGTGGTCCAAGATAGATGGAGTTCCGAACCCTCTGGTTATGTGTTGACGGATGGATACAGTTGGAATGTAGGGCTTGTTAGTTGTGTGAGATATTTTTCCTGCCTGTATTCCCAACACCCGATTGCATAAACAAAGATTTCGGAAATTCTTAGTTGGAAATTCAAGTAGTTACCTAGGATATCTTTCAACAAATGTGTGATGTGAGGTTGGAGTTCGATATCTAGTGGATTCGTTTGTTCACGGTCTTTCTTATAGAGGACAGTCTCGATATATGTCATCAGATATTCTTTGTCAAGCCTTGTAGTTCGCTACGCCTAGGGAGCATATCCGTTCGTCATTTCAATATGACAATCCAATGTATGATCGAGCCCATGCGAACCTTACCACAAAAATATCGAGCGGAATCGCTGTCATGTATTTGTTTTGGCTTGTTTCGTAAGCCTCATCCTTTCTTTTCTTTGTGAATATGGTAATTCGAGTTGCTTTGATGTCAACTAGTGATTTCATATCTTTTCTGAGTAGTGTTATCATATTTTACGGGAATGCTAATCCTTTTGTTCAAATGGAGTTGTCATTGAATTCTTCTCAACCCGAGTGCTTCTCTTCAAGATATTCAATCCTGTCCAATATTTGCAAGATCAATCCTCATGTTTCTTTCCAGAGTTGTTTTCATCCATCCTAAGTTGTCTTTGTTTTTCCTCACCCTCCCGCCCTTTTTCTTCAATGATTAAATTCTCATCCAAATGTCTTTCTTTTCATCGATGCTTCCGCTATCTTTTCTTTTGTATTGTATCTGGTGATTCATTGTGAAGATCCTCAAGTGATTCGAATTCATCATTTCCTTATTCTTGTTTTCCTTCCCGGCGCATTCAATTCAAGATCTCGGTGTTCTTCATATCCTTTTCAATGGCTAAATGCTTTCCCTATCATTTATTCTATATTGTATCTGGTGATTCTTGTGGAGATTGTCAGGAGTTTCAATTTCAAGATATTTTCTCATACTCTTTGTTCTTGTTGTTATTCTTCTCCGGTGGATTCAATTCAAGCTCTTAGTGTTCATCATATCCTTCCTCATTCGTGAAATGATTGCCCATGTCAGAAATTCTGTCCAAGTATCTCTTGTTTAGTCATCTCGCTTTTCTACCCAGAGTGCTCAAGATATCTCAGAAGTTTTGTGTTTTCATTCAATAACCCTTTCAAATTATTTCAAGGGTCTCATATCATCAAGTTCTTAATTTCTACCGACACAGCTTCTCTTTTTAATCAATCGTTTCAACGGAGTTTTCTTTGAGTAGGCCCATGACCCACCGGTTATTCCCCGGGATCTAACCTGGCTCTTCTAATATTTCTAGAGAGGTCCTCAAGTTCTTCTCAATATGATGTAAGAATGATTTTCCTCAGTCATATCCCTTCTAAAAGATCGCTTCTAAATCATTTTCATCATTAGGTCAACCTTTCCTTATTCATTGTTCTGGAGTATCTTAGTAATTCATGGTGTTGTTTCTCGCCATTACTCTCAGTACTGAAGACCGAAGGAGAGTTTCTCGTAATCTTGGCCCATTGTCTTGAAGATTTGTCATCTCACCTTCATGCTTTCCTCTAAAATTGTTTCCGTTCATGAGAAATTTATCCCATATCTACCCGGTGCATTAAGAGTTGTTTTCATTTCTCGATCTTGCAGAAGCCCATCATTTCAGAAGATTCCTCCTTCTCAGCTTTCATCTTTCATTCTGTAATTCTTCTCAATTGTTGTTCCTTCATTCGTATCTCAATTATTCCGGTGCCTTGTGAAGTTTTCCATTAGGTGTATCGTGATCTCTTCGTTCCCATGTATCTCCATTTATTCGTAACATCTTCATTTCTTTCAAATTCTTACCTGTGTTTCGTTCAAGACTTCTTCAAGTGTGTTCTCTATCTCTCTTTCCTATCATTTTCAAAAGAATAAGTGGTGTTTAAAATCCATTACTTGTCATCAATTTAGCTTGATGAAGGATAAGCATAACATAAATCTTATTCTTAATTCATCAATTGATTTCAATCCTTCTTGCGGAGATTTGCATGATATCAATTTCGGGTTTCAAGTGTTCTCGTCTTTCATTTTCCACAGTTCCTAGTTTTCTCAAGTATCTTGTTGCCAAGATTCATCTAATTCATAGCAAGGCCTCAATCTTGTTCTTTTTGTACCATCAATGTCAAGCTTCAGTCTTTCATTCTGGAGTTCATCTCGATGCTTCTTCATGGTTGTTTGTTAAGGATGTAATTCTTCTTGAAGTGTTCTTCAAGATTCTTGTTGGTGGTGCTCAAGCGTTCTTTATCTTCGATTTCTAAGTTCAATTCCTTCTCCATTGTATTTTGAGATGGTTTTAATAAATTCTTGATTATGAAGAGTCTCGAATGGAAAATGTCAAGAATGAGATAAGTAAACCCATCTTGTTTTCTCGGAGTTATCTTTAGTTGCATTTCATCTAAAGCATTTCATAAGGATTGTTGCTATCTTGGTGTTATTAATGATTCGAGTCTTCTCCTCTTCTTAGTGAAAGAAGTTTTCATCTCTTTTGCTCCAAAGCAATCAATTATTTCTGTTGTGGTAGGTTGTCACCTCATAATTTTGAGATGTTTTCCATAAGCTCATTAGAAGCTATTCTTTTCATTGTTGATTCTCCATCAACTCCGTTTAAGCATGCTTTTCAAATTCATTGGTGGTAGAAGTTGCCATTTTCTTCTCCGTTCTCTTCTCTCCAAAGATCTAACATCTATTCTTTTGTTCTGGAGGCATCATGATGTTGCTCTTTTCAACTCACATCTAGTTTGATTAAGATCATGTTCTTCCTTTGCTTGTCCATTAACCGGAGTGCTATGTAATCTTTTCATGATCCTTCCATCTTATGAAGTTTTGATTCTAATCCAACCGATGTCTGGTGTCTCTCTTTCAATTTCTTTCCATCATATCAAAATTTCCCCCTCTATCTTATCGAAGTGTTGTCGAAATTTCTTGTGAATTCTTGCTTGTTCACATGTCATTCTTCATCTTGTTGTAACCTTCAATGATGATTGGTTTCCCTCATTTGTCACAGAGGCAACTAAGTTTTACCTCTTGTGCTTTCTCTTCCCTTCTCATTCTAGATCTTGGGGCGAGCTGCTCATGTAGTGGAGGAGAGTTGTAATAGCCCGAGATCGACGCTCCAGAAGATTCCCCTTTTATTTCCATTCTCGTCTTGTATTTCGTTGGTTGTTGCATTCATCATCGCATCATTCGCATTATCTTCATAGCAACGACATTTTGTCAACAAGAGTTTTCAAACTTGCATCCGTTCATAGTCGTCGGTTCTCTCCATTCTTGTTGTTGCCCGTTTCGAGACCAACCACACACGCACGCGCCCACAGCATCGTTTAAAAAACATTTTAAAGCGGGTGAAAAATATTCTCGGATTGGGTTGAAAGTTGGCGTGCGGTCTTGTTTAATTGTTGGTAGACTGCCTACCAAATTCCATTGTCATAAGAGGTCATTTGATACCCGAACGGTCGACCCTAGGAGTGTAGTCATCAATTTAATTATCGGACATTTTCGGTTTATAAAAACCCAGTCTAGGGCCGCAAACCTCCCTCTCTTGTTGGCCCAACCACCTCTACACAACCCACTAGCCCAACTAGCCCCCCTCCGCTTCCGGACCGCCCGATCGAGATCCGACGGTCCAAAAACGGTGCAAATCTGCTAACCCTAGCCCCATTTGTTATAAATAGACCCTAACCTCGCAACCCTAACTCCTATTCTCGAATTCTGTGCGATCTCGATCCCCCTAGCCGCTGCCCATGCCCTGTCTCCCTCCAACGCGCATGGCCCGCTGAACCAATCTGAGGCCCGCCTCGGGCCTAGGTCGTCGCCGCTGCAAGGGAACTCCCGAGCCTCATGTGTTGAATGCCTCCTCGTCCATGCTATCGTGAGCATGCGTCCCCACTGCCCGATGACCTTCCCCATCCTGGCGGACACCAGAGTCCCACCACCGGCGACCACCGGGTCAAGCCTGCGCCACCCCTCTCCTCCTTCCTCCCATCCATAGGAGCCGCCACGGACGTGGCTACGAAGCACCGCCACCCTTGGAGTCCATCGCCCCGTGCCTGATTTGCGTCACCATCGCCTGGATCTGGTGCGGGCAGACCGGATCCGCCCATCTCGCCGCTCGCTGGAGATTTTGCCGGCCGCGTTTGCCCTTGCCGGTTGGATCTTCCGGCGCCCTTGGCAACCTCCCGCTCGAGCGGGAGGAGAACGGCCAATGACGCCCGCTCGTGTGCAGCTTCCACATGTGGGCAGGCCTCCCGCAGTGCCAGCTGGCCTAGAGCGCCAAGGCCCAGCCGGCCGAGCTTCGGATGGCCCAATGTGAGCAACCCAGCGCAGATTCCCTATCCCATGCTATGTGCATCATATTATATCATGCGCCAATTTTGTTGTTGGCCCATCATGCATCATATTCGGCTCGTGTAGGTTTTTTTTCAGATTCTGCTAATTTTCCTATTTGTCATGACAATTATAGAATTGCAGAAAACCCCCTACACTTCATGCATTCAATAGCTTCTCAACCGGGCATCGGATTAAAAAAATTTATATATGAAACTTGTCTAAAATTTTGTGTAGATTCACAATATCCAATTTTCAACCCTGTTTCAAATGATTAACTTCCTTTTTAATGTAATTTTCGTCAATGCCATGTTAGGATGATTTATTTCATAACTAATAAAACGTAGGTCCGATAAAAATGACCAACATATGTAACTTGACTTGAAAAACGAGTAGAATTCATAATATGCATGCGGGGTCATTTTGGAAATGCTATATGTTGCTTCCGGCCTCATTTAAAATGCCTAGGTGATGTGGTTGTTCATGCTTCACCTCTTGCCATGATAAACAACATTTAATATGGTTAATTAGTTAAAAAAATTAACCACAGTTCACATAATGTGGAAAGTTATTATTCTGTTATATGTGTGTTCTCCTTCTCCAGTTACAATTGCTTTAATTCCCTCTTCACCGTATGACATAACCATCCTTGTTAAACAACATTTAATATTGACGAGTAACTAAACAAGAATGAACTAAGTTACTCAAGTGTGGAGTCTCGTCAATATGCAACTCAATGCATATTGAGATTCACATAATGTGTAGGAGTTGTTAATGTGATTTGCCATGCCTTGCATATTTGAACCGACATGGATCATACTAGATTGTGCATCATGTCATGAATTTGTTGTGGTGCTCTCGTGTGTTGAATGTTGTTTCTGATTTTCTTCTTCTTGATAGAGTTCCGAAAGTATTCGGAGTGTGATGATTCGTTTGACTATGTTAGCTCGTCTTCTTCATCGACTCGTCTTCTTCCATGCAGGATCTCAGGCAAGATGACACATTTTCCTAGATACCACAACTATCATTGCCATGCTAGATGTCTCGTTTTCTATCGCTATGTCACGCTAGTTACCACTTGTTTGACAAGCCTGCCAACATTGCCATGATAAGCCTCTAACCCCTCCACATCCTAGCAAACCATTGTTTGTCTATGTTACCGCTCGCTCAGCCCTTCTTATAGCGTTTCTAGATGCAGGAGCAATTGCTTCCATGTGTCAACATGGACATTCTTTAGTTATATCACAATATTATTGCTATTTAATTTAATGCACATATATATTTAGTAAAAGGTGGAAGGCTTGGCCTTTTGCTCGGTGTTTTGTTCCACCTTTGTTGCCCCTAGTTACTTGTGTGTCGGTGTTATGTTCCATATTGAGCGCTCCTAACATGCTCGGGGTTGTTATGGGGACTCCTTTGATTTTTGTTATAGGATAAAGCTTGTCCGGCAAGGCCCAACATTGGTTCTACATTTGCCTAATAACTAAAAACCTACATAGGGAGTAATTAACCCAAGGATCTTTAATCAACAACCCGGGCCAGTGCTCCTCATGAGTGTTGGTCCAAACTAGATTCGTGAGCGGGGCCAACCCGGGGCAACTCGGGAGATCTCTATCAGGCCACTATACGCTATGCTTATCCGGTCGTGTCCTGAGAATGAGATACGCGGCTCCTATCGGGTTCGTCGACACATCGAGCGGTCTTGATGTACTTGTTTTACCTTTCTCGAATGTCTTGCATGAGGAATTCCGATTTCCTTCTGGCTATCTAGATGTGTTAGTTTTCTGGTGGAAGTGATTATGAAGATCACGGGATTCGTGGTCGAGGTTATTCCCCTGCCGTGTGGTTAATTTGTGATGGATGAGTTGGAGCACCCCTGCAGGGTTAACTGTTTCAGAAAGCCATGCCCGCGGTTATGTGGCGACTGGGAAACTTTGTTTAACACCCAGTCACAGTAAACTTGAAGTAAACTCAAATAAAATACACCAACTATGTGCGTAACCATGGCAATCTCATCTCGTGAGTCGTTATCCGAGAGAGAACATGATGGGGCTATGTTTGACGTAAGTAGGTGTTCAGGATCACTTAGTGATCATTACTAGTTACCATTTGTTATGCGTAGACCAACATACTTTATTTTCTGTATTCGTGAGTTAGCCACTCAAATAAATGCTTAGCCGCTTGCTGCAGCCTCACCACTTAACAATACCTCACCCATAAAGCTTTGATAGTCTTGATACCCTTGGAAATGAGATTGATGAGTCCCTGTGGCTCATAGATTACTACAACAACAGTTGCAGGTTTAGGTAATGCGATGCTTTGACGTGAGAGCGATGCTTGCTTGATTTGGAGTTCTTCTTCTTCATCAATCTAGGATGGGTTCCAGCTGGCAGCCTAGGATAGCAAGGATGGATGCCATTTTATCATTTGGTTTCGTCCGTAGTCGGACCCTGCTCTTTTGTATGATGTTTGAATATGTTGTTGTATTGATGTGATCTTGATGTAGCTTGTGTCGAGTGTAAGCCAATTCCATATACTCATCTCTTTTGTACATGTACTTGTAATGATATCCATTCTTGCGAAAATGACAAGATGCACTTATATCCCTGTCGAGGCCCTCGTGCCAAAATAAGGATAGGATCGCATCTTGGGCGTCACAGTAGAGGCCTCAGAAGTAGCAGCAGATACGTTAGCAATAGAGTCTTCATTGAATTTTGCAATAGCTTTCTTAGAAGCCTTAGCCAGGTTGGCTTGACGTTTTGCCCATTCTTTGGGAAATTCCTCACCTCTTTTGATGCTTGAGGGATCAGCTTCTGGACCTTCAGCTAGCAGAGGTCTTGGGCAAGGATGAGTAACAACAAATTTCTTCATGTGCTTTGGAATTAAATATATGTACTCCTTCCATTCTTTTTTCCATCTCCTCTCAATCTTCTATAAGTGAATTTTGCGCTTGTCTTTCGATTCGTTGCCATATTTTTGTTCCTTAGGTGTGCAATAGTCACCATATATATCCTCTGGGATTTCAAAGGCAGTGTTATCTTCAGCCTTCTTCCTTCCTTTGTGAGGTTTTTTCCCTTCATCCATTTTCTTCACTTGAGGAATATGAACTTTTGAAGATTCTAAAGATGTATGCAAAATTTCTTCGAGGAAAGATGCAAATGAGTTAGGTTGATGAGAACCTAGTAATTCATCAACATACATTTTGTACTTGTTAACAGAGTATAGGTGCAAAGAATTTGAAGAGATCATATGCGTTCTCAGAAATTTTGCAAAGATTAAAAAGTTTGAGGAATTTGACCATAGATGTCTTGAAGAATTTCACTAAGTGTTCTTGACTTCGGTTCCAGAGTTGTGCCGATTTGGAAATTTGCACAATTGAGGAATCTTTTTAAGAAAATCATCACTTATAGAAATAAATCGAGAGAAACAAGTTATAGGTGTTCTTATGAATGAATTCTTGAAGAAGAAACACCTTTTGAAGACTTTGAGAAATTTATATGAATCAAATGCGGTAATAAAATTGCATCTTAATTACCACTAAAGAAGAACACGACGAATAGGAAGGTGGAACGGAGCAGTTTGTCAGTTCATATCTCCCATGCCCTAGCTTGGGGGAGGGAGACAGCTACAGCGGCGATGGAGTGAAGACTTCTACGGCCAATGTGAGTACGACAACGAGGTAAAGGAAGCAAAGCTCTTTCTCTCTAGGGATGATGAGGTTAGCGGCAGAGATAGGTTTTGAGCTCGGGGAGCGATGGAAGTGAAGAGTAACTCGAGCAAGTGAAATGGAGGGGGTATATATATAGGGAGGTGAAAAAGTGAACATTCCGAAGATTTAGGACATGTATACCCCTGACCCTTGCTATCCTGTGGACATATGTCACCCACGTACTGAGAAGTGAATATAGTGGGGGATCGTGGGTTATCCAGTCGTGGGAAGTGGGATAGGTTAGAGAGCAACCGACAAAACTAAAATCAAAATTTTTAATGTTTCGTTCATAAATTCTTCAGCTAACAAAGACACAATGAAGACTTTGAATGGGTTTCAAATAGAATGCATATGAAGAATTTATGAATAGATTGGGTTCAGTTTAGCATAGAGGGGGAACGGTTCCGATCACATTCACTTAGAAGAAAATCAACTTGAAGCAATAGCAACAAGTGAATGGTGTTGAGGACATTGAAAACTAAATTATATATATAGTCAATGAAGAACAACAATTGCATAGCTTGAAGAATTTGAAAATTTGAGGAATTTGCAAACTTGAGGAATTTGAAAATCTCAAGAATTTGCAAAATGACAAAAACCTCAACTTTTCATAATTTTAACTATGGTTAGTGGCGTGACCCACCGTATAAGAATGATGATTTTAGACACCACGTACAATTGTCGTAGGGTTCCGAGAATCAAATTCTTCAAACTTAGAGGGTTATTCTTCATTGGTTGAAGAAAACTGTTACTTCGTGTGTTGCACATCTAAGTCATCAATTTTGCATGAGGGTTAGGATGTGTGTCCTTTCAAAGAAAATTCAAAGATTCTAAGATATTTAGCTCACAGTACAACTTGCAAAATCTCATCTCATCCAAGGCCTTAGTGAAGATATCAGCCAATTGTTCTTTAGTGTTCACGTGGTCAATGGAGATGTCGCCCTTCAATACATGATCTCAAAGAAAATGATGACGAATCTGGATGTGCTAGGTCTTGAAATGTTGAACTGGGTTGTAAGCAATCTTGATAGAGCTCTCGTTGTTGCAGTAGAGAGGCACATTCTTCAACTTGATTCTGTAGTCCTTGAGGGTTTGTTTCATCCACAACAACTGAGCGCAACAGAAACCAGCAGCAATGTAATCAACTTGAGCAGTAGATAATGACACACAGTTCTGCTTCTTTGAGGACCAACAGACTAAGGATCATCCAAGGAAATGACATGTTCCTAAGGTTGACTTGTGATCCACTCGATCACCAGCATAGTCACAATCAGAGTATCCAATGAGGTGAAGATTTGAGCCCTTAGGAACCACAATCCAAGCGTTGGTGTGCGAGCTAAGTATCGATGTGGGGACCCTGAGTCATAGGTCGTGATCACCGAATGCACGTGTACAACGATCCCAGAGATCAATGCTCACTTAACACACAAAAGCTGAATAACAAGAGTCTTACATCCACATTTAGCGTCTTACAAAAATAAAGATCATGAAGGTCTAATCTTACATAGGTAGGGCCGGAAGGGCCAAACACTTAAATAGAACAAACAATGGAAATCTTGATCGAAAGTGTGAACCCATGCTATTTGCCTTAAACATAGGCATTCTGACTGGGAAGCGTTCTAGTACGCATGTTCGTCACCAACGCTCTCTTCAACATACTCCTGTTCTTCAATGCTTGGCCAATTAAATAACCAGTGGCAAGACAATGAGTACTTTGAATGTACTCGCAAGAAACCCAAGTTGTGGAACAAGGTAATAATGATGCATGATATAACACTAAGTAGGTAATTTGCGGAAAGCCAATTTTCAATGCAATCACATGATCAAGTACTACGTAAGCATGCATCAACAGTTTGACAGGTATCCATATGGACAAGTTATAGATATCATCATAAGCAGGGGTCAAACATCTCATGTTCATTCATCATGCTAAGTCACCGGACTTAGTTCAGTTACCATGCTAAGTCATCGGACTTAGCTCAAGTATCATCTTTGTCTCCAACACACTCACACACCAGTTAGTGAAAACATTTGGACGTAGCACAAGAGCGGTCATCCAACTGTCCTTAACCGTGGACACGGCTATTGGAATAGTTTTACACTCTGCGGAGGTTGCACACTTTACCCACAAGACTCGGGGAACTTCCGTGTCATCCACGACTCGTGGTATATATCATACACGAGGTAAGCACCCGAACAATGCCTTTCCCCTAGCGATACTAGACAAACAATCCACTCGATTCGTACCCAGCCCTCATGATGTACATCACACGAGCCTCGCTCTAATCATACCATCCATGAGGGGACCAATGGTGTGCCCGGTGCTCGGTACCATCCAGACCGGTACGACCACGTATCGAGAGTGCCCATGCCACTCCCGCCACTAGTAATGTAGGCTCCTTGCTAGTACCCACCAAGGTAATCAACAAAGCCCCGTCCCATAAGGGGTATCGTGGTTGTGCATGTAAGGTTGGAGTAATGGTCGCAACTTACACCAATCCATTTTTGAAAAGACATTCTCATCTTGTTCCGGCATACCACTTCTTTCTCAAGTGGTCACCCATCTTATCATCATCTCCCTCGGGCATTAGTGTCACCGAACGGGGTTTTTGACAAGTCTTTGAAAGAGTCACTTCCTTTCCATCACTATGCATAAATCCCATCCCACTTGCGTAGCATCTATTAGCATCCTAACTACACCCACCCGCATAACCCTCATAAGGTGGTAGGGTCATGCATGATGCAAGTGTCAATGGTAAGAGTTTCGGAGGCAACCACTGAAGGGGGGATACCACATCATGATCAAACATCAAAACAAAAAGTGCTATATGTCATGCATGAAAAAGTTTCTTAACATGGTCAAAGGGCTGCTTGCGTGTCTCAACAAAGTCCCCGGGGTCTTCGAAGTCTTCGGGTCCAACTTCTTCGTCAACAGCACAATCTATCGTCGTGAATAAAAGCGATAAAAGTAAGTATCGTACAAAAACAGAGCACTCAAGCCACTAATAAAAATGCTACCCTATTCTAATAAATACTAGAGACTATAGTAAAAACGTTTGTTTACTATTGTGAAGTTGAAAAGATTTTCAAAAATATTTAAAACAGGGCTGATATGGCCAAATAGGGGGTTTTAAAATAAAACAGTACATAAAATGTTTTCAAACATTTTTACAAGTGGAACTAATAAATTCTAGGGAATATTCTAAGATTTTGGGTGGAAAAATATTTGGAATTAGATTTAATTTGTGCCCTATGGAATTTTTGGAAGGAAAACAGGAAAAAGAAAAAGAAACATGGCACTCTCCCCTAGGCTAAGTGCCCAGCCGCACTGAGCCAACCGGCCAGGCCGGCCTAGCTGAGTTGCGGGCGCGCGCATGGCCAGGTTTGAACCTGACGCGCAGGCCCAGCGTCAGCAAGAGAGATGGAGAGGGAGAGGGGCGCGGGGATGACAAGTGGGGGCCACCTGTCATCTCCTTCCTCTCTACAGGAGGGGAAGGGCGCTCACCAACGATGAAGGAGTGCACGGCGAGGGAAGCGGAGGGCAGGAATGGACTCAGGATGTTTCCACCATTTGGGGGTGCCGGAGATGGCCATCGGGGAGGCACAGATCAACGGCGACGAGGTCCCGCGGCAGAGGAGCTTCGGGTGGGGGTCGGTGTGGTCGTCCCGTGCTGCAAAAAGGACGGGGAGAAGGGGGAAACATGTTAGAATGTCGAGGGAAGACCAGCCAAAGAGAGGGGAGGGCCGAAGGGGCTCTCTACCCAGAGATCGACGTTAAGGTGGCCGTGGCGGTCATCGGCTCGATCCCGAGCACAGGGGCATCGGGGGCTCTCTAGGGGCGCGGGATGGCCGCTGTGGAGTGGATAGACAGACTAGAGGGGAGAGAGGGGTCCGGGAGGCCCTTTTATAGCAGGGGCGCAACTCCACCGACGAGCCATGCACCGGAGAGGACGTGGCCGAGGCCAGAGGGAGAGGGAGTCTTGTGGGACTGCTCGGGGGTGCTCCTGGGGCTGGTCTACGACGAGCGGGAGCAAGGGAGAGAGGAGGGCGCGCGTGTGAGGTTGCGGGTTGGCCGAGCTGTGCGGCACTCGGCACGCGCAGGTGGAGGGAGAAGGGGGAGGAGAGAGGAGGGGCCGACCGCGTTGCGTGTCATGGACGCTGAGGGCGCCTCGAGGTACACGCGGGGGAAGCCCAAGGTGGTCGGGGGCGGCCATTGGGTGGTGCCTATAGTGCGGAACCGCCCTGTAGCGCGCTCTAGAGCATGCATATGACCAGCATTTCCATTGCCTGTGTGCTATGGGGTGCCCCACCTTGTCCAGTAGCCCCTGGAGGGTCTGGAGATGCCCCTTGGACTAGGAGGGGCTAGGGGAGGCTTAGGAAGAAAAGAAATGGGGAGGGGAAGGTAGAAAAAGATGCTACCAGGGTGAAAAATGGGGGTTTTACCCAACTTCCTAGTGGCTTGGTGACTAGGGATTTCTACTGGGGGCGCTCTGAGCATTTCCAAAAGGTGTGGTAAAAATTTGGGGGCAAGGGTAAAAGAGGAAGAGGTGGAAATAGGGATTTTACTATTTTACCAGAAGGTGTTTGATGGGGTTAAGTAGAAGCACATGGCTCTAGTTTGCCCTGAGATTTGGTGGGATCTAAAGGTGGTTAGAAATGGGCTGGTTCACCAAGTTTGAGCTCAAGTGAGAAAACTTGACAATGAAGACTTAGTAAACCCTAGAAACTAACAGAATTAGGTTTCTATAGACCTAGTGATGCTAGGCTTCTACCCTTGGTGCACCACTTAGTGTAGCATCACCATTTGGTAATTAGATCATGCCCACAAAGTTTGGGGCCAAGGGGAAAAACTTCACAATGTAAAGTTGCTCAAATTTGAATCTAGAGAGCAAGAGTAAAGTTGCTCAAATCAACTTGGATTGAGATGAAACTTTTCAAGATCATGACCTATGATGGTGCTGACTTGCTGGAATTTTCCTGGAATTTATTGAGAATATTTCTTATAGAAATATTCCAAAAGTTTGATTTGAACAGAAAGGGTTTTGAGGGGTTTTGCCCATGATTTGAGCATGCCCTTGAGTTGAAACTCATATATATGGAAAATATATGTCCACTGAGTTTCCCTAAATTTTCTTAAATATTTTCAAAGCATTTAATTAATTTTTCCTATTGAAAAAGATTTCTGGCCTTAATAAAAAGCCTTTAAATAAAATATAAAAATAATCTTTAAAATTAATATTTGGTGGTTTTGAAAATTCTTATATATAGTAGGCTTGAAATAATGTCTTTGGGGAAGAAGAATCCATCCAATTTGAGGACTTGTAGTGCAAACCTCATTTCAGGGGGTTTTTAAAACCTATTTTGAATAAATCATTTTTGATTAAAACAAAATTTGATAAAAATAGTTTTGGGTAATATTCACATGGCATGATCATTGGGCAAGAGGTTTAGGTCAAGGAAGACGAATATGAAGTGGAATAGAATCTAGGAGTGCCACAACCACAATCATCAAGCAATCAAACATCATTGCAAAAAAGCACAAGCACTTAGGAAAAGTTTTAGTTGGCTCCAAATTTTATAAACCCAAACATATCAAGGTGACACAAACACATGGTGTGACAATCGAAGAATATGCTTCATAGCCTTATGGTGTGATTCCTTCGGTGTTGCTTGGACTCGGGCACAGATGCAAACACTATGCATAATATCTGGCCAAGATGCATATAGATACAATAAAGAGCCAGTCATGGAGCGATATACCTTTTGATCGAAATCTTTACCATTTTTGTTAGTCTGGAGGTGGCCCTTGGAAGGCATAGGGGTTTTGATGCCTTTGTAGTCTTGCATGCCGAATTTTTTAGGACATCCTTGAGGTATTTCTCTTGAGAGATGTAGATGCCATTGTGTTGCTGACGAATTTGAAGACCTAAGAATAATTTCAACTCCCCTGTCTTAGAGATCTGATATTCTTCACTCATCATATAAGCAAATTTTTCACTATAATGTTGTTATTACAGTCAAAGATAATATCGTCTACATATATTTGGCACCTAAAATTATTCATTGTCATAGGATTTTGTGAAAAGAGTTGGGTCGAGAGAAACGGGTTTGAAACCTTTCTTCACGAGTAATTCCTTCAGAGTGTCATACCAAGCCCGAGGTGCTTGCTTGAGGCCACAGATGGCCTTGTTGAGTCTGAAGAGTTTGTCAGGTTACTTAGGGTCTTCAAAACCTGGGGGTTGAGCAACATATACTTCTTCCTCAAGCTTACCATTAAGGAATGCAATTATCACATCCATTTTATATAATATGATATTGTCATGGTTAGCATAGGCAGTAAATATACAAATAGCTTCAAGTCTAGCAACATGTGCGAAAGTTTCATCAACGTCAATTCCATGAACATGTGAGTTATCCTGACCTACAAGAAGAGCCTTATTCCTCACCACTTGGTCATTTTCGTCTTGGTTGTTGTGCTAGATCCACTTGGTACCTATGATTTTATGCTTGCGAGGATCTGGCCGCTTGAGTGTTGGGTAACTTTGCATGAGAAACAAAAATTTTCCTACGCACATGCAGATCTATCCATGGTGATGAGCATCTACGAGAGGGAGGTTGGATCTACATACCCTTGTAGATCGCTAAGCGGGAAGCGTTAAGAAACGTGGTTGGCATAGTCGAACGTCTTCGTGATCCAAATCGCCATGCATCCCGCAATCTAATCACGATCCGTCCCACGAACTTGAACACGACCTGTCCCACGAACTTGATCACGATCCGTCCCATGAACTTGATCACGATCCATCCCACGAACTTGATCACGATCCTTCTGATTTAGCGTCGAACGGACGGCACCACCGCGTTCAGCACACGTACAGCTTGATGACGATCTCCACCGTCTTGATCCATCAAGAAGGAGTGGAGAGGAAGAAGAGTTCTCCGGCAGCGTGATGGCGCTCCGGCGATGGTGGTGGAGCAATTCCGGCAGGGCTTCACCTAAGCACTGCAGAAATCCGATCTAGAGGGGAAACTATGCACTGTAGGAACGGGTAGCACTTTGCTGTAAAAACTAGTGCAAAAACCCCAAACCCTCTAGTATATATAGGAGGAGAGGAGGAGAGGAGGCAGCCTTGGTTTCCAAGCCAAGATCTTCGGCCGAACCAAGGTGCTGGAGGTGGAGTCCACCTCCAATCCTAGTAGGACTAGGATTCACCCTATTTTTCCTTTTTCCACTTTTTCTCTTTGGAATTTTACCGCCAGCCACATGGGCCTCTTGTGGATGTTCCACCAGCCCACTAAGGGCTGGTTTACACCCTCCTACAGCCCATGTATCCTCTTGGGTCGAAGTACCCCTCCCGGTAGCCTCCCGGTACACTACCGGCACTCCAGGTACACTACTGATGAGCCCGAAACTTTTCCGACGACCAAAACAGGACTTCCTATTTATGAATCTTTACCTCCAGACCATTATGGAGCTCGTCATGATGTCCGGGATCTCATCCGGTACTTCTAACAAACTTCGGTCACCACCATACATAACTCTATACTACCGAAACGCACCAAACCTTAAGTGTGTAGACCCTGCAGGTTTGAGAAATATGTAGACATGACCGAGACAGCTCTATGGTCAACAAACAATGGCGGGACCTGGATGTCCACATTGGTTCCTACATATTCTATGAACATATTTATTGGTCAAACCTCTATGTCAAGGATTCAATTAATCCCGTATGATGTACCCTTTGTTCTTTGGTATGTTACTTGCCTAGATTTGAATGTTGGTATCTCCTTACCTAGTTCAACCTCATTACTGGCAAGTCTCTTTACTCGTTTCATAATACAAGATCCTGTAACTAACACTTAATCACATTGCTTGCAAGTCTTATTGTGATGTTGTATTACCGAGTGGGCCCTGAGATAACTCTCCGTCACACGGAGTAACAAATCCCACTATTTATCCATGCCAACTCAACAGACACCCTCGGAGGCACCTGTAGAGCACCTTTATAGTCACCCAGTTACGTTGCGACGTTTGATACACACAAGGCACTCCTCCGATGTCCGTGAGTTGCATGATCTCATGGTCATAGGAACATATACTTTGACATGCAGAAAACAGTAGCAATAAACTGCCACGATCATAAGCTACGTTTGTAGTTTGTGTCTGGTCCATCACATCATTCTCCTAATGATGTGATCCCGTTATCAAATGACATCTCATGTCCATGGCTAGGAAACCTTAACCATCTTTCGATCAACGAGCTAGTTCACTAGAGGCATACTAAGGACATTGTGTTTGTCAATGTATCCACACATGTATCCATGTTTCCAATTAATACAATTATAGCATGGATAATAAAAAATTATCATGAACAAGGAAATATAATAATAAACACTTTTTATTGCCTCTAGGGCATATTTCCAACAGTCTCCCACTTGCACTAGAGTCAATAATCTAGCTCACATCACTATGTGATTTACATTGTAATGAATCGAACACCCATGTTGTTCTAGTGTTGATCATGTTTAGCTCTTGGAAGAGGTTTAGTCAATGGGTCTGCAACATTCAGATCCGTGTGCACTTTGCAAATATTTATGTCCTTCTCCTCGATGTAATATCAGATGGAGTTGAATAATCGCTTTATATGTCTGGTCCTCTTGTGAAACCTTGGTTCCTTGGCTAGAGCAATGGCACCAGTGTTGTCACAGAACAGGCTCATTGGATTCAGTGCATTGGGCACTACTCCAAGATCTGTCATGAACTGCTTCATCCATACACCTTCCTTCACCGCCTCTGAGGCTGCGATGTATTCTGCTTCACACGTAGAATCAGCTACCACGCTTTGCTTGGAACTGCACCAGCTTACCGCTCCCCCATTAAGTATAAATACGTATCTGGTTTGCTACTTAGAGTCGTCCTGATCAGTGTCAAATCTTGCATCGACGTAACCCTTTACGACGAGCTCATCATCACCTCCATAAACGAGAAACATTTCCTTAGTCCTTTTCAGGTACTTAAGGATATTCTTGACCGCTTGCTAGTGCTCCATTCTAGGATAACTTTGAAACCTTCCGGCCATACTTATGGCAAGGCTGACATCGGGTCTTGTGCACAACATTGCATACATGATAGAGCCTATGGCTGAAGCATAGGGGATGACACTCATCTTTTCTCTATCTTCTGCAGTTACTGGGCATTAAGTCTTACTCAACTTCACAACTTGTAACACAGGCAAGAACCCCTTCTTGGACTGATCCATTTTGAACTTCTTCAAAACTTTATCAAGGTATGTGCTCTGTGAAAGTGCTATTAAGCGTCTCGATCTATTTCTATAGCTCTTAACGCCTAATATGAAAGCAGCTTCTCCTAGGTCCTTCATTGAAAAACTCTTGTTCAAATATTCCTTCACGCTTTCCAGCATTTCTATATTGTTCCAATCAGCAATATGTCATCCACATATAATACTAGAAATGCTATAGAGCTCCCACTCACTTTCTTGTAAACACAAGCTTCTTCGTAAACTTGTATAAACTCAAACGCTTTGATCACCTCATCAAAGCGCTTATTCCAACTCCGAGATGCTTGCACAAGTCCATAAATGGATCGCTGGAGTTTGCAAACTTTGTCAGCATTCTCTGGATCGACAAAACCTTTGGGTTGCATCATATACAACTCTTCCTCAAGGAAACCGTTGAGGAACGTTGTTTTGACATCCATCTACCAAATTTCATAGTCGAAATAAGCAGCTATTGCTAACATGATTCTGACATACTTAAGCATCGCTACGGGTGAGAAAGTCTCATCGTAGTCAACTCCTTGAACTTGTGAAAAACCCTTTGCCACAAGTCGAGCTTTATAGATGGTGACATTACCATCCGCGTTTGTCTTCTTCTTAAAGATCCATTTGTTCTGAATGTCCTTTTGCCCTTCAGGTAATACTTCCAAAGTCCATACTTTGTTTTCATACATGGATCCCATCTCGGATTTCATGGCCTCGAACCTTTTCTCGGAATCCGGGCCCATCACTGCTCCTCCATAGCTTGTACGTTCATTGTTGTCCAACAACATGACCTCCAAGACAAGGTTGCCGTACCACTCAGGGGTAGTACGCGGCCTTGTCGACCTACGAGGTTCAATAGAAGATTTATCCGAAGCTTCATGATCATCATCATTAACTTCCTCTTCTACCATCGTAGGTTCCACAGAAAGATCTTTCTGCGCTGTGCTACTTTTTGGTTGAAGTAAAGGTTCAATAACCTCACCAAGCTCTATTTTCCTCCCACTCTATTCTTTTGAGAGAAACTCTCTCTCAAGAAATGTTCCATTCTTAGCGACAAACACTTTCCTGTCGGATCTGAGATAGAAGGTATACCCGACTCTCTCTTTCGGGTATCCTATGAAGACACATTTCTCCGCTTTGGGTTTCAGCTTTTTAGGCTGAAGCTTTTTGACATAAGCATGACATCCCCAAACTTTAAGAAACGACAAATTTGGCTTCTTGCCAAACCACAGTTCATATGGTGTCGTCTCAACGGATTATGATGGTGCCCTATTTAAAGTGAGTGCCGCTGTCTCTCATGCATAACCCCAAAACGATAGTGGCAAATCAGCAAGTGACATCATAGAACGCACCATATCTAATAAGGTTCGATTACGACGTTCGGACACACCATTACGCTGTGGTGTTCCGGGCGGTGTCAACTGTGAAACAATTCCACACTGTCTGAAGTGACTGCCAAACTCATAACTCAGATATTCACCTCCTCGATCAGATCGCAGGAACTTAATCTTCTTGTTACGATGATTCTCAACTTCACTCTGAAATTGCTTGAACTTTTCAAACGTTTCAGACTTGTGTTTCATTAAGTAAATATACCCATATCCACTTAAGTCATTAGTGAAGGTGAGAAAATAACGATATCCACCACGCACTGTAACATTCATTGGACCGCACACATCAGTATGTATGATTTCCAATAAGTCACTCGCCCGTTCCATTGTTCCAGAGAACGGCGTTTTAGTCATCTTGCCCATGAGGCATGGTTCACATGTGTCAAGTGATCCAAAATCAAGTGACTCCAAAAGTCCATCAGCATGGAGCTTCCTCATGTGTTCTACACAACTATGACCTAAACGACAGTGCCACAAGAAAGTGGTACTATCATTATCAACTCTACATCTTTTGGCATCAATGTTATGAACATGGGTGTCATCACTATCAAGATTCAATATGAATAAACCCCTAACATTGGGTACATGACCATAAAATATATTACTCATATAAATAGAACAACCTTTATTCTCTGATTTAAATGAGTAACTGTCTCGCAATAAACAAGATCCAGATACAATGCTCATGCTTAACGCAGGCACTAAATAACAATTATTCAGGTTCATCACTAATCCCGATGGTAATCAAAGAGATCGTGCGCCGACGGCAACCACAGCAACCTTGGAACCACTTCCCACGCGCATCATCACTTCGTCCTTTGCCAGCCTTTGTTTATTCCGTAGTTCCTGCTTTGAGTTGCAAATGTGAGCAACCGAACCGGTATCAAATACCTAGGCACTACTACGAGAGCTACTAAGGTACACATCAATAACATGTATATCATATATACCTTGGTTGTCGTTGGCCACCTTCTTGTCAGCCAGGTACTTGGGGCAGTTCCACTTCCAGTGACCAGTTCCCTCGCAATGAAAGCACTCAGTTTCTAGCTTAGGTCCAGCCTTGGGCTTCTTTACAAGAGTAGCAACTGCTTTACCATCCTTCTTGGTTTTACCCTTCTTGCCCTTGCCTTTGCCATTCTTCTTGAAACTAGTGGTTTTATTGACCATCGACACTTGATGTTCTTTCTGGATTTCAGACTCAGCGACTTTTAGCATCGCAAACAGCTCGGCGACTGACTTGTTCATCCCATGAATGTTATAGTTCATCACGAAGCTCTTTTAACTAGGTGGCAGTGATTGAAGAACTATGTCAGTGATCGCCTCTGGCGGAAGGGCAATTCCCAACTCCGCTAGACGAGTTAAATACCCAGACATTCTGAGTATATGTTCACTGATAGACCCATTCTCCTCCAGCTTGCAAGCATAGAACTTATTGGAGGTTTCATACCTCTCGATTCGGGCGTTCTTCTGAAAGATAAACTTCAACTCCTGGAACATCTCATATGCTCCATGATGTTCAAAACATCTTTGAAGTCTCGGTTCTAAGCCACACAATATTGCACATTGAACTATTGAGTAATCTCCAGTACGTGTCTCCCAAGCGTTCTTAACGTCTTCGGAGGTCATGTCTTCTGGTTGGTCACCAAGCGGTGCATCAAGGACATATGATTTGTGGGAAGCCGTGGGGATAATCCTCAGATTACAGGCCCAGTCAACAAAGTTACTTCCATCATCTTTCAACTTAGCTTTCTCTAGGAACGCATTAAAATTCAGGGGTGCTACTGCGCGAGCCATTGATCTACAACATAAATATGCAAAGTTTACTTAGACTATTGTTCAAGATAATGAGTTTAGTGAATCAAATTATTAAAGCTCCCACTCAAATTGACATCCCTCAGGTCATCTGAGTGTCACATGATCCAAATCCACCAACTCAAGTCCGATCATCACGTGATTTGAGGTGGCTTCAATGGTGACCATCATTATGTTGATCATATCTACTATATGAATCATGTTCGACCTTTCGGTCTCTTGTGTTCCGAGGCCATGTCTATACATGCTAGGCTCGTCAAGTTTAACCCGAGTGTTCTATGCGTGCAACACTGGCTTGCACCCGTTGAATGTGAACGTAGAGTCTATCACACCCGATCATTACGTGGTGTCTCAACACGACGAATCCGCAACGGTGCACACTCGGGGAGAACACAATTTATCTTGAAATTTAAGTGAGGGATCACCTTATAATGCTACCATCGTACTAAGCAAAACAAGGTGCATAAAAGGATTAACATCACATGCAATTCATAAGTGACATGATATGGCCATGAACTTGTGCTTTAGATCACCATCTTGAAAGCACCGACAAGATCTCCATCGTCACCGACATGACACCATGAACTCCATCATCTTGATGTCCATCGTCGCCATCGGGGTTGTGACGCCCTGCATGCTTCTACTACTATTGCTACCATTTAGAGATAAAATAAAGCATTACATAGCGCTTAATTATTGACACTCAGGTCATACAATAATTAAAGATAACCCTATGTCTCCTGCCGGTTGCCGTACTCATCGACATGCAAGTCATAAAATTCTATACATCACATGATCATCTCATACATCACATATATCACATCATGTAATTGGCCATATCACATCACAACATACCCTACAAAAACAAGTTAGATGTCCTCTAATTGTTGTTGCATGTTTTACGTGGCTGCTACGGGTTTCTAGCAAGAACGATTCTCACCTACACGTAAACCACAACGGTGATACATAATTTGCTTTTCAACCTTCTCAAGGACCGCCTTTGTCGAATCCGATCCAACTAAAGTGAGAGAAACTGCCACCCGAAGCCATCTAGGGAACAAGTTGCATCGAGGGAACCGGTCTCTCATAACGTACGAGTAATGTTGGTCTGGACCGCTTCATCTCACAATACCGCTGAACCAAAATACGACCAAGGGAGGAAGCAATCTAAGCATCAACGCCCACAAACCTTTTGCGTTCTACTCAAGATCTCATCAACACATAGACCTAGCTCTGATACCACTTTTTGGTAACGTTGCATGGGAAACAAAAAATTTCCTACGCACACGCAGATCTATCCATGGTGATGAGCATCTACGAGAGGGAGAGTGGATCTACATACCCTTGTAGATCACTAAGCGGGAAGCGTTAAGAATCACGGTTGGTGTAGTCGAACGTCTTCGCGATCCAAATCGCCGTGCGTCAAGCAATCTAATCACGATCCGTCCCACGAACTTGATCATGATCCGTCCCACAAACTTTATCATGATCCGTCCCACAAACTTGATCACGATCAGTCCCACGAACTTGATCACGATCTTTCCGATCTAGCGCCAAACGGACGACACCTCCACGTTCAGCACACGTACAGCCTGATGACGTTCTCCACCGTCTTGATCCATCAAGAAGGAGTGGAGAGGAAGAAGAGTTCTCCGGTAGCATGACGGTGCTCCAGCGATGGTGGTGGAGCAATTCTGGCAGGGCTTCGTCTAAGCACTGCAGAAATCCGATCTAGAGGAGAAACTATGCACTGGAGGAACGGGTAGCACGTGGCTGTAAAAACTGGTGCAAAAACCCAAAACCCTCTAGTATATATAGGAGGGAGGAGTCAGCCTTGTCTTCCAAGCCAAGAGCTTCGGCCGAACCAAGGTGGTGGAGGTGGAGTCCACCTCCAATCCTAGTAGGACTAGGATTCACCCTATTTTGCCTTTTTTCCACTTTTTCTCTCTGGCCTTTTTCCTCCAGCCGCATGGGCCTCTTGTGGATGTTCCACCAGCCCACTAAGGGCTGGTTTACACCCTCCTACAAACCATGTAGCCTCTTGTGCTGAAATACCCCTTCCGGTGGCCTCCCGGTACACTACCGACACTCCCGGTACACTACCGATGAGCCCGAAACTTTTCCGGCGACCAAAACAGGACTTCCTATATATGAATCTTTACCTCCGGACCATTTGGAGCTCCTCGTGACGTCCGGGATCTCATCCGGGACTCCGAACAAACTTCGGTCACCACCATACATAACTCTATACTACCGAAACGTCACCAAACCTTAAGTGTGTAGACCCTGTGGGTTCGAGAACTATGTAGACATGACAAAGACACCTCTATGGTCAATAACCAATGGAGGGACCTGGATATCCACATTGGTTCCTACATATTCTACGAAGATCTTTATCGGTCGAACCTCCATGTCAAGGATTCAGTTAATCCCGTATGATGTTCCCTTTGTTCTTCGGTATGTTACTTGCCCGAGATTTGATCGTCGGTATCTCCATACCTAGTTCAACCTTGTTAATTGCAAGTCTCTTTACTCATTCTGTAATACAAGATCTTGGAACTAACACATAATCACATTGCTTTCAAGGCTTATTGTGATATTGTATTACCGAGTGGGCCCTGAGATACCTCTCCGTCACACAGAGTAACAAATCCCAGTATTGATCCATGCCAACTCAACACACACCCGCGGAGACACCTGTAGAGCACCTTTATAGTCACCCAGTTACGTTGCAACATTTGATACACACAAGGCACTCCTCCTATGTCCGTGAGTTGCATGATCTCATGGTCATAGGAACATATACTTTGACATGCAGAAAACAGTAGCAATAAACTGACATGATCATAAGCTACGTTTGTAGTTTGGGTCTTGTCCATCACATCATTCTCCTAATGATGTGATCCCGTTATCAAATGACATCTCATGTCCATGGCTAGGAAACTTAACCATCTTTCGATCAACGAGCTAGTTCACTAGAGGCATACTAGCGACATTGTGTTTGTCTATGAATCCACACACGTATCCATGTTTCCAATTAATACAATTCTAGCATGGATAATAAATAATTATCATGAACAAGGAAATATAATAATAAACACTCTATTTATTGCCTCTAGGGCATATTTCCAACAGTCTCCCACTTGCACTAGAGTGAATAATCTAGCTCACATCACTATGTGATTTTCATTGTAATGAATCGAACACCCATGCAGTTCTAGTGTTGATCATGTTTAGCTCTTGGAAGAGGTTTAGTCAACGGGTCTGCAACATTCAGATCCGTGTGCACTTTGCAAATATTTATGTCCTTCTCCTCGATGTAATATCGGATGGAGTTAAAGCGTTGCTTTATATGTCTGTTCCTCTTGTGAAACCTTGGTTCCTTGGCTAGAGAAATGGCACCAGTGTTGTCACAAAATAGGCTCATTGGATTCAGTGCACTAGGCACTACTCCAAGATCTATCATGAACTGCTTCATCCAGACACCTTCCTTTGCCGCCTCCGAGGCTACGATGTATTCCGCTTCGCACGTAGAATCAGCTACCACGCTTTGCTTGGAACTGCACCAGCTTACCGCTCCCCCGTTAAGAATAAATACGTATCCGGTTTGCGACTTAGAGTCATCCTGATCAGTGTCAAAGCTTGCATCGACGTAACCCTTTACGACGACCTCTTCATCACCTCCATAAACGAGAAACATGTCCTTAGTCCTTTTCAGGTACTTAAGGATATTCTTGACCACTTACCAATGCTCCATTCCAGGATCACTTTGAAACCTTCTGGCCATACTTATGGCAAGGCTGACATCGGGTCTTGTGCACAGCATTTCATACATGATAGAGACTATGGCTGAAGCATAGGGGATGACACTCATCTTTTCTCTATCTTCTGCAGTTATTGGGCATTGAGTCTTACTCAACTTCACACCTTGTAACACAGGCAAGAAACCCTTCTGGGACTGATCCATTTTGAACTTCTTCAAAACTTTATCAAGGTATGTGCTCTGTGAAAGTGCTATTAAGCGTCTCGATCTATTTCCATAGATCTTAATGCCTAATATGAAAGCAGCTTCTCCTAGGTCCTTCATTGAAAAACTCTTGTTCAAATATTCCTTCACGCTTTCTAGCATTTCCATATTGTTTCCAATCAGCAATATGTCATCCACATATGATACTAGAAATGCTATAGAGCTCCCACTCACTTTCTTGTAAATACAAGCTTCTCCGTAAACTTGTATAAACTCAAACGCTTTGTTCACGTCATCAAAGCACTTATTCCAACTCCGAGATGCTTGCACAAGTCCATAAATGGATCGCTGGAGCTTGCAAACTTTGTCAGCATTCTCTGGATCAACAAAACCTTCGGGTTGCATCATATACAACTCTTCCTCAACGAAACTATTGAGGAACGCTGTTTTGACATCCATCTGCCAAATTTCATAGTCGAAATAAGCAGCTATTGCTAACATGATTCTGACAGACTTAAGCATCACTACGAGTGAGAAAGTCTCATCGTAGTCAACTCCTTGAACTTGTGAAAAACCCTTTGCCACAAGTCGAGCTTTATAGACGGTGACATTACCGTCTGCGTCTGTCTTCTTCTTAGAGATCCATTTGTTCTGAATGGCCTTTCGCCCCTCAGGTAATACTTCCAAAGTCCATACTTTGTTTTCATACATGGATCCCATCTCGGATTTCATGGCCTCTAAACATTTCTCGGAATCCGGGCCCATCACTGCTCCTCCATAGCTCATAGGTTCATTGTTGTCAGGGGCTCTCTAGGGGCGCGAGATCGCCGTTGTGGTGTGGATAGACAAACTAGAGGGGAGAGAGCGGTCCGGGAGGCCCTTTTATAGCGGGGGCGCAACTCCATCGACGAGCCATGCACCGGAGAGGACGTGGCCGAGGCCAGAGGGAGAGGGAGTCTTGCGGGACTTCTTGGGGGTGCTCCTGGGGCTGGTCTATGACGAGTGGGAGCAAGGGAGAGAGGATGGCATGCGCCCGATGTTGCGGGTTGGCCGAGCCGGGCGGCGCTCGGCACACGCAGGTGGAGGGAGAAGGGGAAGGAGAGAGGAGGGGCCGACCGCGTTGCGTGTCACGGACGCCGAGGGCGCCTCGGGGGACACGTGGGGGAGGCCCAAGATGGTCGGCGACGGCCATTGGGTGGTGGCTACAGTGCGGGACCACCCTGTGGTGCGCTCTAGAGCATGCATATGACCATCATTTCCATTGCCTATGCACTCTAGGGTGCCCCACCTTGTCCAGTAGTCCCTGGAGGGTCTGGAGATGCCCCTTGGACTAGGAGGAGCTAGGGGAGGCTTAGGAAGAAAAGAAATGGGGAGGCGAAGGTAGAAAAGATGCTGCCAGGGTGAAAATGGGGGTTTTACCCAACCTTCCAGTGGCTTGGTGACTAGCGATTTCTATTGGGGGCGCTTTGAGCATTTCCAGAAGGTGTGGTAAAAATTTGGGGGCAATGGTAAAAGAGGAAGAGGTGGAAATATGGATTTTACTATTTTACCAGAAGGTGTTTGATGGGGTTTAGGAGAAGCAAATGGCTCTGGTGTGCCTTGAGATTTGGTGGTATCTAAAGGTGGTTAGAAATGGGCTGGTTCACCAAGTTTGAGCTCAAGTGAGAAAAGTTGACAATGGAGACTTCGTAAGCGCTAGAAACTAACAGAATTAGGTTTCTGTAGACCTAGTCATGCTAGGCTTTTACCCTTGGTGCACCACTTAGTGTAGCTTCACCATTTGGTCATTAGAGCATGCCCACAAAGTTTGGGGCCAAGGGGAGAAACTTCACAATGTAAAGTTGCTCAAATTTGAATCTAGACAGGAAGGGTTTTGGGATGGTTTGATGAACCAAATCAACTTGGATTGAGATGAAACTTTTCAAAATCATCACCTATGATAGTGCTGACTTGCTGGAATTTTCCTGGATTTATCCAGAATATTTCTTATAGAAATATTCCAAAAGTTCGATTTGAACAGAAAGGGTTTTGAGGGGTTTTGCCCATGATTTGAACATGCCCTTGAGTTGAAACTAATATATATGGAAAATATATGTCCACTGAGTTCCCCTAGTTTTTCTCAAATATTTTCAAAGCATTTAATTAATTTTTCCCTATTGAAAAAGATTTCTGGCCTTAAGAAAAATCCTTTAAATAAAATATAAAAAAATCTTTAAAATTAATATTTGGTGGTTTTGAAAAAATTATATATAGTAGGCTTGAAATAATGTCTTTGGGGAAGAAGAATCCATCCAATTTGACGACTTGTAGTGCAAACCTCATTTCAGGGGTTTTTGAAAACCTATTTTGAATAAATCATTTTTGATTAAAACAAAATTTGATAAAAATAGTTTTGAGCAATATTCACATGGCATGATCATTTGGCAAGAGTTTTGGGTCAAGGAAGATGAATATGAGGTGGAATAGAATCTAGGAGTGCCACAACCACAACCATCAAGCAATCGAACATCATTGCAAACAAGCACAAGCACATAGGAAAAGTTTTAGTTGGCTCCAAATTTTATGAACCCAAACATATCAAGGTGACACAAACACAGGGTGTGACAATCGATGAATATGCTTCATAGCCTTATGGTGTGATTCCTTCGGTGTTGCTTGGACTCGGGCACACATGCAAACAGTATGCATAATATCTGGCCAAGATGCATATAGATACAATAAAGAGCCAATCATGGAGCGATATACCTTCTGATCGAAATCTTTACCATTTTTGTCAGTTTGGAGGTGGCCCTTGGAAGGCATAGGGGTTTTGATGACTTTGTAGTCTTGCATGCCGAATTTTTTAGGACATCCTTGAGGTATTTCTCTTGAGAGATGTAGATGCCACTGTGTTGCTGACGAATTTGAAGACCTAAGAATAATTTCAACTCCCCTGTCATAGAGATATGATATTCTTCACTCATCATATAAGCAAATTTGTCACTATAATGTTGTCAGTACAGTCAAAGATAATATCATCTACATATATTTGGCATAGAAATAATTCATTGTCATAGGATTTTGTGAAAAGAGTTGGGTCGAGAGAAACGGGTTTGAAACCTTTCTTCACGAGTAATTCCTTCAGAGTGTCATACCATGCCCGAGGTGCTTGCTTGAGGCCATAGAGGGCCTTGTTGAGTCTGAAGAGTTTGTCAGGATACTTAGGTTCTTCAAAACCTCGGGGTTGAGCAACATATACTTCTTCCTCAAGCTTACCATTGAGGAATGCACTTTTCACATCCATTTGATATAATATGATACTATGATGGTTAGCATAGGCAAGCAATATACAAATAGCTTAAAGTCTAGCAACATGTGTGAAAGTTTCATCAAAGATAATTCCATCAACCTGTGTGTTGCCCTGAGCTACAAGACGAGCCTTATTCCTCACCACTTAGCCATTTTCGTCTTGCTTGTTGCGGTAGATCCACATGGTACCTATGATTTTATGCTTGCGAGGATCTGGCCGCTTGAGAAGTTCCCATACATTGTTGTGCTTGAATTGATGCAATTCCTCTTGCATTGCTTGAATCCACTCAGGCTCCATAAATGGTTCATCAAATTTGGTGGCCTCTATGATAGAGACAAAATCAAACTGCCCACAAAAGTTAGAAAACTATGAAGCTTTTGAGCGAGTGAGGGGACCTGGTGCATTGATGTCGTCGAGGATTTTGTCAATCTGCACTTTATTTTCCACTCTTGGATGAGTAGGTTGAAGAGGCTGAGGATTTTCTTCTAAACTATTTTCCTCAGGTGTATCAGCATAAATGTCTTCATTGATTGGGATGACTTCCTCATCAGTTAGTGGTTCTTTAGTGCCTATGATATCTTCAGTAGCCTTCAACTCAATGGATTGCTCAGAAGGAATTTCATCTAGCACATGAGGCTAGTACTCTCTTTGCGAGCCATTAGTTTCATCGAACCACACATCTACAGTTTCAACAACCTTGTTGTGATAGGTGTTGAAGGCGGTGTAGGTGTGCATGTCCTTTCCATAAGCAAGCAAAAAATCTTCATGTGCTTTAGGTGCAAATTTAGAACTGTGGTGAGGATCACTAATCCAACATTTTGCATCGAAGACTTTGAAATAACTCAGATTTGATTTCTTGTCAGTGATGAGTTCATTGGAAGCATTCTTGAATAATTTTTGAATATATGCCCTATTGATGATGTGGCAGGCAATATTGATTGCCTCAAGCCGGAAGCGATGATGAGTCTTGTATTCTTCAAGCATGGACATCTCATCGAGAGTCCTATTCTTGCGCTCCATGATGCCATTCTACTGAGGAGTATATGGGGCAGATAGCTCATGAGTAATACCAAGTTCACCAAGATATTCAGCAAGACCATTGTTCTTAAACTTTGTCCCATTATCACTCCTGATGTTCTTGACATTGACGCCAAAGTTCGTTGAGGACCATGAAGCAAGTGGCCTGAAGACATCCTGCACCTCAGACTTGTACATGATAATATGCACCCAAGTATAGTGATAGTAGTCATCAACAATAACAAAAACATACAAGCATGAAGTATTGGTTACTGTGGCATAATTAGTGGGGCCAAAGAGGTCCATGTGAAGCAACTCAAAGGGTCGAGTAGTGGTCATGATAGTCTTGGAGGGATTCTTAGATCTGGTCATCTTTCTAGACTCGCAAGCACCGCAGAGATGGGCCTTGAGCAATTTGACACCTGCAATGCCTATGATGTGCATTTTCTTCACAGGCGTGTCCAAGTTTCTCATGCTAGCATGTCCAAGTCATCGATGCCACAACCAGCCTTCTGAAGCTTTTGCAAGTAGGCATGTGGTAGGCCAAGGATATGTACAGAAATCAACAATGTACAAGTCTCCTCTCCTAAAGCCTTCAAAGATTTGGATTTATCAGATTGCATGACAACAACACAATGATATTTTCCAAAGATGGCAACCATATCAAGATCACAAAGCATTGAGACAGACATGAGGTTGAATCCAAGGGATTCGACAAGCATCACCTTATGCATGTGTCGATCCTTCAATATATAAACTTACCTAGGCCCAATACCTTGATTTTTTCCTTTGTCATCATAGGTGATGTGCTTCATATGAGGTGGAGCTAGTGGTATGTTCGTCAATTGATTCTTGTCACCAGTCATGTGGTTGGTTCATCCACTTTCGATGATCCACTCACTAGCTTTAGGCGTTCCATCCTGCAGATGAATTAGTACATCTGACGAACTCATATGCTTTAGAGTGAAAAATATGATGCCAAATTCATTAGACAAAATTTTATCACACAACATAGTATGTAAAGTAGTGTGAGTACGTGAGAAATGAGGAATTCATTTGTTTATGCTTAGATTGCCTCCTTTCAAGCATTTCGTCAGGTCTCCAGCAAATGCATCAGACGTTCAAGTTCGTTTGGAGACCTGACCCTGCATAAGAGATTAGTTCAATTTCGTCACCACCCATATCTGAAGGGGTGGAAAAGAGTTCATGATTCTGCGAGCTCCATATAAGAAGGGAGGCATTGAAGCTAGTGCACTTCGTTTCATAGGAGAGGGGTTAGAGTAGTCATATGAATAAACAGAGAAATTCTCAGAGGACTTATGAACATAATGATTTGAAGAATAATGTACATATTCATAATTCTTAGATTTTCCCTGCAAAATAGACGCATTAGCATGAGAATGATATGCCTTTTGACCATTTGTGGAATTATGTCCAAGTGAAGACTTTGGTCCATATGAGGAATTTGATGTGAGATTCCTTTTTTCATGGGTGGTGTCATGAGGACACTCACCCAAAGACTTTCCAAGCAGCTCTTGCGAACCGAGATTTTTCCTCATAGGGGAATTGTTCCTTCAGTTAGTTCCAACATATCTGGTAAATACTTCACCATTCTGAGTTTTGAATAGTTTATAGTTGGAGTCAAATGACTCATCAGAGGAATACGAAGTTTCAAAAGTAAAACCAGATAAAGTGGATGGACCTACAGGAGGCCCTTTTGAAGCAACCCATGAGGTTTTGGGATACTGCTCTGGTTTCCAGTAGGATCCATCAGCATAGAGTTTCCTCTCAAATGCAATACCCTCTTTCCTAGGATTGTTGTTCAGAATCTGCTCTTTGAGCACATCGCAATGGGTTTGATGCCCTTTGAGACTTTTGTATATGCCTGTCACATACTATTCCTTGAACCCTGCATTTTCATCAGTACCACTTGTGGTACCCTAAGATGAGGATTTTGTGACCATAGAAACAGTCAAAGAATTTGCAGCAATAGAAGCATTTGAACTTTCAGGTGAGGAATTAGTAGTTTCACATTCGATGCATTTCAAACAAGGTGGAACGAATTCTTCCTGAGAGGTACTGATCTGTTGAGCAAGTAAGGAACCGTTTTCCCTTTGAAGATCCTCATGAGACACTCTTAGTTTCTCATGATCTTGCTTTCTTTGAACAAATCCAGAAGAAAGCTTCTCATGATCGACTAAGAGAGCATCATGATGACTTTCAAGGTTATCATACTTTTACTGAAGATTTTTAAAATCATCAGTCAGAGTTTGAGTTCGATCCATTTCCTCATTCAATAGGTCATCACTTTTGTCTAGCAGTTTCTGAATCTTTTCCAAAGCAGGCTATTGTTTTGTGGCAATATTAGCAAGTCCGGAATAGATAGTTTTCAGATTTTCACCAGATTCATGATCACTTGAATCAGAGAAGGAAGGATTTTTTGGAGACCTTAGCACCTTTTGACATGAAGAAATAGGTGGGAGCAAAGTTATCGTCACTGACGTTAGAGTCGTTGATGTCATCATTTTCTTCATCGTTGAAGATGGTCTCACTAACGAAAGCAGTGGCAAGAGAAAGGCTCACCACAACAGAGTCTGACGCCTCCTTAGATTCCTCCTCTTCTTCATATACTTCAGATTCTTCTTCAGAATCCATTTCCTTGCCAATGAAAGCCCGAGCCTTTCTGGAACTGTTCTTCTTGTTCGATGAGGAGTTTGAAATTTCTTCTTCTTTGAGTCATTAGAACAGTCGTCCTTTTACTTATTCTTCTTTGATTCTTTTTCCTAGAGAGGACAATCAGCGATGTAGTGGCCTGACTTCTTGCATTTGTGACAAGTTCTCTTGTAGTCGCTCGATGAAGATTGTGATTTATTCATGCCACTTCTTGATGATTTTCCGAACCGGCCTCTCCTTGAGAACTTATGGAATTTCCTCATAAGCATTGCCAGCACCTGACTCAGTTCTTCAAGATCACCAAGACTATTGTCAGATTCTTCTCCTTTAGATGAGTAAATTGCCTTGGCCTTCAGCACATGAGATCTTCCATAGCTTGGCCCGTAGAGGTCTCTATTCTCAGCTTGTTGGAATTCATGAGTATTGAGTCCCTCAAGAATATAAGCAGGATCAAGTGACTTGTTGTCTCCATGCTCTTGAATCATCAAAGCTAGTGTATCGAATGAGGAATCAAGAGATCTCAACATTCTTCACCACCTCATGGTCGGTAATGTCAATGGCAACCAGTGCTTGAAGCTCATTTGAGATATTAGTGAGACTGTCAAAATTTGCTGAACATTTTAATTGTCGAGTCTTTTGAAGCAGTTGAAGAGATTGCGAAGAACATCAACTCGGGAGTCACGTTGACTTGAAATACCTTCATTAACTTTGGACAACCTATACTAGATAAGGTTAGAAGATTCCAAAGAACTCACTCTGCCATACTAACCTTTCCTCAGATGGCCACATATGATATTATTCACTTGAGAGTCGAGTTGCTTCAAACTCTTAACATCAGCAACTGAGACAGTCGGAGTGATGAAGGGCACACTATTTTCCACAACATACCAGAGATTGTTGTCAATTTCCTCAAGATGCATGAGCATCTTGTTCTTCTAGTAGGGGTAGTCCGTCCCATAGAAGGTAGGACATCCTGCGGAAACCTTGATCATTCCTGCAATCGACATAACTAGAACTCCAGGTGGTTAAACAAAAATCACACAGAACATGGGAGTACCTGTCTCTGATACCAATTGAAAGTGTGTTATAAACTAGGGGGTTCAATAGGAGATTTTTACAAATTCATCACTGAGGAATTACTCATTGAGGAATTAGCTGAAAAGAACATGCGGCAGAAAAAGTACTACTTGCAGCAGAACAAGTACTCAAGTGCATGCAAAGCAGAGCAGTAGCGTAGTCATCATGATGAAAATAACATGCATATATTATAGGTAGCGTGAAACAAGATAAGCAGGTGAAGAACAAGGTGACTGAAGAATTTGGGATGAGGAAATTCAGAAAGTCTTCGGTCAAAGTCTTAACATAGTAGTGATCAATTTCATCAACAATTATTCAAGTAAATGAGGGAGTTGAGGAAATGGAACGGGGATCTCGATGAACACAATGGTTTGATGACCCAGTTACAACTACTATCACAGTTGTACGTCTGGTTTGGAGTGGTTAGGTATTTAAACCAAAGTACACACAGTCCTTACTGTATTCTCCTTTAGCTAAGGTCACACATACCTCGCCCAACACTCGCTATAAGTCTTTAGGGCATACTTCCAAAACCATCACAAACTCGGTCACCCGGCGATCCACAATTTCCTCTTGGATGCTCTTGGCCATGATGCCTAACCGTCTGGAAGATACAAATCTTCGAAGGTAACAAGTGTTGGTTCCACACAGGGACAATCTCTTCAGTGACGCTCAATCACTTTGGGTTTGGTTGTTTTGGTTTTGGGTTTTTCCTCACTAATGATTTTCTCTAAAAGTCCTCGAGGATGGGTCACTCTCAAATGACATGTGAAGTTCTCTCTTGGAGCAGCCAACCAGCTAGTGGTTGTGGGGGGTGCAGATATTTATAGCCAGGGTGCAATCCCACATGATAATATATAAATGCCCCCCAATGATATGACTGTTATGTGGATAAGATATGTGGACAGCTGGCGCAAGGCACAAAACGGTCGGAATTTGAATTATCAAATTCCTCAGGACTTATCATATTCCTCAAGGTAGGCAATTCACACTGGCGAAATCCTAACTCCTTAGTCATGCAAATTTCCTCAGAGACGAGAGGAACATCCTCTCTGTCACTGAAGAACTTGACTGAATTGTAGGAGATTGCCAAAGGCTTCACTCGAAGGATTGGGTATGCCGAGGCTTTAGAGTTGGGCATCACTTGGAAATATTTCCTTAGTTTTCCTTCGACCCCCTTTAACACTACAGTGTTTCCTATGACTCAAAGAAAGGAAATGAAACTATGAAAACAAAAGTCTTCACACTTCAAAGTCCTCGTATCAGTATCTTCAAGGTCACACAAAATTCTTCAGCTTCAAAGTCTTCATGGAAATGCCAAAGTCTTCAGCTGAAGACATTCGTTTTTAGGGGCCGACTTTCATCGAATATAGCAAAGTCCTCATCGACTTATATAACCCGTGTACACTCATAAACACATCATTCCCTTAACCTATTTGTCTTCAAAACACCAAAATCACTAAGGGGCACTAGATGCACTAACAAGTGTGCCTCCACACCTGCTTCATACTTCTTTGACAGCAAGTCAAGCGGTGACAAGACATCCACATTCTACTTCCTGGCGAATGCTGCAAGGGAGAAGGTACCTCCCAAACATCACCCAGTTTACACGGGTGATAACATTTCTTCTTCTGATGATGATCATGCAAAATTGATACTATGAAGCAAAAATATCTCTTGACAAAATTGATAAAATCCTTAGGAAGTCGAAAGGGTTTTTGGTCCAGGAGATAGAGAAAAGTCAAACATTGACATAATAGCCCTGTGCTCTCGATTCACAAATGGAGGAGATTAGCAAGCATCATGATTTTATTTGATCTAAATATGAGATGCTGACTTATGATTATCTAGAAATGAAACAAGAACTCGAGTCGCTGAGAGAGACTCATGATGACTTGCTCACACAAAATTTTCTTCTCACCCAACAACTAAAGGATCAAACATTGCTTAACCGGCCTTGAATGCAGCAATACTGAATCAAACATTGAATCTTCTCACTTTCCGGAAAGAAATTCTCCTACTGCTGATGTAGTTTCTAAACCCTCACTTCAGGATACCACAAACATATCTGATGAAAATTCTAGGTTGAAGAACCTTCTCCATATATGAATGCTTAAAAGCCTCAAGGGGCATCCAACTCTTAGTGATGTTTCGAAGAAATCTATTCTTTGCGGAAATCCTAGAAAGGAAGCGTTGTGTTTCAAAACAAAACATACTAACAATGGTACCTATTGGGATCCTCAGAAATATCCTCCTATGGTGTGGTTTCCTGCAAAGAGAAAAAATCTCGACCCTGCTCTGCTTTTGGGATATGATTGGCCTATTCCTGAGTATGATGAGCATGACAATTTGGACAAGTATAAGGGCTTGACGAAGTAGTGTGGTGAGGCATTCGCTCGTTACATTGGTTGAAACAACATGAATGGACCACCAAAGAAAAACATGTGGGTTCCTAAGACCATAATTGAGGCATTACCTGTCAATGTCTTACTAACCATCCATCTGGAAAATGTGTGATATTTAATTGACAAGGCTCGACAAAATGAGTACATGCATACTTCCTCGAATCACTATTGTCACATCTATGGGAAGAATTCTAATGCATATTCATTCAACTATATGCCAACTCTTTCCCGAGTAACAATTCTTACGGTTACCAAAAGAAAACTTATCATGCTCGCTCAAAATTAAATGTATCTCAGCCACCTGCCAAGATGTGGGTGGTCAAGAAAGCCTAATTCTCATTCAAGACTATGTCTTCGGGTGCACAAAATGGATCAGGGATAGTGGATGCACTCGTCACATGACTAGAGAGAAGTCATTATTTGTTGACCCCAACTTAACTTCTTCCTCCCACAACTTCATTACTTTATGCGACAACAACGAAGGAAAGGTAATTGGGTTAGGTAAGATTTCCATAACCATGCTCAAGAACATTGATGATGTTTTACTTGTTAAAACTCCTGGATTCAATCTTATGTTTGTTAGCAAACTATGTGATGTAGGCATGTTGATTTTGTTTTTGATCTCTAAATGCATTAACTTTATGGCCACTAACAATTCCTTAGACTTTGAGGGAAATAGACAAGGCGGTTTGCACATTGTGGATTTATCTAAAGGCCCCTCAGTGCAAACTTGTTTGCTTACAAAACTTACCGAGGGATGGTTGTGGCACCAAAGACTTGGTCATGCAGGTTTGAGAAATCTGCAAAATCTCATGAAGAAAAATCATCTCCTTGGAATTCCTGATGTGAAATTCAATAAAGACCATCTCTATGGTGCTTGCGAGGCATGCAAATTGGCCAAGAACCATCGTTCATCGAAAATTGCCATGACTACGACAAGACCACTTGAAATTGTTCCTATGGATTTATTTGACACTCAAAATTATGCAAAGTAAGGTGGCAGTACTCCGTATGGTCTAGTTACAGTTGATGATTTCTCTCGATGCAAATGTGTATTCTTTCTCGAGGACAAGACCATTACTCATGATATCTTCGAGAGATTCGCCAAGAAAGCTCAGAATGAATACGAATTGAGAATCAAGCATGTCGTGAGTGATAATGACATTGTGTTCAAAAATACCCATATTGTGGATTTTCTCGATGACAAGCCACAAATCATGAGTTCTCTACTACATACACTCCCCAAAAAAATGGAGTAGTTGAACGAAAGAATAAAACTCTCATTGAAATGGCGAGAGCAATGCTCAGTGAGTTCAAAGCTCCTATTCGCTTTTGGGAAAATGCTATAAATACTGCTTGTCATATTGTAAATCATGTTTATATTCACAAGTTCCTCATGAAAACTTCATATGAGCTCATCACTAGCAAGAAACCAAATGTTTTTTATTTACGTGTCTTTGGTGCACCATTCTATATTCGTGATATGAATCACAACTCTACATTTGCAATAAATGTAGGATCTGAAGTATGTCTAGAGGAGGGGTGATTAGAATACTTGACCAAAATAAAAATCTAGCGTTTTCCCAATATTAAAGCTTGGAAAGTTTTAGCAATTATATCAAGTGAAGCACACACTACACATGCAAGTCTAAGAGTATAACAGTGGAAAGTAAAGACATGAACATGTAAGTAGAGGGTAAGGATAGGAAGATCAAACACAATGGGGACTGAAAGATTTTTCTCGTGGTTACGATAGGTGGTGCTATCGTATGTCCATGCTGATGGAGACTTTAACCCATGGACGGCAGTGGTCGTGATTGTCCATGGAGGGCTCCACCCATGAAGAGTCCACAAAGTAGAAACCTTATCTATTCCATCACAGCTCATGTCCATGAAGGACTAGCCTCAGGCGGGTAGATCTTCATGAAGTAGGTGATCTCCTTGGCCTTACAAACTTCTTGGCTCAACTCCACATGAAGTCGAAGGTTCCCAAGAAACACTTAACCAATATAGGATACACCACTCCCCAAAAGGTAATAGATGTGGTACGGATGATGAGCTCCTTTCTCTTGTGCTTGAAAAGATAGTCTCCTCAACACTCAATCACTCTCTCACAGATTTGGCTGGGTAAAAGAGATTTATTGGGTGGAAAGCAACTTGGGGAGGCTACAAATCAAGATTCATGTGTGTCGGCGTTCTAGGAATGGGGGTACCCTGACTTGCCCGCCTATGGCCCAGGGCGTGACCCACTTCGACAGCCAAGTACGGCCTGGTGCGGCCCCATTCAAGACAAGGACCTCGCGAGACCCCTGAGCTTGCGAGGTAAGCGTTACCAAGACCCGCGGGGAGTAGGCCCCTCTCTGGAGCAGCGGAGCTCTCTATGCAATGTTTGGCCTCGGCAGGCCAAGGATGACGCAACATGGGCCATGCAGGTACCAGCGCGCCAGGCGGGACAGTTTCCCCTTTGGTGCAAAGTGGGCAAGGTCATATGCAGGTTCCCAAAGCACCCCCAAAGGTTTCCATTCCGGTGCAACAAGACCAAGATAACGAGCCTGGCAGGACGGACGTCATCACCAAGCCCACCACTTCATCATCAATAGCTGCTTTGCACGTGAAGATCACATTTTGTCAGGATAAAGATGTACCCCTTGTTCCCTTTCGAATTTGGCCGCCAATTAAGGCTAGGAGCACGATGCCGGCCGAAGGGTCGAGTAGGTCGGTGCTCGCCGTGAGGTGGACCGGCTGACCCGGCCAAAGGACCAACTACGAGCTTTTTAACTGCAACAACTTAAATATACGCTATTGGAGCTAGAATTACCACGGCTGCTGGCACCAGACTTGCCCTCCAATGGATCCTCGTTAAGGGATTTAGATTGTACTCATTCCAATTACAAGACACTAATGCGCCCGGTATTGTTATTTATTGTCACTACCTCCCCATGTCAGGATTGGGTAATTTGCGCGCCTACTGCCTTCCTTGGATGTGGTAGCCGTTTTTCAGGCTCCCTCTCCAGAATCGAACCCTAATTCTCCGTCACCCGTCACCACCATGGTAGGGCCCTATCCTACCATCGAAAGTTGACAGGGAAGAAATTTGAATGATGCGTCGCCGCCACGAAGGCCGTGCGATCCGTCGAGTTATCATGAATCATTGGATCAGCATGCAAAGCCACCCATGGAGGGCAGTGGTCGTGATTGTCCATGTTGGGCTCCACCCATGAAGAGTCCACAAAGTAGAAACCTTGTCTATTCCATCACAGCTCATGTCCATGACGGGCTAGACTCGGGAGGGTAGATCTTCATGAAGTAGGTGATCTCCTTGCCCTTACAAACGTCTTGGTTCAACTCCACATGAAGTCGAAGGTTCCCAAGAAACACTTAACCAATATAGGATACACCACTCCCCAAAAGGTAATAGATGTGGTATGGATGATGAGCTCCTTGCTCTTGTGCTTGAAAAGATAGTCTCCTCAACACTCAATCACTCTCTCACAGATTTGGCTGGGTAGAAGAGATTTATTGGGTGGAAAGCAACCTGGGGAGGCTACAAATCAAGTTCATGTGTGTCGGCGTTCTAGGAATGGGGGTACCCAGACTTGCCCGCCTGTGGCCCAGGGCGGGACCCACTTCGACAGCCAAGTATGGCCCAGTGCGGCCCCATTCAAGACAAGGACCTCGCGAGAGCCCTGAGCTTGCGAGGGAAGCGTTACCAAGACCCACAGCGAGTAGGCCCTCTCTAGAGCGGCGGAGATCTGTATGCAATGTTCGGCCTCGGCAGGCCAAGGATGACGCAAGGTGGGCCATGCGAGTACCAGCGCGCCAGGCGAGACAGTTTCCCCTTTGGTGCAAAGCGGGCAAGGACATACACAGGTTCCCAAAGCACCCCCAAAGGTTTCCATTCCGGTGCAACAAGACTAAGATAACGAGCCATGCAGGACGGATGTCATCGCCGAGCCCACCACTTCATCATCAATAGCTACTTTGTAGGCGAAGACCACCTTTTGTGAGGATAAAGATGTACCCCTTGTTCCCTTTCGAATTTGGCCATTGTGGGATCCATTCCTGCTATAGCAATAAGGGAAGAGGACCCGGGCCACTATGAATAGGGGTTAGGCTACTCCATAGAAAAGGGCGACAAGGAGAAGAGAGGCAAGACCACCAGAACGCCCTCGTGCAGCAACTCACCACTGTACTAGTTCATCCACAAACCTCGTCATGAGGAAATCCACCAAAGCAGGAGTAGGGTTTTATGCTTCGCAGCAGCTCGAACCTGGGTAAATCATCGTGTGCAATGTTATACCTTGTCATCGTGCGAGTTCATCGTCTAAGCTATCGTGTTGTTGTGAGATCCTGGCTTAATAGGAATGATAGACTACTCATATCAACAAGGAATTCCTTCTTTTTCGGGAGCCCAATCGAAAAGAACTCCAAAGTTAAGCGTACTTGTCTTCGAGCAATTGTAGGATGGGTGACCGACGGGGAAGTTGGTCCTAGGTGTGCACGAGTGAGGACAAAGTGCACAGGAAAGACTAGTGTTGTTCTGTGGGGTCAGTCTAGATCTCGCCAGGCGTAACGGGGTGTTACAATTGGTATCATAGCTGACCCTTGCGGTTACACGGGCATGCACAAGTTAGGTGCACGGGCTTGTGGCGCACGGCGCGTGTGGCCCGTTGTGGCACACGACATGGCACATGTGCCGGACTGGACGAGCATACGTGTGCCAAGAGGGAACGTTCCTGATGGGCCGACAAGGACGTCGGTTCCTTTGAGTGGGGGTGTATGTGAGACCATGGCTTAATAGGAATGATAGACTACTCATATCAACAAGGAATTCCTTCTTTTTCGGGAGCCCATTCGAAAAGAACTCCAAAGTTAAGCATGCTTGGCTTGGAGCAATTCTAGGATGGGTGCCCGACCGGGAAGTTGGTCCCATAGGAGTTTCCAACAAGCTCCACTTCCTATTCAGCCCACCATGTCGATGGCCGACACCCAACAAGCTCTCTTTTGTCCCGACGGAGCCGCCTTCACCAACCCCACTATAGCCGTTCAAGACCCACGCTCCGGCAGCACGACATCGGGTGGTCAGTACTAGGCCACCAGTGTCGTTTCCACCACCATCGCTGCTCATGCCAGCCAAGCACACGGCGGACGGGCGGCACCCCCGGGACCTACATCGCACTGTACCCACGTGGGGGATCTCAACGCGCACGACGCGTTGCTGATGGCGAGCGAGATGCTTCGCCACCGCCTGAAACATGTGGGATTCGACGCCTGGGCCACCACATCGCTGAGTTGGTCGCCGTCGCGAGGAGGGCCTTGGTTCCCCACCCTTCTTCCCGGTCACCGACGTTAGGCATCGGGGGCTCGTTTGTCGTGCCTGTCGCCTCGTCCGCAATTGAAGTGCCCCTCCGACCCCGTGTGAGCCCGGACAGGGCCTCCGGATACCGTCCTGCTTCTCCTCTGGATCCCAATGACCAGTTTCGGGGCACCGCCTAGCCGCGTCGGTGGGGCCTTCGAAGAAAATGATGGGATGCCCTGCACGCACCTCGACGCGGACCCTCATGCCCTAATGGATCATCGACAACCTGGGTCATCTCAGCGGGAGCGCGCCAACTTGCGTAGGGAGCAGGCAGCCCAGGTGGCCATATAGGTAGGTAACTGTAACGAAGGCGCATTGGATCACCAAGGAAGCAACCAACATCAAGACACGCGCGGTCCACCCCACGGCGGCGGAAGAGGTAAGCAACTTCAGGCACAGCCCCGCCGCAGGAGGGTATGCGGGCTGTGCACCCAGGGTGGCGTCGCATTACCGCATGGAGGGGCAGTCCCTAGTGCGTGCGAGGATGGCTCGAGAGGGGAACAAGGCCCTTATTTAGAGGCCTATGTTCCAAGCTACGTCATACCTGCGGATGGCGCGATGGATAAGTCACCCTCCCAAAGTAGGGAGGTGCCCCAGGCGTCCTCCCTGAGCTGGGCCTAGGGGCTCCTAATGTTGGGTTCTACCGTAGGTGCATCGCATGCGAAGTAAAATTTTCCTACTAAACGCGCAGTGCTGTGCAGAGGAAGTAGGGGTGGGGCAGTGCGTCCGCAAGGTCCGTCTCCTCCTCGTTCGTTCTCCCTTGAGCGGCCGGTCCAATCTCCCTCGAATAGCCGGTCTGCCGGATCCTGCGTACATGTTCGCCGGAGCGGCGCAAGTGCACCGCTTCTAAAGGTATTCACGCGTGCAGGAGTAACACACTGTGCGGCGGACTGCTAGGTCCGATCACACAGTTGGCGGTCAGTGGAGGTGGATATTCGCAACACATGCAAACCCTGATGACAGCATTGAAGCGATCCACCAGATGGGTGTGCTACACCTCCACTATATATAGGCATCCGGCGCGGGCTCAACTCTTGGGCCTCACACGGATCCTAAAGCCCACGTGCTTCTTCCCTTAATCGCGCGATCCTTTAGGTTCTCGACCACTAGGCCACGAGTTAGATCACATTGACTCGACCATTCGGTAACGGCCTCTAGCAAGACGTGCCGACACAAAGTGTCCGATGAAGCTGGTTAGGTGAACCTGTAATTCACACTTCTGTTCCCTTTGCCACATGATATATGTTTTCGTGTGCAAGGCGACATGGTCATCCTTGTTCATGCATGACCTCTTTCTCGTTCTAGTGTGTCCGACCAACACTTCAAATTATCTCATAATCCTCATCACATGGCCATGCTTATCCACGTCGGATCACCCAAGGGGCCCAGAGTAGTCCCTGATCGGAGGGGCAAATCCCATCTTGCTCCACCATGTCTCGCAACATGGGTCTATACAAGCCCGAAACCTACCTTTGTAACTACCCAGTCATGGAGTAGCGTTTGGTCGACCCAAAGCAAGTCTGTCACCATCCTGAGTACATGCGCCAACTCAGGTCTTAGGAAATAGAACGTATGTTTTACTAGATACTCACAGATGACCTATCGCTGCGTCTCATAGTTGGGTCTATCCAACTCAGACCTTATATCGACTCGGATTCGACAACGTCAAATCCGATCAGACCTTTGTGAATCCATATTATCTGGCTAGCATCCAATGCTACATGGTCAGTGAGACTGAACCATCCATCGTGTCATATGCTAGTCTGATTAGTTGTGCGTCCACACAACCTTTTCGACTAGGGACCATTTAGGACGGTTATCATACAATGCATAGTCTCACAAACATGTTACATACTTGTTAATACACATCACTGATAATGTCCAAGGACTATGTTTATTCATAAACACATTGGAAATATCATCATACATGATTGCCACTAGGGCATATCTCCAATAGTCTCCCACTTGCACTAGAGTCAATCAACTAGACATCGAATGCCCATAGCTCTAACGTGCCCCACATGCTTGGGTTGTCAAAGCGGTTTAGTCAAAGGATCTACAATAATTGCATCCATATGAATCTTGCATAAATTTGTATCACCTTTCTCGATGAGCTTTCGTATCAGGTGATATTTTTAGTCTATGTGCCTTGTCTGGTGGTGTTGTCTCAGCCCTTGGCCTATGTGATGGCACCCGAATTATCGCAATAAAGGTCCACCTGTTTTGACCAGCCCAAGAACACACCCACATCTTCTAGGAACTTCTGAATCCAAACACCTTCCTCTGTGGCTTCACAAGCCGCAATGTATTCGGCCTCTGTTGTGGAGTCGGCCACCGTATCTTGCTTGGAACTCGTCTAACTCACTGCTCCTCCATTCACGACATACACGAATATAGTTTGCGATCGACAATCATCCCTGTCGGTTTGGAAATTACCATCAGCGTAACCCTTTACACAGAGATCCTCCTCACCTCCATAAACTAGGAACATCTCTTTAGTCCTTTTGAGGTACTTTAAGATAGTTTTCACCGCTGCCTAGTGACTCTCACCTGGGTCGGCCTGGTATGTGCTTGTTAAGCTTACTGCATAGGCAACATCAGGACATGTAGATAGCATGACAAATATGATGGATCCGATTGCCGAGGCATATGGAATCCTACTCATCCGGTTTCGCTCATCAGAAGTTGTAGGACTCTGAGTCTTGCTTAGCCTTATACCATGTGAGACGGGCAAGACCCCTTTCTCGGCATCACTCATGTTGAACTTATTCAACACTTTGTCTATCTACGTTCTCTGGCTTAAGCCGAGAAGCCTCCTCCATCTATCTCTACAGATCTTGATTCCTAAAATGTACACAACCTCTCCAAGGTCTTTCATCGAAAACCTGCCATTCAATGATTCCTTGACTGAGTTCGACATCGAAACATCATTTTCGATCAGCAATATGTCATCCACATACAAGATCAAAAATACTACCGAGCTCCGACTAGACTTCTTGGATAAACAATAGTCCTCTTCGTTCTTGATGAAACCAAGGTTAATGATGACTTCGTCAAATCGAATGTTCCAACTCCGAGCTGCTTGCCTCAATCCATCAATGGATCTCTTGAGCTTGCATATTTTACCAGCGTTAGTTGGATCGACAAAACCTTTGGGTTGTATCATGTATACATCCTCTTTTAAATTTCCATGAAGGAAAGCCGTTTTGACATCCATCTGCCGTATCTCATAATCGAAATATGCAGCTATAGCTAGTATGATCCTCACCGACGTTGTAGTCAATTCGTTAAACCTGTCCATAACCTTTAGCGACAAGCCGAGCTTTGTTGATCTGAACATTTCCATCCACATTGGTTTTCCTCTTAAAGACCCATTTGCATCCAATGGCAACTATGCCAGTTGGCGGATCAACCAAGTCCCAGACTTGATTGTCATCCATGGACTTTAACTCGGATCTTGTGGCCTCTAGCCATGCCTCGATATCTGGGCTCACCATCGCTTCCGCATACGTGGCCGGCTCGTCGCTTTCTAGCAACAAAATATTGTGCACTCTGCGCAATCTTTCCGAACTCCATGGCTCCGGTGCCGAGTCCACTATGGGTTCTCTGACCAACTCCGGTGTGATCTCATCACCAGCCGAGTCGTCTCCGAGTGGGTCTTGAATTTCTTAGAGTCGCACCGTTCTCCCACTAGCCTCCCGATTGAGAAACACTTTCTCTAGGAAACCCCGTTCCGAGCAACAAACACTTTGTTCTCTTCTTGGTTGTAGAAGTTGTATCCCAAGCTTTCCCTCAGGTATCCCATGAATATGCATTTATCTAACTTGGGTGTAAGCTTTTCCGACATGAGTCGCTTGACAAATGCTTCACAACCCCAAGTCTTTAGAAAAGACAAACTAGGAGTCTTCCCAGTCCACATCTCATGTGGTGTCTTGTAAACGGATTTTTATGGTACCCTATTAAGTGTGAAAGTTGTAGTTTCTAGTGTGTATCCCCAGAATGAAAAGGGTAAATCCAATTTGCTCATCATCGACTAGACCATGTCCAACAAGGTTCGATTTCTCTGTTCTAACACATCGTTTCTCTGTGGCGTACAGATGGCTATTCGCAACACATGCAAACCCTGATGACAACGCCGAAGCGATCCACTGGATGGGTTTTCCGCACCTCCACTATATAGGCATTCGGCACGGGCTCAACTCTTGGGCCTCGCACGGATCCTAAAGCCCACATGTTCCTTCCCTTAAGCGTGCGACCCTTTAGGTTCTCGTCCACTTGGTCGCGAGTCAAATCACATCCGACTCGACGGGTCGGTAGCAGCCTCTAGCACGATGTGCCGACTCCAAGTGTTCGATGAAGCTGGTTAGGCGAACCTGTCTATCACACTTCTATTCCCTTTGCCACACGATATATGTTGTCGTGCACAAGGCGACATGGTCATCCTTGTTGATACACGACCTCTTTCTTGTTCCGGTGTATCCGACCAACACTTCGGACTATCTCATAATCCTCATCACATGCTAATGCTTATCCAGGTTGGATCACCCAAGGGGCCTAGAGTCTATCTCTCCTAATTGGAGGGGAAAATCCCATCTTGCTCGACCATGTCTCGCAGCATGGGTGTGGACAATCCCGAAACCTACCTTTGTAACTACCCAGTCACGGAGTAGTGTTTGGTCGGCCCAAAGCAAGTCTGTCACCATCCCGAGTACATGCGCTAGCTCAGGTCTTAGGACATAGAACGTATGTTGTACTAGAGACTCACATATGACCTATCTCTGCGTCTCATAGTTGGGTCTATCCAACTCAGATCTTATCTCGACTCGGAGCCGACTATGTCGAATCCGATCAGACCTTTCTGAGTCCATATTATCCGGCTAGCATCCAATGCTACATGGTCTGTGAGACCGAACCATCCATCGTGTCATATGCTAGTCTTATTAGTTGTACGTTCGCACACCCCTTTCGACTAGGGACCATTTAGGACAGTTATCATACAATGCCTAGTCTCACAAACAAGTCACGTACTTGTTAATACACATAATTGATAATGTCCAAGGACTATCTTTAATCATAAATACATAGGAAATATCATCATACATGATTGCCTCTAGGGCATATCTCCAACACCCACTAAGGGAGTACTAGGCCAGGTTGATGTGAGCGGGAGACGGGGGAGGACATCCCCGGGTGCGCATGGGCAGAACGCAGCCGACGCCCTTGGGCGCAAGCAACATGCATCCAATCCCCGAGGCGACATGAGCAACAGTTTGGGGGGAGTGATAGGGTACAAGCAGCACAGGACACTCGCAGCAATAGGAGCATCGGCACAGTCCTTGGGACACAGTGCCTCACGAGGCCCTCAAGCCGCGGTCTCGCTGGCACCTCGACACTTCATTATGTGGTTTCATTGACACACCACCTCTATGGCTGCATCGGATGCCTTGCTCATGTTTGGGCCATGGGAGTGCAATCCCGTGGCTACACGGGGAACAATGCATTCGAGTTTGGGCTTTGGAGGTGCAACCGACCAGAAATGCGCGGGATGGCTCTTAACGGGGTTGGGAGCACCTGGGTCATGCGCCTGTGGGCTTGCCCATCTATCTTCGGCCGTGACACTCTCACATAATAATGAGTGGGTTGTATACGCACCGAGCCCCCGAGGACGCGGAGGGGTTCCATCCCATGCCCGAGTGGAAGCCCCATGCTTAGCGCTGGCGGACAACACTGTCCTCCAACGACTATGCCCACGCAACGTGGATGCCCTACGCTCCATGCTGGGGGAAGACAAAGACGAAGACTAGCCTAGGTGCCGGACGCGAGAATTGCTTGCTTCTTTTTTTGTATTCAATTTGCCACTCTTTGAAATGAAATTTGAAGATTTTGGAACTCTATTTAAAAAAGGGGCGGGGGCTTTTCTCTCATCGCACTTTCCTTTTTCTGGCCTTGGAGTCTCTTTCTATGAATTGACACTTCACAAGGGCCTATGCACTTTGCCCCCCCCGGGTGCCTAAGATCAGGCTGGAAGAACCTGTCGCCTTAGGAACTTACATCTTTTGGTAGTCGACCCCCGCTCGGGGGCTCTGACCGCAGTGCAGCACAACAACACGGAGCCTCAGGAGGATCAACCGTCTCCCGGTGCAGCGGCGGCAGAACGGTATGGGGGCCGCTCGAGCGTCAAGGGGGATCTAAGCAGCGCGCCACAGGAGCCTTACCGGTCATATAGCCCCTCGCGCCGTTGGTCTCATACTGGTGATCCGGATGCCCAGCCGAAGGTCGAGGCCCCACCCCTTGGTCTCGTCCTGGTGATCTAGATGCGCCAAATGTGGTTGGGGAATGCGCGGGACTAGGTCCTGTCGACGTAGAGCGCTGCTTGAGCGTCAAGGGGGTTTCCTGAGCAACACGCCCTGGAAACATCACCAATCACGTGGCTCCGTGCCCCTTGGTCTCTTCCTGGTGATCTGTACGCCCCTACGGTGGCCGCGGACTCGCCCCTTTGGTCTCAACCTGGTGATCTGGACGCCCCAACGGCCGTCGTGGCCAGCTCATGATTGGGTCCCGTAGATGCAGATGTCGGCGTTCTTGGAATGGGGGTACCCAGACCTGCGAAGGATGGGCCTCCTCAAGACCCCTCTGGAGCGGCACAGATCTCTATGCAAGGCCTGACCTCAGGAGTCAAAGATGACGCAAGGAAGGACACGTAAGGACCACGGTGCCAAGCGGAGCAGTTTCCCCTTTAGTGCAAAGGGAGCAAAGACAGGTGTGGGTTCCCAAAGTACCCCCAAAGGTTTCCATTCCAGTGCAAGAAGACCACAACCACCCATCCCGCAGGGCGGATGTCATCGCTAAGCCTGTCCCTGCGACATTAATAGCTACTTTGCAGGCGAAGACCACTTTGGGTAGGGCGAGCACCAACCCGTGTCCCCCTTCAAAATTGTCTATTGTGGGATCCCTTCCTGCCATTCTGATAAGGGAAGAGGACTCGGGCTACCGCTATATTTAGAGCATTGGTTGCACCATGGAGAGGCCTCGGATCGGAACTCTATCATCAAGCCCCATGCAATACCATAAGAGGGCCAGCCAAGAACACGCCTTGGGTACCCTCACGACGCCCAAGCACATTTTACTAGTTCATTCACCCAAACCTTCATGACAGGCAATCCACCAAAGGAGGAGTAGGGTATTACGCTTCTATGCGGCCCGAACCTTGGTAAACTGTCATGTTCATCTTCTTGCTCGTCATTGTGCGAGTTCGTCGTTGCGTCCATCGAGTAGCAAGCTAGGTCGGGCAATGATATTGGGGATCTTCGCACATGCCCCGGTGTTCGAACCTAACGGGTTTGGCGGAGCCAGAAATCCGACATTTGGAGCACCCGGTAGGGGGCGTGTCAAAATCTCCATCAGGTCTCGACCGGCCGACGCTCGTAGCACTCATGGTAGGAGGACGACGAGTCTGCGTGGAGTAGCAAGCCGCACACGTGGCACGGCCGGCACAGGCGGCTAGAACGCCCTGCGGCGCTCTGCCACCCCGTCAACGGGCGTCATCACTGGTCGAGTCCCCGACAGGCGCTGGGGTTGCCGCCTTCACCAACAACACGACACACCCCCGTCGCCCCGGCCCTTCCTCATGTCCAGGCCACGCCGCCGCCCCTCCAAGTTTGCCATTATGCAACACATAGACACGTCACGCTCCTCGTGGCGTAGGAGCTTCGACGCCAACCTTCCACCCGCTGTCGCCGCACCGGTGAGCCCAGACGTGTTCCTAAGTGCGACACCACCGCTGATGGAACCCAAGTGCACCACAGCGGGGACCATGCCCATGGACCCGCACAATCGGAGGCCACGGCGTCTGGACCACGCGGGCGAATTCTAGACATCTATGGCGGCCCGCTCCTTCCGGGGACTTGGCTCGAGCCACCGGGAGCGCGGGCCCCGACCGCGCGAAGGAGGCTTGGCTTCACGTTCCTGGCATGCTTTCTAGAACCAAGGAGGTGGACCAGAGGATCGACTCTGCCTGCGCCCGGGGGCTCATGCAACTCGACAATGACCACGTTGTCGCGCACCAGGGCCACGGAGAGAGCGACATCGGCTACCACGGTAGCAGGAGACACGCACGCGACCTCGCAAGGAGCGCCCACGTGGATAGGTACGTACAACCTCGCGAGGATGGCCGGCGTGCTGATCCTCACGAGGCACGCCCGCTGGTAGGGAGCTGCTTCGAGCAGACGTCTGGGTCGGGGGATCGGGAGTCACTCGCCTGTGAATAGAGGGTGGAACATGCGCCCTCGTATCTGGACCAAGAGGCCCCATCTTCGGGACGGAGGGTGTAACACATGCCCATGTCCCTGGGCCAAACGATCCCAACCTAGAGGACAACGGTAGAACATGCACCCTTGTCTCCGGGGCGCATGACACTCTCTTGGGGACGGAGGGTGGAACATACGCCCATGTCGCCAGGACGGGTTTCGTTCGATCATAGGCGGGCGAACATGTACTCGCGCATGTCCCTAGGCCCGTCTCGCCCGGTCTGGTGAAAGGGCCCAGAGTACCGGCATGGGGAACCTGGGGGCCCCAGCGAGGCGTGTTGGGGCAACGCCCGGGAAACTCAGGAGTCAGGACCTTCTGCTAGGGCGGGCTCTCCAGCCAGAAAGTGCAGGGGGCTTCCCCTACGCTCGGAGGCTCGCCCAGGGCAGACAACACTTCGCCGCAACGAGCCTGGGGCCTACGAGTGGGCTTCTTGTCTGTGAGGCGTGGGGCTCCCCATATAGCCCCGGGACCTACATTAACCCATGACACTCTCACATAATAATGGGCGGGCTGTACACGCCCGGGGCCCCCTGAGGACGTGGAGGGGTCCCTCCGACGCAATGTGGCAGCCACAACCTGGAGCTGGCAGAGAAGACAACACTGCCCATCAATGGCTATGCCCATGCAACGTGGATGCCCTACGCTTAGCGCTGGGGGAAGACGAAGGCGGGGACAACCCCATAGAAAAAAACGCCAGACGCGACCGTTTTCTCGCTCTCTTTTGTATTTCAAGTTGCAGCCTTCCATGGCCTTTTTTGTGCTTGAGCCTCACAAAAGCTCAGAGATTTTGTGATCCTATGTTTCAAAAGAAAAAGGGGCGGGGACTTTTTATCTTCGTTCTCTCGTTTTATCGATCTTGAGTTCTCTCTCTCTTTTTGGATCGGCGTTTTACGAGGCGTTGTGGGCTCCGACCATAGCACACTATCACAACATTGGCTCTCGGGGGGGGGGGGGGGGAGGGGGCAGGGCCTCCTGAGGCGGCACATGGAAGGACGGAATGGGGGATCACTCAGGCGTCAAAGGGGGTTCCTGAGTAGCACGCTTCACGAGCCTTACCGGTCATAATGCCACTCGACTTCCTGGTGCCATCCATGGTTTCCGGTCGGCAGCAGGAGTGTCGGGGCCTTGCCTTGTGAAGTACGTCCTCTTTGGTCGTACCTAACGTTGGTGAGGAAATGTGCAGGACTGGGACCCATAGATGCAGAGTGCCAAAAGGGCCCCCAAACCGTCCCACGAGCAAGGGAGAAGCGCCTCAGACGAAACCATGGGCATGAGCTAAATCGTCGCCACCCCGCATGTGTTACAACCGGACTGGCGACGACCCTGTTCGAGAGGAGCATGGCATTACACACCTCGTCATCAGGGAACATATTTAAAGGTACTGTCGAAATACATCAAAGTTGCCATTAGGCCACGTGCATAACTCTTTCTGAAACGCAAGAAGGCTACTCGAGGGAACCACACCGTCGCCAAAACTCTCATCACCGTCACTCGGTGACGGCCCCGTGCATCCCAGCTCAAGCATGGCCCTCCGCTTTGTCAGAAGAAAGCTCTGCCACCAGGTCGTCCACATGGTCCTGGACCCAATCGGCGAGGGCAGCGTGGTTCACCTCAGGCACGGGACCAAGAACCGCCTTAAGATCGAAGTGTGGGTCGAGGCGAAGGAGGTGGCGGAAGATGTTTGAGGCCGCCCGCTCGAGTAGGTCACGACTCTTCTCCTCCATGAGTGCACGTGTCTTCTCTACACCCACCTCAAGGCAGTCCACGGCCCTAGAAAAGAATGCCAGATACCCGGTGTCGTTCGAAACCAAGGGGCTCGAAACGCTCACGTCGCAGGTGTCGTCCAAGGCCCGCTTGGCCCCCTACTCGAGGGATTGGAACATCTGGGAGCGCATGTGCTGGAGGCCGCGAGCATGGACCGCCTTCTTCGAAGTCTCCTTCGCTAGGGAAGCAACACCCTTCACTTGTTTATAAAGAAAAGCTAGTTCGGCCTCGGCAGCCGCCTAGGCATCCATCGCGGCTCGCCGACGCCCTTCCTCTTGGTCTTACTTCTTCTTGAGGTCGTTAACCTCACCTTTCAGGAGGTTACTTCAGTTGAAGAAACGGGACTCCTGGAGCTCCAGCTTCGCGCGGTAATTCTGGAGAAGGGGATGCCAAGCCTCTGCCACCCTGTTGTCGAACTCCTCTTGTATCCTCGCCTCGTGGAAGGCAAGGGACTCCTCAGCAAGTGACGCTTGGCGCTCCCTCACCTCCAGCTTCTCCTGTTCCAGGCTCTTCTCCAACGCTTCCAACACCAACGAGTCGACAGGTGCCAAGGGTCTCGCGTCGGCAGGGAGACGCTTGGCCGGCGGATCCACGAGCATGGCCCTCCATAGCTGGATCTGCCTTTCAAGGTCTAAAGCTCCTTGAGGCAATTCTCCGAGGCACTACGCCGGTAATCGGCCTCTTGAGCCTCTGTGAGGGCGCGTTCGCGGGCCTCCACCGCCGCAGCAAGGGACCCTTCTACCTTCGTGCGGGCGCACTCGCACTACAGACGGCCGAGGTTCATGGCAACCTCAAGCTGGCGCCACCTGAACAGGAGGAGCCGGCGTTCCTTCTCCTAGCGGGCATCATTGTTGGCGAGCCCCACCCCTAGGCGCTGGAGCACGTCCGCCGTGGTATGGACTAAACCCATGGCGAGGTGCTCAAGTCTTCTGCAAGCTCAAGCGGCCAACCAGAACTCCCACCTTCTCCATGGCGAACAGGGGAGATGCGCGAGTGGCCCCCTGGGCCCTAACCTATGCTCGGGGGCTAGGGGCTCATGTACATGCGTCCTGGAAGAAGGAAGCATCCCTTGGGGCCCCACATCGCCGAGCAAAGGGGGTCCGGGGGGCCGATGCGGCAAGACCCTGGAAGGGTCCGCAGTCAGTGGAAGTGGCCCCACTCGGGGGAGCCAGAGGCCACAGGTGAAGAGGACCGCGGGGGACTCGTGCCTAGGGCCACCAAGCAGCAGAAAAGGCTTAGGCGTGGGTGACTTAGAGGATGGAACCCTGCGGCATACGAGATAAGAGACTGCATGAGGCTCAGCAGCCGCAGGAGCAGGCAATGCCGGCCCACCTCCCCCATTGTCGGTAGGGAGCCCGCAGAATAAAGGCTCATTAGGAAGGCGCTGAAAGGAAGGACAGAGGAGGGTACGGGCACTTACGTGTCTATGGCGACCCACTTCCTCTTCATCGGAGCCCACGGTGGCGAGGAGCGACCGCCCCTGGGCGTCTTCCTTTTCCGGCCAACGCGGGGGCCCGGGGGCGGAGGCCTGGCCACCGATGGTTGATGATCAGTGGCACGGACGGTGACTTCCACCAACAAATGAGTGCCGCCCCGACCCCGGCTCGACACGGGGCAAGAGCCAGGGGAACGGGCAGCAGACACAACCCACCTTGGCCGCGGGGAAGGCGGCGTGACCGGAGTTCTCAAGGGGTGGAGCCCCCGGGGGCAAGGCACCCCGACGACGTGCTTCCCCTGAGGAAGGAACCCCAACTCGTTGAAGTGTGGCATCTTCGCGACGAGGGCCTCCCTAGCATTGAAGTTGTACAAGGGGAACTCGTCCCATGGGAGCTCGACAGGTTCACCACCAGTCAGGCGGTGAAGAAGCTGGAGCAGGACATTAGGGGAAAGAGGAAGGACCTGGATTCACATTGGGTCACGCGGACACGCAAAGGCCCAAATCAGACGGGTGTAGCGCTGAACAAGAGTGATTCGTCGGTAAGTGAATTCCCGCTCCTCAATAGTCTCAACATACACCCACTGCTGTCAAAACCCTTCTGCTTCCGTGGATAGTTCAGCGTCAAGGGCCTTGCAGACCGATGCGTCCACCATTCTCAAGGACACGCACCCGGAACACTGTTCCTCAGAGGCCAACTAAAGGGAGAAGAAGTGGCGTAGCAAGGCCATGGAGGGGAAACACCAACAAAGGCCTTGCAAAGGAACGCGAAGGTCGAGAGGAGAATGAGAGAGCCAGGGTCAAGGTGGAGCACGCGGATCTGGTAATGGGAAAGCACAGCAGTGAGAAAGCTCAAAAATGGTGGCAGTACACCGGAGAGGAGAGCATGGATATGAAGAGGAACAACGGAGGCCTCCATCTCGCCCCGAGGCCGTTAACCTGGCCAGATCTTGGTGGCCCCCCATTCATTGGAACCGTTCGCGACTACTAGTTAGACTTTCTCCAACCCCTCTAGGTTCACCACTAACGACCATCCCAACGCGGGTGGGGCATTGCTGCAGCGGACGAACCCCTCAAGCTTCCACCTTTCACCCCCTCCGGAAACGTGGCGAGGAGGACAAAGGGGGGAAATGATGTGGCGCACGGGGACATAGCGGAAGGGGTTGGATTCGCGTGAGATGGGAGAACAGACGGCAGAATCAAAGGGAGGCGAAGACGGCTCTGAGGTGAGAGTCGGGTGGCAATGATAGCACATTTGCTCCCTTGGTGGTTTTGGTAATTAATAACAACATATAAGTCATTGAACTAATGTTTTCACCAAGTATATTTCAGGACAAGTTCAATGATAGGGATGGCCAAAGGATTGTGGAATTACCCCAAGATTCAAGGAAATAGGTTGGCCAAGCTTCAAGCAAGAGGACTCTACATTTTACATTTGTGAGAATTCACTTTGAGTCCATAGGAAAGCCAATACTATTAAAAGGGAGTAAAGTTTTGATGATGGACAATATGCTCAAACATGGACAAGTGACAGTCACCAAAACATCCACAAACTCTCCCACCAAAGTCTGTCCAAATCCAAATATGAAAAATTGATGCAACCAACATTCCTATCCCGGTGCGCCGATTCTAAACCCTAGATAGACTCAGCCAAACCCTAACACTTCGGTGCAGCCGACACTGCTGTTAGGGCTACCGAGTTGGGTTGCCAACATTCTGTTATGCACGTTCTCATTTTTGGTCTCTCCAAAAATGGTGAATTAGCATAACCGAGATTGGCAAATGTGACCGTTGGTCACCTTGTCGGTGCAACCGAGAATTGTATATCGGTCCCTCTGAGATTCAAAAGTTGCCACTTTTGGTCACTTCGGTACCACTGGTATTTACACATTGGTGTCACCGAGTCGGTCATTTTGTGCGAAACGGTTGGATTTTTGGGGATGCCTATATATATCGCTTCACCAACACCCACTCGAAAGTGAAGCACTCAGAACTATTCCATACCTATACTACTTAGTTTTCTGAGAGAGAACCACCTACCCTTGTGTTGAGGTAGAGATCTTCCATTCCAACCATATGGATCCTGATTTCTAGCCTCCCCAAGTTGCTTTCCACCAATCCCATCTCTTCTACCAAGCCAAATCTGTGAGAGAGTGACTGTGTGTTGAGGAGTCTATCATCTTGAAGCACAAGAGCAAGGAGTTCATCTCCATTACTGAGCCTATTACCTTTCGGAGGGTGGTGCCTCCTAGATTGGTTAGATGTCGCTTGGGAGCCTCCTACTTCATGTTGTGTAGTGAACGAAGAAGTTTGTAAGGGCAAGGAGATCACCTACTTCATGAAGATCTACCCATAGTGTGGCTAGTCCTTCGTGGGCGGAAGCCGCATGGAATAGTCAAGGTTGCTTCTTCGTGGAACCCTCCATGGGTAGAGCACTCCATGGACTCTCGCGACCATTACCCTTCGTGGGTTGAAGACTCGATGAACATGGACATACGATAGCACCACCTATCAGAACCACAAGAAAATTCATCGCATCATCACTTGTGTTTGCTTTCCTAACCCTCTCTTTACTTACATGTGCAATGTCTTTACTTTCCACTTCTACACTCTTAGACATGAATGTGTAGGGTGTCACTTGGTATGCTTTGAATGCTAAAACTTGCCAAGAATTAAATTGGGAAAATGGCAAAACTTTTATTTGGTCAAGGAGTCTAATCACCCCCCTCTAGACCTACTTTCGATCCTACAGGCTTGGCAAACCTTGCTATGACCGGTTCGGTGCGGAGAAGAAGGGATGACAAGTCTTCGGGCTACTGCATATAAAGCCTGGCCCGTAAGCAGTTGGGGCCCACGGCGCTTTGGGCCGTCCTCCAAGCTTCGCTCGTAAGCCATCCCGGGCGCGCTTTGGTCCCAGGGGCTACTGTCGGCGTTCGGGGAACGGGGTACCCAGAGCTGCCTACCTGCGTCCCAGGACGTGGCCCACTTCATCAAGCAAATGGGACCAGGCGAGGGCCCACTCAAGACAAGGCCCTCGCGAGGGCCCTGGCCTCGCGAGGAAGAATAGTGACAAGACCCGCGAAGGATGGGCCTGCTTAGGACCCCTTAGGAGAGGCGGAGATCTCTACGCAAGGCCTAGCCTCAGGAGTCAAAGATGACGCGAGGAAGGACAAGCAAGGACCAGGGCGCCAGTCGACGCAGTTTCCCCTTTGGTGCAAAGGGAGCAAGTACAGACGTGGGTTCCGAAAGCAACCCCAAAGGTTTCCATTCTGGTGCAAGAAGACCAGAACAACCTGTCCCACAGGGCGGATCTCATCGCTGAGCCTATCTCTACGGCGTCGACAACTACTTTACACGCGAAGACCGCCTTTGGGCAGGGCGAGCACCAACCCATGTTCCCCTTCAAAATTGGCGGTTGTGGGGTCCCTTCCCGCACTTGTGATAAGGGAAGAGGACCCGGGCCACCGCTATATATAGATAATAGGTTGCACCGTGGAGAGGCCCCGGATCGGAACCCTATCATCAAGCCCCACGCACTACCATAAGAGGGCCAGCCAAGAACATGCCTTGGGCGCCCCCATGTGGCCCAAGCACATTGTACTAGTTCATCCACCCAAACCTCCATGAGAGGCAATCCAGCAAACAAGGAGTAGGGTATTACGCTTCAAAGCGGCCCGTACCTAGGTAAACTATCGTGTTCATCTTCTTCCTCGTCATCGTGCGAGTTCGTCATTGCGTCCATCGAGTAGTGATCTAGGTATGGCAAGGCTGTTGGGGATCTTCGCACACGCCCCTGTGTTTGAATCTTAGGGGTTTTGTGGAGCCTGAAATCCAACAATAGATGGCAAAAGGGCCCCCCAAACCATTCCGTAAACCAGGAAGGACCCCCAGGTGAGATCCCCAAGTTCTCTAGACGTCTCAGCTACACCTCGCGATGCACGGGATTGCCACCACCTGATAAGACAAGTACACCACCGAATAGAGCAAAAATTTCTGATCAAATGATAGATCGAATACAGGGCAGGAATTATGAGCACTAACATGAGAATGCAGGCGCTATGGTTTTCTATGTGCTACCACCAGGGTTCTTATGGTCCTAGGTGCCAAAAAAGACGGTGCAAGGGGAGGAATCCAGCCTCATGAAGCGGCGACGATAAGATCCCAGGATTTGAAAGCAGCAAGCTTCATCTCGGGACGGAATGCCTCGCGAGTACCCGGCAGGCCGCCGTCATTGGACCGTATCAACAATGACACCAAATCCCACGCAAGAGACTAAGTCACGTCATGTCAAGCAGGAAACCTGTGATTTAAGGAAATGAAGGAGGAGGATGAAGGTAATACACAAAAGACTAACGCCCTCAGGGGGCAGGTTTTTCTTGAACATGACTGGAACCAGAAAAAGAAAACATGGGATGCCTAGGCAGAGAACCACTCTAGACGTCTGAACCACCAGCCACCTCGGCGTCAGAGCCGCCATCCTCGCCGGAGGAGGGCACTAGGACAAACCGCTCAACCTGGGACTCCATGTGCGGGCGCAACTCATCCCGGAGGGCCCTCTGGAGCTCATTGGGCATCCGTTCTCCAACGCGCTGAAGATCGAGCTTCGGGGCGTGGCGGCACAAGTAGGAGAAGACGCACGTTAGAGCGAGGTTCAGGAGGTCGTGCGCTGTGGGGACCCTGACTCATAACTCGAGATCACCAAATATGTGTACAGTGATCCCAAAGATCAATGCTCACTGAACACATAGAACTTGAATAACAAGAGTCTTACATCCATACTTAATTTCTTACACAAATAATGACCATGAAGATCTTAGTCTTACATAGATAGGGCCGCATGGGCCAAACACTTAGAATAGAACAAGCAGCGGAAGTCTTGGTCGAAAGCATGAACCCATGCCATCTGCCTTGACCTATAGGCATTCTGACTGGGAAGCGTGCTAGTTCGCATGTTCGTCTCCAATGAACTCTTCAACATACTCCCGTTCTTCCATGCTTGGCCAATTAAATAACCAGTGGCAAGCCAATGAGTACTTTGAATGTACTCGCAAGCAACCCAAGTTGTGGAACGAAGTAACAATGATGCGTGGTATAGCACTAAGTAGGTTAAATTTGCGGAAAGCTAATTTTGTATGCATGTGACATGATCACGTAACTAGTGAGCATGCATAAACATCTAGTAGGTACCCATGTGAACAAATTACAGATATCACCATAAGTAGGGGTAGAACATCTCATGTTCATTCATCATGCTAGGTCACCGAACTAAGTCCAATCCTCACGCTAAGTCATCGGACTTAGCTCATGTGACTTCTTGTCACCATCACATCCATACTCACACCAAACTTCACGAAAACATCCGGACGTAGGCTAAGAAGGACCACCAACTGTCCATGATCGCGGACACGGCTATTCGAATAGTTTTACACTCTGTAGAGGTGGCACACTTTACCCACAAGACTCGGGGAACTTCCGTGTCATCCACAACTCATGGTATCTAACAAACCCGAGGTAAGCACCCGAACAATGACTTTCCCGTGGTGATTCTAAACAAAGAGTCCACTCGTTGTTGCCGTCCCTCATGATATACATCACTCGTATCATCCATGAGGGCATGCAACGGTGTGCCCGGTGCCTGTAAAGATAGCACATGACCTTCCACTCTGGGACGACCCCGTCTCAAGAGTGACCACTTCACTCTTGCCACTAGTAATGTGGGCTCCTTTCTAGTACCAACCATAGTAATCAACAATGCCCCATCCCATAAGGGGTATCGTGGTTGCGCATGTAAGGTTGGGGTGGTCTGTAGACCTTAGAACTCTCCGTTTTCGAATACACACACTCACTTGCTCCAGCATACCACTTCTTTTTCAAGTGGTTACCCACCTCATCATTATCTCCCTCGAGCAATAGTGGCACCCGACGGGGTTTTCGAAAGAGTCTGTGAAATCATTTCTCTCTTTCCATCACCATGCATAAGTCCCATCCCCACTTGCGTAGCGTCTACTAGAATCATAACTATACCCACCCGCATAACCCTCATAAGGGGTAGGGTCATGCACGATGCAAGTGTCAAAGGAGAAGTATCGGAGGCATCCCACCAAAAGGGGAACACCACAACACATGATCAAATACAATGAAAGTAAAGTGCTATATGACATGCAATAAAATGGTTTCTTATCATGGTCAAAGGGTTGCTTGCCTGGCTCAACAAATTCTCCGGGGTCTTCAAAGTCTATGGGTCCAACTTCTTCGTCAACCGGGCAATCTATCATCGCGAAATAAAATGATAAAAATAAGTAATCACACAAAATAGAGCACTCAATCTATTACTAAAAATGTCCACCTACTCTGGTAAATACTAAAAGTCATAATAAAAATATTCTCTTAGGGTTTTGCTATGTAAAAGATTTTGAAAATAAAATAACAGAGGCAAAAGGTGCCTATATATAGGTTTTAAAATAAAACAGTACTAAAAATGTTTTTAAATATTTTTATAAATAGCACTATTAAATTCTATAGAATATTCTACAATTTTCGATGTATGAAATATTGTCATAGGATAAATATTTATTGGGACCTGAGCCAGAATGGCCAGATGCTGGGTCGGCCCAGCTGGCCAGCCTGCCCACCTCGCGCGCGATCAGGTTCAAACCTGACACGTGGGGCCCGGTTGCCAGTGAAACGAGGGAGAGGGAGAGTGCAGGAAAGAGGAGGAGAGGCTGACAGGTGGGCACCACCTGTCGGGTCCTTCTCCCACCTCGGGACAGGGAGGGGGAGAGCTCACCGGCGGCAGCGCAGGGCACGGGCAGAGGTAGACGAGAGTGGGGATGGGCTTGGGGTCGAGTCGCCGGTCCAGGGGGGTTGAAGAGAGACCGGAGGTGGCCGGAGTCGCCGGCGGTGTCGTGGTTTTGTCACGGCAGATGTCCGGGTTACCAGACTTGAGTTCGGAGCCATCGCCATGGTAGTGGACTCAAAGGGGTTGATCGAGACGAAGGACACGAGTTTACCCAGGTTCGGCCCCTCGAGTCGAGGTAAAAGCCTACGTCCTGCTTGTGATGTTATTGCTTGTTGTATCCCCACTCTCGCCTGCCTCCTCCCGTGCCCTGCGCTGCCACCGGTGAGCTCTCCCCCTCCCTGTCCCGAGGTGGGAGAAGGACCCGACAGGTGGTGCCCACCTGTCGGTCTCTCCTCCTCTTTCCTGCACTCTCCCTCTCCCTCGTTTCACTGGCAACCGGGCCCCACCCAGGTTTGACCTAGTTTTCGATCACCTGCCTCTAAGCCGCCCCAACTCTGCCTTTATATAAGAGGTCAGAACTGTCGGGTCTTACAATTGTACAGTCGGATCATGTTTACATCTCCGAATCTATCTCTATCTTACTAGCCAAGACCATCCTTTGGAAGGTCTTGCGCATCCGGGTCTCTGTCGTCCGGCCCGCATCAAGAGCTGCCAATCATCTTGGGCCTCCAGCTGATACATGTCTTCGTGGGCCGACTCATAACCAATGCTATCAACCGAAAACTTCCAGCCGGGTCATATCACGGGGTTATATCCCCAACATTAGCCCCCAGGCTGAAGTGAGCCAGCTCATTTCATCTGTCACTTGCAATTGACTGAGAGTCACCAGAAATGACCCGGCATGACGTCACAGATACGCTGACGTATCACCAAATCTCTCGTATTTAACCGTTTACCAAAAATCGAGGCGTCCGTTCGGCAAAACCGGCATTGATGCCTGGGAACCCGCACCGTTTCCCTGTTTTAAATAGGACCCACATGGGTCAAACCAGTGCATTCCCGCTCGTGCGCCTCTTCTTCTTCTTCCTGTCGCCCGTCTGTCGCTTGAGCTCGTCCACTCCGCTCTGGCGCCGCCGCTCGTCCGTCTCCAACTCAGGCCGACGCATCAACCTGTTTGCGCCAGAATCTCGCCCCCCGACGTCTCCGCCTCCGGTAAGTGCCTCTTCCCATAGCTTTAGATCGGTAGCAAATAGGGTTTCCGCCAACGGACCTCCGCCGCGTGCTTCATTCTCCGGCACGGCCGCACGGCCAAGCCTCGGGGCCCGCCACACATCTTTTTAGGCTGCAGTGTCATCGCCGCCACCGTACATGGCCCGCCCGTGTGCAATGTGCGGTCGGTTAAAGTGGTAGGTCGGTTTTTCATCTTCACTGTTCTTGGCTTAGGTTGACGTAGAACTCCCTTTTCCGCTTCAGTAGATCCAAAATTTTAGTAACAGTTTGTGAAACCTGTTTGTCCGGGTCTTGACTAACTTCCGGCTCTTCTGTCCATAGTGAGCCGCTAGACTCCCTCCGGCTCTTTATCAGATGGACCTTCCAAGGCTTAATCTTTTAGAACCCTGTAATTTGTAAGCCGCTGTAGCTATATGCTCTTGTTTGACTAGTCACCATTTTATTTTTGCACAGTACTTCTAAGCCACCAATATGACACGCGCCACCAATTCCTACAATTGGGTCGGCTCTTGCGTGACCGAATACCTGTCTGACCTCGTAGCCGCTGGCACCCTTCCTCCAAAGGAAGTGATCAACTGGCGGGTTCCGGGTGATGAGACCTGCCCCGCACCAAAGAAAGGTGATGTCATAGTCTTTACGGATCACATCGAGTGGGGATTCGTACCACCCGGGTCAAAGTTTTTCCGTGACATTCTCCATCTGTACAAGCTGCATCCCCAAGACCTGGCACCAAATTCAGTGTCCAACATTTGCCATTTCCAAGTCCTCTGTGAGGCGTATCTTCAATCCAGACGATCAGTCGGATTCTTCCGTGAGTTCTTCTACGCCAACCAGCAGACAGAATACAAGAGCGGGCCAAGTCTAGAACTCGGGGGAATCACCATCCAGCGCCGAAGGGGTATCACCTTTCCGGCTATTCAAATGCCCAGCCTCCCGAAGGATTGGAACAAGATGTGGTTCTATTGCAAAGACACGTCTCCGGACTCGGAACATCGTCTACCGGGTTATCGTCCTTCCTGGCTCTCAACCGATACTTCATTGCCCGTCCGGCTCTCATCTGCTGATCGGGCTAGATATGAGAAGCCCCACGCCAGAGTGAAGGCTCTCCTGGCCAACGGCCTTATTGGAACGGACCTTATCCGCTGCTGGGTACAATGGCGGATCATGCCTCTGAGCCGCCGTAACCGGCTTATGTATGAATACCCAGGATTTTACGATAGCGAACTGTGCTTCAACGCCACCACCTTGCCTGAGGATGACATCTGTATGACCATCCGAAGTCTTGTGCACGAGACCTCCGGCTCATGCAGCACCATCGGCCTAGCGCCCTTCTGCGCGACCAACCCGGCGCCTCTTGTAAGTAGTTTTTTTATCTTTCCTCCGCCTATTGTATATTTATATACTCCTTTTCAAATCTTGATATTCTTCTCTATCTCAATTTGTACAGGCTGACTCCGACTTCTGGAAGAAGGAATACGTTCCTCTTCCGAAGACAACCAAGAAGAAAGCCGCCACCAAGAAACCAAAGAAGGTAGCTCCTCAAGAGAACTGGTTCGAACACCCAACTTCTTCAGAGTCGGAGGTAAGATCCTTGAACTTTACTTACTTGACTTTTTGTCTTGCCGTCTCTTTAATAATATCTTTCCGTGTCTCATAGGACGAAGTAGAAACCAGTCACGCCAACGCTCCTAAGGTAACTTGCATGTATTCCGACTCAGAATATTTCTTCCGAAAGCCGCGGCGGGTTGTTAGAAAGTTTCCTCTATCTCACCCACTCGCTCATCCGGCTCCTGATTTCCTTTCAAAAATAGCAAGCTGAATGACGTCAGACCCGGAGCGCCGGCTCTACAGAGCTTGCACCGGGACTACCAAATTCGCCAGCTCCTAAGAAGCGGCCTGCAGAGGTTAATATCCGTACTTCCCTTTTTCGTTTCTCTTCATGTCCGAATGTCTGATCATTTCCGTGTCTTTTTCAGAAAACACCCTCATCGGGCGACTCTTCAGCCTCAGTCATACCTCCACCAAAGATTAATCCTTTGTAAGCGTTAAAATATCCAGATGTCTTGATGAAATACCAATCTCCTTTAAATGCTAACCCTTTACTTTGCAGTGCTCAGGCGAAACGCCGCAAGACCCATCAACCTTCCTCCAGCCCTGTCGTTGACAATCAAGAGCCTGAACAGCCGGCCCCGGCTCAACCGAATATTGAACAGCCGGAGGAAACTCCAGCGGAAGAAGAAATTCCACCAGCGGCTTCTACTGAGCCGGCGGCAGATGACGTTATGAAGGAGAACTCCCCAGCTGCTCCTTCAAGGCCGGTTACACCCGCCAGGACCCGGTGACTCCGGATGTTATCATCACCGGGTCCGCTCAAAAACCTCCTTCACCAGCACATGTCTTAACTCGGCATACGGAGCCGTCTGAAGCTTCGCGGAAACTTGAGTTTGACTCGTCGTACAACACAATGACAGCTGAAGAACTCCACTCTGGCTATATGAACCGGGTCAACACCAACCGAGACTTGGAACTCCGGCTGGTCAACATGATGAAGGCAAAATATGAGGTATGTTATCTTTCTTCAGCCATAACCTTCCCCAGCCCCCAAGGGCCGGATTTAATCTAACATAGAGTTGAATTCGGGTCTTCTTTCGAAGGTTATGTAGAAAACACTTTGCTTTAAATACTATCAACACTTGCATATTGCCAATTGTAGCCCCCAAGGGCCGGCTCAAATTTATTTGAACTGGAACTTTTGAGAGTAGAAAAGAACCATAGTGTAGCCCCCAAGTTCCGGGTCAATTTCTAGAAATATGAGCCGGAACTGCAGATGTAAACAGATCAAATATACATTAGCCCCCAAGTGTCAAAAATATTGCTTGCAATCTGTTTGAGACTTGTAGAACTTGAACTGTGAACCCTTATGCCTATGAATACTCTTGTTGCTGCAATAGCTTATACTTTGCCTTTGATATGCACAGGACGCTCTTAACACAACCGGCTCTCAGCTGGCGGATCTCAAAATCAACTTGGCAGCTCAACAGGAAGCACGAAGCCTTGCTAACGAGAGATGCCGGCTTTTAGCCAAAGAAGTAGCCAAGATCACCGCCGAGCTAACAACATTGAAAGAAACGGCTGAGTCGGAGAAAGCTGCACTGATCAAACGGGCAGATGATGCCGACCAGCGGCTCATTGTCGTTGCTGAGAAACTCCAAGGGCTCAAAAGGCACATCGCTAAGATGTCTGCCGCCTTATTTGGTAAGTCAATCATTCCTGTACTCCTTGCTTAATATCTTTTATGAAACAACTAACGACTGACATGTCTCTTCCGGATTATAAAGGACCTTTGAGCCGGCAACTTGCAGACGACAGCATCTTGTTACTGAAAGCCGTATATACCTTCACAGAGCAGCTGTATTGTGGAGCAATGTTCACCATCAAAAGCATACAGTATAAGGAGAAGATTCCCAAGGCCCTGAAAGGGGTATTAGAGCTGTTCTCGATGGTGCCCAAGCAAATCCAAGAGTCGAAGAAGTCGGCTTTCCGCTCTAGAGCCGTCATGGGCTTGAGCCGGGCCATGGCCTTCGCGCCGGATCTCACACCAGATGAGATGATGGGTGGATATCCTTCGAAGAAGGTGGATGGCTCAGCATTCTCTGACGAAGACTACTTCAAAGTCGTCAAGGACTCTCGCTATCTAGCGTTTGTAATGGCTGATGAGGCGGAGGGTGACTTGAAGAACTACCAAGCAGCATACGACCAGGAAGATAAACGGATCCGCAGGCCTCTTTACGAGTGTAAAGACCTAACACCGCCCAAAGCAAAGATCTCTTCCCTTGTGAGATTAATGTCGCGCCTTTCTTTGAAGGGTCATTTGCTGCCGTCTCTAACTACAACTGGGAACTCGGCAATCTTCAGATTCGAACCGCGGAAGATCCGGAGCAGGATGAGCCGGCCGAGTGACCGAACCTTGTAATAGTTAGAGCAAGTATTGGCTCTTGTAATCATCCACCCATGGTGTTTTGAAGCTTCGTCAGAAACATCATTTGTTCCCTCTGAGAACATCTTTTGTAACAGCCTTTTGACATCTGAATACACTGGTCGGTGGTTTACTTTATAGTCAATCCTCTTTCTCACCTCCTTGCTTCCATCTCTATTGGCAAATAACCTCCATGAACAAACGCGGCTGCTGATAAACCAATGCGTAATTTGTCCGAGACGTCTGTCCTTCACCCGAAGTTATTAGACCCGGGACATTTACTCCATCAACCGGAGCAGCATGACTTTCCTTTTCTTATAATGAGATGCCATGGAATAGCCGGCTGCCATAAGGTAAAGTAAGCTATACCTGACGGTAGGAAGCCTCTATGTGACAATGACAACTGTTGAAAACTGTAAAGCGGCCTACAATCGGCTACATGAGGGGTGATGTAAACTGTACCATGATGGTAAAAAACCTCATTTTAATAGCAAATACTTTATCCATTGTATTCCAACACCGGTTGTCAATAGGTTTATGTAAGCTATACCAAAGGTAAGAAGCCTCTACTGACAACCGCAGCTCAAGAAAGCCTGCTGTTGGAGGGTGATGTAAGCTATACCTGAAGGCAAGAAGCCTCCTCCAATCAGCCAATGTTGTATAGGGCCGGCTGCCGATGGTATTATGTAAGCTATACCTTATGGTAAGAAGCATCCATTCGACAGCCGCGACTAGTAATTGTACTAGCCGGCTGCGTGAAGGGCTTATGTAAGCTATACCCGAGGGCAAGAAGCCTCCTTCCGCAACTATTTTTGGGGTAAACGCCGGTTGTTAGGGTGAGATAAGCGAACCCATCGGTAAGATGCCCCTTCGACAACCGCGGTTAATAAGTAACCGGAAGTGGCATAAAGCCGACCATTAGGGTGAGATAAGCAATACCCGTCGGTAAGAAGCCCCCTTCGATGGCCGCAGTTGATAAGCAACTGGAATTTGATGTACACGATGTTGCCTTAGGGGAATTTTTTAAGGTATACCAAAGGTAGGAAGCCTCCATCAACAACAGCGCTTAATGTACTCAAACTAGGCATAAAGCCAATTGCGCATCATACCAGTTCAGGGTCTCTAAAGCGAGATTGGCCGTCAACTCTGTGAGCCGGCTCAGGGTCTCTAAGGCGAGATTGACTGATAAGAGCTTAACTTTTAACTTACAACAGTTCAGGGTCTCTAAAGCGAGATTGGCCGTCCACTTTGTGAAACGGCTCAGGGTCTCTAAAGCGAGATTGACTGGTAAGAGTAACATCAGTTCAGGGTCTCTAAGGCGAGATTGGCCGTCCACTTTGTGAACCGGCTCAGGGTCTCTAAAGCGAGATTGACTGAGAAGAACTTATTGTATTGACATCAGTTCAGGGTCTCTAAAGCGAGATTGGCCGTCAACTCTGTGAACTGGCTCAGGGTCTCTAAAGCGAGATTGACCGGAATACTTTTAACAGGTCACTTTAATTGGTTCAGGGTCTCCAAAGGAGATTAACCGACAAGACCTTGGCGGGTCAAAGAACCACAGGAACCGCAAATTTGCTGGTAGTGAAGAATTTCATCCTGAGATCATAAAAATACCCATAATAGCCGGGTCTCCAATCTTTGGTAGTAGTACTACTCTATGATATGCATAATGATAATGGATCTGCATCATCTCTTAAGTATAGTATGGCCGCAAGTGTGCCACGTTCCATGGCCGTAAAGTCTCCTGACTCGCTGTGTCCGACTCATCACGAATATCAATGAGATAGTATGACCCGTTGTTAAGGTTTCTGCTAACCACAAAGGGCCCTTCCCACGGCGGAGAGAGTTTATGCATCCCAGTTTGGTCTTGAATAAGCTGGAGCACCAGGTCACCTTCCTGGAACGTCCGGGTCTTCACCCTACGGCTATGATAGCGTCGCAAGTCTTGCTGGTAAATTGCTGATCTGCTCGCTGCTAACTCTCGTGCTTCGTCCAAGGCATCTAACGCATCTTGACGTGCCAGCTCATTGTCTGTCTCAACGTAAGCCGCCACCCGTGGTGAATCATGCCGGATGTCACTGGGAAGAACTGCCTCAGCCCCGTAGACCATGAAAAAAGGCGTAAAACCTGTAGACCTGTTAGGTGTAGTCCGGATGCTCCATAAGACGGAAGGCAACTCATCAACCCAACACCCGGTTGTCCGTTTCAAAGGGACCATGAGCCGGGGTTTAACCCCTCGTAGGATTTCCTGATTAGCCCGCTCAGCCTGGCCATTGGACTGTGGATGTGCCACGGCTGAAACATCAAGCCGGATATGGTCCTTCTCACAGAACACCTTCATAGCCCCCTTGGACAAATTTGTACCATTATTAGTGATAATACTGTGTGGATAGCCAAAACGATAGATCAATTTCCTGACAAACTCAACCGCTGTAGCTGCATCACACTTACTTACTGGCTCAGCCTCAACCCACTTGGTAAACTTATCAACCGCCACTAAGAGGTGCGTTTTCTTATCTTTGGACCTCTTGAAGGGTCCTACCATATCAAGCCCCCAGACCGCAAACGGCCAAGTGATAGGTATCATCCTCAACTCTTGAGCCGGGACATGAGCTCGTCGGCCAAATTTCAGACAAGCGTCACACTTACGAACCAGATCCTCTGCATCCTTGTGAGCCGTCAACCAGAAAAATCCATGCCAAAACGCTTTAGCCACTAAAGATCTTGACCCGGCATGATGTCCACAGTCGCCAGCATGAATTTCATTTAAGATTTGCTGGCCCTCTTCTGGTGACACACAGCGTTGGAACACACCTGTCACACTGCATTTGTGTAACTCACCATTGATAATTTTCATGGATTTAGAACGGCGGATGGTCTCCCGAGCCCGACTCTCATCATCCGGCAACTCGCCGCGCGTCAAGTATGCTAAATAAGGAGTAGTCCAATCCGGAATAACATGCAGAGCCGCAACTAGAGCCGCCTCCGCGTCAGGAATTGCCAGCTCCTCCTCAGAAGGCATCTTGAAAGTCGGATGATATAACACGTCAAGAAAAACATTAGGCAGCACCGGCTTACGCTGAGATCCGAGTCATGATAATGCATCAGCCGCCTCGTTCCGCCGACGATCAATATGATCCACCTGATACCCTTTGAAATAACCTGCAACAACATCAACCACCCGTCGATAAGCCGCCATCCGTGGGTCCTTAGAATCCCAAGTACCTAAAACTTGCTGAGCCACAAGGTCTGAGTCACCCAGGCATCTAACCCGGCTTAAATTCATCTCTTTAGCGACTATCAAACCATGGAGCAAAGCTTCATACTCAGCAGCATTATTAGTACAGGGGAACATAAACCAGAGCACATAACAAAACTTATCGCCTTTCGGGGAGGTGAGAACCACACTGGCACCAGACCCCTCAAGCTTTTTAGACCCGTCAAAATATATAGTCCAGTATGTGTTGTCCGGCTTCTCTTCAGGCGCCTAGCACTCTATCCAATCATTTATGAAATCCACCAAGGCCTGAGACTTAATTGCTGTACGAGGGCTGTAACTGATGTTAAGAGGCCCCAACTCTAAAGCCCACTTGGCAATCCTTCCTGTAGCCTCCCTGTTCTGAATAATATCCCCCAACAGGGCAGAGCTTACTAAAGTTATTGGATGGCCCAAAAAGTAGTGCTTCAGCTTACGATTAGCCATAAAGACCCTGTATAAGCTTCTGCCAATGCGGATATCGCTGCTTGGACTCAGCCAAGACCTCACTGATGTAGTAGACAGGCCTCTGAACGGGATGCTCTTTCCCTGCTTCCTTACGTTCAACAACAATCGCCACACTGACCGCCCGGCTGTTAGCTGCTACATATAGGAGTAGCGGCTCTTTATCAGCCGGAGCGGCTAATACTGGCGGCTCAGTCAATTGCTTCTTAAGAGTTTCCAGCGCCTCTGCGGCTGCCTCGCTCCACTTAAACTTGTCCATCTTCTTCATCATCTGATATAGGGGGATGGCTTTCTCCCCAAGCTGGCTTATGAACCGGCTCAGCGCCGCAATCCGGCCTGCAATACGTTGAACGTCATTGATGCATGTCGGCTCTCGCAAAGAGGTGATAGCCTTGATGTTATTCGGGTTAGCCTCGATGCCATGCTCAGACACCAAGAACCCCAAAATCTTTCCTGCAGGGACTCCAAAGACACATTTTGCCGGGTTAAGCATCATTTTGTACACCCGGAGATTGTGAAAAGTTTCCTTCAGGTCCTGCAAGAGGGTTTCCTTCTTCCTAGACTTCACCACTATGTCATCCACATAAGCATGAACATTATGGCCAATCTGGCTGTGGAGACAGTTCTGCACACACTGCTGGTAAGTCGCCTGGGCACTCTTGAGCCCAAAAGGCATGGAGACGTAGCAGAACGCCCCAAAAGGTGTGATAAACGATGTCTTCTCCTGGTCCTTGACTGCCATTTTGATCTGATGATATCCTAAATAAGCATCCAAAAAACACAAATTCTCACAACCGGCTGTTGCATCAATGATCTGATCAATGCGAGGGAGTGCGAAGGGATCAGCCGGACAAGCCTTGTTGAGGTCCGTGTAATCTATGCACATACGCCACGTACTATTCTTTTTAAGCACTAATACTGGATTAGCCAACCATTCCGGGTGAAAAACTTCAACTATGAACCTAGCAGCTAAGAGCCGGGTGACTTCCTCCCCGATAGCCTTGTGCCTCTCCTCATTGAACCACCGCAGGAACTGCTTGATCGGCTTAAACTTCGGATCCACATTAAGATTGTGCTCAGCGAACTCTCTCGGTACACCCGGCATGTCAGAAGGTTTCCATGCAAAGATGTCCCGGTTCTCACGGATGAATTCGATGAGCGCGCTTTCCTATTTGGGATCCATGTGAGCCCCGATGGTGAACTGCTTGGATGAGTCGCCCGGAGTAAAGTCCACTGTTTTAGTATCATCCGCTGAAAACTTGAGTGGCGGCTCTGCCTCTGTATTTGGTTTCTTCAACGGGGTCATGTCCTCCGGGTCAACGTTCTCCTTATAGAACTTCAGCTCCTCTTGTGCACAGCTAGCCTCAGCATAAGCCGCATCACCTTCCTCGCACTCAAGAGCCGTTTTTCGATTGCCATGAACCATAATCGTGCCATTTAGACTGGGCATCTTAAGCTGCAAATAAACATAACAAGGCCTAGCCATGAACTTGGCGTAAGCCGGCCGCCCGAACAACGCATTATAAGGGCTCTTGATCTTGACCACCTCGAACCCTAAGGTCTCCACCCTGTAATTATACTCATCGCCGAAAGCCACCTCCAAAGAGATTTTTCCCACTGGGTATGCCGACTTAACAGGCACCACACCATGAAACGCAGTAGAAGAAGTTTTGAGATCTTTGTCTAGCAACTTCATCTGCCGGAAGGTGTCATAATACAAGATGTTGATACTGCTACCTCCGTCCATGAGCACTTTGTTTACTCCATAACCATGTATCTGAGGGGCCACCACCAGAGCAAGTCGGCCCGGGTCATCCACCCGTGGCGGGTGATTTTGCCTGCTCCACGTTATGTCATACCCTAACCACGGCAGGTATCGTGGGAGAGCCGGCATGATTGTATTAACCGCTCGCCTCCGTAGCTTCTAATCTCGCTTGCTATTACCAGTCGTAAACACATGATACTGCCCTGAACTGAGCTGCTTCGGGTTACTCTAGAATCCAGATTGATTGCGCTGCTGATGCTGCTGCTGCTGGTGGTTATTATGATTGTTGTTGCCAAGATGCTGTTGATGCTGCTGATTATTGTGTTGGTGTTGACCCGTATGAACTGCTCCTGAGCCACCAGCACCAAAGTCGGCACCTGACCCGCCGTTGCCTGAACCGCCAGGCCCTGATCCGCCAGTCGGCCCACCACCCTGATTATGAGGTGGTTGAAAGTGTTGATTCTTAAATCTATGCATGATAAAACAATCGCCCCACGCATGTGTTGCTGGTTTATCAGGTGTGCTATGCTCCGGGCAGGGTTTCCTAAGCACCGCTTCCAAATTGAAAGGGGGCCTGTTATCCCACTGGTACGGCTTGTAACGCCCGTTCCCCTTAGGAACATTCGGCCTTGTGTTAGCATTTGCCACCAGCTCTGACCCGCCGCCAGCGTTCCTCTGTCTGCTTTGGTTCCCATTGTTCCCAAAACTCTTGCCTTGGTTGTTCTTCTTTCCCTGATTCGACTTCTCCTCATCCGAACCCGGATCTTTGGTGTTGTCTGAGTCGGCGTACTTCGTTAGAGCCGTCATGAGCTCTCCCATGTCTTGACACGTACGTTTAAGCCGACCAAGCTTCTGCTTTAGTGGAACGAAATGACAATTCTTCTCCAGAATGAGTACCGCTTGAGCCGCCGTGATCTGTTCCGATGAGTGAATGATGGTCGACACCCGCCGAACCCAATGATGAGCCGACTCATTCTCCTGCTGAACGCAATGATCCAAATCCACAATGGTCATAGTTTGCTTGCAAGTCCCTTGGAAATTTTTGATGAACTTTGCCCTCAATTCGGCCCAAGAGGTTATAGTGTTGGGTGGTAAGCCCTTTAACCATGTGCGAGCCAGACCCTCGAGCATCATGATAAAATATTTTGCAAAAACAGCCTCACTGACGTCTAGCATCTCCATAGCTAGCTCATAGCTTTCGACCCAAGCCTCGGGAGGGAGATCCGCCGTGTAATTTGGAACCTTCCGAGGCCCCTTGAAATCCTTAGGCAACCTCTCGCTCCGTAGAGCCGGAGTTAAACATGGAACTCCTGCGGCTCTGGCGCTACCAACCGCTCCGGCCTCTATCAACACTGAGGGCCCATGACCCGGGGAAACTATTGCTGCCTCCTGTTCTCGCCTGTTTCTTTTCTGGTCCACCAGGGCCGGTGCGTCTAGCGCCGCGTGTCCCCTTTGCCCATGATACGGGCCACTGCTTGAAGCCGCCGGCGACTCATAGCGCCGGCTGAAACTTCGACTATGGAGAGGGGTAGAGTGGATCCGGCTCCGGCTGTGAGTATATTTCTCTTGTTGAGCCACGGCCGTCTGTAAATATCCGATAGCGTTCCTCACCTCCTCCGCAAAGGGTGCCTCATTTGGGATAGGGATCGTTCCAAGCTGGGTGGCTGCTGCTACCATGTTCTCGGCCGGGTTAGAGTAATGACCCGCCGATGTCATAAACCTTCCGGGTGGGGCCATGTGAGCTGCTGCTCGCCCTTCCCTAGGGGCAGCCGCCGCTCCCCCAGAGCCGGGGGTGTTGAAGAGATTCCTCGCCTCATACCGCTCCGGCAGACGAGATTGATGCCTCCTGCGGTGCACAGCCGCCGTTGAAACCTGTTCCAGCCCCAAACAGAAAGCGTCGGCCTTGAGCCGTGCTGCCTCTGCCTCCATCTGGGAGTTTAAATCAGTTAGCCTCTAACGCTCCTCGGCCATCCGACCCTTGATCCTTGCGATCTCTGCGTTACGAGCCACCTAATTATCCAGTGTGACCTCTGTAGCTAACAAAGCCTCAAGCTCATCCATCAACTCCACAAGGCCCTGAGCCGGTGGCTGGGGAAGGTTAGCTTCTGACCCGGCCGTCCCTGGCCCTGCCATGAATACCGCCGCGTGAGACGGCTGCTCCGGCTCATCTGACTCACCGTGCTCTGACTCGGAGCGAATGTCACCGTAGCCCCCAAGGCCACCTTTGCTGAGCTGGTACATAGATTCAGTTTCCCCACTTGACGACTCATCATCGGAGTGTACGAGAGTCCCTTGGGATCCGGATGCTTCCAGATCCATCCCTTGAGTGAAGCCCACGAAGACATGCTCCTGAACCGGGTTAACCCGGGCAGGGCCTACCTTACGTGCAAGCTGGAGACGCCGAGCCGGCTCGACGATGTTGGTGCAGACGTCCGGCCCGGGTGTAGATCCGTCGATCTTCCCGATGAACACCTGGATCTCGCCGAACGGAACGCTAAAACCATACTCCACGGAAGCAGCACCAAGACCCTAGCCGGCGGCGTCGATGTAGAGCCGGTCGTGGCGACTCTTGCTCATCCTCCCAACTACATATCCTTCGAGCTCAAGAAGGGAGCCCTTTGAGAACTCAACACCACTGAACGCGTGCCCCATGGTGGGCGCCAACTGTCGTGGTTCTGTCACGGCAGATGTCCGGGTTACCAGACTTGAGTTCGGAGCCATCGCCATGGTAGTGGACTCAAAGGGGTTGATCGAGACGAAGGACATGAGTTTACCCAGGTTCGGCCCCTCAAGTCGAGGTAAAATCCTACGTCCTGCTTGTGATGTTATTGCTTGTTGTATCGATTACAAGGGGCTAGAAGCTTGACCTAGTTTTCGATCACCTGCCTCTAGGCCGCCCCGACTCTGCCTTTATATAAGAGGTCAGAACCGTCGGGTCTTACAATTGAACAGTTGGATCATGTTTACATCTCTGGATCTATCTCTATCTTACTAGCCAAGACCATCCTTTGGAAGGTCTTGCGCATCCGGGTCTCTGTCGTCCGGCCCGCATCAAGAGCCGCCAATCATCTTGGGCCTCCAGCTGATACATGTCTTTGTGGGCTGGCTCATAACCAATGCTATAAACCGGAACCTTCCAGCCGGGTCATATCACGGGGTTATATCCCCAACAGGCGGCGAGCACCTGCGACGGAGATAGCTTCAGGAAGAGGTTTTCGGGGCCATTCCACGCTGCAAAGAAGACGGGGATGAAGGGGAAACACGTCAGCGTGGTGAGGGAGGACTAGCCGGAGAAGAAAGAGGGCCGGAGGAGCTTGCTACCTCGAGATCGACGGGGAGATGGCCGTGGCGGCCCTCGGGTCGATCCCGAGCGTAGAGAGGTCGGGCGGTCCTCGGAGCTCAAAGGGGGGATATTGGGGAGAGGAGAGAGAGACCAGAGGGGAGAGAGGGGCTCGGGAGGCCCTATTATAGGAGGGACGTGAGTCCACCGCACTACAGTGCGCTGGCGAGGGTAAGGTTGGGGCCAAAGGCCATTGGAGAGAGGGGCGAGTCAGGGGCGCTCCTAGGGCTGGTCTAGGCTGAGGGGGAAGGAGAGAGAGCTAGGGGAGCGCGCGCGTGCGAGCCCTGCAGTTGGCCGGCTCGAGTGGCCGCGACGCGTGCGAGGAGGGCCAGAGGAGGGGCCCGACATGGTGGCGTGGCGTGGACGCCGAGGCCGACTATCTGGCGAGAGGGGGGAGCCCGTGGTGGTCGGGGCCATGAAGTGGCCAGCGGGTACAGTGCCCAAGAGCGCTCCAGAACGCGCGTTTGGCATGCCACGGCATGCCAACGGCGTCTTCTACGTGGCCTCTCATGTCTAGGGGGTCTAGGGGGGCTTTACAATAGAGGGTAGGTCATTGGATGCTCTAGTTTCCTTAGGAGAGAAGGAAGGCCAAGGGAGAGGGAGGAAAATTACTGTCCAGAGGGGGAAAATGGGGTTTTTACCCCACTAACCCATGTAGTTTTGGGCAGGGAGAGATGCTGGAGGTAGCTAGTAACTCAGAGAGGGTGTGGTAAAAAGCTAGGGCCAAGGGTAAAGGGATAAGAGGTAGAAATAGGGTTATACCAAATCACCAGAAGGTGTTTGGTAGAGTTTCGGGCTAGAAATATTTGCCAGCTTACTGAGATAATTACCAGGGTCAAAGGCTAGGTAGAAATGAGATGCTTCACAAAATTTGAGCTCAAGGGAAAAAAGTTGATAATGGAAACTTGATGAACCCTAGAAATTGGTAGAATCAGATTTCTATAGATCCAATGATGCTAGGTTTTAGCCCTTCATGCACCACTTAGTGTATCATTACTATTTGGCCATTAGAGCATGCCCACAAAGTTTGAGGCCAAGGGGAGACACTTCACAATGTAAAGTTTCTCAAATTTGATTTTGGACAGGAATGCTTTTGGGATGATTTGATGAACCAAACCAACCTGGATTGGGATGAAACTTTGCAAGATCGTCACCCATGACAGTGCTGACTTGCTGGAATTTTCCTGGAATTTATTGAGAATATTTCTTATAGAAATACTCCAAAAGTTTGATCTGAATAGAAAGGGTTTTGAGGGGTTTTACCCATGATCTGATCATGCCCTTGTGTTCAAACTCATATATATGGAAAATATATGTCCACCGAGTTTCTCTAAATTTTCTCAAATATTTTTAAAGAATTTAAATAATTTTTTCCTAGGAAAAACCATTTCATACCTTAAGAAAAAGACTTTAAATAAAATATGAAAATAATCTTTGAAAATAATATTTGGTGGTTATGAGAAGTCATATATATAGTAGGTTGGTAATAAAGCCTTTGAGAAAGAAGGGTCCACCTGATTTGAAGACTTGCAGTGCAAACCTCATTTCAGGGGGTTTTGGAAACATAAATTAAATAAATCATTTTTGGTTAAAACAAAATTTGATAAAAATAGTTTTGGGCACTATTCACATGGCATGATCATTGGGCAAGGGGTTTGGATCAAGGAAGATGATTATGAAGTGGAATAGAACCTAATAGTGCCATTAAACTCAATCAAAAGCAAGCAAACAACATAGCAAGCAAGCACAAACACATAGAAAAAGTTTTAGTTGGCTCCAAATTTTATAAACCCAAACATAGCAATGTGCTACAAACATAGGGCGTGATAGACCTTCCTCCCTTACAAGAATCTCGTCCTCGAGATTCCTAGGATAAGCGCTCAAAAGATAAGGGAACTATGATCTAAGATAATCTTCATGCTCCCAGGTTGCTTCCGCTTCAGTGTGGTTGCTCCACTGGACCTTGAAGTACTTGAGGGTGCGTCTTCTGGTGCAGCGCTCGGCTTTATCCGAAATGCGAACTGGCCTCTCACGATAGGTGAGCTCTGGCTGAAGATCGATGGGTTGATGGTCGATGTCCTTGTAGAGGTCGGGGCGGTTGGGAACTTGTAGACACTTCCGGAGTTGTGACAGATGAAAGATGTTGTGCACATCCGACAGATCGGAAGGTAGCTCTAACTGGTAGGGAACTTCTCCATGCGTAGCGGTGATCTTGAAGGGGACGATGAATCTTGGTGCGAGCTTTCCTTTGATGTGGAAGCGCTTGGTTCCCTTGAGAGGCGTGACCCGGAGGTAGACATGGTCACTCACATAGAAGTTCACTTCTCGGTGGTGGGAGTCGGCGTGGCTCTTCTGTCTTGACTTAGCAGTCTCGAGGCGATCTCGGACAAGTTGAACTTGCTCTTCGGCTTCACGGAGTGTGTCTGGTCCAAACATTAATCCTTCTCCGGTCTCTGACCAGTTGAGGGGAGTACGACACTTGCATCGATACAATACCTCAAATGGTGCCATCTGAAGACTTGACAGATAACTGTTGTTGTTGGAGAACTCAGTGAATGGTAGGCAATCTTCCGACATGGCTCCATATGCCAAAACACAAGTGCGGAGCATATCTTCGAGTATCTGATTTACTCGTTCCGTTTGTCCGGCGGTCTCGGGGTGAAAAGTAGTGCTTAAGGAGAGCTTGGTTCCCATAGCTTCTTGAAACATTTTCCAGAATCTTGAGGTGAACTAAGTGCCTTGATCTAACACAATCTCCTTTGGAACTCCGCGAAGGCTCACGATACGCTTGATGTAGAAGCCGGCTAACTTGTTACCGTCATAGGTGGTCTTGACAGGAATGAAATGGAATACCTTGGTCAGGTGGTCGACAATGACCCAAATGGAATCATGTCCCTTTCTTGACCTTGGTAAACCGGTGATGAAATCCATCCCGACTTTATCCCACTTCCATTCAGGCACTTTGAGAGGTTGCAATAGTCCAGCGGGTCTCTGATGCTTAGCTTTGACCCTCTAGCATATGTCACACTTAGCCACGAACGTGCCTATCTCCCGGTTCATGCCATGCCACTAGAATCTTGCCTTGAGGTCTTGATACATCTTGGTTCCTCCAGGATGGATGGAGTAGGGAGTGTCTTGAGCTTCTTGCAAGATCAAGTTCTTGAGCTCCTCTTTGTTGGGTACGCAGATGCGATTCCCAAACAATACAACTCCTTGTTCATCCACCGCGAATCCTGGGGCCTTACCTGCCTTGATCTTCCTCTTGATGCCTTCAATGCAACTCCTTCATGTCCTTTCTAGGCTTCCTTGATATCATCCACCAAGGTAGGCTTTGCTTCAAGGTTGGCGAGGAATCCTGGTGCAACTAGTTCCAAGACGAAGCTCTCAAGCTCTTCATAGAGGGCGGGTAGCCTTTACTTAATCATAACATTCAAGGAGCAAGCCTTTCTGCTCAAGGCGACTGCTACCACATTGGTCTTTTCGGGGTGGTACTGAACACTGAGGTCGTAATCCTTGATCAATTCCAACCATCTTCGCTGCCTCTTGTTCAACTCCCTTTGAGTGAAGATATACTTCAAACTCTTGTGGTCTGTGAATATCTCACATCGCTTCCCCAGAAGGTAATGTCGCGACGTCTTCAAGGCATGAACCACAGCTGCCAACTCGAGATCATGAGTTGCATAGTTCTCTTCATGAGGATGTAGCTGTCTGGAAAGATACGTTACGACTCTGCCTTCTTGCATCAGAACACCTCCAAGCCCGGTTCTTGATGCATCACAATTAATCACAAACTCCTTGTGAATATCACGGGTGGCCAAGACAGGGGTTGTGGTCAATGTCTTCTTGAGCTCCTGGACACTTTCCTCGCACTTAGCTATCCACACGGATTTCTTGTCCTTCTTCAAAAGCTGGTTCATGGGTCGGGCAATGCTTGAGAACCCTTCCACGAACTTGCGGTAATAACCCGCGAGTCCGAGGAAGCTTCTGACTTCCTTTACTGTGGTTGGGGTTTGCCATTCTGTCACGGGTCCAATCTTGGCAGGATCCATTGATAATCCTTCTGCAGTTAGCACGTGACCCAAGAATCCAACTTCGTGTAGCCAGAATTCGCACTTGTTGAACTTGGCATAAAGCTGGTGCTCTCGAAGCTTTTCTAGGACTAATCTCAAGTGCTCCTCATGTTCTTTTTCAGACTTGGAGAAGACAAGTATGTCATTAATGAAGACAACAACGAACTTGTCAAAGTACTCCATGAAGACCTTATTCATGAGGTACATGAAGTAGGCAGGGGCATTAGTTAACCCGAATGACATGACTGTATACTCATACAGGCCATACCGGGTTACAAATGCCATCTTTGGGATGTCTTGGGGTCTGATCTTCGATGTCGTGGTCAAGAGGCATTCCGGGCAGCTCATGAGGAAACACCTTCGGATACTCACATACCACTGGCACTTGATCCAACTCAACTCCCGATAGGTAGTTAGCCTGAGGGGCTTGAGTGGAGGCAGGGTTGGGGACATACTTGACTTCCACTCCTTGGCTATTGGTCATGGTGACAATTCTCTTGGCATAGTCTAACAAGCCTTGGTGCTTAGTCACCCAATTCATGCCATGGATGACATCCAAGCCTGGTGAGTCCACAACTATGATGTCTGCTAGGAAGTCTACCTTGTTGATGTCAATCTTCACTCCCTTACACCCTATCCCAGACTTCATAACCGAACTGGGGGTTTGTATGAACATATGACTACTCAGGGGTGTAGGTTTCATGCCATTCTCTAGTGCAAAATTTTGGGTGACAAAAGAATGCGAAGCTCCACAATCAAACAATACTGTTGCTAGGGTTGAGTTGACGAGGAACATACCTAGTATGATGTACGGGTCTTCCTGGGCTTCATCTGTGGTGACATGATTCACACGAACCTTGCCATTGTTGGGCTGGGTTAATTGGTGGTGCTCCACGGGCTTGACCTTGGTTTGGCGCATTGGGGCGCGATGCATCTGGCTTCCTGTTCAGGCAAATCTTAGAGATGTGTCTAGACTGGCCACATCCAAAGCAAGTGACCTACCAAGGGTTGTTGTTGAAATTTCTGCCGTCGTTGTTGTAGGCTGCTGCGGCTGATAGGTTGGCTTGTCTAGGGCTGGCTGCCAGGTGCGAGGCTTGTAGTTTCTTGAGCTTCCCTTGCTGATCATCTTGTGCTTGCGAGTGTCATCTATGGCACGATGCTTGTCTTCCAGCATAAGGGCCTTGTTCACTAAGTCGAAGAGAGTGCGATAGTCACAGATGATGAGCTGATACTGCAGGACCTGCTGGAGTCCTTCCATGAAGCATTCCTTCTTGGCAGCCTTAGTGCTGACATCTTCAGGTGCATACCTTGATAGCAGGTTGAACTTCTGCAAATACTCCTTGACAGAGCCACTTCCTTGCTTCAGCGCTCGTTATTCTCTCTTCTTGATAGCCATGATCCCAGAAGGAATGTGGGCAATGCGGAATCCTTCCTTGAAGTCATTCCACGTGATCACACATTCTCCTTGCATGACCTTGAATCCATCCCACCAAGCTCGGGTGGTACCTTCGAGGTAGTGAGAGGCATAAAGCACCTTCTCATGTTCCTCATTGTAGTTGACCAATGCAAAGAGGTCCTCGATGGTGCGGATCCAGTCATCAGCATCCTATGGTTTAGCAGTCTCGGTGAAGATTGGGGGCAAGTTCCTCATGAACTCAGACAGCATGGAGCAGCCATTGCCATTCCGGCCTTGCTACTGGTTGTTCACAAGGGCCTGGGCCATTTGCTAGATAGAAGCATTGTTGGCTTGGCGCTCCTCCCGGAGAACTTGGAGGAACTGAGCTATGGTCATGTTCTCCGGCGGAGGTGGTGCAGGGGGAATGTCACCTTGTGGCTGCTCCTGGTGTCCTCCAGCATGAGCAACCCCACGATCTCCATGTTGCTGGCTCGAGTTGCCGGCTTCAAGGTTGGTGAAGGAGCTATTGCGAGTAGCAGTCACCATCCTGTTTGGAGCAGCCAAGTAAAACAACTAGGATTGAAAAGAGGATAAGCAATAACAGAAAAATGCGCTTAAGGGGGTCGGTCAAGTGCAAGTGTGTTGAAACAAAGGTCGAAAGACCAACATATATTAAGATAGACGATGGAGTCGCTTACATGTTGCCCAAGGCAAAAGCACAACTTGCATCGGAATGCAAACAACAAAATAGACAACAAGCACACATGGTTTCATATGAACCATTACACGGACTCAACTTCGCATGAGGGATATATGACTGATCCTACCCTAGAGGTTCTCGGACTCAGGTGGTGGAGTGCTCGGTCTCGTAGTCACGCTCCTCTGGGCCTTCCTCCTGTTCATCATGTGAACGGGCATCATTCCCAGTGAAAGGGGTTGGGAAACGAGGAGGCCCATCCCGATGATGCTTTGCAGACGGGTCGGTGCAGAGCCCACGGTACTCCTTCGAACTCATGCGATGACTATGCGTAGGTGCATCACTAGCTAGGGGTACTCCTCCTCGATAAGCGACAGTTGGTCGTCCCTCGGGGGCTCCATCCTTCTTGATCTTATCTGGCTTCGTCTTCGCTTGTACAAGTAGCTCTTAGGTGTGGTGAAGTTCCTCGCAGAGCTTCACAGACACCTTCATCAAGTTATGAACAAGACTATCGGTAGAGAGGCTGAAGTAGGTCTGGAACCTGAGAGGTGTGCCATCTTCCTTGGTCAGAAGCAGCGTCCAACTCTCGCCAAAGAGATCCTTCCTTAAGGGAAGTTAGTGAGTAGCTGGCTCGTCAGCCATCTCTGGAATGATGTCTCGAAGGTGTAGGAGTGCCTCGCATGTAGCTGTCTCGACTGCGAGTATCATGGTCTCCATCCATGGTCCTTCAAAGTACCAACTAGCCGGGGAGTCGATTGCCTTCATGACCACATCCACGTGGTACTCCTTCGTGATGGCATCGACCCAGTGCTCGTGGTAGAGGAAAATGGGTGGTTGGCGAAACTGGCACTTCTCCAGACTATCCCCAAGGAGTAAGGGAATGTCGGATGTCAGGCAGGCTTCGGGTACGACAGACATCTACAAACGTTTGAAAGGAGGAGAGTTAGCAAAGTGTTGTGTGAAGCATAGGAGAGGTCGTCACATCCCTACATGCTTACTTAGGACAACATGTGTGTGCATCATGTTTCACTTTTTGCATCAATTTGAAATGGGGATTAAAAGAAACCCCAAACACTCCATTTGAATCAAACCAACTTAATGATTGTGAAAAACCAACTAATCCAAAATGCCCATCTAAAATGTCCCCTATGTCTGATAAATGTGGACATGATTATACCATGGGTCATTCTAAATATCTGAATATTTATATAATTTCCAATATAAATATTAAAGCTTCTGAAAATGCCAAATAAAGCATTATAAATATTTTCATTTTCCAAATATTCTCAAACTTTTTATAGAAGTTTGAAATATTCAAACTAGGTTCTATAAAATATTTGGGATATTTTATACCTAGCATTTGTGCCTAAAAATAAATAAAACAAATGTCAGAAAAATAAAACAGAAACTAGAATTCAGAAAAAGGAAAGGAGGCAGCACCTGGGCCGGCCCAGCTGGCCCAACACCGTCGTCGTCCTCCTGGCGGTTAGGAGGACGAGCGCGTGCCCACCGCGCGCGCGCTAGAGCGGACATGCAGCTCCCTGCGCGCTTGCATCCCCCGCCGTGCTGGCGAGAGGATGAGGATGCCGCTGTTGTCACCATCTCTCTCTCTTGCATTCGCCCCTGCCTCTTCCCTCTCCTCTACTCGCCATGGCCGCCGTCTTCTCGCCATCGTAGGCGCCGCTCTAGCCGCTCCCCTTGCTCCCGAGCCCATCTATAGCTTCGCCGTGATGTGCCGGTACTCTCCGTCGAAAGAATCGAGCCCGGAGGCCCCAAGTGTCAACCTCATGCCTTCTTCTTCCCCGGTCACCAGAGACCGCCGCCGCCCGTTCATCGCAAGCAGGGCCTCCTCGAGCCTGCTCTCGTCGCCGTTGCGTCCGTTGTGAGCTCCTGCTCCCTTTCCCCCTCTTTTCCCCTTCGATAGCGCGTTCTAGCGCCGGATCCCTTCGGGTCCGAGAGCTCCTCGCCGCCAGCGAGGACGTGGCCATCGCTGCAACAGCCCAAGCTTGCACCCTGAGCACATAGTCGTGCTCAGGAGCAACCTAGGCAACCCTAGGAGCCCTTGGTTGGGCCATTCGAGCTCCGGCTCGACGAGCCCGTGCTCGCGCGAGCTCCGGCAGCAGCCGTGCTCATCGCCGGTGCCGTTTCCGGCCACCCCAGCCCTGGGAGGTGTCGGGCTCAACGCGCACGAGCATGCTGAGCCAATCAGTGCCCTCCGCCAACCATTTGGTCGCCGGAGGAGGAAATCCGATCCCCTCCGTCGTTGACTCAACCAGTTTGACCACCAGGGGTTAGTCCCCTGGGTCACTGGCAAGTGGGGCCGGGCCTTGTTAATTAGAATTAGGTTAATAATTTAATTAATTTAATGACCCACTAGAAGTGGGCCCTGCCCTAATCTAATTAGTAATTAATTAATTAGTTAGCCCTGTTAGTAGCTGGGTCACTAACCAGTGCGCCCAACTGGTGAGGTTCTACCTGTCAACGGTCTGTTGACCAGCTGACGTCATGATGATGTCATGCTGATGCAATAATTAATTTTCTGAATTAAATTAATTCCAAAAACTATTTAAAACTTATAAAATTCATAGAAATTAATATATAACTCAGATCGAAATAATTTATATATGAAAATTTATCAGAAAAATTCAGTGAGTCCAATGGTGCTATTATCATGCATGTTAGAGCAACCTAGGTAGATGAACACCGACATTTACTAATAGGTTAACGTATGAAATATGAAATGGAGAATGATTTTGAACCTACATTCAAACCACTTCATTTAACTTGGATAGTAGTTGCATTAGCTCATCCATACATGCTGCCATGTCATGATCATGCATCATATTGTTGCACTTGCCGTGTATTGATTGCTATTTATCTACATTGCGGTAGGCCCTACTTCTGAGGATACCTCCGAGTATTCCAACGAAGTAGAAAACATTCCCGCTTCCCAGCAAGGCAAGCACCCTCATTCATCATTTCAATAACATCCCATTCTATCGCTCCTGCTCTTGTTTATTGCATTAGGACAAACATTCACTTGTCTGTCATACACGATAGATGAACCCATTCTTTTGCATGACCTGTCGTTGTCATAGTAAATAGCTAAACCTTGCAACCTAGCATACCTGGTAGATGCTTGTGCCATGATGTGCTTTGCTTACTCTGCCTGCTATGCTTGCTATGCTTAGAGTTGTGTCAAGTATGATTCATCTGGGTGATGAACTGGAGTGAAACAATGTTGTGCTGATGTGATAAGCTTATGATGAAGCCGATTTGGTAAAGGTAGCGATGAGAGGCTATGTAGGAGTACATAGGGGGTTTTCTCATTGGGACCGTTCTTAGGAAGTGAGTTTCGTGTTTGTGATCCAAGTCTAGTTACTGCCACATGTTGGGCCCTTAAATATGACCCCGCTTGACTTATCAATCACTTAGTCCTTGGTCCAGGAGTTGCAAGTAGTTTTTGGTGTCTATAGCATGCTGGAGGCCATGCGTAGCGCTGACCCTAGGGGTGGTTTAAGACGCGGTAGGCAGTGGCACGGTGTACCAAGGGTCACCCGAATGGTGGGCTTGGGAACCCTACGCACATCGTTTGGGGCCATAGAGGAAACTTCAGCCGGACTTCCGTGCGGGTTTAGTCTCAAATAGGCGATAGCCTGGACTAGAGGTCTCATGTGATTGATGGTCGTGGCCGATTCCCTTGCTAGGCTTCCGCTTGAAGGTTGCCGAGGTGCATGGTTTTGTGAGCACACAACGATAAGTGGCGAGAGCAGGGTATGAAACTATTCGAATAGCCACGTCCTCGGATATGGACTACATGGAGAACTTATGTTGTTCATAGATAATTTAATGGATACACATAAAAATATCAAGACAAGTGTGAGTACCATGGATGGCACTCTCCTAGGAGAGGGAAGTGAATCCATGGTGGTGTATTGATGTGGACTTAGTGGACTTGTGTGCGATATCTAAAATCTAATCAAAGAGTTAAAATTGTGTAGAATAGGTTAGCCATGAGTCAAAGCCGGCATTGCTGCATAAAATCCACCACTCCCCTTGTTGATACTTGAGCATGATTAGTCTATGTCTGTTTTAAAGGCTTGCTGAGTACGTTTGTACTCACGTTTGCTTAATAAATGTTGCAGATGAGACTCAGGACCCATCAGGTGGGTTCTATCTAGATGTCGATGATGCCGAATAGCTGGTGTCCCAGCTACAACCTTATGCCCTGTGGCAGGCTGTACATAGTCAGGTCATGTGCCTTTTTACCCTTTTCAACTGTCTGTACTCAGACAGCTTTATGCTTTCGCTTGGATGGTATGAACTTGCTTGTATGGCTTGAGTGTCGGGTCTTGTGACCCCTACCTGTAAGAAAATACTATGTAAGGCTCTTCTAAGCCTCTTAAATAAAAGTTGTGTTCATGTATGGTTATGTTGTGATGCGATAGTTGTATCTATGCATATCGGGCATGTCGTGCGTACATGTGATGTGCAACGGTATGTATGGGATCTGACACCTAGTCATGTGCCTCTAGTAGTACTCTTTACGGGAAACTGCCTCTTTGTGCTTCCACCGAGCCACGGTAGCTTGCTACTGCTCTGGACACATTGATTGACCGGCATGTATCCTTCTTTGCTGCTGTGTCCGTCGCTTCGAGAAAATGTCTCATAGTGTAATGGAGTCCCTGTAGCCTGCTATGACCCGTCTACGTGCAGTGATGACATTTATATCCCACGGCGTAATGGAGTCCTGCTAGCTTGCTATGACTCGTCTACACACGCTTGAGGCCGACACTTGCATTGTTGGGTTACGTATGCTTGTTTCCGTAGGGATGTGCCACTTGGGTTCTATGGCTAGTCATGTCGGCCCGGGTTCTCTGTCATTTGATTGCCAACGACATGTTCACATACGTGAGCCAAAAGACGCAAACGGTCCTGGCTAAGGTAAGGCTGCAGCTATGGAGTTTACCGTGTGTGGGGCCGCAAAGTGATGTGATATGTTACAGTCTGGATTCATATGACTTAGGATCGGGGTCCCGACAGAGGTAAGTAATGCAGAATTCCTGAGTTCCAATGCTAAGTGTAATTTTGGAAACAACTTTTATCCTGTCTAACGTCCATGCTTACTAAGGGCTTCCTACAGTCAGGATGGCTCTGATAGCAGCTCTGTGGGCACCACGACTCATAAGTCGAGATCACCGAATGCACATGTATAGTGATCCCAGAGATCAATGCTCACTGAACACACAGAAGATGACTAAAAAGAGTCTTACATCCATACTTAATGTCTTACACAAATAACGACCACGAAGGTCTTAGTCTTACATAGATAGGGCCGCACGGGCCAAACACTTAAAATAGAACAAGCAGCGGAAATCTTGGTCGAAAGCATGAACCCAGGCCATCTGCCTTAACCTACAGGTATTCTGACTGGGAAGCGTCCTAGTTCGCATGTTCGTCTCCAACGAAGTCTTCAACACACTCCTGTTCTTCCTGGCCTGGCCAATTAAATAACCAGTGGCAAGCCAATGAGTACTTTGAATGTACCCGCAAGCAACCCAAGTTGTGGAACAAAGTAACAATGATGCATGGTATAGCACTAAGTAGGTAAAATTTGCGGGAAGCTAATTTTGTATGCAAGTGACATGATCAAGTAACTAGTGAGCATGCATCAACATCTAGTAGGTACCCATGTGAACAAATTATAGATAGCACCATAAGTAGGGGTAGAACATCTCATGTTCATTCATCATGCTAGGTCATCAGACTTAGTCCAATCCTCACGCTAAGTCATCGGACTTAGATCATGTGACTTCTTGTCACCATCACATCCATACTCACACCAAACTTCACGAAAACATCCGAACGTAGTCTAAGAAGAACCTCCAACTGTCCATGACCGCGGACGCGGCTATTCGAATAGTTTCACACTCTGCAGAGGTTGCATACTTTACCCACCAGACTCGGGGAACTTCCATGTCATCCACGACTCACGGTATCTAACATAACCGAGGTAAGAACCCAACCAATGCCTTTCCCATGGTGATTCTAAACAAAGAGTCCACTCGTTGGTGCCATCCCTCATGATATACATCACTCGTATCATCCATGAGGGCACGCAACAATGTGCCCGGTGCCTATAAAGATAACGGATGTCCTTCCACTCCGGGACGACCCCGTCTCCAGAGTGACCACTTCACACTTGCCACTAGTAATGCGGGCTCCTTGCTAGTACCAACAATAGTAATCAACAAAGCCCCATCCCATAAGGGGTATCGTGGTTGCGCATGTAAGGTTGGGGTGGTCAGCAGACCTTAGAACTCTCCGTTTTTGAAAACACGCACTCACTTGCTCCGACATACCACTTCTTTTTCAAGTGGTTACCCAACTCATCATCATCTCCCTCGGTCATTAGTGGCACCCGATGTGGTTTTCGAAAGAGTTTTTGAAATCATTTCTCTCTTTCCATCACCATGCATAAGTCCCATCCCCACTTGCGTAGCGTCTACTAGTATCCTAACTACACCCACCCGCATAACCCTCATAAGGGGTAGGGTCACGCACGATGCAAGTGTCAAAGGAGAAGTACCGGACGCATCCTACCGAAAGGGGGAACACCACAACACATGATAAAATACGATGAAAGTAATGTGCCATATGACATGCAGTAAAATGGTTTCTTATCATGGTCAAAGGGCTGCTTGCCTGGCTCAACAAAGTCTCCGGGGTCTTCGAAGTCTTCGGGTCCAACTTCTTCGTCAACCGCGCAATCTATCGTCGCAAAATAAAACGATAAAAATAAGTAATCACACAAAACACAACACTCAATCTATTACCAAAAATGTCCACCTACTTTGATAAATACTAAAAGTCATACTACAAATATTCTTTTAGGGTTTTGCTGTGGAAAAGATTTTGAAAATAAAATAACAAAGGCAAAAAGGTGCCTATATATAGGTTTTAAAATAAAAAAGTACTAAAAATCTTGTTAAATATTTTTACAAATGGAACTATTAAATTCTATAGAATATTCTAAGATTTTTGGTGGAAGAAATATTTTCATAGGATAAATATTTATTTCTGTGGGATTTTTGCAAAATCTAGAGAAAACAAAAAAGGAAAAAGAAGGAAAAAAGCTACTCGGACCTAGGCCGGAGGCGGCCAGAGGCTAAGCCGGCCCAGCTGTCCAGCCAGGCGGCCTCGCGCGCGCTCAGGTTCAAACCTGAAGCACCGGGCCCAGTTGCGAGTGACACGAGGGGAGAGAGAGAGCGTGGGAGAGAGGAAGAGAGGCCGACAGGTGGGACCCACTTGTCGGGTCCTTCTCCCACCTCGGGACAGGTAGGGGGGAGTGCTCACCAGCGGCAGTGCAGGGCACGGCAAAGGCAGGCGAGAGCGGGGATGGCCTCGGTGTCGATTCGCCGGTCCAGGAGGGTCGAAGGGAGACCGGAGGTGGCCGGAGTCGCCGGCGACGAGCACCCGCGACGGAGATGGCTTCGGGAGGAGGTTGCCAGGGCCGTTCCAGGCTACAGAGATGGCGGGGATGAAGGGGAAACATGTCAACATGGCAAGGCAGGACTAGCCGGAGAAGAAAGAGGGTCGGAGGAGCTTTCTACCTCGAGATCGATGGAGAGAAGGCCGCAACAGCCCTCGGGTCGATCTAGAGCGCAGAGAGGTCGAGTAGTCCTCGGAGCGCGAAGTGGGGCTATTGGGAGAGGAGAGAGACACCAGAGGGGAGAGAGGTGCTCGGGATGCCCTTTTATAGGAGGGATGCGAGTCCACCGCACTGCGGTGCGCCGGCAAGGGCGAGGTCAGGGCCAGAGGCCATGGGAGAGAGGGGGGCGAGTCAGGGGTGCTCCTGGGACTGGTCTCCGCCGAGGGGGAAGGAGAGAGAGGCAGGGGCGCATGCGCGTGTGAGCCCTGCGGTTGGCGGGCTTGGGTAGCCGTGACGCGTGCGAGGAGGGCCAGAGGAGGGGTGAGAGGAGGGGCCCGACATGGTGGCGTGGCGCGGATGTCGAGACCGACCATCCGGCGAGAGGGGGAGCCCGAGGTGGTCGGGGACATGCAGTGGCCAGCAGCTACAGTGCCTGTCGGCACTATAGCACGCTCCAAAGCACGCGTTTGGCATGCCACGACATGCCAACAACGTCTTCTGCGTGGCCTCTCATGTCTAGGGGGATCTAGGGGTTTTTACAATAGAGGGTAGGTCATTGGATGCTCTGGTTTCCTTAGGAGGGATGGAAGGCTGGGGTAGAGGGAGGAAAATTACTGTCCAGACGGGAAAAATGGGGGTTTTCCCCACTTACCCATGGAGTTTTGGCTAGGGAGAGATGCTGGAGGTTGCTAGTAACTGAGAGAGGCTGTGGTAAAAAGCTGGGGCCAAGGGTAATGGGATAATAGGTAGAAATAAGGGTTTTACAAAATCACCAGAAGGTATTTGGTGGAGTTTTGGGCAAGAAATATTTGCCAGCTTACTAAGATATTTACCAGGTCAAAGCTAGGTAGAAATGAGAGGCTTCACCTAATTTGAGCTCAAGGGAAAAAGTTGATAATGGAAACTTGATGAACCTAGAAATTGGCAGAATCAGATTTCTGTAGATCCAAAGATGCTAGGCTTTAACCCTTGTTGCACCACTTAGTGTATCATCACTATTTGGCCATTAGAGCATGCCCACATAGTTTCAGGCCAAGGGGAGACACTTCACAATGTAAAGTTGCTCAAATTTGATTCTGGACAAGAATGCTTTTGGGATGATTTGATGAACCAAACCAACATGGATTGGGATGAAACTTTGCAGGATCATGACCCATGACTGTGCTGACTTGCTGGAATTTTCCTGGAATTTATTGAGAATATTTCTTCGAGAAATATTCCAAAAGTTTGATCTGAACAGAAAGGGTTTTGAGGGGTTTTGCACATGATCTGATCATGCCCTTGTGTTGAAACTCACATATATGGAAAATATATTTCCACTGAGTTCCTCTAAATTTTCTCAAATATTTTTAAAGCATTTAAATAATTTTTCCCTAGGAAAAACCATTTCTGGCCTTAAGAAAAATCCTTTAAATAAAATATGAAAATAATCTTTAATAATAATATTTGGTGGTTTTGAGAAGTCATATATATAGTAGGTTTGAAATAAAGCCTTTGGGAAAGAAGGGTCCACCTGATTTGAGGACTCAAAGTGCAAACCCCATTTCAGGGGGTTTTGGAAACTTAAATTAAATAAATCATTTTTGGTTTAAATAAAATTTGATAAAAATATTTTTGGGCACTATTCACATGGCATGATAATTGGGCAAGGGGTTTGGATCAAGGAAGATGATTATGAAGTGGAATAGAACCTAGTAGTGCCATAAAACTCAATCAACAAGCAAGCAAACAACATAGCAAGCGAGCACAAACACATAGAAAAACTTTTAGTTGGCTCCAAATTTTATAAACCCAAACATAACAATGTGCTACAAACATAGGGTGTGACACATGCGGTGGCCTCGTTCTCCTCGTCCACCCGACAGACGCCGGTCTCCAGCGGATCCACCACCCTACCAAAGAAGTCGAGGTAGTATCCGTCGTCGTGCATGAACAATAGCGCGGGGCTTCCCTGACGAACCGGCTCACCACACCAACCGTGTGGCAGGCAATGCCCAAGTACTACTTGGCGTGCTACACCTCCAGCATCTTTGCATACCGCCTCGTCCTAGGCGGCCTGCACGGCATCAGCCGCCTCCTTGATCTGGGCCTGGAGGGATGCCAGCTCCGCCCTGGCCTCCGCTTTGCCCCTGAGGGCGGCCTGGAGGTGTCACGCCCAAGATGTGAACATATCCTTATTTTGGCTTGAGGGCCTCGACTGGGATAGGAGCACATCTCGTCGTGTTGCAAGAATGGATATCATTAAAAGTACATGTACAGAAGAGATGAGTATATGGAATAAATTACAGTCGCCACATGCTACATCAAGATCACATCAATACTACAACACATTTAAACCTAATACATAAGAGCAGGGTCCGACTACGGACGAAACCAAACGATAAAATGAGATCCATCCTTGCTATCCCAAGCTGCCACCTGAAACCCATCCTAGGTCGATGAATAAGAAGAAGAACCCCAAATCAAACAAGCATCTCTCTCATGTCAAAGCATCGCATAATCTATACCCACAAATGTAGTTGTAGTAATATGTGAGCCACGGGGACTCAACAATCTCATTTCCAGGGGTATCAAGACTAGCAAAGCCTAACGGGTGAGGTATGGTTAAGTGGTGAGGCTGCAGCAAGCGACTAAGCATATATTTGATTGGATAACTTACGAGTACAAAAAGTAAAGTGGGTGGTCTACTCATAATGGACGCAAACTATTAATGATCACTAAGTGATCCTAAACACCTACTTACGTCAAACATAACCCCACCGTGTTCTCTCTTGGATAAGGACTCACGAGAAGAGATAGTCACGGTTATGGAAATGGTTGTTGTATTTCATTTGAGTTTACTTCAAGTATGTTATGACCGGGTGTTAAACAAGTATTCCAAGTTGCGACATAACCGTGGGCACGGCTTTCCAAAAGATTTAACCCTACACGGGTGCTCCAACTCATCCATCACAAATTAACCACACGCCGCGTTGGAATTCCTCAACCGCGGAATCACCCATAGTATTTGCGGAATCCTGATGGAAAATCTCAACTTTGAGATACTCTGGAGTGTCGTCAAAATCCCGCGCGCAAGACATTCTAGAAAGGGAAAACAAATCCAGCAAGGCCGCCTAACGTGTCGACGAACCCGATAAGAGACGCATATCTCGTTCTCAGGACATGACCGGATGGTACGAGCTTCAGGGAAAACTAATCCCCGAGTTTCCTCGAGACTGCCCCGCAAGCAGCCCATTTTGGACCAACACTCATGCAGAGCACTGGCTCGGGTTGTTGATTAAAGATCCTCAGGTTAATTACTCCCTATGGAGGTTTATTAGTTATTAGGCATATGTAGTACCAATGTTGGGCCTTGCCAGACAAGCTTTATCCTAAAACGAATATCAAGGGGGTCCCCATAACAACCCCGAGCATGTTAGGAGCTCTCAGTATGGAACATAACACCGGTACACAAGTAACTAGGGGCGGAAAAAGTGGAACAAAACACCGAGCAAAAGGCCAAGCCTTCCACCTTTTACCAAGTACATATGTGCATTAAATTAAATAGCAATAGTATTGTGATATAACGAAGATGTCCATGTTCACACATGGAAGCAATTGCACCTGCAGCTAGAAACTCTATAAGAAGGGCTGAGCAAGCGGTAACATAGTCAATCAAAGGTTTGCTGGGATGTAGAGGGGTTAGAGGCTTATCATGGAAATGTTGGGAGACTTGACAAACAAGTGGTAGGTAGCAAAACATAACGATTGAAGCGAGACAACTAGCATAGCAATGATAGTAGTGGTATCCAGGGAAATGTGTCATCTTGCCTGAGATCCCGCTTGGAAGAAGAACGATCCATGAAGAAGATGAGTAAATGTAATCGAACGAATCCTCACACTCTGAACGCTTTCGAAACTCTATCGAGAAGAAGCAATCTAGAACAAACAATCAACACATGAGATCACCACAACAAATTCATGACAAGATGCACAATCAAGTATGATGCATGTCCATTTTAAATATGCAAGGCATGGCATGGCAAGATGCAAAAAACAACTTCTACACATTAAGTGAAGCTCAATATGCAAGGAGTTGCATATTGATGAAACTCCACGTTCGAATTATTTAGGTTAATTCCCGTTTAGGTACTCGTCAATATTAAATGTTGTTACACATGGCGAGAGGTGAAGCACAAATAACTAAATCACCTAGGCACTTTAAATGAGGCCGGAAGCAGCGAATAACAATTTCAGAATGACCTCATATGCATATTTAAGTTTGGTCCAGATCTGAACTAGCCATATTTTAGAGTTGTTAAACATAAAAAATAAATGTCACCATGAGATTCTTCACATTTTTCTAGTCAAGTTACATATGTGGAACATTTTCAACGGAGCTACGGCTAATTAGTTATTGAATAAATCATTCCGACATGGCATTTATGCAAATTGCATGAAAACAGCAAGTTAAACATTTTTAAACATATGTGAGAGTTGGATATTGTGAATCTACACGAACTTCTAGTCATTTTTCATATATAAAGTTTTTACATACGATGCACGGTTAAAAAGTTATTAATGCATGAAGAACTGGGGGTTTTCCGCATTTTTATAATTCACTGGATAATTAGTTAAATTCATAGCAGGAAAAAAATAGTGTGCTTGCCAAATCTGGTGCGAGTTGGGCTAAACATGGATGAGCATCATATACTAAATCGTCCCCTGAGTGTGACATAACAACGAGAAGGAGGGCTGGCTCACCTTGGGCCGAGGCCCGGGTGATGCAGAGGGCTGGGCCGGTGGGGTCACGAGGCCGCGGCTGGGCCTTGGCACGAGGCGTGGCCCACGCGCTCGGTCACCTCCCTCGTGCTCCCCCACGAGAGCTGGGACATGGCGCCGGCAGGATAAAACGGCGATGGCGGCAGCTTGTAGTCCTCTGGCAAGGTCCATGGGCGGCAGAGGTCGGGGATGGGAAGATCCGGCCATAGGTCGCAGGATCCGTCCGGTCACGTTGCGCCACGACAGGGGGCCGATCTTGGGGCGACGTCGCTTGGCGAGGGGAGGCCGAGGCGGCGGCTGGTGGTGGGCGGCAGCATGGCGACAGCTGGAGGCAGGCGGCACCGCGACGTCGTGGGGAAGGCCATCGCACGGCGGGGACGCAGGCTCGCGGCGGCTGCAATCTCCGGTGGCCGCGGGATCTGGGGCTCTATGGTCGCAGGACATTATCCGGTGGGCTGTAGGGATGAATTAGGCCCCCAATTGTTAGATTTTTGGGTATAAAATGGAGGGGAGGAGTGGATTTCGGGATTGGAGGGATGTGGGGGCAAGAAGGTGAGGTTTTAGAGGCGGTGGCTGCCATTTTACATGGGGGAAACCGTAGAGAGTGAAGGGGCTCTCTCCATGTGTGGGTGGTTTAAATAGGGAATGGCACTAGGGGGGTTGGACCTTGTCCGTCCGATCGCGATCCGATGACCACGAATGGAGGGAGGGTCTAGGTTGGGCTAATGGATTGTGGAGAGGTGGTTGGGCCAATAAGAGAGGGAGGTTGCGTCCCGTGACACGAGTTTGAAACACCAAAAACATCCGAGGAATAACCCGATGACCGCACAACCACGGTTGACCGTTGGATTATCAAACGACCTCTGATTGCGGCAAAACATGACACACGGTCTACCTACAATATAACAAGACTGCATGCCAACTTTCGACCCAATCCGAGAATATTTTCGCGCGCTCATAAAAACAATATTTTATCGATGCCTCGGGCATGTACATGTGTGGTTGGTCTCAAAACAGTGGTCGACACGAACAGAGAGAACCGTCAGCTACTAACAGATGCAAGTTTTCAAAAACGAGTGATGATGCTATGGAGACGGTGCGAATGATGCGATGATGAATTCAACAACCAAACGAACCACAAGACGAGAAACGAAATAAAAGGGGAATCTCTTGGAGCGTCGGTCTCGGGCTCTTACAGGAGGGCAGCCTCGACGCTCGTCAGCTGGGCCCACAGTGCGTCCACCTCCTCCCGGAGCTCATCGAGCCTGTGCTTTTTGGTCGTAGGCACCTTGGGACGGGAGATGGTCAGGTCAGGCATGCCGGGTAAGTATGAAAGAAAGGAGATGGGTGGCGGACCACTCACTCTTCAATGATGGCCCACCGTTGGCGAGCTTGGGTCGGCCCCGAGGGCCCCCCACCGCCGCTTCCAGAGGAACACAAAGATGCCTAAGGCCCCACGCGCTTCCCTGCTCCCACATCACTCCCTCCAGACTCCATGAAGGTAAAGGAATGAAGGAAGGAGAGATAAATTTCATTGGGATAATGGAAAGTGAGAAGGCACGTCGAGATTGGAAGACCCCCAGGCGGTTTATAGGCATAACTTCAGCCACAGGGCATCGTGGGGAGAGCAGGCATTGTGCACTACTCGGGCGCCACGGGGCCGGCTCGGACGACATGCTAGCTTGCTCCACGTCACTTCATCTGCTAACATTGGGTAACAACCGCGTAGTTCGAGGGGTGAATGCCGCAGGGAGCAGCCGCATTCAAGGAAGGGTAATGATGGCGGGCGCAGTGCATAGGCGTCACATCAGTTTTACCTGGGGCGGTTCCTGACATCCTTAGGGAGTGGATGTGTCGGCGCCTCGATGAGCGACATGTGTCAGGATTGGACCGCAGGCGTTTGGGGCCCACGGTGCTTTGGACAGTCCTCAACGGCTTCGCCCGGAAGCCAGCTTGAGCGCACCTCGGGCCCGGGGCCAACTATCGGCATTCTAGAAACGGAGTTACCCAGGCTTGCCTGCCTGCGGCCCAGGGCGTGACCCACTTCGATAGCCAAGTACGGCCCGGCATGGACCCATTCAAGACAAGGCCCTCGCGAGAATCCTGAGCTCGCGAGGGAAGCGGCACCAAGACCCGTGGGGAATAGGCCACCTCAGGTCCTCTATGGAGCGGCGGAGATCTCTATGCAACTTTCGGCCTCGGGAGGTCAAGGATGACGCAAGGTGGGCTAGGCAGGCACCAGCGCGCCAGGCGGGATAGTTGCCCCTTTGGTGCAAAGGGGGCAAGGACGTACGCAGGTTCCCAAAGTGGCGCAAAGGTTTCCATTCCGGTGTAAAAAGACCAAGATCACGAGCCCTGCAGGACGGATGTCATCGCCGAACCGACCACTGCATCATCAAAAATTAATTTGCACGCAAAGACCACCTTTGTTCTTGATAAATATGTACCCCTTGTTTCCCTTCGAATTTGACCATTGTGGGACTCCTTCCCGCCATAGCAATGAGGGAAGAGGACCCTGGCCATTATAAATTGGGGCTAGGCTGCTCCGTAGAAAACGGGGACAAGGAGAAGAGAGGCAAGACCACAAGAACGCCCTCGCGAGGCAACTCACCACTGTACTAGTTCATCCACAAACCTCCTCATGAGGTAATCCACCAAAGCAGGAGTAGGGTTCTACGCTTCGCAGCAGCCCAAACCTGGGTAAATCATCGTGTGCAATCTTCTCCCTCGTCATCGTGCGAGTTCATCGTCTAAGCTATCAGGTTATAAGATAGGAGGGGTGAGGCTGTTCGTGATCTTCGCACACGCCCCTGTGTTTGAACTTCATTGGGTTTTGCGGAGCCCAACATTCGACAATGTGGTTGGAGTCGAAGATCTTGATCTAAACACATGAGTAAGTGGTTCTCTCTCAGAAAATGGATGGGGCAAGTGTTGGCTTGTTCCGAGAGCTCTCTCTACGAATGACAGGGAGGTGGAAGCACTAGTGGAGAATTGGATAGCCACAGCTCTTGTTCGTGGCACACCATTTCTCTCCCAAGCCAGACCTAATGCTTTAAAAGAGTCCTAACGTTGGCTGAATTCATACGCCATATATATTCGATTAGTGCTGACGTTGAACACTACCCCCAGCGTCGCACTTTGGGCCTATTAGGCACACGCCAGCAGTAATACGCCTATTACCTACCACGCCCCCAACTCCCACTTCTCCAGCCCCAACTCCCTCGTCCTCCTCTCGATCCCCGTCGCCCCTCCCGACATCGCCCAATGTCGCCACCCCATCCGACGCCGCCTGTTGCCGCCCCGCCCAATGTCGCACGTTGCCGTCCCGACAGCCACCGCACCTGACTCCGCACCCAATGCAGCCCGTCGCTGCCCCTCCGCCGCCACACTCACCGCCATTCGACCCGCCACTGTGCACGAAGATGGGCCTCCAAAAGTTTTAGGTATTTCAATCCTTGTTGGCATTCTGGGAACGGGTGTACCCAGACTTGCCCACCTGTGGCCCAGGGCATGGCACTTCGACAGCCAAGCATGGCCAAGCGCAACCCCACTCAAGACATGGCCTTCGCGAGAGCCTCGGGGTCACGCGGGAGGCAGTACCAAGACCTGCGGGGGCATAAGCCTCCCAGGCCCCGTCCTGAGTGGTGGAGATCTCTATGCAACGCTTGGCCTCGGGAGGCCAAGGGTGACGCAAGGTAGGCCAAGTGGGCACTAGCGCGCTAGACGAGACAGGTTCACCTTTGGTGCGAAGGGGGCATGGACATACGTAGGTTCCCAAAGCACCCCCAAAGGTTTCCATTCCAGTGCAAAAAGACCAAGACCACAAGCCCTATCGCACGGATGTCGTCTCCGAGACCACCACTGCATCATCAATAGCTACTTTATAGGCGAGGACCACCTTTCATCAGGATAAGGATGTACCCCCTGTCCCCCTTCGAATTTGGCTTTTGTGGGATCCCTTCCCTCCATAACAAATAAGGGAAGAGTGAGGGAGTCCTGGATTAAGGGGTCCTCGGATGTTCGGCCTATTTCTTATTGGCCGGACTCATCGGCCGTTTACTGGGCATAGGATTGTTTGAAGATCCCGTCACCAGGCTGGAAGCCTTAGGAGTTGAGGCCTGTTTTCCAAGTTTGGTATGGTAGATAGGCATGTTTTTCCCTTTGGTGTGCAACCGACCTACGACGTCTATATAAGCTGAGTGGTTTTAGATTGTAGCGCAGATAAACTCATCTAGGGTTTTAGCTAGTCGATATCGAGGTAGACCAACTCTGTAACCTTCGTACCATCAATATTATCGAGAAGGATGTAGGGTTTTACCTCCATAGGAGGGCCTGAACCTGGGTAAACTTCATCTCCTTCGTCCCTTATTACCATCAATCTTAGTCTCACAGCTCGGGACCCCCTACCTGAGATTCGTCGGTTTTGACACCGACATTGATGCTTTCATGGAGAGTTCTGCTATGATCGCCAAAAGAATCGATGGCTCGTCTTGTCAGTAGCAACGAGACATGTATCCAGGATGTCCTGATCCCTTGTCAGATCTTCATAGGCGGCGACATCTTGTCACATGCCGACCTGACCGGACATCTTGGCCAAATCGAAAGCCTCAGCCCCGGTCAAGAAATCAGATTCGGAACCCTGGAGTTGGTGTTGATTCACGAGGAGAGCTTGTCTTGATGGAACCCTCAACTCTCACGAATGAGACCATAGATAACGACACTATGATGCCGAGGACATCGGACCCCGCCTCTGAGGTGGCCTTCACCCTCGGGCTATCTAGAACACCTAATCCAGTCATTGTGCCTGGATCCGCTACGGCCGAACCAGACCCGGATTAGCTGTCGAGCTACTTCGGAACCACGACACTTCAGATCGACCCCGCACGCTTTAGCGGCATGTGTCCTAACGACGCCTCATCCCTAAACGAGTTATTTGGTCAGATTCAGATTATGGGTATGACTAACAACCAAATCCTAGTCTACGACCGGATTGGGCTTAAACCCAACGATAGGGAGATTCGCACCCCCTTGGTCACTCACTTAGTCGCCATCGTCGAGTGTCCGGCTAGGGGCTCGTCCCCGCAACACTGGAATTAAAAACTGTCTACACCCCAATTTCCGATCACCGAGACCTCGCTTGTAACCCATACCCTAGAGTTCGCTCCGGAGATAGACCAGGATCGGTCCCCGATCTAGCGCGCAACTTAGAACCCATGATTCCGGGCTCACACCGTGGCGCGGAACCAAAGTTTTTCCCACCCACCACCCATGTCGAGCACTCAAGCATCGCATGAGAGTCCAAGCCTTCGGACCTAAGGGATGTTATACAGTTACCATGAGAGTTGGTTCATCATTTTTTGGCTAGAGTCCTCCACGCTAGAAACAAAGTACGAGGTTCTAATGACCAGGAGATAATGGCGACCGTCAGTCGCAATTTTCATGACGAAGGTTGCCTCAACGCCCTGGCTCTTCAGCAGATTCGCGACTTCAACGAGCTATCGGACTTGGTACAAAAATATTGTGCCATGGAGAGCACCTGGCAAGCCGAACGACTACTTTTGGAACCAGTCTTCACCGAATACCCTAGAGGAGATCAAAAAAAGTGGATACCTCCGAAGCGGCTAGCCGAACTCGAACCCTCCAAAAAGATAAATAGACCTGCTATCCACTCTATATTGTTGAACACAAGCCCGACTCACAGTCTTAGAGCTTGCTGGGTCGTTAGTTAGGTCGCAGAAAGTGGTGAAGCCATCCTTGAGGCGCTACGACTAAACAGGTGCTCCACATCGGCACCAGAATACACCGCTGAAGTCCTGACGATCTACGAAATGTTCCCTTCAAAGAACAGGAGGAAAAGAGATCTTAGAGAACTCGAAAAGGTCCACCATGTGGATGCAACAAGTTAAGGGGCAAACATACCTATCACCTTGGGATATACTAACCAACCAACCATGCATCCTGGTCATAGACTAGCCGCACTGGTCCTAAACCCCATCGTCTATGGTTTCAGGCTGTAGAAAGTGCTAATGGATGGTGGCAGTTGTTTGAACCTCATCTATGAAGACACCCTGGAAAATATGCAATTCGACCGATCTCGGATTGAGCGTAGCAACCAAACCTTCCGTGGGATCATTCATGCGAATGAGGCGCGTTGTTCAGGACGTGTCACCCTGGATGTAGTGTTCGGCATGCCAGCAAACTACCAATCTCAGGAACTTCTCTTCAATATCGTGCCCTTCCCCAGCGGCTACCACACCCTGTTGGGATGTGACGCCTTCACAAAATTCCAGGCTATACCACATTACGGCTATATGAAGCTCAAGATGCCAGGCCCAAACGGGGTCATCACAATCATTAGTGATCCGAATATAGCCCTTCGAGCTGAGAACAAAACAGCAACGCTAGCCATCGAAGCACTATATGAGACCTTCGCTGCACACGAATTCACCGCAGTCCGGTCAACAATGGACAAGGACGATGTGATCCTTAGCAAAAGGCCCAAACCCACCTCCTTTAAACCTGCAAACGAAAACGTTAAATTTTAGGTCCACCCAACAGACCCCAATAAGAAAGCATCCATCAGAGCTCAGCTGGACCCCATGGTGGACGAGGCGCTGCGAGCATTCTTACGAGAAAACTGGGACAACTTCGCCTGGCATCCTTCTGATATGCCAGGAATCCCACGACCTCTAGCAGAATATAGTCTGAATATAATCACAGGCTTCAAGCCCATCAAACAGACTTCTCACCGCTTTTCCGAGACCAAACGACAATCTATGGGTAAAGAACTAGACTAATTTTTAGAGGTCGGATTCATACGGGAGATCAAGCACCCTGAATGGTTGGCAAACCTAGTGGTGGTACCAAAGAAAGAGAAATCTTGGAGGCTATGCGTTGATTTCAAAGACCTCAACAAGGCCTGCCCTAAGGACCCTTTCCCTTACCACACATAGACTAGATCATTGTTGCCATAGACGGACACGACTCATTGTGTTTCCTCGACGCTTATTTCTAATACCATCAGATCAAAATGAAGGAATCCGATCAAGCCGCAACCGCATTCATCACCCTTTACGGGCCATTCTACTTAACCACAATGCCTTTCGGGCTAAAAATGCTAGGGCTACATATCAGCGCATGATCCACACTTGTCTCACAAAACAAGTTGATAAAACAGTCGAGGCATACGTGGACGACGTGGTCATCAAAACAAAACACGTCAGCCTGTTGATTGACGACCTAAGGCAAACCTTTGCCAGCTTACATTAGTGCCATATATGACTCAATCCGGAGAAATATGTCTATAAAGTCAATGAGGGTTCATCATTTCCCATAGAGGAATAGAAGTGAATCCGGCAAAGATCCGTGCCCTATCGGAACTTGCAATTCCCAGAGCTAAAACATGTCCGGAGGTTCGCGGGTTGCATGGCGGTGTTAAGCCGCTCTATCTCCCGCCTCGGTGAAAAGCCTTTACCGCTCTCTAAGTTGGTGAAACGGACAAACAATTTCGAATGGACCGATGAAGCAGCGGCTACATTAGAAGAAATTCAAACACTAGTGGCAAGCAACCCCATACTCACAACACTAGGCGCTGGTGAACCAATGTTATTGTACATATCGTCCACCAACCAAGTCATTAGCGTAGTGCTTGTCGTGAAATGAGAGGAGGAGCGACACAAATTCTGGATACAAAAGCCAGTCTATTATGTGCCAGAAGTACTAACGCAGTGCAAGTCCAGATACCCGCATTACCACAAGATAGTCTATAAAGTATTTATGGCATCACGGAAACTAAGACACTACTTTCAAGAGTGTTAGGTCATGGTGGCATCTGAAGTACCCCTGAATGATATAATCAACAATAGGGACGCCACCGACTGCATAGCCAAGTGAGCCATTGAGCTCCTTCCTTTTCAAGTTGCCTATAAGCCACGATGAGCTATTAAATCTCAGGTGCTGGAAGATTTCCTCGCTGAATGGACAGAGGTCGAGCTACCCAGGGAATATAGTACATACTCCCACTGGAAGGTGTACTTCGACGGATCTAAAACATTGTCCGGACTAGGGGCTAGGGTTATTATCCCATCCCCATAGGTGACAACATCTGATACGTGTTGCAAATCATGTATGCAGATTCCAACAATGCAAGCGAATACGAAGCACTTTTGCATGGTCTTCAGATGACTGCTTCAATGGGCATACAACGGCTGGAAGTACGGGGAGACTCCAACTTGGCCATCTCCCAAATCAACAGCGAATTCGATGCCAAAAACCTAAATATGGCATCATATAGAAACACCATCCTCAAGATATCCGCACAATTCGCGGGGCTAGAATTCCATCATGTCATGAGAGACAACAACCAAGCTGCTGACATACTTGCCCACTTGGGGGCCAAATGCGACCCTGTCCAGAAAAAAACTTTCCTAGAACGGCTCTTTAAGCCATTAGTGGTTTGGCTGAACGATAATAAGGGCGTCGGACTCATACTCTCGGAAGAGGTTGTTCCCCCTATTAATGAACTGGACGACCAAATCATCGGCGGCTCCGTAATGGACGAAATGCCCTCGGCTCATGAGGTCCTGGCAGTAATCACACCGTGGACTGAGCCCTTCCTTGCCTACCTTCTTCGCAAAGAACTCCCCATCGATCAAACAGAGGAGTGACACATAATTCGGTGATTTAAGGCCTATAAAGTCCATGAGGGTCTGTTATACAAGAAAAGCACCGCTAGAGTACTGTAGTGGTGCATATCTGAGGAAGAAGGACGACAACTCTTAGCCGAAGTCCATGTAGAAATGGGCAGCCATCACACCGCGGCAAGGGCCATAGTAAGCAAGGCCTTTCGAGCAAGTTTCTTCTAGCCCACCACTCGAGCGGACGCCTAGTCGATTGTCTAGTATTGCGTGGGATGTCAACTTTTTGCAAATCAAGGTAACATGCCCCAACAACTCTTTGGACTATTCTGATTACCTGGCCTTTTGCGGTTTGGGCACTGGATATGGTCAGACCACTTAAAGGGAGGACCAAGAAGAATAAATAACTACTAGTCATGGTTGACAAGTTCACCAAGTTGTGTGGACCCCGACTCATAAGTCATGATCACTGATTGCACATGCACAATGATCCCAGATATCAATGCTTATTGAACACATAGAAACTGAATAACAAGAGTCTTAGATCCTTACATACCATCTTACACAAATAAAACCCAACTAGGACAAGTCTTACATAGACACGGCCATAGGGGCCAACAACTTAAACATAACAAAAAGTGGAAATCTTGGTCGAAAGCGTGAACCCATGCCACCGGCCTTAAGCCTACATGCATTCTGACTCGGAAGCGTCCTAGTTCGCATGTTCGTCACCAACGGACTCTTCACCGTATTCCTGCTCTTCCATGTCATCCCAATTAAATAACTAGTGGCAAGCCAATGAGTACTTTGAATGTACTCGTAAGCAACCCATGTTGGAACAAGGCAATAAAAATGCATGATATAACACTAAATAGGTATTTTGGAGAAAGCTAATTCTGAATGCAATGACATGATCAAGTAACTATGTAAGCATGCACCAATAGATGGTTGATATCCATGTGAACAAGTTACAGATATCATCATAAATAGGGGGTTGATCATCTCATGTTCAGTCATCACGTCAAGTCATCTACCTTATCTCAAGTATCATCTCGGTGTCATCCACACACACACACACACCAAGATTTGAGGAAACATCTGGACATAGTTTAAGAAGGACCTCCAACTGTCCATGACCATGGACACGGCTATTCGAATAGTTTTACACTCTGCAGAGGTTGCACACTTTACCCACAAGACTCGAGGAACTTCTGTGTCATCCACGACTCGCGGTATATTACATACCTGAGGTAAGCACCCGAACAATTCCTTTCCCCTAGCGATACTAAACAAGGACTCCACTCGTTCGTGCCATCCCTCATGATATACATCACATGTATCATCCATGAGGGCATGCAACGGTGTGCCCGGTGCCTGTGAAGACAAGGCATGATCGTCCATTCCGGTAAGACCCCGTATCGAGAGTGTCCACTTGACTCCCTCCACTAGTAATGCGGGCTCTATGCTTGTAGCCACCAAGGTAATAAACAAATCCCTATCCCATAAGGGGTATTGTGGTTGTGCATGTAAGGTTTGGACTGTCAGCAGACCTTAAATCTAATCCGTTTTCAAAAACACACATCCACTCACTTGCTCCGGTACACCACTTCTTCCTCAAGTGGTTACCCAACTCAATCATGATCTCCCTCATGCATTAGTGGCACCCGATGGGGTTTTCGTAAAGTCTTTGAAATCATTTCTTTGTTTCCATCACCATGCATAATCCCGATCCCGCTTGCGTAGCATCTACTAGTATCCTAACTACTCTTGCTCACACAACCCTCATAAGGAGGTAGGGTCATGCAAGATGCAAGTATCAACGGTAAAAGTATCGGAGGCATCCCACCATAATGGTCACCACATCAACATGAACAACACATCGAAAGAAAGTGCTATATGACATGCATAAACAATGGTTTCTTAACATGATCAAAGGGTTGCTTGTCTGGCTCAACAAAGTCTTCGGGGTCTTCAAAGTCTTCGGGTCTAACTCCCTCGTCAACAACGCAATCTATCGTCGCTATAAATAACGATAATAATAAGCATCACACAAAAACAAAGCAAAAAATCTACTTCTAAAATGCCACCCTATTCTGATAAATACTACAAACTTGTCAGATTTCGAGCACCGCAAAACCCTTAAGGTTCGAACATAGGGGCATGTGCGAAGGCTTCCCCGCGTCTTCACCCAACCTAGCTTGCTACTCGATGGACAGAACGGCGACCTTGTTCGATGACGAGGAAGAAGATGAACACGACAGTTTATCCAGGTTCAGGATGCTGCGAAGCGTAATACCCTACTCCTGCTTTGGTGGATAGCCTCTCGTTGAGGTTTTGGTGATGAACTAGTACAATGGGCTTGAGCCTCATGAATGCGCTCAAGGTGTGTTCTTTCCTCTCCGTCTGGCGGTGGTGAGTGGAGTGGCTAAGTGTTCGATTGGATCTCGGATCCCCTCTACGGCATGACCTAGCTTCTATATATAGCGGCAGCCCGGGTCCTCTTCCATTATCTCATTGACGGGGAGGAATCCCACAATGGAAATTTTTTAAGGGGGACAGGAGTACATCCGCGCCCTGTCCAAAGGCGCTCTTCGCCTACAAAGTAGCTATTGGTGATGCAGTTGTGGGCTCGGCAATGACATCCGCCCTGCGGGGCTGGCGGTCGTGGTCTTGTTGCACAAGAATGGAAACCTTTGGGTGGCACTTTGGGAACCCATGTATGTCCTTGCTCCCTTTGCACCAAATAGGAAACTATGACGTTTGGCATGCTGGCGCTTGCCTGTCCTCACCTGTGTCATCCTCGACTCCTGAGGCTGGGCCTTGCATAGGGATCTCCGCCCCTCAGGAGGAGGGGCTGTGGAGGTTCTTCCTTGAGGGTCTTGATGCTGCTCCCCCACACGATCCCAGGGCCCTCACGAGGCCTTGTCTTGAGTGATTCCATGCTGGGCATCGCCTGGCCGACGCAGTGGGCCATGCCCTAGGTCACAGGCACGTAGGACTGGGTACCCCTGTTCCCAGAACACCGACAGTAGCCCCCTGGTACAAGGCATGCTAGAGCCGGCTTTGAGGCAAAGCTTTGAGGTGGCTTGGAGCGTCGCCGACCCCAAACGCCTGCGGTCCAGACTTCCCACGTGTAGGAACCAGATGGGCCTAAGCCTGCATTTCCCCCGGGCCAGCTCAACTGCCGCCTGGTTTGTTAAATTGGTTAATGCACCCAGCCAAGTTGCCGTTGCTCCTTGTCAATCTCGCCGTCCACCTTCGCCTCTCACTAAGTCCCTACGCGCGCGACATCTCGCCCCCTTTCGCCATGGTAGTTAGTGTTCCTAGGGCTGGTCAAAACAGGACTAAGGTGTCCCTCCTTTCATTGGGTAAATAAGTATGTTATCCCGGAGGACAACAACCTGTTTCTCGAAGAATCACATAAACACATTGCTCATGGGATATGCGAGAGGAGCATGCATTCGTCCCGGATGGTCACTAGTATCAAGGGCTTGAGGTAGAACCTAATAGAGGTCTTCGTGGCCACCTTCCTTGTGGAAAGGGTGGGTGGTGGTCAAGATGGGGTATCGACCATGGTCTGAGGACTTACAATGAAAAGCCTATCGTCATTATCTGACCACGTCATGGTCTGGTAAAGCTTCGTGGTTTCAAAGAGCTTAGGATGTGAGTGAACGTCTAACACCTTATCCTGAGCACAACTACTAGATGCCAATAGTACTGCCTATTACTCCAAACAAAAATCACCCTATATCCTCGAAGGTATCATATGATATAAGATAAATCCAATGTTGCATATGCTACTCATATCTCCAAAGTTTTGAGAGAAGGACTATGCTGAAAATCTCATATGTATACTATGGCTAACTTATCTATATCCCTATAAAAATCCCCGGGATAACTTACAAGCCGCTAAGCTTTATCAAGACATTACCAATCCAATTGTCCTTCTGACCTATCCAAGGTTTAAGGTACTGCATTACTATGCTAAGGAAACACGTAATAAACCAATCCAAGATCTTGTTGCCTTCCTATGAACCCAATTAACCAATCCTCGATTATCATCTACTATTACCTGATCCATTACTGCTACAAATCCAGCATCGATGGTGTCCAACATAATCTCCTCGAGTTCATATAATCCACATATCATTGCAAGGACTATTGTCATGAACTTCCAATCTCATGGCCAACTACACTCCAAGGTCGAGCTTACATAGATCCTTAAATTATCGCTATCATCATCGGATTCTACTTATCATCCACCGAGAGACATGGTATCATGATCAAGATCACCAAACCAAATCCAAATTACTCCGAACCATGTGGTTTAATTGATCTTGAGCACCTATTAGAATCACCTATTTAAATCCATGGCTTACATCTAGTAATAATTCCCTACTAGTTACTCCAGTTACTATCATATCACCGTCAACCCACCATCAAGCGTCACTTGCCAAAGTCAAGTCATAAAACCACCAAGAATTCCAGCTTGTGACCATATTTTGCCTACTAATCCAATTTTGCTCCAGGGACAAGTAAGTTATGCTACTCTATCAATCTTGATCCACCAAGCTCATCTACCAGCATTAAGCCTCGTAATCCACCCAAGGGTCTCAACTGTCTCCTCAAGACATCTATTATGGATAAATCAAATCACTGTCGGTAACTAGTATATCCTCAGAATGATCCTTTGTATGGCATCATGGTTCTAGTGCTAGCGTAAGAATGAAGGATGTTTGTTCACTATGATCACTAGCTCCATAATGAACCCAATGCATGGCAGGAGTTATTGAAACTCAATAAGTGCTCTGGCAAATCCGTGTATTAAACACATGATCAGAGTCATGTTCTCAGGAGCTTGTGAGGTCTAGGCTGGCCAAGGGAAGGTTTCCAACCTTGAGGGAAAACAATAACTCCATGGGGTTGTATCTTGTTGAGTTTGTTGTAGTCAAAGTCTTCGATGTTGGTTGCTTGTCGAGGTGGATCCTTGGTGCACATGGTCTTGCTGGTCTTCAGTTAACGAGATTGGGGAGAGGGAAAGGAGCATAGAGGAGCATGCCTAAGGGGGCGGTATAGTGCAAGTGCAATCAAACAAGTGTTGAAAAGACCAAACACAACCATCAAGATAAGGTAGGTGATATAGTCACACAATTGTTGCCTAGGGCAAAAGTGTGACTCACACCAAAGCACAAACAGGAAAAACAAGCAACGCACGTCATTATTCCATTTGAACCATCAAACGGAATCGACTTCGCATGGGGGGACACAGGACCTTTCCTACCCTAGGAATTCTCGGACTCAGTAGTCATGTTTGCTTCATGTCTTGGAGAGGATTCCTCTTAGCCTTCTAGGTCTTGCTCGGGTGTCGCTATGTCTTCGGTTGTTGCTCATCAAAACGATCCTGGTTACGCTTGAAGAGTCCTTGGACTTCGGGTCTGTTGAGTTGACAATGAAGGTGAATCTTCACGGGAATTGTTGACAGAGTCTTCTGGTGCTTTCGTAGTCGTGCCAGTGTCTTCTAGTCTTCTGAGACGTCGAGCATTCCAGGTAGGCAACCTTTTATGCAATGACATTAACAAGGCATGGTAGAGTTGTATCATGTCGGTCTCGTTGACGATACCATCGGCACCAAGAGCGGGGGAATGACGAGAACCATTTTCCTGCTCACTATGGTGAGGCGGACCAAATGGCGAGGTTCTCATCCACCGGCGGTTACCGATATAACAACGAAAAGGACAAGGTTGCTCTATTAGCGATGCATTAGCATGAAATTGCATGTCTTTTGCCCTGTTCATCGAGGGCTAGGGCGACAACATCCAGGGGATGTATGGAGGGTGTCACCATCATCGAAGTCTTGACATCCTCATCCTTCGGGAAGGTATCCTCTGCTGGTAACTCCTTGTCTATTGTTTCCATCTTAGGTCCAGGATATATCGGTAATCATCTCGCAAGGTGGCTACCTTCCAGTTTACCCATGAGGATTACAAGGAATCCCGGGGTCATGGGCACGAGGGTAGTAGCGACCATTTGCAAAGTCTTGACAAAAGTGGACGAGGGGAGTTATGAGAAAGATGGTGGAAATGCTGTCGCAAAAACCTTTGTTTGCTTTGGAAATTTAGGAGAGGTGAGAAGAGGTTTTGTAAGTGATTTTGAAGGTTTTGGAAAAACAGTTTGGTCCTAACTAATGTCCATGCTAACTAAGGGCTTCCTACAGTCAGGATGGCTCTGATACCAGCTCTGTGGGGACCCCGACTCGTATGTCATGATCACCGAATGTACGTGCACAGTGATCCCAGAGATCAATGCTCACTGAACACACAAAAACTGAAAAACAAGAGTATTACGTCCATTACATAACGGTTTACTCAAATATGCCCTTCATGGCCAAGTCTTCATATGATTGTAGCAGAAATCTTCAACGACAGCGTGAACCCATGCCATCTGCCTTAACCCTATAGGCATTCTGACTAGGAAGCGTCCTAGCTCACCTTATAGTCACCTAGGTAACCTTCAACATAACCTGATCTTTCATGCTTGGCCAATAAAATAACCAGTGGCAAGACAATGAGTACTTTGAATGTACTCGCAAGAAACCCATGTTTGGAACAAGGCAATAAGAATGCATGATATAGCTTTAATAGGTAAGTTTTGCAGAAAGCTAGTTTTGACTTCAATGACATGATCAAGTGACTTAAGTAAGCATGCATCGACCATGGACAGGTGTTCATAGGAACACGTCACAATCATCATCATAAGCAGGGGTTGAACATCTCATGTTCAGTCATCATGCCGAGTCATCCGACTCGACTCAAGTATCATCCTTGTTACCACACACACCAAGTTTGCGAAAACATCTAGACGTAATTTAGGAAGGACCTCGAACTGTCCATGACCACGGACGCGGCTATTCGAATAGTTTTACACTCTATAGAGGTTGCACACTTTACGCAAAAGATTCGGGGAACTTCTGTGTCATCCATGACTCGTGGTATATTACATACGTGAGGTAAGCACCCGAACAATGGCTTTCCCCTGGCGATACTAAACAAAGAGTCCACTCGATTGGTACCCAGTCCTCACAATGTACATCATACGAGCCTCGCTCTAGATCGTACCATCCATGAGGGGACCAATGGTGTGCTCGGTGCCTGTAAACATAGCGCATGATCGTCCATTCCGGTATGACCCCGTATCAAGTGTGACCCCGCCACTCCCGCCACTAGTAATGCGGGCTCCTTGCAAGTACCCACCAAGGTAATCAACCAAGCCGCTTCCCATATAGGGGTAGAGTGGTTGCGCATGTCAGGTTGGGATGGTCAGCAGACCTTAAATCTAATCCGTTTTTGGAAACACACATACTCACTTGCTCCGGTACACCACTTCTTTCTCAAGTGGTTACCCAATTCATCCTCCTCCTCCTTGGGCATTAGTGGCACCCAATGAGGTTCTCGAAAAGTCTTTGAATTCATTTGTGTTCCCATCACCATGCATAATCCCGATCCCACTTGTGTAGCATCTACTAGCATCCCATCTACACCCACCCGCATAACCCTCATAAGGTGGTAGGGTCATGCACGATGCAAGTGTCAATGGCAAAAGTATCGGAAGCATCCCACTAAAGTGGACACCACATCATCATGATCAATACGACAAAATGAAGTGTTATATGCGATGCAATAAAAGGGTTCATAGTCATGGTCAAAGGGCTGCTTGCCTGGCTTAGCAATGTCTTCGAGGTCTTCACATGCTTCTCGTCCACTCCGAGCACTCTACCTACCTCATCAACTATTGCAGGAAACAACCATAATAAGAAACACAACAAGCAGACAAATAAAAGTGCTCTATAATTAGGAGTTTCATTTTTCTTGGACACCTCTGGTCACAAGAAAAATAACCAAGTATGTTTTGGAGGACATGAGTCCAGGGGGAGTTTTGAATGACGGGAATGCCGGAAATGATGATTCTTTAAGATGTCAACAGAAAATATTTTTATAAAAATGAGTGGATGGACCCAACAAATAGGGCATGATTTTAGAAATATGTGGAAAGTGCTTTCACTGGATTTGGAGTTGTGAGGATTTACTTATGAGTTTCTGAAGATGGAATAATGGGAAAACACAACTATTTATTTGGTCAGTATGATAGGTGCATGATAAAATGTTAAACTTGGCCAGACAAATAGGGCATGACATTTAGAGCCTCTGGGAATTTGAATCACTCCATTTGGAGTTGATGTGAGAGTTCTATCAATTTCACAAGTGGTGCATTTCATAGTTCAAATTCAAATTCAAATTTGAACCCTACAGAAAAGTTTCTTGGAAAAATGTGTGAATCACATTTATGGATAGCTCATAATTTTAGCAATATGTAGAAACTTGAATCATCAATTTTGGAGCTAAAACGAATTTATTATGGAATTTACAATACTCTGGATAAAACAAAGGGCTAAAGAATTTACCCAAAAACGAATGGGCTAACACGCGCATCGAGCGTTAGATAGATACTGGGCCGGCCCAGCAGACTTAGCCGCGCGGGGCCGGTGACGCTGATGGCGTATTCTCAGGAATGCGCTTTCCCGCTGCAAGGACGGCTCTCGGCTAAGCCCACTTCCAATTAAAGGGGCAGGCCCACCTGTCAACCTCGCCGGTCGGCTAACGGGTAGGGCCAGCTGGCAGGCTCATCCCCCACCTCCCGCTCGACCGGGGGAGAGGCAGGGGAGGTAGGGCCGACGCGCGCCGGCCAGCGTCCCGGTGGCTCCGGCCACCGGCGCGCTTGTCACGACGAGCCGCACCTCTCTAGGTGTTGCATGACCACGAGGAGGGGACATAGAGGCGAGGGCATAGCCGACACAGAGGCAGGCTGCCGGCGAGGAAGGGCGCGGTGCTAGGTCCCCTGGGAGGAGGGAGCGGTGCACGAGGGAATAGTGTGGAGGTGTGGGGGGCTCAGGTGAGGTTCTAATGGAAAGTGGGAGGCCGGGACGTCGCCAATTCCGCCGAGGCCCGAACGGCAACTTCTCGACCGTGGAGGAGCAGGTGGAGCGCGACAGCTCCAACGGCTGGATAAGGGGCCTCTTGGGGCGAGGGGGGGGGTGGCATAGAGCGCGAGAAGGAGCCCCGGGGAGGCTAAAGCATGAGGGCAACAGAGGGGGCTCGGGAGCGCCTTGTATGTACTTTGGGCGTGGTGAGCACGCGTGCTAGAGGGACATTGGATCCTAGCGAGCGTCGGGAAGGGGCGTGGGAGGCAAGGAGGGATTCCCTAGCGCATTTTGGTGCTCTGGCATGGTCGGACACGAGCTAAACGACAAGCTCAAGGGGCAGAGCGCCGTTGCTGCATGTCCATAGCATGGTCACCATGCCAACCCTGGTCTAGTGCAACTTTTTGGTCGCAAAAAGTGGTCTAGAGAGAGAGGCATGCATGCACTAGGGTTATGGTAAAATTTAGACTCCTATGGATCTGGGTAAGGGTGATTTCTACACCAGGTAAGTTTGTAGCAGCAAACTTGGGGCTTAGAAAAAGGGTTTTTATTGGAGGGTCATATGGATAAAACCTTGCCCAATGGTCCTAGGAATGGAGGGAGTACATGCACACCAATTTTCAGCTCAGGAAGATCAATGCACATGATAAATGTAGTTGAAAGGCTCATTTGCTGCCAAAATGTAGGTTTAGATGAACTACACATATTTTCCATATGAGCATGCCACCTTTTGGATTTGATAAATGCATAGGATGCTTTGGAAAGGTTTGGGGGCATTTTTAGGAACTGAATAATAGGAGAGGGGAAAGAAGAGGCCTTGCCATGGTAAAAAGAGAGGGAATAAGAGAGAGTTACCCCCCAAATAATTGACCAGAGGCCAAGGCAAAGTTACTGGAGGTAAAATGAGGTTAGAATATGTTGTGGTAAAAAGTTGGAGGCAAGAGGAATCTGTTTGGGCCCACATAGCTTGTTCACAAGTTTGTGGCTGAAGGTGTTTGTGCGGTGATTGGGCTAGGCAGGGGAATCCTAGACCTTGAGATTTACTAGGGGTAAATGGTAAGTCCATTTGGTCCCGATCAAAAGTTTTCAGATCAAATAAAGAAAGTTGACAATTTAATCTTGGCAAACCCTAGAAATGGACAGAAATGGATTTCTTTAGATCTAATCATGCAATTCTATTCCCCTTGATGCACCACTTGATGTAGCATCATCATTTGGGTATTAGAGAAATCCCACAAAGTTTGGGATCAATAGGAGATACTTCACAATGTAAAGTTGATCAAAATTGGCTCTGGATAGGCATGGTTTTAAGATATTTTGGTGAATCAAATCAAATGGTATTTATCTAGAACTTTGGCAAGATCATCACATATATCATATGTGACATGCTAGAATTTTCCTGGATTTATTTGAGAATATTTTTGATACAAATATTTCAAATCCTTGAAATAGGCAGAAATGGTTTTGAAGGGTTTTGTCCAATACTTTGAACATCACCATGTGATTAAACTCTTATATATGGACAATATATGTCCAGTGAGTTTTTCCTATTTTTTCTCACATATTTTCAAAGCATTTAAATAATTTTCCCCTATAAAGACCATTTCTGGCCTTAAGAAAAAGCCTTTAAATTAAATATGAATATAATCTTTCAAAATAATATTTATGGTTTTGGAAAGTTATATATAGTAGGGTCCAAATAAAGTATTTGGGGAAAAAGGATCCACACAATTTTGGGACTTGCAGTGCAAATCTCAAATCTGGGGATTTTGAAAACCTAATTTAAATAAATGCTTTTTGGCCAAAATAAAATTTTGTAAAAAAATATAATTAAGTCCTATTCACATGGCATGATCATTGGACAAGAGTGGGGATCAAGGAAAAGAGTTTTGAGAGTAGGAGAGATTTTATGAATATAGAGCACTAGCAAGCAATCAGACAAATAGCAAACAAGTCAAGCATAACAAGCACACAAATGTTTTAATTGACCCTGATTTTTGAGTCATGATATCTTAGTGATGAGGAAAATCTTAGGGTGTGACAATGTATGTGGCCTAGCGGCAATTTTGTATATACTTACGAGGATTACCCTTGAACTTACTTTAAAGCGACGAGGTGTGATGCGCCGTGCCTCCTTTCTTGCATGCGCATTGTGTTGGGAGCCCCTTCTGGCATTCTGCATCTTCAGGCCCCAGTCCCGCTCATTTACCTACCGCCTTGGCTCCGTCTGGCCAAGGAAACACGCACAGGGCGAGGCCCCGACACCCTATATGCCGGACGGATCGCCAAGGATGGCATCGAGGCTGCCATGTGGCTATATGACTCGTAAGGCTCCTGAGGCTCACTGCTCAGGAGTCCCATTTTCGACGCTCAAGTTGCTCTACGTCGTTAGGTCCCAGTCCCGCGCATTTACCTACCACCATGGTGTACGATCGGATCACCCAAGACGTAACCACGACATGAGGCCCTAACACCCTCGATGCCTGCCAGATCACCAAGGATGGCATCAAGGCTGCCAAGTGGCTTTATAACCAGTAAGGCTCCTAAGGCACGCTGCTCAGGAGCCCCCTTTGATGCTCGAGTGACAACCACTCCGCTCTGATCGGTTCTACCTTAGGATGCCCAAGCACTGGGGTCACCTGAGACTCTGTGCTGTGACGTTGTACCGTGGTCGGAGCCCCCCGACGGGGGTCGACTAGCCGGAGGTGCGAGCCCCCGAGGCGACAGGAGCTCACCACCGAGCCCCATGGGGCTTCGTGATAGCCTTGAGAGCACACCTTCTTGTGAAACGCCAATCCAAAGAAGAAGTTTGAAGACTAGTAAAATGAGAGAAATAAGAGAAATAGTCCCCGCCCATTTTCTTTTAAATTCAGAATTCTGAACTCTTCAAACTTCATTCCAAAAAATGGCAACTCGAACATAGAAGGAAACACGCAAACGCCATGTCCGGCAACCAAGCTAGTCTTTGTCTTCCCCCAGCACTGAGCGTAGGGCATCCACGTTGCATGGGCATAGCCATTGATGGGCAATGTTGACTTCTCTGCTAGCGCGGAGCTGTGGCTGCCACATTGCATGGGTGGGAACCCCTCAACGTTCTCGGGGGGCTCCGGGCGTATACAACCCTCTCATTATTACGTGAGAGTGTGACGGGTCGGTGAGGTATTGCCGGCCTCGGAAAGGGACCCCTGGCATAGGGTTGGCCCCCCACACCCCAGGGCCCATGACCGGGCATTGTCGTCATGGCAGAAGTGTAACCCCATGCATCACGGGCCGTGCTAGGTGAGGCCTGCCCGCTGCGCACGAGGTCGGCACCCCGGGCGGTGCCCCAGCGCGCCATGCTGGGTTGCCTCGGGTCCCCTTGCAGGTGCTCGCGGCCTAGCTCTCAGGCCGGGCAAGCCAGGCCTGGGGACATGGGCGAGTACAGGATCGCCCGCTGGCAACCGATCGACACCCGGCTCGGAGACATGGACATATGTTCCACCCTCCATGTCCAAGCGGGCGTCACACGCCCTAGGGACGGTGTAGCGTGATCTACCCTTTTGCCCCTAGGTTGGGATCATCCGGCCTGGCGACATGGGCGTGTGTTCCACCCTTCACCCCCAAGCTTGGGGCACTGGGCCCGGGAATGGTGGCGGGTGCCCCCCCTCTGTTCCCGGGCCAATGACCCCCGGTCCCAGACCTAGATGCCTACTCTTGGCAGCTTCCTGCCAGCGGGGGTGCCTCGTGAGGGTGTCGTATTGGTCACCGTCACAAAGCCAGTCGCTTGAGCCGCTCTCGTGAGGCCGCATGCGTCATCCTCGCAAGAACCATTCGTTAAGCCATGTACGTACCTCCCGCCGCCATGGTAGCCGGTGTTGTCTTCCCCTCTGCCCGGGCACTCGTTAACATTGTTGGTGTAGAGTTGGCCGAGCCCCCGGGCACCGGCATAGCCGAGTCTCCCGTCTTCCCCCTAGCCCCCTGGGAATCAACGAGGGGTGCGAGGGGGGACGTGCTCTTGGTGCGGGCAGCGCCTCCCATCGGCACCCAATGGTGCCCACATTCAGCCCGCGCGGTTCCGGCAGCCCGTGCCATGCTTCCAGCGGGCGCGGACCACCGCAGGCGGCTCCGGTGCGCCTGAGTGGCCCGAGTGCTGCTTCCATTGGTTGAGCGGGTGCTTGGGTGCGGGCCACACCGAGGTACAACGAGGCCTCGGGAGTGACAGGGGCACACCCGAGGGCATACCTGGTGTAGGCATCGCAATGAGCTCGTGTCGCGCGGTGACATCGCAGCTCGTGCGCCACGAGGAGTGCGACGTGCCTATGCGTTGGATCTTGGAAGATATGCAAGGGTCGCGGCACGCCTTTGGCGTGAGGGGGAGCAGGGGCGGCGGGTGCTTGTCGCGTGGTTGGTGAAGGCAGCAGCCCCTAATACCCATTAAGGTTCTGGCTGATGAAGGGACCTTCCTGGAAGTGGCGGCATAGCGGGGTGCTCGGAGGCCCGCCCGCACCACCCGCGCCATGCGAGTGGCTCGACATTTGGCCCTGGCATGACGTCCCTTCGCCATGAGTGCGGCGAGCGGAGGGAGGTGAGGCTTAAGGCAAGCTTCGACACGCCCCTACCTGGCATGCCAAATGTGGGATTTCGGGCTCCGCAAAACACTTAAGGTTCGAACACAGGGGCTTGTGCGAAGGCTTCCCCACGGCTTCACCCAACCTAGCTAGCTACTCGATGGACACAACAGCAAACTTATTCGATGACGAGGAAGAAAATGAACACGATAGTTTACCCAGGTTCGAGCCATTGCGGAGCGTAATACCCTACTCCTGCTTTCGTGGATAGCCTCTCATGGACGTTTTGGTGATGAACTAATACAATGGGCTTGAGCCTCGCAAGGTCGCTCAAGGTGTGTTCTTTCCTCTCCGTCTGGCGGTGGTGAGGGGAGTGGCTAAGTATTCGATTGGATCTCGGATCCCCTCTATGGCGTGAGCTAGCTTCTATATATAGTGGCGGCCCTGGTCATCTTCCCTTAGCTCAATTGTGGGAAGGAATCCCACAACGACCTATTTTGAAGGGGGGGACAGGAGTACATCCGTGCCTTGTCCAAACGTGGTCTTCGTCTGCAAAGTAGCTATTGGTGATGCAGTGGTGGGCTCGGCAATGACATTCGCCCTGCAGGGCTGGCGGTCGTGGTCTTGTTGCACCGGAATGGAGACCTTTGGGCAGCGCTTTGGAAACCCATGTATGTCCTTGCTCCCTTTGCACCAAAGAGGAAATTGTGCCGCCTGCATGCTCGCACTTGCCTGTCCTACCCTGCATCATCCTTAACTCCTAAGGTCGGGCCTTGCATAGGGATTTCCGCCCCTCAGGAGGGGGCGTGAGGAGGTTCTTCCCCAAGGGTCTTCATGCTGCACCCCTTGCGAGCCAGGGTCCTCGCGAGGCCTTGTCTTGAGTGATGCCGCGCCGGGCCTCGCCTAGCAGACAAAGTGGGCCATGCCCTGGCCCGCACGCAGGCAAGACTAGGTACCCCCGTTCGCAAAACGCCGACGAAACTATTTTAAGAATATTTGTCTAGGGTTTTGGTAGGAAAAATGTTTTTAAAACTATTTATAACATAGGCTAAAAATGCCTAAAAGAGGTTTTAAAATAAAAGGGTAGGTAAAAGATTGTCAACAAATTATACAAATGGCACTATTAAATTCTACACAATATTTCAAGATTTATGGTGGAAAACTTATTGGAATTGGAATTATATTTGGATCTTGGGGATTTTTGGAAAAATGCCAGAAATAGAAAAAGGAAAGAGGGCCGCAATCCCTGGGCCAGAGGCTCCCAACAGCTGGGCCGGCCCAGCTAGCGAGCTAGTTGACCACATGCATCATCTGGTTTAAACCTGACGCATGGGGCCTGACTTCAAGTGATAGCGAGGGGAGAGAGAGACGAGGAGGAGGCCGACGGGTGGGGTCCCCCTGTCGGGTCTTTCTTCCTCCTTGGGACAGAATGGAGAGGGGCTAACCGACGACGGTGTGGGGCACGGCTGTCGGTGTCAAAACCACCAGATCTTGGGTACGGGGTCCCGCACTGTGAGACTAGAATCGACGGTAACAGGAGAGAAAGGGGGCATGGATTTACGCAGGTCTGGGCCCTCCGACGGAGGTAATACCCTACGTCCTGCTTGGTTGTATTAGTGATATGGATGGTTACAGAGTTTATCTACCTCGAGATCGAGTAGATAACCCTAGATGAGTTGTTCTCCCTCTATACCTTAAAACCCTCCGGCTTATATAGGCGTCGAGGATTCCTAGTGTTTACACATGGTCGGTTACATGCCGAAGAGATAAACATGCCTATTTGCTACATCAAATGTGGAGCGCAAGCCATGCTTCCCGAAGCTTCCATCCTGGAGACTGGGCCTGCAAGTATTCCTGTGTTCAGTAAAAATAGCCTATATAGTCCATCCCATAAGAATAGGTTGGCTTCCCGAGGACCCCTTCACTACTAGAAAAAGGTTTATCCCCAATATCTCTACTAGTGGCGCACCATGATGGTGGTGCACCACAACTATATAGCAGTGGCGCACCAGAATCAAGTGCGCCATTGCTATTTTTTTACTAATGGCGCACCACATGAGCAGTGCGCCATTGCTATTTTTTGGTCCATCCACCCCACCAGACATAGCAATGGCGAACCACACCTAGGTGCGCCACTGCTATGCTACATAGTAGTGGCGCACCTAGGTGTGCTGCACCATTGCTATGTCTGGTGGGGGTGTGCCTGCATGTGTGTGTGAGGTTAGTGATGGCGCACCCTCCCTGATGCGCCATAGATTGGGTTAGCAAAAATTCAAAAAAATACAAAAATAAAAAACAAGTTAGCAATGGCGCACCTTATGAATAGTGCGCCACTACTATTTTCCCACCTTCACAATTCAAAAAAAATAGCAATGTCGCACCAGTGCATGGTGCGCCACTTCTAAGTTAGGACAGAAGTTTAAAATGGCCGGCCAGCCACTTACCCCTTCATTCTTCTCCTGCTCTCCTTCACTCCATCTCCTCCTCTCCTCCACTCCATCTCCAACTCTCCAGCGACCTCCTTCTCCTCACAGTCCTCCTCCTCCGGTGACCTCCTCCTCACGGTGCTCCTCCTCCGGCAACCTCCTCCTCCCTCCTCTCCTCCCCACGGTGCTCCTCCTCCGGTGACCTCCTCCACCCTCCTCTCCTCCTCATGGTGCTACTCCTTCCTCTCCTGCTAACGGTCCTCCTCCTCCTCCCTCCTCTCCTCCTCATGGTGCTCCTCCTCCTCCTCCTCCGGCAACCTCCTTCTCCCTCCTCTCCTCCTCAGAGTGCTCCTCCTTCCTCTCCTGCTCACGGTCCACCTCCTCCTCTCCGGCGACCTTCTCCTCCCTCCTCTCCTGACCCTCACGGTCTCTCCTCCCTCCTCTCCTCCTCACGGTCTCTCCTCCCTCCTCCACTACTTCCGGCCACATGTGGAGCTCCCCCGGCACAAAGAACGTACCAGATCCAGGTCGAGAACGAAATTTGAAAAAAATTCAAGAAAAAAAACGAGCAAAAAAACATGCCAAAAAATGAGCCAGATCTAGATCCAGATCCAAATTCAAAATTCAAAAATAGCAATGGCGCATGGTGGGGGTTAGATGGTGCGCCACTACTATTTTCCTGCCATCAAAATTAAAAAAAATCAAAAAAAAATCAAAAAAAGTTACCAATGGCGCACCTGTAGCAATAGTAATGGCGCACTACAGGGTGCGCCACTGTTACTTGCAATACTAATGGCACACCAGAGGTGCGCCACTGTTACCTGCAATACTAATGGCGCACTAGAGGTGCGTCGTTAGTAGTTGTTACTAGTGGCGTGGTAATAGTGGAACACCTATAGTCCGCCATTAATGGCAAAAATAGGTGCGCCACTAACAGTCCTTTTTCTAGTAGTGCTTAATCCAGGACTCCCTCAGTAGCCCCCAAACTTGCCTCCAACACTAAGGGTCTTCTGCTTCAATTGCTTCACGAACAAATTCTTCGACTTGCAAGGTAAGTTCATTCCACCGAACAGAGTTGGGCCTCCGATGACAAACAACTTCCAAATAGAGGCACGTCCGATACGTATGAAATAAGTTCGATTTGAAGGCCAAACGTCGGCGAGGAAAAGATAATGTTCTCCGACGACCTCTCTGACAAAAGGTCACGGCCCGCCACGACCGCTAGGCCAGTTACAGGAACTCGATGCATTGTTTGAGGCCTTTCCATCAGCACGATCTATCAACGCGCAGATTGTTCGCCGTTTCACAAGGGATATGTTTAATCACGCATGCGCAATTGTGCACATGTCTTAGGAAGTGGAGGTATTCGCGACACGGCAGAGGGGGCTCAAACGATAAGCCTCATAAAAGGGAAAGAAAACCCCCGCGACTATTCATGCTCTCCGTCTTCTTCTGATGTTTCCCATTCCTTTGAACCTCCGACTCGCAGATCCAAATCTTCCACCTCCCCCTTCCGAGCTCACCAATGTCGGCTCGGGCTCCAACGGCAAGTGGGAGGCCTCTATGGTGACTGATGAGGACATCACGGGCCTCAAGAAAGCCGGATACCTCCCCGCCAACAATCCTCACCGTGCAGTAGAGGAGGGCCAAGTGATCCCCACCCCCAAACCAGGCGAAAGGGTGCTGTTCATCCCCCACTTCATCAGGGGGTTGAGATTTCCCATCCACCCCTTTGTCAGGGGGTTGATGTTCTTCTACGACCTTGACTTCCACGACCTCCCACCGAACTCCATCATGCACATCTCAGCGTTCATCCTTGTTTGCGAAGCCTTCCAGCGCATCAAGCCGCACTTCAGGACATGGCTTCAGGTGTTAAACATCAAGCCCAAGTGCATCGGCGGCAAGCACGCAGACTGTGGCAGGCCGTCATCAACAAGCTCACCCATGTTGGGTGGCCGTCGGCACCCTTATTGACACCATCAAGGTGTGGCAGAAGGAGTGGTTCTACATCATCGAACCACAAGAAAAAAGTCAGCATCCCTCCACCGCATTCAGATCCGGTCCCCCCACCAGACTGGCTTCATGGCTCGAAAAGGGCCTCGTTCTGGGGGCCGAGCAACGAGGTGAGCAACCTGCAGAAGCGCATTCGCTCCATGGTCGAGGAGGGCACCAAGTTGACCAATGTGGTCCAGGTGATGCTCCGAAGACGCATCCTCCCTTGCCATTGCCGGGATACCCCCTTGTGGGCTCGTCGACTCGATGCCGAGCGCACAGTCCGGAAAATCTTCCGCACTACGTGGGAGAAGTTGTGGAAGGAGCACTTCAAATAACAGAAGAACTGGGCATCCGAGACGGAGGACAAGAGTCTGCACGCTGCCAAGCCCGAATCCGAGGTACAATACATCCTAGCTTGGTCGGCTTCATTACCGAAGATGATTTCATAACCCCTTTTCCGATCTTCTTTCGTAGAGATGGCTGAGAAAGGCCATCAAAATTAACAGTCCGGCGCCTCAACCCGAAGACGAGAGGACCGGGCTATTAGAAAAAATGCTCGTGGTAAAGCCTTATGAGGCTCCCATGAAAAAAGAGAAGAAGAAGAAACCAAGCCAGGCTGGTACCCGCATCAGGGACCAGCCTGATGCCGCATCCGAGGATACCCCCGCCTCCTCAAATCAGGAGGAGGTTGAGGAGGATGAGGAGGAAGAAGGAGAAGAAGAGAAGGTAATTCCCCCCATGTCAGGAAGAGAGCGGCGCCTTCAGACGCTCTGGAGAAGGTCCCTCCTCCTGTCTAGAAGAGGGCGCGTCGGGCGTAGGTGGTTTTCACCGACGATAGTTCGGACTGAGACATCGTGTCCGAAGACCCCGAGGAGGTTCCGCGAAGGAGCCTACGGGTCAATCACCCTCCAAAAAGGTTAGGATCCGAAAACCTTCCTATTCCTCATGAATAGATTTAGAGTTTACTGACATGCAGGTTATTGGCTTTGCAGCCCCCCGTGCGTCATCCCCACCGGTGTGATATCAGACAGGGAAACCCCGCCCCCCGAACTAGTATAGAGCGGGGGTTTCTCGCATCCCACAACTCTAGGTGCCATGAGGGACGCCGTGGAGGTGTCATCCCAGCACACTCCTATGGAGGCAAACATCGGTGGCGAGGGAGACCGTACCATGGCCGAGCCTAACGCCTCGGTCACTGAAGACCGGGGGTCAACACCCCTCCCGGACACCGAGGAGGCCGGACAAGCGGGTGCTCACGGTCTCCTCCAAGAAAATATTTGGAGCGCACAATGCCTCCGGAGGCACTGGTTCAATCCCCGGGAGGTGATTTGAGTATCCGATCATCACCGGCACCACCAACCAATAGGTGGTCGTTCATGGAGGAGGCACTATCGAGCGCCTCCATCCCTGAGGATCACCACACCCATAAGGGTGCGGTATTGCAGAGCATCCATTCCATTGACAACGAGCTGAAGGAGGCCTTCAAAGGTCTCCCTACGGGATTTCAAGTAAGTCACCCGATATTCTTCTTTGCAAAGTTTTTTATTTATTTGTATTATATACATGGCAGCCCCCGAGCCCTAGGTGAGGTAAAAAACTCACCTAGGGGTCATTCCTATATTGAATATTGGACTAGAAACACTTGAAGTTTCCGGCATGTTAGGATAATGCCTAATAAGGTCCGTCATATGATCAGATTGACTATAATTCGGGATTTGAAAACGCATGTAATATATCAATAGTATGTGTAACACAGGCTTCATCATTGGCGGCGATAATAAATGGCGCCGCGCTGGACTAGCTAAATTGGAACCTTAAGCGCTCCGAAGACGAAGTTGAGGCCCTTAATAGAAGATTCGATGAGGCCCAAGGTCTGTAGAAATAGAATCCGAATACCTTTGTCTGAACTCCATAATCCGAATACTGTCAATGCAACTTTTTCACATTATACCCTATACGTGCAGCTTCGGCGAAAGAGATGGAGAGGCTGAAGGCCGAGCTCTAGCGCGCGAAGGACGAAGTGGCCTCCAGGAGGGCGACTCCTAAGGAAACGGTCATCACCCTCTCCGCCATGCAAGCCACTAGTGGAAAGCATGACGCTTGCCTAGCATAGGTCCAACGGGAGCTCAAGGACGCCAGTGAAAGATGCGACACCTTGGAGAAGGAGAATAGGGCGAGCTCGGTTGAACTGTCCACTTTAACAACCAAACTCCAGAAGGAGCGGGTGGACAGACAGTTCTACGAGGAGAAAGTGCGCCAAGCCAAGGACATAACGGATGGTAAGCTGTACTCACTAAAGTGCGTATTCAGGGATAGCAAATTCACACTGCTTACCCAGATGTGGCGATCCTCAGGCGGATCCTCTGATATCCAGAAGAGCGTGGCGGACGCCAATGAGATGTTCGCCACGCAGGGAGAAGCAGATGAAGCTCGGCTGTTCTAGGCACAGTTTGGAGCCCCCGAGCATCCTCCTCTTCTAGTGGAGCAGCTGAAACAGCTGATGGAGCTGCACCAGATGGCGGAGCCGGCCATGAAGAATATGGGGACCCCGACTCATAAGTCGTGGTCACCGAATGCACGTGTACAGTGATCCCGGAGATCAATGCTCACTGAACACACAGAAGCTGGATAACAAGAGTCTTACATCCATATTTAACGTCTTACACAAATAACGACCATGAAGGTCAAGTCTTACATAAATAGGGCCACACGGGCCAAACACTTAAACTAGAACAAGCAGCGGAAATCTTGATTGAAAGCGTGAACCCATGCCGTCTGCCTTAACCTACAGGCATTCTGACTGGGAAGCGTCCTAGTTTGCATGTTCGTCTTGAATGAACTCTTCGACATACTCCTGTTCTTTCATGCCTGGCCAATTAAATAACTAGTGGCAAGCCAATGAGTACTTTGAATGTACTCGCAAGCAACCCAAGTTGTGGAACAAGGTAGCAATGATACATGATATAGCACTAAGTAGGTGATTTTGCGGAAAGCTAATTTCAATGCAAATGTCATGATCAAGTAACTAGTGAGCATGCATTAACAATTAGCAGATATCCATATGAACAAGTTACCAATATCATCCTATGTTGGGGGTTGAACACCTTGTGTTCATTCATCATACTAAGTCATCGGACTTAGATCACTTTCCAAGTTAGTCATCGGACTTAGCTCAAGTACCATCTTTGTCTCCAACACACCCACACATATCAGTTTGTGTAAACACTTCGACGTAGCACAAGAGCGGTCATCCAACTGTCCCTGACCATGGACACGGCTATTCGAATAGTTTTACACTCTATAGAGGTTGCACACTTTACCCACAAGACTCGGGAAACTTCCGTGTCATCCATGACTCGCGGTATGTAACATACCCGAGGTAAGCACCCGAACAATGCCTTTCCCCTGACGATACTAAACAAAGAGTCCACTCGATTGGTACCTAGACATCATGATGTACATCACATGAGCCTCGCTCTCATCGTACCATCCATGAGGGGACAAACGGTGTGCCCGGTGCCTGTGAACACAACGCATGATCGTACATATTGGTACGACCCCTTATTGAGAGTGACCACGCCACTCCCGCCACTAGTAATGCGGGCTCCTTGCTAGTACCCACCAAGGTAATCAACAAAGCCCCGTCCCATAAGGGGTATCATGGTTGCACATGTAAGGTTGGATTAACGGTCGCAACTTACACCAATCTATTTTCGAAAACCACATCACTCTCTTGTCCCAGCACACCACTTCTTTCTCAAGTGGTCACCCATCTCATCACATCTCCCTCGGGCATTAGTGGCACCCGACGGGTTTTTTGAAAAAGTCTTTCAAATCATTTCACCTTATTTCCATCACCATGCATAAAGTCCTATCCCACTTGCGTATCATCTACTAGCATCCTAACCACACCCACCCGCATAACCCTCATAAGGTGGTAGGGTCATGCACGATGCTAGTGCCAATGGAAAAGTATCGGTGGCATCCCACCAAAAGGGGAACACCACATCACATGATCAATTATGATGAAAGTAAAGTGCTATATGACATGCAATGAAAATGGTTTCTCATCATGGTCAAAGGGCTGCTTGCCGGGCTCAACAAAGTCTCCGGGGTCTTCGAAGTCTTCGGGTCCAACTTCTTCGTCAACAGCGCAATCTATCGTCGCGATAAAATAACGATAAAAATAATCAACACACAAAAACAGAGCACTCAAGCTACTAATAAAAATGCTAACCTATTCTAATAAATACTAAGGACTATATTTAAAATGTTTGTTTAATATTTTACTATGAAAGTTATTTTTAGAAACAATTAAACAGAGGCAGGACATGCCAAATAGGGATTTTTTAATTAAAAATAGTAGTGAAAAGTTTTTCAAACGTTTATACAAATGGCACTAATAAATTCTATGGAATATTCTAAGATTTTTGGTGGAAGAAATATTGTCATAGGAATTATTTTGGGTTTATACAAATGGCACTAATAAATTCTATGGCACTAATTAGTTTTGCAATGTCCATAGAAAAAGAACAAGGAAAAGAAAAGGAAAAGCCACGGGGACCTGGGCCAGAGGCGGCTAGAGGCTGGGCCGTCCCAGCTGGCCAGCCAGCCAGCCTCGCGCGCGGTCAGGTTCAAACCTGACGCGCGGGGCCCGGTCGTCAACGACTCAGGGGGAGAGAGAGCACGATAGAGGGAAAGAGAGGCCGACAGGTGGGCCCCACCTATCGGGTCCTTCTCCCACCTTGGGACAGGAAGGGGAGCTGCTCACTGATGGTAGCATGGGGCACGGGGACGATGGGCGATGGTGGGAACGGGCTCGGGGAAGAGTCATTCGTCTCCTAGAGGTGGAACGGAGGCCGGAGGTGGCCGGAGTTGCTGGCGGCGAGCACCCACGGCGGGGGTAGCTTTGGGAGGTGGCCGCCGGGGCCGATTCAGAATGCAAAGAGGATGGGAAGAAGGGGGAATTGCATCAGGAGGGCAAGGGAGGACCAACGAGAGAGAAATTGGGGCCGGAGAGGCTTCATACTCGAAGATCGATGGGGAGATGGCCGCGACGGCCCTCGGGTCGATCCCGAGTATAGAGACGTCGGGAGCTCTTAGGGGGGGCTCGGGGAGGTTTTTGGGGAGGGAAGAGGGGTCTAGAGGGGAGAGAGGGGCCCGGGAGGCCCTTTTATAGGCGGGGGCAAGTCCACCGAACGCTGGTGCGCCAGCGAGCTCGTGGCCGAGGCTAGAGGCCACGAGAGAGAGAGAGGGCGAGCCAGGGGCGTTCCTGGGGTCGGTTTAGGCCAGAGGGAAGAAAGAGAGAGGGAGAGATGCCCGCATGTGTGAGCTCCCTGGTTGGCTGAACCGGGCGGCGCCGGGCATGCGTGTGGGAGGGTAGAGGAGACAGGAGAGAGAGGGGGCCGACTGCTTGCCATGTCACGGACACCGAAGGCGTCTCGGGGACACACGGGGGAGCCCAAGGCTGCCGGGGCCGACCATTGGGCGGCGGCTACAGTGCGGGAGCACACTGTAGCACGCTCCAGATCATGCGTATGGCCGGCATTGCCATGGACTGTGTGCTCTGAGGTGCCCATCTTTGTCCACTAGCTGCTGGAGGCCCTGGAGATGTTGTTTGGATGCTGAGGTGCTTGGCCACTTCCCTGTAGAGACCTGTCCAGGAAGCTTCTGCCAAGGTGGAACATGGGTAGAAATGGGGGTTTTACGCCACTTCCCTGTAGAGACCTGTCCAGGAAGAGTTATTGGAGGTGCAAGGCAGTTACCAGAGCCTGTGGTAAAAAGTTTGGGCCAAGCGTAAAAGACAAAGGGGTGAAAAAGTTGATTTTACAAAATCACCAGAATGTGTTTGATGGAGTTTTGGGCCAGAACATGTTACCATCTTACTAATATACTTACTTGGGTCAAAGGCTAGATAGAAATGAGAGGATTCACCAAGTTTTAGCTCAAGTGGGAAAAGTTGACAATGGAGATTTGACGAACCCTAGAAATTAGCAGAATCAGATTTCTATAGATCCATTGATGATAGGCTTTTCCCCTTGATGCACCACTTAGTTTATCATCACTATTTGTCCATTAGAGCATGCCCACAAAGTTTGCGGCCAAGGGGATACACTTCACAATGTAAAGTTCCTCAAATTTGATTTTGGACAGGAATGGTTTTGGGATGGTTTGATGAACCAAACCAACATGGATTGAGATGAAACTTTGCAAGATCATCACCTATGATAGTGTTGACTTGCTGGATTTTTCTGGAATTTAATGAGAATATTTCTTATAGAAATACTCTAAAAGCTTGATTTGAACAGAAAGGGTTTTGAGGGGATTTGCCCATGATCTGATCATGCCCTTGGGTTGAAACTCATATATATGGAAAATATATGTCCACTAAGTTCCTCTAAATTTTCTCAAATATTTTTAAATCATTTAAACAATTTTTCCCTAAGAAAAACTATTTCTGGCCTTAAGAAAAGCCTTTAAATAAAATGTGAAAATAATGCTTAAAATAATATTTTGTGGTTTTGGGAAGTCTTATATATAGTGGGTTTGAAATAAAGCATTTTGTAAAGAGGAATCCACCCAATTTGAGGATTTTCTGTGCAAACCTCATTTCAGGGGGTGTTGGAAACTTAATTTAAATAAATCATTTTTCGTTAAAACAAAATTTGAGAAAAATAGTTTTGGGCACTATTCACATAGCATGATCATTAGGCAAGAGGTTTGGAACAAGGAAGATGAATATGAAGTGGAATAGAACCTAGTAGTACCAAATAACACAATCATCAAGCAAGCAAACAACATAGCAAACAAGCACAAGCACTTTGAAAAAGTTTTAGTTGGCTCCATATTTTATAAACCTAAACATAACAATGTGACACAAAACAGGGTGTGACAGACCTTCCCCCTTATAAGAATCTCGTCCCCGGGATTCCTAGGCTAAGCGCTAAAAAGATGCGGAAACTCCGATCTAACATAATCTTCATGCTCCTAGGTTGCTTCAGCTTCAGTGTGGTTGCTCCACTGGACCTTGAAGTACTTGATGGTGCGGCCTCGGGTGCAGCGCTCGGCTTCATCCAAAATACGAACTGGCCTCTCACGATAAGTGAGATCTAGATGAAGATCGATGGCTTGATGGTCGATGTCCTTGTAGAGGTCGGGGCGGTAGGGAACTTGCAGACACTTCCGGAGCTGTGACACGTGAAAGACGTTGTGCACATCTGACAGCTCGGAAGGTAACTCTAGCTGATATGTAACTTCTCCTCACCTGTCGGTGATCTTGAAGGGGCCGATGAATGTTGGTGCGAGCTTCCCTTTGACATGGAAACCCTTGTTCCCTTTGAGAGGCATGACTCGGAGGTAAACATGGTCCCCAACACGGAAACTCATGTCTCGATGGTCAGAGTCGGCACAGCTCTTCTGCCTAGTCTTGGCGGTCTCAAGGCATTCTCGAACAAGTTGAACTTGCTCTTCGGCTTCACGGACGATGTCTAGCCCAAAAACTAATCCTTCTCCGGTCTCTAACAAGTTGAGGGGAGTACGACACTTGCGTCCATACAACACCTCAAATGGTGCCATCTGAAGACTCGACTGATAGTTATTGTTGTAGGAGAACTCGGCAAATGATAGGCAATCTTCCCACTTGGCTCCATATCCTAAAACACAAGCTCGGAGCATATCTTCGATTATTTGATTCACTCGTTCCGTTTGCCCACTGGTCTGGGGATGAAAAGCAGTGCTGAAGGAGAGCTTGGTTCCCAACGCTTCTTGGAACCTATTCCAGAATCTTGAGGTAAACTGGGTTCTCGGTCCGACACAATCTCCTTAGGAACCCCGTGGAGGATCACAATCCGTTAATGTAGAGGTTGGCTAACTAGTTCCCATTGTAGGTCGTCTAGACAGGAATGAAGTGGGCTACCTTGGTCAGGTGGTCGACAATGACCCAAATGGAATCATGTCCTTTGCTCGACCTCGGCAAACCGGTGATGAAATCCATCCCGATTTTATCCCACTTCCATTCAGGCATTCTAAGGGGCTGCAGTAGTCCAGCGGGTCGTTGATGCTCAGCCTTGACCCTCTGGCATATGTCACACTTAGCCACGAACGTGCCTATCTCCCGTTTCATGCCATGCCACTAGAATCTTGCCTTGATGTCTTGATACATCTTGGTTCCTCCAGGATGGATGGAGTATGGAGTGTCATGAGCTTCTTGCAAGATCAGGTTCTTGAGATCTTTTTTGTTGGGTATGCAAATGCGAGTCCCGAACCATACAACTCCTTGTTCATCCACCGAGAATCCTGGGGCCTTGCCTACCTTGATCTTCCTCTTGATGCCTTCATTGCTCTCGTATCCCTTCTGGGCTTCCTTGATATCATCCATCAAGGTAGGCCTTGCTTTGAGTTTGGCAAGGAATCCTGGTGCAACCAGTTCCAAGCCGAAGCTCTCAAGTTCTTCATACAGGGCGGGTAGTTTCTCCTTAATCAGAGCATTCAAGGAACAAGCCTTTCTGCTTAAGGCGTCTGCTACCATGTTGGCCTTTCCCAAGTGGTACTGAACAATGAGGTCGTAATCCTTGATCAACTCCAATCATCTTCGCTGCCTCATGTTCAACTCCCTTTGAGTGAAGATATACTTCAAACTCTTGTGGTCTGTGAATATCTCACATCGCTTCCCCAGACGGTAGTGTCGCCATGTTTTCAAGGCATGAACCACGGTGTCTAACTCAATATCATGAGTGGAGTAGTTCTCTTCATGAGGACGTAGATGTCTGGATTGATATGCTACAACTCTGCCTTCTTGCATCAGAACTCCTCCAAGTCCGGTTCTTGATGCATCACAATATATCACAAACTCCTTGTGAATATCAGGGGTGGCAAAAACCGGGGCCATGGTCAATCTCTTCTTGAGCTACTAGAAGTTTTCCTCGCATTTCGCAGTTCATTGAAACTTCTTGTCCTTCTTCCAAAGCTAGGTCATGGGTCGGGCAATGCTTGAGAACACTTCCACGAACTTGTGGTAATAACCTGCGAGTCCGAGGAAGCTCCTGACTTCCTTCACGGTGGTTGGGGTTTGCCATTCAGTCATGGATTCAATCTTGGTTGGATCCACTGACAATCCTTCTGTAGTCGACACATGACTCAAGAATCCAACTTCATGTAGCCAAAATTCACACTTGCTTAACTTGGCATAAAGCTAGTACCCTCGAAGCTTCTCTAGGACCAATCTCAAGTGTTCCTCATGTTCTTCTTCAGACTTGGAGAAGACGAGTATGTCATCAATGAAGACAAAAACAAACTTATCCGAGTACTCCATGAAGACTTTATTCATGAGGTACATGAAGTAGGCAGGGGCAATCGTTAACCCGAACGATATGACCATGTATTCATACATGCCATACCGGGTTACGAATGTCGTCTTCGGGATATCTTGGGGTCTGATCTTCAGCTGATAGTACCCAGACCTGAGGTCAATCTTAGAGAACACCTTGGATCCGTTCAACTGATCAAACATGTATTCAATCTTGGGGAGTGGGTACTTGTTGTTTATTGTGACCTCATTGAGAGAACGGTAATCGACACAAAGTCTGATAGTCCCGTCCCTCTTTGACACAAACAGAATAGGCGATCCCCAAGGAGAGGCACTAGGGCGAATAAATCTCTTTCTGAGCTGCTCTGCTAGTTGCTTCTTCAACTCAGCCAACTCTTCAGATCCCATTCTAGAGGCCTTCTTATAGATGGGCCTTGATCCGGGCATAAGCTCAATGATGAAGTCGATGTCGCGGTCGGGAGGCAATCTGGGTAGCTCATGAGGAAACACATCCGGGTACTCACATACCACTGGCACTTGATCCAACTCAACTCCCGATAGGAAGTTAACCTGAGGGGATTGAGTGGAGGCAGGGTTGGGAACATACTTGACTTCCACTCCTTGGCTATTTGTCATGGTGAAAATCCTTTTGGCACAGTCCAGCATGCCATGGTGATTGGTTAACCAGTCGATGCCTAGGATCACATCCAAACCTTCTAACTTCAGGATGATAAGATCCGCTAGGAAGTCTACCCCATTGATGTTAATCTCAACTACCTTACAACCTATCCCGGACTTCATAACTGATCCTGGGGTTTGTATCAACATACGGCTACCCAGGGGTGTAGGTTTCATGCCACTCTCTAGTGCAAACTTTTGGGTGACAAAAGAACGCAAAGCTCCACAATCAAACAGTACTGTTGCTGGGGTTGAGTTGACGAGGAACGTACCTAGTATGACATCCGGGTCTTCCTGGGCTTCCTCTGCGGTGATGTGATTCACATGACCCTTACCGTTGTTGGGCTTTTTGCGGGGAGCGGGGTTCCTTGGTGGTGCTCCATGGGCTTGACCTTGATTTGGCGCATTAGGGAATGGTGCATGTGGCTTCTTGTTGGGACACAACCTAGAGATGTGTCCTGGCTGACCACATCCAAAGCAAGCAACTTGTCTAGGGTTGTTGTTGAAGTTACTGCCACCGTTGTTGTTATTGTGGTTGTTGTTGTAGGCTGGCCTGGGATTGGCATACTGCTGAGGCTGGTAGCTCGGACGGGGGGTAGGAGGTCTAGCCTGCTGCGGCTGATAGGTTGGCTTGGCTGGGGCTGGCTGCCAAGGGTGAGGCTTCTGGTTGCTTGAGCTTCCCTTGCCGATCATCTTGCGCTTGCGAGTGTCGTCGATGGCACGATGCTTGTATTCCAGCATGAGGGCCTTGTTGACCAAGTCGAAGAAAGTTCAGCAGTCGCAGACAATGAGCTGATACCGCAGGACTTGTTAAAGTCCTTCCATTAAGCGTTCCTTCTTGGCAGCCTATGTGCTGACGTCTTCAGGTGCATACCTTGACAGCAAGTTGAACCTCTGCAGGTATTCCTTGATAGAGCCACTTCCTTTCTTTAGCGCTCGGAATTCTCTCTTCTTGATAGCCATGATCCCAGAAGGAATATGGGAAGTGCAGAATCCTTCCTTGAAGTCATTACAGGTGATCACAAGCTCTCCTTGCATGACCTTGAATCCATCCCACCAAGATCGGGTGGTACCTCTGAGGCAGTGAGAGGCATAAAGCACCTTTTCATGATCCTCATTGTCGTTGACCAGTGCAAGGAGGTTCTCGATGGTGCGGATCCAGTCATCAGCATCCAATGGTTCAGCAGTCTCGATGAAGGTTGGGGCGAGTTCCTCATGAACTCAGACAACGTGGAGCGGCCATTGCCATTCCTGCCTTGCTGCTGGTTGTTCACAAGGGCCTGAGCCATCTGCTGGATAGCAGCATTGTTGGCTTGGCGCTCCTCCCGAAGAACTTGGAGAAACTGAGATATGGTTAAGTTCTCCGGTGGAGGTGGTGGCGGGGGAATGTCGCCTTGTGGCTGCTCCTGGTGTCCTCCAGCGTGAGCAGCCCCACAAGCTCCCTGTTATTGGCTCGAGCTGCCGGCTTCAGGGTTGGTGAAGGAGCTGTTGCGGGTAGCAGTCACCATCCTGTTTAGAGCAGCCAAGTCAAACAACTGGGACTGACAAGAGGATAAGCAATAATGGCAAAGAACGCCTAAGGGGGGTCGGTCAAGTGCAAGTGTGTTAAAACAAAGGTCGAAAGACCATCATATATTAAGATAGATGATGGAGTCGCTTACATGTTGCCTAAGGCCAAAGTGCGACTTGCATCGGAACACAAACAACAACAAAAACAACAAGCACACATGGTTTCATATGAACCATTACACAGACTCGACTTCTCATGAGGGGTACATGACTGATCCTACCCTATGGGTTCTCCGACTCAGGTGGTGGAGTGCTCGGTCTTGTAGTCACACTCCTCTGGGTCTTCCTCCTGTTCATCATCTAAACATGCATTGTTCCCGGTCGAAGGGGTCGGGGAACGAGGAGGTCCATCCCGACGACGCTTTGCTAGCGTGTCGGTGAAAAGCCCACAATACTCCGTCGCACTCATAGGACGATAACGTGTGGCTGTGTCACTAGCTGGGGGTACTACTCCTCTGTAAGTGACAGCTGGCCGGCCTTCGGGGGCTCCATCCTTCTTGATCTTGTCTGGCTTCGTCTTTGCTTGTCGAAGTAGCTCTTGGGTATGGTGAAGTTCCTCGCGGAGCTTCACATACTCCTTCATCAGGTTATGAACCAGGCTATCAGCGGAGAGGCTGAAGTAGGTCTGGAACCTGAGTGGTGTGCCATCTTCCTTGGTCGGAATCAGCGTCCAACTCTCGCCAAAGTCATCCTTCCTGAAGGGAAGGTAGCGAGTATGTGGCTCGTCGGCCATCTCTGGAGTAGGTGATTTTGCGGAAAGCTAATTTGAATGCAAATGTCATGATCAAGTAACTAGTGAGCATGCATCAACAATTAGCAGATATCCATATGAACAAGTTACCGATATCATCATAAGATGGGGGTTGAACACCTCGTGTTCATTCATCATACTAAGTCATCGAACTTAGATCACTTTCGAAGCTTGTCATCGAACTTAGCTCAAGTACCATCTTTGTGTCCAACACACCCACACACATCAGTTTGTGAAAACACTTGGAGGTAGTACAAGAGCGGTCATCCAACTGTCCTTGATCGTGGATACGGCTATTCGAATAGTTTTACACTCTACAGTGCTTGCACACTTTACCCACAAGACTCGGGGAACTTCCGTGTCATCCACGACTCGCGGTATGTAACATACCCGAGGTAAGCACCTGAACAATGCCTTTCCTGTGGTGATACTAAACAAAGAGTCCACTCGATTGGTACCTAGCCCTCATGATGTACATCACACGAGCCTCGCTCTAATCGTACCATGCATGATGGGGCCAATGGTGTGCTCGGCGCCTGTGAAGACAACGCATGATCATCCATACCGGTGCGACCCCGTATCGAGAGTGACCAAGCCACTCCCGCCACTAGTAATGCGAGCTCCTTGCCAGTACCCACCAAGGTAATCAACAAGCCCCGTCCCATGTAAGGTTGGAGTAACAGTCACAACTTACACCAATCCATTTTCAAAAACCACATCACTCTCTTGTCCTGGCACACCACTTCTTTCTCAAGTGGTCACCCATCTCATCACATCTCCCTCGGGCATTAGTGGCACCCGACAGTGTTTTCGAAAAAGTCTTTGAAATCATTTCCCCTTATTTCCATCACCATGTATAAAGTCCCATCCCTCTTGCGTAGCATCAACTAGCATCCTAGCCACACCCACCCGCATAACCCTCATAAGGTGGTAGGGTCATGCACGATGCAAGTGTCAATGGAAAGTATCGGAGGCATCCCACCAAAAGGGGAACACCACATCACATGATCAATTATCATGAAAGTAAAGTGCTATATGACATGCAATGAAAATGGTTTCTCATCATGGTCTAAGGGCTGCTTGTCGGGCTCAACAAAGTCTCCGGGGTCTTTGAAGTCTTCGGGTCCCATTTCTTCGTCAACAGCGCAATCTATCATCATGATCAAATACCAATAAAAATAATCAATACACAGAAACAGAGCACTCAAGCTACTAATAAAAATGCTAACCTATTCTGATATATATACTAAGGACTATATTTAAAATGTTTGTTTAATATATTACTATGAAAGTTATTTTTAGAAACTATTAAACAAAGGCACGAAATGCCAAATAGGGATTTTTAGTTAAAAATAGTACTAAAAAGTTTTTCAAATTTTTTACAAATAGCACTAATAAATTCTATGGAATATTCTAAGATTTTTGGTGGAAGAAATATTGTCATGGGAATTTTCTGGGTTCTGTGGGATTTTTGCAAAGTCCACAGAAAAAGAAAAAGGAAAAGAAAAGGAAAAGCCACGGGGACTTGGGCCAGAGGCGGCTAGAGGCTAGGCCGGCCCAGCTAGCCAGCCAGTCGGCCTCGCGCGTGGTCAGGTTCAAACCTGACGTGCGGGGCCCGGTTGTCAGCGACTCGGGGGGGAGAGCGCTCGGGATTGGGAAAGAGAGGCCGACAGGTGGGCCCCACCTATCGGGCCCTTCTCCCACCTCAGGACAGGGAGGAGAGTTGCTCACCGGCGGCGGCACGGTGTACGGCGACGGCGGGCATGGTGGGAATGGGCTCGGGGAAGAGTCGTCGGTCTCCTGGAGGCGGAACGGAGGTCGGAGGTGGCCGGAGTCGGTGGCGGAGAGCACCCACGACGAAGGTGGCTTCGGGAGGTGGTCACCGGGGCTGATTCAGACTGCAAAGAGGATGGGAAGGAGGGGGGATCGCATTAGGAGGGCAAGGAAGGACCAACGAGAGAGAAATGGGGGTCAGAGAGGCTTTGTACCTGGAGATCGATGGGGAGATGGCCGCAGCGGCCCTCGGGTCGATCCCGAGCATAGAGACGTCAGGGGTTCTCAGGGGGCTCAGGGAGGTTTCTCGGCAGAGAAGACGAGGGCCAGAGGGGAAAGATGGGCCCGAGAGGCCCTTTTATAGGCGGGGGCGAGTCCACCGAACGCTGGTGCGCCGGCAGGCTCGTGGCCGAGGCTAGAGGCCACGAGAGAGAGAGAGGGCGAGCCAGGGGCATTCCTGGGGTCGATCTAGGCCAGAGGGAAGAAAGAGAGAGGGAGAGATGCCCGCATGTGTGAGCTCCCCGGTTGGCCGAACCGGGTGGCGTCGGGCACGCGTGTGGGACGGCGGAGGAGAGAGGAGAGAGAAGGGGCAGACCACTTACCGTGTCATGGACGCCAACGGTATCTCGGGGGACACACGGGGGAGGCCCAAGGCTGTCGTGGCCGGCCATTGGGCGGCGGCTACAGTGCGGAACACACAGTAGCGCGCTCTAGAGCGTGTGTATGGACGACATTGCCATGGCCTGTGCGCTTTGGGGTGCCCCTGTATGTCCACTAGCTGCTGGAGGGCCTAGAGATGCTCTTTGGATGCTGAGGAGCTAGGGAGAGCTAGGGAAAAAGAAAAAGGGGAGGGTGAAGCTTCTGCCAAGGTGCAACAGGGGTAGAAATTGGTTTTTTACCCCACTTCCCTATAGAGACCTGGCCAGGGAGAGTTACTGGAGGTGCAAGGCACTTAAAAGAGGCTGTGCTAAAAAGTTGGTGCCAAGGGCAAAAGAGAAGGGGTGAAAAAACCGATTTTACAAAATCATCAAAAGGTGTTTGATGGAGTTTTGGGTAGGAAGATGTTACCATCTTACTGCGATACTTACCAGGGTCAAAGGTTAGATAGAAATGAGAGGATTCATCAAGTTTTGGCTCAAGTGGGAAAAGTTGACAATGGAGATTTGATGAACCCTAAAAATTAGCAGAATCAGATTTGTGTAGATCCATTGATGCTAGGCTTTTACCCTTGATGCACCACTTAGTGTATCATCACTATTTGGCCATTAGAGCATGCCCACAAAGTTTGAGGCCAAGGGGAGACACTTCACAATGTAAATTCCTCAAATTTGATTATAGACAGGAATGGTTTTGGGATGGTTTGATAAACAAACCAACCTGGATTGAGATGAAACTTTGCAAGATCATCACCTATGATAGTGTTGACTGGCTGGAATTTTCCTGGAATTTATTGAGAATATTTCTTATAGAATACTCCAAAAGCTTGATTTGAACAAAAAGGGTTTTGAGGGGATTTGCCCATGATCTGATCATGCCCTTGGGTTGAAACTCATATATATGGAAAATATATGTCCACTGTGTTCCTCCAAATTTTCTCAAATATTTTTAAAGCATTCAAATATTTTTTCCCTAAGATAAACCATTTTTGGCCTTAAGAAAAGCCTTTAAATTAAATGTGAAAATAATCCTTAAAAATAATATTTTGTGGTTATATAGTGGGTTTGAAATAAAGCTTTTGGAAAATAAGAATCCTCCCAATTTCAGGATTTGAAGTGCAAACCTCATTTCTGGGGGTTTTGGAAACTTAATTTAAATAAATCATTTTTGGTTGAAACAAAAATTGATAAAAATAGTTTTGGGCACTATTCACATGGCATGATCATTAGGCAAGAGGTTTGGAACAAGGAAGATGAATATGAAGTGGAATAGAACCTAGTAGTGCCAAATAACACTATCATCAAGCAAGCAAACATCATAGTAATCAAGCACAAGCACTTTGAAAAAGTTTTAGTTTGATACATATTTTATAAACCCAAACATAACAATGTGACACAAACATAGGGTGTGACAAAGGACCTCTGTATCCACTTATGGCCCGACGAGCCGCTGCGAGACAACTACTTTGGCCTGGTGCAGAGGTTGATTGCTACTTCGCCCCGCCTTGATACCATCAAGCGCTCCTCCTCCATGGAGGGAGTCCGGATGGCCCTCACAAGAGCGAAGGTGCACTGGCCAGGAATGGATCCGATGAAGGTAGCCATCGCCCCGCCGCCTCCCGAGAACGAGCATAGACGCCCCAAGATATACTTTTATGGAGTGATGGAGAGTGCTCGGGTGATAGCGTCCCAATGTCTGGGCAATCATTTATTTGAATGAACTGTAACTCGTTGGAAGACTTGTCCAAACTTTTGATGATATTAGTGTTTGTTCTTATATGGTTGTGCATTCCTTTATAACTCCTATGTGGTTGTTTAATACTGAAAGATGCGAGTCGTCGACTTCAGCCCCCATGTAGATACTACACAGGGTGTCTATGCCAATGCACTATATCCCTTAGCCGAATTATCAGAACACGAAGGCGGTACAGTGCGGCAGACTAGGCAATCAGACTATAGTGCTTTATTTCTTTCACTTAGCCATAGGGGCGCGAAAAGGACTAGAGGAAGCGTACGATTAGCCACCAGTGTGTTGTGATGTTCGCACGAATCGTGGACAAAGCCGGTATCACAATGTTTGCACGAAGTGCAAGTTCCTCGTATAACACAGAATAACTGCTTACGAGGATTGAAGTATAATACTTCCAGCTCAGGTTCACAGACCGTATCTCGCATACTATGACAGTCTGTTTTCGGCATTCTCCCATGAGGTGCTTGACCAGATTATCCGGAAGCAAAATCACAGGGGTGCTCCCTTTTCCCTTTTAGCCGAACGAGCGGAACGTAAATGGGCAAGCACAGGAGCCGGGCAACCCAACTATTGACCCAACACATAGTTCATAACCGGTGCATACAAAATGAACACCAAGAAGCCGAACGCATGATAGAATGTACATATGGCGATTTGTTTTTAAACTCAAGCCCCCAGTCTATTAGCCGGTTGCCTCGCATCATACCGAGCAGATCCACGAGAAGAGGGGGAGGGAAAAATATGCGCCGAAAAAGGACAGATGAGGCAAACTTGTGCCACACAATTTACATTTTTCTCAGCAACTCTTATAGCTCGTATTGCCGAAGCAACTGTTTACAAGTATGTGAAAGAAATAAAGATATACATAAGTTGTTGTACAAGTGGTCTTCGATTGATAACCTGACGTCCTCGATATGCCCCGTTGCTAGTTGACTCCTGCTCTTAGATGCACCTTCCTGGGTGTTAGTGTTTGGCGGACGGATCTTGCGAACAAGGTCTTGAGAGGCCGCCAAATTGTAGGTGAGATTCACACCATAGATATGTTCTTTTAGGAGCGCCTGCATTTAGTCCAAAGACGTATTGATGGTAAAGGTTCGGGCCAGCCAAACACCCATCTTTATTTCACCACCACTACCCTTGGAATTTTAAGTGCGAAGTTGTGCCTCCTCGGCACGAACTTTGCTGGTCTTAGGCTGTGCAGTGGGGGGCAAGTACCTATTGAAGGGAGGAGGAAGGATCTAAGTTTTCGATCTCAAGCCGAACTCGCTTCCCAGCCTTGTGTGACTTTATGGTGGATGTCAGAACTTGCCGATCCTCTTTGTAGCTAAATTCGGCTGCCAGGGCCAGTGCATGTTCCTTAGTTCTAAGGGACCGCTTTGTATTGCCGTTAACAGTAATACCCCCTTGGGTCCCGACATTTGAGCTTGAGGTATGTGTAGTGTGGGACTGCGTTGAAATGAGATAACACTGTCCGACTACGCAGCGCATGATAGCCGATGTGGAAGGGCAAAATGTCAAAGATCAAGTCTTCACTACGAAAGTTATCGGGCGAGCCGAACACAACTTCTAGGGTTACCGAACCCGTACATCGGGCCTCAATGTCTGGGATCACTCCTTTGAAGGTAGTACTGCTAGGTTTGATCCTTGACGGATCTATGCCCATTTTTTCACCATATCTGAGTAAATCAGGTTGAGGCTCCTTCCTCTGTCCATTAGGACTTTTGTGACGTGATACCCATCTATAATTGGGTCTAGGACGAGGTTTAGTGAACCCCCATGACGTACACCGGTTGGGTGATCGCGCCGATCAAAGGTGATCGGTATGCCGACCATGGGTTGTATTTCGGGGCTACGGGTTCCACAGCGTAGACCTCCCGAAGGGCGCGATTCCTCACTTTCTTAGGTATATGGGTGGCGTATATCATGTTCACTGTTTTCACTTCGGGAGGGAATTTCTTCTGTCCGCCACTGTCGGTGTAGAAACCGGCGGATCTCAGGTAGGGGGTCCTGAACTTTGAGACTAGGATTGATGGTAATAGGAGACGAAGGGGACATGAGTTTACCCAGGTTCGGGCCCTCCTATGGTGGTAATACCCTATGCCCTCCTTGATTGTATTGATGGTGTAAGGGGTTACAGAGTTGATCTACCTCGAGATCGTATGTCTAACCCTAGATGAGTTGTCCTCTATGCCCTAAAACCCTCTGGCTTATATAGACGCCGGGGGTGCCCTTAGATTACATATGGTTGGTAACATGCCGAAGAGATAACTTGCCTAACTATAGCTAATAACTTGGATAATACGTCTGGACTCCATGAAGCTTCCATCCTGGCATAGACGGTCCTCGATCCTCTGACGCCTGCCTTGCGGCCCATATAGGTCGGCCCATGAATAATGGTCGGCTATCCGAGGACCCCCTAATCCAGGACTCCCTTAGTAACCCCCTAATCCAGGCACCAACCCATTTAACCAAACAAAATCGTGATTCAAACCACGTCTTCTTCCTCCCTATCATCAGAAACTCCCAGCGGAAGCTCTACGCAAAACATGGCTAACGCTCCTAGTTCCCTAAAGTGCCCTTATGGCCAATGCCCAGACAACTGGACCAGCTGCTCTGTCACACTTCTGAGCCTCCGCAACCTGGAGACCTAGGTATACCTTCCATTATCAGATCTGGTGACAACTCGTGCTGTTCTAGTCGCTTATGGCGATGAGGTCTTTGACGAGCGCTTCCCCAATCCAAATAGAAGGGCGCGTGTTTGCTTCATCCCGTTCCTCCTCCGAGCCGTGGGATTTTCAATCCATCCATTTTTGAGGGGGTTACTGGAGTTCTATGGAATTCAACTCCACCATCTCACCTCGGGGTCGATCCTGCACGTCTCGGGCTTCGTTGCCTTTTGTGAGATGTTCTTGGGATGCGAAGCTCACTTTGATATGTTGAGGAAATATTTCTGCCTCGTCCCCCGAACTCGGGACAAGGCCATCTTAGAGGTCGGCAGAACCGAAGTATGCCACATAGAGGGAACAGGGTATCAGGCCGGCACACTGAAGAAATCCGAAGAATGGAGTTCTAGGTGGTTTTATATTGAAGACGTCCCCCTGTTCGGACCAACTCGGAAAGGTCTGCCCAAATACTCCGACCTCCTCCCGATGAAGTGGTACAACTAGCGACCTAGGAGATCTCAGGAGGAGAGCGCCGAATTGCAACGCCTGGCCGTGCAAGTGCGGATGCTTGCCCATCACCGGCTGACCATGATGGACGTCATGGCCACCACTATCTCCTGGTGCGTGCAGCCCCTCCAACAAAGGGTGCACCCTTATGGTGATACAATGGGACAAGCGATGCCACGTGTTCCCGAAAGTTAGGCCCTGCCAATCCAACAGCATTGGCCGCCGCACTCGCCGACCTATACAAAGGAGAGCAAGAAGACTTCATTCGACGGTCAACCAAGGAGGGGTATTCGGCCCACAATCCCATCGAACAGGTAAGCCTTCCTTCTTTTCAACCATGAAATAGTTCAGGGTTTCATTCCGCACTCTATTTGACCAAGGCCTTGGCGTGAATAGGAATGGAGGAGCTTTGTCGAGATAGTTAGCTATTCGGCTCCTCAGCCTGAGAATCACTCACATGACAATGATCCGGCTTCAACGAGGACCCGGATCTCCATCTTGACTTCAAAAATGGAGTCTACTATCAGGACAGCATCGTCCAAACCCTGGTGGTAATCATAGTTGGTTACCCCGAGTCATTCTCCATTCCGTCAACGAGCACGAAGAAAAACTTCTCTCGAAAGAGGCCAGCTACTAACAGTGCCTCGAATGCATCGGTCCCAGCCCCCAAGCATCGTCGATCAGCATGTCTTGCACCAACAGTCGAAGCCGCAGACAAGTCAGAGGCCGGCCGGGCCCCTGCAAAGGATCCGGACACACGGACGAATCCACCCGTCTGCACATCCCACAGGTACACTATTTGGATATCCATTTTATCGTTATGCTCGGCAAAATCTAATAGCCCCCGGGCCACCGTCCGTGCGGTTTCCACTACAGAAGCCCCCATGGCCAGTCCAATGCCCGCTGAATCTAGCAACATATTATCGGTCACCAAATCAGAAGTGGAGAGTGTCATGCATCGTCAGCACCGATGGGAGGCCAGGCGGCACCCAGTTTTCTCCGACCAGGAGCTCGGCGCCCTATGCTCGGCGGATGCACAACTCAGGGCCGCTGGGACTGGATTCGGAGAAGCTATGAAGCTGATAACAACCAGTATTCAAGTAAGTGGTCGGATTTTGTAGAATCCGTATGCTTGTATAAGCCTTGTAGCCCCTGAGCCTTAATTCGATTTGAAAAAATGAATTAAGGATCTCACGACTGCTTAACTGCCGACACAGGCCACAAAGCAACAGTCCGAGCAACTGGCCAAGGCCCTTGAGGAGAGCCATGCGGAGGTGCAGTCCGTGAAGGCCGAACTAGCACAAGCGAAAAGCTTTACGTGCGAGTCGCATGGTATGTGTGCATTTACTTCTAGTCAATAGAATATATGGATTCCATGCGCAACATATGGATTATTTGTAGCAGCCGAATCAATAGGACATATGGAAAGGCAGTTGGAAGAAGCCCGGGATTCACACTTACCATGGGCCGATGAAATAAAGTGTTTGAAGACTCAATTGGCCCAAGCTCAAGAAGAAAATCAGAATTTTTGGAGGGGCGTATTCGGTAAATACAATTCTTCTATGAGTAAGTATGTTCGTTGTATAAAATGATAGTAATCGCGCTTGTTGTCTTGTGGACAGGTCTCCTGACCGGACATCCTGAAGAGGAGATTGAATCGTTCCATGGGGTCCTACTGAAGGAGCTGACTAGTCTCTACAAGCACGTGCAAAAGGCGATGAAGGGGGTTATGAAGGCATTATGGCCCACCGAACAGCCACCAGAAGGGCTGGCTGCACTTGTGGATTGATTTAGGGGGGATCGGTGTAGGTTCGAGTTGTGGAATACATCGGCCTGCCGCGAAAGAGCACGAGAGGCATGGGCGATGATAAAGACCCATTTCACCAGACCTAACCCCGAGCATATGGCACGGGTTGGTCCTATGTGATCGGATGGAAAAGAAGTGCCACTCCGCCTATTATATGACTAGTTGATGCCTGCCGCCAGGCTCTCACAGGCAGACTGCCCCCTTTCCACAATAATCAATGATCTCGATCAGCAGCCGAATATGTAATTGGCAAATTCATGTGTTAAAATCTATGTTGTAAACTTTGTCTTAACCGGCCATCGGCTTTTCCTCCCGAGCGAAGAGCTCAGGAGTGTTCTTGCTTATTATTCCTTCACCGAATAGCGAATTTGTATTCAAGGAATGAGGAAATCCGGCCATGTGGTGCGAACACATAGATAGTACACAGAAAGGTAAGTTATATTACGACATAGCGTAAGAAACATCTTCTGATCATGTGTTAAAATCTGTGTTGTAAACTTTGTCTTAACCGGCCATCGGCTTTTCCTCCCGAGCGAAGAGCTCAGGAGTGTTCCTGCTTATTATTCCTTCACCGAATAGCGAATTTGTATTCAAGGAACGAGGAAATCCGGCCATGTGGTGCGAACACACAGATGGTACACAGAAAGGTAAGTTATATTACGACATAGCGTAAGAAACATCTTCCGATGAAAATAGTACCACTAACGATACCTTTCGCCTGGGTACTAAGAAGAACGTAGATAGCGGTCTGCATACTCACAGTATGCGACTAAGTGTTTTTTGGGAATCATAGTCCCGAATAACAAAAATAGCAACCAAGGCTGTATAAGGTGTTTCCATCCGAGCCGACCAATTGTGTACGTAAGATAGCTAGCTTTTGGCTTCACCCATCTTAGGTACATGTCTAGATGACCCGGTCGTAACAATCGCAGAGGTGCTCCCTTTACTCTCTAGCCGAACGAGCGGGAACGTAGAGAGTAACCACAGGAGCGAGGCAACCCAACTTGGAAAATCTTAGTTCGAATTGATGCATATGATGGCCAAAATATGAAAAAAGAAACGTGCGCACTCGACAGGTGCGGGCAAATAAGTGCAATAGAAAATATAGCTACTAGAAGAATCCCCCACGTGTTGTCTTCGGATGTAACACTCTATGGTGTATCCCGATAACCTTAGTACATGATCGGTTTAACTGAACATGGAAAGAAGAAAAAGTGATCCTATCAAACAACAAAGTGGGGAGGGAAGAAAAAGAAACGAAAGTACAAGAAAAAGAAAAAAAATGCAAAATGTGCAGGAATGCGGACAAGACCGGTCTATCCGTAGAAACGCCGAAGACTAGCTGTGTTCCATGGGTTTGGTTCAAGGCGGTTATCTGATGAGTTCTGGAGACGATAGGCTCCTTCCACGAGTACTTCATTGATGATGAAGGGGCCCTCCCATTTGGGGTTGAGTTTATGCTTCGGCTTCTCCGGGAGCCGTAGGACGAGTTCACCTATGTTATATTTTTGTGGCCTGACCTCCCTAGTCTGGTAGTGTCACGCTTGCTGCTGATAAAGCGCAGAGCAAGCCACAGCTATGCCGCGTTCTCGCTCCAAGGCATCCAGGTCGTCCTGCCGATCCAACTCGGCTTCCTTTTTCTCGTACATGCGCACTCTTAGTGCGTCGTGAATAATGTCGTGTGGGAGGACTGCCTCTGCCCCATAGACCATGAAGAACGGTGTGAAGCTTGTTGATCTATTTGGGGTGGTATGCAAGCCCCATAGTACGGAGTCGAGCTCCTCAACCCAATGAGAGTCTTACTCATGAAGAGATCGGACCAATGGTGGCTTAATGCCGCTCATAATGAGACCATTGGCGCGTTCGACTTGTCCATTAGTCTACGGATGGTAGACTGATGCGTAATCGAGCTTAATGCCCATTTTCGCGCACCAGTCCTTGACCTCTTGGGACATAAAATTAGATCCATTATTGGTTATTATGGTATGCGGTATACCGTAACGGTGTACTATGCCGGATATGAAGTCTATAACTGGTCCAGACTTGGCTGATTTAACTGGCTTTGGCACTATCCATTTGGTGAATTTGTCAACCATGACCAGCAGATATTTGTTTTTCTCCGTCCCCCCTTTAAGGGGTCTGACCATGTCAAGCCCCCAGACCGCGAAAGGCCAAATGATCGGACTAGTCTGAAGAGATGTTGGAGGCATGTGACTTTGGTTTGCGAAGAGTTGACACCCCACACAGTGCTTGACAAGTGACTGTGCGTCTGTCCGAGATGTGGGCCAAAAGAAACCTGCTCGGAAGGCCTTGCTAACTAGGGCTCTTGCCGCGGCATGATGGCCTCCCATGCCCGCATGTACTTCGGCCAGAAGTTCCCTCCCTTCTTCCTCGGATATGCACCGTTGTAGTACACCAGTTGTGATTTTCTTGTATAACACACCCTCGTCAATCTTGTAGGCTTTGGAGTGCCGAACTATGCGACGTGCCTCTGTCTGGTCATCAGGGAGTTTCTTTTGAAAGAAGGTAGGCGAGGAAGGGCTCGGTCCAAGGTGCAATTACTACTATTACCGCATGAGCCGAAGGTGTTTGATTCATTACGGAGCCTCCTATTATTTGGTCATCCGGTTCGTTGACAGGGGGGACAACCACGTCTGATGTATCCAGACTAGCGCTATTGTCATCGTCCTGCCACACGACGAAAGGTTAAACGGCTATTCCAGAAAAGTGTTCTTTGGGACAGGATCGCACTTAGCTCCTAGACGAGCTAATATGTCGGCGGCTTGGTTGTTGTCACGAACAACATGGTGGAATTCCAGCCCCTCAAACCGAGCTGATATCTTGATGACGGTGTTTCTATATGCCTCCATCTTCATATTATCAGCGTCGAATTCGTCGTAGATTTGGGAGATGGCTAGGTTGGAATATCCCGCACCTCTAGCCGTCGTATGCCCATTGATACAGCCATCCGGAGACCATGAAGAAGGGCCTCGTATTCGGCTGCATTGTTGGAGTCCACATACATCATTTGCAACACGTATCGCACGTTGTTGCCCGTGGGGGATGTGAGGATAACTCCAGCCCCCAGTCTGGCCAGGGTTTTGGAGCCATCAAAGTACATTTTCCAATGGGAGTATGCACTATATTCCTTGGGGAGTTCGGCCTCCGTCCATTTGGCCAAAAAGTCCGCCAGCACCTGTGATTTGATGGCACGGTGTGGCTCGTAGGTTATTTCAAAGGGGAGGAGCTCAATGGCCCACTTAGCAATGCGGCCGGTGGCGTCCGTGTTGTTGATTATATCATTCAAGGGGATTTTCGATGCTACTGTTACCGCCCACTCCTGGAAGTAGTGTCGGAGTTTCCTCGATGCCATGAATACTGTGTAGGCAATATTTTGATAGTGTGGATATCTGGACTTGCACTGCGTTAGCACCTCTCACAGATAGTATACCAACTTCTGAGTCCGAAATTTATGCCCCTCCTCATCTCATTCAACGACGAGCACTGCACTGACGACTTTGTTGGTGGTCGATATGTATAACATCATGGGCTCACCGGCTCCTGGTGTCGTGAGTATGGGGTTGGTTGCCAGTACTGCTTTGATTTCTTCCAACGCAGCCGCTACTTCATGGGTCCATTTGAAATTGTTGGTCCGTTTCACCAGATTGTACAGCGGCAGAGCCTTTTCTCCGAGGTGGGAGATAAAGCGGCTTAATGCCACTACGCACCCGGATAGCCTCTGGACATGCTTTTGTTCCGTGGGGATTGCAAGTTCTGATAGAGCACGGATCTTAGCTGGATTTGCCTCTATTCCTCTATGGGAGACGATGAATCCAAGCATCTTCCCAGAAGGAACTCCAAATACACATTTTTCCGGATTGAGCCTGATGTCATATTCTTGTAAATTAGCGAAAGTTTGGCGTAGGTCGTCAATCAACCTATCGACATGTTTGGTTTTGATTACCACATCGTCCCGATATGCCTCGACGGTCTTGCCGACCTGCATAGAGAGGCAGGTCTGGATCATATGCTGGTAAGTAGCCCCAGCGTGTTTTAGCACGAAAGGCATCATGTTGAAGCACAAAGGTCCGTAAGGGGTAATGAAAGCCGTAGCAGCTTGATCGGATTCCTTCATTTTAATTTGATCGTATCCGGAGTAAGCGTCGAGGAAACACAACATATCTTGTCTGGCGGTGCCATCAATCATCTGGACGATGCGCGGTAAGGGGAAAGGGTGCTTGGGAGATGCTTTATTAAGGTCTTTAAAATTGACACATAACCGGCAGGATTTGTCTTTCTTAAATACGGCCTCGAGAAGTTTGGCTAATTCATCACACATGGCATGTCGCTTGGGTTCGAAAAATCGACGCAAAGTCTGTTTCACGGTTTTGAAGCCCAGAATACTGTTTAGGCTATGTTCGGACAGCTGACGTGGAATTCTAGGCATATCGGAAGGATGCCAGGCAAAAATGTCCCAATTCTCATGGAGGAAATGCCGCAAAGCTTCGTCTATAAGGGCATCGAGCTGGGCTCCGATGGACACTATCTTATTGGGGTCCGTTGGATGCACCTAAAATTTGATGATTTCCTCTGCTGGTTTGAAGGACGTAGACTTGGGTATTTTGCTGAGGGTCACATCGACTCTATTGACCGTCGATCGTAAAGCGGTCAACTCTTCGGCGATGAATGTTTCTGCTAGTGTCTTGAGGGCTAGTGCTGCTATTTTGTTTTCGGCCCGAAGGGCTATATTTCGATCGCTGGAGATTGTGATCACTCTGTTTGGTCCTGGCATTTTTAGTTTCATGTACCCGTAATGGGATATAGCCTAGAATTTTGTGAAGGTGTCGCGTCTCAATAGGACATGATAGCCATTTGGGAAAGGGATGATGCCGAACACCACGTCCAGGATGATACATCCGGAACATCGTGCCTCCTTTCTTAGGATAATTCCCCGGAATACTGTGTTGCTACGCTCGATGCGGGATCAGTCAAAATGCATTTTTTCCAGTGTGTCCTTGGAAATGCGGTTAAGACCACTGCCACCGACAATTAGCACTTTATGTAGTATGTATCCATCGATGATGGGATTCAAGACTAGTGTCACGCCCAAGATGCGATCCTATCCTTATTTCGGCACGAGGGCCTCGACAAGGATAGAAGCGCATCTGGTCGTGTTGCAACAATGGATATCATTACAAGTACATGTACAGAAGAGATCAGTATAAAGACTTGACTTACACTCGCCACAACCTACATCGAAGTCACATCAATACAATAACATACTCAAACATCATACAGAAGAGAAGGGTCCGACTACGGATGAATACAACGACAAAATGAAATCCATCCTTGCTATCCAAGGCTGCCGCCTAGAACCCATCGTAGATTGATGAAGAAGAAGAAGAGCTCCAAATCAATCAAGCAAACGCTCACGTCAAATCATCGCATTACATGTACCTGCAACTGTTGTTGTAGTAATCTGTGAGCCACAGGGACACAACAATCTCATTTCCAAGGGTAACAAGACTAGCAAAGCTTAATGGGTGAGGTATGGTTGAGTGGTGAGGCTGCAACAAGAGACTAAGCATTTATTTGAGTGGCTAACTTATGATACAAAAAGTAAAGTATGGTGGTCTATGCATAACGGATGTGAACTAGTAATGATCACTAACTGATGCTGAACACCTACTTATGTCAAACATAACCCCACCGTGTTCTCTCCCGGATAAGGACTCACGAGAAGAGACAGTCATGGTTACGCACACATTTGGTGTATTTTATTGAGTTTACTTCAAGTTTATTATGACCGTGTGTTAAACAAAGTATCCAAGTTTACCACATAACCGTGGGAACAGCTTGCCGAAAGATTTAACCCTACAGGGGTGCTCCAACTCGTCCATCACAAATTAACCACACACTGCGGGAATAACCTCGACCACAGACCTCATGATCATCCTAGGCTATTCCAAAGGAAATCCTACACCTCGAGATAAGTCGAAGAAGATCAGATTTCCTCACGCAAGACGTTCGAGAAAGGTAAAACAAATCCAACAAGGCCGCCCGACGTGCCGACAATCCCGATAGGAGCCACGTATCTCGTTCTCAGGGCACGGCAGATGAGGGACGCGTACAGTGGCCAGATAGAAATCTCCCAAGTTTCCCCGGGTTGGCCATGCATAGTGCTCTAGTTTGGACCAACACTCATGAGGAGCACTGGCCCAGGGGTTGATTAAATTATCCGTGGGTGTCGGCGGGTCCGTATGCAATTTTATTAGTTATTAGGCAAATGTAGTACCAATGTTGGACATTGCCAGACAAGCTTTATCCTAAAATGAAAATCAAGGGGGCCCCCTAACTTTTTAGTTGTTAAACCGCAAAATAAATATCATCATGAGATTCTACACATTTTTCTAGTCAAGTTACATATGTGGAACATAAAATCGGAGCTACGGTTAATTAGTTATGAAATAAATCATTTTAGCATGGCCTTTACGCAAATTGCATGAAATCAGCAAGGTTAAACATTTTTATCACATGTGAAAGTTGGATAATGTGAAACTACATAAAAGTCTAGTCAAGTTTCATATATAATTTTTTACATACGATGCACGGTTAATTAGATATTAGCAATTTAAAAATGAGGGTTTTTCTATAAAACAGTAATTCGCTGGTTAATTAACAAATTTGCAGAGACTAAAAAAATGACCGTGGGCCGAATCTGGACAGGGCCCAACACTGGACATGGGCGGAGCATAGCTATCAGCGCACAGGGAAAAAATAGCACTGGGGGCTCACCGTAGTGGGCTTTCGGCCCGGTCAGTGGGGAGGCTGGATGCGTCCCAAGAATGGTCGCGGCCCACCTAGGGGCGGAGCGAGCGGGGGATGGGGTCGTCGTCCTCACGTGCCCTCAAGGAGCACGAGGCCATGGTGGTGGCTCCGGGGCAATGGGGTGTCGAGGCACGGCGACCTAATGGCAGGGACGAGGTCGGATCCGAACAGATCCGAGCATGGGGGATCCATTCCCGGCGGCGGCGACGAGCATCGGAGGCGGGTGGAGCAGATTGGGTGGCGCCATGAAGGATCCTGTGAGGAGGGAGAGAGAGTGGGGTGAGAGAGAGAAAGAGGTGCGGGAGGAGCAGGGCATGAGGGGACTCGCCTGGGTTGGGGACAGGCGGTGCTCTGGCGAGCTCCGATGAGGGTTGGCCGGCGGGGCTAGCGACGGGAGTCGCGGGAGGACCGAGGGGCACGCGAGGGTTGCGGGAGCCCCTGGCTCGGGTGAGGGAGTTCGGGCGGCGGGGCTGTTCGGGCCCAGTGGCGGGCATGTATGGGCTTCGCGGGCCTGCGCAAGGAGGAGGGAGACCTGTGGCTGCGGGTTGGCTAGAGGCGGCCCAGATCCCGAGGGAAGGCTAGGGTTTCCCTAAATGGACTTCTATGGTCTATAAATAGCAGTTTGGGGCAAGGGGAGGTTTTTTTGCACTGATTCGAGCCGTGCGATCGCAATCGGACGGCTCCGGTCGCGTGAATAGGATAAGTGGGCTGCAATGGGCTGTGTAGAGGGGCTAGGGGGATGAGAGGGAGGTGGTGCGGCTCGTTACACAAGGTTTTAAACACCAAAAACGTCTGACAAATAAACCGATGACCCTGGTACTACGGTTAACCGTTCGGGTATCAAACAAACTCGGAATGCGACAAAATTTGGTAGGCGGTCCACCTAATATATGATAAGACCACACACCAAGTTCCGACGCAATCCAAGAATATTTTAAACACACTTTAAAAATAATATTTTATCGATGTCGCGGGTGCGTGCGTGTGTGGTTGGTGTGAAAACGGACGACGACAGGAACGGAGAGAACCGGCAACTCTAAACGGATGTAGGTTTTTTGAAAACAAGAGATGATGCTATGTAGATGATGCGAGTGTAGCAATGATGAATATCATAACCAGACGAATCACACGATGACAACATAATAAAAGGGGGGAATCATCTGGAGCGTCGGTCCCGGGCTATTACAAACTCTCCTCCACTACACGAGGATCTCGTCCCAAGATCTAGAATGAGAAGGGGAAGAGAAAGAGCAAGAAGTAAACTTAAACGAGTGAACCCACATGAACTTGAAGGATTGGAATGAGATGAAGAATGACACAAGGGACAAGCAAGAATTCAAAAGAAATTTTGGCAGCACTTCGGTAGGAAAGAGAGGCAAAATTTTATAAGAAGGAAAGGAACTTGAACATAGAATACAACACTCCAGTAAAAATAATAAGCAAAGAAAGAACATGATCTTGATATAACAAGATGATGGTTGAAAGAGAGCAACATGACAATGCCTCCAGAAGAAAAGAATACAAACTATATCATTGGAAGGAAAAGAACGGAGACGAAAATAATAACTTCTACCACCATTCAACTTGAGAGGCATAGGTTGAACGAAGTTGATGGAGAATCAACAACGAAAAGACTCGCTTGTTATGAGCTTATGGAAAACATCTCAAAATAATGAGGTGACAACCTGCCACAACAAAACAATTGATTGCTTGAGAGCAACAAAAGATGAAAAACTTCTTTCACCAATAAGAGGAGGAGAAAACATGGATGATTTATGACACCATGATAGAAACATCCTAGCAAATTCTTTAGATGAAATCCAACCCAAGATAACTCCGAGAAAGGAATGATGGGTTTACTTATCTTATTCTTGACAATTTTCCTTCGAGACTCCTCATAGTTAAGAATTTAATAACACCACCTCAAAAGACAATGGAGAAGGAATTGAACTTAGACATCCAAGATAAAGAACACTTGAGCACCTCCAATAAGAACCTTTGTAGAACACTTTGCGAAGAATTACATCCTGAACAAACCAGCATGAAGGACCTCTTGGCGAACACCGGGATGAAAGGACGATCAAAAGAATGCGGTTGAAAAGAATAGATTATGATTTCGCAAGAATTTAGATGAAGCTTCGTGAATAGATGCTTGAGAAAAACATGGAACTCCGGAAATAAAAGATGAGAGCACTTGAAACCCAGAATTGATATCATGTACAACTCCGGAAGAAGGATTGAGATCACCTTGACCAACAAGAATAAGAATTATGTTACTCTTATCCTTCATCTAGTTAAGTTGATGACAAGCAACGGATTTTGCACACCACTTATTCTTGTTGCAAGGAATTGAAGAGAAAGAGAGAGATTATAAACTTGAAGAAGTCTTTAACGAGAACACCGTTAAGAATTCACAACGAATGAGGATACTATGATTGAATGACGATACATGGGAACTAAGAGATCACAATCCACCTAATGGAAAACTTGAACGAAGCAAAGGAATAATTGAGATACGAACGAAGGGACAACAATTGAGAAGAATTTGAGAATGAAAGCTGAAAGCTGAGAACAAGGAATCTTCTGAAATGATGGCCTTGGGAGGATCAAAAAATGAAAACAATTTTGAATGCACCGGATAGATATGGGAGAAATTACTCATGAATGGAAACAATTTGAGAGGATAGCACGAAGCTGAGACTGTGAATCTTCAAGAGAATGGAGCTAGATTAAGAGAAAATCTCCTTCGGTCTTCAGCGCTGGGAATGAAGACAAGAACACCACCAAGAATTACTAAGGCACTCTGGAAGACTGAATAAGGAAAGGTTGATAAAACAATGAAAATTATTTAGAAGACATCTTGGAGAATGAATATGACTAATGAAAATCATTCTTACATCATATTTAAAAAGAACATGAGGACATCTCGGGAAAGAATAGAAGAGGCAGGTAAGATCCTGGGGAAAACCTGTGGGTTGTGGGCCCACTCAAATAGATCACCATTGAAACAATTTCATAGGAAGATGGATTGCACCAGTAGAAATGAAAACTTGAAGAGGTGAGACCCTCGAAATAATTGAAAGGAACTGAATGCAAGCACGAACTTCTAAGATATCTTTAGCGCTCCGGATAGAACAGGGAGATATGAAAACCAAGAGAGGCTTGATAAATAATTTAGCACGAGAAAATATTTAAAGGATGAAAATGATATGATGAACACCGAGAACTTCAATTGAATGCGCTAAAAGGAAAACAAGAATGATGAATGATGAACTTGAAGCTCTCGAGGACCTTCACAATGAATCATCGGATACAATACAAAAGGAAAGATAGCGGAAGCATCACATGAATAGAAAAGACACTTGGATGAGAATTTAATCATAGAATAAAAAAGGGCAGGAGGGTGGGGATAAAAACACAACTTGGGACGAATGAAATGAACTCTGGGAAAGAGTAAGAGGATTGATCTTGCAAATATTGAAAGGATAGAATTCACTTGAAGAGAGCACACCGCATGAAAAGAATTGATAGGACAACTCCGGTTGATCCAAAGGACTAGCAATCACATGGAAATATGCGAACACCATTTAGGAAAGGCATAAAATCACTACTTGACATCAAAGCAACTCGAATTACCATATACAAAAAAACAAACAAAGGATGAGGCTTACGAAACAAGTCGGAAACAAATGCATAATAGAGATTTCAGTCGATATTTTCATGGTAAGGTTCGCACAGGCTTGATTGTGCATTGGATTATCATATTGAAATGACGCTCGAATATGCTCCCTAGGTGTAGCGAACTACAGGGGTTGACAAAGCATATCTGATGATATATATCGAGACTGTCCTCTGTAAGAAAGACCGTGAACAAATGAATCCACTAGATGTCGAACCCGAACCTCACATCATGATCCGTTGGAGGATAGCCTAGGTAACTACTTTAATTCCCACCTAAGAACTACCAAAACTTTCTTGGTTATGCAATCTAGTGTTGGGGATACAAGAAGGAAATATCTCACACAACTAACAAGTCCTACACCCCAACTGTATCCATCCTTCAACACATAACCAAAGGCTTCGAAAATCCATCTATCTCGGATCCTCAAAAGCACAACGATACTAACCATGGTGGTACCCCGGATGCCTCCCCAATAATGGGTGACTCCGACCTTATCTCACCACGACAAGTATTGAAGCAATTCCGAACACCCTCCGTCCTGAGATACTAAGGAAGCTGAATGATAACGATGTGCCAAGAATTCCCTGGAGCTTAACTCCCTGGAAGAAATCAAGTCAAATATGAGGCACCAAGACAGAACTCCATAACATCGATATCATATAGTTTCCAAAATACCCGCATGATCCTAAATTTTTTTGAGCAAGAAGAGGAGTAGAATAAAAATTCCTAAATCGATTACCTCACCAGAGCATAGACGAGGAGTAAAAAGAATCCTACTCTCCAATATAAATAGACTCAAAATAATTTTTCACTTGACTCGACTCGGCCATGTTCGATCAATCAAGGGGGCTCCTAGGTCGGTACAGGCTCTGATACCAACTTGTCATGCCCAAGAGGCGATCCTATCCTTATTCGGCACGAGGGCCTCGATAGGGATAGAAGCGCATCTCGTCGTGTTGCAAGAATGGATATCATTACAAGTACATGTACAGAAGAGATGAGTATATGGAATTGGCGTACACTCGCCACAAGCTACATCAGAGTCACATCAATACAATAACATACTCAAACATCATACAGAAGAGCAGGGTCCAATGATGGATGAAAACAAACCACAAAATTACTTCCATCTTTGCTATCACAGGCTACCGCCTGGAACCCATCCTAGATTGATGAAGGAGAAGAAGAGCTCCAAATCAAACAAGCAACGCGCTCACACCAAATCATCGCATTACCTGTACCAGAAACTGTTGTTGTAGTAATCTGTGAGCCACAGGGACTCAACAATCTCATTTCCAAAAGTAGCAAGACTAGCAAAGCTTAATGGGTGAGGTATGGTTGAGTGGTGACGCTGCAGCAAGCGACTAGGTATTTATTTGAGTGGCTAACTTACGACACAAAAAGTAAAGTATGGCCGTCAACGCATAACAGACAAGAACTAGTAATGATCACTAACTGATCTTGAACACCTACTTACGTGAAACATAACCCCACCGTGTTGTCTCCCGGATAAGGACTCACGAGAAGAGACAGTCACACTTACGCACACAGTTGGTCTATTTTTTTGAGTTTACTTCAAGTTTCCTATGACCGGGTGTTAAACAGAGTATCCAAGTTTGCCACATAACCGCGGGCACGACTTTCCGAAAGATTTAACCCTGCAGGGGTGCTCCAACTAATCCATCACAAATTAACCGCATGTCGTGGGAATAACCTCGACCACGGACCTTGCGATCATCCTTGGCAATTCCAAAGGAAATCCGACACCTCGAGATAGGCCGAAGAAGATCAAAGTTCCTCACGCAAGATGTTCAAGAAAGGTAAAAGAAATCCAGCAAGGCCGCTCGACGTGTCGACAATCCCGATAGGAGCCACGTATCTTGTTCTGAGGGCATCGAGGTATGTCGGGGATGGTTTCGCTGCTTTTTGCGACTTGCTTGATAACCCAGCAAGCTTGAAGGTTGTGTGTTGGGTTCGCGTTTAGTAATACAGAATGTATGGGACAAGGTTTATCTAAAAGCCCATCGGGGACAGTGCAGGCACCCAAAGGGGGCTTGTTTTTTTTCTCGACAGGTTCGTACCTAGCTGACCGATTAGTAGGAATCCTCTTTCTCTGAGGTCCTCTAGGGTGTTTGGTGGATTTTTGTTTTGAGAACAGCCGCTCAGATTGCCAGACACTCTCCATTGCATAGTATTTCTATACCAATTTGGATAGCTCCGAGAAATCACTAATGCGTTGGCGGGCTAGGGCATTAAGAATACCCTTGTCGTGGCAATTGCGAGTGAAAATTGCTGTTAAATCTTAGTCGGTGAGACCTTTTACTCTGCTCCTACCGAGGAGCAGTCTTGCCCAAAAGTGGTGTACTGACTCTCCTCACAGTTGCTTTATGTCTTGGAAGTCCGGATATATGGGCTTCGGTGAAAACCTGGGATTGTCATCCTGGGCGGTGGGTGGGCAAAAAATAGATTCTACGCCAAGTTGTGTATTTGGGGATGCAAACTCCAAATTGTGGCATAGATCTGGGACCAACGATGGTTTGGCTCAAGGCAGCCTCCAGTGCATGTCCCGTCTTGGTGATTAGAGAACGGGGTGTAAACAATTTTGAATTCCGGCTATCGGTACGAATTCGCGGCCAGGCACACAATAGTATCGACAAGGTGGGTGACAGGAGGGACGTGAATCTCCCTATCATTGGGTTTAATCCCGAGCCAATCACAGATCGGAACCTATTCATCCGGTATACTCATTGCTTCGAGCCAATTGAACAGTTCGTTTAAGAACGAAGCGATGGCACGCGTGTCACGAATACGAGTGGATTCGTCAAATGGGGTGGCGGTTCCGGAGTCACGCCGAAGCGGATCTTCATTCCGTTCTCCCACGAGGCCTAATGACTCGGACGTTAAGGCATCCAGACTTACAGGTCTTTCTTTGAAGGTTAAGGGTTCCATCGGAACAAGTGTCCCTAGCGAATCAGCCACGAACTCTACGGTTCCGAACTTGATACCCTGATTTGGGGGAAACCTTCTTATCTGGCCATGACGGCTGATCAGGTTGGCATACGGTGAAGCGTTGTTCCTAGTGAAACTCTGATCGGGGGAGAAAGTCCCCTCGATGCAGATCTTGCCACCTGTGACGAGGTGAGCCATCGATGCCTTCGGCACTCATAGTGGAACTCTCAATGAAAGCACCAATGTCGGTGTAGAAACCAACGGATCTTAGGTAGGGGGTCCCGAACTGTGAGACTAGGATCAATGGTAACAAGAGGCGAAGGGGACACGAGTTTACGAGGTAATACCCTACATCTTGCTTGGTTGTATTGATGGTGTAAGGGGTTACAGAGTTGATCTACCTCGAGATCGTATGTCTAACCCTAGATGAGTTGTCCTCTATGCCCTAAAACCCTCCGGCTTAAATAGATGCCGGGGGTGCCCTCAGCTTACATATGGTCGGTAACATGCTGAAGTGATAACTTCCCTACCAACAACTAATAACTTGGAGAATACGTCTGGACTCCATGAAGCTGCCATCCTAGCATAGACGGTCCTCAATCCTCCGACACCTGCCTTGCGACCCATATACTTCGGCCTATGAATAATGGTCGGCTATCTGAGGACTCCTAGTCCAGGACTCCCTTAGCCACCAATTGGACCCAGAGGTTCATCCTCATCCTTGTTGCGAGAGATTTTGCCTTGTTCCTCGGGTGGCATCTTGACAGCCTATTTAAACACCCAACAGTTGCGGTGTGTGTGGTTGGCGGGCTTCGAAGTCCCATGGATTTGGCAAGGCCTTTCCATGATCTTCTCCAGCTGAGTGGGTCCGTCGCGATTGCCTTTAGGAGGCTTCTTCCACTGCCCAGGTCGGGAGTTGTGGTATCCGGCATTTACAGCCGTGTCATTGGCATCACTATTATTGTGTTGGTGCTTATTTTTCTTGCGCTTTGGTTTTCCGTTGTTGTCTCGGGCTTTAGAGCCTACCGAATCCTCGGAATTGTGTCTGCGTCTTGCCAGCCAATTGTCTTCGCACGTGCAAAAGCGGTTCATGAGGGAAGTAAGGGCGGACATGGTCTGAGGTTTATCCTAGCCGATCTTGTAGGCTAGCCATTCGTCCCGAATATTGTGCCGGAAGGAGGCTATGGCCTTAGCATCCGGGAAGTCGACAATTTGGTTCTTCTTAGTCAAGAACCGATTCCAGAATTGCCGAGCAGACTCGTCAGGCTGCTGGACGACGTTGCTGAGATCGGAAGAGTCCAGCGGGCAGCCATAAGTTCACTAGAAATTACAGTGGAACACATCTTCTAGGTCTTCCCAGCATCCAATGGACTTTTTGGGGAAGCTGTTTAACCAATGCTGAGCTGGCCCCTTAAGCTTAAGAGGTAGACATTTGATGGCATGTAGACCATCTCCTCGTGCCATGTGGATATGGAGGAGGAAGTCCTCAATCCATACAGTTGGGTTAGTAGTCCCATCATACTGTTCTATATTCACATGTTTAAACCCCTCGGGGAACTGATGTCGCATGACCTCATCTGTGAAGCACAGTGGGTGAGAGACGCCTCTCACCTGTGCTATCTCGTGCTTATAATCGATGTCTGTGTGGGCATGGTTGCGTTCCCAGACTCTGTTGTTTTGGTCGAACCATGTTATGTACCTGCCCCATCTATCAGGTGAGTACTCTCTGGATCCGTAGATAGATCTTGTACAGCCTGCTCTGTGATCCGGGTCATCTCGCAGGTCGAACCTCTCAATGGGCTCTAATGGCTCCTTACCCCTTCTTTGTGGCATTGTCGGTATATAACCGGTGTTGTCAGTCGTCCTATCCTGACCACGAGGGGGTGGTCCGGCTTGTCGTATGGAGTACGGTACGGAGACGGAGTGTCAGTGAGTTCATTGTAGAATAGCGGTAACAGCCTTCTCTGTGGGCAGCTTTTAGGCTGGTTCGACAGACCGGTGTCGTATACTTCCTCAGTTGAGAGGACTTTTATCCATCGATCATTGAGGTCATCCTGTTCGCCTTTGAGTTGTTGTTCTTTAGCTTTCAAGCTATGAGCCGTTGCTATGAGCCGCTGCATGATTTCTTCATGATCTTCGAGGTTATCAGGGATGTACAAGTCATTAGCTTCTGGTATATCATCCTCCTCGATGGGGGGGGGAAGGTAGTTATCGTCTTGGGAGTTGTTGATGTTATCGGGGTTGTTCTGGTCCACAGGCCCTCCCGGGCCCCTTAATGGGTGTTCGGGGATACCGGGTTTGCCATGGTCAACACGGGTATTATTGTCCCCATTACTGATAATAGATTTCTTTCCCTTTTTTCCTTTGGATCGCTTATGCGATTTCTGGCGCCTTGACGGCACATCGCCTGAATTGTCGCCATCGTTGTTAGGTGTATTGTCGCCATTATGGCAGGAATATCCACCATGTAGACATCGTATGTGGAAGTGGCGGCACACCTCCCGGTGTTAATGGGGGTGGGAGCACAGTCTTCTTCATCCATGTATTCCGCCTCCTCGGAGGCATAGTCCAGCATGTCAATTAAATATTCGACAGTGGCTATCAAGGGGGTGGTGGGTGGTTCGAAAAATTCATCCTGAGCTGCACCATAACAGAACCGATCATAGATCAGGCCCGGGTCATTGGTGATCTTCATTGAAGAGATACAATCTAGGGCCTCGTCAACCGCTGTGGGCCCGATCAGATCCAGCTATTCGGAACTTGTGGAGTTACCCTCCAAGGCGTCCGGACATGGGGGGTATTCGGCAGGAACACGTGTCCGGTTGTCCGGCTCAATGGACGGACCAGGATAGGGGGTCCACTCATCTCCATGGGTGACCCCATGGGCATGTCCGAAGAAGGGGCTCGAGGTTAAAGCCTCAAAGTCCTCGGGGCTACAGGCAAAGTTGCGAGCCCGGTTAAGGACAAGTCACCCCGAGAGTCTACGGAGAACTCTAAGTTTCCGAATCTGACCTCTCTATCAGGGGCAAAGCTCTCAACACGTCCTAGATGGCTAGTGGGATCAACGTGCAGCACAACGCTGCCGAAGGTGAAGATCTGTTCGGGGACAAAAATTGTCCATGTTGCGGACCTGTTCGTTGATGACAAGGCGAGACGTCGATTCCAGCTTGCTCACAGAGGAACTCTCAATGAAAGCACCAATGTCGGTGTCAAAACCGCCGGATCTCAGGTGGGTGGTGCCGAACTGTGAGACTAGAATTGATGGTAATAGGAGACAAAGGTGCACAGATGTACCTAGGTTCGGGCCCCCCTACTGAGGTAATAACCTACGTCCTACTTGGTTGTATTGATGATATGGGGGGTTACAGAGTTGATCTACCTCGAGATCGAATCGGTAATACTAGATGAGTTGTTCTCCCTCTATACCCTACCCTCCGGCTTATATAGACGCCGAGGATGCTTAGGGTTTAAACATGGTCGGTTACATGCCGAAGAGATAAACTTTCCTATTTGCTACGTCAAACGTGGAGCGCAAGCCGCACTTCTTGAAGCTTCCATCCTGGAGACTGGGCCTTCAAGTATTCCTGTGTTCAGTAAATAGCCTATATAGTCCATCCCATAAGAATAGGCCGGCTTTCCATGGACCCCTTAATCCAAGACTCCCTTAACGGCGACGTCGGGCTAGCACAGGAATGGGCTCAGGGACTCGTCGCTCCTCGGGTGGGGGAGGAGATGATCAGTGGGGAGGTCTAGGTCCCGGCGAAGAGGTTCCGCGACGTAGGCGGTTCGGGACGTGGTCTCCGTAGACGCTACCGACCGCAAATCGACCGGGGAGTAAGGGGAAACGAGGCAGGGGCTCTCTGTGGTCTCAATGGAGGAGGGAAGAAGGACGGAGCAGGCCGGTATCCCGAGATTGACGAAGACCCGACGCGACGGCACCTTGGTCGATCCCGAGCATTGGGGCTCTGGGTGGTTACTTGGGTGGTTTAGGGGGTCGACTAAGTGTGGAAGGGTTTCCAGAGGGGAGGAGGGAGCTCGGGGGAGGCGTTAAATAGTCAGCCTGCAGTCCACCGAGCTCGGGTGCGTCGGGGAGCTCGTAGCCGACACCATAGGCCACGCTGGTTCGCCATGGCGTGTCTCAGGCGCTCGTGGACGCGGTCCGGGGCTGGGAAGGGAGTGAGAGAAAGAAGGGCGTGCTGCTTGTGGACCCTGAGCTTGCGCGTTCACTGGCCAAGCTGGGCGAAGCCGGGCACGCACTGTAGAGGGTAGAGGAAAGAGGGGGGCGAAGGGGCCGACAAGGTGGCGTGACACACACGCCGAGGGTACCTCGTGGAACACGAGGGGGAGGCCCTAGGTGGTCGGGAGCTTCGGGATGGGGGCTGCTATAGTGAGGGAGTGCACTATAGCACGCTCCAAAGCGTGGAAATGGCCGACATGGCCGTTGCTCGCGCGCTTTGGGGTGTCCCACCTTTTCCAGTAGCTCCCGGGGGTTCCTTAGATTCTCCTAGTATGCTCTAGAGCTAGGGAGAAAAGAATGGAATGCGGGAGAGGGTAGAGATGCTCCTGCCATTGTTGTCCACAGGGTAAAATGAGGGTTTTACCCCACCAATCAATGGTCAGTGTCCTTGGGGTTTTTACTGGAGGTGAAAACATCAGCAAGGAACTTTGGTAAAAAGTTGAACCCAAGGAGAACAGTATAAGGGGGTTAAACGAGGATTTTACCATTAGGGCAAAAAGTGTTTGATGAAGGTTTAGCCAAGCAAATGGGGTTTGCTTGACTTGAGACTTGGCAGCGTCAAAGGGTGGTTATAAATAGGATTGATCACCAAGTTTGAGATTCAATGAAGAAAGTTCATAATGTAACGTTGTGAAACCCTAGAAATCAATAGAATAAGATTCCTGTAGATCTAGGTATGTATTTCCATTCTCCTTGATGCACCACTTGGTGTGGCATCCTGATATGGGAAATGGAACATGCCCACAAAGTTTGGGGTCAATGGAAGAAACTTCACAATGTAAAGTTGTTCGAATTTGAATCTAGACAGGAATGGTTTTTGATTATTTTGAGCAAGCAAAACAATTGGCATTGAGATGAAACTTTGCAAGATCATCAAATATAGCATGAGAGGCTTGCTATAATTTTCTTGGAATTAACTGAGAATATTTCTTATAGAAATATATCAAAAGCTTGTATTGGGCAGAAAGGGTTTTGAGGGGTTTTGCCGATGATTTTAGACATGACCATGTGTTAAAACTCGCATATATGTAAGATATATGTCTACTTTGTTACCCTAAATTTTATAAAAATATTTTCAGAGCATTAAAATAATTTTCCCTATGAAAAACCATTTCTGGCCTGAAGAAAAAGCCTTTAAATAAAATAGTAAAATAATCTTTAAAAATAATATTTGGTGGTTTTGGGAATTCATATATATATTAGGTTTCAAATAGGGCCTTTATGGAAAAACAATCCACTTATTTGAGAACTTGCAGTGCAAACCTCAACTCAACGGTTTTTGAAAACCTAATTTGAATAAATTCTTTTTGGTCAAAATAAATTTTGATAAAAAATAGTTTTGGGTGCTATTCATAAGGCATGATGATTGGGAAAGAAGTTTGGATCAAGGAAGATGAATATGGAGAGGAGTAGAACCAAAGAGTGCCAAACATAATCAACAAAACAATCAAACAAGCAACAGTTCAAACAAGCATGCACTCAAAAAGTTTTAATTGGCTCCAAATTTTGTAAATCCAAGCATAGCAGTGTGATACAAACATAGGGTGTGACAGACCTACCCCCAACGGCCTAATCATGAGTGGTATTAAACAATGTTTGGTCTGATCTCTGCATGAGTCCGACTGCCATTGGGTAGAGGAACTTGACTCCGTTCTCTAGGCCCTGCATACCACCCCAAATCGGTCAACGAGATACACACCATTCTTCATGGTCTACGGGGCAGAAGCAGTCGTTCCTTGTATATTATTCACGACACACCAAGGGTGCGCATATACAAAGAAAAGAAGGCCAAGTTACATCGGCAGGACAACCTTGATGCCTTACAAGGAGAGCGCGACATAGCTTTGGCTCGTTCTACTTTTTATCAATAGTGGGCCCGACTTCACCAGAGTAGGGAGGTTAGGGCAAAAACTTATAATGTGGGTGAACTCGTCCTACAGCTCCCGGAGAAGCAGAATCATAAACTCAATCCCAAATTGGAGGGCCCCTTCATAATTGACGAAGTACTCGCAGGAGGGGCGTACCATCTTTGAAGCCCGTCGAATAACTGCCTCGAACCAAACCCATGGAACACACCTCGTCTTCGGTGCTTCTACGGCTAGACCGGTGTCATCATACTCATTACCCTCCCTTTTCTTTTCTTTCCTTTTTTATTTCCTTTCCCTTCCACCTTGAATTTTGGCAGGTTTGGATTTTTTCTTCCCAATCTATGTTCGGTTAAACCGATCTTGTATTAAGATTTTTGGCATACATCCTCAAATTTAAATCCGAACACAACATGTGGGGGCTTCTTCCTTCGAGAGATGAGCTACTGGCATCACTTGGTCGTACACAAAATGTAGTGGCACTTCTTGCCCATCGGGCCTTGCTGGCCCAACCCGAGCCATATGCTCGGGATTAAGACCGGTATACCATGTCTTGATCATTGCCCATGCCTCTCGTGCTCCCTCCCGGTAGGCTGATGTCTTCCATAACTCAAACTGACTCCGGGCTCCCTTGAACTGATCAGCCTATTCAGCCATCCCCTCCGAAGGTTGCTCGGTAGGCCATAACGTTTTTATCATGCTCCTCATAGCCTTCCGAGCCCACTCATGAACGGCGGAGAGTACCTTTAGAAGGCTTCCCCGATAAGATCTGATCACTTCTTCAGGCCATCTGGCTAGGAGACCTATACATGAGACAAGGCATGCCCATTACGCTTCATGTATAAAAAGTACCCTCAAATGTTACGATCACAATTACCGAACATGCCCCTCTATAATTTCTGGTTCTCTTCTTGGGCCTGGGCCAGTTGAGTCTTTAAGCCCTCAATTTCTTCGGCCTGCTGCTTGTTTTCCACCTGGAGGCATTTTTTCTCCTCAAGGTTTCATTGCAATGAAAGGCAACCGGCCTCATGTTGGGACTTAGCGTACCTCTCAGATTCTCGCGCTGCACCTAAATCCTTTTGCAACATCCCTATAGACTCAGCTTCTACAAAGTACCCTCACGTCAGCACGAGATTATATACATAGATCGATAGATTGGATATACTTACCATGCGCCTCCCGGTTGAAATTCTTTACTTGTTTTAGATCGGCCTTCACGTCTTCCACCTCTGGTCGGCTCGCCACCAATTCCATGGCTAATTTCTCGTTCTACTGCCTTGAGGCCTATATAATCCAAAAATGTTATGCATATCCTTAACTCGGTCGTCCCGACCAATTAAAGGTTCAAGGGCTAGTGGGTTTACATGTGTGTCCGGATTCTTAAAACCGATCACTCACCTTCAGGCTGGATGATATCAGCTTCACTGCTTCCCCAATCCTAGCTCGGGCAGCTCTGATGTGTGCATCTGCCAAACATAGAGCATTAAACTCTTGTTCGAAGAACGCCGGGTGGCGTAGTGCCTATCACCGCCGTCGGGGATTCATCTCACTCTCCCCCTCGGATTTGGTGACCGATATCGCGTCCCTGGAATCTTCGGGGACCGGATTGACCATAGAGGCCTCCGCGCCAGGTTCATAACAAGCAGAAGATCTTGGCTCATGGTATTGCCAAGCACCTCGGCAACATTCTTGGAGGAAGACAGATGTACTTGCTTCCTGAAAATTTCGGCATAAGCTCCTCTGTGAAATCTTAGCGATCATGATTAAGCAATCGAACAAAGCACCTCTTTGTTGAACTAGTGGTCGGAGTTGTCCCCATGGACGGTTCACGTGAAGGATTCCTGATGATGTCCGTGCATTGCTGTCATAGCCGACATTCGTCGCGCGGACCGACAACGCTTGGGAGCTGAGGCCGGCATGTTCGGGTCGACGGAGGGTGCTCGCCTTTTACGGGAAGAATTTTTCTTCTTGCCGGTAATAAGGGAAGGGAGTAATCTGGGGTGATCGGCTATGAGAGCAGCTTTGGAGCGATCTAGGCTCTCCTGGTAAAAGACCCCGTCTTCCAACTCGATTGACAGCTCCGGATCGTCATGGAATCCCAGATCATCGTCACGAGCATAGTTCTCTCGTTAGCGTGCCGGACAGTTGACTGTCTCGACAAAAGCTCCTCCATTCCTGTACACATAGATTAAAAGCTCCGGTCAAAAAGGGGGCGAATGAAAAGCCCGATCTCAGGTCATAAGATCGAAAGGCTTAGCCATTCGATGGGGTTGTAGCTTGAGTAGCCCTCCTTCACCGACAGCCAAACAAAGTATTCCTTTTCCCCCTTGTACAAGTCAGCAAGTGTGGCCGCCAATGCCGCTTGATTAGTAGGGCCGAGTCGTTGGGAGCGAGTGGTGCCACTTGTCCCGTTGTAACACCGAGAGTGTGTATTCTTTGTTGGAGATGCTGAACGCATCGGGTGATAGCAGCGGCCATTACATCAATCATGGTCAGCTTGTGATGAGCCAGAAGCCTTACGTGGGAGGACAAGCATTGCACTTCGGCACCGGCCTCTTGGGATGAACTCTTCGGTCACCAGTTGTACCATTTCATCAAAGGGACGTCAGAGTATTCGGGCAAACCCCTCCGAGCTAGATCGAATAGGGGAACGTCCTCGATATATAAGTATAGAACCATTCCAATGACCACTCTTTAGACTCCTTCTTTGGTGTCCCTAGTGTATACCATGTTCCGACTATGCAGCATACTTCGGCTCCTCCAATTTCCGGAATTGTCTCACCCTGAGTACGGGGGACAAGGCAGAAGTACTTCCTCCATCATCCAAAATGTGCCTCACAGCCCAGAAACATCTCGCAGAGGGCAACAAAGCACGAGATATACAAAATAGATCCAGGGGTAAGATGATGAAGATGGATCCCATAGAACTGCAGTAATCCCCTCAGGAAAGGATGGATGGGGAACCCTAGACCTCACAAGAGGAAGGGAACGAAACATACCCGCTCTCCCTTTTGGGGATTAGGGAATCTCTCCGCAAAGGCTTTGTTGTTCAAGGAAGTCAAACCAGCGCGATTAGCCACTAGATCCTAGGAAGGGAGATACCCTTGGGTCTCGAGGCCGCGCAGCCGAAGGAGGGATACTGAGCAGCTTGCCCAATCCCCGGGAGGAGACCCATATGGACGTGAGGAAGAGATAGGGGCGCTCGCCATATTTTTGTGGTGACTTCTTGCTTGATGTTTTTTTGATGAGGAATAAGAGGAAGGTGTGGCCTAAAACCATGATTCAGTTTGTTTAACTAGGTGGTGCTTCCTTTGTGGGAAGGGCAGTCTTGTAAAAAGTTGCTGGATCGCTTGTCTCCCTAGGCATACGTGGATCGAGAAGCTCTAAAAGTTATTACAATTGGTCCTCCAAGTGCTCGACTTTTAAGATTTCACCGATGACGGGATGGTTGCCTAACAAGAAGGGATAGAGGGACTCGCCTCGCAATCTGAAGACTTTGAGGCACAAGATTGTCCGGATATTATACCTCAGCATTGGAGCCTAGTACGGGGGCTCCTGAGCGAGTCCCGGATTAAGGGGTCCTCAGATGTCTGGCCTATTTCTTATGGGCCGGAATCATGGGCCACTTACTAGGCATTGGATTGATCGAATGCCCTGTCACCAGGGCGGAACCCTTAGGAGTCGTGGCATGTTTTCCAAGTTTGGTATAGTAGATAGGCATGTTTTCCCTTTGATGTGCAACCAACCTCCATCATCTATATAAGCCGAGGGGTTTTAGATTGTTGGGTAGAGAAACTCTTCTAGGGTTTACCTAGTCGATCTTGAGGTAGATCAACTATGTAACTTTCATACCATCAATATTATCGGGCAAGACATAGGGTTTTACCTCCATAGGAGGGCCCGAACCTAGGTAAACATCGTCTCCTTCGTCCCTTGTTACCGTCGATCCTAGTCTCACAGCTCGGGACCCCCTACCAGAGATCTGCCGGTATTGACACCGACAAAGAGGACCTAGGCCACTATAAATAGAGGCTAGGCTGCTCCGTAGAGAGGAGAGGGTCAGAAGAGGAGGAAGACCACCAGAACACCCTCGTGAGGCAACTCATCACTGTACTAGTTCATCCACAAACCTCCTCGTGAGGCAATCCACCAAACCAGGTGTAGGGTTTTATGCTTCCAGCGTCCGGAACATGGGTAAATCCCCACGTGCCATCTTCTACCTCGTCATCGTGCGAGTTCATCAAATCAGGCTACCGGATTGTGAGCTAGGAGGAGTGAAGCTGTTGGGGATCTTTGCACACGCCCCTGTGTTCGAACTCTCTTGGGTTTTACGGAGCCTGAAATCCGACATTTTGCGCGCTAGGTAGGGGGCATGCCAGAATCCTTGCAAAAGCCTCGCCTCGCCTCCGCTTGGTGTCTCCATGGACAAATGACACCAAGCCCGTGCTGAACGGTGGGCTACTCGCGTTGCATCGGTGGTGTCGTGGTTTTATCACGGCAGACGTTCGGGTGAACAGACTTGGATTCGAGGCCATTGCTAAAGTGATGGACTCAAAGGGGTTGATTAGGATGAAGGACACGAGTTTACCCAGGTTCGGCCACTCAAGTCGAGGTAACAGCCTATGTCCTGCTTGTGTTTGTATTGCTTGATTTATCGATTACAAGGGAGTTATTGCTTGACCTAGTTCTCGATAGCCTGATCTCTAAGTCGCCCCGGGTCTCACCTTTATAAAGGAGGTCAAGACCATGGGTCATACAAGTTGTAGCCGACTCTCAGTACATGTCCGAGTCTATCTCTACCTTATCTTGCCTTCCTAACCAAGTTGTCTCCGGGCGGCTTACTTGCCTGGGTCTTCTCTATCCAGGCCATGCTCCAGCCCATCCTGTCAAGCTGCCAAACGTCTTGGGCTTGAGTCTTTGCAGCCAACTCTTGGGTTAACGTACGAGCTGCCTAGTGAGACCCGGAGCCTATATGGAGAGTATCACCGTGGGGTTATATCCCCAACATTAGGCCCCATGTTGATTTGAGCTTGCTCACTTTAGCCTCCTTCTTAATCATCGGCGAGTTACTCTGAAAATAATGACCCATCGTGACATCATTTCAAATCTGACAGAAAGATTCTCTGACGCATGCAGCAGATCTTCCCTTATTAAATGGATAGTCTAGGAATCGAGGCGTCCGCCTCGGTCAAATGACAACCGATGCCTGGATTTTCGTGCATGTTTCCGCCTTTTCCTATTAAATAGGACCGCGAGGGGTAGCATTTCCGTTCCTCCCGCTCACTCTTCATCTCCTTCCTTCTGACGTCTCCGCTCCAACGCATCTTGCTTCGGTGCCGTTTCCTCATCTTCGTCAACAAAGGATGCTGCATCAACCTATTTTGTTCCAGAGCTCTCTCCACATCCGCCGCGCCGTGTATAGTGAGTCCTTCTTCTCCTAGATCCATAGCTATCTCGGTAGGGTATCACGGAGCTCCTCCCCCGTGTAGAACACGAGCCTCCCTCAATGTCGGCCATGCTTAGCCCATAAACACTTGACGATAGCTTGTTTCTGAGGCGGTGTTATGTAGGAGATCGATAGTAATACTGCGCAGATTTGCAACAGCTCCGCCTGCCGTTTTTAAACTTTCTGTGCTTTCATCAGTTCCTCTCTAGGTCTGAAATAGGAACATTTCCTTTGTTTTGTAGATCCGCAATCTTAGCGATACCTTGTGAAACCTGTTTTCGGGTTTTAGTCATATTTTTGCCTTGTATTTTCATGTCCTTGACCTGCCATGTATTCCGGCTCTCACCAACTAGGCACTAGCAGCTCAACCTTCAGGTCTTAAGCTTTTAGCCGCTCATAGATATCTGTCAATCCTTGACTCGCCATATATGGTTATTTTGCATAGTTTTTAAGCCACCGCATCCAACTCCTGCAACTCGGTCGGCTCTTGCATCACCGAAGAGTTCCTTATGGACTTTGTGCATGCGGGCACCCTTCCCACCAAGGATGTAATCCATTGGCGGGTTCCGGGTGATGAAATGAAGCCCATTCCTTGGGAGGGCGAAGTAGTGGTGTTTTCAGATCATATCGAATGTGGGTTTGTAGCCCCCGGCTCAAAATTCTTCCGGGATGTTCTTCAATTTTACAAGTTGCGCTCTCAAGACCTGGCCCCCAATTCTGTGTCCAACATCTGCAATTTCCAAGTACTCAGCAATGTTTATCTGCAAACCGAGCCGTCGGTTAGTCTATTCTGACAGTTCTTCTATGGAAATCACCAGACCAAGGTGAAGGCCGGCCCAAGCTTAGAGCTCGGCGGAATTTCAATACAGAGGCACCGGGACATAACCTTTCCGGCTGTTCAGATGCCGAGTCGCCCAAAGGATTGGAATAAGACCTAGTTTTATTTCAAAGATACTTATCCAGAAAGTGAACGTCCGCTGCCGGGTTACCGCTCGTCCCAGACCAAGACGACCTCCGAGCTTCCCAGACGACTGTCAACTGCTGAACGGGCGAGGCACAATCTGGATCATGCTAAGATTAAGGCCGTCATGGCCAATGGGCTGATTGGGTTGGACTTCATCCGCTACTGGATCTCTGGGAGGATTATGCCCTTGAGCCGGAGAAATCGCCTTATGTGCGAGTATCCGGGTCCGTACGATGATTCCCTCTGCTTCAGCCTGACGACGTTAACAGAGGATGATATTACAACTGTCATCTGGAGCCTCGTCCATGAGACTTCCGGTGCTTGCAGCACCATTGGGCTGGCACCTTTCTGTGCTATTAACCCGGCCCCAGAAGTAAGGCGTCTCTCCATAGTCTCTCCTGTTTATTTAGTTATGACTTTGGCACTTCCTTACTACATGTCGTCTTGCCTTTTTGGGCCAACTCTGACTTCTGGAAGAAGAAATACGTCCCTCCTCTCAAGAAGGCCAAGAAGAAGGCCCCGGCCAAGAAGACAAAGAAGGCCACTCCTCAAGAAGAATGGTTTGAACCACCAAATCAGACGGCTCAAAGGTATAACTTGACTACTTTTTGCTGCTTTTTACTCACTTTACTGACAAGGGCCATTCACTGGACGAGGCTGAGACAAGCCGCGCCAACACCCCTGAGGTAACTTATATTTCGTCCGACTCAGAATATTTTGTGCCCCAGAAGATACGACGGGTCGTTCAAAAAGTTCCCCTTTCTCATCCTCTTGCTTATTTAGATCCTCAATTTATTTTGAAAAAGCAACAGCAAGCCAACCGACACCAGACCCGGAGTGCCGGTTCTACTGATCTCATGTCCGGGTTACTTAACTCCCGAGCTCAGAAGAAGCGCCCCCCAGAGGTATATATTCCTTCTCTATTTGATTTTACTAGCTCTTCCATTGTAGTTCCAACAGTACCTTACATTATCTGAACTGTCTTTCAGGGGTCTTCGCCTTCATCTAGCGACTCTACGACCGTATCGCTGATGACTCTTCGCCTCCAAAGATTAAACCCGCTGTATGTGTTTTTTCAAACCTTGCGTTCGACTCTTTGGCGGTTGTAAACTTACGACTCTAATTTTATGCTTTTCTAGGGCTCAAGCCAAGCAAAGGAAAACCAACAAGTCCTCCCCTAGCCGTACCGCTCAAGACCTGGAGCTTGCCAAGCCGGACGCTCCTATGCCGGACGCAAACCGCCCAGCGGCTTCTGCAGAGCCGGCAGCTAATGACACTATTCCAGAGAGCCCGCAGAGGGACCATTCCAAGCCGCCGAGCCCTGCCAAGGCTGCTGATGACACCACTGCTCTGGACGTCGTGATTACAGATGCCGGCTCCCGCTCTCCTTCTCCTCACGTGTTGACAAAGCATACTGAGACGACTGAAGCCTCCAGGAAGCTGGACTTTGAGCTCCCCGCCCTCGAGAAGATGACAGTCGATGAACTTCATGCTGGCTATATGAACTGGCTGTCTACAAGCCAGGATCTCAAGCTCAAACTTGTCAACTTAATGAAGAATAAATATGAGGTATTTTATTCCCTCTTTATAGCCTTACTCAGCCCCCAAGAACCAGGTTAACATTGGCTGATGATAATCCGGTTCTTCCATCTTGGTAGAAGTAGAAATACTTAGCGCGTAGGTCTCATCTTACTTAGAAGTAACCTCAAATCATCATTGTCAGCCCCCAAGGGCCAGCTCAAAGTTGGTAACGTTGAGACGGAGCTTTATTAATATATAGATAATAGAACCAACTGTAGCCCCCAAGGGCCGGCTCAATCTTGTCAAAGTTGAGTTGGGACTTCATTGAGCGTGGGTAATAGAAGCAACTGTAGCCCCCAAGGGCCAGCTCAATCTTTGTCAAAGTTGAACTGGGACTTTCATTCTTAACAGCTTTGAAAAACCAATATGTAGCCCCCAAGTTCTGGGTTAACTTGATAAATTTGATCCGAAACTGTGTTGAAAATAGACATTAGCCCCCAAGTGTCATGGATATTGCTTGCAATCTGTTTGAGACTTGCTCTATCTTTGAAATTTCTCCCCCTGTCGGTTTATTCCATGCTTTTATATGTCGCGGGAAGCTTTAATGAAAGTCGAGTCAGAATTGGCCGGCTTAAAAAGCAATCTAGCTGCTCAGCAATCTGCCCGGAGTGAAGCTAATGAGAAATGTCGGATCCTTTCTGAAGAGCTGGCCAAAATCAAAGCCGACTTCGCCACTTTCAAGGAATTCGCTAAACCTGAACAAGATGCCCCGACCAAACGGGTGGATGATGCTGATCAGCGGCTTATGATTGTATTCGACGAACTACAGTCCTTGAAGCGCCATATCACGAAGATGACAGCTGCCCTCTTTGGTAAGTATTTGACGACTTAACTTAATTTCTATATTGTACTTGCGCTGGCGACTCACAACAAAGCATCCATCTTATGCAGGTCCTAGGAGCCGCCAATTTGCTTCCGATAGTTTGTTGCCCTTGAAAGCCATATACACTTTGACAAAACAACTCTACTGCGGCGCTGTATGCACAATCAAAGTTGTGCAGTACAAGGAAAATATTGCTTCAACTCTCAAAGGGGTCTTAGAGCTTCTATCGACGATGCCGAAACAAATTGTGGAGTTGAAGAGATCAGCCGCCCGCCAGGGGGCGATCGCAGCCATAAGCCGGGCGTTGGCTTTCGCTCTGGACCTAACTCCGGCTGATATAGTGGACGGCTTTTCCTCCAAGAAGGATGATGGCTCTGAATTCACAAACGCTGACTATGCCTAGTGTGTGAAGGATTCCAAAGTCCTAGCCTCCGTCCTAGCAGAAGAGGTCAATCTGGCGACTTATCAGGCGGCTTACAGCGGAGATCAGAAAATGATCTGTGGCCCTCTCTTTGAGTGCAAGGATCTGACACCCGCCCGTAGTAAGAACCCTTTTGCCTCTAAACTTGACCCGTCCCCCTTCTTTGAAGAAGGAACCTTTGCAGCTTTAACCAACTGCAACTGGGACTTGAAAAATCTCCAGATCAAAGCAACCGAAGACCTAGAGCAGGGTGACCCGCGAGCCAGCTGATCGCGCAGTACATACCTGTTGATAGCCGGCTCTTTATGACCCGCCATGAGCAGTGTAAAAAACTTGATGATATAATTGGGCTCTGTAATAGACTAGTAGTAACTTTTGCCTTTCTGTGAATTGTGCCATCGCGCACATATGAAAAGTCCGGCTTAACATTTATATATATATGTCATCTTCTTTGTTCTTCTCATTGTATGCCTTACCAGCTCTTAGCAGCTTAATTTCCTGCAAGAATAGATGTACCATTAGGAGGGAGGCTTAAAAGCATAACCCAAAGATTTTGTGTCTTCCTAATGTGTTTAATAGAGTCAATTGCTTGGCTTAAGAGCCGGCTGTTAGGGTTTGATGAGCTACACCCGTAGGGCAGGAAGCCCCCTGTATGGCTATGTTGACTTGTAAAATTTTTGGCGTAAGAGCCGGTTGTTAGGGTTAGATAAGCTACACTCGGAGGTGGGAAGCCCCCTTTGACAACCAAAGTTGACTTGTCAACTTTTTTGGCATAAAGCCGGCTGTTAGGGTTAGATAAGCTATACCCGAAGGTAGGAAGCCCCCTTCGACAGCCCGTGTTGTCTTGTAAACATTGTTGGCGTGAAAGCCGGTTGTTAGGGATAGATAAGCTACACCCAGAGGTGTGAAGCCCCCTTCGACAACCAAAGTTGACTTGTCAACTTTTTTTGGCATAAAGCCGGCTGTTAGGGTTAGATAAGCTATACCCGAAGGTAGGAAGCCCCCTTCGACAGCGAGTGTTTTGGATTTTCCTTGTATCGGTGAATATACGCGAAATGGCACAGGCCCCGGCTTGCACGGATGCTACATTATTCATATATAAATATGATATGTCCAATGATAGTGTACAGTGGTGATTCTCAACAATCTCAGGTGTAATAAGGTCGTAGAGGCGCTATGTTCCACGGCTGGCGGGTCTCGTGACCCGAAGTATCCGAGTCGTCCCGGATGTTAATGAGGTAAGACGACCCATTGTTGAGATTTCTGCTGACCATGAAAGGTCCTTCCCATAGAGAAGATAACTTATGTATATTTGTCTGGTCTTGAATTAGCCGCAGCACTAAGTTGCCCTCTTGAAATGTCTGGGTCTTGACCCTATGGCTATGATAGCGGTGCAAGTCTTGCTGATAGATCGCTGAACAAGCAGCCGCCAGCTCTCGTTCCTCCTCCAAAGCATCCAATGTGTCTTGACGTGCCATCTCATTGTCCGTCTCAACGTAAGCCGCCACTCGTGGCAAGTCATTCTGGATGTCACTTGGTAACACGACCTCTGCACCGTAAACCATGAAGAAAGGTGTATACCCTATGGATCTGTTGGGGGTAGTTTTGATGCTCCATAAGACAGACGGCAACTCTTCCACCCAACAACCTGGTGTCTGCTGTAAAGGGACCATAAGTTGTGGCTTGATACCTCTCAAGATTTCTTGATTATCCTGTTCTGCCTGACCGTTGGACTGTGGATGAGCAACCACCAAAACATCAAGCCAGATGTGCTCCTCGTCGGAGAATTTTTTCATAGCCCCCCTGGATAAGTTTGTGCCATTGTCCGTGATGATGTTGTGAGGGTAGCCAAAACGGTAGATCAGCTTTTTAATAAACTGAACTGTTGTAGCCACGTCACACTTGGTGACCGGCTCAGCCTCTATCCACTTGGTGAACTTATCAACCGCCACCAAGAGGTGCGTTTTCTTATCCTTGGATCTCTTGAAAGGCCCGACCATATCAAGCCCCCAGACTACAAATGGCCAAGTAATTGGTATCATGCGCAATTCTTGAGCCGGATCATGAGCACGCCGGCCGAATTTTTGACAGCCATCACACTTGCGGACTAGATCCTCTGCATCATTATGAGCCGTCAACCAGAAGAAGCCGTGTGGGAAAGCCTTGGCCACTAGAGACTTTGAGATGGTGTGGTGTCTGCAATCTCCAGCGTGAAATTCATTCAAAATTTCCTTACCCTCCTCTGGTGAGACACAACGTTGAAATACCCCGGGAACGCTGCACTTATGCAACTCAACATTAACTATTGTCATGGACTTAGACCGCCGGGTGATCTGTCTGGCTAATTTTTCATCCTCGGGTAACTCGCCCCGAGTCAAATATGTCAAGTAGGGCACAGTCCAATACGGAATAGCATGGAGAACAGCACCAATTCCCCTCCAGGTTAGGAATAGCCAAGTCTTCTTCTGAAGGTAACTTGAAAGTTGGGTGATGTAAGACGTCCAAAAAGACAATGGGCAGCACCAGCTTTTGTTGAGAGCCTAACCTTAACAAGGCATCAGCTGCCTCATTCCTACGACAATCAATGTGATCCACCTGATAACCTTTGAAGTGACTAGCAAGGACATCCACCGCCTGACGATAAGCCGCCATCCGCGGGTCCTCGGTGTCCCAAGTGCCTGAAACTTGTTGAGCCACAAGATCTGAGTCGCCAAAACACCTTACCCGCCTTAAATTCATCTCCTTAGCCACTCTGAGGCCATGAAGCAGGGCTTCATATTCAGCCGCGTTATTGGTGCAAGGGACATCAACCGAAGCACATAATAGAACTTATCACCTTTGGGAGATGTTAGAACAATTCCTCCCCCTGATCCTTCCAGCTGCTTGGATCCATCAAATTGTATAGTCTAGTATGTGTTATCTGACTTTTCCTCAGGAGCTTGACACTCCGTCCAATCGTTCATCAAATCCACAAGGGCTTGGGACTTGACAGCCGTACGAGGTACGCATTTCAGATTGAGAGGTCCCAATTCCAGTGCCCACTTAGCGATCCTACCAATGGATTCTCTGTTTTGAATTATGTCCCCCAATGGAGCAGAGCTGACCACTGTGATCTGGTGCCCTAACATATAATGCTTTAACTTGCTGTTGGCCGTGAACACCCCATACACTAGCTTCTCCTAGTGTGGATATCTTTGCTTAGACTCTGTCAGGACCTCACTGATGTAATAAACTGGCCTCTGAACCAGATACTCCTTCCCTGCTTCCTTGTCGTCGACCACAATTGCAGCGCTGATAGCCCCGGTTGTTAGCCGCCACGTATAGGAGCAAAGGTTCTTTCTTAGTCGGAGCAGCCAATACCGGCGGCTCAGTGAGCTGCTTCTTGAGCGCCTCAAATGCTTCACCCGCCACTGTACACCAGACAAAATTGTCTATCTTTTTCATCATCTGATATAGAGGGATAGCATTCTCACCGAGGCGGCTTATGAACAAGCTCAACACGGCGATCCGCCCTACCAGGGGTTGGACATCATTAACACAAGCCGGCTCTGCCAGGGAGGTGATATCTTTGATCTTATCCGGGTTAGCCTCAAAGCCACGCTTGGAAACCAGAAATCCCAAGAGCTTGCCAGCCGGAACACCAAAGATGCACTCTGCCAGGTTAAGCGTCATCTTATAGATCCGGAGATTGTCAAAAGTTTGCCTTAAGTCATCCAAAAGGGTCTCCTTCTTCCTTGATTTGATCCACGTAAGCATGAAGATTGCACCCGATCTAACTGTGAAGGCAATTTTGCACACAGCGCTGATAAGTCGCCTGGGCACTCTTGAGCCCAAAAGGCATAGACACATAACAAAATTCTCCAAAAGGTGCAATGAAATCCGTCTTCTATTGGTCTTTAACTGCCATCTTGATCTGATGATATCCTAAATAAGCATCCAGGAAGCATAGGCTTTCACAACCCGCCGTAGCATCAATGATATGATCAATACGAGGGAGAGCAAAAGGATCAGCAGGACAAGCTTTGTTAAGGTCCGTATAGTCCACGCACATACACCATGTGCCGTTCTTCTTGAGCACCAGCACTGGGTTAGCAAGCCACCCCGGGTGAAAGACCTCGACAATGAACCCTGCCGCTAAGAGCCGGGCAACCACTTCTCTAATTGCTTTGCGTCTCTCCTCATTGAACCGCCGTAGAAACTGCTTGACAGGTTTAAACTTAGGATCCACATTAAGGTTGTGCTCAGCGAACTCTCTTGGTACACCCAGCATGTCAGAAGGTTTCCATGCAAAGATGTCCCGATTCTCACGGATGAATTCGATGAGCGTGCTTTCCTATTTGGGATCCATGTTAGCCCCAATGATGAACTGTTTGGATGAATTTCCTGGAGTGAAATCTATTGCCTCTGTCGTGGGCTTTTTTAGCGGGGTCATATCCTTTGGGTCAACACTCTCCTTATAAAACATAAGCTCCGCCTGAGCACAACTGGATTCTCCATAAGCGGCGTCTCCTTCCTCGCACTCAATAGCTGTATTCCGATCACCATGAACGGTAATTGTACCTTTTAACCTGGGCATCTTGAGCTGTAAGTAGACATAACAGGGCCTAGCCATGAACTTAGCATAAGTCGACCACCCAAACAATGCATGGTAAGGGGTCTTGATCTTGACCACTTCAAACCACAAGGACTCCACCCTGTAGTTATATTCGTCACCAAAGGCGACTTCCAAAGAAATCCTGCCAAACGAACAAGCCGACTTGCCAAGCACCACACCATGAAAAAGGGTGGATGAGGGCGTAAGATCCTTGTCAAGCAACTTCATCCGCCGGAAGGCATCATAATAGAGGATGTTGATATTGCTGCCTCCATCCATAAGTACCTTATTCACCATATATCCTCCCACTTGGGCGGCAACAACCAAGGCCGACCGCCCCGGGTCATCAACACACAACGGGTGATCCTCCCAGCTCCACATTATGTCATATTCAGACCACTTCAAGTACTGCAGCAGAGCCGGCGCAACTGCATTAACCGCCTGCTTACGCAATTTATGATCCCGCTTGTTAAGGCTGGTTGTGAAATCATGATACTGGCCCGAGCTGAGCTGCTTCGGATTACTCTGATACCCAGACTAGTTATGATGCTGTTGATTGTTGTTACCATGGTTCTGAGGATGTCCTCCTTGATTGCCCTGACCATGATGACCGGATCCTGAGGTGCCGGATTCAAATCCGGCTCCTGACCTGCCTGGTCCTGAGCCGCCGGGAGGGCCACCGCCATGGTTGTTGTGTTGCTGCATGTGGTAATTCTTGAACTTCTGCATGATATGGCAATCACCCCATGTGTGCGATGAAGGCTTACCGGGCTGGCTATGTTCCGGACAGGGCTTTTTAAGCATTTCCTCCAAATTGTAAGGAGTCTTGTCTTTATTAATAGGCGGCCTGAACTTCCCATTGCCTTTAGGAGGATTCTGGCCGGTGCTTGCATTGGCCACCAGTTCTGACCCGCCATCCGGGTTTTTCCGCTTACTCTGGTTACCATTGTTCGCCGCACCCTTGCCCGGGTTGTTCCTCTTACCCTGGCCGGCCTTCTCCTCATCAGAGCCTGGATCCTTCGTGTTATCAGAGTCAGCGTACTTTGTAAGAGCCGTCATGAGTTCTCCCATGTCCTGACACATACGCTTGAGCCGGCCAAGCTTCTGTTTCAGAGGGATGAAGTGATAGTTCTTCTCTAAGATCAACACTACTTGAGGCTCCGTGATCTGTTCACATGAGTGGATGATGGTCGACACCCATCGGACAGCCGACTCACACTCTTGTTGGATGCAATGATCGAGATCTACGATGGTCATAGGTTGTTTGCATGTCCCTTGAAAGTTTTTGATGAGCCTTGCCCTTAACTTAGCCCACGAATTAATGGTATTGGGTGGCAACCCTATTAACCATGTGCGAGCCGGACCTTCAAGCATGATGATGAAGTACTTAGCGCACACCGCCTCACTGACATCCAGCATCTCCATAGCCAACTCATAACTTTCGGCCCAGGCATCCGGAGGTAAATCAACAGTGTAATTCAGAACCTTGCGAGGTCCTTTGAAATCCTTCGGGAACCGTTCACTTCTTAGAGCTGGTGATAAGAACAGCACTCCCACGGCCCTGGTGGTTACTCCCGCTCCTATTGATACAGAGGGCGCGGGCTCTTGGTGAGTCGTCGTGGCCAAAGTTGCCGCCTCTTGCTGGTTTCTCGCCCGGTTTATGAGAGCTTGCACATCGAGAGCCGCCTGATTGTCCCTCGGAGGTCCTCTCTGTTGATCACTACTGGAAACTGCCGGAGACTCATAACGCCGGCTAAAGCTCTAGCTGGGGAGAGGAGTTTAACGAACGCGACTCCGGCTGTGACCAAGCTTCTCATGCTGGGCCATCGTTGTCTAAAGGTATCCAATGGCATTTTGTACCTCTTCTGCAAAACCCGCTTCATCCAATGACCCGCCACCATGTTCTCAGCTGGGTTAGAATAATGACCCGCTGGTGTTGGGAAGACCACTGGTGAGGCCTCGGGCCGGGTGTGGTGTCGGTCGAACCATCGGTCGGCTTCCAGGTGCATCCGCTGGCCGTCCCGTTCCTAGCGTCTTGAAGAGATTCCTAGCCTCATAACGTTATGGTAAGTGGGATTGATGCCTCATACAATGCACCACAACCACCGATTGTTGTTCCAGCCCAAGGCAGAAGGCATCCGTCTTAATACGTTTTGCCTCTTCCTCCATCTGAACCTTTAGCTCAGCTATCCTCTATTGCTCCTCCGCCAATCGGTCCTTGAGCCTCACAATCTCTAAGTTCCGAGCGACTTTGTTATCTGGTGTAACTTCAGTGGCCATCAGGGCCATGGCAGGTTCATCAAATCCAGAAGAACTTGAGCCGGTGGCGGCGGGTCAGCCCCCGAGGTTGCTGCTCGAGCGGCTGTGGTGCTCGCACCCGGGGCCGACCCTGCCAGGAACATGGGCACATGAGCCGGCAGCCCAAGATCGTCCAGCTCAGAGCGATCTGACTTAGGGTAAAGCTCGCCATAGCCCCCGAGCCCATCGTTGTGAGGCTGGTATATCGAGTCTGTTTCCCCGCTCGAAGATTCGTCCTCTAAACAGACAAGAGTCTCCTGCGATGCAGAAGCTTCAAGACCATACCTTGAGTGAAGCCCACAAAGACGTACTTCCGGCCCAGGTTAACACGGGAGGGTTGCACAGCATGGGCAGGTTGCACATGCCGAGCTAGCTCGACGGTGTCGGTGCAGACGTCCGGCCCAGGCGTAGATCCGTCAATCCCGTCGATGAAGAAATGGATCCCGCCAAAAGGAACACGGAATCCATATTCCACAGAACCGGCATCAAGCCCCCAGCCGGCGGCGTCGATGTAGAGCCAGCCACGGCGACTCTTGTTCATCCTTCCGACCACGTATCCCTTGAGCCTGGGAGGGAACCCTTCGAGAACCCAACACCACCGAGCGTAGGCCCCACGGTGGGCGCCAACTTTCGTGGTTTTATCACGGCAGATGTCCGGGTGAACGAACTTGGATTCGAGGCCATTGCTAAAGTGATGGACTCAAAGGGGTTGATTGGGACGAAGGATACGAGTTTACCAGGTTGGGCCCGTCAAGTCGAGGTAATAGCCTACGTCCTGCTTGTGTTTGTATTGCTTAATGTATCGATTACAAGGGAGCTATTGCTTGACCTAGTTCTCAATAGCCTGATCCCTAAGTCGCCCCGGGTCTCACCTTTATATAGGAGGTCAAGACCACGGGTCATACAAGTTGTAGCTGACTCTCATTACATGTCCGAGTCTATCTCTAACTTATCTTGCCTTCGTGACGAAGTTGTCTCTGGGCGGCTTACTCGCCCGGGTCTTCTCTATCCGCGCCATGCTCCGGCCCATCCTGTTAAGCCGCCAAACATCTTGGGCTTCAGTCTTCGTAGCCCACTCTTGGATTAATGTACGAGCTGCCTAGTGAGACCCGAAGACTATAGGGCGGGTCTCACCGTGGGGTTATGTCCCCAACAGGTGGCACCAGCGGGCCTCGGCGTCTCGCGTCGCCTTGCTCCCCTGTTAGTGGGCACCATCGCTAGCCTGGGCCATGACAGACGCTGGGGGCTGCCGCTGACACAAACCACACAACATGTTCTCGTTGCCCCGGCCCTCCCCCGCGTCTCGGTCATATAGTCCGGAGTCTGCAATGACCTGACGCATAGGCGTGTTGCACTCTCGTGGCCCGTGAACTACAGCGTCTCCATGCTCCACGTGGTCGTTGCAACAACTAGGTACGTCGCGCGCCCAGCCGTGCCACCAACACCGGCGAAATCTAGGCGCATCCCTATGGGACGAGCCTGGGGTCACGCGGACGTACTTGGGAAGCATGTTATGACCCGCACCCGCTGGCTGTCTGGCCCGATTCATCAGGGATGCACGAGTTGGCCCCAGGTGCGGGCTAGGGACGGTAAGGGGTGCTAGCCACGTGGGGTCGGCACCGCCTTGCGCCTCCCAGCACGCCCATCTATCCCAGGGAAGATGCTCGGAGGCTCGTCTACACCGGCTCCCGAGGGCTCGAGCAACTCTACAACGACCATGTTGACGAGCGCCCGGGCTGCGAAGGGAGCAACACCGGCTACCACGACAACAAGAGGAGCATACACCATCTCGCGAGTGTCTCTCGTTCGGTCTAGTATGCACAGCCTCACGAGGGTCCCCGACACTAGCAACCTCATGAGGCACACCCGCTGGTAGGGCGCTGCCCTGAGCAGGCACCTGGGTCTCTGGATCGTGGTTCACTTGCCTGGGGACGGAGGATGGAACACATGCCCATGTCCCCGGGTCAGACGACCCCAACCTGGAGACGGAGGGTGGAACACACGCCCATGACCCCTGGTCACACGACCCCAGCCTAGAGACGGAGGGTGGAACACACGCCCATGTGCCTGGGCTAGGTGATCCCAACTTGGAGACGGAGGGTGGAACACACACCCATGTCTCAAGGGCGCGCGTTGCCTGCTTGGAGACGGAGGGTGGAAGACACGCCCATGTTTCTGGGTCAAGCTTCCTTCGACCACTAGCGGGGGATCACTTACTCGCCCATGTCTCCAGGTCCGGCTCGGTCCGCCTGGGGACAGGGTATCGGGTACCTGTGTGAGGCCCCCGGGCATCCTAGCGAGGCGTGCTAGGGCACCTCCTTGGGCGTCAGCCTTGCGCGTAGTGGAAGGGTCCCACCGGGCCCCGACCGCAACGCAAGTGGCTGCGTATTTACTACGACGATGGCATCTGACCTCGGGCTCTGGAACACTCGAGGCCCTGTTCCAAGGTGGGCCCGCCCTGTAGAGAACGCGAGGAGCTCCCCCCCCCCCCCCCCCCCGCGCGCGCTCAAGGGCCCGTCTAGAGCCGACCCAATTTCGCCATCCCAAGCTTGGGGGCGGGAAGTTGGATTCATGTACGAGAGGCATGGAGCTCCCTATACACCCCAGGAGCAACTCGGGACACTCTCACATAATAATGTGTGGGTTGTATACGCACGAAGCCCCCCGAGGATGCGGAGGGGTTCCCTACCACGCACAAGTGGAATCCCCATGCTCCGCGCTCGCGGACAATACTGTCCTCCAAAGACTATGCCCATGCAATGTGGATGCCCTACGCTCCACGCTGGATGAAGACTAGCCTAGGTGCCAGACGCGGTAGTTGCTTTCTCTTTTTGTGTTCAGATCTCCACTCTTTGAAATGAAATTTGAAGATTTCTGAACTGTATTTGAAAAAGGGGTGGCAATTTTTCTCTCATCGCAATTCCTTTTTTCTGATCTTGGAGTCTCTTTCTATGAACTGGCACTTTACAAAGGCCCACACACTTTGGCCCTCCCCGGGGCGCCTCATAGCAGGCCGACAAGAACCTCTTGCCTTAGAAACATACATCTTTTGACGGTCGACTCCCGCTCGGGGGCTCTGACCATGGCACAACATTATAACAGGGAGCCTCTGGAGGCTCAGGCACCTCCTGATGTATCGGATAGCAGAACGGTAAGGGAGCCGCTCGAGCGTCAAGTAGGGCTCCTCAGAAACGGGCCTCAGGAGCCTGACCGGTCATATAGCCCCTCACCCCTTGGTCTCATCTTGGTGATCCGGATGCCCCAATAGTGGTCGATGCCTCACCCCTTGGACTTGTCCTAGTGATCCGGACGCCCCAACAGTGGTCCAGGAATGACTGGACTATGTCCTGCCGACGTAGAGCGTTGCATGAGTATCAAGGGGGGTTCCTGAGCAACATGCCCCGGGAACCTCACCGATCACGTGGCTCCGCGCCCCTTGGTCCTGTCCTAGTGATCCGGACGCCCCTACAGTGGCCGAGGCTCGCCCCTTTGGTCCCGTCCTCGTGATCCGGACGCCCCAACGATGATGGAGGCCTTCTCGGGATTGTGTCCCACAGACGCAGAGTGACGAATGGGCCCCCAAACCATTCCGCAAACAAGGAAGAAGCCCCCCAGGTGGGATCCCCGAGCTCCCTAGATGTTTTAGCTGCACCTCATGACGCACGGGATCACCACGACCCGATAAGTTAAGTACACCACCGAACAGAGTAGAAACTTTCTGATCAAATGATAGCCCGAATGTAGGGTAGGAGGTGTGACCACTAATGTGAGAATGCAGGCGCTACGGTTCACTATGTGCTACCACCAGGGTTCCTGTGTTCCCAGGTGCTAGGAAGGACGGCGCGAGGGGAGGAGTCCGGCCTTGTCAAGTGACAATGCTAAGGACCCCAGACTTGGAGGCGGCACGCTCCCCCTCGGGAGGGTACGTCTCGCGAGTTCCTAGCAGGCCGCCATCACTGGACGGCATCAACAATGACACCAAGCCTAGCGCGAGAGATGAAGTCGCCCCACACCGAGCAATCAACCGGCAACTTAAGGGAAGAAGGAGGAGGACGAAGGTAATAAAAAAATTGACGCCCTCAGGGCCTGGGTTTTTCTTGGCATGACTAGAAGTAGAAAAAGGAAACAAGGGATACCTTGGTGGAGAAGCCATTGTCGTCATCCTAACCACCGCCCGCCTTGGCACCAGAGCCGTTATCGACATCAGAGGAGGGAGCTTGGACGAACTGCTCCATCAGGAACTCCACGTGTGGGCACACCTCCTCCCTGACGGGTCTTTGGAACTCCCCGGGCACTGGTTCCGCGACAAACAGAAGATCAAGATCTGGGACGTGGCGGCGCAGGTTGGAGAAGACGCACATCAGAGCAAGGTCCAGGAGGTCACGTGCACTCACCTCGTTGTCCTCGTCCACCCGAGAGACGTCGGTGTTCAGCACCTCCACCACACTATAGAAGAAGTTCAGGTAGCCTCCGTCGGCGTGCGCACACAGCAGTGTAGGGGCTTCCCCAACGAACCGACCCACCGCACCAGCCGCTCGGCAAACAGTGCCCAAGTACTATTTGGCGAGATGTGCCTCCAACATCTTTGCATGCGTCGCCTCGTCCTGGGCGGCCTGCATAGCGTCAGCTGCCCCCTTGAGGGACGCCATCTCCGCCCTGGCCTCCTCTTCACCCATGAGGGCGGCCCTGAGGGCAGCCTTGGCGCTCGTCATCTAGGCCCATGGGGCGTCTGCCTCCTCCTCGAGCTCGTCGAGCCTGCGCTTTTTGGTCGCAGACGACTTGGGAGGAGGTGATGGTTAGGTCCGGCATGCCGGGCATGTCTGCAAGGGAAGAGATGGGTGGTGCAACACTCACTCGTCAATGATGGCCCAGCCCCGGCGAGCTTGGGCTGGCCCCGAGCCCCCGCCCCCCCCCCCCCGCGCTACCGCCTTCGGAGGAAGTTCAAGAAGCCGAAGATACCACATGCTTCCCCATGCCTGCAACACTCCCTCCAGACACCATGGGGGTAAAGGAATCAAGGAAGAATAGAGAGATTTCTTTGGAATAATGGGGAGTGAGAAGGCACTCCAAGATTGCAAGACCCCTCGGGGGGGGAGGATTTATAGGCATAAATGCAGACCATGAGGCGTCGTGGGGAGTGTAGGCATCGTGTGCTCCTCGGGCACCGCAGAGCAGGCTCGATCGGCGTACAACCTTGCTCCATGTCACTCCATTTGCTCTCGTCGGGTCACATCTACATAGCCCGAGGGGTGAAGGCCCAATGGAGCAGCTACACTTAAGGAAGGGTAATGATGGCAGGCACAACGCACAACATCGCATCAGTTTGACCCGGGGCGGTTCCATACATCCTTCGAGGAGTGGAAACACCCCTGCCACATCAAGCGCCATGCACGGGACAGGCCCACAGGCGATTTGGGTCCGTGTTGCTTTGGTCAGTTCCTTCAATTTTGCCCTGAAGCCGACCCAAGCGTGCCTCAGGCCCGGGAGCTACTATCAGCGTTCTCAGAACTGGGGTGCCCAGAATTGCCTACATGTGGCCCACTTCGATAGCAAAGAATTGCCCAGTGCGGCCCCACTCAAGATCCATCGAGGAATAGGCCTCCCCAGGCCCACCCCTGAGCGGCGGAGATCTCTTTGCAATGCTTGGCCTCGAGAGGCCAAGCGTGACGCAATGCGGGCCAGGCGGGCACCAGCATGCCAGACGGGATAGTTTACCCTTTGGTGCAAATGGGGCAAGGACGTACACAGGTTCCCCAAGCACCACCCAAAGGTTTCCATTGTGGTGCAACAAGACCAAGACCACGAGCCCTGCAGGGCGGATGTCATTGCTGAGCCCACCACTGCATCATCAACAGCTACTTTACAGGCGAAGACCACGTTTCTTCAGGATAAGGATGTATCCCTTGTCCCCCTTCGAATTTGGATGTTGTGGGATCCCTTCCCTCCATAGTGTTAAGGGCAGAGGACCCGGGCCACTATGAATAGAGGCTAGGCTGCTCCGTAGAGAGGAGAGGGCTAGAAGAGGAGGAAGACCACCAGAACACCCTCGCGAGGCAACTCACCACTGTACTAGCTCATCCACAAACCTCCTCGTGAGGCGATATACCAAAGCAAGAGTACAATTTTACGCTTTGCAGCGGTCTGAACCTGGGTAAATCCCAGCGTTCCATCTTCTACCCCATCATCATGTGAGTTCATCGAATGAGGCTACCGGGTTGTGAGCTAGGAGGGGTGAAGTTGTTGGGGATTTCACACATGACCCTGTGTTCGAACTCTCTTGGGTTTTGCGGAGCCCGAAATCCGACAGTCCTATTCACATGATAATAGATAAATTGAATACCTAGATTTTGATGTCCTAGATTAAGATGAAATTTTTTCGTCCTAGATTTTTAGTCCTATTTTTGTCCTATTTTAGTCCTTGTCCACAGGAAAGTGTTGGAGATATGCCCTAGAGGCAATCGTGTATGATGATATTTCCTATGTGTTTATGAATAAAGATAGTTCTTAGATATTATCAAAAATATGTATTAACAAGTACGTGACTTGTTTGTGAGACTATGCATTTTATGATGACTGGTCTAAATGGTCCCTAGTCGAAAGGGTTGTGTGGACGCGCAACTAATTAGACTAGCATATGACACGGTGATTGCTTTGGTCTCACTGACCGTGTAGCATTGGATGCTAGCCCGATAATATGGACTCAGAAAGATCTGGTTGGATTTGACATAGTCAGATCGGAGTCAAGATAAGGTCTGATTTGGACAGACCCAACTATGAGACGCAGCGATAGGTCATCTGTGATTCTTTAGGACAAAATATGTTCTATGTCCTAAGGCCTGAGCTAGCGCATGTACTCGGTATGGTGACACACTTGCTTTGGGCCGACCAAACGCTACCCCATGACTGGCTAGTTACAAAGGTAGGTTTTGGATTTTTCCATACCCATGCTATGAGATGTGGTCGAGCAAGATGGGATTTGCCCCTCCTACCAGGAGAGATATACGCTGGGCCCCTCGGGTGATCTGACCTTGATAAGCATGGACATGCGATGAGGATTATGAGATGATTCAAATTGTTGGTCGGATTCACCGGAAAGAGAAACAGGTCGTGCTGCAACAAGGATAACCATGTCGCCTTGTCCACGACAACATAGATCGTGTGGCAAAGGGAATAGGAGTGTGAAGTACTGGTCTGCCTAACCAGCTTCATCAGACACTTGGAGTCAACATTGTCGGACTTCGGGCTCCGCAAAACCCTCGAGGTTCGAACACAGGGGTGTGTACAAAAGTTTCCATGTGGCCTCGTCCAACCTAGCTCACTACTCGATTGACACAACGGCGAACTCGTTCAATGATGAGGAATAAGTTGAACACGACAGTTTACCCAAGTTTGGGCCGCTGCGAAGCGTAATACCCTATTGTTTCTTTGGTCGATTGCCCCTCGTCGATATTTTGGTGGATGAACTAGTACATGAGCTTGAGCATCGTGAGGGGGGGCTCAAGGTGTGTTCTTGGCTTTCTGCCTTGCGGTGGTGTGTTGAGTGGCTAAGTGTTGGATCGGATCCAAGGGGATCCCCTCAACAGTGTGGCCTAGCTGCTATATATAGCTGTGGCCCGGGACCTCTTCCCTTATCCCAATGGCGGGAAGGAATACCAAAATGACCAATTTGAAGGGGAACAAGAGTACATCTATGCCCTGTCCAAAGGTGGTCTTCGCTTGCAAAGTAGCTGATGGTAATGCAGTGGTGGGCTCAGCGATGACATCCGCCCTGCAGGGCTGGCGGTCGTGGTCTTGTTACACCGGAATGGAAACCTTTGGGCGACGCTTTGGGAACCCACGTATATCCTTGCTCCCTTTGCACCAAAGAGGAAACAGTGCTGCCTGGCACGTTGGCTCCTGCCTGTCCTTCCTTGCGTTACTCTTGACTCCTAAGGCCAGGCCTTGCATAGGGATCTCCGCCCCCCATGAAGGGTCCTGAGGAGGCCCGTCCTTGCTGGTATTCATGTCGTTCTTCCTCGCGAGTCCACGGTCCTCACGAGGGCCTTGTCATGAGCAACGCCGCGCCAGGCCTCGCCTGGCTGGTGATGTGGGCCATGTCCTGGGTCGTATGAAGGCAGGACTAGGTACGCCCATTCCAAGAACGCCGACAGTAGCCCCTAGGCCCAAGGAGCGCTGGAGCTAGCTTCTTGGAGAAGCCTTGAGGGCGGACCGAAGCGCTGCGGGCCCCAAACACCTGTAGGCCAGGCTCTACACGTGTCGGCCATGCATACGGCAACGCCCCCGCTCCCCGAAGCCGTCAGGAACCGCCTAAGTCAAACCGATGCGATGCCCACACCAGCGTCGGCTGTCATTACCTTTCCTTGAATGTTGTCGATTCCTTGGGCTGCCTTCTCTTGGGCCATGTGGATGTGACCCGATAGCATCAGACAAGGCGACGTGCGGTAGAGTCACGTGTTGATCGAGCCGGACCTTTTGGAGCCCGAGGGGCATACGTCACCTACTCTCCCACGACGCTTTGTGGCCTCGACCTTGCCTATAAATATGGTATCTCGCGACGGAGCCTAGCCACCTCAAAGCGTCCTCTTGTTCTCGCAACTCCAGACAAAACCCTCTTCCTCTCCTCAGCTCCTACCCTTCTCCAAGGCATCTGGTGGAAGCGCCACCGGCACAGGGGGGCGTACGGGGCTGTCAGCCTCCCTGCTTTCCTCCGGAGGCAATGGTGGCGGGCCATCGGAGCCGGCACAGGTCCGCCAGCGCTGCGCCATGGTGGAGGAGTAAGTGTTATGTTGCCTCCCTTATTCTTCGCTTGACGCGTGTGATGTGCAGGGCTTGATTGTATCCTTCTTCCAAGGCGCCGGTGGCCAAGAAACGCATGCGCGCCGAGCTCCAGGATGGGCCAGACGTGCTATGTGCCCAGCTGGCGACCGTCGACTCCGCCTACCAGGCCGCCCTTAGGGGTGAGGCGGAGGCGAGGGCGGAATTGGCGGCACTTCAAGCCTAGGTCCAAGAAGCGGCCGATGCTGTGGAGGATGCTCGTGACGAGGTGGCCTATAAAAAGATGCTGGAGTCCCAGCGGGCCAAGCAGTACCTCGACATTGCTCGCCGCACGGCCGGTGTGGTGGAACGGTTCGTCGGGGATGCCCTCGCTCTCCCCAACATGCAGGGCGATGCGAGCTACCTCGACTTCTTCCGCCGGGTGGTGGAGGCGCTGGAGACCGGCGTCTCTCGCTTGAACACGGACAGTGAGGCCAACGTGCGGGACCTCCTAGAGCTTGCATCGATGCAGGTCTTCTCCAATTTGCGTCACCTCGTCCCGTAGCTCGACCTCCAGCGCATGGTGGAGCACGTTGCCGAGGGGCTACTGGGGCCTCTCCGGGACGGGGTGCGCCCACACTTGGACGCCATAGTCATGCAGTTCATCCGGGCGCCCCCCTCTGGGGGGGAAGGCGGCCCCGGTGTCGTTGCGGCCGCCGACTCGAATAGCAACAACCACTCCTCTGCCTAGATATCCTCCACACCTTCCTCCTCATTCTCGCCCTGGATTAAGACAAACTTGGCCCTTGCGGGCATTAATATTTTGCGCATATCCTATGTTCTTGCTTCTCGCCTTTGATTCATCATTGGGTGCTTGCAGCCATGCGATCTAACTTTCTCGTGCCATCTTGACACTTCTGTTGGTATGACCTGATGACAGCGGCTAGTCGGGCCCCCGCGAAGCTCTCCATCCTAAGGGGAAGCCCGCGGCCGCCAGCCTCAAGTCCATGGCCTTGCGGCCCGTCGCCGTGTGGCCTCTGTCCTTACGTTGCTTTCCCTACCGCTACGGGCCCCTGAGGTGACAGTAATCGCGCGCAGTTGGACCGTAGTACCTGTGTCTTCACCTTAGCGCGCGCAAACTTCGCCTCACCCTTGGGGTGCTATTAGATTAGGAAACTCATGTTTGATTCTGTAGTGTACTTAGCTTGCGGGCTGGGGTTGAGCTCATGGCGCGGCTGGGCTGTCCAGATACTCCGCTATTCCACCAAGGGTGCTTCTTCCTTGCCTACGGACGAGGCGTGCTGGGGGCCTTTCACTACAGGGATCAGGTAATTTTCTGTGTGCCATGGCTAACAGCAAAGGGAAGGACCCCGGACAGCAAAGGCCTTTCCCGTCCGTCAGTAGAAGGAAAAAATTCCGGCAAAGAAAAACCCGGTAAAGCGGTCCTTTGTCGTCCGCCTGAGGACCACGGACGGCAAAGAATCTTTGCCGTGGGGGAGCGGACGGAAAAGAGCTTGGACGGCAGACCCAGGGGCTACGGCCGTCAAGTGTTAACGACAGTTCTTTGCCGTCAGGGAAAATTCCCAGATTCCAGTAGTGTTTTCTGCACTCTGTGTCTGCAGGCCCCAGTCCTGCGTCCCCTACCACCACAGTTTACGAATGGTGAAGGTCACAAACACGAGGTGAGGCCTTGATACCCTCGATGTCGGTCGTATTACCAAGGATGGCATCGAGGGTGCCGAGTGGCTATATGACCGGTAAGCTTCTGAGGCGCGCTGCTCAGGAGCCCCCTTCGACACTCAAGCAGCTCTACGTCAACGAGTCCCAGTCCCGCATATTTCCCTACTGCAGTCGTATATGACCGGATCACCAAGGATGCAAGCACGAGGTGAGGTCCCAACACCCCCGATGCTGGCCGGATCACCAAGGACGGCATTGGGGCTGCTAAGTGGCTTTGTGACCAGTAAGGCTCCTGAGGCATACTGCTTAGGAGCCCCCTTTGACGCTCGAGCGGCCCCAATTCACTTTGTTATGTTCTGCCTCACGAGGCCCAAGCATTGGTCCCCCTGAGACTCAATGCTGCGGAGCCGTGCTATGGTTGGAGCCCCTGAGGAGGGGTCGGTTGTTAAAAGTAACGAGTCCCTGAGGTGACAGGGCCTCACTATCCTGGCCCAGGGTGCAGCGTAGAGGGCCGTAACATGCGGCCTCTTGCAAACACCGATCTAGAAGAAAGAGAACCCAAGAATGGTAAAAAGAGAAAGCAACAAGATAAAAGTCCCCGTCCCTTTTGTTTTAAATCTAGAGCTCTAAGCTCTTCAAACTTTAGTTCAAAGTTTGCAACTCGAACACAAAAGGAAAGCAAGCAAATGCCGCTTCCGGTGCATAGGCTAGTCTTTGTCCTCCCCCAGCGTTGATCGTAGGGCATCCATGTTTCATGGGCAGAACCATTGATGGGCAATGTTGACTTCTCCGCTAGCACGAAGCTGTGGCTACCACATTGCATGGGAGGAACCCCTCCGCGTCCTCGGGGGGCTCCGGGCGTATACATCCTTCTCATTACGTGAGAGCATAATGGCCATAGATAGTTGGGCAAGCCCCCAGGTGTCGGGCCCGGTAGCTCCCAACTCCGTCAAGAGCCATCCCGTGCATTTCTGCTTGGTTTCTGAAAGCACATTTGCTCCCTTGGTGGTTTTTTTAATTCATAACAACATATAAGTCATTGAACTAATGTTTCCATCAAGTATATTTCAGGAAAAGTTCAATGATAGATTGACAAAGAGATTGTGGAACACCCCAAGATGCAAGAAAATGTATTGACAAAGCTTCAAGCAAGAGGACTGTACATTTTATATTTGTGAGAAATCACCTTGAGTCCATAGGAATGCCAATACTATTAAAAGGGGGTAAAGTTTTGTTGGTGACCAATATGCTCATACGTGCACAAGTGGTAGTCACCAAAGACACCCACAAACTCTCCCACCAAAATCTGTCCTAAGCCAAACACTCAAAATCAGTGCAACCAACATTCTACATTCGGTGCCACCGATTCCAAACCGTAGACAGACTCAGCCAAACCCTATCCTTTCGGTACATCTGATACTGCTTTCGGCTTCTTACGGTCCAACCAACATTCTACGCAAGTTCACAGTTTCGGTCCCTCCGAGATTGTTGAATCGGCATCACCGAGAATGGGCATTCTGGCCATTGGCCACCTTATCATGCAACCGAGATTCCTATATCGGTCCCTTCAAGATTCAAAAGTTGGAACCTTTTGGTCACTTCGATACCACCAAGATTAACACATTGGTGTAACCGAGTTGGTCACTTTGTGTGTAACGGTTGGATTTTTGGGGATGCCTATATATACCCCTTCACCACCACCTACTCGATAGAGAAGCACACAGAACCATTCCATACCTATCCTATCAGTTTTCTGAGAGAGAACCGCCTACCCTTATGTTGGGGTCAATATCTTCCACTCCAACCATATGGATCTTGATTTGTAGCCTCCCCAAGTTGCTTTCCACCAATCCCATCTGTTCTACCAAGTCATATATGTGAGAGAGTGATTGTGTGTTGAGGTTTCTATCATCCGGAAGCACAAGAGCAAGGAGTTCATCGGCATTACCGAGCCTATTACCTTTTTGAGGGTGGTGCCTCGTAGATTGGTTAGGTGTCACTTGGGAGCCTCCTACTTCGTGTTGTGGAGTGAATCATGAAGTTCGAAAGGGCAAGGAGATCGCCTACTTTGTGAAGATCTACCCTAAGTAAGGCTAGTCCTCCGTGGACGTAGGCCGTCATGGTATAGTCAAGGTTGCTTCTTCGTGGAACCCTCCGTGGGTAGAGCCCTCCATGAACTCTCGTGACCGTTACCCTCAATGGGTTGAAGACTCCATGAACGTGGATATACGATAGCATCACCTATCGGAACCACGGGAAAAATCATCGTGTCACCAATTGCATTTGCTTTCCTTACACTCTCTTTACTTACATGTGCAATGTCTTTACTTTTCGCTGCTATACTCTTTGACATGGATGTGTAGGGTGTACTTGACATACTATGAATGCTAAAATCTGCCAAGAATTAAAATTGGGAAAAAGTATATTTTCATTTAGTCAAGTATTCTAATCACCCCCCTCTAGACCTACTTTCGATCCTACAAGTGGTATCAGAGCTTTGGTCTCCATTGCATTGGTTTTACAACCAAGGAGAAGTATGGCATATAGTGAGGGAAACTATCACCCTAGAGGTCCGTACTTTGATGGCACAAATTTTGCTAGTTGGAAGCAGAAATGAAAATGCATTTGCTTGGTCATAATCCTGCCGTTTGGGCTGTTGTTCATGTTGGCTTGCAAGGTGAATTCTTTGCGGAAGGAAAGGAACCCGATCATGAGCGACTGCAGATGAATTGAAGATGTTGCAACTCAATGCTCAAGCATGTGACATTCTCTTCAACTGCCTATGCCTCGAAGAATTCAACAAGATCAATCGTCTTGAACACGCAAAAGAGATTTGGGATACTTTGGTTGATATGCACGAAGGAACTGAGTCCGTGAGAGAATCCAAGTTAGATGTTTTTCAAGGTCATCTTGACAAGTTCAAGATGAAGGATGGTGAAGGAATCGCTGAGATGTACTATAGGCTAGATCTCATCACCAATGAGATTGCCGGCTTAGGAAGCAAAGAAATGACTGACAAATTTATCATCAAGAAGATACTTCGAGCTTTGAATGATCGATATGACACCGTTTGCAGATTGATCCAAATGATGCCCCACTACGAAGATCTCAAACAAACGGAAGTGATTCGTAGAATTTTTGCCCATGAGATGACTCTCAAAGACAAGGAAGAGCTTCACCACTAATCTAGTGGTGCTTAAAAAATCCACAAGTGATGCTCCCGCTACCTCAAGCGAAAACCTTGTCACAAATGAAGAGATAGGCCTCATGGTCAAGAAATTCAACAAGTTCTACAAGAATAGAAGCAAAGATCGTAGCTCCAACTCAAGATATGAAGAGAAGCGTTTGTCAAGTCATGACTGAAACTGCTACAATTGTGGGAAGCCTGGAAACTACTCTAATGAGTGCAGGGCTCCTTACAAATGAAGAGTAGAGTCACCAAGAAGATGAAGCTCGAGAGATGAGTCACCTCGAAGAGAGAGAAGGAGTAGAGATGATCGTTATGAACAAAGACCCCTAAGGAGAAGTAGGGACTCAGAGAAGAAGGACAAGTACACCAAGAGCTACTCAAGAAGGAAACATCAAGCTCATGTTGGTGAATGGGTTTCCGGATCCGACTCCGACAACCACTCCGAGAGAAGCTATCACTCCAACTTCGACCATAGTCAAGATGAAGGTGTTGGCGGGATTGCACTAGTGATAACCAACTCCTATGATCTATTTGATTCACCAATTGAAGGGAGTGGAAGTTGCTTCATGGCTAAAGGTCCCAAGGTATCACACCCTGAGTATCTTAATTTCAATAGTGATGAAGATGACTTACTAATTGAAGATGACTTGCTATTTGAAAAAACTAGTAATGATAGTCAAAATGAAATTGCTAGTGCTCACTCTAGAATAGATAAGTCATGTGATGATGATAAGCTGGAAAAAGAATGACTAACTCAAGAACTAAAAATGATTAAGTTAGCTCATGAGTCAAATCTAGAAGATCATAGAGAGCTTGTAAGGACACATGAGAAGATACGAATCGAGAAGCTCGATTTAGAGCAAGAGCATGAATTCCTTAAAGCTATCAATGATGATCTTCGAAAGAAGACTTCCTCTTATCTAGCCAAATGACTTCTCGTATCTACATTCATGCCTCAAGTTAAGTCTAGGCAAGCTAGTAACAAAGGAAAGAAAGGTTGTTCAACTAGTAGCAATAAAAATGATAAATCCAATGATATTGGTTCAAGTAGTTCTCTTGATCCCACTAACTCTTATCTTAGCCAAGTTACACTTGAGCCAGAAAATGAACTCTTGAAAGGGATTATAGAGAAAGGCATCTACAAGAGTCTTCAAGGGTGCAAACAATTTGAGGAGATTGTACGCAAGCATGGAGCATACCAGAAGAATTGTGGTGTTGGCTACTTCAACACTAATGGAGTTGAGTGGGAAGAAGGTCAATACCCCGATCCCAAGTTTGTTCCTCAAAAGGAGAAGTATGAAAATACTCATCCCAAGGGAACAAAATCTCAAGATGACCTTCCACCACAAAACACCAAGCTCAAGGACAAGAACAAGCTTCAAGAGGACATTGACTCATATGAAGATGAACCACAAGCTTTGGTGAAGTGGATTCCCAAGGCAACTAAAAGATTAAATTCTACAAGTGCTACTTCAACAACAAGGATCCCCATCAACTTGATGTGGGTCCCTAAGAAAAAGAACTAGAGAGTTCTTGAGAGGTGACTCCGCCAATGAAATTCACTCATATTCATTATTGGCAAGGACTATTTGCAATCAACATCAACTCTATGCAATAGTTCAAGGAGTCACACATTCCCTCAAAGGTAAGCAAGGGACAAGGTAATCAACAAATCAATGGACATCATCACATATGCTTTGCACTCCATATCCATATATATCCTTGTATTTGTCTCTTGTGTGTTGGGACAAAACCATGTAGGTGAGAAGAGTAATGAAACAACAAGGATGGTCCCAACTCTTGGTGATCTTCATCAACTTTGAGCATCCACCACTACCTCACCAACATGAAGTCTTCATCGACAAAACCCAAGGTTAGTTTATCCCTCTTATGGGGGAATGTCACATCTAGGGAGAGCGTTACTCTACGACTTGAGTTAAAGCATCTCAAAAGAATGTGACAACATTAAGTGCTTTATGTGAAAGTGGTAACCCCACTTGTGCTTAAACAATGAGTATGGCCTATGATCTAGTACTCTTACTTGGATCCTAAGTCAATACAATCATATATAGATGACTCTGTCATCGCCAAAGTGCTTGTTAGATGCTATTGTGTTTGTGCATGTTTGCCATGATTTCATTTGACATCTTATTGTGTGAGCATGTTGGTCTGCATTTATTTACTCATTCAAGGATATCCAATTGTAGCTATTTGGATTTTCATATTTATTTGCCAATTGGATATACAAGAATGCCTAGGACCACTTCTTTAGCTATCTATGCTTTATTATCTCATACTCTATTCGTGCTGCATCACAAAATTTGAACAAGTGCTTTTCGATCCCTCTGTGGGTGGAGCACTCGGAGTTCCTTATCGACAAGGACCGACCATTAAAACCTCCCAAGTGCATCTCAGTGGAACCAACACCAAAATCTCGGTCACACCGAATACCTAGGGTTGATCTGGATTTCTTGCCTCGGTACTACCTATTCCATATTCTCGGTTACACCGAGTTTCCCTGTTAGCTGACAGTTGAGAAACTCGGTGACACTGAAAATTTAGAATCGTTGCCACCGATAGTAAAGGGTATATATTTGGTGGTCCCAATGGTTCAAAAATTCACTCTTCAAACCGTCATGCCCCAAGCCCTAAGCTGTCGCAGAAGGATCATGGTCATCACGCTTGTCTTCCCACACTCCTCCGCCGCTGGGAATCGCCACCGTCGACGGAACCTTTGCCCCCGTCGCTGCCGTAGCGGATCCATCACTGAGCTAAGGTATGTATTCGGCCCCTCTTGCGCTCCAACCTTCGAATCTTGTGCATTAGGATTTCACCATTATCTTGCCATAGTTTGAGATTGTTCTATCCACAATATTAACACTATAGTCTAGAGAATCAGAAAATTTTAGGTTTAGTTACCCATGAAATTGCATCTCGGTGAGACTGAATTAGAAAAATCGGTTCCACCGATTGCCTCTTTGTGCTACTAACGACAAAACTCGGTGAGACCGAGTGACAGTTTTTGGTCTGACCGACACTGTTGCCAAGTTTCAGTTAAGGGTTTTGTGAGTCTCGCAGCACTGAAAGGTTTGACTCGGTGACACCGAAATCCAATTTTGCAGTGAACTACATCTATAATTCTTTTGTTAAAACTTTCAAAAACCAGGCGAATATTTTGTGATGACTTATCCTATTCCACTCTTCTATACTCTATTCACACGGTCAGCATGTCAGGGTCAGATAGTCAGAACATGCCAGAGCAGGATGTTGAGATGAGTTCAGGCACTAGCCCTGAGCCTAGTTCTTTTTTAGAACCAGGCACCCCTAGCTCCCATGGGTTGCCCAAGGTTGCAACTAGGGCCAGGAAGAAGCTGAATTCGGATGAGGAATATTCAGATTTTGTGCCAGATGGGGCTCTTGCCAAGAAGCAAGAGAAAACTGCCAAGAAGTGAGCAAATGAGGCCACCTCTTCCAGGAGGGTGGTCAGCAAAATTTATGCACCTGCTGATACTTTCAAAGCACATGATAGTGCTAGGGAAACAGTGACCATTGATCCCCCAAAGAAGTCTATGCCTAAGAAGGTAGGGGAGAAGAGAGCCAGAAACAGGATAATCCATGTGACTGGCAAACCTACATCTATGTATGAAGATCCAGAGGAGGCAGTTGCTTCTAAAGAGGAGGATGAGCCAGCTGCAAAGGCTCCTCCAAAGAAGAAGGCCAAGAAACTTCTAGCTGATGCTATGCCCAAGACTGGAACATCGAAGAGCACAATATCTCAGAAGGCTGCTGCTGAAAAGCCTAAGAGGACATCCAGGTAGATTCCAGCTTCTGAAAAGAACAAGGGAAAGTCTTCCAGAGTTGAGCATGATGATGACTTGATAACCTTGATGAAACTTAGACCACACCTTCCAGTACATAATGCCAGCTATCCACTTGCTGAAGATATGAAGAAGAGGAAAGACTTGGGTTTGAGGGCATGGAGAGCCATAGATCCATATGCCCAAAGGAAGAAGACAACCATGGACTATAAATTCTATACCAAAGAGCAACATGATTTCTATGAGACTGTGCTATTTGACAAGAGTCCATCTATGAGTGACATGAGGTATGTTGACTGGAAATTCATTAAGGACAATGAGGACTATTTTCCAAGTGTCCAAGACAATTTCCACTGCGTTAGTTTGGATGGGTTTGTTGGCAGATAATTTACTGCATGCAATGATGAAATGATCGTGCAATTCTACTCCACTTCACATTTGTATGGAGATGGTAGGATTGTATGGATGACAAAAGGAGCAAGATATGAGTCCACAGTTGATGAATGGGCTGCACTTCTAGGAGTCCTAGAGTTCAGGATGGAGACTTGGATGTCTACACGGAATCCAAGGCAAGCCACAATGCCATGAAGGATATGTATACTCCTATCTTTGCGGACAAGGTGCAAACTCACAAGCTTGGATCCATCTACTATCTTCAAGCTGGCCTCCGCACCATGAACACAATTCTGAGGCATACCTTGATGCCCAAGTCAAGAGATGAAAAGATGATCAGAGGATATTCCATCAACAGGTTGATCCATCTTGATAGCCACGCTAGGATCAGAGTCATGGACTTGATTGTTGATACAGTCAAGAGAGTTGCACCTAATCAAAAGCGCTCTTGCTTGTATGCACCCTATATCCAGATGCTTAACAACTCTCAGATTGAGAAGCACATATTTTCTCTAGACAGTCCCCATTTGCCCCTACAGTCAGAGCTTGAGGATAACATCGTGGTGATGGACCCAAATTATGCCACATCTGCTACAGTTTAGGAAGAGGCAGAGGCATCTTGAGCCACTAGTGCTCAAGTCCTTAGATCCAGAAATGAGCAAATGGATCTGTTGATATCATCAGTTTAGGGCATGCAAAGGGACATTAAGGGGATTATGGACAACTAGAATAGTCTTGTGAGGATCATTGAAACTAGGATCATGACCCTTAATGATAAGGTGGTCAGGCTGATTAAGATAGTCATAGAGCTCCAGAAGGAAGTTGACTCAGTGCCTCTTCCTCACACCACTTCTTCAGATGATGATGATGATGAGGAGGAGGATGGATCACCGGACAGGAACACAATTTCCTACTCAGGCCAGATCTGGCACTATGCTAGCTCCAGACTTGAGGCCCTCTTCATCAGCTCCCGCTGCTGTCACCTCAGCTCCTGCTCCATCAGCTCCAGTTCCTCCAGCTGCCACACCAACTCCATGCATGACATCTGAAGAGATCTTGACCGACGCTGTTCTCTCGATTCCTTCATCAACAACCAGAGGAGACCAGCCCAAGAACGCTTAGACATATGCCTTTGAACTTTTTGGTAACTTGTTGCCAAAGGGGGATAAGTGTATATAGATCTTTAGGCTTCGAGTGAGAGAGCGTTTTGGTGTTTATTTCTTTTAAAAAACAATTGTCTTTTGGTTGCTTGTGATACACTTTGTGTGTGATGCTACGACTTCCTATCATCTTAATGCTTTATGAGATGATCTTTCTACATTGCTTGATTGTGTTGTGCTATGATGTTCACTCTAATTATTCTAGCACACCACCAAGATGTATGTGACATGGAAGAAGTGCCCCATGTACCTAATCGATTGTGAATTTGCATTCAAACGCAAGTCCAGAATAATGCACAAATTTAGGGGGAGCTCTTGCTTATCACATACTTATCAAAGCGATGGTTATATTCATTGATTATATCCTATGTCGAAGATTTGATCTATATGTTGTCATCAATTACCAAAAAGGGGGAGATTGAAAGCACATTTGCTCCCTTGGTGGTTTTGATCATTCCTAACAACATATAAGTCATTGAACTAATGTTTCCATCAAGTATATTTCAGGAAAAGTTCAATGATGGATTGGCAAAGAGATTGTGGAACACCCCAAGATGCAAGGAAATGGATTGGCAAAGCTTCAAGAAATAGGACTATACATTTTATATTCATGAGAAATCACCTTGAGTCCATAGGAAAGCCAATATTATTAAAAGGGGGTAAAGTTTTATTGGTGAACAATATATTATTACGTGCACAAGTGATAGTCACCAAAGGCACCCAAAAACTCTCCCACCGATGCAACCAACATTCCACATTCGGTGCCACCGATTCCAAACCCTAGACAGACTTGGCCAAACCCTAACCCTTCAGTACAACTGATACTACTTTCGGTGCCAGCGAGTTGGGCTGCCAACTTTCTGTTATGCAAGTTCACAGTTTCGGTCCCTCCATGATTGTTGAACTAGCATCACCGAGAATGAGCATTCTGATTGTTGGTCACCTTATCATTGCGACCAAGATTCCTATATCGGTGTCTCCGAGATTCCAGAGTTGCCACCTTTTGGTAACTTTGGTACCACCGAGATTAACACATCGATGTCACCAAGTTGGTAATTTTGTGTCTAATGGTTGGATTTTTGGGGATGCCTATATATACCACTTCACCACCACCTACTCGACAGAGAAGCACTCAGAACCTTTCCATACCTATCCTATCAGTTTTCTAAGAGAGAACCACCTACCATTGTGTTGAGGTCAAGATGTTCCACACCAACCATATGGATCTTGAGTTCTAGCCTCCCCAAGTTGATTTCCACAAATCCCATCTCTTCTACCAATCCATATCTATGAGAGAGTGATTTTGTGTTGAGGAGTCTATCATCTTGAAGCACAAGATCAAGGTTTCATCGACATTACCGAGCCTATTACCGTTTGGAGGGTGGTGCCTCCTAGATTGGTTAGGTGTCGCTTGGAAGCCTGCTACTTCGTGTTGTGGAGTGAACGAAGAAGTTTTTAAGGGCAAGGAGATCTCCTACTTTGTGAAGATCTACCCCGAGTAAGGCTAGTCCTCCGTGGACGTAGGCCGTCATGGTATAGTCAAGGTTGTTTCTTCATGGAACCCTCCGTGGGTAGAGCCCTCCATGAAGTCTCATGACCGTTACCCTCCGTGGGTTGAAGACTCTATGAACGTGGATGTACGATAGCTCCACCTATCGGAACCATGGGAAAAATCATCGTGTCACCAATTGCGTTTGCTTTCCTTACCCTCTCTTTACTTACATGTGCAATGTCTTTACTTTACGCTGCTATACTCTTAGACATGCATGTGTAGGGTGTACTTGATATTCTATGAATGCTAAAATCTGCCAAGAATTAAAATTGGGAAAAAGTAGATTTTCATTTGGTCAAGTAGTCTAATCACCCCCCTCTAGACCTAATTTCGATCCTAAAGTTGCGAGCTCCTACGACCCAAACCTGAATGCGTTGTTCCCCATGTAACTGCAGGATTGCACTCCCACGGCCAAAATATGAGTACAATGCATCTGACGTAGTTGTAAGGGTGTTTTGTTGGTGAATCCGCCCCGTGAGGCGTTTGTATGGCAATGCGCACCGCCTCGGGAGCCTCATGAGGCCCGACCTCCCGAGGTTGTGCTGATTTTCCAGTTGCCGTGGGTGTCCCGTGTTACTTTTGTCTTGATGCCATTTTGCCCAGGGTGTTATCCCTGACACCCTGTGGTCCTACCTGGCGATGCTTGCTTGTGGCGGTGGCAGCTCACGCTGCGCCCCACAGGTCCGGTGACGTCCTCCCTCCTTCTCCGGCTCGTGCTGTCTACACCGGGCGCTCCTTCAGGGGAAGCCACCAAGCCCGGATCACGGAGAATGCCCGGGGCTTCCTCTATCCTTGGGGGGTGCTGGCGCTTGCAGCCGGTGCCCGATCTGTGTTGTCTTCCCTGGGCACGATGTAACACGGTACGTAGGGCTCCACATAGGGGCCCGGTTCCCCTCCTAAGTCGTCTTGTGGGATGTCGGGGAAGGTCCCCTCAGGTGGCTACGGAGCGTTTCCCTGCGCACGCAGCCCATAAACTCCCTTGCGTCAAGCCTCAAAGCGAACTTGCCTACCTCTATCGCCACCATCGGGTGGGACGCGTGCCTCCTGACATGGATTACCTCCTCGACGATCTTGCGTGCCTTCATCGTTGTTGCTTGTTTGCCTGGTCGCCCGCACCATCTGCTCCCTACGCAGGGTGGCGTGCTCCCACCTGGTAAATATGGGTTGCTAAAGATCCACTGGGTCATGAGGGTGCACGTTAGCGCGTGTGTGGTGTGCCCATCCTCTCCTTCGCATGCCGGATCACCGTGGCCCGGCTATGCCCCAAAATCGGTTACCGGAATCTACAGGAAGAGGAGCGCGGAGTGGGGCTGCCCCGCCCGTGTGGGGACCCCGATTCATAAGTCGTGATCACCGAATGCACGTGTAAAGTGATCCCAGAGATCAATGCTCACTGAACACATAGAAGTTGAATAATAAGAGTCTTACATCCACATTTAGCGTCTTACACAAATAAAGACCATGAAGGTCTAGTCTTACATAGATAGGGCCACAAAGGCCAAACACTTAAATAGAACAAGCAACGGAATTCTTGGTTGATAGCGTGAACTCATGCCATCTCCCTTAACCTACAGGCATTCTGACTAGGAAACGTCCTAGTTCGCATGTTCGTCTCCAACGAACTCTTCAACATACTCCTGTTCTTCCATGCCTGGCCAATTAAATAACCAGTGGCAAGCCAATGAGTACTTTGAATGTATTCGCAAGCAACCCAAGGTGTGTAACAAGGTAAAAATGATGCATGATATAGCACCAAGTAGGTAATTTGCGGAAAGCAAGTTTTAAATGCAATGACCTGATCAAGTAAGTAGTAAGCAAGCATCAACAATAGGCAGACATCCATATGAACAATTTACAGATATCATCATAAGTAGGGGTTCAACACCTCATGTCAATCCATCATACTAAGTCATCAGACTTAGTTCAATTCCCATGCCAAGTCATCGCACTTAGCTCATGTGACCTCTTTGTCACCATCACATCCATACTCACACCAAGTTTCACGAAAACATCCAGACATAGTTTAAGAAAGACCTCCAACTGTCCATGACCGCAGACGCAGCTATTCGAATAGTTTTACACTCTGCAGAGGTTGCACACATTACCCACAAGACTCGGGGAACTTCCGTGTCATCCATGACTCGCGATATATAACATACCCGAGGTAAGCACCCGAACAATGCCTTTCCCATGGTGATACTAGACAAAGAGTCCACTCGTTGGTGCCATCCCTCATGATATACATCACTCGTATCATCCATGAAGGCACGCAACGGTGTGCCCAGTGCCTGTAAAGACAGCGCATGACCTTCCACTCTGGGACGACCCCGTCTCGAGAGTGACCTCTTCACTCTCGCCACTAGTAATGCGGGCTCCTTGCTAGTAGAAACCATAGTAATCAACAAAGACCCTTCCCATATTGGGGTAGTGTGGTTGTACATGTAAGGTTGGGATGGTCAGTAGACCTTAAAACTCTTTGTTTTCGAAAACACACACACTCAGTTGTTTTGGTACACCACTTCTTTCTCAAGTGGTTACCCAACTCATCATCTACTCCCTCAGGCATTAGTGGCACCTGACGGGGTTTTCAAAAAAGTCTTTGAAATCATTCTTCCTCTCCATCACTATGCATAAACCCGAACCCACTCGCGTAGCATCTACTAGCATTGTATCTACACCCACCCATATAACCCTCATCAGGTGGTAGGGTCATGCACAATGCAAGTGTCAATGATAGAAGCATTGAGGGCACCCCACCGATGAGGGAGCACCATGTCAAGATCAATCATCACAACAACAAGTGCTATATGTCATGCATTAAAAAGTTTCTTAACATGGTCAAAGGGTTGCTTGCCTGGCTTTGCAAGGTCTTCGAGATCTTCACACGCTTCTCGTCCACTCTGAGTACTTCATCTACTTCCTCAACTATCGTCGGAAACAACCATAATAAGCAACAAAACAAGCAGAGAAATAAGAGTGTTGTACAAATAGGAGTTTTATCTTTCTAGGACTCCTCTGGTCATGACAAAAATAACAAAGGAGGTTTTTGTAGATGTGGGTCAAGGGGGAGTTTTGAATGGTGGGAATGATGGAAATGATGATCCTTTAAGATGTCAGTAGAAAATATTTTTGTAAAAAGGAATGGATGGACCCAACAAATAGGGCATGATTTTAGAAACACATGGAAAGTGGTTTAACTTGATTTGGAGTTGTGAGGATTTACCTATGATTTTGCAAAGTGGGACAGACACGAATAAATGGCCCAATAATCCACACAACATAGAAAGTATATGGAAAAATGCACACATACTAGCCCATGAGTTTACATACACCTAGGATCTTGAACCACTCCATTTGGAGCTAAAATGGATGATCTAAAGATTTTAAAAGGTGGGCTCTTAATAACTCAAATTTGAATTTAAATTTAAATAGTATAGAGAACTTTGTTGGAAAATATAGCATAGAATTTTGGATAGAGGAAGATTTTAGGAACCTGTAGGATTTTGAATCACCAAATTTGGAGTGGATATGAATTTAATATGGATTTTTGATTATCTCTGAAAAAAAGAAAAGGATGAAGGAATTTACCAAATGGCTAAACAGCGCACCGGGTGCAGGATAGTCAATGGGCCGGCCCAGTCGCTCGGCCTAGCGGCTAGGGCGGCGCCAAAGGCGCATTCCTTGGAATGCACCTTCACAACAGGGAGGCTGATAGCACGGGGTATGCCCCCCTCCCCCGTCAGCGGCCCAGTCCCAATGGCTGGCCGACAAGCGGGGACCCTTGGCAGGCTCGTCTTCCTCCTCCCGCCCACACAAAGGAAAGGCAGGGAAGGGCCGAGGGCACACCGAGGCTTGCTCCACCAGACGCCTCCGGCGAGGTTCTGCCCGCCGGTGGGCGCAGGAGGCTTTGTCGCGCCCATCCCCGAGCTATGCGCCGGCAAGGGAGGGCCACAAAGGCGCCGACGTGGAGGGCCGCAGAAGAGACCATTGGCCTCCACTAGCCTTTGGTGCATGATGCCCCGAGGAGGAACAATGATGATGGGGAGGAGAATAGCAACATCGAGGAGGGCACGCTGGAGAATCCAGGGCGAGGGGGCTCGGATTTGGGGCGGAAGCCACCGGTGGGCTTCGGCCATGGAAATGGCAGGAGGGGCATAGGGGGGTTGGGGAGCCGGTCCAGGGGGAGGGGAGAGCCAAGGGGGATGAGTGGGGGCTCGGGAGCAGTCCTATAGGCGGGGGCAACCGGAGGGAGCTTGGGTGGCCTCGGACGCGCCTGGGGCGCGGTGCGCACGCACGCCAAATGCGCCAAGGAGGTTTTTAATTGTAGGGAAGGGGCGTGGGAGGTCGAGGGGAGGTCAATGGCGCGTTGGGATGCTATAACGAGGACGGAGGCAATCTACAGGACAAGATGCATGGGAGAGCACCTAAACTACATGCCGACAGCATGGTCACCACGCCAACCCTTGTCCATAGTAATTGTTAGCCGCCAAAAGGTTGTCTGGAGAGATAGGCATGCATATAGGAGAGCTATGGTGAAGTGGAAGGGTAAATGAAGCTGGGTAAATGGGAGTTTTACAGGGGGTATAACTAGAGGCTCATCTAACGGGTTTCTATTGTGATCTACTTGCAACAAAACCATGTCTAATGGTTCCGGTTATGGAAGGACTACATCTCCACCAATTTTGATGTCAGGGAGATCAATGCACAAGGTACTTGTAGTTCAAGGCTACAATTACAGCCCTAAACCTAGTTCAGATGGTTTGCTCATTCATTCCACATGAGCATGCCATATTTGGGTTTGGTTTGATGCATAGGTATGCAAGTGAGATTGTGGAAAAGTTTGGGGTCATTAGCATGATCAGAAGGGAAGGAGAGGTGCTTCCATGGTAAAAAGAGAGGGAATAAGAGAGATTTACCCCCCAAATATTTGACCAGAGGCCAAGGCAAAGTTACTTGAGGTAGAAGAGGGATATAATATGTTGTGGTAAAAAGTTAGGGGCAAGGGGAATCTTTTTGGGCCCACTTTTCTTGTCCACAAGTTTATGGGTGAAGGTGTTTGTGATGTGATTGGGCTAGGCACGGGAATCCTATGACCTTGAGATTTACCAGGGGTAAATGGTAAGTCCATTTGGTCCTGATCACAAGTTTTGAGATGATTTCAAGAAAGTTGATAATGTAAACTTGGTAAACCCTACAAATGGATAGAAATGGATTTCTATAGATCTGATCATGCAATTCTATTCCGCTTGATGGACCACTTGATGTGGCATAATCATTTGGGTAGTAGAGAATGCCCACAAAGCTTGGGATCAATAGGATATACTTCACAATGTAAAGTTGATCAAATTTAGCTCTGGACAGGAATGGCTTTAGGATATTTTGGTGAACCAAAACAATTGGGATTGAGATGAAACTAGTCGAGATGACCACATATATCATATGTGACATGCTAGAATTTTCTTGGATTTATTTGAGAATATTTCTTTAGAAATATTTCAAATGCTTGGAATTGGCAGAAATGGTTTTCAAGGTTTTTTTCCAATACTTTGAACATGACCATGTCTTGAAACTCTTATATATGGATGATATATGTCCAGTGAGTTTTCCTAAAAAAATTCAAATATTTTCAAAGCATTTAAATAATTTTTCCCTATAAATGACCATTTCTGGCCTTAAGAAAAGGCCTTTAAATAAAATATGAAAATAATCTTTAAAAATAATATTTTGTGGTTTTGGGAAGTTATATATACTAGTCGACAACCCGCACATTCGCACGGGCTTTAATATTTAATTATGAATTAATTTTATTTTTTGATAGTTAGGAGGGAAAACTAATTATTGGTCCGACATAAATTATTATGGTTCCGTTGGTTATTCACCAAAGTTCTTTCATACAAACAAACATCAGTGAAAATCCAATATTTCATAGCCCGAAGCGGCATATCTTGAAAACAAACAGGAGAGGGCAATTGGACGTGAGCGATTGAGAGAGATACGTGATTGATTTTGTTTAGTATGAGAAAGTTGGTACAGGGGGAGAGAGGTACGTGATAGATTTGGTTAGAGCTACGCGAGAGATGGAGAAAGTTTTTTCCTTATGGGAGAGAGGTACGTGAGAGTTTTTACATGATTGAGTTTCTTTATAAGATATGTGCGGGATTGGTTCATGGCAGAGAGATAAGTTTTGCAGAGATAAATGAGGCGTGAGAGATTGATAAAGGGTTTTTATGGAGAAATTGAGAGATCTGGTTCGTGGAAGAAGGATACCTCATTTTTTTCCTCTGCGTCAATCTACACCGTTCTAATTCGGCACCACCTGATTAACTGCTCGTAAAATCTAATTAACGCGAGAATTTCTAGGAAGTGCCTAATTAGTATAGGTATAGATATAGTAGGTTCCAAATAAAGCATTTGGGGGAAAAGGATCCACCCAATTTGGGGACTTGCAGTGCAAATCTCAAATCAAGGGGTTTTGCAAACGTAATTTGATTAAAACCTATTTGGCCAAAATAATATTTTGTAAAAATATAATCAAGTCCTATTCACATGGCATGATCATTGGACAAGAGTGGGGATCAAGGAGAAGAGTTTTGAGAGTAGGAGGGATTTTATGAATATAGAGCACTAGCAAGCAATCAGACAATCAGCAATCAAGTCAAGCATAACAAGTACACAAAAGTTTTTAATTGGCCCTGATATTTGAGTCATGATAAATTAGTCATGAGGAAAATAAAAGGGTGTGACAGACCTACCCCACTTACAAGAATCTCGTCCCCGAGATTCCTAAGCTAGGCGGGGAAGGATGCGGAAATCCAGAGGTGAGGTAGGCTTCACGTTCCCGTGTGGCTTCTGCTCGCGCGTGTTTGTCCTTCTGGATCTTGAAGTGCCTGAAGATATGCCTTCGAGTGCATTATTAACTTCTTCTAAGGGTGAACGGGGCTCCAGCATCCTTCTAGGCTTTCCTAAAGGTTAAGGATTTTGTGATGAGGTCTGGGCAAGGCCTGGCCTACGTGTGTATTCCCAAGTCGGAATACGTGGCCAAGTAATGTGACTGTGCTAGTCACGGGGTTGCTCACATTGGTTAGTGCCATCTGGATGTCACGTGTTAGAATAGAAGGATTGAGTCTTGGTGAGCTTCTCGTTGACGGGGATGTCCTTATCTTCCTTAAGTCAAGAGATCTTCAGTCGTAGGTGGTCTTCATCCTTGAGACTGCTGAGGTGTGTTATTGTGGGCTTCTCGTCGAGATCTTCTGTTTGTGTAAGTTGCCCAGGTAGATTCTTCATTCTTCTATGGTCGTTTGTCTTCATCGTCATGGACGCACATTTCTGGAGGGTTTTTGAGTGTTTGGTCTACTCGTTTCTCTATGGCAAGGTTTGCGATGAGTCTCTAGGCAGGTTTTAGTGGGCTTCTAGACAAGATTGCCTATTGAAAGTATAGATCAGTCATCTAATCCCCAAGGTCTAGGTGTTGGCAAGCTGGGTGAACTACCTTTGACAGGTGTCTTGCCATGATCGAGTCAGGGTTTACACCCTAGATTGGACCAACAAGGGGCTGGTAAGGAAGTCATGATAGTCGTCCACTCCATTCCAGACATTTGAAGGGAGTAGGAATGTCATGATTATCGTACACCATCAAAGTGGTGGAGTGAGGGGTGTTATTACCTCCTCAGTTCCTTCCTAGTCAGGAACTAATAGGTGACTGGTTAAATCAAGGGGCTCTTAATCCTCTTGGTGTGCAAGGGCTTCTTCATGCTTGGACGTCAGTGCTTCTTGATATAGTCTATTTGATGTAGCTCGCAGAGGAGTCGTTGTTGACTTCGTTTTGCTTCTTCTCCGTCTTTGTCCCTAAATTATATAGATCCCTAAATTATCCCTAACATCACCCGATTCCTTCTACCATCATTCACCGAGAAGCATGGTATTATGATCAAGATCATTCGACTAAATCCAAGTTACTTTGAACCATATGGTTTAATTAATATCGAGCACCTATTGGAGTCACCTATGTAGATCCAAGGTTTAAATCTAGCAAGAGCTCCCTACTAATCCAATTTGCTCAACGAACAAGTAAGTTATGCTACTCTATCAGTCTTGATCCACCAAGTCCACTCACCATCATAAAACCTTGTAATCCATCAAAGGGTCTGAACTGCTTGCTCAAGACATCTATTATGCCCAAAATCAAATCATTGCCTGCAAATAGTACATCCTCAGAATGATCCTTCCTGATGGCATCAAGGTTCTAGTGCTAGCATAAGAATGAAGCATGTCGTGAGAAAATGTGTCTCCACCTTCTTGTACCCAATCTCGCACCCGGAGCCCATCGGCATCCTATGGCCCCAACACCACCGATAAGCCACCCTATGGCATCTGCCGTGAGAAAACAATGATAGTTGGCGCCCATCGTGGGGCCATCCATGGCGCCGTTTGGGTTCATGCTCCGGGCAGGACCTCTCGCCATTCCCCACCACCGCCGCTTGGCCCGGCGAAACCATGGGGGGCTCATGGGGCTTGTTGCGGCACGCCCTGCGGGCGACTCCGACGGCCTAGCGGCCGACATCGACGCACTCACCGAGCGCTTCGGCTAGCTCAGCCATGCCGAGGATCCGGCCGCGGGTGAGTACGCCGTGGCAGTACTCGTCTGCGCCGGCCCGCTCACAGCCGTGGGTTAATAATGCCGGTCTTATCTTATTCCAGGTTTTGAATAATCTAGCAATACTAATCAGAACATTGTCGACGAGGAGTGACCGAACACTTGAGGGAACGAACGGTCTCACTATCTCTTCATTCAGTAGTTGAAGCTTATCCGTAGAGAAGTTATGGTACAGAAGTAGGAGAAAATGCATCGGTTGTTGATATTGGATGAGATAGCGCGAGAAGGGAACAAAGAATTCCAACTGGCTATGGCGAGCGCTCTCCTACTGCTAGTGGCTTAGCTTCGGGGCTCGACTCCTCAATGGAATAAAGATAGAGAGCGTACTCGCTGCGGCCCGCCCCAGCCGGTCCCATGACCGTGAGGGGGTGATGGCCATCACCTCCTCCACCGCCTCCGGACGGGCGCGGGTAACGGCCACCGCTGCTGCCGCCCGCATCGGCACGTCCGACCCGGTCGATGCGGCCCTCTGGGGCTTGTGCACCCCGATCGCCCCGACGGCAAACCTTGATACCGCCGCGGCCGACCTCGAGGTGGCTCATTGCATCCTCTTCGAGGATGTCAAAGCCCTCGCCGCCACGCGCCACCGCATGGAAGCGGCACAATGGGAATACGCCTCTGCTTACGGCCTTACCCCGGCTGGCGCTGAGCCCAGCCGACGTGGGCCATGCGCGACCGCGACCGCGTGGTCGCCGAAATCCTCGGCAGCAAAATGCCCGTCTACGACACCCCTGCAGCTAACCTGCGGGCCTAAAGGTGGCCTACAAGGAACTAGACACCTTGGAGGCCGAAGAGCGTGCCGCCCACGAGTGCCACATCATGGAGCTTATCTATGCTGCTAACGCACAGCAGCATCAGCTCACGCTAGGCGGCACCGCCGCTGAAGGCCCCTGCCCCGAGTGCGAGGGCACGGGAACTGTCGGCCGCCAGGCGACGCAGTACTCCTGTTACCCTCATGTCTCTAGTCGTCGGGTTGAGACGCACCACCCTCGGCCCTCTCAGCCGTCGAGGAGTGAGCAGCCGGTTGTTAGCAGTCGGCGCACCAACGAGCCGCCTCGAAGCGGCCACTACCGCGAAGCATCGGCATCTGGCAGCCGGCACAGCCGGGGGCACACACCACCCCCGCAACACGGGGCGCGTCAATCAAGGCGGCCCACCATCCGCCGCGAGCTCTCAGCCTGGCTCGGGCCACGCGTCTCCCATAGCAAGGACGATGCTCACAACTGCATCGACCAACTCGCGCAATCCGCCCTCCTCGAGGAGGAGGGTTCGATCGGCCCAGCTTGCATCGGACCCCGGATCCGCACCGAGCCATTTCCGAAGGGCTTCACGCTCCCTAGGGACACCCCGAAGTACAACAGGGCCGCCAAGCCAGCAGACTGGCTGATCGACTACACCACCGCATTGGGCATCGCCAGGGGAAGCAAACGTTTGGTCGTTCGCTACGCCCCCCTCATGCTCATCGCCTTGGCCCGCACCTAGCTCAACATCCTGGCGGCCGGTAGCATCAACACGTGGATGGACTTCGAGGAAGCCTTCGTCCGCAACTTCGCCGGCACCTACAAGCGGCCTGGCCGGCCCCGTGAACTTGCTAGGTGCGTTCAGGGGCCGGACGAATCCCTCCGCGACTACCTCACCCGGTGGACCAAGCTCCACAACTCTTGTGAGGGAGTGCACGATGTGCAAGCCGTGCAATACTTCATCGAGGGTTGCCGGGATGGCACCCCTCTCAAGCACAAGCTTCTGTGCTCCGAGCTGGCCACGCTGGCCGAACTCGTGACCAAGGCGGAGAAATACGCCATGGCCGACTTGGCCATCCGGGTCAAGATGACCCCGCTGGCCAAGGCGACAACGACGTCGGTCGCGGCCCGGTCGGCTGCCTATAACTGGCAGCAGCAAAGAAACAAGCGCAAGAACGACCAGCCGGATCCCCGCTATGGGAGCCGGTAGGTCAACACTATCGAGGATTAAGGGCCGGCTGCCTAGCCTTCCAGCCAGTGCCAGCGCATCGGCAAGGCTCCCTGGCAGCCGAAGCTCACCTTCGAGAAACTGCTCAATCTTCCATGCAAGAATCACTAGGGGGCCAAACCCTCCACGCACACGCTCCGACAGTGTAGCTTCTCACAGCGATTGGCCCGGGGGGGACAGCCTTCTGGCTCCCCCCGTGCCGCCAGCCCGTGCGCCCGCCCCAGTCCAAGCTGCCGCCCCGGCGCCGGCAACGGCCCCAAACGATAGTCACCTAGTCGACCAGTACCCCAACCAAGATGGTTGCTACATTGTCTTCACCAGTGAAGAGACGGGCAAACACGCAGAGCGTCGGCTCCGCCGTGAAGTGAACACCACCATTCCGGCAACTCCCCAGTTCATGCACTAGTCGGAGAAGCCGGTCATGTGGAGCCAGGCCATCCATCCCCCGGTGATGTCGAATCCCGGCAGCTACGCCTTGGTCCTCGACCCCACCATCGCCAACAAGGATCGAGCCTGCCGCTTTACGCGGGTGCTGATAGATGGTGGCAGCAGTATCAATATCCTCTACCTCGACACGATGCACAAGCTGGGGCTAAAGATAGAAGACCTACAGGTGAGCCAGATGGTTTTCCACGACATCATTCCTGGAAAGTCTTGCTCCCCCGTAGGCAAGATCACGCTCGACGTCCTCTTCGGCGGACTCGGCCACTTCCACCGCGAGCCAGTACTGTTCGAGGTCGTGGACCTCACAAGCCCCTAGCACGCGCTGCTGGGTCGGTCGGCTCTAGTCAGCTTCATGGAGGTCCCACACTACGCCTACCTCAATATCAAGATGCCGGGCCACAAGGGAATCATTACCGTCAAGGGCGACTACAAGATATCACTCGAATGCTCTCGAGACGTTAGCCAGCTGGCCGAGGCCCTGGAAATCGCCAAGGAGAAGCGGCAACTCGACCGGCTCGTGGCCCTTGCCACCAGCCAGCCGGCCGTGTCGGCTCCTCCCTCGCAATCCACCGGCGAGGCCTCCTTCCAGCCGTCCAAGGACACCAAGCAAATCCCGCTCGACCCGGCCAACCCGGCTCAACGCGTCATGATCGGCTCCCGCCACAACCGCAAATAGGAAAGCGAGCTCGTCGAGTTCCTCCGTGAGAATCAGGACATCTTCGCGTGGTCCCCAAGGACATGCCGGGTGTTCCGAGGAAGTTCTCCGAGCACAAACTACATGTCCGACTGGACGTCAAGCCGGTCAAGCAACCCCTACGCCGCTTCTCCGAGGAGAAGCGGCACACTATAGGAGAAGAGATCGCCCGGCTGCTCGCGGCCGGGTTCATCATGGAAGTGTTCCACCTAGACTGGCTGGCCAACCCAGTCTTGGTGCTGAAGAAAAACAAGACCTAGCGCATGTGTATAGACTACACCAGCCAGAACAAGGCATGTCCTAAGGACCCATTCGCCCTACCACGGATCGATCAAGTTATCGACTCCAAGGCCGGCTGCGACTTGCTGTCCTTCTTGGACGCCTATTCCGGCTACCACCAAATCAAGCTAGACCCGGAAGACCGGCTCAAAACCTCCTTCATCACGCCCTTTGGGGCGTAGTGCTACATCACCATGTCCTTCAGCCTGAAAAAGGCAGGTGCCACCTGCCAACGGTGCATGCAAAAGTGCCTTCTGCCTCAGATAGGCAGGAACGTCCACGTCTACATCGACGACATTGTCGTCAAAAACATGAAGCACTTGAGCATCCTCGACGACCTCCGAGAGAGCTTCGCGAACTTGCGTGAATACAAGGTCAAGCTCAACCCGGAAAATGTGTCTTCGGTGTTCCCGCCGGTCAACTCTTGGGTTTCTTCGTGTCCACCCGTGGCATCGAAACTAACCCCGAGAAGATCCGTGCAGTCGAGCGGATGCCAAAGCTGACCCAGCTCCAAGATGTCCAGAAGTTCACCAGCTGCCGTGCCTCGCTCACCCTGTTCATCAGCCGGCTGGGGGAGAAGGCCCTGCCCCTCTACGGGCTCCTTCGCAAGATGGCTCTCATCGAGTCGGGTTAAACCAAGAAGCCGGGCACCTTCGACTGGCCTGACGAGGCGGACGAGGCCTTCCACGGCCTCAAGAAGGCTCTCACCCGTGCGCCAATCTTGGCCATGCCGGCTAAGAAGGAACCACGGCTCGCGTACATCGCCGCGACGACCCGGGTCATCAGCGTCGTGCTGGTGGTCGAACGGCCGGAGGAGGGCAAGGCCCTTCCGGTCCAGCGACCCGTCTACTACCTCAGCGAGGTCCTCTCCGCGTCCAAGCAAAACTACCCCCACTACCAGAAGATGTGTTACGGTGTCTACTTTGTTGCCAAGAAGGTCAAACAATACATCAAAGAGCACACCATCACCGTGGTGAGCATGGCCCCGCTCGGCGGGATCATGAGCGGCCGGGACTCCACCGGCCAGACTTCCAAGTGGGTGATCGCCCTCGCCAATCACGAGATCCGGTACGAGCCAAGAACTGCCGTCAAGTCGCAAGCATTGGCGGATTTCCTCGTCGACTGGGCGGAGATGGAGTTCGTCCTGCCACCCCCGGACTGCACGCATTGGCGAATGCACTTCGACGGCTCGAAGATAAGGACCGGCCTGGGTGCCGACATAGTCCTCTCCTCCCCGAAAGGTGATCAACTCAAGTACACCCTCCAGATCAACTTCGCCACCTCTAGCAACGTGGTGGAGTACGAGGCCATCATCCATGGCCTCTGGCTCGCCAAGGAGATCGGCATCCGGCGCATCCTCTGCTTCGGTGACTCCGACCTAGTGGTGCGGCAAGTTTCGCGTGAATGGGATGCCAGGGATGCCAACATGGCCAGCTACCATTTCCTCGTGCAACAACTCACCGGCTCCTTCAAGGGCTGTGAGTTCCACCATATCCCCCAAGCGGATAATGAGGCGGCAGACGCGTTGGCAAAAATTGGCTCCACTCGATAGGCCATCCCAGCCTGTGTCTCTCTCGAGCGGCTGCTCAAGCCGTCTGTCAAGCCCTCCCCAGAGTCGGAGTCAATCTTCGTAACGGCAAGTGCTACCGGCCCATCAACAGCGCTGACGGCCTCCACGGCAACTTTGTCGTCGGCTCTCAAACCGCCGGTTACCCAGCCAGCCCCGATCGAACCGGCGGCACCTTGAGCACACAGACCCGACGACGCGGTCGATATGATGGTCATCGACCAGCCGGCTCCAAGGGCCGGTGAGCCAGGCTCGGGGGCTGACCAACCAGCCTCGGGGGCTCCCGAGAAGGTCCCGAGGGCTGACCAACCAGCCTCGGGGGCTCCCGAGCAGGTCCCGGGGGCTGGCGAGCCGGTCCCGGGGGCTGATCAACCTGCCCCGGGAGTTCTCCAGCCGGCTGCCGTCGCAGCCCCCTCATGGGCCCAGCCCATCTTGGCGTTCCTTTTACAAGGCGAGCTGCCTTCGGACGAGGATCTAACTAGGCAGATCCAGCGTCGGGCCTCGGCTTACAGCATCATCAACAACAAGCTCGTCCACCGCAGCACCACCGGCGTCTTCCAGCGGTGTGTCGAGGCGGAAAAAGGCCAAGAGATCCTCCTCAACATCCACCAGGGGGAGTGCTGGCATCACGCCACCTCCTAGACCCTAGTGGCCAAGGCTTTCCGCCATGGCTTCTATTGGCCCACGGCTCTCGAGGCGGCCAAGAAATTGGTCGACGAATGCGAGGGCTGCCAACGCTTCAGCATGCAATAGCCCTCCAAACCATCCCCCTCTCGTGGCCCTTTGCCGTTTGGGGGCTGGACATGGTGGGCCCCTTCAAAACCACTTGAGGCGGCATGATGCACTTGCTAGTGGCCGTGGACAAATTCACCAAGTGGATCGAAGCACGACCCATCAAGAACCTTGACGGCCCCACGGCCGTCCGGTTCATGGATGACATTACAGTACGCTATGGCGTCCCCCACAGCATCATCACCGACAAGGGCACCAACTTTGCCAAAGGCGCGCTCGTGCGTTTATGCTCCAAGCAAGGGAGCCGGCTCGACCTGGCCTCTCTCGCTCATCCGCAATCGAACGTCCAGGTCGAGAGGGCAAACGGCCTCATCCTATCCGGCATCAAGCCCTGGCTCGTGACTCCGTTGGTCAGGTCGGCCAGCGGCTAGATCGACGAGCTGCCGGCCATCCTTCGGAGTCTCAGGACCACCCCTAACCGTTCAACCGGCTACAACCCGTTCTTTCTCGTGTATGGGTCGGAGGCGATCATCCCCACCGACATCAAATTCGACTCGCCTCGGGTCACCCTATACATGGCGAAGGACGACAAGGAAGCAAGAGAAGACGGTGTCGACCTGCTCGAGGAGGCTCGCGATCTAGCCTTGAGCCTGACGGCAATCTACCGAGAGAAGCTCCGGCATTATCACAGCAAGAGGAACCGGCCGCTCTCATTCCACGAGGGGGGCCTGGTCCTCAGATGGATCCAACGAACCGCCAGTCGGCACAAGCTGTCCTCCCCATGAGAGGGCCCATTCATCGTCAGCAGGGTGCTACACAACAATGCGTACTATCTAATAGACGCCCAAAAGCCACAGAAGCGCAAGAGAGACGCCTCCGGCGAAGAAACAGAGCGTCCTTTTGGGCTTATGAATGCAATGGGCGTCCCAAGCCTGCTCTTGGGGCGTGCCCCATTTCGTTTATCTCAAAGCTTTCCACACTCACCGGCTCCCCGGTCCGGCTCCCGGGCCCGGGGGCTAGCCGGCTAGACCTAGAAGCGTCTCTCCGCAGAAAAGACTAAGTAAATGTTGTCCGCCCAAGTCTCCCCACCCTTACTAGCTACAGACCGACACCCGACTGTCCGGCTGACGGGGCCTCGGGACGGCAAGGTTCGGCTCGCACCAAAGGTCGAAACGGAAAGGGATCTTTTCTAGGCCCAGTCGGACACTTGCCGCGTCTCTAGCCGCTTCACTTACCCTGAAAAAACCCTCCACAATTCCTATGTTTTGAAACGGCTCCCTCGAGGCAAATGCCCCGACCTAGCCACAGATCGGCTCCCGGCTGGCGGGCTGGCGGGGCTGAAGCCAAAGGGGAAATGGAGTAGAAGTGCAAAGGGACGTGGCGGGTGAAAAAGGGGTAAGATGGAGGCGGCAAGATTCATAAGGCATAAAACACAAAGTATTCATAACGTAAAGCAAAACGGCCCGCGCCCGACGTTCAATTCATTACATATACACCCCCAATGGGTGGATAGTATCCAAGTTCAAAGTGCAGGAAAGAAGAAAAAGAAAGAGCAAAACAGGAAGATGCCCGGGGGCTCAAGCCACCCGCGTGTCGCCAGCTGGTGCGTCGCCAGCCGACACGTCGAGAGGCGGCTCGGTCCTCGTCCTGGAGGTGCTCGCGGCCTTCGGGTGGGCCGCCTTCTCGCCGCTCGAGTCGGTGCTCTCGTCGGCAACTTCGGCGTCGTCCGGGCCCTGGGGGATACCGAAGGAGTCCTTGGGCAGAGGCTCGCCGTCTTCTCCAAGGGGTGGCAAGAACTCATCCGCATCGACAAACGACACGAGCTCGTTACCCCACAAGACAAGGGCCAGCTCGCGAGCCTCCCGCTCTACGGCCGGCACGTCCCACATCATCACTAGCCGGGAGAGGTCCACCCCCCGGTACCACGAAGTGACGAACCGAAGTGCCATCTACACTCCGGCTCGAGCAGTCGAGGCTTTCCAAGCCTCAAGGCAGGAGAGGGCATGCTCAAGCCACAGCGCAATGCGATGCGTTGGAGCTCCTCCGCGGCCTGGCCATAGCACGGCGATGACCTCCTTGCCGACGGTCTTCAGCCGCTCCATGCTCCGCTCGAGATGGGTCATCCGCATATCGATGGCGAGCCCGATCTCGTCCACATCCCATGGGGCATGCTCATCAATGGAGCGGCCGAACCCCCGGAGGTGCTCCCAGTGCTCCTCAATGGCATGCGCGGCACGGAGGTGGTTCTCCGGGAACCGCATTGAGGGGAAGAAGGGAAGAAGAGAAGGAAAACCAGATGAAGCACAAAGATGCGACAAGAAGAAGGCATGCAGTCGAAAAAGAAAGAAACAAGCGCTTACCTTCGATCGCATCATCCACATTGATGGCGAATTTGAGCGCCGCCGCCCGCTCGGCCGCCCGAGCCGCTTCCGAGGCGGCAAGAGAGCCCTTGGCCTCCTCGAGCAACTTCTCGAGGCGGGTCACCTCGCCTTGGAGGGCGGCAGTCCTCAAGGCGGCGTCAGCCGCCTCCTTGACAGCCGCCTCCCGGGCCGCCACCTCCTTCGCTGCCTCGGCCTTGAGCCGATCGCGGATCGCCTCGCCGTCAACCAGCAGCGCGGCCAGCCGGTCTGTCTCCTGCGCGGCTGCCTGGATATCCCGCACCAGTCGTTTCCGCTAGGCGGCGAGCCCGGTCTTTTCCCCCCGAAGGGCGGCCAGCTCGCCTGCGTAACAACAATAACATCAGTAAAACAGATGTAAAGCCGCCGAATCCCGGGGCTATACGCCTCCTCCCGCCAAATGCAACTCACCTTGCACGCGGGCCAGCTCCTCCTCCGGACGGTAGAAGCCATACTTGTCGCGGTCGTGGATGGCGACCGCCTTCGCAAAGAGATTCTACCGCAAGGAGGCTCCCTCCTGTTGCAAAAGGGGGAGAACATCGAAAACACGCTCGAAGGAGATCCAGCACGGCTGCCCGTCAGCCGGTCAGCCGACCCGCATCTCGGGGGCTACACCCAGTGGGTGCGCTTGCGCGCCCCCACTAAAAATACTAAAGACGGAAGAAGAAGCTTACCTCAGCACGCCGAAGGGTGGTGTCCGCTGCGTTCGCGAACCGGGTCAGATCCTGCCAGCACCGGTCCAGGACACTCCCCAGATCCCCAAAGGAGGAGACCGGGCCGCCTGTCGGAGGTGCCGGTAGGTCCGGCACGTTCGCTAGCGCCTCCTAGTCCCGGCTGACCTCCGGCATCGACCGCAGGATTTGCCGAGCACGGCCACCGCTACCGCCAGTGCTTGCCGCGGCTCCGGCCGCTGGGGGCGGGTTGATAACGGTGAGGGACCGGGAGTCGCCTCCCGCCCGCCCCCGCCAGGCACCGTCGCTGCCTCACCTACTGGCCGCTGCGGTGCGTCGGTCACGTCGGAGGGCCGCTCCACCTCCATAACAGCCGCCTGCGGCGGCGCCTCCGGAGCCGGCGGGATCACCTCCTCCCGGGCTGGCTCAAGAGCTGGCGGGATCACCTCCGGCACTTCATGCCGAGCAGCCTCGGGGGCCGGCTCCATCACTATCTCCCATGCGGGTGGGGCGGTGGCAAATGCATGGCCGCATCTCGTGGCTTGCTGGAGGGGGGTCTTGACATACGGGTGGACTTCGCCGCCGAGTCTTAGGCTTGCAATGGCTCGGTCGCCCCTCTACGCCGCCGGCCGCTTGAAGTTTCGGAGCATGCGGCCCCTCCCCGTGTGCCGGACTGGAAGGCTCGCAGCTCCGCGAGCCTCCTCTTCTCGTCCCTCTAGGTGACCGCAAGCTCGCGGGCCAGCCGGATGGCAGCAGCTGCCTGCTGATCGGGCGCCCCTTCCTCTTAGAGCTCGATGGGGTCACTGCGGCATCTAAGCCCCGGTCATCGACCAGCTCGTAAGACGAAAACAGGAAAAAAAACAAGGGAAGAAGCGCAAAGGACTTACACGACGATGAGGGGCATGGCTCGCTTGGCGCGAGGCGGCGGCTTCCGCGCAGCCACCTTGACTCGCTTCGGGTCGGGCAGTGGAGCCACCGACCCCTCCTGGGCCGGCCTTTTTCCCTGCCGGTCGGCTTGGTGGCTGGGCCTCGTGGCGGGCGCTCCTCGCTCCTCCGGTCTGGGTGTGCTGCAGGAGGAGGTCCATCGAGGATCATCAGCTCATCATCATCGTCGTCGTCGTCATCTGTCCAATCGCGGATGGTGGGGCCAAGAGGGAACTCACCCGCTCCGCCGGATCCCCCGGCTGCTCCGGACCCTCCGGCTCCGCTGGGAGCACCGCCTCGTGGCCCCGCTGGCTCGTCGGCCTCCCCGGAGGAGTCCACACCCTCTTCCGTGGGACCCCTCGTCAGGAAGTCCCGGGAGTCGAAGTCCGCCCGCCTCGCCTGAAAGATTTGCGGATGCGGGCCGTCTGGAGTGTTTTGTCGCACCAGCCGCTGCGGTCAGCACCCCATCATAAGTTCTCCTGCCGGCTACCGGCTGGGGATATCAAGCAAAAGACAAACCTCTACAAGAAGACTTACCAAGGGGGGCAGTTGATGCAGTCATATGGCTCCATGTCGAACGACCGCGAAGCGGGCTTCAGCTTGAACGTCGTGAGGGCGTTCACCCGCTTCGCCACCTGAGTCAGCGTTAGCTCTACGGTGGACTGACGGCAAGGGTCGTGTCGGCCTGACATGTCGCAGATCCGGTGCGGCCTCACCTGAAGAGGTGACACCCGGCGCGATATGATGGCTGCCACCAGGTCGGAGGCGACCAGCCCCTCAGAGCTCTTCAGCTCCCCGAGCCGTCCCAGCTCCTCCAGAGCGACGCCGCACAGGGCCGACGCCGGCCAGTTCTGCTGGGATGACTGGCAGTCCTCGAACGGCGGCAGTCTGATGTAGTCCGTCGCCGGGTCGACATTCCGCACGTAGAAGAATGTGCGGTGCCACCCCTTGATGTAGTCAATCAAATAAAGGGGAGGGAAGCGGGCAACGCCGCGGTAGCACACTACAGTGCCCCCGCACGGGTTGTTGATCAACGGCTTGAGATAGAATAGCACGTTGAAGAGGCCAAGAAAAGGAAGAACTCCCAGATACCCCTCACACAATGCCTCGAAGGCAGAGAGATACAAGATGGCATTTGTGCCAAGATTGTGGGGTTGAAGGTCGAGGGTTTCAAGGAAGAGGCGGAAGAAGTTGCTCACTGGGAGCGTGAAGCCCCGGGAGAAGTACCAGAGGAACACTATTCATTCCCCTGGCTGTGGCACCGGCACCAGCTCGCCGCCCGGCGCACGGGCGGCCACCCGCTCGGGCAGTGGAAGCATCCACGCCTTGCGCAGCTCCTCGATATCGGCATCAGTGATGAAGGATCCTCCCGAGCTGCCGCTGTGTCCGTCGGCCATCTCAGTTGTGGGACGGCGTGCGGGCGCGTGCGCGGGCTCGAGCGTGGCAACACGACGAGAGGCGAGGTCAGGAAGCGAGGAGCAATGGTGAGAAGGGCTGCAAGGGGGCAAGTGGGGCGCGGGTACCCCGCCCCTGCCCTTCCCTCCCCTTTTATAGGGGGGACGTGACCGGGGACGTGGGATCATCTGCGCCCACGTTCCCCGGAAATCACACGCGAGTGGGTCGCTTCGGGCTGTAATGGCCGTATCGGGGCGCAGGGGATCTGGCCCCGGCCCCAAGGCCTACCAGGCTACGCCTGGGCCCTACCGGACTAGGCCTAGGTGACGTCCCGTCTCCCCATGTGCGGGGCCCAGCGCATCATTACGCACCACGTGGCAAGTCACGTGCCGGCCCATGCCCTGGAGCGACACGCCAGAACACGAGGCGTGGGGTCCAGCGGCTGGCTCGGCTGCCCCTTCGCCTTCGAGCCGGAGGCGAGCTAGGCTGGGGGGAAGTTGCCGGCACCCCACCGTCCGCTGGACGTCGGCCCCCGCCAGCTACGGGGGCTATTGACAGGGTTTATATCCCCGGGTAGGCCAAGGCAACGGGGTCTTCCCCTGTCCGCTTCGAAGAAAAACCAATTGGCTGGCTCGACGAGGCCGGCTGGGGACACGCCACACGAGCCGTCTCCGGCTGGCATTTCACCCGGCTGGTCTAATGGCCGGGCGTGCTCCCGCCCAGCTGGCCAAGTAGCCGGCTGCCCACGAGTCGGGTTGTCCATTGACTTGGGGACGGACACGCCCTGTCCCGTCTCCCGGTCCGCAGGTATGGCAGCACAACATGACTGGCGGGGCGAGCGACGTTGTGGCCACAGTGGTCGCTGACGTGCCGTCCCACATGGCTACAGTCCATCCGTCCGGCCCGCTGACCTCAGTGAGCGCGGTCGGATGGGGAACAGTTCTAGCACGCCTCTGCCACTTGAGTGCCTGCCTTGGCGTGGCTACAGTGCCGCCGGCCGTACCGACGACCTCGTCCAGTTGGCGCTAAAATATTCCTCCCTGGGTGGCGCGTGCCGAGGCAGGTGGGGGAGGGCCAATCGTGGCAGCCGTCGGCGGGTCCCAGCAGGTATGGAACCGCTCGGCCAGCGGGTCCCGCCCGTGACGAGACGACACAAGCTGCGGGACCCCCTGGCCAGGCGGAGAGGCTGCCAGCCGGGTCCCTCCACCCTCGTACCTAAATCATATTGTAAGAGCCGGGTGGTTGGCCTATAAAAACCCCCGATCCCCCCATGCAACGGGGATGGGACCCCCGATCAAGAACACACACATAGGGAGCTTTCGTACCCTTCCCAGTAGCAGAGGGAGACGAGCCGGCTGCTCCTTTCTTCCTCCTCCGAACACAACTCTAGGAGCACCCCTGTATACTTATCCACCCATCCAATGAATCCAAGCAAGACTAGGGGCATTACCTCCCACGGAGGGCCCCAAACCTGGGTACATCGCGTGTCTCCACCTTCTTGTACCCAATCTCGCACCCGGAGCCCATTGGCGTCCTATGGCCCCAACACCACTGATAAGCCACCCTATGGCATCTGCCTTGAGAAAACGACGACACAAGGTCTTCGAGGTCTTCACACGCTTCTCGTGCACTCCGAGCACTTCATCTACTTTGTCAACTATCGTCGGAAACAACATTAATAAGCAACACAGCAAGCAGAGAAATAAGAGTGCTCTATTAATAGGAGTTTTATCTTTCTAGGACTCCTCTGGTCATGACAAAAATAACCAAGGAGGTTTTGGTAGATGTGGGTCAAGGGGGAGTTTTGAATGGTGGGAATGATGGAAAAGATGATCCTTTAAGATGTCAACAGAAAATATTTTTGTAAAACGGAATGGATGGACCCAACAAATAGGGAATGATTCTAGAAACATGTGGAAAGTGGTTTCACTTGATTTGGAGTTGTGAGGATTTACCTATGATTTTGCAAAGTGGGTCACACATGAATAAATGGCCCAATAATCCACACAACATAGAAAGTATATGGACAAATGCACACATACTAGCCCATGAGTTTAGATACACCTAGGATACTAAACCACAACATTTGGAGCTAAAATGGATGCACTAAAGATTTTACAAGGTGGGCTCTTAATAGCTCAAATTTGAATTTAAATTTGAACAGTAGAGAGAAGTTTTGGGAAAATGTAGGATATAATTCTAGATAGAGGAACATTTTAGGAACCTCTAGGATTTTGAATCACCAAATTTTGAGTGGATATGAATTTAATATGGATTTTTGATTGTCTCTGGAAAAATAAAAGGATGAAGGAATTTACAAAATGGCTAAACAGCGCATCGGGCGCAGGATAGTCAATGGGCCGGCCCAATCGCACAGCCTGGTGGTTGGGGAGACATCAAAGGCGCATTCCATGGAATACGCCTCCACAGCAGGGAGGCGGATAGCATGGGGTGTGCCTTCACTCAACAGGAACCAGGACCCCCCCCCCCCCGTCAGCGGCCTAGTCCCAATGGCTGGCGGACAAGCACGACCTCTTGGCAGGCTCGTCTTCCTCCTACCGCCCACAAAGGGGAAAGGCAGGGGAGGGCCGAGCACGCACCGGCTCTTGCTCCAACAGCCGCCTCCGGTGAGGTTCTGCCCGTCGGCAGGCCTAGGAGAACTTGTCGCGCGCATCCCCGAGTTGCACGCCGGCAGGGGAGGGCCACAGCGGGACAAACACGGAGGTCCGCGGAAGAGACCACCAGCCTCCATTGGCCTTGGGTGCACGACGCCCTGGGGAGGAACGGCGATGATGGGGAGGAGGATAGCAACGTCGAGGAGGGCACGCTGGAGAGTCTAGGGCGAGGGGGGGCTCGGATTTGGGGCGGAAGCTACCTGTGGGCTTCGGCCATGGAAATGGCAGGAGGGGCACAAGGAGGTTGAGGAGCCGGTCCAGGGGGAGGGGAGAGCCAAGGGGGATGAGAGGGGGCTAGGGAGCGGTCTATAGGCGGTTGCAATCGGGGGGAGCTTAGGTGGCCTCGGACGCGCCTGGGGCGCGGTAAGCATGCATGCTAGAGGAGCCTTGAAGGTTTCTGAGTGTCGAGGAGGGGCATGGGAGGCCGAGGGGAGATCAGTGGAATGCTGGGATGCTCTAACAAGGACGGACATGAGCTACAGGACAGGATTTATGGGAGAGCGCCTAAACCGCATGCCGACAGCGTGGTCACCACAGCAGCCCATGTCCAGAGTAACTGTTGGCCGCCAAAAGGTTGTTTAGAGAGAGAGTCATGCATGCACGATAGCTAAGGTGAAGTGGGAGGGTAAATGGAGCTGGATAGATGGGAGTTTTACATGGGGTAAGTTTGCAACGGCAAACTGGACGCTCATCTAAGGGGTTTCTACTGTGGTCTACTTGGAACAAAACCATGTCTAGTGGTTCTGGTTATGGAAGGACTACACCTCCACCAATTTTCATGTTAGGGAGATTAATGCACAAGGTACTTGTAGTTCAAGGCTACAATTACTTCCCTAAACCTAGTTCAGATGGTTTTCTCATTCATTCCACATGAGCATGCCATATTTGGGTTTGGTTTGATGCATAGGTATGCAAGTGAGGTTGTGGAAAAGTTTGGGGTCATTAGCATGATCAGAAGGGAAGGAGAGGTGCTTCCATGGTAAAAAGAGAGGGAACAAGAGAGAGTTACCCCACAAATATTTGACCAGAGGCCAAGGCAAAGTTACTGGTGGTAGAAAAGGGATATAATATGCTGAGGTAAAAAGTTGGGGGCAAGGGGAATCTTTTTGCGCCCACTTTTCTTGTCCACAAGTTTATGGGTGAAGGTGTTTGTGCTGTGATTAGGCTAGGCAGGGGAATCCTATGACCTTGAGATTTACCAGGGGTAAATGGTATGTCCATTTGGTCCTGGTCACAAGTTTTGAGATGGTTTCAAGAAAGTTGATAATGTAAACTTCGTAAACCCTAGAATTGGATAGAAATGGATTTCTATAGATCTGATCATGCAATTCTATTCCCCTTTATGCACCACTTGATGTAGCATCATCATTTGGGTAGTAGAGAATGCCCACAAAGTGTGGAATCAATAGGAGATACTTCACAATGTAAAGTTGATCAAATTTAGCTCTGGACAGGAATGGCTTTAGGATATTTTGGTGAACCAAAATATTTGGGATTGAAATGAAACTAGTCAAGATGACCACATATATCATATGTGACATGCTAGAATTTTCCTAGATTTATTTGAGAATATTTCTTATAGAAATATTTCAAATGCTTCGAATAGGCAGAAATGGTTTTGAAGGGTTTTGTCCAATACTTTGAACATGACCATGTGTTGAAACTCTTATATGTCCACTAAGTTTCGTAAATCTGCTCAAATATTTTAAAGAATTTAAATAATTTTTCCCTATAAAAGACCATTTCTAGCCTTAAGAAAAAGCCTTTAAATAAAATATGAAAATAATCTTTAAAAATAACATTTTGTGCTTTTGGGAAGTTATATATATAGTAGGTTCCAAATAAAGCATTTGGGGAAAAAGGAATCACCCAATTTGGGGACTTGCAGTGCAAATCTCAAATGAGGGGGTTTTGCAAGCCTAACTTGATTAAAACCTATTTGGCCAAAATAATATTTTCTAAAAATATAATTAAGTCCTATTCACATGGCATGATCATTGTACAAGAGTGGGTATCAAGGAGAAGAGTTTTGAGAGTAGGAGGGATTTTATGAATATAGAGCACTGGAAAGCAATCAGACAATCATCAATCAAGTAAAGCATAACAACGACACAAAACTTTTTAATTGTCCCTGATTTTTGAGTCATGATAACTTTGTCATGAGGTAGATCACAGGGTGTGACAGCCCGGGCCCACCCGGGGCTAAAAGGGGCGTGCCATTGTCGGGTCGGGAAGCAAGCGGGGCGGACGAGCGCCCGGGGCTTGATGAAGAACAAGGGAATGTGGCCCCGTGCACGATGGTGATCAACTCCATGATGTGGTCGGCCCATGCGTCAAAGCCCCCGAGCATCGGGCGGGGGCGAAGGACTTCACTTCCTAGCATCAATGCGTCATGCATGTCTAGGTCCCCCACGTGGGAGCGATGAGACGCAGATGTCGAAGGCGCCGCCCTCTCGTCGTACGATCGGGTGGTGCACGTGGCGGCGATGGTGGTGGTGATGCTGGCGGCCTGATATTGTCCACCCAGCACCATGTCGCTGAGGCATGAGCCCCCGGCGGCGGCGGTGGGGTCGACGGAAGCTGGCATACCGCGGCCGGGAGAAGCTTGTTGGGTGTCGGCCATGGGAGCAGTGGAGCGGGGAGGAGCGAGGCCCAAAGTAGACTCCGACACGCCCCTATCTAGCGCGCCAAATGTCAGATTTTGGGACCCGCAAAACCCTTGAGGTTCGAACACAGGGGCGTGTATGAAGGTTTCCCTACGGCCTCGTCCAACCTAGCTTGCTACTCAATGGACACAATGACAACTCGTTCGATGACGAGGAAGAAGATGAACACGACAGTTTACCCAGGTTCGGGCCGCTGCTAAGCATAATACCCTACTCTTGCTTTGGTAGATTGCCTCTCATGAAGGTTTTTGTCGATGAACTAGTACAGTGAGCTTGAGCCTCGCAAGCGGGGATCAAGTGTGTTCTTGGCTCTCTCCCTTGAAGTGGTGTGTTGAGTGGCTAAGTGTTGGATCGGATCCGGGGGGATCCCCTCTATGGTGTGGCCTAGCTTCTATATATAGCGGCAACCTGTGTCCTCTTCCCTTATCACAATGGCGGGAAGGAATCCCCAATTTTGAAGGGGGGCAGGAGTTCAACCGCGCCCTGTCCAAAGGTGGTCTTCGCCTGCAAAGTAGCTGATGGTGATGCAGTGGTCGGCTCGGCGATGACATCCGCCCTACGGAGCTGGCGGTCGTGGTCTTGTTACACCGGAATGGAAACCTTTGGGTGGCACTTTGGGAACCCATGTACGTCCTTTCTCCCTTTACACCAAAGAGAAAACTATGCCGCCTGGCGCGCTGTCCCCCGCCTGTCCTTCCTTGCATCACCCTTGACCCTAGAATCTGGGCCTTGCATAGGGATCTCTGCCCCACAGGAGGGGGGCTGAGGAGGACCATCCTTGTTGGTCTTAATGTCGTTCTTCCTCGAGGGTCCAGGGTCCTCACAAGGGCCTTGTGTTGATCAATGACATGCTAGGCCTCGCCAGGCTAATGAGGTGGGCCATGTCCTGGGCCGTAGGCAGGCAGTAGTGGGTACCCCCGTTCCCAGAACGCCGACATGCATGCTTTGCTAAGGCCACTACTGAATGGCTGAGCCATATGGGATCTCACTCGCGACCAAGTGAACGAGAACCTAAAGGGTCGCACGCTTAAGGGAAGGAACACGTGGGCTTTAGGATTTGTGCGAGGACAAAGAGTTGAGCCGCAACGAATGTCGATATATAGTGGAGGTGTAGCACACCCATTTGGTTGATCGCTTCGGCGCCGTCATTAGGGCTTTGCATGTGTTGCAACTAACCACCTCTGCCTACCACCGACTGTGTGATTGGACCTAGCAGTCCACCGCATGGTCTTCCTCCTACACGCACGGATACCATTAGAGGCGATTCACTAGCGCTGCTCCGGCAAACCTGTCCGTGGGATCCGATGACTGGTTGTTCGAGGGAGATCGGACCGGCTGTTCGAGGGAGATCGGACAAGGATATAGACCACGCGAACGCACTGCCCCAACTCTACTTTCGCTTCACGGCACTGCGAGTCTAGTGGTAACGATCTGTGATCCATCTCCGTAGCCCATTCTTGGTTGTTTTGCGCATAGAACTTTTTTGATTTGCATGCGATGCACCTAAGGTAGAACCCAAGAGTGGTATCAAAGCCTCTGCTATAGGTTGTGGTTTAAGATCGGATGCATATTTGATGTGCGGAGGTGATGGATGAGATCCGTCGTCGTTCATGCGATCAACTATGTGCACGGTTGATGAGATCAACTGCACATGGGTATCGTTGAGGTAATAATTTCTATCAATTGGAAACGATGAGGTCGTGACACAAACTAGCAGGACCATGCTGTGTGCATAGCACCTTGTATTTCGTACACGGTCACACAAACTGGTAGAATGCGATTCTATTTACAACTTTTTTTGCAGGTTTGATGTGAATAGTATGGCTCATGTGTATGTGATGGATGTGTATAACTTAGCATGACCTGTGTGTCATGATTGTGAGCCGGCAAGAGCCAAAGTGTTTTCATTATATTGTATAACGACTTGCGCTTCGACTTGTGATTCTTTGTAAATTCATTACTAGTTGAAGTAGTCGGAGAACATAGGGTTTGAGGTGTTGGCGTCTCGGTGTGACTGACAAGATGGAGTTCCACCCTGGTCATCGGAGTTCGAGACGGCCTAGAAGGACATCCATGAAGGAGCCATATTATTTCACATATTTATGTATATATGTGTTTTTCGACCGTGAAATAGTAAGAGAGGCTCCTGCTGCAATTAAATTAAAAGGAATCAAAGTTTAAATGTGTACACAAGGTGGGGGCCCACTCTTTAGTGGGCTTTAAGGAAAACTACTGAATAAACCAAAAAATAAGGAAGAGTAGAAATATGTGTTTGTTTATTGAAGAGAGCCTACAAACTGAGTATTGAAAGGCTTGAGAGACTCTTTGACTCTATGCTTAAGCAGGGAGAAATCTTCCTAATCATCCTTGAAACGATCTTCCCAAGATGGGATACTTGGAGTTATCCTTCTAAAATAGTTGTTATTCCTTTCCTTCCATAGACTCCAAGCAGTGTGAAGAAAGACCTCCATAAACATTGGGTTGTGCGATCCCTCTTTAGCATAGTCCAACAGCTGCAATCTATTGCCAGTTGGCGGCCAAGAAATGTTCAATTTCGTCCAACAAACCTGGCTGAATGAGCAGGAGAAGAAGAGGTGTTCCACTATTTCCTCAATGTGTTGCTCGCATAGTAGACAATTAAGGTTGTTCCCAATGTTATAGTGTCTTCTCTTAAGCATGTTACGAGTATTAATTCTGTTTGAGATGAGCAACTAGCTAAAGACATTGATTTTTATGAGACACCGACATTTCCAAAGCCACTTGAACGATGAGTGTGGAGTGACGTCTCTGAAGAAGAAGGAGTAATACTTGCTAGCAGTGTAGTCTGAGGCGCCCCAGGCATAGGACCAAGTGTCATTATTGCTTGCAGATAGAATCGTTTCAGCCATATGATTTTTCATATCTCTGACTTCATCACGAGCTTTAATAGATAATGGGATGTGAAAGTTTTCCTCAAGTGATGTGCACTGCAGAAATTTATTAACCGATATATCTTCTTTGGACGTATACGAGAACGCCCTCGGGTGGGAGGTTGACATAGTAGTGTCCAGCCACAAGTCTTTCCAGAATAAGGCCGTGGTGCCGCATCTGATATTGATTTTGGAGACACCTCGCAATGTAGGGATGATCTTCATGACGTGTCGCCACCAAAAAGAGTCGCACGGATCACAAGCGTGCGGAACTAAGGTGGGATAATAAGTAGACCAAGTGAGTTCCACCCAAGGGAGATCCGTTCTATTGTAAAATTTGTACAAGTATTTCATAAGCAACGCTTCATTTTGGAGTTGTAAGTTAAGAACTCCAAGACCACCCTTCTCTTTTGGCCGACACACCATGTCCCAGGAAGCGAGGGAGTTGCACTTTTCTCCTGTCTCGGTTTACTTATTCCATAGTTGTAAGTTAAATTATTGGCCGAAACACCAATCATTTATGTCTATATGTGATTGATATTGCTTCTTCTTTCTATGCATGTTATAATGGTAGAAAGATCCCTCATTAATATCAAGCACATTGTCATTTCGGATGTTGCACCTTCGCACATCAAGCACCTCTAGTGGTGGTCCCATACATTTGAGGTGCTACTCAATGTCCTTGAACTGGAGGGTTTGTGTTGGACACGAAGATGCACTACATCAGGTTAACTTGACAAGGCTATCAAAATGGTTTTGGGCCTTGTGGCAAAGGAGATTGGGAGCCGGGGTATGAGATACCTACCGAACCGACAGGAGTCGTATAGAGATATGATTGGAAGGAGTTGCTTACTAATTGGGCAAGTTGGCTAGAAGTGTTTCTAAAGCTCACTAGTCGCTTGTGCTAGTCGGATTCGGAATCACTGAGAGTTTGCGGAGGGATGCCGACTTCAGCGGGAGTAGTTCTGTTTAAGGCTTGAATTACTATACATAAACACATTTCGTAGAGATTGCATATTTTTTGTTGTAGATCAATGGCACCACCTGCTAAACCGAACATTACATTTAAATCAATTCTGGAAAAGGATAAACTGAATGGAACAAACTTTACCACGTGGTATAGAAATTTGAGAATTGTTCTCAAGCATGATAAAAAAGGAACACGTTCTAGAGGATTCACTTCCATAGGAACCTGTTGATAATACTAATGCCACAACCAAGAATGCCCACCAGAAATTCGTTGATGAATCAAACAAGATCAGCTACCTCATGATGGCTTGTATGGATTCCGATTTGCAATAGTATTTCGAAAATGTTGAGGCTTTTGATATGATCGAGAGTCTCAAGAGGATGTTTCAGGTGCAGGCTAGGACCAAAAGGTTCAACGTCTGGCAATCCTTGATAGATTGTAAGCTAAAAGAGGGTGATCCACTAACCCCGCATGTTATCAAGATGATCGGGTACATGCAAGCTTCGGATCGGTTGGGCTTCCCACTCCGGGACGATCCACCGATGCAATTATGGGTTCTCTTCCACCTAGCTATGGGGCATTCATCTCGAACTATCATATGCACGACATGGATAAGAAGCTCACTGAATTGCATGGGATGCTTAAGGTGGCATAACAAGATATTAAGAAAGGCAAGCATCATGTGTTGATGGTGCAGAACTCGGCTAGGTTCAAGAAGAGTTGGTCCAAGAAAAAGGGCATGGAAAAGGGCACGGGCAAGGTTGTCTCCGCTGCTGAACCGAAGTCTAGACCGAACTCAAAGACCATTTGCTTTCATTGCAAGGAAGCTGGTCACTAGAAGAGGAACTATAGCAAGTGGCTTGCTGAGCATGGCAAGAAGGCCGAAAATGCTTCTTCGGGAAAAGGCACACTTGGTGCATATGTTAGAGACATTTACCTTGCTGACATACCTAGTAGCTCTTGGGTATTTGGTACCGGATCGGTTGTTCATATTTGCAACTCAATGCAGGGGCTGATAAGAACTACGCATGTGGCACAAGGGGAACTTCACATCAGGGTCGGCAACAAAACAAGAGTTGCTGCGTTGGAGGTGAGCATGATGCAGCTCAAGCTTCCTTTTGGATTTATTTTGGAATCGAATAATTGTTATTACATTCCTGCACTTAGTCAGAACATTATTTTTGCCTCATGCTTGATGAGTCAGTGTTATGAATTCAATCTTAAGGACAATGGTTGTACATTTTATCTGAATGGAATGTTCCACAATTATGCACCCATTGTAGATGGGTTATTTATTTTGAATCTAGAAGCGAAACCAGTCTATAACATGAATGTCAAGAGGCATAAGCCTAATGAGATAAATCCGACATACTTCTGGCATTGCTGGCTTCGACACATTAGTTTGAAACGCATGAATAAGCTCCATGATGATGGACTCCTAACTTCGTCTGACTTCAGGTCGGTCGAGATACGTGAATCATGCTTGCTAGGCAAGATGACTATGGGTGTGGTCTCCTCCATGGGGCGTTGAATATGTTCCGGTGGTCGTGGAAGGAGTCGAGAGAACTGCATTCATGAATGCTTCAGCAAAAGTCCTCTGGTATGGTGGAGTTGACATTGGAGGTGCTGATGGAAGCTCAGTAGACATAGCAACCGGTGCAAAGACTGTGGGTCGCACATCTAGAGCAGGAACAATAGCAGATGGAGCCTGAGTCCTGAACTGAGTCTAGACTCGCAATGTGGGTCTCTCATAATCATACCTGAGCTGGGTGAAGGCACTGCATCTACCTCCTGCTTCAACTAGTTAACAATGGTGGTCAGCTCAGTCACCTTGACATCCATGTCATGAAACATGGTCACCACAATCCTCTATAGACTCTTTTAGTTTAGCAAATGATCATTGATGTTCTTCTCCATACCCTGAATGGTGCTGGTAAGATAGGCCAATTGATCACCTTTTGTCGTGAACACTGGAGATCTATTGGCTCTAGCTGCCTCTGCCTAGGCCTCGGTCTCTATATCAGCATGTGCAGTAGATGAAGTGGATCGAGATGGATCCACCACCACGACATTATCCTCATAATCTCGCTAGAGGGGCAAGTGTGGTTTATCAAGTTGATAGAGGCTCTTTCCAACTTTGGAATTAATGAGCATCTCAATGTAGGGACCATATCAACAAGATCTCTTCTGACCAGTAGTTGTTCTCTTGATGGTCTAAACTATCAGATCAACCACTCTAAACTTGGTGTGGCTATCCACATGATGCATCATGTTGATGGAATATCCTCGAATCATCTTGTCATCACCTGACTTGGGCATCGAAGTATGCCTCAGAATAGTATTGGAGGTGGGAAGTCCTGCTTGCAAATAGTAAATTGAGCCAAGTTTGTGTGTCTTCACATATGCCCTGGGAATGGAGTTGTACATGTTGACCATGGAGTTGTGATTCATCTTGGACTTAGAATACACATCCAAATCTCCTACTTGCACATTTTGAGCTCCTAATATGGCATCCCACTCATCAACTGTCGGCTGGTATTTGGTACGTTCAGTCATCCACACAATCTTCCCATCGGGATAGAAGTGAGCAGTGGAATAGAAGTGCATGATCATCTCATCATTCCAGGAAGTCACCTCTCTGCCAACAAACTCTTCGATGTCAATGGTCTTGAAGTTCTCCTGGACATGAGGGAAGTAGTCTTCATGTTCCTTGATGAACTTCCAATCAACATATCTCATGTTATTGACAGTTGGGCTCTTGTCAAGCAAAATAGTCTCATAAAAGTCCCGATGGTCCTTAGTGTGAAATGTATCATCCACAACAGTCCTTCTCCTCATAATATATGGATCATTGGCTCTCCATCTCATGAGACCTTGATCCTTCCTCGCCTTCATGTTCTCTGCCATTGGATGGTCGTCATTATGAACTAGAGGTCTGAGTTTCCTCAAAATAATAATATCTTGTTCTTCCTATGCCGCATCTCTGGAGGTAGAACCATTGTTCTTGTGAGTAGTAGGGATGTATCTGGTGGTCTTCTTTGGTTTGGAGGCGTCTGGCTTTTCCTTGGAAGCTAAGGGCTTAGCCTTAGGATCAGCTTGCTATACATTGCATCAGCCAACAACTTCCTCTACTTGGAAGGAGGACGATTAGCAGCTCGTTCCTCCTCATCATCAATCATCATAGAGACATGTCTTCTTGTCACATATACAGACTTTGTCCTCTCCCTCTTCTTGGCAGGCTTCTTGGCCAATTCCTTGGTTTGCTTGGAGTTGTTAGGGACATCAAGAGTAAGTCCCATTCCATCCTTAGTAGACTCAGGAGCTCTAATAGCATCAGTGCTGGCGTACTCCTTTCTGACAACAATTCGTTCTTTCTTATCTTGTCGCCTCTTTAATTCTACCTCATATGGAATGAAATCTTGATCTTCCTCATCCGAGTTCTTCTTCTTTCTAGCCCCGGTGGCTGCCTTGGGCAATCCATGTGAACTAGGGGTGCTAGGGTCCTCAGAACTAGCCTCTAGACTAGTACTTGCCTAAATGTCTACACTGGGCTCTCCGAAATCATTCTGACTTTCATCTGAACTTGACATGTCCGACTACTGAATCTGTGAATAGATGTATAGCAGCAAAGAGGATGAGCATCACAAAATAATGAGGTTTTGCAAAATCTGAACTCCAAAAGTTAGTTTTGGATTTCTACAATGTGAGGTTCAGTTCCATCGAGTTTGAAATTTCAGAGCCTCCGACACAGACAACTTCATTAACAGAAACTTAGTCATAGTTTTCAGTTTGCCGAAAAGTGACTCGGCTTCGCCAAAGTTGTGCTTAGAAATCCTATAACTCCAAATCAGTTACACCAATAGGAACTTTTGGTTTCACTAGAAGTCCTTTGTGCCATGGGTAACCCACACTGTGATGCAAATCTGTTTTGACTCGGTGATGCCGAAATGCATATGGCAGAAACCAAAACCTAACTTTTCTCATTCTACTATTTCTACGGGACTTTTTGGTGGATATGAATGTTTAAAACTATGTCAATAAGAGGAATAAGACCTAATGTGCATGAATGATAGTTTGGAGCACAAGAGGGGTCAAGTATTTACCCTGATTCTGCGGATCTTCACTACAGTAGCAACGACAGAGACGATCCCATTGACGGTGGCAGACTCCACCTATGAGGGTGCACGGGATGCAATCCAGATAGTCTAAAGATGTAGGTGGCAAGAATAGTGGTGTGTGGGTCATTTGGTTTGAAGTGAAATTTCAAAGTTGAGACCCGCGAGATATGCGTACCCATCTGTTGTCGGTGACACTGAGCCAAAAATTTCGGTTCCATCAAGATACGTAACTTCCTGTGGATAGAGAAACATGGTGATGCCAAGATTTAGAGATTGGTGCTACCAAGTTTGAAAACTTAGATCAACCCTAGTTCTTAAGCGGAAGCGGCATGTAAGAGTTGGTCACACCGAGATACACTTGGAAGGTTTTTGGAAGTCGGCCCTAGTCGAAATGGTACATAGAGAGTCCGAGAAGTGCGTGCTCAAATTTTCTGATGAAGAATTATTAGAAGTTTAGACAAGAAGGCATAGATAGCTAGAGGGGGTAAATAGGCATTCGTGTACATCCAATTGGCTAGAAAAATTCAAAGCCAAAAGAACAACAATTGGATGTCCTCGACTGAAGAAAAATATGGATACCAACATGCTCACACAATAAGATGTCAAATAGAATATGTCAAACATCCACAACCACTCTAGTATCTACCAAGCACTTTGGAAATGATTTATTCATCTATATATATATTGACTTGGGAGCCAAGTAACAATACTTGATCATAGGTCATACTCGTCATTTATGCACAAGTGGGGTTGCCACTTTTACATAAAACTTTTAACATGTTTGCATCTTATGATATGCTTTGTCTCAAATCTTATAGTAAAGCTCCCCCTTGATCTGACATCTTCCCCTAAGAGGGACAAACTAACTTTGGGTTTTATCATTGAAGACTTCATGTAGGTGTTGTAGTAGTGGATGCTTATGGAGCTATCCTTGTTGTTTTGTACTCTTCACACTTACATGGGTTAGTCCCACACAAGGAACATATACAAGGATATCTATGGACATGGAGTGATAAAAATGCAAGATGATGATGTACATTGATTCATTAATTACCTTGTTCCTTGGTTACGAACGAGGGAATTTGTGACTCCTTGAACGATTGCATTGGGCTGGAGTTGATTGCAAATAGCTCTTGCCAAGAATGAGTTTGAGTGAATTTTGTTGGTGGGGCCACCCCTCATGAACTTCTCTGGTTCTTCTTCTTGGGAACCCACATCAACTTGATGGGGATCCTTAGAGTTGAGTAGCACTTGATGAAGTCGAGCTAGTAGTGTCCTTGGGAGCCCACTTGACCATGAATTGGGATTCTTCTTCAAATGAGTTAATCTCCTCTTGAAGCTTGTCATTGCCCTTGAGATTGTGGTCTTGTGGTGTAAGATCATCTTAAGCCGATTAGTGCAAAATGTGGCAACTTTTGGCGTTTCGGTGAGTCCGGTATATAAATCTTGGTGAGTCCAATTTTGGCTGGCCTAGGCTGTTACACAAACTCAGTGGGACCGATTTGCAAAAAATCAGAAATTCCGATATTATCAAATTGACACGACTGAGTTGGCCACTGTTTTCGGTTGCATCGAAATGGGACTTGGTGCACCGAGAGGCTAGGGTTTGCTCTGTATTCTGTCTAGGGTAAAAGTTGGTATGGCCAAATTCGTAAACTTCGTGGCACCGAATTTAAACTTTGGGGTTTGGATAGAATATTTTTGTGGGAGAATTCATGAGGGTTTTTGGTGTTTAACTCTAAGCACTTGAGCAAGCAGATCATCATAGATACCTCATCCCCTTTTAATAGTATTGGCTTTCCTATGGACTCAAATGTGATTTCTCACAAAATACAAAATGTAGGGTCTTGAAGATTGTTGCCAATTTCTGTTCCTTGCATCTCCTCACAATCCTTTGCCAGTCAATTAATTGAACTCTTCCTGAAATATACTTGGTACAATCATTAGTCCAACGAAATATATCTTGTTATTAATTACCAAAAACACCTAGGGAGAAGTTGTGCTTTCACTAAAGTACATGAAACATTTCTTATTGGTTATGGCTCGAACTCGCATACTTATCAGGTCTACAACTCTCACCACAAGAAAGTCTGGAAGCATTAAATGTGCGGTTTGATGAGTCTAACGTCTCTCAAAGAGAGCACCTAGAAAATGTGATAGATGAACCACCAATTTCTGAAGCAATTTGGCAAATGCTTATTGGTGAATTCAAACTAGTCGAGGTTGCTGCTCTTGACTCACCCGATGACGACAATCCCGCTTATCAAATAAGAACTCATCAAGCTACTACCAAAGATAATACCAATGCTGATCAGAATGACAATGGCGATAATAGTGGCAATTCTAAAAATGTTGGCGATGCCGAATAAAATGATAATTCTGAAGAGAATGGCGATGATAATGCCAATACAGAAACAAATATTGAGACTGAAAATAATGCTCAACCAAATGGAATCCTCCCCTTCAGTGAGTAGCAAACCGAGTGGACCCTGACCTTATTCTCCATGATTTAGGAAATCTAGGTCTTTGTCCCGCAACTCGTTCTCACACCCATTTAGCTAACTTCTCTAGAAGTTTCTCGTTTGTCTCTATGGCAAAACCGACAAAATATGAAGAATCTATGAAAGATCCCAATCGGATTAACACCATGCAAGAAGAATTGGTGCATTTCGAAATAAATGATGTTAGGTTTGGTCGATTGACAGAATCCTAAGAAGCACAGTCACTACTAGGAGAAATCTTAGTAGTAGCGCTGGAATAACCCTGGTCGTAGTGCTACTGCTAAGGCACTACAGCTAAGTTGTAGCACTAGCGCTGGAAAACCAGCGCTACTGGTAAGTACAGTTAGCAGTAGCGCTAGAATAAAACAAGCAGTGCTGATAAACCAACGCTGCCGCTATATGCCTACCAGCGCTACTACTAATATTCCTTCTTTCAAAGATTACATGCCCCTCTACATATTTGTGCATGCTCTATACAGTAGTTTCATCATATGACAACATCAATAATTATTATGCCAACAACTACATTTAGATTAAAGTGCATGGATGAAAGTGATCATGTTGAATTAGAAGTAAATATGATGTTGCCAATTGCATCATCATATTTTTCTCTAACTCAACATGATCACTTGTATCCATCCACCTTAATCAAATATATGTCATATAACTCAACATCATCTTACTCATCTAACAACTCATCATCATCTTAATCATAAAACAAAATAGTAATAGTTATCATCTTAATCATAAAACAAAATAGTAACAACCAAGTTAAAATCTCAAATAATAGAAAAACGACATAATAGTAATCATCCTAATCGATCATACAAGTTAACTAAACTTCACTCTCATAGAACCTAGTCCTCCGTCCTAGGTAAAATGACATAAAACAAAATAACACCTATGTCTCCATGATGAAGCAAAAGTGATTTGGACCCATGCTTCAACGGAGTATTTGGACCCTCTTAGATGATTTGCGCTCAGTCGAGTATGCAAAAGGGATCTGGGGCCTCATACGGCTTTTAATAGTCATATTACCTTTGCCATGCATCAACGGAGGCACAACTTCATTTGTCAGTTTCTGTTGAAGAACATAATAATAGCCTAGTTAGCAATGTAATCAACACCATTTACGCGATAGTAGTGTACCTAATAATTCTTAGTAAGACATTTCTGCGAATGTCATCCGCCGTCAACCTATGCACTAGTGGCATGTAAAGTGTATAATTTGGGCCAGTTCCCAAATTACTGGAAGATCTCCCTACCAACTAGGACACCAATAAAAAAGTTGATAAGAACATCCTTCTCCTCCCAAGTTAGATGAGATCCATAAGTGTAGTGTGTCCTGTCAACTAATTTCTGCGTTTCTCTCGAAGAAACGACATAAGCTATAAATTATAAAATAACAAATTTAGTATGGATGAACACCAACTATTTTTAAATATAGAATGGAAATTACTTGAAAAATATGCATGGTTGACAAACTCACATGGAGGTAAAATAGGAAGCATATCAACATCCACCCAAATGTCAATGTTACCATCAATACGATCTTCAGGACGAAGATCAAAGGTTATTTCCATATCCTCCTGAAATCCATATCACTTGCAAAGAGCTTCCCAATTTGAGTTGCCTAATTTTGTGTTATTAAGTGCATTCATTAGTTTGACCAGAAATGTCTGACGATGTTTATTCCTCATGTTGGCTGCCCTCGTCTCGAAACTCTCGTGCTCTTCGAAACCGAGTGTCTCCAAGAAATACCGTCTTGCATGACACGGGATGAACTAGTTGAATTGTATAAAACAAAAATTACACGTTGAAGCAAAGAAACAGAAGTCATGCTTAATTACGAAAAAACTTTGGTCATCGTTGTTGCGTACCGTAGAAACATTGAAGGTCTTCTCAAGCTTGATGGTGAAGAACTTGTCGTCTCGCAGAACACGCTGGTCGCAAATACCCTTATCTTCGATGCAGAATTCACACGCTTGGATCCTATCATCGTCTGATGACGACGACATTTCCTGTATTCATGATGCAAAAATTGTGGCACGCTTCGATCCTAATGCGTGTGTGACTTTTCGTCCATCGAGTCTTTCCTTAAATAACTCTCATATCTCATGGTGTGTTGGTGCGCACTCTCTCACACCGATATGGTGGTTTATATATGTTAGTGGACACTCTCTCACCGTGATAGTTTGACCGGCGGTGATGGACGCCCCCCTCTCCTCTCCTTGCGCATTATACCGATGAATTTATCACAAAGAAGAGAAGATGAGGAGCCGCCCTCCACGACAACAATCAGGATTCCTCCATCAAGAACACACATGAAATTCACGCAAGTAGCAACGGGAGACTTAAAGTCACACACACTATATACCGATAAAATATCACTAACACATTTATAATGAACTCGAATATAAGATTACTAACACATTTATAATGAACCCAAATATAATATCACTAATACATCATATCAAATAATCCAGTTAATCCATCATAAAATATTAACTAATACATCTCAAATATTATCATATAAGATCACTAATACAGATCGAATATCCTTGGATCCAAAGTGGAGGACAATGAACTCGGTTCACTAGCGTTCTTTGAGTCGCTGGCGGTGGACACACAAAGATAAGAAACCATCACCGAATCATAACTCAGGTGAGATCCTTGAAGAACCTGCCAGGTATTGGAGAACCTGGCGTCCAACGCTGCCATGTAGCGACGAACGTGCTCGTCCTCCTCCCTGACACGGCAAAGTACCACCTCCGTGGGGGCCCACTCCCTCTGCGCCGAAAGTGGCCCACGCGACCTCCACCAAAGAAGCTCCAGGTTGATGATGAGACCAGGATTCCTCACCAAGCTTCGAGCCCGGGAAGGTAGCACCTCCTAGTGCTAGCCCGGCGGAGCCCAGTCCCGGACATTTATCCTCTCAAGGATGTCGACGCCGACTCAACGCCGACGAGGATGCGAGCCAGGCATCGTTGGCATCGAGAGAAATTCCTATGAGAACATTTTATTATCATTTAATCACTAATATTTGAAACTCATTTTATTCCCATTTTGACTCGGTTCTCCGGAATGCCGCTTCCCAGCAAATCACAACATTTGATATGCCTACTTTCTAGCACAAGTCATGCCAAAATTTTGACATGACCTTTGCTAAAAAGTGGACATATCGAGCGCCTGAAATTCACCGGAACGGAAATGGATCAACATTCTGACGAAACATAGGCCACTCGGATCATTTGCATATGATTGTAAGAAAAATATAGAACTTGAAACTAATGCAATAAGGTTTTCCATATTTGGCACGTGCACATTTGGCTCTAAACTAATTTATCTAACAAACCTAAACATAGAATCAACCTAACCCTAGAATCAACCTAACCCCCCTAATCAACCTAAACCTAGAATCAACCTAACAAACCTAACCCTAGAATCAACCTAACCCGCCTAATCAACCTAAACCTAAAATCAACCTAACAAATCTAACCCTCGAATCAACCTAACCCCCCTAATATTACAAAATGGCTGGATGCGAGAGGGCGTGAAGGGAGTGAGGTGAGAGGTAAGAGGGAGGAAGGAGGGAGTAGGGGCTACATCTAGAGGGAGTGGGTGTGACGGTGAGAGAGGGGGCGACGACGAGGAAGGTCGCGACGGTGAGGAAGGGGGCGACGACAAGGGAGGGCGCAATGATGAGGGAGGGGGCACGATGGTGAGTGAGGAACGGGGTGCGACGATGGTGGAATCGAGGCGATGGCGACGGCGGCGGTCGGGGGTGAGGACTGGTGAGAGGGAGAGGGGATCGAATGGGGAGGGAGACGGTGGGGGTCAACTAGCAGTAGCGCTGTAATAAAAACCTGCTACTGCTAAGTATCATAGCAGTAGCGCTAGTCAGAGCCCAGGCATTGCTCCTAATCATGGCCTGCCTGCTGGCAACGTACAACCATAGTAGTAGCGGTGGTCCACCGACAAGCGCTATTGCTACGACTGTAGTTGTAGTGCTGGTTTCAGACAGCCGCTACAACTACATGTAGCCACTGGCGGTGGCGACATGACCACTTATCAGTAGCGCTAGTTAGCTAGCCCGCGTTGCTGCTACGGTTCTACTTGTAGTCCTGGATGGTTTCTAGTGCTACTACTACCTAACAATAGCGCTTTCCCTATATCCAGCGCTACTGCTAAAATCCTGTCTATAGGCTTTATCCTAGTAGTGAATATCTCGAAACCAATTGGATCTTCCACAACAAACAAGATGAAAGTGATGTTGTGGTAAGAAAGAATTCTCATATGGTTGCTCAAGGCTATACACAGGTAGAATTTATAGATTTTGGTGAAACATATGCTCATGTTACTCGCCTTTAGGAAATTCATATTCTTCTTGCCTATCTAAACTACAACGATATTTTTTTGTACCAAATGGATGTGAAAAGTGCTTTCATCAATGGTAAGACTGAGGAAGTAGTTTATGATAGGTAGCCACCAGGCTTAGAAAATCCTCAGTATCCTAACGAAGTGTACACGTTTAAAAAGGATGTCAATAGATTGAAGCAAGCTCCTCAAGCTTGGTATGATGCACTTAAGAAGTTCTAGCTTGAAAAGCGTTTCAAGCCTGGTTCTACTGATTCCACTCTTTTCACGCTTTCTTCAATGGCGCTATTTTCGCGTGTCAAATTTATGCGGTCTATATTATTTTCAGTTGCACTAATAATGCTTGCAGTATGGAATTTTGGAAAATGATGTTTGAATATACAATATGTCTATGATGGGAGAACTTGAGTTCTTTTTCGGCTTGAAAATCCTTTCACATGACAATGCATGGAACTTTTATCTGTGAAGATAAATGCCCGAAAGATTTCTTGAAGAAATTAAATATGCAAGATTGCAAGGGCTACAAAACTCCCATGACTACAAATGTACATCTCGCCGTAGATGTGTACGAGAAAGATTACAACCAGAAAGCTTATCATTCGATGATTGGTTCTTTGCTCTATTTATGTGCCTCCAAACCTGATATTATGTTGATTGTTTGTATGTGTGTACACTTTAAAGTTACACTTATAGAGTCGCACCATCTCGTGGTCAAGTGTATTATGAGATACTTAGCTGACACCCACCTCAGGTGTTTGGTATCGTAAGGGAGAAAAATTTAATCTCATTGGATATTTAGGGTCAGATTATATAGGTGACCTGGTTGATAGGAAATCTAACTAGGGGACACGTTATTTACTCGGTAGATCTTTGGTGTGCTGGTCTTTGACGAAGAAGAACTCTGTCTTGTTGTCGAGAACTGAGGCCGGATATATTGTTGTTGATGATTTCTATTCTCAGCTATTATGGTTGAAGCAAACTCTGAAGGATTATGACATCAAGGTCAATAAAATTCGTACACTATGTGACAACAAGAGTGACATCAAAATTGCACACAATCCAGTGCAGCACTCTCGCACCAAGCATATTGATATCAAGAATCATTTTCTTTAAGACTATATTCTTCGAGAGGATTTTGTTATCAGACATGTCAAGACCATGGATAATCTCACTAACAACATCACAAAGTCTCTCGATGTAAAAATATTAGGCGCATTATGGTATGAGCTAAATATCCTAGATTTCTGCAAGTGTGCAGTAAGAAGGTCTCGGCACCCAACACCCTCATGTTAGAAGGAATGGATGCACAACACTCAAAGAGTTTGAACATTTTAAAAAAGTGAAAATTTCTTTCGGAGTGTGAATACATTAATGAAGAACTAGACTAATAGAGTGCCACGACAAATTGTGTGATGCTTCGGGGTCACACAATTCTTATTCGATGGAGAACGCCACCACCAATTTTCCTTCACAAGATTGTTCGTTTGAAGTTGTGTGTTATATTCTCCGTGCTTTTCTTTGTTGGTTGCTTGTTGTCCCGTATGCATTTTAATCATAGCTATCTATTGGGTGTTTTTATGAGTAAAATTCTTAGGACCCTGCAACTCTACTCCATCTCTTCCATTCTATGCTAATCCGTTATGAGTGTGCAATTTCATTTGGAGTCGATTCTCTATCTGGTTTCTTGTCCACGGTGAAGAACTCACTCTAGAAATTAAGCATTTTTGCGAAAGCCATCCAAAATTTGGGTTTCCAGCTCAAGTCATGACCACTTCTTGTAAGAGGTTACCACATGATCTCATACAATTGCCACCTTATCTTAGCCACTATACATTCAAGATGGTGCAGTTACTTTCTCTCGCATATATATTCACCATTACCCTCATACCTTGGACTTGTGTATTCACCCTCCTACATCAAAACCTTCACTAAGTAGCGTCCCCTCCTTGAGCTAGCCGACACCGACTAGCTTCATTGCTTCATTGTATGGAAGGGGTCACCAGAGTCATCTGACCCTTTGAGGTTCATCTCTTTCACCACGCTACCGTAGTCGTTGCTCATCACCAACCTAGGGTACATTCAACTTCAGACTTGAGCTTCATGCCCTGTCATTCAAGTTTGTCTGTGGTAAATATCAACGTCTTTATCGTGTTTTTTAAATCCAAAACCTCCAAGTAAATTTATTGGATGCGGTTTGTAGATTTTTTTCCTCGCGTCCAATTTTCAAATATAGGATTTGTCTTCTTCTTAGTAGGATGGAATAAATGCCTTTCGATCTACAGGATTATCTTGGAATACACTAGTATGAAACCTATGTTTTTCATTCGACCGAAATATAATTCAAAAACTAAATCTAATCCCTCATGCAAAATGATTTCTTTGAAAACTATATATGTGGACACTAGTAACCATATCCCCATTCCCCCCTCTTTTCTATCTATAGTCACACGAGAATGAACCTGTACAAGATTATGCTAATCCTACTATTGGTGTAGTAAACATTGGGTGTTCAGTATCCTTTTACTATGCACAGACAGTTGCAACGTCCCTCCTGGGAAGGGCTTGGTGGAAGATGTAACTGCTCCAAGAAGAGATCAAGTTATGGTAATAAAATACTCTAAAGAAGATCTCCAGGAAGGTCATGGATAAGTACTAGAGATCAAAGGCCTAGTTGCCGTGAAGCAACTTTTGGCGATATGTCCTAGAGGCAATCATGTGATGATTTTATTTCCTATGTATTCATGACTATTTTGTATTTGCCTGGAACATCATCAATGATATGTATCAATAAGTATGTGACTTATTTGTGACACTATATATTGTATGATGATTGTTCTAATAGTCCATAGTTGTTAAGGTTATGTGGACACATATCCTTTACTAGTATATGATTCAGTTTGATGAGTATGTTTCACAAGTCATGTGCATAGAGATGCTAAACTGATAGTATGGACTCAGGGATTGAGATTGCCGAGTCAGATAGACCCACTTTGAAACACAACGAGCTATTGTAATATGTTAGTGTCAAGTACAATGTATATGCCATGTCCTAGACCTGAGCTCCTCGCATGTTCTCGGGATGAGGATCGATTTACTTAGGGTCTATCAAACACTACTCCGTAACTAGGTAGTTATAAAGGTAGCTTTCGGGTGAGTCGTGAGACATGCCGCGAGACATGGCTCGCAAATATGGGATTTTTCCCTCAATGAGGAGAGATATTCTATGGGCCCTCTCGAGTGATCAGATTCGTAAAGCATATTGTTTTATCAAATATTGTTTTCTTCCACGCAAGTGCATATCATTCTCATGGTCTAGCAGATATTTTTCTAGTGGATTAGTAGGTGGAATGACAATAGAAGAAAGAAAAATTATTTCATCCTTACTAGATAATTTTGTATTACGGGGTTTTCTACTAAACTTGGAAAAGTTAAACTCATGAGACACCTCACCAAACTCAACACTGATGCTTTCTTTGTTGTAATCTATCTTAGCATTAACAGTGTTCAAGAAAGGTCTACCAAAGAATATATGGGACAAAAATCATCTTTTGGGGAACCAAGAACTAGAAAATCAGTAGGACATTTTACTAGAACATCTCTAACAATCCCAAGTGGTTTGATGGTGTCACTATTAGCATGTTTAATAGTAACATCAATGTCTTCTATTTTAGCAGGTGCTATATCAATCATAATTTCTTGTTATAACATAAAAGGAATATCACTCACACTAGCACCCATATCAAATAAATCATGATAACAATGATATCCTATTCTGAGACCGAGACAACAGGCATGATAGCAATGTTTATCTTTTTCATCGGGTTTGGCAATTCTAGCAGCTTCATCACAAAAGTAAATAACACGTCCATCAATGTTTTTTTCCAAGAGATCATGAACTATAGCAACACTAGGTTCTACTTTAATTTGTTCAGAGGGATTAGGTGCTTTATTATTACTTTCGCGAACCATACTTGATACCTTAGCATGGTCCTTTATCCTAACAGGGAAAGGTGATTTTTCGATAAAAGAAGTAGGCACAACTGGATCAACATTGTAAATGATAGTTTCTTCTTTAGCTATGACTGGTTCTTTGATTTATTTTTTAATAGGGGGATGGTATTTAAACCACTTCTCCTTAGGGAGATCAACATGAGTAGCAACTGATTCACAAAAAGAGGCTACTATCTTAGAGTCAAGTCCATATTTAGCGCTAAACTTGTGAAAAGCACCGATATTCATAAAAGATTTAACACAATCAAATTCAAGCTTAATACCTGACTCATTACCTTCATCGAGTTCCCAATATTCAGAGTTGTGTTTAATTCTTTCTAATAGATCTCACTTGAATTCAATAGTATTCTTCATAAAAGAACCAGTACATGAAGTATCGAGCATGGATCGATCATTATGAGAAAGCCTAGCATAAAAACCTTGAATAATAACTTCTCTCGAGACATCATGATTTGGGCATGAATATAACAATCAATTAATCCTACCAAAGCTAGAGCGATGCTTTCTCCTTCACGAGGCCAAAAATTATATATATAATTCCAATCATGATGAACTAAATGCATAGGATAAAACTTTTGGTGGAATTCCAAGTTCAATCGATTTCAGTTCCATGATTCTATATCATCACATAGCATATACCATGTCAATGCTTTTCCCTTCAAAGATAAAGGAAAAAACCTTCTTCTTGACTTCATATCCGGATAAACCTGCAAGCTTAAATAATCCACAAATTTCATCCGCATGTATTAGGTGCATATCAAGATGTTCAGTTTTGTCTCCTTTATAAGGATTAGCTAGCAGTTGTTCTATCATACCCGAAGGGATTTCATAACTAATATTTTTAGTAGGTGCAGTAGGCTGAGCGGCAACTAATTGTGGTTCCGGTTGAGGTAAAGATACTCCAAACAAACTCCTCAAATAAGTTTTCTCCGTAGTAACAAGTGATAATAAATTTCAACACATAGTATAAGTTTTTATTACCGATTTCCACTTACCAAGATCGCTTCACTCCCCGGAAACGGCGCCAGAAAAGAGTCTTGATGACCCACAAGTGTAAGGGGTCAATCGTAGTCCTTTCGATAAGTAGGAGTGTCGAACCCAACGTGGAGGAGAAGGAAATGACAAGCGTTTTTCAGCAAGATAATTTCTGCAAGCACTGAAATTGTAGGTAACGGGTAGTTTTATAGCAAGATAATAGGTAACGAGCAAGTAATGGTAATGGTAAATAAAGTGCAGAAATGTATCTCAATCCTTTTGTGGCAAAGGATAGGCCAAAACGGTCTCTTATAATAAGCAAAGCATTCTTGAGGCTTCACAGGAATTTTATCTAGTCACTTTCATCATGTTGGTTCGATTTGTGTTCACTACTTTGACAATTTTATATGTGGGTTAACCGGTACTTGGGTGTCGTTCTTACTTGAAGATCCTCCCACTTACGAGTAACCCCCTCACAAGCATCTACAACTACGAGAAAAGTATTAAGATAAAATCTAACCATAGCATTAAACATGTGGATCCAAATCAGCCCCTTACGAAGTAGCGCATAAACTAGGGTTTAAGCTTATGTCACTCTAGCAACCCATCATCTAATAACTACTCCACAATGCATTCCCTTAGGCCCAAGTATGGTGAAGTGTCATGTAGTCGACATTCACGTGACACCATTAAGGCAATCATAACATACATATCATCAAATATCGACCACTTCTCAAATCCACATGATTACTTGCAACATGACTTCTCCCGTGACCTCAAGAACAAAGGTAACTACTCACAGATAATATTCATGCTCAAGATCAGAGGAGTATTAAATAGCATAATGGAACTTAACATACAATCTTCCACCAAATAAACCATATAGTAATCAACTACGTAATGTAATCAACACTACTAGTCACCCACAAGTACCAATCTGAGCCGGTATAAAGATTGAACACAAGAGATGAACTAGGGTTTGAGAGGAGATGGTGTTGTTGAAGATGTTGATGAAGAATGGCCTCCTGAAGATGAGAGGGTTGTTGGTGATGAAGATGGCTTCGATTTCCCCCTCCGGGAGGGAAGTTCCCCCGGCGAAATCGCTCCGCCGGAGGGCAAAAGTGCTCCTGCCCAAGTTACGCCTCGAGATGGCGGAGTTCCATCCCGAAATACCTCTCCTTATTTTTTCTAGGTCGAAACACCTTAAAACCAGAAGATGGACACCATAGATTGGTCGGGCTGAGCACAACCCACCAGGGCGCACCTGGGGGGCCTGGCGCGCCCTGGTGTCTTTTTCTCACCAGGTATCCCCCTCCGGTAGTTATTTTCCCCATTATTGTTTATATATTCCAAAATAATTCTCTGACAAGTTTCAGCTCGTTTGAAGATGCGTTGAATAGGTATCTATGATATGCTTTTTTAGGTCCAGAATTCCAGCTACCAGCATTCTCCCTCTTTGTGCAAACCTTTCATTTTATGAGAGGGAAAGCATTAGAATTACTCCATAAAGAATTATTAGGCATAAAACATTATAAATAACAGTAGGACATCATGACGCAAAATGGACATATCAGCAGACAACGTGAAGAGTGAGGTAGCTCTCGTGAAGGGGAAGAAAAACATGGAGAACAAAACCATACACCAAAGGATACATATGGGACCAGACATCGAAATGGTCCCAAGAATAGGAAAATACCTAGTGATGAAAGTTTGGAACAAATAATGACACCACACAAAATTCCCCGCATAGTACGAAGGCAATGCAACTACATACGTTTACCGAGTCGGGCAAATGTTGTCCGCCTAACAGCCAATGGGATCACCCACCCTTATCGATAAGTGATCCCACTAGGACACATACTAATAGTTTGACACAGGGCCGTACAATGCCTTGGTAAGCAAGGTGGGAGTAGCAGAGGCCCAAACATGGAGAACTAGGCCACATGTTACCATAGTACCAGCCACAAAGACATCCACCGCTCACGAGACCCACAAAGCAAATGTGAAACCAACCAGCCACAGCGTAAATGGGCCTGACGACGGACAAACCCACTTCACAACACCTGGACAGATGAAGAGAATGAACACAACTCCATGCACCCACCTCAGGCAAATAGTCAGGTATACCGGAAAGGAGTGAACCCGCCTTATCCAATCGGGCAGACGTCACTTACTCACAGTAACCCAACACCAACTACCATCCGCTTGGGGAGAGGGGAACCCTCGTGGGGCGACCCACAATCACCCGACGCCAACTCCCAGCCAGGTGGGGGCTGGGTGTCCTAGGGGGTATAGTCATGACGACCACCTTTTCCCGACGACCCAAACACCGGGCAATGCCCCCCCCCCCTCAGCATAGGAAACACGCATAACAAATCAACGCAAAAGACGCAAGATGCGGGTACCCCGTATGCGTCTGAGGCACATGGTTCATTGACCCCGAGAGCCATCGTCGCGGCGAGGCCCAGGTTACTCGATCAGACGACGCATAGGGTACCATGCGGGGTGTGGTGTGGAGGGTGGACAAATCGGATGACGCAAAGGGCGTCCGATAGCGCGTACACCCTAGGAGGCGGGTACTTTATCATCTTTTGAAGGAGTATAATATCTCATTAAGGTGAATTGTACTCGGTTAATCTCATGAGTTTTTTTAGTTCTTGGTGGAGGATTGGAGTCGTTACTAGACACTTCCCTCGTTCCAGAATATAAGGTGTATTGGTTTCTTTACAAGTCAATCATTTAAATGTTTGACCATGATTATAAAATAAAATAACAACATCCGCAGATCCTAATAGATAAAATTAGAAACTATTTTCAAGATGGATCAAATGATATAAATTTCGTATTGTTGATATTGATATATTTTTATAAAAACTCGGTCAAACATGCACTCATTTCACTTCTGAAAAAAACAACTATACCTTATATAAAGGAACGTTGTACTTGCTATATTTGTAAAATCAAAGGCTAAACTGTACATTACCTTGGTATTTTGCATACCCATTTTTTTTCTCTAGTCAAAGAAATTAGTGGTAGATATAGAACAAATAATGAATAGTGGTTGTTAGGAGGGCATAGCAGCTCAAGTTGAATGGTCTTGCTTTGCTTCTATTGCCGACACAGGAGCTGACCGCTGTTACGTGCCCCAGCCGTCCGGTCAAAGCAGGTACCTTCGGTTGCGTCGCTACCTCTGGCAACATTACTGCCAGCCATGCATTTTGCCGGCCGTCGGTAATCCGAAGACTTGCGAGGCGATACGGCAGGCCTTTGAAGTCAACAGCCATTGAATCGTCCGCTCCCAGTTTGACCCCGTGACAATAACTTTAGCTTAACCCCGGATCAAAATAAAAAAACACTAAAACATAACCCTGCACCACCAGTCGTGACAGCAACAACATAGTTTAGCTAGGTCTTTCGAGCAATTCCAACGCCAGCGAACAAAACTATATGTCAATTTTGTTCATTTTTTATCCATTTGAATCTGCGTGTCTATCTTCGTTCATGTTTGGTTTAGCAGTCCATCCAACGCATGCGGACGCATTTTCGTCCGCGCGGACGGTATGCGGTTATTGTTGTTGCTCTTTTTGCATACATATCAAAAAAAGTTGTTCAAAGTTTACATAGTTTCATAACCAAATACAAATAAAATCTCATAGTTTATAAATCAAATAAAATTTAAATTGTCACAAATAAAATTAAAATGACCATTTGGTTGCTAAGATGACTCCATATATACTCAACCAAATAGTTTTGTAGTTGAATATGAGTTTACCAATCACGCATTTGCTCATGAAATTTGGTGAATTAGGCAAACACGATAGTTTCTCCATGGCCAGGCACAACATTTTCATCCTAAAAATTGAAACCCCTGATAGTAGATTTCATCTTCACGTTCATCCTCTACGATCATGTTGTGCCTGATCACATAAGTAGTCATCACCTGCGACAACTTCTTGGTGCTCTTTGTTCTAGCCCGATAACGAATGATGGCCCAATCGAGATTGAAGAATACCAAATGCACACTCCACATCATCTCTACCACTCTCTTGTACTTCGGAAAATCTCTGCCTCTTCTCTCCTATCAGGTGGGGATTGTTTTGACAAAGGTAGTCCACTGAGGATAAATACCATCATCTAGGTAGTACCCGTTGTTGTAGTAGTCACCATTGATCTCAACGTTGACCTCGGGACAGTTGCATTCTGCAAGCCTTGCGAAGATCGGAGAGTGTCAAAACACATTGATGTCAATGTGAGAGCCTACCATGCTGAAGAAACGACGTCAAATCCAGAGATATTGTGAAGCCACGGCATCAAGTATGCTGTCCAAGCTTTCACATGGCCCCTATACTGCCTCTGCCAAGCATGGTAGTTCTTTCACTCCCAGTGCATACAATCGATGCTACCAAGCATCCCTGAAAAATCCATTTCAGCATTGGTCACCAACAACTGAGTTGTATCTGCAACAGTTGGCTCTCTCAAGTACTCCCAACCTAAAACTACTACCACAGTGATACGTCTCCAACTTATCGATAATTTATGAAGTATTCATGCAATACTTGCCTATATTGATAATACTTTTATATGGTGTTGATGCACTTTATATGATTTATTTAGAACTTACCCGGACTAACGTTGTTTTCAACAGAATTATCATGGTCTTCTTTTTGTGCAGAAAATAAAAGTTCTTGCAATCACCCAATTTTTTTTTATGATTTATTGGGGGGAAATAAGAAATACCAGAGCGAAGAACTACCGGAGGGGAGCCATCTATGGTCCACGAGGCAACATGCCCCCCCTTGGCGCGCCTTGTTGTGTGGTGGGGTCCATGTTGCCCTGGCTGGCATGATTCCAACGCTAAAAATGCTATATATACCCAAATCCTCAGAAATAAACAGAGAACTTCCAGTCCGCCGTCGCAACTCTCTGTATTAAAGAAGAACCCATTTGGAGCCTTTCCAATATCCTGTCGGAGAGGGAAAATCATCACCGATGGCCATCTTCATCATCCGGGCGGAGGCCATGACGAGGAGGGAGTAGTTCACCCTCGGGGATAAGGGTATGTACCAGTAGCTATGTGTTTGATCTCTCTCTCTCTCTCTCTTGTGTTCTTGAGATGTCCCGATCTTGATGTATCACGGGCTTTGTTAATATAGTTGGATCATATGGTGTTTCCCTTTCTATCTTGATGTAATGAATTGAATCTTTCCCTTTGAGATTTTGCTATGTTGGATTAAATATTGGATTTGAGATCACTTGATGTATGTCTTGCATGTGGATACCCGTGGTGACAATGGGGTGTTTTATTGATTCACTTGATATATGTTTTGGGTACTCAACTCGCTGATACCCGAGGTGACATTGGGGTAATCTATGCATTGGGGGTTGATACACGTTCTTGTCCTACTTTCTCTGATAGAATCTTGGGGTACTCATTGATTTCTTTGTGTTGGATTGACTATGATGAATCTGAAATTGTTTGATGCATGTGGAATAATTAACCCATTGATACTTGAGGTGACGTTGGTGTATCTAGGTGACATTAGGGTTGATTCATATGTATCATAGGTGTTATTCTAGTATGAATTTGAGGTGGTACTACTACCTACAATAATATCATTTTATGTTATTCGCTACTTATGAACTTTGGAGTGAATCTTTGTCACATGTTGAGGGATGATCATATAGTTCTACTATGTTAGCATTGTTGAGAGATTGCGGCAGTGAAAGTACGAACGCTATGCCTCATTTCCAAGATTTTATACAACATTTTGCTCGTTGTTTGACACTTGCTACCTTTGCTGCTTTTATATTTTTTGATTACAAAAACCTATATCTAGTATCCATATTTCACTTGTATCACCATCTCTTTGCCGAACTAGTGCACCTATACAATTTACCATTGTATTGGGTGTGTTGGGGACACAAGAGATTTCTCGTATTTGATTGCGGGGTTGTTTGAGAGAGACCATCTTCATCCTACACCTCTCACATATTGATAAACATTAGGTCATCCATTTGAGGAAATTTGCTTCTATCCTACAAAACTCTGCACTTGGAGGCCTAACAACGCCTACAAGAATAAAGTTGTGTAGTAGACATCACACGGACTTACAAAACTTATACATGGATTCTAGGCACGTGTACTCACTCATGCGAACGTACTCATCAATCCCAGGTCAAATCCATGCGCTCGAAATACTTATCGTATGCCATCCCCCTCCCCGATACGATGAATACATGTCTAGCCATCAGAATGTTGTGCCAGAATAGCTTTTGTTTGAAGAGTGTCTCGGTGGACTCGAATTTGACCTTCTATAGTTTGCAATGGACGCTCTATCTGTTGTGATTAAATGCTAGAGTATGCCCCGGGATCGTGCCCCTCAACATTGGCCGCTGGCTACTAATGTGGCCATGGATGACCAAAGAAGCAACCATAATCTCCTCATTGTCCTACGACCAATCATCTGAATCACAAATGAAATTGTTGAAAAATACTCACCACCACTATCCATTCGTACCTTGTGGGGGAAACATCAAACACCTTGCTGGCGTGGCTGAAGAAGTCGTCGGATGAAGAGCCTCATGCCTCAGCAGACCAGGCAACATGCATGTGGGCATGGATGTGACCAACGAGAAAGGTGGACGCGCTTGGGGCATTGTTGACGGTGATAGATGCGAGGTAGTGTTGTGGATGTTGGGATGTTGTAGCGATGGCAGAGGCAAGGTGGTGGCATGAACATTGTGGTGCTTTAGAGGCGGCGACAACCATCCACCAACGCCAGCAAGAACGATAGCAAAACCATTCCCTAATGTCATCAAGGATATTGGGGGTGCACGTAGCGGCCTAGACCCTAGGACTGGTGGGTGGTGGCGACGAGGGAGGGAGGTTGGGTGCGGTGGCTATCGATGGTAGAGGGGTAAAATGGCCACTGTGCTATGGACGAGCCGAGGGGAAAGGGAAGGCGTCGCGTGCGTCCGCTCCGTATCCACGCCGATGCAAACCAGCCCAAATATGGACCAGAAATGAGTTAATGGGAGATAAAAAGCAGATGCTCGTCAGTTTATGTCCGTGCCTTGGCCCACAATTTGTGTTTGATTTGACCCAAATGGACAAGCGCAAACAGTTTGCATGGACACCTTGGACTTGATCTTGGGGTCGATGACATTGGACTCTAGGTAAATAAGGACACATTCACATGGTATTTACATGGGACCATGTTATTATTATTATTATTATTGTTATTATTATTATTATGTGCAAAAAAGAGGTTATTACCCCCTTTGTTTTATAATATAGTTCGTATAGAGTTTTTTCCCGAAGGCAATGTTTTGTCTCATCCATTAATTAAGTAGAAGAGAGTTGTCTCGTTAATTACCAAAAAGGCTAAAACATGCGTATATATATTTTAGGAAGTCCAACTTCATCAACTTTGACCATGTTTATAAATTAAATAATCTACATATATTATAAACTTCATATCACCACATAAATCACAAGATTGACTTTCATATTATATATAATGTATTATTAGTGTTGGTATTTTCTCGATAAATTTGGTCAAACTTTGTGATGTTTGACTTTAAGACAAAACTATAAACACTACACTATAGAATGGAGGGAGAATTATTTTGTACAAAATGAAAACCTCAAGAAGACAAATAATATGTCTCCTACGCAAGTAACGATTTAATCTACGAGATGAGCATAGAGTGTAGCAAGATTTGTTGCACAATAAGTAGATTTACTCTAAAAGCCATCTCAAGTGACCATAAATCCACAGACTCTCTCTTTTAGAAGGGGAAGGGATTTTCAGTATTAAATGATAATTATTAAGATGTCTAGGTCATCGCATGTATACCACCTTATCAGGAAAACCATTTTTGGAGTAGTATGAGAGATGGGACATAAGCAATGTGAGATTTCAGGGCTGCACTTTCTGTATTGGGGTTTAGCACTGATGATTGAGTTTACATCTCTAGGAGACACAATTTTCATTTTCAAATAAATATATTACATCTAGTTTTTGAAAAGGAAGACAACTTCGAGTGTCTACATCAATTGATTCACACAAGTCATCCAATACCGATGATCCAATAATAGAAAGCAAACCAAACATCAATGACCAAGTAATAGGTGTGAAAAAAAGAACTATATGAGGTTATCCAAATAGGATTTGCATCCTGGCATTATCCTCACAATCCTACCACCAATCTTATGACCATGGACGATAATCCATCGGTCGAGAAACATGTCACACGCTCCTAGAGAAACCTTCAAGAAATGTTCAACACACATGCACCGATGTTCATGGATTATACCAAAGGTCAAGCTTGTGGATTTCATCCTCAAAGTCGTATTTCCAGCCAAAGGAGCAAGACCTTTTTAAAGGCTTTATGGCCGAGTGACCTTCTACCGACCAGTTTCTTCGGGTTGATGCACCGCGTCCAAGGGGCAGTTGCCCAAGTCGAGTTATGGAAGCAGTCGGCCTGCCTGGAGGGTGCTTGACATGCCTTTACGTTCGTTCAAGCTCATTATCTGAAGTTTTGGCTAAATCCACTCACGAAGCATGGTCCTATGGGAAATAAGAGGGAAGGTGTGTGACTTCCTTGAGGTGGTGATGCTGACAGTTCGGGTGGCCAAGAGGAAATGTAGGAAGGGAATGATTATAGAGAATCTTCAATGGGCCTACTCTATTTGTCCTTGATATGCCGAAATGTATCTTGTAAGAAAGACATGTTTTCAATTCAAATAAGAAGTGTCATTCTGTTTTGCTATTGTATGTTTATTTTGACTTAATCATGACTATTTATTATGTGTAGCTGTCTACTCTTTTGCTTTCTCCCCTCGGTAAATGCTACTTAGGGTGTTTCACTTCCGATTTGCAACCCTTATGCGACATCGCCGTGCCCAAAGGCAGTTTTATCAGTGGTAACAAGGCAATCGGACCTTTAGGGCTAAAGCATACACTTAGTTGTAGGAGCTTTAATTGTGAGGAAAGTTAATTGCGCCGGTATAAGTGGAGTCCTCGGAGGACCAATCACTGCTAGGGAAAAGTCTAGTAGTAGCGTGGTTTTTAGTTGTATCAGTAGCGCGAGGGCCCACGCTACTGATAAGGTGCCATAGCTAACTTGTATCAGTAGCACTGGTTAACTAACGCTATAGCTAAAGTTTAGCAGTAGCGCCTCTTAATCGGCGCTACTGGTAACCGAGTTATCAGTAGCACGCTTCTCTAACCCGCGCCACTGCTAAGCGCACATATTCCTATTTTTAATATTAATGTTGTATTTACAGACGGTTACACATATTAATATACAACATCAATAATTATTGTGCCAGCAACTACATTTAGGTTAAAGTGGATGGATGTAAGTGATCATGTTGAATTAGAAGAAAATATGATGTTGCCAATCGCAACATCTTATTTTCCTCTAATTCAACATTACCACTTGCATCCATCCACCTTAATAAAATATATGTCATATAACTCATCACCATCTTACTCATCTAACAACTCATCATCTTAATCATACAAAGTTAAAATCTCATCAAACAGAAAAACATCATAATAGTAATCATCCTAATCGATCATGCTAGTTAAAATAAACTAGAAAAACTTCTCTCTCATAGGACCTAGTCCTCCCTCGTAGGTAAAATGATATAAAACAGAATAACACCTATGTCTCCATGATGAAGCGAAGATATCCAATGGTCTCCAACTTGTGGCTCGCGATCCTTCTTTATTTGTCCCCATGCTTCAATTTGGAGCCTTCTTGGTCGTTTGCGCTCAGTCGAGTATGCAAAAGAGAACTCGGGCCTCATAGGACTTTTAATTGTCATATTACCTTCGGCTTGCATCAACAGAGGCACAACTTCATTTGGAAGTTTCTGTTTAAGAACATAATAGTAGCCTCGTTAGCAATGTAATCTATACCATTTAAGCAATAGTCGTGTATATAATTAGCAACTCTTACCAAGATATTTCGGTGAATGTCATCCTCCCTCAATCTATGCACTAGTGTCATGTACAATGTATAATTTGGGCCAGTTCCCAAATTATATAGGAAGATCTCCCTACCAACTAGGACACCATTAACAAAGTTGGTAAGATCATCCTTCTCCCCCCAAGTTAGATGTGATCCATAACTGTAGTGTGTCGTGTCAATTATTTTCTGTGTTTCACTCGGAGAAACGAAATAATCTATAAATTATGAATAAAAAAATTTAGTATGGATGAGCACCAACTATTTTTAAATATAGAATGCAAAATACTTGACAAATATGCATGGTTGATAAACTCACATGGAGGTAAAACAAGAAGCATGTTGACATCGACCCAAATGTCGATGTTACCTTCAATATGATCTTCGGGACGAAGATCGAAGGTTACTTCCATATCCTCCTGAAATTCATATGCCTTGCAAAGAGCTTCCCAATTTGAGATGCGAAATCAGTGTTATTAACTCCATTCATTACTTTGACCAGAAATGTGTGACCATGTTTAGTCCTCAGTTTGGCTCTCCTAGTCTCGAAACACTCGTGCTCTTTGAAACCGAGCCTCCCAAAGAAATATCGTCTTGCATGATAGGGGATGAACTAGTCGAATTGTATAAAATAGAAATTACACGTTGAATTAAAGAAACATAAGTCATGCTTAGTTACAAAAAACACTTGTCATCGTTGTGTATCATAACATCAAAGGTCTCATCAAGCTTGATGGTTAAGAACCTATTGTCTCAGAGCCCAAGCTGGTCGCAAAGAACCTTATCTTCGCCGTGGAGTTCACACTCTTGGATCCTATCATCGTCATTAGGAGACGACATATCCCATGTTCATGATTCAAAAATTACAACATGAACATTGCTAATGTAAGACATATTGAGTGCCTAAAATTTGCCGAAACGGAAATAAATCAACATTCCGACAAAACATAGGCACTACGAGGGGTTCCCTTCAATAACATACACACATTTCCAAATAGACCTATTTCAATATCAGTTGACTTTCGATCCGTCGAGGCTTTCCTTAAATAACTCTCATATCTTATGGTGTGTTGGTGTGCACTCTCTCACACTGATATGGTGATGTATATTGAGATTCGTCCATCAAGAACACACATGAAAGTCACACAAGGAGCAACGACAGACCAAAAGTCACACATGCATTATACCAATATAATATCACTAATACAATTACAATGAACTCAAATACAATATCACTAATGCATTTCTAACGAACTCAAAAATAGTATCACTAATACATCATCTCGAATAATCCATTTAATGCATCATCAAATATTAACTAATACATCTCGAATATTATCATATAAGATCACTAATACAGATTGAATATCCTAGAATCCAAAGTGGAGGATGGTGAATTCGGTCCACTAATTGCCGCCGACTCGACGACGACGAAGATTCGGGCCAGGAATCTTCGACGTCGAGACAAATTCCTATGAGAACATTTTCTTACCATTTAATGTTTTGCTATTTTAGAAGTGCTTAGTTTCTCAAACTCATGTTAGACTCATTTTTGACTCGGTTTTCTGGAATGCCGTTTCCCAGCAATTCCCGACACTCGATATGCCTACTTTCTAGCACAAGTCATGCAAAAATTTAGACATTACCCTGGCTAAAAAGTGGACATATCGAGCGCCTGAAATTCACCAGAATGGAAATGAATCAATATTCCGGCAAAACATAGGCCAGTCGGATCATTTACACTTCACATAACCATCATTGTCCAAATCACATGTCCACATATCATATAGGGTTCATATAGCAACAATAGCTTTAACTAAAATATCAAATAGCAACAATTCTATTTTTTCTTTAAATACCAATAAAAATTACTTGAATAAAATTTGATACCTATCTAGGGTTCATAACTAAATTCATCACTACCAAAAAAATAACTACCTAGGGTTCATAACTAAATTTGATACCTAGGGTTCATAACTATGTAAATCAACCTAAGAAACTAATTAACCTACTTCCTAAATAAATAGATAACCTAATTAACATACTGCACTAACTAAAACCTAACTAAATTAACCTAAGAACCCAAGCTAGAACCCTGATGGTAGAGACAAAGGAGCAGTAGGGGGCTTACAGATGGTGCGGGGCAAGGAGGTAGGCCTGGTGATGGCCGAGGATGGGAGGGGAGGAATCAGAGGAGGGAGGCATGCCGCATCGGGGTCGGGGACGGGGTCGAGTGATGGTGATGGAGGTGTGCGGCGTCGGAGTCAGGGTCGGGTGACGGCGAGGTAGGCGTGTGACGTTGGAGTCGGCATTGGTGCTCGAGCTCCGACGAGGGCGAGGGCGAGGGCAGGGGCTCCGGCGATGAGGGGGAGAAGAGAGTGGGGGAATTGGGTGAGGAATCAGAGGAGGGAAGCCCGCGCGGGGGTTATGTGGAAGTAGCAGTGGCGAGTTTTAGTAAAACACGCTATAGGTATATCAAGTAGCAGTAGCGCGTTTCTCGGGTGCGTGCTAGTACTAAACCTAGCCTCGCGGCAACGGTGCATGCAATATTAGTAGTAGAGCATTTTTGACAAGAGCGCTACTGCTAACTTTTTAGTAGTAGTGCCTATTCTGCACGCGCGCTATGGCTAAGTAGCAGTAGCGCCTCTTTTTTTCTAGCGCGACTGCTAAGTTTCTGTGTATAAGGTTTTCCCTAGTAGTGAATGTCGAGATACCAATACTCAAATTCTTCGAAAGAAAGCCTTGTGTTTTGCATGGTGCAACCTCTATCGACTATCGAGTGTAATGCTTCCTACCATTCGCGAACCAATTACATGCATTGTGACACTCAACTTTTGGCTTTCTCCATCTTAGGTACTTGACAGATTAAACCAGAAGTAACAATTGAAGTGGTGCTCCCTTTACAGCCTTAGGCAAACAAAGTGGAGATGTAAGAAGTAAGCACATGAGCCGTTCAACCCAGCTATTGAATAAAGACACAAGTCAAAATTAGTGCATATACATGCGAGATACCGAGGATGTTCAACCGAGGAATTGCCTAGAGTACCATGGCTTTTAGGTGGGTTCGGTTCGAGACACCCCCCCGTTAATATTACCGATGATATAAAGCATACATCATTGTATCGCAAGAGTTATGCTCATTTTTTGTGCAAAAAAAGGATACACCTGTTGACACCTAATTTTGGCATGGTGCAAAATGTAATCAATATGGACTCAAAAGAAAAGGGTTTTTCTATGAGAAAGTTCATATTGCCGAGTGAAACAACCTTGATGTTTAGGCCATCACCATTCGACATCATTGCAAAGGCCAAATCACACTTGGATTGTCATGTTGATGTTCTGAGTGCTTTTTGGTCTATTACGCCTCCAAGACAACCTCGAATGAAGGAATATTCTACATGGCTTTTCTTCGTCTCGTCGAGCTGATCGGTTTTGATACATAAATCATCTCAATCTGAGGTCATATGCAAAAGTTAGAGCAACCAGAGTGCAGCCCTACCACAAAGCAAAATATGGCGCAGGAGATCAGACACATGTGTGATGGGTCGCACCAGTCATTCGGCCCTCAAGACGTCCTCGGATGGAAAAACTTACAACATGAAAACGTTTCGCGTCGTCGAGGCGATTGATTTTGAGATATAAACCTTCTCAAACCAAGGTCGTATGCCACCTGGAGAGGCAAAACAAAATAAGCCTCGAGTTTCACTCGGGATTTCCGAGTGAAAGTTTGCCGACCGAGGGAAACGTTTGCCGTCCGGTCGAGTGAAAAGTTTTCTGTCTAGCCGAGTGAAATTGCCATCCGAGTGAAAATAACCGGCCGAGTGAGATTGCCGTCGAAGTGAAAATCACCGTCCGAGTGAAAAGTACCGGTCGAGTGAAAGTACTGGCCGAGTGCAATTGTCGTCCGAGTGAAAATCACCATTCGAGTGAAAAATATCGATCGAGTGACAGTTTCGGTCGAGTGAAAGTTTAAAATGGCCTCGGATGGAAAAGTGTTGAACACGAAAGTTGTTCGAAACGTCGAAATGGTCCACTTCGCTTTTAAGCTTATTATTATCTGAGATAGTATACGGCCTGGAGAGATGCTACAACACTCGGACATTCCAGTCTGCTACGTGATCGAGGTCGATTTGAAGTTAAAGATGACCACGTGGTGTATTCAAGATGACTTTATTTAGGAAATTGATCAACATATGGATTGTTGGCCTCGTCGAGGCACACAAAATTGATGTTTGGGCCATCTTCATCGGAGGTGATATGCAGATTCCACGGCCCATGCAAGAAGCAAGACGGAAGATTGGGCCATATTTGGGCTGAATCCGAGTGGAACTAGAACTAGGACTTTAGGACGTGAATTGATGTAATTTTCTTGTAAGGAAAGCCTAGATGAATCCTTTGCTTGTACATGAAGTACAGACGCCTCTTAAATATGTTGGGGTTGATGGCCGATTGAATAACACACAATCGAACAAATCAATCTATACTACTTTTCCACCTACGTTCTTCGTTTTTCTCTCGTACTTCGCTGTTCTTCGTTTGAGAGCTGTGAATCCCGAGGCTCTAGGGGCAAGCTAATCGACCTAGGGCAACCCATAGCCACCGCATTCCCTGACGGGGTCCCTCCCGGGCGTGCGGGGTCTCGGGTCTACAAAAGCGTTCGCTGACTGTCTTGCGTATCGCGCTGCCGGACGGACCTCCTTCGATGTGAGCTGCGGTGCATCACCCCCGACGTCGAGGGTACAAAGTGACATGTTCGTTTGTCAACACACTTTTTGGCGACTACGCTGGGGACCAAAGACCAATCATCCTCATCAACCATCATGTCTGATCTTCCCAAGCCATCTGAGATAGATGCCGATAACCTCATCAAGCCCAAGCTTGATGAACTATCGGCTGATCATCGCCAAGCTTATGAGGAGTACAAGAAGGCATGTGAAGAGAAGGAGTTGCAGGAGTTCCTTGGAAACTTCAAGAAAGATCGCCAAGGCAATATCACTCCGATTGGAGAAATCAACTTCCCTCCTCTTCAAGCCGAGCAAGTTAAACCTCCTGTAAGTACTACCTTTTCTCCCGAGAAGTGGGCTGAGATTGAGAGTCGTATTGCCGATGGTAATAATTTGGTCTATCAAACTGTCATAAAAATACCAATGCGTAGAAAAATATGCCTCAATCGTCTAGTGGTAATATCTGTGTGGCTGCTAGTGTAGGAAATCCTAATCTGTCTTTACCTCTTTCATCGGCACCTCCCATGTCGATGAATTACTATCCTACCCACACCAATCAGATTGTGGCTGCACCCGCTAATTCCATCATGAGCATGCCAAGTTCGGTACCTATACCGAACCAAGCTGTACCTGTAGGTGGAAGCACTCGGCCACGACTGAACTATGGTTCGGCATATGTTCCACAATTCCTGCCTACTACTAGTAATTCTACTCCTCCCATCCCACAACATCAAGCTTCACCGTCTACTGCAGATGATACTTTATCTAGTTTTAGAGAGGAGATGGCTAAGATGCTTAGAGAGAATTTTGGAGTTGAGTTACCTCGGAATCGGATTTACCAAAAACCGTACCCCGAGTACTTTGACGCTATCCAGTGCCCTTCAGGATATAAAATTCCATATTTTGTTAAGTTCAATGCAGAAGGCACAAAAACCACATGGGAACATATTAGTCAATACTTAGCAAAACTGGGTGAAGCGGGCTCGCTGAATGAATTGAAAGTGCGCTTGTTTCCTTTATCATTAACTGGTATTGCGTTTTCATGGTTTTCTTCTCTAACACATGGTTCTATCCGTGTGTGGTTAGCTGGAACAGAAATTTCATGATCACTTTTATAGCGGCGACAACGAACTTAAATTATCACATCTTACATGGGTTAAGCAGAAAAATGATGAATCAGTCTCCGATTACGTCAAGAGATTTAGAGATACAAAGAACCGATGCTATAGTTTGGTGATAACCGAGAGGGACTTGGATGACCTTGTGCTTAGTGGTTTGAAAACTCACATTAGGGACAAGCTAGAAGGCTATGAGTTCTTAAGTGTCAACTAGGTCCTGCAAAAAGCTTTGGCTCGGGAGAGCCGGAGCAAAGATCTCAAGGAGGTGCATAGATATAAAACTGATCGTCCTAAGATGAATATGGTTCAGTATGGTAGTGATCACTCGGACGATGAAGGTGATATGTATGATACTGAATTTGTTTGGCCTTCTAAGGCCAAACCGTTTACTTGCAATGATCTGAAACCAATTCATAAGAATCGTGATGAAGAGATGAAATTTACTTTTAACATTGCTAAGTGTGACAAAATATTTGATGCTTTGCTGCAAGCTAAGATCATTAGGATATCTCACACTTTACCGTCGATTGAAGAGTTGAAACGGCGTGCTTATTGAAAATATCATAATTCTTTTTCTCATGCTACTAATGATTGCAATGTTTTCCGACGACAGATACAATCGGCCATTAATGACGGACAATTGAATTTTTTGAGATGGAAATTGATAAGCAACCCTTCCCAATGAACACTCCGGATTTGGAGGAGAAAAAGTTGCTCATTCAGCCAGAGGTAGCCGAATCGGCTAATAAAACTAATGTCATCATTGGTGAGACTAGGAAAAGCAAGGAGGACAGCAAAGTCTTAGGGAGGCAGGTTGTGCTTGACAAGCAACCCAATGGCAAGGAAGTAATCAAGATCACCATCAAGAATCCTGCACTCGGCGGGCAACCAGAGGTGCAACAAGACACTCGTGTTAAATTTGTTAAACCTAAGAGTCCAGAAGTTGGCAAGTGGAAGAGGAATGAAGTCAAGGTACATCGTAAGCAAATCAAGCCAACTTTTGATATGCTACTGTCCAAATATGCAAATCAGTCGGCCGGTTCTAGCTCTAATCAGTCATCGTACCTGAAGCGAACAAGGACACCATCAACTGGTATGCTCAGTCGGTATGCAAAACCGACTGGATCAAGGGTACCATTTCCACAAGAACAACAACAACCTGTTTGGGATGGACTTGGATGCTCGTATGAAAACCGACTGAACATTGGTGTCCATTTCTTGGTTGGTCAAAATATGCCTCCGAGTTGAAATTATCCGAGTGTAAGAATGCACTCCGGCGGAAGTTATCTGAATGAAAGAATACCGTCGAGTGGATTTCGTCCGAGTAAAAGGGTGCGCCCGAGTGAAAACTTCGTAGGCCAGAAAAGTCGACAAGAATGGCGCGTCAAGTTCTCAAGTGTTGCAGCAGTGGAGTCAGGGAAGGGCAAGGAATATATCAATGCCGACTCACTCATCCTCGGTAGTGAAACATTCACCACACAGCATCACACTGTGCGTAACAACCCAACTGAGCCAATACTTGTTATCGCGCCACAGCACTCGCCCAATGATCATGAAGCATGTACCAGCCAAGTCAAGCCAGTTGATCCTAAATACATTCGACAAAGGTGGTGTCCTCCAGGTCTAACAAAGACACAAAAGAGGAAATTGCAGAGGTTGAGGAATCAAGAGATGATAGAACAAGAAGTTGAGAAGCAAAGGGATGAGTTGTTCGATGTCACTCGGCCCATGATACCAGCGAAGCAAGTGTGGAAGCCTAAACCAATGCAAGACATAGTGGCTTCTACATCTATCACAGTAGCCATTACACCACCACAAGAGGACGATGTAGCTATGACATTGTCTCAGTCGCCTATTACTTCTCCTTCACTCGGACAGAATTCCGATTTCGGTGGACGCACGCGAGGAGGAAGATGATCTGTTGGACTATGAGTCTACACCAGTTCATGAAGGTATGGATACCAATATGGTGTATTACTTACCCGCTGAATTCCGTGTTGTAGATGAAGAAGGGGAAGTGGCTCAGCTAGATTTTGTCCCTAGAATTGCAATATTCGAGAAGCCAAAAGAACCAGTTACACACTTGAAGCCATTGTACCTCAGAGGTCATATCAATGGATCACCACTCACTCGGATGCTTATTGATGGTGGTGCTGTGGTGAATGTCATGCCCTCTTCGGTATTCAAGAAATTGGGTTTGCCCAATGATGAATTAATCAAGACCAATATGATGCTTGATGTATATGGAGCTTACAGTTGGGAGCAAAACTTTGGCTACTGCCTTCTTTGTTGCTAAGGTGCAAGGGAACTACAACATCATACTAGGCCGTGATTGGGTTCATGCAAACCAATGCGTACCATCTACCATGCACCAGTTTTTGATCCAGTGGGTTGATGATGAATTGGAAGTCATTCATGCGGATAACTCGGCTTGTGTTGCTTTGGCCGATGCATCGGTGGATTGGCAACATCCCAATGCTACTTGCCTGACGAGACGCGACTTGTCAGAGTTTGATTTCCTTAGCGCAACGAAGAATGGCTTTGTGCCCGTCTCTTTAAAGCTGATCAGTGGCACTCGGCTCCAAGGTATGATATGTTTAAATGGATTCTAATTCCGAGTGGTTGCAGAAACATCTTGCAAAATATCTAGTGAGACGATGTGTATGAATCCATAGAGGAGTTGGATGACATGGATAAGTTAGGACAGGATTTTCAATCGGCACATCAATTAGAAGAAATAGATATAGGGGATGGTTTAGTTCCTAGGCCGACGTTCGTAAACAAGAATTTGAAAGACGGTCATAAAGCTGAGTTGATCGGGCTATTGAAAGAGTATGTTTGTTGCTTTGCATGGGAATATCCTGAGATGCCAGGTTTAAGCAGAGAGCTAGTGGAGCATCTTTTACCTATAAAGGCCGGTTTTAGACCTTACAAACAATCGGCCAGAAAATTTTATCCAAAAACATATGACCGGATCAAGGAGGAGATCGGTCGGTTGCTCAAAGCTAATTTCATTCGGCCTTGCAAGCATGCCGAGTGGATTTCTAACATTGTGCGTTGATTTCAGAGATTTGAATAGAGCTACACCCAAAGATGAGTATCCCATGCCAATAGCCGACATGCTTATTAATGATGCTTCTGGACATAAGGTTATTAGCTTTCTTGATGGTAATGCGGGTTATAATCAAAAATTTATGGCCAAAGAGGACATGTCCAAGACAACCTTTCATTGCGCTAGTTTCCTTGGTTTATTCGAGTGGACAGTGATGACATTCAGATTAAAAAATGCTGGTGCCACATACCAAAGGGCTATGAATTTAATTTTCCATGATTTACTCAGAATTATACTTGAAGTCTATATTGATGATATTGTTGTCAAATCGGATGCTTCTAAGTCTCATTTGGCCGATTTGTGTTTAGCTTTTGAAAGAATAAAAAATATGGACTGAAGATTAATCCTTTGAAGTGTGCATTCAGCGTGTCGGCTGGAAAGTTTTTGGGTTTCATTATTCATGCGAATGGTGTAGAAATTGATTCCAGAAAAATATAGAAGCTATACAAAAGGTGGAGGCTCCAACATGCAAGAGGGATATGCAAAAATTCCTTGGCAAGGTCAATTATTTGAGAAGGTTCATCGCTAATTTGTCAGGGAAGGTTGATGCATTCACTCCTATCCTTCGGTTAAAGAATAATGCTGATTTTACTTGGGGGGCAAAACAGCAAGAGGCATTCGACATGATCAAGACTTATTTGAGCACTCCTCTGGTGATGAAATCACCCGAACATAAAGAACCATTTAGGCTTTACATTGCAGTAGAAGAAGGTGTTATTGGTGTTGTATTGACTCAAGAAATCGAAGGAAGAGAGCAGACTATTACATATTTCAGTCGACGCTTATTGGATGCCGAGACAAGGTATACATTTATTGAATTTTTTTGCCTCTGTTTATATTATGCTTGCACAAAACTAAGACATTACCTAGTGCTGAGTGCTTGCATAGTAGCTTGTCAAACCGATGTCATGAAGTACATGTTGCATAGGCCAATTCTTAGTGGTAGAATTGGCAAGTGGGCTTACGCTTTAATTGAATATGATTTGGCTTATGAATCTCTAAAATCCATGAAAGGCCAAATTGTTGTTAATTTTATTGTTGAGCATTAGATTAATGACAAGCATGATGTTGATATAAAACTTGTCTCATTAGTGCCATGGAAGTTATATTTTCATGGTACATTTTGTAGCAATGGCCAAGGTGTTGGTATTATTTATATATCTCCTCATGTTGTTGTTTTCAAAGCCTCATGCCGAATGGAATATTTTTGCACAAATAATCAAGCCGAATATGAAGCATTGTTATTTGGTTTAGAGATGTTGCTCGCTATAGGTGCTAGCACATGTTGAGGCTTTTGGTGATTCGTTATTAGTAGTGCAACAAGTGTCCAGAATCTTTCAATGTTTAGACGAATCACTTAGTGTTTATCTTGATAAGTGTCTAGATGCGATTTCTACTTTGGATTATTTTAGCATTGCTTATATATGTAGACGTGACAATTGGAGAGCAAATGAGTTGGCACAACAAACATCCGGCTATCATATTGATCATGGCATGTTTCATATTTCTCAGAAGCCGATATCTTGTCTTGTTAATATGGGAGAGGCCGAACTAGAGCCCACTGGTTCGACCACTAACAATAAATCTAGTGCAGGTGAAAATCATGACTGGAGGAAGCCCATTATTGATTACTTGTGCAATCCGAGTGAAAGGGTGGACAGGGCTGTTCGGTGTATGGCTTTCAAATATACGATGAGACATGATGGTCTTTATCGACGAACGGTTGAACATGTTCTTTTGAAGTGTTTGGATGAAGACCAAGCAAGAGTTGCTATGGGAGAGGTACATGAAGGTATTTGTGTTACTCATCAGTTGGCACCCAAAACGGAATTGCTCTTACGACGTGCTGGATTTTATTGGCCGACTATGATCAATGATTGCTTGAGGTATTATAAAGGGTGTGAAGCTTGTCAAAAATTTGGTGATATTCAGTTGGCTCCTGCTGCTATGTTGCATCCTATTATCAAGCCGTGGCCTTTTAGAGGATGGGGTTTAGACTTCATTGGACAAATTCATCCATCTTCTTCAAAGGGGAATCAATTCGTGTTGGTGGCAACCGATTATTTCACTAAATGGTCTCAAGCAGTACCTCTCAAGAACATGAGACATACAGACGTAATTCAATTCATATCCGAACACATTATTCAGAGATTCGGCATTCCTCAGACATTAACTACAGATCAAGGTTCATCTTTCATGTCACATCAAGTTAGAGAATTTGCCGAATCATACAACATAAAGTTGCTCAATTCATCTCCACATTAAGCCCAAGCTAATGGGCAAGCTGAGTCTAGCAACAAAATATTGATTAATCTCATCAAGAAGAAAATTGAGGATAATCCAAGAAAATGGCATGAGTTGTTGTCTGAGGCTTTATGGGCACATAGAATCTCAACGCATGGTGCTACGAAGGTAACTCCATATGAGCTAGTATACGGTCAAGAGGCTGTTTTACCTGTGTAGGTAAATTTGAGTGCTTTTAGAATAGCCAAACAAAATGATTCATCGGCAGTGGACATTTATGATTTGATGATGGAAAATATTGACGAGGTTGCTGATAAGCGTTTGGCTGCATTAAAAGCCATAGAGAAGGAGGGTAGCAAGAGCTTACAATAAAAAGGTCAATTGAAGAATTTTCAAGTTGGCTATCTTGTGTGGAAGGTAATTTTGCCGATTGGTTCTAGAGATAGAAAATTCGTGAAGTGGTCTCCAAACTGGGAAGGTCCTTTCAGGATTGCAAGAATAGTTCCTAGAAATTCATATTTAGTGGAATCTGTACAAGGAGTATTATTACCTCGAGATCTTAATGGAAGATATCTGAAGAAGTACCACACGAGTGTGTGGCAAGAAGCCTAATTAGGCAATGGCCGATATATGATTATCGCCCTTAGCATAAACATGGCCGATACATATTTATCGCCCTAAGAAATATAGATGGCCGATGGAGTGTTGACATCGTCCTTAGAACAAACATAGTGCAAATTATTTTTCGGCATGCTAGCTTTACCAAAAAACATGGGGGCATGTGTTGACACCTGATTTTAGCACAGTGCAAAATGTAATAAAGATGGACTCAAACAAAAAGGTTTTTTCCACGAGAAAATTCATATTGCCAAGTGAAACAACCTTGATGTTTAGGCCATCACTATTCGACATCATTGCAAAGGCCAAATCACACATGGATTGTCATGTAGACGTTCTGGGTGCTTTTTGGTCTATTACGCCTCCAAGACAACGTCGAATGAAGGAATGTTCTACATGGATTGCATTTGTCTCATCGAGCTGATCGGTTTTGATATATAAATCATCTCAATTTGAGGTCGTATGCAAAAGTTAGAGCAACTAGAGTGCAGCCCTACCACAAAGCAAAATATGGCGCAGGAGATTAGACACATGTCTGATGGGTTGCGCAAGTCATTCGGCCCTCAAGACGTCCTCGGATGGAAAAACTTACAACATGAAAAAGTTCGCATCGTCAAGGCGATTGGTTGTGATATATAAATCTTCTCAATCCGAGGTCATATGTGACCTGGAGAGGCAAAACAAAATCAGCCTAGAATTACACTCGGGATTTCCGAGTGAAAGTTTGCCGACCAAGGGAAACGTTTGCCGTCTGGTCGAGTGAAAAGTTTCTCGTCCGGCTGAGTGAAATTGCCATTCGAGTGAAAATCGCCGGCCGAGTGAGATTGCTGTCCAAGTGAAAATCACCGTCCGATTGAAAAGTACCGGTCAAGTGAAAGTACTGGCCGAGTGCAATTGCCGTCCGAGTGAAAATCACCGTCCGAGTGAAAAATATCGGTCGAGTGACAGTTTCGGTTGAGTGAAAGTTTCGGTCACATGAAAGTTTAAAATAGCCTCAGATGGAAAAGTGTTCCAAATGAAAGTGGTTCAAAATGTCGAAACGGTCAACTTTGCTTTTAAGGTCATTATCATTTGAGATAGTATACGGCCTGGAGAGACGCTACAACACTCGGACAGTCCAGTCTACTACGTGATCGAGTCCGAGTCGAAGTTAAAGATGACCTCGTGGAGTATTCAAGATAGCTTTATTTGAGAAAGTGATCAACATACAGAGTGTTGGCCTCGTCGGGGCACACAAAATTGATGCTTGGACCGTCTCCATCGGAGGTCATATGCAGATTCCATGGCCCACGCAAGAAGCAAGACAGAAGATTGGGCTAGATTTGGGCTGAATCCGAGTGGGACTAGAACTAGGACTCTAGGACGTGAATTGATGTAATTTTCTTGAAAGTAAAGCCTAGATGAATCCTTTGCTTGTACGGGAAGTCCAGCAGCCTCTTATATATGTTGGGTGTGACAGCCGATTGAACAACACACAATCGAACAAATCAATCTATACTACTTTTTTACCTACGTTCTTTGTTTTTCTCTTGTTCTTTGTTGTTCTTCGTTTGAGAGCTGCGAATCCCAAGGCTCTAGGGGCGAGCGAATCGACCTAGGGCATCCCATAGACACCACATTCCCTGACGGGGTCCCTCCCGGGCGTGCGGGGTCTCGAGTCTACAAAAGTGTCCACCGACTGTCTCGCGTATCGCGCTGCTGGACGGACCTCCATCGACGTGAGCTGCGGTGCATCACCCCCAGCATCGAGGGTACACAGTGACGTGTTCGTGTGTCAATAACACCCTTTGTGTAGGTGTGGCCCGACGAGTCGGGTCTTTTCTTCATTATTAAACGGTGGTCAGACCTGAGCTATATATAACTTGGAAAGATACATAATTTAAAAGAAAACGTATCCTAAGAGTAGATGTGTCCAACTCCGATCATCTGGTGTTATGATGATATGTGGGTAGTTCCCACAGAACATATGGGTCCATAACAGTAGCTAGATGGCTTTCTCTCTCTCTGTCGCTCTCTATCTCTCTCTCTCTCTATGTATCTATCTATCTATCTCTCCCTCCCTCTCTCTTCAATACAATGATATTGTCTAAGATCAATCCAATGTAAACATTTGTGGTATGTTTGTTGGGATCCGATGAATTGTGGGCTTATGATCAGATTATTCATTGAAAGTATTTGAGTCTTTTCAAAGACTTAGCTATGTGTGATTTTATATCCTTGTATTTCCCTCTAATGTATCTATCTCTTTTGTCCAATTAGATCTATTTATCTTCAGTGGGAGAGGTGCTTGGTCCTAGGTTCAATCTTATGGTTTGCTTACTCTATGACAAGAGGAGTTGCAAGGCACATATTTGTGTTGTTCCAACTAAGGGTAAACACCAGGGTTCAAACATATTAATTGTCTTACTTTTTCTACATTATGTCATCATGCTTCAATCATTACTGTGTTTATTATGAACTTAGTACCTTGCATTCATGTTGGATCGGTCAAGGGCGGAGTAATAGTAGTAGATGTAGATGGATGTAAGTCTACTTTTAACAAATGTAATGCCTATATATTGATCATGCCATGAAGAATTATCATAACTATGCCATATTCTATAAATTGCCCAATAGTAATTTGTTTACACATCGTTGTTATGCTTATGAGAGAGATGCCTCTAGTGAACCTATGTCCTCGAGTCCATTAACTTTATATTTACCAGAACCCTAAAAATATTTGCTGCAATTTATTTAATTTTATTTCCCTTTTTTATCTCTCTACCACTATCAGATTTGATCCTTGCAATTGACGGGTACAAGGGGATTGACAACCCTGTTGCCTTCGTTGGGTGTAAGCATTTTCTTTGTGTTGGTGCAGGTACTGCTTAAATAGTTTGTGTGGTGTCTCCTACTGGTTTGATATACCTTGGTTCCTAACTAAGGGAAATACTATCTACTACTATACTATAACACCCTTCCTCGCTAGGGAAATCCCAACATCTATTGCTACCTCTTGAGCGTGCATTGGTTTTCCCTTGAAGAGGAAAGGGTGATGCAGCGAAGTAGATAAGTATTTCCCAGAGTTGTTGAGAACCAAGGTATCAATCCAGTAGGAGGAACAAGCAAGTCACCAATGGTTGCACCTACACAAACAATGAAACTCTTGCACCCAACGCTATAAAGCGGTTGTCAATCCCTTTACGATTATTTGCAAGGATTAGATCCGATAGGTATAGATGTAAACAAGAACGGGAAGTAAAAGGTAAATAAATTGCAGAAAAGTATTTATGGTATTTTTAGTTCATAGATCTGAAAGTATATTATGCAAAGTAGACCCAGGGGCATAGGTTTCACTAGAGGCTTCTCTCTTGAAGGTAAATATCATGGTGGGTAAACAAATTAATGTCAAGCAATTCATAGAAAAGTGAATAATCATGTAGTTATCCAAGGCAATGATCATGCATCTAGGCATCACGTCCATGTAAAGTAGACCGAAACGATTCTACATCTACTACTATTACTCCACACATCGACCGACTCCTACCTGCATCTAGAGTATTAAGTTCATGAAGAAAAGAGTAACGCATTAGGAAAGATGATATGATGTAGAGGGCTAAACTCAAGAAATATGATGAAACACCCATCTGGTTTCCCTTGATGGCAACAATACAATATGTGCCTCGCTACCCCTACTATGCCACTTGATGAGGGCACCGCAAGATTGAACCCAAAACCAAGCACTTCTCCAATTGCAAGAATTACCAATCAAGTTGGCCAAACCAAACCAATAACTCAAAGAGACTTGCAAGGATATGAAATCATGCAAATAAGAATTCAGAGCAGATTCAAATAAGATTCATGGATAATCCGAACATAAACTCGCAATTCATCGGATCTTGACAAACACACCACAAAAGAGGATTACATCGGATAGATCTCCATGAAGATCATGAAGAACATGGTATTGAATATCAAAGAGAGCAATGGAGTTGATGTAGATGCCTTCTGTGATCGAAACGCCCTCCGACGGATTACTGGAAAAGGATCCAAGATTGGAACTCTCGGGAAAGGAGGCTTTCAGCAGAGGAAAAGTATCTGTGTGGCTCGTTCTGGTGTTGGGGGAATATTTGGGAATTTATAGGCCAGGAATTAGGGTTAGGAGACCTGTTGGGAGGCGACAAGCCTGCTAGGCGCGGCCAGGGGGGCGCGCCTAGCATGCTTATGGCACCCTGGAACCTCCCCTACCATGCACTCCAAGCTTGATCGGTTTGCTTCCTTCTAGAAATATTCCTTTCGATGGTTTTATTCCAGTTGGATTCCGTTTAATATTCCATATCTGCAAAACTCAAAAACATGTAAAAAACAGAAACTAGCACTAGGCTCTAGATTAATAGGTTAGTCCCAAAATTAATGTAAAATAGCATATTAATGCATAAAAAACATCCAAAACAGATAATATAATAGCATGCCATCATCAAAAATTATAGATACGTTGGAGACGTATCAGCAACCCCAAGCTTAATTCCTGCTCGTCCTCGAGTAGGTAAATGATAAAAATGGATTTTTTCATGTGGAGTGCTACCTAACATATTTATCCATGTAATATTCTTTGTTGTGGCATGGATTTTCAGATCCGTAAGACTCAAAACGAAATCTTAATATTGATATAAACACAATAACGTTTCAAGCATACTAGCAAAGCAATTGTACCTCTTCAAAATATAATGGCAAAAGAAAGTTATCTCTGGCTTTGCTCCATCTTCCCCACACAAAGTATTTATATCATGCACAACACCGATGAAAAGTCAAGCAATTGTTTTCACAGCTTTATTTTCTTAAACTTTTTCAACTCTCACCCAATACATGAGCGTGATCCATGGATATAGCACTATAGGTGGAATAGAATATGTTGGAGGTTGTCAAGAAAAGGAGAAGATGGTCTCACATCAACTAGGCGTATCAACGGGCTATGGAGATGCCCATTGATAGATATCAATGTGAGTGAGTAGGGATTGCCATGCAACGGATGCACTAGAGCTATAAGTGTATGAAATCTCGAAAAGAAACTAAGTGGAAGTGCATCATGAAGAAAAATAACACTAGCTATATGAAAGTGACAAAATAGGAGACTCTCTATCATGAAGTACATGGTGCTACTTTGAAGCAAAAGTGTGGAAAAAGGTAGTAGCAATGTCCCTTCTCTCTTTTCTCTCATTTTTTGGTGGGCATCTAAGGCCTCTTTTATTCATTTGTTATTTGGCCTTGGCTGGCCTTTTTTTATAAGGTCCGGACTCTCATCCCCACTTGTGAGGGAATCATAGCTTCCATCATCCTTTCCTCACATGGGACATGCTCTATTAATGATAATCATCACACTTTTATTTACTTACAACTCAAAAGAAAATTACCACTCGATACCTATGACAGAATATGACTCTATATGCAATATGGAAGTGATGGTGCAAGTCATTAAAGGAAACGGTGGAAGTTGCATGCCAATATATCTCAGAATGGCTATGGAAATGCCATAATCACTACTGGAATTCAGTTATTTGCCGTGTGCCAGCACACGGCAAACACAGTATTTGTCGCCTGCTTTGAAAAAGAAAACGACAAAGGACCAGCTGATGGCAAATAGAGTCTTTGCCCTTAGCTAGCTCTTTCCATTCACTAGCTGACAGCAAAGAGGGAAATGGCAGACGGCACAGAGCCTGGTGGGCCCCATGGGGGTACGGCGTTGGCGAGGTCACCTCTTTGCAGTCTGCTGCCTATTTGTTGTTTGCTAACAAATGGCAAAGAAAGCCTAGGCGGACGGCAAAGATGGTAGGGGGCCCACCAAGGCATGTTGTCGACTAGCTAACAGGCACCATCTTTGCCGTCTGCTGGCAGATGGCAAAGAGTTCTTTGCTGTCTACCAGTAGACGGCAAAGAGGGGGTTTGACTTAACAACCACCCTGCCCCGAATCCCCCAACCCCCATGTGAACCTCTCTCTCTAAAACCCATCGCCGCCGCCCCCTTGCTGCCACCCCTCCCCATCGCCATCGCCTCGCCGCACCCTCCCTGCCACCCCGCCCCGTCGCCGCCCCCTCCCTGTGACCCCGACCATCACCGCCTCCCCACCCCCCTCTTGAGCCTCCCCGCCGCAGCCGCCGGCCGCCCAGCCGCCTTCCGAGGAGCGCCACCCCACCGCCCCGTCACGGCCCCTGCAACCCCAGCTCCGCCCCGTCGCTGGCCAACCTACGGTGAGTCACCCCGCCGCCCCACCGTAGTCGCCGGCCGGCCGCCCATCCACTCCCCGAGGAGAGCCGCCCCACCGACCCGTTGCCGCCCCTGCCACCCCCAGCATCGCCCCATCGCCGGCCAACCCACGGTGAGCCCCACTTCCACCCCCTTTTCTATTTTTTCGTTTTCTTTTATGTTTTAGATATTAGATATAGTTTTAGATATTAGATAGGTACATATTAGAGAGTTTACATATGATATAGTTTTAGATATTTGTTTTAGATAATAAATAGTTTGAAGAAGAAGAAGAAGAAAAAGAAGAGGAGGAGGAGGAGAAGAAAAAAGAAAAAGAAGAAGAAGAAGAAGAAGAAGAAGAAGAGGAACAAAGAGGAGAGGAGGAGAAGAAGAAGAGGGAAAAGGAAAGGAAGAAGAAGAAGAAGAGGAGGAGGTGAAGAAAAGAAGAAGAAGAAGAAGAAGAAGAAGAAGAAGAAGAAGAAGAAGTAGAAGAAGAAAGAGGAGAGGAGGAGAAGAATAAGAAAAAGAGGAGGAGGAGGAGAAGAAGAAGAAGAAGAAGAGAAGAAGAAGAAGAAGACGCCTCCTCCAGACCCCCTCCCTCCGCCGCCTCCCCGCCTCCGCAATCCCCCTCACTCCCTCCTTCCTCCTCACCTCCTCTCCATGCCTAACTGCGGCCTCTCCCGCAACCCTCCCAGGCAACGGAAAAAGTGAAACAAAGACGGAGGGGAAGAAGAAGAAAACGACACCCCGACACCCCGCGACACCCCGACCCGATACCTACCCCGACCCCGACGGCACTGACCCTACCGAACCCCGATGGCACTGAACCCCGACACTATGGACCCCCAAAGCCACCGATCCCCGACGCCACTAACCCCCGACCCCCTACCCCCGATGCCACCGACCCCCGACCCCCCAACCACCGACGCCACCGACCCCGACCCCCGACACCACCGACCGCCGACACACTAACCCCCGACGCCACTGCCCCCGGACCCCGACCCCTATTCTGCCACCTGTTGACCGAAAAGGTGCTCTTCGGCCTTCCAGAGGCCGAGGAGGTCATAGTTTAGTAAATTATGAGTTAGGTCACAAATTTTCTGATTTAGTTATAAAAAACATCATATTTGTCTTGATCGGGTGAATTTCAATGTGTAGTTGTTTGATGACCTCCCCGTGCGCTGGATGAGCTCCCCTGCTGCGTTTGTGGGTGAGCACAAATGACAACTCCTCCCCTGGCCCCCTTAATTTGCTCGGTTTGGGTCTTCTTGCTGATGAAACTTTGTAGCTATAGGTGTCTTAAATCATCAGTATGCGTGAGCAGTATGCGTCTCCCATTCGAAAGGGCGACATCTATAAATATGCATGTCTTTGCATATTTATAATTGCCATCCTTTGGAATTGTCCAACATTATCCATGGATAGATGGAGAAAGGTGCTGCCGAAATTCTAAGTTGGATCCGGAGCAGAGCATGGTAAAACGAACCCAATCTACACATACTTGGGTGGGATTAGGACCTATCTCTACCTATTAGTGTTTATGTTGCATGGATGTAGTAAAACTGACAATCTTGATTAATGGATGAATATAGAAGATGAATTATATATATATATTTCTTGTGTGTTTAGTAGGTAGGCAAGATGAGTGATCGTGCTTGGATGTACACCGGTCACCCTAGTCAGAAAGAAATGACCATTGAATGGTTAACAAAAACCAAGGGGTTTCTGAGCGCGCATTTACAAATGGTTAGGAAATAACCTGGTGCCCCTGTGTCCGGTGCGACAACCATAGAAAGTGGACACGGGATAAAATGGGTAAACACTTGCAAAAGTGGGGTTTTACGCCTGACTATATGGTGTGGAGATTTTATGGTGAGTGTGCCCAACGTGCCAGAGGTGAGGTTGTTTGTCGTCGCACCGACGAGCATGGTACCAGGATTGAAGACATGGTGCAAGACTTTGATGATGCTTGGGATTCGGACGATGAGACGGAGGAATCTGCAAGGCCTTCTATGAAATGTTGGAGTATTCAAAACGTCCTCTCCACGAGCACACTGAGCTTTGTCAGCTGGATGTCATTGCGCAAGTAATGGATCTGAAGGCTCAGTTAAACCTTGGCAGAGAATGCTACGATGCGATGATGACGATATTTGGATGCTTTCTACCCAAAGGCCATGTATTGCCGGCAAACCTGTACCAGTGTGACAACATCCTACATCTACTTAAGATACCCTATGAGACGATAGATGCATGTGAGAATGGATGTGCCTTATTTAGGCTTGAGTGTGCGGGCTTGAACTATTGTCCCATTTGCAAGTCTGCCAGGTATGTTGTGGCAGACAACGGTATGGGTGAGAAGAGTCACACCAAAATCCCAGTTAATGTTCTTCGGTATCTGCCAGTCATACCAAGACTTCAATGTCTTTTCATGGTCGGAAAGGCAGCCAGACAGATGATGTGGCATAAATTTTGCAAAACAACCGAACTAGATGCAGATGGGAATCCGATGTTGGGACACACTTCATACACTTTTGCGTGGAAGCACTTCGATGCATTACATAAAGATAAAGCGGCAGATCCAAGGCATCCCCAAGTCCCCATCAGCACGGATGGGTTCCAAGTGTTTGCTATGACGGCAACCTAATACAATTGTTGGCCTGTATTTTTCATTCCACTCAATCACCCCCGAAGAGATTATGAAAACAAAGAACATTTTCTTGACGTTGATAATTCCAGGGCCCAACCATCCGGGAGAGAATTTGAATATGTGCATGCAGCCGCTTAAGGATGAATTGCAAGAAGCTTGGGATAATGGGATCAAGACATATGACGCTGCTTCCAAAAAAGTTCAAAATGCATGTGTGGTACATGTACTCGATGCATGACTTGCCAGCGCGATATTGATTGGTTGCTGTGTGCATGGAAGGTTCCCGTGCCCCACATGCAAGGCAACTCTTGAGTTCCGTTGGCTGCACGCGGGTCGCAATTATTCTTGCTTTGACTTGCAAAGACAATTCCTGGATCCCCGCCATAAGTTCAAAAAAGATAAGAAGAATTTCATGAAAGGTAGAGTTGTCAAAAACTCGTCACCACCAGCATTGACAGGCCAACAGACCCTGGATTAGAGAAACGCTCTCGAGCAAGATCCAATACGTCCAAGGTATTTCGAAGGGTATAATACGAAACACGTTTGGACTCACAAGATATGCTTGTGCGATATGCCTTACTTTAAAGACCTCCTTCGCCCACACAACATCGACGTGATGCACACTGAAAAGAATATCACCGAGGCCCTTTTTGGTACATTGTTTGGCATACAGGGAAAGACAAAGGATAATCCTAAGTCTAGAGTCGACCAGGAGGCTCTATGTGATAGGCTGTTACAAAACATGCAACAACCGTTAGGAAAGAAGAACTGGAGGAAGCCAAAGGCATGGTTCAGTCTTGGAAGGCCAGCTATGAGGGAAATGCTCTTGTGGGTGAAAATGCAGTTCATGTTCCCCGATGGGTATGCAGCGAATCTAAAGAGGGGAGCGAGTCTTGAAAAATTGAAAATATTTGGTCTCAAGAGTCATGATTGGCACATATGTCTTGAGCAGGTAATGCCGGTGATGTTGCGTGAATTTATCCCTGAGGATGAATGGCTAGTACTGGCAGAGCTAAGCAATTTTTCTGTGCTCTTTGTGCGAAAGAACTATCGCCTGACATGCTAGATGAACTGGAAGAGTTGGCACCGGAGTTGATCTGCAAGTTAGAAAAGATCGTTCCATCGAGCTTCTTTAAACCAATGCAACATTTGATTTTGCATCTCCCGACCGAGAAAGATTGGGGGCCCCGTGCAAAATCGTTGGTGCTTTAGAACTGAGAGGATGCATAAGAGGCTGCGAGCGAAATGTAAAAAAAACATAGAACTGAAGCTTCGATGGCCGAGGCATTCATTGCTGAGGAGGTAGCAAACTTCATGACAACACACTTCGAAGCCAAGAATCGTCATTTGCATAATCCGAAGCCTTGGTACAATGATGGCGACCGTGAAAAAGATCGATCCAACCTTAGCCTATTCCAAGGGAAGCTCGCACCAGCCGGTGCTTCGAAAGCAATAACGTTGGATGTCGAAGAATGGCGGACCATTTTGTTGTATATCTTTAACAACCTAACAGAAGTGCGTCCATACATGGAGTAAGTTATCGGTACATTGTTTTGCAACTTCTATTTCCTTTGAACTGCTATTATTCTCCGATATGTTATACAGTCGATATGTCGCCAAATTCTCGGACGGAGCGGTGATCCAAAACGATTCCATCAAAGAGTATGAGCTTCTCGCAAGGCATGGAGGGGGCTATCCTGGTTTCATCTCTTGGTTCAAACAAATGGTAGTTTCCATTAAACTAATTCATTTGTTCGTCTAGTTTGCGGCTAATGCAACAATCCTTTCATATCAAACTTGTAGGCTAATTCAGAGTCTATGGATGCTGAATTGAAACAAGTCGCTAATGGTTTTGACTATAAGGTCCGTTCGTTTGACAAATACGACATCAACGGGTATCACTTTCGTACTTTTGGCAAAGAGGTATCTATGGCCGACCGAAAGTCAACAAATTGTTGTGTCTCCCTTGTCGGCGAAGGATGTGTCGAGTATTATGGAAGAGGCGAAGCAATTTATGAACTTATATTTTCTGGTGATAACAGAACAAATGTCGTAGTCTTCAAATGTTATTGGCTCCAGCCGAAGGAGACTGGAAGGACTCATGAACATATAGGGCTAGTCGAAATCAAACAAAGCACCCATTTAGATGTTCCCGACATCTATATTATGGCTCAACGGGCGACCCAAGTTTTCTATCTACCGTGGGCCTCTAAAACTGATCCAAATCTGAAAGGTTGGGATGTCGTTTATGATGTGCCGCCACATTTTAGACCACCTCCCCTCAATGAAGATGATTATGAACCTAACATTAACCCAGACAGATATGAAGGAGAATTCTTCCAAGAAACATGTATTTCCAAAAAACGTTTCAAGAACCGCTCTACTTCACACCAGAACATTGCAGTAGACAGCGATAGTGAATCTAACTTCCACCCCTGAGCCAGAACAAGAAGAGACAAAAGAAGAAGAGGTTACTATTGCGGATGACCTCTCAATGCTTGACCGATTACATAAAGGAGGCCTTCCACATGTTGCTCACGGTAGTGATGATGATGCATTTATTAATGATAGTGATGATGATGATGCGTTTATTGTCCCTGGAGCATATATAGACGATGAAGATTATTATTAGTTCATGTCAGGTATACATGATGATGATACACTCAAATTATATATATACATATTACTATTCATGTCAGTATTCAATTTTTTATGTTGTACTAATTTCGTTTACTCTTTGTCATGGCAGGTGTTGAAATATGGTGGGCATGGGTCAAGAGCGATCCAAGGATCCTTCATTGGCTCGTGGTGGGAGGGGTACTTCCATTCCACCCCAAACTCTCCGGAGAGCTTATTACGATAGTATTGGGTCACCCGAGGTCACTTCCTCATCGGTGAAGTTGCCCAAAGGGAGAGGAGGCCAGGGGAAGAAGAGAGCTCGTAAAGCTACACGTGGTGGCCATGGGAGAGGTACGAAGGCTGCTACGCCTTCCACGCTGCCCCCCAGCTGATTCACCAGAGCACATGACTGCTACGGTGGACTCGTATGAGGTGGAGGCTACAAGGACTCCTGTTTATGAGCCTCGGGTTGACGATCCTTCTGTCCCAGTGCTTCGACCTGCGAGACTCTTATGCCAGACACCTCGTCCCGCGAGACTCCTGTGCCAGACGCTTCGTCCTATGAGACTCCATAGGCTTCACCAAGATGGGATACTTAGCCAGATCTGCATCAGCCGGAGCTGAGTGGCCATGCTGTTGGTGGCGGGGATCGGCTTTCTGATAGCAAGGATGAGGTGGTTGAGGGCACCGTCTAACAGCATGGGTGTACATAGCTCCCGACTGTGCTGGCAACCCGCGAGCAGAGGTGGCTGATTAAGCTCGAGTCGTTGAAGTAAGTGCATTTAATCTTTTTAAACCTTTTGCCTTCATGTTTGTTCACATATCTAATGCGTTGGCTTTTTCATACTGCAGGGGTTCGATTCACGCCAAGGATGTCCGTAGGCCCAACTCCGTCCTTGGTGTGATTTTATGACATAACTTCCCGGGGTTTGTCACGTTGCTCGGCGAGGGTCAGCAAGAAGAGGTAGGATTGAAATGGGAGCACTACTTGGCTGCCCCGGCCCCGCCAGAGGAGATGATCGACGATTTGTTGTGCCACACGAGGGCCAACATGGTCATCAGGAAGTTCTGGGTAATTTCTCATTTACACAATTAAAAATCAATAATAGCTAGTTATTGTACTAATCAGCGTTGTCTCTTTTGATTGCAGACCTTCTACAGGTGTGAGGAGGGATACGAGGAGGCCACGATAAAGCTTATCGATTACGAGTGCAGGCGCCTACTACAGAACTTACGGCACGAGGCTCGGGTACAGGCAGTTCGAGACTACTCGCCTCAAGCATATTAAGAAGGCCAAGTCGCCATCCCACCGGAAGTTTCTAGACAAGGAGCAATACATGAAGGTAATTACCTATTCTTAAGGCCTTTTACTTAGTTTCATTTGCTTTGATTCGTAGGCGTAGCTCTCAAATTTCTCTTTACAAACTTAGGTGCCGCCGAGATGGTGTGCGGATAAGATGGGTTATTGGGAGGCATTGGTCAATGAATGGTGCTCTGACCAATGGCGAGTCATCCACGACGATGCCCAGGCACGACGTGCCCGAATGGAAGGTGTGCCACACCATCAAGGCAGTGCCAACATTTATGAGTTCGAGTGGAACTGGGTATGTGGTTTGCTTCATGATTCCTGCAATCATTCTTGTAGTGTTAGGTTTACCCATATTATTAATACTTTGTTCCTCTCTTGTAGGCTCATCACAATAAGACGGAGGTGCCAGAGGTGTAAGACCTCTATGCCATGGACCATACTGCCTCATACAAGAAGGTCAAGGCATTCTCTGAGTCTCACCTCGATAATCCCGAGAACTTCACTAATATCTCCTCCCACCACAAGCTCGTGAGTTACAAAGATGTGGGGAAGGCGGTGAATGATGAGGACTTCAACCCGAGCTAGCAACCACTTGATCCATATCTGGTGATGTTAGCTGGCCACGGGAGGCCCCATGGCTCGAGCACTTTCTGGTAGATCAAGGCACGCCAAACAAGCTCCTGTCCTGAGATGCCACCTTATCCATGGCCAGTCCAGCTCGCCATCGAGGTTAGTCACATGGACTCAGATAGCTTTCCTCCATTACATTGTATGTGCGAACAAAGATGATTACAATGCTAACGAGGAGGTGTGTTGTAGGCTGCTCTACAGAAAGAGAGAGAGACAACCCAAGCGCTACTGGCGGAACAGGCCATGAAGGCGGAGGAGGAGAAGAGGGATCTGGAGGAGAGAACATCTAAGTTGTTGACGGAGGAGAGGGGATAGAATGATGCATCTCATCGGGCCATGTACGAGCTCATCGTGGTAAGTTTGGTCTTCATATTAGCCAAAACATACACTACATGTTCTATTCATTAATAACCAATATGATTGACTTGGCAAAACCAAATGTCCAGACTTTGTGCAAGAAGACAGGAAAGACCCCTCTGCCAATGCGAGTCATTACCATGGCCGGAACGGTGAGTTTCATTTTCAATGTTCATTAGTTACTAGTCTTAACATTTTAGCGTCATCATTCTAACACAAAAAATCTTTGGTACAACATAACTCCCGAGCCGCATTGCACGACCCAAGCAACCCAGTGCTTCACCTGTGTCATGACAAGAAGGGTAATCCCTAATATGCCACTTACTTGGCTTATTTTCTCGAACAAAGACAAACATAGCACTTAGACAAACTTAGCACTTTAACAAATGTCATATTTTACGTAAGTTAGCTTTGTTTCCTCTAAAATGACATAGTAAGCTTACTTACCTCCAAAATGACATATTGTACCTAAGTCAGCTCTAAAATGGCATATTGTACCTAAGTTATCTCTAAAATGACCTATACTTATCATTGTTTCCTCCACATTGACATATTAAGCTTAGTTAACTCACCAATGACATAATAGACTTCGTAATCTCATATATGTCATGGACTTAGCTTATTTTCTAGCAAAATGACACAATAAGCTTAGTTAGGTAAAAATGTGACAATTACCTAGGTTAGCTCTAAAATGACACAAATAAGCAAAAAGAAGAAGAAAACAAGAGGAGAAAGAGAAAGAGAAGAAAAATTCTTCTTCTTCTTCTTCTTCTTGTTCTTCTTCTAGATCTTCTTCTTCTTCGTAACCTCATAGATGCCATAGACTTAGCTTATATTCTTGCAAAATGACAAAATAAGCTTAGTAAGGTAAAAAATGTGATAATTACCTAGGTTAGCTCTAAAATGACACAAATAAGCAATAACAAGAAGAAAAACATGAGGATAAAGAGAAGAAAACGATTCTTCGTCTTCTTCTTCTTGTTGTTCTTCCTCTAGATCTTGCTCTTATTCTTCTTGGTAACCTCACAGATGCCATAGATTTACCTTATTATCTTGCAAAATGACACAATAATATTAGTTAGGTCAAAAATGGCATAATTACCTAGGTTAGCTCTAAAATGGCACAAATAAGCAATAAGCAGAAGAAAAACAAGAGGATAAGGAGAAAGACAAGAAAAATGCTTCTTCTTCTTCCTCCTCCTCCTCTTCTTCTTCTAGATCTTCGTCTTCTTCTTCTTCTTCTACTATTCTTCTAATAACTTTCTTATTTCCCATTTTGCAGATTTGATTCACTTCATGGAAGCTTGCATTGATGGAGTTCTTGTGTTTAATTTCTGTTTTTGATTTTGTATCGATGAACATTGTGAAACTTGCTACCTATGGATGAAACTATGCATGTATGGATGAAACCTGCACTTTTGATTTGGTATGTTTGTCGGATGATCATATATATGTGCTTGTGATATGGCAGGGATATAATTTCTGTTAATTATATATATATATCATATATGTGCTTGTGAAAATGATTGGATATAACAAAAAAAATAAAAAGTGATAATACACGCTCTTTGTCGTCTGCCACCGACGGCAAAGGGATCTTTGTCGTCTGCCCCGGACGGCACAGGTGCCACGTGGCAGCCACCTGTGCAATCTGGGACAACCAGGCTGGGGACATTTGGTCTCTTTGCCGTCTGCGGCGACGGCAAAGGGGGGAGGAGGCAGACGGAAAATAAGTTAGAGGGCGGCCACCAGGCTAGGGACATTTTGTCTCTTTGTAGTCTGCGACAGACGGCAAAGGTGGGGGTTAGTGGCAGACGGCAAAGGGAGAGTGTGTGGTAGACGGCAAAGGGAGGGTGTGCAGCAGATGACAAAGGGGGAGGGAGGCATACGACAAAGCGGTGGGGTCGGTTAGCCACCTCCAACGACGATGCCATTAGTAGTTGTCATCCACACCCTTTGCCTTCTAGAAGCTGATGACAAATAATCTTTGTCGTCCGCTCCGGCAAAGCAGACGGCAAAGTACCCCTTTTCCGGAGCTAGCCGGGCCCAAATATGTGTCGTCCTCCTTTGTGCTTTGCCGTCTGCCATGGCAGACGGCAAAGTGCCTGATTCCTGTAGTGAATAGGTAGGTATGGTGGCTATTTTGAGGAAAGATATATGGTGTCTATTTTGAGGAAAGATATATGGTGGCTGTTTTGAGGAAGGTGTATGGTGCCAATTTTGGGGAAGGTATATGGTGGTTGTTTTGAGTAAGGTGCTTCTTGTACCGACGAAAGTTGCGTGGTACTATTGAGGCTAGCAAAGGTGGAAAGGTGAGAGTGTGTATAATCCATGGATTCAACATTAGTCATAAATAACTCACATACTTATTGCAAAAGTCTATTAGTCGTTGAAGAAAAGTATTAAAGGCATGATCCTAGGGGAGAGGTTGGTAGGAGTTAACCATCACACGCTCCCGACCCTCACACAAAGGTCGACAATTTATAAACAAGTCATGCTCCAACTTCCTAACACAACGGTTCACCATACGTGCATGCTATGGGAACCACAAACCTTTATAGAAGTATTTTTGCCAAATCACAATTACTTCCTAACATGTCTCTTAATATTACCATCTTTATATCTCAAAACTGTATGCAAGGAATCAAACTTCTCATAAATACCCAATGCACTTAATATGGAAGTTTTTATTATATCCTTCTTGGATGCCTATCATATTAGGACTAAATTCATAACCTAGACCAATTACCATGCTATTTTACAAACACTCAAAATAAAATAAGTGGGGTATGAGAGGTTAGTTATTTCTATAAAACGAAAACACTCATATCATACAAGACGCTCCAAGCAAAACACATATCATGTGGTGAATAAAAATATAGCCTAAATTAAATTTACCGATGGATTGAGGATGAAAGAGGGGATGCCTTCCGGGGTATCCCCAAGCTTAGGCTATTTGGCATCCTTGAATACGACTTGGGGTTCCTTGGGCATCCCCAAGCTTAGGCTCTTGCCACTCCTTATTCCATAGTCCATCGAATCTTTACGAAAAACTTGAAAACTTCACAACACAAATCTTGACAGAAAACTCGTGAGATCCGTTAGTATAAGACAATAAATCACCATTTTTTTATTTATATTGGTGTTATACCTACTGTAATCTAACTTCTCCATGGTTCATGCCACATGATACAACACAAAGATTCATCAAAATTGGCAAACAACTCAAAGAAAACAGAATCTATCAAAAACAGAATAGTCTGTAGCAATCTGAAAACTTAGTATACTTATGTAACTCAAAAAATTCTTAAAAATTAGGAAAAATTGGGAAATTTATATATAAATCTTGTGTAAAAATTTCAGACTCATTCAACACTCGGTTAATTTAGAAAATTCCTGGACCGAGTGCAAAAGTTTCTGTTTTTCAGCAAGATCAAATCAACAACTACCATAAATCACGCCAAAGGTTTTAATTGTCTCAAATACTAATTAAAACACCAATTTTTTTTACTACAGAAGTAATAATGTGGGAAACACTCAAAAACAGAAGCAAAAACAGGACACAAAAATAAAATTGGGTTGCCTCCCAACAAGCGCTATTGTTTAACGCCCCTAGCTAGCTACGCAAAATGCAATAGATCTAGGTATTGTCATAGTAATAAGGGAGGTCATCCATGCTCATCTCATACTACATTGTTTCATAAGAAAGTTTCCTTTGTGTCAAGCAAAAATAATCAAAATGGCTGAATTTAATCGGATAAGGATCCTTAAGATCAAGTGCGGGAGGGATAGGTTCCTCCTTTGGTCCCATATAGTGTATAATCAATTCATCATTGTAAGCTTTTCTATGGGTAAAGGCCATAAGAATTTTTATGAGAATGAACTCTAATCCGTTATTTTGTATAGCAAAATTAGCATTGAGTTTAGAAATCTTATCAACAAGAGCTCGATAGGGACCCTTTTTCTCAAATTTTCATTATAAGCCACATAATCGGGAGATTGCAATCTCAGTATCTCGTCTTGATTAAAAAGGATATCCTCAATGGGGGATATCTACCATTAATTTATAATGAGGAAATATTTCACCAGCCTCTTTTATGATAAATCTAAACTCGTGGGCTAGGAATATAGTGGCGGCACGCTTAACAGAAGAATGCTGAATATTAGGGAACTCAAGAAAAATCCTTTGTATGCTAGGGTGCATATGAAAGAATTTTCTTTCAAGTTCAATTATTAACAAAGTTATAGCATACGCAAGACTATTAGTTTTATTGATAATGGAAACTCCTAAGGTAGGGAGAGTTCCTATGCAAGTAAAAAAATCTTGAATAACACCTTTTCCAATGATATTACCACTACCTATGCCGAATTTTTTTGTATGAATGATTGTAGGTTCTTCTTGAGGCTTGTTATTAGCTAGGTCATCAATATTCCCCTCAAGATTATTACCATCCTTATCATTGAAAGTCTCCCAAGATTCTGACATGGTGGAAATAAAACAATCACACACAAAAGCAAACGAAAGGCAAACGAAAGAAGGTCAAATGAAAAGGCAAATATTTTTGGTTTTTTATGAAAATCATTTTAGAAGTGGGGGAGAGGAAAACGAGAGGCAAATGGCAAATAATGTAAATGCAAGAGATGAGTTTGTGATGGGTACTTTGTAGGCTTGATGTGTATCCTCCCCGGCAATGGCGCCAGAAATCCTCCCCGACAACGGCACCAGAAATCCTTCTTGCTACCTCTTGAAGAGGAAAGGGTGATGCAACAAAGTAGATAAGTATTTCCCTCAGTTGTTGAGAACCAAGGTATCAATCTAGTAGGAGGAACAAGAAAGTCACGAATGGTTGCACCTACACAAACAATCAAACTCTTGCACTCAACGCTATAAAGGGGTTGTCAATCCCTTCATGATTATTTGCAACGATTAGATCTGATAGGTATAGATCTAAACAAGAATGGGAAGTAAAAAAGTAAATAAATTGCAGAAAAGTATTTTTTGTATTTTTCATTTATAGATCTGAAATTATATTTGTCGTGGGAACAAACACCTATGGGATCATGGAGACCCCTTTCGGTTCGGCGGGGGGAAGGCTCACATAAAGAGCCGGTCTGGTGAACAACACGCGGGGATCTTTACCCAGATTCGGGCAGCACGGATGCATAAAACCCTACTCTTGCTTGGTTGTATTGAGAGTGTTCTTAGGGTTCTAGCTACATGGGCGCTATGAGCAGTCGCCTCGTACGTGAGCTAGAGAGTCCCAAAAGTCGGAAAGTCAAAATGTCCTCTACCGTATCGCCATGGGCCTCCTTTTATACACTGAAGGGGATCCCAATAGTGGCGTACAGTGTGTACACGGGGTGTAAAGAGCAACAATGCTATCATACCTAACATTGACGGAGTAGGATAGGCACATTTAATGCACCGTCAGGCATCTCTATCCGTCAGTGGGACAGGACGAGAGCCCGTCCCATCGGTGCCGCTTAGCCCCTTCCAACATCGACGCCGCGACACACGTCTAGGTGGATCGACACCTAGCCCTCTGCGCTGGTGAAGCCTTGCCGAGTCTTCGCCTTGCCGGGGCCTTGCTTTGCCTAGGGGTTTAATAGCCCTCCTGACAAGACCTTGCCGGTGGTCTTGATTTTCCTGTGTTGGTATCTGACAAGTCCCTACTGGGCCTTGCTGCCAGGGTGGCTACTACTGCCCGTGCACGAGTAAGGGGCACTTGAGAGCCCAAATATCTAGTGCACTAACAATATTATGGAAAGTAGACCAAGAGGTCAGAGGTTTCACTAGAGGCTTCTCTCTTGAAGGCAAATGTCATGGTGGGTAAACAAATTACTGTCAAGCAATTGATAGAAAAGTGAATAATCATGTAGTTATCAAAGGCAATGATCATGCATACAGGCATCACGTCCGTGCCAAGTAGACCAAAACGATTCTGCATCTACTACTATTACTCAACAGATTAACCGACTCCTACATGCATCTAGAGTATTAAGTTGATGAGGAACAGAGTACCGCATTAAGACAAATGACATGATGTAGAGGGATAAACTCAAGCAATATGATGAAACCCCATCTTGTTACTCTTGATGGCAACAATGCAATACGTGCTTCGCTACCCCACTATGTCACTGGGTGAGGATACCGCAAGATTGAACCGAAAACCAAGCACTTCTCCCATTGCAAGAATTAACAATCCAGTTGGCCAAACCAAACCAATAACTCGAAGAGACGTTAAAGTATATGAAATCATGCGAATAACAATTTAGAGGAGATTCAAATAAGATTCATGGATAATCTGAACATAAACTCATAATTCATCGGATCTTGACAAACACACCAAAAAAGAGGATTACCTTGGATAGATCTCCCTGAAGATCATGAAGAACATGGTGTTCAAGATAAAAGAGAGAGAAGAATCCATCTAGCTACTAGCTATGGACCTGTAGGTCTGTCGTGGAGTACTCACCGGAGGGTCAATGGAGTTAATGTAGATGCCCTCCGTGATCGAAACCCCATCCGACAGATTATCGGAAAAGGCTCCAAGATTGGATCTCTTGAGAACGGAGGCTTCCGATGACGAAAAAGTATTTGCATGGCGCGTTCGTGTGTTGGGGAATATTTGGGAATTTATAGGCCAAGAATTAGGGTTAGGAGACCTGCCTGGAGGCGACAAGCCTGCTAGGTGCGGCCAGGGGGCGTGCCTAGCAGGCTTGTGGCTCCCTAGCACCTCCCCTGCCATGCACTCCAAGCTTAATTGATTTATTTCCTTCTAGAAAAATTCCTTCCGAAGGTTTTATTCCGCTTGGACTCCGTTTAATATTCCATATCTGCAAAACTCAGAAACAAGGAAAAACCAGAAACTGGCACTAGGCTCTCGATTAATAGGTTAGTCCCAAAAATAATATAAAATAGCATATTAATGCATAAAAACATCCAAAACAGATAATATAATAGCATGCCATCATCAAAATTATAGATACATTGGAGACGTATCACGTATCACAAGTAGAAGAGACCATCTTCATCAACCTTACTACCTCCATGATGACATGTGAGTTGTTCCCACATGACCTGCGAGTCCATGTACCTAGATGGATCTCTCTCTCTCTCTTGATCTTAAATATAATGTATTTATCTGAGATCAATCCGATATAAACTTTTGTGGTGCATTTGTTTGGATCTCATGAATTGTAGATTTATGATAAGATTATTCCTTGAAAGATACTTGAGAATTTTCTAAGATCTAGCTATGTGTTTTTTATTGCCTTGCATTTCTCTCTGATCTCTCTCTCTTAGGGTCAAGTAAATCGACTTATCTTCAATGAGAGAGGTGCTTCGTAGCAGGTTCAATCTTGTAGTGTCCTTACTCTGTGAGAGGTGGAGTCACGAAGCACGCATTTGAATTTTTCTACTAAAGGTAAAACAATGGGGTTCAAACATATTAATTAATCTTCATGTGTCTACATTATGTCATCATGCTTCAACGATTACTATGTTTGTTATGAACTTAATACCTTGTGTTGCATGCTGGATAGCAGTCAAGGGGTCGAGTAATAGTAGGTGAAGATGGATGTCGGTCTACTTATAATAGATGTAATGCCAATATATTGATCATGCCATGATTAATTAACACAACTATGCATTATTCTAAAATTTTCCTAATAGTAATTTGTTTACCCACCCTTGTTATGCTTATGACAGAGATTTCTCTAGTGAACCTAAGCCCCCCGGGTCCATTCACATTATATTACCAAAACCTTCAAAATACTTCAATTAATTTATTTACTTTCATTACCTTTTTATTTATATATTTAATATTGTCAGACTTGATCCTTGCAATTGGGGAGTACAAGGGGACAGACAATCCTCTTGCCTTTCTTAGATGCAAGCATTTGTTTTGTGTGTGTGTGTGCTGGTACCACTTACATTATTTGTGTGTTGTCTCCTAATGGTTCAATGAACTTTGGTTCCTAAGTGACAAAAATAGTATCTGCTACTATACTACATCACCCTTCCTCTTGGGGGAAATCCTAACGCCTATCACAATTCACAAGTAGCATAGGCCATCTTCGTCAACCTTGCTGCCTCCATGACGATCTTGTGAGTAGTTCCCAGAGGACCTACGGGTCCATAGCAGTACCTACATGGATGTGTCCTCTATCTCTCTCTCTCTATTCCACACAATGATCTCATGTGAGATCAATCCGATGTAAACTTTTGCAATGCATTTGTTGGGAACCAATGGATTCTCTTTTTATGATCAGATTATTCATTTAAATATTTGGGTATTTTCAGACATTTAGATATGCTTGATTTTATAGCCCTATATTTCACTTTGATCTATCTAGATTTGTCTTCCAATTAGATAGATTTATCTTCAGTTGGAGAGGTGCTTGGTAGTAGGTTCAATATTGCGGTGTCCTAACTCTTTGACATGAGGAGTTGCAAGGAACGTATTTGTATTATTGCTACTAAGGGTAAATTTCTGGGGTTCGAACACATTAATTGATGATACTTTGTCTACATTATGTCATCATGCTTCAAGCAGTACTATGACCCACTACTTATTGGTGATAGTTTTCCTGATGAACAATTAGCTGTTATAAACCCTTCTACTTCTTGTAATAGTCCTTGGTATGCATATTATGCTAACTACATTGTTGCTAAATACATACCACATAGTTTCACATATCAAAAAAGAAAAAAGTTCATCTTTGACTTGAGACATTACTTTTGGGATGACCCAAATTTATATAAAGAAGGGGTAGATGGTATTATTAGACAATGTGTGCCTGAGCATGAACATGAATAAATCCTACGGAACTGTCATTCTGAAGCATATGGAGCGCACCATGCTGGAGATCGAATTGCACATAAGGTATTATAGTCTGGTTTCTATTGGCTTACTCTCTTCAAGGATGCACGTAAGTTTGTCCTTTCATTGTGAAGAATGTCAAAGAATTGGTAATATTTCTAGACATCAAGAAATGCCTATGAAATTATTCACTCGTTATTGAACCATTTGATGTTTGGGGCTTTTATTATATGTGACCTTTTCCTTCCTCTAATGGGTACACTCATATTTTACGTGTTATTGGTTATGTTACTAAGTGGGTAGAAGCTATTCGAACTAGTAGTTCTTATCATAACACATCTACTAAAATGCTTATGGAAGTTATCTTTCTAAGGTTGGAAGTCCCTAGATATTTAATGACTGATCATGGTTCACCTTTTATTCATGGTGCATTTCGTAAGCTCTTAGCTAAATATGGTGTTAAGCATAGAATTGCCTCTCCATATCACCCTCAATCTAGTGAGAGATAGAATTGATTTTGCAAAAGACCATTAAGAGAGCTAAGAAGAATTGTTAAAATAAACTTGATGATGCATTGTGGGCATATAGAACAGCTTATAAAAATCCTATGGGTGTCCCCATACAAAATGGTTTATGGAAAATCTTATCATTTAGCTTAAGAATTGCAACATTAAGCTTATTGGGAAATTAAAGGAACTTAATTACAATTTTAAACTTGTCGGTGAAAAGAGGTTGTTCGACATGAGTTCTCTAGATGAGTAGAGGACACAATCCTATGAGAATGCCAAGTTGTTTAGAGATAGAGAGAGTAAAAATATGGCATGACAAACGAATACAAAAACAAGAATTTAAGGTCAGTTATCAAGTTCTATTGTACAACTCTCCTTTTAGATTTTTGTAGGAAAACTCCGCTCCAAATGGGAAGGACCCTATATTATGGAGGAGGTTTATCACCCCGGAGCCATAAAGATCAAAAATGCCAAAGCCACCAATCCTAAGGTGGTTAATGAGAAAAAATAAATATTATATTTCAGGTACCGCCATTGACAAGGAAACTAATATTATCCAAATGATGTTAGGAGAGGAGCACATAAAATAGACCTTCCAGAACGGTCCAAAATCTTGAAAGGAGTAGGCATGTGGTACAAGAAGAAAACCGGCTCCAAAAACTCCATAAAATAAATTTTTTATTGGATTGGAATATATGAAAATTAGGAAAATAATAACTACCCAAGAAATTGCACCGGGAGTCCATGAGCTAGGGGCATGCCCTACCCCCTGAGTGCGCCACTCGAGCTCATGGGCCCCTCGTCCACTTTCCTGACTCCTTTTTCCTTTCGTAGAATTGTCCTGCACTGGAAAAATTCAATATATATATACTTCCCAATGTTTTCACCACCACATCTCAAGTTTTCCATCTGTTCTTATTTCGAGCTATTTTCTGTGAGGATATCAAGGTCCGCAAGCTATGTCATCGTCCTCCTCCAACGATGTTGGGGATGATGCTTGGTTGCTGCGTATGGAGCTCTAAAGAGAGTGATCCGAGGAAGTAATCTTGAGAGAAGTCTCTTTCGGCTCCATGGATTTTCAACACCCTACTTCGGAGCAAGCCATGCTTGTAGGCATCTCCACCTCTCCAAATCCTTCTCCACCTATAGGAAGAAGAAGCCAATCTATTCAAGGAGAACAATATGGATTCAAACCAAGGAGACCCCTCGGTAGGATACATGGAAAAAAATTCATAATTTAATCCATAACTATGGGGTCAAGAATACTTCTCACGTGCATATACTGTCCAATTAGGAAATCTCTCGTCCAAGTGAAAATGATGCAGGAAAGAGCTCTTGGTGGCCATAGAATAAATAGCTCATGGAGAAATTACAAAGCAACACCGCAATGATTCAGCAATTGCGTTGAGAGGTGCGGGGTCTGCATGACGATTTGCTTTCCTTCACAAAGGATAATCCTACCACTTCATCACCACCATAACCCAAGATGGAAACTTGATTACCCGGATATGGTCACCACCCTTAGATTGTTCCAATCTTGGGAGAGGTGCCCGGTATCCTGCCACCATCACTTTTACCAACATTACCTATTTCAATTTGATCTTTAGCTATCTTATGATTTAGAGGAATAACGTTTTAAGTATAATTTAGTTTTGAGTGTTTGTTTTATGATATATGTACCTATGTCATCGGTGCGAGAGTTATATAATAAAGAGGGCCTCGACAGGGATAGAAGCACATCTCGTCATTTTGCAAGAATGGATATCATTACAAGTACATGTAAAGAATAGATAAGTTTATGGAATTGGCTTACACTCTCCACAAGTTAAATCAATATCACATCCATACAACAACATATTCAACCATCATACATATGAGCAGGGTCCGACTATGGACGAAATCAAACAATAAAAATGACATCCATCCTTGCTATCTTAGGCTGCCGGCCTAGAACCCATCCTAGATCGATCAAGAAGACAACGAATAAGAAGAAGAACACCAAATCAAACAATCATCACACTCACATCAAGTCATCACATTACTTGTACCTCCAACTATTGTTGTAGTAATCTTTGAGCCATAGTGCCTCAAAATCTCATTTCCAAGGATATGAAGACTAGCAAAGCTTAATGGGTGTAATATGGTTAAGTGGCGAGGCTGCGGCAAGCACTAAGCATTTATTTGAGTGTCGAACTTACAAGTAAAAGAAAAAGAACGGTGATCTACGCATAAACGGACGTGAACTTGGAATGATCACTAAGTTATCCTGAACACCTACTTACGAGACAAACATAACCCCGCCGTGTTCTCGCTCGGTTCAGAACTCACGAGTCGAGATAGTCGTGGTTATGCACACAGTTGGTGTATTTTATTTAATTTACTTCATGTTTTCTATGATCGAATGTTAAACAAATTTCCAAGTTTCCACATAACCGCGGGCATGGCTTCTCGAAAAGGTTTAACCCTCTAGGCGTGCTCCAACTCATCCATCACAAAGTAGCCACATGATGCGTCAGAAAACCTCAACCATGGGATAGCCCGGAGTATCCTCAGGATCCCCATGGAAATCCTCAACCTCGAGATAGCCCAAATTATCCTCGGAAACCCATGCATAAGATGTTCAAGAAAGAGAAAACAAATCCAGCAAGACCTCCAGACGTGTCGACGAACCCGATAGGAGCCACGTATGTCGTTCTCAGGACATGACCAGATGAGCACTTCGTACGGTGGCATGATATAAATCCCTTGAGTTGCCCCGAGGTGACCCCGCAAGTGGCTCTATTTTGGACCAACACTCATGTGGATCATTGGCCCAGGGGTTGATTAATTATCCATGGGTTCATGACGCCCTATGGTAATTTATTAGTTATTAGGCAAATATAGTACCAATGTTGGGCCTTGCGAGAAGAGTTTTATCCCAAAATGAAAATCAAGGGGATCCCCATAAAAACCCCAACCATGTTAGGACCGCTCATTATGAAACATAACACTGGTACACAAGTAACTGGGGCTGTTGTCAACGTTCTGGGAACGGGGGTACCAATACCTGCCTATCTACGGCCTAGGGCATGGCCCACTTTGCCAGCCAGGCACGGACTGGCAAGACCACACTCAAGACAAGGCCGTTGTGAGGGCCTGAGCTCGCGAGGGAAGCATCATCAAGACCAGCAAGGATGGGCCTCCTTATGCCCCCTCCGGAGCGGCACAGATCTCTATGCAGCACTTGTCCTCGGGAGGCCGGGAATGACTCAAGGCAGGACATGCGGGTGCCAGGATGCTAGGCGGTGCAGTTTCCCCTTTGGTGCAAAGGGGGCAAGGACGTACGCAGGTTCCCAAAGGGTCCCCCAAAGGTTTCCACTCCGGTGCAACGAGACCACGACCACGAGGCCGACGGTAAGGATGTCATCGCCGAGCCCACCTCTGCATCATCAACAGCTACTTTGCAGGCAAAGACCACCTTTCGTTAGGATAAATATGTACTCCTGTCCCCCTTCGAATTTGGCTGTTGTGGGATCCCTTCCTGCCAAAGCGACATGGGAAGACGACCCAAGGCACTATAAATAGAGGATAGGCTACACCACAGAGAGGAACAACACAACTGAGAGGCAACAAAACAGAGACAACACCACCCGAGTGCCCTTGCGAGGCAAAGCACCACTGTATGAGTTCATCCTCCAACCTCCTCGTGAGGCAATCCACCAAAGAAGTTGTAGGGTATTACACTTCGTAGCGGCCCGAACCTATGTAAATCATCGTTTGTATCTGCTTCCTCGTCATCATGCGAGTTCTTCGTCGAAATCATCGAGTAGCGAGCTATGTAAGGCCAGGCTGCAGGGGATCTTCGCTCACGCCCCTGTGTTCAAACTTCTTGGGTTTCGTGGAGCCCGAAATCGGACATTTGGCACACCAAGTTGGGGGCGTGTCAAAATCTTCCTAAAGCCTTGATCTTCCCTTGCCTCACCGCTACGATGGCCAGCGCCCAACAAGCTTCTTCCGCCCGTGGCGGATCCGACTTCACCAACCCCACCCCTGCTGACCAAGACCCATGCCCTAGTGGCATAACACTGGGCAGTTGGTATCAAGCCACCAGTGTCGTCTCCACCGTTATCGCCCCTCACGCCGCCCAAGCACACGGCGGACAGGCGGCGCCCCCTGAATCGACATCGTGTTGCACCTACGTGGGCGACCTCATGCGCATGATGTGTTGCTGATGGAAAGCAAGATGCTTGGCCACTAATAAACCACAAGGATAGGGGATCGCAACAGTTTTCGAGAGTAGAGTATTCGACCCAAATTTATTGATTCTACTCAAGGGGAGCCAAAGAATATTCTTGAGTATTCGCAGCTGAGTTGTCAATTCAACCACACCTGAAAGACATAATATCTGCAGCAATGTATTTAGTAGCAAAGTAGTATGGAAGTAATGGTAACAATGGCAATAGTGGCAGTAGCAGTTTTGTAGCGATTGTAGGAGTAGTAATGGAAAATTAACTTAGCAGAGATCACTATGTGGAAAGCTCGTAGGCAGTGGATCAATGATGGATAATTATGTTGGATGGCATTCATCATGCAACAGTTATAACATAGGGTGACACAGAACTAGCTCCAATTCATCAATGTAATGTAGGCATGTGTCCCATATATAGTCATACATGCTTATGAAGAAGAACTTGCATGACATCTTTTGTCCCACCCTCCTGTGGCAGCTCGGTCCTAATGGAAACTAAGGGATATTAAGGCCTCCTTTTAATAGAGAACCGGACCATAGCATTAGCACTTAGTGAATACATGAACTCCTCAAACTACGGTAATCACTGGAAAAAATCCCAGTTATTGTCACCCTTGGGGATGCGGATCATACCTCATAATAGGTGTCTACAAGTTGCAAGATAGAATCAAGAACACATATATATTCATGAAAACATAATAGGTTCAAATCTGAAATCATGGCACTCGGACCCTAGTGAAAGCATTAAGCATAGCAAAGTCATGGCAGCATCAATCTCACAACATAATGTATACCAGGGATCAAACTCTAACAATTCTAACTCGATTACATGATAAATATCATCCAACCCATCACAATCCATCAAGCCTATGATGGAATCACTCACGAACGGCGGATAGCATCATGGAATTGGTCAGTAAGGATGGTTGGTGATGACGATGGCGTCGATTTCCCCTCTCCGAAGCCCAAAACGGACTCCAGATCTGGTCTCCCAAGGAAAAACAGGAGGTGGCGGCGGCTCCATATCGTGGAACGCGATGAATTCTTCTCTCTGATTTTTTTCTCCGCGAATAGGAATATATAGGAGTGAAATTCAGGTCGGTGGAGCAACAGGGGGCCCACAAGCCTGCAAGGCGCGACCAGGGGGTGGCCGCGCCTGGCAGGCTTGCCACCTGTGGGTGTCCCACCTCCGATTGATTCTTTCGCTAGTATTTTTTATTAATTCCAAAAATATTCTCCATATATTTTTAGATCAATCCGAGAACTTTTTTTTCTGCACAAAAACAACACGAAGGCAATTCTGCTGAAAACAACATCAGTCCCGGTTAGTTCCATTCAAATCACGCAAATTAGAATCCAATACAAGGGCAAAAGGGTTTGGAAAAGTAGATACAATGGAGAGGTATCAAATCCCCCAAGCTTAACCCATTGCTTGTCCTCAAGCAATTCAGTTGATAAACTGAAAATGATAAAGAAAAACTTTAAAAAAATCCGTTTGATCTTGTTTGTAAATATTTCTAACTGATGTTCAGATTTTCAGCAAAGATTATGGACTAACACGTTCACAATAACATTTAGGTCTCACATTCACTCATATCAATGACATAATCAACTAGCGAGCAATAACAATAACTCTCAGATGGCAACACTTTTATCAAAACAATCATGATACAATATGATGAAATGATATCTCGGTAGCCCTTTCTGAGACCGCAAAACATAAATCCAGAGCACCTCTAAAGAACAAGGACTGACTAGACATTGTAATTCACAGCGAAAGAGATCCAGTCATGCTCATACTCAATATCAATTAACAACAAAGCATACAAATGACGATGGTTCTCTGTTGTTGGAGACCTTCTCGTCATGCTTGAAGCACAGCTGGACCACGTAACGAAGCTTGTATCCTTTTCGTGAAGTGAGCATGATGCCATCCCTTGCGCCCTGCCTAGAGAAGGCCCCCTCGAAGCACAGGACCCAGCCGTAGGGTGCCTCGTTCCCAAGTAAGATTGATTTGCCCTCACAAGGCTCCTCCTCACCCGGTTCTGTCCACTCACCTTTGATGACTCTGCTAGTGTAGAACTCTAGCTCGGAGGACTGCAATTTGATGTTCCATTCAGCAACCCTACCAGCGGCATTCGGGCTATGTAGGATCTGCTCCAAGGGGTAGGCTGAGACAACCCTGATGGGGTGTCCTTGGAAGTAGTGGCACAGTTTTCTAGAAGCGACGAGGAGCACGAGGAGGAGCTTGTGCTACAAGGGGTAGTGCACGCGTGCATCTATTAGCACCATGCTAACAAAGTACACTAGATGCTCCACGTGCTTGGTGACCATGGTGTCCATGTCGCGAGGGGCGGAGCCGCAGGAGCCTCCGGGGGCACGGCACCGGTGGCCGCGGGGGCCTCCTAAGGGGAGGCAACCCCCTCAGGGAGGGTGTCGTCTTGAGGGGAGGCGTCCTCCTATGGGGCGACCTCGCCTGGTCTCGACGGAGCTTGTGCGAGCTCATGCGGCACCTTCTGAGCGGCCGCCAACTATTTCTTGATGCGGGCCTGTCCTTCCCACTCCACCCCGAGGGCCACACTGGCTGTCTAGGGGTGGCCGCCAGGTACAGTAGCAAGCGTTCGCGAGGCCGCGGCGTGACCATGACAGGAGGGCTCATGAGGTGCCTCTCAAGGTCCATGAAGGCTGCGTCCGCCTCAGGAGTCCATGCAAATGGACCTGGCCTTTTCATCAGCTTGAGGAATGGTAACGCCCGCTCGCCGAACTTGGAGATGAAGCCCCAAGGGAGGCCAGGCATCCTGACAACTTCTGCAATTCTTTAAGGGTTTGCGGTGAGTGCATCTGCTCTATGCCCTTAACCATTTCCGGGTTCGCTTCAATCCCTCGATGGGATACGAGGAAGCCGAGGAGCTTGCTAGAGGCGACCCCAAAAATACACTTGTCGGGGTTGAGCTTCAGGTTGACCTTGCATAGGTTAGCGAAGGACTCCTCCAGGTCCTCGATGAACATCTTAGCCTCGCGCGTCTTGACCATGATGTCATCAACGTAAGCCTCCGTGTTCCTTCCCAGCTGGGCCACCAGCATGATGTGCATCACCTGCTGGAAGGTGGCACCAGCGCTCCTCACACCGAAGGGCATGCATATGTAGCAAAACACCCCGTAAGGAGAAATGAAGGCTGTTTTCCTCACGTCCTCCACTGCCATCTTGATCTGGTCATACCCGGAGAAGGCGTGGAGGATATACAACAGATTGCAGCAGGCAATGGAGTCCACAATCTGATCGATGCACGGGAGCGGGAAGGGATCCAGGGTGCAGGCCTTGTTAAGACTGGTAAAATCGATGCACATCCGCTCCTTGCCGCCCTTATTAGGGATGGTGACGGGGTTGGCGAGCCACTCTGGGAGGTGCACCTCATGGATGACCCTAGCCTCTTGTGACTTCTACACTTCCTGAATGATGAAGTGTTGCTTTTCAAGCACCTGGCGCTGCGCTTTCTTCTTGATGGTGTGTGCATTGGGGCACACCGCTTGGTGATGCTCGATCGCCTTCATCGGGACTACGGTCAAATCAGTTGCCTTCCAGGCGAACACATCTATGTTTTGCCCCGAGGAAGGCGACGAACGCACTTTCTTGCTCCGGGGAGAGGTCAGCTCTGATGGTGAAGGTGGGACCTGAGCCAATGCCGTCGAATGACACTTTCTTTGTATCAGTCCGACTCTGAGAAAACAACTGCTTCTTTCTTGCCATAGCTACCTTGGGGGGCTCCGCCTTTCCCCCGTAGACTGGGCTCGCGGCTGCGACGGCTGTATATGGCTGCCTGAGGCAACCAACTATGTCCCTCTTGTTGTATTTGATGGTCATGATGCCACTACAACCAGGTATCTTGACGATGTTGTAACTCGGGTGGCCTGCAACCATTAACTTGGCAAGCGAGGGTAGCCCAAGATGGCATGGTACAAAAGGTTGACGTGCGCCACATCAAAGTCGATAAGCTTAGTGCGGTAATTATTGCGTGTGCGGAAGGTGATGGGGAGGCGTAACTACCCGAGGGGGCCATCGTCCCACCGACCACCCAGGGAAGGGCCTGGTGGTTTTTAACTGGTCGTAGGGCACTTGGAGTGCCTCAAAGGTCGCGACAAAGATGTCGTTGAGTCTGGCGCCCCTGTCGATCAAGATCTTGGTGACCATAGCATTGCTGATGGTGGGGGTGCACACCATGGGGAGAGCACATGCGGTAGCCGCAGATCTCGGGTGATCCCCCGCATCAAAGGTGATGTTGCGTAGCGCCCAGTGAGGTGACGACGTGGGCCCGTATCCCCAAGGGGAGCATGTCAGTGTTTTGGGAATGGGGGTATGTAGACCTGCAAGCCTGAGGCCCAGGACACGACCCACTTTGACGGCCTGGTATGGACCAGCGCAGCCTTACTCAAGAACAAGGTCCTTGTGAGAGATCCACCCTCGTGAGGGGAACGATGCCAAGACCCCCGAGGGCGGAGGCCTCCCCAGGTCGCCTCCCGAGGGGCAGAGATATCTATGCAGACCTCAGCCTCGGGAGGACAAGGATGATGCAAGATGCGCCAGGTGGGCACCAGAGCATAGGGAGGACAGTTTCCTCTTTGGTGCAAAGGTGGCAAGGACATACGAAGGTTCCCAAAGCACCCTCGAAAGGTTTCCATTCCTATGAAAAAATACCAAGACCACGAGCTCCGCAGGACGGACGTCATCACTGGGCCCAGCTCTGCATCACCACCAGCTACTTTGCAGGCGAAGACCGCCTTTCCTCAGGATAAGGATGTACTACTTGTCCCCCTTCGAACTTGGCCGTTGTGGGATCCCTTCCCTCCATCGCAATAAGGGAAGAGGACCGGGCCACTATAAATAGAGGCTAGGCAGATTTGTAGAAGGGGTGGCTACAGAGAGATATCGAACACCAGTCAAGCATCCTCACGAGGTTGCGTACCACTGTACTAGTTCATCCACAGATCTCCTCGTGAGGCAATCCACCAAAAGGAAGGAGTAGGGTTTTACGCTTCGCAGCAGCCCGAACCTGGGTAAATCCTCGTGTGCTAGTCTTCTTCCTACGATTGAGTTAGCTCGCCGGGCTAGGTTGTCATGTGGTGTGCTTGAGGCTAGAGCTGATGGGACACGCCCGTGAGTTCGAACCTCGTTGGTTTTTGTGGAGCCCAAAAACCAACATTTGGCGCGCCAAGTCGGGGGCATGTCAGAATCCTTGCACCAGCCTTGCCTTGCCTCCGCTTGCCATCTCCATGGCCAAAGGACACCGAGCTCGCGCTGAACGACGGGCTGCTTGTGTTGCACGGGCAACACCAGTGGGCCTCGGCATCCCGCGTTGCCTTTCTCCCCCATTGGCAGGCTCCACCGCTCGCCCGACCCTCGACAGACGTCGGGGGATGACGCCTTCGTCAACCACAAGGTGTGTTCTTGTCGCTTCGACCCTCCCCCATGCCCGGGTCACGTTGTCATCCTGTGAACTACATCGTCTTCATGCCGCACGCGGTCGCTGCAATTACTACGCAGATCGTGCGCCCAACCGCGCCTATGGGACGGGCCTGGGGGCTCACGCCCGTGGGCTCGTCCAACTAACCGGCATGCCGCTGGGTTCACGCGGATGTTCTTGGGAAGCGCATTACGACCCGCACCCGTTGGGGTTGCAGCCCGGTTCGTCGAGCATGCAGGAGAGCGACCCAGCTGTGGAGGAGGACCGGTGGGGTGTGCTGGCTGTGCGGGGTGGGCGCTGCCTCGCGCCTCCTAGCACGACCACCGATCCCAGGGCTCGTCTACGCTAGCACCCGTGGGGTTGAGCAACACTACAACAACCATGTTGATGAGCGCCCAGGCCGCGAAGAGAGCGAAGCCGGCCAACACGAGAATAGGAGGAGCGTACGTGACCTCACGATTGGCTCTAGTCGGGGCTGGCATGCACAACCTCATGAAGGAGGCTTGTGGAGTTGGTCTCACAAGCGTGCCCAACACTGGCTGCCTCATGAGGCGCACCCGCTAGTAGAGAGCTGCCCTGAGTAGCCACTAAGGTCTGTGGACCAGGGGTCGCTTGCTTGGGGACAGAGGGTGGAACACACGCCCATGTTCCCAGGCCAAACGTCCCCAGCCTGGAGACGGAAGGTGGAACACATGCCCATGTCCCCGGGCCAGGTGATCCCAACTTGGAGGCCGAGGGTGGAACACATGCCCATGTCTCCAGGGCGCTCATCGCCTGCCTAGAGACGGAGGGTGCAACACACGCCCATGTCTCCGGGCCAGGCTTCGTGCGACCACCAGTGGGGGATCACGTACTCGCCCATGTATCTGGGTCCGGCTTGGTCCTCCTGGGGATGGCCCGTCGTAGACGGGGTATCGGGTACTTGTGTGAGGCCCCCAGGTACCCCAACGAGACGCGCTCGGGCACCGCCTTGGGCGCCAGCCTCACACGTAGCGTAAGGGACCCACCGGTGCCCACCGGCAGCATAGGGGGCTGCAGCGTTACTACAACAACGACAACCAACCTCGGGCTCGTTCCAACCACGAGGTGCTCCCCCCATGCTCAAGGGCCCGTTTGGAGCTAACCCTAGTTCGCCACGCCAAGCTTGGGGGTGGGAAGTGTGTTTCATGTCAAAGAAGCATGGAGCTCCAAGTAAACCACCAGGACCAACCCGTGACACTCTCACGTAATAATGAGTGGGTTGTATACGCCCGAAGCCCCCTGAGGACCCGGAAGGATTCCATCCAACACCTAAGTGGAAGCCCCATGCTCCATGCTGGCGGACAACACTGTCCTCCAATGACTATGCCCATGCAACATGGATGCCCTATGCTCCACGCTGGGGGAAGAAGCAGACGAAGATTGGCCTAGGTGCCGGATGCGGCTGTTTCTTGCCCATTTTGTATTCCACTTTGCCGCCTTTTGAAATTAAATTTTGTGTTCTTGCATTTTGTTCTGGAAAGAGGGGGTATCATTATTTTTGGTAACGATTTTTGTTTTGCATCTCACTTTCCTTGGGAAGTTCGGTAGTGGCCGGCCCCTTCCTCTCATGCGAGCGACCGATAAGCGGAGGCAGGACACGAGGGATGCGCTACCACACACACCCTACCAAGGCCTAGGCGCCTGGATGCTCGCGTGGCACGGTCATTCTGATCAGCAGGAACTCCTAGCAAAAAGGAGCATGATGCTATACATCATGTCATATGGGAGTACCCTCAAAGGTCTTTTCAAAACACATTAGAGTCGCCACCTGGCCACATTCATAACCCTGGCAGGTAAACAACAAGACTACTCAAGGAGACATGGGGTCGTCGTCGCCCTCGTCATCACCACCACTGCTGGGGATATAACCACGCGGTATGACCCGCCCTAAGGGCTCTGGGTTATGCTTGGCAGCTCGTACACTGGCCCAAGGTGAGCCGGTGGTCCTACAGCCCACGAAGCTTGGCGGCTCATAAGGTGGGCCGGACAGTGGCCCAGAAGACCCGAGTGTGTAAGCCGCCCGGGGACAACTTGGACAAGAATATAGAGGAAGACTCGGATAGACTATGAGAGTGGGTTACCAATTGTATGACCTGTGGTCTAGACCTCCTATATAAGGGTAGACCCGGGGTGACTTAGAGATCAGGTTATTGAACACTAGGTCAAGCTTTAGCTCCCCTGTAATCGATACGTCAAGCAATACAAACACAAGAAAGACATAGGCTATTACCTCGAGTTGAGGGGCTGAACCTAGATAAATCCGTGTCTCTCATCCCTATCAACCCCATTGAGTCCATCACGTTAGCAATGGCCTCGAACCAAAGTCCGTTTACCCGGACATCTGCCGTGATAAAACCACGACAGTTGGCGCCCACCGTGGGGCCTGTGGTTGGTGGTGTTGAGTTCTCAAAGGGCTCTCTCTCGGGACTCGAGGGATATGTGGTTGGTAGAATAAGCAAGAGTCGATGTGTCCAGCTCTACATCGACGCTGCTGGCTGGGGGCTTGATGCCGGCTCTGGGGAGTATGGCTTCCGGGTTCCATTTGGTGGGATCCACGTGTTCATCGGAAAAGTTGATGGAGCAACACCCGGGCCGGACGTCTACACCAACCTCATCGAGCTGGCTCGGCGTTTGCAACCTGCTCGTAGCATGCAACCCGCCCGCGTTCGCCCAGGACGGAAGCACGTCTTCATGGGCTTTACTCAAGGTATGGATATGGAAGCTTCCGGATCACAGGAAACTCTCGTTTACTCAGAGGACGAATCTTCAAGCGGAGAAACAGAGTTGGTCTACAGGCTTCACAACAGCGGGCTCGGGGGCTTTGATGGGATCTGCCTGAGTCGGATCGCTCTAAGGCGGACGATCTTGGGCCGCCGATTCATGTTACCGCGTTCATGGCGGGGTCAGTCCTAGGCACAAATAGTATGCCCGGAGGGGCCGCCACCTCAGGCGATAACCCGCCGCCGCCGGCTCAAGTTCTTTTGGAGCTGATGGACGAGCTCGCGGCCCTAATGGCTACTGACATTACACCGGACAATCAAGCGGCTAGGAACTTGGCGATTGCAAGGATCACGGACCGGATGGCGGAAGAGCAACAAAGAATGGCTGAGTTAAAAACCCAGATGGAGCAAGAGGCAGAACGCATCAAGACCGACGCTTTCCGTCTTAGACTGGAGCAACAATCGGCAGCCGCAGTTCATTGGATGAGGCATCAATCCCGTCTGCCGAAACGTTATGAGGCAAGAAACCTCTTCGACTCACCAGGGACAAGGAGAACAGCGAATGCACCTGGAAGCCGCCCGACGGCTCGGCCAGTGACTCAGCCGACCCAATGAAATCAGGCCTCGCCTGCGGCCTTTCCAACATCGGCGGGTCATTATTCTAACCCGGCCGAGAATATGGTGGCAGCAGCCACTCGGCTCGAAAAAATTCCTATTTCAGATGAAGCGCCCTTTGTGGAGGATGTGCGAAACGCCATTGGATACTTGCAGATGGAGATGGCCCAACAGGAAAAGTACACCTACAGCCGGAGCCGTGTTCATTCAACCCCTCTCCCTAGCAGGAGTTTTAGCTGGCGTTACGAGTCGCCGGCGGGTTCCAGCAGCAACCGGCACCAAGAGATCCCAACGTTCATCGGCCGGCTATGGATGCTAGAGGCCAGCAAGAGGTGACAGCTTTAGGCAAGGCGGCTCGCAAGGAGCCCGCGCCATTCGTGTCAGTAGGAGTCAGAGGAACCACTAGAGTGGGGGGGTGCCATGTTTATCACTGGCTCTGTGGAGTGAGTGGATGCCAAAGGATTTCAAAGGGCCCCGCACGGTTCCAAATTACACCGCTGATTTACCCTCAGAGGCTTGGGTGGAAAATTTATGAACTAGCCATGGAGATGTTGGACATGAGTGAGGCGGTTTGTGCCAAATACTTCATCATGTTGCTTGAAGGCCCGGCCCGCACATGGTTAAAGGGATTCCCACCCAATACCTTTAATTCATGTGTAGAGCTGAGAGCCAGATTCATCAAAAACTTTCAAGGAACGTGCAAACAGCCCATGACCATCGTGGATCTGGAACACTGTGTTCAACAAGAGAATGAGTCAGCTCATCATTGGGTACGACAGGTCTCGTCCATCATCCATTCTTTGGAGCAGATCATGGCGTCTCAGGCAGTACTGATCCTAGAGAAGAACTGCCACTTTGTCCCGTTAAAACAGAAGCTTGGCCGGCTCAAGTGTACATGTCAGGACATGGGAGAGCTCATGACGGCTCTCACGAAATACGCTGAATCGGATAACACGAAGGATCTGGGCTCCACGTGGAGAAGGCCGGCCAAGGCAAGAAGGGCAATCAGAGCAAGCGTATGGCCAACAATGGTAGCCAGAGCAAACGTAAGAATCCTGAGGCAGGGTCAGAACTGGTAGCCAATGCAAGTACCAATCAAAATCAACCCAGGGGCAACAGGAGGTTTAGGCCACCTTTTAATAAGGACAGGCCTGCCTTTAATTTGGAGGATGCGCTAAAGGGTCCTTGTCCCGATCACGGTCAGCCTGATAAACCAGCAAACAACACATGGGGAGAGTGCCGTTTCATGCAGAAACTTAAGAATCACTGTACACACCCCAAGAATTAGGACGGTGGACTGCCGGGCGGCTCTGGACATGGCGGATTAGGGGCGGGTTTTGGGTTCGGCGGTTCAGGGTCTGGTCACCCAGGTCAAGGTAATCAAGGAGGACACCAGCAGCATCCTGACAACAGCAATCAGCAACGGCGAAATCAGTCTAGTTATCAGAGTAATCCAAAGCAGCTCAGCTCGTCAGTATCATGTTTTCACAACCAGCCTCAACAAAAGGGATCAGAAGTTGCGTAAGCGGGTGGTCAATGCGGTTGTACCAGCCCTACCACAGTATTTACGATGGTCTGAGTATGATATAACATGGAGCCGGGAGGATCACCCGCCACGGGTCGATGATCCAGGGTGGTTGGCTTTGGTTATGGCCCCCAAAGTGGGAGGGTATATGGTAAATAAAGTGTTAATAGATGGAGGCAGCAGTATTAATATCCTCTACTATGATACTTTTCGGCGGATGAAATTGCTAGACAAAGATTTAAAACCCTCGTCCACCGTTTTTCATGGTGTGGTGCCAGGCAAGTCAGTGTATCCGGTGGCAGGATTTCTTTGGAAGCGGCCTTTGGTGACGAATATAACTACAGGGTGGAGTCCTTGTGGTTTAAGGTTGTAAAAATCAAGAGTCCTTATCACGCGCTGTTTGGACGTCCGGCTTACGAAAAATTCATGGCTAGGCCTTGCTATGTATACCTACAACTCAAGATGCCCGGCTTAAAAGGTACCATTACTGTTCAAGGTGACCGAAAGACGGCCATCGAGTGTGAGGAAGGAGATGCGGCTTACGCCGAGTCCAGTTGCGCTCAGGAGGAGCTTAAATTTTACAAAGAGAATGTCGACCCGGAGGATATGACCCCACTGAAAAAACCTACCACGGAGGTTGATCCGCCCCTTATGTTTTCAGCGGATGATACTAAGGCGGTAGATTTCACTCCAGGCGACTAATCCAAACAGTTCATCATTGGAAATCACATGGATCCCAAATAGGAAAGCGTGCTCATCGAATTATCCGTGAGATTCGGGACATCTTCGCATGGAAGCCTTCTGACATGCCGGGTGTACCAAGAGAGTTCGCTGAGCACAACCTTAATGTGGATCCAAAGTTTAAGCCAATTAAGCAGTTTCTACGGCGGTTTAATGAGGAGAGACGCAAGGCCATTGGGGAAGAAGTTGCCCGGCTCTTGGCAGCGGGTTTCATTGTTGAGTTTTTTCACTCGGAGTGGTTGGCAAACCCGGTGTTGGTGCTCAAGAAGAATGGCACGTGGCGTATGTGTGTGGACTACACGAACCTTAATAAGGCTTGCCCGCAGATCCGTTTGCCCTACCTCGTATTGATCAAATCATTGATGCTACAGCGGGTTGTGAAAGCTTGTGTTCCTTGGACGCTTACTCAGGTTATCATAAGATCAAGATGGCGGTTAACGACTAGGAGAAGACGGCTTTTATTACACCTTTTGGGGCTTTCTGTTATGTATCTATACCTTTCGGGCTCAAGAGTGCCCAGGCGACTTATTAGCGATGTGTGTAGAATTGCCTTCACAGTCGGATTGGCTGGAATGTCCATGCTTACATAGATGACATCATGATCAAATCCAGGAAGAAGGAGACCCTTTTGGGCGACTTAAAGGTAACCTTTGATAATCTCTAGGTCTATAAGATGATGCTTAACCCGACTAAATGTGTCTTTGGTGTTCCGGCTGGCAAGCTCCTGGGATTTCTGGTTTCTGAACGTGGCATTGAGGCTAACCCAGATAAAATCAAGGTTGTCACTTCTCTGGTAGAGTCGGCTTGTATTAATGATGTCGAGCACTTGGCGGGGCAGATCATAAGCTGCCTTGGAGAGAAGGCTATTCCTTTATATCAGATGATGAAGAAGACGGATAAATTCGTCTCGAGCAATGCAGCGGCTGAAGCACTTGAGGTGCTCAAGAAACAGTTGACTAAGCCGTCGATGCTGGCTGCTCTAGCTGAGAAAGAACCGTTACTTTTATACGTGGCGGCTAATAATCGGGCAGTAAGTGCTGCGATTGTGGTCGAGCGCAAGGAATCTGGAAAGGAGTATCCGGTTCAAAGGCCGGTTTATTATATCAGTGAGGTCCTGACAGAGTCCAAGCAAAGGTACCCGCATTTGTAGAAGCTGGTATATGGGGTTTTCATGGCCAACCGCAAATTAAAGCACTATTTTTTAGGGCACCAGATAATCGTGGTTAGTTCTACTCCGTTGAGGGACATAATCCAGAACAGAGAAGCCACTGGAAGGATTGCTAAGTGGGCATTGGCGTTGGGATCTCTTAATATAAAATATGTGCCTCCTATGGCCATCAAATCCCAGGCTCTTGTGGATTTTATAAATGATTGGATGGAATGTCAAGCCCCTGAGGAAAAGCCAGATGACACATACTGGACTATACACTTTGATGGATCCAAGCAGCTAGAAGGGTCAGGCGCAGGAGTTGTTTTGACGTTTCCTAAAGGTGATAAGTTTTGTTATGTGCTCCAACTGTTGTTCCCATGCAATAACAATGCGGCTGAGTATGAGGCTCTGCTTCATGGGCTTAGATTAGCCAAGCAGATGAATTTAAGCGGGGTAAGGTGTTTGGGCGACTTAGATTTGGTGGCTCAGCAGGTTTCGGGTACTTGGGACTCCAAAGACCCACGGATGGCGGCTTATAGGCAGGCGGTTGATATTATTGCCGACCACTTCAAGGGGTATCAGGTGGATCACATTGATCGTCGCAAGAATGAGGCGGCAGATGCATTGTCACGGCTAGGCTCCCAACGAAAGCCGGTGCCGCCCAATGTATTCCTGGACGTCTTACATCATCCGACTGTTAAGTTACCTTCGGAAGAGGATTTTTCTATTCCTGACCTGCAGGGGGAGTTAGTGGCGGCTTTGCATGCTATCCCAGATTGGATTGTCCCCTACCTGGCCTATCTGACCTGGGGCGAGTTACCTGATGATGAAGACCTGGCCAGACAGATTACCCGGCGCTCCAAATCAATGACGATAGTTAATGGTGAGTTGCACAAGTGCAGCATGACTGGTGTTTTTCAACGCTGTATCTCACCTGAGGTCGGTCAGCAAATCTTAAATGAAATTCATGCCGGAGATTGTGGACATCACGCCGGCTCGAGGTCGCTGGTAGCCAAGGCCTTCCGACATGGGTTCTTCTGGTTGACGGCTCACAAGGATGCAGAAGACTTGGCTCGCAAATGTGCCGACTGTTAAAAGTTTGGCTGGCGTGCTCATGTTCCGGTTGAAGAGTTAAGGATGATACCAATTACATGGCTATTTGCAGTCTGGGGGCTAGACATGGTAGGACCTTTCAAAAGATCCAAAGATAAGAAAACGCACCTCTTGGTGGCAGTTAATAAATTCACCAAATGGGTAGAGGCAGAGCCGGTTAGCAAGTGTGACGCGGCTACAGTGGTTGAATTTTTTAAGAAACTGATCTACCGTTTTGGTTACCCTCACAGTATTATCACCAACAATGGCACGAATCTGTCAAAGGGGGCTATGAAAGAGTTCTGTGAGAAGGAGCACATCCAGCTGGATGTTTCAGCAGTTGCGCATCCACAGTCTAATGGTCAGGCGGAGCGTGCTAATCAAGAGATTTTAAGGGGCATCAAGCCACGGCTTATGGTTCCTTTACAACGAACGCCCGTATGTTGGGTAGAAGAATTGCCTTCCGTCATATGGAGTATCAGGACTACCCCCAATAGATCTACAGGCTATACACCTTTCTTTATGGTGTACGGTGCCGAGGTAGTATTGCCGAGTGACATCCGGCATGATTCGCCACGTGTGGCGGCTTATGTTGAGACGGATAATGAGACGACACGTCAAGACGCGTTGGATGCTTTGGAAGAAGGGCGGGAGCTGGCGGCTGCCCGATCGGCGATCTATCAGCAAGACCTGCGGCGCTAGCACTGCCGCAGAATCAAGACCCGGACGTTCCAGGAAGGCGACTTAGTGCTCCGGTTGATTCCAGACCAGACAGGCATGCATAAGTTATCACCTCCTTTGGAAGGACCTTTTGTGGTCAGTAGAAATCTCAACAATGGGTCATACTATCTCATCGATATCTGGGATGACTCAGAGACGGAGGCTCAGGAAACCTGCCGGCCATGGAACCTAGCACATCTACGGCTGTATTACACATGAGGGCATTGAGACTCGCCATTGTACACTATCATTGTACATACCATATATGAATAAGATAGCATACCCGCAAGACGGGACCTCTTTTGTTACACGCATCTTTGTCCATACAAGAAGAGTTGATAAAATTCCAGTTGATAGATCAACTGCGGCGGAGGGCGGCTTCTTACCTTCGGGTTTCGCTTCTAATGCCTATCGGCCCGACTCTATGCCAAAAACTCCGGCTAACATGATTAGCCAGGATGGAGGGCGGCTTCTTACCTTCGGGTATCTCTTCTAATGCTTTGTCGGCCGGAGTTTACGCCATAATGCTGAAGGGGGCTTCTTACCGACGGGTATCGCTTCTAACACCCTATCGTCCGTCTTCATGCCAAATCTTCGTCTAACACGATTAGCCGCGGTTGTAGGAAGTTTTTTACCGACGGGTATTTAACCCTAGCAACCGGCGGAGGGCGGCTTCTTACCTCCGGGTATAGCTTCTAACGCCTTATCGGCCAGGCTTTATGCCATCTTCGGCTAACCAGATTAGCCATGGTTGTCAAGGGGGCTTCCCACCTCTGGGTGTAGCTTATCTAACCTTAAACAACCGGCGAAGGGCGGCTTCTTACCTCCGGGTATAGCTTGTAACACTTTATCGGCCAGGCTTTATGACATCTCCGGCTAACCAGATTAGCCATGGTTGTCAAGGGGGATTCCCACCTCCGAATGTAGCTTATCTAACCTTGAACAACCGGCGGAGGGCGGCTTCTTACTAACGGGTATAGCTTCTAATGCCTTATCGGCCGGGCTTTATGCCATCCACGACTAACCAGATTAGCCATAATTGCCAACGGGGCTTACCACCTCCGAGTGTAGCTTACCTAATCTTGGCCACTGATGTCTTCTATGTTGACAAAGCAGCTTAAGGGCTCAAAGCAGCATGTAAAGCCAATTGAAGAGCCGGATCATTTTATACAGCATAATAGAACAAGGTTCAGCAGAAGCAAAAGTGACATCTAGTCTATTACATACACTCCCTGAGGAGCCCAAAATTTTGGACAAGTCTTTTTAACGCCACACGGTGAGTCATGGAGAGTCGGCTGTTATAAGTTTTTCAAAGTAAGGACTAGCTAGCTGCCGGGTCATCGTGCTCCGGCTCTTCGGTGGCCCCAATCAAGAGATTGTCCAAGTCACACTTGCAGTTTGTTAGAGCCGCAAAAGAGCCTTCTTCAAAGTAAGGAGACGGGTCAAGATCAGGAGCGAAGAGGTCCTTACTGCGGGTAGGCGTTAAGTCCTTGCACTCGTAAAGCGGGCCACGGATTCTCTTTTGGTCAGGACCATAAGCCGCCTGGTAGGTCGTCAAGTCAGCTTCCTCCGCTAAGAGGGAAGCCAGCACTCTGGAATCCTTTCCGCACTGGCCGTAGTCAGTATCGGTGAACTCAGAGCCGTCATCTTTCTTTGAAGGGAATCCATCCATCATCTGGGCTGATGTCAGCTCCGGAGAGAAAGCCAAGGACTGGCTGATGCCCACAATCGCCCCTTGGCGGGCAGCTGATTTCTTTAACTCGGCAATCTGCTTGGGCATGGTGGACAAGACCTACAAGACTCCCTTGAGAATCGCAAGAATCTTGTCTTTCTATTGCACAGCTTTAATAGTGCACATTGCGCCGCAGTACAGCTGCTCCGTCAGGGTATAGATAGCCTTCAGCGGCAACAAACTGTCAGAAGCCAGTTGCCGGCTCCTAAGGCATGCATACGTCGAAAATTTCACGATGAGTCACCAGTACAAGTATCATATGACCATTGAAGCACAAGTTATAAGAAACTTACGGAAGAGGGTGGCTGTCATTCTGGTAATATGACGCTTCAAGGCTTTGAGTTCATCTGATGTAGCTATGAGTCATTGATCAGCGTCATCTGCCCGCATGGTGAAGGAGGCCTTCTCAGACTCGGCTGACTTTTTAAAGGCGTTAAAGTCGGCCTTAATTGTAGCCAACTCCTCAGAGAGGAGCCAGCACTGCTCGTCTGTAGCACTTCGAGCTGTTTGTTGAGCTGCCAAATTGGTCTTCAGATCCGTCAGCTGCGACCCGGCTTCAGCTAAAGTTTCCTGTGGTGTGTCAAAGCATAATATCAGTAGGCAAGTCTCCAAACAGATCGCAAGCAATATGTATGACACTTGGGGGCTAATGTCTATTTTCAGACGCTTTGGCATGATCATGAAGGACCCGGCTCAATTTTGGACTAGATTAAGCCGGCCCTTGGGGGCTACGGATTTGGATTTTCTACAGGGAAGATCATGAAAGACCCGGCTCAACTTTGGATTAGATTGAGCCGGCCCTTGGGGGCTAAGGAAGGTTATAACAGGAAAGGCGTACCTCATATTTTTTCTTCATCAGACTGACTAGTCAAAGCTCTAGATCTCGGCTGGTGGAAAGCCGGTTCACGTAACCGGCGTGAAGCTCTTCGGCTGTCATCTTCTCAAAAGCAGAAGATTCAAACTCCAACTTCTTCGAGGCTTCAGCTGGTTCTTTATGCTTAGTCAGCATGTGAGCTGGGGGAGACTGGAAGCCAGAGTCGGTAATCACGACGTCCGGAGTGGCAGCGTTCTTGGTCATCTAGGAAGGACTTGGTGGCTTCGAAGGATTCCTTGGAGGGCTCTCTGGGATCATGTCTTCCATAGCCGACCCAGTAGATGCGGCTGGCAGATCCACATCCGGTCATGAATCGTCCGGTTGTTCGTGCTCCGGCTCTTGGGCTGCGGGGCTAGGTGAGGACTTCTTCGTGTTTCGACGCTTCTCTTGAGCCCTGGAGAGCAAGAACGTCAGAACCCAAGGATTACAGCCGCTAAAGGGAACAGAAGTGCACGGTTAAAGGAAGTACTTATAGCGGATTGATCTTAGGAGGCGGCAGGGCAGTTGTCGTAGAGTCGCTAGAGGAAGGTGACCTGTGCGAGATAGTTGAGAAAAGATAAGACATTATTGAAATGGCAAACCAAACGAATCAAACAAGAGATATATACCTCTGTAGGGCGTTTCCTTAGAGCCGGGGAGTTCGGTAAACCGGACACAAGGTCTGTAGAGCCGGCGCTCCGGGTCTGGCGACGATCAGCCTGTTGTTGCTTTTTAAAAAGACATTGAGGGTCCAGATAAGCAAGAGGGTGAGAGAGAGGAACTTTCCTAATAACCCGCCGCGGCTTCCGGGGGATAAAATATTCTGAGCCGGAAGAAACATAGATTACCTCAGGGGTGTTGGCACGGCTAGTCTCCACGTCATCCTGTGAGTAAAACAAGTGTTAGTGAAATGAGAAAACAAAGTCTTAGAAGATAGCTAAAATTGTACCTCTAAACCGGATGATTGTGGCGGGTCAAACCATCCCTCTTGCGGGGCGTCCTTCCTGGGCTTCTTAGCGAGGGCCTTCTTCTTGGTCTTTTTCAAGGGAGGGATGTACTCCTTCTTCCAGAAATCAGAGTCGGCCTGAAAGAATAAGCCGGTTAAAGGCAGTAGATCAGCAAGGTACAAGTAAAGTCCATGAGACGGATGGGAAGAAATTGCCTTACATCTAGGGCTGGATTAAGGGCACTAAAGGGGATCAACCCGAAAGTGCTGCAGGTGCCGGATGTCTCATGAACGAGACTCCGGATAGCAGTGGTGATGTCATCTTCTGTCAAGGTTGCCGGCTGAAGCAGAGTGAGCTGTCGTATTCGCCCTTGTACTCGCACATAAGGCGGCTTCTCTAGCTTAACAGCATGATCCGCCAAGAGATCCAATAGCGGATCAAGTCCAGTCCAGTTAAGCCGTTGGCCATGAGGGCCCTAATCTTGGCATGAGCCAGCTCGTATCTTGCGCGCTCTGAAGCTGGCAGCCGACCAGGAAGCTCTGACGTTGTCTTCAGTAGGGAAGGACGGTAGCCCAGCAGTATACATTCACCCTCTGGAGAAGTATCTTTGAAATAGAACCACATTTTATTCCAGTCCTTTTGGTGACTCGGCAGCTGCATAGCCGGAAAGTTGATGTCCCGGCGCCTTTGGATAGAAATTCCACCCAGCTCGAGACTCGGACGAGCCTTCACTTCAGTTTGATGGTTGGCATAGAAGAACTCCCAGAACAGGCCTACCGATGGCTTGGCTTGCAGATAGACTTCACAAAACACTTGAAAGTTGCAGATGTTTGAGACGGAGTTGGGGGCAAGGTCTTGAGGATGGAGTTTGTAAAAATGAAGGACATCACGGAAGAATTTTGAGCCGGGAGGCACTAAACCCCGGTCAATATGGTCCGAGAAAATGACCACCTCTCCTTCTTGGGGAACGGGCCTCAGTTCATCACCCGGGACCCACCAGTGGATGACATCTTTGGAAGGGAGAGTGCCAGCACGAACAAAGTCCATAAAAAACTCTTCTGTAACGCACGACCCGACCCAGTTATAGGAGTTCGAGGCACGAGACATTCTGCCGGTTCAAAGATTGTGGAAATTAAAACACGGCGAGTCAAGAGGAGATTAAAATCTATGGCGGCTTATGAGCTTAAAGATTCTATGTATAAGATGCTATACTCCGTCTGATGAGAGCCGACGCAGAGGGGGGGAAATTTGGCTAAGTCTTGGAAAACAGGTTTCACAAACTACCGCTATATTTATGGATCTACAAAAGCAGGAAAAAGGTTCCTATTTTTAGACCTAGCGAAGAACGGACGAAGCAGACGAAAACTAAAATGATGAGAAGGAGTCGCAATGGGCCCGTGCATTGTGCACGGTCACCCCGTGCGCAGCGGCGCAGCCGGTGTGAGCGTCAAGGGTGCGGCCGACGTCGGAGGACCCCGAGCAACGGCGGTGGAAGAACCCGCACGAAGGCGACGGGCTTCTTGCAAACCCTACCGGTGTGGTAATGGATCAAAGGAGAACCATGGGCTTACCGACGACGGTGCAGTGAAACACGGATGAAGCTTTGATTCGCACAGGTTGATGCAGCGGCCTAGCATCGACGGAGCGGAGGCGGCGCCGGAGCTGGAAGTGATGGAAGCGGCTGCGTCAAGAAGAGGAAGACGAGGAAGTGAGCGGGAGAAGTAGTAAATCGCCTGGGGCGGTCCTATTTCAAAGGAGAAGGTAGAATGAGCGTGAAAATCTAAGCGATGGAAACATTTCGACCGAGGCGGATGCCTTGATTTTCGGGATAGTCACTTAATGCGAAAATTTGGTTGCCACATCAGCGAATCTTTCTTGCAGGGCTAACAAGACGTCATGGCAGGTCATCCCGGGCGACTCGCCAAAAGAGCAAGACCAGAGGGTGAAGTGAGAAAGCTCAAATCAACCTGGGGCCTAATGTTGGGGATATAACCCCGCGGTATGACCCGCCCTAAGGGCTCCGGGTTATGCTTGGCGGCTCGTACACTGGCCCAAGGTAAGCCGGTGGTCCTAAAGCCTAGGAAGCCTGGCAGCTAATAAGGTGGGACGGACAGTGGCCCAGAAGACCCGGGTGTGTAAGCCGCCCGGGGACAACTTGGACAAGAAGATAGAGGTAGACTCGGATAGACAACGAGAGTCGGTTACCATTTGTATGACCCGTGGCCTAGACCTCCTATATAAGGGCAGACCCGAGGCGACTTAGAGATCAGGTTATCGAACACTAGGTCAAGCTTCAGCTCCCCTGTAATCGGTACATCAAGAAATACAAACACAAGCAGGACGTAGGCTATTACCTCGAGTTGAGGGCCCGAACCTGGATAAATCCGTGTCTCTCGTCCCTATCAACCCCTTTGAGTCCATCATGTTAGCAATGGCCTCGAACCGAACTCCGTTTACCCGGACATTTGCCGTGATAAAACCATGACAACCACCACTGGGCTCGCGCTCCACGGCTCCAGCATGGTCCTCCAGTTTCTCAGAAGAAAACTCTGCTATCAAGTCCTCCACCCACTAGGCAAAGGCATCTCGAATCACTTCGGGCATGGGGCAACCAGCGCCTCGAAGTCGAAGTGTAGGTCAAGGCAAAGGAGATGGGTGAAGAAGCACGAGGCTGCCTGTGTGACGAAGTTGCCGTGCTTCTCCTCCATGAGCTCGCTGATCTTCTCCGCACCCCCTTCAAGGCGCTTCATGACCCTGGAAAAGAAGCCCAGGTACCCAGCGTCGTCAGGGGCAAGGGGTCCGCCATGATCTCGCTGTAGATGTTGCTCAAGGTCCGGTGGGCCCACTTCTCGAGGGATTTGAACATCTTGGAGCACGTGTACTGAAGGCCGAGGGCACGATTCGCCTCGTCCGAAGCCTTCTCCATGAGGGAAGTAATGCCCTTCACCTGCTTGTAGAGGAAAGACAGCTCGGCCTCCACAACCGCTTGGGCATCCATCGTAGATTTTTGGCGTCGCTCCACCTGCTCTAACCTTCTCCTTTTTCAGGTGGTTGCATTACCTGCAGAAATGAGATTCCTGAAGCTTCAACTTGGCGTGATAATCCTGGAGAAGGGAGCGACGAACCTCCGCCACCGTGTCAACGATCTGCTCCTGAACCTGCGCCTCGCGGTTGGCAAGGGATTCCTTGGCAAGCGACACCTAGGGCTCCCTCACCTCCAGTCTCTCATGCTCTAGGCTCTGGTCTAGCGCCTCCATCACCAACGCGTCTTCGAGCACACGATGGACCGCATTGCCAGTGGGGAACTCGATCGTCAAGTCATGAAGTGCGGCCCTCTGCGCCTGGATTCACCCTTCAAGGACGGGATTGATGGATTGAAGCTCCTCCAAGTGCTCCTTAGAGGCCTTGCGTCGATTGTTGGCAATTTGGGCCTCATCAAGGTAACGTTCGCGAGCCTCCACTACCGCAGCAAGGGACCCCTCAGCATATGCACGGGTGTGCTCGCGTTGCAGGCGGCCGAGATTTACAGCGACCCCAATACAGTGCCATTCCCGCACGAGGCGCTGGCGCTCTGCCTCCAGACACGTGTCGATTTCGGCAAGCTCCACCCCCAAGTGCCCAGCGCGTTCGCTGCCGATTGGAGCAGACCATGCGGCATAGCCCTTCGATCACTTGTGAGCTCGACGAGCCAACCAGGATCACCGCCTTCCCTTGGACGGGTGAGGAAGGCATGCGAGGGGCTGCATGACCCTGACGTGCACCCGAGGGCTGGGGGCTCCCACCTTGCCTCCCCAGGTGGAAGTCACGTCTCCCGAGGCCCCATGTCTTTGCTCCAGGAGGGCCCGAGGGCAAGGCACGACACGTCCCCAGGGAAGGCCGTCAGCGGGGGCATAGCCCCTCCCCTACAAGTTGGGGGCCGCATATGAAGAAGATCATGGGAAGCTCACGCTCTGGGCCTCTTGAGGAACGCACAAGCTCGGTTACGGGTGCCCTTCTGCATGGAGTTCCGCATCCCGCAAAAGACAGGGCCACGATGGGCCCGACATCCTCAAGATGCGACGATTATGGCATGACTCTCCCTTCATCAGTGGGGAACCTGCTGAATAGAAATTCAAAATGAGTGCACCAAGAGAAGTGTCGTGGTTTTTTCACGGCAGATGTCCTAGTGAGATGACTTAGGTTCGAGGCCATCGCTAAGGTGGTTAGCTCGAAGGGTTTTGTCAGAATCGAGAGACAAGGGTTTACCCATGTTCAGCCCCTCGGAAAGAGGTAAAAGCCTACTTCTTGCTTTGTGTTGTATTGATAGGATATCGATTACAAGGGAGCGAGTTCGCTTGACCTAGCTATCGATGAGTTGTTTTTGTCCCCTAAGCCGCCAAAGGGGATCACCTTTATATAGGTAGGTTGAGGCCTTGGGCTTACAAGAGTCCAGACCGGCTTTTACAAAGAATCTAATCTTATCTCTAACTCACCTTGCCTTCCTGGGAAAGCTGTCTTCCGGGCGGCTCACGCACCCGGGCCTCGCACCGCCTACCGGCTCTAGGCCTTCATCTAAGCCCATCTGACAAGCCGCCTCTTAGGTTTGTCTTCATCCTTATGGCCCGCTTAAGGCCTTTTGATTAGGATCCGCTAGCTATGACCTGGCCCCTCCTGGGCGGTCACACCATGGAGATATATCCCCAACATTAGGCCCCAGATTGATTTGAACTTGTTCATGTCAATCTTCAGATCATTCGGCAGCGAGTCTCACACCCTTGTTCACCTGAAATAAAAAAAATTAACCCTCCATGACGTCACATTGGATATGTTCAGAAAAGATTATGTGACGTCACAACAGATCGTCTCATTAAATGGTCACCCAAAAATCGAGGCGTCTTCCTTGCTGAATCATCATTGCGTCTCCTCGATTCTCATGCGGACTGTTGTTGTCCCATCTCAAAAATAGGAGGGGCAGGGGTCCCATTTATTTTCTCCACTGTGCCGCCATTGCCAACTTCTTCCTCCGCTACCGTCGTTAGTCCTTCCCTGTCTTCTCCAACAAGGTCGGTGCATTAACCTCATTGAACCAGAGCTCCTCGGCATTTCAGCCAACTTCTTCGCACCCTCAGGTACGTTCATTCTTCCCCACTGTCATACCCTGTATTTGTATGACCTTACTATGCTTGGATTTACAAATTTGGAGCCAATTAAAACTTTTTGAGTGCATACTTGTTTGAATTGTTGCTTGTTTGATTGATTATGTTTGGCACTCTTAGGTTATACTCCTCTCCATCTTCATCTTCCTTGACCCAAACTCCTTGCCCAATGATCATGCCATGTGAATAGTACCGAAAACTATTTTTTATCACAATTTATTTTGAACAAAAAGAATTTATTTAAAACACCTTGAGTTGAGGTTTGCACTTCAAGTCCTCAAATTAGGAGGATTCTTTTCCCCAAAGGCTTTATTTGAAACCTACTATATATATGACTTCCCAAAACCACCGAATATTAATTTTAAATATTACATTACTATTTTATTTAAAGGCTTTTTTAAGGCCAGAAATGATTTTTCATCGGGAAAAATTATTTTAATGCTTTGAAAATATTTGAGAAATTTTAGGGAAAGTCAGTGGACATATATTTTCCATATATATGAGTTTAAACACATGGTCATGTTCAAAATCATGGGCTAAACCCCTCAAAACCCTTTCTCTCCAAATCAAGCTTTTGAAATATTTCCATAAGAAATATTCTCAATAAATTCCAAGAAAATTCTAGCATGTCACAATTTTCATATGTGATGATCTTGCAAAGTTTCATCTGTATCCCAATTGTTTTCCTTCGTAAAAATATTCCAAGACCCTCCCTGTCCAAGTTCAAACTTGAACAACTTTGCATTGTGAAGGTTCTTCCCTTGACCCCAAACTATGTGGACATATTCTAATGCCCAAATAACGATGCTACACTAAGTGATGCATCAAGGAGATTAGCTTGGCATGACTTGATCTATAGAGAGCAGATTCTGTTGATTTCTAGGGTCCTACAAAGTTACCTTGTCAACTTTCTTCAAAACTCCTCAAACTTGGTGATCCTCTCTATGTCTACCTATATTTTCATCCTGCTAAAACATATAGACAACAAGGGTTATTTACTAGCCCAAATGTTGATCAAACACCTTCTGCATGTTTGGTAAAAACTCTGTTACACCCCCAAACCTATTCCCCTTGGTCTCAAACTTTTACCACTGTCTCTAGGATACTCCTTCTACCTACAGTAGAAATTCGAAGTCCAAAAGCAACTAGGAGATGGGGTAAAATCCCAATTCACCCTTATGGTTAGAAGGAAACTCTCTCTCTCTCCACTCCTCTCTCACCCTGGTGGATCACCAGAGCATCCAATGCCTCCCCCTCATTGTTTAGAGCCCCCTTGGATACACTGGACAGGGCTGGCCATGCCCAAAACGCGGTGTGCATGTCGTGTCATGCCATACGTGCGCTCTGGAGCGCGCTATAGTGCCTGACATCATTGTAGCCACTGGCCAATCCTTGCCCCGACCACCTAGGGCCTCCCCCTTGTTTTTCCCGAGGCCGCCTCGACGTCCGGGACACGCAATGTGGTCGGCCCGCTCATATCTCCTCCTCCTCCTCCTCCTTCCTGCTCCCGCACGTGCCGAACACCGCCCAGCTTGGCCAGTGAGCTGCCTCACCCACGCGTGCTCCTCTCCCTCTCTCTTCTCTCCCCTGGTCCTGGACCGCATCTAGAATGACCCCAGACACGCCCTCTCCCCCTCCCGTGGCCTCTCGCCTCGGGCATGAGCTCGCCGACGTCCCCCTATTCGATCAACTCACCCCTGCCTATAAAAGGGCCTCCCCAGGGCCCATCTCCTCTCCTTTGGCCTCCTTCCCCTCACAATCGGCCCCATGAACCACCCAAGTAATCACCTGGAGCCCCAGTGCTCAGGATCGACCGAGGTACCGCCGCACTGGGCTTTGTCAGTCTCACGATACCAGCCCGCTCCGGCCTTCTTACCTCCTCCATTAAGACCACAGGGAGCCCCTGCCTTGTTTCCCCTTCCTCTCTAGTTGATTCGCGGTCGGAAGCATGAACGACGACTACCTCCCGAAGCACTTCCACCGCGGGACATTGTTGCAGGCGACTCCGGCCACCCCGGTTACTCCCTCAACCACCTCCAGATTAGTGGCTCGACCCCGAGCTCATTACCTTGCTTGCCTTCCCTCTCCACACCTTCCTTCGCCGCTAGTGAGCACCGCCGGTCCCTGGTTAGAGGTGGACGACGACATGCCAGTGGGGGCCAGGATGTCATACCCTTGCACCCCTCCCATGTCTCTCTCTCTCACTCGCCCCAGGGGACCGCACGTCACGTTTAAACCTGGCGTGGCGCGGATGCGTGGTCCGCCTGGGGCTGATCTGCTCTGGGCCGGCCCAGTTGCGACCAGATCTGGCCCAGGGCATAGTACCCATTTTCTTTTTGCCTTTTCTGTCAGTTTTTCCAAAAATACCACAACTCCAAATAGAAATCTTATTCTAAATATCTTTCCACCTAAATTCGTAGAATAATATGTAGTATTTAACAGTTCCACTTGTGTAATTTTGTGAAAACATTTTTTTACTATTTTATTTTAAAACCTCTTTTTCGCATTTTAAGCCACTGTGAAAATAATTTTTAAAACCTTTTTCACCCCAAAACCTTAGACAAATATTCTTGGAATAGTTTTTAGTATTTCTCCGAGTAGGTTAGCATTTTAGTAGTAGATTTTTGTGCTCTGTTTTTGTGTGATGCTTATTATTCCCGTTATTTTATCGCGACGATAGATTACGCTGCTGACGAGGGAGTTGGACCCGAAGACTCTAAAGATCCCAAAGACTTTGTTGAGCCAGGCAAGCAGCCCTTTGACAATGTTAAGAAACCATTTTCGTGCATGTGATATAGCATCTTATTCCTTGTTGTTGATCATGTGATGTGGTGACCACTTTGGTGGGATGCCTCCGTTACTTTTATCGTTGACACTTGCATCGTGGATGAGCCTACCGTCCTTATGAGGGTTGTGCGGGTGGGAGTAGATAGGATGCTAGTAGATGCTACGCAAATGGGCTCGGGATTATGCATGTGATGGAAACAAAGAAATTATTTCAAAGACTTTTCGAAAACCCCGTCGGATGGGATAAATGCCCAAGGGATATGATGGTGAGTTGGGTAACCACCTAAGGAAGAAGTGGTGTACTGGAGCAAGTGAGTGTGTGTGTTTTCAAAAATGGATTAGATTTAAGGTCTACGGACTGGCCCAACCTTTCATGTGCAACCACGACACTCCTTATGGGCGCGGATTTGTCCACTACTTTGATGGGTACTAGCATAGAGCCCGCATTACTAGTGGCGGGAGTGACATGGTCACTCTCGATATGGGGTAGTGCTGGTAAGGATGATCATGCGCTGTCTTCATAGGCACCGGGCACACCGTTAGTCCCTTCATGGATGGTATGATCTGGAGCGAGGCTTGTATGATATAAATCATGAGAGTTTGGTACCAAGCGAGTGGAATCTTTGTTCAGTATTGTCAGGGCAAGGCATTGTTCGGGTGCATACCTCGGGTATATTATATACCGCGAGTCGTGGATGACACGAAAGTTCCCCGAGTCTTGTGGGTAAAGTGTGCAACCTCTGCAGAGTGTAAAACTATTCGAATAGCCATGTTCCCGGTCATGGACAGTTGGAGTCCTTCTTAAATTACGTCCAGATGTTTCCTAAAAATTTGGTGTGTGTGTGTGTCGATGACACAGAGATGATACTTGAGATGAGTCAGACGACTTGAAGTGATGACTGAACACGAGATATTCAACCCCCTGTTCATGATGATATATGTAACTTGATCATATGGATATCGGCCACCTGTTGATGCATGCTTACATAGTTACTTGATCATGTCATTGCATCCAAAATCAGCTTTCTGCAAAATACCTATTTAGTGTTATATCATGCATGTTTATTGCCTTGTTCCACTATGGGTTTCTTGCGAGTACATTCAAAGTACTCATTGGCTTGCCATCGGTTATTTAATTGGCCAGGCATGGAAGAGTAGGAATGCGGTGAAGAGTTCACTAGTGACGAACATGCGAACTAGGACACCTCCAAGTTAGAATGTTTGTTATGTTTAAGTGTTTGGCCCTTGTGGCCCTATCTATGTAAGACTTGGCATAGCTGGCCTTTATTTGTGTAAGATGGTTTGTATGGATGTAAGACTCTTGTTATCCAGCTTCTATGTGTTCAGTGAGTATTGAAATTCTGGGATCACTATACGCGTGCAATCGGTGATCACGACTTATGAGTCGGGGTCCCCACAGAGCTGGTATCAGAGCTATCCTAGTTGTAGGAAGCCCTTATTTATCATGGACGTTATTTAGGATAAAAACTTTTCAAAATTTTGCCTTGTTGCTAGGTGCAACAAATTTTATACCTCTTTTCTCTTCTAGTCTATTTGAAACTCTTGCTGACTCTCCTCCATTGAAAACCTTGTAGATGGACCTCATACCTGAAGCCCTCCTAGCAACCGGCTTTCCCCTACTCCTTGGGGATAGCCTGGAGAAGTGCCAGTTCCGCCAACCACCTGTTTTCCTCTACCACGAGCACTGGGTCAATGCAATCACGAAGGAACATCACGCTGAAGTGTTCTTGAAGGCAAACGACTCCCCGACTAGTTGGTTCTTCGAAGGACCACAAATGGAGACCCTGGCACTCGCAGTCGAGATAGCAGGACGCAAGGCACTTGTACACCTTCGAGGCATCATTCCATAGATGGCCGACGAGCCCGCTACTCGTTACCGACCCATCAGAAAGGACGACATCGGCGAAAGCCAGACACTTGTTCCATCCAAGGGAGATGGTTTGCCCCTCAGATTCCAGACCTACTTTAGCCCTTCTACCAATAGTCTGGTTCACAACCTGATTAAGGAGTCCGTGAAGCTTTGCCAGGAACTTCACCACATTCGACAGCTATTGTGCCAAACCACTGACACCTTGACCCAAGGCCGAGTAGCAACCTCCGTGTTCTCGTGACATGTTTCGAGTATGGCAACCATGGGCATCATACCAGAAGGAGTCCCATACAACAACCAAGTCTTCCTTCCTCTTAGGTAGGAAGCAGAGCACTCCACCACTCGAGTCCGAGAACCCCTAGGGTAGGATCAGTCATGCAGCCCTCATGCAAAGTCGAGTCCATGTAATGGTTCATATGAAACTATGTGTGCTTGTTGTTTATTTTTGCAGTTTGTGTTCCGCTGCAAGTCGCGCTTTTTTCCTTAGGCAACATGTAAGCGACTCCATTTTCTACCTTATCTTAATATATGTGTTGGCCCTTCGACCTTTGTTTTACCACGCTTGCACTCGACTAACCCCCTTAGGAACGCTTTTCCATTGTTGCTTCTCCTCTTGTCTATCCCAGTTGTTTGATGTGGCTGCTCCAAACAACATGTGACTGCTACCCGCAAAAGCTCCTTCACCAACCCTGAAGTCGGCAACTCCAGCGAGCAACAAGGGACTGGTGGGACTACTCAGGCTGGAGGACACCAGTAGCAGCCACAAGGTGACATTCCCTCGCCACCACCTCCACCGAAGAACATGACCATTGCCCAGGTTCTCCAAGTTCTCCAAGAGGAACATCAAGCCCACAATGCTGCTATTCAGTAGATGGCTCAAGTCCTTGTGAACAACCAGCAGCAAGGCAGGAACGTCAATGGCTGCTCCACTCTGTCTGAGTTCATGAGGAATTCGCCCCCAACTTTCACCGAGACTTCTGAACGCTTGGATACTAACGACTCGATCTGCACCATTGAGGACCTCCTTGCACTGGACAATTGCAATGAGGATCGTGAGAAGGTGCTTTATGCCTCTCACTACCTCAGAGGTACCGCCAGAGTTTGGTGGTCTGGATTCAAGGTCATGCAAGGCGATCGAGTGATCACCTAGATAACTTCAAGGTAGGATTCCGCACCGCCCACATTCCATCTGGGATCATGGCTATCAAGAAGAGATAATTCCGAGCGCTGAAGCAAGGAAGTGGCCCTATCAAGGAGTACCTGCATAAATTCAACCTGCTGTCAAGGTATGCACCTCAAGATGTCAACATGGAGGGTGCCAAGATGGAACGCTTCATGGAAGGACTTCAATAGACCCTGCAGTATCAACTCATTGTCTGCGACTGTCACACGTTATTCGACCTGGTGAACAAGGCTCTTATGCTGGAAGACAAGCATCATGCCATAGACGACACTCACAAGCGCAAGATGATTAGCAAGGGTAGTTCCAGCAACCAGAAGCCTTGCCCCTGGCAGGCAGCCCTAGCCAAGCCGACCTATCAGCCGTAGCAAGCTAGACATCCTGCACCTCGTTTGGGCTAGCAGCCTGAGTAGTATGCCAATCCCAGGCCATCTTAAAACAACACCAATAACAACAATGGTGGCAGAAACTACAACAACAACCCTCGGCAAGTCACTTATTTTGGATGTGGTCAGCCAGGACACATCTCTAGGTTGTGCCCCAACAAGAAGCCAGATGCACCGCGCCCCAATGCGCAAAACCAAGGTCAATGCTATGGAGCTCCACCAAGGAACCCATCTCCCCGCAACCATCCCGAAAATGGCAAGGGTCATGTGAATCATGTCATCGCTGACATCATACTGGGTACGTTCCTTGTCAACTCAACCCCAGCAACAATATTGTTTGATTGTGGAGCTTCGCATGATTTTGTAACCCAAAAGTTTGCACTAGAGAGTAGCACGAAGCCTACACCCCTAGGTAGTCATATGTTGATACAAACCTAGATATCAGTTATGAAGTCTGGGATAGGTTGTAAAGGAGTTGAGATTAACATCAATGGGGTAGACTTCCTAGCAGACCTTATGATCCTAAAGTCAGAAGGCTTGGATGTGATCCTAGGCATGGACTGGTTAACCAAGCACCAAGGCTAGTTAGAATGTGCCAAGAGGATTGTTACCCTGACCAATATCCTAGGAGTGGAAGCCAAGTATGTTGCCAACCCTGCCTCCACTCAAGCCCCTCTGGCTAATTGTGTGTCGGGAATTGAGTTGGATCAAGTGCTAGTGGTATGTGAATACCCTCATGTATTTCCTGATGAGCTGCCCACGATGCCTCCTGACCATGACATTGAGTTCATCATTGAACTAATGCCCGGATCAAGGCCCATCTATAAGAACCCCTATAGGATGGGATATGAAGAGTTGGCTGAATTGAAGAAACAACTAGCAGAGCAGCTCAGAAAAGGATTCATTTGCCCTAGCGCCTCTCCTTGGGGGTCACCCGTTTTGTCTTTGCCAAAGAGGGACGAAACTATCTAACTCTAAATCAATTACCGTTCTCTCAATGGGGTCAAAATAAAGAACAAGTACCCACTCCCCAAGATTGAAGACATGTTCGATCGGCTGAATGGAGCTAAGGTGTTTTCCAAGATCGACCTTAGGTCCAGGTACTACCAGTTGAAGATCCGACCACAAGACATTCCGAAGATGATATTTGTAACCCGGTATGACCTGTATGAATACACGGTCATGTCATTTGGATCAACCCATGCCCCTGCCTACTTCATGTACCTCTTGAACAAGTTCTTCATGGAGTACATGAACAAGTTTGTTGTCGTCTTCATTGATGACATACTCATCTTCTCCAAGTCTGAATAAGAGCATGAGGAACACTTGAGATTGGTCCTAGACAAGCTTCAAGAGCACCAGCTTTATACCAAGGTTAGCAAGTGTGAATTCTGGCTGCATGAAGTTGGATTATTGGGTCATGTGCTGACGGCAGAAGGATTGTTAGTGGATCCCGCCAAGATTGAAGCCGTGACTCAATGGCAATCCCCAACCAATGTGAGGGAAGTGAGAAGCTTCCTCGGACTTGCAGGATATTACCGCAAGTTCGTCGAAGGATTCTCGAGCATTGCCCGACCCTTGACTCTGCTTTTGAAGAAGGACAAGAAGTTCGAATGGACGCTAAAGTGTGAAGAAAGCTTCCAAGAGCTCAAGAAGAGATTGACCACGGTCCCAGTTTTGTCCACCCCCGATATTCACTAGGAGTTTGTGATATACTGTGATGCATCGAGGACCGGGCCTACAGGTGTTCTCATGCAAGAAGGCAGAGTCGTAGCATATTTATCCACACAGGTACGACCTCATGAAGAGAACTAAGCTACTCATGACCTTGAGTTGGCAGACGTGGTTCATGCCTTAAAGACATGGTGACATTACTTTCTAGCGAAGCGATGTGAGATATACACAGACCACAAGAGTTTGATGTATATTTTGACCCAAAGGGAATTGAACATGAGGCAGTGAAGATGGTTGGAGTTGATCAAGGACTATGACCTCAGTGTTCAATACCACCCTGGAAAGGCTAACGTGGTAGCTAATGCCTTAAGCAGAAAGGCTTGTTCCTTCAATGTATGATTACGGAAAGGCTACCCGCCCTGTATGAAGAGCTTGAAAGCTTCGGCTTGGAACTTGTTGCACCTGGATTCCTATCCAACCTTGAAGAGAAGCCTACCTTGATGGATGATATTAAGGAAGCTCAGGTGGGACACGAGAGCATTGAAGGAATCAAGAGGAACAACAAGGCAGGCAAGGCCCCGTGATTCTCAGTGGATGAGGAAGGAGTCATATGGTTCGGGAATCTCATCTTCGTACCCAACAAAGAAGAGCTCAAGAATTTGATCTTTCAAGAAGCTCATGACACTCCATATTTCATCCATCCTGGAGGAACTAAGATGTACCAAGACCACAAGACAAGATTCTGGTGGCATGGCATGAAACGGGAAATAGGCACCTTTGTTGCTAAGTTTAACATATGCCAGAGAGTCGAAGGTGAGCATCAACGACCCACTGGACTATTGCAACCTCTCAACATTCCTGAATGAACGTGGGACAAAATCAGGATGGACTTCATCACCGGATTACCAAGGTCAAGCAAAGGACATGATTCATTTGGGTCTTTGTCGATCACCTGACCAAGGTGGCCCATTTCATTTCCGGCAAGACCACCTATGATTGTAATAAGCTAGCTGGCCTTTACATCGAGCATATTGTGAGTCTTCATGGAGTTCCTAAGGAGATCGTGTCAGACCGATACACCAAGTTCACCTCAAGGTTCTGGAAGATGTTTTAAGAGGAAATGGGAACCAAGCTTTCCTTCAGCACTGCTTTTCACCCCCAGACAGATGGGCAAACAGAATGACTAACTCAGATACTTAAAGATATGCTCTGTGCTTCTATTTAGCACATGGAGCCAAGTGGGAAGATTGCCTGCCATTTTCTGTGTTCTCCTAAAACAACAGCTATCAGTTCAGTCCTCAGATGGCACCCTTTGAGGTGTTGTATGGACGCAAGTGTCGTACTCCCGTCAACTGGTCAGAGACCGGAGAAGGATTGGTCTTTGGACTAGATATCCTCCACGAAGCAGAAGAGCAAGTTCAACTTGTCCAAGAATGTCTAGAGACCGCCAAGTCAAGACAGAAGAGTTGCGCTAACTCTTACTGCCGAGAATTGAACTTCTGTGTCGGTGACCATGTGTACCTCCGAGTCACGCCCCTCAAGGGAACCAAGCATTTCTACGTCAAGAGAAAGCTTGTGCCAAGATATATCGGCGCCTTCAAGATCATGCTAGGCAAGGAGAAGTTGCCTACCAGCTAGAGCTACCTTCCGAGTTATCAGACGTGCACAATGTGTTCCACGTATCATAGCTCCGAAAGTGTCTTCAAGTTCCCAACTGCCCCGACCTCTACAAGGACATCCATCAAGCCATCGACCTTCAGCCAGACCTCACTTATCGTGAGAGGCCAGTTCATATTTTGGACAGAGCGTCGCATCCAAAGTCGCACCATCAAGTACTTCAAGGTCCAATGGAGCAACCATACTGAAGCAGAAGCAGCCTGGGAGCGCGAAGATTATCTTAGATATGAGTTCCTATATCTCTTTAGCGCTTAGCCCAGGAATCTCGGGGACGAGATTCTTGTACTTGTGCTTGTATCACCTTGCTATGGTTGGATTTACGAATTTGGAGCCAATTAAAACTTGTTGAGTGCATGCTTTTTTGAATTGTTGTTTGTTTGATTGTTTGGTTGATTATGTTTGGCACTCCTAGGTTCTATTCCTCTCCATGTTCATATTCCTTGATCCAAAATTCTTGCACAATGATCATGCCATGTGAATAGTACCCAAAACTATTATTTATCAAAATTTATTTGGTCCAAAAAGAATTTATTCAAATTAGGTTTTCAAAACTCCCTGAGTTGAGGTTTGCACTACAAGCCCTCAAATTAGGAGGATTATTTTTCCCCAATGGCTTTATTTGAAACCTACTATATATATGACTTCCCAAAACCACAAAATGTTAATTTTAAATATTATTTAACTATTTAATTTAAAAGCTTTTTCTTAAGGCCAGAAATGGTTTTTTGTAGGGAAAATTATTTAATACTTTGAAAATATTTGAGAAAATTTAGGGAAACTCAGTGGACATATATTTTCCATATATATGAGTTTCATCACATGGTAATGTTCAAAATCATGGGAAAACCCCTCAAAACCATTTATATAAAAATCAAGCTTTTGAAATATTTCCATAAGAAGTATTCTCAATAAATTCCAAGAAAATTCCAGCATGTCACAATTGTCATATGCGATGATCTTACAAAATTTCATCTCTATCCAAATTGTTTTCCTTCATAAAAATATTCCAAAACCTTCTTTTCGAGATTCAAACTTGAACAACTTTGCATTGTAAGTTTCTTCCCTTGACCCCAAACTTTGTGGACATGTTCTAATCCCCAAATAATGATGCTACACTAAGTGGTGCATCAAGGAGATTATGTTAGATGAGTAGATCTACAGAAAGCAGATTCTGTTGATTTCTGGGGTTCTACAAAGTTACATTGTCAACTTTCTTGAACACTCCTCGAACTTGGTGATCCTCTCTATGTGTACCTATATTTTCATCATGTTAAACCTCATAGACAGCAAGGCTTATTTACTAGCTCAAACCTTGATCAAACACCTTCTACATGTTTGGTAAAAACCCTGTTTCACCCTCCAAACCTATTCCCCTTGGTCTCAAACATTTAACACTGTCTCTAGGATACTCCTTCTACCTACAGTAGAAATTCCAAGACCAATAGCCACTGGTAGATGGGGTAAAACCCGAATTTACCCTTTTGGACAGAAGGAATCTCTCCCTCTCCACTCCTCTCTCACCCTGGTGGATCACCAGAGCATCCAATGCCTCCCCCTCATTGTTTAGACCCCCTGGAGCCACTGGACAGGGCTGGCCGCGCCCAAAACGTCATTGCCAAGCCGTGGCATGCCATACGCGCGCTATGGAGTGCGCTACACTTCCTGACAGCACTGAAGCCGCCGCCCAATCCCTACACTCGACCACCTAGCACCTCCCCCTTGTGTCTCCCGAGACCGCCTCGACGTCTGGGGCAAGCAACGCGGTCGGCCCCCTCCTCTCTCCTCCTCCTCCTCCATCCCCCGCGCGTGATGAGCATCGCCTAGCTCGGCCAGTTTGCTGCCTCACACGCACATGCTCCTCTCCTTCTCTTTTCTCTCCCCTATTCTTGGACCACGTCCAGAAGGACCCCAGACACGCCCTCCCCCCTCCCGTGGCCTCTGGCCTCGGCCACGAGCTCGCCGGCGCACCTACGTGCGGTGGACTCACCCCTGCATTTAAAAGAGCCTTCCCAGGGCCTCTCTCCTCTGGCCTCCTTCCCCTATCAATTGGCCCCCTGGACCACCCGGAGCCCTAGTGCTTAGGATCGACCGAGGCACCGCCGCGTCGGGGATTCGTCGATCTCAGGATACCGGCCTGCTCCGGCCTTCTTACCTCCTCCATTGAGACCACAGGGAGCCCTTGCCTCGTTTCCCCTTCCTCCTCAATCGATTTCCGGTCGAAAGCATCAATGACGACCACCTCCCGAAGCACTTCCACCATGGGACCTCGTCGCCGGCGACTCCGGCCACCCTGACCACTCCCTCGACCACCTCCGGATCGACGGTTCGACACCGAGCTCAGTATCGTGCTTGCCTCCCATCGTCATGCCTTCCTTCACCACCGATCAGTACAGTCGGTCTCTGGTCAGAGGTGGACGATGACCTGCTAGTGGGCCCAGGTCTTCAGCCCCTTGCACCCCTCCCACGTCTCTCTCTCTTACTGGCACGCGGGACCCGCCCGTTAGGTTTAAACCTGGCATGGCACGGACGCCCGGTCCGCCAGTGTAACATCCCAAAATTCCATTTTGGAATGTCATGAAATATAGCTATGCATCCATCTTCATCATTGCTTGAATGTATGAAATAGTTGAAATGCTTCTCGTGACTTTCTGAAAGTCCCTTGCTATTTTTAATATGTTGCTTTCACCTATTTGAAAACCTTGGAAAAAGTTCAAAATAAGAGGGGAGTAACATGACACTCCACACCAGGGTCATCTTGGTGATATATTTGAATAATAAGAACCAGGGGATCTTTTGAAAAATATTTGCAAAAGGTTTTAAAAACAAATAGGCCATTTGTGAAAATAATTTTTTTTCAAACTATTCAAATGACAGAATAAAAATGTTCAATAAATGTCATTTATTATTATGTTAATTTTGATATATAATATTACTATATTTAGATTTAAATCAAATGCTTTAAAAGAGTTTTTATTGCTCTGTTTATTAGAAATGGAAAACTTTTAAAGCCATTAAGGCCGATTGGCCCAAATCTGCTTTAACTTCCCCCTCGACCTTCCTAGTTATCGGCCACCGACGAGCTGACGCTGCTCCTTCTCTCTCTGACACCCTGTCCCCACCGCTCGATCCCGAAAACGCCGTGGCCATCCCCTTCCTCGCGCGCGCGCCGCCGTCGCCAGAGATTCCTCCTCGCCCGGATCTTCCTCTCCTTCCTCCCCCCACTCTGCCTCACCCCTATATAAGTGCGGCCGCTCTCCGCACCCTGTTCCCCCTCTAATCCCTCTCTCTCCCTCGCCAGAGCGTTGCCACGAGCCCGCCGGAGTTCTCTGCCCCGACCGAAGCTCCCACCGCACGTGCCCATCGCTCCACTCGTTCCCTCGCCCCACCGTCAACACCAACCGACGCCGGACGCCAACCGCCGTTGCCTGGACCTCTCCGACAACCTCCCAACCGCCGGAGCGACCTCCCCGACCACCTTCTATTTCGAGCCGCCGTCGCCCTCATCGGAGACCTCCTCCCTCCCCTTTGTAAGTCACCGGACCTCTCTGGACCGTCAGATCTGTAGTCAACGCATAGGATTAGAACATTTTAAAACCCGAATCGTTTTCCCCTATGGATCGGTCGACCGCCCGCATTTTCCCCGTGTTCACGCTAGCAGCCAATAGGGAGTTGCCACGTAGCCTCGACCGTCCGTTAGTTTATTTTTATTTCTGTTTTGTTTTCAGTTAACAGAAGGTTTTCTGATTTTGTTTTGCTTATATCTTTTAAAGTATTTAGTGTTTTGAATTTATTCTTTTTGCATTAGCTCACATATTTCATGTAGTTTCACCCTGTAGTCTTAGATTTTAAATTTGAACCTTAGAATTTGAATTTAATCAAATTTGCTCAAATCACTCAAATCTGAATAACTAGAGTTTGAAAATAGATTTTGATATGATTCTTTTTGCTACTGCTTGGTATTTGTTAGGACTATCATCATGCTTAGTTTGAGGATTTTTAGGATGAATTTGTTTAGTGTTCTAGCTATAAACAGATTCTTCCTAGTAGTTAGTATAGTTTAGTTAAATTAGTTTTTAGTTAGTTTAAATCAGATTTGTTATAATTTGTTTTAGTAGGTTCTGTTGCTTAAACATTAGGTGTTTTACTTAATGTTAATAAAAATATAAAATTGCTTAGTTTATTTCTTTATTGTTATAGGAATTTCAACTCATTTTCAACTAGGTATAATTTGTTATAAAACAAACTAGTTAGTAATAGTTTTCTTCTAACAAAGTTTTATATAATTAAATTCGGTTTTCTAAGAAGAGTTTTAGTAAATTCTTTTCTGTTAAGAAAATTGTTTTGTTAATAAAATAATAGTTTAGTTTCACTCTATTGCTATAGACAAACTATAGTCATGTAGTAGTGTTTATCAAAACTTTTAAAAGCATACTAAGATTTTTATTAACAAAACCTTAAATGTTTTTAATTCTATTATTAATAGAATATTTTATTATTTTCCTTGCTGTCAACTATTTGTTTTGTTAATACAAGTAGTTTTACTATGTTAGTAGTGGTTTACCCATCAACTTTAGAAGACAAAACTATGTGTTGATTTCTTTTCTTGTGATTGTGCCTTGTTTTGTCTTGAGTGATTCTAGTTCATTCCTGAATGTTCTGAGTTATAATATTTTGCTGTATGCCTATTGAGTGCCCTTGTTTGATTCGTTAGATCATCCAGAGTGCGAGGCTTGTTACCTAGAGTCCCTCGGGTACGAAGATCGTCAATCAGGCAAGTCACTTTGATCATGTTTACCCATGTTTTTATTGCATTAGTTCTACCATCCCCCCAATTGCATGCAAAGTAGGTAATTGGAAACTTGGTTACTTGTTGTAGTATCATGTGGTAGGATCCCCTCAATCCCTTGTCACTTTGGCCCTGGGAAACGTTGATTCAATTTTGCTATGCTATTAGTAGACAGGGTTGGTTGTGTGACTGATGAGAGTTGTGAGATGAATTACAAGACCTACATAATGATCAAGACTTCAAGACTCCGAGTTTTCAACATACCTCTGGGTGGATGATGGTTGAACGGCACCCTAGAGAAACCAGTGGTTAGCCTAGGTGATGCTGGAGATGTGCCAGTATTCACGCAAAAAGGTCCACCCAGGCACAAAGGGATGGAAGGAAGCTTCAAAACCCAAGGCTTACCCGCACAACCACAAGTCATTATGGGCTCTGGCTTGGTTGGATATCGTGGTGGCCCTGGACAGTCGGTGCTACGAGAGGTAGAAGAACGGTAGGAAAGGATGGGCACCGACAGAGTCACAGGGAAACCCTTTGGAAGACCATGTTTTGGTCATCCGTTTCTCAAACACCCTGAAGTGCGAGAAATCAAACGGAGGCGACCAAATATTGTGGGGAACGTGTGCAAAACTCTATAGAGTACTCAAACCTAATCGATTAGCCGTGTCCACGGCCATGGACGACTTGAGCCAAAGGAACTGAAACTTCCGGAACTCTCAACACAATTAATATGATGATGTGGGTATTAATAACTTGGGTATGAGAATTGGTTGGTCGAACCATCTCATTAATCAACCAACTTAGCAATAATTTTTGCTTAGCCCTCTCTTGATGTAGGAAAATTGGCTTTACGCAAAAACTTACTACTCCACCTGCCATATTTGCATATAGATTAGATGATTATCTTTTCACCCCTCTCTTGTGACTTTGCCGGCATATTCCATATGCTGACCTACATGGCAGCAATGTATCATGTTGCAGAGTACTTTTCCGACCATGAGTGAGGATACGCTCTATGCTCGGTGAGATGCCCTTGGAGTCATATGGACTCATCTACCTTCGATGCTTCCGCAAGATTTAGATATTCTCATGAGTTGGCCTTCAGCCACTTTATTGCAATCTTTATTGTAATAAAGGACTTGATATGAGATTTACGATTAATAAATGCTGTGTGATTTCCCTTTGATATATACATTGATGTACCGTGTGTGTACCGGCATGATCTTGGGATGGTACGGAAACACCGGAGATTCGACCTTTCAGGTCAGGTCGCTACAGCCAGGGGCTGATTTGCTCTGGGCCGGTCCAGTTGCGGCCAGATCTGGCGCAGGGCATAGTGCCCATTTTCCTTTTCCGTTTCTGCTAGTTTTTCCAAAAAATACCACATCTCCAAATAAAAATCTTATTCTAAATATCTTTCCACCTAAATTCCTAGAATCATATGTAGTATTTAACAATGCCACTTGTGTAATTTTGTGAAAATGTTTTTTTACTATTTTATTTTAAAACCTCTTTTGGGCATTTTTAGAGAGTGTTAGAAATAATATTGAAAACCTTTTTCAGACCAAAACCTTAGACAAATATTCTTAGAATAGTTTTTAGTATTTAGCAGAGTAGGGTAGAATTTTAGTAGTGGATTTTTGTGCTCTATTTTTGTTGATATTTCTTATTACTGTTATTTTATCGCGATGATGGATTACGCTATTGACGAGGGAGTTGGACCTGAAGACTTTGAAGACCCCGAAGACTTTGTTGAGCCAGGCAAGCAGCCCTTTGACCATGTAAATAAACCATTTTCATGCATGTCATATAGCACCTTATTCCTTGTTGTTGATCATGTGATGTGGTGACCACTTTGTTGACCATGTTAAGAAACCATTTCCGTAACTTTTACCGTTGATACTTGCATCGTGCATGACCCTACCATCCTTATGAGGGTTGTGCGGGTGGGAGTTTATAGGATGCTAGTAGATGCTATGCAAGTGGATCGAGATTATGCATGGTGATGGAAACAAAGAAATGATTTCAAAGACTTTTCAAAAAACTAGTCGGGTGTCAATAATGCCCGAGGGATATGATGATGAGTTGGGTAACCACTTGAGGAAGAAGTGGTGTACTGGAGCAAGTGAGTGTGTGTGTTTTCGAAAACGGATTAGATTTAAGGTCTGCTGACCGTCCAAAGCTTACATGCACAACCATGATACCCCTTATGGGATGGGGCTTTGTTGACTAATTTGATGGGTACTAGCATAGATCCTGCATTACTAGTGGTGGCAGTGATGTGGTCACTGTCGATACGGGGTAGTGCCTGTAAGGACGATCATGCGCTGTCTTGACAGGCACGAGGCACACCGTTGGTCCTTTCATGGATGGAATGATCTGGAGTGAGGCTCGTATGATGTACATCATGAGAGCTGGGTACCAATCGAGTGGACTCTTTGTTTATTATTGTCAGGGGAAAGTCATTGTTCGGGTGCTTACCTCGGGTATGTTATATACCGCGAGTCATGGATGACACGGAAGTTCCCCGAGTCTTGTGGGTAAAGTGTGCAACTTCTGCAGAGTGTAAAACTATTGGAATAGCCGTGTCCATGGTCATGGACAGTTGGAGGTGCTTGTTAAACAACATCTAGATGTTTCCTTAAAACTTGGTGTGTGTGTGTGTGTGTGGATGACACAGATATGATACTTGAGATGAGTCAAACGAATTGACGTGATGACTGAACATGAGATGTCAAACCCCCTATTTATGATGATATCTGCAACTTGTTCATATGGATATCGGCCGACTGTTGATGCATCCTTACATAATTACTTGATCGTGTCTTTGCATCCAAAATCAACTTTCTGCAAATACCTATTTAGTGTTATATCATGCATGGTTATTGCCTTGTTCCAACATGGGTTGCTTGCGAGTACATTCAAAGTACTCATTAGCTTGCCACTGGTTATTTAATTGGCCAGTCATGGAAGAGCAGGAATACAGTGAATAGTTCATTAGCGACGAACATGAGAAATAGGACGCCTCCCAGTCAGAATTCTTGTAGGTTTAATGTAGATGGCATGGGTTCACACATTCGACCAAGTTTTTCGCTATTTGTTATGTTTAAGTTTTTGGCCCTTGTTTCCTTATCTATGTAAGACTTGGCTAGCTGGCCTTTATTTGTGTAAGACGGTATGTAAGGATGTAAGACTCTTTTTATTCAGCTTCTGTGTGTTGAGTGAGAATTGATCTCTGGGATCACTGTACACATGCAATCCGTGATCATGACTTATGCTTCGGGATCCCCACATCCACATTATCTCGTCGGAGTTCCTTCATGTCCGTCGCTGCTCGCCGGAGCATTCACTTTAGATTTCGTAAATAAATTATCCCTCGGGCCCAAAATGCCATCCATCTGATGTGGTGATTGGTTTTAACATGAATCCCCACTCTATCATAGATCGATCCTTAATAGAAGCTCACGCTAGACCGCTTGTTCTTCTCGTACCTATTTTAGGTTTAGAATATTTCCCATTTTATCCTCGCCCATAGATCTTGTAATAGTTGATGTAGTTGATAGAATATGTTTGTCAACACTTAGCAAAATTTTCGGCACTAGCTGTCTTTTTAACCCGTCGTTGCACTGTTGGCTGATCCAGTAGCCAGTTTTGCTTGTCTTGGTCTCACAACAGTCGACGGCTTAGAATACTAACATAATTGCTAAACACCACTGTCGACTTAGATTTATCTCTTTATATTGTTAGGTTTTCCTTAACTCTCCATCATGGACAAGGGCCCCACTTCATGTGACTGGGTCTTTAAAGGAATTCGTGACCATGGGAGCCCTTCCGGACCAAGATATTATTCATTGGTGGGCTCCCGAAAAAGAGGTCAAACCTATACCTCAAGAAAGGGAGGTAGTCATGTTAACAGAGCATCTTCTCCGCGGCTTTTCACCGCCTGGGTCAAAGTTCTTCTGGGATGTACTACTGTAACATCCCAAACTTTGGAATGTTATAATAATTATTAGAATGATTGTTTGTTTGCTTGAGTGAGTGAAAGTGAGTGAAATTTGAAACTTTTGAAAATTTATTGAGAGGGAATGAAATGACTTTCCCAAAACTTTCAATCTGCATTTTTATCACCAGGAATTCAAATCCATTTCATCACAAAACCCTAGAGTGAAGATGACATGACTTCTTCCATTTAAAGAAATGAAAAGGGATTTGAAAATGATTTGAATTTCCATTTTGAAAATATTTCAAATTCAGAAAACTTTATGCAACTCAATGATTTTCATGAGAGAATATAATATGACTTCTTCAAATTATATGAAATATGAGTTGGAAGTTAAAAGAAGGAATTGAAAGAGCTTTTGAAAACCTCTGGATTATTTTGAAAATCCATTTCATATTGGTCCCTATCCAAAATTTTCAAAGAATTCAAAACCCTGACAAAAATTTGGGAGGAGTAACATGACACTCCAAGACAGGGGGATAATTTTTGAAGTTTTTGAATCATCAAACCCAAAAAGTTATTTGAAAAATATTTGCAAAAGTAAATAAAGCCAATTAAGGCATTTTCTGAAAAATGATTTTTTTAAAAGTATTCAAATGCCATAATAAAAATGTCCATTAAATGCGTTTATTATTCTGTTAATTTTGATATAAAATTTGACTATATTTGGAATTTGTTCGAACGCATTGATCAAGTTTTATGGCTCTGGTAAAATCATAAATAGGAAACGGTAACGGTTTATAATAAAACCGGCCGGCCCACAGCCTTTAAAGCCGATTTTATTACATAACGGTCACTGCTAATAACACCCCCTCTCGCTCTCTCACTGACAGGCCGGTCCCACGCGCCCGACCGAAACCGTCGCCGGTCATCACCCTCCTCCCGCGCCCGACTCCGTCGCCGGTTTTCCCTCGACGCGGACCCCCTCCCTCCTTACTCCCCTGACCCCCTGAGACCCCTATAAGTAGCCGGCACCTCTCCTATCTCCATTCCCCTTGTTTCCCCCTCCTCCCGCGTCCTCTCACTACCGGAATCCCTCGCCGGACTTCACCACGGCCGCCGCGCCATTATCGCGTCCCCGCATCACCCTGACCTCCCCGCACTCTCCCGAGCCCTCCGACGATTTCCCCACGACCGTGCGCACCTCCCCGACCCCTCATCCTCTCTGGACACTCTCTGGAGCTGCCAAGACGTTACCCTCGCCGGAGTGTTCCCCGACCCCGAAACTCCCTCCGCTCCTGCTCGTCATCACCGTCGCCCTCGAGCTCGCCCTCGACCACCACCGGACGCGCCATTCATCTCTGAGTCGAACGGAGCCCTCGCCGTCGCCGGAAGACCACCAGAGGCGCATCCCCGACGACCTCGACGCCCCTGCCATCGCCGGAGCCTTCGCCGTTGCCGGCAACCACCACGGTGAGCCTCTCTCCCTCTCCCCTCCGTCAGATCTAATTTCTACGGTCTAGATTAGATTTTTTTTAATTCGCGAACCGGTATGTGCTAAGGTCCGGTCGTCCGCCCGAAAACCCCCTCTCGCGCACACTAGCCAGCCAATCAGGAGATGCCACGTGTACCCCTGTCCGTCAGAAAATGGATTTTTCATTTCTGATTTAATTTCTGTTTCCAGAATAGTTTCAGATTTGTTTTGCTTATAACTTTTATGTTTTTAATTGTTTTTAATTGATTTATTTTGCATTAGATCAAAAATTTCGTCTAGCTTCTGAGAATACCAAATTTGACTATGTTTGAACAATTCAATTTGAATTTGGACAGATTTGATTTAAATTTTGTTTTCTGAATATCTTGAGTTCTAAAATGAATTTTTGAATGATTCTTTTTCCTACTTATCACTAGTGACCATAGCTATCATTTGGTAGAGTTTGAGAATTTTATAATAATTTTAAATAGTGTTTTCAAACCAAACAGATTCTGTTTAGTTTGTTAATATAGTTTAATTAGTTTTATTTTGTTAGTTTAAATCTGAGTTTGTTTTAATTTGATTTAGTAGGTTCTGTTAGTTAAACTTTAGGTGTTTTACTTAATGTTAATAAAAATATAAATTTGCTTAGTTTTTTTCTTTATCAATATAGGAATCACAACTCCTCTTCAACTATATCCTTAATCATTAGGTAATGTTTTATAAAACAACTTAGTTTTAGTAAAGATTATTTTCACAAAGTTTTAGATGATATAATTCCGTTTTGTAACAAATAGATTCTATTAATTTTTTTTCCTGTTAACTTAGTTGTTTTACAATATGTTTTCTCTTAGTTTATGTTTGCTTGTTGTTAAGTTCATTAGGCAAACACTTACATTGTTTAGAAGGTTGTTTTTATAGTTCTAGTTGTCTTTCAAAAGTGATTCATTTTTTTTTCTAGAAAAATATTTACAAAAATCTTTTATTATATTTTACTTTGTTTTGGGTTTTGTGTTACTTTTGAAATTGTTGGAGTTTTGTGTTTCAACTTTGTCTTAAGTATTTCTTCCATCAACCTTGTTGTTTTTGTTTTGTATTACTTTTTGTTAGAATTGATTGCTAGTATGATTGCTTATATGTATGTAATGTTTGATTATAGATTTCATCGGAGAGTGACGAATAGTCTATCAAGTTATTTCTGAGAGCGATCTTTATCCTCATCAACAGTACAGGCAAGTTCACTTTGACCATCTTTTCATACCTATGTTTTATTGCATGTAGTGACATCATTCAACATATCCCTCCCGTAGTGTTATTGAAATTCTTGTAGTTGAGTAGAATGCATGAGGTAGGAACACACCACTGGTTACTAAAGCCCCGGGAACGCTAGTTAGTGCAATGCTATGCTAAAGTAGACGGGGTCTGGTATGAGTGTTCGTGAGTGGTGTGAAGAAGGACTCCACGTCAAAACGACGACTTCATGAAGACATGTTCAAGTTCTGCATCTTCAAGACCTCAAGACTTCAAGACTCGAGAAGACAAGTTTTCAATACACACTACTGGGTGAAGGATGGTTGATTGGGCATCCCTGGAGAAACCAGTGGATGGCCGGGATGCATGGAGAAGCGCCATGACATCTTGCGGAAAGCTTCACCCAAACTCAAAGAGAAGGATGAATACTTCATGCCCGGAAGCTTACCTGTGTAGCCACAAGTCATTATGGGCTCTGGCTTGGTTGATCTTTGTTGTGACTCTGCTGGGCAGTGCTACGAGATGTAGTCGACGTTAGGATTGGGATGGGCACTGTCGGACAGTCAGGGAAGCACTCTGAAAGACCATGTTTCTTTCATCCTGTTCTCAAACACCAGGCAGTGTGAGGACTTACCAGGAGGGAAAGAATCTTGTGGGTAAAGTACACAACACTCTGCAGAGTTGAACCTAATCGATTAGCCGTGTCCCCGGTTACGGACAATTTGAGCTTCTAGACTTGGATCTATCTCTGAACTCTCAACACTGGACTGATAACTAATTGTGGGTAACTTAATGATACTTGTGGGCAATTGATACATTGGTTGGCAGAACCATGTCATGATAGGTAACTCTATAGTGAAATTCCTGATATTCCTTTGTTGTAGGAAAATAAAATCAGCTTTTACGCAAAAACTTAGACACAGAGCCATAAAGCATTTGCATATAGAGTAGTCTTTATTCTTCTGTTCTACTATGGTGATCTTGCCAGTACATTCAATGTACTGACCTATACGGCTGCAACGTCTTATGTTGCAGATACTCTTCTACGACGGCTAAGAGTACGATTCAGGGTTACGGTCCGCACTCAACTTGCCGTTGGTGTTATTGGGACTCCACTCCCGTTGATTGTATCCGCTGCTATTTTAAGGTATATATCAGTTTTACGCTATTTACATGTGATTGCACTTTGATATATACATTGATGTACTGTGTGTGCCAGCATACTGATCCAGGGATGGCACAGAAAACACAGAGGCTTGACTCATTTTGAGTCGGGTCGCTACAACTACACTTCTACAAGCTCGATCCTCAAGACATTGGTCCCAACTCTATTACGAACTTGTGCCAGTTTCAAGTACTTTGTGAAGCTTATCTGCAAGAGGAGCCCATTGTGGACCTCTTCAGAGACTTTTTCTACATCAACCGCTAGACCGAGCTAGCGACTGGGCCAAATGTCGAGCTTGGAGGGGTCTCCATTAAGAGGCGAAGGGACATAGCTTTTCCTGCCGCCATCCTGCCCAACCATCCCAAAGATTGGAATCGGACATGGTTTTACTAGCAAAGACACTTCCCCCACTGGAGAGAATCCACTTTCGGGTTACCATTCTACCTGGCTCTACACCAACACTGAGCTTCCTGAACGGATGAGCGCCGCGTAGCGTGTTAAGTATGCTCCGGCTTTCTTGAAGATTTCAGCCCTACTAGTTAATGGTCTAACCGGCATGGACTTGACCCGCTGCTGGGTCAGCTGGAGGATCATGTCGTTGAGCCAACGTGACAATTGACGTGTGAATATTCCGGTCAAGTGAACAATCATTATCGTGAAGTCTCTGCTTGGAGAGCCTCAACCTGCATGTAACTAGACCGGGTTAAAGCCATTCTGTGTTCTCAACCCAGCTCCAGAGGTAAAGATTCTTTGAACTAACTATTGCTTGTGACCTCTTAGTTATGTGATTCATACTCTTTTTCACCCTTGTCTAACTCATATGTAGGTAAAATCCAATTTCTAGAAGAAGAAAAATACCCTCCCTCCCAAAAAGAAAGCGAAGATGACCAAGACCCGTGCTATGAGTACTACGGGTCGCAAGAAGAAACAAACAACCACTTAACTACTTCAGCTTGATGACTCGGAGTTAGAACTTGACACCCTTGGTATTCTCTTTATGCAACTCATTGACAATGATTTCTCACAGGAGGAAGCAGAAACCAATCATGCTGATGGCACAGAGGTAACCATTATCTCCTCTCACTCGGAATTTTTACCAATAAAGAGAATACGGCGGGCAGTACGGAAGGTAAAGTGATTACGCCCCTTAGCTCATTTGGATTCCAACTTTCTTTGAAGAAACAGCAAGATGACCACAGACGTCAGACCCGGAGCACCGTCTCTAAAGGCATTTTGGCTGGGTTACCAAATGAGTCGGCTCCTCGGAAATGGCGCAACGAGGTACTCCCTTGCCTTAAGTTATTTTCCTCTACATGCTAATATTATGTTTGTAGCTCAATTGTTATTTACAATGCTTATATCTGTAGGACTCGCCTCCTTTCTCTAGCAACTCAACCGCCACAAAGTAGCCTCGTCTTATCATCAACGCAAGGTGATCATTCTTATATATTTCATCGTATGTTAATATTCTACCCTTGCTTATGATGTATAATACCACATTTGCTCATAGAGCTCAAGCCAAATGAAGGAAGGTGGGCGGGTCAGCTACCACTCCTAAAATTCCAGAGTCGGAGATCCTCGGGTCAAGCGCTCCTGAAGCTCATGTTGAACCCTCAGAGGCTAGCAAAGACGCTCGTGATGAGGTTCCTCAACATAATGATCCGACTGCTATAGACGCCGAGGCCCTTGAGGCCCATCTACAGGCTAACCCTAATCCGCCCAGCCCCCAACCAATGACTGAAGAGGTGGCTTCTCCTGAAGAAGTCACTGTTATAGGGGCGGCTTACAAACCTCTAGCTCCCTCCACTGCGCTATTCAAGCATACCAAAGAAGATGAGGAAGCTCCTCTTAAGGAAGAAAAGAGATTCAATTTGATCTTCCAAATTTGGAGAAGTTATCTCCTGATGAGCTGCATTTGTTCTATCTAAGTTGTCTTGCCGCAAGCCGGGACATGGAGGCCAGCTTGGTCGCCATGAAGAAGAAAAAATATGAGGTACTCCTCCTCCTTTGTCTTCCGATATATACTTAAGTATCCCCCAAGGGCCATCTTACGTTGCCTAAGGTCGGCCGGGTCTTCACTCTGTTGTAGATTTGCGATGAATCACCTTGTAGCCCTTCGGGGCCGGGTCATTATGTAAATAATGAGCCGACACTCAATGTAGAATAAGAGCCAATTGTAGCCCCCAAGGGTTGGATTATTATGCAAATAATGAGCCGACACCCAACGATGTAGTCCCCAAGGGTCGGTTCAATATGTTAATAATGAGCCAGCACTCCATATAGACTAAGAGCCAATTATAGCCCTCAAGGGCCGGCTCATCTTCGTGAAGATGACCCAGGTCTTTATCTGCACTGTGACCCTTTGAAAGAACTCATACACATTAGCCCCCAAGTGTCAATTATATTGCTTGCAATCTATTTAAGACATGTAATGCATGTTTCCACATTGTCCCTTAAATGCTTATCACATATTGCGCTAGCAGCTTTAATATGAGAAAATAATCCTGCTTTTGGAATACTCTACAGGAATCCTTACGCGCAGCCGGGTCTAGTCTGGCTGACGTGAACAAATATCTGACTTCACAACAGAAAGCTCGGGGTGAAGCCAAGCAAACATTACGGCTATGTTCCGTAGACCTTGAAAAGGTCAAATACGATGTTGAGGCTTATAAACATACTTGCGAAAAGGGACAAGCCACCCTACTCAAACGGGCGGAAGACACCAAGGGGCAATTGCAACCCGTCATGGAGGAGCTCAACAATTTGAAAGGCCATATAAGCCGAATGATGGATCCGTCTTTGGTAAGCGTTTGTTAAATGTCAACATTCCTTGTATCAGAATATCCTCCACCTTTTACCAACTTGTGGCAGCTTATTAAAATTTGACTCAAACGGCTTATAAAAATTTCCTTGCTTGTAGGTGAACAAAGTCGCCAACTTTCTGATGACAGTCTTGTAAAGTTGAAAGCTTTATATTATCTTACTGAACAGTTGTATGCCGGATCTCTTTGCACCATTAAAGCTGTGTTGACTGAGAGGGGCGTGCCAAAGTTCATGAAAGGTGTGCTAGAGACCCTCTCCACCATCCCGAAGTAGATAGAAGAGCTGAAAAGGTCAGCCGCCCATAAGGGTGCAATGGCTTCCTTGAGTCAGTCACTAGCTTACGCACCAGAACTTAACCCAGCAGAGATGATGGATGGTTTCCCTCAACTCAAAGACGATGGCTCACAATTCAATCAATAAGACTATGTACAATGTATGGAGACGTCTCGAGTCCTAGCAAGCTGGCTGGCCCCATAAACTGACATGTCATCTTATCAGGTGGCTTATTTTGAAGAGAACAAATGAGTTCGAGAGCCTACTTTTGAAGCAAGAGGCCTAATGCCTCAATGCCGTAAGCATCTCTTTGCTCGCGATGTTGACCTGTCTCCAATCATGCATGATGAAGCTAAATTTGAAGGTTTAACAATGTGCAACTGGGATATGGACAACCTTCAGATCCAGGCCCCATAGATCCCGCGTAGGATGACCCGGCGGCGAGTTAAGCAACAAGTTGGATCCACATGAGGGTAAGCCAGCCTTGATGGCTTGAGGGATTATAATTTGTTGTATAAAAAACTTTAAGTATGCAGACTTTTTGAGCTCCTTAACAGCCTTGTAACAGGAGTAGTTGAAACTGATTGCCTTGGTTGTGCCTTTGTGCACGGTTTGGAATTTGAATAACTTTATAAACTTATCTATCTTTCCTTTGACCTGTCATTGATCATCTTTCATGATACTTAGTTGCAACTTATCACAAGAAAAAAACTTGCAAAATAACAAGACAGAAAAATATGTTCTCTATCTTTGTTAAGGGTAGTCTTTAAAGGCACATCCTAAAAGAGGTTAACTCTTAGCTTTAACCTTGCTTAAACTCAAACTTTATTTTTCAAAAACATAGGCATAACTGCAAAACTCATATGCCGGCTCTCACATGGCACAGATTCATCGTTTGAACCTTAACTAGTTTAGGGTCTTATTGCGAGATTGACTGTCAAGAGACAAGTCCAGGGTATCTTTGCAAGATTGACTATAAAAAGACAAGTTCATGGTCTTTAAAGGATTGATTGTTAGGAGTACGACAAGACATATAGCAGAGAGACTACAGCAGGGCGTGAGTACCCCCGAAACCCATAAGTTGGCTCCTAGGTAACATAAATCCGTCGGTTTAACCTTAAGCAGTTTAGGGTCTTTAAAAAGATTGACCGAATAAGAGTACAAACGGGCCACATGGCGGAGAGACCACAGCAAATGGGTGACTTTATCCTAGCTTTTTGTAAGCCAACCCTCATGTGACATAAGCCTCCGTTTTAACCTTTATTTCGATATTAACTGGTAAGAGTTCGGCGGGTCACCTGGTGGAGTGGCAAGTTGCAAACATGTAGTTTTAACTCGGGTAAGGCTTAAAATCCGGTCAAGAGGGTATGAAAGCTAAACCCGGTGGGTTGGAAGCCCCCCAAGTGACGTGTTGAATTATCAACTCTTTTGCACAATCTTGTTGCACGAAAAATAGCAGAGGCCTCGAATTATGGGGATGCCAACTTTATTATATGAAAAAAGGTATATACAATGACAGATGTGTGTACATTGATGAGAGTCGATGACTCGAGTATAATAAGGCCGAAGATGAGCAATATTCCATGGCCTGTTGGTCTCTTGCCCGAAAGTGTGTGACTCTTTGCTCTCCCGTACAACGATGAGGTAATATGACCGATTGTGAATATTCTTGCTGACCATGACAGGTCCTTCCCAAGGGGGGATAGCTTGTGCATATCTGCTTGGTTATGAATAAAACGTAACACCAAGTCGCCTTCTTGAAACGTCCGGGTCTTGACTCTACGGCCATCATAGTGATACGTCCATTTTGCATCATGCTTTTATGTTGATATTTATTGCATTATGGGCTTTTATTACACGTTATGGTACAATACTTATGCCTTTTCTCTCTTATTTTACAAGGTTTACATGAAGAGGGAGATTGCCGACAGCTGGAATTCTGGACTAGAAAGGAGAAAATCTGAGATACCTATTTTGCACAACTCCAAAAGTCCTGAAAATTTACGGAGAATTATTTTGGAATATATAAAAAATATTGGGCGAAACAGATGCCAAGGGTGGGCCACCAGGAGGTTACAAGCCTACCAGGCGCGACCATCCCCCTGGCCACACCTAGTAGGCTTGTGACCCACCTGGTAGGCCCCCGATGCCCATCTTCTCCTATATGGTGGGTTTTGACCTGAAAAAGATCAAGGAGAGATTTCGGGACGAAGCGCCTCCGTCTCGAGGTGGAACTTGGATACAACCAACCTAGGGCTCCGGCAGGGCTGTTCTGCGGGGGAAACTGCCCTCCCGAAGGGAAAAATCAAAGCCATCGTGATCACGAATGATCCTTTCATCGAGAGGGGGTGAATCTCCAACAACATCTTCACCAGCACCATCTCCTCTCCGAACCCTAATTCATCTCTTGTATCCGATCTTTGTCTCAAACCTCAGATTGGTACCTATGGGTTGCTAGTACTATTGATTACTCCTTGTAGTTGATGCTAGTTGGTTTACTTGGTGGAAGATCATATGTTCAGATCCTTTATGATAATTAATACTCCTCTTCCTATTAACGTGAGCATGCTTTGTGAGTAATTACATTTGTTCCTGAGGACATGGGATAAGTCTTGTTATAAGCAATCATGTGAATTTGGTATTCGTTCGATATTTTAATGAGATGTATGTTGTCTCTCCTCTAGTGGTGTTATGTGAACTTTGACTACATAACACTTCACCATTCTTTGGGCCTAGGGGAAGGCATTGGTAATTAATAAGTAGATGATGGGTTTCTAGAGTGATAGAACATTAAACCCTAGATTATGCATTGCTTCGTAAGTGGCTGATTTGGATCCATATGTTTCATGCTATGCTTAGGTCTACCTTAATTCTACTTTCATAGTTGTACATGCTTGTGAGAGGGGTTAATCTTAAGTGGGAGGTTTGTCCAAGTAAGAGCAGAACCCAAGCAACGGTCCACCCACATATCAAATTATCAAAGTAACGAACGCGAATCAAATGTGCATGATGGAAACTAGCTTGACAGATGTTCCCATGTGTCCTCGGGAGCGCTTTGCTTTATATAAGAGTTTATCTAGGCCTGTCCTTTGCTACAAAAAGGATTGGGATACCTTGCTGCACCTTTGCTACACTTGTTACTTGTTACTCATTACGAATTATCTTATCAGAAAACTATCTGTTACCGATAATTTCAGTGCCTGCACAGAATACCTTATTGGAAACTGCTTGTCATTTCCTTCTGCTCCTCGTTGGGTTCGACAGTCTTACTTATGGGTTATGATAGATCCCCTATACTTGTGGGTAATCAAGACTCTTTTCTGGCACCGTTGTCGGGGAGTGAAGCGCCTTTGGTAAGTGGAATCTGGTAAGGAAATATTTATATAGTGTGCTGAAATTTTCTGTCACTTGCTATTATGGAAAGTAATCCTTTGAGGGACTTGTTAGGGGTATCTTCAACTCGATCGGAAACACAAAGAGTTGTCCCTCAACCTACCAAACGTACTGAAAATATTTATTATGAAATTCTTTCGGGTATGATAGAGAAACTACTGGCTAATCCTTATGCAGGAGGTGGAACACTACATCCTGATTTACATCTAATCTATGTGGATGAAGTTTGTGGATTACTTAAGCTTGCAGGTCTGCCCAAGGATCACGTCAAGAAGAAGGTCTTTCCGTTATCTTTGAAGGAAAAGGCATTGACATGGTATAGTCTATGTGATGATATTGGATAATGGAGCTACAACCGATTGAAAATGGAATTTCATCATAAGTTCTATCCTACGCATCTAGTTCATCGTGATCGGAATTATATTTATAATTTTTGGCCTCGTGAAGGAGAAAGAATCGTTCAAGCTTGGGGGATGCTTAAGTCAATGTTATATTCATGCCCCAATCATGAGCTCTCGAGAGAAATTATTATTTAGAATTTTTATGCTTGGCTTTCTCGTAATGATCAATCCATGCTCGATACTTCTTGTGTTGGTTCCTATATGAAGAAAGATATTAATTTCAAATGGGATTTATTGGAAAGAATTAAACGCAACTCCGGAGATTGGGATCTCGACGAAGGTTAGGAGTCATGTATGAAACTTAATTTCGACTGTGTTAGTTCCTTCGTAGACAACAATGCTTTTCGTGAATTTAGCACTAAATATGGACTTGACTCGGAGATAGTAGCTTCTTTTTGTTAATATTTTGATGCTCATGTTGATCTCCCTAAGAAGAAGTGGTTTAAATATATCCTCCCATTGAAGTGAAAGTAGTTGAACCTATTAAAGTTGAAGAGAAAACTATTACGTATAATGTTGATCCTGTTATTTCCGCTGCTTACATCGAAAGACCACCTTCCCCTATTAGAATAAAGGAACATGCTAAAGATTCAACTATGGTTCGTAAGAGCTATGCTAGAATACCTGCATCCCCTGAGTAAATTAAAGTTGAACTTAGTATTGCTATGGTTAAGGATCTCTTGACTGATAATATTAATGGGCATGGTATTCAATATTGTGATGAAGCCGCTAGAATTGCTAAACCTCATGCTAAATATAAACATAGACACAATGTTGGCACGCCTGTTGTTTCTGTTAAAATAGGAGATCATTTTTCTCATGGCGTATGTGATATGGGTGCTAGTGTGAGTGCAATTCCCTTTTCCTTATATAAAGATATTATCAATTATATTGCACTAACTGAGTTAGAGGAAATTGATGTTACAATTGGGATTATTAGAGATGTTGAAGTCTTGTGTGGGAAAATAAAATATCCTACTGATTTTCTAGTTCTTGGGTCCCCACTAGATGATTTTTGTCCCATTATATTTGGTAGACCCTTCTTGAATACCGTTAATGCCAGGATAGATTGTGAGAATGATACGGTTACCATAAGTTTTTGGGATACATATCATGAGTTTAATTGCTCTAAATTTCGTAGACAACCCCATGATAAAGAATTGCCTAGTAAGAATGAAATTATTGGTCGTGCTTCTATTGTTGTGCCTCCTACTGATCCTTTAGAACAATATTTGCTAGACCATGAAAATGACATGCATATGAAATAAAGGAATGAAATAGATATGATTTTCTTTGAACAACATCCTATTCTAAGACAGAACTTGCCTATTTAAATACTTGGTGATCCTTCTCCACCCAAGGGTGATCCCACGTTTGAGCTTAAACAATTACCGGATAATCTGAAATATGCTTCTCTTGATGAAGAGAAGATATATCCTGTTATTGTTAGTGCTTTTCTTTCAGAGCATGAAGAATAGAGATTATTGAAAAATCAGAGGAAGCACTATGCTGCTATTGGATATACTCTTGATGATCTTAAGGGCATTAGCCCCACTCTATGTCAACACAAAATTAAAATGGATCCTAATGCTAAACCAGTTGTTGATCACCAACAACGGTTGAATCCTAAAATGAATGAAGTGGTAAGAAATGAAATATTAAAGCTTCTGGAGGCAGGTATCATTTAACCTATTGCTGATAGTAGATGGGTTAGCCTCATTCATTGTGTACCTAAGGAAGGAGGTATTACTGTAGTTCCTAATGATAAAAATGAATTGATCTCGTGGAGAATTGTTATAGGATATAGAATTGTGATTGATTTTAGAAAATTAAATAAAGCTACTAGGGAAGATCATTACCCTCTACCTTTTATTGATCAAATGCTAGAAAGATTATCCAAGCACACACATTCTACTTTCTAGATGGTTATTCTGGTTCATTTGAAATTCCTGTGTCAAAAGAGGACCAAGAGAAGACCACCTTTACCTGCCCTTTTGGTACCTTTGCTTATAGAAAAAATGTCATGTCCTACACATATCAGAGGTATAAGAAGTTTCCTTGGTCATGATGGTTTCTACAGGAGATTTATTAAAGACTTCTCTAAGATTTCTAGGCCGCTCACTAATCTCTTGCAAAAAGATTTTCCATTCATTTTCATGATGATTGTGTAGAAGCTTTTGAAATTCTTAAGAATTCCTTGATTTCTTCACCTGTTGTTCAACCACCTGACAGGAACCTACCCTTTGAAATTATGTGTGATTCTAGTGATTATGCCATTGGTGCTGTCCTAGGACAAAGTGTTGATAAGAAGTTAAATGTTATTCATAATTCTAGCAAAACTCTAGACAATGCTCAAAGAAACTATGGTACCACTGAAAAAGATTTTTAGCAGTTGTGTTCGCTTGTGATAAGTTTAGACCCTATATTGTTGATTCTAAAGTAACTTTTCACACTGATCATGCTGCTATTAAATATCTTGTGGAAAAGAAGGATGCTAAACCTAGACTTATCAGGTGGGTTCTTCTTCTACAAGAATTTGATTTGCATATTGTTGATAGAAAGGGTGCTGATAACCCTATAGCAGATAACTTGTCTAGGTTAGAGAATGTTCTTGATGACCCACTACCTATTGATGATACCTTTTCTAATGAACAATTGGCTGTCATAAATGCTTCTCGTAATGCTCCTTGGAATGCTGACTATGCTAATTACATTGTCGCTAAATTTATACCGCCTTGTTTCACATACCAACAAAAGAAAAAATTCTTCTATGATTTAAGACATTACTTCTAGGTTGACCCACACCTTTATAAAGAAGGAGTAGATGGTGTTATTAGACATTGTGTAACTAAGCATGAACAGGAACAGATCCTACAGAAGTTTCATTCCAAGGCATACGGAGGACACCATGCTAGAGATAGAGCTGCACATAAGGTATTACAATCTGGTTTTTATTGGCCTACTCTCTTCAAGGATGCTCGTAAGTTTGTCTTGTCATGTCATGAATGTCAAAGAATTGGCAATATTAGTAGACGTTGGGATATGCCTATGAATTACACTCTTGTTATTGAACTTTTTGATGTTTGGGGTTTATATTATATAGGACCTTTTCCAACGTCCAACAGGTATACTCATATTTTAGTTGTTGTTGATTATGTTACTAAGTGGGTAGAAGCTATTCCAACTAGTAGTGTTGATGATAACATCTCTTTTAATATGCTTAAAGAAGTTATTTTGCCTAGATTTGGAGTCCCCAGATATTTAATTACTGATGATGGTTCACATTTTATTCATGGTGCTTTCTGTATATTGCTTGCTAAGTATGATGTTAACCATAGATTTGCATCTCCATATCATCCTTAGCCTAGTGGTCAAGTAGAATTAAGCAATAGAGAAATTAAATTAATCTTGCAAAATATGGTTAATAGATCTAGGAAGAATTGGTCTAAGAAACTTGACGATGCATTATGGGCTTATAGAACTGCTTACAAGAATCCTATGGGCATGTCTCCGTATAAAATGGTTTGTGGTAAAGCATGTCACTTACCTCTAGAGCTAGCGCATAAAGCTTATTGGGCAATCAAAGATCTCGACTATGATTTCAAACTTACTGGTGAGAAGAGGTTATTTGACGTTAGCTCACTTGATGAATGGAGAACCCAGGCCTATGAGAAAGCCAAGTTGATAAAAGAAAAAGTTAAGAGATGCCATGATAAAAGGATACAAAAGCGTGAATTCAATGTGGGTGATCATGTCTTGCTATACAATTCTCAGTTAAAATTTTTTGTAGGAAAACTTCTCTCTAAATGGGAAGGGCCTTACATTGTTGTGGAAGTATATTGTTTCGGTGCCATCAAGATCAACAACGCCTAAGGTAAAAATCCGATGGTGGTGAACGGGAAAAGAATCAAACATTATATCTCAGGTACTCCCATTAATGTTGAAACCAATGTCATCAATACCATAACTTCGAAAGAGCTTATTAGGGAGACCTACAGGAACATTTCAGACTCCGAAAAGGAATAGGTATGTGGTATGGTAAGTAAACCGACTCCAAAACTTTCCCAATAGCAATTTTACCAAGTTTTGGAATATTTAAAAAATTAGGAAAATGAAAAGTAGTCTGAGGGATGCCTGGGGAGGCGACAAGCCTGCTAGGTGCGGCCACCCCCTGGTCATGCCTCGGGGGCTTGTCACCACCCCGTGTGCCCTCTGGACTCCGTTTTCTTGTGGTACACCCCTTCGGGTATGCAAAAATTCATTATATAATATCCCAAGGGTTTGCACTTTCGTATCACGACAACAGCTCCTGTTTTCGTTTGAGCTATTTCTGTAGCAGATTTAGATCCATGGCGTCCCCCAGAGCTCCGGAGGACAAGTTTTTCGAGAAGGTCATCAACCCTTACCTTGCGTAGGTGCCGCAACACCCTCAAACTATTGAAATGCGTGAGGGGATGCTACACATCCATGACGTTGAGGGGGCAGAGAAGACCGGAAGCATGGAAACAAGGCTCGAAGCAATGGAGCAACAAGTTTTCAAGTGCCAAGGGATGGTGGAGCGTGGACTCAATGCCAATCATATGATGATCTCAGAGTGTACCCATAAACACAAGCTAGACACCAAGGACATCGGGGAGAACATCGAGAAAATTGAGCATCTCCAAGGCTAGATCTACGATCTGCAAACCAAAACCGTGAGTATGAATACAGATTTAAGAGAATGAGTTTGGCTGCAGATTTGAGGATTCCGGAGACTCATTCATTTTTTTATGATGGTGAGCAAGCTTCCATCCTCATCAACAACTCCACCACCATCACCTCCGACGAAGGACACCTGAGCACATGGGTATGGGCACTCCCCTTGGCTTGTGCCAAGCTTGGGAGAGGTGCCCAGTATCGTATCACCATCACACCTCTTTCCTTTATCCTTTTCCTTGTTTTTCTTTGTTTGATCCTTTTTTATTTTTTTAATGTAGTAAAATAAAGTGTTATTATAATCTACCTTTTAGTTTTTTCTTTTACTCCCCTTATGTAAGCAAGCCGAGAGTTATTTAATAAAAAGTAGTTTCGATGAGAGGGCTTTGCTAGATTACTATGCTCTTGATAGTGATAAATAAAGAATAATAGAATAAAAGCAAAGAGTATACATAATTATCTTATGGGGAGTGATGACTTCACTTACAAAAAGTATGTCGATTGAAAATTATTGGGAGTTAACAAACATAGTAATTGGTCATTGGTGCAACTGAAAAGGATGTGATAAAGAAAGAGAGATTCACATATAAATATATTATCTTGGACATCTTTTACGATTGTGACCACTCATTAAAATATTACATGCTAGGAAGTTGATGTTGGACAAGGAAGACAACATAATGGGTTATTTTTGCTTGCCTCTAGATAGAAGTTATATGGTTTTAGATCCTCCAACATGTAGTTCTTGCTTCCACATCATATTAGCCAAAACTTCCACACCAAGTAAAGATACTACTTGTGCATCCAAACACCTCAACACAGTTCACCATACCTACCTATGGATTGAATAAGATCCTTGAAGTAAGTTGTCATCGATGCAAAAAAGCAATAAAAATTGCTCCTAAATATGTGTGATCTTTTAGTGTAAGGGAAATAAGCTTTGTACGAACTTGTGATAGTAAATAGAGAAAAGTGACAAACTGCATAATAAAGGTTGATATCACAAAGGCCAATACAACGTAGCGTTCCTCTGCACTAAGGGTTTGTGCATCCCAAAATAAGAAGTGCATGACAACCTCTGCTTCCCTCTGCGAAGGGCCTATCGATTTCTTCTACTTTTTAAGTACTTACCTTTACACAAAAGTCATGGCGATCGTCACCACTTCCTATATTTTGCCTCTCTCTTGGCAAGCATTATGTGTTGGGGAATAATCTAAACGCATATATCCATTCAGTTGTGGCTGATCATGAGTTATTATTGTTGACATCACCCTTGAGGTGAATAGTTGGGAGGCAAAACTATAAGCCCCTATCTTTCTCTGTGTCTGATTGAAGCTTTGAGCTCATGGGTATTGACAGGGTTATTACCCCTGGGTATGCCAAAGCAACGGGGTTCTCTCCCCCGTTTCAAGAAAAAACACGTGGCCGGCTGCTTCCCGACCAGCAGGCGCGTTGTCGGCTTGGTCGGTGACGGCTGTCCAAGGAGTCGGCTCGGCCCCGGCCGGCTGGGCATGGTCGGCTGTCTTCGGACCGCCTCCTGAGTTGACCCTTGGGGCAGACAAGTTCCCGTCCCATCCCTCTACGCGCGGGTATGATGACAAGATGAGACCTCCACGATGGGCCCCAATGTAACCACAATGACCACTGATGCGCGGGTGCACATGGCTACAGTTTGATCGGTCGTACCGCTGATCCTGGCCGACCGTGACTGGGCGGGGCAACAGTGTTGGCACACCTCCGCCCACTCAATTACCTGCCCCGGCATGGCTACAGTGTAGCCGGCCATACCGGAGACTTCGGCCGGCTAGCGTAAGATGACGCTGTCCGGGCGGCCAGTGCCGTAGCGGGTGGGTGCGGGACAATCGCGGAGACGGTTGGCGGGCCCCAGCGGGCGATGGGACCGTGTTGCTGGTGGACCCTACGGGCGACGAGACGGCTCGAGGGGCGGGACCCCCTGGCGGGCTGGAGAGGCTGCCATACGGGTCCCCCCATTCTGTACCTTAAGAGTCTTGTAAGCCGGGGGGTTGTCCTATAAACCCCCCCCGAGCCCCCCATGCAACGAGGACGAATCACACACACACACACCCATGGGACACTTCCCACATATTCACCCCCATAGCAGAGGAACACGAGCCGACTACTCCCTCTTCTTCCTCCAGACGAAGGCTCTAGGAGCAACCTTGTAATCACACCCATCCATCAACTATACCAAGCAGGACTAGGGGTGTTACCTCCCATGGAGAGCCCTGAACCTGGGTAGATCATGTGTCTCCACCGCTTCTGCCTAATCTCGCACCCAGAGCACGTCGGTGTCCTCCGGCCCCAACCACCTTCGATAAGACTATCCATGGTATCTGTCGTGAGAAAATGATGACAGTTGGTGCCCACCGTGGGGCCGTATACAGCGCCGGCCGGATTCCTGCTCCGGGCGGGACCCCTCGCTATTCCCCGCCGCCACCGCACGTCCCGGATAAACCGCGGGCTCGTGGGGCTTGCTCCGACAGGCCCTGCGAGCAACGTCGTCAACATCACTCTTGACATCGACGCTCTCACGGAGCGCTTCGGCAGGTTGAGCCTTGCCGAAGCGCCGATCACCAACGAGTACCCTAGCCGGGTACTCAACTGCTCCAACCCGCCCGCAGCTGTTGGCGCACTTGCTGCGACCCAGTCCAGCAGCTTGCATGTCCGTGTGGGAGTGTTGTCCATCATCTCCTCCACCTCCTCAGGCCGCGCACGGGCCGAGGCCGACACCGCCACGGCCCACGCAGCCCTTCGGGGCTTCAGCACGCCCATCGCCTCGATGGCGAACCCTGACGTTGCCACGGCCGAGTTGGAGGCGGCTCACCGCCTCCTGTTCGTGGATGCCAGTGCCCTCTTGGCCACACAGCATCACATGGAGGTCACATATAGTCTCACCTCGGCAGGCACCGAGCCAAGCCGGCATGGGGTTGTGCGTGACCGCGGTCGTGTGGTCGCCGAAATCTTGGGCAGCAATATGCCCATCTACGATGCCCCCGTGGCCAACCTACGAGCCGCCATGGTAGCCTACGAGGATTTGGCTACCTTGGAGGGCAAAGAACGTGCCGCCTGCGAGCGTCACATCAAGGACCTCATTGATGCCTCCGACGCGCAGCATCACCAGCTTGCGGTCGACGACTCCGCCTCCGACGGCCTGCGGCCCATGCGCGAGGACACGGGGACCGTTGGCCATCAGCCGGCCTAGCACTCCTGTTCCCCTCGCACCTTCGGCCGCCGGGTCGAGGCAAGTAACCCCCAGCACTCTCAGCTATAGGGGAATGAGCAGCCAGCTGTAAACAGCCGACGCACCAACAACCCGCCTTGCAGCGGCCGCCACCATGAGGCGCCGGCTGCTGGCAGCTGGCGTAGCCGCGTGCATACGCTGCCCCCACGGCACGAGCCGGAATGGTCGGTCCCGCCTATTATCCGCCTCGAGCTTACGGCTCGGCTCAGGCCGTGGGTTCCCCACAGCGAGAATGACGCCCGCCTCCGCATCGACCGGCTTGTGCAGTCGGCACTTGTCGAGGAGGAGGGCTCGATTGGCCCGGCGTGCTTCGGCCCTCGGATCCGCAACAAGCTGTTCCCAGCCGGCTTCATGCTCCCCCGAGACACCCTGAAGTACAATGGTGCTGCCAAACCCGAAGATTGGTTGATCAACTACACGACCGCAGTCGGCATAGCCAGGGGAACAAGCGCGTAGCCGTCCGCTATGCTCCCCTCATGCTGATCAGTTCGTCCCCCTCCTGGCTCAATAGATTGGCAGCCGACAGCATCAACACCTGGACAGACTACGAGGAAGCCTTCGTCCACAACTTCACCAGCACCTACAAGCGCCTCGGCCGCCCCCGCGAACTAGCCATGTGCGTTCAGGGGCCGGACGAGTCCCTTCGCGACTAGCTCACCCGATGGACCGAGCTCCGCAACTCCTGTGAGGGGGTGCACGCATTACAAGCTCATGACCAAGGCGGACAAGTATGCCATGGCCGACTCTGCCATTTGGGTCAAGAAAACCCTGCCCAACAAGGCAATGCCGATGCCGGCAACGTCCCGAATGGCTGCCGACAACCGGCAGCCGCATAACAACAAGCGCAAGAATGATCATCCCAACTCCCACTATGTGATCCGACAAGTTGCCACCATCGAGGAGCAGGAGCCGACTGCCCAGTCTTCCAGCCAGCGCCAGCGCGCTGGCAAGGCTGTCTGGCAGCCCAAGGTCACGTTCGAGCAGATGCTTGACCTCCCCTGAAAGAGTCACTCTCGGTCCAAGCTCCACGCACATGCTTCGACTGTGCTGCTTCTCACAACGACTGGCCCGGGGGGATGGCCTTCTGGCTCCCTCCGCACCGCCTACCCACACGCCAGCTGCCGCCCTAGCGCCGGCTTCGGCTCCGGCCCGGAACGACAGTCACCTGCAAGACCAGTTCCCCAACCAGGATGGTTGCTACGTCGTCTTCACCAGTGAAGAGACGAGCAAACATGCGCAATGTCGGCTCCATCGTGTGGTCAACGCCACCATGTCGGCGACTCCCCAGTTCATGCACTAGTTGGAGAAGTTGGTCACCTGGAGCCTGGTAGATCACCCAGCTATGATGTTGAGTCCCGGCAGCTATGCCCTGGTCCTCGACCCCACCATCGCCCCCGAGAAGCTCACCCGCCGCTTCTCGCGGGTGCTGATTGATGGTGGCAGCAACATCAGCATCCTCTACCTAGACACGATGCGCAAGCTGGGGATGAAAATAGAAGACCTACAGACGAGCCGAACGGTCTTCCACGGCATCGTGCCGGGAAAGACCTGCTCCCCTATCGGCAAGATCAAGCTTGACGTCCTCTTCGGCGACCCCGGTCACTTCTGCCGTGAACCGGTTTTGTTCGAGGTAGTGGACCTCGCGAGTCCCTACCACACGCTATTGGGCCAACCAGCTCTCTTCAAGTTCATGGCGATCCCCCACTACGCCTACCTCAAGCTCACGATGCCAGGACCCAAGGGAATCATCACCATCACGACAGACTATAAGATGTCGCACGAGTGCGCTCGAGACGGCAGCCAGCTGACCGAGGCCATGGCGATAGCTGAGGAAAGGCGGAAGCTCGACTGGCTCCTGGCCCTCGCTGCCAGTCAGCCGGCCGTGCCGGCTCCTCCCTCATAGTCGGACGGCAAGGCCTCCTTCTCGCTGTCTAAGGACACCAAGAAGATCTCGCTTGACCCGGCCAACCCCGCGCAGTGCGTCACCATCGGCCCCCGCCTCGACAGCAAATAGACAGGCGAGCTCGTCGACTTCCTCCATGAGAATCGGGACATCTTTGCATGGTCCCCCAAGGACATATCGGGTGTTTCGAGGAAGTTTGCCGAGCACAAAGTATATGCCCGGCCGGACGCTAAACCGGTCAAGCAACCACTATGCCGTTTATCTGAGGAGAAGCGGCGTAGTATAGGAGAAGAGATTGCCCAGCTACTCGCAGCCGGCTTCATCATTGAGATTTTCCATCCGGACTGGCTGGCCAACCCAGTCCTGGTGCTGAAGAAAAACAAGAGCTGGCGCATGTGCATCAACTACACTAGCTTGAACAAGGCATGCCCCAAGGACCCATTCGCCCTGCTTCGGATCGATCAAGTCATCGACTCCACGGTCGGCTGCAATTTGCTGTCTTTCTTGGACACCTACTCCGGCTACCACCAGATCAAGCTGGACCCGAAGCACCGGCTAATTACCTCCTTCATCACGCTTACCGGGACCTACTCCTACATCACCATGTCCTTCGGCCTGAAGAACGCAGGTGCCACCTTCTAGCGGTGCATGCAGAAGTGTCACCTGCCTCAAATAGGCAGGAACATCCACGTCTACATCAACGACATTCAGGAGAAGTGTGTCTTCAGCCGAATCGACTATATCACCTGCCTCCTTCATCAAGACCAAGAAGCACTTCAGCCGAATCGACGACCTTCGGGAGACCTTCGCGAACCTGCACGAGTACAAGATCAAGCTCAACACAGAGAAGTGTGTCTTCGGTGTCCCGTCCGACCAGCTCCTGGGTTTCTTCGTGTCCACCTCGCGGCATCGAAGCTAACCCGGAGAAGATCAGCATGATTGAGCGCATGCCCAAGCCAACCCGGGTCTGCGATGTCCAGAAGTTCACCAGCTACCTCGCCTCGCTCAGCCGGTTCATCAGTCGGCTGGGGGAGAAGGCCCTGCCCCTCTACGAGATCCTTCGCAAGATGGCTCTAGTTGAGCTGGGCCACTCAAAGAGGTCGGGCATGTTGGACTGGCCCGACGTGGCGGACGAGGCCTTCCACGGCCTCAAGCGGGCTCTCACCCGCGCGCCCATCTTGGCTGCACCGGCTAAGAAGGAGCCCTTTCTCGCCTACAGCGCGGCGACCACACCCGTCATTAGTGTCATCTTGGTGGTCGAGCGGCCGGAGGAGGGCAAATCCCTGCCGGTCCAGTGCCCCGCCTACTACCTCAGTGAGGTCCTCTCCGCCTCCAAGCAAAACTACACTCACTACCAGAAGATGTGCTATGGCATTTAGTTCGCCACCAAGAAGGTCAAGCAGTACTTCCAGGAGCACACCATCACCGTGGTGAGCACGGCCCCGCTCGGCGAAATCATGAGCGGCCGGGACTCCACTGGCTGGATTGCCAAATGGGTTATCTCCCTTGCCGACCATGAGATCCGGCATGAGACACGTACCGCCATCAAGTCGTAGGTCTTGGCCGACTTCCTCGTCGACTCGGCAGAGACCGAGTTCGTGTCGCCTCCCCAAAACTCCATGTATTGGCGCATGCATTTCGACAGCTCAAAAATGAGGGCCGGCCTAGGTGCCAGCATAGTCCTCTCCTCCCCAAAATATGACCAGCTCAAGTACGCCCTCCAGATCCACTTCGACGCCTCGAAAATGTGGCCGAATATGACGCCATCGTCCATGTCCTCCGGCTCGCCAAGGAGATCGGCATCCGGTACATCTTATGCTTTGGCGACTCCGACCTCGTGGTGCAGCAAGTCTCTGGTGAATGGGACTCTAGGGACGCCAACATGGCCACCTACTGCTTCCTCGTACCAGAACTCACCGGCTCGTTCCAGGCTATGAGTTCCACCACATCCCGCCGGCGGACAATGAGGCAGCCGATACGCTGGCGAAGATCGGCTCCACCCGGCAGGCCATCCCAGCTGGTGTCTCCCTCGAGCGGCTGCTCAAACCATAAATCAAGCCTTCCCTAGAGTCGGTGTCCATCTTCGTACCAGCCAATGCTGCTGGCCCATCAGCGGCTCCGGCTGCTCGCTCGGCATCTTCGCCACCGGCTCCTTCCACCTCGGCTAGCTTGCTGGTGCCGACTCAGCCGGTCCAGCCGGCTGCATGCGAGGCAACCGGCTCCGACGCCACGGCAGTCATGATGGCACTCGATGCGCCTCCTTCCGTCCCGAACTCGGGTGCTGGCAAGCCGGCCCCAAAGGATGGCAAGCCGGTCCCGGGGACTAATCACCTAGGCCCAGGGGCTCCCGAGCCGGCCCCTGTCTCGGCTCCCTCGTGGGCCAAGCCCATCCTTGTATTCCTTTTGCGCGGCGACCTCCCTCCGGACGAGGCCATGGCAAGACAAATCTAGCGACGGGCCTCGGCCTACAGCATCATCAATCGCGAGGTCGTCCACCGCAGCACCACCGGTGTCTTCCAACCATGTGTCGAATCGCAGAAGGGCTAGGAGATCCTCCTCGATAGTCACCAGGGCGCGTATGGGCATCACGCACCTCTAGAACCCTTGTGGCCAAGGCTTTCTGCCATTGTTTCTACTAGACAACCGCCTTGGAGGAGGCCAAGAAGTTGGTCGACGAGTGCAAAGGCTGCCTGCGCTTCAGCACGCAAAGCCACCTGCCAGCTTCAGCCCTCCAGACCATCCCCTCTCAGGGCCCTTCGTCGTCTGGGTGTTGTACATGGTGGGACCGTTCAAAACCGCAGGAGGAGGCATCACACATCTGTTGGTGGTCGTCAACAAATTCACCAAGTGGATCGAGGCCAGGCCGATCAAGAAGCTGGACGGCCCCACGGCCGTCCGGTTCATCGATGACATCATGGTTCGCTATGGCATCCCCCATAGCATCATCACCGACAATGGCACGAACTTCGCCAAAGGTGCACTAGCGCGTTTCTGCTCGAAGCAGGGCATCCGGCTCGACCTGGCATCCGTCGCTCATCCATAGTCAAACAGTCAGGTCGAGATGGTGAATGGCCTAATCCTATCTGGCATCAAGCCCTAGCTCATAACACCGCTGGTAAGGTCAGCTGGCTGCTGGGTCGACGAGCTGTCGGCTGTCCTCTGGAGCCTCAGGACCACTCTCAACCGGCTACACACCTTTCTTCCTTGTGTATGGGTCTGAGGCGATCATTCCCACCAACATCGAGTTCGACTCGCCTCGGGTCTCCTTGTACATGGAGAAGGACGTGAGGGAGGCAAGAGAAGACGGTGTCCACCTACGCGAAGAAGCCCGCGAAATGGCCTTGAGCCGGACAACCATCTATCAGCAGAAGCTCTAGAACTACCATACCAAGCGGATCCGGCCACTCTCCTTCCGCGAAGGGGACATGGTTCTTAGGCGGATGCAGCGGACAACCGTCCAACACAAGCTTTCCTTCGCATGGGAGGGCCCGTTCATCGTCAGCAAGGCACTCCACAACAATATGTACTACCTGATTGATGCCCAAAAGCCGCAGAAGCGCAAGAGAGATGCCTCCGGCGAGGAGACGGAGCGCCGTTGGAATGAAGCGCTCCTCCGTCCATTTTACTACTGAAAAACAAGTGTATGTATGTATCTACCACTCTTGGGAGCTGATGAATGCAGTGGGTGCTCCAGGTCGGCTCTTGGGGCACGCCCTTTCCGTTCCCATTCGAGGTCTCCTCACTAACTGGCTCCCGGGCCTGGAGGCTTTCCGGCTGGTCCTAGGCCTCCTCCCAAACTCTACTAAGTAGTGTGAACCCAACAAGCCCTCCCACCCCCTAGCTACAGACTGGCACCCGGCTGTCCGGCTGACGGGGCCTCGGGGTGGCAAAACTTGGCGCACACGAACAATCGATTGTACGGAGGTAGCCGGCTAGGTCCAGCCAGACCTCGTCCTCGCCTCTGCCACTCAACTTACCCAAAATTCCCTCGCAGTTCGCAAGTTTGGAACCGCCTCCCTCGAGGCGGACGCCCCGACCTAGCTATAGACCGGCTCCCGGCTGTCGGGCTGGCAGGGCCGAAACCAAAGGGGAAAGGGGTCGCGGAGACAAAACCAAGGGGGGCAAAAAAGGGATAAGGATGAGCCGGCACGCACAATAAACATGCACATCGAGCATTCAAAAAACAAGTTAAAAATAGTAAAGGCCCACGACCACACGTTCATTACAATACACCCCTAGTGGGTGGACCTGAGTCTAACATGTAGAAAACAAACAAAAGACAAGTAAAGACGCCCGGGGGCTCAGGCTACCGGCACTTCACCAGCCGGCGTGCCACCAACCGGCTCGACATTCGGCCCAGAGGAGGACGCGGCCTTCGGGTCGGCCACCGTGGCCTTCGGGGCAGCCACCATGGTCCCTGCCGTCTCGCCGCCACTATCAGTGCTGGAGTTGGTGCTCTCATCAGCGACCTCCTCGTCCTCCAGACCTTGGGGGTTGCCGAAGGAGTCCTCGGCTACCGGCTCCCCCTCCTCGCGAAGGGCCGGTAGGAGCTCATCCGGGTCAACTTACGAAGCGAGGTCGTTGGCCCGGTGAATGAGGGCAGGCTCTTGGGCCGCCTGCTCCTCCGTCGGCTCGTCTCGCATGGTGGCCATCCGGTCCAAGTCAACGCCATTGTACCAGGACGTGACGAACCGGAGCGCCAGCTGCGTGCTAGGTCGAGACGCTAATGCGTTCTAGACCTCGAGCCGGGCCATGGCGTTCTCCAACCACAAGGCCACGCGGATCGCCGGAGCCCCATGACCAGTCCATAGGGTGGCGATGACCTCCTTGACGGCCGTCTTCAGCCGTTCCATGCTTTGCTACAGGTGGATCATCCGGTTTTCTATGGCTAGCCCAAGCTCCGGCATGTCCCAAGCGGCATTCTCCTCGATGTTGCACCCGCGCTCCTAGAGATATTTCCGGTGCTCCTCGACAGCATGCTCAGTGCGGCGTTGGGTTTCCGCGAAGCGTCCTAAAGAAGAAAGGGAAAAATAAGAAGAAGGCAACCCAAGGGCAAGAAGAAAGCATCCGGCTAGAAATGAAAAAACTAATACTTACGCTCGAAGGAGTCGTCTAGCTCGATGGAGAAGTGGAGCGCCGAGTCCCGCTCCGACACCAGCGCCGCCTCCGCCTCAGCAAGGGAAACCTTGCGCTCTTCAAGCGTCTTCTTGAGGCGGGTCACCTCGCTCTGGAGGGCAGCGGTCCGCTGGTCGGCATCGCATACGGCACTTCTCCTTGGCCACTGCTACCCGCGCCACGTCGGCTCGTAGGCGGTCTTGAGCCGCCTGCCCGTCCACCAGCAGGGCGCCCAGCCGGTGCCTCTCCTGGGTGATCACTTGCACACTCTACGCCAACCGGTCCTGCTCAAAGATCAACCCGGCCTTCTCCTACCGAAGGGTGGTCAGCTGCCCTACAAGGAAAAACCGGTGTCAGCAAGACATTTTAGGCCCGGCCCGGCTGTTGAACAGTCGGCCCGGCTCCCGAGGGCTATACACCTCCGCGAGACCAAAACATACCTCGCACCCTCGCCAGCTCCTCCTCCAATCGGTAAAAGCCATGCTTGCCTTGGTTGTGGATGGCGACCGCCTCGTCGAACAACTCCTATTGTCGGGCGCTCCCCGCCTGTCACAGGAGGTCAAAGTCAGAATACGCACAAAGAGATCTGGCTCGGCTAACCCACAGCTGGCCAGCTAGCCCGCATCTCGGGGGCTACACCCAGTGGGTTCGCTCGCGCGCGCCACTGCAAATTTTGACAAAGACAAGCGAAGCTTACCTCCGCGCGTCCCACTACATATGTTGACAAAGACATGCGAAGCTTACCTCCGCGCGCCGAAGGGTGTCGTCAGCCGCCTCCACGAACCGGGCTAGCTCCTCGCGGCACCGCTCCAGGACGGTCCCCAGCTGACCAAACGTGGGGACCGGGCTACCTGCCGATGAAGTCATGATGGCAGGGACGCGCACTAGCGCCTCCTAGTCCCGGATCACGTCCTGCATGGACCTCTAGGTCCGGCTCTCCTCACCACACGCCTCGGCATTCGTCACGGTGCTGGTTGCTGGGAAGGGTTGATAACGGCGAGGGCACGAGAATCGGTTCCTGGTTGCCCCTCGTTCGGCATGGGCACCACCTCTACCTCCTGCTAGCTCGACGCGATCATCGCGACAGCCGGTGCCTCCGTCTCCATGGCTGGCGACTCCAGTGCCGGCTCTGGAGCCATCGGGACCTCTAGCGTGTCGTCCTGGGATGGCTCAGCCGTAGCCGGCGTCGCATCAGGCACCACCGATCGGGTCTCCTCGAGGGCCAGCTCCGTAGCAACCGCCCCACGCGGCTCACTCAATGAGGGCCTCGCCATGCGGGTTGATTCCGCTGCCGAGTCCGACGCTCATGCGGGGTCCGCGGGCCTCCTCCGCCTCCTGCCGCTCAAGGTCCTGGAGTGACAGGCCCCTCCTTGGGCTCTGGACTTCGAGGGCTATAGCTCCATGAGCCTCCTCTTCTCCTAGCGCTAGGTGGCCGCGTGCTCGCAGGCCAGCCGGCTGGCGGCCTCCATCGGGTCGACCGTCGACTCCACGTCATGGAGTTCGATGGGGTCCCTGAAGCACATAGGGGTCAAACACCCCCAACACATAACTTTGAGAGGAAGCCGCACAAGAAGAAGGTCACTTAACTAGTGACGATGGGTAGAGCCCTCCTGGCGCGTGCCGGTGGCTTTGGCACGGGCGCCTTCACCCGCTTGCGGGCAGGCGACGGGGCCACCGGCGCCTCCTGAGCCGGCCTCTTCCCCCGACTGGTGGCCTCGACCGTCGGGGCACGAGCCGGCCACTCCTTTCTTCGCCCGCGCCACCCCTGCTTAACTAAGGGGGAGGGGGGCATTCAAGATCCGAACATCATCATCCTTGTCATCATCATCATTGGTCCAATCCCTAATTGTGTGTCCGGGAGGGTATTCACCGGCTGCGTTGGGCCCTCCGGCTATGCTTGGCTCTCCGGCTGTGCTAGGCCTGTCGGCTCTCGGGTCGGCCGCCTCCTCGGCCTCCCCTAAGGACCCCCTCTTTGGGCAGGCCTCCCTACTCATAGTCCTTGGAGTCGGAACGGTCACGCTTCGCCTTGAATATTTGGGGGTGCGAGCCATCTGGCGTGTTCTGTCGCACGAACAACTGCGGTCAGCACGGAAAAGTAAGATCGGGCGTTGGCTGGAGGGGTTCGAACAAGAAAGGGCTACCTTGACGGAATATACCAGGGGTGCTCGGTGGTGCCGGTGGTATGGCTCCTTGCCGAAGGTCCATGTCGCTGGCACCATCTTGAAGGTTGTGATGACGTTCACCCGCTTCGCCACCTGATATGGCGTTAGGTTGACAGTCGTCAGCCGGTAGGGGTCTGCTACCTCTCGAGCATGTGTTGGTTTCCCGTGAAGAGGAACAGTTTGATGCAGCAAAGTAGATAAGTATTTTCCTTAGTTTTTGAGAACCAAGGTATCAATCTAGTCGGATACACAAGCGAGCCACCAATAGATATACCTGCACAAGGAATCAAATTCTTGCAACTAACGCTATAAAGGGGTTGTCAATCCCTTCACAGTTATTTGCAAGGATGAGATCTAGTAGAGATAGATATAATAGGATGCTTGAACGAAAAGTAAAACTAAAAGTAAAAAACAATGCAGCAAGTATTTTTGGTGTTTTTGGTTTTAGATATGAAAATTTATTATGGAAAATAGACCCGGGGCCATAGGTTTCACTAGATGGCTTCTCTCAAGATGGCAAGTATTACGGTGGGTGAACAAATTACTATTGAGCAATTGATAGAAAAGCGAATAGTTATGAAGATATCCAAGGCAATGCTTATGCATATAGGTATCACGTCCGTGACAAGTAGACCAAAACGATTCTGCATCTACAAATATTACTCCACACATCGACCGACTCCTGCATGCATCTAGAGTATTAAGTTCATGAAGAACACAGTAATGCGTTACGTAAGATGACATGGTGTAGAGGGATAAACTCAAGCAATATGATGGAAACCCCATATTTTTACCTTTGATGGCAACAATACAATATGTGCCTTGATACCCCTAGTATGTCACTAGGTGAGGACACCGCAAGATTGAACCCAAAACTAAGCACTTCTCCTATTGCAAGAATTAACAATCTAGTTGGCCAAACCAAACCGATAATTCGAAGAGACTTGCAAAGATATGAAATCAGGCATATAAGAATTCAGGAAAGACTCAAATAATATTCATGGATAATCTGCACATAAACCCACAATTCATCGGATCTCGACAAACACACCGCAAAAGAGTATTACATCGGATAGATCTCCAGGAAGATCATGAAGAACATGGTATTGAGAAGCAAAGAGAGAGAAGAAGTCATCTAGCTACTAGATATGGACCCGTAGGTCTATGGGAACTACTCATGCATCATCGGAAGGGCAATAGAGTTGATGTAGATGCCCTCCGTGATCGAATCCCCCTCCGGCAGATTATCGGAAAAGGCTCCAAGATTGGATCCCTCGGGAACAAAGGCTTCTAGCGGCGAAAAAGTGTTTTCGTGGCTCTTTTTGATAACAATGGAATATTTTGGTATTTATAGGACAAAGATTAGGGTTAGAGGAGATGGCAGGAGCCCATAAGCCTTCCCGGAGTGGGTGCCCCCTGGCCGTGGCAAGCGGGCTTGTGGCCCCTGGCAGCTCCTGTGCCTTGGTTCTCAACTCTCATGGCTTCCATATTTTCCAGAAAAAATGTTTCTGGAGGTTTTATTCCGTTTGGACTCCGTTTAATATTCCTTATCTGCAAAACTCAAAAACAAGGAAAAAAACAAAAAACTGGCACTAGGCTCTAGATTAATAGGTTAGTCACAAAAATAATATCAAATAGCATATTAATGCATATAAAACATCCAAAACATATAATATAATAGCATGGAACAATCAAAAATTGTAGATACGTTGGAGACATATCAGCATCCCCAAGCTTAATTCCTGCTCATCCTTGAGTAGGTAAATAATAAAAATGGAATTTTTTATGTGGAATGCTACCCAACATATTTGTCCATGTAATATTTTTTATTGTGGCATGAATATTCAGATCCATTAGATTCAAAACAATAGTCTAATATTGACATAAAAACAATAATACTTCGAGCACACCAACAAGGTAGTAGTGTCCTTTCGAAATATCATGGCCTTAGAAAGTTATCCCTACAAAATCATATAGTCTGGGTATGCTCCATATTTCCCACACAGAGTATCTAAATCATGAACAACCCGGATGAACAAGTCAAGCAATTGTTTCACACTTTTGGTGTTCTCAAACCTTTTCAACTCTCATGCAATACATGAGCATGAGCCATGGATATAGAAATATAGGTGGAATAGAATATGGTGGGGATGCAAGGAAAAAGGAGAAGATAGTCACACATCAACTATTCATATCAACGGGCTATGGAGATGCCCATCAATAGATATCAATGTGAGTGAGTAGGGATTGCCATGCAACAAATGTACTAAGAGATATATGTGTATGAAATCTCAAAAAGAAAACTAACTGGTCATGCAAAATGAATATCCACTAGTTATATGAAAGTGACAAAATAGGAGACTCTCTATCATGAAGATCATGGTGCCACTTTGAAGCACAAGTGCGGAAAAAGATAGTAGCAATTGTCCCTTCTCTCTTTCTCTCTTTTTTTGGTGGTCTTCTTTGGACTCTTTTATTATTTTTTTTGGGCTTTGCTGGCCCCTTTTATTTTTTGTAAAGTCTGGATACTCATCCCAACTTGTGAGGGAGTCATAGCCTCCATCATCCCTTTCTCTCATGGGACAATGCTCTATTAATGGAAAATCATTACACTTTTATTTACGTATAATTCAAAGAAAAATAAATTGCAACTCGATTCCTATGACAAGATAAAACTCTATATGTAATAAGAAGTGATGATGCAAGTCATAGAAAAACTACATTGTGGAACTTGCATGGCCATATATCTCGGAATGGCTATGAAAATGCCATAATAGGTAGCTATGGTGGCTGTTTTGAGGAATATATGGTGGATTTTTTGAGGAAGGAGGGTTTGATGTACAGACGAAAGTTGTGCGATACTAGAGAGCCTAGCAAAGATGGAAGGGTGAGAGTGCGTATAATCCATGGACTCACATTAGTCATAAAGAACTCACATACTTATTGCCAAAGTCTATTAGTCATCAACCAAAGCATTAGACTCATTCTCCTAGGGGAGAGGTTGGTAGGAGTTAACCATCGCGCACTACTGACCCTCACCTAAGGGTCGACAATCATTAGACAAGTCATGCTCCAACTTTGTTACATAGCGGTTCACCATACGTGCATGCTACGGGAATCACAAACTTTAACACACGTATCTCTTCATTTCACAACTACTCACTAGCATGACTCTCATATTACCATCCCTATTATCTCAAAACTATATCCAACAAATCTAACTTTTCATAGTTGTTAATGCACTTAATATGAAAGTTTTTATTATATCCCTCTTGGATGCCATTATATTATGAATAAATTCATAACCTAAACAAATTACCATGCTGTTTTAAGAACGTTTAAGAACCTCTCAAAATAATATAAGTGAGGAAGTTTAATAATTTCTATAAAATATAACACCACCATGCTCTAAAAATATATAAGTGAAGCACTAGAGCAACATTGCCTAACTCAAAAGATATAAGTGAAGCATATAGAGTATTCTAACAAATTCACGATTCAGCGTGTCTGTCTCTAAATATGTGTGCAGCAAACATGATTGTGCCAAATTAACAAGCAAAGACTCATATCATACAAGACGCTCCAAGCAAAGCACATATCATGTGGTGAATAAAAATATATCCTCAAGTAAATTTACCGATGGATTGAAGACGAAAGAGGGGATGCCTTACGGGGCATCCCCAAGATTAGGGTTTTTGGTATCCTTGAATATGACTTGGGGTGCCATGGGCATCCCCAATCTTAGGCTCTTGCCACTCTTTATTCCATAGTCCATCAAATCTTCACCCAAAACATGAAAACTTCACAACACAAAACTCAGCAGAAAACTCATGAGATCCGTCAGTATAGGAAAAAGAATCACCACTTTAGGTACTGTTATGTCGGGACCCTGATCCTAAGTCATATGAATCCAGATTGTAACATATCACATCACTTTGCGGCCTCACACAAGGTAAGCTCCATGGCTTCAGCCTTACCTTAGCCGGGACCGTTTGCGTCTTTTGGCTCACGTATGTGAACATGTCGTTGGCAATCAAACTTCAGAGAACCCAGGCCGACATGACTAGTCATAGAACCCAAGTGGCACATCCGTACGGAAACTGGCATACGTAACCCAACAATGCAGGTGTCGGCCTCAAGCGTATGTAGACGAGTCATAGCAAGCTACAAGGACTCCATTACGCCGTGGGACATAAATGTCATCACTGCACGTAGATGAGTCGTAGCAGGCTACAGGGACTCCATTACACTGCGAGACATTTTCCCGAAGGGACAGACACAACAGCAAACAAGGATACATGTCGGTTAATCAATGTGTCCGGAGCAGTAGCAAGCTACGAAGACTCGGTGGAAGCACAAAGAGGCAGTTTCCCGTAAAGAGTACTACTAAAGGCACACGACCAGGTGTCAGATCCCATACATACCGTTGCATGTCACACGTACGCACGACATGCCCGATATGCATAGATACATATATGGCAGCACAACATAACCATACAATAACACAACTTTTATTTAAGAGGCTTAGAGAAGCCTTGCATAATATGTTCTTACAGATTGGGGTCACATGACCCGACACTCAAGTCATACAAACAAGTTCATACAAACCAAGCGGAAGCATAAAGCTGTCTGAGTACAGACAGATGAAAGGGTAAAAAGGCACATGGCTTAACTATCTACAGCCCGCCATAGGGCATAAGGTTGTAGCTGGGACACTAGCTATTCGGCATCGTCGACATCTATATAGAACCCACCTGATGGGTCATGGGTCTCATCTGCAACATTTATTAAGCAAACGTGAGTACAAACGTACTCAACAAGTCTTAAGAACAGACCTAGTCTATTCATGCTGATGTATCAACAAGGGGAGTGGTGGAGTTTAAGCAGCAATGCTAGCTTTGACTCATGGCTAACCTACACTACACAATTTTAACTCTTTGTTTAAAGTTTAGATATCGCACACGATTCTACTAACTCCATGACAATACACCACCATGGATTCACTTCCCTCTCCTGGGAGAGTGCCATCCACGGTATCATACTTGTCTTTATATTTTCATGAGTATCCATTTGATTATCTATTAACAGCATAAGCTTTCCAAGTAGTCCATATCCGAGGACGCGATTATTCGAATAGTTTCATACCCTCCAGGGGTGTACTTCTTCACAAACGCTCTCGCCACTTATTATTGTTTGCTCATAAAACCATGCACCTCGGCCACCTTCAAGCGGAAGCCCAGTGAGGGACTCGGCCACGACCCTCAATCACATAAGACCTCTAGTCCAGGCTATCGCCTATTTGAGACTGAACCCGCACGGAACTCTGGTCGAAGTTTTCGCTGTGGCCCCGAACAATGTGAGTAGGGTTCCCAAGCCCATCATTCGGGTGACCCTTGGTACACCATGCCACTGCCTACCACCTCGTAACCCACCCCTCGGGTCACCGCTACGCACGGCCTCCAGCATGCTATAAACACTAGAAACTACTTGCAAGTCCTGGACTAAGGACTAAGCAACTGATAAGTCGAGCGGGGTTATATTTCAGGGCCCAGCATGTGGTAGTATCTATTCTTGTGTCACAAACACAGAACTCAGTTCCTAAGAATGGTCCCAATGAGACAACCCGCTATGTACTCCTACATAGCCTCTCATCGCTACCTTTACCAAATCGGGTTCATCATAAGCTTATCACATCAGAACAACATTGTTTCACCCTAGTTCATCACCAGATGAATTAGACCTGACACAACTCTAAGCATAGTAAGCATAGCAAGCGAAGTAAGCTAAGCACATCATGGTACAAGCATGTACCAGGTATGCTTGGTTGCAAGGTTTAACTATTTACTGTGACTGACAGGTCTTGCAAAAGAATAGGTTCATCTACCGCGTATGACATACATGTGAACGTTTGTCCTAATGCAATAAACAAGAGCAGGAGCGAGAGAGTGGGATGTTCTCGGAATGATAAAAGGGCGTTGCTTCCTTGCTAGGTAGCAGGAAGGTTCTCTCCTTCATTGGAATACTCGAGGGTATTCTCAGAAGTAGGGCCTACTGCAATGCAGATAAATAGCAATCAATACACACAAGTGCAACAATATGATGCATGATCATGACATGGCAGCATGTATGGATGAGATAATGTAACTATTGTCCAAGTTAATTTGAAGTGAGTTTCAATATAGGTTCAAAGTCGTTCTTGATTTCGTATTCCGTATATTAGCCTATTAGTAAATGTCAATTTCATCTACATAGCTTGCTCTAACATGCATGATAATAGCACCATTGGATTCATTGGAATTTATCTGATAAATTTTCATATATAAATTGTTTTCATCTGACTTATAGATTAATTTATATGAATTTTTGAAGTTTAAAACATTTTCTAGAATTATTTAAAACTATAAAATGAATTAGGGCGTCAGCGTGACGTCACTACGACGTCAACCGGTCGGCTGACCAGGCCAAGTCAAACCTGACATGCGGGGCCCGCATGTCAGTGACACGGGCCTAATCCCCGTGCTGACCAGGGTTTGACCAGCAGCTGGGGCCCACTGGTCAGCGGCTCGAGGGGGCTGATTAGCAGGGGGATTAGCCCCTAATGATCCTACCGCGTCAGCACACCGGAGGCCAGCCGGCAGCGACCAAAGGCACTGCGTCGACTCGCCGGACTTGCGCATCCTGCGACCATTTGGCGCGCGGAGGGCACCGGGAGGTAGCCAGCACATGCGCGCATCCAAAGCTGCGGCAGAGGGGGCTCGAGGGCCAGCGGAGCTACGGCCGGCGACGAGCCGAGTAGCGGCGGGTTTCGGGCAGCTTGGGCGTGGCGTCTATAGTGAGGGGCAGGCCGCTAGAGGAGGGGGAAAGGACACAGGGGCTCACTGCGGGGTTGTTGGGGAAGACGGCGAGCTCGGGGACGCGTAGATGGCCACAAATCGCCGGAGAGGAGCTTCGTTGGCCGGCGGGGGAGAAACGGCAAAGGCGTGGCGCAGAGGGCTCCCAGCGTCTTCTAGCTTCACGGGGAGGACGAGGGGGACACGGCGGAGCCTTGGCGGGCTCAGGGGGGCACGGGGGTGGCTGGAACTACGACGCTGTGGCGGCGATAGGCTCGGCCATGGAGAGCAGAGGGGGGAGAAGCGAGAGAGAGAGCGCGACGAGGGAGAGAGGGACAGGAGAAAGGGGCCACAGCCAGGGGGGCCTTGTGCTGGCGCTCTCAGCGGCCTCCAGGCCAGCAACCAGGCAGGGAGGAGCTGGCCTAGCGCGTGTCCGCGCACGGCAAGCACGTGCCCCTGTCCTCCTAGCGAGAGGACAGGGATGACTGGCATGAGCCAGCTGGGCCAGGTTCTCTTTGGCCTTTTCCCTCTTTTTTTCTTTTTCTCTCTGTTTTCTAATTCTGACATTTGTTTTATTTCTTTTTCAGGAACAAATGCTTTTATTAAATATCCCAAAAGTTTTATATAATTAAGTTTGAATATTTCAAACTCCTATAAAAAGTTTCAGGATATTTTGAAATATAAAGTAATGATAATGCTTTATTTGACATTTTCAGAGGCTTTATTATTTATTTTTAAATTGCTATAATTGTTCAAATATTTAAAATGGCCCCTGATATATTCATGTCCGGATTTATCAAACATAGGGAACATTTTGTATGGGCATTTTGAGTTTGTTGAGTTTTCACAAACTTTTAATTAATTTGATTCCAATGTGAGCTTGGGGTTTCTTTTAATCCCCATTTCATGTTGATGCAAAATTGAAATATGATGCACACACATGTTGTCCTATGATATCTAGCTAGGGATGTGACAACTCACCCCCACTCAAAAGAATCTCGTCCCGAGATTTTGAAGTCGTCGGGAAGAGCGCGGGGTACTCTAGTCGAAGACGATCTTCTCTTTCCCGTGTGGCCTCCTTTTCCGAATGGTGTGACAACTGAACCTTGAGAAACTTGATGTTCTGATGCCGAGTTGTTCGCTCAGCTTGATCAAGAATACGAACAGGGTATTCTCGATACATAAGGTTATCTTGGAGATCAAGCGCTTCGTGGTCTACTACACGGACAGGGTCCGAGAAGCAACGTCTGTGTTGCGATACATGGAAGACGTCATGAACCTTGGAAAGATTCGGCAGAAGTTCTAGTTGGTAGGCAACCTCTCCTCATTTAGCCAATGAGGAGAGGTCCAATGTAATGAGGAGCCAACTAGCCCTTGATACCGAATCGATGGGTACCCTTGAGAGGTGTAACTCGAAGGTAAGCCTTCTCGTCAACTTCATAGGTCACACCCTTATGATGGCGATCATATTGGCTCTTTGGAGGAGATTGGGCTGTTTTCAACTTTTCACGAATAATGCGAACTTGCTCCCCTGCATCCTGGATCATATCCAGGCCAAAGAGTTGCCTCTCTCCGGTTTCTGACCAGTTAAGAGGTGTTCGACACCTTCGTCCATAGAGAACTTCAAAAGGGGCTTTGCCCAAGCTTGATTGATAACTATTGTTATAAGCAAATTCGGAAAATGGAAGACATTTCTCCCAATTCATACCGAAGGATATAACACAAGCTCGGAGCATGTCTTCGATAATTTGATTGACTCTCTCAACTTGACCACTTGATTGCGGGTGGAAAGCAGTGCTAAAGGATAGATGAGTCCCCATAGCGGTTTGGAAACTTTCCCAAAATCAGGAAGTAAAGATACTTCTGCGGTCTAAGTTAATCTCCAATGGAACACCATGAAGAGAAATTATCCGAGAAGCATATAACTTCACTAGATGGCTAGCAGTTATACTCTCCCGAACCGGAAGAAAATGAGCCAGTTTGGAAAGGCGGTCGATCTCCACAAAGATAGCATTATTCCCTCTCTTAGTCCTGGGAAATCCGGTAATGAAATCCATACCGACCTTATCCCATTTCCATTCAGGAATACCTAAAGGTTGAAGGGTGCTACCAGGCCTTTGTTGTTCTTCTTTCACGTGATGACAAACGTCGCAATTAGCAACGAACTGAGCAATTTCTCTCTTCATCCTAGTCCACCAGAACCTCTAGCATAGGTCCTGATACATCTTGGTACTACCCGGATGAATTGTGAGAGGAGAATCATGAGCCTCCTTAAGAATCAGCTACTAAAGATGTTGGCTCTTGGGAACCACTAAACGGTTCTAGAAGAACACCACACCTTGATCATCAATAGAGAATTCCTTAGCGATACCGCTAACGAGGTACTCTTTGATCCGGGAAATACCCTTATCATGCTTTTGGCTAGCTATAATTTGATCCTTAAGAGTAGGTTTCGCCACGAGGTTGGATAAAAATCCTTGAGGAACAATGTGAAGGTTCAACTTCCAAAATTCCTCATAGAGATGTGGTTGACCTTGTTGTAACATCAGGTTATTACTATAAGACTTACGACTTAGTGCATTAGCCATGACATTAGCTTTCCCCGGGGTGTAAGTTACCCTTAAGTCGTAATCTGTAATCAACTCAACCCATCGTCTTTGCCTGAGATTCAAATCTGGCTGGGAGAAAATATATTTCAGACTTTGGTGATCAGTGTAAATTTTGCAACGATTACCCAGAAGGTAATGTCGCCAGGTTTTCAGTGCATGGACCACAGCTGCAAGCTGAAGATCATGTGTTGGATAATTATCCTCATGTGGACGAAACTGTCGATGTCGTGGATTTATCACGGCAGATGTCCGGGTGAATGGACTTGGATTCGAGGCCATCGCTAATGGGGTGGACACAAAGGGGTTGATCGGGATGAAAGACACCGATTTACCCAGGTTCGGCCCCTCAAGTCGAGGTAATAGCCTACGTCCTGCTTGTGTTTCTATTGCTTGTGTATCGATTACAAGGAGCTAGAAGCTTGACCTAGTTCTCGATAACATGTCCTCTACGTCGCCCCGTGTCTGCCTTTATATAGGAGGTCAAGACCACCGGGTCGTTACAATTGTTAACCGAGTCTTATTGTATGTCCGAGTCTCTCTCTATCTTCTTGGCCAAGCTGTCTTTGAGACGGCTTACACGCCCGGGTCTTCTTCGTCCGGGCCGTCGTACGGCCCACACCTTGAACCGCCTATTTTCCTGGGCCACCAGTCTTATGGCTCACCCTTGGGCCGGCTCACGAGCCAGCAACATGACCCGGAGCCTCTAGGGCGGGTCATATTGCGGGGTTATATCCCCAACATTAAGCCCCAGGTTGAATTGAGCTTGCTCACTTCATCCTTCTCTTCTGATTTTGGGGAGTCACCCGTAAATGACCCGGCGTGACGTCATCAGATCCACTGACGTATCACCCAATCTTTCATTAAACAGTCATCTCGAGAATCGAGGCGTCCGCCTCGGTCAAACGGTGTCGTCGCCTGGATTCTCGCGCCTTCCTCATTACCTCCTTAAATACGACCCGTGCGGGTCGAAGCCTTTCACTCTTCCTACTCATGCCTTTTCTTCTTCTGCCTGTCACCGCCGCTCCAGCGTCCTCGTCGTCCGGTGCCGTCTTCGCAGCTACACCGACCGGGCCGCTGCATCACCCGAATTCATACCAGAGACCTTCCGCCTCCGCCGCGACATCTCCGGTGAGTTCTCCTTCTTCTTAGATCGCCCACCACCATAGTGGAGTTTCACCGGGGGCTCCGCCGCCACTGCTCGGGCTCCGGCACTGCCATCGCGAGTATATCTCGATGCCGTTGGTGCCTTTAGAGTGCGCTCTCGCCTCGCCATCGCCCGCGGGCCGGCCGCGCGTAATGCGCGGACCACGATGGCTCCGGTCCATTTTCTTTTCTTCCTCTGTTCATCGCTAGGTCAGGATTAAAATCCTTTTCTCTGATTTTGTAGATCCATAGCCATAGTAGTACTTTACGGAATCCGTTTTTTAGGACTTAGCAGATTTTCAATCTTCCTTTCCTCTGTTGAGTCGCTAAGCTTCTGTAGCTCTCATCAACCGGGTCTTTCCACATTATCCGTAGAACCCTTAAACCTGTAAGCCGTCATAATATTTGCTTGTGCTTAACTGATCACGCCCTTTACCTTGCATAGTATTTTAAGCCGCCAATATGTCTCGTGCGTCCAACTCATGCAACTGGGTTGGTTCTTGCGTTACGGAGGAGTACTTAGTAGATTATGTTGAAGCGGGTACTCTCCCTCCCAATGAGGTCCTCAATTGGCGGGTTCCGGGTAAAGAGACTCGGCCTTCTCCCCAAAAAGGAGAGATAGTAGTCTTCACTGATCACATCGAGCGAGGGTTCGTGCCGCCCGACTCTAATTTTCCGGGATGATCTTCATTTTTACAAGCTCCATCCTCAAGAATTGGCCCCCAACTCCGTCTCAAACATCTGCAACTTCCAAGTTCTCTACAAAGCTTATCTGCAAACTAAGCCGTCCGCGGGGTTCTTTCGAGAGTTCTTCTATGCCAACCGCCAAACTGAAATGAAGGGTGGTTCGAGTCTGGAGTTGGCAGGATTGGAATAAGACGTGGTTCTACTGCCAAGAGACCTCTCTTGAGAAAGTGCACTCGTTGGCGGGTTACCGCCCCTCCCGGCTTAGGATAGACACAGAGCTTCCCGGCCGGCTCTCAGCCTCAGAGCGGGCCAGATACGAGCCGCTCCACACCAAGATCAAAGCGCTCTTGGCCAACGGTTTAATAGGATTGGATTTGATCCGCTGCTGGATATCCTGGCGGATCATGCCTTTAAGCCGCAGAGGTCGGCTTATGTGCGAGTACGAAGGCAAATATGACAGCTCGTTGTGCTTCAACAAGTCAACACTGACAGAGGATGATATTACCACTACCATCCGGAGCCTTGTCCACGAAGCCTCCGGCTCATGCAGTGCCATCGGCCTGGCGCCTTTCTGCGTCAATAATCCGGCTCCCGATGTAAGTTAATCTCTTCCCATCCGTCTCTTAGATGTTGCTTGTACTTTGTTGATTTGGTATTCATTCTCCGAGTCATTCCTGTAGGCCGACTCAGACTTCTGGAAGAAGGAATATGTTGCCCCTCCAAAGAAATCCAGGAAGAAGGGCGCGATCAAGGGGGCTAAAAAAGATGCCTCTCAAGAGAATTTGTTTGACCCGCCACCATCATACAGCTCAGAGGTAATACTTTAATTGGTTTGCTTGATCTGTTACCTTCCTGCTTTATTAATGCTTGTTTTACTCGCAGGATGAAGTGGAAACCAGCCGCACCAATGCTCCTGAGGTAAATTATGTTTCTTCTAGCTCAGAATGTTTCGTCCCCCGAAAGCCGCAGCGGGTTATCAGAAAAGTTCCTCTTTCTCACCCTCTTCCCCACCTGGCTCCCGATTTTCTCTTGAAAAAGCAACAGCAGGCCGAGTGTCGACAGACTCGAAGCACCGCCTCTACTGAGCTCGTGTCAGGGTTACCAAATTTTCCGGCTCCAAAGAAAAGCCCCGCAGAGGTTTATGTCTCTACTTTTCCTTTGACTTTCCTTTGTAAACTTGACACTTTCTCATCTTTCTATTTTATTCTTTTTAGAAATCCCCTTCCTCCGATGACTCTTTGGCGTCAGTTCTACCACCGCCCAAGATCAATCCGCTGTAAGCATTCCTTACTATGATATCCAGATATCCGGCGCTTAATATGATAGCAACATCTTCGACTGCTGATCGTTCTATTTTGCAGTGCTCAAGCCAAGCGTCGCAAGACCAGCAAGCCCTCCCCCGGCCCTGTTATCCAAGACCCAGAGCTTGAACAACCGGAGGAGGCTAAAGCAGAAGAAAATCCACAAGCTGCCTCCACAGAACCGACTGCTGTCGATGTCATCATGAAGAGCCCTCCAAGGGCTCCTTCAAAACCGGTGACTCCTGCCAAAACCCCTGAAACTCCAGATGTTGTTATCACTGGGTCTGGTCATCAAACTCCTCTGGCTCATGTGCTGACCAAGCATACAGAGCCGGCCGAGGCCTCGAAGAAGCTGAACTTTGAATCTTCGTACGAGAAGATGACAGTCGAGGAGCTCCACGCCGGCTATATAAACCGGGTTACCACCAGCCGAGATCTGGAACTTCGGCTGGTCTCTTTAATGAAGACAAAATACGAGGTACTCTTCTTGCTGCCATACCCTTACTTAGCCCCCAAGAACCGGTTCAATGTACTCAATCATTGAATTGGGTCTTTGTTTAAGTTTTTGTTAGAAAAAAATCATAGCCATTGTCCCCTAGAGTCGGCTTAATTTTCCAAAATTGAGTAGGATCTTTCTTTAGATAACTTAAACTGCCAGTCGTAGCCCCCAAGGGCCGGCTCAAGCTTGATAAAGTTGAGTCGGATCTTTAGTGTAGATATCTTGAAGAATTGCCTGTAGCCCCCAAGGGCCGACTCAAAACTTAACAAAGTTTGAGTCGGGGAATCCATTAGAAGTAAATTGAAGAGCCATAGTGTAGCCCCCAAGTTCCAGATTAACTTTGAAGAAGATGAACCGGAACTACATTGCATACTCAAAGATCAAACATACATTAGCCCCCAAGTGTCAAATATATTGCTTGCAATCTGTTTGAGACTTGCATAATCTTTGCTGTCAACACTGATCATTTGATATGACCTTTCCTTCGGCGGCTTATCCTGTATTTTGATGTTTTGCAGAAGACTTCAAGCGAAGCCGGGTCTCAATTGGCGGATCTGAAGGCCAACTTGGCGGCTCAGCAAGAAGCCCGAAGCATTGCTGACGAAAAGTGTCGGCTTCTCTCTAAAGAGCTTGCCAATGCCACTGCTGAGCTTACCTCTTTCAAAGAAACGGCAGAATCTGAAAAGGCCTCTCTGACCAAACGGGCGGACGACGCCGACCATCGGCTTATAGCTGTGGCGGAGGAACTCCTTGGCCTGAAGCGACACATCGCGAAGATGTCAGCCGCCCTATTTGGTAAGCTTATGTTTTACTTTGTATTTTAACATTGCTATTGAAAAACTGGCGACTCATTAGCTTTATCCGGCTTATCCATGTCCCAGGAGCCGGCAGTTGGCTTCTGATAGCCTTTTGCCACTGAAGGCCATCTACACCTTTGCGGAACAACTATATTGCGGCGCCATCTTCACGATCAAGAGTGTTCAATATAAGGAGAAGATCCCCACCGCTCTGAAAGGGGTCTTGGAACTCTTCTCCACCATGCCAAAACAGATTAAAGAACTGAAGAAATCAGCTTTTCGTCAAGGAGCAGTCGCTGGATTGAGCCGGGCTCCGGCCTTCGCCCCTGAGCTGACGCCGGCTGAAAGGATGGATGGCTATCCATTGAAGAAAGACGACGGCTCAGAATTCACAGAGGTGGACTACATCCAGTGTGTCAAGGACTCCCGCTTCTTGGCGTCTGTACTTGGAGATGAAGCCAACTTAAATGTCTACCAAGCGGCTTATGATGGCGAGGATAAGAGGATCCGCGGGCCTCTCTACGAGTGGAAATCTCTAACACCCGCCAAAGTAAGGAACTCTTACCTAATGATCTCGACACGTCTCCCTTTTTTGAAGAAGGGTCCTTTGCCGCGCTGGCTGACTGCAACTGGGATTCGTAAACTCTCCAGATAAAGCCAGTAAAAGAGCCGGAGCAAGATGATCCGGCCGTCTGACTTTGCATTTTGTAACCTTCTGAGCGATGGATCATGCAATGACCCACCATGGGCGGAAGAAACTTGGTAATGCCTTTGCTCCTTCTGAGAGCAATTTTTGTAATAGCATAAGGATGACTTTGCCGTTCTAAAGATAGTGTCGGTTGTATATATTTCCATCTCTTTGTGTATACTTTCCGTCTCTCCGTGTTTCAATTTGATGTGTTGCCGGCTCTCCATTGATTGATCGCTCCTTTGCATAAATATACCTTGAGGTTTTCTAATGAGGGGTGTTTGTCTTTGAAGACGTCATTCCTTCTCCAGAAGATTAGAGCCGGATAATATCTTTGAAAACTTGACTTTTGTCAACTGGAGCAACATGGCTCCTGCTCTTGTCGGATGAATCCATTAAGGAGCCGGTTGTCTTAGGATAATGTAAGTTATACCTGATGGTAAGAAGCCTCTATGGACAACTACAGCTATTGATTAACCGGAAGCGGCCTAAAGCAGGCTATATGAAGGGTAATGTAAGCTATACCTAACGGTAAGAAGCCTCCTTTTAAGAGCAAATGTTGTATGCGCGAACGCCGGCTGTCGATGGGAGATGTAAGCTATACCCCAAGGCAAGAAGCCTCCATCGACAGCCGCGGCTAATAATTAGCCTGAGACGGCATAAAGCCGGCTGTTTGAAAGGAGATCTAAGCTATACCCGAAGGCAAGAAGCCTCTTTCAACAGCTACAGTTGATAAGCAACTGAGTTTTGGCGTAAATGCCGGTTGTTAGAGTGAGATAAGCGAACCCGTCGGTAAGAAGCCCCCTTCGACAACCGCGGTTAATAAGTAACCCGAAGTGGCATAAAGCCAGCCATTAGGGTGAGATAAGCGACACCCGTCGGTAAGAAGCCCCCTTCGATGGCCGCAGTTGATAAGCAACTACAATTTGGTGTACACGCTGTTGTCTTAGGGTCATGTAAGCTATACCAACCGTAAGAAGCCTCCATCAACAACAATGCTTAATGTAACCAAACTAGGCATAAAGCCAACAGTGCAAGGGAGATGTAAGCTATAACCGAAGGCAAGAAGCCTCCTTGCAACAGTTTAAAAGCCAACTGTGCAGGGGAGATGTAAGCTATACCTAAAGGCAAGAAGCCTCCCTGCAACAGCGCTTGATAGGGCATAAAGCCAAGTTTACAAGGGAGATGTAAGCTATACCCGAAGGAAAGAAGCCTCCTTACAACAGTTTAATAACAGCTGGCTGCGCAAAGGAGATGTAAGCTATACCCGAAGGCAAGAAGCCTCTTTGCAACAGTGCTTAATTGGGCATAACGCCGGCTGTGCAAGGGAGATGTAAGTTATACCCGAAGGCAAGAAGCCTCCTTGCAACAACATAAAGGCAGACTATGCAGGGGAGATGTAAGCTATACCCGAAGGCAAGAAGCCTCCCTGCAACAGTGCTTGATAGGGCATAAAGCCGGATGATAGATCAGCAGTTTTGATGGCGAAAAAACCACTTCAACTCGAATTTTTGAGCCGGAAAAATTTCACCTTGATTGCACAAAGATATACATAAGAGCAGAGGCCCCGGTTTTTGCGGTGATGCTAGCTTTTACTCATGTAAAGTTGATATATACAATGATAGCGGCTTTCAACGCCTGCTAAGTAAAGTATGGTCATAGATGCGCGATATTCCATGGCCGCAACGTCTCTTGACCCGCCGTTTCCGACTCATCTCAGATATCAATGAGGTAATATGACCCATTGTTAAGGTTTCTGCTGATCACAAAAGGCCCCTCCGATGGTGGAGATAACTTATGCATTCCAGATTGGTCTTGAATCAACCGGAGCACCAGGTCACGTTCCTGGAACATCCAGGTCTTCACCCTGCGGCTATGATAGCATCGCAGGTCTTGTTAATAAATTGCCGACCTGGCTACTGCTAACTCCCGTGCTTCATCCAAGGCGTCCAACCATCTTGGCATGCTACCTCATTGTCCGTCTCAACATAAGCCGCTACCCTTGGTGAGTCGTGCCGAATATCGCTAGGTAGAACCGCCTCAGCACCATAAACCATGAAGAAAGGCGTGAAACCTGTAGATCTGTTAGGGGTAGTTCTGATGCTCCATAAGACGGAAGGCAACTCCTCAACCCAACATCCGGGTGTCCGCTCCAAAGGAACCATGAGCCGTGGTTTGACTCCTCTTAAAATTTCCCGATTGGCTCGTTCCGCCTGACCATTAGACTTTGGATGTGCCACGGCTGAAACATCAAGCCGGATATGCTCCTTCTCACAGAACGCTTTCGTAGCTCCTTTGGATAGATTTGTTCCATTGTCCGTAATGATACTGTGCGGGTAACCAAAGCAATAGACCAGCTTCTTAATAAATTGAACCATTGTAGCCGCGTCACATTTGCTGACCGGCTCTGCCTCTACCCACTGAGTAAATTTATCAATCGCCACCAGAAGGTGTGTTTTCTTATCCTTGGATCTCTTGAAAGGTCCTACCATATCAAGCACCCAGAATGCAAAAGGCCATGTGATTGGTATCATCATCAACTCTTGAGCCGGAACGTGAGCACGCCGGCCAAACTTCTGACAGCCGTCACACTTACGTACTAAGTCTTCTGCGTCCTTGTGAGCCGTCAACCGGAAAAACCCATGTCGAAAAGCCTTGGCCACTAAAGATTTGGACCCGGCATGATGTCCATAGTCGCCAGCATGAATTTCACTCAAGATCTGTCGGCCCTCCTCGGTGAGACACATCGCTGAAAGACACCCGTCACACTACACTTATGTAACTCACCATTGATAATCGTCATAGATTTAGAATGCCGGCTGATCTTCCTGGACAGATCCTCCTCCTGGGGCAACTCGCCGCGTGTCAGATACGCCAAATAAGGAATAGTCCAGTCTGGGATAGCATGCAGAGCCGCCACCAATTCCGCCTCCGGGTCAGGAATAGCCAGATCCTCCTTAGAGGGTATCTTGATAGTCGGATGATGCAATACGTCCAGAAAAACATTAGGTGGTACCGGCTTTCGTTGAGAACCTAACCGTGATAAGGCATCAGCTGCCTCATTCCTACGACGATTAATATGATCCACCTGGTACCCCTTGAAGTGACCGGCAATGATATCAACCACCTATCGATAAGCCACCATCCGCGGATCCTTGGAGTCCCAAGTACCTGAAACGTGCTGAGCCACAAGATCTGAGTCGCCTAAACATCTGACCCGGCTTAAGTTCATCTCTTTAGCGACTCTGAGACCATGGAGCAGTGCCTCATACTCACCTGCATTATTAGTGCAAGGAAACATTAACCGGAGCACATAACAAAACTTGTCACCCTTCGGGGAGGTGAGAACAACCCCTGCACTGGACCCCTCTAGCTGCTTGGACCTATCAAAGTGTATAGTCCAATATGTGTTATCCGGCTTATCTTCGAGAGCTTGACATTCTGTCCAATCATTTATGAAATCCACCAAAGCTTGAGACTTTATTGCTGTACGAGGAACATATTTGATGTTAAGAGGACCCAGCTCTAAGGCCCACTTGGCAATCCTCCATGTGGCTTCTCTATTTTGAATGATATATCCCAATGGGGCGGAATAGATCACGGTTATCTGGTGCCCCCAAAAGTAGTGTTTTAACTTGCGGTTAGCCAAGAAAACTCCACTGATGTAATAAACCGGCCTTTGCACATGATATTCCTTCGCTGCCTCCTTGCGCTCAACCACAACTGCTACACTGACCGCTCTGTTGTTAGATGCCACATAAAGGAGCAATGAATCTTTCTCAGCCGGAGCGGCCAACACTGGCGGCACAGTCAACTCTTTTTTAAGAGCTTCAAGTGCTTCAGCCGCTGCCTTGCTCCACTTAAACTTGTCTGTCTTCTTCATCATCTGGTATAAGGGAATGGCCTTCTCCCCAAGCCGGCTTATGAACTGGCTCAACGCAGCAATCCGTCCTGCAAGGCGCTGAACGTCATTAATGCACGTCGACTCTCCTAAAGAAGTGATAGCCTTAATTTTATCTGGGTTAGCCTCGATGCCCCGCTCAGAGACTAAGAAACCCAAAAGCTTTCCTGTCGGAACACCAAAAACACACTTAGTCGGGTTATGCCTCATTTTGTAGACCCGGAGATTGTCTAAAGTTTCCTTCAGATCCTCTAGGGGAGTTTCTTTCTTTGTGGATTTAACCACGATGTGGTCTACGTAAGCATGTACATTTCGGCCAATCTGACTATGAAGGCAGTTCTGCACACATCGTTGGTAAGTCGCCTGGGCACTCTTGAGCCTGAAAGGCATGGAGACGTAGCAGAACGCCCCAAAGGGTGTAATAAACGATGTCTTCTCCTGATCTTTCATTGCCATCTTGATCTGATGATAACCTGAATATGCATCCAGGGAGCATAAACTTTCACACTCGGCTATAGCATCAATAATCTGATCGATACAAGGGAGTGTAAAAGGGTCAGCCGGGCAAGCCTTGTTAAGGTCCCAGTAATCTATACACATACACCAGGTGCCGTTCTTTTTGACCACTAGCACCGGGTTAGCCAACCACTCCGGGTCTGCAGCCAAGAGCCGGACAACTTCCTCCCCAATAGCTTTACGTCTCTCTTTGTTGAACCATCGTAGAAACTGTTTAATCGGCTTAAACTTCGGATCCACATTAAGGTTGTGCTCAGCGAACTCTCTCGATACACCCGGCATGTTAGAAGGCTTCCATGCATAGATGTCTCGATTCTCACGAATGAATTCAATGAGCGTGCTTTCCTATTTGGGATCCATGTGAGACCCAATGATGAACTGCTTGGATGAGTCGCCCAGATTGAAATCTACTGCCTTGGTATCATCTGCCGAAAACTTGAGTGGCGGCTCAACTTCCGTAGTAGGCTTCTTCAGCGGGGTCATATCCTCCGGGTCAACGTTTTCCCTATAGAACTTCAGCTCCCGCTGGGCACAACTAGACTCTGTATACGCCGCATCTCCTTCCTCACATTCGAGAGCTGTTTTCCGATTACCGTGAATGGTAATTGTACCATTTAAGCCGGGAATTTTGATTTGTAAATAAACATAGCAAGGCCTAGCCATAAATTTGGCATAAGCCGGCCTCCCAAACAGTGCATTATAGGGACTTTTGATTTTAACCACCTAAAACCACAAGGACTCCACCCTGTAATTATACTGATCGCCAAAAGCCACTTCCAAAGAAATCCGGCCCACCGGGTATGCCGACTTACCCGGGACCACACCACGAAAGACGGTGGAGGAAGGTTTAAGGTCTTTGTCCAGCAACTTCATCCACCGGAAAGTGTCATAATAAAGGATGTTGATACTGCTGCCTCCGTCCATGAGCACCTTGTTCACCATATAGCCATTCACCTGAGGGGGCACAACTAAAGCTAGCCGGCCCGGGTCACCTACCCGCGGCGGGTGATCCTCCCGGCTCCACATTATGTCATACTCAGACCATGGTACATACCGCGGGAGAGCCGGAGCAACCGCATTAACCGCTCGCCTCCGCAACTTCTCGTCTCGTTTACTGTGACCGGTCGTGAACACGTGATACTATCCAGAACTGAGCTGCCTCGGGTTACTCTAAAACCCGTATTGATTGCGCTGCTGCTGCTACTAATTGTTGTTATTGCTCTTGTTGCCAAGATGTTGTTGGTGCCCCCCTTGGTTATTCTAACCCGGATGCCCGGCTCCTAAACCGCCGGCGCCGAATCCAGCCCCTGATCCATCGTGCCCTGAGCCGAGGTGGGCCACCGCCATGGTTATTACGTGGTTGGGAATGCTGGCTTTTGAATCTCTGCATGATAAAGCAATCACCCCACCAATGTAACGCCGGTTTATCAGGTGTGCTGTGCTCCGGACAAGGCTTCTTAGGCACTTCTTCTAAATTGAAAGGACCTCTGTTCCTTTGGTGAAACAGCCTGAATTTTCCGTTCCCCTTGGGATGGTTCTGTTCTGTGTTGGTGTTTGCCACTAGCTCTCACCCGCCATCAGCGTTCTTCCGTTTATTCTGATTCCCATTGTTCACAAAGCCTTTGCCTTGATTGTTCTTCTTCCGTTGATTTTCTTTCTCATCATCCGAGCCTGGATCCTTGGTGTTATCTGAGTCGGCATACTTTGTCAGGGCCGTCATGAGCTCTCCCATATCCTGACACATGCGCTTGAGCCGGTCGAGCTTCTGTTTCAATGGAACAAAATGACAGGTACTTTTCCAGAATAAGCACCGCTTGAGCCGCCGTGATGTGCTCTGAAGAGTGAATAAGTGTCGACACCCGCCGGACCCAATGATGGGCCGACTCATTTTCCTATTGAACACAATGGTCCAAGTCTACAATGGTCATAGGCTGCTTACAGGTCCCCTGAAAATTCTTAATAAACTTCACTCTCAGCTCCGCCCATGAACTTATCATGTTAGGCGGCAGACCTTTCAACCATGTGCGAGCCGGACCCTCAAGCATCATGATGAAATATTTTGCACATACCGCCTCACTGTCGTCCAGCATCTCCATGGCCAGCTCATAACTCTCAAGCTAAGCCTCAGGGGGTAGATCAGTTGTGTAATTCGGAACTTTTCGAGACACCTTAAAATCTTTCGGTAATCGTTCACTTCTCAGAGCCGGAGTTAAACATGGCACCCCTACGGCTCTGGTACTAACTACTCCCATTGAGATGGAAAGTGCCGGCTCTGGACGGGTTGCCGCTATCTCCGCCTCTCGCCTGTTCCTCGCCCGGTCCGCGAGGGCTTGTGCATCTAGATCCGCCTAGTCGTCCTCCGGTGGTCCCCGACGTGGATGACTACTAGAACACGCGAGTGACTTGTAGCGTCGGCTGAAACTTCGACTGGGGAGGGGGGTAGAGTGAACCCGGCTCCGGCTGTGAGCATATCTCTCTTGCTGGGCCATGGCCGTCTGTAAATATCCAATGGCGTTTCGCACGTCCTCCACAAAGGGTGCTTCATCCGGGATGGGAATCGTCCCATGCCGGGTGGCCACCGCCACCATGTTCTCGGTCAGGTTAGAGTAATGGCCCGCCGGTGTCGAAAAAGCTCTAAGTGAAGTTTGGTTATGCTGGGGTGGATAAGTTGCCATGCATTCCATCGGGCAGCTTTCCGGCGCGCCCGCAATCCGCCCCGCACCAGGGGTATTAAACAGGTTCCTTGCTTCGTAACGTTCTGGCAGACGGGATTGATGCCTCCTCTGATGCACCATGGCTACTGACCTTTGTTCCAGCTCCATATGGAAAGCATCTGCCTTGATACGCTCTGCTTTCTTCCTCCATCCGGATCTTCAGCTCAGCCATCCTTTGTCGTTCCTCTGCCAACCGGGGCTTGATCCGTGCCACCTCTAGATTCCGGGCTGCTTGATTATCTGGTGTTACTTCCGTGGCCATGAGAGCTGTAAGCTCATCCATCAATTCCACTAGAACCTGAGCCGGTGGCGGCAGGCTATCACCCGCTGTGGCGTCTCCCGCAGCTGTGTGACCGGCGGCAGGAGCCGATCCTGCCATGAACACCGCCGCATGAGCCAGGGGTCTTGGAGCATCCAACTCAAAGCCCTCTACCTCAGAATAGGTGTCGTAGTAGCCCCCAAGGCCACCGTTACTGAGCCGATACACTGACTCTGTCTCCCCACTAGAGGACTCATGTTCCGAGAAAACAAGAGTTCCCTGTGACCCGGACGCTTCCAGGTCCATACCTTGAGTGAAGCCCACGAGAACATGCTTTTGACCTGGATGGGCACGGGCAGGCTGCACACCACTCGTAGATTGGAGACGCCGAGACGGCTCGACGATGTTGGTGCAGATGTCCGGCCCGGGTGTAGATCCATCAACCTTTCCAATGAAAACCTGGATCCCGCCAAACGGAACTCGGAATCCATACTCCATAGAATCAGCATCAAGCCCCTAGCCGGCGTCGTCGATGTAGAGCCGACCACGGCGACTCTTGCTTATCCTTTCAACCACATATCCCTCGAGCCCTAGGAGAGAGCCCTTTGAGAAATCAACACCACCAAGCGCTAGCCCTAAGGTGGGCGCCAACTGTCGTGGATTTATCACGGCAGATGTCCGGGTGAACGAACTTGGATTCGAGGCCATCGCTAACGGGGTGGACTCAAAGGGGTTGATTGGGACGAAAGACACGGATTTACACAGGTTCGGCCCCTCAAGTCAAGGTAATAGCCTACGTCCTGCTTGTGTTTGTATTGCCTATGTATCGATTACAAGGAGGTAGACGCTTGACCTAGTTCTTGATAACCTGTCCTCTACGTCGCCCCGGGTTTGCCTTTATATAGGAGGTCAGGACCACCAGGTCGTTGCGATTGTTAACCGAGTCTTATTGTATGTTCGAGTCTCTCTCTATCTTCTTGTCCAAGCTATCTTTGAGACGGCTTACACGCCCAGGTCTTCTCCGTCCGGGCCGTCGTACGGCCCACACCTTGAACCGCCTATCTTCCTGGGCCACCAGTCTTACGGCTCACCCTTGGGCCGGCTCACGAGCCAGCAACATGACCCGGAGCCTCCAGGGCAGGTCATATTGCGGGGTTATATCCCCAACAGTCGAGATGCGTATGAAATCACATGACAATCTTGCATGAGAATGCAACCTGATCCTTGTCGCGAGGCGTCGCAATAGATAACAAAGTCCTTAGAGAAGTCTGGTGACACCAGAACGGGAGGAGAGGTCAGTCGTCTTTTCAACTCCTGAAAACTGTGCTCGCATTGTGGAGTCCACTCGAACTTTTTATATTTCTTGAGGAGTTCAGTCAGAGGTTTCGCAACCTTGGAGAAATTCTCGACCAAGCGGCGACAATAGCTCGCCAAGACAAGGAAACTCCAAACTTGCTTAACCGATTCAGGTTGAGTCCAATCAAGGACGGCCTGAACTCTCTCGGGATTGATAGCAATACCTTTACCAGAGATTACGTGGCCCAGATAGGTAACCTCTGGCAACCAAAATTCACACTTGGAGAATTTGGGATACAGACGATGCTCTCGATGTTTCATGAATACCAGCCTTAGATGCTCAACATGTTCCTGTTCGTTCTTCGAGTAGATGAGTATATCGTCGAGGTAAACCATGACGAATTTATCCAAATATTCCATGAAGATCGATTTCGTCAAGCGCGAGAAAGTGGCTAGGGAATTGCTTAAATTGAAGGACATGATGGTGTACTCGTATTGGCCATAACGAGTAACAAAAGCCGTTTTTGGAATGTCCCCGTTTCCAATTCTGATTTGATGGTATCCCAACCTCAAATCCATTTTGGAAAAGAAGGAGGATCCAGCGATTTGATCATACAAATCGTTGATCCTAGGGAGCGGATACTTGTTCTTTATGGTGACCATATTCACTGGCTGATAATACACAACCATCCGATCCGATCCATCCTTCTTCTTGACGAAGAGGACAGGACAAGCCCATGGAGAAGAACTAGGACGGATGAAACCTTTCTTCAAAGCCTCATCGAGTTGGATCTTAAGTTCGGCTAGTTCTAAGGGTGACATCTTATAAGGTCTTCTGGCTATTGGGATAGTCCCTGGAATGAGCTCTATCACAAACTCAACATCTCTGACAAGTGGAATTCCTGGCAGTTCTTTTGGAAATTCATCTGGAAAGTCACGGACTACTGAAATATCTTCTAATTCTGGTTAGCATTGAGGGAATAGAGTTGGCGCTTGGCTGTTCGAGTGGAGACATTAACTATCTCACCCGATGGATGTGTAAGTTGAACATTCCTAGTATGAGTATATATCTTAGCATAGTGGGCTTTCATCCAATCCATGCCTAGAATGATATTGATGTCCGAAGACTAGAGGGCTATCAAAGATGCTAGGAAGACTAGCCTATCCACAAGAATCTCATTATCATGGCTCACTCTAGAAGTTTGCCACTTTGAACCAGGAGTCTGAACTACTAAAGGAGTAGGCATATCTCAAAAAGTCATGTTATGCAACTATGCATAACTTTCTGAGATGAAAGAATGAGATGCCCAGTAACAAACAGAACATACGCTGGATGACTATTGACAAGGAGCGTACCTAGGATAACATCAGGATCCTCAATTGCTTCCTCAACAGAAACATAGTTCACTCGTCCACGAGCAGGAGTTGGCCTCACATAGAAAGCTTTTCCCGGCTTCCCACATCCAGCCGGCTTAGCATTGTTCTGAGGACACTCACGGGAGTAGTGTCCTGGTTCCCCACATTTGTAGCACACAACGGTGACACAGGGAGCAACATTGGCAGGCGGACCTCCAAATGGCCTGGCTGGAGGGTTGGGCTGAGGTGGGCTAGGCGCTTGGAAGGATGGCCTCGCGGTTTATCTTAGCGGCAGAGCTGTGTTGGGCACCCACACCTGGTGTTTGTTGGAGCCCGAGCCAGATGCGAGGCTGAAGTCACGGTTGTGCTTCCTCGTGGCCTCATAGTCAGTGTGTCCAGTCTGGGCATTGATAGCCTTGTTGACGAGAGCCTGGAAGGTTGTGCACTCATGCAGGCGCAAATCTCAACGGAGCTCAAGATTAAGTCCCTTATAGAACCTAGCATGTTTCTTGGCATCAGTTGAAACTTCCTCCGGAGCATAGCGAGCAAGATTGACGAATTCACGACTATAGGCATCCACTGACAGTCTGCCCTAGGTGAAAGCATAGAACTCCTCTCTCTTACGATCCATCAGCCCTTCCGGGATATGATGGGTACGGAATGCCGCGCTGAATTCCTCCCAAGTTGGTGTGGGGACTGCGGGACGCATGGCTTCATAGCTTTCCCACCACATGTTGGTGGGTCCTTCCAAAAAGTAAGTAGAAAAGGTCACCTTGTTGGCCTCGAATACATTGGCAGCCTGGATCTTGCGGGACATGATGGTCAGCCAGTCATCCGCGTCGAGTGGGTCGACCGAATGATGATACTTAGGTGGGCACAACTTGACAAAATCACCGAGAGACATGCCATCATTGTGATCATTGCGGGGAGCACGTGCTGTGTTCTGCTCAATTCGTTCCAATAGCCTGTTGGTCTCCCTTTTATTCCGTTCGGCTTCAAGCATCACTTCTACCAAAGAGGGCGCATGTGGCAGGTTCTCTTGCCTTGGCTGGCTTCCCTCGCCCTGCTCGAGGGCAGGGACGGGGTTATTCCTAGTTGCCACCATCCTAGGAAAACAAACCCACAGCTTAGACATAGAGGACATCATCTCTAAGACATGAGATAAGGAGTGTACTGGACAACATGGCATGCAGGGTAAACACCCAAACAACATGGTAATAACAACTGCCATATGAACACCATGATTAATACACACCATGACATAGTTTAGTACAAGCCCAAGATGAAATACAAACTATGGAGAGATGACACATCTCATCGGAGGCATTACAAGCTTCCTATACATTATCTATCCACACCTCTGGAACTCAACCCTCAACCTCGGTCATATCCCACAAGACACGCAGGACTGTGGTGATACGACTACTACCATACTAGTACTAACATCCACGTACTCAACCATCGCCATAGAATGCCTAATATAGGTTACCCCCATGACCCGAGAGCTGAACCCGAGGATCTGGAAACACTCTAGCCTGTGATCCCTGGAAACCATAAGGACACGGATGTGTCCTTGGTCCCCTTGTTGGCAGCAACTACGGTCCTCGAAGAGGGTTGATGCCTCCAACATCGGGCCAGTCTACGTGTGCTGACAGATAAGTCCGCGATGGGGTTAGCATCTCCAAATCTCCATAGCCTGTCTGCATGACAGGTGCCAACTACGTCAGGGCTGTCCAAAGACGTGCACGGTAGCATAGAGCTCCATGCGGAGGGAACGTGCATCACAATCCCTGTTCTCCATCATCTGGGCGGTCACCTGCAGCCTAGGGTCCTCATGAGAATGATCATAGTAGGCTGCGCTAAGATAGCTATCCTCTCCTCCCATGAAAGCAGGAACATAACAGAACTCTGTGTTCTGAAGCAGACCATGGTGAAACCTCATGATAGTCAACATGGTGTAGGCGGCCTCCTGAACTACCATGTCTATGGTGACACCTAACCCATATGTTCAGTGAAGCGGCTTTGCAGCTCCAGGATATGAAGGATATATCTTAACAATACACAAATATTGGCTCTGGTTGAAATCTCGATACTAATCCTCCACTGTGTACTCTAGGTACCAACGGTAGCCAACCTCCGGCATAACTCTAACCAACATGGTCGTGTGACCTGGTACATCGATGCACCTGGTCAGACGGACCACCTGATGGGAAGGACGAGGGGGCATTTGAAACAGAGAATGATGCAAAGACATTAGAGACTCTAGAAGAAATTGGATAGCATAACGGCTGTAATTCCTCAAAACGGATTTTGAGACAACTACAAAAGATTGGGAAAGCATAACCACTCGACTTTCTAGACTCAAATCTCTTCTCCATCTGTTTTTGACACCAACAATACTCTAGTACCGACATTCACTTGCAAACAAGCTAGCTAGTAGTCCATGGTTAGTAACTGGTCATCCTAAGCAATAGATGAGAAGCCTAGCTCTTATCCCCATAGAAAAGATGAGAATGACTCAGAATAGAATAACTTGGGAAGAGGAGTAAAAAGAGCCTTAAGTTCCCTTCCACAATCAATTCCCTTACTTTTTTATAGTGTTTCTATACTCAACTTCGACCGGTTTGGCCTGGTAGTCCTACAGTCAGTCAGGCTCTAATACCAACGCTGTCGGGACCCTAATACTAAGTCATATGAATCCAGATTGTAACATATCACATCACTTTGCGGCCTCACACATGGTAAGCTCCACGGCTGCAGCCTAACCTTAGCCGGGACCGTTTGCGTCTTTTGGCTCATGTATGTGAACATGTCGCTGGCAATCAAACGACAGAGAACCTGGGCCGACATGACTAGTCGTAGAACCCAAGTGGCACATCCATACGAAAACAAGCATACGTAACCCAACAATACAGGTGTCAGCCTCAAGCATGTGTAGATGAGTCAAAGCAAGCTACAAGGACTCCTTTACGCCGTGGGACATAAATGTCATCACTGTACGTGGATGAGACATAGCAAGCTACAGGGACTCCATTACACTGCGAGACATTTCCCCGAAGGGACAAACACAACAACAAAGAAGGATACATGACGGTCAATCAATGTGTCTCGAGCAGTAGCAAGCTACCATGGCTCGATGGAAGCACAAAGAGACAGTTTCCCATAAAGAGTACTACTAAAGGCACACGACTAGGTGTCGGATCCCATACATACCGTTGCACGTCACACGTACGCACGACATGCCCGATATGCATAGATACAACTATGGCATCACAACATAACCATACAACAACACAACTTTCATTTAAGAGGCTCAGACGAGCCTTGCATAATATGTTCTTATAGATTGGGGTCACATGACCCAACACTCAAGTCATACAAACAAGTTCATACAAACCAAGAGGAAGCATAAAGTTGTGCGAGTATAGACAGATGAAAGGGTAAAAAGGCACATGGCCTGACTATCTACAGCCCGCCATAGGGCATAAGGTTGTAGTTGGGACACCAGCTAGGCATCATCGACATCTAGATAGAACCCACCCGATGGGTCCTGGGTCTCATCTGCAACATTTATTAAGAAAACATGAGTACAAACGTACTCAGCAAGTCTTTAGAACAAACCTAGTCTATTCATGCTCATGTATCAACAAGGGAAGTGGTGGAGTTTAAGTAGCAATGCTAGCTTTGACTCATGGCTAACCTACACTACACAATTTTAACTCTTTGTTTAAATTTTAGATATCACACACGAGTCCACTAACTCCATGACAATACACCAGCATGGATTCACTTCCCTCTCCTGGGAGAGTGCCATCCACGGTAGTCACACTTGTTTTGATATTTTTATGAGTATTCATTTGATTATCTATGAACAGCATAAGCTTTCCAAGTAGTCCATATCCGAGGATGGGGCTATTCGAATAGTTTCATACCCTGCAGGCGTGTACTTCTTCACACACGCTCTCGCCACTTATTGTTGTGTGCTCATAAAACCATGCACCTCGGCCACCTTCAAGTGGAAGCCCAGCGAGGGACTCGGTCACGACCGTCAATCACATAAGACCTCTAGTCCAGGCTATCGCCTAAGAGACTAAACCCGCACGGAAATCCGTCCGAAGTTTCTGCTACGGCCTCGAACAATGTGCGTAGGGTTCCCAAGCCCACCATTCGGGTGACACTTGGTACACCGTGCCACTGCCTACCGCGTCGTAACCCACCCCTAGGGTCAGCGCTACGCACGGCCTCCAGCATGCTATAAACACCAGAAACTACTTGCGACTCCTGAACTAAGGACTAAGCGACTGATAAGTCGAGCGGGGTCATATTTAAGGGCCCAGCATGTGGTAGTATCTAGTCTTGGATCACAAACACGAAACTCAGTTCCTAAGAATGGTCCCAATGAGACAACCCGCTATGTACTCCTACATAGCCTCTCATCGCTACCTTTACCAAATTGGGTTCATCATAAGCTTATCACATAGGAACAACATTGTTTCACCCTAGTTCATCAGCAGATGAATTAGACCTGACATAACTCTAAGCATAGCAAGCATAGCAAACGAAGTAAGCTAAGCACATCATGGTACAGGCATCTACCAGGTATGCTAGGGTGCAAGGTTTAGCTATTTCCTGTTACAATGACAGGTCTTGCAAAAGAATAGGTTCATCTACCGTGTATGACTGACAAGTGAACGTTTGTCCTAATGCAATAAACAAGAGCAGGAGAGAGAGAGTGGGATGTTATCGGAATGATCAAAGGGGGTTGCTTGCCTTGCTGGGTAGCAGGAAGGTTCTCTCCTTCGTTGGAATACTCGGGGGTATCCTCACAAGCAGGGCCTACCGCAATGCACATAATTAGCAATCAATACACGCAAGTGCAGCAATATGATGGATGATCATGACATGGTAGCATGTATGGATGAGCTAATGCAACTATTGTCCTAGTTAATTTGAAGTGAGTTTGAATATAGGTTCAAAGTCGTTCTTCATTTCATATTCCATATATTAGCCTATTAGTAAATGTCAATGTTCATCTACATAGCTTGCTCTAACATGTTTGGATTCATTGGATTTTCCTGATAATTTTCATACATAAATTGGTTTCATGTGATTTACACATTAATTTATATGAATTTTTGAAGTTTTAAACATTCTCTAGAATTATTTTAAAACTAGAAAATGAATTAGGGCGTCAACCTGACGTCACTACGACGTCAGCAGGTCAGCTGACCAGGTAGGTCAAACCTGATGTGCGGGAGACGCACGTCAGTGACACGGGCCTAATCCCCGCGCTGACCAGGGTTTGACCCGCAGCTGGGGCCCACTACTCGGTGGCTGGTGTGGCTGATTAGCAGGGGGATTAGCCCCTAATGACCCTACCACGTCAGAACAACAGAGGCCAGCCGGCGGCGACCAAAGGCACGATGGCGACTCGCCGGACTTGTGCATCCAGTGACCACTTGGCGCGCGGAGGACACCGGGAGGTAGCCCGTGCATGCGCACATCCAAAGCTGTGGTAGAGGGGGCTCGGGGGCCACCGGAGCTACGGTCGGTGACGAGCTGAGTGGCGGCGGGTTTCAGGTAGCTTGGGCGCGGCGTCTACAGCAAGGGGCAGGCCGCTAGAGGATGGGGAAACGATGCAGAGGCTCATGGCAGGGTTGTTAGGGAAGACGGCGAGCTCGAGGATGCGCAGACGGCCGCGTATCGCCGGAGAGGAGCTTTGATGGCCGGCGGGGGAGAAACGGCGGAGGCGTGCCACAGAGGGCTCCCGACGTCTTCTAGCTTCATGGGGAGGACGAGGGGGACACGGCGAAGCTTTGGCGGGCTCAGGGGGGCACGAGGGTGGCTGGAACTACGGCATTGTGGTGGCGATGGGCTCGGCCATGGCGAGCAGAGGGGGAGAAGTGAGAGAGAGAGCGCAGCGAGGGAGAGAGGGAGAGGAGAAAGGGGCCACAGCGAGGGGGGCCTCGTGCTGGTGCTCTCAATGGCCTCCAGGCCAGCAACCAGGCAGGGAGGAACTGTCCTGGCGCATGCCTGGACGCGGCGAGCATGTGCCCCTGTCCTCCTAGCGAGCATAGGCCAGCTGGGCTGGCTTCTCCGGGGCCTTTTCCCTCTTTTTTTCTTTTTCTCTCTGTTTTCTAATTCTGACATTTGTTTTATTTCTTTTTCAGGAACAAATGCTTTTATAAAATATCCCAAAAGTTTTATATAATTAAGTTTGAATATTTCAAACTCCTATAAAAAGTTTTAGGATATTTTGAAATATAAAGTAATGATAATGCTTTATTTGACATTTTCAGAGGCTTTATTATTTATTTTTAAATTGCTATAATTGTTCAAATATTTAAAATGGCCCCTGATATATTCATGTCCATATTTATCAAACATAGGGAACATTTTGTATGGGCGTTTTGTGTTTGTTGAGTTTTCACAAACTTTTAATTAATTTGATTCCAATGTGAGCTTGGGGTTTCTTTTAATCCCCATTTCATGTAGATGCAAAGTTGAAATATGATGCACACACATGTTGTCCTATGACATCTAGCTAGGGATGATGTTACGAACTCATTCTTTATTTATATTTTTGTAATACCTACTATAATCTAACTTCTCCATGACTCATACCCCCCGATACGACCCATAGATACATCAAAATAAGCAAACAACACAAAGAAAACAGAGTCTATCAAAAACACAACAATTTGTAGAAATCTGTAAACTTCGAATACTTCTGGACCTGTAAAAATTAGGAAAAATTAGGAAAAACCATGGAAATTTGTGTAGAAATACTTTGTAAAAATTTCAAATCGATTTGACACTCTAAAAAATTCAGAACAATCCTGGACTGAGCGCAAAAGTTTCTGTTTTCCAGCAAGATCAAATCAACAACTACCATAGATCACCCCAGAGGTTTTACTTGGCTCAAACAATAATTTAAAAACAAAAACACAATTACTATAGAAGTAATAATGAGCCAAACACACCAAAACAGAAGTAAAAATCTGAAAGCAAAATAAAATTGGATTACCTCCCAACAAGTGCTATTGTTTAATGCCCCTAGCTAGGCAAAAAGCAATAGGTCTAGGTATTGTCATCTTTGGTATGCATCCATAAGTAGATCTCATGATATATTCATAAGTTAATTTTATTTTATTTCTAGGAAAGTGTTCCATACCCTTCCTTAATGGGAATTGGAATCTAAGATTCCCTTCCTTCATATCAATAATTGCACCAATCGTTCTAAGGAAAGGTCTACCAAAAATAATAGGACATGTAGGATTGCAATCTATGTCAAGAACAATGAAATCTATGGGCATATAATTCCTTTTTGCAACAATAAGAACATCATTAATTCGTCCCATAGGTTTATTTATAGTGAAATCCGCAAGATGCAAATTTAAGGAGCAATCATCAGATTCACGGAAACCTTACACATCACATAAAGTTTTCGGAATAGTGGAAACGCTAGCACCCAAATCACACAAATCATGGCACTCGTAATCTTTAATATCAATCTTAATAGTAGGTTCCCACTCATCATAAATCTTTCTAGGTATAGAAACTTCCAACTCAAGTTTTTCTTCAAAAGCCTTTATCATAGCATCAACAATACGTTTAGTAAAAGCCTTGTTTTCATTGTAAGCATGAGGAGAATTAGAGATGGATTGCAACAAGGAAATACAATCAATAAAAGAGCAGCTTCCATGATTAAAGTTTTAGAAATCCAAAGTAGTGGGTTCATTGCTATTTAAAGTTTTGACCTCTTCAATCCCACTTTATCAATATTAACATCAACATCTAAAAACTCTGAACCATTGGGATGTCTTTTAACTATGGTTGACTCATCTCCAGTCCCATTGTTATCAAGATTAACATTGGAAAACAAATATTCAATAGTAGTCACATCAATCACTTTAAGATCTTCATCAATATTCTCACGAGAACATAGTTTTTCAAGCCATTCACGCTTAGCACGAACTCTAGCGGTTCTTTCCTTAAACTCATCAAAAGAAATTGTCATAGATTTTAAAGACCGATTAATATCATGGTTGGGTGGAATAGATCTAATTTTCAAATAATAATTCTCAAGAGAAATTTTATCAATGTTCCTAGCCAAATCATCAATCTTGAGCAAATTTTCTTCAATCATAGTATTGAAACCTTTTTGCGTACTAATGAATTATTTAATATTACTCTCAAAATCAGAGGGTATCTTATTATAATTTCCGTAAGAATTGCTATAGGAATTACCAAAATTCTTAGGGGAATTACTAGGAAACGGTCTAACATTGAAATTATCTCTATAAGCGTTATTACCAAAATTGTTCCTACCAACAAAATTCACATCCATAGATTCATTATTATTTCCAATCAAAGAAGACAAAGGCCTATCATTACGATCAATAGGAGCACTCTTACTAGCAAACAATTTCATCAATTCATCCATCTTTTCACTCAAAGTATTAATTTCTTCAATAGTATGCACTTTTTTACTAGTAGGAGATCTTTCGATGTGCCATTGAGAGTAATTTGCCATAATATTATCTAGGAGTTCAGTAGCTTCTCCTAATGTGATTACCATAAAAGTTCCACCTGCAACGGAATCTAAGAGATTCCTAGAAGCAAAATTCAATCCAGAATAAAAAATTTGTATAATCATCCATAACCTCAAGCCATACACGGGGCAATTCCTAATCATAAGTTTCATCCTCTCCCAAGATTGTGCAACATGTTCATGATCAAGTTGCTTAAAATTCATTATATCGTTCCTAAGGGAGATGATCTTAGCGGGCCGAAAGTACTTGGAAATAAAAGCTTCTTTACACTTATTCAATGAATCAATACTATTTTTAGGCAAAGATGAAAACCAAGTTTTAGCATGATCCCATAGTGAGAACAGAAATAGCTTCAATTTAACAATATTAGTATCCACATCTTTCTTCTTTTGCAAGTCACACAACTCAGCGAAAGTATTTAGATGGGATGTGGCATCTTCATTAGCAAGGCCTGAAAATTGTTGTTTCACAACAAGATTGAGCAAAGCAGCATTAATTTTATAAGATTCTGTAATACTGGTGGGAGCAACTGGAGTACTAATAAAATTATTATTACTAGTATTAGACAAGTCACACAACTTGGTATTCTCTTGAGTCATCATGACAAAGCAAGCACTCAAGCACTCAAGGCGAATGAAGAGACGAATGAAGAAAGGCGAAAGGCAAATCTTGTTGAAAATCATTTTAGAAGTGGTGGAGAGAAAAACGAGAGACAAATGGAAAATAATGTAAATGCAAGAGATGAGTTTGTGATGGGTACTTGGTATTCTTGACTTGCTATGTATCTCGCCAACAACGACGCCAGAAATCCTACTTGCTACTTCTCGAGTACGCGTTGGTTTCCCGTCAAGAGGAACGATTTGATGCAGCAAATTAGATAAGTATTTCCCTCATTTTTTGAGAACCAATGTATCAATCCAGTAGGAGACACAAGCGAGCCACCAATAGATATACCTGCACAAGGAATCAAACTCTTGCACCAAACGCTATAAAGGGGTTGTCAATCCCGTCATGATTATTTGCAAGGATGAGATCTAGTAGAGATAGATATGATAGTCCTACAGTCAGTCAGGCTCTAATACCAACGTTGTCGGGACCCTAATACTAAGTCATATGAATCCAGATTGTAACATATCACATCACTTTGCGGCCTCACACATGGTAAGCTCCACGGCTGCAGCCTAACCTTAGCCGGGACCGTTTGCGTCTTTTGGCTCATGTATGTGAACATGTCGCTGGCAATCAAACGACAGAGAACCTGGGCCGACATGACTAGTCGTAGAACCCAAGTGGCACATCCATACGAAAACAAGCATACGTAACCCAACAATACAGGTGTCAGCCTCAAGCATGTGTAGATGAGTCAAAGCAAGCTACAAGGACTCCTTTACGCCGTGGGACATAAATGTCATCACTGTACGTGGATGAGACATAGCAAGCTACAGGGACTCCATTACACTGCGAGACATTTCCCCGAAGGGACAAACACAACAACAAAGAAGGATACATGACGGTCAATCAATGTGTCTCGAGCAGTAGCAAGCTACCATGGCTCGATGGAAGCACAAAGAGACAGTTTCCCATAAAGAGTACTACTAAAGGCACACGACTAGGTGTCGGATCCCATACATACCGTTGCACGTCACACGTACGCACGACATGCCCGATATGCATAGATACAACTATGGCATCACAACATAACCATACAACAACACAACTTTCATTTAAGAGGCTCAGACGAGCCTTGCATAATATGTTCTTATAGATTGGGGTCACATGACCCAACACTCAAGTCATACAAACAAGTTCATACAAACCAAGAGGAAGCATAAAGTTGTGCGAGTATAGACAGATGAAAGGGTAAAAAGGCACATGGCCTGACTATCTACAGCCCGCCATAGGGCATAAGGTTGTAGTTGGGACACCAGCTAGGCATCATCGACATCTAGATAGAACCCACCCGATGGGTCCTGGGTCTCATCTGCAACATTTATTAAGAAAACATGAGTACAAACGTACTCAGCAAGTCTTTAGAACAAACCTAGTCTATTCATGCTCATGTATCAACAAGGGAAGTGGTGGAGTTTAAGTAGCAATGCTAGCTTTGACTCATGGCTAACCTACACTACACAATTTTAACTCTTTGTTTAAATTTTAGATATCACACACGAGTCCACTAACTCCATGACAATACACCAGCATGGATTCACTTCCCTCTCCTGGGAGAGTGCCATCCACGGTAGTCACACTTGTTTTGATATTTTTATGAGTATTCATTTGATTATCTATGAACAGCATAAGCTTTCCAAGTAGTCCATATCCGAGGATGGGGCTATTCGAATAGTTTCATACCCTGCAGGCGTGTACTTCTTCACACACGCTCTCGCCACTTATTGTTGTGTGCTCATAAAACCATGCACCTCGGCCACCTTCAAGTGGAAGCCCAGCGAGGGACTCGGTCACGACCGTCAATCACATAAGACCTCTAGTCCAGGCTATCGCCTAAGAGACTAAACCCGCACGGAAATCCGTCCGAAGTTTCTGCTACGGCCTCGAACAATGTGCGTAGGGTTCCCAAGCCCACCATTCGGGTGACACTTGGTACACCGTGCCACTGCCTACCGCGTCGTAACCCACCCCTAGGGTCAGCGCTACGCACGGCCTCCAGCATGCTATAAACACCAGAAACTACTTGCGACTCCTGAACTAAGGACTAAGCGACTGATAAGTCGAGCGGGGTCATATTTAAGGGCCCAGCATGTGGTAGTATCTAGTCTTGGATCACAAACACGAAACTCAGTTCCTAAGAATGGTCCCAATGAGACAACCCGCTATGTACTCCTACATAGCCTCTCATCGCTACCTTTACCAAATTGGGTTCATCATAAGCTTATCACATAGGAACAACATTGTTTCACCCTAGTTCATCAGCAGATGAATTAGACCTGACATAACTCTAAGCATAGCAAGCATAGCAAACGAAGTAAGCTAAGCACATCATGGTACAGGCATCTACCAGGTATGCTAGGGTGCAAGGTTTAGCTATTTCCTGTTACAATGACAGGTCTTGCAAAAGAATAGGTTCATCTACCGTGTATGACTGACAAGTGAACGTTTGTCCTAATGCAATAAACAAGAGCAGGAGAGAGAGAGTGGGATGTTATCGGAATGATCAAAGGGGGTTGCTTGCCTTGCTGGGTAGCAGGAAGGTTCTCTCCTTCGTTGGAATACTCGGGGGTATCCTCACAAGCAGGGCCTACCGCAATGCACATAATTAGCAATCAATACACGCAAGTGCAGCAATATGATGGATGATCATGACATGGTAGCATGTATGGATGAGCTAATGCAACTATTGTCCTAGTTAATTTGAAGTGAGTTTGAATATAGGTTCAAAGTCGTTCTTCATTTCATATTCCATATATTAGCCTATTAGTAAATGTCAATGTTCATCTACATAGCTTGCTCTAACATGTTTGGATTCATTGGATTTTCCTGATAATTTTCATACATAAATTGGTTTCATGTGATTTACACATTAATTTATATGAATTTTTGAAGTTTTAAACATTCTCTAGAATTATTTTAAAACTAGAAAATGAATTAGGGCGTCAACCTGACGTCACTACGACGTCAGCAGGTCAGCTGACCAGGTAGGTCAAACCTGATGTGCGGGAGACGCACGTCAGTGACACGGGCCTAATCCCCGCGCTGACCAGGGTTTGACCCGCAGCTGGGGCCCACTACTCGGTGGCTGGTGTGGCTGATTAGCAGGGGGATTAGCCCCTAATGACCCTACCACGTCAGAACAACAGAGGCCAGCCGGCGGCGACCAAAGGCACGATGGCGACTCGCCGGACTTGTGCATCCAGTGACCACTTGGCGCGCGGAGGACACCGGGAGGTAGCCCGTGCATGCGCACATCCAAAGCTGTGGTAGAGGGGGCTCGGGGGCCACCGGAGCTACGGTCGGTGACGAGCTGAGTGGCGGCGGGTTTCAGGTAGCTTGGGCGCGGCGTCTACAGCAAGGGGCAGGCCGCTAGAGGATGGGGAAACGATGCAGAGGCTCATGGCAGGGTTGTTAGGGAAGACGGCGAGCTCGAGGATGCGCAGACGGCCGCGTATCGCCGGAGAGGAGCTTTGATGGCCGGCGGGGGAGAAACGGCGGAGGCGTGCCACAGAGGGCTCCCGACGTCTTCTAGCTTCATGGGGAGGACGAGGGGGACACGGCGAAGCTTTGGCGGGCTCAGGGGGGCACGAGGGTGGCTGGAACTACGGCATTGTGGTGGCGATGGGCTCGGCCATGGCGAGCAGAGGGGGAGAAGTGAGAGAGAGAGCGCAGCGAGGGAGAGAGGGAGAGGAGAAAGGGGCCACAGCGAGGGGGGCCTCGTGCTGGTGCTCTCAATGGCCTCCAGGCCAGCAACCAGGCAGGGAGGAACTGTCCTGGCGCATGCCTGGACGCGGCGAGCATGTGCCCCTGTCCTCCTAGCGAGCATAGGCCAGCTGGACTGGCTTCTCCGGGGCCTTTTCCCTCTTTTTTTCTTTTTCTCTCTGTTTTCTAATTCTGACATTTGTTTTATTTCTTTTTCAGGAACAAATGCTTTTATAAAATATCCCAAAAGTTTTATATAATTAAGTTTGAATATTTCAAACTCCTATAAAAAGTTTTAGGATATTTTGAAATATAAAGTAATGATAATGCTTTATTTGACATTTTCAGAGGCTTTATTATTTATTTTTAAATTGCTATAATTGTTCAAATATTTAAAATGGCCCCTGATATATTCATGTCCATATTTATCAAACATAGGGAACATTTTGTATGGGCGTTTTGTGTTTGTTGAGTTTTCACAAACTTTTAATTAATTTGATTCCAATGTGAGCTTGGGGTTTCTTTTAATCCCCATTTCATGTAGATGCAAAGTTGAAATATGATGCACACACATGTTGTCCTATGACATCTAGCTAGGGATGATGTTACGAACTCATTCTTTATTTATATTTTTGTAATACCTACTATAATCTAACTTCTCCATGACTCATACCCCCCGATACGACCCATAGATACATCAAAATAAGCAAACAACACAAAGAAAACAGAGTCTATCAAAAACACAACAATTTGTAGAAATCTGTAAACTTCGAATACTTCTGGACCTGTAAAAATTAGGAAAAATTAGGAAAAACCATGGAAATTTGTGTAGAAATACTTTGTAAAAATTTCAAATCGATTTGACACTCTAAAAAATTCAGAACAATCCTGGACTGAGCGCAAAAGTTTCTGTTTTCCAGCAAGATCAAATCAACAACTACCATAGATCACCCCAGAGGTTTTACTTGGCTCAAACAATAATTTAAAAACAAAAACACAATTACTATAGAAGTAATAATGAGCCAAACACACCAAAACAGAAGTAAAAATCTGAAAGCAAAATAAAATTGGATTACCTCCCAACAAGTGCTATTGTTTAATGCCCCTAGCTAGGCAAAAAGCAATAGGTCTAGGTATTGTCATCTTTGGTATGCATCCATAAGTAGATCTCATGATATATTCATAAGTTAATTTTATTTTATTTCTAGGAAAGTGTTCCATACCCTTCCTTAATGGGAATTGGAATCTAAGATTCCCTTCCTTCATATCAATAATTGCACCAATCGTTCTAAGGAAAGGTCTACCAAAAATAATAGGACATGTAGGATTGCAATCTATGTCAAGAACAATGAAATCTATGGGCATATAATTCCTTTTTGCAACAATAAGAACATCATTAATTCGTCCCATAGGTTTATTTATAGTGAAATCCGCAAGATGCAAATTTAAGGAGCAATCATCAGATTCACGGAAACCTTACACATCACATAAAGTTTTCGGAATAGTGGAAACGCTAGCACCCAAATCACACAAATCATGGCACTCGTAATCTTTAATATCAATCTTAATAGTAGGTTCCCACTCATCATAAATCTTTCTAGGTATAGAAACTTCCAACTCAAGTTTTTCTTCAAAAGCCTTTATCATAGCATCAACAATACGTTTAGTAAAAGCCTTGTTTTCATTGTAAGCATGAGGAGAATTAGAGATGGATTGCAACAAGGAAATACAATCAATAAAAGAGCAGCTTCCATGATTAAAGTTTTAGAAATCCAAAGTAGTGGGTTCATTGCTATTTAAAGTTTTGACCTCTTCAATCCCACTTTATCAATATTAACATCAACATCTAAAAACTCTGAACCATTGGGATGTCTTTTAACTATGGTTGACTCATCTCCAGTCCCATTGTTATCAAGATTAACATTGGAAAACAAATATTCAATAGTAGTCACATCAATCACTTTAAGATCTTCATCAATATTCTCACGAGAACATAGTTTTTCAAGCCATTCACGCTTAGCACGAACTCTAGCGGTTCTTTCCTTAAACTCATCAAAAGAAATTGTCATAGATTTTAAAGACCGATTAATATCATGGTTGGGTGGAATAGATCTAATTTTCAAATAATAATTCTCAAGAGAAATTTTATCAATGTTCGTAGCCAAATCATCAATCTTGAGCAAATTTTCTTCAATCATAGTATTGAAACCTTTTTGCGTACTAATGAATTATTTAATATTACTCTCAAAATCAGAGGGTATCTTATTATAATTTCCGTAAGAATTGCTATAGGAATTACCAAAATTCTTAGGGGAATTACTAGGAAACGGTCTAACATTGAAATTATCTCTATAAGCGTTATTACCAAAATTGTTCCTACCAACAAAATTCACATCCATAGATTCATTATTATTTCCAATCAAAGAAGACAAAGGCCTATCATTACGATCAATAGGAGCACTCTTACTAGCAAACAATTTCATCAATTCATCCATCTTTTCACTCAAAGTATTAATTTCTTCAATAGTATGCACTTTTTTACTAGTAGGAGATCTTTCGATGTGCCATTGAGAGTAATTTGCCATAATATTATCTAGGAGTTCAGTAGCTTCTCCTAATGTGATTACCATAAAAGTTCCACCTGCAACGGAATCTAAGAGATTCCTAGAAGCAAAATTCAATCCAGAATAAAAAATTTGTATAATCATCCATAACCTCAAGCCATACACGGGGCAATTCCTAATCATAAGTTTCATCCTCTCCCAAGATTGTGCAACATGTTCATGATCAAGTTGCTTAAAATTCATTATATCGTTCCTAAGGGAGATGATCTTAGCGGGCCGAAAGTACTTGGAAATAAAAGCTTCTTTACACTTATTCAATGAATCAATACTATTTTTAGGCAAAGATGAAAACCAAGTTTTAGCATGATCCCATAGTGAGAACAGAAATAGCTTCAATTTAACAATATTAGTATCCACATCTTTCTTCTTTTGCATGTCACACAACTCAGCGAAAGTATTTAGATGGGATGTGGCATCTTCATTAGCAAGGCCTGAAAATTGTTGTTTCACAACAAGATTGAGCAAAGCAGCATTAATTTTATAAGATTCTGTAATACTGGTGGGAGCAACTGGAGTACTAATAAAATTATTATTACTAGTATTAGACAAGTCACACAACTTGGTATTCTCTTGAGTCATCATGACAAAGCAAGCACTCAAGCACTCAAGGCGAATGAAGAGACGAATGAAGAAAGGCGAAAGGCAAATCTTGTTGAAAATCATTTTAGAAGTGGTGGAGAGAAAAACGAGAGACAAATGGAAAATAATGTAAATGCAAGAGATGAGTTTGTGATGGGTACTTGGTATTCTTGACTTGCTATGTATCTCGCCAACAACGACGCCAGAAATCCTACTTGCTACTTCTCGAGTACGCGTTGGTTTCCCGTCAAGAGGAACGATTTGATGCAGCAAATTAGATAAGTATTTCCCTCATTTTTTGAGAACCAATGTATCAATCCAGTAGGAGACACAAGCGAGCCACCAATAGATATACCTGCACAAGGAATCAAACTCTTGCACCAAACGCTATAAAGGGGTTGTCAATCCCGTCATGATTATTTGCAAGGATGAGATCTAGTAGAGATAGATATGATAGGATGCTTGAACAAAAAGTAAAACTTAAAGTAAAAAATAATGCAGCAAGTATTTTTGGTGTTTTTCATTTTAGATCTGAACATATAATATGGAAAATAGACCCCGGGGGCATAGGTTTCACTAGACGGCTTCTCTCATGATGGCAAGTATTACGGTGGGTGAACAAATTACTGTCGAGTAATTGATAGAAAAGAGAATAGTTATGAAGATACCCAAGGCAATGATTATGCATATAGGCATCACGTCTATGACAAGTAGACCGAAACGATTCTGCATCAAATACTATTACTCCACACATCGGCTGACTCATGCCTGCATCTAAAGTATTAAGTTCATGAAGAACAGAGTAACGCATTAGGTAAGATGACATGATGTAGAGGAATAAACACAAGCAATATGATGAAAACCCCATCTTTCTACCCTTGATGGAAACAATACAATACATGCCTTTATACCCCTACTATGTCACTAGTAGAGGACATCGCAAGATTGAACCCAAAACTAAGCACTTCTCCTATTGCAAGAATTACCAATCTAGTTGGCCCAACCAAACCAATAATTCGAAGAGACTTGCAAAGATATGAAATCATGTATATAATAATTTAGGAAAGACTCAAATAATATTCATGCATAATCTGAACATAAACCTACAATTCATCGGATCTAGACAAACACACCGCAAAAGAGTATTACATCGGATAGATATCCATGAAGATCATGAAGAACATGGTATTGAGAAGCAAAGAGAGAGAAGAAGCCATCTAGCTACTAGCTATGGACCCATAGGTCTATGGTGAACTACTCACGCATCATCGGAAGGGCAATGGAGTTGATGTAGATGCCCTCCATGATCGAATCCCCCTATGGCAGATTACCGGAAAAGGCTCCAAGATTGGATCTCTCGAGAATGGAGGCTTCTGAAGGCGGAAAAGTGTTTTCGTGGATCTTTGTGATAATGATGGAATATTTGGGTATTTATAGAACAAATTACTGTCGAGCAATTTATAGGACGAAGATTAGGGTTAGAGGAGGTGCTAGGAGCCCACAAGCCTGCTCGGCGCGGGTGCCCCCTGGCCACGGCAACCGGGCTTGTGGCTCTGTGGAAGCTCCTCTGCCTTGGTTCTCAAGTCTCGTGGCTTCCGTATTTTCAAGAAAAAAAATCTTTTCCGGAGGTTTTATTCCGTTTGGACTCTGTTTAATATTCCTTATCTGCCAAACTCAGAAACAAGGAAAAAAACAGAAATTGGCACTAGGCTCTAGATTAATAGGTTAGTCCCAAAAATAATATAAAATAGCATATTAATTTATATAAAACATCCAAAACAGATAATATAATAGCATGGAACAATCAAAAATTATAGATACGTTGGAGACATATCAGGGTCCCGGCGGCCGGACATGTCGCAAATCCGGTGCGGCCTCATGTGGGTAGGTAGCACCCCACGCACGATGAAGGCTGCCACCAGATCGAAGGCGACCAACCCTTCCTCGCTCCTCGTCTCCACGAGCCGGTCGAGCTCTTTGAGTGCGGTTCCGCGCGGGGCGGTCCCCGACCAGTTCACCCCGAAGGACGGGGCGTTCACGTACCTCGGCAGCCGGATGTAATCCCACGTTAGGTCGGCGTTCTTCACATAGAAGAATGTCTAGTGCCAGCCCTTGAAAGAGTCGGTGAGGCTGAAGTGCGGGAAGCGCGATCCACGGCAGCACACCGCCGCACCCCCGCGGGCGAAGGGATCCTCGGCACTTTTCAACGCCTTGAGGTAGAACAACACCTTGAAGAAGTCCACGAAGGGGAGCATCCCCAAGTAGCCCTCGCACAACGTCACGAACCCCGCAATGTAGAGAATCGCATTGGGGACGAGGTGGTGCGGTTGGAGGTCGAAGGTGTCCATCATGAGATAGAAGAAGTGGTTCACCGGAAGCCATAAGCCACGATAGAAGTGGCAGGAGAAGACGACAAACTCCCCCTCCTACAGCTCGGGCACCACCTCATCGCCCGATGCGCGAGCAGTCACGCGCTCCACCGATGGCAGCATGCGCGCTCGGCAGAGCTCCGCGATGGTGGTCTTCGTGACCACGGAGCCGACCCAGCTCCCCTAGCATCCTTCGGCCATCGCGCTGGCAGGGCTGCATGGGGGGCATGCGAGCGAGGAGTTTGATGGCGCGCAAGGGAGCGGAGAAGACGAAGGAAAGGAAGACAAGGGGGTAAATGGGGCATAGGTGCTTCTGCCCTTTGCCCTCCCTCCCCTTTCAAATGAGGAGTCCATGACCGGGGGACGTGGGGATTAACTGCGCCCACTCCCCCGGAACCTCCGTGCGCGCGTGGGCATACAGGGTCATAACCGCCGCCTCGGGGCGCGGAAGATCTCTGCGTGCATCTCTAGGCTTACTCGGCTACGCCCGAGGGCTAGCAGGCTAGGATCAGGGCGACATCCCGTATGCCCGCGTATGCAGGACCCAAGGCAGCATTACTCACCATGTGGCATGTTGCGGGCAGGCCCGGGTCTCGGGGTGGTGCGTCGGGACCCGAGGCGTCAGGAGCGGCCGCAGACCCAGCTGGCTGTTCGACTTCGTCCCGGAGGCGGGTAGCACGAGGGGGAAGCTGCCGGCTCCCCTCCATCTAGCGGACGCAGGCCCCCATCGGCTTCGGGGACTACTGACGGGGTTATTACCCCTGGGTAGGCCAAAGCAACGGGGTTCTCTCCCCCGTTTCAAGAAAAACACGTGGTCGGCTGCTTCCCGGCCGGCTGGCATTCGGCCGGCACGCGCGTTGCCGGCTAGGTCGGGGATGGCTATCCAAGGAGCTGGCTCGGCCCCGGCCGGCTGTGCACGGCCGGCTACCTTTGGACCGCCTCCTGAGTTGACCCTTGGGGCGGAGGAGCTCCTGTCCCATCCCTCTGCACGCGGGTATGGCGACAAGACAGGACCCCCACGACAGACCCCGATGTAGCCACAGTGATCGCTGACGCGCAGGTGCGCATGGCTACAGTTTAGCCGGTCATACCGCTGACCCTAGCTGACCGCGACTAGGTGGGGCAATAGTGCCGGCACGCCTCCACCCACTCGATTACCTGCCCTGGATTGGCTACAGTGCAGCCGGCCATATCAAAGACTTTGGTCGCCTGTCGCAAGACGCCGCCGCCTAGGCGGCCCATGCCGTAGCGGGTGGGCGCGGGCCAATCGCGAAGCCGGCTAGAGGGCCCCAGCGGGCGATGGGACCATGCAGCCGGTGGACCTAAGGGCGGGACCCCCTGGCCAACCGGAGAGGCTGCTAGCCGGGTCCCCCCATTCTATACCTTGAGAGTATTGTAAGCTGAGGGGTTGGCCTATAAAACCCCCCAAGCCCCCCATGCAACGAGGACAAATCACACACATACACACCCATGGGACACTTCCCACATATTCACCCCCGTAGCAGAGGAAGGCGAGCCAACTGCTCCCTCTTCCTCCTCTAGATGACAGCTCCAGGAGCAACCTTGTAATCACACCCATCCATCAACTATACCAAGCAGGACTAGGGTGTTACCTCCCATGGAGGGCCCTTAACGTGGGTACATCATGTGTCTCCACCGCTTGTGCCTAAGCTCACACCTGGAGCCCGTCGTCGTCCTCCGGCCCCAACCACCCTCGATAAGCCTACCCATGGCATCTGTAATGAGAAAACGACGACAGGTACTGCGTGAATGTTAGCAATTGTGACAGACTAAAAGATGGTTGAGTATGTCGGTTTGCTTTACAAGCTCTTATATTGACTCTTTTCGATGTTATGATAAAATGCCAATTTCTTCAGTGACTAAGATCATAGTTTGTTGGTTGTCAATAGAGTTCTTGGTTCATACTTTGTCTTGTAAATGAATTGTTACTCTAGCATAAGAAATCTTATACAATAAGTATTTCTGTACTAAAGATGTTCATGATGCCCTAGTGTCCGTATTTTATTTTATCGACACCTCTATCTCCAAACATGTGGACATATTTATCGATCTCGGCTTTCGCTTGAGGGCAAGCGAGGTCTAAGCTTGGGGGAGTTGATACGTCCATTTTTCATCATGCTTTATGTTGATATTTATTACATTATGGGCTGTAATTACACATTATGGTACAATACTTATGCCTTTTTCTGTCTTTTTTACAAGGTTTACACGAAGAGGGAGATTGCTGATAGCTAGAATTCTGGATAGGAAAAGGAGAAAATCTGAGGTACCTATTGTCGGATTTTGGGCTCCGCTAAGCCCTTAAGATTCGAACATAGGGATGTGTGCAAAGATCTCCTACAGCCTGACCCAACCTAGCTCGCTACTTGATGAACGCAACGAGGAACTCGCACGATGACGAGGAAGAAGATGGACACGATAGTTTACCCAGGTTCGGGCCGCTGTGAAGCATAATACCCTACTCCTGCTTTGGTGGATTGCCTCTCATGAGGTTTGGGTGGATGAACTAGTAAAATGTGCTTGAGCCTCGTGAGGGTTCTCAAGATGTGTTCTTGGCTAGCTATCTCATGGTGGTGTATGGAGTGACTAAGTATTGGATCAGATCCCTCTCTCCTTCTACGAAGCAGCCTACCCTCTATATATAGCGGCGCCCTGGGTCCACTCCCCTTACCACTATGGCGAGAAGAGATCCCACAACTGCCAATTTTGAAGGGGGGCAGGGGTTGGTGCTCGCGCTGCCCAATGGCGGTCTTCGCCTACAAAGTGGATGTCGACTGCGCAGGGACGGGCTCAGCGATGACATCCGCCCTGTAGGGCGGGTGGTTGTGGCCTTCTTGCACCGGAAGCGCATGTCCTTCCTTGCGTCATCCTTGACTCCCGAGGCTTATCCAAGTCTTCAAGATCTTCACACGCTTGTCGTCCACTCCGAGCACTTCGTCTACTTCATCAACTATCGCCGGAAAACAACCGCAATAAACAACACAACAAGCAGAAAATAAAAGTGCTCTATAATTAGGAGTTTTATTTTTCTAGGACTCCTCTGGTCATGAGAAAAAATAACTAAGGAGGTTTTGGTGGATGTGGGTCAAGGGGGGGTTTCGAATAGTGGGAATGATGGAAATGATGATCCTTGAACATGTCAACAGAAAACATTTTTATAAAAATGAGTGGAGGCACTCATAAGATAGGGAATGATTTTAGAAACATTTAGGAAGTGGTTTTACTGGTTTTGGAGTTGGTAAGAATATCCTAGGGATTTTCAAAGTGGGTTATACCTGAATAAATAGCTCAATTATTTGGATGGCAGAGAGGCACCAGGAAAATTTTGCCATAATTAGGGCATGAATTTATACATTGATAGGAATTTGAATCGCCCCATTGGGAGTTACTAATAATTCCCTATGAATTTACAAAGTGGGGATCCAAATGGTTCAAATTCAAATTTGAATTTGAACTATCAGAAAGGATTTATGGAAAATTGTGCAATGCACATATTTGGGTAGGAAATGATTTTATGAATATCTGGGATTTTGAATTACTAAATTTGGAGCTATAATGATTTCTCTATGAATTTTCGAACCTTCCAAAAAAATGGAACATGGTGTTACCAAAGGCCTAAATGGCGCACCAAGTGAGGGTTTGCTACTGGGCCGGTCGAGCAGCCCAAGTGCACAGGTAGAGGGCAATGTCTAAAGCGTACTCCAGGAGTATGCTTCCTTTGGAGGGAGGCGGTACCCATGAAGGGCGCCTCCACTTAAACTTGGAGCCCGGCCTTAGGCTCGCCGACATGCGGACCCCGCATGACAGGGCCTCCTTCCTCCTCCCGCTCAGCAGATGAGGAGCAGGGGAGGCATACCCGAGCGGCTCCGGCGCCTACCCCCGGCGGCACCGGCCGTCTCCGGCGGTGCTCCGACCACCAACGCGCTCCGGGGCAGCGAGCCGCTTCTGCCTGGGCTGTCCCCGAGCCCTAGGGAGATCGGGGTCGACCACGGCGTCGGTCGAGGCGGAGGCAGCCGACGTTGATGACGTGTGCGGTGCCATAGCTGCGGAGGAGAGAGAAGGAAGTGCGTAGGGAGGGGAGAGGTGATGCGGCAAAGCTGGGTCATGGAGGTGGAGTTCGGAGGGGACAAGAGAGGCGGGCACCGCGAATGTTTGCCCGAGGCCAAGGCAGAGCCATGGCAGCCATGGTGGGAGAGGCCCGGCTCAGGACCTCCCGTTGCTTTGCTAGGGACCTCGAGGATGGAAAAGGAGCGGACTCCGGTGTCCAAGGTGCTCAGGGGGGAGAGGTGAAGCATGGGGCGACTAGAAGTCTCAGGTGCGCCTCAGATGCCCTCAGCTTGCGGGAGCATGCGAGCCAGGGGGTCTTGGAAGCTTGTGAGCATCGAGGAGGGGCGTGCGAGGCCAAGGGAAGATGCCCGGCATGCTGTGGCACTCTGTTGCTGCCGGACACAGGCTACAGGACGAGGACAAGCGGCAGAGCGCCGTTTCTGGATGTCGGCTGCGTGCTCACCATGCCAAACCTTGTCCAAGGCATCTTTTTGGTCGAAGAAACATGTCCACCGTGTGAGGCATCCATGGTAAAGCTATATGGTGAAACTTGGACCCAGATGGAGCTGGCAAAGGTTGGTTTCTACTACAGGTAAGTTTGCAGTAGCAAACTAGGGAGATACCTTAGGGGATTTTCATGGAGGGCAATTAGGGAAAGAACTTGTCTAGTGTTCAAAGCTATGGATGGAGTACTAACAACCCAAGTTTCAGCCCAGGGAGACAAGTATAACAGGCACTTGTAGTTCAAGGCTACAATTACTGCCCTAAACTAAGTTCTGATGGTTTGCTCATATTTCCCACATGAGCACACCATCTATGGGTTAGGTTTAATGCAAATGATGCCTTGGAAATGCTTGGGGGCAATTTTAGGAACAGAATAATGGGAGAGAGAAAAGAAGAAGTCTTCCCATGGTAAAAGAGAGGAAGAATGAGAGAGTTACCCCCCAAATAATTGACCAGATGCAATGGAAAAATTACTAGAGGTAGAAGAGAGTTATACTATGTTGTGGTAAAAAGTTGGGGGCAAGGGGAATCTTTTTGGGCCCACTTTGCTTGTCCACAAGTTTATGGATGAAGGTGTTTGTGTTGTGACTGGGCTAGGCAGGGGAATCCTATGACCTTGAGATTTACCAGGGGTAAATGTTAAGTCCATTTGGTCCTGATCACATGTTTTGAGATGATTTTAAGAAAGTTGATAATGTAAACTTGGTAAACCCTAGAAATGGCCAGAAATGGATTTCTATAGATTTGATCATGCAATCCTATTCCCCTTGATGGAGCACTTTATGTAGCATCATCATTTCGTTAATAGAGAATGCCAACAAAATTTGGGATCAATGGGAGATACTTCACAATGTAAAGTTCATCAAATTTGGCTCTGGACACGAATGGCTTTAGGATAATTTGGTGAACCAAAACAATTGGGATTGAGATGAACCTTGGAAATATGACCACATATATCATATATGGCACGCCAGAATTTTCCTGGATTTATTTGAGAATATTTCTTATAGAAATATTTCAAATCCTTGAAATAGGCAGAAATGGTTTTGAAGGGTTTTGTCCAATATATTGAACAAGACCATGTGTTTAAACTCTCATATATGGACAATATATGTCCACTGAGTTTTCCTAAATTTTCTCAAATATTTTTAAAGCATTTAAAAAAAATTCCCTATAAAAGACCATTTCTGGCCTTAAAAAGAAGCCTTTAAATAAAATATGAAAATAGTCTTTTAAAATAATATTTTGTGGTTTTGGGAAGTTATATATATAGTAGGTTCCAAATAAAACATTTGGGGAAAACGATCCACCCAATGAGGGGGTTTTGAAAACATAATATACATAAATGCTTTTTGGCCAAAATAATATTTTGTAAAAATATAATTAAGTCCTATTCACATGGCATGATCATTGGACAAGAGTTCTAGGTCTAGGAAAAGAGTTTTGAGAGTAGGAGGGATTTATGAATATAGAGCACACGAAAGCAAACAAGAAATCAACAATCAAGTCAAGCATCACAAGCATAGAAAAAGTTTTTATTGGCCCTGATTTTTGAGTCATGATATCTTAGTCATGAGGCAAATCACAGGGTGTGACACGGCGGGTCCCTATGCAATTTTATTAGTTATTACGCAAATGTAGTACCAATGTTGGGCCTTGCCACACAAGCTTTATCCTGAAACGAAAATCAAGGGGGTCCCCATAACAACCCCGAGCATGTTAGGAGCGCTCAATTATGGAACATAACACCGGTTCACAAGTAACTATGGCGGCAAGAGTGGAACAAGGCCAAGCTTTCCACCCTTTACCAAGTGTATAAGTGTATTAAATTAAATAGCAATAATATTGTGATAACAAAAGAATGTCCATGTTGTCACATGGAAGCAATTGCACCTGCAGCTAGAAACGCTATAAGAAGGGCTAAGACAGCGGTAACATAGCCAAACAAAGGTTTGCTGGGATGTGAGGGGTTAGAGGCTTATCATGGCAATGTTGGGAGGCTTCACAAGCAAATGGTAGGTAGCAAGACAAAACGATAAAAGCGGGACAACTAACATAGCAATGATAGTAGTGGTATCTAGGGAAATGTGTCATCTTGCCTGAGATCCCACTCAGAAGATGAACGAGTCCATGAACAAGACGGGTCAACATAGTCAAACGCATCCTCACACTCCGAACACTTTTGGAACTATATCGAGATGAAGCAAACCGGAAACAACAATCAACACACGAGAACACCACAACATATGCATGACATGATGCCCAAACCAAAATGATGCATGTCCGATTTAATATGTAAGGCATGACAATTCACATAAAATAACTACTACACATTAAAGTGAAGCTCAATATGCAACGAGTTGCATATTGATGAAACTCCATGTTTGAATTATTTAGTTCACTCTCGTTAGGTACTCATCAATATTAAATGTTGTTTAACAGGGGTGGTCATGGCATGAGGCAAAGATGGAATTAAGCAATTTTAAATGGAGAGGGACAACATACATATAAAAAAATAATAACTCTCCCTATTACGAGAAAAGTGGTTAATGTTGTTTATCATGGCAAGAGGTGAAGCATGAACAACTATATAATCTAGGCATTTTAAGTGAGGCCGGAAGCAACATATAGCATTTCCGAAATGACCCCACATGCATACTATGAATTTTGTCCAGATCTGACGTAACACAATTTTATATTTATTAAACATGGAAATAAATTGTGGATGAGATTCTACACATTTTTCTAGCCAAGTTACATATGTAAAACATTTTCAATGGAGCTACGGTTCAAAAGTTATTAAATAATTCATATCGACATGGCAATTACGCAAATTAATGCAAGCAGCAAGGTGAAGCATTTTAAACATACGTGAGAGTTGGATATTGTGAACCGACATAAAATTCTAGTCAAGTTTCACATATAAGGTTTTTACATATGATGCACGGGTGAAAAGTTATTAGCAATTTAAAAACAGGGTTTTTTGTGTAAATCTGAAATTCACCGGTTAATTAGCAAAATTCGCAGAACTGGAAAAAAAGCGGACGGGCCGAATCTGAACATGGGCCTAAACAGGGGCATGGGCGACGGATAACACTATAACGCACGGGGCACTGGATAGATGAGCGCTCACCTAGGGCCATCATGGGCCAGGAGAGGGGAGGCCTAGCTGGGCCGGCTAGGGCGGCGGCCGACGCGGGCGTTGGGTTGCCCCAGACTCGGGGCAATGCGAGCGCTCGGGAGAGCTGCTCCTCCCGAGCAGGGATGACGGCCAACAGCGACAGCACCCGCTGTGGCTAATGGCGAGGGGCGCGAGGACATGGGGCGACGTGGATCTGATGTGGGACCTCTCGGATCCGGAGGCGGCGTGACGATAGTTGGTCGGCGAGGTTGAGGGGCCGGTGGCGAGCGACCTATGGGAAGAGAGAGAGGGCGATGTGAGAGAGAGGGGAAGGTAAGGGACAAGAAGGAGAGGGGCGCGAGGGGAGCTCGCCTACGTCAGGCTCATCGGAGCTCTGGTGGTCCACCGCCGGGCAGGGTCTGCCGGCCCTCGGGTGGTAGGCCGGCACGAGCAGTGGGCTGCGCGGGGGTACAAGAGAAGCCGGGGTGCGGTGGTTGCGGGCTTGCAACGGCGGAGATCTGGGCCCAGGGCGGGTTCCGGATGGGTCTGGCAGGGCCCACGCGCTGGAGGAGAGAGGAGGTGGGAGGTGCAGCGCTGAGTGGTGGGAGATGGCGGCGGAAGCGCAGATTTCAAGGCAGTGGCTTATGGTTTCCGTTTAGGGCAGGTTAGCGTCTATAAATAGCATTTTCGGGCTAGGATAGGGGGGTTTTGCACCGATATCGTCCCCCGGATCTCGATCGGGCGGCTCCGGTCGTGGGAGAGGCTAGGTGGGCTGCAATGGGTTGTGTAGAGGGGCTAGGGGGCTGAGAGGGAGGAGGTGCGGCCCGTGACACAAGGTTTTAAACACCGAAAACGTCTAATGAATAAGCGATGACTGCACTGCTACGATTGACCGTTCGGGTATCAAACGAACTCGATATGCGATGAAATTTGACAGCGGTCTACCTACACTATAATAAGACCGCACACCAGGTTTCGACCCAATCCGAGAATATTTTTAGCACGCCTTTTAAAACATTTTTTTAACGATGCCACGGGCACGTGTGTGTGTGGTTGGTCTCGAAACGGTCACCCACACGAATGGAGAGAATCGGCAGCTACTCACAGATGGAGGTTTTCGAAAACGAGTGACGATGCCATGAAAATAATGCGAATGATGCGATGATGAATGCGACAACCAGACGAAACACATGACGAGAATTGAAATAAAATGGGAATGTTCTAGAGCATCAGTCCCTGGCTGTTACACCACCCTTCTCTACGTTCTTCACTGCCATCCTTGACCACTACGAGATCCAGGCCCTTCAGCTCCAGCCCAACTCCATCTTGCTCTTGTCCGTCTTCGCCTTCTATTTTGAGGCCTTCGTGGGTGTGCGGCCTTCGGTAGCTCTATTCCGTCATTTCTTTAGCTTGCGCTTGCACGACGGCGCCCAACGGTCGGCGTGTGTCTCTTTCGTCGCGGTCCAGAGCGGCAACATGATTCTGAAGGCTGGGAAAAAGCTGGAGAACTTCAGGCACTACTGAGTCCTTATGTATCTCAAGGGCACCAACCCTCGGCTGGATCTGCTAGAGGGGTGTCCGGAAAAGACTCATGCGTGGAGCTCCACGAAGCTTTCCAACCCCCGGGCCGAGCCTGTTCTGGAGCGCTTCGCCCGCGATATCAACGCCAAGAAACTGACTAGTGGGATGATAGTGAAAGAGTTCTTGGTGCAACGCCTAGCACCCCTTCAGGCCCATTCTAGGCCCTTGTGGGACTATCAGGGCAGCGGCGACAACCTCATGCTTCAGTTTGCGCACATATCTCCCTAGGAACTGAGCAGGGCTGTGGCTACCTTGCTCGGCAGTAACCCTGGCGACCTTAACGAGGCACACGATCCGCTCTACTGCCGCGACAACTGGGCCGACCTAGTTGCCGCGATGCGTGTCTTCAATGAGCTGGGGCTCTTCCCAGCCAGGGGCCCTGGTCTGGTGGTGGTGTCTTCCAATGACACCTCGTGCGAGGAGGACTCGGAGAGTACCGATGATGATGGCCTGGCGAGGGCGTCTCCCCCGTCGCAGGGCACCCTTCTACGCAAGCTTGAAGATGACGACAACGTTGGTGAAGTTTCTGCTGCAGGCCCCTCACGCGCCGCGAAAGCCTCCAGAGGATTGAGGTCGGCCCCTGGCACCACACGGTCCACGTGCATGTCGACTCCCCGGAAGCGCGGAGCCGAATCTCCTCTAGCGCGTCCTACCTCCGCCGGCAGGACGATCAAGGCTCCCGCATCGCCCCCACTCGAATCGCCACTCACCGGCAAGGTGGACGAGGACGGGGTCGTGACGATCTCCTCTGCGACTGGCTCGGCTATCGACGACTTTGCTCCTCCGTGCGGTGACCCCTCTCCATGGGGAGATCGGGCGCCCCCATCGTTGTCGAGATGGAGAGGAAGAGGAAGTGGGTCAATGTCGAGGAGTAAGTGACCCGACTTGGCTTAGCTCATATGTCTATGGCTCGTGCATTGATGACCTCCTCTCGCCTGTTAACCAGGAATGTCTTCGTGTTGAAGATGAGGAAGAAAAAGGCAGGCGTCAAGCAGAAGGCAACTCCCGATGCGGATTTCGAGGTGGTGGCTTAGGGTTTCCGTTTAGGGCAGGTTAGGGTCTATAAATAGCAGTTTGGGGCCAGGATAGGGGGCTTTTTCACCAATTTCTTCCGCCGGATCTTGATTGGGCGGCTCCGGTCGCGAGAGATGCTAGGTGGTCTACATTGAGCTGTGTAGAGGGATTAGGGGGATCAGAGGGAGGTGGTGCGGCCCGTGACACAAGGTTTCAAACACCGGAAATGTCTGATGAATAACCGATGACCGCACTGCTACGGTTGACCATTCGGGTATCAAACAAACTTGAAATGCGACGAAATTTGACAAGCGGTCTACCTACACAATAATAACACCGCACACCAAATTTCGACCCAATCCGAGAATATTTTTAGCACGCCTTTTAAAACATTTTTTAACGATGCCGCGGGCGCGGGCGTGTGTGGTTGGTCTCGAAACGATGAGCAACACAAACGGAGAGAACCGGTAGCAACTCATGGATGCAAGTTTTCAAAAAAGAGTGATGATGCCATGCAGATGATGTGAATGATGCGATGATGAAGGCGACAACCAGATGAAACACATGACGAGAATTGAAATAAAAGGGGAATCTTCTAGAGCATCGGTCCTAGTCTGTTACAACTCTCCTCCACTACACGAGGATCCGTCCTGAGATCTAAGAATGAGAATGTGAAGAGAAAGAGCAAAAGGTAAACTTAGTTGCTTCTCTGACAAATGAGGGAAACCAATGATCATAGAAGGTTTCAACGAGACGAAAGATGACACAAGGTACAAGGAAGAATTCACAAGAAATTTTGGCAGTACTTTGGTACGAAAGAGAGGCAAAACTTGATAAGAAGGAAACAAACTTGAACATAGAAGACAACATCATAAGGTTGATACATTGAATACATCAACATCATAAGGCCTCCGGAACTACAAAAAAGAAGCTAGATCTTAAGAGAGACGAGAACGGAGAATAAAATGACAACTTCTACCACCATTGAATTTGAAAAAGCATGGTTGAATGGATTTTATGGAGAATCAAAAATGAAAATAATAGGTTGTTATGGGCTTATAAAAAACATCTCAAAATTATGAGGTGACAACCTGCCACAATAGAAACAATTTATTGCTTGAGAGCAACAAGATATGCAAAACTTCTTTCACCAAGAGGAGGAGAAAACTTGGATCATTTATGACACCATGATAGCAACATCCTTAGGAAATGCTTTAGGTTAAATCCAACCCAAGATCACTCCGAGAAGACATGATGGGTTTACTTATATCATTCTTAACAATTTTTCCTTTGAGACTCCTCATAATTGAGAATTTAATAACACCATCTCAAAAGACAATAGAGAAGGAATTGAACTTAGAAATCCTAGATAAAGAACACTTGAGAATCTCCAACAAGAATCTTGAAGAGCACTTCGAGAAAAATTACATCCTTAACAACCACCAAGAAGCAGCATCGGGACGAACTCCGGAATGAAAGGGTGAAGCCGGGCATTGAAGGTAGAAAAAGAACAAGATTGAGGACTTGCTATGAATTAGATGAAGCTTAGCGACAACATACTTGAGAAAACTAGGAACTCCAGAAAAGAAAAGATGAACAACTATGACGAACAAATTGATGCCATGAACACTCCGGAAGAAGGATTGAAACCACCTTGATGAAACTAGAATAAGAATTGTGTTATGATTATCCTTCATCAAGTTAAATTGATGACAAGCAACAGATTTAGCACACCACTTATTCTTTTTGAAAAAGATAGGAAAGATAGGTAGAGAAAAAACTTGAAGAGGTCTTGAACGAGACACCGGTAGGAATTGGAAACTAAAGAGGATAGTACAAATGAATGATATAACATGAGAACGAAGAGAGCATGATCCACCTAATAGAAAACTTGAACAAGGCACCGGAATAATTGAGATACGAACGAAGGAATAATAGTTGACAACAATTCGAGAATGAAAACTACAAGCTAAGAACGAAGAAGTCTTCTGAAAAGATGGCCTTTGGGAGGATCGAGAATGAAAACAACTCTGAATGCACCAAATAGATATGGAAAGAATTACACATGATTGACAACAATCGAGAAGAAAACACGAAGCTGAGATGACGAATCTACAAGAGAATGGAGCAAGATTTAAGAGAAACTCTCATTTGGTCTTCAACGCAGAGAATGATGCACTAGAGGAATCAGGCATTTTGATGTCAGCCATCTCGGACGGCAAAGGCATGGATGCCAGACGTCAAAGGCTTTGTCGTCCACCAGCAGACGGCCAACTGTCCGGCTGAATAAGCCATAGTAAATGGCGCTTTGTCGTCCGCTGGTAGACGGCAAAGACCTTTGCATCTTTGTCGTCTACCAGCGGATGGCAAATGGCATGATGGCACACGTGGCAACTTAGCTTCGTTAAGGGCTCAACGGCGCGCTTTGCCGTCTGCTGGCAGATGGCAAAGACCTCCGTTCTTTGCCGTCTGCCAGCTGATGGCAAAGCACCTGTTTGTTCACCGGCCTAGGTGGGTTCTTTGCTGTCTGCTAGCGGACAGCAAAGAACCTTAGGTCTTTGTCGTCTACCAGCAGAGGGAAAAGAACCCACCTAGGCCAGCCTAGTGCTACCCTAGGTTGCACAGGTTGCTACCACGTGGCAGCTTTGCCGTCTGCTAGCTGACGGCAAAGACCTTTGTTGTCTGCCGGCAGACGGCAAAGTGGTTATATAGCCCCTGTTTTTTCTGTTTTTTCTTAAAATCATTCAATTTGACAGAATTTCACATATATATCCAACATATCAACAATACAAGTTTCCAACGAGCATACCAACAATAAGTTTCAACAAGCATACCAACAATAAGTTCCAACAACATATCCAACATACAAGTTCCCAACAACATATCCAGCATGCAATGGTTTCCAACAACATATCCATACATACATATCCAAAACAAGTTTCCAACAAGTTTCCATAAACAAAAAGGAAGCACAAGTAGAAGAGTACACTCCATCAATCCAAGCTTCCTCATCTATAGCAAATCTGCAAATTAGGAAAGATAAAATTTATAAAAAGAAGAAGACTAGCTAGAAGAAAAAGAAGAATAAAAGTAAGAAGAAGAAGAATTTATCTTCTCTTTCTTTTTCTCCTCTCCTCTCCTCTTCTCCAAGGTAGTAATGCCATTTTCTAGCTAACTAAGCATATGAAGTCATTTTGGAGGGGAAATGCTAAGTATAGGTCATTTTATAGCTATCCTAGGTACAATATATCATTTTGGAGGTAAGTAAGGTTATTATGTCATTTTTGAGGAAAATAAGCTAAGTATAGGTCATTTTGGAGCTAAATCAAGGTTATGCCATTTTTTACCTAAGTGAGCTAATAATTTCATAAATGAACTAGCTAAGATAATTATAGATTATTATTGAGCTATCCTAGGTAGTTATGCCATTCTGTACCTAAGTAGCTAATTATGTCATAAATGAACTAACTAAGCTAGCTATAGATCATTATTGAGCTATCGTAGGTAGTTATGCCATTTTCTAGCTAACTAAGCATATCAAGTCATTTTGGAGGAAAAAATGCTAAGTATAGGTCATTTTATTGCTATCCTATGTAGAATATATCATTTTGGAGCTAAGTAAGGTTATTATCTCATTTTTGACGAAAATAAGCTAAGTATAGGTCATTTTGGAGCTAAACCAAGGTTATAATGCCATTTTTTACTTAAGTGAGATAATTATGTCATAAATGCACTAGCTAAGCTAATTATAGATCATTATTGAGCTGTCCTAGGTAGTTATGCCATTTTGTACCTAAGTGAGCTAATTATGTCATAAATGAACTAGCTAAGCTAGCTATAGATCATTATTGACCTATCCTAGGAAGTTATGCCATTTTCTAGCTAACTAAGCATATCAAGTCATTTTGGAGGAAGAAATTCTAAGTATAGGTCATTTTATGGCTATCCTAGGTAGAATATATCATTTTGGAGCTAAGTAAGGTTATTATGTCATTTTTGAGGAAAACAAGCTAAGTATAGGTCTTTTTGGAGCTAATTAAGTCATTTCTTAAGCTAAGTATGCATTTGTTAGGCAAAACACTTGGGAAAACTTACCATCATCACGGAGGTGAAGGACCGGTCGTGTTTGCGCCAGGATAAGACGTAGAAGGACCGGTCGGGGTTGCGGCAGACGCAGAAGGACCGGTCGATGCTTGTCGGGAGGCACGCTGCACCAAGATCATTTGCAAGCAATGTCTCCTTAGCATGATGCAACTCAAATGTGAATACTAGTAACTAATGACCATTCAAATGAAACTCACCGTGGGTGCTATAGCAATATGGGCATCGATGGAGGGGTCTAACCATTGGTCTGGCACACGGTCTGCACATTTTGTTTTCACGAGTCATTCATATTAGTTAGTGATGAAACAAACATTATGTGCATGATTTGGCTAATATGTAGTAGAAACTTACCACGAGGAGCTCGTATACGCCCCGATGAGACGCATCGTTCCGGTTCCTCTCCTCCTCCAAGAGCATAGTCGTCCTCTCCTCCATGTCCCTCTCCCTCTGTGTCGCCTTCCTGTTTGCCTCCGCCAGAAGCTCCTCGGCCCTAGCCTCAATGGCAAGCTCAATTGGTCGTGGACGAGGCCTTATCTTAGGATCAGAGCTCGTCCGGTGCTTCTTGATCTCCAGGACAGTTCTAGGACAACGTATCAGTCCATCCCCAATGGCTATCGAGCTATGGGGCCTCCCGCCACCAGATATAATCATGAGCTCTGGATCAAAAGGACTCTAGCTCGGGTTGAAGTCCTCCCCTTTCCTCGCCTTCCCCTCATCTCTGTACCTCACGAGCTTGTTGTGGGAGGAGATGTTTCTAAAGCTCTTTGGATGATCGAGGTCATCCTCAGAGAATGCCTTGGCCTTCTTGTACGAGGCAGTATGGGCCATGGCATAGAGGTTGAATAGAGGTGGAACCTCCTTCTTGTTTTCTCGTGCCTAATAGAGAGGAACAAAATATTAGTTAAAGGCTCAAGCTAGCATGCAGAATGAAATTGCATGAATCATGAAGCAAACCACATACCCAGTGATCCCCGTACTAAAATAGGTTGGAGGTCCCTTGATGGTGTGCCACACCTCTCATTTGGGCACGCTTATCCTTGGCCTTGTTGTATTCGGCTTGCCATTTGAGAGATCACCACTCATCCACCAATGCCTCCCAATAGTCCATCCTATCCGCACACCATCTCGGGGGCACCTAAGTTAGACAAGAGAAATTTCAGCGCTACGCCTACGAATCAAATCAAAGAAACCAACTACAAGGACTTAACAATAGATAATTACCTTCATTACTTTCTCCTTACTCAGATAATTTTTGCGGCACTTATTCTTGGCCCTCTTAGTGTTAGTCGAGGCATAGTAGTATCGAATAGCTTGCACCCAAGCCTCGTGTCATAAGTTCTAAAGTAGGCGCTTGCACTCGGCTTCGAGAACAACAGCCGCTTTCGCCTCGTGTTCCTCAAGACACCTGTAGAAGGGCAATCAAACAAGACAACACTGATTAGTGCAATCACTAGGTGTTGTTGATTTTTAATTCTATAAAGGAGAAATTACCAAAAAGCGACAGATCACAATGTTAGCCACCGTCTCACACAAGACACCATCGACCATCTCCTCCGGCGGGGCCGGGGCAGCCATGTACAGCTCCCAGGTTAGTGCTACCTGTGGAGCCTCACCCTCACCGGGCAACTGGACCTTCCCCACGAAGTGGTGCCGGAGAAGCACACCAAGGACCTGGATGGGCCTGCGGACATCACGCTCAACCCCTGCAGTATGACAAGGCCAACACATTAGATATTAATTTGAAGAAACATGAAGGAAAAGGTTAAAAAAGAGTAAATGCACTTACTTCTCCGCATTAGGCGCAATCAACCACCTCTGCTCGTGGGTCATCGGCATGGGCGGGAGCTTTGTACAACCACGCTGGTAGACCTTCTTGCCCTCCTCAACCAGCTCGCCCTCGCTATAGTTGTCCTCAGACAAGTTGTCCTCGCCACCATGAGCAAGGCCACTAGCCTCTAGAGTCACGTGGGATGAAGACTCTGGGACCGGAGTCTCCTGGGACAAAGACTCTAGGACCGGAGTCTCCTGGGACCAGGGCTCAGTGACCCGAGGCTTGTCGACCTGAGGCTCGTGGACCGGAGTCCGAGACGGGTCCAAGTCAGATGGGTTCACCTGAGACGGAGCACTCCTATGGTCGGAAGAATCAGCTGGGCGTGGCGGCAAGGAAGGCGCAGCAGCCTTCCTACCTCTAACACCTCTGTTTGTCTTCCCCCGACCTCTCCCGGTCGAAGAAGAAGCGCCCACCGGTGTCTGCATGTAGTGTACCAGTGCTCTTCGGAGTTGCTGGGGTGGAATAATAGCACCCTCCCAGCACGCACCGAGGAAGGAGGCTCAGAGCCCTCTCGACCCGAGCCCACCATCTGTCAACACCTGCAATGACAAAGAGTGACCAAAATTAGTTCAACATAAAAAAATTGAATACCTAATAACATGAACTAATTAATAATATATATGTACAGAATAATAATTGAATACCTCACATTACTAATATTAATCTTCATCATCTATATATGCTCCGGGAGCATTAAATGCATAATCATCATCACTATCAGTAATGACGTGCTCATCAACATCATCAATAAATGCATCAACCTGTGGAAGTCTTCTATGTAATCGGTCAAGCATTGTCAGGTCATCCACAACAGTAACCTCTTCTTCTTCCATCTCTTCTTGTTCTAGCTCAGGGGTGAAGTCGGGTTCACTGTCGCTGTCGACCTCAATGTTCTGGGGAGAAGTAGAGCGGTTCTTGAAACGCTTCCTGGAAACACGTGTTTCTTGGAAGAATTCTCCTTCATATGTGTCTGGGTTAATTTAAGGGTCATAATCATCTTCATTGAGGGGAGGTGGTCTAAAATGTGGCGGCACATCATAAACGACATCCCAACCTTTCAAATTTGGATCCATTTGGCAGGCCCACGGTAAATAGAAAACTTGGGTCACCTGTTGAGCTGTAATACAGACATCGGGAACATGTAAATGGTTCCTTTGTTTGATTTCAAATAGCCCTATATGTTCATGAGTCCTTCTAGTCTCCTTTGGCTGGAACTAATAACATTTGAAGACTACGACGTTTGGTGGGTTTTCACCAAAGAATGTAAGTTCATAAATTGCTTCAACTCTTCCATAATACTCGACCCCTCCTACGCGGAGAGCGGAGACAAAACAATTTGTAGACTTTCGGTCCACCATAGATAGCTCTTTGCCCAAAGTACGAAAGCAATAACCGTTAATGTCGTATTTGTCAAATGAACAGACCTTATAGTCAAAACCATTAGCAACTTGTCTCAATTCGGAGTCCATAGACTCTGCATTAGCCTACAAGTTTAATACGAAAGGACTGTTGCATTAACCGAAAACTAGCGAAGAAATGTAATCGTATAATTAATGGAAATTACCATTTTCTTGAACCAAGAGATGAAACTAGGATAGCCGCCTCCATGCTTTGCCATAAGCTCATACTCTTCGATGGAATCCTTTTGGATCACTATTCCATCTGAGTATTTGGCAACGTATTGACTGTATCACATATCCGGGAATAAGAGCTTTTCAAAGGAATTAGAAGTTCCAAAACAATGTACCAAAAACTTACTCGATGTACGTCCGCACTTCTATTAGGTTGTTGAAGATATACAATGAAATGTTCCGCCATTCTTCGACATCCAACGCTGTTGATTTCGAAGCACCGGCTGGTGCGAGCTTCCCTTTGAATATGCTGAGGTTGGATCGACCTTTTTCATGGTTGCCATCATTGGACCGAGGCTTCGGATTATGCAAATGACGATTCTTGGTTTTGTAGTGTGCTGTCATGAAGTTTGCCGCCTCCTGAGTAATAAATGCCTTGGCCATCGATGCTTCAACTCTACGTTTATTTTTACATTTTTCTCAAAGCGTCTTCTGCATCCTCTCAGTTGCGAAGCACCAAAGATTTTGCACGGGCCCCCCAATCATGCCTCGGTTGGGAGATGCAAAATCAAATGTTGCATTGGATTAAAGAAGCCCGGTGGAAAGATCTTTTCTACCTTGCAGATCAACTCCGGCGCCAAATCTTCTAGTTCGTCTAGCACGCCAGGCAATAGTTCGTTCGCACAAAGAGCAAGGAAGAAATAGCTCAGCTCTGCCAATACTAGCCATTCATCCTCAGGGATAAAGCCACGCAACATCATCGGCATTACCCGCTCAAGCCATATCTGCCAATCATGACTCTTGAGACCAAATATTTTCAATTTGTCAAGACTCGCTCCCCTCTTTAGATTCGCTGCATACCCATCGGGAAACATCTGCATTTTCACCCACAAGATCATTTCCCTCATAGCTGTCCTTCCAAGATTGAACCATGCCTTTGGCTTCCTCCAGTTCTTCTTTCCTTTCGATGGTCGAATGTTTTGTAACGGTCTATCACATAGAGCCTCCTGGTCAACTCTAGCCTTAGGATTATCCTTCGACTTCCCCTCTATGCCGAACAATGTACCAAAAAGGGCCTCTGCGATATTCTTTTTAGTGTGCATCACATGGATGTTGTATGGGCAAAGGAGGTCTTTAAAGTAAGGCAGATCCCACAAAGATATCTTGTGAGTCCAGGCGTGTTCCGTATTATACCCTTTGAAATACCCTGGACGATCTAGATCCGGCTCGAGAGCGTTTATCTGATCCATGATCTGTTGGCCTATCAAAGCAGTTGGTGCAGTGTTTTTGACAACTCTACCTTTGATGAAATTCTTCTTGTCTTTTCTAAACTTATGGTCAGGATCCAATAACTGTCTATGCATGTGGAAGCAAGAAAACTTGCGACCTGCCTCCAGCCAACAAAACTGAAGAGCTGCCTTGCATGTGGGGCACGGAAACCTTCCACGCACATACCAGCCAACGAATAGCGCATACGACGGCAAATCATGCATCGAGTGCATGTACCACACATGGATTTTGAAGTTCTTTTTTGTAGTGGCAGCGTATGTCTTGATCCCATTATCTCAGGCTTCTTGCAATTCATCCTTAAGAGGTTGCATGTACACATTCATATTATTCCCCGGATACTTGGGCCCTGGAATTATCAACATCAGGAAAATGTTCTTTCTTTTCATAATCTCTCTGGGGGGAGATTGACTGGAATGACAAATACAGGCCAACAACTGAATTGTGCTGCCATCATACCATACACATTGAACCCATCCGTGTTGATGGCAACTCAAGGATGCCTTGGATCTTCCGCTTTATCCTTATGTAATGCATTGAAGTTCTTCCACGCACAAGCGACGGAAGTGTGTCCCAACATCGGATTCCCATCTGCATCTAGTTCTGTTCTTTTGCCCAATTTATGCCACGTCATCTGTCTGGTCGTCTCTTCGTCCATGAAAAGACGTTGAAGTCTTGGTATGATTGGCAGATACTGAAGAACATTAATGGGGATTTTGGTCTGACTCTTCTCACCCTTACCGTTGTCTACAAGAACATACCTGGAAGCATTGCAAATGGGGCAATAGTTCGATCCCGCATACTCAAGCCTAAATAAGGCACATCCATTCTCATAGCCATCTATCTTCTCATAGGGCATCTTGAGCGCACGTAGGATTTTGTCCAATTTTTACAGGTTTGGTGGTAGTACATGGCCTTTGGGTAGAAAGCGTCCAAGTATCATCATCATCGCGTCGTAGCATTCTCTGCCCAGGTTGAACTGAGCCTTCAGAGCCATTACTTGCGCGATGGCATCCAGCTGACAAAGCTCAGTGTGCTCGTGGAGAGGACATTTTGAAGACTCCAATATTTTATAAAAGGCCATTGCAGATTCCTCCATCTCATCGTCCGGATCCCGAGCATCATCAAACTCTTGCACCATGTCTTCGATCCCGGTACCTTGCTTGTCAATGCAACGACAAACCACCTCAGCTCTGGCACGTTGGGCAGATTCACCATGAAATGTCCAGACCGTATAATTAGTCGTAAAACCCCACTTTTGAAGGTGTTTGATCATTTCAAACTCTGACTTCTTCTTACAGTTGTCACAATCGACACAAGGGCACCAGGATGTTTTCTGTCCATTTGCAAATGCGACTCACAAACTTCTTGGTTTTTGTTATCCATTCACAGATCATGTCTATCTGACTAGTGTGACCGGTGTACAACCACCCACGATCACTCATCTTGCCTAGCTACTAGAAACACAAAAAATATATACATAATTCAACAAATCATATAGATCAGTTAATAGAGTTTGTCCGTTTTATTACGTCGATGCAACCTAGACACTAGCAGGTAAAGATAGGTCCTAATCCCACCCGAGTATGTGTAGATTGGGTTCGTTTTCCCATGCTCTGCTTCAGATCCGACGCACAATTTCGGCAGCACCTCCCGCTGTTCTCCTGATACACGTCTCGGCAATAAGCAGAGAGGATGTGTACCCGGACAGGGAGGCACTGACGAAATTCTGCATTGGATCCGGAGCAGGGCAATTGGGAAAACGAACCCAATCTACACATACTCGGGCTGTCCATGGATAATGTTGGACCATTCGAAAGAATCACGGTTATAAATATGCTAATGAATGCATATTTATAGATGCAACCCTTTCGGACAGGAGACGCATAGTGGTCACGCATACTGATGATTGAAGAAACTTATAGCTAGCAAGTTTCATCGGCATGAAGACCGGAACAGAGGAAATGAAGGTGGCAAGAGGAGATGTCATTTGTGCTAACCCACGAACGTAGGGCGGAGCTCGCCGAACGCACGGGGAGGTCGTCGGACACCAGACCCTCACAGCGACAAAACAACTGCACATTTATATCCACACGATCAACATAAATATGATGTTCTGTATAACAAAATCGAAAAATATATGACCTAACTCATAATTCACAAATATATGACCCGTCGGCACCTGGAAGGCGGAAGATCACCTTTTTCGGGGTTGGGGTGTCGGGGTGTCATGTCGGGGTCGGGGTGTTAGGGGTGTCTTGTCGGGGTAGGGGTGCTATGTCGGGGTCTGGGGTGCCTTGTCGGGGTGTCGGGGTCTCGTGTCGGGGGTTCGGGTGTCGGTGGTGTCAGGGGTCGGTGGCATTGGCGGTCATGGGTCGACGGTGTCGGTGGTCGGGGGTCAGTGGTGTCGGTGGTCGGGGGGCGATGGCATCGGTGGTCAGGGGTCCGGGGCATCGGGGGTTGGTGGCGTCGGGGGTCGGTGGCGTTGGTGGTTGGGGGTTAGTGGCATCGAGGATCAGGGGCTCTTGTCTTCTTCTTCTTCTTCTTCTTCTTCATCTCCTTCTCCTTCTTCATCTTCTTCTTCTTCTTCTCCTCTTCTCCTCATCTTCTTCTTCTTCTTCTTCTTCTTCCTCTCCTTTTTGCTCTAACCTAATAAACCTAAAATAACATTAACCTAATTAACACTAACCTAATAAACCTAAACTAAGACTAACCTAACTATCACTAACCTAAACTAACAGTAACCTAATTAACATTAACCTAATTAACACTAACCTAATTAACACTAACCTAATAATATAATCAAAACCTCAACCAAAACCAAAAAATAAAAAAAGAGGAGGGGGAAGAGCTTACTAGAGGGGGGCAGGGCAAGGGGAGTCGAGGAGGGTTGGGGGAGGGCCAGGGAGGGCCGGGGAGCGCCGGGGAGGGCCGGGGAGCACAGGGGGCCGGATGGGGCACGGGGGGGCGCACGGCACGGCCGGGCCGGTGGGGCGGCAGGCGGTGCTGGCGGGCGATGGGCGGCGGTGGTGACGCGGCAGACGCTTTCGGCCGAGGCGATGGGGTGCAGGGGGCCCGGGCGAGTGGCGGCGGGGGCGATGGGGCGGCGGTGACATAAGGGGGGCAGTGGGCCGGTGGGGCGGCGGGTTGGTGTGGCAACGGGCGGTAGCGCGTGTGGGGTGGGTGGTGGGGAGGAGAGGGCGAGAAACAAAGATCGAGAGAGAGAGGCGGGCCGGGGTGGGGCGCTGCCGTTAGTTAACCCCCCTCTTTGCCATCAGCTAGCGGACGGCAAAGGAAGTTTGCCTTCCTCTAGCGGACGGCAAAGAGGGGGCCGTTAGGTTAAGTTCCAAGCGGCTCGTCAGTGGGGCAATCCCTCTTTGCCGTCCGCTAGCAGACGGCAAAGAAGTGGCTGATGGCAAAGCCACCCTTTGTCGTCTGCTAGCTCTTTGCCGTCCACTTTTGGCTAGCTAATGGCAAAGACACTCTTTGTCGTCCTCTAGCAGACGGCAAAGATGTGGCAGATGGCAAATCTTCTGATTCCAGTAGTGATGATGAGAAACAACACCAAGAATAACTAAGACACTCTAGAACAATGAATAAGGAAAGGTTGGGCCAACGATGAAAATGATTTAGAAGCGATCTTGGAGATGGAATACGACTGATGAAACTCATTCTTACATCATCTTTAAAAAGAACTTGAGGACATCTTCGAAAAGATTAAAAGAGCCAGGTAAGATCCTAGGGAAAACCTGTGGGTTATAGGCCCACTCAAAGAGATCACCGTTGAAACAATTGCTTAGGAAGATAGATTGCACCGGTACAAATTAAGAACTTGATGAGGTGAGAACCTCGAAATAATTTGCAAGGATTGAAAGAAAACATGAATCTTCTGAGATATCTCCCGAGGCTTGATGAATTAATAAGAGAGGCTTGATGAGAATTCAAACACGGAAAGCATTTAATGAATGAAAAAGATATGATGAACAATGAGATCTAGAATTGAATCCATCAAAGAAGAATAACAACGATAACAAGTAATATGAGGATAGAACTTGAAATTGAAACTCTTGAGAATCTTCACAGGGGATCATCGGCAACAATACGAGAGAAACGATAGTGGAAGCATCAAATGAATTGAAAAGGCACTTGCATGAGAATTTAATCATTGAAGAAAAAGGGCGGGAGCGTGGGAAAAACAAAGAAAACTTGGAACAGATGAGACATCTCCGGAGAAGAATATGGGGATCGATCTTTCAAATATTGGAGATGATAGAATTATCTTGAAGAGAAGCACACCGAATAAAAAGATTGATATGACAACTTGATTGAGCAAAAGAATTAGCATCCCCACACAAATATGAGGACATTCTTAGGAAAGATATGAGTTCACCAGTTGACATCGAAGCAAATTAGATTACCATATTCGAAAACCAAAATCAAGGATGTGGCTTACGAAACAAGCCAGAACAAATGCATAACGGAGATTTCGCTCGATATTTTCATGGTAAGGTCCGCACGGGCTCGATTGTACATTGGATTGTCATATTGAAATGACGCTCGAATATGCTCCCTAGGCATAGCAAATTACAAGGCTTGGCAAAGCATAAATCGAGACAGTCCTCTGTAAGAAATACCGTGAACAAACGAACCCACTAGATGTCAAATCCCAACCTCACATCATGATCTATTGGAAAATAACCTAGGTAACTACTTGAATTCCCACCTAAGAACTTCCAAAACTTTCTTGGTTATGCAATCGGGTGTTGGGGATACAAGGAGTAAAATATCTCACACAACTAAGAAGCCCTACACCCCAACTGTATCCATCCTTCAACACATAACCAGAGGCTCCGGAAATCCATCTATCTCCGACCCTCGAAAGCACAACGATACTAACCATGGTGCTACCCCGGACGACTCCCCAGTACTGGGTGACTCCGACCTTATCTCACCACGACAAGTATTGAAGCAATTCCGAACACCCTCCGTCTTGAGATACTAAGGAAGTTGAATATAACGATGTGCCAAGAATTCCCTAGATCTCAACTCCCCGGAAGAAATCAAGTCGGACAGTAGGCACCAAGACAGAACCTTGTCACATCGGCATCATATAGTTTCCAAAATACCTGCATGATCCTAAAAAAAATTTAGTGAGAAGAGGAGTAGAAAAAAATCCTAAGTCGTAATTCCTCATCAGAGCATAGAAGAGGAGTAAAAAGAATCCTACTCTCCGATATATAACTGGACTCAAAACAGTTTTTCACTAGACTCGACTTGGCCAACTTCGATCAATCAAGGGGGCTCCTAGGTCGATACAGGCTCTGATACGAACTTGCCACGCCCAAGATGTGATCCTATCCTTATTTTGGCACGAGGGGCTCGACAGGGATAGAGGCATATCTCGTCGTGTTGCAACAATGGATATCATTACAAGTACATGCATAGAAGAGATGAGTATATGGAATTGGCTTACACTCACCACAAGCTACATAAATATCACATCAATACAACAACATATTCAAACATCATACATAAGAACAGGGTCCGACTACGGACGAAATCAAACGATAAAATGAAATCCATCCTTGCTATCCCAGGCTGTCGCCTGGAACCCATCCTAGATCAAAGAAGAAGAAGAACTCCAAATCAAACAAGCATCGCGCTCACCTCAAATCATCGCATTACCTGTACTTGCAACTTTTGTTGTAGTAATCTGTGAGCCACGGGGACTCAGCAATCTCATTTCCAAGGTTATCAAGACTATTAAAGCTTCATTGGAGAGGTATGGTTAAGTGGTGAGGCTGCAATAGTCGACTAAGCATTTAGTTGAGTGGCTAACTTACAAATACAAAAAATAAAGTATGGTGGTCTACAAGTAACGGTCGTGAACTAGTAATGATTACTAAGTGATCCTGAACATCTACGTACGTCAATCATAACCCCACCGTGTTCTCTCGGGTGAGGACTCACGAGAAGAGACAATCATGGTTACACACACAGTTGGTGTATCTTATTAGAGTTTACTTCAAGTTTACTATGACCGGATGTTAAACAAAGTATCCAAGTTTGCCACATGACCGCGAGCATGGCTTTCCGAAAGATTTAACCCTGCAGGGGTGCCCCAACTCATCCATTACAAGTTAACCACACGCCACGAGAATAACCTCAACCACGGATGTCGTGATCTTCATAGGCAATTCCACAGGAAGACCACACCTCGAGATAACCTGAAGTAAAACGGAATTCCTCATGCACGACATTCGAGAAAGGTAAAAGAAATCCACCAAGGCCTCCCGACGTGTCGACGATCCCGATCTAAGTCGCGTATCTCATTTTTAGGACACGGCGGATAAGCTAGTGTATGCTGGCCTGGTAGAAATCTCCCGAGTTGCCCCCGTTTGTCCCCACACAATGCTCTATTTTGGACCAACACTCATGAGGAGCAATGGCCTGGGTTGTTGATTAATTATCCGCGGGTGCCGACGGGTCCCTACCGAGGTTTATTAGTTATTAGGAAAATGTAGTACCAATGTTAGGCCTTGCTAGACAAGCTTTAGCCTAAAACGAAAATCAAGGGGGTCCCCATAACAACCCCGATCATGTTAGGACCGCTCAATTATGGAACATAACACCGGTTCACAAGTAGCTACAGCGGCAAGAGTGGAACAAAACACCGACCAAAAGGCCAAGCCTTCCACCCTTTACCAAGTGTATAAGTGCATTAAATTAAATAGCAATAATATTTTGATAAAAAAGAATGTCCATGATGTCACATGGAAACAATTGCACCTGCAGCTAGAAACGCTATAAGAAGGGCTGAGCAAGCGGTAACATAGCCAAACAAAGGTTTGCTGGGATGTGGAGGGGTTAGAGGCTTATCATGGCAATATTGGGAGGCTTGACAAACAAGTGGTAGGTAGTGAGACATAACGATAAAAGCGAGACAACTATCATAGCAATGATAGTAGTGGTATCCAGGGAAATGTGTCATCTTGCCTGAGATCCTACTCGGAAGAAGAACGAGTCCATGAAGAAGACGGGCCAACGTAGTCGAACGCATCCTCACACTCCGAACGCTTTCGAAACTCTATCTAGAAGAAGCAGACCGGAAATAACAATCAACACACAAGAACACCACAACATATGCATGACATGATGCCCAAACCAATATGATGCATCTCCGGTTTAATATGCAAGGCATGACAATTCACATCAAACAACTATTACAGATTAAAGTGAAGCTCAATATTGAATGAGTTTCATATTGATGAAACTCCACGTTCGAATTATTTAGTTCACTCTCGTTAGGTACTCATCAATATTAAATGTTGTTTAACATGGGTGGTTATGGCATAAGGCGTAGATGGAATTAAGAAATTTTAAATTGAGAGGGACAACATACATATAACAAAATAATAACTCTCCATATTATGAGAAAAGTGGTTAATTTTGTTTATCATGGCAAGAGGTGAAGCATGAACAACTATATCATCTAGGCATTTTAAATGAGGTCGGAAGCAACATATAGCATTTCCGAAATGATCCCACATGCATAATATGAATTTGGTCCAGATATGACCCCACATGCATGAGATTCTACACATTTTTCTAGCCAAGTTACATATGTAAAACAGTTTCCACGGAGCTACGGTTCAAAAGTTATTAAATAATTCATATCGATAAGGCAATTATGCAAATTAATGCAGACAACAAGGTTAAGCACTTTAAACACATGTGAGGTTGGGTATTGTGAAACTACAAAAAATTCTAGTCAAGTTTCAGATATAAAGTTTTTACATATGATGCACGGGTGAAAAGTTATTAGCAATTTAAAAACATGGGTTTTTGTGTAAATCTTAAATTCACCGGTTAATTAGCCAAATTCACAGAACTGGAAAAAAACACCTATGGCTGAATCTGAACATGGGCCTAAACAGGGGCATGGGCGAGGGATAACACTATAATGCACGGGGCGCTGGATAGACGGGCGCTCACCTAGGGCCATCATGGGCCACGCGGGGGAGGCCTAGCTGGGTCACGTGAGCGTTGGGGCGTCCCAGGCGCGGGTCAACGTGAGCGCTCGGGAGCGCTGCTTCTCCCGAGCAGGGGCAGCGATCGACGGCAGCAGCACCCGCCATGGCCAATGACGAGGGGCACGAGGACATGGGGAGACGCGGATCTGACGTGGGACCTCCCGGATCTAAAAGCGGCGCGACGATCGGAGGCCAGCAAGGTCGAGGTGCCGGTGGCGAGCAACCTGCAGGAAGAGAGAGGGCAAGGTGAGAGAGAGGGGAAGGGAAGGGAGAAGAAGTAGAGGGGCGCGAGGGGAGCTCGCCGGCGTCGGGCTCGTCAGAGCTCTGGTGGTCGACCGGCGGGCAGGGTCCTGTGGCCCTCCGGTGGCCGGCCGGCACGAGCGGGGGGCGACATGAGGCAATGGGAGAAGCTGGGCCGCAGCGGTTACGGGGCTTGTAGCGGTGGAGATCCGGGCCCGGGCAGGCTCCGAATGGGCTTGGTGGGCCCTGCGAGCTGGAGGAGAGAGGAGGTCGGAGGTGCGGTGCTGAGTGCTGGGAGATGGCGGCGGCGGCATGGATTTTGAGGCAGTGGCTTAGGGTTTCCTTTTAGGGCAGGTTAGGGTCTATAAATAGTAGTTTGGGGCTAGGAAATGGGGTTTTGCACCGATTTCGACCACCGGATCTCGATTGGGCGGCTCCGATCATGGGAGAGGCTAGGTGGGCTGCAATGGGCTATGAAGAGGGGCCAGGGGGGATGAGAGGGAAGTGGTGCGGCCCGTGACACAAGGTTTTAAACACCAAAACCGTCTGATGAATAACCGATGACCGCACTGCTACGGTTGACCGTTCGGGTATCAAACGGACTCGGAATGTGACTAAATTTGACAGGCGGTCTACGTACACTATTATAAGACCACACGCCATGTTTTGACCCAATCTGAGAATATTTTTAGCATGCGTTTTAAAACATTTTTTAACATTGTCGCGGGCGCGTGTGTGGTTAGTCTCGAAACGGTCAGCGACACGAACAGAGAGAAACGGTAGCTACTCACAGGTGAAAGTTTTTGAAAACGAGTGATGATGGCGTCCAGATGATGCAAATGATGTGATGATGAATGCGGCAACCAGACAAAACACATGATGAGAATGGAAATAAAATGGGAATCTTCTAGAGCGTCGGTCCAGGGAAGTTACACAATCCTTCTCTGAGTTCTTCACTGCCATCCTTGACCACTATGGGATGCAGGCCCTTCACCTCGAGCCCAACTCCATCTTTCTCTTGTCCGTCTTCGCCTTCTGTTGTGAGGCCTTCATGGGCGTGCAGCCTTCGGTAGCTCTATTCCGTTATTTCTTTAGCTTGCACTTGCACGACGGTGCCCAGCGGTCGGCATGTGTCTCTTTCGTTGCGGTCTAGAGCGGCAACATGCTTCTGAAGGCCGAGAAGAAAGTGGAGAACTTCAGGCACCGCTGGCTCCATATGGATCTCAAGGGCACCAACCCTCGACTGGATCTGCCGGAGGGGTTGCTTGAAAAGACTCCTGTGTGGAGCTCCGCAAAGCTTTCCAACCCCCGGGCTGAGCTTGTTCTGGAGAGCTTCACCCGCGATATCAGCGCCAAGAAGATGACTGGTGGGATGGTAGCGAAAGAGTTCTTGGGGCAGCGCCTGGTGCCCCTTCAGCCCCATTCTAGGCCCTTGTGGGACTATCAGGGCAGCCGTGACAACCTCAGGCTTTGGTCCGCACGCATATCTCCCGAGGAACTGAGCAGGGTTGTGGCGACCTTGCTCGGCGGTGACCCTGGCAAACTTGCCAAGGCACACGATCCATTGTACTGCCGCGACAATGGGGCCGACCTAGTTGCCGCGATGCCTGTCTTCAACGAGCTGGGGCTCTTCCCAGACAGGGGCCCTAGTCCGGTGGTGGTGTCTTCCAGTGTAGCTCGTGCGAGGAGGACTCGGAGAGGACCGACGATGATGCCTCGGCGAGGGCGTCTCCCCCATCGCAGGGCACCCTTCTGCGCGAGCTTTAAGATGACGATGACATTGGTGAAGTTTCTACCTCGGGCCCCTCACGCACTGCTAAAGCCTCCAGGGGACCAAGGGCAGACCCTCGAGCCACGCAGTCCGTGTGCGTGTCGACTCCCTGGAAGTGCGGTGCTGAATCTCCTCTGGCGCGTCTTGCCTCCGCCGACAGGACGACCGAGGCTCCGGCGTCGCCCCCACTCGAATCGCCACTCACCGGCAAGGTGCGCGAGGACATGGTCGTGCCGATCTCCTCCGCGGCTGCCTCGGCTGTCAGCGACTTTTCTTCTCCGCACGGCGGCCCCCTGTCCATGGGGAGCTCGGGCGCCCCCATCGCTGCCGAGATGGAGAGGAAGAGGAAGTGGGTTAATGTTGACGAGTAAGCGACCCGACTTGGCTTCGCTCATATGTCTATGGCTCGTGCATTGATGACCTCCTCTCACTTAGTAAGTAGGAATGTCGCCGTGTTGAAGATGAGGAAGAAGAAGGCGGGCGTAAAGCCGAATGAAACTCCTGGCGCGCCACCTGCCCTTGCCAAGACGCCGCCACCTATCGCTGAAGAAGAGAGGGCTTGCGAGGCGACCCCTCAGTCCCCCATGGTCGAGCCCCCTGAGCCCCTGATGCTCGATGACGCGATCTCTCCTGCCCTTCTAGATCTGGTGACACCGACGTCCGGAGAGCCAACTCCTCATGGCATGCTGCCTGTCGGTCCTTCCGTATCCGCGGTCGCCGAGCGACCTTCGGAGCCTCTTGTCCCTTGTGACGCCGTTTCCCTGGGGGCGCCCCCGTGACCACGCTGGGGGCTCCATAGGGGGAGACCATGGCGCCTCCGGTGCCCATTGACGATGTCCTGGACAGGGCCTTCACTACCCTGGGTCCGGTTCGTGATGCTTTCTAGGGTGATCACCTCGCGGGTGGGCGCCTGGAGCTCCTCTTAGGGTGGCTCTGGGCCAACATCACCGCTATGTCAATGTGGGGTTAGGTTGCGGCTGCTACGGCGAAGGGCGAGGAGGAAACCGCGGCCGCTCGCGCCACGCGCGAAGAGGTGGAGGCCCGCCGGAAGACCTTCCACGAGGAACATGCCAAGCTTGAGGGGCAGCTTCGTCAGCGGACGAAAGACCTCGAGTCCCGCGAGGCCAAGCTTGCCACCCAAGAATCCGAGCTGTCTCAGGTGGCGACCCGCCAGGATGCAGAGCGGGCGTGCCTGGACGCGCAAGAGAAGGAGGTTGCTTCGAGGAAGATCCTTCTTGACACGAAGGAGAAAGCTATCGCCGCGCTCGAGGAGAAGAATGCCACAGAGTTGAGCGCCTTCCCTATTGTCGAGCTCAAGCTTCGCAAGGCGCTCCACACCCTCTGCCGAGATTGATTCATGGAGCCTCCGGTCGCCCCGGAGGACGGCTTTGCGGTGCTTGCTTTGAAGCTCGTCGAGGCACTGGAGGGCGCAAACGTCAAGGTGGATAAGGTCTTGGATAGTGACTGTCGCGATCTCTTTTCTGAGGCCATGATGCATGTCTTCAGCCATCTTCATTTTCGCAAGCCAGGTTTTGACTTCAACTCCGTGATCCTCCCAGTCGCCCCTGAGGCCCACGCGGGCGCTGCGGCAGCGGTGAAAGGCGTTGTCGAGATGCTGGTGAAGCGGTTCACCCGGGTCACGGTTCCTCCGCCTCCGGATGCTACTGAGGCTGGCGGCAGGGAAGATGACGCGAGCAACGTCGACGACGAGTCCCCTGAGGGTGTGACGATCGGTGGCAACAGTTCGTCCTGCTCCTTTCCTGCAATGCACACTGTGCCTCGTGGAGGCATTAAACTCATTTGCGTTTGCGAAAACTTCTAATGCTTGTAATAACTATTGGACTGCATGATTGCTTTCTTCGCCTTGTTTCTTTATTGCTTGTTGTGATGCTCTATATCGGTAGGGCCCGGCCCACGCATACCTCAATCGCCGTTGGGCCGACCGGAAACCAAGAATGATCCAAGGGATGAGGGGCTACGTGTCCAGTTAGGCTCCTGAGTCATGATGCTCAGGAGTCCCCCTTGACATACGAGCTTCAGCGTCCTTCCTAGGGATTGAGGTAACTTGAGACTTCCGAACACCTTTGCGCTCTGCGTCGGCAAGGCTCGGCCCGCACATACCTCCACCGTCGTTAGGCCGACCAGAAACCAAGGACGGTCCAAGGGACAAGGGGCTACGGGTCCAGTTAGGCTCCTAAGTCACGATGCTCAGGAGTCCCCGTGACGTATGAGCTTGAGTGTCCTTCTTAGGGATTTTTGAGCAGTTTTTTGAGCGCACTGGGCTCTTCCTCGGTAGGGCCCGACCTGCACATACCTCATCCGCCGTTGAAGTGACCGGAAACCAAGGACGACCCAAGCGGTGAGGGGCTACGGGTCTAGTTAAGCTCCTTAGTCGCGATGCTTAGGAGTCCCCCTTGACGTATGAGAGGCTCCCATACCTTTCCTCGCTAGCTTTTTCGAAGATGGGCGCGTGAAGACCAGGTTTGGCAAACCTGGGAAGGCGGCGTGTACGAGGCTTGGCCTGGTAGAAGCCCCCTCACGCATGCATCCCAGGGGAACGCAGCGAGAAAGGGGCCTCTAGGTACTTTCCTGAGGTTGGATGCAGCCATTAGGGGTGCCCTCACTTGTTTATCCCCCCTGCACCAGGCGTGGGGCTTCCATATTGTCATTGGTGGACTGTGTCGACCACCAGCATGTAGTTGTGGCTTCCACATTGCATGGGCATAGTCATTGGTGGACCAAATTGACTTCTCCGCCAGCGTTGGGATGTGGCTGCCACATTGTGTGGGAAGGGACCCCTCCGCGTCCTCGGGCGGCCCCGAGCGTGTACAACCCATAGAGTTTGTATGCATGGCTAGCACGGTAGAACTAGGAGGTGTATCTGGGAGGTCGCGAGGATGCTTTGGCCTCACGAGTGTCCCTACCTCTAAGGCGGTCTGGGCCTGAATCTTCTTGTAGATGGGGCCATTTGAGACCCCGCTTGCTTCTTCTTCTTCTTCTTGAGTGAGGTTACTTGGGAGCCCTCTTAGCACTCTACGTCCCCAGGTCCCGGTCCCGCACATTTCCCCACCACCGTTAGGTATGACCGGAAACCAAGGACGCACTTCACAAGGCGAGGCCCCGGCACTCCGGATGCCGATTGGAAACCAAGACGACACGAGGAGGCCGAGTGGCATTATGCCCAGTAAGGCTCGTGAGGAGCCCCCATTGACGTTCTAATGGCTCTATGTCTTCAGGTACCGGTCCCACACATTTCCTCACCATCGTTAGGTACGACCGGAAACCAAGGATGCCCTTCGCGAGACGAGGCCCCGACGCTCCTGACACTGACCGAAAACCAGGAGGCCGAGTGGCATTATGACTAGTAAGGCTCCTAAGGCTCAATGCTCAGGAGCCCCCCTTGATGCTCGAGCGACCCCCATTCCATCCTACCGGCTACTACCTCGGGAGGCCGTTGGGCCTCTCGAGACTCCATCTGACGCATAGTAGCTGGAGCCCCCAAACGGGGGGTCGACCGCCCAACGATGCAAGTAAGGTAGAACATCAGGGCATAGAATAGACGCACGAGAGTGCCCTAATCACCTGAACATCACGTGGCTCAGTGGGCGCCCTTGGACAAAGTGAACCAAAAATTACCTGGCAACAACCAACAAAAAGTCACCTGGCGGCCATGCCGCTGAAGATTTGAAGCCTTCGCCATTTCCCGATATTCCGCCCCTATGAGCGCGACCTTCACGGGTCCATCGTCTCCCGAGGCCCGGAACCTTCTCTTGGTCCGGGAACCTCCTCCAATTCCTCGCCGTGCCCCGCCAGGCAAGGCATGAGCATGGATCAATGTAGGCACTGGAAGGTGACATCTGTGTTCGCCAACCCGAAGGGCATGCAGACGTAGGTGTTCGGGGTGACCCATCCATGATCAGCACGTGCTGGCCAGAAGGGACCTTGAGGCACGTCCCTGTTGATCGTGTGTGCGTTGACGCATACGCGCGGATGATCGACCGTGTCGATGACGGCGACTATGATTGGTGGTGCAAGGCAGTCCCCGCCACGCACGGCATTGGCCTCTCGAAGCTCTTCGGTTGCTCTGAGGACGGACTCTTGCGAATGAGGATCCATGCGTCATGATCCCAGCTCGAGCTGGTGCACATAAAAGCGCGCTTCCGGGTTGTGCTCGAGCGCCTCTCTTGCCTCACTAACCAGGCCAGAAACCTCCCCGGTGGGAGCCCCCAGGCCCGGCCCAAGATTGGCATCGAGCATGCTTTCCTATGCCATGGGAGGCAGGGTCCACCGATGAGCATAGAGGCTGAATTTGCGGGACACCCCACAGGGAGGAGTTGCTTCTTCTTCTTGCGTGGGTCCTCACGAGGTAGTGAGTCTTCCTCGTCATCCGAGCGCTCTGCACCACAGCGCGGTAAGCACACTTGAGGTGCAGACGACGTCCTTCTCATCGCAGGCAATGGTGATGACGCCGCCACTCCCTGGCATCTTGAGGACGTTGTAGCCGCGGTGAGTCACTGCCATGAACTTAGCGAGAGCCGGGTCCCCAAGCATCGCGTTGTACGGAATGTGGATGTGCGTGACTGTTAGTGCATCTAGTGCTCCTTAGTGATTGTGGTGTATTGAAGACTTATAGGTTAAGGCACTAATGTGTTTGTAAGTGTACAAAAGCTTCATAAGTCGATGAGGAGTTTGATATATCCGGAGATTATCGACCCCTAAAAATCTATGTCTTCAACTGAATACTTTGTGAAGACTTTGCTGAAGACTTTGTGAAGACTTTGAAAATGAAGAAGTTGGTGTGACCTTGAAGTTATGAACGAGGAATATGAAGTGTGAAGACTTTTGTTTTCGTAGTTTCATTTGAGTCATAGGAAACACTGTACTGTTAAAGGGGTCCGAGGTAATACAAAGGAAAATTTCCAACTGATGCTCAACTCCAAAATCCTCAACCTATACAATCCTTCGAGTCAAGCCTTTGGAAATCTCTTACGGTTCAGACAAGTTATTCAGTGACAAAGACGAAGTTCTTCTGGTCTCTGAGAAAATTGATCTGATTGAGGAGTTAGCATTTTGCCACTGTGAATTGCCTACATGTGAGGAACATGATAAGCCTGAGGACTTTCATAGTTTGAAATTCCGACCATTGTTGTGCTTAGCGACAGCTGTCCCCAATCATTCTTATCCACATAACGGTCATATTATTGGGGGCATTTATGTCTTATCATGTCAGGTTGCACCCTGGCTATAAATTGCCACCCCCACAACCACTAGTTGGTTGGCTGCTCCGAGAGAGAACTAACACTTGTCATTTGAGTGCAACCCATCCTCCGAGGACTTTGAGAGAAAATCATCAGTGAGGAAAACCCCACAACCAAATCACTGAAGAAATTCCTGTGTGGAACCGACGCTTGTTACCTTTGAGGACTGTGCATCCTCCATATGGTTAGGCGTCATGGTCTAGTGCTCCTACAGTCAATTGGGGATCACGAAGTGACCTTGGTCTAGAGCATCCAGCAGTAAATTGTGGATCGCCGGGTGACCAGTTTTTGAGGGTTTTGGAAGTCTACCCTGAAGACTTACCACGAGTGTTCGGCGAGGACTGTGTGACCTTAGCTCAAGGAGAATACGGTAAGGACTATGTGTCCTGGGACTGTGTGTCCTCTGGCTTAAATACCAGGCCACTCCAAATCAGACGTATGACTTTCCCAACAGTTGGAACTGAGTCATCAAACCATTGTCTTCATCGAGCTATCTAGTTCTATTTCCTCAACCTCTCTATTCGTCATATACCTATTGATGAAATTGATTGTTACTGTTTGAAGAATTTCACTAAAGACTTTCACAAATTCCTCACCTCAAATTCTTCAAGTTACCTTGTTCATCACTGCTTATCATGTATCACGCTACTTACTATTTGTGCATGTTTCATTTCATCATGAAGACTATGTTGTTACTATGTTCCTCATGCACTTGAGTACTTATTCCGCTGCTAGTTATTCATCACATTTCAAATTCCTCAAAGTTGAAATTCCTCAAGTGATGAATTTGTAAAAATCGCCTATTCACCCCCCCCTCTAGTCGATCTAATGCACTTTCAATTGGTATCAAAGAAGGTACTCCCTCGCTTTGTGTGATTTTGGTTTAACCACCTGGAATTCTAGTTATGTCGACTGCAAATATGATCAAGGTTTCCGCGGGGTGTCCTACCTTCGATGAGATGGACTACCCCTACTTGAAGAACAAGATGCGTATGCGCCTTGAAGCTATTGACAACGATCTCTGGTACGTTGTGGAAAATGGTGTGCCCTCTGTCACTCCCACTGTTATTGCTGCCGATTTGAAGAGATTCAAGCAACTTGACTCTCAAGCCAAGAATATCATCAGTGGCCATCTGAGCAAAGGTTAGTATGGCAGAGTGAGTGCTTTGGAGACTGCTGAGCTTATCTAGGATAGGCTGTCCAAAGTCAACGAAGGTGTTTCCACTCAACGTGACTCTCGTGTTGATGTTCTCCGCAATCTCTTCAACCGCTTCAAGAGACTTGACAATGAAATTGTTCAATAAATTTTTGATCGTCTCAATTATATCTCCAATGAGCATCAAGCACTGGGTGCCACCGATATCACTGACCATGAAGTGGTGAAGAAACTGCTAAGATCTCTTGACTCCTCATTCGATACTCTCGCTTTGATGATTCAAGAACGTGGAGACTTAAAGTCACTTGATCCTACTGATATTTTTGAGAGACTCAAAACTCATGAATTCCAACAAGTTGAGAAGAGAGACCTCTACGGGCCAAGCTATGGAAGATCTCGTGCTCTGAAGGCGAAAGCAATTTCCACATCCGAAGAAGAAGATTCTGACAGCAGCCTTGGTGATACTGAAGAACTAAGTCAGGAACTAGCAATGCTCGTGAGGAAATTGCAGAAGTTCTCAAGGAGAGGTGGATTTGGAAAGACATCAAAAAGTGGCTTGAGGAAATCAGATTCCTCAGAAGACTAGAAGAAAAGAACCTTTCATTGTTGCAAGAAGCCTGGTCACTTTAACTCTGACGTCAGCAATGATGATTATGCTCCCACCTATTGCTTCATGGCAAAAGGATCAAAGGTACGCAAACATCATTCCTCTTCTGAATCAAGTGAAGGTGAATCTGATGAATATGTGAAACCTAGCTATGCTAAACTTGTTAAACTTGCCACTAAGCAAAAAAAAGTGCACTAGAAAAGCTTCAGAAAATGCTAGACAAAAGCGATGATCTGTTGAACCATGAAGTGGATCGAACTCAAACTCTATCTGACGATATCAAATGTCTTCAGACAAAGTATGATAACCTTCAGAGTCATCATAACGACCTCTTAGCTGATCATGAGAATCTTTCTTATGAATTTCTTCAAAGAAAGCAAGATCTTGAGAAACTGAGGGTGTCACATGAGGATCTCCAAAGGGAAAACGATTCCTTACTAGATCAACAGGAAGAATTTGTTCCACCTTGTTTGAAATGCATAGAACGTGAAACTGCTAATTCCTCACCTGAATGTTCAAATGCTTCTATTGTTGCAAATTCTTCAATTATTCCAGTGGTCTCAAATTCCTCATCCGAGGATACAACAAGTATCACTGACGACAATGCATGGCTGAAGGAATTGTATGTGACAGGCATGTACAAAAGTCACGAAGGGCATCAAACCCTTTGCGATGTCCTCAAAAGGAAGATTCTGAACAGGAACCCTAGGAAAGAGGGTATTGCCTTTATGAGGAAACTCAACGCTGATGGATCCTACTGGACACCTGAGAAGTACCCCAATACATCATGGGTTGCTGCGAAAGGACCTCCTGTAGATCCTTCCACTTTATCTGGCTTTACTTGTGAAACTTCATACTCCTCTGATGAGTCACTTAACTCCAACTTAAAATTCTTCAAAAATTATAAAGGTCAAGTATTTGCTAGATTTGTTGGAACTAACTGCGGGAACGGTTCTCCTATGAAGAAAATCTGGGTTCCCAAGAGCTACCAACAAAATCTTCAAGTAAATGTCCTCACGACATCACTCATGAAGAAGAGGTACCCTAGATCAAAGTCCGCATATGGACCAAAGTTCTCACCTGGACCAAATTTCTCAAATGGTTAAAAATATCATTCTCACGCTAATGCTTCTATTTCGTAGGGAAAACCTAAGAGTTATGAATATGTGCATTATTCTTCAACCTATTATGTTCATAAGTCCTCGAAGAATTTCTCTGCTTATTCATTTGAGTACTCTAACCCTCGCCTGTGAAACGAAGCACACTTGCTTCAATGCCTCCCTTCTCACATGGTGCTCACGGAATGATGAACTCTTTGCCACCCCTCAAGATGTGGGTGGTGAAGAAATTGAACTAATTTCTTATGCAGGGTCAGGTCTCCAGATGAAACTGAACATTTGATGTATTTGCTGGAGACCTGAGGAAATTCTTGAAAGGACGCAAGCTAAAGTTGTTAGAATCGCGATTCTGAATCGGATCGGAGCTCCGTTGCTAGGATCGTGAATCGTAGAATCTTAACTATCAGGAACGTGGAAACTTAGATTCTATGAGGGAAATCATAGAATCGGAGGGGCCATTTTGGATCGTAAGATCGTAAGATTCTAAGACTTGAGTCGCGATTCTGACAACTTTGACGCAAGCTAACCATGAAGAAACGAATTCCTCATTTCTCACATCCTCACACTACTTGCTTACTATCTTGTGTGATGAAATCCTCTCTGATGAAATTGATGTCATATTCTTCACTCTGAAGCATATGAGTTCATAAGTTGTACTAATTCATCTGTAGGATGATACTCCAAAAGCTACTGAGTAGGTCCTCGATAGTGGATGCACAAACCACATGACTGGTGACAAGAATCTACTGATGAATTCGCCACTCACTCGATCTCCTATAAATCATATCACCTACGCAGACAAAGGAAAAAATCAAGGTATTGGGACTTGGTAAGGTTTCTATCTCAATGGACCGAACCATGGATAAGGTGATGCTTGTTGAATCCCTTTGGTTCAACCTTATGTCTGTCTTAATGCTTTGTGATCTTGATATGATCATCGTATTTGGAAAATATCGTTGTGTTGTCATCATGGAATCTGACATTTCCAAAGTCTTCGAAGGCTTTAGGAGAGGAGACTTGTATATTGTTGATTTCTCTATAGGTCCTCAGCCTGCCACATGCTTACTTGCAAAGTCTGCAGAAGGCTGGTTGTGGCATCGACGACTTGGACATGTGGGTATGAGGAACTTGCACACGCTCGTCAAGAAAAAGCACGTCATTGGCATCGAGGGTGTCAAATTCCTCAAGTACCACCTCTGCGGTGCATGTGAATCTGGGAAGATGACCAGATCCAAGCATCCCTCGAAGACAATCATGACCACGACTCGACCCTTTGAATTGCTTCACATGGATCTCTTTGGCCCCACTCATTAATCCATACTAACAAAGTCTTCAAGTTTGTATGGCTTTGTGATTGTTGATGATTACTCTCAATACACTTGGGTACATATTTTTCTGTACAAAAATGAAGTGCAGGATGTCTTCAGACGATTTGCTTCAAGGGCCTCCACCAACTTCGGCGTCAAGATCAAGCATATTAGGAGTGATAATGGGACTGATTTCAAGAACACTAATCTTGATGAATATCTTGATGAACTTGGTATTACTCATGAGTTATCTGCCCCCTATACTCCTCAACAAAATGGCGTCGTGGAGCGCAAGAATAGGACTCTAGTTGAGATGGCTTGCACCATGCTTGATGAATACAAGACTCCTCGTCGCTTCTGGCCTGAGGCAATTGATATTGCATGCCACATTATGAACAAGGTATATCTTCACAAATTCTTCAAGAAGGCTTTGTATGAACTTATGACTGGCAAGAAACCCAATGAAAGTTATCTCAAAGTCTTCGGTGCAAAATGCTGGATCAGAGATCCTCACCACAGTTCTAAATTTGCACCGAAAGCACATGAAGGTTTTATGCTTGGTTACGGAAAGGACTCGCACACCTACAAAGTCTTCAACACCTACCATCACAAGGTTGTTGAAACTGTAGATGTATGGTTCGATGAAACTGATAGCTCGCAAAGAGAGCACCTGCTGTCTGTGTTAGATGAACAGTGTCCTAAGGAATCCATTAAGCTGAAGGCAACGGAAGATATCGTACCCATTGAGGAAGTCATTCCAACGAATGAAGACTTTCATGTTGATACACCTGAAGAAAATGGTGCTGAAGGAAGTCCTCAGCCATGTCAACCTGCTCATCCTAGAGTTGCAAATGAAGTGCAGATTGACAAAATCATCGATGACATCAATGCACCAGGTCCCCTCACTCGCTCAGAAGCTTCACATAACTAACTTTTGTGGGAACTTTTCCTTTGCCTCTATCATAGAGCCCACCCAAGTTGATGAAGCATTCAAGGAGCCTGAGTGGATTCAAGCTATGCAAGAGGAATTGCATCAGTTCATGCTCAACAACGTGTGAGAACTTGTCAAGCAGCCAGATCCTCGCAAACATAACATCATAGGTACCAAGTGGATCTACCGCAACAACAAAGATGAAAATGGCCTTGTGGTGAGGAATAAGGCTCATCTTGTAGCTCAAGGCTACACACAGGTTGAAGGAATTGACTTTGATGAAACATTTTCACCTATTTCTAGACTTGAAGCTATTCGCATATTGCTTGCTTATGCTAACCATCATATTATCATCTTATATCAAATGGATGTGAAAAGTACATTCCTCAATGGTAAGCTTGAGGAAGAAGTATATGTTGCTCAACCCCTAGGTTTTGAAGACCCTAAGCATCCTGACAAAGTCTTCAGACTCAACAAGGCCCTCTATGGCCTCAAGAAGGCCCCTTGGGCGTGGTACGACCCTCTGAAGGAATTGCTCATGAAGAAAGGCTTCAAACCTGGTTCACTCGAACCTACTCTTTTCACACCTATGACAATGAACTGTTCATATGCAAAATATACGTAGATGATATTATCTTTGGCTGTATTGACAAACGTTACAGTGATGAATTTGCCTATGTGATTAGTGAAGAATATCAAATGTCTATGATGGGAGAGTTGAAATCTTATTAGGTCTTCAAATTCGTCAGCAAGACAATGGCATCTTCATCTCCCAATGGAAGTACCTCAAGGATGTTCTGAGGAAAATCGACATGCAAGATTGCAAAGGCATCAAAACACCAATGCGTTCACAAGGCCACCTCTGCACTGATGAAAATGGTAAAGATTTCGATCAGAAGGTATACCGCTCCATGATTGGTTCATTATTTTATCTATGTGCATCTAGGCCTGATATTATGCTGAGTGTTTCCATGTGTGCCTGATTCCAAGCAACAACGAAGGAATCACACCATAAGGATGTGAAACATATTCTTTGATACTTAGCTCACACACCAACACTTGGATTATGGTATCCCAAGGGCTCAAATCTTCACCTCGTCGGATACTCTGATGCTGACTATGCTGGAGATCATGTGGATCGCAAGTCAACCTCAGGCACATGTCATTTCCTCGGACGATCCTTAGTATTTTGGTCCTCGAAGAAGCAGAACTGCGTCTCACTCTCTACTGATGAAGCTGAGTACATTGCTGCTGGCTCATGTTGTGCTTAGTTACTATGGATGAAGCAAACCCTCAAGGACTACGACATCAAGTTGAAGAATGTGCCTCTCTATTGTGACAACGAGAGTGCCATCAAGATTGCTTACAACCCAGTTCAGCACTCCAAGACCAAGCACATTCAGATTCGTCATCACTTTCTTCGAGATCATGTACTCAAGGGCAACATCTCCATCGACCACATCCCCACTAAAGAACAACTGGCCGATATCTTCACAAAGCCCTTGGATGAAAAGAGATTTTGCAAGTTGCGGTGTGAGCTAAATATCTTAGAATCTTCGAATGTTCTTTGTAAAAGGACACACATCCTAACACTTATGCAAAATTGATGACTTAGATGTGCAACACACGAAGTAACGTTTTTCTTCAATCAATGAAGAATAGCCCTCTAAGTGTGAAGACATTAATGAAGAATTTGATTCTCAAAACCCTACGACAATTGTACGCGGTGTCTGAAATCATCATTCTTATACGGTGGGTCATGCCACCAACCATAGTTGAAATTCTTCAAAGTTGAGTTTTTCGTCATTTTGCAAATTCTTCAAATTTTCAAATTCCTCAAATTTGCAAATTCCTCAACTTCTCAAATTCTTCAAACTTTGAAACTCATGTTCTTCATTGACTATATATATATATATATGAGTTTTTTAATGTCCTTAATAGCATCCACTTATTGCTAAATTATTCAAGTTGATTTTCATCTAAGTGAATGTGATCGGCCCCTTTCCCCTCTATGCTAAACTCAACCCAGTCTGTTCACAAGTTCTTCATATGCGTTCTACTTACAAACTTGTTCAAAGTCTTCACTGTGTCCTTAACGGCTGAAGAATTTGCGAATGAATACTTTGAAATTTTCTCTATCAAATTTTCAGCGGTTCCCGCTCAAACAGTTCCGATTCCCGCGATTGGATAACCCACGATCCCCCACTCTCGCCACTTCTCAGTACGTGGGTGACACCTGTAGCGTGGAGAGCAAGGGTCAGGGGCAATCTTGTCAAAAAACTTCAGGCGGATTGGTTTTCACTTCCACCATAAATACCCCCTCCCCTTGAACTGTGCCCGGTTACTCCTCATCTCTACCCTCTCTCTCCCGAGCTCCAACCCAGCAGCGCCGCTGAAATCATCACCGCCGGTGTGGAAGAGCTTCACCTCGACCTCACCGTCGCCATACTCGCATCGGTCGTGGAAGTCCTCATCTCGTCGCTGCTGTAGTTCTCTCCCTCTGCCAAGCTAGGGCGTGGGAGATCTGAACTGACAAACTTCCCAATCCCATCTCTCAGTTCATCGTGTTGTTCACTAGGGTAAATAAAATTTACTTTTACTGCCCTTGTTTGATCTTCGAATGCACTTCATATTCCTTGAAAGGTGTTTATTACTCATGAATCTTATTCTAAAGCACCTTACATCTTCATATACTTGATGATCTTACCTAAGTAATGATTTTCTTCAAGATTCCTCAACTGTGTGAATCCTCAAAATTTACACAACTCTGGAACCTAAGACAAAGAACACTTAGTGAAATTCCTTAAGACACCCATGGTCAAATTCCTCACCTCTTTCTATTTAAAAATTATTTCTAAGAACGCATATGACCTCTTCAAATTCCTCGCACCGATACACTATTCATAGGTACAACATGTCCGTTGATGAATCACTATGTTCTCATCAACTTAACTCATTTGCAGCGTTCCTTGAGGAAAAACTGTGCACTTCTTCAGAGTCCTCAAGAGTTCAAATTCCTCAGGTGAAGAAAATGGCTGACGGAAAGAAACCTCAGAAAGGTAGAAAGAAGCCAGAAGTGAACACTACTTTCGAGATTCAAGATGAATTGTATGAGGAATACTGCACACCCGATGAAGAAACACATGGCAAAGAAACGACCAAGCAGAGAAAAATTGATCTATAGAAAATTGAGAGGAGATGGGCAAGGGAATGAAAGGAATATCGTTATGTAACTCCTAAATAAATGATGAAATTTGTTGTGAAACTTCCTTCCAGCAGGCCTCCCCTGTATCAAAATCAAATTGCTGATCCCACTAGCCTCAAGACTAGTGAGGACTTTCCTCATATGTGGGAGAAGCAGCAAGCCAAGCTGGCGAGGAAAGCCAAAGAGGCAGTGAAGAAATTCAATGAAGATTCTACTGTTGTTACCTCTGTCGGAGCTCTGCAAATGCTTCAAAGAAATCAGTGATGAAGAAAGCTGCTGTGAAGACAAGTTCCTCAACCTCAAAACCATTACAGAAGATTCCTCAAGTCCAAAGGCCTCAACCTACAAAGGCCTCAGATGCTTGTACTGTTGCTGCTCAGTCCTCAGCTGCAGCTGCAAAGTTTTCAACCCCAGTGCATCTGGCATCATGTAAGAGGACTGAGGGATTCATAAAAGTTCCAAAGATCCCGGCAAGCCCATCTACGACAGCAAAGTCTTCAACTAGCCCTACGGTGTTGAAGCTGAACAAAACTGCTGGACAAGGTCAAAGACCAAGTCCTCACTCAAGCAAGGCTAAAGTAACAATACCCTCAGGATCTGAGGATGATGACGATGAAGCTGATGATGAAGAATTGGAGGAAATCATCAGGCAAAGTCAGTAGAGGGCTGCTATAGCCAAGGGCAGCTCTGTTCCTCTCATGATGGATTCCAAGATGATCCTCAACTTCATCGATACATGGCATGAAGATCCAAACACCCCACTTTCTTCACTGAATCTACCTCTTGGTGTGGATCATGTCCTCGCCCACTTCATCTAAGAAGAAAATTGGAAGGGAAATCAAGCTCTGAGAGCTAAGAGAAATAGGGCTCAGAAAGAAAAGTTTCTGAGAGACAATGTGATAAACTTCACCCCAAATCAACTCATCACAGTTCAATCTAAAATTCGCACACTCTTTGAGGATCAAGAAAGGTATGATGCTGAATGTAAGGGCACCAACATGAGATTCATTAGGGCTGCTCAAGCCGCTGTGAAGGATCACAACACTAGGGTTGTAGCTCGATCGCAACCACAAAATCCCTAGTCTCTAGAAATTCCTCAGGCTGCTAATGAAATTGCTCAGCCCGATGTGACTGCTGATTGGAATGCTTCTGCACCAGAAGCAACGACCAGTGCTGCAACGGAAACTCAGGCCTCTGATGACCATGCCAGGACAACCATCACTATTGTGCCTGAAGAAACTGAAAGGCCAGCTGAAGCTTTTGTTGCGCCTGAAGAACCTGAACCCACCAGGGCGACTGCATTAGTCATGCCTGAAGAAGCTAAAGTTGCAAAAGAGAAGACTCTTAAGAGAAAAGCATCCCTTATAGTATCCTCAGTTGTGAAGAAGTTGAAGACTATGCCAAGTTCTTCAACTGGACCCATTGATGCTACGACACTCTCATCTGTACCTCCTTATGAGCTTGTACCATTTGAGGTTGACTATGTCATCCCAGATAAAGAAGATGAAGATTATTCTGCTGCTTCAACAGAGAAGATTGATGAAGAAATTGAAGTTGAAGATATTGCTTCAACTCCAAAGGTATCATTGCCCTAGCCTCAGTTCACTTCTGAAGAGGCTGGAGTTGAAGAAATTGATGAGGATGTAGACATTGGCAATACAACGCCTGTCATCACTGATGAATATTGGGAATCAGCACACCCAAATTCACAAATGACTGCTCCTGTGACAAAGATTCCTCGGTCACCTGCTCAGACTGAAGAACTACATGAAGAATCTGCCGATCTGACCCGCAAGTCACAGAAGAAATTATAGCTACAATAGCTGATGACTTTGCTGCTCCACCCGTAACTGAGGAACCAGCCCTTCAGATCAAGGGCCGCTTCAAGCCAAATCGTCAACCAAAGCCAAGGATGTCATTCAATGGCTCAGCGCGCCCCAAATTCCTCAAGAGAAATTTCTTCAATGAGCTCATGTTCTTCATAGGTCCAAATCCTTATGACTTTGCACGGGCCGGTCGTAGCAGATTCTGGACGACAACCGAGCTCAACTACTATGCATCCATCCTGTTCGAGAAGAAGAAAGTCTTCGAGCATCACCAAATTCCTCATGCGGACATGGAAACACTTCCATCGTTCACACTGGTGCTCAAAGTTGTCAGAAACGCGATTCTGGATCGGATCGGAGCTCTGTTGCTAGGATCGTGAACCGTAGAATCTTAACTATCAGGATCATGGAAACTTAGATTCTATGAGGAAACTCATAGAATCGGAGGGGCCATTTTGGATCGTAAGATTCTAAGACTTGAGTCGCGATTCTGACAACTTTGCTGGTGCTCCAAGTTCTTCACGATGCAGGCATTCTTCCTTTCTGCGTCGACATCTGTGACTGGAATGAGGAAATCATCCTTCAATGCTATGCCACACTGCATATCAGTGGAAATGCTTCAGACAGCAACTCCTGGGTTTTGGACTGGATGACAGGATTAACTCACTTCACTGCTCAAAATTCTGAATTGCTTCAGTGTGTACCAGTTCCAATTCCCTTAGATGAAGCTCGCAGACTATTCGATGAACCTGCTCTTCCAAATCAGCTGATGCAAGTGCTGATGAAGACATTGCCTCCTGGAAAGCCTCAATGGAAAACCTTCCTTGTGAAGGATTTGCTATATGTGCCCAGGACGGTCTACCGCATACTAACAAATACTCTATGTCCTCAGAAGGGCCACAGTTCTGAAGAAGAAGAAGTGGAGGAAATCATGAAGAATATGCTCTTCAACATCATTCATGGGATTCCCATAGACTTGCACGATTTCTTCATGAGGACATTGGCCAATGCTGTTTTAGCTCCATTTGAACAGAAGCCTTATGCACCTTGGATCATGAAATTCATCAGGGCAAAGTCCTCGGTTCCCTTCAAGGCTGATTTCCAGAATCACTTTGGCTTCCTGCCTCCAATCGAAGTAGAAGGAAAAGGCAAGGCTGTCATTGATGAAGGCACTCGTCCATTGGATGGAGAATTTCGCAAAGTTGCTTCCTTCTCCACCAATGATGACACTGCAACTCATGACTTCGAAGCAAAGGCCTCAGCTCACAAACGTCAAGAGTCTGCCCCTTGTGTGATGCTGATTGGGAGCTGCTAATAAGTCTTCATCAGAAAGTCGATCGCAATCACAAGTGGGTGAAGCGCCAACTTGGTTACATTGTTCAAAACATGACTATGACGCAGATCACTGTGAAGAGGAATCACTACTATGCTCATGAAAACCTCAACCGCACTTGGGCCATATTGTCTCACCTCAAGTCTTGTGAAGAACTGAATGAGCTGGATCTTGATGAACATCCTGACTGGGCTCGTCGACCACAGAAGAAATTCAAGAAAGTCCAAGTTCCTCTAATGGTCACATGTTCATATTCTTCATCTCAAGAGCGCGATGAGGATGAAGACATCAACGACACCGTGGCAGGCCCTGCATCGAAAAATGACCCTGACAACACTAGCGCTCCTTCCTCACCAACACGATAAAATTCTTCAAAGGGGGAGAAAATTTCAGTTAGTCTTCAAGCGGGTCTCTATATATGGGTTATTTTTGTTTAAGTTACAACTCTCGCTCTTCTGAAGCTTTTGTTGATTGAGTTGTAAACTTAAGTCTGATGGTGGTCTGACACTTTTGAACTATTTCCTCACATGTTTATTTCCTAAAGTACCTTAATGCATATCATATGTTCAAATGCGTGTATGAATTACAAGATATAGGGGGAGTTCTCCATGTTTTATCCTGCCATGTGCATTTGCAGTCCAAAGCAAATTCTTCAAATATGCACATCTTCAGGGGGAGTTCTTCTATATCTTGCAATAAAATTCCTCAAACTCTGTACTTTCACTTCATATGTTTATCCCCATTGAAAACTTAACCTATTTGTCATCAATGAGCAAAAAGGGGGAGATTGTTAGTGCATCTAGTGCCCCTTAGTGATTTTGGTGTATTCAAGACTTATAGGTTAAGGCACTAATGTGTTTGTGAGTGCACACAGGCTCTATAAGTCGATGAGGAGTTTAATATATCCGGAGATTATCAACCCCTAAAAATGTATGTCTTCAACTGAAGACTTTGCTAAAGACTTTGTGAAGACTTTGGTGAAGACTTTGTGAAGACTTTGAAAATGAAGAAGTTGTTGTGACCTTGAAGATATGAACGTGGAATATGAAGCGTGAAGACTTTTGTTTTCGTAGTTTCATTTGAGTCATAGGAAACACCGTACTATTAAAGGGGGCCGAGGTAATACTAAGGAAAATTTCCAACTGATTCTCAACTCCAAAATCCTCAACCTATACAATCCTTCGAGTGAAGCCTTTGGAAATCTCTAACGGTTCAGACAAGTTCTTCAGTGACAGAGACGAAGTTCTTCTGGTCTCTGAGAAAATTGATCTGACTAAGGAGTTAGGATTTTGCCGGTGCGAATTGCCTACAAGTGAGGAACATGATAAGCCTGAGGACTTTCATAGTTCCAAATTCCGACCGTTGTTGTTCTTAGCGATAGCTGTGCCCAATCATTCTTATCCACATAACAGTCATATTATTTGGGGCATTTATGTCTTATCTTGTCAGGTTGCACCCTGGCTATAAATTGCCACCCCACAACCACTAGTTGGTTGGCTCCTCCGAGAGAGAACTGACACTTGTTTGGACTCTATTAGTACATCACTTACATAGTAAACTAGTGGTTGAACCGGATATTTCTTTCCTGCCACCTTGCGCTCCACAACCAGGGCAACACTAACGTCCCTATTGTTAGCCGCCACATATAAAAGCAACGGCTCTTTCTCCACAGGGGCAGCCAAAACCGGTGGCATAACTAGTTGTTTCTTGAATGCTTTAGCACCTCGTCAGCATTCTTACTCGAGACAAAATCATCTGTCTTTTTCATCATCTTGTATAAGGCGATAGCCTTCTTCCCAAGGCGACCTATGAATCGGCTTAAAGCGGCGATATGACCCGCCAGGCGATGAACATCATTAATGCACGCTGGCTTAGACAAGGAGGTGATGGCCTTGATTTTATCCAGGTTAGCTTGAATCCCCCTCTGTGAGACCAGAAAACCTAAAACTTTCCTACAGGCACACCAAAAGACACATTTGGCCTGGTCAAGTTTCCTTCTTCCTTGACTTGACCACGATGTCATCCACATAAGCATGAACATTGCACCCAATCTGATTATGAAGGCAGTTCTGCACACAACGTTGATAAGTCGCCTATTCACTCTTAAGTCCAAAAGGCATGGACACATCAAAGATAGCTCCAAAATGCGTGATGAAAGACGTCCTCTGTTGGTCTTTGACTGCCATTTTGATCTAATGGTAACCTGAATAAGCATCAAGAAAACACAAACTCTCACAACCTATCATGGCGTCGATGATCTGATCAATGCGACGAAGAGCAAACAAATCAACCGGACATGCCTTATTAAGAGCCATGTAGTCCACACACATTCACCACGTGCCATTCTTCTTGAGCACGAGCACCGGGTTGGCTAACCACTCCGGGTGAAAAACCTCCAGGATGAACCCCGCTGCTAAGAGCTTGTCTATCTCTTCCCCGATAGTTTTGCGCTGCTCCTTATTGAACCGCTGAAGAAATTGCTTGACTGGCTTGAATTTAGGATCCACATTAAGATGGGGCTCAGTGAATTATCTCGGTACACCCGGCATGTCAGAAGGTTTCCATGCAAAGATGTTGTGATTCTCATGGATGAATTCGATGAGCGTGCTTTCCTATGTGGAATCCATATTGGGCCCCCTTTTGTGAAATCCACCAATTTGGTATCTTCCGCCACAAACTTCAAAGGCGGCTCAGACTCTATGCTAGGTTTTTTCAACACAGTCATATCTGCTGGGTCAATATTATCTGTCACGCCCAAGATGCGATCCTATCCTTATTTTGGCACGACGGCCTCCACGGGGATAGAAGCACATCTCGTCATGTTGCGAGAATGGATATCATTACAAGTACATGTATAGAAGAGATGAGTATATGAAATTGGCTTACACTTGCCACAAGCTACCTCAAGATCACATCAATACAACAACATATTCAAACTGTTGGGGAACATTGCATGGGAAACAAAAAAATTCCTATGTTCACGCAAGACCTATCCATGGTGATGAGGATCTACGAGAGGGAGAGCGGATCTACATACCCTTGTAGATCACTAAGCGAGAAGCATTAAGAAACGTGGTTGGTGTAGTCGAATGTCTTCGCCATCCAAATCGCCGAGCGTCCCATGATCCAATCACAATTCGTCCCGATCAAGCACCGAACGGACGGCACCTCCGCGTTCACCACACATTCAGCTTGATGACGATCTCTGCCTTCTTGATCCAGCAAGAGGGAGCGGAGAGGTAGAATAGTTCTCCGGCAGCGTGACGGCGCTCTCGCGACGGTGGTGCAGCTATTCTGGCAGGGCTTCGCCTAAGCACTACAGAAATCCGATCTAGAGGGGAACTATGCACTGGAGGAACGGGTAGCATGTGGTTGAAAATCTTGTGCCAAAACCCTAAAACCCTCTAGTATATATAGGAGGAGAGGAGGAGGAGGCTTGGCTCCCAAGGAGTCAGCCCTTGCCTTGGCCGAACCAGGAGGGAGGAGTCCTCCTCCTCCACTCCTAGTAGGATTAGGACTCCTTCCTAATTTAGCCCTTTTTGCCTTTTTCCAACTTTTTCCTTTTGGGCTTTTCCTTCCAAGCCACATGGGCCCTTTGTGGGACTTCCACCAGCCCACTAAGGTCTGGTATTCATCCTCCCACAGCCAATGTAGCCTCTTGGGTCGAAATACCCCTCCTGATGGTCTCCCGGCACTCCCGGAAAACTATCAATGAGCCCGAAACTTTTCCGGCGACCAAAATAGGACTTCCTATATATAAATATTTACCTCCGGACCATTCCAGAGGTTATTGCGACGTCCGGGATCTCATCCGGGACTCCGAACAACCTTCGGTCACCACCATACATAACTCTATACTACCGAAACGTCACCAAACCTTAAGTGTACAGACCCTACAGGTTCGATAACTATGTAGACATGACCGAGACACATCTACGGTCAATAACCAATAGCGGGACCTAGATATCCATATTGGTTCCTACATATTCAACGAAGATCTTTATCGGTCGAACCTCTATGTCAAGGGTTCAATTAATCCCGTATGATGTTCCCTTTGTTCTTCGGTATGTTACTTGCCCGAGATTCAATCGTCAGTATCACCATACCTAGTTCAACCTCGTTGCTGGCAAGTCTCTTTACTCGTTTCGTAAAACAAGATCCCGTGACTAACACATAGTCACATTGCTTGCAAGGCTTGTTGTGATGTTGTATTACCGAGTGGGCCCTGAGATAACTCTCCATCACATGGAGTAACAAATCCCAGTCTTGATCCACGCCAACCCAACAGACACCCTCGGAGATACCTATAGATTACCTTTATAGTCACCTAGTTACGTTGCGATGTTTGATACACACAAGGCACTCCTCCGGTGTCAGTGAGTTGCATGATCTCATGGTCATAGGAACATTTACTTGACATGTAGAAAACAGTAGCGTTAAACTGACACGATCATATGCTACGTTTGTAGTTTGGGTCTTCTCCATCACACCATTCTCCCAATGATGTGATCCCGTTATCAAATGACATCTAATGGCCATGGCTAGGAAACCTTAACCATCTTTGATCAACGAGCTAGTCTGTTAGAGGCATACAAGGGTCATGGTTTCTGTCTATGTATCCGCACATGCATCTAAGTCTCTGATAAATACAACTATAGCATGGATAATAAAAGATTATCATGAACAAGGAAATATGATAATAACCAATTTATTATTGCCTCTATGGCACATTTCCAACACAAACATAATACATAAGAGCAAGGTCCGCCTACGGACGAAATCAAATGATAAAATGACATCCACCCTTGCTATCCCAGGTTGTCGCCTAGAACCCATCCTAGATCGATGAAGAAGAAGAACTCCAAATAAAACAAGCATTGCTCTCACGTCAAAGCATCACATTACTTGTACCCACAACTGTTGTTGTAGTAATCTGTGAGCCACGGGGACTCAGCTATCTCATTTCCAAGGGTACCAAGACTATTAATGCTTAATGGGTGAGGTATGGTTAAGTGGTGAGGCTACAGCAAGTGGCTAAGAATTTATTTGAGTGGCTAACTTACGAGTAAAAAAATTAAAGTATGGTGGTCTACACACAATGAACGTGAACTAGTAATGATCACTAACTAATCCTGAGCACCTACTTACGTCAATCATAACCCCACTGTGTCCTCTCTCGGATAAGGACTCACGAGAAGAGACAATCACGGTTACGCACATAGTTGGTGTATTTTATTAGAGTTTACTTCAAGTTTGCTATGACCGGGTGTTGATCAAAGTTTCCAAGTTTGCCACATACTATGGGCATGGCTTTCCAAAAGATTTAACCCTGCAGGGGTACTCCAACTCATCCATCACAAATTTACCACACACCGCGGGAATAACCTCGACCACGGATCTCGTGATCTTCCTACGAAATTCCACAGGAAATCCGCCACCTAGAGATAGCCCGAAGAAAATCGGAATTCCTCACTCAAGACGTTCAAGAAAGGTAAAACAATTCCAGCAAGGCCGCCCGACATGTCGACGATCCCGATAGGAGCCGCGTATGTTGTTCTCAGGACACGACAGATTGTCCAAACTTCTGGTAGGCCAATCATAGAGTTGCCCCTGGTGGCCATTGGAGGTTGACAGGTTGGACCAACACTCATGAGGAGCACTGGCCCGGGTTGTTGATTAAGATCCTCGGGTTAAGTACTCCCTATGCAGGTTTATTAGTTATTAGGCAAATGTAGTACCAATGTTGGGCCTTGCCAGACAAGATTTATCCTAACACGAAAATCAAGGTGGTCCCCATAACAACCCCGAGCATGTTAGGATCACTCAATTGTGGAACATAACACCGGTTCACAAGTAGCTAGGGTGGCAAGATTGGAACAAAATACCGATCAAAATTCCAAGCCTTCCACCCTTTACCAAGTGTATATGTGCATTAACTTAAATGGCAACAATATTGTGATAACAAAAAAATGTCCATGTTGTCACATGGAAGCAATGCACCTGCAACTAGAAACGCTATAAGAAGGGCTGAGGAAGCGGTAACATAGCCAAACAAAGGTATGCTGGGAAGGTGGAGGGTCAGAGGCTTTCATGGCAATGTTGGGAGGCTTGACAAACAAGTGGTAGGTAGAAAGACATAGCGGTAGAAAATGGGACATCTAGCATGGCAATGATAGTAATGGTATCCAGAGAAATGTGTCATCTTGCCTGAGATCCTGCTTGGAAGAAGAACGAGTCCATGAAGAGGACAAGCCAACGTAGTCGAACGAATCCTCACACTCCAAACGCTTTCGGAACTCTATCAAGAATGAACAATACGGAAAACACAATCAACACACGAGAAACACCACAACATATTCATGACATGATGCACAAACCAATATGACACATGTCCGGTTTAGTATGCAAGGCATGGCAAAGCACATCAAGCAACTCCTACACATTAAGCGAAGCTCAATATGCAATGAGTTGCATATTGACGAGATTCCACGCTTGAATTAAACACGTTAGGTACTCATCAATATTAAATGTTGTTTAACATGGGTGGTCATGGCATAACGCGAAGATGGAATTAAGCAACTTTAAATGGAGAGGGACAACATACATATAAAAAAATAATAACTCTCCATATTATGAGAAGTGGTTAATGGTGTTTACCATGGCAAGAGGTGAAGCATGAACAACTATATCATCTAGGCATTTTAAATGGGGCCGGAAGCAACATATAGCATTTCCAAAACATCCGCATAAGCATAATGTGAAGTTGGTCCAGATCTCTCCTAACACAATTTTAGAGTTGTTAAACAGCATAATAAATCTCACCATGTGATTCTACACATTTTTCTAGCCAAGTTACATATGTAAAACATTTTCAACAGAGCTACGGTTCAAAAGTTATTAGATAATTCATATCAGCATGGCAATTACGCAAATTGCAAGAAAACAGCAAGTTAAACATTTTTATCACATGTGAAAGTTGGTTATTGTGAATCTATAAAGTTTTTCCATAGGATGCCCGGTTGGTGAGTTATTAAATGCATGAAATTCGGGGTCTAATCTGCAATTTTACAATTCACTAGATAATAGCAAAATTCGCATCAGGAAAAAAAACTACGAGCCGAATCTGAACATGGGCCTAAACATGGCCATGGCGACGGTTAGCTAAACGGCGCATGGCCGGGGAATAGGGGCTGCTCACCACCGTGGCCATGGGCCGTCGAACGGGCTGTGGAAGCTGGGCCAGAGGGGAGGCGGACTTGGCTGAATCTCGGAGACCCACAAGGCCAAGCGGCATTGGGACATCGCCCTCGTCTTGACCCCGAGCGGGGAACAAGCCGGCGCTGCCCATGGCGGCTGGTGGCGTGATGGAATCCGGTGGCCTTCCGGCGGGAGGAACGACGGGGATGGCTAGATCTGGTCAATCCGCATCGGTTCTAGGCAGTGGTGGTGGATGAACTCTGGCAGGGGCGCGGGGACGAGGCTGCGGGTCTCACAGCGGCGCGAGGCAATGCAGGGAGGCAGGGGCAGCACGCGGCCAAGGTCCAGCGATGGGCTGGCAGTGGGCAATGGCGGCGGGTGTGGGAGCCGGGGCGAGTGGCGCTCGGGACCTGCATGCGGGATGCGGCAGTGCGAGGGCTCTCGAGGAGCCGGGGGCTACTGGTGCGCGCGCGGGAGGCTCAGGTCGTGGCGGTGGTGGCGCGGGCCTGGGCAGGCTCCGGATGGAGCTTGGAGGCCCTGACCGGGAGGTGGGAGGAGGAGGTGTGTAGTGTGCGGCTGGATGGTTGGGATGGTGCGGATCTCAAGGTAGGCTAGGGTTTGGTCCGAAAATGGCTAGGGGCTGCCTATTTATAACAAATTGGGTTAGGGGTAGGGTTTTCTTGCACCGTTTAGAGCCCTCCGATCGCGATCGGACGGCTTTGGTCGCGGGGTAGGCTGGGTGGCTTGGGTTGGCTGTGTAGATGGGCTAGGTGGAGATGAGAGGGAGATTTGCAACCCGTGACACGAGGTTTTTAAAACACCAAAACGTTCGATAAATAACCGATGACCCCACTGCTACAGTGACCAATGGGGTACCAAACAAACTCGTAATGCGACGAAATTTGGCAGGCGGTCCACCTACAATATAACAAGACCACACGTCAAGTCTCGACCCAATCCAAGAATATTTTTCACGTGCCTTTTAAAACATTTTTTTAAATGATGCGGCAGGCGTGTGCGTGTGGTTCGACTCAAAATGACCATTGACGAGAATGGAGAGAACCAACAACTACAAATGGATGCAAGTTTTAGAAAACGAGTGATGATGCTATGTAGATGTTGCGAATGATGCTATGATGAATGCGACAACCATACGAAACACAAGACAACAATGGAAATAAATGGGAACCTTCCCGAGCATCAGTCCCGGGCTGTTACAACTCTCCTCCACTACACGAGGATCTCTTCCTTAGATCTAGAATAAAAATTGGAAGAGAAAGAGCAAGAGCAAGAGGTTAAACTTTATTGCTTCTTTGACAAACGAGTGAAATCGACAAACCTTGAAGGTTAGAAGGAGATGGAGAACTATATGAGGAACATGCAAGAATTCACAAGAAATTTTGGCAACACTTTGGTAGGATAGAGGGACAAATTTGATATGAAGGAAAGAAAATGAAAGAGAGACACCAACCTTTGGTTGGAATAGAATCAAAACTTCATAAAACAGAAGGATCATGAAAAGATTTCACAACACTCCGGTAATGGACAAGCAAGGGAAGAACACGATCTTAATCAAACTAGATGTGAGTTGAAAGAGCAAAACCACAATGCCTCCGGAACAAAGAATAGAAGCTAGATCTTTGGGGCGAAGCGAATGGATAAGAAAATGACAACTTCTGCCACCATTGAATTTGAGAAGCATGATAGAATGGAGTTGATGGAGAATCAAAAACGAAAAGAATAGCTTGCTATGGTCTTATGGGAAACATATCAAAATAATGAGGTGACAACCTACCACAACAGAAATAATTGATTGCTTGAGAGTAAAAAGATATGCAAAACTTCTTTCACCAATAGGATGAGGAGGAAACTTGGATCATTTATGACACCATGATAGCAACAAACCTTAGGAAATTCTTTAGGTGAAATCCAACCCAAGATAACTCCAAGAAGACAAGATGGGTTTACTTATTTCATTATTGACAATTTCCTTCGAGACTCCTCTTAATCAGGAATTTAATAACACCATCTCAAAACACAATGGAGAAGGAATTGAACTTAGACATCCAAGAGAAAGAGCACTTGAGCACCTCCAACAGGAATCTTGCAGACCAATTCGAGAAGAATTACCTCCTAAACAACCCACCATGAAGAACCATCGGGAAGAACTCCGGAATGAAAGGATGATAGAAAAAATAATTGAAGGATGCAAAAAGACAAGATTGAGGCCTTTCTATGATATAGATGATGCCTCGGGACAAGATACTTGGGCAAAACTAGGAACTCCGAAAAAGAAAGATGACCACCTGGGATAAGGAATTGATATCATAAACAACTCCAAAAGAAGGATCCAAATCACTTGGATGAAACAAGAATAAGAATTATGATAGGCCTATTCTTCATCTAGTTAAATTGATGACAAACAACGGATTTGGCATACCACTTATCCTTTTGGAAAAGAGAGTAAAGATAGATAGATCACAAACTTGAAGAGATCTTGAACGATACACCGGAAAGAATTAGAAACTAAAGAGGAAACATGAGAATGAAGAGATCAAGATTTTCCTAATAGAAACTAAACAAGGCACCGGAATAATTGTGATACGAACGAAGGAACAACAATTGAGAAGAATTTGAGAACGAAAGCTGAAAGCTGAGAACAAAGAAATCTACTGGAATGATGGCCTTCGAAGGATCAAGAAATGAAAACAATTATGAAATGCACCAGATAGATATGGGAGGAAAAACTCATGATCAAAACAATTTGAGATGATAGCAACAGCCTGAAACCATGAATCTTTCGAAGAACGATCAACGATTTAAGAGAAACTCTCCTTTGGTCTTCAATGCTGAGAGTGATGACAAGAAACAACACCATCAATTACTAAGATACTCCGCAATAATGAATAAGGGATGGTTGACCCAACCACAAAAATGATTCGAAGCGATCTTGGAAGAGGAATATGATTGATGAAAATCATTCTTGCATCATATTTGAAAAGAACTTGAGGACATCTCCGAAAAGATTAGAAGAGTTAGGTGGGATCCTGGTAAAAAACCTGTGGGTTATGGGCCCACTCAAAAGAAACCACGGTTGAAACAATTGATTAAAAGAGAGATTGCACCGGTACAAGCTGAAACTTGATGAGGTGAGGACCCCAAACTAATTGAAAAGATTTTTGAACGGAAACATGAACCTTCTTAGATATCTTCAAAACTCCGGGTAGAAAAAGAGAGGCGAATGAACAAGGGAGGTTTGATGACAATTCGAACACGGAAAGCATTTAATTAATGAAAAAGATATGATGAACACCGAGATCTAGAATTAAATCCACCGGAGAAGAATAACAATGAGAACAAGGAATAGGAAAATTAGATCTTGAAATTGAAACTCTTGAGAATCTCCACAAGAAATCACCGGATACAATATGAAGAAATGATAGCGGAAGCCATGAGTAACAGAAAGGCACTTGGAAGAGAATTTGATCATTGAAGAAAAGGGCGGGAGGGTGGGGAAAAACAAAGACAACTTGGGACGGATGAAATGAACTCAAGAAAGAAACATGACGATTGGTCCTACAAATATTGAAGAAGATAGAATTATCTTGAAGAGAAGCGGACCGGATGAAAAGAATTGATATGACAACTTGATTGGCAAAAGAATTATCATTCCAACAGAAATATGAGAACACTTCTTAGGAAAGATATGAAGATCACCACTTGACATCGAAGCAACTCGAACTACCATATTCCAACAAAACAAAGGACGAGGCTTATAAAACAAGCCAGAACAAATTCATGATAGAGATTCCGCTTGATATTTTCATGGTATGGTTCGCAAAGGCTCGATCATACAGTGGATTGTCATATTGAAATGACGCTCGAATATGCTCCCTAGGCGTAGGGAACTACAAGGCTTGATGAAGCATAAATTGAGACTGTCCTCTGTAAGAAAGACCATGAACAAATGAATCCACTAGATGTCGAACCCCAACCTCACATCATGATCTATTGGAAGATAGCCTAGTTAACTACTTGAATTCCCACCTAAGAATTTCCGAAAACTTTCTGGTTATGCAATCCGGTGTTGGGGATACAAGGAGGAAATATCTCACACAACTGACAAACCTACACCCCAACTATATCCATCCTTCAACACATAACCAGAGGCTTCCAGAAATCCATCTAACTCGGATCCTCAAAAGCACAACGATACTAACCATGGTGGTACACCGGACGCATCCTCAGTACTGGGTCACTCCGACATTATCTCACCATGACAAGTATTGAAGAAATTCCGAACACCCTCCGTCCTGAGATACTAGGGACGCTGAATGATAACGATTTGCCAAGAATTCCTTTGAGCTCAACTCCCCTGAAGAAATCAAGTCGGACAGGAGGCACCAAGACAGAACTCTATCACATCGGTATCATATAGTTTCCAAAATACCCGCGTGATCCTAAAACAAATTTGAGCGAGAAGAGGAGTAGAATGAAAATTCCTAAGTCGTAATTCGTCACCAGAGCATAACAGAGGAGTAAAAAAGAATCCTACTCTCCCATATAACTAGACTTAAAATAGTTTTTCACTAGACTCGACTTGGCCAAGTTTGATCAAACAATGGGGCTCCTAGGTCGGTACAGGCTCTGATACCTACGTGTCATGCCCAAGATGCAATCCTATCCTTATTTTGGCATTTGGGCCTCGACATAGAAGCGCATCTCTTCGTGTTGCAAGAATGGATATCATTACAAGTACATGTAAAGAAGAGATGAGTATATGGAATTAGCTTACACTCGCCACAAGCTACCTCAAGATCACATCAATACAACAACATACTCAAACATCATACATAAGAGCAGGGTCTGACTACGGACGAAACCAAACGATAAAATGGCATCCACCCTTGCTATCCCAGGCTGCCACCTGGAACTCATCCTAGATCGATGAAGAAGAACTCCAAATCAAACAAGCATCACTCTCACGTTAGAGCATCACATTACATGTACCTGCAACTGTTGTTGTAGTAATCTGTGAGCTATGGGGACTCAGCAATCTCATTTCCAAGGGTATCAAGACAATTAATGCTTAATGGGTGAGGTATGGTTAAGTGTGTAGCAAGCGACTAAGCATTTATTTGAGTGGCTAACTTACGAGTACAGAAATTAAAGTATGGTGGTCTACGCACAACAGGCGTGAACGAGTAATGATCACTAACTGATCCTGAACACCTACTTACGTCAATCATAACCCCACCGTGTCCTCTCTCGGATAAGGACTCACGAGAAGAGACAGTCTTGGTTACGCACACAGTTGGTGTATTTTATTAGAGTTTACTTCAAGTTTGCTATGAACGGGTGTTGATCAAAGTTTACAAGTTTTCCACATAACCGTGGGCACGGCTTTCCAAAAGATTTAACCCTGCAGGGGTGCTCCAACACATCCATCACAAATTAACCCCACGTAGCGGGAATAACCTCGACCACGGATCTCGTGATCTTCCTAGGCAATTCCACAGGAAATCCGCCACCTCGAGATAGCCCGAAGAAAATCGGAATTCCTCACTCAAGACATTCGACAAAGGTAAAACAAGTCCAGCAAGGCCGCCCGGCGTGTCGACAATCCCGATAGGATGTGCGTATCTCGTTCGCAGGACACGACGGATTGTCCAAACTTCCGGTAGGCCAGTCGTAGAGTTGCCCCTGGTGGCCACCAATGGTTGACAGGTTGGACCAACACTCATGAGGAGCACTGGCCTGGGTTGTTGATTAAGATCCTCGAGCTAATTACTCCCTATGCAGGTTTATTAGTTATTAGGCAAATGTAGTACCAATGTTGGGCCTTGCCAGACAAGCTTTATCCAAAAACGAAAATCAAGGGGGTCCCCATTAGAACCCCGAGCATGTTCGGAGTGCTCATTTATGGAACATAACACTGGTTCACAAGTAGCTAGGGCGGCAAGAGTGGAACAAAACACCGAGCAAAAGGCCAGGCCTTCCACCCTTTACCAAGTGTATACGTGCATTAAATTAAATAGCAACAATATTGTGACAACAAAAGAATGTCCATGTTGTCACATGGAAGCAATTGCACCTTCAGCTAGAAACGCTATAAGAAGGGTTGAGCAAGCGGTAACATAGCCAAACAAAGGTATGCTGGGAAGGTGGAGGGTCGGAGACTTTCATGGCAATGTTTGGAGGCTTGACAAACAAGTGGTAGGTAGCGAGTCATAGCGATAGAAAACAAGACATTTAGCATGGAAATGATAGTAATGGTATCCATGGAAATGTGTCATGTCGCCTGAGATCCCGCTTGGAAGAAGAACGAGTCCATGAAGAAGACGAGCCAACGTAGTGAAACGAATTCTCACACTCCAAATGCTTCTGGAACACTATCGAGAAGGAACAATATGGAGACAACAATCAACACACGAAAAACACCAAAACATATTAATGATATGATGCACAAACCAATATGATGCATGACCGTTTAATATGCAACACATGGCAAAGCACATGAAGCAACTCCTACACATTAAGTGAAGCTCAATATGCAACGAGTTGCATATTTATGAAACTCCACGCTTGAATTATTTAGTTCACTCACGTTAGGTACTCATCAATACATAACGCGAAGATGGAATTAAGCAACTTTTAATGGAGAGGGACAACATACATATAACAAAACAATAACTCTCCATATTATGAGAAGTGGTTAATGTTGTTTATCATGGCAAGAGGTGAAGCATGAACAACTATATCATCTAGGCATTTTAAATGGGGCCGGAAGCAACATATAGCATTTCCGAAACATCCCCATAAGCATAATATGAATTTGGTCCAGATCTGTTCTAACAAAATTTTAGAGTTGTTAAACAGCAAAATAAATTTTACCATGTGATTCTACACATTTTTCTCCCCAAGTTACATATGTAAAACATTTTCAATGGAGCTACGGTTCAAAAGTTATTAAATAATTCATATCGGCATGGTAATTATGCAAATTGCAAGAAAACAGCAAGGTAAGCATTTTTATCACATGTGAAAGTTGGATATAATGAATCTACATAAAATTCTAGTCAAGCTTCATATATAAAGTTTTTCCATACGATGCCCGGTTTGTGAGTTATTAAATGCATGGAATTCTGGGTCCAATCTGCAATTTTACAATTCACTAGATAATAGCAAAATTCGCAGCAGGAAAAAAAACCTCTACGGGCTGAATCTGAACATGGGCCTAAACAGGGGCATGGCGACGGTTAGCTAAATAGCGCATGGTCGGGGAATAGGGCCTGCTCCCCTCCGTGGCCATGGGCCGGCGAGCGGGCCGTGGAAGCTGGACCAGAGGGATGGCGGACTGGGCCGAATCTCGGAGGCCCACCACGCCAAGCGGCGTTGGGACGTCGCCCTCGTCTCGACCCGGAGCGGGGACAAGGTGGCCCTGCCCATGGAGGCTAGGGGAGCGATGGAATCCGGTGTCCTTTTGGTGGGAGGAACGACGGGGATGGCCGGATCCGGTCAATCCGCACCGGATCTAGGCGGCGGCGGCGCGGGGACGAGGCTGCGGGTCTGGCGGCGGCACGAGGCAACGCGGGGTGGTAGGGGCATCACGCAGCTGAGGTCCGGTGACGGGCTGCCGGCAGGAGACGGCGGCAGCTGTGGGAGCCAAGTTGAGCGTCGCTCAGGAGTTGCATGTGGGGCGCGGCGGCGCGAGGGCTCTAGAGGAGCCTGTGGCTGCTGGTGCGCACGCAGGAGGCTTAGGTCGCGGCGGCGGCAGCGCGGGCCTGGGTGGGCTCTAGATGGGCCTGGCAGGCCGTGATCGGGAGGTGGGACGAGGAGGTGCGCAGGGTGGCGGCTTGATGGTTGGGATGGTGCGGGTCCCGAGGTAGGCTAGGGTTTGGTCCAAAAATGGCTAGGGGCTCCCTATATATAGCCAATTGGGTTACGGGTAGGGGTTTTTGCACCGTTTCGAGCCCTCCGATCGTGATTGGATGACTCCGGTCATGGGGTAGGCTAGGTGGGTTGGGGTGTGTGTGTAGATGGGCTAGGTGGAGATGAGAGGGAGGTTTGTGGCCCGTTACACGAGGTTTTTAAAACACCGAAACGTCCGATCAATAACCGTTGACCCCAACTACTACAGTTGACCGATGGGGTACCAAACGAACTCGGAATGCGACGAAATTTGGCAGGCGGTCCACCTACAATATAACAAGACCGCATGTCAAGTTTCGACCCAATCCAAGAATAATTTTCACACGCCTATTAAAACATTTTTAAACGATGCCGCGGGTGCGTGCGTGTGGTTGGACTCAAAATGACCGCCGATGAGAATGGAGAGAACCGACAACTACGAATGGATGCAAGTTTTATAAAACGAGTGACGATGCTATGAAAATGATGCGAATGATGCTATGATGAATGCGACAACCAGACGAAACACAAGACAACAATGGAAATAAAAGGGAATCTTCTGGAGCGTCGGTCCCGGGATGTTATATTATTCGTATAGAACTTGAGCTTTGCCTCAGCACAACTTGACTCTGCATACGTGGTGTCACCCCCCTCGCACTGAAGTGATATCTTCCGATAACTATGCACCGTAATCATCCCTTTTAGATCCGGCATCTTGAGCTGCAAGTAGACATAACACAACTTAACCATGGATTTAGCAAAAGTCGGCCGACCAAACAGGGCATGATATGGGCTCTTAATTTTAAACACCTCGAACCACAAGGTTTCCACTCTATAATTATATTCATCACCAAACGCCACCTCGAGAGCAATATTTCCCACTGGATAAGCAGACTTGCCTGGCACAACACCATGGAAGACTGTGGATGACGGCTTAAGAGCTTTGTCAGTCAGTTCCATCTGGCTGAAGGAGTTGTAGTACAAGATGTTGATGCTACCGCCACCGTCCATCAGTACTTTTGTGAACTTGTAACCTCCCACCTAAGGTGCCACTACGAGTGCTAAGTGTCCCAGATTATCAACCTGTGGCGTATGATCCTCCCTTCTCCATGATATTACATGCTCAAACCACTTCAAGTATCTTGGAAGATCCGGCACAACAGTTTGAACTGCCCTCTTATGTAACTTCTGGTCTTGCTTATCCAGGCTTGTGGTGAACACATGGTATTGGCCTCCGTAGAACTGATTTGGGTTATTCTGATACCCTGACTAATTGTTCTGATGTTCACCAACGTTGCCAGGTTGTTGATGGTGACCACGTTGATTGCCTTGCCCCTAATATCGTGAACACGAGACGCCACCACCGACACCCGGCCCCTGAGAGCCGGATCCTGACCCGCCAGGTGGCCCATTGCCGCCACCACGATGCTGATTGAGGCTGTAATTTCTGAACTCTCGCATGATATAACGATCCCTCCATGCGTGACCTGACGGCCTGCCAGGTTGATTGTGCTCCGGGTAGGGCTTGTTGAGCATCTCTTCCATGTTAATGGAGCCTTAGCCTTATTGAAAGGTGGCTTCCAGTTGCCCTTAGCACGATTATTTCCAGTGCTGGTGTTTGCTACCAAATCGGACCCGCCATCGGGGTTCTTTCTCTTACCACCATTACCAGGTTTGTTATTTCCTACCCCGTTCAGCTGCCGACCCTTGCCATCACCGTTCTTCTTGCCCTTAGATGATTTCTCCTTGTCAGACCCTGGGTCCTTAGTGGTATCTGAATCTGCATATTTTGTGAGAGACCACATAAGCTCACCCATTTCTTGACAAGAGCGCTTCAGCCGCTCGAGCTTCTGCTTAAGGGGTAAGAAGTGACAATTTTTCTCTAAAATAAAGACAACCTGAGACGCCGAGATATTCTCATATGAGTGGATCACAGTCGAAACCCGTCAGACCCAGTGATGGGACAACTCATTCCAATGCTGCACGCAATGATCAAGATCCAAAATCGTCATCGGCTGCTTGCATGTTCCCCGGAAGTTGTTGATAAAACGTGCTTTCAACTTGGCCCAAGATGCAATGGTATTGGAAAGCAAACCCCTTAACCATGTACGAGTCGGTCCTTCCAACATCAAGATGAAGTACTTTGCACAAACCGCCTCATTGACGTCCAACAGCTCCATGGCGAGCTCATAGCTCTCGACCCAGTCCTCCGGGGGTAGATCAGCCGTGTAGTAAGGCACCTTGCGTGGCCCTTTAAAATCCTTAGGCAATCGCTCAGTGCATAATATTGCCGTTAAGAAAGGCACGCCAACGCCCCTAGATGAAACTCCGGCTCCCACCAAGGTTGATGGGGTTACCGGAGATGGCTCAGGAATCTCAAGGTAATTTGTCGCGAGCGTCCCCCTTCCTGGTGGGCTCTGCCTCTGCCACAGTGTCTTGGGCATTGGCACGCGGCAGGTCATCCCCGGGTGGGTTACGTCGTCGTTCTCTGCTAGAAACCTCCAGCGACTCTATATGTGGACTGTAACTACGGCTTGGATGGGGGTTGAATGCACCTGGATCCGGCTGTAGGCATACTTCTCCTGTTGAGCCACCATTGTCTGTAACAACTAGATGGCGTTCCGCATCTCTGTAGCGAACGGCGTCCCCTCCTTCAGAGGGAGCGCATTGAGCCTAGCAGCCACCGCCACCATGTTATCCACCGGGTTAGAGTAATGGCCCGGTAGGGTCATAACGTACCGTGGCACAGTCTGATCTCTTCGGGGCGGGTCTAGCTGTCGTGGTACCTCAACAGCCCGGGTTATGGCTAGCGGCGCATTCGGTGCTGCCCCAGGGGTGTTAAAGAGATTTCGGGGCTCAAGCTGTAGTGGAAGGCGAAGTGGGTCCTCTTCCGTAGAACCGCCTCGGAAGCATGTTGGTCCAGATTATAGCAGAGGGCCTCTGTCCTCAAATGCACTGACTCGACATTCATCTGATCTTGCAACATGTTGATATCCTCTTGGGCCCTGGTCAACAACGTCTTATCGGAGTAATCTCTGCATTACGCTCTGCCTGATTCTCAGTTGTGACCTCGGTTCCCATTAAGGTTGTTAACTCCTCCATTAGATCCAGCAAAGCTTGAGCCAGCGAAGCCCGAGTCGGCGTCCTCGAAGACCCGTGACCTAGAGTCTTGCCTGGTGCTGCTCCTGATGTGTGCCATTCTGAGTCGGGACCGTGCTTGCCATAAAGATGGTGGCTCGGCTTGGTGGGTCATAAGGCTTGGGACCGTGCTTGCCATGAAGCTGGTAGATCGACTCCGCCTCTCCGCTCGAGAAACCGTCATCTGAGAGAATAATGGCCTCCCCTCCTGACATAGAGTCTTCCACACCTTGCATAAAGTCGACGAAAAGGATGCCTTGCCCGGATTGAACACGGGCGGGTTGCGTACACTAATACGTCTCCAACGTATCTATAATTTTTGCTTGTTCCATGCTGTTATATTATCATTCTTTGATGTTTTACAAGCATTTTACTACAACTTTATATTTTTTTGGGACTAACCTATTAACCTAGAGCCTAGTGCCAGTTCATGTTATTTTCGTGTTTTTGGGATTTAGAGAAAAGGAATATCAAACCGAGCCCAAATAGAATACAAATCTACAGTGAATTTTTATGGACCAGACGAAGCCTAGGGAGAGTTGGAGTTGGGCCAAAAGACCCACGAGGCAGTCACAACGCCTTAGGGGCATGCCAACCCCCTAGGGCGCGCCCCCAGGCTTGTGACTCCCTCATGGCCCATCTTGACTTGTTTACACCACCATAAATTCCTATAAATTCCAAAAAAACAACGCTGAACCTAGATAGGGAGTTTCGCCGCCGCACGCCTCCAAAGACAAGAAAACCCAATCGGGAGCCCATTCAGGCACCCTACCAGAGGGGGAAACCATCACCGGAGGCCATCTTCATAATCCCGACACTCTCCATGACGAGGAGGGATTAGTTCACCCTTGGGGCTGAGGGTATGTACCCGTAGCTATGTGTTTGATCTCTCTCTCTCTCTCTCATGTTCTTGAGATGGCACGATCTTGATGTACCGCGAGCTTTTATTGATATAGATGAATTATATGGAGTTTTCCCTCTCTATCTTGTTGTGCGAATCGAGTTTTCCCTTTGAAGTTTTCTTATCGGATTGAGTCTTTCAGGATTTGAGAACACTTGATGTATGTCTCGCGATGGGATATCCGTGGTGACAATGGGATGTTCTATTGATCCACATGATGTATGTTTTGGTGATCAACTTGTGGGTTCCGTGACCTTGGGAATCTATGCATAGGGGCTGGCACACGTTCTTATCGTGACGTTCCAGTAGAAACTTTGGGGAACTCTTTGAAGTTCTTTGTGTTGGATTTAACATGATGAATCTTAAATTATGTGATGCATATCGTATAATCAAGCCCACGTGTACTTGTGGTGACATTGGAGTATCTAGGTGACATTACTGTTTTGGTTGATGTGTATCTTAATGTGTTATCTTACTATGAACTCTAGGGCTGTTCATGACACTTATAGGGATATCTCATAAGATTGATCAGAAAAGATAACTTTGAGATGGTTTCGTACCCTACAATAATTTCTTCATTAGTTCTCCGCTATTTGTGACTTTGAGTGAACTCTTTGTCACACAAGAAGTACTTACATATGATTCAACTATGTCAATATTGTTGAGAGAAATTGCACTAGTGAAAGTATGGACCCTAGGCCTTGTTTCCAAGCTTTAATACAAAGTTTTGCTCATTGTTTACTATTTGTTACCTTGCTGTTTTTATATTTTCAGATTACAAAAAACTATATCTGTCATCCATATTGCACTTGTATCACCATCTCTTCGCCGAACTAGTGCACCTATACAATTTGCCATTGTATTGGGTGTGTTGGGGAAACAAGGGACTCTTTGCTATTTTATTGCATGGTTGTTTGAGAGAGACCATATTCATCCTACACCTCCTGTGGATTGATAAACCTTAGGTCATGCACTTAGGGGAAAATTGCCATTGTCCTACAAAACTCTACGCTTGGAGGCCCAACACGAGTCTACAAGAAGAAGGTTGTGTAGTAGACATCAAGATCTTTTATGGCGCCATTGCCGGGGAGGTGAGTGCTTGAAGGTATATATTTAGATCTTGCAATTGAATCTTTTAGTTTCTTCCTTTTCGCTAGTTTGGTTTTATAAAAGAAACTTACAAAAAAATTAAACTGAGGTTGCCTCATATGCGTCAGCTTTTTAATGTCTTTCGTGAAAATGATGGAAAGGAAAATTTTGCTCAAGTGTTAGAAGGAGAAGTTATTAAAAAATTTGGCACTAAATCTTTGAGTGATGAGCATGATTGCAATGTTGTTAGTATGAATTATTTGAATATCTATAGTACTAATGATGATTCCACTAGTCATGATAAAAATATTTCTTATAGCATGTCAATTTTTGTGGAGACATGCCTAAAAGGAAAGATAGATTTTGTAAGAGGCATAAGTATTTACAAACCGAATGGTTGCAGTAGAGGTTATATGTTTGTGCTGAAAGACATCATATTTCTCGTCGTCCTTGTGAACAGTCCAATGAACGTGGTCATTATAATTTCCAGTGTGAATTATTTCATGATCAAATTGTGTCCAAAAATTGTGATAACCTCATTACCCTTGATCATCATAATGAAGTTCGTCTATTTTTGGGGTATGAAGAAATGAAACGTGAAACTAAGGATATTCCAGCATGGGCTCTCATGAAAATGATTGATTTTGATATAACTGAAATCTATATGTATTGTGTGGTAAATTGCATTGAGGATCCTTATATTGCCAATTACTTAAAGACAAGAAAACAATTAGAAGAGGAAGAGAATACAAATGAAGGGGAAGAGGTTTCCCAATGTCCTCCTATTTTTTCTTATGATAAATCAGGTAACGAGGAGAAGCTTTTTATTCAACCAACTCAAAAAGAAGTTTGGAGGAATTAAATAAAGCCACACATAATGTGGCGAAGAAGAAGAAAAGAATGACAAATAAAGGTAAATAGGTATCTCTCCCAAATAATGTTGCTCCCATTATTGATAGGACTCATGAGAATGAATCAAAAATAGTTGTGGAAGATGATACACTTGAGGATGATTTTGTTATGCCTATTTATTGTTGTGATAATTATGATTGGGAAGATAATGATACTTCTCATAATCTTGAAAATATTTATGGCACCAACTTGGAGGATGATGATAATAATTGCTATACTATTGGTGCTATTCATACCATTAATGATGAGAGTGATTATGTTTATGGTATATAAAGCCACAAGCTTGGGGATACTATGTTTGATGAAAATGACATTTTTGAGAATTTATTTGCTGCAATTAATGTTTGTCCCAAGATTGGGGATGCTATACTTACTGAAGAAGATCTTTTTATTCCCCCTACTTTGAATGATCAAATTTGTTATAATGATTGCATGCCTCCTACTTATGATGATTATTGTGATGATACTAATGCAATGAAAAAGAGTGATGATAATTATGAATATACTTTTACTAAATATTACTCTTTTAGTGTCAAACCAATTTGTAGTATTCAAGTCTTTTATGATACTCCCACTATTAGTCATGAGAAGAAATCTGCTTTTGAGGAGAATAGTAAAAGTTCTATGCTTGTAGATCATGAAAAGAATGCTTTATGTGCTGGTTATATTGTGTAATTCCTTCATGATTCTACTGGAAATTATTATGAGGGAGGAACATATGATTGTAGGACTTTGTAGCGACCCGACTCAAAACGAGTTAAGCCTCTGTGTTTTCTGTGCCATCCCTGGATCAGTATGCTCGCACACAGAGTACATCAATGTATATATCAAAGTGCAATCACATGTAATTAACGTAAAAATGATATATACCTTAAAATAGCAGCGGATACAGTCAACGGGAGTGGAGTCCCAATAACACGAACGGCAGGTTGAGTGCGGACCGTAACCCTGAATCGTACTCTTACCCGTCGTAGAAGAGTATCTGCAACATAAGACGTTGCAGCCGTGTAGGTTAGTACATGGAATGTACTGGCAAGATCACCATAGTAGAACAGAAGAATAAAGACTATTCTATATGCAAAGGCTTTGTGGCTCTGTGTCTGAGTTTTTGCGTAAAAGCTGATTTTATTGTCCTACAACAAAGGAATATCAGGAATTTCACTATGGAGTTACCTATCATGACATGGTTCCGCCAACCAGTGTCTCAATGCCCATAAGTATCATAAGTTGCCCACAATTAGTTATCAGTCTAGTGTTGGGAGTTCAGAGATAGATCCAAGTCCAGAGGCTCAATTTGTCCGGAACCGGGGACACGGCTAATCGATTAGGTTTAACTCTGCAGAGTGTTGTGTACTTTACCCACAAGATTCATTCCCTCCTGGTAAGTCCTCGCACTGCCTGGTGTTTGAGAACAGGATGAACGAAACATGGTCTTTCAAAGTGTTTCCCTGACTGTCCGATAGTGCCCATCCAATCCTAATGTCGATTACATCTCGTAGCACTTCCCAGCAAGGTCACAACAAAGATCAACCACGCCAGAGCCCATAATGACTTGTGGCTACACAGGTAAGCTTCCGGGCATGAAGTATTCATCCTTCCCTTTGAGTCTGGGTGAGGCTTTCCGCGTGAATACTGGCCATCTCCAGCAACACCTAGGTAAATCCACTGGTTTCTCCAGGGTACCATTTCAACCATCCCTCACCCAGTAGTGTGTATTGAAAAACTTGTTTCTCGAGTCTCGAAGTCTTGAGGTCTTGAATATGCAGTTCTTGAAGAAGCCTTCATGAAGTCGTCATTTTGACGTGGAGTGCTCCTTCTCACACCACTCACGAACACTCATACCAGACCCCGTCTACTTTAGCATAGCATTGCACTAACTAGCGTTCCCAGGGCTTTAGTAACAAGTGGTGGGTTCCTACCTCATGCATTCTACTCAACTACAAGAATTTCAATAACACTACGGGAGGGATTTGTTGAATGATGTCACTACATGCAATAAAACATAGGTATGAAAAGATGGTCAAAGTGAACTTGCCTGTACTGTTGATGAAGAATAATATCGACCTCAGAAGTAACTTATAGACTATTCGTCACTCTCCGATGAAAATCTATCGTAAGCAAATAACATTCAATAAAAATTCATGCTAAAACAAAGAACTGAAAAAACGCAAGAACAAAACATGTCTTGGTGCGAAAATAACAACATACTAAGGTTAAATAAGAAAAGATAGGTTCTAGCTGTGTTGTAAAGTGAAAGTGGAGGAATCAACTCAAAAGATTTAATGGATGATGAACTATTGCTATATAAGCTTAGGTTCGAGAGACTACGAAAGACGATCCAAAGTATGGGAGAACAACATGAACGTTGTTTGACAAATAGTATAAGGCATAAGAATTTATTTGTAGAAAGAATTTAATTGAAAAGGTCAAAAGAAGTTGAACTGTAAATTCAAGTATGAATGGAATCTGAATTCGCAAAGGTCAAAAGAAGTTGAACCGACGTACGATGGTTATGAATAGAAATATATGACACGAGTATTTAGGGGCAAAAGGAATCAATCGAAAATGTGTTACAGTTTGCAAGATATGAACAAATGAAGGTCCGGATTCAAATTGAATCGCTCCAATTTGAAAGGTTCAAAGATTAAAACTAATGATGTTACTATATATGGGAAGTCAATATGAACGTGTAGAAAAAAGAATTACTAGGTTCAAAATGACGGATCTAAAGTTATAAGCAATTCAATATGGCATTGAATTAGATTAGTACAGTGTGTGAACACATTTTGGGGACTAATAGAGAAGTATGAGCAAGATCAAAATTATATGTTGATATGATAACATTAATGATGTGAACGGAAAGATTACTTTGATATGGATCCGACGCAATTGGATTCATCGGAAACGGAGCTACGAATAATAAGATATGATTAAAAGAAGTTTGAATATAAATCTGAATAAATTTCGAAATTTGAAAATTTGAAAAAAAGTTGACGTGATAGGTTGATTGGATAGGTGAGGTCAAGACGAAACTCTAGGCGTTGGTTTCATCTAATTCTGATAAACGAGTAAAAAGTTATGGCTATTTGAAAATTTTGGGTCAAGCTGTTTTACGGAGGAAAAATGCTATGTCTAAAAGAATTCTAGGACTAATAAGTAAATACGGAGACTAATTAATAATCTAATTACTCTATCGTATACTACTATAGAAAATACTAATCTAGGGATATTAAACTACAGGAGTATAAAAGAAAATACGAAGAGAATACCTTTAGAATGCAGAGAAGATATAAATCCAAAGAGAAGACGACTTCCAGAAATCCCGCCGGAGAGAAGAAAATATTTTATTTTAAAAATCTAGTCAAACCCGATTCGATTATATATTTATAGGTGGAAGGGAGGTTTAGAAGTCAAAGGCTAGGTAATGTGGGACTAAACAAATAGACTAGAAGTAGATGAAAATTAAAAGGAAGGAGAGGGCCACCGGATGGGCTGATTCAGCCGGCCTGCACATGGGCGCAGCGCACTTTTTGTTTTTTTTATTTCTCGAAGGAACAGTGTTCCGACATGAACAGTGTTTCCTGTTTTTTTTTAAAACAGCAAAGAAAAGCAAATAAACAAAAATAGACAAACATTTTATATAGGCATATTATATATCAAAATTTCAGTAAAATATTTGCTAAAACATGAACATTTTTAAGGCCGAATAAAGTAATTAAAAAATAGTATTTTTTTTGCAATAACTCCAAAATGAAAAGAAACTAGAATTTCAAATAAATGGCAAATAGTTTTTATTTTAAAATTTGAGTCAAAACATTGTATCTGATTTTTGAGTGTCATTTACCTCCTCTCATTTGATTTTATAATAGGGTTTTGAAAATATTTGAACTCAAAATTGAATAGGGATTCGAAATAGAAATTTTTTGGAAAGTCATTTTATTCCCTCTCATTAAAATTTCAAAAGTTTCAAAATTCCACTCAATTTCACACAATCAATCACACAACATTCAAGCAAACAATCCTACTTATTTATTTAATATAACATTCCAAAATTTAGAATTTTGGGATGTTACAAACTACCACACTTAAAATGAATCTCGTCCTCGAGATTCGAAAAGGCTAGAAAGAATAGGTTAGGGTTGGGGTCTTCTTAGCAAATCCATTGACCAAGAAAGTGTGGGGCTACCACACTTAAAATGCGAGTTACTGGTCCCTCAAAATCATGATAGTCCTCTGGGTGCATCTGTTTGTTCACATACTTCAAGATAGCTCCTTCGGTGATGCTCTTCCGTTATAAAATCAAAAACTTGTGTTCTCATAACAAATTGTATTCCCACCGATACTGGGTCTTCTTAGCTGGCAGGTCTCGCATTCATTCTAAGTAACTTATCGAAGATCTCACGATGGTCTACCATTAGTGGTTATCCTGCAGAGAAATGGGTATTGGCTTCATTCCTCACCGTAAAATTCCTACGTGTGACAGCAACTGCCATGTACAAGGGTTTTCTTCATACCATTCTAAGGCTTAAACAAAAGCTTTCAAAGAACGTCGTCTCTTTACTATGGGTAAGTCACTCAGATTTACCATTCCAAATAGCAAGAGAATGATAAGAGTAAGTCGTCATGGTGGCCAAGCCATGTCGCGCTGAAATCATTACCTTGTATAAGGTTTAGTGAATCTCGTATTCTAACACTTGGGCTTCCTCACAAGCGTTGCAGAAAATTTCTCTTGTCAATGAACGAACTTCGGATAAATCCATTTATTTCTACAAGCCAAACAAAAACATCTATCGTTTCTTCACAACTCTCAGGTTTTCGTAATACTCCTAAGGAAAACGTTTGTTGATCAGTCGTAGCTTCTTCCAAGTTTCTTCACAAAGGTGGGGCTTGATCTTTATGAATCCTGAGGTCAGTGATTTGTGGGTTCACTTGAATACTTGGATAGCTTTAACTCACTCTTGGGGTTACTATCGTTCCATATTCAACATTACCTTCAGTTCACTACACCATACCCCTCAGGTAACAATTCACAGACTTATTATTGTCTAGATTCCACTCTGTGGAATTCATTTTCCTTTCCATTGGTCTGTTTAACCTTGGGTATGGTTTCATCACAATCATTCCTTTTCTCAATATTCCAACTTCAAAGACACGTTGTCACAAGGTTATCATCCACATAGTTTGGATATGGTTCCACGTTCTCTTCACCTGTATTCAATTATTCAAACTCCTTAATATGAATGGTATTTTATTCATTCATTTGTCCCTGTGGTTGCTACCACACTTAAAATGAAATGCACTCATGCCTGCATAGACCATATTTTCTCATATCCTCAAAAAATGGTCAGAGATCTTTGTTCTTAGAGTGGTAACTCATAGAAAATCTTGACATAATAAACTTCATTGATTTACGAAGTTATTACAATCTCAGAGACTTCCGTTACAAAATAATGTCATGAAAACAAGAGTGCTTCATGATACACTTATTTCCATCTTCAAAAATTTACTACCTCATTCTAGCTGTCTTCTCCTTTGGACATTTACTAGCATAATGTCCTGCTTCCTTGCAATGAAAACAGATGATTTCTGACAAGTCTCGGGGCTTCTTGATGTTGGTGTTTGCTCCTTGGAGTTCTCGTTCCTTTCTTTGGCACTTATTGGCGTAGTGGCCCATATCCTTACACTTGAAACATCTGATATGACTCAGGTACTTCTTTGCAGAAATTTGGTTGTTCTGAGAACGTATTCGGTTTCTCTTACTAGGCTTCTTTGTTCCAATCAAACTTTCAATTTCCTGTGGATCGAACTCCACTTCTTCTGTCGGGAAGTTTCACAGATACTCATTCGGAAAATCCTGAGAGATATGTCCTTCTTCTCCACATGAATCCCATGACTTGATACATATGTTTGGGTCTGGTATATCTCCCATCATCATGGGTTCTTCTAACTTATTCCTGTGGGCTTCTTTTATTGTTTCCTTCTGCTGCTTCATGACTTCTTGTACCTTGGAGTTTATTTGACATTGTGCCGGATAGTGAGTGGTTCCTTCACACAATAAAAATGTCACCTACCCATTTGGGCATTCCTCAGCTCGGTGATTTTCTTCACAATGAGGGCATCCTTCCTTGTGTTCTGCGTGGGTGTGTCCTATCTCTCCACATATCCTGCATGCACAAATCTTCTTCACATCTTTGCCACGGGGCGTCTGGGTGTTGGTAACAACATGAGATCCTTGCAGAGTTATCTTGAATTCTTCCCAAGTGTTTGATGCTTGCCTATCATGGATATCTTCATGCATCTTCCACCAATTTGCAGCACCTTCTGCAAAGTACCGAAAAGCATACAGGACCATCTCCTTTCTTCCAACATGGTTACTCCTTAGATGATCCTCCATGTTCTGAATCCATTCTTCTGTCTCTAATCGAGTCATCGATCCAGAATACATGAGTCCATCTTCACTCATCATCTATTGGGTTCAAGGTTTTGGGATGAGATAGGTCAGAGAGAGAAAGGAGGGGATACACACAATACAAACAATGGTTTTGAAAATAGATTTTAGTTATGGCTGTCGAAAATTTACACACAAATGACAGCTCACAAATCATCGTATCTAACGTAAGTATACAACAGGGGTTTGGTCTTCTAGGGCATAATATCTTGGAAATTCTTCATGGTCTTCAATTTCTTCGGGTCTTCACAGTCTTCAACTCGTGTAGCTTCAACTCTTCTAATGCATGGTGAAATCTTCTTTACTTTGAAGTGACCATCAGTTGTTTCGATATCTTGTCCTTCTCGAAGTGGTCTCAGTTGATCCTTAGTGTGGTCAAGGGGAAAGGGTATTTTCTAACTTTTTGAGGTAAGAGAGATCATTTGATAAGGCTCAAATAAGATGACAAGTAAAGGGTCTTTTGAAAACAAAGTTTTTTTTTGAGAAATCATTTCCTAAGGGCTTTCCAGTTTCTAGGGTCACGTCCTACAGTCAACATGTGCTCTGATACCATTTCTGTAGCGACCCAACTCAAAACCGGATGGGCTAATTCAGCCGGCCTGCACATGGGAACAGCCCAGTTTTTGTTTTTTTTTTACTTCTCGAAGGAACAGTGTTCCGGCATGAACAGTGTTTCCTGTTTTTTTTAAAACAGAAAATAAACAAAAATAGACATACATTTTATATAGGCATATTATATATCAAAATTTTCAGTAAAAGATTTTCTAAAACATGAACATTTTTTAAGGCCGAATAAGACAATTTAGAAAATAGTATTTTTTTGCAATAACTCCAAAATGAAAAGAAACTAGAATTTCAAATAAATAGCAAATAATTTGAGTCAAAACATTGTATCTGATTTTTGAGTGTCATTTACCTCCTCTCATTTGATTTTATAATAGGGTTTTGAAAATATTTGAACTCAAAATTGAATAGGGATTCGAAATAGAAAATTTTGGGAAAGTCATTTTATTCCCTCTCATTAAAATTTCAAAAGTTTCAAAATTCCACTCAATTTCACACAATCAATCACACAATATTCAATCAAACAATCCTACTTATTTATTAATATAACATTCCAAAATTTAGAATTTTGGGATGTTAGAGACTTGCAATAATATCAAGTTTCCTCTCTATGTGTTCAAAGTTTTCAAGTTATGCTTGTTTTGCCTTCCTATGCTAGATGATTCTTGTTCCCATAAATTGTTTTCTGACAAAATACCTATGCATAGGAAGTGGGTTATACTTAAATGTGCTTGTCATGATATTCATGACGCTCTTTTGCATGTTTCAATTATTATTCCTATGTGAGCATCATTGAAATCATCATGCCTAGCTAAAAGGCATTAAAGAAAAGCGCTTGTTGGGAGACAACCCAAAACTTTTACTTTCTGTTTTTGTGTGTTCACATGATTAATCTACTCTATTAATCATGTTTTGTGACCTTTATTTCAATAAAGTGCCAAGTAAAGCCTTTGGGATAGTGTGGATACTTGCTTGTTTGGTTCTGTGCAAAAACAGAAAGTTTTGCGTCAAGTATATGAATTATCTGATTTTACTGGAGCGTAAAAAAATTCTGAAATCTCTACACAGAAATTATATGAAAATTCCTTTACTTCTCCTAATGTTTCAGAATTTTTAGAGTCAGGTAAGTATGGTGATCATTCAGATCTTTAAAGACTGTTCTGTTTTTGACAGATTCTGTTTTGCATGCATAGTTTTCTTGTTTCATGTGTTCCTATAGCTTTTATTGAGTGATATAAATTATGGGGATGGTATAATACAGTAGGTATCATGTGGGAACAATTATAAATCTTGTCTTGACAGTACGAAAGTGAATGATCTTTGTTTATTATATTAACTCATCTCATGAAGTTCCGCTAAGTTTTGTGTGATTGAAATTTTCATGTTTTGGGTGAGACACCGATATGAGAAGAATAAGGAGTGACAAGAACCTAAGAGTGGGGATGCCCAAGGCACCCCCAAGTTAATATCCAAGGAATACTCAAGCGCCTAAGATTGGGGATGCCCCGGAAGGCATCCCCTCTTTTGTCTTCAACACTATCGGTATATCTTACTTGGAGCTATATTTTTGTTCATCACATATTATGAGTTTTGCTTGGAGCATCATTTTATTTTGTTTTTCTCTGTTAGGTGTTAGTTATAATCTTGTTTTTCAATAAAACGTTCCAAGAATTGCCTTAGGATGCTCACATTGCATGTTTTGATGAGCGTTGTGTAAAAGCAGAAACTTTGGCTGTAGTGTTTAAATTTTCATATTTTAATGGTACGTGGAAAGTTTATGAAATACTTATAAAATATGGACATGTGAAGTTTATAGCATGTCCTAAATTTTCATAATTATTTGAATTATAGAATTACATTGTATTCATAAATTGCTACAGACTATTCTGTTTAGACAGATTGTTGTCATAGTTTTGTTATCTACTTATCCTATAGTTTCCATAGCTTATATTGATAGATATAAATTTTGTAAATGATAGTATACAATACCTAATGTTTGAAAATTATTATGAAACTTGTCTTGGCAGTACATAAAAAGTTTATTAATTATTATGTGTACTAACCTATCTTGGGAGTTCTTTTTGAGTTTTGCGTGGATGAAGTTTTTGAGAATAGGTGAAACCGTGGTATGAGAGGATTGAATGAGAAACAAAATATCAAGATTAGGGATGCCCAACGCACCCCAAGTAAATATTTCAAGAACTTTCAAGCATCTAAGCTTGGGGATGCTACGCATCCCAGCTCTCCTCATGAACGATTATCAATTAGCCTATGTTGAGCCTAAATTTTTATTCGTTCACATGATGCGTGCTATTCTTGGAGTGATATTTTTCTTTTGTTTTCTGTTTGAATAAAGTACTTAAGAACTGAAACTATTTTTTGAGGGAGATAGAGTCCTCACATAGCTCCTTAATTGTTTGAGTACTCATTGATCTTCACTTATTCTTTTGAGAGTAGCTTGTCATTTGCTCATGTGCTTTACTTAAATTTGTTTGAGCTTGTCTAAAAAGCAATAGAAACATATGAAACTATTCCCAAAGTGATAGATATCCAAGGAGGATGTAATAAAAACTTTCATGAAGATCATGGGACAAAATGAACTTGATTCTTTGTAATAGTTTTGCATGATGATAGTACTATGTGAGCCATGTTAGTGAGTAATTATGCTTAGTACGAATATTGGTGTTAAGGTTTGTGATTCCCTATGCATGCAAGAAAGTCAATAGTTATGCAATGAAGTTACATCCTACTTGTGGTGCATTATTCGGTGTTAGTTATGACTCAATGATCACTTATGTGATTTGCCGTTCCTCGGTTTGGCTGATTCCCAATATATTTGCTAGCCTTCATTTCTACTAAGTAAAAATACTACTTGTGCATCCATAATCCTTAAACCAAGTTTTGCCTTATGAGTCCACCATACCTACCTATGTGCGGTATTTCCATGCCGTTCCAAACAAAATTGTATGTGCCATCTCAAAATCTTCAAAATAAATTTTCTCTTTTGTGTGCCCGTACCACTCATGAAACGGTGGGGAGTATCCAATATTTTCCATGCTAGGTGTGTTATTCTCACGATATGTGTTGATTCACTGTCATTCACAAGAAAGTGGATGGTAATAGGGATTCCTAGTCCTGAAATCCAAGAAATAAAAATGCAAATAATTAAACAAAACTTCCCCAGGAATGTTGTTAGTATGGACGGTACCCGTGGATTTGGCTTGCCGTGGAGTGTGATTGATTTGTGGAGGGGGAGTAAAAACTTTACTATTCTGTTTGGGAACCGCCTATATTGAATCTAGCATGGAAAATATTGTGATCTACTTCGTCGTTTTGTTGACAGGAAAAGCATGCCACTCAAAATATTTTCTCTCTCGATACAAACCTTGAGATCTAGCACCTCTAGAAATCCCTACTTCCCTCTACGAAGGGCCTATCTATTTACTTTATGCAATTTTTATTTTTGCTTCGAGTCTCCATCTTCTCTTATAAGCACCAACCAGGGGGCACTATGATCGTACTTGAGAATTGGGCATAGCTAAGATTTGAGTGTGTTTGATGAATGGATCAATGAATGAGCATGATGGGCTAGGGATAACTTTCTTTACTGTTGATATTTTGAAAGACATGGTTGCTTGTTGACATGCTTGAGTATTGATGTAATTATGTTAAAACTAGACTATTGCTTTGATTCATTTACAACTCCCAATGTCCATGCCATACAGGAAGAATAGAATATGATGAACATGTTAGGAAGCATTCCACATCAAAAAATTTGTTCTTATCATTTACCTACTTGAGGATGAGCAGGAATTAAGCTTGGGGATGCTAATACGTCTCCAACGTATTGATAGTTTTTGCTTGTGCCATGCTGTTATATTATCATTCTTGGATGTTTTACAATCCTTTTACAACAAGTTTATATTATTGGTGGGACTAACCAATTAACCTAGAGCCCAGTGCCCGTTCCTGTTTTTTCCGTGTTTTTGGGTTTTACAGAAAAAGTATATCAAACGGAGCCCAAATGGAATAAAAATCTACAGTGAATTTTTATGGACCAGAAGAAGCCCAGGGAGAGTTGTAGTTGGGCCAGAATACCCACGAGGCATTCGCAAGCCTCAGGCCCCCTAGGGTTCGCCCCCCAGGCTTGTGACTCTCTCGTGGCCCATCCTGACTAGTTTCCACCCCCATAAATTCCTATAAATTCCAAAAAAACCAACGTAGAACCTAGATCGGGGGTTCCACCGCCGTAAGCCTCCAGAGCCACGAAAAACCAATCGAGAGCCCGTTCTGGCACCTTGCCGGAGGGGGAAACCATCACCGAAGGCCATGTTCATCATCCCGATGCTCTTACCATGACAAGGAGGGAGTAGTTCACCCTCGGGGCTGAGGGTATGTACTAGTAGCTATGTGTTTGATCGATCTCTCTCGTGTTCTTGAGATGGCACGATCTTGATGTGCCGCGAGCTTTATTGATATAGATGAATCATATTGAGTTTTCCCCTCTCTATCTTCTTGTAATGAATTGAGTTTTCCCTTTGAAGTTTTCTTATCGGATTGAGTCTTTAAGGATTTGAGAACAGTTGATGTATGTCTTGCGATGGGATATCTATGGTGACAATGGGATGTTCTATTGATCCACTTGATGTATGTTTTGGTGATCAATTTGTGGGTTCCGTAACCTTGGGAATCTATGCATAGGGGTTGGCACACGTTCTTATCTCGACGTTCGGTCGAAACTTTGGGGCACTCTTTGAAGTTCTTTGTGTTGGATTTAACATAATGAATCTGAAATTATGTGATGCATATCGTATAATCAAGCCCACGGGTACTTGTGGTGACATTGGAGTATCTAGGTGACATTAGGGTTTTGGTTGATGTGTATCTTAAGGTGTTATCGTAGTACGAACTCTAGGGCTGTTCGTGACACTTATAGGGGTAGCTCATAAGATTGATCAGAAAAGATAACTTTGAGGTGGTTTCATACCGTGCAATAATTTCTTCGTTAGTTCTCCGCTATTTGTGACTTTGGAGTGAACTCTTTGTCGCACGAGAGGTACTTACATATGATTCAACTATGTCAATATTGTTGAGAGAAATTGCACTAGTGAAAGTATGGACCCTAGGCCTTGTTTCCAAGCATTTATTCAATAGTTTGCTCTCTGTTTACTATTTGTTACCTTGCTGTTTTTATATTTTCAGATTACAAAAAACTATATATACCATCCATATTGCACTTGTATCACCATCTCTTCGCCGAACTAGTGCACCTATACAATTTGCCATTGTATTGTGTGTGTTGGGGACACAAGAGACTCTTTGCTATTTGATTGCAGGGTTGTTTGAGAGAGACCATTTTCATCCTACACCTCCTGCAGATTGATAAACCTTAGGTCATCCATTTGAGGAAAAATTGACATTGTCCTACAAAACTCTCCGCTTGGAGGCCCAACACGAGTCTAGAAGAAGAAGGTTGTGTAGTAGACATCATACACCGGGCCGGATCAACGAGGTCGGTGCAGATGTTTGGCCCAGTCTTAGATCCGCCGATCCTTCCAATGAAAATGTGGATCCCTTCGAAGGGGACCCGGTACCCGTGCTTGATTGAGCCGGCCTCGGGGCCCCAGCCAACATCATCGATCGAGAACTTGCCATGGCGACTCTTAGTCATCATGCCGATGGTGTATCCCTCGATCCCTAGGAGAGAGCCCTTCGAGAACTCCACACCACCGAGCGCTAGCCCCACGGTGGGCGCCAACTGTCGTTGTTTTGTCATGGCAAATGTCCTAGTGAGAGGACTTATGTTCGAGGCCATCGCTAAGGCGGTGAGCTCGAAGGGGTTGATCGGAATCGAGAGACAAGGGTTTACCTAGGTTCAGCCCCTCGAAAAGAGGTAAAACCCTACGTCCTGCTTTGTGATGTATTCATGGGATATCGATTACATGGGAGCGAGTTCGCTTGACCTAGCTATCGATGAGTTGTTTTTGTCCCCTAAGCTGCCATAGGGGCTTGCCTTTATATAGGTAGGTAAAGGCCCTAAGCTTAGGAGAGTTCGGATCGGTTTATACAAAGCATCCGATCTTATCTTTAAGTCACCTTGCCTTCCTGGGCAAGCCATCTTCCGGGTGGCTCACTTGCCCGGGTCTCACACCGCCTGCCGGCTCTGGTCCTTCATCTAAGCCCATTTGACGAGCCGCCTCTTAGGCTTGTATTCATCCTTTCGCCCCGCTTAAGGCCTTTTTATTATTATCCGCAAGGTATGACCCGGACCCTCTTGGGCGGGTCACACCACGGAGCTATATCCCCAACAAGAAGGCTAAGGGGGCGCAGGCACTTACTCATCCACGGCGACCCATTTCCTCTTCATCGGAACCCACGGTGCCAGGGAGCGACTGCCCTCGGGCACCTTCCTCTTCTAGCGAGTGCGGGGGCCGAAGGACGATGTATCGGCGACCGGCCCCTGGCACCCTGTAGCAGAGGCGGCGGCCTCCTTCATCGACGGGGTGTCACCCTCATCCCTGAGCGGGGTCGTAGCAAGAGGATGCCCCACCTCGGCCAAGGGAGGAACCATGGCCTCAGGACCCCCAGAACCCGAGACCCTCACAAGGGGATCGCCCTGGGGACACGCTCCCTCCGAAGGAAGAAACCCCCACTCATCAAAGTGTGGCATATTCCGGGCAAGGGCTTCCTGTCCTTGTGGTTATACAAGGGGAGGCCGTCCCGAGGGAGCTCATCGGGTTCCCCACCGATCAGGCGACGGAGAAATTCGCACAGCACACTGGGAGAAAGAGAAGGGACCTGGAGCCTTTTGTAGTCTTGAGGGACAGCGAAAGCCCACAATGGGCAGAAATGGTGCTAAAGAGGATCAATTCATGGGCGGGAGAACTCCCGCACCACCATCGCAATTGTCACATCAGCCTCCTTCAGTTCTGCCAGCCTGACCACGACCTGCACGAGCCATGGGTCAATAAGCTCCTTGTTCTCTCACCCGGGACTCGGCACTACAGGAACCGACAAAGGCTAAAGTAGGGGGGCGGCCTCAGTAGCATCAACGTACACCCACTACCTCTGGAATCCTTCTGCATTCGGGGAGAGTTAGGCGTCGAGGGCCCCGTTGGCCGACGCATCGACCGCTCTTAGGGACACACATCCAGAACAGTGTCCCCTAGGGTTCAACTGGAGGGAGAAGAAGTAGTGAAGAAGGGTTGTAGAAGGGGGACGCCGACGAAGGCCTCACAGAGAAACGTGAAGGCAGAAGGAGGATAATGCAGCAGGGGTTAAGACGGAGCACATGAACCTGATAATGCAAGAGCGGTGCAGAAAAGAAGTCTGAGAACAGCGGCACCAAGCCCGAGAGGAGGGCATGGAGCTGAAGGGGAATGACGGTGGCCTCCATATCGCTCAAAGGCCGCAAGCCTAGCTGAATCTTGGTCACCCCCCACTCGTTGGAGCTGGCGGCAACCACTAGTCGAACCTTTGCCAACCCTTGGAGATTCACCATGGAGGATCGGTCCAATGCGGGCTCCGGAGCCGACGAATTCCCTGGCGTCTTTGGACCCTCGCCCCCTCTCTTCTTGGGGCCCATGGCAGGCGGCCAAGTCGGGGCGGGCCAAGATTTGGCAAACAAGGTGCAAGCCGCAGGAGAGGGGAACAGATGGTGAGCCCGATGAGGAACAGAGACGGCTAGGTGGCATGTGCCAGGCTGTTTAATATATCGGGCAGTTGCCGAAGCAGCGTGAAGAAATGGAGGCATTAGCGTCCCGGAAGGTGTCGTGTGTCAGGCCTGGACCACAGGTGGTTGGGGCTCGTGGCGCTTTGGGCCTCCTTCTATGGCTTCGCCCGGAAGCCAACTCGAGCGTGCCTTGGGCCCGGGGGCTGCAGTCGGCGTTCTGGGAATGGGGGTACCCAGACCTGCGAGCCTGCAACCTAGAACACTTCCGACTTCAGCGGCCTAGTATGGACCAGCGCAACCTTACATAAGAACAAGGTCCTCATGGGAGCTCCACCCTCCGGGGAACGATGCTAAGACACCCGGGGGAGGAGGCCTCCCCAAGTTGCCTCCTGAGGGGCGGAGATCTCTATGCAGCACTTAGCCTCGGGAGGACAAGGATGACGCAAGACGCGCCAGGCGGGCACGAGAGCGCGCAGAAAGGACAGTTTCCTATTTGGTGCAAAGCAGGCAAGGACATACGTAGGTTCCCAAATAACCCCCCAAAGGTTTCCATTTTGGCGCAATAAGACCAAGACCACGAGCTCCACAGAATGGACGTCATCACCGAGCCCACCTCTGCATCACCACCGGCTACTTTGTAGGCGAAGACCACCTTTCGTCATATAAGGATGTACTACTTGTCCCCCTTTGAATTTGGTTGTTGTGGGATCCCTTCCTGCCATCACGATAAGGGAAGAGGACCCGGGCCACTATAAATAGATGCTAGGCAGCTCTGCATAAGGGACGGCCACAAAGAGAGACCGAACACCACTCAAGCATCATCGCGAGGTTGCGTACCACTGTACTAGTTGATCCACAAACCTCCTTGTGAGGCAATCCACCAAAATACAGGAGTAGGGTTTTATGCTTCACAGCGGTCCAAACCTGGGTAAATCCTCGTGTGCTAGTTTTCTTCCTGCAATTGAGTGAGCTCGCCGGGCTAGGTTTTCATGAGGTGAGCTTGAGGCTGGAGCTGGTGGGGATCTTTGGACACGCCCCAAGCTCGAACCTCGTTGGATTTTGTGGAGCCCAAAATCCGACAAAGCACTCGCCCTGCGGAAGGACGGCTTGAAATGGCAGCCGATGACCCGTGTTTGGGACCCACCAAGGATGCACACAACCGCATGCTGCTCCCCGGGCGCGCCGGCGTTCCCGGCGGGCAGATGCGGGCTGCATCAGGACTCGGCTGAGCTGACGCATTGTGAAGCGTGCGCAACGGCCCCTGTGCACAGTGGTGGAGGACCAGGCGAGTGAAAGGTTGGCTGTGTCCCTCCTATGGCGGCGGGGGGCCCGATGGGGTGGCCTTTCCAGGTGCGATGGCCAGCGCAGCCGGGCGGTGATGAAGCGGCCCGCACACCACGAGCAGCGCGGCCCGCGCATTGGCCTTCCCGAGGCTGGTGTGTCAGGAGGAAGCCAGGGTCGGGTATCCATACTGCCGCACGGAGGGGCGCATGGTGGAGATATGCCGCTTGTGGGCAGGAGGGTTGGTGGCAGCTGAGGGAGTCATAGATTAAGGGGTCATCAGGAGGCCGACCTATTTCTTATGGGCCGGACTATATGAGCCACTTACCGAATATTGGATTGATCAAAGGCCCTGTCTCTAGGAAGGAAGCTTCGGGAATCGTGGCTTGTACCCCTTGTTTGATATAGCGCATAGGCATGTTTATCCTTTTGGCATGTAACCGACCATGTGTAAACCCTAGGTACCCCTAATGTCTATATAAGTCGGAGGGTTTTAGGTTGTAGACAGAGGACAACTCATCTAGTGTTTAGCTCTTCGATCTCGAGGTGGATCAACTCTATAACCCACATATCATCAATACAATCAAGCATGACATAGGGTATTACCTCCATAGGAGGGCCGAACCAGGGTAAACATCATATCCTTCGTCTCGTGTTACCTTCGATTCTAGTCTCATAGCTCGGGACCCCCTACTTGAGATCTACCGGTTCTGACACCGACATTGGTGCTTTCATTGAGAGTTACGTTGCGATCACTCAAGGAATTGATGGCTCACGTCGTCATTAACGAAGAGGTCCATAACATGGACACCTTTGTCCCCAGACAGATCTTCGCTTTTGGTAGCATTGTGCTGCACGCTAACCCGACCGTCCATCTAGGTCGGGTTGGGAGTTTCACCCCTAATTAACAGGTTAGATTCAGGAACCTAGAGGTCTCCATGGACTGTCGAGGCGATCTTTCACTAACCGGGCTCGTAGTTTCGCCTGCCACGCCCGAAGACTCCGAGGCTTTTACCTCAGATCCTTCTTTCAGGCAAATCCATAGGATTTTCCCCGCCAATGACCTGACTCTTAGTCCGGATCCATCCATAGTGCCCGACATCCGGACATCTATTCTTGCCGAACACTCCACTCACCTAGACATGTCGGAGATCAACTCCGAAGGCTCCGGGCAACATGACCCGATCGAGCTCTCGACACTTAACGAGGCACTAGATCGGATCTCGTCGATGAAGATTACCAACGATCTAGGCCCGGTCCATGCTTAGCTCAGTTATAGGGCGGGCCAGGACGAATTTTTTGTCCCGCCCACTGAGGGAGTCCAGGATTAAGGGGTCCTCGGGAAGCCAGCCTATTCATATGGGGCCGGACTATATGGGATACTTATCGAACACTGGAAGGTTTGAAGGCCCAGTCTCCAAAATGGATGCTTCGGGAAGCACGGCTTGTGCTCCACGTTTGATAGCAAATAGGTGTGTTTATCTATTAGGCATGTAACCGACCATGTGTAAACCCTATACATCCTCAACGTCTATATAAGCTGGAGGGTTTTAGGCTAGAGGATTAGCTATTCGATCTCGAGGTAGATCAACTCCGTAATCCCCGATATCATCAATACAACCAAGCAGGACGTAGGGTATTACCTCCATAGGAGGGCCCGGACCTGGGTAAATCTGTGTCCCCTTCGTCTCATGTTACCATTGATTCTAGTCTCACAGTTCGGGACCCCCTACCCGAGATCCGCCGGTTTTGACATCGTGCTTTCATTGAGAATTCCTCTATGAGCAGGATAGAATCGATGTCTCGCCTTGTCATCAACGAAGAGGTCCGCAACATGGACACTCTCATCTCCGGGCAAATCTTCGCCTTCGGCAGCGTTGTGCCCCATGCTGATCCCACTGGCCGTCTAGGTCGTGTTGAGAGCTTCTCCCCTGATTGAGAGGTCATATTCAGAAACACGGAGTTCTCCATAGACTCTCGCGGTAACTTGTCATTAATCGGGCTCGTAGCTTCTCATGTAGCCCCGAGGACTCTGAGGCTTTAACCATGCGCCCCTTCTTCGGACATGCCAATGGGTTCACCCATGGCGATGGGCCGAACTCCTATCCTGGTCCGGCCTTTGAGCCAGATGACCAGACACATGTTCTTGCCGAACACTCCCCATGTCCGGACGCCCTGGAGGTTAACTCCACATGTTCCGGACAGCTGGGTCCGATTGGACCCTCAACGGTTGACGAGGCCCTAGATCGGATCTTGTCAATGAACATCACCGATGATCTAGCCCCGATCTATGCTTAGTTCGGTGACGGTGCGGGTCAGGACGAATTTTTTGACCCACCCACCACTCCATACAACAAGCCGGACCGCCCCTCTCATGGTCGGGACAGGACGGCCGACGACACCGGTAACATACCGGCAATGCCCTGAAGACGGGGTAAGGAGCCATTAGAGCCCAATGACAGGTTCGACCTGTGAGATGACCTGGATCACAGAGCAGGCCGTACAAGATCCATCTACGAATCTAGAGAGTACTCACCAGATAGACGTGGCAGGTATAGACAATGGTTTGGCCAAAACAACAGGGTCCGGGAGCACAACCGGACCCATACAGACGTCGAATACAGGCGCTTCATAGCACGGGTCAGAGGAGCTGCTCACCCAGTCTCCTTCACAGAGGAGGTAATGCGACATCAGTTCCCTGAGGGGTTTAAACCTGTGAATATAGAACAATATGATGGGACTACTGACCCGATCGTACGGCTTGAGGACTTTCACCTCCATATCCAAATGGTGCGAGGAGACGATCTCCGTGCCATCAAATATCTACCTCTTAAGCTTAAGGGGCCAGCTCGGCACTGGTTAAACAGACTCCCCGAAAACTCCATTGGATGGTGGGAAGACCTAGAAGATGTGTTCCGCTCTAACTTCCAGGGAGCGTATGTCTACCTGCCAGACTCTTCCGATCTAAGCAACATCGTCAAGAAGCCCGGCGAATCCACTTGGCAATTCTGGAATCGGTTCTTATCTAAGAAGAACCAAATTGTCGTTTGTCCGGATGATGAGGCCATAGCCTCCTTACAGCACAATATTCGAGACGAATGGCTGGCTCACCAGCTAGGCCAGGACAAACCTCGAACCATGTCCACCCTTACCTCCCTCATGACCCGCTTTTTCACGGGCGAAGACAGTTGGCTGGCAAGACGCAGCCACAATTCCGAAGATCCCGTAGCATCTGAAGCCTGTGATGGCAATGGAAAACCAAAGCGCAATAAGAATAAGCGCCGACACAATAATAGCGATGCCAGTGACATGGATGTAAATGTAGGATTCCGCAACTCCCGACCTGGATAGTGGAAGAAGCCTCCTAAGGGCAATCGCGACGGACCCACTTAGCTGCAGAAGATCACGGAAAGGCCTTGCCAAATCCATGGGACTTCGAAGAAGCCTGCCAACCACACACACCACAACTGCTGGGTGTTTAAACAAGCCGGCAAGATACCACCCGAGGACCAGGGCAAAAGCTCTCGCACCGAGGATGAGGATGAATTTTGGGGTCCAATTGGTGGCGGACAGAAGAAATTCCCTCCCAAAGTCAAAACGGTGAACATGATATATGCCACCCATATACCTAAGAAGGAGAGGAAGCGTGCCCTTCGGGAGGTCTACTCTGTGGAACCCGTAGCCTCGAAGTACAACCATGGTCGGCATACCCGATCACCTTTGACCGGTGAGGGAGTTCTGGATTAGGGGGTCCTCGCATAGCCGACCTATTGCTATGGTCCGGACTATGAGGGGCACTTACCGAACACCGGAAGATTTGAAGGCACAGTATCCAGGATGGAATCTTCGAGAAGCACGGCTTGCGCTTCACGATTCATGTAGTAAATAGGCATGTTTATCTCTTCGGCTTGTAACCGACCATGTGTAAACCCTAGGCATCCTCGGTACCTATATAAGTCGGAGGGTTTTAGTGTAAAGATATAGGACATCTCATCTATGGTTAGCTATTGGATCTTGAGGTAGATCAACTCTTTAACCCCCCACATCATCAATACAACCAAGCAGGATGTAGGCTATTACCTCCAAAGGAGGGCCCAAACATAGGTAAATCCATGTCCCCTTCATCTCCTGTTACCATCAATTCTTGTCTCATAGTTCGGGATCCCCTACCCGAGATCCGCTGGTTTTGACACCGACATTGGTGCTTTCATTGAGAGCTCCTCTATGAGTGTCACACCCTATGTTTGTAGCACATTGTGATGTTTGGGTTTATAAAATATGGAGCCAACTAAAACTTTTTCATAGTGCTTGTGCTTGTTTGCTATGTTGTTTGCTTGCTTGATGATTGTGTTATATGGCACTCCTATATTCTATTCCACTTCATCCTCATCTTTCTTGTCCCAAACCTCTGGCCTAATGATCATGCCATGTGAATAGTGCCCAAAACTATTTTTATCAAATTTTGTTTTAACTAAAAATGATTTATTTAATTTAAGTTTCCAAAACCCCTTGAAATGAGGTTTGCACTGCAAGTCCTCAAATCAGGTGGACCCTTCTTTCCCAAAGGCTTTATTTAAAACCTACCATATATATGACTTCGCAAAACCACCAAATATTATTTCTAAAGATTATTTTCACATTTCATTTAAAGGCCTTTTCCTCAGGCCACAAATGGTTTTTCCAAGGGAAAAATTATTTAAATGCTTTGAAAATATTTGAGAAAATTTAGAGAAACTCAATGGACATATATTTCCCATATATATGAGTTTCAACACAAGGGCATGATCTAATCATAGGCAAAACCCTTCAAAACCATTTCTATTCAGATCAAGCTTTTGCAATATTTCTATAAGAAATGTTCTCAATAAATTCCAGGAAAATTCGAGCAAGTCAACAGTATCATAGGTGATGATTTTGTAAAGTTTCATCTCAATCCAAGTTGGTTTTGTTCATCAAACCATCCCAAAACCATTCCTGTCCAGAATCAAATTTGAGCAACTTTACATTGTGAAGTGTCCCACCTTGGCCTCAAACTTTGAGGGAATGCTCTAATGGCCAAATAGTGATGATGCACTAAGTGGTGCATCAAGGGTAAAAGCCTAGCATCAATGGATCTATAGAAATCTGATTCTGCTAATTTCTTGGGTTCATCAAATCTCCATTGTCAACTTTCTCCCCTTGGGCTCCAACTTGGTGAAATGTTTCATTTCTACCTAGCCTTTCATCTTGGTAAGTATATCAGTAAGGTGGTAAAGTTTCCTTGCCCAAATCACTACCAAACACCTTCTGGTTAATTGGTAAAACCATCTTTTCCCCACCTTATCCTTTTACCCTTGACCCCAGCTTTTTACCACAGCCTCTGGTAAGTGCCTTGCACATGCAGTAACTCTCCCTGGCCAAGGCACCTCAAGTAAGTGGGGTAAATTCCTCATTTTACCCCCTGGACAGGAGTTTTTCCTCTCTCGCTCTCACTTTTCTTCTCTCCTAAGGCATCCCGCAACATCCAATGCCCTACCCTCTATTGTAAAAAAAACTAGATCCCCCTAGGCATAGCCGCCTAGGAAAAGGACGTCGTTGGCATGCCATGGCATGCCAAATGCGTGCACTAGAGCACGCTACAGTGCCAACAGGAACTGTAGACATCGCCCACTGCATGGCTTCGGCAGCCTCGGGCCTCCCCCTCGCGCCACTTGGTCCCCGTCGGCGTCCGCGCCATGCCACCCCTATCGGCTCTCCTCTCTCTCCCTCCTCCGACCTCCTCTCGCACGCGCCGCGGCCGCCTGAACCGGCCAACCAGGGGCTCGCACGCGCGTGCTCCCCCGCCCCTCTATCCTGTCCCTCTAGTCGTGGGAGACGCCCAGGAACACCGCAGACCCCTTCTCTCCCTTCCATGAGACCTCCAGCAAGCGCCACGTCCTCGCCGGCGCACGGGTCCACGATGGTCTTCCCCTCCCTCTATTTCAGCCCCCAGGCATCTCTGTCCCCTCCTTTGGACCCCTCTCATCCTCCATAGACTGCCCCGATCCCCCTTTGGAGCCCCCTAGGCACCAGTGCTCGAGATCGACCGAGGCGCTGCCGTGGCAGAGCTCCGTCGATCTCGAAACACAGGCCCGCTCTAGCGCTCTCCTCTCCTCCTTTGAGCCCGCAGCTCACCCCTGGCTCGTTCCCCCTCTCTCGCGCTCATTTTGAGGTAGGAAACGCTGGCTCTGACCCCCTCCCGAACCTCCTCCACCACGGCGATCTCCCCGCCAGCGACTCCGGCCACCTCCGGCTACCCTTCCACCTCCAGAGGGCCGACAGGTTAACATCGAGCCCGTTCCCGCCTCCAGATCCCCTCGCCACGCCTCCCCTTGCCGCCGGTGAGCTCTCCCCCCTCCCTGTCCTGAGTTGGGAGAAGGACCCGACAGGTGGGGCCCACCTGTCGACCTCTCTTCCTTCCTCCCGTGCTCTCTCTCTTCCCCCTCGTGTCGCTGACGACCGGGCCCCACGCGTCAGGTATGAACCTGGCCGCGTGCGAGGCCGGCTGGCTGGCCAGCTGGGCCGGCAGAGCATCTGGCCGCTTCTGGCCCAAGTCTGAGTGGCCTTTTTCTTTCTTTTTATTTTTTTGTTTTCTATGGACTTTCCAAAAATCCCATAGCCCTATATATTTATCCAATGCCAATAATTTTTCCACCTAAATTCCGAGAATAATCCCTAGAATTTAATAGTACCATTTATAAAAATGTTTGAAACTATTTTTAGTACTGTTTTATTTAAAAACCTATATATAGGCACCTTTTTGCCTCTGTTACTTTATTTCCAAAATCTTTTTCACAACAAAAGCCTAGGAGAATATTTTTAGTATGACATTTAGTATTTATCAGAGTAGGTTAACATTTTTGGTAGTAGATTGAGTGCTCTGTTTTGTGTGATTGCTTATTTTTATCGTTATTTTATCGCGATGATAGATTGCGTTGTTGACAAAGAAGTTGGACCCGAAGACTTCGAAGACCCCGGAGACTTTGTTGAGCCAGGAAAGCAGCCCTTTGACTATGATGATAAACCATTTTTTATTGCATGTCATATAGCACTTTACTTTCATCATATTTGATCATGTGATGTGTTGATCCCCTTACGGTGGGATGCCTCCGTTACTTTCAGTTGATACTTGCATCGCGCATGGCACTACCACCTTATGAGGGTTATGCGGGTGGGAGTAGATAGGATGCTAGTAGATGCTACGCAAAGGGATGGGATTGATGCATAGTGATGGAAAGAAAGAGATGATTTCTAAGACTTTTCGAAAACCCCACCGGGTGCCACTAATGCCCGAGGGAGATGACGATGAGATGGGTGACCACTTGAGAAAGAAGTGGTGTGTCGGAGCAAGATGAGGATGTGTTTTCGAATACGGAGGGTTTAAGATTTGTCGACCATCCCAACCTGACATGCACAACCACGATACCCATTATGGGACGGGGCTTTATTGATTACCTTGGTGGGTACAGGCAAGGAGCCCGTATTACTAGTGGCGGGAGTGGAGTGGTCACTCTCAATACGGGGTCGTACCGGTATGTACGATCATGCATTGTCTTCACAGGCACCGGTCACACCGTTGGTCCCCTCATGGATGGTACGATTAGTCCAAGGCTCGTGTGATGTACATCATTAGGGCTGGGTACCAATCGAGTGGACTCTTTGTTTAGTATCGCTGGGAGAGAGGCATTGTTTGGGTGCTTACCTCGGGTATGTTATATACTGCGAGTCGTGGATGACATGGAAGTTCCTCAAGTCTTATGGGTAAAGTGTGCAACCTCTAAAGAGCCTAAAACTATTTGAATAGTCGTGTCCATGGTCAAGGACAGTTGGGTGGTGCTGCTTATGCCACGTCCAGATGTTTTCGTGAAATTTGGTGTGAGTATGGATTGATGGTGACAAGAGGTCACATGAGCTAAGTCTGATGACTTAGTGTGAGGATTGGACTAAGTCCGATGACTTAGCGTGATGAGTGAACATGAGATGTTCAACCAATTCTTATGATAATTTCGGTATCTTGATCATATGGATACTTGCTTACTGTTGATGCATGCTACGAGTTACTTGATCACAACATTTGCATTCAATATTAGCTTTCCGCAAAGTTACCTACTTAGTGCTATACCACGTATCATTATTACCTTGTTCCACAACTTGGGTTGCTTGCGAGTACATTCAAAGTACTCATTGGCTTGCCACTGGTTATTTAATTGGCCAGGCATGGAAGAACATGAGTATGTTGAAGAGTTCGTTGGAGACGAACATGCGAACTAGGACGCTTCCCAGTCAGAATGCCTTTAGGTTAAGGCAGATGGCATGGGTTCACGCTTTCGATCAAGATTTCCGCTGCTTGTTCTATTTTAGGTGTTTGGCCCATGTGGCCCTATGTATGTAAGACTAAGACCTTCGTGGTCATTATTTGTGTAAGACGTTAAGTGCGGATGTAAGACTCTTGTTATTCAGCTTCTGTGCATTCAATAAGCATTGATCTCTGGGATCACTGTACACGTGCATTCGGTGATCACGACTCATGAGACGGGGTCTGTAACAGCCCGGGACCGACGCTCCAGAAGATTCTAGAAGATTCCCCTTTTATTTCCATTCTCGTCATGTGTTCGTCTGGTTGTCGCATTCATCATCACATCATTCGCATCATATGCATAGCATCGTCACCCGTTTTCGAAAACTTGCATCCGTTCATAGTTATCGGTTCTCTCTGTTCTTGCCGTTGCCCGTCTTGAGACCAACCACACATGCATGCGCCCGCCGCATCATTTAAATAAAACTGTTTTTAAGTGCGCGCAAAAATATTCTTGGATTGAGTTGAAACTTGGCATGCGGTCTTGTTATGTCGTAGGTAGACCGCCTGTCGAATTTCGTCGCGATCCGAGTTCGTTTGATCCCCGTCGGCCAGTCTAGCAGTGAGGTTATCGGTTATCGTCGGTTGTTTCTCGGTGTTTTAAAACTTCGTGTCACGGGTCACCATTCTCGCTCTCTCTTCCCCTCCTAGCCCATCTGCATAGAAGTCGTAGCCCCTCTTCGTTTCCGGACGTCGAATCGTCAGCTGACAGTCCAAAAACGGACAGCACCGCTAACCCTAGCCACGAAACCTATATATAGCCCTCCCCCTTCCTAATTGGGCAGCCAACCTAATATCCTTGTTCCCCGTGCCAAAACCCTAGCTTCTCCCTCCTCCAGCCGCCAGCCCGCCCGAGCCCATCTGGGCCCGCTCGAGCCCATCCGGGCCCAACCGAAGCTCATCCCCGAGCTCAGCCATGGAGGAGCTCCTCCTCCCGTCCCCAGCGCCGTCGGAGCCAGTCGCCGGAACCTGGATGCGCCGCCGCCTCTCCCCTCCTCTCCTTCCTTTCCTCCCTTCTCCTTCCTCCTCCCGCTCACCTCTCCCTCTTCCTTCACGTAGGTCGCCGCCATGCCCCCAAGCCGCCACCGCCTCCCTCCGGCCAGATCCGGCCCGCCGCCACCGGATCCACCATCGCCACCGCCGGATCTCGCTTGCCCCAACGCCGGTGCAGCCCGCGCCGCCGCCGTTGTCCTGGTCGGGAGCGAGGACGAGCACGCAAGCGCTCCCCCGTGCCCGTTGACCCGAGCGGTCGCCCGCGTGGGCCGGCTCCCTCGCCCCAGCCCAGTGCTCCCCCAGATCTGGCCCACATCTACCGGCCCATGAGGCTCATGGGTGAGCCAGCCCCAGCCCCTGCGTTTTGTTAGTTATTTATCTTTTTCCGTATATAGGCCTGATGCAGATTTTACTATGCCATATCTATTTATCCGTAAATCGTATTAGAATAATTTTAATATGAAAAATGCTTAGAATAAATCGTAGTTTAATAATATGCCATTTGCATCCATGCCAAAAATATTTAACATGCCATTTTCTGCTGTTTGGCATTTTTGACATGATTATTACATTGTCATAATTATTTAACCGTGCATCGAAATTAATAAAATCACATATTAAAAATGTTCATCTCATTTGCACCGCATTTTCATGCATGATGAAATTGTTTTCATGATGTTTGCATTTGATTTGCATTAATGAATTGTCAAACGGTGATTAGGCCTAATACTCGCATATTTAATTGTGATTAATTTTCCACATGAACCTAAGCATATTATATGTGTTTTCGGGGTGGAATAATCCCTAGTATTTAACTGTGCATTTAGTTTTTTCATTGAGCATTTTGTATGCATGCCATTTAGTTCGTGATGCCCTTTTGTCATTTTCTTGGGATTTAATCCATGCATGTTTTGAATTAATTTTGAACATGAGAATTGTCCTTTGATGTGTGTCCTAGCCCCTGGACATTTTGCTTGTCATAGAAATGCATGTATAGGTGTTATTTTGTTGTCGTCAACTTGCTATAAAATTCTGCTATTCTGAGGGTCCAAAATATTTCGAAGTCTAGAATCTGTTATGTTTTGTTGATGTCTTGCCATGTGATTTGCTAGCGATCTAGAACTCTTTTGTGGTAGGTGTAATGGAGTTATTTGTTGTTGATAATGTCCTTTAGTATGATGTTAAGTTTCATGTCATAATATGCTCTGTAGCATATAGTTTCTCTGCTGTCAATACGCCTTCGTGCTAAAAATTGCACTGTCAAAACTGCTATTTTCACCAAGTCTGAAACTGTTTTCAAGTAGCCTTCTTGTGAGCTTCCTACCAAGTGATCCATGCATGTTTTGAATATGATTTGTGAAGATGAAATGAAGTGGATGTTGCATGCTATTGCCCCATGCTTAGTTTGTGCATTTTAGAATCTTGTAGCTTGTTGTTTTCTTATATCACTATGTCGCGCCAACTACCACTTATTTGTCAAGATTCCCAACATTGACATGAAAAGCCTCTAACCCCTCCACATCCCAGCAAACCTTTGTTTGGCTATGTTACCACTTGCTCAGCCCTTCTTATAGTGTTTCTAGCTGCAGGTGCAATAGCTTCCATGTGCCAACATGGACATTCTTTTGTTATATCACAATATTGCTGCTATTTAATTTAATGCACATATATACTTGGTAAAGGGTGGAAGGCTTGGCCTTTTGCTCGGTGTTTTGTTCCGCTCTTGCCGCCCTTAGTTACTTGTGAACCGGTGTTATGTTCCATAATTGAGCGCTCCTAACATGCTCGGGGTTGTTATGGGGACCTCCTTGATTTTCGGGTTGGAATAAAACTTGTCTGGCAAGGCCCAACTTTGGTACTACATTTGCCTAATAACTAATGAACTTGCATAAGGTCTTTCCGGACCCCGTGGATAATTAATCAACCCCCAGGCCAGCGCTCCTCATGAGTGTTGGTCCAAAATAGAGCCACTTGCGGGGCCACCCGGGGCAACTCGGGGGATTTCTATCCGGCCACCGTACGTAGTGCTCATATGTTCGTGTCCTGAGAACGAGATACATGGCTCCTATCGGGTTCGTCGACACGCCGGGCGGCCTTGCTGGATTTGTTTTACCTTTCTCGAACGTCTTGAGTGAGGAACTCTGTTTTTCTTCGGGCTATCTCAAGGTGTCGGATTTCCTTTGGAATTGCCTAGGAAGATCACGAGATCCGTGGTTGAGGTTATTCCCGCTGCGTGTGGTTAATTCATGATGGATGAGTTCGAGCTCCCCTTCAGGGTTAAATATTTTCGAGAAGCCGTGCCCGCGGTTATCTGGTAAACTAGGATACTTTGTTTAACACCTGGTCATAGTAAACTTGAAGTAAACTCTAATAAAATACACCAACTTTGCGCGTAACTATGATTGTCTCTTCTCGTGAGTCCTTATCCGAAAGAGAACACGGTGGGGTTATGTGCGACGTAAGTAGGTGTTCAGGATCAGTTAGTGATCATTACTAGTTCACGTCCGTTATGCGTAGACCACCATACTTTATTTTCTGTATTCGTAAGTTAGCCACTCAAATAAATGCTTAGTCGCTTGCTGCAACCTCACCACTTAACCTTACCTGACCTATTAAGCTTTAATAGTCTTGATACGCTTGGAAATGAGATTGTTGAGTCCCTGTGGCTCACAGATTACTACAACAACAGTTGCAAGTACAGGTAATGCGATGATTTGACGTGAGCGCGTTGCTTGATTTGACTTGGAGTTCTTCTTCTTCTTCTTCTTCTTCAATCTTGGATGGGTTCCAGGCGGCAACCTGGGATAGCAAGGGTAGATGTCATTTTATCGTTTGATTTCGTCCGTAGTCGGACCCTGCTCTTCTGTATGAAGTTTGAGTATGCTATTGTATTGATGTCACTCTGATGTAGCTTGTGGTGAGTGTAAGCCAATTCCATATACTCATCTCTTCTGTACATGACTTGTAATGATATCCATTCTTGCGAACGCATCAAGATGCGCTTCTATCCCTGTCAAGGTCCTTGTGCCAAAATAAGAATAGGACCGCATCTTGGGCGTGATAGGGTCCCCACAGAGCTGGTATGAGAGCCTTCCTGACTGTAGGAAGCCCTTAGTTAGCATGGACGTTAGACAAGATAAAAGTCGTTTTCAAAACTACACCTAGCATTGGAACTTAGGAATTCTGCACTATTTACCTCTCCTATGCTTCACACAACACTTTGCTGACTCTCCTCCTTTCAAAACCTTTGTAGATGGCCGTCGTACTCAAAGCCTTCCTAACATCCGGCTTTCCCTTACTCCTTGGGGATGGCCTGGAGAAGTGCCAGTTTCGCCAACCACCTATTTTCCTCTACCACGAGCACTGGGTCAATGTCGTCACGAAGGAGTACCATGTAGATGTGGTCGTGAAGGCAAACAACTCCCCGACCAGTTGGTTCTTTGAAGGACCACGGATGGAGACCATGATGTTTGACGCCGAGACAGCTGCACGCACGACACTAGTGCACCTTCAAGATATCATTCCAGAGACGGCTGATGAGCTAGCTACTCGCTACCTTCCCTTCAGGAAGGATGACTTTGGCAAGAGTTGGACGTTGATTCCAACCAAGGAAGATGGCACACCACTCAGGTTCCAAACCTATTTCAGCCTCTCCACCAACAGTCTGGTTCACAACTTGATGAAGGAGTCCGTGAAGCTCCACGAGGAACTTCACCACACCCAAGAGCTACTTCGGCATGCCAAGACGAAACCAGATAAGATCAAGAAGGATGGAGCCCCTGAGGGACTACTAGCTGTCGCTTATCAAGGTGGAGTACCCCCATCTGGTGATGCACCTACACGTAGTCATCGCATGAGTGCCAAGGAGTATCGTGAGCTCTTCACCGACCTGCCTGCGAAGCTTCGTCGGGATGGATCTCCTCATTTCCCGACCCCTTCGATCGGGAACGATGCCCGTTCAGATGATGAATAGGAGCAAGACTCAGAGGAGCGTGAATACGAGACCGAGCACTCCACCACCTGAGTCCGAGAACCCCTAGGGTAGGGTTAGTTATGTATCCCTCATGCGAAGTCTAGTTCGTGTAATATGAAACCATGTGTGCTTGTTGTTTGTTTTGTCGTTTGTGTTCCGATGCAAGTTGCGCTTTTGCCTTAGGCAGCATGTAAGCGACTCCATCGTCTATCTTAATATATGTTGTTGATCTTTCAACCTCTGTTTCAACACACTTGAACTTAACAGACCCCCTTAGGCGTGCTTTGCCGTTATTGCTTATCCTCTTGTCAATCCCAGCTGTTTAGCTTGGCTGCTCCAAACAGGATGGTGACTGCTACCCGCAACAGCTCCTTCACCAACCCTGAGGCCGACAACTCAAGCCAGCAACAGGGAGTTGGTGGAGCTGCTCACGCTGGAGGACACCAGGAGAAGCCACAAGGCAACATTCCCCCGCCACCACCTCCGCCGGAGAGCATGAACATAGCCCAGTTTCTCCAAGTTCTCAGGGAGAAGTGTCAAGCCAACAATTGTGCTATCCAGTAGATGGCTCAGGCCCTTGTGAACAACCAGTAACAAGGTAGGAACGACAATGGCCGCTCCATGCTGTGTGAGTTCATGAGGAACTCGCCCCCAACCTTCACCGAGACTCCTGAAGCATTGGATGCTGATGACTAGATCCGCACCATCGAGGACCTCCTTGCACTGGTCAATTGCAATGAGGATCGTGAGAAGGTGCTTTATGCCTCTCGCTGCCTTGGAGGTACCGCCCGAGCTTGGTGGGATGGATTCAAGGTCATGCAAGGAGAACGTGTGATCACGTGGAATGACTTCAAGGAAGGATTCCACACTGCCCATATTCCTTCTGGGATCATGGCTATCAAGAAGAGAGAATTCCGAGCGCTGAAGCAAGGAAGTGGCTCTGTCAAGGAGTACCTGCAGAAGTTCAACCTGCTGTCAAGGTATGCACCTGAAGAGGTCAGTACGGAGGCTGCCAAGAAGGAGCGCTTCATGGAAGGACTCCAAAAGGTCATGCAGTATCAGCTCATCATTTGCGATTGTCGTACCTTCTTCGACCTGGTGAACAAGGCCCTCATGCTGGAAGACAAGCGTCATTCCATTGATGACACTCGCAAGCGCAATATGATCAGCAAGGGAAGCTCAAGCAACAAGAAGCCTCGTCCCTGGCAGCCAGCCTCAGCCAAGCCAACCTATCAACCGCAGCAGGCTAGACTTCCTACACCTCGTCCGAGCTACCAGCCTCAGCAGTACGCTAATCCCAGGCCAGCCTACAACAACCACCCCAATAACAACAACGGTGGGAGAAACTTCAACAACAACCCTAGGCAAGTCGCTTGCTTTGTATGTGGCTAGCCAGGACACATCTCTAGGTTGTGTCCGAACAAGAAGCCTGATGCACTGCACCTCAATGCGCCAGCTCAAGGTCAAGCCCGTGGAGCACCAGCAAGGAACTCCACTCCCCGCAACCAGCCCAACTATGGCAAGGGTCGTGTGAATCACGTCACCGCAGAGGAAGCCTAGGAAGACCCGAACGTCATACTGGGTACGTTCCTCGTCAACTCAACCCCAGCAACAATATTGTTTGATTGTGGAGCTTCGCATTCTTTTGTCACCCAAAAGTTTGCATTAGAGAGTGGCATGGAACCTACACCCCTGGGTAGTCGTATGTTGATACAAACCCCCAGTTTAGTTATGAAGTCTAGGATAGGTTGTAAGGGACTTGAGATTAACATCAATGGGGTAGACTTCTTAGCCGACCATATCATCCCGAAGTCACAAGGCTTGGATGTCATCCTTGGCATGAATTGGTTGACTAAGCACCAAGGCATGTTAGACTGTGCCAAGAGAATTGTCACCATGACCAATAGCCAAGGAGTGGAAGTCAAGTATGTTCCCAACCCTGCCTCCACTCAAGACCCTCAGGCCAACTTCCTATCGGGAGTTGAGTTGGATCAGGTGCCAGTAGTATGTGAGTACCCGGATGTGTTTCCTTATGAGCTGCCCGGAATGCCTCCTGACCGTGACATTGAGTTCATCATTGAGATTATGCCCAGATCAAGGCCCATCTATAAGAAGGCCTACAGGATGGGATCTGAAGAGTTGGCTGAGTTGAAGAAGCAAATGGCAGAGCAGCTCAGAAAAGGATTTATTTGCCGTAGTGCCTCTCCTTGGGGATCGCCTGTTCTATTTGTGGCAAAGAGGGACGGAACTATCACACTTTGTGTCGATTACCGTTCTCTCAATGAGGTCACAATAAAGAACAAGTACCCACTCCCCAAGATTGAAGACCTGTTTGATCAGGTGAATGGAGCCAAGGTGTTCTCCAAGATTGGCCTCAGGTCTAGGTACTATCAGTTGAAGATCAGACCCCAAGACATTCCGAAGATGGCACTTGTAACCCGGTATGGCCTGTACGAGTACACGATCATGTCATTCGGGTTAACCAATGCCCCTGCCTACTTCATGTACCTCATGAATAAAGTCTTCATGGAGTATTTGGACAAGTTCGTTGTCATCTTCATTGATGACATACTTGTCTTCTCCAAGTCCGAGGAAGAACATGAGGAACACTTGAGGTTGGTCCTAGAGAAGCTTCGAGAGCACCAACTTTATGCCAAGTTCAGCAGGTGTGAATTCTGGCTGCATGAAGTTGGATTCTTGGGCCATGTGTTGACTGCAGAAGAATTATCTATGGATCCTGCCAAGATTGAATCCGTGACTGAATGGCACACCCCAACCGCCGTGAAGGAAGTCAGGAGCTTCCTCGGACTCGCGGGTTATTACCACAAGTTCGTGGAAGGGTTCCCAAGCATTGCCCAACCCATGACCCAGCTTTTGAAGAAGGACAAGAAGTTCGAATGGACAACTAAGTGCAAGGATAGCTTCCAGGAGCTCAAGAAGAGATTGACCACAGCCCCAGTTTTGGCCACCCCTGATATTCACAAGGAGTTTGTGATTTATTGTGATGCATCAAGAATCGGGCTTGGAGGTGTTCTGATGCAAGAAGGCAGAGTCGTAGCATATCTGTCCAGACAGCTACGTCCTTATGAAGAGAACTACGCAACTCATGATCTCGAGTTGGCAGCCGTGGTTCATGCCTTGAAGACATGGCAACACTACCTTCTGGGGAAGCGATGTGAGATATTCACAGACCACAAGAGTTTGAAGTATATCATCACTCAAAGGGAGTTAAACATGAGGCAGCGAATATGGTTGGAATTAATCAAGAATTACAACCTCGGTGTTTAATACCACCCCGGAAAGGCCAATGTGGTAGCAGACGCCTTAAGCAGAAAGGCTTGTTCCTTGAATGCTATGATTAAAGAAAGGCTACCCGCCCTGTATGAAGAACTTGAGAGCTTCAGCTTGGAACTGGTTGCACCAGGATTCCTCGCCAACCTCAAAGCAAAGCCTACCTTGATGGATGATATCAAGGAAGCCCAGAAGGGACATGAGAGCATTGGAGGCGTCAAGAGAAAGATCAAGGCAGGCAAGGCCCCAGGATTCTCGACGGATGAGCAAGGAGTTGTATGGTTCAGGAATCGCATCTGCGTACCCAACAAGGAAGATCTCAAGAACCTGATCTTGCAAGAAGCTCATGACACCCCATACTCCATCCATCCTGGAGGAACCAAGATGTATCAGGACCTCAAGGCAAGAATCTGGTGGCATGGCATGAAACGGGAGATAGGGACGTTCGTGGCTAAGTGTGACATATGCCAAAGAGTCAAAGCTGAGCATCAGCGACCCACTGGACTATTGCAACCTCTTAAAGTGGCTGAATGGAAGTGGGATAAAGTTAGGATGGATTTCATCACCGGTTTATAGAAGTCAAACAAAGGACATGATTCCATCTGGGTCATTGTTGATCACCTGACCAAGGTAGCCCACTTCATCCCCGTCAGAACCACCTATGATGGAAGCCAGCTCGCGAACCTCCACATCAACCGCATTGAGAGTGTTCACGGAGTTACAAGGGAAATCGTATCGGATCGAGGAACGCAATTCACCTCAAGATTCTGGAAGAAGTTTCAAGAAGCTATGGGAACCAAGCTCTCCTTCAGCACTACTTTTCATCCCCAGACCGGTGGGCAAACAGAATGAGTGAATCAGGTACTCGAAGATATGCTCCGAGTTTGTGTTTTGGCATATGGAGCCAAGTGAGAAGATTGCCTACCATTTGCTGAGTTCTCCTACAACAATAGCTACCAGTCAAGTCTTCAGATGGCACCATTTGAGGTGTTGTATGGATGCAAGTGTCGTACTCCCCTCAACTCGTCAGAGACCGGAGAAGGATTAACTTTTGGATCGGACATCCTCCGCGAAGCCGAAGAGCAAGTTCAACTTGTCCGAGAGCACCTTGAGACCGCCAAGTCAAGGCAGAAGAGCCACGCCGACTCTCACCGCCGAGAACTGAACCTCAATGTCAGAGATTATGTCTACCTCCGTGTCATGCCTCTCAAAGGAACCAAGCGTTTCCACGTCAAAGGGAAGCTTGCACAAAGATTCATCGGCCCCTTCAAGATCACCGCAAGACAAGGAGAAGTTGCATATCAGCTAGAGTTACATTCCGATCTGTCAGATGTGCACAACGTCTTCCAAGTGTCACAACTCCGGAAGTGTCTGCAAGTTCCCAACTGCCCCGACCTCTACAAGGACATCGACCATCAAGCCATCGACCTTCAGCCAGACCTCACTTATCGCGAGAGGCCAGTTCGCATTTTGGATGAAGCCGAGCGCTGCACCCGAAGCCGCACCATCAAGTACATCAAGGTCCAGTGGAGCAACCACACTGAAGCACAAGCAACCTAGGAGCATGAAGATTATCTTAGATCGGAGTTCCCTTATCTTTGTAGCAATTAGCCTAGGAATCTTGGGGACGAGATTCTTGTATGGTCGGAAGGTCTGTCACACCCTATGTTTGTAGCACATTGTTATGTTTGGGTTTATAAAATTTGGAGCCAACTAAACCTTTTTCAAAGTGCTTGTGCTCGTTTGCTATGTTTTTTGCTTGCTTGATGATTGTGATATATGGCACTCCTATATTCTATTCCACTTCATCCTCATCTTTCTTGTCCCAAACCTCTGGCCTAATGATCATGCCATGTGAATAGTGCCCAAAACTATTTTTATCAATTTTTGTTTTATCTAAAAATGATTTATTTAATTGAAGTTTCCAAAAACCCCTGAAATGAGATTTGCACTGCAAGTCCTCAAATCAGGTGGACCCTTCTTTCCCAAAGGCTTTATTTCAAACCTACCATATATATGACTTCCCAAAACCACCAAATATTATTTGTAAATATTATTTTCACATTTCACTTAAAGGCTTTTTCCTCAGGCCACAAATGGTTTTTCCAAGGGAAAAAATATTTAAATGCTTTGAAAATATTTGAGAAAATTTAGAGGCCACGTAGAAGACGTTGTTGGCATGCCGTGGCATGCCAAACGCGCGCTTTGGAGCACATCGCCCATTGCATGGCTCCGGCAGCCTCGGGCCTCCCCCTCGCGCAACTTGGTCCCCGTCGGCGTCCGTGCCATGCCACCCCTGTTGACCCCTCCTCTCTCTCCCTCCTCCGACCTCCTCTTGCATGCGCCGTGGCCGCCCGAACCGGCCAACCACAGGGCTCACACGTGCATTCTCCCCTGGCCCTCTCTCATCTCCGTTTGGTCGTGGGCAATGCCCAGGAACACCGTGGTCCCCTTCTCTCCCTTCCCCGAGCCCTCCAGCAATCACCACGTCCTCGTCAGCACACGGGTCCACGGTGGTCTGCCCCCTCAGGCATCTCTCTCCCCTCCTTTGGACCCCTCTCATCCTCCATAGACCGGCCCGAGCCCCCTTTGGAGCCCCCCAGGCACTAGTGCTCGAGATCGATCGAGGCGCCGCCGTGGCGGAGCTCCGTTGATCTCGGGACACAGGCCCGCTCCGGCGCTCTCCTCTCCTCCTTTGAGCCCACAACTCAACCCTAGCTCGTTTCCCCTCTCCCCCGCTCATTTTGAGGTAGGAAACACCAGCACTGACACCCTCCCGAACCTCCTCCACCGCGGCCATCTCCCCTCCGGTGACTCCGGCCACCTCCGGCCACCCTTCCACCACCAGAGGACCGGTGGGTCAACGTCGAGCCCGTCCCCACCTCTAGATCCCCTTGCCGCGCCTCCCCTTGCCGCTGATGAGCTCTCCCCCCTACCTGTCCTGAGGTGGGAGAAGGACCCGACAGGTGGGGCCCACCTATCGTCCTCTTTTCCTTCCTCCCGTGCTCTCTCTCTTCCCCCTCGTGGAGCTGACGACCGGGCCCCGTGCGTCAAGTTTGAACCTGACTGCGTGTGAGGCCGGCTGGCTGGCCAGCTAGGCCGGCCCAGACTTTGGCCCAGGTCCCAGTGGCCTTTTTCTTTCTTTTCCTTTTTTTGTTTTCTGTGGACTTTGCAAAAATCCCACAGACTTATATATTTATCCAATGCCAATAATTTTCCACCTAAATTCCTAGAATAATCCCTAGAACTTAATAGTGCCATTTATAAAAATGTTTGAAACTATTTTTAGTATTGATTTATTTTAAAACCTATATATAGGCACCTTTTTGCCTCTTTAATTTTATTTCGAAAATCTTTTTAGTATGACATTTAGTATTTATCGTAGTAGGTTAACATTTTTGGAGGTAGATTGAGTGCTCTGTTTTGTGTGATTGCTTATTTTTATCATTCTTTTATCGTGCGATAGATTGCGCTGTTGACGAAGAAGTTGGACCCGATGACTTCGAAGACCCCGGAGACTTTGTTGAGCTAGGAAAGCAGCCCTTTGACCATGATGAGAAACCATTTTTTCATTGCATGCCATATAGCACTTTACTTTCATCATATTTAATCATGTGATGTGGTGATCCCCTTTCGGTGATGCCTTCGTTACTTTTTTGTTGACACTTGCATCGTGCTTGACCCTACCACCTTATGAGGGTTATGCGGGTGGGAGTAGATAGGATGCTAGTAGATGCTACGCAAAGGGATGGGATCTATGCATAGTGATGGAAAGAAAGAGATGATTTCTAAGACTTCTCGAAAACCCCATCGGGTGCCACTAATGCCCGAGGGAGATGATGAGATGGGTGCCCACTTGAGAAAGAAGTGGTGTGCCGGAGCAAGATGAGGATGTGTTTTCGAAAAAGGAGGGTTTAAGATTTGTCGACCCTCCCAACCTTACATGCGCAACCACGATACCCCTGATGGGACGGGGATTTGTTGATTACCTTGGTGGGGACATGCAAGGAGCATGCATTACTAGTGGCGGGAGTGGCATGGTCACTCTCGATACGGGGTCGTACCGGTATGTACGATCATGTGTTGTCTTCACAGGCACCAGTCACACAGTTGGTCCCATCATGGATGGTACGATTATAGCGAGGCTCGTGTGATGTACATCATGAGGGCTGGGTACCAATCGAGTGGACTCTTTGTTTAGTATCGCTGGGAGAAAGGCATTATTCGGGTGCTTACCTCGGGTATGTTATATACCGCGAGTCGTGGATGACACGGAAGTTCCCCAAGTCTTGTGGGTAAAGTGTGCAACCTCTGCAGAGTGTAAAACTACTCGAATAGCCGTGTCCACGGTCAAGGATAGTTGCATGGTGCTGCTTATGCCACGTCTGGATGTTTTCATGAAATTTGGTGTGAGTATGAATTGATGGTGACAAGAGGTCACATGAGCTACGTCCGATGACTTAGTGTGAGGATTGGACTAAGTCCGATGACATAGCGTGATGAGTGAACATGAAATGTTCAACCAATTATTATGATGATGTCGGTATCTTGCTCATATGGATACTTGCTTACTATTGATGCATGCTACGAGTTACTTGATCACAACATTTGCATTCAATATTAACTTGGGTTGCTTGCGAGTACATTCAAGTACTCATTGTCTTGCCACTGGTTATTTAATTGGCCAGGCATGGAAAAACAAGAGTATGTTGAAGAGTTCGTTGGAGACGAACATGCGAACTAGGACGCTTCCAGTCAGAATGCCTGTAGGTTAAGGCAGATGGCATGGGTGTACACTTTCGATCAAGATTTTTGCTGCTTGTTCTATTTTAGGTGTTTGGCCCGTGTGGCCCTATCTATGTAAAACTAAGACCTTCGTGGTCATTATTTGTGTAAGATGTTAAGTGTGGATGTAAGACTCTTGTTATTCAGCTTATGCGTGTTTAGTGAGCATTGATCTCTAGGATCACTATACACGTGCATTCGGTGATCACGACTTATGAGTTGGGGTCCCCACAATGAGCGAGATGGAATCGACACCTCGCCTTGTATTCAACGAAGAGGTCCGTAACATGGACGCGTTTGTCCCCGGACAGACCTTCGTCTTTGGCAGCGTTGTGCTGCATGCTGATTCCAATGGCCATCTAGGACGTGTTGAGAGCTTCACCCCTGATCGAGAGTTCAGATTTGGAAACTTAGAGTTTTCTGTCCACTCTCAGGGTGACTTGTCACTCATCGGGCTCATAGCTTTGCCTGTAGCCCCCGAGGCCTCTGAGGCTTTAACCTCGAGCCCCTTCTTCGAACATGCCGATGGGGTCACCCATGGCGACGAGCCGACCTCTTATCCCGGTCCTGCCATTAGGCCAGTTGACAGGACACGTGTTCTTGCCGAACAATCCCCATGTGTGGATGTCATGGAGGTCAACCCCACGAGTTCCGAACAGCTGGATCCGATTAGTCCCTCAGCGATCGAGGAGGCCCTGGAGCGATTCTTGTCGATGAAGATCACCAACGATCCAACCCCGATCTATGCTCGGTTTGTCTATGGTGTGGGCAGGGAAAAACTTTTCAACACACCACCACCCACTTCATAGACACCACCGAAGATTTAACCGACGTGCTGGACTATGCCTCCGAAGAGGAAGAATACATGGATGAAGAGGACCGTTCTCCCACCCCCGTTAACACCTGCAGTTGGACCGCCACTTCTACATATGACGTCTACATGGTGGATACTCCTACCACCAAAGGAAACAACACGCCTCACAACGACAACGACAAATCGGACGATGTGCCATCAAGGCGCCGGAAATCGCATAAGCGGTCCAACAGCAAAAAAGCGAAGAAAAGCTATTATCTGCAACGGGGATGGTAATACCCCCACTGATCATGCCAATCCCGATATCCCCGAGCACCCGTTTGAGGATCCGGAAGGGCCTGAGGACCAAAATAACCCCGATAACATCGACAACTCCGAAGGCGATGATTACCTCCCCCCATCAAGGAGGAAGATGTACCGGAGGCAGATGACTTCTACATCCCAGATAACCTCAAAGATCAGGAAGAAATCAGGAAACGGCTCATAGCAATGGCTCGTAGCCTAAAGATTAAAGAACGGCAACTCAAAGCCGAACGGGAGGACCTAAATGATCAATGCACGAAATCCTCTCAGTCGAGGAAGCATATGACACCGATCTGACCAACCAGCCCAAAATTTACCCTCGGAGAAGGTTGCTGCTGCAATTCGATGACAAACTTACTAATACTCCGGCCCCAAATTATACTCCATGTGACAAGCCGGACCGCCCCCTCGCGGTCAGGATAGGACGATTGACGACACCGGTTATATACCGGTAGTGCCCCATAGATGGCCAAGGAGGCATTAGAGCCTAATGATAGCTTCGACCTACAAGATGACTTGGATCACAGAGCAGGCCGCACAAGCTCCATCTATGGATCCAGAGAGTACTCGCCCAATAGACGGGGCGGATACAGACCATGGTTCGACCAAAACAACAGAGTCCAGGAACGCAACCAGACCCATACAGACGCCGAATACAGGTGCTACATGGCACGGGTCAGAGGCGCCGCTCACCCACTATGCTTCAGAGATGAAGTAATACGGCATCAGTTCCCCGAGGGGTTTAAAATCGGCAATATAGAATAGTACGATGGGACCATTGACCCATCTGTATGGATTGAGGACTTCCTCCTCCATATCCACATGGCATGAGGAGACAATCTCCATGCCATCAAACACATCCATCCTAAGCTTAAGAGGCCAGCTCGACACTGGTTAAACAGCCTCCCCAAAAACTCCACTGGATTCTGGGAAGACCTGGAAGATGCGTTCCGCTCTAACTTCCAGGGAACCTATGTCCAACTGCTAGACTCTTCCGATCCTAGCAACATCATCCAGAAGCCCGGCGAATCTGCTCGGCAATTCTGGAACCGGATCTTGGCCAAGAAGAACCAAATCGTTGACTGTCCGGATGTCGAGGCCATAGCCTAGTTTCGGCACAATATTCGGGACGAATGGCTGGCCCACCAGCAAGGACATGACAAACCTCGGACTATGTTTGCCCTTACCTCCCTCATGACCCGCTTTTGCGGGGGCAAAGACAATTGGCTGTCTAGACGCATCCACAATTCGGAAGATCCCATCGCACCTGAAGCCCAAGATGGCAATTCAAAGCCAAAGCGCCATAAGAATAAGAAAAGACACAATAATAGAGATGCCGATGATACGGCTGTAAAGAAAATCGTGACGGACCCACTCAGCTTGAGAAAATCATGGAAAGGCCTTTCCAAATCCATGGCACTTCGGAAAAGCCTACCAACCACACACACCGCAACTATTGGTGTTTAAACAGGTCGGCAAGGTACCACCCGAAGACCGAGGCAAAAGCTCTCGCAGCGAGGACTGGGATGAGCCTCGAGGTCCAATTTGTGGCGGATACAAGAAATTCCCTCCCGAAGTCAAAACGGTGCACATGATATATGCCACTCACATACCCAAGAACGAGAGGAAGCGCGCCCTTCAGGAGGTCTACGCTGTGGAACCCGTAGCCCCGAAGTACAACCCATGGTCGGCATACCCGATCACCTTTGATCGGCGTGATCATCCGACCAGTATCCGCCATGGCTTCGGCGGCCCTTGTCCTGGACCCCATTATAGATGGGTATCACCTCACAAAAGTCCTAATGGACGGAGGAAGTAGCCTCAACTGGATTTACTTAGATATGGTGAAAAAGATGGGCATAAATCTGTCAAGGATTAAACCCAGCAGCACTACCTTCAAAGGACTGATCCTAGGTGTTTAGGCCCGACGCACGGGCTCCATAACTCCAGAAGTAGTGTTCGACTCGCTTGACAACTTTTGCAGTGACGATTTTATCTTTGATATTGTGCCCTTCCATAGCGGCTATCATGCATTGCTTAGTCAGACATCGTTTGCTCGTTTCAACACGGTTCCACACAACGCATACCTCAAGCTCAAAATGACGGGCCCCAAGGGGGTCATTACTGTCAATGGCAATACAGAGCGCTCCCTTAGAACTCAGGAACATGCATTGGCCCTAGCAGCCGAATTTAGCTACAAAGAAGATCAGCAAGTTTTGACATTCGCCATAAAGGCACACAAGGCTGGGAAGCGAGTTTGGCTTCAGACCGAAAACACAGATCCTTCCTCCTCCATTCCATAGGGGCTCGTCCCCCACTGCACAACTTCAGGACCAGTAAAGTATGTGCTGTGGAGGCACAACTTCTCACTTAAGATTCCATGGGTAGCGGTGGGGAAATAAAGATAAATGTTCGGCCGGCTTGACCTGCTACCATCAATATGTCTTCGCACAAAATGCAGGCGCTCCTAAAAGAGCTTGCCTACGGCGTAAATCTCACCTACAATTCGGCATCCTCTCAAGATTTTGTTAGCAAAATCCGCCCGCCGAACACAAACACTTTATCGCCCAAGATGCGCGCCTATCCATAGTTAGGCACGGGGCCTCGACAGGGATAGTGGCGTATCTAGTTGTTTCGCAAGTACAGTATCATTGCATACATGTATCAAGATAGGAGTATATGAGTTGGCTTAAACTTGCCACATGCTAAATTACAAATCCACACAGTTTATTCAGACATCATTCAAAGGACAGGGTCCGTCTACGGACGAAAACAAACGAGAAAAGAAGCAAACGAAACTGTCTTGCTAGCCCCAAAGATCACGACCAAGGCCTCTCTACTCGTCTAGATATGTGACATACATTCTACCACATTCCTCGTCATACTCCCACTGGAGCTGCGTCACATCATCTGGCACGGTCCCATCTGCACCTGCACCTGTATTTGTTGTAGGAATCTGTGAGCCACGGGCACTCAACAATCTCGCAACCGGGTACTGAGACTATTCAAGCTTATTAGGTTGGATGGGGGTAAGTGGTGAGTTTGCAGTAGCACTAAACATTTCATGGTGGCTAACTTACGAGAACATGAATGTAAAATATGGTGGACTACGTCAAATGATCGAGTTCTACCATGATCTCTAAATGATCCTGGACACCTACTTACGTCAAACATAACCCCACCATGTTCTCTCTCGGTTCATGTTCACAAGCAGAGACGATCACGGTTACTCACACAGTTGGTGTATTTTATTGGAATTTACTTCAAGTTAACTATAACCGGGTGTTAAACAAAATATCCAAGTTGCCACATAACCACGGGCTCGGCTTTCCGAAAGATTTAACCTGTAGGGGGTGCACCAACTAATCCATCATAAGTTAACCACACTCCGTGGGAATAACCTCGACCATGGATCTCGTGATCATCCTAGGCAATTCCAAAGGGAAACCGGCACCTCGAGAGAGCCCGAAGAAGATCATAGTCCCTCACGCAATCCATTCGAGAAAGGTAAAACAAATCCAGCAAGACCCCCCGAAGTGTCGACGAACCCGATAAGAGCAGCGTATCTCATTCTGAGGACACGACCAGATAAGCACGACATAAATGGCCTGATATAAATCTCCTAAGTTTCCTTGGGTTGGCCCTGCACATGGCTCTAGTTTGGACCAACACTCATGAGGAGCACTGGCCCGGGTTATTGATTAATTATCCACGCGGTTGCAAAGCCCTATGCAATTTTATCAAGTTGTTTAAGCAAATAGTACCAATGTTGGGTCTTGCCAGACAATTTTTAATCTCAAACGAATAATCAAGGGGGTCCACATAACAACCTCGAGCATGTTAGGAGCGCAAAATATGGAAACATAACACCGGTAACAAGTAACTATGGCGGTAAAAGTGGAACAAAACACTGAGCAAAAGGCCAAGCCTTCCACCAAACCAAGATATATATGTGCATTAATTTAAATAACAATAAATATTGTGATATCTCCAGATATCCATGTTATCACATGGAAACAACCTGCACCTGCGACTAAGAAGCTATAAGAGGGGCTGAGTCGCGGTAACTTAGCCAAACAAGGTTTGCTAAGATGTGGAGGATTTAGAGGCTATCATGGAAATGTAGGAGGCTTGACATTCATGTGGTAGGTAACGCGTATGTAATGATAAGAGCGAGATATCTAGCAAAGCAAAAATAGGGTCAGGATCCGGGTACGATCATCTTGCATGTTGGTTCTTCAGAGGGACAAAGAGCGGGGTCCTCGTAGTGGTATTCTCCTGGATCCTCGTACTCAGGTTCAACACTCGCGTCTACCCAAGAGAAACAGAAACAATAATCAACCAACCAAGGTGCAATGCACACACAAGATGATGCATGATTCATTTGAAATATTTAGCATGGCAATCCTAAGCTAGTCATGTTTCTCATGCAATAGTTAAGTTATTTACAATTCTGGACAGAACCTCATGCTAAGTTGTTTGAAAATGCATGATCATGGAAAATATGGATGCTTCATGCAAAATCAATGCAACTGCATATGTATAACGTAGGAAACAGAGTAACGGATCTCATGCTACGCTTACGGCAAGGTACGAAGGCAAAATACAAGATAAGGCAGGCCATGGGCTATTCCTTGGTATTCCAAGGTATCCACTGGATATGAAACGAAAATCCAACCAGAATAGAGCCGAAGATCAAGCAAAATAATGGATCAGAGCTCCCACAAGTCTCAAAACACGAACACACACAATCTGTCCCATAACAGCAACATAGCAACTTCCACAACAATTATCTAGAGCTACAGGATGTTTCCAACCTCAAACAACACATTAGCAGAAACTACATAACATGCTTATCAAATCATCCAACTACACAAACTGGAAAGGAAGCATGGATCACTAAGCATGAAGCGAACAAGATGGCATGATGAAACAGATTCTAGGGACTTAGAGAAAATCATAGTTTTCAGGATTCTGAGTTAACCTGATAGCAAGTTGACAGCAATAAGTAATGGAGCCCGAGACCACCTCATGGCATGAAATTAACAAGATGGTAGAGGGCAACATCTATTTCAAAACACTAGCACTGAGCTTGAGCTAAAACACAACATATCACTTGGTAGCATCCACTCATCATGGCATACAAATAATAACAGAGTCTCAAACTTAGAAATATTTAGCATGATGAAATCAGCAACATTTTTATAGCCACTTTGCAGCAAGGTTCCCACTTACATGCAAGGCTAACATGTCAAAGAAATTACCATGGCATAATACTCATGAAACACTACCACTTCCATGTTGACACAAATATCATAGCAAGCATGGATTAATTCTAACTAAAATGACAACATGGTATATTGGGACAAAATGCCATTTTGTAAACCTTGCTTAAATGACCAAACCAATTGCACCAATGTATTCATTGGGAAATTCTACCCCGATTCCATATATCACACTCATATCTTTGCTTATGAAAAACTCCCAAAACCATGCTCGAAATACACATGCCAACACTCATAAGTTAAAACTTCCATATATGCTCATATCCAATTATTCTCATGTACAAAAATGGTAACTATACCAGAAAAGGAAATAATCTAATTAAAATGCAAAAACAATAAAACAGATAAAATCAAATAGATAGGAGGGGCCCACCTGACATAGACACCAAGGCCCCTCTATGTGGATGACAAGTGGGCCATGAGCCCACTTTCAAACACACACCACACACACAGAGCATACACACACACTCACACTGGATCTCCTTACCATGGGGAATCCTACCCACACACACATTGCACTTCACACTCACACTAGATCCGGTGTAGCCACACTGGATCCTAACACACCACGCACACAACACAGACTCATCGAAAAAGAAAACAAAAAGGGGCACGGGGGGGGGGGTCGAACCATGGCATAGCACTACTCTAGAAATCTTAATAGAATATTTAGAAGATGACCAATATTTTAAACAAGGGAAACCATCAAGCAAATATTTCACAAGTAGCAAATTTGAATAAAGAGAGAGATGGAATAGTTTTGGAATGGAAAGAACTAGAGTAACACTCCAACAAGCACACATGAATTTAACCACATACACACCTCACATCACAACACTTCACAAGCACAACCAAGGCAACAATATTTATGCAATTGATATGATGAGCATGATGGCATGATGCATGATGCATGAGATGGAAATGAGAATGAAGCAAAATGGTAAGCCATTCCAAGCACATGGCAACAAGAGGTTCATTAGAGGTACATGACCATAAATGGCAAGGGTAACACTTGGGCTGTTACAACTCTCCCACACAACAAGAGGATCTCGAACCGATATCTAAGAAGGAAAGAACTCTGGAAAATCGGAACGGAGAAGATCCTCGCATTCCCAAGTAGCTTCTTTATCAGAATGATGAGACCACTTGACCTTGAGAAACTTGATTGATTTGTTGCGAGTCTTATGCTCAGTTTCTTCGAGAATAGCAATTGAATGCTCACGATAAGATAGGTCTTCTTGGAGATCAATGTCTTGGAGGTCAATGGTACGCTCGAGAGTCTTGAAGCAACTCCGGAGCTGAGATACATGGAAGATATCATGCACATTTGTGAAGTTCAGAGGAAGCTCTAGTTGATAGGCAAGTTCACCTCTCTTGCCAACAACACTGAAAGGACCCACAAAGCGAGGAGCTAGCTTCCCTTTAATTCCAAACCGCTGAGTGCCCTTCATGGGACAGACTCTAAGATAGACTAGATCATCAATTTGAAAGGAGACATCCCGATGTTTGTTATCGTAATAACTCTTCTGTCGGGAATGAGCTGCTTTGAGGTTCTCACGAATGTCATTGCCCAGAATTTGATGCTCACTGGTTTTAGACCAATTGAGCGGGGTACGACACATTCTACCGTAGAGAATCTCGTAAGGGGCCTTGCCTGAGCTAGCCTGAAAGCTGTTGTTGTATGAAAGTTCAACGTATGGAAGGCAGTCTTCCCATTTCATGCTGAACGAAATCACATAGGCTCTGAGCATGTCTTCAAGGATTTGATTAACTATCTCAACTTGACCACTTGTCTACGGATGGAATGCAGTGCTGAAACGGATCTAGGTACCCATAGCAGTCTGGAAGGACTCCCAAAACTTGGAAGTGAAGAGGCTTCCACGGTCCGATGAAATGAGATGAGGAATACCGTGCAAAGAAACCATCCTTGACGTATACAACTCTACTAGCTGAGTTGTCGAGATAGATTCTTTGACCATAAGGAAATGGGCAACTTTGGTCAGCTTGTTGATAACCACAAAGATGGCATCGTTGCCCCTCTGGGACTTCGGAAAACCAGTGATGAAATCCATCTCCACATGATCGAATTTCCACTCTGGAATAGGCAAAGGCTGAAGGAGACCTGCTGGCCGTTGATGTTCCGCCTTCACTCTGTGACAAACACCACACTCGTTCACGAACTGAGAAATTTCATGTTTCATGCGAGTCCACCAGAAAGTTTGCTTGAGGTCCTGATAGATCTTGGAACTGCCTGGATGAATGGACAGGAGAGAATTATGTGCTTCGTCCATGATAACCTCCTAAGATCGCCTTTTTGAACCACCAGGCGGTCAACAAAGAACAAGGTATCTTTGTCATCCACATGAAAGCACTTATACTTCGGAATGCCCTTGGCCACACCTTTCTTTACTTTCTTCACCATTGCATTAAGAAGTTGAGCTTGGTGAACCTGATCTTCCAGAGTCGGAGAGACTTGAAGATTGGCAAGAAATGCTTGCGGAATCATTTGAAGATTTAGCTTATGGAAAGCTTCACAAAGCTCGGGTTGAAGAGGCTTCAGGATAAGGCTGTTGCAATATGCCTTTCGGCTGAGCGCATCTGCAATGACATTTGCTTTTCCCGGAGTATACTCAATGCTTGGGTTGAAGTCCTCAATCATTTCCACCCAACAAGACTGCCGAAGATTGAGATTGGGTTGAGTGAAAATGTACTTCAAGCTCTTGTGATCGATGTACACCTCAACTCGTCTACCCAACAACAAATGCCTCCAAGTCATCAAAGCATGCACAACTGCCGCCAACTCAAGATCATGAGTGGGGCAGTTCTTCTCGGCAGGATTCAACTGACGCGAGGTATAAGAAACTATCTTCTTATCTTGCATGAGAACACCACCAAGACCTTGCAGGGAAGCATCACAGAAAACTTGGAAATGCTTTGATTGCTCGGGAGGGACAAGAACTGGAGCTGAAGTCAGTTTCTGCTTGAGCGTATCGAATACCACATCACTCTCAGGAGACCAAACATACTTCACATTCTTCTAGAGGAGATTAGACAGAGGCTTAGCAATTTGAGAGAAGTTCTCCACGAATCTTCTGCAATAACTTGCAAGCCCGAGAAAGCTACGAAGTTGCTTGACATTCTGAGGAGGCTCCCACTTCAAGATTGCCTCAACTTTCTGAGGGTGCACTTTAATGCCCTCGGCAGAGATCACATGCCCAAGGTACACCACTTCATTGAGCCAAAACTCACACTTGGAAAACTTAGCATAGAATCGATGCTCTCTTAGCTTGTCAAGCACAAGCCGGAGATGCTTTGCATGTTCTTCTTCAGTCTCCGAGAACACGAGGATATCATCCAGATAGACCAAGACGAACTCATTCTTGAAAGGTGAGAATATGAAGTTCATCATTCTTGAGATGGTTGGAGGAGCATTGGCGAGACCAAACGACATGACGGTGTACTCATAAGAGCCAAAACTCATCCTGAAAGCAGTCTTTGGAATATCTTCCTCACGAATGTGAATATGATGATAGACCATGTGAAGATCAAGCTTCGAGAAAACCTTGGCACCTTTCAGTTGTTCAAACAACTCATTGATGTTGGGAAGTGGGTACTTGTTTCTAATTGTCTTTTTATTCAATGGACGGTAATCGACACAAAGTCGGCCCGTGCCATCCTTCTTCTTGACAAACAAAACACCACAACCCCATGGAGAAGAACTTGGTCTGATCAGACCCAGACGTCCTTGTTCATCTAGCTGCTTCTTCAACTCTTTCAGCTCTTTGGGGCCAAGTTTATAAGGATGCTTCCAAAGCGGTTTAGTTCTAGGTTCGAGATCAATCGCAAACTCAACTGGTCGGTGCGGAGGCATTCCTGGCAATTTTGCGAGAAAGAATCTTCATACTCACAAACCACAGGAATTTGAGGAATAGATGAGATTTCACCCTTCTCATTAAGAGCAAAGAGATGGATCGTGTCATCGCGAGCAATGAAAATGATCACATCTTCTAAAGGATGAGTCAACTTGACTTCTTTGGCTTGACAATCAACATACGCGTTGTTCATATCCAGAAAGTCCATGCCAAGAATGAGATCAATATTGGAATTACCGAGAACAGTTGGAGAGGCCAGAAAAGAATAATTGCCCATCTTGATAGAAACATCTGGAACCAAGCAATTGGAATTCATTAACTTTCCAGGAGACACCACTGACACAGGCCTAACAAGATCTTGACATGCAAACTCATGCTTTGCAAAGAATGGACGGGACATAAAACAATGTGATGCACCAGTATCAAACAAAACTTTTGCATGAATAGAATTAACTAAGAGATTACCCATGATAAGTTGAGAAGAATCCTCTGCCTCTGCTGCGTTCACCATATTCGCCCTTGCTGACTTGGGATTATGCTTCACCATAGCATTGCCTGGAGTTCTGACTAGAGGAGGAGGCGGAACACGCCTCTGGTTACACTTGTTTGAGTAGTGACCCATCTGACCCCACTTGTGACAAGTAACCTCAGAGAGCGGACGCAAGTTGCTTGGAGTAGGAACATTAGCTGACTTGGGTGCCTGGGGCCTCTGCTGATATCCTGGGTTGGGTGGGTGGGAAAAACCACGACCACTGAACTATCTCTAATGCTGAGGAGGACGAAACAGAGGAGGAGGAGGAACCCAATACTTCTGTTGCTTAGGGACGATCTGAGAGATGGAAGAAGAAGAATATGAATCCCTAGTACGCTTCCTTGAGTTCTCTAACATGAGCTGAGTTGCCTCGACCTTCAAAGCCATGCTGTGGAACTGATCAAACTCACGAGGCTCTTGAAGGACCAGACCCGGCAGAAGCTTATCCTTGAGACCACCTCTGAACTGATAAATCATGGACTTGTCATCTGGAAGATCTTGCTTAGAATAGCAGGCCAGATTCTGGAACTCGATGTTGTACTAATAGACAGACTTGCTTCCCTGCTTCAGGTTCCTTAACTTCTCACGCATCTCCTCGACAAATCTTGTTGGAATGTAATGGGCCCTGAAGTCACGACAGAAATCGTCCCAGGTGATAACACGATCGCCCCTGGAGTCCTTGTATTGCAGCCACCAATCTGTTGCCTGAACCTTGAGTTGGAACGACGTGAATCTGACATAGTCCTCTGGTCTAACATTGCTGCACTAAACACGCTTACTCATGGCACGGAGCCAATCATCTACATCAAAAGGATGCTCACATCAGGTGAAAGACTTGGGCTGGTTGGCAAGGAACTGGTTGAGCATCGCAAACTGAGGCTGATTCTGAAAATTCCCTTGAAAGCCTTGCTAACCCTGATCTCTTTCTTGCAACAGCCCTAGCAACATCTGAGTATTCGCATTGGTTGTGCCATCACAGCTTGCCAAGATTCTGGAGGAGGAGGCGGTGGTGGCGGTGGTGGGGGTGGTGGAGGATCAAACTACTCCTCACCCCGACCCGAATTCCCACGAGTTAGTGGAGCCATCCGGGAGATGGACAAGAACATCAGCACATCATTGACAAAGGTGAAAGCAAAAGCTGAATCAAATGCCTTGAAATAAATTGCATAGAGAACATAAACAGCCTTCCTACTGAAAAAATAGTAAGAACGCCTTCTTTGGGTTTGCAATAACATCATCAGATATTAGAAACCACTTGCAATAACACAAAAATATTGAGCTAATGTTGCTCGGAACAAATGTATATGCCCTCATACATCTGAAGAAGATGATCCTAGATAACTACATGAGTTCCCACCTAAGAACTTGCAAAAAAGTTCTGGTTATGCAATCCGGTGTTGGGGATACAAGGAGGAAATATCTCACACTACTAACTAGTCTAGACCCCAACTGTATCCATCATTCAACACACAACCAGAGGCTTCAGAAATCCATCTACCTCGGATCCTCGAAAGCACAACGATACTAACCATGGTGGTAGCCGGGACGCCTCCCCAGTACTGGGTGACTCCGACCTTATCTCACTACGACAAGTATTGAAGCAATTCCGAACACCCCCTGTCCGGAGGTACTAAGGAATACTAATGAGAATGATGTGCCAAGAATTGCTTGGAGCTCAACTCCTCGGAAGAAATCAATCTAGATAGGAGGCACCAAGACAGAACTCCGTCACATCGGTATCATATAGTTTCCAAAAATACCTGTGTGATCCCAAAAAAATTTGAGCAACAAGAGGAGTAGAATCAAAATTCCTAAGTCGAATACCTCACCGGAGTATAGAAGAGGAATAAAAAGAAACCTACTCTCGGATATAACAAGACTCAAAATAGCTTTTACTAGACTCGACTCATCCAAGTTTGATCAAGCCAAGGGCTCCTATGGTCGTATGGCTCGGAATACCAACTTGTAACGCCCAAGATGAACGCCTATCCATATTTAGGCACGGGGCCTCAACAGGGATAGAGGCGCATCTAGTCATTTCGCAAGTACAGTATCATCGCATACATGTATGAAGAGAGGAGTATATGAGTTGTCTTACACTTGCCACATGCTAAATTACAAATCCATACAGTTTATTCAAACGTCATTCAAAAGACAGGGTCCGTCTACGGATGAAAAAAAATAAGAAAAGAAGCAAATGAAACTGTCTTGCTAGCCCCAAAGATCATGACCAAGGCCTCTCTACTCGTCTGGACATGTGACGTACATTCTTCCACGTTCCTCGTCATACTCCCACTAGAGCTGTGTCACATCATCTGGCACGGTCTCATCTGCACCTGCACCTGTATTTGTTGTAGGAATCTATGAGCCACGGGGACTCAGCAATCTCGCAACCAGGTACCGAGACTATTCTAGCTTATTAGGTTGGATGGGGGTAAGTGGTGAGTTTGTAGCAGCACTAAGCATTGTATGGTGGCTAACTTACAAGAACATGAATGTAAAATATGGTGGACACGTAAAACGATCGAGTTCTACCATGATCTCTAAATGATCCTGAACACCTACTTACGTCAAACATAACCCCACCATGTTCTCTCTCAGTTCATGTTCATGAGCAGAGACGATCACGGTTACTCACACAGTTGGTGTATTTTATTGGAATTTACTTCAAGTTAACTATAACCGGGTGTTAAACAAAATATCCAAGTTGCCACATAACTGCGGGCACGACTTTCTGAAAGATTTAACCCTGCAGGGGGTGCTCCAACTAATCCATCATAAATTAACCACACTCTGCGGGAATAACCTCGACCACGGATCTCGTGATCATCCTAGGCAATTCCAAAGGGAAACCGACACCTCGGGATAGCTCAAAGAAGATCAGAGTCCCTCACGCAAGCCATTCGGGAAAGGTAAAACAAATCCAGCAAGACCGCCCGACGTGTCGACGAACCCAATAAGAGCCACATATCTCATTCTGAGGACATGACCAGATCAGCACAGGGTAAAGTGGCCTGATAGAAATCTCCCGAGTTGCCTCGGGTTGGCCTCGCACACGGCTCTAGTTTGGACCAACACTCATGAGGAGCACTGGCCCGGGTTGTTGATTAATTATCCACGGGGTTGCAAATTCCTATGCAATTCTATTAAGTTGTTTAAGCAAATAGTAGCAATGTTGGGTCTTGCCAGACAAGTTTTAATCTCAAACGAATAATCAAGGGGGTCCCATAACAAACCCGAGCATGTTAGGAGCGCAAAATATGGAAACATAACACTGGTAACAAGTAACTATGGTTGTAAAAGTGGAACAAAACACCGAGCAAAATGCCAAGCCTTCCACAATACCAAGATATATATGTGCATTAATTTAAATAATAGTAAATATTGTGATATCTCCAGATATCCATGTTATCACATGGAAACAACTTGCACCTACAACTAAGAATGCTATAAGAGGGGCTGAGCAGCGGTAACTTAGCCAAACAAGGTTTGCTAGGATGTGGAGGTGTTAGAGGCTATCATGGCAGTGTAAGAGGCTGACATTCATGTGGTAGGTAACACAAATGTAACGATAAGAGCGAGACATCTAGCAAAGCAAAAATAGTGTCAGGATCCGGGTACGATCATCTTGCCTGTTGGTTCTTCAAAGGGACAAAGAGCAGGGTCCTCGTAGTGGTACTCTCCTGGATCCTCGTACTCAGGTTCAACACTCGCCTCTACCCAAGAGAAACAGCAACAATAAACAACCAACCAAGGTGCAATGCACACACAGTATGATGCATGATGCAAAATCAATGCAAATGCATATGCAGAACGTAGGAAACGGAGTAAGGGATCTCACGCTACGCTCACGGCAAGGTATGAAGGCAAAATACAAGATAAGGAAGGCCATGGGCCATTCCTTGGTATTCCAAGGTAGCCACTAGATATGAAATAAAAATCCAACCACAATAGAGCCAAAGATCAAGCAAAACAATGGAGCATAGCTCCCACAAGTCTCAAAACACTAACACACACAATCTGTCCCAAAACAGCAACATAGCGACTTCCATAGTAATTATCTAGAGCTACAGGATGTTTCCAACCTCAAACAAAACATGTACAGAAACTACATAAAATTCTCATCAAATCATCCAACTACACAAACTGGAAACGAAGCATGGATCACTAAGCATGAAGCTCACAAGATGGCATGATGAAACAGATTCTAGGGACTTAGTGAAAATCAAAGTTTTCAGGAATCTGAGTTAACCTGATAGCGGGTTGACAGCAATAACTAATGGTGCTAGAGACTACCTCATGGCATAAAAATTAACAGGATGATAGAGGGCAACATCTACTTCAAAACACTAGGAATGAGGTTGAGCTAAAACACAACATATCACTTGGTAGCATCCACTCATCATGGCATAAAAATAATAACAGATTCTTAGACTTATAAATATTTAGCATGTTGAAATCAGCAACTTTTTATAGCCACTTTGGAGCAAGGTTCCCACTTACATGCAAGGCTAACATGTCAGAACAAAATACCATGGCATAATACTCATGAAACACTACAACTTTCATGTTGACACAAATATCATAGCAAGCATGGATTAATTCTAACTAAAATGACAAAATGGCATATTGGGACAAAATGAAATTTTGTAAAACTTGCTCAAATGACCAAACCAATTGCACCAATGGATTCATTGGGAAATTCTACCCCAATTCCATATATCACACTCATATCTTTGATTATGAAAAACTCCCAAAACCATGCTCGAAATACACATGCCAACACTCATAAGTTAAAACTTGCCATATATGCTCATATCCAATTATGCTCATGTATAGAAATGTTAACTATACCAGAAAAGGCAATGATCTAATTAAAACACAAAAACAATAAAACAAATAAAATCAAATAGATAGGAGGGGCCCACCTAGCGTAGACACGAATGCCCCTCTATGTGGATGACAAGTGGGCCATGGGCCCACTATCATACACACACACCACACACACACATCATAAACACACACTCACGGTGGATCTCCCTGCCACAGGGAATCCTACCCACACACACACTGCACTGTACACCCACACTAGATCCGGTGTAGCCACACTGGATCCTAGCACACCACACACACAACACACACTCACCGAAAAAGAAAATAAAAAGGGGCATGGGGGGGGTCGAACCCACGACCTGTCGATCGTCTGTGGGTCAAACGACCACTGCGCTATGCGGCATGCTACTGACCAAGGAAGGGCCTTGCCCCTCTACTACTAAATGCTTCGCGTTACCTAACGAAACAGAAGAAAATCGACAGCGGCGACGCGACTCCAGCGACAGCATGGGGGCTCCGGCGACACGGACCTGCTAAGGGGAAAGCAAAAACCTAGTGGGACCCGTTCCCTTGCTCGTCTTTCAATGAGGGGCACGAAGGCGAGGGCCTCAAGGCCATGCCTTGTCCTGCTGGTGGCGACTGTGAGCAACTACGACGATGTGCTACCTACGCTACGAACCGGAGAGGCTATGGTGGTACTGCTCACCGAGGGAGGTCGAAGACGGGCACGTGCACGACGGGGAAGAAGGGGCGGAGCGGGGCGGCGCAGCTTGACAAAGCAAAGGATGGCGATGCGGCGACAACGCCGACGGTGCAGATGCTCTCTGTGTTGGAAATATGCCCTAGAGGCAATAATAAATTAGTTATTATCATATTTCCTTGTTCATGATAATCATTTATTATCCATGCTATAATTGAATTAAATGGAAACACATTACATGTGTGGGTAAATAGACAACACTCTGTGCCTAGTATGCCTCTAGTGAACTAGCTCGTTGATCAAAGATGGTCAAGGTTTCCAAGCCATTGACATGTGATGTCATTTGATAATGGGATCACATCATTAGGAGAATGATGTGATGGACAAGACCCAAACTACAAACGTAGCTTATGATTGTGTTAGTTTATTGCTACTGTTTTCTACATGTCAAGTATATGTTCCTATGACCATGAGATCATGCAACTCACTGACATCGGAAGAGTACCTTGTGTGTATCAAACGTCACAACGTAACTAGGTGACTATAAAGGTGCTCTAAAGGTATCTCCGAGGGTGTCTGTTGAGTTGGCGTGGATCAAGACTGGGATTTGTTACTCCGTGTGACGGAGAGGTATCTCAGGGCCCACTCGGTAATACAACATCACAATAAAGACTTGCAAGCAATGTGACTAAGTGTTAGTCACGGGATCGTGTATTACGAAACGAGTAAAAAGTGACTTGCCGGTACCGAGGTTGAACTAGGTATGGAGATACCGACGATCGAATCTCGGGCAAGTAACATACCGAAGAACAAAGGGAACATCATATGGGATTAACTGAATCCTTGACATAGAGGTTCGACCGATAAAGATATTCATAGAATATGTAGGAACCAATGTGGACGTCCAGGTCCCACCATTGGTTATTGACCGTAGAGGTGTCTCGGTCATGTCTACATAGTTCTCGAACCCACAGGGTCTGCACACTTAAGGTTTGGTGACGTTTCGGTAGTATAGAGTTATGTTTGGTGGTGAACGAAGGTTGTTCGGAGTCCTGGATGAGATCCCGGACGTCATGAGGAGCTCCGGAATGGTCCGGAGGTAAAGATTGATATATAGGAAGGTGATGTTTGGACTCTGGAAAGTTTTGGGCATTTTCGGTAGTGTACCGGGAGTGACGAATGGGTCCCGGGGGCCCACCAGTGGGGCCAACCCACCCCATGGGCCTATGTGACAACCCACCAGCCCATAGTGGGCCAGTTGGGTCGGCCAAGGAGGCCTATGTGCAGTAGGAAAGAGAGGCAAGCCGAATTGGGGTGGAAACCTCGTCAAACTCCACCTCTCTTTTGGGAGGAGGAGTCCTACTAGGAGGAGGACTCCTCCCCACTAGGTTCGTTCGAACCAAAGGAGAGCCCTCGTTTTGGGCGCAGCCTCCTCTCCCCTCCTCCTATATATATGAGTGGTTTTAGGGTTTTTTGGACAAGGATTTTCAGCCACGTCTAAACCCTACTTCTAGACCAAGTTCCTCTAGACTAGACTAGTTCCGGAGTGCTTAGGCGAAGCCCTGCCGGAATTTCTCCACCACCATCACCGGAGCGCTGTCACGCTGTCGGTGAACTATTCTCCCTCTCCACTTCCTCTTGCTGGATCAAGATGGTGGAGATCGTCATCAAGCTGCACGTGTGCTGAACACGGAGGTGTCATCCGTTCGGCGCTAGATCGGAAGGACCGTGAACAAGATCGCGAGACAGTTCGTGATGAGTTCATGGGACGGATCGTGATGAGATCACGGGACGGATCGTGATGAGATCGTGGACCGATCATGATGAGTTAGCGGGATGGATCGTGATTGGATCACGCGACGAATCGTGATGTGATCGCGGGACGCTCGGCGATTTGGATCGCGAACATGTTCGACTACACCTACTGCGTTTCTTAACGCTTCCCGCTTAGCAATCTACAAGGGTATGTAGATCCACTCTACCTCTCGTAGATGCTCATCACCATGGATAGATCTTGCGTGTGCGTAGGAAAATTTTTGTTTCCCATGCAACGTTCCCCAACACTCTGGCCCTCCTAGCATTGGGAACCAAACGCGGGCGGCACCAGGGAACTTCTCGCCATTTTGGTCACCATGGAGACCCACCGGCGACGAAGGAGAAGGCAGGGATGCTGGCACTGCACACTCTGCTCCCTCTCTGAACATGAAGCTCTACCTGAAACTTCTACCACAGGGAGGAAGAAGGAGGAGGGGAAAGAGAGATGGCGGCGACGGAGGGGAAGCACAGAACCCTAGGGGAAGGGGCACGCACGCCGAGGGGGTTTAAAAGGCTCAGGGGAAACGGCCCTCACTGTCTGAATCTCATGACTGCACTCTCTCCTCTCTCTGCTCTCGGTCACTCAGACTGACGGAGGAGAGGGACAGAGCAGGTAGCCGTCCACGAGTTGGGCCAAGGCCGCTCGGGCTAGCTAGGCCGCATGGGGGAAAAGAGGCACATGCGTCTGCTCTCACTCTCACAGGAAAAACAAAAGATGTTTTTATTTTAATAAATGAAATCCCACAACAAATAATGCCACAACAGGAAAGGAAGGGGTCTTTCCCCAAAATAAAAATACTTTTGACTTCACAAAAATGCAGGCCATTTAATGAAAATGATTAGGGCATTTTTAGATCAAGCAAATATTTTTCCTAGTATTTAACTAGGCATGGTTTTTTCAAAATTATTAGAAAGTAATAAAACCCCAACCATGGCATAGGACTACTCTAGAAATCTTAGTAGAATATTTATAAGATGACCAACATTTTAAACAAGGAAAAATAGTAAGCAAATATTTCAGAAGTAGCAAATTTTAATAAAGAGAGAGATGGAATAGTTTTGGAATGGAAAGAACTAGAGTAACACTCCAACAAGCACACATGCATTTAACCACATACACACCTCACATCACAAGACTTCACAAGCATAACCAAGGCAACGATATTTATGCAATTGATATGATGAGCATGATGGCATGATGCATGATGCATGAGATGGAAATGACAATGAAGCAAAATGGCAACTCATTCCAAGCACATGGCAATAAGAGGTTCATAAGTGGTACATGACCATAAATGGCAAGGGTTGCACTTGGGATGTTACAAACACCCTTCAAGGTGCATCTAAGAGCGGGAGCCAACTAGCAAGGGGGCATATAGAGGAGCTCAGGTTACCAATCGAAGACCCATGGTACAACAACTCCTGTATATTTTCATTTTCTTTCACATACCTGTAAACAGTTGCTTCGGCAATCCGAGTTATAAGAGTTGTTGAGAAAATCCAAAATTGCATAATGCAAATTGGCCTCATCCGTCCTTTTTATCTGTGCATATTTTTTTCTCCTTTCTCCCTCTTCTCGTCAACCTGTTCGGTATGACGCGAGCTAACAGGCTAATAGACCGGGGGCTTGATTTCAAACACAAATCGCCTTATCTATCATGTGTTCGGCATCTTGGCTTTTTCTTTATATGCATCGGTTCCGAACTTTGTCTTTGGTCAATAAGTTGGGTTGCCCGGCTCCTGTGCTTGCCCCTTTACGTTCCGCTTGTTCGGCTGAAAGGACAAAGGGAGCACCCCTGCGATTGTGCTTCTGGATAGTCTGGTCAAGCACCTCATGGGAGAAAGCCTAAAACGGACTTTCATAGTATGCGCGATCCGATCTGTGAACCCCAAGTCGGAAGTATTATACTTCAATCCTCGTAAGCGGTTATTCCGTGTTTTACAAAGAACATGCCTTTTATGCAGACATTGTGATACCGGCTTCGGCCATGGTTCGTCCGAGCATGACAACACTTTGGTGGCTAATCGTATGCTTCCTGTAGTCCTTTTCGCACCCCTAGGGCTAAGTGAAATAAATAACGCATTATAGTCTGATTGCCTAGTCTGCCGCACTGTACCGCCTTCGGGTTTTGATAATATGTCTAAGGGACACATTACATTGGCATAGACACCCCATGTAGTATCTACGTGTGGGCTAAAGCCGACAACTCGCATCTTTCAGTATTAAACAACCACATAGGAGTTATAAAGGAATGCAAAAGCATATAAGAGCAAATACTAATATCATTAAAAGTTAACACAAGTGTTCAGACACGTTACAAGCTCATTCAAACATTTTATGACCCGAACACTACGACGCTATCACCCGAGCACTCTCCATCACTCCATTGAAGTATAGCTATGTGCGTTGATGCTCCTTCCCGGGTGGCGGTGGGTAGGTGGCTACCTTCATCGGATTTAGCCCCGACTAGTGTACTTTGGCCTAGTAAAGGGCCATCCGGACTCCTTCGATGCAAGAGGAGCGCTTGACGGTGTCGAGGCGGGCGTAGGAGCGATCAATCTCTACACCAGGCCGAAGTAGCTGCCTGGTAGCGGATTGCCAGGCCATAAGCAGATGTAGAGGTCCTTCATGGCTGGTTCCACCATCTGGTGCACCTCCATCAGTTGTTTCAGCTGCTCCACCAGAAGAGGAGGGCGCTCGGGAGCTCCAAACTGTGCCCAGAACAACCGAGCTTCATCTCCTTCTCCTCGCGAGGCAAATAGCGGATTGGCGTTCGCTATGATCTTCTAGAGATCGGAGGATGCGCCTGAGGATCGCCACACCCGGGTAAGAAATGTGAATCTGCTACCCTCAAATACGCACTTTAGTGAGTATGGCTTACCATCTGCAATTTCCTTGGCCTGGCGCACTTACTCCTCGTAGAACCGTCTATCCACCCACCTCTTCTGGAGTTCAGTTTTCATGGTGGACAGTTTAGCCGAGCTTGCCTTATTCTTCTGCTCCAAGGCTCACATTTTTCGCTGGCATCCTTGAGCTCCTATTGGACCTCTGCCACACGAGCCTCATGCTTGCCATTAGTGGCCCACCTGGCGGATAAGGCGACAACCGTTTCCTTAGTAGTCGCCCTCTCGGTGGCCATCTCGTCCTTCGCACGCTCGAGCTCGGCCTTCAGCCTCTCCACCTTCTTCGTCGAGGATGCACATGCATTATACAATATGAAGAAGCTGCATTGACAGTATTAAGACTATAGAGCTCAGACAAAGGCATTCGGATTCTATTTTGACATACCTTGAGCCTCGTCAAGCCTTTGGTTAAGGGCCTCAGCTTAGTCTTCGTAGCGCTCCAGCTTCCGATTTAGCTCTTCCAGCTCGACGCCATTTATGGCCACCACCGATGATGAAGCCAGCATTACACACGTAGTTAATACATTACATGGGCTCCCAATTCCCGAATTATAGACAATCTGATCATATGTCGAGTTATTCTCACACTCTGGACACTTAAACTGCATCTAGTTTGGTATTGGATTCAGATGTGACCCCTAGGTGAGATTTTTCACCTCACCTAGGGCTTGGGGGCTGCCATGTATACAATGTGAATAAATAAAATCTTTGCAAAATAAACACATCGGGTGACTTACTTGAAAACCCGCAAGGAGACCTTTGAAGGCCTCCTTCAATCCATTGTCAACGGACTGGACACTCTATAGTACCGCACCTATATGGGTGCGGCGATCCTCGGGGATGGAGGCACTCAATAAAGCCTCCTTCATGGCCGACCACCTATTGGTCTGTGGTGGCGGGGATGATCGGATTCCCGGATCACCCACTGTGGATTGGACCGGTGCCTTCGAAGGCATAGTGCGGTCGGGAGATGTTCTCGGAGGGGACTCAGCGCTTGCTCGCCCGGCCTCCTCGGTATTCGGGAGGGGTTTTTCCCATTTGTCTTGAGTAGCCGAGGCATTAGGCTTGGCCACGATATGATCTCCGTTACCCCGGTGTGCGCCTCCATAGGAGTAGGCTGGGACAACACCTCCATGGCGTCCTTCATGGCGCCTGGAGTGGCGGGATGCGAGGCATGCCCACTCTCCGCCAGATCGGCGGGCGGGGTCTCCCTGTCCGATATCAACTCGTTGGGATAATGCGTGGGGGGTTGCAAGGCCAATAACCTGCATGTTAGCATTCTCTAAATCTATTCATAATGAACAGGAGGATCTTCGGATCCTAACCCTTTTGGGGGGGAGGGCTTGACACGTAGGCTCCTTTGGGGAACCTTCTCGATGTCTTCACACGCGTTGTCCGAGTCCGAGATATCGTCGGACAGAACCACCTGTGTTTGTCGCGCCCTCTTCGGGACAGGAGAAGGGACCTGCTCTGGGGCATCCAAAGACGTCGATGTCTTCCTAGCACATGGGGAATTGCACCCCCCCCTCGCCCTCGACCTCGGCCTCCTCCTCCTCCTTGTCCTCTTCCTCATTGTCCTCTTCCTCCTCATGCTCCTCTTGTGTTGAGGAGGCATGAGTTTCTTCGGACATGGTCTCCGACTGGTCTCGGATATGAAGGCCGCTTCGGCCTGGTTTCGTTTTCTTCTCCTCCTTCTTCTCGGGGGCCTTGTACGGCTTCACCAGGAGCATCGCCGCAAGTAGCCCGGACCTAGCGTCCTCGGGCTGAGGTGATGGACTGCTGATATTTATGGATTTCTTTAGCCATTTCTCCAAGGGAGTGATCGGAAAAGAACGTTATGAATCCTCTTCGGGAAAAGTAAGAGACGGTCAAGCAGAAGAATATCGTACCTCGGTAGTAAGCTTGGAGGCCTGTAGGCCTCTGTCTTCCTCCTCGGATGGCCAGTTCTCCTGCGACTTGAAGAGGGCCTTCCATAGCTTCTCCCGCATAGTGCAGAAGAGGTTCCGGACTGTGGGAGCATCGTTGAGCTGGCAAGCCCACAAGGGAGTGTCTCGGTGTTGGAAAGGTAGGATGTGTCTTCGGAGCATCACTTGGAGCACATCGGTTAGCTTGATGTCCTTCTCGATCATGGAGCCAATGCATTTTTGTAGGTCACCCACTTCCTTGCTCGATCCCCAATCAAGGGGTTTGTTGATCCATGAAGCTAGCCTGGTGGGGACCGGACATGAATTCGGGAGGAGAAAATTGACCTTCTTCTTGTGGTTCTGTGATGTAGAACCACTCCTAAGAACCTAGGAATCCCCAACCAAGGGGGTCATTACTGTTAACGGCAATACAGAGCGCTCCCTTTGAACCTAGGAATAAGCACTAGCCCTGGCGGCCGAATTCAGCTACAAAGAAGATCGGCAAGTTCCGACAGCCGCCATAAAGGCACACAAGGCTGGAAGCGAGTTCGGTTTCATACCAAAAGCTCGGGTCCTTCCTCCTCCCTTCAATAGGGACTCGCCCCCCACACCACAACCCTAAGACCAGCAATATACGTGCCAAGGAGGCACAACTTTGCACTTAATATTCCATGGGTAGCGGTGGGGAAATAAAGCTGGGTGTTCGTCATGATGCGAGGCAACCGGACAAAATGAAGGTGCTCCTAAAGAACCTGCATATGACGTAAATCTCACCTACAATTCAGCAGCCTCTCAAGACTTTGTTTGCAAGATCCATCCGCCGAACACTAAAACCCATCAAGGTGCATCTAAGAGCAGGAGTCAACTAGCAACGGGGCATATCGAGGATGTCAGGTCATCAATCGAAGACCCCTAGTACAACAACACATGTATATTTCTATTTATTTCACATACCTGTAAATAGTTGCTTCGGCAATCCGAGCTATAACAGTTGCTGAGAAAAATGTAAATTGCGGGGCACAAGTTTTCCTCATATGTCCTTTTTTGGTGCATATTTTTTCCCTCTCCCACTCTTCTTGTGGACCTGTTCGGTATGATGCGAGGCAACCGACTAATAGACCAGGGGCTCGAGTTTAAAAACAAATCGCCTTATCTATCATGTGTTTGGAGTCTTTGTGTTCGCTTTATATGCATCATTCCCGAACTATGTCTCTGGTCAATAGTTGGGTTGCTCGGCTCTTGTTCTTGCCCCTTTACGTTCCACTCGTTCGTCTAAAAGGGCAAAGGGAGAACCCCTGCGATTGTGCTTCTGGATAGTCTGGTCAAGCACCTCAGGGCAGAAAGCCTAAAACGGACTGTCATAGTATGCGAGATCCAGTTTGTGAACCTGAGTTGGAAGTATTATACTTCAATCCTCTTAAGCGGTTATTCCATGTTATACGAGGAATTTGCCCTTAATGCAAACATTGTGATACTGGCTTTGGACACGGTTCGTCCGAACATCAGAACACTTCGGTGGCTAATCGTACGCTTCTTGTAGCCCTTTTCGCGCCCCTGCGGCTAAGTGAAAGAAATAAAGCACTATAGTTTGATTGCCTAGTCTACCACACTATACCACCTTCGGGTTCCGATAATTCGGCTAAGGGACATAGTGCATTGGCATAGACACCACCATGTAGTATCTAGATGGGGGTTGAAGCCGACAACTCGCATCTTAAGTGTTAAACAACCACATAGGAGTTATAAAGGAATGAAAAACCATATAAAAACATCATTAAAAGTTTGGATAAGTCTTTGGACGTGTTACAATTTATTCAAACAAATGACCGCACGGACATTGGGACGCTACCACCCGAGCACTCTCCATCACTCCATCAAAGTATACCTCGGGCGTCTATGCTCCTTCCCGGGAGGCGGTGGGGTGGTGGCTACCTTCATCGGGTCTAGACCCAGCCAATGCACCTTCACTCTTGCAAGGGCCATCCGGACTCCCTCGATGCAAGAGGAGTGTTTGACAGTGTCGTGGCGTGGCGAAGCGGCAATCAACCTCTGCACCAAGCCAAAGTAGCTTCCTGGCAGCGGCTCGCCGGGCCATAAGAGGATGCCGAGGTACTTCATGGCCGGCTCCGCCATCTGGTGCAGCTCCATCAGCTATTTCAGCTTCTCCGCTAGAAGAGGAGGATGCTCGGGGGCTCCGAACTGTACCCAGAACAGCTGAGCTTCATCTCCTTCTCCCCGTGAGGTGAACAGCTGATTGGCATCCGCCACGCTCTTCTGGAGATCAGAAGATTCGCCTGACGATCGCCACACTTGGGTAAGCAACGTGAATTTGCTATCCCCGAATATCCACTTTAGTGAGTATGGCTTACCATCTGTTATGTCTTTGGCTTGGCGCACTTGCTCCTCGTAGAACCGTTTGTCCACCCGCTCCTTATGGAGTTCAGTTGTTAAGATGCACAGTTTGGCCAAGCTCGCCTTATTCTTCTGCTCCAAGGCCACGCATCTTTCACTGGCTTCCTTGAGCTCCTGTTGGACCTCTGCCACGCGAGCCTCATGCTTGCCACTGGTGGCCCACATGGCGGAAAGGTCGACAGTCGTTCTTTAACAGCCGCCCTCTCGGCGGCCATTTCGTTCTTTGCGCGTTGGAGCTTGTCCTTGAGACTATCCATCTCCTTTGCCAAGCCTGTGCATACATTATACAATGTGAAAAAGCTGCATTGATAGTATTCGGACGATAGAGTTCAAACAAAGGCATTCGGGTTCCGTTTTGACATACCTTGAGCCTCGTCGAATCTTTGGTTAAGGGCCTCAACTTCGTCGTCGGAGCGCTTAAGCTTCCAATTTAGCTCGTCCATCTCGGCAGCATTTCTCGCCGCCGCCGATGACGAAGCCTGCATTACACACACAGTTGATATATTACATGGGTTGTCAAATCCCAAATCATAGTCAATCCAATCATATGCTGAGTTATTCTAATATGCCTGACACTTCAAGTGTATCTAGTTCGATATCGGATACACGAGTGACCCCTAGGTGAGCTTTTTCACCTCACCTAGGGCTCGGGGCTGCCATGTATATAATACGAATAAATAAAAACTTTGCAAATAAGAACAACGGGTGACTTACTTCAAAACCCGTAAGGAGAACTTTGAAGGCATACTTCAGTCCGCTGTCAATGGACTGGATGCTCTGCAATACCGCACCCATAAAGGTGTGGTGATCCTCCAGGATGGAGGCGCTCGATAGGTCCTCCTCCATAACCGACCACCTATTGGTCGGTGGTGCCAGTGATGATCGGATACTCCGATCACCTATCGGGGATTGAACTAGTACCTACGGAGGCATAGTGTGCTCCGGAGATGTTCTTGGAGGGGACTGAGAACCCGCTCGTCCAGCCTCCTCAGTATCTGGGAGGGTTGTCGCCCTCTAGTCTTCAGTGGCCGAGGCGTTAGCCCCGGCCACGGTATGGTCTCCCTCGCCACCAGTGTCCACCTTCATAGGAGTGTGCTGGGACGACACCTCCACGACGTCCCTCGTGGCGCCTGGAGTGGTTGGATTCGATGCATCCCTGCTCTCTGCCAGTTCGGCGAGCGGGGTTTCCCCGTCCGATATTATCTCGGTGGGGGTGACGCGTGGGGGGCTATAATGCCAATAGCCTGCACGTCAGTAAACTCTAAATATGTTCATAATGAATAGGAGGGTTTTTGGATCCTAACCTTTTCTGAGGGGCCTTGACCCGTAGGATCCTTTGCGGCACCTCCTCGAGATCTTCGGACATGATGTCTAATTCGGAACAATCATCGATCAGAATCACCCGCGCCCAACGCGCCCTCTTCTGGACAGGAGGAGGGACCTGCTTCAGAGTGTCCAAAGATGTCGCTCTCTTCCTGGCACGAGGGGTATTACCTCCCCCTCGCCCTCGTGTTCAGCCTCCTCCTCTTTCTCCTCTTCTTCCTCTTCCTCCTCTTCAGCCCCCTCCTAATTCAAGGAGGCGGGGGTATCCTCAGATGCGGCGTCAAGATGGTCCTCGATGCGGATGCCAGCCTAGCCTGGTTTCTTCTTCTTCTCTTTTTTGTGGGAGACTCATAAGGCTTTACCACGAGCATTTTTGCTAACAGCCCGGTCCTCTCGCCTTCGAGATGAGGCGTCGGGTTGTTAATTTTTATGGCTTTCTTCATCCATCTCTGCAAAGACAGATCGGATAAGGGGTTATGAGATCTCCTTATGTAATGGAGCCGACCAAGCTAGGGTATATCGTACCTCGGATTCGGGCTTGGCGGCATGCAGACCCTTATCCTCCTCCTCGGATGGCCAACTCTTCTATGATTTGAAGAGCGCCTTCCACAACTTCTCCCGCGTAGTGCGGAAGAGATTCTGGACTTTGGGCTCGGCGTCAAGCTCACGAGCCCACAAGGGAGTGTCCTGGCGCTGGCAAGGGAGGATGCGTCTTCGGAGCATCACCTGGAACACATCGGTCAACTTGGTGCCCTCCTCGACCATGGAGCGGATGCGCTTCTACAGGTCGCTCACCTCCTTGCCCGGTCCTAGACGAGCCCTTTTCGAGCCATGAAGCCAGTCTGGTGGGGGGACCGGATCTGAATGCGGCGGAGGGATGCTGACCTTCTTCTTGTGGTTCGGTGATGTAGAACCACTCCTTCTGCCACCCCTTGATGGTGTCAATAAGGGTGCCCGACGGCCACCCGACGCGGGTGAGCTTGTCGATGTTGGCCCCGCCGCAATCTACGTGCTTGCCGCCGACGCACTTGGGCTTGATGTTGAACACCTGAAGCCAGAGCCCGAATTGTGGCTCGATGCATAGGAAGGCCTCTCAAAAGAGGATGAACACCAAGATGTGCATGATGGAGTTTGGCGGGAGGTCATGGAAGTCGAGGCATAGAAGAACATCAACCCCGTGACAAAGGGGTGGAGGGGAAAAATCAACCCCTGATGAAGTGGGGGATGAACACCACCCTTTTGCCTGGCTTGGGGGTGGGGATCACTTGGCCCTCCTCTGTCGTGCGGTGAGGGATGTCGGTGGGGAGGTTTCCGGCTTTCTTGAGGTCCTGGATGTCCTCGTCGATCACCGTGGAGGCTTCCCACTTATTGTTGGAGCCAGAGCCCATCATTGGTGAGCTCGGGAGGGGAGGCGGAAGATATAGATCTGGGCGTCGGAGGCTCAAAGGAATGGGAGGCCGCGGAAGCAGAGGGAGAGTGTGAATAGCCGTGGGGCTTTTCTTTCCCTATTATGAGGCTTATCGTTTGAGCCCCCCTCCGCCGCGCCGTGAATCCCTCCACTTCCCAAGACGTGTGCACATATCCTTTGTGAAACGGAGCACGATCTACGTGTTGATAGATCGTGCTGATGGAATGGTCTCGAACCGCGCATTGAGTCCCTACAACTGGCCTAGCGGTCGTGGTGGGCCGTGACCTTTTGTTGGAAAGGTCGTCAAGGAACGTTATCTTTTTTTCCTGGCGTTTGGCCTTCAAAGCCAACTTATTTCATAGTATTCGAATGCGCCGCTATTTAGAAGCTATTTGTCATCGGAGGCCGAACTGTGTTCGACGGAAGGAACTTACCTCGCAAGCCAAAGACTTTGTTCGTGAAGCAATTGGAGCTTAAGACCCTTGGCGTTGGAGGAAATTTCGGGGGTTACTGAGGGAGTCCAGGATTAAGTGGTCCTCGGGAAGCCAGCCTATTCTTATGGGCCGGACTATATGGGCTACTTACCGAACACTGGAAGATTCGAAGGCCCAGTCTCCAAGATGGAAGCTTCGGGAAGCACGTCTTGCGCTCCATGTTTGATGTAGCAAATAGGCATGTTTATCTCTTCGGCATGTAATCGACCATGTGTAAACCCTAGGCATCCTCGGCGTCTATATAAGCCATAGGGTTTTACGGTATAGGGACAGAACAACTCATCTAGGGTTAGCTATTCGATCTCGAGGTAGATCAACTCTGTAACCCCCCATATCATCAATACAACCTAGCAGGATGTAGCGTATTACCTCCATAGGAGGGACCGAACTTGCGTAAGTCTGTGTTCCCTTTGTCTCCTGTTACCATTGATACTAGTCTCACAGTTCAGGACCCCCTACCCGAGATCCGCCGGTTTCGACACCGACACTCACCACCCACTTGGTAGCCACAGTCGAAGACTTAACCGACATGCTGGACTATGCCTCCGAGGAGGCAGAATGCATGGATGAGGAGGATTGCGCTCCCACCCCCATTAACACCGGGCGATGGGCCGCCACCTCCACATATGACATCTACATGGTAGACACTATCATCGCTAACGGCGAGACATGCCTAATAACGATGGCGACAAGTCGGACGAAGCGTCGTCAAGGCACCGGAAGCCGCATAAACGGTCAAAAGGAAAAAAGGGGAGGAAAGCTATCATCGGCACCGGCGACGGAGATACCCTGGAAGACCTCGGCGATCCGGATCTCCCTGAAAACCCGCTAGAGGGTCAGGAGAGGCCTGAAGACCAACGCAATCCCGATGACCTTAACGATTCCGAGGACGACAACTACCTCCCCATGTCGAGGAGGAGGACATCCCGGAAGCCGATGACTTTGACACCCCTGATAATCTTGAAGATTAGCAACTATTCAGGCAACAGCTCATTGCCACGGCCCGCAGCCTGAAAGCAAAATAACGACAACTCAAAGCCGAACAAGACGACCTCAATGATCAATGGACGAGAGTCCTCTCAGCCAAGGAAGGATATGGTACTGGTCTATTGGACCAACCTAAGATCTATCCACGCAGAAGGTTGCTACCGCAATTCGATGACGAGCTCACTGATACTCCATCTCCCAAACATACCCCATACGATAAGCCAAACCGACCTCCGCGTGAAAGAGACATGATGGCTGAAGACACCGGTTATAGTCCGGTGATGCCCCGAAGATGGGGAAATGAACCACTAGATCATGATGATAGGTTTGACCTACAACACGACCTGGACTATAGAGCAGGTCATACGAGATCCATCTATGGATCCAGAGGGTACTCAGCCGATAGACGGGACGGGTACAAACCCTAGCTCGATCGCACCAATAGAGGCCGGGAATGCAACCGGTCTAGAACAGACGCCGAATACCGGCGTGACATAGCTCGGGCCAGAGGCTCCGCCCACCCACTGTCTTTGACAGAAGAGGTGATCTAGCATCAGTTCCCAGAGGGGTTTAAACCCGTGAACATAGAGCAGTATGATGGGACAACTGGCCCAACTGTATGGATTGAGGACTTCCTCCTCCACATCCACATGGCGCGAGTAGACAATAACCACGCCATCAAATATCTCCCCCTAAAACTCAAGGGGCCAACTTGGCACTCGTTAAATAGCCTCCCAGAAAACTCCATTAGATGTTGGGAAGAACTAGAAGGTGCATTCCGATCTAACTTCCGGGGCACCTATGTTTGGTTGCCGGATTCCTCTGACCTAAGCAACGTCGTTCAGAAGCCCGGAGAGTCTACGTGGAAATTCTGGAATTGGTTCTTGACCAAGAAAAACTAGATTGTTGACTGCCCGGACACTGAGGCAATAGCCTCCTTCCGGGACAATATTAGAGATGAACGGTTGGCCCGCCAGCTTTGCCAGGATAAACCTTGGACTATGTCCACCCTTACATCACTCATGACCCGCTTTTGCATAGGCGAGGATAACTGGCTAGCAAGACGCAGCCACAACTTCGATGATCCCAGAACCTCCGAAGTTCGAGACAACAATGGAAAACCAAAGTTCCACAAGAACAAGCGTCGGCACAACAATACTGATGCCGATGACACGGCTATTAATGCCGGCTTCCACAATTCCCGACCTGGGCGACGGAAGAAGCCTCCTAAAGGCAATCACGACGGACCCACCCCCCTTGAGAAGATCATGGAAAGGCCTTGCCAAATCCACGGCACTCAAGAGAAGCCCGCCAACCACACGCATCATAACTATTGGGTGTTCAAACAGGTCGGCAAACTCATGCCTGAGGATCAAGGCAAGAGCTCTCGCAACGAGGATGTGGATGATCCTCAGGGTCCGATGGGTGGTCGACAGAAGAAATTCCCTGCAGAGGTCAAAACAGTAAACATGATATACGCCACTCATATACCCAAGAAGGAGAGGAAGTGTGCCCTTTGAGAGGTTTACGCCGTAGAGCCTGTAGACCCGCAGTATAACCCATGGTCGGCATACCTGATCACCTTTGATCGATGTGATCACCCGACCTGTATCCGTCATGGGGGTTCGGCCGCCCTCGTCCAAGACCCCATTATAGACGGGTATCACCTCACAAAAGTCTTAATGGATGGAGGAAGTAGCCTTAACCTGATCTACTCAGACACGGTGAAAAAGATGGGTATAGATCCGTCAAGGATCAAACCCAGCAACAATACCTTCAAAGGAGTGATTCCAGGTGTTGAGGCCCGTTGCATGGGCTCCGTAAGCCTAGAAGTAGTGTTCGGCTCACCCGACAACTTTCAAAGTGAAGACTTGATCTTTGACATTGTACACTTCCGCAGCGGTTATCATGCCTTGCTTGGCCGAACAGCGTTCGCTCGCTTTAACGCCATCCCGCACTACGCATACCTCAAGCTCAAGATGCCCGCCCGAAAGGGGTCATCACTGTTAATGGCAACACCAAGCGCTCGCTCCGAACTGAGGAACATGCGTTGGCCCTAGCGGTCGAATTCAATTACAACGATGATCGGCAAACTCCGACATCTGCCCTAAAGGCACGCAAGGTTGGGAAGCGAGCCAGGCTTCAGCCCAATCTCTCAGAACCCTCCTCTCCCCTTAAATAGGGACTCACCCCACAACTCACAACCCTAGGACCAACGAAGTATGTGCCAAGGAGGCACAACTTTGCACTTAAAATTCTATGGGCGGCGGTGGGGAAAAAGGGGTAAGAGTTCGGCTGAACCGAACTACTACCATCAAAATGTCTTCGGACACAATGCAGGTACCATCAAAGGGCTTGCCAAAGGTGTAAAGCTCATCCACACTTCGGCGACTTCTCAAGACCTTGTTTGCAAGATCCGCTCACGGAACAGTACCACCCATTGAGGATCACCACTCCCTAGGAGACGCAAGAATAGACAAACGATAGGGCACACCGAGGACTTAAGGTCACCAATCGAAGACCCCTCGTACAACCACTCCTATAAAATACTTGTAATACTTGTAAACAGTTGCTTCAGCAATCCAAGCAATAAGTGTTGTTGAGAAAAATACAACATCACTATATGTGTTTGTCTCGTTGTCCTTTTTGGCACATATTTTATTTTCTCTCTCTTCTCGCGAAACTATCGGTATATGATGATGCAACCGGCTGCTAGACCGAGGGATTGAGTTTAAAAAATCGCCTTATGTACAACTGACTATGCGTTCGACGTCATGGAATTTGCTTTATATGCATTGGTTTTGAACTATGCCATAGGTCAATAATTTGGTTGCCCGGCTCTTGTGCTTGCCCCTTCACGTTCTACTAGTTAGGCTAAAAGGGCAAAGGGAGAACCTCTACGATTGTGTTTCCGGCTAGCCTGGTCAAACACCTCATAGGAGAAAGCTGGAAACTGACTGTCATGGTATGCGAGTACCGGTATGCGAATCCGAGCCTAAGTGTTATACTCATGACCTCGACAGAGGTCATCCCGTGTCATACGATGGGTTTGGTATTCGTACAAACCATGTGATATTGGCTTTAGCCGCGGATCATCCAAATATCACAAGTCACTGGGGGCTAGTCACCAGCCTCCCACAGTCCTTTTGGCGCTCCTATGGCTAAGTGATAGAAATAAAGCACTATGGTCTGATTGTCTAGTCTACCACACACTACCGCCTTAGGGTACTGATAGTTCGGCTCAGGGTTATAGTCTGTAACTAGAGACACCCCACATAGTATCTACATGGGGGCTAAAGCCGATGACTTGTAGCTTTCAGTTTAAACAGCCACATAGGAGTTATAAAGGAATGCAAAACATTAAAAACATGATAATCCATGCATAACAAATATACAAGCATTCAAAGGTCTTCGGGCATATTACAACGCATTTAATCATACATGTCCTCATTTGAACAATACGACTCTATCGCCCGAGCACCCTCCATTACTCCGGAGAAGTACAGCTCGGATCACCTATGCTCTTTCCCAGGAGAAGGTGGGGCGGTGGCTATCTTCATTATATCTAGCCCCGGCTAATGCACCGTGTCCATTGCAAAGGCCAACCGAGTTCCCTCGATGCAGGAGGAGTGCCTTTGTGCATCAAGACGGGGCAAGGCATCAATCTGCTTCTGCACCAAGCGCTGCTTGGTAGTGGCTTGTTGGGCCATAGCCGGATGCCAAGATCCTTCATGGCCAGATCCGCCATCCGGTGTAGCTCCATCATCTGCTTCAGCTGCTCAACAAGGAGAGGAGAGCGCTTGGGGGCTTCAAACTACGCCCAGAATAGACGAGCCTCATCTCCTTCTCCCCGCAAAGCATTGAGCTGATTATCGTCCGCCACGCTCTTCTGGAGGTCGAAGTAGGCGCCTAAGGAACGCCACACCAACGTAAGCAACTCGAAATTGCTATCCCCGAAGACACACTGCAATAAGTATGGCTTACCATCTGTTATAACCTTCTCTTGGCAGACTTGCTCCTCAAAGAATCTCCTATCCACCCTCTCCTTTTGGAGTTCGGTTTTCAGGGTGGATAGTTCGATGGCCTGCTCCTTGCTTTTCTGCTCAAGGGCCTCGCACTTGTGGCTGGATGTGGGGACCCCGACTCATAAGTCATGATCACCGAATGAACATGTATAGTGATCCCAGAGATCAATGCTCACTGAACACACAGAAGCTAAATAACAAGAGACTTACATCCACATTTAGCATCTTACACAAATAAAGACCATGAAGGTCTAGTCTTACATAGATAGGGCCGCGAGGGCCAATCACTTAAACATTCAAGCAGCGGAAATCTTGATCGAAAGCGTGAAGCCATGCCATCTGCCTTAATCCTATAGGCATTCTGACAGGGAAGTATCCTAGTTTGCATGTTCGTCACCAATGAACTCTTCACCGTACTCCCGTTCTTCCATGCCTGGCCAATTAAATAACCAGTGGCAAGCCGATGAGTACTTTGAATGCACTCCCAAGCAACCCATGTTGTGGAGCAAGGTATAACAATGCATGATATAGCACTAATAGATATTTTGGAGAAAGCTAATTTTTGAATGTAATGACATGATCAAGTAACTAGGTAAGCATGCATCAACAGTTGGTAGATATCCATATGAACAAGTTATAGATACCATCATAAACAGGGGGTTGAGAATTTCATGCTCAATCATCAAGTCAAGTCATCTTGTGTCATCCACACACACATACACATGCCAAGTTTAGTAAACATTTGGACGTAGCACAAGAGCGGTCATCCAACTGTCCTCGACCATGGACACGGCTATTCGAATAGTTTTACACTCTGTAGAGGTTGCACGCTTTACCTACAAGACTTGGGGAACTTTCGTGTCATCCAAGACTCGCGGTATATTACATACCCGAGATAAGCACCCGAACAATGCCTTTCCCAGGGTGATACTATACAAAGAGTCCACTCGTTGGTGCCATCCCTCATGATATACATCACATGTATCATCCATGAGGGCACGCAATGGTGTGTCGGGTGCCTGTAAAGATAGTGCATGGCCTTCCACTTCCGGGACGACCCCGTCTCAAGAGTGACCACTTCACTCTTGCCACTGGTAATGCGGGCTCCCATAGTAATCAACAAAGTCCCGTCCCATAAGGGGTATCGTGGTCATACATGTAAGGTTGGAATAACGGTCGCAACTTACACCAATCCGTTTTCGAAAACCACACACACTCACTTGCTCCGGTACACCACTTCTTATCAAGTGTCTACCTAGCTCATCAACATCTCCCTCGGGCATTAGTGGCACCCCACGGGGTTTTCAAAAATTCTTTGAAATCATCTCTTTATATCCGTCACCATGCATAATCCCGAACCCACTTGCGTAGCATCTACTAGCATCCTATGTGCACCCACCCGCAAAACCCTCATAAGGTGGTAGGGTCATGCATGATGCAAGTGTCAACAGCAAAAGTATCGGAAGCAACCCACCGAAGTGGTCACTACTCCACAGGATCAAATATGACGAAAGTAAAGTGCTATATGACATGGAATAAAAATGGTATCCTAACATGGTCAAAGGTTGCTTGCCTGGCTCAACAAAGTCTTCGGGGTCTTGAAAGTCTTCGGGTCCAAATCCCTCGTCAATAGCGCAATCTATCATCATGGTAAATAGCGATAATAATAAGCATCACACAAAAACAGAGCACACAAGCTACTATTAAAATGCTACCACATTCTGATAAATACTAAAAACTATAATAAAAGTATCATCTAGGGTTTTGCTATGAAAACATTTTTGAAAACTAATAAACAAAGGGAAAAAGATGCCAAAATAGATTTTAAAATAAAACAGTGTATAAAAAGTATTTAACATTTTTCACAAATGGCACTATTAAATTCTATGGAATATTCTAGGATTTATGGTGGAAAAATATTTGTCATTGGATTTATTTTTTCCCTATGGGATTTTTGGTAAACACGAAAAAAAGAAAAAGAAAATGGGCATTGTGCCTACCCCAGAGGCAGCAAGCTGCTGGGCCGGCCCAGTGGCCAACCAGGCCAGGCGCGCTGGCACCCCCTGCTCGTGTCAGGTTTCAAACCTGGCGGGGCGGGGCCTAGTGGCCAGGGAGAGAGATAGAGAGAGGGGAAGGTGAGAGGCCGACAGGTGGGGCCCCCCTATCGGATCCTTCTCCCACCTCAGGATAGAGAGGAGAGGCCCTCACCAGCAGCGGTGTAGGGCACGGCAACGACGGGCGAGTGCGGGGTTGGGCTCGTGGTCGAGACGCCGATACCTTAGAGGTCAAAGGAGCATCGGAGGTGGCCGGTGTCACCAACGGCGAGCACCCACGGCGAAGGAGCTTTGGGTGGAGTACGCGTCGGTCACCCTATGCTTCAAACGGAGGGGAACGGGTCATGGCATTGAGGGGGACCCAATGGGACAGGAATGGGGGTCGGAGAGGGGATGTACCCGGAGATCTACGGTGGCACCGCCACGGCGGAGCTTCGGTTAATCTCGTGCACGGGCCTCGGGGGGATGAGCTGGTGAAGCAGGGCCGATTTGGTGGAGAAGGGGGTCAGCAGAGGGGAGGAAAGGACTCGGGGGTGGCTAAATAGCCAGCCCTCGGTCCACCGTGGACGTGTGCGCTGGCGATGATGCAGGCAAGGCTACAGGCCATGGGGGCTTGTGGGGATGGGTCAAGGGTGCCCCTGGGCGTTGCCTAGGACCAGTGAAAGGAAGAGAGAGAGCGAGGGAGGGCCCTAGCGCCCGCGCGTGTGAGCTCATCTGTTGGCCGGCTAGGCTACCGCCGTGCGCGAGCAAAGGGGGACAACAGAGGTGGAGGGAGGAGGGGCCCGACCTCCTGGCGCTTTGTGGACGTCAAGGGGCGGTCGAGGGACATGCTCCCTCATCCCTAGGTTGTCGGGGGCTTGGGATTGGGGCGGCTATAGTGCGGGAGCGCACTATAGCGCACTCCAGAGCGCCCATATGTCCGACAGTGGCATAAAAATGGGCACCCACGTGTCCATTAGTGTCTTGGAGGTTCCAAATATGCCCATGAGCTAGAAAGAGCTAGGGGATAGGTAAGGGTGATGAAATGGAGTAGGGGAGAGGTTGAAATGCTCCTGTCATGGGGAAACAGAGGGTAAAAATGGGGGTTTTACCCCACCCATTATTAAGCTGAGGCCACACAAGTTTTACTGGAAGTAGCAGGTAACCCTAAGAGGTTGTGGTAAAAATTTGAGAGCAAGGGGAAGAGTAGAAGTGGTGAAACAGTAGTTTTTAGAAATGGCCAGAAGGTGTTTGATGGATATTAGGGCAAGCAAATGGACATTTCTTGCCATAGGACTTGACAGGGTCAAATGGTGGTTAGAAATAGGCATGTCCACCAAGTTTGAGCTTGATTGAATAAAGTTCACAATTTAACTTTGTGAAACCCTAGAAATCAACAGAATTTGGGTTCTATAGATCTACTCATGCTAAGCTAATCCCCTTGATGCACCACTTAGGGTAGCATCATTATTTGGTGATTAGAACATGTCCACAAAGTTTGGGGTCAAGGGAAGAAACTTCACAATGTAAACCCTCTCAAATTTGAATCTGGGCACGGAGGGTTTTTGAATAGTTTGATGAATCAAATCAACTTGGATTGAGATTAAACCTTGCACGATCATCACCTATGACATTGTTGACTTGCTAGAATTTTCTTGGAATTTATTGAGAATATTTCTTATAGAAATATTCCAAAAGCTTGATTTGGACAGAAAGAGTTTTGAGAAAAGGGGGTCCACCCAATTTGAGGACTTGTAGTACAAACCTCATCTCAGGTATTTTTGAAAACCTAATTTGAATAAATCCTTTTTGGTAAAAAATAATATTAGATAAAAATAGTTTTGGGAACTATTCACATGGCATGATAATTGGGCAAGAAGTTTGGGTCAAGGAAGATGAATATGGAGTGGGATGGAATCTAAGAATGCCATACACAACAACCAAACAAGCAACAATTCAAACAAGCACAAGTACTGAAAAAGTTTTAATTGGCTCCAAATTTTGTAAATCCAAGCATAACAAGGTGATACAAACACAAGGTGTGACAGACCTACCCCCCTTACAAGAATCTCGTCGCCGAGATTGCTAGGCTAAGCGATAAAAATATAAGGGAACTCAGATCTAAGATAGTCTTCATGCACCGAGGTTGCTTTAGCTTCGGTGTGGTTGCTCCATTGGACCTTGGAGTACTTGATGGTGTGGCTTAGAGTGCAACGTTCTGCCTCATCCAGAATGCGAACTGGCCTCTCACGATAAGTGAGGTCTGGCTGAAGATCGATGGCTTGATGGTCGATGTCCTTGTAGAGATCGGGGCGGTTGGGAACTTGGAGACACTTCCAAAGTTGTGACACGTGAAAGACGTTGTGCACATGTGATAGCTCGGGAGGGAGATCTAGCTGGTAGGCAACTTCTCCTCACCTGTCGGTGATCTTGAAGGGGCCGATAAACCTTGGTGCAAGTTTTCCCTTGACGTGGAATCGCTTGGTTCCTTTGAGAGCCATGACACGGAGGTAAACATGGTCTCCAATATGGAAACTCATGTCCCGACGGTGAGAGTTGGCATAGCTCTTCTGCCTAGTCCTAGCGGTCTCGAGTCACTCTCAGATGAGTTGAACTTGCTCTTCTGCTTCGCAGAGGATATCTGGGCCAAAGAATAGCCCTTCTCCGGTTTCCGACCAGTTGAGGGGAGTATGGCACTTGCGTCCATAAAAGACCTCAAATGGTGCCATATGAAGGTTCGACTGATAGTTGTTGTTGTAGGAGAACTCGGCGAACAGTAGGAAATCTTCCAACTTGGCTCCATATGACAAAACGCAGGCATGGAGCATGTCTTCGAGTATCTGATTTACTTGTCCTGTTTGTCCACTGGTCTGAGGGTGAAAAGTAGTGCTGAAAGAGAGCTTGGTTCCCAAGGCTTCTTGGAACCTATTCCAGAACCTTGAGATGAACTGGATGCATCGGTCTAATAAAATCTCCTTAGGAACTCCGTGGAGGCTTACAATCCGGTTGATGTAGAGGTTGGCCAATTGGTCCCATTATAGGTCATCCTGACGGGAATGAAGTGGGCTACTTTGGTCAGGTGATCAACAATGACCCAAATGGAATCATGTCCTTTACTCGACCTTGCTAAACTGGTGATGAAGTCCATTCCGACTTTGTCCCACTTCCATTCAGGCACTTTTAGAGGCTGCAATAGCCCAACGGGTCGCTGGTGCTCATCTTTGACTCTCTGGCATATATCACACTTGGCGACAAAGGTGCCTATCTCCCGTTTCATGCCATGCCACCAGAATCTTGCCTTGAGGTCTTGATACAATTTGGTTCCTCCAGGATGGATGGAGTATGGAGTGCCATGAGCTTCTTACAAGATCAGGTTCTTGAGATCCTCTTTGTTGGGTACGCAGATGCGATTCCCGAACCATACACCTCCTTGTTCATCCACTAGGAATCCTGGGGCCTTGCCTGCCTTTATCTTCCTCTTGATGCCTTCAATGGTCTTGTGTCCCTTGTGAGCTTCTTTGAAATCATCCATCAAGGTAGGCTTTGCTTCGAGGTTGGCGAGGAATCCAGGTGCAACTAGTTCCAAGCCGAAGTTCTCGATCTCTTCATATAGGGCGGGTAGCCTTTCCTTAATCATGGCATTCAAGGAACAAGCCTTTCTACTTAAGGCGTCTGCTACCACGTTGGCCTTTCCGGGGTGGTATTGAACACTGAGGTCATAATCCTTGATAAACTCCAACCATCTTAGCTGCCTCATGTTCAATTCCCTCTGAGTGAAAATATACTGCAAACTCTTGTGGTCTGTGTATATCTCACATCGCTTCCCCAGAAGGTAATGTCGCCATGTCTTCAAGGCATGAACCACGGCTGCCAACTCGAGATCATGAGTAGCGTAGTTCTGTTCATGAGGATGTAGCTGTCTAGATAGATATGCTACAACTCTGCCTTCTTGCATCAGAACACCTCCAAGCCCAGTTCTCGATGCATCACAATATATCACAAACTCCTTGTGAATATCGGGGGTGGCCAAAACTGGGTTGTGGTCAATCTCTTCTTGAGCTCCTGGAAGCTTTCCTCGCACTTAGCTGTCCATTCAATCCTCTTGTCTTTCTTCACAACTGGGTCATGGGTCGGGCAATGCTCGAGAACCCTTCCACGAACTTGTGGTAATATCCTGCGAGTCCAAGGAATCTCCGGACTTCCTTCACGGTGGTTGGGGATTGCCATTCAGTCACGGCTTCAATCTCGGCAGGATCCACTGATAATCCTTCAGCAGTCAACATATGACCCAAGAATCCAACTTCATGCAGCAAGAATTCATAGTTGTTGCACTTGGCATAAAGCTGGTGCTCTCGAAGCTTATCTAGGACCAATCTCAAGTGTTGCTCATGCTCGTCTTCAGACTTGGAGAAGACGAGTATGTCATCTATGAAGACGACAACAAACTTTTTCAAGTACTCCATGAAGACTTTATTCATGAGGTACATGAAGTAGGAAGGGGCATTGGTTAACCCAAATGACATGATTGTGTATTCATACAGGCCATACCGGGTTAGAAATGTCGTGTCCGGAATGTCTTGGGGTCTGATCTTCAGCTTATAGTACCCAGACCTAAGGTCAATCTTGGAGAACGCCTTGGCTCCGTTCAACTGATCGAAAAGGTCTTCAATCTTGGGGAGTGGGTACTTGTTCTTTATTGTGACTTCATTGAGAGAACGGTAATCGACACAGAGTCTGATAGTTCCATCCCTTTTTACACAAATAGAACAGGTGATCCCCAAGGAGAGGCACTAGGGCGAATGAATCCTTTTCTGAGTTGCTCTGCCAGTTGTTTCTTTAACTCAGACAACTCTTCGGATCCCGTCCTATAGGGCTTCATATAGATGGGCCTGGATTTGGGCATTAGCTCAATGATGAACTCAATGTCGCAGTCAGGAGGCATCCCGGGCAGCTCATCAAGAAATTCATCCAGGTATTCACATACCACTGGCACTTGATTCAATTCAATCCCCGATAGACAGTTAGCCCGAGGGCTTGACTGGAGGTAGGGTTGGGAACATACTTGACTTCCACTCCTTGGCTATTGGCCATGTTAACAATCCTCTTAGCACAGTCTAGCAAGCCTTGGTGCTTCGTCAACGAATTCATGCCAAGGATGACATCCAAGCCTAGTGAATCTAGAACTATAAGGTATGGTAGGAAGTCTACCATGTTGATGTTAATCTCAACTCCCTTACAACCTATCCCAGACTTCATAACTGATCCCAGGGTTTGTATCAACATACAACTACCCAGGGGTGTAGGTGTCATGCCACTCTCTAATGCAAACTTTTGGGTGACAAAAGAATGCGAAGCTCCACAATCAAACAGTATTATTGCTGGGGTTGAGTTGATGAGGAATGTACCCAGTATGACGTCAGGGTCTTCCTGGGCTTCCTCGGCGGTGACGTGATTCACATGACCCTTTCCATTGTTGGGATGGTTGCGGGGAGATGGGTTCCTTGGTGGTGCTCCACGTCCTTGACCTTGGTTGGGCGCATTGGGGCGCGGGGCATCTGACTTCTTGTTGGGGCATAGCTTAGAGATGTGTCCCGACTGACCACACCCAAAACAAGTGACTTGTCCAGGGGTTTTGTTGTAGTTTCTACCGCCGTTGTTGTTATTTAGGTTTTTGTAAGCTGGCCTGGGATTGGCATACTGCCGAGGCTGGTAGATCGGATGAGGCACAGGAGGTCTAGCCACTTGTGGCCGATAGGTCGGCTTGGCTAGGGCTGGCTATCAGGGGCGAGACTTGATGTTGCTAGGGCTACCTTTGCTGATCATCTTGCGCTTGCGAGTGTCGTCTATGGCACGATGCTCGTCTTCTAGCATGAGGGCCTTGTTCACCAGTTCGAAAAAGGTACAACAGTCACAGACGATGAGCTGATACTACAGGGTCTGTTGAAGTCCTTCCATGAAGCGTTCCTTCTTGGCAGCCTCCGTGTTGACATCTTTAGGTGCATACCTTGATAGCAGGTTGAACTTCTGCAGGTACTCCTTGACAGAGCCACTTCCTTGCTTCAGTGCTTGGAATTGTCTCTTCTTGATAGCCATAATCCGAGAAGGAATGTGGGCGGTGCGGAATCCTTCCATGAAGTCATCCCAAATGATCACACGTTCACCTTGCATGACCTTGAATCCATCCCACCAAGCTCAGGCGGTACCTCCGAGGCAGTGAGAGGCATAAAGCACCTTCTCATGGTCCTCATTCCAATTGACCCGGGCAAGGAGGCCCTCGATGGTGTGGATCCAGTCGTCAGCATCCAAGGGTTCAACGGTCTTGGTGAAGGTTGGAGGTGAATTCCTCATGAACTCAGACAGAGTGGAGCGGCCATTGCCATTCCTGCATTGTTGTTGGTTGTTCACAAGGGCCTGAGCCATCTACTAAATAGCAGCATTGTTGGCTTGGCGTTCCTCCCGGAGAACTTGGAGAAACTGAGTTATGGTCATGTTCTCTGGTGGAGGTTGTGGTGGGGGAATGTCGCCTTGTGGCTGCTCCTGGTGTCCTCCAGCGTGAGCAGTCCCACCAGTGCCCTAATGCTAGCTTGAGTTGCCGGCTTCAGGGTTGGCTAAGGTGCTATTGTGGGTAGCAGTCACCATCCTGTTTGGAGCAGCCAAGTCAAACAACTAGGATAGGCGAGAGGAAAAGCAACAATGGAAAAGCGCGCCGAAGGGGGTTGGTTGAGTGCAAGTGTGTTGAAACAAAGTTCAAAGGACCAACACATATATTAAGATAAGATAGACGATGGATCGCTTACATGTTGCCTAAGGCAAAAGCACGACTTGCATCAGAACACAAATAGCAAAACAATCAACAAGCACACATGGTTTCATATGAATCATTACACGGACTCGACTTCGCATGAGGGGTACATGACTTATCCTACTCTAGGGGTTCTCAGACTCAGGTGGTGGAGTGCTCGGTCTTGTAGTCACGCTCCTCTAGGTCTTCCTCCTATTCATCATATGAACGGGCATCATTCCCGGTCGACGGGGTCGGGGAACAAGGAGATCCATCCCGATGGTGCTTCGTCAGCGGGTCAGTGAAGAGCTCACGGTACTCCTTCGCACTCATGCAATGATGACGTGTGGGTGCATCTCTAGCTGGGGGTACTCCTCCTCTGTAACCGACAGTTGGTCGTCCCTCGGGGGCTCCATCCTTCTTGATCTTGTCTGGCTTCGTCTTGGCTTGTCGAAGTAGCTCTCGGGTGTGGTGAAGTTCCTCGCGGAGCTTCACTGACTCCTTAATCAAGTGGTGAGCCAGACTGTTGTTAGAGAGGCTAAAGTATGTCTGGAATCTGAGGGGTGTCCCATCCTCCTTAGATGGAACCAACGTCCAACTCTTTCCAATATCATCCTTCCTGAAGGGTAGATAGCGAGTAGCTGGTTCGTCAGCCATCTCTGGGATGATCCCTCGAAGGTGGATGAGTGCCTTCCATGTGGCTGTCTCGACTGCGAGTGTCATGGTCTCCATCTGTGGTCCTTCAAAGAACCAACTAGTCGGGGAGTTGTTTTCCTTCATGTTGTAGGATCGAGAGAAGGGTGTCCAGAGGGGCGGTGAATAGACTACTAGCAGAAATTTAAAACCTAACCTTTTCCCAAGTTAATTGGTTGGCAAATTTAACTATTTTAGCAAGTCTAGCAATTCTAACATCCCTAAACATGCATGTCTATAAGTATTGCAGCGGAAAGTAAAGACATTGCACATACAAGTAAAGAGATGGGATAGGAAGATCAAACGCAATAGGAGACGCAAGGATTTTTCCCGTGGTTCCGATAGGTGGTGCTATCGTATGTCCACGTTCATGGAGTCTTCAACCCAAAGAGGGTAACAGTCGCGAGAGTCCACGGAGGGCTCTACCCACGGAGGGTTCCACGAAGAAGCAACCTTGACTATTCCATGCGGCTTCCATCCACGAAGGACAAGCCTCACTATGGGTAGATCTTCACGAAGTAGGCGATATCCTTGCCCTTACAAACTTTTTGGTTTACTCCACAACATGAAGTAGGAGGCTCCCAAGCGACACCTAACCAATCTAGGAGGCACCACCCTCCAAAAGGTACTAGGCTCGGTAATGATGACGAATTCCTTGCTCTTGTGCTTCAAGATGATAGACTCATCAACACACAATCACTCTCTCAAGGATTTGGCTTGGTAGAAGAGATGGGATTGGTGGAAAGCAACTTGGGGAGGCTAGAAATCAAGATCCATATGGTTGGAGTGGAAGATCTTGACCTCAACACAAGGGTAGGTGGTTCTCTCTCAGAAAATCTGATAGGATAGGTGTGGAATAGTTCTGAGTGCTTCTCTTTTGAGTGGGTGGTGGTGAAGGGTATCTATAGGCATCTCCAAAATTCTAACCATTACACAAAATGACCAACTTTGTGACACCGATGTGTTAATCTCGGTGGTACCGAAGTGATCAAAAGGTGGCAACTTTTGAATCTCGGTGAGACCAATATATGAAACTCGGTTGCACCGATAAGGTGACCAACGGTCGGATTTACCAATCTCGGCGACGCCGATTCACCATTCTCGGTCGGACCGAAAATGTGAATTTGCGTAACAGAATCTTGGAAACCCAACTCGATGGCACCGAGTGCAGTGTTGGCTACACCGAAGTGTTATGGTTTGGCTGAGTCTGTCTAGGGTTTGGAATCGGTGGCACCGGGATAGGAATGTTGATTGCACCGATTTTGCATATTTGGCTTAGGACAGACTTTGGTGGGAGAGTTTGTGGATGTTTTGGTGACTGTCACTTGTGCACATTTGAGCATATTGTTCACCATCAAAACTTTACCCCCTTTTAATAGTATTGGCTTTCCTATGGACTCAAAGTGATTTCTCACAAATGTCAAATGTAGAGTCCTCTTGCTTCAAGCTTGGCCAACCTATTTCCTTGAATCTTTGTGTAATTCCACAGTCTCCATAATCCTTTTGCCAACTCAACTCTACTGGAGATATGCCCTAGAGGAAATCATGTATGATGATATTTCCTATGTGTTTATGAATAAAGATAGTCCTTGGACAATACCATATGTGTATTAATAAATATGTGACTTATTTGTGAGTCTATGCATTGTATGATAACTGACCTAATGGTCCCTAGTCCAAAGGGTTGTGTGGACGCACAACTAATTAGACTAGCATATGACACGGTGGATGCTTTGGTCTCACTGACCATGTAGCATTGGATGCTAGCCGGATAATATGGACTCAGAAAGGTCTGGTCGGATTTGAAAGAGTCGGATCCGAGTCGAGATAAGGTTTGAGTTGGACAAACCCAACTATGAGACATAGCTATAGGTCATGTGTGAGTCTCTAGTACAACATACGTTCTACGTCCTAAGACCTGAGTTGGCGCATGTACTCGGGATGGTGACAGATTTTCTTTGGGCCGGCCAAACGCTACTCCATGAGTGGGTAGTTACAAAGGTAGGTTTTGGGCTTGTCCAGACCCATGCTACGAGACATGGTCGAGCAAGATGGGATTTGCCCCTCCTACTAGGAGAGATATACTCTGGGCCCCTCGAGTGATCCGACCTGGATAAGCATGGCCATGCGATGAGGATTATGAGATAATCCGAATGTTGGTCGGATTCACCGGAACGAGAAAGAGGTCGTGCTGCAACAATGCTGACCATGTCGCCTTGTGCACGACAACATATATCGTGCGGCAAAGGGAACAGAAGTGTGAAGTACAGGTTCGCCTAACCAGCTTCATCGGACACTTGGAGTCAGCATGTTTTGCTAGAGGCCCCTAATGACTGGTCGAGTCGGATGTGATCTGACTCGCGACAAAGTGAACAAGAACCTAAAGGATCGTGCGCTTAAGGGAAGGAACACGTGGTCTTTAGGATCCGTCCGAGGCCCAAGAGTTGAGCCCACGCCGGATGCCTATATATAGTGGAGGTGCGGCACACCCATCCGGTTGAGCGCTTCGGTGCCGTCATTAGGGCTTTGCACGTGTTGCAACTAGCCACCTCCACTCGCCGTCGCCGACCGTGTGATTGGACCTAGCAGTCCGTTGTATGGGTGTTCGTCCTGCACGCGTGGATACCATTAGAGCGGTGCACTTGTGCCACTCTGGCGAACCTATACGTGGGATCCGGCGACCGGCTTTTGAAGGGAGATGGACAAGGAGGAGACGTACCACATGAACCCAATGCCCCAACTCTACTTCCGCTGCACGGCACTGCGCGTCTAGTGGTAACGAACTGTGATCCATCTCTATAGCATGTTCTTGGATGTTCTGCGTGTAGGAAAATTTTAATTTGCATGAGATGCACCTACGATAGAACCCAACAGTGGTATCAGAGCCTCTGCTATAGGTTTTGGATTCAGATCGGTAGCATATGTGATATGTGGCGGCGGTGGATGTTATATGTCATCGTTCATGAGATTGGTTATGTGCACGGTTGATGAGATCAACTGCACATTGGGATCGTTGAGGCTATGTTTTTTGTCAATCGGAGTCGATGAGGTCATGACACAACCTATCCCTACCGGACGGTATCCTCCATCGGGGTTAACCGTGAAACGTAAATCCAAAATTGGGTTCGCAATGATCGTTGAGATTGGTCAGATTAGAAAATTTGGCATGATCAGAGTGTAGATGCGATCTGTGATTTCCGAAAATGTCGTGTGCGTAGCGCCTTGTATTTCATACACGATCACACAAACCGGTAGAATGTGATTGTATGCATAAGTTTGTTTTGCAGGTTTGATGTGAATAGTATGGCTCATATGTATGGGATGCATGTGTGTAATTTAACATGACATGCATGTCATGATTGTCAGCCGGTAGGAGCCAAAGTGTTGTTACTATATTGTATAACGACCTGCGTGTCGACTTGTGATTCTCTATAAATTCATTTCTAGTTGTAGTAGGAGGAGGACAGAGATCAAGTTCGAGGCTTTCGCGTCCTGGCGAGACGGACAAGATGGAGTCCCGCCTTGGTCATCGGAGTTGGAGCCAACCTGGAAGGATTTCCATGAAGGATCCATACTATTTCACATATTTATGTTTATATGTGCTTGATATTGCTTCTTTTTTGTATGCATGTTAGTATGGTAGAAATATCCCTCATTAATATCAAGCACATTGCCATTCCGGATGTTGCACCTTCGCACATCAAGTACGTCTAGTGATGGGCTCATAAAATTGAGGTGCTACTAGGTGTCCTTGAACTGGAGGGTTCGTGTCGGACACGGACATGCACTACATCAGGTTAACTTGACATGGCTATCAAAACAGTTTTGGGCCTTGTGGCAGAGAAGGTTGGGAGCCGGGATATGAGATACCTACCCAACCGACAGGAGTCATATAGAGATATGATTAGCAAGGAGTTTCTTACCGAATAGGCAAGTTGGCTAGCAGTGATGCTAAAGCTCACTAGTCGCTCACGCTAGACGGGTCCTGAATCACTAAAAGTTTGCGGAGGGATGCCGACTTTAGTGGGAGTAGTTCTGTTTAAGGCTTGAATTACTCTACATAAACACATTGCTTAGTGATTGCATATTTTCTATTGTAGATCAATGGCACCACCTACTCAACCCAACTTTGCATTGAAATCAATTCTGGAAAAGGATAAACTAAATGGAACCAACTTTACCACCTCGTATAGAAATCTAAGAATTGTTCTCAAGCACGATAAAAGGAACATGTTCTACAGGATCCACTTCTATAGGAACCTGCCGAGAATGCAAACACCACAACCAAGAATGCCCACCAGAAACTCGTTGATGAATCAAACGAGATCAGCTACCTCATGTTGGCTTGTATGGAGCCCGATTTGCAACAGCATTTCGAAAACATTCAGGCTTTCGATATGATCGAGAGTTTGAAGAGCATGTTTTAGGTGCAGGCTAGGACCGAAAGGTTCAACGTCTGGCAGTCCTTGACGGATTGTAAGCTGAAGGAGGGTGATCCACTGAGCCCGCATGTGATCAAGATGATCAGGTACGTGCAAGCTTTGGATCCGTTAGGCTTCCCACTTGGGGACGAGCTATCCATGGATTCAATTTTGGGTTCTCTTCCCCCTAGCTATGAGACGTTCGTCTCGAACTATCATATGCACGGCATGGATAAGAAGCTCACAAAATTGCATGGGATGCTCAAGGTGGCAGAGCAAGATATTAAGAAAGGCATGCATAAAGTGTTGATGGTGCAGAACTTGGCTAAGTTCAAGAAGAGTTGGTCCAAGAAAAAGGGTAAGGCAAAGGGCACGGACAAGGCTGTCTCCGCCACTAAGCCAAAGTCCGGACCAAACTCAAAGACCATTTGCTTTCACTGCAAGGAAGCTGGTCACTGGAAGAGGAACTGTAGCAAGTGGCCTGCAGACATGGCAAGAAGGTCGGAGATGCTTCTTCAGGCAAAGGTACACTTGTTACATATGTTATAGACATTTACGTTGCTGACATACCTAGTAGCTCTTAGGTATTTGATATCGGATCGGTTGTTCATATTTTCAACTCGATACAGGGGCTGGTAAGAACTAGGCATGTGGCATAAGGGGAGATTGACATCAGGGTCGGCAACAAAGCAAGAGTTGCTGCATTGGAGGTCGGCACGATGCAGCTCAAGCTTCCTTCTGGATTTATTTTGGAATTGAATAATTGTTATTACATTCCCGCACTTAGTCGAAATATTATTTCTACCTCATGCTTGATGAGTCAAGGTTATGAATTCAATATAAAGGACAATGTTTGTTCATTTTATTTGAATGGAATGTTCCATGGCTATGCACCCATAGTAGATGGGCTATTTATTTTAAATCTACAAACGGAACCAGTCTATAACGTGAATGTCAAGAGGCATAAGCCTAATGAGATAAATCTGACATACTTCTCGCATTGTCAGCTTGGACACATTAGTTTGAAACGCATGAAGAAGCTCCATCATGATCGACTCCTAACTTCGTCAGACTTCGGGTCGTTCGAGACATGCGAATCATGCTTGATAGGCAAGATGACTAAGTCTCCTTTTGCAAAGAGTTGCGAGAGTGTGTCCGAGCTATTGGAGCTTATACACAGTGATATGTGTGGTCCAATGAGCACAAAGCCAGAGGTGTCTATCAGTACTTCGTGACTTTTAACGACGACTTGAGTAGATATGGATATATCTATTTGATGAGGCACAAGTCGGAAACTTTTGAAAAGTTCAAAGAGTTTCAGAACGAGGTTGAAAATCAGCTCGACAAGATGATAAAACTTCTATGATCAGATCGTGGAGGTAAGTACATGAGCCAGGAGCTTGATAATCATCTGAAAAGCCGAGGTATAGTACCTTAGCTCACACCTCCGGGTACGCCGCAGAGAAACGGTGTGTCAGAACGGAGAAATCGAACCTTGTTGGACATGGTCCGATCAATGATGAGCAAATCGGATTTACCCTTGTCATTCTGGGGATACGCTCTAGAAACTGCAGCTTTCACACTTAATAGGGTACCATCTAAATCCGTAGACAAGACACCACATGAGATGTGGACTAGGAAGAGTCCTAGTTTGTCTTTTCTAAAGATTTGGGGTTGTGAAGCATTTGTCAAGTGACTCATGTCGGACAAGCTTACACCCAAGTCGGATAAATGCATATTTGTGGGATATCCGAGGGAAACCTTGGGATATAGCTTCTACAACCGAGAAGAGAACAAAGTGTTTGTTGCTCGGAATGGGGTTTTCCTAGAGAAAAAGTTTCTCAGTCGGGAGGCCAGTGGGAGAACGGTGCGACTCCAATAAATTCGAGAGCCACTCGAGGATGACTCGGCTGGTGATGAGATCATACCGGAGTTGATCAAGGAAACCGTAGTGGAGTCGGCACCAGAGCCATGGAGGTTGGAAAGATTGCGCAGAGTGAGCGATGTATTGTTGCTAGAAAGCGATGAGCCGGCCATGTATGTAGAAGCGATGGTGAGCCCAGCTTCCAAGGCATGGCTTGAGGCCATGAGATCCGAGTTAAAGTCCATGGATGAGAATCAAGTCTGGGACTTGGTTGATCTGGCACTTGGCGTAGTTTCCATTGGTTGCAAATGGGCCTTTAATAAGAAAACCGATGTGGATGGAAATTTTTAGATCCACAAAGCTCGGCTTATCGCTAAAAGTTATGGACAAGTTCAAGGAATTGACTACGACGAGACCTACTCGCCGATAGCGATGATAAAGTCGGTGAGGATCATACTAGCTATAGCTGCATATTTTGATTATGAGATATGGTAGATGGATGTCAAAATGGCTTTCCTTCATGGAAATTTAAAAGAGGATGTATACATGATACAACCCGAAGGATTTGTCGATCCAACTAACGCTGGAAAAATATGCAAGCTCAAGAGATCCATTTATGGATTGAGGCAAGCAGCTCGGAGTTGGAACATTCATTTTGATGAAGTCATCGTTGACCTTGGTTTCATCAAGAATGAAGAGGACTATTGTTTACACAAGAAGTCTAGTTAGATCTCGGAAGTATTTTTGACCTTGTATGTGGATGACATACTGCTGATCGGAAATGATGTTTCGATGCTGAACTCAGTCAAGGAATCATTGAATGGCAAGTTTTCGATGAAAGACCTTGGAGAGGCAGTGTACATTTTAGGCATCAAGATCTATAGAGATAGATCGAGGAGGCTTCTCGGCTTGAGCCAGAGCACGTACATAGACAAAGTGTTGAAGAGGTTCAACATGAGTGAGGCCAAGAAAGGGTTCTTGCCCGTCTCACTTGGTGTAAGTCTAAGCAAGACTCAGAGTCCTATGACTTCTGATGAGCGAAACCGGATGAGTAGGATTCCATATGCCTCGGCAATTGGATCCATCATGTATGCCATGCTATGTACATGGCCTGATGTTGCCTATGCAATAAGCTTAACAAGCAGATACCAGGTAGACCCAGGTGAGAGTCACTGGGTAGCGGTGAAAACTATCTTGAAGTACCTGAAAAGGACTAAAGAGATGTTCCTAGTTTATGGAGGTGCGGAGGAGCTTTGCGTAAAGGGTTACGCTGATGCTAGTTTCCAAACCGATAGGGATGATTGTCGATTGCAAATTGGATTCGTGTATGTCATGAATGGAGGAGCAGTGAGTTGGACGAGTTCCAAGCAAGATCAGGTAGCTGATTCCACGATAGAGGCCAAATACATTGCGGCTTGTGAATTCGCAAGGAAGGTGTTTGGATTTGGAAGTTCCTGGAAGATGTTGGTGTTTTCTCGGGCTGGTCAAAACCGTTGGACCTTTATTGCGATAATTCAGGTGCCATCGCACAGGCCAAGGAGCCGAGACAACACCACAAGACCAGGCACATAGACCGAAAATATCACTTGATACGAAAGCTCGTAGGGAAAGGTGATACCAATTTGTGCAATATTCATACGGCTGCAAATGTTGCGGATCCGTTGACTAAGCCGCTTCCACAACCCAAGCATGAGGGGCACGTTAGAGCTATGGGCATTCGATGTCTACTTGATTGACTCTAGTGCAAGTGGGAGACTGTTGGAGATATGCCCTAAAGGCAATCATGTATGATGATATTTCCTATGTGTTTATGAATGAAGATAGTCCTTGGACATTATCATTGATGTGTATTAACAAGTATGTGACTTGTTTGTGAGATTATGCATTGTATGATAACTGTCCTAAATGGTTTCTAGTCCAAAGGGTTGTGTGGACGCACAACTAATCAGACAAGCATATGACACGGTGGATGGTTCGGTCTCACTTACCATGTAGCATTGGATGTTAGCCGGATAATATGGACTTAGAAAGGTCTGGTCGGATTTGACATAGTTGGATCCAAGTCGAAATAAGGTCTGAGTTGGATAGACCCAACTATGAGACACAGCGATAGGTCATCTGTGAGTCTCTAGTACAACATATGTTCTATGTCCTAAGACCTGAGCTGGCGCATGTACTCGAGATGGTGACAGACTTGCTTTGGTCCGACCAAACGCTACTCCGTGACTGGGTAGTTACAAAGGTAGGTTTCGGGCTTGTCTAGACCCATGTTGCGGGACATGGTCGAGCAAGATGGGATTTGCCCCTCCTACTAGGAGAGATATACTATGGGCCCCTCGGGTGATCCGACCTGGATAAGCATGGCCATGCGATGAGGATTATGAGATAATCCAAATTTTGGTCGGATTCACCAGAACGAGAAAGAGGTCATGCTGCAACAAGGATGACCATGTCCCCTCAACATATATCGTGTGGCAAAGGGAACAGAAGTGTGAAGTACAGGTTCACCTAACCAGCTTCATCGGACACTTGGAGTCGGCATATTTTTGCTAGAAGCCTCTACCGACTGGTCGAGTCGGATGTGATGTGACTCGCGACCAAGTGAACAAGAACCTAAGGGATCGCCTGCTTAAGGGAAGGAACACGTGGGCTTTAGGATCCGTGCGAGGCCCAAGAGTTGAGCCCGCATCGGATGCCTATATATAGTGGAGGTGCGGCACACCCATCCGGTTGAGTGCTTCGGCGTCGTCATTAGGGCTTTGCATGTGTTGCTACTAGCCACCTCCACTCGCCGCCTCCGACCATGTGATCGGACCTAGAAGTCCACCGCACTGGTGTTCCTCCTGCACGCGCGGATACCATTAGAGGCGGTGCACTTGTGCCGCTCCGGCGAACCTGTACGTGGGATCTGGCGACCGGCTTTTCGAGGGAGATTGGACGAGGAGGAGACGTACCACACGAACGGGCTGCCCCAACTCTACTTTCGCTGCACAGCACTGTGCGTCTAGTGGTAACGAACTGTGATCCATCTCCGTAGCATGTTCTTGGATGTTTTGCGTGTAGGAAAATTTTAATTTGCATGCGATGCACCTACGATAGAACCCAACAAACTCTCCATGGACTGTTATCTGAAATACACTAGATGGAAGTGTTAGTCCAAGAGAAAATGTATGTTTTCATGAATTATCAAAACCACCAAGGGAGCATGTTGTGCTTTCAATCTCCCCCTTTTTGGTAATTGATGACAACATACAATCAAAGCTTCAATTAAAGGTATGCATGGATGCAATGAAGACTTTGAGAAACACATGACTTAGATTTGCTCCCCCTAAATGTCTGCAGTCCTTTAAAGGATAGTTGCTTTGGAATGCATGGACACACATATGAATGAACGGGATTTAAGAGTCATGTGTATCTTGGCAATATGCAGCAATATATGTGAATGAAATGTATATCCTTGATCAAGACTTCACTCTTGCAAACAATATGTGCAAGAAGCAAGACATCATGTTGATCAAAGATATGATGCATATTCTTACCTTGGGTTCTTGAGCATTCTGGTAGTAGAGACACACTTGAGAAAACAATGTTAGGAAACACAAGAGTATTCTACTAAACAAAAGCAATAGAACTCAACGAGAACCAAGATGTGGAGAACATATAAAATACGATAATCATTAAGATTGATATGTCTCCACCTTTATCATAAATCTATTATATTCTTTCTTCGCTTTGATATGGAGAAGGTAGTACATCCTCTCCCCCTGAATCTCAGCATGTAGATATTGGGATCGGATAGGGTGAGAAAAGGAATCCTTTGTTCACTTGAGACTTTTCTCCAAACGTAGTTTTATTCCCCCTACATTGTTGTTTTTATATAATCCTCTCCCCCTAAATCATATCTCCCCCTTTGCATAAGCATGTAACTCTCCCTTTAGCATCAAGCTTTGATATTCTCCCCCTTTGGCATAAAGTACCAACAAGGTTAAACTTGGGAGTAGTGACAGGGATCATTGACAAGGAAGGGATCCTGGAGATCAAGGGTCATTGAAAGTAGGGTCCATTAAAAGTCTAATGGAGTCATTGAATGTAACTTCTCTCCCTTTGGCAAATTTTAGTTTTCTTCTCCTTGGAGCTAGGGATCCTTGAATAAACAATTTCTCCCCCCAAGTGTGGTTTGTTCTTCTCCCCCTAAAAATAAATATTTTTTTGGAAGGGGTCATTGAAAGAACAATAATCTCACAAGAACATAAACCACTGAACAATATCAAACAAACATAGATTTTGAAAGCAAAGAAAATTGGTGACTCCGAGATAAATAAATCGATGATACCGAGATTGTGTAGTGCAGCTTACCTGCGAATTCGGTAGAACCGAGTATCTATATCGGTGTCTCTGAACGATTAACCAAGTTTCTATTTTCAGAGAGACAAATGAAACTGTTTGAAAAAGAAAAATGCAAAAGATTTACAAAGGACATCAAATAGATAATATTTGAGTGGTTACGAGAGATCATGAAATTAGAGAGCAAACCACGCAAGATTCTTAACTAAATGATGGGCGGTGACGAGGTCACCTGTATTAGAGTATATTGACTTAGGAGCCAAGAAAAAATGCTTGATCATAGGTCGTACTCATCGTGTAAGCTTGAAATGGGGTTACCATTTTTTGATTAAGCATTTTGATGTCTTGATATCTCTTGAGTTGCTTTAGCCCATGACTTGGAGTAAAGCCTTTTCAAGGATATGAGTACATACCTTTCAATGATGTTGATTATGTTGCTCATAGGTGAACTTGTTGAGGATGCTCGAGGTTGATGAAGATCATCTTGAATTTGGAGCTATTCTTATCATTCTAGTACACTCATCACCTACAAAGGTTATTCATGCAAGGAAGAGCAATGGATATATCCAATTGACATGATAATACTTCAGATTTTGCATCTAAGATCATGTCTATGTCAAGGATATGTTTTTTGTTGTCTTCTTCCTTTCATCAACAAGAGGGGTTCTGGATAGTTGGTAATGACAAGATTTCTTATGATTGGAGTTGATGGAAATCTTGTGAAATGAAGTTCTTCCAAGTACCTACGCAAGGTTAGATGAAATACAAGGGAGCATAGAACTCCATGGCATATGTTAACGAGTTACGAGAACATGGAGATAATAAGAAAGCTCATGCCCTTGCTTGCAACCGAGTGAGCCTAGCTCAAGTTTGAAGCATCAATGATGTTCAACTCACTCCTCAAATGACAAAATGTTTTCTCATCAAGTGGCTTGGTGAAGATATCGGCCAATTATTTGTTAGTACGAACATGCTTAAGATTGATATCTCCTCTGGCAACATTATCACGAATGAAATGATGTCGAACTTGAATATGCTTGGTTCGAGAATGTTTCATAGGATTATGTCCAATTTTAATAGCACTTTCATTGTCGCAAAGTAATGGAACATTTTTAACATGAATACCATAATCCTTAAGCGTTTGTGTCATCCATGAGAACCTTGCTCCATGTGGGGAGTTTGCGATTAGCGAGGAAGGTTCCGCATCAAAGTTTTTTTTGTTGGGTATTTAAACATCATAACATTTACACACACATGTTTGATGCACACTTAGACAGTGGTTGTCCTCGGACACTCCTTCATGAGGTTGTCAATGGGAAGCCCATTCATGGGTCCACGTGGATGTCCATCACGTTCACTGACAACGAGAGAGAGGTTACCAAAGTGGATTCTTCTTGGCCTGTGTTATGGTATATATATTATAGGTCGATGAGTTTCCTTATCGAAGTCTGAGTGCACGCCTACGTACGTGTGAATTGTTCCCATCGACGCTCAACACACTAGCTATATGCGCCATGAACCCTCGCTCTAGGGGGGCTTTCAGTTCCAAAATAATGTGCCACATCAAAGTTGTGTATCAGTTATATTAATTAATTCAAATGCAATAAACACTTCCATACATCTGTTTGTGACACATGCGGGTGATGGCTGTCTTCGGACACTCCATCGCTTGCTTATCGGCGCATGCCCATTCATGGCCCTAGGTTGACACCCATCACTTCGGCTAACAATGAGAGAGGTTTGATCAAGAAGGTTGATTCTTTGGTCTATGTTAGGGTATGTCTTGGTGAGATGGCCTCCAACCGACTCGAAGTGTGTGTGTGTGTGTGTGTGTGTGAGGGGTGGACTATGTATAATGTGTATGCGCTCCATGAACCTCGGTGGGGTCGGGGATGTCCGTGTTCCGAGGCGCATGTGCCACTGTCCACCTTTGACCAGAAGCGAGATGTGGGTAGTTTTTTACCATGTTGGATTCACATAGGTTTCATTTTCAAGTTACGGCAGGGTGAGATGCGAGACCTAGTTGGGGGCATGTATTTGTAGCTAGGATTCCCTACCGCGGACATGAAGTGGTGGCAGACGAGACATGTGCCACATAAAAGTTGAGCACTAGGTACTTATCAAACCACCCTTTGCATGCATATTTTTGTTCCACATGCATGTGTCTTTGTGTTCTTTCCTATTTCCTCCATTTTTTGGTGAAATGGTCATATATATTATTATAGGAGTAAATAGTAGAAGATTCGAATGAAAGAACCATTTGCGATTGTACATTCAACAGACACCATTCCCTCCGACTACCGGTGTGCCATGGTCGTGCCCTATCACATCAGCACTGGCACACGATTGGGCTCCATGAGACCTCCCTCGCAATCTCAAAAATATCTATCGCCTTGAGCGATTTGAAAAATGGTGGTTCCACGTGTTTTTCCTATTTGAGAGCACACACTTATTATGTTTGGGCAGTGTGCGATCTTTGTTGCTCCCGCACGGGCCACGCCACTTCAATCTGGTAATCTAAATTTTCAGTAGCCCCGACATCCTGACATTACACTCTCACCTGGTAAAAAATTTAGTAGTCGCGGCATTTCCTCAAACACCACCTGCCCCTCCCCTGCACCACAAAACCTTTGCTCAGATTACATCAGAAAAAAGAAGAGGGAAACCTCCGCTCACACCCACACCACTCCTCCATCGGTCGATCCCTAGATAGCTCGTTGCCGCCGCCGCCGACTCCACCGTCAACCTCGGCCAAACTACAATGACTACCTGGAAGTCCTCATGAAGATCCATCACAAGGGGTTGGACTAGAGTCATGTGTGCATTCGACAGTAGTGCTCCTCCATGTCGAATGCAGGGACAACACGAGTCCTTGTGCCAGCTTGCGAAACACCCACTTTCCCATAGATCCCCATATCCACCCCCACTCCAGAGCGTTGCAGACGGCTACAACATAGAGCTCATCAACAACGACGACTTGACACGGGCTATGACACAGGTTAAGAGCCGCACCCCCTCGGGTTCAACCCCCGTGGATCTCCTCCATGGCCCCGCCACTATTCCACTCTGCTTTGTTGTTAGGAATTTTCCTTCATCGCCATTGAGACCCTTTTGTCATTTCTGAAGATCATATTCCATGGCCATGTCTCGGCATAGCCAGCTACCAAGCCAGGCCTCATTGTCGACGACAACAATGACAAGGGCGCCCTATCCGTCTCTTCCAACGGGAAATAGCCCATCCACAACATCAGGGAGGGCACCCTGCAGCCATGCTCTTCCAAAGGGAAGGAGCCAAGCCATGTTCATTTCAATTTCATGAATTCCTATTTTTGGTTATCTGAGTGATCATGTACATTGTTTAGATATTTTTGGTTCTTTGTAGTGAACATATAGACAGTTTCAATTGCTAGATTTGGTTGTTCAATCATACAATTGGTTCGTGTTAAAGCTGGTGTAGTTAACATGCCCCTGTTTATTTCAGTTTTCTCACAATGTGATGTTCAACCAATCAATTTGACATTTAAGCATACGATACGTTCTATGCAGTTTCAACAATACCGATATGAATGACTATTTGTTTTTGTTAAGTCTGTTGTAGTGAGCATATGCCTCCTTTAAAGGTTTTTGGTTGTTTCTGGTAAGCATTTGTCCAGTTTCGATTGCTATGTTTGGTTCTTTGTAGTATGCCTTGTTTATTTAGTTATTCACAATGTGCATTACAATTTGATTAATGCCAGTTCAATGGCCATATTTTTTCTTGTTAAGCCTGGTGTAGGTAATACACCACCTGTTTTTTCACTATGTGATATTCAATTATACAATTTGATGTTTAAGTACAAGCTTTGTACTATGCAATTTCAACAATACCATTATGAATGACTATATTTGGTTGTTTTTAAGTCTGTTGCAGTAAGCATATGCCTATAATGGTTTTTGGTTCCCATGGGTATATTTCTTTCCCATGTTATACTCCCTCTGCCCCATAATATAAGATGTTAATGCATCCAATATATTAGTATATTGGATGTAACTAGATCTTATATAGTGGGATGGAGAGAGTATTGTACGACATAATTGTGCAATTGCAGTTTAGTTTCTAATATTACGTTGCTTGTAGGTACATGTTTCACTAGTAAAGATCCGCACTTAGACCCTTTTTGCATTTGGGCAATGAGGTATTCATGAACCATCATCGTTTGAGGTAACTAATAAGGATTGTTAGTACAATGGGTCAAAATGTGTCAATTAAAATATGTATTTACAGTTCGTCCATGATAACATTCATCTGCACTTCTGCATTATATTAACTCAGAACCGTGTAGCCTTTCTACTACACATAATGATTTGTTAGATGACTATCTCCATATCTTTTTCCTTTGTACTGGTTCCCAATGCAGTTTACTCAAGATTGATACGTCTCCAACGTATCTATAATTTATGAAGTAATCATGCCATATTTAAAACAATTTTATATGGTTTTGATATGATTTGTATGGAACTAACCCGGACTGATGGTGTACTGTGGTGTTGTTTTTGTGCAGAAATAAAAGTTCTCCAAATGCAACGAAACTTTTTAATGATTTTTTTGGAACAAAAGAGGCACTAGAAGCTTCATGGGAGGTCCAGAAGAGCCACGAGGTGGGCACAACCCACCAAGCCGCACCAGCCCCCTCTGGCTCGCCCTAGTGTCTTGTGGTCCATTCGTGGCCCATCTTCGCGTGAAACTGATGCCTAAAAATCCTATATATTCATAAACCCCAAGAAATAACCCTAGATTCGAAGTTCTGCTACTGCAAGCCTATGTAGCCATGAAAAAGCAATCTAGACCCCGTTCCGGCACCCTGCCGGAGGGGGAAATCATCATTGGAGACCATCTTCATCATCACTATGGTCTCCATGATGAGAAGGGAGTAGTCCACCCTCGGGGCTGATGGTTTGTACCAGTAGCTATTTGTTTAATCTCTCTCTCTCTCTCTCGTGTTCTTGAGATGGCATCATCTTGATGTATCACAGGCTTTGTTAATCTAGTTGGATCATATGGTGTTTTCCCCTCTCTATCTTGTTGTGATTAATTGAGTTTTCCCTTTGAGATTTCATTATTACTAGATTGAATACTTTTATGTATTTGAGAACAATTGATGTATGTATTGCATGTGGATACCCATGGTGACATTAGGGTATTCAAGTGATTCACTTGATATATGTATTGCACCAACTTGCGGATTCCGGTGACCTTGGGGATCTATGCATAAGGGTTTATTGCATGTTTTCATACCACCTTCCCCGATAGAAATCTTTGGGCACTGTTTGAGGTTCTTTATGTTGGATTGAGTATATGAATATGAAATTGTTTGATGTGTATCGTATAATTAACTCATGGATACTTGTGGTGACATTGGAGTATCTAGGTGACATTAGAGTTGGTTGATGTGTATCATATGGTGTTATTTTAGTACGAACTCTTAGATAGATTGATCGAAAAGGATAACTTGGTGTTATTTTAGTATGAACTCTTGGATAGATCAATCGGAAAGGATAACTTTAAGGTGGTTTCGTACCCTACAAACAATTTCTTCTTATGCTCTCTGCTAGATAAGAACTTTGGAGTGATTCTTCGTTGCACGTTGAGGGATGGTTATGTGATCCAATTATATTAGCATTGTTGAGAGGTTGCACTAGCAAAAGTATGGACCCTAGGCCTTATTTCCAACATTTATACACCATTTTGCTTGTTGTTTTACACTTGCTACCTTGTTGTTTTTATATTTTCAGATTACAAAAACCTATATCTATCATCCATGTTGCACTTGTATCACCATCTCTTCACCGAACTAGTGCACCCATACAATTTGCCATTGTATTGTGTGTGTTGGGGACACAAGAGATTTCTTGTATTTGATTGCAGGGTTGTTTGAGAGAGATCATATTTAGCCTATGCCTCCCACTGATTGATAAACCTTAGGTCATCTACTTGAGGGAAATTTTCTACTATCCTACAAAACTCTGCGCTTCGAGGCCCAACACGAGTCTACAAGAACAAGTTGTGTAGTAGACATCAAGCTCGTTTTGGCACCATTGCTGGGGAGGTGAGTGATTGAAGGTATATATTTAGATCTTGTAATTAAATCTTTTAGTTTCGTGGTTTTCACTAGTTTGGTTTCTATAAAACAAAACTACAGAAAATGGAATTTAGGTTGCATCATTTGTATCATCTTTATAATGTCTTTCATCAAAATAAGGATTCAGAAAATTATGCTTAATTGGTAGAGGAAGAAATCATGAAAATACTTAATGATAATTCCTTGAATGATGAGCATGATTGCAATGTTTCTACTATGCATTCTCTTAATATCCGTGATGCTGATGATATGCAAAGCCACAAGCTTGGGATGCTATGTTTGATGAAGATGATATTTTTAGTCCCCCAAGTTTTGATGAGCAAATTTATTATTATTATGGCATGCCTCCTATCTATGATGATTATGTTGATATCAAGTATTCTATAAAGAGTGATAGTATCCATGAAACTTGTCATCATGATTTTAATATTTTATGTGGTTATGTCAATCATGTATCTCATGATAGTTATTTTGTTGAGTTTAATCCCACTACCATGAATGAGAAGAAATATGCTTATGTGGAGAGTAATAAATATTCTATGCTTGTGCATCATGAAAATAATTATTTATGTGATAGTTATATTGTGAAATTCCTTCATGATGCTACTGAAAATTATTATGAGGGAGGAACATATGCTTGTAGGAATTGCAATAATATCAAGTTTCCTCTCTATGTGTTCAAAGTTTTGAAATTATGCTTGTTTTTCCTTCCTATGCTAGTTGATTCTTGCTCCCATAAATTGTTTTCTCACAAAATGCCTATTGATAGGAAGTGGGTCTTAAATGTGCTTGTAATGAGATTCATGATGCTCTCTTGCGTGTTTCAATTACTACTTTTCATGTGAGCATAATTGAAATCATCATGCCTAGCTAAAAGGCTTTAACGAAAAGCGCTTGTTGGAAGACAACCCAACACTTTTTCTTTCTGATTTTGTTTGTTCGCATGATTAAGCTACTGTATTAATCATGTTTTGTGTATTTTATTTCAATAAAGTGCCAAGTAAAGCCTTTGGGATGACTCACAACATGAGTAGAATTGATGCTGAACCAAAACAGAAACTTTTGACTCCAGTAACAGATTTTTTTACTGGACTATGATAATGATCATAATTTTTACATGGTCTTTATATAAAAATTATTCAGGTTTTCCTAATTTTTCAGAATTTGTAGACACAGGGAAGTATGGTTATACTACAGATCTTCACAGACTGTTATGTCTTTGATAGATTCTGTTTTGCATGCATAGTTTTAGTGTTCCCATAGCTTATATTAAGTGATATAATTTTTGTGAATGGTAGAATACAATATGTACTAAGTGATAACACTTATGAATCTTGTCTTGACAATACCCAAGTGAATGATCTATATTTATTATACTAACTCATCTCATGAAGTCCCGTTAAGTTTTGTGTGATCGAAGTTTTCATGTTTTGGGTGAGATACTGATATAAGAAGAATAAGGATTGATAAGAATGCCAAGAATGCCAAAGGTATAGAGAAGATAAACCTCTTTCAATGAAGAATCGACAATAACTCCAACGTCAAAAACATCATAGAATATGCATATGGACTCCGTTTTTGATGAGCTTGAGCTTGTCATGAAGTTGACCATAAGCTCAAGAAACCTCAAAGAGAAAAACCAACCAAGAACCAAGAAAGATGATGATGCCAAGAATGCAATGGTTTGAGCTCTCAACGAACGATACGATCAAGCTACTCACTTGAGATCCACCTTGACAGTATGGCTACCTATCCTATGAGACCGGTAAAATAGAAGAACCTACCAAGGTCAAACCTTAGCCTTGCGCATAGTCCACTTGAGCTAGATGATGACGATTTGGACGTCCTCAAGATGGACCACCTTTCTTGATTGCATTTGCTTGATGAAGACTAGATGATTGCTCCCCCATACTCCACTATGGGTGATCTACTCTTCAGCACATCTTCACAAATCCGTTGACACCACAATGGACGGCAAGCTTCAAGCCTGATCTCTCTGTGATGCTTCACTTGAACTTGCACACCGCAACCTTGATAACGATCACCACTTGATGTATTCTTCCATGGGTTGTATGCGTCTTCCTCTTGATGCAATCCCATGGAAATATGCCTAACCCCACAAAGAACTCTCACAAGGAACATAGGTTAGTACACAAAGTGTAATGGACAATGCTTACCATACCATGGGATCACTTGATCCCTCTAGATACATCTTGTACGCTTTGTGTGTTGATCACTTGATCCACTCTTTGACTTAGTATTGATCAACCTTGTATCTTATATTCTCTCTTCATAAATATGATGTCTTGAAGGTAATCATGAATGCTCACACAATCTCCTTCTTCAAGACATGCTTGCAATACGCTCAACTCTCACATGACCAATCTTTGGATAAACCTTGAATACCACCTTGATCATCATATAAACTCCTTGAAACCCAACATATGGACTTCAAGAAGTGCCTATGGACAAATCCTTCAAATATAACTCAAGGAAACCATTAGTCCATAGGAGTGTCATCAATTACCCAAAACCACACATGGAGAAATGTGCTCTTACACACTGGATGAGGTGTATCCTCGATCAAGACTTCACTCTTGCAAAAAATATGTGCAAGAAGCAAGATATCATATTGATCAAAGATATGATGCATATACTTACCTTGAGTTCTTGAGCATTCTAGTAGTAGAGACACACTTGAGAAAACAATGTTAGGAAACACAACAGTATTCTACTAAACAAAAGCAATAGAACTCAAAGGATACCAAGATATGGAGAACATATAAAATATGATAATACTTAAGATTGATATGTCTCCTTCTTTAGCATTAATCTATTATATCTTTTCCCCCTTAGATATGAAAATGGTAGTTCATCCTCTCCCCTGAATCTCAGCATGTAGATATTGGGATTGGATAGGGTGAGAAAAGGAATCCTTTGTTCACTTTAGACTTTTCTCCAAAATATAGTTTTCTCCCCCTACATTGGTATTCTCCCCTTGTTTATATGAGTGTGAACTTTTGATATACTCCTCTCCCCCTAAATCATCTCCCCCTTTGCATAAGCATGTAAGTCTCCCTTTAGCATGAAGCTTTGATATTCTTCCCCTTTGGCATAAATTACCAAAAAGGTTAAACGTAGGAGTAGTGACACGGATCATTGACAAGGAAGGGATCCTCTAGAACAAGGGTCATTGAAAGTAGGGTTCATAGAAAATAACTAAGGGAATCGTTGAATGTAGCTTCTCTCCCTTTTGCAAATTTTAGTCTTCTTCTCCTTGGAGCTAGGGATCCTTGAATAAAGAATTTCTCCCCCGAAGTGTTGTTTGTTCTTGTCCCCCTATTTTTTAGTAATAAAGGGGTCATCGAAGGAACAAGAACATCACAAGTACAGATACCAAAAAAAATTAGAAACACAGATTTATAAAAGAAAGAAAATCGGTGACTCTAGGGTAAATAAATCGATGGTACCGAGATTGTGTACTGCGGCTCATCTGCAAATTCGGTAGAACCGAGTTATTTATATCGGTGGCTCCGAATGAGAGACCAAGTTTCTGTTTTCACAGAGACAAAAGAAATAGTTTCAAAAAGAAATAGTACAAATTTTTTACAGAGATAAGATTTGAGTGGTTATGAGAGATCGTGCAAATAGAGAGCAAACCACACAAGATGCATAACTAGATGATGGGCGGTAACTAGGTCACCTATATTAGAGTATATTAACTTAGGAGACAAGCAAGAATACTTGATCATAGGTCATACTCTATGTTAAGCTTAAAATGGGGTTACCATTTTTCGATTAAGCATTTTAATGTATACATATCACTGGAGTTGCTTTAGCCCATGACTTGGAGTAAAGCCTTTTCAAGGATATGAGTACATGTGCTTGAGTGATGTTGATGACATTGCTCGTAGGTGAACTTGTTGAGGACGCTCGAGGTTGATGAAGATCATCTTGAATTGGGAGCAATCCTTCTCGTTCTAGTACACTAGTCACCTACAAAGGTTAGTCATGCAAGGAAGAACAATGGATATACCCAATTGACATGATATCATTTAAGATTTTGCAACTAAGTACAAGTGTATGTCAAGGATATGTTTTTGTTGTCTTCTTCCTTCCATCATCAAGAGGGGTTGTGGATACTTGGTAATGACAAGATTGCTTATGCTTGGAGTTTATGGCAATCTTGTGGAATGAAGTTCTTCCAAGTACCTACAAAAGGTTAGATGCAATACAAGGGAGCATAGAATTCCATGGCATATGATAACGAGTTACGGGTACATGGAAATAACAAGAAAGCTCATGCCCTTGCTTGCAACCAAGTGACTCTAGCTCAAGTTTTAAGCATCAATGATGTTCAACTCACTCCTCAAATGACAATGTTTTCTCATGAGGTGGCTTAGTAAAGATAACGGCCAATTGCTTGTTTGTGCGAACATGCTTAAGATTGATATCTCCTTTGGCAACATGACCAGGAATGAAATGATGTCGAACTTGAATATGCTTAGTTCGAGAATGTTGCACAGGATTATGTCCAATTTTAATAGAACTTTCATTGTCACAAAGTAATGGAACATTTTTAACATAAATTCCATAATCCTTAAGCGTTTGTGTCATCCATAGTAATTGTGCACAACAAGATCCAACAGCAATATACTCAGCTTCGGCAGTAGATAGAGATACCGAGTTTTGTTTCTTGGAGGACCAAGACACAATAGATCTACCTAAAAATTGACAAGTACCCGAGGTGGATTTTCTATCAACCTTGTCACCGGCATAGTCCGAATCGGAATAGCTAACAAGATTAAAAGAAGATCCCTTGGGATACCAAATGCCAAAGTTTGGTGTTTGCATCAAGTACCTCACAATACGTTTCACAGCCAAAAGATGACACTCTTTAGGTGCAGCCTTATATCTAGCACACATGCAAACACTAAGAATAATATCGGGACGAGATGCACATGGATATAACAATGAATCAGTCATAGATCGATAAACCTTTTGATCAACCGGTTCATCCTCCCTGGTAAGGTTAACATGTCCACTGGTGGTCATAGGAGTTTGCATACCTTTGCAATCCTACATGTTGAACTTATTGATCAAGTCCTTGGTATACTTAGTTTGAGAGATGAAAGTTCCTTCTCTTGATTGCTTGTTTTTCAATCCAAGAAAGAATTTCAGCTCACACATCATAGACATCTCATACTTCTCGGACATCAACCTTCCAAATCTTTCACTAAATTGAGGGTTAGTGGAACCAAAAATAATATCATCCAAATAGATTTGGCATACAAATAATTCTCCATTAACTCTCTTAGTTAACAAGGTTGCATCAATTTTACCAATTTGAAAACCCTTTTCGATGAGAAACTTCGTTAAACATTTATACCAAGCACGAGGGCTTGCTTATGACCATAAAGAGCTTTGCGAAGCTTGTAAACATTATTAGGTTTCTTAGGATTCAAAAAATCAGGTGGTTTCTTAACATAAACTTCATCCTCAATTTCACCACTTAAAAATGCACTTTTGATGTCCATTTGATAAAGAGTGATATCATGGTGATTAGCATAAGCAAGAAGAATACGAATAGCTTCAAGTCTAGCAATGGGGGCGTAAGTCTCACCGTAGTCCATACCTTCGACTTGCGTATATCCTTGGGCTACGATACGAGCCTTGTTGCGTACGACTTGACCATCTTCATCAAGTTTGTTCCAAAACACCCATTTGGTTCTGATGATGTTGTGCTCATCTTCGGGCTTCTCCACGAGTGTCCACACTTTGTTCCTCTCAAAATTGTGTAGCTCTTCATGCATTGCGTTCACCCAATCCGTGTCTTCAAGAGCTTGTTCTAACTTTAAAGGCTCAATGCTATAGATGAAAGAATAATCCTCACAAATGTTACCAAGACGGGTTTTAGAGCGAGTGATTCTCCCAGTCTGTATATCACCAAAGATTTGGTTTAGGGGATGATTCTTGGTCACTTGACCTTGAACTCGGGTCAGCTTCCAACTATTGGATGGTGGAGCTTCTTCTTCATCATCATCATCTCGTTCATCTTCGTTGTTGTTGAAGGTGTCGTTCCCTTGAGGTGGTGGTGAAGGGGGTTGTGGTGGATCTTCATGGTGCACTTCCTCTTCTTCATCATCTTGTCGTGTACCACTTGTGGATGCCTTCATGTTGTGTTGAGTTTCACCTTGACGTGAGGTAGGGGCTTCCACTTGAGTTGATGAAGTAATCTCCTTCACCTCCATGGGACGAATCTTGCTGATGGGTAGATCTAGGATGGCTTTCAAAGGATTCTTATCACCTACATCATTTGGCAATTGTTCGACTTGCGAACCATTAGATTCATCAAACTTCACATCTACCATCTCTTCAACTTTTCGAGTGAAGTTTTTGTAGACACGGTAAGTGTGAGAGTTCGATCCGTAAACAAGTAGGAATCCTTCATGAGATTTAGGAGCAAATTTAGTACGACGATGCTTATCAAGAATGTAGCACTTTGAGCCAAATACCTGAAAGTATCCGACTTGGGGTTTGTTACCGGTGAGTAGCTCGTATGTCGTTTTACCAGGAAGCTTGTGCAAGTAAAGTCGGTTCGTGGCATGACATGTTATTTCAACGGCTTCTGCCCAAAAGTGTCTTGGCATCTTGTTTTCGTCAAGTATCGTTCTTGCCATCTCAATGAGTTTCCGGTTCTTCCTCTCAACAACTCCATTTTGTTGAGGTGTGTACGTAGCCAAGAAGTCATGTGAGACACCTTCTTTGTCAAGAAAGGTATCCACATGGTGTTCTTGAACTCTGATCCGTTATCACACCAAACCTTCTTCATCCTCACTTCAAACAAATTTTGTGCTTTGCGAGGGAAGTTCTTGAAGATCTGAAGAACCTCCGACTTATCATCAAGAAAGAATACCCACGTAAATCTGGAAAAATCATCAACTATAACTAGACCATAGGAATTTCCACCGAGGCTCTTGTAAGCATTGGGACCAAAAAGATCCATGTGAAGTAAATCGAGTGGTCTCCTAGTAGTCATGATATTCTTAACGGGATGACTTCCACCTACTTGCTTTCCAGCTTGACAAGCACTACAAAGTCTATCTTTGTCAAAGATAACATCTTTAACACCAAGTATATGATCACCTTTGATTAGCTTATCTAGATTGCGCATGCCTACATGTCCAAGTCTTCTATGCCAAAGCCAACCTTTACTAGATTTTGCAATTAAAAAAGTGCGAGGCTTGGATCTTTTAGTGAAATCAACAATGTATATATCACCTCTATGGAAACCGGTAAAGACCATTTTATGATTATCTTGACGAAACACTTGGCAATCTACTTTCGTGAATAGAACATTGAAACCGAAGTCGGCAAGTCTAGATACGGAAAGAAGATTGTAACCAAGGGACTCAACAAGCATAACATTTTGAATAGAGCTATCATGGGATAGAGCCATCTTACCAAGGCCAAGTACCTTACCCTTAGAGTTGTCTCCAAAGGTCACGTACCGACGAGGACCTTGATTAGGCGTGATCCCTTGGAACATGTCTTTATCACCAGTCATATGATCTGTACATCCGCTGTCAAGAATCCACTCTTTTCCTTCAGACATGTAATACTTAAAGTTTGCCATAAGACTCAGATTCTTCATGATCTTCTCATACTCAATGTCGAACAACTCATCTTCTTCATAGTAGCCATGTTCCACATTGTCATCATCAAGTGGGAAATCCTCGTCATAAAGAACAAGAGATTCTTTAGAATAGTGATCATGACAATGTTCAAGTTTATGAATGCAAATAGCTTCAAAGATAATGTTGTTGATAGTAGTGACATCTCCTTTAGCACGCATAAGATTACAGAGCTCAAATAGGCATTTATCAAAGTTTGGATCACTTGGCTTCATTTTGTGAAAAGCAATGGCTTTATGAAGAATTTCATCATGATTTCCTAAGGAAAGATTTGGATATCGTTTCTCCAAATCAGTCCATAAGGTATAGGCACATGCAAAGTTGTTCATTTTAGAAAGCACGAATCTTGGTAAACCTCTAACAATAAGATTGACAGTTCTTAGGTTACCAAGCATGTTAACTTCTTCTTCGTGTGTGGGATGCAATTCATCAAAAGGGAGCACATAGGGATTTTCAATATATTTAGTCAACTGGAATCTATTTAATAGATTAATCATGGAATTCTTCCATTGACTATAGTACTCTCCATTAAGAATGGGCACTCTACAACTCAAACTCTCTACTCTAAACACATCCATCTTCCTCCACGGTGATTAAACCGAAGCAATGGAGACCAAAGTTCTAATACCACTTGTAGGATCGAGAGAAGGGTGTCTAGAGGGGGGGTGAATAGACTACTAACAAAAATTTAAAACCTAACATTTTCCCAAGTTAATTGGTTGGCAGATTTTAACTATTTTAGCAAGTCTAGCAAGTCTAACAGCCCTACACATGCATGTCTACAAGTATTGCAGAGGAAAGTAAAGACATTGCACATGTAAGTAAAGAGATGGGATAGGAAGATCAAACGCAATAGGAGACGCAAGGATTTTTTCCCGTGGTTCCGATAGGTGGTGCTATCGTATGTCCACGTTCATGGAGTCTTCAACCCACGGAGGGTAATAGTCGCGAGAGTCCACAGAGGGCTCTACCCACGGAGGGTTCCATGAAGAAGCAACCTTGACTATTCCATGCGACTTCCGTCCACGAAGTACTAGCCTCACTATGGGTAGATCTTCACGAAGTAGGCGATATCCTTTCCCTTACAAACTTCTTGGTTCACTCCACAACACGAAGTAGGAGGCTCCCAAGCGACACCTAACCAATCTAGGAGGCACCACCCTCTAGAAGGTAATAGGCTTGGTAATGACGATGAATTCCTTGCCCTTGTGCTTCAAGATGATAGACTCCTCAACACACAATCACTCTCTCATAGATTTGGCTTGGTAGAAGAGATGGGATTGGTGCAAAGCAACTTGGGGAGTCTAGAAATCAAAATCCATATGGTTGGAGTGGAAGATCTTGACCTCAACACAAGGGTAGGTGGTGCTCTCTCAGAAAACTGAGTAGGATAGGTATGGAATAGTTCTGAGTGCTTGTCTCTCGAGTGGGTGATGGTGAAGGGGTATATATAGGCATCCCCAAAAATCCAACCGTTACACACAATAAGTCAGACTCGGTAACACCGATGTGTAAATCTAGGTGGTACCGAAGTGACCAAAAGTGGAAACTTTTGAATCTCGGAGGGACGATATACAATTCTCGGTTGCACCGATTCACCATTCTTGGTCGGACCGAAAATGTGAATTCGCTTAACAGCATCTTGGCAACCCAACTCGGTGGCACCGAGTGATGTGTCGGCTGCACCAAAGTGTTAGGGTTTGGCTGAGTCTGTCTAGGGTTTGGAGTCGGTGGCACCAGGATAGGAATGTTGGTTGCACCGATTTTGCATATTCTTCACCATGAAAACTTTACCCTCTTTTAATAGTATTGGCTTTCCTATGGACTCAAAGTGATTTCTCACAAATGTAAAATGCAGAGTCCTCTTGTTTGAATCTTGGCAAACCTATTTCCTTGAATCTTGGGTTAATTCCACAATATCCACAATACTTTTGCCAACTCAACTCTCCATGGACTATTATCTGAAATACACTAGATGGAAGTGTTAGTCTAAGAGACAATGTATGTTGTCACGAATTATCAAAACCACCAAGGGAGCATGTTGTGCTTTCACATTACCACATCCATGTGGTACTCCTTTGTGACGGCATCGACCCAGTGCTCGTGGTAGAGGAAAATGGGTGGTTGGCAAAATTGTCACTTCTCCGGGATATCCCCAAGGAGTAAGGGAAAGCCAGATGTCAGGAAGTCTTCGGGTATGACGGCCATCTACAAAGGTTTGAAGGGAGGAGAGTTAGCAGAGTGTTGTGTGAAGAATTGTGATAGCCTGGCTTATTAGGGTTGATAGACTACTCATATCAATAAGGAATTCCTTCTTTTCTGTGAGGCCAGTCTAGATCCTGCCATGAGTAACGACTACCGGTGGGTGTATCCGGGGCGTTACAAGTTGGTATCAGAGCCGACCCTCACGGTTACACGGATGTTTGCCAACAGGTGTGCGGTCATGTTGTTCATGAAGTTGGTGACCCGTCGTGGCACACGGAATGACACATGTATCGGACTGGAAGCACATACGTTTGTGCCAAGAGGGAATGTTCCTGTGACCCGACGAGGACGTCGGTTCCTCTGAGTGGTGGTGTATGTGATAGGCTGGCTTATTAGGGTTGATAGACTACTCATATGTTAGAAGTTGGTATTAGAGCCAACCCTCGCGGTTACACGGATGTTTTCCGACAGGTGTGTGGTCATGTTGTTCACGAAGTTAGTGACCCGTCGTGGCACACGGAATGACACATGTATCGGACTGGAAGCACATACGTTTGTGCCAAGAGGGAATGTTCCTGTGACCCGACGAGGACGTCGGTTCCTCTGAGTGGTGGTGCATGTGATAGCCTGGCTTATTAGGGTTGATAGACTACTCATATCAATAAGGAATTCCTTCTTTTCTGGGAGCCCATTCAAACAGAACTCCCAAGTTAAGTGTGCTTGGCTTGGAGTAGTTCTAGGATGGGTGACCGACCGGGATAAGTGTGCTTGGCTTGGAATAGTTCTAGGATGGGTGACCGACCGGGAAGTTGGTCCCGGGTGCACATGAGTGAGGACAAAGTGTGCAGAAAAGACTAGTATTGATCTGTGAGGCCAGTCTAGATCCTTCCAGGAGTAGCGACTATCGGCGGGTGTGTCCGGGGCATTACGAGAATAGAAGAGGTAAATAGTACAGAATTCCTAAATATAGGTGCTAGGTGTAGTTTTGAAAGTGGTTTTATCATAACTAACGTTCATGCTAACTAAGGGCTTCCAACAGTCAGGATGGCTCTGATACTAGCTCTGTGTGGACCCCGACTCACAAGTCATGATCACCGAATGCACATGTATAGTGATCCCAGAGATCAATGCTCACTGAACACACAGAAGTTGAATAACAAGAGTCTTACATCCACATTTAGCGTCTTACACAAATAAAGACCATGAAGGTCTAGTCTTACGTAGATAGAGTCGCGAGGGCCAATCCCTTAAAAATTTAAGCATCGAAAATCTTGATTGAAAGCATGAACCCATGCCATTTGCCTTAAACCTACACGCATTCTGACTAGGAAGCGTCCTAGTTCGCATGTTCGTCACCAATGAACTCTTCACCGTACTCTTGTTCTCCCGTGCCTGGCCAATTAACTAATCAGTGGCAAGCCAATGAGTACTTTGAATGTACTCGCAAGCAACCCATGTTGTGGATCAAGGTATAACAATGCATGATATAGCACTAATAGGTATTTTGCAGAAAGCTAATTTTTGAATGTAATGACATGATCAAGTAACTATGTAAGCATGCATCAACAGTTCGTAGATATCCATATGAACAAGTTATAGACACCATCGTAAACAAGGGGTTGAGCATTTCATGCTCAATCATCAAGTCAAGTCATCTGACTATCTCAAGTGTCATCTTTGTGTCATCCACACACATACACATGCCAAGTTTAGTAAACATTTGGATGTAGCACAAGAGTGGTCATCCAATTGTCCCCGACCGTGGACACAGCTATTCGAATAGTTTTACACTCTTTAGAGATTGCACGCTTTACCCACAAGACTCGGGGAACTTCCGTGTCATCCAAGACTCGCGGTATATTACATACCCGACATAAGCACCCGAACAATGCTTTCCCATGGTGATACTAAACAAAGAGTCCACTCGTTGGTGCCATCCCTCATGATATACATCACATGTATCATCCATGAGGGTACGCAATGGTGTGTCGGGTGCCTGTAAAGACAGCGCATGGCCTTCCACTTCTGGGATGACCCCGTCTCAAGAGTGACCACTTCACTCTTGCCACTGGTAATGCGGGCTCCGTGCTAGCATCAACCATAGTAATCAACAAAGCCCCGTCCCATAAGGGGTATCGTGGTCGTACATGTAAGGTTGGAATAACTGTCGCAACTTACACCAATCCGTTTTCAAAAACTACACACACTCACTTGCTCCGGTACACCACTTCTTATCAATTGGCTACCTAGATCATCAACATCTCCCTCAGGCGCTAGTGGCACCAGACGGGGTTTTCGAAAATTCTTTGAAATCATCTCTTTTTATTCGTCACCATGCATAATCCCGAACCCACTTGCGTAGCATCTACTAGCATCCTATCAACACCCACCTGCATAACGCTCATAAGGTGGTAGGGTCATGCACGATGCAACTGTCAACGGCAAAAGTATCGGAAGCAACCCACCGTAGTGGTCACTACTCCACAGGATCAAATATGACGAAAGTAAAGTGCTATATGACATGCAATAAAAATGGTTTCTTAACACGGTCAAAGGGTTGCTTGCCTGGCTCAACAAAGTCTTCGGGGTCTTCAAAGTCTTCGGGTCCAAATCCCTTGTCAATAGCGCAATCTATCGTCGCAGTAAATAGCGATAATAATAAGCATCACACAAAAACAGAGCACACAAGCTACTATTGAAATGCTACCCCATTCTGATAAATACTAAAAACTATAATAAAAATATCTTCTAGGGTTTTTCTATGAAAACATTTTTGAAAACTAATAAACAGAGGCAAGAATATGCCAAAATAGATTTTAAAATAAAACAGTGTATAAAAAGTTTTTAACATTTTTCACAAATGGCACTATTAAATTCTATGGAATATTCTAGGATTTATGGTGGAAAAATATTTTTCATTGGATTTATTTTTTCCCTATGGGATTTTTGGAAAACAGGAAAAAAAGAAAAAGAAAATGGGCACTATGCCTGGGCCAGGGCCAGCCAGCTGTTGCGCCGGCCCAATGGCCAGCCAGGCCAGGCGGCTGGCGCCCCCCACGCGTGTCAGGTTTCAAACCTGATGGGCGGGGCCTAGTGGCCAGGGCGAGAGAGAGCGGGAGGGGGAGGGGAGAGGCCGACAGGTGGGGCCCTGTTGAATCCTTCTCCCACCTCAGGACAGAGAGGAGAGGCCCTCACCGGCTGCGGCGTAGGGCACGGCGACGATGGACGAGTGCGGGGTTGGGCTCGGGGTCAAGCCGCCGATCCCCTGGAGGTCGAAGGAGCGCCGGAGGTGGCCGGAGTCAGTGGCAGCAAGCACCCGCGGTCGAGGAGCTTCGGGTGGAGGACGTGTGGGTCACCCTGTGCATCAAAGAGAGGGGAAAAAGGAGGGGAATGGGTCAAGGCATTGAGGGGGACCCAATGGGACAGGAATGGGGGACGGAGAGGGGATAGTACCCGGAGATCGACGATGGCGCCACCGTGGCGGAGCTTTGGTTGCTCTCGTGCACGGGCCTCGGGGGGACAAGCTAGTGGAGTAGGGATGATTTGGTGGTGAAGCGGGGTCAGCAAAGGGGAGTAATGGTCTCAGGGGTGGCTAAATAGCCAGCCCTCGGTCCACCGTGGATGTGTGCGTCGGCGACGATGCAGGCGAGGCTACAGGCCATGGGGGCTTGCGGGGATGGGTCAAGGGTGCTCCTATGTGTTGCTTAGGACCAGTGGAAGGGAGAGAGAGTGCGGGAGAGCCCTAGCGCCTGCGTGTGTGAGTTCATCCGTTGGCCGGCTCGGGCAGCGCCTTGCGCGAGCGAAGGGTGACATCAGAGGAGGAGGGAGGAGGGGCCTGACCTCCTGGCTCTTTGCGGGCGTCGAGGGGCGGCCAGGGGACATGCTCCCTCATCCCAAGGTGGCCATGGGGGATCGGTATGAGGGTGGCTACAGTGCGGGAGTGCACTGTAGCACGCTCCAAAGCACCCATATGACCGACAGTGGCATAAAAATGGGCACCTGCGTGTCCATTAGTGTCTTGGAGGTTCCAAAGATGCCCATGAGCTAGAAAGAACTAGGGGATAGGCAAGGGTAAAGAAATGGAGTAGGGGAGAGGTTGAAATGCTCCTACCATGGTAAAATAGAGGGTAAAAATGGGGGGGTTACCCCACCCATTATTAAGTTGAGGCCACACTAGTTTTACTAGATGTAGCAGGTAACCCTGAGAGGTTGTTTTAAAAATTTGAGAGCAAGGGGAAGAGTAGAAGTGGTGAAAACAATAGTTTTTAGAAATGGACAGAAGGTATTTGATGAAGATTAGAGCAAGAAAATGGACTTTTCTTTCCATGGGAATTGACAGGGACAAATGGTGGTTATAAATAGGCATATCCACCAAGTTTGAGCTTGATTGAATAAAGTTCACAATGTAACTTTGTGAAACCCTAGAAATCAACAGAATCTGGTTTCTGTAGATCTAGTCATGCTAAGCTAATCCCATTGATGCACCACTTAGTGTAGCATCATTATTTGGTGATTAGAACATGTCCACAAAGTTTGGGGTCAAGGGAAGAAACTTCACAATGTAAACTTGCTCAAATTTGAATCTGGACAGGGAGGGTATTGGAATAGTTTGGTAAATCAAATCAACTTGGATTGCGATGAAACCCAACAGGGTCATCACCTATGACAGTGTTGACTTGATGGAATTTTCTTGGAATTTATTGAGAATATTTCTTATAGAAATATTCCAAAAGCTTTATTTGGACAAAAAGGGTTTTGAGGGGGTTTTACCATTATTTTGAACATGACCATGTGTTGAAACTCATATATATGGAAAATATATGTCCACTGAGTTTCCCTAAATTTTCTCAAATATTTTCAAAGTATTAAAATAATTTTTCCCTATGAAAAATCATTTCTGGACTTAAGAAAAAGTCTGTTAAATAAATAGTAAAATAATCTTTAAAATTAATATTTGGTGGTTTTGGTAAGTCATAAATATATTAGGCTTCAGATAAAGCTTTTGGGAAAAAGGGGTCCACCCAATTTGAGGACTTGCAGTGCAAACCTCATCTCAAGGGTTTTTGAAAACCTAATTTGAATAAATCCTTTTTGGTCAAAATAATATTTGCTAAAATAGTTTTGGGAACTATTCACATGGCATGATCATTGGGCAAGAATTCTGGGTCAAGGCAGATGAATATGGAGAGGGATAGAATCTAAGGGTGCCATACACAACAACGAAACAGGCAACAATTCAAACAAGCACAAGAAATGAGAAAGTTTTAATTGGCTCCAAATTTTGTAAATCCAAGCATAAAAAGGTGATACAAACATAGGGTGTGACACTGGCGTCCTTGATCTCCTGTTGGATCTCCTTCACCCGAGCCTCGTGCTTGTCACTGGTGGCTCTCAAAGCTGAACGCGTGGTAGCCGCTTGTTCAGCCGCCACCCTCTCGACCGAAGCCTCCTGCTTCCTATTTTGTAGATCGGCCTTGAGATTCTCCATTTCCTTCGCCGATGCTGTGTAAGCAACAAGAGTGTGAATACTGCATCGACAGTACGATGACGAAAATTTCTAGATACTAAGTAAAGCTTACCTTGCGCCTCATTGAATCTCTTGTTAAGAGCATCAAGCTCGTCCTCAGAGCTTTTAAGCTTCGGATTGAGCTTGTTTAGCTCGGTGGCATTCACGGCCACCGCTGATGACGAAGCTTGTGAAAAGCAAATCTTTATCAGGTTACATGGGTTCAGAACTTCAGAACTATAGTCCATACGATCCAATGTACGGTCCTTCATTACGGACTGATTCCGAACATATATAGTTATAGTTCGGAAAATAATTTATGATGGATTCCCATGAAAGTTTTTTCAAACTCACCTATGGCTCGGGGGTTGCCATGTACATAATGATAACACAAACAAATTAATATTTCACAAATAAAGGCGTTACGAGGCTCACCTAAAAGCCAGTTAGGAGACCACTGAAGGCCTCCTTCAGTCCGATGTCGACGGACCGACTACTCTGCAATACCGCACCCATGAGGGTGCGGTACTCCTCAGAGATGGAGGCGCTCGATAGAGCCTCCCCAATGACATGTCACCCATTGGTCGATGGTGCCGATGCTGATCGGATAAGCCGATCACCAACCGGGGATTGAACCGGTGCCTCCGGAGGCATGGTGCGCTCCAGGGATGCCCTTAGAGGGGACTGAACGTCCCCTCGTCCGGTCCCCTCAATATCCGGGTGAGGTTCATCCCCCCGGTATTTGGTGGCTGAGGCATTAGCCTTTACCATGAAGTCGTCTCCCCCACCGCTGGTGCCTGGCTCCATAAGAGCATGCTGGGACGACACCTTCGAAGTGTCCTTCGAGGCGCCCGGAGGAGTGGGATGTGGCGCATTCCAACTCTCCGCTTGTTCAGCGGGTGGGGTCTCCCCGTCCAAAACCTTCTCGGTGGGGAGGACGCGCGGTGGGCTGCAAAATTGGTAAGTGCTTGCATGTTAGTAACGTTTAAAACTTATCGATGATAGCTGACGAAGTCTTCGGATCCTTGTTACCTCTTGAGCATGCGTTGGTTTTCCCTTGAAGAGTAAAGGGTGATGCAGCGAAGTAGGTAAGTATTTCCCTGAGTTGTTAAGAACCAAGGTATCAATCCATTAGGAGGAACACGCAAGTCACCAATGGATGCACCTACACAAATAGTCAAACTGTTACACCCAACACTATAAAGGGGTTATCAATCCCTTGACGGTTATTTGCAAGAATTGGATCCAATAGAGATAGATGTAAACAAGTGCGGAAAGTAAAAGATAAATAAATTGCAGCAAGTATAGATCTGAAAATGTATGATGGACAATAGACCCGGGGCCATAGGTTTCACTAGAGGCTTCTCTCTTGAAGGCAAATATCATGGTGGGTAAACAAATTACTATCAAGCAATTGATAGAAGAGCGAATAATCATGTAGGTATCCAAGGCAATGATCATGCGAATAGGCATAACGTCCGTATCAAGTAGACCAAAACGATTCTACATCTACTACTATTACTTCACACATCGACCGACTCCTGCCTGCATCTAGAGTATTACGTTCATGAAAAATAGAGTAACACATTAGGAAAGATGACATGATGTAGAGGGATAAACTCAAGCAATATGATGAAAACCACATCTTGTTACCCTTGATGGAAACAATACAATACGTGCCTCGCTACCCCTATATATCACTGGGTGAGGACACCCAAAGATTGAACCCAAAACCAAGCACTTCTCCCACTTCAAGAATTACCAATCTAGTTGGCCATACCAAACCAATAACTCAAAGAGACTTGCAAGGATATGAAACCAATCATATAAGAAATAAGAGGAGATTCAAATAAGATTCATGTATAATCTGAAGATCTATCCATGGTGATGAGCATCTACGAGAGGGAGAGTGGATCTACGTACCCTCGTAGATTGCTAAGCGGGAAGCGTTGAGAAACGCGGTTGGTGTAGTCGAACGTCTTCGCGATCCAAATCGCTGTGCGTCCCACGATCCAATCACGATCCATCTCGCGATACAATCACGATCCATCCCGCGAACTTGATCACGATCCGTCCCACGAACTTGATCACGATCCTTCCGATCTAGCATCGAACGGACGACACCTCCGCGTTCAGCACACGTATAGCTTGATGACGATCTCCGCCGTCTTGATCCAGCAAGAAGGAGCGGAGAGGAATAAGAGTTCACCGGCAGCGTGATGGCTCTCCAGTGATGGTGGTGGAGCTATTCCGGCAGGGCTTTGCCTAAGCATTGCAGAAATCCGATCTAGAGGAGAAATTGTGCACTGGAGGAACGGGTAGCACGTGGCTAAAAATTCTGTGCAAAAACCCTAAAAACCACCAGTATATATAGGAGGAAGAGAGGAGGAGGCTTGGACCAAGGCCAAGCCACAAGGAGTCGGCCGAAACAGGTTGTGGAGGTGGAATCCACCTCCAATCCTAGTAGGATTAGGATTCACCCAATTTTTGCCTTTTTCCACCTTTTCTCTTTGGATTTTCTTCTCTAGCCGCATGGGCCTTGTGTGGGGGGTTCCACCAGCCCACTAAGGGCTGGTATTCACTCTCCCCCAGCCCATGAAGCCTCTTGGGTCGAAATACCCCTCCCGGAGGCCTCCCGGTACACTACCGGCACTCCCGGTACACTACTGATGAGCCTGAAACTTTTCCGGCGACCAAAACAAGACTTCCTATATATGAATCTTTACCTCCGGACCATTCCGGAGCTCCTCGTGATGTCCGGGATCTCATATGGGACTCCGAACAACCTTCGGTCACCCCCATACATAACTCTATACTACCGAAACGTCACCAAACCTTAAGTGTGCAGACCCTGCGGGTTCGAGAACTATGTAGACATGACCGACACACCTCTACAGTCAATAACCAATAGCTGGACATGGATGCCCATATTGGTTCCTACATATTCTACGAAGATCTTTATCGATCGAACCTCTATGTCAAGGATTCAGTTAATCCGGTATGATGTTCCCTTTGTTCTTCGGTATGTTACTTGCCCGAGATTCGATCGTCGGTATCTCCATACCTAGTTCAACCTCGTTATAGGCAAGTCTCTTTACTCGTTCCGTAATACAAGATCCCGTGACTAACACTTAGACACATTGCTTGCAAGGCTCATTGTGATGTTGTATTACCGAGTGGGCCCTGAGATACCTCTCCGTCACACGGAGTAACAAATCCCAGTCTTGATCCATGCCAACTCAACAGACACCCTCGGAGATACCTGTAGAGCAGCTTTATAGTCACCTAGTTACGTTGCGATGTTTGATACACACAAGGCACTCCTCCGGTATCCATGAGTTGCATGATGTCATGGTCATAGGAACATATACTTGACATGCAAAAAACAGTAGCAATAAACTGACACGATCATATGCTACGTTTGTAGATTGTGTCTTGTCCATCACATCATTCTCCTAATGATGTGATCCCGTTATGAAATGACATCACGTGTCAATGGCTAGGAAACCTTAACCATCTTTGATCAACGAGCTAGTTCACTAGAGGCATACTAGGGACAAAGTGTTGTCTATTTACCCACACATGTAATGTGTTTCCAATTAATACAATTATAGCATGGATAATAAACGATTATCATGAAAAAGGAAATATAATAATAAACACTTTATTTTTTGCCTCTAGGGCATATTTCCAACAGTCTCCCACTTGCACTAGAGTCAATAATCTAGCTCACATCACTATGTGATTTACATTGTAATGAATCGAACACCCATGCAGTTTTGGTGTTGATCATGTCTAGCCCTTAGAAGAGGTTTACTCAACGGGTCTGCAACATTCAGATCCGTGTGCACTTTGCAAATATTTATGTCCTTCTCCTCGATGTAATTGCGGATGGAGTTGAAGCGTTGCTTTATGTGTATGGTCCTCTTGTGAAACCTTGGTTCCTTGGCCAGAGCAATGGCACCAGTGTTGTCATAGAACAGGTTCATTGGATTCAGTGCACTGGGCACTACTCCAAGATATGTCATGAACTGCTTCATCCAGACACCTTCCTTCGCCGCCTCCGAGGCTGCAATGTACTCCGCTTCACATGTAGAATCGGCTACCACGCTTTGCTCGGAACTGCACCAGCTTATCGCTCCCCCGTTGAGAATAAATACGTATCCAGTATGTGACTTAGAGTCATCCGGATTAGTGTCAAATCTTGCATCAACATAACCCTTTACGACGAGCTCTTCATCACCTCCATAAACGAGAAACATTTCCTTAGTCCTTTTCAAGTACTTAAGGATATTCTTGACCGCTGCCCAGTGTTCCATTCCAGGATCACTTTGAAACCTTCCGGTCATACTTATGGCAAGGCTGACATCAGGTCTTGTGCATAGCATTGCATACATGATAGAGCCTATGGCTGAAGCATAGGGGATGACACTCATCTTTTCTCTATCCTCTGCAGTCACTGGGCATTGAGTCTTACTCAACTTCACACCTTGTAACATAGGCAAGAACCCCTTCTTGGACTGATCCATTTTGAACTTCTTCAAAACTTTATCAAGGTATGTGCTCTGTGAAAGTGCTATCAAGCGTTTCGATCTATCTCTATAGATCTTAATGCCTAATATGAAATCAGCTTCTCCTAGGTCCTTCATTGAAAAACTCTTGTTCAAATATTCCTTCATTCTTTCCAGCATTTCCATATTGTTTCCAATCAGCAATATGCCATCCACATATAATATTTGAAACGCTATAGAGCTCCCACTCACTTTCTTGTAAATACAAGCTTCTCCATAAACTTGTTTAAACTCAAACGCTTTGATCAACTCGTCAAAACGCTTATTCCAACTCCGAGATGCTTGCACCAGCCCATAAATGAATCGCTGGAGTTTGGAAACTTTGTCAGCATTCTCTGGATCGACAAAACCTTCTGGTTGCATCATATACAACTCTTCCTCAAGGAAACCGTTGAGGAACGCTGTTTTGACATCCATCTGCCAAATTTCATAGTCGAAATAAGAAGCTATTGCCTACATTATTCTGATAGACTTAAGTATCGCTACGGGTGAGAAGGTCTCATCATAGTCAACTCCTTGAACTTGTGAAAAACCCTTTGCCACAAGTCAAGCTTTATAGACGGTGACATTACCGTCCCCGTCTGTCTTCTTCTTAAAGATCCATTTGTTCTGAATGGCCTTTCACCCTTCAGGTAATACTTCCAAAGTCCATACTTTGTTTTCATACATGGATCCCATCTCAGATTTCATGGCCTCTAACCATTTCTCGGAATCCGGGCCCATCACTGCTCCTCCATAGCTCGTAGGTTCATTGTTGTCCAACAACATGGCCTCCAAGACAGGGTTGCCATACCACTCAGGAGTAGTACGCGGCCTTGTTGACCTACGAGGTTCAATAGTAGCTTGATCGGAAGCTTCATGATCATCATCATTAACTTCCTCTTCTACCGTCGTAGGTTCCACAAAAACATCTTTCTGTGCTACGCTACTTTCTGGTTGAAGTAAAGGTTCAATAACCTCATCAAGCTCTATTTTCCTCCCACTCAATTCTTTCGAGAGAAACTCTTTCTCAAGAAATGTTCCGTTCTTAGCGAAAAACACTTTGCCTTCGGATCTGAGATAGAAGGTATACCCGACTGTCTCTTTCGGGTATCCTATGAAGACACATTTTCCACTTTGGGTTCCAGCTTTTCAGGCTGAAGCTTTTTGACATAAGCATCACATCCCCAAACTTTAAGAAACGACAACTTTGGCCTCTTGCCAAACCACAGTTCATATGGCGTCGTCTCAAGGGATTTCAATGGTGCCCTATTTAAAGTGAATGCAGCTGTCTCTAATGCATAACCCCAAAATGATAGTGGCGAATCAGCAAGAGACATCATAGAACGCACCATATCTAATAAGGTTCGATTATGACGTTCGGACACACCATTACGATGTGGTGTTCCGGGCGGTGTAAACTGTGAAACAATTCCACACTATCTTAAGTGACTGCCAAACTCATAACTCAGATATTCACCTCCTCGATCAGATCGCAGGAATTTAATCTTCTTGTTATGATGATTCTCAACTTCACTCTGAAATTGCTTGAACTTTTCAAACGTTTCAGACTTGTGTTTCATCAAGAAAATATACCCATATCTACTTAAGTCATCAGTGAAGGTGAGAAAATAAATATATCCACCACGCGCTGTAACATTCATCGGACCGCACACATCAGTATGTATGATTTCCAATAAGTCACTCGTTCGTTCCATTGTTCCAGAGAACAACGTTTTATTCATCTTGCCCATGAGGCATGGTTCACATGTGTCAAGTGATTCAAAATCAAGTGACTCCAAAAGTCCATCAGCATGGAGCTTCCTCATGCGTTTTACACCAATATGACCTAAATGGCAGTGCCACAAGAAAGTGGTACTATCATTATCAACTCTACATCTGTTGGCATCAATGTTATGAACATGTGTGTCATCACTATCAAGATTCAATATGAATAAACCCCTCACATTGGGTGCATGACCATAAAAGATATTACTCATATAAATAGAACAATCTTTATTCTTTGATTTAAATGAGTAACCGTCTCGCAATAAACAAGATTCGGATATAATGTTCATGCTTAACATAGACACTAAATAACAATTATTGAGGTTCATCACTAATCCCGATGGTAATCGAAGAGAGAGCGTGCCGACGGCGATCACATCAACCTTGGAACCATTTCCCACGCACATCGTCACTTCATCCTTTGCCAGCCTTCATCTATTTCGTAGTTCCTGTTTTGAGTTGCAAATGTGAGCAACCAAACCGGTATCAAATACCCAGGTACTACAACGAGAGCTAGTAAGGTACACATCAATAACATGTATATCATATATACCTTGTTTGTTGTTGGTCGCCTTCTTGTCAGCCAGGTACTTGGGGCAGTTCCGCTTCAAGTGACCAGTTCCCTTGCAATGAAAGCACTCAGTTTCTGGCATAGGTCCATGCTTAGGCTTCTTTACAGGAGTAGCAACTGCTTTGCCATCCTTCTTGGTTTTACCCTTCTTGCCTTTGCCCTTGCCATTTTTCTTGAAACTAGTGGTTTTATTGACCATCAACACTTGATGTTCTTTCTGGATTTCAGACTCAGCGACTTTTAGCATTGCAAACAGCTCGGTGACTGACTTGTTCATCCAGTGCATGTTATAGTTCATCACAAAGCTCTTGTAACTAGGTGACAATGATTGAAGAACAATGTCAGTGATCGCCTCTAGCGGAAGGGCAATTCCCAACTCTGCTAGACGAGTTAAATACCCAGACATTCTGAGTATATGTTCACTAATAGAAAGGATTAACATCGTCGTCCTAAGCAAAACAAGGTGCATAAAAGGATTAACATCACATGCAATTCATAAGTGACATGATATGGCCATGAACTTGTGCTTTTGATCTCCATCTAGAAAGCACCGGCATGATCTCCATCATCACAGGCATGACACCATGATCTTCATCATCTTGATCTCCATCAACGTGTCGCCATTGGGGTTGTCGCGCCCAACATGCTTCTACTACTAGTGCTACCGTTTACCGATAAAGTAAAGCATTACATAGCGCTTAATGATTGACACGCAGGTCATACAATAATTAAAGACAACCCTATGGCTCCTGCCGGTTGTCGTACTCATCGACATGCAAGTCGTGATAATCTATACATCACATGATCATCTCATACATCACATATATCACATCATGTAATTGGCCATATCACATCACAACATACCCTGCAAAAACAAGTTAGACGTCCTCTAATTGTTGTTGCATGTTTCACGTGGCTGCTATGGGTATCTAGCAAGAACAATTCTCATCTACGCAAAAACCACAATGGTGATACACTAGTTGTTTTTCAACCTTCTCAAGGACCGCCTTTGTCGAATCCGATCCAACTAAAGTGAGAGAAACTGGCACCCGCAAGCCATCTATGCAACAAGTTGCGGTCGAGGGAACCGGTCTCTCGTAAGCGTACGAGTAATGCTAGTCCGGGCCGCTTCATCTCACAATACCTCTGAACCAAAATCCGACCAAGGGAGGAAGCAATCTAAGCATCAACGCCCACAAACCTTTTGTGTTCTACTCGAGATCTCATCTACACATAGATCTAGCTCTTACCACTGTTGGGGAACGTTGCATGGGAAACAAAAAAATTCCTATGCACACGTAGATCTATCCATGGTGATGAGCATCTACGAGAGGGAGAGTGGATCTATGTACCCTTGTAGATCGCTAAGCGGGAAGCGTTGAGAAACGCGGTTGGTGTAGTCAAACGTCTTTGCGATCCAAATTGCCGTGCATCCCGCGATCCAATCACGATTCGTCCCGCGATCCAATCACGATCCGTCCAGCGATCCAATCATGATCCGTCCCGCGAACTTGGTCACGATCCGTCCCACGAACTTGATCACGATCCTTCCGATCTAGAGCCGAACGGACAGCACCTTCGCGTTCAGCACACGTACATCTTGATGATGATCTCCGTCGTCTTGATCTAGAAAGAAGAAGTGGAGAGTAAGAAGAGTTATCCGGCAGCGTGACGGCGCTCCAACGATGGTGGTGGAGCTATTCCGGCAGGGCTTCGCCTAAGCACTGCAGAAATCTGATCTAGAGGAGAAACTATGCACTGGAGGAACGGGCAGCATGTGGCTAAAAATTCTGTGCAAAAACCCTAAAACCACCAGTATATATAGGAGGAAGATAGGAGGAGTCTTAGCCCAAGGTACAAGCCACAAGGACTCGGCCGAACCAGGTTGTGGAGGTGGAATCCACCTCCAATCCTAGTAGGACTAGGATTCACCCAATTTTTGCCTTTTTCCACCTTTTCTCTTTGGATTTTCTTCTCTAGCCGCATGGGCCTTGTGTGGGGGTTTCCACCAGCCCACTAAGGGCTGGTATTCACTCTCCCACAGACCATGAAGCCTCTTGGGTCGAAATACCCCTCCCGGAGGTCTCCCGGTACACTACCGGCACTCCCGGTACACTACCGATGAGCCCGAAACTTTTTCGGTGACAAAAACAAGACTTCCTATATATGAATCTTTACCTCCGGACCATTCTGGAGCTCCTCGTGACATCCGGGATCTCATATGGGACTCCGAAAAACCTTCGGTCACCACCTATGGGTTCGGGAACTATGTAGACATGACCGAGACACCTCTATGGTCAATAACCAATAGAGGCACCTAGATGCCCATATTGGTTCCTACATATTTGACGAGGATCTTTATCGGTCGAACCTCTGTGTCAAGGATTCAGTTAATCCCGTATGATGTTCCCTTTGTTCTTCGGTATGTTACTTGCCCAAGATTCGATCGTTGGTATCTCCATACCTAGTTCAACCTCATTATCGGCAAGTCTCTTTACTCATTCCATAATACAAGATCCCGTGAATAACACTTAGACACATTGCTTGCAAGGCTCATTGTGATGTTGTATTACCGAGTGGGCCCTAAGATACCTCTCCGTCACACGGAGTAACAAATCCCAATCTTGATCCATGCCAACTCAACAGACACCCTCGGAGATACTTGTAGAGCACCTTTATAGTCACCCAGTTACGTTGCGACGTTTGATACACACAAGGCACTCCTCCGATATCCATGATTTGCATGATCTCATGGTCATAGGAACATATACTTGATATGCAGAAAACAGTAGCAATAACCTGACACGATCATATGCTACGTTTGTAGTTTGGGTCTTGTCCATCACATCATTCTCCTAATGATGTAATCCCATTATCAAATGACATCACATTTCAATGGCTAGGAAACCTTGACCATCTTTGATCAACGAACTAGTTCACTAGAGGCATACTAGGGACAAAGTGTTGTCTATTTACCCACACATGTAACGTGTTTCCAATTAATACAATTATAGCATGGATAATAAACGATTATCATGAACAAGGAAATATAATAATAAACACTTTATTTATTGCTTCTAGGGCATATTTCCAACAAAACTCACAATTCATAGGATCTTGACAAACACACCACGAAAGAGGATTACATCGGATAGATCTCCATGAAGATCATGAAGAACATGATATTGAAGAGCAAAGAGAGAGAACAAGCCATCTAGATACTAGCTATGGACCCGTAGGTTTTTGGTGGACTACTCACGCATCATTAGAGGGGCAATGGAGTTGATGTAGGTGCCCTCCGTGATCGAAACCGCCTCTGGCAAATTACCGGAAAAGGCTCCAAGATTGGATCTGTCGGGAACGGAGGCTTGCAGCGGCGGAAATTTATTTGTGTGGCTCTTTTGATGTTGGGGGAATATTTGGGTATTTATAGGCCAAGAATTAGGGTTGGGAGACCTGCCAGGAGGCGGCAAGCCTGCTAGGCGCGACCAGGGGCGCGCCTAGCAGGCTTGTGGCACCCTAGCACCTCCCCAGATGTGCACTCCAAGCTTCGATGACTTGTTTCCTTCCAGAAAAATTCCTTCCGCAGGTTTTATTCCGTTTCGACTCCGTTTAATATTCCATATCTGCAAAACTCCAAAACAAGGAAAAAACATAAACCGACACTTGGCTGTGGATTAATAAGTTAGTCCCAAAAATAATATAAAATAGCATATTAATGCATATAAAACATCCAAAATAGAGAATATAATAGCATGCCATCATCAAAAATTATAGATACGTTGGAGACATATTAGCATCCCCAAGCTTAATTCCTGCTCGTCCTCGAGTAGGTAAATGATAAAAACAGAATTTTTGATGTAGGGTGCTACCTAAAATATTTATCCAAGTAATATTCTTTATTGTTGCATGAATATTCAGATCCGTATGACTCAAAACAAAAGCTTAATACTGATATAGAAACAATAACATTTCAAGCATACTAGCAAAGCAATTGTATCTCTTTAAACTATAATGGCAAAAGAAAGTTATCCCTACAATATCATATGGTCTCGCTATGCTCCATCTTCCCACACAAAGTATGTATATCATGCACAACCCCAATGAAAAGTCAAGCAATTGTTTTCACACCTTTATTTTCTCAAACTTTTTCAACTCTCATGCAATACATGATGGCAAGCCATGGATATAGCACTATAGGTGGAATAGAATATGGTGGAGGTTGTTAAGGAAATGGACAAGATAGTCTCACATCAACTAAACGTATTAACGGGGTATGGAGATACCCATCAATAGATATCAATGTGAGTGAGTAGGGATTGCCATGCAACGGATGCACTAGAGCTATAAGTGTATGAAACCTCAAAAAGAAACTAAGTGGACGTGCATCATGAAGAAAAATATCCCACTAGCTATATGAAAGTGACCAAATAGGAGACTCTCCAACATGAAGATCATGGTGCTACTTTGAAGCACAAGTGTGGAAAAGGTAGTAGCAATGTCCCTTCTCTCTTTTATCTCATTCTTTTTTTTGTGGGCATCTAAGGCCTCTTTTATTCATTTTTTTATTTGGGCTTCTCTGGCCTCTTTCATTTTTTTCATAAAATTTGGAATCTCATCCCCACTTGTGAGCGAATCATAGCTTCCATCATCCTTTCCGCACATGGGACATGCTCTATAATGAAAATCATTACACTTTTATTTACTTACAACTCAAAAGGAAATTACAACTCGATACCTATGACAAAATATGACTCTATATGCAATATGGAAGTGATCGTGCATGTCATAAAAGGAAACGATGGAAGTTGCATGGCAATATATCTCAGAATGGCTATGGAAATGCCATAATAGGTAGGTATGGTGTCTGTTTTGAGAAAAGATGTATGGTGGCTGTTTTGAGGAAGTTATATGGTGGATGTTTTTAGGAAGGTGTACGGTGCACCAGCGAAAGTTGCGTGGTACTAGAAAGGCTAGCAAAAGTGGAAGGGTGAGAGTGCGTATAATCCACGGACTCAACATTAGTCATAAAGAACTCACATACTTATTGCAAAAGTATATTAGTCATTGAAGCAAAGCATTAAACTCATGCTCCTAGGGGGGAGGTTGGTAGGAGTTAACCATCACGCGCCCCCGACCCTCACACAAAGGTCGACAATCTATAAACAAGTCATGCTCCGACTTCCTTACATAGCGGTTCACCATACGTGCATGCTATGGTAATAACAAACCTTTACACAAGTATTTTTACCAAATAACAATTTACTTCCTAACATGTCTCTTAACATTGCCATCTTTATATCTCAAAACTTTATGCAAGGAATCAAACTTCTCATAAATACTCAATGCACTTAATATGGAAGTTTTTATTATATCCCTTTTGGATGCCTATCATATTAGGACCAAATTCATAACCTAGACCAATTACCATGTTGTTTTTAGAAACTCTCAAAATAATATAAGTGAGGTACGAGAGTTCAAGTATTTCTATAAAATGCAAACATTGTCGTACTCTAAAAGATATAAGTGAAGCATATAGAGCAAAATTGCCCAACTCAAAAGATATAAGTGAAGCACATAGAGTATTCTAATAAATTCATGATTCAGCGTGTGTCTCTAAAAACATGTGTGCAGAAAGGATGATTGTGGAAAACTAACAAGCAAAGAATCATATCATACAAGCCGCTCCAAGCAAAACACATATCATGTGGTGGATAAAAATATAGCCTCAAGTAAATTCACCGATGGATTGAAGATGAAAGAGGGGATGCCTTCTGGGGCATCCCCAAGCTTAGGCTCTTTGGCATCCTTGAATATGACTTGCGGTGCCTTGGGCATGGCCAATCTTCGGATCTTTCCACTCCTTATTCCATAGTCCATCCAATCTTTACCCAAAACTTGAAAACTTCACAACACAAAACTTAACAGAAAACTCGTGAGATCCGTTAGTATAAGAAAATAAATCACCAGTTTAGGTACTATTGTGAACTCATTATTTATTTATATTGGAGTTATATATATTGTAATTACTTACCCATGGCTCATACCACATGATACAACCCATAGATTCATCAAAATAGGCAAACAAATCAAAGAAAACAGAATCTGTCAAAAACAGAATAGACTGTAGCAATATGGAAACTTAGTATACTTATGTAACTCAGCAAATTCTGAAAAATTAGTAAAACCTGGGAAATTTATATATAAATGTTTTGTAAAAATTCAGATGAATTCGACGCTCAGAAAAAAAATATAAAATTCCTGGACTGAGCGCAAAAGTTTTTGTTTTTCAGCAAGATCAAATTAACAACTACCATAGATCACCCCAAAGGTTTTACTTGGCTCAAACACTAATTAAAACACAAAAACACAATTAATACAGAATTAATAATGTGGTAAACACTAAAAAACAGAAGCAAAAACAGAACACAAAAATAAAATTGGCTTGCCTCCCAACAAGCGCTATTGTTTAACGCCCCTAGCTAGCCAAAACACAATAGATCTAGGTATTGTCATAATAGAAGTGAGGGAGATGGTTCATGATCATATCATACTACCTTATTTCAGCATCTAATTTATTTTGTGCCAAGCACAAATAATCAAAAGGGCTGAATTTAATAGGATAAAGATCCTCAAGATCAAGTACGGGAGGGATAGGTTCCTCCTTTGGCCCCTTATAGTGTATAATCAATTCATCATTATAGGATTCCCTTTGGGTAAAGGCCATGGGCATTTTTCTAAGAATGGACTCTAATCCATTCTTTTGTATAGCAAAATAATCATTGAGTTCCGAAATCTTATCCATCAAAACCTCGGTAGGGACCTTTTTTGTCAAAATTTCATTATAAGCAACTTTATCCGAAGATTGTAGTCTCACTATCTCTTCTTGATTAAAAAGGATCTCCTCAATAGGGGGACACCACCATTAATTTTGTAATGAGAAAAAATTTCACTAGCCTCTTTCATGATAAATCTAAACTCGTGGGCTAGGAATATAGTGGCGGCACGCTTAACCGAAGAATGTTCAATATTAGAGAACTCAAGAAAAATCATTTGTATGCAAGGGTGCATATGTAAGAATTGCCTCTCAAGTTCACTTATTAACAAAGTTATAGCATTTTCAAGCGTTTAGTTTTATTCAGAATGGAAACTCCTAAGGTAGAAAGTGTTCCCGCACAAGTGAAGAAATCTTGAATAACACCTTTTCCAATGATATTACCACTGCCTATGCGGAACCTTTTTGTATGAATGATAGTAGGTTATTTTTTAGGGTTGTAATTATCAAGGTCATCAAAATTCCCCTCATGATTATTACTATTTTTTTCATTGGAAGTCTCCCTAGATTCTGACATGGTGGCAAAGCAAGCAATCAAGCACACAAGCAAAAGAAAGGCAAATGAAAGAAGGGCGAATAAAAAGGAAAATATTTTTGGTATTTTCTGAAAATTGGTTTAGAAGTGGGGGAGTGGAAAACGAGAGGCAAATGGCAAATAAAGTAACTGCAAGAGATGAGTTTGTGATGGGTACTTGGTAGGCTTGATGTGTATCCTCCCCGGCAACGGTGCCAGAAATCCTTCTTACTACCTCTTGAGCATGCGTTGGTTTTCCCTTAAAGAGGAAAGGGTGATGTAGCAAAGTAGGTAAGTATTTCCCTTAGTTGTTGAGAACCAAGGTATCAATCCAGTAGGAGGAACCCGCAAGTCACCAATGGATGCACCTACACAAATAATAAAACTCTTGCACCCAGCGCTATAAAGGGGTTGTCAATACCTTCATGGTTAATTGCAAGGATTAGATCCGATAGAGATAGATGTAAACAAGTGCGGAAAGTAAAAGATAAATAAATTGCAGCAAGTATAGATCTGAAAATATATGATGGAAAATAGACCCGGGGGCCATAGCTTTCACTAGAGGCTTCTCTCTTGAAGGCAAATATCATGATGGGTAAACAAATTACTATCAAGCAATTGATAGAAAAGCGAATAATCATGTAGTTATCCAAGGCAATGATCATGCATATAGGCATCACGTCCGTATCAAGTAGACCGAAACGATTCTGCATCTACTACTATTACTCCACACATCGACCGACCCCTGCCTGCATCTAGAGTATTAAGTTCATGGAAAACAGAGTAACGCATTAGGAAAGATGACATGATGTAGAGGGATAAACTCAAGCAATATGATCAAAACCCCATCTTGTTACCCTTGATGGACACAATACAATACGTGCCTCGCTACCCCTACTATGTCACTGGGTGAGGACACCCAAAGATTGAACCCAAAACCAAGCACTTCTCCCACTTCAAGAATTACCAATCTAGTTGGGCAAACCAAACCAATGACTCGAAGAGACTTGCAAGGATATGAAATCATGCATATAAGAAAGCAGAGGATATTCAAATAATATTCGTGGATAATCTGAACATAAACTCACAATTCATCGGATCTTGACAAACACACCAAAAAAGAGGATTACATTGGATAGATCTCCATGAAGATCATGAAGAAAATGGTATCGAAGATCAAAGAGAGAGAAGAAGCCATATAGCTACTATCTATGTACCCGTAGTTCTATGTTGGACTACTCATGCATCATCAGAGGGGCAATGGAGTTGATGTAGATGCCCTCCGTGATCGAAACCCCCTCTGGCAGATTACCGAAAAAGGCTCCACGATTGGATCTCTCGGGAATGGAGGCTTTCGGCGGCGAAAAAGTATTTGTGTGGCTCTTTTTGATGTTGGGGGGGTATTTGGGTATTCATAGTCCTAGAATTAGGGTTAGGAGACCTGCCAGGAGGTGACAAGCTTGCTAGGCGCGGCCAGGGGGGACCGCGCCTAGAAGGCTTGTGGCGCCCTAGCACCTCCCCTGACGTGCACTCCAAACATGGATGACTTGTTTCCTTCCATAAAAAATCCTTCAGCAGGTTTTATTCCGTTTGGACTCCGTTTAATATTCCATATCTGTAAAACTGAAAAACAAGGAAAAAACAAAAACTCGCACTTGGCTCTAGATTAATAAGTTAGTCCCAAAAATAATATAAAATAGCATATTAATGCATATAAAACATCCAAACCAGATAATATAATAGCATGCCATCATCAAAAATTATAAATACGTTGGATACGTATCAATCCTTACCTTCGAGCTGGGGGCTTGACCTTTAGGTTCCTTCAGAGAACCCTTTCGAAGCCATCGGACTCGGTATCCGAGTCCGAACTGTCGTCGGACAGGACTACCTGTGTCCGACGCGCTTTCTTCTGGGTAGGAGGAGGTAATTCCTCCGTGGCGTCTGATGGCGCCTCCCTATTTATTGCGAGGGGGAATCGCCCTCCTCCTCATCCTCATCCTCATCCTCTTGCTCCTCTTGATTTGAGGAGGCATGGGTTTCCTCGGATACAGCCTTTGGCTGGTCCCGTATACGTAGGCCTTCTCGGCCTGGTTTCTTCTTCTCCTCCTTCTTCGCTGGCACCTCCTAAGGAGCCTCAACGAGTGTCATGGGAACGAGTTTGACAGTAGAAGATAGGGGTACGAAAGGAGAGGCCAGAGTCCTAGCTACGGCGAGGTTGTACACACAGATGTATGAGTTTAGGTCCCTCTCGTAGAGGTAACAGCCCTACGTCTCAGTGCTCAGGAGCTCTTGTTGTGTGGATAGTATGTGTTACAGGAGGTGCGAACCCTTGTGCCAAAGGGGAGGGGTGGCTTATATAGAGTATGTTGCCCCTTATGAATGTCAGGAAACCAATGGTTCGATCATGGGAATAAAGACGTACGTTACTTGTAACGTATACAATAAATGTCAGTAATGGTGACTGGTCGAACGCCTACCTGTTGGCCTTCCTGGGGTGCCTTCTAGTCTTCTGGTGTCGACTGGTCATGGGATCTTCCTAGTGACAGGGGATATCGAGTGGAGGGAGAAACCTCTGAGTGACTTAATTGTTGAGTGATTATCGCGCCATGATGACTCAAGTCGGAAACTCTCTTGCAATCATTAAGTCCTCCAATATAGTGTCCTTAGGTAGGGTATGTAGGTCAGGCCTAGGACCCTACCCTAGGTACATATCCTCGTCATTATCCCCTAAAAGGATTGGGGTTCGAGTGAAAAAGGAATCGATGCCAGTTCTGATAAGGCACCGAAATTCCGAATGCACTTCAAGGCTTTAGGGAGATCTGCGTCGACTGGAATCTTTATCATTCACCCTGATCGATTCAGCTTTGCTAAGTGTCCGAGTGAATTTAAGAACGGGTTTCAATCCAAGTGACTCAAGAGGATTTTTGGATGCGACGGGTTGCTCTGTCAGACCTGGATTCCACGGGATACAAAAATTTGGGAAGCGCGCGCTGCGCGCAGATAGCGCAACGATTGGAGCAAGTGGGAGCATGACGCCTCAATCTCCATGCTTCCTTTTATGCCACATACGGTGCCTCCTCTGCAGCCTAGATTTACAAGGATCCAGCGGGCCCGCAGGTCAGTGACCCACTCGGGCACATATAAAATAGACTGGGTGGTGACTGGCGCCGCACTTCTCCCCAAATCCCCTCTTTTCCTCCACTCCCTCTGCTCTGCGCGTGCCATCCAGATCCGCGTCGACGATCGCCATCACGATGACGAAGAGCAAGACTGAGAAGCTCGAGCGTGCCAAGAAGGGAGCCACCAAGGCCAACAAGTTGTACATCACCCGATTCACAGCTCCGGCGGGGTGGATCCAGGGAGACTTCCTCCCATCGACGGTCACTGCAAGGAATGTCGAGAACCTCATCACCGACAGGATCGTGGCCGATGGCGCATGGAGGCTATCGGAGGGGAGACCCAGTCGGAGCTGCGCGAAGGAGAGCGGGTCCTCCTCCTCACCCACATCGAGCGAGGTTTTTCTATGCCTCCACATCCTTTCATTCGAGTGTTTCTGAACTTTTGCGGAGCTCAACTTCATCACTTTCCTCCGAATTCCATTTCATATCTTGTTTCTTTCATCACCTTGTGTGAGTGCTTCTTGGGTTGTCATCCCTGTTAGGGTTCATTCAGACACATCTTTATCGTCCGTTCTCAGTCGGTAAAAAAGGCCAATCCAGTGGACGATAAGACCCATGTCATCCAGCTGTGTGGTGGCTTGGGGATCCAAAAGAGAGATAGAAGCTCCTTTCCGTCAATGATTTTTCCTGGATCAGTTAGGGGCTGGCAGTTGACTTGGTTCAACTATAAGGATGTTGCGTCTTCAAATATGTCTACTGGTCTTTCCCCCTTCACACCAGATCGACCCACTACTCCCAAATCACTATAAGTGCTAGAAGGGGAGAAAGTCAAAGTGGGGATCTTAGTTAATGCAATAGTGGCTCTGGTTCGTGGTGGAGTGACTGGCATCGATCTGCTGGAGACATTCCTCAGTCGATGCATCCAGCCTCTTCAAGCGAGGGACCACGCCATATGGCACTACTTAGGCCCTGAGGACACCTATTGGACGCACCCAGAGGAGGTCTCGGAGGAGACTGTTGTACAGTGGCTTCAGAGCATCACCGGAGCCTGCGACAATCCTCTGGGAGCCAAGCAAATCAAGCCTTTCTCTTCTGAGAACCCACCACCAAATCTGGTAAGTTATATCTATGTCGAATGCTTTGATGTTTCGTTGAGTGATTAGTAGCATCAGCCGACTGACTTTACTATTTGAATCTTGCAGGAGCTGACGAACATGTACTCGCCATCGCCGAATCGAAATCAGCCTGAAGATGGAGGGGAGAGCGAGGGCGGCAGTGTAGACATTGATTATGATGAGGATAGTGAGGACGATTATGAGGACTTGGGTGAGAACGAAGAGGAAGTTGAGTCTCCTCCGCGCACCGAGCATCATTCAAAGCAACATCAAGACCCCGTGGCTGCCCCAAGCAAGACCTTGGCTTCGAGAACCAGGAACCCTAAGCGTGACCGAGCCTCGATAGTTGAGTCGAGTGAGCAGGCCGCAAAACAGCCCAAGTCTGACGCGCCGAAGCCTCGGAAGGCTCTGTCCCGTATGATGATTTTTGTGCCTGTTGTGTCAACGTGAGTGTTCGCTTTCTTTTTCCTTTGTCGTTGTGGAACTTCAAACCTTTGTTGACCGAGTGGGATCTGTCCACCAGAGATGCTACCTCGGTGACGTTGCCTCGACGGGACGAAGGAGAACAGACGGACGTGGATACTGCTAATGCAGCTACCTCTTAGCGTGGTTTAACAAATTTTCACTCTATTCTATTTTCGGGAATGATTTGCTGATTGAATAATCAAGATGATGAGCCATCAAGGGTACACGCTCGGAGAACGCCATCAGGGCAGACGCCTCGTAAGTCGACTGCCGCAACATCCCCAGGGCTTGGTGATTCGTCCCGAGTCAGAACTGAACTTGCAACTCTGTTGTCGAGTGCCCCATTAGCTGCTTTGACCATTGTGGCTTCTGCGCCAATCGGACAGCCTCAGCAACTTCGGCTGCACCAACCACAGCATCAACTTCCCCGACGTCTGCCTTTCCTTTGCATCGCGTCTCGGAGGACCAGACTGGAGCTGGCAAAGAGGCCATGATCCAATCCGAGCGGATGATAATGCGCACGAAGGAGGCGTATGAAGCCAGCAAGTTGGCTTATGATGCCAGCTCGGCTCTTCACTCCAATGTCCGAGTAAGTGTGATTGTAAGTTCGTTTCCGATTGAATTCCATTCATTCTTGATTGCACACCCAATGGGTATTTTCTTTTTGAAGCAAACTTGTTTGTTTTCCACTCGAGTAGATCAGATCTTAGTCGTGTGGTAGCTGGTCCAGTGGGGGCACGCTAAGGGCACCCACTGGGTGTAATCCCCGAGACCGCCGTCGAGTGCTTGCATCGGTGGGGGTCTGGTAGAGACAATGTTTGCATGCTTGCGCATTTTTTGAGTCACTCGACCGGTCGAATGATGATAAGTCCAGTGGGGGCATGCTGAGTGCACCCACTGGGTGTAGTCCTCGAGACCGTCGTTGAGTGCTTGCATCGGCGGGGGTCTGTCAGGAACAATATTTTGCTCGGACAGGTCGGACCTGGTCGAGTGGTTTCATATCCAGTGGGGGCACACTGAGTGCACCCACTGGGTGTAGTCCCTGAGACTACTGTTGATCGTGGGCGATGAGCAGTAGTATTAAGAACATGGACTCAGGGTCCTTTTTCGTAAGCGGAGTATGCTTGTCACTCGGTTCGTCGAGTAAATCTTTTTCCTTGGTATTTCCACCTCTGAATGCTTATCCTAGGGATGGAGAGGTCCGGACCAACCATGTAGGTTTCATGGATATCATTTCCATCAACCATGATATGATGCAGGTTTCATGGACATCATTTCCATCAACCATGATATGACGCTTTTCAGGGGGGTGGGGTGGGGCGACGGGTCACCATCCAATTGACAGTACTTGATCCTTTCCACTTGGGAGCGGAGAAAATTTATTGTCGACTGAACTACTTCTTTGTTGATTTAGAGAGCTTGCAAACTTGGGACACGGAACAAAGACCTAGAGAAGTAGAAGAATCAGCTTCAAGTGGACCTGGAAGTCTCCAAGAACAATCTGGACCATGCACAGGCTGAACTGAGGACTCTGGGAGGTAATCTTTGTTGACCAACTGCATTGTCGCTTTTCTCTTCCATCCTTTGAATCGAGTGGTCTTGCTCAAACAGACATGCGTGATGAGAATCCCCGACTCCAGGCATGAGTCAACAATGTTGTTTCTTTAGATACCATGAAGAAGGCGATGGAGGACAAGGAAAAGGCACTTGTTGAATCTCAAAAGGTGGCGAAGGACAAAACTAAGGCTGCCGAGAGGAAACTTGCAGTAGCTAAGAAGCTAGCAGAAGAGAACGTGAAACTCAAGAAGGAGCATGCCGACTGGATCAAGAAGACTGAACTGCTGAACAAGAGGAGCAAAGGTCTTGAGAAGTACTTGGGTGACTTTGCAAAGAAGATGTTCAGCATGCTCGACGGTAACTTTCTTTCACCGAATGACTTTCCTCGATTCCTGTAAGATAGAGGCATGACTACTTTTCCATTCTCTCTTCATATAGAATTTTACCAAGACTTTGAAAATGAAAATGAGGAGATTGAACCTTGGATCATACCAAGTCGCCCATTGGGGATGCCATGGTCATGAACATGTTTCGTCTCGATGTCTGTCTCAAGAGTGTCCAAGAATATATCACCCGACTGAAGGCTGCACTAGAGAAGGTTGACAAGGAGCTGTGGCCCGAAGACACTCTCCAGACTGACCTTGAATCAATGATAACTCGCCTCAATGAGATTCCTAGTCGAGTGCAAGCATGGAAGAAATTCGCTAGTCCCTGCGGAGCCGACGTGGCGCTTTCACTCGTTAGAGTCCATTGCAAGGAGGCAAAGGAGGACAAACTGAAGGCTCTCCAGGTGATCAACACAAAGAAACTTCAATTCGAGGATTTCATGGACACTTTCATCGATGCTGCCACTCGGATTGCTGACGGGATTGACTTGGACACCTTCATCAAGCCTATGAGTCCCACAGGTGTTTGATAAATCTTTGGACACAATTAAGACTTTATTTGCCTCGGTATGCCGAGTGGAAATGTAACCATATTAAAACTTCATTCAGGCTTTAGGCTCGAGCACTTTCGTTTGCGTGAACAACTTTTGTCCGTGGTAGAAACTTTGGATTTATCTGCACTTAGCTTCCAATCCTTTGTTTGTCCGAATTTGCTTTGTTCCCGAATGGAGTGATTTGTCTGGTCAAGTCCCCGAGTGAGAAGAATATTCATCACTCGGGTAAATATTTTAACTTAGGTGAAAGCTGGTTCGCTGCTAAGCCCCCGAGTGAGAGGATCGCTCGTCACTCGGAGAAGTTTTTGAACTTAGACAAATACTGGTTCGTATCTAAGTTTCCGAGTGAATGGACTACTGTCCACTTGGAAAGGTTTTTAACTTAGGCGAAAGATGGTTCGCAGCTAAGCCCCCGAGTGAGAGGATCGCTCATCACTCAGAGAAGTTTTTGAACTTAGACGAAGACTGCTTCGTAGCTAAGTTTCTGAGTGAATGGACTACTGTCCACTCGGAAAGGTTTTTAACTTAGGCGAAAGCTGGTTTGTAGCTAAGCCCCCGAGTGAGAGGATCGCTCGTCACTTGAAGAAGTTTTTGAACTTAGACGAAGACTGGTTTGTAGCTAAGTTTCCGAGTGAATGGACTACTGTCCACTCGAAAAGATTTTTAACTTAGGCAAAAGCTGGTTCATAGCTAAGCCCTTGAGTGAGAGGATCGCTTGTCACTCGGAGAAGTTTTTGAACTTAGACGAAGATTGGTTCGTACCTAAGTTTCTGAGTGAATGGACTACTATCCACTCGGAAGGTTTTTTAACTTAGGCGAAAGTTGGTTTGCAGCTAAGCCCCCGAGTGAGAGGATCGCTCATCACTCGGAGAAGTTTTTGAACTTAGACGAAGACTGGTTCGTAGCTAAGTTTCCGAGTGAATGGACTACTGTCCACTCGGAAGATTTTTTAACTTAGGCGAAAGCTGGTTCGCAGCTAAGCCCCCGAGTGAGAGGATCGCTCATCACTTAGAGAAGTTTTTCGAATGTAGGATGGTGCGACCGGTATCGACAAAAGATTGCCGAAGTCATAACCTTCATAAACGATATTTTCTGGAATATTTTTATTACATCAAAATAACTCAGTCTCAAGTGCTGAAATGTCGAAGTAGATCTGCATTCCAAGCCCGCAGCTCGTCAATTTTCTTCTTGAGGTTGTAGAGGTGATAGGCTCCATTGTTCAGCACCTTGGTGATGACCAAAGGACCTTCCCACATTGTAGCGAGCTTGTGTGGTCGCTTTTGATCCACTCGGAGCACCCGATCACCTTCATGAAATGACCGACTCTTGACATGTTTTGCATGAAAGCAGCACAGGACCTACTAACACACAGTCGACCGAATCAGAGCCATCTCGCGCTCTTCTTCCAGAAGATCTATGACATCCTGTTGTGCTTGCTCCGCTTGATCCTCGGATTAAAGATCTACATGAGGGGAATTGTGAAGGAGATCACTCGGTAAAATGGCTTCAGCTCCATACACTAGGAAGAAAGGAGTATGCCCAGTCGACCGATTAGGAGTCATTCTCAAGCCCCACAGAATAGATGGCAGTTCAGTAACCCAGGCTCCAACTGCATGTTCTAGCTCTCCCATGAGTCGAGGCTTCAACCCTTGAAGGATAAGGCCATTGGCTCACTCAGCTTGACCATTAGTTTGAGGATGTGTAGCAGATGCGTAGTCCACCCAAGTGCCTTGAGAGAAACATAATTGACTGAACTCCTCCAAGTCAAAGTTTGAGCCATTATCTATGATGATACTATGGGGTACTCCATATCGGTATATTATCTCTCTCATGAATTTTATCACAGTACGTGAGTTTAGCTTCTTTATAGGCTTGTCCTCAATCCACTTAGTGAACTTGTTGACTGCAACGAGCAAGTGAGAAAATCCACTCTGACCCGTCCGAAAGGGTCCAACCATATCCAAACCCCAGATAGCGAATGGCCATGCGACTAGAATAGTCTTCAAGGCGGATGCAGTCTTGTGTGACAAGTTTGAGTAGAACTAGCACCCTTTGCAGTGATCAACAATGTCCTTATCCATCTCATTAGCATGCGGCCAGAAGAAACCAGCTCGGTATGCTTTGGCGACAATCGTCTGGGGGCGCGTCATGAACGTAGGTTCCCGAGTGAATTTCCTCCAAGATCATTCGACCTTCTTCAGGAGAGATTCACCGTTGTGTCATGCTAGTTATACTTTATCTGTATAGTTGATTGTCCATCATAGTGAAAGCCTTGGATCTGTGAACAATCTGTCAGGCTTCAGCTTCGTCCTCTGGGAATTCTTGCCTCAGGATATACGCAATATATGGCACTATCCAATCGGGCATGATGACCAAAATCTCCATGACAAGATCTATGACCGCTGGGACATCAACTTCAATCGGATTGGAGGCGCTTATTGGTTGTGGGGGATCTTCAGTGAAGGGATCTTTCTGTACCGAAGGGGGGTGTAGGTGTTCCAGAAACACATTGCTGGGGACAAGCTTCCGAGTGGATCCAATCTTTGCTAGCTCATCCGCTGCCTGATTCTTCACTCGGGGAACGTGATGGAGTTATAAACCTTCAAACTTCTTTTCAAGCTTTCTTACTGTATTGCAGTATCCCGTCATGGCGGGGTTCCTGACATCCCACTGTTTCATCACCTGATTAACCACCAAATCAGAGTCGTAGTATACCATCAGGCGCTTGACGCGAGTGAGATGGCCATACGCAACCCGTAAAGGAGTGCTTCATACTCAGCTTCATTATTGGAGGAATCAAAGTGAATCTGCAGAACATAACTGAGCTTGTCGCCTTTTGGGGATATCAATACCATGCCAGCACAAGACCCATTCCGGATCTTCGAGCCATCAAAGAAGATGGTCCAGTGCGCCGAGTGGATTTGAATCGACTGTTGTTGCTCTATCAATTCGGCCAGGATATCAGCAAGTGCTTGAGAACTGATCGCCCTTTTCGCTTCAAACTTGATATCGAAGTAAAGGAGTTTAATAGACCATTTGGCCACTCGACCAGTTGCATCCCGATTGTTGAGGATCTCAGATAATGGAGCATCACTGATGACTGAAATCGAGTGATCTTGGAAGTAGTGTGCCACCTTCTTCGCTGACAGGTATATACCATAGACGAGATTCTCGTAATGTGGGTACCTTTGCTTTGAAGGAGTGAACACTTCAGAAATGTAATAGACTAGACATTGGACTTTGTAGGCTTTGCCTTCCTCTTCCCGCTTGACAGTGAGAACTGTACTAACGACCTGATTAATGGTCGCGATGTACAGGAGCAAGGGCTCTTAGCTGTGTGGAGCAGCAAGCACCGGCTGGGTGGAAAGTAGGGCTTTGAGCTCTAAAAATGTTGTTTCAGCTTCTGGAGTCCACTCAAATGTATCAGACTTCTTCATTAGTCGGTATAAAGGCAATGCCTTCTCACAAAGACGAGAAATGAATCGACTCAACGTTGCCAGGCAACCTGTGAGCTTTTGGACATCATGCACATGCTCAGGGCTTTTCATTTGAGTAATTGCACTGATCTTATCGGGATTGACATCGATTCCTCGTTCGGAAACGAGAAAACCGAGCAGTTTCCCACCAGGAATGCCGAAAGTGCACTTAGCTGGGTTCAACTTGATATCATACCTCCTCAGGTTGGTGAATGTCTCAGCCACGTTAGTTAGCAGGTCAGAACCTTTGCGAGACTTGACGACAGTATCATCCATGTAAGCTTCTACATTCTGAGGGATCTGATCAAGTAGGCATTTTTGAATCATGCGCATGGAAGTAGCACTAGCATTCTTCAAACCAAAAGGCATGGTGATATAACAAAAACACCTGAAAGGGGTGATGAAGGATGTCTTTATTTCATCGGACCAAACAGACGGATCTGATGGTAGCCGGAGTATGCATCGAGAAAGGATAAACGCTCGCACCCTATAGTCGAGTCGGCAATTTGATCGATGTGAGGGAGCAAAAAATGATCTTTCGGGCAGACTTGATTGATATGTTTGAAGTCAATACACATGCGGAGTGACTTGTCCTTCTTTGGGACCATGACGACGTTCGAGAGCCACTCGGAGTGGTAAATCTCATGTATGAACTTAGCCGCCAAGAGACGAGCCACCTCCTTGCTGATTGCCTTCCGCTTCTCCGCTGCCAACTGACACAAGTGCTCTTTCACAGGCTTGGCCTTCGGATCGACTCTCAATTGGTGCTCAGCCAGTTCCCTGGGTACACCCGGCATGTCAGCAGGCTTCCATGTGAAGATATTCCAGTTCTCACGGAGGAACTAGATGAGCACGGCTTCCTATTTGCTGTCGAGTGTCGTCGAGATGTTAGTCGGGGCAGCATTGGGGTCCGTCCGGTGAATGTGTACTTTCTTGACCTCACCTGGTGACTGGAAAACTGACTCAAAAGCAGGCTTCTTGGCTCGCAGCAAATCAGCAGGATCGGCACTCTTCTTGTACTCTTCCAACTCGACCACAGCCATCTGATGATCAACAATTTTGGAGCCCCGCTGAAGGCACTCCTTAGCCCTTTGTCGATTCCCTATGATTGTGATCACACCCTTGGGCCCAGGCATCTTCAACTTGAGATACACGTAACATGGACGGGCCATGAAATGAGCATAAGCAGGACGACCAAGGAACTTCAAACGTCAATTTATCTTTTTGAAATTTTTTATCGGTACCAAACACCACATCCAAAGCAATGTGGCCGAGTGATTTGGCCTTCTTCCTAGGGAAGACTCCGTGGAACTGCATGTTTCTCTCACTGAGTCTAGACATCGGAATGCCCATTCCCTTGAGGGTATCCACATACAGGATGTTCAAACCGTTCCCTCCGTCCATGAGGACCTTGCGGAGTCGAGTGCCTCCTACAACAGGATCCACCACCAAAGCTTGTCGATCGGGGGTAGCAACATGAGCAGGATGATCCGACTAATCAAACATGATTGCAGTCTGAGACCACTTGAGGTATGTGGGGGTTGCAGGAATGGCCATGTTGACTTCTCTGTTGATAACTTTCAATTGACTCATGCTTTCAACATCAGAAAAAATCATCAGAGTGGCGTTGACTTCGGGAAAAGTTTATTTGTCTTCATCCTCCTCCTTTTCAGGAGTTTTGTCACTTCACAGACCCTCCTTGAACTGCTGGATCAGTAGACAGTACTGTCGAGTGGTATGCTTCGGCAATATCAAATTGACTTCTTCATCTTTCTTCATGTGGATTGCACATGGCAAATCCATAACATCAGTTCCCGATTGATTCTTTCCTTTCTTGGGGATGAACTATCCTTTGGACATCCCCTTTTTTTTCCTTGTCCCGCCAGAGCAGTTGCCTCTGCATGAGCAGGGCCGTCAGCTTTACGCTTCTATTTCCGACTGGAATTGCCGCTTGCTTTTCCATTGCCACTACGGAGGCGGTCTTCCTCTTCGCAATTGGCGTACCGAGTGGCTATCAACATCATCTTGCTTAGGGAAATGTCACCTGTCCGCCCAAACTTCAGGTAAAGCTCTCAGTACTTCACACCAACCTTGAAAGCGCAAACAACTTGATGCTCGGAGACGTTCTCCATCGTGTGATGCAATATGGACAAATGATGAATGTAATACCTCAAGGACTCATTGGGATTCTGAACGCGGTGCTAAAATCAATCAAACCAGTCAGACTCTTGCAAGTGCCCTCGAAGGTTCTGATGAACACTCGGGCAAGATCCTCCTAGCAGCAGATGCTAGAAGGAGCCAAACGATTCAACCATGCTCGGGCCAAACCATCCAACATCAAGAACAAATGCTTCATGGCTATATTGTCATTGCCTCCCCCAATCTACACAGCCACTTAGTAATCATCTAACCATGTTTTCGGCTTTGATTCGCCGGAGAACTTGCTTATTCTAGACGCCAACCTGAAGTTGTGGGGAATATCTGCAGAGCGAATGGCTCTGCTAAAACACTCGGGGCCGGAAACAATGGTGCCACTTCCACTCGGATAATCTCTAACATAACCATCCCTATGGGATCTACCTCTGTCAATCCTCTTGTGGGCAAGGTAATCTCTCGCATCAAACCCTGGGTTCCGCTCGTCACAGAACGGGTGCCTCTCGTCATGCTGCCAGGGCACATACGAACCACTCCGTGGAGGAGTAGGCACTCGTCGGGGGTCATCACGGTGAGAATGAGGAGCGAACTGATCTCTCCCCTGGTCGCGATACTGATCATCTCGGTAACCTCCGCCACTGCGATGCAAAGGTGACCCTGGACTGTGTCCCGACTGAACTGTGTCTGCCTTTGGTGAATTGCTATGGAATCTATTGTAAGACTGAGAAACAACTGAGTTCTGGCGCTACACTGCATCAAGCAATGCCCAAATCTGCAGCAAACCTCTACCAGCCTCTGAATAGGACAGCTGAATGGAATCACCAATCCTAGCTGCTGCTGCAACATTTAAAAATTGAGTGCGATATACCTCAACGTTGTTTTGAGAACCACTCGGAAATAGTTGTCAATGACGTCGACTGGGAAGTGGTGGACACTAGCGAGCACGCTCGTCGAGTTCCTTCTAGATTTCTTTGAGACGAAGGCGCACAGCCTCCAAGGCCTGGGCCTCAACAGTCACACCGACAATGGGCGTATGGAGGATCTCCTCATCCCGGTGCTGCTGGTCATTCGAATCTCCGCCAGTCTCGCGCCTACCACGGCCAAAGCCAGGTGGTTGGCTCTGATGTGAACCAGCCATAAGAACCTCTGCCGCAGGATTGTAGCTCTCACACTCGGAGGGAATGTCGGACTAATCTGACGCCGAGTCGAACACGCCATGAAGAGACTCGGCAAGCTCAATAGCCGCAATCTGCGGGGACAATGTTTGGCGAGCCACCGCATGCCTCACCCATCGTTGCAGCGACGAACAGCAAGGAGGGCCGACAGGTACGGAGTCGACGGCTGCCGCATAAGAACATCGCAGGAGCTTGCATGAAAGTGCACCTCTCCACGGATCGGGAGCGCCTCAACATCTAGAGGTGCCTCCTGGAGCCATGCCAAATCGTCAGCGATGAAGGTGAGTGCTTTGATACGGATCTCGTGGCCCAAGAACAAACCACTACCAAAAGACATGATGAAGGGGGGGGGGAATGCAACCTTGCCGGAAGTCACTTAGACGCCTTCCCCACGGTGGGCGCCAACTGTCATGGGAATGAGTCTAACAGTAGAAGATATGGGTACGAAAGGAAAGGGCAGAGTCCTAGCTATGGCGACGATGTACACACATATGTATGAGTTCAGGCCCCTCTCATGGAGGTAACATCCCTACGTCTCAGTGCTCGAGAGATCTTCTCGTGTGGATAGTATGTGTTACAGGAGGTGCGGACCCTTGTGCCAGAGGGGAGGGATGGATTATATAGAGTACGTTTCCCCTCATGAATGCCAGGCAACCAAGGGTTCGATCATGGGAATAAAGGTGTACGTTACTGGAAATGTATGCAATAAATGCTACTAATGGCGACTGGTCGAACGCCTCCCTGTTGGCCTCCCTAGAGTGCCTTCTGGTCTTCTGGTGTCGACTGGTCATGGGACCTTCTGAGTGACAGGAGACTGTCGAGTGCAGGGAGAAACCTCCGAGTGACTTAATTTTCGAGTAACTATCGCGCCATGATGACTCCAGTCGGAAACTCTCTTGCAATCATTAAGTCCTCCAATATAGTGTCCTTAGGTAGGGTATGTAGGTCAGGCCTAGGACCCTACCCTAGGTACATATCCTCGTCAACGAGCATCTCCGCCAATAGCATGGACCTGATGTCTTCGGCCTGCGGCATCGGGCAGTCGATGCCCATGGCTTTGCTCAGCCATTTCTGCAAAAGTGGTCAGAGAGGTGCTTAGATTTTCTTTAGGAAAAATAAATCCGATCAGACAAAACTATGTTGTACCTCTATAGAAGGCTTATCAACGTGTAGGCCCCGATTCTCCTCTTCGGCTGGATAGTCCTTCTGTGCCTTGAAAAATGCCTTCCACATCTTCTTCCAAGTAGTTCGGAAGAACTGATGAATAGTAGGCTCATCGTCAAGCCGACAAGCCCACATGGGAGAACTCCGGTGCTAGCAGGGGAGGATGCGCCGCCAAAACATAATCTGGACCACATTGGCCAGCTTGATGTCATTTGTGATCATGGAGGCGATGCGTTTCTATAGATTGTCCACCTCCTTGTCCAACCCCTAGTCTAGGCCCTTTCGAAGCCATGAAGTCAATCTGACGGGGGGCAGATCTAAATTCGGCCGGAGCAGCTTGGCCTTCATCCCTTGGCTCTGTGATGTAGAACCACTCTTTATCCCATAGTTTGATGGTGTCGATGAAGGTGCCGTATGGCCATCCGACACGGGAGAGTTTGCCGATGACAGCCCCGCCGCAGTCTGCTTGTTTGCCTACAACACACTTCAGCTTGATATTAAATATCTTGAGCCAAAGTCCGAAGTGTGGCTCAACTCGCAAGAAGGCCCCGCAGACGATAATGAAGGTCGATATGTGCATGAAGGAATTCGGCGGGAGGTCGTGGAAGTAGAGGTCGTAGAAGAACATTAACCCCCTCACGAAGGGGTGGAGCAGGAAGCTCAGCCCCCGAATAAAGTGGGGGATTAAGACCACCCTCTTTCCCGGCTACATGTCATCGAAGGCCGAATTAAACTCAACGGGAAGGTTTCGCCTTGCAAGCCAAAGACTCTGATTATACGAAGTGACTGAAGCCGAGACCCTTGGTGTTGGAGGCAAATTCGAGGGCTACTGAGGGAGGACGACCTATTTCTTATGGGCCAGACTGTATGGGCCACCTACCGAACATTGGATTGATCGAAGGCCCTGTCTCCAGGAAGGAAGCTTCGAGAATCGTGGCTTGTTCTCCACGTTTGATGTAGTGCATAGGCATGTTTATCCTTTCTGCGTGTAACCGACCATGTGTAAACCCTAGGTACCCCCGGCGTCTATATAAGCCAGAGGGTTTTAGGTTGTAGACAGAGGACAACTCATCTAGGGTTTAGCTATTCGATCTCAAGGTAGATCAACTCTGTAACCCGCATATCATCAATACAATCAAGCAGGACGTAGGGTATTACCTCCATAGGAGGGCCCGAACCTAGGTAAACATCGTCTCCTTTGTCTCTTGTTACCATCGATTCTTGTCTCACAGCTCGGGACCCCCTACTCGAGATCCGTAGATTTTGACACCGACAGCAGCAGCGACTTCTGCACCAGCATACTTGCAGTGACCACCAGGGCCCGTAGGAGCACTATGGGCGGCTCGGGACGCCCCGTACCCGATGTGCACACGGCGAACATCGTCCATGGGGTTGACGGAGTTGGGGAACGATGACGCACCCCTACCTGACGTGCCAAATGTCGGAATCGGGGCTCCGGGGACCCAGAAAGGTTCGAACTCTAAGGTGCGCTTGCTCTCCTACCCTACTCCGCCTCACAACCTCATGACGACTCACAGTGTCTCGAGCTAGGGAAGATGAACACAAGGCACCACAGTTTACCTAGGTTCGGGACACCTCGCGGTGTAAAACCCTAATTCGGGTTGACTAGATTGCTTGGGGGTGAGGATGAGTACAAGGTGTGTTATTTCCTACCAAAGGTCGATCCCTTATACGATGGTCGGTTCTCTACTCTTATACTGGCCCTGGTCCTCTTCCCTCGAAAACACAAGGCGGGAAGGGTTGCCACAACGGCCAGTTTGAAGGGGGACAAGACTGCGGCCTATCCTGACAAAAGTAGTCTTCGCTTGTCAAAGCTTCCTATCATGATGCTCCGGTTGGCTCGAGGGTGACCTCCGTCCTGTCGAGTCCCCTACCCTGGTCCTCTTGCACCAAAGAGGAAACCTTTGAAGATCGCTTTGGGGCTCGTCAAGCTATTCCTGCTCCTCTATCACGAAAGAGGAAAGCATCCCTGCCCGTGCCCGCTGGCACCGCTACTAGCGCCGCCTGGCACGTCGCGCGTCACCCATGTGAGGGTGAAGGACCGTGGGACCCCGCTATACCACCCTTGACTAGTCCGCCTCGCGAAGGCCTCGAGGGAAGCTTCGGGACGCGACCTCACGATGGGGTGCTTTGCGTGCCCTTGGTGGTGATTTTCTAGCACCTGCCTTGCATGGCAGGGACCCCTGCGACATTTTTCCTCCTAGATCCGACGGTGGGTCAAGTTAGGCCCACACCACGCGCCATGCCTAGGGATGGAGGTGACGGGCCTGGGTACCCTCGGTCCCTCGACCCCGACAAAATCAAACGGTAAAAATGACATTCATCCTTGTTATCTCAAGCTGTCGGGCTGGAACCCATCCTAGATCGATGAAGAAGACGACGAAGAAGAAAAACTCCAAATCAAACAAGTATCACTCTCACGTTGAATCATCGCATTACCAGTACCTGCAACTAATGTTGTAGTAATCTGTGAGCCACACGGACTCAGAAATCTCATTTCCAAGGGTATCAAGACTAGCAAAGCCTAATGGGTGATATATATATATATATATATATATATATATATATATCCACCTATATGTAGGTGATCATGAGTTATTATTTTTGACATTATCCTCGAGTTATATAGTTGGGCGGTGAAAGGTATAAACCCCTATCTTTCGATTAAAACTTTTTGCTTCACAAATATGCTTTAAGTGTTAGCAATCATAGAAGAATAAACGATATTTGCCTATATGAACTTGCTAAACAAGGCTATGACATAGTTTCCTTCTGAAAATATGATGGATTGTAATTGTGTCAATGACTAAGAACATAGTTCATTAGTTTTCAATAAGGTTTCTGGTTCATACTTTACCGTATGAATAGATTACCACTTGTTCATGAGAAGATTTATGATGATATATAATTGTTATGATAATGAGTATGATGCCTCGGTATCCATATTTTATTTTATCGACATCTCTCTCTCTAAACATGTGGTCATGATTATCGAGTTCGGCTTCTGCTTGAGGACAAGCATGGTCTAAGCTTCGGAGAGTTGATACGTTCATTTTGCATCATGTTTTCCTATTGGTATTTATTATATTTTGAGTCATTATTTCACTTTATGATGCAATCCTAATGCATTTTCTCTATTATTTTATAAGATTCATGCAAAGAGGGAGATTACCGGCAACTGGAATTCTGGATCGAAAAAGGCTACAAAAGAGTTGGATATTTTTTGGAACTCCAAATGACTTGAAAATTTACAGAGATTTATTTTGGAATATATAAAAAATACTGGCGAAGAGAATACCACCAGGGGACCCACCAGGAGGCCACAAGCCTGGGGGCACGCCCTATCCCCTAGGCATGTCCCCTAAGGTCGTGGGCCCCTTAGCAGGCCTCTAGTGCCCATCTTCTCCAATATGAAGCGTTCTGGCCTAGAAAAAAAATCAAAATACATGTTTCGGTATGAAGCACCGACATCTCGAGGCGGAACCTGGGCAGGAGCAATTCCGCACTCCGGCGAAGCAATTTCGTCGGGGAAACTTCCTGCCAAAAGGGGGGAATTTAAGCCATCGTCATCACCAATGCTTCCGCCATCGTGGGAGAACCAATATTCATCAACATCTTCACTAGCACCATCTGATATCAAATGCTAGTTCATCTCTTATATTCAATCTTTGTCTCCAAACCTATTGGTACATGTGGGTTGCTAGTTGTGTTGATTACACCTTGTAGCTAATGCTAGTTGGTTTACTTGGTGGAAGATCATATGTTTAGATCCTTAATCATATTGACTACACCTTTGATCTTGAACATGGTGATGATTTTTGAGTAGTCACTTTCGTTCTTGAGGACATGTGATAAGTCTTGTTATAAGTAATCATATGAAGTTGGTATTCGTTTGATATTTTGATGATATGTATTTTAGTCTTCCTTTAGTGGTGTCATGTGAACATCGACTGCATGACACTTTACCATAATTGGTCCTAAGGGAAAGCATTGGGGATTAGTAAGTAAATGATGGGTAGCAAAAGTGATAGAAGCTTAAGCCCTAGTTTATGCGTTATTCCATAAGGTATGTTTCATGCTATGGTTAGATTTATCATAATTATTCTTTCGTAGTTGAGGATGCTTGCGAGAGGGGTTGATCATAAGAGGGTTGTTTGTTCAAGTTAGAAAAACACCCTAGCACCGGTCCACCCACATATAAATTTATCAAAGTATTGAAAGTGAATCAACTAAACATGATGAACGTGACTAGACACCAATCCCCATGTGTCCTCGAGAGTGCTTTACTTCATATAAGAGAACTTTCCGGCTTGTACTTTGCTATAAAAAGTATGGGGTAACCTTGTTGCACCTTTGTTAGAATTATTACTTGCGACTTGCTACGAATTTCCTTACTACAAAACTATCTATCACCGCTACTTTCAGTGCTTACAAAGATTACCTTGCTAAAATCACTTGTCATTTCCTTCTACTCCTCGTTGGGTTCGACACTCTTACTTATCGAAATGATTATAATTTATCACCTATACTTGTGGGCCATCATAGCCTCATCATCGCTTGAGTTGTTGTCGAAGAATTTTGATGCATATGTACAAGCGCATGTGGTTTCGGCCATGCCATAGTACGAGTCATCTTCCGGATCAGCAAATTCCTCGGAATCAGAGGGTTCTTCTTCCTCGGAATCCATTTCCTTCCCAATGTAAGTCTTGGCCTTGCGAGAGTTATTCTTGCAGTTGGACAAAGACTTGGAGGAATTCCTAGACGAACATCTTGATGATGACTTGGAGGAGGAATTGTCTTTCTTCTTGAGAACTTCTTGCTCTTCTTGTCAACGTTCGAGTCATAATTCCTACTCTTGTGCTTGACATGCTTGTTATTGCTTGAATCTAATCTTCCATTGGCTGTATTTCTGCTTCCTGGAGAGGACAATTATAGATGAAGTGTCCTAGCTTCTTGCATTTCCAACAAGTGTAGTCTCCTCAGGGTTTTGAAGACTTGGAACTTCCTAAGTTTCTTGAGACTTTCTTTTCTGTATGATTTTTTTGGGAAGCGCTAGTAGCATTTTGTTTTCAAAACAAGATCCTTGCCTATACTTTTAGGATCATCAGAATCTTCATCGATATTATCTTCACAGGAAGATTCGGGCACATCTTTGAGTGCGTGACACTTTCAGTAGCTTGAGCCGTAGAGATCCCTCTTTTCTTCTTCTTGATCCTCATGAGTGTTCAACCTCTCCATGATGTCAGCTGACTCGAGTAAGTTAAAATCAGCTCTCTCTCTCTCTCTCTCTCTTATGATCAAGATATGTGTATCAAAGGAACTCTCCAGGCACCTGAGCAGCTTCTTCATCACTTCATGATCGGTGAAATCCTTGGCTGCAAGGCCCTACAAGAATGTCATTCAGTCGATCAAAAGTTTGCACACAGATCTCATTCCCGATTCTCTTGAAGCGGTTGAATTTGGCACAAAGTGTATCAACGCTACCATCCTTCTAAGAGGACACACCCACATTGATATGTTCCAGGATGCCCTAGATTTCTTTTGTGCTTCCCAATCCTCAATACCGAAGGAATTGTGCCTGAGACAAGTGATTGCAATTTCATCCTTTGCTTGGGCATCCATCTAAACGAGTCTTTTCTCCCATGGATTTAGATATCCTGGGGCCTCGATCATGTAATCATGTTGAATGAGATGCCACATGTCATCATCAATAGCTCAGAGTCGGATCTTATTTTCTCCTTCTAGAAAGGATAGTTCGGCCCATCGAATATGGGAATCTTCGGATTCAACTTGTAATTCACTTAAGACATAACGAAACTCCAAGGTTGTTAGACCTTAATAATTATAGATAAGGAGTACCTTGCTCTGTTACCAATTATTAGAACGAAGTATGTCTACCAGAGGGGTGAATAGGAGATTTAAAATTTCTTTCAAGAAACTTAAAATCGCTCCGAACATCGCAGTGGAAAACAAGTAAACAAATACAAGTCACAAAGAAAATCAACTAAAGGTATGCTCGAGTGACTACTGAACCTAAGTCACAGGATCGATACTTAACCGAAGATAAACTAGTCGAAGATAATATAGAGATAAGATGAAACCAATTTATGCTCGATGGTGACACGGGATTTGGTAGAACAATATTCCCTTCTTCAAAAGGACTACGTCTGGTTGGAGGGGTTGTGACTTAACACAGAAGATAAACTCGCTTCACCTTGTTCTCCTTGACAAGTAGTTCGTCAACTAGTTTCGGTCACTCGGGTTAGATGCTCGAGGCGATCTCCAAACCTTCGCAGGCTTTGTCTTCGTGAACCGCATTTACTCTTGGTCATTGAAAGACTTGACACCTAATCGCCTAGAGAGTTGGCAGCTATCAAGAGTAATACGCGAAGCCTACTAGAGTTAGATTCCAGCGATGCTAAACCACTATCTAATTTTTTGGCTCGAGGGTTTTCTCTCAATGGATTTTAAACTCAAACCTTCTGGAGAGTGGATGCTCAGACTAGTTTGTCGGAACTAGACGGAGCAGCCAACGTTGGAGTGGGTTGGCTATTTATAGACGCGGCTGTCCAGGATGGGAAATGAACATTGAAGACATGGAGTCCAGCCAACGGCCAAGCTACACGTTTCCAACGGTCGGATTTCAAACACACCCAACAACTTACTTGAGGAACAGGTAAGTTGACTCCTTGGTTCGAAGAAAATCTCTCGAAGTGTAGAAGAACAACATCTCTAACTGATGAGTATTTATTCGGAACACAAAGAGATTTCTCTTAATTATAGGCTTTGGTTTAGCATCAGAGAAGCAAAAGTTTCTAATACTAATAGTACGGTGGTCTTATGACTCAAGAAAGAGAAAATGAACTACGAAATAAAATAATACGTCTTTTCATCGTCTCCATTCTTCTCGGCCACAGTCAATTTCTTCAGACAGACACTGAATCAATTACATTGTGTCAACAATTTTTGGTGGTCAATTTTTTCACGCGTAATCTTCAACGATAATCTTCACTGCACCGCAGGAGATTATATCTGTAGTTTGTTCAAAACTCTGCATAACTCCAGAGACCTAATCTTTTTGTGTGCACTAGCAAACACATTAATCACTCTTTGTTTTGAACAACAATCTCCGAAACACAAATAGACAAATTATTACACCAATATGACCCTAGGTGGGGCGGGCCCGGGCTTATTGGAGCTGAGAGTCAAGAAGACGGTATTGGCACCGCTCGTCAGAAAGAAACCAACATGAAGAACATTGCATTCCCCAGATGGTAGTGGCACCATACATATACTGTAATTGTTTGTCTATTCAGAATATAAAAAAAATATTACTTCTTGTCCAGACTCCAAAATGCTGAAATTGTGTACATATTTTGCACTAAGAAATTTAATTAATGACAATACCGAACTACTCCGTACAAAGTGCTGAGCCAAAGGTGCTAGAACTGGACACTGCGCGCCTCTTGCCGAGTAACAACAGACTTCTCCTTCTATCGCTTCCCCTAGCTATCATTAAAGGCGTTCACTCCAGCTCGTCGCCTCTATCTCCCTCCGCGTTCTTATCAGTCCGTTGTCTGCGCCTAGGCACCAAAGTCCAAAGCAACAGCCATAGCTCGATCTCGATCCCCGGCTCGACGAAAGAGAAAGAAGCGGCGGCAGGTCGAAAGGTCGATCAACTAAGGTGGATCCCCGGAGGCATGGGAAGAGACCTCTACCCGCCGACGAGGAGGAGGAACAACCGCCACCGCCGCCGTCAGCAGCCAAGCACGAGCAGGTGGAGGAGCAACAGTATCACCACCTCATCGCTCACGCGCTGCAACAACAAGGAGCTACCAGCGCCGGCGGAAGCTCGGGAGCAGATGTGGCCGACCCGTCCCCGTCACCGGAGGCGTACGCGCAGTACTACTACGCGCGCGCCGACCACGACGCCACCGTCATGGTCTCCGCTCTGTCCCACGTCATCCGCGCCACACCGGACCAGGAACCAGCTTACTACCCCGCCGGACCCACCGCTGTCTCTGGAGAACAGCAGCATCAGCACGCTGCGGCGGCTGCCGCGGCCATCGCTGAGGAACAAGGTAATCAACTATAGTTACTACCATCCATCGATGTATCCAAACGTAGTCTTCTTTTGTCCGTGTGCACGTCGGAAGGCGAGAGCTTAGCACGCGCGCGCCTTCTGCTAGATGAATCGCAGCCGTTTGGAAACTTCGAATCATCCAAACACGTCGATATAACAACTAATCTACTACTACTACTACTACTAATTTCCTTGTTTCCTTCATCCAGATATCTGGCGAGCTTAATTTAGTGGTAGAAAAGGCTGTATAAACTCTGGACAGAAATACAATAATTTTGCCTGTTTCGTGCACGAAGATACGCTAACAACGAAGTGCTTAAATTCAACTCCTCGCCTTATTCAATCCTGCACGAATATTTTATGCGCATACGTACGTGTATAAGTGAATTACGTTTGCTCTGACGAAGCATAGTCGTAATCACGAAACCACATATTAACTATCAATGTGTTCATCTGGGGGATGTGGCTGCAGGGAGGAAGCGGCACTACAGAGGGGTGAGGCAGCGGCCATGGGGAAAGTGGGCGGCGGAGATCCGAGACCCAAAGAAAGCGGCTCGTGTGTGGCTCGGCACCTTTGACACGGCTGAAGACGCCGCCATCGCCTACGACGAAGCGGCGCTGCGCTTCAAGGGCACCAAGGCCAAGCTCAACTTCCCCGAGCGCGTCCAGGGACGCACCGACCTCGGCTTCGTCGTCACGCGCGGCATACCGGACAGACTGCAGCAACAACAGCACTACCCCGCCACCGTGGGGTCGTCGGCAATGCGGCCGCCGCTGCACCAGCAGCAGACCGTCGTGCCGTACCCTGACCTCATGCGGTACGCACAGCTGTTGCAGGGCGCTGGCAGTGCCGGGGGCGCTGTCAACCTGCCGTTTGGCGTCATGTCGCCCCCGTCGATGTCGTCCTCGTCGTCGCCCCACATACTCGACTTCTCGACACAGCAGCTCATCCGAGTGAGCCCGGCGTCCCCCGCGGCGGCAATATCAGGTTCAGGCACAACGGGGCCGTCTACTTCATCTTCCACGACGGCGGCATCGTCGCCAGGTGCTGCATGGCCGTACACTGGGGAGCAGAAGAATAATAAAGACTCGTGAGATATCAGTGGATGGAAGGTGCTTACGATCCATCGGGGCATGTCTTAGCAGTAGATGAGGAATTACGCATGCATCCATCATGCAATATGGGGGGTAAGTGTTGGTCATTTAATTTTGCTGGTGAACATTTATTTTCTTCTTCTGATCTCCAAATTTGTTTTTCCAAAGCTCCTATTTTATTTATTTTTATTTTTATTGACGACTCTTTTGTTTTTGCCGGTAATGGGTGACCCTGAACCAGCTAGATAATATTTGTAGTAAATCAACGATAACTAAACCGAGGGAAATTTTGTGCCTTGCTTAATCATTTATCGTTTCTCTTCTCTTTTACTATGTGTACACAAGTCTTAGATGAAAGTATATCAAGTTAGTACCGATTCCTTTGGATTGTAGACACAGAGCTCACGTCGAATAGTTAAATATCGGATGGCTTTAGAAACATTGTTTGCAAAATTAATAACTCATAGAAAGAAAAAGGGAACCTTCATCAACTCTCTGACAATTAACCTAAGATTTTGACTTTGGTGTGCTGATTATTCTTTTTTGACCTCTTGCATTGAGCATTTGTTCTGTCAATTTGTCAGCTAATATGCCATATATAGCTACATCCTTGTCAAGTGTAACTATATAAAACATGCATTCATGTGACATAGAGTTCTTGCCGGTATGTGTAGCATTTTTCAAAGCATAAGATATACTTTCATAAGAAATAAAATGGAAAGAACCATAACGAGAATATAATCTAGAATATATTGTGAAGGGCATTTTGCATTAAGTGCACATCCATGAGTACTGGTACTAATTACTAACCAAGTTAGCTGAAGTCATCGATTTCTTTAATCACCAGATGCTAGCACTACCATGCATCTATATGATGGTGATGATGACACGACATTGCGTCTGACACGTACATATCTTCCGTTTGTACGTACTTTGTTAACTAAGAATATATACGTGGGTTTGTGATTTGGTACCCATGTGTGGAGCTTTATTCTACCAACTTCTTGCCGGCACCTATAATGTGATGATACGAACGAAGGTATCGAGGAACTTGTAACATATCCTCCCCATCCCGTGCTTCTAGAAGAATATGGTCGATAGTGTACCGATTAAATGCGGAACCATATGCATGCATGCACATGCATGCATTCAACTGCATATGTTTTTTCTATTGGCGTGTCAACCCAACTGTCTAGCTAGAGTATGGAGTAGCAGTAGTAGCGTAGTGTCCAGCTATGAACGATATACACAATCAATTATTTGGCCTTATCTAACACGAGACTGCGTAGACACAGTTATCTCATTCTTTCTAAACGTTAACATTAACTAATTCGTTATCACTCCATTATTCGGCAAAAGATTGGCACGTTGGGGTGTTCGTCTTTCCCTTTGCTTTTATAATGGTTGCAAGTATCAAAATTTGACACGGAGGTTTCCCCTTGGGTTTGGTCGTGCTACTGCATGCTACCTGTCAGCTAGCCGGAACATGAAAAGGGCCAGCTTTCGGTGTCAGGCATGAGTCATATATATATATATATATATATAAGTAACGTACGTACGTTCAGATCGAATTCAACTCATCATTTATCAAAGGAAAAGGAAAAGTTAGATGAGCCCCTTGGCTTTCACGTATCCATTCTACATGCAGCATGTCCGATCAATGACACCTAACTTTTTATGAGCATGTCTTGTTGGAGGGTAGAAGGCAAGATAGATTAACAACAATCTAACTTGTACTATTCTTACAATCTAGCTTCTTGATCACTATCATGTGGCATGCCTAACTAGCTAATTAAGGCCTAGGCCTAACATATGCCTAACTAGTAGTAGTACTACAGATATTCATATGTTGTAGTCGTCATCTGAAATCCCATTTGCATGATCGCGAACCTTGAATTCGGTTTGAATCGACCGCAGGTTTTGTGGTTCGGGCTGATTCCAGTGTGCTGTAAAAAATAATCTGGATCGTGATGCGTGGACAAATTAATTTGAAGTGCATTTTTGCATCTTGTTTATCATACGTCCTACATGGTGATTTCAAGCTCATTTTGCAGGGAGTACTAGCAAATAGTGAAATCGGTATATGTTTCCCTCTCTTCATAGAGCACAACTTAATTACCCTTTCGAGAGTCACCATAGATTCTTCTAAATAAAAAAGAAGATGTTTTCAACACAATATAGACCTAGACACTCATACATGCGCACATACATTCATCCATATGAACACACACGCACAACATATCCGTATGAGCACTTTAGAGAGATTGAGACAACACATCAATTTTAGATTGACGAAGTTGTCACAAACGTTTTTACAGTCAACGGGAACGTATCCTCCCGTCAACGCACATCGCTGGAAGGCCTTAAACAAATACAAAAAAATGTGATTACCGTTGTCAAGTCTAAGACTTGAACCCTAGTGGGTTGGGGATAGCACTATCCTTCTAAGAGCATCTACAACCGCGATGGGCAAATCCGGACTCTCAAAGCCTACGGAGCACCCGGGCACTAATCGGGCACCCCTCATTGATTGGCTTCTACACCCGCGTCTCTCATATCCGGTCTCTCAGAACCATACAATCCATGCAACGTTGCGTACAAGACGATCAACACATGCAGTTAGTCGGATCAACATTTCACCACCGGACAAAAGGACCATAGTTCATCAGAGTTCAAAGGCGGACAGTGCAAATCCATACTACAAACTACTTAAAACATAGTTAAAATATAAACACAATGACGAAGGGCGGAGGAAATCACAATTCCCTCGTCATCCCCTTCCCCTTTCGGTCGTCAATGCGGCTATGCCCCTCCTCCGTGCAGGCGTCCTCATGGGGTAGTGCGTCGTCGTCGGAGCTGGAGGTGGAGAAGCTCACCAAGTCGGAGTCCAGCCTGCAACTTCGCCCCCATAGCCTGGGAAGCAGGCAGTCCTGCTCCTTGGCATGGTGGGCCGCCTTCGCCTTCGCCACTACCTCCTTGCTTGCCTCACGCTCCGACAACTCAATGACGAGTCGGAGTGCTTGGCATTTTTGCGGAGGAGGCGTCGCACATCTGTCTTCGCCATCGTGATAGAGAGCGGTGGAGGACAACGTGAGGAACGCGTGACATACAGATCTAACGGCACGGTCGCATGTGACTGACGTGCGGCCAACACCTCCGCCCTCCCTGACCTCTTCCTTGTACGTTGCCGCTCGCGGCAGGCTACTTGTGCCTCGGACTCGGGCATCCTCATGCGCGCTAACGCCTGCGCTAGGACGAGGACCCAACAGTGGCCGGGTACCACTTTTCGGAACAGCGGGGCGTCGTCAGCGTACCTGGAGGACAGGAGCAGAGCCACCAGAGCTGCGTCCCGGGCGGTATGGACCGGCAAAGTCGTCGGCGCCGCGTCGACGTGCGACGGGCGCTAAGGAAGAAGATTTGCCGCTGCTGGTGCCGCCTTGGTCAAGAAGCACACGCCTCAAGACGATGCGAAGGGGGACCTCCTCCACATCGATGGTCAAGGCATCAGATTCTATGCCGGAGCAACTGCTGCTTCAGTAGCCAGCCATGGGATCAGAGGGTGGAGTTCTGATTGATCGGTGTCTAGGGTTTTCTAGATGGAAATATTTATGGGGTCCGGATGGGCCAGGCTGAGCCAAGCCAACGTCTCATATCCGCCCATATTTAGATTGAATATGAGAAATGTCAGTTAACTCGGACGATTGAGCCCCGTTTAAGACGTCCGTCTGGATTGGTTTTCACGACCAACGAAGCCCGAGTGTTAGGAGACGGCTTAAGGTGTCAGACTGTAGATGTTTTAACCGTCCGATCAAAAGTTGGTTCATAAATAACAAATATATGTGGTACCGAAATTATTTTCCCTATCACCTCAGAGAATATGCACATGCATTGAATGTGAACAGGAATCTGGTTCTCTGCTTTACCAAGTCATACTGTAGAAAGAAGGTGCGGTATCCACGGAATTAGATCGTGCCGTCATTTTCAGAAACATGGCGAAAATCACCCTTCGGTTTATAGACACATTTCAGAGTAGTATTATTGTGTTAGGTGCCATGACATGGGCAGCCTCGATAGGTTTCCCGCTGTCCAGTTACGCCTCGAAACAGGAGGAGGAGGAACCGGTGAATAACGTGCGCGAGTGGGTGTTCGATACGTCTCCGCAACCCAAAATAAGGAAAGCCAAGCACGCCTGCACGTGCACGTGCACGTGCACGTCTACGTAATACTCTACGTGACAACGTCGGTGTAATGTACCCACGCGGCGTGGCAAGTGGTACTACTACACTACAAGCCGAGGCGTCGACCGGATAATGCCAAAGCTGATCTGGTGGTGGGCCGGGCAGCTAAGTAGCGCTGGGCCAGACGGTCATGCACGCTGCTTCGCTTCCGTGTGGGCCACCGTCTAACCGTCTCCTGTTCTGCGAACCAACCAACCTATGGTTGCATGGTTAGAGGGGCTATGGTATCTTTAGTCCATCAGGATTCAAGTCTTGATGCTTATATTTTAGGATTTTTGACGATGCGCATTCACTGAAAGAAGACGTTTCAGTCGATGATGAGGCGTCTAAGATGATAAATCTCAAGAGAATACACCGGTTTAGTTTTTCGAAAATGCTCATAGAAATAGGATATGCGTGTGCGTTCATAAAGATGAGTGTACGCACGTATATGTGAGTGCTTGTGTCTGTACTGTGTTAAAAAAAAACGTCATCTGTCCTAGGTAGGCGCCGGACAGATCCACACACACAAAAAAAACTAGGGACCGGATCATGCATGCACTTCGCTAGCTTTGCCTCTTTGTCTCTCTTTTTTTTCATTCTTTTTTGCGGTTGCGCTAGCTTTGCCTCTTGCTCCACGACCCTAAACCCAAACACTTCTAGACTGCTACTAGTAGATAGAGTGGCCAAAGGCGAGGTTCACGGAGGCAATACACTTTGGACTACTAGTAGACTCGGACGGGCAAAAAAATGCTTCAATTCACGCCCATGATGAGATACAGCCGATCAATCGACCCGTCAATCGCGATGGACGGATGGACCATGTGAACGTAGGACCATGTGAACGTACATACTCCCAAACGTCAGTTTAGCACCTCGACTCTCTTTTCATTCGCTTTACAGAAAAATAGCACCTCAATGTAGCCGTTGGTGGATTAGACGTGGCTACATTGAGATGAGAGATCTGAGAGCGTCCGGCCGGCACTATTTCAACCGGAAAAACACCGTGCAAAATGTGAGAGTCCTCAACGAGATCGATGGATGTAACGGGCCGCCTGTTGAGTCCAGGCAAAGAATACTGTGATACAGATACAGCGACCTTTCGGCAGAAAATGTCTAAAGAAACGCTCGCTCTCGAACATTTCTTAGTACCATAGCACTGTAGCTAGCGACTACTCCTAGTATGCTAGTGAGATTTGAGTGATGCTTTTCCATTAAAAAAACAAGAAAAAAAATATTGAGTGATGGGATTGGAGCCGGGCGGACAGAGACCAACTCAGGCTCCACCAAGTGGCGCTGTGGCAGATAACATGGCGATGTCACAATGACTCGTATCAGGCAGGCAATCCGTCTCTTTAATTTGGCACTTCTACCAGGTACACGCATGCACGTAGACGCAGTGGTCATTGGCCTAGTCAAAGCGACAAAGTTTTAGGCTTCACCCGTTCGTGGCGGACAGCAATTCTTCCTCTATCTATTCCTATCTATCGCAACGTAGCGCCGGCTCGCGCACGTACGTCCCTCTCCCGTGATACCATGTGAGGCTGCAGGTTGCAGCTTTACGCACGTCTCGAGCTGGTTCAAAACTTTCGGCCGCCCGACGGCGCAGTTCAGTCCCGGGGCCTTTTCAACCTTTGCGGCCGTGCCTTCTCGTCCTAGCATTCACACCGCGGTTGCTAAATGGTCCGTGCACTACCGGACTAGTCAGAGCAGTAGTCGCAAGAGCGTCTCCAAAACAGATGATGTAAATTTTGGAGCCCAAACATGATTTTAGGTTAGTACAAAGAAAAAATTATATGGGAAAAATAGTTATTAGGCACCAGAACTCTTCTAGTGATCATACACCCGGACTCCATTGTACCCTCGGGGCCTCAACCTATATATAAAGGAGAGCCCCCGAGGTAGAAAGATCAAGTAAGAAGAAACCCTCGAGAGCTAGGTTAGCAATTCCGCATCCTTGTAATCGAGATTATTATCAATACACACAAAGCAGGATGTAGGTTTTTACCTTCATTGGAGGGCCTGAACCTGGGTAAACTTGTCACTCGTTCCCGATCAAACACTTCGAGTCGCCACCTAACGATGATGGCATCACCCTTAAATTCTCGCATGAGGACATCTACCGTGAAAAACCCACGACAATTGGCGCCTACCAAGGGGCCTTCGCCCAGTGGAGTTGAGTACTTGAAGGGACCTCTCCCAGGGTTCGAGGGATACATGATTGGTCAGATGACCAAGAGCCGTCGTGGTAAGCTCTACATCGACGATTCAGGCTAGGGCCCGGAAGCCAGCCCAATTGAGTATGAGCATTGGGTCCCCTTCGGCAAGATTCACATCTTCATCGGCAAGATCGGCGCGATAGGGCCCGAGCACCCTCAACAGACACCCTCCGAGATACCTATAGAGCACCTTTATAATCACCCAGTTATGTTGCGACGTTTGATACACAAAAGGTACTCCTCCGGTGTCAGTGAGTTGCATGATCTCATGGTCATAGGAACAAATACTTGACATGCAAAAAACAATAGCAATAAACTAACACAATCATATGCTACATTTATAGTTTGAGTCTTGTCCATCACATCATTCTCCTAATGATGTGATCCCGTTATCAAATGACAACACATGTCTATGGCTAGGAAACCTTAACCATCTTTGATCAACGAGCTAGTTTAGTGGAGGCTTACTAGGGACACTTTGTTGTCTATGTATCCACACATGTATTTGAGTTTCCAATCAATACAATTATAGCATGGATAATAAACGGTTATCATGAACAAGTAAATATGATAATAACTAATTTATTATTGCCTCTAGGGCATATTTCCAACAGTCTCCCACTTGCACTAGAGTCAATAATCTAGTTCACATCACCATGTGGGTTATACCCAATGAGTTATGGGGTTTGATCATGTTTTGCTTGTGAGAGAGGTTTTAGTCAACGGGTCTGCAACATTCAGATCCATGTGTACTTTGCAAATCTCCATGTCATAGTATAGATGCTGCTACCACGCTCCACTTGGAGATATTTCAAATGACTGCTCCACTATACGTATCCGGACTGCTACTCCGAGTCATCCGGATTGGTGTCAAAGCTTGCATTGACGTAACCCTTTACGACGAACTCTTTATCACCTCCATAATCGAGAAAACATTTCCTTAGTACTATAGTTACTAAGGATAATTTTTGACTGTTGTCTAGTGATCCACTCTTGGACAACTCTTGTACCCCTTGACACACTCATGGCAAGGCGACACATCGGGTACGGTACACAACATGGCATACTATATAGAGCCTATAGATAAGACATACGGGACGACTTTCGTCCTTTCTCTTTCTTTTGCCGTGGTCGAGCTTTGAGTCCCACTCAACTCCACAGCTTACAAATCAGGCAAGAACTCTTTCTTTGACTTATCCATTTTGAACTCTTTTCAAAATCTTGTCAAGGCATGTACTCATTGGAAGTATTAACATACGTCTTAATATATCTCTATAGATCTTGATGCCCAATATTTAAGTAGCTTCATTCCAGGTCTTCCTTTGAAAAACTCCTTTCAAACAACCCTTTATGCTTTCTAGAAATTCTACATCATTTCCAACCAACAATATGTCATCCACACAAGTATCTCCGAGGGTGTCTGTTGAGTTGGCATGGATCAAGACTGGGATTTGTTACTCCGTGTGACGGAGAGGTATCTCGGGGCCCACTCGGTAATGCAACATCACAATAAGCCTTGCAAGCAATGTGACTAATTGTTAGTTGCGGGATCTTGTATTACGGAACAAGTAAAGAGACTTGCCGGTAACGAGATTGAACTAGGTATGGAGATACCGACGATCGAATCTCGGGCAAGTAACATACCAAGAACATAGGGAACATTATACGGGATTAACTGAATCCTTGACACAGAGGTTCGACCGATAGATCTTCGTAGAATATGTAGGAACCAATGTGGACGTCCAGGTCCTGCCATTGGTTATTGGCCGTAGAGGTGTCTCGGTCATGTCTACATAGTTCTCGAACCCGCAGGGTCTGCACACTTAAGGTTTGGTGACGTTTCGGTAGTATAGAGTTATGTATGGTGGTGACCGAAGGATGTTCGGAGTCTCGGATACGATCCCGGACATGACGAGGATCTCCGGAAGAGTCTGGAGATAAAGATTGATATATGTGATAATAGTGTTTTGATCTCTGGAAGAGTTTCGGAATTAACCGAAAGGGGTTCCGGATGTTTACCGAAGTGTTCGGGTACAACAACACTTTATATGGACCAATGGGGTAAAACCCACGAGGTATTGGAAAGGGCAAAAGGAAGTTTTGCTGCTGCCTTAAGCAGTAAGGCAGTACTACCGCTTGTGAAGCGGTACTACCGCTCAAGCGGTACTACCGCTTGTGAAGCGGTACTACCGCACGTGAAGCGGTACTACCGCACGTGAAGCGGTACTACCGCTTGTGCGCGGGACTGCAGGGATCCGAGTTGGACTCTTTTCTTGCGGGCCAAACCGACCTTGTGCGGGCAAAATCGACCTTGTAGAGGTTTTTGCTCCAAGTTTAGACCCCAGGGCTCAACATATAAATAGAGGGGCGGGGCTAGCACACGGGACACAACTTACGGCCACGTGTTACCCGTTCCACCGGTGCTCCTCTAGATCGGTTTTCTGCAGCGCTTAGGCGAAGCCCTGCCGGAATTGCTCCACCACCACCATCACCGGGGAGCCATCACGCTGCCGGTGAACTCTCTCTCCTCTCCACCTCCTATTGCTGGATCAAGATGGTGGAGATCGTCATCAAGCTGCACGTGTGCTGAACGTGGAGGTGCCGTCCGTTAGGCGCTAGATCGGAAGGACCGTGATCGAGATCGCGAGACGATTCGTGATGAGATCGCGGAATGGATCGTGATGAGTTCGCGGGACAGATCGTGATCAAGATCGTGAGATTGATCGTGATGAGATCACGGGACGGATCGTGATTAGATCGCGGAACGGATCGTGATGAGATCGCGGTACGCTCGGCGATTTGGATCGCGAAGATGTTCGACTACACCAACCACGTTTCTTAACGCTTCCCGCTTAGCGATCTACAAGGGTACATAGATCCACTCTCCCTCTCGTAGATGCTCATCACCATGGATAGGTTTGCGTGTGCGTAGGGAAAATTTTGTTTCCCATGCGACGTTCCCCAACAGTGGCATCATGAGCTAGGTTGATGGTACCATGAGATCTCGAGTAGAACACAAAAGGTTTGTGGGTGTTGATGCTGAGATTGCTTCCTCCCTTGGTCGTATTTTGGTTCAGCGGGATTGTGAGATGAAGCGGCCCGGACCAACATTACTCGTACGCTTACGAGAGACCGGTTCCCTCGATGCAACTTGTTGCCTAGATGGCTTGCAGGTGATAGTTTCTCTCACTTTAGTTGGATCGAATTCGACAAAGGTGGTCCTTGAGAAGGTTGAAAAGCAACTAGTGTATCACCGTTGTGGTTTTTGCGTAGGTGAGAATTGTTCTTGCTAGATACGCATAGCAGCCACGTAAAACATGCAACAACAATTAGAGGACGTCTAACTTGTTTTTGCAGGGTATGTTGTGATATGATATGTCCAATTACATGATGTGATATATGTGATGTATGAGATGATCATGTGATGTATAGATTATCACGACTTGCATGTCGATGAGTACGACAACCGGCAGGAGCCATAGGGTTGTCTTTAATTATTGTATGACCTGCGTGTCAATCATTAAGCGCTATGTAATGCTTTACTTTATCGCTAAACGGTAGCAATAGTAGTAGAAGCATGCAGGGCGTGACAACCCCAATGACGACACGTTGATGGAGATCAAGATGATGGAGATCATGGTGTCATTCCGATGACGATGGAGATCATGCCGGTGCTTTCTAGATGGAGATCAAAAGCACAAGTTCATGGCCATATCATGTCACTTATGATTTGCATGTGATGTTAATCCTTTTATGCACCTTGTTTTTCTTAGGACGACGGTAGCATTATAAGGTGATCCCTCACTTAATTTCAAGATAAATTGTGTTCTCCCCGAGTGTGCACCATTGCGAAAGTTCGTCGTGTTGAGACACCACGTGATGATCGGGTGTGATAGACTCTACGTTCACATACAACGGGTGCAAGCTAGATTTGCACGTGCAGAACACTCGGGTTAAACTTGACGAGCCTAGCATGTACAGACATGGCCTCGGAACACAAGAGACCGAAAGGTCGAACATGAGTCATATAGTAGATATGATCAACATAATGATGTTCACCATTGCAGCCACCTCAACTCACGTGATGATCGGACTTGAGTTGGTGAATTTGGATCATGTATCACTCGAATGATCGGAGGGATGTCAATTTGAGTGGGAGTTCTTAAGTAATATGATTAGTTGAACTCATTATCATGAACATAGTCAAAGTGTCTTTGCAAATTATGTTGTAGATTACTAGCTCACGCTGTAGGTCCCTTAATTTTTATATGTTCCTAGAGAAATAGTATTGAAAGATGATGGTAGCAATATTGCGGACTGGGTCCGTGATCTGAGGATTGTCCTCTTTGCTGCACAGAAGGCTTATGTCCTTAATGCACCGCTCGGTGCGCCACCCCCTCTAGCGTCGTCTGTAGATGTTGTGAACATTTGACAGGCACGTTTCGATGACTACTCGATAGTTTAGTGCGTCATGCATTACGGCTTAGAATTGAGGCTCCGGAAATGTTTTGAATGTCACGGAACATATGAGATGTTCTAAGAGCTACGATTGTGATCTCAGGCTCGTGCCCGTGTTGCGAGATATGAGATCTCCAACAAGATTCTTTGCCCGCAAGATGAAAGAGAATAGCTCAATTGTTGAGCATGTACTCAGATTGTCTGGGTGCTACAATCGCTTGAATCAAGTGGGAGTTGATCTTCCAGATAAGATAGTGACTGTCATAGTTCTCCAAGTCACTATCACTAAGCTACTAGAACTTGGTGATGAACTATAAATTGCCAGGGATAGAAATAATGATTCCTGAGCTGTTCGCGATGTTTGACACCGCGAAGGTAGAAATCAAGAAGGAGCGTCAAGTGTTGATGGTTAATCAAACCACTAGTTTCGAGAAGGGCAAGAGCAAGGAGGGAAACTTCATGGATAGCAAGTCAGTTGCTGCTCCAGTGAAGCAACCCAAAGTTGAACTCAAACCCGAGACTAAGTGCTTCTGTTATGAGGTGAGCGGTCGCTGAAGCGGAACAACCCTAGATACTTGGTAGATAAGAAGGCTGGCAACATCGACAAAATTATATTTGATATACGAGTTATTGATGTGTACCTTGCTAGTACTCCTAGTAGCACCTGGGTATTGGATACCGGTTTGGTTGCTAAATGTTAGTAACTCGAAATAAAAGCTACGGAATAAACGGAGAACTAGCTAAGGGTGAGGTGACGATGAGTGTTGGAAATGTTTCGAAGGTTGATATGATCAACATCGCACACTCTCTCTACCTTCAGGATTCGTGACGAACCTAAATAAATGTTATTTCGTGTTTTGCGTTGAGCATGAACATGATTAGATCATGTTTGCTGCAATACGGTTATTCATTTAAGTCAGAGAATAATGGTTATTCTGTTTACATGAATAATACCTTCAATGGTCATGCACCCAGTGAGAATGGTTTGTTGAAATCTTGATCGTAGTAATACACATGTTCATAACATTGATGTCAAAAGATACAAAGTTAAATAATGATAGTACCACATACTTGTGGCACTGCCGCAAAATGTCATATTGGTATAAAGCGCATGAAGAAACTTCATGCTGATGGATACTTGGACTCGTTCGATTTCGAATTGGTTGAGACATGCGAACCATGCCTCTTGGGCAAGATGACTAAAGGACCCCGTTGGATGGAGCGGGCAAGTGATTCATTGGAAATGATACATGTTGATGTATGCAATCTAGTGAGTCTTGTAGCGTGCAGTGGATATCGTTATTTTCTTACCTTCACTAATGATTTGAGTAGATATAGTGTATATTTACTTAATGAAACACAAGTCTGAATCGTTTGAAAGGTTCAAGCAAATTCAGAGTGAAGTTTAAGATCATCGTGACAAGAAGATAAAAATGAAGGCGATATGATCGTGGAGGTGAATATCTGAGTTACGAGTTTGGCATACAACTTAAGACAATGTGAAATTTGTTTCACAACTAATGCCACCTGGAACACCATAGTGTGATGGTGTGTCCAAATATCATAGTCATGCTCTATTGGATATGGTGCGTGCTATGATGTCTCTTATCATTTTACTACTATAATTTTGGGGTTATGCATTAGAGACAACTACATTCACTTTAAATAGGGCACGATCTAAATCCGTTGAGATGACACCGTGTGAATTATGGTTTGATGGAAACCTAAGCTGTCATTTCTTAGTGTTTGGGGTTGCAATGCTTGTGTGGAAAATGTTTTCACCTAATAAGCTCGAACCCAAAGCGGACAAATATATCTTCATAGAATACCCTAAGGACAATTGGGTATGTCTTCTATCTTAGATCCAAGTGCAAAGTGTTTGTTGCTTAAACGGATCCTTTCTCGAGGAAATGTTTCTCTCGAAAGAATTGAGTGGGAGGAAGATAGAACTTGATGAGGTTGTTAAACCTTTGCTTAACCAGAGAGTAGCGCAACGCAGAAAGATGTTTCTATGAAGCCTACGTTAGTTGAAAAGGAAGTTAATGATGATGATCATGAAGCTTCAGGATCAAGTTACTATCGAACATCGTAGGTCGACAAGGATGTGTACTGCTCCTAAGTGGTACGACAACCCTGTCTTGGAGATCATGTTGTTGGACAACGATGAACCTACGAGCTATGGAGAAGCGATGATGGGCCCGGATTCCGACAAATGGTTGGAGGCCATGAAATCCGAGATAGGATCCATGTATGAAAACCAAGTATAGACTTTGGTAGACTTGCTCGTTGGACGGCAGGTCGTTGAGTACAAATGGATCTTTAAAATGAAGACAGACGCTCATGGTAATTGTCACCATTTGTAAAGCTCGACTTGTTGCAAAGATGTTTGTGACAAGTTCAAGGAGTTGACTGCGATGAGACTTTCTCACTCGTAGCGATGCTAAAGTCTGTTGGAATTATGTTAGCAGTTGCTGCATTTTCAATTATGAAATATGGCAGATGGATGTCAAAACATCGTTTCCTTAACGGTTTATTTGAGGAAAGGTTGTATGTGATACAACCAGAAGGTTTTGTCAGTCTTAAGGATGCTAAAAGGTGTGCAAGCTTCGGTGATCCTTCCATGGACTGAAGCAAGCATCTCGGAGTTGGAATATACACTTTGATGAGGTGATCAAAGTTTTTGAGTCTATACAAAGTTTATGAGAAACTTGTATTTGCAGTAAAGTGAGTGGGAGCACTATAGAATTTCTGATAAGTATATGTGGATGACATATTGTTGATCGGAAATAATGTAGGATTTCTGGAAAGCATAAATGGTTGTTTGAAAAGTGATTTTGAAAGGAAGACCTGGATAAAGCTACCTAATTGTTGAGCATCAAAATCTATAGAGATAGATCAAGATGCTTGATGAGACTTTCAATGAGTGCATACCTTGACAAGATTTTGAAAGAGTTCAAAATGGATCAGTTAGAGAAATAGTTCTCGTCTAATTTGTAAGGTGTGAAGTTGAGTGAGACTCAAAGCTCGACAATGGCAGAAGAAAGAGAAAGGACGAACGTTGTCCCCTATGCCTTAGCCATAGGCTCTATATAGTATGCCATGTTGTGTACCGCACTGGTGTGTGCCTTGCCATGAGTCCGTCAAGGGGTACAAGAGTGATCCAGGAGTGGATCACTGGACAACGGTCAAACATTATCCTTAGTGACTAGAAGAGTAAAGGAATTGTTTCTCTATTATTGGGGTGATAAAGAGTTCGTCGTAAAGAGTTACGTTGATGCAAGCTTTAACACCTATCCGGATGACTAGTAGTAGCAATCTGGATACGTATAGTGGAGCAGCCATTTGGAAATAGTACCAAATGGAGTGTGGTAGCAGTGTTTACGGTTTGACATAGAGATTTGCAAAGTACACATGGATCTGAATATCGCAGACCCATTGACTATAAGACCTCTCTCACATGCAAAGCATGATCGAGCCCCAGAACTCGTTGGGTGTTAGATTCATAACAATGCGAATCACATGGTGATGTGAACTAGATTATTGACTCTAGTGCAAGTGGGAGACTGTTGGAAATATGCCCTAGAGGCAATAATAAATTAGTTATTATCATATTTCCTTGTTCATGGTAATCGTTTATTATCCATGCTATAATTGTATTGATCGGAGACTTAAATGCATGTGTGGATACATAGACAAAACCATGTCCCTGGTATGCCTCTAATGGACTAGCTCATTGATCAAAGGATGGTTAAGGTTTCCTAGCCATGGACATGATATGTCATTTGATAATGGGATCACATCATTAGGAGAATGATGTGATGGACAAGACCCAAACTACAAACGTAGCATATGATCGTGTCAGTTTATTGCTACTGTTTTCTGCATGTCAATGTATATGTTCCTATGACCATGAGATCATGCAACTCACGGATATCGGAGGAGTGCCTTGTGTGTATCAAACGTCGCAACGTAACTGGGTGACTATAAAGGTGCTCTACAGGTATTTCCGATGATGTCTGTTGAGTTGGCATGGATCGAGACTGGGATTTGTTACTCCGTGTGACGGAGAGGTATCTCGGGGCCCACTCGGTAATGCAACATCACAATAAGCCTTGCAAGCAATGTGACTAATTGTTAGTTGCGGGATCTTGTATTACGGAACGAGTAAAGAGACTTGCCGGTAATGAGATTGAACTAGGTATGGAGATACCGACGATCGAATCTCGGGCAAGTAACATACCGAAGAACAAAGGGAACGTTATACGGGATTAACTGAATCCTTGACAGAGAGGTTCGACCGATAGATCTTTATAGAATATGTAGGAACCAATGTGGACGTCCAGGTCCCGCCATTGGTTATTGGCCGTAGAGGTGTCTCGGTCATGTCTACATAGTTCTCGAACCCGCGGGTCTGCACACTTAAGGTTTGGTGATGTTTCGGTAGTATAGAGTTATGTATGGTGGTGACCGAAGGATGTCCGGAGTCTCGGATACGATCCCGGACATGACGAGGATCTCTGGAAGAGTCTGGAGATAAAGATTGATATATGTGATAATAGTGTTTTGATCTCTGGAAGAGTTTCGGAATTAACCGGAAGGGGTTCGGGATGTTTACCGAAGTGTTCGGGTACAACAACACTTTATATGGACCAATGGGGTAAAACCCACGAGGTATTGGAAAGGGCAAAAGGAAGTTTTGCTGCTGCCTTAAGCAGTAAGGTAGTACTACCACTTATGAAGCGGTACTACCGCTCAAGCGGTACTACCGCTTGTGAAGCGGTACTACCGCTCAAGCGGTACTACCGCACGTGAAGCGGTACTACCGCTTGTGCGCGGGACTGCAGGGATCCGAGTTGGACTCTTTTCTTGCGGACCAAACCGACCTTGTGCAGGCAAAATCGACCTTGTAGAGGTTTTGCTCCAAGTTTAGACCCCAGGGCTCAACATATAAATAAAGGGGCGGGGCTACCACACGGGACACAACTTACGGCCACGTGCTACCCGTTCCACCGGTGCTCCTCTAGATTGGTTTTCTGCAGCGCTTAGGTGAAGCCCTGCCGGAATTGCTCCACCACCACCATCACCGGGGCGCCGTCACGCTGCCGGTGAACTCTCTCTCCTCTCCACCACCTCTTGCTGGATCAAGACGGTGGAGATCGTCATCAAGCTGCACGTGTGCTGAATGCGGAGGTGCCGTCCGTTCGGCGCTAGATCGGAAGGACCGTGATCGAGATTGCGAGACGGTTCATGATGAGATCGCGGAACAGATCGTGATGAGTTTGCGGGACAGATCGTGGTCAAGATCGTGAGACGGATCATGACGAGATCACGGGACGGATCGTGATTAGATCGCGGGACAGATCGTGATGAGATCGTGGGACACTCGGCGATTTGGATCGCGAAGATGTTCGACTACACCAACCGCGTTTCTTAACGCTTCCCGCTTAGCGATCTACAAGGGTACGCATATCCACTCTCCCTCTCGTAGATGCTCATCACCATGGATAGGTTTGCGTGTGCGTAGGAAATTTTTTGTTTCCCATGCGACGTTCCCCAACAGTCAACTCCTTGAAGTTTTCAGAAACTTTTTTGTAACAGGTCGAGCTTTATAAATGGTGACATTTAGCATCAGCATCTTTTTTCTTCTTAAAGGTCCATTTGTACTCAACGGCCTGCCGTTCAACGGGCATGTCTACCAAAGTCCATACTTGGTTTTCATACATGGATCCTTTATCGGATTTCATGGCTCCCAGCCATTTGTTGGAATCCGAGCCCACCATCGCTTCTTCACAGCTCGTAGGTTCACTATTGTCTAACCACATGGCCTCCAACACATGATTGACGTACCACTCAGGTGTGGTATGAGTCCTTGTCGACCTATGAGGTATGGTAGTAACTTGATTCGAAGGTACCTGATCATCATCATTTGCTTCCTCTTCACTTGGTGTAGGCATCACAGAAACATCTTTCTGCGTCGTGCTACTATCTAATTGAAGTGACAGTTGAACAACCTCATCAAGTTCTACTTTCCTCTCACTCAATTCTTTTGAGAGGAACTCTTTCTCGAGAAAGTATCCGTTTTTAGCAACAAACACTTTGCCCTCGGATTTGAGATAGAAGGTATACCTAACTGTTTCCTCAGGGTATGCTATAAAGATGCACTTTTCCGCTTTGGGTTTGAGCTTATCAGACATAAGTGTTGCATTCCCAAACTCTGATAAATTACAACATAGGTTTCTGCCAAACCATAATTCATATGGTGTTATATCAACGGATTTATATGGTGACCTATTTAAGTGAATGTAGTTGTCTCTAATGCATAACCCCAAAACGATAATGGAAAAATGATAAGTGACATCATAGTATGCACCATATCCAATAGAGCACGACTACGATGTTCGGACACACCATCACACTATGGTGTTCCAAGCGACGTGAGTTGTGAAACAACTTCCACATTGTCTTAAGTTGCATACCAAACTCGTAACTCAGATATTCACCTCCACGATCATATTGTAGACATTTTATCTCCTTGTCACGATGATCTCAAACTTCACTCTGAATTTTCTTGAACTTTTCAAATGTTCCAGACTTGTGTTTCATTAAGTAAATGTACACACATCTACTCATATCATCAGTGAAGGTAAGAAAATAACGATATCCACCGCACGCTTCAACACTCATTGAACCGCATACATCAACATGTATCATTTCCAATAAGTCAGTTGCCCGCTCCATCATACCGGAAAACGGGGTCTTAGTCATCTTGCCCATGAGGCATGGTCCGCATGTCTCAACCGATTCAAAATTGAGTGAGTCCAAAGATCCATCATCATGGAGTTCCTTGATGCGGTTAACACCAATATGACCTTTAGCGGCAGTGCACAAGTATATGGTACTATCATTATTAACTTTGCATTTTTTGGCCTCAATACTATGAAGATGTGTCTCATTACGATCGAGATTCAATAAACCATTCAAATTGGGTGCATGACCATTGAAGGTTTTATTCATTTAAACAGAATTGAAAGTGCGTTATATCAACTAGAGGGGGTGAATAGGCGATTTTTACAAATTCATCAGTGAGGAATTTCAACTTCGGGAATTTGAAATGTGATGAACTACTAACAGCATAATAAGTACTCAAGTGCATGAGAAACATAGCAATAGCATAGTCATAATGATGAAATAAAGCATGCACAGATTACAGGTAGCATGATACAGGATACGCATGTGAAGAACGAGGTGATTGAAGAATTTGAGATGAGGAAATTGAGAAAGTCTTCAGTCAAATTCTTCAAACAGTAATGATCAATTCAATCAACAACTATAGGAGGAAATGAAAGGGTTGAGGAAATGGAACCAGGTGGCTCGATGAAGACAATGGTTTGATGACCCGGTTCCAACTACTCTGATAGTCGTACGTCTGGTTTGTTGCGACCTGGTATTTAATCCAGAGGACACACAGTCCTAGGACTCGCAGTACTTACCATATTATCCTTGAGCTAAGTTCACACAGTCCTTGCCCAACACTCGCGGTAAGTCTTCAGGGTAGACTTCCAAAACCCTCACAAGCTGGTCACCCGACGATCCACAACTGACTGCTGGATGCTCTAGACCATGGTCACCCGGTGATCCCCAATTGACTGCAGGATGCACTAGACCATGACGCCTAACCATCTGGAAGATACACAATCTTCAAAGGTAAAAAAGCATCGGTTCCACATAGGAACAATTTCTTTAGTGATACTCAATCACTTTGGGTTTGGTGGATAGGTTTTGTGGTTTTTCCTCACTGATGATTTTCTCTCAAAGTCCTTAGAGGATAGGTTGCTCTCAAATGACAAGTGTCAAGTTCTCTCTTGGAGTAACCAACCAACTAGTGGTTGTGGGCGGGTGGCTATTCATAGCCAGGGTGCAACCTGACATGATAAGACATAAATGCCCCCAATGATATGATTGTTATATGGATAGGATTATTGGGGACAACTGGCGCTAAGAACAACAACAGCCGGAATTTGAACTATCAAATTCCTCAGGGCTTACAATATTCCTCACTTGTAGGCAATTGCACTGGCAAAATCCTAACTCCTCAGTCAGACCAATTTCCTTAAAGACTAGAAGAACTTCTTCTCTGTTACTGAAGAATTTGACGGAATCGTAAGAGATTTCCAAAGGCTTCACTCGAAGGATTGGATAGGTTGAGGCTTTTGAGTTGAGCATCAGTTGGAAATTTTCCTTAGTATTACCTCGCCCCCCTTAAACAGTACGGTGTTTCCTATGACTCAAATAAAGGAAATGAAACTACGAAAACAGAAGTCTTCACGCTTCATAGTCCTCGTTAATATCTTCAAGGTCATACCGAATTCTTCAGTTTCAAAGTCTTCAGGGAATACCAAAGTCTTCAGCTTAAGACATTCATTTTTAGGGGTCGATAATCTCCGAATATATCAAACTTCGCATCGACTTATAGAAGTTGTGTATACTCACAAACACATTAGTTCCTTAACCTATAAGTCTTCAATACACCAAAATCACTAAGGTGCATTAGATGCACTAACAAGAATAACTATTATTATCTGACTTAAATGAATAACCGTATTGCAATAAACATGATCTAATCATGTTCATGCTCAACGCAAACACAAAATAACATTTATTTAGGTTCAACACTAACCCCGAAGGTAGAGGGAGCGTACGATTGTGATCACATTAACCTTGGAAACATTTCCAACAATCATCATCACCTCACCCTTATCTAGCCTCCATTTATTCCATAGCTTTTATTTCGAGTTACTAACATTAGCAACTGAACCAGTATCTAATACTCAGGTGCTACTAGGAGTACTATCAAGATACACATCAATAATATGTATATCAAATATACTTCTGTCGATGTTGTCAACCTTCCTATCTACCAAGTTTTTAGGGAGTTCCGCTTCAGTGACCATTCCCCTTATTATAGAAGCACTTGGTCTTGGGTTTAGGTTCAACCTCGGGTTTCTTCACTCGAGCAGCAACTGGTTTGCCATCCATGAAGTTTCCCAACTTGCACTTGCCCTTCTCGAAACTAGTGGTTTTACTAACCATCAACACTTGATGCTCCTTCTTGATTTCCACATTCGCGGTGTCAAACGTCGCGAATATCTTAGGGATCATCTCTTCCATCCCTGGCATGTTTATAGTTCATCACGACACTCTAGCAGATTTGTGGCAGTAACTTGGAGAACTATATCAATCACTATGTTATCTGGAAGATTAAATCCCACTCGATTCAAATGATTTTAGCACCGAGACAATCTGAGCACATGCTCACCGATTGAGCTATTCTCCTTCATCTTGCAGGCAAAGAATATTGTTGGAAGTCACATACCTCTCAAAACAAGCAAGATCCTGAAATCCAATTTCAGCTCTTAGAACACCACATATGCGCCGTGACGTTCAAAACATATTTGGAGTCTGAATTCTAAGCCGCAAGTCGTACTTAACTATCAAGTAGTCATCAGAACGTGCCTGTCAGATGTTCACAACATCCACAGTCACTGCTTGAGGGGGTGGTGCACTGAGCGGTGCATTAAGGACATAAGCCTTCTATGTAGCAACTAGGGACAATCCTCTGATCACGGACCTAGTCTGCATAATTGCTACCATCATTTTTCAACTCTATTTTCTTTAGGAACGTAACAAAAACACAAGGGAGCTACAACGTGAGCTATTGATTTACAACATAATCTTTTTAAAACTTTAGACTATGTTCATGATAAGGAGTTTAGTTAATCATATTACTTAAAAACTCCCACTCAAATTGATATCCATCCGGTTATCCGAGTGTTACATGATCCAAATTCACCAACCCAAGTCCGATCATCACGTGAGATGAGGTTGTTTCAATGGTGAACATCTCCATGTTGATCATATCTACTATATGACTCATGTTCGACCTTTCGGTATCTTGTGTTCTTAGGCCATGTCTGTACATGCTAGGCTCGTCAAGTTTAACCCGAGTGTTCTGCACGTGCAACACTAGCTTGCACCCTTTGTATGTGAACGTAGAGTCTATCACACCCGATCATCACGTGGTGCTTCGAAACGACGAACTCTCGCAACGGTGCACACTCGGGGAGAACACAATTTTATCTTGAAATTTAGTTAGCGATCACCTTATAATGCTACCGTCGTCCCAAGCAAAATAAGATGCATAAAAGTATTAACATCACAAGCAAATCATAAGTGACATGATATGGCCACGAACTTGTGCTTTTGATCTCCATCTCCAAAGCACCGGCATGATCTCCATCATCACCAGCATAACACCATGATCTCCATCATTGTGTCTCCATCAGGGTTGTTGCACCCACCATGCTTCTACTACTATTGCTAACGGTTAGCGATAAAGTATAACATTACATAGCGCTTAATGATTGGCACACATGTCATACAAGAATTAAAGACAAACAGATGGCTCTTGCCGATTGCCGTATGCATCGACATACAAGTCGATATGAAATATTACAAACATGATCATCTCATACATCAAATATATCTAATCATGTCTTTGGACATATCATATCACAACACACCCTGCAAAAACAAGTTAGACATCCTCTAGTTGTTGTTGCATGTTTTACGTGGCTGCTATGGGTATCTTGCAACAACGTTTCTTATCTACGCAAAAACACAACGGTGATACACAAATTGCTATTCAACCTTCTCAAGGACTACCTTTGTGGAATCCGATCGAACTAAGGTGGGAGAGACAGACACCCGCCAACCATCTTTATGCAACAAAGTCACATGTCATTCGATGGAACCGGTCTCTCGTACATGGATGAGTAAGGTTGGTCCAGGCCTCTTCATCCCATAATACCGCTGAATCAAGAAAAGACCAAGGGAGGAAGCAATCTGGTCATGAACACCCACAAACTCCTTTGTGTTCTAATCGTTATCTCATCTACGCATAGACTTAGCCCATGATGCCACTGTTGGTAAATGTTGCATGGGAAACAAATTTTTTCTACACACACAAGATCTATCCATGGTGATGAGTATCTACGAGAGGGAGAGTGGATCTACATAACCTTGTAGATCTCTAAGAGGGAAGCGTTAAGAAACGAGGTTGATGTAGTCGATCGTCTTCGCGATCCAAATTGCAAGCCATCCCACGATCCAATCACGATCCGTCCCGCGATCCAATCACGGTCCTTTCGATCTAGCACTGAACGGACGACACCTCCGTGTTCAACACACTTACAGCTCCATGACGATCTCCACCTCCTTGATCCAGCAAGCGAGGTTGGAGAGGTCGATGAGTTCTCTGACAGCACAACGACATGGGGCGGTCGTGGTGGAGCTAATCTGGCAGAGCTTCGCTAAGCTATACCAAACATATCTAGAGGAGAGAGACGATCTAGAGGGAGGAGGGAAACACGTGGCTTTTCAGGTGGTGGCTGCCTTCAAAAACCTCCACTATATATACTACGATAGCGGGTAGGTGAGGGTGCCCTAGGGTTTCCCCTTGGGTCTCGGCACACAAGAGAGGGAGGAGTCCACCTCCCACAAGGGAAGTGGAGTCCTAGTAGGACTCCTTCTCACTTGGCCCTCTCCCCACCTCCTTGTGGAAGGGCCTCTAGGAGCTGGCTGCCCATCCTACCAGGGGCTAGTGCACCATATCCTAGGCTCATGCAGCGCTGGGGTGAGTGGTCCCCACTTGGTGGACCCCCGGAACAAATTCGTCACTATCGGGATATTACCGGAAGTGCCCGAAACTTTTCTGAAGCCCAAACACCACTTTCCTATATATCAATCTTTACCTCCGGACCATTCCGGAGCTCCTCGTGACGTCCAAGATATCATATCTGGGACTCTAAATAACCTTTGTTCACCAACATACACAACTCAATAATACCAAAGCGGCACCGAACGTTAAGTGTGCAGACCCTGCGGGTTCGAGAACTATGTAGACATGACCAAGACACCCTATGGTCGATAACCAATAGAGGGACCGAGTGTTGGAAATATGCCCTAGAGGCAATAATAAAATGGTTATTATTTTATTTCCTTGTTCATGATAATTGTCTATTGTTCATGCTATAATTGTGTTAACCGGAAACCGTAATACATGTGTGAATACATAGACCACAACATGTCCCTAGTGAGCCTCTAGTTGACTAGCTCGTTGATCAATAGATGGTCACGGTTTCATGACCATGGATATTGGATGTCGTTGATAACGGGATCACATCATTAGGAGAATGATGTGATGGATAAGACCCAATCCTAAGCATAGCACAAGATCGTGTAGTTCGTCTACTAAAGCTTTTCAATGTCAAGTATCGTTTCCTTAGACCATGAGATTGTGCAAATCCCGGATACTATAGGAATGCTTTGGGTGTACCAAACGTCACAACGTAACTGGGTGGCTATAAAGGTGCACTACGGGTATCTCCGAAAGTGTCTATTGGGTTGGCACGAATCGAGACTGGGATTTGTCACTCCGTGTGATGGAGAGGTATCTCTGGGCCCACTCGGTAAGACATCATCATAATGAGCTCAGTGTGACTAAGGGGTTAGCCACAGGATGATGTATTATGGAACGAGTAAAGAGACTTGCAGGTAACGAGATTGAACAAGGTATAGAGATACCATCGATTGAATCTCGGGCAAGTATCATACTGATAGACAAAGGGAATTGTATACGGGATTGATTGAATCCCCGACATCGTGGTTAATCCGATGAGATCATCGTGGAGCATGTGGGAACCAACATGGGTATCTAGATCCCGCTGTTGGTTATTGACCGTAGAGGTGTCTCGGTCATGTCTATGTGTCTCCCGAACCCGTAGGGTCTACACACTTAAGGTACGATGATGCTAGGGTTATAGGGAAATGGTATATGTGGTTACCAAAGGCTTTTCGGAGTTTCGGATGAGATCCTGGACGTCACGAGGAGCTCCCGAATGGTCCGAAGGTAAAGATTGATATATAGGAAGTCCAGTTTTGGCCACCGGAAAGTTTTTGGGCTCATCGGTAGTGTACCGGGAGTGCCGGGAGGGTGCCCGAGGACCCCAAGAGGGGTGTGACGACCATAGGACTTCATGGGCCCTTGTAGGAGGTGTGCCAGCCCTTGTTGGGCTGGCCAAGACCTTCTAGAAAGGCCCATGCGACTTGAGATAAGGAGATAGGGCAAAGGAGTTTGTAAAAGAGGAGATCCACCTCCCTTGTGGGAGGTGGACTCTTCCCCTAGGTTCGGCCGAACCTCTCCTCTTTGGAGGAGGGGCCAAGGCAGACCTCCCTCTCCCTCCTCCTATATATACTTGAGATTTTGGCCTTTTGAGACAAGATCTGATCTCTCTCTCTCTCACGGAGAAGTCCTACCTCTCTTCTTCCTCCTCCACAGCGCTTAGGCGAAGCCCTGCCAGAATACCTTGCTACTCCACCACCACCACGCTGGCGTGCTGCTGTTGGAGCCCTTCCCCAATCTCTCCTTCCTCCTTGCTGGATCAAGGCGTAGGAGACGTCACCGGGCTGCACGTGTGTTGAACACGAAGGCGCCGTTGTTCGGCGCTTAGATCGGAATCCATCGCGATCTGAATCGCTGCGAGTACAACTCCACCAACCGCGTTCTTGTAATGCTTCCGCTTAGCGATCTTCAAAGGTATGAAGATGCAATCTCTCCCCACTCGTTGTTGGTTTCTCCATAGATAGATCTTGGTGATACGTAGGAATTTTTTTGATTTACTAATACGTCTCCCAAAAGTGGCATCATGAGCTAGGTCTATGCGTAGAATCTATGCACGAGTAGAACACAAGTTGTTGTGGGCGTTGATTTTGTTAATTTGCTTACCACTACTAGTTTTATCTTGATTCGGCGGTATTGTGGGAAGAAGCAGCCCGGACCGACTTTACACGTACGCTTACGTGGGACTGGTTCCACCGCCTGACATGCACTTGTTGCATAAGGTGGCTAGCGAGTGTCTGTCTCTCCCACCCTAGTCGGATTGGATTCGATGAAAAGGGTCCTTAAGAAGGGTAAATAGCAATTGGCATATCATGTTGTGGTTTTGGCGTAGGTAATAAACGTTCTTGCTAGAAACCTATAGCAGCCACATAAAACTTGCAACTACAAATTAGAGGACGTCTAACTTGTTTTTGCATCATATGCCTTGTGATGTGATATGGCCAAAAGGATGTGATGTGATGCATTGTGATTTATGAGATTGATCATGTTCTTGTAATAGGATTCACGACTTGCATGTCGATGAGTATGACAACCGGCAGGAGCCATATGATTTGTCTTATTTTATTGTATGACCTGCGTGTGAATCATAAATGCCATGTAATTACTTTACTTTATTGCTAAACGTTAGCCATAGTAGTAGAAGTAATAGTTGGCAAGACAACTTCATGAAGACACGATGATGGAGATCATGATGATGGAGATCATGCTATCGTGCCGGTGACAGTGATGATCATGGTGCCCCGAAGATGGAGATCAAAGGAGCAAGATCATATTGGCCATATCATGTCACTATATTGATTGCATGTGATATTTATCATGTTTACATCTTATTTGCTTAGAACGACGGTAGTGAATAAGATGATCTCTCAATAAAATTTCAAGAGATGTGTTCACCCTAACTGTGCACCGTTGCTAAGGATCGTTGTTCCGAAGGACCACGTATTGATCGGGTGTGATAGGTTCTAACGTTCGCATACAACGGGTGTAAGCCAGATTTACACACGCGGAACACTTAGGTTGACTTGATGAGCCTAGCATGTATAGACATGGCCTCGAAACACGGAAGACCGAAAGGTCGAACATGAGTCGTATAGAAGATACGATCAACATGGAGATGTTCACCATGGATGACTAGTCTATCTCACATGACGGTCGGACACGGGCTAGTTGACATGGACATGTATCACTTGGATGAATAGAGAGATGTCTATCTAAGTGGGAGTTCATTAAATAATTTGATTATGTGAACTTAATTATCATGAACTTAGTCTAAAAGTGTTTTTGCAAATTATGTCATAGATAGCTTGCGCTATAGCTCCCCTGTTTTGTTGATATGGTCCTAGAGAAAAGTAAGTTGAAAGTTGATGGTAGCAATAATATGGACTAGGTCTGTGATATGAGAATTGTCCTCATTGCTGCACAGAAAGCATATGTCTTTGATGCACCGCTAAGTGCACCACTCCCTCAAGTGTTGTCTGTAGATGTTGTGAACATATGACAGACACTTTTTGATGACTACGTGATAGTTCAGTGCGTCATGCATTACGGCTTAGAACTGAGGCTCCAAAACGTTTTGAACATCACGGAACATAAGAGATGTTCTAAAGAGCTGAATTGGGATTTCAGGCTCGTGCCTATGTTGAGAGGTATGAGACCTCCAACAAGATTCTTTGTCGGTAGGATAAAACATAATAGCTCAATCAGTGAGCATGTGATCAGATTGTCTGGGTTCTACAATCACTTGAATTGAGTGGGAGTTGATCTTCCAGATAAGATAGTGATTAATATAGTTCTCCAAGTCACTACCATCAAGCTACTGGAGCTTCGTGATGAACTATAAAATGCCAGGGATGGAGATAATGATCCCTTAGCTATTCGGATTGTTTGACACCATGAAGGTAGAAATCAAGAAGGAGCATCAAGTGTTGATGGTTAAGTGGAAACCACTAGTTTCAAGAAGGGCAAGGGCAAGAATGGGAAAACTTCAGGAATGACAAGCTAGTTGCCACTCTGGTGAAGAAACCCAAGGTTGAGACCAAACCCGAGACTATGTGCTTCTATTATGAGGAGAATGGTCGCTAAAGCGGAACAACCCTAGATACTTGGTAGATGAGAAGGCTGGCAATGTCGACAGAAGTATATTTGATATACATGTTATTGATGTGTACCTTGCCAGTACTCCTAGTAGCACTTGGGTATAAGATACCGGTTCAGTTCCTAAATGTTAGCAACTCGAAATAAAATCTATGAAATGAATGGAGGCTAGCTAAGTGAAAGGTGACGATGTATGTTGGAAGTGTTTCCAAGGTTGATGTGATCACCATCGCACGCTTTCTCTACCTTCGAGATTAGTAATGAACCTAAATAAATGTTATTTGGTGTTTGCATTGAGCATGAACATGATTGGATCGTGTTTAGTGTGATACGATTATTCATTTAAGTTAGAGAATAATGGTTATCCTGTTTACATGAATAATGCCTTCAATGGTCATGCACCCAATGGGAATGGTTTACTGAATCTTGATCGTAGTAACACATTTGTTCATAACGTTGGTACCAAAGATAGAAAGTTAATAATGATAGTACCACATTCTTGTGGCACTGCCACAAATGTCATATTGGTGTAAAGTGCATGAAGAAACTCCATGCTGATGGATCTTTGGACTCAGTCGATTTCGAATCGGTTGAGACATGCGGACCATGCCTCTTGGGCAAGATGACTAAGACCCCGTCTTCCGGTATGATGGAGCGGGCTGGTGGCTTATTGGAATTGATACATGTTGATGTATGTGGTCCAATGAGTGTTGAAACACGCAGTGGATATCGTTATTTTCTTTACCTTCACTGATGAGTGAATACGAGGATATTTACTTAATGAAACACGAGTGTGAAATGTTTGAAAAGTTCAAGGAGTTTCAGAGTGAAGTTAAAGATCATCGTGACAAGAAGCCAAAATGTCTACGATATGATCGTGGAGGTGAATATCTGAGTTACGAGTTTGGTATGCAATTTTAGACAATGTGGAAATTGTTTCACAGCTCACGCCTCCTGGAACACCATAGTGTGATGGTGTGTTCGAACATTGTAGTCGTGCTTTATTGGATATAGTGAGTACTATGATGTCTCTTATTGTTTTGCCACTATCGTTGTGGGGTTATGCATTAAAGACAAATCCATTCACTTTAATAGGGCACCATCTAAGTCTGTTGAGATGACACCGTGTGAATTATGGTTTGATAGAAGCCTAAGCTGTCATTTCTTAATGTTTGGGGCTGCGACGCTTATGTGAAAAGGGTTTTCACCTAGTGAGCTCGAACCCAAAGCAGACGAATGCATCTTCATAGAATACCCTAAGGAGACTTTGGGTATACCTTCTATCTCAGATCCAAGCGCAAAAGTGTTTGTGGCTAAGAACGGGTCCTTTCTCGAGAAAGAGTTTCTCTCGAAAGAAATGAGTGGAGGAAGATGGAACTTGATGAGGTTGTTGAACCTTTGTTTCAACCAGAGAGTAGCGCAGCACAGAAATATGTTTCTGTGGAGCCTACGTCAGTGAAGAGGAAGTTAATGATGATGATCATGAAGCTTCAGATCAAGTTACTATTGAACCTCGTAGGTCGACAAGGACGCGTACTGATCCTGAGTAGTACGTCAACCCTGTCTTGGAGGTCACATTGTTGGACAACGATGAACCTACGAACTATGGAGAATCGATGGTGGGTCCGGATTCCAACAAATGGCTAGGAGCCATGAAATTCGAGAAAGGATCCATGTATGGAAACCAAGTATGGACTTTGGTGGACTTGCCCGTTAAACGGCAGGTCGTTGAGTACAAATGGACCTTTGAGATGAACTCAGACACTAATGGTGAAATGTCACCATTTATAAAGCTCGACTTGTCGCAAAGAAGTTTCCGCCAAGTTCAAGGAGTTGACTGCGATGAGATTTTCTCATCCGTAGCGATGCTAAAATTCTGTTAAAATTCTGTTAGCAATTGCTGCATTTTTCGATTATGAAATCTGGCAGATGGGTGTCAAAAACAAGGCTTCCTTGATGGTTTTCGTGAGGAAGAGTTGTATGTGATGCAACTAGAAGGTTTTGTCAATCCTAAGGATGCTAAAAGGTATGCAAACTCTAGCGATCCTTGTATGGACTGGAGCAAGCATCTCGGAGTTGGAATATGAGCTTTGATGAAGTGATCAAAGTTTATGAGTTTATACGAAGTTTATGAGAAACTTGTATTTACAAGAAGGTGGGTGGGAGCACTATAGAATTTCTGATAAGAATATGTAGTTGACATATTATTGATCAGAAATGATGTAGAATTTCTAGAAAGCATAAACGGTTGTTTGAAGAGAGTTTTTCAAAGGAAGGCCTGGATAAAGCTACCTAATTGTTGGGTGTCAAGATTTATAGAGATAGATCAAGATGCTTGATAATACTTTCAATAAGTACATGCCTTGACAAGATATTGAAGAAGTTCAATATGGATCGGTCCGAGAAAGGGTTCTTGTCTGTATTACAAGGTGTGAGATTGAGCACAGCTCAATGCCCGACCACGGTAGAAAATAGAGAAAAGAGGAGTGTCATCCCCTATGCTTCAGCCATAGGCTCTATATAGTATGCCATGCTGTGTACCGCACATGTGTGTGCCTTGCCATGAGTCTGTCACGGGGTACAAGAGTGATCCAGGAGTGGATCACTGGACAACGGTCGAAATTATCCTTAGTAACTAGAGGACTAAGGAAATATTTCTCGATTATGGAGGTGATAAATAGTTCGTCGTAAAGGGTTACAATGATGCAAGCTTTAACACCAATCCGGATGACTCTTGAGTAGAAATTTGGATACGTATAGTGGAGTAACCATTTGGAATAGCTCCAAGAGGAGTGTGGGAGCAGTATCTATAGTAGGACATAGAAGTTTGCAAGGTACACACGGATCTGAATGTTGTAGACCCGTTGACTAAAACCTCTTTCACAAGCAAAACATGATCAAACCCCAGAACTGATTAGGTGTTAATCACATGATGATATGATCACATGGTGATGTAAGTGTTAATCACATGGCGATGTGAACTGGATTATTGACTCTAGTGCAAGTGGGAGACTGTTGGAAATATGCCCTAGAGGCAATAATAAAATGGTTATTATTGTATTTCCTAGTTCATGATAATTGTATATTGTTCATGCTATAATTGTGTTAACCGGAAACCGTAATACATGTGTGAATACATAGACCACAACATGTCCCTAGTGAGCCTCTAGTTGACTAGCTTGTTGATCAATAGATGGTCACGGTTTCATGAACATGGACATTGGATGTCGTTGATAAGGGGATCACATCATTAGGAGAATGATGTGATGGATAAGACCCAATCCTAAGCATAGCACAAGATCATGTAGTTCGTCTGCTAAAGCTTTTCAATGTCAAGTATCGTTTCCTTAGACCATGATATTGTGCAACTCCCGGATACTATAGGAATGCTTTGGGTGTACCAAACATCACAACGTAACTGGGTGGCTATAAAGGTGCACTACGGGTATCTCCAAAAGTGTCTGTTGGGTTGGCACGAATCGAGACTGGGATTTGTCACTCCGTGTGATGGAGAGGTATCTCTGGGCCCACTCGGTAAGACATCATCATAATGAGCTCAATGTGACTAAGGGGTTAGCCACGGGATGATGTATTACGGAATGAGTAAAGAGACTTGCCGGTAACGAGATTGAACAAGGTATAGAGATACCGACGATCGAATCTCGGGCAAGTATCATACCGATAGACAAAGGGAATTGTATACGGGATTGATTGAATCCCTGACATCGTGGTTCATACTATGAGATCATGGTGGAGCATGTGGGAACCAACATGGGTATCCAGATCCCGCTGTTGGTTATTGAGCGGAGAGGTGTCTCGGTCATGTCTACGTGTCTCTCGAACCCGTAGGGTCTATAGACTTAAGGTTCGATGACGCTAGGGTTATAGGGAAATGGTATACGTGAGTACCAAAGGTTTTTCGGAGTCCCGGATGAGATCCTGGATGTCATGAGGAGCTCCGGAATGGTCCGGAGGTAAAGATTGATATATAGGAAGTCCAGTCTTGGTCATCAGAAAGTTTTCGGGCTCATCGGTAGTGTATCGGGAGTGCCGGGAGGGTGCCGGAGGACCCCATGAGGGGTGTGACGACCATAGGACTTTGTGGGCCCTTAGAGGAGGTGTGCCATCCCTTGTTGGGCTGTCCATGACCTTCTAGGAAGGCCCATGCAGCTGGAGATAAGGAGATAGGGCAAAGGAGTTTGAAAAAGAGAAGATCCACCTCCCTTGTGGGAGGTGGACTCTTCCCCTAGGTTCGGCCAAACCTCTCCTCTTTGGAGGAGGGGCCAAGGGAGACCTCCCTCTCCCTCCTCCTATATATACTTGAGGTTTTGGCCTTTTGAGACAAGATCTGATCTCTCTCTCTCTCTCACGGCGAAGCCCTACCTCTCTTCTTCTTCCTCCGGAGCGCTTAGGCGAAGCCCTGCCGGAAAACCTTGCTACTCCACCACCACCATGCCGTCGTGCTGCTGTTGGAGCCCTTCCCCAACCTCTCCTCCCTCCTTGCTGGATCAAGGTGTAGGAGACGTCACCGGGCTGCACGTTTGTTGAACGCGGAGGCGCCGTTGTTCAGCGCTTAGATCGGAATCCACCGCGATCTGAATCGTTGCGAGTATGACTCCACCAGCCGCGTTCTTGTAACGCTTCCGCTTAGCGATCTTCAAATGTATGAAGATGCAATCTCTCCCCACTCGTTGCTGGTTTCTCCATAGATAGATCTTGGTGATACATAGGAATTTTTTTGATTTACTACTACGTCTCCCAGCACCGAGATGTCCATATTGGTTCCTACATATTTTACGAAGATCTTTATCGGTTGAACCTTATGTCAAGGATTCAGTCAATACCATATGAAGTTCTATTTGTTCTTCGGTATGTTACTTTCCCAAGATTCGATCGTGGTATCTCTATACCTGGTTCAATCTCGTTACTGGCAAGTCTCTTTACTTGTTCTTTAATACAAGATCCCGTGGCTAAATCTTTAGTCACTTTGCTTGCATGGCTTATTGTGATGTTGTATTCCCGAGTGGACCTTGAGATAGCTGTCCATCACACAGAGTAACAAATCCCAGTCTTGATCCATGCACACTCAATAGACACCCTTAGAGATACCTGTAGAGCACCTTTATAGTCACTCACTTACGTTGCAATGTTTTATACACACAAGGTACTCCTCCGGTGTCAGTGAGTTGCATGATCTCATGGTCATAGGAACAGATACTTGACATGTAGAAAACAATAGCAATAAACTGACACGATCTTAAGTTATGTTTATAGTTTGGGTCTTGTCCATCACATCATTCTCCTAATGATGTGATCCCATTATTAAATGACAACACATGTCTATGGCTAGGAAATCTTAACCATCTTTGATCAATGAGCTAGTTTAGTAGAGGCTTACTAGGCACACTTTGTTGTTTATGTATCCACACATGTATTTGAGTTTCTAATCAATACAATAATATCATGGATAATAAACGATTATCATGAACAAGGAAATATGATAATAACTAATTTATTATTGCCTCTAGGGCATATTTCCGGCATGCACTCTACACCCTACGCAAGCCGCAGCAAGAGTCGGCACGTCGATTCGCCGGCAGTTTCTAGCAGCAGGTGCAGACAGCAAGTCGGGAACTCTCCAAATAGATCAGTGCTTTCAAATGCACATGAAGTCATTGACGCGGCATGGTCTATGCGACAGGAAGAGGCAGAAGCAACTGCAAGGATGGCTTAGCCACGTCCCTCCAACCCCTAGCCGGCCACTATGGGGGCTGGAGTCAGTAGAAGGACAATTGGGTTCCTTAACTCGCTCTGGTTGTTCATGGTTTGCGGATGCCAAAGGATTTCTAGGGTCCCCGGAAGGTCCCTAATTATACAGCTGATCTTGAGCCGATGGCATGGATAGAAAGCTACGAGCTAGCCATGGATATGCTGGATGTCAGTGACACTGTGTGTGCGAAGTATTTAACCATGATGCTGGAAGGACCAACTCGCACATGGTTGAAGAATCTCCCCCCAATTCCATCAACTCATGGGTAGAATCAAAGGAACATTTCATCAAGAATTTTCAAGGTACTTGTAAGCGTCCAATGGTGATTGTTGATTTACAACATTGCATTCAATGTGCAGATGGATCTGCCCATCATTGGACTCACCGGGTCATAGATATTATCACTCCTCTGATAGCATCATGGCTTCTCAAGCCGTCCTGATCTTGGATAAGAATTGCCACTTTCAGCCGCTCGCTCAGAAGCTAGGGTGGCTCAATCGAAAGGTTCAAGATATGGGGGACCTCATGAGTGTTCTTACTAGATATGCCGAATCTGATAGGACGACGGGCCCCGGCTCTGACAAGGACAATACTGCTAAGAACAAGAAAAACAATGGTGGCAAGGGTCCTCAACAAAGCCCTGGACAGAGTGGGAATCACAATAGTCAAGGTAACAGTGGTTAGCGTAAGCACCCCGAGGGCGGGGTCAAAGTTCGTTGCCAATACCAACATTGGTTTCAAGAATCAACAGCGAAAAAAAAATTCTAGCAGGTCTTACAATTGGAACAAGCCGCACAATTATGAGGAGGCACTTAGAGGTCCATTCCCAAAGCATAGTCTTCCGGATAAGCCAGCTACCCACTTGTTGGAAACTTGTTATATCATGCAGGAATTTCAGAATCAAGCATTTCAAAATAATCAAGGAGGTAATGGTGGTGGAAATTTGGGTCAATCTGGCCCCGGCGGACCACATTTCGTCTCATCTGGAGGATTCTCAGGGTCCGGTTTCCTTGGATCGGGCACCTCAGGAGCTGGTTTCACCACCATGGAAATAATGGCTATGGACATCATTCTGGCTAGGGCAATAAACAACATAATGGTCTAGTCAGGTTTCAAAGTAATCCTAAGCAGCTAAATAGTGTGCAGTATCATGTTTGCACCACTAGTACATGCAGACATGACAACAAGCTCAAACAAAGGGCCATCAATATGATCGAGCTGCCAGTCCTGAGATATCTGAATTGGTCTAAGGACCCGATCACTTTGAGCATGGAAGATCACCCCCCTCACGTTAATAATCCAGGAGGTCTTGCTCTAGTGGTGGCACCTCAGGTCGATGGTTATACTCTCGCAAAGGTCCTCATGGATGGAGGAAGCAACATCAACATCTTATATTACAAAACTTTTCGATGAATGATCCTCTCTGAGAGTAAACTACAAACCCCAACCATGGTGTTCCACGACATCGTCCCTGGGAAATTAGCATATCCAATTGGGCGGATTAAGCTCGATGTTGGTTTTGGTTCAGAATTTAACTTTAGATGCGAATCCTTGACCTTTGAGGTCATCAAGATCAAGATAACTTACCATGCCCTCTTTGGATGGCTGGCTTATGCCCATTTCATGGCTCGAACTTGCTATATTACCTCAAACTCAAGATGCTTGGTCCAAACGGTACCATCACCGTGGATGGAAGCAGGAAGATAGCTCAGGAGTGTGAGGAAGGGGATGCAGCTTATGCTGAGTCGGCTTGTGCAGTGGAAGAATTAAAATACTACACGGCTAATGTTGACCCGACAAATATGACCCCCCTCAAGAAGTCCATCTGAATACCGACTCAAATTCAAGCCGACAGAGGATACCAAGCAAATTGACTTCACCACGGGCGACTCATCTCAACAATTTACTATTTGGACCGGTTTGGAACCCAAATAGGAAAGCACGCTCATCGAGTTCATCCGTGAGAATCGGGACATCTTTGGATGGAAGCCTTCCGACATGCCTGGAGTACTAGGAGAACTCGATGAGTACCACCTTAATGTTGGTCCAAAAATTAAACATGTGCGGTAACACTTTCACCATATTAATGAGGAGAGACGAAAAGCTATTGGAGAAGAGGTGGCTCGGCTCCTAGATGTCGACTTCATCATTGAAGTGTTTCACCCTAAGTTGTTGGCAAACCTAGTGCTCGTTCTGAAAAACAATGGTACTTGGCGTATGTGTGTTGATTACATATATCTCATCCAAGCTTGCCGAAGGATCCGTTCGCTCTTCCACACATCTATCAGATCATTGATTCCGCCATTGGTTGTGAACGCCTGTGTTTCTTGGATGCCTCTTATGGCTATCATATGATTAAGATGGCTATTGAGGATTGGAAGAAGACAACCTTTATTACTCCTTTGAGGGCTTTCTACTATGTCTCTATGCCTTTTGGGATTAAGAGCGCGGGGGCTACTTATCAACGTTGCATTCAGAATTGTTTACACCCACAAATTGGGCAAAACGTTAATGCCTATGTTGATGATATTGTGGTCAAATCCCTCAAAAGGAAACTCTCCTGGATGATCTCAAGGAGACGTTCGATAATCTCCGTGTATATCAGATGAAGCTCAACCCAACAAAGTGTGTCTTTGCTGTTCCTGCAGATCTCAAGGAGACGTTTGATAATCTCCATGTATATCAGATGAAGCTCAACCCGACAAAGTGTGTATTTGGTGTTCCTGTAGGCAAATTACTAGGTTTCTTGGTCTCTAAACGAGGAATTGAGGCTAACTCGGACAAAATCAAGGTAGTAACCTCACTTGCCAAGATGACCAACATCAGTGACGTCCATCGCATGGAAGGCCACATAGTAGCCTTGAGACGGCTTATAAGCCGCCTTGGAGAGAAACTTATTCCTCTATACCAATTGCTGAGGAAAACAGAGCACTTTGTCTGGACTGACGCAACCAACAAAGCTTTCGAAGCCCTTAAGAAACAACTGGTCGAGCCGCCCATTTTAGTCACCCCTACTGACAAAGAGCCAATGCTTCTCTATATTGTTGCAAACAACAAAGCGGTAAGTTTAGCAGTTGTTGTCGAGCATAAGGAGGCAGGGAAAGAGTACCCCGTAGAACGACCGATTTATTATGTTAGCAAAGTTCTAACCTTATTAAAGAAGCGATACCCACACAGGCAAAAGTTAGTCTTTGGCGTCTTCATGGCTACTCGCAAGCTCAAGGATTACTTTCAAGAGTATCCGATCACTGTGGTCAATTTGGCTCCTCTTGGGGATATTATCCAGAATCGGGAGCCTACTGGCCAGATTGATAAGTGGGCAATTGAACTTGGTCCTCATTAGGTTAACTATGTGCCTCACACCGCAATTAAATCACAGGCATTGGTGAATTTTATCAATGATTGGACAGATTTACAAGCCCCTAAGGACATGTTAGATAAAACATAGTGGACAATGCACTTTGATGGTTCCTCGCAGTTGGAAGGCTCGAGGGCTGGAGTTATTTTGTCTTCTCCGTGAGGTGCTACTTCTTGAGCTTGCGTTGGTTCTACCTTGAAGAGGAAAGGGTGATGCAATGAAGTAGATAAGTATTTCCTTCAGTTTTTTAGAACCAAGGTATCAATCCAGCAAGAGGAACAAGCAAGTCACCAATGGATGCACCTACACAAACAATCAAACTCTTGCACCCAACACTATAAATGGGTTGTTAATCCCTTCACGGTTATTTACAAGGATTAGATCTGAAAGAGATAGGTGTAAATGAGTGCGGAAAGTAAAAGGTAAATAAATTTCAGCAAAGTTTTTTTGATTTTTTTTAGTTTATAGATCTAAAAATATATGACAGAAAATAGACCTGGGGGCCATAGGTTTCACTAGAGGCTTCTCTCCTGAAGGCAAACATCATGGTGGGTAAACAAATTACTGTCAAGCAATTGATGGAAAAGCGAATAATCATGTAGTTACCCAAGGCAATGATCATGCATATATGCATCACGTCCGTGACAAGTAGACCGAAATGATTCTACATATACTACTATTACTCCACACATCGACCAACTCCTGCCTGCATCTAGAGTATTAAGTTCATGAAGAACAGAGTAACTCATTAAGAAAGATGACATGATGTAGAGGGATAAACTCAAGCAATATGATGAAAACCCATCTTGTTACCCTTGATGGCAACAATACACTACGTGCCTCGCTACCCCTACTATGTCACTGGGTGAGGACACCACAAGATTGAACCCAAAACCAAGCACTTCTCCCATTGCAAGAAATAGCAATCTAGTTGGCCAAACCAAACCAATAACTCGAACAGACTTGCAAGGATATGAAACCATGCAAATAATAATTTAGAGGAGATTCAAATAAAATTCATGGATAATCTAAACATAAACTCACAATTCATCGGATCTTGACAAACACACCACAAAAGAGGATTACATCAGATAGATCTCCATGAAGATCATGAAGAACATGGTATTGAATATCAAAGGGAGATAAGAATCCATCTAGCTACTTGATATGGACCCGTAGGTCTGTGGTGGAATACTCACGCATCATGGGAGGGGCAATGGAGTTGATGTAGATGCCCTGTGTGATCGAAGCCCCCTCCGGCAGATTACCGGATTAGGCTCCAAGATTGGATCTCTTGGGAATGGAGGCTTTTGGCGGCGAAGAAGTATTTGCGTGGCTCGTTCTGATGTTGGGGGAATATTTGAGAATTTATAGACCAATAATTAGGGTTAGGAGTCTTACCAAGAGGCGACAAGCCTGCTAGGCGCGGCCAGGGGGGCGCCTAGCAGGCTTGTGGCGCCCTGGCACCTCCCCTGACGTGCACTCCAAGCTTGATCGACTTGTTTCCTTCCAAAAAAATTCCTTCCGAAGGTTTTATTCCGTTTAGACTCCGTTTAATATTTCATATCTGCAAAACTCAAAAACAAGGAAAAAATAGAAATTGATACTTGGCTCTAGATTAATAGGTTAGTCCCAAAAATAATATAAAATAGCATATTAATGCATATAAAACATCCAAAACAGATAATATAATAGCATGCCATCATAAAAAATTAGAGATACATTGGAGACGTATCAGCATCCCCAAGCTTAACTCCTACTCGTCCTCGAGTAGGTAAGTGATAAAAACAGAATTTTTAATGTGGAGTGCTACCTAACATATTTATCCATGTAATATTCTTTATTGTGGCATGAATGTTCAGATCCATAATACTCAAAACAAAAGCTTAATATTGATATAGAAACAAAAACATTTCAAGCATACTAGCAAAGCAATCGTATCTCTTCAAAATATGATGGCAAAAGAAAGTTATTCCTACAATATCATATGGTCTGGCTATGCTCCATCTTCCCCACACAAAGTATTTATATCATGTGCAAGCCTAATGAAAAGTCAAGCAATTGTTTTCACACCTTTATTTTCTCAAACTTTTTCAACTCTCATGCAATAAATGAGCATGAGCCATGGATATAGAACTACAGGTGGAATATAATATGGTGGAGGTTGTCAAGGAAAGGGAGAAGATGGTCTCACATCAACTAGGCATATCAACAGGCTATGGAGATGCCCATCAATAGATATCAATATGAGTGAGTAGGGATTGCCATGCAACGGATGCACTAGAGCTATAAGTGTATGAAATCTCAAAAGAAACTAAGTGGACGTGCATCATGAAGAAAAATTTCCACTCGCTATATGAAGTGACAAAATAGGAGACTCTCTATCATGAAGATCATGGTGCTAATTTGAAGCACAAGTGTGGAAAATGGTAGTAGCAATGTCCCTTCTCTCTTTTCTCTCATTTCCCCCTTTTTGTGTGGGCATCTAAGGCCTCTTTTATTCATCTTTTTTTATTTGGGATTCGCTGGCCTCTTTTATTTTTTCATAAAGTCCGGACTCTCATACCTACTAGTAAGGGAATCATAGCTTCCATCATCCTTTCCTCACATGGGACATGCTCTATTAATGAAAATCATCATACTTTTATTTACTTACAACTCAAAAGGAAAATTACAACTCGATACCTATGACAAAATATGACTCTATATGCAATAAGGAAGTGATGGTGCATGCCATAAAAGGAAATGGTGGAAGTTGCATGGAAATATATCTAGGAATGGCTATGGAAATGCCATAATAGGTAGCTATGGTGCTGTTTTGAGGAAGGTATATGGTGGTTGTTTTGCGGAAGTTATATGGTGGGTGTTTTGAGGAAGGTATATGGTGTACCAGCGAAAGTTGCGCGGTAATAGAGAGACTAGCAAAAGTGGAAGGGTGAGAGTGGGTATAATCCATGGACTCAACATTAGTCATAAAGAACTCACATACTTATTGCAAAAGTCTATTAGTCATTTAAACAAAGCATTAAATGCATGCTCCTAGGGGGAGGTTGGTAGGAGTTAACCATCACGCACCCCGACCCTCACACAAAGGCCGACAATCTATAAACAAGTCATGCTATGACTTCCTTACATAACGGTTCACCATACATGCATGCTACGGGAATCACAAACCTTTACACAAGTATTTTTACCAAATTAGAATTTTCTTCCTAACATGTCTCTTAACATTACCATCTTTATTTCTCAAAACTTTATGCAAGGAATCAAACTTCTCATAAATACTCAATGCACTTAATATGGAAGTTTTTAGTATATCCCTTTTGGATGCCTAGCATATTAGAACTAAATTCATAACCTAGACCAATTACCATCCTGTTTTATAGACTCTAAAAATAATATAAGTGAGTTACGAGAGTTAAAGTATTTCTAAAAAATGCAAACACCATCGTGGTCTAAAAGATATAAGTGAAGCACATAGAGCAAAATTGCCCAACTCAAAAGATATAAGTGAAGCATATAGAGCATTTTAATAAATTCACGATTCAGCGTGTCTCTCTCAGAATATGTGTGCATCAAGGATGATTGTGGCAAACTAAAAAGAAAAGACTCATATCATACAAGACACTCCAAGCAAAACACATATCATGTGGTGAAAAAAATATAGCCTCAAGTAAATTTACCGATGGATTGAAGACGAAAGAGGGGATGCCTTCTAGGGCATCCTCAAGCTTAGGATTTTTGGCATCCTTTAATATTACTTGGGGTTCCTTGGGCAGCCCCAAGCTAGGCTCTTGCCACTCCCTATTCCATAGTCCATCCAATCTTTACCCAAAACTTGAAAACTTCACAACACAAAACTTAACAGAAAACTCGTGAGGCCCGTTAGTATAAGAAAATAAATCACCACTTTAGGTACTGTTGTGAACTTATTATTTATTTATATTGGTATTATACCTACTTTAATATAACTTCTCCATGTCTCATACCACATGATACAACCCAAAGATTCATCAAAATAGGCAAACAACTCAAAGAAACAGAATCTGTCAAAAACAGAACAGTCTGTAGGAATCTGGAAACTTTGTATACTTATATAACTCACAAAATTCCGAAACATTATGAAAGAATGGGAAATTTACGTATCAATCCTGTGTAAAAATTTCAGATCAATTCTACACTCTGAAAAATCTGGAAAATTCCTGTACCGAGCGCAAAAGTTTCTCTTTTTCAGCAAGATCAAATCAACAACTACCATAGATCACCCCAAAGGTTTTACTTGGCTCAAACACTAATTGAAACACCGAAACACAATTATTACAGAAATAATAATGTGGGAAACACACAAAAACAAAACATAAAAATAAATTGGGTTGCCTCCCAACAAGCGCTATTGTTTAACGCCCCTAGCTAGGCAAAACGCAATAGATCTAGGTATTGTTATAATAATAATAAGGGAGATCATTTATGCTCATATCATACTCCCTTATTTCAGCAGATAATTTTCTTCATGGCAAGCAAAAATAATAAAAAGGGCTGAATTTAATAGGATGGTGATCATTAAGTGCGGGAGGGATAGGTTCCTCCTTTGGCCGCTTATAGTGTATAATCAATTCATCATTATAAGATTTCCTTTGGATAAAGGCCATGAGCCTTTTTGTAAGAATGAACTCTAGTTCATTATTTTTTATAGCAAAATAATCATTGAGTTCAGAAATCTTATCAACCAAAACCTCGGTAGGGACCTTTTTTTGTCAAATTTTCATTATAAGCAACTTGATCCGGAGACCATAGTCTCATTATCTCTTCTTGATTAAAAAGGATATCCTCAATAGGGGGCATCCACCATTAATTTTATAATGAGAAAAAATTTCACTAGCCTCTTTCATGATAAATCTAAACTCGTGGGCTAGGAATATAGTGGCGGCACGCTTAACCGAAGAATGTTGAATATTAGAGAACTCAAGAAAAATCATTTGTATGCAAGGGTGCATATGCAAGAATTGCCTCTCAAGTTCATTTATTAACAAATATATAGCATCCTCAAGACTATTAGTTTTATTGAGAATAAACCCTCCTAAGGGAGGAAGCGCTCCCGCACAAGTGAACAAATCTTGAATAACACCTTTTCCAATGATATTACCGATACCTATGTGGAACCTTTTAGTATGAATGATAGTAGGTTCTTCTTGAGGGTCGTCATTGGCATCAAAATTCCCCTCGAGATTATTACTATATTTTTTATTGAAAGTCTCCCTAGACTCCGACATGGTGGCATAGCAATCAAGCACACAAGCAAACAAAAGGCAAACAAAAGAAGGGTGAATAAAAAGGCAATCTTTTTGGTATTTTCTGAAAATCATTTTAGAAGTGGGGGAGAGGAAAATGAGAGGCAAATGGCAAATAAAGTAAATGCAAGCGATGAGTTTGTGATGGGTACTTGGTAGGCTTGATGTAGATCTCCCCTAGCAACACTACCAGAATCAGCAAGTTGATGGAAAAGTTCTTGTCTTGACTTGTTATGTATCCTCCCCGGCAACGGCTCCCGAAATCCTTCTTGCTACCTCTTGAGATTCCGTTGGTTTTCCTTGAAGAGGAAAGGGTGATGCAGCAAAGTAGATAATTATTTCCCTCAGTTTTTGAGAACCAAGGTATCAATCCAATAGGAGGAACAAGCAAGTCACCAATGGATGCACCTACACAAATAATCAAACTCTTGCACCCAATGCTATAATCCCTTCACGGTTATTTGCAAGGATTAGATCTGAAAGAGATAGATGTAAACGAGTGCGGAAAGTAAAAGGTAAATAAATTGCATCAAAGTATTTTTAGGTTTTTTAGTTTATAGATCTAAAAATATATGATCGAAAATAGACCCGGGGGCCATAGGTTTCACTAGAGGCTTCTCTCCTGAAGGTAAATATCATGGTGGGTAAACTAATTACTTTCAAGCAATTGATAGAAAAGCGAATAATCATGTAGTTATCCAAGGCAATGGTCATGCATATAGGCATCACATCCGTGACAAGTAGATCGAAACAATTTTGCATCTACTACTGTTACTCCACACATCGACCGACTCCTTCCTGCATCTACAGTATTAAGTTTATGAAGAACAGAGTAATGCATTAAGAAAGATGACATGATGTAGAGGGATAAACTCAAGCAATATGATGAAAACACCATCTTGTTACCCTTGATGGCAACAATACAATATGTGCCTCACTACCCCTACTATGTCAGCGGGTGAGGCCACCACAAGATTGAACCCAAAACCAAGCACTTCTCCCATTGCATGAATTACCAATCTAATTGGCTAAACCAAACCAATAACTCAAAGAGACTTGAAAGGACATGAAATCATGCAAATAAGAATTCAGAGGAGATTCAAATAAGATTCATGGATAATCTGAACATAAAATCACAATTCATCGACTCTTGACAAACACAGCACAAAAGAGGATTACGTCGGATAGATCTCCATGAAGATCATGAAGAACATGGTATTGAAGATCAAAGAGAGAGAAGAAGCCATTGAGATACTAGCTATGGACCCGTAGGTCTGTGGTGGACTACTCACACATCATTGAAGGGGCAATGGTGTTGATGTAGATGACCTCCGTGATCGAAACCCGCACCAGTAGATTACCGGAAAAGGCTCCAAGATTGGATCTCTCAGGAACGGAGGCTTCCTGCCGTGGAAAAGTATTTGTATGGCTCGTTCTGATGTTGGGGGAATATTTGGGAATTTATAGGCCAAGAATTAGGGTTAGGAGTCCTGCTAGGAGGCGACAAGCCTGCTAGGCACGGCCAGGGGGGCCGCGCCTAGGAAGCTTGTGGCGCCCTGGCACCTCCCCTAACATGCATGCTAAGCTTGATCGACTTGTTTCCTTCCAGAAAAATTCTTTCCGAAGGTTTTATTCTGTTTGGACTCCATTTAATATTCCGTATCTGCAAAACTCAAATACAAGGAAAAAACAGAAACTATCACTTGGCTCTAGATTAATAGGTTACTCCCCAAAATAATATAAAATAGCATATTAATGCATACAAAACATCCAAAACAGATAATATAATAGCATGACATCATCAAAAATTATAGATACGTTGGAGACGTATCATGAGGTGACAAGTTTTGTTATGTTTTATGGCTCATGTTCTCTTAAACTAATAATGCAGCTGAATATGAGGCTCTACTACTGGTTCCGAACGGCAAAGGAAATGAATCTTAGCCGATTCAGGTGCTTAGGCGACTAAGACTTGGTGGGTCAACAAATTTCAGGGACTTGGGATTCAAAGGACGCCCTGATGGCGTCTTATAGACGAACAATCAGTCATATTGCATGACATCTTCAAAGCTATTAGGTTGATCATATTGATCGCCGACTCAACGAGGCGACATATGCTTTGTAACGTCTCATCTCACAATGTAAGCTGGTTCCTCCCAATGTTTTCCTAGACGTTCTTCACCACCCTCTCGTCAACTTGCCCTCTGAAGAGGACTTGGCTATTCCTGATCCAAAGTATCAGTTGGTGGCGGCTCTTCATGCTATTCCTGATTGGATGATGCCATACTTGAGTTATCTAACTCATGGCCAGCTCCTAGAAGAGGGAATCGTCGCCCGGCAGATGATCAAGCATTCTAAGTCGATGACCATTATCCATGGCGAGTTACACCATCGAAGTAGCACTGGTGTTTTTCAATGATGTGTTTCTCCCGAGGAAGGTCAAGATATTCTCTAAGAAATCCACGCGGGAGAATGCAGTCATCACGCCGTCTCACGGTCCTTGGTGCCAATGCTTTTTGGCATGGTTTTTATTGGCTTACCGCTCATGCAGACGCCAAAGACATTGTACGCAAGTGCAAAGGTTGCCAAAAATTTGCACGACAGGCTCATGTGTCGACTCAAGAATTACAGATGATTCCGAGAACCTGGCCTTTTGCAGTTTGGGGGCTTGACATCGTCGGCCCGTTCAAGCTGTCTTCGGACAAAAAGACCCACCTCTTGGATGCAGTTGATAAATTTACCAAGTAGGTCGAAGCAAAGCCTATCAACAATTGTGACGCTGAAACATGAGTCAAGTTTTTGAAGAAGCTGATATTTTGTTTTGGCTACCCACATATCATCATTACTCACAATGGCACCAATATATCCAATGGGGTAATGGAGCAATTTTGTCAGCGGGAGCACATTCAACTTGACTTAGCCGCAATGGCACACCCACAGCCTAATGGATAAGCTGAGGGAGCTAACCAGGAAATCTTATGAGGCATCAAACCCCAGCTTATGGTTCCCTTACAGTGAACCCCAGGATGCTGGGTTGACGAACTTCCCACAGTCCTTTGGAGCATGCGCACTACTCCAAACATATCTACATGTTATACACCATTTTTCTTAGTCTATGGAGGAGAATCTGTGTTGCCAAGTGATATTCGTCATGATTCCCCCTGGGTTACTACATATGTGGAAGCAGATAATGAATAGGCATGTTAAGATTCTTTGGATGCATTAGAATAAGAACGTGACCTCACAGCAGCTTGATCCGCTATATATCAGCAAGACCTACGTCACTATCACAACCATAGAGCCCGCAACCAAACTTTTCAAGAAGGCGACTTAGTGGTCCATTTGATTCAAGACCAAACATGGATGCATAAGCTTTCACCACCTTGGGAAGGTCCTTTTGTCATTAGTAAAAACCTCAATAACGATTCATACTATATGATTGACTTGCGAAAAGATTCATACACCTCTAAAGAGGAAACAACCTGGCCATGGAACATTGCTCATCTTCAGCCTTATTATACCTAGACCCACAGGCTCCAATGTACATATTTACGTAACTTCCTTTTATGCTCAAACATAATAAAGCCGTCACCCCCGAAACTCGGGGTCTTTGTCGTTTCATCTCCAAAAGTTGTGCATGAGTCTTTATTTATCGAATGTAAGTCACTTGGGGGCTCCCGACTCAACGAGGTAGCCATTAATATCCCTCTTGACCGAGCTGGAAGCCGATACAAACTTGGTTAAACCCGCCTGTTTTCTTGATGCTACTTCGAACAGGTGACCCTGTGTACTCTAGATAAGTCAATCCCTATGGACCCTGAACTTATCCAGATTAAAACACCGGCTTGTGTCACGTGAGAGCCATCTTACAGAAAGCAAGGATAAACCATGGGCATTCACGTCAACTTCATTGAAGCAAGACTTGAGCCTTGAAATCCAGTCTCAACGCCAAGCCTCTAAAGCTGGCATATTAACATTTGAAATTTAATATTATATGTTTTTCCCTTTTTTGTATATGCCCTAACCTGTCGGAACATATCCTATTCTTATTTTATCGGGTCTATCAGGCATCTAGGTTATGTTACTAGATCATATAATGACAAGGTATTTGTGGAGCATCCATACAAATAGTCTAGGTTAATCTTAGTTTGGCCGAGTCATCTTATTAAAAAGGAAGGCAGCTCATAAGTGACACACATTGCAAAGGCAAAGCAGTTCCATTGGATATCTATGCCAAACAGATCTTGAAAGGGCATCACAACATTCCGTGCATGATGGTACGATAGACGGGTGAAGTTTACTACCCCTATTACAAGCTCATCTCCAGAGCCACAAAAACTATTAAAGACTTTTGCCCAATACCTGGTGCCTACTCCTAGCCGGCGGCTTGTGCATTGATGACTCACAAGTATAGGGGATAGATCGTAGTCCTTTCGATAAGTAAGAGTGTCGAACCCAACGAAAAGCAGAAGGAAATGACAAGCGGTTTTCAGCAAGGTATTCTCTGCATGTGCCGTACGTGACAGTAGTAGATAGTTTTATAGCAAGATAAATTGCAACAAGTAACAAATAACAATAGTAACTAAGGTGCAGCAAGGTAGCCCATTCCTTGTTGTAGCAAAGGGCAATCCCGAAAGTACTCTTATATTAAGCAAGCGCTCCTGAGGACACATGGGAATTTCTGCCTCATCATATTCATCATGTTGAGTTGATTCATGTTCGCTACTTTGATAATTTGATATGTGGGTGCACCGTTGCTAAGGTGCTGTTCTTACTTGAACTAACAACGTACTTATGATTACCCCCTCTCGCAAGCATCCACAACTACTAAAGAAGAATTAATATAATCTAACCATAACATGAAACATGTGGATCCAAATCTGCCCCTTACGAAGCAACGCATAAACTGGAGTTTAAGCTTCTATCACTCTAGCAACTCAGCATGTAATTGTTACTCCACAATGACTTCCCTTAGGCCCATAACATAGTGAAGTGTCATGTAGTCGACGTTCACATGAAACCACTAAGAGAAATAACAACATACATGTCATCAAAATATCAATCGAATACCAACTTCACAAGATTACTTATGATAAGACTTCTCCCATGTCCTCAGGAACAATAGTAACTCCTCACACCTCATCAACATGTTCAAAATCAGAGGTATAATAATAATAATTAAGGATTTGAACATAACTTCTTCTACCAAGTAATCCAACAAGCATCAATTATAAGATATAATCAACACAATAAGTAACCCACATGTACCAATCTGAGGATTTGAGACAAAGATGGAATACAAGAGATGAACTAGGGTTGGAGATGAGATGGTGCTGGTGAAGATGTTGATGAAGATTGGTCCTCCCACGAAGGATGGAGCGTTGGTGATGACGATGGCTTCGATCTCCCCCTCTCAGCGAAGAATTTCCCCGGCAGAATCTGACTGTCAGAGTGCAAAAGGGCATCTACCCTGGTTTCTGCCTTGAGATAGCGGCATTTTGACCCAAAAGGTTGCTTATGATTTTTTTTCTAGGGTAAAACACACCATATAGGAGAAGATGGGCGTCAAAGAGCCAACAGGGGCCCCATAAGCTATCAGGGCGCGACCCGGGGGTGTTGTTGGCTTGTGGCCAGATGGTGGCCCCCCTCTGGTATATTTTAGGCCCAGAAATTCTTAAATATTCTCCATGAAGTTTCAGGTAGTTTGGAGTCTGGTGATTTTTTTTGCCTTTTTCTTGGTTTTCCAGTCCAGAATTCCACTTTGTAGATATATCCCTCCTTGGGATGTACCTTGCATAATCAGAAAGGAAGAACATAAGAATTGTATGATAATGGGGAATAATGGACAAGAATATAATGAATAATAATGAGAAATCATGATGCAAAATGGGCGTATCAACTCCTCCAAGCTTAGACGTCGCTTGCAAGGTTGTCAGAATCGCGATTCTGTTATGCGATTCTACGACTTTACAATCCAAATTAACCCCTCTGATTCTACGATTTTACTTCATAGAATCTACGTTTCTACGATCCTGATAGTGAAGATTCTATGCTTTGCGATCCTACCATTGGAGTTCCAATCCGATTCAGAATCGCGATTCTGACAACCTTGGTCGCTTGTCCTCAAGCGAAAGTCGAACTCTAAAATAACTAGATGATACCCCGCACGTTGTTGTGGGAATTAGCTGTAATATATTTTACTCATACTTGGTTGTATAAAACATGGATATTTACACTAATAATATTTGTGAACCTCAATAACTTTCTTTTTAAAACTCGATGTACTATTTGTCATTGATAGTGCACTCGGAGAGCTTACCCGACAAAATATAATGTTGGGGCAACCGTAAGCTCTGCTACCACTAATGCAACAATAATTCTCATGTGTATTTCCATCGTTGGCTTGTACTTGTCCATCCGCACCCTGATTCAGTCAACTCCGCTCACGCTGTGTGTAGCCACTACAGGTGAATGAATTTTCAACTTACAATGGCGAACACAATAAATTCAAAATAAAGGGTTCATGTCAAACTCACTATTTGTATCAAGTTTTTTGGTAACATAAAGGGTTCATGTGATACTCACTGTTTGTATCAGGTATTTTGTCTATGACATCATGATTTTGAAAAGCAGATGCCATTTCCTAAGGATGATAGTATACAGAGCAGAAAACAATAGTTTCACTTGCTTAGAGTAGGGCTTGTTTTTGTAGTGCCCATCCCACCTATGGCACATTAGTGAAACAGATAAAATGGCTTACACAGAGAAGAGTGTGGAGGAATTATTTATTCTTAAATTTCAGAAAAGGAAGGAAGCAAGCAATCATGATTATAGCAGTAAAACATGTATACGCCTTACTTTAGAAACACAAACTTGCACATGCCTTAACGTTGCTGCATGTGTGAGAAGTTAAGAAACGAGAAGAAAAGAAAGGAAAAATATGAAAACGTTTGGATTTATATTGCACCAAGTTAAAGATCATTCTAAAATTCATAGAATTATTTCATTGACCAGCTGGCACCTGACTTTTACAATTTGTCCACTTGAAGTATGTAAAAAGACGTATCATTGTAAAATTTCAGTAACTTCATTCATTTGGGCGAGTGTGGGTGGTAGTATTTCAGTGACTATGGCACCCCTTTCAGTAAAGCAGAGAATTAGGGATGGCCTTGTATAGTTTTATAGACATCAAGATCTGTAACAAAATAAACTGAGAGAGACAGAGAGGGGCTACTTACAGATGGTGCCACTGGATGGCAGATTGCAATCTGAAATAAGCGGGGTTAACTTTTTCATATTAAGGCTTGGAACAGTCAGTATATGCACATGCACCAATTCCCTTCGACTCATTACTCAAATCAGTCAATTATAGCGCCCGTATAACATTTGAACACATCAAATAGGATATGTATCGCTGCACATCCTTCCACCGGCGTTGGCTTCCTATATAGAATGATCGTGTGTTGCCGCATATCCTTCGTCGCCATCGTTCCCTCGTAGCCTCGTAGATGCACTTGTGTGCCCAGTGCTTCCCCTTGCCCTCGCCGTAGTCGCGGTAGGTTCATTGCTACCATCGGTGCAAGGAGAGAAAGAAAGGAGCACAACGATGGACAATGATTAATAAAAATCGGGAGCAGCTGTAGGTTGGTGAAGGTTGCTGGGGGATGAGAAGGATGGGAGATGAAGGAAGCCGATGAGCAAGATGAAGGCGTCGTGAAGGGGAAGAGACTGGGAAGTGGGAAGGGAAGAATATTGCGCATTATGGTGGGTGTCAGTTGGAAACATAAACCTAGTTATTTGATGATGATCAGCGAACAAACTGTAATGATTGGTGATGATAAAAAACCGTAACGGCTGTTGGAGTAATAAAATTGCTTATGTGGCAAGGCGGCTGAGGTGTATATGTTGCATGTCAAGAAAAAGCTGAGTTGGCATGCGTAGTGGGACGTTGATGTGGACACTTTGCATGTTAAAAGAATTGGGACCAACTTATTTAGAATGTAATATGACCATATAATTTGAGAGAGAGAGGTGTCCATAAAAACAGAATATGGTCATGCAAGCATCATGATTTTTATCATAGCAGCAAGCTTTTCATCATAAAGCTTCTCATAAACAAGTAACAATTTATTCACAACTCAAGAAGTACGAAGCATAATCTTTGTCTAGAACCTACAAGCAATGCCATTAGTCATTAAGATAATCATAGCTATCATAATCGAGAGAAGAGTCTATGTAAGTGCTTGTATTTCTAGCAAGTTCACATACTCATCTATAATGTAGCCTTCTATGATTGTTGACACACATTGCATATTTTTGTAACCAGTGATTCCTTGGGACAGATAGGAAGATGGGGGCTCTATTATTCTTGCTACCCAACTTATTTACCTCAAGGATAATGTCAACAATAATGAATCATGATCATCTACATTCAACTGGATATATTTGTTAGGATCTTTCTGTAACACACACTACTTGCCACTAAAGAGTTGATAGATAGGAACAAGGGGAAATATAATTGACTCTTGCATGAAAATAATTTTGTTTGTCAGGATGTAAAAGATAGGCCCTTCGCAGAGGGAAGCATATGTTGTCATGAGCTTTTATTTGTTTGATATGTGCAATCTCTTAATGCAAAAGAACATCACTTTATATTGTCCCTTGTGATAGTGAACTTTACAATGCACTCCATCGCCTTTATTTCTTCACAATCACGAGATCTTACAAAGCTTACTTTCCCTTACAATAAAAGATCTTACATACTCAGAGGCAATTTTTATTGGCTTGTGCAGCAATGACAACTTAATTGAAGGATCTTATTCAATCCATAGGTAGTTATGGTGGACTCTCATGTCATGAAACTAAGTTTAAGGGCTATGGATGCACAAGTAGTATCTCTACTTAGTGTGAATCTTTGGTCTAGCAATAGATCATAAGCAAGCATCACGTGTTAAGGGAACCAATAGCATATAACTTCTAAGCAAATGTAAACAACCAAGATCATTATGTTGTCTTCCATGTCCAACTTCAACACTTGGTCATTATGTAATATGTGATGGGAGCTCACAATCACAGAAGGTGTTCAAGCTAGTATATTTACATGTATATCTCCTCTTCTCTACCATATTTTTGCATAGATTATACCAATTACAAATGTTATGTTTGTTGGTTTTCAACACTTTTTATTACTTACACCTCTTTTCTATGCGAAGTCATTACTTCTCACGAGATAAGCATATGATATCTTTTTATTCCTTCTATTGCCATGCTAAGATGATGGGTGCATGCAAGGGTAAGGCACACGAACCCATCTAACTTTATTATATAAATATCACACTCAATTACAAGGATAGGTAGATATCAAATCAAAATTCTAAACAAAGAAAATCTAAAATTCTAACTCTCTAAATCATGAAAAAACTAAAGATCGAACTAAGATAGATAATGGTGCTAAAAGTGATGGTGATACGATACCGGGGCAACTCCCCCAAGCTTGGGACACGCCAAGGGTGGTGCCCATACCTACTTACTCAAGTGTTCTTCTGTGGTGGTGGTGGTGATATAGTAGTATTCTTCTTCTCTAGTTTACGCCCGAGGATGTAATTTTCTTCTCTTAAATCATCGTTCTCTTTCTCAAGATTCAATATCCTTTTGCATAAGGCTACTTTGCTCTCCAGGAAAAAAATGAGAAGGGATAACTTGGGTATTGGGTTTGTTCCCTTCATTAGGGAGACTTAACTTCTTCAATTCCATGTGCATATCTCCAGACTGCGGTAGTGGAGCCTCATATTCATCTAAACTGGCATCCGGACCGACATCCTCTATCTCCTCCAAATCGGTATCTCCTTCCTCACCCGTGGACGATAAGTAGGGGTAAATATCCCCAAGGATCTTTGGGTCTGAAATATAGTGGGATAAATAGCCCTCTCCATCTGAATCTTGAGATGACTGTCGGCGATCTAGGAATAAGGGTACGTAGACCTGCCAGCCTGCGGCCCAGGGCATGACCCGCTTCGATGGCCTGGTGTGGCCTAGCGCGGACTCACTCAAGGACAAGCCTCTCGCGGGGCCACTCCCTCGCGATGATAACAGCGCCAAGACCCCTGGAGGTAAGAGGCCTCCCCACGCCGCCTCCCGAGGGGAGGAGATCTCAATGTAGCACTCAGCCTCGGGAGGACACGGATGGCGCAAGGCGGGCCACATGCAAAAGACGCAAGGACGTATGCAGGTTCCCAAAGCACTCCCAAATGATTCCATTCCGGCGCAACAAGACCAAGACCACAAGCCTCGTAGGATGGACGTCATCATCGATCCCACCACTCCATCACCACTGGCTACGTTGTAGGCGAAGACCACCTTTCGTCGGTATAAGGGTGTAGTCCTTGTCCCCCTTCGAATTTGGCCATTGTGGAATCCCTTCCCGCCATTGTGATAGGGGAAGAGGACCCGGGCCACTATAAATAGAGGATAGGCCGCTCAGTGGAAGGGAGAGAGAGAGAGGACACCACTCAAGAATCCTCATGAGGTTGCACACCACTATACTAGTTCATCCGCAAACCTCCTCATGAGGCAATCCACCAAAGGCAGGAGTAGGGTTTTACGCTTCACAACGGCCCAAACCTGGGTACATCCTGGTGTGCTAGTCCTCTTCCCATGATTAAGTGAGTTTGCCGGGCTAGGTTGTCGTGCGGTGAGCTTGAGGCCGGAGCTTGTGGGGATCTTCACACACTCTCCTGAGTTCGAACCTCTTTGGGTTTTTGGAGCCTGAAATCCGACATTTAGCATGCCAGGTAGGGGCATGTCGAAGCTCCTCCATCCGCTGCTGTAGCGAGGCCTCGACTCATCGGCTCCATGGCCGGCGTCGCCTCCAAGGCCGAGCGGCCCATGGCGTGCGGGAGCGCCTCGCTTTGCCTGGCCCACTCCATGGTCGCGTGCATCCTCAGCGGATCGGAGGCGCCCGTATCCAGCCGCCAGGTCAAGCGGTTCCTCCGCCAAGCGAGCACGTCTCGACCATGGCTCGAGGCCCCACAACTTCGAACGTGGCTGGAGGTCGACATCACCTTCGGCCCCGACGACCACACCAGGACAACGGCCGCCGTTGGAATGCTCCCGATGTTGTGCACACTGACCATAAGCAACGTTCTCTCCGTGGAAACATTCAACATGCTTCAGGTGCCCTACGACCAGCTTGTCCCCTCCAGGCCTTTATCTAGGGTGGCCAGGGGCTCCGTCGCCCCCTTGGGGCGGGTGCGCCTCCCCATCACCTTCGGCACCTGCTAAAACTTCCGCACCAAGCAGATTGACTTTGACGTCACCCACATCCACCTCGCTTACAATGCAATCCTTGGCTACCCGGCCCTAGTCAAGTTCATGGCGGCAACACACCCAGGCTATAACGTCATCAAGATGCCTAGGAGCAGCGGCGTCATCTCTATCTTCAGAGACACCAAGTACGCGGTTCACGCACTCAAGCTCGCCTACAAGGCCATGGCTGTGATGTCTACTACACAACTTTATTCTTGTAGACTCGTGTTGGGCCTCCAAGCACAGAGTTTTGTAGGACAGTAGCAATTTTCCCTCAAGTGGATGACCTCAGATTTATCAATCTGTGGGAGGTGTAGGATCAAGATGGTCTCTCTCAAGCAACCCTGCAATCAAATACAAGAAATCTCTTGTGTCCCCAACACACCCAATACAGCGGTAAATTGTATAGGTGCACTAGTTAGGCGAAGAGATGGTGATACTAGTGCAATATGGATGGTAGATATGGATTTTTGTAATCTGAAAATATAAAAAACAGCAAGGTAACAAGTGGCAAACAACGAGAAAAACGTTGTATTAATGCTTGGAAATAAGGCCTTGGGTACATACTATCACTAATGCAATCTCTCAATAATGCTAACACAGTTGAATGATATGATCATGCCTTAAAGTGCAACAAAGAATCACTCCAAAGTTCCTATCTATCGGAGAACAATAAGAGGAAATTGGTGTAGGTGGTAGAACCACCTCAAAGTTATTATTTCCGATCGATCTATTCAAGAGTTCATACTAAGATAACATCAAGTTATCTTTTCCGTTTGATCTTTGAGATATTTCTATAATTGCCACAAAAAGTCCTAGAGTTCGTACTAGAATAACACCAATGATACATATCAATTGACCCTAATGTCACCTAGATACTCCAATGTCACCTCAAGTATCCGTCGGTAAATTATGTGACATGCATCAAACAATTTTAGAGCTATCATATTCAATCCAACACAAAGAACTTGCAAGGAGCACCCCAAGATTTCTATCAGAGAACATGGTATGAAAACATGCAATCAACCCCTATGCATAGATCCCCAAGGTCACCGAAATCCGCAAGTTGATGCCTCAACATATATCAAGTGAATCAATAGAATACCACAATGTCACTACGGGCATCCCATGCAAGACGCACATCAAGTGGTGTCATACCAATATGCTCAATCCAACATAAAGAGATCTTAAAGTGAAACACTATTTTCATCACAACTAGATGGTAAGGGAAATACATCATATGGTTCAACTATATTAACAAGCCCGTGATACATCAAGATTGTGCCATCTCAAGAACAGGAGAGAGAGAGATTGACCATATAGCTACTGGTACATACCCTCACCCCCGAGGGTGGACTACTCCCTCCTCATCATGGAGACCATAGGGATGATGAAGATGGCCACCCGTGATGGTTTTCCCTCTTCGGTAGGGTACTGGAATTTTTCCAGATTGGTTTTTCGGCGATACAGAGAGTTTCGACGGTGAAGCAGAAGGTCTCTCTTTATTTCTGGTGTTTCTGGTATTTATAGGATTTTTTAGCATTGGAATCACGCGCAACGGAGCTATGTGGGCCCCACAAGCTATCTGACCGCGCCATAGGGGGGGCAGATGTGTGGTGGCCTCCAGGCACACCCCCTTCCGTGGTTCTTCGCTCTAGTATTTCTTATTTCCTCCAGAAAAAAACATAAAAAAGTTTCGGGCGATTCCAAGAACTTTCATTTTGTGCACAAAAACAACACTACGGTAATTCTACTGAAAACAACGTCAGTCCGGGTTAATTCTATATAAATATTATAAAGTGCATCAAAACCATATAAAGTATTGTAAACATAGGTGAATATGGCATGAATACTTCATAAATTATAGATACTTTGGAGACGTATTAGCATCCCCAAGCTTAATTCCTGCTCGTCCTCGAGTAGGTAAATGATAGAAGAAATAATTTATGAAGTGTGAATGCTAGCATGATGTAAAATATTGATCAAAGATATTTTCAGCCATTTTTCTAGCATCATAACCATCAAGTATTGCTCATAAAGCTTCTCATGATCAAGTAGCAAGTTATTCACATGTTAAAAGTATATACCATAAACTTTCTTGAAAAATAGCAAACTATGATTTTAGTCATCAAACAATTGCAATTCATCTTATTTTCAGGAAGGGTCTGTGAAAGAGCTTTGCTTCAGCAAATTCTACATACTCAACTATCATTTAGTCTTCCATGATTGCTGACACTCATAGCATATTTTTAGAACAAACAGTTTCAGTTAAACACAATGAAGATAGGGGCTTAAAGTTTCGCCTCCCAACTCATTTATCTAGGAGATAATGTCAACAAATAATGAATCATGATCACCTATATTCAATTGGATATATGAGTTTGGATCTTTCCCCACCACATGATGCTTGCCAACCAAGGAATTAATATATAGGAATATGAAGTTGACTCGACGTGAAAAGTAAAAGATAGGCCCTTGGCAGAGGGAGGCAGAGGTTGTCATGCGCTTTTTATTTTTGGATGTGTAATTTCTTAATTTAAATGAACGTCACTTTATATTGTCCCTTGTGATGGCAACCTTTATTATACAATCCATCACTTTTATTTCCTCACCATCTAAAGTTCATACAAAGCTTATTTTCCCTTTCAATAAAAGATCATACATATTTAGGAGCAATTTGTATTGCTTTTTTTGCACTAATGACAACATACTTGAAGGATCTTATTCAATCCATAGGTAGATATGGTGGACTCTCATGGCAAAAAAACTTGGTTCAAGGATTTGGATGCACAAGTAGTATCTCCACTTAGTACGAAGTTTTGGCTAGAAAAAGGTTCTAAACAAGCACCACATATTAGACGATCCATGACAATATAACTGCTATGTGAATATAAACAATCATGACCATTAAGTTGTCTTCCTTGTCCAACGTCAACTACTTTATCGAGTTTGAAAATAATGAATGGGGCTCACAATCATAGAAGATATCCAAGATAGTATATCTATATGTGAAACGTCTCTTCCTTGAATGTTCTTTCATGAATCGTTTAAATGACCAATGTTATGTTTGCTAACTTCCAATAAATTTTACCTCTTATACTCCTAGTATGTGAAGTTGCTACTCCCCATGGGATAAGAATATGAAGCAAATATATAATTTCACATTTATGATATTCAATTCATTCAATGTTTTACTCTTAGGATATAAGTGAAGCACAAGAGTAAACATCAAACTACTCTCAAAAGATATAAGTGAAGATCAATGAGTAGTCAAACAATTAAGTAGCTATGTGAGGACTCTCTCTCAGTAACGATTTTTCAGATCTTGATATTTTATTAAAAAACTAATAAAAATATCACTCCAAGAATAACATATATCATGTGGACAAATAAAAATTTAGGCTCAACATAAGCTAACCGATAGTTGACTAAGAGAGGCGGGATGCGTAGCATCCCCAAGCTTAAATGCTTGAGACTTCTTTGAATATTTACTTGTGGTGCCTTGGGCATCCACAAGCTTGAGGTTTTGTATCTCGGTCAATCCTCTCATATCATGGTTTCACCTATTCTCAGATACTTCATCCACACAAAACTCGAAAATAACTTGTGGGATAGGTTAGTACACATAAGAGTAAATCAAATCTTTATGTACTGACAAGACAAGTTGCATAATAATTTTCAAACATCATATACTGTTTATTATCATTTACACAATTTATTTCTACCAATATAGGCTATGGAAACTATAGGAAAAGTAGATAACAAAACTATGACAGCAATCTGTCCAAACAGAACAGTCTGTAGTAATCTATTAAACTAGTGTAATTATGTAACTCAGAAAATTATGAAAATTTAGGAAATGCTAAGCTATTTATATGAAAATACTGTTTAAAAATTTCAGAAACTTTACTCATTCCAGTAAAAATTTAAAATTCAAACACTACAGCAAAAGTTTCTGTTTTGACACAGGACATCTCGAAACATGCAATGCAGGCATCCTAAGACAATTCTTGGAAATTTTTATTGAAAAACAAGATTATAAATAACACCTAATAGAGACCAACAAAATAAAATTATGCTCCAAGAAAAACACATATTATGTGACGAATAAAAATATAGCTCTAAATTAGATATACCGATAGGGTTGAAGACGAAAGAGGAGATGCCTTCCGGGGCATCCCCAAGCTTAGGCGCTTGAGTATTCCTTGGATATTAGCTTGGGGGTACCTTGGGAATACCCAATATTAGGTCCTTGATGCTCCTTATTCACCTCATATCGGTATCTCATTATGGAGACCCCGACTCATAAGTCGTGGTCACCGAATGGATGTGTACAGTGATCTCAGAGATCAATGCTCACTGAACAAATAGAAGCTGGATAACAAGTCTTACATCCACATTTAACATCTTACACAAATAATGACCATGATGGTCAAGTCTTACATAAATAGGGCCACACGGGCCAAACACTTAAACTAGAACAAGCAGCGGAAATCTTGATCGAAAGCGTGAACCAATGCCATCTGCCTTAACCTACAGGCATTTTGACTGGGAAGCGTCCTAGTTCGCATGTTCGTTTTCAACGAACTCTTCGACATACTCCTGTTCTTCCATGCCTAGCCAATTAAATAACTAGTGGCAAGCCAATGAGTACTTTGAATGTACTCTCAAGCAACCCAAGTTGTGGAACAAGGTAGCAATGATGCATGATATAGCACTAAGTAGGTAAATTCGCGGAAAGGTAATTTTGTATGCAATGACATGATCAAGTAACTAGTGAGCATGCATGAACAACTAAAAGGTATCCATTTGAACAAATAACCGATATCATCATAAGGTGGGGCTTGAACACCTCGTGTTCATTCATCATACTAAGTCATCGGACTTAGATCACTTTCCAAGCTAGTCATCGGACTTAGCTCAAGTACCATCTTTGTCTCCAACACACCCACACACATCAGTTTGTGAAAACACTTGGACGTAGCACAAGAGCGGTCATCCAATTGTCCTTGACCGTGGACACGGCTATTCGAATAGTTTTACACACTACAGAGGTTTGCACACTTTACCCACAAGACTCGGGGAACTTCCATGTCGTCCACGACTCACGGTATATAACATACCCGAGGTAAGCACCCGAACAATGCCTTTCCTCCAGCGATACTAAACAAAGAGTTCACTCAATTGGTACCTAGCCCTCATGATGTACATTACACGAGCCTCGCTCTAATCATACCATCCATGAGGGGACCAATGGTGTCACGCCCAAGATGCGCGCCTATCCATTTAAGGCACGAGGCCTCACAAGGGATAGATGCGCATCTTGCCATTAGCAAGAATAGTATCATCACAACATACAATACTGAATGAGAAGAGTATACAAGTTGGCTTACACTCTCCACAAGCTAACTTACAATATCACTCAAATCATAACAACAAGTTGAACACAGGGTCCGACTACGGACGAAATCAAACGACAAAAGAAGTGCAAATGATACTATCAAACTATCCCAAAGATCACGACCAGGTCCTCTACTCATCCGGATATGTCATGTACATCCTGCCTCTTTCCTCGTCATACTCCCACTGGAGCTGGGTAAGATCATCCTGCACGTACTCATGTGAACCTGCACCTGGAGTGTTGTAGTAAACTGTGAGCCACAGAGGACTCAGCTATCATGTGCCCGGGTAGCAAGACTATTTAAGCCTAAAGGTTGGGAAGGGGTAAGTGTTTAGTTTGCAGCAGCACTAAGCATATATGGTGGCTAGCTTACGCAACATGAAATAAATATGAGTGGCCTACGAAGAATGATCGAATCTAGTATAATCTCTAAGAGATCCTCAACACTTACTTACGTCAATCATAACCACACCGTGTTCTCTCTCAGATCATGTTCACGAGTAGATACGATCACGGTTACTCACACAGTTGGTGTATTTTAATTAGAGTTTACTTCAAGTTTGCTATAACCGGGTGTTAAACAAATATCCAAGTTGCCACATAACCACGGGCATGGCTTTCCGAAAGATTTAACCCTGTAGGGGTGCTCCAACTAATCCATTACCAAATTAACCACACTCCATGGGAATGCCTCGATCGCGGATCTCGCGATCATCATAGGTAATTCCAAAGGAATTCCAACACCTCGAGTAAACCCGAAGAAAGTCAAACTCCACACGCAAGGCACTCGATAAAGGAAAAACAAATCAAGCAAGACCACCCGACGTGTCAACGAACCCGATAAGAGACGCGTATCTCGTTCTCAGGACACGACAGATGGGACTAGCTACGGGGAAAACCAATCCTCAAGTTGCCTCGAAGTGGCCCCGCAGGCAGCCCATTTTGGACCAACACTCATGAGGAGCACTGCCCCGGGGTTGATTAAATTATCCACGGGTTTGCAAGACCCTATGCAATTTTATTAAGTTATTAAGCAAATGTAGTACCAATGTTGGGTCTTGCCAGACAAGTTTTAATCTCCACCGAATAAACAAGGGGGTCCCCATAACAACCCCGAGCATGTTAGGAGCGCAAAGTATGGAAAACATAACACCGGTAACAAGGAACTATTGGCGGTAATAGCAGAACAAATCACTTAGCAAAAGGCCAAGCCTTCCACCAATACCAAGATATATATGTGCATTAAATTAAATAACATAATTTATTGTGATATCCAAATCCATGTTATCACATGGAACAACCTGCACCTGTAGCTAAGAACGCTATAAGAGGGGCTGAGCAGCGGTAACTTAGCCAGTCAAAGATTTGCTAGGATGTGGAGGTTAGAGGCTGTCATGGCAATATGGGATGCTGATATTCAAGTGGTAGGTAGCGCAATTGTAATGATAAGAGCGATAAACTAGCAAGCAAAAATAGTATCGGGATCTGGGTACGATCATCTTGCCTGTTGGTTCTTCAGCGGAACAAGTTGCTGGATCCTCGTAGTGGTACTCTCTTGGGTCCTCAAACTCAGTATCAACACTTGCGTCTACCCAAGAGAAACAGCAACAATAAACATCCAACCAAGGTGCAATGCACAATCAAAATGATGCATGATTCATTTATGAAGAATTCTAACATGGCAATCCAAAACTAGTCATGTTTCACGTGCAAAGTTGTTTATTAATGAATCTGGACAGAACCTCATGTTAAGTTATTTAGACATGTATGGATGCAACATGCAAAATCGATAGAAATGCATATAAAGATCACAAGAAATGGAGTTATGGTACTCACGATACGCTCACGACAAGGTACGGAGACAAAATCATAAGATCACCAAGCCATGGGCTGATTATTGGCATTCCAAGGCAACCACTGGATAGGTGATGAAAAATAAATCACAATAGACTCAAGAATCAATCAATTCCATGGAGCATAGCTCCCACAACCCACAAAACAATAAAACACTAGATCTGCAACTAAATAGCAACATAGCAACTTCTACAGCTCACAACTTGAGCTACAGGAACCCTACAACCAATAACAAGATATGGACAGAATCTACTCAACACACACAACAAAACATCCAAGTACACAACCAGAAAAGGGGCTACACGTTAATAAGCAAGAAGATATCAAGTTGGCATGATGAAACAATTTTCTAGGACTTAGAAAAAATTCCAGTTTTCTGGAATCTGAGATTATAAAGTAGGAAGTTGACAACACTGGTTAAATATTCTAGAAAGGTTCTATTGACAAGAAAATTTACAGGATGGTAGAAGTCAATATGTCCTACAAATAACTATCACTGAGCATGCTCAAACTCCAAACATATCAGTAGATGCAACCCACTCTACATGGCAAAACAATAACAGCAGAACTCCCAGACTTAAGTCAATTTAAGCAAGCTGAACAGAAACATAAAGTTGCTTACTAAACAGCATGGTTCCCACTTATCTGGTGACTTATCATAAATAACAAAAATACTGGGACATTCCCAGCAACTTTAACTAACAAACTCATGTTGACAAGAACTTAAATACATTCATAGATTAAATCATAAATAAAAGACAAAAGGGCATCACAACATAGAAATGCAGTTTTATCAAGTTGCCCCAAAGTCAAATCTGACTTCACAGATGCATTCCTGGATTGATTCTACCCCAAATGCATTACTCATACCCCTATACTTTCTTGGATCAAGAGGGAGATAAGTGGGGTCAAAAATTGACCCCCTAATGCATAGGTGACTTATGACTCTAATGCACCTACATGAAAATGGCCCAAAAGGGCATGTCCCCTATTGATACTAGTTGTAAAAGGTTAAATACCAACTAAGGAACATGATATCATGGCATAGCATCAATAGGAAGGATAAAACTAGCTAGAAGAGAAACTATGCTCAAATGCACAAATGAGAGAACACCTACACATGGGGCTACTCATGCACATGTCTGTATGTATAACATACACACACCTCTTATTACCCCTACACCTCTCACACACAAGCATACCACACTCAAGCATGGGTGTATATAGGCACACATGCACTTTCATACATGTATGCCCACATACACATAAACACCTACACACTCACTCACATACATGCACTAGCACACATGCATGTGTATGTACCACCTAAGTGGCACACACACACAAACATACATACATCTCCCAAGTGGATGTATGCATCACCATGTGACACATGCACACACACACACAACCATACTCACAAACACACATGTAGGTATGTATGCATGGCATACACACACATGTGCACCCTTGCATATGTGCAACACACACATACACTCTACCTCACACACACACACAACAAAACAATTAAAAGGGGAACCTACACACATAAACATAGGCATACACACACATACACTAAATATGCATACATGTGTATGTATGTCACTTTTGCATACACACATACACATGTGCACACACACACTCACATGGCAAAGAAATCAACACACACACATACATGCTGGAAATGCACACACACATGTATATAAAGCAAGAGCAAAGAAAAACAAAGAAGAAAAGAAAACAAAATAAAAAGAAAAAAAGAAAAAGGGGGAGGTTCAGGGGTCGAACTCCTGACCTCTAGTCATCCACACACGCACCACACCACTACGCTAGCGAGCCAGATCGTAACAGAGGAGGGGGCTTGGCGTACTACTACACACACTCATATGGCAAACTGACGAAACTGAAACCCAACACACACATGTATGCAGAGCAACAGCAACAACGACAGCGGCAGGCGACGATGATCCCCGGCGACGCAATGGGTCTTCGGCGACGGGGAGCGGCGGAATTGAAAGTGGAATCTATGGGGGCTCCATCCCTCATCTCATCTTGCGAGGAGGGGATCGGAGGCGAGCCCAAGCTCGGAACTTTCGAGCGGCGACGACGACTTCCACGGCGATGGGTCCACGAACTACGGCGAGGAGAGGGAATAGCAAGGACGGGTTGCTCACTAAGGGCCTCTCGGAGACACGGGGGGCGCGAGCGACGGCGACGAAGGGGAAGGAGAGGCGGGGACGATGCGTATGGAGAGGAAGAAGGCCCGGCAACGCTCCGGCGACGAGGAGGAAGAAGAAGGCCTCCCGAGGTCCCCTAGCGCCGGGAACGAGACGCGGAGACGCTCCACGTCCATCGCCCTGGATCCGGAGGAGAACCACCCTGGAGAAGACGATGCCGGCGAGCACCACCTCTGCACTCTCTGAGCTTCTCACCTCTCTGAAACCGACAGAAGAAGAAGCAAGAGGGAGAGGAAGGAGGAGGAAGAAGAAGGGAGAGCGGCGGCGTGGAGGAGGAGGAAGAAACCCTAGGCTCCGTGCTCTATTTGAAGGGGTCTCGACGTCCGAGCTGCTAATGGCGACGGCGATGCCGCTCACGCTCTCGCATTCTGCTCTCTCGCCCTCTCTGCTAGCTGACGGAGGAAAGGGAACAGGGCAGGTGGCCGTTCTGCCAGCTGGGCTGGGCCGCGGCCCACTACCCCTCTCTCACACACTCTCTCTCAAATAAAACAGAAGAAACAAAAGGTTTTATTCCATTTTATAAAACCAGCCACAAAACAAAATAAAACCCTGAGGAAGAAAAGGTTTTGGGGAAGAAAAATATATTTTTGTGGATGAAATAAAGAGCCCCATTTAATAATTATATTAAGTTGAATTATGGAGCAAGTATTTTATTTAATATATAAAATGCAGCTCCTGTTTTAATAAATCACAAAAAAATAACCCCCAAACATCCAACCAATCATAACCATAATTCATCAAACATATGGGGCCACCTCATGAACATTTTTTAACAATTATAAAAAAAACTTAAATCTGATGATAATAATAATAGGAAGAAAGGGCTTTTGGAAGGGGATGTTGCAAAGGAAAAGAGAGGGGAAAGAAGAGGTTGCACACATGGATCCAACCACACACAACACCCTCACATCACATAACAACACACTCACACATCACCACATCATAGCAAGTCACAAGAAAACCAACATGGCAAGAAAGAATGAAATGAGAATGATGCATGTTGGTGCATGAATGCAACACACATGAATGACAAGGAGCAAACATACATCTCATAGCTCCCGACACAAGGTTCATACATGGGGTTACATGCCAAATAAGGTAGGGACAACACTTGGGCTGTCACAAATGGTGTGCCCGGTGCCTGTGAAGACAACGCATGATCGTACATACCGGTACGACCCCGTCTCGAGAGTGACCACGCCACTCGCGCCACTAGTAATGCTGGCTCCTTGCCAGTACCCACCAAGATAATCAACAAAGCCCCGTCCCATAATGGGTATCGTGGTTGCGCATGTAAGGTTGGAGTAACGGTCGCAACTTACACCAATCCGTTTTCGAAAACCACATCACTCTCTTGTCCCGATGCCCAAATATAGGTTTTAAAATAAAAAGTAATAAAAGTATTTTCAAACATTATTACAAATGGCACTATTAAATTCTAGGGATTATTCTAGGAATTTAGGTGCAAAAATAAAGTCATAGGATTTAATTTGGGCCCTGTGGGATTTTTGCAAAATCCCACAGAAAAGGAAAAATAAAAAGGGCCTCGGGGACCCTGGCCAGAAGCGGCCAGTGGCTGGGCCTGCCCAGCTGGTCATCAAGCCGGCCTCGTGCACGGCCAGGTTTAAACCTGACGCGTGGGCCCGGCTGTCAGCGACCATGGGGAAGAGAGAGAGGGCGCGGGAAAGGGGAGGCGAGGTTGATAGGTGGGCCCCACTTGTTGGGTCCTTCTCCCACCTCGGGACAGGAAGGGGGAGAGCTCACCGGCGGCGAAGGGAGGCACGACGAGGGGATCTGGTGGCGGGAACGGGTTCTGCGTCGACCCGCTGGTCCTCTTGAGGTGGAAGGGTGGCCGGAGTCGCCGGCAGGGAGATGGCCGCGGCGGAGGAGATTCAGGAGGGGGTCAGAGCCGGCGTTTCTTGCCTCAAAATGAGCGGGGGAGAGGGGGAAACGAGCCAAGGGGTGAGCTGTGGGCTCAAAGGAGGAGAGGGGAGTGCCGGACCGGGCCTGTGCCCCGAGATTGACGGAGCTCCGTCGTGGTGGCGCCTCGGTCGATCTCGAGCACTGGTGCTCGAGGGTCTCCAATGGGGGCTCGGGGCGGTCTATGAAGGATGAGAGGGGGTAGAGGAGGGGAGAGAGAGGTCCGGGGGCTTAAATAAAAGGAGGGGGCGGTGCACCATGGACCCGTGCGCCGGTGAGGTTGCGGCCGAGGCCACAGCGGGAGGGAGGCTCACGGGACTGCTCGGGGGCGTTCTTGGGGCTGGTCTACGCCGAGCGGGAGCAATGGGAGAGAGAGAGGAGGGCGCGCGTGCGAGGTTGCGGGTTGGCCGAGCCGGGCGGTGCTCGACACGCGCGGGAGGAGGGAGGAGGAGGAGGAGAGAGGAGGGGGCCGACAGTGTAGCGTGTCACGGACCCTGAGGGCACCTCGGGGGACACGCGGGGGAGGTCCAAGGTAGTCAGGGACGGCTATTGGGCAGCGGCTAGAGTGCGGTCGGCACTGTAGCGCACTCTGGAGCATGGCTGTTGCATGCCATGGCATTGTCCGTGGCATCTTCTGCGCGGCCACCCACGCCTAGGGGATAGGGGATGGAATAGAATAGAGGGAAGTGGCCTTGGATGCCCTGGGATGCCTTAGGAGAGAAGGAAGGCTGGGGGAAAGGGAGAAAAACTATTGTCCAGAGGGGTAAAGTGATGGTTTTACCGCTCTTCCCCATGGAGTCTTGGCCAGGAAGAATTACTGGAGATACCAGTAACCCAGAGGGGTTGTGGTAAGAAGCTGGGGGCAAGGGTAAAAGGGAAAGAGGTGGAAATGCTGGTTTTACCCTTTCACCAGAAGGTGTTTGATTGTGTTTTGGGCAATAAGATTCTACCAATTCACTGAGATACTTACCAGGGACAAGGGCTAGGTAGAAATGAGAGGTTTCACCAAGTTTGAGCCCAAGGGGAAAAATTTGACAACGGAGATTTGATGAACTCTAGAAATTAGCAGAATCAGATTTTTGTAGATCCACCGATGCTAGGCTTTTACCTGTGATGCACCACTTAGTGTACCATCATTATTCAGCCAATAGAGCATGCCCACAAAGTTTGAGGCCAAGGGGAGACACTACACAATGGAAAGTTGTTTAAATATGAATCTGGACAAAAAGGGGTTTGAGATTGTTTGATGAACCAAACCAACTTGGATTGAGGTGAAACTTTGCAAGATCATCACCTATGATAGTGTTGACTTGCTGGAATTTTCCTGGAATTTATAGAGAATATTTCTTATAGAAATATTCCAAAATTTTGATCTAAACAAAAAGGGTTTTGAGGGGTTTTGCCTATGAACTGATCATGCCCTTGTGTTGAAACTCATATATATGGAAAATATATGTCCACTGAGTTTCTCTAAATTTTCTCAAATATTCTCAAAGCTTTTAAATAATTTTTCCCTAAGAAAAACCATTTCTAGCCTCAAGAAAAAGCCTTTAAATAAAATGTGAAAATAATCCTTAAAAATAATATTTTGTGGTTTTGGGAAGTCTTATAGATAGTGGGTTTGAAATAAAGCTTTTGGAAAATAATAATCCACCCAATTTGAGGATTTGTAGTGCAAACCTTATTTCAGGGGGTTTTGGAAACTTAATTTAAATAAATCATTTTTGGTTGAAACAAAATTTGATAAAAATAGTTTTGGGCACTATTCACATGACATGACCATTGGGCAAGAGGTTTCGAACAAGGAAGATGAATACGAAGTGGAATAGAAGCTAGTAGTGCCAAACAACACAATCATCAAGCAAGCAAACAACATAGCACACAAGCACTTTGAAAAAGTTTTAGTTGGCTCCAAATTTTATAAACCCAAACATAACAATGTGCTACAATCACAGGGTATGACACTCACCCAAAACTTGAAAACTTCAATCACACAAAACTTAATGGAACCTCTTGAGATGGGTTAGTGTAGTAAATATAGATCATTCACTTAGGTATTGTCGAGAAAAGATTAATAATTCTTCTCACATGATACCTACTATATTCTATAATTCCCATAATTTATATCACTCAATATAAGCAATAGAAACACTAAAACAAGTTAACTATGCATGCAAAACAGAATATGTCAAAAACAAAGCAGTCTGTGAAGATCTGAGTGAACACTATACTTCCCTGGCTCTAAAAATTCTGAACAATTAGGACAACGCATAGAATTTTCATCTAAGAACTTTGTAAAAATTTAAGAATTTTTTGGTTTTCCAGTAAAATCATAGAAATTCTGCATTAGACGCAAAAGTTTTTGTTTTTGCACAGATTCAAATCAACAAGTACTCACACTATCCCAAAGGCTTTACTTGGCACTTTATTGAAATAAAATACATAAAACATGGTTATTACAGTATCTTAATCATATGAACACATAAAAACAAAAGGGAAAAGTGTTGGGTTGTCTCCCAATAAGCGCTTTTCTTTAATGCCTTTTAGCTAGGCATGGTTATTTCAATGGTGCTCGCATAAAAGTAAAAAATTGAAACAAAATGGGAGCATCATGAAGCATATGCAAGAACATTTAAGTATAACCCACTTCCTATGCATACGGATTTTGTGATGAAACAATTTATGGGGGCAAGAATCAACTATGATAGGATGGGAAAACAAGCATATCTTCAAAAATTTGAACACATAGGGAGGAAACATGATATTATTGCAATTCCTACAAGCATATGTTCCTCCCTCATAATAATTTTCAGAAGCATCATGAAGGAATTCAATAATATAACTATCACATATAGCATTCTGTTCATGATGTACGAGCATAGAATTTTTTATCACTCTCCACATAAGCAAATTTCTTCTCATTCATAATAGTGGGAGCAAAGTCAACAACATAACTATCATGAGGTACTTGATAGACATAACCACTTTGAATATCAAAATCATGATAAAAAGTTTCATGGTTACTATCAATCTTTATATCATACATGTCATCATCATATTCATCATAGATAGGAGGCATGCCATCATCATATTAGTTTTGCTCATCAAAACTTGGGGGAATAAAAATATGATATTCATCAAACATAGCATCCCCAAGTTTATGGCTTTGCATATCGCTAGCATCATGAATATACAGAGAATTCATACTAGAAATATTTCTATCATTCTCAAAATTAAAGGAATTCTCATTAAGTATTTTCATAAATTCTTCCTCTACCAATTGAGCATAATTTTTTGAACCATCATGTTCACAAAAGATATTAAAGAGATGAAACAATTGATTCAACCTAAACTACATTTTCTGTAGTTTTTCTTTTATAAAACCAAACTAGTGATAAAACAAGAAACTAAGGATTTTATTGCAAGATCTAAAGATATACCTTCAAGAACTCACCTCCCCGGCAATGGCGCCAAAAAATAGCTTGATGTCTACTACACAACTTTATTCTTGTAGACTCGTGTTGGGCATCCAAGCGCAGAGTTTTGTAGGACAGTAGCAACTTTCCCTCAAGTTGATGAGCTAAGGTTTATCAATCCGTGGGAGGTGTAGGATGAAGATGGTCTCTCTCAAGAAACCCGACAATCAAGTATAAGAAATCTCTTGTGTCCCCAACACACCCAATACAATGGTAAATTGTATAGGTGCACTAGTTCGGCGAAGAGATGGTGATACAAGTGCAATATGGATGGTAGATATGGATTTTTGTAATCTGAAAATGTGAAAACAGCAAGGTAACAAGTGGCAAACAGCGAGATTTTTTTGTATTAATACTTGGAAATAAGGCCTTGGGTACATACTTTCACTAATGCAATCTCTCAACAATGCTAACATAGTTTAATGACATGATCATCCCTTAACGTGCAACAAAGAATCACTCCAAAGTTCCTATCTATCGGAGAACAATAAGACGAAATTGGTGTAGGTGGTAGAACCACCTCAAAGTTATTCTTTCCGATCGATCTATTCAAGAGTTCGTACTAACATAACATCAAGTTATCTTTTCCGTTCGATCTTTTGAGCTATTCCTATAATTGCCACAAACAACCCTAGAGTTCATACTAGAATAACACCAATGATACATATCAATTTACCCTAATGTCACCTAGATAGTCCAATGTCACCTAAAGTATTCGTGGGTAAATTATGCGACATGCATCAAACAATTTCAGAGCTATCATATTCAATCCAACACAAATAACTTGCAAGGAGCACCCCAAGATTTCTATCGGAGAACATGGTATGAAAACGTGCAATCAACCCCTATGCATAGATCCTCAAGGTCACCGGAATCCACAAGTTGATGCCTCAACATATATCAAGTGAATCAATAGAATACCACAATGTCACTACGGGCATCCCATGCAAGACGTACATCAAGTGGTGTCATACCAATATGCTCAATCCAACATAACGAGATCTTAAAGTGAAAGACTCAATTCATCACAACTAGATGGTAAGGGAAATACATCATATGATCTGACTATATTGCCAAGCCATACATGAAGATCGTGTCATCTCAGGAACAAAAGAGAGAGAGAGAGATTGAACACATAGCTACTGGTACATACCTACAGCCCCGAGGGTGAACTACTCCCTCCTTCTCATGGAGACCATAGGGATGATGAAGATGGCACTTGTGATGGTTTTCCCACTCCGGTAGGGTACTGGAATCGCTCTAGACTGGTTTTTCGGCGATACAGAGAGTTGCGGCGGCGGAGTGGAAGGTCTCTCTTTATTTCTAGGGTTTCTGGGATTTATAGGATTTTTAGCGTAGGAATCACGCGCAACGGAGCTACGTGGGCCCCACAAGCTTTCTGGCCACGCCCTAGGGGGTGGGGCCCATCCAGATGTGTGGTGGCCTCCTGGAACACCCCCTCCGGTGATTGTTCGCTCCAGTATTTCTTATTTCCTCCAGAAAAAAACATAAAAAAGTTTCGAGCGATTCCGAGAACTTTCATTTTCTGCTCAAAAACAACACCATGGTAATTCTGCTAAAAACAATGTCAGTCCGGGTTAGTTCTAAATAAATCATATATAATGCATCAAAACCATATAAAAATATTGTAAACATAGGTTAATATGGCATGAGTATCCTGACGCTGGGGACGCCGCATAGGCCTCGGAGGACGCTGGGGACGGTACCGACGCCGCACCGATAAAGAAGAAGCAAGTGTTCTGTTAGGACGGGGCTAAGATGAAGCAGGTGCGTGTAGACAACAAGAACCCTGGCCTGACCTTCACCATCAGCACCGTCCTCCCTCTAGAGTAGGAGGAGGCGTTGGTGGTTTCCTTCGCGCAAACAACGATGCATTTGCGTGGAACACGTGCGACCTCGTGGGGGTCCCGAGGGATGTGATTGAGGACCACCTCATGGTGTGCCCTAATGCACGTCCGATAAAGCAAAAGGCAAGAAGACATGCCCATGAGAAGCAAGCATTCATCGCCCAAGAGGTCAGCAAGCTGAAGGAAGCCGGGGTTATCCGAGAGGTGCAATACCCGGAGTGGCTGGCCACCCCAGTGGTCGTCCCAAAGAAGGGAGGGAAGGAGTGCATGTGCGTCAAGTTCACGAACGTCAATAAGGCTTGCCCCCAAGACACGTTCCCACTTTCGTGCATCGACCAGATCGTGGACTCCACCGCCGACTGTGACCTCCTATGCTTTTTGGATGCCTTCTCTGACTACCACCAGATCAAGATAGTAGTGGAGGACGTCGAGAAGATGGCCTTCCTCACCTCGTGCGGTGTGTTCTGCTACACGCACATGCCTTTGGGTTATGGAATGCAGGCACAACCTTCTAGCGGTTGATGCACATTGCCTTGGGGCAACAGCTTGGAAGGAACGCCGAAGCCTATGTCAACGACATCGTGGCCAAGTCGCGAGAAGCGAAGACCCTAATATAGGGCCTGGAGGAGACATTCGCCAGCCTGCGGTGGGTGAGCCTGAGGCTGAACCCCGAGAAGTGTGTCTTCGGGGTCCCATCGGGTAAATTGCTCGGCTTTTTGGTGTCGTACCGAGGGATCGAGGCCAACCCAGAGAAGGTCAAGGCTATAGGCAAGATGAGTACACCTCAGACCCTCAAGGAAATGCAGAAGCTGGCGGGCTGTGTGACCTCCTTGGGACACTTCATCTCCATGGTTGGCGGGTGCGCACTACCGTTCTTCAAGATCATGAAGAGTAAGGGCCCGTTTGATTGGACTCCAAAGGAAAATGCAGCGTTCGAGGGCCTCAAGCGCTACCTCATGAGCCCACTAGTAATGGTGGTGCCCTGACTTCGGGAGCCCCTATTGCTTTACCTGGGCACCACCCCACACTCTCCCAGCGCTACGCTCGTGGCCGAAAGGAGGAGCATGCCGGCACGTGCACAACACCCTCAGGCGCAGGCGGATCCCCGGCCACGAAGCAAGGTGACTCACAGGATGCCTCGAAGCCCTCCCCACTCCAAGACGGTGTTCCTGAAGCCTCGGCCGCCTCAGCGGCCCCCGAGGCACCTGGATCTCATGAACCTGCTATGAAGCGGGGCGGCACGGAAGACTTCTCCCTCTTGAGCACCCGACATACTATGTCAGCACCATACTGTGGGACGTGCGCTCACATTACCCTATGCAGCGAAAGCTCCTTCTTGTGCTTCTCGTTGCTTCAAGGAAACCGCACCATTACTTCAAGGCCCACCACAGCAAGGTTGTCTCTGTGTATCCCTTGGAGAAAGTGTTGTGCAACCCCAACGGATCGGGGAGAGTCGCGGAGTGGAACATCGAGCTGCATGCCTTCAAGTTAGAGTTTAGCACGACCAGGGTCATCAAAAGAGCAGCCCTGGCGGACTTTGTGGCCGAATGGGCAGACGCCCCCGACCGAGGGCTGGACGAGGGCGAGTCCCTCACCTACGGCAATGAGGAGCCTGATGGTTGGACCATTCACTTTGACGGGGCCTTCGCGCATAGGGGAGTGGGGCCCGGAGTTGTGCTCATCTCCCCGATCGAGGAAAAGCTCTACTATGCTGTGCAGCTCTGCTTCCAGTGTGGCGAGAAGGTCTCCAACAACTTCGTGGAATATGAGGGCCTGATCGCTGGCCTCAAGGTTGCGGTGGCCTTGGGAATTAAGCGCCTCACCATCAAGGGTGACTCCCATCTTCTCGTCAACTTCTCCAACAAGGAGTATACGCCTAAGGACGAACAGATGGAGGCATACTTGGAAGAGGTACGTAATATTGAAAAGCATTTTCAGGGCTTGGAATTGCAACACATCCCGCATGGCAGGAACAAGGAGGCCATTGACTTCGCCAAGAGGGCATCGCGTCACGAGCCTTAGGAGTCAGGCGTCTTTGAGGAATGGCTCTTCAACCCGACCGTGGACTAGGCGCCGCAGGGTGAGGTGCTTCCCCCAGCATTGCCCTTGGGGTCTCTAGCTGGTGGCCTGGACTCGGGAGCCCAACTGCTCCTGGCGCTGGAGCCCCAGGCCGATCACTGGACACAAGGCTCCTGACGTACCTGTTCCATGACACACTACCAAAACAGGAGGAAGACATAGAGCGCATGGCACGTTAGGACACAACATGCTGTTTGAGGGACTTCGAGTTGTACCGCACGCGTCCGAACGATGTCGCATTGCGATGCGTGTCTGGAGAGTAGGGGCCCGAGCTGCTGACGGACATCCATGGAGGAGACTACGGGCACCACTCCTCGTCGCTCACCCTTGTGGGGGAAGGGGTTCCGCAGTGGATTCTACTGGCTTACGACGCTCAACGACGCCACCGAGCTGGTCCAGTCGTGCGAGGCTTGCCAGTTCCACGCCAAGCAGATTAACCAGCATGCGTAGGGCCTCCAGACCATCCTGCTTTCCTGGCCCTTTGCTGTCTGGGGGCTGGATATACTGGGGCCATCGACAAGTTCACCAAGTTGGCGGAGATGGAGCTGGTCCAAATCATCCCAACTGGCCCAGCCGTCAAGTTCATCAAAGGCCTTGTGAGCCACTTTGGCGTCCCCAACCGCATCATCACCGACAACATCTCGCAGTTCACGAGTAACCTTTTCATGACATATTGCACTAACCTTTGAACGTAGATATTCTACGCTTCTGTAGCGCACCCACGAAGCAACTGTCAGGCCGAGCGTGCCAACGCGGAGGTCTTGCGGGGCCTCACAGCAAGGAGCTTCAAGAAGAAGCTTGAGGCCTGTGGCAGGAGCTGGCTCGATGAGCTTTAGTCCGTGTTGTGGTCCATCCGCACCATCGCGACTAAGCCCACGAGAGAGACCCTGTTCTTCCTCGTCTACAGTGTTGGAAATATGCCCTAGAGGCAATAAATAAAGTGTTTATTATTGCATTTCCTTGTTCATGATAATCGTTTATTATCCATGCTATAATTGTATTAATTGGAAACATGGATACATGTGTGGATACATAGACAAACACAATGTCCCTAGTATGCCTCTAGTGAACTGGCTCGTAGATTGAAAGATTGTTAAGGTTTCCTAGCCATGGACATGAGATGTCATTTGATAACGGGATCACATCATTAGGAGAATGATGTGATGGACAAGACCCAAACTGCAAACGTAGCTTATGATCGTGTAAGTTTATTGCTACTATTTTCGACATGTCAAGCATATGTTCCTATGACTATGAGATCATGCAACTCACAGATATCGGAGGAGTACCTTGTGTGTATCAAACGTCACAACGTAACTGGGTGACTATAAAGGTGCTCTACAGGTGTCTCCGAGGGTGTCTGTTGAGTTGGCATGGATCGAGACTGGGATTTGTTACTCCGTGTGACGGAGAGGTATCTCAGGGCCCACTCGGTAATACAACATCACAATGAGCCTTGCAAGCAATGTGACTAATTGTTAGTTGCGGGATTTTGTATTACGGAACGAGTAAAGAGACTTGCCGGTAACGAGATTGAACTAGGTATGGAGATACTGACGATCGAATCTCGGGCAAGTAACATACCGAAGAACAAAGGGAACATCATACGGGATTAACCGAATCCTTGACATAGAGGTTCGACCGATAAAGATCTTCGTAGAATATGTAGGAACCAATGTGGACATCTAGGTCCCGCCATTGGTTATTGACCGTAGAGGTGTCTCAGTCATGTCTACATAGTTCTCGAACCCGCAGGGTCTGCACACTTAAGGTTTGGTGACGTTTCGATAGTATAGAGTTATGTATGGTGGTGTCCAAAGTTTGTACCGGGAATGTCGGTAGTGTACCGGGAGTGCCGGTAGTGTACCGGGAGACCTCCGGGAGGGCTATTTCGACCCTAGAGGGTCCATGGTCTGTGGGAGATTAATAACCAGCCCTTAGTGGGCTGGTGGAACAGCCACAAAAGGGCCATGGCGCTAGGAGGAAAAAGGGCCTAAAGAAAAGGTGGAAAAAGGGCCAATAGGGAGCAATCCTAGTCCAACTAGGATTGGAGAAGGAGAGTCCTTCTCTCCCTCCCTCTTGCGGCTGAATTGGCTTGGTCCATGCGCCAAGCCAGCCTCCTCACTCCCACCTTTATATACTGGTGGATTTGGGGCTGTTTGCACTAGTTTTTCCGGCCACGTGCTACCCGTTCCACCGGTGCATAGTTTCTCCTCTAGATCGTATTTCCGTAGTGCTTAGGCGAAGCCCTACTAGAATTGCTCCACCACCAGCGCCAGAGTGCCGACACGCTGCCGGCGATCTCTTCCTCCTCTCCACTTCTTCTTGCTGGATCAAGACGGTGGAGATCGTCATCAAGCTGCACGTGTGCTGAACGCGGAGGTGCCGTCCGTTCGGTACTAGATCGGAAGGACCGCGATCAAGGCCACGGGACGGTTCGTGATTGGATCGCGGGACGGTTCGTGACGTGATTGCGGGACGGATCGTGACGAGATCACGGGACGGATCGTGATTGGATTGCGGGACGCTCGACGATTTGAATCGCGGAGACGTTCGACTACACCAACCGCGTTTCTTAACGATTCCCGCTTAGCGATCTACAAGGGTACGTAGATCAACTCCCCCTCTCATAGATGCTCATCACCATGGATAGGTTTGCGTGTGCGTAGGAAATTTTTTGTTTTCCATGCAACGTTCCCCAACAGTGGTATCAGAGCTAGGTTGATGGTTCGATGATATCTCGAGTAGAACACAAAAGGTTTGTGGGCGTTGATGCTTAGATTGCTTCCTTCCTTGGTCTGATTTTGGTTCAGCGGTATTGTGAGATGAAGCGGCCCGGACCAACATTACTCGTACGCTTACGAGAGACCGGTTCCCTCGATGCAACTTGTTGCCTAGATGGCTTGTGGGTGGCAGTTTCTCTCACTTTAGTTGGATCGGATTCGACAAAGGCGGTCCTTGAGAAGGTTGAAAAGCAAATTATATATCACCGTTGTGGTTTATGCGTAGGTGAGAATCGTTCTTGCTAGAAACCCGTAGCAGCCACGTAAAACATGCAACAACAATTAGAGGACGTCTAACTTGTTTTTGCGGGGTATGTTGTGATGTGATATGGCCAATTACATGATGTGATATATGTGATGTATGAGATGCTCATGTGATGTATATAATTTCACGACTTGCATGTCGATGAGTACGGTAATCGGCAGGAGCCATAGGGTTGTCTTTAGTTGTTGTATGACCTGCGTGTCAATCATTAAGTGCTATGTAATGCTTTACTTTATCGCTAAACGGTAGCAATAGTAGTAGAAGCATGCAAGGCGTGACAACCTCGATGGCGACACGTTGATGGAGATCAAGATGATGGAGATCATGGTGTTGTGCCGGTGACGATGAAGATCATGCCGGTGCTTTCAAGATGGAGATCTAAAGCACAAGTTCATGGCCATATCATGTCACTTATGAATTGCATGTCATGTTAATCCTTTTATGCACCTTGTTATGCTTAGTACGGCGGTAGCATTATAAGGTGATCCCTCACTTAAATTTCAAGATAAAATTGTGTTCTCCCCGAGTGTGCACCGTTGCGAAAGTTCGTCGTGTTGAGACACCACGTGATGATCGGGTGTGATAGACTCTACGTTCACATACAACGGGTGCAAGCCAGTTTTGCACGTGCAAAACACTTGGGTTAAACTTGACGAGCCTAGCATGTACAGACATGGCCTCGGAACACAAGAGACCAAAAGTTCGAACATGAGTCATATAGTAGATATGATCAACCTAATGATGTTCACCATTGAAGCCACCTCAACTCACGTGATGATCGGACTTGAGTTGGTGGATTTGGATCATGTGACACTCAGATAATCTGAGGGATGTCAATTTGAGTGGGAGCTTTAGTAATTTGATTAACTAAACTCATTATCTTGAACAATAGTCTAAATGAACTTTGCATATTTATGTTGTAGATCAATGGCTCGCGCAGTAGCACCCCTGAATTTTAATGCGTTCCTAGAGAAAGGTAAACTAAAACATGATGGAAGTAACTTTGTTGACTGGGCCCGTAATCTGAGGATTATCGTCACGGCTTCCCAGAAATCATATGTCCTTGATGCACCGCTTGGTGACCAACCAGAAGACATGACCTCTGAAGACGTTAAGAACGCTTGGGAGGCACGTACTGGAGATTACTCAATAGTTTAGTGTGCAATATTGTATGGCTTAGAACCAGGACTTCAAAGACGTTTTGAACGTCATGGAGCATATGAGATGTTCCAGGAGTTGAAGTTTATCTTTCAGAAGAATGCCCGGATCGAGAGGTATGAAACCTCCGATAAGTTCTATGCTTGCAAGATGGAGGAGAACGGGTCTATAAGTGAACATATACTCAGAATGTCTGGGTATTCAACTCGTCTAGCGGAGTTGGGAATTGCCCTTCTGCCAGAGGCGATCACTGACAGAGTTCTTCAATCACTGCCACCTAGTGAACTATAACATGCACGGGATGAACAAGTCAGTCACCGAGCTGTTTGCGGTGCTAAAAGTCGCTGAGTCTGAAACCCAGAAAGAACATCAAGTGTTGATGGTCAATAAAACCACAAGTTTCAAGAAAAATGGCAAAGTCAAGGGCAAGGGCAAGAAGGGTAAAACCAAGAAGGATGGCAAAGCAGTTGCTACTCCTGCATAGAATCCCAAGCATGGACCCAAGCCAGAAACTGAGTGCTTTCATTGCAAAGGAACTGGTCACTGGAAGCGGAACTGCCCCAATTACCTGGCTGACAAGAAGGCGGGCAATGACAAACAAGGTATATATGATATACATGTTATTGATGTGTACCTTATTGGCTCTCGTAGTAGTGCCTGGGTATTTGATACCGGTTCGGTTGCTCACATTTGCAACTCAAAGTAGGAACTACGGAATAAACGAAGGCTGGCAAAGGACGAAGTGACGATGCACGTGGGAAATGGTTCCTAGGTTGATGTGATCGCCGTCGGCACGCTCTCTCTTCGATTACCATCGGGATTAGTGATGAACCTGAATAATTGTTATTTAGTGCCTGCGTTAAGCATGAACATTATATCTGGATCTTGTTTATTGCGAGACGGTTACTCATTTAAATCAGAGAATAAAGGTTGTTCTATTTATATGAGTAATATCTTTTATGGTCATGCACCCAATATTAGGGGTTTATTCATATGGAATCTTGATAATAATGACACACATGTTCATAACATTGATGCCAAAAGATGTAGAATTGATAATGATAGTACTCCCTCCGTTCCTTTATGTAAGGTGTATTATTTCCGGCACGGTGACCAAGGCACATAATTATAGACATGTTAAGACAAAATTACCCTTGACAAATTTGTTTGTTAGTGGAAAGTGAATCAATTAGTCGAGGAAAGTATGAAATACATGCAATCGACAAAGATATTGTTTCCTTCTTTTGTTATAAGGAGAGATACAAACAATTAGAAAAGAGACACTTCCCTTTTTCAGGAGGGCTAACAAGGGAATTATAAGGAATTAGAAGAAATGCACCTTACATTCTGAAATTTTATCAAAAAACAAATACACCTTATATAAAGAAACGGAGGGAGTACCACTTTCTTGTGGCACTGCCGTTTAGGTCATATTGGTGTAAAACGCATGAGGAAGCTCGATGCTAGTGGACTTTTGGAGTCACTTGATTTTGAATCACTTGACACATGTGAACCATGCCTCATGGCCAAGATGACTAAAACGCCGTTCTCTGGAGCAATGGAACGGGCGAGTGACTTATTGGAAATCATATACACTTATGTGTGCGGTCCAATGAATGTTACTGCGCGTGGTGGATATCGTTATTTTCTCACCTTCACTGATGACTTAAGTAGATATGGGTATATTTACTTAATGAAACACAAGTCTGAAACGTTTGAAAAGTTCAAGAAATTTCAGAGTGAAGTTGAAAATCATCGTAACAAGAAGATTAAGTTCCTGCGATCTGATCGAGGAGGTGAATATCTGAGTTATGAGTTTGACAGTCACTTAAGACGGTGTGGAATTGTTTCACAGTTGACACCGCCCGGAACACCACAGCATAATGGTGTGTCCGAACGTCGTAATCGAACCTTATTAGATATGGTGCGTTCTATGATGTCTCTTGCTGATTTGCCACTATCGTTTTGGGGTTATGCATTAGAGACAGTTGCATTCACTTTAAATAGGGCACCATCAAAATCCGTAGAGACGACGCCATATGAACTGTGGTTTGGCAAGAAGCCAAAGTTGTCATTTCTTAAAGTTTGGGGATGTGATGCTTATGTCAAAAGGCTTCAGCCTGAAAAGCTGGAACCCAAAGCGGAGAAATGCCTCTTCATAGGATACCCGAAAGAGACATTCGGGTATACCTTCTATCTCAGATCCGAAGGCAAAGTGTTTGTCACTAAAAACGGAACATTTCTTGAGAAAGAGTTTCTCTTGAAAGAATTGAGTGGGAGGAAAATAGAGCTTGATGAGGTTATTGAACCTTTACTTCAACCTGAAAGTAGCGTAGCGCAGAAAGATGTTTCTGTGGAACCTACGACAGTAGAAGAGCAAGTTAATGATGATGATCATGAAGCTTCAGATCAAGCAGCTATTGAACCTCGTAGGTCGACAAGGCCGCGTACTACCCCTGAGTGGTACGACAACCCTGTCTTGGAGGTCATGTTGTTGGACAACAATGAACCTATGAGCTATGGAGGAGCAGTGATGGGCCCGTATTCTGAGAAATGGTTAGAGGCCATGAAATCCGAGATGGGATCCATGTATGAAAACAAAGTATGGACTTTGGAAGTATTACCTGAAGGGCGAAAGGACATTCAGAACAAATGGATCTTTAAGAAGAAGACAGACGCGGACGGTAATGTCACCGTCTATAAAGCTCGACTTGTGGCAAAGGTTTTTTCACAAGTTCAAGGAGTTGACTACGATGAGACTGTCTCACCTGTAGCGATGCTTAAGTCTGTCAGAATCATGTTAGCAATAGCTGCCTATTTCGACTATGAAATTTGGCAGATGGATGTAAAAACAGCGTTCCTCAACGGTTTCCTTGAGGAAGAGTTGTATATGATGCAACCCGAAGGTTTTGTCGATCTAGAGAATGCTGACATAGTTTGTAAACTCCAGCGATCCATTTATGGACTGGTGCAAGCATCTTGGAGTTGGAATAAGCCCTTTGATGAGGTGATCAAAGCGTTTGAGTTTATACAAGTTTACGGAGAAGCTTGTATTTACAAGAAAGTGAGTGGGAGCTCTATAGCGTTTCTAGTATTATATGTGGATGACATATTGCTGATTGGAAACAATATAGAAATGTTGGAAAGCGTGAAGGAATATTTGAACAAGAGTTTTTCAATGAAGGACCTAGGAGAAGCTGCTTTCATATTAGGCATTAAGATCTATAGAGATAGATCGAGACGCTTAATAGCACTTTCACAGAGCACATACCTTGATAAAGTTTTGAAGAAGTTCAAAATGGAACAGTCCAAGAAGGGGTTCTTGCCTGTATGACAAGGTGTGAAGTTGAGTAAGACTCAATGCCCAGTAATTGTAGAAGATAGAGAAAAGATGAGTGTCATCCCCTATGCTTCAGCCATAGGCTCTATCATGTATCCAATGCTGTGCACAAGACCCGATGTCAGCCTTGCCATAAGTATGGCCGGAAGGTTTCAAAGTGATCCTGGAATGGGGCAAAGGCAAGCGGTCAAGAATATCCTTAATTACCTGAAAAGGACTAAGGAAATGTTTCTCGTTTATGGAGGTGATGAAGAGCTCGTCGTAAAGGGTTACGTTGATGCAAGCTTTGACACTGATCCGGACGACTCTCAGTCGCAAACCAGATACGTATTTATTCTTAACGAGGGAGCGGTAAGCTGGTGCAGTTCCAAGCAAAGCGTGGTAGCTGATTCTACGTGCGAAGTGGAATACATTGTAGCCTCGGAGGCGGCGAAGGAAGGTGTCTGGATGAAGCAGTTCATGACAGATCTTGGTGTAGTGTCCAGTGCACTGAATCCAATGAACCTGTTCTGTGACAACACTGGTGCCATTGCTCTGGCCAAGGAACCAAGGTTTCACAAGAGGACCAGACACATAAAGCGACGCTTCAACTCCATCCGCGATTACATCTTGGAGAAAGACATAAATATTTGCAAAGTGCACACCGATCTGAATGTTGCAGACCCATTGACTAAACTTCTTCCAAGGGCTAAACGTGATCAACACCAGAACTGCATGGGTGTTCGATTCATTACAATGTAAATCACATAGTGATGTGAACTAGATTATTGACTCTAGTGCAAGTGCGAGACTGTTGGAAATATGCCCTAGAGGCAATAAATAAAGTGTTTATTATTGTATTTCCTTGTTCATGATAATCGTTTATTATCCATGCTATAATTGTATTAATTGGAAACATGGATACATGTGTGGATACATAGACAAACACAATGTCCCTAGTATGCCTCTAGTGAACTAGCTCGTTTATTGAAAGATGGTTAAGGTTTCCTAGCCATGGACATGAGATGTCATTTGATAACGGGATCACATCATTAGGAGAATGATGTGATGGACAAGACCCAAACTGCAAACGTAGCATATGACCGTGTCAGTTTATTGCTACTGTTTTCTGCATGTCAAGCATATGTTCCTATGACCATGAGATCATGCAACTTACAGATATCGGAGGAGTACCTTGTGTGTATCAAATGTTGAAACGTAACTGGGTGACTATAAAGGTGCTCTATAGGTGTCTCCGAGGGTGTCTGTTGAGTTGGCATGGATCGAGACTGGGATTTGTTACTCCGTGTGACGGAGAGGTATCTCAGGGCCCACTCGGTAATACAACATCACAATGAGCCTTGCAAGCAATGTGACTAATTGTTAGTTGCGGGATCTTGTATTACAGAACGAGTAAAGAGACTTGCTGGTAACAAGATTGAACTAGGTATGGAGATACCGACGATCGAATCTCAGGCAAGTAACATACCGAAGAATAAAGGGAACATCATACGGGATTAACTGAATCCTTCACATAGAGGTTCGACCGATAAAGATCTTCATAGAATATGTAGGAACCAATGTGGACATCCAGGTCTCACCATTGTTTATTGACCGTAGAGGTGTCTCGGTCATGTATACATAGTTCTCGAACCCGCAGGATCTGCACACTTAAGGTTTGGTGACATTTCGGTAGTATAGAGTTATGTATGGTGGTGACCGAAGTTTGTTCGGAGTCCCGGATGAGATCCTGGACATCGCAAGGATCTCCGGAATGGTCCGGGGGTAAAGATTCATATATAGGAAGTCCCAGTTTGGTCGCCAGATAAGTTTTGGGCTCATCGGTAGTGTACCGGGAGTGTCGGTAGTGTACCGGGAGTGCCGGTAGTGTACCGGGAGACCTCCGGGAGGGCTATTTCGACCCTAGAGGGTCCATGGTCTGTGGGAGATTAATAACCAGCCCTTAGTGGGCTGGTGGAACAGCCACAAAAGGCCCATGGCGCCAGGAGGAAAAAAGGCCTAAAGAAAAGGTGGAAAAAAGGGCCAATAGGGAGCAATCCTAGTCCAACTAGGATTGGAGAAGGAGAGTCCTTCTCTCCCTCCCTCTTGAGTCTAAATTGGCTTGCCCTTGTGCCAAGCCATCCCTCCTCCCTCCCTCCTTTATATACTGGTGGATTTGGGGCTGTTTGTACTAGTTTTTCCGGCCACGTGCTACCCGTTCCACCGGTGCATAGTTTCTCCTCTAGATCGTATTTCCGCAGTGCTTAGGCGAAGCCCTGCCGGAATTGCTCCACCACCATCGCCGGAGCGCTGTCATGCTGTCGGCAAACTCTTTCTCCTCTCCACTTCTTCTTGCTGGGTCAAGACGGTGGAGATCGTCATCAAGCTGCACATGTGCTGAACGCGGAGGTGTCGTCCATTCGGTATTAGATCGGAAGGACCGTGATCAAGGCCACGGGACGGTTCGTGACGTGATCGCGGGACGGATCGTGACGAGATCGCGGGACGGATCGTAATTGGATCGCGGGACGCTCGGGGATTTGAATCGTGAAGACGTTCGACTACACCAACCGCGTTTCTTAACGCTTCCCGCTTAGCGATCTACAAGGGTACGTAGATCAACTCCCCCTCTCGTAGATGCTCATCACCATTGATAGGTTTGCATGTGCGTAGGAATTTTTTTGTTTCCCATGCAACGTTCCCCAACATACAGAGCTGAAACCGTCCTTCCACATGAGGTCAAGCACCGATCCCCACAGATCTTGGCATTCTATGAGGAGTGCTAGGATGCCTCGCGGGGGACAGACCTCGTGCATGTGAAGGAGGCCCATCGCCAAGCCTCGCCCCGAGCTGTGAGGTTCCAGCGGGCACTGCGACATTACAATTGTCGTAACATCTGCTCTAGGACCCTCGAAGCTGGAGACCTCGTCCCGAGGCCGGTCCTTTCCAGGGATGGCTTGCACAAGCTCTCATCCATGTGGGAGGGCCCGTTTAGGGTGATCCGTGTCTCCAGGCCTGGTGTCGTGTGCCTGTAGACCTTGGACGAGGTCCCCATCCAGAATTCATAGAACATCCAACACCTCCGCAAGTTCTACCCGTGACACTCTCACATAATAATGAGTGGGCTGTATATGCCAGGAGACTCCAAGGACGTGGAGGGGATCCTACCCATGCCCAAGTGGAAGCCCCATGCTCTGCGCTGGCGGACAACACTGTCCTCAAATGCCTATGCCAATGCAACATGGATGCCCTATGCTTCGCGCTGGGGGAAGACAAAGATGAAGACTAGCCCAGCTGCCGGACGCGGCTTTTCTTTGCTTTTCTTGTGTTCGAATTTGCCAATTTTTCTGGAATGAAACTCGGGGATTTTCAACCATATTTTAAGAAAAAGGGGCGGGGATTTTTCTCCTTGCATTTTTCTATCCTAAACTTTCTTTCTTCGGGTTGAGCACCTGCTAGCCTCTCCCTCTCGCACCCTGTGAGCGGGGGCTATGGGGCATGGTGTGTGCACCTCGCCAAGGCCTAGGTGCCCTGGTCCTGGCATGGTGCTCTCAAGTGAGCTAGCAGACGCGAGTCACCTCACCCTTGCTCGGGGCTTTGCAATGGCCTGACGCACTATCTTGGAGCCTCCGGAGGCTCATGCCTCCCGGGGCAGGAACTGGCAAAAAGGTATGGGAGCCGCTTTATTGTCAAAGGGGGATCTGTACGCCCCAATGGTGCCCCAGGGGGTGACAAAGGAAACGGCAACGCGCTTCAGGAGCCTTACTGGTCATATAGCCCCTCGACCCTTGGTCTCATCTTGGTGATCTGTATGCTCCAACGGTGGTTGAGGCCTCGCCCCTTGTTCTCATCCTGGTGATCCGGACGCCCCAACGGTGGTCGAGGAATGAGTGAGACTTGGCCCCACCGACGTAGAGTGCCGAAAGGGCTCCCAAGCCGCCTCACTCGCAAGAAGAAGGAACCCCCCAAGCTCCCCAGGTGCCACTGCCAGACCTCCCTGACACAGAAGCCCAATGCGGATGCATCAAGCTAAGTACTCTAATCACAACAATCAGGAAGTCTCAATTAATAGGAACACAGGGACCGAAATACATGATAAGAGTACCAATATATGGGCGCAAGCGCCGAAGTTCATTACACACCCGGAGGTCCCCCTCCATGATTTTTGGTTACAGGGAAAGGAAAGGAAGAAGAAAGGAAAGGAGGACCCCTCGGGGGCTGCCACTCCTGAGGCAATGGCATCGGCGCGCCAGCGCTCAGTTGGAGTCATCCTCTTCCTTGATGGGCCCATGGTGGCGCTCCGGCACAGCTGCTTCGCCGACAGGGGAGCGGTGCAGTCGCGACTGGCTACCCCCAAAGGTGCTGTGTCGTAGCTGCTATCACTCGGAATCTCCTCGGAGGAGGTGTCACTGCTACTGGAAGCATGACAACCATCTTCAAGGGCAAGCTCATCTCCAAGGTCGCCGCCGCTGTCGCCCTTCGGGCAGCACCGCAAGCATCCGCTTTCTTCCCCAAAGATCTTGACAAAAAGCATTGCGGCATCCTCATGCTTGAAGAGGAGGGTGAGCCTCCCCTCTAGGATGTGGGCGTGGGTGAAGGTCTACGACCCGCGGCTCAAGAAGGCGTTTCCTGTAGGGGTAACCACGACCTCCACCCACAACGTGCCGCTACAACAATCGTTGGCCTGTAGCCACAGGCCTGCGGGCTCACTAACCTGCAGTGCCTCCACAAAGAAGTCCGGAAGCTGCAACCAGGGGACCACTGGCCTCTCCACCAACACCAGGAACTCCTGGCCCGCATCGTCCGTGCGGGTACGTGAGCACGGTGGCCAAGCACCTGCTGTGGGTCTCCCTCCTCGGCCACGGCTGCGCCAGCAAAGGCACTAGCCCATGCGGAGGCACGACCGTGCACACAGCGCGCCGCCGTCGATGCCTGGGTGTACTTACGATAGCAGCCTCAACCCCTCTTGGGAGACTGATTGTCCGGCCCACCTGGCAGGCCTTTCACTTCCCGACAGCAGAAAACCTCCTCACCAACGTCATGAGCAAGGAAGCAGAGGATGAAGGCGGGGGAGCGAGGAGTAAGAATGAGCTGGGGGCTCCACCCCCATCACCCATTTATAACCGGGTGGAGGCCAACCGGGACCCCTCCCCACCCCAGGCAATCAAGACCTATGCCGTGCACTAGCTGTTGGTCAGATGGAGCGGTTGTCGAGGCGCCATGGGGAGTGGAAGCACCGTGTGCTCCTCGGGCTCCGCATGACAGACTCGATCAGCGTGCGGACCTGCTTCATGTTGCTTCGTCTACCCTCATCGGGTCACATCCGCGTGGCTGGAGTGGTGAAAACACAAGGAGATAACAACATTCAAGGAAGGGCAGTGATGACCGGTGTGGCATGCAGGCTTCGCGTCAGCCTGTCTCGGGGCAGTTCCCGATGACTTTGTGGAGCGTAGGTGTCAGCGTCTCAGAGAGATCCACATCTCAAGCTTGGCCCGCAGGCGGTTGTGCGTTGGGGAAGATTTCATGGGAAATGAAAGTTTTCCTATGCACATGCAAGATCTATCCATGGTGATGAGCATCTACGAGAGGGAGTGTGGATCTACGTAGCCTTGTAGATCGCTAAGAGGGAAGCGTTAAGAAATGTGGTTGATGTAGTTGAACGTTCTCACGATCCAATCACGATCCGTCCCGCGATGTCATCACGAGCCATCCCGCGATGTCATCATGAGCAGTCCCGCGATGTCATCACGAGCCATCTCGCGATCCCATCACGGTCCTTCTGATCTAGTGCCGAACGGATGGCACCTCCGTGTTTAGCACACATACAGATCAATGAAGATCTCCGCCTTCTTGATCCAGCAAGAGGGAGAAGAGAGTTAGATGAGTTCTCCGCCAGCACAACGGCATGGTGGCGGTGGTGGTGGAGTGATCTCATTAGGGCTTCGCCAAGCGCTGCCGCAGACGCGTTTCAGAGGAGAAACAGATCTATGGAGAGAGGGAGGGATGCACGCATGCCTAAGGGTGGTTCTGCCCTCCCTCCCCCTCTCTATTTATACGAGGAAGGGGTAGGTAGGGCACAGCCTTGTCTCCTCCTCCAAGGAAGGCTGGCCGGCCAAGATAGGGAGGAGTCCACCTCCCACAAGGGAGGTGGGCGCCCTAGGGAGGTCTCCCTTCCCTCCAAGGCACCTCCCCACCTACCCTTGGGCACAAGGTCCCTATGTGGTCGGCTTCCCAGACCACTATGGGTTGGTGCGCAACCACTTAGGCCCATGTGCCCCCCGAGGTGGGTGGGCCCCTCCCGGTGGACCCCCAGAACCCTTTCGTCACTCCTGATACACTATCGGTAGTGCCCGAAACTTTTCCGAAACCCAAATACCACTTTCCTATATATCAATCTTTACCTCCGGACCATTTCGGAGATCGTCGCGATGTCTGGGATCTCATCCGGGACTCCTAACAACCTTCGGTCACCAACATACATAACTCAATACTACCGAAACGTCACCGAACCTTAAGTGTGCAGACCCCGCGGGTTCGAGAACTATGTAGACATGACCGAGACACCTCTACGATCAATAACCAATAGTGGGACCAGGATGCCCATATTTTGTCCTACATATTCTACAAAGATCTTTATCGGTTGAACCTCTATGTCAAGGATTCATATAATCCCGTATGATGTTCCCTTTGTTATTCGGTATGTTACTTGCTCGAGATTCGGTCATCGGTATCTCTATACCTATATCAATCTCGTTACCGGCAAGTATCTTTCCTCGTTTTGTAATACAAGATCCCATGGTAACACTTTAGTCACATTGCTTTCAAGGGTTGTTGTGATGTTGTATTACCGAGTGGTCCCTGAGATACCTCTCCGTCACACGGAGTAACAAATCCCAATCTTTATCCATGCCAACCCAACAGACACCCTCGGAGATACCTATAGAGCACCTTTATAGTCACCTAGTTACGTTGCAATGTTTGATACACACAAGGTCCTCCTCTGGTGTTAGTGAGTTGCATGATGTCATGGTCATGGGAATAGATCCTTGACATGTAGAAAATTGTAGCAAATTGACACGATCATATGCTATGTTTATAGTTTGGGTCTTGTCCATCACATCATTCTCCTAATGATGTGATCCCATTATCAAATGACATCTCATGTCCATGGCCAGGAAACCTTGACCATCTTTGATTAACGAGCTAGTCTATTAGGGGCATACTAGGGACATGGTGTTGTCTATATATCCACACATGTATCTGAATTTCCGATCAATACAATTATAGCATGGATAATAAACGATTATCATGAACAAGGAAATATGATAATAAATAATTTATTATTGCCTCTAGGGCATATTTCCAACAGTCTCCCACTTGCACTAGAAATAATCTAGTTCACATCACCATGTGACACGCATTGTTATGAATCTAACACCCAATGAGTTCTGGGGCTCGATCCTGCTTTGCATGTGAGGGAGGTCTTTTAGTCAATGAGTCTATGACATTTAGATCCGTGTGTACTTTGCAAATCTCTATGTCAAACTGTAGACACTACTACCACACTCCACTTGGACCTATTCCAAATGGCTTCTCCACTATATGTATCCGGATTGCTACTAAGAGTCATCCAGATTGGTGTTAAACCTTGCATCAACGTAACTCTTTACAACGAACTCTTTGTCACGTCCATAATCGAGAAACATTTCCTTAGTCCTTTAGTTACTAAGGATAATCTTGACCGCTGTCCACTGATCCACTCCTAGATCACTTTTGTACCCCTTGACTGACTCATGGCATGGCACACACAGTTGCGGTACACAGCATGGCATACTATACAAAGACTATGGCTAAGGCATAGGGGACGACGTTCGTCCTTTCTCTTTCTTCTGCCATGGTCGAGCTTTGAGTCTCACTCAAATTGACACCTTACAAATCACGCAAGAACTCTTTCTTTAACCGATCCATTTTGAACTCTCTCAAAATCTTGTCAAGGTATGTACTCAATGAAAGTCTTATTAGACATGTTGATCTATCTCTATAGATCTCGATGCCCAACGATTAAGTAGCTTTATCCAGGTATTCCTTTGAAAACTCTTTTCAAACAACCCTTTATGCTTTCCAGAAATTCTACATCATTTCCGATCAACAATATGTCATCCACATATGCATATCAGAAACTCTATAGTGATCCCACTCACTTTATTGTAAATAAAAGTGTCTCATAAAATTTGTATAGACTCAAAAACTTTGATAACCTCATCAAAACGTATATTCCAACTGCGAGATGCTTGCTCTAGCCCATAGAAGGATTGCTGGAGCTCGCACACCTTTTAGTATCCTTAGGACTGACAAAACCTTCTGGTTGTATCACATACAACCTTTCGTCAAGTAAACCCTTAAGGAAACGATGTTTTGACATCCATCTACCAGATTTCATAATTGAAAAATGCAGCAACTCTTAACATAAATCCAACAGACTTTAGCATCGCTACGAGTGAGAAAGTCTTATCGCAGTCAACTCCTTAAACTTGTCGAAAACTTGTTTGCGACAAGTCGAGCTTTATAAATGGTGACATTTACCATCAGCGTATGTTTTCATCTTAAAGTTCCATTTGTACTCGACGACTTGCGATCGAAGGAGCAAGTCTACCAAAATCTATTCTTGGTTTTCATACATGGATCCTTTCTCAGATTTCATGGCCTCTAACCATTTCTCAGAATCCAGGCCTATCATCGTTTCTCCATAGCTCGTAGGTTCATCGTTGTCCAACAACATGAACTCTAAGACAGGGTTGCCATACCACTCAAGAGCAGTACGCGTCCTTGTCGACCTACGAGGTTCGATAATAACTTGATCTGAAGCTTCATGATCATCATCATTAACTTCCTCTTTAACTAATGTAGGCTTCATAGAAACAACTTTCTGTGCTGCGCTACTCTCTGTTTGAAACAAAGGTTCAACAACCTCATCAAGTTATATCTTCCCCCCTCGCAATTCTTTCGAGAGAAACTCTTTCTCGAGAAAGGACCCGTTTCAGCAACAAACACTTTGCACTCGGATATGAGATAGAGGGTATACCCAACTGTTCTTAGGGTATTCTATGAAGAAGCATTTTTTTGCTTTGGCTTCGAGCTCTTTAGGTGAAAACCCTTTTCACATAAGCGTCGCAGCCCATAACATTAAGAAATGATAGCTTAGGTTTCTGCCAAACCATATGGTGTCATCTCAACGGATTTAGATGGTGCCCTATATAAAGTGAATGTAGTTGTCTCTAATGCATAACCCAAAACGATAGTGGAAAAACGATAAGAGACATCATAATTCGCACCATATCCAATAGAGCATGACTACGACGTTCGAACACACCATCACATTGTGGTGTTCCAGGTGGCGTGAGTTGTGAAACAACTTTCACATTGTCTTAAGTTGTATACCAAACTCGTAAATCATATATTCACCTCCACTATCATATCATAGACATTTTATCTTCTCGCCACGATGATCTCAAACTTCACTTTGATTCTGCTTGAACTTTTCAAACGAGTCAGACCTGTGTTTCATTAAGTAAATATACACTATATCTACTCAAATCATTAGTGAAGGTAAGAAAATAATGATATCCACCGCAAGCTACAACACACATTGGACCATATACATCAACATGTATCATTTCCTATAAGTCACTTGTCGGTTCCATCAAGCTGGAAAACGGGGTTTTATTCATCTTGCCCAAGAGGCATGGTCTGCATGTCTCAACCGATTCAAAATCAAATGAGTCCAAAGATCCATCAGCATGGAGTTTCTTCATGCACTTGACACCAATATGACATTTAGAGGCAGTGCCACAAGTATGTGGTACTATCATTATTAACTTTGTATCTTTTGGCATGTGTACTACTATGATCAAGAGTCAACAAACCATTCATTGGGTGCATGAACATTGAAGGTATTATTCATGTAAAAACAATAACCATTATTCTCTGACTTAAATGAATAACCGTATTGCAATAAAAAAGATCTAATCACGTTCATGCTCAACGCAAACACCAAATAACATTTATTTAGGTTCGTCACTAATGCCGAAGGTAGAGAGAGCATGCGATGTTGATCACATCAACCTTGGGAACATTTCCAACACACATCGTCACCTCACCCTTAGCTAGTCTTTGTTTATTCCGTAGCTTTTATTTCGAGTTACTAACATTTAGCAACCTAACCGGTATCAAATACCCAGGTGCTACTAGGAATACTAACAAGGAACACATTAATAACACGTATATCTAATATACTTGTGTCGACGTTGCCAGCCTTCTTAACCACCAAGTATCTAGGGTTGTTCCGCTTCAGCGACCGCTCTCCTCATAATAGAAGCACTTAGTCTCGGGTTTGGGTTCATCTTTGGGTTTCTTCACTGGAGCAACAACTGACTTGCCATCAATGAAATTTTCCTCCTTGCCCTTGCCCTTCTCGAAACTAGTGGTTTTACTAACCATCAACACTCGATGCTCTTTATTGATTTCTACCTTCGCGGTGTCAAACATCGCGAACGTCTCAGGGATCATTCTTTCCATCCCTGGCATTTTATAGTTCATCATGAAGCTCTAGTAGCTTAATGAAAGTGACTTGGAGAACTATATCAATTCACTATCTTATCTGGAAGATCAGTTCCCACTCATTGTAGTACCTAGACAATCTGAGCACATGCTCAACGATTGAGCTATTCTCCTTCATCTTGCAGGCAAAGAATCTTTGTTGGATATCTCATATCTCACAACACGGGCATGAGCGTGAGATCGCAATTTCAGCTCTTAGAATATATCATATGTTCCGTGACGTTCAAAATGTTTTGGAGCTTCAATTCTAAGCCATAATGCATGATACACTAAATTATCAAGTAGTCATCAGAACGTGCCTGTCAGATGTTCACAACATCTACAAACGACGCTAGAGGGGGTCGTTTACCGAGCGGCGCATTAAAGACATAAGCCTTCTATGCAGTAATGAGGACAATCCTCAGATCATGGACCCAGTCCGCAATATTTCTACCAGCATCTTTCAACTCTATTTCTCTAGGAACATATAAAAATTCAAGGGAGCTACAGCGTGAGCTAGTAATCTACAACATAATTTGCAAGGACACTACTGACTATGGTCATGATAATGAGTTCAATTAATCATATTACTTAAGAACTCCCACTCAAATTGACATCCCTCCGGTAATTCGAGTGATACATGATCCAAATTCACCAACTCAAGTCTGATCATCAGGTGAGTTGAGCTGGTTTCAGTGGTGAACATCATCATGTTGATCATATCTGCTATATGACTCATGTTCAACATTTCGGTCTCTTGCGTTCCGAGGCCATGTCTGTACATGCTAGGCTCATCAAGTTTAACCCGAGTGTTCCGCATGTGCAACACCGTCTTGCACCTGTTGTATGTGAACCTAGAGTCTCTCACACCCGATCATCACGTGGTGTCTCGACACGACGAACTTTCGCAACGGTGCACACTCGAGGAGAACACAATTTACCTTGAAATTTAAGTGAGGGATCACCTTATAATGCTACCGTTGTCCTAAGAAAAACAAGGTGCATAAAAGGATTAACATCACATGCAAATCATAAGTGACATGATATGGCCATGAACTTGTACTTTTGATCTCCATCTTGAAAGCACTGGCATGATCTCCATCGTCACCGGCATGACACCATGATCTCCATCAACGTGTCTCCATCGGGGTTGTCACACCCACCATGCTTCTACTACTATTGCTACCGCTTAGCGATAAAGTAAAGCATTACATAGATCTTAATGGTTGACACGCTGGTCAAACAATAATTAAAGACAACCCTATGGCTCCTGCCGGTTGCCATACTCATCAACATGCAAGTCGTGATATTCTATACAATACATGATCATCTCATAAAACACATATATCTCATCATGTAATTGGCCATATCACATCACAACATACCCTACAAAAACAAGTTAGACGTCCTCTAGTTGTTGCAAGTTTTACGTGGCTGCTACGGGTATCTAGCAAGAACAATTCTTACCTACGCAAAAACCAAAACAATGATACATAAGTTGCTTTTCAACCTTCTCAAGGACCGCCTTTGTCGAATCTGATCCAACTAAAGTAGGAGAAACAGACACCCGCCAGCCATCTTTGTGCAACAAAGTTACATGCCAGTCGATGGAACCGGTCTCTCGTAAGCATACGAGTAAGGTTAGTCTAGGCCCGCTTCATCCTACAATACCGCTGAACCAAAATCATGACAAAGGGAGGAAGCAATCTAATCATCAATACCCACACACTCCTTTGTGTTCTACTCGAGATCTCATCTACACATAGACCTAGCACATGATGCCACTGTTGGGGAACGTTGCATGGGAAACAAAAAATTTACTACGCACACGCAAGATCTATCCATGGGGATGATCATCTACGAGAGGGAGAGTGGATCTACATACCCTTGTAGATCGCTAAGCTGGAAGCGTTAAGAGACACAGTTGATGTAATCGAATGTCTTCACGGTTCAATCACGATCTGTCCCGCGATCTCATCACGAGCCGTCCCACGATCCCATCGTGGTCCTTCCAATCTAGTGCCAAACGGATGGCACCTCCGCGTTCAGCACACGTACAGCTCGATGACGATCTCCGCCTTCTTGATCCGGCAAGAGGGAGCAGAGAGGTAGATGAGTTCTCCGCCAGCACAATGGCATGGTGGCGGTGGTGGTGGAGCGATCTCATCAGGGCTTCGCCAAGCGCTGCCGTAGATGCGTTTTGGAGGAGAAACAGATCTAGGGAGAGAGGGAGGGCTGCACCTATACCTTAGGGTGGTGCTTCCCTCCCTCTCCCTCTCTATTTATAGGAGGAAGGGGTAGGTAGGGCGCAGCCTTGGCCCCTCCTCCAAGGAGGGCTGGCCGGCCAAGATAGGAAGGAGTCCACGTTCCACAAGGGAGGTGGGCACCCTAGGGTGGTCTCCCTACCCTCCAAGGCACCTCCCCACCTACCCTTGGTCCCAAGGGCCCTATGTGGTCGGTTTCCTAGCCAACTATGGGCCAGTGCACAACCACTTAGGCCCATGTGGTGACCCGGGGTGGGTGGTCCCCTACCGGTAGTGCCCGAAACTTTCCCGGAACCCAAATACCACTTTCCTATTTATCAATATTTACCTCTAGACCATTCCGGAGCTCCTCGTGACTTCCGGGATCTCACCTGGGACTCTGAACAACCTTCAGTCACCAACATACATAACTCAATACTACCGAAACGTCACAGAACCTTAAGTGTGCAGACCCTACGAGTTCAAGAACTATGTAGACATGATTGAGACACCTCTACGGTCAATAACCAATAGCGGGACCTGGATGCCCATATTGGATTCTCCATATTCTACAAAGATCTTTATCGGTTGAACCTCTATGTCAAGGATTCACATAATCCCTATTATGTTCCCTTTGTTATTCGGTATGTTACTTGCCCGAGATTCGATCGTTGGTATCTCTATACCTAGTTCAATCTCGTTATCGACAAGTCTCTTTACTCATTCCTTAATACAAGATCCCATGGCTAAGACTTTAGTCACATTGCTTGCACGGCTTGTTGTGATGTTGTATTATACAGTGGGCCTTGAGATACCTCTTAGTCGCACGGAGTAACCAATCCCAGTCTTGATCCATGCCAACCCAACAGAGACCCTCGGAGATACCTATAGAGCACCTTTATAGTCACCTAGTTACTCTAGAACGTTTGATACACACAAGGTACTCTTCCGGTGTGATTGAGTTGCATGATCTCATGGTCATAGCAATAGATACTTGACATGCAGAAAACTGTAGCAATAAACTGGCATGATCATATGCTATGTTTATAGTTTGGGTTTGGTCCATCACATAATTCTTCTAATGATGTGATCCCATTGTCAAATGGCATCTCATGTCCATGGCCAGGAAACCTTGACCATCTTTGATTAACGAGCTAGTCTATTAGAGGCATACTAGGGACATGGTGTTGTCTATATATCCACACATGTATCTGAGTTTCCGATTAATACAATTCTAGCATGGATAATAAACGATTATCATGCATATGGAAATATGATAATAAATAATTTATTATTGCCTCTAGGGAATATTTCCAACATCGGGGCATGCGACACTTCAGGCCATCTTCTATGGCTTTGCCCAGAAGCTAATTCAAGCGCGCCTCGGGCCTAGGGGCTGCTATCGGCGTTCTGGGAACGGGGGTACCTAGACCTCCCAGCCTACGGCTAAGGGCGTGACCCGCTTCGACGGGATGGTTCGTCCTAGTGCGACCTCACACAAGGACAAGGCCCTCGCGGGGGTCACTCCCTCACGAGGAGAACGATACCAAGAACCCCATAGGGAAGAGGCCTCCCAGGCCGCCTCCCGTGGGGCAGAGATCTCAATGCCTCACTCAGCCTCGAGAGGACAATGACGACGCAAGGCGGGCCAGGAGGGCATCAGCGCACAGAGGAGACAATTTCCTCTTTGGTGCAAAGGAGGCACGGACGTACACAAGTTCCCAAAGCACCCCCAAAGGTTTAATTCCGGCGCAACAAGACCAATACCACGACTCCGCAGGACGGATGTCGTCGTCGAGCTCACCACTTCATAACCACTGGCTACTTTGCAGGCAAAGGACACCTTTCCTCACGATAAGGGTGTACTCCTTGTCCCCATTCGAGTTTGGCCGTTGTGGGATCCCTTCCCGCCATTGCAATAGGGGAAGAGGACCCGGGCCATTATAAAAAGAGGATAGGCCGCTGAGTAGAAGGGAGAGAGAGAGAGGACACCACTCAAGAATCCTCATGAGGTTGCACACCACTTTACTAGTTCGTCCACAAACCTCCTCATGAGGCAATCCACCGAAGGAAGGAGTAGGGTTTTACACTTCGCAGCGGCCCGAACCTGGGTAAATCCTGGTGTGCTAGTCCACTTCCCATGATTAAGTGAGTTTGCCGGGCTAGGTTGTTTTGTGGTGAGCATGAGGCCAGAGCTTGTGGGGAACTTCACACACGCCCGTGAGTTTGAACCTCTTTGGGGTTTTGCGGATCCTGAAATCCGACAAGGACATATTCTTAGATCTGCCAGAAAAACAGTTCGAAACAAGAACAGAGGACAAACTCGCGATGCGGTGGTCAAATCTTTAGTGTGTATACATAAGATATTTTTTCTAGGTCAGAGTACAAGTTCGGGATGAAATCGAAGTCCGGAAGGCACACAAGGGGTCCAAAGCCATCAGGGTGCCCCCAAGGGGGCGCCCCCTCTTGGCTCTTGTGGACCCCTCGTGGGTCCTCCCGACTCCTTTTTATTTTTGAACTGATATATTTTTATAATTTTTGGTGTCTTTTTACTTACCGTACCACATACCTACCCCCTTTTCAGGTTTCTCGAGTGTTCGAAAGGCTTCCTTGATGTGTTCTTTTGGTGTCAAAACTTGGAAGACCTTAGTTTCCTCATTAATGGGTGCACCTGAAATGTAATGCCTGATTCTTTTCCTGTTCACCACTCCCGGGATTTTTCCTTCAAAGTTATTAATTTTAATAGCACCGACGCGATTAACCTCCTCAACAACGTATGGGCCCTCCCATTTGGAGAGAAGTTTTCCTGCAAAAAAGCTAAAATGCGAGTTGTACAAAATCACTAAATCTCATACATTGAATTCCCATTTTTGAATCCCCTTATCATGCCATCTTTTAACCTTTTCTTTAAATAGATTAGGATTTTCATAGGTTTGTGTTCTCCATTCATCTAGTGAGCCGATATCAAATAACCTCTTTTCACCAACAAGTTTCAAATCATAATTAAGTTATTTAATTTCCCAATAAGCTTTATGTTCTAGCTCGAGAGGTAAATGACAAACCTTTCCATAGACCATTTTGTATGGGTACATACCCATAGGATTCTTATAAGTTGTTCTATAAGCCCATAGAGCATCATCTAGTTTCTTAGACCAATTCTTCGTAGATCTATTAACAGTCTTTTGCAATATTAATTTTATTTCTCAATTACTTAATTCAACTGGGCCACTAGACTGAGGATGATAAGGGGATGCAATTATATGGTTAACATCATATTTAGCTAAAAGTTTATGGAAAGCACCATGAATAAAATGTGAACCACCATGTGTTATTAAATATCTAGCGACTCCGAACCTCGGAAAGATAATTGATACGTCTCCAACGTATCTATAATTATTGATTATTTCATGATGATATATTATCATTCTAGGATACATTTTAGCATTTTTTCACCAATTTATAATAATTTTGAGCACCAACCTATTGTCTCAGTGCCCAGTGCCAGTTGCTGTTTTCTGCATTTTTTGAGTTATCAAGTTTAAAGTACCAAATGAAGTCTAATTGCCACACAAGAAAATTTATGATTTTTTCTGGACCAAAAGAAGACTTGGAAGCTTTGGAAGGTGGTTGGGAGCCTCACGAGGGCCCCACAAGCCAATAGAGCGCACCGTGAGGGGTTGATGGCTTGTGCCTCCCTAGGGCTTCTCCTGATGACCCTCTCTCGCCTATAAATTCTATAATATCCCAAAACCCTAAGGGAGCTCCCGAAACACTTTTTTTGGCCGACACAAGTCTTTGTTCCAACGGGAGGCCATCTACACCTCCGTTCCGGCACCCTGCCGGGGGGGGGGGAGATTGATCAAGGAGGGCCTCTTCATCAACCTTGCTAACCTCACCATGATGTGTGAGTAGTTCACCATGGACCTACATGCCCGTAGGTAGTACCTAGATGGCAATCTCTCTCCCTTTATCTTCAACGCAATGTTCATCGCATCTTTGCCTTGATCTATACAATGTAATCCCTTTGTATGGTGTGTTTGTTGTGATCCGATGAATTGTGAGTTTATTTTAAGATTATTCATGAAAAGTATTTGAGTCAAACTTGAATACTAAGATTCTTATTTGCATGATCATCATAGCTTCATAATGCTCTCCGATCTATAGAGATAGTTTGGCCAACTAGATTGATATTTCTTCGGTCGGAGTGGTGCATTGTAGTAGGTTCAACCCGACGAGTTTCTATATCCCAGTGAGAGAAGAGGACAAGATGCGTCTTTGTGTTGCTCCTACTAAGTATAAAATGATGGGGTTTATTCATATTGATTAAGTTTACTTTGTCTACATCATGTCATCATTCTTCAAGCTTTACTCTGTTTTACTTAATACTCTAGATGCATGTTGGATAGCGGTCGATGAGTGGAGTAATAGTGATAGGTATAGGCGGGAGTCAGCCTATTTGCTTATGGATGTGATGCCTATATATACATCATCATTGCCGTGAAAATCACATAACTATTAGATTTTCTATCAATTGCCCAATAGTAATTTGTTTACCCGTTGTATGCTATTCCTATGAGAGATGCCACTACATAAATCTATGTCCCCGAGGTCTATTCACTTATATATTCACAAACGCTATCACTGCCTTGTTGTTATTTTATTTTATTTTGCAATTTACAATTATCTACACAAATCGCTTGCAAATGATGAGATTAAGGGGCTTGACACTACTGCAAGATGGTCCAAATATGACACATCAATCAGAAACCCTTCGACGAAACTGTGTGCGATCCATCAATCGCAAACGATATAGTTCAAGCTCTGTCTCCAATGATGAAAACCATGCACGATGAAGGAACGAGAAAATATGTTTCAAAACAAAGTTTTGTTTGTGATGCATTGCATATAGTTTGTTCTTATGAACTGTTTGTGATTATGGAACATAACGGAAATGGTTAAGAAACTATATACCTGTGCATAGTGCGGCATACAGTTCACTCGGAGAAACTATTTGTGCTGATCCACAGAAGACAAACGATTTAGCCTAAGAAGGCATGTGTGATACCTGGCAAACAGTTCATTTATCATAATTGTGTGTCAAGACCAATAATAACCCAAACGGTTCATCCCGACAACCGTTTGTCTTGTGGGTACCCGACAAACAGTTCATTCATCAAACATGTATGGGAAGACGAATAATAACCCAAACGATTCATCCTAACAAACTCTGTGTGTTGTGGGCACATGATTGCTGCTAATAATTGAATGATATGTGATTTGCTCTGTTTGCACAACATCTATATGCTCTGTCTACAAAACACCAACATTATTGTTGCATAACCAACTTGAACATACAGTTCCATAAGTGACTACACAACGGTTGCCGACACTGCTCTACTTGTGGCTATCCCTCGCCGCCTGCAGGAAGGAGGCACTTCCTCATGTCAATGATCCTCCTGTACATCTCGTAGTTGGTGTACGCATCCTTGGCCGTGTACTGGATGTGTTCTTCATCCAGTTTGTCCACCCAGGTCGCGTGCCAGGCATTCTTGTCCTTGCAGCACTCAACCTTCATGTCTCTATAGTAAGGGTCGATGATGGCCGCAGCGAGGTCAACCAGGGAGTCCTTCTGCTTCTTCTTCTTGCCCCCAGAGCATGTATTGACCTTGGATGTTGACAAGCTTCTGCCAGGACAATCCCGAAGTGTTGAGAACCTTTAGACTGTTGGTGATGCCCACCGTTGCGAACCTATAGTTAGGGCTGTTGACAAACCTGACGAAACTCTTGCAAGGCCCTGTGGCCAGGTAGTAGTGGTAGACGAGCATGTGATGGCGCACGTGCAACTAGGCGATGGCAACCTTCCGATGATGCCTGGCATGACTGTCGGTATACTCAGGTCAAAGCCGACCACTTTATATTTGTCATCCTTAGCAAGCAGCTGCTCCAATGTGTTGATGGAGTTCACCACCACGACCGGGTCGTTGGTGTACACCAGCGAGAGGTCCGTCTTCCTGTTGTGTGTGTCCACTTTGACAATAGTGGCAAACTGCTGCTCGGCACTGGCAACCGCCATTGGATCCGCATGAGAAGGTTGAAGCGACGAAGAGATGTGCATCCTCTCTGTATTATTTGCCGTCGTGGGTGTGCTTCCTGGGTTGTGTGGCACAATCAGAAGCTGGAAGAGATGCAGGTAAATGGCCACATCAACCACATGGCAGCGCTTAACTGCATGGTGGTGCCAGGAGCGGCGCAACCACTAGCATATGGCTCTCCAAACTTGCATGATCATTCGTGCGTGGACGCCAGTACAACGGTCGGGCGCACACGAACGTGAGCACAGCGCGTCGAGGCTGCATCAACCGCCTCATGCATACATTCATTCATGGGGGTGCATATATAACGACCGTTTGCTTTGTAATAAAACGCAAACGATTGTTAATTATTAACCGTCTGCGTACTTTTCATTTCTACCATCTCCGTCCGGTCTTTTTACCATGTTGCCGCACAAGGATTCCGGTGCATGCTTCGGGAGCGCACAAGTTTCCCACCCGGCATGCCAAAATGCCCGTTCCCATGATGCTTCAAGAGCACACAACATTTCTTTTGCACTTCCTATTCCCGTGCAACCGCGTAGGAATGTGCACAAGCTTCCCGTTCCCGCGCATGAACGCGTGCAAGCTCCCCATTCCCGCGCATGAACACGCACAAGCTTCCCGCCCTGCTCATCTTGGCTGCCTGCTTTATAAACCCTCATGACCGGCCTCTCCACATTGCATTCATCCCCTCCCTGCCTGTAGCTTCCCAAGTTTGCTTCTCCCCTATCGCCAATGGCACCCGTCCATCGTCGTCGTTCCGCCACCCCGCCAGAGGGCAGCTCCAGCTGGGAGGCTCCACCACATCGGTGGTGCAGTACCCGAAAGCATGTAGTGTGTGTGGCGTCCTTGTTGGCTGTGAGCACGACACCCACCACATGCTCCTCCACATATACCCGAAGGCAGCTGCTGCCGGTGACCGGCATCACCACCACCCCAACGTCAGCCTCTATTTTGCCGCCCCACCAGCTGCGTCCTTGGCCACCACGACACCAGCGTCCGCCTTGGCAGCCACCCTACGGTCAATCGCCTGGGCCATCACCCGCTCCGCTACCGTGGCCCGAAGGCGGGAGGAGGAGGCCACCACCGAAGGACAGCCGCTCGGCTTTTGCATCAGTGGCCTAGAGCGTTACATCAACTTCCTACATGAGGAGGAGGAGCGCCAGATCGAGCATGCACAAAGGATCACCACCGTTGTGGCCGTAGCAGACGCCACAACTATGGCGCAGAATGAGGCGATCTACGCCGAGTCCCGCCGCTAGGAGGAGGCGCGTCAGGAGCGGCAGAGGGCAGCAGCGACAACCAACAAATTCAACTCCTCCAGCTCGTCGGTAGGATTCTCCTCCTCTACCTCTTACTGAACACGCTCGACAGAGGAGAAGGCTACTAGCACTAGCACGAAGCCCTTCTAGAGTAGTATTTAGGGGCTATTTTGGTGAGTTCATCTAACTATAGATATAGTTGAACTGTACCACGTACTTTAAAGTAGCTAGTATATATAGTTGAACTAGCTATTTCAATATGTGGTTGGCAACAAATGGGGAAACGTTTGTTCAATTCAGCTATCTATGTTTACTGAAAATCAGTTGCAAAATTGCACCATAATAGTGATTTTGTTCCTACAAAATTGGACAAATCTCCATGTGTCCAATTTCACAAATGAAAATTTACCCAATATGACAAATTCGAATCTTACCTGACTCCTACTGCCAACGCATCGATCGGTGCTTACATGGGGTGCTTAGTGTAATAGATGTCTTAGCAACTAAAGTACACAATGCATTGCAACTAAGGTCCCTTCATTTAATCATTTAGCAACTAAACTCTTGCATGGATTGATGAGTTTCTTTCATTTAAGTGTTTTTCCAACGTTCATGCGCCTGGCATTGTTTCTTCATGTGGTCACCAAACTCATATATCTCCTTAATTACCTCCCCACATCAGATTTTTTTTGCAGCAACAGAAGTTGTAGCACCAGGAAGGGCACCCGAGTCATCATTCACAATCGTTTGCGATGACGCAATGAAAAATTTCTTTGCGCTAGATTTTTGCTTGGCTTAGTAGGGAAGGCACAATTGCCCTCAGTTTGCATATGGGTATTCAGTCTGAAACGTCTTTGACGAATGGCAAAGGACACACCACCCCGATGAGCGTGCGAAGGACACTGCTCGCACGCCACCCGTGTACTCAAACACCTGTCCGCTTTCTACCTCCTTTTCCATCCAGATAGCGACACGTGGCCCGCATGTAAGGTCTGTAGAATGTCCACAAATTATAAATAATACGCCCATTTGCGATGGTAACGTGACAGATTTTTGTTCCAAAATGCCTTTGTTGGCTATTAATAATGCTTGCTCTTTCTCTCAAAGTGGACACTAAAAATAGCACAACATATTTACGCTTTATATGATGAGGCCCTGCCCAACATTGACCTTTTGACTATAGTTTATATTTGAATTATGTACATTAAATGTACATAAAACACAATTAATGTATAAAAAAGCCATACAAACCGTTAATAATTTAATATGTTTGAAGTACACACCTAGTGCTTTATGTCATTTCTAGGAAAAAATCAAGGAGAGAAGAGGCATCGAATGCCCTTTTTCACCGGTAGATGTGGCATGCATATATATGTTCCCTAACAGAATACTGGACGCAGCTTATTGTTGTATGAAAACCTCATGTTTATAAGAGGCTTCTTACAAAATATGGCCAACTTGGTATTTCTTTACAACGCCATATGTGTGCCTTCACATGACACCATCCCATGTTCCATGAATTTCTGACAGTGTTTTGTATTTATGAGAATTTTGAAACCATGTTTCTTGATATTTGTGGCCGAGCCAACATGCTTAGATGTTTGAAATTCGTTCTCATTTCTTGCATGTGACCTAACACATACGCATATATGATTTTTCAACCGATTTTGCCGCCCAGGACCTTGTGATTGTAGATCAAATTTGAATTATGCACATTAAATAATGCACCGAAAACACAATTAATGCATTTAAAATCCAAATGATCCCTTATTTAATCATATTTTTGCACTTCGCACATACATATGTCTATGTTATTTATATAAATAAAATCAATGAGAGAAGATGCATCTGATGTATTTTTGCCCGCATATGTGGCATGCATATATAATGTTCCCTATCAAAACCACAAAGCTTCTTGTGAGGAGCTCCGATTTGTAAGGGGGTTGTGCAAGAACATGTCCAATTTGGACAGATTTTTTACCACGACATGTGTGTGCCCCTTTCACGACACGATGCCAAGTCTCATGAATTTCAGATGAGTTTTGGATTTACGGAAATTTGAAAACCAAACATCTTGTGTGGGATCTAATTAAACATGCATCCATGGAAATGTATATTTCCAACCTATTTTTCATGTGTTGGACCTTGAAATTGTTGTTCAAATTTGAATTATGCACATTAAACGACTAGAAAACTCAATTAACGTGTTAAACAGGTTTCACAAACCCTGGAAAAACCCAAAGTTTAGCATGACTCTTAGAAAGTTGCTCTGTGGGTGACTCCAGAAATAAATGCAGGCCACAAGAGACAACGGATATTGTTTCACATATAAAATGTGAACTTTCCTTTTTGGAACACATGACTTTCATGTGAGAACCTTCGGTGTGTAAGAGGCTTTGTGCCAAAACTTGTTCAAAATTGGACAATTTTTATTACCACAACACACACAATAGGGCAATTGATGGCACCGTGCACAAATTTCATAAATTTTTGTGGAGGTTTGCATTTACATGAATTTCAAATTAAGTTTCTAGATGTTTGTTGTCGAGCCTCGTGTCGTAGATATATATGTTTGAAATTCATTCCCATTTATTGTGTGGGACCTAAACATGCAGCGAGTGAAACATATATGGTTTTTCGACATATTTTCATGAGCTGGACCATGCAGCTATTGTAGTTCAAATTTGAATTATATATATGCACATTAATTGAATGCCTACAAAACTCAATTAATTAATGTACTTAAAAGGCCAAATAAACCCTGTAAGACTCCATTGATTCGCATGACACATTCACGTTACTCTATGGAGACTCGAAATAAATTCAAGGCGAGAAGCGACATCAGATGTTGTTTCTCACATGAAATGTGAACTGTCCCTATCGGAACCACATGACTTCTTTTGAGAATCTTCGGTTTGTAAGAGGTTTGTTCCAAAACTTGTCCCGAACTAGGCATTGTTTTTACCATAACACACAGGCGCCATGACATCACACCATGCCAAGTTTCATGAATCCCTCGTGATATTTGGATTTACTGGAATTTGAAAACACGACTTTTCAAAGTCTATGGCCGAGCCAAAATACCATGAGGTTTGGAATTCATTTAATTTCCATGTCTTGCATGGGACCAAAACATGTATCCAATGACAAATAGTTGATTTTCAACCCATTCCGGTGCCCTCTAGTATGTGCTTAATAAAGTGCATTTCAAATTTGAACTAAGCACATGAAATGTCCCAAAAAATCTTTAAATGTTTTAAAGGGGCCTAAACATCCCTGAATTATTCCATATTTAACACACAGTCCAATAGTTGCAAGTTCACTGAAGATAAATGTCAGTGCCATCCAAACACATTCGATTGCCAATGTAACTTCATTTTTAGTCTCAAAGCAATTTGAAAATAAAATACATCACAAACAGTTCTTGATCATGAAACGCATGTGATGTGGTATGAAAATATCTTGGGCCAATCCTCATATATGGCTTAGGCTGGAAGCTTCAGTCCACCGTCGACGCGTCAACCACACGGTGACATTTGTTCTGCAAGACCAATTTACAGTTCAAGCTTCACCGGAGAAAGATGGGGACGTGGATCTGCATTGTGAGGGAAACTTCAGCGACCCACTCCGGCCCGAGCACGGCTACATCATCCATGAACGCGTTCACAACATCCTTGAGCATGGCCGTGCTCTCCGATAGGGCGGTTGCGGCTGCCGAACGGGCAGATGCTGCATCTGAGATGGCGGCAAAAACATCTGCGGCCGGGATAGCAAATGGCAAGAACGACACAATAGTTGTCCGTTCCTCAGCGACCACCATAGCCATAATGGCGGGTGCCCATGCCTTGCCGATGTCGCCGACGCCTAGCTCGTGGCAGTCACTACACAAATAGCATCGACCTTCTCCGACAACGATCGGCAACCTACGTCCAAAGAGTTGGAAATCGCCGAGAGCGCTCGGGAAGCCGTCGGAAGCCTCCCTTGCCAAGATGGAGACCTTTAATGCCCGGACCGCGGCCGGACACACCAAACTTGTGGCGGACTTTTCCAAAGAGATGGCGGACGTGGACGGGGAGATGCTTGCAGATTATGTGGCGATGGATGCCATGGAGCCCCTTCCTCTGGAGGTCGTAGGGTGCGAGCTAGTCATGTAGGATGCGGCGGAGATCGGCGAGCGTCAGACAGAACATTAGCGGTTGTTTAGAACGCTAGTCATTTGTTAGAGTAATGTTTAGGTCAACTAGCTCTGTTTAATTGCTCGACTAAGTAGGCGCGGGCTGTGGTGTAGGATCTTTTATGTAGTACCCAAATTAGCAATTGATGCTAAATTATGCGATGACGTGGATGACCACTGTAACCAAGGAAATTCAGACCAAAAATTTGCCGCCATATCCCCATTCCATCTTCCAATTGAAAATAAAATTGAAGTTCATCACACACATTTTTTGGAATGAACCGCATGCAATGTAGTACCCAATCTTATGTCCAAAGCTTGGAGACAAACATTTGCATGTCCAAGTTCATCACACACAGGGTATATCACAGGCTTCGTTTGTGATGTGTTGATATCGAGAACTATTCTAAAAAAATTGCACGTTCAAGTTCATCCCACACGGTGTATAAATCAGGCTTCATTTGTGATGTTTAGATATCACACATGGTTCCGAATAAGGGACTGTGTCCGACGGTGCTTGGCGCACCAGTTTTTCACTAAACCGAATGAAATTTTTGTGCTGTCGCGAAAATATCTACCTCCCTCGCCCCCCGGTACCAATCAAAAGCCACATTTCCCCCTTTTCCTCTACCCTTCTTAGTTCAATCCTTCATTGCTTGCTTGTAGTGCTGCCTCCTCACCGGCGATGCTCCTTCCTGCTACTCGGCCTCATCCATCTAGTCAGGCAATCCACACCTCCCCAATACCCCCTCACCCCTCCTCCTCCATCCCACATGGCCCGACCGCCGGTGCGACACCTTCCACCCAAATCACCGCCCCATCCTCATAATAATCTCCGCCGAAAGCCATGGTGCACGCAGTATAGTCAGGATCTCAAAGAGCATTTGGTCGGAGAGAAGCAAATCGCGGTTGCACACGCAGATGAGGCATCTATGGCTTCCATGCGTGCTGACCTCCAGATCTTGGAGGAGCATCTCGCCGTCGACCCCTCGTGCGCTGACAGCGCCACGCGGTTGGCTGTTATAAACGACAAATCGTGGTCTTTCCTCGATGGCACCATCGATGCATTCTATGAAGACTTCGTTGTGTTTTCTCAGCGTGCTCGTAAGTACCTCAACTCCAAAGTCGACATGTAGGTGCCGGGGTAGGATCAGGCCACTCACCACTACGAGGAGTGCACCCATGGTGTGGAGGCCTCGCCCTCTTCCAAGTTGATGGATAACGGTGTCCTGGACTAGGGGGTACTCACCACGTCATCTCCTGACAGGTGGGTCGAGACGAGGACCCCCAGGGCGGTTCATTAATGGGCTAGTTCGGACAGCCCATGATGCATACGAGGAAGATTCCAGAAGACATGGTGATCAAGACAAGGACTCCTCTCCATCGACATAGCCGACTAGGACTCTTTTTATCCTAGGCCTCTGGTGTGTTAGATAAGCCGAGGCGAGGCTAGTCATTAGGGACAATGAGATCATCATACGAGCATAGCTCTTAGGGTTTAGACCACTAAATACGACCTGGAGGTAGATCAACTATGTACTCAGTACACCATCATCAATACAAACAAAGCAGGACGTAGGGTTTTACCTCCATCAAGATGACCCGAATCTGGGTAAATACCGTCTCCCTTGTCTCATGTTACCCATCGATCCAAGACTCACAGATCGGGACCCCCTGCCCGAGATCCGCCGGTTTTGACACCAACATTGGTGTTTTCATTGAGAGTTCCGCTCTGGGTCGCTGGAAGGATTGATGGCTCGTCTGCATATTGTAGTTTTTCTAGACAACAAATTTGTCTTCGTCGTCCCCGTTTCCTCAAGCGTCACTTTGACAATTGCTTCAGTGGAATGTTGCGGAATTCTATCTACAACAAACCTGCAAAATTTTGTCTCGTTCCGATGGAGGAATCTACCTCAATCTCTGATATGCCAGAGCCATGTCGAATCTGGATGGGAATCTGGATGTGTTTAGGGTGAGGTTTCTAGTATATAGCTCGAACATCCGTTGAAAAATCCCACCATTCACCAGTTGTGGAATTCCTATAGCGATCACCTCACAAAATTTTAGTTCGATCCGACCATCCAAACTCCGGGAAACGTCCGATGAGTACAACAAATTTTGAATCGATTTTCTGCGCGAAAACAAATCCGACCCGAGTTCATGTTTTTCATAAACAAGTTGTCAGACGCCCTTTTGAAGGAAATTTTCTCATCATATCGGTTAGCCGACCAATGGTTCAGCATCGCGAGTGCCGAATAATCATGAAGATAACCTTGTAATCCGCAGGTTATACGGGTCGGGCGTTTTGTTGCTTTATCAATTCAGCATTGACCGCGTCACGAATTCCGACCTACGTCGGCATTGCCACGTCGTCGCTTTTTCAAGCCGACGCCCACCATGCCAACCTGCTTTGACACGTTGGCTTGCATGGGGCTCTAACGTCATCTTAGCGACCTGCTCCGTCACCTGGGCTATATTGGGGGCTTCGTCATCTCCTCATCAACCTGCTCTGGGGACTTCGTCATCACTAGCCGACTAGCTTCGACACCTCGGTTGGCATGAGACTTCTACGTCACCAGCCGACCTGCTTTGACACCTTGGCTGGCCGGAGACTTCGGTGTCACCAACCGACCTCCTTCGACACCTCGGTTGGTATGAGACTTCGGCGTCACCAGCCAACCTGCTCCGTCACCTAGGCTATATCGAGGGCTTTGACATCTCTTCATCAACCTACGCTAGGGACTTCGGCGTCACCAGCCAACTAGGTTCGCCATGTTAGCTGGACCGGGGACTTCGCCTCACCACATCGACCGTGGATCATCGCCACTTCTTCAAGCCGAACTCTTATCTCAGCCACCTCGGCGCCAAGGCCATATTCTTTTAATTATTTTCTTCACTTAAATTAACTAAGTAGAAGAATATTTTTTTTAAATGTTACCTTTATTTGTTATTACTCCTGGCTTGCACTATATTGTGTGTGCAGGTAATCGACTTCGGCTGTGTCATGTGGTCACCTTGGCGTGCCTACATTGTCGTCCCGCGTCCATCAATCAAATTGTGTCGTCGACATGGTCGACGGATGTGGGGGATTTACCGTCACGCTGCCGAACTACTCCATCTGCTTGACTGGACTGGGGGTTTCTCCTCGGCCCTTCGGAAGTGTTTTGTTGTCACTTCATCAAGTTGAGCTCTTCTTTGGCTACCTCGTGACCGACTTGGGGGCTGGGACCTTGACCCACTACAAGCTCGACACACGTCACAAGCACATTAACCAGCTAAGTCGCTCTCATGCTCAACTTTTTTAAAATTTTAACTTTTGTTTGGTTCGACCAAGCATTATATTTGTGTTAAATAAAAAAGTTTGTTTATTAAAAAAACTTTCTTTTCCCATGATAATTGGGGGCTTCGTCGTCATGCTACCGAACTACTCTACTCTGTTGGACCGGGGGCCTCGCCGCAACAACCATGTTGCGTTGCCCCTTCTCGATCCGACATCTTCGCTCGATTACCTCGGGCTTGGGGGCTGTGACATCGGCCAAACCGAGGACTACATCTTCGTACCACCAGAACCCCGAACCGCATCGAGCACATTAACCAGCGAAGTCGTTTTTGTGCTTAGCTCTCCGTGAAATTTTACTTTTTGTTCGGTGCAACCAAACATTATATTTTTTGTTAAACAAAAAAAACTTTGTTTGTTAAAAAATTATTTACCCGATTTAACCGGGGGCTCTTAAATTTGTATGAGCCGTTTTAGAATAACTGTGTTTTCTTCTTAGTTGTTGCAAAGTCTTTTTCTACTACTCCTTTTTCCAACACTAGCGTGTGGTCAAAGCCAGATAGCATGGTTTCTTTCTAAAGCCACTCGAGTTTAGTTCGCTAAACAAGCCTCAAAGAAAAACTCCGCCTTAGGGATATGGAGGTTGAAGCCAAAGGCTGACCCGCTCGGAGTCTGGAGATCGGATGTATCATGAGCACGACCGAGGCACAAATTAAATTTTACACCAATTTTTGATTGGCACAATTTTCTTTTGTCTAAACATAAAGTTTTTTTTGCATAAGTTTTTTGTTATTTCCTAGCATAAATCTTGCAGTACAATGCCAGATGCATTTCAAGCATCGACAATATTAAAGGGGGTCTACGGTTGACACTAAACCCACCAAACACCGAGGTATTCCATGCAGTCCTCGACAAAATGTCCTTGGTATTTCACATTTATATGCATTTATTTCGAGTTGTATCTTTGGTGTATAGCTGGATTGCCCGGCTCCTGTGCTTACCTCTTACGTTTCTGCTTTGTTCGGCTAAGGGGTAAAGGGGGAGCCACTGCGATTGTCACTTCTGGTTTAATTGCTAAGTATCTTAGTTGGAGAAAGCCGAAAGCTCAGTGTCACAACAAGTGTAAATCGATCAGCGAACCGTAGGTGGTGTTCAACCAAATATAGTCGATCAATATTATCCGAGTAAAACGAAGGGTCATTCTTTCTTGAAAAGGGCAAGTTGTGGGTGGTTCGACCTCGAATAATCCGAGGAGTTTACGTATACCGAGGGCTATTAAGTTGCCCCCAAACATGTGCTCCTATGACTAACTGAAAGTTAGAAATCCCACATATCTGATTGCCTTTTTCCGCTAACAGAATCGCCTCCGGTGTAACATCCCACAATTCCATTTTGGAATGTTATGAAATATAGCTATGCATCATCATCACATTGTTTGAATGAAATGAATTGTTGAAGTTCTTCTTTTAAAATTCTGAAAGACCACTTTCATTTTCTCCATATACTTGTTTCTCCTATTTGAAAACCCCTGGAAATATTCATAAAAAGAGAGGAGTAACATGACACTCCACACCAAGGGCATCTTTGTGAAATATTTGAACAATAAAACCAGGGGGTTATTTGAAAATTTATTGCAAAAGAATTTAAAATCAATTTAGGCATTTTCCGATTTTTTTTAAAGTATTCATTTTGGCCATGAAAAAATGTTCATTAAATAGCATTTATTCCCCTGATCAATTTGATATATATATCTTCAATTGTTGGAAAGGTTTTGAATGCCTTAATGAGATTTCAATTCTCTGGAAATTAGAAAAGGAAACGAAATTAAAGTTTTAATTAATAAACCGGCCGGCCCACCGACCTTAACTCCCCGAGATCCCTTCGGATTAGTCACCGACGCTGCTGACGCTGCCCCCTCCCTCAATGACAAGCGTACCCCACCAACCGACCGCGCCATCCCCGCGCTCGTCTTACTCCCCGTGCTTCCGACCTCGCCGGAGATCTCTCCCGCCCCGGATCTCGCTCCCCTTTCCATCTCCCGACCCCGCGCCGCGCCTATAAGAAGCCCCAGCCTCACTGCACTCCGCTCCACCCCCGAATGCCCTTGCCCTTGCCCGAAAACCCCATCGCACCACCTCGTCGGAGTTTGGCTAACAGCGGAAGCCCTCCGAGCACGTGGCTGTCGCCTCCGTCGTCCCCAGCCCCAACTGACGCCACCAATCGTCGCCGGAGCTTTGCCTCCGTCGCCTGGACCTTTCGAATGCCGCCCTCAACCACCGCACCACTGTCTTCGGTCACCTCCGACGTTCGGCCGCCGTCGACACCGCCGGAGCCCCGACCTCCTCCTCTGTAAGGCACCCCCTCCCGTAGCCATCGGATCTAGGGTTAACGAATCAGATTAGAAGTTTTGAAATGGCGAACCGTTATCCTTTACGCTTCAGTCGTCCACTCGCAAACACCCGCATGCACGCGCTTTCAACCAATAGGAAGCCGCCACGTCATCCCCATCCGTTAGCTAAGATTTTTTCTTTTTCTGTTTCTCCTTTAGAAAACAAAAGGATTCTTGTTTTTATTTTTGTTATATCTTTTAAAGTATTCAGTGTTTTTGATTGATTCTTTGTGCAACATGTCACAAATTTCATGTAGTTTCTGTCTGTAGTCTTAGTTTTCAAATTTGACCTTGTAATTTTTTTTAAAATTTCATCAAATCACTAAAACTTGAATAACTTAAGTTTAGAAATTTATTTTTTAGTGATTCTTTTTTCCACTGTTTTGTATTAGTTAGGTTTATCATCCAGCACTGTTTGAGAATTTTTAGGATTTTTAGATTAGGGTTTTTAGTAAAAACAGATTCTATTTAGTTTGTTCTTAGTGTTTATTTGTATTGTTTTTATTTTAGTTTATTTTGATTTTTGTTTTAGTTTAACTTTTTATTGTAGTTTCTTTAGTTCTGTTGTTCAACATTAGTTGATTATCTTCTGATAATAAAAATAATTTAATTTGTTTTGTGCTCTAGTTTAAATAGGTAAACCTTGTTTTCACCATTAGTATTGTTTAGAAAAATGTTTTGTAGTAATCTTGTTTGCACAATTTTTTTATAATGAAATACTTCCTTTTTTCTTATAAAAGTTTTGTATTTACTTTTCTGTTATCTATTGGTAAATTGCTGAAAACCAATTTGTCTTATTATGTCTTAGTAGAAATTTTGCCACCAAAACTTTTAGAGTCTTCTAGTTTAAGTTGTTTTGTTTCTTTTGATTGTGCTAGTGATTGTGGTAGTATATTTTTGTTTACCTTGTTGTTGTGTAAATTGTATGGTGTTTATGCTTATTGTGTGATTTGTTGGATTTGTTAGATCATCCGGAGTGCGAGGCTTGTTATCTAGAGTTACTTGAGTACGAGGATAGTCAGCAAGGCAAGTCACTTTGATCATATTTACCCATGTTTTTATTGCATTAGTTCTACCATCTCCCGAAATCCATGCAAAGTAGGTAATTGGAAACTTGGTTAATTGATGTAGTATCATGTGGTAGGCTTCCCACTCACCCTTTGACACTTTGGCCCCGGGAAACGTTGATTTAAATTTTGCGATGCTATTAGTAGACGGGGTTGGTTGAGTGTCTCATGAGAGTTGTGAGATAATAATTAAAAGACCTACTCGATGATAAAGACTTCAAGACTCCGAGTTTTCAACATACCTCTGGGTGGATGTGGTTGAACGGCACCCTGGAGAAGCCAGTGGTTATCCTAGGTGTTGCTTGAGAAGTCCCAGTATTCACGCGGAAAGGTCCACCCAGGCACAAAGATATGGATGGATGCATCAAGACCCAAGGCTTAGCTGCACAGCCACAAGTCATTATGGGCTATGGCTTGGTTGGATATCGTGGTGACCCTGGACAGGCGGTGCTACGAGATGTAGAAGAACGGTAGGAAAGGATGGGCATCGACAGAGTCTCAGGGAAACCCTTTAGAAGACCATGTTTTGGTCACCCGTTTCTCAAACACCCTGAAGTACAAGAAATTCAACGGAAGCGATCAAATCTTGTGGGGAACGTGTGCAAAACTCTGTAGAGTACCCAAACCTAATCGATTAGTTGTTTCCATGGTCATGGACAACTTGAGCCAAAGGAACTGAAACTATCTGGAATTCTCAACACAAAGTATTATATTGATATGGGTATTAATGACAACTTGGGTATGAGAATTGGTTGGTGGAACCATCTCATTAATCAACCAACAATGTAGTAATAACTTTTGTTTTGCCCTGTCTTGTTGTAGGAAAAATTAGCTTTATGTAAAAACTTACTACCCACCTGCCATATATGCATATAGAATAGCTGATTACTTTTGCCCCCCTTTTGTGACATTGCCGGCATATTCAATATGCTGACCTACACGGCTACAATGTATCATGTTGCAGAGTATTTTTCCGACCAGGAATGAGGATACGCTCTACGCTCGGTGAGATGCCCTTGGAGTCAGATGGACTCATCTACCTTTGAAGCTTCCGTAAGACTTTGGTTTAGTTTATCTCATGAGTTGGCCTTTAGCCACTTTATTGTAATCTTTATTGTAATAAAGAACTAGATATGAGATTTTTCATTAATAAAGTTGTGTGATTTCCCTTTGATATATACATTGATGTACCGTGTGTGTACCAGCATGATCTTGGGATGGTACGGAAACACCGGAGATTCGACCTTTCAGGTCGGCTCGCTACAGAAATGGTATCAGAAGACACGCTGACCGTAGGACGTAAACTCTTGGATTGGAAAAAACCATAGGAAAAAATTCATTTTCTATTGTCTTTCAAATTCTTATATTCTCATCTGCTCATTTCTGACTTCTCTTCGATTTTCCAACCTTTCTAGATGGCCACCTTCACCCCAGTTTTGTTCACGGAGTTTTGCGAGCCTGACGCGATGATGCCCTTTGGCAAAGAGCTGGTGAAGATCGTCAGGGACGTAAGGATTGCTTTACCATGTATCACCGGGACTCCTATCATGTCTTTTCCACAAGACGGTCGCTACAGGATCGAGGTGCACATCCCCGGAAAGACCTTTGGAAATCGTAATGAACCCATCGACTTCAAGTTTGTGGCACCCAACTGGATCCTTCGGAGGGACATGGCGATTCACCATGCCCTCGGACGTATTTAGGAGGAATATATGGGTGGTCCCATTTCGCCAAGCCTCAGCATGGTTTGTCGCAGACATGCCAATGGAAATATCATAATCACCCCCACTGAAGACTCCACGATTTCCTATATCCAGACTTTGGAGACTCACATTAGGACTTTGGAGCTTCGGGTACATGCAGACATGAAGACGATCAAACAGTTGATGAACCGCGAGCTTGACCTCGAAGCTGACATACGAGAAGCCAATTACGAGCATAAGCATGAAGTGAAGGACTTCTTGGAGAGGATCGAGAAGCTGAAGACTCGCATTGCAAATCTAGAGGAACAACTGGACGTGGGAGAAAATCTTCACCCATAAGGAGACATGGCTCCCTTGATCAACAACGATGATGACTATGAGGAGAGCGCCACCGGAGGAGGCCACATTACCATGGACTTTTGAGGAGAACTTTAGCAATGCCCTCCATGTATCTTTTATTTCATCGTAAAACGTAGGACGATGTCTAGTTTTATTTGGAGACTTGTATCTCGATGTTTGAACCTTGAGTTGAATGAATGAATGAGTGTTTTGGTGTGATATGTTTGTTGCATTGCATATGGGTAGTGAATTTTTCCTTTAGGCCCTTGTTCTATTCTAATTCTCACCTCTCTAGAAACAGCAAGATGCCTCCATGCCGTGAGCCCGACTTCACCTTCGCGCTGGAACTCGCACAACTCCTCCAACAGCAGAATGCCCTGATGCAGTTGTTGATCCAGAAGCAGACCAACAACCACAACAACCACCCTCCACCTTAGGGCGACAACCTCACCCATTTTCTGAGGCTGAATCCACCGACGTTCTCCAGCAGCACTGAACCCATTGTGGCAGATGATTGGCTTCGCAAGATGGAGAGGGAACTCATTACCGCTGGATGCATTGAGGCTGAAAATGTGCGCTTTGCCGCCCATCAACTTGAGGGGCCAGCAGCTTCATGGTGGGAGAACTACACCATCACGTACCCCATTGCTGGTGTGACTTGGGAGCAGTTCAAGCTAGCTTTCTGCACCGCTCATGTTTCAGCTGGAGCCATGAGTCTGAAGAAGCGCGAGTTTCGCAACTTTTGTCAAGGGAATTGTTCCGTGGCCCAGTATGTGGATGAATTCAGCACGTTAGCTCGCTATGCAGCAGGAGATGTAGCCAATGATGTAGCCAAGCAGGAGAAGTTCCTGGAAGGACTCAACGATGAGTTGAGCGTGCAACTGATGGTAGCTACTTTCAACAACTACCAGGAGCTAGTAGATAAGGGCCTCATTTTGGAGGGAAAGTAGCAGCAAATTGAAAACCGCAAGAGGAAGTATGGACAGGGGAAATCTAACTCTGGAGCTCAATAGAAGCCTCGGTACTCCCCGTACTCAGGGAATACCGGATCAGGGACCGGTAAGTATGAAGGACACACTCATGCCGTGCACAACCACGGAGGCCACAACCATGGGGGAAGAGGGAATAATCGTCCCAACAATGGCAACTTCAAGAATGGCAATGGAAGTGGAAATGGCAACCAGCACCGTCCCGTTCCAGCTCAGAAGGATCTGAACCATATCACCTGCTTCAAGTGCCAGAAGACAGGGCACTATGCCACTGAATGTCCCCAGAACAAGCAGGGAAATGGAAACGACAACAACAACGACAACTCATCAGCTAGGAAGCCAAATCTTCCCCATGCTCAGGTGAACCACATTGATGTGGAGGAAGTCTATGATCAGCCCGAGACTGTGGTTGGTAAGTCTTTATTGCATTCACGTCCAGTTATGTTACTTTTGATTCTGATGCAACTCATTCATTCATATCAAGGGTAGTTGTGGAAAAGTATGGTTTTCCCACCAGAACCCTTAGTCAGCCCGTTAGGGTCAGTTCCCCATGAGGCATGATGATGGCAAGGATAGGATGCCACGCCTTGAAACTCAATATAGGAAACCATGTTTTTCCCACCGACCTCATCGTCTTAGAATCCCAGGGATTAGATGTAATCCTAGGCATGGATTGGATGACCAAGTATGAAGGAAACATTGATTGCACCAGCAAGTCTATTTTGCTCACCACCCTAGGAAACAAGAGGATTAAGTATGTATCCCGACGCACACAAAAGGGTACTCGAGTAAATTCCCTTACAGGAGTTGTTTAGGAGGAAGTGCCGGTGGTACAAGACTTTCCAGATGTATTCCTGGAGGAATTACCAGGCATGCCACCAGATAGAGAGATTGAGTTCTCGATAGAGTTACTGCCAGGAACAACCCCAATTTCCAAGAGACCCTATTGGATGCCCGCAAATGATTTGGAAGAAATCAAGAAGCAGATTAAGGAGTTATTGGACAAAGGGTATATTCACCCAAGTTCTTCACCTTGGGGAGCCCCAGTTCTTTTGGTGGAGAAGAAGGATAAAACCTTGAGGATGGTAGTCGATTATCGTGCATTGAACGAGGTGACTATCAAGAACAAGTACCCTCTATCGATGATTAATGACTTGTTCGATCAACTAGTGGGAGCCAAGGTGTTCTCCAAGATCGATCTTTGATCAGGGTATCACCAATTGAAAATTCGTGAATAGGATACACCCAAAACAGCCTTCACCACAAGGTATGGCTTATATGAGTATACAGTCATGTCTTTTGGTTTGACTAATGCTCCTGCCTATTTCATGAGTATGATGAACAAGGTGTTTATGGAATATCTGGACAAGTTTGTTGTGGTGTTCATCGATGACATATTGATATTCTCCAAGAGCGAGGAAGAACACAAGGAACACTTGCGTTTAGTTCTAGAGAAGCTTAGAGAGCATCAGTTATATGCCAAGTTCAGTAAATGTGAATTCTGGCTGACGGAAGTCGGATTCCTTGGACATGTTATTTTTGAAGATGGAATAGCAGTGGACCCCGCTAAGGTTGAAGCAGTCACCGAGTGGAAGTCACCCACCTCAGTTAAGGAGATCTGTAGTTTTCTCGGACTTGCCAGATATTATCGGAGGTTCATTGAGAATTTCTCAAAGATTGCCAAGCCCATGACGGAATTGTTGAAGAAAGAGTCTAAGTATATTTGGACTGAGGAATGTGAAGCCAATTTCCAGGAGTTGAAGAAACGTTTGGTCACAGCCCAATGCTGATTTTGCCAAATATTCGGAAGGACTTCCAGGTTTATTATGATGCTTCGCGTCAAGGACTTGGAGGAGTACTCATGCAGGAGGTAAAAATTGTAGCCTATGCATCCAGACAGCTACGACCTCATGAGTTGAACTATGCCACCCATGATTTGGAGCTAGCAGCCGTAGTGCACGCACTCAAGACCTGGAGACACTTCCTTATCGGAAATAGTTGTGATGTTTACACTGTTCATAAAAGCCTGAATTATATCTTCACGCAGAAGGAGTTGAACCTCAGACAGAGGAGATGTCTAGAGTTAATCAAGGACTATGACATGAGATTGCATTATCATCCTGGAAGGGAAAATGTTGTAGCAGATGCCTTGAGTCGGAAGAGTTATGTGAACACACTCATAGCGGGAGGATTACCCCAGGAGTTAGCCGATGCTCTCAGAGAGCTCCGGCTAGAGATAGTTCCAAGAGGATATGTTGCCACACTGGAGATCTAGTCCAGTTTGACCGGAAGAATTCGTGAAGCCCAGAAATTGGACAAGGAGATAGCTGAGATAAAGCAGAGAATGAAGGACGGAAAAACTAAAGACTTTCGTGAAGATGAACAAGGAACTCTGTGGTTTGAGGACCGAATCTATGTGCCCAATGGCCCAGAGCTTAGGAAGTTGATACTTCAAGAAGCCCACGACTCACCTTACTCGATACACCCAGGCAACACCAAGATGTACTTGGATTTGAAGGAAAGTTACTGGTGGACAGGTATGAAGAAGGATATTGCCGAACATGTTGCGGTATGTGATGTTTGTCACCGAGTAAAGGCAGAACATTAGAAACCAGCAGGGTTACTCTAGCCTTTGCCGATACCCAAGTGGAAATGGGATAAGCTTGGTATGGACTTCATCACAGGATTACCCAGGACCCGTTCAGGTTATGATTCCATCTGGGTAGTGGTCGATCGCTTGACCAAGGTGGCTCATTTCATTCCAGTAAAGACCACCTATACCAGTGCTAAGTTAGCCAAGATATATATGACCAGATAGAGGAACACAATTTACCTCGAAGTTTTGGCATCAGTTACACGAAACTTTGGGTACAAGGCTAGAATTCAGTATAGCTTTTCATCCGCATACCGATGGATGGACTGAGAGAGTCAACCAGATTCTGGAGGACATGTTGAGAGCTTGTGGGCTAGACTGTGGGTCTAGTTGGGATGACAACTTACCTTACGCAGAGTTCTCATACAACAACAGTTATCAGACGAGTCTGAAGATGGCCCCTTTCGAAGCTTTATACGGAAGGAGATGCAGAACACCATTGATGTGGGATGGTGTTGGGGACCGAAATCTTTTAGGTCCCGATCTTATCCGAGATTCTAAAGAAAAGGTCAAACTGATTCGAGACCGACTCAAGATAGCCCAATCTAGGCAGAAGAGCTATGCTGATAGCAAACGCAAGGAGGTGACATATGAAGTGGGAGACCGGGCATAACTTCGTGTGTCCCCACTTCGAGGAATCAAGAGGTTTGGTGTTAAAGGAAAGTTAGCACCCAGATTCATAGGCCCCTACAAAATTCTTGAACGCAGAGGCGAAGTTGCATACAAATCGGAATTGCCGGAAGGATTGTTAGGAGTTCATGCTGTTTTTCATGTTTCCCAGCTGAAGAAATGTCACGCTGAGATGGCTGATATTCCTTTGAGAGACACAGTGCCCCTAGAGGCCATACAACTTGACAGCGACCTGACTTACGAGGAGAAGCCTGTCAGAATCCTTGAGACTGCCAACAGAATTACATGTAGCAAGATCATCAAGTTTTGTAAGGTTCTATGGAGTCACCACACCGAGGAAGAAGCCACCTGGGAATGCGAAGGCATGTAGTCTTAGTTTTCAAATTTGAACTTGTAAATTTATTTATTTTTAAATTTGATCAAATCACTAAAACTTGAATAACTTAGGTTTAGAAATTTAGTTTTTAGTGATTCTTTTTGCCACTGTTTTGTATTAGTTAGGTTTATCAGCCAGCACTATTTGAGAATTTTTAGGATATTTTAGATTAGGGTTTTTAGTAAAAACAAATTCTGTTTAGTTTCTTCTTAGTGCTTATTTGTATTGTTTTTATTTTAGTTTATTTTGATTTTTGTTTTAGTTTAAATTTTTATTGTAGTTTCTTTAGTTGTGTTGTTCAACATTAGTTGAATTATCTTCTGATAATAATTTTTTTTTAATTTGTTTTGTGCTCTAGTTTAAATAGGTAAACCTTGTTTTCACCATTAGTATTGTTTAGAAAAATGTTTTGTAGTAATCCTTTTTGCACAATTTTTTTTATAATGAAATACTTCCTGTTTACTAATAAAAGTTTTGTATTTACTTTTCTGTTATCTATTGGTAAATTGCTGAAAACCAATTTGTCTTATTATGTCTTAGTAGAAATTTTGCCACCAAAACTTTTAGACTCTTCTACTTTAAGTTGTTTTCTTTCTTTTGATTGTGCTAGTGATTGTGGTAGTATCTTTTTGTTCACCTTGCTGTTGTGTAAATTGTATGGTGTTTATGCTTATTGTGTGCTTTGTTTGATTCGTTAGATCATCCGGAGTGCGAGGCTTGTAATCTAGAGTCACTTGAGTACGAGGATCGTCAGCAAGGCAAGTCACTTTGATCATATTTACCTATGTTTTTAAATGGCTGCAACATATCATGTTGTAGAGTATTTTTCCGACCAGGAGTGAGGATATGCTCTATGCTCGGTGAGATGCCCTTGGAGTCAGATGGACTCAACTACCTTTGAAGCTTCCGCAAGACTTTGGTTTAGTTTATCTCATGAGTTGGCCTTCAACCACTTTATTGTAATCTTTGTTGTAATAAAGAACTCAATATGGGATTTTTGATTAATAAAGCTGTGTGATTTCCCTTTGATATATACATTGATGTACCGTGTGTGTACCCGCATGATCTTGGGATGGTACGGAAACACCGGAGATTCGACCTTTTAGGTCATGTCACTACATCCGGGCACCAAGACGTCGGCTAAGGGTTGTCTTGTTATTGCGGAATCACCCTGCATAACATCTACAAAGGTGTAGAAGTCGACGATGGCCCACTCTCAAATGATAAACGGTCACAAAGGAGTCAAAATAGCATATAGCATAAAAGCATTTGTATTCAATGTCTGAGTGCTTCCTTCCATAATCTTCATTATAAAGCCATAAATATGCATCAATTTGATTTAAGATTTTGGCCAAGTTGGGTTGCCTGGTTCCTGTGCTTATTCGCTATGTTCCCGATTGTTCGTCTAAGGGGTAAAGGGAGCACCTCTGTGATTGTTACTTCCAGGTCATCCGGATTAGTACCTTAGACTGGGTGAAGCCGAAAGCTAGCCATCTTAAGAATATAATTGGTTGCCAACGACGGAAGTGATTTTTTTTGGTTCATTAAAACCACAAACTATGGGAACATTTGCCGAACTAAATCCTCAATATTTTCCTCCCGCATTTATCGGAGTTGGGGTTTCATGATCATGGTCAACATGATATCCTGGGAAAAGGAACTTATAAATGAACTATTTCTCCCAGAAGATGTTTCTTACATAGTAATATAACATATCTCTCTCTGTACCTTTGTTTATAAAACCGTATGGCCGGATTGCCTTGTTTGACATAAATCTTTGCCTTTATAAAGGCTTTATAAAGTAGGACAAACACTCCTCAGCTACTGGCCAAGGAGGTTGAAGCCGATGGATGGTCAACAAAGTCTTGTATAATGCGGATATGAGCATTAATGATGTAAAGTACTTGGATACAAAGAATCATTACACATAAATTGTGTCAAACATAAGAAAGTTTGTGTCAAACAAATATCGATCCTTAATTTAACCACCCATGCCTTAAGGCTTGGGGGCTACTGCATTGCCTATTCAATGAAGCAAATTCAAAGTGCAATAGGGTTTTTGAGGAGATTCGATCCTTAGGTTGGTCGGCCGCACCCAACTCGAGTCTCGGAAACTAAAGCGTACCGCGTTTACATCTGTAACGAATGCCGCCGAGCAAGAACTTGATCCTCAGGACGATTTTGCAAATTGACCTAAGTCTCAGGGGCTACTGGGATTACTTGTTTTATTTTGATTTTTTCCTTCAGGGGCATCTCAGGTTTTAGACCGATACCGACCTTGAGGGCTACTCGCTATATATCTCGACAGAGAATAAATTGCACCAATCTAAAATATCAATAAAAAATCAGCCCGTGGTTGGGGTGGTGCACCACCTTAGAAGCAGTCCGGCATAAAGCTCGAGCGCAAGTGGCTAGCTCCATAGAGGGCATTTCCGGCATTATGCTCGGCTGAATTCGTTCAATATTTTAAAGACCGAGGTAGTTTATGACACCTAGGACGCTGATCATCGCTAGAGCTGGGATGCGGTCCGGCGTTGGAGCTCGGAAGCATTCTGTCATAAAGCTCAAGATAAAAACACTTCGGAAGTAGTCTGGCATAAAGATTGAATGCAAACGGCTGGCTCCATAAAACACTATCCCGATATTTAAGCTTGGATGAACTGCTTCAAATATTCAGAGACCGAGGTATCTTATGACACCTCTGATGTCGTCTAGCGTTGGAGCTCGGTCTCAAAAAGACACCTCAGATACAGTTCAGCGTTGGAGCTCGGACACAAGAGGATACCGCCACACAGGAAACACTTCGGACCCGAGTCATGGTGTAAAAATAATGAGGCATTAATACATACCGATAACTTAAAGGGGCTCCTCGGATGCACAACTTGTGAACACTTTGGAATCACCTTGGTGATCCTCCAGATTAGTGATGGGAAGATTTATTGAACCAGTTTTCATGACCAACAACCGAAGATGAAGAACTGTTCAGAAGAACCAAGGAGCGTCCCTAACATGAAGACCGGTTCAGGGGGCTACTAATGGTGTCCTGGACTAGAGGGTAGTCACCACATCGTCTCCTGAAGCTGGGTCGGGCCGAGGACCCCCAAGGCGGTTCATTAATGGGCCAGTTCAGACAACCCATGATGCATACGAGGAAGATTCCACAAGACTTGGTGATCAAGACAAGCACTGCTCTCCACCGACGTAGCTGACTAGGACTATTGTTATCCTAGGCCTCTGGTGTGTTATATAAGCCGAGGCTGGGCTAGTCATTAGGGACGATCATATCATCATAGATCATATCATCATACGAGCATAGCTCTTAGGGTTTAGACCACAACATACGATCTCAAGGTAGATCAACTCTGTACTCGATACACTATGATCAATACAAACAAAGAAGGACGTAGGGTTTTACCTCCATCAAGAGGGCCCGAACCTGGGTAAATACCGTCTCCCTTGTCTCCTATTACCCATCGATCCAAGACTCACAGATTGGGACCCCCTACCCGAGATCCGCCAGTTTTGACACCGACAATGGAGCCCATTATCATCGATATCTCCGACGATGAGGAATAACTTGTTTTTCTTAGCTTTATCACTTAGGGCCTATGTTCACCTAGATATGCTGGTTAAGCACATTTCGTTGAGTTGGTACCTCTGCCGCTACTGCATTTCATTTAGAAATTCTAGTGAAATGTCCAATGTAATGCTACTGCAACCTGACCTTCTAGTATGTTCTATTGTGCAATGTGGTGCTTAGTTAACTGTTTCGTTCATCTGTTGTTGTGATCATTTAACTATTTAATTTAATATCTAAAATGTGATATACGATTGTTGTTAGTACAATTTTGTATTGTTATGCATGTGACGAATAAATCGAATTTAGATGAAATAAATACATGTGCAACATATCGAATTGCAACATTTCCTACTTCTTAGCACACTTGGTTTAGATAACTGGATTTTCAGTGTGGCTCGAATTAATATGTTGGGTCCGCAATGTGTTTATTTTCCATTAACATGATCAATATTTGTCTTAAATATGTTGCAGGTGGGAAACAACGGGGGACACTGAAGTTAACCATCGAGGTTTGAGCATCCATGGTCATTTGGATATTGGCACATTATTGTGCAATTGCAGAAACCATTGTAATATGAATGTTTTTATTAATAATTTGTTGTTGCACGTGTAGGTCCCGCTGTAAGAGGTTTAGACCCACTATTCGACCCTTTCTGCATGTGGGGGAAATGAGGTATCCTTGAGTATGAGTCAAATCAAGAAGCTCATAAAGATCGTTAAGATAAAGAAACTAGGTACGAAAAGCAACAAGATGTTTGTCTACACAATGAAAAAGACATCAGTCAACTATAGGATGGTACCATCTCTTTCACCTTGTCCTTTTACCTTTGCGCCTTTTCAAAGTTTAGAAAAGATATTTATGCATATGTTTGTTTTCAGTCCTTCTCAAGGCAGTTGATCGATGATAACGTCTCAAACCACATGTATGAACAAGAGGAAATGAAGGCATTCATAGAGCACCCACGGTATAATCTTGAATTCTTCCTTAAAGAGGATGAAGGATGGGCGGGCAATCATCCACATGCATTGGCCTAAAGCTGCTAGGACCTTCAACGTCATTGAAGGCTCAGTATTCGCCTTCCGCTTTAACAATTTTCTAGATGAGATTCATCTGTCTATTTACCATCTATGAGGATACTTAATTTCCAATGGTTTTAGATGATGCATTTGAAACTTTGTCTTGTTGTGCAATTGGGTAGCTAGGCAGTATATGGCTATATGAGGTTGTACCCTGATGTAATTCAATTAGGAAATCCTGGTTGTGATACTATGAATAAGAAATATATTATGTGGTTGATATGAAATGTTAATTTTGATTACTAAATGGATTATAAATAATTGATCAATCAGGCTGATTATTGGGGTTCCCATAGCAGACGATTTCTAAGACAAAATCATGGACGATGACATGAACAAACCCACACGGTTTCTAGAAAGTTGGCATGTTGGATCGTTGAGCAATCACACATGAATTCTGGTCGACAACTGTGTGCCATAGGGCACCCAATCACAAATGTTTTCACATAGCTAGTGTGTGTGACAGGCAGCCCAATGCCAAACAGTTTCTTCTAGACATCGTGAGTGATTCTCTGAGTAACGCAAACAACAAAATTATAACTATCGTGTGCTATGATCACACATATCACGAACGATGTTCTGCAAAAAATTGATGTGTGATCTGCAATACGAACGGAAACTTACCCTTGGGATTCCCTATGTGGGATACTAAGTCATCTCACATGTCTTCCCCAATATGTCTGTTTGTGTCGGTCCTTCCAATTGCAAATGATATATTTTCCCCATTGTGCGCGACTAGGTGCAGGCATCATCGACGGGTTTTGCCTGTCATGTGGGATAGGCCCCCCTATTACCCACACATGCAAGGAAATGGTTTAATACTACGTCATGGAAAGGGGTTAAAAACCGTTTGTATAGCATGCGGGTGCACTAGTGTGACAACCCTGTTGCCGACGTTGGGTGCAAGTTGTTTGTTCTTTTGTGTGCAGCCACTGAAGATTGTTGCAGATTGGTATTCCTATTGGTTTTATAAACCTTGGTTCCATAACTAGGGGAAATACTTACCCACATTGTGCTGCTATAACCCATTCCTCTTCATGGAAAACCCAACACATATCACAAGTATCAGGCAGGATTTCTGGTGTCGTTGCCGGGGAATACTGTCACCAACTATAAAGTAACTTCCCACAAATTTTCATTCACTTGTTCTTTTTTTTTGATGTTATATTTGTTTGTATCATAAAAATAAAAATACAACAAAAATATCTTTTCTAGTTACTATTTTACTTCCTTGTTTTCTTTACTTGATAGTTTACTTGTTTCGCTTGTTGCTTTGCTTGTTAGGTCACCATGTCTCAAGATACTACTAACTTGTCTGATTTCTCAAATACAAAAAAATGATTCTATTAGTACTCCTATACCACCCATCACTTTTGCGGAGGATTTTGATATTCATGGTGCATTGCTAAATCTTGTCATGAAAGATCAATTTATGGGAAGTACAAATGAGGATCCCTCATCACATCTTAGTACCTTTGTTGAATTATGTGATATGCAAAAGAAGAAAAAGGATATGGATAATGATATTGTGAAATTAAAATTATTTCCTTTTCACTAAGAGATAAAGCTAAAGCTTGATTTCCATCTTGAGCTCGTAATAGTATTGGAACATGGGATAAGTTTAAAGATCCTTTGATCGCCAAGTATTTTCCTCCTGCTAGGATCATCTCTCTTAGAAAACAAATAATGAATTTTAAACAACAAGATCAAGAGCATGTGCACAAGCTTGGGAGATAATGAAATTGATGATAATAAATTTTCAACATCATGGCTTAAACTTGTGGATGATTATCGAAATTTTCTATGTTGGACTAAATTTTGTGTCTAGAAATTTTCTAGACTCTGCTGTAGCTATTACCTTTACGGAAGTGAACTTAGGAGAGGCCACAAAACTTCTAGACAACATCATGAAAAATTATTCTCTATGGCATACTGATACTCCTAATCTGTGTTGGGTTTTCAGTGAAGAGGAACAAGTAATCGCAACACAAACTGGGTAAGTATTTCCCTCAATTATGAAACCAAGGTTTATCGAACCAATAGGAATACCAATCCTCAACCGTCTTCAACAAATGCACACAAAAGAACAAACAACTTGCACCCAACGTCGGCAAGACGGTTGTCAATCCCCTTGATATCGTTATTCGCAAGCAAGTGAGTTGTGTAGATAATTGTAAATGATAGTAAATTGCAAAATAAAATAAAAGGTAATAAATAATCGCAAGGTAATGACATTGTTTGTGAATTTATAAGTGAATAGACCCGGGGGTGTATAGTTCTCTACTGGCATCTCTCATAAGAATAGCATACGGTGGGTAAACAAATTACTATTGGGAAATTGATAGAAAAGCAAATAATTATGTGGTGGTCACAACAATGATCATGTGTATATAGGCATCACGTCCATAAGAAAATAGACCGACTACTGCCCACACCTACTACTATTACTCCACTTCAAGAGCGCTTTTATGCGTGCCTTTCTACGTATTAGGTTCATGACAAATAGAGTAATGCTTGGAGAACGATGACATGATATAGACAAAGTAACTCAACTAATATGAATAAACCCCATCGTTTTATCCTTAGTAGCAACCACGCAAAGACGCAACTTTTACCCTTCTGTCACTTGGATATACAAACTCTTCAGGTTGAACCTACTACAACGCACCGCTCGTAGTAAAGAAATATCAATCTAGTTGGCCAAACTATCTCAACAGATCGGAGAGCATTACGAAGCTATGATGATCATGCAAATAAGAATCATAGTAATCGGGTTTGACTCAAATACTTTTCATGAATAATCTGAACATAAACTCACAGTTCATTGTATCCTAACAAACACACCATACAAAGGGATTACATCGGATAGACCAAGGCAAAAATGCTATGAACATTGTATTGAAGATCAAGAGAGAGAGATTGCCATCTAGGTACTACCTACGGAGCTATAGGTCTATGGTGAACTAGTCACACATCATAGTGAGAGTAGCAAGGTTGATGAAGAGGCCCTCCATGATCGATCTCCCCTCTGACAGGGTGTAGGAACGGACATGTAGATGGTCTCCTGTCGGAAAAGAGACTTGCGGCAACGGAAAAAAGGGTTTCAGGGGCGCTTCTGGTGTTTTTAGGGTAGATGGGAATTTATAAGCCATAGAACGACGTCAAGAGGGGCTCCAGGGGGCCACCACACATCTAGCCATGGTTGGATATGTGGTGGACCGCTTGTGCTCCTCCTGGCCCTCCTCCGAAGCTTCTAGGTCTTGTATAGGTCCAGAAAAAATCACCAAACTTTTTTGTGGCAATTGGACTCCGTTTGGTATGGTTACACTAAAAAGGCAAAAACACACATAAAATAGGAACTGGCACTGGGCACTGTGTCAATAGGTTAGTTCTCAAAAATATTATAAATTGGTAAATAGATACCCAAAAGTATCCTATAATGATAATATGTCATCATGGAACAATACAAAATTATAGATACGTTGGAGACGTGTCAGCATCTCCAAGCTTAATTCCTGCTCGTGCTCGTGTAGGTAAATGATAAAAACAATTTTTTTGATTTGACATGCTACCCATTGCGTAATCTTTGGTATGTATGCTCATTGAGAAATGATAAATTAACAAACAACATAGTAATATTTATAAGTATAAGAAACAAAATCATTAATCTTTCGAAGTATATGATCCTAAAATAATCTTTACCCCTATTCATCCTATTATATTAGCAAGGCATGACTCCATCTTCACCACATAGATACAAATGTTAAGCACCATTATGTCCAAGTCAGACAATTGGATCGTACTTTTCCAATATGCATCAACTTTTTATTGTTCAAGCAATACATGAGCATGAACCATTGGACATAACATATAGGTGGACTAGAATGTGGTGGTAGTTATCAAAGGGGTAAAAAGTGGAGAAGATAGTCTCGCATCAACTAGGCGTACCAACAAGCTATGGATATGCTCATTGGTAGATATCAATGCGAGGAGTAGGCATTGCCATGCAAATGATGCACAAGAGCTATAAGCGTATGAAAGGTCAACTAAAGCTAAGTGGGGTGTGCATCAAACTTGCTTGCTCATGAATACCTTGGGCATTTGAGGAAGCCAGTCGTAGGAATATACAGGTCAAGTTTATTATATGAAAAGGTAATTCCCACTAGCATATGGAAGTGTCAACATATGAGACTCTCTATATGAAGAACATTGTGCCACTTTGAGGCACGAGTGTGGTAAGGATAGTAGCAAAGTCCCTTCTCTCTTTTCTCTCATTTCATTTTTTATGGCGGGCTTTTCTATTTTTTTGTCCTTTTTGCCTCCCCCATTTTCTCTATTTTTATACGGTGGCCACATTTGGCCTCCCCCATTTTTATTTCATTTTTCGTCCAGTGTCTCTTCCCGACTTGTGGGGGGATCATAGTTTCCATCATCCTTTCCTCATTGGTACAATTCTCTAATAATGATGATCATCACACTTTTATTTACTTACAACTCAACATGAAGAACTGATAGGAAGATATGAATCTGCATGAATGCCTCTTGCAGTGTACCAGGATGTGGAATGATCTAGCGTCACATGTATCAAAATCATGATGAATGGTGGCTTTGCCACAAATACAATGTCAGCTCTATATGATCATGCAAAGCATTATGATGATGAATGAACTAGTCATGTGAGGTGACAATGGAATTTGCATGGCAATATATCTCAGAATGGTTACGGGAATGCCATAATAGGTAGGTATGATGGCTATTTTGTGGAAGATATAATGAGGCTTATGTGCAATAGAGCATATCATGTCACAGGGTTTGGATGCACCGACGAATATTTGCACCAATCCTTGAGGTTAGAATGGGCTATGCACGGTACCAAAGAGGCTAGCAAATATGAGAAGGTGAAGATGTGTATGTCCATGGTTTCACATTAATCATAAAGAACTCACATACATACTGCAAAGTTTTATTAGTTTTATCACAAATCAAAGTACTCCTCGCATGCCCCAAGGGAGGAGGTTGGTAGGAGTTAACCGTTGCGTCCCCCAGACTCAAAACAACACTACGATTTTAAGAGGAATATAGATGATCACACACCATCACCATGCGTCTTTAATTTTTATATGAATACACCTCTTAATCATGACACTTCTACAAATCAACAATTTTGGACTCACGCCTTTTTCATATTACCATATTAATGTCATTAACCCATAACTTCCCTATATGTGTTACATGATGGTTTTGATTATCATTCATTGAATAGCTAATATTCTTGGACTAGTACTATGACCCATGCAAATTACAGTCACTATTTATTCAGATCTCAAACAAATATAAGTGAAGAACGAGAGCATATTATTTCTATAAAATCTACACGCCATCATGCTAAAAAAGATATAAGTGAAGTACTAGAGCAACTGCCTAGCTCAAAAGATATAAGTGAAGAACATAGAGTATTCTAGCAAATTATCATGAAGGTGTGTATTTATCAAATAGGTGTGTCCAGAAAATGATGATTGTGACAAACTTAAAGTAAAAGCAAACAAAAGCAAACGATGCTCCAAGCAAAACACATATCATGTGATGAATAAATATATAGCTCTAGGTGACATACCGATGGATTGAGACGAAAGAGGGGATGCCTTTAGGAGCATCCCAAGCTTAGACGCTTGAGTCTCCTTAGAATTATACTTGGGGTGCCTTGGGAATCCACAAGCTTGGTCTCTTGCTACTCCTTTTGCCGTAGTCCATCATGATCACACCTAAAACTTGAAAACTTCAATCACACAAAACTCAACAAAACTTTGTGAGATCCATTAGTATAAGAAACATATTTCATACTTGAGGTACGGGGATGAATTGATTCAAAATTAATTTTTGTATAATATGTACTATATTCTAACATCTCCGTGACTTATAAACCCGGATATAATCCATGGCATAATCAAAACAAGTAAACTATGCAAGAAAAACAGAATCTGTTTGAAACAGAATAGTCTGTAGAAATCTATAAAGATACCATACTTCTGCAACTCTAAAAGTTCTGAAATATTAGGAAAACGTTAATAATTTATATAGAAATACTGTGTTAAAATTTCAAATCATTGTCCCTCCCCAGTAAAAAATGAAAAATTCCTGCACTGGAGTCAAAGTTCTGTTTCAGATTCAGCATCGTTTCTACTCATCATGTGAGTCATCCCAAAGGCTTTAGTTGGAACACACACCAATTAAAACATAAAAACATATTGTTACAGAGGCAACAATCATGTCATCACACAAAAACAGAAAGTAAAATAATAATATACATATTGGGTTGTGTCCTAACAAGCGCTATTGTTTTATGTCCCTAGCTAGGCATAATGCATAGTTTCAAGTGTTGTCATATTTGACATCAAGCTCCTTGATAACACAACTATGATTAATAAGCAAAATAGAAGGCTTGCCCATAGGTTCCTTTATCAATTTCAAAAAACTGGGGTGAACATTAATCATTTTAAGATCTTCGTTTCTTTTAGGAGGAGGTGTACTAATGCTCTTAGGAATAAATATGAACTTGGGATTTTTGTCTTGTGAAGTACTAGCATTAGTTTTGGATGGTGTGAAAGCGGAGCTCACCTTATTAATAACCTCCTCCATTTTATCCATTCTACTCGATCATTGTTCTACCCTCTTATCAATAGAAGTATCTTTATTCCTTTAAACTTTTCAAAGTTATTCCTACTCGTGATCCAAATTGAGTGATATGATTGTGAAGTTTTTGATCTAACTCCTCAATAGGCTCACTAGGGTGTTGGAGAACGTTGCATGGGAAACAAAAAAATTCCTACGCACACTCAAGATCAATCCATAGTGATGAGCATCTACTAAAGGGAGAGTGGATCTACATACCATTGTAGATCGCTAAGCGAGAAGCGTTAAGAAAAGCGGTTGATGTAGTCGAACGTCTTCGCGATCCAAATCGCCAAGCATCCAGCAATCCAATCGCAACCCGTCCCGATCTAGCGCCAAACGGACGACACCTCCGCATTGTACACGTATAGATCGATGACGATCTTGGCCTTCTTGATCCAGTAAGAGGGAGCGAATAGTTAGATGAGTTCTCTAGCAGCGCGATGGCACAGCAGCGGTGGTGGTGGAACTATTCCGGCAGGGCTTCGCCTAAGCACCTCTGAAACTAGACTAGAGGAGAAAATGATCTGGAAGAAGAAGAGGGCAGATCGTGGTAATTAGGGTTAGGGATGCCCTCAAATCCTCCAGTATATATTGGAGGAAGGGGAGGGAGGCCGGCGCCCCAAGGGCTGCCCCTTTGGTGTGGACGAAGTGGGAGGTGGAGGAGTCTTACTCCAATCCTACTAGGAGCGGGATTCCTCCTCTCCACTTGGAAACTCTTTCCACCTTTGGGTTTTTCCTTCCCTAGCTGCATGGGCCTTAGTGGGGGCTTCGTCCAACCCACCAGGGGATGGTTTGTCTCCTCCCACAACCCATGAGGCCCTTTGGGGTGTGAGGTCCCTCCCGATGTTCCCTCGATACCCTCTCGGCACTCCCGATACACTACCGAAGTACCCGAAACTTTTCTGATGACCAAAACGGGACTTCATATATATAAATATTTACCTCCGGACCATTCCGGAGCTCCTCGTGACGTGCAGGATGTCATGCGGGACTCCGAACAACCTTCGGTCACATCCATACATAACTCAATACTATCGAAACATCACCGAACCTTAAGTGTGCAGACTCTGAGGGTTCGAGAACTATGTAGACATGACCGAGACACCTCTACGGTCAATAACCAATAGCGAGACCCATATGCCCATATTGGTTCCTACATATTCTATGAAGATCTTGATTGGTTGAACCTCTATGTTAAGGATTCAGTTAATCCCGTATGTTGTTCCTTTTGTTCTTCGGTATGTTCACTACTAGGGAAAACCCTAGTAGTAGCACTTGAAATATGCATAGTAGTAACGTTGGGTCCAGCGCTACTGCTATCGTGCTACAACTAAGTTCTAGCAGTAGCTCTGTCCTGGCAAGCGCTACTGCTATCGCGCTACAGCTAAGTTTTAGCAGTAGCGCTGTCCTGGCAAGCGCTACTACTATGTGTTGTTAACAGTAGCGCTTGCCAGGCCAGTGCTACTGCTAACTATCTATAGCGCTTGGACAAACAAAGCGTTGCTGCTAATCCAGCGCTGCTATTAGATGATTTCCAGCTCTACTGCTAGTATTCCTGCTTTCCTAGATTTACACCCTCTACGTATTTGTGATGTATTTATACAGGATCTATACAGTAGTTTCATCAGATCATACTAAACATACACTATTATCATCATATCATAGACATACAGTACTCTCGTCATACCATCATCATCATTCAACACAAATATCATCACATCTCGAAAATAGCGATACAAAAGAGTGATCATGTCATGTCTCGAATAAGTGCAAATGCATGGTCATAGCACAAACACAAGTTTTCATCATCTCTATCTAAACCATGATGTAGAGGAGAAGAGCGATCAGCATGAGCAAGAGCGCGACTATGTGGTACTTGAGGCACCGGCGGTCCCGCCCCCGCTCATGCCTGAGTGTCCACCTCAAGTAACTACTTTTCGCTTTGTCTCTGCTGTCGAACCCTCTGTGGCTAGCACCCGGGTACCTATACACCTGGGCCTGAGCATGTGGCCAGTGCGCGTAGACTCCTGGAACCCTCCCAACGAACACGACGTGCCAGTCCTTCACCATCTCTGATCTATGTACCTGCATTGACAGTTGATCAATTGAACGATAATATGCAACATAATGTACTTAAGAAAACAAAGAGGCATAATTAGCAAAATACCAGCAACTTATAGTAAACATAAGTGACGAAGTTCCTCATATATACCCAAACTAATTAACTAGCTATAGCGATCAGTCCTCCATGTCGGCGGTCCAATCTTCATAGTCAGGGATGAAGCACCCGAGCTTCATGAAAGGCTTGAGGTCCATACGCTGAGCGAGTAGCAGTGCTCAGACATCATCCCGTGTCATTGTTAGCCCATGGTAGAACATCCCTGTTGGTTTGAGGACCTGCTTCATCATCACTTGGGAAAGTTCACACTATACGTGATCAAACTCAGTTCGAAGTCGATGATCCGGTGTCTGTCCTATGCTTGTGGCCCAGCTGACAATCTCGGCATCTTCGGTAGTAGATGACATGCGAAGGCATTGATTATCCCTTCTGTACTCGAGCAGGTGATGCATGAGGTAGAATCCATCAGCCTGACTGGTGTGCGGTTGCTGGACGTAGCAAAAGTCGGTCTTATGGCAAAAAGCCAGCCCGTCCTTCTTGTTCCTTTTCACCTTTATATATCCACCAGACATGCTGAAGGTAAACAGGGCACTATTGAGAACTCTCTTTACGTGTGTGTAATCCTTTTTCTTGATGTTCTTCGATGAGTCCAAGTATATAGCATGGGAGTATTCCGGGTACAGAACGATGAGCATGGCGCCGCCCCCGCTACGCAAATGAAGTACACCTCTAATTAGCCTCCATGCTTGCAAAGGAATGATTAACACTTATGAAAGGATATGCACGGATGACTTACGTGGGATGATAAGGCAGGAGAAGCACTTCCTTGTCCTTATTAGCGATCATGAATCTACCGAGGTACTTCCTTGCATAGTCACGGTGCTCTTTGCAAACTGCCAAGTAGCTCTCGTGCATATAGAATGGGTCTGCAACGCAGATATATCGTATGTTCTCGATCCTGATGAAGTAGTTGAGATACAACACATACATGCGGATGAACTAGAAATCTAGCTTGGTCATGTGGAACATGTTGTAGATGTAGTCAAATCGCAGGATGAACTGATTCGCGGGCCAGGTGCCGACATACAACTTCCCACCCGGCACCTGAGCCGTGTAAAGCGGGTATCCTGGTTTTTCCTCGATCAGAAGGATTTTCTCTCTGGCCAGCACATCTTCAGTGAGTCTCCTTAGATCATTGTTCAGTATGTTATCTAGCGCTTTGGGGGGTAGGATCGGCTCACCGGTGACATGAAAATGATTCTTACCTTTGACAGGTATTTGTCTACCACCTAGGGCTTCAGAAGTGGCTGGCTGCTTGAAGCAGCTATGGCGCCTTTAGGGCCTTTCTTTTTCGGTCTCCTCCTTGGCTTCTTGGTGGGTGGCAGCGATAGTGAGCCTAACATACCCTCCCTAACCCCCCCCCCCCAGTGTCGTCAGGCTAAACATTGGATGGGCCTCGAGGGGTTGCTAGGTAGAGGCGACATCTAGAGGCGTTCCTATGAGGATTGCTTGAAGAGAGACTTTTTTGCATTCTGCCTTAGGATGTTCCGGCTCTGGCAAATCAGTCAGCATCAAGTCATCATCTCCACGCTCATAGCTTGAGTCTTTGTCGTCTTGAGCCATAAACCTTCCATCATCGTACGAAGTATTGAAATACTTGTCTGGTTCATCCTCCTCCTCCTCCATGTCATTAACATTTGCTTCTTCGACAGCGGGGGTGACATGATCTGGCACTAATGGAGGCTCTCCCTTGCGTCGTCCGCTACCACCCGCCATGACAGGTGCTGGTAATGTGGTAGGTGGGGTGGTGTTCATACCTTCTTGAGAATGTGGCGTTGGCGTGATACTGGGCGCCTCGAGACGAAGAAGAGACTTCGGCCAAGGCAAGAACCAGCTCTTGCATGCATCAATCCTCGGGGGGTCTCATCGTCATCGACTGGTACTAGAGGAGGCAAATCCTCGAAGCCCACTAAGACACTGGCCACGTTTGTTGGGGAACGTCGCATGGGAAACAAAAAATTTCCTACGCACACGCAGATCTATCCATGGTGAAGAGCATCTATGAGAGGGAGAGTGGATCTACATACCCTTGTAGATTGCTAAGCGGGAAGCGTTAAGAATGGTTGGTGTAGTTGAACGTCTTCGCGATCCAAATCGCCGAGCGTCCCGCGATCTCATCACAATCCGTCCACGATCCAATCATGATCCGTCCCGCGAACTCATCACGATCCGTCCCGCGAACTCATCACGATCCGTCCCGCGATCTCATCACAATCCGTCTCGTGATCTTGATCACGGTCCTTCCGATCTAGTGCCGAACGGACAACACCTCCGCATTTAACACTCGTACATCTTGATGATGATCTCCGCCTTCTTGATCTAGCAAGAGGGAGTGGAGAGGTAGATGAGTTCTCCGGCAGCGTGACGGCGTTGCGGCGATGGTGGTGGAGTTATTCCAGCACGGCTTCGCCTAAGCACCGCTGAAAACCGATCCAGAGGAAAAACTGCGATCTAGAGGAGAGGTAGCACGTGGCTATTAGAGTTAGATTTTCCCTCTAAATCCTCTAGTATATATATAGGAGGGAGGGAGGGGAGGAGGCAGCCTCAAACCCTCAAGATCTGGCCGAAATTGGAGGTGGAGGAGTCCTACTCCAATCCTATTAGGATTAGGACTCCTTCCTTATTTAGACATTTTGCCTTTTTCCACCTTTTTATCCTTGGGCTTTTCTTCCCAGTCACATGGGCCCTTTGTGGGACTTCAACCAGCCCATTAAGAGCTGGTATTTATCCTCCGACAGCCCATGTAGCCTCTTGGGTCGAAATACCCCTCCCGATGGTCCCCCGGTACACTCCCGGCACTCCCGGTACACTACGGATGAGCCCGAAACTTTTCTGGCGACCAAAACAGGACTTCCTATATATGAATCTTTACATCCGAACCATTCCAGAGCTCCTCATGAAGTGTGGGATCTCATCCGGGACTCCAAACAACCTTCGGTCACCACCATACATAACTCTATACTACCGAAACGTCACCAAACCTTAAGCGTGCAGACCCTACGGGTTCGAGAACTATGTAGACATGACCGGGACACCTTTACGGCCAATAACCAATAGTGGGACCTAGATGACCATATTGGTTCCTACATATTCTATGAAGATCTTTATCGGTCGAACCTCTATGTCAAGGATTCAGTTAATCCCGTATGATGTTCCCTTTGTTCTGCGGTATGTTACTTGCCCGAGATTCGATCGTTGGTATCTCCATACCTAGCTCAATCTCGTTACCGGAAAGTCTCTTTACTCGTTCCGTAATACAAGATCCCGTGACCAACACTTAGTCACATTGCTTGCAAGGCTCATTGTGATGTTGTATTACCGAGTGGGCCCTGTTGGGGAACGTCGCATGGGAAACAAAACTTTTCCAACGCACATGCAAGATCTATCCATGGTGATGAGCATCTATGAGAGGGAGAGTGGATCTACATACCCTTGTAGATCGCTAAGTGGGAAGCGTTAAGAAACGCGGTTGGTGTAGTCTAACATCTTCGCGATCCAAATCGCCGAGCGTCCCGCGATCTCATCACGATCCGTCCCGCGATCCAATCACGATCCGTCCCGTGAACTCATCACGATCCATCCCGTGATCCAATCACAATCTGTCTCGCGAACTCATCACGATCCGTCCCGTGAACTCATGATGATCCGTCTCACGATCTTGATCACGGTCCTTCCGATCTAGCGCCGAACGGACGGCACCTCCGCGTTCAGCACACGTACAACTCGATGACGATCTCTGCCTTCTTGATCTAGCAAGAGGGAGCGGAGAGGTAGAAGAGTTCACCAGCAGCATGACGGCGCTCCAGAGATGGTGGTGGAGCTATTCCGGCAGGGCTTCGCCTAAGCACTGCAGAAAACCGATCTAGAGGAGAAACTATGCACTAGAGAAACGGGCAGCACGAAGCTAAAAATCTGGTGCAAAAAACCCTAAAACCTCTAGTATATATATAAGAGGAAGAGAGGAGGAGGCTTGGCCCTCAAGGGAGCAGCCTTTGCGTCGGCCAAATCAAGGAGGAGTGGAGGACTCCTCTTCCAATCCTAGTGGGACTAGGATTCCTCCCTATTTTGCCTTTTTCCACATTTTTCTCTTTGGGTTTTCTCTCCCAGCCTCATGGGCCTTGTGTGGAACTTCCACCAGCCCACTAAGGGCTGATATTTACTCTCCCACAGCCCATGTAGCCTCTTGGGTCGAAATACCCCTCCTGATGGTCTCCCGGTACACTACCAGCACTCCCGGTACCCTACCGATGAGCCCGAAACTTTTCCGGCGACCAAAATAGGACTTCCTATATATTAATCTTTACCTCCGTACCATTCCGGAGCTTCTCGTGACGTCCAGGATCTCAGCCGGGACTCCGAACAACCTTCGGTCACCACCATGCATAACTCTGTACTACCGAAACGTAACCAAACCTTAAGTGTGTAGACCCTGAGGGTTCGAGAACTATGTAGACATGACCGAGACACCTCTACGGTCAATAACCAATAGTGGTACCTGGATGCCCACATTGGTTCCTACATATTCTATGAAGATCTTTATCGGTCGAACCTCTATGTCAAGGATTCAGTTAATCCCCTATGATGTTCCCTTTGTTCTTCGGTATGTTACTTGCCCGAGATTCGATCGTCGGTATCTCCATACCTAGTTCAACCTCGTTACCGGCAAGTCTCTTTACTCGTTCCGTAATACAAGATCCCGTGACTGACAATTAGTCACATTGCTTGCAAGGCTTATTGTGATGTTGTATTACCGAGTGGGCCCTGAGATACCTCTCCGTCACACGGAGTAACAAATCCCAGTCTTGATCCATGCCAACTAAACAGACACCCTCGGAGATACTTGTAGAGCACCTTTATAGTCACCCAGTTACGTAGCGACATTTGATACACACAAGGCACTCCTCCGGTGTTTGTGAGTTGCATGATCTCATGGTCATAAGAACATATACTTGACATGCAAAAAACAGTAGCAATAAACTGACATGATCATATGCTACATTTGTAGTTTGGGTCTTGTCCATCACGTCATTCTCCTAATGATGTGGCCCCGTTATCAAATGACGTCTCATGTCCATGGCTAGGAAACCTTAACCATCTTTTGATCAACGAGCTAGTCTATTAGAGTCATACTAGGGACATGGTTTTGTCTATGTATCCACACATGCATCTAAGTCTCCGATCAATACATTTATAGCATGGATAATAAACGATTATCATGAACAAGTAAATATGATAATAACTAATTTATTATTGCCTCTAGGGCATATTTCCAATAGTCTCCCACTTGCACTAGAGTAAATTATCTAGTTCACATCACCATGTGACTCGCATTGTTATGAATCTAACACCCAATGAGTTCTGGGGCTCGATCATGCTTTGCATGTGAGAGAGGTCTCATAGTCAATGGGTCTGTGACATTCAGATCCGTGTGTACTTTGCAAATCTCTATGTCAAACCATAAAAATTTCTACCACACTTCACTTGGTACTATTCCAAATGGTTGCTCTACTATACGTATCCAGATTGCTACTACGAGTCATCCGGATTGGTGTTAAAGCCTGCATCGACGTAACTCTTTACGACGTAACTCTTTATCACCTCCATAATCGAGAAATATCTCCTTTGTCTTTTAGTTACTAAGGATAATCTTGACCTTTGTCCAGTGATCCACTCCTGGATCACTCTTGTACCCCTTGACCGACTCATGGCAAGGCACACACAGGTGCGGTACACAGCATGGCATACTATATAGAGCCTATGGCTAAGACATAGGGGAAGACATTCTCCTTTCTCTTTGTTCTGCCGTGGTCGAGCTTTGAGTCTCACTCAACTTCACACCTTACAAAGCAGTCGAGAACACTTCTCTCTGACTAATCCATTTTGAACTCTTTCAAAATCTTGTCAAGGTATGTACTCATTGAAAGTCTTATCCAACATCTTGATCTATCTTTATAGATCTTGATGCCCAACAATTAGGTAGCTTTATTCAAGACTTCCTTTGAAAATCACTTTTCAAACAATTGTTTATGCTTTCCAGAAATTCCACATTATTTCCGAATAGAAATATGTCATCCACATATACTTATCAGAAACTCTATGGTGCTCCCACTCACTTTACTGCAAATACAAGTTTCTCATAAACTTTGTATAGACTCAAAAAACTTTGATCACCTCATCAAAGTGGACATTCCAACTCCGAGATGCTTGCTTCAGTCTATAAAAGGATCACTGAAGCTTGCACACCTTTTAGCATCCTTAGGTCTGACAAAACCTTCCGGTTGTATCACATACAACCTTTCCTCAAGTAAATCGTTAAGGAAACGATGTTTTGACATCCATCTGCCAGATTTCATAATTGAAAGTGCAGCAACTGCTAACATATTTTCAACAGACTTTAGCATCGCTAGGAGTGAGAAAGTCTCATCGCAGTCAACTCCTTGAAATTGTCGTAAACTTCTTTGCAACAAGTCGAGCTTTACAAATGGTGACATTTACCATCAGTGTCTGTCTTCATTTCAAAGATCCATTTTTACTTAACGACCCGCCGTCCAACGAGCAAGTCCACCGAAGTCTATACTTGGTTTTCATACATGGATCCTTTCTCGGATTTCATGGCCTCTAACCATTTGTTGGTTTTCGGGCCCATCATCACTTCTCCATAGTTCGTAGGTTCATCGTTGTCCAACAACTTGACCTCTAAGACAGGGTTTCCGCACCATTCAGGAGCAGTACACGTCCCTTTCGACCTATGAGGTTCGATAGTAACTTGATCCGAATCTTCATGATCATCATCATTAATTTCCTCTTCAACTAACGTAGGGTTCACAAAAGCAACTTCCTGCGCTGCGCTACTCTCTGGTTGAAACAGAGGTTCAATTACCTCATCAAGTTCTATCCTCCTCCCACTTAAATCTTTCAAGAGAAACTTTTTCTCGATAAAGGACCTAGTTTTAGCAACAAACATTTTATGCTTGGATCTGAGATAGAAGGTACACCCAACTGTTCATAGGGTATTCTATGAAGATGCATTTGTCCGCTTTGGGTTTGAGCTCATTAGGTGAAAACATTTTGCACACAAGCGTTGCAGCCCCAAACATTAAGAAATGACAGCTTAGGTTTCTATCAAACCATAATTCACACAGTGTTATCTCAACGGATTTAGATGGTGCCCTATTTAAAGTGAATGTAGTTGTCTCTAATGCATAACCCCAAAATTATAGTAATAAAACGATAAGAGACATCGTAGCATGCACCATATCCAATAGAGCATGACTATGACGTTCGGACACACCATCACACTATGGTGTTCCAGGTGGCATGAGTTGTGAAACAATTTTCACATTGTCTAAAGTTGTATGCCAAACTCGCAACTCAGATATTCATCTCGACGATCATATCGTAGACATTTTTATCTTCTTGTCACGATGATCTTAAACTTCACTCTGAATTTGCTTGAACCTTTCAAACGATTCAGACTTGTGTTTCATTAAGCAAATATACACCATATCTACTCAAGTCATCAGTGAAGGTAAGAAAATAACGATATCCACCGCACGCTATAACACTCATTGGATTGCATACATCAAAATGTATCATTTCCAATAAGTCACTTGCCCGCTCCATCAAACCAGAAAAATGGGGTCCTTAGTCATCTTGACCAAGAGGCATGGTCTGCATGTCTCAACCGATTCAAAATCGAATGAGTCCAAAGATCCATCAGCATGGAGTTTCTTCATGCGTTTTATACCAATATGACATTTAGTAGCAGTGCCACAAGTATGTGGTACTATTATTATTAACTTTGTATCTTTTGGCATCAATGTTATGAACATGTGTATTACTACGATCAAGATTCAACAAACCATTCTCACTGGGTTCTTGACCATTGAAGGTATTATTCATGTAAACGGAATAACCACTATTCTCTAACTTAAATGAATAACCGTGTTGCAATAAACACGATCCAATCACATTCACGCTCAACGCCAAACACCAAAGAACATTTATTTAGGTTTGTCACTAATCCCGAAGGTAGAGAGAGCGTGTGATTTTGATCACATCAACCTTGGAAAAAATTTCAACACACATCATCACCTCACCCTTAGCTAGTTCTCCGTTTATTCCATAGCTTTTATTTCGAGTTACTAACATTTAGCAACCGAACCGGTATCCAATACCCATGTGCTACTAGGAGTACTAGAAAGGTACACATCAATAACATGTATATCAAATATACTTCTATCGACGTTGCCGGCCTTCTTATCTACCAAGTATCTAGGGTTCTTCCGCTTCAGCGACCACTCCCCTCATAATCGAAGCACTTAGTCTTGGGTTTGGGTTCAACTTTGGGTTGCTTCACCATTGCAGCAAGTGACTTGCTATCCGTGAAGTTTCCCTCCTTGCCCTTGCCCTTCTCAAAACTAGTGGTTTTACTAACCATCAACACTTGATTCTCCTTCTTGATTTCTACCTTCGCGGTGTCAAACATCGCGAACAACTCAAGGATCATTATTTCTATCCCTGGCATTTATATTTCATAACCAAGTTCTAGTAGCTTAGTGACAGTGACTTGGAGAACAATACCAATCACTATCTTAACTGGAAGATCAACTCCCACTCGATTCAAGCGATTGTAGCACCCAGACAATCTGAGCACATGGTCAACGATTGAGCTATTCTCCTTCATCTTACAGGCAAAGAATCTTGTTGGAGATCTCATATCTCGCAACACGGGCACGAGCCTGGGATCCTAATTTCAGCTCTTAGAACATCTCATATGTTCCATGACGTTCAAAACGTTTCAAAGCCTCAACTCTAAGCTGTAATGCATGACGCACTAAACTATCAAGTAGTTATCAGAATGTGCCTGTCAAATGTTCATAACATCTACAAACAACGCTAGACGGGTTGGCACACCGGGCGGTGCATTAAGGACATCAGCCTTCTGTGCAGCAATGAGGACAATCCTCAGATCACGGAGCCAGTCCGCAATATTGCTACCATCATCTTTCAACTCTATTTATCTAGGAACATATAAAAATTCAAGGGAGGTACATCGTTAGCTAGTAATCTACAACACAGTTTGCAAAGACACTACTGACTATGTTCATGATAATGAGTTCAATTAATCATATTACTTAAGAACTCCCACTCAAATTGACATCCCTCCAGTCATTCGAGTGATACATGATCCAAATTCACCAACTCAAGTCCGATCATCACGTGAGTTGAGGTGGTTTCAATGGTGAATATCATGATGTTGATCATATCTACTATATGACTCATGTTCGACCTTTCGGTCTCTTGTGTTCCGAGGCCATGTATGTACATGCTAGGCTCGTCAAGTTTAACCCGAGTGTTCTGCATGTGCAACACAGGCTTGCACCCGTTGTATGTGAACGTAGAGTCTATCACACCCGATCATCACGTGGTGTCTCAACACGACGAACTTTCGCAACGGTGCACACTCAGGGAGAACACAATTCATCTTGAAATTTAAGTGAGGGATCACCTTATAATGCTACAATCGTCCTAAGCAAAACAAGGTGCATAAAAGGATTAACATCACATGCAGATCATAAGTGACATGATATGTCCATGAACTTGTGCTTTTGATCTCCATCTTGAAAGCACCGACATGATCTCCATCGTCACCGGCACGACACCATGATCTCGATGATCTTGATCTCCATCAATGTGTCGGGCCCAACATGCTTGTACTACTATTGCTACCGTTTAGCGATAAAGTAAAACATTACATAGCGCTTAATGATTGACACGCAGGTCATCAAATAATTAAAGACAACCCTATGGCTCCTGCCAGTTGCCGTACTCATCGACATGCAAGTTGTGATAATCTATACATCACATGATCATCTCATACATCACATATATCACATCATGTAATTGGCCATATGACATCACAACATACCCTGCAAAAACAAGTTAGACGTCCTCTAATTGTTGTTGCATGTTTTACGTGGCTTCTACGGGTATCTAGCAAGAACTATTCTCATCTGCGCAAAAACCACAACGGTGATACACTAGTTTCTTTTCAACCTTCTCAAGGACCGCCTTTGTTGAATCGGATCCAACTAAAGTGAGAGAAACTGGCACCCGCAAGCCATCTACGCAACAAGTTGCGGTCGAGGGAACAGGTCTCTTGTAACTGTATGAGTAATTTTGGTCCGGGCAGCTTCATCTGACAAAACCGCTGAACCAAAATCCGACCAAGGGAGGAAGCAATCCAAGCATCAACGCCCACAAACCTTTTGTGTTCTACTCGAGATCTCATCTACACATAGACCTAGCTCATGATGCCACTATTGGGGAACATCGCATGGGAAACAAAAAAGTTCCTACACACATGCAAGATCTATCCATGGTGATGAGCATCTATGAGAGGGAGAGTGGATCTACATACCCTTGTAGATAGCTAAGCAGGAAGCGTTAAGAAACGCGGTTGGTGTAGTCGAACATCTTCGCGATCTAAATCGCCGAGCGTCCCGCGATCTCATCACGATCTGTCCCGTGGTCCAATCATGATCCGTCCCGCGAACTCATCACGACCCGTCCCACGGTCCAATCATGATCCATCCAGCGAACTCATCGCGATCCGTCCCATGAACTCATCACGATCCGTCTCGCGATCTTGATCACGGTCCTTCCGATCTAGCACCGAACGGACGGCACCTCCACGTTGAGCACACGTACAGCTCGATGACAATCTCCGCCTTCTTGATCCAGAAAGAGGGAGTGGAGAGGTAGAAGAGTTCTCCGACAGCGTGACGGCGCTCTGGAGATGGTGGTGGAGCTATTCCGGCAGGGCTTCGCCTAAGCACTACAGAAAACCGATCTAGAGGAGAAACTATGCACTAGAGGAACGGACAGCACGTAGCTAAAAATCTGGTGCAAAAAACCCTAAAACCTCTAGTATATATAAGAGGAAGAGAGGAGGAGGCTTGGCCCTCAAGGTACCAGCCTTTGGGTCGGCCAAATCAAGGAGGAGTGGAGGACTCCTCCTCCAATCCTAGTACGACTAGGATTCCTCCCTATTTTGCCTTTTTCCACATTTTTCTCTTTGGGTTTTCTCTCCCACACTCATGGGCCTTGTGTGGAACTTCCACCAGCCCACTAAGGGATGATATTGACTCTCCCACAGCCCATGTAGCCTCTTGGGTCGAAATACCCCTCCCAATGGTCTCCCGGTACACTACCAGCACTCCCGATACACTACCGATGAGCTCGAAACATTTCCGGCGACCAAAATAGGACTTCCTATATATCAATCATTAACTCTGGACCATTCCGGAGCTCCTCATGACATCCGGGATCTCATATGGGACTCCGAACAACCTTCGGTCACCACCATGCATAACTCTATACTACCGAAACATCACCAAACCTTAAGTGTGCAGACCCTGTGTGGGGACCTCGACTCATAAGTCGAGATCACCGATTGCACGTGTACAGTGATCCCAGAGATCAATGCTCACTGAACACATAGAAGTTGAATAAAAGAGTCTTACATCCATATTAAGCGTCTTACACAAATGATGACCACCAAGGTCTCAGTCTTACAAGGATAGGGCCACTCGGGCCAAACACTTAGTCTGGAACAAGCAGCGGAAATCTTCATCGAAAGCGTGAACCCATGCCATCTGCCTTAACCTAGAGGCATTTTGACTGGGAAGTTTCCTAGTTCGCATGTTCGTCTCCGACGAACTCTTCAACAAACTCCTGTTCTTCCATGCTTGGCCAATTAAATAACCAGTGGCAAGCCAATGAGTACTTTGAATGTACTCGCAAGAAACCCAAGAGCGGAACGAGGCAATAATGATGCATGGTATAGCACTATAGGTAACTTGAGGAAAGCTGATTTTCTATGCAAGTGACATGATCAAGTAATAGTAAGTATGCATCAAGAAATAACCAAGTATTCATGATAACACATTGCCGATACCATCACAGTATCAGTTGAACACAATCTGCTCACACCAAGTCATCGGACTTAGTTCATTTTTCATGCCCAGTCATCGGACTGGACTCACGTGACCTCTTGTCACTAACACACCCATGCTCACTCCAATATTTTCCGAAAACATCCGAACGTAGTCTAAGAAGGACCTCCAACTGTCCATGACCGCGGACGTTGCTATTCGAATAGTTTTACACTCTGCAGAGGTTGGACACTTTACCCACAAGACTCGGGGAACTTCCGTGTCATCCACGACTCGCGGTATATACATACTCGAGGTAAGCACCTGAACAATGCCTTTCCCCCGGTGATACTAAACAAAGAGTCCACTCGATTGGTACCCAGCCCTCATGACGTACATCACACGTGCCTTGCTCAAACCGTACCATCCATGAGGGGACCAACGGTGTGCTCGGTGCCTGTAAAGACAGCGCATGATCGTACATCCGGTACGACCCCGTATCGAGAGTGACCACGCCACTCCCGCCACTAGTAATGCGGGCTCCTTGCCAGTACCCACAAAGGTAATGAACAAAGCCCCGTCCCATAAGGGGTATCGTGGTCGTGCATGTCAGGTTGGGACGGTCAGCAGACCTTAAATCTAATCCATTTTCGAAAACACACACCCATTTGTTTCAGTACACCACTTCTTTCTCAAGTGGTCACCCAACTCATCATCATCTCCCTTGGGCATTAGTGACACCCGACGGGGTTTTCGAAAGAGTATTGAAAACACACACCTCTCGGTACCACCGTGTATAAGTCCCATCCCACTTGCGTAGCATTTACTAGCAACCTATCTACTCCCACCCGCACAACCCTCATAAGGTGGTAGGGTCGAGCAAGTATCAACGGAAGGCACCTGAGGCATCCCACAGATGGGGAAACCACCACATCATATGATCGATAATGCCGGAATTAAGTGCTATATGACATGCAAGTTAAAATAGTTTCTTGACATGGTCAAAGGGCTGCTTGCCTGGCTCGAAAAATTCTCCGGGGTCTTTGAAGTCTTCGAGTCCAACTTCTCCGTCAACGGTGCAATCTATCGATGCAGAAATAGCGACAATAAATAAACAAGCATGCAAACAGAACACTCAATCTACCTATAAAAAATGTTCACCTATTCTATTAAATCTATAAAGTAATATTAAAAATATCTACAATAAATTTATCTGTGAAGACTATATTAGAAAAACAATAACAGAGGCTAAAAAGGTGCTTTTAATAGGTTTTAAATAAAACTAGTGATAAAAACTCTTTCAGTAAATTGCACAGATGGCACTATTAAATTTTATACAATATTCTAAGATTTATGGTGGAGAAAATAATTGTATTGGGCAATTATTTAGTCCTGTGGGATTTTTGCAAAACCCACAAAAAAATAAAAAGGGAAAATGGGCACCAGATCCTGAGCCAGGGGCGGCCAGGGGCTGGGCCGGCCCATCTGGTCAGCCAGCGGGCTGCGCGTGCACTCAGGTTCAAACCTGACGCGTGGGGCCCGGCTGCCAGCGGCTCAGGGGAGAGGAGAGAGGGTGCGGGCGAGGGGAGGAGAGCCTGACAGGTGGGGACCACCTGTCAGGTCCGTCTTCCTCCTCGCGTCCGAGAGGGGAGTGGCTCACCGACGGTGAGGGAGGCCACGGCGAGGGGTGTAGAGGGTCGGAACGGGCTCGGGGAGGACCCGCTAGTCCTCTGGAGGTGGAGCGGAGGGCGGAGGAGGACGGGGTCACCGGCGACAAGGAGGCCGCGGCAGAGGAGCTTCGGGACCGTCCTCAAACGCCCGTCCCAGCCTGCAACAACGACGAGAGAGAGGGGGAATCGGGTTAGGAGGGCACGAGAGCACCAGAGGGAGGAGAATGGGGACCAGAGTGGCGCCGTACCCGGAGATCGACGGCGGAGCTGCCGCGATGAGCTTCGGCTCGATCCCGAGCATAGAGAGAGAGGGAAGGGCTCAGGCTTCACAGGCAGCCTATTAGGGTGGAGAGAGAGATCAAAAGGGAGAGAAGGCCTTCGGGGTGCCTTTTATAGGCGGGCTCGGTCCACCGAGGGCGCTGTGCACCAGTGAGCACGGGGTGCTCACCACAGGCCACGGGAGGGAGAGGGGAGGCCCTGGGATTCTTCCTGGGGTCAGTCCATGCCAGGGGGAGAGAGGAGAGAGGAGGGGAGGCGCGCGTGTGTGAGCTTTCCCATTGGCCGGCTCGGGCGGTGGCGGGCACGCGCGGAGGAGGGGGAACGAGAGAGAGGGAGGAGGGGGCTGACCGCCTACAGGGCTGCAGACGTCGAGGCCGACCCGACGGCGCTAGGGGGCGGCTCAAGACGGCCAAGGCCATGCAGTGGCCAGCGGCTACAGTGCTGGTCAGCACTGTAGCGCGCTCTGGAGTGCGGCTATTGCAGGCCACGGCATGCCCTTGGCGCCTTCTGCGCGTCCACCCATGTCCAGGGGATCTAGGGGAAGAAAACTAACTGGGCTAGGCCCTTGGATGCTCTGGGGAGGGATTAGAATAGAGGGAGAGAGGGAAAAGAGGTCCTGCCAGGTGGACCAGAGGGTAAAAATGGGGGTTTTCACCATCTCAATCATGAAGCTAGCCGTTAGGATTGCTACTGGAGGTGCTGGGGGTATGGGTGGAGCTGTGGTAAAAAGAAGGAGGCAAGGGTAAAAGGATTTCAGGTGAAAAATGCCAGTTTTACATTTCTGGCAGAAGGTCTTTGATGATGTTTAGGGGGGTCAAATGAACTTGGATCATCTTGATATTTGACAAGGTCAAGGGGTGATGGAAAATAAGAGTGATCACCAAGTTTGAGCTTAAGAGAAGAAAGTTCATAATGGAACCTAGGGAAAACCTAGAAATAGACAGAATCTGTTTTCTATAGATTCAAAGGGGTTAGGCTTTAACCCTTGATGCACCACTTAGTGGATCATCACTAATTGGTCATTAGAGCATGCCCACAAAGTTTGAGGTCAAGGGAAGACACTTCACAATGTAAAGTTGTCAAAATTTGAATGTGGACAGAAATGGATTTGGGTTGGTTTGATGAAGAAAACCAACTTGTATTGAGATGAAACTTTGCAAGATCATCACCTATGATAGTGTTGACTTGCTAGAATTTTCTTGGAATTTATTGAGAATATTTCTTGCAGAAACATTCCAAAAGTTTGATCTGATCAGGAAGGGTTTTGAGGGTTTTGCCCATGTTATGATCAAGCCCTCGTGTTGAAACTCATATATATGGAAAATATATGTCCACTGAGTCTCTCTAAATTTTCTCAAATATTTCCCAAGCATTTAAATAATTTTCCCTTAGGAAAAGCCATTTCTACCCTTAAGAAAAAGCCTTTAAATAAAATATGAAAATAATCTTTAAAAATAATATTTGGTGGTTTTGAGAAGTCATATAAATAGTAGGTTTCAAATAAAGCATTTGGGAAGAAAAGATCCACCTAAATTGAGGGCTTGTAGTTCAAACCTCAATTCAGGGGGTTTAGTGATCCTAAATTGAATAAATCCTTTTTGGTGAAAATAAATTTTGATAAAAAATATTTTTGAGCTATATTCACATGGCCTGATCTGAGGGAAAGGAATTTGGATCAAGGAAGATGAAGGTGGAGTGGAGTAGAACCTAATAGTGCCAAACTTGAACATTCAAGCAATTCAAACAAGCATGCACTCAAAAAGTTTTAGTTGGCTCCAATTTTTTTTATAAAACCAAACACAACAATGTGCCAAAATACAGGGTGTGACAGACCTTCCCCCTTACAAGAATCTCGTCCTCGAGATTCCTAGGCTAAGCGCTAAAACGATATGGAAACTCTGATCTGAGATAATCTTCATGCTCCCATGTTGCTTCTGCTTCCGTGTGGTTGCTCCACTGGACCTTGAAGTACTTGATGGTGCGGCTTCAGGTGCAGCGCTCAGCTTCATCCAAAATGCGTACAGGCCTCTCACGATAAGTGAGATCTGGTTGAAGGTCGATGGCCTGGTGGTCGATATCTTTGTAGAGGTCGGGGCGGTCGGGAACTTGGAGACACTTCTGGAGCTGCGACGCATGGAAGACGTTGTGCACATCCGACAGCTTGGAAGGTAGCTCTAGCTGATAAGCAACTTCTCCTCGTCTTGTAGTGATCCTCCAACGTCGAGGTTCAGTCCTCGGCGGTGAGAGTCGGCGTAGCTCTTCTGTCTTGACTTAGCGGTCTTGAGGCGCTCTTGGATAAGTTTAACTTGCTCTTCGGCTTCATGGAGGATATCTGGCCCAAACACCAATCCTTCTCCAGTCTCCGACTAGTTGAGGGGAGTACGACACTTGCGTCCATACAACACCTCAAATGGTGCCATCTGAAGGCTTGACTGATAGTTGTTGTTGTAGGAGAACTTGGCGAACGGTAAGCAATCTTCCCACTTGGCTCCATATGCCAGAACACAAGCGCGGAGCATGTCTTCGAGTATCTGGTTTACTCGTTCCATTTGCCCACCGGTCTGGGGGTGAAAAGCAGTGCTGAAGGAGAGCTTGGTTCCCATAGCTTCTTGAAACTTCTTCCAGAACCTTGACGTGAACTGGTTCCCTCGGTCTGACACAATCTCCTTTGGTACTCCATGAAGACTCACGATCCACTCTATGTAGAGGCTGGCTAACTTGTTGCCATCATAGGTGCTCTTGACGGGAATAAAATGGGCGACCTTAGTCAGGTGGTCGACAATGACCCAAACGGAATCATGTCCCTTGCTTGACCTTGGTAAACCGGTGATGAAGTCCATCCCGATTTTATACCACTTCCATTCAGGCACTTTAAGGGGCTGCAGTAGTCCGGCGGGTCGCTGATGCTCAGCCTTGACCCTCTGGCATACATCACATTTAGCCACGAATGTGCCTATCTCCCACTTCATGCCATGCCACCAGAATCTTGCCTTGAGGTCTTGATACATCTTGGTTCCTCCAGGATGGATGGAGTAGGGAGTGCTATGAGCTTCTTGTAAGATCAAGTTCTTGAGCTCCTCTTTGTTGGGTACGCAAATGCGGTTCCCAAACCACATGACTCCTTGTTCATCCTCTGAGAATCCTGGGGCCTTGCCTGCCTTGATCTTCCTCTTAAGGCCTTCAATGCTCCCGTGTCCCTTCTGGGCTTCTTTGATATCGTCCATCAAGGTAGGCTTTGCTTCGAGGTTGGCGAGAAATCCTGGTGCGACCAGTTCCAAGCCGAATCTCTCAACCTCATCATACAAAGCGGGTAGCCTTTCCTTAATCATAGCATTCAAGGAGCAAGCCTTTTTGCTTAAGGCGTCAGCTGCCACATTGGCCTTTTCGGGGTGGTATTGAACTCTGAGGTCGTAGTCCTTGATCAACTCCAACCATCTTCATTGCCTCATGTTTAATTCCCTTTGAGTGAACATATACTTCAAACTCTTGTGGTCAGTGAATATCTCACATCGCTTCCCCAGAATGTAATGCCGCCATGTCTTCAGGGCATGAACCACGGCTGCCAACTCGAGATCGTGAGTTGCGTAGTTCTCTTCATGAGGACGTAGCTGTCTGGAAAGGTATGCTACGACTCTGCCTTCTTGCGTCAGAACACCTCCTAGCCCGGTTCTTGATGCATCACAATAAATCACAAACTCCTTGTGAATATCGGGTGTGGCCAAAACAGGGGCCGTGGTCAATCTCTTCTTGAGCTCCTGGAAGATTTCCTCGCACTTAGCGGTCCACTCGAACTTCTTGTCCTTCTTCAGGGCTGGGTCATTGGCTGGTGATGCTTGAGAATCCTTCTACGAACTTGCGGTAATATCCCGCGAGTCCGAGAAAGCTCCTGACTTCCTTCAGTGTGGTTGGGGTCTGCCATTCAGTCACGGCTTCAATCTTGGCAGGGTCTACTGATAATCCCTCTACAGTCAACATATGACCCAAGAATCCAACTTCATGTAGCCAGAATTCACACTTGCTGAACTTGGCATAAAGCTGGTGCTCTCGAAGCTTCTCTAGGACCAACCTCAAGTGCTCTTCATGCTCCTCTTCAGACTTGGAGAAGACAAGGATGTCATCAATGAAGACAACAACGAACTTGTCCAAGTACTCCATGAAGACTTTATTCATGAGGTACATGAAGTAGGCCGGGGCATTTGTCAATCCGAATGGCATGACCGTGTATTCATACAGGCCATACCGGGTCACAAATGTTGTCTTCGGAATATCTTGAGGTCTGATCTTCAGCTGATAGTACCCATACATGAGATCGATCTTGGAGAACACCTTGGCTCCATTCAACTGATCAAACAGGTCTTCAATCTTGGGGAGTGGATACTTGTTCTTTATTGTGACCTCATTGAGAGAATGGTAATCGACACAGAGTCTGATAGTGTCGTCTCTCTTTGACACAAATAGAACAGGAGATCCCCAAGGAGAGGCACTAGGGCGAATAAATCCTTTCCTAAGCTGCTCTGCTAGTTGCTTCTTCAATTCAGCCAACTCCTTGGATCCCATCCTATAGGCCTTCTTATAGATGGGCCTTGATCCGGGCATAAGCTCAATGATGAACTCAATGTCGCGGTCAGGAGGCATCCCGGGCAGCTCATCAGGAAACACATCCGGGTATTCACATACTACTGGCACTTGATCCAACTCAACTCCCGACAGGCAGTTAACCTGAGGGGCTTGCGTGGAGACAGGATTGGGGACATACTTGACTTCCACACCTCAGTTGTTGGTCATGGTGACAGTCCTCTTGGCACAGTCTAGTAAGCCTTGGTGCTTAGTCAACCAGTTCATGCCAAGGATAATATCCAAGCTGGGTGAATCCAGAACTATAAGGTCTGCTAGGAAGTCTACCCCGTTGATGTCAATCTTCACCCCCTGACACCCTAATCCAGACTTCATAACTGAACCGGGGTTTTGTATCAGCATACGACTACCCAAGGGTGTAGGTTCAATGCCACTCTCTAGTGCAAACTTTTGGGTGAAAAAAGAATGCGAAGCTCCACAATCAAACAATACTGTTGCTGGGGTTGAGTTGATGAGGAACGTACCCAGTATGACATTCGGGTCTTCCTGGGCTTCCTCTACGGTGACGTGATTCACACGACCCTTGCCATTGTTAGGCTGGTTGCGGGGAGCTGGGTTCCTTGGCGGTGCTCCTTGGGCTTGTCCTTGAGCTGGCGCATTGGGGCGCGGTGCATCAGGCTTCCTATTGGGACAAAGCCTAGAGATGTGTCCAGGCTGACCACATCCAAAGCAGGTGACTTGCCCAGGGTTGTTGTTGAGGTTTCTACCACCATTGTTGTTATTGGGGTTATAGTTGTAGGCTGGCCTGGGATTGGAATATTGCTGATGCTGGTAGCTCGGATGAGGCGCAGGAGGTCTAGCCTGCTGTGGCTGATAGGTTGGCTTGGCTGGAGCTGGCTGCCATGGGCGAGGCTTCTCGTTGCTTGAGCTTCCTTTGCTGATCATTTTGCGCTTGCGAGTGTCGTCGATGGCACGATGCTTGTCTTCCAACATGAGGGATTTGTTTAGCAGATCAAAGAAGGTGCGGCAGTCGCAGATGATGAGTTGATACTGCAAAATTTGCTGAAGTCCTTCCATGAAGCGTTCCTTCTTGGCAGCCTCCGTGCTGACGTCTTCAGGTGCATACCTTGATAGCAGGTTGAACTTCTGCAGGTACTCCTTGACAGAGCCACTTCCTTGCTTTAGCGCTCGGAACTCTCTCTTCTTGATAGCCATGATCCCAAATGGAATATGGGCAGTGCGGAATCCTTCCTTGAAGTCATTCCACGTGCTCACATGCTCTCCCTGCATGACCTTCAATCCGTCCCACCATGCTCGGGCAGTACCTCCGAGGCAGTGAGAGGCATAAAGCACCTTCTCACGATCCTCATTGCAGTTGACCAGTGCAAGGAGGGCCTCGATGGTGCGGATCCAGTCATCAGCATCCAACGGCTCAGCAGTCTCAGTGAAGGTCGGGGGCGAGTTTCTCATGAACTCAGACAGCGTGGAGCGGCCATTGCCGTTCCTACCCTGTTGCTGGTTGTTCACAAGAGCCTGGGCCATCTGCTGGAGAGCAGCATTGTTGGCCAGGCGCTCCTCTCGGAGAACTTGGAGAAACTGAGCTATGATCATGTTCTCTGGCGGAGGTGGTGGCGGGGGAATGTCGCCTTGTGGCTGCTCCTAGTGTTCTCCAGCGTGAGCAGCCCCACCATCACCCTGCTGCTGGCTCCAGTTGCCGGCTTCGGGGTTGGTGAAGGAGCTATTGCGGGTAGCAGTCACCATCCTGTTTGGAGCAGCCAAGTCAAACAATTGGGGGTCGACAAGAGGATAAGCAAAACGACAAAGCGCACCTAAGGGGGTCGGTAAAGTGCAACTGTGAAGAAACGAAGGTCAAAAGACCAACAACATATATTAAGATAGACGATATAGTCGCTTACATGTTTCCCAAGGCAAAAGCGCGACTTGCATCGGATCACACAAACAACAAAACAACAACAAGCACACATGGTTTCATATGAACCATTTCACGGACTCAGCTATGCATGACGGATACATGTTTGATCCTACCCTAGGGGTTCTCGGATTCAGGTGGTGGAGTGCTCGGTCTCGTAGTCACACTCCTCTGGGTCTTCCTCTGGCTCATCCTCAGAACTAGCATCGTTCCCAGTCGACGGGGTCGGGGAATGAGGAGGCCCATCCCGACGACGCCTTACGCGCGGGTCGGTGAAGAGCTTATGGTACTCCTTCGCACTCATGCGACGTCTATGCGCAGGTGCATCACTGGCTGGGGGTACTCCTCCTCGATAAGGGACAGCTGGTCGTCCCTCGGGGGCTCCATCCATCTTGATCTTGTCTGGCTTAGTCTTGGCTTGTTGAAGTAGCCCTCGGGTGCGGTGAAGTTCCTCATGGAGCTTCAAGGATTCCTTCACCAAGTTGTGAACCAGACTATCGGCGGAGAGACTAAAGTAGGTCTAGAACCGGAGTGATGCGCCATCCTCCTTGGTCGGAATCAGCGTCCAACTCTCGCCCAAGTCATCCTTCCTGAAGGGAAGGTAGTGAGAAGCTGGCTCATCAGCCATCTCCGGAATGATGTCTCGAAGGTGTAGGAGGGCCTTGCGTGCAGCTGCCTCGACGGCAAGTATCATAGTCTCCATCCGTGGTCCTTCAAAGAACCAACTGGTCGGGGAGTTGTTTGCCTTCATGACCACATCCACGTGGTACTCCTTCGTGACGGCATCGACCCAGTGCTCGTGGTAGAGGAAAATGGGTGGTTGACGAAACTGGCACTTCTCCAGGCTGTCCCCAACAAGTAAGGGAAAGCCGGATGTCAGCAAGGCTTCGGGTACGACAGCCATCTACAAAGATTTGAAAAGAGGAGAGTCAGCAAAGTGTTGTGTGAAGCATAGGAGAGATAAATAGTGCAGAATTCCTAAGTTCCAAAGCTAGGTGTAGTTTTCAAAACGGCTTTAGTCCTACTAACGTCCATGCTAACTAAGGGCTTCCTACAATCAGGATGGCTCTGATGCCAGCTCTATGGGGACCCCGACTCATAAGTCGAGATCACCGATTGCACGTGTACAGTGATCCCAGAGATCAATGCTCACTAAACACACAGAAGCTGAATAAAAGAGTCTTACATCCACATTAAGCGTCTTACACAAATGATGACCACGAAGGTCTCAGTCTTACAAGGATAGGGCCACTCGGGACAAACACTAAGTCTAGAACAAGCAGCGGAAATCTTCATCGAAAGCGTGAACCCATGCCATCTGCCTTAACCTACAGGTATTCTGACTGGGAAGCGTCCTAGTTCGCATGTTCGTCTCCGACGAACTCTTCATCAAACTCCTGTTCTTCCATGCCTGGCCAATTAAATAACTAGTGGCAAGCCAATGAGTACTTTGAATGTACTCCCAAGCAACCCAAGAGCGGAACGAGGCAATAATGATGCATGATATAGCACTATAGGTAACTTGCGGAAAGCTGATTTTGTATGCAAGAGACATGATCAAGTAATAGTAAGTATGCATCAAGAAATAACCAAGTATTCATGATAACACATCGCCGATACCATCACGGTATTAGTTGAACTCATTCTGCTCACACCAAGTCATCAGACTTAGTTCATTTTTCATGCCCAGTCATCGGACTGGACTCACGTGACCTCTTGTCACTAACGCACCCATACTCACTCCAATATTTTACGAAAACATTCGGACGTAGTCTAAGAAGGACCTCCAACTGTCCATGACCACGGACGCGGCTATTCAAGTAGTTTTACACTCTACAGAGGTTGCACACTTTACCCACAAGACTCGGGGAACTTCCGTATCATCCACGACTCGCGGTATATACATACCCGAGGTAAGCACCCGAACAATGCCTTTCCCCCAGAGATACTAAACAAAGAGTCCACTCGATTGGTACCCAACCCTCATAACGTACATCACACGAGCCTTGCTCAAACCGTACCATCCATGAGGGGACCAACGGTGTGCCTGGTGCCTGTAAAGACAGCGCATGATCGTACATCCGGTACGACCCCGTATCGAGAGTGACCACGCCACTCCCGCCACTAGTAATGCGGGCTCCTTGCCAGTACCCACAAAGGTAATCAACAAAGCCCCGTCCCATAAGGGGTATCGTGGTCGTGCATGTAAGGTTGGGACGGTCAACAGACCTTAAATCTAATCCGTTTTTGAAAACATACACCCATTTGTTCCGGTACACCACTTCTTTCTCAAGTGGTCACCCAACTTATCATCATCTCCCTCGGGCATTAGTGACACCCGACGGGGTTTTCGAAAGAGTATTGAAAACACACACCTCTCGGTACCACCGTGCATAAGTCCCATCCCACTTGCGTAGCATCTACTAGCAACCTATCTACTCCAACCCGCACAACCCTCATAAGGTGGTAGGGTCGTGCTCGATGCAAGTATCAACGGAAGGCACCAGAGGCATCCCACCAAAGGGGAAGCCACCACATCATATGATCGATAATGCCGGAAGTAAAGTGCTATATGACATGCAAGTTCAAATAGTTTCTTGACATGGTCAAAGGGTTGCTTGTCTGGCTCAACAAATTCTCTGGGGTATTTGAAGTATTCGAGTCCAACTTCTTCGTCAACGGCACAATCTATCGATGCGGAAATATCGACAATAAATAAACAAGCATGCAAACAGAGCACTCAATCTACCTATCAAAAATGTTCACCTATTCTGTTAAATCTCTAAAGTCATATTAAAAATATCTACAATAAATTTATCTGTGAAGACTATATTAGAAACACAATAACAGAGGCTAAAAAGGTGCTTTTAATAGGTTTTAAATAAAACTAGTGATAAAAACTCTTTCAGTAAATTGCACAGATGGCACTATTAAATTTTATACAATATTCTAAGATTTATGGTGGAGAAAATAATTGCATTGGGCAATTATTTAGTCTTGTGGGATTTTTGCAAAACCCACCAAAAAATAAAAAGGGAAAAGGGCACCAGATCCTAAGCCAGGGGCGGCGAGGGGCTGGGCCGGCCCATCTGGTCAGTCGGCCGGCCGCGCGCGCAGTCAGGTTCAAACCTGACGCGCGTGGCCCGGCTAGCAGCGGCTCAAGGGAGAGGAGAGAGGGTGCGGGCGAGGGGAGGAGAGGCTGACAGGTGGGGACCACCTGTCAAGTCCATCTTCCTCCTCGCGTCCGAGAGGGGAGCGGCTCACCGACGGCGAGGGAGGCCACAGCGAGGGGAGGAGAGGGTCGGAATGGGCTTGGGGTGTACCCGCCAGTCCTCTAGAGGTGGAGCGGAGGGCGGAGGAGGATGGGGTTGCCGGCGAAGAGGAGGTCGTGGCAGAGGAGCCTCGGGACCATCCTCAAACGCCCGTCCCAGCCTGCAACAACGACGGGAGAGAGGGGGAATCAGGTCAGGAGGGCACGAGAGGACCAGAGGGAGGAGAATGGGGACCGGAGTGGCGCCGTACCCGGAGCTGCCGCGGCGAGCTTCGGCTCGATCCCGAGCACAGAGAGAGAGGGAAGGGCTCAGGCTTCACAGGTAGCCTATTGGGGTGGAGAGAGAGAGATCAAAAGGGAGAGAAGGCCTCCGGGGTGCCTTTTATAGGCGGGCCCTGTCCACCGAGGGCGTCGTGCGCCGGTGAGCACGGGGTGCTCACCATAGGCAACGGGAGGGAGAGGGGAGGCCCTGGGGGTCTTCCTGGGGTCAGTCCATGCCAGTGGGAGAGAGGAAAGAGGAGGGCAGGCCCGCGCGTGTAAGCTTTCGCATTGGCCGGCTCGGGCGGTGGAGGGCACGTGCGGAGGAGGGAGAAGGAGAGAGAGGGAGGAGGGGGCCGACCGCCTGGAGGGCTGCAGACGTCGAGACCGATCCGACGGCACCAGGGGGAGACTCAAGACGGCCAGGGTCATGCAGTGGCCAGCGGCTACAGTGCTGGTCGTCACTGTAGCGCGCTCTAGAGCGCGGCTATTGTAGGCCATGGCATGCCCTTGGCGCCTTCTACGCGTCCACCCATGTCCAGGGGATCTAGGGGAAGAAAACTAACTGGGCTAGGTCCTTGGATGCTCTAGGGAGGGATTAGAATAGAGGGAGAGAGGGAAAAGAGGTCCTACCAGGTGGACCAAAGGGTAAAAATGGGGGTTTTCACCATCTCAATCATGGAGTTGGCCGTTGGGATTGCTACTGGAGGTGTTGGGGGTATGGGTGGAGCTGTGGTAAAAAGGAGGAGGCAAGGATAAAAGGATTTGAGGTGAAAAATGCCAGTTTTACATTTCTGGGAGAAGGTGTTTGATGATGTTTAGGGGGGTCAAATGAACTTGGATCATCTTGAGATTTGACAAGGTCAAGGGGTGATGGAAAACAAGAGTGATCACCAAGTTTGAGATTAAGAGAAGAAAGTTCATAATGGAACCTAGGGAAAACCTAGAAATAGACAGAATCTGTTTCTATAGATTCAAAGGGGTTAGGCTTTAACCCTTGATGCACCACTTAGTGGATCATCACTAATTGGTCATTAGAGCATGCCCACAAAGTTTGAGGTCAAGGGAAGACACTTCACAATGTAAAGTTGTCAAAATTTGAATCCGGACAGAAATGAATTTTGGTTGGTTTGATGAAGCAAACCAACTTGTATTGAGATGAAACTTTGCAAGATCATCACCTATGATAGAAATGGATTTTGGTTGGTTTGACGAAGCAAACCAACCATTCCGGAGCTCCTCGTGACGTCCGGGATCTCATCCGGGACTCCGAACAACCTTCGGTCACCACCATACATAACTCTATACTACCGAAACGTCACCAAACCTTAAGCGTGCAAACCCTGCGGGTTCGAGAACTATGTAGACATGACCGAGACACCTCTACGGTCAATAACTAATAGCGGAACCTGGATGCCCATGTTGGTTCCTACATATTCTACGAAGATCTTTATCAGTCGAACCTCTATGTCAAGGATTTAGTTAATCCTGTATGATGTTCCCTTTGTTCTTCGGTATGTTACTTGCCCGAGATTCTATCATCGGTATCTCCATAACTAGTTCAACCTTGTTACCAGAAAGTCTCTTTACTCGTTCCGTAATACAAGATCCCGTGACTAACAATTAGTCACAATTCTTGCAAGGCTTATTGTGATGTTGTATTACCGATTGGGCCCTGAGATACCTCTCCGTCACACGAAGTAACAAATCCCAGTCTTGATCCATGCCAACTCAACACACACCCTCGGAGATACCTATAGAGCACCTTTATAGTCACCCAATTACGTTGCGACGTTTGATACACACAAGGCACTCCTTCGGTGTTCGTGAGTTGCATGATCTCATGGTCATAGGAACATATACTTGACATGCAGAAAACAATAGCAATAAATTGACACGATCATATGCTACGTTTGTAGTTTGGGTCTTGTCCATCACATCATTCTCCTAATGATGTGATCCCGTTATCAAATGACATCTCATGTCCATGGCTAGGAAACCTTAACCATCTTTTGATCAACGAGCTAGTCTATTAGAGGCATAGTAGGGACATGGTTTTGTCTATGTATCCACACATGCATCTAAGTCTCCGATCAATACAATTCTAGCATGGATAATAAACGATTATCATGAACAAGGAAATATGATAATAACTAATTTATTATTGCCTCTAGGGCATATTTCCAACAAGTCCTGAGATACCTCTCCATCACACGGAGTAACAAATCCCACTCTTGATCCATGCCAACTCAACAGACACCATCGGAGATACCTGTAGAGCACCTTTATAGTCACCCAGTTACGTTGCGACGTTTGATACACACAAGGCACTCCTCCGATGTCTGTGAGTTGCATGATCTCATGGTCATAGGAACACATACTTGACACGCAGAAAACAGTAGCAATAAACTTACACGATCATATGCTACATTTGTAGTTTGGGTCTTGTCCATCACATCATTCTCCTAATGGTGTGATCCCGTTATCAAATGACATCTCATGTCCATGTCTAGGAAACCTTAACCATCTTTTGATCAACGGGCTAGTCTACTAGAGGCATACTAGGGACATGGTGTTGTCTATGTATCCACACATGTATCAGAGTTTCTTATCAACACAATTATAGCATGGATAATAAACGATTATCATGAAAAAGGAAATATGATAATAACTAATTTATTATTGCCTCTAGCGCATATTTCCAACAGTATCCCACTTGCACTAGAGTCAATAATCTAGTTCACATCACCATGTGATTCGCATTGTTATGAATCTAACACCCAATGAGTTCTGGGGCTCGATCATGCTTTGCATGTGAGAGAGGTCTTATAGTCAACGGGTCTGCAACATTCAGATCCGTGTGTACTTTGCAAATTTCTATGTCAAACCGTAAACACTGCTACCGCACTCCACTTGGTATTATTCCAAAAGGCTGCTCCACTATACATATCCAGATTGCTACTAAGAGTCATCCAGATTAGTGTTAAAGCTTGCATCGATGTAACTCTTTACGACGAACCCTTTATCACCTCCATAATCGAGAAACTTTTCCTTAGTCCTCTGATTACTAAGGATAATTTCGACCGTTTTCCAGTGACCATTCCTGGACCACTCTTGTACCCCTTGACAGACTCATGGCAAGGCACACACGGGTGTGGTACACAGCATGGCATAATATAGACCCTATGGCTAAGGCATAGGGGACGACGTTCGTCCTCTCTCTTTCTTATGTCGTTTGTCGAGCTTTGAGTCTCACTCAACTTTCACACCTTACAAATCAGGCGAGAATTCTTTCTCTAACTGATCCATTTTGAAATCTTTCAACATCTTGTCAAGCTATGCACTCATTGAAAGTCTCATCAAGCATCTTGATCTATCTCTATAGATCTTGATGCTCAACAATTAGGTAGCTTTATTCAGGTCTTCCTTTGAAAAACTCTTTTCAAACAACCGGTTATGCTTTCCAGAAATTCTACATTATTTCCGATCAACAATATGTCATCCACATATACTTATCAGAAATTCTATAGTGCTCCCACTCACTTTATTGTAAATACAAGTTTCTCGTAAACTTTGTATAAACTTCACAAACTTTCATCACCTCATCAAAGTGCATATTCCAACTCCGAGATGCTTGCTTCAGTCCATGGAAGGATCACTGAATCTTGCACACCTTTTAGCATCCTTAGGATTGACAAAACTTTCTGGTTGTATCACATACAACCTTTCCTCAAGTAAACCCTTAATGAAACGATGTTTTGACATCCATCTGCCAGATTACATAATTGAAAAATGCAGCAACTGCTAACATAATTCCAACAGACTTCAGCATTGCTACGAGTGAGAAAGTCTCATCGTAGTCAACTCCTTGAACTTGTCGTAAACTTATTTGCAACTAGTCGAGCTTTATAAATGGTGACATTTACCATCAACGTCTGTCTTCATCTTAAAGATCCATTTGTACTCATAGACCTGCCGTCCAACGAGCAAGTCTACCAAAGGCTATACTTGGTTTTCATACATGGATCCTTTCTTGGATTTCATGGCCTCTAACCATTTTTTCGGAATTCGGGCCCATCATCGCTTCTCCATAGTTCATAGGTTCATCGTTGTCCAACAACATGACCTCCAAGACAGGGTTGTTGTCTCGCTCAGGAGTAGTACACATCCTTGTCGACTTACGAGGTTCGATAGTAACTTGATCCGAAGCTTCATGATCATCATCATTTACTTCCTCTTCAACTGACGTAGGTTCCACAGAAACATCTTTCTGCGTTGCGCTAGTATCTAGTTGAAACAAAAGGTTCAACAACCTCATCAAGTTCTATCTTCCTCCCACTCAATTCTTTCGAGGGAAACTCTTTCTCGAGAAACGACACGTTTTTAGCAACAAACACTTTATGCTTGGATCTCAGATAGAAGATTCACCCAACTGTTCTTACGGTATTCTATGAAGATGCTTTTGTCCGCTTTGGGTTCGAGCTCATTAGGTGAAAACATTTTTCACACAAGCATCATAGACCCAAACATTAAGAAATGACAGATTAGGTTTCTATCAAACCATAATTCACACAGTGTCATCTCAACGGATTTAGATGGTGCCCTATCTTAAAGTGAACGTGGTTGTCTCTAATGCATAACCCTAAAACGATAGTGGTAAAACGATAAGAGACATCATAATTCGCACCATATCTAATAGAGCACGACTATGACGTTCGGACACACCATTACACTATGGTGTTCCAAGTGGCGTGAGTTGTGAGACGACTTTCACATCATCTAAAGTTGTATGCCAAACTCGTAAATCAGATATTCACCTCCACGATCACATCACAGACATTTTTATCTTCTGATGACGATGATCTTAAACTTCACTCTGAATTTGCTTGAACCTTTCAAACGATTCAGACTTGTGTTTTATTGAGTAAATATACACTATATCTACTCAAATCATCAGTGAAGGTAAGAAAAATAATGATATCCACCGCACGCTACAAGACTTATTGGATTGCATACATCAACATGTATCATTTCCAATAAATCACTTGCCCGCTCCTTCAAACCAGAAAACGGGGTCCTTAGTCATCTTGCCCAAGAGGCATGGTTCGCATGTCTCAACCGATTCGAAATCGAATGAGTCCAAAGATCCGTTGACATGGAGTTTCTTCATGCGCTTTATACCAATATGACATTTAGCGGCAGTGCCACAAGTATGTGGTACTATCATTATTAACTTTGTATCTTTTGGCATCAATGTTATGAACATGTGAATTACTACGATCAAAATTTCAACAAACCATTCTCACTGAGTGCATGACCATTGAAGGTATTATTCATGTAAACAGAATAACTATTATTCTCTAACTTAAATGAATAACCGTGTTACAATAAAAACGATCTAATCATGTTCATGCTCAATGCAAAACACCAAATAACATTTATTTAGGTTTGTCACTAATCCCGAAGGTAGAGAGAGCATGCGATGTTGATCACATCAACCTTGGAAACATTTCCAACACACATCGTCACCTCACCCTTATCTAGTTCTCCGTTTATTCCGTAGCTTTTATTTCGAGTTACTAACATTTAGTAACCGAACCGGTATCCAATACCCAGGTGCTACTAGGAGTACTAGCAAGGTACACATCAATAACATGTATATCAAATATACTTCTATCGATGTTGCCAGCCTTCTTATCTACCAAGTATCTAGGGTTGTTCCGCTTCAGCGACCGCTCTCCTCATAATAGAAGCACTTAGTCTCGGGTTTGGGTTCAACTTTGGGTTGCTTCACTGGAGCAGCAACAGACTTGCCATCCATGAAGTTTTCCTCCTTGCCCTTGCCCTTCTCGAAACTAGTGGTTTTACTAACCATCAACACTTGATGCTCCTTCTTGATTTCTACCTTTGCGGTGTCAAACATCACGAATAGCTCAGGGATCATTAATTCTATCCCTAGAATTTTATAGTTCATCACCAAGTTCTAGTAGCTTAGTGACAGTGACTTGGAGAACTATATCAATCACTATCTTATCTGGAAGATCAACTCCCACTCGATTCAAGCGATTGTAGCACCAAGACAATCTGAGCACATGCTCAACGATTGAGCTATTCTCTTTCATCTTGCAGGCAAAGAATCTTGTTGGAGATCTCATATCTCGCAACACGGGCACGAGCCTGAGATCCTAATTTTAGCTCTTAGAAACATCTCGTATGTTCCGTGACGTTCAAAACGTTTTGGAGCCTCAATTCTAAGCCGTAATGCATGACGCACTAAACTATCAAGTAGTCATCAGAACGTGCCTGGTAGATGTTCACAACATCTACAGATGACGCTAGAGGGGTTGGCACACCGAGCGGTGTATTAAGGACATAAGCCTTCTATGCAGCAATGAGGACAATCCTCAGATCACGGACCGAGTCCGCAATATTGCTACCATCATATTTCAACTCTATTTCTCTAGGAACATATAACACATAAGGGAGCTACAACGTGAGCTAGTAATCTACGACATAATTTGCAAAGACACGACTGACTATGTTCATGATAATGAGTTCGATTAATCATAGTACTTAAGAACTCCCACTCAAATTGACATCCCTCTGGTCATTCGAATGATACATGATCCAAATTCACCAACTCAAGTCCGATCATCACGTGAGTTGAGGTGGTTTCAATGGTGAACATCATCATGTTGATCATATCCACTATATGACTCATGTTTGACCTTTCGGTCTCTTGTGTTCCGAGGCCATGTCTGTACATGCTAGGCTCATCAAGTTTAACCCGAGTGTTCTGCATGTGCAACACAGGCTTGCACCCGTTGTATGTGAACGTAGAGTCTATCACACCCGATCATCACGTGGTGTCTCGACACGACGAACTTTCGCAACGGTGCACACTCGGGGAGAACACAATTTATCTTGAAATTAAGTGAGGGGTCACCTTATAATGCTACCGTCGTCCTAAGCAAAACAAGGTGCATAAAAGGATTAACATCACATGCAAATCATAAGTGACATGATATGGCCATGAACTTGTGCTTTTTATCTCCATCTAGAAAGCACCGGCATGATCTTCATCTTCACCGGCATGACACCATGATCTCCATCATCTTGATATCCATCAATGTGTCGCCATCGGGGTTGTCGTGCCCACCATGCTTCTAATACTATTGCTACCGTTTAGCGATAAAGTAAAGCATTACATAGCGCTTAATGATTGACACGCAGGTCATACAATATTTAAAGGCAAACATATGGCTCCTGTCGGTTGCCGTACTCATCGACATGCAAGTCGTGATATTCTATACATCACATGATCATCTCATACATCATATATATCACATCATGTAATTGGCCATATCACATCACAACATACCCTGCAAAAACAAGTTAGACATCCTCTAATTGTTGTTGCATGTTTTGCGTGGCTGCTACGGGTATCTAGCAAGAAAAATTCTCACCTACGCATAAACCACAACGGTGATACATTAGTTGCTTTTCAACCTTCTCAAGGACCGCCTTTGTCGAATCCGATCCAACTAAAGTGAGAGAAACTTTCACCCGCAAGCCATCTATGCAACAAGTTGCGGTTGAGGGAACCGGTCTCTCGTCAGCGTACGAGTAATGTTGGTCCGGGCCGCTTCATCTCACAATACCTCTGAACCAAAACATGACCAAGGGAGGAAGCAATCTAAGCACCAATGCCCACAAACTCTTTGTGTTCTACTCGAGATCTCATCTACACATAGACCTAGCTCTGATACCACTGTTGGGGAACGTCACACGGGAAACAAAAAATTTCCTACGCACACGCAGATCTATCCATGGTGATGAGCATCTATGAGAGAGAGTGGATCTACATACCCTTGTAGATCGCTAAGCGGGAAGCGTTAAGAAACGCGGTTTGTGTAGTTTAATGTCTTCGCGATCCAAATCGCCGAGCGTCCCGCGATCTCATCACGATCCGTCCCATGATCCAATCATGATCCGTCCTGCGAACTCATCATGATCCGTCCTGCAAACTCATCATGATCCATCTCGTGATCTCATCACGATCTGTCTCGTAATCGTGATCACGGTCCTTCCGATCTAGCGCCGAACGGACGACACCTCCGCGTTCAGCACACGTACAGCTTGATGATGATCTCCGACTTATAGATCCAGCAAGAGGGAGCGGAGAGGTAGATGAGTTCTCCGGCAGTACTACGGTGTTGCGGCGAAGGTGGTGGAGCTATTCCAGCAGGGCTTCGCCTAAGCACCGCTGAAAACCGATCTAGAGGAGAAACTGCGATCTAGAGGAGAGGTAGCACGTGGCTATTAGGGTTAGCTTTTCCCTCTAAATCCTCTAGTATATATAGGAGGGAGGGAGGGGAGGAGGCAGCCTCAAACCCTCAAGATCTGGCCGAAATTGCAGGTGGAGGAGTCCTACTCCAATCTTATTAGGATTAGGACTCCTTCCTTATTTAGAGTTTTTGCCTTTTTCCACCTTTTTCTCCTTGGGCTTTTCTTCCCAGCCGCATGGGCCCTTTGTGGGACTTCAACCAGCCCACTAAGGGCTGTTATTTATCCTCCCACAGCCCATGTAGCCTCTTGGGTCGAAATACCCCTCCCGATGGTCCCCCGGTACACTCCCGGCACTCCCGGTACACTACCAATGAGCCCGAAACTTTTCTGGCGATCAAAACAGGACTTCCTATATATGAATGTTTACCTCCGGACCATTCCGGAGCTCCTCGTGACATCCGGGATCTCATCCGGGACTCCGAACAACCTTCGGTCACCACCATACATAACTCTATACTACCGAAACGTCACCAAACCTTAAGCGTGCAGACCCTGCGGGTTCGAGAACTATGTAGACATGACTGAGACACCTCTATGGCCAATAACCAATAGCGGGACCTAGATGACCATATTGGTTCCTACATATTCTACGAAGATCTTTATCGGTCGAACCTCTATGTCAAGGATTCAGTTAATCCCGTACGATGTTCCCTTTGTTCTTCGGTATGTTACTTGCCCGAGATTTGATCGTCGGTATCTCCATACCTAGTTCAATCTCGTTACCGTCAAGTCTCTTTACTCGTTCCGTAATACAAGATCCCATGACCAACACTTAGTCACATTGCTTGCAAGGATCATTGTGATGTTGTATTACCGAGTGGGCCCTGAGATACCTCTCCGTCACACGGAGTAAAAAATCCCAGTCTTGATCCATGCCAACTCAACAGACACCATCAGAGATACCTGTAGAGCACCTTTATAGTCACCCAGTTACGTTGTGACGTATGATACACACAAGGCACTCCTCCGATGTCCGTGAGTTGCATGATCTCATGGTCATAGGAACACATACTTGACATGCAGAAAACAGTAGCAATAAACTTACACGATCATATGCGACGTTTGTAGTTTGGGTCTTGTCCATCACATCATTCTCCTAATTATGTGATCCCGTTATCAAATGACATCTCATGTCCATGGCTACGAAACCTTAACCATCTTTTGATCAACGAACTAGTCTACTGGAGGCATACTAGGGACATGGTGTTGTCTATGTATCCACACATGTATCTGAGTTTCTGATCAACACAATTATAGCATGGATAATAAACGATTATCATGAACAAGGAAATATGATAATAACTAATTTATTATTGACTCTAGGGCATATTTCCAACAACGTTAACCTTGAAGACGCCATCGGGCATCTCTCGATTGTGGAACATGCGGTCCTTCGGCTTCACGATCGTTGCCTTTCCCATGGCCACCTTCTGGCCCTTGATGTCATACATTAGGGTGCACAGGTTATCGTCGGCCTACGAAGAAGACATGTCTGCGACGTCAAACATCCCAAAGGCAACCAAAACGGAAGACTATAGACATGCCGGTGAAAAGGGTATGACGCGTAATTACTATGAGGGCATCGAGATTAGCCACCGATGAAGGCCTGTCGAGCATGCAAGATACGGAGGTCAGGCTGCTATGAACAGGAGCGGGACCTTTTGCGGTTGCTTGAGCAGGTGTCGGTGCCGTGGTGTTTGCCGAATTGCTCTCGACAAAGCTGGGAAAGGGAAAGTCCTTCGGCCGTGCATTTGGATAGTTCTTCGTGAAGTCAAAAAGTGTCGGAATCAAGCTGACCACCGCGTCAGTGACGGCCCCGTGCAACCCTTCTTTGGTCTCGGCTTTGGTCTTAGTGACCGCAATCGTGAACTTCTCGTTGATTCTCTGCTAAGTGACGACCGACCGTCTCTTCCTTCTTTCCTCTGGCTCCTCGCGATAGCACGTCTTCCATGAGGCGCCATCTCCGATGCCGTGCACACGTCCATAGGACGGCGGCTTGTCCACCGGGACCTTTTTCAGTATGTTCAGGGCCCGGTTGAATGGGGTGTGCCACTTGGGCCTCGCCGATGACTATGACGACTCGTCGCTTTCGGTTGCCTTTTGGTGCTTCTTTTTCTGCAAAAGGTACATGTATGGTTTACTAATGTGACAAAACTTGTAGTCGAACTGATTGGAAGCTAATATGATAATGTGTTAATATAACAATTACCAAAAGTCTCATGAACTCCCTCGTGTTCGTGTCCATGTTAAAGATCTTTTTGACTTTGTCCCACTTGTACCGGGTTCTGATCCAGTCACGCTCCAACGGGTCGGTGAACCCCGCCAAGGGGTCTGGGATTCCGTGACTTTCATGTTTGGCATCCTCCTTAGCCCATACGTGCCTCTTCCTCTCGTAACCACGGATTCCGAGGCGGTGGGGAGGTGTGTTCCTGGCCTGGAGCGCCTTCATTTTCTCCGACCTTGCCTTGACTTCTTTACCGCAATTCTCCTTGAATTTTTCAAAGTCCTCTTCCGTTATTGACGGATTATCAGCATGAATCTTGGACTACAGTTCATTCTTCGCAATCGCTTTTTTCACCCGAACTTCCCAGGAGGACAAGTCTTTGGTGAACGTCACCATCGCCTTGGCGTTTATCTTTGTCATGGTGACATCGTCCCACGGGTCTTTAAATGTGCTTTCATCCCGTCCGGGGAAGAGGAACCTATTGTGCAACTTCTTTAGGAGCATGTGCTCCATATGTGGTATCATCTTCAACAGAATGTCATTGATGTTCGCGGTTTCCCTAAGGATGCATCCTAGTTGATTGCCCCATCACGAGCACGCCTACTCTGGCGTCATTGGCTCTAACTTCTTGGGGTGCATCTCCGTGACCACAATTTTTCCAATGTCGTGCTCGTTTGGTTTTTTTGACCTCTTCTTCTTCGGTGCTTTACCGGCTACGACAACATCGTCGCCGGTCTTGGGGGTGGTGTCGGTGCTGGTGCCGGTGCCAGTGTCGGTGTCGGTGTCAGGGTTGGTGCCACTGCCGCCACCATGCAACCCCATCTAGTGTTCGTCCAGGTAATCTAAATAGTGATTTGCTGCCTTGTGGGGGTCTACTACGAGGCGAGCAGAACCCCCCAGCTTCGGCATCGGTAAACATGTTTCCTATTCAAAAAATTAAATAAAAGAAGCGAAAAAAGTGGCCGATATATATTTGGTCGGAATGTTGATTCAATCCCCTTCCGGCAAATCCCGAGTACTCCATATGTCCTAGTTTCTAGCACAAGTTGCGCCTGAAATTTTCGGCATGATCTTTGCTAAAAAGTGGACATATGGAGCTCCTGAAATTTGCCGGAACGGAAATGAATCAACATTCCGGCAAAACATAGGCCGCTCGGATATTTCTCCAAAACATGGCTGCCTCATTAGTACAGTGATTTACATGCTGGAACTTACAAGATAAAAACAAGATACCATGGCTTCATTGATAGTGAGTTTCTGTTCACTCCATTTTTATGGGATAACTCCTAAAAGGGGCAATACACATCTAGGAGAAAAGCCTAATCTATGGCAACAAGTTTGATTCCAAGAAAAAATATCATAAAAAGGTGAAAGCTTAGTTGATTTACATAGCCACACAAATACATAAAAAAAGTCGTCAAAGCTTGCGCTTATGGGATTGGAACTTTTGTTTCTTAACATTTATTGTATGCTCATGTCCAAGCCATCAAAGAAGAGTAAACCAATCGCACTAAAGCAGAGTGCTTGTCACATGGGAGGTGTCCCAGCCAGCCTCTCTAAATAAAAAACCCAAAAAAATAAATCCCAGCCAGCCATGGATCATGCTCCTGGAGCTAGGGGTGACCTCTCACAAGCCATTGCTGCATTGCTACCCCCTCCAAACCTAAATATATGTCTTTCTATAGTTTTAGATATGGACTACATACGGGGCATAGTGAATGAATCTACTTTAAAAAATATATATATATAGTCCGTATTGAAATGTCTAAAATAATATATATTTAGAAATGGAGCTATTAGTTGACATTTTTAGATGTATTATTATACATTGGCATTCTCAATCAACTGCCAATTTGACTTCAATCAATACCTAAGGAGGAGGTGGGGGCAGGGGGTAGTGCTGAGGAGGAGGCCGGAGCGGACGAGGAGGAGGAGGAGACGAGAGCAGCAACAACACGGACGAGGAGGAGGTCGAAGCGGCGGCAGTGCGGACGAGGAGGAGGTCGGAGTGGCACAGACGAGGAGGAGGCCGGAGGAGGCCTGCGTCGAGGCTGAGGACGGGCAGGGGCTCGGGCCGGCATCGAGGTCCAGGACGAGGAGGAGGCCGGAGGAGGCCGGCATAGAGGACAACGGCGGAGCGGGCGACGACAACGTAGGGAGAGGAGAGGTGGGAGTGGGAGGGGAGAATGGGAACTGGCGAAATTTTGAGCCCGCGTGGGGGTTAACCCCAAATAGCAGTACCGCTGGTTTAGGAACCAGTGCTATAGCTAAGGTAGCTATAGCGCTGGTTCCTAAACCAGTGCTACTGCTAAATATTCCAATTTTAATTTTTTGAGCCTGCGTGGGGGTTAACCCCAAATAGCAGTAGCGTCGGTTTAGGAACCAGCGCTATAGCTAAGGTAGCTATAGCGCTGGTTCCTAAACCAGCGCTACTACTAAATATTCCAATTTTTTTTTTCCTTTTCTAGTTTTTAATTTTCTTTTCTTTTATTATTTTCCTTTTCTTTTCTGTTTACTTTTCTTTTCTTTTGTATTGCTTTCTCCCTTTTTTTTTTTTTTTTTTGCTTTTCTCCGGACAACGGCGTCTCCCTCGCACACTGTGCGAATATTATCATCGGAGCCACGCAAATGGTGGTAACATATCAGTTGACCGATAACGTTTACTTAAGTGCATACAAAAAATAGATACATATATATAAATGATGGTTTTTGATGAGCTACATCGACGACGTTTCACATTGAGCTTCTTCCCTTTCGTGTTCGTTGCCGAGTAATTGAGCCTCTCCTTGTGACTTTTCCGCAGCCATGGAGTATGATCTTTCTTAGGTAATGTAGTATTTATTCTTCTTTTCATGTATGCTTCATCATCATTGTCATCTTCCCTCATTGGGTTGTCGTATTGGTTGTAGTCTTCCTCGTTGGCGACTCCATCCATTCCGATGATGCTCCTTTTGGATCTCCTCACGACAACACGGCTGGGATTGGCCGGGTCAGTTATGAAGAAGCATTGTGTCACATGTTTAGTGTGTACCCATGATTCATTTTTCACAATGATGTTAACGTTCATGAGAGTGCTCTTCGCATCGGGTATAGACATGGTGGTGAAATACTTGTTTTCTCTTACGACGTCCTTGGCCCATCTGACACGAAACATCGTCGCATTGTGCATTCCAGCATAGTCAAGCTCCCATATCTCTTCGACCCTTCCGTAGAATCTTCCAGTTGTGCTGTTGGCGTCGGTCACGCATTGAATTGTCACCCCGGAGTTCTGTTAATCACTGTCCATGTCTTTGGCCTCCAAGAAGAACGTGTACCCATTGATATCGTAGGACCCATAGGTCACGAGCTTGGGCGCGGGGCCATATGCTAAGGCATGTATTAGCAATCTATTCGAACTGCCCTCTTCCAAGGGATTTTCAAGAACTTGCTCTTTGAACCAACACAAGAAAGTGGCGTTGTGCTCTACAGTAACTTCGTCGTCCGTCTTAAGCATCCCCTTATCATGGTACTTCTTTGTGATGCTTTCTTTGTGTCGTGCCACATAATCATCTGCCACATCTAGTTGTTGTAGCACTACTAAGTTAGCCATGTAAAAGTCGCTCCATCGATCCGAGTAGTCCACGTGCAATTCCCTCCGGCCTTTGTTATGACCATCTCCTTCGAGCTTCCCATTGTGCTTATTGATGGGCAATCCAACAACAAGGTCTCCGACGCCTATATAATTCTCGCAAAAGGAGACACACTCATGCGTCAAATACCCCTGGACGATGCTCCCTTCGGGACGGGACATGTTATGAACGAATCCTTTGATGACCCCATTCATCCGCTCGAACGACATCATGCTATGAAGGAATGTCGTCCGGAGGTCGATGATGTCGTCCACAATGTGGACACACAGATGCAACATGACGTCAAAGAATGCGGGCGAGAAGTACATCTCAAGCTCATATAGTGTGACAACGATCTCTTCCTATAGCCTTCAGAGCTACTTCACACTTATGGACTTTCGGGAGATAACGTCAAACAAGTTGCAGAGACTAGTAAGCGTGTCACGGACGTGCTTCTCCATTATCCCTCTAATGGCAACCGGGAGTATCTGCGTCATCATCGCGTGACAGTCATGAGACTTCATCCCGCTGAACCTTTTCTTCTTGGGGTCTAGAAATCTTCTTATCTTCCCACAGTAACTGGAACTAGCTTTGATTCCCATAAGGCACTTGATGAATTGATCGATCTCCTTAGCACTTAAGGTTAAGCAAGAAGGGGGCAATAATTCTCCTCCTTCTTGTTGACCTTTCTGCCGCTTTCCCCCTCCTCCGTCTCTGTCTCTGTCTCCTCCGTTGACTTTTTATGGTGGAGATCTTTCCTGATCTTCAAATCTTCCAAGTCTTTCCTTGCCTTTGGCCCATCCTTGATCTTCTCCGGCATGTTCATCAGTGTGCAAAGCAAGCTCTCGAGTACATTCTTCGTGATATGCATTTGATCAAGGCAATGAGGCATGTCGTAATTGGGCCAGTACTCCAAGTCCCAGAAAATAGAACTTGTTTTCCATACCTTCAGAAGCGGCTCCGGTGCCTTTTTGATTTTTCCTGGCATGGGGCATTGTTCCCAGTTTCTCAACAGCTTGTCGATTTCTGCGGTGCTCCTCTTACGTGGAGGTACTCGAAGCTCATCCAACCCATTGAATAGATCTCCACGCTTTCTCCACGGGTCATCCTTCTCGAGGCATCTACGATGCCCCATGTACATGATTTTCCTGGACCCGCCATCTTTCGTTGATGTAAGCTGCTGAGACGTTGTATCATCCATGCACGTCGTGCATCTGTAGTATCCATGGCACACCTAGACTAAGGTTTACCCGTAACCGAGATAGTCGTGCACCGTCGTCATTAGCACGGCTCTCATATGGAAATACTCTCCCTTGCTGGCGTCCCATGTCCATGCCGGTGTTTTCCATAACGTGTGTAGCTCCTCTTGCAGAAGCCCCATATACATGTTAATACTATTTCCCGGTTGTTTTGTCCCTTGAATCAGGATGCTCATGTGTACGTACTTTGTCTTCATGTACTTCCATGGGGGGAGGTTGTACATCCATACAAACACGGGCCATGTGTTGGTGGTGTTCTGGTTTCCAAATGGATTCATGCCATCGGTACTCGCACCAAGCATGATGTTCCTTGGATCTTCTGTAGCAAATCCATATACGGCATTGAATGCTCTCCACTGGCTACGATCTATGAGGTGTCTCGGCTTCGGATCATCTCCATCGTCGGGCTTCTTCCTCTCCGCGTGCTAGTCCATGATCTTTGCTTCCTTAGGATCTACGAAATACCGCTGTAGACGGGGAGTGATCGGAAAGTACCATACAACTTTCTGAGGATCTTTCTTTCCTGCCTTCTTGTATCGAGAAGCATTGCACACTGGACAGCTGGTTTTTTCCGTGTGCTCCCCCCGATAAATCATGCAATCGTTGATGCATGCGTGGTACCTAATGTGCAGCAAATCAAAAGGGAAAATGATTTTCTTGGCCTCCTCAACACTAGTAGGACACAAGCTCCCCGCAGGAAGAACTTTATTATGTAGATACTTCAAACGCTCATCGAGGCTTTTGTCTGTCCATTTCTTTTTGGCCTTCATCTTCAGAAGTTCGAGCATGAAACTCAAGTGGATCAGCTCGGGATCGCAACCGTGATACAATGGAGTCTTTGAGTCTACTTCAAGTTGCGCCAGCTTGGCCTCCTCTATAGAGGTAGATCTCTCGGGAAGGAGGTCTCAAACATGAGGGTCCTGCATGACTGCACTTAGTAGCATCAAAGACTGCGGTGTGACCTCTTCTCCGCCATGTCCGGACTCTTCTTCGCCGTGTCCAAACTCTTCTTTGATGCTGTCATTTCCAAACTCTTCCCCGGCACCATCGTCGTGTCGATCGGTCATCTCTTCGTCGAGCCCCATGTCGTTATTCCCTGCCGTGTGGACATCCTCATCATCATCAGCTTCTTCACTTATCCACTGAGTATAGCCATCCATGAAACCATTCTTCAGCAGGTGCGCCTTCAAAGTGCCACGATCAAGAGGGTCCAAAAGGACACCTTCCTTGCATCTTGCACACGGACATCTAATCCTAGTCCGATTATTTGCATACATGTCCATCACTGCGGATTGCATGTACCGCTCCACCTTCCATCCACTCACCTTCATGACCGACTGCACGGTATAACGAGCAAAAGGGTTATAAAATAAATAATGCATGTATGCTTCAAAGTCATATAAAATTTTGGCATGACCTTGCCTAAAAATAGGACATATTGAGTTTGCTCAAAATTCACCGAAACGGAAATAAATCGACATCTCGGCGAAACATAAGCAACTCGAGGGCATGTCACTCACACAAATCTCTACATATATCCCAAACACACATATTCGCATTCACACACATATTCCCATTCTTGAAATGAACAACCTTTTACTCACCTATATATCTCCCGAGAGTGATACCGATCGAGAGAGTACGTCGTTAATTAGATGATTAGAGAGACCGATCGAGACGTGTGGATGGCTAAATAGCTAGCTAGATCTAGTTCTTGGGGAGGAGAGGTGAATCTAGCTAGCTAACTAATGGAGAGGGAGTTATGTTGGAGGGGGACATTAATGAGGGACAGGAAGAGAGGTAGGTAAAAGAGAGATAATGTGAGAGAGGCCATTTATGGAGGAGAGTTATGGTGGGGGGGCATTAATGAGGAGAGAGTTAGAGAGGTAGGAGGAAGAGAGAAGAAGAGAAAAAATGGTGGAGAGTGGAGAGGGGAAAGGAGGGGAGAGGGCAAAGTGGGGGAGAGGGAGGGGGTGAAAAGGTGGCAGCAGCCGCAACTAGCAGTAGCGCTGCTTACAAAAACACGCTGCTACTATGGTACTTCGTAGTACCGCTTTCCTGGAAAAGCGCTACTACTATGTGTGGCACATTAGTAGTAGCGCTTGCAAGTCAGAAAGCGCTACTGGTAGTGGTCTTAGCAGTAGCGCGTTCTCCCTCCCATCCCTGTTACTATAAATAGTGTCTGTGGGGTCGTCGGGGCCACCTTAGCAGTAGCACTTTCTTAGCACCCAACGCTACTGCTAATCCCTTAGTTGTAGCGCTGCCGGAATACAGCGCTACTGGTAATTAGCAGCAGCGGTTTTATTTTTCCAGTGCTACTAATAGACTCCTATCTAGAAGGTTTCTCCTACTATTGGTTACTTGCCCGAGATTCGATCGTCGGTATCTTCATACCTAGTTCAATCTAATTACCAACAAGTCTCTTCTGTCATTCCATAATACAAGATCCCGTGGCTAACACTTTATTCACTTTACTTGCAAAGCTTATTTTGATGTTGTATTACCGAGTGGTCCCTAAGATACCTCTCCGTCACACGGAGTAAAAAATCCTAGTCTTGATCCATGCCAAACCAACAGACACCCTAGGACATAACTGTAGAGCACCTTTATAGTCACCTAGTTACATTGTGACGTTTGATACGGACAAGGTACTCCTCCGGTGTCAGTGAGTTGCATGATCTCATGGTCATACGAACAAATACTTGATATGTAGAAAACTATAGCAATAAACGGACACGATCATATGCTATGTTTATAGTTTGGGTCTTGTCCATCACATCATTCTCCTAATTATATGATCCCGTTATCAAATGACATCTCATGTCCATGGCTAGGAAACCTTGAGCATCTTTGATCAACGAGCTAGTCTATTAGAGGCATACTAGAGACATGGTGTTGTCTATGTATCCACACATGTATCTGAGTTTCTGATCAATACCAATCTAAGATGCATAATAAACGATTATCAAGAACAGGGAAATATGATAAGAACTAATTTATTATTGCCTCTAGGGCATATGTCCAACATAGTTATAATTTTCTTTAGAATAGAATCAACCCTTTGCATAACATGTTCCAATGTCAAATTGGTTTCATTAACGATAATAGGTGGTGTTCCAACAAGATTTTCAATTGCGTTATAAGCATCCAAAGTGTGACACATTAAGAAGTTCCCACCGGTGATGGTGTCAAGGACAAACCTATACCAAGTTGTCACACCAATATAGAAACTATGAAGCAAATTTATGGTGGATAGCTTATTATTTGATGTATTTTTGGCATGGCAAATCCTATACCATGCATCCTACAAACTTTCTCCTACCCTTTGTGTAAAATTGTCAACATCATTATTGGGAGTGACACGCACAAAAGAAGAACTAGCCATGACTTCTAGCAAGAACTAGTAACAAGCAAAGGCAAATATTTTTGTATTTTTGTTTTTAATGAGGCAAACTAAATAAAACAGAAAATAAAAATAAGAAAAAGTGAATGAAATTTTGTGCGAAGTTACATTATAGTTGGTGATGGTATTCCCCGGCAACGCCTCCAGAAATCCTTCCTGATACTCGTGATCTTCGTTGGGTTTTCCATGAAGAGGAATGGGTAATCGCAGCACAAACTGGGTAAGCATTTCCCTCATTTATGAAACCAAGGTTTATCAAACTATAGGAATACCAATCCTCAACCCTCTTCAGCAGTTGCACACAAAAGAACAAATAACTTGCACCCAACGCCGGCAAGAGGGTTGTCAATCCCCTCGATCTTGTTATTTGCAAGCAAGTGAGTTCTATAGATAATTGTAAATGATAGTAAAGCGCAAAATAAAACAAAATGTAATAAATAACAACAATGTAATGATAATATTTCTGAATTTATAAGTGAATAGGCCCGTGGGCCGTAGAGTTCTCTAGTGGCATGTCTCATAAGCAAAGCGTACGGTGGGTAAACAAATTACTATTGGGAAATTCATAGAAAAGCGAATAACATGTGATGTTCACGGCAATGATCATGTGTATATAGGCCTCACATCCATAAACAAATAGGCTGAATCCTTCGTGCACCTACTACTATTACTCCACTTCAAGAGCGCTTCTATGCTTGCCTCTCTACATATTAAGTTAATGACAAACAGAGTAATGCTTGGAGAATGATGATATGATGTAGAAAAAGTAAACTCAACTAATATGAATAAACCCATCGTTGTATCCTTAGTAGCAACTACACAAAGACATAACTTGTCCCCTTCTATCACTAGGATATAGAAACTTGTCAGGTTGAACCTACTACAACGCACCACTCCTACTGAAGAAATATCAATCTAGTTGGCCAATTTATCTCAATAGATCGGGGAGCATGACGAAGCTATGATGATCTTGCAAATAAGAATCATACTAACCAGGTTTAACTCAAATACTTTTCATGAATAATCTGAACATAAACTCACAATTCATCGGATCCTAACAAACACACCATACAAAGGGATTACATCGGATAGATCAAGGCAAAGATGCAACAAACATGTATTGAAGATCGAGAGAGGGAGAGAGAGAGAGAGATTGCCATCTAGGTACTACCTACATCCCCGTAGGTCTGTGGTGAAATACTCACACATCATGGTGAGGGCAGCAAGCACTACTACATAATGGTCCAATGTGACACATCAATAAGAGACCCTTCGACGAAATTGTGTGCGATGCTTGAATCGCAAACAGTATAGTTGAAGCTCCGTCGCTAATGGCACGAACTGTGTGGGATGGCAGGCCCATCAAATCTGATTCATAAAATAGTTGCGTGTGCGATCTACGTAAGACATTTGTTCTTATGAACTGTTTGTGATTAGCAAAGATAACAGAAATGGTTACGCAGATCCAGATGTGTGCGATAGTGGGCACACAGTTCATTACTACAAACTATGTGCGATAATATAGCAGAACAAAAACAATTTAGTATAACAAGATGTGTGTGATATAGGGCACATATTTCACTACATAAATTGCGTACGATGACATAACAGAACACAAATGATTCAACATAACAAGATGTGTGTGATAGAGGGCAAACAGGTCAATAATCAGAATCGTGTTTGAACACAAGAAATAACACAAACGATTGGTGTTAATAAGCATTGTGTGTGTTGTGGATAAACGGTTGTTGGTATACAATTTGTCAGCGGTTGATGAAATCATCACCGACGGGTTTCGTAGTTTTGTCCATGTGTACTGTGATTTTCTCTATCTGCACAACATCTATGCTTTGTCTACACAACATCTATGTTGCCTACACAAACGGTTGCACAAATCAAGATGTGTGTGACAGACGGAATTCCGTCCGCTCGAATGAAATGTGTGAGCCAAAATAACTCAAACAATTGGGCGTAACAAGATGTGTGTGATGCCCAATAAATAGTTCAGTAATCTAAATTGTGTGGAAGGACAAAAAATAACACAAACAGATAATAACACAGATGATTTGTGGTAATAAGCACCTGATTCAGAAAGCGATAACACAAATTATCATTCGCACTCCCTACATAATCGACTAAAGAACACAATAGTGACATTACATATCAGCAAGGTTCAGGAAACAAAAAAATGGAGACGGCTACTCATCGGCGTTCTTGCAGGGCTGGGATGTTGGTTCGCCAATGTCAAAATATCTTCTGCACTCATGCAACATCCTCTCTATGGAAGTAGGATCCACTTTTGGGTCAGCGATGACCATGTTCTTGAATGCTTCATAGGCCTGGACTTTCCTCTCCTCATACCCATCACAGTAGTTCCGCTCTCATGGAAAATCCCGTCCATGCCAAAATGCCTGCGTACGGCCCACTAACAATAGATATATTCAATGTCGTCGTAAACAAGATAGCCAAAAGCTGCGCATAGTGCTAGATCGGTAGGAGACGTTAAGGAGGCTGCTTCCTATGAGACTTGTACGTTTCTCGATTTTCATGACATAAATAGTAGTGAAGAGTGTCAAGGTGGCTAAGATCGGAGGATAAGTAAGGCACGAGAGGCTTTAGAGGTAAAGGAGTCAGCCACGTGTTCGATAACTTTCAGAATAAGTAGTGACAAGTGGGGGCGTCAACACTGGAGAATTTCATTTTTGATAGTGCTCTTTGGGTGTCGAGTCATGGCTTTCAGGATGGAAACCTAAAGTATGACCTTCATTTGTTGTACCTGGGAATTGTCTTGCTGAAGGTGTTGTTTTGAGAGCTATGACTTTCTCAAGGGTATAAACCTAAGATCTCGGAAGTGTTGCTTTTTGAAGACCTTTTATGTTTTTTTGGTGTTGTCTTTGGTAGTGGTTTGTGTGATCCAGCTGGGATGAATTGATCACCGTGACGAGGCCTTTATTTTTTTCCTTTCTTTTTTGATTTTTTATCGAGTTGTCTGCATCTTGAATGTCTTTGAGACATCTTCGTGGTGTAGGGACTAAGTGTAATTGGTATCTTCACGATATTAATGTATTTATTTCCAAAAAAATCATTTATACCTGGCATATTTTAAAAAACTCTCCGGTGTATTGGCAAACTAGGGATGCTCCGCGCCAAGGAAGAATAAAGGAACAACAAATAGAAAACACGTCGCTTCCTTGATTACATGGAGAAATTATTCCAATGGTGGCACATAAATTACGTGGATTATGTATGAGCAACAAGCCATAACTAGCAAGGGGCAAAGATGATAAATAATTCTCAAGGTGAGGAGAATGTCAACATATGTTATCTTGGAAAATGTTTGGTATCAAATCACAATGAAATATTTTTTATCCTAGTAATCACGAGTGTTAATTTGGCAAGCAAAACAGGTGCACGTACTTTATAGCCAACCATAGATTCTACAAAAGTTTAACTTAGACGCTTGCGTGCTTGGGAAACTTGACATAAAAACAGCAAAAATAAGATATTGAGATTACTTTATTTTCTACTGTGTTCCTAGGTCTGTGGCTTTGTATCTCCAAGCCTCTCTCTACCTCACACACACACATGCATGCTCTCTCTTAAACATGCATATCTATACCCATCTAGTGTCCCTATCTTTCTAGGTCTCACCTATGCCTAGGCCGGCACACATATACATTCTAGTCCCCTATCCGCTAGGTCACTCTATCCAACAAAGATGGTCAAGGTTTCCTGACCATGGACATGAGTTGTCGTTTGATAACGAGTCCAGATCATTAGAAGTATGATGTGATGGAGAAGACGCAACCGTAAGCATAGCATTTGATCGTGTTAGTTTATTGCTACTACTTTCTTCATGTCAAGTATGTGTTCCTATGACCCTGAGATCATGCAACTCCATGACATCGGAGGAATGCCTTGTGTGTATCAAATGTCACAACATAACTGGGTGATCATAAAGGTTCTCTACTAGTATCTTCGAAGGTGTTTGTTGGGTTGGCATGGCTCGAGATTGGGATTTGTCACTCCGTATGACAGAGAGGTATCTCTAGGAACTCTCAGTAATATAACATCAGAAGAAGCTTGCAAGTAATGTGAATGAGGAGTTAGTAACGGGATCTTGCATTATGGAATGAGTAAAGAGACTTGCCGGTAACGCGATTGAACTACGTATGTGAGGGAGTCCTGGTTTATTGGGTCCTCGGGAGGCCGACTCATCTCTATGGGACGGACTCTATGGGCCGCTTACCGAACACAGGATTCATTGAAGACCTTATCTCCAAGACGGAGGCTTCAGAGAGTACGGCTTGTGCTCCACGTTTGATATAGCGAATAGGCATGTTTATCTCTTCGGCGTGTAACTGACCATGTTTAAACCCTAATACCCTTGGCATCTATATAAGTCGGAGGGTTTTAGGGTGTAGGGACAGGACACCTCATCTAGGGTTAGCTATTTGATCTCGAGGTAGACCAACTCTGCAACCCCCCATATCATCAATACATCCAAGAAGGACGTAGGGTATTACCTCCATAGGAGGGCCCGAACTTGGGTAAATATGTGTCCGCTTCGTCTCTTGTTACCATCAGTTCTAGTCTCATAGTTCGGGACCACCTACCCGAGATCTGCCGGTTTTGACACCGACATTGGTGCTTTCATTGAGAGTTCCTCTATTTGCGCCGAAGGAATCAATGTCTCGCCTTGTCATCAATGAAGAGGTCCACAACATGGACACTTTTGTCCCCAGACAGATCTTCGCCTTCGGCAGCATTGTGCTGCACGCTAATCACACTAGCCATCTAGGCCGTGTTGAGAGCTTCGCTCCTGACCGAGAGGTCAGATTTGTAAACCTAGAGTTCTCCATAGATTCTTGAGGTGACTTGTCGCTAACCGGGCTCGCAGCTTCACCTGTAGCACCCAGAAGCTCTGACGCTTTAACCTCGAGTTCCTTCTTCGGACATCCCATCAGGGTTACCCACGGCGATGGACCGATCTCTTGTCTTGGTCCGACCATTGTGCCAAAAGACCGCACATATTTTCTTGTTGAACACTCCCCATGTTCGGGAACTTCAGAGGTAAACTCCATAAGTTCCAAACAGTTTGATCCGATCAAGCTCTCCGCGGTTGACGAGGCCCTATATTGTATCTTGTCGATGAAGATTACCGATGACCCAACCCCGATCTATGCTCATATCAGTTATGGTGCGAATCAAGACGAATTTTTAGACCCAGCCACCACCCATTTGATAGCCAATGTCAAAGATTTAACCTACATGCTGGATTATGCCTCCGAGGAGGCTGAATACATGGATGAAGAGGCCTGTGCCCCCACCCACGGTAACACCGGCGATGGGCCGCCACTTCTACATACGTGTCTACATGGTGGACACTCCTAATATCGATAAAATGCCCAGTAATGACGGCGATAAGGCGAGCGACGCACAGTCAAGGCGCCGAAAGCAGCATAAGCGGTCCGAGGGCAAAAAGGGGAGGAAAGCTATTACTGGCACCGGGGACGGAGTTACCCCCGAGGACCGCGGCGACCCTGATAACCCCGAACACCTGTTAGAGCGTCAGGAAAGGACCGAGGACCAGTGCAACCCCGACAACTTCAATGGTTTCGAGGACGACAATTACTTCCACGCTTTCGAGGAGGAGGATATCCCGAAAGCCAATGACATGGACATCCCTGATAACCATGAAGATCATGAACTGTTCAGACAATAGCTCGTGGTGACAACTCGTAGTCTAAAAGCTAAGGAGCGGCAGCTCAAGGCCGAACAAGATGACCTAAATTATCGATGTACAAGAGTCCTCTCAGCTGAGGAAGGACATGGTACCGGTCTCTCGGACCAGACCAAGAGTTATCTGGGAAGAAGGTTGCAGCCACAATTCTACGAGGAGCTCACTAATACTCTATCTCCGAAGCATACTCCATACGACAGGCCAGATCGCCCTCCTCGCGGGCGTGATCGGATGGCTGATGATGTTGGTTATATACCGGCAATACCCCGAAGACGGGGAAAGGAGCCACTAGAGCCCAATGACATGTTTGACCTGCGAGATAACTTGGATCACAGAGTAGGCTGTACAAGATCCATCTACGGATCCAGTGGATACTCACCCAATAGACCGGATGGGTATAGACCATGGCTAGATCGAAGAAATAACAGAGACCGGGAACACAACCAAGCTAGAGCAGACACCGATTACAAGCGTGACATAGCTTGAGTTTGAGGCGCCACCCACCCACTATATTTCACAGATGAGGTGATGCGGCATTAGTTCCCGGAGGGGTTTAAACCCGTGAACATCGAACAATACGATGGAACTACTGACACAACCGTATGGATCGAGGACTTCCTCCTCCACATCCACATGGCTCGAGGAGATGACCTCCATGCCATTAAATACCTTCCCCTCAAACTTAAGGGGCTAGCTCGGCATTGGCTAAACAACCTCCTCGAAAACTCCATTGGATGCTGGGAAGACCTGGAGGATGCTTTCCGCTCCAACCTCCACAGAACCTATGTTCGGCCGCCAGATTCTTCTGACCTCATCAATGTAGTCCAGAATCCCGATGAGTCTGCTCGGCAATTTTGGAACCGGTTCTTGACTAAGAAGAACAAAATCGTCGACTGCCCGGACGCTGAGGCCATAGCCTCCTTCCGGCACAATATTCGGGACTAATGGATGGCCCGCCAGCCAGGCCAGGACAAACCTCGCACTATGTCTGCCCTCACTTACCTCATGACCTACTTTTGTGAGGGCGAAGATAATTGGCTGGCAAGACGCAGCCACAATTCCGAAGATCCCGGAGCCTCTGAAGGTTGGGATGAAAACGGAAAGCCAAAGCACAATAAGAACAAGCGCCTACACAATAACAGTGATGCCGATGACACGACCGTTAACATTGGCTTCCGCAACTCCTGTCCTAGGCAGTAAATATGATATACGCCACCCATATACCCAGGAAGGAGAGGAAGCGCGCCCTTCGAGAGGTCTACGCTGTAGAGCTTGTGGCCCCAAAGTATAACCCATGGTCAGCATATCCGATTACTTTTGTTTGGCATGATCACCCGACCAGTATCCATCATGGGGGTTTGGCCGCACTCGTCCTCGACCCCACTATCGATGGGTATCACCTCACAAAATTCCTAATGGATGGAGGAAGTAGCCTTAATTTGATTTACTTAGATACGGTGAAAAAGATGGGCATAGACCCGTCATGGATTAAACCCAGTAACACTACCTTTAAAGGGGTGATTCCAGGTGTTGAAGCCTGATACACGGGCTCGCCCGACAACTTTCACAGCAAAGACTTGATCTTCGACATCGTACCATTCCACAGCGGCTATCACGCCCTGCTCGGCCGGACAACGTTTGCTCGATCCAACGCCGTCCTGCATTATGCATACGTCAAGCTCAAGATGCCTAGCCCCAAAGGGGTCATAATTGTCAGCGGCAATACGGAGTGTTCTCTACGAATTGAGGAGCATGCCCTGGCCCTGGCGGCTGAATTTAGTTACAAGGATGATCGGTAGTTTCCGGCATCTGCCTTAAAGGCAAGAAAGGTTGGAAAGACCCTCGGATCCCTCCTCTACCCCAAAATAGGGACTCACACCCCATCGCATGCCCGTAGGACCAGCGAAGCACGTGCCAACAAGGCATAACTTCGCGCTTAAAATCCCATGGGCAGCGGTGGGGAAACAATGGTGGGACTCCGACTGGACCAGACTACTACCACTAAATATGTCTTCGGACACAACATAGGGACCATTGAAGGTCCCGCTCAGGGCGTAAAGCTTATCCATAGTTCGGCGACTTCTCAAGACCTTGTCGGCAAGATCCGCTCACCGAACATTGCCACCCATCGAGGTACACCAAGGATTAGGAGTAAACTAGCAACAAGGCAAGTCGGGGACATAAGGCCAACAATCGAAGACCCTGCTACTACCACTCATGTAATCTCTTTTCTTCATATACCTGTAAGTAATTGCTTCGGCACTCCGAGTAATAAGAGTTATTGAGATAAAATACAACATCATTTTACATGTTTTCTGGTTGTCCTTTTTGGTACATATTTTTCTTTTTCTCGCTCTTCTTGCGAAATGATTCAATATGTTACGACGCGACCGGATAATACACTAGGGGCTCGAACTGACAACCTAATCGCCTTACATATTGCTCACTATGTGTTTGGCGTCTTGGAGTTCACTTCATATGCATCTGGTTCCGAACTGTGTCTTGGGTCAATAGTTGGGTTGCCTGGCTCCTGTGCTTGCCCCTTCACGTTCCGCTCGTTCGGCTAAACGGGAAAAGGGAGCACCCCTACAATTGTGCTTCCAGATAGTCTGGTCAAGCACCTCAAGGGTGAAAGCCAACAATTGACTATCACAGTATGCGAGATCCGGCCTGTGAACCCAAGCTGGAAGTATTATACTTCAATCGTCATAAGCGATTATTCCCTGTTATACGAGGGATTTGTCCTTTATTCAAACCTTGTGATACCGGCTATAGCTACAGTTCGTCCGAACATCACAACACTTCGGTAGCTAATCGCAAGATCCCCGCAGTCGTTTTTGCGCCCCTACGGCTAAGTGAAAGAAATAAAGCACTATAGTCTGATTGCCTAGTCTGCCTCACTTTACCGCCTCCGGGTTTCGATAACTCGGCTAAGGGACATAATGCATTGACAAAGACACCCCATGTGGTATCTACATGGGGGATGAAGCCGACGACTTGCATATTTCAGTATTAAACGGACACATAGGAGTTATAAAGGAATGCAAAACCATCAAAGCTTAATAATTTATAACATTAAACGTTTCGATAAGTCTTCAGACGCTTTACAATTCATTCAAACAAATTATCTCCCAAACATTGGGACGCTATTACCCGAGCACTTTCCATGACTCCATCGAAGTACAGCTCGAGGCGTCGATGCTCCTTCCCGGGAGACGGCGGGGCGGTGGCAACCTTCGTCCAATCCATCCCCAGCCAGTGCACCTTAGCTTTAGCAAGGGCCATCTGGACTCCCTTGATGCAGGAGGAGTGCTTCACGGAGTCGGGGCGAGGAGAAGCGGAAATTACCTTCTACACCAGGCCAAAATAGCTGCCTAGCAGCGGGCGGCTCGCCAGGCCATAGGCGGATGCAGAGGTCCGTTATGACCGGCTCCGCCATTTGGTGCAGCTCCATTAGCTGCTTCACCTGCTCCACAAGAAGAGGAGAGCGCTCGGGGGGCTTCGAACTGGGCGCAGCACAACCGAGCTTGGTCTCGTTCTTCCCTCAAGACGAACAACTGATTGGCGTCCGGCACACTCTGCAGATCGGAGGAGGCGCCTGAAGAATGCCACACCTAGGTAAGCAATTGGAATTTGCCATCCCCAAATACGCACTGTAGTAGGTATGGCTTACCATCCGTTATGCCCTTCGCTTGGCCGACTTGCTCCTCGTAGAACCGTCTGTCCACCCACTCCTTTTGAAGTTTAGTCTTCACGATGGATAGTTCAGCCTCGCTCTCCTTGCCCTTCTGCTCAAGGGCCTCGCACTTTTTGCTGGCATCCTTGAGCTCATCCTGGATCTCTACCACACGAGCCGCATGCTTATTGCTAGTGGCTCGTAGGGCAGAAAGTGTAGTTGCCGCCTCTTTTGGCCACCATGCTCTCAACGGCCACTTCATCCTTGGCACGCCGAAGCTCAGCCTTGTGCTTTTACATCTCCTTCGATGAAGCTGCAAAACGTTAAACTCTGAAAATCCGCATCGACAGTATTTGGGCAAACGTATTCGGACTTTATTCAGACTTACCTTGTGCCTCGTCGAACCTATTGTTGAGGGCATCAACTTCATCTTTGGAGCATTTAAGCTTCCGATTAAGCTCGTCCAGATCGGCGATATTTGTTGCCGCTGCCAACGATGAAGCCTACAATACACATGTAGTTGACATGATTACATGGGTTCTATACCCATGAACTGTATTCAATCCGGTCATATGCTTGACCTTATTAAAGGCTAATATAACACTCCGGACACATATTTGACTTTAGTCCGGAATCGGATACCAGATTGACCCCTACGTAAGTTTTTTCAAACTCACCTAGGGCTCGGGGGATGCCGTGTACATAATAATAAAAATAGGCAAAAACTTGGCAAATAAGAAGTTTCATGTGACTTACTTGAAACCCCGTCAGGAGTCCTTTGAAGGCCTCCTTCACTCTGTTGTCGACAGACGAAATGCTTTGTAATACTGTACCCATAAGGGTGCGGTGCTCCTCGGAGACGGCGGCGCTTGACACAGCCTCCTCAATGACCGGCCACACATTGGTTGGTGGCGCCGGAGGTGATTGGATAACACGTCGACCGGTGTTTGGACTGTTGGAAATATGCCCTAGAGGCAATAAATAAAGTGTTTATTATTATATTTCCTTGTTCATGATAATCATTTATTATCCATGCTATAATTGTATTGATTGGAAACACATTACATGTGTGGGTAAATAGACAACACTTTGCCCCTAGTATGCCTCTAGTGAACTAGCTCGTTGGTCAAAGATGGTCAAGGTTTCCTAACCATTGACATGTGATGTCATTTGATAATGGGATCACATCATTAGGAGAATGATGTGATGGACAAGACCCAAGCTACAAACGTAGCATATGATCGTGTCGGTTTATTGCTAATGTTTTCTACATGTCAAGTATTTGTTCCTATGACCATGAGATCATGCAACAAACTAACATCGGAGGAGTACCTTGTGTGTATCAAACGTCACAACGTAACTGGGTGACTGTAAAGGTGCTCTATAGGTATCTCCGAGGGTGTTTGTTGGGTTGGCATGGATCAAGACTGGGATTTGCTACTCTGTGTGACGGAGAGGTATCGCAGGGCCCACTCGGTAATACAACATCACAGTAAGCCTTGCAAGCAATGTGACTAAGTGTTAGTCACGGGATCTTGTATTACAGAACGAGTAAATAGACTTGCCGGTAATGAGGTTGAACTAGGTATGGAGATACCGACGATCGAATCTCAGGCAAGTAACATACTGAAGAACAAAGGGAACATAATACGTGATTAACTGAATCCTTGACATAGATGTTCGACCGATAAAGATCTTCGTAGAATATGTAGGAACCAATATGGGCATCCAAGTCCCGCTATTGGTTATTGACCGTAGAGGTGTCTCGGTCATGTCTACATAGTTCTCGAACCCGAAGGGTCTGCACACTTAAGGTTCGATGACGTTTCGGTAGTATAGAGTTATGTATGGTGGTTACCGAAGATTGTTCGGAGTCTCGGATGAGATCCCGGACATCACGAGGAGCTCCGGAATGATCCGGAGGTAGAGATTGATATATAGGAAGTCCTATTTTGGTCGCCGAAAAAGTTTTGGGCTCAACGGTAGTGTACCGGGAGTGCCGGTAGTGTACCGGGAGACCATCGGGAGGGGTATTTCGACCCAAGAGGCTACATGGGCTGTGGGAGGATGAATACCAGCCCTTAGTGGGCTAGAGGAAGTCCCACAAAGGGCCCATGCGGCTGGGAAGGAAAAGCCCAAAAGGAAAAAGGTGGAAAAACGCAAAAGGGCTAAATTAGGAAGGAGTCCTAATCCTACTAGGAGTGGAGGAGGAGGACTCCTCCCTCCTAGTTCGGCCGACCTAAGGGCTAGCTCCTTGGGAGCCAAGCCTCCACCTCCTCTCCTCCTATATATACTAGAGGGTTTTAGGGTTTTGGCACAAGATTTTCAGCCACGTGCTACTCGTTCCTCTAGTGCATAGTTTCTCCTCTAGATCAGTTTTCTGCAGTGCTTAGGCGAAGCCCTGCCAGAATTGCTCCACCACTAACGCCGCGGCACCGTAACGCTGCCGGAGAACTCATCTACCTCTCCACTCCCTATTGCTGGATCAATAAGGTGGAGATCGTCATCAAGCTGTACATGTGCTGAACGTGGAGGTGTCGTCCGTTTGACGCTAGATCGGAAGGACCGTGATCAAGATCGCGAGAGGGATTGCCATGAGATCGCGGGACGGATCGTGATGAGTTCACGGGATGGATCGTTATTGCATCGCTGGATGGATCATGATGAGATTGCGGGATGCTCGACGATTTGGATCGCGAAGACGTTCGACTACACCAACCGCGTTTCTTAACGCTTCCTGCTTAGCGATCTACAAGGGTATGTAGATCCACTCTCCCTCTCGTAGATGCTCGTCACAATGGATAGATCTTGCGTGTGTGTAGGAAAATTTTGTTTCCCATGCAACATTCCCCAACAGTGGTATCAGAGCTAGGTCTATGTGTAGATGAGATCTTGAGTAGAACACAAAGAGTTTGTGGGCGTTGATGCTTAGATTGCTTACTCCCTTGGTCGTGTTTTGGTTCAGTGGTATTGTGGGATGAAGCGGCCCGGACCAACCTTACTCGTATGCTTACGAGAGACCGGTTCCATTAACTGACGTGTAACTTTGTTGCACAAAATGGCTGGCGGGTGTCTGTTTCTCCTACTTCAGTTGGATCAGATTTGACAAAGGCGGTCCTTGGGAAGGTTGAAAAGCAACTTATGTATCACTGTTGTGGCTTTGCGTAGGTGAGAATTGTTCTTGCTAGATACCCGTAGCAGCCACGTAAAACATGCAACAACAATTAGAGGACGTCTAACTTGTTTTTGCAGGGTATGTTGTGATGTGATATGGCCAATTACATGATGACATATATGTGATGTATGAGATGATCATGTTTCGTATAGAATATCATGACTTGCATGTCGATGAGTACTGCAACCGGCAGGAGCCATAGGGTTGTCTTTAATTATTGTATGCCCTGCATGTCAATCATTAAGTGCTATGTAATGCTTTACCTTATCGCTAAACGGTAGCAATAGTAGTAGAAGCATGCTGGGCACAACAACCCCGATGGCGACACGTTGATGGAGATCAAGATGATGGAGATCATGGTGTCATGCCCGTGTTGATGGAGATCATGTCGGTGCTTTCAAGATGGAGATCAAAAGCACAAGTTCATAGCCATATCATGTCACTTATGATTTGCATGTGATGTTAATCCTTTTATGCACCTTGTTTTGCTTAGGACGACGGTAGCATTATAAGGTGATCCCTCACTTTAATTTCAAGATAAATTGTGTTCTCCCCGAGTGTGCACCGTTGAGAAAGTTCGTCATGTCGAGCCACCACGTGATGATCAGGTGTGATAGACTCTATGTTCACATACAACGGGTGCAAGCCAGTGTTGCACATGTAGAACACTCGGGTTAAACTTGACGATCCTAGCATGTACAGACATGGGCTCGGAACACAAGAGAACGAAAGGTCGAACATGAGTCATATAGTAGATATGATCAACATGATGATGTTCACCATTGAAACCGCCTCAACTCACGTGATGATCGGACTTGAGTTGGTGAATTTGGATCATGTATCACTCGAATGACCTCAGGGATGTCAATTTGAGTGGGAGTTCTTAAGTAATATGATTAATTGAACACATTATCATGTATCACTCGAATGACCTCAGTAGTGTTTTTGCAAAATTATGTTGTAGATTACTAGCTCACATTGTAGCTCCCTTGAATTTTTTTATATGTTCCTAGATAAATAGAGTTGAAAGATGATGGTAGCAATATTTGGGACTGGCTCCGTGATCTGAGGATTGTCCTCATTGCTGCACAAAAGGCTTATGTCCTTAATGCACCACTTGGTGCGCCAACCCCTCTAGCGTCGTATGTAGATGTTTTGAACATCCCACAGGCACATTCTGATGACTACTTGATAGTTTAGTGCATCATGCATTACGGCTTAGCATTGAGGCTCCGAAACGTTTTGAACATCACGGAACATATGAGATGTTCTAAGAGCTGAAATTAGGATCTCAGGCTCGTACCCGTGTTTTGAGATATGAGATCTCCAAAGAGATTCTTTGTGTGTAATATGAAGGAGAATAGCTCAATAGTTGAGCATGTGCTCAGATTGTCTGGGTGCTACAATCGCTTGAATCGATTGGGAGTTAATCTTCCAGATAAGATAGTGATTGATATAGTTCTCCAAGTCACTGTCACTAAGATACTAGAACTTGGTGATGAACTATAAAATACCAGGGATAGAAATAATGATCCGTGAGCTATTCGTGATGTTTGACACCGCGAAGGTAGAAATCAAGAAGGAGCGTCAAGTGTTGATGGTTAGTTAAAACCACTAGTTTCGAGAATGGCAAGGGCAAGGAGGGAAACTTCATGGATGGCAATACAGTTGCTGCTCCAGTGAAGCAACCCAAAGTTGAACCCAAACCCGAGACTAAGTGCTTCGATTATGAGGAGAGCGGTCGCTGAAGCGGAACAACCCTAGATACTTGGTAGATAAGAAGGCTGGCAACGTCAACAAAAGTATATTGATATACGTATTATTAATGTGTACCTTGCTAGTACTCCTAGTAGCACCTGGGTATTGGATACCGGTTCAGTTGCTAAATGTTAGTAACTCGAAATAAAAGCTACGTTATAAACAGAGAACTAGCTAAGGGTGAGGTGACGATGTGTGTTGGAAGTGTTTCCAAGGTTGATGTGATCGACATCGCACGCTCTCTCTACCTTCGGGATTAGTAACAAACCTAAATAAGTGTTATTTGGTGTTTTGCGTTGAGCATGAATGTGATTAGATCATGTTTATTGCAACACGGTTATTCATTTGAGTTAGATAATAATGGTTATTCTTTTTACATGAATAATACATTCAATGGTCATGCACGCAGTGAGAATGGTTTGTTGCATCTTGATCGTAGTAATACACATGTTCATAACATTGATGCTAAAAGATACAAAGTTAATAATGATAGTACCACATACTTGTGGCACTGCCTCTAAATCTCATATTGGTATAAAATGCATGAAGAAACTCCATGCAGATGGATCTTTGGACTCATTCGATTTCGAATCGGTTGAGACATGTGAGCCATGCCTCTTGGTCAAGATGACTAAGGATCCCGTTTTCTGGTTTGATGGAGCAGGCAAGTGATTTATTGGAAATGATACATGTTAATGTATGCAATCCAATGAGTCTTTTAGTGTGCGGTGGATATCGTTATTTTCTTACCATCACTGATGATTTGAGTAGATATAGTGTATGTTTACTTAATGAAACACAAGTCTCAATCGTTTGAAAGGTTCAAGCAAATTCAGAGTGAAGTTTAAAGATCATAGTGACAAGAAGATGTCTGCGATATGATCGTGGAGGTGAATATCTGAGTTACAAGTTTGGCATACAACTTTAGACAATGTGAAAGTTGTTTCACAACTCATGCCACCTGGAACACCATAGTGTGATGGTGTATCCGAAAATCATAGTCGTGCTCTATTGGATATGGTGCGTGCTATGATGTCTCTTATCGTTTTGCTATTATAATTTTGGGGTTATGCATTAGAGACAACTACATTCACTTTAAATAGGGCACCATCTAAATCCGTTGAGATGACACTGTGTGAATTAGGGTTTGATAGAAACCCAAACTGTCATTTCTTAATGTTTGGGGTTGCGACGCTTGTGTGGAAAAATGTTTTCACCTAATGAGCTTGAACCCAAAGCGGACAAATGCATCTTCATAGAATACCCTAAGAATAGTTGGGTAAACCTTCTATCTCAGATCTGAGCATAAAGTGTTTGTTGCTAAAATGGATCCTTTCATGAGAAAGAGTTTCTCTTGAAAGAATTTAGTGGGAGGAAGATAGAACGTGATGAGGTTGTTGAACCTTTGTTCAACCGGAGAGTAGCACAGCGCAGGAAGATGTTCTTGTGAAGCCTACGTTAGTTGAAGAGGAAGTTAATGATGATGATCATGAAGCTTCGGATCAAGTTACTATTGAACCTCGTAGATCGGCGAGGATGTGTACTGCTCCTGAGCGGTACGGCAACCCTATCTTGGAGGTCATGTTGTTGGACAACGATGAACCTACGAGCTATGGAGAAGCAATGATGGGCCCGGATTCTGACAAATGGTTAGAGGCCATGAAATCTGAGAAAGGATCCATGTATGAAAACCAAGTATAGACTTTGGTAGACTTGCTCGTTGGACGGCAGGTCGTTGAGTACAAATGGATCTTTAAAATGAAAACAGACACTGATGGTGAATGTCACCATTTATAAAGCTCGACTTGTCGCAAAGAAGTTTCCGGCAAGTTCAAGGAGTTGACAATGATGAGACTTTCTTAGTCGTAGCGATGCTAAAGTTTGTTGGAATTATGTTAGCAGTTGCTACTTTTTTCAATTATGAAATCTGGGACATGGATGCCAAAATATTGTTTCCTTCCTTTAGGAAAGGTTTTATGAGATACAACCAGAAGGTTTTGTCACTCCTAAGGATGCTAAAAGGTGTGCAAACTTCAGTGATCCTTCTATGAACTGAAGCACGTATATCGGAGTTGGAATATAGACTTTGATGAGGTGATCAAAGTTTTTGAGTCTATACAAAGTTTATGAGAAACCTGTATTTACAATAAAGTGAGTGGGAGCACTATAGAGTTTCTGGTAAGCATATGTGGTTGACATATTGTTGATCGGAAATGATGTAGAATTTCTAGAAAGCATAAACGGTTGTTTAAAGAGAGTTTTTCAAAGAAGACCTGGATAAAGCTACCTAATTATTGAGCATCAAGATCTATATAGATAGATCAAGATGCTTGATGAGACTTTCAATGAGTACATACCTTGACAAGATTTTGAAAGAGTTCAAAATAGATCAGTCAGAGAAAGAGTTCTCGCCTGATTTTTATGGTGTGAAGTTGAGTGAGACTCAAAGCTGGACAACGGCAGAAGAAATAGAAAGGACAAATGTCATCCCCTATGCCTTAGCCATGGGATCTATACTATGCCATGTTGTGTACCGCACCTGTGTGTGCCTTGCCATGAGTCTGTCAAGGGGTACAAGAGTGGTCCAGGAGTGGATCACTAGACAGCGATCAAAATTATCCTTAGTAACCAGAGGACTAAGGAGATGTTTCTTGATTATGGAGGTGATAAAGAGTTTGTCGTAAAGAGTTACGTCAATGCAAACTTTAACACCAATCCGGATGACTCGGACTAGCAATCTGGATACGTATAGTGGAGCAGCCATTTGGAATAGTACCAAGTGGAATGTAGTAGCAATGTTTACAGTTTAACATAGAGATTTGCAAAATACACAGGGATCTGAATGTCGTAGACCCGTTGACTAAAAGACCCCTCTCACATGCAAATCATGATCGAGCCCCAGAACTCATTGGGTGTTAGATTCATAACAATGCGGATCACATGATGATGTGAACTAGATTATTGACTCTAGTGCAAGTGGGAGACTGTTGGAAATATGCCCTAGAGGCAATAAATAAAGTGTTTATTATTATATTTCCTTGTTCATGATAATCGTTTATTATCCATGCTATAATTGTATTGATTAGAAACACATTACATATGTGGGTAAATAGACAACACTTTGTCCCTAGTATGCCTCTAGTGAACTAGCTCGTTGGTCAAAGATGGTCAAGGTTTCCTTGCCTTTGACATGTGATGTCATTTGATAACGGGATCACATCATTAGGAGTATGATGTGATGGATAAGACCCAAACTACAAACATAGCATATGATCATGTCAGTTTATTGCTACTGTTTTCTACTTGTCAAGTATTTGTTCCTGTGACCATGAGATCATGCAACTCACTAACACCGGAGGAGTACCTTGCGTGTATCAAACGTCACAACGTAACTGGGTGACTATAAAGGTGCTCTATAGGTATCTCTGAGGGTGTTTGTTGGGTTGGCATGGATCAAGACTGAGAATTGTTACTCTATGTGACGGAGAGGTATCTCAGGGCCCACTCGATAATACAACATCACAATAAGCCTTGCAAGCAATGTGACTAAGTGTTAGTCACGGGATCTCGTATTACGGAATGAGTAAAGAGACTTGCCGGTAACAAGGTTGAACTAGGTATGGAGATACCAATGATCGAATCTCAGGCAAGTAACATACCGAAGAACAAAGGGAACATCATACGGGATTAACTGAATCCTTGACATATAGGTTCTACCGATAAAGATCTTCATAGAATATGTAGGAACCAATATGGTCATCCAGGTCCTGCTATTAACATTGGTTATTGACCATAGAGGTGTCTCGGTCATGTCTACATAGTTCTCGAACCCGCAGGGTCTGCACACTTAAGGTTCGGTGACGTTTCTGTAGTATAGAGTTATGTATGGTGGTTATCGAAGGTTGTTAGGAGTCCCAGATGAGATCCCGGATGTCACGAGAAGCTCCGGAATGGTTCGAGGGTAGAGATTGATATATAGGAAGTCCTATTTTGGTCGCCGGAAAAGTTTCGGGCTCATCGGTAGTGTACCGGGAATGCCGGTAGTGTATCGGGAATGCCGGTAGTGTACAGGGAGACCATCGGGAGGGGTATTTCGACCCAATAGGCTACATGGGCTGTGGGAGGATGAATACCATCCCTTAGTGGGCAGGAAGAAGTCCCACAAAGGGCCCATGTGGCTGGGAAGGAAAATCCCAAAAGGAAAAAGGTGGAAAAAGGCAAAAGGGCTAAATTAGGAAGGAGTCCTAATCCTACTAGGAGTGGAGGAGGAGGACTCCCCCCTCCTTGTTCGGCCGACCCAAGAGCTGGCTCCTTGGGAGACAAGCCTCGTCCTCCTCTCCTCCTATATATACTAGAGGGTTTTAAGGTTTTGGCACAGGATTTTCAGCCACGTGCTACCCGTTCCTCTAGTGCATAGCTTCTCCTCTAGATTGGTTTTCTGCAGTGCTTAGGCGAAGCCCTGCCGGAATTACTCCACCACTATCGCCGCGGCGCCATCACGCTGCCGGATAACTCATCTACCTCTCCGCTCCCTCTTGCTGGATCAAGAAGGCGGAGATCGTCATCAAGTTGTACGTGTGCTAAAGCGGAGGTGTCATCTGTTCGGCGCTAGATCAGAAGGACCGTGATCAAGATCGCGAGACGGATCGTAATGAGATTGCGGGATGGATCGTGATGAGTTCGCAGGATGGATCATGATTGGATCATGGGACGGATTATGATGAGATCACGGGACGCTCGGCGATTTGGATCGCGAAGACGTTCGATACACCAACCGCATTTCTTAACGCTTCCCGCTTAGCGATCTACAAGGGTATGTAGATCCACTCTCCCTCTCGTAGATGCTCATCACCATGGATAGATCTTGCGTGTGCGTAGGAAATTTTTTTTGTTTCCCATGCAATGTTCCCCAACATGGACCAGTACCTCCGGAGGCGTGGCGCGCTCCGGTGATGCCCTTGGAGGGGATTGAGCGGCTGCTCGTCCAGCCTCCTCAGTGTCCGGCAGGGTGCCTCCGCCCTGTCTTCGGTGACTGAGGCGTTAGCCTCGGCCATTATGTCGTCTCCCCCGCCGTCGGTGCCAGGCTCCATAGGAGCATGTTGGGATGACACCTCCGGAGTGTCCTTCGTGGCTCCAGGGCTTGCGGGATACGAGGCATTCCTGTTCTCCGCTAGCTCGGCGGGCGGGGTGTCCCCGTCCTATATTTGATCGGTGGGAAGAACGCGCGGGGGGCTGCGAAATTGATAAGCACTTGCGCGTCAATAAATTTTAAACCTATTGAAAAATGAGCATGGGGTCTTCGGATCCTAAACTTCGGGTGGGGGGCTTGACCCTGAGGCTCCATCGCTGATCCGCCTCGAGATCATCGGACTCAGTGTCTGAGTCTGAGCTGTCGTCAGACACAATCACATGCGTCCGGCGTGCTCTCTTCTGGGCAGGAGGTGTGTCACACCCTGTGATTTGCCTCATGACTAAGTTATCATGACTCAAAAATCAGGGCCAATTAAAACTTTTGTGTGCTTGTTATGCTTGACTTGATTGTTGATTGCTTGTTTGCTTTCTTGTGCTCTATATGCATAAAATCCCTCCTACTCTAAAAACTCTTTTCCTTGATCCCCCACTCTTGTCCAATGATCATGTCTTGTGAATAGGACTTAATTATATTTTTATAAAATATTATTTTGGCCAAAAAGGTTTTATTCAAATTAGGTTTTTCACAACCCCCTATTTGAGATTTGCACTTCAAGTCCCCAAATTGGGAGGATCCTTTTTCCCCTAATACTTTATTTGGAACCTACTATATATATAACTTCCCAAAACTACAAGATATTATCTTAAAAGATTATTTTCATATTTTATTTAAAGGCTTTTTCTTATGGCCAGAAATGATCGTTTATAGGGAAAATTTATTTATATGCTTTAAAAATATTTGGGAAAATTTAGGAAAGCTCAGTGGACATATATTGTCCATATATAAGAGTTTCAAGGCATGGTCATGTTCAAAATATTGGACAAAACCCTTCAAAACCACTTCTGCCTATTTCAAGCATTTGAAATATTTCTATGAGAAATATTCTCAAATAAATCCAGGAAAATTCTAACATGTCACATATGATATATGTGGTCATATTTCCAAGTTTCATCTCAATCTCAATTGTTTTAGTTCACTAAAATATCCCAAAACCCTCTCTGTCCAGATCCAAATTTGAGCCACTCTACATTGCCAACTATCTCCCCTTACGCTCAAATTTTGTGGACATGTTATAGTCCTCCAATAATGCATCCACACCAAGTGGTCCATCAAGGAGAACAGATTAACTTGTCCAAATCCCCTCAAAACCATTTCTGTTGATTTCAAAATTTTGGTAATATTATATTGCCAAGTTTCCCCATTGGGCCCCAAACTATGTGTGCATGTTATAGTTCCTAAAATATGTCACCACATCAAGTGGTGCATCAAGGGGGGTGGATTTGCATAACTAGATCTAAGAGAATGCATTTCTACTCATTTCTAGGGTTTACCGAGCTTACATTGGCAACTTTCTTCAGATAATCTCAAACTTCGTGATAAGCCCTACTTTTGACTACCCTTTGATCCTGTTAAATATCAAGGCATGTAGAATTCATCTACTGGGCCAAATCAACATCAAACACCTTCGGCTAAGTTACCAAACTTGCTGTTTGGGCCCCTTCCACTATTCTCCTTTACTCCAAACTTTTACCTCAACTCTCCCTAGTCACATTCCATCTCTAGTAAAGGGCCCATGACCTCAAGTCACTGATTGGGGGGTGAAAGTCCCATTTTTATCCCCTGGACAGCAGTAAACCTCCTCTCTCTCCAATTTCCCTCTCACCTAAGGCACCTCCAGAGCATCCTATGCTCCCTCCCCCTTTGTTTAATTCCCCTGGAACTTGTGGACAAAGGTGACCGTGACAAGGACTTAGGTGGCATGCCATGGCATGCAAAGGTCGCGCTCCCGAGCGTGCTATAGTGCGTGCCCGCACTGTAGCCGCTGTCCAATGCATGGACCCGACCACCTAGAGCCCCCCTCTTGCCAAACGGTCGGCCTCGACGCCTAGGAGACGCAAGGCCCTTGTCCCCCTCCTCTCTCTCCTCCTCACACGAGTGCCCGAAGCCGCCCGGCTCGGCCAGTGTCCGGCCTCACACGCGCGAGGTCTGGTGCTCCCTCGCTCCATCTCTCCTCTTTCATCGGTGTGGACCTCGTCCACAAACTTCATTGACACGCCCGAACAAGCTCCCGTGGGCTCTGGCAATGGCCTCGACCTCGCAACTCCCTGTCCACGGAGCCCCGGTGCCGCGGCTATAAGAAGCCTCCCCGATCACCCCTCTCGAATCCCTTCGCCCCTCCTCACTCCCGCAAACCCCCAAAACCTCTCCCCTTGCTCTCCCTGCCTTCCGTTGTTGTCCATGGCCGAAGAATGCCGATAGCATCCACTCGAAATTCAACCACGGTGGTCTCTCCCAGCCCCTCTGGTCCTCGCAAGAGCCACCACACGTCTCCCTGGGCCTCCCCCATGGCTCCTCTCCCCTTCCACAAGACCGCTACACCGATTTCCACAGCCACCATAGCTTGTCCCCGTCGTGGCCAAAGGATCCCCTCCCCAAGCGTTCCAGTGGGAATGGGACCCCTAGGTGGATGCGGCAGTATCTCCCGAGCGCTCTGGTGGCTGGAGCATCGCTAGGGGTGGCTCCTACCGCCGGGACGGCACCGGCAAGTGCTCGGTCGCGCCTCCTCCGTATCTCCTCACTCGAGCGGGAGGAAGGTGATGAACCCGATAGGCAGGCCCCGCCTTTTGGCGACCAGCCGGCCGGGCCCCCTTGGGTAAGTGGAAATGCCCCGCCCAAGTACGCCTCCCTTCGGCCGAAGGCGTACTCAGTGGACTATGACACCGGCGTGGCAGCTGCGCAGACATACTATGCTACTGGGCCAGCCGAGTAGCCATTCCTCGCCTAGTGCGCCTCGTGCCCATTTAGGTGAGAGGTTTTTCTTTTCCTTTCTCTTTTATCAGTAGGGGGAAAATGCATAAAAAATTCATTTTTGCTCCAAATTTGATGATTCAAGCTTTTGCAGATTCCTAAAATCATGACCTATCCAAAATTGTGGTTCACACATTTTTCCCACAAATTTTATGTAGAGTTCAAATTCAAATTTGAATTTCAACTATGAAATGCCCCACTTGTAAAATAGTTAGAGCTCTCATATCAACTCCAAATCGGGTCATTCAAATTTCCAAAAGCTCTAAATTTCATGCCCAAATTGTATAGCCATGGTGAACATTTTTACCATTGTAGTGACCCGACTCAAAACGAGTCAAGCCTGTGTGTTTTCTGTGCCATCCCTGGATCAGTATGCTGGCACACACAGTACATCAATGTATATATCAAAGTGCAATCACATGTAAATAGCGTAAAACTGATATATACCTTAAAATAGCAGCGGATACAGTCAACGGGAGTGGAGTCCCAATAACACCAATGGCAAGTTGAGTGCGGACCGTAACCCTGAATCGTACTCTTACCCGTCGTAGAAGAGAATCTGCAACATAATACGTTGCAGCCATATAGGTCAGTACATTGAATGTACTGGCAAGATCACCATAGTAGAACATAAGAATAAAGACTACTCTATATGCAAAGGCTTTATGGCTCTGTGTCTAAGTTTTTTTGCGTAAAAGCTGATTTTATTTTTCCTACAACAAAAGGAATATCAGGAATTTCACTATGGAATTACCTATCATGACATGGTTCCGCCAACTAATGTCTCAATACCCACAAGTATCTTAAGTTGCCCACAATTAAGTTATCAGTCCAGTGTTGAGAGTTCAGAGATAGATCCAAGTCTAGAAGCTCAAATTGTCCGTAACCGGGGACACGGCTAATCGATTAGGTTTAACTCTGCAGAGTGTTGTGTACTTTACCCACAAGATTCTTTCCCTCTTGGTAAGTCCTCGCACTACCTGGTGTTTGAGAACAGGATGAAAGAAACATGGTCTTTCAGAGTGCTTCCCTGACTGTCCGACAGTGCCCATCCCATCCTAACGTCGACTACATCTCGTAGCACTGCCCAGCAGAGTCACAACAAAGATCAACCAAGCCAGAGCCCATAATGACTTGTGGCTACACAGGTAAGCTACCGGGCATGAAGTATTCATCCTTCTCTTTGAGTCTGGGTGAAGCTTTCCGCAAGATGTCATGGCGCTTCTCCATGCATCCCGGCCATCCACTGGTTTCTCCAGGGATGCCCAATCAACCGTCCTTCACCCAGTAGTGTGTATTGAAAACTTGTCTTCTCGAGTCTTGAAGTCTTGAGGACTTGAAGATGCAGGACATGAAAATGTCATCATGAAGTTGTCGTCTTGACGTAGAGTCCTTCTTCACACCACTCACGAACGCTCATACCAAACCCCGTCTACTTTAGCATAGCATAAAAGTAACTAACGTTCCCGGGGCTTTAGTAACCAGTGGTGGGTTCCTACCTCATGCATTCTACTCAACTACAAGAATTTCAATAACACTACGGGAGGGATATTTTGAATGATGTCACTACATGCAATAAAAACATAGGTATGAAATAGATGGTCAAGGTGAACTTGCCTGTACTGTTGATGAAGATAAGATATCGCTCTCAGAAATAACTTGATAGAACTATTCGTCACTCTCCGATGAAAATCTATCATAAGCAAATAACATTCAATAAACATTCATGCCAAAACAAAGAACTGAAAAACGCAAGAACAAAACATGTCTTGGTGCGAAAATAACAACATACTAAGGTTAAATAAGAAAAGATAGGTTCTAACCGATCCAAAGTATGGGAGAACAACATGAATGTTGTTTGACAAATAGTATAAGGCATAAGAATTTATTTGTAGAAAGAATTTAATTGAAAAGGTCAAAAGAAGTTGAACTGTAAATTCAAGTATGAATTGAATCTGAATTCACAAAGGTCAAAATAAGTTGAACCGACGTACGATGGTTATGAATAAAAATATATGACACAGATATTTAGGGGAAAAAGAATCAATTAAAAAGGTGTTACAGTTTGCAAGATATGATCAAATGAAGGTTTGGATTCAAATTGAATCGCTCCAATTTGAAAGGTTCAAAGATTGAAACTAATGATGTTACTATATATGGGAAGTCAATATGAACGTGTAGAAAAAAGAATTACTAGGTTCAAAATGATGGATCAAAAGTTATAAGCAATTCAATATGGCATTGAGTTAGCTTAGTACAGTGTGTGAACACATTTTGGGGACTAATAGAGAAGTATGAGCAAGATCAAAATTATATGTTGAAACGATAACACTAATGATGTGAACGGAAAGATTATTTTGATACGGATCCGACGCAATTGGATTCATCGGAAACGGAGCTACGGATAAAAAGATATGATCAAAAGAAGTTTGAATATAAATCTGAATAAATTTCGAAATTTGAAATTTTGAAAAAAATGACGTGATAGGTTGATTGGATAGGTGAGGTCAAGACGAAAATCTAGACGTTGGTTTCATCTAATTCTGATAAACGAGTAAAAAGTTATGGCTATTTGAAAAATCTGGGCCAAGCTGTTTTACGGAGGAAAAATGCTATGTCTAAAATAATTCTAGGACTAATGAGTAAATATGGAGACTAATTAATAATCTAATTACTCTACCGTATACTACTATAGAAATACTGGTCTAGGGATATTAAACTACAGGAGTATAAAAGAAAATACGAAGAGAATACCTTTATATGCAGAGAAGATATAAATCCAAAGAGGAGACGACTTCCAGAAATCCCGCCGGAGAGAAGAAAATATTTTTTTTTATAAAGCTAGTCAAACCGAAACAATTCGATTCAACCCGAAGTGGATGACTTTTGGGTGCACCTATGGGTCTATATTTATAGGTGGAAAGAAGGTACAAAGGTCTAAAGCTAAGCAAGGTGCGACTAAAATCATACACAAAGAGGAAAAGAGAGAAGAAGAGGGCCACATGGGCTGATTCAGCCGGCCGGGGCGCAGCCCAGTTTTTTTTATTTATTTATTCTCGGATGAATAGTGTCCTGCAATGAACAGTGTTTCCAATTTTTTTTTAAAAAAAACCAGCAAAGAAAAACAAATAAACAAAAATAGAAAAACATTTTATATAGGCATATTATATGTCAAAATTTTCAGAAAAATATTTCCTAAAACATGAACATTTTTGTAAGTCCGAATAAAATACTTTAAAAAAATAGTATTTTTTTTGCAATAACTCCAAAATGAAAAGAAACTAGAATTTCAAATAAATGGCAAATAGTTTTTTTTTATTTTAAAATTTGAGTCAAAACATTGTATCTGATTTTTGAGTGTCATTTACCTCCTCTCATTTGATTTTATAAGAGGGTTTTGGAAATATTTGAACTCAACATTGAATAGGGATTCGAAATAGAAAATTTTGGGAAAGTCATTTTATTCCCTCTCATTAAAATTTCAAAAGTTTCAAAATTCCACTCAATTTCAATCACTCAAGCAAACAACAATTCATTTTAATATTTATTATAACATTCCAAAGTTTGGGATGTTACAAACCTACCACACTTAAAATGAATCTCGTCCTCGAGATTCGAAAAGGCTAGAAAGAAAAGGTTAGGGTATTGGGGATCTTCTTAGAAAATCAATTGACCAAGAAAGCGTGGGTCTACCACACTTAAAATGAGAGTTACTAGTCCCTCAAAATCATGATAGTCCTTTGGGTGCATCTGTCTCTTCACATACTTCACGATACCTCCTTCGATGATGCTCTTCCGTTTAAAATCAAAAACTTGTGTTCTCATAACAAAATGTATTACCACCGATATTGGGTCTTCTTAGCTGGCAGGCCTCGCGTTCATTCTAAATAACTTATCAAGGATCTCATGGTGGTCTACCATTATTGGTTGTCCTGCAGTGAAATGGGTCTTGGCTTCATTCCTCACCGTAAAATCCCTACGTGCGACAGCAACTGTCATGTACAAGGGTTTTTCATCATACCATTCTAAGGCTTAAACAAAAGCTTCAAAGAACGTCGTCTCTTTACTATGGGTAAGTCACTCAGATTTACCATTCCGAATAGCAAGAGAATGATAAGAGTAAGTCGTCATGGTGGCCAAGCCATGCCGCACTGAAATCATTACCTTGTATAAGGTTTAGTGAATCTCGTATTCTAGCACTTGGGCTTTCTCACAAGCGTTGCAGAAAATTTCTCTTGTCAACGAACAAAGTTCGGATAAATCCATTTATTTCTGCAAGTCGGACAAAAACATCTATCATTTCTTCACAACTCTCAGGTTTTCGTAATACTCCTAAGGAAAACGTTTGATGATCAGTCGTAGCTTCTTCCAAGTCTCTGCCTTCACAAAGGTGGGGCTTGATCCTTATCAATCCTGAGGTCAGTGAGTTGTGGGTTCACTTGAATACTTGGATAAGTTTAACTCACTCTTGGGGTTACTATCGTTCCACATTCCAACATTACCTTCAGTTCACTACACCATACCCTTGAGGTAACAATTCACAGACCTGTTCTTGTCTAGATTCCACTCTGCGGAATTCATTTTCCTTTCCATTGGTCTATTTAACCTTGGGTATGATTTCATCACAATCATTCCTTTTCTCAATATTCAAACTTCAAAATCACTTTGTCACAAAGGTTATCATCCAGATAGTTTGGATATGGTTCCACATTCTCCTCATCCGTATTCACTGATCCAAATTCCTTAACCGGGAGGTACCTGTGGTCACTACCACACTTAAAATGAAATGCACTCAGGTCTATTTTGACCAAAATTTTCTCTCGTATCCTCGAAAATTGGTCGGAGACTATTGCTCTTAGAATGGCAACTCATATAATTTAACACAGGAGAGTCATGACATCATAAATTCCATTGATCTCATGACTTTTATTACAAACACTAAGACTTCCGTTACATAACTTCAATCTCTTCTTAAAATTCCAAAATACTTTATTACAAGTGTTGCCATCCACATACTTTGGTATGGGTCAGTTTCACTCCCAACTTTATTCCTTTATCCCCTCTTGGAGATATTTTAGTACCACTGGAACTTTGCGATGTGCTCCTTGAAATCCTCCATCTTTTCCTTGATTAGGGTGGACATGAGCTTCATCTCCATCATCTCCGTATGCACCTCTTGCAGGTATTCCTGAGTATGACGGAGTCTTGCTTCAAGTATTTCTCCAATATGGCGTATGGCTTCCATGGCAGCTTCACGAACCGCGTCAAAGAAAATAGCTTGTGGTACACGAGATATGTAAAAGTATCGTCCAGTAGTCTTTGGGCAAACTCCCTTTGCACGGTGAAGGTGTACCTCCACATACCAAAGTTTCACTCCATTATCCATGAATGGGTAGCCTTTGTAGACTGCATCTCCTTCCAGATGGATGTGCTTCATCATATCCTTCAGGATTCTTGGGTAGTCATGATCACTGGTCAGGGTCATGATTGTTTCCGGGCCTTTGAGGAAAGACTCATAAAGGGTGGTCATCTGTGTGTGTCAGAAAAGGTACTTAGAATTGACATATGTCTCGACTTGGGTAAACATCCATGTTATTGAAAATCAAACTTCAATTTCACTTTCCAACATATTTAGAGAATATTGTCATCCTTAAAACAAATGGATTATCCATTACATAACCTCAAAGGATAAGAGTGCTACCTATTACATTTATTACATCCAGAATCCAAAACTCAGACTACTCATGCTTAGCATTCTTCTCTGGACAGGTATAGGAGTAGTGTCCTGTCTTCTTGCACTGAAAACAAATGATTTCTGACATATCTCGGGTCTTCTTGATGTTGGTTTTTGCTCTTGGGAGTTCTGGTTCCTTTCTTGGGCACTTATCGGCATAGTGGCCCATATCCTTACACTTGTAACATCTAATATGACTCAGGTCCTTCTATTCAGGGGTTCGTCTCTTCCTAAGGTTCTTTGTTCCGATCAAAGCTTCAATTTCCTGTGGATCAAACTCCACTTCTTCTATCGGGAAGTTTCCCAGATACTCTTTTCTTTCCTTCGTACAGTCCTGTGAGAAATGTCCTTCTTCTCCACATGTATAGCAGACATTTGAGTAAAATCTGGTTAATCCTTCTCCATCAGGGTCTTCAATATCTTTCTTCTTCACAAGTTCTCCAAATTTTTCTCTGAAGGCTTTCTTCATGGCTTTCTTCTGCTGTTTGATGACTTCTTGTAACTTGGGGTACTCCTGGCATTGAGCAGGGTAATGTGTAGTTCCTTCACACAAGAAACATGTCACTTGCTCAGTTGGGCAGTCCTCAGCAGGGTGATTTTCTTCACAATGAGGGCATCCTTTCTTGTGTTCTTCCTGGGTGTGTCCTATTTCTCCACAGATTTTACATGCTCGGGTCTTCTTCATCGGGATAACACAATGCTTCTGAATGAGACGGGATCTTAACAGAGTCTTCTTGAGTTCTTCCCAATTCTTTGCTCCATTAAATCCTTGTATGACATGATGCATTTTCCACCAAGTTGCGGCACTTTGGGTAAAGTGCTGGAGAGCATATTGAACCTCATACTTCTGTGCTATCGAGTTGCTCCTGAAGTGATTCTCCATGTTGTGTATCCATACTTCTGCCTCTAACTGGGTCATTGGTCCAGAAAGTACAAGTCCAGCTTCATTCGTCATCTATTGGGGTCAAGGTTTTGGGATGAGATTGTAGAGAAAGGAGGAGATACACACAATACAAACAATGGTTTTGAAAATATATTTTTTTTGTGGCTATCGAAAATAAAACTTACACTCAAATGACAGCTCACAAATCCTCGTATCTAATGTAAGTATACAACAGGGGTTTGGTCTTCTAGGGCATAATATCTTGGAAATTCTTCATGGTCCTCGATTTCTTCGGATCTGTATAGTCTTCAACTTGTGTAGCTTCAGTTCTTATAATGTATGGTGAAATCTTCTTTACTTGGAAATGTCCATCAATTGTTTCGATATCTTGTCCTGCTTGAAGAGGTCTCAGTTGATCCTTCGTGGGGTCAAAAAGGGGAAGGGGTATTGTCTAACTATTTGATAAAACTCAGAAAGGATGAGAAGTAAAGGTTCTTTTGAAAACAAAGTTTTCGAGAAATCATTTCCTAAGGGCTTTCCAGTTTCTAGGGTCACGTCCTACAGTCAACATGTGCTTTGATACCATTTCTGTAGTGACCCGACTCAAAACGAGTCAAGCCTCTGTGTTTTCTGTGCCATCCCTGGATCAGTATGCTGGCACACACAGTACATCAATGTATATATCAAAGTGCAATCACATGTAAATAGCGTAAAACTGATATATACCTTAAAATAGCAGCGGATACAGTCAACGGGAGTGGAGTCCCAATAACACCAACGGCAAGTTGAGTGCGGACCGTAACCCTGAATCGTACTCTTACCCGTCGTAGAAGAGAATCTGCAACATAATATGTTGCAGCCATATAGGTCAGTACATTGAATGTACTGGCAAGATCACCATAGTAGAACATAAGAATAAAGACTACTCTATATGCAAAGGCTTTATGGCTCTGTGTCTAAGTTTTTTTGCGTAAAAGCTGATTTTATTTTTCCTACAACAAAAGGAATATCAGGAATTTCACTATGGAATTACCTATCATGACATGGTTCCGCCAACCAATGTCTCAATACCCACAAGTATCTTAAGTTGCCCACAATTAAGTTATCAGTCCAGTGTTGAGAGTTCAGAGATAGATCCAAGTCTAGAAGCTCAAATTGTCCGTAACCGGGGACACGGCTAATCGATTAGGTTTAACTCTGCAGAGTGTTGTGTACTTTACCCACAAGATTCTTTCCCTCCTGGTAAGTCCTCGCACTACCTGGTGTTTGAGAACAGGATGAAAGAAACATGGTCTTTCAGAGTGCTTCCCTGACTGTCCGACAGTGCCCATCCCATCCTAACGTCGACTACATCTCGTAGCACTGCCCAGCAGAGTCACAACAAAGATCAACCAAGCCAGAGCCCATAATGACTTGTGGCTACACAGGTAAGCTTCCGGGCATGAAGTATTCATCCTTCTCTTTGAGTCTGGGTGAAGCTTTCCGCAAGATGTCATGGCGCTTCTCCATGCATCCCGGCCATCCACTGGTTTCTCCAGGGATGCCCAATCAACCGTCCTTCACCCAGTAGTGTGTATTGAAAACTTGTCTTCTCGAGTCTTGAAGTCTTGAGGACTTGAAGATGCAGGACTTGAAAATGTCTTCATGAAGTTGTCATCTTGACGTAGAGTCCTTCTTCACACCACTCACGAACGCTCATACCAAACCCCGTCTACTTTAGCATAGCATAAAAGTAACTAACGTTCCCGGGGCTTTAGTAACCAGTGGTGGGTTCCTACCTCATGCATTCTACTCAACTACAAGAATTTCAATAACACTACGGGAGGGATATTTTGAATGATGTCACTACATGCAATAAAAACATAGGTATGAAATAGATGGTCAAGGTGAACTTGCCTGTACTGTTGATGAAGATAAGATATCGCTCTCAGAAATAACTTGATAGAACTATTCGTCACTCTCCGATGAAAATCTATCGTAAGCAAATAACATTCAATAAACATTCATGCCAAAACAAAGAACTGAAAAACGCAAGAACAAAACATGTCTTGGTGCGAAAATAACAACATACTAAGGTTAAATAAGAAAAGATAGGTTCTAACCGATCCAAAGTATGGGAGAACAACATGAATGTTGTTTGACAAATAGTATAAGGCATAAGAATTTATTTGTAGAAAGAATTTAATTGAAAAGGTCAAAAGAAGTTGAACTGTAAATTCAAGTATGAATTGAATCTGAATTCACAAAGGTCAAAATAAGTTGAACCGACGTACGATGGTTATGAATAAAAATATATGACACGGATATTTAGGGGAAAAAAGAATCAATTAAAAAGGTGTTACAGTTTGCAAGATATGATCAAATGAAGGTTTGGATTCAAATTGAATCGCTCCAATTTGAAAGGTTCAAAGATTGAAACTAATGATGTTACTATATATGGGAAGTCAATATGAACGTGTAGAAAAAAGAATTACTAGGTTCAAAATGATGGATCAAAAGTTATAAGCAATTCAATATGGCATTGAGTTAGCTTAGTACAGTGTGTGAACACATTTTGGGAACTAATAGAGAAGTATGAGCAAGATCAAAATTATATGTTGAAACGATAACACTAATGATGTGAACGGAAAGATTATTTTGATACGGATCCGACGCAATTGGATTCATCGGAAACGGAGCTACGGATAAAAAGATATGATCAAAAGAAGTTTGAATATAAATCTGAATAAATTTCGAAATTTGAAATTTTGAAAAAAATGACGTGATAGGTTGATTGGATAGGTGAGGTCAAGACGAAAATCTAGACGTTGGTTTCATCTAATTCCGATAAACGAGTAAAAAGTTATGGCTATTTGAAAAATCTGGGCCAAGCTGTTTTACGGAGGAAAAATGCTATGTCTAAAATAATTTTAGGACTAATGAGTAAATATGGAGACTAATTAATAATCTAATTACTCTACCGTATACTACTATAGAAATACTGGTCTAGGGATATTAAACTACAGGAGTATAAAAGAAAATACGAAGAGAATACCTTTATATGCAGAGAAGATATAAATCCAAAGAGGAGACGACTTCCAGAAATCCCGCCGGAGAGAAGAAAATATTTTTTTTTATAAAGCTAGTCAAACCGAAACAATTCGATTCAACCCGAAGTGGATGACTTTTGGGTGCACCTATGGGTCATATTTATAGGTGGAAAGAAGGTAGAAAGGTCTAAAGCTAAGCAAGGTGGGACTAAAATCATACACAAAGAGGAAAAGAGAGAAGAAGAGGGCCACATGGGCTGATTCAGCCGGCCGGGGCGCAGCCCAGTTTTTTTTTTTTAATTTATTCTCGGATGAATAGTGTCCTGCAATGAACAGTGTTTCCAGTTTTTTTTTAAAAAAAACCAGCAAAGAAAAACAAATAAAGAAAAATAGGAAACATTTTATATAGGCATATTATATGTCAAAATTTTCAGAAAAATATTTCCTAAAACATGAAAAAAATTTTAAGTCCGAATAAAATACTTTAAGAAAATAGTATTTTTTTGCAATAACTCCAAAATGAAAAGAAACTAGAATTTCAAATAAATGGCAAATAGTTTTTTTTATTTTAAAATTTGAGTCAAAACATTGTATCTGATTTTTGAGTGTCATTTACCTCCTCTCATTTGATTTTATAAGAGGGTTTTGAAAATATTTGAACTCAAAATTTTATAGGGATTCGAAATAGAAAATTTTGGGAAAGTCATTTTATTCCCTCTCATTAAAATTTCAAAAGTTTCAAAATTCCACTCAATTTCAATCACTCAAGCAAACAACAATTCATTTTAATATTTATTATAACATTCCAAAGTTTGGGATGTTACAACCATGCACCTCTGTTGTTGGATCTAATAAATGGACCATTTTCCATTTATTCCATCTTAAGAAATTCATAGGAAAATCTTGCCAACTCCAAATCCAGTAAAACCACTTCCCACATGTTTCTAGAAGCATGCCCTGTTTGTTGGGTCCATCCACTCCTTTTTACAAAAATATTTTCTGTTGACATCTTAAAGAATCATCATTTCCATCATTCCCACCATTCAAAACTCCCCCTTGACCTACATCCACCAAAAACCTACTTGGTTATTTTTCTTGTGACCAGAGGTGTCCAAGAAAAATAAAACTCCTATTTTATAGAGCACTTTTATTTCTGTGCTTGTTGTGTTGCTTATTGTGGTTGTTTACCGACGGTAGTTGACGAGATAAATGGAATGCTCAGAGTGGACAAGAAGCGGGTGAAGACCTCAAAGACATTGTTGAGCCAGGCAAGCAGCCCTTTGACCATGATAAGAAACCATTTTTATTGCATGTCATATAGAACTTTACTTTGTCATATTTCATCATGTGGAGTAGGGACCCCTCCGGTGGGTTGCTTCCGATACTTTTATCGTTGACACTTGCATCGTGCATGACCGTACCACCTTATGAGGGTTATGCGGGTGGGTGTAGTTAGGATGCTAATAGATGCTACACAAGTGGGTTTTCTATGCATAGTGATGGAAGGAAAACTATGATTTCAAAGACTTTTCGAAAACCCCGTTGGGTGCCACTAATGCCCGAGGGAGATGATGAAGAGATGGGTAAGCACTTGAGAAAGAAGTGATGTGCCGGAACAAGATGAGGATGTGTTTTCGAAAATGGAGGGTTTAAGATTTGTCGATCGTCCCAACCCTACATGCGCAACCACGATACCCCTTATGGGATGGGGCTTTGTTGATTACTATGGTTGGTACTAGTAAGGAGCCCGCATTACTAGTGGCAAGAGTGAAGTGGTCACTCTTGAGACGGGGTCATCCTATAGTGGAAGGTCATGCGTTGTCTTTACAGGCACCGGGCACACCGTTGCGTGCCCTCATGGATGATACAAGTGATGTATATCGTGAGGGATGGAACCAACGAGTGGACTCTTTGTTTAGTATCACCATGGGAAAGGCATTGTTCGGGTTCTTAGCTCGGGTATATTATATACCGCGAGTCGTGGATGACACGGAAGTTCCCCGAGTCTTGTGGGTAAAGTGTGCAACCTCTGTAGAGTGTAAAACTATTCAAATAGTCGTGTCCACGGTCATGGACAGTTGGGTGGTGCTACTTATGCCACGTCTGAATGTTTTCTTAAAAACTTGGTCTGAGTATGGATGTGATGGTGACAAGAGGTCACATAAGCTAAGTCCGAGGACTTAGCGTGAGAATTGAACTAAGTCCGATGACTTAGCATGATGAAAGAACATGAGATGTTCAACCCCTACTTATGATTATATTGGTATCTTGATCATATGGATACTTGCTTATTGTTGATGCATGCTTACAAGTTATTTGATCATGTCATTTGCATACAAAAATTAGCTTTCCGCAAAATTACCTACTTAGTGCTTCACTGTTACTTTTTTCCACCACTTGGATTGCTTGCGAGTACATTCAAAGTACTCATTGGCTTGCCACTGGTTATTTTATCGGCCAGGCATAAAAGATCAGGTTATGATGAAGATTACCTTAGTGACGGGCATGAAATCTAGGACACTTCCCAGTTAGAATGCCTGTAGGGTTAAGGCAGATGGCATGGGTTCACGCTATCGTTGAAGATTTCTGATGTAATCATATGAAGACTTGGCTATGAAGGCCATACTTGAGTAAACCGGTACGTAAAGGATGTAAGACTCTTGTTATTCAGTTTCTGTGTGTTCAGCGACCATTGATCTCTGGGATCGTTGTGCACGTACATTCGGTGATCACGACTTATGAGTCGGGGTTCCCACAAGGTGGCACCTCCTTTGGGACGTACGATGATGCCACCCTATTTATTGCGAGTGGGGAACTACCCTCCCCCTCGACTTTGGCCTTCTCCTCTTCCTCCTCTCCCTCTTCCTCCTCCTCCTTGTGCTCCTCTTGATTTGAGGAAGCATTCGTCTCCCCGGACACAGTCTCTGACTAGTCCCTCGTGCGAAGGCCGCCCCGGCTGGCTTCTTCTTCTCCTCCTTCTTCTCGAGGTCCTTGTACGGCTTCACGATGAGCATCACCGCTAATAGCCTGGACCTAACATCTTCAGGATGGGGTGCAGAGCTATTGATAGTCGCGGTCTTCTTCAGCCATGACTGTGGAGGGTGATCGGAAGGAGTGATAGAAGTCTTCTCTACGGAAAATGAAGCCAGACAAGCAAATTTAAATACCGTACCTCGAAGGCGGGCTTGTTAGTGTGAATACCTTTGTCTTCTTCCTCGGATGGCTAGCTCTTCTGTGATTTGAAGATCGCCTTCCACAGCTTCTCCTGCGTAGTGCAAAAGAGATTCTAGATTGTGGGCTCGTCATCAAGCTAACGAGCCCACAAGGGAATATCCCGATGTTGGCAGGGGTGGATGCCTCTTCGGAGCAAGACCTGGACCACGTCGGTCAGGGTGATGCCCTTCTCGACCTTGGTGCTGATGTGCTTCTGCAGGTCACCCACCTCCTTGCTCGATCCAAAGCTGAGGCCCTTTTCGAGCCACGAAGCTAAGTTGGTGGGGGGAGCGGATCTGAATGGGTCAGGTGGGATCTGACCTTCCTCTTGTGATTCACTGATGTCGAACCACTCCTTTTGCCATACCTTGATGGTATCGATGAAGGTGTCGGATGGTCATACAACATGGGTGAGCTTGCCGATAACAGCTCCGCCACAGTCTACATGTTTGCCGCTGACACACTTCGGCTTGACGTTGAAAACCTTGAGCCAGAGCCCGAAGTGTGGCTCAACCCACAGAAATGCCTCGCAAACAAGGATGAAAGCCGATATATGCATAAAGAAATCTGGCGGGAGGTCGTGGAAATCAAGACCGTGGATGAACATCAAACCCCAGACAAAGGGGTGGAGCGGAAAGCTCAGCCCCCGTATGAAGCGGGGGATGAAGACCACCCTGTCGCCTGGCTTGGGGTGGGGATCACTTGACCCTTCTCCGGCGCGCGGTGCGGGATGTCAGCAGAGAGGTATCCAACCATCTTGAGGTCCTGGATATCCTTGTCGGTCACTGTGGAGGCCTCCCACTTGCCGTTGGAACCGGAACCCGCCATTGGTGAGGTCGGAGGTGGGCAATAGAAGATTTAGATCTAGGCGTCGGAGGCTTAGAGGAATAGGAAGCAGAGGAGGCGAATGAGGATCATGATTAGCTTTGGAGGTTTTTCTTCCCTTTTTATGGGACTTATCGTTTGGGATCCCTCCACCGTGTCGTCAATCCCTCCGCTTCCCAAGACGTGCATGCAGTTGCATGCGCATGATTAAACATATCCCGTGCGAGACGGGGCACAGTCTTCGTATTGATAGATCAAGTTGATGGAACAGCCTCGAACCGCACATCTAGTTTTTGTAACTGGCTTAGTGGTCATGGTGGGCCATGGCCTTTCGTCAGAGAGGTCGTCAGGGGACATTATGTTATCCCCTGACGTTTGGCCTTCAAAGCCAACCCATTCAGAGTGTTCGGACACGCCCATGTTCAGAAGCTACTTGTCATTGGAGACTGAACTTACTTTGGCGGAAGGAACTCACCTCGCAATCTGAAGACTCTAATCGTATGAAGAAATTGAAGTTAGGACCCTTGGCATTGGAGGAAAGTTCGGGGGCTACTGAGGGAGTCCTAGTTTAGGGGGTCCTCGGGAGGCCGACTCATCTCTATGGCCCGGACTGTATGGGCCGCTTACCGAACACAGGATTCATTGAAGACCTTATATCCAAGACAGAGGCTTCAGAGAGTACGGCTTGTGATCCACATTTGCTATAGCGAATAGGCATGTTTATCTCTTCAGCGTGTCACCGACCATGTGTAAACCCTAATACCCTTGGCGTCTATATAAGCCGGAGGGTTTTAGGGTGTAGGGACATGACAACTCATCTAGGGTTAGCTATTCGATCTCGAGGTAGGCCAACCCTGTAACACCCCATATTATCAATACATCCAAGCAGGACGTAGGGTATTACCTCCGTAGGAGGGTCCGAACCTGGGTAAATCTGTGTCCCCTTTGTCTCTTGTTACCATTGGTTCTAGTCTCACAGCTCGGGACCCCCTACCTGAGATCCGCCGGTTTCGACACCGACAGTATGCAGATCCCCACAATCGAATCTTGGGCAAGTAACATACCGCTAGACAAAGGGAACTGCATATGGGATCGATTGAATCCTTGGCATCATGGTTCGACCGACACAGATCTTCGTAGAATATGGGGGAACCAATATGGGCATCCACTCGTGCCTTCAAAACATCACCCGAACTTGTCGGAGCTAAAGCTTGCGTCGAACCGTCAAGTTGCGTCACCATCGTCATCAGAGCTCGTTCTGCTATCACCTGAGGAGATGCAATTATCTTCTCCTTTACTCTTCTCGAACCTGGTACACCTTCTCTATAGTTCATCTTGTTTTATCCCAATGGTCATTGTAGATCCGTAGGCTCCATGGTCTCTTAGCAGGTATAGTTTTGGCTTGATCTCCGCCGTGCTTCAGCAAAATAGATCCAAAATAGTTCAACCATAAGATCTTATGAGTACTTTAGTTTTGGTTGCTTTGCTGTTTCTTGGGCATTTATTTTCATTTCCTTCGCATATATTAGATCCATCCATAATGCTGCTTCGGTAAAAACTTGTTTGTAGGCGAAATTTTTCTAAGTCTTGAGGGGCTCCTTGAACTGCCCTTCAGCCGGCTTAAATGACTGAAATGCTTAGTTTGTTCCATTAGACGGCTTATCCAAAGTAGACCATCTTTTGTCTACATGACCTATAAACTCACATGAGGCGTCAAATCCTTTCCTTAAATATCGACTTGATATTACAAGCTCTTCTTTAGTTGCGGGTGACCTAGGTCACTTCTATTTCTTTAAAAACCGTCTTAAAGCCCGACTCATGACACTCTTTCCCTTCATGTATTGTAGTCTATGCTTGCGAAGATTACCATGCCTCCCAACACCAGCAAATTTGTGGTTGGGTCAAATCCGTGGAGTCAGTCCTTATCTTGGAGAATCTTGTCACCCAAGGTCTTTTGTCGACTCAAAACATAATTAGTTGGCAGGTGCTTGAAGAGGAATCCTCCCGACAACCCGGCCAAGGGGACATAGTTTGTTTCTCTAGTCATGTGAAAAGAGGATTCCGACCACCCGGCTCAAAATTCTTCACGGATCTCCTTAACTTTTTTAACCTCAAGCCCCAAGATATTGGTCCGAATTCGATAACCAGTATTTGTTAGTTCCAAGTACTCTGCGAAGTGTACCTTTAGATTGAGCTGCCCGTGACTCTCTTTAGAGAGTTCTTAGATCTTAAACGTCAAACTGAAACATAGGATGGCCCTAGTGTGGAACTTGGGGGTATCTCTATGCAAAATAGGAAAAATAGTCCATTCCCTGAAACCAAGCTGGCGAGTCATACAAAAGGATGGAACAATACTAGGTTTTACTGTAAGAGCACCGCACCTGTGGGTCAGAACCAACTGTCGAGTTATAGATTAGACCGGCTTGGCACCAACACCGATTTTCTGGGTTGGCCAATCAAAGAGGAAAGAAAATTAATGGCCCATTTGTTGTTGAAGCTAAGAGCCCTCAATGCCAATGGCCTCACTTGGATCGACCTGATATGGTGTTGGATAATCTGGGGGGTTCAATCGGTCAGCATATGAGGCGACTTTATGAGCAACTACACCAGCAAGTTGAAGAATGCGCAACGCTTTAGCAAGAATGACTTGATAGACAAGGTCGTCAATAAGTTGACCAAGAAATTCTTTGCTCACTCTAAAGAAAAGTGTAGCATAATTAGACTGGCTCCATTCAGCTTGAAGAAATCAATTCCTCCAGTATGTACTTTATGAACTTTGTCTAGTTTCTTATTTCAATTTTATTTGGTGCATCATACTCATTGCCTAGTTCAGATCTCTGCAGGCTGGCTCTGATTTCTGGAAAACCACTTTTGAGACTTCTGCTCCCTCTTCAAGCTGGATGAAAGGAAACCCTCATGAGTCGTCTTCTAGAGAGGAATTTGAGGTAGAACTTGACTCTCTTGGTTGCTTGTTTATTGAACTTGCTGATGCGCCCTCTTCTTAGGATAACTCAAAATCCAGTTAAGCCGAAAATGTTTGAGGTAATTCCAATTCCCTCAAGTTCCTCAAAACCATTTATCCCAAGAAAGCCAAGACAAGCCATCCAGAAAGTTATGTTTGCATGCCCATATGCTTACCTAGACCCACACTTTATTTGGAAGAAAACACAATAGGCAGTCTAGTCCAAACAGAAGACCCGACGCAGTTCGGGCGACTTAGAGCCCGACTTGTCCCATGAGACGGCTGCTTATAAACAGCGTATTGAGGTGCCACATAGTCCAACCACCCCTCATCCTCAAGACGGACGTTTTAAACAACTCTTAGTCCTTAAAATTCACTTTATCAGGAATCTCCTCCTTGTTCCGGTGAATCGACAACAAGACAGCTTCCCGCTTTTACCCTCAACCACGGGTAAGCCTATACTTAAACTATTTTTATATATTTGACCTAGATTTTGTCTTTTCTTGATCTAATGTTTGATTGTTGATGACTGTAGGGCCAAAGCTAATTTGACAAAGCATTCTACCGGGTCATCTTCTAGTGTTGCAGGCCAGCATATCGCAAACCCACCGCCAGAAGAAACGACCACTCATGTCGAACCTTTTGGCAAGAATAATCCGGACAGGAGGATTGAGCCAGCTGCTGATGTAGAAATGGCCCATGCTGACAAGCCAGTGTTTATGGAGGGCTCGTAGAGAACCAAGGCGTGTCATCTGAGCCAGGCTCTCGGCTGCCAAGTCCTCCTCATCCTACCAACCCTATGGCACACATGAATGATACCACTCTATCAGCCAACAAGGATACTTTGGAGGTTGTTGTTGTGAAGGAAATTTTTGAAGCTCCTCGTACTTCATCCTCCTTGTACAAAATTGTAGTCAATGATCAGCCGAAGAGTTTAGAGAAAGGAAAGATAAGTTGGAGCTTCTTGATATTTCCGCACTTGATACTGAAGATGTGTATCAGTAGTATTTGACCCGGCTAGCTGAGAGCCGTGAAATTGAAATGAACTTGGTCGATGCTCTAAAAGTAAAAATATGAGGTACAAAACTGCCTTTATTGTTTTAGCTTATATACTCTCTATAGCACCCAAGGGCAAGCTTAGTATGAAAATGGTGAGCTAGTCCTTCAATGTTTATTGTTTATGAGAAGCAATCATATGCCCCAAGGGCCGAGTCATTTTTATGATAATGAGTCGGTACTTTTGTTGACTTGGAAATAGAACGCCGATCTATCCCCCCAGGGCCGGTTTATCTCTTTGAGATATTCAGGTCTTCATTTGTAAGGGAGTAAATGTTGTTTTGTACTTGTAATTTCAAAACCTGTAGCCCCAAGGTCCATGTTATCTCTTTGTGATAGACATGTCTTTCTGTTGTATAATCAAGAAAATGGTACATTATCCCCCAAGTGCCATGTGGATTGCTCGCAACTGCATGGGCCTTGGTAGGATGAAACCAACTTTGAAGTGTTGTAGCCCCCAAGGTTCGAGTCGCCTTTCTGAGGCGGCTCGAGACTTTGTAGGAATAGTTTTGATAATGTTGTATGTTTGACATGAATCATTAGAATATGCTGAATCTATCGTTGTCAAACTGCAGAAACGGCTTAAAGAAGAGAAAAGGTTGAAGGTTGATGTAGAACTTTTGGCAGCTCGCCTTGAAGATTCTGCCTGCCAAGCCAATGACCTTCTCAAATAGGCCAAGTATAATTTTGAAGAGGAAAGATCCACCCTCCTGAAGCATGTTGAAGAAGCTGAAACTCAACTTTGTCCTATGAAGGAGGAGCACCAAACCCTCGTGAAGCAGATAGACGAGATGTTGACTGCAATTTTGGTATGCCCATTTAAACTTTCTTTAAATTCCTGGTTATGATGATCACTTGCCTTTGTATGCAGGACGAAAGGATCAAAACCTTGTGAAGCTACCAATTGTAAAGTTAAAAGCGATCTTCACTTCTATAGAACAACTGTTCATAGGATTTGTCTTTGCCATTATGGCGGTGAAAATATGAAACACCCACCCAGGAGGATTAAAGATATCCTAAAACAACTGTCAACCGTGCCTCAATGGGTGATGGAGTTCCGGAAATTGCTGGATCGAGTTGGACCTAACATGGCTCTTGCATGTGCCAAAGCACGTGTGCTTGAGCTGGATTTGAACGCTCTGAAAGATGGATTTCCTGAATTCAAGATGGATGGGTTAGAATTCTCTGAAGAAGACTATGCCAACTGTATGAGGGAGACCCGTCCATTGGCAACTTTGGTAGCTGATGAGCTTGATGTATCGTAATATCGATCTTCTTACTCGATGGAGAATGAGTGCATCGACCCGCCAAAGAATCAACCTTTTGAGCTTGTGACGCCTCGACATAAGAAAACTTTTGCTCCTGATGTTGATGCATCAGTTATTGTTCCAGGGCATCAAATTTTGAGTCTCTGAAGACTATCTGGTGGGTGCATAAAGATCAATAGGCTCACGAAGATGAGCCGGTAGAATCAGACCCGGAAGCTGGTACGTGGAAGACCACCAGAGGCTATAGGATCGAAAGTATGTCTAGAGGGGGGTCATTAGACTACTTGACCAAATAAAAGTAATGATAGCAAGTCAAGCACACGCTACACATGCATGTATAATTGTATAGCAGCGGAAAGTAAAGACAAGCATATGTAATAGAGGATAAGGAGGAAGATCAAATGCAATTTGAAGACATGAAGAGTTTTCCCATGGTTCCGATAGGTGGTGCTATCAGACGTCCATGTTTATGGAGACTTCAACCCATGGAGGGTAATGGTCACGAGAGTCCACTCAGGGCTCTACCCATGGAGGGTTCCACGAAAAAGCAACCTTGTCTATTCCATGATGGCCTACATCCATGGAGGACTAGCCTTACTCGGGGTAGATCTTCATGAAGTACGCGTTCTCCTTGCTGTTACAAATTTCTTGGTTCAAATCCACAACACAAAGTAGGAGGCTCTCAAGCGACACCTAACCAATCTAGGAGTCACCACCCTTCAAAAGGTAATAGGCTCGATAATGATGATGAACTCCTTGCTCTTGTGCTTCAAGATGATAGACTCCTCAACACTCAACACTCTCTCACATATTTGGCTTTGGTGGAAGAGATTGATTGGGTGGAAAGCAACTTGGGGAGGCTAAAGATCAAGATTCATATGGTTGGAGTGGAATGACTTGATCTCAACACATGAGTTGGTGGCTCTCTCTCACAAAATCAGATGGCATAAGTGGGGAACTGTTCTGAGTGCTTCTCTTTTGAGTGAGTGGTGGTGGAGGGGCATATATAGGCATCTCTAAAAATCCAACTGTTACACCTTAAGTTACGAACTCGGTGACACCAAAGTACAAAACTCGGTGGTATCGAGTTGCTCCAAAGGTAGCAACTTTTGAATCTCAGTGAGACCAATATATAAGTCTAAGTAGTACCAAAAAGGTGACCAACGGTCAGATTGTAAGACTCGATGGCATTGATCCAAAATCTCGGAAATTCTGATTCTAAGGAAAGAGGCAACAGAATGTTAGCAACCTAAACTCGATGGCACCGCTGCAAAATTGATATTACCGAAGACTTAGGTTTGGCTGGGATCTGTCTAAAGTGAAAATCTATAGGGACGAGTGGGAAGAACTGGTGGCACCGATTTTGCATGATAGGCTTTTGACAAACTTTTGTGGAAGAGCTTGTGGGTGTTTTTGGTGACTATCACTTGTGCACGTGGAGCATTTTGTACAGCAACAATAGCTCACCCCCTTTTAATAGTATTGGCTTTCCTATAGACTCAAAGTGAATTCTCATAAAGTAAAATGTAGAGTCTTCTTGCTTGAAGCTTTGCCAATCCTATTCCTTGCATCTAGGGGTCTCTCACAATCCTTTTTCCATCCCATCATTGAACTTTTCTTGAAATATACTTAGTGGAAGCATTAGTCCAATGAGATATATGTTGTTATTAATTACCAAACCACTAAGGGAGCAGATGTGCTTTCAATCTCAGGTGATTGATGACAACATATAGATCAAAGCTTTGACATATGATATAATCAAAGAATATAATCCTTGAATTGAGAAGTATGTGATAAGCAAGTGCTCCTCCTAAATTTGTGCACTATTATGAGTTTGCGTTTGAATGCAAATGCACAATCGATTAGGTACATGGGGCACTCTTCCATGTCACATACAACCTGGTAGTGTGCAAGAATAATATGAATGAACATCATAGCACAACACAATCAAACAAGAGGGAATGATCATCTCATAGGCATTACAAGGATAGGAAATAGTAGCAACACACATCAAGTGGATGATCAAACACAAACAAGGTTTAACACAAACAAGCCAAAAGATATGAATGTTTTTGAAGAGCAATAAAAAGCCGCACTCTCTCTCTCTCTCATCCCTAATGATCTATACAACTTCTCCCGCATTGGCAACAAGTCACCAAAAAGTTCAAAGGTATAGAACTAAACACTTCTCTGGGGATGATCTCCTCCGGTAGCTGATGAAGGAGTCGTGAGAATGGAATCAGCGAATACTTCAGCAGACATCATGGATGGAGTTGGAGTAGCGACATGAGGTGCTGGTGGAGTTGATGGAGCTAAAGGAGCTAATGGTGTTGTAGCGAGTGCTGATGAAGAAGGCCTCAACTCTAGAACTGGCACTATAGGAGTCCTGGCTGGAGTCCTGAACTGAGTGTCTATCCTGAGGGGTGGACTGTCCTCATCATCACTTGTAGTGTGGGGATTGGGTACACCATCAAGTTCTTTCTTGAGCTCGTTTACAGTCACTGTGAGCTCATCCACCTTGTTGTTGAGAATGTGGAACATGTTCTCAACAATCCTCGCAAAACTCTCCTTGTTCTTCAATATGTTCCCAATGTCCTTATGCATGCTAAGCAAAGAACAGAGCAGAAGATCCATCTGCTCACGTCGGGTCTTTGGCACCTGAGTACTAGTATCTCTAGCTGCCTCTGCCTCTACATGTGATGTAGCTGAGGTGGGATGTTCTGGGTCCATCACCATGACATTGTCTTCTAGCTCTGGTAGGTGTGGCAAATGTGGTCGATCAAGTGCATACACGTGTTTCTCCAGCTGGGAGTTGATAAGCATCTGAATATGTAGTGCCTATCCACATGATCTCTTCTGATCTACAAAAGTCCTCTTCATGGTATCAACTAACAAGTCCATCACTCTAAATCTGGTGTGTTGATAAACATGGAGCAGCATCTTGATAGAATAACCTTTGATCATCTTCTCATCTCCAGACTTAGGCACCAAACTGTGCCTCAAGATGGTGTTCGTGGTGCATAGACCAGCATGGAGGAAGTAGATGGATACAAGCTTGTGTGACTTCATGTTTGTAGCAGGGATCTCATCAGGCACAAAATCATAATCTTCTTCATCTGAGTTTAGCTTTATTATGGTCTAGTTGTTACCTTGCGCAAGTTTGGTGAGCTAGGAACATCATTATAAGAAGATGAGCTGCCATCAGGACTAGTGCCTGGGTCTGCATCAACACTAGGATCTCTGAGGTCATTCTGGCTATCCACTAAGTCTGACATCTCTGACCCAGTGAAAAGAGTATAGAAGAGCACATAGGTTGAGCATCAGAAAACACAAAAGTTTTTAAAAAAGTTGAGCAAAGAAAATCTTAGTTTTAGCTTTCTGTAGAACAACTTTGGGTAGCACTGAGTCAAAGATTTTGGATTCACTGAGACAAATGATCTACTTCACAAAGACATGGCAGTCCCTTCGGTGACACCGAAGTAAACAACTCGGTCCCACCGAGATGATTCTCAAAAACCCTAGATCCCAAATCGGTGGAACCGATTTTTCTGACTCGGTGACACCGAGACGTGTTCGGCGGAAGGCTAACCCTAAAAATTTCTTCATCCGCTATTCTACGAGATCTTCTAGTGGTGCAGGAGAGTTGTAGATGGTGTCTTATAGATAAACTAGTCCCAATGCGCAATGAATCGAACAATGGAGCGCAAGGCAGTTCGGATCATACCCTAACTCGGTGAAGTTCCGCTATCGTGACGACGACGGAGAGGATTCCCATCGACGGCGAGGATCCCAACGAAGGAGGCGCTCAGGGGAGCAAGGACGATGACCAGGGGTCAAGGTGCAGCAGTTTGGGGCAGGAGACCGTGGCGTTTGAAGATTGGATTTCAAACGTTGGGTCCACAGATTATATACCCCTCACTGTTGGTGTCACCGATACTAAAATTTCGGTGCCACCGAGTTTCACTGTTGTTAGTTAACATGGAAACTCGATGCAACCGAGACCGGTAGGGGTGGTATCAAGGTGAAAATACATATCAACCCTAGGGAAATCGGTGTAGCCGAGAATTTTGAGTTGGTCACACCGAGTTGCACTATAGGGAGGTTTTGGAGTGCAGCCCTTGTCGATACGGAAATCCGAGTGCGTCTCACACACACAGATCGAGAAGTACTTGTTTTGTGATGTAGCATGAATAGAACTTGAGATGAGAACACATAAATAGCTAGAGAGGGGTCCTAGGCATTCTTGTCCATCCAATTAGCAAAACATAAAATAAAGCCAAATAGCAACAATTTGATGTAATCGAATGAGTAAAGAAATGCAGACCAACATGCTCACACAATAAGATATCAAATGAAATCATGGCAAACATGCACATACAATCTAGCATCTATCAAGCACTTTTGGCGATGACATAGCCATCTATATATGAGTATATTGACTTAGGAGCCAAGTAAGAATAATTGATCATAGGTCATACTCGTCATTTAAGCACGAGTGGGGTTACCGCTTTTACATAAAGTTTATTAATATTGTAAAATGCTATGAGATGGTTTAACTCAAATCTTAGAGTAAAGCTCCCCCTTGATGTGACATATCCCCCCTTGAGAGGGATAAACTAACCTTGGGTTTTGTCGATGAATACTTCATGTAGGTGAAATAGTGATGTATACTCAAAGTTGATGAAGATCACCAGGAGCTGGGAGCATCCTTGTTGTTTCCTACTCTGCTCACCTACATGGGTTAGTTCCAACACACGAGACAAACACAAGGATATCTATGGACATGGAGTGCAAAGCATACATGATGATGTCCATGGATTTGTTAATTACCTTGTCCCTTTCTTACCTTTGAGGTAATGTGTGACTCCTTGAACTATTGCATGGTGTTGATGTTGATTGCAACTAGTTCTTGCCAATAATGAATGTGAGGGAATTACATTGGCAGAGTCACCCCTCAAGAACTTATCTAGTTCTTTTTCTTGGGGACCCACATCAAGTTGATGGGGATCCTTGGTATTGAAGTGGAACTTGTAGAAGTTGAGCTTGAAGTAGCCTTGGGAACCCACTTGACAAAAGCTTGGGTTTCATCTTCATATGAGTCAATGTCCCATTGAAGCTTGTCTTGCCTTTGAGCTTGTGGTCTTGTGGTGGAAGGTCATCTTGAGCTTTTTTTCCCTTGGGAAGAGTATGTTCATACTTCTCCCTTTGTGGAACAAACTTGGGCTTGGGGTATTGACCTTCTTCCCATTAAACTCCATTTGCGTTGTAGTAGCCAATGCCATGGTTCTTCCGGTAGACTCCATGGTTGTGTACAATTTCCTCAAATTGCTTACACCCGGAAAGACTCTTGTAGATACCTTTCTCTATAATGCCTTTCAATAGTTAATTTTGTTTCTCAAGTGTAACTTGGCTAAGAGAGTTTTTAGTGGGATCAATAGAACTACTAGAAGCAATATTATTGGATTTATCATTTTTATTGCTACTAGTTGAAGAACATTTCTTGCCTTTGTTACTAGTTTGCTCAGCCTTAACTTGTGGAATGAATGTAGAAAAGAGAAGTCGTTTGGCTAGATAAAAGGAAGTCTTCTTTCGAAGATCATCATTGATAGCTTTAAGGAATGCATGCTCTTGCTCCAAATTGATCTTCTCGAAGCGGAGCTTCTCGTGTGTCCTTACAAGCTCTCTATGATCTTGTAGAGTAGACTTGTGGGCTAACTTAAAGAGTTTTTAGTTCTTGAGTTAGTCTCTCTATTTCCAACTTATCATCATCACACAAATTATCTTGACTAGAGTGATTAATAACAACTTCATTTTGACTAATATCACTAGATTTGTCAAATAGCAAGTCATCATCTCCTAGCAAGTCATCCTCATTACTACTGAAATCAAGATACTCGGGGTGTGATACCTTGGGTCCTTTAGCCATGAAGCAACTTCCACTCCCTTATTTGGTAAATCAAATATGTCGTAGGAGTTGGTAGCCACTAGTGAAAGTCTAGCAACACCTTCATCTTGACTATAGTCAGAGTTGGAGTGATAGCTTCCCTCGGAGTGGTTGTTCAATTCAGTGCCGGAAACCCATTCACTAACGTGAGCTTGATGTATTCTTCTTGAGTAGATTTTGGTGTACTTGTCCTTGTTCTCCGAGTCCCAACTTCTCCTTGAAGGTCTTCGTTCATAATGGTCATCTCTACTTCTTTTCTCTCTTCGAGGTGATTCATCTCTTGAGCTGCATCTTCTAGGTGACTCTTCTTTTCATTTGTAGGGAGTCGTGCACTCATTGGAGTAGTGTTCGGGCTTCCCACATTTGTAGCGCTCATGACTTGACGAACGCTTCTCTTCTTATCTTGAGTTGGAGCTTCGATCTTTGCCTCTATTCTTGTAGAAATTGTTGAATTTCTTGACCATGGGGCTTATTTCTTCATTGGTAACAAGGTTGTCGCTTGAAGTTGCAGGAGCATCACTTGTGGCTTTGTAAGCGCCGCTGGACTTGTTGTGAAGCTCTTCTTTGTCTTTGAGTGTCATCTCATGAGCAACAATCCTTCCAATGACTTCCGTAGGCTTGAGATCTTTGTAGTTGGGCATCATTTGGATCAATGTGCACATGGTGTCGTATCTCTCATCCAAAGCTCTAAGTATCTTCTTGATGATGAATTGGTCGGTCATTTCATTGCTTCCTAAGATGGCAATCTCATGGGTGATGAGAGCTATCCTAGAGTACATCTTCGTGACTCCTTCACCATCCTTAATCTTTAACTTGTTAAGATGACTATGAAGAACATCCAACTTGGATTCTCTCAAGGATTCGGTACCTTCGTGCATATAAACCAAAGTGTCCCAAATTTCCTTGGCATCCTCAAGACGGTTGATTTTGTTGAATTCTTCGGGGCGTAGGCAGTTGAAAACAATGTCGCATGCTTGAGCGTTGTATAGCAATATATTCAATTCTTTCGTGGTCGCTTCATGATCTAGTTCCCTTCCATCACAAAAGAATTCACCTTTCAATCCAACATGAACAACAGCCCAAATGGCGGGGTTATGACCAAAAATATGCATTTTCATTTTGTGCTTCCAACTAGCAAAATTTGTACCATCAAAGTATGGACCTCTATGGTGATAATTTTCCTTGCTAGACGCCATAATCTCCTAGGTTGTGAAACCAATGCAATGGAGACGAAAGCTCTGATACCACTTGTAGGATCAAAAGTAAGTCTAGAGGGGGATGATTAGACTACTTGACCAAATAAAAATTCTACCTTTTCCAAATTTAAGTGTTGGCAGATTTTAGCAATGATAGCAAGTCAAGCACACCCTACACATGCATGTCTAAGAGTATATCAGCAGAAACTAAAGACAAGCATATGTAATAGAGGATAAGGAGGAAGACCAAACGCAATTTGAAGACATGAAGATTTTTCCCGTGGTTCCGATAGGTGGTGCTATTGTACGTCCACATTTATGGAGACTTCAACCCACGGAGGGTAAAAGTCACGAGAGTCCACAGAGGGCTCTACCCATGGAGGGTTCCACGAAGAAGCAACCTTGTCTATTCCATGATGGCCTACGTCCGCACTGGACTAGCCTTACTCGAGGTAGATCTTCATCAAGTAGGCGATCACCTTGCCCTTACAAACTTCTTGGTTCAATTCCACAACACTAAGTAGGAGGCTCCCAAGCGACACCTAACCAATCTTGGAGGCACCAACGTCCAAAAGTTAATAGGCTCGATAATGATGATGAACTCCTTGCTCTTGTGCTTCAAGATGGTAGACTCATCAACACCCAATCACTCTCTCACAGATTTAGCTTTGGTGGAAGAGATTGATTAGGTGGAAAGCAACTTGGGAAGGCTAGAGATCAAGGTTCATATTGTTGGACTGGAATGGCTTGATCTCAACACATGAGTAGGTGGCTCTCTCTGAGAAAATCAGATGGGATAAGTGGGGAACTTTTCCGAGTGCTTCTCTTTTGAGTGAGTGGTGGTGGAGGGGTATATATAGGCATCTCCAAAAATCGAACCGTTACACCTTAATTTACCAACTCGGTAACACCAAAGTATAAAACTCGGTGGTATCGAGTTGCTCCAAAGGTAGGAACTTTTGTATCTTGGTGACATCGATATGTAAGTCTCGGCAGTACCGTAAAAATGACCAACGGTCAGACCTTAAGACTCGGTGGCATCGATCCAAAATCTTGAAAATTACGATTATAAAAATGGAGGCAATAGAATGTTGCCAACCTGAACTATGTGGCACCAATGCCGAATTGGTTGTATCGAAGACTTAGGGTTTGGTTTCGATCTGTCTAAAGTGAAAATCGGTAGGGCCAAGTGGGATGAATTGGTGGCACCGATTTTGCATGATAGACTTTTGACAGACTTTTGTGAAAGAGGTTGTGGGTGTTTTTGGTGACTATGACTTGTGCATGTGAAGAATTTTGTTCAGTAAAAATACCTCTCCCCCTTTTAATAGTATTGGCTTTCCTATGGACTCAAATTGATATCTCAAATAGTAAAATGTAGAGTCTTCTTGGTTGAAGCTTTGCCAATCCTATTCCTTGCATCTAGGGGTCTCCACAATCCTTTTGCCATCCCATCATTGAATTTTTCCTGAAATATAATTAGTGGAAATATTAGTCCAAATGAGATATATGTTGTTATTAATTACCAAAACCACCGAGGGTGCAAATGTGCTTTCAGAGGCAGGCTGAAGCAGAAGATGCATGATACGCCCATTTTGCATCATGATTTATCATTATTATTAGTGGTATTCCATTATTACCTATTATCATATAATTCTTATGTTCTTTCTCTCTAATTATGCAAGGTACATCACAAGGAGGGAAATATCTGAAAACTGGAATTCTGGACCGGAAAACTTAGAAAAAACCAGAAAAGTCACCAGACTCCAAATGACCTGAAACTTCATGGGGAATACTTTTGGAAAGAATTTCTAGCCAAAAATATACCAGAGGGGGGGGCACTAGCTGGCCACAAACCTACAAGGCTCCCCTAGGTCGCGGCCTGATAGCTTGTGGGGCCCCTGCTGGCTCTCCGACGCCCCTATTCTCATATATGGTGTGTTTTACCCTAGAATAAAATCATAAACAACCTTTTGGGACGAAGCTCTGCCATCTAGAGGCAGAAACCTAGGCAGAGGCCCTTTTGCACTCTGGTAGTCAGATTCTGCTTGGGAAATTCCTCTATGGGAGGGGGAGATCAAAGCCATCATCATCACCAATGCTCCCTCCTTCGTGGGAGGACCAATCTTCACTAACATCCTCACCAGCACCATCCCATATCCAACCCTAGTTCATCTCTTGTATTCAATCTTTGTCTCAAAACCTCATACTGGTACATGTGGGTTACTAGTTGTGTTGATTACATCTTGTAGTTGATGCTTGTTGGATTACTTGGTGGAAGAAGTTATGTTCGGATCCTTAATTATTATTATTGTTATTATTGTTATTACTATTATTATTATTATACCTCTGATCTTAAACATGTTGATGAGGTGTAAGTAGTTACTATTGTTCCTGAGGACATGGGAGAAGTCTTGTCATAAGTAATCTTGTGAAGTTGGTATTCGTTCAATATTTTGATATTATGTATGTTGTTACTTCTCTTAGTGGTGTCATGTGAATGTCGACTACATGACACATCACCATGTTATGGGCCTAAGGGAGATCATTGTGGAGTAAAAATTAGATGATGGGTTGCTAGAGTGACAGAAGCTTAAATCCTAGTTAACGCGTTGCTTCATAAGGGGCTGATTTGGATCCACACATTTCATGATATGGTTAGATTTATCTTAATTGTTCTTTCGTAGTTGCAGATGCTTGAGAGAGGGGGTAATCATAAGTAGATTGTAAGTTCAAGTCAGAACATGACCTTAGCACCGGTGACCCACATATCAAAGTAGCAAAGTAGCAAACGCGAATCAATTCAACATGATGAATATGACGAGACAAAAATTCCCACGTATCCTTGGGATAGTTTGCTTAATATAAGCATACTTTCAGGCCTGTCCTTTGCAACAAAAAGGTTTGGGCTACCTTGCTGCACCTTGGTTACTATTGTTACTTGTTACATGTTATGATTTATCTGTCTATAAAATTATCTACTAATGTCACTTACAACACTTGCAGAGAATACCTTACTGAAAACCGCTTGTCATTTCCTTCTGCTCCTCATTGGGTTCGACACTCCTACTTATTAAAAGGACTACGATTAGTCCCCCATACTTTTGGGTCATGAAGACTCTTTTCTGACGCTCTGTCCAGGCAGTGAAGCGCCCTTGGTAAGTGGAAATTGGTAAGGAAACATTTTCTATACATGCTGAAATTTGCCTCGAACGGAAGATAAGGAAGTTCTTACTCAACCTACTAAACCTACTGAAAAAATTTACTATGAGATTCCTTCGGGTATGGTAGAGAAACTATTAGCTAATCCTTATGATGGTTCAACTCATCCTGATTACCATTTGATATATGTGGATGAGATTTGTGGATTGTTTAAGCTTTCAGCTCTACCCGGAGACAAAATTAAGAATAAAGTTTTCCCTTTATCTTTGGAGGGTAAAACATTAATGTGGTATAGGTTATTGGATGATATTGGATCATGGGACTGGAATCGCTTGAAGCTAGAATTTCATCAGAAGTTTTATCCTATGCATCTAGTCCATTGTGATCAGAACTTTATGTATAATTGCTGGCCTCGTGAAGGAGAAAGTATCGCTCAAGATTGGGGATGCTTAAATGTATGATGCACACTTTCCCCAACCATGAATTCGCAAGATAAATGACTATACAAAATTTTTATGCTCTGCTTTCTAATGATGATCAAGCACTACTCGATTCTTGTGCTATTGGTTCCTATATGAAGGAGACTATTGAATTCAAATGGGATCTTCTCAAAATAATTAAACGCAACTCTGAAGATTGGGAACTTGACAAATAGTAAAGTGTGATATGTCCATTTCACAGCATGCTTTCATATTGATATTTATTGCATTATGGGATGTTATTACACATTTTGGTGCAATACTTATGCCTTTTCTGTCTTATTTTACAAGGTTTACATGAAGAGGGAGAATGCTGGCAGCTGGAATTCTGGACTAGAAAAGAAGCAAATCTGATATACCTATTCTGCACAACTCCAAAAGTCTTGAAAATCTACAGAGAATTATTTTGGAATATATAAAAAATATTGGGCAAAAGAAATACATCACGGGGCCCACCAGGCAGCCACAAGCCAGGGGGCACACCCTACCACCTAGGCGCGCCCCTGTGGCTTGTGGCCCACTTGGCGGCCCTATGGTACCCATATTCTCCTATATGGAGGGTTTTGACCTGGAAAAAATCATAACCGAGCTTTCGGGGCAAAGAGCCGCTGTCTCGAGGCGGAACTTGGGCAAAACCAATGTAAGGCTCCGGTGGAGCCGTTCTGCCGGGGAAACTTCCCTCTGGGAGGGGGAAATCGAAGACATCATCATGACCAACGATCCTCTCATCGAGAGGGGGGTCAATCTCCATCAGCATCTTCACTAGCACCATCTCCTCTCCAAACCCTAGTTCATCTCTTGTATCCGATCTTTGTCCGAAAACCTCAGATTGGTACCTGTGGGTTGCTATTAGTGTTGATTACTCCTTGTAGTTGATGATAGTTGGTTTACTTGGTGGAAGATCGTATGTTCAAATCCTTGATCATCATTAACACTCCTATGATTATGAACATGAATATGCTTTGTGAGTAGTTATGTTTGTTCTTGAGCACATGGGATAAGTCTTGTTATAAGCAATCATGTGAATTATGTATTCGTTCAATATTTTGATGAGATGTATGATGTCTCTCCTTTGGTGGTGTTATGTCAACGTCGACTACATGACACTTCACCATTTTTTGGGCCTAGAGGAAGGCATTGTGAAGTAATAAGTAGATGATGGGTTGCTAGAGTGACATAAGCTTAAACCCTAGTTTATGCGTTGGTTCGTAAGGGACTGATTTGGATCCACATGTTTCATGCTATGGTTAGATTTATCTTAATTCTTCTTTCATAGTTGCGAATGCTTGCGAGGGGGTTAATCATAAGTGGGAGGTTTGTCCAAGTAAGGTCAGCATCCAAGCACCGGTCTACCCACATATCAAATTATCAAAGTAACGAACGTGAATCATATGAGCATGATGAAAACTAGCTTGACAGAAATTCCCATGTGTCCTCGGGAGCGCTTTGCTTTATATAAGAGTTTATCCAGGCTTGTCCTTTGCTATAAAAAAGGTTGGGCCACCTTTCTGCACCTTTGTTACACTTTTTCCTTGCTACCCGCTACAAATTATCTTATCACAAAACTATCTATTACCGATAATTTCAGTTCTTGCAGAGAATACCTTACCGAGAACCGCTTGTCATTTCCTTCTGCTCCTCATTGGGTTCGACACTCTTACTTATCGAAAGGACTACGATAGATACCCTATACTTGTGGGTCATCACGACTCTTTTGTGTCGTTGTTGCCGGGGAGTGAAGCGCCTTTTGAGAGGCTTGTTCGGGGTATCTTCACCTCAAGTGGAATCTGGTAAGGAAAAATTTATATAGTGTGCTGAAATTTACTGTCACTTGTTACTATGGAAAGTAATCATTTGATAGGCTTGTTCGGGGTATCTTCACCTCAACTGGAAACATAAAGAGTTGTCCCTCAACCTAATGAACCTAATGAAAATATTTATTAAGAAATTCCTTCAGTTATGATAGAGAAATAGCTGGCTAATCCTTATGCAGGAGATGGAACACTACATCCTGATTTGCATCTAAACTATGTGGATGAAGTTTGTGGATTATTTAAGCTTACAGGTCTGCCCGAGGATCATGTCAAGAAGAAGGTCTTTCCTTTATCTTGGAAGGAGAAGGCATTGACATGGTATAGGCTATGTGATGATATTGGATTGTGGAGCTACAACTGATTGAAAATGGAATTTCATTAGAAGTTCTATCCTATGCATCTAGTTCATCGTGATCGGAAATATATTTATAATTTTTGTCCTAGTTAAGGAGCAATAATTGCTCAAGCTTGGGGGAGGCTTAAGTCAATGTTATATTCATGCCCCAATCATCAGCTCTCGAGATAAATTATTATTCAAAAAAATTATGCTCGGGTTTCTCGTAATGATCAATCCATGCTCGATATTTCTTGTGTTGGTTCCTATATGAAGAAGGATATCGACTTCAAATGGGATTTATTGGAAAGAATTAAACGCAACTCTGAAGATTGGGAACTCGACGAAGGTAAGGAGTCCGGTACGAACCTCAAGTTTGATTGTGTTAAATCCTTTGTAGACACCGATGCTTTTCATGAATTTAGCACTAAATATGGACTTGACTCTGAGATAGTAGCTTCTTTCTGTGAATCTTTTGCTGCTCATGTTGATCTTCCTAAGGAGAAGTGGTTGAAATATCATCTTCCCATTGAAGTGAAAGTAGTTTAACATGTTAAAGTTGAAGAGGAAACTATTACTTATAATATTGATCATGTTATTCATGTTGCTTATATTGAGAAACCATCTTTCCCCGTTAGAATAAAGGAACATGCTAAAGCTTCAACTGTGGTTCGTAAGAGCTGTGGTAGAACACCTACACCCTCTGAAAAAATTAAAGTTGAACCTACTATTGCTATGGTAAAATATCTCTTGGTTGATAATATTGATGGGCATGTTATTCATCTCTATGATGAAGGTGCTAGAATTGCTAAGCGTGATACTAAGAGTTAACATAGACAAGTTGTTGGTGTGCCTGTTGTTTCTGTTAAAATTGGAGATCATTGTGATCATGGCTTGTGTGATATGGGTGCTAGCATTAGTGCAATTCCCTTTTCCTTATACAAAGAAATTATGCATGATATTGCACCAGTTGAACTATCGGAAATTGATGTTACTATTAAGCTTGCCAATAGAGATACTATTGCACCAATTGGGATTGTTAGAGATATTGAAGTCTTGTGTGGGAAAATAAAGTATCCTACTGATTTTCTTGTTCTTGGTTCCCCACAAGATGATTTTTATCCCATTATATTTGGCAGACCCTTCTTGAATATTGTTAATGCTAGGATTTATTGTGAGAAAGAAACAGTTACTATGAGTTTTGAGGATGTGTCTCATGAGTTCAATTTCTCTAAACTTTGTAGACAACCCCATGACAAAGAATTGCCTAGTAGAGATGAAATTATTGGTCTTGCTTCTATTGGTGTGCCTCCTACTGATCCTTTAGAACAATATTTGTTAGACCATGAAAATGATATGCATATGAATGAGAGGAATGAAATAGATAAAAATTTCTTTGATCAGCAGCCTATTTTGAAACACAATCTACCGGTTGAAATACTTGGGGATCCTCCTCTACCCAAGGGTGATCCCGTGTTTGAGCTTAAACAATTACCTGATACTTTGAAATATGCTTATCTTGATGAAAAGGAGATATATCATGTTATTATTAGTGCTAACCTTTCAGAGAATGAAGAAAAGAGATTATTGAAAACTCTGAGGAAGCACCATGCTGCTATTGGGTATACTCTTGATGATCTTAAGGGCATTAGTCCCACTTTATGTCAGCATAAAATTAATATGGAGCCTGATGCCAAACCAATTGTTGATCACCAACGACGGTTGAATCCTAAGATGAAAGAGGTGGTAAGAAAAGAAATACTAAAGCTTCTGGAGGCAGATATAATTTATCATGTTGCTGATAGTAGATGGGTCAGTCCTATTCATTGTGTCCCTAAGAAAGGAGATATCACCGTTGTTCCTAATGATAAAAATGAATTGATCCCACAAAGAATTGTTACAGGTTATAGAATGGTAACTAATTTTAGGAAATTAAATAAAGCTACTAAGAAAGATCATTAACCTCTACCTTTTATTGATCAAATGCTATAGAGATTATCCAAACACACTCATTTTTGCGTTCTAGATGGTTACTCTGGTTTCTCTCAAATACCTGTGTCAAAAGAGGATCAAGAAAACCCAGTTTTACTTGCCCTTTCGGTACCTTTGCTTATAGACGTATGCATTTTGGTTTATGCAATGCACCTGCTACCTTTCAAAGATGTATGATGGCTATATTATCTGACTTTTGTGAAAAGATTCTTGAGGTTTTCATGGATGATTTTTCCGTTTATGGAACTTCCTTTCATGATTGCTTGAGCAACCTTAATCGACTTTTGCAGAGATGCAAAGAAACTAATCTTGTCTTGAACTGGGAGAAGTGGCACCTTATTGTTAATGAAGGCATTGTCTTGGGGTACAAAATCTCCAAAAGAGGTATTGAAGTTGATAAAGTTAAAGTTGATGCTACTAAAAAAATGCCGTGTGCTACGGATATTAGAGGTATAAGAAGGTTTCTTGGTCATGCTGGTTTCTATAGGAGGTTTATTAAAGATTTTTCTAAGATTTCTAGGCCTCTCGCTAATATTTTGCAAAAAGATGTTCCATTCATTTTTGATGATGATTGTGTAGAAGCATTTGAAATCCTAAAGAATGCCTTGATTTCCGCACCTATTGTTCAACTACCTGATTGGAACCTACCCTTTCAAATTATGTGTGATGCTAGTGATTATGATGTTGGTGTTGTTCTAGGACAAAGAGTTGATAAGAAATCAAATGTTATCCATTATGCTAGTAAAACTCTAGACAGTGCTCAAAGAAACTATGCTACTACTGAAAAGGAATTTTTAGCAGTCGTGTTTGCTTGTGATAAGTTTAGACCTTATATTGCTGATTCCAAAGTAATTGTTCACACCGATCATTCTGCTATTAATTACCTAATGGAAAAGAAAGATGCTAAACTGGACTTATTAGATGGGTTCTTCTGCTACAAGAATTTGATTTGCATATTATTGATAGAAAGGGTGCTGATAACCCCGTAGCAGATAACTTGTCTAGGTTAGAAAATGTTCTTGATGACCCACTACCTATTGATGATAGATTTCTTGATGAACAATTAGCTGTCATCAAGTCTTCGCGTAATGATCCATGGTATGCTAACTATGCTAATTACATTGTTGCTAAATTTATACCGCCTAGTTTCACATACCAACAAAAGAAAAAGTTCTTCTATGATTTAAGACATTACTTTTGGGATGATCCACACCTTTATAAAGAAGGAGTAGATGGTATTATTAGATGTTGTGTACCTAAGCATGAACAAGAACAGATCCTATGTAAATGTCACTCCGAGGCTTATGGAGGACACCACGTCGAAGATAGAACTGCACACAAGGTACTACAATATGGTTTTTATTGGCCAACTCTCTTCCAGGATGCTCGTAAGTTTTTCTTGTCTTGTTATGAATGTAAAAGAATTGGTAATATTAGTAGACGCCAGGAGATGCCTATGAATTACTCTCTTGTTATTTAACCATTTGATGTTTGGGGTTTTGATTATATGGGACCTTTTCCACAATCTAACGGGTATACTCATATTCTAGTTGTTGTTGATTATGTTTCTAAGTGGGTAGAAGATATTCCAACTAGTAGCGCTGATCATAACACTTCTATTAAAATGCTTAAAGAAGTTATTTTCCCTAGATTTGGAGTCCCTAGATATTTAATGACTGATGGTGGTTCACACTTTATCCATGGTGCTTTCCGTAAATTGATTGCTAAGTATGATGTTAATCATAGAATTGCATCTCCTTATCATCCTCACTCTAGTCGTCAAGTAGAATTGAGCAATAGGGAAATTAAATTGATTTTGTAGAAGACTATTAATAGATCTAGGAAGAATTGCTCTAAGAAACTTGATGATGCACTATGGGCTTATAGAACTGCTTACAAGAACCCTATGGGTATGTCTCCGTATAAAATGGTTTATGGTAAAGCATGTAACTTACCTCTTGAGCTAGAACATAAAGCTTATTGGGAAATTAAAGAGCTCAATTATGATTTCAAACTTGCTGGTGAAAAGAGGTTATTCGACATTAGCTCACTTGATGAATGGAGAACCCGAGCCTATGAGAATGCCAAGTTGTTAAGAGATGGCATGATAGAAGGATATAAAAGCATGAATTTAATGTAGGTGATCATGTCTTGCTATACAATTCTCGTTTAAGATTTTTTGCAGGAAAACTTCTCTCTAAATGGGAAGGGCCTTACATAATCGAGGAAGTGTATCGTTCCGGTGCCAGCAAGATCAACAACGCCAAAGGCACAAAACCAAAGGTGGTAAACGGGCAAAGAATCAAACATTATATCTCAGGTACTCCCATAATTGTTGAGACCAATATTATTAATACCATAACTCCGGAGTAGTACATTAGGGAGACCTACTGGAACGTCACATACTCCGAAAAGAAGTAGGTATGCGGTACGGTAAGTAAACCGACTCCAAAACTTTTTGAATGGCAAATTTTATCTGTTTTGTAATATTTAAAAAATTAGGAAAATTTAATGTAGTCTAAATAGTGCACGAGGAGGCAACAAGCCAGGGGGCGCGCCCTACCCCCCTGGGCGTGCCCCTGTGGCTTGTGGCTACCTCGTGTACCATCTGAACTCTGTTTTCTTGTGGTATACTCTTTCGGGTCGGTAAAAATTCATTATATAATCCCCCGAAGGTTTTGACTCTCGTATCACGATGATACATCATGTTTTCTTTTTGAGCTGTTTCTGCAGCAGATTTAGATCAACATGATGTCCCCAAGTGCTTCGAAGGACAAGTTCTTCGAGAAGGTCATCAACCCCTACCTCGCGGAGGTGTTGTAACACCCTCAAACCATTGAGATGCGTGAGGGGGTGCTGCACATCCATGACGTGGAAGGGCCAAAGAAGACCGGAAGCGTAGAAACAAGGCTCGGAGCAATGGAATAACAAGTCTTCAAGTGCCAAGGGATGGTGGAACGAGGACTCAACACCAATCACATGATGATTGCAGAGTTTACCCAAAAGCACAAGCTGGACGCCAAGGACATTGGGGAATACATCTTCAAGCTTTACGAGAAAATCGAGCATCTCCAAGCCCATATCTATGACCTGCAAAACCAAAACTATGAGTATGAATACATATTTAAGAGAATGAGTTTGGCTGCAGATTTGAGGATCCCAGAGACTCGCTCATCTTTTTACGATGGTGAGCCCATTCCTTGGAAGACAGAGGACAAGCCTCCAACCTCATCAACAACTCCAACATCACCACCTCCAAAGCAAGACAACTAAACACATGGGTATGGGCACTCCCCTTGGCTTGTGCCAAGCTTGGGGGAGGTGCCCCGGTATCGTATTGCCATCACATCCCTTACTTTTATCATTTTTCTTAGTTTGATCCTTTTGGTTATATCTTGATCTAGTAGAATTAAGTTTTCGTGTGATCTAGTTTTGAGTTTTTGTTTTATGTTCCCCCTATGTAAGCGAGTCCGAGTGTTATATAATAAAGAGTAGTTTTGAGTTGAGGGCTTAGCTTGTTTGCTATGATCTTGATCTTGAGAAAAAGATATAGAAAGAAGTATAGAAAAAAGCAAAGAGTATATATGATGATCTTATGGGCAGTGATAACTTCACATATAAGAAGTATGTCGATTGAAACTTGTTGTGGGTTGACAAACATAGCTATTGGTCATTGTGGCAATTAAAAGGAAGTAATAAAGAAACAGAGGCTCACATATAAATATACTATCTTGGACATCTTTTATGATTGTGAGCACTCACTAAAATATTATATGTTAATAAGTTGATGTTGTACAAGGAAGACAACATAATGGGTTATGTTTGCTTACTTCTGAATAGAAGTTATATGTTTATAGATCCTTCAACATGTGTCACTTGCTTCCACCTCATATCAGCCAAAACTTCTGCACCAAGTAGAGGTACTACTTGTGCATCCAAACACCCTCAACCCAGTTGTGCCATGAGCGTCCACCATACCCACCTATGGATTGAGTAAGATCCTTCAAGTAAGTTGTCATTGGTGCAAGCAATAAAAAAATTGCTCTCTAAATATGTGTGATCTATTAGTGTGAGGAAAATAAGCTTTATACGAACTTGTGATAGGGAAGAAATAAAAGCGACGGACTGCATAATAAAGTTCTCTATCACAAGGGGCAATATAAAGTGACGTTCTTTTGCATTAAGGGATTGTCCATCCAACTATAAAAGCGCATGACAACCTCTGCTTCCCTCTGCGAAGGGCCTATATGTAACTTTTATTTTCTAGTACTTACCTTTATGCAAGAGTCAAGGTGATCTCCATCACTTTCCTTACTTCGCCTTTATCTCTTGGCAAGCGTCATGTGTTAGGGAATGATCTAGACACATATATCCACTCGGAAGTGGGTGAGCATGAGCTATTACTGCTGGCATTACCCTTGAGGTAAATAGTTGGGAGGCAACACTATAAGCCCCTATCTTTCTCTGTGTCTGACTGAAGCTTGGAACTCATAGGTACCTCGTGAGAGTTAGCAATTGTGAAAGACTAAAAGATGATTGAGTATGTGGGTTTTCTTTACAAGCTCTCATATTGACTCTTAACTACGTTATGATAAATTGGAATTCTTTAATGACTGGGATCATAGTTTATTGGCTACTAATAGATTTCCTGGTTCATAGTTTACCTTGTGAATGAATTGTTACTTCAGCATAAAAAATTATATGTCATTTATGTTTCTGTTCTAAAGATGACCATGATGCCTTCATGTCCGCATTTTATTTTATCAACACCTCTATCTCTAAACATGTGGGCATATTTATCGATTTTGGCGGTCGCTTGAGGACAAGCGAGGTCTAAGCTTGAGGAAGTTGACACGTTCATTTTGCATCATGCTTTCATATTGATATTTATTGCATTATGGGCTGTAACTACACATTTTGGTACAATACTTATGTATTTTCTCTCTTATTTTACAAGGTTTACATGAAGAGGGAGAACGTTGGCAGCTGGAATTCTGGACTGGAAAAGGAGCAAATCTGAGATACCTATTCTACACAACTCCAATAGTCCTGAAAATCTACGGAGAATTATTTTGGAATATATAAAAAATATTGGGCAACAGAAATACATCAGGGGGCACACCAGGCAGCCACAAGCCAGGGGGCGCGCCCTACCCTCCTAGGCGCACCCCTATGGCTTGTGGACCACCTGGCAGCCCTCTGGTTCCCATCTTCTCCTATATGTAGGGTTTTGACCTAGAAAAACAGAGCTTTCGGGGCAAAGCACCGCCGTCTCGAGGTGGAACTTGGGCAGAATCAATCTAGGGCTCCGGCAGAGCTGTTCTGCCGGGGAAACTTCCCTCCAGGACAGGGAAATCGAAGCCATCGTCATCACCAACGATCCTATCATCGAGAGGGGGGCAATATCCATCAACATCTTCACCAACACCATCTCCTATCCAAACCCTCCTTCATCTCTTTTAACCGATCTTTGTCTCAAAACCTCTGATTGGTACCTGTGGGTTGCTAGTCGTGTTGATTACTCCTTGTAGTTGATGCTAGTTGGTTTACTTGGTGGAAGATCATATGTTCAGATCCTTGATCATCATTAATACTCCTCTGATTATGAACATGAATATTCTTTGTGATTAGTTATGTTTGTTCCTGAGGGCATGGGATAAGTCTTGTTATAAGTAATCATGTGAATTTGGTATTCGTTCGATATTTTAATGAGATGTATGTTGTCTCTCCTCTAGTGGTGTTATGTGAACGTCGACTACATGAAACTTCAACATTGCCTAGAGGAAGGCATTGGGAAGTGTAACGACCCGACCTGAAAGGTCGAATCTCCGGTGTTTCCGTACCATCCCAAGATCATGCTGGTACACACACGGTACATCAATGTATATATCAAAGGGAAATCACACAGCATTATATTAATCGAAATCTCATATCGAGTCCTTTATTACAATAAAAATTACAATAAAGTGGCTGAAAGCCAACTCATGAGAATATCTAAATCTTGCGGAAGCGTCGAAGGTAGATGAGTCCATCTGACTCCAAGGGCATCTCACTGAGCATAGAACGTGTCCTCACTCCTGGTCGGAAAAGTAATCTGCAACATGATACGTTGCAGCCGTGTAGGTCAGCATATGGAATATGCCGGCAAAGTCACAAAAGAGGGGTGAAAAGATAATCATCTAGTCTACATGCTTATATGGCAGGTGGGGTGGTAAGTTTTTGCGTAAAGCCAATTTTTTCCTACATCAAGAGAGGGCTAAGCAAAAAATATTACTAAGTTGGTTGATTAATGAGTTGGTTCCACCAACCAATTCTCATACCCAAATTATTAATACCCACATCATCATTATTAATTGTGTTGAGAGTTCCGGAAGTTTCAGTTCCTTTGGCTCAAGTCGTCCATGACCGTGGACACGGCTAATCGATTAGGTTTGAGTACTCTGCAGAGTTTTGCACACGTTCCCCACAAGATTTGGTCACCTCCGTTTGATTTCTCGCACTTCAGGGTGTTTGAGAAACGGATGACCAAAACATGGTCTTCCAAAGGGTTTCCCTGCGACTCTGTCGGTGCCCATCCTTTCCTACCGTTCTTCTACCTCTCGTAGCACCGCCTGTCCAGGGTCACCACGATATCCAACCAAGCCAGAGCCCATAATGACTTGTGGCTGTGCAGGTAAGCCTTGGGTTTTAAAGCATCCATCCATCTCTTTGTGCCTGGGTGGACCTTTCCGCGTGAATACTGGCCATCTCCAGCATCACATAGGCAAATCCACTGGTTTCTCCAAGGTGCCGTTCAACCATCATCCACCTAGAGGTATGTTGAAAACTCGGAGTCTTAAATCATGATCATTATGTAGGTCTTGAAATTATTAACTCTCTCAACTCTCATGAATCACACAACCAACCCCGTCTACTAATAGCATAGCAAAAAGTAAAACAACATTTCCCGGGGCCAATGTGTCAAAGAGTTTGAGGGGGGTACCTACCACATGATACTACTACAATGTAACCAAGTTTCCAACTAACCTATCTTGCATGCAATTGGGGAGATGGTAGAACTAATGCATATAAAACATGGGTAAACATGATCAAAGTGACTTGCCTGGTTGATGATCTTCGTACTCGTGGGACTCTAAGTAACAAGCTTCGCACTCCGGATAATCTAACGAAGCAAACAAGCACTCAATAAGCATACAACAGAGTATTGTAACCACAAACATCAATCAAGAACTAGTAAATAATCAAGACAAAACAATGCACAAATCACAAGTAAGAAAAACACTCAAGGTTTTGTTTACTAGGAGGTGATTGATAAAACACTACTATCATAATAAAACTATTTTTTAATAACAAAACAATTGTTGACAGCAAGGAACAATAAAATATTTTTGTTAATAAATAGAAGAAAATCAATTTAAGTTTGTTGGGAAAGCTTTTGTAAAGTTTGTAAATTTTTTGATAAACATTAAATGGAACAAATATAGTTTTACTAACAAGAGAGCAAAACTAAACTTATTATTTATTAGTAAAACATGTTCTTAACAGAAAATAATTTACAAATAAACTTGTTTTAGAAAACAAAATTAAATTATATAAAACTTTATTAAAAGAATCTATTACTAAACTAGTTGTTTTAATCAAAATAAACCTATTTGAAAAGAAATTGTGATTCCTATATTAACCAAAAGAAATGAACTAAACAATTTTATATTTTTATTAACAATAGGTAAAACACTAAATGTTTAAATCAACAGAACCTACTAAACAAATTAAAACTAAATCTAAGTTAAACTAACTAAAACTAAGTAAATGAAACTATACTATAATACTAGGCAGATTCTATGTATAGCTAGAACACTAATCAAAATCATCCTAAAAATCCTCAAACTAAACATGGTGATAGTCCTAACCAATATCAAACAGTAGCAAAAAGATTCATAACAAAATCTATTTTCAAACTCTAGTTATTCCGATTTGAAGATTTTGAGCAAATTTGATTCAGTTCAAACTTTATAGTTCAAATTTGAAATTTAAAAGTACAGGGTGAAACTACATTAAAAATGTGAGCTAATGCAAAAAGAATCAACTCAAAACACTTAACAGGTTAAAAGATATAAGCAAAGCAAAATTTGAATACACTCTGTTAACTAAAACAAAAACAGAAAAAGGGAAAAATCTACCAGACGGCCAGGGGGCTACGTGGCACTGTCCTATTGGCTAGCTAGTGCGCGCATTGGATGTTTTCGGGTGGGCGACCGGTCGGTAGAGGAAAACGATTCGGATATTTACCCGATCTAATCTCGGTCGTGGGTTTTAGATCCGAGGGTCCAGGGAGCTTACGGAGGAAACGGTCGCCGGCGTGGAGATCTCCGGCGAGTCCGGAAGTGGCAAAGACGATAGCGAGGAGCTCCGGTGGTCGTGGGAGGCAGTGAAGTGGTCCGGGCGGTTGCGGTGGACGTCCTGCGTCGAATGGTGTGGTCGGAGGGGCGAGGGGAAGAGTGGAGCGACGGGCACGAGCAATGGGAGCTCTGGTGGTGGCAGGGCTCCGGCGAGGAATTGACAGCGTCTCGGCGACGGAAGAGAGGGGGCTCGGGGAGGAACGGAGTGCGGAGGGTGTCCGGCTTATATAGGGGTGCTGGGGAGTGCGGGGGAGTGATGGGAGGCAAGATCCGCGGGAGGGGAGAAACTGCCGGCGAGGTCCGGCGCGTGCGGGGAGGAGAGGGATGACCGGTCGGTAGAAACGGTCGGTCGGGGTGGGGTCCAATGTTAGTGAGAGAGGAGGTGTCCGTTGCGCGTCGGTCGGCCGGTCGGTAATAAATGCGCGAATAACTGCCGTGGGCCGGCCCGTTTAATACTAACCGTTACCGTTTTTTCCTTTAATGATTTTCCAGAGATATTCAAAAGATTTTAAAGCATTTAAAACTTTTATAAATATAGGGGTATTACATATCAAAATTAACAGAATAATAAATTCTATTTAATGAACATTTTTATTCTGTCATTTGAGCACTTTCAAAAAAATATTATTTTCAGAAATTGCCTAATTGTTTTTAAATCCTTTTTGCAAATATTTACAAAATAACTCCTGGTTATTATTGTTCAAATATATCACCAAGATGACCCTGGTGTAGAGTGTCATGTTTCTCCCCTCTTATTTGAACTTTTTACCAAGATTTCAAATAGGTGAAAGCAACATAAGGAAAGTAGAAAGGACTTTCAGAAATTTAGAAAAGGCATTTCAACAAACACATACATTCAAGCAATGATGCAGATGGAATGCATAGCTATATTTCATAACATTCCAAAATGAAATTTTGGGATGTTACAGGAAGTAATAAGTAGATGATGGGTTGCTAGAGTGACAGAAGCTTAAACCCTAGTTCATGCGTTGCTTCGTAAGGGGCTGGTTTGGATCAACATGTTTCATGCTATGGTTAGATTTATCTTAATTCTTCTTTCGTAGTTGCGGATGCTTGCGAGGGGGTTTATCATAAGTGGGAGGTTTTCTAAGTAAGGGCAAAACCCAAGCACCGGTCCACCCACATATCAAATTATCAAAGTAACGAACGTGAATCATATGAGCATGATGAAAACTAGCTTGACAGAAATTCCCATGTGTCCTCTGGAGCGCTTTGCTTTATATAAGAGTTTGTACATGCTTGTCCTTTGCTATAAAAAGGACTGGGCCACCTTGCTGCACATTTGTTACACTTGCAAATTGCTAGCCGCTATGAATTTTCTTATCACAAAACTATCTATTACCGATAATTTCAGTGCTTGCAGAGAATACCTTACTGAGAACCGCTTGTCATTTCCTTCTGCTCCTCGTTGTGTTCGACACTCTTACTTATCGAAAGGACTATGATAGATCCCCTATACTTGTGGGTCATCAAAGAGTCGGGTATAGATCATAATTTTTATTATGTTAAATATTTTATGGAAACTAATGCCTTCCTTGAGTTTAGCAAAAAATATGGTCTTGACTTTGAAATAGTATCTGCTTTGTGTGAATCATTTGCTACACATGTTGAAATTCCCAAAAGGCACGTGGTTTAAATATCATCCTCCCATTGAAAAACCATTAGAGGAACCTATTAAAATTAAGAAGGAAGAAGTAATTGCTAGATACATTGATCCAATTGTTCCCACTGCTTACATTGAGAAACCTCCTTTTCCTGTTAGAATTAGGGAACATGCTAAGACTACAATTATGATTAATAAAAGTCATGTTTGGATACATGCACCTTCTGAACAGATAAATGTTGATCCTAAGGTCGCAATGGTTAAAGCTCTTTTAATTAATAACATTAGGGTTAGGTTATCTACTTCTATGGAGAAACTGCTAGGATTGGGAAACCTGCTAGAAACAAACAAGATGAATTAGACAAAAACTAACGAGTGGTTGGCATGCATGTTGTTTCAGTTAAAATTGGAGATCATTGTTACCATGGCTTGTGTGACCTCGGTGCTAGTGTCAATGCTATACCTTTTAACTTATATCAATAAATTATGAATGGCATAGCACCCTCTATGATTGAAGATATTGATGTCACTATTAAACTTGCAAATACAAATACTATTATGCCACTTCGGATTGTTAGAGATGTTGAAGCTTTGTGTGCAAAACTTTAGTACCCCAATGATTTCTTAGTACTTGGTTCAAAACAAGATAACTTTTGCCCCATTGTATTTGGTAGACCTTTCTTGAATACCGTTAATGCTGAAATTAACCGCGTTACTGAGAAGGTTAGAGCAAGCTTTGGTGATGTGTCTCATGAATTTAATTTCTCCAAGTTTACTAATCAACCACACAAGAAGGAATTACCTAGTAAGGATGAAATAATTGGCATTGCTTCTATTGTCGTGCCTCCTACTGATCCTCTAGAACAATATTTGCTATACCATGAGAATGATATGTAAATGAATGAAAGGAATGAAACAAATGACATATTTCTTAGACAAACACCTATTCTTAAACATAACTTACCATTCAATATTTTAGGGGATCCTCCTCCACCCTAGGGAAATCTCGTGTTTGAACTAAAGACTTTACCTAATACTTTGAAATAGGCTTATCTTGATGACAAGAAGATATATAATGTTATTATAGGTGTTAACATGTCAGAGCATGAAGAAAGGAGATTATGTAAAACTCTAAGGAAGCACATGTCTTCTATTGGATATACTCTCGATGAATTAAAGGGAATAAGACCTAGTTGTCGGTGTCAAAACCGGCATATCTCAAGTAAGGGGTCCCGAACTGTGGATCTTGGATTGATTTGTTACAGGAGACAAGGGAGATGATATTTACCCAGGTTCGGGCCCTCTTAATGGAGGTAAAACCCTATGTCATTCTTTGATTGTATTGAATATGGGGTATCAAGTACAGGGTCAATCTACCTCGAGATCGTATGACATGGTCTAAACCCTAAGGGTAATAAGCTTAACCTACCCTACAAACTAAAACCCTCTGGTTTATATAGATACCAGGGGTGTCTAGGGTTACACAATGTCCATTACATAAGAGAAAGAACATGCCGAATCTATCATCTTGTCCTTGGGTACACGTCAGGGCTTGGGAAGTTTCTATCCTGGACTTGATATTACCATAGTCTTCGTTTCTTTAATGATGGTCACAGAGCGGCCCACTGTCCGGCCCATCAGACAAGCCGGCGGCCCGATGACCACTTAGTCCTGGACTCCCTCAGTAGCCCCCGAACTATCCTCCAACTCCCTAGTCTTAATCTCCTGAAGCTCCTAGCATCCATGGTCTTTGGCTTGTGGGGCGAGTTCATCTCCTTCTTCACAACTAGCAGTTAACAGTCCGACCATCGAAGACTTCTCTGCTTTCGAGCCATATATGTGACATAACCTCGAAGGCCAACCGTTTGAGCATAGATAGTGTTTCTTCTTGACAACTTTTCAATGAATGGTCACAACCAGTCATATATACTGACTAGTTTATAGAAAACTTGATCGTGGTTCGTGGCAGCCTTGGCACGTCCCATCAATATGAAGATCGTGCCTCGCTTTTTAAGGGATGCGGTTTATGATTTGGGTTATCCCAGGTGCCCATAACTGCACAATTTATCGGGAAGTGGCGAGGTTTGTGGCGCAACCGAGGGGCTCTTGGTATTACAACGGCTTATAAGAAGGAAATCACCACCATAGCCTCCATACGTGTTCCAGGTCTCATATCGTCATTGCCTTCTACAACCTTTTGAGATATGCGCTTCCACATTCCATCTTCCCCCAATCTCTTCAATCCCTTCCATTCTTTTGCCATGGCTGGCGTGGGCTCGAAGGGCAAGTGGGAGACCTCCAGTTTCACCAACAAGGACATTTTGGAGTTGAAGCTCGCCGGCTACCTGTCGGTGGACATATCTCATCATGCTCCAGAGAAAAACCAGGTCATCCCCACGCCTAAAAAGGCGAGAATAAGGTGTTCATCCCTCACTTCCTCCAGGGCCTCGACTTCCCCCTCCACCCATTCGTGAGGGGTTTGATGTTTTATTACGGGTTGGACTTCCATGACCTCCCCCCTAATTCTTTTATGCACATTTCTTCTTTCATCACTGTTTGTGAGGCCTTTCTGAGGGTCCACCGCCACTTTGGCTTATGTTTGAAAGTGTTCAACATCAAGCCGAAGGTAGTTAGCGGCGAGCAGGCAGATTGCGGGGAGTGATGATCAGCAAGCTTCCGTTGGCATAATGGTCGGACGGTTCTTTCACAGATACCGTCAAGGTCTGGCAGAGGGAGTGGTTCTATATCATCGAACCATGCGGCATGGGGTGGACAGCTTCCCCTGGATTCTGATCTGGACCCCCCACCAGACTGGTGTCATAGACAAAGAAGGGGCTCGATTAGGGGGGAGCTATGGAAGTGAAGGCACTTCAAAGGTGCATATCCATCCTCCTAACAGAGAAGATTGAGTTGACCAATGTAGTTTTGGTCATGTTGCGCCGCCACCGCCTCCCCTATCAAGATTGGTCTGCCCCTGTGTGGGACTACACTCTGGATGACCCGTTCACTGTGCAACACTACTTCCACATCCAACACGAGGTGTGGAAGGTGTTGTTCAAGCCGAAAAACACTTGGCCAGCCGAGGAGGAAGACATGGGCATCGAGGCCTCGAACCCCCCTGGACCAGTAAGATTTTATTACTTGCGTTTGGATTTTTCTCTTTTCATAGGGTTCTTACCCATCTTTCTTCCATATTTGCAGATCTGGTTGGGGAAAGCCAAGCAGATCAACTACCCAGCACCATTGTATGAAGACCCCAGAACAGCCTTATTAACGGCCATGCTGACCGAAAAGCCGTACACGATGCTGAAGAAGAAAGAAGAGAAGAAGGAGGAGAAGAAGAGGACTCGAGGTCTTCATTCAAAAGGTCCACCGGACACCGAGTCCGACGATACACATTCCCCTTCTACTCTTGAAGGAGAGAAGGAAGAGTACGGGGAGGAGAGTGACTCCTCCAACACCAACAAGAGGGCAGCGTCCGAAGACGATGAGGTAAATCTATCTCCCACTTCCCAAAAAAAGCAATGCGGGGCCAAAATGGCCCTGGTTTATGATGTTTTGGACTCCGACAGGGAGTCTGAGGATTTTGAAAGGGTTCCTCGAAAGAGCCTCAGAGTCAAACCCTGGGCACAAAGGTATGAATCCAAATATTATATCATCTTTTCACTTTGAAGGTTTTTGTTACTAGCTATACACATGTTTTTTTCATTGCATCCCACCACGCGACTTTCCCACTGATCAAGCCTTGGAAGGGGAATCCCTGCCAGCCAAACTGGCGGAGAGTGGGACCGTGTCCCGTAACTCCCTTCCTCCGGCCATCGAGGAGGTGGTGGCCGAAAAGTCCCTCCCCGAGCTAGATACAAGGGGCAGGGACAATGAAGTCATGGCCGAGGTTAATACCTAGGTTCCCAAAGACCAACAGGGCAAGTCCCTCATGGAAAGCAAAGGAGGAGTGCTTGGTCAACCCGATCTCTCTTCGAAGGCTGTTCCGGAGGCCTCCAAGCCTCCGGAGTCATCCACTCTGGCTTCTCCAAGGGGAGAAGCTGAATTGCTGCACCTAGATCTGCTCATGACAAAGCGGATTCAGTCTGGGTGGACGGACATGATGGAGGAGGGTCTGAATGATTCCTCCATTGCTGAAGAGCACCATGCCCTCCTAAGCGTGGCACTACTAGGTATTCAATCCGTTGACAGCATATTGAAGGAAGCCTTCGGCAGCCTGCTAGTAGGCTTCAAGGTATTTTACATAGTATGGCATCGTTTTTCAAAGTATGCTTGGATTCATATGCAATTGCCATACTTAGCAACCCTAGAGCCTCGGGTGAGTTCGGAAGAACTCACGTGGGGAGAAATGTGAGATAACACAAAGTAAAATTCTTTGCTTGTTAAATTAGTAGTAGCCCCTAAGAATCTTGTTGGGATGTGAAAAACATCCGGACATTGGAGTTTACAAATCAATGACTTGGGAATCTGACATGTGTTAATTGTCTATACAAGTTGCGCCGCTGACCGCAGCCCCTAGTGTTGTGGAGTTGGCAGAGATGAATTAGAAGCTGAAAAGCTCTGAAGACGAGCCCGGCCGACTTAACAAGCGGTTTGATGACGCACCAGGTAAGTCCGAACTGGACTGATGTTGTTATTTTCCTCATATAAGAGAGGAATTTTTATGGTTGTATCCTAATGAATATGTTAATGCCCAATGCAGTCGTGGCCACAGAGATCGGGAATCTGAAGAATAAGGTGTCAAAGGAGAGGAAGGAGACCGCCAAACATAAGGCGTCTGTCGAACAAGCGGCTACCGACATGTTATCGGCAAAATCTGAAAGTAACAAGCATGACGCCAGGGTTGCGGAAGTGCAGCAAGAGCTCAAGGATGCCATCTCTAAGTACGATGTCCTTGAGCAGAAGAACAAGGAGCAAGCTATCGAGTTTCCCTTGAACTATGCAACCCTCCAGGAAGCACACCTGGAGGTGCGGTGCCATGAGAAGGAACTCCACAAAATAAAGTGGATTGCGAGTGGTAAGCGATACTTACTGCAATTCCCAGTTGGTGGGAAAAGATTTTGTTGCTCACTCAAGTGCGGCGTTCTCTAGGCATGTTTGTGGACCTACCCAAGAGTGTGGTGGATGCGGTGCAACATTATACCTCCCAAGAAGGGGGTGCAGATCAACGGCTGTTCTCAGAGCAGTTTCAGGCCCCCGGGCAACCACTCCTTGTCTCCGATCAGCTAAAACAGCTCACCACATAGCCAAACCGGCCATGAAGGATCTCTGTATCCGACTATGGCCTACAGAGCTGCTACCGTGTAGCTACGCCGGCTTGGTGCAAAGGTTGGTTGCTGCCACGCCTCGGGTCGATGTCCTGACTCACTCTGCCTGCATCGAGGGTACCCGGATGGCGTTTGCGAAGACAATAGTGCATTGGCCAAGGCTAAAGCCCACTGAAATGGCTACTTGTCCTCTACTGCCCGAGAAAGGGCATAGGCACCCCGAGCTATACTTTTCAACTGTTATGGACGATGCACGGGTAATAGAGGCTTTATGCCCTAAGGATGTAGTTATTGAGTGAAAGTACTACCTTCTATGTGATGGTCGAAACTTTATTATATCTTAATGTTTGTGAATTTGCATGGTATATGTCATGTTGTGATTTTGTTAATTTTGACTCATGTGTGGTTGTTTTAATTCTGAAAGTTACCAATCGTTGGCTTCAACCCCATTATATATATTGTTGGGTATATAACCCCATGGTAAGACCCGCCCAGGTGGGGTCGGGTCATACCTGGCGGCTCATCATCAAGACCAGAGAAGTGGCCTGAAAGACATATGCCTGATGGCTTACCAAGATGGGCCAAGACGGAGGCCTAGACAGAAGATGGTATGAAGACCCGGGCGGTTAAGCTGCCCGGAGACAGTTTGCCCAAGAAGGCAAGGCGACTTAGAGACAGGATAGTCTACATTGTAGGAGTTGGTGTATGACTCGTGTAACCCAGGGCCTCGACCTCCTATATAAAGGTGAGACCCTGAGGCGGTTTAGACGAGAAACCAACCAATCGAGAACTAGGTCAGGCGAATTCGCTCCCTTGTAATCGATACTCCAAACAATACAACACAAGAAAGACGTAGGCTTTTACCTCTTCTTGAGGGGTCGAACCTGGGTAAACTTGTGTCCCTCGTCTCAACCAACCCCTTTGAGTCCATCGCCTTAGCGATGGCCTCAAACCCAAGTCTTTGGACATCTGCCGTGACAAAACCACGACAGTTGGCGCACACCGTGGGGCTAGCACTCGGTGGTGTTGAGTTCTCAAAGGGCTCTCTCCTAGGGATCGATCGGTACGCTGTTGGCAGGATGAACGAGAGTCATCATGGCCGGCTCTACATCGACAATGCTGGCTAGGGCCCCAAGGCTGAATCAATTGAGTACGGCTTCCGGATCCCCTTTAGCGGAATCCACGTCTTCATCGGCAAGATCGGCGAATCTGAACCCGGGCCTGACATCTGCACTCACATCATTGAGCCAGCCCGGCGCGCGCAACCCGCCCGACACGTGCAATCCGCCCATGCTGACCTGGATAAGAAGCATGTCTTCGTCAGCTTTACTCAGGGCATGGATCTTGAAGGTTCTATGTCGCAGGAAGCTCTCATCTGTTTGGAGGATGGCTCTTCGAGTGGAGAGACAGAATCAATTTACCAGTTGCAAAATGGTGAGCTCGGGGGCTATGTCGAGCCTTACCCCGAGTCAGAATATCACGGGCCAGAGGATTATGAGCCACCGAGCCATGTTGCCGTCTTCATGGCAAGATCAGGTCCGGCCCCGAGCAGCACAGCTGCTAGCGCAGCAGGATCAGGGGCTGGTAGGCCGGCAGCTCAGATCCTTCTGGATCTTATTAATGAGCTTACAACCCTGATGGCCACGGAGGTCACAGCCGAAAATCAAGCGGCCCGGAACACGGAGATCGCGAGGCTAAAGGACCAGATGACCGAGGTTAAGCAGGAGATCAATGCGCTGAAGGATCAGATGGAGGCAGAGGCAGAGCGCCTTAAGGCGGATGCTTTCTGCGTAGAGCTGGAGCAGCAGTCTGCAGTGGCGGTTCAGCGGATGAGGCAACAGTGCCGCTTGCTGGATCAGTACGAGGCCAGGAACCTTTTCAACACGCCGGGAATAGGACAGACCGCGGAAGTACCTAGAAGTCGGCCGGCGGCTCAGCTTAACCCGCCGCGACGGAATCAGGCCTCACCAATGTCTTTCCCAATGCCGGCGGGTCATTATTCCAACCCGGTGGAGAACATGGTTGTGGCCGCGACCCAGCTTGGTACAATCCCTATCCCGGACGAGGCGCCTTTTGTAGAGGAGGTCCGGAACTCTATTGAATACTTGCAGACGGCAATGGCCTAGCAGGAGAAGTACACTTATAGCCGGAGTTGCGTGCACTCAACCCCCATCCCCAGCCGCAGCTACAGCCAGCGTTATGAGTCACCGGTGGTTTCCAGCGGTGATCAACACCGGAACCCGCCGCGAGTTGATCAGACGGCTCCGAATGCTTAGGTGCTAGTGCATCGGGCGAGAGCACAGCATGGCGCGGCAGCTCTAGCAGCAGTGGCAGATCATCAAGATCCCGCGGATACACCTTCCATCTCAGAAGGAGCGAGAGTAACCCCCAGGGCTGTGGGGGTGCCGTGCTTAGTACCGGCTTTGCGGAACGAGCGCCTGCCGAAGGATTTTAAGGGCCCATGCAAGGTCCCAAATTACACTGTTGACCTACCTCCGGAGGCTTGGATTGAAAGCTATGAGCTGTCCATGGAGATGTTAGACGTCAGTGATGCAGTATGTGCCAAGTATTTCATAATGATGCTGGAAGGGCCGGCTCGCACATGGTTGAATGGTCTGCCACCCAACACCATTAATTCCTGGGCCGATCTCAAGGCGAAGTTCATCAAAAGTTTCCGAGGAACGTGCAAGCAGCCCATGACGATTGTGGATTTAGATCATTGTGTTCAACAGGAGGACGAATCGGCTCATCATTGGGTTCGGCGGGTCTCAACCATCATCCACTCATCTGAGCAGATCACGTCGGCTCAAGTGGTTTTGATTCTGGACAAGAATTGCCACTTTACGCCTCTAAGGCAGAAGCTTGGCCGGCTCAAGCGCTTGTGTCAAGACATGGGGGAACTCATGGCGGCTCTCACCTAGTATGCCAACTCTGACAATATGAAAGACCAGGGCTCTGATGAAGAGAAGCCAGGTCAGGGTAAGAAGAATAATAATGGCAAGGGTGTGGTTGGCAGCGGCAGCCATAGCAAAAGGAAGAATCTGGACGGCGGGTCAAAATTGGTGGCAAACACCAGCACCGGGAACAACCGTGCTAAGGGCAACGGGAACTTCAAACAGCCCTTTAATAAGGGTAAAACCCCGTTCAACCTAGAGGAAATGCTTAACAAACCTTGTCCGGAGCACAGCCGGCCCGGTAGTTCGGTGGGTCATACGTGGAGGAATTGCCACATCATGCGGCAGTTTCGGGATTACAGCTTGCGGTAGCATCATAACAATGGTGGTGGCCCGCCAAGCGGCTCAGGCCCAGGAGGGTCAGGAGCCAGTCTTGGTACTGGCGGCTCAGGATCTGGTTATCAGGGTCAGGGAAATCAAGGAGGTCATCATTAGCAATCTGGTGGCGGTAACCAGTAGCAAAATAACCAATCTGGGTATCAGAGTAATCCAAAGCAGCTCAGCACAGGTCAATATCCTGTTTTTACGACCTGCCTTGACAAGCAAGACTAGAAGGTGCGCAAGCGGGCGGTCAATGCAATCACGCCGGCTCTCCCGCAATACTTGAAGTGGTCTAAGTACGACGTAACTTGGAGTAGAGAGGACCACCCGCCGCGTGTTGACAACCTGGGGCAGCTGGCTTTGGTGGTCGCCCCAAGTGGGAGTCTATGTGTTTACTAAGTTACTTATGGATGGCGGCAGCAGCATTAATATCCTGTACTACGACACTTTTCGCACGATGAAGTTGCTTGACAAGGACCTTAGGCCTTCTTCGACAGTCTTTCACGACGTGGTACCCAGAAAGTCGGCTTAACCAGTGGGTAAAATACCTTGGAGGTTGCCTTTGGCGATGAATATAACTACATGGTAGAGTCCTTGTGTTTCGAGGTGGTCAAGATCAAAAGTCCATATCATGTCCTGTTTGGACGTCTGGCTTATGCCAAGTTCATGGCTAGGCCTTGCTATGTCTACTTACATCTCAAGATGCTAGGATTAAACGGAATGATTACCATGCATGGTGATCGGAAGACCGCAGTTGAGTGTGAGGAAGGAGACACAACTTATGCAGAGTCAAGTTGTGCTGAAGCAGAACTCAAGTTCTATAAGGAAAATGTTGACCCAAAGAACATGACTCTGCTCAAAAAGCCTACTACAGAATCTGGACTGCCCCTCAAGTTTGCGGCGGATGATACCAAGTTGGTGGATTTCACTCCGAGCGACTCATCACAACATATCACTATTGGGGCCAATATGGATCGCAAATAAGAAAGCACGCTCATAGAATTCATCCGGTAGAATCGGGACATCTTCGCATGGAATGTCACGCCCAAGATGTGCGCCTATCCATTTTAAGGCACGAGGGCCTCGCAAGGGATAGAGGCGCATCTTGCCGTTCACAAGTATAGAATCATTGTATCATACATTACAGAAGAGATGAGTATACAAGTTGGCTTACACTCGCCACATACTAAATTACAATTCCACACAGAGTTCAAATCATCAAGATGAAGACAGGGTCCGGCTACGGACGAAATCAAACGATAAAACAGATGCAAATGATAGTATCTCGCTATCCCAAAGATCACGACCATGGGCCCCTACTCGTCTGGATAAGTCACATACATCCTGTCTCTCTCCTCATCATATTCCCACTGGAGCTGGGTCAGATCATCCTGCACAAACTCATTTGTACATGTACCTGGAGTGTTGTAGTAATCTGTGAGCCACAAGGACTCAGCAATCAAGCACGCGGGTACCGAGACTATTCAAGCTTAAGGTTGGAAAGGGGTATATGTTTAGTTTGTAGTAGCACTAAGCATATATGGTGGCTACACTTATGCAACATGAAAATAAATATGAGTGGCCTATGATGAACGATCGAATCTAGTATGATCTCTATGAGATCCTCAACACTTACTTACGTCAATCATAACCCCACCGTGTTCTCTCTCAGATCATGTTCACGAATCTGATAGGGTTGATTAATTATCCATGGGTTTGCAAAGCACTATGCAAATTTATTAAGTTATTAAGCAAATGTAGTACCAATGTTGGGTCTTGCCAGACAAGTTTTAATCTCAACTGAATAAACAAGGGGGTCCCATAACAACCCCGAGCGTGTTAGGAGCGCAAAATATGGAAAACATAACACCGGTAACAAGAACTATGGCGGTAACAACGGAACAAAACACCTAGCAAAAGGCCAATCCTTCCACCAATACGAAGATATATATGTGCATTAAATTAAATAACAGATAATATTGTGATATGCCAAATCCATGTTATCACATGGAACAACCTGAACCTGCAACTAAGAATGCTATAAGAGGGGCTGAGCAGCGGTAACTTAGCCAATCAAAGGTTTGCTAGGAGGTGGAGGGTTAGAGGCTATCATGGCAATTAGGAGGCTGATATTCAAGTGGTAGGTAGCGCAATTGTAACGATAAGAGAGAGTAACTAGCAAGCGAAAATAGTATCAGGATCCGGGTACGATCATCTTGCCTGTTGGTTCTTTAGTGTAACTAGTAGCGGGATCCTCGTAGTGGTACTCTCCTGGGTCCTCGTACTCAGTATCAACACTCGCGTCTACCCAAGAGAAACAGCAATAATAAACATCCAACCAAGTTTCAATGCACAACCAATATGATGCATGATTCATTTATGAAGAATTAAACATGGCAATCCAAAACTAGTCATGTTTCACATGCAAGGGTTGGTTATTAATGAATCTTGACAGAACCTCATGTTAAGTTATTTAGACATGCATAAACATGGAAAATATGGATGCATCACGCAAAATCGATATAAATGCATATAAATAACGCAAGAAATGGAGTTACGGTTCTCATGATACGCTCACGACAAGGTACGAAGGCAAAACACAAGACAACAAGGCCATGGGCTAATTCTTGGCATTCCAAGGTAGCCACTCGTTAGGCAATTAAAAACTAACCACAATAGAGCCAAAGATCAATCAATTCCATGGAGTATAACTCCCACAAGTCACAAAACACTAAAACAAGCAATCTGCCACAAAACAGCAACATAGCAACTTACACAGCCCACAACTTGAGCTACAGGAATCCTACAGCCACAAACAAGGTATTGCCAGAAACTACGTCACATGCTTATCAAATTATCCAACTACACAATCTGGAAAGGTGTGACAAGGTGTCACACATCAATAAGCATGAAGCTATCAAGTTGGCATAATGAAACAGTTTTTTGGGACAGTGAAAATAACAGTTTTCTGGAATCTGAGTTAATCTGGTAGCATGTTGATAGCATAAGTTAAAGGTGTTAGAAACCACCTCTTGGCATGAAAATTAATAGGATGGTATTAGACAACATCTACTCCAAAATACTAGCACTATGCATGAGCTAATTCTCAACATATCACTAGATGTCAACCACTCTTCATGGCATAAAAATAACAGCAGATTCTCAGACTTAGAAATATTAGCATGGTGAAAACAGAAACATCAAGTTAGCTACTTTGCAGCATGTTTCCCACTTATATGGGTGATTCTCATGTTAAACAAAAATACCATGGCATAATAGACATAAAACACTAGCACTTCCATGTTGGCATATGCCCCAAAGCAAGCATGGATTAAATCATGCAAAAATGACAAGTAGCATCACAGCTGAAAATGACAGTTTTATAAACTTGCTCAAAAGTGAAATCTGAAAGCACCAATGGATTCATTGGCTCTTTCCACCCCAAAACATGTGTCATACTCATATGTTCATGTGTAGCATCATGGCACAACTAAACTAGCAAAACTACCACCTACTTTTACAAGTTAAAACTTACTCTAAATGGACATGAGCATAAATGGGCATAAGCAGATTTGGAAACTTAGATAGAATTGGAAATGAGCTAAAAATTCACAAAACATGCATGTCTACAACAAAAAGGGGGGGTATATCAAGTGGGGGAAACCCACTAGTCCCCCCCCCACACACACACATACACTCTACTCACACACACTACAAAAGCATACACACACATGCTCCATATGCCTAAGGGCATATGAGCACAAACCTCCCATGAACATACCACCCAAGAGGGGGTGTTCATCCACACACACACTCACATGCCCATATATGCATAATGCATATAGGCACACACACACACCACCTCACATGCACAAGTGCACATGGCCACTCACACTCACACACATGCTCATGTATGTGGGGGTGTTCATCCACACACATATGCACACATATATGCACAAGGCATATATGCATATGCATATGACTACACACTCACACACACTCTCACTACACACATGCATAAGTGCACACACACATGCACTACACACACTCTCACATACACATGCACATATACATGCTACACACCTACACACACTCTCACATCTAAACAAAAAAGAAAAACAAACATGCAAGTATTTTTCATCTACACACACACATACATACCACATCACAAAACAAAGGAAGAAAAACAACAAAAAGAAGGGGAGGGGTTCGGGTTCGAACCCTCGACCTCCTGTTCGTTTCCCGAGCCGGTTGCCACTAGGCTATTGACACAGTAGTTAACAGGAGAGGGTCACCTGCTCACTAATACACACACATAGCACGAACCTGACGAAACTGAAAACAGAACACCTTCAGTGACAGAGTGCGGCGCGGGCAATTCCGGCGAACCACGGCCTCACCGGCGAGGGGAAAAGGAGCAGGGAGAAGCTGCACCTACAGGGGTCGCATCCCTATCTCTAATGCCGACGAGAACGCACGGCAACACCACCTACAACTATGGCGGAGCTACGGCGGACACGAGCACGGGCTCGTCGGGCACGACGAGCTCGCGCACGCATCGGGACAGAGGGGGGCACGGAAGAGGACCAGCTGATCACCACAAGGCTGCCGAAGTCGAAGACGACGTCAGAGGGGGGTCGGAGACGCGCCGGAGTCGAAGCAGGGGAAGAAGACGACGGAGCGGACGTCTCTGGCGAAGACGAAGATGGGTCCGTTGCTGCGGAGCCTCTCCGGGGCCCCTAGCGGCGGGAATTGAACGCGGGGGGGATCCTCGAGCTCCTGGACGCCCTGATCGACGACGAGGCCGACGGGGACGACGAGCGGACGCTGGCGAACTACTCTGCCTCTCTCTCTAAATTACCTGGCAGGGGGGAAGAAGAGAGGAGGGAGAGGAATTGAGACGGAGATGGGAGTTGCGGCGGCGCGAGGGGAGAGAGGAAACCTAGCAGAGGGGGCACGCACGCCGAGGGGGGTCTAAATACCCCCGAGGCTGACGGTGACGGGCGACGGAAAAGGGGACGGCGGAGGCGCTCTCTCTCTGCTCCCTGACGGAGACGACGAACGGAGCAGGTGGTCGTTCCCCTAAGTGGGCTGGGCCGCGGGAAGGCAAGGCCCACTCTGGCGCTCTAAATAAAACAAAGGAGTTAAAATATTTTTCAAATCGCAACAATTCAAGAAAAAACCAGAGTAGAATAAATGATTTTTGTGCAGAACAAAAATACTTTGATAATGGAAATAAAATGCACTATTTACTAAAAATATCAAAATGATTTTTAGGACAATTAATTTAAATACTTTTAAAATAGACAGCCCCTTGTTATTTAAATACCCCAATACAGAAAAGCTCAAAACCACAAAAGTCCAACACTCACATGCTCAAAACATTTTTGGCTAGCACTTGAACATTTTTAAACAATATAATTAACAACTTAAAACTGCTGCTAAAAAGACATGGGAAAACAAAGGCATTGGGTGGGGGTTTTGTTGCAAAGAAAAGAGAGGGGAAGAGAAGGAGGTGCACCACCAATAAACCAACACCACACACAACACAAGACACACTCACAAACAAGGTCACTACCCAAAAGCAAGACATGGCATGATGGATGCATGATGCATGATGCATGAATGCAAGAACAAGACATGCATGACAAGATGCAAAATAATTGCATTACTCTCATGACAACAAGGTTCATACAAGAGATATGCCATAAAAGGTAGGGATAGCACTTGGGCTGTCACATGGAAACCTTCTGACATGCCGGGTGTACCGAGAGAGTTTGCTAAGCACCACCTTAATGTGGATCCTAAGTTTAAGCCGGTTAAGCAGTTCCTCCGGCGGTTCAATGAAGAACGGCGCAAAGCTATTGGGGAAGAGGTGGCCCGGCTTCTGGCAGCAGGGTTCATCATGGAAGTATTTCACCTAGAGTGGCTTGCTAACCCTGTGCTAGTGCTTAAGAAGAATGGCACGTGGCGTATGTGCATGGATTACACGGATCTTAACAAGGCTTGTCTGGTTGACCCGTTTGCTCTCCCCCATATCGACCAGATTATTATTGCAACAGCGGGTTGTGAGAGTTTATGCTTCCTGGACGCTTATTCCGGTTACCACCAGATCAAGATGGTATTCAAAGACCAAGAGAAGACGGCTTTCATCATGCCGTTTGGTGATTTCTGCCATGTGTCTATGCCTTTTGGGCCTAAGAGTGTCCAGGCGGTGCAGAACTATCTTCACAGCCAGATTGGACGCAATGTTCATGCATATGTGGATGATATTGTGGTCAAGTCAAGGAAGAAGGAGACTCTACTTGATGACTTGAAGGAAACTTTCGATAACTTACGAGTCTACAAGATGATGCTTACCCCGACTAAGTGTGTTTTTGGAGTTCCTACAAGCAAGCTTTTGGGTTTTCTCGTCTCTAAACGAGACATTGAAGCTAATCCAGATAAGAAAAAGGCTATTACCTCCCTGGCTGAGCCAGCATGCATCAATGATGTTCAGCGCCTGGCAGGTCAAATCACTGCGTTAAGCTGGTTCATAGGCCGCCTGGGTGAGAAGGCCATTCCTTTATACCGGATGATGAAGAAGACAGACAATTTTGTTTGGAGTATGGCAGCGGGTGAAGCGTTTGAAGCACTCAAGAAGCAACTCACTGAGCCGCCGGTCTTGGCTGCTCCGGCCGAGAAGGAACCTTTGCTCCTATACGTGGCGGCTAATAACAGGGCAGTTAGCGCCGCGATTGTTGTTGAGCGTAAGGAGGCAGGGAAAGAATATCTGGTTCAGAGGCCGGTTTACTACATCAGTAAAGTCCTGATAGAGTCCAAGCAGAGGTACCCGCATTGGCAGAAGCTAGTATATGGGGTGTTCATGGCAAACCATAAGCTGAAGCATTACTTCCTGGGACACCAAGTCACAGTGGTTAGCTTTGCCCCGTTGGAGGACATAATTCCAAACAAAGAAGCACCGGCCGGATTGATAAATGGGCAATGGAGCTTGGACCTGTTAATTTGAAATACATACCTCGTACGACGGCCAAGTCTCAAGCCTTGGTGGATTTCATAAATGAATGGACAGAGTGTCAGGCGCCTGAGGAGAAGCCAGATAACACATATTGGACGATTCACTTTGATGGATCCAGGCAACTGGAAGGATCAGGGGTTGGGGTTGTCTTAACCTCCCATAAAGGTGATAAGTTATGTTACATGTTAAGGTTGATGTTTCCTTGTACTAACAATGCAGCTGAGTATGAAGCTTTACTTCATGGCCTCCGGGTCGCTAAGGAGATGAACCTGAGCCGGGTGCGGTGTCTCGGCGACTCAGATCTTGTGGCCCAGCAAGTTTTAGGCACATGGGATTCCAAGGACCTGCGGATGGCGGCTTATCATCAGGCGGTGGATGTCATCGCTGGTCACTTCAAGGGATATCAGGTGGATCACATTGATCGTTGCAGAAACGAGGCGGATGATGCATTGTCCAAGTTGGGCTCCCAGCAAAAGCCGGTGCCACCTAACGTATTCTTGGATGTGCTACATCACCCGTCAGTCAAGCTACCTTCAGAGGAAGACTTACCTATACCTGACCCAGAGGGGCAGCTGGTGGCGGCTCTACATGTTATCCCCGACTGGATGCTGCCTTATTTAGCATACTTGACACGCGGCGAGTTACCTGAGGAGGAGACCTTGGCAAGATAGATCGTCCGGCGATCTAAGTCTATGAAAATCATCAACGGCGAGTTACATAAGTGCAGCATTACCGGCGTTTTTCAACGTTGTGTTTCACCTAAAGAAGGTAAAGAAATCTTGAATGAAATTCACATTGGCGATTGTGGTTATCACGTTGGCTCAAAATCTTTGGTGTCCAAGGCCTTTCGACATGGTTTCTTTTGGTTGACGGCTCACAAGGATGTAGAAGACTTGGTTCTCAAGTGCGATGGCTGTCACAAGTTCGAGCGACGTGCTCCCGTACCGGCTCAGGAATTGCGAATGATTCCAATTACCTAGCCGTTTGCAGTCTGGGGGCTTGATATGGTCAGGACCTTCAAGAGATCCAAGGATAAGAAGACCCACCTCTTGGTGGTGGTCGACAAGTTTACTAAGTGGGTGGAGGCTAAGCCGGTCAGGAAGTGTGATGCGGCTATGGCAATTCAGTTTTCAAAAAGTTGATTTACAGTTTTGGCTACCCTCATAGTATCATCACAGATAATGGTACGAACCTGTCCAAGGGGGCTATGCAAGCGTTCTCTGAAAGTGAGGACATCCGGCTTGACGTTTCTGCGGTTGCTCATCCACAGTCCAATGGTGAGACAGAGCGTGCTAACTAGGAGATCTTGAGAGGTATCAAGCCTCGGCTTATGGTTCCTTTGCAGCGAACACCGAGATGTTGGGTTGAGGAGTTGCCATCAGTCTTATGGAGCATCAGGACTACTCCCAACAGATCAACAGGCTATATGCCTTTCTTCATGGTTTATGGCGCAGAAGCCGTATTACCAAGTGATATACGTCATGACTCACCGCGAGTGGCGGCTTACGTTGAGGAGGATAATGAAACAGCATGTATGCTGATGCTGCTCCGCTATGTGACCCGCCAAACTCTTGCCAGTTAATCTCGATTAGAGACCCTGAGATGTTCAAACATATTTGGCAGCCATTCTCGCTAGAGACCCTGTACTGGTCAAGGTTAAACCGGCGGCTCTTGTCACGTGAGGGCCGGCTTACGGAAAGCGAGGACAAACTCACCCATCTGCTGTCGACTCTCCGCTATGTGGCCCATTCGTACTCTTAAACTATTAATCTTTTAAGGACCCTGCACTATTTAAGGTTAAAACGACGGATTTATGTCACGTGAGAGGTAGCTTATGGGCATTAAGGGTACTCATACCCTGTTGCGTCTCTTTCTGGTTCATTACGCTCTTAATAGTTAATCTCGCCTGGAGACCCTGAGCCATTCAATGAAATTGACGGCTAATCTCGATAGAGACCCTGTGATGTTAAAGAGTTTTAGTAGCGAGTCCACCCAGAAGAACCGACATATGAGTTTTTAGAAAGGCAAGATCAGGAAAGATTTGACATCCCCAGGTTGTGTTATTTTCAAGCCGCCCTCACAGCAAGGCAGAATATATATTCTGTTGTTTGTTTTCACAGGTTCTATCTCTTAAAGATGAGCCGTTATAAAACTAATAACAAGATATGAGTGAAGCAAAACACAGCTAAAAGATATATCAAGTTGTGCACGTGCACGATGGCATGGTTCAGACAATAAAGGTTTTTCTAAGCCTATTACAAGGCTCTCCATGGAGCCCAATAAGCAAGACCAAGTTTTTGTACACTGCTCCAGACAGTGGCGGGTCAAGGAGTCGGGTTATCCCACTGCAGGATCAACTTGTTTGGCTTGATGGTGGGTCATCCCGTGGTGGGTCTTCGACTTCCTTGATCTGAAGATTGTCCACGTCCCAGTTGCAGTTTGTTAAAGCTTCAAACTTGGCCTCTTCAAAGAGGGGATACGAGTCAATGTCAGGGGAAAAGAGGTGCTTACAGCGTGCAGGAGTCAAATATGTGGCCTTGAAGGTTGGGTAGCGCACTCGCTTGTTGTCAGCATTGTAAGCTGCCTGGTACGTTGATAGATCAACCTCCTCCGCCAGCACTAATGCAAGGATCCTGGAAGCCTTCATGCAGCGGGTGTAGTCGGCTTCTGTGAATTCTGAGTCGTCGTTTTTCTTGTACGGAAAGCCGTCCATCATATCTTCAGCAGTCAGTTCTAGGGCAAAGGCCAAAGCCCGGCTTATTGCAGCAATTGCTCCCGTCCGGGTGGCTTATTTTTGAGCTCTTAGATCTACTTCGGCAGGGTGGATAAGAGTTCTATGACTCCTTTCATGAAGTTGGGAATACTCTCTTTATTCAGCATTGCTCTGATCGTGCAGAGAGTTCTGCAGTATAACTGCTCTAACAAAGTGTAGACGTCTTTCAGCTGCAACAGGCTGGTGGCACCAAGCTGGCGGCTTTTTTGACCTGCAAACACTGGTTTTCGTTTTAACAACCGCCTGCACAGTCTTTTAAAGCAAGGAAATTGGCTGAGTATATGGTACATACCAAATATAGCAACAGTCATCTTTGAAATGTGGCGCTTCAGGGTTTGCAACTCGTCGGATATGAGCTTGAGCCGCTGGTCAGCATCCTCTGCTCATTTGGCCAGGGCAGTTTGCTCTGTCTCAGTGGCCTTCTTGAAGGCAGCAAAACCAGATTTAACTTTTACAATCTCTTCGGCGGCAAGCCGGCACTTCTCCTCTGCTTCACCCTGAGCGGCTTGTTAAGAAGCAAGATTGCCTCTTAATCCGGTCAGATCAGACTCGGCATTGCTCAAAGCTTCATGTGACTTATAAAAGCAAAAGAGGGGTAAGTCGCTAGATGGTCAGCTAAGGGAATATAATGCAAGTCCCAAGCTGATTGCAAGCAATATACTCGACACTTGGGGGCTAATGTCTGTTTGCTCTCTAAGACTACAGATAAGTTCCGTGTCATCTTCATCAAGTGAAGCCGGCACTTGGGGGCTATAGCAATACTTTCCAACTCTACAATGAAGTTCCAGCTCATCTTCGTCAAGATAAGCCGGCACTTGGGGGATACATGTGGCTCTTCATTCAATCTACAGGGAAGTTCCAGTCCGTTATTTCTATACTGACCCGGACTTGGGGCTACATTTGATCAACTCATCAACATTGAGTACCGGCTCAACATATACATGTTAAGCCGATACTTGGCGGCTACAGGCTAAAGTTTTTCTACTTATGACACGGATTGGAAGACCCGGTTTACCATTTGCAATATTAAAGTGGTTCTTGGGGGCTACATAAGGGTATAAGGAAAGGAAGGAGTACCTCATATTTTTGCTTCATTAATCCGACAAGTTTGAGCTCCATATTTTGGCTTGTGGAGAGCCGGTTCAGATAACCAGCATGTAATTCGTTGGCAGTTAACTTCTCCAGCACGGGGAACTCAAAGTCCAGTTTGTCAGAAGTTTCAGCCTTCTTAGTGTGCTTTGTCAGTACATGGGGTTGAGGAGACTGGAAGCCAGTACCAGTGACGATGACGTCCGAAAGAATTGGTTCTTCGACGGCTTTTGAAGGGCTCTGCGTCTTAGAACTGGTCCTTGGAGGACTATCAGTTGCCATCTCATGGGCCGCCGGCTAGGAGGACCGACGAGCGTCTTCAGACGCATCCTTTGTGGATGCGGAGGGCTCAGCGTATGCCGCATGAGAATCCCGCTTGGCAGGCTCCGGCTCTTGGGCAGTGGGGGCAGAAGTAGACCCAACAGTCTTCCTTCGTTTTGCTTGAGCCCTGCAAAGCACAGAAGGTTATTATATAAAGTTCAAGGATGACAAAGGATATGATGGAAACATAAAAGCATGTACTTCGGGTTGATCTTTAGAGGCGGCAGCTTAGTTGTCGTAGAGTCGCCTGATGATGGGGGTGTTTCCTGAAGATAGTTAAAGAAATATACAACAGAGTAAGGTTATAATACAAAGTGGACAAAGCTGAACTTAGTTAAATGATTACCTCAGCCGGACGTTTCCGCTGAGCCGGTGAATTGGATAACCCGGCCACAAGATCTTCAGAGCCGGTGCTCCGGGTTTGGCATCGGGAAGTGTGATGTTGCTTTTTCAAAAGAAAATCGGGGTCTAAGTGAGAAAGAGGATGAGAAAGTGGGACTTTTCGGACGGCCCGCCATATCTTCTTTGGTGGAAGGAGTTCTGAGTGAGATGAAATATAGGTTACCTCAGGAGCGCTGGCATGGCTTGTCTCCGATTCTTCCTGTGAGTAATTATTGTCAGCAATACGCATAAAAAGGCGGCCAAGAGAGTCAAGTTCTACCTCTGAATCATCAACTTCATGCTGCTCTGGGACAGCAGTCTTCTTCTTACGGACACCGGTCTTCTCCTTAGACTTCTTTGCAGGAGGAGTATATTTTTTCTTCCAGAAGCTGGAGTTGGCCTAAAAGCGAGAGTCGTGGAAAGAGGTTAAAGGTCACTACATACATATATGGTTAACCCGGAGATAGAGAGATTTGGAAGATGTTCTTACATCTGGGGCCGTGTTAGAAGCACGGAAAGGCTGTAACCCGATGGAGCGGCAAGCTTCTTGGGACTCATGGACAAGTCCCTTGATGGAAGCAACAATATTCTCTTCTGTCAGGGTGGTATGATTGAAGCAGAGGGGATCATTGGCATCACCCGTGTATTCACACATAAGCCGGTCCCGCCGGCTCAGAGGCATGACCTTCTAGAAGATCCAACAGCGGGTCAGGTCAATTCCTGTCAGATCATTGGCCAGGAGGGCTCTAATTTTGGCGAAGGCTGGGGCATACTTCACTCATGCAGAAGCTGACATCCCTGCCTGGGAGCTCAGTTGTGGTGTGAAGCCGGGTAGGACGATAACCCGGCAGTGGATGTTCTCCCTCTAGAGACGTGGCCTTGCAGTAAAACCAAGTCTTATTCTAGTCCTTGGGGTGACTTGGCATTCGAATGGCCGGAAAGGCTATATCTCATCTTCTTTGAATGGAGACTCCGCCGAGCTCTAAGCTTGGGTCGGCTGCCACTTCCGTCTGGCGGTTTACATAGAAATACTCTAGGAAGAGGTCAACTGACGGCTCTTCTTGTAAGTAAGCTTCGCAAAGGATTTCGAAGTTGCACATATTTGAGATGGAGGTTGGTGCAATATCATGAGGATGCAGCTTGAAGAAATGGAGGACATCTCGAAAGAATTTAGAACCGAGCAGGCTGAAACCACGCGCAAGGTGGATAGCAAATATGACTATCTCGCCCTCTTTAGGAATGGGTTTCTTCTCATTCCCGGAACCCGCCAGTGAATGACATTTTTAGCCAGCAAAGTTCCCGCGTCTATGAAATCCTCAGGAACTCTTCGGATACCGCAGAGCCGACCCAGTTACAGGTTGAAGACCCCCGAGACATGACGGCGGGTTAAGGCTGTGAAAGGTAACGGTACGCGGCGGATCAAAAAGTGACTCAACAACTAAGACGGATGAGGAAATTAGATATCATAATGCTAAGCCGCTGGCATAATGTGTTGGGAGAGTCTCCAATGAGATGGTGGGTTAAGTTGATGCAGGAGTGAGGGAAAATACAGCTAAGTATGGATAAACAGGTTTCACAGGTTTTCTTTATAACTACATATCTACGGGCAGAGGAAATTCAAGTTTATTTCATCCCTAGCGACAAACTAAGGGAGACTAATAAGACTAAGTGCAATAAGGGGGAACAGCTACGGATCCACACTGGGCCATTGAGGATTCTACATAACCTACCGCAACGGGAGGATAAACACTACAAGATCCACAGAGTTGCTTATCATTTGGCATTACGGAAGAAACTCGTGCTCTAATGGAGCCAATGAACTCGGTGGATTTGAAGCACTAGGCTACGGATCTAGATAAGGGAGAAAAACTTACCAGAAATGACATGGCAGACGAGGGCGAGATTCTGGTCCGTTCAGGTTGATGTAGCGGCCTGGGAGGACAATGGCGATGGAGCTTCACCAGCACGACAAAGCTCGGAGGCGATGGAGTCGAGAGGAAGAAGAAGAACCGTAGGCAGCGAAGGAAATGAGAAGGACCCTTCGTGATCCTATTTAACAGGTTGGAAGTTTGAACGGGCACAGGAATCAAGGCGGTAGAAACTGACCGACCGAGACGGATGCCTTGATTTTCGGTCCGACGGTTTTAATGAAAAGATCTGTTGTGATCATCACGGAATCTTTTTGGCATATCCAGTGTGACGTCACGGCGGGTTATATATTTTGTTTCAGGTGATGGAGTGTGAGACCCACTGCCAACTGAGTTTGAAGATTGACCTGAGCAGGCTCAAATCAACCTAGGGCCGAATGTTGGGGATATAACCCCGTGGTAAGACCCGCCCAGGTGGGGCCGGGTCATACCTGGCGGCTCATCATTGAGACCAGAGAAGCGTGCTAAAAGACATAGGCCTGACGGCTTACCAAGATGGGCCAGGACAGAGGCCCAGACAGAAGATGGTATGAAGACCCGGGCGGTTAAGCCACATGGAGACGGTTTGCCCAAGAAGGCAAGGCGACTTAGAGACAGGATAGTCTACGTTGTAAGAATCAGTGTATGACTCGTGTAACCTAGGGCCTCGACCTCCTATATAAAGGTAAGACCCTGGGGCGGCTTAGACGAGAAAACAATCAATCGAGAACTAGGTCAAGCGAATCCACTCCCTTTTAATCGACACTCCAATCAATACAACAGAAGCAGGATGTAGGCTTTTACCTCTTCTTGAGGGGCCGAATCTAGGTAAACTCATGTCCCTCGTCTCAACCAACCCCTTTGAGTCCATCACCTTAGCGATGGCCTCAAACCCAAGTCTTCGGACATCTGCTGTGACAAAACCACGACAGATACTAAAAGGGGTGTTTTCGATATCAACACTATTACCCTTAGCCAATGTCGTGGGACCCGAAGGCAGTAGTTCGGAAGAAGACGAGGCAATTGGATTATGTGGATTTAATGCTTTCATTTAACCATAGGATCTTAAATGCGTGGAGTGAGCACTAGCTCCCCTGTACTTTGTGAGGTTCTGTGTTTTGACAATGTGGAAAACCCGTATCACATGGCTTGTGTTACTCAAAACCCTCCGTTCTAATACGATGAACCTCCAATGATTCTTAGTTTAACACTTGTCATTGGATCGGAGATAAATTCATGTTTATTATGCCACTCGGTTTTCAGCCTTCTCCACTGAGGTACTTAACCAGACGAACTAGAAGTACAATCGCAACGGTGCTCCCTTTCCAATTTTAGCCGAACAAGCGAAACATAAAAGGGGAAGCACAAGAGTCGGGCAACCCAACCTTTTACCAAAGACACAATTTGGAACTAATGCATATAACACAATATCCAAGACGCTGAACACATGATATCAAGATAGTGTTGGGGCGATGCGCAAGGCGAGTTGATCAAGCCCCCGGTTTTATGGACCAACTGCATCTGAAGAAATATATACTCAACTAACTTGCATTTAAGTGTTAAAAGGCATGCACAATATCAATAATTGCCCTAGGACCATAATGTTTGGGCGTTATTGCGACGGACACTTGACGTTCTGTACATTTTTGTTTGCTCACGCAACTCATACAAGTATGCGAGAATAAATTTACCGGAAAATGGCTTGATGTCCTTTACTGTGTCCTACTGCACGTCTATGCCTTTTTTCACCTAGAGGGTGCTCCTTTATGGGAGGTGGAAGTCGATGAGAGGGCCTTGCGAGAGAAAGTCTTGAGAGGTCGCCGAATTATGTGAGCTTAACATTGTTGAGTGGATCCTTGATGGAGCTTGGTGTTGTCTGAAGACATATATGACCACTGTTCGGTTTAGCTGAACAGTAGGCCTTTGGATGATAGGTCCCCATATCCGCCCAAGGAATTTGAAGTGCAAAATTATGATTACGGAGTATGTATCATGGGGTAACTAGGCCACGCTGTGGGGCACATATTCCTATTTGCGTTGAGCGGGGGATGTCTCTGGGAGATTAGATTGAGATCGGGCTCGTTTGCTCTCCTATCGTGCCTTGATGGCTGATTGGAGTCTTGGTGCTTTGTTGCCATTATGTAAGTCGGATCCCAGGGCCGCTGTGTGTTCTTAAGTTTGGAGGGAGTGCTCTATATTGCTATTGACAGTGATGACCCCCTTGGGTCCGGGCATCTTGAGCTTTAGATATGCGTAATGGGGGACAACGCATGAGCAGTGTGTGATAGTTGTTGCGGAAAGGGACAATGTCGAAGATCAAGTCCTCGTTGCGGAAGTCGTCGGGCGAGCCGAACACTACTTCCAAAGTTACGGTGCCAAAGCAGTGGGCTTCGACGCCTGGGATTACTCCTTTAAAGGTAGTGTGGCTGGGCTTGATCCTTGATGGATCAATACCCATCTTTTTGACCGTGTCTGAATAAATCAGGTTAAGGATACTTCCTCCGTCCATGAGGACTCTAGTGAGGTGATTCCTGTCGATAATGGGATCTAAGACAAGGGTTGTCAAGCTTCCATGACGGATACTGGTCGGATGGTACCTACGGTCAAAGGTGATCGAGCAAGCCGACTATTGGTTAAATTTCGGGGCTATGGGCTCTGCGGCGTAGACCTCCCATAGGGTGCGCTTCCTCCCCCTTTTGGGTATGTGTGTAACATATATCATGTTCACAATTTTTACCTCGAGAGGGAATTTCTTTGGTCCTCCATCGTTCGGCCTGCGAGGCTCTTCATCGTCCTCATTGCATGGGCATTTGCCCAGCACCTCGGCTCCAAGTTTGCTGGCTTCTTTGAATACCCAACAATTACTGCTGGTGTGAATGGCAGGCTTGTCTTGCTTGCCATGGATCTGGCAGGGCCTATCCATGATTTTGTCCAGCGTGGAAGGTCCGTCTCTATTTCCTTTAGAGGGCTTCTTCCGCTATCCGGACTTTGAGTTGCGGAAACCGGAATTTACGGTCGTGTCCTCGGCATCACCTTTGTTGTGTCGGCATTTGTTCTTTTTGCGCCGTGGTTTCCCGTTTCCATCCAGCACTTCAGAGGTGCCAGGGTCTTCAGGGTTGTGGCTTTGACGAGCTAGCAAATTATCCTCGCCCGTGCAAAGGCGGGTCATGAGTGAGGTAAGGGCGGACATTGTTCTTAGCTTGTCCTGGCCGAGCCGACGAGCTAGCCATTCGTCACAGATGTTATGTGTGAAAGAGGTTGTTACCTCGGTGTCCGGGCAATCAACGATTTGGTTTTTCTTTGTTAGGAACCGATTCCAAAATTTCTAGCTGATTAGCCGGCTTTTTGGACGATGTTGCTCAAGTCGGAGGAGTCTAGGGGCTGGACATATGTGCCCTAGAAGTTAGATTGGAAGGCATCCTCAAGCTCTTCCCAGCTCCCAATGGAGTTTTCGGGGAGGTTGTTTAACCAGTGCCGAGATGGTCCTTTAAGCTTTAGAGGAAAGTATTTGATGGCGTGGAGATCATCTCCTCGGGCCATATGAATGTAGAGAAGAAAGTCTTCAATCCACATGGCCGGGTCTGTTGTCCCACCATAATTTTCTATGTTTAGGAGTTTAAACCCTTCGGGGAACTGATTCTAGATAACCTTGTCTGTGAAGCACAGTGGGTGTGTTGCGCCTCTAATACGGGCTACGTCGTGCCTGAGATCGGTCGTCGTTTTGGCCTGGTACGCGTCCCGTCTAGCGGGGGAGTACTCTCTAGATTCGTAAATGGGTCTTGTGTGACCTGCTCAATAGTCCAAGTCCTATCTTTAGTCATATAGATCCTCATGATGTACAAGATCAATTCCTCTCCTACGAGGAAACGTGGGTCTGTACTCAGTCTCTCGAGCCGGCTTGTCTTGTCCTCGAGGGGGGAGGGGGTCCGGCTGGTCGTAGTGGGTGCGCCTGGGAGATACGGGCTCAAAGGCCTCGTCGTCGAATTGCGGTAGCAAATGCCGGTATGGGTAACTTTTGTTTTGATCCGGTCGCTCAGTGTCGTACCCTTCTTTGGCTGCCAAGACCTTCATCCATCTGTTGTTCAGGGTATCTTGTCCAGCTTTGAGATACTGCTATTTTGCCTTTAGGCTTTGGGTGGTGGATATGACTGTCGCCGAAACCGTTCTTGATCCTGGGGGTTTTTGAGGACGGTGAAGTCTTTGGCTTCGAAGTTGTCCTCCTCCTCGACAGCGGGGGGAGTAGTTGTCATCCTCAGAATCATTGATGTCCTCGAGGTCATGTTTATCCTCGGGCCTCTCTGGGTCTTCCAGTGGTTTGTCAGGGGCTTCGGGTTCGCTGAGGTCCTCGGGGGTGTCATTTTGCCCAGTGCTCGTGTTGCCTTCCTTTCCCTTGTTAGCCTTGGATTGTTTGTGTTGTTTTTGGTGCCTAGACGACTCCTTTTTGGATTTTTCGCCATTCTTCTTGGGGGTGTGGTTGCCCTTATCATCAGGGGTGTCCACCATATACACTTCGTAGGTGGAGGTGGATGTCCATGGTCTAGTGGTGGCAGGGATTAGCCTCTTCCTCCTTGTCTTCTACCTCCTAAGAGGCATAGTCCAGCATATCGGTTAAATCTTCGATAGTGGCTACCATGTGAGTGGTGGGTGGGTCGTAAAATTCCTCTTGACCTACCTCTAGACCGACCAGCTCATGGGTCGAGGTCAGGTCGTCCATGATTTTCATTGACTAGATTCAGTCCAGCGCCTCATTCAATAGCGAGAGGTCGACCGGATTAATCTCCTAGACATCTTCAGAGCAAACCTCCGGAGAGTCCGTACGAAGAGTATATTCGGTCATGGCCCACCCCTGGTCCTCCGGTGTTGTCATTGGGTCCGAGCCTAAAGCCGGACCCCCGACAGGGATGGAACCGAGGGCGGGGCCGAGCAGTAGGCCCAAAGTTAAAGCTTCGGGATTTCCGGGCTTGCCGGACGAGACCGTGAGCCCAGCAAGGAGCAGGTTGCCCCAGGAGTCGGTATAGGACTATAGGTTCCCGAACCTGATCTCTTGATCGGGGGCGAAACTTCCGATCTGGCCAAGATGGTCGACCAGTTCAGCATGTAGCACAACGCTGCCAAATGCGAAAATCTGTCCAGGGACAAAGGTATCCCTGTTAAAGACTTCATCACTGATGATTAGGCGAGCCATCAATCCTCTAGCGATCTCGCAGCAGAACTCTCAATAAAAGCACCAATATCGGTGTCAAAACCGGTAGATCTCGGGTAGGGGGTCCCGAACTGTGGATCTTGGATTGATGGGTTACAAGAGACAAGGGAGACAATATTTACCAAGGTTCATGCCCTCTTAATGGAGGTAAAACCCTACGTTCTGCTTTTATTCTATTGAATATGAGGTATCAAGTACAGACTTGATTTACCTCGAGATCGTATGTCGTGGTTTAAACCCTAAGAGTAATAAGCTTAACCTACCCTACAGACTAAAACCCACTAGTTTATATAGATACTAGGGGTGTCTCGGGTTACACGATGTCCATTGCATTAGAGAAAGAACATGTCGAATCTACCATCTTGTCCTTGGGTACACATCACGGCTTGGGAAGTTTCTATCCTAGACATGATATTACCATGGTCTTCAGTTCTTTAATGACGGTCATAGAGCGGCCCACTGTCCGGCCCATAAGAAAGGACGGCAGCCCGAGGACCCCTTAGTCTAGGACTCCCTCACTAGTCTATGTCAGCACAAGATTAATATGGAACCAGATGCTAAACCTGTTGTTGATCACCACCGTCGCTTAAATCCTAAGATGAAGGAAGTGGTAAGAACTGAAATACTAAAGCTTCTTGACGCAGGTATAATCTATCCTACTGCTGATAGTAAGTGGGTAAGTCTCATTCATTGTGTTCCTAAGAAAGGTTGTATTATTGTCATCCCTAATGATAAAAATGAGCTTATTCCACACAGAATCATAATTGGCTATAGGATGGTGATTGATTTCAGGAAATTAAATAAAGATACTAAGAAACATCATTGCCCCTTGTCTTTTATTGATCAAATGCTAGAAAGATTATCTAAGACCACACACTTTTGCTTTCTTGATGGATATTCTGGATTTTCTCAAATATCTGTGTCCAAAGAAGATCAATAGAAAACTACATTTACATCTCCTTTCGAAACTTATGCTTATAGGTGTATGCCTTTTGGTTTATGCAATGCACCTGCTACCTTTCAAAGATGTATGACTGCTATATTCTCTGACTTTCGTGAAAACATTGTTGAGGTGTTTATGGATGATTTTTCCATTTATGGGACTTCTTTTGATGATTTCTCGAGCAACCTTGGTCGAGTTTTGCAGATATGCAAAGAAACTAGTCTTTCCTTGAATTGGGAGAAGTGTCACTTTATGGTAAATGAAGGTATAGTGCTTGGGCATAAAATTTCTGAACGAGGCATTGAGGTGGACAAAGCTAAAGTTGACGCAATAGAGAAAATTCCATGCCCAAGAGATATCAAAGGTATAAGAAGTTTCCTTGGTCATGCTGGTTCTTACAAGCGTTTCATTAAAGATTTCTAGGCCTTTAACTAATCTTATTCAAAAAGACATCCCTTTTTTGATGATGATTGTGTAGAAGCTTTTCAAATACTCAAGAAGGATTTAATTTCTGCACCCATTGTTCAACCACCTCAATGAAACCCACCATTTGAAATTATGTGTGATGCTAGTGATTATGTTGTTGGTGCTATTCTAGGGAAAAGAGTAGACAAAAAAATAAATGTTATCCCTTATGCCAGTAAAACCTTAGACTCTGCTCAAAGAAATTATGCTACCGCTGAAAAGGAATTTTTAGGAGTTGCTTTTGCATGTGATAAGTTTAGACCTTACATTATCGATTCCAGAGTAACTATTCACACTGAGCATGCTACTGTTAAATACCTTATGGAAAAGAAAGATGCTAAACCTAGACTCATCAGGTGGGTACTTTTACTTCAAGATTTTTATTTGCATATAATTGATAGAAAACCCCGTAGCAGATAACTTGTCTAGGATGGAAAATGTTCTTCATCACCCACTTCCTATCGATGATAGTTTTCCTGACGAGCAACTTGCTGCTATAAATACTTCATGTAGAGCTCCTTGGTATGATGTTATGCTAATTATAGGGGATAATTGGTGTTGTCCCCCTAGTTGGGTCACACTCGGTTGATTTACCCCTAGTTTTCGAAAACATGCGTTGCTGCCCAAACCACTTTGCTCTCTTATGCTTTTGCCCTTTGACCATTTGACAATCATTTTCAAAAATTCATAACAAATTTATACTAACTCAAAAAAGTGCAAGCAAGATACAAAATGTTCAGGCAAACATCACATATATGTGCATGCCATTTTCATTAATGACAAAAGTATTGGAAAGTCCCCATCACCTATATGAGCTAAAACTGAGATGGGGACTTTCCAACACTATTGTCACGAATGCAAATATCATGACCATATAGGTGATGTTTTCTGAAAATTTTGGTATCTTGTTTGCATTTTTGTGAGTTTGTATGAATTTAGTATGAATTTATCAAAATGATGGTCAAATGGTCAATGGGCAAAAGCATAAGACAAGCAAAGTGGTTTGGGCAGGAATGCGTGTTTTCAAAAAATAGGGGTAAACTAACTAAATGTGACCCAACTAGGGGCATAAAACCAATTATCCCTAATTATATTGTTACTAAATATATTCCACCTAGCTTCACCTATCAAAAAAATAAAAAAATCTTTTATGATTTATGACATTACTTTTGGGATAACCCACATCTCTATAAAGAGGGAGTAGACGGTATTATTAGACGATGTATACTTCGGAAGTGCCATTCCAAAGCTTACGGAGGACACCATGCCGGTGATAGAACTGTGCATAAGGTATTAAAATATGGTTTCCATTGGCCTACTCTTTTCTAAGATCCTCGTAAGTATGTTCTTTCATGCGATGAATGCCAAAGAGTTGGTAACATTGGTAAGCGTCAGGAAATGCGTATAAACTATTCACTTGCTATTGAACATTTTTATGTTTGGGGCTTTGAATTTATGGGACCTTTTCCTTCCTCAAATGGTTATACTCATACTTTAGTTGCTTTTGATTATGTCACTAAGTGGGTAGAGGCTATTCCAACTAGTAGCATTGATCATAACACCTCTATTAAAATTCTTAAGGACATTATTGATACTTGTGATCTGCGTTGGGTTTTCTGAAGAGGAACAGGTTATCGCAGCACAATATGGGTAAGTATTTCTCTCAATTATGAAATCAAGGTTTATCGACCCAATAGGAATACTAATCCTCAACCATCTTCAGTGGCTGCACACAAATGAACAAACAACTTGCACCCAACGCCGGCAAGAGGGTTTTCAATCCCCTTGACCTCATTATTTGCAAGCAAGTGAGTTGTGTAGACAATTGTAAATTGAAAAATAAAATAAAATAAAATAAAATAATAGCAAGGTAGTGATAGCATTTTTTAATATATAAGTGAGTAGATCCGGGGGTCGTAGAGTTCTCTAGTGGCATCTCTCATAGGAATAGCATACAGTGGGTAAACAAATTTTTGTTGGGTAATTGATAGAAAAGCGAATAGTTATGCAATTTTCACGGCAATGATCATGTAAATATAGGCATCATGTCCATAATAAAATAGGCTGACTCCTGCCTGCACCAATCACTATTACTCTACTCATCGACCGCTATCCAGCATGCATCTAGAGTATTAAGTAAAAGAGAGTAAGGCTTTAAGAACGATGACATGATGTATACAAACTAAACTCAATCAATATGAATAAACCCCATCATTTTATCCTTAGTAGCAGCAAGACAAATATGCAACTTGTCCCCTTCTGTCACTGATATATAGAAATTCGCCAGGTTTAACCTACTACAACGCATCACTCGCACCGCAGAAATATCATTCTAGTTGGGCAAACTATCTCAATAGATCGGAGAGCATTATGAAGCTATGATGATCATGCAAATAAGAATCTTAGTATTCAGTTTTGACTCAAATACTTTTCATGAATAATCTGAACATGAACTCACAATTCATCGGATCCCAACAAACACACCATACAAAGGGATTACATTAGATAGATCAAGGCAAAGATGTGATGAACATTGTATTGAAGATCAAGAGAGAGAGAGAGAGAGAGAGATTTCCATCTAGGTACTACCTGCGGAATAGTAGGTCTGTGGTGAAGTACTCACACATCATGGTGAGGGCAGCAAGGTAGATAAAGAGGCCCTCCGTGATTGATCTACCCTCAAACAGGGTGCCGAAACAAAGGTGTAGATGGCCTCCCATCAGAACGGAGACTTGCGTAGGTAGAAAAAGTTTTTTGGGAGCTCCCTTGGCATTTTTGGGATATTAGAGAATTTATAGGCCAGAGATGGGCACCGGGAGACGCCCGAGGGAGTCACAAGCCATCAGGGCGCCCCCCTAGGGACGCGCCCTGTTTGCTTCTGGGGCCCTCATGCGGCTCTCGACCTCCTTCTGAAGCTTCCAGGTCTTCTTTTCGTCCAGAAAAAATCATCAAAAAGTTTTGTGGCAATTGGACTTCGTTTGGTACTGAAACCTGAAAAGTCAAAAATATGTACAAAACAGCAACTAGAACTAGACACCGGGTCCATAGGTTAGTGCTCAAAAATATTATAAATTGGTAAGAAAAGCTCAAAAAGTATCCTAGAATGATAATATATCAGCATGTAACAATCAAAAATTATGGATACATTGGAGACGTATCAGCATCCCCAAGCTTAATTCCTGCTCGTCCTCAAGTAGGAAAATGATAAAAACAGAATTTATGATTTGACATACTACCCATTATGTAATATTTTGTATGTATGCTCATTGAGAAATTATGAATTAACAAACAACAACATATTAATATTTATAAGTATAAGAAACAAAATAATTGATTTTCAAAGTATACGATCCTAAAAGAATGTTTACCCTCATTAATATTATTATATTTTCAATGCATGATTTTGTCTTCACCACATCAATACAAATGTTAAGCATCACGGTGTCCAGGTCAGGCAATTGGTTTGTACTTTTTCAATATGCATCAACTTTTTAATCTTCACGCAATACATGAGCATGAACCATTTGACATAGCGTATAGGTGGAATAGAATTTGATAGTAGATATCAAAGGGGGAAACGTGGAGAAGATAGTCTCACATCAACTAGGTGTACCAATGAGCTATGGATATGCTCATCGATATATGTCAATGCAAGGAGTACAGATTGCCATGCAAATGATGCACTAGAGCTATAAGTGTATGAAAGCTCAACTGGAGCTAAGTGGGGTGTGCATCCAACTTGCTTGCTCATGAAGAGCTCGGGCATTTTAGGAAGCTCGTCATCGGAATATACAAGCCAAGTTTATTATATGAAAAGGTAATTCCCACTAGCATATGGAATGGAAGTGACAAAATAGGAGACTCTCCATGTGAAGAACATGGTGCCACTTTGAGGCACAAGTGTGGTAAAGGATAGTATCAAAGTCCCTTCTCTCTGCTTCTCCCATATTTTTTATTTTGTTTTTTTTCATGGTGGGCTTTTCTCTTTTTTTTCTTTTTGCCTCCCCAATTCATTTTTTATATGGTGGGCTCATTTGGCCTTCCCCATTTTTATTTTATTTTTTGCGGAGTCTCATCCCGACTTGTGGGGGAACCATAGTCTCCATAATCCTTTCCTCACTGGGACAATGCTCTAATAAGGATGATCATCACACTTTTATTTACTTACTACTCAATATGAAGAATTGATAGGACAATATGACTATATATGAACGCCTCTGGTAGTGTACCAAGATGTGCAATGATCTAGCGTGACATGTATCAAAAACATGGAGAACGAACTCTATATGATCATGCAAAGCAATATGATAATGAACGAACTAGTCATGTGAAGTGACGATGGAATTTGCATGGCAATATATCTCGGAATGGCTATGGGAATGCCATAATAGGTAGGTATGGTGTCTGTTTTGAAGAAATTATAAAAAGGCTTATGTGCAACGGAGAGTATCATGTCACGGGGTTTGAATGCACCAGTGAAAGTTGCGTCGATCCTTGAGGTGAGGATGGGCTATGCACAGTACCTAAGAGGCTAGCAAATATGAGAAGGTGAGGATGCGTATGTCCATGGTGTAACATTAGTCATAAAGACCTCATATACTTATTGTAAAGTTTTATTATTTTTATCACACATCAAAGTACTCCTCGCATGCCCCGAGGGAGGAGGTTGGTAGGAGTTAACCATCGTGTGCCCCCGACTCGAAACAACACTAGGATTTCAACGAGGAATTGAAATGCCCACACATCATCACCATGGTTCTTTCATTTTTATATGAATAACAAGTTAACACCTCTTAATCTCGATACTTCTACAAATAAACAATTTTGGACTCACACCATTTTCATATTACCACATTAATGTCATTAACACAAAATTTCTCTATATGTGCTACATGATGGTTTTGATTATCATCCATCGAATACCTATTATTTTTGGACTAGTATTATGACCCATGCAAATTACCGTCACTATTCGTTCAGACCTCAAACAAATATAAGTGAGGAATGAGAGCATAATATTTCTATAAAATCTACATGCCACCGTGCTAAAAAGATATAAGTGAAGCACTAGAGCAACTGCCAAGCTCAAAAGATATAAGTGAAGCACATCGAGTATTCTAGCAAATTATGATCAAGGTGTGTCTCTCCCAAATAGGTGTGTCCAGCAAATTATGATTGTGACATACTGAAAGTAAAACCAAACAAAAGCAAATGACGCTCCAAGCAAAACACATATCATGTGATGAACAAAAATGTAACTCCAAGTGACATACTGATGGATTCAGACGAAAGAGGGGATGCCTTCCAGGGCATCCCCAAGATTAGCCTCTTGAGTCTTCCTTAGAATATTACTTGGAGTGCCTTGGGAATCCCCAAGCTTAGGATCTTCTTACTCCTTATTCCGTGGTCCATTGTGATCACACCCAAAACTTGAAAACTTCAATCACACAAAACTCAACAAAACTTCATGAGATCCGTTAGTATAAGGAAAATATTGCATACTTTAGGTATTGTTATAGATTGATTCTTAATTAAAATTTTCATAATAGGTACTATATTCTAACTACTCCATGGCTTATAACCCCCAATACAATCCATAGCATAATCAAAGCAAGAAAGCAATGCAAGCAAAACAAAATATGTTTAAAATAGAACAATCTGTAATAATCTGTAAAAAGCCGATAGTTTTGTAACTCCAAAAATTCTTAAAAATAGCACAATGTAAATTAGTTGTATATAAATACCGTGTAAAATTTTAGATCATTATCACGCTCCAAAAAAATAAAAACTCCTGCACTGGAGTCAAAGTTTTTGTTATGTTTCAACATCGTTTCTACCCATCTCGTGAGTCAGCCCAAAGGCTTTACTTGGAAAAAATGCTCATTAAAACAAAAAAAAGCATTACAGAGGCAATAATCATGGTATCACAAAAAAGACAGAAAGTGAAAATAAAATTTAATATGAATATTGGGTTGCCTCCCAACAAGCGCTATTGTTTTATGCCCCTAGCTAGGCATAATGCATAGTTTCAAGTGTTGTCATCTTTGACACTCAACCCATAAGTGGATATCATGATTGATTCATAAGGTGGTTTAATTCTCTTCCTGGGGAATTGTTCCATCCCTTTCTTTAATGGGAATTGGAACCTTATGTTTCCCTCTTTCATGTCAATAATTGAACCTATAGTTCGTAAGAATGTCCTTCCAAGTATTATGGAACATGAAGGATTGCAATCAATATCAAGCACAATGAAATCTACATGCACATAATTTTTGTGTGCAATAATAAGAACATCATTAATTATACCCAAAGATTTCTTAATGGTAGAATCCGCAAGATGCAAGTTTAGGGAACACTCTTAAATATTAGTGAGACCAAGCACATCACATAAAGTTTTAGGTATGGTTGCAACACTAGCACCAAGGTCACACAAAGCATTTCATTCATATTTATTTATCTTTATTTTGATAGTAGGTTCCCACTCATCATGCAATCGAAACTTCAAGTTGAAGTTTCTCATCATAAGCTTTTGTCATAGCTTCTACTATATGTTTTGTAAATGCTCTGTTTTGTTCATAAGCATTGGATGAGATAATAATGGATTGCAGCAAGGAAATACATTATACTAAAGATCGTTTATACTAATTAAATTCCTTGTAACCCAAAATAGTGGGCACATCACTAGTCAAAGTTTTGACCTCTCCGAACCCACTTTTTCAGTTTTAGCATTAAAATCATCACCCTCCAATCAAACGAGACACTTCTCAACTAGAGTTGACTCATATCTAGTCCCTTTATCATTTATATTCAGAGAAGTAAACAAAGATTAGATAGGATAAACACCAACCATTTCAAGATCTTCATCATGATTACGGTAATAACCGGGTGGAAGAGATTTTTCTGAGAATTCCCACTTAGCGGTCCTCTCCTTACTTTAATTAATAGATAATTGGATAGATTTAATAGTCTCATTAAAATCATGCTTGGGTGGCAAACATTATTTTGAAGAGTTTCCACATCAAGAGCAATTCTATCCATGTTTTTAGCCAAAGTATCAATCACATGCAGCTTTTCTTCCACCGTAGTGTTGAAAACCTTTTGAGAATAATTGTTTAATTGTGTTCTCAAGATCAAAAGGTATTCTATTAGAATTTGCAGAAGGATTTCCATAAGACTTACCATAAGACTTTCCATAGTTATTAGAGGAATTACCGGGATACAGTCTAGCATTGAAATTTCTTCTATAAGCATTGTTATTGAAATTATTTCACGAGACGGAGTTCACATCAATAGCATCATTGTTTTGCTCAATCAAAGTCGAGAAATGCATATCATTGGGATCGACATGTGTATTTTTACTAGAATTCTATTCATAAGAGTGTCCACTTTTTCACTCAAAGTAGCGATTTCTTCGACATAATTTACCTTCTTACCAGTTGGAGCTCTTTCGGTATGTGATGCGTCTGCAACATATCTATAATTTTTTATTGTTTCATGATGACATATTATCATTCTAGGATACTGTTTGGGTATTTATTTACCAATTTATAATATTTTTGGGCACTAACCTATTGACATAGTGCCCAGTGCCAGTTCCTGTTTTCTGCGTGTTTTTTGCCTTTTCAGAGTTGCCATACCAAACGGAGTCCAATTCCCATGAAACTCTTTGGTAATTTTTTCTGGACCAATACAAGACCTAGAGGCTTAGAAGGAGGGCCAGGAGGTGAATCAGGGGCCAACCAGATATCCAGCCACCACTTGGGGGGGGGCACGGCCAGATGTGTGGTGGCCCCCTAGAGCCCCTCCCGACGTCGATCTCTGGCCTATGAGTTCCCATCTATCCTAAAACACCAGAAGTGCTCCGGAAACCCTTTTTTTGCCGCTGCAAGTCTATGTTCCGATGGGAGGCCATCTACACCTCTGTTTCGGCACCCTGCCGGAGGGGAGATCGATCACGGAGGGCCTCTTCATCAACCTTCACTATTACTGTTAGGTGCTATACAACCGGTTTTTAACCCTGTTCTGCCACGTAGTTCTAAACTGTCGCCTTGAATGTGTGAGCGATAGGGGTGGGGTCAACCCACACGACACCAAACACATCATCTGCGATGGTGCGAGTGTCTACTGACGATTCGCCTAACGTAAACGTATGCAAAGTCGTAGCATATCCCACACGCCACACTTTGATGTTATGTTTGTGGTCAAGAACACATTCGAGACAATGGCACAAATATATTAGTGTGTGATACTTATTTGGATCGCACACGCGAAACGTATGTCAACCGTCTATTGATCGTCCCACATTACATACACACGCAGGTTCGTAACCGATTGTTCTATTAATAGAAAGTGCACACAGTTATGGTGTGCAAACATGTGTATGACAATGCGCGCATCCCACGCATGCAAAATATGTGACCGTGTGTTGTAAAGCTGATAATCACACACACTATTATTCAAACAATCGTGTGTGACATATGAAACCATCGCACACGATTTAATCATTCTAGCTGTGTGCGTTGTAATTTATTACCTAATAGCTTATTTTCAATAATTTATTTTTACAATGGGAAATTTCAATTTTTTTATTATGAAATGTGGATTTCACATCCATCAATACATACCCTAATTACAAAGGTTCAACAACCAATGCATAAATCAAAAGCTCAGTACATGTTCCATGGATAGATGGTTCGGTAGAAGATTAGATATGGTGAACCACAATATATAGTACTAGAGGCATTAAAGGTCAAGAGGGAATTGTAAATGCTTTGGTTGTCGATGGTGTTGAAGAAGCGGACTACCCATAATGTGCCCTCTTCCATGCCAAAGGTGCGCACAACTATTGTCCAACCCCTTGTGATGATCGCCTGTCGATCCTTCACCGCCTTCAGGAAGAGTTCTAGACAGTTATCATGGTAGCATGAATTATATACTGCAAATTTCCTTGCCTGCACATCGGTCAGGTAGTTTGCTAGGTAATCTTGAATAAATTCATTCAAAAACCACTGAAAAGAGACAACTTTCAGGTATTCATATCTAATAGAGTAACTAGTTCTGGGATGGAAAAGAAGGCAATATATTACTCACCATCCTAAAGTTCACTAATGTCTTGGATAAAGTGTAAATAAAGAGTTTAATTCCAATCAGATGTATCTTCTGACTAACATTTTTTCTTAGTTTCCTCACTTGATGCTTGTTCATGTTTATCTCATTACCCCATCACTACAGGAATCAGGCACTTTGCTGTTTGCCATGGCAGGCGGCAAAGGCACAAAGGCGAACGGCAAAGGACTTTGTCTTCCTAGCGGACGACATAATTTTGGGCCCAGCGAGCTCCGGCAAAGGGGTTCTTTGCCGTCTGCTTTTGCGCCCCGGATGGCAAAGAATCGTTACCGTCATCTTGCAGATGGCAAAGGACATGGACGGAAACTACTGACGGCGTCGCCATTAGAGGTGGCTAACGGAACCCAACGCTTTGTCGTCTACCTCCCTGCCTCCTTTCCCGTCTCCCCCCTCCCCCCGGTCTGCCTTTGTCGTCTGCCTCCCCACCTTCTTTGTCATCTGCCTACCCGTCCTCTTTGTCGTCTGCCTCCCCGCCACCTTTGGCGTCTGTCGCAGACGGCAAATAAACAAGATATCCCCAGCCTGGTAACTTCTTTGCCGTTTGCTTCCTCCCACTTTGCCGTCTGTCGCGAATGGCAAAGAAACCAAATGTCCCCGGCCTGGTATTCCCAGGTTGCACACGTGTCCGCCACGTGGCACCTTTGTCGTCCAGCGCAGACGGCAAAGAGCCCTTTGCCATCGGTGGAAGATGGCAAAGAGCCTGTATTATCCCTTTTTATTTACTTTTTTGTTATATCCAATCATTTTCACAAGCACATATATGATATATATATGATTCACAGAAACTATATCCCTGCCATATCACAAGCACATATATGATCATCCAACAAACATACCAAATCAAAAGTGCAAGTTTCATCCATACATGCATAGTTTCATCCATACATGCATAGTTTCATCCATACATGCATAGTTTCATCCATAGGTAGCAAGTTTCACAATGTTCATAGGTACAAAATCAAAACAGAAATTAAACAGAAGAACTCCATCAATGCAAGCTTCCATGAAGTGAATCAAATCTGCAAAATGGGAAATAAGAAAGTTAGAAGAAGAATACTAGAAGAAGAAGAAGAAGATCTATAAGAAGAAGAGGAAGAAGAAGAAGAAGCATTTTTCTTCTCTTTCTCTTTATCCTCTTGTTTTTCTTCTTCTTGTTGCTTATTTGTGCCATTTTAGAGCTAACCTGGGTAATTATGCCATTTTTGACTTAACTAAGCTTATTATGTCATTTTGCAAGAAAATAAGGTAAGTGTATGGCATCTATGAGGTTACCAAGAAGAAGAAGAAGAAGATGTAGAAGAAGAAGAAGAAGTGTTTTCTTCTCCTTCTCTTTATCCTCTTTTTTTCTTAATATTGCGTATTTGTTTCATTTTAGAGCTAACCTAGGTAATTATCACATTTTTTACCTCACTAAGCTTATTGTGTCATTTTGCAAGAAAATAAGGTAAGTCTATGGCATCTATAAGGTTACCAAGAAGAAGAAGCAGAAGAAGAAGAAGAAGAAGAAGAACATGTAGAAGAAGAAGAAGAAGCGTTTTTCTTCTCTTTCTCTTTCTCCTCTTGTTCTTCTTCTTCTTATTGCTTATTTGTGACATTTTAGAGCTAACCTAGGTAATTATCACATTTTTACCTAACTAAGCTTATTGTGTCATTTTGCAAGAAAATAAGCTAAGTCTATGGCATCTATGAGGTTACCAAGAAGAAGAAGAAGAAGATCTAGAAGAAGAAAAAGAAGAAGAAGAAGAAGAAGAAGAAGCTTTTTTCTTTCTTTCTCTTTCTCCTCTTGTTCTTGTTCTTCTTATTACTTATTTGTGTCATTTTAGAGCTAACCTAGGTAATTATCACATTTTTACCTAACTAAGCTTATTGTGTCATTTTGCAAGAAAATAAGCTAAGTCCATGGCATCTATGAGATTACCAAGTCTATTATGTCATTGTTGAGTTAACTAAATTTAATATGTCAGTGTGGAGGAAACAATGCTAAGTATAGGTCATTTTAGAGCTAACTTAGGTACAATATGTCATTTTAGTGCTAACTTAGGTACAATATGTCATTTTGGAGGTAAGTAAGCTTACTATGTCATTTTAGAGGAAACAAAGCTAACTTACGTAAAATATAACATTTGTCTAAGTGCTAAGTTTGTCTAAGTGTTATGTTTGTCTGTGTTTGAGAAAAAGAGCCAAGTAAGTGGCATATTAGGGCTTACCCTCCTCGTCATCACGGAGGTGAAGCACTGGGGTTGCTCGGGTCGTGCGATGCATCTCGGAAGTTATGTTGTACCAAAGATCATTTGCGTTAGCATGATGACACTAAAATGTTAAGACTAGTGACTAATGAACATTGAAAATGAAACTCATCATTCCGACCGTGTTAATGATTGGCATCGACGGAGAGGTCTGGCCGGTCTTCTCACAAAAAGTCTGCACATTTGGTTTTGCCAAGTCAATCATATTGGTTATTGATGAATAGAACATGTAGTGCATGATTTGGCTAATATGAAGAAGAAACTTACCATGATGAGCTCGTACATGGCCCGGTGAGACGCATCGTTCTGTGCCCTCTCCTCCTCCAACAACTTAGCCGTCCTCTCCTCCTGATCCCTCTTCTCCTCGTCTGCCTTCCGGGCCTGTTCCGCCAGAAGCGCCTGGGTTGTCTCTCTCTCTTTATGCAGAGCAGCCTACAACACACCTCCTCGTTAGCATTGTAATAATATTTGTTCGCACGGACAATTTAATGGAGGAAAGCTATATGAGTCTGTATGACTAACCTCGATGGCGAGCTGGACTGACCATGGACGAGGTGGCATCTCAATACAGGAGCTCGTTTGGCGCGCCTTGATCTGCCGGGAAGTGCTCGAAGACCGTATATGTCCATCTCCAATGGCTGTCGAGCCATGAGGCCTCCCATGGCCAACTAACATCACCAGGTCTAGATCAAGTGGTTGCTGGCTCGGGTTGAAGTCCTCCCCATTCACCGCCTTCCCCACATCTCTGTACCTCACGAGCTTGTGGTGGGAGGAGATATTGGTGAAGTTCTCGGGATTATCGAGGTCACACTTAGAGAATGCCTTGACCTTCTTGTATGAGGCAGTATGGGCCATGGCATAGAGGTCGTACACCTCTGGCACCTCCGTCTTATTGTGATGAGCCTACAAGAGAGAACAAAGTATTAATAATGGGTAAACCTAGCACTACAAGAATGAATTGCAGGAATCATGAAGCAAGCCACATACCCAGTTCCGCCCGAACTGATAAATTTTGGCGCTGCCTTGATGGTGTGGCACACCTTCCATTTGGGCATGTCGTGCCTTGGCATCGTTGTGGATGACTCACCATTGGTCAAAGCACCATTCATTCACCAACGCCTCCCAACAACCCATCTTATCCGCACACAATCTCGGGGGCACCTAAGTTAGTAAAGAGAAATTTGAGAGCTATGCCTACGAATCAAAGCAAAGGAAACTATGTACAGGGCCTTAAGAATAGGTAATTACCTTCATGTACTGCTCCTTGTCCAGAAACTTTTGACGGGACGATGACTTGGCCTTCTTAATATGCTGCGAGGCATAGTAGTCTTGAACAGGCTATACCCGAGCCACGTGCCGTAAGTTCTGTAGTAGGTGCCTACACTCGTAAGCTATAAGCTTTGCCGTGGCCTCCTTGTATCCCTCCTCACACCTTTAGAAGGTCTGCAATCAAAAGAGACAACACTGATTAGTACAATAACTAGCTATTATTGATTTTTAATTGTGTAAAGGAGAAATTACCCAGAACTTCCTGATGACCATATCGGCCCTCGCGTGGCACAACACACCATCGATCATCTCCTCCAGTGGGCCGGGGCAGCCAAGTAGTGCTCGCATTTAAATCCTACCACTTCTTGCTGACCCTCGCCGGGCAACGTGACAAACCCTCGGAAGTTATGCCGTAAAATCACCCCAAGGACGGAGTTGGGCCTCTGGACATCCTTGGTGTGAATCCAACCCCTGTAGTATGACAAAGCCAATGCATTAGATATGTGAAGAAACATGAAGGCAAAAGGTTTAAGAAGAGCAAATGCACTTACTTCAGCGACTCAGGCTTAATCAACCACCTCTGCTTGCGGGTCGCCGGCACAGGCGAAAGCCGTGTACACCCATGCTGGTAGATGGTGCCCTCAACCACCTCGTCCCCGCTATCAGAAAGCCCATCCCCACCACCTTCAGCATGGCCACTCGGCTTCGGCAGATGCAGATCTAGCCAGGTATCCCATCTGGTGGAAGCATGTGGAGTCTCGTAGGATGAAGCGTCTAGCACAGGAATCTCGTGTGACGAGGCGTCTGGCACAGGAGTCTCGCGGGTCGAAGCGTCTGGGACAGAAGGATCATCGACCTGAGGCTCGTGGATAGGAGTTCTTGTAGCCTCCACCTCAGACGAGTCCACCATAGCAGTCCTGTGCTCTGGTGAATCAGCTCGGGGTGGCAGCGAGGAAGGCGTAGCAGACTTCATACCTCTCCCTCAGCCACCATGTGTAGCTTTAGGAGCTCTCTTCTTCCCCTGACCTCCTCTTCCTATGGGCAACTTCACCGACGAAGAAGTGCCCTCGAATGACCCAATACTGTCGTACAACGCTCTCCGGAGAGTTTGGGGTGGAATGGAAGTACCCCTCCCACCATGCGCCGACGAAGGATCCTCGGATCGCTCTCGACCCGCGCCCACCATATTTCAACACCTGTCATGAAAAAGAGTAAACAAAATTAGTACAACATAAAAAAAGTGAATACCGCATGAATAGTAATATGTATATATATAATTTGAGTGTATCATCATCATGTATACCTGACATGAACTAGTAATAATCTTCATCATTTATATGTGCTCCGCGATCAATAAATGCATCATCACTATCATTAATAAATGCATCATCATCACTATTGCGAGCAGCATGTGGAAGGCCTCCTTTATGTAATCGGTTAAGCATTGAGAGATCATCCGCAGCAGTAACCTCTTCTTCTTCCGTCTCTTCTTGTTCCGCCTCACGGGTGAAGTCAAATTCACTATCGCTGTCTACCTCAATGTTCTGGGGTGAAGTAGAGCGGTTCTTGAAATATTTTTTGGAAAGACATGTTTCTTGGAAGAATTCTCCTTCATATGTGTTTGGGTTAATGTGAGGTTCATAATCATCTTCATTGAGGGGAGGTAGTCTAAAATGTGGCGGCACATCATAAGCTCCATCCCAACCTTTCAGATTTGGATCAGTTTGGCAGGCCCACAGTAGATAGAAAACTTGGGTCGCATGTGGAGCCATAATATAGACGTCGGGAACATATAAATGGGTGCTTTGTTTGATTGTGACTAGCCCTATATGTTCATGAGTCCTTCTAGTCTCCTTCGGCTGGAACCAATAACATTTGAAGAATACGATGTTTGGTCTGTTATCACCAAAGAATATAAGTTCATAAATTGCTTCAACTCTTCCATAATACTCGACACCTCCTTCGCCGACAACGGAGACACAACAATTTGTAGACTTTTGGTCGGCCATAGATAGCTCTTTGCCAAAAGTACGAAAGCGATATCCGTTGATGTCGTATTTGTCAAATGAACGGACCATATAGTCAAAACCATTAGCGACTTATTTCAGTTTGGCATCCATAGACTCTGAATTAGCCTACAAGTTTGATACAAAAGGATTGTTGCATTAGCCGCAAACTAGACGAAGAAATGAAATGGTCTAATGGAAATTACCGTTTGTTTGAACCAAGAGATCAAACCGGGATAGTCTCCTCCATTCTTTGCCAGAAACTCATACTCTTTGATGGAATCGTTTTGGATCACCACTCCATCCGAGAATTTGGCGACGTAACGACTGTATCACATATTCGGGAATAAGAGCAGTTCAAAGGAATTAGAAGTTGCGAAACAATGCACCGAGAACTTACTCGATGTACGGCTGCACTTCTGTTAGGTTGTTAAAGATATACAACGACATGGTCCGCCATTCTTCGACATCCAATGTTATTGCTTTCGAAGCACCGGCTGGTGAGAGCTTCCCTTGGAATAGGCTAAGGTTGGATCGAACTTTTTCATGGTCGCCATTATTGTACCGAGGCTTCGGATTATGCAAATGACGATTCTTGGCTTCGTAGTGTGATGTCAAGAAGTTTGCCGCCTCCTCAGTAATGAATGCCTCGGACATCAATGCTTCAATTCTACGTTTATCTTTACATTTTGCTCGAATCATCTTCTGCATCCTCTCAGTTCCAAAGCACCAACGATTTTGCACGCCCCCCCCCCCCCCCCCCGCCAATCATGCCTCGGTCGGGAGATGCAAAATCAAATGTTGCATTCGATTAAAGAAGCCCGGTGGAAAGATCTTTTCTAACTTGCATATCAACTCCAGCGCCAACTCTTCTAGTTCATATAGCACATTAGGAGATAGCTCTTTCGCACAAAGAGTGCGTAAGAAATAGCTCAGTTTGGCCAGTACTAGCCATTCATCCTCAGGGATAAAGCCACGCAACATCACCAGCATTACCCTCTCAAGCCATATGTGCCAATCATGACTCTTGAGACCAAATATTTTCAATTTTTCAAGACTCGCTCCCCTCTTTAGATTCGCTGCATACCCATTGGGAAACATCAACTGAATTTTCACCCACAAGAGCATTCCCTCATAGCTAGCCTTCCAAGATTGAACCATGCCTTTGGCTTCCTCCAGTCCTTCTTTCCTAACGGTTGTCGCATGTTTTGTAACGGCCTATCACATAGAGCCTCCTGATCAACTCTAGCCTTAGGATTATCCTTTGTCTTTCCCTCTATGCTGAACAATGTACCAAAAAGGGCCTCAACGATATTCTTTTCAGTGTTCATCACATCGATGTTGTGTGTGCAAAGGAGGTCTTTAAAGTAAGGGATCAAGCATATCTTGTGAGTCAAGGTGTGTTTCATATTATACCCTTTGAAATACCCTGGACATACTGGATCAGGCTCGAGAGGGTTTATCTGATCCAGGGTCTGTTGGCCTGTCAATGCAGGTGGTGCAGAGTTTTTGACAACTCTACCTTTCATGAAATTCTTCTTGTCTTTTCTGAACTTATGGCGAGGATCCAGGAACTGTCTATGCAAGTCGAAGCAAGAATACTTGTGACCCGCCTACAGCCAACGGAACTCAAGAGTTGCCTTGCATGTGGGGCACGGGAACCTTCCATGTACACACCAGCCAATGAATAGCGCATACGCCGGCAAGTCATGCGTCGAGCACATGTACCACACATGCATTTTGAAGTTTTTTTGGAAGCGGCGTCATATGTCTTGATCCCATTATCCCAAGCTTCTTGCAATTCATCCTTAAGCGGCTGCATGTACACATTCATAATCTTCTCGGGATAGTTGGGCCCTAGAATTATCAACATCAAGAAAATGTTCTTTCTTTTCGTAATCTTTTCAGGGGGAGATTGAGTGGAATGACAAATACAAGCCAGCAACTGTATTGGGTTGCCATCATATCAAACACTTGGAACCCATCCGTGATGATGGCGACTTGAGGATGCCCTGGATCTGCCGCTTTATCCTTATGTAATGCATCGAAGTGCTTCCAGGCAAAAGCGTCTGAAGTGTGTCCCAACATCGGATTCCCATCTGCCTCTAGTTTGGTTCTTTTTCCCAATTTATGCCATGTCATCTGTCTGGCCGTCTCTTCAGCCATGAAAATATGTTGAAGTCTTGGTATGATTGGCAGATACCGAAGAACATTAACTGGGATTTTTGGTCTGACTCTTCTCACCCATACCGTTGTATAGCACAACATACCTGGAAGACTTGCAAATGGGACAGTAGTTCAAGCCCGCATACTCAAGCCTAAATAAGGCACATCCATGCTCATAGGCATCTATCTTCTCATAGGGCATCTTAAGCGCACGTAGGATTTTGTCACACTGGTACAGGTTTGCTGGCAATACATGTCCTTTGGGTAGAAAGCGTCCAAATATCATCATCATCGCGTCATAGCATTCTCTGCCTAGGTTGAACAGAGCCTTCAGAGCCATTACTTGCGCAATGGTATCCAGCTGACAAAGCTCAGTGTGCTCGTGGAGAGGACGTTTTGAAGACTCCAACATTTCATAGAAGACCTTTGCAGATTCCTCCATCTCATCGTCCGAATCCCAAGCATCATCAAAGTCTTGCACCATGTCTTCGATCTCGGTACCATGCTCGTTAGTGCGGCGATGAACAACCACACCTCTGGCATGTTGGGCAGACTCACCATGAAATATCCACACCATATAATCAGGCGTAAAACCCCACTTCTGCAAGTGTTTACCCATTTTATCCCGTGTCCACTTTCTATGGTTGTCACACCAGACACAGGGGCACCAGGTTATTTCCTCGCCATTTGCAAATGCGGCACTTAGAAACCCCTTGGTTTTTGTTAACCATTCAATGGTCATTTCTTTCTGACTAGGGTGAGCGGTGTATATCCAAGCACGATCACTCATCTTGCCTACGTATTAAATGCATAAGAAATATATATATAATTCATCGTCTATATTCATCTGTTAATCAAGTTTGTCAGTTTTATTACGACCATGCAACCTACACGCTAATAGGTAGAGATAGGTCCTAATCCCACACAAGTATGTGTAGATTGGGTTCGTTTTCCCATGCTCTGCTCCGGATCCGACGCAGAATTTTGGCAGCACCTCCCCGCTGTTCTCCTGATACACGTCTCGACAATAAGCAGAGAGGATGTGTACCCGGAGAACAATAGGGAGGCACTGATGAAATTCCGCACCGGATTCGGAGCAGATCATACGGGAAAACGAACCCAATCTACACATACTCGGGCTGTCCATGGATAACGGTGGACAATTCGAAAGGATGGCAGTTATAAATATGCAAAGACATGCATATTTATAGATGCCACCCTTTCGAACGGGAGACGGATACTGGTCACGCTACTGATTATTGAAGACACCTATAGCTAGCAAGTTTCATCGGCACGAAGACTGGAACTGAGCAAATTAAGGGGGTCGGGGCAGGAGATGTCGTTTGTGCTCACCCACGAACGCAGTAGGGGAGCTCGTCCAACGCATGGGGAGGTCATCGAACAACTGACCCTCGCAGCGACGAAACAACTGTACATTGAGATGAAACTCGACCAACACAAATATGATGTTTTTCATAACAGCTAGAATCGGAATATATATATATGACCTACCTCATAATTTACATCAGGGGTCGGGGTCAGTGGCATCGGGGGTCGGGGGTCAGTGGCGTTGAGGGTTGGGGGTCAGTGGCGTCGGAGGTCGGGATCAGTGGCGTCGGGGGTCGGGGGTCAGTGGCTTCTTCTTCCTCTTCTTCTTCTTTTCCTTTTCTTTTTCTTCTTCTTCTTCTTCTTCTTCTCCTCTCTTCTTCTTCTTCTTCTCCTCTCTTCTTCTTCTTCTTCTTCTTCTTCTTCTTCTTCTTTCCTTTTTTCTTTATTTCCTTCTTCTTTTCTTCTTCTTTTTCTTCTAACCTAACTAACTAACCTAAACTAACCTAAGCTAACCTGACTAACTAATCTAAACTAAACTAACTAACTAACTAAATTAAACGCAACTAACTAACTAACTAACCTGAATTAACTAACTAACAAATTAACATAAATAAAAAACAGAAAAAAAATTACCTTTGAAGGTGTCGGTGGAGAAGGGGGCCGATGGAGTGGACTGGGAGGGAGGAGCTGGGGCGTCGCAGGAAGGGGGTGCTCGTTGCAAGGGCGGTAGGACGGTGGGGCGGCCAGTGGGTGGGGGCGGCAGCCGGTGGGTGGGGGCCATGGGGAGGGGGGCTCGCCACGGGGCGGCTGAGCGGCCGGTGGGCATCGAGGAGCGGCAGGAGGGAGGGAGAGAGAGGGAGCCGCGGGGAGGAGGGGCTCGCCACGGGGCGGCGAGGCGGCCGGTGGGGGTGAGCGGCCGGTGGATGGGGGCGGTTCCGGTGGGTGTCAGGTCAGGGCGGGAGCGGCCAGAGGGAGAGAGAGGCTGGCAGCGCGATGGTGGGGCGGGATGAAGACGCGGGTGAGTGAGGGGGTGGAGGTGGATCTGGCCGTTATGGGGGGCTCTTTTCCGTCTGCTAGCAGATGGCAAAGAGCGGGGGAACAGGGGGTGGGGCCCTGCCGTAACCTTTAGGGGGGACGTCCTCGTTGCTGTCCGCTAGCGGACGACAAAGAGGGGGAGACAGATGGCAAATCTTACCCGACGGCAACGATATACCCAGGGTGCGGTGGGGCCTGCCCGTGACTTTTGTCGTCTGCCTGCCCAATATTTGTTGTCCGCTAGCTGATGGCAAAGGGAGGGCTGATGGCAAAGACTTTCTTTGCCGTCTACCCGTCCTTTGTCGTTCCTTTTCTATAAGCTGGTGGCAAAGGCTTTCTTTGCCGTTCGCTAGCAGGCGGCAAAGATCTGGAAGACGGCAAATAACTGAATTCCAGTAGTGCATATGCAAAGGGGGTCGAAGCGTGAATCAGTACCGCTGACATATGTACCTACAAGCAACAAATAAATGTGAGAACATAAGCTGCAATTGCACAAATGATGTAAAATATTATAAGAAAATGGGATGTGACTAACCTCGATGGTAAACAACAGCATCGCGCATCATATCCCTACATAAGCACATAGAAAGGCGTGTTAAATACAACAAGGTTAACATCCACCAAAATAGCAAATGTTAACTAAAAGACAGTATCTCAGGTGATATTTTCATTGCGAGGAGTAGCACGGTAACAAAGGGACGGGTATTTGCAAAATTAAACTGGATGTGTTAACTTCAGAGTTCAGACAACCTAACATAGTCATTAAAACATGTACCAGTGAAACAGAAATTGATACAATTAAACATCACGAGCCAGTTCATACTTGGTAAATCCCGAGGGGTAGTTGCTTGGTACTTCAACTCAGACAGAGCCTGCACGAAGTCGGTGGCTAGGTGTTCCTGCTGGTCGCAACGTGGATCAGTACTACTAACATATGTACCTACAAGCAACAAGTAAATGATAGAAGCTAAACTGCAACTGAACAAACGATGTAAAATACTATAAGATATTGGGATGTGACTAACCTCGACGGTAAACAACATCATCGTGCATTATGCAACTGCGTAAGTACATGGGAAGGCATGTCAACGACAATAGGGTTAACATCCATCAAAAATATCTAATGGTAATTGAAGGACATCATCTCCAGTGATATGTTCTTTGCGAAGAGTAGTGCGGTACCAAATGGACAACGTAAACAATGGATATAAATATTCACTACATCAGGCTTAACAACAACCTAGCATAGGCATTGTAAGTTTGTAACTGGTATTGGCGAAATTGAACTGGACAGTTCATACTTAAACAACACACTGCACATAACTAAAATGAACAAGGAACGTGTTGACTAGAGAATACACACAACATAACATGGCAACTTAAACATGTAACATTGAAACTGAAATTGACACGCTTAAACAGTGATATACTAGTATCCGTAAAAATGAATTGGAAAGCTCATACTTGTTAAGTCTCGGGGGTAGTTGCTTGGGGATTTCATCAAGGCCAGAGCCCGCACCAAGTTGGCAGCGAGGTGTTCCTCCGGGTTGGCACGTATAGCATTCACCATGTCATCGACTGCCATGACCAGCTCCTCAACCTCCGCGTGATATGTGGTTTGGATTACGCGGGGATGCTCGACGATAGGGGGTGGGGATGTGGAGCCATGAGGGTGGTTTACATGCTCCATCTGAGCTATCAGGCCAGGGCAGTGATGGATATTGGAGGTTACCTCACTAGATCGATGAGCGAGACTAGTGCAGAACATAGATTTGGTTGCGGTGGCGGCAGTTTGGGCTGCAGTTAGAGGGGGAGAGGGGCGGTGGGGAAAGGGGGAAATATGTTGGGTGGGTATGGGGTGGGAGGAATAACTAATGAAATTTCGTGACGAAACTCGAACCTTACGGGGGGGACATACAACGAAGACGAAGCGCATCAAATACCCGTGTGTGAGAAAAGAGAAAATTGGTGATCCCGCGTCAGAAAAAATTAAAGTCTTCTCTCTCTCTCTCGTGCCATCGGATGCTTTGCAAACGGTTTGTTGTAAAAAAACATTTTCCATTAAAGGTGTATTATAAGCACAAATGGCCTAGAAAATACACAAAAATGACTAAATAAGGTAAACGAGCCTAAAAAATGTCAAATTTTGGACAGGGTGCATTCTAGTGGGTGTGATGACCGTAGAAAATAAATCAAGTTGAAAGGTCCAACTAAATATGGGTTCCCCTTCAAAACATGGAGTTTTTCACTCCCGATTCATGAAACTCCATAGGTGATGGTCTGGTATATAAATAGTGAGTATCACGACATTATCTATACCTCCTCAAATGTTTACCGCATCATAATGTGGTCATGCCTAGGGACCACACAAGGTAGCATGTTCTTCAAGCATGTTTCTCATTTTTCTAGAGTTACAAAACAAATAAACAACACATCTCTGGTTGCCTCTTCCCACACATATCCTTTAAAATTGTATTAGTTCCTTGTAAATTACCTAAACAGTTATTCAATGACACAGGTATGAATTTTTGAGTCCTTTGTGAACACCTTTTCATGTACAAAACATTAGAACCTGAATTATAAGCACAAAAGGCCTAGAAAATACACAAAAAGGACTAAATATGGTAAACGAGCCTGAAAATATGTCAAATTCTGCGCAGGTTGCATTCTAGTGGGTGTGATGATCGTAGAAAACAAATCAAATTGAAAGGACCAAGAAAATATGGGTCCCCCTTCAAAACATGGCGAGTTTTACTTCCCGATTCATGAAACTCTATAGGTGATGGTATGGTTTATGAAGAGTGAGTATCACAACATTATCTATACCTCAAATGTTTACCGCATCATAAATGAGGTCATGCCTAGGCACCAGACGAGGTAACATGCTCTTCAGGCATGTTTTCCATTTTTCTAGAGTTACAAAACAAATAAAAGACACATCTCTGTTTGTCTATTCCCACACATATCCTGTAAAATTGTATTAGTTTCCTATAAAATGTTTCAAAACTTATTCAACGACATAATTACGAATTTCCGAGTCCTCTTTGAACGCCTTTTTCATGTACAGAATGTTCTAACCTGGATTTAAAGCAAAGAAGACCTAGAAAGTACACAAAAGGGGCCAAATACAATAAACGAGCCTGAAAATTGTGAAATTTGGAGATGGTGCATTCTAGTGGGTATGTTGATCGTATAAAATGAATCTAGTTGAAAGGACCAAGGAAATATGGGTTCCCCTTCAAAACATGGCAATTTCTGCTCTCCTAGCCATGAAGCTCCATATGTGATGGTCTGGTACATGAGGAGTCTATCATGACATTATCCATACCTCAAATTTTTACTGAATCATATTGAGGTCATGCCGGAGCACCACATGAGATAACATGTTCTTCAGGCATGTTCTCCATTTTTTTAGAGTTGAAAACAAATAAACAACACATCTTTGGTTGCCTCTTCAGACACATATATTTGAAAATTGAATTGTTTTCCTATAAAATACATGAAAACTTGTTCAATGACACAATTGTGAATTTTCTAGTCTTTTTCGAACGTCTTTCCATGTACCTAACTTTCTAACATGAATTATAAGCACGAAAGCCGTAGAAAGTACACAAAAGGGACCAAATACGATAAACGAGCCTAAAAATTGTGAAATTTGGACGTGGTGCATTCTAGTAGGTATGTTGATCATATAAAATATATCTAGTGGAAAGGACCAAGGAAATATGGGTTCCCCTTGAAAACATGGCGATTTTTGCTCCCCGAACCATGAAACTCCATAGGTGATGGTCCGGTATATGCAGAGTGTGTATAACGACATTATCCATACCTTCTCAAATTTTTACCGAATCATATTGAGTTCATGCCTGGGTACCACACGAGATAACATGTTCTTCGGGCATGTTTCCCATTTTTTCTAGAGTTACAAAACAAATAGACGACACATCTCTGGTTGTCTCTTCCCACACATATCCTTTAAAATTATATTAGTTTCCTATAAAATACATGAAAACTTATTCAATGACACATTTATGAATTTTCTAGTCCTTTTGAACGTCTTTTCATGTACAGAACATTCTAACATGAATTATAAGCGCAAAGGACCTAGAAAGTACGCAAAAGGGACCAAATACAATAAACGAGCCTGAAATTTGTGAAATTTGGACATGGTTCGTTCTAGTGGGTTTGTTGATCGTATAAAATAAATCTAGTTGAAAGGACCAAGAAAATATGGGTTCCCTTGAAAACATGGTTATTTCGCTCCCCAAACAAAGAAACTCCATAGGTGATGGTCCGGTTTATGAAGAGTGTCTATCACGACATTATCCATAACTCCTCAACTTTTTACCGAATCATATTGAGGTCATGCCTCGGCACCACACGAGATAACATGATCTGAACATCTTTTCATGTATAAAACGTTCGCACTTGAATTATAAGCAGCAAATGCCTAGAAAAAATAGCCTGAAAGAATGTGAATTTTGGACACGTTGCATTCTAGTGTCTATGTTGATAGTAGAAAAATAATAATTGAGAAATGATCAAGAAAATATGGGTTTCCCATGAAACTTTGTGATTTGTTTGGGCAAACAGTTACTTTACGAATGTCGTTCAATCCATTATGTGGTGTGTTCTGATTGGCTAGAACCTTAGCCACAGGGATCACGCATGCGCACCATAGGATGCACCGCGATCGAACTACAATCCATACTTCTCCTGTCACACTCGTATACTGTTGTTCGGATTTTAGTTCGTACATGCACTAAATTAAGTACAAACAAAAACTTTAATGGAAGTAATCACACACGGTTCATGTTTACGAACCGTTTCCTACGCGGAACCTCTACCCCGACCCTCTCCCCCTTCTTCCTCATTCACATTGTTTTATACTTGCCCGTTCTCTACCTCGGCCTGACCAAATCTTCGAGCTCCATGACGCCTGCCGCAGCCGGCTGCCGCCAACGAACGCCATAGTAGTGTCCATAGTGCAAGCACAAATCAGGCATGAACAATTCAATTGAGAATTTACATGCACAAATTGGTGCAGTGAATAGTTGGTGGAGTAACTTACAAAACATTAGTTCGCTACTAATTTGACATCATTATAATACATATGAACTGTGCGCGCACAAAAGTGTCGCCATCGTCCATCGATATCGTGTCGTTCCTTGGCTCAGGGGATAGGAGGTCGCCAAGTCGATGACCTACACCTTGATCGACCGAGGAAGGGTCAGCCTCGACGACGGTAGCCGACGAGACCCTGACCATCGCCAATTCTGCAGCAACGGCCGCAAGTCCTTCCCCGGCGTCCGGAGCTGCATCCTCCTCCATCTGGGACATAAGCCTGCGCCTCGTGCGGTGTCCACTGACGTAGTTGTCCTTGCGGCGTTGCGGTTCCTGCTCCGCCGCCCGTACCATCCGGCGCACTCTGCCCCGAGCCCGCAATATCGCCTGTTGCCGATCGCTAGCTGCTTTCAAGACGACCCTGGCTAACTTCTTGGCATGCTCATCTCGTGATTCCTGCCTCCTCTGGCTGTCTTTGGGAGAGGTAGCGGCATGGATGTCGATCCTCAAGCCGGCCATCGCGCCAGCAGCCTCGATTTCGCCATCGCCCAACTCCATCCTATCGTCGACCGTTGGGGGTTTGATGGTGTGTGTGGCAACTAGCCAGGGGATCATTGACTCGTCGTCGCCAGCCATCGTTTTGGTTATTTATAGCTAGCGGCTGCCAAGGGGTTGGTGATTTTATAATTTACCGTTGTGGCTGGCGCTTGCTCTTGCGCGGGAAGCATTTTCACAGTTTTTGAGTTCTTTTCCATGCGCACATAATCGCACACAAAACACATATAGCAACTGTCTACAATCGTGTATAGGGTCATAAATAAATATCACCACTCTTCGCTCTACACCGTCTCTTTCCCCTCTCGCACCCCCAAATATGTCCTTCTTCTCCCCACTGTCCTCGCCTCCACAAAATCCTCAACATTAGACATGTCATCCGTGGGGAGAACCCCGTTGCGGAGGAGCACGCGATTAAGGCAGGTACGCGCTGCTGAGGGTCCGGAGGCCTTGGCGGCAAAAGCGGAAGAGATGAAGGTTACATCAAATCGGTTGCGGGCAAGCGCGGTTCTGTATACGGAACACACGGATGTGGCCTTCGAAAGGGCATCATGCGCCAACCAGTTCTTCATTTCCTTGGCGGCTCGCATGGATTTGGCCTCGGTATTGTGTCAACAGAAAACAGAGCTTCGCGCAGTGCCCTCACGGAGCCGCGTAGGCCGATATGGACGCGCACGAACGGATTTTATCCGATCCAAATATCCTTAGACAAGATCTCCGGCAACAGTTCTAGAACACATTGACGGACAGGTCAAGGAGGGTCGGCATTGTCGTGATGAGATAAGAACACTAGGACCGCCACCATACAGATGCCTCCACCACGCCAACGACATCGCCGCCACGAGCTAAAGACGGACACCAGATTGAAGTGAACCCTAATGCACCACACCCTGCCCCGCACAATCTGCCACCTTAAAGCCCATTGTGTGTCGCCGGTCCCAAGCGCTGCCTCTGTAGGGATCCGTCGCCACACCACCATGACCCCCGTCGTCGTTGTGTCCCATCCTAACCGCACCGCCCTGTGATGGAGGCCCTACGCGAGAAGGTGAAATGCCTCACCGCCGCCAACACCGACCAGGCTTCATGTCATCTGACAGCGGCAAGAGAGGATTATGTTGGCAGCGGGAACGGCGTGGGAGGGTCCGATCCTTAAATTTAGGAGTGTCTCGTCCCTAGTGTCTCTCCGTATGAGAGGAGGCCAAAGGATGAACTGAATGAAACTACCTGCAACTAACGTGTAAAGCACATAACATAGCTTTGTGTGCCTTTCATGCAGTAAAATGCAAATTCACAAGTACTCCTTTTGTTTCATAACGTAAGATGTTATTACATCCAATAAACTCTAGAGGGGATAAATAACTGACCGTTAGGTCATCCGAGAATTCTCACTTGCTAGTAGAACGAAACAAATCCTTCTACCTTCTCAAGGATTTTGTACGGTTCATAGTACTTTCAGGGATCGATTGTTGTAACTTCAAATAGAGGGAAGGGACACGAGACGAAAGAGTATTACCACTTTCACTTTACCCACATCATCTGGGCAGTAGTGCATAAATAAAAGAAGATAACGTCCGTGATTGATTTGCAAGAATGGTTCCAGGTTATTCCTCCCATGGAACTAGTTCCACATCAACCTTTCCACAAAGTTCATTCCTTTAACTAGCACACAAGCTAATCGGCTCCTTTCATGATTATTCTTGTCCCGTTCGTCTCACTAATTCCTAGGCTGATCGAGATGTACGTGTCCTTGCATTTTGAAGCTAATTTTCTAATGCCCGTATACATATAGCTGTCTATCTTTGCCAGATCAGCCGCACAAGAACTCGGTAATCTATTTTTTTTTCTGCCAGTTCTTCTACATGAGGGGAAGCTCTGACCATAAGCTTAAGATTCTTAGCTTCTTTTGGCATGAACTTTTAAGCAACACAGGGCGAATATTGGTTGCAACGCAGCTCATGTGCTCTAGTTTGTCGTATTAGTTGACATCACAAATGCCGAACCACCCAACTATATAGTACTTGCATGTTATAGGAATCTTCTTTTAGCTTTGCGCCGCATTGGCTCGTGAAGAGTGCATGAACCTATTCTCTAATCTAGCTACGTGTCCCTGATTGCAGCGCCTACTATCATTACAGTTCCATTACATATATAACTTATAAAGGTTTTGTTAATATAACTGATAAAGGGTCATTAACACGCCTATGTCAGCATGCATGATGCACGTGTCAATTGGAGTTGCCTTGCACGAACAAATTGGAGTATACCCAGAGCCGTCGATGGTGCTGCGGCCTGCGGCTTCCAGAGTAGTATGCTCGTGCAGGATCAAACAGAATCCTGGGTGTGTACGTGGTCTCCTGACCATCGGCCATGGCGTGTCAGCACGGGGGAGCTTCTTGGACGGCTCCTTTGGAGATTTCATCACCAGCGGCATATGCATATTATTTTCTCATTGGGTCATCATCCATCCATCTTCCTCCTCCTCGGGATCATCTTCGTCCTGAGTTCTAATTTGTTTTCCCACCCTTGTGTATTGATCCCAGTCCGTTTATTGATTTCAACTCGCGGCAGTATTTAAATTGGTTTACTTGAATATAAGGCAGCGAGGTGGTATTAGATAGCCACCAAACGTTGTGGTCTGCACGTGAAAATTGGTTAGCACAGTTGGTCGCCCCCTTTTGAGCACAACGCCAGTTCGCGAGTTCGAGACTTCCCGAAAAATGATTTTTTGCCTCCTCTGGTCGGCCTGCATGGTGTATTGTTTGCCATATCCGTTACATGGGCTGCGGCCCATGCTAGGCGGTTGAGGCATATCTGGTTTGGACAGCAATCGATGAATTTTTCTCTTCTCATAGTGTAATATTACATCAACTGTATTCTTTTCTTACGTTTTCAAGTGGGATTGGACAGGGTGAGTATATATATATATATATATATATATATATATATATATATATATATATATATATATATATATACACACACACACACACACATATATATATATATATTACAAATGTCCGTGCGTTGTAACGGATGAAAAAAATATCCCATCATGTGTCATTTTTTATATCCGATTCCAGTAAGCATTGGTAATAAGTTTACACTCTTCTTCTTGTTCGGAACAAGAAGTTTGGAAACCAGCCTAACGGCCTTCGTATGTTGGAAGAGTAGTGGTGCACATGAAATCATTGTTGAGAAAATCGTTAACTGGTAGCTGCTCGGTTGGTTGGTGAGTAGGGGATTAATAGGCTAATTGGCAAGTTAATCGACCATTTAATTAATTAATCAGGTGATTTATCACTTAATCAGCTACTTGGTGACCCTACGAGTGGGGATTAATCGGCTTGTTAACTGGTTAATCGGACGAATTCTTGAACAGAGCATGAAATAGACTGTCAATTGATCTTATGTTTGCTTTTCCAAGAACACATACATTTATTTACTTTTTAAGAAACTGATTTTTTTATTACAATTGGAACACGTTTTGAAGCCGAACATTTTATGAACACATACCTTTTTTGGAATTTTTGTAATGATTTTGTGAAGAAAACTTAAATACAAATATTCTTTTGAAACTAAGAACAATTAGAGAGCTCGTTATCTTAAAACAATGGACGCTCGGTGCCAGTAAATAAAAAATGATTGTTGGTGTTCGAACCATGGAGTATTGAGTTAAAAAATTCTACCAGGTGGAAGAGGTGTGTTGTATTTATTTTTAATGGGACATACAGACCGTCGGAATGTTCCATTCTATTCGAGAGTTTAATAACCAATCTACTTTTTTAGAATCTTGAAAACAGTTGAATGTAGAAGGACTTTTACTATGTTTGATTTTTATATTTGTGAGTCTACATTTGTATTGTGTTTTTCAAAAGAAGTTCCCTTTAACCTTGTATGCAACAGTTTAATGTGTCGTGTGTTGTGCCGGAAGGAAAACATTATCGCATGTTGTTAGTGACTCATTCATGTTGCCACTTTTCATATTCGCCGCCATCGTCAATGATGATACAATTTTGGTGTCCCTAGTTCAAAAAAAGTTGATGCCCACATTCATGTCCTTCGACGTTGCGTCAATCAGCATCACACTATCACCGAATGGAAGAGTAGTGTTGTATTGAAGTGGGATTGTTTATATACAGTTATGTGTTATAATATTTTAAAGCAAATGTTGGATGTTTGGTTTGCAAGATTATATTATGTTCGTTTTCCTTTTGCACTTCTTGGACTTGGCCAAACACAAACTTCTCGTGCAGATTGCAGGCTCTCTCTCTAAAATACATACACACACACACGCTTGGGAGAGATGAGAATCGCACCATGCATCTCTTTCTATCCCACATCACAACAAAAAAAGAAAAATTCCTATCAGAAAATCTTAATGTGTCAGTATCTTATGGCTTGGAAAGACCACTGAGACTCCGTTAAATCTTAATCGGCTGAGATTTAGTAAATCCATTTAAAATTAGTAGCTAAACTCATTTTAAAAAGGTAGCTAGTTGTGTGCAAAAAGGGTAGCTACTACAAAATAGCTAGCACAATGCCCGTGCGTTGCTACCAGCGAAAGGCGATGATTGATTTTAAATACATATTTTTTAATTAGTGCATCTAATTCAAAAAAAATATAAATTTCAATTTAGACAAACATAGACATGTAAGACATTTCACGTTTGACAATATTTTTTTAAAGAAAACTTAGGCAGATGTTTTGTGTGTGTGTGTGTGCGCTCTCGAAGATAAGTACTATCAAAGCTTTTACAAAATAACGTCGAAACTGCGTATATATAAGATAGACTTGCTAGGTATAGATCGTTAGCCAATTTTTTTAAAAACTCGAGTACACAAAAATACTCAAGAATTCAGACTGCACCAGAGTCACCAGTCTGTCCGGGACCCCAGCTAGCTCGTGAGCCAGGTTGCATTTACATGTTGACTACTGATACGGCAAGGCTGTATATACTAGCAAATATGTCCGTGCGTTGCAATGGGTGAAAACAGCTCCCACATGTCCTTACTCACTTTGTGCAAGATTAAAGACATCACAAATACCTTATCCTCATGTCCACATCACTAACATAATAAACATCCGTTTGTTCTCTTTGCCGTTCTCATTGTCGGTCGTTGCGGTAGTAGTTGTCATTAATTAAGGTTGGTCATATTCGATAGTTGGATCACTAAGTCTTGTCCGACGAGATCAAGAGCGTTGAGAAAAGATTTATTTTATCATCCGGCTAATATAATAGGTAAAAGCATAATATATGTTTGTGTTATCATGTAAATTAAATAGTTTGTGTCACATAGACTATGAAATCTTAGTTAGATTCTTCATGCATTGAGACAGGGTCGTACATGAAGACGCGGTGAAGAAAAAGAACAATGCATGTGTGGGCATATTCATAAAATTCACCCATTTTAATTAATAGGTAAAAAAATGTTAGCTACAGTACCTCTCAGTTTAAGAAAAATAATGTTTTGAAAAAATGCTTGTCTTTTCTAATTCAAATACCTCCAAGTTTACGAAAGTTGTTTGTGTTTAAATAAATAATCAGGTTTCAAAATATAAGAACTGATTTTTTTTATTTTTCTAAAAAATGACCGAGTTTAAGTTTTTTGTTTATAAATTTGCAAAATATTCACGTTCTAAAATATATTAATTTTTCCAAAAAAATCATTTTGCTTTTAGTATGTGACGTGACTGCTCGCTTAATTTAAGATGTCGCGTTGCTATCTGATCACAATAATGTTTTCTGTAGTGCAGTTGCTAGTAGTCGTTGGTCTTTGACTTGAGCGCCTGAGTTCAATTCTTGGTGGGGTATTATTTTTGTCCGATTTTCTTGGACAATTTTTGCTAATGGGCCGGCCCATCTTGACTCTATGCGTTGTGCAGTTTTTTAGCAGACACAAATTGTAAAAGGGTGTTATAGACGGACGAAAAAAATTATTGGTCCCACTATGGACGAAAAAATTAGGAGAAACAATCCTCCTTTTAATATTAGATATGTATATAGATGTATATATATGTATGTATATATATATGTTTCGTACGATCGGATGTAGTTACTCTCACTTTGTTTGGTATGTTATATGTAGTATCTATCGCATTGAAGAATATATACGCGTAGTATATAGTATATAAAAATATTTAGATAGTATATATACTACTTTCTTGTGCCATAGTTTTTACCATACCCATTTTTACGTATAAATATATACGTATTTCATAATATGATAAAAACTATGGGTCAACTTCAATTTTTTATTTATATACACAAACTAGCACATATGCCCGTGCGTTACTACGAAAAAAATACCGGTCATTCTTATTATAAAAAGCACTTCTCAAGAAGCTTATAACCTATCTACATCCCATATTTCAACATGGCATCTCATCCGTGTCACAACTTATACTCTTTCTCGCCCTTATTGATAGTGGTTGCGATGTTTATTTGATTACAATATGTTCGGAAGTTGTTAAGGCCAAGATGATGAGCTCAGACAGGACATAAAGGCACTTGCCATTGAACATCAACATCATCATGCTCTCCCAGTCTAGCACCATCACCTACATGCCATTCTCGCTTCCGGTGCACATCTTCTTAACGAACAAGAATGCAAACTTGTCGCTAATACGTAACTTGTCCATTATATTTTACTTTTTCTTTTGATACAAAGATACATGGTCTTGACGTGTCTATATATACATGTCGTGTGGACGTACAACTTCTAACCTATTTTAATCTGATTACCTTCCTAATCTAATTAACCGGCCACATCGATAGTTGGAACTCGTAATTTAGCCAAATTGACTCCTTGATTTTTCTTTTCAAAATGGAGACAAAAAAATTAGTCTCATCCATTAATTAAACAAAACAGAATTGTCCGATTAATTAACAAAAAATCAGACGAAAACTGTCACAAACCGCTGAGGAGCACACACAGATAGCCCACGCACACCTTTACAAAGAGTGCTTTAACGAGCTAGCACACAAGCCTCATTGTGATCACTTCTTCGTAAGCAGACGTCATCGTCATCCCTAATCTCCGAGCAAGTGACTCCGACTTCGCTGTGAAGAAACGCCGACCCAACACTTACCGCAGAGGCCACGTGCCACGCAGAATACATGAAGACCCGTGTCAAAACTCAACCACGTCGAGGGAATTGATCGCTTGTTGTTACTCCCTAGAGAAAGAGAAAATGAATTGCCCATGCCTGGTTACTTTTCTAATATAATATTAAGTGGCCACCTAGATTGTTGGAACTATTCGTTGATGGCTACTGTATAGAGAAAGAAAAAGCGGACTGCGCACATATATAATTGGCCTGAGCTAACAGATAAATATAGCAAAACATGTGATTATTTATATGAGTAAGCTAGTGTATTTGGTTATCCACTTTTATTTGGTGTGTGACATTGAAAGTTCAATACCCATGCAATACATCAATTAAGAGACTCTATTTTGCAAACAAACACTCGAGTTTTTTCATCTTCAACCTGCAGTCCACCCTTATCCTGAGACACACTACACTCCACCAGTTAACTACCAGACTGCTCCCTAGGACGCATCTCCCCTCCACCCCCTTTCTTTGTCTCTCCCGACACATCTCGCCGTAGATCCGGCGCCTTCGCCTCACGCCTAGGAACCTAATCGCCCCATGAACCACGACCCCATGCCGGCGCGTGCGTGCGTCGGTTGTACGATGTGCGGCGCTCCGTCGAGCTCGCCTGCCCGCGTATTGGCCGGCGGAGTGAATAGCCGACCAGAGTCCTCCGTAGCAGGCCGTCCCGGTTTTGTTCCCCGATCGAGAGCCAAGCTCCCCGCACGCGCGACCGCCCCCACGAAGAGGCCGAGGCTGACAAGGCAGGGTCTCGCTCACCGTGCTCCAAAGGTCCATTTTTCCTTTTTTTCTTCTTAAAAATCCACTATTGCGATGCTTATCTTGCTTTCTGATGATGCATGTCTCCATTTATTAAGTGCTTACTTCTGCGGATTATAGGAGTAACAATGCTGGAGTACTTAATTGTAATACAGATGATGTGTCCTGGTGCCTTGATCATATCTTTGGCCTGAACAAGTTTTTGCATGTTTCCTGGTGCTAAATTCCACGTTTTCATGTTTCTTGGAGCATTGATTCTCAATACAGAAGATGCTAATGTTCACATTTCCATGTTTATTAGAGTATAAAAGTTCATATGATGCTATGATGCTATTTCCATGTTTTCATCTTTGTTTGCATGTGTCAGGATCTTGCTGTCTAGTGGAAAAATTGGAATAGATCGGATACATTGTTGCGACTAATAGCAGCAAAAGGACTAATGACATGCTTGTGTTTGCGACTATTCTAGAGTAATGGAGTCAAGAACAGTATCCAGCTTACTTTTTATCAACATGCTTGCATTTATTCATATATTGGGTGCATTTATTCATATTTCTTGTGTACCAATGTTCAGTGTTCTCTTGCGGAGGAGCAGGGGTCTTGCTGGGAAGGATAGTGCCGGGGAGAAGCCCCTCCAGTGATTTCGTGGGTTGCGGTTCGGCCGACGAGCTAGCTACGCAGGAGCATGGTCAACATCCACTCCCCCATCCCCTCTCTGGATGTGCTTGCTTAGATGTGTTTCTTACTCACTGCAGTCAGTTTAGTTGAATTGTAAAGAACTTGTAGTTGGAGTATAATTTGAAGAACTCATGCTGCTCTAGTTTTGCATCAAATGGACCTCGTGGGGTGATAAAATGTGACGCTGCTCTTGTAGATGATCTCATTATGCAACAATTTGAAAATAAGGAATCTGCAGGAACATGAATTACTTTTTCTCTTTACCCCTACTTTTCTACATACATGATTTGTAAACTTGCTTATTATTGTTTCACTAATTATTGCTCATGCCCTGCTCTCCTCTTTGTTGTAGGCAGCAAGATGTACGTCCAACTGAGCTTGCGAAACTAAACAATATAAAGCTAATGCAAGGGCACACTACCTTTCAAATGCCAAAAATGAACTTGGAGTTGTTTCTGCCAAAGTATAGCTGGTAAGCTTTATGTTGCTACTGAACTTGGAACTGTCAAGTTCGCATCGGTTGATTTCAGTATCTAGAAGTTGTTGCTGATGCTAGAAAATGGAATGTAAGTAATTCATGGAGTATATTCTTATTAGAAGGAACTAGTGTTTGCAGGCTACTTGAGGCAAGTAGTAGTATCACAAAAATCTTGTGTGCCATGATTTGACCTAGTTCTCTTTAGGAATTTCGTTTTCTGATAATCTGGTGTGCCTTAAGATGCTCATGTGCTATTCACCTTTTCTCTGTCTCCCCCCTTGCTTCCCTCAAATTTATTAATCTACTTTACAAACGAGAAGCAATTTGGTTTACCCAAATATTTCCAAAGAAATCATTGCTGATATTTTCTATCAACCTTCCTTTCTTTGGTTAAGCGTTTATAGTTTTTTTTTGTGAGAACGCTATTTATAGATCGCAGTCCTATATTATTGCTCTTTGGTCATGTATGGTGCAGTTGTTTGTATAGTCGATCTTTACATCTGACTCCATAACTGCCAATGTATGCAGTTGTTTTATGCCAAGAACTGAACCACCGAAGGTTCTGAACGAATCAAGTAAACAAATTCCTTTTGTGTACTACCATGTACCGATTTCTCAATAACATTGCTCTATATATTTCTAGTATGCAACGCAGAGAAATCTATATACTGTTATATATTCTTTTTCTGTAAGTTTGAACTCTCAAGTTTGTTGTGGAGCATGCTTTGACAATGTGGTCCAACCTGGCATTTGGTGAACTCTCAAGTTGATTGTGGACTATATATATTTTTTTTAAACGAAGGCAAAAGATTTGCCTCATCCATTAATTGAGCAGAAGAGAATATGGTCATGTTTGAGTACTACTAGCTTGGGTACTCTTCTTACTCCTCTATGGTCATGACATTCTTGTCTATTCCCACATGGAATAAGCCTATTTTATCCTGTTTGAATTCTTACTCCACTTTACACTATAGTTTGAATTCTTATCAGTTTGAGTTCATCAAGCTCTGTTTACAAACTGGATGTATATCTTGTGCAGGAGTACCTGCTGCTGATCCGAAGTCTGAGGAGGAAGAAGATGGAGCTGCACTTGAAGATCCGGAGGCAAGAGGAGGAAGAAGATGGCGCAAGATCCTGCTCGGAGGCAGAGGATGAATCGGAGGTGTGGAGGAGGAGCTGGCCTTGCTTGGAGAAGAGGCTCTTCCTCCAGCATGCGAGTTGCTTGCTTGCTGCTGAGGGCAATCTCGAGCGACCTGGAGCTACTGCTGAGGTGATCTGGAGCTGCTGGTGCGGGCGACCCGGGGAGGCGATCCGGAGAGGCGAGCGAAGTGAGGTGCGACGTGAGCTGATCAGGAGAGATGCGAGGCGAGCGATATGGAGGGTGTGTGAAGCGGGTGATGGGCCAAGGCCCAAAACATACCCAGCGTTGGTTTCTTTTTTATTTGGACACCACCCAACGTTGGTTTCTGGAGTGCTATCGAAGGGAATTGAAGGATGTACGGGGTACGGAATGGAATGTACGAAAAAGGACCGATGAGCCAAAAAAAGTGGAGAAACAATCCTCCCTTTAATATAATATTATATATATATGGAAAATACCTTCTACTATCGAGTGTTGTTATTTTCATGTCTTATATACTATTATGTGATAGTATATATACTAATTTATCACTTTCGATATGTTCATATATATATATAAGATACTGCAAAGTGTGGTACATGTAAAAAATTAAAGTTGACTCATAGTTTTTTCACATTATGAAATATGTACATATTTGCACGTAAAGGTGAAAAAGTGAGTATGCTAAAAAATATGATACATACTATAAAAAAAGTAGTATATATATTATCAAAATATACTTATAAACTACGTACTACGCGTACATACTTTCCGATGCGATAGATACTATCTACTACATACTAAACAAAAGTAGGAGTAACTACACCCGGTTGTACGAAACATTTGTCTACTTTATATATATGGAAAATACATCCTACGACCGGATTTAGTTACTCTCATGTCTCATATACTATCATGTGGTAATATATATATACTATTTTATTATTTTTAGTATGTTCATATATTATATTTAAGATACTTCAAAGTGAATTATATGAAAAAAATTGCAAGTTGACTCATATTTTTATTATATTTATAAAATACGTACATATTTGTATGTAAAAAAATATATGCTCAAAATATGAGATATACTACCAAATTTTTTGTATATATATTACCTAAATATTCTTATATACTACATACTACGTGTACATATACTTCGGAATGATAGATATTACATATAGCATACGAAACAAAAGTAGGAGTAACTACACCCGGTCGTACCTATATATATCTATATATATCTATCTATATCTATCTATATATATATATATATATATATATATAGACACACACATATGTCCGTGGGTTGCAACGGAGAAGAAAATATATGCATATACATATACTTCGGAATGATAGATATTACATATAGCATACGAAACAAAAGTAGGAGTAACTACACCCGGTCGTACCTATATATATATATATATATATATATATATATATATATATAGAGACACACACATATGTCTGTGGGTTGCAACGGAGAAGAAAATATATGCATACTTAAATTTAGGAAACATGGATGTGCAAACACAACATATCAACTAATTGAGCAGTGACACACTCAATTGCCCTAAGACACCCCATTATATTTGAAGTTATAATTATATGTATTAGCCCTAAATCTAGATTGTGAATATGCAGTTGATGACGTTGATGAACATACAACATGGTCAAGTTAAACATTGTCTGGTCGCAATTATATATTAAATTATATCATACTCCCACATTCTCATAATATACCGTCCATCTCATGTTGAAGTATCCAAAGTATTCGAGTTAATTTCTTTTTTTTGAAAAATACAGAGTAAAATCTTTCCTTCTCATTTGTAATAAAACAATGATGTGTCTGTTTTTCTAGGGATAATCAGCATCCAATCTTCATCCTTCATTGATTCCTGGAGCGGTTATTGATTTATCATACAACTTGTAAATCATATATAAATTAACAGAATTTAGCGTGAGAAAATGGGAAGCGACTATTTAGTTTGGTATTATCAACCCTTTCGTCCGGATTTGAAGGGCTCGAGAGCCAAAACTATACTACCAAGAGATTACCTAGAGTGAATATTAAATGCATCTAAAGACTGCATGAAGAAACAATCTTGACATAAATATTATATTTTGGCTGCCACGTGGAGTAATTGGGTCAGCATACAATGCACCAATTAGAGAAAAGAAAACGTATCACATCCATTGACCGGTACTATGTAACGATCTGCTCGAGATATCAAATCAAGCATTTTTATCGAACGACAACCAACATACTAATAATTTGTTCTCAATTTTAAAAAGTGCTAGGAGAATTTCATAAAATATTTTCGTTTTGAAACAAAACTACATAATTTTAGAAAGTCTTATTTTTCGGTTTTGTGCAAATAGTTTCACAATAGTTTAAAACAATTTTGTTGAAAAAAATGTTCACATTTTCAAATAGTTTTTCGTTGTCATTTTCAATTTGGTTCTGTTTTTAAAACAATATTTGTGATTCCCAAAAAATATTTGAGTCTTTAATTTTTTTAACATATTTCGAAAATGTTTTTATTTCAAAACTATTAACTTTTATGAAAAAAAAAATCACGTTTGAAATTCAAATTAATTGTTTTCCTGTCTATAGTTTATATAACCCGAGCTGCAAGTTTTAGACAACAAATCAAAGAATTACAATGGCTAGGGATGTAACTAACACATGAGAGGTAGTGTGCTCGATCCCACTCACGCACAATCTTTTGTGAGCTGTTTTTATGTTTTACCGCTGCCGTTCTGTTCTTCTAGAATGACGCTGCAAACATCACACTAAATGCATTTGGTCGCTCTGGCCAGCAGCGCGGGCATAGGAGCTGCTGGTCCCTTGGTTCGAGTTCTCTAGGGGCGCTTTTAGTTTTCCTTTTTGTATTTTGCACGAAACGGTTAGTCCCACTACGGCCGAAAAATCATCTAGCCCCTACTACAAACCAAAAAAGTGGAGAACATTTCTCCATTTAATATTAGAATAGATAGAGATATACTAGTACAAATGTCCGTACGTTGCAACAGGCGAAATTTTTGACCATGCTCCACGTGGCATTACAACACTTCTCACATCCTAATGGCGTTTGTCATGACCTAATTTTGCCTTGCCCTTCCATCCGTTGAAATAGTAGCTGTGCATGGTAATTTATTTTATTTTTTATTGTTCAAAAAAACACAGATTTATTTGAAAATGTGTTTAAAAAAATCTGAACATTAATTCATTCATTTTTTTGTGACGAACATTTTCTGGAAAAATATATTTCATTTTTTGGGGGGGGGGCTTGGCCCAAGCAGAAAGACTTGACCCCCCTGGCATTACAACACTTCTCATATCCTAATGGCGTTTGTCATGACCTAATTTAGCTTTGCCCTTCCATCCGTTGAAATAGTAGCTGTGCATGGCAACTTATTTTATTTTTTCTTGTTCAAAAAAACACGGATTTATTTGAAAATGTGTTTAAAAAAATCTGAACATTAATTCATTCAATTTTTTGTGACGAACATTTTCTGGAAAAATATATTTCACATTTTTGGGGGGGCTTGGCCCAAGCAAAAAGACTTGACCCCCCCCCCCCCCCGGCATTACAACACTTCTCATATCCTAATGGCGTTTGTCATGACCTAATTTAGCTTTGCCCTTCCATCCGTTAAAATAGTAGCTGTGCATGGCAAATTTTTTTATTGTTCAAAAAAACACGGATTTATTTGAAAATGTGTTTAAAAAATTCTGAACATTAATTCATTCAATTTTTTGTGACGAACATTTTCTGGAAAAATATATTTCACATTTTTGGGGGGGCTTGGCCCAAGCAAAAAGACTTGACCCCCCCCCCCCCCCCCCGCGGCATTACAACACTTCTCATATCCTAATGGCGTTTGTCATGACCTAATTTAGCTTTGCCCTTCCATCCGTTAAAATAGTAGCTGTGCATGGCAAATTTTTTTATTGTTCAAAAAAACACGGATTTATTTGAAAATGTGTTTAAAAAATTCTGAACATTAATTCATTCAATTTTTTGTGACGAACATTTTCTGGAAAAATATATTTCATTTTTTTGGGGGGGGGGGGGGGCTTGGCCCAAGCACATAAACAACACGTACTCTCTCTCTCTAAAATTCAGACAAAGCGCTGAAATCAATCAAAAACATATGAATACAACCAACTTGTCCTGCTCTGTTTTTTACAGCTCCGTTAGGAAGCGAAGTTTTTGGAAAACCCAAGTATTCCAATACTACAGTTTTTATGCCGATGACAACAAAGATTGTAGTATGTGAAAACTGATGTTTTTAAGTATTATCTAGATAGTGCCGTGTTTGGTAATCAGAGTATATAGTGTTGTATTTACTGATTGTATGAGAGAACTTTTGCTGTGTTTCTCAGTTTTTTAAAAAGAGGTCCTGGCCTCTTTTTTTAATACAGCGAAAATACCATGGTTTTGTGCATACTATGGTTTATAATACTGCAACTTTAACTAGAGCCAAACACTTCAAAGTATTTGAAACCATAGTTTTCCAAAATACCGTGGTATTCTTGAAATACTTTGAAAATACTTTGCAAAATACTTTGCAACCAAACCCATCCTCACTGTTTCTAAATGTAGTCAAGACCTCACCTTAATACAATACCAATACATCCATTTCCATCAAGATGGACAATGCTAACATAAACAGAACATAATGTGACTAAGCGGCAATGAATGCACTATCAACGAATCATTTCAGTTGAAACATTTGAACTCCGAAGTCTGAAACTCTGTCATCATCCTGTAAAGATTTGAGTCCCTGTAAAAGCAGCAGGATTTTTTCCTATGAGAAGTACTTCCGCTCGGCCACACAAATATAGAAAATATGGTAAAAGCAGCCCCAGCTCAAGGTAATCCATCCACGCATGTGTACTTCAGAAGGAAGCGATGCCTTTCTGAACATGGGGATGTACAGATAGTACAAATCAACCTAAACAGGCCATGCAATATACAACACCAAATCCGGCAAGGTGGACGTATAGTAATAAGGGTACCTACTCATGAACCTAGTAATCAATGGATCAGTGGTACAATTTTTCTCAGAGCTCATGAGTTTCAACTCCTTTACAACAACTATTGTGATGTATTGTTATGTCTTTCTCACCTTAATCTGTAAGGTAATTGACTCAAGTGTGATGAATCTAAAAACGATAATAATGCACTGGAGCTTCTGGTAGGAGATCAAATTGCAAAGCTTGAGTCTCGAATCAGTTGCAAGTCAGAGACACGTAGGGTCCTTCATTCACATTAGACTACAAAAATTAATTGTCACAAAACCTGAAACCCGACTCAATCTGAGTGTACTTCTACCATTCATCTGCTGGATAACAAACTTTGTTCTCTCCACAACTCATATATAATTAGGATGCATAAATGACAAACTAAACACCAAAATTTGTGGTCAGTATATTAGCAACAAATCATTAATATGCAGACCGTTTTGACAATAAAACAATAATACGTTTTATTTTTCTTCATGGTTAATTTCGTGACAGCTCACAAATAAGGTGCAGATGTCACATCCACAAATCAAACAAATCAGGCATATTTTTGTACAAAATTCTCTACTTGCAACTTTTTCCTAGGTCAGTGTTGCTAACATGATAAATTATCCGACCACGTGAAATGGAGCTCTCCAGAGTTGTTTACGCCAATAATTTTCCGCAAACATGTGCCCATTATCCTCTTAAGTAAATTCAAAAAATATCATTTCTACACTTATATACATCTTATAGTTTGCATTATCCTCTTATAGTCATGCTTGGCAGCTTATGCATTGTGCTACTGCAAATTCTGTCGGGATAATGTAATGCATCCCAGTTTCAGATAGTGTGTTTAGCTCTATAACAGATGGCCCAATATGATTGAATTAATTTATTAGCACTTGGCAGTCACTAAATCATGAAAAATAACACTGTTCTTAAACGAGAAGAATAGAAGAGGCAAGTACTGAATTTCTAACCTTCAGGTTCTCTATGCCACAATATATGACCTCGGAAGAAGCAGGAAGTTAGCCTGCAGGAAGCATGCCACGACCATCAGGTGCAGCACATACATCACCTCATACCAAGCATCCGCCACCCCCATGGATTCCTTATGTAATCAAATTATGAATTAACTGTGTGCATCTTTTATCTTAGCCTCAGCTCTGAACATAGATGTAACTTTTACCACCTCAGCATTGTCTTCCTTGTTAGGACAGATCACTACATGCAATGTCACACATGATTAATCAGTCATAAAGGATTATCTGAAAAATAGACCAAAACATTGTAGGATTGGATAGCACATTTCTTTCACCAGGCGTGCTTTCCCATGAGTTAAATCCAGATTGTAGCACAAGGAACAAAAAAGTTGTGACAGTAGCCTAAATTACAGCCTGTGTGCCAACCTAAGAAAGGGACATAAGAAGCTTCAGATGGTAGCCTAAGTTACGACCACATTAGTAATAGAACAGTGATGATGCTACTTTTGAACCAACCTAAGAAGGGGACATAAGATATTAAAAAATTCAGGGACTCAAATGGAAACAAAATATAATGATAATTATGAAATTCAAAGAGAGCAGTGGACTGAGTTAAAATTGACAACATGTCCTCCTCCAATCAATTAATTATATTCCAAACTGGAAAATAGCTCCCAGCTTGGGTATCAGTTTTGATTCTACTCTGCATCTATTACAATTTGCATTCTAATTCACGCATTAGCTTGGGTAAGATTTTGCACGAATCAATCTTTTAAGCACACTTATAATTGGCACATTTCTGAAATAGAACTCAAACAACTGAGAAATTATAGGATGATAGAAAATGTAACTAAACAACAACGTAAACAGAAATAATACAGAGAGGCATCAATTCATTTGGGTCAAAAACTCAAAATGTAGACCAGAATCTGCATGAACATCCTATTTTATGTGTCTGTTTGATGAGAAATGCTAATATAAAGGAAGAACAATACCATACCAGTGCATGGAGATGACACACCCACCACGCAAATCACCAAAGCCGATCTCCTAAATCCTGATTGTCATCGTTGGGACTACGATTGGCCGCTTTCTTTGCCTGCGGGCACGCTGGTGACCCTGGTCCTTGTCCATGGTATCAATCCACACGTCATAGTCAGTCGCCTGCTCCACAGCAATTGCAAATATTTATGAAATAAAATACAGTAAATTAGCAAACAATGTTTTATTAGAATGATAATGAAGATACAAATTTGACCTAAAAATGATCTAAGCCCTCACATTTTATTATGGCAGTTTAGTATTATGTTTTCCTTTCTATGATAATGGCAGGTAAACATCTTGTCCCGATATTATGCATACATCCAGTATGACTCTCAATCATACTTTCAGGGACAAATTGTTGTTGTAGTTGTAATATCCAAGCCTAGTCACTAGAATTAGAAGATGATGTTAGGTTGATCTCCAGCCGGTTGAGCCCAACGGCTCAACGGGCCCCTTGGCTGCGCCCTGATCGGGGGCGCCCAACCCTCATATGGTTGGTGGGCCCCTGTTGCCAGCGCTATATAAAGAGGTGGGAAGCCGGCCGCACGGGTTACGAGGTTGAACGTGCGTCAGACTCACCCCACCGACAACCCAAATCCGATCTAGGGTTAGAGCTAGGCACGGCAAGCACCACCGCCGCCACAGACGCAGCACCGCCACCACTCACTCATCACCACCGCCCCGCGATGACATGGAAGGTGGTTCAAGCTCCTCTGGGCAGGGAGCAGGTAATCCTCTCATCCTCCACCCCTCTACCGGTATCATCTATCCTAGTCGATCTTGTAAGTCAATCAATGGTATCAGAGCACCTAGGATCTAGATGGTATTTTCGGTAGAAAGCAAAGAAAAGCAACTTTTTACTTTTCTATTTTCTAGACAATTTTCGTTGGAATAAAATGACTAGATACAACTATGTTTAATTCTGCCCAAAACTAGACAAAAACTGTTAAAAAACAAACCAAACTGCAGCTGGGCCGCCCTCGGCCCAGCGCGCCAGCCAGCCAGGGCCCAACGGCGACTTTTGGCCCACTTGGCCCGGAGCTGCTTAGGTTTTTCCATGTGGCCGTCGGATCACTGGATAGATCATCCAACGACCGAGCGTACAGATCGGGGCACCAAAAGTGGCTCAGCCGTCGGTGGGGGGGAACCCTATCTCATTTCCCTCCCGACGCGCCGCTCTCCCTCTGTAGAGCGTTCCTGCGCCCGCTGGCCACGTCGACAGCGAGGAGGTGCCATGCCACCCGCCGGCCGCCAGCCACCGGCGACGAGCCACCGCTCGCTCTCCACTCTCTTCCTTTCCCCTTTCTCTGCCTCCTCGGTGGGAGCATGGGGCTGCGCCCCAGTTGCCCGTCCCGGCCACCGGTGGCGGCGCCAAAAGGGGGCCACCGTGCCGTCTTTCTCCCGCACTGGCGGCTATGCCGGCTGCCAGCGACGGCGTCGGACGTCCGGGCCGCGCAAGCCCCTTTCCCTTTTCTGCTTTTCTCCACTTTCTCCACCCACCACCAACCCGCTGAGAGCAGAGGCAGTGGAGATACTGAAGGCAGCACCGTGGCCATTCCCCTCGCCGGCTGCGCGTCCCCTTGCGGTGGGCGCGCCACTGTCGAGCGGTTTGGCTATAGGGCTCTTTGCCCCTTGTGGGGTTGCGTTCTTCGTCCCCGCACCTCGGCTTGCCGATGCGTGTGGGGATCGAGAGGAACAGGCGCGGCTGGAACGACGACGCTCTTTTCCGGAAAGGATTCCGGTGAATTTGTTCTTTTGTGTTTTCTTTGCCCTGCTAGGGTTCTTTGGGGGATGGAGGGGATTTGAAAACCGCCATTCACATTCTCAACAGAGTGCCAAGCAAGTCGGTGCCCAAAACACCGTACGAGCTTTGGACGGGAAGAGTGCCCTCTTTAAAACACTTCAGGGTGTGGGGGTGCCCCGCTGAGGCCAAAATGTTTAATCCAAACATTGCAAAGTTAGATCCCAAAACAGTGAGTTGCCACTTCATTGGCTATCCAGACAGATCAAAAGTTTTTCGTTTCTACTGCCCAGACAGATATACAAAGTTTGTAGAAACGAGACACGCGGTCTTCTTAGAGGACGAAATGATGAGGGGGAGCATGGTAGCTCGGAAAATTGATCTTGAGGAGAAGAGGGTGCATGCACCTAATCCGATGATTCAGGAGCCATTTTTCTCACTATCAGCTGTAACTCCACCCATGACAACTATGGGGGAAGACCCGGAACCTGTCCGCCAGGAGCCGACTGAACCCGCTGTTGAGCATGAAAGGGAGGTACAACAGTCAACAGTAGAAGATGTGCCGCAAGTTGAGGCACTTAGAAGATCTAATAGAACAAGAAGATCTGCTATTTCTACTGATTATAAAGTTTATAATACAGAAATGGTTCATATGGAAGGTGATCCCGCTACATATGAAGAAGCCATTAAAAGCCCTAACTCATCAAAATGGCTACAAGCAATGGAAGATGAGATGAATTCTATGAGTTCCAAAGATGTTTGGGACTTAGTGGAAATTCCTAAAGGAGCCAAAACAGTAGGCTGCAAATGGGTCTACAAAACCATGTATGATCCTAGTGGCAATGTAGAAAAGTATAAAGCAAGACTTGTAGCTAAAGGATTTACACAAAGAGAAGGCATAGATTACAATGAGACTTTTTCTCCAGTCTCATGTAAGGATTCCTTCAGAATCATAATGGCATTAGTTGCTCATTTTGATTTAGAGTTACATCAAATGGATGTCAAGACGGCATTTCTGAACGGTGATTTAAAAGAAAAGGTCTACATGAAACAACCCAAGGGTTTTATCATGGAAGGCAAGGAAAGTATGGGATGCCGCCTAAAGAAATCCATTTATGGATTAAGACAAGCCTCTAGACAGTGGTATCTGAAGTTTAATCAAATGGTTAAAAGTTTTGGGTTCAAAGAAAATATTGAGGATAATTGCATTTATGCAAAGTTTAAAAATGGGAAATATATTTTCCTAATCTTGTATGTGGATGATATCCTGCTTGCTAGCAGTGATGTTAGTCTACTACTGGAGACAAAGAAGTTCTTATCCTCAAATTTTGATATCACAGATCTCGGTGAAGCATCCTATGTTTTGGGCATAGAAATTCACCGAGATAGGGACAGTGGAGTCTTAGGACTATCGCAGAAGGCATATTTGGAGAAGGTTCTTCAAAAGTATAATATGCATGCGAGTAAAGCCACACCTGCTCCTATAGTCAAGGGCGATAGTTTTGGGAAATTCCAATGTCCCAAAAACCAGTACGAGATCGATCTCATGAAACCAGTACCATATGCTTCGGTCGTTGAAAGCTTACAGTATGCACAAGTGTGCACCCGTCCTGACTTAGCTTTTGTTACCGGGGTACTCGATAGATATCAAGAGAATCCAGGCATGGAGCACTGGAAGATGGCAAAGAAGGCATTGCATTATGCGCAAGGCACGAAGCACTACATGCTAACATACAGGAGGTCTGACTCCCTAGAGATAAAAGGGTATTCAGACGCAGATTTTGCGGGGGACAGAGATGATAGAAAATCCACGTCAGGATACGTCTTCACTCTCGCGGGAGGGGCTATTTCGTGGAAAAGCTCCAAACAGTCAATAGTTGCATCATCCACGATGTATGCAGAATTCATAGCATGCTTCGAAGCCATGGGGCGGGCGATATGGCTAAAGAAATTTGTACCCGACTTGAAAGTGGTAGATTGTATTCACAAACCACTAAAGATGTACTGTGACAACCAGCCCGCAGTATTTTATGCTCACAACAACAAGTCGAGTAATGCTGCCAAAACAATAGAGATAAAGTACTATGTTATGAAAGATAAAATCCAGGATCACACTATCAGTCTCGAGCATATAAAGACAAAGGATATGCTTGCGGATCCGCTAATGAAAGGCTTACCACCCAATGTGTTCAAGGAACACTTAGCCGGCATGGGTTTAAGGGAAAGCCTATGATTTCTGGATTATGAGAGGCCCAAAAAGAACAGAATTTGTTTCTGAACAAAAACTATGTTGTAGTTGTATGATTCTATCGGCAATCAAGCTGTGACGATGAGACATGCTCAATGTATCAATATGCGATGAAACGAATAAGCTAGAAAGTAAAAATAAAAGTAAAAGATGAGATCAAGGGGGAGAATGTTAGGTTGATCTCCAGCCAACGGCTCAACGGGCCCCTTGGCTGCGCCCTGATCGGGGGCGTCCAACCCTCATATGGTTGGTGGGCCCCTGTTGCCAGCGCTATATAAAGAGGTGGGAAGCCGGCCGCACGGGTTACGAGGTTGAACGTGCGTCAGACTCACCCCACCGACAGCCCAAATCCGATCTAGGGTTAGCGCTAGGCACGGGAAGCACCACCGCCGCCGCACACGCAGCACCGCCACCACTCACTCATCACCACCGCCCCGCGACGACATGGAAGGTGGTTCAAGCTCCTCTGGGCAGGGAGCAGGTAATCCTTTCATCCTCCATCCCTCTACCGGTATCATCTATCCTAGTCGATCTTGTAAGTCAATCAGATGAAACATAAGTAGCAATAGGAAATGCTTTTGATAGTTCACACCAATAAAGATTCATGTACACCATGGTTACTTATAAACTGACTCATACCATAGTCCAGTGTATAGCTCAGATCAACATGAAACTACATGAGGCTGCAATTTCAACCAGAGAAATATAATCAAAGGTGGAAAATTAATGGGGAAGAGAGACAAAATGTACCTTATGTGTGAGAAAGAGAGGAGGCAGGGGATGACGAAGATGCAGAGAGCCCAGGAGATTAGGGAAAGAAAAGAGATGGCTGAGGAGATAAGGCACGCGAAGGGAACAGACAAAGCCAACGAAGGCGACGGGCGTTGCACGACCCCGAGCGCCTCAGGCCGCGAGGGAGGAGAGCTCCCTCAATCCCGGCGCCTCCGCGCGCCCGAGCTCCACCTCACACCGATGGCCGGCGAACAGCTGCAGCATGACCACCGTCGCACCTCACCGCTCTCTTCTCTCTCCCCCGGCCTTCCATCTCCTTCCTCCCGTCCTCCCTTTCTCTCCCGCTCATCTCTCTTATCTGACAGGTACACGCCATGGCGCGCCGGCCAGGCGTCATGCTCCAAGCTCCGCCGCTTCGGCCGCCCCCGCGCACCACTTCGCCCGCAGCCGCGTGGCAGCGCACTCCGCTTCGGCCCAGCCGTCCGTGTCGCCGCGCCGTCCCTTCCCGCTGGCCTCCCGCACCGCCCCGCGTCGGCCCGGCCGTCTGCGTGGTCACGCCCGTCCACGCCCGGACCTCTCCGCGTCGGCGACAAGGCCCATTCGGGGTCTCCTCTGTTAGAATAAGCCACGGCGTCTTGTGGTCGGCCTCGTCGAATGCGTCGACACACGTGTGGGACGTGCAGGACGCAATAAAAGCATGACGAGTGTCGTATCCAGATTGTACGTAGTCATGGCGGGTATGCCCTGTGTGTGGCGTGGTAGTAGCTAGGACGTTAGTAGCGGTGGCGTGATAGTAGCCGGGTCACGATCTGTTGCAAGGTCGCGTCCTGCGCGTGAGCGCGTCGTGGGCATGCAGCAGGACGGAGTGGGCTGCGGGTGTACGAGAACCAGTCCTGGAAATAAACTCTGTAGACTGCTTGATGGTTGCGAGCCGAGCGAACACAGAGAAAGAAAAAAGTCCTTGACGTTTGTCGCCGGAGTGGGCGTCCGTTGCCGGGCAAAAATCGTCTCCTCGTGTTCTTGTGATTGTCTGGCAATTCTCGGTTCCAACATCCTCCAGCTCAATCGCCTCCTCGCCTCGCTCACGTGGTCTGCAGCGAACGCCCGTTGTGACGCGCGAGTGCCCTCGTCCTCACCTAGGACCGACGCCCCCGCCCTCCCCGGGACCGGCACCGTCGTCCCTCGCCTCGCTCACGCCCGTCGCTGCGAAAGGAAGCATGCGGATAAGATAGAAGAAAGGATCGCGGACAAAAATTTTACAAATGTAGGGGTGTTTTTTGTAAAAACGAAGCGTTTTCTCATGAACCCACTTAAAACAGGACCGCGGGTTAAATACTCAGAAACGCAAGGATTTTTATGCAAAAACGCCGCGATGTACGATCAGGAGCTATCGAAGCTTTATTATAATATATATAAAATAAATAATAATTACAAAAAATAAAATAGATATATATATAGGAAAATACATCCTACGACCGGGTGTAGTTACTCCCATGTCTCATATACTATCATGTGGTAGTATATATACCACCTTATTATTTTTAGTATGTTCATATACTATATTTAAGATATTCCAAAGTGAATTCTATGGAAAAAAATTGCAAGTTGACTCATATTTTTATTATATTTATAAAATACATACATATTTGTACGTAAAAAAGTATATGCTCAAAATATGAGACATACTATCAAAAAAATTGTATATACTATCTAAATATTCTTATATACTACATACTACGTGTACATACATTTCAAAATGATAGATACTACCTATAGCATACGAAACAAAAGTGAGAGTAACTACACCCGGTCGTACCAAATATTTGTTCATATATATATTATTATTATATATACTAAAAAAATATGCCCGTGCGTTACAACGGAAGAAATAAATCCTCTTACGCCCCTAGCAACCCATTCTATTGTGTTAGCTATTTCTCCTCTTTGTCATCATCGTGAATGATGCTCATATTGTCCATGTATTCATGACGATCGTGATTAATGCCAAGGCGATGTGCTTTTCATCATACTTTGATGCATGTCAAGGAACTCTTAATGCATACTCATCACCAAAATTAGAAATAGTGAAGTCTGACATGCAAGGTAGGTATAAGTTCATGTTCAAACATTTCATCAAGCATCTAGAAGAAATGTAAATAAAATTGTACCCAAAATATTTTAACTAATCAAAACAAGATATGAAACATCATTTGAATCAAAAGCAAATTAAAAGAAAGTCAAGGAAATTTATTTTGTTAAAGGCCAGTGCTGGGCGCGGGCGCGCCGCCTAAATTTGAACCGGTCGTCAGCCAGCCACCCGAGTCAGAACGGTCAAACCCTCCGTACACGCTGCACAATCTCTTTTCTTCCTTCCCCGATGCCATCTTTTCCAAGAAAAAAATTCAACGGCCGTTGACGATCGACATGCCCCGTCCCGAAGCATCGTCCCCGGATGCGTCTGGCATGTAGCTGCCCGCGCCTCGGTCGCCGTGCTCACCGCTGGTCGCCGCACCCATCGCCATTGTCTCCTGCGTTGCTCCCCGGCTACGCGCGTGCAGCAGTGTGCGTCCATGGTTGTAGCGAAAACACATGCAGGTTCTAACAAAAAACTCACCGGTGCTGCCGCACCCATCGCAGTCATAGCACCGCCATGATGTCGGCCGCAACTCACACCATCGTCAACATGTCGCACTGGTTAAAGCTTATTTCCATGCCGGTTGCACTGGTTTTTCCATGCCGGAACTTTTGCCGCGCCAGCAGTTGGTGTTGCTGTTTACAACTTCTGCTTAGCCGGTTCCAGCAAATGCCTCATGCACAGCCCTTCCTTGCATGCGAATAGCATGCTGCCCCACAATCCTGAAATATCTTCCTTTGATAGTCAAGTGTCATGGAATGTGCACGTACATCCTTGACATCCGATGCCAGCCCTCTTGTCCACTTTCATGGTCCTGACGTATATATATATAGATAGATGGAAATTGCTTTGAATGTGGGACTATCGCTCAGTTGGTTGTCCCTAAGCGTTACCTATATATATTTTACTCACGTGGCATGTGCCCTAGAAAAAGGCCTAGCAATGCAACTATTTTGATACACCCAGCAGTGCAGTTTTTAAGCCCAACAGTGTAGCTATGTCGGCCAATACTGGCAGATTAGAGTGAAGCACGTCGTACAAAACCAGACAAACGATGACAACGTACTAAGCAAAGAAAATTGACGTTGTATCAATTAGTAACACCTCATGTATCTAAAAAATCATCTCAAGAAAATTAAACGGGACGAAACCAAGAGTATCACTTTACTTTATTAGTAGGTATAAATTAGTAGGTAGGTACCAGTGAATGTGTCCGTGCGTTGCAGCGGAAGACAAGACGTTCATCAAAATTTCCATCAGTGTGCATGAAGGTCTAAAAGGAATGCATATCACCCATGCATTAATTATGAAACGAGAAAACAAATAGCACATGATACCCGGTGTATCCCAACCTTCACGTCGCCTCTGCTCTGGCAATCCGAGGGAACCCCCGCCGGTGCCACCACCCCTCACTCCCTCCAACTACCCCCGTCTCGCCGCTGCCTGAGGAACCCGACAACAAAGCCCGGGCAGGCTCGAGGGAGGATGGTGGTGGGTCATCTTGCCGAGTGGCCCAACGCGCAGATCTCGACCGCTCGGGTGCGGTTCGGCGATGGTTGGCGTCGCAGAGGCTGCTTCGAATGCTCGACGGCATGGTCTGGCGGTGTTGGTCCCTCATCAGAGGTGGTTGGCGTGTCGCAGAAGAGCAACGGTAGACACGATGGTGGGCTCCTTTGGTGGGCGGTGTTGTCGTCCTACCGGCCTGAGCCGGGTGCTGTTCGCGGTGGAGCAGGTGGTAGCAGGCGCTGGCAGCGCGGCTGTGCCTCGCTGGAGCAGGCAAACTGGGGCGGCGACCCTAGTCATGATGGTGTCTCCTTTCTCTCTCCCTCTTCCGGGGTTTGGGCGGAGAGGTGTTATGGCCAACCGCCATGGGTCCGGCTCCCAGATCCATTGGTGATGGCGCTTGAGGAGCATCTGTGGCAGCACCAGGGCGCCCTTGGGTGTCGAACCGCTCCTTCCTTGGCTAGTGGAGCTATGATGGTGGGGGAGCCATAGTTCTGGATGGCGGCATGGCGGCGGCGCCTAGGTGGTTGTGCTCCGGTGGTCGTGGAGATTGGCCTCCGGCCTTCGAGGCAGTCTCCCTACTCAGCTCACTGCGCCATGATGCTTCGTCTTCCCTTGTGTGGCTCGGCGGTGAAGGAGGTGCTTCAGAAGAATGTCTTGTGCTGGCTTGGTCTGCGCCGATGTTGGTGGCGCCATCGGGCGTTGCATTCCTTCCTGAAGGCCTTATCATTGAGCTACCTCTATCGCTACAAGTGTCATGTATCCGGGTTAAAATCCAAGCTCTATTGGAGCGGGCGGTGGCGACACCTGTGTTGTTACCTTTTTGGAGTCACCGCCTTGGGGTCCTTGACACCTGTGGAGCCGTGGGTTTTTCAACAGTAGTGCAAGGTTGCCTTGCGGCTAGGACAGTGGATGCAGGAGCGGCGGCTTCGGACGGTGGATGTATGTCGAGGCGGCGGCCTCGGCAGTCGTGCAACGGCAGCTCTATGAGGTAGACGTGCGGCTCTGCATGGCATGGGTGATGGCTTTTTGCCATGAGGGTGGCAAGTTTGCCGGTCCGGTCGTGGGGTGTTTGCACGGTCGTCTCTTAATCAATAATGTGGTCGGGGTATTTATACGGTCGTCCCTTAATCAATCGTGTGATCTGTTTTTTTGGACACGGTTGTCCCTTAATCAATCGTATGATGTGTAAGTGTGTGTGGTTTTTTTGCCGTTTTTCTTGAATTAACCCTGCATTATATCGGGTTTTCGCCCGGTTATCCAGGATTAACCGGACAATTATTTTCTTCTTAATGAAATGCATGAACCCCTGCAAAATTATGAGACGAGCCCTATTACTTTCTTGGGTATTTTTATGCTAGTGGGACACTTAGAGCAGTTCGGGCAGTCCAAACAAAAATAAAATAAAGTCTTCAATCAGAAATGAAGAAGATATTATATGTTGAAAAATGCACAATATTTTTTTGTTAGTTTATCTAATCTACCATCTCCCGTTTCAGATCTCACCCTTGAAATTTTTTATTAGCTCCCCAAATTATTAAATGAGCCAATTAACGGAGACGTGCAAAGTCCATTTTCAATGTCTCTATCTCCAAATAAAAATGAAAAAAGTATAATATATACACACACATTATTTTCTGTTCATTGTCCTAATCCTCCATGTTTCATCTTCCTTTTATGATCTCACCACTGAAATTTTATTTACCTCTCGTGATTATTAAATAACCCAACTAATGAAGACATCCAAAATCTTTCTAAAAAAATAATACGGTGCAGGCGGCTTTTTTTTAGATGGACTATCACAACGGTTCCGTAGGAGCACTGCTGCACTGGCCGCACCATAACATCGCCGGGTAAAAACATATATAATCAGAAATAACCAAGACCCTCACTTTCTTTCTTCACGCATACCCGGCGGCCAGCAGACCAAGGACTCACCGCTGTGCAGGGAGCTAGAGATACGGCACCAGCCGGACGGGCCCATGCGCGGCAACATGGGCGCCCTCGTCGCAGGAGCGCGTCCATGGCGAAGATGGCATCAGCCGGATGCCGCGCTGTGAAACAACTGAATGTGAAAGGGGTGGTGCAGGCTCACCGGCCTAGGCAGGGGAACACAATTTGTTTTAGTAAACTATATACAGCCTGGGAGAGATGGAAGAAACAGTTTCATGGGATAAATAAATTGACCTACCAAATATCTACAAACACCAACCCAGCTTTGTTGGTTGGCAGGACGAGTCTCTCTCGCTAGAGTAGCCCAGCTCGGCCCACGATGGACGAAAAAAGGAGCTACGACCCAGGCAGAATACAGACGGAATTTTAGTACCACTTCAGATAGAAAAAAAATCACCTAAACCGCTAAACGGGACAAAACCAAAAATATCATCTTGCTTTATTAGTAGGTAAATAGATAGATATAATAGAGGTATAGATATAGATATAGATTCTTAGAACGTACTATATACCCTATACCAGAAAGAAAAAGATAGTAGTATAAGGGCGTTATATACCTTATACCACAAAGAAAAAAAATAGTAGTATAAGGGCATCGTCAACACCGACCTTCAAATCGACTCCATATGTTTGGACTGCGTGGTTCGGACGTATTCCGTCAACCAACGCGGTAGTGTCGTACGCACTTTTTCCGTAAATTGAAAGCAAAATGGGGAGGCGAAGCTTTGCGGGAATCCAGAAAGCAGCCATGTAGGACTACGATACCCCTGGCCCATAGAATCACCCTTCTTGGTCCCATTTTCTTCCAATACAGCCCTTCTCCCCCTTGTTTTACATCCTCGCCCGACTCCTCCTATGACGCTGATGTACCTCTTCAGTCGCCACACAAGCATTGTCGGACTTCCATAACCAGCAACGACACACACGCTTGCCTTTTACGACGACGTCGTCCTCCCAGGACCTGTCCGTATGCAGGGACACTTCTCCACATCCGTCGATAACGTCCATGGCAGACACCACGCCCGACAGGTGTTCGGTCAAATACCATTGAGCTAATTTTCAAACTCCATGTCGTTTTTTAGAGTAAGAAGGATGGCGTGGTACAAAAGCATGGCAGATGAGTTGTTGTGCGATGCATGGTTGGCCATATCCATGGATTTTGTAGGCAGGCACAGAAAGCACATTGCACCATACAACATGAACATCATCTAACAACGCAATGTGAGGTCGTCATCTTATCGATGATACGTAATCCAGACCACCGTCACCAAGTTTGGTGACACGATTGCTCGACTGGAGGCAAGGTGGCCATTGTGTGTGGCAGTGGAGGATATCGTAAGTTTTGCTTCCATTCGCTCAACTTGTCGATTGAATTATTCATTCACACAATGTTGTTCGACACATTGTGTATCTCGTACGCATTACCATGATGTACCACTGGATAGAGGGACGGTTATTTAGTTACATACATTATTGTATGAAGCTGAATGTCAGGGCCGGTTTTCTTGCATATAAAAGTCCCAGCAAATGACCCTTGTGCTCACCAGCCCCATGATTATTGTTTGTTGGTGGAGACTTCCTTGATACAAAATTTTCAAGCAATTACAAAATTTGGAGTACAAGACCATGAAGGTCCATGGAGCACAACCAAGATTTCTAGTGGCTAATGGCGGAAGCGACTCGCGAATCTCCAACATCAATGGGATTCCATTCCCACAGGAACAACTGACCTGGATAACTCGTATCTCGCGTGGCTGTTATCTTCGGTGCCTAGGTTGCGGGGTTGTCGTCATCATGCTCCTTTCCAAATACGTGATCTGGCCAACACAATAGCCAGGGGCAAGCCAGTGATTACGTTCGAATGTACTCGCAAATATCATAAAAACAAATAAAATAAAGCAGGTGAATTGCATGCAGGAATTTTTTGATGATATCCAATATGGCATGAGGTTAATTCGTGAATGCAATTCTGCACACAATTTATCCGTACCAATAATTAATAAATTTTAGGGGAAGGTAAAATAGGAATGGAATATCGGGCTGTCGTCCTCCCAGGGATTCAAAAAAATAAAATGTGCCAATCAGATGTGTGAAGCAACATCTCGAAAGGGAATGCAGAACATGCCCCAGTCAGGCGTCTGAGCGACACCTCATAAAGGGCTTATATCAAAATAATAACAAGAGTGTCGCAATCGGGTGTCTGAGCAACACCACATAAATGGCTTATATTGAAAAGATGAGCCACAGTATCCAAGTGGCAAGACCATGCCAGGTATGCTCAACCATTTCATATAATAGAAAATGTTAGTCCAGAACAAAATTGATAATAATAATCATCTGTTATAATTCATGATCAATATCCTGCTTAAATTAATTCCTTCGAAGACCGACGGTAAGACCGACACTTGAGCTATCCCCGACTTTACTCCTTAACCGCGGACACGACTATTCGAATAAGTCTTATATTCTGTAGAGGTTGTACTCTTTATCCACGAGTAATAGATTTTTTTAGTCAACCCGAGACATTGACTAATTCGGATTACGGTCTTTGGGTTAAAAAAATACCTAACCCGCACACACCATCTTAACTTTCCGATACCTGGAATCATGCACGACAACCGTTAAGTAAAACTCTAAGTGGAGTGATCACAATCTCGAATAGCATGGTATCACAATATTTATAACGCGCGCAAACAGGGGCGCTACCCCTCACTTCTAACGGACACCCATGCGCCAGGACCAAATGACATGCCTACCAATGATCAATGGTATCTTTCACTATGGCCTCTTTGTACGGTGTGTGCAAGGAAAGGGGTTGACGACTTACTGGACCGTACACTACCTATGGCGGAGACAAATGGTAGCACGAATCGAGTATGGGGGTTACTGGTACAAGACTCGATCTACAGTTGACTCAGGATGTTCAAGTTTCCTTGAAATGGTTAGCACAACATAATTTTCTACACGATATCCAATAGTCACCATCCATCATGCCCCGACATGCCATCACGGATCACTCTCGTCACAACGAGATATAAGTTTCGCGATCACGCTTTACCCGAGACAAATCCATCCTCCGGAATTTGTCAGAACCAGTGTAGGCATGTGTAGCATGAGGCAGTAACCACTCCACATTCATCTCATGAAAAACAAATCCTATCAAAAGTCCATGCATGAAAAATCTTCATATGCAAATATTTGTTTTCAAGTTAACATAACCATAACTTATTTATTCTTGCAATCAAACAACCAACTTGGATCATATAAAGTGTTCAAGATGCTTGCCTTGAGTATGCATAATGGTTGGGTGCACTCAATTTTTTTGAAAGTATTCTTCCCTCAATTTTCCTATTTTGAAAATATTGAAATCAACATATATTTCTAAATCAGTACAGAAAAGTTGTTTGGAACATTTTGAAATAAATACTACAATACACTAGTCATTTGAGATTGTGGTTCAAAAGTTATAGGCACTTAAAGTTCAGTCAAAGTATGATTTTAAATAAAATAGAGAAAAAGAAAACGGTCCCACAAAAATATGTTTACCTAAAAGGAAAGCGTACTTCGCATGTTCCGCTTTCCAGAGGGGAAAACGTATTTCCAGAGGTGCGCTGCCGGAGGGATTAGTTGCCTCACCGACAGGTGGGGACCACTTGTCGGGTTCGTCCTCTTCCTTTCGCACGCAAGGACAGAAACAGAGGGGAGGATTCCGGCGATCCTCGCTGGCAATTAGAGGCATGGCATCGGAAGATGACCAGACCATCGCAGTCAGGTGCTCGTGGTGATCATGAGGAGGTATGCCGTGGTCACCGGTAAGCCCTAGGGCTCCGGTGACTTCGATCTCGGTGGACGACGTCGTCAGACCCGAGAGGGATTTTGTCTATGGTGGTTCGATGGTGAATCCGACGAGGGGGATGGAACTTATAGGCTGCTAGGGAGCTAATGGTGGAGGAATTGGAGTGGTGGAGGTATTGGTTGTGGTGAATTTTACTGGATGGTGGTGATGGAAGTGGTCACCGGAAACGGGGAAGATGACCATGTTTGGTTCGATTTAGAGGTCGGGGAGCGAGCTTGGTGATCGTAGACTTCTGTGGTGGGAAGAATTGGGTTTGGGGTTGAGTATCTATAGAGGATTGGGGTCGGTTCCTCGAGATGGTGACGACCGTAGCTGTCTTAGTCGAGGAAGATGCTCTCCTCCGGTGGTTTGTCCGTCTCAGGGAGGTTTATGAGGATTCTAGGAGCAACTGAGAGGGCGACACGGTGGCCTATTTATAGGAGGAAAAGGTCGGTTCCCATGGCTCTCGAAGATAAGCTTGACGGCTCTGGCCATTCATGGCGAAGAGGGTACATGGAGAGGTTGGCAGTGGTTCGGCTTGGCTACGAATAGGCCCGGGCTGTAGCACGTCAGGGTGTAAATGGCGCTGGATCCCACTTGTCCCACAAATGCCATCCACGAAAAAAAGGCCTAAATGGCGTATTTGGAAATCCAGTAAAAATATGTGGCACAAATGGACAGCCCAACAAAGCCCACCGATGCCAGCGGCTGACCACAATGCGTTCGCCTCCTTTGCCAAAAACATTCGCTGCCTAGGCGCCGTGACCGCGGCCGCCGCCTCCGCCCGTGCCCTCCTCTCTTCCAATCATCTCCGTGGTCCATGGCTCTGCGTCGCTGCCGCGTGTATCTGGGAGTGAGCCGAGCCTTGCGAGGACGCCTCCTCTCCCCCGTCGCTGTCCAAGGGTATCTCCGGGAGATGGGCTGAGCAAGTTGCCGATGCTTTGTGGATTTTGTATTTCCTGACTTCCTGTACTACTAGGAATGATACTCTGTATTTTAATGCTGATGAATCTGGACAGTGGGCTCGCTCTGTACCGAATCTGTTTATTTGCTCCGTACTGAATGATGCATGCGTACCAATTAGACATGTACTAACGACATTGCATATCAGTTTGCTTTGTAAATACGTGGGCATTATGTGGACACCATATATGCCACACAAAAATAACTGGACTATGACATAGTTCCACATAAAAAGTGGTGGTCAGTGTAGGCATGTCCCACGAAGTCCACCGAGCTGTCCATTTACATCCTGAGTAGCACGGCAGGCTGGCACTCGAGGATTAACCAGGGAGATTCTGGACGGCGCCAAATACAGTAGACCGCGGCGACGGTCATTTATGGCGGCTGCGGACGTGGCAGGCTGCTGTAGTGCTCGGCGAGTGGTTGGTCGGGGTTCTAGCGCGACGTGCCAAACATGAGAGGATCATGATGAGCTCAGGAGGGGAAGCCCTAGGACACCAAGGCTCGGGTGCCCGCATGTGCAAAAGGCGTGCTCGGCTCGCGCTCAGGTCACGCGCAGCACGTGCTCGAAGAAATGCTAGGATGATCTAGAGGACTTTTGTTCGAGTGAAAATTAACAGGATCAGGCGTGTGGATGGTATAGGGCTAGTGGACATGTTGGTTTGGTTAGATGAGTAAGTCACCAATGCAGCTTAGATAGCAACAAGTTTCCTGTCATGCCTATGATACGTCTTTAACGTATCGATAATTTATGAAGTATTCATGTCATATTCACCTATGTTTACAATACTTTTATATGATTTTGATGCACTTTAACTAACCCGGACTGACGATGCTCTCAGGAGAACTACCATGGTGTTGTTTTTTGTGCAGAAAATGAAAGTTCTCGGAATCGCCCGAAACTTTTTGATGATTTTTTTGGAACAAAAGAGGCACTAGACGCTTCATGGGAGGGCCAGAAGAGCCACGAGGTGGGCACCACCCACCAGGGCGCGCTAGACCCCCTAACCGCGCCCTAGTGGGTGTTCCTCACCTTCGTGGGAAACCAACACCAAAAATTTCTATAAATATAGAAACCATCAGAAATAACCCTAGACTCCTCGTTTCATTGTCATAACTCTCTGCATCGACGAAAAACCAATCTGGAGGCATTCCAGTACCCTGCCGGAGAGGATAGATCATCTCCGGTGGCCATCTTCATCATTCTGGTGGAGTCCATGATGAGGAGGGAATAGTCCACCCTCGGGGCTGACGGTTTGTACCAGTAGCTATGTGTTCAATCTCTCTCTCTCTCCTCTCTCTCTCTCGTGTTCTTGAGATGACACGATCTTGATGTATCATGGGCTTTGTTAATATAATTGGATCACATGATGTTTTCCCCTCTCTATCTTGTTGTGATGAATTGAGTTTTCACTTTGAGATTTTGTTATTACAGGATTGAATACTTTTATGGATTTGAGATCACTTGATATATGTATTGCATGCAAATACCCGTAGTGACATTGGGGTATTCAAGTGATTCACTTGATATATGTTATGACGTCAAGTTGCGGATTCCGGTGACCTTTTGGTATCTATGCATAGGGGTTGATTGCACGTTTTCATACCATGTTCTCCGATAGAAATCTTGGGGCACTCTTTGAGGTTCTTTGTATTGGATTGATTATTATGAATTCGAAATTGTTTCATGTGTAACGTATAATTAAATCATGGATACTTGTGGCGATATTGGAGTATCTAGGTGACATTAGAGTTGGTTGATGCGTATCATATGGTGTTATTCTACTATGAACTCTTAGATAGATAGATCGGAAAGGATTACTTGGTTATTTTAGTACGAACTCTTCGATAGATCGGTCAGGAAGGATAACTTGAAGGTGTTTTCGTACCCTACAAACAATTTCTTCTTATGTTCTCCGCTAGATAAGAACTTTCGAGTGATTCTTCATTGCACGTTGAGGGATGGTTATGTGATCCAATTATATTAGCATTGTTGAGAGATTGCACTAGCGAAAGTACGGACCCTAGGACTTATTTCCAAGCATTTATACAATGTTTTGCTCGCTGTTTTTATATTTTCAGATTACAAAAACCTATTTCTATCATCCATATTGCACTTGTATCATCATCTCTTCGCCGAACTAGTGCACCTATATAATTTTCCATTGTATTGGGTGTGTTGGGGACACAAGAGATTTCTTGTATTTGATTGCAGGGTTATTTGAGAGAGACCATCTTCATCCACCTCCCATGGATTGATAAACTTTAGATCATCCACTTGAGCAAAAATTTCAACTATCCTACAAAACTCTACGCTTGGAGGCCCAACACGAGTCTACAAGAATAAAGTTGCGTGGTAGACATCAAGCTCTTTTCTAGCACCGTTGCCGAGGAGGTTAGTGCTTGAAGGTATATCTCTAGATCTGCCAATCAAATCTTTTTGTTTCTTGTTTTTCACTAGTTTGGTTTTATAAAAGAAAAGTACAAAAAATGGAGTTTGGATTGCATCATTTGTTTCATCTTTATAATGTCTTTCGTGAAAACAAGGATTCAGAAAATTGTGCTCAATTGGTAGAGGAAGAAATTGTGAAAATACTTGATGAGAATTCCTTGAATTATGAGCATGATAGGAATATTGTTAGTGTGAGTTCTCTGGATATTCATGATTCTAATGATATGCAAAGCCACAAGCTTGGGGATGCTATGTTTGATGAATATGATATTTTTAGTCCCCAAGTTTTGATGAGCAAAACTATTATGATGATGGCATGCCTCCTATCTATGATGATTATGATGATGACATGTATAATATAAAAGTGATAGTAACCTTGAAACTTGTCATCATGATTTTAATATTCATTGTGGTTATGTCAATCAAGTGTCACATGATAGTTATTTTATTGAGTTTGCTCACACTACTTTGAATGAGAAGAATTTTGCAAGTGTGGGTATTAATAAAAATTATATGCTTGTGCATCATGAAAGGAATGCTTTATATGATAGTTTATTGTTGAATTCCTTCATGATGCTACTGAAAATTATTATGAGGGAGGAACATTTTCTTGTAGGAATTGCAATAATATCAAGTTTCCTCCCTATGTGTTTAAAGTTTTGAAGTTGTGCTTGTTTTGCCTTCCTATGAAAGTTGATTCTTATTCCCATGAATTGTTTGCTCACAAAATCCCTATGTGTAGGAAGTGGGTGAGAATTAAATGTGCTTTCCATGTGATTCATCATGATCTCTTGCATGTTTCAATTATTATTCCTATACGAGGATCATTGAAATCATCATGCCTAGCTAAAAGGCATTAAAGAAAATAGCTTGTTGGGAGACAACCCAACACTTTAACTTTCTGTTTTTGTGTGTTCACATGATTACGCTACTATATTTATCATTTTGTGTCTTTTATTTCAATAAAGTGCCAAGTAAAGCCTTTGGGATAATGTGGATACTTGCTTGTTTGATTCTGTGTAAAAACATAAACTTTTGCGTCCAGTATATGAATTATAATATTTTACTGGGGCGTCCAAAAATTATGAAATTTTTACGCACAAATTAACTGGAAATTATATGATTTGTCCGAAGTTTTGATAATTTTTAGAGTCATGGAAGTATGGTGATCATTTAGATCTTCACATAGTGCTCTGTTTTTGACAAATTCTGTTTTGCATGCATAGTTTGCTTGTTTCAAGTGTTTCCATAGCTTATATTTGATGATATAAATTGTGGGAATGATGGAATACAGTAGGTATTATGTGATAAAAATTATGAATCTTGTCTTGACAGTACCTAAGTGAGTAATCTATCTTTACTACACTAACTCATCTCACGAAGTTCCGTTAAGTTTTGTGTGATTGAAGTTTTCAAGTTTTGGGTGAGATACCGATATGAGGTGAGTAAGGAGCAGAAAGGACCTAAGCTTGGGGATGCGCAAGTCACCACCAATGTAATATCCAAGGAAGACTCAACCGTCTAAGCTTGGGGATACCCCGGAAGGCATCCCCTCTTTCGTCTGCAACATTATCGATACATCTTACCTGGAGCTATATTTTTATTCACCACATGATATGTGTTTTTCTTGGAGCATCATTATAACTTGTTATATGTTGTATGTTATTTATAATATATTTTTCAATAAAAATTTCTAAGAATTGCATTAGGATGCTTGCATTGCATGTTCTGATATGTGTTGTGTAAAAACAGAAACTTTTGTTGTGGTGTTTGAATTTCCCTATTTTATTGGAACGTGGAAAGTTTTTTGAATTTTTAAAAAGTATTTTAATATAAATTATTTGAGTTATATAAATACATTGTTTTAATAGATTTCTTCAAACTGTTTTGCTTGGACAAATTGTTGTCCTGGTTTTGTTATCTACTTTTCCTATAGTTTCCATAGCCTATGTTGGTAGATATAAATTGTGGAAATTATAGTAAACAATAGATGATGTTTGAAATTATTATGCAACTTGTCTTGGAAGTACATAAGGAGTTAATTTATTATTATGCGCACTAACCTATCTCACGAGTTCTTTTCAGGTTTTGTGTGGATGAAGTTTTTGAGAATAGGTGAAACCGGGATATGAGAGGATTGAACGAGAGAAAAAAGTTCAAGCTTGGGTATGCCCAAGGACCCCCATGTAAATATTTCAAGAAGTCTCAAGCATCTAAGCTTGGGGATGCTACGCATCCCACTTCTCTTCATCAACAATTATCAGTTAGCCTAAGCTGAGCCTAAATTTTTATTTTTCCACATGATGTGTGCTATTCTTGGAATGTCATTTCATTTTGTGTTGATTGTTGTTTAATAAAATAATCAGATCTGAAAATATTTATTGAGAGAGAGAGATTCCTCACATAACTAATTTATTGTTAACCTGCTCACTGATCTTCACTTATATCTTTTTGAAGAGTAGTTTGATGTTTACTCTTGTGCTTCACTTATATCCTAAGAGTAAATTGTGACTGGAATATCATAAATATAAAATTATCAATGTGCTTTATGCTTAGTAGTAGCTTCACATCTGGTTTACAAAGTGAAATCTTTTGAAGCTTGACAATCACAATATTGGTTATACAAGCAATTCGTGAATCATTAGTATAAGGAAGAAACCTTTCACATATAAATATATTATCTTGGACATATTATATGATCGTGAATACCCATTAATTATTTTCAACTTGAGAAAATTAGTTGAAGTTGGACAAGGAAGTCAACGTAATGAGTTATGGTTGTGTATACTTGCATAGAAGTTATATTGTTATGGATCCTCCAACATGTGGTGTTTTGTTAGGATCTTTTGCTAGCCAAATATTCGTACTAAGTAGAGATACTACTTGTGCATCCAAAACCCTTAAACCCAATTTCTTGCCATGAGAGTCCACTATTACCCTACTGATAACCCACAAGTATAGGGGATCGCAACAGTTTTCGAGGGTAGAGTATCAACCCAAATTTATAGATTCGACACAAGGGGAGCCAAAGAATATTTGAGAGTATTAGTAGTCGAGTTATCAATTCAACCACACACGAAGATAAATATCTGCAGCAAAGTGATCAGTAGCACAATAATATGATAGTTTGATAGTAGTAGTAGCAGTAACAATAGCAGTGGTGATTTTGTAGCAAGTGTAACAATAGTAGCAACAGTAGTAACTTAGCAAGAACAATAAGTGGAAAGCTCGTAGGCACTAGATCAGTGTATACGTTGGATGATATTCATCATATAACAGTCATAACCTAGGGCAACACAAAACTAGCTCCAGTTTGTCAATGTAATGTAGACATGTATTCCGTATATATTCATATGTGCTTATGGAAAAGAACTTGCATGACATCTTTTGTCCTACCCTCCCGTGGCAGCGGGGTCCATAAGTAAACTAAGGGATATTAAGGCCTCCTTTTAATAGAGAACCGAAACAAAGCATTAACACTTAGTGCATACATGAACTCCTCAAACTACAGTCATCACCACGAATTATCCCAAATATTGTCACTATGGGGTTGACGGATCATAACACGTAATAGGTGCATATGACTAGGCAAGATTGGATAAAGAACATAGATATAATGATGATAACATAAACGGTTCAGATCTGAAATCATGGCACTCGGGCCCTAGTGACAAGCATTAAGCATGGCAAAGTCATAGCAACATAAATCTTAGAACATAGTGGATACTAGGGATCAAGCCCTAATAAACTAACTCGATTACATGATGAATCTCCTCCAACTCCTCACTGACCAGCAAGCCTACGAAGGAATTACTCACTTCTGGTGGATAGCATCAAGGAATTGGCGATGGATAAGGGTTGATGATGACGAAGACCGAAGATTCCCCTCTCTGAAACCCCAAACGGACTCCAGATCTAGCCTCCCGATGAAGAACGGGAGGTGGCGGCGACACCGTATCTTGAAATGCGATGAAACTTTCTCTCTAGGTTTTTTCTCGAAATTTAGTAATTTATAGTATTGGAATTAGGGTAGGAGGGCCCACGAGGTGGGCATGCTCCACCAGGCCGTGCCAGGGGGGTCTGGCGCGCCCTGGTGGAGGGTGGCCACCCTGGGCCTCCTCTCTGGTGGCTTATGGTCCCAAAATTCATCATATATTCCAAAATAATTCTCCAAAAAAATCCGTTCCATTCCGAGAACTTTTATTTTTGCACAAAAGACAACACCATGGTAGTTGTGCTGAAAACAACGGCAGTCCGGGTTAGTTTCATTCAAATCATGCAAATTACAGTCCAAACAAGATCAAAAGTGTTAGGAAAAGTAGATACGTTGGAGACGTATCAACTCCCCATGCTTAAACCCTTGCTTTTCCTTAAGCAATTCAGTTGACAAACTGAAAGTGAGAAAGAAAAAAATTTAGAAACTCTTTTGTTCTTGTTTACATACATATGCTTAAGTAGCACCCAAGTTTTCAGCAAAGATTATGACTAACCATGTCAAAAATAACTCTTAAAGCTTATATTAACTCATATCAATGATGCCAGCAACTAGCGAGCAATAATAAGATATCTTAAGTGCAAACATTTGTCAAAACAATCATCATGTAATATGACTGTCCGATTTCGGACTCCGCAAAACCCTCAAGGTCCAAACACTGGGGCGTGTACGAAGATCCCGGGCAGCCTCGCCCTACCTAGCTCACTACATGATGGATACAACGGCAAACTCGCACGATGATGAGGAAGAAGATGAACATGACAATTTACCTAGGTTCGGGCCGCTGTGAAGCATAATACCCTACCCTGCCTTGGTGGATTGCCTCTCGGGGAGGTGTGGTGGATGAACTAGTACAGAGGGCTTGAGCATCGCGAGGGGGCTCAAGTGGTGTTCTTGTCTCTCTGCCTTGTTTGGTGGTTTGAGTGGCTAAGCCATGGATCAGATGCCTTCTACGGTGTGACCTAGCCTCTCTATATAGGAGCGGCCCGGGTCCTCTTCCCGTATCGTAATGGCGGGAAGGGATCCCACAACGGCCAATTTTAAAGTGGGACAGGAGTACATCTGTGCCTTGTCCAAAGGTGGTCTTCGCTTGCAAAGTGGCTGTCGATGATCCAGCGGTGGGCTCGGCGATGACATCCGCCCTGCGGGGCTCGTGGTCGTGGTGTTGTTGCACTGGAATGGAAACCTTTGGGGCGGCGCCTCGGGAACCCTCTTATGCTCCCTTTGCACCAAAGGGGAAACTGCTTCGCCTGGTGCACTGGCGCCCGCCTGTCCTTCCCTGCGTCATCTATCACTCCTGAGGCTGGGTTCTGCATAGAGATCTCCGCTGCTCTGGAGGGGGCCTGAGGAGGCCCATCCTTGCTGGTCTTGGTGTTGTTCTTCCTCGCGAGCCTAGGGCCCTCATGAGGGCCTTGTCTTGTGCAAAGCCGCGCCAGGCCGTGTCTGGCTAACATAGTGGGCCACGTCCTGGGTCGTAGGTAGGCAGGGCTAGGTACCCCCGTTCCCCAAAAACCGACAATGACAACTGTGGTATCTCGCTAGCCCTTTCTGAGACCGCAAAACATAAATGCAGAGCACCTCCAAAGTTCAAGCAACGACTAAACATTTTATTTCATGGTAGAAAAGATCCAGTCATGATGCATCCAACATTCACTATACACAATGCATGAGGATGCAATAGTGCTCTCAGATCTGGCACTTATTTTTAGAAGGTGGTGACTCAACATTAAAGTAAATAGATAGTCCCTTCACGGAGGGAAGCAGGGATTTGCAAAGGTGCCAGAGCTCAAGGATTAAATAAGAGATAAGTATAATTTTGAGAGGTACACCCTTTCTGTCAACGTTACGACCAACAGCTATCAATATCTTCCATGTTAAACAAATTATTGGTGGCTCCAAAGCGGTAAAAGTAAAGGTTTACTCCCCCTCCACCAACAAAGACACTCCATGGCGAGCTGAATCCACGGGTACCATCCAAACGAACAACATTCCTGGGGGAGTTTTGTTTAATTATTTGCATTTATTTTGATTTTGGTACTGGGAACTCCTATTACCGCCCTTCTCGTCCAAGGACTAGTGAATAAACACTCATCATGAGAGTAACCCGCTTAACATGAAAGATACTGACCACCCTTTATCGCTCCATCAGCGGTCCAGGCACACAAAACAAATGTTCATTTGAAATTTTAGAGGTGGCACTTGCAAATTTACTTGGAACGACAGGGTAATACTGCATATAGGTAGATATGGTGGACTCATCTGGAATAACTTTGGTTTAAGGATTTTGATGCACAAGCAGAATTCCCACTTAGTACAGGTGAAGGTTGGCAAATAGATTGAGAAGCGGCCAGCTAGAGAGCAAATACGGTCATAAAAATGCATTACAAATAATAAACATTGAATATTATCATGAGTAGGATATGGACACCATGAACATAAATATCATGAAGGCTATGTTGGTTTTGATTCAACTACATGTGTCAACATGTGCCAAGTCAAGCCACTTGAAACATTCAGAGGAGGATACCATATCATCATACTACATCACCATCATTTTAATGCATGTTGGTATCTAAGATAAATCATTATCCACTCCTAGCTACTTGAGCATGGCATGAACCACTATAATCTCTAATTATCATTACAAACATGTTCAATCATAATATGCTGAATCATGGATACTAGGTTAAGCATATTTACAAAAACATAACAAGTTGAGTTCATACCCGCTTTTCTCTGCCACAGTCAGTTCATCAAATATCGTCATTATTGCCTTTCACTTTCACAATTGAATGATGTGGAAATAATAATAGTGCAAGAGTGCCATGGACTAAGCTGGAATCTACAAACATTTTATTCAAGAGGAGAAGACAAGGTAATATGGGATCTGTGTTAGACCAACAGTAAAGCATATCAGAACCACTCAACATTTTCGTCATGGTCTTCTCCTTGGTAAGAATCGATAAAAGAAAAAAGAATTTCAGAGAAACACACTGAAATATTTTTGAAGTTTTTAGTTTTTCTTGAAGAGAGCAAATACGAGAAGGAAAAACCAAAATGAGAAAAACTATTTACACGGGAGAACTCCCAACATGCAAAAGAAGAAATGAGAAATCTTTTTGGGTTTTCTTTTAATACTACAACTAACTAAACTGAAAAGAAAAACTGAAAAGAAGCAAGAAGTATTTTTGGATTTTCTCAAAGTTTTTCAAACACACAAGAAGAAAACAAGAAGAATGAATCTAGCATGCATAATACAATGAAAGAGTGTGAACACCGACAACTAAAATGGAATGTGTGAACATGAATGTAATGTCGGTGGGGATACATACTCCCCCATGCTTAGGCTTTTGGCCTAGCTTGGTAATCACCATCCGTGGCCCAGATAATAGTTTGAGTCGATACTAGGTGGTGGTGGCACCTGGGCGTCCCACTCCTGGGGTTCCTCCTTAGCTGCTTCTAGGTTGTTCTGGTAGGCGATAATGTCATCTCGCATAATTATGTATCCATTCCTGGCAACAGAATCAAACAAGGCAGGTGCAGGCAACGAGATAACATCACGGGTTACCACACTAAATACTAAATTGTAACGAATATTATGAAAGAAATCGGATTCATCAATAAAGTGGTGGTCCCACAACGGTCTGTGGTCTAGATAAATAGTGGGCAAAAGATAATCATGTGGGCGTATCTGAACTTAAAAACGACTCACTAATAGAGTAGCCTAAATGTCACCATGTATCTTGCCCTTACTCTTGTTAAGATGTAGGAGTTGTGCAACAATAGCTCCTAAGATAGAAGTGTCATCATTATATAATGCATGTCGTATAATGGTGAGGTCTGGGGCACTGGGTGCACCGACCTTTTCCTTAGTAGTTAAACACTTAGCGATGAATATAGCAAAGTAGTGCACAGAAGGAAACTACAAACTAGTGACCGTGGATTTTGATACGCCTGTTTCATCACCCATTGTTAAAGTAAAGAGAAAGTCCTCAAACTCTGTTGTTCTAGGCTCTCTTAATTCCCCATCAGAAGGAATCAGACATATGTCACAAAAGTCGGTGAGTGGTATCTTGTAGTTTTCAGCATATAGATTAAACTGCACCTTAGGAGGGTTATTCCTACTCAGGAAATTAAAAATTTGCACAAAGGAATTTGTGAGTATGTGGAACTGGTCACACTTATATGCGTGTAAGTTGGTCAGCCTGGCATTGTCAATAAATTGAGAAAATTCTTGATAGAAACTGGCTTCCTCCATAAAGGGAATATGTGGCCATTCGCACGGTCGCACTTATTCCTTCCTCGGAATGTATAGGTCGCTATCAGACGACTCCCCAACAACTCCCTTAGCATTCTTCTTGAAGGAGTACTTCCTACAGAAATTCATCTTATTTTCTACAAGTAAAATTCTGGAAAATTTTAGTCCACCAAAAAAATTGTTAACAAAACTGAATAAGATTGATAGAAACTACTCCTAGGGATGCATACATGACATATCAAGCATTCAAACTACTTAGAACTCTAAGAATTCAACATGCAATCTCATCTATAACAGCACCAAGAGTAGCTAATTATTCTGAAAATAAACCACTAAATCAAAAACTAATTGGAGCAATGGGGGAGTTACATACCAAGAAGCAATCCCCTAAAACAGTTTCGGAAATAGAGCTTTGAGCAAAGAGACCGAAATCCACGGTTCTTGAGAAAGAACACGAGGGAGAGAGCAATGGCGAATTTTTTCTCGAGGTAAGAGATGACATGGGCTAAAGGGATAAGTTGGGGGACCCACCTAGGCCCCACCCTCTACAAGGCCGCGCCAAGGGGGTCTAGTGCGCCTTGGCGGAGGATGGCCACTAGGTTCACACCCCTCTGGTGTTATTTGTCTTGGAAATTTATAAATAATCAGAAAAATTCATGTTAAATTTTTAGGACATTCTAAGAACTTTTATTTTTGGGTCATTTTTTATTATTGCACGGGGAAAACAAAAAAACGGGATAAACATGGCATTTTATTAACAACCACTAGGAAAAGCAGAAAACAAAAGGTGGACAGAGAGTTGTGTCTACTAAAGTCATCAACTTCATACCTCTCAAAAATGTTCCGTTAATAAGGTTGATCAAGTCTTATTAACAACCACTTCAATTAGCATGAAACCAAAGAACTTTCGTAAAACACTAGGTTACCTCAATGGGATAGGCATATCCCCAACCATAATAATATCATATTTTCTTCTGACAGTAGGTAGAGGTAATTGAAAGCTTCCAGTAATGAGTGTCAAAGAATTTACAATAACATTCACACCATTCACTTGGAATTGTTTCATCGAAAAGTGTACCGTATGCTCATTACCATTGATATGAAAAGTGACCTTGCTTTTATTACAATCAATAACAACCCCTGCAGTATTCAAAAAGGGTCTACCAAGGATAATCGACATCTTGTCGTCCTCGGGCATCTCGAGAATAACAAAGTCCATTAAGATAGTAACGTTTGCAACAACAACGGGCACATCCTCACAAATACCAATAGGTATGGCTGTTGATTTGTCAGCCATATGCAATGATATTTCAGTAGGTGTGATTTCATTCAAATCAAGTCTTTTATATAAGGAGAAAGGCATAACACTAACACCATCTCCCAAATAACACAAAGTAGTTTTGACATAATTTCTTTTAATGGAGCAAGATATAGTTGGTTTTCGAGGATCACCAAGTTTCTTAGGTACTCCATTCTTACATGAATAATTAGCAAGCATGGTGGAGATTTCAACTTTAGGTATCTTTCTTTTATTAGTCATGATGTCTTTCATGTACTTAGCATAAGGAGGCATCTTTAAAATATAAGTTAAGCGAGTACGCAAAAAGACTGGCCTAATCATTTCAGCAAAGCAATTAAACTCTTCATCATCCTTTTTCTTAGATGGTTTAGGTGGAAAAGGTATGGGTTTCTAGACCCACAGCTCTCTTTCTTTACCATGTTTTCTAGCCACAAAGTCTTATTTATCATATCATTTATTTTTAGGTTGTGGGTTATCAATATCAATAGCAGGTTCTATTTCTACATCATTATCTGGTTCTTTATCAGTACTAGGTTGAGTATCCTCATGAACATTACTATCATCATCATTATCACTAGGTGGATGCTTATTACCAGATTGATTTTCAGCATCAGAAATAGAGACATCATTATTATTAGTAGGAGGTTTTTCCATATCAGGTTTACTAGAAGCATGAAAAGTCATATCATCTTTCTTTTTATTTTTCTTCTTAGAAGGACTAGGTGTATCAACATTAATTCCTTGAGAGTCTTGTTCAATTCTTTTAGGATGACCTTCAGGATAAAGGGGTTCTTGGGTCATTCTACCTCCTCTAGTCACTACTCTAATAGCATGATCATTCATATTTTTTTTGACCAACCATTCATATTATTATTCATTTCATCAAGCAATTCTTTTTGAGATTTAGCAACATGTTCTAACAGAGTTTGAACCATAGAGGCATGTTTTACTACACCTCTAACATCATTACTGATTCTAAATAACAAGTCACTTAAACGAGCAATCATATCAGAATTATATTTCAAGTGTTTCAGAACATTTGCATTGAAGTGCTCTTGTTTCATAATATAGTTATCAAACTCATATAAGCATTGACTAGGATGTTTACTATAAGGGATATCACCTTCATCGAACTTTAATAAAGAATTTACCTCTACCACCTATGGAGGTGGTGGTGTGTTGAGTCCATGAATTTCTTCAATAGGCAATAAATTCTTAACATCCTCATCTTTAATATATTTTTCCTTCATACATTTCTTTGCCTCTTGCATATCTTCAGGATCGAGAAATAAGATACCCCTCTTCTTGGGAGTGGGTTCAATTGGTGGTTCAGGGAGAGTCCAATCATCATAGTTCTTCAATATATTATTCAATAGTTCCTTAGCTTGTTCAATAGTTTGTTCCTTGAAAACACAATCAGCACAACTATCTTGGAAGTCCCTAGAAGCATCAGGTAGTCCATTATAGATGATATCAAGTATTTCATTTTTATTAAGAGGATGATCAGGAAAAGCATTAAGCAATTGGAGAAGCCTCCCCAAGCTTTTGGGAGACTCTCTTCTTCAGTTTGCACAAAGTTAAATATTTCCTGTAAGGCAGCTTGTTTCTTTTGTGCTGGAAAATATTTTTCAGAGAAGTAATAGATCATATCCTGGGGACTACGCACAACACCAGGAGTAAGAGTATTGTACCATATCTTAGCATCTCCCTTTAATGAGAATGGAACTAATTTAAGAATATAATAGTAGCGAATATTCTCATCATGAGCAAATAGGGTGAAGGTGTGCTACCACAGTTTCAGGTTCATAGCCATGAAAAGGATCGGATTCAACCAAAGTAATTAACTCTGGGTCAACAGAGAATTCATAATCCTTATCGGTAACAAAGATAGGTGAAGTAGAAAACTAGGATCACATTTCATTTTAGCATTCAAAGTCTTTTCTTATACTTGCATAGTAGCTTCTTAAGATCATCTATATCCTTACAAGCAAGAATCTCTCTAGCTATTTCTCCATACAAAGCATAACCTTCAGGTATTTTAGGCATTTCAAATCTAGGAGAGCTAGGCCTATTAGGTGTTTCATAATCATCAGTTTCAATAATTTCGTTCTCTCTAGCTCTAGCAATTTGTTCATAAAGAAATTCACCTAATGGCACAATATCATCAAGCATGGTACTAGCATCATCATAAGCATCATTCATAGAACAAGTAGCATCATCAATATCGGGATTAATAGCATGTGGTGGTGTTTTAAACTTACTCATAATAGAAGGTGAATCAAGTATAGAGCTAGATGGCAGTTCCTTACCTACCCTCGTAGTACAGGTAAAAATCTTAGTTTTAGTATCCTTTGGATTCTTCATAGTGATCAATTTATATAAATCCCAAGTGACTCAACAAATATAGCTATGCTTCCCGGCAATGGTGCCAGAAAAAGGTCTTGGTAACCCATAACTATAGGGGATCGCAACAATTTTCGAGGGTAGAGTATTCAACCCAAATTTATAGATTCGACACAAGGGGAGCCAAAGAACATTTGAGAGTATTAACACATGAGTTGTCAATTCAACCACACCTGGAGATAAATATATACAACAAAGTGATCGGTAGCACAGTAATATGATAGTTTGATAGTAGTAGTAGAAGTAGTAGTAGAAGTGGTGATTTTGTAGCGAGGGTAACAGTAGCAGCAACAATAGTAACTTAGCAATAATAATATGTGGAAAGCTTGTAGGCACTGCATTGGTGTATTCATTGGATGATATTCATCATATAACAGTCATAACCTAGGGTGACACAGAACTAGCTCCGGTTCGTCAATGTAATGTAGGCATGTATTCCGCATATAGTCATACGTGTTTATGGAAAAGAAGTTACAGGACATCTTTTGTCCTACCCTCCCGTGGCAGCGGGGTCCAAAAGTAAACTAAGGGATATTAAGGCCTCCTTTTAATAGAGAGCCAGAACAAAGCATTAACACTTAGTGAATACATGAACTCCTCAAACTACGGTCATCATCGCGAGGTATCCCAAATATTGTCACTATGGGGTTGACAGATCATAACACGTAATAGGTGCATATGACTAGGAAAGATCGGATCAAGAACATAGATATAATGATGATAACATATACAGTTCAGATCTAAAATCATGGCACTCGGGCCCTAGTGACAAGCATTAAGCATGGAAAAGTCATAGCAACATCAATCTTAGAACATAGTGGATACTAGGGATTAAGCCATAACAAAACAAACTCGATTACATGATGAATCTCATCCAACTCCTCGCCAACCAACAAGCCTACGAAGGAATTACTCACTCCTGGTGGGGAGCATCATGTAATTGGCGATGGAGAAGGTTTGATGATGACGAAGACCGAAGATTGCCCTCTCCGGAGCCCCAAACGAACTCCAAATCTACCCCCCGATGAAGAACAGGAGGTGGCGGTCGCTCCAAATCATGAAACGCGATGAAACTTTCTCTCTGATTTTTTTCTCGAAGTTTACGAATTTATAGCACTGGAATTAGGGTAGGAGGGCCCACGAGGTGGGCACGCTCCACTAGGCAATGCCAAGGGGATCTGGCACGCCTTGGTGGAGGGTGGCCACCCTGGGCCCCCTCTATGGTGTCTTATGGCTCCAAAATTCCTCATATATTCGAAAATAATTCTTCAAAAATTTCCCTTCCATTCTGAGAACTTTTATTTCTGCACAAAAAACAACCCCATGGTAGTTCTGCTGAAAACAGGGGCAATCCGGGTTAGTTTCATTCAAATCATGGAATTTAGAGTCCAAAACAAGAGCAAAAGTGTTAGGAAAAGTAGATACATTGGAGACGTATCACTTGCCGTTCCAAGTAAATTTGCACGTGACACCTCTAAAATTTCAGGTGAGCATCTGTTTTGTGTGCGTTGACCTCTCATGGAGCGATAGGGGGCGGTCAGTATGTTCCATGTTAAGCGGGTTATTCTCATGATGAGTGTTTCTTCACTTGTCCTTGCACGAAAGGGGCAGTAATAGGGATTCCTAGTCCCAAAATATAAAAAATGCAAATAATTAAACAAAATTCCCCCAGGAATGTTATTGGTATGGATGATACCCATGGATTCGGCTAGCCATGGAGTGTGTTTGTTGGTGGAGGGGAGTAAACTTTTACTTTTATCACTTGGGAACCGCCGCGGATGTGTTTAACATGGAATATATTGACAACTCTTGGTCGTAACATTGACAGGAAGGGTGCACCTCTCAAAATTATATTTATCCCTGTTTTAAACAATGAGCTCTGGCACATATGCAAATCCATGGTTCCCTCTATGAAGGGACAATCTATTTACTTTCATGTTATTTACTTTTCATGTTGAGTGAACTTCATATTCCAACCTACTTCTATTAGTTGGCAAGCATCATGTGGTGGGGAAAGATTTAGGCACATATGGACAGTCAAATATATTTGATCATGACTTATTATTGTTGACAATTATCTTTATGATAAGTATGTTTCGAGGCAAAACATGAAGCCCCTATCTTTCTATGTGTTTTATGGATGCCATTTGTTCTAAAAAATATGCTTTGAGTACTAGAAATCATAGAAGACTATATGATGATTGAGTATGTGGAGGTCTTACTTAGACTTTGTTGAGAATAAGTTGAATTGAAATTGTTTAGTGACTAAGAACATAGGTTGTTAAGTTTCAAGATAATTCATTGTTTGAACCATAACATGTGAATTGGTTGCTACATTATCATGATGAGTTTTATGAGAAAGAGCTGTTGTTACGATTCTAGGAAAAGTGGTTGAAATTATCATTGATCAAACTTATGCACTATGCTAGCATTCACACTAAATAAATTATTTCTTTTATCATTTACCTACTCGAGGACGAGTAGGAATAAAGCTTGGGGATGTTGATACGTCTCCAAAGATAATTTATAAAGTATTCATGCCATATTCACCTATGTTTACAATACTTTTATATGGGTTTGATGCACTTTATATCATTTATTTGGAACTAACCCGGACTGACGTTGTTTTCACTAGAACTATTGTGGTGTTGTTTTTTGTGCAAAAAATGAAAGATCTCGGATTCGCCCAAAACTTTTTAACGATTTTTTTGGAATAAAAGAGGCACTAGACGCTTCGTGGGAGGGCCAGAAGAGCCACGAGGTGGGCACCACCCACCAAGGCGCGCCAGACCCCCCAACAACGCCCTGGTGGGTGTTCCTCACCTAATGGCCCAACTTTGCATGAAACCAATGCCAAAAATTTCTATAAATATAAAAACCATCAAAAATAACCCTAGACTCCTCGTTCCGCCGCCGCAACTCTCTGTATCGACAAAAAACAAATCTGGAGGCGTTCCAATACCCTGCCGGATAGGGTAGATCATCTCCGGTGGCCATCTTCATCATCCCGGCGGAGTCCATGGTGAGGAGGGAGTACTCCACCCTCGGGGCTGATGGTCTGTACCGGTAGCTAAGTGTTCAATCTCTCTCTCTCTCTCATGTTCTTGAGATGGCATGATCTTGATATATCATGGGCTTTGTTAATATAGTTGGATCACATGGTGTTTTCTCCTCTCTATCTTGTTGTGATGAATTGAGTTTTCCCTTCGAGATTTTGTTATTACCGGACTGAATACTTCTATAGATTTGAGAGAACTTGATATATGTCTTGCACCCGGATACCCGTAGTGACATTGGGGTATTCAAGTGATTCACTTGATATATGTTATGACGTCAACTTGCGGATTCCAGTAACCTTGGGAATCTATGCATAGGGGTTGATTGCACGTTTTCATACCATGTTCTCCGATAGAAATCTTGGGGCACTCTTTGAGGTTCTTTGTGTTGGATTGATTATTATAATATGAAATTGTTTGATGTGTATCGTATAATTAACTCATGGATACTTGTGGTGACATTGGAGTATCTAGGTGACATTAGAGTTGGTTGACGCGTATCATATGGTGTCATTCTAATATGAACTCTTAGATAGATCGATCGGAAAGGATAACTTGGTTATTTTAGTATGAACTCTTGGATAGATCGATCGGAAAGGATAAATTTAAGGTGGTTTCGTACCCTACAAACAATTTCTTCTTATGTTCTCCGCTATATAAGAACTTTGGAGCGATTCTTCATTGCACGTTGAGGGATGGTTATGTGATCCAATTATATTAGCATTGTTAAGAGATTGCACTAGCGAAAGTACGAGCCCTAGGCCTTGTTTCCAAGCATTTATATAATGTTTTAGTCACTGTTTACCACTTGTTACCTCATAAGTCGCCAACGTATCGATAATTTATGAAGTATTCATGTCATATTTGCCTATGTTTTTACTATTGTTTTATGATTTATTAGGACTAACCTATTAATGGTTGCAAAATTGAACAATTTCTTTTTTCGCACTTTGATGTGTAGGAATTAATTGGAAATTGTTGGAAAAAAATGCAAAAGGATCCTTGTTGGAGGAGGACTCTGACTTTCCTGAAATCTGTCCACAAATAGTTTTTAGAGATTGTCAGTTTTACCCCCAAATATGGCGTCAAATGGAAAATGTTAAAACTACGAAAGTGTGGAGCATTTTATGGCGATGATTCTGGACTACAAATTCATCCAAAATGGAGTCTGGATGCGATCTGGAGACCCGTTTTACTGAAGGAAAGTATCTAATTACGGGATCACGAGAATTGCTGACGTGATTGAGTCCAAGTCTTATCATATTTGATATATTCGGTCAAGCCATGACTTTGGGGAGTCATGAGGTCTGTGAGGATCCCAAGGTTCTATAGGTGCACAAGAGCCATTGGATAAAGGGTCCATCCATCGGAGGGCCATAGAGCACTACGGAGGCACATATAAGGAGAGTAATACCCTAATTTTGGAGAGCCATCAAGAGCCACGAATTTGCCTCTTCCTGAGCAGCCGCCAAGAAGGGGAGAGGCTCCTCCATTGCAGCACCAAGACCAAGGAATAAGGAGGGGCAAGGGGCCATAGCCCGTCGCCATCGCCGTGGCCGCCATCGCCTCCATTTGTTCGGGGTTGCACCTCTCCATAAATAAATCTCTCTTTCTCACCATGATAATGTGTGAGTAATCCTCCTCGGGGCTGATGGTATGTACTACTAGCTATGTGTTCAATCTCTCTCTCTCTCTCCCTCTCTCGTATTTTTGAGATGTCACGATCTTGATGTATCACAGGCTTTGTTAATATAGTCGGATCATATGATGTGTTTCCCTCTCTATCTAGTGGTGATGAATTGAGTTTTCCCTTTAAGATTTCGTTACCGGATTGAATACTTTTATGGATTTGAAAACACTTGATATATGTCTTGCATGCAGATATCCCTGGTGACAATGGGGTGTTCTATTGATTCACTTGATATATGTTTTGGTACTCAACTTGCGGATTCCCGCGGTAACATTGGGGTAATCTATGCATAGGGGTTGATACACGTTCTTGTCCTACTTTCGCCGATAGAAATCTTGGGGCACTCTTTGAGGTTCTTTGTGTTGGATTGAGTATAATGAACCTGAAATTGTTTGATGCATATCCTATAATTAACTCATGGATATTTGTGGTGACATTAGAATATCTAGGTGACATTTAGAGTATCCAGATCAATCGAAAAGAATAACTTTAAAGTGGTTTCGTACCCTACAAACAATTTCTTCTTATGCTCTCTGCTAGATAAGAACTTTGGAGTGATTATTCGTTGCACGTTGAGGGATGGTTATGTGATCCAATTATATTCGCATTGTTGAGAGTTTGCACTAGTGAAAGTACAGACCCTAGGCCTTGTTTTCTAGCATTGCAATACCATTTATACTCACTTTTGTCACTTGCTACCTTGCTGTTTTTATATTTTCAGATTACAAAAATTAATATCTACTATCATTACTACACTTGTATCACCATCTCTTCGCCGAACTAGTGCACCTATACAATTTGCCATTGTATTGGTCGTGTTGGCGACACAAGAGATTTCTTGTATTTGATTGCAGGGTTGTTTGAGAGAGACCATCTGTTGGGAGACATAGTAGTAAATAAAAAAATTCCTACGTGTCACCAAGATCAATCTATGGAGAAACTAGCAACAAGTGGGGGGGTGCATTTTCATACCTTTGAAGATCGCAAAGCGCAAGCGTTAGTAGAACGCAGTTGGTGGAGTCATACTCGCAGCGATTCAGATCGCGGTGGATTTCGATCTAAGCGCCGAACAACGGCGCCTCCGCGTTCAACACATGTGCAACCTGGTGACGTCTCCTGCGCCTTGATCCAGCAAGGTGGAAGGAGAGGTTGAGGGAGAGCTCTGGCAGCACGACGGCGTGGTGATGGTTGAGCTGCGTGGTACTCCGGCAGGGCTTCGCCAAGCGCTACGGAGGACGAGGAGGTGGAGAGGTAGGGATGTGCTGAGAGAGAGAGATACGTGTCCTTGGCATCCCCAAACCCTCCACTACATATAGGAGGAGGAGGAGGGAGGGCGCAGCCCCCAGGGTTCCCACCCTAGGGCTGCGGCCGGCCCTAGATGGCCCTTGGGGTGGCGGCCAGGAGAGGGAGAGGAGGGGCGGCGCCCTAGGTGGGCCTAGGGCCCATCTAACCCTAGGGTTTCCCCCCCTCCCACCTTGCTGTGCCTTGGGCCCTTGTGGGAGGCGCACCAGCCCACCTAGGGGCTGGTTCCCTCCCACCTTCGGCCCACGCAGCCCTCTGGTGCCGGTGGCCCCACACGATGGACCCCCCGGAACCCTTCCGGTGGTCCCGGTACGTTACCGGTGATGCCTGAAACACTTCCGACGACCAAAACCTCACTTCATACATATGAATCTTTACCTCTAGACCATTTAGGAACTCCTCGTGACGTCCGGGATCTCATCCGGGACTCCGAACAACCTTCGGTACCATGTACACAATTTCCCTATAACCCTAGCGTCATCGAACCTTAAGTGTGTAGACCCTACGGGTTCAGGAGGCATGTAGACATGACCGAGACAACTCTCCGGTCAATAACCAACATCGGGATCTGGATACCCATGTTGGCTCCCACATGCTCCATGATGATCTCATCGGATGAACCATGATGTCGGGGATTCAATCAATCCCGTATACAATTCCCTTTGTCTACCGGTATGACACTTGCCCGAGATTCGATCGTCAGTATCCCTATACCTTGTTCAATCTCATTACCGGCAAGTCTCTTTACTCGTTCCTCAACACATCATCCCATGGCACTCCTTAGTCACACTGAGCTCATTATTATGATGTCTTACCGAGTGGGCCCAGAGATACCTCTCCATCACACGGAGTGACAAATCCCAGTCTCGATTTGTGCCAACCCAACAGATACTTTCAGGGATACCCATAGTATACCTTTACAGCCACCCAGTTACGTTGTGACATTTGGCACACCCAAAGTATTCCTACAGTATCCGGGAGTTGCACAATCTCATGGTCTAAGGAAACTATACTTGACATTAGAAAAGCTTTAGTAGATGAACTACACGATCTTGTGCTATGCTTAGGTATGGGTCTTGTACATCACATCATTCTCCTAATGATTTGATCCCGTTATCAATGACATCCAATGTCCATGGTCATGAAACCATGACCATCTATTGATCAACGAGCTAGCCAACTAGAGGCTCACTAGGGACATGTTGTGGTCTATGTATTCACACATGTATTACGGTTTCCGGTTAATACAATTATAGCATGAACAATAGACAATTATCATGAACAAGGAAATATAATAATAACCATTTTATTATTGCCTCTAGGGTATATTTCCAACAGTCTCCCACTTGCACTAGAGTCAATAATCTAGTTACATTGTGATGTATCGAACACCCATAGAGTTCTCGTGTTGATCATGTTTTGCTCATGAGAGAGGTTTAGTCAACGGATCTGCGACATTCAAATCTGTATGTACTTTACAAATATCTATATGTCCTTCCTGAATGTAATCACGAATGGAGTTGAAGCGGCACTTGATGTGTCTTGTCTTCTTGTGAAACCTGGGCTCCTTGGCAAGGGCAATAGCTCCAGTGTTGTCACAGAATAGAGTCATCGGGCCCGACGCGCTGGGAGTCACTCCTAGGTCGGTGATGAAGTCCTTCATCCAGACTCCTTCCTTTGCTGCTTCCGAAGCAGGTATGTACTCCGCTTCACATGTAGATGACGCCACGACGCTTTGCTTGCTGCTGCACCAGCTGACTACCCCTTCGTTCAAAATATACACGTATACGGTTTGTGACTTGAAGTCATCTAGAACTATGTTGAAGCTAGCATCGACGTAACCCTTTACGATGAGCTCTTCGGCACCTCCATATATGAGAAACATGTCCTTGGTCCTTTTCAGGCACTTCAGGATATTCTTGACCGCTGTCCAGTGTTCCGCTCCGGGATCACTCTGGTACCTTCCTACCAAACTTATGGCAAGGTTCACATCAGGTCTGGTACACAGCATGGCATACATAATAGAGACTATGGCTGAAGCATAGGGGATGACACTCATCTTTTCTCTATCCTCTACCATGGTCGGGCATTGAGTCATACTCAATCTCACACCCTGTAACACAGGCAAGAACCCCTTCTTGGACTGATCCATATTGAACTTCTTCAATATCTTGTCAAGGTATGTGCTTTGTGAAAGACCTATGAGGCGTTTCGATCTATCTCTATAGATCTTGATGCCTAATATGTAAGCAGCTTCTCCAAGGTCCTTCATTGAAAATCTCGTATTCAAGTAGGACTTTATGCTTTCCAGAAGTTCTATATTATTTCCCATCAACAATATGTCATCCACATATAATATGAGAAATGCTACAGAGCTCCCACTCACTTTCTTGTAAATACAGGGTTCTCCATAAACCAGTATAAACCCAAACGATTTGATCACCTCATTAAAGCGAATGTTCAAACTCTGAGATGCTTGCACCAGCCCATAGATGGAGCGCTGAAGCTTGCATACTTTGTTAGCATCTTTAGGATCGACAAAACCTTCCGGCTGCATCATATATAGTTCTTCCTTAAGGAAACCATTAAGGAATGCCATTTTGACGTCCATTTGCCAGATATCATAATCATAAAATGCGGCAATTTCTAACATGATTTGGACAGACTTCAGCATCGCTACGGGTGAGAAAGTCTCATCGTAGTCAACTCCTTGAACTTGTCCATAACCGTTAGTGACAAGCCAAGCCTTATAGACGGTCACATTACCATCCGCGTCAGTCTTCTTATTAAAGATCCATTTATTTTCTATGGCCCGTTTATCATCGGGCAAGTCCACCAAAGTCCATACTTTGTTCTCGTACATGGATCCTATCTCGGATTTCATGGCTCCAAGCCATTTGTTGGAATCCGGGCCCGCCATCGCTCTTCATAGTTTGAAGGTTCACCGTTGTCTAACAACATGATCTCCAGGACAGGGTTGCCGTACCACTCTGGTGCGGAACATGTCCTTGTGGACCTTCGAGGTTCAATAGAAACTTTATCTGAAGTTTCATGATCATCATCATTAACTTCCTCTCTAGCCGGTGTAGGCTCCACAGAAACAACTTCCTGTGCTGTGCTACTCTCCAGTTCGAGTGGAGGTACAATTACCTCATCAAGTTCTATTTTCCTCCCACTTACTTCTTTCTCCAGAAACTCTTTCTCCAGAAAGGATCCATTCTTGGCAACAAAGACTTTGCCTTCGGATCTGAGGTAGAAGGTATACCCAACAGTTTCTTTGGGGTATCCTATGAAGACACACTTTTCCGCTTTGGGTTCGAGCTTCTCAGGTTGAAGTTTCTTCACATAAGCATCGCATCCCCAAACTTTCAGAAATGATAGCTTAGGTTTCTTTCCAAACCATAATTCATACGATGTCGTCTCAACGGACTTAGACGGTGCCCTATTTAAAGTGAATGCGGCAGTCTCTAATGCATATCCCCAAAATGATAGCGGTAAGTCGGTAAGAGACATCATAGATCGCACCATATCCAATAGAGTGCGATTACAGAGTTTACACACACCATTTCGCTGAGGTGTGCCAGGCGGCGTGTTGGGGATATAACCCCACGGTGAGACCCACCCTGGAGGGCTCCGGGTTAAACCGGACGGCTCGTAGCCAGCCCAAGAGTGAGCCGTCAGGACTGGAGGGCCCAACAAGCGCAGCGGCTCACAAGATGGGTTGGTGGGGTGGCCCGGATGAGAAGACCCAGGCATGTAAAGCCGCCCGGGGACAACTTGGTTAGGATAGGCAAGAGAAGATAGAGGCAGACTCGGACGTGTAATGAGAGTCGGACACAACTTGTATGACCCATGGTCTTGACCTCGATATATAAAGGCAAGACCCAGGGCGACTTAGAGATCAGGTTATCGAGAACTAGGTCAAGCTTTAGCTTCCTTGTAATGGATACAACAAGCAATACAAACACAAGCAGGACGTAGGCTATTACCTCACCTTGAGGGGCCGAACCTGGGTAAACTCGTGTCCTTCGTCCCTGTCAACCCCTTTGAGTCCATCACGTTAGCGATGGCCTCGAATCCAAGTCCGTTAACCCAGACATCTGACATGATAAATCCACGATAGTTGGCGCCCACCGTGGGGCTGACGCTTGGTGGTGTTGAGTTCTTGAAGGGCTCTCTCCCAGGGCTCGAAGGATACGTGGTCGAAAGGATCAACAAGAGTCACCGTGGCCAGTTCTACATCGACGATGCCGGTTGGGGGCTTGATGCAGAGTCCGTGGAGTATGGATTCCGGGTTCCATTCGGCGGGATCCACGTCTTCATCGGAAGGGTTGATGGATCTACACCCGGGCCGGACGTATGCACCGACATCATCGAGCCGGCTCGGCGTCTGCGACCTGCGTGTAACATGCATCCTGCCTGTGCTAATCTGGGTCAGAAGCATGTCTTCGTAGGCTTCACTCAAGGTATGGATCTGGAAGCTTCCGGATCATAGGAAACTCTCGTCTATTCGAAGAACGAATCTTCAAGTGGAGAAACGGAGTCGGTGTACCAGCTCCGCAATGGCGGCCTTGGGGGCTACAGCGATGTCTGCCTTGAGTCAGATCACTCTGAGTCGGATGATCTTGAGTTGCCGGTTCATGCTACCGTGTTCATGGCGGGGTCAGCCCCAGGCATGAGTAGTACAGCCGTAGGAGCCGCCACCTCGGGTGATAACCCCATGTCGTTGACTCAAGTTCTTGTGGAGCTGATGGATGAGCTCGCGGCTTTAATGGCCACTAAGGTCACACCAGATAATCAAGCAGCTCGGAATTTAGAGATCGCAAGGGTCAAAGGCCAGATGACAGAGGAACAACAAAGGATGGCTGAGCTCAGGATCCAGATGGAGGAAGAGGCGGAATGTATCAAGGCAGATGCTTTCCGTCTAGGGCTGGAGAAAATATCAGCAGCAGCGGTACATCGAAGGAGGCATCAATCCCGTCTTACCAGAGCGCTATGAAGCAAGGAACCTCTTCAATACTCCTCCTGGCACCAGGCGAGTAACGGACGCGCCCGAAAGCCGCCCAACAGAGCGACCAGCGACTCATCCAGCCCGGCGTAACCGAGCTTCACCCGGTGGCTTTCCAATGCTGGCAGGTCATTATTCTAACCCGACCGAGAATATGGTGGCAGCGGCCACCCGGCTTGAGACAATTCCTATCCTGGATGAAGCACCCTTTGCAGAGGATGTGCGGAACGCCATCGGGTACCTGCAGATGGCCGTGGCCCAGTAGGAGAAATATACTCACAGCCGGAGCCATGTTCATTCAACCCCTCTTCCTAGCCACAGCTTTAGCTGATGCTATGAATCACTAGCAGGTTCCAGGAGCAACCGGCACAGAGAGATTCCGACGGGTCACCGGCCGGGTAGAGACACGACAACATTTGTAAACCATGCAGGAAGCCCACAAGAGGCGCCAGCTAGGCCGGCTTACCAGGAGCCTGTGCCCTCTGTTTCGGTAGGGGCAGGAGTAAACTCCAGGACGGGAGGGTTACCGTGTTTGTCGCCGGCTCTACGGAGCGAACGACTGCCAAGAGACTTCAAAGGGCCTCGCAAGGTCCCAAATTATACCGCTGATTTACCCCCGGAGGCCTGGGTGGAGAGTTATGAACTGGCCATGGAGATGTTGGAGGTCAGTGAGGCGGTTTATGCCAAGTATTTTGTCATGATGCTTGAAGGCCCAGCTCGCACGTGGCTAAAGGGTTACCGCCTAATACCATCAATTCATGGGCGGAGCTCTGGGCCCGGTTCATTAAAAACTTTCAAGGAACGTGCAAGCAGCCGATAACCATTGTGGATCTTGATCACTATGTCCAACAGGAGAACGTGTCAGCCCATCATTGGGTACGGCGGGTCTCGACAATCATCCACTCCTCGGAATAGATCACGGCGGCCCAGGCGATACTGATCTTGGAGAAGAACTGCCATTTTGTTCCTCTGAAACAGAAACTCGGCCGGCTCAAATGTATGTGCCAGGACATGGGAGAGCTCATGACGGCTCTCACGAAATATGCCGACTCTGATAGTACGAAAGATCCGGGTTCTGATGATGAGAAAGCTGGCCAAGGTAAGAAAGGCAATCAAGGCAAGGGTGTAGCAAACAATGGTAGCCAGAGCAAACGTAAGAATCCAGAGGCCGGGTCAGAGCTGGTGGCTAATACAAACACCCAGCAGAATTACCCAAAGGCAATAGGAGGTTTAGACCGCCCTTTGGCAGGGATAGCTCTTCCTCGAACATGGATGAGTTACTTAAGCGGCCTTGTCCAAATCACAGCCTGCCTGATAAGCCGGCAAACCACACATGGGGGAATTGCAATTTCATGCAGAAGTACAAGCGGTATTTCACACAACTAACAACCGAGATGGTGGTCCGCCAGGCGGCTCAGGACATGACAGGTCAGGAGCTGGTCTGGGTTCTGGCGGCTCAGGGTCCAGTCATCCGGTCCACCGTCATCCGGGTCAGGATAGTCAAGGGGGACATCAGCCGCATTCTGGTAACAATAATCAGCAACAACAGTCTAACCACTCCGACTTTCAGAGTAATCCGAAGCAGCTTAGCTGCAGGCAGTACCACGTTTTCACGACCGGTCTCAACAAACGGGGCCAGAAGTTGCGAAAGCGGGCAGTTAATGCGGTTACACCGGCTCTTCCGCAGTTCTTAAAGTGGTCTGAATATGACATAACTTGGAGCCGAGAAGATCACCCGCCGCGTGTCGATGACCCGGGGTGGCTGGCTTTAGTTGTAGCCCCCCAGGTGGGAGGGTATATGGTGAACAAGGTGCTTATGGATGGCGGCAGCAGCATAAACATCCTTTACTATGACACTTTCTGGCGGATGAAGTTGCTTGACAAGGATTTAAAACCTTCATCCATCGTCTTTCATGGTGTGGTTCCGAGTAAGTCGGCGCGTCCGGTGGGCAGGATTTCGTTGGAAATGGTTTTTGGCGATGAGTACAATTACAGGGTGGAATCCTTGTGGTTCAAAGTGGTCAAGATCAAGAGTCCTTATCATGCGATATTTGGACGGCCGGCTTATGCTAAATTCATGGCCAGGTCCTGCTATGTTTACTTGCAACTCAAGATGCCCAGCTTAAATGGTACCATTACCATTCATGGTAATCGAAATACGTCTATTGAGTGTGAAGAAGGAGACGTGGCTTACGCAGAGTCCAGTTGCACTCAGGAGGAGCTTAAGTTCTACAAAGAGAATGTTGATCTGGAGGATATGACCCCGCTAAAAAAAAACACCACGGTGGTTGAGCCGCCCCTCAAGTTTTCAGCGGATGGTACAAAGACAATAGCTTTCACTCTGGGCGACTTATCTAAGCAGTTCATCATTGGATCTCACATGGATCCCAAATAGGAAAGCACGCTCATCGAATTCATTCGTGAGAATCGGGACGTCTTCGCATGGAAACCTTCTGACATGCCGGGTGTACCGAGAGAGTTCGCTGAGCACAACCTTAATGTGGATCCAAAGTTTAAGCCGATTAAACAGTTTTTGCGGCGGTTTAATGAGGATAGGTGCAAGGCTATTGGGAAAGAAGTTGCCCGGCTCTTGTCAGCAGGTTTTATCATTGAAGGTTTTCACCTGGAATGGTTGGCTAACTCGGTGCTCGTGCTAAAAAAGAATGGCACATGGCGTATGTGTGTGGACTACACAGACCTTAACAAGGCCTGTCCGGCTGATCCATTTGCTCTACCTCGTATTGATCAGATCATTGATGCTATGGCGGGGTGTGAGAGTTTGTGCTTCCTAGATGCATACTCAGGTTATCATCAAATCAAGATGGCGGTTAAAGACCAGGAGAAGACGGCTTTTATCACACCCTTTGGGGCGTTCTGTTATGTCTCTATGCCCTTCGGGCTCAAAAGTGCCCAGGCGACTTACCAGCGATGCGTGCAGAACTACCTTCACGGTCAGATTGGCCGAAATGTTTATGCTTATGTAGATGACATCGTGGTCAAATCCAGAAAGAAGGAGACTCTCTTGGAGGATTTAAAGGAAACTTTTGATAATCTCTGGGTCTACAAGATAATGCTTAACCCGACCAAGTGTGTCTTTGGTGTTCTGGCGGGCAAGCTTTTGGGTTTCCTGGTCTCTGAGCATGGTATCGAGGCTAACCCGGACAAAATCAAGGCTATTACCTCTTTGGGAGAGCCGGCTTGTATTAATGATGGTCAGCACTTGGCAGGGCGGACTGCTGCGTTGAGCCAGTTCATAAGACATCTTGGAGAGAAGGTTATTCCTTTATATCAAATGATGAAGAAGACAGACAAATTTGTCTAGAGTAAAGCGGTGGGTGAAGCACTTGATGCGCTTAAAAAACAGCTCACTGAGCTGCCAGTGCTGGCCTCTCCGGCTGAAAAAGAACCGTTACTCCTTTATGTGGCGAATAATAACCGGGCAGTGAGTGCTGCAATCGTGGTCGGGTGCAAGGAGGCCGGAAAGGAGTATCCAGTGCAAAGACCGTTTTATTATATAAGTGAGGTCCTGATAGAGTCTAAGCAAAGGTATCCACATTGGCAGAAGCTGGTATATGGGGTCTTCATGGCCAACCGCAAGTTAAAACACTATTTCTTAGGGCACCAGATAACGGTGGTCAGTTCTGCTCCGCTAGGGGATATTATCCAGAACAGAGAAGCCACAGGAAGGATTGCTAAGTGGGCATTGGAGCTGGGACCTCTCAATGTAAAATATGTGCCTCGCACAACTATCACCCGGCGGGCTAAGTCCATGACAATAGTCAATGGTGAGTTGCATAAATGCAGTGTAACGGGAGTTTTCCAAAGAGGAGGGCCGGCAGATCTTGAATGAAATCCATACCGGCGATTGTAGACACCATACCGGCTTGAAATCTTTGGTGGCTAAGGCTTTCCGGCATGGGTTTTTCTGGTTGACGGCTCATAAAGATGCAGAGGACCTAGTCCGTAAGTGCGACGGTTGTCAGAAGTTTGGCCGACGTGCTCATATCCTGGCTCAGGAGTTAAGGATGATACCAATTACTTGGCCGTTTGTGGTCTGGGGGCTTGACATGGTGGGACCTTTCAAGAGATCCAAGGATAAGAAAACACACCTCCTGGTGGCGGTGGACAAGTTTACCAAGTGGGTAGAGGCAGAGCCGGTCAGCAAATGTGACGCGGCTACGGCGGTTTTATTTATCAAAAAATTGATCTACCATTTCAGTTACCCACACAACATCATCACTGATAATGGTACAAATCTGTCCAGGGGGCTATGAAAAAATTCTGTGACGAAGAGCATATCCGGCTTGATGTTTCAGCAGTGGTGCATCCACAATCCAGCGGTCAGGCGAAGCATGCCAATCAGGAAATTCTAAGAGGGATTAAACCGCGGATTATGGTTCCTTTGCAGCGAACACCCGGGTGTTGGGTAGAAGAATTACCCTCTGTCTTATGGAGCATCAGGACTACCCCTAACAGATCCACGAGTTTCACGCCTTTCTTTATGGTGTACGGGGCCGAGGCAGTTTTGCCCAGTGACATCCGGCATGACTCGCCAAGGGTGGTGGCTTACATTGAGGCGGACAATGAGACGACATGTCAAGACGCATTGGATGCTCTGGAAGAGGCGCGAGAGCTCACAGCGGCCCGGTCGACAATTTATCAACAAGACTTGCGTCGCTATCACAGCCGCAAGGTCAAGACCCGGACGTTCCAGGAAGGCAACTTAGTGCTCCGGCTGATTCAGGACTAGAGAAATATGCATAAACTCTCTCCTCCATGGGAAGGACCTTTTGTAGTCAGCAGAAATCTTAACAATGGGTCATATTACCTCATCGATATCCAAGATGACTCAGATACGGCGGGTCAGGAGACCCGCCAGCCGTGGAAATCGCGCATCTCCGGCCTTATTTCACTTGAGGGTGTAGAGACCCTTCATTGTAAACTATCATTGTACATATTACAGTTATATTAAGAAGTATCACTGCCAAAGCAAAATCCCGGCTCAGGAAAATGAGTCGCGGCACCGGGCGTTATGCCACAAAATCGTGGCTTAGGAAAATGAGTCGCGGCACTGGGCGTTATGCCACAAAATCCCGGCTCAGGAAAATGAGTCGCGGCACCGGGCGTTATACCACAAAATCCCGGCTCAGGAAAATGAGTCGCGGCACCAGGCGTTATGCCACAAAAAAAAACGGCTCAAGAAAATGAGTTGTGGCGAGGGCGGCTTCTTACCTTTGGGTACAGCTTCTAACGCCTATCCGCCAGCGTCGTACGCCGTACTGCTGAAGGGGGCTTCTTACCGACGGGTATCGCTTCTAACACCCTATCAGTCAGCTTTATGCCAAATTTCTAGCTAGCACGTTTAGCCGCGGTTGTGAGGGTTTTTTACCGACGGGTAGCTAACACCTCATAACCGGCGAGTGTGGCTTCTTACCTTCGGGTACATCTTCTAACGCCTATCCGCCAACGTTTATGCTATATTATTACCTTTGGGTACACAAAAATCTAGCTAAGTAAAATTAGCCGCAGCGAGGGCGGCTTCTTGCCTTTGGGTATAGCTTCTAACGCCTATCCGCCAGCGTTTACGTTGCATTATTACCTTCGGGTACAACTTATAATGCTTGTTAATTGGCTTTATGCTATAAAACTCCGGTTGACATGATTAGCCACGGACGGAAATCATGAAGTCCTTTCGGCCGGCTCTCGACCCAAGAAGAAGAGACAACCGACGGAAATTATCAACTGGAATGCATACAAGGAAGATGGCACTTGGAAAGCCGGATTTTTCTCATTTAAAAAGATAAGCACAACAAATATCACATCACATATATTACAAAAGCTCTATGTAGAGCACCAAAAAGTATTGATCAAAGTTCTTTCAAAGTCCCCTACGACGGGTTAAGGAGAGCCGGCTATTACAAAGTGGAGTTAATCAACTGGCCGACGGCTCATCCTGCTCCGGCTCTTCAGGTGCCTGGATCTGAAGGTTGTCCAAGTTCCAGTTGCAGTCAGCTAGAGCTGCAAAAGTCCCTTCTTCAAGGAAGGGAGACGGGTCAAGATCAGAAGCGATGAGGTCCTTACTGTGGGTAGGCGTCAAGTCCTTCCATTCGTAGAGTGGGCCACGAATTCTCTTCTTGTCAGCAACATAAGCTGCCTGGTAAGTGTCCAGGTCAGCCTCTTCTGCTAAGACGGAAGCCAGGAACCTGGAATACTTGACGCACTGGATGTAGTCAGCTTCTGTAAACTCAGAGCCGTCATCCTTCTTGGAGGGGAAGCCTTCCATCATATCAGCCGGAGTAAGCTCCGGAGCGAAGGCCAGAGCCCGGCTTATGCCTGCGATTGCTCCCTGGTGGGCGGCTGATTTCTTCAATTCAGCAATCTGCTTCGGCATGGTGGAAAAAAGTTCCAAGACCCCTTTGAGAGTCGAAGGGATCTTGTCCTTGTACTGTACAGACTTGATGGTAAACATCGCGCCACAGTACAGCCGTTTCGCCAGGGTGTAGATAGCCTTTAGAGGCAGTAAGCTGTCGGACACCATTTGACGGCTTCTAGGACCTGTAGGAGCCAGAGGTTTAATGATAAGTCACTAGTTTAGATGTTATAACAGCAGTTAAGGAAAAAAAATTCAAGAGCTCACCGAAGAGGGCGGCTGTCATCTTTGTGATATGGAGTTTCAAGGATTGCAGCTCGTCAGAGATGATCATCAGCCGTTGATCAGCGTCGTCCGCTTGTTTGATCAGCTTGGCCTGCTCAGACACAGCAGACTCTCTAAAAGTGGCGAACTCCGCCTTAACTTTAACCAGCTCTTCGGTTAAGAGTCGGCATTTCTCATCGATGACGCTCTGGGCAGCCTGTTGATCAGCCAGGTTTGTCTTTAAGCCGGCCAACTGTGACCCGGATTCAGTTAAGGATGCCTGCAAACATTTCAAAGCAGGGAGTAAAATGAACAAGTCTCAAACAGATTGCAAGCAATATGCATGACACTTGGGGGCTAATGTCTATTTTTCAGAAGAGTCCCGACTCAACTTTGAACAAGTTTGATCCGGCCCTTGGGGGCTACTATTAGCTCTTTTAAGTTATCTTCTAAGAAGTCCCGACTCAACTTTGAACAAATTTGAGCCGACCCTTGGGGGCTACTATTAGCTCTTTTAAGTTATCTTCTAAGAAGTCCCGACTCAACTTTGAACAAGTTTGAGCCAGGCCTTGGGGGCTACTATCGGCTCTTCTGATTATCTCATATAGAATAATTCTATCTACAAGACAATTGTGCAAAGTCCCGGCTCAACATGTCGAGAGATTAAGCTGGCACTTGGGGGCTACATAGGGGTATAAGGAGGAAAAGAATACCTCACACTTCTTCATGAGATTAACCAGTTGGAGCTCCAGGTCCCGGTTGGTGGATAGGCGGGTCATGTAGCCAGCATGAAGCTCCTCAGCTGTCATCTTCTCCAAAGCAAAAGGCTCAAATTCAAGCTTCCTAGAAGTTTCAGTTGTTTCACCCCGCTTAGACAACACATGAGCCGTGGGAGAATGCAAACTAGCGCCAGTGATTTCAACTTCTGGGCCAGTCGTGTCTTTAGCTGCCTGGGCAGGGCTTGGCGGTTTAGAAGGATTCTTTGGTGGACTATCTGGGACAATGTCATCAGTGGTCGGTTCTGCAGAAGCAGCTGGGATATCTTCAGCCGGCCACGAGTCATCCGGCTTTGAATGCTCCGGTTCTTGGGCAGCAGGACCGGGGGAGGACTTGTTGGTTTTCCGACGCTTGGCTTGAGCACTGTAAATGTGAGGATCAGAATCCAAAGGATACTACTGCCGCATAAAGAGCCGGATGTCATCATGGGAAATACTTACAATGGGTTGATCTTGGGAGGCGGCAGAGCGGTCGCCGAAGAGTCGCCGGAAGAGGGTGATTTCTGAGAGACAATTTAAGAAAGATGAGACAGCGTCGAGGTCGTAAAGTGAAATTAATTAAAACGGAGATGCATACCTCTGCGGGGCGTTTCTTCAGAGCTGGCGAGTTTGGCAAGCCGGACATAAGTTTAGTAGAACCAGTGCTCCGGGTCTGGCGACGCTCAATTTGTTGTTGCTTCTTCAAAAGAAAGTCGGGAGCCAGATAAGCAAGAGGATGAGAAAGAGGAACTTTTCCAATAACCGGCCGCGGCTTCCGGGGGACAAAGTATTCCGAGTCGGAAGAAATATAGATTACCTCAAGGGCGTTGGCGTGGCTTGTTTCAACATCATCCTGTGAGTAAAACAAGTGTAAGTAAAATAATGTAATAAAATGGCAGAAAGCAACCAAGGTTTACCTCTGAGTTGGACGATTGCGGTGGGTCAAACCATCCTTCTTGTGGGGCGGTCTTCTTGGACCTCTTAGCCAGAGCTTTCTTCTTGGGCTTCTTCAAAGGAGGAACATACTCCTTCTTCCAGAAATCACAGTTGGCCTAGAAAGGTTAAACAGGTTAAACGGTAATGAGTCAGAAAGGTATAAGTGACTAGGAGAAAAAGTGGTGAAGAGTCACCTTACATCTGGAGCCGGATTTTTGGCGTTAAAAGGTGCCAGGCCAATGGCGCTGCATGATCTGGATGCTTCATGGACAAGGCTCTGGATGACGGTGGTGATGTCATCCTCGGTCAGGGTTGATTGGCTGAAGCATACTGAACTGTCATACTTGCCTTCGTATTCACACATGAGCCGGCTTCTATGACTTAAGGGCATGATCCGCCAAGAAATCCAGCAGCGGATCAAATCCAGCCCAGTTAAACCATTGGCCATGAGGGCCTTGATCTTGGCATGAGCCGGCTCGTACCTTGCACGTTCCGAAGCCGATAGCCGGCCAGGAAGTTCTGAAGTTGTCTTAAGCTGGGAGGGACGATAACCCGGCAGTGGACGCTCATTCTTAGGAGAGGTATCCTTGCAGTAGAACCAAGTCTTGTTCTAGTCCTTTGGATGACTCGGCATCTGCATGGCTGGAAAATTTATATCCCTACGCCGTTGGATGGAGATCCCGCCAAGCTCTAGACTCGGACCGGCTTTCACCTCAGTTTGCCGGTTGGCGTGGAAAAACTCTCGAAATAACCCCACAGATGGCTTGGCTTGCAGATAGACTTCACAGAGCACTTGAAAATTGCATATATTTGAGACGGAGTTAGGGGCCAAGTCTTGGGGGTGAAGCTTGTAAAAGTGAAGGACATCACGGAAGAACTTCAAGCCGGGAGGCACGAATCCTCGCTCGATATGATTAGAGAAGACCACTACTTCGCCTTCTTGAGGAGTGGGCCACGTCTCATCATCCGGGGCCCACCAATTAAGGACCTCCTTGGAAGGAAGGGTACCCGCGTGAACAAAATCCAATAAGTATTCCCCCGTGACGCAAGACCCGACCCAATTGCACGAGTTGGAGGCGCGAGACATGCTGGTGGCTTAAAGACTATGCAAATTAAAAAGTATGGCGAGTCAAGAAACAAATACCTACGACGGCTTACAAATTTAAGGGTTCTACAAATAATATGCCATGGTCCAGCTAATGAGAGCCGGAGGGGCCTGGCGAGTCAACAAAGAAAAGAGGAGGAGCGAAAATCGGCTAAGTCCCAGGAAACATATTTCGTGAACTTCAGCGAAAAATAACGGATCTGCAAAAGCAGGAAAAATACCTCTATTTTCAGACCTAAGGACGAACGGACGAGGCGGAAAAAACCTAAAATGGCAGGCTGAGTAGGGACCAATCTATGTGTTATTACTCACTTCCTATTACACAGCGGCGCCGCGAGGTCGGGCGACTGTCCGGAGTTCATACGCTGAGCACGGCCGACGGCAATAGAGTTCGAGTTCTAAGCAGTGACAGCGGTGAAGTTTATAGAAACCCTACCGGAGACGGTTATGGATCTAAGGGGAGAAGACTTACCGGCGACAGCGAGGGGAGCATGAGATGAACTCTGGTTCGCAATAGGTTGATGCAGCGGCCAGTTGACGGCGGGACGGAGACGGCGCCGGAGCAGGAGCGGAAGTATCGGAGAGGAAGAAGATGACAGCGCGAGCGCGAGAAAGGAAATGTCACCCAAAGTAGTCCTATTTAAAAGGAAAACGGGGCAAGCGCGAAAATCCGGGCGACACAAACCGTCCGACCGAGGCGGACGCCTCGATTTTCGGGCTAACCATTTAATGGAAGGATTTGGCGGTGCGTTAGCAAATCTTTTTTGCAAAGTCCACGCGACGTCAATGCGGGTCATTACCAGGCGACTTGCTGAGGAACAGAAGAGAAGGATGAAATGAGCAAGCTCAAATCAACCTGGGGCCTAATGTTGGGGATATAACCCCACGGTGAGACCCGCCCTGGAGGGCTCCGGGTTAAACCGGATGGCTCGTAACCAGCCCAAGAGTGAGCCGTCAGGACTGGAGGGCCCAACAAGTGTAGTGGCTCACAAGATGGGCCAGCGGGGTGGCCCAGATGAGAAGACCCGAGCGTGTAAAGCCGCCCGGGGACAACTTGGTTTGAATAGGCAAGAGAAGATAGAGGCAGACTCGGACGTGTAATGAGAGTCGGCCACAACTTGTATGGCCTATGGTCTTGACCTCGGTATATAAAGGCAAGACCCGGGGCGACTTAGAGACCAGGTTATCAAGAACTAGGTCAAGCTTTAGCTCCCTTGTAATCGATACAAGAAGCAATACAAACACAAGCAGGACGTAGGCTATTACATCACCTTGAGGGGCCGAACCTGGGTAAACTCGTGTCCTTCGTCCCTATCAACCCCTTTGAGTCCATCATGTTAGTGATGGCCTCGAATCCAAGTCCGTTAACCCAGACATCTGCCGTGATAAATCCACGACACGGCATGAGTTGTGAAACGATTCCACATTTCCTGAGGTGCGTGCCAAACTCGTGACTCAAACATTCTCCGCCACGATCAGATTGTAGGCACTTTATTTTCCTGTCATGTTGATTCTCTACCTCACTCTGAAATTCCTTGAACTTTTCAAAGGTTTCAAACTTGTGTTTCATTAAGTAGACATACCCATATCTGCTTAAGTCATTAGTGAGGGTGAGAACATAATGGTAGCCACTGCAAGCCTCAACGCTCATTGGACCGCATACATCATTATTTATTATCTCTAACAAGTCAGTTGCTCGCTCCATTGTTTCGGAGAACGGAGTCTTGGTCATCTTGCCCATGAGGCATGGTTCGCACGTGTCAAATGATTCAAAATCAAGAGACTCCAAAAGTCCATCAGCATGGATTTTCTTCATGCGTTTGACACCAATATGACCAAGGCGGCAGAGCCACATGTAAGTGGGACTATTGTTATCAACCTTACATCTTTTGGTACTCACACTATGAACAAGTGTAACATCACGTTCAAGATTCATCAAAAATAAAGCATTGACCAGCGGGGCATGACCATAAAACATTTCTCTCATATAAATAGAACAACCATTATTCTCAGATTTAAATGAGTAGCCATCTCGCATCAAACGAGATCCAGATACAATGTTCATGCTGATAGCTGGTACTAAATAACAATTATTAAGGTTTAAAACTAATCCCGAAGGTAGATGTAGAGGTAGCATGCCGACGGCGATCTCATCGACCTTGGAACCATTCCCGATGCGTATCGTCACCTCGTCCTTCGCCAGTCTCCGCTTATTCTACAGCTCCTACTTGGAGTTACAAATGTGAATAACTACACCAGTATCAAATACCCTGGAGCTACTACGAGCGTTGGTAAGGTACACATCAATAACAAGTATATCACATATACCTTTAACGTTGCCGGCCTTCTTATCCACTAAGTACTTGGGGCAGTTCCGCTTCCAGTGACCGGTACCCTTGCAATAAAAGCACTCAGTCTCAGGCTTGGGTCCATTCTTGTTCTTCTTCCCGGCAACTTGCTTACCGGGCACGACAACTGCTTTATCGTCCTTCTTGAAGTTCTTCTTACCCTTGCCTTTCTTGAAACTAGTGGTCTTATTGACCATCAACACTTGATTCTCCTTTTTGATCTCGACCTCCGTTGATTTCAACATCAAGTACAACTCAGGAATGGACTTCTCCATCCCTTGCATATTGTAGTTCATCACAAAACTCTTCTAGCTAGGTGGGAGCGACTGGAGGATTCTGTCAATAACTGAGTCATCGAGAAGATTAACTCCCAGCTGAGACAAGCGGTTGTGCAAACCAGACATCTTGAGTATGTGCTCGCTGACAGAACTATTCTCCTCCATCTTACAGCTGAAGAACTTGTCGGAGACATCATATCTCTCGACCCGGGCATGAGCTTGGAAAACCATTCTCAGCTCTTAGAACATCTCACATGCTCCGTGTTGCTCGAAATGCTTTTGGAGCCCCGGTTCTAAACTGTAAAGCATGCCGCACTGAACCAGGGAGTAATCATCACTACGCGACTGCCAGGCGTTCATAACGTCTTGAGTCGCTGGGAAAATGGGTGTGTCACCTAGTGGTGCATCAAGGACATATAATTTCTTGGAAGCTATGAGGATGATCCTCAAGCTATGGACCCAGTCCGTATAGTTGCTTCCATCGTCTTTCAACTTGGTTTTCTCTAGGAACGCGTTGAAGTTGAGGGAAAGATAGCATGGGCCATTGGATCTACAATATAGATTGTAAAGACAATTTTAGACTAAGTTCATGATAATTAAGTTCACATAATCAAGTTATTCAATGAACTCCCACTTAGATAGACATCTCTCTAGTCATCCAAGTGACACATGATCCACGTCAACTAGCCCGTGTCCGATCATCACGTGAGACGGACTAGTCATCAATGGTGAACATCTCCATGTAGATCGTATCTTCTTTACGACTCATGTTCGACCTTTCGGTTTCCCATGTTCCGAGGCCATGTCTGTACATGCTAGGCTCGTCAAGTCAACCTAAGTGTATTACGTGTGTAAATCTGGCTTACACCCGTTGTATGCGAACGTTAGAACCTATCCCACCCGATCATCACGTGGTGCTTCGGAACAACGAACCTTAGCAACGGTGCATAGTTAGGGTGAACACATTTCTTGAAATTTTATTGAGAGATCATCTTATTTAAGCTACCGTCGTTCTCAGCAAATAAGATGTAAAACATGATAAACATCACATGCAATCAATATAGTGACATGATATGGCCAATATCATCTTGCTCCTTTGATCCCCATCTTCAGGGCACCATGATCATCATTGTCACCGGCACGACACCATGATCTCCATCATTGTGTCTTCATGAAGTTGTCTCACCAACTATTACTTCTACTACTATGGCTAACGGTTAGCAATAAAGTAAAGTAATTACATGGCGTTTTGATTGACACGCAGGTCATATAATAAATTAAGACAACTCCTATGGCTCTGCCGGTTGTCATACTCATCGACATGCAAGTCGTGAATCCTATTACAAGAACATGATCAATCTCATACATCACATATATCACATCACATTCTTTGGCCATATCACATCACACAGCATATGCTGCAAAAACAAGTTAGACGTCCTCTAATTTGTTGTTGCAAGTTTTTCACGTGGCTGCTATAGGTTTCTAGCAAGAACGTTTCTTACCTACGCAAAAACCACAACATGATATGCCAATTGCTATTTACCCTTCATAAGGACCCTCTTCATCGAATCCGATCCGACTAGAGTGGGAGAGACAGACACTCGCTAGCCACCTTATGAAACAAGTGCATGTCAGGCGGTGGAACCAGTCTCACGTAAGCGTACGTGTAAAGTCGGTTCGGGCCGCTTCATCCCACAATACCGCCGAATCAAGATAAGACTAGTAACGGCAAGCAAATTGACAAAATCGACGCCCACAACAACTTGTGTTCTACTCGTGCATAGATTCTACGCATAGACCTAGCTCTGATACCACTATTGGGAGACGTAGTAGTAAATCAAATTTTTTCCTACGTGTCACCAAGATCAATCTATGGAGAAACCAACAACGAGTGGGGGAGTGCATCTTCATACCTTTGAAGATCGCAAAATGTAAGCGTTACTAGAACGCGGTTGGTGGAGTCGTACTCGCAGCAATTCAGATCGCGGTGGATTCCGATCTAAGCGCCGAACAACGACGCCTCCACTTTCAACACACGTACTGCCTGGTAACGTCTCCTACGCCTTGATCCAGTAAGGTGGAAGGTGAGGTTGAGGGAGAGCTCCGACAACACGATGGCGTGGTGAAGGTGGAGCTGCGTGGTACTCCGGCAGGGCTTTGCCAAGCGCTACGGAGGATGAGGAGGTGGAGAGAGAGAGATGTGTGTCCTTGGCAGCCCCAAACCCTCCACTATATGTAGGAGGAGGAGGAGGGAGGGCACAGCCCCTAGGGTTCCCACCCTAGGGCTGCGTCCGGCCCTAGATGGCCCTTGGGGTGGCGGCCAGGAGAGGGGAGAGGAGGGGAGGCGCCCTAGGTGGGCCTAGGGCCCATCTGACCCTAGGGTTTGCCCCCTCCCACCTTGCCGCACCTTGGACCCCTGTGGGAGGCGCACCAGCCCACCTAGGGGCTGGTTCCCTCCCACCTTCGGCCCATGCAGCCCTCTGGTGCTAGTGGCCCCACACGGTGGACCCCCGGAACCCTCCCGGTGGTCCCGGTACGTTACTGGTGATGCCCGAAACACTTCCGGTGACCAAAACCTTACTTCCTATATATGAATATTTACCTCCGGACCATTTCGGAACTCCTCATGACGTCCGGGATCTCATTCGTGACTCCGAACAACCTTCAGTAACCACGTACACAATTTCCCTATAACCCTAGCGTCATCGAACCTTAAGTGTGTAGACCCTACGGGTTCGGGAGGCATGTAGACATGACCGAGACAACTCTCCGGTCAATAACCAACAGCGGGATCTGGATACCCATGTTGGCTCCCACATGCTCCATGATGATCTCATCGGATGAACCACGATGTTGGGGATTCAATCAATCCCGTCTACAATTCCCTTTGTCTATCGGTATGACACTTGCCCGAGATTCGATCGTCGGTATCCCTATACCTTGTTCAATCTCGTTACCGGCAAGTCTCTTTACTCGTTCCGCAACACATCATCCCGTGGCTAACTCCTTAGTCACATTGAGCTCATTATGATGATGTCTTACCGAGTGGGCCCAGAGATACCTCTCCGTCACACGGAGTGACAAATCCCAGTCTCGATTCGTGCCAACCCAACAGATACTTTCGGGGATACCCGTAGTATACCTTTATAGCCACCCAGTTATGTTGTGATGTTTGGCACACCCAAAGTATTCCTACGGTATCCGGGAGTTGCACAATCTCATGGTCTAAGGGAACGATACTTGACATTAGAAAAGCTTTAGCAGACGAACTACACGATCTTGTGCTATGCTTAGGTTTGGGTCTTGTCCATCACATCATTCTCCTAATGATGTGATACCGTTATCAATGACATCCAATGTCCATGGTCATGAAACTGTGACCATCTATTGATCAACGAGCTAGCCAACTAGAGGAACACTAGGTACATGTTGTGGTCTATGTATTCACACATGTATTACGGTTTCCGGTTAATACAATTATAGCATGAACAATAGACAATTATCATGAACAAGGAAATATAATAATAACCTTTTTATTATTGCCTCTAGGGCATATTTCCTACACCATCTTCATCCTACACCTCCCACGGATTGGTAAACCTAAGGTTAACCACTTGAGGGAAAATTTCTACTATCCTACAAAACTCTACGCTTGGAGGCCCAACACGAGTCTACAAGAATAAAGTTACATAGTACACATCAGCCTACAAGGTGACTGATGAAATGACACAGGGACCTTGGGAGTTTTGTTGATGACACAAATTACAAGGATGATTCCTTTTTGCACAATAGGGAGGATGGTGGGGTTTGTTTGAGAATAGAGAAAACTTGGTAGTGCAAGTTTTTCCAGAATTCAATTCTGGACAAAAACTACAGGGAACATTTTGGTAAACTTAAAAGATGAATTTGGGGCTGACATCCTGGACTCAACGGTTCAGTTCAAAGACTACAAGTGGGAAAAATTAGAAGAATTATGGAGCTAAGAAAATTGGCGTTGTAGTTCAAATCACAAAGTGGACCAGATATGAAAATTTGATGTTGGGCTCAAAATTTAAAAATGACCAAGATGGATTTTTGTATAAAAGAGATCCGTGGGCATCACATGACCTCTCCAATATTTTGTGGAATTTCTAAAGAAGTATTTAAAATGGTTATTGTGCAACAAGGGCATTTCAGAGTTGAAAAAGACTATTAAAAAGGATTTGTTGTGGGCAAGTTTTATTAGAAAAATCATTCCTACTAGATTTGTAATTGAAATAAAATGATTTAAGGAAAACATTCAAAGCCCATAATATTATCCAAAATTTTCTAATTGGAGGGAAGAATTTTAGAAGCAAGGGATAGAGAAGGTTCTGAAATCAGCAAAAGGCAACATATATTTAAAAGTTTTAATTCTGGCCAAATCTTAGTTAACAAAACATGGTTAAATTTTTGGGACTTTACACTGTAGGGGCAGTATGTAACGCCCAAGATGCGCGCATATCCATATTTAGGCACGGGGGCCTCGACAGTATCATCGCATACATGTATGAAGAGAGAAGTATATGAGTTGGCTTACACTCGCCACAAACTAAATTACAAATCCACACAGTTTATTCAAACATCATTCAAAAGACAGGGTCCATCTACAGACAAAAACAAACAAGAAAAGAAGCAATGAAATTGTCTTGCTAGCCCAGAAGATCACGACCAAGGCCTCTCTACTCGTTTGGGTATGCGACGTACATTCTGCCTTGTTCCTCGTCATGCTCCCACTGGAGCTGCGTCACATCATCTGGCACGGTCTCATCTGCACCTGCACCTCTATTTATTGAAGTAATCTGTGAGCCACGGGGACTCAGCAATCTTGTAACCGGGTACTGAGACTATTCAAGCTTATTGGGTTGGATGGGGGTAAGTTTTGAGTTCGCAGCAACACTAAGCATTGTATGGTGGCTAACTTATGAGAACATGAATGTAAATATGGTGGACTACGTAAGACGATCGAGTTCTACCATGATCACTAAGTGATCCTGAACACCTACTTACGTCAAACATAACCCCACCGTGTTCTCTCTCGGTTCATGTTCACGAGCAGAGACGATCACGGTTACTCACACAGTTGGTGTATTTTATTGGAGTTTACTTCAAATTAACTATAACTGGGCATTAAACAAAATATCCAAGTTGCCACATAACCGCGGGCACGGCTTTCCAAAAGATTTAACCCTGCAGGGGTGCTCCAACTAATCCATCATAAATTAACCACACTCCACAGGAATAACCTCGACCAAAGATCTCGTGATCATCCTAGGCAGTTCCAAAGGAAAACCGACACCTCGTGATAGCCCAAAGAAGATCAGAGTTCCTCACGCAAGCCATTCGAGAAAGGTAAACCAAGTCCAGCAAGACCGTCCCGCAGGCCAGATCCCAATAGGGGCCGTGCATATCTCTGTCTCAGGGCACTACTAGATGAGCTAGACGTCGGGTTGGCTGAAACCCTAGGTGACGAGGGGGCGCCGGACATCGCTCGGTTTGGACCAACACTCATGAGGAGCACTGGCCCGGGTTGTTGATTAATTATCCACGGGGTAGCTAATCCCTATGCATTTTTATTAAGTTGTTTAAGCAAAAAGTACCAATGTTGGGTCTTGCCAGACAAGTTTTAATCTCAACCGAATAATCAAGGGGTCCCCATAACAACCCTGAGCATGTTTGGAGCGCAAAATATGGAAATATAACACCGGTAACAAGTAGCTATGGCGGTAAAAGTGGAACAAAACACCGAGCAAAAGGCCAAGCCTTCCACCATACCAAGATATATATGTGCATTAAATTAAATAGTTGTAAATATTAAGATATCTCTAGATATCCATGTTGTCACATGGAAACAACCTGCACCTGCATCTAAGAATGCTATAAGAGGGGCTGAGCAGCGGTAACTTAGCCAAACAAGGTTTGCTAGGTAGTGGAGGGGTTAGAGGGTATCATGGCAATGTAGGAGGCTAGACATTCAAGTGGTAGGTAGCACATAAGTAACGATAATAGCTGGACATCTAGCAAAGCAAAAATAGTGTCGGAACACGGGTACGATCATCTTGCCTGTTGGTTCTTCACACGGACAAAGAGTAGGGTCCTCGTAGTGGTACTCTCCTGGATCCTCGTACTCAGGTTCAACACTCGCATCTACCCAAGAGAAACAGCGACAATAAACAACCAACCAAGGTGCAATGCACAACAAGATGATGCATGAATCATTTGAAGTATTTAGCATGTCAATCCTAAGCTAGTCATGTTTCTCATGCAATAGTTAAGTTATTTACACTTCTGGATAGAACCTCATGTTAAGTTGTTTGAACATGCATGATCATGGCAAATATGGATGCATCATTAAAAATCGATGCAAATGCATACGTAAAACATAGTAAATGGAGTAACGGATCTCATGCTATGCTCATGGCAAGGTACGGAGACAAAATACAAGACATGGAAAGCTAAAGGCTATTCCTTGGTATTCCAAGGTAGACACTGGTTAGGCAACGAAAAACCAACCACAATAGAGCCAAAATCAAGCAAAACAATGGAGCATAGCTCCCACAAGTCACAAAACACCAACACACACAATCTGTCCCAAAACAACAACATAGCAACTTCCACAACAATTATCTAGAGCTACAGGATGTTTCCAACCTCAAAAAAAGCATGAAAAGAAACCACATAACATGCTTATCAAATCATCGAACTACACATACTGGAAATGAAGCACATATCACTAAGCATGAAGCTCACAAGATGGCATGATGAAACAGATTCTAGGGACTTAGTGAAAATCACAGTTTTCTGGAATCTGAGCTAAGCTGATAGCAAGTTGACAACAGAAAATAATGGTGCTAGAGACCACCTCATGGCATGAAAATTAACAGGATGATAGGGGACAACATAAACTTCAAAACACTATCACTAAGCTTGAGCTAAAACACATCATATCACTTGGTAGCATCCACTTAGCATGGCATAAAAATATTAAGAGATTCTCAAACTTAGAAATATTTAGCATGTTGAAAACAACAACAATTTATTAGCCACTTTGGAGCAAGATTCCCACTTTTATGCAAGTTTATTATGTCAAAATAAAATACCATGGCATAATACTCAAAACACTACCACTTCCATGTTGACACCAATATCAAAGCATTATGGATTAATTCTAACTAAAATGATAAAATGGCATATTGGGACAAAAATGAAATTTTGTAAAACTTGCTCAAATGACAAAACAAATCACATCAATGAATTCCTGGGATTTTTCTACCCCAATTTCATATATTACACTCATATATATGCCCTTGCAAAACTCCAAAACCATGCTCGAAAATAACATGCCAACACTCGTAAGTTGAAACTTTCTATAAAAGCTCATAGCCAAAAATGGCCTAGTCCAGACATATCCAGAAATAGAATTAAACTAATTAAAACACAATAAAAACATTAAAACAATTAAAAAAATAAGATAGGAGGGGTCCCGCCTGGGATGACACCAATGCCCCTCTATGTGGATGACAAGTGGGCCATGGGCCCACTGTCATACACACACACAAGTCACACACACACAAACACACACAAGCTCACACGGGATCTGCCTGCCACAGTAGATCCTGCCCACACACACACATACACACCGGATATGTCTGGACCGAACCCGCGACCTCCTGTTCGTCCCCGAGTCGAACGACCACCACACTACGCAGCGTCAACTGACCGAAGGGGGATATCCCTCCTTAACTACTAACTGACTACGTGTTACTGACGAAACTGAAAAAAACCAACAATGGCGACAGTCACGGCGGCGACACGATTTCGGCAATAGCAGGGGGGGCTCCGGCGATGCGGACCACCTAAGGGGAAAGCGGGATCCTAGGGGAACCCATCCCCGCCTCCAATTCCATCTAGGCGCGGCGGCTACGAGGAGCTCGAGCACGAGCTTGCGCCCATCTCGAACATGGCGGCGGCGAGCTCTCCGGTGATTCTATGCACTACACACGACAACATGGAAGGGGAAACCCGCACGATGCTCACCGAGACGGGGTGACGACGTCTCGGCCCAGAGAAGGGGAAGAAGGGTGATGGCGACGCGGGGCGCGACGGAGCCTAACGATGCAGAGGAGGAAGAAGACGCGCCGATGGCCGACGGTGCGGAGGCTCTTCGCCCCTCCTAGTGCCGGAACTGAACGCGGGCGGCACCAGGGATCTCCTCGCCATCCTGGACACCGTTGAGGTCCACCGGCGACGACGGAGAAGGCGGGCATGGCGGCGCTGCACCCTCTGCTCTCTCTGATCCCGAAGCTCAACACTAAATTTTTTCTCACAGGGTGGAAGAGGAAGGAGGGGAGATGGAGATGGCGGTAGTGAAGAAGGAAGCGCGGAACCCTAGACGAGGCAAGAGGCTAAATAGGGGCACAGGGAGACGGCGCCTCAACATCCGTGAGCCGGCGACCACCTCGCTCTCTCACACACGCTCGCTGACTGACGAAAAGGAGGGGGAACGGAGCAGGTAGCCGTCAGCGAGGTGGGTCGGGGCCACTTGGGAGCTAGCCGGGCCGCACGGGGGAAAAAGGAGGCCCAGGCGTCTGCTCTCTCTCACACATGAAAAACAAAAGGGGATTTACCTTTAAAATAAAAACAACACTAAGATAAGAAACCCATGCATGAATTGGCAAGGTTTTAGAGAGAAAAAAATATAGATCTTGAAACAACAATTTGTACACTAGTTTATAAAAATGACATTGGCATTTTTAGAATAAGTTAATTTTACACATATTTTAAAAATTGATATTTGTTGCCTTTGACCATTGTATAACCACTGATCAACAGATGCAGCTTCCCAAATTGGGTAAAAGTGCAATCCTATCACTATAGAAGTAGGAATAATAGCACGAGATATAATATTATTTCCATAAAGTAAAGAACCAGAAACAGGCTCACGAATACCATCAATATCTACTGGAGGGGCAGCGATGAAGGCGATAATAAATACAGAAGTTGCGGTATATTTTAAAAATTGGTATCCTAGAGAACAAACTTGAGGAAAAGGCAAAACATACTCACTATATTATTTAGAAGAGTTGGAACATTTTTAAGGTATTATAATATCATTACAAGAATCACATGCTATATATTGGAAGGAGGGGAGAAAGGGGTGGTTGTTTTGAAATGTGGACACTAAGGAATGGTAAATCATAGAGGATCACTCCAATCAAAGTGAGTCATGCACTCACCCCACATTACATGCAATCACTTCACAACAATCACAAGCACAAGCAAGGCAACAAAAGTTATGCATATGATATGATGACATGATGCATGGAATGACAAGAGACAAGGTTGAAGTTCAAACTCATAATGCATTCATAGGGGTTCACTCAAGGAAATAAGAATAGGCAAGGATTACAGTTGGGCTGTTACAACTCTCGCACACTACAAGAGGATCTCGACCCGAGATCTAAGAACGAAAGAACTCTGGGAATTTGGAACGGAGAAGATCCTCACGTTCCCAAGTAGCTTCTTTGTCGGAATGATGAGACCACTTCACCTTGAGAAACTTGATTGATTTGTTGCGAGTCTTATGCTCAGTTTCTTCGAGAATAGAAACTCGATGATCATGATAAGATAGGTCTTCTTGGAGATCAATGTCTTGGAGATCAATGTCTTGGAGGTCAATGGTACGCTCGGGAGTCTTGAAGCACCTCCGGAGCTGAGAGACATGGTAGACATCATGCACATTTGCGAAATTCGGAGGAAGCTCTAGTTGATAGGCAAGTTCACCTCCCTTAACCACAACTATGAAAGGACCCACAAAGCGAGGAGCTAGCTTCCCTTTAATTCCAAACCGCTCAGTGCCCTTCATGGGAGAGACTCTGAGATAGACTAGATCATCCACTTGAAAGGAGACATCCCGATGTTTGTTATCGTAATAACTCTTCTGTCGGGATTGAGCTGCTTTGATGTTCCCACGAATGACATGGCACATCTCTTCTGCTTCAGTGATCATGTCATTTCCCAAAATTTGATGCTCACCGGTTTCAGACCAATTGAGCGGGGTATGGCACTACCTGCCGTAGAGAATCTCGAAAGGGGCCTTGCCTGAGCTAGCCTAAAAGCTGTTGTTGTATGTGTTGGTAGACGTAGTAGCAAATCAAAATTTTCCTACGTGTCACCAAGATCTATCTATGGAGAAACCAGCAACGAGAGGGGAGAGATTGCATCTTCATACCTTTGAAGATCGCTAAGCGGAAGCGTTGCTAGAACGCGGTTGATGGAGTCGTACTCGCAGCGATTCAGATCGCGGTAGATCCGATCAAGTGCCGAACGGACGGCACCTCCGCGTTCAACACACGTGCAGCCCGGTGACGTCTCCTACGCCTTGATCCAGCAAGGAGGGAGGAGAGGTTGAGGGAGAGCTCCGGCAGCACGACGGCGTGGTGGCGGTGGAGCTGCGTGGTACTCCGACAGAGCTTCGCTAAGCACTACGGAGAACGAGGAGAGGAGGAGGTAGGGCTGCACCAGAGAGAGAGGGAGAACCGTGTATTGTGCAGCCCCAAATACCTCCACTATATATAGGGGAGAGGGAGGAGGGGTGGCTGCGCCCTAGGGTTCCACCCTAGGGGTGGCGGCAGCCACCAGATGCCATCTGGCCGGCGGCTAGGGCAAGGGAGAGGTGGGGCGCCCTAGGGTGGGCCTTAAGGCCCATCTAAGCCTAGGGTTTGCCCCCCTCCACCTTTGCCACGCCTTGGGCTGGGGTGGGAGGCGCACCAGCCCACCTAGGGGCTGGCTCCCTCCCACTCTTAGCCCACGGAACCTTCCGGGGCAGGTGGGCCCACTTGGTGGACCCCCGGAACCCTTCCGGTGGTCCCGGTACACTACCGGTGACACCCGGAACACTTCCGGTAACGAAATCCTCACTTCCTATATATTAATCTTCGTCTCCGGACCATTCCGGGACTCCTCGTGACGTCCGGGATCTCATCCGGGACTCCGAACAACCTTCGGTAACCACGTACACTATTTCCCTATAACCCTAGCGTCATCGAACCTTAAGTGTGTAGACCCTACGGGTTCGGGAGACACGTAGACATGACCGAGACACCTCTCCGGCCAATAACCAACAGCGGGATCTGGATACCCATGTTGGCTCCCACGTACTCCACGATGATCTCATCGGATGAACCACGATGTCAGGGATTCAATCAATCCCGTATACAATTCCCTTTGTCTATCGGTATGGTACTTGCCCGAGATTCGATCGTCGGTATCCCCATACCTTGTTCAATCTCGTTACCGGCAAGTCTCTTTACTCGTTCCGTAATACATCATCCCGTGACTAACTCCTTAGTCACATTGAGCTCATAATGATGATGTCTTACCGAGTGGGCCCAGAGATACCTCTCCGTCACACGGAGTGACAAATCCGAGTCTCGATTCGTGTCAACCCAACAGACACTTTCGGAGATACCCGTAGCGTACCTTTATAGCCACCCAGTTACGTTGTGACGTTTGGCACACCCAAAGTATTCCTATGGTATCCGGGAGTTACACAATCTCATGGTCTAAGCAAATGACACTTGACATTGAAAAGCTTTAGCAAACGAACTACACGATCTTTGTGCTATGCTTAGGATTGGGTCTTGTCCATCACATCATTCTCCTAATGATGTGATCCCGTTATCAACGACATCCAATGTCCATGGTCATGAAACCGAGACCATCTATTGATCAACGAGCTAGCCAACTAGAGGCTCACTAGGGACACGTTGTGGTCTATGTATTCACACATGTATTACGGTTTCCGGTTAACACAATTATAGCATGAACAATAGACAATTATCATGAACCAGGAAATACAATAATAACCAATTTATTATTGCCTCTAGGGCATATTTCCAATAGTCTCCCACTTGCACTAGAGTCAATAATCTAGTTACATTGTGATGAATCGAACACCCATAGCATTCTGGTGCTGATCATGTTTTGCTCGTGAGAGAGGTTTAGTCAATGGATCTGCGACATTCAGATCCGTATGCACTTTACAAATATCTATGTCTTCCTCCTGAATGTAATCACGGATGGAGTTGAAGCGGCGCTTGATGTGTCTTGTCTTCTTGTGAAACCTGGGCTCCTTCGCAAGGGCAATAGCTCCAGTGTTGTCACAGAGTAGAGTCATCGGGCCCGACGCATTCGGAATCACTCCTAGGTCAGTGATGAACTCCTTCATCCAGACTCCCTCCTTTGCTGCTTCCGAAGCAGCTATGTACTCCGCTTCACATGTAGATGCTGCCACGACGCTTTGCTTGCTGCTGCTCCAGCTCACTGCCCCTCCATTCAAAATATACACGTATCCGGTTTGCGACTTGGAGTCGTCCGGATCTGTGTCGAAGCTAGCATCGGTGTAACCCTTTACGACGAGCTCTTCGGCACCTCCATAAACGAGAAACATGTCCTTTGTCCTTTTCAGGTACTTCAGGATATTCTTGACCGCTGTCCAGTGTTCCGCTCCGGGATCACTTTGGTACCTCCCTACCAAACTTATGGCAAGGTTCACATCAGGCCTGGTACACAGCATGGCATACATGATAGAGCCTATGGCTGAAGCATAGGGGATGACACTCATATCTTCTCTATCCTTTGCCGTGGTCGGGCATTGAGTCGTACTCAATCTCACACCTTGCAACACATGCAAGAACCCCTTCTTGGACTGATCCATATTGAACTTCTTCAATATCTTTTCAAGGTATGTGCTTTGTGAAAGACCAACGAGGCGTTTCGATCTATCTCTATAGATCTTAATACCTAATATGTAAGCAGCTTCTCCAAGGTCCTTCATTGAAAAACACTTATTCAAGTAGGCCTTTATACTTCCAAGAGTTCTATATTATTTCCCATTATCAGCATGTCATCCACATACAGTATAAGGAATGCTATAGAGCTCCCACTCACTTTCTTGTAAATACAGGGTTCTCCATAAACCTGTACAAACCCAAACGCTTTAATCACCTCATTAAAGCGAATGTTCCAACTCCGAGATGCTTGCACCAGCCCATAGATGGAGCGCTGGAGCTTGCATACCTTGTTAGCATCTTTAGGATCGACAAAACCTTCCGGCTGCATCATATACAGTTCTTCCTTGAGGAAGCCATTAAGGAATGCCGTTTTGACGTCCATTTGCCAGATCTCATAATCATAAAATGCGGCAACTGCTAACATGATTCGGACAGACTTTAGCATCGCTACGGGTGAGAAAGTCTCATCGTAGTCAACTCCTTGAACTTGTCGATAACCCTTAGCGACAAGCCGAGCTTTATAGGCGGTGACATTTCCGTCTGCGTCAGTCTTCTTCTTAAAGATCCATTTGTTTTCAATGGCTCGCTTATCATTAGGCAAGTCCACCAAAGTCCATACTTTGTTCTCATACATGGATCCTATCTCGGATTTCATGGCATCAAGCCATTTGTTGGAATTCGGGCCCGCCATCGCTTCTTCATAGTTCGAAGGTTCACCGTTGTCCAACAACATGATCTCTAGGACAGGATTGCCGTACCACTCTGGTGCGGAACGTGTCCTAGTGGACCTTCGAATAGCAACTTGATCTGAAGTTTCATGATCATCATCATTAACTTCCTCTCTAGCCGGTGTAGGCTCCACAGAAACAACTTCCTGTGCTGCGCTACTCTCCGGTTCGAGTGGAGGTACAATTACCTCATCAAGCTCTATTTTCCTCCCACTTACTTCTTTCGAGAGAAACTCTTTCTCGAGAAAGGATCCATTCTTGGCAACAAAGACTTTGCCTTCGGATCGTAGGTAGAAGGTATACCCAATAGTCTCTTTGGGATATCCTATGAAGACGCACTTTTCCGCTTTGGGTTCGAGCTTCTCAGGTTGAAGTTTCTTCACATAAGCATCGCATCCCCAAACTTTTAGAAACGACAGCTTAGGTTTCTTTCCAAACCATAATTCATACGGTGTCGTCTCTACGGATTTAGACGGTGCCCTATTTAAAGTGAATGCGGCAGTCTCTAATGCATACCCCCAAAATGATAGCGGTAAGTCGGTAAGAGACATCATAGATCGCACCATATCCAATAGAGTGCGATTACGACGTTCAGACACACCATTTCGCTGAGGTGTGCCGGGCGATGTGAGTTGTGAAACAATTCCACATTTCCTAAGGTGCGTGCCAAACTCGTGACTTAAATATTCTCCGCCACGATCAGATCGTAGGCATTTTATTTTCCTGTCACGTTGATTCTCGACCTCACTCTGAAATTCCTTGAACCTTTCAAAGGTTTCAGACTTGTGTTTCATTAAGTAGACATACCCATATCTGCTCAAGTCATCAGTGAGGGTGAGAACATAACGGTAGCCACCACGAGCCTCGACACTCATTGGACCGCATACATCGGTATGTATTATCTCCAACAAGTCAGTTGCTCGCTCCATTGTTCCGGAGAATGGAGTCTTGGTCATCTTGCCCAAGAGGCATGGTTCGCATGTGTCAAATGATTCGAAATCAAGTGACTCCAAAAGTCCATCAGCATGGAGCTTCTTCATGCGTTTGACACCAATATGGCCAAGACGGCAATGCCACATGTAAGTGGGACTATCGTTATCAACTTTACACTTTTTGGTACTCACACTATGGATATGTGTAACATCACGTTCGAGATTCATCAAAAATAAACCATTGACCAGCGGGGCATGAGCATAAAACATTTCTCTCATATAAACAGAACAACCATTATTCTCGGATTTAAATGAGTAGCCATCTCGCATCAAGCGAGATCCAGATACAATGTTCATGCTCAAAGCTGGTACTAAATAACAATTATTAAGGTTTAAAACTAATCCCGAAGGTAGATGTCGAGGTAGCGTGCCGACGGCGATCACATCGACCTTGGAACCATTCCCGACGCGCATCGTCACCTCATCCTTGGCCAGCCTCCGCTTATTCCGCAGCTCCTGCTTGGAGTTACAAATGTGAGCAACTGCACCGTATCAAATACCCAGGAGCTACTACGAGCGCTGGTCAAGTACACATCAATAACAAGTATATCACATATACCTTTAACGTTGTCGTCCTTCTTATCCGCTAAATACTTGGGGCAGTTCCGCTTCCAGTGACCGGTACCCTTGCAATAAAAGCACTCAGTCTCAGGCTTGGGTCCATTCTTGTTCTTCTTCTTCCCGGCAACTTGCTTACCGGGCGCGGCAACAGCTTTGCCGTCTTTCTTGAAGTTCTTCTTACCCTTGCCTTTCTTGAAACTAGTGGTCTTATTTACCATCAACACTTGATGCTCCTCTTTGATCTCGACCTCCGCTGATTTCAGCATCGAGTACAACTCAGGAATGGACTTCTCCATCCCTTGCATGTTGTAGTTCATCACAAAGCTCTTGAAGCTAGGTGGAAGCGACTGGAGGATTCTATCAATGACCGAGTCATCCGGGAGATTAACTCCTAGCTGAGTCAAGCGGTTGTGAAGCCCCGACATCTTGAGGATGTGCTCACTGACAGAACTATTCTCCTCCATCTTACAGCTAAAGAACTTATCGGAGATGTCATATCTCTCGACCCGGGCATGAGCTTGGAAAACCAGTTTCAGCTCTTGGAACATCTCATATGCTCCGTGTTGCTCAAAACGCTTTTGGAGCCCCGGTTCTGAACTGTAAAGCATGCCGCACTGAACAAGGGAGTAATCATCGCAGCGAGAATGCCAAGCGTTCGCAACGTCTTGTTCTGCTGGGAGAAGGGGTGGGTCACCTAGCGGTGCATCAAGGACATATAGTTTCTTGGAAGCTATGAGGATGATCCTCAAGCCACGGACCCAGTCCGCATAGTTGCTTCCATCATCTTTCAGCTTGGTTTTCTCTAGGAACGCGTTGAAATTGAGGTTGACATTTGCGTTGGCCATTGGATCTACAATATAGATATTAAAGGCAATTTTAGACTAAGTTCATGATAATTGAGTTCACATAATCATATTATTCAATGAACTCCCACTTAGATAGACATCTCTCTAGTCATCCAAGTGATACATGATCCATGTCAACTAGCCCGTGTCCGATCATCACGTGAGACGGACTAGTCATCCATGGTGAACATCTTCATGTTGATCGTATCTTCTATACGACTCATGTTCGACCTTTCGGTCTTCCGTGTTCCGAGGCCATGTCTATACATGCTAGGCTCGTCAAGTCAACCTAAGTGTTTCGCGTGTGTAAATCTAGCTTACACCCGTTGTATGCGAACGTTAGAACCTATCACACCCGATCATCACGTGGTGCTTCGGAACAACGATCCTTAGCAACGGTGCACAGTTAGGGTGAACACTTCTCTTGAAATTTTATTGAGAGATCATCTTATTTACTACCGTCGTTCTAAGAAAATAAGATGTAAACATGATAAACATCACATGCAATCAATATAGTGACATGATATGGCTAATATCACCTTGCTCCTATGATCTCCATCTTCGGGGCACGATGATCATCATTGTCACCGGCACGACACCATGATCTCCATCATCATGATCTCCATCATTGTGTCTTCATGAAGTTGTCTCGCCAACTATTACTTCTACTACTATGGCTAACGCTTAGCAATAAAGTAAAGTAATTACATGGCGTTTATGATTGACACGCAGGTCATACAATAATGTAAGACAACTCCTATGGCTCCTGCCGGTTGTCATAGTCATCGACATGCAAGTCGTGAACCCTATTACAAGAACATGATCAATCTCATACATCACAATGCATCACATCACATCCTTCTGGCCATATCACATCACAAGGCATATGCTGCAAAAACAAGTTAGACGTCCTCTAATTTGTAGTTGCAAGTTTTTACGTGGTTGCTATAGGTTTCTAGCAAGAACGTTTCTTACCTACGCCAAAACCACAACGTGATATGCCAATTGCTATTTACCCTTCATAAGGACCCTTTTCATCGAATCCAATCCGACTAAGGTGGGAGAGACAGACACCCGCTAGCCACCTTATGCAACTAGTGCATGTCAGGCGGTGGAACCGGTCTCACGTAAGCGTACGTGTAAGGTTGGTCCGGGCCGCTTCATCCCACAATACCGTCGAATCAAGATAAGACTAGTAACGGCAAGCATATTAACAAAATCGACGCCCACAACTACTTTGTGTTCTACTCGTGCATAGATTCTACGCATAGACCTAGCTCTGATACCACTGTTGGTAGACGTAGTAGCAAATCAAAATTTTCCTACGTGTCACCAAGATCTATCTATGGAGAAACCAGCAACGAGAGGGGAGAGATTGCATCTTCATACCTTTGAAGATCGCTAAGCGGAAGCGTTGCTAGAACGCGGTTGATGGAGTCGTACTCGCAGCGATTCAGATCGCGGTAGATCCGATCAAGTGCCGAACGGACGGCACCTCCGCGTTCAACACACGTGCAGCCCGGTGACGTCTCCTACGCCTTGATCCAGCAAGGAGGGAGGAGAGGTTGAGGGAGAGCTCCGGCAGCACGACGGCGTGGTGGCGGTGGAGCTGCGTGGTACTCCGACAGAGCTTCGCTAAGCACTACGGAGAACGAGGAGAGGAGGAGGTAGGGCTGCACCAGAGAGAGAGGGAGAACCGTGTATTGTGCAGCCCCAAATACCTCCACTATATATAGGGGAGAGGGAGGAGGGGTGGCTGCGCCCTAGGGTTCCACCCTAGGGGTGGCGGCAGCCACCAGATGCCATCTGGCCGGCGGCTAGGGCAAGGGAGAGGTGGGGCGCCCTAGGGTGGGCCTTAAGGCCCATCTAAGCCTAGGGTTTGCCCCCCTCCACCTTTGCCACGCCTTGGGCTGGGGTGGGAGGCGCACCAGCCCACCTAGGGGCTGGCTCCCTCCCACTCTTAGCCCACGGAACCTTCCGGGGCAGGTGGGCCCACTTGGTGGACCCCCGGAACCCTTCCGGTGGTCCCGGTACACTACCGGTGACACCCGGAACACTTCCGGTAACGAAATCCTCACTTCCTATATATTAATCTTCGTCTCCGGACCATTCCGGGACTCCTCGTGACGTCCGGTATCTCATCCGGGACTCCGAACAACCTTCGGTAACCACGTACACTATTTCCCTATAACCCTAGCGTCATCGAACCTTAAGTGTGTAGACCCTACGGGTTCGGGAGACACGTAGACATGACCGAGACACCTCTCCGACCAATAACCAACAGAGGGATCTGGATACCCATGTTGGCTCCCACGTACTCCACGATGATCTCATCGGATGAACCACGATGTCAGGGATTCAATCAATCCCGTATACAATTCCCTTTGTCTATCGGTATGTACTTGCCCGAGATTCGATCGTCGGTATCCCCATACCGTGTTCAATCTCGTTACCGGCAAGTCTCTTTACTCGTTCCGTAATACATCATCCCGTGACTAACTCCTTAGTCACATTGAGCTCATAATGATGATGTCTTACCGAGTGGGCCCAGAGATACCTCTCCGTCACACGGAGTGACAAATCCCAGTCTCGATTCGTGTCAACCCAACAGACACTTTCGGAGATACCCGTAGCGTACCTTTATAGCCACCCAGTTACGTTGTGACGTTTGGCACACCCAAAGTATTCCTACGGTATCCGGGAGTTACACAATCTCATGGTCTAAGGAAATGACACTTGACATTGAAAAGCTTTAGCAAACGAACTACACGATCTTTGTGCTATGCTTAGGATTGGGTCTTGTCCATCACATCATTCTCCTAATGATGTGATCCCGTTATCAACGACATCCAATGTCCATGGTCATGAAACCGAGACCATCTAATTATCAACGAGCTAGCCAACTAGAGGCTCACTAGGGACACGTTGTGGTCTATGTATTCACACATGTATTACGGTTTCCGGTTAACACAATTATAGCATGAACAATAGACAATTATCATGAACCAGGAAATACAATAATAACCAATTTATTATTGCCTCTAGGGCATATTTCCAACAGTATGAAAATTCAGCGTATGGAAGGCAGTTTTCCCATTTCACGCCGAACGAAATCACACAGGCTTTGATCATGTCTTCAAGGATTTGATTGACTCTCTCAACTTGACCACTAGTCTGCGGATGGAATGCAGTGCTGAAACGGATCTTGGTACCCATAGCAGTCTGGAAGGACTCCCAAAACTTGTAAGTGAAGAGGCTTCCATGGTCAGATGAGATGAGATGAGGAATACCATGCAAAGAAACTATCCTTGATGTATACAACTCTGCTAGCTGAGCTACCGAGATAGATTCTTTGACCGGAAGGAAATGGGCAACTTTGGCCATCTTATCGATAACCACAAAGATGGCATCATTGCCCCTCTTGGACCTAGGAAAACCAGTGACGAAATCCATCTCCACATGATCGAATTTCCACTTTGGAATAGGAAAATGCTGAAGGAGACCTGCTGGATGTTGATGTTCTGCTTTCACTCTGCGACAAACATCACACTCGTTCATGAACTGAGCAATTTCACGTTTCATGCGAGTCCACCAGAAGGTTTGCTTGAGGTCCTGATACATCTTGGAACTGCCTAGATGTAGGAGAGAATTGTGTGCTTCGTCCATGATAACCTTTCTGAGATCACCTTTAGGAACCACCAGACGGTCCTCAAAGAACAAGGTATCTTTGTCATCAACGCGAAAGCACTTATACTTCGGAATGCCCTTGGCCACACCTTTCTTCACTTTCTTCACCATCACATCAAGAAGTTGAGCTTGGTGAACCTGATCTTCCAGAGTCGGAGAGACTTGAAGATTGGCAAGAAATCCTTGTGGAATCATTTGAATATTGAGTTTGCGGAAAGCTTCACAAAGCTTGGGTTGAAGAGGCTTCAGGATAAGACTGTTGTAGTACGCCTTTCAGCTGAGCGCGCTGCAATGACATTTGCTTTTCTAGGAGTATACTCAATGCTTGGGTTGAAGTCCTCAATCATTTCCACCCAACGAGACTGCCCAAGATTGAGATTGGGTTGAGTGAAAATATGCTTCAAGTTCTTGTGATTGGTGTGCACCTCAACTGGTCTACCCAACAACAAATGCCTCCAAGTCATCAGAGCATGCACAAATGCTGCCAACTCAAGATCGTGAGTGGGGTAGTTCTCGGTAGGCTTCAACTGATGCGAGTTATGAGCAAAAATCTTCTTATCTTGCATGAGAACGCTACCAAGACCTTGGAGAGAAGCATCATAGAAAACTTGGAAAGGCTTTGATTGCTCGGGCGGAACAAGAACTGGAGCTGAAGTCAGTTTCTGCTTGAGCATATTGAACGCCACATCACACTTAGGAGACCAAGCATACTTGACATTCTTCTAGAGGAGATTATATAGAGGCTTGGCAATTTGAGAGAAGTTCTCCATGAATCTTCTGCAGTAACTTGCAAGCCCGAGGAAGCTACAAAGCTGCTTGACATTTCGAGGAGGCTCCCACTTCAAGATGGCCTCAACTTTCTCAGGGTGTACTTTAATGCCCTCGGCAGAGACCACATGCCCAAGTTACACCACGTCATTGATCCAAAACTCACACTTAGAAAACTTGGCATAAAATCGATGCTCCCTTAGCTTGTCAAGCACAAGCAAGAGGTGCTCTGCATGTTCTTCTTCAGTCTCCGAGAACACGAGGATATCATCTAGATAGACTAAGACGAACTCATTCTTGAAAGGAGAGAATATGAAGTTCATCATTCTTGAGAAGGTTGGAGGAGCATTGGCGAGACCAAACGACATGACAGTGTACTCATAAGAGCCAAAACTCGTCCTGAAAGCAGTTTTTGGAATATCTTCTTCACGAATGCGAATCTGATGATAGCCCATGCGAAGATCAAGCTTCAAGAAAACCTTGGCACCCTTCAGTTATTCAAACAACTCATTAATGTTGGGAAGTGGGTACTTGTTTCTGATTGTCTTTTTATTCAATGGACGGTAATCGACACAAAGTCGGTCCGTGCCATCCTTCTTCTTGACAAACAAAACACCACAACCCCATGGAGAAGAACTTTTTCTGATTAGACCCAGATGTTCTTGTTCATGTAGCTGCTTCTTCAACTCTTTCAGCTCTTCGGGGCCAAACTTATAAGGACGCTTGCAAACCAGTTCAGTTCCAGGTTCGAGATCAATCACAAACTCAACCGGCCGGTGCGGAGGCATTCCTGGCAATTCTCCTGGAAAGACTTCTTCATACTCACAAACCAACGGAATTTGAGAAATAGCTAAGATTTCACCGTTCTCATTAAGAGCAAAGAGACGGATCGTGTCATCACGAGCTGCAAAAATGATCACATCTTCTGAAGGATGAGTCAACTTGACTTCTTTGGCTTGACAATCAACATGCGCCGTGTTCATAGCCACAAAGTCCATGCCCAGAATGAGATCAATATCGGAATTACTGAGAACAATTGGAGAAGCCAAAAAAGAATAATTGTCCATCTTGATAGATACATTCAGTGCTTTTGTGCTTGCATGCATGAATTTACCTGGAGAGACAACTGACAAAGGCATAGGTAACTCTACCACATGAAAATTATGCTTTGATGTGAACGGTCTTGACAAGAATGAATGCGATGCACCAGTGTCAAACAAATTTTTGCAGGGATAGAATTGACTGAGAGATTACCCATAATCACTTCATGAGACTACTCTGCTTCAGCTGCATTCACCATGTTCACCCTTGCTAAATTGGGATTATGGTTCACCATAGCATTGCCTCGAGGTCTGACTAGAGGAGGAGGCACAAGACGCTGTTGGTTGTTGCACTTGTTTCAGTAGTGACCCTTCTGACCACACTTGTGACAAGTAACCTCTGAGAGCGGACGGAAGTTTCCTGGAGGAGGAACATTAGCTGACTTGGGTGCCTGGGGCCTCTGCTGATATCCTGGGTTGGGTGGGTGGGAAGAACCACGACCACCGAACTGCCTCGGCTGCTGAGGAGGACAAAACGGAGGAGGAGGAGGAACCCAATATTTCTACTGCTTAGGGACCATCTGAGAGCTGGAAGAAAAATAATAGGAATCCCTGGAATGCTTCCTTGAGTTCTCCAACTTGAATTGAGTTGCCTCGACCTTCAAAGCCATGTTGTAGAACTAATCCAACTCACGAGGCTCTTGAAGGACTAGACCCGGCAGAAGCTCATCCTTGAGACCACCTCTGAACTGATAAATCATGGACTTGTCATCTGGAACATCTTGCTTAGCATAGCGGGCCAGATTCTGGAACTCCACGTTGTACTGATAGACAGACTTGCTTCCCTGCTTCAGGTGCCTGAACTTCTCACGCATCTCCTGGACAAAGCTTGTCAGAATGTAATGGACCCTGAAGTCATGATAGAAATTGTCCCAGGTGACAACACGATCGCCCCTGGAGTCCTTGTATTGCTGCCACCAATCTGCCGCTTGACCCTTGAGCTGGAACGACGCGAACCTGACATAGTCCTCTGGTTTGACATTGCTACACTCAAAATGCTTACTCATGTCACAGAGCCAATCATCTGCATCAAAAGGCTGCTCACAACAGGTGAAAGATTTGGGCTGGTTGTCAAGGAACTGGTTGAGCGTCACGAACTGACGCTGATTCTGAAATTCCCTTGAAAACCTTGCTGACCCTGATCTCTTTCTTGCAACAGCCTGAGCAACATCTGAGTATTCGCATTGGTTGTGGCCATCACAACTTGCCAAGCTTCTGGAGGAGGAGGCGGTGGAGGAGGTGGTGGAGGATCAGACTGCCCCTCACCCCGACCCGGATTCCCGCGAGTTGGTGGAGCCATCCTGGAGATGGACAAGAACATCAACACATCATTGACAAAGATGATAGCAAAAGCTGAATCAAATGCCTTGAAAGAAATTGAACGGAGAACATAAACAGCCTTCCTACTGAAAATTAGTAAGAACGCCTTCTTCGGGTTTCCGATAACATCATCAGATATATAAGCCACTTGCAATAACACAAAAGTATTGAGCTAATGTTGCTCGGAACAAATGTATATGCCCTCATACAAGTGAAGAAGATGATCCAAGATAACTACATGAATTCCCACCTAAGAACTTCCGAAAACTTTCTAGTTATGCAATCCGGTGTTGGGGATACAAGGAGGAAATATCTCACACTACTAACAAGCCTACACCCCAACTGTATTCATCCTTCAACACATAACCAGAGGCTTCGGAAATCCATCTAGCTTGGATCCTCGAAAGCACAACGATACTAGACATGGCGGTACCCCGGATGCCTCCCTAGTACTGGGTGACTCCGACCTTATCTCACCACGACAAGTATTGAAGCAATTCCGAACACCCTCCGTCCTGAGATACTAAGGAAGCCGAATGATAACGATGTGCCAAGAATTCCCTAGAGCTCAACTCCCCGGAAGAAATCAAGTCAGACAGGAGGCACCAAGAGAGAACTCTGTCACATCGATATCATATAGTTTCCAAAATACCCGCGTGATCCTAATTTTTTTGAGCGAGAAGAGGAGTAGAATCAAAATTCCTAAGTCGAATACCTCACCAGAGTATAGAAGAGGAGTAAAAGAAATCTACTCTCCGATATAACTAGACTCAAAATAGTTTTACTAGACTCGACTCGGCCAAGTTCGATCAAGCAAAGGGCTCCTATGGTCGTATGACTCTGATACCAATTTCTAACGCCCAAGATGCGCCCTATCCATATTTAGGCATGGGGGCCTCGACAGGGATAGAGGCGCATCGAGTCATTTCGCAAGTACAATATCATCGCATACATGCATGAAGAGAGGAGTATATCAGTTGGCTTACACTTGCCACAAACTAAATTACAAATCCACACAGTTTATTCAAACATCATTCAAAAGACAGGGTTCGTCTACGGACGAAAACAAACGAGATAAGAATCAATGAAACAGTCTTGCTAGCCCCAAAGATCACGACCAATGCCTCCCTACTCGTCTGGGTATGTGACGTACATTTTGCCACATTCCTCGTCATACTCCCCTGGAGCTGTGTCACATAACCTGGCACGGTCTCATCTGCACCTGCACCAGCATTTCTTGAAGTAATTTGTGAGACATGGGGACTCAACAATCTTGTAATCGGGTACCAAGACTATTCAAGCTTATTGGGTTGGATGGAGGTAAGTGTTGAGTTTGCAACAACACTAAGCATTGTATGGTGGCTAACTTACGAGAACATGAATGTAAATATGGTGGACTACGTAAGACAATCGAGTTCTACCATGATCACTAAGTGATCCTGAACACCTACTTACGTTAAACATAACGCCACCGTGTTCTCTCTCGGTTCATGTTCACGAGCAGAGACGATCATGGTTACTCACACAATTGGTGCATTTTATTGGTGTTTACTTCAAGTTAACTATAACCGGGTGTTAAACAAAATATCCAAGTAGCCACATAACCACGGGCACGGCTTTCCGAAAGATTTAACCCCGCAGGGGTGCTCCAACTAATCGATCATAAATTAACCACACTTCACGGGAATAACCTCGACTACGGATCTCGTGATCATCCTATGCAATTCCAAAGGAAATCCGACACCTCAAGGTAGCCCGAAGAAGATCAGAGTTCCTCATGCAATCCATTCGAGAAAGGTAAAACAAATCAAGCAAGACCGCCCGGCAAGCCAGATCCCAATAGGAGCCATGCGTATCTTTGTCTCAGGGCACTACCAGATGAGCTAGACGTCGGGTTGGCTGAAAACCCCAGGTGACCAGGGGGGCGCCAGACATCGCTCGATTTGGACCAACACTCATGTGAAGCACTGGCCCGGGTTGTTGATTAATTATCCACGGGGTAGCTAATACCTATGCATTTTTATTAAGTTGTTTAAGCAAATAGTACCAATGTTGGGTCTTGCCAAACAAGTTCTAATCTCAACCGAATAATCAAGGGGGTCCCCATAACAACCCCGAGCATGTTAAGAGCGCAAAATATGGAAACATAACACCGGTAACAAGTAGCTATGGCGGTAAAAGTGGAACAAGACATCGAGCAAACGGCCAAGCCTTCCACCATACCAAGATATATATGTGCATTAAATTAAATAGCAGTAAATATTGTGATATGTCCAGATATCCATGTTTTCACATGGAAACAACCTGCACCTGCATCTAAGAATGCTATAAGAGGAGCTGAGCAGCGGTAACTTAGCAGAACAAGGTTTGCTAGGTAGTGGAGGGGTTAGAGGCTATCATGGCAATGTAGGAGGTTAGACATTCAAGTGTTAGGTAGCGCATAAGTAACGATAAGAGCGATACATCTAGCAAAACGAAAATAGTGTCGGGATCTAGGTACGATCATCTTGCCTGTTGGTTATTCAGAGGGACAAAGAGCGGGGTCCTCATAGTGGTACTCTCCTGGATCATCCTACTCAGGTTCAATACTCACGTCTACCCAAGATAAACACCAACAATAAACAACCAACCAAGGTGCAATGCACAAGAAGATGATGCATGAATCATTTGAAGTTTTTAGCATGTAAATCCTAAGCTAGTCATGTTTCTCATGAAATAATTAAGTTATTTACATTTCTGGACATAACCTCATGTTAAGTTGTTTGAACATGCATGATCATATCAAATATGGATGTATCGTGCAAAATCATTGCAAATGCATATGTAAAACGTAGGAAATGGAGTAACGGATCTCACGCTACGCTCACGGCAAGGTACGAAGACAAAATACAAGACATGGAAGGCTAAGGGCCATTCCTTGGTATTCCAAGGTAGCCATTGGTTAGGCAATGAAATACCAACCACAATAGAGCCAAATATCAAGCAACACAATGGAGCATAGCTCCCACAAGTCACAAAACACCAACACACGCAATCTGTCCCAAAATAGCAACATAGCAACTTCCACAACAATTATCTAGAGCTACATGATGATTCCAACCTCAAACAAAGCATGAACAGAAACTGCATAACATGCTTATCAAATCATCCAACTACACAAACTGGAAAGGAAGCACATATCACTAAGCATGAAGCTCACAAGATGGCATGATGAAACAGATTCTAGGGACTTAGTGAAAATCACAGCTTTCTGGAATCTAAGCTAAGCTGATAGCAAGTTGACAGCAGAAAATAATTGTGCTAGAGACCACCTCATGTCATAAAAATATTAACAGATTCTCAGACTTAGAAATATTTAGCATGTTAAAAACATCAACAATTTATTAGCCACTTTGGAGCAAGATTCCCACTTATATGTAAGTTTATCATGTCAAAAGAAAATACCATGGCATAATACTCATAAAACACTACCACTTCCATGTTGACACCAATATCAAAGCATGTATGGATTAATTCTAACTAAAATGACAAAATGCATTGGGACAAAAAATGACATTTTGTAAAACTTGCTCAAATGACAAAACAAATCACATCAATAAATTCCTGAGATTTTTCTACCCCAATTCCATATATCACACTCATATATATGCCCTTGCAGAACTCCCAAAACCATGCTCGAAAATAACATGCCAACACTCATAAGTTAAAACTTTCTATAAAAGCTCATAGCCAAAAATGGCCTAGTCCAGATCTGGACATATCTAGAAATGGAATTAAACTAATTAAAACACAATTAAAACAATTAAAAATTAGATAGGAGGGGTCCCACTTGGCATGACACTAGGGCCCCTCTTATGTGGATCACTAGTGGGCCATGGGCCAACTGTCATACACACACACAAATCACACACACACACACAAGCACACACAAGCTCACACGGGATCTGCCTGCCACACTAGATCCTGCCGCCCCCCCCCACACACACTGGCTCACACAAACACAACACACTCTCACCAGATCCGGTGTAGCCGCACCGGATCCTGCCCAACACACACACACCAATCACAAAAAATGAAAACAAAAGGGGCGGCGGGGAGGGGGTCGAACCTGCGACCTCCTGGTCGTCCCCGAGTCGAATAACCACCACACTACACAGCGTCAATTGACCAAAGGGGGATCTCACTCCTTAACTACTAACTGACTACGCGTTACTAACAAAACTGAAAAAACCAAAGCGACGACACGCATGGTGGTGATGCGATTCCAATGACAGCAGGGGGGCTCCGGCGACGCGGACCACCTGAGGGGAAAGCGGGATCCTAGGGGAACCCATCCCCGCCCCCAATTCCATCTAGGCGCGGCGGCTACAAGGAGCTTGAGCACGAGCTTGCGCCCGGCTCGAACATGGCGGCGGCGAGCTCTCTTGCGATTCTACGCGCTACACACAACAACAGGGAAGGGGAAATGTGCACGATGCTCACCGAGAGGGGGCGACGATGACTCAGTGTAGAGAGGGGGAAGAAGGGCGACAGCGACGCGGGGCGCGGCAGAGCCTGACGGAGCGGAGGAGGAAGAAGACGCGTTGATGGCCAACGGTGCGGAGGCTCTCCGACCCTCCTAGCACCGAGAACCGAACGTGGGCAGCACCAGGGATCTCCTTGCCATTCGGGACACCGCGGAGGTCCACTGGCGACGACGGAGAAGGAGGGCATGGTGGCGCTGCACCCTCTACTCTCTCTGAACCCGAAGCTCAACACTGAATTTTTCTCGCGGGGAGGAAGAGGAAGGAGGGGAGATGGAGATGGCGGCGGCGGAGAAGGAAGCGTGGAACCCTAGGCGAGGCAAGAGGCTAAATAGGGGCACGGGGAGACGGCGCCTCGACGTCCGTGAGCCGGCGACCACCTTGCTCTCTCACACACGCTCGCTGACTGACAGAAAGGAGGGGAACGGAGCAGGTAGCCGTCCGCGAGGTGGGCCGAGGCCGCTAGGCTGCATGAGGGAAAAGGAGGCCCAGGCGTCTGCTCTCTCACACACAGGAAAAACAAAAGGGGCTTTACCTTTAAAATAAAAACAAAACTAAGATAAGAAACCCATGCATGAATTGGCAAGGTTTTAGAGAGAGAGAAAATATAGATCTTGAAACAGCAATTTGTACACTAGTTTATAAAAATGACCTTGGCATTTTTAGAACAAGTTAATTTTACACATATTTTAAAAATTGAAATCTGTTGCCTTTGTTTATATTTTAAAAATTGGTAACCCAGAGAACAAACTTGAGGAAAAGGCAACACATACTCACCAGATTATTTAGAAGAGTTGGAACATTTTTAAGGCATTAGAATATCATTACAAGAATCACATGCTATATATTGGAATAAGGGGAGAAAGGGGTGGTTGTTTTGAAATGGGGACAATGAGGAATGGTAAATCATAGAGGAGCACTCCAATCAAAGCCACCCATGCACTCACCCCACATTGCATGCAATCACTTCACAACAATCACAAGCACAAGCAAGGCAACAAAAGTTATGCATTTGATATGATGTCATGATGCATGATGCATGGAACGACAACGACAAGAGACAAGGTTGAAGTTCAAACTCATAATGCATTCATAGGGGTTCACACAAGGAAATATAACAAATAGGGCAAGGATTAAACTTGGGTTGTTACACAATATGTGTGGGACGACATGATTCGTTCATGAAAAACTTGTTGAACAGTCTGTTATGCTGGTTGAATTTGAAACATTCTTGTACTAGACTTATTTGTGTGTTATGTATGGATGATATGTGCTATTTTATGTCTAAAATTTGATGAATTCCGTCGGGTTTGCATAAATTTCGTCTGATCTCTTGAATGTGGTTTCAATTGGATACGTACAGCATTGGATGGTCGTCTCCCGCATCCCTGTCCGTGGATCCCCCCCACCCGGGGGTCCGTGGACGGATACAGAAGCAAATTTGGGGGTAAACGTTAAAGATGCCCTAAGACCTCATAGCCTTTCATGACACCATGTTTACACTTTCCTTATAAATTTTTTTAAAATGGATAACATCAAAATACAATGTCTTATACGATGAACAAGACTTGTAAGTGCAGATCATGTTCATGGACAAATAACCAAAGCATGTTAGCTATCAATGTGGCACAAATGAACTTGAGTCGGTACTTTGTTGAAGGCGTTGTATCCTTTCTGGTGATGGCTTTAGGGATTGGTCGCCGCAATTAACTAGGTTGAAGTTTCATGTCTTGGTCTTCTCCAAATAGACGCTCCAAACAAAGGTGGCAATGGTGGCGCAAGGGCGTTTATCCCTTCTTGTAGGCACACTGTTGCATAAGAAGTCGACTCAGTTGTAGGTGTTAATTTCATGTATTATATTGTTCTACCATAATTATCTATGCTTTGTACTCATTTTTGGTGATTATTTTGGCCTCGTTACCTTTCACCAACTTTAATAAAGTTGGGAGGGGGGGGGGGTTCAAGATCCTTGAAAAAAATGTGGCACGGATGGGCAGTACAGTCTCTGAGCCTTAACCCACTCGGCCCTATCAATGTATCATCCTCAAGTGGAGGTGTTTTTTTCCTATCGTATGTACCTAAAACAGTGACCCTCACTACTCTATTTATATTGAAATCGAGCCTATACATATGATCAAGTGGGTCCCATATGTAAAAACTCTTTCATGCAGCCTGCCATCTCATCATTTCTATTTTTGTGTTAACACTAATTAAATCTCGTATGTTTTAGTTTATCCATGTACTATTTTCTTAGCCTATCTTTCTGCACCTCTTGGACATGGACTTACGAGTCACTTCTTGGTACATGGGTTGTGCAACCATGCATGTATGGCCCATGAATCACCTTGTAGAAAATATGCCCTAGAGAAAATAATATTGTATTGTTCTATTTTCACATTCATAAGTAAGAGTTTATATTCTATGTTATAACTGTTATGATGCTGGAATATGTGATTCAGTTGAAAACTCATATGCACGTATGAAATGATAAACCGACAAATTAGGTTCCTAGTCTTGCCTATAAGACTAGCTCAAGTGTTATTGTTGATTATGTTTTCCAAATCTTAGGATATAATTAAGCGTAATGATATTCCTAAAACAATATTGAGAGTATGATATTACAAGAACGATCATATTGAATCGATCCATACTTGTGTGTTATACTTTGAGATAATGTCGTCTAAAGTCAATTGTTATAACATAGAGTGTTAACGTGTGATTTAGTGTAATACACCCAAATTTTAACCATGAATTTATTAAAAATTGAATTATATTAGGTCTTTTATTAACCTATGGATTTCCCTCATTTCTATTTTCTCAAAAAAAATCCTCCACATAGATATTTTTGGAAAATGTTGTGGGTTGTAATATTTTCTCCCAGTCCTCTTTTTACCTTATAAATATCAGTAGAAATTATTTCATAATTATTTGGCCTCAAAATAATCCTTTTAATAATATTTTTAAACTCTAGAATGCCCGTGTTGCACTAAAACTATTTTAAATAATTTTCATGCAAAAACCATCATAACCTTTTTGAATTTTTTAGCAAACCACCCCCTTTTAAATTCTAGTGCATACTGAGCTTTGAACTACAACCATCCACTTCTAACTCTATTATTTCTGAAAAATTCCATCTTGTAGTCCTTCCAACCGAACCCTTAAGTCCAGAAGCATAGCCCCAATTTCACTTTATAAGTCCACTAAATTACCCCCTTTAGTTTTGGGCCAGGACTGAATTCTTATAAAACGTGCACTAGAAAGTTTTCTATTTTCACAAACCAACTCCACCATCATATCTACCAACCAAAGAGACCCCACCCTACTAATTACCAAGCCTAGTAAAATCCTCTATATCACATTATCATTATGTCAAACACCTTGAGCTCATGACAAAATTTTGTCACCACAAAAACCTCCATCGCCAACTTCCTACTGTAGACAAAAAACTTGTCCGGTAGCTCTAGGAAGTCCTGGAGCATCACCCTGCCAAACTTTATCTCAAACAAAGAAGCTTAGATCACCAGCCATTTTGTCAAACATGTCAGGGGCATATCCAACGTGTGAGAAGAGTGCGGTTATTGCACCGATGGCGTTTGTGCCCTGTCGACCCCCTGATGCTGCCCTCGCTCGCCCTAGCTATCCGCTGGATCATATTGACCACACCCTAAGCCCGCCGACACCCTCCCCTGGTCGCTAGCGCCGGCCAACGCCGACCAACCACTGTCCAGAGCCGCTGCCTCGGGCACGCCACCGCTCAGGACGTGTGGCGGGGCAGAGCCGGCGCGAGCGTGGGCGTGCAAGAGGGCAAGGCAAAGCCACGGCTTCGGAGGGCGCGGCGGAGGTGAAGTGTGGAGGAGGCGGCTGCGGCGGCGCAGCGCGGCAGGGCGGCTTGAGGTGTAGCCACGGCGGGTGGCAGGCGCGGTGGCAGCGTCAGCCGGTGGGCGCGGCGGCGCGCGATGGCTCGTAGGCACAGCGCGGAGGCGGAGACTCGGCAGCTCGCTGGGACAGCGACGCGGCAGAAGCGGCGCGCGGCTGAGCGGCGCGGGCGCACAAGGCGCAGCGGGACTCGCCAAGACGGCGGGCGCAGGCGGGAGCCGCGGCCACATCGGTCGGCCGGCTCGACGAACGCCATGGTCCGGAGGCACGGCGGAGCCGACGGTCTTGGCGCAGCCGCGCAGGGCGACGGCTTGCGAACGGCGAGCGCGACAGGGTGGTGAAGCCGCGGTGGTGAGGTGAGAGAGGCGGCGACTAGCCGCGACAGAGCCGGCCATGGCGTCGTGAGCGAGGCGAGGTTGCCGCTGGCGGCGGCGGCCGGCACAGCTCCGCATAGGCGCATGGCGAGGGTGGCCGGGTCAGCGCGGGCCCGAGTCGGCTATGGCGCGATGTCAACACGCACGTGTAGTCATTGGGGGCGAGGCCGCAGTGGTGGAGGTGGAGTCGACCCGAGGCGAAGTCGAATCCGAGACGGACGAGGTCGGCCTGGAGGCCGAGTTTGTACAGGAGCAGCGCGGGAAGCGCGAAGGCAACTCGCGGCGAGGAGAGAACTGCGAGGTGAAACGGAGCGAGGTAGAACCGGCCGGGCGCAGCATGCCGGCGGCTCGGTAGATGCTGACTGTAGCGAGGCGAACCATGGCGTCGCGGCAGCAGGTGCCGCGGGGCGAGTCAACCGCGGTTGGCCGGCTCAATAATGGCGGAGCCGAAGTGAACACAGCTGGAAATTATGGTATTTGACATTGATTTGACTTTCCATCAGAGGTTTCTTCACGTAGTGATGTCTCGTCCGTGTCCGTACAGGTCTCAAAATTTTGTTGATGTAGTACTAGTGGTTGGGGCCATCCGGTGGCGCCTCCTGAGAGAAGGAGCTGGGGCGGTGTCAGATGGGATGCGTCGCTTTCATTTTCTGATCTGTATCATATTGTATGAAAGAACATAGAAATGCAAAAACAACACATTTAGAGAATGGACTTGGCGTCTTTTTCAGTTTTTTTTATCAGGAAAGCACATACATGGAACTCTTGATAAACTTATTGTATTGATGCATCACATGAGAAAGAAACTGAAATGGCATCACAGACAACGCACAACAATATAATACCATCAACAAAAGCATCTTGCTGCATGGAAACATAAGATACGACAATAGAAATTGCTGGTGGCATGCCTCTGATGCCTCACTCCAACCGCGCCGCAACTATGAGCGGAGTGCGCTCATCTCATCTACTGTGCACTTCATCACCCGGTGAGCTTTGCCAATGACTCGACACATCTTTGCTAGTATGTACATGCAACACACAACAAGAAACATTGATCGTTTATCTGCAGCATCAAGGGTTTTGGAGGGATCAATAGAGCACACTACAATAAGTACATGTACATTCGTGGTATTATGTTCAATATGATGATGGGGTATCATGTTCAAAGTCAGAATACAACATCATTACACCTAAAACATTTTAACTCTATTTTAGAGTCAAGAAAATTCTCAGCTGCAACTGAGAGCCGATAAAAACAGACGCCAACAACTTACCTCTTATTAATACATGTTTTTTTCGAATAATGTTTGCACCGAAAGCTTACGCATAAAACCTTGTTTTGTAAACCCAGATAAGTCTATAATTATTGAACCTGCAATATCATAAAACACAAAATATCCTCAGGGTCAGCGCTCTAGCAGTGTGCAAATACAAGGAAAACAATAGTTCACAGAGAGCAATATATAATATTCTAATCACTATCCTGCAGACCAATAGTTCACAACAAACAGAGTCTTGAAGGTTTAGTAAACTACAATGGAGAATATCAGAATGCCAAAGCAAAGCAATGGATAAGAACTGAAAGCAGGTACAAAAGAAAACTTATGAAATCGTAACAAAGCTTTCATAATCCTACATTATCTCTCGAGATGAGCTGTTGCTCAATTGATTGATTAACATGCCTCTGAAATCAAGGAGGGTGCAATTATGCTGCCAGTTCTTTGACATGTGGTATGAAACATCGTCGCATCCTATGAAATATAATACGAAGTTCAGTAAGAAATTTATATTTTAAATAAAATAACCAAGGGCACTGACCGCTGAAGAATCCAATATACTATAACACTAATCTTCCTAGAATTGAAGAGTCCATGTTCAATTGAGGTCTCCAACTGACATTGTGACACCCAATTTTGACCCGATCAACAATTTCTCAAAGATCTCTCATTTAATTATTTTATTTATACCTTTATAACACTACACTCCTTAGTTTTAGTCCACATTCAACTGAGGTCTCAAGATTTCAATTATTTTATTTATACCTTTATAACACTACACTCCTTAGTTTTAGTCCACATTCAACTGAGGTCTCAAGATTTCAATTAAAATTGGGTCACCAATTTTGATCGGGTCAACAATTTCTTAAAACTCACTCGTTCAATTCTTTAAACAAATACACTATGCTTCCTAATGGGTTTGGTTTACGATTTTGACCGAACAAACAATTTTTTGAATCAACAGCGACCGTCCTATAAAAACATATCAACCATGCCCATGCAGTCGCCGACGTAGAATTTTTCCCACATATATAAGGTTGGTTAGCATATAATATAAAATCACACCACGAAAGGCCCATTAAATTACCGAATCATAAATACAAAATAAAACACCCATGTCATCTCCCCACACATCGAACAAAATACTCTATTAATTTCAAAATATAAGGGGTATTAGTTTTTCTGGAAAGTCAAATTCTTCACTTTTGACCAAGTTGAGGTAATCCATAATACTAAATAAAAAATATGAAAATTCATTTAACGGAGAATCTAATCACAACAATTTTATATTATGAATTTTGATTTATTTATCTACAAAATTAATCAAATTTAAAAGGTTTGACATTTTAAAAATAATAATACACATTGTATTTTGAAACACAGTGATTTTTTAATCTAACAGCACGGGAAAGCGTGCCAAGTCCTTCTAGTAGATTTGAAGTGTAATTAATAGATTTAGCATCTCATAAAGTATTTTTTGTGAGGCAACCTTATAAAGTATATGATATGCTGGCAATATTTTTTTAGGGTTAATACCTGACCAAACTACAAGCATGAATATGCTGCGGCAGCTGCCTGCTTCCGGCACCAAACCGGGATTGGTTGGGCTTCGCCTGCTGCTATTGGTTAGAATTAGCGTGCACAAACATACACTACTCCCCGTATTTTCAACTGCATGCACCATCCAAAACCAACGTTACATACAAATCTTAGGCGTGCAGCGGACTCAGGGCAGGAGCAATGAATCCGAATCAGAGGTCGTGTTTGAATTAGAGCGGGAATGGATCGGGTTACTTGCCGTGCTGGTAGTTCCTGCAGAGCACCGACCATCAGTTCATTCCAAGTGAAGGGGATCGATCCTAAATGATAAGCAAAACCATGTACTACTATTCAAACCAAGATAATAAGTTTGTCATAACTGAGACCAGAGGTCATGGTAGTCAAGTAAATATGGCCAACTTGTCCAAGTTGCAGGAGCCGGAAGCATACTACTGTAAGAAACTAAACTTTATTTTAGTTAGACAGTGTAAGGCAGCCATATCTCAATAGGATGATTAATAAAGCACTTCTGAGTATGATATTTTACAAACTCAACTTAATAAAGCACCACATATAAAAGACTCTCCAGATGCACTAATTAAATCATCACTGCCATGTTTTCTTTTAGATTAATTTGCACATTGCAAGGATGCAACGAGACAAAGCCATTTTCATTCTGTAAAAGCCTTAAATAGTCATCGTGCTATCTGTGCAAGACCTAATCTAGGCTAAATAAGAGTGTATCATAAGTATAAAACCATTATTTTGTTTTATTCCCAAAATTAGAACTACTATGCCAGACACCAGCATTATCCAACAAGTGTGGTTTGACAAGAGGGACACACTGATTTGATCTATAAACTTTGGTCAAGCATGTCCCAAGTAAGCGCACAAAGTCAAGTAGCATGACTATTGCAAGGATGCAACGAGACAAAACCATTTTCATTCTGTAAAAGCCTTAAATAGACATCGTGCTATCTGCAAGTCCTAATCTAGGCTAAATAAGAGTGTATCATCAGTATAAAAACATTATTTTGTTTTATTCCCAAAATTAGAACTACTATGCCACACACCAGCATTATCCAACAGGTGTGGTTTGACAAGAGGGACACGCTGATTTGATCTATAAACTTTGGTCAAGCATGTCCCAAGTAAGAGTACAGAGTCAAGTAGCATGACTAATTCCTCATTGTAACTCATTGTCATCAGATTTAGCTACCCCAAGATTTGCATTAGCAGTTAACAACACTTACATACTCCCACACATTTGACAGATTCCAAGCCGCGTGAATATGTGTGCCTGACAGAAGTCATTGACGATGCCGATGGCCATGCCAGCAGCAAGGTCCAAGAATTGACACCAAAATCTATACCTACGAAAACACACAAAAACCATACGGTGTCAATTAGGAGAAGATCATCCAAAAGAAAAAACAAAGAAGGGGGAGAAAAAGAAAGTGAACAGCTAAAATCCAAGGACCAAACACTCAACAAAATTCCAAGGAAGCATCAAAAGAAAGAATAAGAAACCAAGAGAGAGAGAAATGGGGGATGCATATCATATAATGGGTATGAAAGAAATTAGCCAAATTAAGTTAGGACCTCACTTAATTAGTCAGAGCGACATCAAAAATATTATTTTGCTCCTTGTTGGTTGCTGTAACAAAGGCATACAGTGAGTGGTTTCAAATGTACTCCCTCCGTTCCGAATTACTTGTCGCTCAAACAGATGTTATTTCAGTGCTAAATACATATGTTTGAACGACAAGTAGTTTGGTATGGAGGGAGTATATTTTTCTTCCAATAATTTGGGTGCCGATTTCTGTCCTCGATAGTTATATATGTATGCTCTTGTGTCTAAGTGACTACGTCTCAACTACATTCTCACTCTATTTGTGAGATGTTGTTTTGCTAATAACCCATACTTTGCATCATGAATGTTGGTACTTTTTTTTGCATAAAACTTAAGCTAGTTTACTTAGGACTAAACTAATAAGAACATTCTATTTTAGGGGGGGGGGGTAGAGTATTTATTATATGATTGTAGAAAAGAACAACTACCTAAATGTTTATATATTTGAAGGAGGTAAAAGGATAACACCACAAGCCACATAAAGAATATTCACTCACGGGTGGGGTGGGGTGGGGAAAGGAGGAAGGAATGTAGTGGGGAACCAAGCCATTATTAATCTAATCAGGAAAGAGGCTATTATAATCGAATTTGATAAAGAAAAGAACAAGAGGGACAAGGAGAAGACGAGAGCACATACATGAACTGGACGGGGTTAAGGTCAACGGGCCGCCGGCTGCCGATCTGTTTCCATGTCGTGGCGTTCAACCGCCTTGAACTCCAGCAACGCCTCACTTGAGGGCACGCCAAGCATCAGCCATGGAGATTCAGAGATTTATTGAAGAGAGGGAAAGACTGGATAGGGTGAGCGGACCTCCACCCGCGGCTTCCTTGTCAATGGCAAACTCGAGGCTCTCATCCAACACTGCCTCCTCTGCCCGAGACGCCCCCTCCCCACTGGCAGCCGCCACCGCATTACTGCTTCTGCATCTGATCCGCCGTCCCTTCCTCGAGCGCGAGCCTTATTTGATGCCGATGTTGGTAGAGTGGAGATGAGGGTGGTCTGACTGACGATGCCGCGGGCGTCATGGAAGACAAGCCGGGATGGGGTGACGGCGGCGGTGGCAACCCAGGCAGGGCCAGGAAAGGAACGGGAAAGAGAAGGCGTAGGAGAAGCGGCAGAGCCTGCGACGCAGGTACTCGGGAGAGGAGGAGGCGAGAGCAGAGGGGAATGGTAGAGTGGGGAAGAAGCGTATGCCAGCGGCTAGGTTTACATGGTTTACCAAGATTTTTTATTTCACCCTAGCGCTGCACACTAGCTTTGCCGACGTGGACAGCGCAAGGAGGCGCTCCTTTTGCGTAGCTTATTGTTTTGGATTATCTTGGGATAGCTTGCCTTCTCTAGTGAAACTCATAGCATGGTGCTGACTTGACCACGTGGAGGAACAAAATCTGGACAAATCTCTCCGCATCAAAACTTGAAACGCCTTAGGTTGCTTGTACGCGTTAGCAACAATTTCCGGTCGGAAGAAACCAGATTCGATGATGTGTACGGGTGTAGGACCGGAAGTATGTCTAGAGGGGGGTGATTAGACTACTTGACCAAATAAAGTTTTGCCTATACCAAGTTTTAGGGTTGACAGTTTTTAGCATTTCATGGCAAGTCGAGTACACCCTACACATGCAAGTCTAAGAGTATATAGCAGCAGAAAGTAACAACAAGCATGTATAGAAGGGATAGGGTAGGAAGATCAAACCCAGTTGTAGACACGATGATTTTTCCCGTGGTTACAATAGGTGGTGCTATCGTACATCCATGTTTATGGAGTCTTCAACCCACGGAGGGTAACGGTCGCAAGAGTCCACGAAGGGCTCCACCCAAAAGGGTCCACGAAGTAGCAACCTTGACTATTCCATAATGGCTTCTGTCCATGAAGGACTAGCCTCACTATGGGTAGATCTTCACGAAGTAAGCGATCTCCTTGCCCTTACGAACTTCTTGGTTCACTCCACAAGACGAAGTAGGAGGCTCCGAAGCGACACCTAACCAATCTAGGAGGCACCACCCTCCAAAAGGTAATAGGCTCGGTAATGACGATGAACTCCTTGCTCTTGTGCTTCAAGATGATAGACTCCTCAGCACCCAATCACTCTCTCACAGATTTGACATGGTGGAAGAGATGCGATTGGTGGAAAGCTACTTGGGGAGGCTAGAAATCAAGATCCATATGATTGGAGTGGAATATCTTGACCTCAACACAAGGGTAGGTGGTTCTCTCTCAGAAAATCTGATAGGATAGGTACGGAATAGTTTTGAGTGCTTCTCTCTCGAGTAGGTGGTGGTGAAGGAGTATATATAGGCATCCCCAAAAATCCAACTGTTACACACAAAATGACCAACTCGGTGACACCGGTGTGTTAATCTCGGTGGTACCGAGGTGACCAAAAGGTGGCAACTTTTGAATCTCGGTGAGACCGATATAGGAAACTCGGTTGCACCGATAAGGTGACCAACGGTCAGATTTCCAATCTCGGTGACGCCGATCCAACATTCTCGATGGGACCGAAAATGTGAATTTGCGTAACAGAAAGTTGGCAACCTAAACTTGGTGGCACTGGTATGGAATCGGTTGTACCGAAGTGGCTAGGGTTTGGCAAAGTCTGTCTAGGTTCTGGAATCGGTGGCACCAGTATGGGAAAGTTGGTTGCACCGATTTTGAGTGTTAGGTAGAGATCACACTTTGGTGGGAGAGTTTGTGGATGTTTTTGGCGACTATCACTTGTGCACCTTTGAGCATATTTGTTCACCAACAAAACCTTACCCCCTTTTAATAGTATTGACTTTCCTATGGACTCAAAGTGATTTCTCGCAAATATAAAATGTAGAGTCCTCTTGCTTGAAGCTTGGCCAACCCATTTCCTTGCATCTTGGGGTATGTCCACAATCTCCTTTTGCCAATCCTAACATCGAACATTTCCTGAAATTTACTTGGCGGAAACATTAGTTCAGTGACTTGTATGTTTTTATTAATTACCAAATGTTGGAAATATGCCCTAGAGGCAATAATAAATTAGTTATTATCATATTTCCTTGTTCATGATAATCGTTTATTATCCATGCTATAATTGTATTGATCGGAGACTTAGATGCATGTGTGGATACATAGACAAAACCATGTCCCTAGTATGCCTCTAATAGACTAGCTCGTTGATCAAAAGATGGTTAAGGTTTCCTAGACATGGACATGAGATGTCATTTGATAACGGGGTCACATCATTAGGAGAATGATGTGATGGACAAGACCCAAACTACAAACGTAGCATATGATCATGTCAGTTTATTGCTACTGTTTTCCGCATGTCAAGTATGTGTTCCTATGATCATGGAGATACCGACGATCGAATCTCGGGCAAGTAACATACCGAAGAACAAAGGGAACGTTATACGGGATTAACTAAATCCTTGACATAGAGGTTCGACCGATAGATCTTCGTAGAATATGTAGGAACCAAATGTGGACGTCCAGGTCCCGCCATTGGTTATTGGCCGTAGAGGTGTCTCGGTCATGTCTACATAGTTCTCGAACCCGCAGGGTCTGCACACTTAAGGTTTGGTGACGTTTCGGTAGTATAGAGTTATATATGGTGGTGACCGAAGGATGTTCGGAGTCTCGGATACGATCCAGGACATGACGAGGATCTCCGGAAGAGTCTGGAGAGAAAGATTGATATATGTGATAATAGTGTTTTGATCTTTGGAAGAGTTTCGGAATTAACCGGAAGGGGTTCCGGATGTTTACCGAAGTGTTTGGGTACAACAACACTTTATATGGACCAATGGGGTAAAACCCACGAGGTATTGGAAAGGGCAAAAGGAAGTTTTGCTACTGCCTTAAGCAGTAAGGCAGTACTACCGCTTGTGAAGCGGTACTACCGCTCAAGCGGTACTACCGCTTGTGAAGCGGTACTACCGCTTGTGCGCGGGACTGCAGGGATCCGAATTGGACTCTTTTCTTGTGGGCCAAACCGACCTTGTGCGGGAAAAATCGACCTTGTAGAGGTTTTTGCTCCAAGTTTAGACCCTAGGGCTCAACATATAAATAGAGGGGCAAGGCTAGCACACGGAACACAACTTATGATCATGTGCTACCCGTTCTACCGGTGCTCCTCTAGATCGGTTTTCTGCAGTGCTTAGGCGAAGCCCTGCCGGAATCACTCCACCACCATCACCGGAGCGCCGTCACGCTGCCGGTGAACTCTCTCTCCTCTCCACCTCCTCTTGCTGGATCAAGACGGTGGAGATCGTCATCAAGCTGCACGTGTGCTGAACGCGGAGGTGCCGTCCGTTCGGCGCTAGATCGGAAGGACCGTGATCGAGATCGCGAGACAGTTCGTGATGAGATCGCGGGACGGATCGTGATGAGATCGCGGGACGGATCTTGATGAGATCGCGGGACGGATCGTGATGAGTTCGCGGGACAGATCGTGATCAAGATCGTGAGACGGATCGTGATGAGATCGCAGGACGGATCGTGATGAGTTCGCGGGACGGATCGTGATGAGATCGCAAGACGCTCGGCGATTTGGATCGCGAAGAAGTACGACTACACCAACCGCGTTTCTTAACGCTTCCCGCTTAGCGATCTACAAGGGTACGTAGATCTACTCTCCCTCTCGTAGATGCTCATCACCATGGATAGGTTTGCGTGTGCGTAGGAATTTTTTTGTTTCCCATGCAACGTTCCCCAACATTGGTATCAGAGCTAGGTTGATGGTTCGATAAGATCTCGAGTATAACACAAAAGGTTTGTGGGCATTGATGCTTAGATTGCTTCCTCCCTTGGTCGTATTTTGGTTCAGCGGGATTGTGAGATGAAGCGGCCCGGACCAACATTACTCGTACGCTTCCGAGAGACCGGTTCCCTCGACGCAACTTGTTGCCTAGATGGCTTGCGGGTGACAGTTTCTCTCACTTTAGTTGGATCGGATTCGACAAAGACGGTCCCTGAGAAGGTTGAAAAGCAACTAGTGTATCACCGTTGTGGTTTTTGCGTAGATGAGAATTGTTCTTGCTAGATACCCGTAGCAGCCACGTAAAACATGCAACAACAATTAGAGGACGTCTAACTTGTTTTTGCAGGGTATGTTGTGATGTGATATGGCCAATTACATGATGTGATATATGTGATGTATGAGATGATCATGTGATGTATAGATTATCACGACTTGCATGTCGATGAGTACGGCAACCGGCAGGATCCATAGGGTTGTCTTTAATTATTGTATGACCTGCGTGTCAATCATTAAGCGCTATGTAATGCTTTACTTTATCGCTACGGTAGCAATAGTAGTAGAAGCATGCAGGGCGTGACAACCCCGATGGCGACACGTTGATGGAGATCAAGATGATGGAATCATGGTGTCATGCCGATGATGATGGAGATCATGCCGGTGCTTTCATGATGGAGATCAAAAGCACAAGATCATGGCCATATCATGTCACTTATGATTTGCATGTGATGTTAATCCTTTTATGCACCTTGTTTTTCTTAGGACGACGGTAGCATTATAAGGTGATCCCTCACTTAATTTCAAGATAAATTGTGTTCTCCCCGAGTGTGCACCGTTGCGAAAGTTCGTCGTGTTGAGACACCACGTGATGATCGGGTGTGATAGACTCTACGTTCACATACAACGGGTGCAAGCCAGATTTGCACGTGCAGAACACTCGGGTTAAACTTGACGAGCCTAGCATGTACAGACATGGCCTCAGAACACAAGAGACCGAAAGGTCGAACATGAGTTATATAGTAGATATGATCAACATGATGATGTTCACCATTGCAGCCACCTCAACTCACGTGATGATCGGACTTGAGTTGGTGAATTTGGATCATGTATCACTTGAATGATCTGAGGGATGTCAATTTGAGTGGGAGTTCTTAAGTAATATGATTAATTGAACTCATTATCATGAACATAGTCAAAGTGTCTTTGCAAATTATGTTGTAGATTACTAGCTCACGCTGTAGCTCCCTTGTATTTTTATGTGTTCCTAGAGAAATAGAATTGAAAGATGATGGTAGCAATATTGCGGACTGGGTCCGTGATCTGAGGATTGTCCTCATTGCTGCACAGAAGGCTTATGTCCTTATTGCACCGCTCGATGCGCCACCCTATCTAGCGTCGTCTGTAGATGTTGTGAACATCTGACAGGCACGTTTCGATGACTACTTGATAGTTTAGTGCGTCATGCACTACGACTTAGAATTAAGGCTCCGAAACATTTTGAACGTCACAGAACATATGAGATGTTCTAAGAGCTGAGATTGTGATCTCAGGCTCGTGCCCGTGTTGCGAGATATGAGATCTCCAACAAGATTCTTTGCCTGTAAGATGAAGGAGAATAGCTCAATCGTTGAGCATGTACTCAGATTGTCTGGATACTACAATCGCTTAAATCAAGTGGGAGTTGATCTTCCAAATAAGATAGTGATTGATATAGTTCTCCAAGTCACTGTCACTAAGCTACTAGAACTTGGTGATGAACTATAAATTGCCAGGGATTGAAATAATGATTCCTGAGCTGTTCGCGATGTTTGACACCGCGAAGGTAGAAATAAAGAAGGAGCGTCAAGTGTTGATGGTTAATCAAAACTACTAGTTTCGAGAAGGGCAAGAGCAAGGAGGGAAACTTCATGGATAGCAAGTCAGTTGCTGCTCCAGTGAAGCAACCCAAAGTTGAACTCAAACCTGAGACTAAGTGCTTCTGTTATGAGGTGAGCGGTCGCTGAAGCGGAACAACCCTAGATACTTGGTAGATAAGAAGGCTGGCAACATCGATAGAATAATATTTGATATACGAGTTATTAATGTGTACCTTGCTAGTACTCTTAGTAGCACCTGGGTATTGGATACCAGTTTGGTTGCTAAATGTTAGTAACTCGAAATAAAAGCTACGGAATAAACGGAGAACTAGCTAAGGGTGAGGTGACAATATGTGTTGTAAATGTTTCCAAGGTTGATGTGATCAACATCGCACGCTCTCTCTACCTTCAGGATTAGTGACGAACCTAAATAAATGTTATTTGGTGTTTTGCGTTGAGCATGGACATGATTAGATCATGTTTATTGCAAATACGATTATTCATTTAAGTTAGAGAATAATGGTTATTCTGTTTACATGAATAATACCTTAAATGGTCATGCACCCAGTGAGAATGGTTTGTTGAAATCTTGATCGTAGTAATACACATGTTCATAACATTGATGTCAAAAGATACAAAGTTAATAAAGATAGTACCACATACTTGTGGCAATGCCGCTAAATGTCATATTGGTATAAAGCGCATGAAGAAACTCCAAGCTGATGGATCTTTGGACTCATTTGATTTTGAATCGGTTGAGACATGCGAACCATGCCTCTTGGGCAAGATGACTAAAAAACCCGTTGGATGGAGCGGGCAAGTGATTCATTGGAAATGATACATGTTGATGTATGCAATCCAGTGAGTCTTGTAGCGTGCAGTGGATATCGTTATTTTCTTACCTTCACTGATGATTTGAGTAGATATAGTGTATATTTACTTAATGAAACACAAGTCTGAATCGTTTGAAAGGTTCAAGCAAATTTAGAGTGAAGTTTAAGATCATCGTGACAAGAAGATAAAAATGACTGCGATATGATCGTGGAGGTAGATATCTGAGTTACGAGTTTGGCATACAACTTAAGACAATGTGAAATTTGTTTCACAACTAAAACGCCACCTGGAACACCATAGTGTGATGGTGTGTCTGAACATCATGGTCATGCTCTATTGGACATGGTGCGTGCTATGATGTCTCTTATCGTTTTACTACTATAATTTTGGGGTTATGCATTAGAGACAACTACATTCACTTTAATAGGGCACCATCTAAATCTATTGAGATGACACCATGTTAATTATGGTTTGATAGAAACCTAAGCTATCATTTCTTAATATTTGGTGTTGCGACACTTGTGTGGAAAATGTTTTCACCTAATGAGGTTGAACCCAAGGCGGACAAATGCATCTTCATACAATACCCTAAGATCAGTTGGGTGAACCTTCTATCTCAGATCCAAGTACAAAGTATTTGTTGCTTAAACGGATCCTTTCTCGAGGAAATGTTTCTCTCGAAAGAATTGAGTGGAAGGAAGATAGAACTTGATGAGGTTGTTAAACCTTTGTTTAACCAGAGAGTAGTGCAGCGCAGAAAGATGTTTCTGTGAAGCCTACGTTAGTTGAAAAGGAAGTTAATGATGATGATCATGAAGCTTCAGGATCAAGTTAATATCGAACATCGTAGGTCGACAAGGATGTGTACTGCTCCTAAGTAGTACGACAACCCTGTCTTGGAGGTCATGTTGTTGGACAGCGATGAACCTACGAGCTATGGAGAAGCGATGATGGGCCCGAATTCCGACAAATGGTTAGAGGCCATGAAATCCGAGATAGGATCCATGTATGAAAACCAAGTATAGACTTTGGTAGACTTGCTCGTTGGACGACAGGTCGTTGAGTACAAATGGATCTTTAAAATGAAGATAGACACTGATGGTAAATGTCACCATTTCTAAAGCTCGACTTGTTGCAAAGATGTTTGTGACAAGTTCAAGGAGTTGACTGCGATGAGACTTTCTCACTCGTAGAGATGCTAAAGTCTGTTGGAATTATGTTAGCAGTTGCTGCATTTTCAATTATGAAATCTGGAAGATGGATGTCAAAACATCCTTTCCTTAAACGGTTTACTTGAGGGAAGGTTGTATGTGATACAACCAGAAAGTTTTGTCAGTCCTAAGGATGCTAAAAGGTGTGCAAGCTTCAGTGATCCTTCTATGGACTAAAGCAAGCATCTTGGAGTCGGAATATACGCTTTGATGAGGTGATCAAAGTTTTGAGGTTTATACAAAGTTTATGAGAAACTTGTATTTACAATAAAGTGAGTGGGAGCACTATAGAATTTTTGATAAGTATATGTAGATGACATATTGTTGATCGGAAATAATGTAGAATTTCTGGAAAGCATAAATGGTTGTTTGAAAAGTGATTTTCAAAGGAAGACCTGGATAAAACTACCTAATTGTTGAGCATCAAGGTCTATAGAGATAGATCAAGATGCTTGATGAGACTTTCAATGAGTACATACCTTGACAAGATTTTGAAGGAGTTCAGAATGGATCAGTCAGAGAAAGAGTTCTGGTCTGATTTGTAAGGTGTGAAGTTGAGTGAGACTCAAAGCTCGACAACGGTAGAAGAAAGAGAAAGGACGAACGTCGTCCCCTATGCCTTAGCCATAGGCTCTGTACAGTATGCCATGCTGTGTAACGCACATGCGTGTGCCTTGGCATGAGTTCGTCAGGGGGTACAAGAGTGAACCAGGAGTGGATCACTGGACAGCGGTCAAGATTATCCTTAGTAACTGAAAGACTAAGGAGATGTTTCTCGATTATGGAGGTGATAAAGAGTTCATCGTAAAAAGTTACGTCGATGCAGGCTTTAGCACCAATCCGGATGACTAGTAGTAACAATCTGGATACATATAGTGGAGCAGCCATTTGGAAGTAGTACCAAGTCGAGTGTGGTAGCAATGTTTACAGTTTGACATAGAGATTTGCAAAGTACACACGGATCTGAATCTCGCAGACCCGTTGACTATAAAAGACCTCTCTCACATGCAAAGCATGATCGAGCCCCAGAACTCGTTGGGTGGTAGATTCATAACAATACGAATCACATGGTGATGTGAACTAGATTATTGACTCTAGTGCAAGTGGGAGACTGTTGGAAATATGCCCTAGAGGCAATAATAAATTAGTTATTATCATATTTCCTTGTTCATGATAATCGTTTATTATCCATGCTATAATTGTATTGATCGGAGACTTAGATGCATGTGTGGATACATAGACAAAACCATGTCCCTAGTATGCCTCTAATAGACTAGCTCGTTGATCAAAAGATGGTTAAGGTTTCCTTGCCATGGAAATGAGATGTCATTTGATAACGGGGTCACATCATTAGGAGAATGATGTGATGGACAAGACCCAAACTACAAACGTAGCATATGATCGTGTCAGTTTATTGCTACTGTTTTCCGCATCGTAACTAGGTGACTATAAAGGTGCTCTACAGGTATCTCCGATGGTGTCTGTTGAGTTGGCATGGATCGAGACTGGGATTTGTTACTCCGTGTGACGGAGAGGTATCTCAGGGCCCACTCGGTAATGCAACATCACAATAAGCCTTGCAAGCAATGTGACTAATTCTTAGTTGTGGGATCTTGTATTACGGAACGAGTAAAGAGACTTGTCGGTAACAAGATTGAACTAGGTATGGAGATACCGACGATCGAATCTCGGGCAAGTAACATACCGAAGAACAAAGGGAACGTTATATGGGATTAACTGAATCCTTGACATAGAGGTTCGACCGATAGATCTTCGTAGAATATGTAGGAACCAAATGTGGACGTCCAGGTCCCGCCATTGGTTATTGGCCGTAGAGGTGTCTCGGTCATGTCTACATAGTTCTCGAACCCGCAGGGTCTGCACACTTAAGGTTTGGTGACGTTTCGGTAGTATAGAGTTATATATGGTGGTGACCGAAGGATGTTCGGAGTCTCGGATACGATCCAGGACATGACGAGGATCTCCGGAAGAGTCTGGAGATAAAAATTGATATATGTGATAATAGTGTTTTGATCTTTGGAAGAGTTTCGGAATTAACCGGAAGGGGTTCCAGATGTTTACCGAAGTGTTCGGGTACAACAACACTTTATATGGACCAATGGGGTAAAACCCATGAGGTATTGGAAAGGGCAAAAGGAAGTTTTGCTGCTGCCTTAAGCAGTAAGGCAGTACTACCGCTTGTGAAGCGGTACTACCGCTCAAGCAGTACTACCGCTTGTGAAGCGGTACTACCGCTTGTGCGCGGGACTGCAGGGATCCGAATTGGACTCTTTTCTTGCGGGACAAACCGACCTTGTGCGGGCAAAATCGACCTTGTAGAGGTTTTTGCTCCAAGTTTAGACCCCAGGGCTCAACATATAAATAGAGGGGCAGGGCTAGCACACGGAACACAACTTACGACCACGTGCTACCCGTTCCACCGGTGCTCCTCTAGATCGGTTTTCTGTAGTACTTAGGCGAAGCCCTGCCGGAATCACTCCACCACCATCACCGGAGCGCCGTCATGCTGCCAGTGAACTCTCTCTGCTCTCCACCTCGTCTTGATGGATCAAGACGGTGGAGATCGTCATCAAGCTGCACGTGTGCTGAACGCGGAGGTGCCGTCCGTTCGGCGCTAGATCGGAAGGACCGTGATCGAGATCGTGAGACAGTTCGTGATGAGATCGCGGGACGGATCGTGATGAGTTCGCGGGACAGATCGTAATCAAGATCGTGAGACGGATCGTGATGAGATCGCAGGACGGATCGTGATGAGTTCACGGGACGGATCGTGATGAGATCGCAAGATGCTCGGCAATTTGGATCGCGAAGAAGTACGACTACACCAACCGCGTTTCTTAACGCTTCCCGCTTAGCGATCTACAAGGGTACGTAGATCTACTCTCCGTCTCGTAGATGCTCATCACCATGGATAGGTTTGCGTGTGCGTAGGAATTTTTTTGTTTCCCATGCAACGTTCCCCAACACCAAAACCACCAAGGGAGCAAATGTGCTTTCAATCTCCCCCTTTTTTGTAATTGATGACAACATATAGATCTAAGCTTTGACATATGATAAAATCAATGAATATAATTGTTGCTTTGAGAGGTATGTGATAAGCAAGAGGTCCCCCTAGATTTGTGCATTATTTTGAATTTGCATTTGAATGCAAATGCACAATCAATTAGGTATATGGGGCACTTCTTCCATGTCACATACAACTTGGTGGTGTGCGAGAATAATTAGAATGAATAACAATGCACAACACAATCAAGCAAAGGTGAATGATCATCTCATAAGCATTAAGATGATAGGAAATAGTTGCATCACACATAACAACGTATGATCACACATAAACACAGAAGTATCTCATATCAAAACAAAAGAACCAAATGTTTTGAAAAGCAACAAACACCAAAACACTCTCTTGCTCGAAGCCTAAAGATCTATATACACTTCTCCCCCTTTGGCAACAAGTTACCAAAAAGTTCAAAGGTATACATCTAAACATTCTTGGGCTGATCTCCTCCGGTTGTTGATGAAGGAGTCGAGATAACAACATCGGTGAAGATCTCTAAAGATGTCGTGGATGAAGTTGGAGTGACAACTGGAGGAACTGGAGCAGATGGAGCAAGAGCTGTGCTGACAGTAGCAGGAGCTGATGAAGAGGGCCTCAAGTCTTGTGTAGGCATTATGGCTGATCTAGCCTGAGTGGTGAACTGAGTGCCCGACCTAAGAGGTGATTCATCCTCATCCTCATCATCGTCATCTGAAGTAGAAGAGACCTGAGGGATGTGCATGGAGTCAACTTCATGCTGAAGCTCTATGATAGTCAGCCTGTCCACCTTATCATTAAGGGTCTTGATCCTAGTTTCAAAGATCCTGACAAGACTGTTATGGTTGTCCAGAATCCCCTTAATGTCCTTCTGCATGCCCTGAACTGATGTTATCAACAAATCCATTTGCTCATTCCTGGATCGTGGGGCTTGAGCACTAGTGGCTCTAACTACCTCTACTTCTGCCTGAGCTAGAGCTGAAGTGGGATGATCAGCATCCATCACCACAACATTGTCCTCGAGATCTGGCTGTAGGGGTAAATGAGGATGATCTAGAGCAAAGATGTGATTCTCCAATTTGGAATTGATAAGCATATGGATGTAGGGTGCATAACAGCATGAGCGCTTCTGGTCAGCAGCAACCCTCTTGATTGTCTCAACAATCAAATCCATGACTCTGATCCTGGTGTGTCTGTCAAGGTGGATCAACATATTGATGGAGTGGCCTCAGATCGTCTTGTCATCTCCTGACTTGGGCATCAAAGTATGCCTCAGAATGGTGTTCATTGTGCGGAGGCCAGCCTGAAGAAAGTTGATAGATCCTAGCCTGTGAGACTTCAGATTGGCAGCAGGGATCTCCTTGTACATATTAGCCATAGCATTGTGGCTAGCCTTGGATTCTGAGTATACATCCAAGTCACCATCCTATGCTTCAGGAACTCCTAAGATAGCAACCCATTCTTCAACTGTTGATTCATACCTTGCACCTTCAGTCATCCATACAATTCTACCATCTCCATAGAAATGTACAGTGTAGTAGAATTGCATGATCATCTCATCATTCCAAGCTGTGAATTCTCTGCCAACAAACTCATCCAGGCCTATGCAATGGAAATTGTCTTGAACACTTGCAAAGTAGTCCTCATTCTCCTTGATGAATTTCCAATCAACATACCGCATATCACTCACAGCTGGACTCTTGTCAAAGAGCACGGTCTCATAGAAATCTTGTTGCTCCTTGGTATAAAATCTATAGCCCACATCTGTTCTTCCTCTGGGCATAAGGATCTATAGCTCTCCAAGCTCTCAATTCTGAATTCTTCCTCTTCTTCATATGCTCAGCTAGTGGGTAGCTGGCATTGTGTACTGGAAGGTGCGGTCTGAGCTTCATCAAGGTTGTCAAGTCATCATCAACTTCAGCTCTGGAGGCAGTCCCTTTGTTCTTCTCAGAAGCTGGAATCTGCCTGGATGTCCTCTTAGGCTTCTCAGCAGCAGCCTTCTTGGATGTGCCAGTCTTTAGCATAGCATCAGCCATGAGCTTCTTGGCCTTCTTCTTGGGAGGAGCCTTTGTAGCTGGCTCATTCTCCTCTTCCTCAGCAGCAACACCAGTTGCTTCCTCTGGATCTTCATACATGGAAGTAGGCCTGCTAGTCACATGAATAATCCTCTTCCTGGACTTTTCCTGCCCTGCCTTCTTAGGCATAGCTTTATTGGGGACTTCAACTGAGATAGTTGCTCTGCCAGTCTCATGAGCCTTGAAGGTTGAGGCAGGTGCATAGATCTTGCTGACAACCCTCCTAGAAGAAGTGGCTTCAGTAGTAGACTTCTTGGCAGCTTTCTCTTGCTTCTTAGCAAGAATCTCCTTAGGAATGAAATCTGAGTCTTCTTCATCTGAGTTCAGCTTCTTCCTGGTTCTGGTGGCAGCCTTGGGCAACCCATGAGAGCTGGGGGTGCCTGGATCTGAGAAAGAACTGGCTTCTGGGCTTGTTCCAGAACTCATATCAACTCCCTGCTGTGGCAAATTCTGATTGTCTTCTGAGCCTGACATACTGTTCCTGTGAATAGAGTATAGGAGAGCAGAAGAAGATGAGTCATCACAAAATGAGGCTGGTTTTTGAAATTTGAGGAATGAGTTTTCAAAAAGTTTTGCAATCTGTCAAATAGATATTGGCGCAGCCGAAAAGAAATTTTCGGTGGGGCCGAGACAAACTAACTCTTTAACAGGAACTTGGCAGCCTTTTCGGTAGGACCGAAAATAGCTACTCGGTTCCATCGAGTCAGTTCTCAACCTCATTAAAAAGCATATCGGTGAGACCGATATTTTTGTTTCGGTTCCACCGAGATTTATCGAGCGGACGGCAAAACCCTAGAAAATCCATCTAACTCGAGATTTTGGAGTTTTAAGTGGATGGATATATGATCAAGGGGTGCATAGATGATTAACAAGTATCTAATGCGCAAGAATCGGATGGGGAGCACAGTAGAGATCGAATTCGTACCTTATCTTGGCGCGGATACTCTACGGCGGCGACGATGGAGCAGATTTCGTCGACAGCGGCGATTGCCAGCAGCAAAGGAGCGCAGGAAGTCAAGGGCGATGACCAGGGGTCTCGAGGCGGCAGCTTAGGGTTCTGAGGCACGACATTTGAAGATAGAAATTTCAAAGCATCGGGGTCCACAACATATATACCCTCCACTGTCGGTGATACCGATTTTATGTTTTTGGTGTCACCGAGTTCCACAACTGTCAGCTGACAAGAAAACTCGGTGTAACCAAGAATATGAAATCAGTGTTACCGAGATTGAAAACCAGATCAACCCTAGGCATTCGGTGAGACCGAGATTGTTGGGTTGGTTCCACCGAGATGCACTTGGGAGGTTTTAATGTTTAGTCCTTGTCGATATGGAACTCCGAGTGCTCCACACACAAAGGGATCGAAAAGCACTTGTTCAAATTTTGTGATGCATCATGAATGGAATATGAGGTGAGAAAGCATAGCTAGCTAGAGAGTGATCCTAGGCATTCTTGTCCACCCAATTGTCAAAAGAGAAAATCAATAACCAAATAGCAACAATTGGATGTCCTCGAATGAGAAAATAAATGCAGACCAGCATGCTCACATAATAAGATGTCAAAAGAAATCATGATAAACATGCACAAACACACTAGCATCTAACAAGCACTTGGGTGATGACAAAGTCATCTATATATGAGTATTTGACTTAGGAACCAAGTAAGAGTACTTCATCATAGGTCATACTCCTCGTTTAAGCACAAGTGGGGTTACCACTTTTACATAAAGCATTAATGTTGTCACATGCTAAGAGATGCTTTGACTCAAGTCTTAGAGTAAAGCTCCCCCTTGATGTGACATCCCCCATAAGAGGATAAACTAACCTTGGCTTTTGTCGATGAAGACTTCATGTTGGTGAGGTAGTTGTGGATGCTCAATGTTGATGAAGATCACATAGAGTTGGGAGCATCCTTGTTGTTTCCTTACTCCTCTCACCTACATGGGTTAGTACCAACACACAAGAGACAAATACAAGGATATCTATGGACATGGAGTGCAAAGAATATGTTATAATGTCCATTGATTAGTTGATTACCTTGTCCCTTGCTTACCTTTGAGGGAATGTGTTACTCCTTGAACTATTGCATTGAGTTGATGTTGAGTGCAAAAAGTCCTTAGTGAATTTCATTGGCGGAGTCACCCCTCAAGAACTTACTAGTTCTTCTTCTTGGGGACCCACATCAAGTTGATGGGGATCCTTGGTGTTGAAGTAGTCTTTGTAGTAGTTGAGCTTGAAGTAGCCTTGGGAACCCACTCCACCAAAGCTAGGGGTTCATCTTCATATGAGTCAATGTCCTCTTGAAGCTTGTTCTTGCCCTTGAGCTTGTGGTCTTGTGGTGGAAGGTCATCTTGAGTGTTTGTCCCCTTGGGAAGAGTATTTTCATACTTCTCCTTTTGAGGAACAAACTTGGGGTTGGGATATTGACCTTATTCCCATTCAACTCCATTTGCATTGAAGTAGCCAACACCACGATTTTTCCGGTATCCTCCGTGCTTGCGTACAATTTCCTCAAATTGCTTACATCTGGCAAGACTCTTGTAGATACCTTTTTCTATAATTCCTTTCAATAAAGCATTTTCTTTCTCAAGTGTAACTTGGCTAAGAGAATCATCATTAGTGGAATCAATAGAACTACTAGAAGCAACACCATTGGGTTTAGCATTTTTATTGTTGCTAGTAGATGAAGAACCTTTCTTGCCTTTGTTACTAGATTGCTTAGTTTTAACTTGAGGCATGAAAGTAGACAAAAGTAGTCGTTTGGCTAGATAAGATGAAGTCTTCTTTCGGAGATCATCATTGATAGCTTTGAGAAACTCATGCTCTTGCTCCAAGTTGAGCTTCTCAAAGCGTAGCTTCTCATGAGTTCTCATAAGCTCTCTATGATCTTTGAGAGTAGATTCATGAGCTAACTTAAGAGTGTTTAGTTCTTTAGTTAGTTGTTCTATTTTCATCTTATCATCAAATGACTTATCTTGACTAGCATGAGAATTATCAAGTTAATTTTGATCAATATTACTAGTTTTATCACAAAGCAAGTCATCATCACAAAGTAAATCATCTTCATCACTGTCAAAATCAAGATACTCGGGGTGTGATACCTTGGGGCCTTTAGCCATGAAGCAACCTCCACTTCCTTCGTTTGGTGAATCAAATAGAACGTAGGAGTTGGTAGTCACTAGAGCAATTCCGGCAACACCATCATCTTGACTATAGTCGGAGTCGGAGTGATAGCTTCTCTCAGAGTTGTTGTCAGAGTCGGAGCCGGAAAGCCATTCACCAACATGAGCTTGATGTTTTCTTCTTGTGTAGCTCTTCTCCGAATCTCTACTTCTCCTTGAGTGTCTTCATTCATAACGATCATCTCTACTCCTTCTCTCTCTTTGTGGTGAATCATTCCTTGAGCTTCGTCTTCGAGGTGACTCTTCTCTTCTTTTGTAGGGAGCCGTGCACTCATTTGAGTAGTGTCCGGGCTTCCCACAATTGTAGCAATTGCGGTCATGACTTGATGAACGCTTTTCTGCATATCTTGAGTTGGAGTTCTTTCTTTGCCTCTATTCTTGTAGAACTTGTTGAATTTCTTGACCATGAGGCTTATCACTTCATTGGTGACAAGGTTGTTGCTTGAAGTTGCGGGAGCATCACTTGTGGCTTTGTAAGCACCGCTAGACTTGTGATGCAGTTCTTCCTTATCTTTTAGTGTCATCTCATGAGCAACAATCCTTCCAATGACTTCCGTAGGCTTGAGATCTTTGTAGTTTGGCATCATTTGGATCAATGTGCACACCGGTGTCGTATCTCTCATCAAAGCTCTAAGTATCTTCTTGATGATGAATTTGTTAGTCATTTCTTCGCTTCCTAAGACACCAATCTCATTTGTGATGAGAGCTAGCCTAGAGTACATCTCTGTGACTCCTTCACCATCCTTCATCTTGAACTTGTCAAGCTGACCTTGAAGAACATCTAACTTGGATTCTCTCACGGACTCGGTTCCTTCATGCATATCAACCAAAGTATCCCAAATCTCTTTTGCATTCTCAAGACGGCTGATTTTGTTGAATTCTTTGGGGCATAAGCAGTTGAAGAGAATGTCACATGCTTGAGCATTGAGTTGCAACATCTTCAACTCATCCGTGGTCGCTTCACGATCCGGTTCCCGTCCATCCGCAAAGAACTCACCTTGCAAGCCAACACGAACAACAGCCCAGACGGCAGGGTTATGACCAAGAATATGCATTTTCATTTTGTGCTTCCAACTAGCAAAATTAGTACCATCAAAGTATGAACCTCTATGGTGATAACTTCCCTCACTAGACACCATACTCTCCTAGGTTATGAGACCTAAGCAATGGAGATCAAAGCTCTGATACCACTTGTAGGACCGGAAGTATGTCTAGAGGGGGGTGATTAGACTACTTGACCAAATAAAAGTTTTGCCTTTACCAAGTTTTAGGGTTGACAGTTTTTAGCATTTAATGGCAAGTCAAGTACACCCTACACATGCAAGTCTAAGAGTATATAGCAGCGGAAAGTAACAACAATCATGTATAGAAGGGATAGGGTAGGAAGATCAAACGCAGTTGTAGACACGATGATTTTTCCCGTGGTTCCGATAGGTGGCGCTAGAGTACATCCATGTTTATGGAGTCTTCAACTCACGGAGGGTAACGGTCGTGGGAGTCCACGAAGGGCTCCACCCAAAAGGGTCCATGAAGTAGCAACCTTAACTATTCCATAACGGCTTCCGTCCATGAAGGACTAGCCTCACTATGGGTAGATCTTCACGAAGTAGGCAATCTCCTTGCCCTTACAAACTTCTTGGTTCACTCCACAACACGAAGTAGGAGGCTCCCAAGTGACACCTAACCAATCTAGGAGGCACCACTCTCCAAAAGGTAATAGGCTTGGTAATGACGATGAACTCCTTGCTCTTGTGATTCAAGATGATAGACTCCTCAGCACCCAATCACTCTCTCATAGATTTGGCATTGTGGAAGAGATGGGATTGGTGAAAAGCTACTTGGGGAGGCTAGAAATCAAGATCCATATGATTGGAGTGGAAGATCTTGACCTCAACACAAGGGTAGGTGGTTCTCTCTCAGAAAATCTGCTAGGATAGGTATGGAATAGTTCTGAGTGCTTCTCTCTCAAATAGGTGGTGGTGAAGGCGTATATATAGGCATCCCCAAAAATCCAACCGTTACACACAAAATGACCAACTCGATGACACCGATGTGTTAATCTCGATGGTACTGAAGTGACCAAAAGGTGGCAACTTTTGAATCTCGATGAGACTGACATAGGAAACTCGGTTGCACCGATAAGGTGACCAACGGTTAGATTTCCAATCTCGGTGATGCCGACCCAACATTCTCGATGGGACCGAAAATGTGAATTTGCGTAATAGAAAGTTGGCAACCTAAACTCGGTGGCACCGGTATGGAATCAGTTGCACCGAAGTGGCTAGGGTTTGGCAGAGTCTCTCTAGGTTCTGGAATCGGTGGCACCAGTATGGGAAAGTTGGTTGCACCAATTTTGAGTGTTAGGTAGAGAACAGACTTTGGTGGGGGAGTTTGTGGATGTTTTTGGCGACTATCACTTGTGCACGTTTGAGCATATTTGTGCACCAACAAAACCTTACCCCGTTTTAATAGTATTGGCTTTCATATGGACTGAAATTGATTTCTCACAAATATAAAATGTAGAGTCCTCTTGCTTGAAGCTTGGCCAACCTATTTCCTTGCATCATGGGGTATGTCCACAATCTCCTTTTGCCAATCCTAACATTGAACATTTCATGGAATATACTTGGTGGAAACATTAGTTCAATGACTTATATGTTGTTATTAATTACCAAAACCACCAAGGGAGCAAATGTGCTTTCAACGGGACGCCGCACCGGAGTTGCTTTTTACTCTGATCTAGTTTATGTTGTCATTGAAAATTTTCCAATCTTGACTGATGAACTCCGAGTCGATGTAGATCTTGACGACTCTTCTTCATCCAAAAAATTTATGAACTTCTCGACCCTAGAAGAGATCCCTTCAAGAACTCAATACCATTGTGCTATGGCCCCATGGTGGGCGCCAACTATCGTGGATTTGTCATGGCAGATGTCGGGTGAACGGACATAGGTTCGGGGCGGTCACAACTATGTGGCGGCTTGAAGGGGTTGGCGGAATCAAGAGACACGACTTTACCCAGGTTCGGCTCCTCCGATGGATGTAAAAGGCTACATCCTGCTTGTCTGGTATTGATCATGAGAAAGATCTCTCGGTTACAAGGGTGTTGTCTTGCTACCTCTAATCTGTCTATCTCTAATCTCTAGTGTCTATCTTAACTTGTCAACTTGTCCCTCTAGGGGTGCTCTACCCCTCCTTATATAAGTGGAGAGGGTAGGTTTACAAATAGAGTCCTACTGGGATTAGGATTAGGACTAGTCTGTCATGAATCCTAATCCGGGTCTTGTTTCTCTTGTAAGGTAATCCTCTCTCCTTTGGACCTTCTCTTGTGAGCCGCCTGGCACCGACTTACACACTGGGCCTTGGGCCTTGTCGCCTGTCTGACCCGCTCGCCGGGTTACCAATAAATCATCAAGTCTCGACCGGGTCTCCAGTGAGTCGCCAAGTCCAGGCCGGGTCATACTTCTGCCCGGGTTATACCGCGGGGTATATCCCCAAGAGCACCCCAAGTCATATTCAAGGATGCCAAAAATCCTAAGCTTGGGGATGCCCCGGAAGGCATCCGCTCTTTCGTCTTCAATCCATCGGTAAATTTACTTAGGCTTTATTTTTATTCACCACATGATATGTGTTTTGCTTGGAGCGTCTTGTATGATATGAGTCTTTGCTTGTTATTTTGCCACAATCATCCTTGCTGCACACATCTTTTCAGAGAGACACGTTGAATCGTGAATTTGTTAGAATACTCTATGTGCTTCACTTATATCTTTTGAGTTAGGCAATTTTGCTCTATGTGCTTCACTTATATCTTTTAGAGCACAGTGGTGTTTGTGTTTTATAGAAATACTTGAACTCTCGTACCTCATTTATATTATTTTGAGAGTCTTTAAACAACATGGAACTTAGTCCTAATATGATAGGCATACAAGAGGGATGTAATAAAAACTTCCATATTAAGTGCATTGAGTATTTATGAGAAGTTTGATTCCTTGTATAAAGTTTTGAGATATAAAGATGCTAATGCTAAGAGTCATGTTAGGAAGTAATTGTGATTTGGTAAAAATACTTGTGTAAAGGTTTGTGATTCCCGTAGCATGCATGTATGGTGAACTGTTATGTAAGGAAGTCGGAGCATGACTTGTTTATAGATTGTCGACCTTTGTGTGAGGGTCGGGAGCGCGTGATGGTTAACTCCTACCAACCTCTCCCCTAGGAGCATGCGTTTAATACTTTGCTTCAATGAATAATAGACTTTTGCAATAAGTATGTGAGTTCTTTATGACTAATGTTGAGTCCATGGATTATATGCACTCTCACCCTTCCACCTTTGCTAGCCTCTCTAGTACCGCACAACTTTCGCCGGTACAACAAACACCTTCCTCAAAATAGCCACCATATACCTTCCTCAAAATAGCAACCATATACCTTTGTCAAAACAGCCACCATATATCTTTCCTCAAAACAACCACCATACCTACCTATTATGGCATTTCCATAGCCATTCCGAGATATATTGCCATCCAAATTCCACAAATTCCTTTTATGACTTGCACCATCACTTCCATATTGCATATAGAGTCATATTTGTCATAGGTTTCGAGTTGTAATTTTCTTTTGAGTTGTAAGTAAATAAAAGTGTGATGATTATCATTATTAGAGCATGTCCCATGTGAGGAAAGGATGATGGAAGCTATGATTCCCTCACAAGTGGGGATGAGATTCTGGACTTTATGAATAAAATAAAAGAGGCCAACGAAGCCCAAATAAAATAATAATAATAAAAGAGGCCTTAGATGCCCACCAAAAAAATGAGAGAAAAGAGAGAAGGGACATTGCTACTATCTTTTTACACATTTGTTCTTCAAAGTAGCACCATGATGTTCATGATAGAGAGTCTCCTATTTTGTCACTTTCATATAATTAGTTGAATTTTTCTTCTTGATGCACGTCCACTTAGTTCCTTTTTGAGATTTCATACACTTATAGCTCTAGCGCATCCGTCGCATGGCAATCCCTACTCACTCACATTGATATCTATTAATGGGCATCTCCATAGCCCGTTGATACTCCTAGTTGATGTGAGACTATCTTCTCCCTTTCCTTGACAACCTCCATATTCTATTCCACCTATAGTGCTATATCCATGGCTCACGCTCATGTATTGCATGAGAGTTGAAAAAGTTTGAGAAAATAAAGGTGTGAAAACTATTGCTTGACTTTTCATCGGGGTTGTGCATGATATAAATACTTTGTGTGGGGAAGATGGAGCATAGCCAGACCATATGATAGTGTAGGGATAACTTTATTTTGCCATTATATTTTGAAGATATACAATTGCTTTGCTAGTATGCTTGAAACATTATTGTTTTATATCAATATTTAGCTTTTGTTTTGAGTCTTACGGATCTGAATAATCATGCCACAATAAAGAATATTACATGGATAAATATGTTAGGTAGCAGTCCACATCAAAAATTCTGTTTTTATCATTTACCTACTCGTGGACGAGCAGGAATTAAGCTTGGGGATGCTGATATGTCTCCAATGTATCTATAATTTTTGATGATGACATGCTATTAGATTATCTGTTTTGGATGTTTTATATGCATTAATATGCTATTTTATATATTATTGGGACCAACTTATTAATCTAGAGCCTAGTGAAAGTTTCTGTTTTTCCTTGTTTTTGAGTTTTGCAGATATGGAATATTAAACGGAGTCCAAATGGAATAAAACCTTCAGAACAATTTTTTTATAAGGAAACAAATCAACCAGGATTGGCGTGCACGGCATGAAACCTGCCAGGGAGTCACAAGCCCGTTAGGCGCAGGCACCCCCTGGCCGCGCCTAGCAGGCTTGCTTTCTCCCGACAGGTCTCCTAACCCTAATCTTTCACCTATAAATTCCAAATATTCCCCCAAAATTAAAAAGAGCCACACAAATACTTTTACGCCGCCAGAAGCCTCCGTTCCTGAGATATCCAATCTTGGAGCCTTTTCCGGTAATCTGTGATAGGGGGTTTCGATCACGCAGGGCATCTACATCTACTCCATTGCCCCTCCAGTGATGCGTGAGTAGTCCACCATAGACCTATGGGTCCATATCTAGTAGCTAGATGGCTTCTTCTGTATCTTTTATCTTAAATACCATGTTCTTCATGATCTTCATGGAGATATATCCGATGTAATCCTCTTTTGTGGTGTGTTTTTCAAGATACGATGAATTGTCAGTTTATGTTCAGATTATCCATGAATATTATTTGAATCTCCTCTGGATTCTTATATGCATGATTTCATATCCTTGCAAGTGTCTTCGAGTTATTGGTTTGATTTGGCCAATTAGATTGGTAATTCTTGTAATGGGAGAAGTGCTTGGTTTTGGGTTCAATCTTGCAGTGTCCTCACCCAGTGACATAGTAGGGGTAGCGACGCACTTATTGTATTGTTGCCATGAAGGGTAACAAGATGGGGTTTTCATCATATTTCTTGAGTTTATCCCTCTACATCATGTCATCTTTCTTAATGCGTTACTCTGTTCTTCATGAACTTAATACTCTAGATGCAAGCAGGAGTCGGTCGATTTGTGGAGTAATAGTAGTAGATGGAGAATCGTTTTGGTCTACTTGACACGGACGTGATGCCTATATGCATGATCATTGCCTTGGATAACTACATGATTATTGTCTTTTCTATCAACTGCTTGACAGTAATTTGTTTACCCACCATGATATTTTCCTCCGAGAGAGAAGCCTCTAGTGAAACCTATGGCCCCGGGTCTACTTTCTATAATATACTTTCAGATCTATAAATCAAAAATACCAAAAATACTTTGCTGCAATTTATTTACCTTTTACTTTCCATTCTCATTTACATCTATCTATTTCGGATCTAATCCTTCCAACTAACCGTGAAGGGAATGACAACCCCTTTATAGCGTTGGGTGCAAGAGTTTGATTTTTTGTGTAGGTGCATCCATTGGTGACTTGCTTGTTCCTCCTATTGGATTGATACCTTGGTTCTCAACAACCGACGGAAATACTTATCTACTTCACTACATCACCCTTTCCTCTTCAAGGGAAAACCAACGCACGCTCAAGAGGTAGCACTCACCACCTCTCTCCCACCTCTCACGAGCGTCACAGAGTAGCTACGCGACCGGAAGCCGTTGTCTTCTCCATGTCTGGAGGAGGCAACTGCCATCGCATCTCAGTTGATTCCCACACCACCAGAGCTTCCCCTCTTCCCCTCTCATCACTAATAGATCCAGATTGGCCCCATGAATTCATCCCTCCCCTCAATTTCGGTCGAGAGTCATCATAGTGAAAGCCCTCTTTTGCTCGACACCATCGTCCATCGGGATCGGCACCGATGACGACCTCAGCCACTTGTCTGGCCATGGAGAACATCCGGAGGACCGTCAAGGTCCTCTAAATCCATTTCCGCACCCAGGACCCGGTTGGGTGACGCCATTCGCCAACGAGAGACACCGAAGCCTGCCGCTGTTCTGCCGCAGTAGGGGATGGGGGAGGGCGACCAGTCAAACCTGACAGTAGGATGGGCGGGACCCACTGTCAATGAGGCAATTGTCACCACACGTTGTTAAGTTAAAGTGCCTTTGTGTAGAGTGTGTGTATTATTCTGGAAAGCATAGTTTCAGCGAAACGTTTTCTTTTCTTTTTTATTTGAAAGATCACAAATTTACCTAACTTTGACTGCCTCTAACTATTTAGCAACAACTGGAAATGAACAAATTATTTTATGTCATTCCTCAAGCTTCATCTACTTTATCTGAGTATTTATTTCAGAAAAAAATTTAGACAACTTTTTTGTACTGTTTTTAAATTACGTGATTATTGCAATATTATGAAAATACGAAAAATGGAGGGAAGAAAATTTTCAAAATTGGAGTGTACCCAACCCTTCTACATACTCAGGGCAAGCATCTTGAACACCTGATTTGATAAATGCTGGTTGTTTGTTTGCTAGGATAAGTGAATCATGGCTATGTTTAATTCAAATAAAAATTTGCATGAGGAAACAAATATTCATGCGTGGATCCCTTGTTAGGAATTGTCTTCAATTAAACATGAGATATGGCAAGTGGGTGTTTGTTCCGGGTGCTTCTCTAGTGAGTGAAAGATGGTGGAGTGGTATATATAGACATCTCCAAAAATACAACAGTTACAACATTATTGCCCAACCTGGTGAAACCGAAGTGAAAACTCGGTTTCACCGACTAGTGCAAAATGTGGAAACTTTGGCCTTTTCAGTGAGTCTGATATATAAATCTCAATGATACCGATATGGGTGACCTAGGCAGTTACAAATTCTCAGTGCCACTGATTCCCCAAACTCGACGGGACTGATTTTAAGAAATTTGTTAACAGAAAGTTGGTCACCGTTTTTGGTTGCATCAAATGGAATGTTGGTAGTATCGAGATGCTAGGGTTTGGCTTGGCTTCTGTCTAGGGTAAAACTGAATGGATGCGAATCAGAATTATTGGTGTCACCGAATTCTGACTTTTGGCTTTGGACAAAAGATATTTGTGGGAAAGTGGGTGAGTATTTTTAATAGTATTGGCTTTCCTATGGACTTTGGACAAAAGATATCTCTAAGCACTTGAGCAACTAGATCATGATAATTCCTCATCCCCTTTTAATAGTATTGGCTTTCCTATGGACTCAAATGTGATTTCTCGCAAAATAAAAAATGAAGAGTCCTCAAGCTTGAAGCATGGAGATTTGCCAATACTATTCCTTACCTTCTTCTTCTTCTTGGAAATTTTCCTTGCAATCCTTAGCCAATCCTCTTTGTGGACTAAACATGAAATAAGCCAGGTAGAGCTGTTAGTCCAAGAGGCAATGTATGTTGTGATAAATTATCAAAACCATGAAGGGAGCATATGTGCTTTGAATCTCCCCCTTTTTGTTAATTGATGACAACATACAATCAAAGCTTCAAATTAAGATATATAGGGATATAAAGAAGACTTTGAGAAATACATGGCTAGGATATGCTCCCCAAAACGTGTGCAATCCTTTTAAAGGATAGTTGCTTTTGAATGCATGGGCACACACATAGTAGAAAGTATATGATGGGTCATGTGTATCTTGGCTATATGCATCAAATATACGTGAATGAAATGTCTCCATGTTCAACATTCTCTCTTGCAAACAATATGTGCAAAAAGCAAGAGATCACTTTGACAAAGGATATGATGCATATACTTACCTTTAAATTATAGAGCATTCTAATAGTAAAGCACACTTGAGAAAACGATTTTAGAAAATACAAGAGTATTCTACAAATCCAAATGTAATAGAACTCAACGGGCCAAGATGTGGGAGATATATAGAAGATAAACTTCATGAAGCTTGATATGTCTCCAAAAGCATTTAGAGCTTTCTCCCCTGTGTATTAAGTTGTAACTCCTCCTCTCCCCTTGAATCTTAGCATGTAGATATTGGGAGTTGGTAGAGTGAGATAAGTCTAACATAAGTAGGCAAATCAAAATAAAACATATTTTCTCTCTCCTTAAATGATAGGCTAAATTTGATCTGCTCTCTCCCCTTAAGTGGTCTTCCTCCATGCTATGATATTCTCTTTGATATCCCCCTATTTATATTCTCCCCTTTTATTTATATTCTCCCCCTTATCCCCCTATACAAGCATAAGCTTTGATATTATCCCCCTTTGGCATTAATTTCCAAAAGGGTTAGAGGGTAAGGGATCCTTGAGGATAAGGGTCATTGAAAGGTAGGGATCATAGGGAGTATTTGGGACTAAGGGATCCTTGAGTATAATTTCTCCCCTTCTGTTATTTGAATGGTTTTAAGACCCCCCCTTTGACAAAGGGATCCTTGAAGAAATTTGGATTTTTCAAATTTCGATAAAGAACATAGAAGATATCAAAGTCGGTGGCTCCGAGGCAAAACGAGTCGGTGGAATCGATAAGTGGTTGTGTAATCTATCTGCTAAATCAGTGACACTGAGTTATTTGAATCGGAAGGTCCGAAATGCAAAATAGAAACTTGCCAGAGGTGTTATTATCACAGATTTCAGAATGTCTCAGAAGATTCAAGAAAATTTGCAATAAATTTTCAAAGAGATTTCCAAGGAATTTTCAATAAGATTTGCTAGGAATGTTTGAATAAGATTTGCAAGGAATTTTCAATAAGGTTTTCAAGGAATCATCAATAAGATTTGCAAGGAATTTTCAATAAGATCTTCGAGGAATCTTCAACTGGATGGATATTGAGTGGTTCCAAGAAAGCATGCAACTATAAGATGAACCAAACAAGATACTTCATCTAGATGATGGTCGGTGACTAGGTCACCTATATTAGAGTATATTGACTTAGGATCCAAGCAATAATACTTGATCATAGGTCATACTCTACGTTAAGCTCAAAATGGAGTTACCATTTTTCTGTTAAGCATTTTAATGTTTTAATATCTCTTGAGTTGCTTTAGATCATGACTTGGAGTAAAGCTTCTGAAGGATATGATCACATACCTTTGTATGATGTTGATCACGTAGCATGTAGGAGAACTTGTTGTGGATGCTCAATGTTGATGAATATCATCTTGACTTGAGAGCTATCCTTCATCGTTTTGGTTCTCTTTTCACCTACATGGGTTAGTCATGCAAGGAAGAACATTATATATCTAAATGACAATAGTGAGATTTTCATCATATGTATGTCAAGGATATACTTTGTGTTGTCTTCTTTCTTCCATCATCCAAGAAAGGTTGCAGATACTTGGCCATGACAAGATTGCTTGTAATATGATTTGATGGAAATCTTGTGGAGTGTATTTCTTCCAAGTACCAACAAAAGGTTAGAGGCAATACAAGGGAGCATATATTTCCAAGATATATGATAATATGTCAAAGGTATCAAGGAATAGTCAAGTAAGCTCATGCCCTTGCATGCATCCGAGTGAGTCTAGCTCAAGTTTGAAGCATATATGATGTTCAACTCACTCCTCAAGTGGAAAAATACGTTCTCATCATGTGACTTAGTAAAGATACCGGCCAATTGCTTGTTAGTACGAACATGCTTAAGATTGATATCTCCTTTGGCAACATGATCACAAATGAAATAGTGTCAAACTTGAATATGCTTAGTTCGAGAGTGTTACATGTGATTATGAGAAATTTTGATTTCACTATAATTGTCACATAACAATGGTACATGTTTCATGTGTATGCCATAAACCTTAAGAGTTTGAGTCATCCATAGCAATTGCGCACAACATGATCCAGCCACAATGTATTCCGCTTCAGCGGTAGATAGATATACCTAGTTTTGTTTCTGGATGACCAAGAAACAAGAGATCTACCAAGAAAATTACATGTACCCGAGGTGTATTTTATATCAATCTTATCTCTAGCATTGTCCAAGTCAGAATAGCGAACAAGGTTAAAAGAAGATCTCTTGGGATACCATATGCCAAAGTTTGATGTATGTATCAACTATCTCGTACCACACAATTATTTTCACGGCCTTAGGATGACACTCTTTAGGAGAAGCTTGATATCTAGCACACATGCACACACTAAGCATGATATCGGATTGGGAGGAACATCGATATAGCAATGAACTGATCATTTGATTGATCAACCTTTTGATCAACCGATTTGTCCTCCTTGGTAAGATCAACATCTCCACTAGTAGGCATAGGCGTTTCATACCTATACACACTTGGATGTTGAACTTCTTGATCAACTCCTTGGTGTACTTGGTTTGATAGATTAAAGTTCCTTCTCTCGTTTGCCTGATTTGCAAACGAAGAAGAAAATTCAGCTCACACATCATGGATATTTCATATTTATCGGACATCAACCTTCCAAATTTCTCACTAAATTTTGGGTTAGTAGATCCAAAGATAATACCATCCACATAAATTTGGCACACAAATAATTCATTGTTAATTCTCTTAGTGAATAAGGTTGCGTCAATTTTATCAATTTCTAAACGATTTTCAAGAAGAAACATCGTTAGACATGTGTACAAAGCTCATGGGGCTTGCTTAAGTCCATAAAGAGATTTACTTAGATTGTAAACATGGTTGGGTTTCTTAGGGTTCACAAAACCAGGTGTCGTGGATTTGTCATGGTAGATGTCCGGGTGAACGGACTTAGGTTCGGGGCGAGACGCAACTACGTGGCGGCTTGAAGGGGTTGACCGGAATTGAGAAGACATGGAGTTTTACCCAGGTTCGGCCCCTCCGATGGAGGTAAAAGCCTACATCCTGCTTGTCTGGTATTGATGATGATGAAGATCTCTCGGTTACAAGGGTGCTAATTGCTACCTCTAATCTCTTGTGCCTCTAATCTCTTGTGTTGTCTAAACTTGTAGACTTGTGTCTCTTCAGAACTTGTCCCTCTAGGGGTGCTCTACCCCTCCTTATATAAGTGGAGAGGGTAGGTTTACAAATAGAGTCCTACTAGGAGTAGGATTAGGACTAGTCTCTCACGAATCCTACTCCGAGCCTTAGTTCCTTTAAGGGAATCCTTCTCTCTTGTGGGCCTTCTCTTGTGAGCCGCCTGGCGCCGGCTCACCCGCCGGGTCTTGGGCTTGGTCATCCTGTGACCCGCTTGCCGGGTCATAAATAAGATGTGATGTCTTTAACAGGTCTCCTGTGAGTTGCCTGGCCGGGTCATTAATAAGATGTCATGTCTTCGGCCGGGTCTCCTGTGAGTCGCCAGGCCGGGTCATACCATGGGGTATATTCCCGTCATTAGCCCCCGGGTTAGCTTGAATTTATTCATGGTAAGCTCCTGAAATAAGAGTAACAAATATGTTAAGTGGCCGGCTTGCTCCTTTGGCCGGCTTATAAATGGCTTCTCAGAAATCTGGGTCTTTTCTCCATATGAATGAGTCGTCTTGATAATCATCTTGCTTGTCAATGTCTTTTGAAAAATATTGAGAATAGAACACCCATATGCCATTGAGTCGGCTTTCAATACTCTTGGAAGGTCATCTCCGCTGGGTCATAATCATTGATGATGCCGGGTCATTATCGTTGGTGACTCCGGGTTAAATAACTAGAATCCTGCTGACTTGATAAATATTGGGATGAAAATCCATCTGATGTAGAACCGGACTTCCATTGTTGTGAAGCAGGGTGTCTTATATAAACTCTGGCAGGTTATGATCTTTTGATAACACCGGGTCATAAGTGTTGGTGACGCCGGGTCTAAAAACTGAACTCCATATTTAATATCTTGAAAATTCTCCTCAAAGTTTTTGATATGTCCATATTACCTATAGCCCCCAAGCTCCGAGATTATCCATGATAACTTGGTGCTTTGCAAATAACATTTTGGACTGTGTAGCCCCCAAGTGCCGGGTTGTCCTGCCTGCAGCAACCTCGGACTTGTAATTGCCTTATATCTTATAATGCTTCGGCGGGTGTAGCCCCCAAGGGCCATCTCATCAGAAAGCTTTGGCGGGTGTAGCCCCCAAGGGTCGGCTCATCAGAACGCTTCGGCGGGTGTAGCCCCCAAGGGCCGGCTCATCAGAATGTGATGCACTGGGTCTTCAATTTGAATCTCTTAATCTGTTGGAACAGCTGAATACTGTAGCCCCCAAGTGTCGGGTCAGTAAGAATTACTGGGCTGGGACTTTAGAAAAATATAGAAGGGCCGGCTTATCTCCTTGAGATAATATGGTCTTGCTGACAATGTAATGGTTTGAAAACCGGCTTGCATTAGCCCCCAAGTGCCGTGGTGCATGCTTGCAGCGACATGGGACTTGCATAATTGATATAAACTTGGACTTGGATAATGTAGCCCCCAAGTGCCGGGTCATCTGCCTGCGGCGACTCGGGACTATGTGAGAATAATACGTCTCACCATAATTTGTTGAATGAATCTTTGACCGTGGTCGTAATATAACCCGGAATGAATATCCTGGAATAATTCCTTTGTCTTTGACATGAAATTCCTGCTTGTGGTTGCGGTGCAACCCGGCAAATATAAGTTTGAGAAATCCGTGAGTGTTGTAGATTACTACAGAGCACAATTAGAGAAATCCGAGAACCATCCAATTAGATGATACGACATTATATCTGACAGGGCGCCTCTTCGCAAAATAATAACTTCTCCGAGCTGGTTTGAAAAACCCCAATCATTTATTACTGGTTATGATAAACCATGACGATCCAGCCATATTGGCTATTAAAAGATCCATTTGCTCTTGCAAAACGCTTAACGACGACTCATCTTTTAAGAGATAGTACCTGCAAAAAATAAACAAGACAAGATATATTCTGCATTGTTGTAAGGGCGGCTTGAAGAAGCTCAACCCGGAGATGTTTATACCTTTCACAACATTGCTCCTTTTCTCATAATCTTGCTCTGACCCAGCTTGATAAGCCGGCATGTTATCTGGAGGTGGGAAGCCCCCTTGATAATCCACGGCTCCACCTTTTAGCTCCCATTTGAGAGCACGTTTGTAATAGCTTTAAGTATAATTCTGCCTTTCTTGAATGCAGCTCCGGATGTATATATTTCCGTCTCTCCGTGTTTTTGTTTTGCCGGCTCTTTATTGATTGATTCCCCCTTTGTATAAATCCATCTTGAACTTTTAGAGCCGGCGCTTGTCTTTGAAGATGTCATGCCTTCTCCAGTAATTTAGAGCCGACCGAGCACTTTGAAACTTGTCAACCAGAGTAGTATGACTCCGGCTCTTGTAAGATGAACTTTGTCGAGAACCGGTTGGCGTAGGGTAATATAAGCTGTACCTAAAGGTAAGAAGTCTCCATTGACAACCGCGGATAATAATGAGCTGGAAGCGGCGTAAAGCCGGCTATTTGCAGGGCAATGTAAGCTGTACCTAAAGGTAAGAAGCCTCCTGTTAACGTTTGAATATTGTATGTGCGGACGCCGGCTGTCGATGGGAGATGTAAGCTATACCCTAAGGCAAGAAGCCTCCATCGACAACCACGACTAATGATTAGCCTGAAATGGCATAAAGCCGGCTGTTTGAAGGGAGATGTAAGCTATACCCGAAGGCAAGAAGCCTCCTTGAACAGCTATAGTTGATAAGCAACTAAGTTTTGGCATAAAACGCCGGTTGTTAGGGTGAGATAAGCGAACCCGTCGGAAAGAAGCCCCCTTCGACAACCGCGGTTAATAAGTAACCGGAAGTGGTATAAAGCCGGACATTAGGGTGAGATAAGAGATACCCGACAATAAGAAGCCCCCTTCGATGGACAAAGTTGATAAGCAACTGGAATTTGGTGTACACGCTGTTGTCTTAGGGTCATGTAAGCTATACCAAAGGTAAGAAGCCTCCATCAACAAAAACTCTTAATGTAACCAAACTAGGCATAAAGCCAACTGTGCAAGGGAGATGTAAGCTATACCCGAAGGCAAGAAGCCTCCTTGCAACAGTTTAATAATAGTTGGCTGTGCAAAGGAGATGTAAGCTATACCCGAAGGCAAGAAGCCTCTTTGCAATAGTGCTTAATTGGGCATAACGCCGGCTGTGCAAGGGAGATGTAACCTATACCTGAAGGCAAGAAGCCTCGTTGCAATAGTGTAAAAGCAGACTGTGCAGGGGAGATGTAAGCTATACCTGAAGGCAAGAAGCCTCCCTACAACAGCGCTTGATAGGGCATAAAGTCGGATGATAGATGAGCCGTTTTGACGGTGAACAAACCACTTCGCCTCAAATTTCTGAGCCGAAAAATTTCATCTTGCAAAGATCCGGGCTTCTCATTGAAAATGACCAAATGTGTCTTGCCATGTCTATAGCCCCCGAGCCTCAAGTTGACTCGAAGAGGCGGCTTGAGAATCTTCATCTGCAAGCCGGCGCAGGTGACAAGAGACGGCCACGGCGTTGTAAGCCGGTGCTATCGCGAGAGACGGTCGCTGCATTGTAGACCGGCGCGGTAGCGAGAGACGGCCACGACACGGTGTTATAAACCGACACAGATGGAGCATCGCCGGTGGCGCTGTAAACTGGCGTGGACGAAGAGTCACCGGTGGAGTTGTAAGCCGGCGCGGACGGAGAGTCGTCAGTGGCGTTTATAAACCGGCACGGACATGCGGGTCATTGGCAGCATGTTGATGTAGCCTGCACCAATACGGGCGGCAGCTCTGTACTCGCAATATGATGCTGCTTTTGCACTGAGTAATTGTCCTACATACAAAAAATATCATAGGACAAAGTAGTTGTTCTGAACACAATTTAAAGTGTACTGATAAAACAAATAGGATAGATAACACCTGTAGTCTCAGTACCCACGTGGCCTTCCTCCTCCTATTTTTTTAGCTGGGCCTTTTTCTCTTTCCCCACAAATAATCAACATACTGGAGCAAGGCGAGGCGGAATGGGGAGGGGCGGAGCCAGCCACTGCGTAGCCGGTGAAGAGAGGCCGTGGCTGTGAGTCGGCTCAGGGCGCGATGGTTCAAGGCGAGGATGTGGTGGTAGCTCGGCCAGGGCGTCTTGGAAGCACTGATCCGCGGCAAAAGCAGAGGCGCGGCGACGGAGGCTGGGTCATAGGCGGATGTAGGCGAGAGCGAGACCGAGCCGGCCATGGCAATGCGGGCGAGACGAGACCGAGCTAGCCTCGGCACCGCGGGCGAGGCAAGGTGAAGTGCGGCAGCAGCACAACAGCTGGCGGGTGCAGCAGCGAGGCGGAGGGCAAGAGGTGGCCAACAGCTGAGCAACGCAACAACATCAGTTTCAACTTGTGGTGATAATGATGCACTCGATGCAATCGAACAATGAATTTTTCAGTTTCGCCTAAAGTTGTATCATGCCGGGTGATCCTGTTTGATTGATCCAGGCTCTTCTTCATCCGACTAATCATGAATTTCTTGATCCCTACAGATATCCCTTCAAAAACACAAACCATAGTGCATGGCCCCACGGTGGGCGCCAACTGTCGTGGATTTGTCACGGCAGATGTCTGAATGAGTAGTGCTCACAAAAATTTGCTAAGGATTCTGAGAGATTGTGATTCTTCTGGTTCGAATGTCACCGAAGATTTGCTCTAAGGGATGATTCTTGTTTACTCTTGCTCGAATTCAAGGTAGCTTTTGCTTGTTGGATGGTGGAGCTTCCTCATCATCATCTTCTTCTTCATTGTTGTTGTTCAAGGTGTCGTCTCCTTGAGGTGGTGGTGAAGGAGATTGAGGTGGATCATCATGATGTACTCCTTCCTCCTCTTCATCTTGTCGCATACCGCTTGTGGATGCTTCCATGTCGTGTTGAGGTTCACCTTGACACGAAGTAGGAGCTTCCACTTGGGTCGATGAAGTGCTTTCCTTCACCTGTATGGGACGAATCTTGCCGATGGACAAGTCTTGGGTGGCTGGCAAAGGTTCCTTATCTTCTACAAAATTTGGCAATTATTCAACTTGCGAACCATTTGATTCATCAAACTTCACATCTACAGTCTCTTCAACTTTTCGAGTGCAGTTGTTGTAGACATGGTAAGTGTGAGAGTTTCAGCTGCAACCGAGTACAAAACCTTGATGAGGTTTAGGAGAAAATTTACAACAACAATGCTTGTCAAGAATGTAACACTTGGAATCGAATACCCAAAAGTATCCAACTTGGGGCTTGTTACCGGCGAGTAGATCATATGTCGTTTTTCCGAGAAGCTTGGGTAGATAGAGTTAGTTTTTATCATGACAAGTAGTTTCCACGGCTTCCGCCCAAAAGTGTCTTGGCGTCTTGCATTCGTCGAGCATCATTCCAGCCATCTCTATGAGAGTTCGGTTCTTACTCTCAAAAACTCCATTTTGGTTAGGCGTGTACGTAGACGAGAACCCATGTGAGATACCTTGTTCATCAGGAAAGGTGTCCACGTTGGTGCTCTTGAACTCCGATCCGTTATCGCTCCAAACTTTCTTGATTTTCACTTCAAATTGATTTTGCGCATTGCGAGCAAAGTTTTTGAAGATCTTTTGTACCTTTGACTTATCATCAAGAAAGAATACCCATGTAAATCTAAAAAAATCATCAATTATAACTAGACCAAAGGAATTTCCACCGAGGCTCTTGTAAGCATTGGGACCAAAAAGATACATATGAATCAACTCGAGTGGTCTCCTAGTAGTCATGATATTCTTTACAGGATGACATCCGCCCACTTGTTTTCCAGCTTGACAAGCACTACAAAGTCTATCTTTGTTAAATATAACATCTTTAACACCAATTATATGATCACCTTTGATGAGCTTGTCTGGATTACGCATACGAACATGTCCTAGCCTTCTATGCGAAAGCCAACCTTTACAAGATTTTGCAATGATACAAGTGTGAGGTTTGGATATCTTAGTGAAATCAACAAAGATCACATGTACGGAAACCAGTAAATACCTTGCTATGATTCTCTTTTTAAAACACTTGGCAATCTAATTCAGTAAATAGCACATTAAAACTGAAGTCGGTAAGTCTAGATACGGAAAGAAGGTTGTAGCCAAGGGATTCAACAAGCATGACATTTTCAATAGAACTATCATGAGATATGGCCACCTTAGCAAGACCTAGTACCTTACCCTTCGAGTTGTCTCCAAAAGTCACATACCTTTGCGGTCCATGGTTTGGTGTGATCTCTTGAAACATGTCTCTATCTCCGGTCATGTGATCGGTGCATCCACTATTGAGAATCCACTCTTTTCCTCAACATGCAGCATTTGAAGTTTGCCATGAGACTTAGACACTTCATAGTCTTCTCACACTTGATGTCGAACAACTAATCTTCATCATAGTAGCCATGTTGAACATTGTCGTCATCAAGTGTGATATCCTTTTCATAAGAATCAAGAGATTGATTAGGGTTGTGATCATCACAATGTTCAAGTTTAGAAATGTGAATGGCTTCAACAATGATGTTATTAATGGTAATTACATCTCCTTTAGCACGCATGAGGACATGAAGCTCAAACAAGCATTTATCGAAGTTGGGATCACTAGGCTTTATCTTATGAAAGGAAATAGCTTTATGAAGAATTTCATCAAAAATACTAAATGAATAATTTGGATATCGTTTCTCCAAATCATCCCACAAAGTATAAGCACATTCAAAATTCTTCATTTGATCAAACATAATTGTTGGCAATCCTCTAATGATAAGATTAACAATTCTAAGATTGCGAAGCATGTCAATTTCCTCTTCGTGTGTGGGATGTAAGGAATCAATGGGAGGTACATAGGGGTTCTTAACATACTTTATCAAATGGAATTCATTGAATAGCTCATCTCATGTTTCCATTAACTATAGTACTCCCCATCGAGAAGATGCACTATACAAGTAAGACTCCCCAAACTAGACACATCCATCTTCCTCCAATGGTGATTAAACCAAGGCTATGAAGACCAAAGATCTGATACCAATTGTGGGATCACTAGAAGGGATGTCTAGAGGGGGGTGAATAGACTGCTTGACAAAATTAAAACCTAACCTTTTCCCAAGTTAATTGGTTGGCAGATTAAAACCTAAACTTAACAAGTCTAGTGCACCCTACACATGCTAATCCCCAAGTATGGTAGCGGAAAGTAAAGACAAGGATATGTAAGAAGGAGTAGAGGTAGGAAGAACAAACGCAATTGGAGACATGAAGATTTTTCCCGTGGTTCCGATAGGTGGTGCTATTGTACATCCACATTTATGGAGACTTCAACCCACGGAGTGTAACGGCCACTAGAGTCCATGAAGGGCTCCGCCCACAAAGGTTCCACAAAGTAGCAACCTTGTCTATTCCATGATGGACTACGTGCACGGAAGACTATCCTTACTCAGGGTAGATCTTCATGAAGTAGGCGATCTCCTTGCCCTTACAAACTTCTTGGTTCAACTCCACAATCACGAAGGAGGCTCCCAAGTGACACCTAACCAATCTAGGAGGCACCACCCTCCAAAAGGTAATAGATGTGGTAGTATGATGAACTCCATGTTCTTGTACTTTGAAAGATAGTCTCCTTAATACTCACTGAACATCTCACAGATTTGGCATGGGTAGAAGAGATTGATTTGATGGAAAGCAACTTGGGGAGCCGAGAAATCAAGATCCATATGGTTGGAGTGGATGATCTTGATCTTAACACATGAGTAGGTGTCTCTTTGTCAGCAAATTGGATATGCCAAGTGGGTGTATGTTCTGAGTGCTTCTCTTGCGAGTGAAAGATGGTGGAGGGGTATATATAGGCATCTCCAAAAATCCAACCATCAGAACATTATTGCGCAACTTGATAAAAACCGATGTGAAAACTCGGTTGCACCGACTAGAGCAAAATATGGCAACTTTGTCCTTTTTGGTGAGACCAATATATAAATCTCAATGGTACCAATATGTGTGAGCTAGGAAATTACCAAGTCTCGGTGTCATAGATTCCGCAAACTCAATGGAACTGATTTTAAGTAATTGGTTAACAGAAAGTTGGTCACCGTTTTTGGTTGCACCGAATGTAATGTTTGTAGTACCGAGATGCTAGGGTTTGGCTTGGCTTCTGTCTAGGGTAAAACTCGATGGATCTGAATCGGAATTGTTGGTGTCACCAAATTATGACTATTGGCATTGGTAGAAGATATTTGTGGGAAAGTGAGTGAGTATTTTTAGTAGTACTTGAGCAACCATATCATCATAATTCCTCATCCCCTTTTAATAGTATTGGCTTTCCTATAGACTCAAAAGTGTTTTCTCACAAAATATAAAATGTGGAGTCCTCAATCTTGAAGCATGGAGCTTGGACAATCCTATTTCTTCCCTTTTTCTTGGGAATTCTCCTCACAATCCTTAGCGAATCGTCTTTGTGGAGTAAACCTGAAATAAGCTAGGTAGAGCCGTTAGTCCAAGAGGCAATGTATGTTGTCATGAATTATCAAATCCAGCAAGGGAGCATATGTGCTTTCATCAACCCATAAGAAAAAAGCAATATACTCAAACATCATAGGATGGAACCACGTCATTGTATAATAATATGAAGCATAAAGAACCATGTTCAAGTAGGGGGTACAACAAGATGCGGGAGAGTGGACCGCTGTAAATAGACGATGGAAGGTGATGGTGGTGTTGCGTAAGACGGTGGAGTTGTTGGTGTAAATCGCCACCACCCTAGTTCCCCTGGCGTTACTTTGGCGTCACCGGGAGATAGGTGGAGAGATCCCCCTCCTTCTTCTTCTTCCTTTGCCTCCCGCCTATTTGGGAGGAGAGTTCTCCCTCTGGTCCATGACCGCCATGGCTCTCGAAGGGGAAGAACACGTCTGAGATTGGATCTCTCGCTCTCTGTCTTTATCTCTCTCTCTCTATCTCTGTTTTCTTCTGTTTCATGCTCCTATTTTCCAGCGTTCACCATTCCATATATTCTCGGAGATCCGTAAACCCCAATCGGTCAGAATTTTTATGGGGTTTGATATGGATTTTCTGCAAAACAAGAAACATGCAAAAACTAGAACTAGCACTGGGCATGGATCAACATGTTAGTCCCAAAAATAATATAAAATCTTGCCAAAAGTATATAAAAGTTTCAGAATATTGGCATCGGACAATAAAAAATTCTGGATACGACGGAGACGTATCAACATTCCTAAGCTTAATTCCTGCTTGTCCTCGAGTAGGTAAATGATAAAAAAGGTAATTTTTTATGTGGAATGTCACCTAACATAACCTTGAAAAATATCAAATCATGGCATGAATATTAAGATACAAGTGATTCAAGGAAATAGTCTATCATTTGAGATAAATACATCCATACACAGGTTTACTAACAAAGAATCATGTCTTTCAAAACAAATGATGCTAAAGAACGTTATCCCTACACATTTAATCATGTAGGTATGGCATGACTGCATCTTCCTAACACAAGTACAAATCATGATCACCCCAAGGTCAAGTGAGACATTTGGTTCATACTTTTTCACACACATCAGCATTTTCAACTACACTCAATACATGAGCGTGAGCCATGGTCATAGCACTATGGGTGGAATAGAATATGGTTGTAGAGATCAAAGGATTCAACAGGTGGGAAAGTTTCACATCCACTAAGCGGATCAACGGGCAATGGAGATGCCCATCAATTGATATCGGTGTGAGGAGTTGGGATTGCCATGCAACAGAAGCACTAGAGTTATAAGTGTATGAAATCTCAAATGAAACTTAGTGGGTGTGCATCCAACTTGCTTGCTCATGAGACCTCGGGCATATACAAGCCAAGTTCTATAATAAAAATTCCTAGTAGTATATGCAAGTGACAAATCAGGAGACTCTCTATATTAAGAATATGGTGCCACTTTGAAGCACAAGTGTGGTAAATGGATAGTAACATTGCCCGTTCTCTCTTTTTTCTCTCATTTTTAGGTGGGTTCTTTTTTTGACTCCTCATTTTATTTCCTTTTTATGGTGGGCTCATTTGTCCTGCCCCATTTTTTATTTTTTATTTGGAGTCTCATCCTGACTTGTGGGCAATCATAATCTCCATCATCCTTTCATCACCGGGACAATGGTCTAATAATGATGATCATAACACTTTTATTTACTTACAACTTGAAATTGCAACTTGATATAGAAGAATATGACTCTATATGAATGACTTTGGAGTGTACCAGCATGTGCAATGATCTAGTATAACGTGTAATCAATGATGAATGGCGGGTTCACAACAAATACTATGCCAGTTCTATTTGATCATGCGAAGCAATATGTTGATGAATTCTCAAGTAGTGCATATGGTGATGATGATGGAAGTCCCATGGCAATATATCTCGGAATGGATATGGAATAATAGGTAGGTATGGTGGCTATTTTGAGGAAGATATAAGGAGGATTATGTGTGATAGTGTGTGTCATATCATAGGGAAGAGGCTAGAAAACTGCAGAAAGGTGGAAGTGAGTATAATCCATGGACTCAAATTAGTCATAAAGAACTCATATACTTATTGTCAAAGTTTTATTATCTCTCCCAAAGCAAAGTACTACCAGTGCACCCCTAGGGAGAAGGTTGGGAGGAGTTTACCATTGTGATCCCCCGACATCCCGGTCATGCCATAACCCACACTTTAATGAACAAGAGATCAAAAAAATTTACATCGATATTCCTACTAAACCATAATCATCCACTAGTTCTCCCACATATAACTATCTTAATGCCGCAAAACTATCGCAAGGAATCAAACATATCATACATAGTGATCTACAAGTTTTATGTAGGATTTTGTGACTAGCCATGTGAATGACCAATTCCTGTTAACTCTCCAAATAGGTATGAGTGAATCTTGAGAGTTTAACTCTTTCTACAAAAAACTTGGAGACGCTCTAATAAATATAAGTGAAGCAAAAGAGCGTTCTACAAATAACAGTGTTCACAATGTAGAGAGGAGAGCATCCAAACTTCAAAAGATATAAGTGAAGCACATGAAGTGTTCTATAAAGCAATACTCAAATAATATAAGTGAAGGGTAAATAACATTCTACAACTCAACCAATCACTATACCATACCAACATGGTGCATTGCTAAAAGAAAAATGAATGGCACACGACGCTCCATCAAATTGTGCATATCATGTGAAGAAAACAAAACCCTAGACATACTAATAATTGTCGAGGAAGAAAGATCAGATGCCTTCCAGGGTATCCTGAAGCTTAGACGCTTGAGTGTCCTTGAATATTTACTTTGGGTGCCTTGGAAATCCCCAAGTTGGAACTGTTGCCACTACTTAGTTTTCTCATATCAATCGATAGCTCCTCGACCTTCGAACACTTCATGCACACAAAACTTAACATACTTTTGTTAGAAAGGTTAACATGAAATCCCATCATGTCTTTCCATTACATTATTGTATAATTATAATCGAGCATCACCTACTGCATGCGATCACAATTCTATGGTTCCCAAGTCAAGCAAACAAAGGAACTATAATAGCAATCTGTGAAAAATAGGACAGTCTATAAAGAAGTAATTGAAACCCCTGTTCAAGAATTCGTCCGATTAACCAGTTAAGTTGCCGATTAATCCCTACTTGTAGGGTCATAGAGTAGCCGATTAAGTGATTAATCGCCCGATTAAGTGATTAAATGGCCGATTAACTTGCCAATTAGCCTATTAATCCCCTACTCGCCAACCAACCGAGCAACTATCAGTTAACTATTTCCTCAACAATGATTGAAACATATACTTATGTAACTGAAACACCTCTAAAAAATTAGGAAATGATTTAAAAAAACATAAAAGTACCGAGTAAAAATTTCAGAAAATTTTGACGTTCCAACAAAATATGAAAAATCAAACACTATAGCCAAAGTTTTTGTTTTTGCACAACACACATCAAACAAGCAATTCAAACATCCTAAAGGTAAATCTTAGCACATTATTTTTATAATACAATAGATTTTTACAAGGGCATAATTATTTTTGTTGAAAAGTTTCTATAATCAAGATTCATAAAGTTTCGATGGGCATGAATAAAAGTTCAAGGACATCTCCCACTTCAACGGTCCTCGTCTTTCTCACTTTCACTTTTCTTTTTGAAAATGTTTTGAGTTCCCAATAGATTTTTTATTTTTAGATATGTAATAAGCATACATCAGAATAAAATGACTCTATAAACTTCTGGGTTGTCTCCCTGACAGCGCTTTCTTTAAAGCAATTAAACTAGGCATATAGTGATCAAGTAATTGATCCACCTGGATCCCAAGATATATCAAAGGAAATTTTAATTAACAAATGGTTTGTAATTTAGTAGTGAGCACAAAGCAACATATGTCATGTAACAACAAAGTCTAACCCTCTTCATATGCATTGTCATGTCATACAAGTGCAATTCATTCACATGAAGTAAAAGCCAACACATAGTATAAATAGTTTCTTATAATTTTATCGTATTGGAAAAATAGAGAGGTGAAGATGTTGTTTCTCTTCCTATCAAGGTCAAGATCTTCGGCTGGCTACTCTATCGAGACAGGCTTAGCATGATGGCTAACTTGCATCGCAAGACCATTACCTAAGTTTTGGACTGCCCTCGATGCGGCATCTCTCTAGAGGATGCCACACACCTTGCCATCCTCTGCCCTCACGTGGATCAGGTGTGGTCCCTCTTTGGACTGGACCCCCACTCCCCCATCGACCTCATCTGGGCTACTCCAACAACCGTAGGCCTCGACATCAACATTTGGCCCACAGTCGCCCTTGTCAACCTCTGGAAGCTGTGGGATTCCAGGAACGCTCGGGTCTTCCGCAACGAGTTGTACTCCCCATCGATACTCTTCATAACATCATCTCCGACTTTATGTTTTGGACCTTTAGATTTAAGGACCATGTTAGTGGGGGAGGCTGCCATGTCTTGGTGCCTATACCTCCCCGCTCGCTGTAACCTTTGATGTACCTTGCCCTCTGGGCCTTTGAGTAATATATTCAGGTGGGAATCCTCTCCCCCCGGTGATTGTTCACAAAAAATATGTAGTTCCTCTCACATAATAATTGCAATTAGGAGTAGCAACCACATGCATATTATATCCATCAAAATCATCGTGTGTAATAGTAAAAGGCAACCCATCAATATAACCCTGAATAAGCGCAAACTTATCCGATATAGTGTAGTTGGTACAATTCAAAAAGATAATAGGGCTATCATCAGTGGGTGAAATAGCAAAAATTTCATGTTTAACATAAGGAACCATAGAAAGTTCATCTTCATAAGTATAATTCATGCTAGCATCATGGCTCCAAGCATAACAAGCATCAAGTTCATCAAATAGGGTTATTTCAAACAAACCCAAGGGAACATAGCAATTTTCATTGCATTCATGCTTCGGTATGTGCGAAGGGAAATTACACAATGTATGAGTTAAAGAGTTACTCTCGTTAGGCGGTGGCACGAGTAGCTAATCCGCTCTTCCTCCTTTTGTTCTTAGCTCTCCTCCGCATCTTTTCGATCTAATGAGCTCGCAGTTTCAACAATTTATTCGTCCATAGATTCCTGCAAAATAATAGTCTCTTCTTGAGTAGCACAAACCTTCTCAATAAATTTATCAATATGGGAATTTTATTCATAATTCACGTAGAAATATTTAAGTATAGCAAAAATTTCAGGTCTGTAAATAACATAATGAATGTTATAACACTTTTCAAACAAAGATTCAATTTCATAAGCACCCTTGAAAGCAACAAATTCTTCTATTATTTTCACATTATAGTAATCATATATACCATTAGCATAAGAAGCCAAGGTTTAATTATCATTATATTCACATTGAAAGGGAAGGTGTCGAGCCTTCATCTTAGAGCAACAAGTATAATCACATCTCATGCATAAATTCCAAGGAAAGCAAGGAATTTTCATTTGATCCCATAAATGTTTCCCTTTTTTAGTCAAGCGAGAATCCCTAAAGTACTTATGTTGATCCAATGTTTCTCCCATTATGAAGATGAATGGGGATTTCTCAGGATTCTCGAAGTTGCATTTAATGTTTTTCACATAACCATCATCGAGGGTTGTAGGAGGTTCCCCATCTCCATGAATAGAAAGTACTACTATTTTTTGGTATTTTGTGTCATCCATAACTAAATATAAAAAAAATAGAACAGAAAATAAAATCTACTTAGAGATAAACCAAACAAGCACACACGAGAATAACCATCCCATGCTATTATTCCCCCGTAATTGCACCAGAAAAAGGCCTTGGTAACCCACAAGTATAGTGCATCGTTTGTAGCCTTTTTCGATAAGTAAGAGTGTCGAACCCAATGAGGAGCTAAAGGTTGAATTAATATTCTCTCAAGTTCTATCGACCATTGATACAACTGTGGGCACAATAATGTTTAGTATACCTAGTACAAGAAATAAACTACTTTGCATGAATAAAACTTGAAGTGCTTTGTAAGTGTATTATGATAGTTTTGAAAGATAATAAAGAATGTGGAAATAAAAGTTATGTGTTGTCTTAATAGCAGAACAAGAAAGTAAATACAATGAGTGTGGAAAAGTGGTGGTAGGATTTGTGATATTGTATGAGGCAATTGATAACCAGATCAGTAATCATTATTGCAATTTTATATGAGGGAGAGACATGAGCTAACATACTTTCCGTACTTGGGTCAACTGAACCTATGATTGGAATTCTAGCAAGCATACGCAACTACTAAAGATCATTAAGGTAAATCCCAACCATAGCATTAAGTAACTAGTCCCCTTTACTCCCACTAGTAAGCTTGCAAGTGCAACGCACATCTCGACTAATGTTTTTTCCAAAGATCATGCATGTCTCATAATATCGTATAATTATAGTTGTTGATGGTGGTATAAGAAAATGACACACAACAAACAGCCAAGTTAACATTTATCATATAGGCCTGAAACCGTGTTTCCAGGCCCTTAAATCTAGAGAGAGTTAGGTTTAAAGTTCCTTAATATCATTCTTTCATAACGTATCTCCATATAAATAGAGATCACTGATGAAAAGCTCTGAACATTTTGGTTGATCACAAACTACATAAAAAAGATATGGGCGAACACCATGTGTTTTGGGATCAATGTTGCAACTTACAAATTGCACGCTATACTTTTTCTCCCCAAAAGAATTTACAAAGGTATGCCTAGCAAGGTAGCATCAATGTTTTGTTCTGTAATGTGAGATGCCAGGAAAGCACTCACACATTTTTAGGGCAATATTACTTCTAATCAAACATCATGCAAATTGGTTGGCTTCTTTTACCTTGGAGATGGGTTCATCTAGATAATCTTGTAGACCATCCATAAATAAACGTATACCAATAAGTAAATGTATCTTCTTGTCCATAAATAAAGCAAAACATATCATATGTCAAGTATATGCTAATTATGAAATAAATGTTAATCATGTCATCAGATATGATAAGCAGACAAGCAAAGATATGTCAGATGACATGCCATGAAATCTCTAGAAAAATTTCTTTTTAATAATCGTGAGAAGAATATGGCTAGTCTCTTTCAATTGTATGTTCAACTTTATTCGTGACAGGGATGTGGAGTTTGGACCAGATTCCCTAGGAGCATAAGAGAAATCGTGAAGAAATGATTTTTACCTATGCAATAATTCGAACATGCTCCTATTGACGAGTGCTAAGATGAAGCCCCGCTACATGGTGTTGCCGCCTGAAAGGACACCTAAAATGATCATCATGAATATTCTATTGATCCTTCTATTTTCTAGAATGACATTGTCGGTATAAAACCGGCGGATCTCCGGTAGGGGGTCCTGAACTATGAGACTAGAATCGATGGTAACATGGGACGAAGGGGACATAGATTTACCCAGGTTCGGGCCCTCCTATGGAGGTAATACCCTACGTCCTGCTTGGTTGTATTGATGGTATGGGGGGTTACAGAGTTGATCTACCTCGAGATCGAATAGCTAACCCTACATGAGTTGTTCTGTACCAACAACCTAAAACGCTCCGGCTTATATAGATGCCGAGAGTACTTAGGGTTTACACATGGTCGGTTACACGCCGAAGAGATAAACATGCCTATTTGCTACATCAAACGTGGAGCGCAAGCTGTACTTCCCAAAGCTTCCATCTTGGAGATAAGTCCTCAATTAACCCCGTATTCGGTAAGCGGCCCATACAGTCCGGGCCATAGAGATAGGTCGGCCTCCAGAGGACCCCTTAAACCAGGACTCCCTTAGTAGCCCTCGAACATGCCTCCAACGCTAAGGGTCCCAGCTTCGATTGCTTCACACAATCAGAGTCTTCGGCTTGCGAGGTGAGTTCTTCCCGCTGAACCTAGTTCGGCCTCCGATGATAAGTAGCTTTCCACATTGTGGCGCATCCGAACACTGTAAATAAGACGACCTCGAAGGCCTACCGTCAAGGGGTAAGTAATATTCCTCTAACGACATCTCTCATGAAAGGTCACGGCCCACCAAGACCGCTATGCCGGTTACACAAACTCGATTCGCGGTTTGAGGCCGTTTTAATCATCATGATCTATCAATGTACTGATCGTCTCCCTGTTTTATACGGGATATGTTTAATCAGGCGTGCGCAATGGCTCGCATGTCTTGGGAAGTGGAGGGATTCACGACGCATCAAAGGGAGACTGAATCGATAAGCCTCATAAAAGGGGAAGAAAACCCTGAAGCCTATTCACACTTCTCATTCACCTTCTCCGTCTTCCATTCCTCTACGCCTTTGAAGCACATATCTAGGTCTTCTGCCCCCACTTCTGAGCTCATCAATGGCGGGCTCCAACGGCTAGTGGGAGGCCTCCATGGTCACCGACCGGGACATCCTTGACCTCAAGAAGGCTGACTACCTCTCCTTTGACATCCCTCGTCACGCACCGGAGGAGGGCCAAGTGATCCCCACACCCCGGCCGGGAGAAAGGGTGATCTTCCTCCCCCACTTCATCAGGGGGTTGAGCTTCCCGCTCCATCCCTTCGTCAGGGGGTTGGTGTTTTTCTACGGCCTTGACTTCCATGACCTCCTGCCAAACTCCTTCATGCACATCTCTGCGTTCATCCTCATCTGCGAGGCTTTCCTACGAGTCGACACGCACTTTGGGCTATGTCTCAAAGTGTTTAACGTCAAGACGAAGTGCATCAGTGGGAAGCACGCATACTGCGGCAGAGCTGTCATCGGCAAGCTCACCCGCGTGATGTGGCCATCAGACACATTCATCGACACCATCAAGGCATGGAAGAAGGAGTGGTTCTATATCACAGAACCACGAGAAGAAGGTTAGACTCCCCCTGCCGGATACAGATCCGGTCCCCCACCATACTAGCTTCATGGCTCAAAAAGGGCCTTAACTGGGGACCGAGCAAGGAGGTGAGAGACCTGCAGAAGTGCATCGGCTCCATGGTCGAGAAGGACATCAAGCTGACCAATGTGGTCCAGGTGATGCTCTAGAGATGCATCCTCCCCTGCTAGCGCCGGGACACTCCCTTGTGGGCTCATCATCTTGATGATGCGCCCACAATCCGGAACCTCTTCCGCACTACGTGGGAGAAGCTATGGATGGCGCTCTTAAAGTCACAGGAGAGCTTGCCATCCGAGGAGGAATACAGAGTCTTGTAGGCCTCCAAGCCCACTACCGAGGTACGGGACACATCTGCTTGATCAGCTTTACCTTTCCCAAAGAGGATCCATAATGTTTTCTTCCGATCATTCTCTCGCAGAAATGGCTAAAGAAAGCCATTAATATCATCAGTCTGGCACCTCAGCCCGAGGACGCCAGGTCTGGGCTATTGGCGGAAATGCTCATAGTGAAGCCTTATGAGGCCCCCACAAAGAAGGAGAAGAAGAAGCCAGGCCGAAGCGGCCTTCATATCCAGGACCAGTCAGAGACTGTGTCTGGGTAAACTCATGCCTCCTCGAATCAGGAGGAGCATGAGGAGGAAGAGGAAGAGGAGGAGTAGGAGGAAGAGGAGGAGGACGAAGCCTAGGGGGAAGTCAATTCCCCCTAGCAAGAAAGAGGGCAACGTCATCGGACGCTCCGGAGGAGGTACCCCCTCCTGCCCAGAAGAGGACGCCTTGGGCACAGGTGATCCTGTCCGACGGTGGCTCGGACTCAGATATTGAGTTCGATGACCTCGAGGTAGTTTTACGAAGGGTGAAGCCCCCTGCTCGAATGTTAGGATCCGAAGACCTCTTGTTTGTCCTTTAACAGGTTTAGAGTTTATTAACACGCAAGTTCTTATGGATTTTGCAGCCCCCCGCGCGTCCTCCCCATCGATCAAATGTCGGACGGGGAGACCCCGCCCGCCTAACTAGTGGAGAGTGGGAATGCCTCGCATCCCACCGCTCCGGGCACCGTTAAGGACACCACGGAGGTGTCATCCCAACAAGCTCCTATGGAGCCGGGCACCGGTGGCGGGGGAGACGACATAATGGCCAAGGCTAACACCTTGGTCACCGAAGACGAGGGGGAGGTACCCTGACTGGACACTGAGGAGGCCGTACAAGCTGCTACTCTGTCCCCTCCAAGGGCATCTCCAAAGCGCACCACGCCTTTGGAGGTACTGGTTCAAACGTCGGTCGGTGATCGGGTTATCCGATCACCTCCGGCGCCACCGTCCAATGGGTGGCTGGTCATGAAGGAGGCTCTATCAAGCGCCTCCATCTCCAAGGAGCACAACACCCTTATGGGTGCAGTATTACAGAGGCAGTCTGTCGACAACGGACTGAAGGATGCCTTCAAAGGTCTCCTAACGGGTTTTCAAGTAAGTCACATGAAACTTTTGTTTGCCAAGTTTTTACTTATTTTTATTATAATGTACATGGCAGCCCCCGAGCCCTAGGTGAGTTTGAAAAAACTTACCTAGGTGTCAATCCTGTATCCGAATTCGGAAAAATTCAAATTATGTGTCCAGAGCGTTAGTGTAGCCCCTAATAAGGTCGGACATATGATCGTATTGAATATGGTTCGGGAGTATATAACCCATGTCACATGTCAATTGCATGTGTATTGCAGGCTTCATCATTGGCGGCGATCATAAATGGCGCTGAACTGGACAAACTAAATCGAAAGCTTAGACGCTTTGAGGATCAAGTTGATGCCCTCAACAGAAGATTCTATGAGGCACAAGGTAGGTCAAAACAAAATCCGAATACCTTTGCTCGAACACCTATACCCGAACACTGTCCATGCAGTTTTTCATAATGTTTTAGTGTTTAAACAGCTTCGATGAGTGAGGTGGAGAGGCTCAAGGCAGAGCTCGAACAAGCAAAAGGCCATGCGGCCGTCGAGAGGGCGGCAGCCAAAGAAGAGGCGACTGCCCTCTCTGCCCTGCGAGCCACTAGCTAGAAGCACGAGGCTCGTGTGGCAGAGGTCCTGCAGGAGCTCAAGGATGCCAGCTAGAAGTGCGAGGCCCTTGAGAAGAAGGGCAATGAGAGCACGGCCGAACTGTCTACCCTGAAGAACGATCTTCACAAGGTGCGGGTTGACAGGCGGTTCTATGAGGAGCAGGTCTGCCAAGCAAAGGACATAATGGATGGTAAGCCATGCTTACTATTGTGTGTCTTCGGGGATAGAAAATTCAAATTGCTTACCCAGGTGTGGCATTCTTCAGGCGCCTCCTTCGATCTCCATAAGAGCATGGTGGATGCCAATTGGCTGTTCGCCTCGAGGGAAGAAGGAGACAAAGCTCGACTGTTGTTGGCACCATTCGGAGCCCCCCGAGCGTTCACCTCTTCTCGTGGAGCAGCTAGAACAACTGATGGAGCTGCACCAGATGGCAAAGCCAGCCATGAAGGACCTCTGCATCTGCCGATGGCCCGGCGAGCCGCTGCCAGGCAGCTACTTTGGCCTGGTGCAGAAGTTAATCGCCGCCTCACCCCGCTTCAACACCGTGAAGAGCTTTCCTGCATCGAGGGAGTCCGGACGGCCCTTACCAAGGCCAAGGTGCACTGGCCGGGGCTGGATCCGATGAAGGTAGACACTTCCCCGTCGCCTCCCGGGAAGGAGCATAGACGCCCCGAGCTATACTTTGCCGGAGTAACGGAAGGTGCTCGGGAGATAGATTCTCAGTGTTCGGGCGATGATGTATTCAAATGATTTGTAATGCGTCAGAAGACTTTTCAAAGTGTTAAATGTTATAAGTTATTTATTTAGCTTTAATGTTTTTGCATTCCTTTATAACTCATGTGTGGCCGTTTAAAACTGAAAGATGCGAGTCATCGGCTTCAACCCCCATGTAGATACTACATGGGGTGTCTCTGCCTGCACAATATTCCTTAGCCAAGTGATCGGAACTCGATGGCGATAAAGTGCGTCGGACTAGGCAATCAGACTATAGTGCCTTATTTCTTTCACTTAGCCATAGGGTGTGCGAAAAAGGACTATGGGTGCTAAGGACTAGCCTCCGGAGTGTTGTGATGTTCGGATGAACCGCAGCTAAGGCCAGCATCACATGGTTTGCATGGATAGAAAACCCCTCACACAATGTGGAATATCCTTTGACGAGGATGTAAGTATAACACTTCAGGCTCGGATTCACAAAATAGCTCTCGCATACTATATCGGTCAGTTTTTGGCTTTCTCCCCTGAGGTGCTTGACCAGACTAACCGGAAGCACAATCGCAAGGGGTTCTCCCTTTGCCCTTTTAGCCGAACGAGCGGAACGTAAAGGGGAAAGCACAGGAGTCGGGCAACCCAACTATTGACCCAAGACAAAGTTCAGAACCAATGCATATAAAGTGAACTCCAAGACGCCAAACACATAATAAAACATACATAAGGTGATTTGTTTGTACGCTTGAACCCCCCGTATATGATCCAGTTGGGTAGTTGCGTATAGAACTGTGTCACGAGAAGAGGAGGAAAGGAAAATATGTGCCAAAAAGGACAAAGAGACAAACATGTAAAATGATGCTATATATTTTTTCTTTTCTCCATAACTGTTATTACTCGGAGTGCCGAAGCAACTGCTTACAGGTATGTGAAAAGAGATTACATGAGTGGTTGTACCAGGGGTCTTCGATTGGTGGCCTTACATCCTCGATATGCCTTGTTGCTAGCTGACTCATGATACTTGGTTGTTCGGCGAACGGATCTTGCAAACAAGGTCTTCAAAAGTTGTTGAATTATGAATAAGCTTTACGCCTTTGGTGGGGCCTTCAATGGTCCCTTTATTGTGTCCGAAGACGTATTAATGGCAGTAGTCCGGTCCAGCTGGGCTTCAACCTTTGTTTCCCCACTGCTGCCCATGGACTTTTGAGTGTGAAGTTGTGCCTTCTTGGCACGTACTTCGTTGATAATGGGGACGTGCGATGGGGAGCAAGTCCCTATTTGAGGGGAGAGGAAGGCTCTGGGAGTTCGGCTTGCAGGCGAGTTCACTTCCCAACCTTGCGTGCCTTTACGGTAGATGTCGGTACTTGCCGATCATATTTGTAAAGAAATTTGTCCTCCAGGGCCAATGCATGTTCCTCAGTTCATAAGGATCGCTCTGTATTGCCATTAACAGTGATGACCCCTTTGGTGCCAGGCATCTTGAGCTTGAGGTATGCGTAACACGGGACGACATTGAAACGAGCGAATGATGTCTGGCCGAGCAGGGCATGATAGCCGCTACGGAAGGGCACAATGTCAAAGATCAAGTCTTCACTTCAATAGTTATCGGGCAAGCCGAACACAACTTCCAGGGTAACGGAGCCTGTGCATCTGGCTTCGACACCTGTAATCACCCCTTTGAAGGTGGTGTTACTGGGTTTAATTCGTGACGGGTCTATGCCCATCTTTTTCACCGAGTTTGAATAAATTAGGTTAAGGCTACTTCCTCCATCCATTAGGACTTTTGTGAGGTGATACCCATCGATAATGGGGTCGAGGACGAGCGCGGCCGAACCCTCGTGACTGATACTGGTCGGGTGATCGCGTCGATCAAAGGTGACCAGATATGCCGACGATGGGTTATACTTCGGGGCCACGGGCTCTACACTGTACACCTCTCGAAGGGTGCGCTTCCTCTCCTTCTTGGGTATATGGGTGGCGTATATCATGTTTACCGTCTTGATTTTCGAAGGAAATTTCTTTTGGTTGCCACCAATCGGACCCCGAGGCTCATCCTCATCCTTGCCGTGAGGGATCTTGCTTTGATCCTCGGGTGGGAGCTTGCCGACCTATTTAAACACCCAACAGTTGCGGTGTGTGTGGTTGGCAGGCTTCTCTTGGGTCCCGTGGATTTGGCAAGGCCTGTCCTTGATTTTCTCCAGCGGGGTGGGCCGTCCTGATTGCCTTTAGGAGGCTTCTTCCGCTGCCCAGGAAGGGAGTTGCGGAATCCGATGTTCACAGACATATCATCGGCATCACTATTATTGTGACGACGCTTGTTCTTGTTTCTCTTGGGCTTCCCGTTGCCATCCCGAACCTCTTAGGTTCCAGGCGCTTCGTAGTTGTGGTTGCGTCTTGATAGCCAATTGTCTTCACCCGCGTAGAAGCAGGTCATCGGGGAAGTTAGGGCGGACATGGTCCGAGGTTTATCCTGGCTTAGTTGGCGAGCCATCCATTCGTCATGAATATTATGCCTAAAAGAGGTTATTGCCTTGACATCCGAACAATTGACAATCTGGTTCTTCTTGGTTAAGGGCCGATTCCAAAGTTGTCGTGCAAACTCTCTGGGTTGTTGTATGACGTTACTTAGGTCGGAGGAGTCCGGCGGCCGAACATAGGTTCCTTGGAAGTTAGAGCAGAATGCATCCTCTAGGTCTTCCCAACATCCGATGGAGTTTTCGGGGAGGCTGTTTAGCCAGTGCCGAGCTGGCCCCTTGAATTTAAGGGGGAGGTATTTGATGGCGTGGAGATCGTCTCCTCAAGCCATGTGTATGTGGAGGAGGAAGTCCTCGATCCATACGGCTGGGTCAGTTGTCCCATCGTACTGTTTGATGTTCATGGGTTTAAACCCTTCTGGGAACTGATGCCGCATCGCCTCATCTGTGAAACAGAGCTGGTGAGCGATGCCTCAAATCCGAGCTATGTCACGCCTATGATCGGCGTCTGTTCTGGATTGGTTGCGTTCCCGGTCTCTGTTATTACCTCGTTCGAGCCATGGTCTGTACCCATCCCGTCTATCGGGTGAGTAGTCTCTGGATCCGTAGATGGATCTTGTACGACCTACTTTGTAATTTAAGTCGTCGCATAGGTCAAACCTGCCATTGGGCTCTAGTGGCTCCTTTCCCCATCTCTGGGGTATTGACGACCTATAGCCAATGCCATCAGCCATCCGATCACGCCCGCGAGGAGAATGGTCTGGCTTGTCGTATGGAGTATGTTGTGGAGACGGAGAATCGGTGAGCTTGTCGTCACATTGTGGCAGCACCCTTCTTCATGGATAGATTTTGGGCTGGTTCGATAGACCAGCTCCATGTCCTTCCTCAGCTGAGAGGACTCTTGTCCACCAATCATTGAGGTCATGCTGTTCGGCTTTAAGCTGTCGTTCCTTAGCTTTCAGGCTACGCGCCGTCGCTATGAGCTGCTGTTTGAACAGCTCTTGATCTTCATGGCTATCAGGGATGTCAAAGTCATCAGTTGTCGGGATATCCTCCTCCTTGATAGGGGGAGGTAGTTATCACCCTTGGAGTCATTGACATCGTCGGGGTTACTTTGGTCTTCAGGCCTTTCTTGACCCTCTAACAGGTGTTTGGGGATATCAGGGTCGCCACGTTCTTCGGGGGTAACTTCGTCCCCGGTGCCAATGATAGCTTTCCTTCTCTTTTTGCCTTTGGACGGCTTATGTGGTTTTCGGCGCCTTGAAGGTGCGTCGCCCGACTTATCATTGTCATTGTTAGGTGTTTTGTTGCCACTGGGAGTGTCCACCATGTAGACATCATATGTTGACATGGTGTCCCATATTCCGGTATTAACAACGGTGTGGGCGCAATCCTCTTCATCCATGTACTGTGCCTCATCGGAGGCATAGTCCAGCATGTCGGTTAAATCTTCGACTATCGCTATCAGGTGGGTGGTGATTGGGATGAAAAATTCATCCTGACCCGCACTGCGGCCGATCTGAACAAAGATCGGGACCGGATCGTCGAAAATTTTCATCGACGAGATCCGATCTAGAGTTTCATCGAACGCCGAGGGATCGATCGGATTATACTGTTCGGAACCTTCGGAGTTTACCCCCGATGTGTCCGAACGAGATGGATTTTTGGCAAGAACAAGTGTCCAGCCTTCCGTCATTGAGGAAGGATCCGGACCAGGAGTGGGTACACCACCGTGGTTGACCCCACACTGGTGTGACGGAAGAAGGAACTCGAGGTTAAATCCTCGGAGTCTTCCGGCATGGCAAGCGAAGTCGCAAGACCGGTTAGTGAGAAGTCGCCCCGAGAGTCTACGAAGAACTCCATGTTCCCAAACCTGACCTCTTGATCGGTGGCGAAGCTCTCGACTCGGCCTAGATGTCTGGTCAGGTCGGCGTGCAGCACCACGCTGCCGAAGGCGAAGATCTGTCCGGGGACGAAAGTGTCCATATTGCGGACCTCTTTGTTGATGACAAGGCGAGACATCGATCCCTTGAGTGGTCACAGAGGAACTCTCAATGAAAGGACCAATGTCGATGTCAAAACAGGTGGATCTCGGGTAGGGGGTCCCAGACTGTGAGACTATAATCGATGGTAATAGGGGACAAATGGGTCACAGATTTACCCAGGTTCGGGCCCTCCTATGGAGGTAATACCCTACGTCCTGCTTGGTTGTGTTGATGGTATGGGGGGTTACAGAGTTGATCTACCTCGAGATCGAATAGCTAACCCTAGACGAGGTTTTCTATCCCTACAACCTAAAACCCTCCGCCTTATATAGACGCCGAGACTACCTAGGGTTTACACATGGTTGGTTACACGCTGACGGGGATATACCCCATGGTATGACCCGGCCTGGCGACTCACAGGAGACCCGGCCGAAGACATGACATCTTATTAATGACCCGGCCTGGCGACTCACAGGAGACCCGGCCGAAGACATGACATCTTATTTATGACCCGGCAAGCGGGTCACAGGATGACCAAGCCCAAGACCCGGTGGGTGAGCCAACCCCAAGCGGCTCACAAGAGAAGGCCCACAGGAGAAGGCCCACAAGAGAGAAGGATTCCTTAAAAGGAAATAAGACCCGAAGTAGGATTCATGAGACTAGTCCTACTCCTACTCCTAGTAGGACTCTATTTGTAAACCTAGCCTCTCCACTTATATAAGGAGGGGTAGAGCACCCCTAGAGGGAGAAGTTCTCAAGAGACACAACTCTACAAGTTTAGACAACACAAGAGATTAGAGGCACAAGAGATTAGAGGTAGCAATTAGCACCCTTGTAACCGAGAGATCTTCATCATCATCAATACCAAACAAGCAGGACGTAGGCTTTTACCTCCATCGGAGGGGCCGAACCTAGGTAAAACTCCGTGTCTTTTCGATTCCGATCAACCCCTTCAAGCCGCCACGTAGTTGCGTCTCGCCCCGAACCTAAGTCCGTTGACCCGGACATCTGCCGTAACAAACCCATGACAGTTGGCACCCACCATGGGGCAAGACGCACTGTGATTTGTGTTTTTGAAGGGATATCTTTAGGGATCAAGAAATTCATGATTAGTCGGATGAAGAAGAGCTTGGATCAATCAAACAGGATCACCCGACCTGATACAACTTTAGGCAAAACTGAAAAATTCATTGTTCGATTGCGCCACCTCCGAGCAGCAACCACAGCCTCAGCTGCCGCCTCAAAGCTGCTGACCATCGTCAAGCCGCCATCCCCATTGCTCTTGATCCTACTCCACCCTCACCCGCTGTTGCGTTGCTCAGCCGCCGGCCACAGCCGAGCCGCCCCCGGCTGGCCTTGCAGCATAGGCGCGCCGACCCTCTCCTCCGCCTCTGCTCCAGCAAGCCGCCTCTGCTCTGCTTGCTGGATCCTCCTCGCCCGTGGCCTTACATCCACGGACGATGTATATGACTTAGCTGGTCGTCGAGACAAAACAGGTGCTATCCACCCAATATGTTTTATCTATACATTTTTTCCTTCGAGGAACAATTATTTCGTCTTTGTAATATTTTTTATATACATGACAGATATTCAAGTGGCATTGTACCACAGAGATGGAGCACACAACAACATCATTTTGTACTGGTGCTCATCAGAGGCGTGTTACTCGCTAGACGCACGTGAGTCGCCGCCCCCGCGGACAGTCTACATCGATGAGCCGGTACTATGCACTCTCACCTGCCAGTAGGAGCCGCCCAATGGAAGCGGAAGCCGCCGCATTCGCGATATGGTCTTCACCAACCATGCCATGGCCGACTCGTTGTTTTCGCCGGCTTTCAACACCAATGCTGACTCACCTATCTATGCCGACTTACAATGTCGTGGCCGTCTCTCGCCACCGTGCCGGCTTACAACGCCGTGGCCATCTCTCGCCCTCATGTCGACTCACAACGCCGCGGCCGATTCTCGCCCCCCGCAACGACTTACAATGCCATGGTCGCGCCGGCTTACAACGTCGTGGCGTCTTTTACAACATCACCAGTTTACAATGCCGCGGCCGTTTTCTACGTATACATCAACATATCGGTGCAGTGCTCGCCTGTACGAGCCGCCCGACGGATGCATGCAAGACATCACCCACAATTTGATCTACATCAATATATCGGTGCAGTGCTCATCGATATGAGCTGCCCGACGGATAGACACACGAGTCGCCAGCACTATAATTTGGTTCACTTCAACAAACAGCCGGAACGGACCATCGACCGGATCATTGAAGCAATTCATACGGGATAATTTATAACCCGCCACGGCGAACCTCAACCTTCCAGTGAAGATTCTCAAGCCGCCTCTTTGAGTCAACTTAAGTCTCGGGGGCTACAGACATGGCGAGACACATTTGGTCATTTTTAACGAGAACCCCGGGTCTTTGCAAGAGAAAACCCAATCCTGGGAGCTACTACATTATTGGCGGATGATTAAAAGTTGCCCAAGAGCACGAACCGCCGTGATGCACCATTCAAACATGGGTGGTCGGATCATTGGAACATCATAAAGACACTTGGAGCTTCTGTCGTTTCTTCATACAAGATGGCGGCTTACAAGATTGATGCTGCTCCGCTATGTGACCCGCCTGCCTTACCGGTTAATCTCGCCTAGAGACCCTGAGCCGGTTCAAAGGAATTGACGGCCAATCTCAATAGAGTCCCTATACGAGCTAAGATTTAGGTGACCCGCTGAACTCTTACCAGTCAATCTCGCCTAGAGACCCTGAGCCGGTTCAAGAAATTGACGGACAATCTCGCCTAGAGACCCTAAGCCGGTTCAAGGAATTGACGGCCAATCTCGCCTAGAGACCCTGAGCCGGTTCAAGAAATTTACGGCCAATCTCGCCTAGAGACCCTGAGCCGGTTCGAGAAATTGACGGCCAATCTCGCCTAGAGACCCTGAGCCGGTTCAATAAATTGACGGCCAATCTCGCCTAGAGACCCTGATCCGGTTCAAGAAATTGACGGCCAATCTCGCCTAGAGACCCTGAGCCGGTTCAAGAAATTGACGACCAATCTCGCCTAGAGACCCTGAGCCGGTTCAAGAAATTGAGGGCCAATCTCGCCTAGAGACCCTGAGCCGGTTCAAGAAATTGATGGCCAATCTCGCCTAAAGACCCTGAGCCGGTTCAAGAAATTGACGGCCAATCTCGCCTAGAGACCCTGAGCCGGTTCAAGAAATTGACAGCCAATCTCTATAGAGACCCTGAACTGGTGTGAGTTCAAGCATCGAGTCCACCTAGAAGAACCATCATATGAGTTTTTTGAGGAAAAGCAAGATCATCATGCATTACATCACATACTGCATCATACTTTGCATTGCATCATACATTGCATCATATTCACATGTCATGCCGGCTTATCAAGCCGGGTCAGAGCAAGGTTATGAAAGAAGGAGCAATGTTATAACATCTCTGGGTTGTGCTTTGTCAAAGCCGCCCTTACAACAATACAGAATATATTCTCTCTTGTTCATTTTTGCAGGTTTTATCTCTTAAGATGAGCCGCTGTTAAAGTATTTTGCAAAACCAAATGGATTTTTTAATAGCCAACATGGCTGGATCTTCATGGTTTATCATAACCAGTAATAAATGATTGGGATTTTTTCAAACCAGCTCGGAGAAATTATTATCTTCCAAGAGCCGCCCTATCAGATATAATGTCGTGTCATCTAATTGGCCGGTTCTCGGATTTCTTTAATTGTGCTATGTAGTAATCTACAACACCCATGAATTTCTCAAACTTATATTTGCCGGGTTGCACCGCAACCACGAGCAGGAATTTCATGTCAAAGACAAAGGAATTATTGCAGGATATTCATTCCGGGTTATATTACGACCACGGTCAAAGATTCATTCAACAAATTATGGTTAGACGTATTATTCTCACATAGTCCCGAGTCGCCACAGGCAGACGACTCGGCACTTGGGGGCTACATTATCTAAGTCCAAGTTTATATCAATTATGCAAGTCCCATGTCGCTGCAAGCATGCACCACGGCACTTGGGGGCTAATGCAAGCCGGTTTTTAAACCATTACATTGTCAGCAAGACCATATTATCTCAAGGAGATGAGCCGGCCCTTCTATGTTTTTCTAAAGTCCCAGCCCAGTAATTCTTACTCAACCGACACTTGGGGGCTATAGTATTCAGCTGTTCCGACAGATTAACAGATTCAAATTGAAGACCCGGCGCATCACATTCTGATGAGCCGGCCCTTGGGGGCTACACCCGCCGAAGCGTTTTGATGAGCCGGCCCTTGGGGGCTACACCCGCCGAAGTGTTCTAATGAGCCGGCCCTTGGGGGCTACACCCGCCGAATCATTATAAGATATAAGGCAATTATAAGTCCCAGGTTGCTGCAGGCAGGACAACCCGACACTTGGGGGCTACACAGTCCAAAATGTTATTTGCAAAGCACCAAGTTATCATGGATAATCTTGGAGCTTGGGGGCTACAGTTAATATGGACATATAAAAAACTTTGAGGAGAATTTTCAAGATATTAAATATGGAGTTCAGTTGTTAGACCCGACATCACCAACACTTATGACCTGATGTTATCAAAAGATCATAAACCCGCCAGAGTTTATATAAGACGCCCTGCTTCACAACAATGGAAGTCCGGTTCTACATCAGATGGATTTTGATCCCAATATTTATAAAGTCAGCAGGATTCTAGTTATTTAAACCGGAGTCACCAATGATAATGACCCAGCATCATCAATGATTATGACCCGGTGGAGATGACCCGCCAAGAGTATTGGAAGGCGACTCAATGGCATATGGGTGTTCTATTCTCAATATTTTTCAAAAGACATTGACGAGCAAGATGATTATCAAGACGACTCATTCATATGGAGAAAAGACCCGGATTTCTGAGGTGCCATTTTATAAGCCGACCAAAGGAGCAAGCCGGCCACTTAACATATTTGTTACTCTTATTTCAGGAGTTTACCATGAATAAATTCAAGTTAACCTGGGGGCTAATGATGGGGATATATCCCATGGTATGACCCGGCCTGGTATGACCCGGTCTGGCGACTCACAGGAGACCCGGCCGAAGACATGACATCTTATTAATGACCCGGCCTAGCGACTCACAAGAGACCCGGTCGAAGACATGACATCTTATTTATGACCCGGCAAGCGGGTCACAGGATGACCAAGCCCAAGACCCGGCGGGTGAGCCGGCGCCAGGCGGCTCACAAGAGAAGGCCCACAGGAGAAGGCCCACAAGAGAGAAGGATTCCCTAAAAGGAAATAAGACCCGGAGTAGGATTCATGAGACTAGTCCTAATCCTACTCCTAGTAGGACTCTATTTGTAAACCTACCCTCTCCACTTATATAAGGAGGGGTAGAGCACCCCTAGAGGGAGAAGTTCTCAAGAGACACAAGTCTACAAGTTTAGACAACACAAGAGATTAGAGGCACAAGAGAGTAGAGGTAGAAATTAGCACCCTTGTAACCAAGAGATCTTCATCATCATCAATACCAGACAAGCAGGACGTAGGCTTTTACCTCCATCGGAGGGGCCGAACCTGGGTAACACTCCATGTCTTCTCGATTCCGATCAACCCCTTCAAGCCGCCACATAGTTGTGTCTCACCCCGAACCTAAGTCCGTTCACCCGGACATCTGCCGTGACAAATCCACGACACACGCTGAAGATATAAACATGCCTATTTGCTACATCGAACATGGAGCGCAAGATGTACTTCCTAAAGCTTCCATCTTGGAGATAAGGTCTTCAATTAACCCTGTGTTCGGTAAGCGGCCCATACAGTCCGGCCCATAGAGATAGGTCGGCCTCCCGAGGACCCCTTAATCCAAGACTCCCTCACACATCAAGAAGTAACTTCCTGGAATGGTATGGTAGTTCTAGTAGGAATCTATTATCCTTTTCATTTTCTAGGCATATATTCTATCACGTATAATCTGATCCTTTTTTAATTTTTCAACAAGCAGCAGAAAAACAAGCATGACTAAAAGGTATTTTCGAAAATGATGACAAGAAAAATAGGAATCGTAAACTATCTCGCAAAGATTCCTCTAAATTCAAAAAAATAGTGTGTGCTCACCTGCAACTCTTTGTTAGTAAGCTTGTGCTAATTTATTTTCTTGGTGACCATACAAAAATTTCCATATTTAATGAAATACTGGAAACATATTTGTGTTATTAGATCCTCCAAAGAGGTTTTTTGTGTCAGAATCAGTCCATCCATTTACCACTATAAAGTGAAATAGCTGGTGTACACATTTTTGAACTTTAAAAATTCCATGATTTACAAAATATATGACGATAAGTCAATTGATGACCAGATAATGCTTAGAAAACGCTAAGAAACAATATGATTCCATCGGCCCAGTGGGACCAGGGGTACCACGACCTGTGTGTCGGCTGAGTCTGGAGGCGACGTTGGGTCAGCCCAAGAGGGTGGACCTCCCTCCTCCCCCTCCCTGGGGGTTTTGCTTCATGAGTGGAAGGACCCTTCGGGCGAGGCCGAGCCCCCGAGGCAGCTTGGCAGACGGGGGCGCCTCGTGAGGCCTTCTCCACAGGGTGTCCTCGTGAGGTATTTTGTACGGGGCCGGCTATAGAGCATGGTCCCCTTTGCGAAGGAAAATCCCCCGACATCATGCCAATGAGAGAGGAGGAGAGCAGGGCAATTTCCACTCTTGTGATAAGGGAGGCGATGGAGCTTGCCACCCTCAAAGCAGGTCCCAAAGCTTTCCATTTTGGTGATAGAATTTCAGGATGGATCAACACGCAGGACGGAGGTCATCGCCGAGCCCACGAACGCGTCACAAAGACTACTTTGACCACCGTTAGTACGAATAAGTGTGAATTCATGTTCCCCTTTGAATTTCCGCACTGTGGCTACCCATTCCCATCGATATTTTTGGGTAGGAGGACCAAGGTACTTCAAGAAGGAGGCATGGGGCATCTTTGTAAGGGATGACGGCATTCTCTTCCCCAAGCTCTCTTGTATCTCGAGCACAACTCCTCTTCACAGAGCAATCCAACACAAAGCAGGAGTAGGGTATAACACTGCAAGGTGGCCCGAACTAGGGTAGTTTGCGTGTCCTTGTCGTCTGGGCATGCAACATCGAGCTCGCCGTCGACCTTCTCATGTTCATTGTTGAGTCGTAAGTAGCCGATCCAAGCACGCCAGTTCTCGAATATCTTTCACGGAGAAGTTCTTGGACATAGATCCAGGACTCCTACATTTGGCATTCCAGGTAGGGGGACTTGCTGTCTTCGCGCCTTCGATGTCGACGCCAACATCGGCATGGACGAAGTTGCCGCTCACCACGGATACACAACACACCGAGCGGCCGCCAGGGCACGCGTGGCGTCTACCGCTCGAGGCGCCCCCGGGCAGCGTTCTTGCGCCGCCACCGAGCCGGTGGGAGAGTGTGCTGCCTCCTTTGCCCACCCATTGGTGAACGAGTAGGGGTGTGGCCACTCCATCACCACATATTCGCTCGTGCGCCACGAGGACCCCGCACTGAATGCCGCTGTGCTCAAGGGGGAGAAGCTGCTACGCTATCGACCCTCTGAGAATTTCTACGAAGCCTGGCTCAAGCGCATCACCGAGAACGTTGATGCCACGCGTGATGGTCCGACCCCCTCTCGCTCACTGCCGGATCCGCCATTGTAGGTCGGCCGTGCGGAGCATGATGTTCCTCCTTCTCTGTTTCCGGCTCGCCGTGCAACCGAAAGGTATCCAAAGACGCATCTTCCGGCCCCGTCCCATGAGTCGTCTATGCCGGGCAACAAAAGCGACAGTTGCCAGATCATCTGCCCCAAGCCACCGGATATGTAAGTGGCCCTAGAGAAGGCCCCTAACTGCCAGGACGCCAGAGCCATGCGGTCCTCGGAGGCGGCACTTTTACCACTGGGGGATATCCTGCTCTCATGCCCGAGCTGCGCCATGTGCTGTGGCGTGACAAGTTCAAGCCAGAGCTCCCTACTTGCTATGACAGCAGCACCAACCCCATGGAGTTCCTCTTGCTCCATACCCTCACCGTTCAGGCATCGAGAAGGGACGAGTTGGTCATGGTGAACTGGTTCCCCATGGCCCTCAAGCACGCCGCGCGCTCCTAGCTCGTGAACCTCCCCAAAGCGTTCATCTCCTCGTGGGATGAGATGCGCAAGCAGTTCATCGCCAACTTTGTAGGCACAAGCGACCGCCCCTCACGCTCAACGACTTGGGGGCCATGCACTAGTGCCCAGGTGAGTCCCTTAGAAAGTTTGTTCAACATTTTAGCCAGGTGCGCAACAGGACCCCGAAGGCCTCCGACGCTGCCATCGTCTCTGCCTTCACCAACGGTGTCACAGACGCAAAAATGTGCGAAAAGCTTTGTGTCAGGGCCGAGATTGACTCTACGGCGAAGTTGTTCCTCCTTGTCGACCGCTGCACCAAGGCATAGGAGGGGCGCCTCTCCCTCTAGGGCGACCCTTATGAAGAGCCTGGCACTATGGGGTCCAAGGGAAAGGAGGTCAAGTGCAAGGGCCCTTTTGTGCTCGCGGCCAAAACCATATGGCAAGCACAACGGCGGAGGAGGTGAGGGCAAGAAGGATGGTTGCCCTTCGTGCGCCTACCACAACACTAACATGCACCGTACGGAGGACTGCTATGAGCTCTAGCTCCCCCATGAGGACTGCGTCGGCAGCCACGACTAACATAAGGAGCTCTTCGAGGGCCGTGGAGGTGGCAACAAGGTCCGCTGGGGAGATAACCGCAACGGCAGAGTCGGTGGCGGCAGTCGTCAGGGCTGGCAGGGCCAGCCACGGGAGACGGGCTTCCCAGCCCTGCCTGCCCCACCCCGCGCCAATGATCCCCCTCCTTCCAAGAACGATGATGGCTACCAGGAGCCCCGCATGGTGGCCTCCATCCTAGGCGGGGCCTAGGCTCCTCTGTCCATAAGTTGCCTCAAGTAGTTCTCTCACAAGGTGAACGCGGCCCTCTCGACACCTGAGTTCGCTTGCCGTCTCAGGTGGTTAGAGTTCCCTGTCGCCTTCGACGCCAGCGACCACCCCAAATCCACTACGGCTGAGGGTGTCATCCTCCCGTGATGCACACTCACTATGAGCAACATGGTTGTCACCAAGACTGTCATAAACGGCGGGGCGGTCCTCAACATGCTCTCCATGGAGACCTTCGAGACACTTTAGGCACCCTGCGAGCATTTGATGCCCACCAGGCCTTACTCGGGTGTCACTGATGGCTCAACCCTCCCCACTGGCCAGGTGCGCCTTGCTGTCACCTTCGGCACCCGCAAGAACTACCGCATGGAGCTCATTGTATTTGACATGGCCCACATCGTCCTGCCCTACAACTCCATCCTGGGCTACCCCGCGCTCGCCAAGTTCATGGCCGTGACACACCACATCTACGGCCTCATCAAGATGCCCGGTTGCAGCGACACCCTCACCAGCCGCTGCGACGACAAGGACGCGCTCCACACCCTCGAGAACGCCTACAAGGTCTCCTTCGCCGAGCACCCAACTGACAAGGACTTCTTCCGGCTTGCTGAGGCGTTGCCCGCAAGGAACAAGCCCCAGCTCCATCAGGACAGGGCCGAACCCAAAGAGGCGTCGCCAAGCGGGCACGATGTCGACAACTCCCTCACCACTAGTGGTGGCCCGCCTTCCAAATAGGAAGGCGCACTCGACGCCTCCCTCCTGGCCAGCTCTGGTGTGTTAGAGTGGGCGACACTATCCGATCCTGACTCGCAGAGGGAGGCAATCAAGCGCTACTCAGCCGCAAGCCAGCACGCGTGGCTCGTCGAGCGCCAGGAAGGGCCTCAACCGCCTCGGGAGAAGGAGGACGGCGAGCGCCAAGGCATGACAGGCCCCCGTGAATCTTGCGGTTACGGGCTAACCGGCGTCCCCACCCTTGTCTCTGAATGCCGCATGTGCATCGACTATGTCTCCATTAGCCAGGCCCGCCTCACGAGGCCCCTCTCCCCATCTCTGCCCATGTGCATGCCTTTCAGCCTAGAGGGGGATGTGGCCACCTTCAAGAGGCTGATGTGCATGAGTTTGGAGTCCCGCGCCGCATGGCATGCCGAAATGGCCTGCGACCAATCTCCAACCCCGTGCGGCACCCTTCCGCGCTAGTGGATTTTGCAATGAGGGTGCTTTTCAGCTGCATTAACCTCAGGCTATCTCATGCCCGTCACGGTAGCATTTTTGTCACTCAATGATGTTTTCAGTTGCAATAACCTCAGGTTGTCCAGTGTCCGTCATGATAGCATCTCCAAGCTTGATGAGGGCGCTTTTCAGCTGCATTAACATCAGGCTGTCACGTGTCCATCATGGCAGCATCTCCAAACTCGATGAGGGCGCTTTTTAGCTGCATTAACATCAGGTTGTCCCGTGACCGTCATGGAAGCATCTCCAAACTCTATGAGGACGCTTTTCAGCTACATTAACCTCAAGCTGACCCTTGTCCAGCACGACAGCATCTCCAAACTCGATGAGTGCACTTTTTCAGCTGCATTAACCTCAAGTTGACCCGTGTCCAACACAACAGCATATCAAAGCTTAACGAGGGAGCTTTTCAGCTGCATCAACCTCAAGCTGACTTGTGTCCGGCACGACAACATCTCCAAGATTAACGAGGGTGCTTTTGAGCTACATCAACCTCGAGGTGACCCGTGTCCAGCATGGCAGCATGTACCTTTTCTGTTATGTAATGAAACTGTTTCATGCATCAGTAAAGTCCTCCATGATTATCGACCGTGTGCGCACGTGGCAAATCATCCTTCAAGGGGTCCACGCTTGAGATCTCCCTCGAGCCTGTCATGCGAGAGGGGGCTAAGCATGGTGTCTATGCTCAGGTCCATCCCAGTAGCACTGCAAAAACTCAAGCGATCGAGTGCTGGCTTCCAGGCCTGCTCCTATGTACGTCACCTTGCTAGGTCCTTGGTGCTCTAGTCCCATCGCATAACACCCATAGGTGAGCCCACGAGCGCAGAAGCTCGGCAACCTCTTTGATGTAGGATGTCGAAGCCCCGCGGGCCTACCCTAGGGGAGGCCTCACGAGCACCACGCCCTAAAGGTTCAGGAGCCTCACGAGGCCCCGTGCTTCGTGAGTTGTTCCCCGCAGAGGATCCTACCTAGGCCACACTCCCTGAAGGAGCTGCATGTGCATCAAAGCTGGGGGCCTGAGCTCATGCCGCGTGGACCCCCTACCATCCATAAGGGTCCTATACCCTCTAGCCTTGTAGAGCGCATGCTCTTGGCATGCCGGTCACAGTATAGCCCGCCTCTGGGGCTAAGTCTAGCGACGCAGGGCACCAAGCCAACATAAAAGGGGGAAGAAGAGCCCTAGGAGGAGAGCTAGAAGGGCACAAATCATTAAGTGCCTAATACAAAAGTACCAGATAGGTGTTCCATGCCCCTGTGTGGCCACATATACTCTAATTAATACAATAGTAGGCCAAGGGAAGTCTAAGCGCGAGGGGAGCCCCCAACATCGCTCATGCCATCGTCGCGCGGGGGATCATCACGGCCTAGCCCGCCTTCAAACCAGGAAGTGTATTGTTGGACGAAACAGGCTACTTGCTCCTCCGCGACCGCTTCAAGGCTTCCGCGGAGTTCCCTCTGGACCGGGATCACAACCTGGCTAAGGTCGAAGTGTCGATCGAGCTGGAGGCGGTTGCAGAAGAGTAGTGTCGTTGCCTAGGTCAACAGGTCACGGGATGCCTCCTCGGTGGCGGCGTTTCCGTAACAAATTTTCTCCTTGAGGTCGTCGACCTCGACATGATGCTTACCTTGATGAGTCACGAGGTCCCCATTCTCAGCGAGGGAGACCTGGGACGCCGCCAGCTCGCGCTGCTTCGCAGCCAGGCGTTTCTTCTCCGAATCCTGTGAAGATGCAGCGACCGCAAGGTGGCACTCTAGGACGTCGGCGCTCTGCTCGCAGGCCACGAGCTCCTACTCGTGGTCCTTGACGGCCTACTCCCACGCGGCAAGGTGGCTCTCTGTAGGATCGAAAGTAGTGCTAGAGGGGGGCGGGGCATTAGCCTACTTGACCAAACAAAATCTACTTTTTCCCAATTTTAATTCTTGGTAGATTTTAGCATCATAGTATGTCAAGTACAATCTACACATGCATGTCTAAGAGTATAGCAGCGGAAAGTAAAGACAATCATGTAAGTAAATAGAGGGTAGGAAGATCAAACACAATTGGTGACACGATGATTTTTCCCTTGGTTCCAATAGGTGGTGCTATCATACATCCACGTTAATGGAGTCTTCAACCCACAGAGGTTAACAGTTGCGAGAGTCCACGGAGGGCTCTACCCACGAAGGGTTCCACGAAGAAACAACCTTGACTATACCATGACGGCCTACGTCCATGGAGGACTAGCCTTACTCGGGGTAGATCTTCACAAAGTAGGCGACCTCCTTGCCCTTACAATCTTCTTGGTTCACTCCACAACACGAAGTATGGGGCTGCCAAGCGACACCTAAGCAATCTAGGAGGCACCACCCTCCAAAAGGTAATAGGCTCGATAATGCGCTGAACTCCTTGCTCTTGTGCTTCAAGATGATAGACTCCTCAACACACAATCACTCTCTCACAGATTTGGCTCGGTAGAAGAGATTGATTGGGTGGAAATCAATTTAGGGAGGCTACGAATCAAGATCCATATGGTTGGAGTGGAAGATCTTGACCTCAACACAAAGGTAGTTGGTTCTCTCTCAGAAAATCAGTAGGTATGAGTGGGGAACTCTTCTGAGTGCTTCTCTTGCGAGTGAGTGGTGGTGGAAGGGTATATATAGGCATATCCAAAAGTCCAATCGTTACCCACAAAATGACCAACTCGGTGACACCAATGTGTTAATCTCAGTGGTACCGAAGTGACGAAAAGGTGGCAACTTTTGAATCTTGGTGAGACCGATATAGGAATCTTGGTTGCACCGATAAGGTGACCAACAGTCAGAATGTCCAATCTCGATGACGCCGATTCAACAATGTCGGAGGGATAGAAATCGTGAACTTGCATAACAGAAAGTTGGCAGCCTAACTCGGTGGCACCGAATGCAGTATCGGTTGCACCGAAAAGCTAGGGTTTGGCTGAGTCTATCTAGGGTTTGGAATCGGTGGCACCGAGTGTAGAATGTTGGTTGCACCGATTTTGAGTGTTTGGCTTTGGACAAACTTTTGTGGAGGAGCTTGTGGGTGTATGTGGCGACTATCACTTGTGCACGTAAGAGCATTTTGTTCACCAAGAAAACCTTACCCCCTTTTAATAGTATTGGCTTTCCTATGGACTCAAACTAATTTCTCACAAATGTAAAATGTAGAGTCCTTTGCTTCAAGCTTGGCCAATGCTATTCTTTGCATCTTGGGTTATTCCACAATCCTTTTGCCAACCCATCATTGAACTTTTCTTGAAACATTCTTAGTGGAAACATTTGTTTAATGACATATATGTTGTTATTAATTACCAAAACCACCAAGGGAGCAAATGCGCATTCAATCTCCCTCTTTTTGGTAATTGATGACAACATATAGATCAAAGCTTCGACATATGATAAGCAAGAGCTCCCCCTAAATTTGTGCATTATTTTCAATTTGTGTTTGAATGCAAATGCATAATTGACTAGGTGCATGGGGCACTTCTTCCATGTCACATACAACTTGGTGGTGTGCGAGAGTAATAAGAGTTAACAACATAGCACAACACAACAAGTAAAGTGAGTGATCATCACATAATCATCAAATGATAGGAAATAGTAGCAACACACATAACAACGTATGATCAAACACAAACACAAAAGTATCTCACATCAAACCGAAAGATCAAAAGTTCTGTAAAACCAGCAGATAAAAAACAAACGCTCTCTCACTCGAAGCCTAAGATCTATATACAACTTATCCCCCTTTGGCAACAAGTTACCAAAAAGTTCAAAGAGATATAGCTAATCGTTCTGCAGCTGATCTCCTCCGGTAGTCGTTGGCGGAGTCGAAAGAACTGCATCGGCGAAGACTTCTGCTGAAGTCCTGGATGGAGCAGAAGATGAAGGCCTCGTCTCTAGAGCTGGTACTGTAGGAGTCCTGGCCTTAGTCATGAACTAGGCAGTCGTCCTGACAGGTGCACTATCTTCCTCATCAGAAGAAGAAGAATCAGACTCTATGGAGTGGCAATGGATTGGGGCTTCATCAACCTCCTTCTTGAGCTCATTGACTGTCTTAGTCAGCCCATCAACCTTGTCATTAAGAGTTTTCACTCTATCATCAATGATGTTTGCAAGGCTCTCCTGATTATCCATGATGGTCTTGATGTCCTTATTCATCTCCATGAAAGTGGTGATCAAAAGATCCATCTGCTCGTTCCTGGACGTGGGAAGCACTAGTAGCTCGAGATGCCTCTGCTTCTGCCTCTACTTGTTCCTGACCTGCAGCTGACGTGGGATGGTCTAGGTCCATCACCACAACGTTGTCCTCAAAGTCCGGCTGAAGTGGCAAATGGGGACTGTCTAGAGCAAAGATGTGTTTCTCAAGCTTAGAATTGATAAGCTTCTGGATGTAGGGTGCGTAGCAGCATGAGCGCTTATGATTAGCAACAATCTTCTTCACATTATCTACTATCAAGTCCATCACTCGAATCTTGTTGTGACGATCTAGATGGATGAGCATGTTGATGGAGTATCCACGAATCTTCTTCTCATCTCTAGAATTGGGCATGAAGGTATGCCTCAGGATGGTGTTCATGGTACGGAGGCCTGGCTGGAGAAAGTAGATAGAACCAAGCTTGTGAGATTGCACTTTATCCGCAGGGATAGGATTGTACATATCCTTCATAGAATTGTGGCTCTCCTTGGGTTCTAAGTAGACATCCAAGTCTCCATCCTGAACCTCTTGGACTCCTAAGATGGTATCCCACTCATCAACGGTAGAATCATATCTTGCTCCTTCAATCATCCAAACAATCATGGCATCTCCATAAAAATGAGAAGTGGAGTAGAACTGCATGATCATCTCATCATTCTAAGCAGTGAACTGCTTCCCAACATGCAATGGAAGTTTTCTCATTATCCTTGATATACTTCCAGTCCACATATCTCATGTAACTGACTGCAGGGCTCTTGTCTAGCAAAACTGTCTCTTAGAAGTCTTATTGTTCTTTGGTATAAAACCTGTAGTCCACAATACTTTTTCTCCTCTTGGCATATGGATCAACAACTCTTCGTGCCCTCAGCCCTGAATCCTTCCTATTCTTCATAGCCTCAGCTAATGGATGGATGGTCTTGGGGATATAACCGCACGGTGAGACCCGCCCTTGAGGCACCGGGTCACAATTGGCGGCTCATATGCCAGCCTAAGGATGGGCCATGAAGACGTAAGCCCAAGACGGTGGGCGGCTTAACAAGATGGGCCGGGACGTGACCCGGACGAAGAAGGTATGAAGACCTGGGTGGGTGAGCCGCCCAGAGACAACTTGCCTAGGAAGGCAAGACAATGTAGAGATAGAATCAGACATGATTGTGAGAGTCAGTTACGACTTGTATGACCCGTGGTCTTGACCTCCTATATAAAGGCAAGACCCGGGGCGACTTAGAGATGAACTATCGAGAATTAGGTCAAGGAATCAACTCCCTTGTAATCGATACCCAAAGCAATACAAGTACAAGCAGGACATAGGCTATTACCTCTACTTGAGGGGCCGAACCTGGGTAAACCCGTGTCCTTCATCCCAATCAACCCCTTTGAGTTCATCACCTTAGCGATGGCCTTGAATCCAATTCTGTTCACCCAGACATCTACCGTGAAAAAACCACGACAGTTGGCACCCACCGTGGGGCTTGCGCTCGGTGGTGTCGAGTTCTCAAAGGGTTATCTCCCAGGGCTCGAGGGATACGTGGTCGGAAGGATGAACAAGAGTCGCCGTGGCCAGCTCTACATCGACAACGCCGGCTGGGGTCCTGAGGCCGACTCTGTCGAATTTGGATTCCGGCTTCCCTTCGACGGGATCCACGTTTTCATCGGCAAGATCGACGGAGCTACACTCGGGCCGGACATCTGCACCAGCATCGTCGAGCCGGCTCGACGCACACAACCTGCTCAATATGTGTGACCCGCCCGTGTTAACCCGAGCTGGAAGCACGTATTCGTGGGCTTTACTCAAGGTATGGAACTGGAAACTCCTGCATCGTAGGAGACTCTTGTCTATTCAGAGGATGGATCTTCGAGTGGAGAAGCGGAGTCGATCTACCAAGTACACAACGGCGGGCTCGAGGGCTACGACGAGTCTACCCTGAGTCGGAGCGTTCTGAGCCGGACGATCTCGGGCTGCCAGTTCATGCAACCATGTTCATGGTGGGGTCAGCCCAGGCACGAGCAGTACAACTGCTAGAGCCGCAAATACAGGAGCTGATCCGTTGTCGCCGGCCCAAGTTCTTCTGGATCTGATGAACGAGCTTGCAACTCTGATGGCCACCGAAGTCACACTAGACAATCAGGCCGCACGGAACTTGGAGATCGCAAGACTCAAGGACCAAATGGCGGAGGAGCAACAGAGGGTAGCCAAATTAAAAGTTCAGATGGAGGCAGAGGCAGAACGTCTTAAGACAGATGCTTTCTGCCTTGAGCTAGAGCAGCAATCAGCGGCTGCGGTCCAGCGGATGAGGCATCAATCCCGCTTACCAGAACATTATGAGGCTATGAACCTCTTTAATACGCCAGGAACTAGACGAGCAGCGGATGCGCCTGGAAGTCGGCTGGCAGTTCGACAACAGCTTAACCTGCCTCGATGAAACCAGACCTCACCAGTGGTCTTTCCAAGCCGACGGGCCATTTTTCCAACCCGGCAGAGAACATGATGGTCGTAGCCACCCGGCTTGAAACAATCCCTATTCCAGCTGAGGCGCCTTTTGCAGAAGAGGTACGGAACTCCATTGGGTATCTTCAGACGGCGATGGCCCAGCAGGAGAAAGCCGTAGCTTTAGCCGGCGCTATGAGTCGCCGGTGGTTTCTAGCAGCGATCGACATAGGGGGGCCTCTAGGGGATGATCAGGCGGCTCTATATGCACAGGTGCTCATAAACCGGGCAAGAAACCAGCAAGAGGCGGCAACTTTGGCCACGGCAGCTCACCAGGAGCCTGCGGCCTCCATTTCAGTAGAAGCGGGAGTGACCACCAGGGCCGTGGGAGTACCATGCTTAGCACCGACTCTACAGAACTATAACGCCCCAGACACACCCGCCGGTGGTCGTTACTCCTGGCGGTATCTAGACTGGCCTCACGGATCAATACTAGTCTTTTCTGCGCACTTTGTCCTCACTCATGCGCACCCGGGACCAACTTCCCGGTCGGTCACCCATCCTAGAACTACTCCAAGTCAAGCACGCTTAACCTGGGGGTTCTATTTGAATGGGCTCCCGGAAAAGAAGGAATTCCTTATTGATATGAGTAGTCTATCAACCCTAATAAGCCAGGCTATCACATACACCACCACTCAGAGGAACCGACGTCCTCGTCGGGTCACAGGAACGTTCCCTCTTGGCACAAACATCTGTGCTTCCAGTCCAATACATGTGTCATTCCGTGTGCCACGACGGGTCACAAACTTCATGAACAACATGACCGCGCACCTATCGGCAAACATTTGTGTAACCGCGAGGGTCAGCTCTGATACCAACTTGTAACGCCCCGGACACACCCACCGGTGGTCGTTACTCCTGGCGGGATCTAGACTAGCCTCACTGATCAATACTAGTCTTTTCTGCACACTTTGTCCTCACTCATGCGCACCCGAGACCAACATTCCGGTCGGTCACCCATCCTAGAACTACTCCAAGCCGAGCATGCTTAACCTAGGGGTTCTATTTGAATGGGCTCCCGGAAAAGAAGGAATTCCTTATTGATATGAGTAGTCTATCAACCCTAATAAGCCAGGCTATCACAGGAACGAGCGGTTGCCAAAGGATTTCAAAGGACCTCGCAAGGTCCCGAATTACACTGCCGACTTACCTCCGGAGGGCTAGATCGAAAGCTATGAACTGGCTATGGAGATGTTGGATGTTAATGAGGCGGTGTGTGCTAAATATTTAATCATGATGCTTGAAGGTCTGGCTCGCATGTGGTTAAAGGGTCTGCCACCCAATACCAGCAATTCATGGGCTGACTTGAGAGCAAGGGTCATTAAAAACTTTCAAGGGACTTGCAAACAGCCCATGACGATTGTGGATCTAGATCACTGTGTTCAGCAAGAGAATGAGTCGGCTCATCATTGGGTCCGGCGGGTGTTGACCATCATCCATTCGTCTGAACAGATCACAACGGCTCAAGCAGTGCTGATCCTAGAGAAGAACTGTCACTTCCGCCCACTGAAGCAGAAGCTCAGCCGGCTCAAGCGTACGTGTCGGGACATGGGAGAACTCATGGTGGCTCTAACAAAGTATGCCGATTCTGATAACACGAAGGATCCACGTTCTAATGAGGAGAAGACTAGTAAGGTAAAAAGAACAATCAGGGCAAGGGTACGGCAGGTAACGGTAGCTAGGGCAAGTGGAAGAACCCGGATGGCGGGTCAGAACTGGTGGCCAATGTCAGCATCGGCCAGAATCATCCTAAGGGCAATGGGAAGTTTAGACCGCCTTTTAACAAAAATAGGACTCCTTTCAATTTGGAGGAAATGCTCAATAAATCCTATCCAGAGCACAGCCGGCCCGATGGAGTTGCGGGGCACACATGGGGTAAGTGCCACATCATGCAGAAGTTCAAAAACTACAACATGTAGTAGCATAACAACAATGGTAGTGGCCCGCCCGGCGGCTCAGGCTCAGGCGGGTCAGGAGCCGGGTTTGGATCCGGTGGCTCAGGGTCCGGTCATCATGGCGAGGGCAGCCAAGGAGGACACCCTTAGTACTCTGGTAACAACAATCCGCAGCAGCATAATCAGTACAGGTATCAAAGTAATCCAAAGCAGCTCAGTTTGGGCCAGTATCATGTTTTTACGACTAGCCTTAACAAGCGGGATCAGAAGTTGCACAAGCGGGCGGTTAACGCAATCGCACCGGCTGTGCTACAATACTTGAAGTGGTCTAAGTATGACATAACGTGGAGCCGGGAGGATCACCTGCCATGAGTTGATGACCCGGGGCGGTTAGCCCTGGTAGTTGCCGCCCAATTGGGAGGATATATGGTGAATAAGGTACTTATGGATGGTGGCAGCAGAATCAATATCCTGTATTATGATACCTTCCGATGGATAAGCTGCTTGATAAAGACCTTAAGCCATCATCAACAGTTTTTCATGGTCTAGTACCGGGCAAGTCAGCTGACCCGATGGGCAGGATTTCTTTGGAAGTCGCCTTTGGTGATAAGTTCAACTACAGGGTGGAGTCCTTGTGGTTTGAAGTAGTAAAGATCAAGAGCCCTTATCACGCATTGTTTGGGCGACCGACTTATGCCAAGTTCATGGCTAGGCCCTGTTATGTCTATTTACAACTCAAGATGCCCGGGTTAAAAGGCACGATTACTATTCATGGTGATCGGAATATGACTATTGAGTGCGAAGAAGGGAACGCGACTTACGTGGAATCCAGTTGTGCTGAGGCAGAGCTCAAATTCTATAAGGAGAATGTTGACCCAGAGGATATGACCCCGTTGAAGAAGCCTACCACGGAGGTTGAGCCACCCCGCATGTTTTCGGCGGATGATACCAAGGCGGTAGATTTCACTCCAGGCGACTCATCCAAGCAGTTCATTATTGGGGCCAACATGGATCCCAAATAGGAAAGCACGCACATCGAATTCATCCATGAGAATCGAGACATCTTTGCACGGAAATCTTCTGACATGCCGGGTGTACTGAGAGAGTTCGCTGAGCATAACCTTTATGTGGATCCTAAGTTTAAACCTGTCAAGCAGTTTCTACGATGGTTCAATGAGGAGAGACGCAAGGCCATCGGGGAAGAGGTCGCCCGACTTTTAGCGGCGGGTTTCATCGTCGAGGTCTTTCGCCCGGAGTGGCTTGCTAACCCAGTGCTTGTGCTCAATAAAAACGACACGTGGCATATGTGTGTGGACTATACGGATCTTAACAAGGCCTATCCAGCTGATCCTTTTGCTCTCCCTCGTATTGATCAAATCATTGATGCTACGGCGGGTTGCGAAAGTTTATGCTTCCTGGACGCTTATTCGGGATACCATCAGATCAAGTTGGTGGTTAAGGATCAAGAGAAGAGGGCTTTCATCACTTCTTTTGGAGCCTTCTACTATGTGTCCATGCCTTTTGGGCTCAAGAGTGCCTAGGCGACTTATTAGCACTGCGTGTAGAATTGTCTTCACAATCAGATTGGACGCAACGTTCATGCTTATGTGGATGACATTGTGATCAAGTCAAGGAAGAAGGAGACCCTGCTGGATGACTTAAAGGAAACCTTTGACAATCTGCGGATCTATAAGATGATTCTTAACCTGGCAAAGTGTGTCTTTGGTGTTCCGGCTGGCAAGCTCTTGGGATTTCTAGTTTCTGAGCGTTGTATTGAAGCTAACCCGAATAAGATCAAGACCATCACCTCCCTGGCAGAGCCGCCTTGTATCAATGATGTCCAACGCGTGGCAGGGCGGATCACCGTGTTGAGACGGTTTATAAGCCGCCTTGGTGAGAAGGCCATCCCTTTATATCAAATGACGAGGAAGAAAGACAATTTTGTCTGGAGTACGACGACGGGTGAAGCGTTTGAGGCACTCAAGAAGGAGCTCACTGAGCCGCCGGTTTTAGCCGCTCTAGCTAAGAAAGAACCCTTACTCTTATACGTGGCAGCTAATAACAGGGCTGTCAGTGCTGCAATTATGGTCGAGCGCAAGGAGGCAGGGAAAGAATATCCGATTCAGAGGCCGGTTTACTATATCAGTGAGGTCGTGACAGAGTCCAAGCAGAGATATCCGCATTGGCAGAAGCTAGTGTATGGGGTGTTCATGGCCAACTGCAAATTAAAGAATTACTTCCTAGGGCACCAGATCACCATGGTCAGCTCTGCTCCGTTGGGGGACATAATTCAAAATAGAGAATCCACTGGTAGGATTGCTAAGTGGCCATTGGAGCTAGGACCTCTCAATGTGAAATACATACCTCTTACGGCTTTCAAGTCTCAAGCCCTTGTGGATTTTATAAACGACTGGACAGAGTGTCAGGCGCCCGAAGAAAAGCTGGATAACACATACTGGACAATACACTTTGATGGATCCAAGCAGCTAGAAGGATCAGGGGCAGGGGTTGTCTTAACGTCTCCCAAAGGTGATAACTTCTGTTATGTGCTCTGGTTGATGTTCCCTTGCACTAATAATGCAGCTGACTATGAATCCCTGCTTCATGGCCTCAGGGTGGCTAAGGAGATGAACTTAAGCCGGGTCAGGTGCTTCGGCGACTCAGATCTTGTGGCTCAACAAGTTTCAGGCACTTGGGATTCCAAGGATCCACGGATGGCGACTTATCGTCAGGCGGTGGATGTCATTGCTGGTCACTTCAAGGGTTATTAGGCGGATCATATTGATCTTCACAAGAACGAGGCGGCTAATGCCCTATCAAGGTTAGGCTCTCAACGAAAGCCGGTATCGCCCAATATCTTTCTGGATGTCTTACATCACCCGACTGTCAAATTACCCTCAGAGGAAGATTTGGCTGTTCCTGACCCAGAGGGACAATTGGTGGCAGCTCTACACGCTATTTCGGATTGGACTGTGCCTTACTTGGCGTATTTGACTCGGGGCGAGTTACCCGATGATGAAAATCTGGCCAGACAGATCACCCGACGGTCTAAATCCATGACGATAGTCAATGGCGAGTTACACAAGTGCAGCGTCACCAGAGTGTTTCAACGTTGTGTTTCACCAGAGGAGGGTAAGGAAATCTTGAATGAAATCCATGGTGGTGATTGCGGACATCACGCCGGCTCAAAATCTCCAGTGACCAAGGCTTTCCGGCTTGGTTTCTTCTGGTTGACGACTCACAAGGATGTAGAGGATCTGGTTCGCATGTGCGACAACTGTCAAAAGTTTGGCCGACGTGCTCAAGTTCCGGCTCAAGAATTGCGCATGATACCAATTACCTATCCGTTTGCAATCTGGGGGCTCGATATGGTCGGGCCTTTCAAGAGATCCAAGGACAAGAAGACGCACCTCTTGGTGGCGGTCGATAAGTTTACCAAGTGGATAGAGGTTGAGCCGGTCAGCAAGTTTGATGCAGCTACGACGGTTTAGTTTATCAAAATGCTGATCTACCATTTTGGTTACCCTCACAACATCATCACGGACAATGGCATGAACCTGTCCAAGGGGGCTATGAAAACGTTCTGCGACCTGGAACACATCCGACTTGATGTTTCTGCAGTTGCTCATCCATAGTCCAACGGTTAGGCGGAGCATGCTAACCAAGAAATCTTGAGAGGTATCAAGCCCCGACTTATGGTTCCTTTATAGCAAATGCAAGGTTGTTGGGTGAAGGAATTGTCGTCCGTCTTGTGGAGCATCAGGACTACCCCCAACAGATCAACAAGTTATACACCTTTCTTCATGGTTTACGGTGCAGAGGCCGTGTTACCAAGTGACATCCGGCATGACTCGCCACGAGTGGCGGCTTATGTTGAGATGGTCAATGAGATGGCGCGTCAAGACGCGTTGGATGCCTTGGAGGAGGAACGAGAACTGGCGGCTGCTCGTTCGACGATTTATCAGCAAGACTTGCGCCGCTATCATAGCCGCAGAGTTAAGACCCAGACATTTCAAGAAGGCGACTTAGTGTTGCGGCTGATCCAAGACCAGACAAATATGCATAAGCTGTCTCCTCCATGGGAAGGAACGTTCGTGGTCAGCAGAAATCTCAACAACGGGTCGTATTATCTCATTGACATCCGAGACAATTCAGATACCTCGGGTCAGGAGACCCGCCGGCCGTGGAACATAGCGCATCTGCGGCCTTACTACACTTAAGTCATTGAGACTCTACATTGTACCCTATCATTGTACATATCATATTTATATATGAATAAAATTGGCATCCCTGCTAGCCGGTGCCTCTGCCGTTCCGCATATCTTCGTCCATGCAAGAAAGATCTAAACATAGCCGTACAAGGGGCTTCCCACCCTCTAGGTGTAGCTTATCATACCCTATCGGCCGACTCTTAAGCCAAAAATGTTGACAAGTAAACATAGCCGTACAGGGGGCTTCCCACCCTCCGGGTGTAGCTTATCAGACCCTATCGGTCGGCTCTTAAGCCCTATTAGACTCTATGGAATATGGATTTCGCGTTCCTTTCGGCGGGGTTCGCGTTTTCATCGGAAGGACCGATGGATCTGCACCCGGGCCGGACATCTGCACCAACATCATCGAGCCGGCCCGGCGTGCGCAACCCGCCCGTGATGTGTGGCCCGCCCGTGCCAATCTTGGTCGGAGGCATGTCTTCATAGGCTTTACTCAAGGTATGGATCTGGAAGCTTCCGGGTTGCAGGAAACTCTCGTCTATTCAGAAGACGAGTCTTCGAGCAGAGAGACAGAGTCAATTTACTAGCTTCGCAACAACAGGATCGGGGCATACGATGAGCTTTTCCTTGACTCGGATCATTCTGAGTCGGACGCTCTTGGGCCTCCGGCTCACGCTGCCGTGTTCATGACAGGGTCAGCCCCAGGTACGAACAGTACAGCCGCGAGAGCGGCAACCTCAGGCGTTGACCCATCGCCGCCGGCTCAAGTTCTTCTCGATTTGATGAACGAGCTCGTGGCCCTGATGGCCACTAAAGTTACACCAGATAATCATACTGCCCGGAACTTAGAGATTGTGAGTCTCAAGGACCGGATGACGGAGGAGCAGCATAGGATAGCTGAGTTGAAAGTCCAGATGGAGGAAGAGGCAAAACGTATTAAAACAGGTGCCTTTCGCCCTGGGCTGGAGAAATAATCGGTGGCTGCGGTACATTGGAGGAGGAATCAATCCCGCTTGCTAGAATGATATGAGGCTAGAAACCTCTTCAACACGCCAGGAATGGGACGAGCGGCGGATGCACCTGGAAGCCACTCGGCGGTTCGACCGATGTCTCACCCGAACCGACGAAACCAGGCCTCACTAGTGGTCTTTCCAACACCGGCGTGTCATTATTCTAACCCAGCGGAGAACATGGTGGCTGCGGCCACCCGACTTGAAACAATTCCTATTCCAGATGAAGTGCCTTTTGCGGAAGAGGTACAGAATGCCATTGGATACCGTCAGACAGCGATGGCCCAACAGGAGAAGTATACTCACAGTCGGAGCCGCGTTCATTCAACCCCTCTCCCCAGCCGGAGCTTTAGCCGGCGCTATGAGTTGCCAGCGGTTTCCAGCAGCGATCAGCAGAGAGGACGCCGAGGGACGATCAGGCGGCTCTAGATGCGCAAGCGCTCATGAACCGGGCAAGAAACCAGCAACAAGCGTCCGCTTTAGCCACGGTGACTCACCAAGAGCCCTCACCCTCTGTATCAATAGGGGCTGGGATAACTACCAGGGCAGTGGGAGTGCCATGTTTATCGCTGGGTCTGTGAAGTGAACGGTTGCCAAAGGATTTGAAAGGACCTCGCAAGGTTCCGAATTACACTGTTGATTTGCCTCCGGAGGCCTGGGTCGAAAGTTATGAACTGGCTATGGAGATGCTAGATGTTAGTGAGACGGTGTGTGCTAAGTACTTTATCATGATGCTTGAAGGTCCGGCTCGCACATGGTTAAAGGGGTTTCCTCCCAATACCATCAATTCGTGGGCTGAGTTAAGGGCAAGGTTCATCAAAAAATTTCAAGGGACTTGCAAACAACCTATGACCATTATGGATCTCGATCACTGCGTCTAGCAAGAGGGTGAGTAGGCTCATCATTGGGTCTGACAGGTGTCAACCATCATCCACTCATTTGAGCAGATCACGGCGGCCCAAGCCGTGCTCATCTTAGAGAAGAGCTGTCACTTCATTCCGTTGAAGCAGAAACTTGGCCGACTCAAGCATACATGTCAGGATATGGGAGAGCTCATGACGGCTCTCACAAAGTACGCTGACTCTGATAACACGAAGGACCCAAGCTTTGATGAGGAGAAGGCCGGTCAAGATAAGAAGAACAATCAAGGAAAAGGTGTGGTTAACAATGGTAACCAGAACAAGCGAAAGAATCCCGATGGCGGATCAGAACTGGTAGCCAATGCAAGTACCGACCAGAATCCTCCTACGGGCAATGGCAAGTTCAGGCCACCTTTTAATAAGAACAAGACTCCCTTCAATTTGGAGGAGGCTCTTAAGAAGCCCTGTCCAGAACATACCCAGCCCGACAAACCTTCGTCGCACACATGGGGTGATTGCCACATTGTACAGAAGTTAAAGAATTACTATACGCAACCCAACAACCAGGGCGGTGGTCCGCCTGGTGGCTCGGGACCGGGCGGGTCAGGAGTCGGATTTGGGACCGGCGGCTCAGGGTCCGGTCATCATGGTCAAGGTAATCAAGGAGGGCATCCGCAACACTCTGGTAAAAAGAACTAGCAGCAGCATAACCAATCTGGGTATCAAAGTAATCCGAAGCAGCTCAGCTCAGGCCAGTATCATGTTTTCACGACCAGCCTTAACAAGCGGGATCAGAAATTACACAAGCGAGCGGTTCATGCGGCTGCGCCGGCTCTGCCGTAGTACTTAAAGTGGTCTGAATATAACATAACGTGGAGCCGGGAAGATCACCCGCCGTGTGTTGATGACCCGGGGCGGCTGGCTTTGGTGGTTTCCCCCCAAGTGGGAGGATATATGGTGAATAAGGTTCTTATGGACGGAGGCTGTAGTATCAACATCCTCTATTATGACACCTTCCGGTGGATGAAGTTGCTTGATAAGGATCTTAAGCCCTCATCCACCGTTTTTCATGGTGTGGTGCCAGGCAAGTCGGCTTATCCGATGGGGAAGATTTCTTTGGAAGTTTCCTTTGGTGACGAATATAACTACATAGTGGAGTCTTTGTAGTTTGAAGTGGTCAAGATCAAGAGCCCTTACCATGAGTTGTTTGGGCGGCCGGCTTATGCTAAGTTCATGGCTAGGCCCTGCTATGTCTACTTACAACTCAAGATGCCCAGGTTAAAAGGTACAATTACCGTTCATGGTGATCGGAATACGGCTATTGAGTGCGAGGAAGGAGACACGGCTTATGCAGAATCCAGTTGTGCTTAGGAGGAGCTTAAGTTTTATCAGGATAATGTTGACCCGGAGGATATGACGCCGCTGAAAAAGCCTACAATGGAGGTTGAGCCGCCCCTTAAGTTTTCGGCGGATGATACCAAGGCAATAGACTTCACTTCGGGCGACTCATCCAAATAGTTCATCATTGGGGATCACATGGATCCCAAATAGGAAAGCGTGCTCATCGAATTCATCCGTGAGAATCAAGACATCTTTGCATGGAAACCTTCTGACATGCCGGGTGTTCCGAGAGAGTTCGCTAAGCACAATCTTAATGTGGGCCCTAAGTTTAAACCTATCAAGCAGTTTCTACGACGGTTCAATGAGGAGAGACACAAGGCCATCGAAGAAGAGGTCGCCCGGCGCTTAGCGGCGGGTTTTATCATCGAGGTCTTTCACCCGGAGTGGCTTGCTAACCCGGTGCTGGTGCTCAATAAGAACGACACGTGGTGGATGTGTGTGGATTATACGGACCTTAACAAGGCTTGTCCGGTTGATCCCTTTGCTCTCCCTCGTATTGATCAGATCATTGATGCTACGGTGGGTTGCGAAAGCCTGTGCTTCCTGGATGCTTATTAAGGATATCATCAGATCAAGATGGCGGTTAAGGACCAAGAGAAGACGACTTTCATTACACCTTTTGGAGCCTTTTGTTATGTATCTATGCCTTTTGGGCTCAAGAGTGCCCCGATGACTTATCAACGTTGTGTGCAGAATTGCCTTCACAGTCAGATTGGGCGAATATTCATGTTTACGCGGATGATATTGTGATCAAATCAAGGAAGAAGGAGACCCTTTTACACGATTTAAGGGAAACTTTTGACAATCTCTGGATCTACAAGATGATGCTTAACACGGCCAAGTGTGTTTTTGGTGTCCCGACTGGCAAGCTCTTGGGATTTCTTGTTTCTGAGCGTGGCATTGAGGCTAACCCAGATAAAATCAAAGATATCACCTCCATGGGAGAGCCGGCCTATGTTAATGATGTCCAGCGCCTGGCGGGGCGAATCGCCATGTTGAGCCGGTTCATAAGCCGCCTCGGTGAGAAAGCCATTCCCCTATATCAGATGACGAAAAAGACAGATAATTTTGTCTGGAGTACGGCAGCGGGTGAAGCATTGGAGGCACTCAAGAAACAACTCAGTGAGCCGCCGGTATTGGCTGCTCCGGCTGAGAAAGAACCTTTGCTCCTGTACGTGGCGGCTAACAACCGGACAGTCATCGCCGCAATTGTGGTTGAGCGCAAGGAAGCCGGGAAGGAGTATCCGGTTCAAAGGCTGGTTTATTATACCAATGAGGTCCTAACCGAATCCAAGTAGAGATATCCACATTGGCAGAAGCTAGTGTATGGAGTGTTCATGGGCAATCACAAGTTGAAGCACTATTTCCTAGGGCACCAGATCATCGTGGTTAGTTCTGCTGCGTTGGGGGATATAATCTAGAACAGAGAAGCTACTGGTAGGATTGCTCAGTGGGCATTGGAGCTGGGACCTCTCAATCTTAAATATGTGCCTCGTACGCCTATCAAATTCCAAGCCCTTGTGGATTTTATAAATGATTGGATAGAGTGTCAAGCTCCTGAGGAAAAGCCGGATAACACATACTGGACTATACATTTTGATGGATCCAAGGAGCTGGAAGGATCAGGAGCAGGAGTTTTTTGACATCTCCCAAAGGTGATAAATTTTGTTATGTGCTCCGGCTGATGTTCCCTTGCACCAACAATGCGGCTGAGTATGAGGCTCTGCTTCATGGTCTCAGAGTAGCCAAGGAGATGAATTTAAGTCGGGTAAGGTGTTTGGGTGACTTAGATCTTGTGGCTCAGCAAGTTTCAGGCACGTGGGATTCCAAGGACCTGCGGATGGTGGCTTATCGACAAGCGGTGGATGTCATTGCTGGTCACTTCAAAGGTTATCAGGTAGATCACATTGATCGTCATAGGAATGAGGCAGCTAATGCCTTATCACGGTTAGGCTCTCAGCAAAAGCCGGTGCTGCCCAATATCTTTTTGGACGTTTTATATCACCCGACTATCAAGTTGCCTTCAGAGGAAGATTTGGCTGTCCTTGACCCGAAGGGGCAATTGGTGGCGGCTCTACATGCTATTCTGGATTGGATTGTGCCTTACCTGGCCTATTTGACTTGGGGTGAGTTACCTGATGATGAAAATCTAGCTACACAGATCACCCCGCGGTCTAAGTCGATGACAATAGTTAATGGTGAGTTACACAAGTGCACTATTACTGGGGGTTTTCAGCGTTGTGTCTCACCAGAGGAAGGTCAGGAAATTTTGAATGAAATTCACGCAGGAGATTTCGGACATCACGCGAGTTCAAAGTCTTTGGTAGCTAAGGCATTTTGGCACGGTTTCTTCTGGTTGACGGCTCACAAAGACGTAGAGGATCTGGTCCACAAGTGTGACGACCTTAAAAAATTCGGTCAGCGTGCTCATGTTCCGGCTAAAGAGTTGCGGATGATACCAATTACTTGGCCGTTTGCAGTCTGGGGGCTTGATATGGTAGGACCTTTCAAGAGATCCAAGGATAAGAAAACACACCTCCTGGTGGCGGTTGATATGTTCACCAAATGGGTAGAGGATGAGCCGATCCGCAAGTGTGATGCGGCTACAGCGGTTCAGTTTGTTAAAAAGCTGATCTACCATTTTGGTTACCCCCACAACATCATCACTAACAATGGCACAATTTTGTCCGAGGGAGCTATGAAAAAATTCTGCGACGAAGAGCACATCTAGTTTGATGTTTCAGCAGTTGCTCATCCGCAGTCCAACGGTCAGACGGAGCATGCCAATCAAGAAATCTTGAGGGGTATCAAGCCACGGATCATGGTTCCTTTACAACAAACACCCGATTGTTGGGTAGAAGAGCTGCCCTCTGCCTTATGGAGTATCAGAACCACCCCCAACAGATCCACATGGTATACACCTTTCTTCATGGTTTACGGTGCCGACGCCATGTTGCCAAGTGACATCCGACATGACTCACCACGAGTGGCGGATTACGTTGAGACGGACAATGAGACGGCATGTCAGGACGCGTTGGATGCTTTGGAGGAGGAACGAGAGCTGGCGGCTGCCCGTTCGGCGATTTATCAACAAGACCTGCGTCGTTATCATAGTCGCAGGGTTAAGACCCGGACGTTTCAAGAGGGCGACTTAGTCCTACGGCTGATTCAAGACTAGACAGATATGCATAAGTTATCTCCTCCATGGGAAGGGCCTTTTGTGGTCAGCCCAAATCTCAACAACGGGTCGTATTACCTCATTAACATCTGGGACGACTCAGGTACTTTGGGTCAGGAGACCCGCTAACCATGGAACATAGCGCATCTGCGGCCTTATTACACTTCAGGTTGTTGAGAATTGTCACTGTACATTATCATTGTACATATCATATAAAATAGCATCCCTGCAAGCCAGGGCCTCTGCCACATCGCACATCTTCATCGATGCAAATACATTGGCTGTCAAGGGGGCTTCTTACCTTCGGGTATCACTTATCTCACCCTAACAGTCGGCTTTATGCCATTTCCGGTTAACATGTTAACCACGTTTGTCAAAGGGGGCTTCTTACCTTCGGGTATCGCTTATCTCACCCTAACAACCGACTTTATGCCATTCCAGTTGACATGTCAGCTGCGGCTGTCAAAGGGGGCTTCTCACCGACGGGTGTCGCTAATCTCACCCAAACAACCGGCTTTATGCCATTTCCGATTAACATGTTAACCACGGTTGTCGAAGGGGGCTTCTTACGGACGGGTTCGCTTATCTCACCCTAACAACCGGCTTTATATCATTCCAATTGACATGTCAGCTACGGCTGTCGAAGGGGGCTTCTTACTCTCGGGTATCGCTTATCTCACCCTAACAGCCGGCTTTACGCCATTTCCGGTTAACATGTTAACCGCGGTTGTCGAAGGGGGCTTGTTACCTTTGGGTATCGCTTATCTCACCGAAACAACCCGCGTTCATGCCAAAAATGTTGACAAGTCAACATTGTCTATCGAAGGGGGCTTCTTACCTTCGGGTATCGCTTATCTCACCCTAACAGCCGGCTTTATGCCATTCCAGTTAACATGTTAGCCACGGTTGTCAAAGGGGGCTTCCCACCTCTGGGTGTAGCTTATCTATACCTAACAACTGGCGTTCGTGCCAAAAATGTGACAAGTCAACATAACCATACATGGGCTTCCTGCCCTACGGGTTAAACTTATCAAACCTTCTCGGCCGGCTCTGAAGCCAAGTGAAGAATTCTGTCAAACACGTTGGGAAGACACAACATCTTCAGGTTACGCTTTTAAGCCGCCCTCCTGACGGTGGAAAGGTACATTTATACATGTAGGAAACTAAGCTACGAAGAGCCGGTAAGGTATATAATGATAGGGACAAGGAAGATGGCACATGTCTATTTTAAAGCCGGATTTTCATACGTGCGCAATGGCACAAGTTCAACAAAGGCAAAAGTTGTCGCTATCCTATTACAGACGCTCTCTGTGGAGCTCAAAATATCATCAAGTTTTTTTACATCGCCCATGGCGGGTCATGGAGAGCCGGCTATTACAGGTTTTCTAACAAAGCAATCAGCTGGCTGGTGGGTCATCCTGCTCCGGCTCTTCGGCTGCCTTGATCTGGAGATTATCCTAGTCCTAATTGCAATCGGTTAAAGCCGCGAAAGTTCCTTCTTCAAATAAGGGGGACGGGTTAAGATTAGAAGCGAAGAGAGTCTTACTGCGAGCGGGTGTCAGATCCTGGCACTCAAAGAGCGGAACACAGATCCTCTTTTGATCAGCACTATAAGCCGCCTGGTAAGTCGCCAAGTTGACCTCTTCCGCTAAGACGGAGGCTAGGACTTTGGAATCTTTTATGCACTGAGCATAGTCAGCATCGGTAAACTCAGAGCCGTCGTCCTTCTTGGAGGGAAACCCATCCATCATCTCAGCTGGAGTCAGCTCTGGAGCGAAAGCCAATGCCCGGCTTATGGCCGCAATCACCCCCTGGCGGGCGGCTGATTTCTTCAGCTCCACAATCTGTTTGGGCATCGTTGACAGGAGCTCCAAGATAGTTTTGAGAGCCGCAGGAACGTTCTCTTTATATTGCACAGCCTTTATTGTGCATTTCGCCCCACAGTACAGTTGTTCTGTCAAGGTGTATAGAGCCTTCAAAGGCAGCAGACTGTCGGAGACAAGTTGGCGGCTCCTAGGACTTGCAAGAGACAGAGGCCTCGTTATGAGTCACTGACACAAGTTCAAAAATCCAGATCGAGCCAAGCTATTAAAAACTTACCAAAAAGGGCAGCTGCCATCTTCGTGATGTGACTCTTCAAAGACTGCAGCTCGTCAGATACGATCATGAGTCGCTGATCGGCGTCATCCGCCTGTTTAGTCAATGTAGCTTTTTCAGCCTCAGTAGATTCCTTGAAGGCGGTGAAGTCAGCTTTGATCTTAGCTAGCTCTTCAACAAGGAGCCAGCATGTCTCGTCAGCTTCACTCCGGGCTGCTTGCTGAGTAGCTAAGTTCGTTTTTAAGCTGGCCAATTCTGACCCGGCTTCGATTAAAGCTTCCTGCGACGTATCAAATTATGGAATACATAAGCAAGTCTCAAATAGATTGCAAGCAATATGCATGACACTTGGGGGCTAATGTCTATTTTCAAGACAGTTCCCACTCAACTTTGACAAGTTTGACCAGGAACTTGGGGGCTACAATTGGTTTTTTAAAGTGGTTCAACATGTAAGTCCCGGCTCAACTTTGGAAAAGATTAAGCCGAACCTTGGGGGCTACAGTTGGCTCTGGTAACTATCTTCTAGGAAGTACAGGTTCAAAATTATCAGTTATTGAGCCGGCCCTTGGGGGCTAACAACAATGATTTTAGATCACGGCTAAATAAATTAAAGCCTACACATTACATATGTCTACTTCTGCTAAAGATGGAAGAGCCGGATTATTATCAGTCAATATTAACCTGGCTCTTGGGGGCTACGTAAGGGTATACGAGGGAGAAAGGAATACCTCATATCGTCTCTTCATTAAGTTAACCAGTTTGAGCTCCAAATCCCGGCTTGTAGACAGCCGGTTCATATAGCCAGCATGAAGTTCGTCGGCTGTCATTTTGTCTAAGGTAGGGAGCTCAAATTCCAGCTTCCTCGAAGCTTCAGCTGTTTCACTATGCTTGGTTAGCACATGAGGTGAAGGAGAGTGCAAGCCGGCACCAGTAATCACAACTTTCAGAGCAGCAGCGTCATCAGCAGCCTTGGTAGGGCTCGGCGGCTTGGGAAGGTCCCTTTGCGGGCTCTTAACAATAATGTCATCAGCTGCCGGTTTTGCAAAAGTCGCTGGGGGGTCCGGCTTGGCAAGCTCCGGTTCTTGAGTAGCAGGGCTAGGGGAGGACTTGTAGGTGTTCCTCCGCTTAGCTTGAGCCCTAGAAAAGACATGAAGGCCAGAATTCAAGGGTTACAACCGCCAAAGAGCCGGATGTAAGGGTTACAAAATGCTTACAGCGGATTAATCTTTGGAGGTGGAAGAGCGGTGGCCGTAGAGTCGCCGGATGAAGGTGATCCCTAAGAGATAGTTCAGATGATATAAGGCGGTGTTGAGAGTACAAAGGAAAAGCTAATAAAATCAAACATAGATACATACCTCTGTGGGGCACTTCTTCAGAGCCGGGGAGTTAGGCAACCTAGACATGAGATCAGTAGAGCCGGCGCTCCGGGTCTGACGGCGGTCGACTTGCTGTTGCTTTTTCAAAAGAAATTGGGGATCCAAATGAGCAAGAGGATGAGAAAGGGGAACTTTTCAAACAACCCGCTATATCTTCCGGGGTACAAAACATTCTCAGTTGGATGAAATATAAGTTACCTCTGGAACGTTGGCGCGGCTTGTCTCTACCTCGTCCTACGAATAAGTTGTTATCGGTAAGGTGAATAATGAGGGTATAGAAAATAATCAAACTATACCTATGAGCCGGATAATTCTGGCAGTTCAGACCATTCTTCTTGAGGGGTGGTCTTCTTCGTCGTCTTCTTGGTTGGGGCCTTCTTCTTGCTCTTCTTCACAGGAGGAATATACTTCTTGCAGAAGTCGGAGTCAGCCTGGAAAGGTAAGCCGGTTAATGGTGATGAATTGACAAAGTGCTAACTAAACAGAGAAAAGAGACAATGAAGAGTCGTCTTATGTCTAGAGCCGGTTAACGGCACTAAAAGGCGCTAGCCCAATAGCACTGCAAGCTCCTGAAGTCTCATGAACAAGGCTCCAGATGACAGTGGTAATATCGTCTTCGGTTAAAGTTGTCCGGCTGAAGCATAGGGGACCATCGTACTTGCCCGGATACTCACACATGAGGTGGCTTCTTAGGCTCAAAGGCATAACTCTCCAGGAGATCCAGCAGCGGATCAAGTCCAGACCCGTCAATCCATTGGCCATGAGGGCTTTAATCTTGGCGTGAGCCGGCTCGTGCCTTGCATGTTCAGAAGTTGATAGCCGGTCGGGAAGATCCGAAGTTGTCTTAAGCCGGGAAGGGCGATAGCCCGGCAGCGGATGCTCACCCTCCGGGGAGGTATCCTTGCAGTAGAACCAAGTTTTATTCCAATCCTTTGGATGACTCGGCATCGATACAGTCGGGAAGGTAATATCTCGGCGCCTCTGAATAGAAATTCCACCAAGTTCTAAGGTCGGGCTAGCCTTTACTTTAGTTTGCCAGTTTGCATAAAAGAATTCTTGGAAGAGACCTACAGACGGCTGAAGTTGCAGATAGACCTCGCTGAGTACTTGGAAGTTGCAGATATTTGAGACGGAGTTGGGGGCAAGATCTTGAGGATGCAACTTACAAAAATGAAGGATGTCCTGGAAGAATTTTGAGCCAGGAGGTACGAATCCACGTTCAATATGATCCGAAAAAACAACTACCTCGCCCTCCTGAGGGATGGGCCTCAGTTCATTACCCGGAACCCGCCAATGGATGACCTCTTTAGCAGGAAGGGTGCCCGCAAGCACAAATTCCATCAGAAACTCTTTGGTAATGCATGAACCGATCCAGTTGCAGGAGTTAGATGCGCGAGACATGGCGGTGGTTTTTAACTGTACAGTGTAACCATATACGACGAGTCAAGAAAAGGCGAATAAATGTGGGCGGCTTAGAAGCTTAAGACCTTAAGGATGAGATGCCAAGATCCGACTGATAAGAGTCGGAACAGCATGGCGGATCAACATTACGAAAGGATAGAGTGAAATGTGGCTAAGTTCTGAAAACAGGTTTCGTAAAGTAGTGCTACAACTGCGGATCTATAAAAGAAAAGAAATGTCTTTATTTCCAGACCTAGCGATGAACTGGTGAAAACAGAGAAAGTCTGAAAATGACGGGCGGAGCCGTGGTGAATCTAAATAGCATCAATGTCGGTCTTCTACCTAGCGACGTCGTAGGGACAGGTTATGGTTGAGGACTAATGGACTGAACATGGCTAGCATTGATGGAACCCCGAGTTCTAAGAACAGCGGCGGTAGAGCTCCATGGAAACCCTACCGAAACAAGCTACGGATCTAAGGGGAGAAAGACTCACCGACGACGGCACGATGAAGGCGGAAGTTATTCTGGATCGCGTCAGGTTGATGCAGCAGCCCTATCGATGGCGAGGAGAAGACGACACCAGAGTAGGAGGCGCTAGAAATGGAAGCATCTAAAGGAAGGAGATGACCAAACAAGCGGGAGAAGGCAAATGCCGCCCCGGGCGGTCCTATTTAATAGGGAAAAGGCGGAACGAGCACGAAAATCCAGGCATCGAATATCATTTGATCGAAGTAGATGCCTCGATCTTCGGGATATTAATTTAATAAGAAGATTCGTTGCGTGCGTCAAAGGATTTTTTTTTGCAGATTTCACATGACGTCACGGCGGGTCATTTCCGGGCGACTCGCCGAGGAGTAATAAGAAAGGCTGAAGTGAGCAAGTGAAAATCAACCTGGGGCCTAATGTTGGGGATATAACCCCATGGTGAGACCCGCCCTGAGGGTTCTGGGTCATACCTGGCAGCTCATACACTAGCCCAAGAGTGAGCCATGGAGACTTAAGGGCCCAAGAAGCTTAGCGGTTTGACAGGATGGGCGGTAGGTGGCCCGGATGAAGAAGACCCGGGCGTGTAAGCTGCCTGGGGATAACTTGGTCAGGAAAGGCAAGAGAAGATAGAGGTAGACTCGGACATGTAATGAGAGTCAGTTACAACTTGTATGATCCGTGGTCTTGACCTCCGATATAAAGGCAAGACCCGGGGCGACTTAGAAATCAGGTTATCGAGAACTAGGTCAAGCAATAGCTCCCTTGTATTCGATACATCAAGCAATACAAGCACAAGCAGGATGTAGGCTATTACCTCGACTTGAGGGGCCAAACCTGGGTAAACTCGTGTCCTTCGTCCCAACCAACCCCTTTGAGTCCATCACGTTAGCAATGGCCCCGAACCCAAGTCCGTTCACCCGGACATCTGCCGCGATAAAACCATGACATCCCCCGTTGAGTAAGGGCGGCTTGTTCAGTCTTAGCAGACTCTTTGAAAGCGGGAAAGTCGGCCTGGATCTTGGTTAATTCCTCAGCAAGGAGCCGACACTTTTCATCCGCCTTGCTTCGGGCGGCTTGCTGCATGGCAAGATTAGTCTTTAAGTCGGCCATTGCTAACCCAGCTTCGTTTAAAGCTTCCTGTGACATATCAAAATATGGGATAAGTCATCAGGAGGAAATTTTCCAGATAAGGAAGATTTAGCAAGTCTCAAATAGATTGCAAGCAATATGTATGACACTTGGGGGCTTATGTCTATTCGATCTTCAAGATTAAAATGTAGTTCCAGATCATGTTTATCAACTTAACCCAAAACTTGGGGGCTACATGCTGGCTTTTCAAGCTATTTAGAATGAAAGTCCCGACTCAACTTTGACAAGATTGGGCTGACCTTGGGGGCTACAATCGGCTCTGTTACCTATCTTCAATAAAGTCCCGGCTGAACTTTGACAAGATTGAGCCGGCCCTTGGGGGCTACAATTGTCTCTATTACCTATCTTCTATAAAGCTCCGGTTCAATGTTATCAACTTTGAGCTAGCCCTTGAGGGCTAACAATGATGATTTGCGATTACTTCTAAGTAAGTTGAGGCTACAGGCTAAATATTTCTACTTCTACCAAGTTATGAAGACCCGGATTATCACCAACTACTGTTAACACGACTCTTGAGGGCTATGTAAGGGTATAAGGAGGATGGGAGTACCTCATATTTCTTCTTAATCAAGTTGACAAGCTTGAGCTCTAGGTCCCGGCTTGTGGACAGGCGGTTCAAATAACTAGCATGAAGTTCGTCGGCTATCAGTTTCTCTAGAGGAGGGGACTCAAACTCCAATTTCTTGGAGGTTTCAATTGGCTCACTATGCTTTGTTAGCACATGAGGTCGAGGAGAGTGGAAGCCGGCGCCGGTAATCAAGACGTCCGGAGTTGTTGTGTCATCAGCAACCTTGGCAGGGCTCGGCGGCTTGGAATGATCCTTCGGAGGACTCTCAAGAATCATATCGTCAGCTGTCGGCTCTACAGCCAAGGGATCTACATCTGGCATGGGAGCATCCGGCTTGGTATGCTCCAGTTCTTGAGCATTAGGACCAGGGGAGGACTTGTTGGTCTTCCTTCGCTTGGATTGAGCCCTGAAAAAGCATAAAGGTTAGAGCCCAAGGTTTACAACCACCAAAGACTCAGATGTAAGGCTTGAAAAACATATACAATGGGTTAATGTTTGGAGGCGGCAGAGCAGTGGCCGTAGAGTCGCCAGACGAAGGAGAGGATCCCTGAAAAGCAGTTGAGGTAATGTAAGGCAATGTTGGAGTTACAAAGGAAGGATTAGTGAAATCAAGCAGAGAAGGAATATATACCTCCGCTGGATGCTTCCTCTGAGCCGGAGAGTTAGGTAACCTGGACATGAGCACGGTAGAGCCAACGCTACGGGTCTGGCGTCCGGCGACTTGTTGTTGCTTTTTCAAAAGAAATTGGGGGTCTAAGTAAGCAAGAGGATGAGAAAGGGGAACTTTTCAAATGACCCACCGTATCTTCTGGGATACAAAGTAGCTTGAGTCGGATGAAACATAAGTTACCTCATGGGCGTTGGCGTGGCTGGTCTCTGTCTCGTCCTGTGAATAGTTATTGTCAGTAAGGTGAATAAAGAGGTGGAAAAAATAGTCAAGTTATACCTCTGAGCCATCGGATTCCGGTTGTTCTTCTGGTTCTTTCCTGAGGAGTGGTTCTCTTCTTATTGACCGCGGTATTCTTCCTTGATTTCTTCAAAGGAGAAACATATTTCTTCTTCCAGAAGTCGGAATTAGCCTGGTGAAGAGATTGCCAAGATATAGCTCATGTAGATAGGAGAGTGTAAAGAGTCGCCCTACATCTGGGGTCGAGTTAGCGGCACAGAAAGGTGCCAGCCCAATGGCGCTGCAAGCTCCTGATGATTCGTGGACAAGACTCCGGATGACAGTTGTAATGTCATCCTCTGATGGCGTTGTCCGGCTGAAGCAGAGGGAATCATCATATTGGCTTGGATATTCGCACATAAGGCGACTGCGCCATCTCAAAGGCATGATCCTCCAAGAAATCTAGCAACGGATCAAATCCAGTCCCGTCAGTCCATTGGCCATAAGGGCTTTAATTTTGGTGTGAGACGGAGCATGCTTCGCCCGTTCAGCAGTTGACAACCGGCCAGGAAGCTCAGAGGTCGTCTTGAGCCGGGATGGGCGATAACCCGGCAAGGGATGCTCTCCATCAGGGGAGGTATCTTTACAGTAAAACCAAGTCTTGTTCCAATCTTTCTGATGACTTGACATCTGAATAGCCGGAAAGGTTATGTCCCGGCGCCTTTGAATAGAAATCCTGCCAAATTCTAAGCTTGGGCCGGCCTTCACCTCTGTCTGGCGGTTTGCATAAAAACACAGACGAAAGAGACCAATGGATGGCTCTATTTGCAAGTAGACTTCATTGAGCACTTGGAAGTTCTATATGTTGGAAAGAGAGTTGGGAGCAAGGTCTTGAGGGTGCAGCTTGTAAAAGTGAAGAACATCCCAAAAGAATTTTGATCTGGGGGGTACAAACCCATGTTCGACATGATCTAAAAATACAACTACTTTGCCCTCCCGAGGAACGGGCTTTAGTTCATTACCTGGAACCCGCCAATGGATGCCATCTTTGGCGGGAATGGTGCTCGCGTGTACAAAGTCCATCAGGAATTCTTTAGTGATGCAAGAGCCGACCCAATTGCATGAGTTGGATGCACGAGACATGGCGGCGGTTCAAAACCGCGCAAGGTAACAATGTACGGCGAGTCAAGGAATGGCAGACATCTACGGGTGGTTAAAAGCCTAAGATTTCATAAGATTAAGCCGCCAGGATCCGGTTGGTGAGAGCCGGAATTACAGGATCCACTACGGGATCCAGGCCCTTCACCTCCAGCCCAATTCCATCTTGCTCTTGTTCGTCTTTGCCTTCTACTACGAGGCCTTCGTGGTCATGCGGCCTTCGGTATCCCTCTTCCGTCATTTCTTCAGCTTGCACTTGCACGACGGCGGCCAACAGTCGGAGTGTGTCTCTTTCGTCGCGGTCCAGAGCGGTAACATGCTCCTGAAGGCCGGGAAGAAGGTGGAGAACCTCAGGCACCGCTGGGTCCTCATGGGTCTCAAGGACACCAACCCTCGGTTGGATCTACCGAAGGGGTTGCCGAAGAAGACTTATGCGTGGAGCTCCGTGAAGCTTTCCAACCCCCGGGCCGAGCCCGTTTTGGAGCGCTTCAACCGCGATATCTGCGTCAAGAAGTTGACTGGTGGAATGATAGTGAAGGAGTTCTTGGTGTAACGCCTGGCGCACCTTCAGGCCCATTCTAGGCCCTTGTGGGACTATGAAGGCAGCGACGACAACCTCAGGCTTCGGTCCGCGTGCATATCTCCCTGGGAACTGAGCAGGGCTGTGGTGACCTTGCTCGGCAGTGACCCCGGTGACCTTCCTGAGGGTCACGATCCGCTGTACTGCCGCGACAACGGGGCCGACCTGGTTGCCATGATGCGTGTCTTCAACGAGCTGGGGCTTTTCCCAGCCGAGGGCCCTGGTCCGGTGTTGGTATCTTCCGGTGATACCTCATGCGGGCAAGACTCAGAGAGGACCACCGCCGCCGGCCCGGCGTGGGCATCCCCACCGTCGCAGGGTACCCTTTTGCGTGAGCTTGAAGATGTTGACGATGTTGGCGAAGTTTCTATTGTGGGCTCCTCACACGCTGCTAAGGCCTCTAGGGGGCTAGGGCCAGCCCCTCGCGGCATGCCGTCCACGTGCGTGTCGACTCCCTGGAAGCACGACGCCGAGTCTCCTCCGGCGTGTCCACCCTTCGTTGGCATGACGACTGAGGCACCGGCGTCGCCCCTGCTCGAATCGCAACTCGCCGACAAGATGGGCAAGGATGGGGCCCTGTCGATCTCCCCCGCGGCCGCCTTGGCCATCGGCAACTCTGCTCCTCCGTGCGGTGGCCCCTTCTCCATGGGGAGCTCAGGCGCCCTGGTCGTTGCCAGGACGGAAAGGAAGAGGAAGTGGGTCGACATCGAGGAGTAAGTGACCTGACTTGGCCTGTCTCACACGTCTATGCCTTGCGCACTGCTGACCTCCCCTTGCTTGGTGACCAGGGATGTCTCTACATTGAAAATGAGGAATAGGAAGGCGGACGTTAGGCCGAGGGCGTCTCCCAGCGCGCCGTCTGCCCTTGCCGACACGCCGCCGCTTGGTGCTGAAGAAGAAAGGGCTCGCGAGGCGACCCCTCAGGCCCCCATCGTCGAGCCCCCTAAGCACCTAATGCTTGTTCGCGTGATCACTCCTGACCTTGGGGGCGTGGTGACGCCGTTGTCTGGAGGGCTAACCGCGGAGGGCTTGCTGCCTCCCGATTCGTCCATGTCTGCGGTCGACGAGCGGCCTCCGGAGCCTCCTCTCCTTCGTGGCGCCATTTCCACGAGGGCGCCCCCCGCGACCGCTCTAGGGTATCCTCAGGGGGAGACCTTGACGCCTCCGGTGCCTATCCACGATGTCCTCGACGGGGCCTTCGCTGCTCTGGGTCAGGTTCGTGACGCCTTCGGGAGTGCTGGTGATTGCCTCGCGGGTGGACGCCTAGAGGTCCTCTCAGGGTGGCTCCAGGCCGCCGCTGCCGATGTGGCGATGTGGGGTCAGGCCGCTGCTGCCGCGGCAAAGAGCAAGGAGGAAACCGCGACCACTCGTGCCATGTGCGAGGAGGTGGAGGCCCGTCTGAAGACCTTCCAGGAGGAACTGGCCAAGCTTGCGGTGCAACTTCGTCAGCGGACGGAAGACCTTGAGGCCTGCGAGGCCAAGCTTGCCACTTGGGAAATCGAGCTGTCTTAGGTGTCGACCTGCTAGGATGTCGAGGGAGCGTGCCTGGATGCGCAAGAGAAGGAGATCGCTTTGAGGAATATCCTTCTTGACACCAAGGAGGAAGCTATCGCTGCGACAAGGAGAAAAAGGCCGCAGAGCTGAGCGCCTTCCCTGTCGTCGAGCTCCAGCTTCGCAAGGCGCTCCACGCCCTCTATCGAGATGGGTTCGCGGAGCCTCTGGCCACTCCAGAGAGCGGCTTTGCGGTGGTAGCTTCGAAGCTCGTCGAGGCGCTGGAGGGCGCCATCGTCAAGGTGGATAGGGTCTTGGAAAGTGAGTGCCGCGACGCGCGTCTTCAGCCATCTTCATCTTTATGAGCCGGGGTTCGACTTCGACTCTGTGATCATCCCGGTCGCCCCTAAGGTCCACGCCAGCGCCGCAGCAGTGGTGAGGGTGCCGTGGAGGCGCTAAAGAGGTTCACCCGCGTCATGGTTTCTCCGCCTCCGGATACTGCTGAGGCTGGTAGTAGGGAAGATGATGCCAGCGATGCCGACGATGAGTCCCCTAAGGGTGGGACGAACGGTGGTGGCGGTCCTCCTGATTTCTTCCTCCCTCTCCTTTCCTGCAATGCACATCGTGCCTCATGGTGGTGTTAAACTCATTTGTGTTTGCAAAAACTTCTAATGCTTGTAATAACTGTTGGACTGGATGATTGGTTTCTTCGCCTAGTTTCCTTCTTGCTTGTTGTGATGCTCTGCGTCGGCAGGGCTCAACCCGCGCATACCTCAACCGCAGTTGGGCCGATTAGAAACCAAGGACGGTCCAAGGGGCGAGGATCTACGGGTCCAGTTAGGCTCCTGAGTCGCGATGCTCAAGAGTCCCCCTTGACGTGCGAGCAACCCTCATGAAGGGAACATGGTGAGGATTGAAATAACTTGAAACTTTCGAACACCTTCAGCGCTCTGCGTCAGCAGGGCCCGGCCTGCGCATACCTCAACCGCTATTGGGCCGACCGGAAACCAAGGACGGTCCAAGGGGCGAGGGGCTATGAGTCCAGTTAGGCTCCTGAGTCGCGATGCTCAGGAGTCCCCCTTGACGTGCGAGCTTTAGCGTCCTCCCTAGGGGTTTTGAGCAGTTTGTTGAGCACTCTGGGCTCTATGTCGGCAGGGCCCGACCCGTGCATACCTCAACCGCCGTTGAGCCGGCTAGAAACCAAGGACAGTCCAAGGGGTGAGGTGCTACGGGTCCAGTTAGGCTCCCGAGTCGCGATGCTCAGGAGTCCCCCTTGACGTACGAGCGGCTCCCATAACTTTCCTCACCAACTTTTTTGGAGATGGGCACGGGAAGACCAGGTTTGGCCGACCTGGGAAGGCGGCGTGTACGAGGCTTGGCCGGGTCGTAGCCCCGTGCAGCTCCCTCACGCATGCATCCCTGGGGAACGCAGCGAGAAAGGGGCCGCTAGGGACCTTCCCGAGGTTTGATGCAGCCGCTGGGGCACCCTCAGTTGTTTATCCCCCCGCATCGGGCATGGGGCTTCCACCTTGTGTGGGCGTAGTCATTGGTGGACCGTGTTGACCGCCAGCATGGTGATGTGGCTTCCACATTGCGTGGGCATAGTCATTGGTGGACCGCGTTGACTTCTCCACCAGCGCTGGGCTGTGGCTGCCACATTCGTGGGAAGGGACCCCTCCGCATCCTCGGGGGGGGGGGGACATGTACAACCCATAGAGTTCGTATGTGTGGCCGGCATGGTAGTACTGGGAGGTGTATCTAGGAGGTCGTGAGGACGCTTTGGCCTCACGAGTGTCCCTACCTCAAAGGCGGTTTGCGCTTGAATCTTCTTGCAGATGGGGCCATTTGAAACCCCGCTTGCTTCTTCTTCTTCGGGAGTGAGGCAGGTTGGGGGTCCTTTCGGCACTCTACATATGCAGGTCCCGGTCCCGCACATTACCTGACCACCGCAGCATATGACCGGAAACCAAGGACACATCTACGGGGTCAGGCCTTGGCACCCTTGACGCCGACCGGAAATCAAGGACGACATCAAGGGGCGAGTGGCTTTATGACCAGTAAGGCTCCTGAAGAGCCCCCTTCGGCGCTCAAGTGGCTTTACATCGATAGGTCCCAGTCCCGCACAATTCCCCACCACCGTTAGGCATGATCGGAAACCAAGGACGCACTTCACGAGGCGAGGCCCCACCACTCCTGATGGCGACCGGAAACCAAGGACGACATTAGGGGGCGAGTGGCCTTATGACTGATAAGGCTCCCGAGGCTCGATCCTCAGGAGCCCCCTTTGACGCTCCAGCAGCCCCCATTCCACCCTGTCGGCTGCCGCCTCAAGAGTTCGTGGGGGCTCCCGAGATTCCGTGCTGATGCGACGCACTGCAGCCGGAGCCCCCAAGCGGGGGGTCGACCGCCCAGCGATGCAAGTAAGGTAGAGCATCATGACACATAATAGATGCACAAGAAACTATTGAAACATGCATAAATGAAGCAACGTCAGGGGCACGCCCTGATCACCTAAAGATCATGTGGCCTAGTGGGCGCCCTTGGACAGAGTGAACCAAAAAATTACCTGGCAACAGCCAGCAAAAAGTCACCTAGTGGCCATGCCGTTGAAGAGCCGAGGCCGCCATCATTGCTCGATCTCCCACTCCACGAGCGCGAACTTCACGGGTCCGTTGTCTCCCGAGGCTCAGAACCTTCGCTTGGTCCGAGCACCTCCTCCAGTTCCTTGCTGCACCCTTCCAGGCAAAGCACGAGCATGGCTCGATGAAGGCGCCGAAAGGTGACGCCTGCGTTCGCCAACCCAAAGGGCATGTGGACATAGGTGTTCGGGTAGACCCATCCATGATCGGCACACGCTGGCCAGAAGGGGCCTTAAGCCACGGCCCCTATTGACCACAAGCGTGTTGATGCAGACGTGCGGCCGATCGATCGTGCCGATGATGGCCACTGCGATTGGTGGTGCAGGGCAGTCCCCGCCTCACACGACGTGGGCTCTCCGAAGCTCATCGATCGCTATGAGGAAGGACTCTCGCGAACTAGACCCCACGCACCGTGATCCCAGCTCGAGCTGGCACGCGTCGGAGGGTGACTTCAGGTTGTGCTCAGGTGCCTCTCTTGCCTCACTGACCAAGCCAGAAACTTCCTCGGCGGGAGCCCCCGGGCCCGGCCCAAGAGGGGCACCGAGCTTGCTTTCCTATACGATAGGAGGCGGGGCCCCATCCCTGAGCGTAGAGGCTGAAGTTGCAGGACGCCCTATAGGGAGGAGTTGCTTCTTCTTGCATGGGTCCTCACGAGGTAGTGTGTCTTCCTCGTCGTCCGAGCGCTCAGCCGCCAGAGCGTGGTAAGCACGCTCGAGGGTGCAGACGGTGTCCTTCTCATCGCAAGAAATGGTGATGACGCCGCCACTCCCTGTCATCTTGAGGACATTGTAGCCGTGGTGGGTTACTGCCAGGAACTTGCCATGAACTTGGTGAGAGCCGGGTACCCAAGGATCACGTTGTATGGAAGGTGGATGTGCGCGACATCGAAGACAATGATCTCGGTGTGGTAGTTCTTGCGCCCGCCGAAGGTGACAGGCAGACACACCTGCCCGATTGGTACGGTGGACCCATCTGTGACCCCCGAGAAGGGCTTAGTTGGCATGAGCTGTTCGTACGGCACCTGGAGCGTCTCGAAGGTCTAGATGGAGAGGATGTTGAGCCCCGCCCCACTGTTGATGAGGGTCTTGGTGACAAGGACGTTGCTGATGGTTGGGGTACACAGCATGGGGAGCTTGCCAGCCATAAATGGACACCTGAGCTGATTGCTTTAGTCGAAGGTGATGGCGGTCTGGGACCAATTGTGGGGGCGCATCACTTTAGGCTTCGAGAGAGCCGCATTCACCTCTCGGGCGAATTGCTTGAAGGCACAGTTCGATGCTGGAGCCTGGGCGCCACCCAATATAAAAGCCACTGCCCTGATTTCCTGGAAGCCCCCAGCCCCATCGTCCTGCCTGTCTTCCTCTTTCCTTTTGGGTGGCGGAGGCATTCCAGCTTCATGCGGGCGAGCCTCGTGAGGCTGACCGCGTCATGACCCCTCCAGGGGGTCGTCGCGCCAGCGTTTCTCACGAGGCGGGTCGCGCCAGTGGTCATCCCAAGTTTGATCGAGCTAGCGGTCCTCCTGAGGCAGATCACCCAACCCCTGACGCGGCTCCCTGTTGTCCCAGCAGCCTGCACTGTGTCCACTGCCGTGCCCGAAGCCTCGGTTGCCTCGGCTAGGGAGCCTACCAAGTGATCGGCACGGATCAGTCGGAGTTCCTGATAGTCCGCGGTGTCGTGGTTGTTGGTTCCATGGAAGATGCAGGTTGGCCTTCCTCTTGGGGGGTGTTCTTCTCCCCGACTGCGCTTCGCCTCGGGTTCGGCTGCAAGCACCGCCGGGGCCTTGCGCTTTGCTTCCTTGTCCTTGGTCTTCTTCTCTTCTGGCTCCGCCGCCGGAGGCCCGAGGAGCGATAGGCGGCCCTCCTCGACTTTGGCACACTTGTTCGCCAGGTTGAACATCTCCAAGGTAGAGCACAGTTCGTCATTCATGGCAAGCTCTTCCTTCATTTTGAGGTGAGTGTCTCCGTCGGTGAGGGCCGAAATGATGGCCTCGTCCGACGCCTTGGGGATCTTGAGGCGTGTGGTCGTGAAGCGTTGTATGAACTTGTGTAGGGTCTCCCCATCTTGCTGCTTGATACGCCGCAGGTTGTTCACGATGGGCGCGCAATCACGGGTGCCTTGGAAGTTGGCAATCAAGCGTTTGCGTAGACCCTCCCAGGAGGTGATGCATGCCTCCGGGAGGTTGAAGAGCAAGGAGAGTGCGTCGCCCTTGAGCGCCATGGGGAACCAACATGTTATGACCTTGTCGTCTCCTCTTTCCGGCCGGATACTCAACGAGTAGAGCTGTAGGAACTCGTCTCGGTCTGGGGTGCCGTCGTAATGCGGGGGATGGTCAGGCTTGAACTTGGAGGGACACGCAGTCGGGTAGAGCTCCGGGGCGATGGCGAGGTACCCTACCTGCTCGACGGACGCCACGTGCGCGTGGGCGACCTGGTCTTGATGCTCCTGTGGGGCCGCCTCGAGCGGTATCGAGCCGCGGCATTGGGCCAGCAGCGCAGGGAATGCGTGCGAGACGGTGCGCGGCCGGGGAACCACTTGGCAGCTTACTTCATCTCCCAGCCTTGCCCCCGGTTTGCGAGGCCGGCCACGGCGGCGCGCTTCTCGCCTGGGCTCGGGGTCAGCATTGCGTAGCGGAGGTGGAGGCTGCGCGTCTTGTACCACGTCGTGAGCCAGGGACGGTTGGGGTCGAAGCGAGTAGGAGAGCGCTGAGGCATCGCCGACAGCGCTGACGAGCTCCGGATGCGCCAAAGCTAGTCGTCATAGTGGTCGGGAGTGGGGTGGTAGCGAAGCAGTTCGTTAGCCATGGTGAGCGTGCCCTGGCCGCGCACCAGTCGTGGCTAAACATGGGAGGACGAACCAGAGGCGAGGACGATTGACGGAGTGGCGGTGTGGCCGTCGCGCTACGCAATGACCGGCTAGGAGGAGTCTTGATGCTCGTGGGCGTCGGGGCCCATGGCAGCGTTCGCTAAAGGCGAAGGTGACCTGCATGCACCAGTGCAGCGCACCGACACCGTCTGGGCGACACGGGTGGCACGGCGCTTGGCGTGGGCTCGGCGAGCGTCAGACATCATACCGGCAAGGTGGGAGGAGATCATGGCTTAAGGGAGACTCCGACACGCCCCTACCTGGCGCGTCAAATGTCGGATTTCGGGCACCACAAAACCCTTAAGATTAGAACACAGGGGCGTGTGCGAAGATCCTATGGATCCTTGCCTGACCTAGCCCGCTACTCAATGAACACAACAAAGAACTCGCACGATGATGAGGAAGAAGATGAACACGACGGTTTACCCAGGTTTGGGCGGCTGCGAAGCGTAATACCCTACTCCTGCTTTGGTGGATTGCCTCTCAAGGAGGTGACGTGGATGAACAAGTACAATGTTTTGGGGCCTCCTGAGGGTTCTTACTGGTATTCGAGGCTCCTTGTGGTTTGGTGGTCGATGAGTGATGAAGTCGGTCGATTGGGTTGGGATCTCCCCCCTCTACGAAGCAGCCTACCCTCTATATATAGCGGTGGCCCGGGTCCTCTTCCCTTATCACAATGGCGGGAAGGGATCCCACAACATCCAATTTTGAAGGGGGATAGGGGTCCGTGCTTGCCCTGCCTAAAGGCGGTCTTCGCCTACAAAGTAGCTGTCAATGCCGCAGGGACAGGCTCAGCAATGACATACGCCCTACCAAATGGGTGGTTGTGGTCTTCTTGCATTGGAATGGAGACCTTTGGGGTATCTTTGGGAACCCGCGCACGTCCATGCTCCCTTTGCACCAAAGAGGAAACTTTGCTGTCTGGCACACCAGTGCTCGCCTGTCCTTCCTTGCGTCACCCTTGACTCCCGAGGCCGGGCCTTGCATAGAAATCTCCGCACTCCGGAGGGGTCCTAAGGAGGCCCAACCTTCGCGGGTCTTTTCTCTGTTCTTACTCGCGACGCTAGGGACCTCATGAGGGCCTTGTCTCGAGTGGGGTCGCACCTGGTCCTATTTGGTTGATGAAGTGGGCCATGCCCTGGGCCGCAGGCAGGCAGGTCTGGGTACCCCCGTTCCCAGAACACTGACAAATACCTTGGGGACTTTAGCCATGAAGCAACGTCCTCTCCCTTCAATTCGTGAATCAAATATATCGTAGGATTCGGTTATCACTAGTGCATGTCCGGTAACACCTTCATCTTAACTATAGTCAGAGTTGGAGTGATAGCTTCTCTCAGAGTGGTGGTCGGATTCGGAGCCGGAAACCCATTCACCAACATGAGGTTGATGTTTCTTTCTTGAGTAACTCTTGGTGCACTTGTCCTTCTTCTCCGAGTCCTTACTTCTCCTTGAGGGTCTTCGTTCATAACGATCATCTCTACTCCTTCTCTCTCTTCAAGGTGACTCGTCTCTTGAGCTTTGTCTTCTTGGTGACTCTTCTTTCCTCTTGTAAGGAGGTGTGCACTCATTGGAGTAGTGTCTGGGTTTCCCACAATTGCACTTTCGGGCACGACTTGACGAACGCTTCTCTTCATATCTTGAGTTGTAGCTTCGATATTTGCTTCTATTCTTGTAGAACTTGTTGAATTTCTTGACCATGAGGCTTATCTCTTCATTTGTGACAAGGTTGTCGCTGGAGGTAGCGGGAGCATCACTTGTGGCTTTGTAAGCACCGCTAGACTTGTGGTGAAGCTCTTGTCTTTGAGTGTCATCTCATGAGCAACAATTCTTCCAATCACTACCGTTGGCTTGAGATCCTTGTAGTTGGGCATCATTTGGATCAATGTGCAAATGGTGTCATATCGATCATCCAAAGCTCGAAGTATCTTCTTGATGATGAATTTGTTAGTCATTTCTTTGCTTCCTATGCTGGCAACTCCTTCACCATCCTTCATCTTCAACTTGTCAAGTTGACTTTGAAGAACATCCAACTTGGATTCTCTCATAGATTCTATACCTTCATGCATATCAATCAAAGTATGCCAAATCTCTTTTGCATTCTCAAGACGGCTGATTTTGTTTAATTCTTCGGGGCATAGGCAGTTAAAGAGAATTTCACATGCTTGAGCATTGAGTTGCAACATCTTCAATTCATCCGCAGTCGCTTTGCGATCGGGTTCCCTTCCTTCCGCAAAGAATTCACCTTGCGTGACAACACGAACAACAACCCAAATGGGCGGGGGGGGGGGGGTTATGAACAAGAAAATGCATTTTCATTTTGTGCTTCCAACTAGGAAAATTTGTGCCATCAAAGTACAGACCTCTATGGTGATAATTTCCCTCACTAGATGCCATACTCTCCTAGGTTGCGAGACCAATGCAATGGAGACCAAAGCTCTGATACCACTTGTAGGATCGAAAGTAGTGCTAGAGGGGGGTGATTAGACTACTTGACCAAATAAAATCTACTTTTTTCCCAATTTTAATTCTTGCTAGATTTTAGCATTCATAGTATGTCAAGTACACCCTACACATGCATGTCTAAGAGTATAGCAGTGGAAAGTAAAGACAATCATGTAAGTAAAGAGAGGGTAGGAAGATCAAACGCAATTGGTGACACGATGATTTTTCCTGTGGTACCGATAGGTGGTGCTATCATACATCCACGTTCATGGAGTCTTCAACCCACGCAGGGTAATGGTCGCGAGAGTCCAGGGAGGGCTCTACCCATGGAGGGTTCCACGAAGAAGCAACCTTGACGATACCATGACGGCCTATGTCCACGGAGGACTAGCCTTACTCGGGGTAGATCTTCACGAAGTAGGCCATCTCCTTGCCCTTACAAACTTCTTGGTTCATTCCACAACACGAAGTAGGAGGCTCCCAAGCGACACCTAACCAATCTAGGAGGCACCACCCTCCAAAAGGTAATAGGCTCAATAATGCGATGAACTCCTTGGTCTTGTGCTTCAAGATGATAGACTCCTCAACTCACAATTACTCTCTCACAGATTTAGCCTAGTAGAAGAGATTGATTGGGTGGAAACAAACTTGGGGAGGCTAGAAATCAAGATCCATATGGTTGGAGTGGAAGATCTTGACCTCAACACAAGGGTAGGTGGTTCTCTCTCAGAAAATCAGTAGGTATGAGTGGGGAACTGTTCTGAGTGCTTCTCTTGTGAGTGAGTGGTGGTGGAGGGGCATATATAGGCATCCCCAAAAATCCAACCATTACACACAAAATGACCAACTCGGTGACACCGATGTGTTAATCTCGGTGGTACCAAAGTGACCTAAAGGTGTCAACTTTTGAATCTTGCTGAGACCAATATAGGAATCTTGGTTGCCCCGATAAGGTAACCAACAGTCAGAATGTCCAATCTCGGTGACGCCGATTCAACAATCTCGGAGGGCACCGAATGCAGTATCGCTTGCACCGAAAAGCTAGGGTTTGGTTGAGTTTGTCTAGGATTTGGAATCCGTGGCACCGAGTGTAGAATGTTGGTTGCACCGATTTTGAGTGTTTGGCTTTGGACAGACTTTTGTGGAAGAGCTTGTGGGTGTATGTGGTGACTATCACTTGTGCACGTATGAGTATTTTGTGCACCAACAAAACCTTACCCCCTTTTAATAGTATTGGCTTTCATATGGACTCAAAGTGATTTCTCACAAATGTAAAATGTAGAGTCCTTGGGTATTCCACAATCCTTTTGCCAACCCATCATTGAACTTTTCCGAAACATTCTTAGTGGAAACATTAGTTTAATGACATATATGTTGTTATTAATTGCCAAAACCACCAAGGGAGCAAATGTGCTTTCACTCTCGCACGAGGCAGCCAACTCCCAGAGCAACCTGTCTTAAGCATTGGCCTCCTCCTGTTGTCGTTCTGCCGCTGGGCGTCCATCTCGCTCCGCGGGCACTCTCGCTCGGCCGCCTCCCGGAGCCGCCCCGACTCCCCCGCCAGGAGTCGATGCTCCTCAGCATAGTGCTTCTCCTCCTTATGGATCTCTCCCTCAAACATGAGGAATGTGGACCTGAAGTCACGGCAGGTACCTCCCCAGAGGCAGGTGCCACTCCCTTCCATAGCTAGGGCGAAGGGCGCCTGAGTCACCTCACCCCCCGCTAGCATTGTCAACCTGGGATGCGCTGCCTCTGGGTCCTTCAATAGCTCTGCGTTCTCTCCCCCAGGCACACTTGTCGTCAGCCGTAGAAGGCTCGGGACGACCACCTCCTCTGTCATTGCAATGCCCCGCAAGCGCTAGCCGCCCCAGGAGCTCCCGGAGGCAGGGGCTCGAGCCCAGCGATAGTCCCTGCCTAGACCACTGAAGGCCTCTCCATAGCGGGCACGGTCTGCAGAGCTCAGGCTAGCTTTATACCCCCGTCTCAACCAGCACGAAGGAGGATGCTCTAGGAGTCGTCTCCTCGAGGAGCCCGGGCGACGTCGCCTCACCCCGCTCATGCGGCCCATTTTCCCCCTTCGATGCCGGCACCGGGCGCGACTCCATGGTAGAGACAACGGACTTGGGGGAAGAGGAGGACCCCTTTGCTGCTTATGTTTTTCTCCTCTTGGCTCTCTTCCCTGCCTCCTTATCAGCGGTTGGCTCAGGACTCCTATGCAAGTGGGGATTCATCATAAATACAAAAGCGAGGAGATAAGAAGGAAGGAGGGGATATACGGGCGCTCAACTTACTCGTCCTTGGGACCCCAACGCCTCGACTTCTGCATCTTGGTGGCGCTGCTGCACCTACCCCTCTCTCTTTGGGGTGTGTTGGGGCGAGTGCATAAGGGGGCACCAGAGGTGTCGACATCATCCAGCGTGGCGATCCCCTCAATCCACTCCTCTAAGGACTCGCCAGCTTCGACGTCCTCCTCCAGTGCCCCTAACTAGGCGAGGAACGACCGGTGCAACATGGAACCCATCAACGTCCTCATCATGATCATCGTTGCCTAGCCTGAGGGTGGCGGCAGCGAGTCCCTGGTGCTCCCCTACCGGAGATGGAGGCATCACTCCCTCCTAAGGTGGAACCAACCACTGAACACCCCTCGCACCTCTCAGGGTCCGTCTATTGGCCCCTAGCTATCGAACTGAAGCATTCCGCGACGAGGTTCTCCCAGTTGGTCACGCTATACAGGGGACACGCTGCCCGGGGCATCGTCCCCATGGCTCCGGGAAAGAGGGATTACCAGATCGATGTCATCCGCATGGTTTACGAAATGTTTTTGAAAACACTTTGTTTCCTTCACCATGCATATTCCCGTACCACTTGCGTAGCAACTACTTTAGCATCCTATCTACTTTCCACACCACACAACTCTAAGCATCAGGTAGAGTCAAGCCAATGCAAGTATAAACGAGGAAAGTAACAGAGGCAACCCATCAAGGTGGTAACCATTTCATTATGATTCCGATGTATCAATTTAATGTGCTATATGACATGCATAAAAATGTTTCTTAGACATGGTCAAAGGGTTGCTTCCCTGGCACAACAAAGTATTCGAGGTCTTCGAAAGCTTCTGGTCCAACTCCTTCATGAACAACGCAATCTAATATCGCAATAATAACGGGTAGAAATAAGACCACAACACAACAGAGAAAATAAATCACTCCCAAAAAATGTCAAACCACTTCTGTAAAATACTAGGGTAAAAACAAAAATATTAAAATTAATTATTTCTGGGTTTGAAGCGTCAAAAGCGGTGAAAGCGTTTTTAACAGATATTTAAAATGCTTTAAAAGGGTTTTAAATAAACACAGTACAAAAATTATTTTCAAAATGATGCACAAGTGGCACCATCTTATAGGCTGAATTATTACAAGATTTGTGGAAGTGGAATAATAGTATTTGGATAAATATTTTGTCTTCTTTAAAAAACTAACATAAAAGAACAAGGAAAAAGGCATAGTGCCTTCGGGTCATAAGTGGTTGGCCGAGCCGGCCTAGCTAGCGAAACTGCCCAAGCGAGCCAGGCACGCGTGCCTGCCTAGGTTTAAACCCGACAGGCGGCCCCTGATGACCCACAAGTATAGGGAATCAATCGTAGTCCTTTCGATAAGTAAGAGTGTCGAACCCAACGAGGAGAAGAAGGAAATGGTAAGCAGTTTTCAGCAAGATAATTTCTGCAAGCACTGAAATTGTATGTAGTTAGTGTTTTGATAGCAAGGTAATTGGTAAAGAGCAAGTAAGGATAACAATAGGTAAGGTGCAGCAAGGTAGCCCAATCCTTTTGTGGCAATGGATAGGCCAAAAGTATCTCTTATGATGAGCAAAGTGTTCTTGCGAGTACACAGGAATTTCATCTAGTCACTTTCATCATGTTGGTTTGATTCGTGTCCGCTACTTTGATAATTTGATATGTTGGTGGACTGGTGCTAAGGTGTTGTTCTTACTTGAACTAACAAACTACTTATGATTAACCCGCTCGCAAGAATCTGCAACTACGAGAAAAGTATTAAGCCAAAGTCTAACCATAGCATTGAACATGTGGACCCAAATCAGCCCCTTATGAAGTAGAGCATAAACTAGGGTTTAAGCTTGTGTCACTCTAGCAACCCATCATCTAATAACTACTCCACAATGAAATCCCTTAGGCCCAAGGATAGTGAAGTGTCAGGTAGTCGACATTCACATGACACCACTAAGGGAATCACAACATACATATCATCAAAATATCAAACACATATCAAGTTCACATGATTACTTGCAACATGACTTCTCCCGTGACCTCAAGAACAAAGGTAACTACTCACGAATAATGTGCATGATCAAGATCAGAGGTGTATTGAATAGCATAATGGATATGAACATATAATCTTCCACCAAATAAACCATATAGAAATCAACTACTCAAGGTAATCAACACTACTAGTCACCCACAGGTACCAATCTGAGGTTCCGTTACAAAGATTAAACACAAGATATGAACTAGGGTTTGAGAGAAGATGGTGTTGTTGAAGATGTTGATGAAGAATGGCCTCCCCAAGGTGAGAGGGTTGTTGGTGATGACGATTGCTTCAATTTCCCACTTCAGGAGGGAAGTTCCCTCGGCGGAATCGCTCTACGGAAGGGCAAAAGTGCTCCTGCCCAAGTTCCAACTCGAGGCGGCGACACTTCGTCCTGAAAGTCCTCCTCGCAACTTTTTTAGGTTTTTTTGGGGAATTTATACCAAAACATGGGCTCCGGAGGTGGGCTGGGTGACCACCCTCCTCTCGGGTGCGGTTAGAGGGCCTGGCGTGCTCTGGTGGAGGGTGGCCACTTGGTGCCCGCCTCCGGTAGTTTTTAGCTCCAGTAATTTTTATATATTGCATAAAAACTCTCCATAAATTTTCACCTTCATTGGGGAAGTGCAAAACAGGTATCTATGATGTGCTTTTTGAAGGTGCTCAATTCCAGTTATCGGCATTCTCCCTTTTGATGTCAACCTTGCAAATTGTGATAGAAAAGGCACTAGAATTACTCCTCAAAGCATTATTATGCATAAAAACATTATAAATAATAGTAGGAAAATGTGATGCAAAATGGACATATCAACTCCCCCAAGCTTAGACCTCGCTTGTCCTCTCAAGCGAAAGCCGATATCGGAGAACATGCCCATATGGTTTGAGAGAGAGGTGTTGGTAAAAACAAAATATGGACATAGTAGCAACATGCTTATTATGATAACAACATCAAAAACTAACATAAAACGATCTCATAAACTTTTGTTTCATAACAACATCATATAACTTCTTATGAGCAAGTAACAATTCATCACAACATGGAAATATAAAGCATAAACTTTATTCGAAACCAACAAACTATGCTCTCAGTCAACTTTGCAACTACAATTCATCATATTTTCAGGAAGGGTCTCATGTAGGAGCCTTTTAGCAAGTCCACATACTCAACCATCATTTAGTCCTCTATGATTTCTAACACTCACACCATACCCATGAGCAAAAAGTTTCAACCGGACACATAGAAAGATAGGGGCTTATAGTTTGCCTCCCAACGTATTCACCTCAAGGGTGGTGTCAAAAATAATAACTCATGCTCACTCATATCCAACTGGACATATGTGCCTAGATTGTTCCTCACCACATGATGCTTTCCAAAGGGAAAAAATAAAAAGGAATAGAGAAGAATACTTTGACTCTTGAATACAATTAAACACTTAAAAGTAAAGGATAGGCCCTTTGCTGAGGGAAGCAGAGGTTGTCATGCTCTTTGTATTTGTATGCCAAATCTCTTACTGCAAAATAATGTCACATTGCATTGCCCCTTGTGATAGAAAGCTTTATTATGAGGTTTCGTCGCTTTTATTACTTTGCCATCACAAATTCGTGCAACGCCCAATTTTCTCTTACACTAATTGAGCCAACACTTTTAGGAGCATATTTTATTGCCTTGATGCACCGATGACAACTTACTTGAAGGATCTTATTCAATCCATAGGTAGGTATGGTGGACTCTCAAACATGAGTTTGATTTTGGGTTTTTTGATACACAAGTAGTATCTCTACCTACTGTGGAATTTTTGGCTAGCAAAGATATTGGGCAAGCACCATATATTGAAGGATCCATGATAATATAACTTCTGTGTGAATATGACCAAGCGTAAATCATTACATTGTATTCCTTGTCCAACGTCAACAATTTTGGCATATAGTATTTAACGGGGATCACAATCATAAAAGATGTCCATGATAGTATATTTGCATGTGGATCTTCTCTTCCCTTATTTATTCTTTCACGAATTGCATCATTGACTAATGCTATGTTTGCCAATCTCCAATAAATTTTATCACTTATACTTTTATTTATTGTGATGTCATTACTCACTATCGATGTTCTAGGAATGGGGGTACCCAGACCTACCTGCCTGCGACCCAAGGCATGGCCCACCTCGTTAGCCAAGCACTTCCTAGCGGGACCACACTCAAGACATGGACCTTGTGAGGACCTAAACTCGTGAGGGAAACACCGTCGAGAGCAACAAGGACGGGCCTCCTCAGGCCCCCTCCGGAGCGGCAGAGATCACTATCCAGCGGTCGGCCTCTGGAGGCCAAGGATGACGCAAGGCAGGACATCTGGGCGCCAGCATGATAGGATGCATAGTTTCCCCTTTGGTGCAAAGGCGGCAAGGACGGATGGGGGTTCCCAAATCTCCGCCCAAAGGTTTCCCATCTAGTGCTACAAGACCACGACCATGAGCCAGCAGGACGGATGTCATCGCCGAGCCCACCTCTGCGTCATCTACGGCTACTTTGCAGGCAAAGAACACTTTTGGGCACGGCAGGGGTGTACTCCTATCCCCCTTCTATCAGCATTATGGCAACAGGGGTACCCATTCCTGCTTGCCTGCAACGCAGGATATGGCCCACTTTGTCAGCCAGGCGAGGCCTAGCGCGGAATTACTCAAGACAAGGCTCTCGCGAGGACCCTGGGATGGCGAGGAAGAACGACATCAAGACCGGAAAGGATGGGCCTCCTAAGGCCCCCTCCTGAGGGGTGGAGATCTCTATGCAAGGCCCGGCCTCAGGAGTCAAGGGTGACACAAGGAAGGACAGGCAAGCGCCAGCACGCCAGGTGATGCAGTTTCCTCTTTGGTTCAAAGGGAGCAAGGACGTACGCAGGTTCCCAAAGTGCTGCCCAAAGGTTTCCATTCCGGTGTAACAAGACCACGACCACCAGCCCCGCAGGGCGGATGTTATCACCGAGCCCACCACTTCATCACCATCAGCTACTTTGCAGGCCAAAATCGCCTTTGGACAAGGCGCGGATGTACTCCTGCCGCCCTTCAAAATTGGTTGTTGTGATATTCCTTCCCGCCATTGTGATAAGGGAAGAGGACCCGGGCCACCGCTGTATATAGAAGCTAGGCCACACCAAGGAGGGGACCGACCCCAGATTCAATCGAACACTTAGCCATCCAACACACCACCGCAAGGCAGGGAGCCAAGAACACACCTTGAGCCCCCCTCGTGAGGCTCAGTCTCACTGTACTAGTTCATCCACCAAATCCTCCATGAGAGGTAATCCACCAAAGCAGAAGTAGGGTATTAAGCCTCACAGCGGCCCAAACCTGGGTAAACTACCGTGTTCATATTCTTCCTTGTCATCTAACAAGTTGGCCGTTGTGTCCATCGAGTAGAAAGCTAGGTTGGGTGAGGCCGTAGGGAAACCTTCACACATGCCCTAGTGTTCAAACCTCGAGGGTTTTGTGGAGCTCGAAATACGACATTTGGCGCGCCAGGTAGGGTGTGTGTTGAAGTCTTCCTCAAGCCAAGCTCTTCTTCCACCTTGCCACTCTAATGGCTGACACCCGCCAAGCCAACACCAAGCGCCGAGCTGCCCGTGTCACCCATACTGCACCCGTGGGTTGCACCGGGGCGCGTCGGTCCCCTTCTCCTGCAGCCAAAGCCGCCACGGGCCCAGACGCCCATGAGTAACAAGACTCCTCCCAGCCTCCTAGTGCACAACGTGATGGCCGCACCGCCACTCCATTGATCGTCGCAGCTACCGGGTCGTCCTCCCACGCACGACCTGGGCTGGTGCACGGTTTAGGTGCGCTCACCATGGTGAACGAGCTACTCCGCTACCATCCTGTCCCAGACCACTATGACGACTGGCTTCGGCGCTTCGCGCAGCTCGTCAGCGTCTTCAGCAATGCTTCGGCCCTCTCATACTTCCTTCGGCCCCAGCCCTCACTAGCGGATGACGGGGCCCATGATGCGCCGCCACCTCCTCTACGCCACGATGTCGACCTCGAGCCTAGGCTTTAGGCATGCCAGCGCGACCAGCCCCACGGGCCACAAGCAAGGGCAAGGGATGAAATGAGCTGCCAGGTGGTGCCCCAACTGCACGTCAATGCGCATGAGCTCCCCGTGCTGCCGAACCAGCACCGCGACCCAGCACCGCTCGAGGCGGCCCCTCAAGAGCACCAAGACTAAGTCCCACCCACACGTGCACCGGCACCCGTCGAACCGGTGGGCTGCCTTGCCATCGCGTCAGAGCTCCATCCAACTACATGGACTTGCAAGTTCAAGCCCGATCTTTTGACTCACGACGATGGCACCGCGGACCCCGCCGAGTTCCTACAACTCTACTCGGTGAGCGTCCGGGCTGCCGGCGGAGACAACAAGGTCATGGTGTGCTGGTTCCGCATGGCGCTCAAGGGAGGCGCGCTCTCCTGGTTCCTCAACCTCCCGGTGGGATCCATCGCCTCCTTGGAAGACCTGCATAAATGCTTCGCCGTCAACTTCCTAGGCACCCGATCGCACGCTCACCGTGAACGACTTGCGGTGTGTGAAGCAACAAGACGGGAGACCCTGCACAAGTATATACAACGCTTCACCACGACACGCCTCAAGATCCTGAAGGCGTCGGATGAGGCCATAATCTCTGTATTTGCCGACGGCGTCACGGATACCAAGATGAAAGAAGAGCTCGCCATGAACGATGAGTTATGCCCTGCCCTGGAGATGTTCAACCTGGCGAATAGGTGCTCCAAGGCTGAAGAAGGCCGCCTATCCCTATGTCATCTTCCGGTGGTAGAGCACAAGGAGAAGAAGACCAAGGCCAAGGAGGCAAAGCGCAAGGCCCCAGTGGTACTCACGGCCGAGCCTGAGCCGACGCGCAGCCGAGGCGAGGAGCACCCTGCAGGGGAGACTGACCTGTGTCTTCCACTGCACCATCAACCATGACACCGCCGACTGCCAGGAGCTCAGGCTGGTTCGTGTTGAGCACTTCGGCCGATGCCCCGGATGCGCTGATCGTGGCTTCGGGCGTGGCGGAGCCCGCTGGGACAACAGGGACCAGCGCCAGGGGTGGCACGACCAGCCTCAGGAAGACCGCTAGCGTGACCCGCCTCGGGAGGACCACTGGCACGTCCAGCCTCGGGAGGACCGTTGGCACGACGACCCTCCGGAGGGTCACGACGTGGCCAGCCTCGTGAGGTCCGCCCTCGTGAGGCCGGTCTACCACCACTACCGCCTCCACCCAGAAGGAAGGAAGAGGACATGCAGGATGATTGGGCTGGGGGCTTCTAGGAGATCGGGGTCATGGCCTACATCCTGGGCAGCGCTCAGACCCGGGCCTCCAACCGCGTCTTCAAGAAGTTTGGGTGGGAGGTGAACGTGGCGCTTCCAAAGCCCGAGGCCATGCGCCCTCTCAAGTGGTCCTAGACTTCCATCAAGTTTGACTCGAGGGATCAACTTAGGTGCTCATCCATGGCTGGTAAGCTCCCCATGTTGTGCACCCCGACGGTTAGCAACACCCTCATCACAAAGACCCTCATCGACATTGGGGCCGGGATTAATGTCCTCTGTGTCAAGACCTTCGAGACACTCCAAGTACCGTACAACCAACTTATGCTGACCAAGCCCTTCTCAAGAGTCACTGATGGCACCACAGTGCCCATTGGGCAAGTACGTCTGCCCGTCACGTTCGGTGGGCACAAGAACTACCGTTCCGAGACCATCGTCTTTGATGTCGCCCATATCCACCTCCCATACAATGCCATCCTCGGATACCCGTCGCTTGCTAAGTTCATGGTGGCGACCCATCATAGCTACAATGTCCTCAAGATGCCGGGGGTGGCAGCATCATCACCGTCACCTACGATGAGAAGGATGTCGTCTGCTCACTTGACCGTGCTTACCATGCAGCTGCGACCGAACACTCGGACGATGAAGAAGACGCCCCACCACACGAAGATGAGTGTAGAGTGAAGAAGCAGCTCACCCTCATGGAGTGCAAGGGGGCTGGAACCTCCAAGGAAGAAGCCTCATGCTCTGCGTTTAGGGAACGGGCCACCCCTCCCCTCGCTTAGGAAGGCACGCCCGGCGCCCCCCTTGGGTCAAGCTTGGGGGCTTCTGTCCGAAAGACACCCGACCTGGACGGTCAGACAAGGGAGGTGTCCGGGCAGAACCTCGAGGCGCATCCTAATGCATGATTGCTAGAACAAGGAGAACGGTGCGCAACGCCAAGCTCACGAGAGTCGGTCATCGAGGTGACCAAGGAACTTCAAGAGGCACAGACCAGGCAAGGAAGTGGACGCCCTGCACCACCAATCGCAGTCCCCATCGTCGGTCCAGTCGATCGGCCACGCGCTTGCATCATCGTGCTCGCCATAAACAATGCATCATGCAGGAGCCGCTTATGGCCACCTCGCGCCGACCACTGGTGGGCCTACCCAAACGACTACGTGCACATGCCCTTCAGCCCGGCGAACGCCGGAGTCACATTCCAGCGTCTTGCCCGGGACATGATCACACCCTGCCTACCGAGGCGTGACAAGGATATGGAGGAGATACCCGGGCCAAGCGTGGGTCCCAGAACCAGGGAGATGATGGGCCCGTGGGGGCTGCGCTTGTGGAGGCACAAGATTAGGCTACAACGGCAGCTTCGGCCCTTCAGTGGCATGGCCGCTAGGTGACTTTTTGTTGATCTGTGCCAGGTAACTTTTTGGCTTGTTTCTTTTAAAGGCGCGTTCCAGACCGCGTCCTCCTTAGGCAACCAGGACGTACCCCTTCAGCCGCCATGTTTACTCATATTTTGGAAGTTTTTCCATGCATGCAACCTGCCTCCTGACGTTTTACGTTATTAGAAGGGCATTTTGCCGGCATGAATGTCGTCACTCACGAGCGGGCCCACCTTTGGCTGCCTGATGAGAGGGATGGCATGGCGACTGTGCTCGGGTGCGTCCCTGCAGTGTCAAAAATCCAGTGACTGAGCTCTGTTTGGACGAGCCAGTCCCGTGCACTTCATCTCCTTGAGTCACTGGTGCTTGACCCTCACATGGCCTTAGGGAGGACGCTCGGTGTAGGCTGTGGTGAAGACCCCAAAACCCCAGATGAAGCCGTCAACAAGAAGACTCGGGCGCAACCCGCCTTGAGGTACGGACCTCATGAGGCCAAAGCGGGATCGTGAGCTCCCAGATACACCTCCCAGTTCTACCGTGCTAGCCACGCGTACAAACTCAATGGGATATACACGCCCGGAGCCTCCCGAGGACGCGGAGGGGTTCCGTCCCACGCAATGTGGCAGCCATAGCTCCGTGCTGGCAGAGAAGTCAACACTACCCACCAATGGTTATGGCCACGCAATGTGGAAGCCACATCCCCGTGCTGGCGGAGAAGTCAACACTGCCCACCAATGGATATGCCCACGGAATATGGAAGCCCTACGCCGAGTAATGGGGATAAGCAACTGAGGACGCCCCAATGGTTGCATCCAACCTCAGGAAGGCTCCTTGTGGCCCAACCTCGCTGCATTCCCTAGGATGTACGCGTGAGGGGCTAGATGGGGGCTACTACCGATGCTCTTCGGGAAGGTACATGAGTCGCTCGTACGTCAAGGGGGACTCCTGAGCATCGCGACTCGGGAGCCTCACTGGCTACGTAGCCCCTCGCTCCTGGGGGCCGTCCTTGGTGATCTGTTCGGCCCCGGCGGCGGTAGAGGTATGTGCAGGGCTGGGCCCTACCGACGCAGAGCTCGGTGTGCTCAAGATCGAAACATTAAGGAGGATGCTGAAGCCGCTCCTACGTCAAGAGGGACTCCTGAGCATCATGACTCAGGAGCCTCACTGGCTCCGTAGCCCCTCGCTCCACAAGGTCATCCTTGGTGATCCGATCGATCCCGGCGGCGATTGAGGTATGCGTGGGGCCAAGCCTTGCCGGTGCAGAGCATAAGCTATTCAGAGTTCCCAGTTAAACCTATCTTCACCATGTTCCATTCATGAGGGTTGCTCGTACGTCAAGGCGGACCCCTGAGCAGCACGTCTCAGGGGCCTCACTAGCCCCGTAGCCCCTCACCTCTTGGGACCATCCATGGTGATCCGATCGGCCCCAACGACAGCTAAGGTATGAGCGGGACCAGGCCCTGTTGACGTAGAGCAACACAGCAAGCAAGAAGGAAACAAGGCGAAGAGGGCAATCATGTATTTCAACAATTATTACAAGCACTAAAGTTTTGCAAATACAACCAGTTTAATGCCTTCCAGAGGCATGTCGAATGATGTAGGAAAGTAACAGGAAAGGGGAATCAGGGGGAGCCCACGCCGTCGCTCACCCTGTCCGCGGAGAGCTCATCGTCGACATCACCAACATCGTCCTCCTTGCCACTAACTTTTGCAGTTTTAGGGGACGATTGAACCATGATGCGGGTGAACCTCTTGACTAGCTTCTCCACGATAGCTTTCATTGCTTCCTCAATGCTGCTACGGACCCTAGGGGCAACCGGGAAGATCATGGAGTCGAAGTCGAACCCTGGCTCACGGAGGTGAAGATGGCTAAAGGCGCGCGTCGTGTCCTCAGAAAAGAGGTCGCGACACTCGCTGTACAAGACCCCTTCCACCTTGGGGATGGCACCCTCAAGTGCCTTGATGAATCTTGAAGTGAGATCCACACAGCCACCATCAGGAGCCACCAGGAGGTCCTCAAACCCTTCTCGGCAGAGGGAGTGGAGTGCTTGGCACAGCCTGAGCTCGATCTAGGGAAGGGCACTGAGCTCCGCGGCCTTTCTGCCCTCTGCCTCGGCTAAAGCCTTTTCCGTGGCTTCGAGCCGGACCTTCTCTAGGGCTGCCTCCTTCTCCCGTGCGTACAGGCGCCCCCACACCATGGCGCCATCGGCTTTCCCTTCGGTCAGCTCAGAGTCCTAGTCGGTGAGGTGATCCTTACAGGTCTCGAGGGCCTACTGCTGCCCGCATAGTTCTTCCTCGAGCGCGGACTTCTCCTCCTAAAGGGCCCTTAGGCGGGACTCCACCTTGTTGCGGCGCCCTTCGACAGACGCCACATTGGCTAGCACTGCCTCGAGGGCTGGTTTGGCTGATGCAGCCTCCTCCTCGCTCGCCACGGCGGCCTTGGCTTGGCTAGAGGTCGCCATGATAGAGGCGTTGGCCCGGAGCCATCCGGAGAGGAGCCCCAGAAGACCGCTCGCGAGGCGATCGTTAGCACCCGCGAGGGCACCCCGAACCTCGTCTAGGACATCAAGACCACGCGGCGGAGTCACCAAGACCCCCTTCGAAGGATTCGCCTATGCAACCGCAGGCGGCGCCTCGTGAGAGACGGCAGCGCGAGGAGCAGCAGGTTCGGGAGGCTCCTCAACAACCAAGGGCAAGATAGATGCGGATGAGTCCATGGGCTGCCAGCCCTTCGCGGGCTCGCCCTTCGGGCTGTGGCACCAGCACAACCTCAAGAACAGAAGCTACCACACCAGTAGGCCTCGAGGGCTCCAAGGTTTCGCAGTGGCGGCCAGGAGGGTCGCCTCATGAGACTTCACCGCTCCCCTGAAGGAACCTCGTCAGGCGACAATGGCACGATGGGATAAGGCGGGGCATTGGAGGATGCCTTCGGCTTGACGCCCGCCTTCTTGTTCCTGATCTTCAACGCGGGGATGACCCTACTTGACAGGAAATGGAAGAACCATTAGCACCCAAGTTACTGAAGGTCAGGCAAGGTCAGACTAAGTCCTTACTCCTCAACGTCGACCCACTTCCTCTTCCCCTCCACTCCGATGATGGCGGTGCCCTCACCAAAGGGGGCGATAGGGGCACCAAGCGGCAGCATTGCCGTCGGAGGGATCGCCACGGTCGTGGCCTTGCCCGCCTGGCCCACAGGCTGCAACTTGGACGGAGGCGAGGCCGGCACTTCGACCACCATGCCTACTGGGGCAGGTTGCGCAGAAGGAGACTCGGCCCATCACTTCTTGGGGTTTGGTAGGTAGGCAGACCACATGGCCCGGGGGCCCGACATGAGCCCCCTGGAGACCATGTCGGGACGCAGAGAACCCCGGGCCGAAACTTCACCAGTATCATCGTTGTCCTCAAGGTAGCGCAGGAGCATGCTCTGCGATGGGGGCGCTCTTGCCGGTCTCCATTCGACGTCTTCACGGAATTCTCCCCGCCTGAGGTGTCACCGAAGGACACCATCACTGGGGAGCCAAGGCCCTCGACTGGGGAGAGCCCCATTTCATCAAAGGCAGCCATCCTAGCAACCAAAGCGGCCACGCCGTGGCGATGGTACAGCGGGGCCTAGCCCTGAGGGAGATCACCGGGGTTGCCGTTGAGCACGGTCGCCACAACCCTGTTCAAATCCTCAGGGGTTATGCACGTGGACGGAAGCCTGGGGTTGTCGCCGCTGGCCCGATAGTCTCATAGGGGCCTAGAGTGAGACTAGAGGGGTGCCAAGCGCTCCGCAATAACTCCTTCACTATCATCCCCCAGTCAGCTTCTGGGCGCTGATGTCACGGGAGATCCTCTCCAGGACGGGCTTAGCCCGGGTTTCAGAAAGCTTCGCGGAGCCCCATGTAGGTGTCTTCTCCGGCAGCCCCTTCAGCAGCTCCAAGCAGGAGTTAGGGCTCACATGATCCATGACGAACCAGCGGTGCCGGAAGTTCTCCACCTTCTTCCCGACCTTTAAGAGCATGTTGCCGCTCTAGACCACGGCGAAGGAGACGCATGCCGACCGCTGAGCACCGTCATGCACACGCAATCTGAAGAAATGCTGGAAGAGGGCCACCGAAGGATTCATGCCCACTAAGTCCCCACAGTAAAAGGCGAAGACAGACAAGAGAAGGATAGAGTCGGGCTGGAGGTCAAGCGCCTGGATCCCGTAGTGGTCGAGGATGGTGATGAAGAATGCGAAGAAGGGCGGGACGAGGCCAGCAAAGAAGCTATGGAGGATGAAGGGCCGCCTCTCTGAGGAGCCGCCACATATCAAGGTCCGCCCATGCTTGTTGGTCCCATCCGTCGTCGACGGGAGCGCCGGGACTAGGTCGCCGTCCTTGGCAATGGTGGAGACGGAGAGCATCGGCGAGATGGGAGCGGGGGCCGAGCCTTGTGCCTGTGGCTTCGACTTGCCGGTGGGGGCCAAGCAAGAGCAAGTGTGCGGAACAGGAAAGCAATAATGGTTGACGCTGGAAGTCAGGCTTTTGTCAATTCGGGTGGTGGCCATGGGGACGCCCCACATCAGACACACGAGGCGCGTGATCCCTGTCCCCACATGTGTTTGGGGCCCGCGGCCCTTCAGGCTGCCCTCAAGACTTCGCCCTGAAGCCAACTCGAGCGCGACTTGGGCCCCGGGGCTACTGTCGGCGTTTTGGGAACGGGAGTACCCAGTCCTGCCTGCCTGAGGCCCAGAACATGGCCCACTTCATTACCCAGGTGAGGCCTGGCGTGACATTACTTATGACAAGGCCCTCGTGAGGACCCTGGGCCCACGAGGAAGAACGGCATCAAGACTGGCAAGGATGGGCCTCCTCAGGCCCCCTTCCGAGGGGTGGATATCTCTATGCAAGGCCTGACCTCAAGAGCCAAGCGTAACGCAAGGAAGGACAGGCGGCGCCAGTGCGCCAGGCGGCACAGTTTCCTCTTTGGTGCAAAGGGAGCAAGGACGTACGCGGGTTACAAAAGCGTCATACAAAGGTTTCCATTCCGTGCAACAAAACCACAACCACCAGTCCCGCAGGGCGAATGTCATCGCCAAGCCCACAACTACATCACCATCAGCTACTTTGTAGGCGAAGACCGCCTTTGGATAGGGAACAGATGTACTCCTATCCCCCTTCAAAATTGGCCATTGTGGGATTCCTTCCTGCCATTGTGATAAGGGAAGAGGACCCGGGCCACCGCTATATATATAAGTTAGGCCGCACCGTGGAGGGGACCGACACCGGAGCCGATAAAAAACGTAGCCACGCAACACACCGCCGCAAGGCAGGGAGCCAAGAACACACCTTGAGCCCCCCTCGCAAGGCTCAAGCTCACTGTACTAGTTAATCCACCAAAACCTCCATGAGAGGCAATTCACCAAAGCAAGAGTAGGTTATTACGCTTCATAGCGGCCCGAGCCTGGGTAAACTGTCGTGTTCATCTTCTTCCTCGTCATCGAACGAGTTTGTCGCTGTGTCCATCGAGTAGCGAGCTAGGTTGGGTGAGGCAGCAGGGAAACCTTCGCACACGCCCCTGTGTTCGAACCTCGAGGGTTTTGCGGAGCCCGAAATCCGACACCTTCGAATTTGGCCATTGTGGGATCCCTTCCCCCCAAAGAGATAAGGGAAGAGGACTTGGGGCACTATAACTAGAGGATAGGCAGCTCCACAGACGAAGGAGGAAACAGATAACATAGTAGATAGCCAAGAACACTCCTTGAACACCCTCGCGAGGCATCTCGCCCTTGTACTAGTTCATCCACCAAAACCTCCTCGCGAGGCAATCCACCAAACTAGTAGTAGGGTATTACGCTTCGCAGCGGCTCGAACCTGGGTAAATCATCGTGTGCATCTGCTACCTCGTCATCGTGCGAGTTCGTCGTAGTAACCATCAAGTAGCGATCTAGGAAGGGGCGAGGCCGCAGGGTATCTTCGCAGACGCCGCTGTGTTTGAACTTCTTGGGGTTTTGCGGCGCCTGAAATTTGACATTTGGTGCGCCAGGTAGGTGGCATGTCGAAGACTCCTTGAAGCCTCGCTCTTTCCCTGCTGTACCGCTCCAATGGCCGGCACGCAACAGGCTTCTTCCGGCCATGGCAGATCCACGTCCACCGATACGACCGCTGCCGCCAGAGACCCATGCCTTGGAAGTTGTGCTGGGCGGTCAGTATCAAGCCACAAGCGTCGTCTCCACCGTCGTCTCTCCCCGCACCGCCCAAGCACACGGCGGATGGGCGGCGCCCCTGCCACCGATGTCGTGCTGCACTTACGTGGAAGACCTCGATGTGCATGATGCACTGCTGATGGCGAGCGAGATGCTAGGCCACCGCCCAACGGACGGGGCATCGATGCATGGGCCAACCACATCGCCGAGCTAGTCAGCGTCGCTCAGAGGGCCATGGCCCCTCGTTATTCTTCGCGACCACAGGCGTCAGGCGCCGGCGGCTCGCTTGTCGCGTCTGTCACCCCGCCCACCGGCGGCATGACCCCACGGGCCCTAGACGAACCGGAGTAGGGTCCGCCGCATGCCGAGCTTCTTCTCCTACGAATTAGAGTCATAGGTTTCAGGGCGCAGTCCGGCCCCAACGATGGAGCCTACGGAGGGAATAATAGGGCACCCCACGCACACACCGACACGTGCCTCCGTGACCCTATGGACCGTCAACATCCTGGGTTGACCAAGCAGGAGCATGCAATACTGTGTAAGGAGCAAGCGGCACAGGCGTCCGGACAAGCATGCAACCAAGGCGAAGGCACACCGGACCACCAAGGAAACAATCCGTGTTAGGAAATGCGTGGCCAACCAACGGTGGCGGCATAGGAAAGCAACTTTGGGCTGAGGCTCGCCGCAGGAGGGTCTGGGGCTGCACGCACAGGGCGGCACCCTGCCGCCGGCCGCCTCAGGAGGAGAACCGGCCCTTATGTAGAGCCCTATGTACCAAGCTACGTCGTACCTCCGGACGGTGAGATGGATCGGGCGCCTCCCGAAGGCGCCGACACCCCCATGGGTAGGGGGTACTCCGGGCGTCCTCCCCGAGACAGGCCTGGGAGCTTCAGCCGATGGAGCACCTAGCCTAGACAATGCGAGCGGGAGAAATAGGGAGGAAGCCCCCGAACCCGCGAGGCGCGGCGAGAGCCGTCGCCCTCATGAGCAAGCAACACCAAGCCAGGCCCCAAGGCCTCAGGAGTAATAGCCTAGGTGGAGCAGCAAGCCACAAGTAGCGCGGGCCACCCGCGGCGACTGGAGCGCCGACTTGGCCTTGGGAGGATGGGCCTCATGAGGCCTCCGGGGTGCCACCCAGACGGTGCCCTGGCACTCCACAAGGCGGCTTCATCGACAAAACACCTCTATGACTGCGTCAGGTGCATTGTGCTCATGTTTGGGCCGCGGGAGCGCAATCCTGCGGCTATGCAGGGAACAATGAATTCGGGTTTGGGTCATAGAGGCACGCAACCGAGCAGAAATGCACGGGATGGCTCTTGATGGAGTTGGGAGCTACCGGGCCGTGTGCCTGGGGGCTTGCCTAGCTATCTACGGCCATGACACTCTCACATAATAATGAGTGGGTTGTATGGACCGGAGCCCCCCGAGGACACGGAGGGGTTCCTTTCCATGGCCAAGTGGACGCCCCATGCTCCACGCTTGCAGACAACACTAGCCACCAATGGCTATGCCCACGCAACATGGATGCCCTATGCTCCACGCTGGGGGAAGACGAAGACGAGGACTAGCTTAGGTGATGGACGCGACAGTTGCTTGCTTCTTTTTGGTGCTCGAGTTGCCATTATTTGGAATGAAGTTTGAGAATTTCGGAACTCTATTTTAAAATAAAAAGGGGTGGGGACTTTTCTCTCATCATCCTCTCGTTTTTGTCCAGGATTGGAGTCTCTTTCCTTGAATTGGTGATTCGCAGGGGCCCATGTGCTCCGTCCCTCCTCGAGGCGCCTTGGAGCAGTATAGCAAGGCCCTGTCGCCTCAGGGACTTGCATCTCTTGGCTGTCGAACCCCTGCTCGAGGGCTCCGACCACAGCGCATCACTGCAGCATGGAGCCTCCTCCCGAGGCAGCAGCCCGTAGGACGGTATGGGGGTCGCTCAAGCGTCAAAGGAGGCTCTTGAGCAACGCGCCTCAGGAGCATTACCGGTCATATAGCCACTCACCCCTTGATGCCGTCCTAGTGATCCAGTCGGCATCTGGGGGTGTCGAGGCCTAACCCCGTAGTCACATCCTAGCGATCTGCACGTCACTTATAGTGGTCAAGGAAATGTGCGGGACTGGGTCCTATCGACATAGGGCACTACTTAACTACCAAGGGGGAATTCATGGGCACCACACCCCGGAAATCTCATCAACCCCGTGGCTCTGTGCCCCCTGGTCAGGTTCAGGCGATCCGGTCATTCCAGCGGTGGCCGAGGCCTCACCCATTTTGGTCTCATCCAAGTGATCCGGATGCCCCAACGGTGGGCGAGGTATGCTCGAGGTAGAGTCCTGCATACACGGAGTACCGAAAGGGGCCCCCAAACCATTCCACGAACAAGGAAGAAGCACCCCAGGAGGAACCACGGATTATCTGGACAACCGGGCTGCACCTCACGACGCACGAGATCATCACCACCCCCCAAGCTAAGTACACTACGAAACCAAGCAAGAGCCTCCTGTTCTAGTGGTGGACCGAGGATGGGACAAGGGTTGTGCACACTAATATGAGGATGCAGGTACTACGTGCCACTATGCCCGGCTACCAAAACCCTTGAGGCCAGAAGCGCCAGGAGAAATAATGTTAGGAGAGGGATGCTACAACGACGAGCAGCAAGGCCACGAACCAGGGGCTGGCGGCCACGAGCTGCCCCTCATGAGGGAGCGCCTCATGAGGGCCCAACCGGACACCATCACCGGGCCGCATCGGTGGTGGCGCCAAGCCCCATGCAAGGAAACTAAGTCACGTCACTACAGGCAGGCGACCGGCGATTTAAGGAAAAGAAACAAAGGCAAAGGTAATACACAAAAGATTGACGCCCACACAGCCCAAGTTCTTCTTAAACTATTACAGGTACCAGGAAAGGAAGGCACGGGAAGTCTAGGCGGAGGATTCGCTTTCGCCGTCCGAGTCACCGGCCGCCATGGCGCCAGAGCCGCCCTCCCCTCCGGGAGCGGGCACCAGGATGAATCGCACCACCAGGGACTGCGAGTGTGGGCATACCTCGTCTCGAAGGGGACTTTGGGGCCCTTTGGCACCCACTCCATGACATGCTAGAGGTCGAGCTCCGGGGCAAGGCGGCGCAGGTTGGAGAATACACGCATCAAGGCAAGCTCCAGGAGGTCACGCGCGTCAACCTCATTGTCCACGTTCACGCGTGAGACGACGGTCTCCATCGTCTCCACCACTCGGCGGAACAAGTTTAGGTATCCCCCATCGCCTTGCGCTCTGGGAAGAGCGGGGGTTCCCCGATGAACTGATTCACCGTGCCGGCTGCATGGTGGGCGATGTCAAGGTACAACTTGGCGTGCTGGGACTCCAGCATCTTGGCGTAAGCCTCCTCATCGTGCGCGGCCTGCATGGCGTTGACCGACTCCTTGACCTGGGCCTGGAGAGCTACCAGCTCCACCCTGGCCTCTACCTCGCCCCTGAGGGCGGCTTGGAAGGTAGCCTCGGCGGTCATCAGCTGGGCCTACAGCGTGTCCAGCTCCTCCTGGAGCTCACCGAGCTTGCACTTCTTGGTCGCCGGCGCCCTGGAAGGAGGATATGATTAGGCCCGGTGCATTGGGCATGTCAACAAAGAAAGAAGGAGATGACAGAGCACTCACTCATCTACCATGGCCCAGCGCCGATGAACTTGCGCCCACCCCAAGGGTCCCCCGTCACTCCCTCCAGAAGAGAGTGAAGGAGCCGACGGCTCTGCGTGCTTCCCCATGCCGTTGGCGCTTCCACCAGATGCCATGGATAGAGGGAGAAGCTGCGAAGAGGAAAAGGGTTTTGTTTGGAGCTATGGGAGGAGACATGCGCTTTGAGGTGGTAAGGCCACCCAGGGGAAGGCGAATTTATAGGCGTGGCCGAGGCCACGAGGCGTCATGGGAGAGTAGGCGACGTGTCCTCCTCGAGTGTCGAAAGGCCGGCTCGATCGGCACGCAACCCTACTGCACGTCGCCTCACCTGCCACTGTCGGGTCACATCCGTGTGGCCCGAGGGGTGGAGGCCAAGGGAGCGACAACAGTCAAGGAAGGGTAATGATGGCCGGGGCAGCACACGACCGCCGCGTCGGTTTGAGTTGGGGCGGTTCCTCACGCCCTGTGGGGACCCCGACCCATAAGTCGTGATCACCGAATGTACGTGCACAGTGATCCCAGAGATCAATGCTCACTGAACACATAGAAACTGAATAACAAGAGTCTTACATCCACATTTAGCATCTTACACAAATAAAGACCATGAAGGTCTAGTCTTACATAGATAGGGCCACACGGGCCAAACACTTAAATTAAACAAGCGGTGGAAATCTTGATCGAAAGCGTGAACCCGTGCCATCTGCCTTAACCTACAGGCATTCTGACTGGGAAGCGTCCTAGTTCGCATGTTCGTCACCAATGAACTCTTCAACATACTCCTATTCCTCCATGCCTGTCCAATTAAATAACCAGTGGCAAGCCAATGAGTACTTCGAATGTACTCGCAAGCAACCCAAGTTGTGGAACGAGGTAATAATGATGCATGATGTAGCAGTAAGTAGGTAATTTGCGGAAAGCTAATTTTAAGTGCAATGACATGATCAAGTAACTAGTAAGCATGCATCAACAATAGGCAGATATCCATATGAACAAATTGTAGATATCATCATAAGTAGGGGTTGAACACCTCATGTTCATTCATCATGCTAAGTCATCGGACTTCGTTCAATTTCCATGCTAAGTCATTGGACTTAGTTCGATTGATCTCTTTGTCACCATCATACCAATACTCACCTAAGTTTTATGAGAACAACGGGACGTGGCATAAGCAACACCACCCAACTGTCATTGACCGTGGACACGGCTATTCAAATAGTTTTACACTCTGCAGAGGTTGCACACTTTACCCACAAGACTCGGGGAACTTCCATGTCATCCACAACTCGCGGTATATAGCATTCCCAAGGTAAGCACACAAACAATGTCTTTCCCACAGTGATACTAAACAAAGAGTCCACTCATTGGTTCCATCCCTCATGATGTACATCACACGTATCATCCATGAGGGCACACAACGGTGTGCCCGGTACCTGTAAAGACAGTGCATGGCGTTCCACTTTCGGGACGGCCCCATCACAAGAGTGACCACTTCACTCTTGCCAGTAGTAATACGGGCTCCTTGCCAGGAACAACCATAGTGTGGGGACCCCGACTCATAAGTCGAGATCACCGAGTGCACGTGTACAGTGATCCTAGAGATCAATGCTCACTGAACACATTGAAGCTGGATAACAAGAGTTTTACATCCACACTTAACGTCTTACACAAATAATGACCACGAAGGTCTTGGTCTTACATAGATAGGGCTACACGGGCTAACCACTTAAAATAGAACAAGCAGTGGAAATCTTGGTCGAAAGTGTGAACCCATGCCATCTGCCTTAACCTACAGGCATTCTGACTGGGAAGCGTCCTAGTTCGCATGTTCGTCTCCAACTAACTCTTCAACATACTCATGTTCTTCCATGCCTGGCCAATTAAATAACTAGTGGCAAGCCAATGAGTACTTTGAATGTACTCACAAGCAACCCAAGTTGTGGAACAAAGTAACAATGATGCATGATATAACACTAAGTAGGTAAATTTGCGGAAAGCTAATTTTGTATGAAAATGACATGATCAAATAACTAGTACGCATGCATGAACAACTAGTAGGTATCCATGTGAACAAAATGCAGGTATCATCATAAGTATTGGTTGAACATCTCATGTTCGTTCAACACGTTAAGTCATCGGACTTAGTTCATGTGACCTCTTGTCACCACCACACCCATACTCACACCAAGTTTTATGAACACATCCGTACGTAGTCTGAGAAGGACCTCCAACTGTCCATGACCGCGGACGCGGCTATTCAAATAGCTTTACACTTTGCAAAGGTTGCACACTTTACCCACAAGACTCGGGGAACTTCCGTGTCATCCACGACTTGCGGTATTTAGCATACCCGAGGTAAGAACCCGAACAATGCCTTTCCCATGGTGATACTAAACAAAGAGTCCACTTGTTGGTCCCATAAGGGGTATCGTGGGTCACATGTAAGGTTAGGATGGTTGGCAGACCTTAGAACTCTCCATTTTCAAAAACACACACTCACTTGCTCCGGCATACCACTTCTTTCTCAAGTGGTTACCCAACTCATCATCATCTCCCTCGGGCTTTAGTGGCACCCGATGGGGTTTTCGAAAGAGTCTTTGAAATCATTTCTTTCCATCACAATGCATAAGTTCCATCCCATTTGCGTAGCATCTATTAGCAACCTAACTACTCCCACCCACACAACCCTCATAAGGCGGTAGGGTCATGCACGATGCAAGTGTCAATGGGGAAGTACCGGAGGCATTCCACCGAAAGGAGAGCACCACACCTCATGATCAAATATGATGAAAGTAAAGTGCTATATGACATGCAATAAAAATGGTTTCTCACCATGGTCAAAGGGCTGCTTGCCTAGCTCAACAAAGTCTCCAGGGTCTTCGAAGTCCTCGGGTCCAACTTCCTCGTCAACCGTGCAATCTATCGTCACGAAATAAAGCGATATAAATAAGCAATCACATAAAATAGGGCACTCATTCTACTACCAAAAATGTTAACCTACTCTCATAAATACTACATGTCATACTAAAAATATTCACCTAGAGTTTTGTTGTGAAAAAGATTTTGGAAATAAAATAACAGAGTCAAAAAGGTGCCTATATATAGGTTTTAAAATATAACAGTACTAAAAATGTTTTCAAATATTTTTAACAAAAGACACTATTAAATTCTATGGATTATTATAAGAATTTAGGTGTAAGAAATATTGGCATTGGATAAATATATTAGTCTGTGGGATTTTTGGGGTTTTCAGGAAAAAGGAAAAAGAAAATGGCTCGGGGAGATGGGCCAAAAGTGGCTGGCCAGATCGGCCCAGCCGACGAAGCCGACCCATGGGAGCCTGGCGCGCGCGTGCCGGTTCAAACCTGATCAGCAGGCCAGGCTGGTCAGCGAGAGAGATGGAGGCGGGGAACCCTGGGAGGATGACAAGCGAGTTCTGCTTGTCATCACCTTCCTCGGGCCAGGGAGGCCAGCGCGCTCACCAGCGACGATGTAGGGCATGGCGACGACAGGCGAAGGCGAGGATGAACTCAGTGTCGACCCGCCGTTCCTCTAGAGGTCTAAGAAGTGCCGAAGGCAACTGGAGTCGCCGGCAGCGAGCACTCGCAGCGGAGGGCGCTTCGGGAGAGCTTGTCGAGTCATCTCTGAGCTACCAACAAGACCGGGGCGAGGGGAACCGGGTCAGGAGGGTGAGGGAGGTTCAACCGAAGATAGGGGAGGGCCAGAGGAGCTTGCTACCTCGAGATCGACGGTGGTGACGCCGCGGCGATGCTCCGGTCGATCCCGGGTGCTCGAGCCTTAGAGCGAGGGGGACTGGTCACGGGAGCTCTATTGGGAGTGGGAGAGAGGGTCCAGAGGGGAAAGAGGGCTCGAGGGAGGGCCCTTTATAGGGGGGCGTGAGTCCACCGCACTTCGCCGGCGAGGGCAAGGCCGGGGCCAGAGGCCATGGGAGAGAGAGGGGGCGAGTCAGGGGCGCTCCTGGGACTGGTCTAGGCCGAGGGGGAGGAGAGAGAGGCAGGGGAGCGCGCGCGTGCGAGCCCCGCGGTTGGCTGGCTCAGCCGGTCGCGACGCATGCGAGGAGGGGCCCGACATGGTGGCGTGGCGCGGACGCCGAGGCCGACCATGTGGCGAGATGGGGGTGCCCGAGGTGGTCGGGGCCATGAAGTGCCAACGGCTATAGTGCCTGTTGGCACTACAGCACGCTCCAGAGTGCGCGTTAGGCATGCCATGGCATGCCAACAACGTCTTTTGCGTGGCCTCTCATATCTAGGGGGTATAGGGGGTATTACAACAGAGGGTAGGGCATTGGATGCTCTAGTTTCCTTAGGAGAAAAGGAAGGCTGAGTAAGAGGGAGGAAAATTACTGTCCAGAGGAAAAAATGGGGTTTTTACCCCACTTACCCATGGAGTTTTGGCCAGGGAGAGTTACTAGAGGTAGAAGGTAACTATAAGGGGCTCTGGTAAAAAGTTGACGCCAAGGGTAAAAGGATAAGAGGTAGAAATAGGGATTTTACCAAATCACCAGAAGGTGTTTGGTGGAGTTTTGGGCAAGAAATATTTACCAGCTTACTGATATATTTACCAGGGTCAAGGGCTAGGTATAAATGAGATGCTTCACCAAATTTGAGCTCAAGGGAAAAAAGTTGATAATGGAAATTTGATGAACCCTAGAAATTGGCAGAATCTCATTTCTATAGATCCAATGATCCTAGGCCTTAACCCTTGATGTATGCCCACAAAGTGTATCATCACTATTTGGCCATTAGAGCATGCCCACAAAGTTTGAGGCCAAGGGGAGACACTTCACAATGTAAAGTTGCTCAAGTTTGATTCTGGACAGGAATGGTTTTGGGATGGTTTGATGAACCAAACAATCTTGGATTGAGATAAAACTTTGAAAGATCATCACCCATGATAGTGTTGACTTCCTCAAATTTTCCTGGAATTTATTTAGAATATTTCTTATAGAAATATTTCAAAAGTTTGATCTACACAGAAAGGGTTTTGAGGGTTTTTTCCCATCATTTGATCATGCCCTTGTGTTGAAACTCTTATATATGGAAAATATATGTCCACTGGGTTTCTCTAAATTTTCTCAAATATTTTCAAAGCATTTAAATATTTTTCCCTAGGAAAAACCATTTCTGGCCTTAAGAAAAAGCCTTTAAATAAAATATGAAAATAATCTTTAAAAATAATCTTTGATGGTTTTTATAAGTCACATAAATAGTAGGTTTGAAATAAAGCCTTTGGAAAAGAAGGGGCCACCTAATTTGAAGACTTGTAGTGCAAACCTCATTTCAGGGGGGTTTTAAAAACCTAATTTGAACAAATCATTTTTGGTTAAAACATTATTTGATAAAAATAGTTTTGGGCACTATTCACATTGCATGATCATTGGGCAAGAGGTTTGGGACAAGAAAGATGAGGATTAAGTGGAATAGAACCTAGTAGTGCCAAATAACACAATCATCAAGCAAGCAAACAGCATAGCAACAAGCACAAGCACTATGAAAAAGTTTTCCTTGGCTCCAAAATTTATAAACCCAAACATAACAATGTGCTACAAACATAGGGTGTGACACCATAGTAATCAACAAAGCCCCGTCCCATAAGGGGTATCGTGGTTGCGCATGTAAGGTTGGGATAGTCGACAAATCATAAACCCTCCGTTTTCGGAAACACACCCTCATCTTGTTTCGGTAGATCACTTCTTTCTCCAGTGGTCACCCAACTCATCATCATCTCCCTCGGGCATTAGTGGCACCGGACGAGGTTTTCGAAAAAGTCTTTGAAATCACTTGTTCCTTTCCATCACTATGCATAAGTCCCAAACCTACTTGCATAGAATCTACTAGCACCCTAACTACACCCACCCGCATAACCCTCATAAGGTGGTAGGGTCATGCATGATGCAAGTGTCAATGGTAAGAGTATCGGAGGCATCCCACCGAAGGGGAAACACCTCATCATGATCAATCATCGAAACAACAAGTGCTATATGTCATGCATGAAGAAGTTTCTTAACATGGTCAAAGGGCTGCTTGCCCGGCTCAACAAATTCTCTGGGGTCTTTGAAGTCTTCGGGTCCAACTTCTTCGTTAACCATGCAATCTATCGTTGTGAATAAAAGCGATAAAAATAAGCAACACACAAAAACAGAGCACACAAACTACTATCAAAAATGCTACCCTACTCTGATAAATACCACAAGATATACTAAAAATATTCGTCTAGGTTTTCGAACTTAAAAATATTGTCGAAACTATTTAAAACAGGAACTTATAATGCTAAATAGGGGTTTTAAATAAAAACAGTATATAAATTTTTTTCAAACATTTTTACAAGTGGCACTAACAAATTCTAGGGAATATTCTAAGATTTTTGGTGGAAGAAATATTGTCATTGGAATTAATTTGGGTTCTATGGAATTTTTGGAAGTTAACAGAAAAAAGAAAAAGAAAAAGGGTCCTGTGCCCTCACGGGCTAGAAACACCCAACCGAACCGGCCCACAGGGGAAGCCGGCCCAGGTGAGGCGTCGCGGACGGCAGGTTTATTTTTAAACCTACCCGCGGGCCCTGCTTGCTAGAGGAGAGGAGGGGGTGAGGGGATGACAGATGGGCCCCACCTGTCATCCCTCTCCTTGCAACAGGTGTGGAGGGGGCTCACCGAAGGCGTCTCCGGCCACGGCGGTCCAAGCGAAGGGCACCGGCGTGCTCAGGGGGCTCCAGCGCGTCGGTGGGTGGCCGAGGGGGTCGTTGCGGTGAAGGGAATCGCCGGTGAGGGGGGGTTCCCGACGAGGGCGAGGGTTTGCTCCGGGTGTGGGCTCCTAGCCATGGGGGCGAGCGGGCTGAGCACCGGGGAGTTGCGGAGGGGAGGAGAGAGGGGTAGAAGCTTGGGAAGGGCTTAAATAGGGGGCCGCCGGTCCGCCGTGGACGTGGTGCGCTGGTGAGGACGAGGGCATTGCCATGGGCCACGGGGGCGAGCTGGGCCATGTTAGGGGGGTTTGTGGACGCGGTCTTCATCGAGGGGAAGAGAGATAGAGAGCAGAGGAGGGCGCGCATGTGAGCTCCCTGGTTGGCCAAGCTGCACGATGCCGAGCACACGCGCGGGATTCACCGGAGAAAGAGGGAGGAGGGGGCCGTCCAAGCGGAGTGTTGCGGACGTCGAGAGGGAGAGGGGGCACAAGATGGGGAGGCCCGAGGCTGTCGGGAGCGCTCGTTGGGCAGCGGCTACAGTGCGGGTGCGCACTGTAGCGCGCTCCAGAGCGCAAGCTCTGCATGCCAGGGCATGCATTTGGCATTTTGGGCGCGTCCATTTGTGTCCATTGGATCCAGGGGCTTAAACAAAGCATAGGAGACTAGGGAGGCATCTGGAGGTGCCTTACGGTGGAAGAAAATGTGAGAGGGAGAGAAATGGGGGTTGTGTAGGTGTAGAAATGAAGGTTTTACCCCCCAAATAATTGAGATGAGCCCCTGAGGAAATTACTGGAGGTGCAAGGTACTTACCAAAGGTTATGGTAAAAATTTGGGGGCAAGGGTAAAAGCGGAAGGGGTGAAACCAGAGACTTTACCAATTCACCAGAAGGTGTTTGATAGTGATTTGGGCAAGATAAGTTTACCAACTTACTGATATATACAACAGGGTGAAGGGCTAGGTAAAAATGAGACGATTCACCAAGTTTAAGCTCAAGTGAGCAAAGTTGATAATGGAAACTTTGTGAACCCTAGAAATTAACATAATCAGGTTTCTGTAGATCTAGATGTGCTAAGCTTTTACCCTTGATGCACCACTTAGTGTAGCATCATAATTTGGTGATTAAAGCATTACCACAATGTTTGAGGTCAAGGGGAGAAACTTCACAATGTAAAGTTGCTCAAATTTGAATCTGGACAGGGAGGGTTTTGGGATGGTTTGATGAACCAAATCAACTTGGATTGAGATGGAACATTGCAAGATCATCACCTATGATGGTGTTGACTTGCTGGAATTTTCCTGGAATTTATTGAGAATATTTCTTATAGAAATATTTCAAAATATTGATTTGAACATAAGGGTTTCTGAGGGGTTCTGCCCATGATTTGAACATGCCCTTGTGTTGAAACTCATATATATGGAAAACATATGTCCACTCAGTTTCCCTAATTTTTCTCAAATATTTTCAAAGCATTTAAATAATTTTTCCCTAACAAAAAGCCTTTAAATAAAATATAAGAATAATCTTTAAAATTAATATTTGGTGGTTTTGGAAAGTCTTATATATAGTAGGTTTGAAGTAAAACTTTTGGGGAACAAGAATTCACCCAATTTTAGGACTTGCAATGCAAACCTCATTTCAGGGGTTTTTGAAAACCTAATTTGAATAAATCATTTTTGGTTAAAACAAAATTTGATAAAAATAGTTTTGGGCACTATTCACATGGCAAGATCATTGGGCAAGAGGTTTGGAACAAGTAAGATGAATATGAAGTGGAATAGAATCTAGGAGTGCCATATACCACAATCATCAAGCAAAAAAACATCATTTCAAACAAGCACAAGCACTTTGAAAAAGTTTTAGTTGGCTCCAAATTTTATAAACCCAAACATATCAAGGTGATACAAACACAGGGTGTGACAGACCTTCCCCCTTACAAGGATATCGTCCTCGAGATTCCTAGGCTAAGCACTAAAAAGATAAGGGAACTCAGATCAAAGATAGTCTTTGCGCTCCCAGGTTGCTTCTGCTTCAGTGTGGTTGCTCCACTAGACCTTGAAGTACTTGATGGTGCGGCTTTGGGTGAAGCACTCGGCTTCATCCAAAATGTGAACTGGCCTCTCACGATAAGTGAGGTCTGGCTGAAAATCGATGGCTTGATGGTTGATCTTGTAGAGGTCGGCGCGGTTGGGAACTTGCAGACACTTCCGGAGTTATGAAAAATGAAAGATGTTGTGCACATCTGATAGCTCGGAATGTATCTCTAGCTGATAGGCAACTTCTCCTCGCATTGCGGTGATCTTGAAGGGGCCAATGTATCTTGGTACTAGCTTTCCTCTGACGTGGAAACGCTTGGTTCCCTTGAGAGGCGTGACCCGAAGGTAGACGTGGTATTTGATACAGAAGCTCACTTCTCGGCGGTGGGAGTCAACATAGCTCTTCTGTCTTGACTTGGCGGTCTGAAGGTGCTCTCGGACGAGTTGTACTTGCTCTTCGGCTTCGCGGAGGATGTTTGGTCCAAAAACTAATCCTTCTCCTGCCTCTAACCAGTTGAGGGGAGTACGACACTTGCGTCCATACAATACCTCAAATGGTGCCATCTGAAGACTCGACTGATAGCTGTTGTTGTAGGAGAACTCGGTGAATGGTAGGCAATCTTCCCACTTGGCTCCATAAGCCAAAACACAAGCGCGGAGCATATCTGCGAGTATCTGATTTACTCGTTTTGTTTGCCCATCAGTCTGGGGGTGAAAAGCCGTGCTAAAGGAGAGCTTGGTTCCCATAGCTTCTTGAAACTTCTTCCAGAATCTTGAGGTGAACTGGGTTCCTCGATCCGACACGATCTCCTTTGGAAATCCGTGAAGACGTATGATGCATTTGATGTAGATGTTTGCGAGCTGGATCCCATCATAGGTGGTTGTGACAGGAATGGAGTGGGCTACCTTGGTCAGGTGATCGACGATGACCCAAATGGAATCATGTCCCTTACTCGACCTTGGTAAACCGGTGATGAAATCCATCCCGACCTTGTCCCACTTCCACTCAAGCACTTTGAAAGGCTATAATAGTCCAGCGGGTCGCTGATGCTCAGCCTTGACTCTTTGTCATATGCCACACTTGGCAACGAACGTGCCTATCTCCCGTTTCATGCCATGCCACCAAAATCTTGTCTTGAGGTCTTGATACATCTTGGTTCCTCAAGGATGGATGGATTAGGGAGTGTCATGAGATTTTTGCAAGATCAGGTTCTTGAGCTCCTCCTTGTTGGGTAGGGAAATGCGATTCCCGAACCATACAACTCCTTGTTCATCCACCGAGAATCCTGGGGCCTTGCCTGCCTTGATCTTCCGCTAGATGCCTTCAATGCTCTCGTGTCCCTTTTGGGCTTCTTTGATATTATCCATCAAGCTAGGCTTTGCTTCGAGGTTGGCGAGGAATCCTGGTGCAACGAGTTCCAAGCCGAAGCTTTCCAATTCTTCATACAGGGCGGGTAGCCTTTCCTTAATCATAGCATTCAAGGAACAAGCATTTCTGCTTAAGGCGTCTCCTACAATGTTGACCTTTCCGGGGTGGTATTGACACTGAGGTCGTAATCCTTGATCAACTCCAACCATCTTTGCTGCCTCATGTTCAATTCCCTTTGGGTGAAGATATACTTCAAACTCTTGTGGTCTGTGAATATCTCACATCGCTTCCCCTGAAGATAATGTCGCCATGTCTTCAAGGCATGAACCACGACTGCCAACTCAAGATCATGAGTTGTGTAGTTCTCTTCATGAGGTCATAGCTGTCTGGATATATATGCTAAAACTCTGCCTTCTTGCATCAGAACACCTCCAAGCCCGGTTCTTGATGCATCACAATATATCACAAACTCCTTGTGAATATTGCAGGTGGCCAAAACTGGGGCCGTGGTCAATCTCTTCTTGAGCTCCTGGAAGCTCTCTTCACACTTAGTTGTCCATTCGAACTTCTTGTCCTTCTTCAAAAGTTGGGTCATGGGTCAGGCAATGTTTAAGAATCCTTCCACGAACTTGCGGTAATATCCTGCGAGTCCGAGGAAGCTCCTGACTTCCTTCACGGTGGTTGGGGTTTGCCATTCAGTCACAACTTCAATCTTGGCAGGATCCACTGATAATCCTTCTGCATTCAACACATGACCCAAGAATCCAACTTCATGGAGCCAAAATTCACACTTGATGAACTTGGCATAAATCTGGTGCTCTCGAAGGTTGTCTACGACCAATCTCAAGTGTTCCTCATGCTCTTCTTCAGACTTGGAGAAGATGTGTATGTCATCAATGAAGACGACAACAAACTTATCCAAGTACTCCATGAAGACCTTATTCATGACATACATGAAGTAGGCAGGGGCATTAGTTAACCCAAAGGACATGACCATGTATTCATACAGGCCATATCGGGTTACAAATGCCATCTTCGAAATGTCTTGGGGTCTGATCTTCAGCTGATAGTACCTAGACCTGAGGTCGATCCTGGAAAACAGCTTGGCTCCATTCAAATGATCAAACAGGTCTTCAAGCTTGGGGAGTGGGTACTTGTTCTTTATTGTGACTTCATTGAGAGAACAGTAATCGACACGGAGTCTGATAATTCTGTCCCTCTTTGACACATATAGGACATGTGATCCCCAAGGAGAGGCGCTTGGGCGAATAAATCCTTTCCTGAGCTGCTTTGCTAGTTGCTTCTTCAATTCAGCCAACTCTTCGGATCCCATCCTGTAGGCCTTCTTATAGATGGGCCTTGATCAGGGCATAAGCTCAATGATGAACTCAATGTCACGGTCAGGAGGTATTCCAGGCAGCTCATCAGGAAACACATCCGGGTATTCACATACCAGTGGCGCTTGATCCAACTCAACTCCCGATTGATAGTTAGCCTGAGGGGCTTGAGTGGAGGCAGGGTTGGGAACATACTTGACTTCCACTCCTTGGCTATTGGCCATGGTAACTATCCTCTTGGCAAAGTCTAACATGCCTTGGTGCCTTGTTAACCAATTCATGCAAAGGATGACGTCCAAGCCTGGTGAATCCAGAACTATGAGGTCTGCTAGGAAGTCTACACCGTTGATGTCAATCTTCACTCCTTTGCACCCTATCCCGGACTTCATAACTGAACCTAGGGTTTGTATCAACATACGACTACCCAAGGGTATAGGTTTCATGCCACTCTCTAATGCAAACTTTTGGGTGACAAAAGAATGCGAAGCTCCACAATCAAACAGTACTGTTGTTGGGGTTGAGTTGACGAGGAATGTACCCAGTATGACGTCCGGGTCTCCCGGGATTCCAATACAGTGACATGATTCATACAACCCTTGCCATTGTTGGGATGGTTGTGGGGAGAGGGGTTCCTTGGTGCTGCTCCACGGGCTTGACGCTAGTTTGGCGCATTGGGGCGCGGGGCATCTGGCTTCCTGTTGGGGCAAAGCTTGGAGATGTGTCCGGATTGACCACATCCATAAGCAAGTGACTTGCCCAGGGTTGTTGAAGTTTCTGCCACTGTTGTTGTTATTGGGGTTGTTGTTGTAAACTGGCCTGGGATTGGCATACTGCTGAGGCTAGAAGCTCGGACGAGGCACAAGAGGTCTAGCCTGCTGCGGCTGATAGGTTGGCTTGGCTGGGGCTGGCTGCCAGGAGCGAGGCTTCTGGTTGCTTGAGCCACCCTTGCCGATCATCTTGCACTTGCGAGTGTCGTCTACGGCACGATGCTTGTCTTCCAGCATGAGGGCCTTGTTCACCAGGTCGAAGAAGGTATGACAGTCGTAGACGATGAGCTGATACTGCAGGGTCTATTGAAGTCCTTCCATGAAGCATTCCTTCTTGGCAGCCTCCGTGTTGACATCTTCAGGCGCATACCTTGACAGCAGTTTGAACTTCTGCAGATACTCCTTGACAGAGCCACTTCCTTGCTTCATCGCTCGGAATTCTCTCTTCTTGATAGCCATGATCCCAGAAGGAATGTGGGCGGTGTGGAATCCTTCCTTGAAGTAATTTCAAGTGATCACACGCTCACCTTGCATGACCTTGAATCCATCCCACCAAGCTCGAGCGGTACCTCCGAGGTAGTGAGAGGCATACAATACCTTCTCACGATCCTCATTGCAATTGACCAAAGCAAGGAGGTACTCGATGGTGCGAATCCAGACATCAACATCCAATGGTTTAGCAATCTCAGTGAAGGTTGGAGGCGAATTCCTCATGAACTCAAACAGTGTGGAGCAGCCATTGCCATTCCTGCCTTCCTGCTGGTTGTTCACAAGGGCATGAGCCATCTGCTGGATGACAGCATTGTTGGCTTGGCATTCCTCCCGGAGAACTTGGAGAAACTGAGCTATGGTCATGTTCTCCGGTGGAGGTGGTGGCGGAGAAATGTCGCCATGTGGCTGCTCCTGGTGTCCTCTAGCATGAGTAGCCCCACCTGCTCCCTGTTGCTGGCTTGAGTTGCTAGCTTTAGGGTTGGTGAAGGAGCTGTTGCGGGTAGCAGTCACCATCCTGTTTGGAGCAGCCAAGTCAAACAACTGGGATAGACGAGAGGATAAGCAATAATAGAAAAGCGCGCCTAAGGGGGTTGGTCAAGTGCAAGTGTGGTAAAACAAAGGTCGAAAGACCAACATATATTAAGATAGACGATGGAGTCGCTTACATGTTGCCTAAGGCAAAAGCGCGACTTGCATCGGAACACAAACAACAAAACAAGCAACAAGCAAACACGGTTTCGCATGAGGGGTACATGACTGATCCTACCCTAGGGGTTCTCGAACTCAGGTGGTGGAGTGCTCGGTCTCGTAGTGATGCTCTTCTGGGTCTTCCTCCGGTTCATCATTTGAACGGGCATCGTTCCCGGTTGAAGGGGTCGGGGAACGAGGAGGTCCATCCCGATGACGCTTTGCAGGTGGGTCAGTGAAGAGCTCACGGTACTCCTTCACACTCATGCGATGATGACATGTAGCTGCATCACTAGCTGGGGGTACTCCTCCTCGATAAGTGACAGTTGGTCGTCCCTCGGGGGCTCCATCCTTCTTGGTCTTGTTTGGCTTCTTCTTGGCTTGCCGAAGTAGCTCTCGGTTGTGGTGAAGTTCCTCGCGGAGCTTCACACACTCCTTCATCAGGTTATGAACCAGAATATCGGCAGAGAGGCTGAAGTAGGTCTGGAACCTGAGTGGCGTGCCATCCTCCTTGGTCAGAATCAACGTCCAGCTCTAGCCAAGTTCATCCTTCCGGAAGGGAAGGTAGCGAGTAGCTGGCTCATCAGCCATCTCTGGAATGATGTCTCGAAGGTGTACCAGTGCCTTGCGTGCAGTTGTCTCGACCGCAAGTATCATGGTCTCCATCCGAGGTCCTTCAAAGAACCAACTGGCCGGGGAGTCGTTTGCCTTCACGACCACATCTACGTGGTACTCCTTTGTGACGGCATCGACCCAGTGCTTGTGGTAGAGGAAAATGGGTGGTTGGCAAAACTGGCACTTCTCCAGGCTATCCCCAAGGAGTAAGGGAAAGCCGGATGTCAGGAAGGCTTCGGGTACGACAGCCATCTACAAAGGTTGGAAAGGAGGAAAGTCAGCAGAGTGTTGTTTGGAGAATAGAAGAGGTAAATAGTGGAGAATTCCTAAGTACAAATGCTAGGTGTAGTTTTGAAAACGGTTTATCCTGACTAACGTCCGTGCTAACTAAGGGCTTCCTACAGTCAGGATGTCTCTGATACCAACTCTGTGGGGACCCCGACCCATTAGTCGTGATCATCGAATGTACGTGCACAGTGATCCCAGAGATCAATGCTCACTGAACACACAGAAACCGAATACGAAGAGTCTTACATCCACATTTAGCATCTTACACAAATAAATACCATCAAGGTCTAGTCTTACATAGATAGGGCCACACGGGCCAAACACTTAAATTAAAGAAGCAGCAGAAATCTTGATCGAAAGCGTGAACCCATGCCATCAGCCTTAACGTACATGCATTCTGACTGGGAAACGTGCTAGTTCACATGTTCGTCACCAACGAACTCTTCAACATACTCCTGTTCTTCCATGCCTGGCCAATTAAATAACTAGTGGCAAGCCAATGAGTACTTTGAATGTACACGCAAGCAACCCAAGTTGTGAAACAAGGTAATAATGATGCATGTTGTAGCACTAAGTAGGTAATTTGCAAAAAGCTAATTTTAAGTGCAATGACATGATCAAGTAACTAGTAAGCATGCATCAACAATAGGCAAATATCCATATGAACAAATTGCAGATATCATCATAAGTAGGGGTTGAACACCTCATGTTCATTCATCATGCTAAGTCATCGGACTTAGTTCAATTTCCATGCTAAGTCATTGGACTTAGTTCGATTGACCTCTTTGTCACCATCATACCCATACTCACCCAAGTTTTACGAGAACAACCGGACATGGCATAAGCAGCACCACCCAACCGTCCTTGACTGTGGACATGGCTATTCGAATAGTTTTACACTTTGCAGAGGTTGCACACTTTACCCACAAGACTCGGGGAACTTCCATGTCAGCCATGACTCGCGGTATATAGCATACCCGAGGTAAGCACCTAAACATTGTCTTTCCCATAGTGATACTAAACAAAGAGTCCACTCATTGGTGTCATCCCTCATGATGTACATCACACGTATCATCCATGAGGGCATGTAACTGTGTGCCCGGTGCCTGTAAAGACAACGCATGGCCTTCCACTTCCGGGACGACCCCGTCACAAGAGTGACCACTTCACTCTTGCCACTAGTAATGTGGGCTCCTTGCCAGTACCAACCATAGTACGCAACAAAACCCCATCCCATAAGGGGTATCATGGTTGCGCATGTAAGGTTAGGATGGTCGACAAATCTTAAACCCTCCATTTTGGAAAACACACCCTCATCTTTTCCGACACACCACTTCTTTATCAAGTGGTCATCCAACTCATCATCATCTCCCTCGGGCATTAGTGGCACCCGACTGGGTTTTCAAAAAAGTCTTTGAAATCACTTCTTCCTTTCCATCACTATGCGTTAGTCCCAATCCTGCCTGCATAGCATCTACTAGCACCCTAACTACACCCACCCGCATAACCCTCATAAGGTGGTAGGGTCATGCACGATGCAAGTGTCGACGGTAAGAGTATCGGAGGCATCCCACAAAAGGGGAACCACCTCATCATGATCAATCATCGAAACAACAAGTGCTATATGTCATGCATGAAAAAGTTTCTTAACATGGTCAAAGGGCTGCTTGCCTGGCTCAACAAAGTCTCCGGGGTCTTCAAATTCTTCAGGTCCAATTTCTTCGTCAACCGCGCAATCTATCATCGCGAATAAAAGCGATAAATATAAGCAACACACAAAAACAGTGCACACAAACTACTATAAAAAATGCTACCCTACTAAAAATATTTGTCTAGGTTTTTGAACTTAAAAAGATTTTCAAAAGTATTTAAAATAGGAACTTATAATGCTAAATAGGCGATTTAAATAAAAACAGTATATAAAATGTTTTCAAACATTTTTACAAATGGCACTAATAAATTTTAGGGAATATTCTAAGATTTTTTGTGGAGGAAATATTTTCATTGGAATTAATTTGGGGTATGTGGAATTTTTTGAAGTTAACAGAAAAAAGAAAAAGAAAAAGGGTTCTGTGCCCTCACGCGACAGAAAGACCTAGCTGAACCGGCCCACAGGGGAAGCCGGCCCAGGCGAGGCGCCGCGCGGCAGGTTTATATTTAAACCTGCTCTCGGGCCCTGCTTGCTAGCGAGAGAGGAGGGGGTGAGGGGATGACAGGTGGGCCCCACCTGTCATCCCTCTCCTCGCGACAGGAGCGGAGCGGGGCTCATCGCGGCATCTCCGACAAAGACGGTCCAAGCGAAGGGCACCAGCGCGCTTAGGAGGCTCCAGCGCGTTGGTGGGTGGCTGAGGGGGTCGCTAGGGTGAAGGGAATCGCTGGTGAGGGGGTGCCCAATGGCGGCGAGGGTTTGGTCTGGGCATGGTCTTCCAGCCATGGGGGCGAGCGGGCTGAGCACAGGGGAGTTGCAGAGGGGAGGAGAAAGCGAGGAGAGAGGGGCAGAAGCTCGGCAAGGGTTTAAATAGGTAAGGTGCAGCAAGGTATCACAATCCTTTTGTGGCAAAGTACATGCCAAAAGTATCTCTTATGATGACCAAAGTATTCTTGAGGGTACACACAAATTTCATCTAGTCACTTTCATCATGTTGGTTTGAATCGCGTTCTCTGGTTTGATAATTTGATATGTGGGTGGACCGGTGCCAAAGTTCTGTTCTTACTTGAACTAACAACCTACTTATGATTAATCCCCTCGCAAGCATCCGTAACTACGAGAAAAGTATTAAGACAAAGTCTAACCATAGCATTAAACAAGTGGACCAAAATCAGCCACTTACGAAGTAGCGCATAAACTAGGGTTTAAGCTTCTATCACTCTAGCAACCCATCATCTAATAACTACTCCACAATGCATTCCCTTAGGCCCAAGGATGGTGAAGTTTCATGTAGTCGATGTTCACGTGACACCACTAAGGGAATCACAACATACATATCATCAAAATATCAAACACATATCAAGTTCACATGATTACTTGCAACATGACTTCTCCCATGACCTCAAGAACAAAGGTAACTACTCACAAATAATATGCATGATCAAGATCAGAGATGTATTGAATAGCATAATGGATCTGAACTTATAATCTTCCACCAAATAAACCATATAGCAATCAACTGCACAAGGTAATCAACACTACTGGTCACCCGCAGGTACCAACCTGAGGTTTCGGTACAAAGGTTGAACACAAGAGATGAACTAGGGTATAAGAGGAGTTGGTGTTGTTGAAGATGTTGATGAAGAATGGCCTCCCGAAGATGAGAGGTTTGCTTGTCATGACGATGGCTTTGACTTCCCCCTTCGGGGGGAAGTTCCCTCGGCGGAATCGCTTTGCCGGAGGGCAAAAGTGCTCCTGCCCAAGTTCCGCCTTGAAGCGGCGGCGCTTCGTCCCAGAAGTCCTCCTAGCAATTTTTAGGTATTTTGGGAATTTGTATGAGAAGATGGGCTCCAAAGGTGGGCCTGGGTGACCACCCTCCACCAGGGCGCGGTTAGGGGGCCTGGCGCGCCCTGGTGGAGGGTGGCCACCTGGTGGCCCCCCTCCGGTAGTTTTCAGCTCCAATAATTTTTATTTATTGCATAAAAATCTCAGTAAATTTTCAGCTTCATTGGGGAAGTGCAAAATGGGTATCTCTAACATGCTTTTTCAAGGTGCTAAATTCCAATTGTCGACATTCTCTCTCTTCATGTAAAACTTGCAAATTTTGAGAGAAAAGGCATTAGAATTTCTCCCAAAATCATTATTATGCATAAAAAAATTATAAATAAAAGTAGGAAAACATGATGCATAATGGGCGTATCAGGGCCGAGCCGCCAGAGAGAGAGAGGGAGGAGTGAGAGAGGCGGTAGGCTGATGAGCTAGCCCGCCCAGGTCATCGGCAACCTCCCAACCAGAAGGGTGGCGAGCTCACTGGTATCGACTCCATTCAAGGCGAGGGAAGCTGAGGACAAGGACGAGTTCAAGGGACCGTCGTCGTTTGGGTGGAGGTCGAGGGAGTCGCCGGAGTGGCCCTGGTCTTGGCATCGAGGATGGTCACGGCAGAGAGGTTTAGGAGGTGGTTGCCATCGGCGTGTCCGACCGCATCCTACACTAGCGAGGGGTGGAAACGCACCAGGAGATCAAGGGAGGGTTGAGGGGACAAGGATGAGGGCCGGAGAGGGGCTATAACCGGATATCGACGGTGGTCCCGATGCGGTGGACCTCCGGTCGGTTCTGAGCATCGGGGCTTCGAGGGGTGGAGCTAGTGGTGCAGGGGATCTATTGGGAGCGAGAGGGAGCTAGAAGAGGGAATAGAGGGTCATGGGGATGGATTAAATGTCCTTGGGTTGGAGGACCATGGACCCATGCACCAGCGAGGTCAAACCTGGGCCGTCCTGTAGCACACTCCAGAGCGTGCTTTTGGCCAGCATGGCAGGATTTTGCATGCTCTGGCTTCCCCACTTGCATATAGGAGTTGCAGGGGGAGTAAAGAAATGGGGAGGAGCCTTGAATGCTCTTGGAACGGCCATGAGTGAGCGAGAGCGGAAAGAGAGATGGAAATGGATCTGTCCAGAGAGGGGGAGAGGTTTTCCCCCATGAAATCATGCAGCTAGGCATGAGGAAAGATACTAGAGGTGTGGAGGGACTTGCTGGTGATGTGGTAAAAAGATGGGGTGAAGGAGAATAGTGAAAGGTCTCAAAGCGACAGATTTACCATTTCACCAGAAGGTGTTTGATGGTTGTTTGGGCAAGATAACTTTTCCTACTTGCTGTAAGATTTAACAGTATCAAATCAGGGGTAGAAATGAGAGTGATCACAAGGTTTGAGCCTTGTTGAAGAAAATTTACAATGTAAACTTTCTAAACCCTAGAAATCAACAGAAATGGATTTCTTTAGATCTACTCATGCAATCTATTCTCTTGAATGCACCACTTTGTGTGGTAGCATTATTTGGGGATTAGAGCATGCCCACAAAGTTTGGGATCAAAACAAGAAACTTGACAATGTAAATTTGCTCAAGTTTGGATCTGGATAGAGAGGGCTTTGGGATATTTTGGTGAACCAAAATGATTGGGATAAAGAAGAAGCTTGGCAATATCATCGCGTATGGCATATGTGACATGCTAGAATTTTCCTGGATTTAAATATTTCTTATAGAAATATTTCAACTACAAGAAAATATGCAAAAATGGTTTTGGACGCTTTCATTCAATGTTTGAACATGATCATGTGTAGAAACTCATATATATCAAAACTATATGTCCACTAAGTTACCCTAAATTATCTAAAATATTCTGAAAGCATAAAAAAAATTTTCCCCTACAAAACACCATTTCTGGCCTGAAGAAAAAGCTTTTAAATAAAATATGAAAATAATCTTTAAAAATAATGTTGGGTGGTTTTCAGAAGTATTATATATGGTGGGTTCCAAATAAAGTCTTCGGGGTAGAACTTTCGCCCTATTTTGAGACTTGTAGTACAACCCTCAATTGAGGTGTTTTTGAAAACCTAAATTGAATATATGTTTTTTGGTCAAAATAATAATTTATGAAAATATTTTTAGGTCCTAAACACATGGCATGATCATTGGGAAGTGACTTGGATCAAGGAGATGAGTTTTGAGAGAAGGGGATTTTTGAGAATTAAAACACAAACAAGCACTTAAGCAAAATGCAACCAATCCAAGGATCATAAGCAAACAAAAAGTTTTAATTGGTCCAAATTTTTATAAACTCACAACATAGTGAAGTGGTATAAACACAGGGTGTGACATACCTACCCACCTTACAAGAATCTCTTACCCGAGATTCCTAGGCTTGGCGCCAAAGAGGTAAGGAAATTTGGATCTAAGGTAGTCTTCATGCTCCAAGGTTTTCTTCTTCTGCTCCATTGGACCTTGAAGTACTTGATGGTGCAGGTCCGGGTGCAACACAGCTTCATCTGAGATGCAGACTAGCCTCTCATGATAGGTGAAGTCTGGCTGAAGATCGATGGCTTGATGATCGATGTCCTTGTAGAGGTCTGGGCGGTTGGGAACCTGGAGGCACCTCTAGAGCTGTGACATGTCGAAGACGTTGTGCACACACGATAGCTCGAAAGGTAGCTCTGCCTGGTAGGAAACATTTCCTCGTCTTGTAGCGATCTTAAAGGGGTCGATATATCTTGGTGCGAGCTTTATTTTGATGTGGAAATGCTTGGTTCCCTTGAGAGGCATGACTCGGAGATAGACATAGTCTCCGTTGTTGAACTCGCTTCTCAGCAAGGGGAATCGGTGTAGCTCTTCTATCTTGATTTAGCGGTCTCTAGACGCTCTCTGACAAGTTGAACCTGATCTTCTTCTTCACAGAGAATATCTAGTCCAAAGACTAGTCTTTCTCTAGTTCCTGACCGGTTGAGGGGAGTGCGGCATGTGTAGCTGTATATCATCTCAAATGGTGTCATATGCAGACTGGAGTGGTAGTTGTTGTTGTAGGAGAACTTGGCGAATGGTAGGCAATCTTCCTACTTGGTTCCATATGCCAAAACATAAGCATGAAGCATATCTTCGAGTATCTGATTTACTCATTGTGTCTATTCTCTGGTCTGAGGGTGAAAAGCGGAGGTGAAGGATAGTTTCGATCCCAAGACTTCTTGGAATTGCTACCAAAACCTTGAGGTAAATTGGGTTCCTTGGTCTAACACAACCTCCTTTGAAACTCCATGAAGGCTCACAATACGCTCGATGTAAATACTGGCTAGCTTGCTTCCATCATAGGTGGTCTTGATGGGAATGAAGTGGGCTACCTTGGTCAGGTGATCGGCAATAACCTAGATGGAATCATGTCCCTTGCTTGACCTGGGCAAACTGGTGATGAAGTCCATCCTGACTTTGTCCCACTTACATTCAGGCACTTTGAGAGGTTGTAACAGTCCAGCGGGTCGCTGGTGCTCAACTTTGACTCTCTGGCATATGTCACACTTGGCGACAAAAGTGGTTATTTTTCTCTTCATGACATGCGACCAAAATCTTGCTCTGAGGTCTTGGTACATCTTGGTTCCTCCAGGATGGATGGAATACGGAGTGTCGTGGGCTTCTTGCAAGAACAAGTTCTCGAGCTCAGCTTTGTTGGGCATGAAAATGCGATTCTCAAACCATACGACTCCTTGTTCATCCACTGAGAATACGGGGGCCTTGCCTTCCTTGATCTTCCTCTTGATGCCTTTAATGCTTTCATGCCCCTTCCAAGCTTCCTTAATATCATCCATCAAGGTGGGCTTTGCATCGAGGTTAGCTAGAAATCCTGGGGTGACCAGTTCTAAGACAAAGCCTTCAAGATCTTCATACAAGGCGGGTAGCCTTTCCTTTATAGTAGCATTCAAGGAACAACCCTTTCTGCTTAAGACATCTGCCACCACATTAGCCTTTACAGGGTGGTATTGAACACTAAGGTCGTAGTCCTTGATCAACTCCAACCATCTTCATTGCCTCATGTTCAATTCCCTTTGGGTCAAAAATATACTTCAGACTCTTGTGATTTGTGTATATCTCACATTGCTTTCCTAGAAGGTAATGGTGCCATGTCTTCAAGGCATGAACCACAACTCCCAACTCCAGATCATGAATGACATAGTTCTCTTTATGAGGACGTAGCTGTCTGGATAGATATGCTATGACTCTGCCTTCCTGCATCAGAACACCACGAAGCCTTGTCCTCGATGCATCACAATATATCACAAATTCCTTGTGAATGTCGGGGGTGGCCAAACTTGGGGTGTTTGTCAATCTGTTCATGAGCTCTTGGAAGCTTTCTTTGCACTTTGGTGTCCATTTGAACTTCTTGTCCTTTTCCAAGAGATGAGTCATCGGTCTAGCATATCTCGAGAACCCTTCTACGAACTTGCGGTTATAGCCCGCAAGTCCGACCAAGCTTCTGACTTCCTTCACATTGCTTGTAGATTGCCATTTGGTCACGGCTTCGATCATGGCAGGATCCACTGACAATCCTTCCCTAGTCAACATATGACCCAATAATCAAACTTCGTGCAGCCAAAACTCGCACTTGCTGAACTTGGCATAAAGTAGGTGCTCTCGAAGCTTATCCATGACTATCGTCAAGTGTCGATCATGATCCTCTTCCGTCTTGGAGTAGACGGTTATGTCGTCAATGAAGACAACGACTAACTTGTCCAAGTACTCCATGAACACTTTGTTCATGAGGTACATGAAGTAAGTCAGGGCATTGGTTAACCCAAATGACATGATCATGTATTCGTACAGGCCATACCGGGTTACAAATGTTGTCTTCGGAATGTCTTGGGGTCTGATGTTCAACTGGTAGTACCCAGACCTGAGGTCGGTCTTGTAAAACACCTTGGCACCATTCCGCTGATCGAATAGGTCTTCAATCTTTGGAAGTGGTAGTTGTTCTTTGTGACCTCATTGAGAGAGCAGTAATGGACACAAAGTCGGATAGTTTTGTCCCTCTTTGAAAAAAATAGAACAAGTGATCAACAAGGGGAGGCACTGATACGTTAAAAGCATATCTATAATTTTTTATTGTTCCATGCTGATATATTATCATTTTAGGATACTTTTTGGGCATTTGTTTACCAATTTATAATATGTTTTAGCAATAAACTATTGACCCAGTGCCCAGTGCTAGTTGTTGTTTTCTGCATGTTTTTGACTTTTCAGGTTTAAAACACCAAACGAAGTCAGATTGCAACGAAACATTTTGATGATTTTTCTGTACCAAAAGAAGACCTGGAAGCTTCGGAAGGAGGCCGGGAGCTGCACAAGGGCCCCACAAGCCAACAGGGGAGCTCCCAAAATACCCTAGGGGCACGCCCTGATGGCTTGTGCCTCCCTCAGGCGTCTCTCAATGCCCCTCTCTGGCCTATAAATTCTCTAATATTCAAAAAAACCAGGGGAGCTCCCGAAATACTTTTTCCACCACCGCAAGTCTCTGTTTCGACAGGAGCCCTGTACACCTCCGTTCTAGCACCCTGTGGGAGGGGAGATCAATCATGAAGGGCCTATTCATCAACCTTGCTTCCCTCACCATGATGTGTGAGTAGTTCACCATAGACCTATGGGTCCATAGGTAGTACCAAGATGGAAATTGATGACCCACAAGTATAGGGGATCTATCATAGTCCTTTCGAAAAGTAAGAGTGTCGAACCCAACGAGGAGCAGAAGGAAATGACAAGCGATTCTCAGTAAGGTATTCTCTGCAAGCACTAAAATTATCGGTAACAGACAGTTTTGTGATAAGATAATTCGTAAGAGGTAGAAAGTAACAATTGTAAAAAAGGTGTAGCAAGGTGGCCCAATCCTTTTTATAGCAAAGGACAAGCCTGGACAAATTCTTATATAAAGCAAGGCGCTCTCAAGGGTAATGTCAACAGTAATAACTCATGCTCGTCCACTTCCGAGTGGATATATGTGCCTAGATCATTCCCCAACACATGATGCTTGCCAAAAGATAAAGGCGAACTAGAGAAAGTGATGGGGATCACCATGACTCTTGCATAAAGGTAAGTACTAGAAAAATAAAAGTAACAAATAGGCCCTTCGCAGATGGAAGCACAGGTTGTCATGCACTTTTATAGTTGGATGCATAGTACCTTGATGCAAAAGAACGTCGCTTTATATTGCCCCTTGTGATAGAGAACTTTATTGTGTAGTCCATCGCTTTTATTTCTTCCCTATCACAAGTTCATATAAAGTTTATTTTCCTCACACTAACAGATCACACATATTTAGAGAGCAATTTTTTTATTGCCTACACCGATGACAACTTACTTGAAGGATCTTAATTAATCCATATGTAGGTATGGTGGACTCTCATGGCAAAACTGGGTTAAGGTTGTTTGGCTGCACAAGTAGTATCTCTACTTGGTGCGGGAGTTTTGGCTGATATGAGGTGGAAGCAAGCGAAACAAATTGAGGGATCTATAACAATATAACTTCTATTTGGAAATAAGCAAACATAAACCATTATGTTGTCTTCCTTGTCCAACGTCAACTTCTTAACATACAATATTTTAATGAGTGCTCACAATCATAGAAGATGTCCAAGATAATATATTTATATGTGAACATTTCTTTCTTCATTACTTCCTTTTAATTGCCCCAATGACCAACATCTATGTTTGTCAACCCACAACAGGTTTCAATCGACATACTTGTTATATGTGAAGTCATCACTCCCCATAAGATCATCATATATACTCTTTGCTTTTATTATATACTTCTTTCTACTTCATCTTTCTCAATATCAAGATCATACCAAACAAGCAAAGCCCTCAACTCAAAAGCACTTTTTATTATATAACTCTCGGACTTGCCTACATAGGAGGAATCATAAAGCAAAAACTCAAAACTAGAACACACGAAAACTTTGTTCTACTAGATCAAGATATAACCAAAAGGATTGAACTAACAAAAGATGATAAAAATAAAAATAAAGATGAAAATAAAAGATGTGATGATGATATTATACCGGGGCACCTCCCCCAAGCTTGGCGCAAGCCAAGGGGAGTGCCCATACCCATGTGCTTAGTTGTTGTGCTTCGGAGGAGGTGATGCTATATACTTGGCGATGATGCCCTTTAGAATGTGATTCTCCTCCTCAAGCTTGTAATTTTGCTGTCCGAGATCCATTATTTCCTTGTGAAGTTTTCCAGCGATGGTTAGTGCGCCCTTAACCCATGGGTGTTTCATTGCTGCGGGGGAAGAAGCAACTCTCCTTTTCATATTTTAATAAGTAAGAAATTTAGTATTGGAAGGGGTAAACAAATTCGGAATTGATGAGCTCTGAAGTTGTTCCAGCATGGCTCCAGGTTGGGGATGAGAGGTAACTTCTTGGTCTTCCTCCATTTCTTCTTCCGTAGCGTGCCCGAAGCAGTTCTCCCCGACCGACTCTTGTGAAGACATCTTGCTCTAAATTTGTTGCAAAACAGCCTAAAGAGAAAACAGGAGGTATTGTCGTGATACGAGAGACAAAACCTTCGGGAGATTATATAATGATTTTTTACCGACCCGAAGGAGTATACCACAAGAAAACGGAGTCTGTATGGTACACGAGGGGACCACAAGCCACAAGGACGTGCCCCCCGGCTTGTCGCCTCCTTGTGCGCTATTCGGACTACTTTAAATTTTCTTAATTTTTTAAATATTCCAAAATAGATAAAAATTGCCATTGAAAAACTTTTGCAGTCTATTTTCTTACGTACCACATAGCTATTCCTTTTCGGAGTCTAAAACATCCTTGTAAGTCTCCCTATTGTACTCCTCCGGAGTTATGGTATTGATGATATTGGTTTCAACATTTATGGGAGTACCTGAGATATATTGTTTGATTCTTTGACCGTTCACCACATTAGGGTTTGCGCATTTAGCTTTGTTAATCTTGATGGCACCGAAACGGTATACCTCCTCGATAACGTAAGGACCTTCCCATTTAGAGAGAAGTATTCCTGCAAAAAGTATTAAACAAGAATTGTAAAGAAAGACATGATCACCTACATTGAATTCACGCTTTTGTATCCTTCTATCATGCCATCTCTTAACCTTTTCTTTAAACAATTTGGCATTCTCGTAGGCTTGGGATCTCGATTCGTTGAGTGAGCTAATGTCAAATAACCTCTTCTCACCAGCAAGATTGAAATCATCATTGAACTCTTTGATTGCCCAATAAGCTTTATGTTCTTGCTCTAGAGGTAAGTGACATGCTTTACCATAAACCATCTTATACGGAGACATACCGATAGGGTTTTTGTAAGCAGTTCTATAAGCCCACAATGCATCATCAAGTTTCTTAAACCAATTCTTCCTAGATCTCTTAAAAGTCTTCCGCAAAATCAATTTAATTTTTCTATTTCTCAATTCTACTTGACCACTAGACTGAGGATGATAAGGAGATGCAATTCTATGATTAACATCGTATTAAGCTGTGGGGACCCCGACTCATAAGTCATGATCACCAAATGCATGTGTATAGAGATCCTAGAGATCAGTGATCACTGAAGACACAAAAGCTGAATAACAAGAGTCTTACATCCTCATTTAGCGTCTTACACAAATAAGGACCATGAAGGTCTAGTCTTACATAGGTAGGGCCACAAGGGCCTAAAACATAAACTCAACAAGCAGTGGAAATATTGATCGAAAGCGTGAACCCATGCCATCTGCCTTAAACCTACAGGCATTCTGTATGGGAAGTGTCCTAGTTCGCATGTTCGTCACCAATGAACTATTCACCATACTCCTGTTCTTCCATGCCTGGCCAATTAAATAACCAGTGACAAGACAATGAGTACTTTGAATGTACTCGCAAGCAACCCAAGTTGTGGAACAAGGTAATAATGATGCATAATATAGCACTAAATAGGTAATTTTCTGAAAGCTAATTTTGAATGCAATGACATGTTCAAGTAACTAGGTAAGCATGTACCAACAGTCGGCAGCTATCCATATGGACAAGTTATAGATATCATCATAAGTAAGGGTTGAACATCTCATGTTCATTCATCACATCAAGTCTTCAGACTTTTCTCAAGTATCATACTCCTGTCTCCCATACACACACGCACCAAGTTTTTGCGAAAACATCCGGACGCAATTTAAGAAAGACCTAAAACTGTCCATGACCGCGGACACAGCTATTCGAATAGTTTATAGTCTGTAGAGGTTGCACACTTTACCCACGAGACTCGGGGAACTTCGGTGTCATCCACGACTCGCGGTATATAACATACCCGCGGTAAGCACCCGAACAATGCCATTCCCCTGGCGATACTAAACAAAGAGTCCACTCGATTGGTACCCATCCCGCATGATGTACATCACTCTTAGCATCCATGTGGGGACCAACGGTGTGCCCAGTGTCTGTGAAGAAAATGCATGATCGTCCCTACCGGCACGACCCCGTATCGAGAGTGACCATGGCACTCCTGCCACTAGTAATGCGGGCTTCTTGCCAGTACCCACCAAAGTAATCAATAGAGCCCCGTCCCTTAAGGAGTATCGTGGTTGCGCATGTAAGGTTGGGATGGTCAGCAAACCTTAAAACTCTCCGTTTTCGAAAACACACCCTCAGCTTGTTCCGGTACACCACTTCTTTCTCAAGTGGCCACCCAACTCATCATCATCTCCCTCGGGCATTAGTGCACCCGACGGGGTTTTCGAAAAGTCTTTGAAATCATCTCATAATTTCCATAACCATGCATAATCCTGATCCCACTTGCGTAGCATCTATTAGCCTCCTATCTACACCCACTCGCATAATCCTCATAAGGCGGTAGGGTCATGCACGACGCAAGTATCAACGATAAAAGTGTCGGAAGCAACCCACCGAAGTGGTCACTACTCCACATGATCAAGTATATAAAAAGTAAAGTGCTATATGACATGCAATGGAAATGGTTTCTTAACGTGGTAAAAGGGCTGCTTGCCTAGCTCAACAAAGTCTTCGGGGTCTTCAAAATCTTTGGGTCCAACTTCCTCGTTAACAGTGCAATCTATCGTCGCGATTAATATTGATAAAAATAAGCATCACCCAAAAACAGAGCACACAAGATACTATAAAAAATGCTACCCTATTCTGATAAATACTAAAAACTATAATAAAATATTTGCTTAAGGTTTTGCTATGAAAAATATTTTTGGAAACTATTTAACAGAGGCAAAAATGTGCCAAAACAGGTTTTTAATCTAAATCAGTGCATAAAATATTTTCCACATTTTTCACAAATGGCACTATGAAATTCTATGGAATATTCTAGGATTTTAGGTGGAAAAATTATTCTCATTGGATTTTTATTTAATCCGGTGGAATTTGTGGAAATCAAACAGAAAAAGAAAAAGGAAAGGGTTCATGTGCCCTAGCCAAATGCCCAGCCGCACTAGGCCAACCGGCTAGGGCGGCCCAGGTGAGCTGCGGGCGCGCATAGGGCCAGGTTTGAACCTGACACGCGGGCCTCAGCATCAGCGAGAGGGAGGGAGAGGGAGAGGGGTGTGGGGATGATAGGTGGGGTCCACATGTCATCTCCTTCCTCTCGACAGGAAGGGGAGGGCGCTCACCGGCAGCAAAGGAGGGCATAGCAAGGGGAGCTGAGGCCAGGGATGGACTCAGGAGGCTACCGCTGTTCGGAAGGTGCCGGAGATGGTCGACGGGGAGGCATAGGTCGCCGGCGACGAGGTCCCGCGGTGGAGAAGCTTCAGAAGGAGGTCGCTGGGGCCATCCCATGTTGCAAAATGGACGGGGAGAAGGGGGAAATGCATCAGAGGGGTGAGGGAGGAGTAGTCGAGAAGAGGGAGGACCGGAGGGCTCTGTACCCGGAGATCAACGGCGGGGATGCCGTAGAGATTTCCGGCTCGATCCCGAGCACTCGAGCATGGGGAGGTCGAGCTAGGCTCCCGGACGGCGAGTGGAAGGGAGAGGAGGGATTCGGAGGGGAGAACGGGACGTGGGGAGGCCTTTTTATAGTCGCTCGGTGGTCCATCGAGCTCGGGTGCACTGCCGAGCTCGGGGCCGAGGCCAGGGTCGGGTAGAGGGGGTGAGGACGAGTCTACGACGTTCCTGGGGCTGGTCTAGGCCCAGGGGAGGGAAGATAGAGGGAGAGGAGCGCGCACATGTGAGGCTGCGGGTTGGCCGAGCCGAGCGGCGCTCGACACGCGTGGCAGGAGGGAGAGGGAGGAGGAGAGGGGAGGGCCCCGACAAGGTGGCGAGCCACGAACATCGAGGGCATCTCGAGTGACACGAGGGGGAGGCCCAAGGTGGTCGGGGTGCCCATTGGGCATCGGCTATAGTGCGGGAGCGCACTGTAGCACGCTCCAGAGCGTGCATATGGCTGGCATTGTTGTTGCCCGCGTGCTCTGGGGTTCCCACCTTGTCTAGTAATTCCTGGAGGGCTTGGAGATGCCCCTTGGATGCTATGGAGCTAGCGTGAGCTAGAGAGAAAATAAATGGGAGGGGAGAAGCTCCTGTCATGGTGAAACAAAGGGGTAAATGTGGGTTTTGCCCCACTTACCCAATGAACCTTGGCCAGAGAAAATTACTGGGGGTGAAAAGCAATGCCAGATAGCTGTGGTAAAAATTTGGAGGGAAGGGAAATAGTAAAAATGGTGAAAATAACTTTACCATTTCACCAGAAGGTGTTTTGATGGATGTTTGAGCAAGATAACTTTACCCACTTACTGTGATATTTAACAGGATCAAAGGGTGGGTAAAAATGAGATGGATCACCATATTTGAGCTCAAATGAGCAAAGTGGACAATAGAAACTTTGTGAACCCTAGAAACTAACATAATCAGGTTTCTGTAGATCCAATTATGCTAAGCTAATCCCCATGATGCACCACTTAATGTAGCGTCATTATTTGGTGATTAGGACCTGTCCACAATGTTTGGGTCAAGGTAAGAAAAATTCACAATGTAAAGTTGCTCAAATTTGAATCTGGATAGGGAGGGGTTTGGAATAGTTTGATGAATCAAATCATCTTGGATTGAGATGAAACTTTGCAAGATAATTACCTATGATAGTGTTGACTTGCTAGAATTTTCCTGGAATTTATTGAGAATATTTCTTTCAGAAATATCAAATATCCCAAAAGCTTGATTTGGATGGAAATGGTTTTGATGGGTTTTGCCCATGAATTTGAACATGACCATGTGTGAAACTCATATATATGGAAAATATATGTCCACTGAGTTTCCCTAAATTTTCTCAAATATTTTGAAAGCATTTAAATAATTTTTCCCTATGAAAAACCATTTCTGGTCTTAAGAAAAAGCCTTTAAATAAAATAGAAAATTAATGTTTAAAATTAATAAATGGTGGTTTCGGGAAGTCATATATATAGTAAGTTTGAATTAAAGCCTTTGGGGAGAAATAATCCACCCAAATTGAGGACTTGCAGTGCAAACCTCAATTCAGGGGTTTTTGAAGACTTAATTTGACTAAATCCTATTTGGTCAATGTAAAATTTGATAAAAATGGTTTTGGGCACTATTCACAGGGCATGATCATTGGGCAACAAGTTTGGGTCAAGTAAGATGAATATGGAGAGGGATAGAATCTAAGAGTGCCATACACAACAATCAAGAAGCAAGCAAGCAACAATTCAAAGAAGCAAAAAGCACTGAAAAAGTTTTAATTGGCTCCAAATTTTATAAATCGAAGCATAACAAGGTGATACAAACACAGGGTGTGATAGACCTACCCCCCTTACATAAATCTCGTCCCCGAGATTCCTAGGCTAAGCGCTAAAAAGATAAGGGAACTTGAATCTAAGATAGTCTTTACGCTCCCAGGTTGCTTCCGCTTTAGTGTGATTGCTCCATTGGACCTTGAAGTACTTGATGGTGCGGCTTCGGGTGCAACATTCTGCCTCATCCAGAATGCGGAGTGGCCTCTCACAATAAGTGTGGTATGGCTGAAGATCGATGGCTTGATCGTCGACGTTCTTGTAGAGGTCGGGGCGGTTGGGAACTTGGAGACACTTCCGGAGTTGTGACACCTGAAAGACGTTGTGCACATCCGCTAGCTCGAAAGGTAGCTCTAGCTGATAGGAAACTTCTCCACGCATAGAAGTGATCTGGAAGGGGCCGGTGTATCTTGGTGCAAGCTTCCCTTTGACATGGACACGCTTGGTTCCCTTAAGAGGCGTGACTCGGAGGTAGACATGGTCACCGACACAGAAACTCACTTCTCGGTAGTGGGAGTCGGCGCAGCTCTTCTGTCTTGACTTGGCAGTCTCAAGGTGCTCTCGGATGACTTGAACTTGCTCTTCTGCTTCATGGAGGATGTCTGGTCCATAGACTAACCCTTCTCCGGTCTTTGGCCAGTTGAGGGGAGCACGACACTTGCGTCCATACAACACCTCAAATGCTGCCATCTGAAGACTCGACTGGTAGCTGTTGTTGTAGGAGAACTCGGCGAATGGTAGGCAATCTTCCCACTTGGCTCCATACATCAAAACACAAGCATGGAGCATATCTTCGAGTATTTGATTTACTCATTCTGTCTGTCCGCCGGTCTGTGGGTGAAAACAGTGCTGAAGGAGAGCTTGGTGCCCATGGCTCCTTGAAACATCTTCCAGAACCTCGAGGTGAATTGGGTTCCTCGATCCAACACAATCACCTTAGGAACTCCGTGAAGGCTCACGATACGCTCGATGTAGAGGCTGGCTAGCTTGTTACCATCATAGGTGGTCTTGACGGAGTGAAATGGGCTACCTTAGTCAGGTGGTTGACAATGTCCCAAATAGAATCATGTCCCTTGCTTGACCTTGGTAATCCGGTGATGAAATCCATCCCGAACTTGTCCCACTTCCATTCAGGCACCTTGGGAGGTTGCAACAGCCTAGCAGGTCGCTGGTGCTCAGCTTTGACTCTCTGGCATATATCACACTTTGCGACAAAGGTGCCTATCTCCCGTTTCATGCCATGGCACTAGAACCTTGCCTTGAGGTCTTGATACATCTTGTTTCCTCCAGGATGGATGGAGTACGGAGTGTCATGAGTTTGTTGCAAGATCTCGTTCTTGAGCTCTTCATTGTTGGGTACGTAGATGCGATTCCCGAACCATACAACTCCTTGTTCACCCACTGAGAATCCTGGGGCCTTGCCTACCTTGATCTTCCTCTTGATGCCTTCAATGCTCCTGTGTCCCTTCTAGGCTTCCTTAATATCATCCATCAAGGTAGGCTTTGCTTCGAGGTTGGCGAGGAATCCAGGTACAACTAGTTCCAAACCGAAGATTTCAAGCTCTTCATATAGGGCGGGTAGCCTTTCCTTAATCATGGCATTCAAGGAACAAGCCTTTCTGCTTAAGGCATCTGCTACCACGTTGGACTTTCCGGGGTAGTATTGAACATCGAGGTCGTAATCCTTGATCAACTCCAACCATGTTCGTTGCCTCATGTTCAATTCCCTTTGGGTGAAAATATACTTCAAACTCTTGTGGTCTGTGTATATCTCACATCGCTTCCCCAGAAGGTAATGTCGCCATGTTTTCAAGGTGTGAACCACGGCTGCCAACTCAAGATCATGAGTTGCGTAGTTCTCTTCATGAGGTCGTAGCTGTCTGGATAGATATGCTACAACTCTGCCTTCTTGTATTAGAACACCTCCAAGCCTGATTCTCGATGCATCACAATATATCACAAACTCCTTGTGAATATCGGGGGTGGCCAAAACTGGGGCTGTGGTCAATCTCTTCTTGAGTTCCTGGAAGCTTTCCTCGCACTTAGCTATCCATTCGAACTTCTTGTCCTTCTTCAAAATCTGGGTCATGGGTCGGAGAATGCTCGAGAACCCTTCCACGAACTTGCAGTAATATCCCGCGAGTCCGAGGAAGCTCCTAACTTCATTCACGGTGGTTGGGGTTTGCCGTTCAGTCACGACTTCAATCTTGGCTAGATCCACTGACAATCCTTCTACAGTCAACACATGACCAAAGAATCCAACTTCATGTAGCCAAAATTCACACTAGCTGAACTTAGCATAAAGCTGGTGCTCTCGAAGCTTGTCTAGGACCAATCACAAGTGTTGCCCATGCTCTTCTTCAGACTTGGAGAATACGAGTATATCATCAATGAAGACGACAACGAACTTGTCCAAGTACTCCATGAAGACTTTATTCGTGAGGTACATGAAGTAGGCAGGGGCATTGGTTAACCCAAAAGTCATGACCGTGTATTCATACAGGCCATACCTGGTTACAAATGCCATTTTCGGAATGTCTTGCGGTCTGATCTTTAGCTGGTAGTACCCAGACTTGAGGTCGATCTTGGAAAACACCTCGGCTCCATTCAACTAGTCAAACAGGTCTTCAATCTTGGGGAGTGGGTACTTGTTCTTTATTGTGACTTAATTGAGAGAACGCTGATCGACACAGAGTCTGATAGTTCCGTCCCTCTTTGACACAAATTGGACAGGTGATCCCCAAGGAGAGCCACTTGGGCGAATAAATCCTTTTCTGAACTGGTCTGCTAGTTGCTTCTTCAATTAAGCCAACTCTTCGGATCCCATCCTGTAGGCCTTCTTATAGATGGGCCTTGATCAGGGCATAAGCTCAATGATGAACTCAGTGTCATGGCCAGGAGGCATTCCGGGCACCTCATCAGGAAACACATCCGGGTACTCACATACCACTGGCACTTGATCCAACTCAACTCCCGATTGATAGTTAGCCTGAGGGGCTTGAGTGGAGGCAGGGTTGGGAACATACTTGACTTCCACTCGTTGTCTATTGGTCATGGTAACTACGTCTGACAACCCAAGTGTTGTCCCTTCCTTTTATGGCATGTAACCCCATTGTATGAACCTTGTGTCATGATCTATGTATGAATTGCACCTTGTCATCCATGTGTGGTTTGCATTCATGCATCATTTCATCATGCATCATTTTCATTCATCTTTCCATGTTGGGTTTCATGTGCCTTTGTATGATGTGGTGGTTGTGAGTGGGTCTTGTGTGGTGTTGGTGCTTGAGTGTGGTTGGAGTCATGTGTGCACCTCTTCTTCTTCCCCTCTCTAATTCCTTCTCAACATCCCCTTTCTAATCCCCCTCTCTTCTTTTAATTTTATGATCAGAACTAAGTTGTTTCTAACATTGTTTAAAAATGTTCAAGAGGTAGCCCTATTCATTTTAATAATTTAGGGAGTGCTCCTTTTGTTGTTTGGGGTTTGTTTGTATCTGTGTTTAAATAAAATAGGGGGTGCTTATTTCAATAATAATAAAATTACTTGTCCAATAAATCAACGTGACATTTTTTAAATCAGAGCATGTTTTTACCTCCTCAAAAGTATTTTGTTTTTCTCTAAAACCTTTCAACATGCTCTGGGGATTTATTTAGTGTGGCTGGTTTTATAAAAATGGAAAACCCCCCTTTTTCTGTTTTGGCTGAGAGAGAGAGGCAGGTGGGTCTTGTCTCTCCTGCGGACCAGCCCATAGTGGACAGACATCCACCTGCTCCCGTCGCCTCTGCCGTCAGTCTTCAGAGAGGAGAGCATGTCGCCGTCGCCGTTGCCGTCTCTCTCATCGCTTATATAGCCCCCTCGGCGTGCGTGCCATCCCCCTAGGGTTCCTCTCCCTCCTCGCACTGTCGCTCCCTCCTATCCTCCTCTCTGTCCCTGGCAAGGTAAAGTTCAGAGGGTTTAGAGTTTGTGTGCGGTGAGGTTCAGAGGTGTGCTCGCCGCCGTGGGAGCTTCTCCGGCGAGCCTCTCGAGCCGGAGGTCGTCGGGATCGTGTCGCCGTTGCCGTTTTCCTCCTCGACATCCTCTACATCCCCGAGGGATGCCAAGGCCGCGCCCTGCTTCTTCTTCCTCCCCTCCGGCCGAGCTCCTCCGCCGCGTCAATTCCCCGTCGTCACGCGTCCTCGATCTTGATTTGCTGCGTGATCAGCTTCCGGTGAGCTCCCCGTCCCTCCTCGCCAGTTCCCGAGCCTGCTAGCCCCATGTAGGTGTGTGTGTGTTCGTTAGGTGCGTTCCGCCGCCATCGGACCTCGTCTCCGACGAGTGCACCGTCGAGCTGATGCATCCGGGCATGGCGTGCGGGTTCCTGCTCTCACAGAGGTTCCGTTTTCGCTCCGCCCCGTCCAATTTCGTGTATGGGTCGCCGTCGCGAGTGCCGTGTGCAGTCGCCACTGTGTCGGTCTGTTGTCATTGCCGGTGGCGTTCTCGCAGGTGTTGGGTGCCTGTGAGTGTGTGCGCATGTGCACAGAGTAGCAGTGAGTCCAGCCAGGGCCTTCGCCGCTCATTTGGTCACCAGAGTCAGCCGTAGCTCGCCGCCGTTTGCTCTGTCGCGCAGCGTGCAGCTTCAGTTTCGTCGGAGTAGAAGATGAGCATGTGTGTGTATTAGATATGCAGAGGTCTCCCTCTGTTAACGTCCGTGGCCGTAGCAGAGTGGTGAGGGTGCAGGGGAGATGACCATCAATTCCTGGGTTCGAGCCTAGACTCCCCCCTGTTTTTGCTATTTGTTTTGTTTTCTTTCTTTTGATTCTTTTGTTTATTTCTTTCTAGACATGTATATGTGTGTGGTTGCATACCAGGAGGTGTTTCCTTTATTTATTTTTCTTCCCTGTCATGTGTGTATGTATGTTTAGTGTGTGTGTATATGTGCATATGGGCATACACATATATGTGGTGTGTGGTGCACTTGTATGTGTGTATGCATGAGAGAATATGTGCATGTGTAGGTTTTTGTGTATAGGAGTGTGTGAGTATGTGCATGTGAGGATCACATATGCTTGTGCTAGTGTGTATGTTATGTGGTGTGGGTGTGTGTGCCTATGCACACATGCTTGTGTGTGTGTTGGTGCATGCACATGTGTGTGTTGTTGAGTGTGTGTGTGTGTGTGATCATCTACATATGCACATGCATATATGCATTGAGAATATATGTATCTATATGTGGTGGATGACCACCCACACACATGAGTTGTCTCATGAGTGAAGTGCCTTGTGCACTTGTGTGTGGTGAGTGTGTGTAGGGGACTAGTGGGTTTCACACTTGTCATACCCCTCTGGTGATTATGCTTGTTATGTAGGAATTGCTAGCAATTGTCAATATGATTATGTCCTTTATGTGCATTTCCTATCTCGAGTAAATTATGCCATGAATATAAGTAGGTAGTTTAGCTATTTGTTTGTGCCTTGTTGTTTCACATGAGCATATGAGTATGACCCATGGTTTTGGGGTAGAAAGAGCCAATGAATCCATTGGAACTCTCAGATTTCACTTTTGAGCAAGTTCATAAATCTGTCATTTTAGATGAGATGTCATTTTGTCATTTTTGCATGATTTAATCCATGCTTGATTTGGGACATGTGCCAACTAGGAAGTGCTGGTATTTGGTATCTAGTATGCCTTGGTATTTTTGTTTAAACCGAGAATCACCCAACTAAGTGGGAACCATGCTATTAAGTTGCCTACTTGATGTTTCTGTTTCAGCATGCTAAAAATTTCTAAGACTGAGAATCTGCTGTTATGTAATTGCCATGTAGAGTGGATGGTATCTACTGATGTGTTGTGAATTTGAGCATATTCAGTGCTAGTCTTTTGTACTAGATATTGCCTTCTACCATCCTGTTAATTTCCATGACAATTGGATCTGTCTAGCATAATTAACTACTGCTGTCAACTTGCTACTTTATAATCGCAGATTCCAGAAAACTAGAATTTTCACCAAGTCCCAGAAAACTGTTTCATCATGTCAACTTGATTGCTTCATGCTTATTGATGTGTGCCTCATTTGTTGATTGTGTACTTGGATAAGTTGATGTGGGTGTTGAGTAGGTTCTGTCCATGTCTTGTTTGTGGCAGTAGGGTTCCTGTAGCTCAAGTTGTGAGCTGTAGAATTTGCTATGTTGCTGTTTTGTGGCAGATTGTGGGTTTTATTGTTTTGTGACTTGTGGGAGCTATGCTCCATGGAATTGAATGATTCTTGAGGCTATTGTGATTGGTTTTTCATCACCTATCCATTGGCTACCTTGGAATGCCAAGAATTAGCCCATGGCTTGGTGGTCTTGTGATTTTGCCTCTGTACCTTGTCGTGAGCGTATCGCGAGAACCGTAACTCCGTTTCTTGCGTTCTTTAGATGCATTTATATCGATTTTGCATGATGCATCCATATTTGCCATGATAATGGATGTTTAAATAACTTAACATGAGGTTCTGTCCAGATTCATTAATGAACAAACTTTGCATGTGAAACATGACTAGTTTTGGATTGCCATGTTAATTCTTCATAAATGAATCATGCCTCATCTTGATTGTGCATTGCACCGTGGTTGAATGTTTATTGTTTCTGTTTCGCTTGGGTAGACGCGAGTGTTGATAGTGAGTACGAGGACCCAGGAGAGTACCACTACGAGGATCCCGCTACTTGTTCCGCTGAAGAACCAACAGGCAAGATGATCGTACCCGGATCCCGATACTATTTTTTCTTGCTAGTTTCTCGCTCTTATTGTTACAATAGAGCTACCTAACACTTGATATCAGCCTCCTAATTACCATGACATCCTCTAACCTCCACATCCTAGCAAACCTTTAATTGGCTAAGTTACCGCTGCTCAGCCCCTCTTATAGCATTCTTAGTTGTAGGTGCAGGTTTTTCCATGTGATAACATGGATTTGGATATCACAATATTATATGTTGTTTAATTTAATGCACATATATATATCTTGGTATTGGTGGAAGGCTTGGCCTTTTGCTGAGTGATTTGTTCCGCTGTTACCGCCATTAGTTGCTTGTTACCGGTGTTATGTTTTCCATATTTTGCGCTCCTAACATGCTCGGGGTTGTTATGGGGACCCCCTTGTTCATTCAGTTGAGATTAAAACTTGTCTGGCGAGACCCAACTTTGGTACTACATTTTCAAATAACTTAATAAAACTTGCATAGGGCTTTGCAACCCCGTGGATAATTAATCAACAACTCGGGCCAGTGCTCCTCATGAGTGTTGGTCCAAACTAGAGCACCGTGCGGGGCCAACCCAGGGCAACTCGGGAGATTTCTATCAGGCCACCGGACGCTTTGCTTATACGTCATGTTCTAAGAACGAGATACGCGGCTCTTATCGGGTTCGTCAACACGTCGGGAGGTCTTGCTGGATTTGTTTTACCTTTATCGAGTGTCTTGCGTGTGGAGTCTGACTTTCTTCGGGTTTTGTCGAGGTGTTGGAATACCTTTGGAATTACCTATGATGACCGCGAGATCCATGGTCAAGGCTATTCCCGCTGAGTGTGGTTAATTTGTGATGGATTAGTTGGAGCACCCCTGCAGGGTTAAATCTTTCGGAAAGCCGTGCCCGCGGTTATGTGGCAACTTGGATATTTGTTTAACACCCGGTTATGGTTAACTTGAAGTAAACTCTAATTAAAATGCACCAACTGTGTGAGTAACCATGATCGTCTCTGCTCGTGAACATGATCCGAGAGAGAACACGGTGGGGTTATGATTGACGTAAGTAAGTGTTCAGGATCTCATAGGGATCATACTAGATTCGATCGTTCATCGTAGGCCACTCATATTATTTTCATGTTGCGTAAGTTAGCCACCATAAATGCTTAGTGCTGCTGCAAACTAAACACGTACCCCATCCCAACCTTTAAGATGGAATAGTCTCGGTACCCGAGCACATGATAGCTGAGTCCTTTGTGGCTCATAGTTTACTACAACAACTCCAGGTACAGGTTCAGATGAGTTCGTGCAGGATGATCTTACCCAGCTCCAATGGGAATATGATGAGGAAAGAGGCAGGATGTACGTGACGTATCCGGATGAGTAGAGGACCTGGTCGCGATCTTTGGGATGGCTTGATAGTATCTTTTGCATCAGTTTTATCGTTTGATTTCGTCCGTAGCCGGACCCTATGTTCAACATGATGATATGAATTTGAGTGACATTGTAAGTTAGCATGTGGCGAGTGTAAGCCAATCTTATATACTCATCTCTTTCAGTATTGTATGATGTGATGATACTATCTTGCTAACGGCAAGATGCGCATCTATCGCTTGCGAGGACCTCGTGCCTTAAAATGGATAGGTGCGCATCTTGGGCATGACACTATCTTCTTGGCACAGTATAACATGCCTTGGTGCTTGGTTAACCAATTCATGCCAAGGATGTCGTCCAATCCTGGTGAATCCAGAACTATGATGTCTGATAGGAAGTCTACCCCATTGATGTCAATCTTCACTCCTTTGCACCCTATCCCGGACTTCATAACTAAACCCGGGATTTGTATCAACATACTACTACCCAGGGGTGTAGGTTTCATGCCACTCTCTAATGCAAACTTTTGGGAGACTAAAGAATGCAAAGATCCACAATCAAACAGTACTTTTACTAGGGTTGAGTTGACAAGGAACATACTCAGTATGACGTCCGGGTCTTCCTAGGCTTCCTCAGCAGTGACGTGGTTCACATGACCCTTGCCATTGTTGGGCTGGTTGCAGGGAGTGGGGTTCCTTGGGGGTGCTCCACGGCCTTGACCTTGGTTTGGTGCATTGGGGCGTGGTGCATCTGGCATCTTGTTGGGACACAGCCTAGAGATGTGTCCTGACTGACCACATCCAAAGCAAGCGACTTGCCCAGGGTTGTTGTTTTAGTTTCTACCACCGTTGTTTTTATTGGGGTTGTTGTAAGCTGGCCTGGAATTGGCATACTGCTGAGGCTGGTAGCTCGGACGAGGCGCAGGAGGTCTAGCCTGCTGTGGCTGATAGGTTGGCTTGGCTAGGGCTGGCTGCCAGGGCGAGGCTTCTGGTTGCTGGAGCTACCCTTGCTAATCATCTTGCGCTTGCGAGTGTCTTCTATGGCACGACGCTTGTCTTATAGCATGAGGGCCTTGTTTACCAGGTCGAAGAAGGTACGACAGTCACAGAAGAAGAGCTGATACTACAGGGTCTGTTGAAGTCCTTCCATGAAGTGCTCCTTCTTGGCAGCCTCCGTGTTGACATCTTCAGGTGCATACCTTGATAGCAGGTTGAACTTCTGCAGGTACGCATTGACAGAGCCACTTCCTTGCTTCAGCGCTCGAAATTCTCTCTTCTTGATATACATGATCCCAGAAGGAATATGGGGAGTGCAAAATCCTTCCTTGAAGTCATTCCAAGTTATCACACGTTCACCTTGCATAACCTTGAATCCATCCCACCAAGCTCGGGCGGTACCTCCGAGGCAATGACAAGCATAAAGCACCTTCTCACAGTCCTCATTGCAATTGACTAGTGCAAGGAGGTCCTCGATGGTGCGGATCCAGTCGTTAGCATCCAGAGGTTCAACAGTCTCGGTGAAGGTTGGGGGCGAATTCCTCATGAACTCAGACAGAGTGGAGCGGCCATTGCCTTTCCTGCCTTGCTGCTGGTTGTTCACAAGGGCCTGAGCCATCTGTTGAATGTCAGCATTCTTGGCTTGGCGTTCCTCCCGGAGAACTTGGAGAAACTGAGCTATGGTCATGTTCTCCGGTGGAGGTGGTGGCAGGGGAATGTCGCCTTGTGGCTGCTCCTAGTGTCCTCCAGTGTGAGCAGGCCCACCGGCTCCCTATTTCTGGCTTGAGTTGCCGGCTTCAGGGTTGGTGAGGGAGCTGTTGCGGGTAGCAGTCACCATCCTGTTTGGAGCAGCCAAGTCAAACAACTAGGGTGGACGAGAGGAATAGCAACAATGGGAAAGCACGCCTAAGGGGGTTGGTCGAGTGCAAGTGTGTTAAAACAAAGGTTGAGAGACCAACACATATATTAAGATAAGATAGACGATGGAGTCACTTACATGTTGCCTCAGGAAAAAAGCACGACTTGCATCAGAACATAAACAACGAAACAATCAACAAGCACACATGGTTTCATATCAACCATTACACGGACTCGACTTCGCATGAGGGGTACATGACTGATCCTACCCTAAGGGTTCTCGGACTCAGGTGGTGGGGTGCTCAGTCTCGTAGTCACACTCCTCTAGGTCTTCCTCTTGTTCATCATCTGAACGGGCATCACTCCCGGTCGAAGGGTCGGGGAGCGAGGAGGTCCATCCTGACGACGCTTCGTCGGTGGGTCGGTGCAGAGCTCACGGTACTCTTTCTCACTCATGCGATGACGACGTGTAGGTGCATCCCTATCTGGGGGTACTCCTCCTCTGTAAGCGACAACTGGTCGTCCCTCAGGGGCTCCATCCTACTTGATCTTGTTTGGTTTCGTCTTGGCTTGTCGAAGTAGCTGTCGGGTGTGGTGAAGTTCCTCGCGGAGCTTCACTGACTCCTTAATCAAGTGGTGAACCAGACTGTCGGCAGAGAGGTTGAAGTAGGTCTAGAACCTAAGTGTTGTACCATCCTCCTGGGTCGGAAGCAGTGTCCAACTCTCCCCAAGATCATCCTTTCTTAAGGGAAGGTAGCAAGTAGTCGGCTCATCAGCCATCTCTGGAATGATGTCTCGTAGGTGAAGATGTGCCTTGCGTGCGGCTGACTCGACTGCGAGTATAATGGTCTCCATTCGTGGTCCTTCAAAGAACCAACTGGTTAGGGTGTCGTTTGCCTTCACGACCACATCCACGTGGTACTCCTTCGTGACGACATTGACCCAGTGCTCATGATAGAGGAAAACGGGTGGTTGGCGAAACTGGCACTTCTCCAGGCTATCCCTAAGGAGTAAGATAAAGCCGGATGTCAGGAAGGCTTTAGGTACGATGGCCATCTACAAAGGTTTGAAGGGAGGAGAGTTAGCAGAGTGTTATGGGAAGAATAGAAGAGGTAATTATTGCAGAATTTCTAAGTATAGGTGCTACCTGGAATTTTTATAACGGTTTTATCCTAACTAATGTGCATGCTAACTAAGGGCTTCCTACAGTCAACTTGGCTCTGATAACAGCTCTGTGGGCACCCCGACTCATAAGTCGTGATCACCAAATGCACATGTAGAGTGATCCCCGAGATCAATGCTCACTGAACACACATAAGCTGAATAACAAGAGTCTTACATCCTCATTTAGCGTCTTACACAAATAAAGACCATGAAGGTCTAGTCTTACATAGGCAGGGCCAGAAGGACCTAAAAGATAAACTCAACAAGAAGTGGAAATCTTGATCGAAAGCATGAACCCATGCCATCTGCCTTAAACCTACAGGCATTCTGACTGGGAAGCATCCTAGTTCGCATGTTCGTCACCAACAAACTCTTCACCATACTCTTGTTCCTCCATGCATGTGCAATTAAATAACCAGTGGCAAGCCAATGAGTACTTTGAATGAACTCGCAAGCAACCCAAGTTGTGGAACAAGGTAATAATGATGCATAATGTATCACTAAATAGGTAATTTGCGGAAAGCTAATTTTGAATGCAATGACATGATCAAGTAAATAGGTAAGCATGTATCAACAGTCGGCAGCTATCCATATGAACAAGTTACAAATATCATCATAAGCAAGGGTTGAACATCTCATGTTCATTCATCACATCAAATCTTCAGACTTGTCTCCAGTATCATACTCCTCTCTCCCGTACACACACGCACAAGTTTTTGCGAAAACATCCGGACATAGTTTAAGAAGGACCTCCAATTGTCCATGACTATGGACACGGCTATTCGAATAGTTTTACACTCTACAAAGGTTGCACACTTTACCCACGAGACTCGGGGAACTTCCGTTTCACCCATGACTCATGGTATATAACATACCCGAGGTAACCACCCGAACAATGCCTTTCCCCTGGCAATACTAAACAAAGAGTCCACTCGATTGGTACCCAGCCTACATAATGTACATCACTCGTAGCATCCATGCAGGGACCAACGGTGTGCTCGGTGCCTGTGAAGACAATGCATGATCATCCATACCGGCACAACCCCATATCGAGAGTGACCACGCCACTCCCGCCACTAGTAATGCGGCTCCTTTCCAGTACCCACCAAAGTAATCAACAACGCCCCGTCCCATAAGGGTATCATGGTTGCGCATGTAAGGTTGGGATGGTCAGCAGATCTTAAAACTCTCCATTTTCGAAAACACACCCTCAACTTGTTCCGGTACACCACTTCTTTCTCAACTGGCCACCTAAGTCACCATCATCTCCCTCGGGCACTAGTGGCACCCGACGGGGTTTTCGAAAAGTCTTTGAAATCATCTCTTTATTTCCATCACCATGCATAAACCCGATCCCACTTGCGTAGCATCTATTAGCATCCTATCTACACCCACCTGCATAACCCTCATAAGGTGGTAGGGTCATGCACGATGCAAGTGTCAATGGTAAAAGTGTCGGAAGCAACCCACCGAAGTGGTCACTACTCCACACGATCAAGTATATCAAAAGTAAAGTGCTATATGACATGCAATGAAAATGGTTTATTAACATGGTCAAAGGGTTCCTTGCCTGGCTCAATAATGTCTTCGGGGTCTTTGAAATCTTAGGGTCCAACTTCCTCGTCAATAGCGCAATCTATCGTCGCGATAAATATTGATAAAAAATAAGTATCACCCAAAAACAGAGCACACAAGATACAATAAAAAATGCTACCCTATTCTTATAAATACTAAAAACTATAATAAAAATATTTTCTTAAGGTTTTGCTATGAAAAATATTTTTGAAAACTATTTGACAGAGGCAAAAAGGTGCCAAAATAGGTTTTTAATTCAAGTCAGTGCATAAAAAGTTTTCCACATTTTTCACAAATGGCACTATTAAATTCTATGGAATATTCTAGGATTTTAGGTGGAAAAATTATGGTCATTGGATTTTTATTTAATTCTGTGGAATTTTTGGAAATCAAACAGAAAAAGAAAAAGAAAAGGGTTCCTGTGCCCTGGCCAAATGCCCAGCCGCACTGGGCCAACCGGCCAGGCCAACCCAGCAGAGCTGCGGGCGCGCGCACGGCCTGGTTTGAACCTGACGCGCGAGCCCCAGCATCAGCGACATAGAGGGAGAGGGATATGGGTGTTGGGATGACAGGTGGGGGCCACCTGTCTTCTCCTTCCTCTTGACAGGAAGGGGAGGGTGCTCACCGGCAGCGAAGGAGGGCACAGCGAGGGCAGCTGATGACAGGGATGGACTCAAGAGGCTGTCGTCGTTTGGGAGGTGCCGGAGATGGTCGACAGGGAGGCATAGGTCACCAGTGACGAGGTCCCGCGGCGGAGAAGCTTTGGAAGGAGGTCGCTGGGGCCGTCCCGTTCTGCAAAATGGATGGGGAGAAGGGGGACATGCATCACAGGGGTGAGGGAGGAGCAACCGAAGAAGAGGGAGCACTGGAGGGGCTCTGTACCCGAAGATCAACGGTGACAATGCCACAGAGAGTCTCGGCTCGATCCCGATCACTCGAGAACGGGGAGGTCGAGTTGGGCTCCCGGAGGGCAAGCGGAAGGGATAGGAGGTATTCGGAGGGGAGAACGGGACGCGGGGAAGCCCTTTTATAGGTGCCCGGTGGTCCACCGAGCTCGGGTGCGCCGGCGAGCTCGGGGCCGAGGCCAAGGTCAGGTAGAGGGGGTGATGGCGAGTCTGCGGCGTTCCTGGGGCTGGTCTAGGCCCAGGGGATCGAAGAGAGAGGGAGAGGAGCGCGCGCGTGTGAGGCTGTAGGTTGGCCGAGCCGGGCGGCGCTCGGCATGCACAAGAGGAGGGAGAAGGAGTGGCCCGACAGGTGGCATGCCATAGACGCCGAGGGCGTCTTAGGGGACACGAGGGGGAGGCCCAAGGTGGTCGGGGGCGCCAATTGGGCAGCGGCTACAGTACGGGAGTGCACTGTAGCGCGCTCTAGAGCATGCATATGGCCGGCATTGCCGTTGCCCTCATGTTCTGGGGTGCCCCACCTTGTTTAGTAGTTCCTGGAGGGACTGGAGATGCCCCTTGGATGCTATGGAGCTAGGGTGATCTAGGTAGAAAAGAAATGGGAGGGGGAAGCTCCTGCCATTATTAAACAGAGGGGTAAATGTGGGTTTTGCCCCACTTACCCAATGAACCTTGGCTAGAGAAAATTACTAGGGGTGAAAAGAAATGCTAGATAGGTGTGGTAAAAATTTGGAGGCAAGGGAAATAGTAAAAATTGTGAAGACACTAACTTTACCATTTCACGAGAAGGTGTTTGATGGATGTTTGGGAAACATAACTTTACCCACTTACTATGATATTTAACAGGATCAAAGGGTGCGTAAAAATGAGGTGGATCACCAGATCTGAGCTCAAATGAGCAAAGTTGACAATAGAAACTTTGTGAACAAAGATAAATTTACCCACTTGTTGTGATATTTAACAGGATCAAAGGGTGGGTAAAAATGAGATGGATCACCAGATCTGAGCTCAAATGAGCAAAGTTGACAATAGAAACTTTGTGAACCCTAGAAACTAACAGAATTAGGTTTCTATAGATCCAATTATGCTAAGCTAATCCCCTTGATTCACCACTTAGCTTAGCATTATTATTTGGTGATTAGAACATGTCCACAAAGTTTGGGGTCAAGGGAAGAAACTTCACAACGTAAAGTTGCTCAAATTTGAATCTGTACAGGGAGGGGTTTGCAATAGTTTGATAAACCAAATTGCCTTGGATTGAGATGAAACTTTTCAAGATCATCACCTATGATAGTGTTGACTTGCTGGAATTTTGCTGGAACTTATTGAGAATATTTCTTTTTGAAATATTCCAAAAGCTTGATTTGGACAGCAAGGGTTTTGAGGGGTTTTGCCCATGAATTTGAACATGACCATGTGTGAAACTCATATATATGGAAAATATATGTCCACTGAGTTTCCCTAAATTTTCTCAAATATTTTTAAAGCATTTAAATAATTTTTCCCTATGAAAAACCATTTATGTTCTTAAGAAAAATCCTTTAAATAAAATATAAAAATAATCTTTAAAATTAATAAATGGTAGTTTTGGGAAGTCATATATATAGTAGGTTTGAATTAAAGCCTTTGGGGAGAAAGAATCCACCCAATTTGAGGACTTCGAGTGCAAACCTCAATTCAGGGGGTTTTGGAGACTTAATTTGAATAAATCCTATTTGGTCAAAATAAAATTTGATAAAAATGGTTTGGGCACTATTCACATGGCATGATCATTGGGCAAGAAGTTTGGGTCAGGGAAGATGAATATGGAGAGGGATAGAATCTAAGAGTGCCATACACAACAATCAACAAGCAAGAAAGCAACAATTCAAACAAGCAACAAGCACTAAAAAAGTTTTAATTGCCTCCAAATTTTATAAATCCAAGCATAACATGGTGATACAAACACAGGGTGTGACATTAGCGAGCAATTTACGAAAAGCACCATGAATAAAGTGTGAACCACCATCAGTCATCAAATATCTAGGGACTACAAATCTAGGGAAAATAACTTCTTTAAGCATTTTAATAGAAGTGTTATGATCAGCGCTACTAGTTGGAATAGCTTCTACCCACTTAGTAACATAATCAACAACAACCAGAATAAGCGTATACCCGTCAGATTGTGGAAAATGTCCCATATAATCAAAACCCGAAACATCAAATGGTTCAATAACAAGAGAGTAATTCATAGGCATTTCCTGACGTCTACTAATATTACCAATTCTTTGACATTCATCACAAGACAAGACAAACTTATGAGCATCCTTGAAGAGAGTAGGGCAATAAAACCCATATTGTAGTACCTTATGTGCAGTTCTATCTCCAGCATGGTGTCCTCCATAGGCTTCGGAGTGGCACTTGCGTAAGATCTGTTCATGTTCATGCTTAGGTACACAATGTATAATAATACCATCTACTCCTTCTTTTTAAAGGTGTGGATCATCCCAAAAGTAATGCCTTAAATCATAGAAGAACTTTTTCTTTTGTTGGTATGTGAAAGTAGGCGGTATAAATTGAGCAACAATGTAATTGGCATCATCAGCATACCATTCAGCATTGTGTGAAGCATTTAATAGAGCTAATAGTTCATCAGGGAAGCTATCATCAATAGGTAGTGGGTCATCAAGAACATTTTCTAACCTAGACAAGTTATCTCCACGGGGTTATCAACACCCTTTCTATCAATGATATGCAAATCAAATTCTTGTACTAGAAGGACCCACCTAATAAGCCTAGGTTTAGCATCTTTCTTCTCCATAAGGTACTTAATAGCAGCATGGTCAGTGTGAACAGTTACTTTGGAATCAATAATATAAGTTCTAAACTTATCACAAGCAAACACGACTCCTAAAAATTCCTTTTCAGTAGTAGCATAGTTTCTTTGAGCATTGTCTAGAGTTTTACTAGCATAATGGATAAAATTTAATTTCTTATTGACTCTTTGTCCTAAAACAACACAAACAACATAATCACTAGCAGCAAACATAATTTCAAAGGGTAGGTTCCAGTCGGGTGGTTGAACAATAGGTGCGGTAATCAAGGCATTCTTAAGAATTTCAAATGCTTCTACACAATCATCATCAAAAACAAATGGAACATCTTTTTGCAAAATATTTGTGAGAGGCCTAGAAATCTTAGAGAAATCTTTGATAAACCTCCTATAGAAACGAGCATGACCAAGGAAATTTCTTATACCTTTGATATCCGTAGGGCACGGCATTTTTTCAATAGCATCTACTTTAGCTTTATCAACTTCAATACCTCTTTTTGAGATCTTCTGCCCCAAGACAATACCTTCATTAACCATAAAGTGGCACTTTCCCAAATTCAAGACAAGATTAGTTTCTTCACATCACTGCAAAACTCGGTCAAGGTTGCTCAAACAATCATCAAATGAAGTTCCGTAAAGGGAAAAATCATCCATGAAAACCTCAAGAATCTTTTCACAAAATTCAGAGAATATAACCATCATACATCTCTGAAAGGTAGCAGGTGCATTGCATAAACCAAAAGGCATATGTTTATAAGCAAAGGTACTGAAAGGGAAAGTAAAAGTGGTTTTTTCTTGACCCTCTCTTGATACAGGTATTTGAGAGAAACCAGAGTAACCATCTAGAAAGCAAAAATGTGTATGTTTGGATAGTCTTTCTAGCATTTGATCAATAAAAGGTAAAGGGTAATGATCTTTCTTAGAAGCTTTATTTAGTTTTCTAAAATCAATTACCATTCTATAACCTATAACGATTCTTTGCGGGATCAATTCATTTTTATCATTAGGAACAATGGTAATACCTCCCTTCTTAGGGACACAATGGATGGGGCTAACCCATCTACTATCAGCAACAGGATAAATTATACCTACCTCTAGAAGCTTTAGTATTTCTTTCCTTACCACTTCTTTCATCTTAGGGTTCAATCGGTGTTGGTGATCAATAACTGGTTTGGCATCAGGCTCCATATTAATTTTATTTTGACATAGAGTGGGACTAATGCCCTTAAGATCATCAAGAGTATAACCAATAGCAACACGGTTCTTCCTCAAAATTTTCAATAATGTCTTTTCTTCATGCTCTAAAAGGTTAGCACTAATAATAACAAGATATATATCCTTTTCGTCATGATAAGCATATTTCAACGTCTCGGGTAATTGTTTGAGATCAAACACGGGATCGCCCTTGGATGGAGGAGGATCCCCAAGTATTTCAATAGGTAAGTTGTGTTTCAAAATAGACTGCTGATCAAAGAAATTTTTATCTATTTCATTCCTCTCATTCATATGCATATCATTTTCATGGTCTAGCAAATATTGTTCTAAAGGATCAGTAGGCGGCACAACAATAGAAGCAAGACCAATAATTTCATCTTTACTAGGCAATTCTTTGTCATGGGGTTGTCTACGAAATTTAGAGAAATTGAACTCATGAGACACATCCCCAAAACTCACAGTAACTGTTTCTTTTTCACAATCAATCCTAGCATTAACAGTATTCAAGAAGGGCCTGCCAAATATAATGGGAAAAAACTCATCTTGTGGGGAACCAAGAACAAGAAAATCAGTAGGATATTTTATATTCCCACACAAGACTTCAACATCTCTAACAATCCCCATTGGTGCAATAGTGTCTCTATTAGCAAGCTTAATAGTAACATCAATTTCCTCTAGTTCAACTGGTGCAATATCATGCATGATTTCTTTGTATAAGGAAAAGGGAATTGCACTTATGCTAGAACACATATCACACAAGCCATGATAACAATGATCTCCTATTTTAACAGAAACAACGTGCACGTCGGCAACTGGTCTATGTTTACTCTTAGTATCAGGTCTAGCGATTCTTGCTGCTTCATCACAGAAATGAATAACATGCCCACCAATATTATCAACCAAGAGATCTTTAACCCTATAAATACTAGGTTCAACTTTCATTTGTTCTGGGGGTGTAGGTGTTCTAATAGAACTCTTATGAGACACAATTGAAGCTTTAGCATGTTCTTTTATCCTAACAAGGAAGGGTGGTTTCTCAATGTAAGCAGTAGGAATAACAGGATCAACATTATAAGTAGTAGTTTCCTCTTTAACTTTAATAGGTTCAACTACTTTCACTTAAATGGGAGGATGATATTTAAACCACTTCTCCTTAGGGAGATCAACATGAGTAGCAAAACATTCACACAAAGAAGCTACTATATCAGAGTCAAGTCCATATTTAGTGCTAAATTCACGAAAACCATCGGTGTCTATAAAGGATTTAACACAATCAAACTGAAGGTTTATACGTGACTCCTTACCTTTGTCGAGTTCCCAATCTTCAAAGTTGCATTTATTTCTTTCCATTAAGTCCCATTTGAATTCAATATCTTTCTTCATAAAAGAACCAGAGCAAGAAGTATCAAGCATGGATCGATCATTATGAGAAAGCCGATCATAAGAATTTTGAGTAATAATTTCTCTTGAGAGCTCATGGTTGGGGCATGAATATAGCATTGACTTAAGCCTCCCCCAAGCTTGAGCGATTCTTTCTCCTTCATGAGGCCAAAAATTGTAAATATAATTCTAATCACGATGAACCACATGAAACTCCAATTTCAATCGGTTGTAGTTCCATGATCCAATACATCACATAGCCTATACCATGCCAATGCCTTCTCCTTCAAAGATAAAGGAAATACCTTCTTGTTGACAACATCCTCGGGCAAACCTGCAAGCTTAAATAATCCAAAAACTTCATGCACATAGATTAGATGCAAATCAGGATGTAGTGTTCCATCTGCTGCATAAGGATTAGCTAGCAGTTTCTCTATCATACCCGAAGGAATTTCATAATAAATATTTTCAGTAGGTGAAGCAAGTTGAGGACCGGCTAGTTGTGCTTCTGGTCGAGGTGAATATACCCCAAACAAGCCCCTCAAAGGATTATTTTCCATAGTAACAAGTGACAGTAAATTTCAGCACACTATATAAATTTTTCCTTACCAAGTTTCACTCACAAAAGGCGCTTCACTCCTTGGCAAAGGCGCGAGAAAAGAGTCTTGATGACCCACAAGTATAGGGGATCTATCGTAGTCCTTTTGATAAGTAAGAGTGTCGAACCCAACGAGGAGCAGAAGGAAATGACAAGCAGTTCTCAGTAAGGTATTCTCTGCAAGCACTGAAATTATCAGTAACAAATAGTTTTATCATAAGATAAATCGTAACGGTAGCAAGTAACAATGGTAAAAAATGTGCAGAAAGGTGGCCCAATCCTTTTTATAGCAAAGGACAAGCCTGGACAAATTCCTATATAAAGCAAGGCACTCCCGAGGACACTTGGGAATTTCTGTCAAGCTAGTTTTCATCATGCATATATGATTCGCGTTCGTTACTTTGATAATTTGATATGTGGGTGGACCGGTGCTTGGGTTCTGCCCTTACTTGGACAAGCCTCCCACCTATGATTAACCCCTCTCACAAGCATCCACAACTACGAAAGAAGAATTAACATAAATCTAACCATAGCATGAAACATGTGGACCCAAATCAGCCCCTTACGAAGCAACGCATAAACTAGGGTTTAAGCTTCTGTCACTCTAGCAATCCATCATCTACTTATTACTTCCCAATGCCTTCCTCTAGGCCCAAACAATGGTGAAGTGTCATGTAGTCGACGTTCACGTGACACCACTAGAGGAGAGACAACATACATCTCATCAAAATATTGAACGAATACCAAATTCACATGATTACTTATAACAGGACTTATCCCATTTCCTCGGGAACAAACACAACTACTCATAAAGCATAAACATGTTCATAATCAGAGGAGTATTAATGATGATCAAGGATCTGAACATATGATCTTCCACCAAGTAAACTAACTAGCATCAACTACAAGGAGTAATCAACACTACTAGCAACCCACAAGTACCAATCTAAGGTTTTGAGACAAAGATCGGATACAAGATATGAAGTAGGGTTTGGATAAGAGATGGTGCTGATGAAGATGTGGATGGAGATTGAACCCCTCTTGGTGAGAGGATCGTTGGTGATGATGGCTTCGATTTCCCCCTCCCGGAGGGAAGTTTCCCCGACAGAGCAGCCCTGTCGGAGCTCTAGATTGGTTCTGTCCAAGTTCCGCCTCGAAACGGTGGCTCTTCTTCCCGAAAGCTATGTTATGATTTTTTTTCCAGGTGAAAACCCTCAATATAGCAGAAGATGGGCATCGGAGGGCTGCCAGGTGGGCCACAAGCCTCAGGGGCGCGCCCAGGGGGGTAGGGCGCGCAACCAAGGCTTGTGGCTGTCTGGTGGGCCCCTGATGTATTTCTTTAGCCCAATATTATTTATATATTCCAAAATAATTCTCTGTAGATTTTCAGGACTTTTGGAGTTGTGTAGTATAGGTATCTCATATTTGCTCCTTTTCAAGTCCAGAACTCCAGTTGCCGGCATTCTCCCTCTTCTTGTAAACCTTGTAAAATAGGAGACAAAAGTCATAAGTATTGTGCCAAAATGTGTAGTAACATTCTATAATTCAATAAATAACAATATAAAAACATGATGCAAAATGGGCATATCAACAATGTGTCTCTCTCTTGATCTTCAATACAAACATTTTCTATATCCCAATGATAGAAGGGGACAAGCGGCGTCTTTGTGTTGCTCCTACTAAGGATAAAACGATGGTGTTTATTCATATTGATTGAGTTTACTTTGTCAATATCATGTCATCGTTCTTCAAGCATTACTCTGTTTTACTTAATAATCTTGATACATGTTGGATACGGTTGGTGAGTGGAGTAACAGTGATAGGTGCTAGCAGAAGTCGGCCTATTTGTTTATATACATGATGCCTATATACACATGATTGTTGCCGTGAAAATCACATAACTATTTTTTTTCTACAAATTTCCCACCAGCAATTTGTTTACCCACCATATGTTATTTCTATGAGAGAGGCCACTAGAGAACTCTACGGCCCGCGGGTCTATTCACTTATATATTCATAAACTCTATTACTACCTTGATGTTGTTTATTTGCTTTTATTTTATTTTTCAATTTACAATTATCTACACAGCTCACTTGCTTGCAAATAACGAGTTCAAGGGGATTGACAACCCTCTTGCCGGTGTTGGGTGCAAGTTGTTTATTCTTATGTATGCAGCCACTGAAGACGGTTGAGGATTGGTATTCCTATTTGTTTGATAAACCTTGGTTTCATAACTAAGGGAAATACTTACCCAAATTGCGTTACGATAACCCGTTCCTCTTCACGGAAAACCCAACGCAGATAACAAGTATTAGGAAGGATTTCTTGCATCATTTCCGGGGAATACTATCACCAACTATCAAGTAACTTCGCACAAATTTTCATTCACTTTTTCTTATTTTTTTCCTGTTATATTTCGTTTGTCTCATAAAAATCAAAAATCAAAAATTATTTATCTTTGCTAGTTACTAGTTTACTTCCTTGTTTGCTTTACTTAATAGTTTACTCGTCTCGCTTGTTGCTTTGCTTGTTCGGTCAAGATGTCTCAAGATACTACTAAGTTGTGTGATTTCTCAAATACTAATAATAATGATTTTATCAGTACTCATATACCAACCTCCACTAGTGCGGAGGCTTTTGATATTAATGTTGCATTTCTAAATCTTGTCATGAAAGATTAATTTTCGGGAAGTCCTAATGAGGATCCCGCGTCACATCTTAATACCTTTGTTGAATTATGTCATATGCAAAAGAAAAAGGATATGGATAATGATATTGTGAAATTAAAATTATTTCCTTTTTCACTAAGAGATAAAGCTAAGGCTTGGTTTTCATCTTTACCGCGTAATAGTGTTGGAACATGGGATAAGTGTAAAGATGCTTTAATTGCCAAGTATTTTCCTCCTGCTAAGATCATCTACCTTAGAATTCAAATAATTAATTTTAAACATAAAGATCAAGAGAATGTTGGAAAAGCTTGGGAGAGAATGAAATTGATGATAAGTAATTGTCCAACTCATGGTTTAAACTTGTGGATGGTTATCAAAAATTTCTATACTGGACTAAACCTTGTGTCTAGAATTTTTTTTAGATTTTGCAGCTGGTGGTACTTTTATGGATGTGACCTTAGGAGAGTCCAAAAAATTTCTGGACAACATTATTACAAGTTATTCTCAGTGTCATACTAAAAGAGCTCCAACTGGTATTAAGGTAAATTCAGTCGAAGAAATTGCTACTTTGAGTGAAAAAGTGGATGCTCTTATGAATATGGTTGCTAGTAAAATACTCATGTTGATCGCCAATGATATGCCTATTTCTACTTTGATTGAACAAAATAATGATGCTAATGATGTGAACTTCATCTTGCGAAATAATTTCAATAACAATGCTTATAGAGGAAATTTCAATACTAGACCGTATCTCGGTAATTCCTCTAAAAACTATGGAAATTCTTATGTTAATTCTTATGTAAATTCTTATAAAAATTCTCATAGGATACCTTCTGATCTTGAGAACACAATTAAATAATTTTTAATTCTCAAAAGGTTTTCAACGTTACGGTATAAGGAAAGTTGCATGTGATTGATACTTTGGCTGAAACATGGATATAATTGCTCTTGATGTAGAAACTCTTAAAAATAATTCTTTTCCACCCAAACATAATTTTAATGAGACTATCAAATCTATCCAATTATGTATTAATTAAAGAAATGAGAGGAGCGCTAAGTTGAGAACTAAGTGAGAATTCTTAGTAAAAGCTCTTCCACCCGGTTTTTACCGGAATCATGATGAAGATCTTAAAATGATTGGTGTTTCTCCTATTGAATATTTATTTAATTCTATCAATATATATTATAAAGGTACTGGATATGTGTCGACTCTAGTTGAGAAGCGCCCCGTTTGCTTGGAGGGTGAGGATTTAAATGCTAAAACTGAAAAAGTGGGTTTTTAGAGGTCAAAACTTTAACTAGTGATGGGCCCACTATCTTGGATCACAAGGACTTTAATTATGATAAATTCTATTTAGTAGAATGTATTTACTTGATGAAATACATTATGATCTCACCCAATGCTTATTAACAAAACAAAGCTTTTACCGAACATATAGTAGAAGCTAGGATAAAAGCTTATGATGAGAAACTTGAACTTGAAGTTTATATTCCTCGAAAATTGCATGATGAGTGGGAACATACTATAAAATAAATATGAATGCAATGCTTTGTGTGACTTTGGTGCCAGTGTTTCTACCATACCTAAAACTTCATGTGATGTGCTTGGTCTCACTAATATTAAAGAGTGTTCCCTAAACTTGCATCTTGCGGAATCTACCACCAAGAAACCTTTACGTATAATTAATGATGTGATTATTATTGAAAAGAAAAAATATGTGCATGTATATTTCATTATGCTTGATATTGATTGCACTCCTTCTTGTCCCATAATACTTGGAAGGCCGTTTTTACGAACTATAGGTACAATCATTGACATGAAAGAGGGAAACATAAGGTTCCAATTCCCATTAAAGAAAGGAATGGAACACTTCCCTAGGAATGTAATTAAACTAACCTATGAATCAATCATGAGATCCACTTATGGGTGGAGTGTTAAAGATGACAACACTTGAAACTATGCATTATGCCTAGCTAGGGACATAAAACAATAGTGCTTGTTGGGACGCAACCCAATACTTACCTTTAATTTTGTTTTTAATTTCTGTTATTTTGTGATAAAATGATCATTTCCTCTATAAACATAATGTTTTTTTGTTTTTATGATGTTTGTTCCAAGTAAAGCCTTTAGGATGACTCACAAGATGAGTTGAAACGACGCTGAAACATAACAAAAACATTTACTCATTTAAATCAATTTTCTTTTTTACTGGAGCGTGATAATGATCTGAAATTTTTACACAATATTGCAATACAAATTATGCATGTTTTCCTAATTGTTTAGAATTTTTAGAGCTACAGAAGTATGGGTTCTTTTTAGATTTCTACTAGAATTTATTCGATTTTGGGCCAGCCTAATAGCTATTTCAGAAATTCCTAATAAATCCTAGAGGCCCACACAGCCCATTCGTGCATGGAAAGAGGTGGAAACAAAGTTTAGTCCCACATTGCTAGTTTGGTGGGAGTTGGACCTCCTTATAAGGGATGATGTTTCCCCACATGTATGAGCATGAGAACAAGAGAGACATACACGCGTGCTCCTCCTCTGCCGCCCGCCACGCCATGCCACGCCAAGCCACGCCACACCACACCTCGTCACAACGCACCGCACCGCGGGAATAAGCCTAGCCGTTGTCTATATTTTTGCTGTGCATGATTGGTATACGAAAGGTCACTCGAAAGCTAAAAGTTTTTGCTATAGTGGATATTGAATATGAACACTACACCCTTCGGCTGCTACCTTTTCGTTTTGTCTCCCTCTTTCCCTTCAGCTCCCGACGCAGCCTATTCGCCTCCTTCTCCTGTGCCTATAAAAGAGAGGTCGCTCCTCTCCAGAGAGACACCAGAAGATCATCTCCCTCTCACCATCCCGGCTTGCAGTGTGCACTGCAAGTCGGGATAGTAGGCCTCCAAAACCGCACCTCTTTGAGTCCTGTATGGGATAAGGGTGATAATGTTTTTGGGGAGCGCTCTACGCGACTACTGACCGGTTCATTACAGACGCTCCGGACACCGACAACCACTTCCCTAACGACGATTTCTTCCCTGAAGTTGATGACCTCTTCGACGACATGGCTGGCGACGACACTGACCCCAAGACCGGGGCTTCTGCTACTATTCTGTATGTCCTCATGTTCTCTCTGTCTAAGATCATGCTTCAGTTTCCTGCTCTAGTTTTTCTTGCACTAGCCTCTGTTCCACATATATTATGTTCTCCTTCACATGTGCGCATGCTATTTGCATTCTTTGTTTTAGATAACATGACTTGTTTCATCTCTACTATAATAGTAATGTTTTCCATGATGCTTTATTTATTTTTCCTATTAATAAAGTCATATGGTAAATTGCTCATATTCCAAACAATCAAAAAACCTTATAATAGGCAATTTACCCCAAGTGGTTTTGCTGCATCCATGAGGCCTCCTATGTTTGAGGGTGTGCACTACAAGAGGTGGCGCATGAGAGCAGTCTTATGGTTTCAAACCATGAGTTTCTATGATGCCACTCTTAGCAAACATGAAGGAGATTATGATTCTCAACAAGAGCAAGCTTTCCAGAAAATGGATACCCTGTTTAAGGCTGCTCTCTTGAGTGTTCTTGGTGAGAACATAGTTGATGCTTATGCGTCAATTGACAATGGAAAAGATATGTGAGACGCACTTGAGGCCAAGTTTGGGGTCTCGGATGCTGGCACTGAGCTGTACATCATGGAACAATTCTATGACTATAGGATGACTGAAGAGCGCTCCGTGGTTGAGCAAGCTCACGAGATACAGTCATTTGCTAGAGAACTTGAACACTTCAGTTGTATGTTACCGGACAAGTTTGTTGCCGGAGGCATCATCACTAAGCTTCCTCCTACGTGGAGAATCTTTTCTACCTCTCTGAAACACAAGAGACAAGAGTTTTCCGTTCCGAATCTCATTGGTACTCTTGATGTCGAAGAAAAGGCAAGATCAAAGGATACACGTGCTCGAGGTATTGAGGCAGGATCTAGTGCCACAAGTTCAAGAACAATGGCAAGTTTGATGGTAAATCAAAATTTGATGGGAAGAACAAGGCTTTACAACACACCAACTTCAAGAAGAAGAATGACAAGAAAAAAGGTGTTTGCCATGTGTGCGGAGATCCTGACCATTGGGCTCCCAGTTGCCCTAATCGCTATGACAAGCGTAATCCTAGGAAAGGCGGCAAGACCGCTAATGTTATCATTGGAGACATTGACATGAAGGATGTTGGGTATGGTATATTTCCCACTATTCTTTCAGTATGTCATTCTCCTGATTGGTTGATTGGCACGGGTGCTAATTTGCATGTATGCGGTGATATTTCTATGTTTTCCTCTTATCAGACTGCAGGCACTTCAACCGTGTTGATGGGAAATGGTTCAAGTGCTTTTGTTCGTGGTGTTAGCATGGTCGATCTGAAGTTTACTTCGAGGAAGATCGTGCAGTTGAGGAACATGCATTATGTCCCCTCCGTCAATAAAAATCTTGTTAGCGGATCTCTTCTGTGTAGAGATGGCTACAAGCTTGTCTTTGAGTCGAATAAATTTGTCATATCCAAGTATGGAACCTTTGTTGGTTTATCCTTGTCAGATGTTTGCAATAAAGGTTTTAATCATGTTTGCAACAATAGTGAATCAAATTTGTGGCATTCACGTCTTTGTCATGTTAATTTTGGTTGCATGTCGCGACTAGCCAAATTGAACTTAATCCCTAGTTTCACCACTGTCAAGGGATCTAAGTGTCAAGTATGTGTGCAAGCTAAGCAACCTCGTAACCTCCGAGAAATCTTGCACCAGTAGAGCTCATACATTCAGATCTTTGTGAAATGAATGGTGTTTTGACAAAAGGTGGAAAGAAATACTTCATGACGTTAATCGATGACTCCACTAGATTTTGCCATGTGTATGTTTTGAAATCAAAGGATGAAGCTTTCAACTTCTTCAAGACCTATAAAGCAGAAGTGGAGAATCAACTTCATCGGAAAATCAAGAGGCTTAGGTACGATCATGGTGGAGAGTATTTTTCCAATGAATTTGATTCTTTTTGTGCGGAACATGGTATAATCCATGAGAGTACACCTCCCTATTCACCTCAGTCAAATGGGGTAGCCAAAAGAAAGAACCACACTCTAACTGATTTGGTTAACGCCATGTTAGACACATCGGGTCTCTCCAAGGCATGGTGGGGGGAGGAGATACTGACTGCATGTCATGTTCTAAACCGAGTTCCCACAAAGAACAAAGAAATAACTCCATTTGAGGAATGGGAGAAGAAGGTTAAAACTCTCTTACTTACGAACCTGGGGTTGTTTGGCGAAAGTCAATGTGCCAATTCCAAAGAAACGCAAACTTGGTACAAAAACTATGGATTGTGTTTTCCTGGGCTATGCTTTTCATAGCACTGGTTATAGATTCTTGATTGTAAAATCTGAGGTATCAAACATGCATGTCGGTACAATCATGGAGTCGAACGATGTGACTTTCTTTGAAGATATCTTTCCCATGAAGGATATGGGTAGCTCATCAAATCAAGAGTTGCCTAGTTCCTCGAGTCGGGATGTAGTTGCAATTTCTGAACCTACCATTTTGATGCAACTTCTTGAAGATCCTATGGAGGACAACAATGAGACTCCTAAAAGGAGCAAGAGACAGAGGACTGCAAAGTCTTTTGGTGATGATTTTCTTGTGTATCTCATAGATGAAACTCCCAGTTCTATTTCAGAGGCCTATGCTTCTGAAAATGCTGACTACTGGAAGGAGGCGGTCCGTAGTGAGATGGATTCCATCCTGGCAAATGAAACTTGGTTGATAACTGATCGACCTTATGGGTGCAAACCTATAGGGTGCAAATAGGTGTTCAAGAAGAAGCACGGCTAATGGCTAAGGGTTATACCCAAAAGGAAGGTGAAGACTTTTTTGATACTTACTCACCTGTGGCTCGACTGGCCACTATTCGAGTGCTACTTTCACTAGTAGCATCACATGGTCTTCTCGTTCATCACATGGATGTTCAGACTTCTTTCCTAAATGGAGAGTTGGATGAGGAAATTTACATGGAACAACCAGATGGTTTTATAGTGGACGGTCAAGAAGGAAAGGTGTGCAAATTGTTGAAGTGTTTGTATGGACTTAAGCAAGCACCTAAGCAATGGCACGAGAAATTCAAAAGAACTTTAACAGTTGCAGGCTTTGTTGTAAACGAAGATGTCAAATGTGTGTACTATCGACATGGTGGAGGCGAAGAAGTTATTCTTTGCTTATATGTCGATGACATATTGATTTTTGGAACAAATTTGAATGTTATTAAGGAGGTCAAGAATTTCCTATCTCGTTGTTTTGAGATGAAGGATTTGGGAGTAGCAGATGTTATTCTAAACATCAAGCTATTGAGGGATGATGATGGTGGGATTACATTGCTTCAATCTCACTATCTGGAAAAGATCTTGAGTCGCTTTGGTTATAATGACTGCAAGCCCTCTCCAACACTATATGATGCTAGCGTGTTGCTTTGAAAGAATCAAAGAATTGCTAGAGACCAATTGAAATATTCTCAGATTATTGGCTCGCTCATGTATTTGGCTAGTGCCACAAGACCTGACATCTCTTTTGCTGTTAGGAAACTGAGCCGATTTGTTTCAAAACCAGGAGATGAGCATTGGAAAGATCTGGAAAGAGTTATACGTTATTTGAAAGGCACTGCGAATAATGGAATTCACTATACCGGGCACCCAAAGGTGCTTGAAGGGTATAGTGGCTCAAACTGGATCTTAGATGTTGATGAGATAAAGACCACGAGCGGTTATGTATTCACCCACGGGTGTGGTGCTGTTTCTTGGAAGTCTTGCTAGCAGACCATCTTAACGAGGTCAACAATGAAAGTAGAACCCACAACACAAGATACAACTACGGTCGAAGCAGATTGGCTTCGTCGGCTCTTGAATGACTTGCCGGTTGTTGAGAAACCTGTACTGGGTATCCTTATGAACTGTGACAATCAAACCGTGATCACGAAAGTGAGTAGTTCAAAGGATAACATGAAGTCATCAAGACATGTTCAGAGAAGGTTAAAATTTGTCAAGAAAACGAGAAACTCCGGAGTTATTACAATTGATTATATCCAGATGTCTAAAAATCTGGCAGATCCTTTTACTAAGGGTCTATCATGTAATGTGATAGATAATGCATCGAAGGAGATGGGTATGAGACCCGCAATATGAGTTGTTCACAGTGGTAACCTAATCTATGTGATCGGAGATCCCGTGAATTAGATGTGGAAGACAAGCTATTGGTCAACCAAGAGGAGAGTATCCTTACTATTTAATACCACTCCATGAAGATGCAGTACTCTCCTAATCTGCATGGTACGTTGATGTATATCTTAATGTGTTCTGAGTGGCTTATTTAGCAGAGATGTTGTCCTGTAGAACATCTTTTGAAGAACACACCTATATGAGTCTGATTGTTAAATGTCGCAATCTATGAGAGTAGGGTGCTCTCTAGTAAACTCATGAAAGGTCTCGGAGTATGACGCATAAGCTCCACCAGCGGGGAAGACCCTCGGTAGCCTAGTATCGGTCAAGGCTTTGTGTGAAGCTAGATTCGCAGAAAACTTGTAGTTCAAGGCCCAGTCCACTGTTCAAGTTGCTTACTAGTGTAGCATAGAGTTTTAGGTGGAAGTTCAACTTAACAGTCTCCACTGCAGTACCGGTATATAAAACAGTGTTTTGGAACCAAAGGCAAATTTTGTGTGCCTCTGGGATCTGGTGGGGGATTGCTGGAATTTAATCGATTTTGGGCCAGCCCAATAGCTATTTCAGAAATTCCTAATAAATCCTAGAGGCCCACACAGCCCATTCGTGCATGGCAAGAGGTGGAACCAAAGATTAGTCCCACATTGCTAGTTTGGTGGGAGTTGGACCTCCTTATAAGGGAGGATGTTTCCCCACATGTATGAGCATGAGAACAAGAGAGACATACATGCGCTTTCCTCCTCCGCCGTCTGCCTCGTCACGACGCGCCGCGGGTTGCGGGAATGAGCCGAGCCGTTGTCTATATTTTTGCTGAGCACGATTGGTATACGAAAGATCACTCGGAAGCTGAAAGTTTTTTGCTATAGTGGATATCGAATACGAACACTACACCCTTCGGCTGCTACCTTTTCGTTTCGTCTCCCTCTTTCCCTTCAGCTCCCTACGCAGGCTATTCACCTCCTTCTCCTGTGCCTATAAAAGAGAGGTCGCTCCTCTCCAGAGAGACACCAGAAGATCATCTCCCTCTCGCCACCGAGTTCCAAACACTGAGCTGCTATGATCTTATCCATCCCGGCTTGCAGCGTGCACCGCAGGGTGGGACAGTAGCCTCCGAAACCGCACCTCTTTGAGTTCTGTATGGGAGAAGGGTGATAAGGATTTTGGGGATCGCTCTGCGTGACTATTGACCAGTTCATTACGGACGCTCCGGACACCGACGACCATTTCCCCAACGACGACTTCTTCCCCGACGTCAACGACCTCTTCGATGACATGGCTGGCGATCACACTGTGCCCAAGACCGGGGCTTCTGATGCTGTTCCATACATCCTCGTGGTCTCTTTGTCTAAGATCGTGCTTCACTTTGCCGCTCTAGTTTTTCTTGCACTAGCCTATGTTCCACATATGTTCTGTTCTCCTTCACATGTGTGCATGCTATTTGCATTCTTTCTTTTAGATAACATGACTTGTTTCATCTCTACTATAATAGTCATGTTTTCCATGATGTTTTATTTATTTTTCCTATTAATAAAATCATATGGTAAATTGCTCATATTTCCAACAATTTCTATAGACTGTTCTGATTTAAACAGATTATGTTTTGCTTGTATGGTTTGCTTGTTTTGGTTATGCTATGGATTGTATCGGTTTATAAGACATTGATATGTTAGAATACAGTACCTATTATGCAAAAATTAAATAATAATCAATTATAACAGTAACTAAAGTATGCAATATGTTGCTTATACTAACGGATGTCATGCAGTTCTCTTGAGTTTTGTGTGATTGAAGTTTTCAAGTTTTGGGTCTGATCACGATGGACCACGGAATAAGGAGTATCCAGAGCCTAAGATTGGGTATGCGAAATACACACAAAGTAATATTATAAGTAATACTCAAGCATATATGCTTGGGGACGGCACGGAAGGCATCCCCTCTTTCGCCTCAATCCATCGGTATGTCACTTGGACATATATTTTTATTCATCACATGATATGTGTTTAGCTTGGAGCATCGGTTGATTTTGTTTGATTTTACTTCCAGTATGTCATAATCATCATTTTCTAGCCACACCTATTTGAGAGAGACACACTTCCATCATAATTTGCTAGAATACTCTATGTGCTTCACTTATATCTTTTGAGCTTGGTAGTTGCTCTAGTAGTTCACTTGTATATTTTTGAGCATGGTGGTGTGTAGATTTTATAGAAATAATATGCTCTCATTATTACTTATATTTTTTGATATATGAATAAATAGTGATGGTAATTTGCATGGGTCATAAGACTAGTCCAAAAATAATAGGTATTCAATGAGTGATAATCAAAACCATCATGTGGCACATATAGAGAGTCCACAATTATTGATATGTAGAAGTGTTAATATTAAGAGGTGTTAAAGTTTTATTCATCTAAAAATTAAAGACTCATGGTGATGATGTGTGAGCATTTTTATTCCTCATTTAAATCCTAGTGTTGTTTCGAGTCGGGGGCGCGTGATGGTTAACTCCTACGAACCTCCTCCCTTGGGGCATGCGAGGAGTACTTTGATTTGTGATAAAAACTAATGAAACTTTGCAATAAGTGTATGAGTTTTGTATGACTAATGTGACACCATGGACATATGCATCCTCACCTTCTCTTATTTGCTAGCCTCTTCAGTACCGTGCATAGCCCATTCTCACCTCGAGGATAGGTGCAACTTTTGTCGGTGCATCCAAACCCCGTGACGTGATACACTCTGTTGCACATAAGCCTCATTATATCATCCTCAAAAAAGCCACCATACCTACCTATTATGGCATTTCCATAGCCATTGCAAGATATATTGCCATGCAAATTCCATCATCACTTCACAGGACTAGTTCTCTCATCATTATATTGCTTTGCATGATCATATAGAGATCACATAGTATTTGTGGCAAAGTCATCGTTCGTCATGTTTTTGATACGTGTCATCCTAGATCATTGCACATCCTGGTACACTGCCAGAGGCATTCATATAGAGTCATATCTTCCTACCACTTCTTCATATCGAGTTTTAAGTAAATAAAAGTGTGATGATCATCCTTATTAGAGCATTGTGCCAGTGAGGAAAGGATGATGGAGACTATGATTCCCCCACAAGTCAAGATGAGACTCCAGATGAAAAATAAAATGAAAATGGGGGAGGCCAAATGAGCCCAACATATACAAAAATATGAATGGGGGGCAAAAAAAGAGAAAGCCCACCATGAAAAATAGAATAAATAATAATAATAATAAATGAGAGAAAAGGAGATAAGGGACTTTGCTACTATCCTTTTCCAAACTTGTGCCTCAAAGTGGCACCATGTTCTTCGTATAGAGAGTCTCCTATTTTGTCACTTCCATATGCTAGTGGGAATTACCTTTTCATATTAAACTTGGCTTGTATATTCCAATGACGGGTTGTGACATCCCAAGTGCTGTCCCTACCTTATTTGGCATGTAACCCCATGTATGAACCTTGTGTCATGAGCTATGAGATGTTCTACAACTTGGCATCAAGTGTGGTTTGCATTCATGCATCATTTCATCATGCATCATGCATTCTTTTCTTTTTCTTGTCATGTGTTTTTCATGTGCCTGTTGTGATGTGATGGGGGTGAATGGGTTGAATTGTGATGTGTGAGATGCTTGTGTGTGGTTGGTTCCATGTGTGCAACCTATTCTTTCCCCCTCTCTTTTCCTTTGCAACATCCCCTCCAAAACCCTTTTCTTCTTATTATTATTTATCTTCAGATTTAAGTTGTTTCTAAAAATTGTTCAAAAATGTTCATGAGGTGGCCCCATATGTTTTATGAAATGTGAGTATGTTGGATTTATTGTTTGGGGTTTGTTTGATTTGTGTTTTAAATTATCAGGAGCTGTCATTTTAAATGTTAAATAAAATAATTGGTTTTAATTCAACTTAATATTTTTAATAATAAGTGCACATTATTTCCTTCTCAAAATTATTTTTGTTTTGCTCAGGACTCTTTTAATTTGCTCTCGGAATTAACTGGATGGTGGCTGGTTTTATTTAAATGGAAAACCCTTTTTATTCTCTGTTTAATTGAGAGTGTGTGTGTGTGTAAGAGGGACAGTGGGCCACGGCCCAGCACAGCTGGACAGAACAGCCACCTGCTCCTGTCTCTTTCTCCGTCAGAAGCTTTAGAGAGAGCGCATGCGTCACCGACGCTTTTCCGCCGCCGTCGCCGTCAGCCTGGGGCTATATAGCCTCCCCTCGGCGTCCGTGTCGCTCTGCTAGGGTTTCTTCTTCCTCCATCCGCCGCCGCAGCTCCTCTCCCCTCTTCTTCTTCCTTCTTCCTCCCCTTGTCTGTCGAGGCGTAGTTAAGCTTCAGAGAAGTGCAAAGGAGCGGTGCTCGTCATCGTCGTCGCCTCCGACGGCCTCATCCCCGCTGGTGATGGCGTGGCGCTCGCCGCTGCCGTTCGCGTCCCGTTCCCGGTGCTAGGAGACCTCGGGAGGCCTTCTTCTTCATCCTCCTCGTCACCGGAGCATCGTCGGACCTTCTTCCTCTCCGTGCGCGTTGTACCTGCCTCTCCTTCCCCTTCGTCGCCGTCGATCGCATCCTTGTGTCTCAGTGATCCCCTCGGTGAGCAGCCCGTCCTCGTCGTCCCTTCTCCTCGCCGTAATTTGTAGGATTCGTCGTCGTAGTGCCGTCGCCGCCACTCAAAAGCTCCGAGCTTGAGCTCGCCTCCGGTCCCCCTTGTCGCGAGGTGAGGTGAGGGGTGGAGCCCCCGTAGATCCCTCTTTCGATTCCGCCCCCCCCCCCCGTTGCAAGAGACCCCTTGCATCGCCGGGGATCGCCGTCGCCCTGCCGCTGTCGCCGCTGCCGTTGCTCTGCCTTTCTTCAGTTTCGTCAGTAGACACATAAGTGTGTGTATTAGTCAGTTCGATCCCTCCTTCTGTTAAGTATCGTATTGGTAGCGCAACGGTGTCCGGCTCGTTCGGTGACCAGGAGGTCAGGGCTTTGACCCCCGAACCCTCCCTTTCTTTTTTTGTGTTTTCCCTTTTTCTTTCTTGTTTTCTTTCTCTCTTGTTACATATGTGTGTGTGCACATATGTGTGTGTGTGTGTGTGTGTTTCCCTTTATTTTTTGTTATGTGTGTGTAGTTAGCATAGTGCATGTGTGTGTATGTTCATGTGAGTGTGTCTGTGTGTGTGTATGTGTCACATGGTGATGCATACACCCACATGGGAGATGAGTGTGGTTGTGTGTGTATGCACAAGTGGCATATATACACATGTATGCATATTAGTGTGTAAGTGTGTGTGTTTTCTTTTGTGATGCTCATGTGAGTGTATTGTGCATGTGTTTGTGAGTTGTGGGTGTGTGTGTATGCTATGCATACATACCTCCATGTGTGTGAGAGCTCTCATGTGTGTATGTGCATGTATATCTCTCCTAGCCTGTTTCCTTTCCTTGTTCTTGATGCTATGCCATGATATCATGTTCCTTGGTTGCTATTTAACCTTTTTCCAACAAGTATCTATTGGTTTCATGCATTTGGGCCATTTTCTTTATTGCACTTAAGTGACATAAGTCACCCTTGCATTAGGAGGACCATTTTCGACCCCCTTATCTCCCTCTTGCTCGAAGCAAGTATAGGGGTATGAGTAATGCTTGGGGTAGAATCAACCCATGAATGCATCTATGAAGTAAGATTTCACTTTGGGGAAACTTCACAAAACTGCATTTTTATGCTGTGATGCCCTTTTGTCCATTTTATATGATTTAATCTAGACATGAATTTAAGTTCTTGCCAACATGAGATTGCTAGTTAGAGTTCTTGGGAATGTCCCAGTATTTTTGTTATTTGTGCTAAGTCACCAGATAAGTGGGAACCATGCTGTTTAGAGAGCAACTTTATGTTTTTGTCCAGCTGCTTAAAAATGACTTTAAGTCTGGGAGAACTGTTGTTATTGTTTTGTCATGAAGAGTTGGTTGTAGCTAGTGATGTGTTTGGAATTTGGGCATGCTCAGTGCTAGTTATTTGTATTAGATATTGCCTTCTACCATCCTGGTAATTTTCATGCCAATAGGAGCTTTCTAGCATATGTAAAATGTGATGTCAACTTGCTACTTTATTAACTCAGATTCCAGAAAACTGAATTTTCACTAAGTCCCAGAAAACTGATTCATCATGCCAACTTGTTTGCTTCTTGCTCATTGATGTGTGTCTCCTTTGCTGGTGGTGTAATTGGATGAATTGATGTGTGTGTTGATTAGTTTCTGTCAACATCTTGTTTGTGGCTGTAGGCTTCCTGTAGCTCCAGATGTGAGCTGTAGAAGTTGCTATGTTGCTGTTTAGTGGCAGATTTAGTGTTTTATTGTTTTGTGGATTGTGGGAGCTATACTCCATGGAATTGATTGATTCTTGAGTCTATTGTGATTGATTTTTCATCACCTGTCCAGTGGATGCCTTGTAATGCCAAGAATCAGCCCATGGATTGGTGATCTTGTGATATTGCCTCCGTACCTTGTCGTGAGCGTATCGTGAGAACCGTAACTCCGTTTCTTGCGATCTTTATATGCATTTCTATCAATTTTGCATGCTTCATCCATATTTTCCGTGTTCATGCATGTATAAATAACTTGACTTGAGGTTCTTTCTAGATTCATTAACAACCAACTTTGCACGTGAAACATGACTAGTTTTGGAATGCCATGTTAGAACTATTCATAAATGGTCATGCATCATTTTGATTGTGCATTGCACCTTGGTTGGATGTTTATTGTTGCTGTTCCTCTTGGGTAGACGCGAGTGTTGAAACTGAGTACGAGGAATCAGGAGAGTACCACTACGAGGATCCCGCCACTTGTTTCGCTGAAGAACCAACAGGCAAGATGATCGTACCCGAACCCCGATACTATTTTTGCTTGCTAGTTTCTCGCTCTTATCGTTACAATTGCGCTACCTACCACTTGATATCAGCCCCCATGTTGCCATGACAGCCTCTGACCTCCAATCCTAGCAAACCTTTGATTGGCTAAGTTATCGCTGCTCAGCCCCTCTTATACCATTCTTAGTTGCAGGTACAGGTTGTTCCATGTGATAACATGGATTTGGATATCTTAATAAATTCTGTTATTTAATTTAATGCACATATATATCTTGGTATTGGTGGAAGGCTTGGCCTTTTGCTAAGTGAATTATTCCGCTATTACCGCCATTAGTTCCTTGTTACCGGTGTTATGTTTTCCATACTATGCGCTCCTAACATGCTCGAGGTTGTTATGGGGACCCCCTTGTTCATTAGGTTGAGATTAAAACTTGTCTGGCAAGACCCAACATTCGTACTACATTTGCTTACCAACTTAATAAAAACTGCATAGGGTCTTGCAAACCCGCGGATAATTTAATCAACCCTCGGACCATTGCTCCTCATGAGTGTTGGTCCAAACTAGAGCATCGTGTGGGGCCAACCCGGGGCAACTCGGGAGATTTCTATCAGGCCACCGTACGCTTCGCTTATCTATCGTGTCCTGAGACTGAGATACATGGCTCTTATCGGGTTCGCCGACACGTCGGGTGGTCTTGCTGGATTTGTTTTACCTTTATCGAGTGTCTTGCGTGTGGAGTCCGACTTTATTCGGGTTTACTCGAGGTGTTGGAATTCCTTTGGAATTACGTATGATGATCGCGAGATCTGCGATCGAGGCTTTCCCATGGAGTGTGGTTAATATTGTAATGGATTAGTTGGAGCACCCCTGCAGGGTTAAATCATTTGGAAAGCCGTGCCCGCGGTTATGTGGCAACTTAGATATTTGTTTAACACCCGGTTATAGAAAACTTGAAGTAAACTCTAATTAAAAATACACCAACTGTGTGAGTAACCATGATCGTCTCTAGTTGTGAACATGATCCGAGAGAGAACACGATGGGGTTATGATTGACGTAAGTAAGTGTTCAGGATCTCATAGAGATTAACTAGATTCGATCGTTCTTCGTAGGCCACTCATATTATTCATGTTGCGTAAGCTAGCCACCATATATGCTTAGTGCTGCTGCAGACTAAACACTACCCCTTCCCAACCTTTAAGCTTGAATAGTCTCGGTACCTGGGCACATGATAGCTGAGTCCTCTGTGGCTCATAGTTTACTACAACAATCCAGGTACAGGTTCAGATGAGTTCGTGCAGGATGATCTTACCCAGCTCCAGTGGGAGTATGACGAGGAAAGAGGCAGGATGTACGTGACATATCCGGATGAGTAGAGGACCTGGTCGTGATCTTTGGGATAGCTTGATAGTTTCATTTGCAACTTCTTTTATCGTTTGATTTTGTCCGTAGTCGGACCCTGTGTTCAACTTGATGTTCTGATTTGAGTGACATTGTAAGTTAGCATGTGGCGAGTGTAAGCCAACCTGTATACTCTTCTCATTCAGTATTGTATGTTGTGATGATACTATTCTTGCTAACGGCAAGATGCGCATCTATCCCTTGCGAGGCCTCGTGCCTTAAATGGATAGGCGCGCATCTTGGGCGTGACACGGGATTCCTCAGATGCATGAGGTCATCATGAGCAAGAAAATTGGATGCACACCCCACTTAGGTTCAACTGAGCTTTCATACATGTATAGCCCTAGTGCATCATTTGCATTGAAATCCCTATTCCTTGCATTGAGATCTATCGATGAGCATCTCCATAGCTCGTTCGTACACCTAGTTGATGCGAGACTATCTTATCCACCTTTTACCCCTTTGATATCTACCATCGTATTCTATTACACTTATATGCTATGTCCAATGGTACACACTCATGTATTGCGTGAAGAATAAAAAGTTGACGCATATTGAAAAATTATGATCCAATTGTCTGACTTGCACACCGTGGTGCTTAACATTTGTATTCATGTAATGAAGACGGAGTCCTGCCTTGCTAATATAATAAGATGACTGGGGGTAAACATTCTTTTAAGATTTTATACTTTGAACATCAATGATTTTGTTTCTTATACTTACAAATATTACTATGTTGTTGTTTGATAATTCATCATTTATCAATGAGCATAGATACAAAACATTACATAATGGGTAGCATGTCAAATCAGTAATTCCATTTTATGATTTACCTAGTCGGAGATGAGCAGGAATTAAGCTTGGGGATGCTGATACACCTCCAACGTATGTATAATTTTGGATTGTTCCATGTTTATATATTATCATTCTATGATTATTTTTGGACATTTGTACCAATTTATAATAATTTTGAGCACTAACCTATTGACCCAGTGCCCGGTGCTAGTTTTTTTTTTGCATGTTTTTGACTTTTTAGGTTTACAGTACCAAACGAAGTACAATTGCCACGAAAATTTTTGATGATTTTTTTCTAGACCAAAAGAAGACCGGGAAGCTTAAGATGAGGCTCAGAGCTGCACGAGGGCCCCATGAGCTAATAGGGTGCGCACCCTGATGGCTTGTGCACCCCTCGTGCATCTCCTGATGCCCCTCTCTAGCCTAAAATTCTCTAATATTCCAAAAACACTAGGGGAGCTCCCAAAACACTTTTTCTGCCACCGCAAGTCTTTGTTCCTACGGGATCCCATCTACACCTCCATTCCGGCACCTTGTTGGAAGGGAGATCGATCATGGAGGGCCTCTTCATCCACCTTGCTGCCCTCACCATGATGTGTGAGTAGTTCACCACATACCTACGGGTCCATAGGTAGTACCTGTTGGGGAACGTTGCATGGGAAAGAAAAAAAATTCCTATGCACACACAAGATCTATCCATGGTGATGAGGATCTACGAGAGGGAGAGTGGATCTACATACCCTTGTAGATGGCTAAGCGGGAAGCATTAAAAAATGCGGTTGATGTAGTCAAACGTCTTCGCAATCCGTCCCATGATCCAATCACGATCTGTCCCGATCTAGCACCGAACTGACAGCACCTCCGCGTTCAGCACACGTATAGCTCAATGACATCTCCACCTCCTCGATACAGCAGGAGAGGGCTTAGTAGTAGAGGAGTTCTCCAACAAGACAACGGTGTGGTGTCGGTGGTGGTGGTGCTATCCCAGCAGGGCTACGCCTAGTGCTACCAAAACCGCGAACGGAGGAGAAAATGATCTAGAGAGAGAGAGCGGCGCCAAGGGCTTCGTGTGTGCTCTTGGGGAGCCCCCTCCCCTCTATATATAGATGGAGGGGCATGGAGATCAGACCCTCTAAGCCCTACGGCGCAGCCAAGGGGGAGGAGTTGGACTCCTAGTCCAATTCCCTCCCTTTCCAAAACCAGGTGGACTTTCCACCTCTCCCAAGCCACATGGGCCTTGAGAGACTTGTGCGTCTGGCCCAATAAGGCAATGGTGCCTGCCCTCATACCATGAAAACCCTTGGGATGTGGTGGAACCCTTTGTGGGATTACGGACTCCTCCAGAAGTTTCCGGAATCTTCTAGAAGCTTCCTGGTACAATACCAGAAAAAACCCGAAAGTTTTCCGATAGCCAAAATATGACATCCCATATATAAATGTTTACCTACGGACCATTCCGAAGATCCTCATGATGTCCAGGATCTCATCCAGGACTCCAAACAACCTCCGATAACCAACATACATAACTCAACAGTACCAAATTGTCACCACTGTTAAGTGTGCAGACCCCGCGGGTTCGATAATTATGTAGACATGACCGAGATATTCTCTGGTAAATAACCAATAGAGGGACCTAGATGCCCATATTGGCTCATACATATTCTATGAATATATTTATCAGTTGAACCACGATGTCAAGGATTCAGGTAATCCCATATGCAGTTCCCTTTGTCTATCAGTATGTTACTTGCCCGAGATTCGATCGTTAGTATCTCCATACCTAGTTCAATCCCGTTACAGGAAAGTCTCTTTACTTGTTCTGTAATACAAGATCTCGTTCCGAACTCCTTACTCACATATCTTGCAAGCTTCTTGTGATGTCGTATTATCGAGTGGGCCCAGAGATACCTCTTCGTCATACGGAGTGACAAATCCCAGTCTTGATCCACGCCAACCCAACATACACCTTTGAAGATACCAGTAGAGCACCTTTATAGTAAGCCAGTTAAGTTGTGACATTTTAGACCCACAAGGCATTCCTCCTGTGTTAGGGAGTTGCGTAATCTCATGGTCTAGGAACAGATACTTGACATGCATAAAGCAGTTGCAATAAACTAACACGATCAACTGCTATGCTTATGGTTGGGTCTTGTCCATCACATCATTCTCCTAATGATTTGATCCCGTTATCAAATGACAACTCATGTCTATGGTCAAGAAACCTTGACCATCTTTTATCAACGAGCTAGTCTAGTAGAGGCTCACTAGGTACATGGGGTTCTCTATGTATCAACACATGTGCCTGAGTTTTCGATCAATACAATTCTAGAATGGATAATAGACGTTTATTGTGAACAAGGAAATATGATAATAACCAATTTAATATTGCCTCTAGGGCATATTTCCAATAGTACCTAGATGGCAATCTCTCTCTCTCTTGATGTTCAATACAATGTTCATCGCATCTTTGCCTTGATCCATCCGAGGTAGTCCCTTTGTATGGTGCGTTTGTTGGGATCCGATGAATTTTAAGTTTATGTTCAGATTATTCATGAAAAGTATTTGAGTCAAATCTGAATACTAAGATTCTTATTTGCATGATCATCATAGCTTCATAATGCTCTCCAATCTATTGAGATAGTTTGGCCAACTACATTGATATTTCTTCGGTGGGAGTGGTGAATTGTGGTAGGTTCAACCTGACGAATTTCTATATCCCAGTGACAATGTAGGGGACAAGATACTTCTTTGTGTTGCTGGTACTAAGGATAAAATGATGGGGTTTATTCATATTGATTGAGTTTACTTTGTGTACATCATGTCATCGTTCTTCAAGCATTACTCTATTTTACTTAATACTCTAGATGCATGATGGATAGTGGTCGACGAGTGGAGTAATAGTGATAGGTGCAGGCAGGATTCATCCTATTTGTTTATGGATGTGATGCCTATATACACATGATTGTTGCGGTGAAAATCGCATAACTATTCACTTTTCTATCCATTGCCTAATAGTAATTTGTTTACCCACCGTATGATATTTGTATGAGAGATGCCACGAGAGAACTGTACGGCCCCCGGGTCTATTCACTTATATATTCACAAACGCTATTACTACTTTGCTGTTATTTATTTTATTTTGAAATTACAATTATCTACACAACATTAACTAGACTCAATCCATAAGGATGACAATAGTGCTCTCGCGTTTGGTGCCTTAGTAAGAGGATGATGACTCAGCATAAAAGTAAATAGATAGGCCCTTCGCATAGGGAAGCATTGATTTGCGGCGGTGCGAGAGATCGAAGCTTAGAACAAGAGTGAAGGTATAATTTTTGAGTGGTACACTTTTTCTTGTCAACATTAGGACAAAGGTTTTCAACATTTTCCGTGTTAAACCAATTATTGGTGGTTCCCAAATAGAATAGCAAAGTTTACTCCTATCCACCATCCATACACAAACCATGACTGACCAAATCCACGGATGCCTGCCAACATACAACTTTCACAAGGAGTTTGTTTAATTTATTTTGATTATGTAGGACTGGGCATCCCTTTTACCATCCTCTCTCATGCAATGAGGGAGAATAAACAACCGTCTTGAGAATAACTCGCTTAGCATGGAAAATATCAATCACCTCGTCGCTCCATGAGTAAGACTAGTGCACAAAATGGATGTCTATTTGAATATTTAGAGAAGGCACATGCAAATTTACTTGGAACGATAGGGTAATACCGCATATAGGTAGGTATGGTGCACTCATGCGGAATAACTTGGTTCAAGGGTTTTGGATGCACAAGCAGCATTCCCGCTTAGTGCAAGTGAAGGCCATCAATAGATTTAGAAGGGACCAGCTAGAGAGCAACAATGGTCAAAAACATGCATTGTGAATAACTAACATTGAACGTAGCATGAATGGGATATGAACACCATGAATTTAAACATCATGAAGGTTGCACTGGTTTTGATTCAATTACAAGTTTGCACATGGGCCAAGTCAAACTGCTCGAATTACTCAAAGGTAAATACCATACTACCATACCTTATTCTAACCATTTTAATGCATGTTGACACACAAGATAAATCAATATTAACCCCTAGATATTTAGGCATGGCGTGAGAAGCTATAATATCTAATTGTCATCACAAACATGCTTACTCATGATATACTGTATCATGATCAAACTAGCTAAACATATTTACAAAAGCAGAAAACAAGAAGAGTTCATACCAGCTTCCTTTGCCACATTCACTTCATGAAATATTGTCATTATTGCCTTTCACTTGCATGATCGAATGATGTGATAATAATAATGGTGAAAGACCACCGTGGACTAAGCTGGAATCTACAGGGCAGTTTAAGACAAAGGAGAAGACAAGGTAAAATTGGCTCTCTGTTAGATGACCAACAAAGCATATAATGTTGTGGAACGTTGCATGGGAAACAAAACTTTTCCTATGCTTCACCAAGATCAATCTAGGATATGAGAATCTACGAGAGGAGAGATCGGATCCACATACCCTTGTAGATCACTAAGCGGGAGCGTTAAGAAATGCGGTTGATGTAGTCGAATGTCTTCGCAATCCAAATCGCAAGCCATCCCGCCATCCAATCACGATCTAGCGCCGAATGGATGACACCTCCGTGTTCAAAACACATCCAACTTGATGACGTCCTTGCCTTCTTGATCCAGGAATAGGGGCAAAGTAGTAGATGAGTTACGGCAGCACGACGACATGGTGATGGTGGTGGTTAATAGCAATCTCCACAGGGCTTTGCCAAGCACAATGCAAACTATGACGGAGGATAAACTAGAGGGGTTGGCTTGCCAGCACATGGCTTGGAGAATTCTTGATGTGTTCTGGGTGCTAGCCCTGCCCCTCTATTTATATGTTGAGCCCCGGGGTCAAAACTTGCAGAAAGAGCCTCCTCAAAGTCGGTTTGGCCTGCAAGGCAAGAGTCCTCCTCCTACTCCAGGACCAGACGCCAGGGTCCTCAACGTCTAGCCCCAAACACCATGGTTCCTAGCATCTGGCGCCTAGCCTCCACAAAACTCCTTTTGCAGCTTCCTACAGCCTCGTAGGCTTTACCCCTTGGCCTAAATAAAGTGTTCTCGTACCCCGAACATTTCGGGAAACATCCGAAACCCCATCCGGTGAATTCTCGAACCCTTCCGGAGACCAAACGCTGTTATCCCATATATCAATCTTTACCTACGGACTATTCTGGACCTCCTCCTCATGTCCGGGACCTCATCCGGGACTCCGAACAACTTTCTGTCACCAACATAATAACTCAACTATATCGTCACCAAACGTTAAGTAAGTATACCCTACGAATTCGACAACTATGTAGACATGACTGAGATACCTCTACGGTCAATAACCAATAGAGGGACCTAGATGCCCATATTGGCTCCTACATATTCTACAAAGTTCTTTATCGGTTGAACCTCTATGTCAAGGATTCAGTTAATCACGTACGATGTTCCCTTTGTTTATCGGTATGTTACTTGCCCGAGATTCGATCGTCGATATCTCTATACTTAGTTCAATCTCGTTACCGGCAAGTCTCTTTACTCGTTCCGTAATACATGATGTTGTGGCTAGCACTTTAGTCACATTGCTTGCAAGGCTTGTTGTGATGTTCTCACGACGTTATGTGATTTACATTGTGATGAATCTCACACCCAATGAGTTCTGGGGTTCGATCATGTTTTGCATGTGAGAGAGGTTTTAGTCAACGGGTCTGCGACTTTTAGATCCATGTGTACTTTGCAAATCTCTATGCCATACTGTAGATACTGCTATCACGCTCCACTTGGAGCTATTCCAAATGGCTGCTCCACTATACGTATCCAGATTGCTATTAACAGTCATCCGGATTGTTGTTAAAGCTTGCGTCAACATAACCTTTTACGACGAACTCTTCATCACCTCCATAATCGAGAAATATTTCCTTAGTCCTCTAGTTACTAAGGATAATTTTGACCATTGTCCAGTGATCAACTCCTGGATCACTCTTGTACCCCTTGACAGACTCATGGCAAGGCACACACAGGAGCGGTACACAACATGGCATACTATATAGAGCCTATGGCTAAGGCATAGGGGACGACCTTCATCCTTTGTTTTTCTTCTACAGTGGTCGAGCTTTGAGTCTTACTCAACTTGACACCTTAAAAATCAGGCAAGAATTCCTTCTTTGACTGGTCCATTTTGAACTCTTTCAAAATTTTGTCAAGGTATGTACTCATTGAAAGTATTATCAAGCATCTTGATCTATCTCTATAGATCTTGATTCCCAACAATTAAGTAGATTTATCCAGGTCTTCCTTCGAAAAACTCTTTTCAAACAATGTTTATTCTTTCCAAAAATTCTACATTATTTCCGGTCAACAATATGTCAACCACATATAGTTATGAGAAATTTTATAGTGCTCCCACTCACTTTCTTGTAAATACAAGTTTCTCATAAACTTTGTATAAACCCAAGAACTTTGATCACCTCATCAAAGCGAATATTCCAACTCCGAGCTACTTGCTCCAGCCCATAGAAGGATCGTTGGAGCTTGCATACCTTTTAGCATCCTTAGGACTAACAAAACCTTCTGGTTGTATCACATACAACCTTTCCTCAAAGAAAGTGTTCAGGAAACAATGTTTTGACATCCATCTGCTAGATTTCAGAATTGAAAAATGCAGCAATTCCTAACATAATTCTAGTAGACTTTAGCATCGCTACGGGTTAGAAAGTCTCTTTGTAGTCAACTCCTTGAACTTTGTCGGAAACTTCTTTGCGAGAAGTTGAGCTTTTATAAATGGTGACATTTACCATTAGCGTATGTCTTCTTCTTAAAGGTCCATTTGTACTCAACGACCTGCCATTCAATGGGCAAGTCTACCAAATTCCATACTCAGTGTTCATACATGGATCCTTTCTAGAATTTCATGGCTCCTAGCCATTTGTCGAAATCCGGGCCCACCATTGCTTCTTCATAGCTCATAGGTTCACCGTTTTCTGACAATATGACCTCCAAGATAGCATTGACACACCTCTTAGGGGCAGTACGAGTCCTTGTCAACCTATGAGGTTCGGTAGTAACTTGATCCGAAGCTTCATGATCATCATCATTTGCTTCCTCTTCACTTGGTGTAGGCATCATAGAAACATCTTTTTGTGTCGTGCTACTTTCCAACTGAAGAGATGGATCAACATCAATTGCTTCCTCTTCACTTGTTGTAGGCGTTGCTGAAACATCTTTCTGTGTCGTTCTACTTTCCTCCCACTCAATTCTGTCGAGGGAAACTCCTTCTCGAGAAAGGACCCATTTTTAGCAACAAACACTTTACCCTCGGATCTGAGATAGAAGGTATACCCAACTATTTCCTTAGGGTATCCTATGAATACGTGCTTTTCGGCTTTGGGTTCGAACTTATCAGACATAAGCGCCGCATTTCCAAACTGTGAGAAATGACAGCTTAGGTTTCTGCCAAACCATGGTTCACACGGTGTCATCTCAACGGATTTAGATGGTGCCCAATTTAAAGTGAATGCAGTTTTCTCTAATGCATAACTCCAAAACGATAGTGGCAAAATGATAAGTGACGTCATAGTATGCACCATATCCAATAGAGCATGACTACGACGTTCAGACACACCATCACACTATGGTGTTCCAAATGGCGTGAGTCGCGAAACAACTTCCACATTGTCTTAAGTTGTATACCAAACTCGGAACTCAGATATTCACCTCCATGATCACATTGTAGACTTTTTATCTTCTTGTCACGATGATCTCAAACTTCACTCTAAATTTGCTTCAACTTTTCAAACGTTTCAGACTTGTGTCTCATTAAGTAAATATACACATAGCTACTCAAATCAACAGTGAAGGTAAGAAAATAGCAACATCCACCGCATGATACAAAACTCAATGGACAACATACATCAACATGTATTATTTCCAATAAGTCACTTTCCCGCTCCATCATACCGAAAAACGGGGTCCTTGTCATCTTGCCCTTGAGTGATTGTCCGCATGTCTCAACCGAATCGAAATCGAATGAGTCCACAGATCCATGAGCATGGAGTTTCTTCATGCGCTTTACACCAATATGGCATTTAGCGGTAGTGCCACAACTATGTGGTACTATCATTATTAACTTGCATCTTTTCGCATCAATATTATGTATGTTTCGCTATGATCAGGATTCAATAAACCATTCTCATTGGGTGTATGACCATTGAAGGTATCATTCATGTAAACAAAATAACCATTATTCTCTAACTTAAATGAATAACTGTATTGCAATAAAAACGATCTAATCATGTTCATGCTCAACGGAAACACCAAATATCATTTATTTAGGTTCATAACTAATCACGAAGTAGAGAGAACGTGCGATGGTGATCACATCAACCTTGGAAACACTTCCAACACAGATCGTTACCTTGCCCTTAGCTAGTCTCTGTTTATTACGTAGCTTTTATTTCAAGTTACCAACATTAAGAAACTGAACCGGTATCTAATAAAAAGGTCCTACTAGGAGTACTAGTAATGTACACATGAATAAATTGTATATCAAATATACTTCTGTTGACATTGTCAGCCTTCTTATCTACGAAGTGTCTAGGGCAGTTCCACTTTAGTGACCGTTCTCCTCATAATAGAAGCACTCAATCTCGGGTTTGGGTTCAACCTTGGTTTTGTTCACTGGAGCGGCAACTGGCTTGTCGTTCGTGAAGTTTCCCCTTCTTGTCCTTGGCCTTCTTGAAACTAGTGGTTTTACTAACCATCAACACTTGATGCTCCTTCTCGATTTCTAACTTCGCGGTGTCAAACATCACGAATAGCTCAGGGATCATCTTCTCCATCTCTGGGATGTTATAGTTCATCACGAAGCTCTAGCAACTTGGTGGCAGCGACTTGGGGAACTATATCGATTCAAGCGATTGTAGCACCCAGACAATCTGAGTAAATGCTCACGGATTGAGCTATTCTCCTTCATCTTGCAGGCAAAGAATCATGTTGGAGGTCTCATACCTCCCCACAAGCCTGAAATCTCAATTCCAACTCTTGGAACATGTCATATGCTCCGTGACGTTCAAAACGTCTTTGGAGCCTCAATTCAAGATTTAATGCATGACGTGATGAACTATCAAGTTGTCATCACAGCGTGCCTGTCAGATGTTCCCAACATCCACAGACGACGCTAGAGGGGGTGGTGCACCGAGCGGTGCATCAAGGACACAAGCCTTCTGTGCAGCAACGAGGACAATCCTCAGTTTATGGACCTAGTCCGAATAATTCCTACCATCATCTTTCAACTCTATTTTCTCTAGGAACGTATTAAAAACACAGGGGAGCTACAACGTGCTATTGATATACAATATAATTTTGCAAAGACAACTTTGGACTATGTTCATGATAAGGAGTTTAGTTAATCATATTATTTAAAAACTCCCACTCAAAATTGACATCCCTCTGGTCATCGAAGTGATATATGATCCAAATTCACCAATCCAAGTCTGATCATCACGTGAGATGATGTGGTTTCAATGGTGAACATCATCATGTTGATCATATCAACTATATGGCTCATGTTCAACCTTTTGATCTCCATCATCTTCAAATCAATGACATGATCTCCATCGTCACCGACTTGACACCATGATCTCCATTTTCGCCAGCATGACACCATGATCTCCATCATCTTGATCTCCATCAATGTGTCACCATGACGTTGTCGTGCCAACTGTTTCTTCTACGACTATTGCTAACTCATAGCGATAAAGTAAAGCAAAAACGGCGAAAATAATTAAATACAACCCTATGGCTCCTGCCGGTTGCCATACTCATCAACATGCAAGTCGTGATATTCTATACAAAACATAATCATCTCATACATCACATATATCTCATCATGTAATTGGCCATATCACATCACAACATACCATACAAAAATAAGTTAGACGTTATCTAATTGTTGTTGCAAGTTTTATGTGGCTGCTACGGGTATCTAGCAAGAACGATTCTTATCTACGCAAAAACCGCAACGGTAATACAAAAATTGCTAATCAACCTTCTCAATTACCGCCTTTGTAGAATTTGATCCAACTAGAGTACGAGAGACAAACACCAGCCACCCATCTTTATGCAACCAAGTCACATGTCAGTCGATGGAACCGGTCTCTCGTAAGAGTAGGAGTAAGGTTGGTCCAGGACACTTCATCCCACAATACCGCTGAATCAAGAAAAGACCAAGAAAGGAAGCAATCTGAGCATCAACGCCCACCAACTCCTTTGTGTTCTATTTGTGATCTCATCTACGCATAGACCTAGATCATGATGCCACTGTTGGGCAACCATGCATGGGAAACAAAAAATTCCTATGTTTCATCAAGATCAATCTAGGATATGAGCATATACGAGAGGAGAGATCGGATCCAGATACCCTTGTAGATCGCTAATCGGAAGCGTTAATAAATGCAGTTGATGTAGTCGAACGTCTTCGCGATCCAAATTACAAGCCGTCTTGTGATCCAATCATGATCTAGCACCGAACAGACAACGCCTCTGTGTTCAACACAGGTACAGCTTGATGACGTCCTTGCCTTCTTGATACAGCAAGAGAGGTGAGGTGGTAGATGAGTTCCGGTAGCACGACGACATGGTGACGGTGGTGGTGAAGAACAATCTCCACATGGCTTCGCCAACGACAACGGAAACTATGACGGAGGATAAACTAGAGGGGCTGGGTTGCCAGGACATGTCTTGGGGGGATTCTTGATGTGTTACGGGTGCTAGCCCTGCCCCTATATTTATATGTTGAGCCCCAGGGTCGAAACTTGGACAAAGAGCCTCATCAAAGCAGGTTTGGCCCGCAAGGCAAGAGTCCTCCTCAGACGCCAAGGTCTTGGGCGTCTGGCCCTAGACGTCACGGTTCCTGGTGTCTAGCCCCTGGCCTCTGCAAAACTCCTTTTGCACCTTCCTATAGCCTCATGGGCTTTACCCCTTGGCCCAAATAAAGTGTTCTCATTCCCTGACCATTTCGGGAAACATCCGAAACCCTGTCCGGTGAAATGCTGGAACCCTTCCGAAGACCAAACACTATTATCCCATATATCAATCTTTACCTACGGACTATTCTGGACCTCCTCGTCATGTCTGGGACATCATCCAGGACTCTGAACCACTTTCGGTCACTAACATAATAAATTAACTATATCGTCACCAAACGTTAAGTGTGTAGACCCTACGGATTTGACAACTATGTAGACACGACCAAGATACCTCTACGATCAATAACCAATAGCGGAACTTGGAGGCCCATATTGGCTCCTACATATTCTACGAAGTTATTTATCGGTTGAACCTCTATGTCAAGGATTTAGTTAATCCCGTATGATGTTCCCTTTGTTTATCGGTATGTTACTTGCCCGAGATTCAATCGTTGATATCTCTATACTTAGTTCACTCTCGTTACTGACAAGTCTTTTTACTCGTTCCATAATACAAGATGTTGTGGCTAACACTTTAGTCACATTGTTTGCAAGGCTTGTTGTAACGTTGTATTACCTAGTGGGTCCTGAGATACCTCTCCGTCACACAGAGTAACAAATCCCAGTCTTGATCCATGCCCACTCAACAGACACCTCCGGAGATATGTGTAGAGCATCTTTATAGTCACCCAGTTATGTTGGAATGTTCGATACACACAAGTTATTCCTTCGGTGTCTGTGAGTTGCATGGTCTCATGGTCATAGGAATAGATACTTGAAATGCAAAAAACTATAGCAATAAACTGACACGATCATATGTTATGTTTATAGTTTGGGTCTTGTCCATCACATCATTCTCCTAATGATATGATCCCGTTGTCAAATAACATCTCATGTCTATGAGTAGGAAACCTTGACCATCTTTGATAAACGAGCTAGTCTATTAGAGGTATATTAGGGACATTGTCTTGTCTATGTATCCACACATATATTTGAGTTTCCAATCAATACAATTCTAGCATGGATAATAAACGGCTACCATGAATAAGCAAATATGATAATAACTATTTTATTATTTCTTCTAGGGCATATTTCCAACATATAAGAGACACTCAACTTTTTCATCATGATCTTCTCCTTTCAAAGATTCTACAAAAAGAAAAGAAATTCACAGAAACACGCTGAAATGTTTTTGGGCTTTTGGTTTTTCTCAGGCAAGGAAATAAACTAAGGGAAAGCAAGAACGAGAAAAACTGTTTACCCAGGAAAGCTCCCAACATGCAAAGGAAATATTTTGGGGTTTTCTTTTCAGTTCTACAACTAAATAATTAAAAAATGAAAATCCGAAAAGAAACAAGCAATATTTTCATATTTTCAAAGTTTTTCAAACACATGAGAAGAAAGCAGGAAAAATAAAACTAACATGGATATACAATGAAATAGTATGAACACCGACAATTTACATGAAGTGTGGGAACATGAATGGAATGTCAGTGAGAAATATGTACTCCCCCAAGGTTAGGATTTTGCCTAGCTTTGTAATCACCACTGCTGATCCAGGTAATGGTTGAAGTGATAGCTCATGGGGCATTCCTGGGCTCCTCCTGTGCGAGACGAGCAGCCTCCATTGCAGAATTGTACTCCCACACCTCGTCCTCAAGAACATAATTTGTTTCTCGAGCCTGAAAGTTAAAGAGGGCAAGTGCAGGCAAAATGACAAACATAGGTGTGTATTTTCTAAATATTTAGTTGTACTCATATCCTCTAGCATGGTTCAGAAGAAATTCATGATAGCGCATAACTTCATAATCCAAATATTTGTCACACAAAATGGGGTCATTAGGTTGAGGTGACACTTCTAATTGTGCAGCTACGCGGGATGCATAAATGCCTCCGTACAATTCTCCATTACTAGAGTTGGAGTGCAACCTTCAGGCAACAATTGCACCCAGGTTAAAATGTTGTTCACCCGTCACAACTGTATGTATAAGACTCAAGTCAGGGGTGCATAATGCACTGCATTATTGTTTTCCTACTACGCATTTCCCATTGAACAATGCAAGGTAGCGAATAGAGGGAAATTGTATACTTCTAATTCTAGCCCGCGTTACTCCCCTATCCTCTCCTACACAAAGACTTTCGAGAAACATATTATAATCAACTATCGATGGTTTCTCGGGTAGAGCCCAAAGTGGAAGTTTGCAATCAACTAGAAATTCTTATAGAGTCATGCTAAAATATTCATCATACAGGTTAAAGAACACCCTAGAATTATGCGCTTGAAAGCGAAATCCATCCGTGAATGTACAGGTAAGGTTATAGTGTTGGACACACTTATCTGCAAGGAAGTCGGTGAGGCCGGTATTCTCATTAAAATGATCGAATTCCTCTTTTATACCAGCACGTATCATGAACTCATCGCTTGGCCACCGACAAGATTTTGCATCGCCCATGACTACTTGATTAGCCCTGGGCTCTATGTAGGCTGGTCGAACCGAACTTCCGCTCGACCAGTCGCCTAAAGTACGCCTGTTTGAAGAGATCTTCCTAAGAAAACACATCTTCCCAAAACATTTCTGAATTTTTTAGCCACAAATTTATGTCAACAAAACTTTGCAAGAATGGTAGCAACTACTCATAGTGATGCCTAGAGGCCGTATCAAACATTCATACTACTTGGAATTCAAATAATTCAACATGCAAGCTCATTTTCTGTAGCACCAAGTGTAGCAACTTATGCAAAATATTAACCACAAAAACAAAAACTAATTGGAGTAATGGGAGAGTTACATACCAAGTTGAAATTCCTCAAAACTGTTTTAGAAACGGAGTTCCGAGCAAAGAGATACAAAATTTTGGTTTCAGGTTGAGGAACACGAGAGAGAGAGAGGGGGAGGGAGGGGGAGAGAGATATAGGAAATTTTTGTTGGAGGTAGGAGGTGAGGTGGGCTAAAGGGATAAGGTAGGGGGACCATGTGGGGCCCACAAGCCAACAGGGCGCGCCCTAGGGGGCGCCCTGTTATGTGGTGGCCCATTGGCACACACCCCTGCTGTAATTTTTACGCCAATTTTTTTAAAACATTCTGGAAAAAATCATATCAAAATTTTATGGCAATCAGAGAGTTTTTGTTTTGGGGGTATTTTTCATGCACAGAAAAAACAGAAAACATGAATTTCATGGTATTTTATTTTTATTTAACTAAGAAAAATAGAGAATAAACTTGTAATAAAGAGAGTTGTGAATACTCAATTCATCAATCACATTTCCTTCGAAAAGGATTCATTAATAAGGTTGATCAATTCTTATTAATGATTGTTTCCGACTAACATGAAAGTTTTTGGAAAAGTTGATACGTTTGAGACGTATCATTGGCCTATTTGTTTATGGACGTGATGCCTACATACACATGATCATTGTCGTGAAAATCACATAACTATTCGATTTTCTATCAACTCCCCAACAGTAATTTGTTTACCCACCATATGCTATTTCTATGAGAGACGCCACTAGAGAACTTTACACCCCCTGGTCTATTCACTTATATATTCACAAATGCAATTACTACCTTTCTTTTATTTTATTTTTTTGTTTTTATTTTTCAATTTACAATTATCTACACAACTCACTTTCTTGCAAACAACGAGATCAAGGGGATTGACAACCCTCTTGTCGGCGTTGGGTGCAAGTTGTTTGTTCTTTTGCGCGTAGCCGCTGAAGATGGTTGAGGATTGGTATTCCTATTGGTTTGATAAACCTTGGTTTAATAACTGAGGGAAATACACACCCACATTGTGCTATGATAACTCGTTCCTCTTCATGGAAAACCCAACACAGAACACAAGTATCATGCACTAGGGCAAATAAATCATTTTCTGAGCTACTCAGCCAGTTGATCCTTTAGCTCAGCCAACTCTGCGGATCCCATCCTATAGGGATTCTTATAGATGGGTCCTTCTCCGGGCATTAGCTCAATAATCAATTCAATGTCATGGTCAGGAGGCATTTCGGGCAGCTTATCAGGAAAGATCTGGGTATTCACATACCATGGGTACTTGATCCAACTCAATTCTGGCAGACAATTGACCTGAGGGGCTTGAGCGGAGGTAGGGTTGGGAATGTACTTGACTTCAACTCCCTCACTAGTGTTCATGGTAATAGTCCTCTTGGCATAGTCTAACAAGCCTTGGTGCTTGGTTAACCAATCCATGCATAGAATTACATCCAACCCTTGCGACTTCAGGATGATAAGGTCTGCTAGGAACTCAACTCCATTGATAACAAACTGAACTCCTTTACATCCTATATTTGTTCTCATAAATGATCCCAGGGTCTGGACAAACATATGACTACCTAGGGGTGTAGGCTTCATACCACTATAGTGCAAAATTTTGGGTAACAAAAGAATGTAAAGCTCCACAATCAAACAGAACGGTTGCTGGGGTTTCATTGACAAGGAACATACCTAGTATGACATCCGGTCTTCCTCGGCTTCCTCAGCGCTGACGTGATTCACACAACTTTTGCCATTGTTGCGCGGGTTGCGGGGTGCTTGGTTCCTTGGCGGTACTCCATGACCTTGACCTTGGTTTGGCGCATTGGGGCATGGTGCATCTGGCTTCTTGTTTGGGGCACTGCCTAGAGATGTGCCCTGGCTGACCACATCCAAAGCAAGTTACTTGACCTGAGTTGTTATTGTTGGCACCATTGTTGTTGGGGTTGCTATAGGCTGGCTTGGGATTGGTGTACTACTAAGGCTGGTAGCTTGAACGAGGTGTAGGGGTCCAGACTTCCTGTGGCTGATAAGTTTGCCTGACTGGGGCTGGCTACCAGGGGCGAGGCTTATGGTTGTTGGAACTACCCATGCTGATCATATTGCACTTGCGAGTGTCTTCCATGGCATGACGTTTGTCTTCGAGCATGAGATCCTTATTCACCAGGTCGAACAAGGTATGACAGGTCTTGCTGGAGTCCTTCCATGAAGTGTTCCATCTTAGCTGCCTCAGTGTTGATGTCTTGAGGGGCATACCTTGACAGGAGGTTGAATTCTGCATGTACTCCTTGACAGAGCCACTTCATTGCTTTGGTGCTTTGAATTCTCACTTCTTGATATCCATAATCCCAGAAGGAATGTGAGCTTTGTGAAATCCATCCTTTAAATCAGCCCAAGTGATCACGTCATCACCTTACATAACCTTAAATCCATCCCACCAAGATCCAGCGGTACCTCCAAGGCAATTAGAAATATAGAGCGCCTTCTCGTGATCCTCATTGTAGTTGACCAATGCAAAAAAGATCCTCGATGGTGCGGATCCATTCATCGGCATCCAAAGGTTTAGCAGTCTCGGTGAAGGTTGGGGGCGAATGCCTCATGAACTCCGACAGAGTGGAGCAGCCATTGTCGTTCCTTCCTTGCTGCTAGTTGTTCACAAGGACTTGGGCCACCTGTTGGATTGCAACAGTGTTGGCTTGGCATTCCTCTCGGACAACTTGGAGAAATTGGGCTATGGTCAAGTTCTTCGGTGTAGGTGGTGGCAGGGGAATGTGGCCATGCGGCTGCTCCTAGTGTTCTCCAGCCTGAGCAGCCCCACCAGCTCCCTATTATTGGCTAGAGTTGTCGGCTTCAGGGTTGGTAAAGGAGCTGTTACAGGTTGCATTCACCATCCTGTTTGGAGCATCCAAGTCAAACAACTGGGATAGATGAGAGGGAAAAGCAATAATAAAGGAAGTGCGCGTAAGGGGGTTGGTATAGTGCAAGTGTGATCAAATAGGGTTGAAAGACCAAACACATAACATTAATATAAGATAGGCAATGGAGTCACTTACATGTTGCCTAAGCCAAAAGCGCGACTTGCATCGAGACACAAACAACAAGCACACATGGTTTCATATGAACCATTACACGGATTTGACTTCTCATGAGGGGTACATGACTTATCCTACCCTGGGGGTTGTTAGACTCAAGTTGTGGAGTGCTTGGTATCATACTCACGCTCCTGTGGGTCCTCCTCCTGATCATCATCCGTATGGGCATTGTCTCCGGTCGAGGGGGTCAGAGAACAAGGAGATCCATCCCGGCGACAATTCGCCGGTGGATCGGTGAAGAGTGCACGGTACTCCTTTGCACTCATGCAATGTCAACGAGTGGGTGCATCTCTAGCTAGGGGTACTACTCCTATGAAGTGATTGTTGGTCATTCCCTTGGGGGTTCCATCCTTCTTGATCCTATCTGGCTTCATCTTGGCTTGATGAAGTAGCTCTTGGGTGTGGAGAAGTTCCTTGCAGAGCTCCATGGACTCCTTAATCAGGTTGTGAGCCAGACTATTGGCGGGGAGGCTGAAGTATGTCTGGAAGCTGAGGGTGTCCCATCCTCCGTGGATGGAACCAACATCCAACTCTCGCCAATATAATCCTTCCTGAAAGGTAGGTGGTGAGTAGCTGGCTCATTAGCGATCTCTAGGATGATGTATCGAAGGTGGATGAGTGCCTTCCGTGCAGCCGTCTCGACTACTACTACCAAGGTATCCATCTGTGGTCCTTCAAAGAACCATCTCGTTGGGGAGTCGTTTGCCTTCATGAGTACATCAACGTGATACTCCTTCGTGACGGCATAGATGAAGTGCCCGTGGTAGAGGAAAATGGGAGGTCAGCGAAATTGGCACTTCTCCAAGCTATCCTTAAGGAGTAGGGGAAAGCCGGATGCTAGGAGGTCCTTGGGTACGATGGCCATCTACAAAGGTTTTAAGGGGAGGGGAGTCAGTGAATATTTGAAAGTAGACTAGAAGAGGTAAGAAGTGTAGAAACTCCTAAGTATAGGTACTAGGTATAGTTTTTTCTGTAAGTGGTTTTACCCTAACTAACGTTCGTGCTAACTAAGGTTTCCTATAGTCAGGATGGCTATCACACCAGCTCTGTACGGACCCCGACTCATAAGTCGTGATCACCAAATGCACATGTACTGTGATCCTAGAGATCAACTCGCATTGAACACATAGAAGCTACATAACAAGAGTGTTACATCCATACATACCCTCTTACACAAATAAAGACCATCAAGGTCAAGTCTTACATAGATAGGGCCATGAATGCCAAACATCAAACATAAACTCGCATTGAAAATCTTGAAATTTAGCATTATGACTGGGAAGTGTCCTAATTCGCATGTTCATCACCAAAGTATTCTTCACCATATTCCTGCTCTTCCATGCCTGACCAATTAAATAACCGGTGGCAAGCCAATGAGTACATTAAATTTCATCGCAAGCAACCCATCTGTTAGAACAAGGTATAACAATGCAATGATATAACACTAAGTAGGTAATTCTGCAAAAAGCTAATTTGAGTGAAGAGGTATGTCCTATCAACATGTAGAAGCATGCATCATGAGGTTTCGAGTAACCATATGAACAGGTTACAAATATTAATTTGAATAGAGGTTTAACATCTCATGTTCGATCATCACGTCAAGACATCTTGACTCAACTTAAGTATTCTCCTCCATCACACACACCAAATTTGCGAAAACATCTGGACATTGTCTAAGAAGGACCACCCTATTGTCCTTGATCGTGGACATGGCTATTTTAATGGTTTTACACTCTGCATAGGTTGCACACTTCACCCACAAGACTCAGGGAACTTCTTTGTCAAGCCACGACTCGCGGTATTCTTCATACCCGAGGTAAGCACCCGAATAATGCCTTTCCCTTGACGACACTAAACAAAGAGTCCACTCGCTGGCACACACCCTGCATGATGTACATCACAAGTACCATCCATGAGGGGTCCAATGGTGTGCCCGGTGTCTGCGAAAATAGACTGGTCGTCCTATCAGGCATGACACAATATCGAAGAGACCATGTCACTCCCAACACTAGTAATGCGGGCTCTCTGCTAGCATCGACCAAAGTAATCAACAAAGCCCCGCCCCATAAGGGGTATCATGGTCGTACATGTAAGGACGGGACGATCAGTAAATCTTAAATCTAATCTGTTTTCGAAAACCACACACTCACTTGCTATAACACACCATTTCTTTCTCAAGTGGTTACTAGCTCAACATCTCCCTCGGTCATTAGTGGCACCCAATGGGTTTTTCAAAAAGTCTTTGAAAACACTATGTTTCCGTCACCATGCATATTCTTGTCCCACTTGCGTAGCAACTACTTTAGCATCCTATGTACTTCCCACCCACATGACTCTAAGCAGAAAGTAGAGTCATGCCAATGCCAGTATCAAGGAGGAAAGTAACAAAGGTAACCCATCTGGTGGTCACCATTTCATCACGATTCTGATGCATCAATTTAAAGTGCTATATGACATGCATAAAAAGGTTCCTTATACATGGTCAAAGGGCTGCTTGCCTAGCTCAACAAAGTCTTCGAGGTCTTCGGCAGCTTCTGTTCCAACTTCTTCATCAACAACGCAATCTATCATCTCAATAATAATAGGTAGAAATAAGACCACCGCAAGAACGAAGAAAATAAATCAATCCTAAAAATGTCAAACCACTTCTATAAAATACTAGGATAAAAACTAAATATACTAAAATTATTAGTTTCTGGTTTGAAGTGTCAAAACTGGTGGAAAGATTTTTAAAAGAGATTTAAAATGCTTTAAAAAGGTTTGAAATAAAAGTAGTACAAAAATATTTTCAAAATGATGCACAAGTGGCACCATCTGATAGGTTGAATTATTACAAGATTTGTGGAAGTGGAATTATCATATTTGGATAAATATTTTGTCCTGTAGAATCTTTGGAAAAACTAACAGAAAAGAAAAAGGAAAAAGGCATTGTGCCTTCGGGCCATAAGTGGCTGGTTGAGCCATCCTAGCCAACGAAATGGCCCAGGCGAGCCAGGAGCGTGCGCCTAGCTGGTTTGAACCCGATGGGCGGGCCCTAGCCACCAGAGAGAGGGGGAAGAGAGAGAGGTGGGAGGCTGACGAGCTGTCCTCACCAGGTCATCAGCAACCTCCTGACCAGAAGGGTGGCGGGCTCACTAACGTCGACTCCGTCCACGGCGAAGGAAGCTGTGAGCATGTATGAATTCAAGGGACCGTCTCCGTTCGGGTGGAGGTTGAGTTAGTCGCCGTAGTGGACCTAGTTGCCGATGGTAAGAATGGTCGCAGCGGAGAGCTTCAGGAGGTGGTCAATGTTGGTGTTTCTGACCGCAACTTGCACAAGCATGGAGTGGAAACACATCAGGAGGGCAAGGGAGGGCAGAGCGGACAAGGATGAGGGCCAGAGAGGGGCTACAATCAGAGATGAACGATGATCCCGATGCAGCGAAGCTTCTGTCGATTCCAAGCACTCGGGCTTTGAGGGGTGGTACTAGTGGTGCAAGGGCTTGAGTGGAAGCGATACGAAGCTAGAAGAGGGGATAGAGAGAGTCACACGGATGGATTAAATAGCCTAGGGCTGGAGCATCATGGATCCATGCACTGACGACGTCGTTGCCGTTGCTAGAGCCCACGGGCGCTTGGTGGATTATGTGAGGGCATCCCTGGACTTGGCTTCATGCCTAATGCAGGGAGAGAGAGTCATGATGATGCTAGGGGACCGTGCGTGCGGGGCCCGGGATTGGCCGAACGGGGCGACAATGGCGCGCGTGTGAGGAGACATTGGATGGAGAGAGAGAAGGTGGTCGGTAGTCCAGCGTGCTGTGGACGCCAAGGTGCCTCTATTGGCGCGAGGGGAAGGCCCAAGGTCATCAGGGAATAGGAAGGGCGTGAGGGAAAACCTTGGTCGTCTTGTAGCATGCTCCAAAACATTTTTAGTGGGCATGGTAGTACTTTTGGGCACTCTGGCATGCCCACTTGCGTCTAGGAGTTGCGGGGGAGTTAAAAAATGGGGAGGAGCCTTGGATGCTCTAGGAATGGCCATGTGTGAGAGGGAGCAGAGAGAGATGGAAATGGAGCTGTCTAGAAAGGGGGAGAGAGGTTTTCACCCATGCAATTAGGCAGTTGGGTGCCAGGATAGTTACTGGAGGTGTGGAGGGACTTGTTGGTGTTGTGGTAAAAACATGGGGTGAAAGGGCTCAGAGCAGCAGTTTTACCATTTCACCAGAAGGTGTTTGATGGTTGTTTGGGCAAGATAACTTACCCTACTTGCTGTGATATTTAATAGGATCAAATGGTGGGTACAAATGAGAGTGATCACAAGGTTTGAGCCTATTTCAAGAAAGTTTCCAATGTAAACTTTACAAACCCTAGAAATCAACAAAAGTGGATTTCATTAGATCTAGTCATGCAAATCTATTCTAATTAATGCACCACTCTGTGTGGTAGAATTATTTGGGTATTAGAGCATGCCCACAAAGTTTGGGATCAAAGGAAGAAACTTGACAATGTAAATTTGCTCAAATTTGGATATGGACCTAGAGGGTTTTGGGATATTTTGATGAACGAAAATGATTGGGTAGAGATGAAACTTGGCAATATCATCACATATGACATATGTAACATGCTAGAATTTTCCCGGATTTATTTGATAATATTTCTTATAGAAATATTTCAAATACAGTAAATGTGTAGAAAGGGTTTTGGAGGGTTTTATTCAATGTTTTGAACATGACCATGTGTTGAAACTCATATATAGGGAAAATATATGTTCACTAAGTTTGCCTAAATTTTCAAAAATATTTTGAAAGCATAAAATTATTCCCCCCTATAAAAGACCATTTATAGACTTCAGAAAAAGTTTTAAAATAAAATATGAAAATAATCTTTAAAATAATGTTTCGCCGTTTTGGAAAGTATTATATATGGTCAGTTCCAAATAAAGTCTTTGGGTAAAACATTCACCCTATTTTGAGGACTTGTAGTACAACCCTCAGTTCAGGGGGTTTTGAAAACTAAATTGAATTAATGCTTTTTGGTCAAAATAATATTTTATGAAAATAGTTTTAGGTCCTAAACACATGCCATGATCATTGGGCAGAGACATGGATCAAGGAGATGAGTTTTGCGAGAAGAGGGGGTTTTGTGAACTAGAACACAAACAAGCACTTAAGCAAATGGCACCAATACAAGCATCATAACCAGATAAAACGTTTTAATTTGTCCAACTTTTTATAAAATCACAACATAGTAAGGTGGTATAAACACAGGGTTTAATAGCTACGGAAGGCGCCACTCCCAATAAGGCTTTGCAGAGGTACGTGGAGAGGGAGAGGATGAGTATGGAGTTAGGAGGGAGGTAGAGAAAGCGGATGTTGTAGTGCTACAGGATGGCAAGGAAGAAGTCAGAGAAGGGCGGCGCCCGGCCGGCGAGGAGAAAATGGAGGAAGACAGGAGTCGCCGAGGCCTTGAGATCGTTGCGCATGCACGAGCCCGGCCAGATCTCGATGTGGCCCCCTCGTTGTGCTCAGAAGCCACCACGAGGCGAGCCCTGTCCGGACCCTTTTGCTAGTGATGACGGATGGCATCAGCGCGTGGCCGAGCTCCTCCGGTGGGGCCTCCTCGCTGGAGGAAGGAACGGCCGCTACGGTTTTCTTGCCCGAGGCCATGGATGCGAAAGGGGAGAAGGGGAATCCAGGCGGTTTTACCAATGAGCCATTTTTGCACAGGTGGAGGAAGATAGAGTCGGCAGAACAATGATGTGACTGTGCCCCGCAAGGAGTAGACTTTATCATTGGGGTGGTGGTCATGAGACATCACAGAGTGGTGGGAGTAATCTGCCCAGACGGACAGCCCCACACGCCTCCTGTAGGCCCGCCAGATCAATGGCGCCCGTGTCGCTTCCCTGGGCAGGTGTTCACGCTGTAGGCCCGAGGGCTACTGTCGTCCCAGTGGGACCAGGGGTACCACGGCCCGTCTGTCGGCCACGTCCGGAGGCGACATTGGGCCAGCCTAGGAGGATGGACCTCCCACCTTCCCCTCTCGGTTTTTTTGCCACATGAGAGGAAGGACCCTTCAGGCGAGGCCGAGCCCCCCTCCTCGAGGTAGCTTGGCAGGCGGGGGCGCCTCATGAGGCCTTCTCCACAGGGTGGGCGCATGAGGCATTCTGTACGGGGCCAGCTACAGAGCACGGTCCCCTTCGAAAAGGCGATTCCCCCGACGTCGTGGCAAGGACACAGGGGGAGAGCTGGACAGTTTCAACTCTTGTGATAAGGGAGGCGGTGGAGCCCGCTGTAACATCCCAAATTTTGGAATGTTATAATAAATATAAGAATGAATGTTTGTTTGAATTGAGTGATTGAAATTGAGTGAAAATTTGAAACTTTAAAATAACTTTTGAATGAGAGGGAATAAAATGACTTTCCCATGTGATTTGAATTTCATTTGAAAATATTTCAAATTCAGAAACTTTATGCAACTCAATGATTTTCATGAGAGAGGATAAAAGGACTTCTTCAAATTGTATGAAATATGAGTTGGAAGTTTAAAAGATAGATATGAAAACTATTTGAGAAACTCTCATATGGAGTTTCACTTCCATATTTGAATTCCCTATTTGAATTTGTAAGCATTCAAACCCCTTGACAAATTTTGAGAGGAGTAACATGACACTCCACACCAGGGGCATCTTGGTGAAATATTTGAGCAATAAAACCAGGGGTCATTTGAAAAATATTTGCAAAAGGATTTAAAAATCAAATAGGCAATTTTCTAAAAAATAATTTATTTAAGTATTCAATATGACAGAGGGAAAATGTTCATTAAATGGCATTAATTCTCCTGGTCATTTTGGTATAAAGATCTGTATTTTTAGGAAAGTATTTATGGCTATTGCTTAATTTTTGATTTGCTCGAAATAGGAAAAAGGATAGCATTTAAAACGTTCAAAGACCCAGAAGGCCCACTTTCCTTATCTCCCTCCCCGACTCTCCTTCTAATCGGCCAACCGACGCAGCGCTCTTTCTCTTTCACTCTCTGACCGCCTGGTCCCACCGCCCGACCGCGTCATCCCCGCGCCCGTCTTCCTCCTCCATCCCCTCCCCTTTCCTCGTTGGTGACCCCGAGCCAAAGATCCCTCCTCCCGTCCCTCCCCTCAAGCCCCGACCCCTCCTATATAAAGCCCGAGGCCCCCTCTATCCATTCCCCTCCGAAACCCCTCTGCCCGTGCCCTCTAGCTACCATAATACCTCGCCGGAGATAACCACGGCCGCCGCGCCATTTCCGCACCACCACTCCACCCCGCCATCCCCAAGACCCTCTAAGGCCACCGTCGACCTCGCCGCACTCGTACACACCTCCCAGTGCCCTCACCCTCGCCGGAAACCCTCTGGAAACGCCGCACCACCACCTCGCCAGAGCTCCACCTCCACCTAAAGCCCCCCCAAAGCTCGCCACCGTTGCCTCCGTCGTCCCCAGCCACATCCGACACCACCAATCGACGCCGGAGCCTCGCCGCCGTTGTCTGGACCCCTCAACTGCCGTGGAAGACCACCGGAGACGCCTCCTCGAGAACCTCGCCGTCCCTGCCTCACCGGAGAAGCTCCATCGCCGGCAACCTCTCCTCTGTGAGCTCCCTCTCCCTCTCTTAGCCGTTCGATCGTAGATCTAGGGCCACGATTAGAACATGCATTTCATTTTAAAACACGAACCGTTTTTTTAGTCACCAGCCGTCCGCCCGAAACACTCTAGCACGCACACTCCGTAGCCAATCAGAGGCAGCCACGTAAACCACTGACCGTTAGTTAAATTTTTCTTTTTCTGTTTTTGTTTTAGAAAACAGAGTGTGTTCTGTTTTTGTTTTTAGTATATCTTTTAAAATATTTAGATTTTTTGATTGATTCTTTTTGCATTGTGTAAAAAAATTTATGTAGTTTCTGCAGATATCTAGTTTGACCAAATTTGAATAATATAAAATTGATTTCAAACAGATTTGATTAAAATCTTATTTTCTGAATATCTTGAGTTTAAAAATATATTTTGAGTTGATTCTTTTTCCTACTTGTCACTAGTGACCTTAGTTATTAGTAGGTAGAGTTTGAAAAATTTTAGAATACTTTAAAACGGTATTTTCAACGAAAACAGATTCTGTTTAGTTCTTGTTAGGCTTATCTATATTTCTTTTGTTTTAAAATTGTTATAATTATTTTCTTTTATATTAGTTGATAGATTTTATAAAGTTTTCTGTTAGTTAATAGTAACCCTTCAAAATAAATAATGTTTTATTAGATTGTTGCATGAAAATTTAATTCTAGTTCAACTATAACTTGCAATTGGATTTTCATTTCTATGTTGATCTTGTATTTGAAAATAGTTTCCACAAATTGTTATATAAGTTTGATTTTCTGTTAATCTAAGTTTAGACCAGAAACAATTTGTATTATAGTTGAGATTGTTTGTGGTTTAAGCCAAGGATGACCTTGTTTTATATCAACAGAAGAACCTTTATAAAAGCTTTTCAATTAGTTCTTTTTGCAAAATAAAGATTTATGAGAAAATACTTTCTGTTAATTATTTGCTTTAAAAAAATTGTTCCTATATTATTAACTTAGTGTTTTTCTTGCTGATATGTTCTAGTAGTCAAAAACTTATGTTGCTAGAGTATTGTTTTCTAAATTATTAGTTGTTCTTCAAAAGTAATTCTTTTTGCTAAGTAAAATGTTTACTAAACTACTTTTGTTATATTTACTTTGTTTTTGTTTGCTACTTTTGAAAATTAGGGTGTACTTGTAGAGAAAACCAACTTTGGTTGTGTTGATGAAGTTTTGTTGATTTTAACTTTTGTCTTAAGTATTTCCTTCATCACCACCTTAGTTGTGTTGATGTAGTTTTGTCATTTGAGTTTTGTCTTAAGTATTTCCTTTCATCACCACCATATTGCTTTTGGTTGCCTTTTTTATTGTTAGTATTGACTACTAGTATGATTGCTTATATGTATGCAATGTTTGATTATATAGATTTTCATCGGAGAGTGACGAATAGTCTATCAGTTATCTCTAAGAGCGATATTATTCTTCATCAACAGTATAGGCAAGTCACTTTGACCATGTATACTTATGTTTTTATTGCATTAGTTCTACCATCTCCCCAATTGCATGCAAAGTAGGTAAATTGGAAACTTGGTTACTTGATGTAGTATCATGTGGTAGGCACCCTCAACCCTTTGACACATTGGCCCCGGGAAACGTTGTTTTAATTTTGTTATGCTATTAGTAGACGGGGTTGGTTGTGTGATTCATGAGAGTTGTGAGTTAATAATTTCAAGACCTACAAGATGAACAAGACTTCAAGACTCTGAGTTTTCAACATACCTCTGGGTGGATGATGGTTGAACGGCACCCTGGAGAAACCAGTGGTTAGCCTAGGTGTTGCTGGGGAAGTGCCAGTATTCACGCGGAAATGTCCACCCAAGCACAAAGAGATGGATGGATGCTTCAAGACCCAAGGCTTACCTGCACAGCCACAAGTCATTATGGGCTCTGGCTTGGTTGGATATCGTGGTGACCCTGGACAGGTGGTGCTACGAGATGTAGATGAATGGTAGGAAAGGATGGGCATCAACAGAGTCTCAGGGAAACCCTTTAGAAGACCATGTTTTGGTCATCCGTTTCTCAAACACCCTGAAGTGCGAGAAATCAAACGGAGGCGACCAAATCTTGTGGGGAACGTGTGCAAAACTCTGCAGAGTACTCAAACCTAATCGATTAGCCGTGTCCACGGTCATGGACAACTTGATCCAAAGGAACTGAAACTATCTGGAACTCTCAACACAATTAATTGTATTGATGTGGGTTTATAAATGACAACTTGGGTATGAGAATTGGTTGGTGGAACCATCTCATTAATCAACCAACATTTGTAGTAATTATGCTTTTGCCCTCTCTTGTTGTAGGAAAATTTTGGCTTTATGCAAAACCCCCACTACCCCACTTGCCATATGTGCATGTAGAATAGATGATTACTTTACACACCCCTCTTTTGTGACTTGCCGGCATATTCAAAATGCTGACCTACACGGCTGCAACGTCTTATGTTGCAGATAAGCTCTACGACGGGTAAGAGTACGATTCAGGGTTACGGTCTACACTCAACCTGTCGTTGGTGTTATTGGGACTCCACTCCCGTTGACTGTTTCCGCTGAGATTTTAAGGTATATATCAGTTTTACGTTAATTACATGTGATTGCACTTTGATATATACATTGATGTACTATGTGTGCCAGCATACTGATCCAGGGATGGCACAGAAAACACAGAGGCTTGACTCGTTTTGAGTCAGGTCGCTACACCCGCCTCCCTCAAAGAAGGTCCCAAAAGCTTGCCATTTTGGTGATAGAAGATCAGGACGGATCAATGCGGCAGGATGGAGGTCGTCACTGAGCCCACGAACGCATCACAAAGACTACTCTAGCCCATGAATTCCACCTTTAGTTAGGATAAGTCTGAATTCTTGTTCCCCTTGCCACACTATGGATACCCATTCCCGTCGATATTTTTTAGGACAAGCATCAAGGCACTACAAGAAGGAGGAAAGGGGCATCTTTGTAAGGGATCGAGCCATTCTCTCCCCTAAGCTCCCGTGTACCTCGAGCACAGCTCCTCTCCACAGAGAATTCCAACACAAATAAGGAGTAGGGTATTACACCGCAAGGTGGCCTGAACCTTGGTAGTTCGCATGTCCCTGTCAACTCCGATGGGCAACATCGAGCTCGTCGTCGATCCTCTCACGTTCATCGTCGAGTCATAGGTAGGAAAGCCAAGGCCTCAAGTCTTCAAATCTCTTTCACAGAGAAGTTCTTGGACTTAGATCCGGGACTCCGATAGTTTCATATAACAGTAAATGTTGATTTTATGGGGGAGAAATTTACCATAGACTTGTCGCTTTCGATGTTGTTGATACTTGTGATCCGCGTTGGGTTTTCTGTGAAGAGGAACGGGTAATTCAGTACAATACAGGTAAGTGTTTCCCTCAGTTATGAAACAAAGGTTTATCGAACCAATAGGAATATCAATCCACAATCCTCTTCACTGGCTGCACAAAAAAGAGCAAACAACTTGCACCCAACGCGGGCAAGAGGGTTGTCAATCCCCTTGATTTCGTTATTTGCAAGCAAGTGAAGTGTGTAGGTAATTGTAGATAATTATAAATGGAAAAACAAAATAAAGAGTAAACAAGAACATCAATGTATTCTAGCGTTTGTAAATATATAAGTGAATAGACTCGAGGGCCATAGTTTTCCCTAGCAACATCTCTCATGAAAGTAAGCATACGGTGGATAAACAAATTACTGGTGGGCAATTGACAGAAAAGCAAATAGTTATGTGATATTCACGTAAATGATCATGTGCATATAGGCATCACGTCCAAAACAAACAGGCTGACTCTTGCCTACACCTATTATTATTACTCCAATTCAAGAGCGCTTCTATGCTTGCCTCTCTACGTATTAAGTTCATGAAAAATAGAGTAATGCATGGATAGCAATGACATGACGTAGATAAAGTAACCACAATCAATATGAATAAACCCCATAATTTTATCCTTAGTGGCAACAAAACTATTGGAAATATGCCCTAGAGGCAATACATAAAGTGTTTGTTATTATATTTCCTTGTTCATGATAATTGTTTATTATCCATGCTATAATTATATTGATTGGAAACACATTACATGTGTGGGTAAATAGACTACACTTTGTCCCTAGTATGCCTCTAGTGAACTAGCTCGTTGGTCAAAGATGGTTAAGGTTTCCTAGCCATTGACATGTGATGTCATTTGATAACGGGATCACATCATTAGGAGACTGATGGGATGGACAAGACCCAAACTAAAAATGTAGCATATGATCGTGTCAGTTTATTGCTACTGTTTTCTGAATGTCAAGTATATGTTTCTATGACCATGAGATCATGCAACTCACGGACACCGGAAGAGTGCCTTGTGTGTATCAAACGTCGCAACGTAACTAGGTGACTATAAAGGTGCTCTATAGGTATCTCCGAGGGTGTCTGTTGGGTTGGCATGGATCAAGACTGGGATTTGTTACTCCGTGTGACAGAGAGGTATCTCAGGGCCCACTCGGTAATACAACATCACGATAAGCCTTGCAAGCAATGTGACTGAGTTTTAGTCACGGGATCACGTATTATGGAATGAGTAAAGAGACTTGCCGGTAACGTGGTTGAACTAGGTATGGAGATACCGACGATTGAATCTCGAGCAAGTAACATACCAAAGAACAAAGGGAACATCATACGGGATTAACTAAATCTTTGACATAGAGGTTTGACCAATAAAGATCTTCGTAGAATATGTAGGAACCAATATGGACATCTAGGTCCCGCTATTGGTTATTTACCGTAGAGGTGTCTCGGTCATGTCTACATAGTTCTCGAACCCGCAAGGTCTGCACACTTAAGGTTTGGTGACGTTTCGGTAGTATAAAGTTATGTATGGTGGTGACCGAACGTTGTTCGGAGTCCCGGATGAGATCCTGGACGTCACAATGAGCTACGGAATGGTTCGGAGGTAAACATTGATATATAGGAAGTCCTATTTTGGTCGCCGGAAAAGATTCGGGCTAGTCGGTAGTGTACCGAGAGTGCCGGTAGTGTACCGGGAGACCATCGGGAGGGGTATTTCGACCCAAGAGGCTACATGGGCTGTGTGAGGGTGAATACCAGCCCTTAGTGGGCTGGTGGACATCCCACACAAGGACCATGCGGCTGGGAGGGAAAACCCAAAGAGAAAAGGTGGAAAAGGCAAAATAGGGAGGAATCCTAGTCCTACTAGGATTGGAGAGGAGTCCTCCTCTCCTCTTTGATTCGGCTGAACCAAGGGCTGGTCCCTTGAGGGCCAAGCCTCCTTCTCTCTTCCTCCTATATATATTGGAGGTTTTAGGGTTTTTGACACTAGTTTTTCAGCCACGTGCTACCCGTTCCTCTATTGCATAGTTTCTCCTCTAGATCGGTTTTCTGTAGTGCTTAGGCGAAGCCCTGCCGGAATTGCTCCACCACCATCGCTGTGGCGTCGTCACGCTGCCGGAGAACTCGTCTACCTCTCCACTCCCTCTTGCTGGATCAAGAAGGTGGAGATCATCATCAAGTTGTACGTGTGCTGAACGCGAAGGTGCCGTCCGTTCGGTGCTTGATCGGGACGGATCATGATTGGATCGCGGGACGCTCGGCGATTTGGATCGCAAAGACGTTCGACTACACCAACCGCGTTTCTTAACGCTTCCCGCTTAGCAATCTACAAGGGTATGTAGATCCACTCTCCCTCTCGTAGATGCTCATCACCATGGATAGGTCTTGCGTGAACATAGGAAAAGTTTTGTTTCCCATGCGACGTTCCCCAACAAAAACATAGGTTGATCTTGTCCCGTTTTGTCACTCGGAGCATGAAGACTATCTTAGATCTGAGTTCCCTTATCTTTTTAGTGCTTAGCGTAGGAATCTCGGTGATGAGATTCTTGTAAGGGGGTAGGTGTGTCACACCATGTGTTTGTATCACCTTGCTATGCTATGGATTCACAAAATTTGGAACCATTTAAATCTTTTGAGTGCATATGCTTGTTTGATGTATTTGATGATTGCTTTTTTTGTTGATTGTGTTTGGCACTCTTAGGTTTTACTCCTCTCCTTATTCATCTTCCTTCACACAAACATCTTTCCCAATGATCATGCCATATGTGTAGTACCTAAAACTATTTTTATCAAAATTTATTTTGACCAAAAAGGATTTATTCAAATTAGGTTTTGAAAAACCCCCGACTTGAGGTTTGCACTATAAGTCCACAAATTAGGTGGATCCTTTTTCACCAAAGGCTTTATTTGAAACCCACTATATATATGACTTCCCAAAACCACCAAATATTGATTTTAAAGATTATTTTAGTATTTTATTTAAAGGATTTTTCTTAAGGCCAGAAATTGTTTTCCCTAAGGAAAATTATTTAAATGCTTTAAAAATATTTGAGATATTTTAGGGAAATTCAGTGGACATATATTTTCCATATATGTGAGTTTCAACACATGGTCATCTTCAAATCATGGGCAAAACCCCTAAAACCCTTTGTGCTTAAATCAAGCATTTGAAATATTTCTATAAGAAATATTCTGAATCAATTCCATGAAAATTATAGCAAGTCACAAATGCCATATGTGATGATCTTGCAAAGTTTCAACCCGACCCCAATTTATTTTATTCGCCAAAATATTCCAAAACCCTTCCTGTCCAGAACCAAAATTGAGAAACTTTACATTGTGAAGTATCTTATATTATACCGAATTTTATATTCATCATCTACTACCCAAATAAGGATGCTACACCAAGTGGTGCATCAAGGAGAATGGAACTGCATGCCTGGATCTACAGAAACCTGGTTCTATTGAATTCTAGGGTTTACCAAGTTCACATTGGAAATTTCCTTCAATTAAGCTCAAAACTTGTGAACACTCTTATATTTACTACCCATTTGATCCTGTTAAGTTTCATTTCCACTGGAGCACCAGAGGTAGCCCAAACACTGATCAAACACCTTGACGCAGGATCCAAGAATCAATTATTGAGCCCCCTCCAGCACTCTCCTTCACCCCAAATTTTTACCACAACACATGCAATCCCTCCACACCTCCAGTAAAACTCTTAGCGCTAGAGAACATGCTTGCATGGGGTTAAACACACTTTTCCCTCTCTGGATGGCACCTTTCCCACTTCTCGTTCCTCTCCCTCTCACTCCTGGCTAACTCTAGAGTATCCAAAGCTCTTTTCCACTTGAATACTTCCTCTTGCCATGCATGGATATAAGTGGACACGCCAGAGCGCTTCAAAAGCTCTGGCATGTTGGCCAAAGACGCGCTCTGGAGTGCACTACAGGATAGCAGAAGGTTGAGCTCCCTCTACTACCCATACCCGGACACCTCGAGCCTCCCCTCACGCTAGTCGATGCTCCTCGTCCTCACAACACAACAGGCCTTTGTCATCCTCCTCTCTCTCCCTGCAACGGCTCTACACATACGCGCAGCGGCCACCCCACTCGGCCAATCGCTGGCCTCGCACGCATGCGCTCCCACCTTCTCTCTCTCTTCTCTCCCCATGGCCTAGACCGACCCTAGGAGGCCCCATACGCATCCCCGTATCCTCCCGTGGCCTCTGGCCTCGGCCTCAACCTCGCCGGCGCATGATCCAACGGTGCACCCGCGCTTCGCCTATTTATGGCCACCCCAGGCCTCCCTCTCCCCTCTGCTGACCCCTCTCCCTCTCAATCGGGCATCGGAACCAATCCATCCTCCTCCCCGAGCATCAGTGCTCAAGATCGACCGAGGCGCCGCCGCGTCGAGGATCCGTCGATCTCAGGACATAGGCCCTCCTTCCTCCTCCGTTGAGACTGTAGAGAGCACCTGACGCTCTTTCACCTCTTCATTGCCCTTTTTGCTGCAAGCAACATCAACGGCGAGCCCCTCTCGAAGCGCCTCCATCGTGGGTACCTCGTCGCCAGCAACTCTCCGCTCCCCGACGTCCCCCTTCACATCCACCCGATAGGCGATGGAGCCATGAGCCCATTCCCCTCCTCTGCTTGCCTAGTCGTGGCCGAAACAATTGATGGTGAGCTCCTCTACCCTCTGGCGAGGGGTTGACGATGACCCCGACAGGTGGGGCAACACACCAGCCTCTCACCCCATCCCGCGTCTCTCTCTCTATCTATCTATGTATCTATCTATATATCTCTCTATCTACCTACCTACCTACCTATCTATCTATCTATCTATCTATCTATCTATCTACCTCTCTCTGCTGGGCCCTGCCGGTTAGGTTTGAATCTTGACGCGCGCGGGAGCGCCAGGCTTGCCTGGGCCGGTTTGCCCAACAGGGCCGGCTCGGCTAACTGTTCTGGCCCAGGTTGCTCTGTGGCCTTTTCTTTTTCTTTTTCTTTGGAATTTTGCAAAAATTCATAGATCCAAATACTTTTCCAAATTTAAAACTTCTTCCACCACAAATCTTACAATAATATGAAGAATTCAATAGTGTCATTTGTAAAAAATGAAAAAATTTATGTACTGACTTTATTTAAATGCTAGTTTTGAATATTTTTAGCCTCTGTTAAAATAATTTTGAAAATCCTTTTCACCACAAAAACTTAAACAAATATTTTTATTATCTATTGTAGTATTTTACAGAGTAGGGCAACTTTTTATAAGTGGCATTTGTGCTTTGTTTTTATTGTGATTTTATTATTGTCGTTATTATCGTGACGATAGATTGCGCTATTGATGAAGGAGTTGAACCTGAAGACTTTGAAGACCCCGAAGACTTTGTTGAGACAGGTAAGAAGCCCTTTGACCATGACTATGAAACCCTTTTTAATGCATGACATATAGCATTTTCTATTGTGATGTTGATCATGTTGATGTGGTGTCACCTTCGGTGGGATCCCTCCAATACTTTCTTGTTGATACTTGCATCACACAAAACCCTACCTCCTTATGAGGGTTGTGCGGGTGGGAGTAGATTGGATGCTTAGTAAATGCTACGCAAAGTGACGGGAGAATATGCGTGGTAATGAAAACAGAAGTATTTTCTATGACTTTTCGAAAACCCCGTCGGGTGCTACTAATGCCCGAGGGAGATGATGTTGTGCTAGGTAACCACTTGAGAAAGAAGTGGTGTATAGGATAGGTTATGTGTGTGTTTTCAAAAACGGAGAGTTTTAAGATTTGTCCACCATCCCAACCTTACATGTACAACCACGATACCCCTTATGGGACGGGGCTTTGTTCATTACTTTGGTGGGTACTAGCAGAGAACCGCATTACTAGTGGAGGGAGTGACGTGGTCACTCTTGATACGAGGTCGTGTCTGGTAGGGTGACCATGTGCTGTCTTTAGAGGCACCGGGCACACCGTTGCGTGCCCTCATGGATGATACGTGTGATGTATATCCTGAGGGATGGCACCAACGAGTGGACTCTTTGTTTAGTATCGCTAGGGGAAAGGCATTGTCCGGGTGCTTACCTCGGGTATGATATATACCGCTAGTCGTGGATGACATGGAAGTTCCCCGAGTCTTGTGGGTAAAGTGTGCAACCTATGTAGAGTGTAAAACTATTCGAATAGCCGTGTCCACGGTCAAGGACAGTTGGGTGGTGTTGTTTAAACTACATCCAGAGTTTTCACAAACATGGTGTGTGTGCGTGTGTCGAGGAAGTTGATGGTTGAGCTAAGTCCGATGACTTGGCATGATGATTGAACATGATATGTTCAACCCTATTTATGTTTAGATTTGTAACCTGTTCACATGGATATCTGCTACCTCATGATGCATTCTTGTACAAATTACTTGATAATGTCATTGCACTCAAAATTATCTTTTCGTAAACTTACCTACTTGGTGCTATATCATGCATTGTTGTACCTTGTTCCAAAACATGGGTTCCTTGCACATACATTCAAAGTACTCACTAGCTTGCCACTGGTAATTTAATTGGCTTGGCTTGGAAGAGCAGGAATATGGTGAAGAGTTCGTTGGTGAGGAACATGCGAACTAGGATGCTTCCTAGTCAGAATGCCTGTAGGTTAAGGCAGATGGCAGGGGTCTACGCTTTTGATCAAGATTTCCGCTGCTAGATTGTGTTTGCTTTTGGCCTCTCATGGCCCTATATATGTAAGACTTCACCTTCATGGTCATTATTTGTGTAAGACGTTAAGTATGGATGTAAGACTCTTGTTATTAAGCATATGTGTGTTCAGTGAGCATCGATCACTGGGATCACTATACAAGTGCATTCAGTGATCATGACTTATGAGTCGGGGTCCCCATTGAGCTGGTATCAGAGCCATCCTGACTGTAGGAAGCCCTTAGTTAGCATGGACGTAAGTTAGTATAAATCTGTTCTTAAAACTACACGAAGCACCTATACTTAGGAGTTTCTGCACTTCTTACCTCTTGTATTCTTCACACAACACTGTACTGACTCCCCTCCCTTCAAACCTCTACAGATGGCCGTCGTACCGGAAGCCTTCCTGACATTCGTGTTTCCCCTACTCATTGAGGATAGCCTGGAGAAGTGCCAGTTTTGCCAACAACCCGTTTTCCTCTACCATGAGCACTGGGTTGATGCTGTCATGAAGGAGTACCACATTGACATGGTCGAGAAGGCAAACGACCCCCCGACTAGTTGGTTCTTTGAAGGACCACAAATGGACACTATGGCACTTGTAGTCGAGACAACTGCACACAAGGCACTCCTACACCTTTGAGACATCGTTCCAAAGATGGCTGACGAGACATCTACTCGCTACCTTCCTTTCAGGATGGATGACCTTGGCGAGAGTTGGATGTTGATTCCATCCAAAGAGGATGGCACACCACTCAGGTTTCAGACCTACTTCAGGCTCTCTGCCGATAGTCTGGTTCACAACCTGATTAAGGAGTCTATGAAGCTCAGCAAGGAACTTCACCACACCGAGAGATACTTTGTCGAGCCAAGACAAATCCAGATAGGATCAAGAAGGATGGAGCTCCCGAGGGATGACCAGCTGTCGCTCACCGAGGAGGAGTACCCCCAGCTAGAGATGCACTCACATGTTGTCGTCGCATGAGTGTGAAGGAGTATCATGCGCTCTTCACCGACCCACCAACGAAGCATTGTCGGTATGGACCTCCTCGTACCCCGACCCCCTCGACTGGAGACGATGCCCGTCCGGAGGACGATTAGGAGGAAGACCTAGAAGAGCGCAACTACGAAACCGAGCACTCCACCACCTGAGTCCAAGAACCCCTAGGGTAGGATCAGTCATGCGCCCCGCATGTGAAATCGAGTCCATGTGATGGTTCATATGAAACCATGTGTGCTGGTTGCTTGTTTTTGTTGTTTGTGTTCCGATGCAAGTCGCGCTTTTGCCTTAGGAAACATGTAAGCGACTGCATCATCTATCTTATCTTAATATATGTGTTGGTGTTTCGACCTTTGTTTCATCACACTTGCACTATACCAACCCCCTTAGGCGTGCTTTCTCCATTGTTGCTTTTCCTAGTTAATTGACTTGGCTGCTCCAAACAGGATGATGACTGCAACCCGCAACAGCTCCTTCACCAACCCTGAAGCCGGCAATTCCAGCCAACAATAGGGAACTGGTGGGACCACTAAGGCTGGAGGACAGCAGGAGCAGCCACAAGGCGACATTCCCCTGCCACCACCTCCACCAGAGAACATGACCATATATCAGTTTCTCCAAGTTGTCCGGGAGGAACGTCAGGCCAACACTGCCGCTATCCAGCAGATGGCTCGGGTCCTTGTGAACAATCAACAGCAAGGCAGGAACGACAATGGTCGCTCCACTTTGTCTGAGTTCATGAGGAATTCGCCCCTGACCTTCACCAAGACTGTTGAACCACTGGATGCCGATGACTGGATCCGCATGATCGAGGACCTCCTTGCACTAGTCAATTGCAATGAGGATCATGAGAAGGTGTTGTATGCCTGTCATTGCCTCAGAGGTACCACCAGAGCTTGGTGGGATGGATTCAAGGTCATGCAAGGAGATCGTGTGATCACCTGGGATAACTTCAAGGAAGGATTCCATGCCGCCCACATTCCTTTTGGAATCATGGCTATCAAGAAAGGACAATTCCGAGCATTGAAGCAAGGAAGTGGCTCTATCAAGGAGTACATGCAGAAGTTCAACATGTTGTCAATGTATGCACCTGAAGATGTCAACACGGAGGCTGCTAAGATGGAACGCTTCATGGAAGGACTTCAGCAGACCTTGTAGTATCAACTCATTGTCTATGACTATCGGACCTTCTTCGACCTAGTGAACAAGGACCTCATGCTTGAAAACAACTGTCATCCCATTCATGATACACGCAAGCGCAAGATGGTTAGCGAGGGTAGTTCCATCAACCAAAAGCATCGCCCTTGGCAGCCAGCCCTAGCCAAGCCGACCTATCATCCATGGTAGGCTAGACCTCCTATGCCTCGTCCAAGCTACCAGCCTTAGCAATATGCCAATCCTAGGATGGTTTACAACAATCCCAATAACAACAACGACGGCAAGAACAACAACAACTATGGTCAGGTCACTTGCTTTAGGTGTGGTCAGCATGGACACATCTCTAAGCGGTGCCGCAACAATAAGCCAGATGCACCGCATCCCAATGCGCCAAACCAAGATCAAGGCCATGGAGCGCCAAAAAGGAACCCAGCTCCCCGTAACAAGCCCAACAATGTCAAGGGTCGTGTGAATCATGTCATTGTCGAGGAAGCCCGGGAAGACCAAGACGTCCTACTGGGTATGTTCCTCATCAACTAAACCCAGCAACCGTATTGTTTGACTGTGGAGCTTCACAGTCTTTTGTTACTCAAAAGTTTGCACGACAGAGTGGTATGAAGCCTGCACCCCTAGGTAGTCATATGTTGATACAAACCCCAGTTCGGTTATGAAGTCTAAGATAGGATGTAAAGGAGTTGAAATTATCATCAACGGGGTAGACTTCCTAGTAGACCTCATAGTTCTGGATTCACCAGGCTTGGACGTCATCCTTGGAATGAATTGGCTAACCAAGAACCAAGGCTACTTGGACTGTGCCAAGAGGATCGTCACCATAACCAATAGCCAAGGAGTGGAAGTCAAGTATGTACCAACCCTGCCTCTGCCCAAACCCCTCACGCAAACTGTCTGTCGGGGATTGAGTTGGATCAAATTCCATGGTATGTGAATACTCGGATGTATTTCCTGATGAACAGCCCGAAATGCCTCCTAGCCATGACATCATAAGGAGGGAAATATCTGGAAACTGGAATTCTCGACAGGAAAACCGAGAAAAGGGCAGAAAAATCACTAGTGACCTGAAACTTCATGAAGAATATTTTTGGAATATTTAAGAATTTCTGAAGCAAAAATATACCGGAGGGGGCTTCCAGCAGGGCACAAGCCAACAACCCCCCTAGTGGCATGCACTGATGGCTTGTGGGCCCACCGTTGGCTCTCCGGTGCCCTCTTCTCTTATATGGTGTGTTTTACCATAGAAAAAAAATCATAAGCAACCTTTCGGGACGAAACGCCACCGTCTCGAGGCGGAAACCTGAGCAGAGGCCCTTTGCACTCTGGAAGTCAGATTTTGCTGGGGAAATCCCTCTCCGAGAAGGGGATATCGAAGCCATCGTCATCACCAACGCTTCCTCCTTCGTGGGAGGATCAAACTTCATCAACATCTTCACCAGCACCATCTCATCTCCAACCCTAGTTCATCTCTTGTATTCAATCTTTGTCCCAAAACTACAGATTGGTACATGTGGGTTCCTAGTTATGTTGATTACATGTTGTAGTTGATGCTTGTTGGATTACTTGATGGAAAAGATTATGTTCAGATCCTTAATCATCATTATTATACCTCTGATCTTGAACATGTTGATGATGTGTGAGTAGTTACTATTGTTCCTAAGGACATGAGAGAAGTCTTGTTATAAGTAATCTTGTGTAGTTGGTCTGCATTCGATATTTTGATGATCTGTATGTTGTTACTTATCTTAGTGGTGTCATGTGAACATCGACTACATGACACTTCACCATGCTATGGGCCTAAGGGAAGTCAATGTGGAGAAACAAGTAGATGATGGATTGCGAGAGTGACAGAATCTTAAACCCGAGTTGTTCCTTCATAAGGGGCTGATTTGGATCCACATGTTTCATGTTATGGTTATATTTATCTTAATTCTTCTTTCGTAGTTGTGGATGCTTGCAAGAGGGGATAATCATAATTAGGTTTTCAGTTCAAGTAAGAACAACACCTTAGAACCGGTCCACACACATATAAAATTATCAAAGTAGGGAATGAGAATCAACTTAACATGATGAACATGACTACACAAAAATTCACATGTGTCCTTGGGAGCACTTGCTTAATATAAGAGTACTTTCAGGCAAGTCCTTTGCTACAAAAAGATCGGGCTACCTTTCTTCACCTTTGTTACTATTTTTACTTGTTACTTGTTATGAATTACCTTGCTACAAAACTATCTACTACTGTTACTCACAACACTCATACAGAATACCTTGGTAAAAACTGCTTATCATTTTATTCTGCTCCTCGTTGGGTTCAACACTCTTACTTATCGAAAGGAATATGATTGATCACCTATACTTGTGGGCCATCAAGACTATTTGCTAGCAACGTTGTCGGGGAGTGAAGCTCCTTTGGTAAGTGGAAATTGGTAAGGAAACATTCTCTATATGTGCTGAAATTTATTGTTGCTTGTCACTATGAACGGTCACCCTTTGAGTGGCTTGTTCGGGCATCTTCGCCCCGAACAGAATATGGGGAAATTGTTCCTCCACCTACCGCACCTACTGAAAATATTTATTATGAGATTCCTCCAGGTATGCTTAAAAAACTATTATCTAGCCCTTATGATGGTACGACTCATCCTGATTACCATTTGATATTCGTCCATGAGGTTTGTGGATTGTTTCAACTTGCAAGCTTCTCTAGGGCCAAAGTTAGGAAGAACATTTTCCATTTATCGTTGGAGGGGAAAGCATTGATGTGGTATAGGCTATTGGATAATATTGAATTATGAGATTGGAATTGTTTGAAGCTGGAATTTCATCAGAAGTTCTATCAAATGCATCTAGTTCACCGTGATCGGAATTATATATAACCTTTGGCCTCGTAAAGGAGAAAGTATCTCTCAGGATTGGGGGAGGCTTAAATCTATGATGCACACCTGTCCCAACCATGAGCTCCCAAGATAAATTATTATACAAAAAAAATTAAGCTCGACTTTCTCATGATGATCGGATATTATTGGATTCTTCTTCCTCGGGATCATATATGAATGAAACTATTGAACTCATGTGGAATCTTTTGGAAAGAATTAAATGCAACTCTAAAGATTGGGAACTCGACAAAGGTAACGAGTTAGATATACAACTCAATTTTTATTGTGTTAAATCTTTTCTGGAAACCAATACCGTCCATGAGTTTAGCAATAAATATGGTCTTGACTCTGAAATAGTAGCTACTTTCTGTGACTCATTTGCTAATCATGTTGATCTTCCCAAAGAGAAGTGGTTTGAATATCATCCTCCCATCAAACCACCATTAGAGGAACCAATTAAAATTGAGAAGGAGGAAATTATTGTTAGCCATGCCGATCCAGTTGTTCCCACTACTTACATTGAGAAACCTACTTTTCCTATTAGAATGAGGGAACATGCTAAGACTACGAGTGTGGTTAATAAAAGTCATGTTAGAACATCTATACCTTCTGAACAAATAAATATTGAACCTAATGTTGCCGTTGTCAAAGATCTTCTAGACAATAATGTTGAGGGCCAGGTTCTTTATTTTTGTGGGTAAGCTGTTAGGATTGTGAAACCCGCTAGAAATGAACAGGATAAGTTAGACAAAAGTAAACCAATGGTTGGCATGCGTGTTGTTTCAGTTAAAATTGGAGAACATTGTTATCATGGTTTGTGTGACCTCGTTACTAGTGTTAATGCTATACCTTTCACCTTATATCAAGAAATTATGAATCACATAGCACCTTCTACTATGGAAGATATTGATGTTACTATTAAACCTGCAAACTGAGACACTATTTCGCCACTTAGGGTCGTTAGAGATGTTGAGGTTTTGTGTGGGAAGGTCAATTACCCTGCTGATTTTGTAGTACTTGGTTCAAAACAAGATAACTTTGATCCTGTTATATTTGGTAGACCTTTCTTAAGCACCGTTAATGCTAAAATTAATTATGTTACTCATAAGTTTAGAGTAAGCTTTGGTGATGTGTCTTATGAATTTAATTTCTCCAAGTTTACTAATCAATCACATGAGAAGGAATTACCTAGTAAGGATGAAATGATTGGTCTTGCTTCTATTGTCGTACCTCCTACTGATCCTTTAGAACAATATTTGATACACCGTGAGAATGATATGCAAATAAATGAAAGGAATTAAACAGATAAGATTCTCCTTGAACAAACACCTATCCTTAAAAACAACTTACCAGTTGATATCTTAGGGGATCCTCCTCCACCCAAGGGAGATCCTGTGTTTGAATTAAACACTTTACCTGATACTCTGAAATATGCTTATCTTGATGAAAAGAAAATATATACTATCATTATCAATGCTAACCTTTCAGAGCGTGAAGAAAGAAGATTACTTAAATCTCTGAGGAAGCACAGGGCTGCTATTGGATATACTCTTGATGGTTTAATGGGCATAAGCCCCACTCTATGTCATCACAAGATTAATATGGAACCAGATGCTAAACCTATTATTGATCATCAACGCCGCTTAAATCCTAAAATAAAAGAAGTGGTAAGAACTGAACTGTTAAAGCTTCTGGAGGCACGTATAATCTATCCTATTGCTGATAGTAGGTGGGTAAGTCTTGTTCATTGTGGCCCTAAGAAAGGAGGTATTACTGTTGTTCCCAATGATAAAAATGAGCTTATTCCACAAAGAATCATAACTGGTTATAGGATGGTAATTGATTTTAGGAAGTTAAATAAAGCTACTAAAAAAGATCATTACCCCTTGCCTTTTATTGATCAAATGTTAGAAAGATTATCTAAGCACACACTCTTTTTTTCTTGATGGATATTCTGGATTTTCTCAAATACCTGTATCAAAAGAAGATCAAGAGAAGACTAACTTTAGTTGTCCTTTGGGAACTTATGCTTATAGATGTATTCCTTTTGGTTTATGCAATGAACCTGCTACATTTCAAATATGTATGACTGAGATATTGTTTGATTTTTTTGAAAAGATTGTTCAGGTTTTCATGGACGATTTTTCCGTTTATAGGACTTCTCTTGAGGATTGCTTGAGCAACCTTAATCGAGTTTTGCAGAGATGTGAAGAAACTAGTCTTGTCTTGAAGTGGGAGAAGTGCCACTTTATGGTAAATGAAGGTATAGTGCTTGGGCACAAAAATTTCGAACGAGGCATTGAGGTAGACAAGGCTAAAGTTGATGCGATAGAGAAAATGCAATGCCAGAGAGGTATCAAAGGTATAAGAAGTTTCCTTGGTCATGCTGATTTTTATAGGCATTTCGTTAAAGATTTCTCAAAGATTTCTAGGCCGTTAACTAATCTTCTTCAAAAAGTTGTTCCGTTTTTTTATGATTGTGTAGAAGCTTTTGAAATACTTAAGAAGGCTTTAATTGCTGCACCTATTGTTCAACCACTTGATTCAAACCTACCATTTGAAATTATGTGTGATACTAGTGATTATGTTGTTGGTGTTGTTCTAGGGAAAATAGTAGACAAAAAATTAAATGTTATTCATTATGCTAGTAAAACTCTAGACTCCGCTCAAAAGAATTATGCCACCATTGAAAAGGAATTTGTAGCAGTTGTTTTTGCCTGTGATAAGTTTAGACCTTACATTCTCGATTCCAAAGGAATTATTCACACCAATCATGTTGCTATTCAATACCTTATGTAAAATAAATATTCTAAACCTAGACTCATTAGGTAGGTACTTTTACTTCAAGAGTTTGACTTGCGTATCATTGATAAAAAAGGAGCTCAAAACCCCGTAGCAGATAACTCGCCTAGGACATAAAATGTTCTTGTTGACTCACTTCCTATCAATGATAGTTTTCCTAATGAACAACTTATTTCTATAAATACTTCACGTTGGTATGCTGATTATGCTAATTATATTGTTGCCAAGTACATTCCACCTCGCTTCACATATCAACAAAGGAAAAAATCATTTATGATCTACGACATTACTTTTGGGATGACCCACATCTTTACAAAGAGGGACTAGGCAGTATTTTTAAAAGATGTATACCTGAGCATGAACAGGAACCTATTCTTTGGAAGCGTAATTCTGAAGCTTATGGAGGACACCATGCCGACGACAGAACTGCACACAAGGTATTACAGTCTGGTTTCTATTGGCCTACTCTTTTCGAAGATGCTCATAAGTATGTCCTTTCATGCCATGAATGCTAGTGAGTTGGTAGCATCGACAAGCTTCAGGAAGTGCCTATGAATTATTCACTTGCTATTGAACCATTCGATGTTTGGGGCTTTGACTTTATGGGACCTTTTCATTCCTCAAATGGCTGTACTCATACTCTAGTTGATTTTGATTATGTTACTAAGTGGGTAGAAGCTATTCCAACTAGTAGTGACGATCCTAGCACCTCTATTAAAATGCTTAAATACATCATTTTCCCGACATTTGGAGTCCCTAGATACTTAATGACTGGTGGTGCTTTTCGTAAACATCCCTAGATACTTTAAAATGCCTAGGCCTTACTTTCAAGGATTGCAATACCGTTTGTGCTTACTTTTGTCACTTGCTACCTTGCTATTTTTATATTTTCAGATTAAAAAATCAATATCTACTATCATTACTACACTTGTAGCACCATCTCTTCTCCGAACTAGTGTACCTATACAATTTGCCTTTGTATTGGGTGTATTGGGGACACAAGAGATTCCTTGTATTTGATTGCAGGGTTGCTTGAGAGAGACCATATTCGTCCTACACCTCCCACGGGTTGATAAACCCTAGGTCATCCACTTGAGCGAAAATTGCTACTATCCTACAAAACTCTGTGCTTGGAGGCCCAACATGAGTCTACAAGAATAAAGTTGCGTAGTAGACATCAAGCTCTTTTCTAGCACTGTTGCTGGGGAGGTGAGTGCTTGAAGGTATATCTTTAGATCTTGCAATGAAATATTTTTGTTTCTTGTTTTTCACTAGTTTGGTTTTATAAAAATAAAACTACAAAATATGGAGTTTAGGTTGCATCAATTGTTTCGTCTCTTTAATGTCTTTCGTGAAAATGATGGTTCGGAACATTGTGCTCAATTATTAGAGGAAGAATTTATGAAAATACTTAATGAGAATTCCTTGAATGATGAGCATGATAGCAACATTTTTATTATGAATTCTTTGAATATCCATGCTGCTAATTATATGCAAAGCCCCAAGCTTGGGGATGCTATGTTCGATGGAGATGATATTTTTAGTACCCTAAGTTTTGATGAGCAAAACTATTATGCTGATAGCATCCCTCCTATGTATGATGATTATTGTGATGACATGTATGACATAAATAGTAATGAAAACCATGAAATTAGTTATCATGATTTTAGTATTCAAAGTGGTTATGTCTATCAAGTGCCTCATGCTAGTTATTTTGTTGAGTTGGCTCCCACTATTATGAATGAGAAGAAGTTTGCTTATGTGGAGAGTGATAAATTTTCTATGCTTGTGAATCATGAAAAGAATGTTGTATGTAATAGTTATATTGGTGAATTCCTTCATGATGATACTGAAAACTATTATGAGGGAGGAACTTATGCTTGTAGGAATTGCAATAATATCAAGTTTCCTCTCTATGTGTTCAAATTTTCGAATATATGCTTGTTTTGCCTTCCTATGCTAGTTAATTCTTGCCCGCCATAAATTTTTTGTTCACAAAATCCCTATGCATAGGAATTATACTTAAATGTGCTTTTCATATGTTTCATGATGCTCCCATTGTGTTTGAATTCTTTACTTTTATGTGAGCATCATTGAAATCATCATGCCTAGCTAAAAGGCATTAAAGAAAAGCACTTATTGGGAGACAACCCAACACTTTTAATTTATGTTTTTATATGTTCACATGATTAAGTTATTGTATTAATCGTGTTTTGTGTCTTTTATTTCAACAAAGTGCCAAGTAAAGCCTTTGGGATAGTGTGGATACTTGCTTGTTTGATTCTATGCAAAAACAGAAAGTTTTGTGTCCAGATATATGAATTCTATGATTTTACTGGAGCATCCAAAAATTCTGAATTTTTTTCAAGAAATGTATATGCAAATTCTGCGATTTTTCCTAAATTTTCAGAATTTTTAGAGTAAGGGAAGTATGATAATCATTTAGATATTCCCAGAGTGTTCTGTTTTTGACAGATTCTGTTTTGCATGCATAGTTTACTTGTTTCAAGTGTTTCCATAGCTTATATTTGGTGATATAAATTGTGGGAATAATGTAATGCATTAGGTATTATATGAGAACAACTATGAATCTTGTCTTGACAGTACCTAAGTGAATGATCTATCTTTACTACGCTAACCCATCTCACGAAGTTCCGTTAAGTTTTTTGTGATTGAAGTTTCATGTTTTGGGTGAGATACCGATATGAGGTGAATAAGGAGCAGAAAGGAACTAATATTGCGGATACCCAGGACACACCCAAGGTAATATCCAAGGAAGACTCAAGCGTCTAAGCTTGGGGATGCCCTAGAAGGCATCCCCTCTTTCGTCTCCAACATTATCGGTACATCTTACTTGGAGCTATATTTTTGTTCGTCACATGATATGTGTTTTGATTGGAGTGTCATTTTATGTTGTTGTTCTCTGTTATATGTTATTTGTAATCTTTCTTTTCAATAAAAAGTTCCAAGAATTGCATTAGGATGTTTGCTTTGCATGTTTTGATATGTGTTGTGTAAAAATAGAAACTTTTGCTATAGTGTTTGAATTTTCATATTTTGCAAGAATGGGAAAAGTTTATGAAATTCTTACACGCTGTTTTCATATAAATACTTCAGCACATCCAAAATTTTCAGAATTGTGTGAGTTACAAAGGTACACTAGTTTAATAGTTTGCTATAGACTGTTCTGTTTGGACAGATTGGTGCCATAGTTTTCTTATCTACTTGACCTATAGTTTAAATAGCCTATATTGGTAGATATAAATTGTGGAAATGATAGTAAACAGTAGGTGATGTTTGAAATTATTGTGCAACTTGTCTTGGCAGTACATGAAGTGTTGATTTATTCTTATGTGTACTAACCTCTCCCACGAGTTCTTTTCGAGTTTTGTCTGGATGAAGTTTTTGAGAATAGGTGAAACCGGGATGTGAGAGGATTGAACGAGATAAAAAATCTCAAACTTAGGGATGCCCAAGGCAACCCAAGTAAATATTTCAAGAAGTCTCAAGCATCTAATCTTGGGGATGCCACGCATCCCACCTCTCTTCATCAACAATTATCGGTTAGCCTATGTTGAGCTTAGATTTTTATTTGTCCACATGATGTGTGCTATTCTTGGAATGTCATTTTATTTTGTATTTCTTCCTGTTTTAATAAAATACTCAGATCTGGAAATATTTATTGAGAGATAGAGTCTTCACATCGCTACTTGATTGTTTACCTACTCATTGATCTTCACTTATATCTTTTGAGAGTAGTTTGATGTTTACTCTTGTGCTTCACTTATATCCTAAGAGTAAATTGTGAATGAATTGAATATCATAAATATGAAATTATCAATGTGCTTTATGCTTAGTAGTATCTTCACATCCAATTTAGGAAGTAAAATTTATTGAAGTTTGACAATCACAATATTGGTCATACAGGCAATTTGTGAATGATTAGTATAAGGAAGAGAACTTTCGCATACGAATATATTATCTTGGAAATCTTCTATGATTGTGAAAACCCATTAATTACTTACAAACTTGAGCAAATTAGTTGAAGTGGGACAATGAAGACAACGCAATGAGTTATGGTTGTCTATATTTGCAATGAAGTTATATTGTTATGGATCCTCCAACATGTGGTGCTTGTTTAGAACCTTTTTATAGACAAAAATTCATACTAAGTAGAGATACTACTTGTGCAACCAAATCCTTGAGCCAAGTTTCTTCCATGAGAGTCCACCATACCTACCTATATATGGTATTTCACTGCCATTCCAAGTAAATTTGCATGTGCGACCCCTAAAATTTCAAATGAGCATCTGTTTTGTGTGCCCGGAACGCTCATGGAGCGACAAGGGGCGGTTAGCATCTTCCATGTTAAGTGTGTTATTCGCATGATAACTATTTATTCACTCGTCCTTGCATGAGAGGAGTCACATGAAAATTTACTTGGAACGGCAGGGTAATACCGCATATAGGTAGATATAGTGGACTCTTATGGCAAGAAACTGGGTTTAAGGGTTTGGATGCACAAGTAGTATCTCTACTTAGTACGAATTTTTGGCTAGCAAAAGGTTCTAAATAAGCGCCACATGTTGGAGGATCCATAACAATATAACTACTATGCAAATATACGCAACCATAACTCATTACGTTGTCTTCCTTGTCCAACTTCAACTAATTTTCTCAAGTTTGAAAATAATTAATGGGTGTTCACAATCATAGAAGATTTCCAAGATAATATATTTGTATGTTAAAGTTCTCTTCTTTATACTAATCGTTCATGAATTGCTTGTATGACCAATATTGTGATTGTCAAACTTCAATAGATTTTACTTTCTAAATCAGATGTGCTTCTACTACTAATCATAAAGCACATTGGTAATTTCAGACTTATAATATTCAATTCATTCACAATTTACTCTTAGGATATAAGTGAAGCACACGAGTAAACATATAACTACTCTCAAAAGATATAAGTGAAGATCAGTGGGTAGGTAAACAATCAAGTAGCTATGTTAGGGATCTCTGTCTATCTCAATAAACATTTTCAGATCTGAGTATTTTATTTAAACAACAAGAAAAATAAAAATAGCACTCCAAGAACAACACAAATCATGTGGACAAATAAAAATTTACGCTCAACATAGGATAACCGATAGTTGACGCAGAGAGGTGCGATGCGTAGCATTCACAAGCTTAGATGCTTGAGACTTCTTCAAATATTTACTTGGGGTGCCTTGGGAATCTCAAGCTTGATCTTTTTTATCCCTTTCAATCCTCTTGTATCCCAGTTTCACCTAAGTCTCAAAAAACTTCATGCACACAAAATTTCAAAAGAACTCGTGAGACAGGTTAATGCCCATAATAATAAATCCAATCTTTATGTACTGGCAAGACAATTTGAACAATAATTTCAAGCATAACCTAATGTTTACTATCATTTCTATAATTTATATCGACCAATATAAGCTATGGAAACTATAACAAAACTAGATAACAAAACTATGACAACAATCTGTCCAAACAAAATAGTGTGTAGCAATCTATTAAACCATTGTACTTATGTAAGTCAAAATATTCTTAACATTTAGGAAGTAGTAAATAATTTATATTAAAACACTATGTAAATTTAACAACCTTTCCACATTCCAGAAAAATATGAAAATCCAACCACTACATCAAAAGTTTCTATTTTTACACAACACATATCAAAACATGCAAAGCAAACATCCTAATGCAATTCTTGGAACTTTTTGTTGAAAAAAAGATTATAAATAACATCTAACAGACAAAAAAATTATTCTCCAAGAAAAACACATATCATATGAAGAATAAAAATATAGCTCCAAGTAAGATGTACCGATAATGTTGGAGACGAAATAGGGGATGCCTTCCGGGGCATCCCAAGCTTAGACGCTTGAGTATTTCTTGGATATTACATTGGGGTACCTTGAGAATCCCCAAGCTTAGGTCATCTTTGCTCCTTATTCACCTCATATCGGTATCTCACCCAAAACTTGAAAACTTCAATCACACAAAACTTAATGGAACTTCGTGAGATAGGTTAGTGTAGTAAAGATAGATCATTCACTTAGGTACTGTCAAGACAAGATTCATAATTGTTCTCACATAATACCTACTGTATTCCATCATTCCCAAAATTTATATCACCAAATATAAGCTATGGAAACACTTGAAACAAGCAAACTGTGCATGCAAAATAGAATCTATCAAGAACAGAACAGTTTGTAAAGATCTGAATGATCACCGTACTTCCGTGTCTCTAAAAATTCTTAAAATTAGAATAACCTCAAGAATTTTCGTATGAAGGCTTTGTAAAAATTTCATATCATTATAATGCACCAGTAAAAAATTAAAATTCTTGTAATGGAGTCAAATGTTTCTATTTTTGTTCAGCATCAATTGTACTCATCTTGTGAGGCATCCCAAAGGCTTTACTTGGAACTTTATTGAAATAAAATACACAAAATATGATTACTACATTATTTTAATCATGTGAACACACAAAAATAGAAAGTAAAAGTGTTGGGGTGTCTCCCAACAAGCACTTTTCTTTAAAGCCTTTTAGCTAGGCATGGTGATTTCAATGATGCTCGCAAAGAAATAGTATTTGGGACATGCAAAAGAGCATCATGAATCACATGACAAGTGTATTTAAGTCTAACCCATTTCCTATGCATAGGTATTTTTGAGAAAACAATTAATGGGTACAATAATGAACTTGCATAGGAAGGCAAAACAAGCACAACTTGAAAAGTTTGAACAGATAGGGAGGAAACTTTATATTATTGCAATTCCTACAAGCATATGTTCCTACCTCATAATAATTTTCAGTAGCATCATGAAGGAACTCAACAATATAACTATCACATACAGCATTCTTTTCATGATCTACAAGCATAGAAAATTTGTCACTCTCCACATAAGCAAACTTCTTCTCATTCATAATAGTGGGAGGAAACTCAACGAAATAACTATCATGAGGTACTTCATAGACATAACCACTTTCAATATTAAAATCATGATAACAAGTTTCATGGTTGTCATTACTCTTTATAGCATAAATTTCATCACAATATTCATCATAGATAGAAGGTATGCTATCATCATAATAATTTTGCTCATCAAAACTTGGGGGACTAAAACTATCATATTCATCTAACATAGCATCCCCAAGCTTGTGGCTTTGCATATCATTAGCATCATGGATATTAATAAAATTCATACTAACAATATTTCTATGATGCTCATCATTCAAGGAATTCTGATTAAGTATTTTCATAAATTCTTCCACTAACAACTGATCAGAATTTTCCGAACCATCATTTTCACGAAAGACATTAAAGAAACAAAACAATTGATGCAACCTAAACTCCATATTTGGTAGTTTTATTTTTATAAAACCAAACTAGTGAAAAACAAGAAACTAAAATATTTGATTGCAAGATCTAATGATATACCTTCAAGCACTCGCCTCCCCAGCAACAGCGCCAGAAAAGAGCTTGATGTCTACTACGCAACTTTATTCATGTAGACTCGTGTTGGGCCTCCAAGCACAGAGTTTTGTAGGACAGTAGCAATTTTCGCTCAAGTGGATGACCTAAGGTTTATCAATCTGCTGGAGGTCTAGGATGAAGATGGTCTCTCAAACAACCCTGCAATCAAATACAAGAAATCTCTTGTGTCCCCAACACACCCAATACAATAACAAATTGTATAGGTGCACTAGTTCGGCGAAGAGATGGTGATACAAGTGCAACATGCATGATGGATATAGGATTTTTAATCTGAAAATATAAAAACAGCAAGGTAACAAGTGGTAAAAGTGATCACAAACGGTATTGCAATGCTTGAAAACAAGGCCTACAGTCCCTGCTTTCGCTAGTGCAATGTGACGCCCTGGATTAAGTGCTAGAGTAAACTCTGTAATCAAGCTACAGTAATCTGAGGATTATGCTAATCCATTTTGTTAATCCAGTTATGATCACTGTTGGAATCAACCCGTGACACGAATTTCTTAACATTTCCAATTTGTCCCCACACTTTTTATGAGACTAACTAATATTGCTATTGTAATATTGGGCATGTTCTCTAACTTTTACAAAAATAATTTATAAAGGGAAATTGGTAAAAACAGAAACTAATAAAAGGAAAGCTAAAAACAGTATTAAAACAGAAAGGGAAACCCCCTTCCCCCTTGGCTGACTCAACTAGTCGGCCCACCTAACCCCGCCTCCAACCGGCCCACCCCCGGGCCATAACCACCCCACCTCCATTGATAGCCCTCACTCCTCCCACTCGACCCCAACCCTCTCCCTCGGCCCCCACTTGATCTGCATCGGGGCTGGTGGTTGCCCCGACCCTGACGCCACCCCGGCATGGCACCCCGCCGGTGCACATCGCCTCCTCGCTGGTGCCTCCTCCACCGCATCGTCGCCCCGATGTTGTCGCTCCTCATCGCCGGCGCCCTCCCGCGTCGGCAACACACCGCTGGCCCCTGCCTCGCCCCTCTCCAACAGCTCCACCTCGTTGACCCTCCCTGCCTCCCCCTTGCACCTGCAGCCCCTCCCCTACATTGTAGGTGAGACTCTGACATCGCACGACTTCCCTCGGCGAGCCTCACGAGCCACTAAGACCCTACTCGCCCCCTTCCCCCTGCACACGCCCGCATCTACCCACCGTCGCCACCGCGCTCGTAGACGCGCGTCAACGACCCCGCTCACCTATTCCTCGCCCACATGCCCCCACCGCAAGCCCGCTTGCCGACCCACTGCTGCCGCTTACGCCGTCGTTGCCGTCACCCATAGCCTCGTCGGGCCCTACCTGCCTGCCCAACTGGCCTCCTCCTCGTCGCCTCTAGCTGATGCCTTCAGTCGCTCTGGCCGCCGGCCTAACTGCCTCCAATGGTCGCCGGCGCCCTTGGGCCCGTGCGTGCCTCACCGGGGCTCTGTTAGCTAGTGGGGATTAACCCCCCCCCCCCACTAGGTAAACCCCCTTGGTGTATGACGACGGGGGGCCGCTGCCCCATAAACATTTTCAAAATAAAAATATTAATATTAATATTAATAAAAATGTTAATTAAATTAATTAAGTAATTAATTAAATTGGTAATTAAGGGTTTATTAAATTAGTTAATTACTTATGTTAATCATTTAATTTAATTAGCAAATGACATGTGGGACCCACCCCCTTAATTAATCCTGATTAAGATTAATTAAACCATGGATTAAACACTCAGTCAATGACAGCTCGGGCCCACTGGTCAGTTTTGACCAGTCAACCCACTGTTGACTCCTGATGTCAACACGACATCATGCTGATGTCATAATTCCATTTTTGAATTAAAATAATCTATTTTATTTTATGAATAATATTAAAACTTTAAAAATAATATAAAATAATCCGTAACTTGGATGAAAATAATTTATACATGAAAGTTGTTCAGAAAAATCCCACGAATCCGAATACGCAGTCCGTTAGTGTGCCATGTGTTCCTATCATAGCAAACGTGGAACTTTTCCCTCGTTTTCATCTGTCCGGTAATAACCCAGGACCCGGAAAATATCGTTAGATATTCTTTCGACCTGTCTGCTATGTGTAGTACTGCGCTAGTGCATACCTAGCTCTTCTTATTGCCATGTCATGCATCATGATTGCAGCTATGCTTTATATTTATTGTTTCCCCCCCACCTCTTCTCTCCAATAGACCTTGAGAGTGACGATGCAGCCGGGTACGACTATGCCGTTGACGATCGGGCCTTTGCAGCAGAGCAGCAAGGCAACCAACACCCCTTGAGCATTCCGATATTGCCAATTATTCCCTCTTATTCTTGCATTATTTTCTGCTACTATAATAATTAGCTCCTATTCTGATGCATAGCCACTTTTTGATAAACTGCTACCATGTTGCAATAATACCAACTGCTTAGTATAGGTTGATCAATGAATCCCATATTACCCCTTAGTCCCACTTGCCCCTGCTTCCTCATTGACAACCTGACGACTTGGCGACTCAAAGACTCGAAGACTCGGTCAACCTACTAACAAGCCAGGCCCCTCACATCACCGCACTCCCCTTAGTTGTACTACTCTGCAGTGCTACTATCGAGTACCAAGGGTGACACCTCATGAAGTATTCATGATGCTATCCCTGTAGTGCAGCTAGTCGGTCATGGTTATCGAGGGTGATTCCTCCTTCACCACTCTCGATGATGACTCTATCGTGCAACCCCTCAAGTGTGGGACCCTCGAGGGTGATTCCTCTAAGTCCACCTTGACGGTTACATCAAGTGGGGACCATTGAGGGTGATTTCTCAGGTTCCGTCTTGATGTTTTATACACATAGTTACTATGACATGGTTACGGAAACATGTTGGTGTTGGGTCGTCCCTAAGGAGTACCCACGGTTTGATGGTGATGAGGCATGACGGGCAAGAGAGGCCCTTTCCACACAACCTCAAGATGGGGCAACGGGACCGCACTTCATGGGTCGCGCTTGCCCTGCATTAATAAAATGCTAATGGGTTGGGTATTTGATCTGAGTTGGTCGTTTGGCGTATTACACACTAACCTTCACATGGGGAAGTTATGGCTACTCACCGTTGTTTTATCAGATGAGGCTCTTCAGACGTCAGCAAAGGAGTGGAGCGCGCCCGAGTGCTCAGCAATGACACTGCGCTTGTTATAAGGGGTGCTAGGACTGACCTCGGCCCCCTTCGCATCATGCAGGAGTGCAAAGGCAATTGGCCCATGACCCCTGCGCGCTTAGGATTTAGACCGGCGGGTTGACCTCTTCATTGAGCCTGGGTAGGGCTATGACATGTTGATGTCCCGAGGCCGGCCATGACCCAGAAAAGTGTGTACGGCCGGAGGTATCAAGCGTGTTGGGGAATGTGGTACACCCCTGCAGGGAACTATTTATCTATTCGAATAGTCGTGTCCACGATAACAAGACGACTTGGAGTTGTACTTTGACCTTCTACAACTATAATTGTGACTTTAAATTGAATTGAAGGTTGGCTCCGAGATTGCTTCCTCGTAGGGAGTCGAGGAAGAATCTCTGGGCGTGTTTACTTAATAAAATTGCTACAATAACATGACTACATATGAGATACCAGTCTACTCTCTTCTAATGTTGCAAGATGCTGAAGGTGCTAGTATTCGATAGGACTAGGTCTTTCTCCCTATTCTTGCTTTCTGCAGTCAGTCCAGATAAAACCCCTCCCATGGATAATGATGCATACTTAGCATAGTTCTGATGTTAGTCTTGTGAGTACTTTGGATGAATACTCATCGCTGCTTTGCTTTATCTTTCCCCCCCCCCCCGATATGTTTGTTGCATTCAAACGATGGAGCCTTGGAGATGGAGTACGCCGGAGACGACTACTACACCACCGCAGGAGCCTACTACTACGTGGAGGATGCCCCCGACCAGCAGTAGGATAGGAGGTTCCCAAGCAAGAGGCCTCGCCTCTTTCGATTTGTTGATTATGTTTGTGCTAGCCTTCTTAAGTCAAAACTTGTTTAACTTATGTCTATACTCAGATATTATTTGCTTCCGCTGACTCGTGCTTGTGGAGCTTTGTATTCGAGCCCTCAAGGCCCCTGGCTTGTAATATGAAGTTGTATAATTTTAATTTTTGTCTAGAGTTGTGTTGTGATATTGATTAGTGAGTCCCTAATCTTGGTCATACGCACTGCGTGTATCCTTAGCATACGGTCGAAATTGGGGGCGTAACAAGTTGGTATTAGAGCCAACTGCCTATAGGTAGCCCCCTTTCCAACTCCTTGCCCGAAGTTAAGTCTAGTGATTGAAAAACTTTTACTAACATAGTTGTGTGGCTTACAGGCCCACATCTCAATCGGGCGGTATTAGGATCTTTTATTCCTCGTCTATACTCTGGGTTCTGATCTCTCTTATATTTTGGGTTAAATATTTTACTAGATGTAACTCTAGGTTCTCATATCTACTTCCTCCCGGAGAGCCCCTCATTCCAGATGACAGATTGATTCATCAAAAGACTCCAAAGATACTCCCTGATGTTCTCCCGGGAACTTGTGCTCATTGCTTTTGTTATTCCCTCCACCGTTAACCCCTACAAATATTTCCTCTCACTTATCGGGGATTCATTCGTCTTCACTTGTCATGAGTTTCACAAAATCATTTGAATTACTATTCAATCTCCCAAAATCCTTGGTAGCCTTTTTCTCTTGACATTCCCTCACCTGCTTGCATTATGGTTAATTCCATATGTCTAGCATTATCCATTAAAATCCTCTGTGATTATCATTTGACCTTATTGATTCAACTTGTGTGTGAATGCACACAATCCTCACTTGATACTCTTAAATTATTTGTCCGGTCCAGACGTCTTTCCAATCAGGAGTTGTTCTCGTTAAATCAACCTTGGTTGATTGTCCATCTAAGTCCCTTCAACTTTTTTGTATTGATCGAAGCACCTAATTTTGATACACAAATTCAGAATCTTAATGCTTGTGGTTATTTAAGCATCAAATCATTGGATTTTCTATAATCTGATGCCTTGCATTCTTTCTCCCTCTGATTGAATACTGATACTCACATCAGGTACTTTCTGGACCACCAGGCCCATTGTTGGGTTATTATCTGATATCATCCTTCACGTTCAAAATTATTGTGATGTTCTTCCCCTAATACATGATGCCATAGGTAAACTTTGTCTTCTCCCTCTGATAAGTTGTATCCTATGTTTTCGCCAGCCATGCTCTGTTTGCAAGCATGTGTTAATTACTCTTGAAGCTTGTGGTATATGTTCCTAAGATGCCCCGATGGGTTGAACCTATGCTTTCCTTAATCCTATGATCCTGACAGTTTTCACGAGTCATACACTCCTGGTGTTCTGCCAGATAATCTTTCAAAACTATAACTTCACCAAAGGCGAGGTGTAAATGGAAAGTGATGCATTGATGAAGTGGTAGTCGACCTTGAACCTTGTGTTCATGCCCATGGAAACGATGTTGATCTTATCATACAAGCTTCTCCTTTCATATAATCATTCATTGTATGATTCGATCTTGTATCTTTGATCTTGTCCTTTGCAATCATGGTTCCGACCAGGTTGTTCTACTTTGATTTATTTCGCAGACAGGTTAAAGTGCTTGTCTTCCATCGATCAATACACTAGTCTAACCTCTATTCTGATCTACCTCCGGGTATTATCCCTGGTACCTTGATAAATATTACGGAGATTTATAACTTCTTATGAGCTCCTCATCAACTATGACATTTCACTGACTCCAGTTTCCCTATGTTCTGAGTTGTTGGACTATCAAGGATACCGATATCTGAATCGGGTACGCATTGCGATTCAACAACTCTTAGTAATCTTCTTTGGTTATGAGTTGTACAAGATCATGTCATCCCAAGTTGTTAAATGCTGAAGCCGGTTATATGCCTTGAATGCACTAAATGAGTCACCTCTTAAGGGGATTAGAAACATCCCAGTGGTTCATGATTTTCAAGATGTCTTCCCAGAAGAACTTCCAGGGATTCCCCCTATAAGGGTTGTCGAGTTTGTCATCGACTTAGTGCTAGGCACCACCCCTATTGCTAAGCGGCCATATAAGATGCCTCCACATGAAGTCCTTGAACTAAAACAAGAAATCAATGATTCACTTTGTCAAGGGTTCATTTGCCCAAGGTCCTCTGCTTGGGGAGCACCCTCTCTCTTTGTCAAGAAGAAAGATGGTACGAATTGATTCGTCCAAGATTAGCGTCCCATCAACCAAGCTAAAATTCAGAACAAATATCCACTTCCTCGGATCAATAATTTGTATGATCAACTTGCCGGATACTCAATTTTCCCTAAGCTCGACTTGAGGTTGGGTTACCATCAGATCCGTGTTCCTGAAGAGGATATTCCAAAGACCGCATTTGTTACTCGCTATGGTTCATACGAGTACATCGTCATGTCCTTCGGTTTAACCAATGCTCCGGCAACCTTCTCTCGTTTAATGAATTATATCTTCATGGACTACCTTGATAAATTTGTCATGTTTTATCTAGGTGATATCCTGGTTTACTCCAAGAATAAAGAAGAGCATGTTGAACATCTTCGTCTTGTACTGGAAAGACTTAGGGAGCATCAACTTTATGGAAAGTACTCAAAGTTTGAGTTCTAGATGGACTAAGTAACCTACCTTGGACATGTGATCTCCAAGGATGGTATTGCGGTCAACCCTGAACGACTTCAAGTAATTCTTGACTGGACTCCCTTGTATAATGTCAAGCAAGTCAGAAGTTTTTCGGACTCGCCAGCTATTGCCGCCGATTCGTCGAGAACTTCTCCAAGATTGCCAAGCCCTTAACCAATCTGCTTCATAGAGGTGTTAAATATGACTGGACAAAAAAATGCGAGGAGAGCTTTCAAGCACTTAAGGACAAGCTAACATCTACTCCAGTGCTTGCTCCTACGGATACTCGTAAGGACTTTGTCATTTATTGTGACGCTTCGCGTCAGGGAATAGGCTGTGTCCTAATGCAAGAACGTAAAGTGATTGCTTACGCCTTTTGTCAGTAGCATCCTCATGAAGAGAACTACCCCGTTCATGACCTTGAAATTGTTGCAGTAATACATGCACTAAAGGAGTGGCGTCAATACCTTATTCGTAAGCGATGTGAGATCTACACCGATCACCAAAGTCTGAAGTATCTGTTTACTCAACCAGATTCCAACCTCCGTCAACAGAGGTGGATGGAGTGTATAGCAGATTACAACTATGGAATTTCATATACACTTGGCAAGGCTAATGTAATGGCTGATTCTTTGAGCAGCAAGTCATACTGCAACTACCTCCAAGTTCATAAGGTTCATCCCATTCTTTAAAAGGAATTCCACAAGCTAAACCTCCATATTGTTCCTCAGGGTTATCTCGTTCCCCCTCCGGAATAGAACCGCAAGATGCACCTCCGTGCTGATAACATTGGTTCCCTTTGTACCTTGGTTGTTGTACCAGAGCTCATGGGAAGCATTAAGAGAATGCAACACTATTGCAGTGAAGTCGAAAGGATTAAACACTATCTAGCGGAAGGTATACCCTCATGTTTCACTATTGCTGATGATGGTGATGTATACTTCAAGGGTCGCTTACTCGTTCCAACAAAAATGGAAAAACTGAATATGACTGATAGAATACTGAAAGAAGCTCATGATACAGCTCTGTCTATTCATCCAGGTAGTACCAAGATGTACCAAGACATTCGTCAAAGTATCTGGTGGCCAAACCTAAAACAAGAAATTGCACGCTATGTTTCGAAATGTGACATTTGCTGTCGGATCAAAGCAGAACATCAAAAGCCTACTGAAACTCTGCAACCTATTTCTATTCCTTAATGGAAATGGGATCATGTTGAAATGGACTTCGTTACTAGTTTTCCTAGATCGCAGAAAGGTAATGATGATATTCTTGTCGTCATTGACCGGTTGTCCAAAGTTGTAGATTTCCTGGTTGTCAAGGAAACAATTACTGCTAGACAACTAGCAGATCTTTACATCTCCAGAGTTGTTTCACTCCACGGTATTCCATTGGTGATTGGTTCAAACCGTGGTAGCTTATTCACTTCAAGATTTTGGGCAAGTTTCCAGGAAGCTATGGGAACTCATTTGTCATTCAGCACCGCCTTTCACCCTCAGTCCCACGAACAAGTTGAAAGAGTCAACAAGATTCTCGAAGACATGCTTAGAGCTTGTGTCATTTCTTTTGTCAAGAAATGGGAGGAATCTCTCTCGCATGTTGAGTTCTCCTACAACAATAGCTATCAAGATGGCTCCCTTTGAAGTGTTGTATGGACTTGAGTGTCGGACACCTCTGAATTGGTCAGAAACTGGGGAACGTACACTTATTGGTCCAACTATTATTCAACATGCTGAACATCAAGTCCGCATTATTCATGCAAATATGAAGGTTGCTCAGTCTCGTCAGAAGAGTCGGTATGACCATCACCAGAAAGATATGGTCTATCAAACTGCTGAAAAAGCTTATCTTCGAGTCACGCCAATGAGAGGTGCACACCGCTTTGGGATCAAGGGCAAGATAGCTCCTTGATATATTACTCCTTTCACTGTTCTCGAAAGGCGTGGTAAAGTGGCATATCAATTGGAACTGCCGCCAAACCTTTCTCAGGTTCATGATGTGTTCCATGTGTCACAATGTAGCGACCCGACTCAAAACGAGTCAAGCCTCTGTGTTTTCTGTGCCATCCCTGGATCAGTATGCTGGCACACACAGTACATCAATGTATATATCAAAGTGCAATCACATGTAAATAGCGTAAAACTGATATATACCTTAAAATAGCAGCGGATACAGTCAACGGGAGTGGAGTCCCAATAACACCAACGGCAAGTTGAGTGCAGACCGTAACCCTGAATCGTACTCTTACCCGTCGTAGAAGAGAATCTGCAACATAATACATTGCAGCCATATAGGTCAGTACATTGAATGTACTGGCAAGATCACCATAGTAGAACAGAAGAATAAAGACTACTCTATATGCAAAGGCTTTATGGCTCTGTGTCTAAGTTTTTGCGTAAAAGCTGATTTTATTTTCCTACAACAAAGGAATATTAGGAATTTCACTATAGAGTTACCTATCATGACATGGTTCCGCCAACCAATGTCTCAATTGCCCACAAGTATCATTAAGTTGCCCACAATTAGTTATCAGTCCAGTGTTGAGAGTTCAGAGATAGATCCAAGTCTAGAAGCTCAAATTGTCCATAACCGGGGACACGGCTAATCGATTAGGTTTAACTCTGCAGAGTGTTGTGTACTTTACCCACAAGATTCTTTCCCTCCTGGTAAGTCCTCGCACTGCCTGGTGTTTGAGAACAGGATGAAAGAAACATGGTCTTTCAGAGTGCTTCCCTGACTGTCCGACAGTGCCCATCCCAATCCTAACGTCGACTACATCTCGTAGCACTGCCCAGCAGAGTCACAACAAAGATCAACCAAGCCAGAGCCCATAATGACTTGTGGCTACACAGGTAAGCTTCCGGGCATGAAGTATTCATCCTTCTCTTTGAGTCTGGGTGAAGCTTTCCGCAAGATGTCATGGCGCTTCTCCATGCATCCCGGCCATCCACTGGTTTCTCCAGGGATGCCCAATCAACCATCCCTCACCCAGTAGTGTGTATTGAAAAACTTGTTTCTCGAGTCTCGAAGTCTTGAGGTCTTGAATATGCAGGTCTTGAAGAAACCTTCATGAAGTCGTCGTTTTGACGTGGAGTCCTTCTTCACACCACTCACGAACACTCATACCAGACCCCGTCTACTTTATCATAGCATTTCACTAACTAGCGTTCCCGGGGCTTTAGTAACAAGTGGTGGGTTCCTACCTCATGCATTCTACTGAACTACAAGAATTTCAATAACACTATGGGAGGGATGTGCTGAATGATGTCACTACATGCAATAAAACATAGGTATAAAATAGATGGTCAAGGTGAACTTGCCTGTACTGTTGATGAAGATAAAGATCGCTCTCAGAAATAACTTGATAGACTATTCGTCACTCTCCGATGAAAATCTATATAGCAAACATTGCATTCATAAGCAATCATACTAGCAATCAATTCTAACAATCACAAGATAACACAAGAAACAAAACCAACAAGGTTGATGAAGGAAATACTTAAGACAAAACTCAAAGCCAAGAAAGTTTTCATAAAAACAACTAAGGTAGTTTTCCTCTACAACAACTAGTAACAAAACAAAAACAAAGTAAAATATAACAAAAGGATTTTAGTAAATATTTTACTAGCAAAAAGAATTACTTTTGAAGAACAAGTAAAACTATGAAAACATTATCCTAAACAACAAGAGTGTTTGTCTAATGAACTTAACTACAAGCACAACCATAAACTAAGAGAAAACAAATTATGAAACAACTAAGTTAACAGAAAATAATTAAATAAAATCTTTATTACAAAATAGAATTAAATCATATGAAACTTTGTGAAAATAATTTCTATGAAAAACTAAATTGTTTTATAAGACATTACCTAATGATTAAGGATATAGTTTTCCTATCATAATAGAGCAAAACTAAATTATTTTATTAACAAAACACTACTTAACAAAAAGGAATTACTACAAATTTTATTTGAAAACAGAATCTAATTATATAAAACTTTAGTTAAAAGTACTAGTATTAACTAATTTGTTTTAAATAAACTATAACTATTTGAAAGAGGGTATAGATCCCTACAACAAAATTTATAACTAAACAAATTAACTTTTGTTAACAGCAAGTAAATTACTAAGGTTTGGAACAACAAAACTAAATGAAATCTGAAACTTAATATAAATCATATTCAGATTTTCAAAAATAAAACAAGGTAAATAAACTAATATGAAACTAAACAGATTCTGTTTGGTTTGAAAACACTATTTAAAATTATTATAAAAATTCTAAAACTCTACCAAATGATAGCTATGGTCACTAGTGACAAGTAGGAAAAAGAATCATTCAAAAATTCATTTTAGAACTCAAGATATTCAGAAAACAAAATTTAAATCCAATCTGTTTAAATTCAAATTTAAATGTTCAAACATAGCCAAATTTGATATCCGCAGAAACTAGATGAAATTTGTGACACTATAGAAAAAGAATCATTTAAAAACATTAAACAGTTTAAAAGATATAAAGGAAATAAAATCAGAACTATTTCTGTTTTTTAAAACAAAACAGAAAAAAAGAAAAACTAATACTAACGGACAGTGGGGTACGTGGCATGCTCTGGTTGGTCCAGGTGTGTGCGTGCGGAGTGTTATGGGCGGTCGACCGAACTATAATGCGTACCGGTTCGGTTTTAAGTTGGATCTAATCCTACGCGTAGATCTACGATCGGACGGTCCAGGGAGAGGAGGAGCTCACAGTGGGGATGGGGTCAACGGCGATGGCTTCTCCGGCGAGTCCGAATGGCGAGGATGATGTGGGCGTTGCTCCGGTGGTCGAGGGGGTCGTTGAAGGGCTCCAACTGACGGCGGCGAGGTCCCGGCGACGGGTGGTGGTATTGAAGGGGCGCGGGGATGACTGTGGCGACGTCCACGACCTCGAGAAAGATCCGGTGGGGATTCGAATCTCCGGCGAGGTCTTTTTGCGGTGTACTGGCGGTCTCCGATGGGGGTGAGGAGTCGGGGAGATGCGCACAGTGGTGGGGAGGTGAATGGCAGGCTTGGTGGCGCTCGGGGAGATAGGAGTGGAGTGCCTGGATGGCAATGGTGTGGCGGCGACAGGGTACTCCGGCGAGCGATTCCGGCGTAGAGAGGCGATGGGAGAAAGGGCAAAGCGGGGAAATGGGGAGAGGGGTCTGGAGGCTTCTTATAGGGGGCTCAGAGGGGTCGGGGAGTAAGGAGGAAGGGGTCCGCGGCAAGGAGAACCGGCGACGGCGTCGGGCGCGTGGGAGGAGGAAGGCGACCGAGCGAGGCTAACGGTCGGTCGGGTGGGACCCGGTGGCAGCGAGAGGGAGGGCGAGGTTTCCGCGTCGGTCGGCCGGCGCATATTGAATTCGCGAAATAAAGCCTGTGGGCCGGCCCATTTTAATTCTAAAACCGTTACCGTTTCTATTTAATGTTTTTCCAGAGCATTTCAAAAACCTTTAAGGCATTCGAATAAATTCCAAATATAGTCAAATTTTATATCAAAATTAACAGAATAATAAATTTCATTTAACGGACATTTTTATTCTGGCATTTGAATACTTTGGAAAAAAATATATTTTCAGAAATTGCCCTTTTGCTTTTAAATCCCTTTGCAAATATTTTTTTCAGAATAACCCCTGGTTTTTATTATTCAAATAAATCACCAAGAAGTCCCTGGTGTGGAGTGTCATGTTACTCCTCTCAAATTTTTGTTAGGGGTTTGAATACTTTGAAAATTGGAATAGGAACCAAATATGAAATGATTCCAAAAGAAAATCCAGAGATTTTCACATTCACTATTCAAAGATTTATTTTAAACTTCCAACTCATATTTCATATAATTTGAAGAAGTCATTTTATCTTCTCTCATGAAAAACATTGAGTTTCATAAAGTTTTCTGAATTTGAAATATTTTTCAAATGAAATTCAAATTCTTTTCAAATCCCTTTTCATTTCTTTAAATGGAAGAAGTCATGTCATCTTCACTCTAGGGTTTTGTGATGAAATGAATTTGAATTCCTGGTGATCAAAATGCAAAGTGAAAGTGTGGGAAAGTCATTTCATTCCCTCTCATTAAACTTTCAAAAAGTTTCAAATTTCACTCACTTTCAATCATTCAAGCAAACAAACAATCATTCTATATTTATTATAACATTCCAAAGTTTGGGATGTTACACACAACTTTGTCGGTGCTTCAAGGATCCTATCCGAGCAGTGGGTCATGATATGCTTGAGCTGCAACAAGACCTTTCTTACAAATAGCAACCGGTCCGCATTCTTGATGAAACTGAACATTGAACTCGTCAGAAGGTTACTAAGTTCTTCAAAGTTTAGTGGCCAAATCATTCTATGGATGAAGCCACCTGGGAACGCGAAGATCATCTTCGTGCAAAATAACCCGGGTTCTTTCCTTCTACTTCTTAATTCTCGGGACGAGAATTCTTGTTAGTAGGGGAGAGTTGTGACGCCCTGGATTAAGTGCTACAGTAAACTCTGTAATCAAGCTACAGTAATCTAAGGATTATGCTAATCCATTTTCCTAATCCTGTTATGATCACTGTTGGAATCAACCCCTCATACAAATTTCGTAACACTTCCAATTTGTCCCCAAACTTTTTATGAAACTACCTAATATTGCTATTGTAATATTGGGCATGTTCTCTAACTTTTACAAAATTAATTTATAAAGGGAATTTGATAAAAACAGAAACTAATAAAACAAAAGCTAAAACAGTATTAAAAATAGAAAAGGAACCCCCTTCCCCTGGGCCGGCCCAACTAGTCGGCCCACCTAATTGTGCCTCCAACCGGCCCACCCCAGGCCATAACCACTCCACCCACCCCCACCGACAGCCCCCACTCCTCCCACTCGAACCCCACCCCTCTCCCTCGCCCCCCGCTGGATCTGGATAGGGGCTTGTGGTTGCCCCGACCCTGACGCCGCCCCGCTGGTGCACAACGCCTCCTTGTCGGCGCCTCCTCCACCGCATTGTCGCCCCGACGTCGTTGTGCCGCATCGCCGGCGCCCTCCCCGTCGGTGCCACACCACCGGCCCCTGCCTCGCCCCTCTCCAACGGCGCCACCTCGTCGGCCCTTCCCGCCTCCCCCCTTGCGTCCGCTGCCCCTCCCCTACACCGTAGGTGAGACTCTGGCCACCGCTCGCCTTCCCTCGTCATGCCTCACCGGCCACTATGGCCCTGCTTGCCCCTTCCCCCCTGCAGGTGCCCAGAGCTACCCACCGCCACCACCATGCCGCCCACGCAGATGCGCGTCCATGGCCCCACTTGCCCGTTCCTCGCTCGCATGTCCCCGCCACAAGCCCGCTCGTCGATCCCCTACTACCGCATACGCCGCCGTTGGCATCGCCCGCAGCCTCGTCGGGCCCTACCCACTTGCCCAACTAGCCTCCTGCTCGTCGCCTCTAGCCGGCGCCTTCAATCGCCCTGTCCATCGGCCTGACTATCTCCAATCGTCACTGGTGCCCTTGGGCTCGTGCATGCCTCGCCAAGGCTCTGTTAGCTAGTGGTGATTACCCCCCCACTAGCTAAACCCCTTGGTGTATGACGACGGGGGCCCACTGCCCCCTAAATGTTTTTAAAATAAAAATATTAATAAAAATGTTAATTAAATTAATTAAGCAATTAATTAAATTGGTAATTAAGGTTTACTAGATGAGTTAATTTGTTTTGCTAAATAATTTATTTAATTAGTAAATGACATGTGGGACCCACCCTCCTTAATTAATCCTGATTAAGATTAATTAAACCCTAGGTCAGTGACACCTCGGGCCCACAAGTCAGTTTTGACCAGTCAACCAACTGTTGACCGGTGATGTCAGCATGACATCATGCTGATGTCATAATTCCATTTTTGAATGAAAATAATCTATTTTATTTTCTGAATATTAATAAAACTTTAAAAATTAATATAAAATAATCCGTAACTCGGATAAAAATAATTAATACATGAAAGTTGTTCAGAAAAATCCCACGAATCCGGAACGCGGTTCATTAGTGTGTGAGGTGTTCCTATCATAGTAAATGTGGAACTTTTCCCTCGTTTTCATCTGTCCGGTAGTAGTCCGAGACTCGGAAAATATCATCAAATATTCTTCCGACCCGTCTGCTACGTGTAGTACTGCGCTAGTGCATACCTGCTTATTGCCATGTCATGCATCGTGATTGCCATGTCATGCATCGTGATTGCATATCTGCTTTATATTTATTGTTTCTTTGCCCCTCTTCTCTCCGGTAGACCCCGAGACTGATGGTGTTACAGAGTATGACTATGCCGTTGACGATCGGGCCTTTACAGCAGAGCAGTAAGGCAAGCAACCCCCCTTGAGCATTGCGATATCGTCCATTCTTCCCTCTTATTCTTGCATTAGTTTTTGGTATTATATTAGTTAGCTCCTATTCTGATGCATAGCCTGTTTTTGATAAACTGCTACTATGCCGCAATAATACCAACTGCTTAGTATAGGTTGATCAATGAGTCCCCTGTGTCCCCCTTAGTCCCAGTTGCCCCAGCTTCTTCATCGACGACCCGAAGACTCGGTGACTCGAAGACTCGATCAACCAACCGACAAGCCAGGCCCCTCACATCACCGCACTCCCCTTAGTTGTACGACTCTGCAGTGCTACTATCGAGTACCGAGGGTGACACCTCGTGAAGTACTCATAATGCTAGCCCTGTAGAGCAGCTAGTCGGTCATGGTTATCGAGGGTGATTCCTCCATCACCACTCCCAACGATGACCCTGTCGTGCAACCCCTTAAGTGTGGGACCCTCGAGGGTGATTCCTCTAAGCCTACTTTGACGATTACATCGAGCAGGGATCATTGAGGGTGATTCCTCAAGTTCCGTCTGTAGGACCGAAAGTAGGTCTAGAGGGGGGTGATTAGACTACTTGACCAAATAAAAATCTATTTTTCCCAATTTTAATTCTTGGCAGCTTTTAGCATTCATAGTATGTCAAGTACACCCTACACATGCATGTCTAAGAGTATAGCAGCGGAGAGTAAAGACATTGCACATGCAAGTAAGGAGAGGGTAAGGAAAGCAAACACAATTGGTGACACGATGATTTTTCTCGTGGTTCCGATAGGTGGTGTTATCGTACATCCATGTTCATGGAGTCTTCAACCCATGGAGGTTACGGTCGCGAGAGTCCACGGAGGGCTCTACCCACGGAATGTTCCACGAAGAAGCAACCTTTACTATACCATGATGGCCTACGTCCACGGAGGACTAGCCTTACTCGGGGTAGATCTTCACAAAGTAGGCGATCTCCTTGCCCTTACAAACTTCTTGGTTCACTCCACAACACGAAGTAGGAGGCTCCCAAGTGACACCTAACCAATCTAGGAGGCACCACCCTCCAAAAGGTAATAGGCTTGGTAGTGTCGATGAACTCCTTGCTCTTGTGCTTCAAGATGATAGACGGAACACAAGGGTAGGTGGTTCTCTCTCAAAAAACTGATAGGATAGGTATGGAATAGTCCTGAGTGCTTCTCTTTCGAGTAGGTGGTGGTGAAGGGGTATATATAGGAATCCCCAAAAATCCAATCGTTACACACAAAATAACCAACTCGGTGACACTGATGTGTTAATCTCGGTGGTACCCAAGGGACCAAAAGGTGGCAACTTTCAAATCTCGGTGAGATCGATATAGGAATCTTGGTTGCACCGACAAGGTGACCAATGGTCAGAATGCCCATTCTAGGTGACACCGATTCAACAATCTCAAAGGGACCGAAACTATGAACTTGCATAACAGAAAGTTGGCATCCCAACTCGATGGCACCGAAAGTAGTGTCGGTTGTACCGAAAGGTTAGGGTTTGGCTGAGTCTGTCTAGGGTTCAGACTCGGTGGCACCGGGATGGAAATATTGGTTGCATCGATTTTGAGTGTTTGTATTTGGATAAACTTTGGTGGGAGAGTTTGTGGGTGTCTTTGGTGACTATCACTTGCGCACGTATGAGAATTTTGTTCAGCAACAAAACTTTACCCCCTTTTAATAGTATTGGCTTTCCTATGGACTCAAGGTGATTTCTCACAAATACAAAATGTAGAGTCCTCTTGCTTGAAGCTTTGCCAATACATTTCCTTGCATCTTGGGGTGTTCCACAATCTCTTTGCCAACCCATCATTGAACTTTTCCTGAAATATACTCGATGGAAACATTAGTTCTATGACTTATATGTAGTTATGAATTACCAAAACCACCAAGGGAGCAAATATGCTTTCAATCTCCCCTTTTTGGTAATATATGATAACATATAGATCAAAGCTTCGACATATGATATAATCAATGAATATAATTGTCGCTTTGAGAAGTATGTGATAAGCAAGAGGTCCCCCTAAATTTGTGTATTATTTTGGATTTGCGTTTGATTGCAAATGCACAATCGGTTAGGTACATGGGGCACTTCTTCCATGTCACATACATCTTTGTGGTGTGCGAGAATAATTAGAGTGAACATCATAAGACAACACAATCAAGCAATGTAGAAAAATCATCTCATAAAGCATTAAGATGATAGGAAGTAGTAGCATCACACAAAAAGTGTATCACAAGCAACCAAAAGACAATTGTTTTTGAAAAGCAATAAACTCCAAAAAGCTCTCTCACTCGAAGCCTAAAGATCTATATACACTTCTCCCCCTTTGGCAACAAGTTACCAAAAAGTTCAAAGGCATTTGTCTAAGCGTTCTTGGGATGATCTCCTCCTGTTGTTGATGAAGGAGCTAAGAGAACAGCGTCAGCGAAGATCTTCGCAGATGTCGTGGATGCAGTTGGAGTGGCAGCTGGAGGAACTGGAGCTGATGGAGCAGGAGCTGAGGTGACAGCAGCAGGAGCTGATGAAGAGGGCCTCAAGTCTAGAGCTAGCACAGTGGCTGATCTGGCCTGAGTAGCAAACTGTGTGCCTGTCCTGAGAGGTGATCCATCCTCATCAGAAGAAGAAGAAGAATAAGGGGTGTGAGGAAGTGGCACTGAGTCAACTTCCTTCTGGAGCTCTATGACTGTCTTAGTTAGCCTGTCCACCTTATCATTAAGGATCTTGATCCTAGTTTCAAAGATCCTTACAAGACTGTTCTGGTTGTCCAAAATCCCCTTAATGTCCTTGTGCATGCCCTAAACTGATGATATCAACAGATCCATTTTCTCATTTTTGGATCTAGGGACTTGAGGACTAGTGGCTCGAGCTGCCTCTGCCTCTGCTTGAGCTGTAGCAGATGTGGGATGATCTGGGTCCATCACCACGACGTTATCCTCAAGCTCTGGCTGTAGGGGAATGGAGACTTTCAAGAGAAAATATGTGCTTCTCAATCTGAGAGTTGATAAGCATCTGGATATAGGGTGCATAGCAGCAAGAGCGCTTCTAATCAGCAACAACCCTCTTGATTGTCTCAATAATCAAGTCCATGACTCTGATCCTAGTGTGTCTGTCAAGGTGGATCAACATGTTGATGGAGTAGCCTAGGATCATCTTGTCATCTCCTGACTTGGGCATTAAGGTATGCCTCAGAATGGTGTTCATGGTGCGGAGGCCATCTTGAAGATAGTAGATGGATCCAAGATTGTGAGATTGCACTTTGTCTGCATGGATAGGAGTATACATATCCTTCATGGCATTGTGGCTCGCCTTGGATTCTGTGTAGACATCCAAGTCTCCATCTTGAACCTATGGGACTCCTAGAAGTGCAGCCCATTCATCAACTGTGGTCTCATATCTTGCTCCTTCTGTCATCCAGACAATCCTACCATCTTCATACAGATGTGTAGTGGAGTAGAATTGCATGATCATTTCATCATTCCATGTAGTAAATTCTCTGCCAACAAACTCATCCAAACCAATGCAGTGGAAATTGTCTTGGACACTTGGAAAATAGTCATCATTCTCCTTCATGAATTTCTAGTCAACATACCTCATGTCACTCACAGCTGGACTCTTGTCAAATAGCATAGTCTCATATAAATCATGTTGCTCTTTCGTATAGACTCTGTAGTCCACCGTTGTCTTCTTCCTTTGGGCATATGGATCTATAGCTCTCCATGCCCTCAAACCTGAGTCTTTCCTCTTCTTCATATCTTCAAGAAGTGGATAGCTGGCATTATGTACTAGAAGGTGTGGTCTAAGTTTCATCAAGGTTGTCAAGTCATCATCATTCTCAACTCTGGAGGTAGTTCCCTTTTTCTTTTTAGAAGTTGTAATCTGCGTGGATGTCCTCTTAGTTTTTCAGCAGCAGCCTTCTGAGATTTCATGCTTTTGGATGTGCCAGACTTGGGCATAGCATCAACCAAAAGTTTCTTGGCCATCTTCTTGGGAGGAGCCTTTGTAGCGGGCTCATCCTCCTCTTTAGCAGCAGTTGCCTCCTCTAGATCTTCATACATAGATTTAGGCTTGCCAGTCACATGGATTATCCTTTTCCTAGCTCTCTTCTCCACTGCATTCTTAGGCATAGACTTCTTTTGGGGATCAATGGTCATTGTTGCCCTAGCACTCTCATGTGCTTTGAAAGTTTCAACAGGTGCATAAATTTTGCTGACCACCTCCCTGGAACAGGTGGCCTCATTTGCTGACTTCTTGGCAGCTTTCTCTTGCTTCTTGGCAAGAGCCTCCTTGGGCAAAAAATCTAAATCTTCCTAATTTGAATTCAACTTCTTCCTAGCCCTAGTGGAAGCCTTGGGAAACCCATGGGAGCTGGGGGTGCGTGGATCTGAAAAGAACTAGGCTCAGGGCTAGTGCCTGAACTCATGTCAACACCCTACTTTGGCTAATTCTGTCTGTCTGACTCTGACATGCTGACCCTATGAATATACCTGGCCAAACCTTGGGTCGGGCCTAAAAAAGCCCGGCGTTAGAAACCCAGGACCGAGCCAGGCCAGGCCAACTGTCAGGCCTGATATTTGGCCCCAGGCCAGGCCCGGCCCGGTAGGCCCGACCCGGCATAGGCATAAATCTAGATTTCAACGGGGGACCCGGCACCAGGCTCCAAATCTAGGCCTGAGCCCGACCCGTGGGCAAGGTCGGGCCGGGCCGGGACGGGCTGCCCATGGCCAGGTCTGCCTGTGAATAGAGTATAGAAGAGTGGAATAGGATATGTCGTGACAAAATATTCAGCTGTTTATTGAAAGTTTGAACAGAAAAATTATAGATGTAGTTCACTGCAAAATTGGATTTCGGTGTCACCGAGTCAAACCTTTCGATGCTGCCGAGACTCACAAAACCCTTAACCGAAACTTGGCAACAGTTTTGGTTAGACCAAAAATTATCACTCGGTCTCACTGAGTTTTGTCCTCAGTAGCACAAAAAGGCAATAGGTGGAACCGATTTTTCTCACTCAGTCTCACCGAGATGCAATTTCATGGGCAACTAAACCTAAAATTTTCCGATTCGCTAGACTATTGAGTTAATCTTGTGGATAGAACAATCTCAAACTATGGCAAGATAATGGTGAAACCCTAATGCGCAAGAGTCATAGGTTGGAGCATAAGAGGGGGGCGAATCCATATCCTAGCTCGGTGACGGATCCTCTATGGTGGCGACGAGGGCGAAGATTCCGTCGACGGTGGCGATTCCCAAAGGTGAAGGAGTGTGGCAAGACAAGGACGATGACCAGGGGTCCTTCTATGGCAGCTTAGGGCTTGGTGCGCGACAATTCGAAGAGTGAATTTTCGAACCGTCGGGACCACGGAATATATACCATTTACTGTCGGTGACACCGATTCTAAATTTTCGGTGTCATCGAGTTTCTCAACTGTCTGCTGACAAGGAAACTAGGTGTAACCGAGAATATGGAATCGATAGTACCGAGGCAAGAAATCCAGATCAACCCTAGGCATTCGGTGTGACCAAGGTTTTGGTGTTGGTTCCACCGAGATGCACTTAGGAGGTTTTAATGGTTAGTCCTTGTCGATACGGAACTCAGAGTGCTCCACACACACAGAGATCGAGAAGCACCTGTTCAAATTTTGTGATGTAGCATGAATAGAGTATGAGATGAGAAAGCATAGATAGCTAAAGAAGTGTTCCTAGGCATTCTTGTATATCCAATTGGCAAATAAATATGAAACGCCAAATAGAAACAATTGGATATTCTTGAATGAGTAAACAAATGCAGACCAACATGCTCACACGATAAGATGTGAAATGAAATCATCGCAAACATGCATAAACACAATAGCATATAACAAGCACTTTGTCTATGACAGAGTCATCTATATATGAGTATTTGACTTAGGAGCCAAGTAAGAATATTTGATCATAGGTCATACTCATCGTTTAAGCACAAGTGAGGTTACCACTTTCACATAAAGCATTTAATGTTGTCACATTCTTTTCAGATGCTTTAACTCAAGTCTTAGAGTAAAGCTCCCCCTAGATGTAACATCCCCCCATAAGAGGGATAAACTAACCTTGGTTTTGTCGATGAAGACTTCATGTTGGTGAGGTAGTGGTGGATGCTCAAAGTTGATGAACATCACCAAGTGTTGGGAGCATCATTGTTGTTTCATTACTCTTCTCAGCTATATGGGTTAGTCCCAACACACAAGAGATAAATACAAGGATATCTATGGACATGGAGTGCAAAGCATATGTGATGATGTCCATCGATTTGTTTATTACCTTGTCCCTTTCTTACCTTTGAGGGAATGCGTGACTCCTTGAACTATTGCATAGAGTTGATGTTGATTGCAAATAGTCCTTGTTAATAATGAATATGAGTGAATTTCATTGGCGGAGTCGCCCCTCAAGAACTCTCTAGTTTTTCTTCTTGGGGACCCACATCAAGTTGATGGGGATCCTTTGTGTTGAAATAGAACTTGTAGAAGTTGAGCTTGTAGTAGCCTTGGGAACCCACTTCACCAAAGCTTGGGATTCATATTCATATGAGTCAAAGTCCTCTTGAAGCTTGTTCTTGTCCTTGAGCTTGGTATCTTGTGGTGGAAGGTCATCTTGAGCTTTTGTTCCCTTGGGATGAGTATTTTCATACTTCTCCTTTTGAGGAACAAACTTGGGATTGGGGTGTTTACCTTCTTCCCATTCAACTCCATTAGCGTTGAATTAGCCAACACCATGATTCTTCCGGTATTCTCCATGCTTGCGTACAATCTCCTCAAATTGTTTGAGCCCTTCAAGACTCTTGTAGATACCATTCTCTATAATCCCATTAGAGAGTTCATTTTCTTACTGAAGTGTAACTTGGCTAAGATAAGAGTTAGTGGTATCAAGAGAACTACTAGAAGCAATATCATTGGATTTATCATTTTTATTGCTACTAGTTGAAGAACCTTTCTTTACTTTGTTACTAGCTTGCTTAGACTTAACTTGAGGCATGAATGTACAGAAGAGAAGTCATTTGGCTAGATAAGAGGAAGTCTTCTTCCGAAGATCATTATTGATAGCTTTAAGTAATTCATGCTCTTGCTCTAAATTGAGCTTCTCAAAGCGTAGCTTATCATGTGTCATTACAAGCTCTCTATGGTCTTCTAGAGTTGACTCATGAGCTAAATTAAGATTTTTTAGTTCTTGAGTTAGTCATTCTATTTCCACCATATCATCAACACATGACTTATCTATACTAGAGTGAGTACTAGCAAGTTCATTTTGACTATCACTACTAGTTTTATCAAATAGCAAGTCATCTTCAATTAACAAGTCATCTTCATCACTATTTAAATCAAGATACTCGGGGTGTGATACCTTGGGGCCTTTAGCCATGAAGCAACTTACACTCCCTTCATTTTGTGAATCAAATTGATCATAGGAGTTTGTTGTCACTAGTGCAATCCTGGCAACACCTTCATCTTGACTATAGTCGGAGTTGGAGTGATAGCTTCTCTCGGAGTGGTAGTTGGAGTCGGAGCCGGAAACCCATTCACCAACATGAGCTTGATGTTTCCTTCTTGAGTAGCTCTTGGTTTACTTGTCCTTCTTCTCCGAGTCCCTACTTCTCCTTGATGGTCTTCGTTCATAATGATCATCTCTACTCCTTCTATCTCTTCAAGGTGACTCGTCTCTTGAGCTTCGTCTTCTTGGTGACTCTTATCTTCGTTTGTAAGGAGTCGTGCACACATTAGAGTAGTGTCCGGGCTTCCCACAATTGTAGCAGTTTCAGTCACGACTTGACAAACACTTCTCTTCATATCTTGAGTTAGAGATACGATCTTTGCTTCTATTCTTGTAGAACTTGTTGAATTTCTTGATCATAAGGCTTATATCTTCATTTGTGACAAGGTTTTTGCGTAAGGTAGTGGGAACATCGCTTGTGGCTTTGTAAGCACCGCTACACTTGTGGTGAAGCTCTTCCTTGTCTTTGAGTGTCATCTCATGAGCAACAATTCTACCAATCACTTCCATTGGTTTGAGATCTTTGTAGTTGGGCATCATTTTGATCAATGTGCAAATGGTGTCATATCGATCATCCAAAGCTCAAAGTATCTTCTTGATGATGAATTTGTCTGTCATTTCTTTGCTTCCTAAGCCGGCAATCTCATTGGTTATGAGAGCTAGCCTAGAGTACATCTCAATGACTCCTTCACCATCCTTCATCTTGAACTTGTCAAGCTGGCCTTGAAGAACATCTAACTTGGATTCTCTCATGGACTCGGTTCCTTCGTGCATATCAACCAAAGTATCCCAAATCTCTTTTGTGTGTTCAAGATGGTTGATTTTGTTGAATTCTTCAGGGTATAGGCAGTTGAAGAGAATGTCACATGCTTGAGCATTGAGTTGCAACATCTTCAATTGATCTGTAGTCGCTTCATGATCGGGTTCCATTCCTTCGGCAAAGAATTTACCTTGCAAGCCAACACGAACTACAGCCCAAACGGCGGGGTTATGACCAAGCAAATGCATTTTCATTTTGTGCTTCCAACTAGAAAAAATTGTGCCATCAAAGTATGGACCTCTATGGTGATAATTTCCCTCACTAGATTCCATACTTGTCCTAGGTTGTGAAACCAATGCAATGGAAACCAAAGCTCTGATAGCACTTGTAGGATCGAAAGTAGGTATAGAGGGGGGTGATTAGACTACTTGACCAAATAAAAATCTACCTTTTCACAATTTTAATTCTTGGGAGATTTTAGCATTCATAGTATGCCAAGTACACCCTACACATGCATGTCTAAGATATAGCAGCGGAAATTAAAGACATTGCACATGTAAGTAAAGAGAGGGTAAGGAAAGCAAACACAATTGGTGACACGGTGATTTTTCCCGTGGTTCCTATAGGTGGTGCTATCGTACATCCACGTTCATGGAGACATTAACCCATGGAGGGTAACGGTCGGAAGAGTCCATGTAGGGCTCTACCCATGGAGGGTTCCATGAAGAAGCACCTTGACTATACCATGACTGCCTATGTCCACGGAGGACTAGCCTTACTCGGGGTAGATCTTCATGAAGTAGGTGATCTCCTTGTCCTTACAAACCTCTTGGTTCACTCCACAACATGAAGTAGGAGGCTCCCAAGCGACACCTAACCAATCTAGGGGGCACCACCCTCCAAAAGGTAATAGGCTCGGTAATGTCGATGAACTCCATGCTCTTGTGATTCAAGAAGATAGACTCGTCAACACACAATCACTTTCTCACACATATGGCTCGGTAGAAGAGATGGGATTGGTGGAAAGCAACTTTGGGAGGCTGGAAATCAAGATCCATATCGTTGGAGTGGAAAATCTTGACATCAACACAAGGGTAGGTGGTTCTCTCTCAGAAAATTGATAGGATAGGTATGGATTAGTCCTGAGTGCTTCTCTTTCGAGTAGGTGGTGGTGAAGGGGTATATATAGGCATCCCCAAAAATCCAACCGTTACACACAAAATGACCAACTCGGTGACACCGATGTGTTAATCTCGGTGGTACCAAAGTGACAAAAGGTGGTACCTTTTAATCTCGATGAGACCGATATAGGAATCTTGGTTGCATCGATAAGGTGACCAATGGTCAGAATGCCCATTCTCGGTGACTCCGATTCAACAATCTCGGAGGGACCAAAACTGTGAACTTGCGTAGAAGAAAGTTGGCAGCCCAACTCGGTGGCACCGAAAGTAGTGTCGGCTGTACCGAAAGGTTAGGGTTTGGAATCGGTGGTGCCGGGATGGAAATGTTGGTTGCACCGATTTTATGTTTTTGGCTTAGGACAGACTTTGGTGGGAGAGTTTGTGGGTGTCTTTGGTGACTATCACTTGCGCACGCATGAGCATTTTGTTCACCAACAAAACTTTACCACCTTTTCATAGTATTGGCTTTCCTATGGACTCAAGGTGATTTCTCACAAATATAAAATGTAGAGTCCTCTTGCTTAAAGCTTTGCCAATCCATTTCCATGCATCTTGGGGTGTTCCACAATCTCTTTGCCAACCCATCATTGAACTTTTCCTGAAATATACTTGATGGAAACATTAGTTCAATGACTTATATGTTGTTATGAATTACCAAAACCACCAAGGGAGAAAATGTCATTTCACCATCTTGATGTTGTATACACACAGTTGTTATGACCTGGTTACGAAAACATGTTGGTGATGGGTCGGCCCTGAGGGGTACCCACGGTTTGATGATGATGAGGCGTGGACGGACAAGAGAGGCCCTTGCCACACAACCTCGAGACGGGGCAATGGGACCGCACTTCATGGGTCGTGCTTGCCCCGCATTAATAAGATGCTAATGGGTTGGGTATTTGATCTGAGTTGGTTGTTTGGCCTATTACACACTAACCTTCACGTGGGGAAGTTATGGGTACCCAACATCGTTGTATCAGCCGAAGCTCTTCGAACGTCAGCAATGGTGCGGCGCGCGCTTGAGTGGTCCACAACGGCACTTCGCTTGATATAAGGGGTGCTAGGACTAACCTCGATCGCCTTCGCATTGTGCAGGAGTGAAAAGGGCGAGTGGCCCATGACCCCTGCATGCTTAGGATTTAGACTGATGGGCTGGCCTCTTCGTTGAGCCTAGGTAGGGATACGACGTGTTGATGTCCCGAGGCCGGGCATGACCTAGGAAAGTGTGTCCGGCCGGAGGTATCAAGCATGTTGGGGAATGTGGTGCACCCGTGTAGGGCTACCCATGTCCATGGTAATAGGACAACTTGGAGTTGTACTTTGACCTTCTACAACTATAATTGTGACTTTAAATTGAATTGAAGGTTGGCTTCAGAATTTCTTCCTCGCAGGGAGTCGAGGAAGAATCTCTGGGCGTGGTTACTTAACAAAATTGCTACAATAATATGACTAATATGAGATACCAGTCTACTCTCTTCTAATGCTGCAAGATGCTGAAGATGCTAGTCTTCGATAGGACTAGGTCTTTCTCCCTATTCTTGCTTTCTTCAGTCAGTCCAGATATAACCCCTCCCCTTGATAATGATGCATACTTAGCATAGTTCTGATGTCAGTCTTGCGAGCACTTTGAATGAGTCCTCATTTCTGCTTTGCTTTCTCTTTCCCCCTTGATATGTTTGTTGCATTCAGACAACGGAGCCCCGAAGATGGAGTACGCCGGAGACAACTACTACACCATCGCAGGAGCCTACTTCTATGTGGAGGCCGCCCCCGGCCAGCAGTAGGATAGGATGTTCCCAGGCAGGAGGCCTCACCTCTTTCGATCCGTTGATTATGTTTGTGCTAGCCTTCTTAAGGAAAAACTTGTTAACTTATGTCTTTACCCAGATATTATTTGCTTCTTATGACTCGTGCTTGTGGATCTTTGGATTCGAGCCCTTGAGGCCCCTGGCTTGTAATATGAAGTTGTATGACTTTAATTTGTGTCTAGAGTTGGGTTTTGATATTGATTAGTGAGTCCCTAATCTTAGTCGTACGCAGTACATGTATGTTTAGTGTACATTCGAAATTGGGGGTGTCACAGGCAATCTGTCAACAATGCTAATATAATTGTATCACATAACCATCCCTCAACATGCAAAGAATAATCTCCGCAAATTTCTTATCTAGCGGAGAGAATAAGAAGAAATTGTTTGTAGGGTACAAAACCACATTAAAGTTATCCTTTCCGGTCGATCTATCCAACATTTCATACTAAAATAACCAAGTTATCCTTTCTGGTCGATCTATCTAAGAGTTCGTACTAGAATAAAACCATATGATATGCGTCAACCAACTCTAATGTCACCTAGATACTCCAATGTCACCACAAGTATCCATGAGTTAATTATACGATACGCATCAAACAATTTTAGATTCATAATAATCAATCCAACACAAAGAACCTCAAAGAGTGCCCCAAGATTTCTACCAGAGAAGCTAGGACAAGAATGTGTATCAACCCCTATGCATAGATTACCCCAATATCACCTTAGGAATCTACAAGTTGAGTACCAAGACATACATCAAGTGAATCACTTGAATACCCCAATGTCACTATGGGTATCCACATGCAAGACATGTATCAAGTGTTCTCAAATCTAACATTCAATCCAACATAACGAAATGTCAAAGGGAAAACTCAATTCATCACAACAAGATAGAGAGGGGAAAACACCATGTGATCCAACTATATTAACAAAGCCCGTGATACATCAAGATCGTGCCATCTAAAGAACACGAGAAAGAGAGAGAGATTGCACACATAGCTACTGGTACAAACCGTCATCCTCGAGGGTGGACTACTCCCTCCTCATCATGGACTCCGCCCGGATGATGAAGATGGCCACTGGAGATGATCTACCCTCTCCGGCAGTGTACTGATTAATCTCCAGATTGGATTGTCGTCGATACAGAGGCCTTGTGGTGGCAGAACAAGGAGTCTCGGTTTATTTATTTTGTTTTTATATATTTATAGTAATTATTGGCATTGGTTTCATGCGGAGATGGGCCACGAGGTGAGCACCCTCCACCATGGCATGGTTTGGGGGCCTGGCGCGCCCTGGTGGAGGGTGGCCACCTCGTGACTCTTCTGGCCCTCCCACAAAGCATCGGATGCCTCTTTTGTTCCAAAAAAAATCATCAAAAAGTTTCGAGCGATTCCGAGAACTTTCATTTTCCGCACAAAAGACAACAACACGGTAGTTTTGCTGGAAACAGCGTCAGTCCGGGTTAGTTCTAAATAAATCATATAAAGTGCATCAAAACCATATAAAAGTATTCTAAAACTAGGTGAATATGGCATGAATACTTAATAAGTTATCGATATGTTGGATATGTATCATCAACCCCAAGTTTAATTCCTACTCGTCCTCAAGTAGGTAAATGACAACAGAAATAATTTATGAAGTGTGAATGCTAGCATAGTGCATAAGTTTGATCAATGTTAATTTCAACTACTTTTCCTAGCATCACAACAGCAACTCTTTCTCATAAACGTCATCATTATAAAGTAGCAACCAATTCACATGTTATGGTTCTAACAGAATTCTCTTGAAACTTAACAACCTATGTTCTTAGTCACCAACTAATTGCAACTCAAATTATTCTCAACAAAGTCTAAGTAAGAGATCCACATACTCAATCATCATATAGTCTTCTATGTTTGCTAGTACTCAAAGCATATTTTTAGAACAAACCACATCCATCGAACATAGAGAAATATAGGGTCTTAATATTTCGTCTCCCAACTCATTTATCATAGAGATAATTTTCAACAATAATAAGTGATGATCAAATATATTTTACTGGCCATATGTGCCTAAATTTTTCCCCATCACATGGCTTGTCAACTAATATAAGTAGGTTCTAATAACAAGTTGACTCAACATGAAAAGTAAATAACATGATAGTAAATAGATTGTCCCTGCACAGAGGGAAGCAGTGATTTGCATATGTGCGAGAGCTCATTGTTTAATACAGAGAAACATATAATTTGGGGGGGTGAACCCTTCCTATCAATGTTACTACCAAGAGTTATCAATATCTTCCATGTTAAACACATTAGCGGTGGTTCCCAAGTGGTAAAAGTAAAGTTTTACTCCCCCTCCACCAACAAATACACTCCACGGCTAGCTAAATCCATAGGTACCATCCATACCAACAACGTTCATGGGGGAGTTTTGTTTAATTATTTGTGTTTATTTAATTATTTTGGGACTGGGAATCACTATTACCGCCCCTCTCGTGCAAGGACAAGTGAATAAATACTCATCATGAGAATAACCCGCTTAACATGGAAGATACTCACCATCCCCTGTCGCTTCATGAGCAGTCCAGGCACACAAAACATATGTGCATTTGAAATTTTAGAGGTGACACATACAAATTTACTTGGAACGGCAGGGTAACACCGCATATAGGTAGATATAGTGGACTCTTGTGGCAAGAAACTGGGTTTAAGGCTTTGGATACACAATTAGTATCTCTACTTAGTACGAATTTTTGGCTAGAAAAAGGTTCTAAACAAGCACCCCATGTTGGAGGATCAATAACAATATAACTTATACGCAGTAATACGCAACCATAACTCAATACGTTATCTTACTTGTCGAAATTCAAATAATTTTGTCAAGTTTGAAAATAATTAATGTGTATTCACAATCATAGAAGATGTCCAAGATAATATATTTGTATGTGAAATTTCTCTTCCTTATACTAATCATTCACGAATTGCTTGTATGACCAATATTGTGATTGTCAAACTTCAATAGATTTTACTTTCTAAACCATATGTGAAGCTACTACTAAGCATAAATATCACTGGTAATTTCATATTTATGATATACAATTCATTCATAATTTACTCTTAGCATATAAGTGAAGCACAAGAGTAAATATTAAACTACTCTCAAAAGATATAAGTGAGGATCAATGAGTAGGTAAACAATCAAGTGGCTATGTTAGGGCTCTCTATCAATAAATATTTTCATATCTCAGTATTTTATTTAAATAGCAACAAAATAAAAATAGCACTCCAAGAACAACACAAATTATGTGGACAAATAAAAATTTAGGCTCAACATAGGCTAACTATTGACAGAGAGAGGTGGGATGCGTAGAATCCCCAAGCTTAGATTCTTGAGACTTATTGAAATATTTACTTGGGGTGCCTTGGGAATCCCCAATCTTGAGCTTTTGTATCTCTTTCCATCTTCTCATATCCAGGTTTCCCCTAAGTCTCAAAAAACTTTGTGCACACAAACTTGAAAAGAACTCGTGAGATAGGTTAGTGCAAATAATAATAAATCCACTCTTTATGTATTGCCAAGACAAGTTTAACAATAATTTCAAACATCACCTACTGTTTACTATCATCTCCACAATTAATATCTATCAATATAGGCTATGTAAACTATAGGAAAAGTAGATAACAAAACTATGACAGCAATCTGTCCAAACAAAACAATATGTAGCAAAATATTAAACCAGTGTACTTATTTAACTCGAAAAATTCTGAAAATCAAGGAAGTGCTAAAGAATTTATATAAAAACACTGGGAAAAATTTAAGAAACTTTCCACATTCCTGTAAAATATGAAAATTCGAACACTACATCAAAAGTTTCTGTTTTGACACAACACATATCAAAACATGCAAAGCAAACATCCTAATGCAATTATTGGAACTTTTCATTGAAAAAAAAGATTATAAATAACATATAACAGAGAACAACAAAATAAAATGATGCTCCAAGCAAAACACATATCATGTGACGAATAAAAATATAGCTTCAATTAAGATGTATCGATAATGTTGGAGACGAAAGAGGGGATGCCTTCTGAGGCATCCCAAGCTTAGAGGCTTGAGTATTTCTTGTATATTACCTAGGGGTTCCTTGAGAATCCCCAATCTTAGGTCCTAGCTTCTCCTTATTCACGTCATATCGGTATCTCACCCAAAACTTAAAAACTTCAATCACACAAAATTTAATGGAACTTCGTGAGATGGGTTAGTGTAGTAGAGATAGATCATTCACTTAGGTACTGTCAAGACAAGATTCATATTTTTTATCAAATAATACCTATTGTATTTCATCATTCCCACAATTTATATCACCAAATATAAGTTATGGAAACACTTGAAACAAGCAAACTATGCATGCAAAACAGAATCTTTCAAAACAGAATAGTCTTTAAAGATCTGAAAGATCACCATACTTCCATGTCTATAAAAATTCTTAAAAATGGTATAACCTGAAGAATTTTTTTATCAAGGCTGATTAAAATTTCCATATCATTATAACTCTCCAATAAAAAATTAAAATTCTTGTACTGGAGTCAAAAGTTTCTGTTTTGGTTCAGCATTAGTTTTACGCATCTTGTGAGTCATCCCAAAGGATTTGCTTGGAACTTTATTGGAATAAAATACACGAAACATGATTACTACAGTATATTAATCAGGTGAAAACACAAAAAAAGAATTTAAAAGTGTTGGGTTGTCTCCCAACAAGTGCTTTTCTTTAATGCCTTTTAGCTAGGCATCATGATTTCAATGATGCTCGCAAAGAAATAGTATTTGAGACATGCAAAAGAGCATCATGAATCACATGAAAAGCATATTTAAGTCTAACCCACTTCCTATGAATAGGGATTTTGTGAGCAAACAATTCATGGTAACAAGAATCAACTTGCATAGGAAGGCAAAACAAGCACAACTTCAAAACTTTGAACAGATAGGGAGGAAACTTGATATTATTGCAATTCTTAGAAGCATATGTTCCTCCCTCATAATAATTTTCAGTAGCATAATGAAGAAATTCAACAATATAACCATCACACACAGTATTGTTTTCATGATCTACAAGCATAGAAAATATATCACTCTCCACATAAGCAAACTTATTCTCATTCATAATACTGGGAGCAAACTCAACAAAATAACTATCATGAGGTACTTGGTAGACATAACCACTTTGAATATTAAAATCATGATAAAAAGTTTCATGGTTGTTATTACTCTTTATAGCATACATTTTATCACAATAATCATCATATATAGGAGGTATACAATCATCATAATAGTTTTGCTCATCAAAACTTGGGGAACTAAAACTATCATATTCATCAAACATACCATCCCCAAGCTTGTCGATTTGCATATCATTAGCATCATGGATATTAAGAAAATTCATACTAACAATATTTCTATCATGCTCATAATTCAAGTAATTCTCGTTAAGTATTTTCATAAATTCTTCCTCTACCAATTCACCACATTTTCCGAACCATCATTTTCATGAAAGACATTAAAGATACGAAACAATTGATGCAACCTAAACTCCATATTTTGTAGTTTTATTTTTATAAAACCAAGCTAGTGAAAAACAAGAAACTAAAAGATTTGATTGCAAGATCTGATGATATACATTCAAGAACTCACCTCCCCGGCAACGGCGCCAGAAAAGAGCTTGTATACTATGCAACTTTATTCTTGTAGACTCGTGTTGGGCCTCCAAGCACAGAGTTTTGTAGAACAGTAGAGATTATCACTCAAGTGGATGACCTAAGGTTTATCAATACGTTTGTGGTGTAGGATGAATATGGTCTCTCTCAAACAACCCTGCAATCAAATACAAGAAATCTCTTGTGTCCCCAACACACCCAGTACAATGGAGAATTGTATAGGTGCACTAGTTTGGCAAAGAGATGGTGATACATGTGCGTTATGGATGATAGATATAGGTTTTTGCAATCTGAAAATATAAAAACAGCAAGGTAACAAGTGGTAAAAGTGAGCACAAACGGTATTGCAATGCTTGAAAAAAAGGCCTACAGTCCGTACTTTCGGTAACGAAGTATATCAACAATGATAATATAATTGGATCACATAACCATCCCTCAACATGAAATGAATAATCACTCCAAAGTTCTTATCTAGTGGAGAGCATAAGAAGAAATTGTTTGTAGGGTACGAAACCACCTTAAATTTATCCTTTTCGATCGATCTATCCAAGAGTTTGTACTAAAATAACCAAGTTATCCTTTCCAATCGATCTATCTAAGAGTTCGTACTAGAATAACACCATATGATAAGCATCAACCAACTATAATGTCACCTAGATACTCCAATGTCACCACAAGTATCCATGAGTTAATTATACGATATGCATCAAACAATTTTAGATTCATAATACTCAATCCAACACAAAGAACTTCAAAGAGTGTCCCAAGGTTTCTATCGGAGAAGCTAGGACAAGAACGTGTATCAAATCTTATGCATAGATTACACCAATATCACCTCGGGAATCCGCAAGTTGAGTACCAAGACATAGATCAAATGAATCACTTGAATGCCCCAATGTCACTACGGGTATCTACATGCAAGATATATATCAAGTGTTCTCAAATCCAATATTCAATCCAACATAATGAAATCTCAAAGGGAAAACTCAATTCATCACAACAAGATAGAGAGGGGAAAACACCATGTGATCCAACTATATTAACAAAGCTTGTGATACATCGAGATCGTGCCATCTAAAGAACACGAGAGAGAGAGAGAGATTGAACACATAGCTACTATTAGAAACCATCATCCCCAAGGGTCGAATACTCCCTCCTCATCATGGACTATGCGGGGATGATGAAGATGGTCACTGGACATGATCTACCCTCTTTGGCAGGTTACTGTTTTCTCGCCAGATTGGTTTTTCGTCGATACAAAGTCCTTGCGGTGGCGGAACGAGGATTCTAGGGTTATTTCTGATGGTTTATATATTTATAGGAATATTTGGCGTTGGTTTCACGCGGAGATGGGCCACGAGGTGAGCACCCTCCACCAGGGCGGGGTTTGGGGGCTTGGCATGCCCTGGTGGAGAGTGGCCACCTCGTGACTCAACTGGACCTCCCACAAAGTGTTGGATGCCTATTTTGTTCCCAAAAAAATCGTCAAAAAGTTTTGGGCTATTCCGAGAACTTCCATTTTTTGCACAAAAAACACCACCACAGTAGTTGTGCTGAAAACAGCGTCAGTCTAAGTTAGTTCTAAACAAATAGTATAATGTGCATCAAAACCACATAAAAGTATTGTAAACATAGGTTAATATGGCATGAATAGTTCATAAATTATCGATAAGTTGGAGATGTATCAGTCATCCACTTGAGGGAAATTTGCTACTATTGTAGGATCGAAAGTAGGTCTAGAGGGCGGGTGATTAGACTACTTGAGCAAATAAAAGTTTTGCCTTTTTCAAAATTTTAATTCTTGGCAAGTTTTAACATTCATAGCATATCAAGTAACACCCTACACATGCATGTCTAAGAGTATCGCAGCAAAAAGTAAAGACATTGCACATGTAAGTAAAGAGACGGTTGGGAATGCAAATACAAGTGATGACACGGTGATTTTTCCCATGGTTACGATTGGTGGTTCTATTCTACGTCCATGTTCATGGAGTCTTCAACACATGGAGGGTAACGGTCACGAGAGTCCACGAAGGGTTCCACGAAGAAGCAACCTTGACTATTCCATGCAGCTTCTGTCCATGAAGGACTAGCATCACTATGGGTAGATCTTCACGAAGTAGGCGATCTCCTTGCCCTTACAAAATTCTTGCTTCACTCCACAACACGAAGTAGGAGGCTCCCAAGTGACACCTAACCAATCTAGGAGGCACCACCCTCCAAAAGGTAATAGGATCAGTAATGACAATGAACTCCTTGCTCTTGTGCTTCAAGATGATAGACACCTCAACACACAATCTCTCTCACAAAGATTTGGCTTGGTAGAAGAGATGGGATTGGTGGAAAGCAACTTGGGGAGGCTAGAAATCAAGATCCATATGGTTGGAGTGGAAGATCTTGACCTCAACACAAGGGTAGGTGGTTCTCGCTTAGAAAACTGAGTAGGATAGGTATGGAATAGTTCTGAGTGCTTCTCTATCGAGTGGGTGGTGGTGAAGTGGTATATATAGACATCCCCAAAGATCCAACCGTTACACACAATAAGTCAGACTCGGTGACACCAATGTGTAAATCTCGGTGGTACAGAAGTGACAAAAAGTGGCAACTTTTGAATCTCGGATGGACCGATATACAATACTCGGTTGCACCAACAAGGTGACCAACGGTCAGATTTACCAATCTCGGTGACGCCGATTCACCATTCTCAGTTCGAACGAAAATGAGAACTTACGTAACAGGAAGTTGGCAACCCAACTCGGCCGCACCGAGCGCAGTGTCGGCCGCACCGAAGTGTTAGGGTTTGGCTGAGTCTGTCTAGGGTTTGGAACTCGGTGGCACCGGGATAGGAATGTTGGTTGCACCGATTTGGTATTTTTGGTTTAGGACAGACTTTGGTGGGAGAGTATGTGGATGTTTTGGTGACTGTACCTTGTGCATGTTTGAGCATATTGTTCGCCATCAAAACTTTACCCCCTTTTAATAGTATTGGCTTTCCTATAGACTCAAAGTGATTTCTCATAAATGTAAAATGTAGAGTCCTCTTGCTTGAAGCTTGGCCAACCTATTTCCTTGAATCTTGGGGTAATTTCACAATCCTTTTGCCATTCCCATCAATGAAATTTTCTGAAATATACTTGGTGAAAGCATTAGTTCAACGACTTATATGTTGTTATTAATTACCAAAACCACCAAGGGAGAAATGTGCTTTCAATCTCCCCCTTTTTGGTAATTGATGACAACATATAGATCAAAGCTTTGACAAAGATATAATAAATGAATATAGTCATCGCTTTGAAAGTATGTGATAAGCAAGAGCTCCCCATAAATTTGTGCATTATTTTTGAATTTGTGTTTGAATGCAAATGCACAATCAATTTGGTACATGGGTCACTACTTACATGTCACATATCACTTGGTGGTGTGTGAGAGTAATTGGAATGAATATCTTAGCACACAATCAACCAAAGATGAATGATCATCACATTAGCATTTAAGATGATAGGAAACAGTAGCATCACACATCAAAGCGTATGATCAAACATCATCAAGCGTGTATCACAAGCAAAACAAAAGAGTATCACGGCAAACAAAAGAAATTGTTTTTGAAAAGGCAAAAAAATATCAAACGATCTCTTTCTCGAAGCCTAATGATCTATATACACTTCTCCCCCTTTGGCAACAAGTTACCAAAAAGTTCAAAGGTATCTATTTAAGCGTACTTGGGCTGGTCTCCTCCAGTTTTTGATGAAGGAGTCGAGAGCACGGCGGCGGCGAAGATCTCTGCAGATGTCGTGGATGGAGCTGGAGTAGAGACTGGTGGAACTGGAGCTGATGGAGCAGGAGTTGTGCTGACAGTAGCTGGAGCTGATGAAGAGGGCCTCGATTCTGGAGCAGGCACTGTTGTTGATCTTGTCTGAGTGAAGAACTGAGTGCCCAGCCTGAGAGGTGATCCTTCCTCCTCCTCATCATCATCATCATCAGAAGAAGAAGGGTAGTGGAGACCTGGGGAATGTGCACGGAGTCAACTTCCTTCTAGATATCAATCACTGTCTTTGTAACCTTGTCCACTTTGTCACCAAGCACTTTGATCCTCGACTCAAAGATCCTCACAAGGCTATTCTGGTTCTCCAGAATCCCTTTGATATCCTTTTGCATGCCCTAGACGGCTATGATCAGAAGATCCATTTGCTCGTTCCTGGATCTGGAGACTTGTGCACTAGCGGCTCGAACAGCTTCTGCCTTTGCTTGTGCTGTAGCAGAAGTGGGATGATCTGGGTTCATCACCACAACGTTATCTTTGAAATCTGGCTGTAGGGGCAGCTGTGGGTGATCAAGAGCAAAAATGTGCTTCTCCAACTGAGAATTGATAAGCAAGTAGATGTAGGGTGCATAGCAGCATGAGCGCTTCTGGTCAGCAGCAACCCTCTTGATTGTCTCAACACTCAGATCCATTACTCTAATCCTGGTGTTCCTGTCAATGTGGATCAACATGTTGATGGAGTAGCCTCGGATCATCTTGTCATCTCCAGACTTGGGCATCAAGGTATGCCTGAGAATAGTGTTTATAGTTCGGAGGCCTGCTTGGAGATAATAGATGGATCCTAGATTGTGTGATTGCACCTTGTCTGTGGGGATAGGAGTATACATGTCTTTCATGGCATTGTGACTTGCCTTGGGTTCAGAGTATACATCCAAATCTCCTTCCTGATCTTCTAGAACTTCTAGTAGAGAAGCCCATTCCTCAACGGTGGATTCATATCTAGCACCTTCTATCATCCATACAATTCTACCATCTCCGTAGAATGAGCAGTGGAGTAGAATTGCATGATCATCTCGTCGTTCCATCCAGTAAGCTCTCTTCCAATGAATTTGTCCACACCAATGCAATGAAAGTTGTCTTGGACACTTGGGAAGTAATCCACATTATCTTTAATGAACTTCCAATAGACATACCTCATGTCGCTAACAGCTGGGCTCTTATCAAGCAGAACGGTCTCATACAAATCCTATTGCTCTCTGGTGTAAAACCTGTAGTCAACGACAGTCTTCCTTCTCTGAGCATAAGGATCTATGGCTCTCCAGGCTCTCAAGCCTGAGTCTTTCCTCTTCTTCATGTCCTCAACAACTAAGTGGCTGGCATCATGCACTGGAAGATGTGGTCTGGGCTTCATCAAGGTAGTTAAGTCCTCATCATCTTCAATTCTGGAGGCAGTCCCTTTGTTCTTCTCTGAAGCGGGAATGTCCCTGGTAGTCCTCTTGGACTTTTGTGTAGCAGCCTTCTTGGATGTAGGCTTGGTGCTCTTGGAGGTGCCAGTCTTTGGCATAGCATCAGCCATGAGCTTCTTGGCTTTCTTCTTGGGAGGGACTATCTCAGCATGCTCTTCCTCCTCCTCCTCAGCCGCAACACCAGCAGCCTCCTCTGGATCTTCAAACATAGAGGTAGGCCTGCCAATAACATGGAAAATCCTCTTCTTCTTCTCCACTTCCTTCTTAGGCATAGTTTTCATGGGGACCTCAACTGACACAGTGGCTCTTGCACTTTCATGTGCCTTGAAAGTTTTAGCAGGAGCATAGACTTTGCTGACAACTCTTCGAGAGGAAGTAGCTTCAGTTGTTGACTTCTTGGCAGCCTTTTCTTGCTTTTTAGCAAGTATCTCCTCAGGAATAAAATCAGAATCTTCTTCATCAGAGTTGAGCTTCTTCCTAGTTCTGGTGGCAGCCTTTGGGCAACCCATGAGAGCTGGGGGTGCCTGGATCTGAGAAAGAACTGGCTTCTAGGCTTGTTCCAGAAGTTATATCAACTCCCTGCTCTGTCGCATTCTGACTGTCCTCTGAACCTGACATACTGACCCTGTGAATAGAGTATAGGAGAGCAGAAGATGATGAGTCATCACAAAATGAGGCTGGTTTTTGAAATTTGAGCAATGAATTTTCAAGATTTTTGCATTCTGTCAAATAGATATCGATGCAGTCGAAACAAAAATTTCGATGGGGCCGAGACTGACTCACTCTCTAACCGAAACTTGGAAGCCTTCTCGGTCAGACCGAGAAGAGCAACTCAGTTCCATCGAGTCAGTTCTCAACCTCACAGAAATGCATATCAGTGAGACCGATATTTCCGTTTTGATTCCACCGAGATGTATCGGGCGGATTGAAAAACCCTAGAAAATTCATTTATCATGATATTTTGGGGATTTGAGAGGATAGGAACATGTGCAAAGGGTGTATCAATGAATAACAAGGATCTAATGCGCAAGCATCGGACGAGGAGCGCAATAGAGATCGAATCCGTACCCTAGCTTGGTGCGGATCCTCTACGGTAGCGATGAGGGAGAGGAGTTTGTCGGCGATAGCGATTCCTAGCGGCAGAGGAGCACGGGAGACAAGGGCGACGACCGGGGATCCTCGGAGCGGCAGCTTAGGGTTTTGGAGCCGACGTTTGAAGATGGAATTTCAAAGCGTTGGGGTCCAGAGTTATATACCCACCTGTATTGGTGACATCAACTCTAGGTTTTTGGTGTCACCGACTGCCTCAACTTTTAGCTGACAGGGACACTAGGTGTAACTGAGAAAATGGAATTGGTTGTACCGAGATTGAAAAACCAAATCAACCCTAGGCATTCAGTGAGACCAAGATTTTGGGGTTGGTTCCATCGAGATGCACTTGGGAGGTTTTAATGGTCAGTCCTTGTCAACACGGAACTCCGAGTGCTCCACACATAGAGGGATCAAAAAGGACTTGTTCAAATTTTGTGATGGAGCATGAATAGAGTATGAGGTGAGAAAGCATAGGTAGCTAAAGAAGTCGTCCTAGGTATTCTTGTACATCCAATTGGCAAAAGATAAATTGAAAGCCAAATAGCAACAACTGGATATCCTCGAATGAGAAAATAAATGCAGACCAACATGCTCACACAATAAGATGTCAAATAAAATCATGGAAAACATGCACATATACTCTAGCATCTAACAAGCACTTGGGCAATGACGAAGTCATATATATATATATATATATATATATATATATATATATATGAGTATTTGACTTAGGAGCCAAGTAAGAATACTTGATCATAGGTCATACTCATCGTTTAAGCACAAGTGGGATTACCACTTTCACATAAAGCTTTCAATGTTGTCACATACTAAGAGATGCTTTGACTCAAGTCTTAGAGTAAAGCTCCCCCTTGATGTGACATCCCCCCATAAGAGGGATAAACTAACCTTGGGTTTTGTCGATGAAGACTTTATGTTGGTGAGGTAGTGATGGATGCTCAAGGTTGATGAAGATCACCAAGAGTTGGGAGCATCCTTCTTGTTTCCTTACTCTTCTCACCTATATGGGTTAGTCCCAACACACAAGAGACAAATACAAAGATGTCTATGGACATGGAGTGCAAAGCATGTGTAATGATGTCCATTAATTTGATGATTACCTTGTCCCTTGCTTACCTTTGAGGGAATGTGCGACTCCTTGATCTATTGCATAGGGTTGATGTTGACTGCAAATAGTTTTTGCCAATAATGAATGTGAGTGAATTTCATTGGCGGAGTCACCCCTCAAGAACTCTCTAGTTCTTCTTCTTGGGAATCCACGTCAAGTTGATGGGGATCCTTGGTGTTGAAGTAACACTTGTAGAAGTTGAGCTTGTAGTAGCCAAGGGAACCCACTTCACCAAAGCTTGGGATTCATCTTCATAAGAGTCAAAGTCCTCTGGGAGCTTGTTCTTGGGCTTGGTGTCTTGTGGTGGAAGGTCATCTTGAGTGTTTGTCCCCTTGGGAAGAGTATTTTCATACTTCTCCTTTTGAGGAACAAACTTGGGATTGGCATATTGACCTTTTTCCCATTCAACTCGATTAGTGTTGAAGTAGCCAACACCGTGATTCTTCGGGTATCCTCCGTGCTTGCATACAATCTCATCAAATTCTTTGTACCCTTCAAGACTCTTGTAGATACATTTCTCTATAATTACTTTCAATAAAGAATTTTCTTGCTCAAGTGTAACTTGGCTAAGAGAATCATCGTTAGTGGAATCAATAGAACTACTAGGAACAACATCATTGGGATTATAATTTTTATTGTTGCTACCATATGAAGAACCTTTCTTTCCTTTGTTACTAGTTTGCTTAGATTTGACTTGTGGCATGAAGGTAGACAAGAGTAGTCGTTTGGCAAGATAAGATGAAGTCTTCTTTCGGAGATCGTCATTGATAGCTTTAAGAAATTCATGTTCTTGCTCCAAATTGAGCTTCTCGAAGTGTAGCTTCTCATGAGTTCTTACAATCTCTCTATGATCTTCAAGAGTAGATTCATGATCTAACTTAAGAGTGTTGAGTTCTTTAGTTAGTTCTTCTATTTTGATTTTATCATCGTCAATTGACTTATCTTGACTAGCATTAGAAATATCAAATTCATTATGATTAACATCACTAGTTTTATCACATAGCAAGTCATCATCATAAAGCAAGTCATCTTCAACACTATTGAAATCAAGATATTCGGGGTGTGATACCTTGGGGCCTTTAGCCATGAAGCAACTTCCACCTCCTTCATTTGGTGAATCAAATAGGTCATAGGAGTTGGTTGTCACTAGTGCAATTCCGGCAACACCATCATCTTGACTATGGTTGGAGTTGGAGTGATAGCTTCTCTCGGAGTGGTTGTCGGAGTCGGAGCCAAAAACCCATTCACCAACATGAGCTTGATGCTTCCTTCTTGAGGAGCTCTTGGTGTGCTTGTCCTTCTTCTCCGAGTCCCTACTTCTCCTTGAGGGTCTTCGTTCATAACGATCATCTCTAATCCTTCTCTCTCTTCGAGGTGATTCATCTCTTGAGCTTCGTCTTCTTGGTGACTCTTCTCTTCATTTGTAGAGAGTTGAGCACTCATTGGAGTAGTATCCGGGCTTCCCACAATTGTAGCAGTTTCGGTCACGACTTGACGAACGCTTCTCTTCATATCTTGAGTTGGAGCTGCGATCTTTGCTTCTATTCTTGTAGAACTTGTTGAATTTCTTGACCATGAGGCTTATCTCTTCATTTGTGACAAGGTTGTCGCTTGAGGTAGCGGGAGCATCACTTGTAGCTTTGTAAGCACTGCTAGACTTGTGATGAAGGTCTTCCTTGTCTTTGAGTGTCATCTCATGAGCAACAATTCTACCAATCACTTCCGTTGGTTTGAGATCTTTGTAGTTGGGCATCATTTGGATCAATGTGCACATGGTGTCATATCTCTCATCCAAAGCTCGAAGTATCTTCTTGATGATGAAATTGCCAGTCATTTATTCACTTCGTAAGCTGGCAATCTCATTTGTGATGAGAGCTAGCCTAGAGTACATTTCAGTGACTCCTTCACCATCATTCATCTTGAACTTGTCAAGTTGACCTTGAAGAACATCTAACTTGGATTCTCTCACGGACATAGGTCCTTCGTGCATATCAACCAAAGTATCCCAAATCTCTTTTGCGTGTTCAAGACGGCTGATTTTGTTGAATTCTTCAGGACATAGGCAGTTGAAGAGTATGTCACATGCTTGAGAATGGAGTTGCAACATCTTCAATTCATTCGTAGATGCTTCACGACCCGATTCCTTTCCATCCGCAAAGAATTCACCTTGCAAGCCAACACAAACAACAGCCCAAATGGCTGGATTATGACCAAGCAAATGCATTTTCATTTTATGCTTCCAACTAGCAAAATTAGTGCCATAAAAGTATGGAACTCTATGGTGATAATTTCCCTCACTAGATGCCATACTTCTCCTAGGTTGTGAAACCAATGCAATGGAGACCAAATCTCTGATACCACTTAGGATCGAAAGTAAGTCTATAGGGGGGTGATTAGATTAATTGACCAAATAAAAGTTTTGCCTTTTTCCCAATTTTAATTCTTGGCAAGTTTTAGAATTCATAGCATATCAAGTAACACCCTGCACATGCATATCTAACAGTATAGGAGTGGAAAGTAAAGACATTGCACATGTAAGTAAAGAGAGGGTTGGGAATGCAAACACAAGTGATGGCACGATGATTTTTCCTGTGGTTCCGATTGGTGGTGCTATCGTACGTCCACGTTCATGGAGTATTCAACCCACGGAGGGTAATGGTCGCGAGAGTCCACGGAGGGCTCTACCCACAGAGGGTTCCACGAAGAAGCAACCTTGACTATTCCATGCGGCTTCCGTCCATGAAGGACTAGCCTCACTATAGGTAGATCTTCACGAAGTAGGCAATATCCTTGCCCTTACAAACTTCTTGGTTCACTCCACAATACGAAGTAGGAGGCTCCCAAGCAACACCTAACCAATCTAGGAGGCACCACCCTTCAAAAGGTAATAGGCTCGGTAATGATGATGAACTCCTTGCTCTTGTGCTTCAAGATGATAGACTCCTCAACACAAAATCTCTCTCTCATAGATTTGGCTTGGTAGAAGAGATGGGATTGGTGGAAAGCAACTTGGGGAGGCTAGAAATCAAGATCCATATGGTTAGAGTGGAAGATCTTGACCTCAACACAATTCTAGGTGGTTCTCTCTCAAAAAACTTAGTATAGGTATGGAATAGTTATGAGTGCTTCTTTGTCGAGTGGGTGGTGGTGAAGGGGTATATATATGCATCCCAAAAAATCCAACTGTTACACACCATAAGTCAGACTCGGTGACACCAATGTGTAAATCTCGATGGTACTAAAGTGACAAAAAGTGGCAACTTTTGAATCTCAGATGGACCGATATACAATACTCGGTTGCACTGACAAGGTGACTAACGGTCACATTTACCAATCTCGATGATGCCAATTCACCATTCTCGGTCGGACCGAAAATGAGAACTTGCGTAACAGGAAGTTGGCAACCCAACTTGGTGGCACCGAGTGCAGTGTCAGCTGCATCGAAGTGTTAGGGTTTGGCTGAGTCTGTTTAGGGCTTGGAACTCGGTGGCGCCAAGATAGGAATGTTGGTTGCACCGATTTGGCATTTTTGATTTAGGACAGACTTTGGTGGGAGAGTATGTGGATGTTTTTGTGACTGACACTTCTGCACGTTTGAGCATATTGTTCACCATCAAAACTTTACCCCCTTTTAATAGTATTGGATTTCCTATAGACTCAAAGTGATTTCTCACAAATGTAAAATGTAGAGTCCTCTTGCTTGAAGCTTGGCCAACCTATTTCCTTGAATCTTTGGGTAATTCCACAATCCTTTTGCCATTACCATCAATGAACTTTTCTGAAATATACTTGGTGAAAGCATTAGTTCAATGACTTACATGTTGTTATTAATTACCAAAACCACCAAGGGAGCAAATGTGCTGTCAATCTCCCCCTTTTTGGTAATTGATGACAACATATTGGAGGCCCAACACGAGTCTACACGAATAAAGTTGCATAGTAGACATCAATGGCTCCGTACAAAATTTCCTATGGGAAGGCTTGCCATTTACCTCTTGATTTAGAGCACAAAGCATATTGGGAGTTAAGGAACTCAACTATGATTTTAAACTTGCCGATGAGAAAATGGTTTTTGACATTAGCTGGCTTGATGAATGGAAAACACAAGCCTATGAAAATGCTAAGTTGTCTAAAGAAAAGGTTAAAGGATGGCATGAAAAGAGGATTCAAAAACGAGAATTTAATTTAGGAGACTTAGTACTTTTGTACAACTCCTATTTCAGATTTTTCCAGGAAAACTCCTCTCCAAATGGCAAGGTCCATACGTTGTTGAAGAGGTTTACCGTTCTAGTGCTGTAAAAATCAATAACATTGAAGGAAAGAACCTGAGAGTGGTGAATGGGAAAATAATTAAGCATTATATTTCAGGTCCACCCATTAATGAAGAAACCAATGTCATCCATGTTATTACACCGGAAGAACACATCAAGGAGGTCTTCCGGAACACTCCAAAAACCTAAAATGGGGTAGGTATGTTGTACGGTAAGTAAACCGACTCCAAAAATTCCATAAAAAAAGTTTTTTTCATTTTTGGTATTTTAGAAAAAATACAAAAATAAAACGGGGTCACAAGGACCCACGGGGGAGACACAAGCCAACAGGTGCACCCTGATGGCTTGTGGGTCCCTCATGTGCCCTAATGGCTTTGGGTCCGTCCTGTGCCCTCTGGACTTCGATTTCTTCCAGTGCACATATTTTGTGACATCCCAAAATTCCATTTTGTAATGTTATGATTATAGCTATGCATCTAGCAGCATCATTGCTTGATTGTATGTGTTAGTTGAAATGTCTCTTCTGGATTTCAGAAAGCTCTTTCTACTTTTCCCTAAGTTGCTTTCACCTATTTGAAATTTTGGTTAAAAGTTCAAATAAGAGAGGAGGAACATGACACTCCACACCAGGGACTAATTGGTGATATATTTGAACAATAATAACCAGGGGTTATTTTGAAAATAATTGCAAAAAGGGTTTAAAAACAATTAGGCAATTTCTGAAAATATTATTTTTTTCAAAGTGTTCAAATGACAGAATAGAAATGTTCATTAAATAGAATTTATTATTCTGTTAATTTTGATATATAATAACCCTATATTTAGAGATGATTTGAATGCTTTAAAAGCTTTTGAATGTCTCTGGAATATTATTAAAAGGAAACGGTAACCGTTTCCGGTATTAAACGGGCCGGCCCACGACAGTTACTCGCGAATTGATTAGAAGCGGACCGACCGCGCGTAACGGACACGCCTCCATTCACTAACACTGGACCCCACCTTGTTCGCTCGTAATGACCGAACGGTCATCTTCTTCCCCCCCCCCCCCCCCCCCCCCCCCGCGCGCGCCGGACCCGACGCCGGTCGCTTCTCCCCTCGCGGGATCTCTCTCCTCTCTTAACTCCCCGCACCCCCGAGCACCTATATAAGAGCCCCACATCCCCGCCTTTCATTTCCCTCCCAGACCCCTCTTCCCTCTCGCCGGAAGGCTACGCAATTCCTCGCCGGAGCTCCCACCCTCACCGGACCCCCATCGACCGTAGCCACCGAGTCCGACCATCGTTCGCCCCACCGTTGCCACCAATCGACTCCGGAGAACCGTCGCCGTCGCCCGGACCACTTCCCCGTCTTCCCTGACCATCGAAGCACCTCGCTGTCGCATTCGCCGCTACCGGACTCGCCGGAGAACCCCGACGCCGGCGACTTTACCTCGTGAGCATTTCCCTCCCTCCGATCCAAACCAACGACCGAGATTAGAACGGACTTAAGTCCGAACCGGTACCCACTACCGATCGGTCGCCCGCCCGAAAGCACTCGCGCGTACACCCCCTTAACCACTCACGTGCTGCCACGTAGCCTCCCTGGCCGTCGCAAAGTCAGGTTTCTTTTTCAGTTTTGTTTTAATTAACAGAATGTTTTCAAATTTTGTTTTGCTTATAACTTTTAATCTATTTAGTGTTTTGAGTTGATTGTTTTTGCAATAGATCACAATTTTCATGTAGTTTCACCCTGTACTTTTAAATTTCAAATTTGAACTATAAATTTGAATTTAATCAAATTTGCACAAAATCTTCAAATCTGAATAACTAGAGTTTGAAAATAGATTTTGATATGATTCTTTTTGCTACTGTTTGATATTGGTTAGGACTATCTCCATGTTTAGTTTGAGGATTTTTAGGATGATTTTGAATAGTGTTTTAGCTATAAACAGAATCTGTCTAGTATTATAATATAATTTTATATACTTAATTTTAATTAGTTTAAATTAGATTTGGTCTTATTTGTTTATTAGGTTCTGTTAATAAACGTTTAGTGTTTTACTCACTGTTAATAAAAATATAAATTTGCTTAGTTTAATTTTATTTAACATAGGAATCACAACTTATTTTCAAATAGGTTTATTTTGATTAAAACAACTAACTAGTAATAGTTTTGTTTTCAAACAAAGTTTTGTATATTTTAATTCTGTTTTCTAAGACAGATTTAATTTTAAATTATTTCCTGTTAAGAACATGTTTTACAAATAAATAATAAGTTTAGTTTTTCATTCTTTTGTTAATATAACTATAGTTGATTCATATAGTGTTTATCACAAACTTGTATAAACTTTACTAAACTTTTCCCAACAAACTTAAATTGATTATATTCTGTTTATTAATAAAATATTCTATTGTTTCCTTGCTGACAACAATTGTTTTGTTATTACAAATGGTTTCATTATGTCAGTAGTGTTTTCATTCCTCACTTTTTTAAAACAAAACTTTGTGTGTTTTTCTTACTTGAGATTTATGCATTGTTTTGTCTTGATTGTTTACTAGTTCTTGGTTGATGTTTGTGAGTTACAATATTCTGTTGTATGCTTATTGAGTGCTTGTTTGTTTCGTTAGATTATCCGGAGTGCGAAGCTTGTTACTTAGAGTCACTCACGTACGAAGATCATCAATCAGGCAAGTCACTTTGACCATGTTTACCCATGTTTTATATGCATTAGTTCTACCATCTCCCCAATTGCATGCAAGATAGGTTAGTTGGAAACTTGGTTACATTGTAGTAGTATCATGTGGTAGGTACCCCCCCCCTCAACCTCTTGACACATTGGCCCCGGGAAACGTTGTTTTACCTTTTGCTATGCTAATAGTAGACGGGGTTGGTTGTGTGATTCATGAGAGTTGAGAGAGTTAATAATTTCAAGACCGACATAATGATCAAGATTTAAGACTCCGAGTTTTCAACATACCTCTGGGTGGATGATGGTTGAACGGCACCCTGGAGAAACCAGTGGATTTGCCTAGGTGATGCTGGAGATGGCCAGTATTCACGCGGAAAGGTCCACCCAGGCACAAAGAGATGGATGGATGCTTTAAAACCCAAGGCTTACCTACACAGCCACAAGTCATTATGGGCTCTGGCTTGGTTGGATATCGTGGTGACCCTGGACAGGCGGTGCTACGAGAGGTAGAAGAACGGTAGGAAAGGATGGGCACCGACAGAGTCGCAGGGAAACCCTTTGGAAGACCATGTTTTGGTCATCCGTTTCTCAAACACCCTGAAGTGCGAGAAATCAAACGGAGGCGACCAAATCTTGTGGGGAACGTGTGCAAAACTCTGCAAAGTATTCCAAACCTAATCGATTAGCCGTGTCCACGGTCATGGACGACTTGAGCCAAAGGAATTGAAACTTCCGGAACTCTCAACACAATTAATATGATGATGTGGGTATATTAATAATTTTGGGAATGAGAATTGGTTGGTGGAACCATCTCATTAATCAACCAACTTAGTAATGTTTTGCTTAGCCCCTTTTCTTGATGTAGTAAAAATTGGCTTTACGCAAAACTTACCACCCCACCTGCCATATATGCATATAGACTAGCTGATTATTTTCACACCTCTACTGTGACTTTGCCGGCATATTCCATATGCTGACCTACATGGCTGCAACGTATCATGTTGCAGAGTACTTTTCCGACCAGGAGTGAGGACACGTTCTATGCTCAGTGAGATGCCCTTGGAGTCAGATGGACTCATCTACCTTCGACGCTTCCGCAAGATTTAGATATTCTCATGAGTTGGCTTTTAGCCACTTTATTGTAATTTTTTTTATTGTAATAAAGGACTCGATATGAGATTTCGATTAATATAATGCTATGTGATTTCCCTTTGATATATACATGGATGTACCGTGTGTGTACCAGCATGATCTTGGGATGGTACGGAAACACCGGAGACTTGACCTTTCAGGTCGGGTCACTACAGAAATGGTATCAGAGCACACGCTGACCGTAGGACGTAACCTCTAGGATTGGAAAGCCTTAGGATTGTTTCTCTTTGTCTTTAAATATCTTATACTCTCATCTATTCGTTTCTGACTCCTCTCCGATTATTTCAAAATTTATAGATGGCCACCTTCATCCCAGTGTTGATCACGGAGTTTTGCCAGCCTGACGCAATGATGCCCTTTGGTAAGGAGCTGATGAGGATCGTCAAGGACGTAAGGATTGCTTTGCCGAGCATCACCGGGATTCCTATCATGTCATTTCCCCAAGATGGACGCTACAGGATCGAGGTGCATATCCCAGGGAAGACCTTTGGGAATCGGAAGAAACCCATCGACCTCAAGTTCGTGGCACCCAGCTGGATACTTGGAAGAGACATGGCCATTCATCGTGCCCTTGGACGTATTCAGGAGGAATACAGAGGTGGAACCATTTCACCAGGACTCAGCGTGGTTTGTCGCAGAGATGCCAATGGAAACATCATAACTCCTCCCACTGCAGACACCACTATTTCCTATATCCGGACCCTGGAGACTCACATCAGGACTCTGGAGCTTCGAGTTCGTGCTGATACGAAGACAATCAAGAATCTGATGAACCGCGAGCTGGACCTTGAAGCTGATCTGCGAGAGGCCAACTATGAACACGAGCATGAAGTGAAGGACTTCCTAGAGAGGATTGATGAGCAGAATGCACGCATCGCAACTCTGGAGGAGCAGCTAGACATGAGGGAAAACCTTCACCCCGAAGGAGACATGGCACCCTTCATCAGCGACGATGAAGACTATGAGGAAAGCACCACCGGAGGACCTACGACTATGCACTTCTGAGGAAAAACATTAGTTATGCCCTCCATGTATCTTTTATTTTTGTCGTTAAAGCGTAGGTCGATGCTTAGTTGTTTGAGATTTGTATTCCCGATGTTTGACGTTGATTGAATAAATGAATGAGTGTTTGGTGTGATATGTTTGTTGCATTGCATATGGGTAGTGAATTTCTTCTAGACCCTTGTTCTATTCTAATCCCTCTGAAAACAACAAGATGCCTCCACGACGTGAGACCGACTTCACTTTCCCACCGGAACTCACTCAACTTCTTCAGCAGCAGAATGCACTGATGCAGTTATTGATTCAGAATCAGACCAACAATCAGAACAACAATAACCACAACCACCATCCACCCCAGTCTGACAATCTCACCCGTTTTCTGAGGTTGAACCCTCCAATTTTCTCCAGCAGCACTGAGCCCATTGTGGCAGATGACTGGCTCCGCAAGATGGAGAGAGAGCTGATCACCGCTGGATGCACTGACGCTGAGAAGGTGCGATTTGCCGCACATCAACTGGAAGGACCAGCAGCTTCATGGTGGGAGAACTACACCACCACTTATCCTATTGCAGATGTGACTTGGGAGCAGTTCAAGCTTGCTTTCCGCACCGCTCATGTTTCAGCTGGAGCCATGAGTCTAAAGAAGCGCGAGTTTCGCAACTTGCGCCAGAGTAATCGCTCTGTGGCCCAGTACGTGGACGACTTCAACACATTGGCACGTTATGCACCAGGAGACGTGGCCGATGATGCGGCCAAGCAAGAGAAATTTCTGGAAGGACTCAACGATGAGTTGAGCATGCAGCTGGTAGTGGCTAATTTCAACAACTACCAAGAGCTGGTGGATAAGGCACTTATTCTGGAAGGTAAACAGCAGCAGATTGAGAACCGCAAGAGGAAGTACACTCAGGGGAAGTTCAACTCTGGAGCTCATCAGAAGCTTCGCTACTCCCCGTACTCAGGGAATACCGGATCAGGAAATAGTAAGTTTGGAAAGCACACTCATGCTGTGCACAACCATGGAGGCCACCATCATGGAGGAAATGGGAACAACCGTCCCAACCATGGTAACTTCAAGAGTGACAATGGGAATGGGAACAACAACCAGCACCGTCAAGTTCCTGCTCAGAAGGATCTGAGTCACATTACCTGTTTCAAGTGTCAGAAGACAGGGCACTATGCTACTGAGTGTCCCCAGAGCAAGCAAGGCAATGGAAACGGCAACAACAACGGCAATTCCGCAGCCAAGAAGCCAAACCTTTTTCCTCGTGCCCAGGTGAACCACCTTGACGTGGAAGAAGTCTATGATCAACCCGAGACTGTGGTTGGTAAGTTTTTATTGCATTCACGTCCTGTTACAGTACTTTTTGATTTCGATGCAACTCATTCATTCATATCAAGGGTAGTTGTGGATAAGTATGGTTTGCCCACCAAAACCCTTAGTCAGCCCATTAAGGTCAGTTCCCCAGGAGGTATGATGATGGCAGGGATAGGATGCCATGCCTTGAAACTCAATATAGGAAATCATGTTTTTCCCACCGACCTCATCGTCTTAGAATCCTAGGGATTGGATGTAATCCTAGGCATGGATTGGATGACCAAGTATGAAGGAAATCTTGATTGCCTCAGCAAGTCTGTTTCACTCACCACCCCGGAGAACAAGAGGATTAAGTATGTATCCCGATGCACACGTATGAGTGCTAGGTTAAATGCCCTCACGGGAGTTGTTCAGGAGGAAGTACTTGTGCTAAAAGACTTTCCAGATGTATTTCCGGAAGAATTACCAGGAATGCCACCAGATAGGGAGATTGAGTTCCTAATAGAGCTATAGCCAGGGACAACCCCAATTTCCAAGAGACCCTATCGGATGCCCGCAAATGATCTGTTGGAAATCAAGAAGCAAATCAAGGAGTTATTGGACAAAGGTTATATACGCCCAAGTTCTTCACCTTTGGGAGCCCCAGTTCTTTTGGTGGAGAAGAAGGATAAATCTTTGAGAATGGTAGTTGACTATCGTGCCTTGAACGAGGTGACTATCAAGAACAAGTACCCTCTGCCGATGATTAATGATTTGTTTGATCAGCTAGTAGGAGCCAAAGTATTCTCCAAGATCGATCTTCGATCAGGGTATCACCAGTTGAAAATTCGTGAATAGGATATACCCAAAACAACTTTCACCGCGAGGTATGGCTTGTATGAGTATACGGTCATGTCTTTTGGATTGACTAATGCTCCTGCCTACTTCATGAATTTGATGAACAAAGTATTCATGGAATACCTAGACAAGTTTGTTGTGGTGTTCATCGATGACATTCTGATATTCTCCAAGAACGAGGAAGAGCACAAGGAACATTTGCGTTTAGTTCTGGAGAAGCTGAGAGAGAATCAACTATATGCCAAGTTCAGCAAATGTGAATTTTGGCTGACGGAAGTCGGATTCCTGGGACATGTTACTTCCGGAGATGGAATAGCAGTGGACCCTGCTAAGGTTGAAGCCGTCACCGAGTGGAAGTCCCCTACCTCAGTTAAGGAGATCCGCAGTTTCCTTGGACTTGCAGGATATTACCGGAGATTCATTGAGAATTTCTCAAAGATTGCCAAGCCCATGACAGAGTTGTTGAAAAAAGAATCCAAGTATGTTTGGACTATGGAATGTGAAGCCAATTTTCAGGAGTTAAAGGAACGTTTGGTCACAGCCCCAGTATTGATCTTGCCTGATATTCGGAAGGATTTCCAAGTTTACTGTGATGCCTCACGTCAAGGACTTGGAGGAGTACTTATGCAGGATGGAAAAGTTGTAGCCTATGCATCCAGACAACTACGACCTCATGAGTTGAATTATGCCACGCATGATTTGGAACTAGCAGCCATAGTGCACGCACTCAAGACTTGGAGACATTTCCTTATCGGAAATAGTTGTGATGTTTACACCGACCATAAGAGCCTGAAGTATATCTTCACGCAGAAAGAGTTGAACCTCAGACAGAGGAGATGGTTAGAGTTAATCAAGGACTATGACATGAGATTACACTACCATCCAGGTAAGGCTAATGTTGTAGCCGATGCCTTGAGTCGGAAAACTTATGTGAACACACTCACAGCTGGAGGATTACCTCAAGAGTTAGTCGATGATCTCAGAGAGCTCAAGCTAGAGATAGTTCCAAGAGGATATGTTGCTACACTGGAAATTCAGTCCACCTTGACCGAAAGAATTCGTGAAGCCCAGAAATCGGACAAGGAGATAGCTGAGATTAAACAGAGAATGGAAGATGGTAAAGCTAAAGGTTTTCGTGAGGATGAACACGGAACTTTGTGGTTTGAAAACTGAATCTATGTGCTCAATGACCCAGAGCTCAGGAAGTTGATACTTCAGGAAGCCCACGATTCACCTTACTCGATACACCCAGGCAACACCAAGATGTATCTGGATTTAAAGGAAAGTTATTGGTGGACAGGTATGAAGAAAGATATTGCGGAACATGTTGCAATATGTGATGTTTGTCAGAGAGTAAAGGCAGAACATTAGAAACCAGCAGGGTTACTCCAACCTTTGCCGATACCCGAGTGGAAATGGGAAAAGCTTGGTATGGACTTCCTCACAGGATTACCCAGGACCTGTTCAGGTTATGATTCCATCTGGGTAGTGGTAGATCGCTTGACCAAGGTAGCTCATTTCATTCCAGTGAAAACCACCTATACCAGTGCTAAGCTAGCCAAGATATATATGACCAGGATCGTATGTCTGCATGGAGTTCCGAGGAGTATCGTGTCAGATAGAGGAACACAATTTACCTCAAAGTTTTGGCATCAATTACATGAAACTTTGGGTACAAGGCTAGAGTTCAGTATAGCCTTTCATCCGCAGACAGATGGACAGACTGAGAGAGTCAACCAGATTCTGGAAGACATGTTGAGAGCTTGTGCGCTAAATTATGGATCTAGTTGGGATGACAACTTACCTTACGCAGAATTTTCGTACAACAACAGTTATCAAACCAGTCTGAAGATGGCCCCTTTTGAAGCTTTATACGGAAGGAGGTGCAGAACACCGTTGACATGGGATGGTGTTGGAGACCGACAACTTTTTGGTCCCGACCTTATTCGAGATTCTGAAGAGAAAGTCAAGTTGATTCGTGACAGACTCAAGATAGCTCAATCTCGACAGAAGAGTTATGCTGACAGCAAACGTCAAGAAGTGACATATGAAGTGGGAGACAGAGCATATCTTCGTGTATCCCCGCTTCGAGGAATCAAGAGATTTGGTGTTAAAGGAAAATTAGCACCCAGATTCATAGGCCCCTACAAAATTCTTGAACGTAGAGGCGAAGTTGCATACAAACTGGAATTACCGGAAGGATTATCCGAAGTTCATGATGTGTTCCACGTGTCCCAGCTGAAGAAATGCCATGCTGAGATGGCTGATATCCCTTTGAGAGACACCGTGCCCCTACAGGCCATACAGCTTGAAAGTGATCTGACTTACGAGGAGAAGCCTGTCAGAATCCTCGAGACATCCAACCGAGTTACCCGCAGCAAGATTATCAAGTTCTGTAAAGTTTTGTGGAGTCACCATACCGAGGAAGAAGCCACCTGGGAACGCGAAGAAGATCTTCGTAGAGACCACCCGCACCTATTTTCTAGCCAACCCGAATCTCGAGGGCGAGATTCATCTTAAGGTGGGTAGGTTTGTGACATCCCAAAATTCCATTTTGGAATGTTATGATTATAGCTATGCATCTAGCAGCATCATTGCTTGATTGTATGTGTTAGTTGAAATGTCTCTTCTGGATTTCAGAAAGCTCTTTCTACTTTTCCCTAAGTTGCTTTCACCTATTTGAAATTTTGGTTAAAAGTTCAAATAAGAGAGGAGGAACATGACACTCCACACCAGGGACTAATTGGTGATATATTTGAACAATAATAACCAGGGGTTACTTTGAAAATAATTGCAAAAAGGGTTTAAAAACAATTAGGCAATTTCTGAAAATATTATTTTTTTCAAAGTGTTAAAATGACAGAATAGAAATGTTCATTAAATAGAATTTATTATTCTGTTAATTTTGATATATAATAACCCTATATTTAGAGAGGATTTGAATGCTTTAAAAGCTTTTGAATGTCTCTGGAATATTATTAAAAGGAAACGGTAACCGTTTCCGGTATTAAACGGGCCGGCCCACGACAGTCACTCGCGAATTGATTAGAAGCCGACCGACCGCGCGTAACGGACACGCCTCCATTCGCTGACACTGGACCCCACCTCATTCGCTCGTAATGACCGAACGGTCATCTTCTTCCCCCCCCCCCCCCCCCCCCGCGCGCGCCGGACCCGACGCCGGTCGCTTCTCCCCTCGCCGGATCTCTCTCCTCTCTTAACTCCCCGCACCCCCGAGCACCTATATAAGAGCCCCACAGCCCCGCCTTTCATTTCCCTCCCAGACCCCTCTTCCCTCTCGCCGGAAGGCTACGCAATTCCTCGCCGGAGCTCCCACCCTCACCGGACCCCCCATCGACCATAGCCACCAAGTCCGACCACCGTTCGCCCCACCGTTGCCACCAATCGACTTCGGAGAACCGTCGCCGTTGCCCGGACCACTTCCCCGTCTTCCCCGACCATCGGAGCACCTCGCCGTCGCATTCGCCGCTACCGGACTCGCCGGAGAACCCCGACGCCAGCGACTTTACCTCGTGAGCATTTCCCTCCCTCCGATCCAAAACCAACGACCGAGATTAGAATGGACTTAAGTCCGAACCGGTACCCACTACCGATCGGTCGCCCGCCCGAAAGCACTCGCGTGTACACCCCCTTAGCCACTCACGTGCTGCCACGTAGCCTCCCTGGCCGTCGCAAAGTCAGGTTTCTTTTTCAGTTTTGTTTTAATTAACAGAATGTTTTCAAATTTTGTTTTGCTTATAACTTTTAATCTATTTAGTGTTTTGAGTTGATTCTTTTTGCAATAGCTCACAATTTTCATGTAGTTTCACCCTGTACTTTTAAATTTCAAATTTGAACTATAAAATTTGAATTTAATCAAATTTGCACAAAATCTTCAAATCTGAATAACTAGAGTTTGAAAATAGATTTTGATATGATTCTTTTTGCTACTGTTTGATATTGGTTAGGACTATCTCCATGTTTAGTTTGAGGATTTTTAGGATGATTTTGAATAGTGTTTTAGCTATAAACAGAATCTGTCTAGTATTATAATATAATTTTATATACTTAATTTTAATTAGTTTAAATTAGATTTCGTCTTATTTGTTTATTAGGTTCTGTTAATAAACGTTTAGTGTTTTACTCACTGTTAATAAAAATATAAATTTGCTTAGTTTAATTTTATTTAACATAGGAATCACAACTTATTTTCAAATAGGTTTATTTTGATTAAAACAACTAACTAGTAATAGTTTTGTTTTCAAACAAAGTTTTGTATATTTTAATTCTGTTTTCTAAGACAGATTTAATTTTAAATTATTTCCTGTTAAGAACATGTTTTACAAATAAATAATAAGTTTAGTTTTTCATTCTTTTGTTAATATAACTATAGTTGATTCATATAGTGTTTATCACAAACTTGTATAAACTTTACTAAACTTTTCCCAACAAACTTAAATTGATTATATTCTGTTTATTAATAAAATATTCTATTGTTTCCTTGCTGACAACAATTGTTTTGTTATTACAAATGGTTTCATTATGTCAGTAGTGTTTTCATTCCTCACTTTTTTAAAACAAAACTTTGTGTGTTTTTCTTACTTGAGATTTGTGCATTGTTTTGTCTTGATTGTTTACTAGTTCTTGGTTGATGTTTGTGAGTTACAATATTCTGTTGTATGCTTATTGAGTGCTTGTTTGTTTCGTTAGATTATACGGAGTGCGAAGCTTGTTACTTAGAGTCACTCACGTACGAAGATCATCAATCAGGCAAGTCACTTTGACCATGTTTACCCATGTTTTATATGCATTAGTTCTACCATCTCCCCAATTGCATGCAAGATAGGTTAGTTGGAAACTTGGTTACACTGTAGTAGTATCATGTGGTAGGTACCCCCCCCCCCTCAACCTCTTGACACATTGGCCCCGGGAAACGTTGTTTTACCTTTTGCTATGCTAATAGTAGACGGGGTTGGTTGTGTGATTCATGAGAGTTGAGAGAGTTAATAATGTCAAGACCTACATAATGATCAAGATTTAAGACTCCGAGTTTTCAACATACCTCTGGGTGGATGATGGTTCAACGGCACCCTGGAGAAACCAGTGGATTTGCCTAGGTGATGCTGGAGATGGCCAGTATTCACGCAGAAAGGTCCACCCAGGCACAAAGAGATGGTGTGATGCTTTAAAACCCAAGGCTTACCTGCACAGCCACAAGTCATTATGGGCTCTGGCTTGGTTGGATATCGTGGTGACCCTGGACAGGCGGTGCTACGAGAGGTAGAAGAACGGTAGGAAAGGATGGGCACCGACAGAGTCGCAGGGAAACCCTTTGGAAGACCATGTTTTGGTCATCCATTTCTCAAACACCCTGAAGTGCGAGAAATCAAACGGAGGCGACCAAATCTTGTGGGGAACGTGTGCAAAACTCTGCAGAGTATTCCAAACCTAATCGATTAGCCGTGTCCACGGTCATGGACGACTTGAGCCAAAGGAATTGAAACTTCCGGAACTCTCAACACAATTAATATGATGATGTGGGTATATTAATAATTTTGGGAATGAGAATTGGTTGGTGGAACCATCTCATTAATCAACCAACTTAGTAATGTTTTGCTTAGCCCCTTTTCTTGATGTAGGAAAAATTGGCTTTACGCAAAACTTACCACCCCACCTGCCATATATGCATATAGACTAGCTGATTATTTTCACACCTCTACTGTGACTTTGCCGGCATATTCCATATGCTGACCTACATGGCTGCAACGTATCATGTTGCAGAGTACTTTTCCGACCAGGAGTGAGGACACGTTCTATGCTCAGTGAGATGCCCTTGGAGTCAGATGGACTCATCTACCTTCGACGCTTCCGCAAGATTTAGATATTCTCATGAGTTGGCTTTTAGCCACTTTATTGTAAATTTTTTATTGTAATAAAGGACTCGATATGAGATTTCGATTAATATAATGCTGTGTGATTTCCCTTTGATATATACATGGATGTACCGTGTGTGTACCAGCATGATCTTGGGATGGTACGGAAACACCGGAGACTTGACCTTTCAGGTCGGGTCACTACATATTTTTACGTAAAAAATCTTTATGTATACTCTCTGATGTTTTGACCTCCGCACCATGATATTTTCCTCTGTTCTTGTTTTGGGGTATTTTTCTAACAGATCCAGATCGCCATGACTTCCCCTAAGCCAACCAAGGACAAGTTCTTCGAGAAGGTCATCAATCCCTACTTGTCGACGGTGATGAAGCACCCTAAAGACATTGAGATGCGTGAGGGGGTGCTCCACATCCGGGATGTTCAAGGCCCCAAGAAGGAGGGAAGCAAGAAGGCCAGGCTTGTAGAAGTGGAGAAAGAAATCTTCAAGTGCCAAGGGATGGTTGAACGTGGCTTGAGTGCTAATCACTCTATAATCACAAACTACATCCGTGAAAACAAGATGGCCACAAAGAGCATGGAGGAGTCTCTCTTCAAGCTTCAAGAGCGGATTGAGCATCTCCAAGATCAACTCTATGAACTCCGACTCCAAAACTGTGAGTATGAATCTAGGTTTAAAAGGATGAGCCTCGCTGCCAATTTCAGGACTCCGAAGACAAGAGTTTCTTTATTTGATGGGGAACCTATGCCTTGGAAGGTGGAGTATTACCGCACACTGTGGCCATCACTGAAGAACACCTGAGTACATGGGTGTGTGCACCACCCTTGGCTTGTTCCAAGCATGGGGGAGGTGCCCCGGTATTGTATCAACATCACTTTTTATCACCACTATCTATCTTAGTTTGATCTTTAGTTTTTCGTGATTTAGGGAATTAAAATTCTGTAGTTGCTTTGTTTAGTGTTTTTTCTTTTAGTACTACCTATCCTTGTAATCGGGTGCGAGAGTTATATAATAAACTAGTTGGGGTTGTGTGCCTCTTCCTCACTTGCACTCATCATCTTAGCATGGCAATAAAAAGAATGGAAAAGAATCATGTGCCTATCACTTTAGAAGTAATGAATTCACATAGAAAAGAGGTATACGCAATAAGAAGTGTTGAAAACTAACAAACATAATGTTAGTAATTGATATGATCTATGCAAAAGTATGGTAGAGAAGAGGAGAATTACGTATAAATATACTATCTTGAACACCTTCTGTGATTGTGAGATTCCATCAAAATATTACATAATGACCAAGTGTTGAAGTGGTACATGGAAGACAACATAATGATCATGGTTGTCTACATTTGCATATAAGTTATATGGTATTGAATCCTTTAACATGTGATGCTTTCTTAGGATCTTCCACTAGCCCAGAGATTCACACTAAGTAAAGATACTACTTGTGCATCCATAACCATGAAACCTAGTTTCTTGCCAAGAGAGTCCACCATACCTACCTATGGATTGAATTAGATCCTTCAAGTAAGTTTTCATTGTTGCACAAGGCAATAGAAATTGCCTCTAATAATGTAAGATCTTTTATTGTAAGGGAAAGTAAGCTTTGTACGATCTTGTGATGGTGAAGCAATAAAAGCGACGGAGTGCATAATAAAGTTTGATGTCACAAGGGGCAATATGAAGTGATGTTATTTTTCATTAAGAGATTGAACGTATCAAACAAATAAAGTCTCATGACAACCTCTGTTTCCCTCTATGAAGGGCCAACCTTTTACATTCTCACAAGTTTTATTTTCATGCAAGAGTCAATGATATTTCCCTTGTTCTTATTCCTCAACTCTTTAAGGGCAAGAATTATGTGTTGACGAAAGATTCAAACAAACATATCCAGATGAATGTAGATGATCATGTTCCATTATGTTGACATTATCCTTGAGGTAAATAACTTGGGTGGCAAGAACAACAAAGCCCCCATCTTCCTATGTGTCCCATGGAATCACTTGTTCCAAATATATGCGATGTATGTTGGCAATCATAGAAGGGTACATCATAGTTGAATATGTGAACTTTCTAGAAATACAAATCTCTTGCATAGACTCTTCTCTCGATTGCAAACACTATGATTGTCTCAAAGACTAACTGCATTGCTTGTTGGTCCTCAATAAAGATTACGCTTCACATTTCTTCAGTTGTGAATAGGTTGTTACTTGTTCATGAGAGGTTATATGATTGAAAACCTTTTGCTATGATGATATTCATGATGCTCTCATGCCCGTATTCTATTTTTATCGGCACGTCTATCTCAAATTATGTGGTCATTATTTTAGAGTTCGGCTAAGTGAGGTCTAAGCTTGGGGGAGTTGATACGTTCATTTTGGATCATGAATTCTTACTATTATTTATTTATTACTGTCTATTATTCCACATTATCACACAATTATTATGTATTTTCTCTCTGAATATGCAAGGTACATCATAAGGAGGGAAATGTCTAGAAACTGGAATTCTGGACCGAAAAACTGAGAAAAAGGCAAAAAAATCACCAGTCTCGGAATGACCTGAAACTTCACAGAGATTATTTTTGGAATATTTAGGAATTTCTGGAGCGAAAATATACCGTAGGGGGCTCCCAAAAGGGTGGCCCCTAGTGGCACACCCTAATGGCTTGTGGGCCCCCTGTTGGCTCTCCAACGCCCCTCTTCTCCTATATGGTGTGTTTTACCCTATAAAAATTATAAGAATCCTTTCGGGATGAAGCGCGGTCGTCTCGAGGCGGAAACCTAGGCAGATCCCCTTTTGCACTCCGGCGGTCATATTGTTGGAAATATGCCCTAGAGGCAATAGTAAAATAGTTATTACTATATTTCCTTGTTCATGATAATTGTTTATTATCCATGCTATAATTGTATTGACTGGAAACACATCGCATGTGTGGATATATAGACAACACTTTGTCCCTAGTGTGCCTCTGGTAGATTAGCTCGTTGATCAAAGATGGTGAAGGTTTCCTAGCCATTGACATGAGATGTCCTTTGATAACGGGATCACATCATTAGGAGAATGATGTGGCGGAGAAGACCCAAACTATAAACATAGCATTTGATCGTGTCAGTTTATTGCTACAGTTTTCTACATGTCAAGTATCTGTTCCTATGACCATGAGATCATGCAACTCACTGACACTGGAGGAGTGCCTTGAGTGTATCAAAAGTCACAACATAACTGGGTGACTATAAAGGTGCTCTACAGGTATCTCCAAGAGTGTCTGTTGTGTTGAAAGGGATCAATACTGGATTTGTTACTTTGTGTGATGGAGAGGTGTCTCAGGGCCCACTCGGTAATACAACATCACAACAAGACTTGCAAGCAATGTGACTAAAGTGTCAGTTATGGAATCTTGTATTGCGGAACGAGTAAAGAGACTTGCGGTAACGAGATTGAACTAGGTATACAGATACCGACGCTCGAATCTCGGGCAATACCGAAGAACAAAGGGAACGGCATATGGGATTAACTGAATCCTTGACATAGATGTTCTACCATAAAGATCTTCATAGAATATGTAGGAATAAATATGGGCATCTAGGTCCCGCTATTGGTTATTGACCGTAGAGGTGTCTCGGTCATGTGTACATAGTTCTCGAACCCGCAGGGTCTGCACACTTAAGGTTCGTTGACGTTTTGGTAGTATAGACTTATGAATGGTGGTGACTGAAGGTTGTTTGGAGTCCCGGATGAGATCCGGACGTCATGAGGAGCTCCATAATGGTCCGTAGGTAAAGATTGGTATATAGGAAGTCCTGTTTTGGTCATCGGAAAAGTTTCGGGCTCATCGGTAGTGTACCGGGAGTGCCGGGAGGGTACCCGGGGACCATCAGGACGGGTATTTCGACCCAAGAGGCTACATGGGTGTGGGAGGAGGTTTACCAGCCCTTAGTGGGTTGGCCAAAGCCCCACAGAAAACCCATGGGGATGAGGTGAAGAAACCCAAGGGTGGAAGGAAGGCAAAGTGGGAGAGAAGGAGTCCTAGTATTAATAGGATTGGAGGAGGATTCCTCCTCCCCACCTTCCGCTGAAGCAAAGGGTTTTTTAAGACAGAAAACAGCCACGTGCTACCTCTCCTCTAGATTGTAGTTTCTCCTCTAGATCGGTTTCAGCGGCGCTTAGGCGAAGCCCTGCTGGGATAGCTCCACCACCATCGCCGCAACGCCGTCGCGCTGCCGGATAATTTGTCTACCTATCCACTCCCTCTTGTTGGATAAAGAAGGCGGAGATCGTCATCAAGCTATACGTGTGATAAACGTGGAGGTGCCGTCGGTTCGGTGCTAGATCTAGATGGATAGTGCTTGGATCGTGGGACGCTCGGCGATTTGGATTGTGAATACGTTCGACTACATCAACCGAGTTTCTTAACGCTTCCCGCTTAGTTGTCTACAAGGGTATGTAGATCCACTCTCCCTCTCATAGATGCTCATCACCATGGATAGATCTTGCGTGTGCGTAGGAAATTTTTTGTTTCCCATGCAACGTTCCCCAACAGTGGCATCATGAGCTAGGTCTATGTGTAGATGAGATCTCGAGTAGAACACAAAGGATTTTTTGGGTGTTGATGCTTAGATTGCTTCCTCCGTTGGTCGTGTTTTGGTTCAGCGGTATTGTGGGATGAAGCGGGCTGGACCAACCTTACTCGTACGCTTACAAGAGACCGGTTCCATCGACTGACGTGTAACCACATTGCACAAAGATGTATGGTGGGTGTCTGTTTCTCCTACTTTAGTTGGATCAGATTCGAAAAAGGCGGTCCTTGAGAAGGTTCGAAAGAAACTTATGTATCACCGTTGTGGTTTTGTGTAGGTCAGAATTGTTCTTGCTAGATACCCGTAGCAGCCACGTAAAACTTGCAACAACAATTAGAGTACGTCTAACTTGTTTTTGCAGGGTATGTTGTGATGTGATATGGCCAATTACATGATGAGATATATGTGATGTATGAGATGATCATGTATTGTATAGAATATCACGACTTGCATGTTGATGAGTACGGCAACCGGCAGGAGACATATGGTTGTCTTTAAATATTTTCGCCGTTTTTCTTTACTTTATCGCTATGAGTTAGCAATAGTCGTGGAAGCAATAGTCGGCCCAACGAACCCGATGGAGACACGTTGATGGAGATCATGGTGTCATGCTATTGACGATGGAGATCATGCTGGGGCTTTCAAGATGGAGATCAAAAAGCACAAGTTCATGGCCATATCATGTCACTTATGATTTGCATGTGATGTTAATCCTTTTATGCACCTTGTTTTGCTTAGGACGATGGTAGCATTATAAGGTGATCCCTCACTTAAAATTTCAAGATAAATTGTGTTCTACCCGAGTGTGCACCATTGCGAAAGTTTGTCGTGTCGAGAAACCACATGATGATCGGGTGTGGTAGACTCTACGTTCGCATACAACGGGTGCAAGCCAGTGTTGCACATGCAGAACACTCGGTTTAAACTTGACGAGCCTAGCATGTACAGACATGGCCTCGAAACACAAGAGACCGAAAGGTCGAACATGAGTCATATAGTAAATATGATTAACATGATGATGTTCACCATTAAAACCACCTCAACTCACATGATGCCAGACTTGAGTTGGTGAATTTGGATCATGTATCACTCAGATGACCTCAGGGATCTCAATTTGAGTGGGAGCTTTAATAATTTGATTAACTAAACTCATTATCTTGAACAATAGTCTTAGTAACCTTTGCTTATTTATGTTGTAGATCAATGGCTCGGGCAGTAGCACCCCTAAATTTTAATGTGTTCCTAGAGAAAGCTAAGTTGAAAGATGATGGAAGTAACTTTGTGGACTGGGCCCGTAATCTGAGGATTATCCTCATGGCTTCCTAGAAGGCATATGTTCTTGATGCACCACTTGGTAACCAACCCGCTGACATGTCATCTGAAGACGTTAAGAACGCTTGAGAGGCACGTTCTGGAGATTACTCAATAGTTCAGTGTGCAATATTGTATGTCTTAGAACCGGGACTTCAAAGACGTTTTGAACATAATGGAGCGTATGAGATGTTCCAGGAGTTGGAGTTTATCTTTAAGAAGAATTCCCGTCTCAAGAGGTATGAGACCTCTGATAAGTTCTATAATTGCAAAATGGAGGAGAACGGGTCTATCAGTGAACATATACTCCGAATGTCTATGTATTCAACCCGTCTGGCGGAGTTAGGGATGCCCCTTCCGCTGGAGGCGATCACCGACAGAGTTCTTCAATCGTTGCCACGTAGCTACAAAAGCTTCATGCTGAACTATATGCACAGAATGAACAAGTCAGTCGCCAAGCTGTTTGCGATGCTGAAAGTAACTGAGTCTGAAATCCAGAAAGAACATCAAGTGTTGATGGTCAATAAAATCACTAGTTTCAAGAAGAATGGCAAGGGGAAGAAGGGTAACTCTAACAAGAGTGGCAAAGCAGTTGCTCCTCCTGTAAAGAAACCCAAGGCTAGGACCCAAGCCAGAAACTGAGTGCTTTCATTGCAAGGGAACTGGTCACTAGAAGCGGAACTGTCCTAGTATCTGGCTGACAAGAAGGCGGCCAACAACAAAACAAGGTATATATGATATACATGTTACTGATGTGTACCTTACTAGCTATCGTTGTAGTGCCTGAGTATTTGATACCGATTCGGTTGCTCACATCTGCAACTCAAAGCAGGACCTACGGAATAGATGGAGGCTGGCTAAGGATGAAGTGACGATGCACGTGGGAAATGGTTTCAAGGTTGACATGATCGCCGTCCGCACGCTCGCTCTTCGACTACCATCGGGATTAGTGATGAATGTGACTAATTGTTATTTCGTGCCTGCGTTAAGCATGAACATTATATCTGGATCTTGTTTATTGCGAGACGGTTACTCATTTAAATCTGAGAATAATGGTTGTTCTATTTATATGAGTAATATCTTTCATGGTTATGCACCCAATGTGAGGGGTTCATTCATATTGAATCTTGGTAGTGATGATACACATGTTCATAACATTGATGCCAAAAGATGTAGAGTTGATAATGATAGTACCACTTTCTTGTGACACTGCCATTTGGGTCATATTGGTGTAAAACGCATGAAGAAGCTCCATGCTGATGGACTTTTGGAGTCGCTTGATTTTAAATCACTTGACACATGTGAACCATGCCTCATGGACTATATGACTAAAACGCCGTTCTCTGGAACAATGGAACGGGCGAGTGACTTGTTGGAGATTATACATACTGATGTGTGCGATCCGATGGGCACTGAGGCGCACGGTGGATATCGTTATTTTCTCACCTTCACTGATGTCTTAAGTAGATATGGGTATATTTACTTAATGAAACACAAGTCTGAAACATTTGAAAAGTTCAAGCAATTTCAAAGTGAAGTTGAGAATCATCGTAACAAGAAGATTAAATTCCTGCGATCTGATCGAGGAGGTGAATATCTGAGTTATGGGTTTGGTAGTCACTTAAGACAGTGTGGAATTGTTTCACAATTGACACCACCTGGAACACCATAGCGTAATGGTGTGTCTGAATGTCGCAATCGAACCTTATTAGATATGGTGCATTTTATGATGTCTCTTGCTGATTTGCCACTATCGTTTGGGGTTATGCATTAGAGACAGTTGCATTCACTTTAAATAGGGCACCATTTAAATCCGTTGAGGCGACGCCATATGAACTGTGGTTTGGCAAGAAGCCAAAGTTGTTGTTTCTTAAAGTTTGGGGATGTGATGCTTATGTCAAAAAGCTTTAGCCTGAAAAGCTAGAACCCAAAGTGGAGAAATGTGTCGTCATAGGATACCCAAAAGAGACAACTTTTTATACCTTCTATCTCAGATCCGAAGGCAAAGTGTTTGTCGCTAAGAACGGAACATTTCTTGAGAAAGAGTTTCTCTCGAAAGAATTGAGTGGGAGGAAAATGGAACTTGATGAGGTTATTGAACCTTTACTTCAACTACAGAGTAGTGCAACGCAGAAAGATGTTTCTATGGAGCCAACGACGGTTGAAGAGGAAGTTAATGATGATGATCATGAAACTTCGGATCAAGTTACTATTGAACCTTGTAGGTAGACAAGGGCGCGTACTGCTCCTGAGTGGTACGACAACCCTATCTTGGAGGTCATGTTGCTAGACAATGATGAACCTACGAGCTACGGAGAAGCAATGATGGGCTCAGATTCCGAGAAATGGTTAGAAGCCATGAAATATGAGATGGGATCCATGTATGAAAACAAAGTGTGGACTTTGGACGTATTACCTGAAGGGCGAAAGGCCATTCAGAACAAATGGATCTTTAAGAAGAAGACGGACGCAGACAGTAATGTCACCGTCTATAAAGCTCAACTTGTGGCAAAGGGTTTTTCACAAGTTCAAGGAATTGATTATGATGAGACCTTCTCACCTGTAGTGATGCTTAAGTCGGTCAGAATCATGTTAGCAATAGCTGCATATTTCGACTACGAAAGTTAGCGGACGGATGTCAAAACAGCGTTCCTTAACGGTTTCCTTAAGGAAGAGTTGTATATGATACAACCGGAAGGTTTTGTCAACCCAGAGAATGCTAACAAAGTTTGCAAACTCAAGCAATCCATTTATGGACTGGTGCAAGCATCGCGGAGTTGGAATCTACGTTTCGATGAGGTGATCAAAGCGTTTAGGTTTATACAAGTTTACGGAGAAGCTTGTATTTACAAGAAAGTGAGTGGGAGCTCTATAGAGTTTCTAATATTATATGTGTATGACATATTGCTGATAGGAAACAATATAGAAATGCTGGAAAGCATGAAGGAATATTTGAACAAGAGGTTTTCAATGAAGCACCTAGGAGAAGTTACTTTCATACTAGGCATTAAGATCTATATGGATAGATCAAGACGCTTGATAGGACTTTCACAGAGCACATACCTTGATAAAGTTTTGAAGAAGTTCAAAACGGATTAGTCGAAGAAGGGGTTCTTGCCTCTGTTACAAGGTGTGAAATTGAGTAAGACTCAATGCCCAGTGACTTCAGAAGATAGAGAGAAGATGAGTGTCATCCCATATGCTTCAGCCATAGGCTCTATCATGTATGCAATGCTATGCACAAGACCTGATGTCATCCTTGCCATAAGTATGGACAGAAGGTTTCAAAGTGATCCTGGAATGGAGCACTGGACGGAGGTCAAGAATATCCTTAAGTACCTGACAAGGACTAAGGAAATGTTTTTTGTTTATGGAGGTGATCAAGAGCTTGTCGTAAAGGGTTACGCCATTGCAAGCTTTGACACTGATCAAGATGACTCTAAGTCGCAAACCGGATACGTGTTTATTCTCAATGGGGGAGCGGTAAGCTGGTGCAGTTCCAAGCAGAGCGTGGTAGCCGATTCTACATGCAAAGCGAACTACATCGCAGCCTCGAAGGAAGCGAAGGAAGGTGTCTAGATGAAGGAGTTCATGACAGATCTTGGAGTAGTGCCCAGTGCACTGAATCCAGTGGATCTGTTCTGTGATAACACTGGTGCCATTGCCCTGGCCAAGGAACCAAGGTTTCACAAGAGGACCAGACACATAAAGTGACGCTTCAATTCCATCCGCGAGTACATCAAGGAGGACGACATAAATATTTGGAAAGTGCACACGGATCTGAATGTTGCAGACCCGTTGACTAAACCTCTTCCAAGGGCTAAACATGATCAACACCAGAACTATATGGGTGTACGATTCATGACAATGTAAATCACGTAGTGATGTAAGCTAGATTATTGACTCTAGTGCAAGTGGGAGACTGTTGGAAATATGCCCTGGAGGCAATAATAAAATAGTTATTATTATATTTTCTTATTCATGATAATTGTTTATTATCCATGCTATAATTGTATTGACTGGAAACACATTGCATGTGTGGATATATAGACAACACTTTGTCCCTAGTCTGCTTCTAGTAGATTAGCTCGTTGACCAAAGATGGTCAAGGTTTCTTAGCCATTTTACATGAGATGTCATTTGATAACGAGATCACATCATTAGGAGAATGATGTGATGGACAAGACCCAAACTATGATGTAGCATTTGATCGTGTCAGTTTGTTGCTACAATTTTCTGCATGTCAAGTATCCGTTCCTATGACCATGAGATCATGCAACTCACTAATACTAGAGGAGTACCTTGTGTGTATCAAACGTTACAACGTAACTGGGTGACTATAGAGGTGCTTGACAGGTATCTCTGAGAGTGTCTGTTCAGTTGGCATGGATCAATACTCGGATTCATTACTCCATGTGACGGATAGGTATCTCAGGGCCCACTCGGTAATACAACATGACAACCAGCCTTGCAAGCAATGTGACTAAAGTGTTAGTTACGAGATCTTGTATTGCGGAATGAGTAAAGAGACCTGCCGGTAACGATATTGAACTAGGTATACAGATACCGATGATCGAATCTCGGGCAGGTAACATACCGAAGAACAAAGGCAACAAAATATAGGATTAATTGAATCCTTGACATAGAGGTTTGACCAATAAAGATCTCCGTAGAATATGTAGGAATCAATATGGGAATCCAAGTCCCACTATTGGTTATTGACCATAGAGGTGTCTCGGTCATGTCTACATAGTTCTCGAACCCGCAGGGTCTGCACATTTAAGGTTCGGTAACATTTCGGTAGTTTAGAGTTATGAATGGTGGTGACCGAAGGTTGTTCGAAATCTCGGATGAGATCCCGAACATCGGGAGGTGCTCCGGAATGGTCCGGAGGTAAAGATTTATATATAGGAAGTCTTGTTTTGGTCACCAGAAAAGTTTCGGGCTCATCGGTAGTGTACCGAGAGTGCCGAGAGGGTACCGGGGACCATCGGGAGGGGTATTTCGACCCAAGAGGCTACATGGGCTGTGGGCGGAGGTTTACCAGCCCTTAGTGGGCTGTCCAAAGCACCACAGGAAGCCCATGCGGCTGGGGTGAAGAAACCGAAGGGTGGATGGAAGGCAAAGTGGGAGAGAAGGAGTCCTAGTCCTAATAGGATTGGACAAGGACTCATATCCCCACCTACGGCCGAAGCAAAGGGCTGGCCCCTTGGGGGCCAAGCCTCCTCCTCCCCTCCTCCTATATATACTAGAGGTTTGAGGGTTTTTTGAGACAGAAAGACAACCATGTGCTACCTCTCCTCTAGATTGTAGTTTCTCCTCTAGATTGGTTTCAACGGCGCTTAGGCGAAGCCCTGCTCGGATAGCTCCACCACCATCGCTGCAATGTCGTCGCGCTGCCGGAGAACTCGTCTACCTCTCCACTCCCTCTTACTGGATCAAGAAGGCGGAGATCATCATCAAGATGTACGTGTGCTGAACACGGAGGTGACGTCCGTTCGGTGCTAGATCAGGACGGATCGTGATTGGATCGCGGGACGCTCGGCGATTTGGATCGCAAAGACGTTCGACTACATAAATTGTGTTTCTTAACGCTTCCCTCTTAGAAATCTACAAGGGTATGTAGATACACTCTCCCTATAGTAGATGCTCATCACCATGGATAGATCTTGCGTGTGGGTATGATTTTTTTTGTTTCCCATGCAATGTTCCCCAACACATATTCCGTTGGGGAAATCCCTCTACAAGCAAGGGGAGATCAAAGCCATCATCATCACCAATGCTTCCTCCTTCATGTGAGGATCAATCTTCATCATCATCTTCACCAGCACCATCTCATCTCCAATTCTAGTTCATCTCTTGTATTCAATGTTTGTTCCAAAACCTCATATTGGTACCTGTGGGTTGGTAGTTGTTTTGATTACATCTTACAGTTGATGCTTGTTGCATTACTTGGTGGAAAATATTATGTTCAGATCCTTAGTCATCATTATTATACCTTTGATCTTGAACATGTTGATGATATGTGAGTAGTCACTATTGTTCCTGAGGACATGGGATAAGTCTTGTTATAAGTAATCTTGTGAAGTTGGTATGCGTTCGATATTTTGATGATATGTATGTTGTTGCTTCACTCAGTGGTGCCATGTGAACGTCGACTACATGAAACTTAACAATCCTATGGGCCTAAGGGAAGTCATTGTGGAGTAACAAGTAGATGATGGGTTGCGAGAGTGATAGAAGCTTAAACCCCAGTTTATGTGTTGCTTCATAAGGGGTTGTTTGGATCCACATGTTTCATGCTATTGGTACATTTATCTTAATTATTTTTTTCTTGTTGCGGATGCTTGCGAGAGGGGTTAATCATAAGTAGGTTTTCAGTTCAATTAAGAATAGAACCTTAGCACCAGTCCACCCACATATCACATTATCAAAGTACCGAACACGAATAAACTCAACATGATGAACATGACTAGACAAAAATTCCCATGTGTCCTCAGGAGCACTTTCTTAATATAAGAGTACTTTCAGTCATGTCCTTTTCTACAAAAAAGTATTGGGATACCTTGTTGCACCTTTGTTACTATTGTTACTTATTACTTGTTAGGAATTACCTTGCTACAAAACTATCTACTACTGTTACTCACAGCACTTGCAGAGAATACCTTGCTGAAAACTGCTTATCATTTCCTTCTACTCCTCGTTGGGTTCGACACTCTTACTTAACGAAAAGACTACGATTGATCCCCTATACTTGTGGGTCATCAATGGAACGGTCAGAAATTATAGATACGTTGCCTCGAACATCCTTATAAGAAACTACAGTCGGGCTAGGACCAGATTTCCTCAGAGCAAAGGAGAAGTGAAAAGAAATGTTTTATACCGGTCAATATATGGCCCAACAATAGCTTGGAAAAGGAAATTAATCAAAGTTGCTTGAATTAGATTCAATATGTTTGTACACACAGACACCAGAAACCTTGCAAATTGCAGTATATTTATTATTTCCAAAAATTGCCAAAAAGGAAACCTACATGAATATCTTCATAACATAGGGAGCTCTCACTGCATCCGAACTGGCATACTCCTTTCTGATTGTCTTCCTGTTGGAAGTAGCATCATCTGGGATGAAATCGGCATCCTCCTCATCCAAGTTGAGCTTCTTCCTTGCCCTGGTGGCTTCCTTGCGCAAGCCATGTGAACTGGGGGTGCCTGGGTCCTCTAAAGGTCTAGCTTTTGGACTAGTGCCTGGATCAAGTTCTGCACTTAGCTCTCTGAAATCATTCTGGCTACCCTCTGATCCTGACATGCTGCACTGACAATCTGTCCTAGTGGATAGATATAGAGGAGTGTAAAAGATAAGCATCACAATACAACTGAACTAAGAACGCTCAGTCGTGTGCTTTTACTACTCAATACATCAACCAAGTTACTTCATCAGGGTGTAGAAAAATGCAGTAATGCAATCAGGGAACTAATAGTTTATGGCAATTCTCCAATTTCTTTCTTGAAAACTCTGCGGACGTATTCATATGAGGAGACTAGGCACATCTGGAGCATTGACGCCCTCATCGTCTGCATATACTCTTGCGGTACTACAAGCAAACAAGCAATCGATCCTCATCTGCAAAATTATGCAATCCTAAAAACAAATAGATATGTGAACGCAAAGTGAATTCACGTGTATACACACGGAGTTAAAACTTCCGTTTTGTACCAGATGTGCAGTGTGCTTGCTGAGTTTGATGTATATGTTTGAAAGGACGTGGATGTCGCCTAGATGGGGTGAATAGGCGCTTTAATTTAATTACGGTTTAGGCTTGAACAAATGTGGAATAAAACTATCGTTTAATTAGGCAAGCACAAAACTAAAACAACTAGTCTCACCTACGTGCACCAACAAATTATACTAAGCAAGATAAACAACTAAGTGATAGCAAGATATATAACATGAAAAAAATGGCTATCACAAAGTAAAGTGCATAAGTAAAGGGCTCGGGTAATAGATAACCGAGGCACACGAAGATGACGGTGTATCCTCAAGTTCACACCCTTGCGAATGGTAATCTTCATTTGGAGCAATGTGGAGGCACAATGCTCCCAAAGAAACCACTAGGTCCACTGTAATATCCGCACGCCCTCGCACAATGTAAGATGTCGTGGTTCCACTAAGGGACCCTTGAGGGCGGTCACCGAACCCATACAAACAAGGTTGGGGCAAACTCCATAACTTAATTGGAGGCTCCCAACAACACCACGAAGCTTCACCACAATGGATTGTGGCTTCGAGGTGACCTCAAATGTTCGGGGCAATCTCCATAACCTAATTGGAGACCCCGACACTTTCCTAGAACTTTTCACCACAATGATTGAGCTTTGAGGCACCACCAACCATCTAGGGCGCCAAAGCACCCAAGAGGAACAAGCTCTAGGGTGCTCAAATACCCAAGAGTAATAAGCTTATCAACTTCTCACTTTCACATATCACCATGGAGAACTCAAACCTATGCACCAAATGCAATGGCAAGGGCACACAGAGTGCCCAAGTCCTTCTCTCCCAAATCCCATCCCAACAACTAATTCTATGAAGGAAAGTGAGATGAAGAACAAAGAAGAACACGAATAACTCCAAGATCTAGATCCAAGGGGTTCCCGTCACATAGAGGAGAAACTGATTGGTGGAAATGTGGATCTAGATATCCTCTCTCTTTTCCTTCAAAAAGGAGAAAGAATCATTGGAGGGATTGAGAGTTAGCAAGCTCTAAGAAGGTCAACAAGGGGGGGGGCAAACACGAGCTCAAAAGATGGGGACCATTGGGGAAGAAGACCCACTTAAAATAGGTCCCCACAAATCTACCCATTATGTGCATAATAACATAGGAGCGGTACAACCGCTATGAGCACCGGTACAATCGGTAGTACCAATTATACCGGAACAACCGGCCTACAACCGCCCAATAACCTCTCCAATACGGATTCTACTCCGGTTGTAGAGCGGTACATGGCTAGTACAACCTCCAGACCAATTATGGAGCAGTACAACCGCTCCAAACACTGGTTGTACCGGTCGACCGGTACAACCTCTGTTAGAACTGGTACAACCTGTTATTGTAAAACAGGTAAGACAAAAACAGCCATAATTTTCGCATACGAGCTCCGAATTGAGCAAACCCAAGCCTGTTGGATAGCAAACGACAAGTCCTATCCAAACAATGAATGGTTATAGGAAGAAGAGGTAGTAGAAACATGCCAATGATATAGAGATGTGAAACCTCTATGAATGAAGAACCGGCAAAAACACCAACATCGAAAACATCATAGAAGATGCATATGGACTCCGTTTTCGATGAACATGAGCTTGTCATGAAGATGAAAATAAGCTCTATAAGTCACAAAGAGAAAAGCCAACCAAGAACCAAGAAAAATGATGATGCCAAGAATGTAATGGTTTGAGCTCTCAACGAACGATATGATCAAGCTACTCACTTGAGCCCCCCTTGATAGTACTGTTGGAAATATGCCCTAGAGACAATAATAAATTAGTTATTATCATATTTCCTAGTTCATGATAATCATTTATTATCCATGCTATAATTGTATTGATTGGAAACTTGGATACATGTGTGGGTACACAGACAACACTGTGTCCCAATATGCCTCTAATAGACTAGCTCGTTGATCAAAGATGGTCAAGGTTTCCTAGCCATAAACATGAGATGTCATTTGATAACGGGATCACATCATTAGGAGAATGATGTGATGTACAAGACCCAAACTATAAACATAGCATAGGATCATGTAAGTTTATTGATATAGTTTTCTTTATGTTAAGTATCTATTCCTATGACCATGAGATCATGTAACTCGCTAACACCGGAGGAGTACCATGTGTGTATGAAACGTTGCAATGTAATTGGGCGACTATAAAGGTGATCTAAAGGTATCTTCGAGGGTGTCTGTTGGGTTGGCATGAATCAAGACTGGGATTTGTTACTCCATGTGACGGCAAGGTATCTCAGGGCCCACTCGGTAATACAACATCATAATAAGCCTTGCAAGCAAAGTGACTAAAGAGTTAGCCACGAGATCTTGTATTACGGAATGACTAAACAGACTTGGTGGTAACAAGATTGAACTAGGTATAGAGATACCAACGATCGAATTTCGGGGAAGTAACATAGCGAAGAACAAAGGGAACTTCATACGGGATTAACTGAATCCTTGCCATAGAGGTTCAACCAATAAATATCTTCATAGAACATGTAGGAACCAATATGGGAATCCAGATCCCACTATTAGTTATTGATCATAGAGGTGTCTCGGTCGTGTCTACATAGTTCTCGAACCCGCACGATCTGCACACTTAACGTTCGGTGACGTTTCGGTAGTATTGAGTTATGTATATTGGTGATTGAAGGTTGTTAGGAGTCCCGAATGGGATACCAGACATCACGAGGAGCTCTGGAATGGTCCGGAGGTAAAGATTTATATATGGGAAGTCATATTTTGGCTACCGGAAAAGTTTCGGGTTTTCTGCTATTGTATCGGGAAGCTTCTAGAAGGTTCCAGAAACTTCCGGAGGAGTCCGAAAGTCCACCAAGGGTTCCACCACGTCCCAAGGGTTTGCATGGCCTGAGGGGAGGTGCCCTGGCCTAATTGGGCCAGGAGCACAAGTTCCTCAAGGCCTATGTGGCTTGGGAGAGGTGGATAGTCCACCTGTTTTGGAAAGGGAAGGAATTGGACTAGGAGTCCAACTCCTCCCCCTTGGCTGCGAACTAGGGCTTGGAGGGGATGATATCCTTTAGCCTCCACCTATATATAGGGGAGGGGCGCCTCAAGAGGACACGCGGAGCCGTTGGAGCCACTCTCTCTCCCTAGATCGTTTTCTCCTCCTTTCGCGGTTTCGGTAGCGCTAGGCGTAGCCCTACCGGTATAGCACCACCACAGTCGCCGCCACACCATCGCATTGTCACAGAACTCATCTACCTCTCCACTCCCTATTGCTGGATCAAGAAGGCGGAGATCGTCATTGAGCTGTACGTGTGCTGAACGCGGAGGTGTCGTCCGTTCGGCACTAGATCGGAAGGACCATGATTGGATCGCAGGACGGGTCGTGATTGGGTCGCGGGACGACTTGTGATTGGATCGTAGGACGGCTTGTGATTTGGATTGCAAAGATGTTCGACTACATCAACCGTGTTTCTTAACGCTTCTTTCTTAGCGATCTACAAGGGTATGTAGATCCACTCTCCGTCTCGTAGATGCTCATCACCATGGATAGATCTTCTGTGTGCGTAGGAAATTTTTTGTTTCCCATGCAACATTCCCTAACAGTGGCATCATGATCTAGGTATATGCTTAGATGAGATCACGAGTAGAAAACAAAAGATTTTGTGGGTGTTGATGCTCAGATTGCTTCCTCCCTTGGTCTTCCGGACCAACCTTACCCGTACGCTTACGAGAGACCGGTTCCATCAACTGACATGTGACTTTGTTGCATAAAGATGGTTGGCGGGTGTCTGTCTCTCCTACTTTAGTTGGATCAGATTCGACAAAGGCGTTCCTTGAGAAGGTTGAATGTGTATCATCATTGTGGTCTTACGTAGGTAAGAATCGTTCTTGCTAGATACCCGTAGCAGCCACGTAAAACATGCAACAACAATTAGAGGACGTCTAACTTGTTTTTGCAGGGTATGTTGTGGTATGATATAGTCAATTACATAATGAGATATATGTGATGTACGAGATGATCATGTTTTTTATAGAATATCACGACTTGCATGTCGATGAGTATGGAAACCGGCGGGAGCCATAGGGTTGTCTTCAATTATTGTATGACATGTGTGTCAATCGTTAAGAGCTATGTAATGCTTTACTTTATCGCTACGGGGTAACAATATTATTAGAAGCATGGTGGGCCTGAAAACCCCGATGGAGACACAATGATGGAGATCATGATGATGGAGATCATGGTGTTATGCCGGTGACGATGGAGATCATGTCGATGCTTTGGACATGGAGATGAAAAGCATAAGTTCATGGCCATATCATGTCACTTATGATTTGCATGTGATGTTAATCCGTTTATGCATCTTGTTTTGCTTAGAACGATGGTAGCATTATAAGGTGATCCCTCACTAAAATTTCAAGATAAAATTGTGTTCTCCCTGAGTGTGCACCGTTGCAAAGTTTGTCGTTTCGAAGCACCACTTGATGATCGGGTGTGGTAGACTCTACGTTCACATACAACAGGTGCAAACCAGTATTGCACGTGCAGAACACTCGGTTAAACTTGACGAGCCTAGCATGTATATACATGTCCTCGGAACACAACAGACCGAAAGGTCGAACATAAGTCATATAGTAGATATGATCAACACTGAGATGTTCACCATTTAAACCACCTCATCTCACGTGATGACCGGACTTGGGTTGGTGAATTTGGATCATGTAACACTCGGATGACCGGAGGGATGTCAATTTGAGTAGGATTTCTTAAAGTAATATGATTAACTAAACTCCTTATCATGAACATAGTCTAAAGTTGTCTTTGCAAAGCTATGGTGTAGATCAATAGCTTGCGTTGTTGATCCCCTTTGTTTTTGATACGTTCCTAGAGAAAATAGAGTTGAAAGATGATTGTAGCAATTATGCAGAGTAGGTCCATGATCAGAGGATTGTCCTCAGTTCCTGCACAGAAGGCTTACATCCTTAGTGCACTGCTCGGTGCGCCACCCCCCTCTAGCGTCGTCTATGGATATTGCGAACATTTGACAGACACGTTCTGATGACTACTTGATAGTATAGTGCGTCATGCATTACCTCTCAGAATTGAGGCTCCAAAAGCCGTTTTGAATGTCAAAGAGCATTTAAGATGTTCTAAGACCTGAAATTGAGATTTCAGACTCACGCTCGTGTTGAGAGGTTTGAGGCCTCCAACAAGATTCTTTGCCTGCAAGATGAAGGAGAATAGCTCAATTAATGAGCATGTGCTCAGACTGTCTGGGTGCTACAATCGCTTGAATCGAGTGGGAGTTGATCTTCCGGATAAAATAGTGATTGATATAGTTCTCCAAGTCACTGCCACCAAGCTACTGGATCTTCGTGATGAACTACAACATGCCAGGGATGGGTAAGATGGTCCCTGAGCTATTCGCGATGTTTGACACCACGAAGGTAGAAGTCAAGAAGGAGAATCAAGTGTTGATGGTTAGTAAAACCACTAGTTTAAAGAAGGGCAAGGGCAAGAAGGCAAAACTTCAAGAATGGCAAGCCACTTGCCTCTCTAGTGAAGAAACCCAAGGTTGAACCCAATCCCAAGACTGAGTGCTTCTATTATGAGGAGAACGGTCACTGAAGAGAAATTGTCCTAGATAATTGGTAGATAAGAATGTTGGCAACGTCAATAGAAGTATATTTGATGTATGTTTTATTCATGTGCACCTTACTAGTACTCCTAGTAGCACATGTGTATTAGATACCGTTTCAGTTGCTAAATGTTGGTAACTCGAAATAAAAGCTAAGGAATAAAGAGAGACTAGCTGAGGGCGAGGTGACGATGTGTCTTGGAAGTGTTTCTATAACATTCCAAATTTTGGAATGTTATATTAATCAATAGAATGATAGATTGTTTGATTGAGTGATTGAAAATTAAGTGAAATTTGAAACTTTTTGAAACTTTTGGATGAGAGGGAATAAAATGACTTTCCTCTTTGCTTTGAATTCAAATTCATCCAATTCCAAATTAGTGAGAGAACATGACATGACTTCTTCATGATAAAACATTTGAAAAGTGAATTTGAAAACTATTTGAAATCCTTCTGTTATGGAGTTCATTTCATATTTGGTTCCATTTTAAAGTTTGAAAGAATTCAAATTCCCTTGACAAAATTTTGAGAGGAGTAATATGACACTCCAAAACCAGGGGCCATTTGAATATTATTTGAAATTTATAAAACTTAGAAAAAATATTTTGGAAATATTTCATATTAGGTTTCAAAGCCATTTTTGAAAATTGGTTTTAAAAATTTATTTTTCTGCAAAAATAAAATATATGGAAAATAGGGTAAAATGATTCCCTTGAATGTAAAAAATGGAGATAAATGAATTTTAAGACATTTTGGTATTTTCAAAATGTTTTCTCTGTATTTTATTGTAATAGTAGCACTATTTGATTTTTGTGAATTTTTCTATGCTTTGGTTGACTCCGAACATATGTTCAAGTTGTAGGATTTTTTTTCTGATAATTTTGGTATATAAAACTTTTATATTTGGATTTTATTTGATCCTCCAAATCTTTTGATTTTTCTTTGTTTTTATAAAAAAAGGTAAAACTACTTTAAAATGGAAACGTAGTGAGGCCCAAATGGAAAGGAATCGCCCAAATCTGCCTAGCCAGATCTGAAAACGGTTCGGGATGATCGCCCGATGCATCGCGCACCTCTCCCGTGCCGCTGACAAGCGGGCCCCACTGCCTGATCCCGCATCCCGTCGGTTTTCTCGTTCCTTCCCTCTCCCTTTCCTTCCCTCGCCGGGGCAGACCGGATCCGCGACGGATCCACCGATTCCCTTCCTCCCCCTCGCCCCTGACCTCCCTATAAATAAAGGAGACCCTGCCGCCCTCGTTACACCCTTATTTTCCCCTCTCCATGCACCACCACCGCTGCATCACCTCATCGGAGTTCCACTCGAGATCCCGAAGCTTCACGAGCTCATATCGCTTGACGCCGACGCCTCCAACCCTCCCCGACACCACCAATCTTCATCGAAGACTCGCAGCCGTCGCCTGGACCTCCCCTCTGCTGTAGCCGACCACCGGAGCGACGCCTATGCTGACATCATCGCCCCTGCCTCGCCGGAATCTTCCATCGCCGGTGACATAACCCTGTGAGCTCACCCCCTCTCCTTTGTAGACGTTGGATCTAGATCCAACGATCCAGATTAGAAGTTTTAATACCTCGAACCGTTTTCTTTTACGTTGTGTACGTTCACCGATTAGCACCCCCACACGCACAACCACAACCAACCAGAAAGCGCCACGTAGCACCCCATGTTCGTTAGTTAGCTTTTCTTTGATCTGTTTTCTATTTTAAAAACAGAATAGACTCTCATTTTGTTTTTGCTATAACTATTAGGATTTTTAGGATTTTTGAATGATTCTTTTTGGATGATGTCACAAATTTTATATAGTTTATGTAGATATAAAGTTGGACCAAATTTGAAAGTTTAAATTTGAATTCTGTTGAATTTACTCAAATTATTAAAATTTGAATAACTTGAATTTAAAAAAACTGAGTGATTCTTTTGGCTACTTGTCACTAGTGACTTTATTTAACAGTAGGTAGAATTTGAGAATTTCTACAATATTTTAAATTATGGTTTCAAGCAAAACTGATTATCTTTTAGTTCTTTATAGGTTTATTTCTTTTTTTGTTTTGTATTAAATTGTTTTATTTTATTTTAGTTGAAAGTTTTTACTTTGTTTTCTATTAGTTAGCATTAGTACTTCAGCCAAATTTATTTTTATGTTATTTATTATTTTTGATAGCATGAAATCAATTCTAGTTTCATAATGACTTGCAAATTGATTTCATTGCTAGCTTGATTTCCTATTTGAAAATATTTTGATAAATTGTTTTATAAGTTTTACTTTCTGTTAACTTAGTTGTTTTATACTTTGTTTTATCTTATTTTATTATTTTATTTGTTTTACTTGTTGTTAAGTTTATAAGATAGAAAACTTATGGTGTTTAGTGTGTTATTTTTCATAGTTCTTACTTGTTCTTCAAAAGTAATTCTTTTGCTACTAAAATATTTACCAAAATACTTTTGTTAGATTTTACTTTGGTTTTTCTAATTTTGATTGAAAATAGGATTCTTTCTAATGAAAACTATTCTTGGTTGTTTTGATGAAGTTTTGTTGTTAATTTTAACCTTTGTCTTAATTATTTCCTTCATCACAACCCTTTTGTGTTGCTTATTGATTGTTAGTATTGTTTGCTAGTATGATTACTTATATGAGTGCAATGTTTGATTATATAGACTTCCATCGGAGAGTAACGAATAGTTCTATTAAGTGTTATTTTCTAAGAGCGATATCATCTTCTTCAACTTACCACGCAAGTTCACTTTAACCATCTATTTCACACCTATGTTTTATTGCATGTAGTGACATCATTCAACAAATCCCTCCAGTAGTGTTATTGAAATTCTTGTAGTTGAGTAGAATGCATGAGGTAGGAACCCACCGCTTATTACTAAAGCCCCGGGAACGCTAGTTATTTTAATGCTATGCTAAAGTAGATGGGGTCTGGTATGAGTGTTCATGAGTGGTGTGAGAAGGAAGACTCCACGTCAAAACGACAACTTCATGAAAGCATATTCAAGTCCTGCATGTTCAAAACCTCAATACTTCGAGATTCGAGAAACAAGTTTTCAATACACACTACTGGGTGAAGGATGGATTTGATGGGCACCCTGGAGTAACCAGTGGATGGCCGGGATGCATGGAGAAGCGCCATGACATCTTGTGGAAAGCTTCACCCATACTCAAAGAGATGGATGACTAATTCATCCCCGAAAGCTTACCTATGTAGACACAAGTCATTATGGGCTCTGGCTTGGTTGATCTTTGTTGTGACTCTGGCTGGGCAGTGCTACGAGAAGTAGTCGATGTTAGGATTTGATGGGCACTAACAGTAGTCAGGGAAACACTCTGAAAGACAATGTTTCATTCATCCTGTTCTAAAACACCCGACAGTGTGAGGACTTACGAAGAGGGAACGAATCTTGTGGGTAAGGTACACAACACTGTGCAGAGTTAAACCTAATCGATTAGCCATGTCCCCGGTTACGGACAATTTGAGCCTCTTGACTTAGATCTATCTCTGAACTCTCAACACTGGACTGATAATTAATAGTGGGCAACTTATGATACTTGTGGGAATTAAGACATTGGTTGGCGGAACCATGTCATGATAGATAACTCTGTAATGAAAACTCTTGATATTCCTTTGTTGTAGGAAAAGAAAATAAAATCAGCTTTTATCCAAAAACTCAGACACAGAGCCACAAAGCCCTAATGCATATAGAGTAGTCTTTCTCTTCTATTCTGTGATGGTGATATTTCCGGTACAATCAATGTACTGACCTACACGGCTGCAACGTCTTATGTTGAAGATAAGTTCTATGACGAGTAAGAGTACGATTCAGGGTTACGGTCTACACTCAACCTGTCATTGGTGTTATTGGGACTCCACTCCCGTTGACTATTTCCGCTGAGATTTTGAGCTATATATCAGTTTTAAGTTATATACATGTGATTGCACTTTGATATATACATTGATGTACTGTGTGTGCCAGCAAACTGATCCAGGGATGGCACAGAACACACAGAGGCTTTTCTCATTTTGAGTCGGGTCGCTACATAGATGGTATCAGAGCACATGTTGAGTATAGGACGTGACCCGAAGAAATGGATTAGAAATAGGAAGGCCTTGATAGGAACGACTATTTATTTCACTACTCTCGTATCCTCTTGATTTTTCTTCTACTGAACCCTCCTTAATTCAAACTATAGATGGAGAGCTACACTCTAAACAAAAGACAAGACTTTGAGGATGTTCTCGGAGGCTCATTCCTCATGGAGTGGGTGCAGATGGTGAAGCTGTCGATACCTGAGATTAATGTGACTAAGAGGAACTCTGGATTTTCGGGTGTCCGAACTAAAAAATTTGGACGTAAAGAAGACTCCAAGACTGAAGACATCAACTATGGCACATTGAGCCATGAATGATACATGGGCATGAACACCGCCGTCCATGATGCTATCGCATGTTTGAGCTATCGTCATAGTGCTGAGTTAAGTGCCCACTACTTTGGAAGGCTTGGATGGCAGAAGCCTGATGGAGCACACATCATCGTGAGAGACGAACAGAAGATGAAGTTCTCACATGTATTTGTGTACAATCAAGAATTGGAGCACTACATCAAGAACCTTCAAATGGAACTTCTCTCGGAGTTATTTGAGAACGAAGCACTTCGTGAGAACCTCAAGAACAATTAGATGAAGGTAGCCAATCTGAAGAAACATGATCCCGAGATTCATAAGCTTCGTCAAGACTTGAAGAATAGTTAGGCCATGAACCATGCTGGGGATGTTGAAATTTAGAAGCTCAAGAACCAAGTCATGGACCTACAAGGACGACACCGGAAACTCCAAGTCAACAGGGACAATCTGGCAGAAGAACTTGAGAAGATCAAACAAGACCAGAAGAAGCCCACTGAACACGAAGACATGATATAGACTAGCTTAGTAGTAGCCCCACCATGAGAGAAATAAAGATAAACGTTTTTTGCAATTAGTGTGATAGACCATACCAACCTTATGTGGGTGGCGATACTATAGTTTGATTGAACTTTACAAATGTGTGGACTTGAGTTGGATGTTTTGTGTCTTTGAGTTGTTTGTATCCCTTCTCTCTCCCTGTCTCTCTCTCTCACGCATCTCATCCCAAAACCTTGAACCCAATAGATGATGAATGAAGCTGGACTCGTGTATTCTGGATCGATGACTCGGTTAGAGACAAAAGAATGGATTCAGAACATTGCGGATCACCTAAGGAGTAACCATGTTGCAAGGAACGAGATGGTCTAGTATGCTTTTCGGTACTTTGTAGAAGGTGCTGCAAATTGGCGAAAGATGCATGAAGCTATCCACGATACGCAGGCATCAATCACTTCGGAAGAATTCAAGATGACTCTGCAAAAATCTCATGTTGTCACTAACACTAGAAGCCCCATTGCACAGATGTGAAGAAGATTTGTCCATGCAAGATATGTGGTGAGATAGGACACACCCAGGAACAACACAAGGATGGATGCCGTAATTGTGAACAAAATCACCTAGCTGAGGAGTGCCCAACTATTCAGGTGACTTGTTTCTTGTGTGATGGAACCACTCATTTTCTAGCACAATGTCAACTCTACCCCAAGGTACAAGGAGCCATGAAGCAGCAGAAGGAAGCAATGAAAGTAGCCCTTGGGAAAAAGTTAGAAGAACCCATGATGATGGGAGATATACCAGACCTAGACATACGTACCAAGTCATGTTATTCATGTGGAGAAGAAGAACATCTCTCTCAAGATTGTCCAAACGAGTATCTGGGAGACTTCCCGACATAAGAAGTGCATTATGATCCTCAGGAGATGGAAGGAATGATCAACTCGGACAAGAAGAAAGACCAAGTAAGTGGAGGCATCAGATGTTTGCATTGTAGCTTGGAGAGGCCACACTATTTTTGCAAGAGGTATGAGCCAAGCATCAAGAAAGGAACCCAACCTAATAATAAGAAGAGGACTCTATGGTTTTCTACATGGAAGGATCCGAGCCACATCACTTGTGATCGGTGCAACAAGATAGGACACTACTCCTATACCTGCCCGGAGAAGAAGGCTAAACATGAGTAGTTTGAGTTTTGGATTTTTGGAAGTAATAAATGTAATATGTAGCATTGTTATCATTTTGAAGTTATGTAACAGAAGTCTTGGAGTTTGTAATAAATTCATGAGTCAATGGAATTTATAGTGCCATGATTCTCCTTTGTTGAATTATATGAGATGTTACTCTATGAACAAAGATCTCTAACCATTTTCGAGGATATAAGAAAATATTGTCTATGGAGGCATGTGTACATTTCATTTTAAGTGTGGGAGTAACCACTGCAACCAAAGAATAAAGAAAGTACTATTCCTATTAAGGAGTTTGGATAAGTGAATACAGATGAAGAGAATGTGGAACCATATCAAACTATGTGGATGACAACACCTGAAATAATATACCTTGGATTTGGAATATGATGAACCCAAAACTTTTATTGGTAAACAGACACAATGGAAAGGAAAACATATTGAAGGAATAGAACGTGTATCAAGGATGGATCTCATGGTTTCATGAAGGTTACCCCAAGATCATTAAGCAAGAAGTTGTGATTTGATCAGCAAACGTTTTCTTAGAAGGATACGAAAAACCCGAGAGTTGTGAAGAAACAGTAGATTGTTTGTTTAGCTTGCAGAATCAAAGGATTTATCCGAACTTCGTTCTTTGACAAGAGAAATTTCTGCAACGCTTGTGAGGAAGCCCAAGTGTTAGAATACGAGATTCACTAAACCTTATACAAGGTAATGATTTCAGTGCGACATGGCTTGGCCACCATGATGACTTACTCTTAGCATTTCTCTTGCTATTCAGAATGGTAAATCTGAGTGACTACCCAAATTAGAGAGACGATGTTCTCTGAATCTTTTGTTTAAGCCTTAGAATGATATGATGAAAATCCCCTTGTACATGACAGTTGTTGCCACACGTAGGAATTTTACAGAGGAATGAAGCCAAGGCCCATTTCACTGCAGGATAACCACTAATGGTAGACCACCACGAGATCATCGACAAGTTACTCAGAATGAATACGAGACTTATCAGTTAAGAAGACCCGGTATCAGAGGAAATACATTTTGTTATGAGAACACAAGATTTTCATTTAAATAGAAGAGCATCGCTGAAGGAGCTATCGTAAAGAGTGTGAAGATACAGATGCACCTAGAGGACTGTCATGATTTTGAGGGACCAGTAACTCTCATTTTAAGTGTGGTAGCCCCACACTTCCAGGTCAATGGATTTGCTAAGAAGACCCCCAAACCCTAACCTTTTCTTTCTAGCCTTTTCGAATCTCGAGGACGAGATTCACTTTAAGTGTGGTAGGTTTGTAACATCCCAAATTTTGGAATGTTAAATTAATTAATAGAATGATAGATTGTTTTATTGAGTGATTGAAAATTGAGTGAAATTTGTAACTTTTTGAAACTTTTGGATGAGAGAGAATAAAATGAATTTCCCCTTTGCTTTTGAATTCAAATTCATCCAATTCCAAATTAGTGAGAGAACATGACATGACTTATTCATAATAAAACATTTGAAAAGCGAATTTGAAAACTATTTGAAATCCTTCTGTTATGGAGTTCATTTCATATTTGGTTCAATTTTAAAGTTTGAAAGAATTCAAATTCCCTTGACAAAATTTTGAGAGGAGTAATATGACACTCAAAACCAGGGGCCATTTGAATCTTATTTGAAATTTATAATACTCAGAAAAACTATTTTTGAAATATTTCATATTAGGTTTCAAAGCCATTTTTGAAAATTGGTTTTAAATATTATTTTTCTCCAAAAATTAAATATATGGAAAATAGGGTAAAATGATTCCCTTGAATGTAAAAAATGTAGATAAATGAATTTTAAGACATTTTGGTATTTTCAAAATGTTTTCTCTGCATTTTATTTGTAATAGTAGCACTATTTGATTTTTTGTGAATTTTTCTGTGCTTTGCTTGACTCTGAAAATATGTTCAACCTGTAGGATTTATTTTTCTGATAATTTTGGTATATAAAACTTTTATATTTGTATTTATTTGATCCTCCAAATGTTTTTCCTTTTCTCTATTTTTATAAAAAAGGTAAAACTACTTTAAAACAGAAACGTACCGAGGCCCAAATGGGAAGGAACCAGCCCAAATCTGCCCAGTCGAATCCGAAAACGATTTGGAACGATCGCCCTATCCGCCGCACACCTCTCCCGTGCCGCTGACACACAGGCCCACTACCCGATCCCGCATCCCGTCGGTTTTCTCCTTCCTTCGCTCTCCCTTTCCTTCCCTTGCCAGAGCAGACCGGATCCGCGACGGTTCCGCCGATTCCCTTCCTCCCCCTCGCCCCTGACCTCCCTATAAATAGAGGAGACCCTACCGCCCCTGTTCCACCCTTATTTTCCCCTCTCCACGCACCACTGCCGCCGCATCACCTTACTGGACTTCCACCCGAGCTCCCGAAGCTTCACGAGCTCATAATTTTATGTAGTTTCTGTAAATATAAAGTGGGACCAAATTTGAAAGTTTTAAATTTTAATTCTATTGAATTTACTAAATAGAATAACTTGAGTTTAAAAACTTGTTTTTGACTGATTCTTTTTGCTACTTATCACTAGTGACTTTATTTAATAGTAGGTAGAATTTGAGAATTTCTACAATATTTTAAATTAGGGTTTCAAGAAAAACAGATTCTGTTTTAGTTCTTTTTATGTTTATTTCTATTTTTTAAATTGTTTTATTTTATTTTAGTTGACAAATTTTACTTTGTTTTCTGTTAGTTAGCATTAGTACTTCAACCAAATTTATTTTTTTGTTATTTATTATTTTTGATAGCATGAAATCAATTCTAGTTTCATAATGACTTGCAAATTGATTTCATTGCTAGTTTGATTTCCTATTTGAAAATATTTTGATAAATTGTTTCATAAGTTTTACTTTCTGTTAACTTAGTTGTTTTATACTTTGTTTTCTCTTATTTTATTAGTTCATTTGTTTTACTTGTTGTTAAGTTTGTTAGCTAGAAAACTTATGGTGTTTAGTGTGTTATTTTTCATAGTTCTTAGTTGTTCTTCAAAAGTAATTCTTTTGCTAGTAAAATATTTACCAAAATACATTTGCTAGATTTTACTTTGGTTTTTCTTGTTTCGATTGAAAATAGGATATTTGTAATGAAAACTATTCTTGGTTGTTTTGATGAAGTTTTGTTGTTAATTTTAACCTTTGTATTAAGTATTTCCTTCATCACAACCCTTTTGTGTTGCTTATTGATTGTTACTATTGATTGCTAGTATGATTACTTATATGAGTGCAATGTTTGATTATATAGGCTTTCATCGGAGAGTAACGAATAGTTCTATTAAGTGTTATTTTCTGAGAGCGGTATCATCTTCTTCAACTTACCACGCAAGTTCACTTTAACCATCTATTTCACACCTATGTTTTATTGCATGTAGTGACATCATTCAACAAATCCCTCCAGTAGTGTTATTGAAATTCGTGTAGTTGAGTAGAGTGCATGAGGTAGGAACCCACCACTTATTACTAAAGCCCCGGGAACACTAGTTATTTTAATGCTATGCTAAAGTAGATGGGGTCTGGTATGAGTGTTCGTGAGCGGTGTGAGAAGGAAGACTCCACGTCAAAACGACAACTTCATGAAGGCATCTTCATGTCCTGCATCTTCAAGACCTCAATACTTCGAGACTCGATAAACAAGTTTTCAATACACACTACTGGGTGAAGGATGGATTTTATGGGCACCCTGGAGTAACCAGTGGATGGCCGGGAAGCATGGAGAAGCACCATGACATCTTGCGGAAAGCTTCACCCAGACTCAAAGAGACGGATGAATACTTCATGCCCGGAAGCTTACCTGTGTAGCCACAAGTCATTATGGGCTCTGCCTTTGTTGATCTTTGTTGTGACTCTGGTTGGGCAATGCTACGAGATGTAGTCGACGTTAGGATTGGATGGGCACTGACAGTAGTCAGGGAAGGTAATCTAACCCTGGATTGTCTTAATGCTTCCCTCATTACATTGATTCCCAAAAAACTAAACCCATCTACGGTTAATGATTATCGGCCAATTTCCTTGCTTAATTGTTGCCTCAAGCTGTTAACTAAACTATTGGCTGATCGGCTTCAAAAGGTGATTCTGCAACTTATTCATGACAACCAATATGGGTTTATCAAAGGCAGATCCATCCAAGATTGTCTGGCCTAGACATTTTTGAATACATTCACCAGTGCCAGCAGTCAGGAAATGAAATTGTTCTTCTAAAACTGGACGTTGAAAAGGCTTTTGATTTGGTGGAGCATGAGATTATTTTAACAATGATGCAAAAGCTGGGTTTTGATGATCGCTGGATTCAATGGATCAGAATTCTGATGTCGTTTGGAAATTCCTCTGTTTTACTCAACGGTGTCCCAGGACAGTCTTTCCATTGTAAGAGAGGATTGTGTCAAGGTGATCCTGTGTTGCCTCTTCTTTTTGTGCTTGTAGTGGAACTACTGCAATATGTGATTAATCAAGAGTTTGAGATTGGTCACTTGTCACTACCAATCCCCAGGCATGGAAAATTTCCAATTATTCAATATGTTGATGACACAATCATTGTTCTTCCTGCCAGTAATGCTCAGCTATCTCATTTGAAAATGGTGCTTCAAGACTTTGCCCTCTCCACTGGTCTGAAAATTAATTATCACAAGTCCATGATGATCCCCATTAATGTTGATGATGCTTCTATGGCTTCCCTAGTTTCCAACTTTGGTTGTGTTGTGGGCAAAATGCCTTTCACTTACTTGGGCTTACCTATGGGCACCACCCAACCTTCAATGACTGATTTTCTTCCATTGGTGGACCGGGTGGAAAGAAATATTTCTAGCACATGCTCCTTGCTCTGCCATGCCTCCAGGATTACCTTGGTTAACTCTCTTGCCACATCCATGCTGAGCTATGCTATGTGCACCCTGCAGCTAAACCCCAAGTTCATTAAGTACTTTGATAAAGTCAGATGACACTTTATTTGGACCAAAAAATCTGAGCAAGGTACTTCCTGTAACTCCATGGTGGCTTGGCAGAGGGTTTGCTGCCCAAAATCCTCGGGGGGTTTAGGAGTGATTAACATTACAGTCTAGAACAAAGCTGTCCTATTGAAGTTTCTCAACAAATTCTAGAATAGAGAGAATCTCCCTTGGGTCAGGCTTGTTTGGGATACCTACTACGCTAATTCCACCCCCCATGCTGCTGCAAACTGTGGTTCCTTTTGGTGGAAGAAACTTTGCAAGCTCATGCCCGTGTTTAGAAGAGTTTCTAAAGCTGTCGTTTGGAATGGACTTGACATTGCTATGTGGCATGATAATTGGAGCACAGATCCCTTAGCTCTTCGCTTCCCTTGCCTTTTCTCATATGTTAAATTGGAAGATTCCTCAGTGGCATCCTTTTTTCCTCTACCAACCTGGAAGATCTTTTCCACTTACCTATGTCTCCGGAAGCATTTGATGAACTCCAACAGGTGCAAGCCCTCAAACCTAACACTTTGGATCAGCAGGGAGGCTTTGACACGTGGACTTTTTAGTGGGGTAAGGACTATGTTGCCAAGAAGTTTTATATGAACTTTCACAAGGAAATTATTGCCCCTGATCCCATTCTATGGATCTGGAGTCCGGACTTACAAATGAAGCACAAAGTTGTCCTATGGTTTCTCATGGTGGACAGGTTAAACACTAGGAATCTGTTAAGGAGAAAACATTTCCAGACGGAGGATGGTTTTAATTTGTTTTGTGTACTTCTGATCAGGAGGAAACGATTGATCAGTTGATCTTCATGTGCCCATTCAGTGTTACCTGCTGGGTAGCTTTGGGTATGTCTTGGGATCATTCCCAGTCCCGACTTCAGGCCATCCAAGCTGCCAAGCAGAGTTTCACTAGGAATCTTTTCTTGGAGGTTTTTGGTATTATTGCCTGGAACATCTGGAAGGAGCGTAATAACCTCATCTTCAGAAACATTCAACCCACTTTGGCAGCTTGGAGGCAGAGGACCAAGGAAGACGTTCTGAATTTAAAGTATAGACTTTCTAAGGATTATTGGGACTACATTACCTTACTTGCACTCTCCTTGTAAGACTATACTTAGACTACACTTAGACTTCTAACCCATCACCCTTCATATCCTAGTCTCCTGGTACTTTCTGGTTTGTGGTCATATCCATCCTGAGGGGCTGGCAAGCCCCATTATGGGTTGTGTAACACTGTATGTAAACTTTTTATTTTAATACAAAATAGTAGGAGCCTCTCCTACTGATTATACCCTTAAAAATAGTAGTCCGGGAAACACTCTGAAAGACCATGTTTCGTTTGTCCTGTTCTCAAACAACTGGAAGTGCGAGGACTTACAAGGAGGGAACGAATCTTGAGGGTAAAGTACACAACACTCTATAGAGTTATACCTAATCAATTAGTCGTGTCCCCGGTTACGGACAATTTGAGCCTCTTGACTTGGATCTATCTCTGAACTCTCAACACTGGACTGATAATTAATTGTGGGCAACTTATGATACTTGTGGGCATTAAGACATCGGTGGGCGGAACCATGTCATGACAGATAACTCTGTAATGAAAACTCCTGATATTCCTTTGTTGTAGGAAAAGAAAATAAAATCAGCTTTTATGCAAAAACACAGACACAGAGCCACAAAGCCCTATTGCATATAGAATAGTCTTTATCTTCTGTTCTGCTATGGTGATCTTGCCGGTACATTCAATGTACTGACCTACATGGCTACAACGTCTTATGTTGTAGATAAGTTCTACAACGAGTAAGAGTACGATTCAGGGTTACGGTCTGCACTCAACCTGTCATTGGTGTTATTGGGACTCCACTCCCATTGACTGTTTCCGCTGAGATTTCGAGGTATATATCAGTTTTACATTATTTACATGTGATTGCACTTTGATATATACATTGATGTACTGTGTGTGCCAGCATACTGATCCAAGGATGGCACAGAGAACATAGAGGCTTGACTTGTTTTGAGTCGGGTCGCTACAGAGATGGTATCAAAGCACATGTTAATTGTAGGACGTGGCCCTAGGAAATGGATTCGAAATAGGAAGACCTTTATAGGAACAACTATTTTTTCACTACTCTCGTATCCTCTTGATTTTTCTTCTACTGAACCCTCCTTATTTCAAACTATAGATGGAGAGCTACACTCTAAACAAAAGAGAAGACTTAGAGGATGTTCTCAGACGCTCATTCCTCATGGAGTTGGTGCAGATGGTGAAGTTGCCGATACCTGAGATTAATGTTACTAAGGGAAGTCTGGATTTTGGGGTGTTCGAATTATAAAATTTGGAAGTAAAGAAGACCCCAAGACTGAAGACATCAACTATGGCACATTGAGCCATGAATGTGAGATGGGCATGAACACCGCCGTCCATGATGCTATCGCACATTTGAGCTATCGTCATCGTGTTGAGTTAAGTGCCCACTACTTTGGAAGGCTTGGATGGCAGAAGCCTGATGCAGCACACATCATCCTGACAGACAAATAGAAGATGAAGTTCTCATCTGTACTTGTGTACAATCAAGAATTGGAGCACTACATCAAGAACCTTCAAATGGACCTTCTCTCAGAGTTATTTGAGAACGAAGCACTTCGTGTGAACCTCAAGAACGAGAAGCTAAAGGTAGCCAATCTGAAGAAACATGATCCCGAGATTCAGAAGCTTCGTCAAGACTTGAAGAATAGTCAGGCCATGGCCCATGCTGGGATGTTGAAATTCATAATCTCAAGAACCAACTCATGGAACTACAAGGACAACATCGGAGACTCCGAGTCAACAGGGACAATCTGGCAGAAGAACTTGAGAAGATCAAGCAAGACTAGAAGAAGCCCACTGAACACGAAGACATGATATAGACTAGCTTAGTAGTAGCCCCACCATGAGAGAAATAAAGCTAAACGTTTTTTTGCGATTTGTGTGATCGACCATACCAACCTTATGTGGGTGGCAATACTATAGTTTGATTGAACTTTATGAATGTGTGGACTTGAGTTGGATGTTTTGTGTCTTTGAGTTGTTTGTATCCCTTCTCTCTGTGTCTCTCTATCTCACGCATCTCATCCCAAAACCTTGAACCCAATAGATGATGAATGAAGCTGGACTCGTGTATTCTGGATCGATGACTCGGTTAGAGACAGAAGAATGGATTTAGAACATGGAGGATCACCTAAGGAGTAACCATGTTGCAAGGAACGAGATGGTCCAGTATGCTTTTCGGTACTTTGCAGAAGGTGCTGCAAATTGGCGGAAGATGCATGAAGCTATCCATGATACGCAAGCATCAATCACTTCGGAAGAATTCAAGATGACTCTGCAAAAATCTCATGTTGTCACTAACACCAGAAGCCCCATTGCAAAGATGTGAAGACGATTTGTGCATGCAAGATATGTGGTGAGATAGGACACACCCAGGAACAACACAAGGATGGATGTCGTCATTGTGAAGAAAATCACCCAGCTGAGGAGTGCCCAACTAGTCAGGTGACTTGTTTCTTGTGTGATGGAACCACTCATTTTCCAGCACAATGTCAACTCTACCCCAAGGTACAACAAGTCATGACGCAGCAGAAGGATGCAATGAAAGTAGCCCTCGGGAAAAAATTAGAAGAACCCATGATGATGGGAGACATACCAGACCCAAACATAGGTACCAAGTCATGTTATTCATGTGGAGAAGAAGGACATGTCTCTCAGGATTGTCCAAACGAGTATCTGGGAGACTTCCCGACAGAATAAGTGCATCATGATCCTTAGGAGATAGAAGGAATGATCAACTCGGACAAGAAGAAATACCAAGTAAGTGGAGGCATCAGATGTTTGCATTGTAGCTTGGAGAGGCCACACTGTTTTTGCAAGAGGCATGAGACAAGAATCAGGAAAGGAACCCAACCCAAGAAGAAGAAGAGGACTCTATGGTTTTCTACACGGAAGGATCCGAGCCACATCACTTGTCATCGGTGCAACAAGACAGGACACTACTCATATACCTACCCGGAGAAGAAGGCTAAAGGAGCAAGATGACTAAGACCACGTTTTCCGGTATGATGGAGTGGGCAAGTGACTCATTGCAAATGATACATGTTGATGTATGCGGTCCAATGAGTGTTGTAGCGTGCGGTGGATATCGTTATTTTCTTACCTTCACTGATGATTTGAGTAGATATGTGCATATTTACTTGACTAAACACCAGTCTGAAACGTTTGAAAAGTTCAAGCAAATTTGGAGTCAAGTTTGAGTTCATCGTGACAAGAAGATAAAATGTCTACGATATGATCGTGGATTTGAATATCTGAGTTATGAGTTTGGTATTCAACTTAAGACAATGTGGAAATTGTTTCACAACTCACACCACTCAGAACACCATAGTGTGATGGTGTGTCCGAACATCGTAGTCGTTCTCTGTTGGAAATGGTGCGTACTATGATGTATCTTATCGTTATGCCACTAATGTTATGGGGTTATGCATTAGAGACAACTACATTCACTTTCAATAGGGTATCATCTAAATCTATTGAGATGACACCATTTGAATTATGGTTTGGCAGAAACCTAAGCTATCATTTCTCGGAGTTTGGGAATGCGATGCTTATGTCTGATAAGCTCGAACCCAAAGCGGAAAGGTGCATATTCATAGGATACCCTAAGGAAACAGTTGGGTGTACCTTCTATCTCAGATCCGAGGGCAAAGTGTTTGTTGCTAAAACGGGTCCTTTCTCGAGAAAGAGTTTCTCTCGAAAGAATTGAGTGGGAGGAAAGTAGAACTTGATGAGGTTGTTGAACCGTCAGTTCAGTTGGATAGTAGCATGAGGCAGAAAGATGTTTATGTGATGCCTACCCCAAGTGAATAGGAAGCAAATGATGATGATCATGAAGCTTCGGATCAAGTTACTACCAAACCTTGTAGGTTGACAAGGACCCGTACCCTCCCTAAGTGGTACGTCAATCCTGTCTTGGAGGTCATGTTGTTAGACAATAGTGAACCTACGAGCTATGAAGAAGTGATGGTGGGCCCAGATTCCAACACATGGCTAGGATCCATGAAATCAGAGAAAGGATCCATGTATGAAAACCGAGTATGGACTTTGGTAAACTTGCCTGTTAAACGGCAGGTCGTTGAGTACAAATGGACCTTTAATGAGGTGATCAAAGTTTTTGGGTTTATACAAAGTTTATGAGAAACTTGTATTTACAAGAAAGTGAGTGGGAGCACTATAGAATTTTTGGAAAGCATAAACGGTTGTTTGAAAAGAGTTGTTCAAAGGAAGACCTGGATAAAGCTACTTAATTATTGGGCATCAAGATCTATAGAGATAGATCAAGACGCTTGATGAGACTTTCAATGAGTACATACCTTGACAAGATTTTAAAAGAGTTCAAAATGGATTAGTCAAAGAAGGAGTTATTGCCTAATTTGTAAGGTGTGAAGTTGAGTAAGACTCAAAGCTCGACCACGGCAGAAGAAAGAGAAAGGACGAAGGTCGTCCCCTATGCCTTAGCCATAGGTTCTATCGAGTATGCCATGGTGTGTACTACACCTATGTGTGTCATGCCATGAGTCTGTCAAGGGGTACAAGAGTGATCCAGGAGTGGATCACTGGAAAGTGGTCAAAATTATCCTTAGTAACTAGAGGACTAAGTAAATATTTCTCGATTATGGAGGTGATAAAGAGTTCATCGTAAAGGGTTACATTGATGCAAGCTTTAACACCAATCTGGATGACTCTTAGTAGCAATCTGGATACGTATATAGGAGCAGTCATTTGGAATAGTTCCAAGTGGAGCATCATAGCAGCTTCTATAGTTTGACATAGAGATTTGCAAAGTACACACGGATTTGAATGTTGCAGACCGTTGACTAAAACCTCTCTCACATGCAATACATGATCGAACCCAAGAACTCATTGGGTGTGAGATTCTTAACAATGTAAATCACAAAGAGATGTGAGATAGATTATTGACTCTAGTGCAAGTGGGTGACTATTGGAAATATGCCCTAGAGACAATAAATTAGTTATTATCATATTTCTTTGTTCATGATAATCGTTTATTATCCCTGCTATAATTGTGTTGATTGGAAACTCGGATACATGTGTGGGTACATAGACATCATTGTTTCCTAGTATGCCTCTGATAGACTAGCTCGTTGATCAAAGATGGTCGAGGTATCCCAGCCATAGAAATGAGATGTCATTTGATAACGGGATCACATTATTAGGAGAATGATGTGATGGACAAGACCCAAACTATAAACATAGCATATGATCGTGTCAGTTTATTGCTGTAGTTTTCTGCATGTCAAGTATATGTTCCTATGACCATGAGATCATGTAACTCAGTGACACGGAGGAGTACCTTGTGTGTATGAAACATCTCAACATAACTGGGTGACTATAAAGTGATCTACAGGTATCTCCGAGGGTGTATGTTGGGTTGGCATGAATCAAGACATGGATTTGTTACTCCGGGTGACGGAGAGGTATCTCAGGGCCCACTCAGTAATACAACATCATAATAAGTTGTGCAAGCAAAGTGACTAAAGAGTTAACCAAGGGATCTTGTATTATAGAATGAGTAAATAGACTTTCTGGTAACGAGATTGACCTAGGTATAGAGATATCGACGATCCAATCTCGTGCAAGTAACATACCGAAGAACAAAGTGAACTGCACACGGGATTAACTGAATCCTTGACATAGAGGTTCAACCGATAAAGATCTTCATAGAATATGTAGGAACCAATATGGGCATCCAAGTCCTGCTATTGGTTATTGACCATAGAGGTGTCTCGGCATGTCTACATAGTTCTCGAACCCGCAGGGTCTGCACACTTAATGTTCGATGATGTTTCGGTATTATTGAGTTATGTATGTTGGTGACCGAAGGTTGTTCGGAGTACCAGATGAGATCCTGGACATCACTAGGAACTACGGAATGGTCTGGAGGTAAAGATTTATATAGGGGAGGTCATATTTTGGCTATCGGTAAAGTATTGGGTTTTTTCGGTATTGTACCGAGAAGCTTCTAGAAGGTTCCGCAAACCTCCGGAGGAGTCTGGAAGTCCACCAAGAGCTCCACCATGTCCCAACGGTTTGCATGGGGTGAGGGGAGGCGCCCTGGCCTTATTTGTAGCGACCCGACCTGAAAGGTCAAGTCTCCGGTGTTTCCGTACCATCCCAAGATCATGCTGGTACACACACGGTACATCAATGTATATATCAAAGGGAAATCACACAGCATTATATTAATCGGAATCTCATATCGAGTCCTTTATTACAATAAAGATTACAATAAAGTGGCTAAAAGCCAACTCATGAGAATATCTAAGTCTTGCGGAAGCGTCGAAGGTAGGTGAGTCCATCTGACTCCAAGGGCATCTCACTGAGCATAGAACGTGTCCTCACTCCTGGTCGGAAAAGTATTCTGCAACATGATACGTTGCAGCCGTGTAGGTCAGCATATGGAATATGCCGGCAAAGTCACAAGAGAAGGGTGAAAAGGTAAGCATCTAGTCTATATGCATATATGGCAAGTGGGGTGGTAAGTTTTTGCGTAAAGCCAAGTTTTTCCTACATCAAAAGAAGGGTTAAGCAAAATATTAATAAGTTGGTTGATTAATGAGATGGTTCCACCAACCAATTCTCATACCCAAAATTATTAAATACCCACATCATCATATTATTTGTGTTGAGAGTTCCGGAAGTTCCAATTCCTTTGGCTCAAGTCGTCCATGACCGTGGACACGGCTAATCGATTAGGTTTAGTACTCTGCAGAGTTTTGCACACGTTCCCCACAAGATTTGGTCGCCTCCGTTTGATTTCTCGCACTACAGGGTGTTTGAGAAACGGATGACCAAAACATGGCCTTCCAAAGGGTTTCCCTGCGACTCTGACGGTGCCCATCCTTTCCTACCGTTCTTCTACCTCTCGTAGCACCGCCTGTCCAGAGTCACCACGATATCCAACCAAGCCAGAGCCCATAATGACTTGTGGCTGTGCAGGTAAGCCTTGGGTCTTGAAGCACCCATCCATCCCTTTGTGCCTGGGTGGACCTTTCCGCGTGAATACTGGCCATCTCCAGCATCACCTAGGCTAACCACTGGTTTCTCCAGGGCGCCGTTCAACCATCATCCACCCAGAGGTATGTTGAAAACTTGGAGTCTTGAAATCTTGATTATTATGTAGGTCTTGAAATTATTAACTCTCTCAACTCCCATGAATCACACAACCAACCCCGTCTACTATTAGCATAGCAAAAGTAAAACAATGTTTCTCGGGGCCAAAGTTGTCAAAGAGGGTTGAGAGGGGTATCTACCACATGATACTACTACAATGTAACCAAGTTTCCAACTAACCTATCTTGCATGCAACTGGGGAGATGGTAGAACTAATGCATATAAAACATGGGTAAAACATGATCAAAGTGACTTGCCTGATTGATGATCTTCATACGTGAGTGACTCTAAGTAACAAGCTTCGCACTCCGGATAATCTAACGAAACAAACAATGCACTCAAATAAGCATACAACCAAAATAAGTACTCATAACATTCAGCAAAGAAGTACTAAACAAACAAGGCAAACAATGCACAAAAGTCTCTAGCAAGTAAAACACACAAAGTTTTGTTTTCCAAAGGGGATGATGAAAACACTACTACATAATAAAACTATTTTGAAATAACAAGACAATTGTTGATAGCAAGGCAACAATAGAATATTTTAATATTAAACAAAACAAAATCAATTTAATTTTGTTGGGAAAAACTTTAGTAAAGTTTGTAAAAGTTTTGACAAACACTATATGAATCAACTATAGTTATATTAACAAAAGAATGAAAACTAAACTTATAATTTGTTAACAAAACATGTTCTTAACAGGAAATAATTTACAATTAAATCTGTCTTAGAAAACAGAATTAAAACAAACTAATTAAAATTGAGTTTATAAAACTATATTATAATAATAAGCAGATTCTGTTTTTGGTTAAAAACATTAATCAAATATATCCTGAAAATCCTCAAACTAAACATGAAGGTAGTCCTAACTAATACCAAACAGTAGCAAAAAGATTCATATAAAAATCTATTTTCAAACTCTAGTTATTCAGATTTGAAGATTTTAAGAAAATTTGATTAAATTCAAATTCTATAGTTCAAATTTGAAATTTAAAAGTACAGGGTGAAACTACATGAATAATGTGAGCTATTGCAAAAAGAATCAACTCAAAACACTAAATAGATTAAAAGATATAAGCAAAACAATTTTTAAAAGCAATCTGTTAATTAAAACAGAGAATGAAAAAAAAATCTGATTTGCGTCGGTCGGGGGGGCTACGTGGCACGATCCGATTGGCTAAGGGGGGTGTGCGTGCGAGAGCTACGGGCGGGCGACCGATCGGAAGAAGAAAACGATTCGGACTTAAGTCCGTTCTAATCTCGGACGTTGGATTCGGATCGGAGGGAGGGGGTGCTCACAGGGTAAAGAGGTCGCCGGCGTCGGGGTACTCCGGCGAGTCCGGTAGCGGTGGATGCGACGGCGAGGTGCTCCAGTGGTCAGGGAAGACGGGGAAGTGGTCCGGGCGACGGCGACGGTTCTCCGGAGTCGATTGGTGGCAACGGTGGGGTGAACGGAGGTCGGAGGTGGTGGCTACGGTCGATGGCGAGCTTCGGTGTGGGAGTAGCTCCGGCGAGCAATTGACAGCGTTCCGGCGAGGGGGAAAAGGGGGGCTCGGGGTGAATGGATGCGGGGAAGTGGCCGGTACTTATAGGGCGCTCGAGGGGTGCGGGAGTTAAGAGGGGAGAGAGATCCGGCGAGGGGAAGAAACTGTCGGCGTTGGATCCGGCGAGCGCGGGGAGGAAAGGGATGACCGCGCGAGAGAAACGGTCGGACGGGTGGGGTCCAGTGTCAGTGAGAGGGGGTGCAGTTACTGCGCTCGGTCGGCCGACCGGTAACGGTCTCGGCTTTTAAAGCCGGTGGGCCGGCCCGTTTAAATGCAAACCGTTACTGTTTTTCTTTAATAATTTTCCAGAGACATTCAAATACATTTAAAGCATTCAAATCGTCTCTACATATAGGGGTATTATATATCAAAATTAACAGAATAATAAATGCTATTTAATGAACATTTCTATTCTGTCACTTGAATACTTTAAAAAATATTATTTTCAGAAATTGCCTAATTGTTTTTAAATCCTTTTTGCAAATATTTTCAAAATAACTCCTGGTTATTTCTGTTCAAATATATCACCAATTAGTACCTGGTGTGGAGTGTCATGTTCCTCCTCTCTTATTTGAACTTTTAACCAAAATTTCAAATAGGTGAAAGCAAATATAGGAAAAGGTAGAAAGAACTTTCTGAAATTTTTGAAAAGGCATTTCAACAAACACATACATTCAAGCAATGATGATGATAGATGCATAACTATATTCATAACATTCCAAAATGAAATTTTGGGATGTTACATTATTGGGCCAGGCGCACAAGTTCCTCAAGGCCCATGTGGCTTGGGAGAGATGGAAAGTCCACCTGGTTTTGGAAAGGGAGGGAATTGGGCTAGGAGTCCAACTCCTCCCCCTTGGGCGTGCCCTAGGGCTTGGAGGGGCTGATATCCACGCCCCTCCACCTATATATAGAGGGGAGGGGGCTCCCCAAGAGGACACACGAAGCCCTTGGCACCCCTCTCTCTCTCCCTAGATTGTTTTCTCCTCCGTTCGTGATTTCGATAGCACTAGGCGTAGCCCTGCCGGGATAGCACCACAACCATCGCCCCCACGTCATCGCCTTGTCAGAGAACTCATCTACCTCTCCGCCCCCTCTTGCTGGATCAAGAAGGCGGAGATCGTCATCGAGCTGTACGTGTGTTGAACGCAAAGGTGTTGTCTGTTCGGTGCTAGATCAGAAGGACCGTGATTGGATCGCGGGACGGATCGTGATTGGGTCGCAGGACGGATCATGATTGGATCGCGGGACAACTTGCAATTTGGACCGCGAAGACGTTCGACTACATCAACCGCGTTTCTTAATGCTTCCCAATTAGCGATCTACAAGGGTATGTAGATCCACTCTCCCTCTCGTAGATGCTCATCACCATGGATAGATCTTCTGTGTGCATAGGAAATTTTTTGTTTCCCATGCAACGTTCCCCAACAAGTACGGCTATCGATCCTATAACCCGGTCTCCCAACTACCACCATCACACCAGTAAAATAGAAAACCCTATCAAGGTCAAACCTTTGCCTTGTGCATAGTCCACTTGAGCTAGATGATGACGATCTTGTCCTCCTCAAGATGGACCACCTTTCTTGATTGCACCGGCTCAATGAAGACTAGTAGATTGCTCCCCCATACTACACTATGGGCGAGCCACTCTTTGGCACATCTTCAGTAGTTCATTGTCACCAGATGGATTACAAGCTTCAAGCATGATCTCTTTGTGATGCTTCACTTGAACTTGCACACCGCAACCTTGATGACGATCACCACTTGATCTCATCCTCCATGGGAATATACCTAACCCCACAAAGAACTCTCATGTAGCCATGGGTTAGAACACAAAGCGCAATGGACAATGCTTACCATACAATGGGATCACTTGATCCCTCTCGGTACATCTTGTATGCTTTGTGTGTTGATTAACTTGATTGAGTCTTTGACTTAGTCTTGATCAACCTTGTATCTTATCTTATCTCTTCATACAGATGGTGTCTTGATGGTAAACATGAATGTTCACACAATATTCTTCTTCAATACATGCTTGCAATAAGCTCAACTCTCACATGACCAATCTTTGCATAATTCCTTAAATACCACCTTGGTCACCATATAAACTCCTTGAAACCAACACATGTACTTCAAGAAGTGCCTATGCAAATCCTTCGAATATAACTCAAGGCAACCATAAGTCCATAGCGATTGTCAACAATTACCAAAACCAAATATAGAGAAATATGCTCTAACAATCTCCCCCATTTTGGTAATTAATGGCAATCACTTTCAAGAGAGTTTATATAAGGAAATAAGAACAACCAAGCACACTCATGCAAAGCAATAACCATTAATGCATATGAGATGAAAATGCTTAGGATTAAAAAGCAAAACTCTGTAAACAACTGTAACAACCCGGGACCAACGCTCTAGAAGATTCCCCAATTTTTTTCCATTCTCGTATGTGTTTCGTTTGGGTGTTGCATTCATCATCGCATCATTCAAATCATCTACATAGCATCGTCACTCATTTTCACAAACTTGCATCCGTTCATAGTCGCTGGTTCTCTTCGTTCTTGTCGTTGCCCGTTTCGAGACCGACCACACACGCACGCGCCTACGGCATCGTTAAAAAACCGTTTTTAAGGCACGTGAAAAATATTCTCGGATTGGGTCAAAACCTGGCGTGCGGTCTTATTATAGTGTTGGTAGGACGCCTGCCAAATTTCGTCGCATTCCGAGTCCGTTTGATACCCCATCGGTCAACCGTAGCAGCTTGGTCTTCGGTTTATTATCGGACGTTTTCTCGATAGTTCAAAAACCTGCCACTGGGCCACCACCTCCCTCTCTTCTCAGTCCTATCCCCTCTTCATAGCTCACGTGCCCACCTGCTAGCCCCCTCCGCTTCCGGACCGCCCGATCGCGATCGGAGGGTCAAAAAACAGTGCGAAACCCGCTCCCCTAGCACCCAAACTGCTATTTATAGACCCCTAGCTATACAAGTTAGGAAACCCTAGCCTCCTAGGGATCCCCATAGCCACTAGCAGCCTCCCTCCAGCCGTCAGGCCCGCTCGAGCCCATCTAAGGCCCGTTCGTGCCCGAACGAGCCGCCGCCGCTCGTACGTCGCCATGGGAGACCCGCTTCTCCCGAGCACGCCCGCGTCCCGCGCCTCCGAGCCCGCACACGTTGCCACCGACTGTTGCCAGAGCCCCGGTGAGCCACCGCCGGCTAACCACTACTTCCCCTTGCCCGTGCTCCTCCCTCTCCTTCTTCTCCCCTCTCCTCATCCGCTCTCTCTCTCCCTCCTGACAGGATCCTCCATGGCGCCGCCCAGTCTGCTCCACCCGGCTCCGGTTCTCGTCGCCGCCACCGGAAATGGATTCTGCAGCCCTAGTTCCGGCCGTCCCCTTTGCCAGTAGGCCTCCCCGGTGCAGCGTGGAGCCAAGACGCCGTCGATTTCCCTGCCATGGTCGCCTCCCTCCTCTGTGTCGTGCGCGTGCACAAGGAAGCTATGTGTGCCCCTCGCCTGGGCCACCGCTGTGCACGTGGGCCAGCCTCGCCAGCGCCCCAAGCTGGCCCAGCACTGCTTCCTCCAGGCCAACCTCCCTGCTTCATGGGCCGAGCCCACGAGGTGAGCCCAGCCTTCCCCCGCGCGTTTTTATTTTTTCGTGTGTAGGCCGAATTGCATGTTGGTAATACGTTAATAGATAATTGACCGTACACCGTAGAAAGATGTGTTATATATGTAAAAGTCTCAAAAATATGTGTAGTTTAATAATATGATGTTTTCATCCATGATAAAATACTTACACTCGGTGTTTGCACCATTTTGCATAATTGCCATCATTTTGCATCGGCATATTTAATTACCGTGCATCGGGTTTAAACAAACCATATGTGTTAAGTGTTTAGATTATTGATGTCCAATGTTCATACATGCCAAAAGTGGTTGATGTGAGGTTTGCAATTATTTTGCATTAATAACTTGCTACATCAGTTTATGTCCTAATCACGCACAAATATGGTGTCATTTTTTGATAGTAAAAACCCACATATTATATATGATTTTGGGGTAGAAAAATCCATAGAAATTATCTGTGACATTAGTTTTGTCATTGGAGTAATTTTGTGTGCATATCATTTTTCCATGATGCCCTTTTGTTTATTCATGTGATTTAATCCATGCATATTTTGGAATAGTTGACAACATGAGATATGCTCTTTGACATGTGGGCTAGGCCCTGGTCATTTTGGGTGTTATAGGAATCCATGTTTAGGTGTTTTTTTCTTGTTTCCATCATGCTATAAAAAATTATGCTATTTTGAGATGCTAAAATATTTCTAAGTCTGGAATCTGTAATATTTTGTTGCTGTCTTGCCATGTGTTTTGCTAGTGATCTAGAACCCCTTTGGGGTAGGTGTAATGGAGTTATTTGTAGCTGATAATGTCCTCTAGCATGCTGTCAGTTTTCATGCCATAATATGCCCTGTAGCTTATAGTTTTAATTCTGTCAATATGCCTTCATGATAAAAACTGCACTGTCAAAAACTGGGTTCCCTAAGTCTGAAAACTGCTTAGTTCAATATGCCATGTCGTGACCTCCCTATCATGTGATCCATGCCTCTTTTGAGTATCATATGTGAAGATGAAAAGAAGTGTGTGTTGTATGCTACTGCCCCATGCTTAGTTTATGCATTTTAGAATAGTGTAACTTGTTGTTTTCATGTGTGAAAAATGCTATCTTGCTGTTTTGGGCAGATTTCAACTAAAACTTGTGTTGGTTGTATTTGTTGAACCGTAGCTCCGTTTTGAACATGTTGCATATGAGACTTGCTTAGAATCTCATGTAGTTTCATAATAACTTACTGCATTCATGATTTGAAATGTGTAATTGTATTTTCCATGCATTTGCATTCTTGACATATGCATCTTGTGTTGCTCATATCTTTTAGGCCGTAGCTCCGTTTGAGATGTTCCATATATGTAAATCGACTAGAATGACGTGTAGAATGGCATGGTATACTTTATTCTATTTTTAAAAAAATATGATTAGTTCAGATCTGGAACAATTTCGAAATTAACATATGAGGTCGTTTTGGAAATACTATAAGTTGTTTCCGACCTCATTTAAGATGCCTAGAAGTTGTAGTTTTTTTTGTGCTTCACTGTTTGCCATGTTAAACAACATTTAATATTGATGAGTACCTAAACGAGAGTGAACTAAATAATTCAACTCGCTGCATATTGAGCTTCACTTTAATGTGTAGTAGTTGTTTGATGTGAATTGCCATGCCTTGCATAATTAAATAGGACATGCATCATATTTGTCTGCCCATCATATCATGCATATGTTGTGGTGTTTCTCATGTGTTGATTGTTATTTTGGATTGTTCCTTCTCGATAGAGTTCCGAAAGCGTTCGGAGTCTGAGGATTCGTTCGACTACGTTGGCACATCTTCTTCATGGACTCGTTCTTCTTCCGAGCAGGATCTCAGGCAATATGACACATTTCCTTGGATACCACTACTATCATTGCCATGCTAGTTGTCCCGCTTTTAGCGTTATGTCTCTCTACCTACCACTTGTTTGTCAAGCCTCCCAACATTGCCATGAAAGTCTCTAACCCTCCATCTTCCCAACAAACCTTTGTTTGGCTATGATACCGCTTTCTCAGCCCTTCTTATAGCATTTCTAGCTACAAGTGAAATTGATTCCATGTGACAACATGGACATTCTTTTGTTATCACAATACTAACGCAATTTACTTTAATGCACTTATACACTTTGTAAAGGGTGGAAGGCTTGGCCTTTTGCTCGGTGTTTTGTTCCACTCTTGACGCCCTAGTTACATGTGAGCCGGTGTTATGTTACATAATTGAGCGCTCCTAACATGCTCGGGGTTGTTATGGGGACCCCCTTGATTTTCGTTTTAGGATAAATCTTGTCTGGCAAGGCCCAACATTGGTACTACATTTGCCTAATAATTAATAAACCTGCATAGGGAGTAATTAACCCGACGATCTTAATCAACAACACGGGCCAGTGCACGTCATGAGTGTTGGTCCAACCTGTCAATCATCGGTGGCTACCAGGGGGAACTCTGCGACTGGCCTAACGGAAGTTTGGACAATCCGTCGTGTCCTGAGAACGAGATACGCGGCTCCTATCGGGATCGTCGACACGCCGGGCGGCCTTGCTGGATTTGTTTTACCTTTCTCGAACTTCTTGAGTGAGGAATTCCGATTTTTCTTCGGGCTATCTCGAGGTGGCGGATTTCCTTTGGAATTGCCTAGGAAGATCACGAGATTCGTGGTCGAGGTTATTCCCGTTGTGTGTGGTTAATTTATGATGGATGAGTTGGAGCACCCCTGCAGGCTTAAATCTTTCAGAAAGCCGTGCCCGCGGTCATGTGTCAAACTTGGATATTTTGTTTAACACCCGGTCATAGCAAACTTGAAGTAAACTCAAATAAAATACACCAACTGTGTGTGTAATCGTGAGTGTCTCTTCTCGTGAGTCCTTATCCGAGAGAGAACACAGTGAGGTTATGTTTGAGATAAGTAGGTGTTTAGGATCAGTTAGTGATCATTACTAGTTCACATCTGTTATGCGTAGACCACCATACTTTAATTTTTGTACTCGTAAGTTAGCCGCTCAAATAAATGCTTAGTCGCTTGCTGCAGCCTCACCACTTAACCATACCCCACACATTAAGCTTTAATAGTCTTGATACCCTTGGAAATGAGATTGCTGAGTCCCTGTGGCTCACAGATTACTACAACAATAGTTGCAGGTATAGGTAATGCAGTGCTTTCATGTGAGAGCGATGCTTTTTTGATTTGGAGTTCTTCTTCTTCTGCATCATCAATCTAGGATGGGTTCCAGGCGGCAGTCTGGGATAACAAGGATTGATGTCATTTTGTCGTTTATTTTCGTACATAGTCGGACCGTGCTCTTCTTTATGATGTTTTCCTATGTTGTTGTATTTATGTGACTCTGATGTAGCTTGTGGCGAGTGTAAGCCAATTCCATATACTCATCTCTTCTATACATGTACTTGTAATGATATCCATTCTTCCAACACGACGAGATGCGCTTCTATACCTGTTGAGGCCCTCGTGCCGAAATAAGGATAGGACCGCATCTTGGGTGTGACAAGTTGGTATGAGAGCCTGTACCGACCTAGGAGCCCCCTTGATTGATCGAACTTGGGCAAGTCGAGTCTAGTGAAAAACTATTTTGAGTCTAGTTATATCGGAGATTAGGATTCTTTTTGCTCCTCTTCTATACTCTGGTGAGGTATTCGACTTAGGAATTTTGATTCTACTCCTCTTCTCGCTCAAAATTTTTTAGGATCACGCAGGTATTTTGGAAACTATATGATGTCGAAGTGACGGAGTTCCGTCTTGGTGCCTCCTCTCTGACTTGATTTCTTCTGGGGAGTTGAGCTCCAGGGAATTCTTGGCACATCGTTATCATTGAGCTTTCTTAGTATCTCAGGACGGAGGGTGTTCGGAATTCCTTCAATAAATGTCGTGGTGAGATAAGGTCGGAGTCACCCGGTACTAGGGAGGCGTCCGGGGTACCACCATGGTTAGTATCGTTGCGCTTTCGAGGATCCGAGTTAGATGGACTTGCGAAATCCTTTGGTTATGTGTCGAAGGATGGATACAGTTGGGGTGTAGGTTTGTTAGTTGTGTGAGATATTTCCTCCTTGCATCCCCAACACCGGATTCCATAACTAGAAAGTTTTCGGGAGTTCTTAGGTGGGAATTCAAGTAGGTACCTAGGATTATCTTTCCAACAAGTGCATAGTGGGTATGTATTTGTTCTGGCTTGTTTCGTAAGCCTCATCCTTTGTTTTGTTTTGAATATGGTAATTCGAGTTGCTTCGATGTCAAGTAGTGAGTTCATATCTTGCTAAGTAGTGTTCTCATATTTCTGTGGGAATGCTAATTCTTTTGCCCAATCAAGTTTCTATATCAATTCTTTTCATCCAGTGTGCTTCTCTTCAAGATAATTCTATCCTCTTCAATATTGCAAGATCAATTCTCATTTCATTCCGAAGTTGTCTAATCTGTTCCAAGTTTTCTTTGTTTTCCCCCCTCCCCCCTTTTATTCAATGATTAAATTCTCATCCATGTGTCTTTCGATTCATGTAATGCTCCCGCTATCTTTTCTTCTATCTTGTTTCCGGTGATTCTTTGTGAATATTCTCAGGAGTTTCAATTTCAAGATCTATCCTCATATTCCTGTTCTCGTTGTTATTCTTCTCCAGTGGATTCAATTCAAGCTCTTGGTGTTCGTCATATCCTTTCTCATTCGTTCAATGGTTTCCATGTTGGAATTTCTTTTCCGAGCCCCTCTTCTTTATTCATCCCTCTATATTCTATCCGGAGGCTGAAGATATCTCAGAGTTTCGTGTTTTCTTTCATTCCTTCCAAATTATTTCAAGGGTCTCATATCATCAAGTTCTTAATTTGTACCGGTGCAATCTCTCTTTTAATCAATTGTTTCAATGGTGGTTTCGTTTGAGTGGGCCCATAACCCATAGGTGTTTTCCCCGGGATCCTACCTGACTCTTCTAATCTTTCCGAAGATGTCCTCAAGTTCTTTTCAAATATGATGCAAGAATGATTTTCATCAGTCATATTCCTCTTCCATGATCGCTTCTAAATCATTTTCATTGTTTCTCAACCTTTTCTTTATTCATTCTTCCGAAGTATCTCAGTAATTCATGATGTTGTTTCTCGTCATCATTCTCTGCATCGAAGATCGAAGGAATGGTTCTCTTAAATCTTGCTCGTTCTCTTGAAGATTCATGGTCTTAGCTTCGTGTTACCCTCTTAAATTGTTTTCGATCATGAGTAATTCCTTTCATATCTATCCGGCACATTTCATAATTGTTTTTGTTTCTCGATCCTCCGAAGGCCATCATTTCTGAAGATTTCTTCGTTCTCAGCTTTCAGCTTTTGTTCTCAAATTCTTCTCAATTGTTGTTCCTTTTTTTGTATCTCAATTATTTCGGTGCTTCGTTCAAGTTTTCTATTAGGTGGATCATGCTCTCTTCGTTCTCATGTTATACCATTCATCCGTATTATCCTCTTTCGTTTGAATTCTTACCGGTGTTCTCGTTCAAGGCCTATTCTAGTTTATGCTCTATATATCTTTCCTACGTTTTCCAAAAGAATAAGTGGTGTCGAAATCCGTTGCTTGTCATCAATTTAACTTGATGAAGGATAGGCAAATCATAATTCTTATTCGTGTTTCATCCCAGTGATTTCAATCCTTCTTCCAGAGTTGTTCATGATATCAAATTCCTTGTCCCAAGTGGTCATCTTTCTTTTTCAGAGTTCCTAGTTTTGCTCAAGTATCTTGTGCCAAAGAATCATCTACATTATTGGAATGCCCCAATCTTGTTCTTTTTCAACCTTCAATTCTTTTCTATCATCCTCTCTTTTCCGGAGGTTCCTCATGGTGGGTTGTTAAGGATGTAATTCTTCTCGAAGTGTTCTTCAAGATTCTTGTTGGAGGTGCTCAAGTGTTATTTATCTTGGATTTATAAGTGCAATTACTTCTCCATTGTCTTTGAGATGGTGTTATTCAATTATTGATTATGAGGAGTCTCGAAGGAAATTAGTCAAGAATAAGATAAGTAAACCCATCTTGTCTTCTCGGAGTTATCTTGGGTTGGATTTCACCTAAAGCACTTCCTAAGGATTGTTGCTATCATGGTGTTATAAATGGTCCAAGTTTTCTCCTCCTCCTCTTGGTGAAAAAAGTTTTGCATATCTTGTTGCTCTCAAGCAATCAATTGTTTCTGTTGTGGTAGGTTGTCACCTCATAATTTTGAGATGTTTTCCATAAGCCCATAACAAGCTATTCTTTTTGTTGTTGATTCTCCATCAACTCTGTTCAACCTATGCTTCTCTAATTCATTGGGGGTATAAGTTGTCATTTTCTTCCCAGTTCTCTTCTCTTCAAAGATCTAGCTTCTATTCGTTTGTTTCGGAGGCATTGTGGTGTTGCTCTTTTCAACTCACATATAGTTTGATTAAGATCATGTTCTTCCCTTGATTGTCCGTTAGCCGGAGTGCTGTGAAATCTTTTCATGATCCTTCTCTCTTATGAAGTTTTGATTCTAATACAACCGAAGTTTGGTGCCTCCTTTTCAATTTATTTCCATCATATCAAGTTTTGTCTCTCCTTCCTGCCGAAGTGCTACCCAAATTTCTTTTGAATTCTTGCTTGTTCCTCATGTTGTTCTTCATCTCTTTCTAGCCTTCATGTTTCATTGGTTTCACTCGTTTGTCAAAGAAGCAACTAAGTTTTACCTCTTGCTTTTTTCTCTTCCCCTTCTCATTCTAGATCTCGGGACGAGATCCTCGTGTAGTGGAGGAGAGTTGTAACAGCCCGGGACCGACGCTCCAGAAGATTCCCCAATTTTTCCATTCCCATATGTGTTTCATTTGGGTGTTGCATTCATCATCGCATCATTCCATCATCTGCATAGCATCGTCACTCGTTTTCAAAAACTTGCATCCGTTCGTAGTCGCCAGTTCTCCTCGTTCTTGTCGTTGCCCGTTTCGAGACCGACCACAAACGCACGTGCCTGCGGCATCATTAAAAAAACGTTTTTAAGGCGCATGAAAATATTCTCGGATTGGGTCGAAACCTGGCGTGCGGTCTTATTATAGTGTAGGTAGGCCGCCTGCCAAACTTCGTCACATTCCGAGTCCGTTTGATACCCCGTCGGTCAACCGTAGCAGCGCGGTCTTTGGTTTATTATCGGATGTTTTCTCGATAGTTCAAAAACCTGCCACCAGGCCACCACCTCCCTCTCTTCTCAGTCCTATCCCCTCTTCATAGCTCATGTGCCCGCCTGCTAACCCCCTTCGCTTCCGGACCACCCGATCGTGATCGGAGGGTCCGAAAATGGTGCGAAACCCGCTCCCCTAGCTCCCAAACTTCTATTTATAGACCCCTAGCTATCCAAATTAGGAAACCCTAGCCGCCTAGGGATCCCCGCAGCCACCAGCAGCCTCCCTCCAGTCGTCGGGCCTGCCTGAGCCCATCTGAGGCTCGTTCGGGCCCGAACGAGCCGCCACCGCCCGTACGTCGCCATGGGAGCCCTGCTCCTCCTGAGCACGCCCGCGTCCCGCGCCTCCGAGCCCGCGCCCGTCGCCGCCGACCATCGTCGCAGCCCTGGCGAGCCACCGCTGGCGAACCCCTACTGCCCCCTGCCCGTGCTCCTGCCTCTCCTTCTTCTCCCCTCTCCTCACCCTCTCTCTCCCTCCTCACAGGATCCTCTATGGCGCAGCCCGATCTACTCCACCCGGCTCCGGTTCTCATTGCCGCCGCCGGAAATGGATTTTGCAGCCCCAGATCTGGCCACCCCCTTTGCCAGTAGGCCTCCCCGGTCCAGCGTGGAGCCAAGACACCGTCGATTTCCCTGCCATGGCCGCCTCCCTCCTCTGCGTCGTGCGCGTGCCCGAGGAAGCTGTGTGTGCCCCTCGCCCGGGCCACCGATGCACACGTGGGCCGGCCTCGCCAGCGCCTCGAGCCAGCCCAGCGCTGCTTCATCCAGGCCAACCTCCCTGCTTCATGGGCCGAGTCCACGAGGTGAGCCCAGCCTTCCCCCGTGCGTTTTTATTTTTTCGTGTGTAGGCCCAATTGCATGTTGTTAATACGTTAATTGATAATTAACCGTACGCCGTATAAAGATGTGTTATATATGTAAAATGCTCAGAAATATGTGTAGTTTAATAATATGACATTTTCATCCATGATAAAATACTTACACACGATGTTTGCACCATTTTGCATAATTGCCATTATTTTGCATCGGCATATTTAATTACCGTGCATCGGGTTTAAACAAACCATATGTGTTAAATGTTTAGATTATTGATGTCCAATGTTCATGCATGCCAAAAGTGGTTGATGTGAGGTTTGCAATTATTTTGCATAAATAACTTGCTACATCAGTTTATGTCCTAATCACGCACAAATATGGTGTCATTTGTTTGATAGTAAAACCCCACATATTATATATGATTTTGGGGTAGAAAAATCCATAGAATTTATCTGTGGCATTAGTTTTGTCATTGGAGTAATTTTGTGTGCTTATCATTTTTCCATGATGCCCTTTTGTTTATTTTGTGTGATTTAATCCATGCATATTTTGGAATAGTTGCCAACATGAGATATGCTCTTTGACATGTGGGCTAGGCCTTGGTCATTTTGGGTGCTATAGGAATCCATGTATTGGTGTTGTTTTCTTGTTGCCACCATGCTATAAAAAATTATGTTGTTTTGGGATGCGAAAATATTTCTAAGTCTAGAATCTGTAATATTTTGTTGTTGTCTTGCCATGTGTTTTGCTAGTGATCTAGAACCCCTTTAGGGTAGGTGTAATGGAGTTATTTGTAGCTGATAACGTCCTCTAGCATGTTGTTAATTTTCATGCCATAATATGCCCTGTAGCTTACAGTTTTAATTCTGTCAATATGCCTTCGTGATAAAAACTGCACTGTCAAAAACTGGGTTATTTTCACTAAGTCTGAAAACTGCTTAGTTCAATATGCCATGTTGTGAGCTCCCTACCATGTGAGCCTTACCTCTTTTGAGTATGATATGTGAAGATGAAAAAAAGTGTGTTATGTATGCTACTGCCCCATGCTTAGTTTGTGCATTTTAGAATAGTGTAACTTGTTGTTTTCATGTGTGCAAAATGCTATCTTGCTGTTTTGGGTAGATTTCAACTAAAACTCGTGTTGGTTGTATTTGTTGAACCGTAGCTCCGTTTTGAACATGTTGCATATGAGACTTGTTTAGAATCTCATGTAGTTTCATAATAACTTGCTGCATTCATGATTTGAAATGTTTATAAATGTATTTTCCATGCATTTGCATTCTTGACATATGCATGTTGTGTTGCTCATATCTTTTAGGCCGTAACTCCGTTTGAGATGTTCCATATATGTAAATCGACTAGAATGACGTGCATAATGGCATGGTATACTTTATTCTGTTGTTTAAAAATATAAAATATGATTAGTTCAGATCGGGACCAATTTCGAAATTAACATATGAGGTCGTTTCGGAAATACTATAAGTTGTTTTCGACCTCATTTAAGATGCCTAGAAGTTGTAGTTTTTTGTGCTTCACTGTTTGCCATGTTAAACAACATTTAATATTGATGAGTACCTAAACGAGAGTGAACTAAATAATTCGAACGTGGAGTTTCGTCAATATGCAACTCGTTTCATATTGAGCTTCACTTTAATGTGTAGTAGTTGTTTGATGTGAATTGTCATGCCTTGCATAATTAAACCGGACATGCATCATATTTGTCTGCCCATCATATCATGCATATGTTGTGGTGTTTCTCGTGTGTTGATTGTTGTTTTGGATTGTTCCTTGTCGATAGAGTTCTGAAAGCGTTCGGAGTGTGAGGATTCATTCGACTACGTTGGCACGTCTTCCTCATGGACTCATTCTTCTTCCGAGCGGGATCTCAGGCAAGATGACACATTTCCCTTGATACCACTACTATCATTGTCATGCTAGTTGTCCCGCTTTTATCGTTATGTCTCTCTACCTACCACTTGTTTGTTAAGCCTCCCAACATTGCCATGAAAGCCTCTAACCCTCCACCTTCCCAACAAACCTTTGTTTGGCTATGATACCGCTTGCTCAGCCCTTCTTATAGCGTTTCTAGCTGCAGGTGCAATTGCTTCCATGTGACAACATGGACATTCTTTTGTTATCACAATACTAATGGAATTTAGTTTAATGCACTTATACACTTGGTAAAGGGTGGAAGGCTTTGCCTTTTGCTCGGTGTTTTGTTCCACTCTTGCCGCCCTAGTTACTTGTGAACCAGTGTTATGTTCCATAATTGAGTGCTCCTAACATGTTTGGGGTTGTTATGGGGACCCCCTTGATTTTCATTTTAGGATAAAGCTTCTCTGTCAAGGCCCAACATTGGTACTACATTTGCCTAATAATTAATAAACTTGCATAGGGACTAATTAACCCAGGATCTTAATCAACAATCCGGGCCTGTGCTCGTCGTGAGTGTTGGTCCAACCTTTCAACCGCCGGTGGCTACCAGGGGCAACTCTGTGACTGGCCTACCGGAAGTTTGGATAATCCATCATGTCCTGAGAACAAGAAACGCGGCTCCTATCGGGACCATCGACACGCCGGGCAGCCTTGCTGGATTTGTTTTACCTTTCTCGAACGTCTTGAGTGAGGAATTCCGATTTTCTTCGGGCTATCTCGAGGTGGCGGATTTCCTTTGGAATTGGCTTGGAAGATCATGAGATCCGTGGTCGAGGTTATTCCCGTTGCATGTGGTTAATTTATGATGGATGAGTTGGAGCACCCATGCGGGGTTAAATCTTTCGGAAAGCCGTGCCCGTGGTCATGTGGCAAACATGGATATTTTGTTTAACACCTGGTCATAGAAAACTTGAAGTAAACTCAAATAAAATACACCAACTATGTGCGTAACCGTGACTGTCTCTTCTCGCGAGTCCTTATCCGAGAGAGAACATGGTGGGGTTATGTTTGACATAAGTAGGTGTTCAGGATCAGTTAGTGATCATTACTAGTTCACGTTCGTTATGCGTAGATCACCATACTTTAATTTTTGTACTCGTAAGTTAGCCACTTAAATAAATGCTTAGTCGCTTGATGCAGCCTCACCACTTAACCATACCCCACCCATTAAGCTTTAATAGTCTTGATACCCTTGGAAATGAGATTGCTAAGTCCCTGTGGCTCACAGATTACTACAACAACAGTTGCAGGTACAGGTAATGCGGTGCTTTCACGTGAGAGCGATGCTTGTTTGATTTGGAGTTCTTCTTCTTCATCATCATCAATCTAAGATGGGTTCCAGGCAGCAGCCTGGGATAGCAAGGATGGATGTCATTTTGTTGTTTGTTTTCGTCCGTAGTTGGAGCCTGCTCTTCTGTATGATGTTTTCCTATGTTGTTGTATTGATGTGACTCTAATGTAGCTTGTGGCGAGTGTAAGCCAATTACATATACTCATCTCTTCTATACATGTACTTGTAATGATATCCATTCTTGCAACATGACAAGATGCGCTTCTATCCCTGTCGAGGCCCTCGTGCCGAAATAAGGATAGGACCGCATCTTGGACGTACAACAACTCCAAACTGAACTGTCTAAAATTCTCCCCCATTGGCATCAATTGCAAAAAATGGGGAAAGGATTAGAAAGCCAATATAATAGGTGTTCCTCCAAAAAGAGTGTATTTCTCATAATATGAGTGCAATGAGATACACATATCCAGTGATAAGTAATTGGAGAGAAAAAACTATATTGAGTACCCAAGGATTGCAAAAAGGATCGTATGGCACCAAGACATACAATAGAGTGAAGCAAGCAATCAAAAGATACCAGTTGGAGCACACAATCACATGATCATATGAGTCACATGAATAAACGATATTATGATATGGGCAAAGGAGTGTGTTAAAGAAACTAGAGAAGCTCCCCATTATTTATGCACTATTAAGAATTTTTGTATTTGGATACAAGTGCACAAGATAGGATCATGACTCGCCCAAAATCAATATAAACACACAACAAATGCAAGCAAGTAGATAATACAATAAGCATGGTACTTGCACCAAACATATGGTTGAGAAACATTCAAAGAGGTAACTCAAGAATAGGCTCAACCAAAATGATGTGTGCGGGTCATGGCAAAGCACTTGAGAAGACTAATATAAGGATGAGCATTAAGCATAAATATACTCTTGATAAAATGAGACACCAAGTGCAAGACATATCCTTCACACACATACACACACACACACAGAGAGAGAGAGAGAGACTACTAGAAAATGGGTTCACAAGCTTACTAATAAATGAATTAAAAACCATATCTTGTGACAACCCATGGTGAAGATAGGAAATAAAAGCCTTGTCAAGAGGAGGGATACCAATCGAAATGGCAAAACCCTCGTCAATACATGCATGAGGAAAGGTAATCTTCACCACCAATGAGTGCATCAAGATCCAAGGATATAAGATTCGCACTCAAGACAAATACTTTCACGAAACCACCAAGGAAATAAAAGGGAATGCAATGGTGGACATGAGAGAAAGGAGGATATCAATTAGAGATGTAACTTCTCTCATGTGTATAACATTCTAGGTAGAAGACAATCATGATGATATATATCCACAAATAAGGATGTACACACAAAATAGTTACAAGAAAGAACGAACAAGATATCCAAAAGGAAGTCAAAAATATACCAATAAGATCTTTGCTTGAAAGCATAGCACATGGACTAATATTTTCTTATTGTACATAAATGAACTCCCACCACACCAACATCAAATACATCACAACTAGAACCGAGAGATCATCGTTGGGATGCTTTGAGAAAGGCAACAAGTACCACAAGAATGAATCAAGAAAATCATGCCATGATGCAACCTACAAAAAGGTTGAATGCAAGAAATGTATGGATGAACTAGATACTTGTTAACAAGATAGCATTGGATTGATGTAGTATATAATGGTTCATCGATCATCCTAGCTTGGCTCCAATGAGCACATGGTGTAAACACCTTGCTTGTAAGTGAGCCTAGCATCCAATGCATCTCCAATTGTTTCTAGAAAAATAGCACAAACAAAATGGTACCAAAACTCATTGGGACCAAAGAGTTAGTGGACCGACAATACATAGGAAAAACTCCACATAACTATGTGCATATAGATATGAAATTGAATTTCATGCACACTTTAGCCAATTTCTGACATAGTGGAGTTTCCCCTATATATTGGGTCAAAGAAATAAAGCATGCCAAAGAAAGTACATGTAGTAAATATGAATGCTCAAGTCTTTCAAGAATCAAATCAACACATAGTTTATAAGATACCAAAAGACAAGGTATCAAGTGAAAATACGAGACCGAAAAAAATCACTTGAAGGATACCAATTAAAAGATACATCAAGGATTGAGATATCCGTTGACACATGCCAAATATAAGGAAACACGATACCAATGGAAGGAGAAAACAAACAAGAGGTATCAAGTACCCAAAAGAGAGATAGGTTTAAAACAAACCAAACCCTCGGTAAATTATCATGATGACCCAAAGTATCAACAAGCAAAAGGCTTCAACTTCCACCAACCCGCACTTGATAAGGATCATGAAAGTGCTAGTTATTGACTAGAGGGGGACGAATATGTGATTTTCATGAAAGTCTTTGAAACAATGAATATATTCAAATAATGTGAAAACGTAACAAGGATCAGGTAGGGATAGTAATCAAGAGTCTAGTCTAGGCATGCAACACTGTGAAGACATACAGACAAATCAGGCATCATCATCATGCACACTAAGATGGGTCGAAGACAAACTTAGATAGTATGAAGATAGACAGTGGATATCAATGTCTTCGGAGAAAGTCTTGAAGCAACGTAGAAGCAATGACTTCACAATTCAGAATAGGAACGCAAGAGGGTGAAGGATAGAACCAGTTGCTTGACGAACACACGGGATTTGTTGGACCAGTTCCAGTTGCTGTGACAACTGTACGTTTGGTTAGGGAGGCTGAGATTGAACTCAGAAGACCTCGTCTTCACCTTATTCCCCTTGAGCCGAAGTCACTTAGACAACACTCAATCACTCAGGTAAGTCTTCAGGGGAGACTTCCGAAACCCGTACAAACTTGGTCACACGTCAGTCCACAATGACTCTTGGACACTCTAGACCCAGATGCCTAACCGTCTGGAAGATCACAGCCTTGAAGTGTAATAAGTCTTCATTTCTCTCAAAATAGAAAGTCTTCGGTGATGCTCAAACACTCTAGCTCTAGGTGTTTAGGTGTATCCTCATAGGATGTGTATATCTCAATGTATTCGAGGTGGGTGAGGGAGTCCTGGATTAAGGGGTCCTTAGGAGGCCGGACTGTATGGGCTGCTTGCCAAACATTGATCGATCAAAGGTCATGTCTCCAGGAAAGGAAGCTTCGGGAATCGTGGCTTGTCCTCCATGCTTGGCGTAGAAAATAGGCATGTTTATCTCTTCGGCATGTAACCGACCATGTGTAAACCCTAGGTACCCCCGGCATCTATATAAGCCGGAGGGTTTTACGTTATATAGGGAGAACAACTCATCTAGGGTTAGCTATTGGATCTCGAGGTAGACCAACTCTGTAACCCCCATATCATCAATACAACCAAGCAAGACGTAGGGTATTACCTCCATAGGAGGGCCCGGACATGGGTAAATCCTTGTCCCCTTCGTCTCCTGTTACCACTAATTCTAGTCTCACAGCTCGGGACCCCCTACCCGAGATCCGCAGGTTTTGACACTAACATTGGTGCTTTCATTGGGAGTTCTGCTATGAGCACCCAAGGAATCGATGTCTCGCCTTGTCATCAATGAAGAGGTCCGTAACATGGACACTGCCGTCCCCGAACAGATCTTCACCTTTGGCAGCGTTGTGCTGCATGCCAACCAGACCGGCCATCTAGGCCGTGTCGGAAGCTTCACCCCTGGTGAAGAGATCAGATTCGAGAACCTAGAGTTCTCCGTGGATCCTCGGGGTGACTTGTCACTAACCGGGCTTGCAGTCTCGCCTACCATACCCGACGACTCTGAGGCTTTAACCTCGAGCTCCATTTTCAGTCAAGCCCACGAGGTTAACTCCGACGATGGCTCGACTTTTAGTCCAGGTCTGGTCATAGTGTCGGAGGACCATATACCTATTCTTACTGAACACTCCACGCGTCTGGACACATCGGGGATCAACTCCGACAACTCCGCGCGGTTTGACCCGATCGAGCTCTCGACATTGAACGAGGCCTTAGATCAGATATCATCGATGACAATTACCGACGATTCAAACCTGATCTGTGCTCGGATCGGCTACCAAGGGGGTCAGGGCAAATTTTTCGACCCACCCACCACCCACTTCATAGCCAGAGTCGAAGACTTAACCGACATGTTGGACTATGCCTCTGACGAGGCAGAATACATGGATGAAGAAGATTGTTCTCCAACCCATGTTAACACCGGGCGATGGGCCGCCACTTCTACATATGACGTCTACATGGTGGACGCTCCTGCTACTAATGGCAACAAAATGCCTAATAATGATGGCGACAAGTCGGGCAAAACACCGTCAAGGTGTCGAAAACCGCATAAGCGGTCCAAGGGCAAAAAGGGAAGGAAAGCTATTATTAGCACCAAGGACGGAGATATCCGTGAGGATCGTGGCGATCCCGATATCCCCGAACACCCGTTAGAGGGTCAGGAAAGGCCTGAGGACCAGAGCAACCTTGACAACTTCAACGATTTCGAGAACAACTACCTCCCTCCTGTCGAGGAGGAGGACATCCCAGAAGCCGATGACCTAGACATTCCTGATAACTCCAAATATCAGGAACTGTTCAGACAACAGCTCATAGCAATGGCCCGCAGCCTGAAAGCAAAGGAATGGCAACTTAAAGCCGAACATGACGACCTCAACGATCGATGGACTAGAGTCCTCTCAGCTTAGGAGGGATACAGTACCGGTCTGTCGGATCAACCTAAGAGTTATCCATGCAGAAGGTTGTTGCCGCGATTTGACAACAAGCTCACTGATACCCCGTCTCCCAAACATACCCCATACGACAAGCCTGACCGCCCTCCTCGCGGGCATGACAGGATGGCTGACGATACCGGTTACAGGCCGGCTATGCCCCAAAGATGGTGAAAGGGGCTGCTAGAGCCCAATTACAGGTTCAACCTACAAGACGACCTAGACTACAGAGCAGGTCGCACAAGATCCATCTATGGATCCAGAGGCTACTCGCCCGATAGACGGGATGGGTACAGACCATGGCTTGACCGAAGCAATAACATAGACTGGGAACACAACCGGGCTAGAAAAGACACCGAATACAGGCGCGATATAGCTCGGGTTCGAGACGCCACTCACCCTCTGTGCTTCACAGATGAGGTAATGTGGCATCAATTCCCAGAGGGGTTTAAACCCGTGAACATCGAACAGTACGATGGGACAACTAATCAACGGTATGGATTGAGGGATTCCTCCTCCACATCCACATGGCAGGAGGAGATGATCTCCATGTCATCAAATATCTCCCCCTAAAACTCAAGGGCCAGCTCGGCACTGGTTAAACAGCCTCCTCGAAAACTCCATCGGATGCTAGGAAGACTTAGTGGATGCATTCCGATCTAACTTCCAGGGCACCTATGTTCGGCCGCCGGATTCCTCCGACTTAAGCAACGTCGTATAGAATCCAGGAGAGTCTGCGTGAAAATTCTGGAATCGGTTCTTGACCAAGAAGAACCAGATTGTCAACTGTCGGAATGCTGAGGCAATAGCCTCTTTTCGGCATAATATTCGGGATGAATGGTTGGCTCGCCAACTCGGCCAGGATAAACCTCGGACTATGTTCGCCCTTACATCCCTTATGACCCGCTTTTGTGCAGGCTAAGACAATTGGCTAGCACGACGCAGCCACAACTCCGAAGACCCTGGAACCTATGAAGTTAGGGACGGCAACGGGAAACCCAAGCGCAATAAGAACAAGCACCGGCACAATAACAGTGATGTCGATGATATGGCTATTAACGCCGGTTTCCGCAATTCTCGGCCTGGGCAGCAGAAGAAGCCTCTTAAAGGCAATCGCGACGGACCCACCCCGCTGAAAAAGATCATGGAAAGGCCTTGCCAAATCCACGGGACTCAAGAAAATCCCACCAATCACACACACACCGCAATTGTTGGGTGTTTAAACAGGTCGGCAAGCTCCCGTCAGAGGATCAAGGCAAGAGTCGTCACAGCGAGGATGAGGATGAGCCACGGGATCCAATTGGTGGCATACAAAAGAAATTCCATACAAAGGTCAAAACAATAAACACGATATATGCCACCCATATAGCCAAGAAGGAGAGGAAGCGTGCCCTTCGTGACGTCAACGCCGTAGAGCCCATAGCTCCGAAGTATAACCTCTGGTCAGCATATCCGATCACCTTTGATCGACGTGATCACCCGACCAGTATCCGTCATGGGGTTCAGCTGCACTCATGCTAGATCCCATCATAGATGGGTAACACCTCACAAAGGTCCTAATGGACAGAGGAAGTAGCCTAAACCTAATTTACTTAGACACGGTGAAAACGATGGGCATAGATCCATCAAGGATCAAACCTAGTAACACCACCTTTAAAGGAGTGATCCTAGGTGTCGAGGCCCGATGCACGGGCTCCATAAGCCTGGAAGTTGTGTTCGGCTAGCCCGATAACTTTCGCAACGAAGACTTGATCTTCGACATCAGTGGTTATCATGCCCTACTCCACGGGACAGCGTTCGCTCGCTTCAACGTCGTCCTGCATTATGCATACCTCAAGCTCAAGATGCCCGTCCCCAAGGGGGTCATCACTGTTAACGGCAACATAGAGCGCTCTCTACGAATAGAGGAACATGTGTTGGCCCTGGCGGACGAATTTAATTACAAAGATGATTGGCAAGCTCCGGCATCTGCCGTTAAGGCATGCAAGACTAGGAAGCGATCTTGGTTTCTGTCCGAACTCTCGGAGCCTTCCTCTCTCCTTAAATAGGGACTCGCCACCCATCACACAACCCTAGGACCGGCGAAGTACGTGCCAAGGAGGCACAACTTCACACTTAAAATTCCATGGGTAGCAGTGAGGAAACAAAAGTGGGTATCTGGCTGGACCGAACCACTACCATTAACGTGTCTTCAGACACAACAAAGGTAGAATTGAAAGGCCTGCCAATGGCATAAAGCTCATCCACAATAAGGCGACTTCTCAAGACCTTGTTTGCAAGATCTGTTCGCCGAACAATATCATCTATTAAGGTGAACCAAGATGCATGAGTACATAAGCGACGGGGCACATCAAAGACTTAAGGTCACAAATTAAAGACCCCTGGTACAGTCACACCTATAAAACTTCTTTTTTCTTCACATACCTATAAGCAATTGCTTCGGAACTCCGAGTAATAAGAGTTGTTGAGAAAAAATATAGCATCATTATACATGTTCATCTTGTTGACCTTTTTGGCACATATTTTTCCTCTCTCCCTCTTCTCGTGAAACAGTTCGGTATGTTACGATGCAATCGGGTAATACACCGGGGGCTCGAGCTTACAAATAAATCGCCTTACATACAGCTTATTATGTGTTTGGCGTCTTGGAATTCACTTTATATGCATTGGTTCCGAACTATGTCTTGGATCAATAGTTGGGTTACGCGGCTCCTGTGCTTGCCCCTTTACGTTCCCCTTGTTCGGCTAATAGGGCAATGGGAGAACCCCTGCAATTGTGTTTCCGGATAGTCTGGTCAAACACCTCAGGGGAGAAAGCCAAAAACTGACTGTCATAGTATGCGAGAGCCGGTCTGTGAATCCGAGCTTAAAGTGTTATACTTAAATCCTCGTCAGAGGATATTCCGCATTATGCGAGGGTTTTGCTCTTCATGCAAACCATGTGATGCTAGCCTTAGTTGCGGTCCATCCGAATGTCACAACACTCTGGGGGCTAGTCATCAGCCCCCCACAGTCCTTTTTGCACCCCTACAGCTAAGTGAGATAAATAAAGCACTATAGTTTGATTGCCTAGTCCGCTGCACTCTACCGCCTTTGGGTTCCAATCATGCGGCTAAGGGACATAGTGCATTGGCAGAGACACCCCGTGTAGTATCTACATGGGGGCTGAATCCGACGACTCGCATCTTTTAGTTTCAAACAACCACACTGGAGTTATAAAGGAATGCAAAACATCAAAAGCATGATAGATTATCACATTAAAGCTTTAAGATGTCTTCAGACACATTACAAATTTATACATGAATGTTATCTTTCAAACACTATGACGCTATCGCCCGAGCAGCTTCGATTACTCCGGCGAAGTACAGCTCGGGACGTCTATGTTCCTTCCCGGGAGGCGGTGGGTGGTGGCTATCTTCATTGGATCCAGCCCCGGCCAGTGCACCTTGGCCTTGGCAAGGGACATCCAGACTCCCTCGATGCAGGAGGAGTACTTCACAGTGTCGAGGCGGGGCGAAGCGGCGATTAACTTCTGCACCAGGCCAAAGTAGCTGCATGGCAGTGGTTCGTCGGGCCATATGCGGATGCAGAGGTCCTTGATGGACGGCTCCGCCATCTGGTGCAGCTCCATCAGCTGCTTGAGTTGCTCCACGAGAATAGGAGAGCTCTCGGGGGCTCCGAACTACGCCCAGAATAGACGAGCTTCGTCTCGTTCTTGCCTCGATTCGTACAGCTGATTGGTGTCCGCTATGCTCTTATGGAGGTCGGAGGAAGCACCTGAGGAACGCCACACCTGGGTAAGAAATTTGAACTTGCTATCCCCAAAGACACATTGCAGTAAGTATGGCTTACCACCCATTATTTCCTTCGCTTGGCAGACCTACTCCTCGAAGAACCGTCTATCCACCCGCTCCTTTTGGAGATCGTCTTATAGGGTGGATAGTTCGGTTGTGCGCTCCTTGCCTTCTTGCTCAAGGACCTCGCAGTTATGGCTAGCATCCTTGAGTTCCTACTGGATCTCTTGCACCCGCGCCTCATGTTTGTTGTTGGTGTCCCTTAAAGCCGAAAGCATGGTGGTTGCGTGTCCAGCCACTGCCCTCTCAACTGCCGCCTCGTCCTTGGCCAGCTGCAACTCGGCCTTGAGCTTTTCCACCTCCTTCGCCGAGGCTATTTGATCATTAACACTATGAAAAACTGCATGGACAGTATTCCGACAAAGTTGACCAGATGTGGATTCAGACTTACCTTGTGCCTCGTCGAATCTTTTTATAAGAGCATCAAGCTCGTCTTTAGAGCTTTTTCCAATTCAGCTCGTCCGGCTCGGTGCCATTCATGGCTGCCGCTGATGAAGAAACCTGGAACACACAAATATTTGATAGGTTCCATGAGTTATGTACTCCCGAATTGTCGTCAACCCGATCATAGACCGGCCCTCTCAAGGGCCATAGTAAGGTTCCGAACACATACTATGTATATAGTTCAGAATCGGGTACATGATTGATCCCTAGGCAAGTTTTTTCAAACTCACCTAGGGCTCGGGGGCTGCCATGTATACAATCATAAAAATAAATAAACATTTTTGTAGATAAGAGTGTCGCGTGACTTACTTGAAAGCCCGTCAGGAGACCCTTGAAGGCCTCCTTTAGTCTGTTGTCAAGGGACTGAATGCTCTGTAATACCACACCCATAAGGGTGCGGTGCTCCTCGGAGATGGAGGCACTCGATAAAGCCTCCTCCATGACCGACCAGCCATTGGTCGGTGGCGCCGATGGTGATCGGATAACCCGATCACCAACCGGGGTTTGAACCAATACCTTCGGAGGTGTGGTGCGCTCCGGAGATGCCCTCGGAGGGGACTGAGCGGCCGCTCATCCGGCCTCCTCAGTATCCGGGTGGGGTACCTCCTCCCGGTCTTCGGTGACCGAGGTGTTAGCCTCGGCCATGATGACGTCTCCCCCGCCACCAGTGCCCGGCTCCATAAGAGCATGCTGGGATGACACCTCCGTGGTGTCCTTCGCGGCGCGTGGAGTAGCGGGGTGCGACACATTCCTGCTCTCCGCTAGTTCGGTGGGCGGGGTCTCCCGTTCCAAGACTTGGTCGGTGGGGATCACGCGTGGGGGGGTGAAAATTCGACAAATGCTCGCATATTATTAAAACTATGAACTTATTAAATGATAACTAAAGGAGACTTAGGATTCGCACCTTCGAGCAGAGGACTTGACCCTTAGGGTCCTTTATGGAACCCTCTTGAAGTCATCGGACTTGGTACCCGAGTCCGAACTATCGTTGGACAGGATTACCTGTGCCCGACGCACCCTCTTCGGGGAAGTAGAGGGTGCCACCTCCACGGCACCCGACGATGCCGCTCTCTTTATTGCGAGGGGGAATTTCCCTCCCCCTCATCTTCATACTCTTCCTCATGCTCCTGTTGATTTGAGGAGGCATGGGTTCCTTTGGACGTAGCCTTTGGCTGGTCCCTGATGCGCAGGCCTTCTCGGACTGGTTTCTTCTTCTTCTCTTTCTTCACAAGCGCCACGTAAGGCGCCTCCACGAGCATCTCCGCTAACATCTCGGACCTGGGGTCTTCGAGCTGAGGCGTCGGGCAGTCAATGCCCGTGGCTTTGCTCAGCCATTTTTGTGAAGTGATCGGAAAGGATTTTATAGATCTTCTCTATGGACGACAAAGCCGATCAATCAAAATTTTACCGTACCTTGGAAGCGGGCTTGGAGGCATGCAAACCCCGATCTTCATGTTTGGATGGCCAGTCCTCTTGCGACTTGAAAAGCGCCTTCCACAACTTCTCTCGTGTCGTGAGGAAGAGGTGTAGAACTGTGGGCGCGTCGTTGAGCTGACAAGCCCACAGAGGAGTATCCCGGCGCTGGAAGGGGAGCATGCGTCGCCAGAGCATAACCTGGACCATGTTGGTCAGCGCAATATCGTTGTCGACCATAGAACCGATGCGCTTCTACAGGTTGCTCACTTCCTTGTTCGGTCCCTAGCTGAGGCCCTTATGGAGTGATGTCTACTGCACAACTTTATTCTTATAGACTCGTGATGGGCCTCCAAGCGTAGAGTTTTGTAGGATAGTAGCAAATTTCCCTCAAGTGGATGACCTAAGGTTTATCAATCCATGGGAGGCATAGGATGAAGATGGTCTCTCTCGAAAAACCCTGCAGCCAAATAACAAAGAGTCCCTTGTATCCCCAACACACCCAATACAATGGTAAATTGTATAGGTGCTCTAGTTCGGCGAAGATATGGTGATACAAGTGTAATATGGATGGTAGATATAGGTTTCTGTAATCTGAAAATATAAAAACAGCAAGGTAACAAATAGTAAACAATGAGCAAAACGTTGTATAAATGCTTGGAAACAAGGCCTAGGGTCCATACTTTCACTAGTGCAATTTCTCTCAACAATACTAACATAGTTGAATCATATGTAAATACCTCTCGTGCGACAAAGAGTTCACCCCAAAGTCACAAATAGCGGAGAACTAACGAAGAAATTATTGTAGGGTACGAAACCACCTCAAAGTTATCTTTTTCGATCAATCTTATGAGCTATCCCTATAAGTGTCACAAACAGCCCTAGAGTTCGTACTAAAATAACACCTTGAGATACACATCAACCAAAACCCTAATGTCACCTAGATACTCCAATGTCACCATGAGTACCCATGGGCTTGATTATACGATATGCATCACACAATTTCAAATTCATCATGTTCAATCCAACACAAAGAACTTCAAAGAGTGCCCCAAAGTTTCTATCGGAGATTCAAGACGAAAACATGTGCCAACCCCTATGCATAGATTCCCAAGGTCACAGAACCCGCAAGTTGATCACCAAAACATACATAAAGTTGATCAATAGAACATCCCATTATCACCACAGATATCCCATCGCAAGACATACATCAAGTGTTCTCAAATCCTTAAAGATTCAATCCGATAAGAAAACTTCAAAGGGGAAACTCAATTCATCACAAGAAGATAGAGAGGGGAAAACTCCATATGATTCTTCTATATCAATAAAGCTTGCGGTACATCAAGATCGTGTCATCTCAAGAACGAGAGAGAGAGAGAGAGAGATCAAACACATAGCTACTAGTACATACCCTCAGCCCCGAGGGTGAACTACTCCCTCCTCGTCATGGAGAGCGTCGGGATGATGAAGATGGCCTCCGATGATGATTTCCCCCTCCGACAGGGTGCCGGAACGGGCTCCCGATTGGTTTTTCCTGGCTCTGGAGGCTTACGGCAGTGGAACTCCCGATCTACATTTCTTTTCCTAGGTTTCTATATTTATAAGAATTTTTGGCGTCGATCTCACATCAAGGGGGGCACGAGGCGGTGACAAGCCTGCTAGGCGCGGCCAGGGGGTGGCCGCGCCTGGTAGGCTTGTGACCTCCTCGTGGCTCTTCTGGCCCAACTCCAATGCTTCGAGGGTCTCTTTTGGTCCAGAAAAAATCATATTACATTTTTAGCCCATTCTGAGAACTTTTATTTCTACACAAAAAACGACACCATGGTAGTTCTGCTGAAAACAGCGTCAGTCCAGGTTGGTTCTAATAAAATCATACCAAAATCATATATAATTATTGTAAACATGGCATGAATACTTCATAAATTATAGATAGGTTGGAGACATTGGAGACGTATCATGGAGCCATGAAGTTAATCTGGTGGGGGACCGGATCTGAATTCGGCGGGGGCAATCTGGCCTTCCTCCTATGGCTCAGTTATGTAAAACCGCTCCTTCTGCCATACGTTGTTGGTGTCGATGAAAGTGTCGGAGCACCATACCACGCGGGTGAGCTTGCCGAGACAGCTCCACCGAAGTCTGCGTGTTTGCCGCCGACGTAGTTTGGCTTGACGTTGAATACTTTGAGCCAGAGCCCAAAGTGTGGCTCGACCCACGGGAACGCCTCGCAAACGAGGATGAAAGCCGATATATGCATGAAGGAATTCGGCTGGAGGTCGTGGAAGTTGAGGCCGTAGAAGAACATATGTCCCCTAACGAAGGGGTGGAACGGGAAGCTCGGTACCCAGATGAAGTGGGGGATGAAGACCACCCTTTCCCCCGGCCTGGGAGTGGGGATCACTTGGCCCACCTCCGGCGCGTGGTGAGAGATGTTTGTGGGAAGGTAGCCGGCCTTCTTAAGGTCTAGGATGTCCCGAACGGTGACCGTGGAAGCCTCCCACTTGCCATTAGAGCCCGCGATGGATGAACTCGAAAGGGGAGGAGTGGAAAACCTAGATCTGCACTTTGGAGACTCAGAGGAATGAGGAAGTAGAGGAGCCGAATGGGAGGTGTGGTTAGGCCCTGGGGTTTCCTTTCCCTTTTATGAGGCTTATCTCTATTTTGCCTCCCTCTATTGCGCTGTGGATCCCTCCGCTTCCCGAGACGTGTGTGCCGTTGCGCGCATGATTAAACATATCCCGTGTAAAATGGGGCACGGTCTGTGCATTGATAGATCATGTTGATTGAAACAGCCTCGAACCGCAAATCGAGTTTTTGCAACTGGCCTAGAGGTCATGGTGGGCCGTGACCTTTCATCAGAAAGGCCATCAAGGGACATTGTTTTTACCCTTTATGTTTGGCCTTCAGGGCCGACCTATTCACGGTGTTCGGACATGCGACTATTCGGAAGACTACAAGTTGTCGGAGGCTGAACTAAGTTCGGCGGGAAGAACTCACCTCGCAAGCCAAAGACTCTAATTACACGAAGCAACTGAAGCTAAGACCCTTGGCATTGGAGGCAAGTTTGGGCGATACTGAGGGATTCCTAGATTAAGGGGTCCTTGGGAGGCCGGCTTGTTTCTTATGGGCCGGACTGTAGGGGCCGCTTGCCGAACATTGATCGATTGAAGGGCCAGTCTCCAGGAAAGGAAGCTTCGGGAATCATGGCTTTTCCTCCACGTTTGGTGTAGCGAATAGGCATGTTTATCTCTTCGACATGTAACCGACCATGTGTAAACCATAGGTACCCTCGGCGTCTATATAAGCCGGAGGGTTTTAGGTTGTAGAGGGAGAACAACTCATCTAGGGTTAGATATTGGATCTCGAGGTAGATCAACTCTCTAACCCCCATATCACCAATACAACAAAGCAGGACATCGGGTATTACCTCCATAAGAGGGCCCGAACCTGGGGAAATCCTTGTCCCGTTCGTCTCCTGTTACCACCGATTCTAGTCTCACATCTCGGGACCCCCTACCCGAGATCCGTCGGTTTTGACACCGATAGTGGGTTGCTCCAAAACGACAATAGTCATATCTCTCTCTGAGCAGCCACCTTCTCATGGTGGAGGGGGTGGGCTATTTATAGCCAGTGGGCAACCCGACCTGAGATGATCGAAATGACCCTGGGTCAATGGCCAACTGACACGTGTCACAACGGTTGGATTTTGAACGCACGCAGCAACTTTATTTGGGCTACAAGTAAAGCTGACTCAACCAGCTCTGGAAGAGTTTTCCTCTCATTGTCTTCGCTCGAAGACATAGGTATGGATTAGCATCACGTCATCATCTGACTTCGATCACATCGACCCCACTTAACAGTACGGTGGTTCATATGACTCAGGAAAGAAGAAACAAAACTACCAAAAGAATTTGTCTACCATTTCATTGTCTTTGGGCGAATGTCTTCACCTACCACCGATGGCTTCAGCCGTCATCAATGTCTTCGGACATTTTGGGGGGGTCGTCTTCGATGGCTAAACTAAAGATGTGCATATGAAGATTTTGCTTTGAATGCAAGTGCACATGGCAGGTTGTAGTTTGTTGAGACCTCCCCCTATATCTTGTAATCTAATCACTATGCATTAACATATATGTCAAAGAAAATGAAATGCATAATGAAAAATGAGTGTCTACAGAATGACTTTGGGCGCATAAAATAACTTGAGGAGGCGCCAAGGAGTACGGTAAACATAAAGTGCAGACGTCCATTGGGACATAAGTTTTACAATCCAAAACAGCAAATGTTTAGAAACGAGAGTTGTAAACATAGCAAAAATAAAAACCCAGCCCTTATTAGTAGACCCGTTTGCAGACTATCGGCCAATGCTTCTCCACCTTTTGTCATCAAATGACCAAAAAGGAACGAAGACATTGAGAACTACTCGTCCCCAGCAGGTGTCGATGAAGACGGTGCAGTGGAGTCTTGGGGTGCTGGTGTAGTGGAGCTTGGTGTAGTGTCACGACGCCGAGTTAATGGAGGCAGAGAGGTTGCATCATCAGCTTCATCTACAAGCCATGCGTTGGCGGAAGGAGCTGATGAGGAGAAGTCACTATCTTCGAGCGATGGAGTCTTGCGCCACTTCTTCATGCTGGGAGGTGGTGCACCATATCTGTAGAGTGGATGATATTCATCTTCATGAAGCTCATCCTCAAGTGCTAGCATGGTCAAGGTACTCCATGAGCGATGACTGGTTTCATAGGCAACGAAGGCATTTTTGGTGGCCATATTGCGAACATGGTTGAGGTCTTGCACAACAGACTGCATTTGGCGTCGAGTCCACTCATGATGCCTATCTTGCTTCTGGATCGGTGAAACGAGAAGTTCACGGTCAGTGAGTGCACACTCTCTTCTGGGCAGGCGTTGATGTGGCAGGGTGTTAGTAGTGGCTTTAGTGTAGGTAGCATCGGATCTTGGTTGTCTAAGAGCACCAATAGCTCTCGCCCTTGATGGATCAGAGGGAATGTCAAGGCCTTCAACATCAGCAGTGCCACTAGTGCCTTTGGCAATTGGATTCTTGCTCTTGGATGGATACATATCTACTTGCACAACTTCAATATCTGGAAGATAAATGCCATGGTTGCGAGCAGATGGAAGAAACCTGGTGTTGGTGTGTACTTGATGAAGCGCATGATCGAGGGAGCATAAATCTTCAGCTCGAGGACATTGAAGCCATTTGCAGCAAGGTTGCGAAGGAACAAGTCTTGAAGATTTAACCTGATGCCATACACAGTGTTGTAGAGCAATGTATTCAGAGGCCCTTAAATCTTGTGATAGGAGTTGTGCCCTTTAATCGGCCAAATGGTGTGCCGAAGAATATGGTAGAGAGTCCTAGGCAAGTACTGAAGATCATACATGAAGAATGAAGTGGGCAATTCTGCATCTCGAGCCAACGGCTTCATCATTGTGAGCATCTTAGTGATGTTGGGTTCTCGCATATGGAATAGGCTTCGACTAGCAGACACATAGGCTTCAAAGCGAGGATCCAAGTCTTCACTAGAGGCAGCAAGTGGTGTTGCAGGAAAGAATTCCAATGGTGAGGTAGTGATATGTTCATCCCTAATCATGAAGTCCATCTACTGGGTGTTCAAGTCACGACCGAAGCCAGAGATGTGAAGGGTTGCATAGAACTGGAGGATGAGTTCCTCATTCCAATCTTTATGGTCTGTGCAGAAGGGAAGCAATCCCACATCTCGAAGACAATCTAGTGCTTGATCAAAATAGGGAAGACCTTTCATTGCTTCAAAGCTGAGATGTCTATGGGGAAAGATCATGTTCTGACCATAGAGCACACACATGTAGTACTGGCGTTGTGGAGCACTCCAGAACCTGTCATACTGTATTCCTTCATGATTGTATGGATTGTGGTCGGAGTCAAAGAAGGTGATGTTCAGCTTGAACCTTTCAAGCTTGAAGACAGTAGGTCTGGCTGGTCTAGACTGTCGAAGACATGGAAGATGAGGCATTGGGTTCATGACAGTGGGGCGGCGATCTAGGTTGAACCCATACTGAGGGCCCATGCTTGGTGGTGCAACAAGGTGAGGCCATCTTGTAGGAACCATCTCTCCTTCCCGATTTTGATCCATCACAATGTTATCTTCATTGTCTTCAGTGGATGGCTTAGTAGGGACAGGAGGTCCATCAGGGGATGGGGCATTGGCTTCTCCCATGGTGGCATCGGCAGTAATGTCTTCAGCTGCCATGCCTTCTGGTGCAAATTGGTCGGGAGGTACATCTTCGATAATCCGCACTTCTTCGACTTGTGCAGTCAGTGAAACTCCTACTTCGTCTTTAGGAATAGGAGACATGAGAGCTCAAGGTCCTCTACGAAGATGTTTGAGTGGGGAAGTGTGGGTGGAGGTTTCAATCTCCACTAGAGCAAACGGAGATTCAAGTGAGGTTGACACTGGTGGGAAGAAAGGAGGTGATGGTGTACCGAGCTCAGCTTCAGGTACTTCGGTCTGGAGAGGAGTCCCAATGTCCACAAATTCACTAGTTGGTTGTGGGGAGCAAACCATTGGGGCGTCTACCCGTGGAACATGATTTGGTTCGTCATTCTCTACAGGACCAATGTCTTCATGAGCAAAGTCTTCAGCTGCTGTAGTGTCTTCAGTAGCTGGAATCTCTTCTGGTTTCTGAGACTCTATGGAGGTAGACTCATGCAAAACAACTTGTCTATCCAAGTTTTTTGATGCGGGAGGAGCCACTGAGATTGGGGTAATGAGCAGGTGCTCTTGTTGAGGAGCAAGGGTTGATGATGGAGCAGTAGGGGGTACTGGTTCTGGCGTAGGCTCCGAAGACTTTGATTTTCTTGTCTTCAACCTCTTTGGAGGTTGGGCTTCAGAGGCAACAACCTTGTGTTTCTTGGCTTCAACTTCGCCCTGCTTTGTCTTCTTGCTAGATGTAGCAGTGGTAGAGGGGCGCATCCATGTTGGCAAACCCAGCGGGGAAGACAATGCCACGGTGCTCTGACTATAGGAGTTGGTTGATCCGAAGACATTGAAGCTTGGCGAGAGCGTTCAATGATTTCAGGAGCAAGTGCAGGCTGGCCAAGTGCCTTTCTCTTCGCCATGTCATTGTAATCTTGGACCATAATCGAAGTCTTTCTCTTGAGGCGCACTAGGGCGCCCTTGGCAGCTTCACATCTCTTTTCAAACACGGATTTGGCATCTGCCATCGTTAGCTGATATCCCTTTATCTGTTCAGCAAAGAGTATGTGCACATTCTCCTTGAATAGCTCCTTTTCAAGTCTAATATTGGCCTTCATGTGCTTGGCCTTTTGAGCCACTGTCAGTTCCTCATTCGCCATCCCTTCGAAGGTGACGCTCAATCCAATAGGAACCTGAAGGGCATCAATGGAGAGTGAGGGATCAGCAAACCATTCATCAATGAAGTGTTCAAAGATGACAGGGTCGAACAGAGGTAAGTCTTCGAGTAGCTTGGCTTCCTGTTATTTCTACTGGATGGGCCTAGCTAAGGCTTCATCATCAAACTCATCATCAGACAGCTCAATCATATTGGATGCATCCATCAAAGACATGGTTGGCTTTGGACCTCTGGAGGTGGCAGTCTTCCTTTTCATTCGCCTGTGAAGGCAGCCTTCGTGTTCAGACTCTTTAGGATTAGCAGTGGGAGAGAGTGAAGCTTGAGGTGAATAAACATCAAGCTTGGGGTCTTTGAAGCTTTTGGCTTTGAAGCCTCTGACTTCTTCAAAGGCTTTGGCTGCAGTTCTGGAGGATTTCCTTCCTCTTCTTCATTAGAGTCCGACTCTGTGCGTTCTGGGCAGCCAAGAATGCTTGATGGATGAGGATTCTTAGGCATTGGGGGCCTGAACATGCATGGGTAGAATCCCATCTTGATAGCATCTACCTTAGTCTACGGATGGACATTTCTATAGGTGATGTCTATCCAGGGTGCGTTCTCAACACACTTCTCAGCATACTCGCCAGTCATGAAGCGGTAGTGAAACCACTCCACACTCCAATATCTTTGAATCCATTGGAGTCGATTCTTGCGTTGGCGATATGTCTCTTCCTTATCAGACTTGTATTGCCCATATAGATCTGGAGGAAGATCCTTAGCAGTATTCTTGTGTCTCTACTTCCCTCCCTTCTTGACTGGTTTATCATCTGCCATAGGCTTCGACAAAGGCTTCACAGGGGTATGCAAATATGAACACGCACCAGGAGATTCCAGATGTATCTACAAATAGTCTGCAAACCAATTCAGACTATGAGATCCAAGTGATTCTCCTGCGGACATGTACCTGTGAAACAATTAGAGACGCGATGGAATAGAAGAGGTCATATGCATTCTCAGAAGATTTGGAGGAAAACACAATGTTTTGAAGACATTAACCTTTTACCGAAGACATTAACTTTAATAGAACATAAGGTTCTTTCAGATTTGTACAAGTCCAAGGATTCGTACAAGTGAGGAATCAAGCCAATCTTTAGAACAAAAAGTGAAAGTATTGGGAAAATAGAGATTTAGATCTAGAAGCGGTTGAGTGGAAGGTGAAGAAACAACAACCGACAATTTTTAGTAAGAATTTTAGATAAAGGCTTGTGGTAGAAATAACTTTTTATTTACCGTAATGAAGAACACGGTGAAAAGCTCGATGAGGCGGAGAGGTCGAGATGTTCGATCTGCCTCACCCTAACTTGGTGGAGACAGACAGCTATGGCAGCAGTGTGAAGGAGATGTACGCGGCCGACGAGAGTACGCCATTGGAGAAGGCGTCGTAGCTAAGCACTTCGTCTCCAGTGATGATGAAGTCCAGCGACGGTGCTAGGGTTTGAGCACGTGAGTGGCGAAGGAGAAGGAAGGTAATAATGGAAGGTGTAAGTTGTCTTTATAAGGGGTGGAAACATCTGAACCGGTTGGACGGATATGCCCCTAACTCCTTGGTTTAAGTGGACACGTGGCATACATACAAACCACCTGACAACCCACTACCAAAATCGAAGCGGCAGCGCGGGAGTTGTTGCTAAAGACAGGGAGACAATTGAGATTTGAAACGGCGGCGTGGCCCTTACAAACTTCTTGGTTCACTCCACAACACGAAGTAGGAGGCTCCCAAGCGACACCTAACCAATCTAGGAGGCACCACCCTCCAAAAGGTAAAAGGCTCGATTGTGTCGATGAAATCCTTGCTCTTGTGCTTCAAGATGATAGACTCCTCAACATACAATCACTCTCTCGCAGATTTGTCTTGGTGGAAGAGATTGATTGGGTGGAAAGCAACTTGGGGAGTCTAGAGATCAAGATTCATATGGTAGGAATGGAATGGCATGATCTCAACACATGAGTAGGTGGCTCTCTCTTAGAAAATCAGTAGGTATGAGTGGTGAACTATTCTGAGTGCTTCTCTTGTGAGAGAGTGGTGGTGGAGGGGTATATATAGGCATCTCCAAAAATCCAACCGTTACATACAAAATGACCAACACGGTGACACTGATGTGTTAATCTCGGTGGTACCGAAGTGACCAAAAGGTGGCAACCTTTGAATCTCGGTGAGACCGATATAGGAAACTTGGTTGCACCGATAAGGTGACCAACGGTCAGATTGCCCAATCTCGGTGACGTTGATCCAACAATCTAGGTGGGACCGATATTGTGAATTTGCATAATAGAAAGTTGGCAACCTACACTCAGTGGCACCAAAGCAAAATCGGTTGCACCGAAGTGGCTAGGGTTTAGCTGAGTCTATCTAGGTTCTGGAATCGGTGGCACCGAGTGGAAAGTGTTGGTTGCACCGATTTCGAATATTTGGCTTTGGACAGACTTTTGTGGAAGAGCTTGTGGGTGTATGTGGTGACTATCACTTGTGCACATATGAGCATTTTGTTCACCAACAAAACCTTACCCCCTTTTAATAGTATTGGCTTTCCTATGGACTCAAGGTGATTTCTCACAAAAGATAAAATGTAGAGTCCTTTGCTTCAGGCTTTGCCAATCTATTTCCTTGCATCTTGAGGTATTCCACAATCCTTATGCCAACCCATCATTGAACTTTTCCTGAAACATACTTAGTGGAAACATTAGTTCAATGACATATATGTTGTTATTAATTACCAAAACCACCAAGGGAGCAAATGTGCTTTCAAGATCCCCCTTTTTGGTAATTGATGACAACATATAGATCAAAGCTTCGACATATGATATAATCAATGAATATAATTTTCGCTTTGAGAAGTATGTGATAAGAAAGAGCTCCCCCTAAATTTGTGCATTATTTTAAATTTTCATTTGAATGCAAATGCACAATCGATTAGGTACATGGGGCACTTCTTCCATGTCACATACATCTTGGTGGTGTGCGAGAGTAATAAGAGTTAACAACACAGCACAACACATCAAGCAAAGTTAATGATCATCACATAATCATCAAAATATAGGAAATAGTTAATGAACACCCCAATGACATATATGATCAAACACAAACAAAAATATCTCACATCCAAACCATAAGAAATATTTGGATGAACATTTGGTCTTTTGAAAAACAGCAAATAAAAGGAGACGCTCTCTCACGTGAAGCCTAAGATCTATATACAACTTCTCCCCCTTTGGCAATAACTTACCAAAAAGCTCGAAGAGATATAGCTAATCGTCCTTCTGCGGCTGATCTCCTCCGGTAGTCGATGTTGGAGTCGAGTGAACTACGTCGGTGAAGATTTCCGCTGAAGACCTGGATGGAGTTGGAGTAGATACTGGAGGCACTAGAGCTGATGGAGATGATGTCACTATAGCTGGAGGAGAAGATGAAGGCCTCGTCTCTGGAGCTGGCACTGTAGGTTTCCTTGCCTTAGTCGTGAACTGGGCAATTGTCCTGATAGGTGCACTATCCTCATCATCAGTCTCAAACTCTGAAGAGTTGCGATGGATAGGGGCTTCATCTACCTGCTTCTTAAGCTCATTGACTATCTTAGTTAGCCCATCAACCTTGTCATTAAGAGTTTTCACTCTATCCTCAATGATGTTCACAAGGCTCTCCTGAGTGTCCATGATGGTTTTGATATCCTTCTTCATGTCCATGACAGTGGTGATCAAGAGATCCATCTGCTCGTTCTTGGATCTAGGGACCTGAGCACTACTGGCTCGAGTTGCCTCTGCATGTGCATCTGTCTGTGCCTGAGCTGCAGCTGATGTGGGATGATCTATGTCCATCACCACAATGTTGTCCTCGAGATCTATCTGAAGTGGCAAGTGGGGTCTATCCAGAGCAAAGATGTGCTTCTCAAGCTTAGAATTTGTAAGCATCTAAATATAGGGTGCATAGCAGCATGAGCGCTTCTGATCAGCAGCAAACCTCATCACAGTCTCTACAATCAAATCCATCACTCGAATCCTGGTGTGACGATCAAGATGGATGAGCATGTTGATGGAGTATCCATGAATCATCTTCTCATCTCCAGACTTGGGCATCAATGTATGCCTCGGGATGGTGTTCATGGTATGGAGGCCTGGCTGGAGGAAATAAATAGATCCCAACTTGTGAGATTGCACATTAGCAGCAGGGATAGGATTATACATATCCTTCATAGCATTGTGGATCTCCTTGGATTATGGGTAGACATCCAAATCTCCATCCCGTACCTCTAGGACTCCTAAGATGGTAGCCCACTCATCAATAGTAGATTCATATCTTGCTCCTTCAATCATCCAAACAAACCTGCCATCTCCATAAAAATGAGCAGTGGAGTAGAACTGCATGATCATCTCATCATTCCAAGCAGTGAACTTCTTGCCAACAAATTTATCTAGACCAATGTAGTGGAAGTTGTCTTGGACACATGGAAAGTAGGCCTCATTATCCTTGATATATTTCCAGTCCACATTTCTCATGTCACTGACTGCAGGGCTCTTGTCAAGCAATATCATCTCATGGAAGTCTTGCTACTCTTTGGTATAGAACATGTCCTCCACAAAAGTCTTCCACCTCTAGGCATATGGATCAATAGTTGTCCATGCCCTCAACCCTTAATCCTTCCTCTTCTTCATATCCTCAGCTCTAGGATGGATGGCATCATGTATAGGAAAGTGAGGTCTAAGCTTCATCAGAACTGTCATAGCATCATCATCATCTGCTTCTCTAAAAGTTGATCTCTTGTTCTTCTTTGCAGTAGGAATATCTCTGGTAGTCCTCTTGGACTTCTGTGCAACAGCTTTCTTAGGAGCAGCCTTGGTGCTCTTGGAGGGACCAGACTTAGCCATAGCATCAGCAAAAGTTTCTTAGCCTTCTTCTTAGGAGGGGCCTAAGTAGCAGGTTCCTCCTCTCCCTCCTCTACAGCAACAGGACCAGTAGCCTCCTCTAGATCCTCATACATAGAGGTACGCCTGCCTATAACATGGATGATCCTCTTCCTGGTTGTCTTCTTCTCTCCTACCTTCTTAGGCAAAGATTTCCTTGGAATCTCAATAGACATAGTTTCCCTAGCACTCGCATGTGCTTTGAAGGTCTCAATAGGTGCATAAACTTTGCTAACCACCCTCCTAGATGAGGTGGCCACATTGGCAGATTTCCTTGTAGACTTCTCTTGCTTCTTAGCAAGAACATCTTCTGGAACAAAATCAGAATCTTCCTCATCAGAATTGACTCTCTTACTAGTCCTTGTTGCAGCCTTAGGAAACCCATGAGAACTGGGAGTGCCTGGATCTCAGGATGAGCTGGACTCAGGACTAGTGCCTGAACTCATATCAACATTTTGCTCTTGCAGATTCTGGCTATCTTCAGCATCTGACATGTCTGACCCTGTGAATAGAGTATAGAAGAGTGGAATAGGATAAGTCATCATAAGATGCAGAGATTTTTGAAAGTTTGAACTAAGAATTTCCAAAGTTTTGCATTCTGTCAAATATATTTTGGTACAGCCGAGGCAAACTTTTCGGTTACACCAAGACAAACAACCTTCTTTCCAAGAACTTGGCACCATTTTACCGAAAATGATCACTCGGTTCCACCGAGGTGTTCTCAGTGTGGCAGAAAAGGAAATCAGTGACACCGATTATTTCACATCGGTTCTACCGAGATATAGGAGGCGGACGGCAAAACCCTAAAAATTCGTCGTTCGCTATCTAATGGAATTTTTTGTTGGATGGAACAATCTCAAACAATGGCTAGACTAGGAATAAACCCTAATGCGCATGAATCAGATAGTGGAGTGTGAGAGGGGTCCGAATCCATACCCTAATTTAGCGATGGATCCGCTACGGCGGCGACGTTGGAGAAGAATACGTCGACGGCAGCGATTCCCAGAGGCGGAGGCGCTCAGGTAAGCAAGGCGATGACCAGAGGCCTTCAGAACGGCAGCTACGGTTGTGGAGGTGCGACATTTGAAGAATGGATTTCAAAACGTCGGGGTCACGGATTATATACCCATCACTGTTGGTGACACCGATTGGATATTTTTGGTGTCACCAAGTTTCACAACCGTCGGTTGATAGGGAAACTCGATGTAACCGAGAATATGAAATCGGCAGTACCGAGATTGAATAACCAGATCAACCCTAGGCATTCGATGAGACCGAGAATTTGGAGTTGGTTCCACAAAGATGCACTTGGGAGGTTTTAATGGTCATTCGTTGACGATACGGAACTCCGAGTGCTCCTCACACAGAGAGATCGGGAAGTACTTGTTCAAATTTTGTGATGCAGCATGAATAGAATATGAGGTGAGAAAGCATAGATAGCTAGAGGAGTGGTCCTAGGCATTCTTGTATATCCAATTGGCAAGTGAAAATCAAAAGCCAAATAGAAACAATTGGATATCCTCGAATGAGTAAATAAATGCAGACCAACATGCTCACACAATAAGATGTCAAATGAAATCATGGCAAACATGCGCAGACACAATAGCATCTAACAAGCATTTTGGCAATGACAGAGTCATCTATATATGAGTATATTGACTTAGGAGCCAAGTAAGAATACTTGATCATAGGTCATACTCATCGTTTAAGCACAAGTGGGGTTACCACTTTTACATAAATCATTTAATGTTATCACATTCTATGAGATGCTTTGACTCAAGTCTTAGAGTAAAGCTCCCCCTTCATGTGACATCCCCCCATAGGAGGGATAAACTAACCTTGGGTTTTGTCGATGAAGACTTCATGTAGGTGAAGTGGTGGTGGATGCTCAAAGTTGATGAAGATCACCAAGAGTTGGGAGCATCCTTGTTGTTTGATTACTCTTCTCACTTACATGGGTTAGTCCCAACACACAAGAGACAGATACAAGGATATCTATGGACATGGAGTGCAAAGCATAAGTAATGATGTCCGTTGATGTGTATTGTCCCTTGCTTACCTTTGAGGGAATGTGTGACTCCTTGAACTATTGCATGATGTTGATGTTGATTGCAACTAGTTCTTGCCAATAATGTATATGAGTGAATTTCATTGACAGAGTCACCCCTCAAGAACTTCTCTAGTTCTTCTTGTTGGGGACCAACATGAAGTTGATAGGGATCATCGGTGTTGAAGTAGCACTTGTAGAAGTTGAGTTTGTAGTAGCCTTGGGAACCCACTTCACCAAAGCTTGGGATTCATCTTCATATCAGTCAATGTCCTCTTGAATCTTGTTCTTGTCCTTGACCTTGGGGTCTTGTAGTGGAATGTCATCTTGAGATTTTGTTCCATTGGGGAGAGTATTTTCATACTTATCATTTTAACGAACAAACTTGGGATTGGGGTATTGACCTTCTTCCCATTCAACTTCATTAGCGTTGAAGTAGCCAACACCACGATTCTTCCGATATCCTTCGTGCTTGCGTACAATCTCCTCAAATTGTTTGCACCCTTCAAGACTCTTGTAGATAACTTTCTATATAATACCTTTCAAGAGTTCATTTTCTTGCTCAAGTGTAACTTGGCTAAGAGAAGAGTTAGTGGGATCAAGAGAGCTACTAGAAGCAATATCATTGGATTTATCATTTTTATTGCTACTAGTTGAAGAACCTTTCTTTCCTTTGTTACTAGCTTGCTTAGACTTAACTTGTGGCATGAATGTAGATAAGATAAGTCACTTGGCTAGATAAAAGGAAGTCTTCTTTCGAAGATTGTCACTAATAGCTTTAAGGAACTCATGATCTTGCTCTAAATTGAGCTTCTCGAAGCATAGCTTATCATGTGCCCATAAAAGCTCTCTATGATCTTATAGAGTTGACTCGTGAGCTAACTTAAGAGTCTTTAGTTCTTGAGTTAGTCATTCTATTTCCATCTTATCATCATCGCACGACTTATCTACACTAGGGTGAGTACTAGCAAGTTCATTTTGACTAACATTACTAGATTTGTCAAATAGGAAGTCAGGTTCAATTAACAAGTCATCTTCATCACTATGGAAATGAAGATACTCGGGGTATGATACCTTGGGGCCTTTAGACATGAAGCAACTTCCAATCCCTTCATTTGGTGAATCAAATATGCCATGGGAGTCGGCTGCCACTAGTGCAAGTTCGGCAACACCTTCATCTTGACTATAGGCAGAGTTGGACTGACAGCTTCTCTCAGAGTGGTTGTCGGATTCGGAGCCGGAAACCCATTCATCAACATGAGCTTGATGTTTCCTTCTTGAGTAGCTCTTGGTGTACTTGTCCTTCTTCTATGAGTACCTACTTCTCCTTGAGGGTCTTCGTTCATAATGCTCATCTCTACTCCTTCTCTCTCTTCGAGGTGACTCATCTCTTGAGCTTCGTCTTCTTGGTGACTCTTCTTTCCTTTTGTAAGGAGCCGTGCACTCATTGGAGTAGTGTTTGGGCTTCCCATGATTGTAGCAGTTTCGATCAAGACTTGACGAACGCTTCTCTTCATATCTTAAGTTGGACTTTCGATCTTTGCTTCTATTCTTGTAGAACTTGTTGAATTTCTTGACCATGAGGCTTATCTCTTCATTTGTGACAAGGTTGTTACTTGAGGTAGCGGGAGCATCACTTGTGGCTTTGTAAGCACCGCTAGACTTGTGGTGAAGCTCTTCCTTGTCCTTGAGTGTCATCTCAGAGCAACAATTCTTCCAATCACTTCTGTTGGCTTGAGATCTTTGTAGTTGGGCATCATTTGGATCAATGCGCAAAAGGTGTCATATCCATCATCCAAAGCTCGAAGTATCTTCTTGATGATGAATTTGTTAGTAATTTCTTCGCTTCCTAAGTCGGCAATCCCATTGGTGAAGAGAGCTAGCCTAGAGTACATCTCAGCAACTCCTTCACCATCCTTCATCTTAAACTTGTCAAGTTGACTTTGAAGAACATCCAGCTTGGATTCTCTCACAGATTTTGTACCTTCATGCATATCAATCAATGTATCCCAAATCTCTTTTGCATTCTCAAGACAGCTGATTTTGTTGAATTCATTTGGGGCATAGGCAGTTGCAGAGAATGTCACATGCTTGATCATTAAGTTGCAACATCTTCATTTCATTCGCTGTCTCTTTGTGATCCGGTTCCCTTCCTTCCGCAAAGAATTCACCTTGCATACCAACACGAACAACAAACCAAACCGCAGGGTTATGACCAAGCAAATGCTTTTTCATTTTGTGCTTCCAACTAGCAAAATCTCTACCATCAAAGTACGGACCTCTACAGTGATAATTTCCCTCACTAGACGCCATACTCTCCTAGGTTGTGAGATCAATGCAATGGAGACCAATGCACTGATACCACTTGTAGGATTGAAAGTAGTGCTAGACGGGGTGACTAGACTATTTGACCATATAAAATCTACTTTTTCCCAATTTTATGTCTTGGCAGATTTTAGCATTCATAGTATGTCAGGTACACCCTACACATGCATGTGTACGAGTATAGCAGCGGAAAGTAAAGACAAGCATGTAAGTAAGGAAGGGTAGCAGGATCAAACACAATTGGTGATATGATAATATTTCCCGTGGTTCCAATAGGTGGCGCTATCGTACATCCACGTTTATGGAGTCTTCAACCCATGGAGGGTAACGATCGCGAGAGTCCACAGAGGGCTCTACCCATGGAGGGTTCCACGAAGAAGCAACCTTGACTATACCATGATGGCCTACGTCCATGGAGGACTAGCCTAACTTGGGGTAGATCTTCACGAAGTAGGCGATCTCCTTGCCCTTACAAACTTCTTGGTTCACACCACAACATGAAGTAGGAGGCTCCCAAGCGACACCTAACCAATCTAGGAGGCACCACCCTTCAAAAGGTAAAAGTCTCGATTGTGTCGATGAACTCCTTGCTCTTGTGCTTCAAGATGATAGACTCCTCAACACACAATCACTCTCTCATACATGTGGCTTGGTGGAAGAGATTGATTGGGTGGAAAGCTACTTGGGGAGGCTACAGATCAAGATTCATATCGTAGGAATGGAATGGCATGATCTCAACACATGAGTAGGTGGCTCTCTCTCAGAAAATCAGTAGGTATGAGTGGGGAACTATTCTGAGTGCTTATCTTGCAAGAGAGTGGTGGTGGAGGGGTATATATAGGCATTTCCAAAAATCCAACCATTACATACAAAATGACCAACTCGGTGACACCGATGTGTTAATCTCGGTGTTACCGAAGTGACAAAAAGGTGGCAACTTTTGAATCTCGTTGAGACCGATATAGGAAACTCGGTTGCACCGATAAGGTGACCAATGGTCATATTACCACATCTCAGTGACAGCAATCCAATAATCTTGGTGGGACCAATATTGTGAATTTGCATAATAGAAAGTTGGCAACCTAAACTCGGTGGCACCAAAGCAGAATCGGTTGCACCAAAGTGGCTAGGGTTTGGCTGAGTCTGTCTAGGTTCTGGAATCGGTGGCACCGAGTGGAAAGTGTTGATTGCACCAATTTTGAATATTGGACTTTGGACAGACTTTTGTGGAAGAGGTTGTGGGTGTATGTGGTGACTATCACTTGTGCACGTATGAGCATTTCGTTCACCAACAAAACCTTACCCCATTTTAATAGTATTGTCTTTCCTATGGACTCAATGTGATTTCTCACAAAAGATAAAATTTAGAGTCCTTTGCTTGAGGCTTTGCCAATCTATTTCCTTGCATCTTGGGGTATTCCACAATCCTTGCCAACCCACCATTGAACTTTTCCTAAAACATACTTAGTGGAAACATTAGTTCAATGACGTATATGTTGTTATTAATTACCAAAACCACCAAGGGAGCAAATGTTCTTTCAATCTCCCCTTTTTTGGTAATTGATGACAACATATAGGTCAAAGCTTCGACATATGATATAATCAATGAATATAATCGTCGCTTTGAGTAGTATGTGATAAGCAAGAGCTGCTCCTAAATTTGTGCATTACTTTAAATTTGCGTTTGAATGCAAATGCACAATCGATTAGGTAAATGGGGCACTTCTTCCATGTCACATACATCTTGGTGGTGTGCGAGAGTAATAAGAGTTAACAACATAGCACAACACATCAAGTAAAGTGAATGATCATCACATAATCATCAAAATATAGGAAATAGTAGCAACACACATTAAGGCGTATGATCAAACACAAACAAAAGTATCTCACATACAAACCAAAAGAAATATTGGGACGAACATTTGGTGTTTTGAAAATCAGCAAATAAAAGGAGACGCTCTCTCATGTGAAGCCTAAGATCTATACAACCTCTCCTTCCTCTTCAATGGCGGCACCAGCAGCCTCCTTTGGATCCTCATACATAGAGGTACGCCTGCCCATAACATGGATGATCCTCTTCCTGGTTGTCTTCTTCTCTCTTGCCTTCTTAGGCAAAGATTTCCTTGGAATCTCAACAGACATAGTTGCCCTAGCACTCTCATGTTCTTAAAAGGTCTCTACAGGTGCATAAACTTTGCTGACCACCCTCCTAGAAGAGGTGGCCTCATTGGCAGATTTCCTTGCAGACTTCTCTTGCTTCTTAGCAAGAACATCTTCTAGAACAAAATTAAAATCTTCCTCATCAGAATTCACTCTCTTCCTGGTCCTTGTTGCAGCCTTAGGCAACCCATGAGAACTGGGAGTGTCTGGATGTGAGGATGAGCTGGACTCAGGACTAGTACCTAAACTCATATCAACATTCTGCTCCTACAGATTTTGGCTATCTTTAGCATCTGACATGTCTGACCCTGTGAATAGAGTATAGAAGAGTGGAATAGGATAAGTCATCGAAAAATGCAGAGATTTTTGAAAGTTTGAACTAAGAATTTCCAAAGTTTTACATTCTGTCAAATGTATTTCGGTACAGCCGAGGCAAACTTTTCGGTCACACCAAGACAAACAACCTTCTGAACCGAAAATGATCACTCGGTTCCACCGAGGTGTTCTCAGTGTAGCAGAAAATAAAATCGTTGACACCGATTATTTCACATCGGTTCTACCGAGATATAGGAGGCGGACGGCAAAACCCTAAAAATTCGGCGTTCTCTATCTATTGCAATTTTCTATTGGAGGGAACAATCTCAAACAGTGACTAGACTAGGAATAAACCTTGATGCGCATGAATCGGACAGTGGAGCGCGAGAGGGGGCCGAAACCATACCCTAATTTGGTGATGGATCCGCTTCGGTGGCGATGTTGGAGAAGAATACGTCGACGGCGGCGATTCCTAGCGGCGAAGGCCCCGGGTAAGCAAGGTGATGACGAGGGGCCTTCGGAACGGCAACTAGGGTTGTGGAGGTTTAGCGCTTGAAGAATGGATTTCAAAACGTCGGGGTCCACAAATTATATACCCATCACTGTCGGTGACACCAATTTGATATTTTCGGTGTCACCCAGTTTCACAATCATCAGCTGACACGGAAACTCGGTGTAAGCGAGAATATGAAATCGGCAGTACCGAGATTGAAATACCGGATCAACTCTAGGCATTCGGTGAGGCCGAGAATTTGGAGTTGGTTCCTCTGATATGCACTTGGGAGGTTTTAATGGTCATTCATTGACGATACGGAACTCCGAGTGCTCCTCACATAGAGAGATCGAGAAGTACTTGTTCAGATTTTGTGATGCGGCATGAATAGAATATGAGGTTAGAAAGCTCAAATAGCTAGAGGAGTGGTCCCTAGTCATTCTTGTATATCCAATTGGCAAGTGAAAATCAAAAGCCAAACAGCAACAATTGGATATCCTCGAATGAGTAAATAAATGCAGATCAACACGCTCACACAATAAGATGTCAAATGAAATCATGGCAAACATGCACAAGCACAATAGCATCTAACAAGCACTTTGGCGATGATGGAGTCATCTATATATTAGTATATTGATTTAGGAGCCAAGTAAGAATACTTGATCATAGGTCATACTCGTCATTTAAGCACAAGTGGGGTTACCGCTTTTACATAAAGCATTTAATGTTGTCACACTCTATGAGATGCTTTGACTCAAGTCTTATAGTAAAGTCCCCCTTGATGTGACATCCCCCCATAGGAGGGATAAACTAACCTTGGTTTTGTCGATGAAGACATCATGTAGGTGAAGTGGTGGTGCATGCTCAAAGTTGATGAAGAACACCAAGAGTTGGGAGCATCCTTGTTGTTTCATTACTCTTCTCACCTACATGGGTTAGTCCCAACACACAAGAGACATATACAAGGATATCTATGGACATGGAGTGCAAAGCATATGTGATGATGTCCAATAATTTGTTGATTACCTTGTCCCTTGCTTACCTTTGAGGGAATGTGTGACTCCTTGAACTATTGCATGATGTTGATGTTGATTGCAACGAGTTCTTGCCAATAATGAATATGAGTGAATTTCATTGGCGGAGTCACCCCTCAAGCACTTATCTAGTTCTTCTTCTTGGGGACCAACATCAAGTTGAGGGGATCCTCGATGTTGAAGTAGCACTTGTAGAAGTTGAGCTTGTAGTAGCCTTGGGAACCCACTTCACCAAAGCTTGGGATTCATCTTCATATGAGTCAATGTCCTCTTGAAGCTTGCTCTTGTCCTTGAGCTTGGGGTATTGTGGTGGAAGGTCATCTTGAGCTTTTGTTCCCTTGGGGAGAGTATTTTCATACTTCTCCTTTTGAGGAACAAATTTGGGATTGGGGTATTGACCTACTTCCCATTCAACTCCATTAGCGTTGAAGTAGCCAACACCACGATTCTTCCAGTATCCTCTATGCTTGCGTGCAATCTCCTCAAATTGTTTGCACCCTTCAAGACTCTTGTAGTTACCTTTCTCTATAATCCCTTTCAAGAGTTCATTTTATTGCTCAAGTGTAACTTGGATAAGAGAAGATTTAGTGGGATCGAGAGAGCTACTAGAAGCAATATAATTGGATTTATCATTTTTATTTCTACTAGTTGAAGAACCTTTCTTTCCTTCGTTACTAGCTTGCTTAGACTTAACTTGTGGCATGAATGTAGATAAGAGAAGTCGCTTGGCTAGATAAGAGGAAGTCTTATTTCGAAGATCATTAGTGATAGCTTTAAGGAGCTCATGCTCTTGCTCTAAATTGAGCTTCTCGAAGCATAGCTCCTCATGTGTCCTTAAAAGCTCTCTATGATCTACTAGAGTTGACTCGTGAGCTAACTTAAGAGTTTTTAGTTCTTGAGTTAATCGTTCTATTTCTAACTTATCATCATTCCATGACTTATCTACACTAGAGTGAGTACTAGGAAGTTCATTTTGACTAACATTACTAGATTTGTCAAATAGCAAGTCATCTTCAATTAACAAGTCATCTTCATCACTATTGAAATCAAGATACTCGAGGTGTGATACCTTGGGCCTTTATCCATGAAGCAACGTCCACTCCCTTCATTTGGTGAATCAAATATGTCGTAGCAGTCTGTTGTCACTAGTGCAAGTCCGGCAACACCTTCATCTTGACTATAATCAGAGTTGGAGTGATAGCTTCTCTCGGAGTGGTTATCGGGTTCGGAGATGGAAACCCATTCACCAACATGAGCTTGATGTTTCCTTCTTTAGTAGCTCTTGGTGTACTTGTCCTTCTTCTCCGAGTCCCTACTTATCCTTGAGGGTCTTCGTTCATAACAATCATCTCTACTACTTCTCTCTCTTCGAGCTGACTCGTCTCTTGAGCTTTGTCTTCTTGGTGACTCTTCTTTCCTTTTGTAAGGAGTTGTGCACTCATTGGAGTAGTGTCCGGGCTTCCCAAAATTGTAGCAATTTCGGTCATGACTTGACTAACGCTTATCTTCATATCTTGAGTTGGAGCTTTGATCTTTGCTTCTATTCTTGTAGAACTTGTTGAATTTCTTTACCATGAGGCTTATCTCTTCATTTGTGACAAGGTTGTCGCTTGAAGTAGCGGGAGCATCACTTGTGGCTTTGTAAGCACCGCTAGACTTGTGGTGAAGCTCTTCCTTGTCCTTGAGTGTCATCTCATGAGCAACAATTCTTCCAATCACATCCATTGGCTTGAGATCTTGTAGTTGGGCATCATTTGGAGCAATGTGCAAACGGTGTCATATCGATCATCCAAAGCTCGAAGTATCTTCTTGATGATGAATTTTTTTAGTAATTTCCTTGGTTCCTAAGTCGGCAATCTCATTGGTGAAGAGAGCTAGCCTAGAGTACATCTCAGCGACTCCTTCACCATCCTTCATCTTGAACTTGTCAAGTTGACTTTGAAGAACATCCACTTGGTTCTCTCACAGATTCTGTACCTTCATACATATCAATCAAAGTATCCCAAATCTCTTTTGCATTCTCAAGGCGGTTGATTTTGTTGAATTCTTTGGGGCATAGGCAGTCGAGAATGTCACATGCTTGAGCATTGAGTTCCAACATCTTTAATTCATCTGTTGTCGCTTCACGATCCGGTTCCCTTCCTTCCACAAATAATTCACCTTGCATACCAACACGAACAACAGCGCAAACCACGGGGTTATGACCAAGCAAATGCATTTTCTATGGTGATAATTTCCCTCACTAGACGCCATACTCTCCTAGGTTGTGAGACCAATGCAATGGAGACCAATTCTCTGATACCACTTGTAGGATTGAAAGTAGTGCTAGAGGGGGGTTATTAGACTACTTGACCAAATAAAATCTACTTTACCCAATTTTATGTCTTGGTAGATTTTAGCATTCATAGTATGTCTAGTACACCCTACACATGCATGTGTACGAGTATAGCAGCGGAAAGTAAAGACAAGCATGTAAGTAAGGAAGGGTAGGAAGATCAAACGCAATTGGTGACACGATTATTTTTCCCGTGGTTCCAATAGGTGGCGCTATCTTACATCCACGTTTATGGAGTCTTCAACCCATGGAGGGTAACGGTCGCGAGAGTCCACGGAGGGTTCCACGAAGAAGCAACCTTGACTATACCATGATGGCCTACGTCCACGGAGGACTAGCCTAACTTGGGGTAGATCTTCATGAAGTAGACTATTGCCTTGCCCTTAAAAACTTCTTGGTTCACTCCACAACATGATGTATGAGGCTCCCAAGCGACACCTAACCAATCTAGGTGGCACCACCCTCCAAAAGGTAAAAGGCTCGATTGTGTCGATGAACTCCTTGCTCTTGTGCTTCAAGATAATAGACTCCTCAACAAACAATCACTCTCTCACAGATTTGGCTTGGTGGAAGAGATTGATTGTGTGGAAAGCAACTTGGGGAGGCTAGAGATCAAGATTCATATGGTAGGAATGGAATGGCATGATCTCAACACATGAGTAGGTGGCTCTCTCTCAGAAAATGAGTAGGTATGAGTGGGGAACTGTTCTGAGTGCTTCTCTTGCAAGAGAGTGGTGGTGGAGGGGTATATATAGGCATTTCCAAAAATCCAACCATTACATACAAAATGACCAACTCGGTGACACCGATGTGTTAATCTCGGTGGTACCAAAGTGACAAAAAGGTGGCAACTTTTGAATCTCGATGATACCAATATAGGAAACTCGGTTGCATCGATAAGGTGACCAACGGTCATATTACCACATCTCGGTGACAGCAATCCAATAATCTTGGTGGGACCGATATTGTGAATTTGCATAACAGGAAGTTGGCAACCTAAACTCGGTGGCACCGAAGCAGAATCGGTTGCACCAAAGTGGCTAGGGTTTGGCTAAGTCTGTCTAGGTTCTGGAATCGGTGGCACTGAGTGGAAAGTGTTGGTTGCACCGATTTTGAATATTTGACTTTGGACAGACTTTTGTGGAAGAGGTTGTGGGTGTATGTGGTGACTATCACTTGTGCACGTATGAGCATTTTTTTCACCAACAAAACCTTACCCCCTTTTAATAGTATTGGCATTCGTATGGACTCAAGGTGATTTCTCACAAAAGATAAAATTTAGAGTCCTTTGCTTGAGGCTTTGCCAATCTATTTCCTTGCATCTTGGGGTGTTCCACAATCCTTATGACAACCCATCATTGAACTTTTCTTGAAACATACTTAGTGGAAACATTAGATCAATGACAGATATGTTGTTATTAATTATCAAAACCACCAAGGGAGCAAATGTGCTTTCACTTCAAGCTGAGTGGATGGAGGAATGATCACTTCTTCAACCACGGGTTCTTCAAGCACAATTTCTCCATTGCCCATAGTCTGATAGCTTCATCGGGAGGTAATTCATCTAGCACAGGAGGTAGGTGCTCTCTTTGCGAGCCATTAGTTTCGTCAAACCACACATCTACAGTTTCAAGAACTTTGTTGTGAAAGGTGTTGAAGACTCTCTAGGTGTGCGAGTCATTTCCATAACCAAGCATGAAACCCTCATGTGCTTTCAGTGCAAATTTAGAAGTGTGGTGTGGATCCCTTATCTAGCATCTTGCACCGAAGACTTTGAAGTAACTTACATTGGGTTTCTTACCAGTGAGAAGCTCATAAGATGATTTCTTGAAGAACTTGTGAAGATATACTCTATTGATGATGTGGCATGCAGTGTCAATGGCTTCAGGACATAGCTTCTGTGGTGTCTTCTATTCATCAAGCATGGTGTGATCCATCTCAATAAGAGTCCTATTATTGCGCTCCACGACATCATTCTGCTGTGGGGTGTATGGAGCAGAGAACTCATGAGTGATGCCAAGAGTATCAAGATAGGTGTCCAAGGATGTGTACTTGAATTCAATGCCATTGTCACTCCTGATGTGCTTGATCTTGATGTTGTAGTTGTTCATGCACCTATTTGCGAAGTGCCTGAAGACATCCTGCACATTGGTTTTGTAAAGAATGATATGCACCCAAGTGAATCAAGAATAGTCATCAACAATCACGAAGCCATATAGATTTCCAGTGGTAGATAAGGTGTACTAATGAGTGGGGCCAAATAAATCCATGTGTAGTAGCTCGAAGGGACACAAAGTCGTCATGATTGTCTTTGAGGGGTGTTTGGCCCTGGTCATCTTCCCGGCTTCACAGGCACCATAGAGGTGGTCCTTCTTGAACTTGACACCCTCGACGCCAATGATGAGCTTCTTCTTGGCGAGTGTGTGCAAGTTCCTCATCCCTGCATGTTCTAGCCGTCTGTGCCAAAGCCAGCACTCCGAAGCTTTTGCTAGAAGACCTGAGGCAATGTGTGGTCGTGCAAAGAAATCTACCATGTACAAGTCACCTCTTCGAAAACCTTCAAAGACTTTGGTTTTGTCAAAGGCCGTCAGTACCACACATCTAAATTTGCCGACGATGACAAGCATATCTAAGTCATAGAGCATTGAGACAGACATTAAGTTGTAACAAAGGGGATTCAACAAGCATGACATTTTCCATGTGTCGGTCCCTTGAGATAGCAACTCTACCTAGCCCTAATACTTTGTTGTTGCTCTTGTCAGCAAAGACAATGTGGTATTCTGTTGGAGGTCGAAGAGTTTGCTCCATCAATAGGCTTTGATCACCAGTCATGTGACTGGTGCAACCACTATCCATGATCCATTCAGTGGTATTGGATTTGTCTTCCTGCATTGAAAATTAGTATGGTTCACCAAGGCATGCAGTTGTAACATGCATTGATGATGATATAGCAGTGCATAGTTGAGTGAAGACAGTGGACGATATGAATGATAACATTCGCATTAATTATCTTGCGTCCAAACAGGATTGTTTTTGGGTCTCCAAAGATAATCTTTGGGATAGGCTTCTTCCTATCTGGAGACCCGATGCTGCATGAAGATATTAGTTTTTCTTAACCACCCACATGCGAAGGGGTGGCTTAGAAGCAATGAGACTTAAGGCATCATCAAAGAATTTAGGCAAGGATGCCCTAATAACATGTTTCACAGGAGGGTTAGTGTACTCAAATGAATAGGCTGAGAAATTCTTAGTTGGATGAACATAACGGTTCATGCCATCATGTACATATTCATGTGTTATTTGTGTCCTTCCATGTGAAACAGATTTGTTAGAGTGATCATATGGAGGCCTCTATCTTCTCGAAGAGAATGATCTGGGATTTGTCTTGTTCTTGAGAGATGTCATCAGGACATTCACACGAAGCTTCTCAAGAAGACTTTTGGGAACCCACATCTTCTTCAAAGGATAACCATTCCTGAAGTTAGTACCAACAAACCTGGCAAACACTTCACCATTTGGGCATTTGAATAGTTTATAGTTGGAATCAAAGGATTCATCAATAATGAGAGAATTTGCACAGTTGAAGCCTGATAATGTGGAAGGATCAACTGAAGGACCTTTTGCAGCAACCCATGTGGTTTTGGGGTACTGCTCAGGTGTTTAGTAGGATCCATCAACATTGAGGTTTCTTTCGAAACCCACACCCTATTTCCTAGGATTTTTGTTTAGTATAGTCTTCTTCAGGACATCACAAAGAATCTGATGTCCTTTCAGACTCTTGTACATGCCAGTTTCAAGCAATGTCTTCAACATGTCATTTTCATCAGTGATAGCAGTGGTTTCCTCAGATGAGGGGTTAGGTGAAACAGATATAGTTGAAGATAGAGCTTTCTCGGAAGCATTAGAACATTCAGCAGGTGAGTCATTAGCTTCACGAGCAAGACATCTTAAGCATGGAGCATCAAATTCATTCCTGAGCGGTATCGATCTGCTCTGCTAGGAGTGAGTCGTTTTCCTTCCGTAGGTCATCATGTGCTTCCCTCAACTTCTCAAGATCAATCTTTTTATGAAGATATTCAAGAGAAAGCTTCTCATGGTCCGTTGAGAGGGCATCATGACGACTTTGGAGATCCTCAAACCTTGAACGAAGACTACTCATGTCTTCAGACATACTTCCGTTCAGACTCATCTCTTCACATAACAGGTCATCGCTTTTCTCTAGAGTAGTTTGCATTTTCTCCATGGCACTTTGTTGCTTGGTGGAAATTTTTACAAGTTTAGCATAGCTTGGTTTCATGTCATTATCAGATTCAGCTTTAGATTCAGAGTCGTGACGTGAGGACTTTGAGGATACCTTGGAGGCTTTCGCCATGAAGCTGTAGGCTAGATTGGTGTCATCATCACTAGCTTCGGTGTTGAAGAAGGAGACATTGTCTTCGGGTTCGAAGACAGATGTAAATAGATGTAATTAGTCAAGCACAAAACCTAAAACAACTAGTCTCACATATGTGCACCAAAAAATTATGCTAAGCAAGATAAACAACTAAGTGATAGCAAGATATATAACATGAAACAATATGGCTATCACAAAGTAAAGTGCATAAGTAAAGGGCTCGCGTAAGAGATAACCAAGGCACACGAAGATGACGATGTATCCCAAAGTTCACACCCTTGCGAATGCTAATCTCTGTTTGGAGCAGTGCGGAGGCACAATGCTCCCCAAGAAGCCACTAGGGCCACCGTAATCTCCTCACGCCCTCGCACAATGCAAGATGCCATGATTCCACTAAGGGACCCTTGAGGGCGGTCACCGAACCCGTACAAACAAGGTTGGGGCAAACTCCATAACTTAATTGGAGGCTCCCAAAAACACCACGAAGCTTCACCACAATGGATTGTGGCTCCGAGGTGACCTCAAATGCTCAAGGAAATCTCAACAACCTAATTGGAGACCCCGATGCTTGCCCGGAGCTTTGCACCACAATGATTGAGCTCTAAGGCACCACCAACCGTCTAGGGCACCAAAGCACCCAAGAGGAACAATCTCTAGGGTGCTCAAGCACCCCAAGAGTAATAAGCTTATCAACTTCTCACTTCCACGTATCACCGTGGAGAACTCAAACCTATGCACCAAATGCAATGGCAAGGGCACACGGAGTGCCCAAGTCCTTCTCTCCCAAATCCCACCACAACAACTAATGCTATGGAGGAAACTGAGAGGAAGAACAAAGAAGAACACAAAGAACTCCAAGATCTAGATCCAAGGGGTTCCCCTCACATAGAGGAGAAAGTGATTGGTGGAAATGTGGATCTATATCTCCTCTCTCTTTTCCCTCAAAAAGGAGCAAGAATCATTGGAGGGATTGAGAGTTAGCAAGCTCTAAGAAGGTCAGCAATAGGAGGCAAACACGAGCTCAAAAGATGGGGACCATTGGGGAAGAAGACCCCCTTAAATAGGTCCCCACGAATCTACCCGTTATGTGCAGAATAACATAGGAGCGGTACAACCGCTATGAGCACCGGTACAACCAATAGTACCGATTATACCGTAACAACCGGCCTACAACCGCCCAAGAACCTCTCCAAAACAGAACCTAGTCCGATGGTAGAGCAGTACATGTCCAGTACAACCTCCGGACCAATTCTGAAGCAGTACAACTGGTACAACCTCTGTTAGAACTGGTACAACCTCTCAGTGTAAAACACGTAAGACAAAAACAGCTATAACTTTTGCATGCAAGCTCCGAATTGAGCAAACTCAAGCTTGTTGGATAGCAGACGACAAGTACTATCCGAACAATGAATGGTATATAGCAAGAAGAGGTAGTAGAAAAATACCAATGATATAGAGATGTGAAACAGATGTGAAACCTCTATGAATGAAGAACCGACAAAAACTCCAACATCGGAAACATCATAGAAGATGCATATGGACTCCGTTTTCGATGAACTTGAGCTTGTCATGAAGATGACCATAAGCTCTAAAACTCACAAAGAGAAAATCAAAACAAGAACCTAGAAAGATGATGATGCCAAGAATGCGATGGTTTGAGCTCTCAACAAATGATACGATCAAGCTACTCACTTGAGATCCCCCCCCTTGATAGTACGGCTATCGATCCTATAACCCGGTCTCCCAATTACCACCATGATACTAGTACAATATAAAACCACATCAAGGTCAAACTTTTGCCTTGCGCATAGTCCACTTGAGCTAGATGATGACGATCTTGTCCTCCTCAATATGGACCACCTTTCTTGATTGCGTCGGTTCGATGAAGACTAGTAGATTGCTACACCATAATCCATTATGGACGAGCCACTCTTCGGCGCATATTCACAAGTCCATTGACACCACAATGGACGGCAAGCATCAAGCATGATCTCTCCGTGATGCTTCACTTGAACTTGCACACCGCAACCTTGATGATGATCACCACTTAATGTCATCCTCCATGGGAATATATCTAACCTCACAAAGAACTCTCACGTAGACCATGGGTTAGTACACAAAGCGCAATGGACAATTCTTACCATACCATGGGATCACTTGATCCCTCTTGGTACATCTTGTACACTTTGTGTGTTGATAAACTTGATTCACTCTTTGATTTAGTCTTGATCAACATTGTATCTTATCTTATCTCTTCATACAGATGATGTCTTTATGGTAAACATGAATGTTCACACAATCTTCTTCAATACATGCTTGCAATAAGCTCAACTCTCACATGACCAATCTTTGGATAAATCCTTGAATACCATCTTGGTCACCATATAAACTCATTGAAACCAACACATGTACTTCAACAAGTGCCTATAGACAAATCCTTCGAATATAACTCAAGGAAACCATTAGTCCATAGGGATTGTTAACAATTACCAAAATCACATATGGAGAAATATGCTCTAACAATGTCGTCGTTGCGGAAGTAGATCCCTGGGGGCAGTATGCGGAGTGGCCGCCCTGCGTGCATCTAGGATCCAAAGTATGTCTAGAGGGGGTGATTAGACTACTTGACCAAAATAAAAATATTTTCCTTTCCCAATTTTAGATGTTGGCAAGTTTTAACAATTATATAAGTTAAGCACACCCTACACATGCAAGTCTAAGAGTATAGAAGCGGAAAGTAAAGACATGCACATGAAAGTAGAGGGAATGGATAGGAAGATCAAACGCAACGGGAGACACGAAGATTTTTCCCGTGGTTCCGACACGTGGTGCTATCATAGGTCCACGCTAATGGAGACTTCAACCCACAAAGGGTAACACGCATGAGAGTCCATGGTAACAGGCATGAGAGTCCATGGAGGGCTCCACCCATAAGGGTCCATAAAGTAGCAACCTTGTCTATTCGACCATGGCTTACATCCATGGAGGACTAGCCCCACTCGGGATAGATCTTCATGAAGTAGGAGATATCCTTGCCCTTACAAACTTCTTGGTTCAACTCCACACAAAATCGGAGGCTCCCAAGCGACACCTAACCAATCTAGGAGACACAACTCTCCAAAAGGTAATAGATTGGTAACAATGATGAACTCCTTGCTCTTGTGCTTCAAAAGATAGTCTCCTCAACACTCAATCACACTCTCACTGATTTGGCTTGGTAGAAGAGGTTGATTTGGTGGAAAGCAACTTAGGGAGGCTAGAAATCAAGATTCATATGGTTGGAGTGGAAGATATTGATATCAACACATGAGTAGGTGGTTCTCTTTCAGAAAATCAATGTGGCAAGTGTTGGTCTGTTCTGAGTGCTTCCTCTACGAGTGAGAGGCAAGTGGAGGGGTATATATAGGCATCTCCAAAAATCCAACCGATACAACATTATTGCCCAACTCGGTGAAATCAAAGCAAAAAATGGTTGCACCGACTAGTGCAAAATGTGGCAACTTTTGGCGGTTTAGTGAGACCGATATATAAATCCTGGTGGGTCCGATTTTGGCTGGCCAAGGAAGTTACTTGTTTCTGTGTCACCGATTCCTAAAACTCAGAAATTTTGGTTTTTTGAAATGGGACAACGGAAATTTGGTCACTGATTTCAGTTTCACCAAACAGAACTTGGTGCCCCGAGACCTTAGGATATGGCATAGGATCTGTCTAGGGTAAAAGTCAGTAGGGCCGAAATGGAAAAGTTGGTGGCACCAAATTTGACTGTTAGGGTTTTGACAGAATGTTTGTGGGAGAATTTCATGAGTATTTTTGGTGGCTAATATCCAGGCACTTGAGCAACCAGATCGTCATAGATACCTCATTCCCTTTTCATGGTATTGGCTTTCCAATGGACTCAAGTGTGATTTTTCACAAAATACAAAATGTAGAGTCTTAAAACTTTTTGCCAATGGATGTTCCTTGCATCTAGGGGATCTCCTCACAATCCTTTGCCAATGCATTTATTGAACTCTTCCTGAAATATACTTGGTAGAATCATTATTCTAATGAAATATATGTTGTTATTAATTACCAAAACCACTTAGGAGTGTGCTTTCAATCTCCCCATTTTTGGTAATTATGACAACATAGAGATCAAAGCTCCGATAGGGATATAAACAATGAATAGCATCATCGCTTGCAAGACCCCCCCCCCCCTAAATATGTGCACTTTTTTAAATTTTGCGTTTGAATGCAAATGCACAATTAATTAGGATCATGGGTCACTGTTCCATGTCACATACATCTTGGTGGTGCACATAAATGATATAAATGAATTGCAATGCATATGACACCAATCAATAATGAATGATCATCACATAGATATGCCAAGGATAGGAAATAGTAGCATCAAACTTAAAGTGTATGATCAAACATAGCAAGGTTTGAGACATCCAGACGATAAAGCAAATGTTTTCAAAAAAGAAGAGCAACAAAAAACAACACACACTCTCACGAAGCCCTATGATCTATAACACTTCTACTTCTTTGGCAAATAGTTACCAAAAAGCTTGAAGGCATAGATCTATGCGTCACTCTGGGTAGGGTCTCCTCCAGTAGTTGTGGAAGGAGTCGAAAGAACAATGCCCACGACTGCTTCAGCTGATGTCCTCTGAGGTGGTGGTGTATACATTGGAGGTGAATGAGCTGATGGATCTGATGCAGGTGCTGATGAAGATGGTCTCGTCCTTGTAACTGGCATGGTAGAAGATATCGCCTGTGTCTTGAACTGAGTGTGAGTCTGGAGAGGAGCATCATCATTATCACTAGAGCTGGAGCTAGGCATAACATCCACTTCCTGCTACAACTGGTTGACTGTGGTTGTCAACTCAGTTACCTTGACATCCAAGTCATGAAATTTGGTTTCCACTATCCTCTCAAGGCTCTTGTGTTTCTGTAGGATCTCATTGATGTTCTTCTCCATCCCTTGGATGGTGTTGATGATAAAAGCCATTTTATCACCTTTGGTCCTGAGCACTGGAGCACTAGTGGATCTAGCTGCCTCAGCCTGGGCCTCAGCCTCAACCTCAGCATGTGTTGTAGATGAAGTGGAATGACTAGGATCCATCTCCACAACATTATCCTTGAACTCTCGCTAGAGTGCCAGGTGTTGTTTGTCAAGTAGATATTTTCTCTTTCCAACCTTGGAGTTGATTAGCATCATAATGTATGGAGCATATCCACATGACCTCTTCTGGTAAGAAGGAGTCCTCTTGATTGTCTCCACAATCAAATCCATCACCCTTATCCTGGTGTGGCTGTCTACATGATGTAGCATATTGATGGAATACCCTCTAATCATCTTGTCATCACCTGATTTAGGCATGAAGGTGTATCTCATAATGGTGTTGGTGGTGGGTATTCCTGCTTGTAGGTAGTAGACATTGCCAAACTTGTATGTCTTCATGTATGCTCTGGGAATAAGGTTGTATATGTTGTCCATGGAATTGTGGTTCACCTTAGCCTCAACATACGCATCAAGATCTCCATCTTGTACCTTTGGGGATCCTAAGATGGTACCCCAGTCATAACTAGAATATTGGTACCTAGTGCCTTTAGTCATCCATACAATTTTCTCATTGGATAAAAATGAGTTGTAGACTGAAAATGCATGATCATTTCATCGTTCCAAGCAGTCATCTCTCTACAAACAAACTCATCAATATCAATAGTCCCGAAGTTCTCTGGCACATGAGGGAAGTAATTTTAATTCTCCTTGATGTACTTCCAGTCAACATATCTCATGTCACAGATAGTTGGATTCTTGTCTAACGGGATAGTCTCGTAGAAATCTTGCTACTCCATAGTGTGGAAGCGAGCACCTACAGTTGTCCTTCTCCTGATAGCATATGGATCAGCAACTCTCCAGTTCCTGAGCCCTTGATCCTTCATCTCCTTCATGTTCATTGCAATAGGATGTTAATCATTGTGCTCTGGCAGATGAGGTCTCGGCTTCCTCAAAACAACAATCTCTTCATCTTCTTCAGCCTCTCTAGAAGTGGAGCTCTTATTCTTCTTAGCAGCTGGCACATCTCTTGTGGTCCTCTTAGGGTTGGTGACAGGTGGCTTCTTGACCTTGGGAGCTGCAGGCTTACCCTTAGGAGCTGAGGGGTTAGCCTTTGAAGCAGGCTTGCTAGGCATAACATCCGTCATGTGCTTCCTTTGCTTGGAAGAAGGTGGGTCAGCAGCTGGTTTTTCCTCTTCCTCTTCCTCACTCTGCTCAGGAGTTCTGACCATGGAGGTCGGCCTCCCAACCACATGAGTGGTCCTTCTACTCTCTCTCTATATATATATATCTCCCTCTCTCTCTTCTTTGTAGGCTTCTTGGCCATGGACTTGGTTTGCTTGGAGGAGGTAGGAGCCTCTAGACTTATTGCTACCCCTTTAGCAGATTTAGGAGCTCTCGCTGCATTTGAACCGGCATACTCCTTTATGACTTTCTTCCTCTTGGAAGTAGGATCATCTGGGATGAAATATGCATCCTCTCATCTGAGTTCAGCTTCTTCTTGGCCGAGGTGTCTTCTTGGGGAAAGCCATGTTAACTGGGGGTGCCTGGGTCCTTTGAAGAGCTAGATTCTAGACTAGTGCCTCGATCAAGTTCTGCACTTGGCTCTCTGAACTCATTTTGGCTATCATGTGATACTGACATGTTGTGCTAACAATCTGTCCCTATGAATAGATATAGAGGGGTGGAAAAGATAAGCATCAAAAAACACAGTCATTTTTGCAAAATTTGGACTCGTTTAGTTTCAGACCTCTGTTGTATGGGTTTTGGTTCCACCGAGTTTCCGTTTTTGGAGCATTCGAGACAAACATTCTCCTAAACAGAAACTTGGTCACCATTTCAGTTTAGTGACTCGGTCTCACCGAGAATGTTATCACGACCCTAAAACTCGAATCGGTGACACCGATTCATTTCCTCTCGGTGACTACAAGACGCATACGGCGGAAACCTAAACCTCAAATCATTCGTTCGCCTAATCTAACGGATTTTTCTTATGGGTAGATACATTGCAAACGATGGCAATATTTGGAACACATCGTAATGTGCAAGAATCGGAGTTCAGAGCACACAAGGGATCGAAATATTACCTAACCCAGTGAAGATTTCGGTACGGCAACAACGGAGGGGAAGATTCCCGTTGATGGCAGCGGACTCCTACGGCGAGGGCACACGGGAGGTGTGGTAGACGTACGTAGACACGAGCGTCGATAGCATAGGGATGCGGGGTTCTTCGTTTGAAGATAGATTTCAAACTTCGGACACGCAGGGTATATATTGTCACGCCCAAGATGTGATCCTATCCTTATTTTGGCACAAGGGCCTCGACAGGGACAGAAGCGCATCTCGTCGTGTTGCAAGAATGGATATCATTACAAGTACATTTAAAGAAGAGATGAGTATATGGAATTGGCTTACACTCGCCACAAGCTACAACAAGATCACATCAATACAACAACATACTCAAACATCATACAGAAGAGCAGGGTCCAACTATGGACGAAATCCAACGATAAAATGACAACCATCCTTGCTATCTCAGGCTGCCGCCTGGAACCCAACCTAGATTGATGAAGAAGAAGAACTCCAAATCAAACAATCATCGCGCTCGCGTCTAATCATCGCATTACCTATACCTGCAATTGTTGGTGTAGTAATCTGTGAGCCACAGGGACTTAGCAATCTCATTTCCAAGGGTATCAAGACTATTAAAGCTTAATGGGTGAGGTATGGTTAAGTGGTGAGGATCCAGCAAGCGACTAAGCATTTGTTTGAGTGGCTAACTTACGAATACAGAAAGTAAAGTATGGTGGTCTACGCATAACGGACATGAACTAGTAATGATCAATAACTGATCCTGAACACCTACTTACGTCAAGCATAACCCCACCATGTTCTCTCTTGGATAAGGACTCACAAGAAGAGACAGTCATGGTTACGCACACAATTGGTGTATTTTATTAGAGTTTCCTTCAAGGATGCTATGACCGGGTGTTAAACAAAGTTTCCAAGTTTGCCACATAACCGCGGGCATGGCTTTCCGAAAGATTTAACCCTGCAGGGGTGCTCCAACTCATCCATCACAAATTAACCACACGCCATGGGAATAACTTTGACCACGGATCTCGTGATCATCCTAGGCAATTCCAAAGGAAATCCGACACCTTGAGATAGCCCAAAGAAGATCAGAGTTCCTCACGCAAGACATTCAAGAAAGGTAAAACAAGTCCAGCAAGGCCTCCCGACGTGTCGACGATCCCGATAGGAGCTGCGTATCTCGTTCTCAGGACATGGCGGATAAGCTAGTGTACGGTGGCCTGATAGAGATCCCAAGTTGCCCTAGGGTGGCCCCGCATAGTGCTCTAGTTTGGACTAACACTCATGAGGAGCACTGGCCTGGGGGTTCATTAAATTATCCCCAGGTGCCGGCGGGTCCCTATGCAATTTTAGTTATTAGGCAAATGTAGTACCAATGTTGGGCCACGCCAGACAAGCTTTATCCTAAAACGAAAATCAAGGGGGTCCCATAACAACCCCGAGTATGTTAGAGCGCTCAATTATGGAACATAACACCGGTTCACAAGTAACTAGGGGCGGCAAAAGTGGAACAAAACACCAAGCAAAAGACCAAGCCTTCCACCTTTTACCAAGTATATATGTGCATTAAATTAAATAGCAATAATATTGTGATAACAACAAAGAATGTCCATGTTGTAACATGGAAGCAATTGCACCTGTAGCTAGGAACGCTATAAGAAGGGCTGAGCAAGCGGTGACATAGCCAAACAAAGGTTTGCTGGGTAGGTGGACGGTTAGAGGCTTTTCATGGCAATGTTGGGGGGCTTGTCAAACAAGTGGTAGGTAGAGTGACATAACAATAAAAGCGGGACAACTAGCATAGCAATGATAGTAGTAGTATCCAAGGAAATGTGTTATCTTGCCTAAGATCCCGCTTGGAAGAAGAATGAGTCCATGAAGAAGACGAGCCAACGTAGTCGAACGAATCCTCACACACCAAACGCTTTCGGAACTCTATCGAGAAGGAACAATCTGAAAACAATAATCAACACGTGATAACACCACAACATATGCATGGCATGATGCGCAAACAAATATGATGCATGTCCATTTAATTATGCAAGGCATGGCAAAGCACATCAATCAACTCCTACACATTAAGTGAAGCTCAATATGCAACGAGTTGCATATTGACGAAACTCCACGGTTGAATTATTTAGTTCACTCTCATTAGGTACTCATCAATGTTAAATGTTGTAAAACATGGCAAGAGGTGAAGCATGAACAACTATATCATCTAGGCATTTTAAATGGGCCCGGAAGCAACATATAACAATTCCGGAACGACCTCATATGCATATTTTAAGTTTGGTCCAGATCTTTCCTAACACAATTTTATATTTACTAAACATGGAAATAAAGTGTGGCATGAGATTCTACATGTTTTTCTAGTCAAGTTACATATATAAAACATTTGCATCGGAGTCACGGATCAAAAGTTATTAAACAATTCATTTAACATGGCATAACACAGATTACATGAAAACAACAACTTAGACATTTTAAACACATGAGAGTTGAATATTGTGAATCTACACGAAATTCTTGTCATTTTACATATATAAAGTTTTCTCGTATGATGCGCGGATCTTGAGTTATTAAATGCATGAGTTTAGGGTTTTTACGCAGATCTGTAATTCCTGGAAAAATTGTCAAATTTGCAGGATTGAAAAAAATACTCATGGGCCAAAACTGGTGGGTGCAAGATCTCTAAAACGTGCATTGGGCAGGGAATAAAGGAGCGCTCACCCTATCCTCATGGGTCGGCCCGGTGCAGCGGCTTGGGCCGAAACGGGGGAGTTGGGCCTCAAGGCGCTGGCGCGGCCCACACGATGGCGGAAGGCACCCGTCGTCCTCCTCCCGATCCTGATCGGGATCGAGGGAGACCCGGGCGGTGGCGACTGTTGGGAGGCTGGAGTGGCCAGCGGGGACGGACTCCGGCGAGCGAAAGGCATGCGAGGGGCGGCCAGATCGAGGCCAGGGACCTCCATCCTGGCCGGATCTGAGGCGAGGCAGGGCCAGCTCTGGGCGGGGCTACCATGGGGCTTGGAGCGCGGGCTCGTGGTGGCAGAGGTTGGGCAAGGTGCAACGGCAGGGAGCAGCAGGGCGCCGGAGATGGGGGCGGTGGAGGCGTGGCTCTGGCAGGGGGCGGCCACCAGCGGCGCGGGAAGGCGACCCCTGGCTCGGGCGCGGGTCAGGCGCATGGCGCATGCGGGTGCTCGGGAGGCTGCGGCTCTGTGGTCGGCCGGACATGTCTGGGTTGGCCGCGAACATTGTCCGATGGGCTGCAGGGATGAATTTTGGACCCCTATTTGCGGACCTAAGGGCTAAAAATGGAGGGGTAGGATTGGATTTCGATATTGGAGGGATGTGGGGCTAGAAGGTGGAGTTTTCTAGGGGGTGGCTGCAATTTTACATGAGGGAAACCCTAGAGAGAGGGGGGGCTCTCTCCATGGGATGGTTATATATAGGGGAGGTGGCTAGGTGGGATGGACCTCGTCCGTCTGATCGTGATACGATGGCCCCGAACGGAGAGAGGGGCTAGGTTGGCTAGTGGGCTATGCAGTTGGGCTAGGTGGGGATGAGAGAAAGAATTGTGTCCCGTGATATGAGTTTTATAAACCAAAAACGACTGATAATTAAACCGATGACCACACTGCTACGGTTAACCGTTGGGGTATCAAACGACCTCTGATTGCGACGAAATTTGGCAGGCGGTCCACCTACAATATAATAAGACCACACGCCAAGTTCCGACCCAATCCGAGAATATTTTAAATGCACTTTGAAAAAAATATTTTATCGATGCCTCATGCGCGTGCATGTGTGGTTGGTCCCGAAACGGTCGACGACACGAACGGAGAGAACCGACCACTACGAACGAATGCCAGTTTTCAAAAACGAGTGACGATACCATGCAGATGATGCGAATGATGCGATCATGAATGCAACAACCAAACGAGACACAGACGAGAATGGAAATAAAAGGGGAATTTTCTAGAGCGTCGGTCCCGGGCTGTTACATATATACCCTCCTGCTATCCGTGACACCAAACCTAAAATTTTGGTTCCATCGAGATGCCTCACTATCTTAGAACAGAGCAACTCGGTGACACCGAGATTTTAAGATCGGTGGTACCGAGATTCAAAACCAAGATCAACACTTGTGCTTCGATGAAACCGAGTTTTGAGAGTTGGTTACATTGAGTGGCACATGGGAGGTTTTGTAAGTCAGCCCTTGTCAAGACGGAACTGCGAGTGCTCCTCACATAGAGGGTCTGAAAAATGCTTGCCTAAATTTTGTGATGTGACATCAATAGAATTTTAGACGAGAAAGCATAGATAGTAGAGGGGGTACTTAGACGTTCTTGTACACCCAATTGGCTAGAAAAATGAAAGCGAAATAACAACAATTGGATGTCCTCGAATGAGTAGAAATATGCTTACCAACATGCTCACACTTAAAAATGTCAAATAAACTATGGCAAACATGCACAACCACTCTAGTATCTATATATGAGTATAATGACTTAGGAGCCAAGTAACATACGTGATCATAGGTCATAATCATCGTTTAAGCACACTTGGGGTTGCCACATTTACATAAAGCTTTTAATATGTTCACACCTTATGAGATGTTTTGACTCAAGTCTTGGAGTAAAGCTCCCCTTGATGTGACATCCCCCCTAAGAGGGACAAACTAACCTTGGGTTTTGTCGTTGAAGACTTCATGTAGGTGTTTTAGTAGTGGATGCTCGTAGTTGATGAAGATCATCTTGAGTTGGGAGATGTCCTTTTTGTTTTGTACTCTTCTCATCTACATGGGTTAGTCCCACAGAAGGAACAAATACAAGGATATCTATGGACATGGAGTGAAACGCATGTAATATGACGTCCACTCATTCATTAATTACCTTGTCCCTTGCTTACCTATGAGGGAATATGTGAATCCTTCAACTATTGTTTAAAGTTGGAGCTGATTGCAAATAGTTCTTGCCAAAAAATGAATGTGAGTGACTTGTGTTGGCAGAGTCACCCCTCAAGAACTTGTCTAGTTCTTATTCTTGGGGACCCACATCAACTTGATGGGGATCCTTGGAGTTGAAGTAGCGCTTGATGAAGTAGAGCTTGTAGTGTCCTTGGGAACCCACTTGACCATGTCTTGGGATTCATCTTTGAATGAGTCAATCTATTCTTGAAGATTTTCCTTGCGCTTGAGCTTGTGGCCTTGTGGTGGAAGGTCATCTTGGGCATTTGTTACCTTGGGGAGAGTAGGGTCATACTTCTCCTTTTGGGGAACAATCTTTGTCTTGGGGTAATTACCTTCTTCACATTCAACTCCATTGGTGTTGAAATATCCAATGTCGTGGTTCTTCTGGTGCCATCCTTTCTTGCGTACAATCTCCTCAAATTGCTTACCTATGACAAGACTCTTGTAGACACCTTTTTCTATAATTCCTTTCAATAAATCGTTTTCTTGCTCAAGTGTAACTTGGCTAAGAGAATCATTAGTGAATCAATTGTCGGGTTCTATCGTAGGTGCATCGCATGAAACTTAAAATTTTCCTACGCGTTGAACATCCAAGAACATGCTACAGAGATGGAACACTGATTGTTACCACTAGACGCACAGTGTTGTGCAACAGAAGTAAATTTATGGCGGCGCATTCATGTGGTATGTCTCCTCCTTGTCCGATCTCCCACGAACATCTGATCCGATCTCCCTCGAACAGCCGGTCACCAGATCCCACGTATAGGTTCGCTGGAGCGGCGCAAGTGCACCGCCTCTAACGGTATCCGCACATGTAGGAGGAACACTATGCAGCGGGCTGCTAGGTCCGGTCACAAAGTCGACGGTGGTGAGTGGAGGTGGCTAGTTGCAACTCATGCAAAGCCCTATTGACAGCACCGAAGTGATCAACCAAATGGGTGTGTGATACATCTCCAACATATCTATAATTTATGAAGTATTCATGCCATGTTTACAATATTCTATATGATTTTGGTATGATTTTATTAGAACTAACCCGGACTGATGTTGTTTTCAGCAAAACTACTGTGGTGGTGTTTTTGTGCAGAAATAAAAGTTCTCAGAATGAGCTGAAACTTTACGGAGAATATTTTTGGAAAATATAAAAAATACTAGAGCGAAGAGTCATCGGAGAGGAAGGACGAGGAAGCCACAAGCCACAGGGGCGTGCCCACCCCCCTAGGGCGCGCCCCTGGCTTGTGACTTCCTCGTGGACCCTGTAGACTTGTTTCCGCCGCCACAAACTCTTATAAATATAGAAACCCCCAAACAGAAACCTAGATCGGGGAGTTCCTCCGCCGCAAGCTTCCATAGCCACACAAAAAACAATCGGGAGCCTATTTCGGCACCCTGTCGGAGGGGGAAACCATCATCGGAGGCCATCTTCATCATCCCAGCGATCTCCATGACGAGGAGGGAGTAGTTCACCCTCGGGGCTGAGGGTATGTACCAGTAGCTATGTGTTTGATCTCTCTCTCTCTCTTTTGTTCTTGAGATGGCATGATCTTGATGTACCACGAGCTTTCTTAATATAGATGAATCATATGGAGTGTTTCCCCTCTCTATCTAGTTGTGAAGAATTGACTTTTCCCTTTGAAGTTTACTTATCGGATTGAGTCTTTAAGGATTTGAGAACACTTGATGTATGTCTTGCGATGGGATATCTGTGGTGACAATGGGATGTTCTATTGATACACTTGATGTATGTTTTGGTGATCAACTTGCGGGTTCCTTGACCTTGGGAATCTATGCATAGGGGTTGCCACATGTTTTCGTCTTGACATTCTGGTAGAAACTTTGGGCACTCTTTGAAGTTCTTTGTGTTGGATTGAACATGATGAATATAAAATTATGTGATGCATATCGTATAATCAAGCCCATGGGTACTCGAGGTGACATTGGGGTATCTAGGTGAAACTAGGGTTTTGGGTTGATGTGTATCTTAAGGTGTTATTTTAGTCTGAACTCTAGGGCTGTTCGTGACACTTATAGGGATAGCTCATAAGATTGATCGGAAAAGATAACTTTGAGGTGGTTTCGTACCCTAAAATAATTTCTTCGCTAGTTCTCCGCTATTTGTGACTTTGGAGTGAACTCTTTGTCGCACGTGAGGGATTTACATATGATTCAACTATGTTAGTATTGTTGAGAGAACTTGTACTAGTGAAAGTATGAACCCTAGGCCTTGTTTCTAAGCATTGCAATACCGTTTTTTCTCACTTTTTTTACTTGCTACCTTGCTGTTTTTATATTTTCAGATTACAAAAACCTATATCTACCATCCATATTGCACTTGTATCACCATATCTTCGCCGAACTAGTGCACCTATACAATTTACCATTGTATTGGGTGTGTTGGGGACACAAGAGACTCTTTGTTATTTGGTTGCAGGGTTGTTTTAGAGAGACCATCTTCATCCTACGTCTCCCACGGATTGATAAACCTTAGGTCATCCACTTGAGGGAAATTTTCTACTGTCCTACAAAACTCTACGCTTGGAGGCCCAACACGAGTCTACAAGAAGATGGTTTCGTAGTAGACATCAAGCTCTTTTCTGGCGTCGTTGCCGAGGGCTAGGTAAGCGGCACTCACATCCCTTCAACGAAGCTCTTCTAGTGCCGTTGCCGGGGAGGTGAGCGCTTGAAGGTATATATTTAGATCTTGCAATTGAATCTTTTAGTTTCTTGTTTTATCACTAGTTTAGTCTATAAAATAAAACTAAAAAATGGAATTGAGGTTGCCTCATATGCTTCATCTTTTTAAGGTCTTTCATGAAAATGATGGAAAGGAAAATTGTGCTCAAGTGTTAGAAGAAGAAGTTATTAGAATGTTTTAAACTAAATCTTTGAGTGATGAGCATGATTTCAATGTTGTTAGTATGAATTATTTGAATATCCATAGTACTAATGATGATTGCACTAGTCATGACAAAAAGATTTCTTATAAGCATGTCAAATTTTGTGGAGTGCATAGAGTTTGTGAAGACATGCCTAAAAGGGAAGATAGATTTTGTAAGAGGCATAAGTATTTAGAAACTAAATGGTTGCAAGAGAGGCTATATGTTTGTGCTGAAAGACTTAATATTTCTCGCCGTCCTTGTGAACTTTGCAATGAAAGTGGTCATTTTAATTTCCAATGTGAATTATTTCATGATCAAATTGTGTCCAAAAAATGTGATAACCTCATTACCCTTCAGCATCATAATGAACTTAGTCTATTTTTGGGGTATGAAGAAATGAAACATAAAACTAAGGATATTCCAGCTTGGGTTCTCATGAAAATGATTGATTTTGATCTAAATGAAATCTATATGTATTGCGTGGTAAATTGCATTGAGAATCCTTATATTGCCAATTACGTAAAGAAGAGAAAACAAATAGAAGATGAAGATAATACTAATGAAGGGGAAGAGGTTTCCCAATATCCTACTATTTTCTCTTATGATGAATCAGTCAACGAGGAGGAGCTTTTTATTCAACCAACCTCTTCAAAAATAAGCTTGGAGGAATTAATAAACCCACACATAATGTGGTGGAGAAGAAGAAAAGAAGGAAAAGTAAAGGTAAAGAGGTATCTCTCCTAAATAATAATACCCTTTATAATCTTGAAAATCTTTTTGGCACCAACTTAGAAAATTGTGATGATAATAATTGTTATACGATTGGTGCTATTCATACTATTAATGATGAGAGTGATTATGCTTATGTTATGCAAAGCCACAAGCTTGGGGATGATATGTTTAATGGGGATGATAATTATAGTCCCCCAAGTTTTGATATGCAAATTTATTATGATGATAGCATACCCCCTATTTATGATGATTGCAATATTTATGAAAGTGGATTTGGAAGAGTGTCAACTTTAGATAATAATTATCCCACTATTTTGGAGGGTTTTTAATATTATTATAAAGATAAAAGTGGATTTGGAGAGGTCATGACTTTATTTATTAATGATTCCACTATTTCGGAAGAGGTTTCACTTGACTATGATGAGAACAAAGTTGCTATTATGATGATTATTGTGATGATACTTATGTTATAAAAAGTAGTGATAATTATTGTCATAATTTTGAATATCCTTTTACTGAACATTACTCTTTTAATGTGGAAACAATTCTTAGTGTTCAAGTTTCATATGATACTCCCACTATTATGAATAAGAAGAAAATTGCTTATGTGGTGAGTAGTAAAATTTCTATGCTTGTAGATCGTGAAAAGAATGCTTTATGTTCTGGTTATATTGTAGAATTCCTTCATGATTCTACTGAAAATTATTATGATGGAGTAACATATGCTTGTAGGAATTGTAGTAATATCAAGTTTCCTCTCTATGTGTTCAAAGTTTTGAAGTTATGCTTCTTTTGCCTTCCTATGCTAGTTGATTCTTGTTCGCATAAGTTGTTTGCTCACAAAATCCCTACGAATAGGAAGTGGGTTAGACTTAAATGTGCTTGTCATGATATTCATGATGATCTTTTCCAAGTTTCAATTATTATTCCTATGTGAGCATCATTGAAATCATCATGTCTAGCTAAAAGGCATTAAAGAAAAGCGCTTGTTGGTAGACAACCCAATATTTATCCTTACTGTTTTGGTGTTTTAACATGATTAATATACTGTAGTAATCATGTTTTATAGCTTTTGTTTCAATAAAGTGCCAAGTAAAGCCTTTGGGATAGTGTGGATGATAGTTGACTTGATTTTGTGCAAAAACAAAAACTTTTGCTCTTAGTCCAGGAATTTTGTAGATTCACTAGAACATGCTTTTTATCTGAATTTTTTACAAATGATTTATATACAAATTTCCTAGATTTTCCTAATTGTTTAGAATTTTTATAGGCAGGGAAGTATGGCTAAACTACAGATATTCACAGATTGTTCTGTTTTAGACAGATTCTGTTTTGCATGCATAGTTTGCTTGTTTTAGTGATGCCATAGCTTATATTCAGTGATATAAATTATGGAAATGATAGAATACAGTAGGTATAATGTGGGAACAATTATGAATTTTTTATTGATAGTACCGAAGTGAATGATCTATCTTTATTATACTAACCCATCTCACGAAGTTCCGTTAAGTTTTGTGTGATTGAAGTTTTCAAGTTTTGGCTGAGACACCGATATGAGGAGAACAAGGAGTGACAAGAACCTAAGCTTGGGGATGCCCAAGGCACCCCCAAGGTATTATCCAAGGAAGAATCAAGCGCCTAAGCTTGGGGATGCCCCAGAAGGCATCCCCTCTTTCGTCTTCAACACTATCGGTATATCTTACTTCGAGCTATATTTTTATTCGTCACATAATATGAGTTTTGCTTGGAGCGTCATTTTATTTTGTTTTTATATGTTAGGTGTTATTTATAATCTTGTTTTTCAATAAAAAGTTCCAAGAATTTGTGACAGCCCAAGTGCTGCCCTGTCATTTATGGCCATGTAACCTATGTGGACCCATGTGTCATGTGATGAATGAATTGAGTTTGCTCATTTTCCATGTCATGCATCATGCATCATGTCATCTCATCATCATGTCATGCATAATATCTTGTGGTGTGCTCCCATGTGATCTTGTCGTGAGGTGTGAGAAGTTCTTGTGTGATTGTGGTTGTGTGCATGTGTGGGCTTCAACTCCTCTCCTCTCCCTTATTTTCAAATCTTAACCTAAGCCTTTTATTAATTTTGTTTTTCTTCAATAGAATTAACTTGATCTATAAATCTGTTAAAAATGTTCAAGTTGTAGGAAATATTATTTTGAGTTTGTGTGTGTTGCTCTCTGTGATGTTTGGACTTGGGCTCATGGGGTTTTGTTAAATAGCAGGGGTTGTTCATATTTAAAAGTATTTAATTTCTTTGTTCCAAAAATCATCTCTTCATTTTATTTAAATGGGGCATATTATTTTCAAAGTCAAAGTATTTTTGTTTTACACAAAACCCCTTTCTTTTCCTCTGAGGGCATTTTCTTGTTTTAATCTTATTCTTAAAGAGCAAACCTCTATTTTTTTCTATGAGTGAGAGAGAGAAGCTGGGCCTTTTTCCCTCACCGCGATCCAGCTAACCTCTATTTTGTGAGGATGAAGTTTTTGAGAATAGGTGAAACCATGATATGAGAGGATTGAACGAGATACAAAAGCTCAAGCTTGGGGATGCCCAATGCACCCCAACTAAATATTTCAAGAAGTCTCAAGCATCTAAGCTTGGGTATGCTACGCATCCCACCTTTCTTCATCAACAATTACCGGTTAGCCTATGTTGAGCATAAATTTGTATTCGTTCACATGATACTTGCTAATCTTGGAGTGCTATTTTTCTTTCTCTCTCTCTGTTTAATAAAATGCTTAAGATCTGAAAATATTCATTGAGGGATAGAGATTCCTCACACAGCTAATGTTTGACTACTCGTTGATCTTCGGTTATATCTTTTGTGAGTAGCTTGTCATTTCCTCTCATGCTTCACTTATACCTTTTTGAGGGATGAAAACTTTTATGCTCATGTGCTTCATTTAAAACTGTTTGAGCTTGTCAAAAAGTAATAGCAACATATGAAACTAGTCCCAAAGTGATAGATATCCAAGGAGAATATAATAAAACTTTCATGAAGATCATTGGACAAATTAAACTTGATTCTTTGTAATAGTTTTGAAACATGATGATAGTAATATGTGAGTCATGTTAGTGAGTAATTATGCTTTAGTAGGAATATTGGTGTTAAGGTTTGTGATTCCCTATGCAAGTACAAAAGTCAATAGTTATGCAATGAAGTTACATCCTACTTTTGGTGTATTATTCGATGTTAGTTATGATCCAATGCTCACTCATGTGATTTTTTGTTCCTTGGTTTGGTTGCTTCCCAATCTATTTGCTAGCCTTCATTTGTACTAAGTAGAAATACTACTTGTGCATATAAAATGCTTAAACCAAGTTTTGCCTTATGAGTCCACCATACCTACCTATATGCGGTATTTCCATGCCGTTCGAAGCAAATTTGTTTGTGCCATCTCTAAATTTTCAAAATAAATTTTCTCTTCTATGTGCCCATACCGCTCATGAAACGGTGGGGAGTATCCAATATTTTTCCATGCTAGGTGTGTTATTCTCACGATATGTGTTGATTCACTATCATTCACGAGAAAGTGGCTGGTATTCAGGATGCCCAGTCCCATGCTCAAAAATATAAACAAAAAATAATGAAACAAAACTCCCCCAGGATTGTTGTTTGTATGGACGGTACCCGTGGATTTGGCTCGCCGTGGAATGTGATTGATCGGTGGAGGGGGAGTAAAAACTTTACCATTCTGTTTGGGAACGGCCTATAATGTATCTAGCATGGAAAGTATTGTGAGGTACTTTTTTGTTTTCATTGATAGGAAAAGCATGCCACGCAAAATATTTTTCTCTCTCAATTTAAACCTTGAGCTCTGGCACCTCTACAAATCCCTACTTCCCTCTGCGAAGGGCCTATTAAAAGTGCGTTATGTCGGCTAGAGGGGGGTGAATAGGCGATTTTTACAAACTGATCATTTGAAGAATTTCAACTTTGAGGAATTTGAAATGTGATGAATAACTAGCAGTGGAATAAGTACTCAAGTTCATGAGGTGCATAGTAACAGCATAATCATCATGATTAAATGAAACATGCACAAATAGAGAGTAGCTTGATACAGGATATTCACATATTCATCAGGTTCACCTTCACTTGATTCAGATGAGGAATGATGTTTGTGTACCTTTGAGCCTTTTGCCATAAAGCAATAGGTGGGAGCATAATCATCATTGCTGACGTCAGAGTCGTTGGAGTGGTCATATTCTTCATTGTTGAAGATGGACTTGCTGACGAAATCAGTAGCGAGAGCAAGGCTAGCGACACCAGATTCTGATTCCTCCTCAGATTCTTCCTCTTCTTCAGATTCTTCCTCAGAATCCATTTCCTTGCCGATGAATGCTCGAGCCTTTCTGGAACCATTCTTCTTGTGCTTTTAGGACTTTGAAGATGAGGACTTTGCAGATGAGGACTTCGAAGATTTCTTCTTTTTCTTCGAGTCATCAGAACTATCACCCTTGTATTTCTTCTTCTTCTTTGAGTCTTTTTCCCAGAGAGGACAATCAGAGATAAAGTGGCCAGGCTTCTTGCAACGATGACATGTTCTCTTTTTGTAATCTTCTGAGGAATCTGATTTCCTCAAGCCACTTTTTGATGACTTTCCAAATCCACCTCATCCTGAAAACTTCTGGAATTTCCTCACAAGCATCGCTAGTTCCTGACTTAGTTCTTCAGGATCACCAAGGCTGCTGTCAGAATCTTCTTCTTCAGATGAGGAAATTTATTTTGCCTTTAGAGCACGAGATCTTCCATAGCTTGGCCCGTAGAGGTCTCTTTTGTCAGCTTGTTGGAATTCATGAGTATTGAGTCTCTCAAGAATATCAGCAGGATCAAGAGCTTTGTAGTCTCCACGTTCTTGTATCATCAACACAAGAGTATCAAATGAGGAATCGAGAGATCGAAGCAGTTTCTTCACCACTTCATGGTCAGTGATATCAGTGGCACCCAGTGCTTGAAGTTCATTTGATATATCAGTCAGGCGATCAAATGTTTGCTGCACATTTTCATTGTCAAGCCTCTTGAAGCGGTTGAAGAGATTGGGAAGAACATCAACACGAGAGTCACGTTGAGTGGAAACACCTTCGTTGACTTTGGACAGCCTATCCCAAATAAGCTCAGAAGATTCCAAAGCACTCACTCAACCATACTGTCCTTTGCTCAGATGACCACAGATGATATTCTTCGCTTGAGAGTCGAGTTGCTTGAATCTCTTCACATCAGTAGCAGTAATAGTGGGAGCGACAGAGGGCACACCATTTTCCACAACGTACCAGAGACCGTTGTCAATAGCTTCAAGGTGCATACGCATCTTGTTCTTCCAGTAGGGGTAGTCTGTCCCATCGAAGGTAGGACAGCCCGCGGAAACCTTGATCATACCTGCAGTCGACATAACTAAAACTCCAGGGGGTTAAACCAAAATCACACAGAGCGAGGGAGTACCTGCTCTGATACCAATTGAAAGTGCGTTATATCGGCTAGAGGGGGGTGAATAGGCGATTTTTACAAATTCATCATTTGAGGAATTTCAACTTTGAGGAATTTGAAATGTGATGAATAACTAGCAGCGGAATAAGTACTCAAGTGCATGAGGTGCATAGTAACAGCATAGTCTTCATGATTAAATGAAACATGCACAAATAGAGAGTAGCGTGATACAGGATAAGCAGTGATGAACAAGGTCACTTGAAGAATTTGAGGTGAGGAATTTGTGAAATTCTTCAGTCAAATTCTTCCAACTGTAACAATCAATTTCATCAACAGATATATGAGGAATAGAGGGGTTGAGGAAATAGAACCAGATAGCTTGATGAAGACAATGGTTTGATGACCCAGTTCCAACTGTTGTGATAGTCGTACGTCTGGTTTGGAGCGGCCTGGTATTTAAACCAGAGGACACACAGTCCCAGGACACACAGTCCTTACCGTATTCTCCTTGAGCTAAGGTCACACAGTCCTCGCCCAACACTCGTGGTAAGTCTTCAGGGTAGACTTCCAAAACCCTCACAAACTGGTCACCCGGCGATCCACAATTTACTGCTGGATGCTCTAGACCAAGGTCACTTCGTGGTCCCCAATTGACTGCAGGAGCACTAGACCATGACGCCTAACCGTCTGGAGGATACACAGTCCTCAAAGGTAACAAGCGTCGGTTCCACACAGGAATTTCTTCAGTGATGCTCAATCACTATGGGTTTTTTGGTTTGGTTGTGGGTTTTTCCTCACTAATGATTTTCTCTCAAAGTCCTCAGAGGATGGGTTGCTCTCAAATGACACGTGTCAGTTCTTTCTCGGAGCAGCCAACCAGCTAGTGGTTATGGGGGTCGGCTATTTATAGCCAGTGTGCAACCTGACATGATAAGTCATAAATGCCCCCAATGATATGACCGTTATGTGGGTAAGGGCGATTGGGGACAGCTGGCGCTAAGCACAACAACGGTCGGAATTTCGAACTATGAAAGTCCTCAGCTTATCATAATCCTCACTTGTAGGCAATTCACACTGGCGAAATCCTAACTCCTCAGTCAGATCAATTTCCTTAGAGACCAGAAGACCTTCGTCTCTGTCACTGAAAAACTTGCCTGAACCGTAAGAGATTTCCAAAGGCTTCACTCGAAGGATTGTATGGGTTGAGGATTTTGGAGTTGAGCATCAGTTGGAAATTTTCCTTAGTATTACCTCGACCCCCTTTAACAGTACGGTGTTTCCTATGACTCAAATAAAGGAAATGAAACTACGAAAACAAAGTCTTCATGCTTCATATTCCTCATTCATATCTTCAAGGTCACACTGACTTCTTCGTTTTCAAAGTCTTCACCAAAGTCTTCAGCAAAGTCTTCACTTGAAGACATTCATTTTTAGGGGTCAATAATCTCCGAATATATTAAACTCCTCATCGACTTATAGAGCCTGTGAACACTCACAAACACATTAGTGCCTTGACCTATAAGTATTCAATACACCAAAATCACTAAGGGGCACTAGATGCACTAAAAATCTCCCCCTTTTTGGTGATTGATGACAAATAGGTTAAGTTTTCAACGGGGATAAACATATGAAGTGAAAGTAAAAAATTTGAGGAATTTGATTGCAAGATATAGAAGAAATCCCCCTGAAGATGTGCATATTTGAGGAATTTGCTTTGGGCTGCAAATGCACATGGCAGGTTCAAAACATGGAGAACTCCCCCTATATCTTGTAATTCATACACGCATTTGAATATATGAAATAAAGAATTCGAAATGCATGAAGAAAATGGTGTCTGACGAAATTTAGCATGCATGCATTAAGGTAATTGAGGTAATAAACATGCGAGGAAATAGTTCAAAAGTGTCAAACCACCATCGGACTTAAGTTTACAACTCAATAACCAAAAACTTCAGAAGAGCGAGAGTTGCAACTTAAAAAAATAGCCCATATATGTAGACCCGCTTGAAGACTAACTCAAATTTTCTCCCCCTTTGTCATTGAGGACCAAAAGGGAAGAAAAAATGATGACTAACGCCCCATGAGGAATTTCATTTTGTTGGTGAAGAAGGAGCACCAGCGTTGTCGGGGTTGATTGTTGATGCAGGTCCAGCAACAGTATCATCAATGTCTTCATCTTCCTCGCGCTCGCGAGATGAAGAATAGGAACTAGTGACCATCAGAGGAACTTGGACTTTCTTGAACTTCTTCTGAGGACAGCGAGCAAAGTCTGAATATTCTTCAAAGTTCAGCTCATCCAATTCTTCTGAAGACATGATGTGATTTAGCACAGCCCAAGAGCGCTTGAGGTTTTCATGAGCATAGTAGTGGTTCCTCTTGACAGTGTTCTACGTCACAGTCATATTCTGCACAATATACCCAAGTTGACGCTTGACCCACTTGTGATTTCGATCGACTTTCTGATGAAGACTTAAGAGAAGCTCACGATCAGTCATCACACGAGGAGCAGTTGCATGAGGCTTTTGTGCAGAGGTTTTAGCAGAGGAGTCATGTGTTGCAGAGTCATCATTGGTGGAGTAGGATGCTACTTGACGAAATTGACCATCCAATGGACGAGTGCCTTGATCAATCACATCCTTGCCTTTTCCTTCATCAATTGTGCTTTTGAGGACTTCAATCGGGGGCAAAAAACTGAAATGATTTTGGAAGTCAGCCTCAAAGTGCATTGAAGACTTTGTTCTGAGGAAATGCATAATCCAGGGAGCAAATGGCTTCAACTCAAATGGTGACATAGCAGCATCGGCCAGAGTCCTCATGAAGAAATCGTGAAAATTTATGGGAATCCCATGAATGATGTTGAAAAGCATATTCTTCATGATTCCTTCAACTTCTTCTTCTTCAGAGTTGTGCCCTTTTTGAGGACATAGGGTGTGAGTGAGGATGCGATAGACTGTTCTTGGTACATACAGCAAATCCTTCACAAGAAAGGTTGTCCTTTGAGGCTTTCCAGACGCTAATTTCTTCATCATCACATTCATCATCTGATTTGGCAGTGGTGGATCATTGAACAGGCAGCGGGCTTCGTCTGAAGGAATCGGAACTGGGACAGACTGAAGCAATTCACAAGAGCTTGCAGTGAAATGAGTTGTTCCGGTCATCCAGTCCAAGACCCAGGAGTTGATGTCTGAGGAATTTCCACTAATGTATAGAGTGGCATAGAATTGAAGAATCAACTCCTTGTTCCAGTCACAGACATCTACGCATAAGGGAAGAAGCCCAGCATCATGAAGAACTTGGAGCACCAGCGTGAATGATGGAATTGACTCCATGTCCACATGAGGAATGTTGTGGTGCTCGAAGATTTTCTTCTTGTCACATAGAACAGTGGCATAGTAGTTCATTTGAGTAGGAGTCCAGAACCTTGTGCGACCAGTTCGAGCAGAATCATACGGATTTGGCCCTCTGAAGAACATGTGTTCATTGAAGAAATTTGTCCTGAGGAATTTGGGGCGGACCGAACCTTTAAATGGCATTCGTTGCTTAGGTTGAAGATTTGGTCGATTGCGCCCTTTGATCTCAGTTGGCATGGGAGGAACTGCAGACTGATTGATTTGTAGGACAGGTTCCTCAGTAGTGGCTGGAGCATCAATTTCCTCAGCTGTTGCAGCTGGAATTTGTTCTGGGTCTGGAAGATACAGGTGTTCAGAATCTTTAGGTATTTCCTCAGTTTGTGCAGGTGACTGAGGAAGTAGCATCAGAGGAGTTGCCAAAGGTGAGTTGGGGTGTGCAGATTCCCAATATTCATCATTGATGACAGGAGTAGTGTCACCAATGTCAACTTCCTCATCATTTTCTTCAGCGCCAGCAGTTAGCAGAAGCTGGGGCGATGATACCTTGGGAGTTGATGCAGTGTCATCAATGACAATTTCCTCACCAAGAGGCTCTGAGGAAGCAGCCGAATGATTTTCTTCTTCGTGAGGAATGTCATATGCTTCTCCAGTTGGCACAATAGCATAGGTTGGTGCCGAGGAAATTGGAGTTGCATCAAGAGGTGTAGCTGAGGAACTTGTCAAAGTTTTCAACTTCTTCAACACAGGGGCTCTAGAAGTTGATGATTTTCTTTTGAGGGGATTTTCCTCAGCATGAGTTGTTTCTTCAGGAACGACTGATGCAGCCGCCCTGGGTGGTTCAGTTTCTTGAGGCACAGTGGATTCTACACGTGGCCTATCAGATTCTTCAGGCACAACATTGCGGGTTGTCCTGGCAAGTTCATCAGTGGTCTGAGTTTCCTCAGCAGCACTGGCAGATGCTTTTGATGCAAAAGCTCTTTCTTTAGCAGTTTCTTCAGGCTGAGCATTTTCATCAGCAACCTGAGGAATTTCATATTCAGTCTGAGCATTTTCTTCAGACTGAGTCTTTTGTGGTTGCGATCGAGCTGCAACCCTGGTGTTGTGATCCTTTACAGCTGCATTAGCAGCCTTGACGAGTCTAACCTTGGTGCCCTGCCATTCAGCATCATATCTTTGTTGATCCATAGAGAGAGTGCGAATCTCGGACAGAATTGTGACCAGTTGATTTGGGGTCAAGTTCATCACATTTTCGCGCAGAAACTTTTCTTTGCGAGTCTTGTTCCTCTTAGCTCTCTGAGCTTGCTCTCTTTTCCATTGTTCTTCAGAGATGAAGTGGGTGAGGACATGATCCACTTCAGGAGGCAGATTTAGTGAGGAAAGTGGAGTGCTTGGGTCCTCATGCCATATATCAATGAAATTTAGGATCATCTTGGGATCCAGTATGAGAGGAAGAGAGCTACCCTTTGCTTTAGCAACCTTGTGCTGACTCTGTCTGATGATTTCTACCAATTCCTCATCATCAGCATCATCAGCATCATCATCATTATCCTCTGAAGAATCTGAGGGGACTGTAACCAGAGCCTTGCTGGTGTGAGAGCTTGGTCTTTGACCACGTCCAGTTGTCTTCTTCAGTTTAAGTGCAAAGGGACTGGTTGAAGACTTTGCTGTAGTGGAGGGGCTTGCAGCGAGCTTCGGCACTAACACGAAACCATCAGTCCTTTTGCTTGTTGCCAGATGCATTGGAGTTGAGGACTTTTTGACAGTTGCAGATGACTGAGCAGCAACAGTTCCAGGAGCTGAAGGTTTTCTGGGCTGAGGCCTTTGACCTTGAGGAATTTGCACTGAAGATTTTGAAGAGTCAATTTTCAGAGCAGATTTCTTTAACATCTTCTTCGGTGCACTAGCAGAAGCTCCAGCAGAGGCAGCAGCAGCAGAATCCTCGTTGAATTTCTTCACAGCCTCTTTGGCTTTCCTCGCCAATTTGGCTTGTTGCTTTTTCCCACATGGCAGGAAAGTCCTCACCAGTTTTGATGCTAGAAGGATCAGCAATTTGGTTAGGAGCTAGACGAGGCATGCTGCAAGGTGGTTTCACAGCGAATTTCATCATGTATTTTGGAGTTACATAATGATATTCTCTCCATTCTTTGGCCCATCTCCTCTCAATCTTTTGCAGACGAATCTTTCTCTGCTTGGTCGTCTCTTTTCCATGAGTTTCTTCGTCAGGTGTGCAATATTCATCATATAGATCTTCAGGGATCTCAAATGCAGTGTGCACATTTGGCTTTTTCCCTCCTTTCTGAGGTTTCTTTCCATCAGACATTTTCTTCACTTGAGGAATATGAACTCTTGAAGATTCTGAAGAGGTACATGGTTTTTCTTCAAGTAGCGCTGCAAATGAGTTAAGTTAATGAGAACCTAGTGATTCATCAGCGGACATGTTGTACCTGTGAATAGAGTATAGGTGCGAAGAATTTGAAGAGGTCATATGCGTTCTCAGAAATTTTAAGAGAGATAGGTGCGAGGAATTTGACCATGGATGTCTTGAGGATTTTTACTAAGTGTTCTTATCCTCAAGTTCCAGAGTTGTGCAAATTTGGAATTCGCACAATTGAGGAATCTTGAAGAAAGTCATTGCTTAGGAAAAAACATCAAGTATCAGGTATGAGGAGATGAAGGTGCTTGTGTATTTGATTTATAACGTTTAAACACATATTTGAGGAATAGTAGTTGTAGTTGAGGATCAAACATGGGTAGTAAAAATAAACTTTAATTACCCTGGTGAAGAACATGACGAACACAGAGATGAAATGAGGAGGTTCGTCCGTTCAGATCTCCCACGCCCTAGCTTGGCAGAAGGAGACAGCTACAGTGGCGGCAGGATGAAGATTTCCGCGGCCGATGCGAGTATGGCGACGACAAGGTTGAGGCAGTGAAGCTCTTCCTCACCGGCGACGATGACTTTAGCGGTGGCACTTGGATGGAGCTCGGGAGAGAGATGAGATGCGGAGTAACCGAGCACAGTAGTTGGGAACGGGGCATTTATAGAGGAAGTAAAAATGGATCCTCCCGAAGATTTTGGATAGGATTGCCCCTGACCCTTGCTCTCCACGCGACAGGTGTCACCCACGATCTGGGTAGTGAAGATTGTGGAGGATCGTGGGTTATCCAGGCGCGGGAATCGGAATAGTTTGAGCGGGAACCGCCGAAAATTTTGGTAGTGAAGATTTCAAAGTTTTTGTTCGCAAATTCTTCAGCTGTCAAGGACACGGTGAAGACTTTGAACAAGTTTCAAAGTAGAACGCATATGAGGAATTTGTGAACAGACTGGGTTGAGTTTAGCATAGACGGGAAAAGGGTCCGATCACATTCACTTAGATGAAAATCAACTTGAAGAATTAGCAATAAGTGAATTCTGTTGAGGACATTGAAAAACTCAAAAGTATATATGAGTCTCAAAAGTTTTGAAGAATTTGAAAAGTTGATGAATTTGAAAAACTTGTGGAATTTGCAAATTTGAGGAATTTGATCATTTGAAGAATTTGCAACAGTACTCAATTTTGAAGAACTTCAACTTTTGGTTGCTGGCTTAACCCACCGTATAAGAATGATGATTTCAGACACCGCTTACAATTGTCGTAGAGTTCTGAGAATCAAATTCTTCGTTAATTTCTTCACACTTAGAGAGTTATTCTTCATTGATTGAAGAAAAACATTACTTCGTGTGTTGTACATCTAAGTCATCAATTTTGCATACGTGTTAGGATGTGTGTTCTTCATCAAAGTACATTCGAAGATTCTAAGATATTTAGCTCACACCGCAACTTGCAAAATCTCTTTTCATCCAAGGGCTTTGTGAAGATATCTGCCAGTTGTTCTCCGGTAGGAATGTGATTGATGGAGATGTCGCCCTTGAGTACATGATCTCGAAGAAAGTGATGACGAATCTGGATGTGCTTGGTCTTGGAGTGTTGAACAGGATTGTACGCAATCTTGATGGCACTCTCGTTGTTGCAGAAAAGAGGCACATTCTTCAGCTTGATTCCGTAGTCCTTGAGGGTTTGCTTCATCCATAGTAACTGAGCACAACATGAGCCAGCAGCAATGTGCTCAGCTTCTCCAGTAGAGAGTGAAACACAGTTCTGCTTCTTCGAGGACCAGCAGACTAAGGATCGTTCGAGGAAATGACATGTGCCTGAGGTTGACTTGCGATCACGCGATCTCCAGCATAGTCAGCACCAGAGTATCCGACGAGATGAAGATTTGAGCCCTTGGGATACCACAATCCAAGTGTTGGTGTGTGAGCTAAGTATCGAAGAATGTGTTTCACAGCCTTATGGTGTGATTCCTTCGGAGTTGCTTGGAATCGAGCACACATACAGACACTTAGCATTATATCAGGCCTAGATGCATATAGGTACAATAAGGAGCCAATCATGGAGCGGTATACCTTCTGATCGAAATCTTTACCATTTTCATCAGTGCAGAGATGGCCTTTTGAAGGCATTGGAGTTTTGATGCCTTTGCAATCTTGCATGTCGAATTTCCTCAGAACATCTTTGAGGTATTTCTCTTGTGAGATGAAGATGCCATTGTCTTGCTGACGGATTTGAAGACCTAAGAAGAATTTCAACTCTCCCATCATAGACATTTGATATTCTTCACTCGTCATATAGGCAAATTCATCACTATAACGTTTGCCAGTACATCCAAAGATAATATCATCAACATATATTTGGCATATGAACAGTTCATTGTCATAGGATTTTGTGAAAATAGTAGAGTCGAGTGAACCGGGTTTGAAGCCTTTCTTCATGAGGAATTCCTTCAGAGTGTCGTACCACGCCCGAGGGGCCTGCTTGAGGCCATAGCGGGCCTTGTTCAGTCTGAAGACTTTGTCAGGATGCTTAGGATCTTCAAAACCTGGGGGTTGAGCAACATATACTTCTTCCTCAATCTTACCATTGAGGAATGCACTTTTCACATCCATTTGATATAAGATGATATTAGGATGGTTAGCGTAAGCCAGTAATATGCGAATAGCTTCAAGTCTAGCAACAGGTGCAAAAGTTTCATCAAAGTCAATTCCCTCAACCTGTGTATAGCCTTGAGCTACAAGTCGAGCCTTATTCCTCACCACAAGACCATTTTCATCTTGCTTGTTGCGGTAGATCCACTTGGTGCCTATGATGTTATGTTTGCGAGGATCTGGCCGCTTGACAAGTTCCCACACGTTGTTGAGCTTGAATTGATGCAATTCCTCTTGCATGGCTTGAATCCATTCGGGCTCCTTGAATGATTCATCAACTTTGGTGGGCTATAAGATAGAGACAAAGGCAAAGTGCCCACAAAAGTTAGTTAGATGTGAAGCTTTTGAGCGTGTGAGAGGACCTGGTGCATTGATGTCATTGATGATTTTGTCAATCTGCACTTCATTTGCTACTCTTGGATGAGCAGGTTGACGAGGCTGAGGTATTTCATCAGCACCATTTTCTTCAGGCATATCAGCATGAGAGTCTTCATTTGTTGAAATGATTTCCTTAGTGGGTATGACATCTTCAGTTGCCTTTAGCTTGATGGATTCCTCAGGAGATTGTTCATCTAACACAGAAGGCAGGTGCTCTCTTTGCGAGCCATTAGTTTCATTGAACCGCACATCTACAGTTTCAACAACCTTGTGATGGTAGGTGTTGAAGACTTTGTAGGTGTGCGAGTCCTTTCCATAACCAAGCATAAAACCTTCATGTGCTTTCGGTGCAAACTTAGAACTGTGGTGAGGATCTCTGATCCAGCATTTTGCACCGAAGACTTTGAGATAACTTACATTGGGTTTCTTGCCTGTCCTGAGCTCATATGAAGTTTTCTTGAGAAATTTGTGAAGATATACCCTGTTGATGATGTGTATCAATTGCTTCAGGCCAGAAGTGACGAGGGGTTTTGTATTCGTCAAGCATGGTTCGAGCCATCTCAACAAGAGTCCTGTTCTTGCGCTCCACGATGTCATTCTGCTGAGGAGTGTAAGGAGCAGATAGCTCATGAGTAATACCAAGTTCATCAATATATTCATCAAGGTTAGTGTTCTTGAATTCAGTCCCATTATCACTCCTGATATGTTTGATCTTGACACCAAAGTTGGTGGTGGCCCTTGAAGCAAACCGTCTGAAGATATCCTGCACTTCATTTTTGTACAGAATGATATGCACCCACGTGTAACGAGAGTAATCATCAGCAATGACAAATCCATACAAACTTGAAGAATTTGTTAGTACGGAGTAGTGAGTGGGACCAAAGAGATCCATATGAAGCAATTCAAAAGGTCGTGTAGTGGTCATGATTGTCTTTGAGGGATGCTTGGATCTGGTCATTTTCCCAGATTCACATGCACCACAAAGGTGGTCCTTGAGGAATTTGACACACTCGATGCCAATGACGTGCTTTTTCTTCACAAGTGTGTGCAGATTCCTCATACCAGCATGTCCAAGTCGTCGATCCCACAGCCGACCTTCTGAAGACTTTGCAAGTAAGCAAGTGGCAGGTTGAGGACCTATAGAGAAATCAACAATATACAGGTCTCCTCTCCTAAAGCCTTCGAAGACTTTGGAATTGTTAGATTCCATGATGACAACACAATGATATTTTCCAAATATGACAACCATATCAAGATCACAAAGCATTGAGACAGACATAAGATTGAACCCGAGGGATTCAACAAGCATCACCTTGTCCATGGTTCTGTCTTTTGAGATAGAAACCTTACCAAGTCCCAATACCTTGCTTTTTCCTTTGTCTACGTAGGTGATATGCTTCAGAGGAGATGGAGTGAGTGGCAAATTCATCAGTAGATTCTTGTCACCCGTCATGTGGTTTGTGCATCCACTATAGAGAACCCACTTAGTAGCTTTTAAATTATCATCCTGCAAATGAATTAGTATAACTTACGAACTCATATGCTTCAGAGTGAAGAATATGATATCAATTTCATCAAACAGAATTTGATCACACAAGATAGTAAGCAAGTAGAGTGAGGACGTGAGAAATGAAGAATTCATTTCATCATGGTTAACTTGCGTCCTTTCAAGCATTTCCTCAGGTCTCTAGCAAATTCATCAGATGTTCAAATTCATCTAGAGACCTGACCCTGCATAAGATGTCAGTTTGTTTTCTTCACCACCCACATTTGGAGGGGTGGCAAAGAATTCATCATTCTACGAGCACCATGTGAGAAGGGAGGCATTGAAGCAAGTGCGCTTCGTTTCACAGGGGGAGGGTTAGAGTATTCAAATGAATAAGCAGAGAAATTCTTCGAGGACTTATGAATATAATGGTTTGAAGAATAATGCACATATTCATAACTCTTAGGTTTTCCCTACGAAACAGAGGCATTAGCACGAGAATGATGATTTTGACCATTTGAGGAATTTGGTCTGGGGTTCTGATTCTTCATGAGTGGTGTCGTGAGGACATTCACTTGAAGATTTTGTAGGTAGCTCTTGGGAACCCAGATTTTCTTCATTGGAGAACCGTTCCTGCAGTTAGTTCCAACATATCTAGCAAATACTTCACTTGACTTATTTTTGAAGAATCTGTAATTGGAGTCAAGTGACTCAACTGAGGAATATGAAGTTTCACAAGTAAAGCCAAATAAAGTGGATGGATCCCCAGGAGATCCTTTTGCAGCAACCCATGAGGTTTTGGAGTACTACTCAGGTGTCCAGTAGGATCCATCAGCGTTGAGTTTCCTCACAAAGGCAATACCCTCTTTCCTAGGGTTCCTGTTCAGAATCTGCTTTTTGCAGACATCACTAAGGGTTTGATGCCCTTTGAGACTTTTGTATATGCCTATCACATACAATTCCTTCAACCCTGCATTGTCATCAGTGATACTAGTGGTATCCTCAGATGAGGAATTGAAGACCATGGGAATAGTTGAAGAAATTGCAGCAATAGAAGCATTTGAACATTCAGGTGAAGAATTAGCAGTTTCATGTTCGATGCATTTCAAACAAGGTGGAACAAATTCTTCCTGAGCGGTACTGATCTGTTGAGCCAGTAAGGAATCGTTTTCCCTTTGGAGATCCTCATTCGACACCCTCAGCTTTTCAAGATCTTGCTTTCTTTGAAGAAATTCATATGAAAGCTTCTCATGATCGGCTAAGAGGTCGTTATGATGACTCTGAAGGTTATCATACTTTGCCTGAAGACTTTTAAGATCAACAGACAGAGTTTGAGTCTGATCCACTTCATGGTTTAATAGATCATCGCTTTTTTCTAGCATTTTCTGAAGCTTTTCAAGTGCACTTTGTTGCTTAGTGGCAATTTTAACAATTTTGGCATAGCTAGGTTTCACGTATTCATCAGGTTCACCTTCACTTGATTCAGATGAGGAATGATGTGTGTGTACCTTTGAGCCTTTTGCCATAAAGCAATAGGTGGGAGCATAATCATCATTGCTGACGTCAGAGTCGTTGGAGTGGTCATATTCTTCATTGTTGAAGATGGACTTGCTGACGAACGCAGTAGCGAGAGCAAGGCTAGTGACACCAGATTCTGATTCCTCCTCAGATTCTTCCTCTTCTTCAGATTCTTCCTCAGAATCCATTTCCTTGCCGATGAATGCTCGAGCCTTTCTGGAACCATTCTTCTTGTGCTTTTAGGACTTTGAAGATGAGGACTTTGCAGATGAGGACTTCGAAGATTTCTTCTTTTTCTTCGAGTCATCAGAACTATCACCCTTGTATTTCTTCTTCTTCTTTGAGTCTTTTACCCAGAGAGGACAATCAGAGATAAAGTGGCCAGGCTTCTTGCAACGATGACATGTTCTCTTTTTGTAATCTTCTGAGGAATCTGATTTCCTCAAGCCGCTTTTTGATGACTTTCCAAATCCACCTCGTCCTGAAAACTTCTGGAATTTCCTCACAAGCATCGCTAGTTCCTGACTTAGTTCTTCAGGATCACCAAGGCTGCTGTCAGAATCTTCTTCTTCAGATGAGGAAATTTATTTTGCCTTTAGAGCACGAGATCTTCCATAGCTTGGCCCGTAGAGGTCTCTTTTGTCAGCTTGTTGGAATTCATGAGTATTGAGTCTCTCAAGAATATCAGCAGGATCAAGAGCTTTGTAGTCTCCACGTTCTTGTATCATCAACACAAGAGTATCAAATGAGGAATCGAGAGATCGAAGCAGTTTCTTCACCACTTCATGGTCAGTGATATCAGTGGCACCCAGTGCTTGAAGTTCATTTGATATATCAGTCAGGCGATCAAATGTTTGCTGCACATTTTCATTGTCAAGCCTCTTGAAGCGGTTGAAGAGATTGGGAAGAACATCAACACGAGAGTCACGTTGAGTGGAAACACCTTCGTTGACTTTGGACAGCCTATCCCAAATAAGCTCAGAAGATTCCAAAGCACTCACTCAACCATACTGTCCTTTGCTCAGATGACCACAGATGATATTCTTCGCTTGGGAGTCGAGTTGCTTGAATCTCTTCACATCAGTAGCACTAATAGTGGGAGCGACAGAGGGCACACCATTTTCCACAACGTACCAGAGACCGTTGTCAATAGCTTCAAGGTGCATACGCATCTTGTTCTTCCAGTAGGGGTAGTCTGTCCCATCGAAGGTAGGACAGCCCGCGGAAACCTTGATCATACCTACAGTCGACATAACTAAAACTCCAGGGGGTTAAACCAAAATCACACAGAGCGAGGGAGTACCTGCTCTGATACCAATTGAAAGTGCGTTATATCGGCTAGAGGGGGGTGAATAGGCGATTTTTACAAATTCATCATTTGAGGAATTTCAACTTTGAGGAATTTGAAATGTGATGAATAACTAGCAGCAGAATAAGTACTCAAGTGCATGAGGTGCATAGTAACATCATAGTCTTCATGATTAAATGAAACATGCACAAATAGAGAGTAGCGTGATACAGGATAAGCAGTGATGAACAAGGTCACTTGAAGAATTTGAGGTGAGGAATTTGTGAATTTCTTTAGTCAAATTCTTCCAACTGTAACAATCAATCAACAGATATATGAGGAATAGAGGGGTTGAGGAAATAGAACCAGATAGCTTGATGAAGACAATGGTTTGATGACCCAGTTCCAACTGTTGTGATAGTCGTACGTCTGGTTTGGAGCGCCCTGGTATTTAAACCAAAGTACACACAGTCCCAGGACACATAGTCCTTACCGTATTCTCCTTGAGATAAGGTCACACAGTCCTCGCCCAACACTCGTGGTAATTCTTCAGGGTAGACTTCCAAAACCCTCACAAACTGGTCACCCGGCGATCCACAATTTACTGCTGGATGCTCTAGACCAAGGTCACTTCGTGGTCCCCAATTGACTGCAGGAGCACTAGACCATGACGCCTAACCGTCTGGAGGATACACAGTCCTCAAAGGTAACAAGCGTCGGTTCCACACAAGAATTTCTTCAGTGATGCTCAATCACTATGGGTTTTGTGGTTTGGTTGTGGGTTTTTCCTCACTGATGATTTTCTCTCAAAGTCCTCAGAGGATGGGTTGCTCTCAAATGACAAGTGTCAGTTCTTTCTCGGAGCAGCCAACCAGCTAGTGGTTGTGGGGGTCGGCTATTTATAGCCAGGGTGCAACCTGACATGATAAGTCATAAATGCCCCTAATGATATGACCGTTATGCGGGTAAGGGCGATTGGGGACAGCTGGCGCTAAGCACAACAACGGTCGGAATTTCAAACTATGAAAGTCCTCAGCTTATCATAATCCTCACTTGTAGGCAATTCGCACTGGCGAAATCCTAACTCCTCAGTCAGATCAATTTTCCTCAGAGACCAGAAGACCTTCGTCTCTGTCACTGAAAAACTTGCCTGAACCGTAAGAGATTTTCAAAGGCTTCACTCGAAGGATTGTACGGGTTGAGGATTTTGGAGTTGAGCATTAGTTGGAAATTTTCCTTAGTATTACCTGGACCCCCTTTAACAGTACGGTGTTTCCTATGACTCAAATAAAGGAAATGAAACTACGAAAACAAAGTCTACACGCTTCATATTCCTCTTTCATATCTTCAAGGTCACACTGACTTCTTCGTTTTCAAAGTCTTCACCAAAGTCTTCAGCAAAGTCTGCACTTGAAGACATTCATTTTTAGGGGTCAATAATCTCTGAATATATTAAAGTCCTCATAGACTTATAGAGCCTGTGTACACTTACAAACACATTAGTGCCTTAACCTATAATCTTCAATACACCAAAATCACTAAGGGGCACTAGATGCACTAACACCTATCTATTTACTTTATGCAATTTTTATCTTTTCTTTGAGTCTCCAGCTTCTCTTATAAGCACCAACTAGGGGGCACTATGATCGTACTTGAGCATTGGGCATAGCTAATATTTGAGTGTGTTTCATGAATGGATCAATGATTGAGCATGATGAGCTAGGGATAACTTTCTTTAGTGTTGATATTTTGAAAGACATGGTTACCTCTTGACATGCTTGAATATTGAAGTCATTATGTTAAAACTAGACTATTGCTTTGAATCATTTACAAGTCCAAATGTCCATGGTATACAAAGAAGAAAAGAATATGATGAACATGTTGGGTAGCATTCACACTTCATAAATTATTTCTTTTATCATTTACCTACTCGTGGACGAGCGGGAATTAAGCTTGGGGATGCTGATACGTCTCCAACGTATCTATAATTTATGAAGTAACGTATCTATAATTTATGAAGTATTCATGCCATGTTTACAATAATTCTATATGATTTTGGTATGATTTTATTAGAACTAACCCGGACTGACGTTGTTTTCAGCAGAACTACCGTGGTGTTGTTTTTGTGCAGAAATAGAAGTTCTCGGAATGAGCTGAAAATTTACGAAGAATATTTTTGGAAAATATAAAAAATACTAGAGAGAAGAGCCATCAGAGAAGAAGGCTGAGGAAGCCACAAGCCACAGGGGGGCGCCCACCCCCCTAGGGCGCGCCCTTGGCTTGTGACTTCCTCGTGGACCCCCTGGGCTTGTTTCCGCTGCCACAAACTCTTATAAATATAGAAACCCCCAAAAAGAAACCTAGACCAGGGAGTTCTACCATCGCAAGCCTCCAGTGCCACGAAAAACCAATCGGGAGCCCGTTCCGGCACCCTGTCGGAGGGGGAAACCATCACCGGAGGCCATCTTCATCATCCCGGCGGTCTCCATGATGAGGAGGGAGTAGTTCACCCTCGGGGCTGAGGGTATGTACCAGTAGCTATGTGTTTGATCTCTCTCTCTCTCTTGTTCTTGAGATGGCACGATCTTGATGTACCGCGAGCTTTATTAATACAGATGAATGATATGGAGTGTTTCCCCTCTCTATCTAGTTGTGAAGAATTGAGTTTTCCCTTTGAAGTTTACTTATCGGATTGAGTCTTTAAGGATTTGAGAACACTTGATGTATGTCTTATGATGGCATATTTGTGGTGACAATGGGATGTTCTATTGATACACTTGATGTATGTTTTGGTGATCAACTTGCGAATTCCGTGACCTTGGGAATCTATGCATAGGGGTTGGCACATGTTTTCGTCTTGAATTCCCGGTAGAAACTTTGGGGCACTCTGATGTTCTTTGTGTTGGACTGAACAGTATGAATCTGAAATTATGTGATGCATATCCTATAATCAAGCCCACGAGTACTCGAGGTGACATTGGGGTATCTAGGTGACATTAGGGTTTGGGGCTGATGTGTATCTTAAGGCGTTATTTTAGTACAAACTCTAGGGTTGTTCGTGACACTTATAGGGATAGCTCATAAGATTGATCGGAAAAGATAACTTTGAGGTGGTTTCATACCCTACAATAATTTCTTCGTTAGTTCTACGCTATTTCTAAATTTGGAGTGAACTCTTTGTCGCACGTGAGGGATTTACATATGATTCAACTATGTTGGTATTGTTGAGAGAACTTGCACTAGTGAAAGTATGAACCCTAGGCCTTGTTTCTAAGCATTGCAATACCATTTTTTGCTCACTTTTGTTACTTGCTACCTTGCTGCTTTATATTTTCAGATTACAAAAACCTATATCTAGCATCCATATTGGACTTGTATCACCATATCTTCATCGGACTAGTGCACCTATACAATTTACCATTGTATTGGGTGTGTTGGGGACATAAGAGACTCTTTGTTATTTGGTTGCAGGGTTGTTTGAGAGAGACCATCTTCATCCTACGTCTCCCATGGATTGATAAACCTTAGGTCATCCACTTGAGGGAAATTTGCTACTGTCCTATAAAACTCTGCACTTGGAGGCCCAACACGAGTCTACATGAAGAAGGTTGCGTAGTAGACATCAGTGTGCCGCACCTCCACTATATATAGGCATCCGTCGCAGGCTCAACTCTTGGGCCTCATACAGATCCTAAAGACCATGTGTTCCATCCCTTAAGCGTGTGACCCCTTAGGTTCTCATTCACTTGCTCACAAGTCAGATCACATCGGGCTCGACCAGTCGGTAGCAGCCTCTAGCAAAGCGTGTTGACTCCAAGTGTCCGATGAAGCTGGTTATGAAAACCTGTACTTCACACTTCTATTCCCTTTGCCACACGATATATGTTGTCGTGCTCAAGGCGTCATGGTCATCCTTGTTTTAGCACGACCTCTTTGTTGTTCCGGTGAATCCGACCAACACTTCGGATTATCTTGTAATACTCATCGCATGGCCATGCTTATCCAGGTCGGATCACCCAAGGGCCTCAGAGTATATCTCTCATGATCGAGGAGCAAATCCCATCTTGCTCGACCATGAATCGCAGCATGGGTCTAGACAAGCCCTAAACCTACCTTTGTAACTATCCAGTCATAGAGTAGGGTTTGGTCGGCTCAACGCAAGTCTGTCACCATCCCGAGTACATGCGCCAGCTCAGGTCTTAGGGTATAGAACATATGTTGTACTAGAGACTCACAGATGACCTATCGTTGCGTCTCATAGTTGGGTCTGTCCAACTCAGACCTTATCTTGACTCGGATCCGACTACGTCAAATCTGACCAGATCTTTTCGAGTCCATATTATCCGACTAGCATCCAATGCTACATGGTCAGTGAGACCGGACCATCCACCGTTTCATATGCTAGTCTAACAGGCTGCCTGTCCACACAACCCTTTCGACTAGGGACCATTTAGGACAGTCATCATACAATGCATAGTCTCACAAACAAGTCACGTACTTGTTAATACACATCAATGATAATGTCCAAGGACTATCTTTATTCACAAACACATAGGAAATATCATCATACATGATTTCCTCTAGGGCATATAGCCAATAGTCTCCCACTTGCACTAGAGTCAATCCAATAGACATCAAATGCCCATAGCTCTAACGTGCCCCTCATGCTTGGGTTGTGGAAGTGGCTTAGTCAACAGATCCACAACATTTGCATCCATATGAATCTTGCATAAATTAGTATCACCCTTCTCTACGAGCTTTTGAAAGCACATTTTCTCCCTTGGTGGTTTTGGTAATTAATAACAACATATAAGTCATTGAACTACTGCTTTCACCAAGTATATTTCAGGACAAGTTCAATGGTAGGGATGGCTAAAGGATTGTGGAATTACCCCAAGATGCATGGAAATAGGTTGGCCAAGCTTCAAGCAAGAGGACTCTACATTTTACATTTGTGAGAAATCACTTTGAGTCCATAGGAAAGCCAATACTATTAAAAGGGGGTAAAGTTTTGATGGAATATTCTCAAACGTGCACAAGTGACAGTCACCAAAACATCCAAAAACTCTCCAACCAAAGTCTGTCCTAAGCCACATATGCAAAATCGGTGCAACCAACATTCCTATCCTATCCCAGTGCCACCGATTCTAAACCCTAGACAGACTCAGCCAAACCCTAATACTTCGGTGTAGCCGAAACTTCACTCGGTGCCACCGAGTTGGGTTGCCAAGTTTCTGTTATGCAAGTTCTCATTTTCGGTCCGACCGAGAATGGTGAATCGGCGTCACCGAGATTGGTAAATCTGACCGCTGGTCACCTTGTCGGTGCAACCGAGAATTTTATATTGGTCCCTCCAAGATTCAAAAGTTGCCACTTTTGGTCACTTTGGTATCGCCGAGATTTACACATCGTTGTCACCGAGTCTGACTTATTGTGTGTAACAGTTGGATTTTTGGGGATGCCTATATATGCCCCTTCACCACCACCCATTTGGAAAAAAAGCACTCAGAACTATTCCATACCTATCCTACTCAGTTTTCTGAGAGAGAACCACCTACCCTTGTGTTGAGGTCAAGATCTTCCACTCCAGCCATATGGATCTTGATTTCTAGCCTCCCCAAGTTGCTTTCCACCAATCCATCTCTTCTACCAAGCCAAATCTTTGAGAGAGTGATTGTGTGTTGAGGAGTCTATCATCTTGAAGCACAAGAGCAAGGAGTTCATCATCATTACTGAGCCTATTACCTTTTGGAGGGTGGTGCCTCCTAGATTGGTTAGATGTCACTTGGGAGCCTCCTACTTCGTGTTGTGGAGTAACAAGAAGTTTGTAAGGGCAAGGAGATCGCCTACTTCGTCAAGATCTACCCATAGTGAGGCTAGTCCTTCTGGACGGAAGGCGCATGGAATAGTCAAGGTTGCTTCTTCGTGGAACCCTCCGTGGGTAGAGCCCTCCGTGGACTCTCGCGACGTTACCCTCCGTGGGTTGAAGACTCCATGAACATGGACGTACGATAGAACCACCTATCGGAACCACGGGAAAAATCATCATGTCATCACTTGTGTTTGCTTTCCTAACCCTCTCTTTACTTACATGTGTAATGTCTTTACTTTCCACTGCTACACTCTTAGACATGCATGTGTAGGGTGTTACTTGATATGATATGAATGCTAAAACTTGCCAAGAATTAAAATTGGGAAAAAGGCAAAACTTTTATTTGGTCAAGTAGTCTAATCACCCCCCCCTCTAGACCTACTTTCGATCCTACAAGTGGTATCAGAGCTTTGGTCTCCATTGCATTGGTTTCATAACCTAGGAGAAGTATGGCATCTAGTGAGGGAAATTATCACCGTAGAGGTCCATACTTTGATGGCACTAATTTTGCTAGTTGGAAGCATAAAATGAAAATCCATTTGCTTGGTCATAATCCTGCCGTTTGGGTTGTTGTTCGTGTTGGCTTGCAAGGTGAATTCTTTGCGGATGGAAAGGAACCGGATCGTGAAGCATGTGTGGATGAATTGAAGATGTTGCAACTCAATGCTCAAGCATGTGACATTCTCTTCAACTGCCTATGTCCTAAAGAATTCAACAAAATTAGCCGTCTTGAACACGCAAAAGAGATTTTGGATACTTTGGTTGATATGCACGAAGGAGCTGAGTCCGTGAGAGAATCCAAGTTAGATGTTCTTAAAGGTAAACTTGACAAGTTCAAGATGAAGGATGGTGAAGGAGTGGCTGAAATGTACTCTAGGCTAGCTCTCATCACAAATGAGATTGTCGGCTTAGGAAGCAAAGAAATGACTGACAAGTTCATCATCAAGAAGATACTTCGAGCTTTGGATGAGAGATATGACACTGTGTGCACATTGATCCAAATGATGCCCAACTACAAAGATCTCAAACCAACGGAAGTGATTGGTAGAATTGTTGCTCATGAGATGACACTCAAAGACAAGGAAGACCTTCATCACAAGTCTAGCGGTGCTTACAAAGCCACAAGTGATGCTCCCATTACCTCAAGCGACAACCTTGTCACAAATGAAGAGATAAGCCTCATGGTCAAGAAATTCAACAAGTTCTATAAGAATAAAAGCAAAGATCGCAACTCCAACTCAAGATATGAAGAGAAGCATTCGTCAAGCCATGACCGAAACTGCTACAACTGTGGGAAGCCCAGACACTACTCCAATGAGTGCTCGGCTCCCTACAAACAAAGAGAAGAGTCGCCAAGAAGACGAAGCTCAAGAGATGAATCACCTCATAGAGAGAGAAGGAGTATTGATGATCGTTATGAATGAAGACCCTCAAGGAGAAGTAGGTACACAGATAAAAAGGACAAGCACACCAAGGGATACTCAAGAAGAAAGCATCAAGCTCATGTTGGTGAATGGGTTTCCGGCTCCGACCCCGACAACCACTCCGAGAGAAGCTATCACTCCAACTCTGACTATAGTCAAGATAATGGTGTTGCCGAAATTGCACTAGTGACAACCAACTCCTATGATCCATTTGATTCACCAAATGAAGGAGATGGAAGTTTCTTCATGGCTAAAGGCCCCAAGGTATCACACCCCGAATATCTTGATTTCGATAGTGATGAAGATGATTTGCTTTACGATGATGGCTTGCTATGTGATAAAACTAGTGATGTTAATGAACTTGATATTTCTCATACTAGTCAAGATAAGTTAATTGACGATGATAAGATGAAAATAGAAGAACTAACTAAAGAACTCAACACTCGTAAGTTAGCTCGTGAATCTACTCTTGAAGATCATAGAGAGCTTGTAAGAACTCATGAGAAGCTACGCTTTGAGAAGCTCAATTTGGAGCAAGAACATGAATTTCTTAAAGCTATCAATGATGATCTCCGAAAGAAGACTTCATATTATATTGCCAAATGACTACTGTTGTCTACATTCATGCCACAAGTCAAATCTAAGCAAACTAGTAACAAAGGAAAGAAAGGTTCTTCATCTAGTAGCAACAATAAAAATGCTAAACCCAATGATGTTGCTCCTAGTAGTTCTATTGATTCAACTAATGATGATTCTCTTACCTAAGTTACACTTGAGCAAGAAAATGCTTTATTGAAAGGAATTATAGAGAAAGGTATCTACAAGAGTATTGAAGGGTACAAACAATTTGATGAGATTGTACGCAAGCATGGAGGATACCGGAAGAATCGTGGTGTTGGCTACTTCAACACTAATGGAGTTGAATGGGAAGAAGGTCAATATCCCAAGCCCAAGTTTGTTCCTCAAAAGGAGATGTATGAAAATACTCTTCCCAAGGGGACAAACACTCAAGATGACCTTCCACCACAAGACACCAAGTTCAAGCGAAAGAAAAAGCTCCAAGAGGACTTTGACTCTTATTAAGATGAACCCCAAGCTTTGGTGAAGTGGGTTCCCAAGGCTACTACAAGCTCAACTTCTACAAGTGCTACTTCAACACCAAGGATCCCCATCAACTTGATGTGGATTCCCAAGAAGAAGAACTAGAGAGTTCTTGAGGGGTGACTCCGCCAATGAAATTCACTCATATTCATTATTGGCAAGATCTATTTGCAATCAACATCAACCCTATGCAATAGATGAAGGAGTCACACATTCCCTCAAAGGTAAGCAAGGGACAAGGTAATCAACAAATCAATGGACATCATTAAACATGCTTTGCACTCCATGTCCATAGATATCCTTGTACTTGTCTCTTGTGTGTTGGGACTAACCCATGTAGGTGAGAAGAGTAAGGAAACACCAAGGATGCTCCCAACTCTTGGTGATCTTCATCAACCTTGAGCATCCACCACTACCTCACCAACATGAAGTATTCATCGACAAAACCCAAGGTTAGTTTATCCCTCTTATGGGGGGATGTCACATCAAGGGGGAGCTTTACTCTAAGACTTGAGTTAAAGCATCTCTTAGTATGTGACAACATTAAATGATTTATGTAAAAATGGTAACCCCACTTTTGCTTAAAGGATGAGTATGACCTATGATCAAGTACACTTACTTGGCTCCTAAGTCAAATACTCATATATAGATGACTTCGTCAACGCCCAAGTGCTTGTTAGATGCTAGAGTGTTTGTGCATGTTTGCCATGATTTCATTTGACATCTTATTGTGTGAGCATGTTGGTCTGCATTTATTTTCTCATTCGAGGATATCCAATTGTTGCTATCTGGCTTTTTAATTTATCTTTTGCCAATTGGATATACAAGAATGCCTAGGACCACTTCATTAGCTATCTATGATTTCTCACCTCATACTCTACTCATGCCGCATCACAAAATTTGAACAAGTGTTTTTTGATCCCTCTGTGTGTGGAGCACTCGGAGTTCCGTATCGACAAGGACTCACCATTAAAACCTCCAAAGTGCATCTGGGTGGAACCAACCACAAAATCTTGGTCTCACCAAATGCCTAGGGTTGATCTGGTTTTCAATCTTGGTACCACTGATTCCATTTTCTCGATTACACCGAGTTTCCCTGTCAACTGACAGTTGAGGAACTCGGTGACACCGAAAACTTAGAATCGGTGTCACCGACAGTGGTGGGTATATAAGTTGTGGACCCCGACGCTTCGAAATTCAATCTCATTCATCGCACCTGAGAACCCTAAGATGCCACCCACGAGACCCCTAGTCGTCGCCCTTGCCTCCCTACGCTCCTCCGCCACTGGGAATCATCGTCGCCGACAAAAAATCCTCTCCCTCGTCGCTACCATAGAGGATCCGCGCCAAGCTAGGGTACGGATTCGATCTCTATCGCGCTCCTCACCCGATTCTTGCGCATTAGATTCATGCTTATCTTTGATACACCCTTTGCACGTATTCCTATCCACTCAAAACTCCAAAGTCTCATGAATAATGAATTTTCTAGGGTTTTGCCGTCCGCCTGATAAATCTCATTGGAACCAAAACTGACATATCGGTCTCACCGATGTGATTTTCTATGTGGCTGAGAACTGACTCGGTGGAACCGAGTTCCTCTTTTCGGTCTGACCAAAAAGGGTGTCAAGGTTCGGTTAGAGAGTCAGTCAGTCTCGGCCCCACCGAAAAATGTATTTGGGCTGTACCGATATTTATTTGACAGGATGCAAAAATCTTGAAAATTCATTGTTCAAATTGCAAAAACCAACCTATTTTTGTGATGACTCATCTACTTCTGCTCTCCTATACTCTATTCACAGGGTTAGTATGTCAGGCTCAGAGGACAGTCATAATTTGGTAGAGCTGGGAGTTGACATGAGTTCTCGCACAAGCCCAGAGGCCAATTCTTTTTCAAATCCAGGCACCCCCAGCTCTCATGGGTTGCCCAAGGCTGCCACCAGGACCAGGAAGAAGCTCAACTCTAATGAAGAAGATTCAGATTTCATTCCTGAGGAGATTCTTGCCAAGAAGCAAGAAAAGGCTGTTAAGAAGTCAACAACTGAAGCTACTTCTTCCAGAAGAGTTGTTAGCAAAGTATATGCACCTTCTGCATCGATCAAGGCACATGAGAGTGCTAGAGCCACAATGACTATAGATCCCCCAAGGAAGTCAATGCCTAAGAAGGTAGGGGAGAAGAAGTGCGGGAAAAGGATTGTCCATGTGATTGGCGGGCCTACCTCCATGTATGAAGATCTAGAGAAGGCTGTCGGTGCTGCTGTTGAGGAAAAGGAGGAAGAACATGTTGAGAAAGCCCCTCCCAAGAAGAAAGCCAAGAAGCTGATGGCTAATGCTATGCCAAAGACTGGCACTTCCAAGAGCACCAAGCCTACTTCCAAGAAAGCTGTTGTACAGAAGTCCAAGAGGACTACCAGAGACATTCCAGCTTCTCAGAAGAACAAGGGTACTGCCTCTAGACCTGAAAATGATGATGACTTGACTACTTTGATGAAGCTAAGACCACATCTTCCAATGCATGATGCCAGCCACTTAGTTGTTGAAGACATAAAGAAGAGGAAAGACTCAGGATTGGAGCCTAGAGAGCCATAGATCCTTATGCTCAGAGGAGGAAAACGGTTGTTGACTACAGGTTCTACACAAGAGAGCAACATGATTTTTATGCGACAGTGTTGCTTGACAAGAGCCTAGCTGTTAGCGACATGAGATATGTCGATTGGAAATTCATTAAGGATAATGTGGACAACTTCCCAAGTGTCCAAGATAATTTCCATTACATTGGTCTGGATAAGTTGATTGGCAGAGAGATTACTGCAAGGAACGACGAGATGATCATGCAATTCTACTTCACTGCTCATTTCTACGGAGATGGTAGAATTGTATGGATGACTGAAGGTGCAGGGTATGAATCCACTGTTGAGGAGTGGGCCGCACTTCTAGAAGTTCCAGAAGCTCGGGAAGGTGATCTGGATGTATACTCAGAACCCAAGGCAAGTCACAATGCCATGAAGGATATGTATACTCCTATCCCTACAGACAAGGTGCAATCACACAAGCTAGGATCCATCTACTATATGCAGGCAGGCATCCGTACCATGAACACTATTCTAAGGCATACCTTGATGCCCAAGTCAGGAGATGAAAAGATGATCCAAGGCTACTCCATTAACATGTTGATCCACCTTGACAGGAACACCAGGATTAGAGTCATGGATTTGATTGTTGAGACAATCAAGAGGGTTGTTGCTGATCAAAAGCGCTCTTTTTGTTATGCACCCTACATCCAGTTGCTTATCAACTCTCAGTTGGAGAAGCACATTTTTGCTCTAGATCGTCCACATCTGCCCCTACAGCCAGACCTTGAGGATAATGTTGTGTTGATGGACCCAGATCATCCCACATCTGCTACAGCACAGGCAGAAGCAGAAGCAGTTCGAGCCGCTAGAGCTCAAGCCCCCAGATCTAGAAACGAGCAAATGGATCTTCTGATCTTAGTCGTCCAGGGCATGCAGAAGGATGTCAAGGGGATTCTGCACAACCAGAATAGTTTAGTCAGGATCTTCGAGACAAGAATCAAGGTTCTTGGTGATAAGGTGGACAAGTTTTCCAAGACAGTTATAGAGCTTCAGAAGGAAGTTTACTACGTGCACATCCCTCGGGTCTCTTCTACTTCAGATGATGATGAGGATGATGAGGATGAATCACCTCTCGGGCTAGGCACTCAGTTCACCACTCAGACTAGATCAGCCACAGTGTCTGCACCAGACTTGAGGCCCTCTTCATCAGCTCCTGCTACTGTCAGCACAGCTCCTGCTCCATCAGCTCCAGTTCCTCCCGTGACAACTCCAGCTCCATCCATGACATCTGCAGAGATCTTTGCCGACATCGTTATCTTGACTCCTTCATTGACAACCGGAGGAGATTAGCCCAAGAACGATTAGTTATATGCCTTTGAACTTTTTGGTAACTTGTTGCCAAAGGGGGAGAAGTGTATATATATCATTAGGCTTCGAGTGAGAGAGCGTTTGGTGTTTGTTACTTTTTCAAAAACAATTGCTTTTGGTTGCTGTGATACTCTTTTGTTTTGCTTGTGATACACGCTTGATGATGTTTGATCATACGCTTTAATGTGTGATGCTACTATTTCCTATCAGCTTAATGCTTATGTGATGATCATTCATCTTTGATTGATTATGTTGTGCTACTATATTCATTCCAATTACTCTCGCACACCACCAAGTGGTATGTGACATGTAAGAAGTGACCCATGTACCTAATCGATTGTGCATTTGCATTCAAACGCAAATTTAAAAATAATGCACAAATTTAGGGGGAGCTCTTGCTTATCACATACTTCTCAAAGCGACGATTATATTCCATGATTATATCTTTGTCGAAGCTTTGATCTATATGTTGTCATCAATTACCAAAAAGGGGGAGATTGAAAGCACATTTGCTCCCTTGGTGGTTTTGGTAATTAATAACAACATATAAGTCATTGAACTAATGCTTTCACCAAGTATATTTCAGGACAAGTTCAATGATAGGGATGGCTATAGGATTGTGGAATTACCCCAAGATGCAAGGAAATAGGTTGGCCAAGCTTCAAGCAAGAAGACTCTACATTTTACATTTGTGAGAAATTACTTTGAGTCCATAGCAAAGCCAATACTATTAAAAGGGGGTAAAGTTTTGATGGTGAACAATATGCTCAAACGTGCATAAGTGACAGTCACCAAAACATCCACAAAATCTCCCACCAAAGTCTGTCCTAAGCCAAATATGCAAAACTGGTGCAACCAGAATTCCTATCCCGGTGCCACCGATTCTCAACTGTAGACAGACTCAGCCAAACCCTAACACTTCGGTGCAGCCGACACTGCACTCCGTGCCATCGAGTTGGGTTGCCAAGTTTCTGTTACGCAAGTTCTCATTTTCGGACCGACCGAGAATGGTGAATCAGTGTCACCGAGATTGGTAAATCTGACTGTTGGTCACCTTGTCGATGCAACCAAGAATTGTATATCGGTCCTTCCGAGATTCAAAAGTTTCCACTTTTGGTCACTTCGGTACCGCCGAGATTTACACATCGGTGTCACCGAGTCTGACTTATTGTGTGTAACGGTTGGATTTTGTGGGATGCCTATGTATACCCCTTCACCACCACCCACTCGAAAAAAGCACCCAGAACTATTCCATACCTATCCTACTCAGTTTTCTGAGAGAGAACCACCTACCCTTGTGTTGAAGTCAAGATCTTCCACTCCAACCATATGGATCTTGATTTATAGCCTCCCCAATTTGCTTTCCACCAATCCCATCTCTTGTACCAAGCCAAATCTGTGAGAGAGTGATTGTGTGTTGAGGAGTCTATCATCTTGAAGCACAAGAGCAAGGAGTTCATCGTCATTACCGAGCCTATTACCTCTTGGAGGGTGGCGCCTACTAGATTGGTTAGGTGTCGCTTGGGAGCCTCCTACCTCGTGTTGTGGAGTGAACCAAGAAGTTTGTAAGGGCAAGGAGATCGCCTAATTCGTGAAGATCTACCCATAGTGAGGCTAGTCCTTCATGGACGGAAGCCGCATGGAATAGTCAAGGTTGCTTCTTCATGGAACCCTCTGTGGGTAGAGCCCTCCATGGACTCTCGCGACTGTTACCCTCCGTGGGTTGAAGACTCCATGAACGTGGACGTATGATAGCACCACCTATCGGAACCATGGGAAAAAATCATCGTGTCATCACTTGTGTTTGCTTTCCTAACCCTCTCTTTACTTACATGTGTAATGTCTTTACTTTCCGCTGCTAAACTCTTAGAGATGCATGTGTATTGTGTTACTTGATATGATATGAATGCTAAAACTTGCCAAGAATTAAAATTGGGAAAAAGGAAAAACTTTTATTTGGTCAAGTAGTCTAATCACCCCCCCCCCCTCCCTATAGACCTACTTTCGATCCTACAGCTTTCGTATCAAGTGATATTTTTGGTCTATGTGCCTGGTCTTGTGGTGTTGTCTCGGCTCCTTGGCATGTGCGATGACACCTGAATTATCGCAATAAAGGTCCAACGGTTTTGAATAGCCCGGGAACACACCAAGATCCTCCAGGAACTTCCGAATCCAGACACCTTCCTTTGCGGCTCCACAAGTTGCAATGTATTCGGCCTCTGTTGTAGAGTCGGCCACTGTATCTTGCTTGGAACTCGTCCAGCTCACTGCTCCTCCATTCATGACATACATGGATCCAGTTTGAGATCGATAATGATCCCTGTCAGTTTGGAAACTAGCATCTGCGTAACCCTTTACATAGAGCTCCTCCTCACCTCCATAAACTAGGAACATCTCTTTAGTCCTTTTTAGGTACTTCAAGATAGTTTTCACCGCTACCCAGTGACTCTCACCTAGGTTGGCCTGGTATCTTCTTGTTAAGCTTATTTCATAGGCAACATCAGGTCGTGTACATAGCATGGCATACATGATGGATCCAATTGTCGAGGCATATGGAATCCTACTCATCCAGTTTCGCTCATCAGAAGTCGTAGGACTCTGAGTCTTGCTTACCCTTATACCATGTGAGATGGGCAAGAACCCCTTCTTGACCTCACTCTTGTTGAACCACTTCAACACTTTGTCTATGTATGTGCTCTGGCTCAAGCCGAGCAGCCTCCTTGATCTATCTCTATAGATCTTGATGCCTAAAAAATGTACACTGCCTCTCCAAGGTATTTCATCGAAAACTTGCCATTCAATGATTCCTTGACTGAGTTTAGCATCGAAACATCATTTCCCATCAACAGTATGTCATCCACATACAAGATCAAAAATACTACCGAGCTCCCACTAGACTTCTTGTATAAACAATAGTCCTCTTCATTCTTGATGAAACCAAGGTCAAGGATGACTTCATAAAAACAAATGTTCCAACTCCGAGTTGCTTGCTTCAATCCATAAATGGATCTCTTCAGCTTGCATATTTTACCAGCATTAGTTGAATCGGCAAAACCTTCAGGATGTATCATGTATATATCCTCTTTCAAATTTCCATGAAGGAAAGCCGTTTTGACATCCATCTGCCATATCTCATAATCGAAATATGCAGCTATAGCTCATATGATCCTTACTAATTTTAGCATCCCTACCGGCGAGTAGGTCTCGTTGTAGTCAATTCCTTCAACTTGTCCATAACCTTTAGCGACAAGTCGAGCTTTGTGGATCCGAACATTTCCATCCACATCGGTTTTCTTCTTAGAGACCCATTTGTAACCAATGGCAACTACGCCAGGTGGCGGATCAACCAAGTCCCAGACTTGATTGTCATCCATGGACTTTAACTCAGATCCCATGGCCTCTAGCCATGCCTTCGAATCTGGGATCACCATCGCTTCCGCATACGTTACCGGCTCGTCACTTTCTAACAACAACACATCACGCACTCTATGCAATATTTCCGATCTCCATGGCTCTGGTGCCGACTCCACTACGGGTTCTCTGACCGACTCCGGTGTGATCTCATCACCAACCGAGTTGTCCCTGAGTGGCTCTCGAATTTCTTCGAGTCACACCGTTCTCGCACTAGCCTCCCGACTGAGAAACTCTTTCTCTAGGAAAACCCCGTTCCGAGCAACAAACACTTTGTTCTCTTCTCGGTTGTAGAAGCTATATCCCAAGGTATCCCTCAGATATCTCATGAATATGCATTTATCTGAATTGGGTGTAAGCTTGTCTGACATGAGTCGCTTGACCTTCACAACCCCAAATCTTTAGAAAAGACAAACTAGGACTCTTCCCAGTCCACATATCATGTGGTTCTTGTCTACGGATTTTGATGGTACCCTGTTAAGTGTGAAAGTTGCAGTTTCTAGAGCGTATCCCTAGAATGACAAGGGTAAATCCGACTTGCTCATCATAGACCGAACCATGTCCAACAAGGTTCGGTTTCTCCATTCTTACACACCGTTTCTCTGCGGCATACCCAGAGGTGTGAGCTGAGGTACTATACCTCGGCTTTTCAGATGATTATCAAACTCCTAGCTCATGTACTCAACTCCATGATCTGATCGTAGAAGTTTTATCGTCTTGACGAGCCGATTTTCAACCTCGTTTTGAAACTCTTTGAACTTTTCAAAAGTTTCTGACTTGTGCTTCATCAAATAGATATATCCATACCTACTCAAGTCGTCGGTAAAAGTCACGAAGTACTTATAGCCACCTCTGGCCGTGGTGCTCATTGGAACACACACATCATTGTGTATAAGTTCCAATAGCTCGGATACCCTCTCGCAACTCTTTGCAAAAGGAGAGTTAGTCATCTTGCCTAGCAAGTAGGATTAGCACGTCTCGAACTACCTGAAGTCGGACGAAGTTAGGAGTCCATCATCATGGAGCTTCTTCATGCGTTTCAGGCTAATGTGTCCAAGCCGGCAATGCCAGAAGTATGTCGGATTTATCTCATTAGGCTTGTGCCTCTTGACATTCATGTTATAGACCGGTTCTGTTTCTAGATTTAAAATAAATAGCCCATCTACAATGGGTGCATAGTCGTGGAACATTCCATTCAAATAAAATGAACAATCATTGTCCTTTAAATTGAATTCATAACATTGACTCATCAAGCATGTGGTAGAAATAATGTTTCGGCTAAGTGCAGGAATGTAATGACAATTATTCAGTTCCAAAATAAATCTAGAAGGAAGTTGGAGCTGCATCGTGCCGACCTCCAACGCAACAACTCTTGCTTTGTTGCCAACCTTGATGTCAATCCCCCCTTGTGCCACATGCCTACTTCTTACCAGCCCCTGCATCGAGTTGCAAATATGAACAACTAATCTGGTATCAAATACCCAAGAGCTACTAGGTATGTCAGCAAGGTAAATGTCTATAACATATGTAACAAGTGTACCTTTGCCTGAAGAAGCATATCCGGCCTTCTTGCCATGCTCAGCAAGCCACTTGCTATAGTTCCTCTTCCAGTGACCAGCCTTCTTGCAATGAAAGCAAATGGTCTTTGAGTTCAGTCCGGACTTTGGCTCAGCGACGGAGACAGCCTTCTCCGTTCCCTTTGCCTTACCCTTTTTCTTGGACCAACTCCTCTTGAACTTAGCCGAGTTCTGCACCATCAACACTTGATGCATGCCTTTCTTAATATCCTGCTCTGCCACCTTGAGCATCCCATGCAATTCAGTGAGCTTCTTATCCATGCCATGCATATGATAGTTCGAGATGAACGTCCCATAGCTAGGTGGAAGAGAACCCATAATTGCATCTGTGGACATCTCGTCCCCAAGTGGGAAGCCTAACCAATCCAAAGCTTGCACGTAGCCGATCATCTTGATCACATGCGGGCTCAGTGGATCACCCTCTTTAAGCTTACAATCCATCAAGGATTGCTAGACATTGAACCTTTCGGTCCTAGCCTGTACCTGAAACATGCTCTTCAGACTCTCGATCATATCGAAAGCCTGAATGTTTTCGAAATGTTGTTGCAAATCGGGCTCCATACAAGCCAGCATGAGGCACCTAATCTTGTTTAATTCATCAACGAGTTTCTGGTGGGCATTCTTGGTTGTGGCATTAGCATTCTCGGCAGGTTCCTCTGGAAGTGGATCTTCTAGAACATGTTCCTTTCTATCGTGCTTGAGAACAATTCTCAAATTTCTATACCAGGTGGTTAAGTTTGTTCCATTCAGTTTATCCTTTTCCAGAATTGATTTCAGTGCAAAGTTTGGTTAAGCAGGTGGACCCATTGATCTACAACAAAAAATATGCAATCACTAAGCACTGTGTTTATGTAGAGCACTTCAAGCCTTAAACAAAACTACTCCCACTGAAGTCAGCATCCCTCCGCAAACTCTCAATGATTTAGGACCCATCTAGCACAAGTGACTAGTGAGCTTTAACATCACTACTACCCAACTTGCCTATTAGGTAAGCAACTCCTTGCTAATTGTATATCTATACGACTCCTCTCGGTTGGGTAGGTATCTTATACCCCGGCTCCCAACATTCTTTGCCACAAGGCCCAAAACCGTTTTGATAGCCTTGTTAAGTTAACCTGATGTCGTGCTTGTCTGTGTCCGACACGAACCCTCCAGTTCAAGGACACCTAGTAGCACCTCAATTTTATGATCCCATCACTAGACGTACTTGACGTGCGAAGATGCAACATCCGGAATGGCAATGTGCTTGATATTTATGAGGGATCTTTCTACCATTATAACATGCATAGAAACAACAAGCAATATCAATCACATATGAACATAAATATGTGAAATAGTATGGCTCCTTCATGCGCGTCCTTCCATGGCCGGCTCCTTCTCCGATGACCAAGGCGGAACTCCATCTTGTCCGTCATGTCAAGACGCCAAAGCCTCGAACTTGATCTTTGTCCTCCAGCTACTACAACTAGTAATGGATTTACAGGGAAACACAAGTTGACACGTAGGTCGTTATACAATATAACAACGGCACTTTGGCTCCTGTTGGCTGACAATCATGACACGCAGGTCATGTTAAGTTACACACATGCATCGCATACACATGAGCCACACTATTCACATCAAACCTGCAAAACAAAGTTGTGCATAGAATTGCATTCTACCGGTTTGTGTGATCGTGTGCGAAATACAAGGCGCTACGCACATTCCATTTTGCATCATGCTTTTATATTGATATTTATTGCATTATGGGCCGTTATTACATGTTATGGTACAATATTTATGCCTTTTCTCTCTTATTTTCCAAGTTTTACATGAAGAGGGAGAATGCCAGCAGCTGGAATTCTGGACTAGGAAAGGAGCAAATCTGAGAGACCTACTCTATACAACTCCAAAAGTCTTGAAAAGTTACGGAGAATTGTTTTGGAATATATAAAAAATATTGGGCGAAACAAATACCAGAGGGGGGCCACCAGGAGGTCACAAGCCTGCCAGCCACGGCCACCCCCCTGGTCGCGCCTAGGTGGCTTGTGGCCCACATGGCAGGTCCCCGACGCCCATCTTCTACTATATGAAGGGTTTTGACCTGGAAAAAATCATAAGAGATCTTTGGGGACGAAGCGCCATCGTCTCGAGGCAGAACTTGGGCAGAACCAATCTAGAGCTCCGGCGGAGCTATTTTGTCACGGAAACTTCCCTCCCGGAGGGGGAAATCAAAGCCATTGTCATCACCAACGATCCTCTCATTGAGAGGGGGTCAATCTCCATCAACATCTTCATCAGCATCATCTCCTCTCCCAACCCTAGTTCATCTCTTATATCCGATCTTTGTCTCAAACCTCGTATTGGTATCTATGGGTTGATAGTAGTGTTGATTACTCCTTGTAGTTGATGCTAGTTGGTTTACTTGGTGGAAGATCATATATTCAGATCATTTATGATAATTAATACTCCTCTGATTGTGAACACGAACATGCTTTGCGTACGTTTGTTCCTGAGGACACGGGATAAGTCTTGTTATAAGTAATCATGTGAATTTGGTATTCGTTTGATATTTTAATGAGATGTATGTTGTCTCTCCTCTAGTGATGTTATGTGAACGTCGACTACATAACACTATACCATTATTTGGGCCTAGGGGAAGGCATTGGGAAGTAATAAGTAGATGATGGGTTGCTAGAGTGACAGAAGGTTAAACCGTAGTTTATGTGTTGCTTCGTAAGGGGCTGATTTGGATCCATATGTTTAATGCTATGGTTAGATTTATATTAATTCTTCTTTCGTAGTTGCGGATGCTTGCAAGAGAGGTTAATCATAAGTGGTAGGTTTGTCCAAGTAAGGGCACCACCCAAGCACCAGTCCACCCACATATCAAATTATCAAAGTAACGAACGTGAATCAAATGAGCATGATGAAAACTAGCTTGATGGAAATTCCCATGTGTCCTCGGGAGCGCTTCACTTTATATAAGAGTTTGTCCAGGTTTGTCCTTTGCTACAAAAAGGATTGGGCTACCTTGCTTCACCTTTTCTACACTTGTTACTTGTTACTCGTTATCAATTATCTCATCACAAAACTATCTGTTACCAATAATTTCAGTGCTTGCAGAGAATTTCTTACTGAAAACCGCTTGTCATTTCCTTCTGCTCCTTGTTGGGTTCGACACTCTTACTTATCTAAAGGACTGTGATAGATCCCCTATACTTGTGGGTTATCAAGACTCTTTTATGGCGTCGTTCCCGGGGAGTGAAGCGCCTTTGGCAAGTGGAACCTGGTAAGGAAAAATTTATATAGTGTGCTGAAATTTACTGTCACTTGTTACTATGGAAAGTAATCCTTTGAGGGGTTTGTTTGGGGTATCTTCACCTCGACCAGAAGCACAAAGAGTTTCCCCTCAACCTAATGAAAATATTTATTATGAAATTCCTTCGGGTATGATAGATAAACTGCTGGCTAATCCTTATGCAGGAGATGGAACACTACATCCTGATTTGCCTCTAATCTATGTGGATGAAGTTTGTGGATTATTTAAGCTTTCAAGTTTGCCCGAGGATCATGTCAAGAAGAAGGTCTTTCCTTTAGCTTTGAAGGAGAAGGCATTGACATGGTATAGGCTATGTGATGATATTTGATCATGGAGCTACAACCGATTGAAAATAGAATTTCATCAGAAGTTCTATCCTATGCATCTAGTTCATCGTGATCGGAATTATATCTATAATTTTTGGCCTCGTGAAGGACAAAGAACCAATCAAGCTTGGGGGAGGCTTAAGTCAATGTTATGTTCATGCCCCAATCATGAGCTCTCGAGAGAAATTATTATTCAGAATTTTTATGCTCGCTTTTCTCGTAATGATCAATCCATGCTCGATACTTCTTGTACTGGTTCCTATAAGAAGAAAGATATTGACTTCAAATGGCATTTATTGGAAAGAATTAAACGCAACTCTGAAGATTGGGAACTTGATGAAGGTAAGGAGTCAGGTATAAACCTTAAGTTTGATTGTGTTAAATCCTTTGTAGACATCGATGCTTTTCGTGAATTTAGCACTAAATATGGACTTGACTCTGAGATAGTAGCTTATTTCTGTTAATCTTTTGCTACTCATGTTGATCTCCCTAAGGAGAAGTGGTTTAAATATCATCCTCCCATTCAAGTGAAAGTAGTTGAACCTATTAAAGTTGAAGAAGAAATTATTACTTATAATGTTGATCCTGTTATTCCTGCTGCTTATATTGAGAAACCACCTTTCCCTGTTAGAATAAAGGAACATGCTAAAGCTTCAACTGTGGTTCATAAGAGCTATATTAGAACACCTACACCTCCTGAACAAATTAAAGTTGAGCCTAGTATTGCTATGGTTAAAGATCTCTTGGTTGATAATATTAATGGGCATGTTATTCAATTCTGTGATGAAGCTGCTAGAATTGCTAGACCTGATGCCAAAGATAAACATAGACCTATTGTTGGCATGCCTGTTGTTTCTGTTAAAATAGGAGATCATTGTTATCATGGCTTATGTGATGTGGGTGCTAGTGTGAGTTCATTTCCCTTTACCTTATATAAAGAAATTGTGAATAATATTGCACTAGCTGAGTTAGAGGAAATTGATGTTACAATTAAGCTTGCTAATAGAGATATTATAGCATGAGTTGGGATCGTTAGAGATGTTGAAGTCTTGTGTGGGAAAATAAAATATCCTACTGATTTTCTTGTCCTTGGTTCCCCACAAGATGTTTTTTGTCCCATTATATTTGGTAGACCTTTCTTGAATACTGTTAATGTTAGGATAGATTGTGAGAAGGCAACTGTTACTGTAAGTTTTGGGGACACATCTCATGAGTTTAACTTCTCTAAATTTCATAGACAACCCCATGATAACAAATTGCCAAGTAAGGATGAAATTATTGGTCTTGCTTCTATTGATGTGCCTCCTACTGACCCCTTAGAACAATATCTGCTAGACCATGAAAACGATATGCATATGAATGAAAAGAATGAAATAGATAAGACTTTCTTTGATAAACACCCTATTTTGAAACATAACTTGCCTTATGAAATAATTGGGGATCCTCCTCCACCCAAGGGTGATCCTGTGTTTGAGCTTAAACAATTACCAGATACTCTCAAATATGCTTATCATGATGAAAAGAAGAAATATCCTATTATTATTAGTGCTAACCTTTCAGAGCATGAAGAGAAGAGACTATTGAAAACTCTGAGGAAGCACTGTGCTGCTAGTGGATATACTCTTGATGATCTTAAGGGCATTAGTCCCACTCTATGTCAGCATAAAATTAATATGGAGCCCGATGCTAAACCAGTTGTTGATCACCAACGATGGTTAAATCCTTTAATGAAAGAAGTGGTAAGAAATGAAATATTAAAGCTTCTAGAGGCAGGTATTATTTATCCTATTGCTGATAGTAGATGGGTTAGTCCCGTTCATTGTGTCCCTAAGAAAGGAGGTATTACTGTAGTTCCTAATGATAAAAACGAATTGATCCCGCAAAGAATTGTTACAGGGTATAGAATGGTAATTGATTTTAGGAAATTAAATAAAGCTACTAGGAAAGATCATTACCCTCTACCTTTTATTGATCAAATGCTAGAAATATTATCCAAACACACACATTTTTGCTTTCTAGACGGTTACTTAGGCTTCTCTCAAATACCTATGTCAAAAGAGGACCAAGAGAAGACCACTTTTACTTGCCCTTTCGGTACCTTTGCTTATAGACGTATGCCTTTTGGTTTATGCAATGCACCTGCTACCTTTCAAAGACGTATGACTGCTATATTCTCTGATTGTTGTGAAAGGATTGTTGAGGTTTTCATGGATGATTTTTTCGTTTACGAAACTTCTTTTGATGATTGTTTGAGCAACCTTGATCGATTTTTGTAGAGATGCGAAGAAACTAATCTTGTCTTGAATTGGGAGAAGTTCCACTTTATGGTGAATAAAGATATTGTATTGGGTCACAAAATCTCCAAAAGAGGTATTGAAGTTGACAAAGCCAAAGTTGATGCTATTGAAAAAATGTTGTGTCCTACGGATATCAAAGGTATAAGAAGTTTCCTTGGTCATATTGGTTTCTATAGGAGGTTTATTAAATATTTCTCTAAGATTTCTAGGCCTCTCACTAATCTTTTGCAAAAAAGATGTTCCATTCGTTTTTGATGATGATTGTGTAGAAGCATTTGAAATTCTTAAGAATGCCTTGATTTCTGCACCTGTTGTTCAACCACCTCATTGGAACATACCCTTTGAAATTATGTGTGATGCTAGTGATTATGCTGTTGGTGCTATTTCTAGGACAAAGAGTTGATAAGAAATTAAATGTTATCCATTATGCTAGTAAAACTCTGGACAGCGCTCCAAGAAACTATGCTACCACTGAAAAGGAATTTTTAGCAGTTGTGTTTGCTTGTGATAAGTTTAGACCTTATATTGTTGATTCCAAAGTAACTGTTCACATTGATCATGCTGCTATTAAATATCTAATGGAAAAGAAAGATGCTAAACCTAGACTTATCAGATGGGTTCTTCTGCTACAAGAATTTGATTTGCATATTGTTGATAGAAAGGGTGCTGATAACCCCGTAGCGGATAACTTGTCTAGGTTAGAAAATGTTCTTGATGATCCACTACCTATTGATGATAGCTTTCTTGATGAACAATTAGCTGTCATAAATGCTTTGTGTAATGCTCCATGGTATGATGATTATGCTAATTACATTGTTGCTAAATTTATACCGCCTAGTTTCACATACCAACAAAAGAAAAAGTTCTTCTATGATTTAAGACATTACTTTTGGGATTATCATCACCTTTATAAAGAAGGAGTAGATGGTGTTATTAGACGTTGTGTACCTGAGCATGAATAGGAACAGATCCTACAGAAGTGTCATTCCGAGGCCTACGGAGGACACCACGCTGGAGATAGAACTGCGCACAAGGTATTACAATATGGGTTTTATTAGCCTACTCTCTTCAAGGATGCTCGTAAGTTTGTCTTGTCATGTGATGAATGTCAAAGAATTGGCATTATTAGTAGACGTCAGGAAATGCCTATGAATTATTCTCTTGTTATTGAACCATTTGATGTTTGGCGTTTTGATTATATGGGATCATTTCCAAAGTCCAACGGGTATACTCATATTCTAGTTGTTGTTGATTATGTTACTAAGTGGGTAGAAGCTATTCCAACTAGTAGTGCTGATCATAAAACCTCTATTAAAATGTTGAAAGAAGTTATTTTCCCTAGATTTGGAGTACTTAGATATTTAATGACTGATGGTGGTTCACACTTTATTCATGGTGCCTTTGGTAAATTGCTTGCTAAGTATGACGTTAATCATAGAATTGCATCTCCTTATCATCCTCAGTCTAGTGGTCAAGTAGAATTAAGCAATAGAGAAATTAAATTGATCTTGCAAAAGACTGATAACAGATCTAGAAAGAATTGTTCTAAGAAACTTGATGATGCATTATGGGCTTATAAACTGCTTATAAAAACCCTATGGGTATGTCTCTGTATAAAATGGTTTATGGTAAAGCATGTCACTTACCTCTGGAACTAGAGCATAAAGCTTATTGGGCAATCAAAGAGATCAATTATGATTTCAAACTTGCTGGTGAGAAGAGGTTATTTCACATTAGCTCACTCGATGAATGGAGGACCAATGCCTATGAGAATGCCAAGTTGTTTAAAGAAAAGGTAAATAGATGGCATGATAAAAGGATATAGAAGCATGAATTCAATGTAGGTGACCATGTCTTGCTATACAATTCTCGTTCAAGATTTTTTGCAGGAAAACTTCTCTCTAAATGGGAAGGGCCCTACATTGTCGAGGAAGTATATCGTTCCGGTGCCATCAAGATCAACAACGCCGAAGGCAGATATCCGAAGGTGGTAAAAGGGCAAAGAATCAAACATTATATCTCAGGTACTCCCATAAATGTTGAAACCAATATTATCAATACCATAACTCCGGAGGAGTATATTAGGGAGACCTACCGGAACGTTTTAGACTCCGAAGAGGAATAGGTATGTGGTACGGTAAGAAAATCGACTCCAAAACTTTCCCAATAGCAATTTTTGTCAGTTTGGGAATATTTAATAAATTAGGAAAATTTAAAGTAGTCCAAAAGATGCACGAGGAGGTGACAATCCTACCAGGCGCGGCCACCCCCTGGCCGCGCCTAGGTGGCTTGTGACCACCTCGTGCACCCTCCGGACTTCGTTTTCTTGTGGTATACTCCTTTGGGTTGGTAAAAAATCATTATATAATCTCCCGAAGGCTTGGACTTTCGTATCACGACAATACCTCTTGTTTTCATTTTGAGCTGTTTCTGCAGCAGATTTAGAGCAAGATGTCGTCCCAAGAGTTTGATGGGGAGAGCTATATGTCGCATTATCTTGCCAATCCCAAGATCTATGGGGACCTAGATCCATATGGATTATTCTCGGAGGTGTAACAAGAAGACAAGTATGGGGAAGAAAGCTCGAATGAAGAGAAGACTCCCCTGCCTCAACTAGGAGATATGCACGTGGAGTTCAGGAAATCAAGCCTCCCAAACACAAGGAGAAAACCCAAGGTTCTATTTATCCCTTCTCGTTTTCTGCAGGAGATCAAGGAAGAATTATGTCAAACGATATTAAAGCTCGAGCAGGAAGTGGACGATCTAAGGGAACAAAACTTTATGCTTAATAGGAAACTGAAGAAGCTTAAAGATCCTGCTCCACCACCATCTCCTCCGAAGAAGGACATCTAAACACATGGGTATGGGCACTCCCCTTGGCTTGTGCCAAGCTTGGGGGAGGTGCCCCGGTATCGTATCACCATCACACATTTTCCTTTTCTTGTTTTTCTTAGTTCTATCCTTTTGTTTATATCTTGATCTAGTAGATAAAATTTTAGTTTGATCTAGCTTTGAGTTTTTGCTTTTTGTTCCCCTTATATAAGCGAGTCCGAGAGTTATATAATGAAAAGTAGTTTTGATATGAGGGATTTTCTTGCTTGCTATGATCTTGAGAAAAATAAAGAAGAAATTAAAGAAGAATAGAATAAAAGCGAAGAGTATATATGATGATCTTATGGGGAGTGATGACTTAACATACAAGAAGTGTGTCGGTTGAAATTTGTTGGGAGTTGACAAACATAGCGATTGGTCATTGGGGCAATTAAAAGGAAGTGATAAAGAAAGAGAGGTTCACATATAAATATATTATCTTGGACATATTTTATGATTGTGAGCACTCATTAAAATATTATATGCTAAGAATTTGATGTTGGTCAAGGAAGACAACATAATGGGTTGTGTTTGCTTATTTCCGAACAGAAGTTATATTGTTATAGATCCTCCAACATGTAGTGCTTGCTTCCACCTCATATTATCCAAAACTTCCGCACCAAGTAGAGATACTACTTGTGCATCCATATACCCTGAACCCAGTTTTGCCATGTGAGTCCACCATACCTACCTATGGATTGAGTAAGATCCTTCAAGTAAGTTGTCATCGGTGCAAAAAGCAATAAGAATTGCTCCTAAATATGTATGATCTTTTATTGTAAAGGAAAATAAGCGTTGTACGAACTTGTGATAATAAAGAAATAAAAGCGACAGACTGCATAATAAAGGTTGCTATCACAAAGGGCGATACAACACGGTGTTCCTTTGCATTAAGGGTTTGCACATCCAAAAACAAAAAGCGCATGACAACCTCTGCTTCCCTCTGTGAAGGGCCTATCTGTTACATTTACTTTATAACTACTTACCTTTATGCATGAGTCATGGTGATCTTCACCACTTCCTATATTCTGCCTTTTTCACTTGGCAAGCATTATGTGTTGGGGAATGATCTAAACACATATATCCACTCGGATGTGGGTGATCATGAGTTATTATTGTTGACATCATGTCACGCCCAAGATGCGATCCTATCCTTATTTTGGCACGAGGGCCTCGACAGGGATAGAACGCATCTCGTCGTGTTGCAAGAATGGATATCATTACAAGTACATGTACAAAAGAGATGAGTATATGCAATTGGCTTACACTCGTCACAAGCTACATCAATATCACATCAATAAATCAACATATTCAAACATCATACAGAAGAGCAAGGTCTGACTACGGACAAAATCAAACGATAAAATGACATCCATCCTTGCTATCCCAGGCTGCCGCCTGGAACCCCTCCTAGAATGATGATGAAGAAGAAGAAGAACTCCAAACAAACAAGCATCGCTCTCACGTCAGATCATTGCATTACATATACCTGGAACTATTGTTGTAGTAATCTGTGAGCCATAGGGACTTAGCAATCACATTTCCAAGGGTATCAAGACTATTAAAGCTTAATGGGTGAGGTATGGTTAAGTGGTGAGGCTACAGCAAGCGACTAAGCATTTATTGGGGTGGCTAACTTACGAATACAAAAGGTAAAGTATGGTGCTCTACACATGATGGATGTGAACTAGTAATGATCACTAAGTGATCTTGAACACCTACTTACGTCAATCATAACGTCATCATGTTCTCTCTTGGATAAGGACTCACGAGAAGAGACAGTCACGGTTACGAACACAGTTGGTGTATTTTATTTGAGTTTACTTCAAGTTTACTATGACCGGGTGTTAACCAAAGTTTTCCAAGTTTGTCACATAACCGCAGGCACGGCTTTCCAAAAGATTTAACCCTATAGGGGTGCTCCAACTCATCCATCACAAATTAACCACACGCAGCGGGAATAACCTCGACCACAGATCTCGTGATCTTCCTAGGCAATTCCACAGGAAATCCGCCATCTCGAGATAGCCCGAAGAGAAATCATAATTACTCACTCAAGACATTCGACAAAGGTAAAACAAATCCAGCAAGGCCTCTCGGTGAGCCAGATCCGCATCTAGAGCCGTGCGCTCTCTATCCATGGGCATCATCCGTCTATGCGAAGTGGACGGTAGCCTGAAAATGCCTCGAGTTGCCCCGAGGTGGCACCACTGACTGCTCGGTAGGTGGACCAACACTCATGAGGAGCACTGGCTCGGGTTGTTGATTAAAGATCCGCGGGTGCCGGTGGGTCCCTATGCAATTTTATTTATTAGGAAACGGTAAAACCAATGTTAGGCCTTGCCAGACGAGTTTTATCCCAAAAAGAAAATCAAGGGGGTCCTCATAACAACCCCGAGCATGTTAGGAGCGCTCAATATGGAACATAACACCGGTTCACAAGTAACTACGGGCGGCAAGAGTGGAACAAAACACCGAGCAAAAGGCCAAGCCTTACACCTTTTACCAAGTGTATAAGTGCATTAAATTAAATAGCAATGATATTTTGATAGCAAAATAATGTCCATGCTGACACATGGAAGCAATTGCACATGCAGCTAGAAATGCTATAAGAAGGGCTGAGCAAGCGGTAACATAGCCAGACAAAGGTTTGCTGGGAAGGTGGAGGGTTAGAGGCTTTTCATGGCAATGTTGGGAGGCTTGACAAACAAGTGGTAGGTAATGATACATAACGATAAAAGCAGGACAACTAGCATAGCAATGATAGTAGTGGTATCCAGGGAAATGTGTCATCTTGCCTGAGATCCCGCTTGGAAGAAGCACGAATCCACGAAGAAGACGAGCTGACATAGTCGAATGAATCCTCACACTCCGAACGCTTTTGGAACTCTATCGAGAAGAAGCAAACCGGAAACAACAAACAACATGCGATAGCACCACAACATATGCATGACATGATGCGGAAACAAATATGATGCGTGTCCGGTTTAATATTCAAGGCATGGCATGGCATGGCAAGAACAACAATCAACTACTACACGTTAAGTGAAGTTCAATATGCAACGAGTTTCATATTCACAAAACTCCACGATCGAATTATTTAGTTCACTCTTGTTTAGGTACTCATCAATATTAAATGTTGTTCAACATGGCAAACGGTGAAGCATACATAACTACATCAACTAGGCATATTAAATGAGGCCGGAAGCAACGAATAACAATTTTGGAACAACCCTCATATGCATATATTTTAGTTTGGTCCAGATCTGAACTAACCATATTTTAGAGTTTTTAAACAGCAAAATAAATTTCACCATGAGATTCTACATGTTTTCCTACTCAAATTGCATATGTGGAACATTTTAAACGGAGCTACGGTTATTTAGTTATGAAATGAATCATTTTAGCATGGCATTAATGCAAATTGCATGAAAACAGCAACTTGATCATTTTAAACACATGTGAGAGTTGGATATTGTGAATCTACACAAAATTCTAGTCACTTTACATATATAAAGTTTTTACATATGATGCACGGTTGTTTAGATGTTAGCAATTTAAAAACGGGGTTTTTCTGAAATTCTACAAATCCTGGATTAATTAATAAATTTGCCAGACCAGAAAAAAATGAATTGGGCCGAAACTGACTAGCCCAACAGCGAATAGGTGAGCGCAGCTTAGTATATAGCGGCATGGGCGAGGGATAGCAACAAGACGCTCACCATGGGCTTCGGCCCGAGTCAGCAGCTGGCTAGGCCTTGGCCCAGGCGCGAGGGCGAGGCGCTGGCTGAGGCAAGCTGGGCCGGCGGCTTGCGAGGCCCACGCAGGTGAGGCTGCGCCCGTCTCCCTCGATCGCCCGAGCAGAGCCAGGGCTGGCAGCTATGGTCAACGACGGGAGCACCGGCGAGGTCTAGGGGCGGCGAAGTTCGGGGATGAGGAGATCCTGCTGGCAGGGCGCCGGATCCGACCGACACCGACGGCCGGCGGCGGCTGCGAGCCCGTGGCCGATGGGATCCGAGCATCAACGAGCTCGAGGCCATGGTGGCCGAGTGGCGGGGCTTGTAGGGAGGCGAGGCAAGGCGCAAGGGCAGGGTCTGGTCGCGGCAAGGCCGGACAGCGGTGAGGTCGACGCCTTCGGTGGCTCGCCGACGAGGCAGGAGGCGGTGGCGCTCGGGGGCGGAGGAGCGAGGGAGCTCGGCTCCATGGGGGGAGGCGGGGGCAGGAGCCTCGGGTTCCTCTCGGGGTAGCGGTGGCTAGTTCGGGCCCGAGCGAGCCTCCAGATGGGCTTGGCGGGCCCTAGCAGCTGGAGGTGGGAGGCAGCGGCGCTGAGGATTGGGGGCGCAGGAACCGAGGTGGGGATTAGGGTTTCCGTTTAGGGCAGGCTAGGGGTGCTTAAATAGGATAGGAGGGCTAGGTTAGGGGGGTTTTAGCCCATTTTCGGACCCTCCGACCGTGATCGGACGGCTCCGGTCGCGGGGTAGGCTAGGTGGGTTGGTTTTGGGCTGTGTAGATGGGCTAGGTGGAGATGAAAGGGAGGTTTGCGACCCATGACACGAGGTTTCAAAACACCGAAACGACTGATAAATAAACTGATGACCACACTGCTACGGTTGACCGTTCGGGTATCAAACGACCTCTGATTGCGACGAAATTTGGCAGGCGGCCTACCTACGCTATAACAAGACTGCACGCCAAGTTTCGACTCAATACAAGAAAGTTTTAAACGCACTTTAAAAACAATATTTGTATCGATGCCATGGGCGCGTGCGTGTGTGGTTGGTCTCAAATGGTCAACGACACGAACGAAGAGAACCGGCGACTATGAACGGATGCAAGTTTTTGAAAATGAGTGATGATGCCATGCAGATGATGCGGATGATGCGATGATAAAAGCAACAACCAAATGAAACACAAGACGAAAATGGAATAAAAGGGGAATCTTCTGGAGCGTCGGTCCCGGGCTGTTACAACTCTCCTCCAGTACACGAGGATCTCGTCCTGAGATCTAAGAATGATAAGGGGAAGAGAAAGAGCAAGAGGAAGAGGTAAAACTTTATTGCTTCTTTGTCAAAAAAGTGAAATCCACAAACCTTGAAGGTTGCAAAGAGATGAAGAACGATATGAGGAACAAGCAAGAATTCACAAGAAATTTCGGCAGCACTTTGGTAGGATAGAGAGGCAAAATTTGATATGATGGAAAGAAGTTGAAAGAGAGACACCAAACTTTGGTTGGATTAGAATGAAAACATCATAAGATGGAAGGATCATGAAAAGATTTCACAGCACTCCAGTTAAATGGATAAGAAAGGGAAGAACATGATCTTAATCAAACTAGATGTGAGTTGAAAAGAGCAACACCACAATGCCTCCGGAACAAAAGAATAGAAGCTAGATATTTGGAGAGAAGAGAACTGAGAACAAAATGACAACTTCTACCACCAATGAATTTGAAAAGCATGGATGAACCGGGTTGATGGAGAATCAACAACAAAAACAATAGCTTGTTATGGGCTTATGGAAAACATCTCAAAATTATGAGGTGACAACCTGCCACAACAAAAACAATTGATTGCTTGAGAGCAACAAGATATGCAAAACTTCTTTCACCAAGAGGAGAAGGAGGAAACTTGGATCATTAAATACACCATGATAGCAACAATCCTTAGGAAATGCTTTAGGTGAAATCCAACCCAAGATAACTCCGAGAAGACAAGATGGGTTTACTTATCTTATTCTTGACAATTTTCCTTCGAGACTCCTCAGAAAAAAGAATTTAATAACACCATCTCAAAAAACAATGGAGAAGGAATTGAACTTAGAAATCCAAGAGAAAGAACACTTGAGCACCTCCAACAAGAATCTTGAAGAACACTTCGAGAATAATTACATCCTTAAAAAACCACCATGAAGGACCTCTTGGCGAACACCAGGATGAAAGGACAATCAAAAGAATGCGGTTGAAAATAATATATTATGATGTTGCAAGATTTAGATGAAGCTTCGTGAAGAGATGCTTGAGAAAAACATGGAACTCTAGAAAGAAAAGATGAACAACTATAACCGAGAATTTGATGCCATGAACACTCCGGAAGAAGGATTGAAACCACCTTGATGAAACTAGAATAAGAATTACGTTATGCTTATCCTTCATCAAGTTAAATTGATGACAAGCAACGGATTTCGCACACCACTTATTCTTCTTGCAAAGAATTGAAGAGAGAGAGAGAGATCACAAACTTGAAGAAGTCTTGAACGAGAACACTGGTAAGAATTCACAAGGAATGAGGATACTATGATTGAACGAAGATACATGGTAACGAAGAGATCATGATCCACCTAATGGAAAACTTCACAAGGCACCGTAATAATTGAGATACGAACGAAGGGACAACAATTGAGGAGAATTTGAGAACGAAAGATGAAAGCTGAGAACGAAAAAATCTTCTCAAATGATGGCCTTCGGAGGATCAAGAAATGAAAACAATATGAAATGCACCGGATAGATATGAAAGGGATTACTCATGCTCGAAAATGGTTTAAGAGGATAGCAGGAAGCTGAAACCACGAATCTTCAAGAAAATGAACCAAGGTTTGAGAGAAGCTCTCTTTCGATCTTCAATAGTGAGAATAATGATGAGAAGCAACACCATGAATTATAGAGACACTCTGGAAGAATTAATAAGGAAAGGTTGAGCCAACGATGAAAATGGTTTAGAAGTGATCTTCGAGAAGGCATATGACTCATGAAATTCATTCTTACGTCATATTAGAAGAGAACTTGAGAACATCTCCAAACAAGATTAGAAGAGCCAGGTAAGATCTTGGGGGAAACCTGTGGGTTATGGGCCCACTCAAAAGAAACCATTGTAGAGACAATTGCTTAGAAAGAGATGGCACCGGTAGAAATGAAAAACTTGGTGAGGTGAGAACCTCGAAACAATTTGAAAGGATGTTGAATGAAAACACGAAACTTCTAAGATATGCTGAAAACTCCGGATAGAATAGAGAGATGAATAAGCAAGAGAGGCTTGGATAAGAATTCCAACACGAAAAAGCATTTAGAGAATGAAAAGGATATGATGAACACTAAGAGCTTGAATTGAATCCACCAGAGAAGAAAACAAGAACGAAGAACGATGAACTTGAGCACTTGAGGACCTTCACAATGAATCACCGGATACGATACAAAAGAAAAGATAGCGGAAGCATCAACGAAAGGAAGGGCATTTTGATGAGAATTTAATCATTGAAGAAAAAGGGCGGGAGGGTGGGTAAAAACAAAGACAACTTGGGACAGATGAGATGAACTCCGAAAAGAAATAAGAGGATTGATCTTGCAAATTTGAATAGGATAGAATTATCTTGAAGAAAAGCACACCAGATAAAAGAATTGATATGACAACTTGATTGAGCAAAAGAATTAGCAATCCCACAGAAATAAGAGAACACTACTTTGGAAAGATATGAGATCACCACTTGACATTGAAGCAACTCAAATTACCATAATCAAAACAAAACAAAGGATGAGGCTTACGAAACAAGCCAGAACAAATACATGACACAGATTTCGCTCGATATTTTCGTGGTAAGGTTCGCACGGGCTCGATCGTACATTGGATTGTCATATTGAAATGATGCTCGAATATGCTCCCTAGGCGTAGCGAACTACAAGGCTAGACGAAGCATATCTGATGACATATATCGAGATTGTCCTCTGTAAGAAAGTCCGTGAACAAACGAATCCACTAGATGTCAAACCCCAACCTCACATCATGATCTATTGAAAGATAGCCTAGGTAACTTCTTGAATTCCCACCTAAGAACTCCTGAAAAATTTCTTGGTTATGCAATCGGGTGTTGGGGATACAAGGAGGAAAATATCTCACACAACTAACAAGTCCTACACCCCAATTGTATCCATCCTTCAACACATAACCAAAGGCTCCGGAACTCCATCTATCTCGGACCCTCGAAAACACAACGATACTAAGAATGGCAGTACATCCGAACTCTCTCCACCAGTACATCATGATCTATTGGAAGATAGCCTAGGTAACTACTTGAATTCCCACCTAAGAACTCCTGAAATCTTCCAGTTATGCAATCGGGTGTTGGGGATACAGGGAGGCAAAATATCTCACACAACTAACAAGCCCTACACTCCAACTGTATCCATCAATCAACACATAACGAGAGGTCTCGGAAACTCATCTATCTCGGACCCTCGAAAACACAACGATACCAAACATGGCAGTACCCCGTACGCCTCCCTAGTACTGGGTGACTCCGATCTTATCTCGCCACGAAAAGTATTGAAGTAATTCCGAACATCCTCCGTCCTAAGATACTAAGGAAACAGAACAATAGCGATGTGTCAAGAATCTCCTGGAGCTCAACTCCCCGAAAGAAATCAAGTCAGACAGGAGGCACCAAGACAGAACTCCATCACATCAGCATCATATAGTTTTCAAAATACCCGCGTGATCCTAAAAAAATTGAGTGAGAAGAGGGTAGAATCAGAATTCCTAAGTCGTAATTCCTCACCAAAGCATAGAAAAGGAGTAAAAAGAATACTACTCTTCGATATAACTAGACACAAAATAGTTTTTCTCTAGACTCGACTCGGTCAAGTTCAATCAATCAAGGGGGCCCCTAGGTCGGTATAGGCTCTGATACCAACTTGTCACGCCCAAGATGCGATCATATCCTTATTTCGGCACGAGGGCCTCGACAGGGATAGAAGCGCATCTCGTCGTGTTGCAAGAATGAATATCATTACAAGTACATGTACAAAAGAGATGAGTATATGGAATTGGCTTACACTCGCCACAAGTTACATCAATATCACATCAATACATCAACATATTCAAACATCATATAGAAGAGCAGGGTCCGACTACGGACAAAATCAAACGATAAAATGACATCCATCCTAGCTATCCCAGGCTGCCGCCTGGAACCCCTCCTAGAATGATGATGAAGAAGAAGAAGAACTCCAAACAAACAAGCATCGCGCTCACGTCAGATCATCACATTACCTGTACCTGCAACTATTGTTGTAGTAATCTGTGAGCCATAGGAACTCAACAATCTCATTTCCAAGGGTATCAAGACTATTAAAGCTTAATGGATGGGGTATGGTTAAGTGGTGAGGGTGCAGCAATCGACTAAGCATTTATTGGAGTGGCTAACTTACGAATACAGAAAGTAAAGTATGGTGGTCTACGCATGATGGACGTGAACTAGTAATGATCACTAAGTGATCCTAAACACCTACTGACGTCAATCATAACCCCATCGTGTTCTCTCTCGGATAAGGACTCACGAGAAGAGACAGTCACGGTTACGCACACAATTGGTGTATTTTATTTGAGCTTACTTCAAGTATAATATGACCGGGTGTCAAACAAAGTTTTCCAAGTCTGCCACATAACCGCGGGCATGGCTTTCGGAAAGATTTAACCCTGCAGGGGTGCTCCAACTCATCCATCACAAATTAACCACACGCAGCGGGAATAACCTCGACCACGGATCTCGTGATCTTCCTAGGAAATTCCACAGGAAATCTGCCACCTCGAGATAGACCGAAGAGAAATCTGAATTCCTCACTCAAAACGTTCGAGAAAGGTAAAACAAATCCAACAAGGTCTCCCGATGAGCCAGGTCCACATCTAGAGCCGTGCGCTCTCTATCCACGGGCATCATCCGTTTATGCAAAGTGGACGGTAGCCTGAAAATGCCTCGAGTTGCCCCGAGGTGGGACCGCCGACTTCTAGGTAGGTGGACCAACACTCATGAGGAGCACTGGACCGAGTTGTTGATTAAAGATCCGCGAATGCCGGCGGGTCCCTATGCAATTTTAGTTATTAGGCAAATGGTAAAACCAATGTTGGGCCTTGCCAGACGAGTTTTATCCCAAAATGAAAATCAAGGGGGACCCCATAACAACCCCGAGCATGTTAGGAGCGCTCAATATGAAACATAACACCGGTTCACAAAGGTTCACAAGTAACTAGAGGCAGCAAGAGCGGAACAAAACACCAAGCAAAAGGTCAAGCCTTCCACCTTTACCAAGTATATAAGTGCATTAAATTAAATAGCAATGATATTGTGATAGCAAAAGAATGTCCATGTTCACACATGGAAGCAATTGCACCTGTAGTTAGAAACGCTATAAGAAGGGTTGAGCAAGCGGTAACATAGCCAGGCAAAGGTTTGCAGGGAAGGTGGAGGTTTAGAGGCTTTTCATGGTAATGTTGGGAGGCTTGACAAACAAGTGGTAGGTAACGAGACATAATGATAAAAGAGGGACAACTAGCATAGCAATGATAGTAGCGGTATCTAGGTAAATGTGTCATCTTGCCTGAGATCCCGCTTGGAAGAAGCACAAGTCCATGAAGAAGACGAGCCAACGTAGTCGAATGAATCCTCACACTCCGAACGCTTTTGGAACTCTATCGAGAAGAAGCAAACCGGAAACAACAAACAACATGCGATAGCACCACAACATATGCATGACATGATGCGGAAACAAATATGATGCATGTCCGGTTTAATATGCAAGGCATGGCATGACAAGAACGACAAGCAACTACTACACGTTAAGTGAAATTCAGTTTGCATATTGACGAAACTCCATGATCGAATTATTTAGTTCACTCTCGTCTAGGTACTCATCAATATCAAATGTTGTTTAACATGGAAAACGGTGAAGCATACATAACTACATCAACTAGGCATATTAAATGAGGCCGGAAGCAACGAATAACAATTCCGGAATGACCTCATATGCATATATTTTAGTTTGGTCCACTGAACTAACCATATTTTAGAGTTATTAAACAGCAAAATAAATGTCACCATGAGATTCTACATGTTTTTCTAGTGAAGTTGCATATGTGGAACATTTTAGGCGGAGTTATGGTTATTTATTTATGAAATGAAACATTTTAGCATGGCATTAATGCAAATTGCATGAAAACAACAACTTAATCATTTTAAAGACATGTGAGAGTTGGATATTGTGAATCTACACAAAATTCTAGTCACTTTACATATATAAAGTTTTTACATATGATGCACGGTTGTTTAGATATTAGCAATTTAAAAATGGGGATTTTTTCTGAAATTCTGCAAATCCTAGATTAATTAATAAATTCGCCAGACCAGAAAAAAAACGAATCGGGCCGAAACTGACTAGCCCAACAGCGAATAGGTGAGCGCAGCATAGTATATAGCGGTATGGGCGAGGGATAGCAACGGGACACTCACCATGGGCTTCTGCCCGAGTCGACGGCTGGCTGGACCTTGGCCTAGACGCGGGGGCAAGGCGCTGACTGAGGCGAGCTGGGCCGACGGCTTGCGAGGCCCACGTAGGTGAGGCTGCGCCCATCTCCCTTGATCGCCCGAGCAGAGCCAGGGCTGGCGGCCGTGGTCAACGGCGGGAGCACCGGCGAGGTCCAGGGGGCGGCGAAGGTCGGGGACGAGGAGATCCGGCTGGCAGGGCGCCGAATCATACCTACACCGGCGACCAGCAGTGGCTGCGAGCCCGTGGCCGACGGGATCCGAGCAGCAACGAGCTCGAGGCCATGGCGGCCGAGTGGCGGGGCTTGCAGGGAGGCGAGGCGAGGCGCAAGGGCAGGGTCTGGTCGCGGCAAGGCCGGATGGCGGCTTGCCGACGAGGCGGGAGGCGGCGACGCTCGGGGGTGGAGGCGCAAGGGAGCTCGGCTCCATGGGGAGAGGCGAAGGCAGGAGCCTCGGGCTCCTCTCGAGGCAGCGGTGGCTCGTTCGGGCCCGAGCGGGCCTCCAGATGGGCTCGGTGGGCCCTAGCGGCTGGAGGTGGGAGGCAGCGGCGCTGAGGATTGGGTGGCGCAGGAACCGAGGTGGGGATTAGGGTTTCCGTTTAGGGCGGACTAGGGGTGATTAAATAGGATGGGAGGGCTAGGTTAGGGGGTTTTAGCCCGTTTTCGGACCCTCCAATCACGATCGAACGGCTCCGGTCGCAGGGTAGGCTAGGTGGGTTGGTGTTGGGCTATGTAGATGGGCTAGGTGGAGACGTGAGGGAGGTTTGCAACCCGTGACACAAGGTTTTAAAACACCGAAATGACTAATAAATAAACCGATGATCGCACTGCTACGGTTGACTGTTCGGGTATCAAACGACCTCTGATTGCGACGAAATTCGACAGGCGGCCTACCTACGTTATAACAAGACCGCACGCCAAGTTTCAACCCAATCCGAGAAAGTTTTAAATGTAGTTTAAAAACAATATTTTTATCGGTGCCGCGGGTGCGTGCGTGTGTGATTGGTCTCGAAACGGTGAGCGACACGAATGGAGAGAACCGGCGACTACGAACGGATGCAAGTTTTTGTAAACGAGTGACGATGCCATGCAGATGATGTGAATGATGCGATGACGAAAGCAACAACCAAACGAAACACAAGACGACAATGGAATAAAATGGGAATCTTCTGGAGTGTCGGTCCCGGGCTGTTACGCATCACCCTTGAGGTGAGTAGTTGGGAGGCAAAACAATAAGCCCCTATCTTTATCTGTGTCCAATTGAAGCTTCGATCTCATGAGTACCATGTGAGTGTTAGCAATTGTGAAAGACTAAAAGATGATTGAGTATGTGGGTTTGCTTTACAATCTCTTATATTGACTCTTTCTGATGTTATGATAAATTGCAAATTGCTTCAATGATTGAGAGCACAGTTTGTTAGTAGTCAATAAAGTTCTTAGTTCATACTTCTACCCTGTGAATGAATTGTTACTCCAGCATAAGAAATTATATATCAATAAGTATTGTTGTTCTAAAGATGATCGTGATGCCCTCATGTACGTATTTTATTTTATCGACAACTCTATCTCTAAACTTGTGGACATATTTATCGATCTCGGCTTTTGCTTGAGGACAAGCGAGGTCTAAGCTTGGGGGAGTTGATGTTGGGGAACGTTGCATGGGAAACAAAAAATTTCCTATGCACACGCAGATCTATCCATGGTGATGAGCATCTACGAGAGGGAGAGTGGATCTACATACCCTTGTAGATCGCTAAGCGGGAAGCGTTAAGAAACGCGGTTGGTGTAGTCGAACGTCTTCGCGATCCAAATCGCCGTGCATCCCGCAATCCAATCACGATCCGTCCCGCGATCCAATCACGATCCGTCCGGCAATCCGATCACGATCCGCCCCACGAACTTGATCACGATCCGTCTCACGAACTTGATCACGATCCTTCCGATCTAGCACCGAACGGACGGCACCTCCGTGTTCAGCACACGTACAGCTTGATGACGATCTCCACTATCTTGATCCAGCAAGGAGTGGAGAGGAAGAAGAGTTCTCCGGCAGCCTGACGGCGCTCCGACGATGGTGGTGGAGCAATTCCGACAGGGCTTCGCCTAAGCACTGTAGAAAATCAATCTAGAGAAGGAACTATGCACTAGAGATTAGGGTTTGCACGTGGCTGAAAAATCAAGTGCAAAACCCTAGAAATCCATTATTATATATAGGTGGGAGGGAGGAGGAGAGGCGGCTTGGCCTCCAAGCCTTGGAGGCTTCGGCCGAACCACGTGGTGGAGGTGGAGTCCACCTCCACTCCTAGTAGGACTAGGATTCACCCAATTTTGCCTTTTTTCCACCTTTTCCTATTGGGTTTTCTTCTCCAGCTACATGGCCTTGTGTGGGAGTTTCACCAGCCCACTAAGGGCTGATATTCACTTGAATCCTCTTGGGTCGAAATACCCCTCCCGGAGGTCTCCCGGTACACTACCGGCACTCCCGATACACTACCGACGAGCCCGAAACTTTTCCGGCGACCAAAATAGGACTTCCTATATATGAATCTTTACCTCCGGACCATTCCGGAGCTCCTCGTGACATCCAGGATCTCATCCGGGACTCTGAACAAACTTTGGTCACCACCATACATAACTCTATACTACCGAAACGTCACCAAACCTTAAGTGTGCAGACCCTGCGGGTTCGAGAACTATGTAGACATGACCGAGACACCTCTACGGTCAATAACCAATGGTGGGACCTGGATGTCCACATTGGTTCCTACATATTCTACGAAGATCTTTATCGGTCGAACCTCTATGTCAAGGATTCAATTAATCTCGTATGATGTTCCCTTTGTTCTTCGGTATGTTACTTGCCCGAGATTCGATCGTCAGTATCTCCATACCTAGTTCAACCTCGTTACTGGCAAGTCTCTTTACTCATTCCGTAATACAAGATCTCGTAACTAAAACTTAGTCACATTGCTTGCAAGGCTTATTGTGATGTTGTATTACCGAGTGGGCCCTGAGATACCTCTCCGTCACACGGAGTAACAAATCCCAGTCTTGATCCATGCCAACCCAACAGGCACAATCGGAGACACCTGTACAGCACCTTTATAGTCACCCAGTTACGTTGCGACATTTGATACACACAAGGTACTCCTCTGATATCTGTGAGTTGCATGATCTCATGGTCATAGGAACATATACTTGATGCAGAAAACAGTAGCAATAAACTGACACGATCATAAGCTACGTTTGTAGTTTGGGTCTTGTCCATCACATCATTCTCCTAATGATGTGATCCCGTTATCAAATGACATCTCATGTCCATGGCTAGGAAACCTTAACCATCTTTCGATCAACGAGCTAGTTCGCTAGAGGCATACTAGGGACATTGTGTTTGTCTATGTATCCACACATGTATCCATGTTTCCAATTAATACAATTATAGCATGGATAATAAACGATTATCATGAACAAGGAAATACAATAATAAACACTTTATTTATTTCCTCTAGGGCATATTTCCAAGAGTCTGCCACTTGCACTAGAGTCAATAATCTAGTTCACATAACTATGTGATTTACATTGTAATGAATCGAACACCCATGCAGTTCTGGTGTTGATCATGTTTAGCCCTTGGAAGAGGTTGAGTCAACAGGTCTGCAACATTCAGATTTGTGTGCACTTTGCAAATATTTATGTCTTTCTCCGTGATGTAATCGCGGATGGAGTTGAAGCGTCGCTTTGTGTGTCTGGTCCTCTTGTGAAACCTTGGTTCCTTGGCCAGAGCAATGGCACCAATGTTGACACAGAACAGGTTCATTGGATTCAGTGCACTGGGCACTACTCCAAGATCTATCATGAACTGCTTCATCCAGACACCTTCCTTTGCCGCCTCCGAGGCTGCGATGTATTCCGCTTCGCACGTAGAATCAACTACCACGCTTTGCTTGGAACTGCACCAGCTTACCGCTCCCCCGTTAAGAATAAATACGTATTCGGTTTGCGACTTAGAGTCGTCTGGATCAGTGTCAAAGCTTGCATCGACGTAACCCTTTACGACGAGCTCTTCATCACCTCCATAAACGAGAAACATTTCCTTAGTCCTTTTCAGGTACTTAAGGATATTCTTGACCGCTTGCCAGTGCTCCATTCCAGGATCACTTTGAAACCTTCCGGCCATACTTATGGCAAGGCTGACATCGGGTCTTGTGCACAGCATTGCATACATGATAGAGCCTATGGCTGAAGCATAGGAGATGACACTCATCTTTTCTCTATCTTCTGCAGTTACTGGGCATTGAGTCTTACTCAACTTCACACCTTGTAACACAGGCAAGAACCCTTTCTTGGATTGTTCCATTTTGAACTTCTTCAAAACATTATCAAGGTATGTGCTCTGTGAAAGTGCTATTAAGCGTCTCGATCTATCTCTATAGATCTTAATGCCTAATATGAAAGCAACTTCTCCTAGGTCCTTCATTGAAAAACTCTTGTTCAAATATTCCTTCACGCTTTCCAGCATTTCTATATTGTTTCCAATCAGCAATATGTCATCCACATATAATACTAGAAACGCTATAGAGCTCCCACTCACTTTCTTGTAAATACAAGCTTCTCCGTAAACTTGTATAAACTCAAACGCTTTGATCACCTCATCAAAGCGCTTATTCCAACTCCGAGATGCTTGCACAAGTCCATAAATGGATCGCTGGAGTTTGCAAACTTTGTCAACATTCTATGGATCGACAAAACCTTCGGGTTGCATCACATACAACTCTTCCTCAAGGAAACCGTTGAGGAACGCTGTTTTGACATCCATCTGCCAAATTTCATAGTCAAAATAAGCAGCTATTACTAACATGATTCTGACAGACTTAAGCATCGCTACGGGTGAGAAAGTCTCATCGTAGTCAACTCCTTGAACTTGTGAAAAACCCTTTGCCACAAGTCGAGCTTTATAGTCGGTGACATTACCGTCCGCGTCTGTCTTCTTCTTAAAGATCCATTTGTTCTGAATGGCCTTTCGCCCTTCAGGTAATACTTCCAAAGTCCATACTTTGTTTTCATACATGGATCCCATCTCGGATTTCATGGCCTCTAACCATTTCTCGGAATCCGGGCCATCACTGCTCGCCTTTCGCCCTTCAGGTAATACTTCCAAAGTCCATACTTTGTTTTCATACAAGGATCCCATCTTGGATTTCATGGCCTCTAACCATTTCTCGGAATCCGGGCCCATCACTGCTCCTCCATAGCTCGTAGGTTCATTGTTATCCAACAACATAACCTCCAAGACAGGGTTGCCGTACCACTCAGGGGTAGTACGCGGCCTTGTCGACCTACGAGGTTCAATAGCAGCTTGATCTGAAGCTTCATGATCATCATCATTAACTTCCTCTTCTACCGTCATAGGTTCCATAGAAACATCTTTCTGTGTTACGCTACTTTCTGGTTGAAGTAAAGGTTCAATAACCTCATCAAGCTCTATTTTCCTCCCACTCAATTCTTTCGAGAGAAACTCTTTCTCAAGAAATGTTCTATTCTTAGCGACAAACACTTTGCCTTCGGATCTGAGATAGAAGGTATACCCGCCTGCTCTTTCGGGTATCCTATGAAGACGCATTTCTCCGCTTTGGGTTCCAGCTTTTCAGGCTGAAGCTTTTTAACATAAGCATCACATCCCCAAACTTTAAGAAATGACAACTTTGGATTCTTGCCAAACCATAGTTCATATGGCGTCGTCTCAACGGATTTTGATGGTGCCCTATTTTAAGTGAATGCAGCTGTCTCTAATGCATAACCCCAAAACGATAGTGGCAAATCAGCAAGAGACATCATAGAACACACCATATCTAATAAGGTTCGATTACGACGTTCAGATACACCATTACGTTGTGGTGTTCCGGGCGGTGTCAACTGTGAAACAATTCCACATTGTCTTAAGTGACTGCCAAACTCATAACTCAGATATTCACCTCCTCGATCAGATCGCAGGAACTTAATTTTCTTGTTACGATGATTCTCAATTTCACTCTGAAATTGCTTGAACTTTTCAAACGTTTCAGACTTGTGTTTCATCAAGTAGATATACCCATATCTACTTAAGTAATCAGTGAAGGTGAGAAAATAACGATATCCACCACGCGATGTAACATTCATTGGACCGCACACATCAGTATGTATGATTTCCAATAAGTCACTTGCCCGTTCCATTGTTCCAGAGAACGGCGTTTTAGTCATCTTTCCCATGAGGCATGGTTCACATGTGTCACGTGATTCAAAATCAAGTGACTCTAAAAGTCCATCAGCATGGAGCTTCCTCATGCGTTTTACACCAATATGACCTAAACGGCAGTGCCACAGGAAAGTGGTACTATCATTATCAACTCTACATCTTTTGGCATCAATGTTATGAACATGTGTATCATCACTATCAAGATTCAATATGAATAAACCCCTCACATTGGGTGCATGACCATAAAAGATATTACTCATATAAATAGAACAACCTTTATTCTCTGATTTAAATGAGTAACCGTCTCGCAATAAACAAGATCCAGATATAATGTTCATGCTTAACGCATGCACTAAATAACAATTATTCAGGTTCATCACTAATCCCGATGGTAATAGAAGAGAGAGCGTGCCGACGGCGATCACATCAACCTTGGAACCATTTCCCACGCGCATCGTCACTTCATCCTTTGCCAGCCTTCGTTTATTCCGTAGTTCCTGCTTTGAGTTGCAAATGTGAGCAACCGAACCGGTATCAAATACCCAGGCACTACCACGAGAGCTAGTAAGGTACACATCAATAACATGTATATCATATATACCTTGTTTGTCGTTGGCCGCCTTCTTGTCAGCCAGGTACTTGGGGCAGTTCCGCTTCCAGTGACTAGTTCCCTTGCAATGAAAGCACTCAGTTTCTGGCCTGGGTCCATGTTTGGGCTTCTTTGTAGGAGTAGCAACTGCTTTGCCATCCTTCTTGGTTTTACCCTTCTTGCCCTTGGCCTTGACTTTGCCATTTTTCTTGAAACTAGTGGTTTTATTGACCATCAACACTTGATGTTCTTTCTGGATTTCAGACTCAGTGACTTTTAACATCGCAAACAGCTCGGCGACTGACTTGTTCATCCCGTGCATGTTATAGTTCATCACAAAGCTCTTGTAACTAGGTGGCAGTGATTGAAGAACTCTGTTAGTGATTGCCTCTGGCGGAAGGGCAATTCCCAACTCCGCTAGACGAGTTGAATACCCACACATTCTGAGTATATGTTCACTGATAGACCCATTCTCCTCCATCTTGCAAGCATAGAACTTACCGGAGGTTTCATACCTCTTGATCCGGGTGTTCTTCTGAAAGATAAACTTCAACTCCTGGAACATCTCATATGCTCCATGACGTTCAAAACGTCTTTGAAGTCCCGGTTCTAAGCAATACAATATTGCACACTGAACTATTGAGTAATCTCCAGTACGTGCCTCCCAAGCGTTCTTAACGTCTTCGGAGGTCATGTCTTCTGGTTGGTCACCAAGCGGTGCATCAAGGACATATGATTTCTGGGAAGCCGTGAGGATAATCCTCAGATTACGGGCCTAGTCAACACAGTTACTTCCATCATCTTTCAGTTTAGCTTTCTCTAGGAACGCATTAAAATTCAGGGGTGCTACTGCACGAGCCATTGATCTACAACATAAATATGCAAAGTTCACTTAGACTATTGTTCAAGATAATGAGTTTAGTTAATCAAATTACTAAAGCTCCCACTCAAATTGACATCCCTCGGGTCATCTGAGTGTCACATGATCCAAATCCACCAACTCAAGTCTGATCATCACGTGAGTTGAGGTGGCTTCAATGGTGAACATCATTATGTTGATCATATCTACTATATGACTCATGTTCGACCTTTCGGTCTCTTGTGTTCCGAGGCCATGTCTATACATGCTAGGCTCGTCAAGTTTAACCCGAGTGTTCTGCGCGTGCAACACTGGCTTGCACCCGTTGTATGTGAACGTAGAGTCTATCACACCCGATCATCACATGGTGTCTCAACACGACGAAATTTCGCAACGGTGCACACTCGGGGAGAACACAATTTTATCTTGAAATTTAAGTGAGGGATCACCTTATAATGCTACCATCGTACTAAGAAAAACAAGGTGCATAAAAGGATTAACATCATGCAATTCATAAGTGACATGATATGACCATGAACTTGTGCTTTAGATCTCCATCTTGAAAGCACCGGCATGATCTTCATCGTCACCGGCACGACACCATGATCTCCATCATCTTGATCTCCATCAACGTGTCGCCATCGAGGTTGTCACGCCCTGCATGCTTCTACTACTATTGCTACCGTTTAGCGATAAAGTAAAGCATTACATAGCGCTTAATGATTGGCACACAGGTCATACAATAATTAAAGACAACCCTATGGCTCCTGCCGGTTGCCGTACTCATCGACATGCAAGTCGTGAAATTCTATACATCACATGATCATCTCATACATCACATATATCACATCATGTAATTGGCCATATCACATCACAACATACCCTGTAAGAACAAGTTAGACGTCCTCTAATTGTTGTTGCATGTTTTACGTGGATGCTACGGGTTTCTAGCAAGAACGATTCTCACCTACGCATAAAACACAATGGTGATACATAATTTGCTTTTCAACCTTCTCAAGGACCGCCTTTGTCGAATCCGATCCAACTAAAGTGAGAGAAACTGCCACCCGCAAGCCATCTAGGCAACAAGTTGCGTCGAGGGAACCGGTCTCTCGTAAGCGTATGAGTAATGTTGGTCCGGGCCGCTTCATCTCACAATACCGCTGAACCAAAATCCGACCAAGGGAGGAAGCAATCTAAGCATCAACGCCCACAAACGTTTTGTGTTCTACTCGAGATCTCATCAACACATAGACCTAGCTCATGATGCCACTATTGGGGAACGTTGCATGGGAAACAAAAAAATTCCTACGCACACGCAAATCTATCCATGGTGATGAGCATCTACAAGAGGGAGAGTGGATCTACATACCCTTGTAGATCGCTAAGCGGGAAGCGTTAAGAAACGCGGTTGGTGTAGTCGAACGTCTTCGCGATCCAAATCACCGTGCATCCCGCGATCCAATCATGATCCGTCATGCGATCCAATCACGATCCATCCCACGATCCGATCACGATCCGTCCCACGAACTTGATCACGATCCGTCTCACGAACTTGATCACGATCCTTCCGATCTAGCACCGAACGGACGGCACCTCTGCGTTCAGCACACGTACAGCTTGATGACGATCTCCAACCGTCTTGATCCAGCAAGAAGGAGTGGAGAGGAAGAAGAGTTCTCCGGCAGCCTGACGGCGCTCCGGTGATGGTGGTGGAGCAATTCCGGCAGGGCTTCGCCTAAGCACTGCAGAAAATCAATCTAGAGAAGGAACTATGCACTAGAGATTAGGGTTTGCACGTGGCTGAAAAATCAAGTGAAAAACCCTAGAAATCCATTATTATATATAGGTGGGAGGGAGGAGGAGAGGCGGCTTGGCCTCCAAGCCTTGGAGGCTTCGGCCGAACCACGTGGTGGAGGTGGAGTCCACCTCCACTCCTAGTAGGACTAGGATTCACCCAATTTTGCCTTTTTTCCACCTTTTCCTATTGGGTTTTCTTCTCCAGCTACATGGCCTTGTGTGGGAGTTTCACCAGCCCACTAAGGGCTGATATTCACTCTCCCACAGCCCATGAAGCCTCTTGGGTCGAAATACCCCTCCCGGAGGTCTCCCGGTACACTACCGGCACTCCCGGTACACTACCGATGAGCCCGAAACTTTTCCGGCGACCAAAATAGGACTTCCTATATGTGAATCTTTACCTCCGGACCATTCCGGATCTCCCCCTGATGTCCGGGATCTCATCCGGGACTCTGAACAAACTTCGGTCACCACCATACATAACTCTATACTACCGAAACGTCACCAAACCTTAAGTGTGCAGACCCTCCAGGTTCGAGAACTATGTAGACATGACCGAGACACCTCTACGGTCAATAACCAATGGCGGGACCTGGATGTCCACATTGGTTCCTACATATTCTATGAAGATCTTTATCGGTCGAACCTCTATGTCAAGGATTCAGTTAATCACGTATGATGTTCCCTTTGTTCTTCGGTATGTTACTTGCCCGAGATTCGATCGTCAGTATCTCCATACCTAGTTCAACCTCGTTACTGGCAAGTCTCTTTACTCATTCCATAATACAAGATCCCGTAACTAACACTTAGTCCCATTGCTTGCAAGGCTTATTGTGATGTTGTATTACCGAGTGGGCCCTGAGATACCTCTCCGTCACATGGAGTAACAAATCCCAGTCTTGATCCATGCCAACCCAACAGACACCCTCGGAGACACCTATAGAGCACCTTTATAGTCACCCAGTTACGTTGCGACGTTTGATACACACAAGGTACTCCTCCGATATCTGTGAGTTGCATGATCTCATGGTCATAGGAACATATACTTGACATGCAGAAAACAGTAGCAATAAACTGACACGATCATAAGCTACGTTGGTAGTCTGGGTCTTGTCCATCACATCATTCTCCTAATGATGTGATCGCGTTATCAAATGACATCTCATGTCCATGGCTAGGAAACCTTAACCATCTTTCGATCAACGAGCTAGTTCACTAGAGGCATACTAGGGACATTGTGTTTGTCTATGTATCCACACATGTATCCATGTTTCCAATTAATACAATTATAGCATGGATAATAAACGATTATCATGAACAAGGAAATACAATAATAAACACTTTATTTATTGCCTCTAGGGCATATTTCCAACAGTTGATACGTCCATTTTGAATCACGCTTTTATATTGATATTTATTGCATTATGGGCTGTTATTACACATTATGGTACAATACGTATGCCTTTTCTCTCTTATTTTACAAGGTTTACATGAAGAGGGAGAATGCCGGCAGTTGGAATTCTGGACTGGGAACAGAGCAAATCTGAGAGACCTATTCTGCACAACTCCAAAAGTCCTGAAAAGTTATGGAGAATTGTTTTGGAATATATATAAACTATTGGGTGAAGCAAATACCAGAGGGGGCCCACCAGGAGGTCACAAGCCTGCGAGGCGCGGCCACCCCCTGGCGGCGCTTAGGTGGCTTGTGACCCACCTGGTAGGTGCCCAACGCCCATCTTTTGCTATATGAAGGGTTTTGACCTGGAAAAAATCATGAGAGAGCTTTCAGGACGAAGCGCCGCCGTCTTGAGGTGGAACTTGGGTAGAACCAATCTAGAGCTCCGGCGAAGCTGTTCTACCGAGGAAACTTCCCTCTCGGAGGGGTAAATCGAATCCATCATCATCACCAATGATCCTCTCATCGAGAGGGGGCCAATATCCATCAACATATTCATCAGCACCATCTCCTCTCCAAACCCTAGTTTATCTCTTGTATCTGATCTTTGTCTCAAACCTCGGATTGGTACCAGTGGGTTGCTAGTAGTGTTGATTACTCCTTGTAGTTGATGATAATTGGTTTACTTGGTGGAAGATCATATGTTCAGATCCTTTATGATAATTAATACTCCTTTGATTATGAACATGAACATGCTTTGTGAGTAGTTACGTTTGTTCCTGAGGACATGGGATAAGTCTTGTTATAAGTAATCATGTGAATTTGGTATTCGTTTGATATTTTGATGAGATGTATGTTGTCTCTCCTCTAGTGGTATTATGTGAACGTCGACTACATAATACTTCACCATTATTTGGGCCTAGGAGAAGGCATTGGGAAGTAATAAGTAGATGATGGGTTGCTAGAGTGACAGAAGCTTAAACCCTAGTTTATGCATTGCTTCATAAGGGGCTGATTTGGATCCATATGTTTCATGCTATGGTTAGATTTATCTTAATTCTTCTTTTGTAGTTGCGGATGCTTGCGAGAGAGGTTAATCATAAGTGGTAGGTTTGTCCAAGTAAGGGCACCACCCAAGCACCGGTCCACCCACATATCAAATTATCAAAATGAACGAACGCGAATCAAATGAGCATGATGAAAACTAGCTTGACGTAAATTCCCATGTGTCCTCGGGAGCGCTTCACTTTATATAAGAGCTTTTCCAGGCCTGCCCTTTGCTACAAAAAGGATTGGGCTACCTTGCTACACCTTTTCTACACTTGTTACTTGTTACTCGTTACCAATTATCTTATCACAAAACTATATGTTACCGATAATTTTAGTGCTTGCAGAGAATACCTTACTGAAAACCGCTTGTCCTTTCCTTCTGCTCCTCGTTGGGTTCGACACTTTTACTTATCGAAAGGAATACGATAGATTCCCTATACTTGTGGGTCATCACTTCTCATGAGTTCTTAGAAGCTCTTTATGATCGTCTTGAGTAGATTCATGACATAACTTAAGAGTGTTTAATTCCTTAGTTAGACGTTCAATCTCCTTATTATCATCATCAAATGACTTATCTTGATTAACATGATTATTATCAAGTTCATAATATCACTAGTTTTATCAAAGAGCAAGTCATCATCCCCAGGTAAGTCATCCTCATCACTATTAAAGCCAAAGTATTCGGGGTGTGATACCATGGGGCCTTTAGACAAGAAGCAACTTCCACTTCCTTCATCTGGTGAATCAAATACGTCAAAGGAATTGGCGGATATGAGTGCTAATCCGGCAACACCTTCATCTTGACTATAGTAGGAGTTGGAGTGGTAGCTTCTCTTGGATTTGTTGTCAGATTCGGAGCCGGATACCCATTCACCAACATGAGCTTGATGTCATCTTCTTGTGTAGATCTTGGCGTACTTGTCCTTCTTCTCTGAGTCCTTGCTTTTCTAGGAGGGTCTTCGTTCATAGCGATCTTCTCTACTCCTTCTCTCTCTACGAGGTGACTCATCTCTTAAGCTTCTTCTTCTAGGTGACTCTTCTCTTCTTTTGTGCAAGGGGGGGGGCGTGAACTCATTGGAGTAGTGTCCGAGCCTTCCACAATTGTAACAATTTTGGTCACGACTAGAGGAATGCTTCTCTTCATATCTTGAGTTGGACTTCACTCTTTGCCTCTATTCTTGTAGAACTTGTTGAATTTCTTGACCATGAGGCTCATGTCCTTATTGGTAACAAGGTTTTCACTTGAAGTGGTGGGAGTATCACGTGTAGCTTTGTATGCACCGCTTGACTTGGTGTGTAGCTCTTCTTTGTCTTTGAATGACATTTCATGAGCAACAATCCTTCCAATGACTTCTGTAGGCTTGAGATCTTTGTAGTTTCGCATCAATTGGATCAATGTGCACACGGTGTCATATTTTCCATCCAACGCTCTAAGGATCTTATTGATGCTGAATTTGCCAGTCATCTCTTCACTTCCTAAGTTGGCAATCTAAGAGAGCAAGCCTAGGGTACATTTCCGCAAGTCCTTCACCACCCTTCATCTTGAACTTGTCAAGTTGACTTTGTAGCACATACAACTTAGATTCCCTAACGGATTCAGTACCTTCGTGCATATAAACCAAAGTATCACAAATTTTCTTTGCATTCTCAAGAGGGCTTATCTTGTTAAACTCATCGGGGCATAGGCAGTTGAATAGAATGTCGCATGCTTGAGCGTTGTATTTCAACATATTCAATTCATCCGCAGTCACTTCACGATCTGGTTCCTTTCCATCACCAAATAATTCACCTTTCAATCCAACACAAACAGCAGCTGAAACAGTGGGTTTATGACCAAGAATATGCATTTTCATTTTGTGCTTCCAGCTAGCAAAGTTTGTATCATCAAAATACGGACCTATAGGGTGATAATTTCACTCCCTAGACGCCACACTCTCCTAGGATTTTAAACCAATGCAATGGAGACCAAAGCTCTAATACCACTTGTAGGATCCAAAGTATGTCTAGAGGGGGACGATTAGACTACTTGACCAAAATAAAAATGTAGCCTTTTCCCAATTTTAGATGTTCGCAAGTTTTAACAATTATATCAAGTCAAGCACACCCTACACATGCAAGTCTAAGAGTATAGCGGCGGAAAGTAAAGACATGCACATGAAAGTAGAGGGAAGGGAATGGGATATCAAACGCAATGGGGGATGATACGTCTCCAACGTGTCTATACTTTTTTATTGTGTCGTGCTATTATATTATCTGTTTTGGATGTTTATATGCATTAATATGTTATTTTATATTATTTTTGGGACTAACCTAATAATCTAGAGCCTAGTGCATGTTTCTGTTTTTTCCTTGTTTTTGAGTATTGCAGATATGGAATATTAAACGGAGTCCAAACGGAATAAAATCTTTGCGATGATTTTTTCTGGAACAAAAGAGATCTACCAAGCTTGGAGTGCAAGGCAAGGACCTTGCCAGGAGGTCACAAGCTAGGGGGCACGGCAACCCCCCTAGCCGTGCCTGGCAGGCTTGTGACTCCCTGGCAGGAGTCCTAGCCCTAATCTTCGTCCTATAAATACCCAAATATTCCCCCAATACCAAAATGAGCCACGCAAATACTTTTCCGCTGCCAGAAGCCTACGTTCCCGAGAGATCTAATCTTGGAGCCTTTTCCGGTAATCTACCGGAGGGGGATTCGATCATGGAGGGCATCAACATCAACTCCATTGCCCCTCCGATGATGTGTGAGTAGTCCACCACAGACCTACGGGTCCATAGCTAGTAGCTAGATGTATTATTCTCTCTCTTTGTGCTCCAATACCATGTTCTTCATGATCTTCATGGAGATCTATCTGATGTAATACTCTTTTGCGGTGTGTTTGTCGAGATCCGATGAATTGTGGGTTTATGTTCAGATTATCCATGAATATTATTTGAGTTTTTTCTGAATTCTTATATGCATGATTTCATATATTTGCAAGCCTCTTCGAGTTATTGGTGTGGTTTGGCCAACTAGATTGGTAATTCTTGCAATGGGAAGAGTGCTTAGTTTTGGGTTCAATCTTGCGGTGTCCTCACACAGTGACAAAGTAGGGGTAGCGAGGCACGTATTGTAATTGTTTCCATCAAGGGTAACAAGATGGGGTTTTCATCATATTGCTTGAGTTTATCCCTCTACATCATGTCATCTTACCTAATGCATTACTCCGTTCTTCATGAACTTAATACTCTAGATCCAGGCAGGAGCCGGTCGATGTGTGGAGTAATAGTAGTAGATGCAGAATTGTTTTGGTCTACTTGACACAGACGTGATGCCTATATGCATAATCATTGCCTTGGATATCTTCATAATTATTCGCTTTTCTATCAATTGCTCGACAGTAATTTGTTCACCCACCGTGATAGTTTCCTTCAAGAGAGAAGCCTCTAGTGAAACCTATGACCCCCGAGTCTACTTTCCATAATATATTTTTAGATCTATAAACCAAAAATACCAAAAATACCTTGCTGCAATTTATTTACCTTTTTTACTTTCCGCAATCTTTTACATCTATCTCTATCATATCTAATCCTTGCAACTGAAGGGATTGACAACCCCTTTTATAGCGTTGGGTGCAAGAGTTTGATTATTTGTGTAGGTGCATCCATTGGTGACTTGCTTGTTCCTCCTACTGGATTGATACCTTGGTTCTCATCAACCGAGGGAAATACTTATCTACTTCGTTGCATCACCCTTTCCTCTTCAAGGGAAAACCAACGCAAGCTCAAGAGGTAGCAAGAAGGATTTCTGGCGCCATTGTCGGGGAGGATACACATCAAGCCTACCAAGTACCCATCACAAACTCATCTCTTGCATTTACATCATTTGCCATTTTCCTCTCGTTTTCCTCTCCCCCGCTTCTAAAATGATTTTCAGAAAATACCAAAAAAATTTGCCTTTTTATTCGCCCTTCTTTCGTTCACATTTTCGTTTGCCCTTTGTTTGCTCGTGTGTTGGATTGCTTGAACTCTTGGCTAATCTTACCACTATAGCTAATACTCCCGAGAATGAAGTTCTTAATTTTAAGCAAGGGAGGGGTAAAGCTTAAAAGATGCTTGGTATAGAATTTACAATGCTCAAAATAGATCTATTTGTAAGCAATCTACTACCGTTCTCCTTCGCTATTCTTATGTGGGTGTTTCTCCATGGAACAGATATGTTCTAGATACCATTATGGGAGGAAATTTCTTGGGAAGTCATACCTTTGATTCTTATAGTGCTATGATAAATTTGGTAGGTTCACCTCCAATCATGGTTAATGGAACAATCTTGACTTTGGAACATGTGGTGCGAAGGCTAGATATTATTGAAAAAAGGGTTGCTACTGTTGAGCTTATTGAAAACTTGGATAAAAAGATTCATAATCACATTACTCAATATTGATCTAAGGTATGAGTTACTCTAAAAAATCTAAGGGAAAAAGAACCCATAGTTAATGAAAAATTGGATTAGGATTCCTCTAGAATTGGCAAGCTAGAGGACATTATTACCAACTTGGGATCCACTTTTGCCTTGGTTCAAACCACTCCAAATCCTTCTCCTCCTAAATCTGCCAAGTTTGTTTATGTTCCTAAAAATAAGGGTGAATCCTCTAGTAAAGGAGGTCAAGATCTTAAGATGATAAGTATTCACCCTAACTTTTTCAATATTGTTAAGAAACCAATTGCCACAATTGAATCTCCTGAATTCTTGCCTAGGAGCATTATTACTAATAAGAACAACAGACCTCCTAGGACTAATAACTGTGTGATTGAGGAGATGCATACCAAAGATGACAATACCTTGATCTATTGTGTTTTGCCTAGCTAGGGGCGTTAAACAATAGCGCTTGTTGGGAGGCAACCCAAATTTATTTTTATGTTATGTTTTTTGCTTCTGTTTTTGAGTGTTTCCCACATTATTACTTATTTAGTAATTGTGTTTTGGTGTTTTAATTAGTGTATGAGCCAAGTAAGACCTTTGGGATGGTCTATGGTGGTTGTTGATTTGATCTTGCTGAAAAACAGAAACTTTTGCGCCCAGTCCAGTAATTTTCTATTTTTTTTCAGAGCACCAAATGAGTCTAAAACTTTTACACAAGAGTGATATACAAATTTCACAAGTTATCCTAATTTTTCAGAATGTTTTTAGTTATAGAAGTATATGAAGTTTTCAGATTGCTACAGACTATTCTGTTTTTGACAGATTCTGTTTTCTTTGAGTTGTTTACCTATTTTGATATATCTATGGGTTGTATCGGGAGGTATGAACCATGGAAAAGTTAGAATACATTAGTTATTACATCGATATAAATAAAGAATGAGTTCACAACAGTACCTAAAGTGGTGATTTGTTTTCTTATACTAACGGATCTCACAAGTTTTTTGTTAAGTTTTGTGTTGTGACGTTTTCAAGTTTTGGGTAAAGATTTGATGGAATATGGAATAAGGAATGGCAAGAGCCTAAGCTCGGGGATGCAAAAGGCACCCCAAGTCATATTCAAGGATTCCAAATAGCTTAAGCTTGGGGATGCCTCGGAAGGCATCCCCTCTTTCGTCTTCAATCCATCGGTAAATTTACTTGAGGCTATATTTTTATTCACCACATGATATGTGTTTTGCTTGGAGCGTCTTGTATGATATGAGTCTTTGCTTTTTAGTTTTCCACAATCATCCTTTCTGCACACATATTTTGAGAGAGACACACATTAATCATGAATTTATTAGAATACTCTATGTGCTTCACTTGTATCTTTTGAGATAGGCAATTTTGCTCTAGTGCTTCACTTATACCTTTTTAGAGCAGGGTGGTGTTTGGTTTTATAGAAATAATTGAACTCTTGTACCTCACTTATATTATTTTTAGAGTCTTTAAACAGCATGGTAATTGGCTTAGTTTATGAATTTAGTCCTGATATGACAGGCATCCAAGAGGGTTATAATAAAAACTCTCATATTAAGTGCATTGAGTATTATGAGAAGTTTGATTCCTTGCATAAAGTTTTGAGATATAAAGATGGTAATGTTAAGAGTCATGTTAGGAAGTAATTGTGAATTGGTAAAAATACTTGTGTAAAGTTTTGTGATTCTCGTAGCATGCACGTATGGTGAACCGTTATGTAACTGTAAGGAAGTCGAAGCATGATTTGTGTATAAATTGTCGACCTTTGTGTGAGGGTCGGGAGCGCGCGATGGTTTACTCCTACCAACCTCTCCCCTATGGGCATGCGTATAATACTTTGCTTCGATGATTAATAGACTTTTGCAATAAGTATGTGAGTTCTTTATGACTAATATGAGTCCATGGATTATACGCACTCTCACCCTTCCACCTTTGCTAGCCTCTCTAGTACCGCGCAACTTTCACCGGTGCGATAAACCCAACTTCCTCAAAACAGCCACCACATATCTTTCCTCAAAACAGCCACCATACCTACCTATTATGGCATTTCCATAGCCATTCCGAGATATATTGCCATGCAACTTCCACCGTTCCGTTTATTATGACACGCACCATCATTTTCATATTGCTTTGCATGATCGTAAGATAGCTAGCATCATGTTTTCATGGCTTGTCCATTTTTATGATGTCATTTTCTATGCTAGATCATTGCACATCCCAGTACACCGCCGTAGGCATTCATACAGAGTCATAATTTGTTCTAGTTATCGAGTTGTAATTCTTGAGTTGTAAGTAAATAAAAGTGTGATGACCATCATTATTAGAGCATTGTCCCATGTGAGGAAAGGATGATGGAAGCTATGATTCCCTCACAAGTGGGGATGAGACTCCGGACTTTATGAAAAATAAAAGAGGCCATCAAAGCCCAAATAATAAAAAAGAGGCCTTAGATTCCCACCAAAAAAATGAGAGAAAAGAGAGAAGGGACAATGCTACTATCTTTTTCCACACTTGTGCTCCAAAGTAGCGCCATGATATTCATGATAGAGAGTCCCCTATTTTATCACTTTCATATACTAGTGGGAATTTTTCATTATATAACTTGGCTTGTATATTCCAATGATGGGCTTCCTCAAATTGCCCTAGGTCTTCATGAGCAAGCAAGTTGGATGCACACCCACTTAGTTTCCTTTTGAGCTTTCATACACTTATAGCGCTAGTGCATCCGTTGCATGGCTATCCCTACTCACTCACATTGATATCTATCAATGGACATCCCCATAGCCCGTTGATACGCCTAGTTGATGTGAGACTATCTTCTCCTTTTCCTTCACAACCTCCGCCATATTCTATTCCACCCATAGTGTTATATCCATGGCTCATGCTCATGTATTGCGTGAGAGTTGAAAACGTTTGAGAAAATAAAAGTGTGAAACAATTGCTTGACTTGTCATCAGGGTTGTGCATGATATAAATACTTTGTGTGGGGAAGATGGAGCATAGCCAGACCATATGATATTGTAGGGATAACTTTCTTTTGCCATTATATTTTGAAGAGATACAATTGGTTTGCTAGTATTCTTGAAATATTATTGTTTTTATGTCAACATTAAGCTTTTGTTTTGAGTCTTACGGATCCGAATATTCACGCCACCATAAATAATATTACATGGATAAGTATGTTAGGTAGCATTCCACATCAAAAATTCTGTTTTTATCATTTCCTAGTCGAGGACGAGCAGGAATTAAGCTTGGGGATGCTAATACGTCTCCAACGTATCTATCATTTTTTATTGTGTCATGCTATTATATTATCTGTTTTGTATGTTTTATGTGCATTAATATGCTATTTTATATTGTTTTTGGGACTAACCTATTAATCTAGAGCCTAGTGCTAGTTTCTGGTTTTTCCTTGTTTTTGAGTATTGCAGATATGGAATATTAAACAGAGTCCAAACGGAATAAAATCTTCACGATGATTTTTTCTAGAACAAAAGAGATCTACCAGGCTTGGAGTGCAAGGCAAGGACCCTGCCCGGAGGTCACAAACCAAGGGGGCGCGACCACCCCCCTAGTTGCGCCTGGCAGGCTTGTGACTCCCTGGCAGGAGTCCTAGCCCTAATCTTCGTCCTATAAATACCCAAATATTCCCCCAATACCAAAAGGGGCCACACAAATAATTTTCCGTCGCCAAAAGCCTCCATTCCCGAGAGATCCAATCTTGGAGCCTTTTTCAGTAATCTACCGGAGGGGGATTCGATCACGGGGGGCATCTACATCAACTCCATTACCCCTCCGATGATGCGTGATTAGTCCACCACAGACCTACCGGTCCATATATAGTAGCTAGATGGCTTCTTCTCTCTCTTTGTGCTTCAATACCATGTTCTTCATGATCTTCATGGAGATCTATCCGATGTAATACTCTTTTGCGGTGTGTTTGTCGAGATCCGATGAATTGTGGGTTTATGTCGAGATTATCCAAATATTATCTGAGTCTTTTTTGAATTCTTATATGCATGATTTCATATCTTTGCAAGTCTCTTCGAGTTATTGGTTTGGTTTGGCCAACTAGATTGGTAATTCTTGCAATAGGAGAAGTGCTTAGTTTTGGGTTCAATCTTGTGGTGTCCTCACCCAGTGACAAAGTAGGGGTAGCGAGGCATGTATTGTATTGTTGCCATCAAGGGTAACAAGATGGGGTTTTCATCATATTGGTTGAGTTTATCCCTCTACATCATGTCATGTCACCTAATGCATTACTCTATTCTTCATGAACTTAATACTCTAAATGCGGGCAGGAGTCGGTCGATGTGTGCAGTAATAGTAGTAGATGCAGAATCGTTTTGGTCTACTTGACATGGACGTGATGCCTATATGAATAATCATTGCCTTGGATATCTTCATAATTGTTCGCTTTTCTATTAATTGCTCGACAGTAATTTGTTCACCCACCGTGATACTTTCCTTCAAGAGAGAGGCATGAAACCTATGGCCCGCGGGTCTACTTATCTATAAATCAAAAATACCAAAAATACCTTGCTGCAATTTATTTACTTTTTACTTTCCGCAATCTTTTACATCTATCTCTATCATATCTATTCCTTGCAAAGAACCGTGAAGGGATTGACAACCCTTTATAGCGTTGGGTGCAAGAGTTTGATTGTTTGTGTAGGTGCATCCATTGGTGACTTGCTTGTTCCTCCTGCTGGATTGATACCTTGGTTCTCATCAACTGAGGGAAATACTTATCTACTTTGCTGCATCACCCTTTCCTCTTCAAGGGAAAACCAACGCAAGCTCAAGAGGTAGTAGGGGACACTAAGATTTTCCTATGGTTCCGATAGGTGGTGCTATTGTACGTCCACGCTGATGGAGACTTCAACCCACTGAGGGTAATGGTCACGAGAGTCCATGGAGGGTTCCACCTATAAGGGTACACAATGTAGTAACCCTGTCTATTCCACCATGGCTTACATCCACGAAGGACTAGCCTCACTTGAGGTAGATCTTCACGAAGTAGGCGATCTCCTTGCCCTTACAAATTTCTTGGTTCAACTCCACACGAAGTCAGAGTCTTCCAAGCGACAACTAACCAATCTAGGAGACACCACTCTCCAAAAGGTAACAGATGTTTAACAATGATGAACTCCTTGGTCTTGTGCTTCAAAATATAGTCTTCTCAATACTCAATCACTCTCTCATATATTTGGCTTGGTAGACGAGGTTGATTGGGTGGAAAGCAACTTGGGGAGGCTAGAAATCAAGATTCATATGGTTGGAGTGGAAGATCTTGATCTCAACTCATGAGTAGGTGGTTCTCTCTCAGAAAATGAATGGGGCAAGTGTTGGTCTGTTTTGAGTTCTTCCTCTCCTAGTTTGGAGCGCATAAGGGGTCAAAATCTTACCCTAACCCGATGAAGATTTTGCTACGGCGGCGACGGAGGGGAAGATTCCCATTGATGGCGACGGATTCCTCCAACAAGGGCGCATGGGAGGTGAGGTAGATTTCCATAGACATGAGAGGTGGCAACAAGGGGATGCAGGGTTCTTCGTTTGAAGATAGATTTCAAACTTCGCACCCCCAGGATATATATACCCTCCTGCTGTAGGTGACACCGAACCGAAAATTTTGGTTCCATCGAGATGCCTAACTGCCTTAGGACAGAGCAACTCGGTGATGCCGAGATTTTAAGATTAGTGGTACCGAGATTGTAAATCTAGATCAACCCTTGTGCTTCGATGAAACCGAGTTTTGAGAGTTGGTTACACTGAGTGGCACATGGGAGGTTTTGGAAGTCAACCCTTGTCGAGACGGAACTCCGAGTGCTCCTCACGCAGAGGGTCTGAAAATTGTTTGCATAAATTTTGTGATGTAACATGAATAGAATTTGAGACGAGAAAACATAGATAGCTAGAGGGGGTACTTAGGCATTCTTGTACATCCAATTGACCAGAAAAATGAAAGCCAAATAACAACAATTGGATGTCCCTGAATGAGTAGAAATATGCTTACCAACATGCTCACACATAAAAATGTCGAATAAATTATGGCAAACATGCACAACCACTCTAGTATCTACCAAGCACTTTGGTGATGACGAAGTAATCTATATATGAGTATATTGACTTAGGAGCCAAGTAAGAATACTTGATCATAGGTCATACTCATCGTTCAAGCATAAGTGGGGTTGTCACTTTTACATAAAGCTTTTAATATGTTCACACCTTGTGAGATGCTTTGACTCAAGTCTTAGAGTAAAGATCCCCCTTGATGTGACATCCCCCCTAAGAGGGACAAACTAACCTTGAGTTTTGTCGTTGAAGACTTCATGTAAGTGTTGTAGTAGTGGATGCTCGTAGTTGGTGAAGATCATCTTGAGTTGGGAGACATCCTTGTTGTTTTATACTCTTCTCACCTACATGGGTTAGTACCACACAAGGAACAAATACAAGGATATCTATGGACATGGAGTGAAACGGATGTAATATGATGTCCATTGATTCATTAATTACCTTGTCCCTTGCTTATCTTTGAGGGAATATGTGACTCTTTGAACTGTTGCATAAAGTTGGAGTTGATTGCAAATAGTTCTTGCCAAAAACGAATGTGTGTGAATTTTGTTGGCGGAGTCACCCCTCAAGAACTTATCTAGTTCTTCTTATTGGGGACCCACATCAACTTGATGGGGATCTTTGGAGTAGAAGTAGTGCTTGATGAAGTAGAGCTTGTAATGTCCTTGGGAACCCACTTGACCATGGCTTGTGATTCATCTTCAAATGAGTCAATCACTTTTTGAAGCTTGTCCTTGCGCTTGATCTTGTGGTCTTGTGGTGGAAGGTCATCTTGGGCATTTGTTCCCTTGGGGATTGTAGGGTCATACTTCTCCTTTTGGGGAACAAACTTCGTCTTGGGTTATTGACCTTCTTCCCATTCAACCCCATTGGCGTTGAAATAGCCAATGCCTTGGTTCTTCCAGTGCCATCCTTGTTTGCGTACAATCTCCCCAAAATGCTTTATTATGGCAAGACTCTTGTAGACACCTTTTCCTATAGTTCCTTTCAATAAATCATTTTTTTTCTCAAGTGTAACTTGGCTAAGAGAATCATTAGTGTAATCAATAGAACTAGTAGAAGCAACATCATTAGACTTAACATTTTTATTGTTGCTACTAGATGAAGAATCTTTCTTGCCTTTATTGCTAGTTTGCTTAGGTTGAACTTGTGGAACAAAAATAGACAAGAGTAATCGTTTGGCTAGATAAGAAGAACTCTTCTTTGGAAGATCATCATTGATAGCTTTAAGAAACTCATGTTCTTGCTCTAAATTTAGCTTCTCGAAGCGTAACTTCTCATGAGTTCTTAGAAGCTCTCTATGATCTTCTTGAGTAGATTCATGAGCTAACTTAATAGTGTTTAATTCCTTGGTTAGACGCTCGATCTCCTTCTTATCGTCGTCGCACGACTTATCTTGACTAGCATGATTATTATCAAGTTCATTTTGACTAATATCATTAGTTTTATCAAAGAGCAAGTCATAATATCCAAGTAGGTCATCCTCATCACTATGAAAGACAAAGTATTCAGGGTGTGATACCTTCGGGCCTTTAGCCATGAAGCTACTTCCACTTCCTTCATTTGGTGAATCGAATATGTCATAGGAATTAGAGGACACGAGTGCTAATCCGACAACACCTTCATCTTGACTATAGTCGGAGTTGGAGTGGTAGCTTCTCTCGGATTGGTTGTCGGATTTGGAGCCGGATACCCATTCACCGACATGAGCTTGATATCGTGTTCCTGTGTAGCTCTTGGTGTACTGTCCTTCTTCTTCGAGTCCTTGCTTCTCCAGGAGGGTCTTCGTTCATAGTGATCTTATCTACTCCTTCTCCCTCTACAAGGTTACTCGTCTCTTGAGCTTCTTCTTCTAGGTGACAATTCTCTTCTTTTGTGGGGGGGGGGGGGGTCGTGCACTCATTGGAGTAGTGTCCGGGCCTTCCACGATTATAACAATTTCGATCATGACTAGAGGAACGCCTCTCTTCATATCTTGAGTTGGAGCTTATATCTTCCCTATCCTAGGCCTTAAAGCATCTCTAGCAGACTCTGGCCCTTAAAACGCGTATAAGGGGCACTGTAAACCGTTTTTACGGTGCGAAATTGCCTTAGACAGAACAGTCCCATAAATAAAACTAGATCCCACTATAACCCATTTTTTCCTTTTTTCCTTCCGGCCCAGCGAGTCCGTCTCCGGCCCCGGCATGCCTCGCCCTTGCGCCCTGGTGTGCCTCGCCCTTGCGCCCTGGTGTGCCTCGCCCTTGCGCCCTGGTGTGCCTCGCCCCGGCGCCGCCCACCTCGCCCCTGCCTCGTCCCGGCACCTCCCGTTTCGGACCACGCATGTAGTGGAGGAGCTTTCACGCCCAAGATGCGCACCTATCCATATTAAGGCACGGGGGGGCTCGCAAGGGATAGAGGCGCATCTCGTCGTTCGCAAGTATAGCATCATCACATCATACATTTAAAGAAGAGAAGAGTATATGAGTTGGCTTAAACTCGCCACCTACTAAATTAAAATTCCACACAAGAGTTTAAACATCAATATGAAGACAGGGTCCGGCTACGGACGAAAACAAACGATATAAGCAGATGCAATGATACTATCTCGCTAGCCCGAAGATCACGACCATGGTCCTCTACTCATCCGAATAAGTCACGTACATCTTGCCTCTCTCCTCGTCATACTCCCACTGGAGCTGCGTCAGATGAACTCATCTATACCTGTACCTGGATTGTTGTAGTAATCTGTGAGCCACAAGGACTCAACAATCATGCGCCCGAGTACCGAGACTATTCAAGCTTAAAGGTTGGGATGGGGTATGTGTTTAGTTTTTGCAGCAGCACTAAGCATTTATGGTGGCTAACCTTACGTAACATGAAGATAAATATGTGGCCTACGATGAACGATCGAATCTAGAATGACCTCTATGAGATCCTGAACACTTACTTACGTCAATCATAACCCCACCGTGTTCTCTCTCGGATCATGTTCACGAGCAGAGATGATCACGGTTACTCACACAGTTGGTGCATTTTATTAGAGTTTACTTCAAGTTAACTATAATCGGGTATTAAACAAATATCCAAGTTGCCACATAACCGCGGGCACGGCTTTCCGAAAGATTTGACCCTGCAGGGGTGCTACAACTAGTCCATCACAAATTAACCACACTCCGCGGGAATAGCCTTGACCACGGATCTAGTGATCATCCTAGGCAACTCCAAAGGAATTCTAACACCTCGAGATAACCCGAAGAAAGTCAGAGCCCACATGCAAGACACTCGATAAAGGTAAAACAAATCCAGCAAGACCTCCCGACGTGTCGACGAACCCGATAAGAGCCGCGTATCTCGTTCTAAGGACACGATCGGATGAACACTACGTACGGTGGCCGGATAGAAATCACTCGAGTTGCCCCGAGGTGGCCCCGCAAGTGGCTCTAGTTTGGACCAACACTCATGAGGAGCACTGGCCCGGGTTGTTGATTAATTATCCACGGGGTTGCAAAGCCCTATGAATTTTTTATTAAGTTGTTAAGCAAATGTAGTACCAAAGTTGGGTCTTGCCAGATAAGTTTTAATCTCAACGGAATAAACAAGGGGGTCCCCATAACAACCCCAAGCATGTTAGGAGCGTAAAGTATGGAAACATAACACCGGTAACAAGAAACTATGGCGGTAACAACGGAACAAAACACCTAGCAAAAGGCCAAGCCTTCCACCAATACCAAGATAGATATATATATATATATATATATATATATATATATCTGTGTGTGTGTGTGTGTGCATTAAATTAAATAACATATAATATTGTGATATGCCAATTCCATGTTATCACATGGGACAACCTGTACCTGCAACTAGAACGCTATCAGAGGCGTTGAGCAGCAGTAACTTAGCCAATCAAAGGTTTGCTAGGATGTGAAGGGTTAGAGGCTATCATGACAATTAGGAGGCTGACATTCAAGTGGTAGGTAGCGCAATTGTAATGATAAGAGCGAGACAACTAGCAAGCAAAAATAGTATCGGGATCTGGATACGATCATCTTGCCTGTTGGTTCTTTAGTGGAACAAGTAGCGGGATCCTCGTAGTTGTACTCGCCTGGCTCTTCGTACTTAGGTTCAACGTTCGCGTCTACCCAAGAGAAACATCAAGAATAAACAAACAACCATGGCGCAATGTACAAGCAAGTATGATGCATGCTTATTTGAAGAGTTTTAGCATGGCAATCCTAACTAGTCATGTTTCACATGCAAAGGATTGGTTATTAATGAATCTGGACAGAACCTTATGTTAAGTTATTTATACATGCATGAACATGGCAAATATGGATGCATCATGCGAAAACGATACAAATGCATATGTAGAACGTCGGAAACGGAGTTACGGTTCTCGCGATACGCTCACGACAAGATACGAAGGCAAAACACAAGACAAGAAGGACCTGGGCTATTCCTTGGCATTCCATGGTAGCCACTGGTTAGGCAATGAAAAACCAACCACAATAGAGCCAAATATCAAGCAATTCCATGGAGTATAGCTCCCACAAGTCATGAAACAATAAAACAAACAATCTGCCACAAAACAGCAACATAGCAACTTTCACAGCCAATAACTTGAGCTACAGGAATCCTACAACCACAAACAAGGTATTGACAGATATTACATAACATGCTTATCAACTTATCCAACTACACAATCTGGAAATGAGGCACACATCAATAAGCATGAAGCTCACAAGTTGGCATGATGAAACAGAAATCTGGGACTTAGTGAAAACAACAGTTTTCTGGAATCTGAGTTAACCTGATGGCAAGTTGACAGCATAAACTAATGGTGTTAGAGACCACCTCATGGAATGAAAATTAACAGGATGGTAGAAGACAACATCTACTTCAAATCACTAGCACTGAGCTTGAGCTAATTCACAACATAGCACAAGATAGCAACCACTCTTCATGGCATAAAAATAACAGCAGATTCTCAGACTTAGAAATATTTGGCATGGTTGAAAACAGCAACATTTTAGTGGCTACTTTAGATCATGGTTCCCACTTATTTGCAAGTTGATCATGACAAAGATAAATACCATGGCATTCTACACATCAAAGACTACCATATTCATGTTGGCACAAACATCATAGCATGCATGGATTAAACATAGCAAAATGACAAATGGCATTATGAGATAAAATGATATTTTGTCAAACTTGCTCAAAAGACCAATCCAATAGCACCAATGAATTTCTGGGATTTTTCTACCCCAAATTCATGTATCATACCCATATGGTCACATGGAGCATCATGACAAAAACTACATAGCAAGTCACCATCCACTCTTATAAGTGAAATCTTACCCTAAATGATCATGTGCAAAAATGAACATGTCCAGATTTGGAAATATAGCTATAATTGGAAAAGAGCTAATTATATCAATGAAACAACAATTCTCACAAGTGATTTAGTGTATTACAAGTGGGGCATGAGCCCACTTGTCATACACACACTCACACACACGCACCTACACCAGCACACACACACACACACTAGCATACACAGACACATGCACACCAGATCCTTCCACCATAGAGGATCCACCACCACACGCACACACACAGCCACAAACAGCAACACACTGGATCCACGCCCTGGCGCACCCGATCCCAAACACACACACACATATCGGCCAATCACAAAAGGAGAAAAAAGGGGGAGGATAGCACCCGTGGGGGATCGAACCCGCGTCTCCCTGCTGGGAGGGCGCGGCGGTAACCAGTCGGGCTAAGCGGGGAAGTCTGCTAGAGAGGGGGGTGTCTGTTCTTTTGAACAGGCCCCCTGCTGCTGCTGCTCTCAGACGCGACCGGAACAGGAAGACGCCGGCGAGAGGAGGCGATGGCGGCATCCACGGGCTACCGGCGGGGCTGCGGGGCCTCTGGCCGTTCCATCTACGTGCCAAGGGGTTCTACAGAGCGGGAGGAGAAGGCTCGAGCATGAGCTTCTCTCTACAGCTGCGACCTACACGAGCTACGGGAGCGCGACGACGACGCGGGCTGATCTGGACGCACAGACGGCTAGCGACGCGACAGAGAGGGAAAAAAAGAAGAGGGGGCATACCGCCTCACCTATGACAAGGAGAGGAGGCCACGGACAAGCTGGAGGGGATGCTTGGCTCGACGGCGTTGGGGCGGCTCGACCACCGTTCGGCGACGAAGAAGGCGACGGGGAAGGAGGGCCTCCAGGCTCGCAGACGAGGCGATCGAAGGGGAAGGAGACGCAGGCGATCTCCAGGCTCGATCCACGCGGCCGGGGAGGTCGGAGGCGAGGCGGAGCACTAGCCCGAGCTCGACCTGACGCCCGGACGGAGCATGGCGGGCAGGCGATGGCTATGACGAGGAGGATCCCTTACCTGCGCTGGCGGTGGAGGAGGAAGAAGGGAATGGGGAGAGGGAACCCTAGGGATCCGTGCGGACAACTTTTTAAAGGGGCACGCGGGCTAACGGCGTCTCGACGTCCGTGCCAATGGTAGCTCCTCTCTGCTCGCTCGGATTCTCTAAACCTGACGGAAAAGGTGACGGGGGCGCTCTCCGTCAGGCTCGGGGCTGCTGGGCTGCGGCTCGCTAGCTGGGCCGGCGCGAGGGGAAGGCCCAGCTCCTGATCTCTCTCTCCTCTCTCCGAAAAATAAAAAGGCTTACTAATTAAAAACAACATCCAACTTACAAAAAACCCATAGAATTATATAAAAGGGTTTCGGACAAAACACAAACACTTTTACCTACAAAGAAATAAGACCTTTTTAATAAAAATAACTAGTTGATTTTTAGAGCAACTAATTTAAATAGTTTTAAACACACCAGCCCCTTGTTATTTAAAGCCCCAAATAACATTAAGCCCAAAACAACAAAAGGAACACACACACAAGTTTAAAACATTATAGACTACCTCCTGAATATTTTTAAACAATTTTATTAGCAAGTTAATTCTGTTGATAAAATGCCAATGGAATAAAGGTTATTGGGTTGGGTTTGTTTGAAAAGAATAAGAGAGGGGGAAGAAGATGAAGCCCACTCAAACCACACATCCACAACAACACTCACATGCAACAAGGTCAAGAAGCACTTCTCAAAACAATATGCATGCATGGTGATGATATGCATGATGCATGAATGCATGAGACGACTTGACAAGGAGCAAAGTCATTCACTTAGACTCATGACAACAAGGTCAATTAAGATTACATGCCCAACAAGGTAGGGACAACACTTGGCTTGTCACAGGAGCCCTGCGTCGCCCGCCCCGACCGCGGGCTCCTTGGCGTGCCCACCCGTCCCCGATTTGAGCCCGACACTGCCCGCCGCCACCAGCGTTCCCTGCCGTGGACGCATGAGCTCCCCCACCCCTGCCTCACTCTTCTTTGATGCCGCCCTGCCTTGATTCGGGTCGTCGGTGGCCTGTTCCGCCCTGCCCGTGGACGGCCTCGCCTCGGCACTGGAGGCCGAACCGACCGCAATTCGGACCGGCGTCGGCAAATTCTGGCATGTAGCGGCTTCTTACGACGTGCGGCGACGGATTCCGGTGAATTCCAGGTACATTCCGGCCAGTTCCGCGTCGACGCGTCTGCTCCGACGAGGTCTGACCGATTTACGGGTTGAATTATATTTCGAAACTGTACATATAAGGTTTTCGCGGATGTATTAACCATGCCCCTTAAATAGTTTAAGGATCGAACAAGTTTTACGGCATCTGCTAGGCATCGTTTTGTCGATCAAAACTGTAAACACCTCGTTTTTTTACGGATCTGACCAATTTATGGGGTCTGCTAGAGTTGCTCTTACTATTTTGATTTTGCAGTTCATTTTCTTTTCGACTTTATTATCCAGGCCTATCGCTTGTGAATCATCTGGCACCACACGCTGGCTAGCGGGTCCCGGTCTCCCGGACGTCGGCGTCTCGCCGCCCGCGTCGCATCTCCAACCCCGCACGGCCCATCCCTCCATGCTCCTCCACCTCCTCTCGTCCGCCTCTCGCGCCATCGCAGCAAAACCTCACCTACCGCAAACCCTAGCCGCTGCTGCAGCTTGCGCCACCTCAACCACCCGGAAGCTGGCAGCCATGGCGGGTAACCGGGAGGCGTTCCGCGTGGCGGTGGCGAACACGCTCGAGCGGCGCCTCTTCTACGTGCCGTCCTTCAAGATCTACGGAGGCGTCGCGGGGCTCTATGACTACGGGCCGCCAGGGTGCGCCGTCAAGGCCAACGTTCTCGCCTCCTGGCGCCAGGTTGCCTGCCATGCCTTTTTTTCTACTACTTCGTGAGCTTGTAGAGTCCTACTCGTAGTTTGGTGAGATTCTTGATCGGGGGCGAGTCTTCGTGGAGTTCGAGGGGAATGTGGCCCTTTTCGCCTTTTTTGGTTATGAATTGTGGCGGGAGAGGCTGCAATTGGTGCTACTGATACTGGGTGATCAGTTTTGGTCTCGACTTTTGTATTTGTATTACTTGTGGTGTCGTGTAGCATGTGCTCGCTGCTGAAATTGGCTACCTTCCAAAGTTCCAATCAAGAAATGTGGACACTGGACACTTTAGAGCTAAATTTTCCTCCTGTAATATAAATTGGAGCGATCGTCTTTCTGGTTAAATCAGTTTGTTGATCAGCAGCAAACTAGCCTGGTTTCCTCAACTTGTAAACTTTAGCTTTGCGAAAATAGGAGATTAGGAGGAACTGATCACCTTATACTGAACTTGCTGCCTCAAATTGTACTACTTCCAAGCCATACTGTAGGTCTCCAAGGTGACACCTTGACCATCAATTTATATGAAAGTATACCGTGTTCAGTAAAAACTTAAGTATACATTATTAAGCTATATTTCATGGTATATCTAGTAATATCAACTTAGTCGTAGGGATGTTGGTTCTGTTTGTATGCTGATGGTGAAATCTAATACACTGTTTGACTAGCAGAAATTCTAGAACGATCCACACTGTGACTCAGAGGGACTAGAAAGTTGCAAATGTGGCTAGCTAATTTTCTACCCCCCCCCCCCCCCTCTTAGTTACATAACCAAAAATGAAGAAGGAATAGCAATCTAGTTGGGGTTGTGGTCAATGAGTCCACTTGGCGCCGACGAACCACTCACTGCTGGTCAGTTCATTCTGCCCCACACGCGAATTGATGGGAGGTCTCTTTGGGCCTATGGCGACAAATAAGAAAGAAAATGGGTACACAGAAAGCAAAATGATGGTAGACGTTCATTTGTTGGGTTCCTCGGTATGCAACCCACACTCCTACAACTAGTACACTTGGATTCAACCAACTCATACACTCATACCACATTTGCACAAGTGCTGTGGACACTGGTGATCCAGTTTGACCTGTGGAGGGGTGCCTCTTTCCTTGTACCTTCTCCCTCCTTATTCATCCATTCTCTACATTTCACCCCCTCTTTTTCCTCTGCCCACTTCCATTGCAGTGTCTCTGTTCGTCATATCTCCACTGCTGGCTGGGCGCCTGCTCGGGGTCTATTGACTGCTGGATTACTGTTATGAAACTTGACAAGGATAACTGCGCTACTAGTTCCTAAGTTGATTTTGTTGACGCCCTGAAAAAAAATCCTATTTCAGTAATAATATTTAGAAACCGCAATATTCATTAATGTTAGTGACAAAGGTCACGATTCAGTTTTATTGAGATGTGCATTCAAATGTTGCCCCTATGCTAACAAGAAAAGGAGAAACATTCCAGTTCCATGCATGCAAATCTCATTGCATACATACAGTATCATTCTAGTGATCTTTAGCATAATATTAGTTGATATATTTTCTTATGTACATTCCGAGAACACAGTATTTATATTTTATGCATGGATAATCAACTTACCATCTACTTGTGTTTTTCTCCGCCTTAGCATTTCGTGTTGGAGGAAGGGATGCTTGAGGTGGACTGTCCATGTGTAACACCAGAAGTTGTCTTGAAGGCCTCTGGCCATGTCGAGAAGTTTACGGACTTGATGGTTAAAGATGAAAAGACGGGCAGCTGTTATCGTGCTGATCACTTACTCAAGGACTTCTGTAAGGAGAAGCTCGAGGATGACACTACATTGTCACCAGAGAAGGTAGAAGAATTAAACCATATTCTTGCTGTCTTGGATGATCTGTCAGCAGAACAATTAGGTGCTAAGATTAAGGAGTATGGGATTGTTGCTCCCGACACAAAGAATCCTTTGTCAGATCCATACCCCTTTAATCTCATGTTTCAGACTTCCATTGGACCTTCAGGTTTGAGCGCAGGGTGAGATTAAAAACCGCTCAGTATGTTCTCCTTTGTTCAATATAGTTTTAGCTCATCTGCTACATCTGTTTTGCAGGTATATGAGGCCAGAGACAGCACAGGGTATCTTTGTGAACTTCAAAGACTTGTATTACTACAATGGCAACAAGTTACCCTTCGCTGCAGCGCAAATTGGCCAGGCTTTCCGCAACGAGGCATGACTCTCTTAACTACTTAATCTTCTTTTGGGATCTCTTTTTTCTTATCAATTTTTCTTGGGTTTAAATCCTCTACCCATTGACTTCCTTATATGGCTTTATATTGATTCCTTATTAACATATTTCCCAGGGTTTAATTTGCAATCTACCGTGTGATGTAGAACATATGAAAAAACTCCTTTTGATGGCATCGTTCATGTTTGGTACACAAAACAGTTTATTTGTCAGGTATTCGGATTCAAGGAGCTCTTTCTTTTTTTCCACTGGTTCAAGTTATCTCCTCCTTTCCACCATCAGCAGAATGTACTTATATCTCTTGCTGCTGTTCCTTCAACACCCTGTTCTATTTTGCCGTCCTGTCTGGGATTATTTCTTCCAAAGAAATCTTATGCTCCTACGATACTGACAATGATCTATTGGGACCAAAACTAGCAGTGAGACAGTCAAAGTTAGTTGACCAGATGGAAATGACAAAAGAAGTTCTGTTTTAACGAGGGTTACATGAATAGTGCAACTCAAACCAGTGGTAAAAATGTTTGTACCAGAGACTTATTATCCAGTTACTGTTGAGATGAACTGGAGTAGTTGTGGTGGAAACCAGTGCAATAACTCCTAATAACTGTAGGGCATTGCTTAATAACCTCTGTGGTCTAAGACAAATTTGTTTTTCTAGATATCTCCCCGTCAAGGCCTTCTAAGAGTCCGTGAATTTACATTGGCGGAGATTGAGCACTTTGTGGACCCAGAGGACAAGTCTCATCCAAAGTTTAGTGATGTTTCTGATCTGGAGTTCCTGATGTTTCCGAGAGAAGATCAACTAACAGGAAGATCCACCACAAGACTTCAGCTTGGTGAAGCTGTTTCTGAGGTACTATATTTGTATACTTCTAGTATTATCTAATTCCGCTCTTGTTTTTGCTACTCCTAGTACCAAACTCTGAACTAGTTTTGATGTATGTCTAAGTAACACTTGCTGCAACCGGCAGGGAACTGTGAACAATGAGACCCTTGGCTACTTCATTGGAAGGGTCTATCTCTTCTTGACACAGCTTGGGATTGACAAAGACCGTCTACGGTTCCGGCAGCATCTGCCAAATGAAATGGCTCACTATGCTGCTGATTGTTGGGATGCAGAGATCGAATGCTCTTATGGGTGGATCGAATGTGTTGGAATTGCTGATAGGTCAGCGTATGACTTGCGTGCCCACTCGGTATGTATCATCATTCAGTAGAATTGTGAGTACAATGTTTTCTGTACTATACAACTTCGAAAACTATCCTTCAGTATCAAACTTGAGAGCTGAATACTTCTTGTTGGAAAACCACCTGTGCAAAATCACAACCCTTCGCCATTTTCTTTGGTTAATGAGTTACGTCGTGGACAATTGGAATTATTTTGCCAAACATGTTTTGTTAGCTCAACTACTCCCCCATTAGAGTTCTTGAAAGTATTCGTCACTTTTATTAAGAGACAAGTGCATTTTTCATCCACTAACTGTCACCTCTTTGGTATTCCTTTGTTCTATAGGTCTAGACCAAACAATAGTGGAATGCTGATATATTACTGTGTGAAGTGTATTTTGCACATAACTATCCTAATAGAACTAATCCTATTCTACTCTACATTGAGCAGGATAAAAGTGGTGTTCCACTCGAAGCTCATGAAAAATTCGCAGAACCCAGAGAAGTGGAGGTGAGGCTTACTTATGATACATGTTTCTCATTGTACACTGAATAATTGAATTATTACTACTGAAAATCTTGCAGTTGTGATGCTTTGGTGAGTTTCTTGAATTATCTGCTTTGCTAATGGCAAGTTTCTTCTTGGCACATTCAGAAGTTAGTTATAACCCCATCAAAGAAGGAGCTTGGTCTTGCATTCAAAGGGAACCAGAAGAAGGTGCTCGAAGCATTGGAAGTAAGTTTCGTCTCCACATTGACTTGTCATATCTTATTGCTGTTGTGTCCGTCAACACTTAACTTTCTCCGCCAACAGGCCATGGGTGAAACTGAAGCTCTGGGTATGAAAGCAGCTTTAGAGTCTAAAGGGGAGGTTGAGTTTAAGGTCTGTACCCTTGGGAGGGATGTTACCGTAAAGAGAAATATGGTTTCAATTAACATGGAGAAGAAAAAGGAACATCAAAGGAAGTTCACTCCTTCTGTCATAGAGCCATCATTTGGCATAGGGAGAATTATTTACTGCTTGTTCGAGCATTGCTTCTATCAAAGGACTGGCAGGACAGATGATGAGCAGTTGAATGTGTTTCGTTTTCCCCCTCTTGTTGCTCCAATCAAGTGTACCGTGTTTCCACTGGTCAAGGTTGAGAAATTTGATGTTGTTGCCAAGAAAATTTCAAAAGTTTTGACAACAGCAGGGATTTCTCACATTATCGACATCACAGGTATACCACTGAACTTACAGAAAACCATCGTGTTTATTTCTATTTTAGCCATATGAAGAGTTGCAATTTGCATAGCATAACTTGGTTCTCCATTTACACCTAAATTTTGCTTTTGATCTTTGTTTCACCTTACTGATATTTTCTCCTTCCAGAGATGAGATGGATGAGAACTAGTTCTTGTTGTTTTGTCGATTGACTTTAAACAGCTTATGGTCGCGTGTAGGTCCCAAGTTCCACTAGGCATTCTTTGGTAAAATAGGTTAAATATCAAAACATTTAGTTAAAATGTAGATATTTAATCCGCATGAGATATCATCCATTTTTTAAACTTCTGTCCAGTTTCCTGCTTTTGTGAACATCAATATTTGTTGCACTATTTCAGTGGATTATTTCATTGGAACCTGTTTTCTGTTTTCTTTTCAACATGTTTCGATTGAATGAATCATGGAACAGAATTCGTCCTTCAAAATAGGCTATTATGTATTATGTCAATTTCCATACAGATTTTTAGGTATGGAAAATCGAACATTTTTCATGGCAATTCAATTTGTGTTCGTCAAGGATGGCAAGTTTAGTTGGCGAGCATGGCAAATTCGCCTCGGTTCATTTTTGCCAGGAGGGGAAACACTATCTTGTACATTTGGCAAGTAATTTGTGCCTCGGCTACTACTTGTTGCAGGCACTTCGATCGGTAAGCGGTATGCAAGGACAGACGAAATCGGTGTCCCCCTGGCGATCACAGTCGACTCAATTACAAGTGTGACTATCCGTGACCGGGACAGCAAAGATCAGATCCGTGTTGAGGTCGACGAGGTGGCTTCGGTTGTGAAGGAAGTGACCGATGGGCAGAGCACCTGGGCAGACATCATGTGGAGATACCCAGCACACACCGCCTTGGCCACCGATGAGGAAGAAGCTTCAGAAACCTGAATGATGTTTGAATGATGTTTGGCTTTGCAGTTTCAGATGCGTGTCGTGTTAACAGAAATGCCAATAGAGCGTTGCCTTGCAATCCTAGTCCTGTTTTCCCTTCACGTATGGTTTCATCCGTTCCTTGTCGATATTTACTGTATCTACATGCTCATCTCATGTGATTAAAAGGAGGAGACGTGTGCATATCTTCTTTTGGTCTGATTGATATTGTTCAGATTTGTCATGTGAGTTATCTTGATCCCACAATAGAAGTATTTCTACATATTCTTTTTTGAGTTAATGCCACAATTAGCCAGAGTCATACAAGAACTTCAAACCCCCACGAAAGTGGCCCCTTGACTACATTGTTGTTTCGTCTTCATACAAAACAGTCAGAATCACGCTGCGCGGTGTGCCATATTGACAGTGTAGGGCCGCAACCACAATTATGCAGAAAACCTGCACGTTGCACTAAAATTTCCTTGCAGGTCCTCAGCAGCGTGGCTAGAATGGGAAAACTAGATAAATGCCCCATACTGCAAACCGCTACCAAACCAGGGGCTCTTTGTGTCCTCCTCGACGTCTCCGAGGCGACCTGGGGCGACACCATTGTGGACCTCAATGTTGACGATCGAGGGCACCGCTGTCGATGACTCCAGTTCTTGACGACTTGGACCGATATTTAGGTGGTTCTTGTGTGTATTCATAGTACTAGTCAGGAGGAAGTGCTGGTAGATAGTGGCTTCGAGGGTTGAGGCTTGGGTTATGTGATGCTTTAAGGGGATTTTGGGGAAAAACGGGCACATTTATAAGAGGGGATTTTGGGGGAACAAGAGGATAATTTCGAACGCATCAATGTAGGTGATGTTTTGATGGGATTTTGCGACAAAAGTTACGTGCGGACTCTCGGGGTACATTTGTTCAGAGATTTAACATTTATTCAGTTGTTTGCATATTGGTATTGAGTGGATTATGATTTTACCTGTTGGAATATGAGAAAAGAATGGTTTTTAGGTGTTGTAATATGAGAAAGAGTGCATTTTAGGTGATGTTCAATGCATAATTCAATTAAATGCTCTCGTTGTGCATATGGTCAGTACGTTTTCAGTTATGAGATGTGCAGCTCATATCCTAACTGGATTTTGATTTATATATTTGTTGAATGCATCGTGAGTTCTAATAGTTTGTAGCTCATATGTTTGAAACAGTGTTCAGTGCAATTTCATATGTTCATATGTTGTAGCGGTTTACAGTAGATGTTGCAGTACATGTTCATATGTGCAGTGCATTGTGAGTTCAAATGTTCGGCAGTTAAATTGGCATTTGTTGTAGTGATTTACAGTACATGTTGCACTTAGAAGAAATTCTTCTATGAACTAAGAAGTGCATCTTCCAATTTGTGCAGTGACTAATGGAGGAGAAAGTCGGTTGTTGAGCACAATTGTTTTGACATTGGTTGTACACATTATGTGTTTGACTACTCTCATGCACAGACATGGTCAATGGGGATGGTCAAGTGTTGCTTGCCTAGGCTGGATTATGATCCTATAGATCCCTTAATCAAGTTGTAATGGTGCTTGCTAGGGAAGGACATGGTCTAGTTTGTGTGGATAATGTTGAAGCAATAACTGCAATGGTGAGGTCAAGCACACAAGCCAAGACATTGGATGTACTAGATGAGAAGAACAAGATGATGACATTGTATGACGATGTCATACTAAATGGGTGCCCACCACTTCTAAGGGTTATGACACCTAGAAAAATGCCAAGGTGAGAGGGAACTTTTGGTGGCAATGTCACAAACGCAAATGGGACAGAGGAAGCAAGGGATGCACATGATGTACATGTATCCAGGGGAGGAGGAGAATAAGAGGGGACAAGTGAAGGAAAAGATGGCAGTGAAATGACTACGATTTCTATGAGAGTGACTATGATTGTGAACATGGAGATGATGACCTGTTTGCTCATAATGTGGATTCATTACTAAATGACAACAATGAATAGTATGAAGAGATTTTTGAGGAAGATGATCCCTAAGATAATGATGACCTAAACCTTTCCAAGAAGAGCTTGAGCACTTCCGGTATAGATTCAGGGCATTTAATCTAGAGATGGACATCAACAACCCAATCTTCGGGGTAGGGTTAGTATTTTGAGAACCAAAAGAGTTGCATATATAGTGAAAAACAAAGTGAATATCTACAAACCTATAAATGAGGTAGATTGATTGAAAGCCGAGTGTCAAGAAGATTGTCCTTGGAAGTTGAAAACTTCAGAATATAACATAAATGGAAGCATTGTTACAAGAGAGTAAAATTGAGAACATATTTGTCAAGAAACATGGGACTCCAAGTGCTTGATAGTTAATTATCTAAAAAAAATTCCTAGAAAAAAATTAGAGACAATAAGAGCATGGATTTGGGAACATTTGGAGGGAAAGTCATAAACAATTCAAGCTCTATCCTGTAAGAATGAAACTAACAGGGCTAGGAGTGCAACACTTAACACCATACATGGAGATGAGGCAACACGATATAATATGCGATGGGATCATGCACAAGAATTGAGGATAAGCAATCCAGGGAGCAAATTCATTGTTGGCACAACCAAGCTCAAGGAAAAGGATGGCCTAATTCCTTACGACCACTTGTTATCGTTATATTGGTCCTATGATGCTTTCAAAATATATTTTTGAATGGATGCATGCAAATTTTTGTTGTTGATGGTTGTCACCTAAAGAGTAAGTAGAAATGAGTGTTGCTTACAACTGTTAGGATAGACCCAAATGATTGCATCTTCCTAATTTTAATGGGTATGGTAGAGGTTGAGTCCACATTTTCTTGGGAGTGGTTTTTCACTACTCTCAAGATGACCTGGACATAATTAACACATCACCATTTACTATCATGAGTGATAAGTAAAGGTGTGCGCTACTTGTGTTTAACTGAATTTCATTACTTTGATTTTTTTTCAATAATTGGTGCATGCGAAGTTCAATGTTCAACAATTGTTTCACTAAAATTTTCAAGGTTTGATCAAAGCCGTTGAGAAGATCTGGTCAATGCAGAACACATATTTTGTATTAGACACCTATATCAAAACTTTCATCAAAAGTTCAAAGGTGAGACATCCAGTGAGCGAGTTCATCAAATCCAACATTGTCATGGGAAATTTAACACACACACCTTACAAGAATCAACATCCATATAACGCACCTCGCTGATCTTCATCCATGACTCGCCATCCTTCGTCTTGTAGGTGTCGTCCGAGGAGCGGGTGAGGTTGTCTTGACGATGACACGCCCATGTACCACGTCGTCCTACGTACCTCTTCCCATCGATGCCGTGGAGCCCTTCATGTCGCAACAGTGCTGCTGATGGTGAGGATTGGCGACAGTGAGGGTTGTCGATGGTCTAGGGATTTAGGCATGGGAGGAAATGGGGAATCAATGCCGCGACTAGGGATTTTGATTTGGTAGCTAGGCGCCATGTAACATAAATATGGAAGACCATGGGCTGTTTTCTACAAAAATACCATCCAACGAGTGTGTTCCATCATCCGACGTGGTGTGCCAAATGTTGCATCTAGAGCAATTTGTATGGAACCGAATCTACATTATAGTTAATGGGCCACTTTAGTGGGGTTTTTAAGTTCTTGCATGACCCTGTTCCCACGAAGACAAGTTTGTGTACGAACTGTGGTATTAACTATTCTTTTGTGAGAAAATTCCTAGATATTCTTTCTTGCACTGTAGAATCAAAGTTGTCAAGACATAATTATATTGAATATAATCAAATAAAGATGTAAGACAACACAGAAACAACAAAAACAACAAAAACAAAAAATCCCTTATGAACAAAAACAACAAAGCACATGTTGGCAAAGTTCGGGAATGATTCTAAGAGATGAATGGGGAGTAGTAATGTTTTCTGCATGCCCCACATCTTCCATTGCAACGAGGCACTTGAAGCAGATCTACATGCAATCATGGAGGGTATTAGCCTTACTATTCAGCGCTCGAACTGACCAGTGTTGATTCAAGGTGGTTGCGCGATGAAAGTGTCGATGCTCCAAGTGTTGGAAATATGTCCTAGAGGCAATAATAAAATGGTTATTATTGTATTTCCTAGTTCATGATAATTGTCTATTGTTCATGCTATAATTGTGTTAACCGGAAATCGTAATACATGTGTGAATACATAGACCATGTCCCTAGTGAGCCTCTAGTTGACTAGCTCGTTGATCAATAGATGGTCATGGTTTCATGACCATGGACATTGGATGTCATTGATAACGGGATCACATCATTAGGAGAATGATGTGATGGACAAGACCCAATCCTAAGCGTAGCACAAGATCGTGTAGTTCATCTGCGCAAAGCTTTTCAATGTCAAGTATCGTTTTCTTAGACCATGAGATTGTGCAACTCCCGGATACCGTATGTTCTCACCCTCACTGATGACTTAAGTAGATATGGGTATGTCAACTTAATGAAACATAAGTCTGAAACTTTTGAAAGGTTCAAGGAATTTTAGAGTGAGGTAGAGAATCAATGTGATAGGAAAATAAAGTGCCTATGATCTGATCGTGGCGGAGAATATTTAAGTGACGAGTTTGGCACGCACCTAAGGAAATGTGGAATTGTTTCACAACTCATGCCGCCTGGCACACCTCAGCGAAATGGTGTGTCTGAACGTCGTAATCGCACTCTATTAGATATGGTACGATCTATGATGTCTCTTACCGACTTACCGCTATCATTTTGGGGATATGCATTAGAGACTGCCGCATTCACTTTAAATAGGGCACCGTCAAAATCCATTGAGACGACATCGTATGAATTATGGTTTGGAAAGAAACCTATCGTTTCTAAAAGTTTGGGGATGCTATGCTTATGTGAAGAAACTTCAACCTGAGAAGCTCGAACCCAAAGCAAAAAAGTGCGTCTTCATAGGATATCCCAAAGAGACTATTGGGTATACCTTCTACCTACGATCCGAGGGCAAAGTCTTTGTTGCCAAGAATGGATCCTTTCTCGAGAAAGAGTTTCTCTCTAAAGAAGTAAGTGGGAGGAAAATAGAACTTGATGAGGTAATTGTACCTCCACTCGAACCGAAGAGTAGCGCAGCACAGGAAGTTGTTTCTGTGGAGCCTACACCAGCTGGAGAGGAAGTTAATGATGATGATCATGAAACTTCAGATCAAGTTACTGTTGAATGTCGAAGGTCCACTAGGACACGTTCCGCACCAGAGTGGTACGGCAACCCTGTCCTGGAGATCATGTTGTTGGACAACGGTGAACCTTCGAACTATGAAGAAGCAATGGCGAGCCCGGATTCCAACAAATGGCTTGAGGCCATGAAATCCGAGATAGGATCCATGTATGAGAACAAAGTATGGACTTTGGTGGACTTGCCTGATGATAAGCGAGCCATTGAAAATAAATGGATCTTTAAGAAGAAGACTGACGCGGATGATAATGTGACCGTCTATAAGGCTCGGCTTGTCGTTAAGGGTTATCGAAAAGTTCAAGGAGTTGACTACGATGAGACTTTCTCACCCATAGCGATGCTGAAGTCTGTCCGAATCATGTTAGCAATTGCCGCATTTTATGATTATGAGATCTGGCAAATGGACGTCAAAACGGCATTCCTTAATGGTTTCCTGAAGGAAGAACTGTATATGATATAGCCGGAAGGTTTTGTCGATCCTAAAGATGCTAACAAAGTATGCAAGCTCCAGCGCTCCATCTATGGGCTGGTGCAAGCATCTCGGAGTTGGAACATTCGCTTTAATGAGGTGATTAAAGCGTTTGGGTTTGTACAGGTTTATGGAGAACCCTGTATTTACAAGAAAGTGAGTGGGAGCTCTGTAGCATTTCTCATATTATATGTGGATGACATACTGATAATGGGAAATGATATAGAACTCTTGGAAAGTATAAAGGCCTACTTGAATAAGTGTTTTTCAATGAAGGAGCTTGGAGAAGCTGCTTACATATTGAAAGGACGTGGATGTCGCCTAGAGGGGGGGTGAATAGGCGCTTTAAAATAATTACGGTTTAGGCTTGAACAAATGCGGAATAAAACTATCGTTTAATTAGTCAAGCACAAAACCTAAAACAACTAGGCTCACCTATGTGCACCAACAACTTATGCTAAGCAAGATATACAACTAGGTGATAGCAAGATATATAACAAGAAACAATATGGCTATCACAAAGTAAAGTGCATAAGTAAAGGGGCTCGGGTAAGAGATAACCGAGGCACGCGGAGACAACGATGTATCCCGAAGTTCACACCCTTGCGGATGCTAATCTCCGTTCGGAGCGGTGTGGAGGCACAATGCTCCCCAAGAAGCCACTAGGGCCACCGTAATCTCCTCACGCCCTCGCACAATGCAAGATGTCGAGATTCCACTAAGGGACCCTTGAGGGTGGTCACCAAACCCGTACAAACAAGGTTGGGGCAATCTCCACAACTGAATTGGAGGCTCCCAACGACACCACGAAGCTTCACCACAATGGAGTGTGGCTCCGAGGTGACCTCAAATGCTCGGGGCAATCTCCACAACCTAATTGGAGACCCCGAAGCTTGCCCGGAGCTTTGCACCACAATGATTGAGCTCCGAGGCACCACCAACTGTCTAGGGCGCCAAAGCACCCAAGAGGAACAAGCTCTAGGGTGCACAAACACCCAAGAGTAATAGATTATCAACTTCTCACTTCCACGTATCACCGTGGAGAACTCAAACCTATGCACCAAATGCAATGGCAAGGGAACACGGAGTACCCAAGTCCTTCTCTCCCAAATCCCACCAAAGCAACTAATGCTAGGGAGGAAATGAGAGGAAGAATGAAGAAGAACACGAAGAACTCCAAGATCTAGATCCAAGGGGTTCCCCTCACTTGGAGGAGAAAGTGATTGGTGGAAATGTGGATCTAGATCTCCTCTCTCTTTTCCCTCAAAAAGGAGCAAGAATCATTGGAGGGATTGAGAGATAGCAAGCTCAAAGAAGGTCAACAATGGGGGGCAAACACGAGCTCTAAGGATGAGGTTCAATGGGGAAGAAGACCCCCTTTTATAGGTGGGGGAAAATCCAACCGTTACCCACTAGCCAGCCCCGCACATTACGGTAGTGCCGCAGAACCCACGGTACTACCGTGATGGCTTACGGTACTACCGCAGGGCAGTGCGGTACTACCGCTTGTGCGGAAGTACCTGACTCTGGCCAAATAGCACTACGACGCTAGCGGTAGGACCGCCACAGCGGTACTACCGCGAGCCCGTGCAGTACTATCGCACGGCTCGGCAGAGGCAGGTACTGGAGGCGCACGGAAGTAAAAAATTACTTCCGTGCCAACCTCTGCATAGGAAACTGTGCGAAAAAAGTCCGCACGGTAGTACCGTGTAGGAATCACGGTACTACCGCAGCAGGGCGGATGTAAAAAATTACATCCGTGCAACATGCGGTACTACCGCCCTCGGGGCGGAAGTAAAAAATTACTTCCGTGCCACTTGCGGTACTACCGCTCGGGGGAGCGGTACTACCGCTCGGAGGAGCGGTACTACCGCAAACCTCAGAACAGCAACACCAGAACTGTCACAACTTCTGCAAGCGAGCTCCGAATTGAGCAAACTCAAGCTTGTTGGATTCAGGCTGACAAGAGCTATCCAACAGGAGAAGAAGAGGCAGTAAAAGAATGCCAAAGGAGAAGAGATGAGAAACCTCTTACAATGAAGAATCGGCAATAACTCCAACATCGAAAACATCATAGAATATGCATATGGACTCCGTTTTCGATGAACTTGAGCTAGTCATGAAGTTGACCATAAGCTCAAGAAACCTCAAAGAGAAAAACCAACCAAGAACCAAGAAAGATGATGATGCCAAGAATGCAATGGTCTGAGCTCTCAACGAACTATACGATCAAGCTACTCACTTGAGAGCCCCCTTGATAGCACGGTTACCTACCCTATAACCCAGTCTCCCAACTACCACTATGAGATCGGTAAAATAGAAAACCCTATCAAGGTCAAACCTTAGCCTTGCGCATAGTCCACTTGATCTAGATGATGACGATCCTGACTTCCTCAAGATGGACCACCTTTCTTGATTGCGTTGGCACATCTTCACATACTCCACTATGGGTGAGCTACTATGCGGCACATCTTCACAAGTCCATTGTCACCACAATGGACGGCAAGCTTCAAGTCTGATCTCTCCGTGATGCTTCACTTGAACTTGCACACCGCAACATTGATAATGATCACCACTTGATGTCATCTTCCATGGGTTGTATGGGATCTTCCTCTTGATGCAATCCCATGGAAATATGCCTAACCCCACAAGGAACTCTCACAAGGAAATGGGTTAGTACACAAAGCGTAATGGACAATGCTTACCATACCATGGGATCACTTGATCCCTCTCGGTACATCTTGTACGCTTTGTGTGTTGATCACTTGATTCACTCTTTGACTTAGTCTTGATCAACCTTGTATCTTATCTTCTCTCTTCATAAAGATGATGTCTTGAAGGTAATCATGAATGCTCACACTATCTTCTTCAAGACATGATTGCAATAAGCTCAACTCTCACATGACCAAACTTAGGATAAACCTTGAATACCACCTTGGTCATCATATAAACTCCTTGAAACCCAACGGATGGACTTCAAGAAGTGCCTATGGACAAATCCTTCGAATATAACTCAAGGCAACCATTAGTCCATAGGGGTGTCATCAATTACCAAAACCACACATGGAGAAATGTGCTCTTACACATATTAGGTATTAAGATCTATAGAGATAGATCGAGACGCCTCATAGGTCTTTCACAAAGCACATACCTTGAAAAGATATTGAAGAAGTTCAATATGGATCAGTCCAAGAAGGGGTTCTTGCCTGTGTTACAGGGTGTGAGATTGAGTACGACTCAATGCCTGACCACGGCAAGGATAGAGAAGAGATGAGTGTCATCCCCTATGCTTCAGCCATAGGCTCTATTATGTATGCCATGATGTGTACCAGACCTGATGTGAACCTTGCCATAAGTTTGGTAGGGAGGTACCAAAGTGATCCCGGAGCGGAACACTGGACAACGGTCAAGAATATCCTGAAGTACCTGAAAAGGACAAAGGACACGTTTCTCGTATATGGAGGTGCCGAAGAGCTCGTCGTAAAGGGTTACGTCGATGCTAGCTTCGACACAAATCCGGACGACTCCAAGTCGCAAATCGGATACATGTATATTTTGAACGGAGGGGCAGTCAGCTGGTGCAGCAGCAAGCAAAGCGTCGTGGCAGCATCTACATGTGAAGCGGAGTACATAGCTGCTTCGGAAGCAACAAAGGAAGGAGTCTGGATGAAGGAGTTCATCACCGACCTAGGAGTAATTCCAAGTGTGTCGGGTCCAATGACTCTATTCCGTGACAACACTAGAGCTATTGCCCTTGCGAAGGAGCCCAGGTTTCACAAGAAGACAAGACACATCAAGTGCCGCTTCAAATCCATCCGTGATTACATTCAGGAGGGAGATATAGATATTTGTAAAGTTCATATGGATCTGAATGTCGCAGATCCGTTGACTAAACCTCTCTCACGAGCAAAACATGATCAACACCAGAATGCTATGGGTGTACGATTCATCACAATGTAACTAGATTATTGACTCTAGTGCAAGTGGGAGACTGTTGGAAATATGCCCTAGAGGCAATAATAAAATGGTTATTATTGTATTTCCTAGTTCATGATAATTGTCTATTGTTCATGCTATAATTGTGTTAACCGGAAACCGTAATACATGTGTGAATACATAGACCATGTCCCTAGTGAGCCTCTAGTTGACTAGCTCGTTGATCAATAGATGGTCACGGTTTCATGACCATGGACATTGGATGTCATTGATAACGGGATCACATCATTAGGAAAATGATGTGATGGACAAGACCCAATCCTAAGCGTAGCACAAGATCGTGTAGTTCATCTGCGCAAAGCTTTTCAATGTCAAGTATCGTTTCCTTAGACCATGAGATTGTGCAACTCCCGGATACCGTAGGAATGCTTTGGGTGTGCCAAACGTCACAACGTAACTGGGTGGCTATAAAGGTGCACTACGGGTATCTCCGAAAGTGTCTGTTGGGTTGGCACGAATCGAGACTGGGATTTGTCACTCCGTGTGACGGAGAGGTATCTTTGGGCCCACTCGGTAAGACATCATCATAATGAGCTCAATGTGACTAAAGAGTTAGCCACGGGATGATGTATTACGGAACGAGTAAAGAGACTTGCCGGTAACGAGATTGAACAAGGTATAGAGATACCGACGATCGAATCTCGGGCAAGTATCATACCGATAGACAAAGGGAATAGTATACGGGATTGATTGAATCCCCGACATTGTGGTTCATCCGATGAGATCATCATGGAGCATGTGGGATCCAACATGGGTATCCAGATCCCGTTGTTGGTTATTGACTGGAGAGGTGTCTCGGTCATGTCTACGTGTCTCCCGAACCCGTAGGGTCTACACACTTAAGGTTCGATGACGCTAGGGTTATAGGGAAATGGTATACGTGATTACTGAAGGTTTTTCGGAGTCCCGGATGAGATCCCGGACGTCACGAGGAGCTCCGGAATGGTCCGGAGGTAAAGATTGATATATAGGAAGTCCATTTTTGGTCACCGGAAAGTTTTTGGGCTCATCGGTAATGTACTGGGAGTGCCGGGAGGGTGCCGGAGGACCCCAGGGAGGGGTGTGACGACCATAGGACTTCGTGGGCCCTTAGAGGAGGTGTACCAGCCCTTATTGGGCTGGCCAAGACCTTCTAGAAAGGCCCATGCGGCTGGAGATAGGGCTGAAAAGATTTAAAAGGAGGAGATCCACCTCCCTTGTGGGAGGTGGACTCTCCCCTAGTTCGGCCGAACCTCTCCTCCTCGGAGGTGGGGCCAAGGCAGCCCTCCCTCTCCCTCCTCCTATATATATGCAAGGGTTTGGGCTGATTTGAGACATGACCTCTCTCTCTCTCTCGGCGAGCCCTACCCTTCCTCTTCCTCGTTCTCCGTAGCGCTTGGCGAAGCCCTGTCGGAGTCCACGTAGCTCCACCGTCACCACGCCGTTGTGCTGCCAGAGCTCTCCCTCAACCTCTCCTTCCTCCTTGCTGGATCAAGGCGTGGTGAACGCACCGGGCTGCACGTGTGTTGAACGCGGAGGCGCCGTTGTTCGGCGCTGGAGATCAGAATCCACCGCGATCTGAATCGTTGCTAGTTTCTCCATGGATAGATCTTGGTGATCGTAGGAATTTTTTTGATTTACTACTACGTCTTCCAACACCAAGATGGATCTATGGATATATATGCTTGCTGAGGTGAAAAGATTGTTGGAGAATAGGGTGTTTAATGTGGTTAAGATATCTCGTGAACATAATAGGGGTGCACATTGATTAGCGAGCTATGGTACGTAGTGGGATAGCACTACGTGCTGACTTAACCAATCCCCCACTTTGGTCGATTTTGAAATAAGTACATTATGTTTTCCTGCAAAAACAAAACAAAGCTATTCGGTTCCAAGCAAATTGGGAAAAACTTACCATCACCCGGTGAATCGCAGCAACTGCGTCCGCCATGTTCTTTGCTTGACACGCGTCCAAATAAGGGCCCGCATATCGTTCTTCGTTGAACACGCTTCTGCAACATGGATTATATTTCTGAAATATATACGGTGTTGCAATGGTCTACGAGACTAAGCCGAGTCTATGTTTTGCAACAAAAACTCTGTTACGAAAATTTTCTATAACAAGACCTCAGTTTTTAAAAAATTGCAACAAAACCTCAGTTGCAAATTTTTGCAACAAAACAATTGCTACAAAAAAAAATAGAGTAAGACATATGTTGCAGAAATAATTCGATAACAAGACCTGTGCTATAATGATAAAGATGCTTAGCTCGCTCGATAAAGCAAATCTAACGGACATGTATCGCGCCTCAAATAAATTGGGGTAGCCTAGAGTTGTTATCAATTTTTTTAAGAAGTTTACATTAAAATTTTCAACCTCTAGTGAATAAAGTGCACAAACGAGAATAACCTCGAAACATTGAAAGAGTGACTATACGGTTTTCCATTTTTCTTTTTGAGTTTCTTACACACACACACACTTTTGAGTTTCTTACGAGTGGCCATTTTCTTTTTGAGTAAATGACACTGGTCTGGGCCCAATAAACTGTACAGGGCCGGAGAAGCCGATCCCGAAGAGGCCCACCACCCCCACAATATTTGCTCCGCCTCTCGTTCTCTCCCCCCTCTCTATTTCTCTCCAGCCTCTCCATACCGCGTGGCGACCGAGCGAACCCTAGCCGAGATTAGACTACCATCCGCAATCTACCGGAGGAGGACGAGGACGACGCCGACGAGATGCTGAGGGTTGCGGGGAGGAGGCTCTCGTCTTCCCTCTCCCGGCGCCCCGCGGCGACCGTCGGAGCCAGGGGCCCGCTCGCCGGCGCCGGCGGCCCTGGGAGAGACGACGACGACGGCTCGGCCTACCAGCGACGGTTCCCCATCGAGCCCCCCTTCTTCACCGCCGCGAGAGGTATCTGCGGTCTTGCCCCCACCCCACCTCCCGCCTCCTCGGCTCCCTTCTCGCCCGGATCTCCCTTCGCACCCGTAGATTTCGATTGGGTTTTGAATTGGGTCGCCTGGATTTGAGTGATCCGTGATGCTAGATTGATATCGTCTTTGATCGATCTCTTAGGGTGCTGCAATTCCATTCGATCTCTGTGCCTAACTGTTGACTATTGATTGCTATGACGTCGTATGATCATTCTAGCGGATCAGATCTGTGGATGCCATAGTTATGTGCGAGGCTGAGCGATTAAATACGTGCATATGTTTATCTGTTGGCTGGCTTGATAATTTGAGCCACTTGTGCTTGCAAACACCTTCAAATGAATGCCCAATGGGCCATACCTGCCTAGTTCATAACGAAATGGATTGCTAACCGTGCTGAGCGATTATATGCCTGTATGTGTTTGCTGGCTTGACAATTGAGCAACGTGTGCTAGCAAACACCTTCAGATGAATGGGCAGTGGGCTGCACCTGTCTAGTTCATAATGAAAAGGATTGCTAACGCTGTAATCCTGCGTGGGAACATAAATTGCATCGCAACATTTAATTGACATGTTTCTACTCTACATGCTGGCAAAGATGTTTTGTTTTACAGGACCTGCTGTCAAAGATGTTGACAACACTTGGTCATAGAACTGTAATCATCTGATTGCTTTATAATCCAAAGTCCATAGCATATTCTCATTGTTATTAAGAATGATATTTGTACCAAACCAAAGGTTTACTCAAATAGCAGTACTTTTAGTTCTACGAATCCACATGTGAACAGCCATTTACTACTCAACATTGTTTAGTTTGTGCAATGAAATTCTGACAATGGTGATCTTATTCATATCATTGTCAACCTCTGCAAGTTGTTTTACCCTTTGATCTTGCTGGACGATTAATACTGAAGTTTTTTCTGTGTTATTAGTTTGCAATCTGTCAATACTGTTTCTGCTGTTTATTGATGCCTAAATATGGGCTATGCAATAGTTTACTATTATTTAAACTATACTATTTGTAATTCTGATGTAGGCTTTTCTTCGGCTGAAACACTTGTTCCACGGAACCAAGATGCTGGGTTGGCTGAACTCCCATCCACTGTGGCTGCACTGAAGAACCCCAACTCAAAAATCCTTTATGACCAGTACAACCATGAAAGATATCCTCCTGGAGATCCCAGCAAGCGTGCCTTTGCCTACTTTGTTCTGAGTGGTGGGAGATTCGTATATGCATCACTGTTGCGTCTCCTTGTCTTGAAGTTTGTCTTGAGCATGTCAGCAAGTAAGGATGTGCTTGCACTTGCTTCCCTTGAGGTTGATCTATCCAGCATTGAACCTGGTAGCACAGTGACTGTAAAGTGGCGTGGAAAGCCAGTCTTCATCAGGCGACGGACAGACGATGACATCAAGCTGGCTAACAGCGTGGATGTTGCATCCCTGCGCCATCCAGAGCAAGACGCTGAGCGTGTGAAGAACCCAGAGTGGCTGGTGGTTATTGGTGTCTGCACTCATCTTGGTTGCATTCCCCTTCCCAACTCTGGAGACTTTGGTGGCTGGTTCTGCCCGTGCCATGGCTCCCACTATGACATCTCTGGCAGAATCCGCAAGGGCCCTGCCCCATACAACCTTGAGGTGCCCACCTACAGTTTCTTGGAAGATAACAAGATGCTCATAGGCTAAGAGCCTAAAGACCAGTACCTACCAACATATATTCTCCACAGGAGTGAATTCCTGTTGCGCTGTTATTTTGTTTTCAATGTGGCTAGGAGTTTTTGTTTCAGGACTATCGCAATGGTGATCCACTGTTACCTACTGAAGTTTATTTGCAGTGCGAAATAATTGTTTCTCCTATGTCGCTACTGGATTGTAAGTTGTTTTGTACTGATTTTCTGAGACCCTATCGGAAGGATATTGTATACCTCTTCTGGTCTTTGCTCCCAATATATTTGATAAATAAGCAGACATACTATTCTTCATCTTTTGTGTCTATAACCTTGAGTTTTCATTGAAGTGTTCGAATGTTGTATGTGTGATCCAACTTCATGAACTTTTATGTTGATTGCAATGTTCTTTGACATTGTGATGCGCTGATGCTACAATTGGCACACGCTTTAGGAAGTGTTTGGTTCCTCGCATCGTTTTTAGGCACTTTGAATACTTGTTTCACTAGGGCTTGATTGAGCATATGCACAACATTTGCATGTTGATTTGTTTCTTGCATATCCTCTCCTTGCATCGTAGCAACGCCTTTATGCATTGTGTTTGATTGCTTGCATTGTATGTGGTCACACCCTTTATGCATTGCGTTTGATTGCTTGCATTGTATGTGGTCACACGAGTGCATGTTGTCTGGTTGCATAAGAGCATAGAGTTGTGCTCATCTTGTATTCTACTTGGTGAGCTTACCCACTATTACTACACTTCACACATGATCACATCAAGCACACCAACGTCACAACATTGCAATGACGATGAACTAGATGAAGATGATGAAGTTCTTCAGCCCAAACCGACGATCCACCTTGCCCACCTCAATCTTGCTGAATGCATGCTCTCGCATGAACTTAGTAAGCCTCTTGTGCTGTTTGCCCAGTCTTAAACCCTTTGTGGCTGCTGTCGTTGTATCTTGAAACTTGGTTGCAAGCTTCCCATGAACTGTAAACCCTTGGAGCCCCCCTCCCCCCGATGAGCACCGCATACCACTTGCTGTAGCAGTGCAAATGAGCAATAAGTTGAAGTACCAAGCAATAGAACACACAAACAACAAGCAGTTGAGCAGAAGAGCATTAGTAAGCATGCATGATCATACCACATAGCAAGTTCACTCTACCACTACTTTGGTCTCATCCTACCACCACATTCAAAAGAGAGTGTAATCTTACCACCGTAAGTTTGCGATCACCTTGAGGAGTTAGTATATACCACCTTACCAAAATATACAAACCATAAGACTGTTTTCAAGCCCTAACTACACAAAATTTACGTCATCATCGGTCTTGTCGCCATCACCATCGTCGTCGAGGATCATGCATGCCATCGCCACCAGAAGAAGCAACACTAGTGGTAGTTCTTGCCCAGCCAGGTCCTCAACCAGAGCACCCTCTAGGGGTCTTCCATGGCAACAAACCCAACACCTTGGGATTTGTTGTCCAGCAGGTGGTTGAGAGCCACCATGCGAGCCTCTAGGCTGAAGCCACCTTGCTCCATGACGATGCTGTAGAGCTCAGGGTGGACGCCGACCGTCTTGCTCTCCCTGATGGCGGTGGCCACCTTCTTCTGGGACGACCCCGTCTCAAGAGTGACCACTTCACTCTTGCCACTAGTAATGCGGGCTCCTTACTAGTACCAACCATAGTAATCAACAAAGCCCCATCCCATAAGGGGTATCGTGGCTGCGCATGTAAGGTTGGGGTGGTCAGCAGACCTTAGAACTCTCTGTTTTCGAAAACACACACTCACTTGCTCCGGCATACCACTTCTTTTTCAAGTGGTTACCCAACTCATCATCATCTCCCTCGGGCATTAGTGGCACCCGATGGGGTTTTCGAAAGAGTCTTTGAAATCATTTCTCTCTTTCCATCACCATGCATAAGTCCCATCCCATTCGCATAGCATCTATTAGCAACCTAACTACTCCCACCCGCACAACCCTCATAAGGGGTAGGGTCATGCACGATGCAAGTGTCAATGAAGAAGTACCGGAGGCATCCCACCGAAAGGGGAACACCACAACACATGACCAAATATGATGAAAGTGAAGTGCTATATGACATGCAAAAAAAATGGTTTCTTATCATGGTCAAAGGGCTACTTGCCTGGCTCAACAAAGTCTCCGGGGTCTTCGAAGTCTTCGGGTCCAACTTCTTCGTCAACCACGCAATCTATCGTTGCGAAATAAAGCGATAAAAATAAGCAATCACACAAAACAGAGCACTCAAACTATTACCAAAAATGTTGAACTACTCTGATAAATACTACATGTCATACTAAAAATAGTCTCCTAGAGTTTTGTTATGAAAAACTTTTTAGAAATTAAATAACAGGGGTAAAAAGGTGCCTAAATATAGGTTTTAAAATAAACTAGCACTAAAAACATTTTCAAACATTTTTATAAATAGCACTATTAAATTCTATATAATATTCTAAGATTTTTGGTGGAAGAAATATTGTCATAGGATAAATATTTATTTTTGTGGGATTTTTGCAAAATCCATAGAAAATAGAAAAGGAAAAAGAAGGAAAAAGGCCGCTGGGACCTGGGCCAGAGGCGGCCAGAGGCTAGGCCGGCCCAGCTAGCCAGCCAGCCGGCCTCACGCGCGGTCAGGTTCAAACCTGACGCGCGGGGCCCGGTTGCCAGTGACACGAGGGGAGAGAGAGAGAGAGAGAGCGCAGGAGAGAGGAAGAGAGGCCGACAGGTGGGCCCCACCTGTCGGGTCCTTCTCCCACCTCAGGACAGGAAGGGAGGAGAGCTCACCGGCGGCAGTGCAGGGCATGGTGGAGCCAAGCGAGAGCGGGGATGGGCTCGGGGTCGAGTCGCCGGTCCAAAGGAGGTCGAAGGGAGACCGGAGGTGGCCGGAGTCGCCGGCGGCGAGCACCCGCGGCAGAGATGGCTTCGGGAGGAGGTTGCCGGGGCCGTTCCAGGCTGCAAAGAAGACGGGGATGAAGGGGAAAAGCGTCAGCGTGGGGAGGGAGGACTAGCCGAAGAAGAAAGAGGGCCGGAGGAGCTTGCTACCTCGAATCGATGGAGAGATGGCCGCGGCGGCCCTCGGGTCGATCCCGAGCGCAGAGAGGTTGGGTGGTCCTTAGAGCACGAAGAGGGGCTATTGGGGAGAGGAGAGAGAGACCAGAGGGGAGAGAGGGGCTCGGGAGGTCCTTTTTATAGGAGGGGGCGAGTCCACCAAACTACGGTGCGTAGGCGAGGGCGAGGCCGGGGCCAGAGGCCATGAGAGAGAGGGGGGGGAAGTCAGGGGCGCTCCTAGGACTGGTCTAGGACGAGGGGAGGGAGGAGAGAGAGGCAGGGGAGCGCGCGCGTGCGAGCCCCGCAGTTGGCCGGATCGGGCGGTCGCGGCGCGTGCGAGGAGGGCCAGAGGAGGGGGAGAGAGGAGAGGCCCGACATGGTAGCGTGGCGCGGACGCCGAGGCCGACCATCTGGCGAGAGGGGGGAGCCCGAGGTGGTCGGGGCCATGCAGTGGCCAGCGGCTACAGTGCCTGTCGACACTGTAGCGTGCTCCAGAGCGCGCGTTTGGCATGCCACGGCATGCCAACAGCGTCTTCTGCGTGGCCTCTCATGTCTAGGGGTATCTAGGTTTTTTACAATAGAGGGTAGGTCATTGGATGCTCTGGTTTCCTTAGGAGAGAAGGAAGGCTGTGGAAGAGGGAGGAAATTTACTATCTAGAGGAGAAAAATGGGGGGTTTACCCCACTTACCCATGGAGTTTTGGCCAGGGAGAGATGCTGGAGGTAGCTAGTAACTCAGAGAGGCTGTGGTAAAAAGCTGGGGCCAAGGGTAAAGGGATAAGAGGTAGATATAGGGGTTTTACCAAATCACCAGAAGGTGTTTGGTGAATTTTGGGCAAGAAATATTTACCATCTTACTGAGATATTTACCAGGGTCAAAGTCTAGGTAGAAAATGAGATGCTTCACCAAATTTGAGCTCAAGGGGAAAAAGTTGATAATGGAAACTTGATGAACCCTTGAAATTGGCAGAATCAGATTTCTGTAGATCCAATGATGCTAGGATTTAACCCTTGATGCACCACTTAGTGTATCATCACTATTTGGCCATTAGAGCATGCCCACAAAGTTTGAGGCCAAGGGGAGACACTTCACAATGTAAAGTTTCTCAAATTTGATTCTGTACATGAATGGTTTTGGGATGATTTGATGAACCACACCAACTTGGATTGGGATGAAACTTTGCAAGATCATCACCCATGATAGTGTTGACTTGCTAGAATTTTCCTGGAATTTATTGAGAATATTTCTTATAGAAATATTTCAAAAGTTTGACCTAAACAGAAAGGGTTTTGAGGGGTTTTGCCTATGATCTGATCATGCTCTTGTGTTGAAACTCATATATATGGAAAATATATGTCCACTGAGTTTCTCTAAATTTTTCTCAAATATTTTTAAAGCATTTAAATAATTTTTCCCTAGGAAAAACCATTTCTGGCCTTAAGAAAAAGCCTTTAAATAAAATATGAAAATAATCTTTAAAAATAATATTTGGTGGTTTTGAGAAGTCATATATATAGTAGGTTTGAAATAAAGCCTTTGGGAAAGAAGGGTCCTCCTGGTTTGGGGACTTGGAGTGCAAACCTCATTTGAGGGGTTTTTGGAAACTTAAATTAAATAAATCATTTTTGGTTAATTTTTTTTGATAAAAATAGTTTTGGGCACTATTCACATGACATGATCATTGGGAAAGGGGTTTGGATCAAGTAAGATGATTATGAAGCGGAATAGAACCTAGTAGTGCCATAAAACATAATCAATAAGCAAGCAAACAACATAGCAAGCAAGCACAGCCACATAGAAAAAGTTTTAGTTGGCTCCAAATTTTATAAACCCAAAACATATCAAGGTGCTACAAACATAGGGTGTGACAGACCTTCCCCCCTTACAAGAATCTCGTCCCCGAGATTCCTAGGCTAAGCGCTAAAAAGATAAGGGAACTCTGATCTAAGATAATCTTCACGCTCCCAGGTTGCTTCTGCTTCAGTATGGTTGCTCCACTGGACCTTGAAGTACTTGAGGGTGCGGCTTTGGGTGCAGCGCTCGGCTTCATCCAAAATGTGAGCTGGCGTCTCACGATAAGTGAGATCTGGCTGAAGATCGATGGCTTGATGGTCGATGTCCTTGTAGAGGTCGGGGCGGTTGGGAACTTGTAGACACTTCCGGAGTTGTGACACATGAAAGACGTTGTGCACATCCAACAGCTCGGAAGGTAGCTCTAACTGGTAGGCAACTTCTTCACGCCCGGTGATCTTAAAGGGGCCGATGAATCTTGGTGCGAGCTTTCCTTTGACGTGGAAGCGCTTGGTTCCCTTGAGAGGCGTGACCCGAAGGTAGACATGGTCACCGACACAGAAGTTCACTTCTCGGCGACGGGAGTTGGCGTGGCTCTTCTGTCTTGACTTAGCGGTCTTGAGGCGCTCTCGGACAAGTTGAACTTGCTCTTCGGCCTCGCGGAGGATGTCTGGTCCAAAAATTAATCCTTCTCCGGTCTCTGACTAGTTGAGGGGAGTACGACACTTGCGTCCATACAACACCTCAAATGGTGCCATCTGAAGACTTGACTGATAACAGTTGTTGTAGGAGAACTCGGCGAACGGTAGGCAATCTTTCCACTTGGCTCCATATGCCAAAACACAAGCGTGGAGCATATCTTCGAGTATCTGATTTACTCGTTCCGTTTGTCCGTCGGTTTGGGGGTGAAAAGCAGTGCTGAAGGAGAGCTTGGTTCCCATAGCATCTTGAAACATCTTCCAGAATCTTGAGGTGAACTGTGCCTCGATCTGACACAATCTCCTTTGGAACTCCATGAAGGCTCACGATACACTCGATGTAGAGGCTGGCTAACTTGTTACCATCATAGGTGGTCTTGACGGGAATGAAATGGGCTACCTTTGTCAGGTGGTCGATAATGACCCAAATGGAATCATGTCCCTTACTTGACCTTGGTAAACCGGTGATGAAATCCATCCCGACTTTATCCCACTTCCATTCGGGCACTTTGAGGGGCTACACTACTCCAGCGGGTCGCTGATGCCCAGCCTTGACCCTTTGGCATATGTCACACTTGGCGACAAAGGTGCCTATCTCCTGTTTCATGCCATGCCACCAGAATCTTGCCTTGAGGTCTTGATACATCTTGGTTCCTCTAGGGTGGATGGAGTAGGGAGTGTCGTGAGCTTCTTGCAAGATCAAGTTCTTGAGCTCCTCTTTGTTGGGTACGCAGATGGGATTCCCGAACCATACAACTCCTTGCTCATCCACCGAGAATCCCGGGGCCTTGCCTGACTTGATCTTCCTCTTGATGCCTTCAATGCTCTCATGTCCTTTTTGGGCTTACTTGATATCATCTATCAAGGTAGGCTTTGCTTCAAGGTTGGCGAGGAATCCTGGTGCAACCAGTTCCAAGCCGAAGCTCTCAAGCTCTTCATACAGGGCGGGTAGCCTTTCCTTAATCATAGCATTCAAGGAGCAAGCCTTTCTGCTCAAGGCGTCTACTATCACATTGGCCTTTCCAGGGTGGTACTGAACACTGAGGTCGTAATCCTTGATCAATTCCAACCATCTTCGCTGCCTCATGTTCAACTCCCTTTGAGTGAAGATATACTTCAAACTCTTGTGGTCTGTGAATATCTCACATCGCTTCCCCAGAAGGTAATGTTGCCATGTCTTCAAGGCATGAACCACGGCTGCCAACTCGAGATCATGAGTGGCGTAGTTCTCTTCATGGGGTCATAGATGTCTTGATAGATATGCTACAACTCTGCCTTGTTGCATCAGAACACCTCTAAGTCCGGTTCTCGATGCATCGCAATAAATCGCAAACTCCTTGTGAATATCGGGGGTGGCCAAAACTGGGGCTGTGGTCAATCTCTTCTTGAGCTCCTGGAAACTATCCTCACACTTAGCAGTCCACTCGAACTTCTTGTCCTTATTCAAAAGCTGGGTCATGGGCCGGGCAATGCTTGAGAACCCTTCCACGAACTTGCAATAATATCCTGCGAGTCCGAGGAAGCTCCTGACTTCACGGTGGTTGGGGTTTGCCACTCAGTCATGGCTTCAATCTTGGCAGGATCCACCGATAATCCTTTTGCAGTCAACACATGATCCAAGAATCCAACTTCATGCGTCCAGAATTCCCACTTACTAAACTTGGCATAAAGCTGGTGCTCTCGAAGCTTCTCTAGGACCAATCTCAAGTGTTCCTCATGTTCTTCTTCAAACTTGGAGAAGACGAGTATGTCATCAATGAAGACAACAACGAACTTGTCCAAGTACTCCATGAAGACTTTATTCATGAGGTATATGAAGTAGGCAGGGGCATTGGTTAACCCGAATGACATGACCGTGTATTCATACAGGCCATACCAGGTTATGAATGCTGTCTTCAAAATGTCTTGGGGTCTGATCTTCAGCTGATAGTACCCAAACCCGAGATTGATCTTGGAGAACACCTTGGCTCCATTCAACTGATCAAACAGGTCTTCAATCTTGGGGAGTGGGTACTTGTTCTTTATCGTGACCTCATTGAGAGAACTGTAATCGACACAAAGTCTGATAGTTCCGTCCCTCTTTGATACAAATAAAACAGGCGATCCCCAAGGAGAGGCACTAGGGCGAATAAATCCTTTTCTAAGCTGCTCTGCTAGTTGCTTCTTCAACTCAGCCAACTCTTCGGATCCCATCCTGTAGGCCTTCTTATAGATGGGCCTTGATCCAGGCATAAGCTTAATGATGAACTCAATGTCGCGGTCAGGAGGCATTCTGGGCAGCTCATCAGGAAACACATCCGGGTATTCACATACCACTGGCACTTGGTCCAACTCAACTCCCGATAGGCAGTTAGCCTGAGGGGCTTGAGTGGAGGCAGGGTTGGGGACATACTTGACTTCCACTCCTTGGATATTGGTCATGGTGACAATCCTTTTGGCACAGTCCAACATGCCTTGGTGCTTAGTTAACCAATTCATGCCAAGGATAATATCCAAGCCGGGTGAATCCAGAACTATAAGGTCTGCTAGGAAGTCTACCCCGTTGATGTCAATCTTCACTCCCTTACACCCTATCCCAGACTTCATAACTGAACCGGGGGTTTGTATCAACATACGAATACCCAGGGGTGTAGGTTTCATGCCACTCTCTAGTGCAAACTTTTGGGTGACAAAAGAATGCGAAGCTCCACAATCAAACAATAATGTTGCTGGGGTTGAGTTGACGAGGAATGTACCTAGTATGACGTCCGGGTCTTCCTGGGCTTCCTCTGCGGTGACGTGGTTCACACGACCCTTGCCATTGTTGGGCTGGTTGCGGGGAGCCGGGTTCCTTGGTGGTGCTCCACGGGCTTGACCTTGGTTTGGCTCATTGGGGCGTGGTACATCTGGCTTCCTATTGGGGCAAAGCTTAGAGATGTGTCCAGACTGACCACATCCAAAGCAAGTGACTTGCCTAGGATTGTTGTTGAAGTTTCTGCCACCGTTGTTGTTATTGGGGTTGTTGTTGTAGGCTGGCCTGGGGTTGGCATACTGCTGAGTCTGGTAGCTCGGACGAGGTGCAGGAGGTCTAGCCTGCTACGGCTGATAGGTTGGCCTAGCTGGGACTGGCTGCCAGGGGCGAGGCTTCTGGTTGCTTGAGCTTCCCTTGCTGATCATCTTGCGCTTGTAAGTTTCGTCTATGGCACGATGCTTGTCTTCCAGCATGAGGGCCTTGTTTACTAAGTCGAAGAAGGTACGACAATCGCAGATGATGAGCTCATACTGTAGGACCTGTTGAAGTCCATCCATGAAGCGTTCCTTCTTGGCAGCCTCCGTGCTGACATCTTCAGGTGCATACCTTGACAGCAGGTTGAACTTTTGCAGGTACTCCTTGACAGAGCCACTTCCTTGCTTCAGCGCCCGTAATTCTCTCTTCTTGATAGCCATGATCCCCGAAGGAATGTGGGCAGTGCGGAATCCTTCCTTGAATTCATTCCACGTCATCACACGTTCTCATTGCATGACCTTGAATCCATCCCACCAAGCTTGGGCGGTACCTCTGAGGCAGTGAGAGGCATAAAGCACCTTCTCACGATCCTCATTGCAATTGACCAATGCAAGGAGGTCCTCGATGGTGCGGATCCATTCATCAGCATCCAATGGTTCAGCACTCTTGGTGAAGGTTGGGGGAAAGTTCTTCATGAACTCAGATAGCATGGAGCGGCCATTGCCGTTCCTGCCTTACTGCTGGTTGTTCACGAGAGCTTGAGCCATCTCCTTGATAGCAGCATTGTTGGCTTGGAGCTCCTCCCGGAGAACTTGGAGAAACTGAGCTATGGTCATGTTCTCCGGTGGAGGTGGTGGCAGGGGAATGTCACCTTGTGGCTGCTCCTGGTGTCTTCTAGCGTGAGCAGCCCCACCAGCTCCTTGTTGCTGGCTCGAGTTCCCGGCTTCAGGGTTAGTGAAGGAGCTATTGCGGGTAGCAGTCACCATCCTGTTTGGAGCAGCCAAGTCAAACAACTGGGATTGACAAGAGGATAAGCAATAACAGAAGAACGCGCCTAAGGGGGTCGGTCAAGTGCAAGTGTGTTGAAACAAAGGTCGAAAGACCAACAACATATATTAAGATAGACAATGGAGTCACTTACATGTTGCCAAGGCAAAAGCATGACTTGCATCGGAACACAAGCAACAAAACAAACAACAAGCACACATGGTTTCATATGAACCATTACACGGACTCGACTTCGCATGAGGGATACATGACTGATCCTACCCTAGGGGTTCTCGGACTCAGGTGGTGGAGTGCTCGGTCTCATAGTCACGCTCCTCTAGGTCTTCCTCCTGTTCATCATCTGAACGGGCATCGTTCACGGTCGAAGGGGTCGGGGAACGAGGAGGCCCATCCCGACGACGCTTTGCAGGCGGGTTGGTGAAGTGCTCACGGTACTCCTTTGCACTCACGCGACGACTACGCATAGGTGCATCACTAGCTGGGGGTACTCCTCCTCGATAAGTGACAGCTAGTCGTCCCTCGGGGGATCCATCCTTCTTGATCTTGTCTAGCTTCATCTTGGCTTGTCGAAGTAGCTCTCGGGTGTGGTGAAGTTCCTCGCGGAGCTTCACGGACTCCTCCATCAAGTTATGAACGAGACTATCGGCGGAGAGGCTGAAGTAGGTCTGGAACCTGAGTGGTGTGCCATCTTCCTTGGTCGGAATCAACGTCCAACTCTCGCCAAAGTCATCCTTCCTGAAGGGAAGGTAGCGAGTAGCTGGCTCTTCAGCCATCTCTGGAATGATGTCTCGAAGGTGTAGGAGTGCCTTGCGTGCAACTGTCTCGACTACGAGTATCATGGTCTCCATCCATGGTCCTTCAAAGAACCAACTAGTTGGGGAGTTGTTTGCCTTCATGACCACATCCACGTAGCACTCCTTCGTGACGGCATCGACCCAGTGCTCGTTGTAGAGGAAAATGGGTGGTTGGTGAAACTGACACTTCTCCAGGCTATCCCCAGGGAGTAAGGGAAAGCCGAATGTTAGGAAGGCTTCGGGTACGACGTCCATCTACGAAGGTTTGAAAGGAGGAGAGTCAGCAGAGTGTTGTGTGAAGATGAGAAGAGGTAAACAGTGCAGTATCCCTAAGTACAAATGCCAGGTGTAGTTTTGAAAAACGTCTTTTTTATCCTGTTGAACGTCCATGCTAACTAAGAGCTTCCTACAGTCAGGATGACTCTGATACCAGATTTGTGGAGACCCCGTTGTTGGAAATATGCCCTAGAGGCAATAAATAAAGTGTTTATTATTGTATTTCCTTGTTCATGATAATCGTTTATTATCCATGCTATAATTGTATTAATTGGAAACATGGATACATGTGTGGATACATAGACAAACACAATGTCCCTGGTATGCCTCTAGTGGACTAGCTCGTTGATCGACAGATGGTTAAGGTTTCCTAGCCATGGACATGAGATGTCATTTGATAACGGGATCACATCATTAGGAGAATGATGTGACGGACAAGACCCAAACTACAAATGTATATGATCGTGTCAGTTTATTGCTACTGTTTTCTGCATGTCAAGTATATGTTCCTATGACCATGAGATCATGCAACTCACAGATATCGGAGGAGTGCCTTGTGTGTATCAAACGTCGCAACATAACCGGATGACTATAAAGGTGCTCTACAGGTGTCTCCGAGGGTGTCTGTTGAGTTGGCATGGATCAAGATTGGGATTTGTTACTCCGTGTGACGGAGAGGTATCTCAGGGCCCACTCGGTAATACAACATCACAATAAGCCTTGCAAGCAATGTGACTAAGTGTTAGTTATGGGATCTTGTATTACGGAACGAGTAAAGAGACTTGCCAGTAACGAGGTTGAACTAGGTATGGAGATACCGACGATCGAATCTTGGGCAAGTAACATACCGAAGAACAAAGGGAACATCATACGGGATTAACTAAATCCTTGACATAGAGGTTCGACCGATAAAGATCTTCGTAGAATATGTAGGAACCATTGTGGACATCCAGGTCCCGCCATTGGTTATTGACTGTAGAGGTGTCTCGGTCATGTCTACATAGTTCTCGAACCCGCAGGGTCTGCACACTTAAGGTTTGGTGACGTTTCGGTAGTATAGAGTTATGTATGGTGGTGACCGAAGGTTTTTCGGAGTCCCGGATGAGATCCTGGACATCACGAGGAGCTCCGGAATGGTCCAGAGGTAAAGATTCATATATAGGAAGTCCTGTTTTGGTCACCGGAATAGTTTCGGGCTCATCGGTAGTGTACCGGGAGTGCCGGTAGTGTACCGGGAGACCTCCGGGAGGGGTATTTCGACCCAAGAGGCTTCATGGGCTGTGGGAGTGTGAATAACAGCCCTTAGTGGGCTGGTGGAAACTCCCACATAAGGCCCATGTGGCTGGAGGAAAAAAACCCAATAGGAAAAGGTGGAAAAAGAAAAAAAAGGGAATGAATCCTAGTCTTACTAGGATTGGAGGAGAGTCCTCCAATCTTAGTTGGTTCAGCCGAAGACCTTGGCTTGGGAAGCCAAGGATGCCTCCTCTCCTCCTCTCCTCTTATATATACTGGAGGTTTTAGGGTTTTTGCACTAGAATTTCAGCCACGTGCTACCTGTTCCTCCAGTGCATAGTTTCTCCTCTAGATCGGATTTCTGCTGTGCTTAGGCGAAGCCCTGCCGGAATTGCTCCACCACCATCGCCGGAGCACCGTCAGGCTGCCGGAGAACTCTTCTTCCTCTCCACTCCTTCTTGCTGGATCAAGACGGTGGAGATCATCATAAAGCTGTACGTGTGCTGAACGCGGAGGTGCCGTCCGTTCGGTGCTAGATCGGAAGGATCGTGATCAAGTTCGTGGGACAGATCGCGATCAAGTTCGTGTGACGGATCGTGATTGGATCGCGGGACGCACGGCGATTTGGATCGCGAAGACGTTCGACTACACCAACCGTGTTTCTTAACGCTTCCCGCTTAGCGATCTACAAGGGTATGTAGATCCACTCTCCCTCTCGTAGATGCTCATCACCATGGGTAGATCTGTGTGTGTAGGAATTTTTTTGTTTCCCATGCAACGTTCCCCAACAGTGGCATGATGAGCTAGGTCTATGTGTAGATGAGGTCTAGAGTAGAACACAAAAGGTTTGTGGGCGTTGATGCTTAGATTGCTTCCTCCCTTGGTCGGATTTTGGTTTAGCGGTATTGTGAGATGAAGCGGCCCGAACCAACATTACTCGTATGCTTACGAGAGACCAGTTCCCTCAACGCAACTTGTTGCCTAGATGGCCTGCGGGTGGCAGTTTCTCTCACTTTAGTTGGATCAGATTCGACAAAGGCGGTCCTTGAGAAGGTTGAAAAGCAAATTATGTATCACCGTTGTGGTTTATGCGTAGGTGAGAATCGTTCTTGCTAGAAACCCGTAGTAGCCACGTAAAACATGCAACAACAATTAGAGGACGTCTAACTTGTTTTTGCAGGGTACGTTGTGATGTGATATGGCCAATTACATGATGTGATATATGTGATGTATGAGATGATCATGTGATGTATAGAATTTCACGACTTGCATGTCGATGAGTACGGCAACCGGCAGGAGCCATAGGGTTGTCTTTAATTATTGTATGACCCGCGTGTCAATCATTAAGTGCTATGTAATGCTTTACTTTATCGCTAAACGATAGCAATAGTAGTAGAAGCATGCAGAGCGTGACAACCTCGATGGCGACACGTTGATGGAGATCAAGATGATGGAGATCATGGTGTCGTGCCGGTGACGATGGAGATCATGCCGGTGCTTTCAAGATGAAGATCTAAAGCACAAGTTCATGGCCATATCATGTCACTTATGAATTGCATGTGATATTAATCCCTTTATGCACCTTGTTTTTCTTAGTACGACGGTAGCATTATAAGGTGATCCCTCACTTAAATTTCAAGATAAAATTGTGTTCTCCCCGAGTGTGCACCGTTGCGAAAGTTCGTCGTGTTGAGACACCACGTGATGATCGGGTGTGATAGACTCTACATTCACATACAACGGGTGCAAGACAGTGTTGCACGCGCAGAACACTCGGGTTAAACTTGACGAGCCTAGCATGTACAGACATGGCCTCGGAACACAAGAGACCGAAAGGTCGAACATGAGTCATATAGTAGATATGACCAACATAATGATGTTCACCATTGAAGCCACCTCAACTCACGTGATGATCGGACTTGAGTTGGTGGATTTGGATCATGTGACACTCAGATGACCTGAGGGATGTCAATTTGAGTGGGAGCTTTAGTAATTTGATTAACTAAACTCATTATCTTGAACAATAGTCTAAGTAAACTTTGCATATTTATGTTGTAGATCAATGGCTCGCGCAGTAGCACCCCTGAATTTTAATGTGTTCCTAGATAAAGCTAAACTGAAAGATGATGGAAGTAACTTTGTTGACTAGGCCCGTAATCTGAGGATTATCCTCACGGCTTCCTAGAAATCATATGTCCTTGATGCACCGCTTGGTGACCAACCAGAAGACATGACCTCCGAAGACGTTAAGAACGCTTGGGAGGCACGTACTGGAGATTACTCAATAGTTCAGTGTGCAATATTGTATGACTTAGAACCGGGACTTCAAAGACGTTTTGAACGTCATGGAGCATATGAGATGTTCCAGGAGTTGAAGTTTATCTTTCAGAAGAACGCCCGGATCGAGAGGTATGAAACCTCCGATAAGTTCTATGCTTGCAAGATGGAGGAGAACGGGTCTATCAGTGAACATATACTCAGAATGTCTAGGTATTCAACTCGTCTAGCAGAGTTGGGAATTGCCCTTCCGCCAGAGGCGATCACTGACAGAGTTCTTCAATCACTGCCACCTAGTTACAAGAGCTTTGTGATGAACTATAACATGCACGGGATGAACAATTCAGTTGCCGAGCTGTTTGCGATGCTAAAAGTCGCTGAGTCTGAAATCCAGAAAGAACATCAAGTGTTGATGGTCAATAAAACCACTAGTTTCAAGAAAAATGACAAAGTCAAGGGCAAGGGCAAGAAGGGTAAAACCAAGAAGGATGGCAAAGCAGTTGCTACTCCTGTAAAGAAGCCCAAACATGGACCCAAGCCAGAAACTGAGTGCTTTCATTGCAAGGGAACTGGTCACTGGAAGCGGAACTGCCCCAAGTACCTGGCTGACAAGAAGGCGGCCAACGACAAACAAGGTATATATGATATACATGTTATTGATGTGTACCTTACTAGCTCTCCTAGTAGTGTCTGGGTATTTGATACCAGTTCGGTTGCTCACATTTGCAACTCAAAGCAGGAACTACGGAATAAACGAAGGCTGGCAAAGGACGAAGTGAAGATGCGCGTGGGAAATGGTTCCAAGGTTGATGTGATCGCCGTCAGCACGCTCTCTCTTCGATTACCATCGGGATTAGTGATGAACCTGAATAATTGTTATTTAGTGCCTGCGTTAAGCATGAACATTATATCTGAATCTTGTTTATTGCGAGACGGTTACTCATTTAAATCAGAGAATAAAGGTTGTTCTATTTATATGAGTAATATCTTTTATGGTCATGCACCCGATGTTAGGGGTTTATTCATATTGAATCTTGATAGTGATGACACACATGTTCATAACATTGATGCCAAAAGATGTAGAGTTGATAATGATAGTACCACTTTCTTGTGGCACTGCCGTTTAGGTCATATTGGTGTAAAACGCATGAGGAAGCTCCATGCTGATGGACTTTTGGAGTCACTTGATTTTGAATCACTTGACACATGTGAACCATGCCTCATGGGCAAGATGACTAAAACGCCGTTCTCTGGAACAATGGAACGGGGGAGTGACTTATTGGAAATCATACATACTAATGTGTGCGGTCCAATGAATGTTACAGCGCGTGGTGGATATCGTTATTTTCTCACCTTCACTGATGACTTAAGTAGATATGGGTATATTTACTTAATGAAACACAAGTCTGAAACGTTTGAAAAGTTCAAGCAATTTCAGAGTGAAGTTGAGAATCATCGTATCAAGGAGATTAAGTTCCTGCGATCTGATCGAGGAGGTGAATATCTGAGTTATTAGTTTGGCAGTCACTTAAGATAGTGTGGAATTGTTTCACAGTTGACATCGCCCGGAACACCACAACGTAATGGTGTGTCCGAACGTCGTAATCGAACCTTATTAGATATGGTGCGTTCTATGATGTCTCTTGCTGATTTGCCACTATCGTTTTGGGGTTATGCATTAAAGACAACTGCATTCACTTTAAATAGGGCACCATCAAAATCCGTTGAGACGACGCCATATGAACTATGGTTTGGCAAGAAGCCAAAGTTGTCGTTTCTTAAAGTTTGGGGATGTGATGCTTATGTCAAAAAGCTTGGGCCTGAAAAGCTGGAACCCAAAGCGAAGAAATGCGTCTTCATAGGATACCCGAAAGAGACAGTCGGGTATACCTTCTATCTCAGATCCGAAGGCAAAGTGTTTGTCGCTAAGAACAAAACATTTCTTGAGAAAGAGTTTCTCTCGAAAGAATTGAGTGGGAGGAAAATAGAGCTTGATGAGGTTATTGAACCTTTACTTCAACCAGAAACTAGTGCAACGCAGAAAGATGTTTCTGTGGAACCTACGACGGTAGAAGAGGAAGTTAATGATGATGATCATGAAGCTTCGGATCAAGCTGCTATTGAACCTCGTAGGTCGACAAGGCCGCGTACTACCCCTGAGTGGTACGGCAACCCAGTCTTGGAGGTTATGTTGTTGGAAAACAATGAACCTACGAGCTATGGAGGAGCAGTATGGGCCCGGATTCCGAGAAATGGTTAGAGGCCATGAAATCCCAGATGGGATCCATGTATGAAAACTAAGTATGGACTTTGGAAGTATTACCTGAAGGGCGAAAGGCCATTCAGAACAAATGGATCTTTAAGAAGAAGACAAACGCGAACGGTAATGTCACCGTCTATAAAGCTCGACTTATGGCAAAGGGTTTTTCACAAGTTCAAGGAGTTGACTATGATGATACTTTATCACCCATAGCGATGCTTAAGTCTGCTTATTTCGACTATGAAATTTGGCAGATGGATGTCAAAACAGCATTCCTCAACGGTTTCCTTGAGGAAGAGTTGTATATGATGCAAACCGAAGGTTTTGTCGATCTAGAGAATGCTAACAAAGTTTGCAAACTCCAGCGATCCATTTATGGACTGGTGCAAGCATCTCGGAGTTGGAATAAGCGCTTTGATGAGGTGATCAAAGCGTTTGAGTTTATACAAGTTTACGGAGAAGCTTGTATTTACAAGAAAGTGAGTGGGAGCTCTATAGCATTTCTAGTATTATATGTGGATGACATATTGCTGATTGGAAACAATATAGAAATGCTGGAAAGCGTGAAGGAATATTTGAACAAGAGTTTTTCAATGAAGGACCTAGGAGAAGCTGCTTTCATATTAGGCATTAAGATCTATAGAGATAGATCGAGACGCTTAATAGCACTTTCACAGAGCACATACCTTGATAAAGTTTCGAAGAAGTTCAAAATGGAACAGTCCAAGAAGGGGTTCTTGCCTGTGTTACAAGGTCTGACGTTGAGTAAGACTCAATGCCAAGTAACTGCAGAAGATAGAGAAAAGATGAGTGTCATCCCCTATGCTTCAGCCATAGGCTCTATCATGTATGCAATGCTGTGCACAAGACCCGATGTCAGCCTTGCCATAAGTATGGCCGAAAGGTTTCAAAGTGATCCTGGAATGGAGCACTGGCAAGCGGTCAAGAATATCCTTAAGTACCTGAAACGGACTAAGGAAATGTTTCTCGTTTATGGAGGTGATGAAGAGCTCGTCGTAAAGGGTTATGTCGATGCAAGCTTTGACACTGATCCGGACGACTCTAAATCGCAAACCGGATACGTATTTATTCTTAACGGGGGAGCGGTAAGCTGGTGCAGTTCCAAGCAAAGCGTGGTAGCTGATTCTACGTGCGAACCGGAATACATCGCAGCCTCAGAGGCGGCAAAGGAAGGTGTCTGGATGAAGCAGTTCATGACAGATCTTGGAGTAGTGCCCAGTGCACTGAATCCAATGAACCTGTTCTGTGACAACACTGGTGCCATTGCTCTGGCCAAGGAACCAAGGTTTCACAAGAGGACCAGACACATAAAGCGACGCTTCAACTCCATCCGCGATTACATCGTGGAGAAAGACATAAATATTTGCAAAGTGCACACGGATCTGAATGTTGCAGACCCGTTGATTAAACCTCTTCCAAGGGGTAAACATGATCAACACCAGAACTGCATGGGTGTTCGATTCATTACAATGTAAATCACATAGTGATGTGAACTAGATTATTGACTCTAGTGCAAGTGGGAGACTGTTGGAAATATTCCCTAGAGGCAATAAATAAAGTGTTTATTATTGTATTTCCTTGTTCATGATAATCGTTTATTATCCATGCTATAATTGTATTAATTGGAAACATGGATACATGTGTGGATACATAGACAACCACAATGTCCCTGGTATGCCTCTAGTGGACTAGCTCGTTGATCGAAAGATGGTTAAGGTTTCCTAGCCATGGACGTGAGATGTCATTTGATAACGGGATCACATCATTAGGAGAATGATGTGATGGACAAGACCCAAACTATAAATGTAGCTTATGATCGTGTTAGTTTATTGCTACTATTTTCTGCATGTCAAGTATATGTTCCTATGACCATGAGATCATGCAACTCACAGATATCGAAGGAGTGCCTTGTGTGTATCAAATGTCGCAACGTAACTGGGTGACTATAAAGGTGATCTACAGGTGTCTCCGAGGGTGTCTGTTGAGTTGGCATGGATCAAGACTAGGATTTGTTACTCCGTGTGACAGAGAGGTATCTCAGGGCCCACTCGATAATACAACATCACAATAAGCCTTGCAAGCAATGTGACTAAGTGTTAGGATCTTGTATTACAGAACGAGTAAAGAGACTTGCTAGTAACGAGGTTGAATTAGGTATGGAGATACCGACGATCGAATCTTGGGCAAGTAACATACCGAAGAACAAAGGGAACATCATACGGGATTAACTGAATCCTTGACATAGAGGTTCGAACGATAAAGATCTTCGTAGAATATGTAGGAACCAATGTGGACATCCTGGTCCCGCCATTGGTTATTGACCATAGAGGTGTCTCGGTCATGTCTACATAGTTCTCGAACCCGCAGGGTCTGCACACTTAAGGTTTGGTGACGTTTCGGTAGTATAGAGTTATGTATGGTGGTGACCGAAGGTTTTTTGGAGTCCTGGATGAGATCACGGACGTCACGAGGAGCTCCGGAATGGTCCAGAGGTAAAGATTCATATATAGGAAGTCCTGTTTTGGTCACCGAAAAAGTTTCGGGCTCATCGGTAGTGTACTGGGAGTGCTGGTAGTGTACCGGGAGACCTCCGGGAGGGGTATTTCGACCCAAGAGGCTTCATGGGCTGTGGGAGTGTGAATATCAGCCCTTAGTGGGCTGGTGGAAACTCCCACACAAGGCCCATGTGGCTGGAGGAAAAAACCCAATAGGAAATGGTGGAAAAAGAAAAAAAATGGAACGAATTCTAGTCCTACTAGGATTGGAGGAGAGTCCTCCAATACTAGTTGGTTCGGCCGAAGTCCTTGGCTTGGGAAGCCAAGGCTGTCTCCTATCCTCCTCTCCTCTTATATATACTGGAGGTTTTAGGGTTTTTGCACTAGAATTTCAGCCACGTGCTACCCGTTCCTCCAGTGCATAGTTTCTCCTCTAGATCGGATTTCTGCAGTGCTTAGGCGAAGCCCTGCCGGAATTGCTCCACCACCATCGCCGGAGTGCCGTCAGGATGCCGGAGAACTCTTCTTCCTCTCCACTCCTTCTTGCTGGATCAAGACGGTGTAGATCATCATCAAGCTGTACGTGTGCTGAACGCGGAGGTGCCGTCCGTTTGGTGCTAGATCGGAAGGATCGTGATCAAGTTCGTGTGACGGATCGTGATCAAGTTCGTGGTATGGATGATGATCGGATCGCGGGACGGATTGTGATTGGATCGCGGGACGGATCGTGATTGGATCGCGGGATGCACGGCAATTTGGATCACGAAGATGTTCGACTACACCAACCGCGTTTCTTAACCCTTCCTGCTTAGCGATCTACAAGGGTATGTAGATCCACTCTCCCTCTCGTAGATGCTCATCACCATGGATAGATCTGCGTGTGCGTAGGAATTTTTTTGTTTCCCATGCAACGTTCCCCAACACCCGACTCATAAGTTGAGATCACCGAAGGCACGTGTACAGTGATCCCAGAGATCAATGCTCACTGAACACACAGAAGCTTAATAACAAGAGTCTTACATCCATACTTAACGTCTTACACAAATAACGACCACAAAGGTCTTAGTATTACATACATAGGGCCACATGGGCCAAACACTTCAAATAGAACAAGCAACGGAAATCTTGGTCGAAAGCGTGAACCCATGCCATCTGCCTTAACCTACAGGCATTCTGACTGGGAAGCGTACTAGTTCGCATGTTCGTCTCCAACGAACTCTTCAACATACTCCTGTTCTTCTATGCGTGGCCAATTAAATAACCAGTGGCAAGCCAATGAGTACTTTGAATGTACTCGCTAGCAACCCAAGTTGTGGAACGAGGTAACAATGATGCATGGTATAGCACTAAGTAGGTAAAATTTGCGGAAAGCTAATTTTGTATGCAAGTGACATGATCAAGTAACTAGTGAGCATGCATCAATAGTTCACAGATGTCCATGTGAACAAGTTACAAATATCACCATAAGTAGGGATAGAACATCTCATGTTCATTCATCATGCTAAGTCATCGGACTTAGTCCCAATCCTCACGCTAAGTCATCGGACTTAGCTCATGTGAACTCTTGTCACCATCACATCCATACTCACACCAATTTTCACGAAAACATCCGGACGTAGTCTAAGAAGGACCTCCAACTATCCATGACCGTGGACGTAGCTATTCGAATAGTTTTACACTCTGCAGAGGTTGCACACTTTACCCACAAGACTCGAGGAACTTCCGTGTCGTCCACGACTCACGGTATCTAACATACCCAAGGTAAGCACCCGAACAATGCCTTTCCCATGGTGATACTAAACAAAGAGTTCACTCGTTGGTGCCATCCCTCATGATATACATCACTCGTATCATCCATGAGGGCACGCAACCGTGTGCTCGGTGCCTGTAAAGACAGAGCATGACCTTCCACTCTAGGACGACCCTGTCTCAAGAGTGACCACTTCACTCTTGCCACTAGTAATGCGGGCCCCTTGCTAGTACCAACCATAGTAATCAACAAAGCCCCGTCCCATAAGGGGTATCGTGGCTGCGCATGTAAGGTTGGGGTGGTCAGCAGACCTTAGAACTCTCCATTTTTGAAAACACACACTCACTTGCTCCGGCATACCACTTATTTTTCAAGTGGTTACCCAACTCATCATCATCTCCCTCGGGCATTAGTGGCACTCGACGGGGTTTTCGAAAGAGTCTTTGAAATCATTTCTCTCTTTCCATCACCATGCATAAGTCCCATCCCATTCGCGTAGCACCTATTAGCAACCTAACTAGTCCCACCCGCACAACCCTCATAAGGGGTAGGGTCATGCAGAATGCAAGTGTCAATGAAGAAGTACCGGAGGCATCCCACCGAAAGGGGAACACCACAACACATGACCAAATATGATGAAAGTGAAGTGCTATATGACATGCAAAAAAATGGTTTCTTATCATGGTCAAAGGGCTGCTTGCCTGGCTCAACAAAGTCTCCGGGGTCTTTGAAGTCTTCGGGTCCAACTTCTTCGTCAACCACGCAATCTATCGTTGCGAAATAAAGCGATAAAAATAAGCAATCACACAAAACAGAGCACTCAAACTATTACCAAAAATGTTGACCTACTCTGCTAAATACTACGTGTCATACTAAAAATATTCTCCTAGAGTTTTGTTATGAAAAACATTTTAGAAATTAAATAAGAGAGGCAAAAAAGTGCCTAAATATAGGTTTCAAAATAAACTTGTACTAAAAAAATTCCAAACATTTTTATAAATAGCACTATTAAATTCTATAGAATATTCTAAGATTTTTGGTGGAAGAAATATTGTCATAGGATAAATATTTATTTCTGTAGGATTTTTGCAAAATCCATAGAAAACAGAAAAGGAAACAGACGGAAAAAGGCCACTGGGACCTGGGCCAGAGGCGGCCAGAGGTTGGGCCGGCCTTGCACCCGGTCAGGTTCAAACCTGACGCGTGGGGCCCGGTTGCCAGTGACAGGAGGGGAGAGAGAGCGCAAGAGAGAGGAAGAGAGGCCGATAGGTGGGCCCCACCTGTCGGTCCCACCCTTGGACAGGGAGGATGGAGAGCTCACCAGCGGCAGCGCAAGGCACGACAGAGGCAAGCGAGAGCGGGGATGGGCTCCGGGTCGAGTCACCGATCCAGGGGAGGTCGAAGGGAGACCGGAGGTGGCCAGAGTCGCCAGCGGCAAGCACCCGCGGTAGAGATGGCTTCGAGAGGAGGTTGCCGGGGCCGTTCCAGGCTTCAAAGAAAATGGGGATGAAGGGGAAATCGTCAGCATGGCGAGGGAGGACTAGCCGGAGAAGAAAGAGGGCCAGAGGAGCTTGCTACCTCGAGATCGACGGAGAGATGGCCGCGTCGGCCCTTGGGTCGATCCCGAGCGCAGAGAGGTCGGGCGGTCCTTGGAGCGTGAAGGAGGGCTATTGGGGAGAGGAGAGAGACCAGAGGGGTCACCTCAATCTTAGCCGGTACAAGGTCTCTATCAAGATTAGCCATCAATTCTTTGAACCAACTCAGGGTCTCTAGGCGAGATTAACCGGTAAGGCAGGCGGGTCACATAGCGGAGCAGCATCAATCTTGTAAGCCGCCATCTTGTATGAAGAAACGACAAAAGCTCCAAGTGTCTTTATGATGATCCAATGATCCGGGCACCCATGTTTGAATGGTGCATCACGGTGGTCCGTCCTCTTGGGCAACTTTTAATCATCCGCCAATAATGTAGTAGCCCCCAGGATTGGGTTTTTCTCTTGCAAAGACCCGGGGTTCTCGTTAAAAACGACCAAATGTGTCTCGCCATGTCTGTAGCCCCCGAATCTTAAGTTGACTCGAAGAGGCGGCTTGAGAATCTTCACTGGAAGTTTGAGGTTGGCCGTGGCGGGTTACAAATGATCCCGTATGAATTGCTTCAATGATCCGGTCGATGGTTCGTTCCGACTGTTCGTTGAAGTGAACCAAATTGTAGTGCTGGCGACTCGTGTAACTGTCCGTCGGGCGGCTCATATCGATGAGCACTGCACCGATATGTTGATGTAGATCATAGTGTGGGCGGCATCTTGCATGCATCCGTTGGGCGGCTCGTACAGGCGAGCACTGCACCAATATGTTGATGTAAATCACAGTGTGGGCGGCGTCTTGCATGCATCCGTTGGGCGGCTCGTACAGGCGAGCACTGCACCGATATGTTGATGTAGATCACAGTGTGGGCGGCGTCTTGCACACGCCCGTTGGGCGGCTCGTACAGGCGAGCACTGCACCGATATGTTGATGTAGACGTAGAAAATGGCCGTGGCATTGTAAACTGGTGATGTTGTAAAAGACGCCACGACGTTGTAAGCCGGCGTGGATGACGAGAGACGGCCACGGCGTTGTAAGCCGGCGCGGTGGTGAGAGACGGCCATGGCCTTGCAAGCCGGCATAGATAGGTGAGTCAGCAGTGGCGTTGAAAGCTGGCGAGAACAATGAGTCGGCCATGGCATGGTTGGTGAAGACCATATCGCGAATGCGGCGGCTTGCCGCATCCATTGGGCGGCTCCTACTGGCAGGTGAGAGTGCGTAGTATCGACGAGTCAATGTAGGCCGTCCGCGGGGGTGGCGACTCACGTGCGTCCAGCAAGTAACACGCCTTCGATGAGCACTAGTACAAAATGATGTTGTTGTGTGCTCCATCTCCATGGTACAATGCCACTTGAATATCTGTCCTGTATATAAAAAATATTACAAGGACGAAGTAATTGTTCTTCGAAGGAAAAAATGCATAGATAAAACAAATTGGGTGGATAGCACCTAGTTTGTATTTTGTAGTGGACATGTAGCCTGGCCGATGTGAGGGTATTACTCTCTCCTCCAAATACGTGCTAATAACACCCAGTAGTACTTGGTTCTACGTGTGCCATGATTAGTCCATTTAATTTTGATTGGAAATTGGGACCCATGCATAGCTGATTTCCTCAGTTGATTTCACTCGAAGTACTAGTACTGTACCAGTAGTACTCGTTGGCAGGTCATGATTTTACTAGTATAATGCAAGGCGAGGCGTGGCAACAGCAGCGGCTTAAGGTTAGGTTGTGGCCATGGCAGAGACAGACTGCGAGTCGATGAGCGTGCGTTCGGGAGCCGCCCAGAGCGGCGTGTGGAGGTGGGAGTGACTTGCCGGCAGGAGCGGCATGCGATGAGGCAGTTTGGTGGCAGGAGCAGCGGTACGGCGCGGGGCTAGCAGAAGCTCGGCGCGAGAGAGCCAGAAACCACGGCCGCTGGCGGCTCGGTTTTGGCGAGGAGCTCTACCGGTCACGGCGGCTATAGCGGCTCCGACACAGCGGGAGCGATGACAAACGAGCCAACGCTAGCGGGCTGTGGCAGTAGTGGCGAGGCGAGGCGGAGCCGGAGACAGAGTCCGTGGCAACCTGATTCTCTCTCTTTTGCACTATACGACAACTCCATGGCTGAACCTAGATGAAGCCCCGTCATGCAATAATACTTGTTTATTTATTCCTTTGATTTCGCGGCCGGATTCCTTGCGTCTTGTTATTTCTTCTTGGCAGCGGAAACTGATAGTCCATACGAGAGATTCATGGATCAAACAATACAGTAACCTTTTCTTTCTTAAATGATCTCGTGGCAGCCTTCTTGTGTCCGTCTGAGTAAAGTAATAGCATCAGCCAACTCCCTAGCTGATTCCCTAGCAAAGACAGCTCGACAATTTTGATGGTCGTAGCTTTGCTTCCGTCGCCTCGTACAAGAGAAGACCACACGTACGGAACGCCTTGGATTACATTGCTGGAATTATAGAACAGGGCGTGTCAAACCCTTACGGCGGCGCGGATGAATTTTTCTGGTCTCGGCTACTTTGCAAACCGAATCGAATGACGAGGCTCTGTATTGACGGATCGTGCGGTGATGTACACCATGTAACTCCAAAAAATCTCTTGATCTCAAAACCCCGTACTATTAGGTCCGAAGTTAACTGATCACAAACAATGATTTTTCTAGCTTTGCTCAAGGTTATACCATGGCGGACTACCCTGCATGATTGTTTCTTGCCGGCCTTTCTTCATCTGGCCAATCCTGATCTTCTCGATCCCTGGAAGAATTCCCTTCAAGAACATAATACACACGTGTGCTGTCCCACGGTGGGCGCCAACTGTCGTGGTTTTATCACGGCAGATGTCCGGGTGAACGGACTTAGGTTCGGGGCAGAAACGCAACTATGTGGCGGCTTGAAGGGGTTGATCGGAATCGAGAGACGCGATATTTTACCCAGGTTCGGCCCCTCCGATGGAGGTAAAAGCCTACGTCCTGCTTGTCTTGTATTGATGATGATGAAGATCTCTTGGTTACAAGGGTGCTAATTGCTACCTCTAATTACGAGAGCCTCTAATCTGTTTATCTCTAATTTCTTGTGTTGTCTAAACTTGTGGACTTGTGAATCTTGAGAACCTCTCCCTCTAGGGGTGCTCTACCCCTCCTTATATAATTGGAGAGGGTAGGGTTACAAATAGAGTCCTACTAGGAGTAGGATTAGGACTCGTCTGTCACGAATCCTACTCCGAGTCTTATTTCCTTTAATGGAATCCTTCTCTCTTCAGGCCTTCTTTGTGACCCGCCTCGTGCCGGCTCACCCGCCGGGTCTTATCTCGTAAGCCGCCTGGCGCTAGCTCACCAGCCGGGTCTTGGGCTTGGTCGTCCTGCGGTACGTTAGCCGGGTCAAAATGTCATGCATTTACCGGGTCTCCTGTGAGTCGCCAGGCCGGGTCATACCGCGGGGTATATCCCTGACACTACCCTTAGCGGTAGTACCATTTGGACGAGCGGTAGTACCGCTCCGGCGGTTCTACTGGCCTTTTGCCTCCTCTCTGTTGTTTTTCAAAGGGCTTCCACCGCCCTAGCGGTAGTACCGCTCCCCTCAACGGAAGTACCGCTCTGTGCGGGCTGTGAGCATAACGGTTGGATTTTCCCCACCTATAAAAGGGGGTCTTCTTCCCCATTGAACCCAATCTCTTGAGCTCGTGTTCTTACCCCATTGTTGACCTTCTTCGAGCTTGCTAACTCTCCATCCCTCCAGTGATTCGTGCTAGCTCTTGAGGGAAACAAGAGAGGAGATCTCGATCCACATTTCCACCAATCGCTTTCTCCTCTAAGTGAGGGGAACCCCTTGGATCTAGATCTATGAGTTCTTCGTGTTATTCTTCATTCTTCCTCTCATTTTCCTCCCTAGCATTAGTTGCTTTGGTGGGATTTGGGAGAGAAGGACTTGGGCACTCTGTGTGCCCTTGCCATTGCATTTGGTGCATAGGTTTGAGTTCTCCACGGTGATAAGTGGAAGTGAGAAGTTGAGAAGCTTATTACTCTTGGGTGTTTGAGCATCGGAGATCTTGTTCCTCTTGGGTGCTTTGGTGCCCTAGACGGTTGGTGGTGCCTCAGAGCTCAATCATTGTGGTGCAAAGCTTCGGGCAAGCTTCGGGGTCTCCAATTAGGTTGTGGATATTGCCCCGAGCATTTGAGGTCACCTCGGATCCACAATTCATTATGGTGAAGCTTCGTGGTGTCGTTGGGAGCCTCCAATTAATTTGTGGAGATTTCCCCAACCTTGTTTGTACGTGTTCGGTGACCACCCTAAAGGGTCCCTTAGTGGAATCACGACATCTTGCATTGTTCGAGGGCATGAGGAGATTACGGTGGCCCTAGTGGCTTCTTGGGGAGCATTGTGCCTCCACACCGCTCCGAACGGAGATTAGCATCCGCAAGGGTGTGAACTTCGGGATACATCGTCGTCTCCGTGTGCCTCGATTATCTCTTACCCGAGCCCCTTTACTTATGCACTTTACTTTGTGATAGCCATATTGTTTCTTGTTGTATATTTTGCTATCACTTAGTTGTATATCTTGCTTAGCATAAGTTGTTGGTGCACATAGGCGAGCCTAATTGTTTTAGGTTTTGTGCTTGACTAATTAAACGATAGTTTTAGTCCGCATTTGTTCAAGCCTAAACCGTAATTATTTTAAAGCGCCTATTCACCCCCTCTAGGCGACATCCACGTCCTTTCACCGGTGACGAATCTTCGGTCTACGATCGAATTTGGTCTTGTCCCGATGACAGGAAAATTTGCGTCCCACCCATCACGCATTTGGTCGCCACCGTTGAGTGCCCGGCTGAGGGTTTGCCCCCTCAACTACCAGAATTAAGGTTGGTTTATGTCCCGACTGCCAATCACCCGGACCCCTTCTTTAGTCCAGAATCCGGAACTCATCCTGAGAATAATCCGGGGCTAGTTACCGATCCGACACACAACCTAGAATTAGTGTAGTAGGGTCTCGTCGAAACCGCGGACCCCGAACCTGCCGCACCAAACCCCACAAGAGCACATGATGCAGTCATCAAGATCTCGGACTCACACCCTATGGGGGTATGAAATTTTATCCCACCACCACCCAATTCGAGCATTCTTCGAGAATTGCAGAAGAGTTTGACTCTTTGGGTCCGCAGGAAGTTAAACAATGACCAGGGGAATCAACCCATCATTTTTGGGTCAGATTCCTCCTCAACAAAGACATGACGGAGGGTCGTATAGGACATGAGATGATAGACGCTTTCCGGCATAACATCCATGATGAAGGAATCCTCAACGCCCTCACCCGTTGCCGAATTCAAACTTTCACCGAACTATCAAACCTGATGCGCAAATATTGCACCATGGAAAGCACTTGGCAAGTACAATAAATGTGCACGGAATCAGTACATGCCGAACAACATAGAGGAATCTGGAGAAGGCGCATACTCCCGCGATGGCCGGTCACTTCCGAGCCCGCTGAGAAAAGGAATAAAACCCTAACAAGCGCCAAAATGGTCCTTGATGGATTATTGGACAAGCCATGCCCCATACACTCGGTCTTGCTAAACTTGACGCCGACCCACAACCTTCAAGCATGCTGGGTCTTTAGGCAAGTTGCCAAGAGCGGAGAAAGCATACTTAATGCCTCACCCCCAGACAACTGTTCAACAGCTTCACCTGAATACAATGTAGAGATCCTCACGATCTACGAAACATTTTCCTCGAAAAACCAAAGAAAAAGAGCTCTAACTCCACCAAATTCACCATGTGGTAGCAACGAAATCATGAACGGACACGCCAATTACTTTCGGCGAGGATGACCAACCGATATCCGCGCAGACCGAACACCTGCCGTCCTGGTCCTAAACCCCATAGTCGATGGTTTCAGGTTGAATAAGGTGCTAATGGATGGTGGCAACGGTCTAAACCTCATTTACGAGGATACCCTGTGCAAAATGCAGTTCGATAGATCTCGCATCGAACAAAGCAATACAACCTTTCGAGGAATCGTCCCCGGGAAAGAAGCACGTTGTACCGGACGAGTAACACTCGATGTAGTATTCGACACACCCGAGAACTACAGATCCGAAGAACTTCTTTTCCATATCATGCCCTTTCACAGTGGCTATCACACTCTGTTAGGACGCGAGGCCTTCACAAGATTTCAGGACATACCATATTATGGATATATGAAGCTCAAAATGCCAGGGCCCAATAGTGTGATCACAATTATAAGTGACCCCAATAGAGCCCTCCGAGCTAAAAATAAAACAACATCACTAGCCCTCGAGGTACTAGCTAAGACCCTCGCTACAGAAGAACTCACTACGCTTCGTTCTATAGTGGATAAGGATGATGTGGTCCTCGACAAAAGGCTGAAATCCACATCCTTTAATTCTGCAGACGAGATCACCAAATTTCATGTTCATCCAACGAACCTCAGTAAAACAGCGTCCATCAGAGCCTAGCTGGACCCTGCAGTTGACGAAGCAATGCACACATTCCTGCGTGAAAATTGGGACAAATTCACCTGGCACCCCTCAGATATGCTGGGAATCCCACGAAGGCTGGTGGAACACATCCTGAACATAATCACAGGTTTCAAGCCCGTCAAACAGGCTTTGTGCCGATTTTCCAAACCAAAGTGTCAAGCTATGGGCGAGGAACTTGCCAAATTACTCGAAGCCGGATTCGTTAGAGAAATCAAACATCCCGAGTGGCCGACAAATCTGGTCATGGTGCCAAAGAAGGACAAATCTTGGTGGTCGTGCGTCGACTTCAAAGACCTCAATAAAGCCTGCCCCAAGGATTATTTTCCCTTACCCTGTATAGACCAGATTATCGATGCAACTGCCGGACATGACTCACTATGCTTCCTCAACACTTACTCCGAATACCATCAGATTATAATGAAGGAGTCCGATCAAGTTGCAACCGCCTCCATCACCCCCTATGAGCCATTCTGCTTTAATACAATGCTCTTCGGGTTAAAAAATGCAGATGCCATGTACTAGTGCATGATTCAAACATGTTTGGCGAAGCAAATTGGCAAAACAGTTGAGGCGTATGTGGAAGACGTGGTCATCAAGACCAAACACGTCAGCTAACTAGTAGACGACCTCAGACAAACCTTCGCTAATCTGCGGGTACGACATTCGGCTTAATCCGGACGAATGTGTCTTCGGAGTTCCAACTAGTAAACTTCTCGGATTCATTGTCTCGCAAAGAGGAATAGAGGCTAATCCCGCTAAGATCAGATCCTTATCCCAACTCACAGTCCCTACGGAGCTAAAGCATGTCCAAAGGCTGGCGGGATGTGTGGCGTGTTTGAGCCGCTTTATCTCCCGCGTCGGCGAAAAAGCTCTACCACTCTACAGGCTGCTCAAACAGACCAAAAACTTTGAGTGGACCGACGAAGCAACAGCCGCACTAGAGGAAATCAAAACATTGCTAGCCAGCAACCCCACATTAGCAGCACCTTGCGCTGGTGAACCGATGTTATTGTACATCTCGGCCACCAATCAAGTGGTTAGCGCGGTCCTCGTCCTAGAGCAGGAGGCCGAGGATCACAAAATCCGGATACAAAATCCAGTCTACTATGTATCCAAGGTGCTCACTCCATGCAAGTGCAGGTACCCACACTACCAAAAGATAGCCTATGCAATGTTTATGGCATCATGCAAGCTCAGACATCATTTTCAAGAGTGTGTGGTCATAGTGATATCTGAGGTACCCCAAAATGACATAATCAACAACAGGGACGCCACCGTTCGCATAGCTAAATGGGCAATCGAGCTCCTTCTGTTCGAAATCACTTACAAGCCACGACGAGCTATCAAATCTCAGGTGTTGGCTGACTTCCTTGCCGAATGGACGAGGCCGAGCTCCCTAGAGAGTACAATACATATGCTCATTGGACGATGTACTTAGATGGGTCCAAAACTCTTACCAGACTAGGGAATCCATCCCCCACTGGGGACAATGTCCGATACGTACTACAAATCATGTGCGCTGACTCAAAAACGTGGCCGAATATGAGGCACTATTGCATGAATTTCGAATGGCAGCATCAATGGGTATACAATGGCTCCAAGTACTGGGGGACTCCAATCTTGCCATCTCGCAAATCAACGGCGAATCTGATGCCAAAAATCCAAAAATGGCAGCATACAGAAACGCAATCCTTATGATATCCACATGGTTCGAGGGGCTAGAATTCCACCATGTCTCCAGAGACAACAATCAAGGTGTCGATGTCCTCGCCCACCTGGGCGCCAAGCGTGATCCCATCCCCAAGAACACATTCCTAGAGAGGCTCTTCATGCCATCTATGGTATGGTAGGACGAGAACACGAGCGCATGAACTAATGGTGCAGAACAGGTTGTTCCCTCCATGGTCAGACCGGATGAGCAAATCATCGGCGGTTTTGCAATTGAAGAAACACCTTCGGCTCACAAGGTCATGGCAGTAATCGCACCATGGACCGAGCCCTTCCTTGGTTACCTTCTACGCAAAGAACTCCCCGACGACTAGACTGAGGCGAGACGCATAATCCATCGATCAAAAGCCTACAAGGTCCAAGAGGGTGAATTATATAAGAAAAGCACTACTGGGGTCCTCCAATGGTGCATCTCATAGGAAGAAGGGAGGCAACTTTTGGCCAAGGTACATGTGGGTATGGGCGGTCACCACATAGCGGCACGAGCCTGGGTAAGCAAGGCCATTCGAGCCGGGTTCTTCTGGCCCATCGCTCGAGCGGATGCCCATACACTCGTCCAACATTGTGTGGGCTGTCAGCTCTTTGCAAATCAAAGCCACATGCCCCCAACGGCTCTTCGGACAATTCCGATGACCTGGCCTTTTGCGGTCCGGGGTCTGTATATGGTCAGACCACTTAAAGGGGGGACCAAGAAAAAGAAATACCTTCTGGTTATGGTCGACAATTTCACCAAATGGATTGACGCAAAACCAATAGGTTTCAGCTAATTCTGGACCGGTCATCGACTTTATATCTAGCGTGGTACACCTTTATGGTGTCCCACACAACATAATAACTGACAACGGATCCAACTTCACCACCGAGGAGGTAAAGGACTGGTGCGCTAACTTGGGCATCAAGCTCGACTACACCTTGGTGTATTATTTGGAGACCAATGGACAAGTTGAACGGGACAATGGCCTCATTATGAGTGGTATCAAACCTCGTTTGGTCCAATATCTTCAAGAATCCGACTACCATTGGTGGAGGATCTTGACCCCATACTATGGGGTTTATGCACTATCCTGACTCGATCAACAGGGTATACACCATTTTTCATGGTATATGATGCAGAAGCAGTCCTCCCCTATGACATCATCCATGACGCTCCTAGTGTGCGCATGTACGAAGAAAAAGAGGCCAAACTAGATTGGCAGGACAACCTAGACGCCTTAGAGGGAGAGCGTGATATAGCTCGGGCTCGATCTGCCTTTTATCAACAACAAGCTTAGCGATACCAAAGCAGGGAGGGTTGAGCGAAGGCATATAACATGGGCGAACTTATATTATGACTCCCAGAGAAGTAGAAGCATAAACTCCACCCCAAGTGGGAGGGACCTTTCATAATTGATGAAGTATTGACAGGAGGAGCTTATCGCCTCCGCAACCTGCAGGACAATCGCCTCGAACCAAACCCATGGAACGCAGTTCACCTTCGGTGCTTCCATGGCTAGACCGGGTTGCTACCTTCTCTAAAAAAACACTTGTATTTGTTTATTTCTACTTTTCCTTGTTTACTTTTATAGGATTGTTTATAATTTCCCAAGCTATGTTCGGCTCAACCGAACTACGTTAAGTTCTTCATCGACATATGTTCAAATAAAATGTCCTACCCAGTAAGACTTGGGGGATTCTTAAAGAAGCCAAGCAAATTTAGATCTACCTTGTGTGCATCCTTCCAATACCGTTTTATGCCTCTATATGCATCAATTGGAGTTAAGTTTTTGCCAAACTGGCTTGCCTCGCTCCTATGATTACCCTATACGTTTCCGAATGTTCGTCTAGGGGGTAAAGGGAGCACCTCTGTGATTGTTACGACCGGGTTACCCGGATACGTACCTCAGACGGGTGAAGCCAAAAGGTAGCACTCTTAAGAAACAAATTGGTCAGATACGAAGGAAGGAGACATAATTGGTGCTCTTCACCATAAATTCGGATTTTCCTCCAAACATAGCATCTATCCGCATGCTACGGGTACACGGTTATGACGTCTGCGATTAGCATACTAACCCGAAGAAAGGAACCCATGGAGGAACTATTTTCTTCGGAAGATGTTTCTTATGTTAAACAGTAATATAACATACCTACTCGTGCACGTTTTGTCTATTCGCACTACATGGACGGATTGCTTAGTTCTCCAAAATTATATCCTAGTACCACAAGATACATAGTATGGAACACTCCCGAGCCATTGGCGGGGGAGGCAGAAGCCGATGGCCGGTTAAGAAAACTTTTACAACATGAATGGAATCTGTTTGGTGTAAAGTACATAGTTAGATAGAATCAAGCACTACATTGGTCAGTCGAGATAATCTATTATGGCATCTAGGGCACAGTCCTCCTGAGAAATACGAGCAGCGGACATCACTTGGTCATAAACCAAGTGAAGGGGTATTTCTTGTCCATCCGGCCCTACCGACCCAACCCGAGCTAGGTGCTCTGCGTTGAGTTTGGTAAAGCGTGTCTTCACCATGGCCCATGCCTCCCAAGCCCCCTCTCGACAAGCTTAAGTCTTCCATAGCTCAAAACTATTTCGGACTCCTTTAAAATGATCTGCCAGCTCAGCCATCCCTTGCGGAGGTGTCTCGGCTGGCCAGAGCGCCCTGGTCATGATCCTCATAGCTTGTCGAGCTCTCTTGTGCACAATGGACGGTTCCTTCAATAGGTCCCCTCCGAATGAGCTGATCTCTTCCTTAGGACGCTCGGTCAGGAGGCCTAAGCACGACATATGACATATTAATTACACTCGGCACAACATGTATACTTTATAGAATTCCAGGTAAGAATTTTACTTATAGAACATGCCACCCTTTAATTTCTAGATCTCCTCATGGGTTTGTGCCAATTGAGTTTTTAAACTCTCAATATCTTTGGCTTGTCGTTGGTTTTCCTCTTTGATTGAGTTGGTTCTTTTCTTCACTACATCGTTCCAGTACACGGTAACCAGCCTCAAGCTGAGACTCGACATACCTTTGAGTCTCTCGGGATGCATCCAAATCCTTCTGTAGTTGACCTAAGGATTCATCTGCTACAACACAATCCTTCATTAGAAAGGGTGTCTCAAAATTTTTGGCACACAATAAACACCTTTTTACTTACTGTGTGCCTCTCTAGTGAATATTTTCACCTCCTCCAGTTCGGACTTGATAGCTTGCAAATCTGTCTGGCTCGACTCAGGGTCCTTGGACAACTTCTCGTTTTGCTACTTTAAATCCTCTATAGTAGCGAACCAATATTTAGACCCTTAACTCGGCCATCCCGGCCAAATTAAGGCTTGGGGCTACTGGGTTAGGACTTATGTTCGGTTGTCAAAACCGACTACTTACCCGCATGTTAGTAGATATTAGTCTGGCAGCTCCCTCGAGTCCTGCCCAGGCAGCTCCAAGGTGAGCATTCACCGAACTAAGAGCATTAAGCTCTTGATTGGAAAATGCTAGGTGGCGTAATGAATCTTTTTGCCGCTGGTGATTCATTGCAGTTTGAACCTCGGAATTGGTAACCGAGACTCCCTCAAAATCTTTAGGGAGCTGAACCGCAACAAGGACCCCCTCTTCAACTTGAGTAGGTGTCGAAGACCTTGGTCGACGACGGCTATCTAGCACCTCGGTGGCATCTTGGGATAAAGGTGGCTGTACTCGTCTCCTGAGTATTTCGGCAAAAGACTATTAGTGTTCAAGGCAACAATAATCGAAATACGTAGTTAATTTGAGTACGTTTCGGTAGAGGGTGCGGTTGATGTGTTTCCCGCTATTGTCTCTCGCTTGGGTATCTTGCTGATGTTTGATGCGGGCCCAGCCGGTGTAGCCGGGGATGGTGTTCGCCCCGTAGTTCGATGACCCTTGGGGGTAGGAGTCAGTATATTCGGAATAACGGGAGGCTTGCAACCTTTTTGGGATGGGGCCTTCTTTTAATTTACGATAGAGGAAGCAAGAGTTCTGGGATGATCGTCCATAAGGGCCACCTTGAGTTCGTCAACACTCTCCTGGTAAAAAAACCCATCCTCAAAGACAATCAAAATCTCCAGATCATTGTGAAATTCGGGATCATTGTCACGGGAATAACTCTCTGGTTTGGGGGTGGGGCAGTTGACCGTCTCGATCTAACGTCTCCATTTCTATTAAGAAAGACGGAAGGTTTTGATCAGTAAAATCGAACATAAGCATACGAGCGATGGGGACATGATCAAACTTATCTATTCGATGGGGTTGTAGGTTGAAAAGCTATCCCTGATCGTCAGGCGGGCAAACTCTTCTATTTCTCCTTTGAAGAGATCGGCCAGTATAGCCGCCAGTGCTTCCTGGTTGTCAGGCCCTTGCCATCCAGAACGGGTTGTGTCGCTTGTCCCGTTGTAACACCATAGGGGATGAGTCCATTGTTGAAGAGGTTGGACACATTGGGTAATCACTGCGACCATCACCTTGATGATGGTTAACTTGCTATGAACTAGCAACTTCACCTTGGCGGCTAGGCTCTTTACCTCGGGGCTGTCCTCTTGAGAGGGGCTCTTTGGCTGCGAGTTGAATCATTTCTTTAAAGGGGCCTCAGAGTATGCATGCAGACTCCTCCGAGCTGGGTCGAATAAGGGGACGTCCTCAATATAAAACCAGTCCGAGGACCACTTGTTGGATTCCTTCTTTGGGGTCCCGATAGGATACCCCGTCCTGGCTATGCACCATACCTCGGCTCCACCCACCTGCCGGATTGTCCCTCCCAGGGTTCGGGGAATGAGATAAAAATATTTTCTCCATAGATTGAAGTGGGTCTCGTAGCCTAAAAACATCTCGCAAAGATCCATGAAGCCTGAGATGTGTAGGATTGACCCGAGGGTATGGTTGTGGAGCTAGATCCCATAGAATTCTAACAGACCCCTTAAGAAGGGGTGGAAGGGAAAACCTAGGCCCCATAAGTGGAAGGAAACTAAGCATACCCTCTCATCCTTACGAGGGGTAGGGAAATTCTCTGCAAAGGCTTCGTCGTTCATGGAAGTCAGCCCAACACGAGTGGACGTTAGATCTGAAGCAGGGACATACCCTTGTACCTCAAGATCGCACAATTGAAGAAGGGAAAAAGAACAGCTCGCCCAGTCTCCTAGGAGGGAGCCATGAGGGCGCGAGGAGGGACCTAGGGCGCTCGCCATATCTCACGACTGTCAAGCTTTAGGGCTTCTTGGTGGTAATGGAGGGGTGAGTATCACGTACGGCAGATTAGATCTGCTTAAATAGGTGTTTTTTCCCTTGGCTTGCAAGGAGTGGTTATGTAAAGGACTACTGAAGCTATTTATCTTTTATTTGCGCGCATGAATCAAGGGCCCCGATTGATCTTCGAGCAGAGAAATTAATGATGTGGGCCCCGTGACGCTTCGACAGTCGAGAACCTGTCAGTGACCGAATTGTTGTTCTACGAATCAAGGGGAATAGAGGAACTCGCCTCACAAGCCGATTGCCTTGGACGCGTGTAGCTGATGAAGACTATATACCTCGATGTTGGATGCTAGCTAGGGGGCTACTCAGGGAGTCTGGGACTAAGGGGTCCTCGGGCTGTCGACCCATCTCTCATGGGACGACTTGTTGGGCCGCTCTGTGGAAGGCCAGACTATGTTGCGGCCTCATGTTTAAGAAGGAAAGCTTCGGAGACTTGACATAACCTCCAAGTCTTGGAGATAAGATTGGAACATCTATCCCCGGTTGGCAGCTGACCATGTGTAACCGTAGGTACCCCTGGTGTCTATATAAACCAGAGGGCTCGATTCGTAGGAGGTTGACTCATCTAGGGTTTTAGCTCATACGATCTCGAGGTAGATCAACTCTGTAATTCTCATCCACATCAATACAATCAAGGAGGACGTAGGGTTTTACCTCCTTAAGAGGGCCCAAACCTGGGTAAACACCATCTCCTTCGTCCCTGGTACCCTTCGATCCAAGGTCCACAACTCGGGACCCCCTACCCAAGATATGCCAGTTATGACACCGACATATGGCATGCTTGCGTGTTGCCAGCCCGAAGGAGAAGATCAGTTGCATTTGGTGGTAGTTCTGGATAGGTGTGTTGAGGAACTCTATGTCCTTGGGGTGAGCCTAAGAAAGAAACATGACATAGTGGTTAGTTAGTATGGAAAAGGTTCACATGCTTAAAAAACTAGTTAGTTAGAATGCCATGGTTTGTGAGATGACCGATGTGGCCTTGGTAGTGCTCTGCCTCCGAAAGGATCGAGCATGTGTCCTCATGCCATGAAGCACTGCTCAGGTCTCTAAGCTTGGACGTTGTGACCCACCTCGCTCTCCACTTCCTCAGGTGGTTGTAGACCTAGGTCGAGGTGACCTACTGTCCACAAAACATGAACACTTGCTTTGCCACAATGCTCAAGTGCACCTCCTTAAAGCCCTTGTCAGTACTCACTCCACTAGTCATGATCTCATACATCTTATTAAGCACGAACATAGAGAGGAACGAATGCTATTTCATGATGCCCCCTGCCATCCTTCCTCTCCTTTGTGGCTGACTTTTTAGCACCAACATGAGCTACAACATTGGACCGAGGCATCACAAATGGAGGAATCGTAGGCGGCACCTCGGAAATGTATGAATCAGGAGGCATATGATCAATGGGAGGCCAGGAGTCCTCGATGTAGGACGCCGGGAACTGGCTCTCAGACAACACGATGGCTTGACTGAACTCTTGCGTGCCCATTTCCTACAAACGTAAGCGTCATCAACACTAGAACACACTACACATCGACAGTAGAAACTACCAATAAACATGGAAATATCAAATTAGTAGTAATACATGCACACATGGATGATCTAATGCAATACAACACTATCAAATCCATCAAAGCATACCATGGGTAAACACAACATACCACAACACTAATCATGGACACATGGATGTTCTTGTTCAGCACTTGCACACAAGCATACCACACATCTAGTCATACCACCAATACATCCATGACCACTAGCTATCAATGCTTGCCGACCAGAAATAACCCCTAGCATGCTTCAAATTCATCACAACTATCTACGACGACATCACAGTCAAACAGATCGGAAGATCTAACCCTACCATGTCGACAGATCTAGCTAGAACTAGTTGAGGGAAGGGGGTGATTGAACTTACAGGCGCCATTGGAGTAGCCGCGGAGGAGGTGCCTGGCACATCAAGGAAGACGAGCAGAAAAAAATCCACCGTCGCGGTCAATCGGTCACCGGAGTAGTTGTGCCGCTTACCTCGTCGTCGAGTGGATCCGCGCCGAAGGGAAAGCTCGAGAGGGGGGTAATGGTGGAAGAGTTTTGTTGCACCGATCACCCTAGCTATATAGGGTGACCAAATTGGCGTGCGGTGACTCGAATTTGTCCTACCGCTTCTTCAAAGAGGTGCCATCGCTCCCGACATCTCCCTGCCCACAGTTGTGCAACTAGGCATTCCCCTCCCCTACATCGATTGAGACCCACTCACTGGAAACTGTCGATTCAGGCGTTCCTAGCGGGCCTGGCTGAGCAATGCTTTAAGGTTCGTGCGGGCCAATATTTGAATGCAAGCCAGACAACCAAACAGGCTAAAAACTGCCCCTGCAGGCCTGGCTAGGCCTAATACGAGCAACAAAACACATCCTTAATTATCGTGCTATACGTTATTAGAGCATCTACAACCGGGCGCTACAAAACCTCCCCAAATGCGTGGGCGAACGACCCGGTCAGTTTCCGGTCAGGAAAATGTGACCCAGACAGGCTGCTCAAACAGGCCTCAAATACCCGGCCTGACAGGTACCCTTCATATCCAACCCAAATCTGGGCTGGATATGGGTGCGTCCGCCATGTCAGACTGGTGATGGGGTCCCACAAGGAATCACTAGGAAACCCGACTTGACATTAGTCGTCGTGTGGCAACACTCAAATGAGCTACGTATAGCCCTAGCCCGTCTATTTAAGCCAACCACCGACACCGAAACCCTACCCATCCACACCCCTCCCAATCACCTCCATCGTCATTTTTTTCTCGCTGTCCTCCACATTTTGCTTGCCGTCCACCACTTTTCGCTAGTAGCTATGCCCCCACGCTGCTGAGCAACTTATCTAACACCGGAGCACAGGCTGCAGTTCCTTAAGCAGGTCCTGGCAAGGCGTGAAGCCAGGATAGCCACAAGGCTACCTCCATATGTGGTAGATCTGGATGAGGAGGTTGAGCCAGAGGACAAGGAGGAGGAGGAGGCGGAGCAAGAGCTGATGCAGGATGAGGAGGAGATGCTGGAGGAGGAGGCGACAACAATGAAGGAGGAGGACGTGAGGGACGTTGGGGCCACCGATCTGTAGGCGGATCAAAATGCAATCCTCGATTCCCTCTGGTCAGAAGCGATGGTAGAGGAGAAGCGGCATCATCCACAGGAGGCAGAGGTGTAGCACGCTGCGTATGGCGTTGATGTGCCAGCGGCTATGGATGATGATGAGGAGGATCTAGAGCAATGGCGATGCCAGGATTCAAACTATGTGATGTCAAGCTTTACTAATATTTTTTATATATAATTTAAGATGAACCAGAAAGATCAGACTTTATTACAACAGTACAAAACATATTTATGGTAGCAGCTCTCCACGATCATGCATACTTTTTTACAAATTTATCCACTTACTGACCTGACCTGACAAAAAATGGTAGAGCTCAGAAAAATGAGATCCAATTATTTCTTTTTTCTTGTAATTTTGTTTTCATCTGTTTTGGATTTAACAAGATCTAATTTTCTTAATGAAGATTGAAGAGCAATCTATAATATCATAGTTCCTATGTTGCTTGTAAAAGATAATAATTAGAAGAGAAGAAAAATAAAACTTACAAAGTGAAGGGGTTCTCGTTCTGGTGTTGGATGGTATGCCAATCACAAAATCGATACAGGTATAGCATATATTAATACCGGATGCCAACGATGACGGCGTCGATGGTAATGATGTGTTGCTCGCTCCTCACGGCTAAGATCGCTGACGCCTGACGGAGAGCGTGATGATTGACGAAGGTATGGCAGCTCGCTGCTGTGCACGGACAAAGGATATAGAGACTATGGAGGACCAAAGGAGGAGATGGAAGGAAAGTCAAACTGTCAAAGAGAATATCACAGGATTATGGCTTACAAGTTCGCAACCACATGCACTAATGTAATCGGGCCGTCTAAAGCTCCTGTTGATTGTTTTATCCCATCCAAATGCCACATAAAGCTAATAACGGCTGAGCCTATATGTAGTCTACATGGGGGTAGTTAACTTATCAATTAGCTGTGTAGTCGCTTGACTACATGGCCAAAACGTGGCTTCACTACTGATCTAGAGCCCTCCTATGCTCCCATCTATCCGGCACCCGACACGGACGTCGTGGACATCTTCGACGATGAATAGGCTAGTGTGGTGTAATTAGTACGTAGGGGTTATTTTGCATGTTTTGTATGGATCTAGGGGGTGAAATGTGAGGTATTCGGATGCACTTGGATGTGAAATGTGAGGGGCCGGATTTGCCGAGTCTAGGCACTCAAACATCTGCGAACGTACAAGTTTGGGCCCTCAAACGTCCGCGGACGCGCTTGCGGACTGTGAGCGGGCAGGCCTCAAATTTTATCATTTGCAATCACAAACCCTATTGCCAAAACAATAATACATGGAAACACATGCACCTCGATCATCATGTCTGTGTTGGGGCCGCGGGTCTATCAAAAAGACCAAATAAATTGCTCAATACTTAAGTTCTTCACATCCATATTGGGTCGATGGGTTTCAGATGTTTTTAGTCCCATCTAGCCCGTGAGGATCTAGTCGACCCTCTTAAATAGTTGGGTCGTTAAATAAATAATATTCACTCATCGTTGCACTATTTGTTAAATAGATGGACTATCACTATGAATCTTAGAAGATTCATAGTCATGGTCCATCTCCTTCATAAACGAAACATTGATATTTGCACGACTCTTTTTGGATCACAATGTGTCACACGACTCTTTTTGAATCACAAGGTGCAGTCCGGTGCAAGGGTGGCCAAAATAAAATCATAAGTTGATGAAATGTAATCTAGTGTGAAGCTACCTCGTTCACACAACGAGAATTGCTGAGAGAAGCTTGCATCCACGCTGTTGCATCCTTCGTGCTGTGCAAAGATGAGATAGGAAGGAGCTTCAGGTGGCTGCAGGTGGGATCGCTATGAAATGGAGCGGGGTGCCTTGTTGTTCCTGGTCATGTCCAGGTGCCCTCATATCGTCCCGATATTTGGTCCTGATTTGAGGGGTGTCGGTCGGTCCGAACGTATAGGGACTAAGTGAGGGGTCCGGTTGGGTCAACTTTTTTGACCTGGCAAATGTTGTAGACATTTAGGGAGGAAATAGGGGTTCTAGCTGTAGATGCTCTTAAAGAAACCCTCAAATGTCCTCTTTCACAACCAGATATCTTATATCGTCCCTACATTTGGTCCTGATTTGAGGGGTGTCGGTCGGTCCGAACGTATAGGGACTAAGTGAGGGGTCCGGTTGGGTCAACTTTTTTGACCTGGCAAATGTTGTAGACATCTAGGGAGGAAAGAGGGGTTCTAGCTGTAGATGCTCTTAAAGCATCACTAATGGTCAACCCTCAAATGTCCTCTTTCACAACCAGATATCTCATTAACAAATCCTCAAATCATACAATTACATGCAAGTGAAACCTAATCTCAATCTTCGCAACACTCGTTTGCCTCCAATTCCTTGTTCCGGCCGCACGTGCATGTCCGACAACCGGGAGACCTACAAAGGGAAGGTCTAGTTGCCAACGAGATAGTGTAGTCATGGGACACGAGGTGCCACCATCTCCCATGCCCTACTCTTCCTTTTTGTAGCATGTGGCCTCGATGTTGCTGACCGAGGTGAGGTCCATGACCCTCGTGGTCGGATCCCGACACCTTCATGACTTGGATGCGGCGTTAGTCACCTATATCGGCTTTGCAGCAGTGTGCGACTCCACCTCTATGGCCTCGGCCACGAGGGATGCAGCTGCCTCACACGCTCTATGGAAAGCATGGCGAGCATGCTGCACCATATTAGCGGATGGCCTGGGTCCATGGATGTCACTGTTTACCTTCGACTTGGATCCCAATGCTAAGGGGAAGAGAAGTAGGGGTTGCACTGACACTCTAGTGTTAGGGTGCCAGCCGGACCACACCGTCTATGGTGAGCCAACAACCACACAACTCATGCCGGATCCAAGCACCATTTGCACAAACCAAATGGATTCATGCCGGATTGAGTATGACTATTTTCGGGTAGAATCCGCTCGGGAGTGACAGGGAGCCATGTGGATGGCCATCTTCTCCTCCGGGTGGCATGGGACAAGGTCCCAGTTCATAGATCGGGAAATTCCAGAGTGGATCCGTTGCCCATCATTCTGGAGAAGGTCGGAGATCGTCAGAATGAAGCATGTGGGTGGAGTGGCTAGGGTTTGGTACGGGATGCGGATAGGGATGAATATATGTGGGGTGGGGTGGGCCAACATGGGTCGGATCCGACGTGGCGGACACGCCCGAGCGCGTTCAGACCTCCCCATATCCAACCCAGATTTGGGTTGGATATGACGGGTCTAGGCCAGCCTAGATGTATAGGTCCGGTTTGAGGATCCCAGATGGGTCACATTTTCATGACCGATCAAGGACCGAGCTGTCTGCCCGGACGTATATGGGGTTTTAGGAGTTTGGTTGTAGATGCTATTAGAAGTATATATGTCCAAGGAAAAAAGAAAGCGGGTACTATTTTACTCCCTTTTGGTTTATAGATGCCTATAAAAAATCAAAAACTTTCTATTTTTGAAAGGGGTGTTGTCTTGAACATGCAAATACTCCATGTTATTTTTTGTCAAATTTTGTTTTGAATGTAGAATCAACCACTACATGGAGTGAGAGGGCCATGCATGTAGCATTAATATGTTGTCGGGTACTTAAGTAGGTCATCATGGGTTGATGTGATTTGCAAGATGAGCCTAATAAACAAAAATGGAGAGAGTAAGTGTTGCATCAAGAGAAGTACAGTTAGATTGTGATTGCTATTGTGCTTGCATCTTGCACTACGAATAAAGTATGTTCTCGACAATCTGTAAAATTTATCATAATTGTACGAACTATAAGTGCATCTAGGGCCACCCTTGTTTGGTTTTGGAGTATTGAAGACAAACGTGGTTGAGGGACTAATGTGTTTGTGAGAGTTCACACGTTAACACAGAGAGAATTCCCTGGAGTTTCGGTTTAGCAGTCGAAGACGACCCCCAAAAATGTCCGAAGACATTGGTGACGGCTGAAGCCATTGGTGGTGGACGAAGACATTCGTCAGAAGCCAATGAAATGCGAAGGCGAAGTCTTTTGGTAGTTTTGTTTCTTCTTTCCCGAGTCATAGGAACCACCGTACTGTTAAGTGGGGTCGATGTGATCGAAGTCAGATGCTAATGTGATGCTCAACCCATATCTATGTCTTCGAGCGAAGACATTGAGAAGAAAACTCTTCCAAAGCTGGTTGAGTCAGCTTTACTTGTAGCCCAAGTAAAGTTGCCGCGTGCGTTCAAAATTCGACCATTGTGACACGTGTCGGTTGGCGATTGACCCAGGGTCATTTCGGTCATATCAGATCGGCTTGCCCGCTGGCTATAAATAGCCCACCCCCTCCATCATGAGAAGGTGGCTGCTTAGAGAGAGATACGACTGTTGTCATTTGGGAGCAACCCACCTCAACGAATTTGAGAGATACACATCCTGCAAGGATACACCTAAACACCTAGAGCTAGAGTGTTTGAGCATCACCGAAGTCATTATGTTCTGAGTGAACTGAAGACTTGCTACACTTGAAGACTGTTATCTTCCAAATGGTTTATCGTCTGGGTCTAGAGTGTCCAAGAGTCATTGTGGATTGCCAGGTGACCAAGTTTGTACGGGTTTCGGAAGTCTCCCCTGAAGACTTACCTAAGTGATTGGGCACTGTCTAAGTGACTTCGGCTCAAGGGGAATAAGGTGAAGACGAGGTCTTCTGAGTTCAATCACAGCCTCCCTAACCAGACATACAGTTGTCATAGCAACTAGAACTAGTCCAACAAATCATGTGTCTTCGTCAAGCAACTGGTTCTATCCTTCACTCTCTTACATTCCTACTCTGAACTATGAAGTCATTGCTTGAACATTGCGTGAAGACTTTCTTTGAAGACATTCATATCAACTCTTTATCTTCCTACCAACTAAGTTTGTCTTCGACTCATCCTAGTATTCATGATGATTATGCTTAGCTTGCTTGAATGTCTTCACTGAATTGCATGCCTTGTCTAGATCCTTGATTGTATCTGTACCTGATCCTGTTTACGTTTCCGCATTATTTGAATACATTCATTGTTTCGAAGCCTTTCATAAAAATCGCCTATTCACCCCCTCTAGTCAATAACTAGCACTTTCAATTGGTATCAGAGCAAGGTACTCCCTTGTTCTATGTTTTGGTTTAACCATCATGGAGTTTTAGCTATGTTGACTGCAGGGATAATTAAGGTCTTTGCTGCGTGCCCTATCTTCGATGGCACCGACTACCCCTGCTGGAAGAACAAGATGTGCATGCATCTCGAAGCCATTGACAACGACCTATGGTATGTCGTCATGGCGGGCATTCCCTAAGTAGGTGAAGGTGTTACTGCTGCTGATGTGAAGAGGTTCGTACAACTCGAGTCCACTACCAAGAACATCATCTTTGGTCATCTGACCAAAGGACAATATGGCCGTGTGAGTGCACTTATCACCTCCAAGAAAATCTGGGAATGGCTGTCCAAAGTGAATGAAGGCGTCTCATCTCAAAGAGACTCACATGTTGATGTGCTTCGCAACCTGTTCAACCGCTTCAAGAGACTCAACAATGAAAATGTTCAGCTCACCTTTGATCTCCTCACTAACATCTCCAATGAGCTGAATGCACTTGGCACCACTGATGTCACCAAACATGAAGTTTTCAAGAAGCTACTCAGATCACTTGACAGTTCCTTTGACACTCTCGCACTTATGATCCAAGAGCGCCCTGACTTCAAGAGTTTGGACCCAGCTGGTATACTTGAGAGGTTGAACACCCACAAATTTCAATAAGCTAAGAAGAGAGATATCTATGAACCAAGCTACAGTCGCTCCCGCGCGCTGAAGGCCAAAGCCGTGTATTCATCAGAAGACAACTCTGAATGTATTTCTGATGGTTCTGATGGTGCTGAAGACTTTGGAAACGAACTTGCCTTACTTGCCAGGAAGTTTTGGAAGTTTGCCAAGTCAAAACGCTATGCTAAATCTTCAAGACGTGATTCCAAGAGATCTGGAGACATGTCTTCCAAGGACAGTGTCACACCCTGTGATTTGCCTCATGACTCAAAATTCAGGGCCAATTAAAACTTTTGTGTGCTCTTATGCTTGACTTGAGTGCTGATTGTCCGATTGCTTGCTAGTGCTCTATATTCATAAAAAAAACCCTCCTACTCTCAAAACTCTTTTCCTTGATCCCAACTCTTGTCCAATGATCATGTCATGTGAATAGGACTTAATTATATTTTTACAAAATATTATTTTGGCCAAAAAGGTTTTATTCAAATTAGGTTTGCAAAACCCCCTGATTTGAGATTTGCACTGCAAGTCCCCAAATCGGGTTGATCCTTTTTCCCCAAATGCTTTATTTGAAACCTACTATATATATAACTTCCCAAACCCACAAAATGTTATTTTAAAAGACTATTTTCATATTTTATTTAAAGGCTTTTTCTTAAGCCTAGAAATGGTCTTTTATAGGGAAAAATTATTTATATGGTTTAAAAATATTTGAGTAAATTTAGGAAAACTTAGTGGACATATATTGTCCATATATAAGAGTTTAAACACATGGTCATGTTCAAAATATTGGACAAAACCCATCAAAACCATTTCTTCCTATTTCAAGCATTTGAAATATTTCTATAAGAAATATTCCCAAATAAATCCAGGAAAAATCCTAGCATGTCACGTATGATATATGTGGTCATCTTGCCAAGTTTCATCTCAATCCCAATTGTTTTGCTTCACCAAAATATCCTAAAGCCATTCCTGTCCAGAGCCAAATTTGAGCAACTTTACATTGTGAAGTATCTCCTATTGATCCCATACTTTGTGGGCATTCTCTATTACCCAAATGATGATGCTACATCAAGTGGTTAATCAAGGGGAAGAGAATTTCATGATCATATCTATAGAAATAAATTTCTATCCATTTCTAGGGTTTACCAAGTTTACATTATCAACTTTCTTCAAATCATCTCAAAACTTGTGATCAGGACCAAATGGACTTACCATTTACCACTGGTAAATCTTAAGGTCATAGGATTCCCCTGACTAGCCCAATCACAACACAAACACCTTCAATCATAAACTTGTGGACAAGCAAAGTGGGCCCAAAAAGATTCCCCTTGCCCCCAACTTTTTACCACATCATATTATACCCCTTTTCTACCCCCAGTAACTTTCCCATGGCCTCTGGTAAATTATTTGTGGGATAACTCCCTCAATCTCCCTCTCTTTTACCATGGAAAGACCTCTTCTTTCCCCTCTCCCATTATTCTATTCCTAATAATGCCCCCAAACCTTCCCTAAGCATCCTAGGAATCAAACCAAACCCAATTATGGCATGCTCATGCGGAATATATGTGCAAACCATCTAAGCTAAGTTTAGGGCAGTAATTGTAGCCTTGAACTACAAGTACCTTGCCCCCTCATCTCCATGATATGAAAATTGGTGGGTGCATAGTCCTTCCTATCCCTTGACCAGTAGACAAGGTTTTACCACAAGAGTATAATAGTAACAAAACCTTGGGTGAGCCCCAAGTTTGCTGCAGCAAATTTCCCAGCTGTGGAAAACCCCTCTAGCCAGCTCCATTTACCATGATATTTTACCACCACTCTACTACATGCATGCCTTGCATGCCAGACATAGTTACCCGACCAAAAGATTCCTCCAAACATGAGTTGGCGTGGTGACCACGCATCTGGCATGCAAAACCGGCACTCTGCCTACAGGAGCTGTCCTGTAGCTCATGGCCGGCTGTGGAAGGGTGTCTACGTATGCCAGGCATCTCCCCTTGGCATCCCATGCTCGTCCTCGATGCTCGCAAGCCTCCAAGGCAGCCCTAGCGCGCGTGCTCTCCCTGCCCGAGGGCATCCAAGGCGGTCCTAAGCTCTCTCCAGCTGCCCCGTCCTTAAGACCTCTCCCCGAGCCCCTTCTTGTCCCCCTAGCTCCCTCTCCCTCCCTTGGACCTCCCCAGACCAATCCCCTAGCCCCCCGTGCCCTCGTCCTTTGCCCTCAAACGCCATGGCGCCGCCTCGGCCTCTGGCGAATTCGAGCTGTCCCACCTCTCTTGTCTCCTCCAGACGGCCTCCGAGTACTCCCAGCACCGCCGCAAACCCCCTCCGCTTGCCATTTCTTCCCCACCGCCGCGGCTGCACCTGCCCGTCGTCGCTGACGGTGCCCCTCCGCCATGGCCGAAACCACGCCCGGGAACGGCGTCCCCGGGGCTATTTGACCACCCAGGCGGGTGTGGTGGGGCGCCCCGAGCACCCCGGTAGCCGGAGCACCGCCGGAGGTGGCCGGAGCCACCGGGACAGGCGTCGGCGCATGCTCGGCCAGGCTCCCCTGCCTCTCCCCTGCTCTGGCGGGAGGAGGGAGGAAGACCTGACGGCCCGGGCCCGCCTGTAAGCCACACCTGGCCGGGCCCCCGTTTAAGTGGAGATGCCCTCCTCAGGTGGTGCCTCCCTACGCAGAAGGCGTACTTCTCAAGTACGCTTTCAACGTGGACTCCTTCCCTCCAGGCCGAGCCACCGGGACATCCCAGAAGCTATCTTGCGCCCCGAGCGCATTTTAGCTCATTTGTTTTTGGTAATTTCTTTAGCCCCCCTTTTCCCTAGAGTACTGTTAAGTTCATTTCAACACCAAATTAAACGATTCAAATTCCTACATTCTCCTAAAAATAAAACCTATTTAATAATGGCTCCTCCATAATTTTTTCACCACCTTTTTCTATCAATTTAAATTTAAACTTGAACTATTAGAGGCCACATTGTTAAATCCCTAGAGCATTCATTATAGCTCCAATTGGAGTGATTCAAAATCCTAGGTGTATCTAAATTCATGCACTAAGTGGTGAGCATTTTTCCTTACACTTATTCTGCCATGTAAATTAGTGGGCCATTTATTCACATGTGACCCACTTTGAAAATCCATAGGAACATCATGCCACCTCCAAATCCAGTGAAACCACTTCCCTCATGTTTCTAAAATCATGCCTTATTTGTTGGGTCCATCCACTCATTTTTATAAAAATATTTTCTGTTGAAATCTTAAAGGATTATCATTTCCATCTTCTCCTCCATTCCAAAACTTCTCCTTGATCCACATCCAATGAAACCTTCCTGATTATTTTTCTTGTGACTCATGGTATCCAAGAAAAATAAAGCTCCTATTTATAGAGTACTTTTATTGTCTGCTTGATGTGTTGCTCATTATGGTGGTTTTCGGCGATAGTTGACGAAGTAGACGAAGTGCTCGGAGTGGACAAGAAGCGTGTGAAGACCTCGAAGACTTTGCTGAGCCAGGCAAGCAGCCCTTTGACCATGACGAGAAACCATTTTTATTGCATGTCATATAGCACTTTACTTTCATCATAATTGATCATGTGATGTGGTGTTCCCCTTTCGGTGGGATGCCTCTGATACTTTTCCATTGACACTTGCATCGTGCATGACTCTACCACCTTATGAGGGTTATGCAGGTGGGTGTAGTTAGAATGCATATAGATGCTATGCAAGTGGGATGGGATTTATGCATCAAGATGGAAAGGACAGAAATGATTTCAAAGACTCTTTCGAAAACCCCGTCGGGTGCCACTAATGCCCGAGGGAGATGATGATGAGAAGGGTGACCAATTGAGAAAGAAGTGGTGTGCCGGAACAAGTTGAGGGTGTGTTTTCGAAAATGGATTAGATTTAAGATTTGCCGACCGTCCCAACCTTGCATGCGCAACCATGATACCCCTTATGGGACGGGGCTTTATTGATTACCTTGGTGGGTACTGGCAAGGAGCCCACATTACTAGTGGCGGGAGTGGCGTGGTCACTCTCGATACGGGGGCGTACCGGTATGTACAATCATGCGCTGCCTTCACAGGCACCGGGCACACCGTTGGTCCCCTCATGGATGGTACGATTAGAGCAAGGCTCGTGTGATGTACATCATGAGGGCTGGGTACCAATCGAGTGGACTCTTTGTTTAGTATCGTCGGGGGAAAGTCATTGTTCGGGTGAATGAACATGAGATGTTCTACCCCTACTTATGATGATATCGGTAATTTGTTCACATGGATACCTGCTAGTTGTTGATGCATGCTTACTTAAATTACTTGATCATGTCATTGCACTCAAAATTATCTTTCTGCAAAACTTACCTCTTAGAGCTATATCATGCATTGTTATTGCCTTATTCCAAACATGGGTTGCTTGTGAGTACATTCAAAGTACTCATTGGCTTGCCACTGGTTATTTTATTGGCCAGTCATGAAAGATCAGGTTATGATGAAGATTACTTCAGTGACGGACATGCGAGCTAGGACGCATCCGAGCCAGAATGCGTGTAGGGTTAATGCAGATGGCATGGGTTCATAGTATCGTTGAAGATTTCCGCTGCAACCATTTGAAGACTTGGCCATAATGGCCATATTTGAGTAAATCGGTATGTAATGGACGTAACACTCATGTTATTCAGCTTCTGTGTGTTCAGTGAGCATTGATCTCTGGGATCACTATGCACATACATTTGGTGATCACGACTTACGAGTCGGGGTCCCCATAGAGTTGGTATCAGAGCCATCCTGACTGTAGGAAGCCCTTAGTTAGCATGGACGTTAGTTAGGACAAAATTGTTTTCCCAGACCCTTTAATACACTTGCAAAGGCTACCATATTTCTTAGCTCTTCTAAGCTTCCAAATAAACTGAAGGATTGTGCCTAGCACTTCCACCATTTTTCTTTTGGCTCTCCTCGTCTACTTTTCAAAACTTTGCAAACGGCCGCTACTACCCTCGTGCCCCTGACCACGGGATTCCTTGTAATCCTCGTGGGTAACCTGGAAGGAAGCCACCTTGCCAAGCAATTGTCGACATATCTTGGACCCAAGTTGGCAACACTAGACAAGGAGCTACCAGTAGAAGACACCTTCTCGAAGGATGAGGAAGTCAAGACTTAGATGATGGTGACACCCTTGACACAGCTCCAGGATGATGCCACCCTGGCCTTCGATGACTAGGGCACAAGACATGCAATGTCATGATATGCATCGCTAGTAGAGCAATCATGTCCTTTTTGTTGTGATATCGGTAACCACCAGTGGATGAGGACCTCGCCATTTGGTCTGCCTCACTATAGTGAGCAGGAAAACGGTCCTCATCATCCCCTGCTCTTGGTGCCGATAATATCGTCAACATGACCGGCAATATATGACTCTACCATGCCTTATTGACGACATTGCATAAAAGGTTGCCTACCTGGAATGCTCGACGTCTCAAGAGACAAGAAGGCATTGTCACGATCACGAGGACTAGAATACCCTGTGAACAATAGCCGTGAAGAATTACCTTCGTCGTCAACTCAACAGACCCGAAGTCATCAAGGACTCTTCAGGCGCAACTAGGATCGTTTTGATGAACAACAACCAGAGACTTAGCGGCACCTGAAGAAGACCTAGGAGGCCAAGCGGACTCCTCTCCAAGACACGAAGCAAGCATGACTGATAAGTCCGAGAACCCCTAGGGTAGGATAGGTCGTGTGTCCCCCATGCGAAGTCGAGTCCGTATGATGGTTTGAATGGAACCATGATGTGTGTTGCTTGTTTTTCCCGTTTGTGCTTTGGTGTAAGTCACACTTTTGCCCTAGGCAACAAGTGTGCGACTATATCACCTACCTTACCTTGATGTTTTGTGTTTGGCCGTTTCGGCACTTGCTTGATTGCACTTGCACTATACCACCCCCTTAGGTACTCCTCTCGGTGCTACTTTCTCTCCCCAATCTCGTCAACTAAAACCGGCAAGACAAGATGCACCAATGATCCACCTCGACGAGAAACCAACACCGAAGACTTCGAATACAACAAACTCAACAAGACACAACCCCGCGGAGTTATGCTTTTCCCTCAAGGTTGGAAGCCTTCCCTTGCCTAGCTCAGACCTCACAAGCTCCCCAGCACAAGTCTCTGATCACGTGTCTAATACACAGATTTGCCAGAGCACTTGTTGAGCTTCAATGAGACTTTGCACTGGGTTCATTATGGAGCTAGTGATCATAGTGAACAAACATTCTTCATTCTTACTGTAGCACAAGAACCTCGATGCCATAGGAAGGATCGTTCTAAGGGTATACGATTTGTGGACAATGATTTGATTTAGGCATAATAGATGCCTTGAGCAAGCGGTTCAGATCCTTTGGTGGAATACGAGGCTTAATGTTGGTAGATGAATTTGGTGGATCAAGATTGATAGAGTAGCATAACTTACTTGTATTTTGAGCAAATTGGATTAGTAGGGAGCTCTTACTAGATGTAAAACTTGGATTTAAATAGGTAATCCTACCAGGTGCTCAAGATCTATTAAACCACATGGTTCAGAGTAATTTGGATTTAGTCCAATGATCTTGATCATGATACCATGTTTCTCGGTGGATGATAGTAGAAGGAATCGGATGGTGTTAGGGATAGTTTAGGGATCTATATAAGCTCGACCTTGGAGTGTAGTTGGCCATGAGGTTGGAAGTTCATGACACTAGTCCTTGCAATGATATGTGGATTATGTGGACTCGAGGAGATTATGTTGGACACCATCAATGCTGGATTTGTAGCAGTAATGGATCAGGTAATAGTGGATGATAATCGAGGATCGGTTAATTGGATTCGTAGGAAGGAAGCAAGATCTTGGATTGGTTTATTACGTGTTTCCTTAGCATAGTAATGTAGTACCTGAGACCCTGGACATGTCAGAAGGACAATTGGATTGGTAGTGACATGATCAAGCTTAGCGGCTTGTAAATTATCCCGAGGATTTGTATATAGGGATATATGTGAGTTAGTTATAGTATACATATGAGATTTTCAACATAGTCCTTCTCTCGAAACCTTGGAGATATGAGTAGCATATGCAATATTGGATTTGACTCATATCAGGTGATACCTTCGAGGATATAGGGTGATTTTGTTTGGAGTAATAGGTAATACTATTGGCATCTAATATTTATGCTCAGGATAAGGTGTTAGATGCTCACTCACATCCTAAGCTCCTTGAAACTCGAAGCTTTACTAGACCATGACGTGGTCGGGCTAAGGCCATAGGCTCTGGCTCTAAGTAAAAAGACCATGGTCGATACCCCATCGTGACCACCCCACCCTTCCCATAAGGAAGGTGGCCACGAAGACTTTTATTAGGTTGGACCACAAACCCTTGATACCGGTGACCACTCGGAACAGACAACCGCCTCTCTCACACATCCCATGAGCAATGTGTTTATGTGGTATTGGGGGAATATGATGTTATCCTCACGGATAACGTGCTTATTTACCCAATGAGAGGAAGGAACACCTTAGTCCTATCTGGACCAGCCCCAGGAACACTAACTACCATGCCTCACAAGTATAAGGTCTCACCTTGAAGAAGTTGGACTCCGCGAAGCACCCTCCCTACAGGAGAAGACTTTCTTGCCCAAGCAAGATGAAGGACCACTGCGATTGCGAAGCCACGACAATGACGAAGAAGAAGCAAGAGAAGGCAATCACCACTCCTATTCCGGCTACATCAACTAGACTACATCTCGAAGCACCAACACTCAAGCCCGATGAAGCCCTTGGACATCAAGAGGATTAGAGATCCCCTCACTTTAAATGGTCATCTATCAGATCTTGACCAGGGTGGAACTGAGAAGTTGATGGCACCCCTTACTCCACCATGTTGATGATGTTCGTTGAGCATGACGTCCCTGCTCCCTTCAGATGCCTGGAATGGAGTAGAACGACTGTCCTGACCTCATTGCTAGCCCCTTTTTGGTTCAATCTGGGGCGTAAACTGTGACTCAACCATGGTAGGCCACCTATCAAAGGTAGTTCACCCCACCTGCCAAGCCTTAGACCTTGAGGATTGGATGGCTGGTCTATACTTTTGGGTATCCAGCTCATCTAGGACCCCTCAGAACCTTCCCAGATAGTAGAACCCGTTTTGACACCAAGTCTCTAAGCTCAATCTTAGGGGCGAGACTCAGCGTAAACTTTGCCATGGAGAGACGAATAGACCAAACACTCGAAGACCCTCCAGAAACGTGCGGCCATGACGATGAAGGCAAACGACCAAAGAAGAATGAAGAATCTACCTGGGAAGCTTACTCAAGCAGAAGATCTCGACAAGAAGCCCACGACGAGACACCTCATCACTCTCAAGGATGGAGACCACCTACGACTGAAGACCTCCCGCGTTAAGGAAGATAAGGACTTCCCCGTCAACGAGGAGATACACCAAGACTCAACCCTTCTATTCTAATGCGAGACATCTATATGTCACTAACCAACATGAGAAGTCCTACGACCAGCACACAGACACACTACAGGCCAGGTATTCCGACTTTGGATACACACGCAAGTCAGGCCCTTGCTAGAACCTCGTCCCCCAAACCTTTAACCATTAGGCAAGCCTAGCAGGTTGCTGGAACCCCGTTCACCCTGAGACGAAGTCAACAGTGCACTCGAAGGCATATCATCAAGCACTTCAAGACCCAGGAGGACAACCATGCCGGAGCAGAAGCAACATGGAATGAGAAGACTACCTCACCTCTGAATTTCTGCATCCTTCTTATGCCTAGCCTAGGAATCTCGGGGACAAGATTCTTGTAAGGAGGGTAGGTCTATCACACCCTGTGATTTGCCTCATGACTAAGTTATCATGACTCAAAATTCAGGGCCAATTAAAACTTTTGTGTGCTGTGTTATGCTTGACTTGAGTGCTGATTGTCTGATTGCTTGCTAGTGCTCTATATTCATAAAAAAAACCTCCTACTCTCAAAACTCTTTTCCTTGATCCCAACTCTCGTCCAATGATCATGTCATGTGAATAGGACTAAGTTATATTTTTACAAAATATTATTTTGGCCAAAAAGGTTTTATTCAAATTAGGTTTGCAAACCCCCCTGATTTGAGATTTGCACTGCAAGTCCCCAAATTGGGTGGATCCTTTTTACCCAAATGCTTTATTTGAAACCTACCATATATATAACTTCCCAAAACCAAAAAATGTTATTTTAAAAGACTATTTTCATATTTTATTTAAAGGTTTTTTCTTAAGGCCAGAAATGGTCTTTTATAGGGGAAAATTATTTATATTCTTTAAAAATATTTGAGAAAATTTAAGAAAACTTAGTGACATATATTGTCCATATATAAGAGTTTAAACACATGGTCATGTGAAAAATATTGGACAAAACCCATCAAAACCATTTCTGCCTATTTCAAGCATTTGAAATATTTCTATAAGAAATATTCCCAAATAAATCTAGGAAAAATCATAGCATGTCACATATGATATATGTGGTCATCTTGCCAAGTTTAATCTCAATCCCAATTATTTTGGTTCACCAAAATATCCTAAAGCCATTCCTGTCCAGAGCCAAATTTGATCAACTTTACATTGTGAAGTATCTCCTATTGATCCCAAACTTTGTGGGCATTCTCTATTACCCAAATGATGATGCTACATCAAGTGGTTCATCAAGGGGAATATAATTTCATGATCAGATCTATAGAAATCAATTTCTGTCCATTTCTAGGGTTTACCAAGTTTACATTATCAACTTTCTTCAAATCATCTCAAAACTTGTGATCAGGACCAAATGGACTTACCATTTACCCCCGGTAAATCTTAAGGTCATAGGATTCACCTGACTAGCCCAATCACAGCACAAATACCTTCAACCATAAACTTGTGGACAAGCAAAGTGGGCCCAAAAAGATTCCCCTTGCCCCCAACTTTTTACAACAACATATTATACCCCTTTTCCACCTCCAGTAACTTTGCCATGGCCTCTAGTAAATTATTTTTGGGGTAACTCCCTCAATCTCCCTCTCTTTTACCATGGCAAGACCTCTTCTTTCCCCTCTCCCATTATTCTGTTCCTAATAATGCCCCCAGACCTTCCATAAGAATCCTAGGCATCAAACCAAACCCAATTATGGCATGCTCATGCAGAATATATGAGAAAACCATTTGAGCAAAGATTTAGGGCAGTAATTGTAGCCTTGAAATACAAGTACCTGGCCCCCTCATCTCCATGATATGAAAATTGGTGGGTGCATAGTCCTTCCTATCCCTTGACTAGTAGACAAGGTTTTACCACAAGAGTACAATAGTAACAAAACCTTGGGTGAGCCCCAAGTTTGCTGATGCAAACTTCCCATCTGTGGAAAATCCCTCTAGCCAGCTCCATTTACCATGATATTTTACCACCACTCTACTGCATGCATGCCTTGCGTGCCATACATAGTTACCCGACCAAACGATTCCTCCATACATGAGTTGGCGTGGTGACCATGCATTCGATATGCAAAACCGGCGCTTTGCCAACATGAGCTGTCCTGTAGCTCGTGGATGGCTGTGGAAGGGTGTTTACACACGCTAGGCATCTCCCCTCGGCATCCCATGCTCCTCCCCAACGCTCGCAAGCCTCCAAGGCAGCCCTAGCGTGCATGCTGTCCCTGCTCGAGGGCATCCAAGGCGCTCCCAAGCTCTCTCCAGCTGCCCCGTCCTTAAGACCTCTCCCCGAGCCCCTTCTTGTCCCCCCTAGCTCCCTATCCCTCCCTTGGACCTCCCCAGACCAAGCCCCTGCCCCCCATGCCATCCTCCTTCGCCCTCGAATGCCATGTCGCCGCCTTGGTCTTCAGCGAGTTTGAGCTGTCCCACCTCTGTTCTCTCCTTCGGACGGCCTCCGAGTACTCCCAGCGCCGCCACAAACCCCCCTCCACTCGCCATTTCTTCCCCGCCGCCGTGGCTGTACCTGCCCGTTGTCGCCGACGGTGCCCCTCTGCCATGGTTGAAACCGTGCCTGGGAACAGCCTCCCCGGGGCTGTTTGACCACCCAGGCGGGTGCGGTGGGGTGCCCCGAGCACCCCGGTAGCCGAAGTGCCGCCGGAGGTGGCCGAAGCCACCGAGACGGGTGCCGACGCGTGCTCGGCCAGGCTCCATGCCACTCCCCTGCTCTGGCGGGAGGTGGGAGGAAGACGTGACGGCCAGGGCCCGCTTGTAAGCCACACCCGGTCGAGCCCCCGTTTAAGTGGAGACGCCCTCCTCAAGTGGCGCCTCCCCGCATAGAAGGCGTACTCCTCAAGTACGCTTTCGACGTGGCCTCCTCCCCTCCAGGCCGAGCCACCGGGCTGGCCCAGAAGCTATCTTGCGCCCCGAGCGCATTTTAGCTCATTTGTTTTCGGTAATTTCTTTAGCCCCTTTTTTCTAGAGTATTGTTAAATTCATAATAAATTCATTTGAACACCAAATTGAATGATTCAAATTCCTACATTCTCCTAAAAATACAACCTATTTAATGGTGGCACCTCCATTATTTTTTCACCACCTTTTTCTGTCAATTTAAATTTGAACTATTAGAGGCCAAATTGTTAAATCCCTAGAGCATTCATTATAGCTCCAATTGGAGTGATTCAAAATCCTAGGTGTATCTAAATTCATGCACTAAATGGTGAGCATTTTTCCTTACACTTATTCTGCCATGTCAATTAGTGGGCCATTTATTCAGATGTGAGCCACTTTGAAAATCCATAGGAAAATCATTCCCACTCCAAATCTAGTGAAACCACTTCCCTCATGTTTCTAAAATCATGCCTTATTTGTTGGGTGTATCCACTCATTTTTATAAAATATTTTCTGTTGAAATCCTAAAGGATTATCATTTCCATCTTCTCCTCCATTCCGAAACTTCTCCTTGATCCACATCCAATGAAACCTTCCTGATTATTTTTCTTGTGACTCATATATCCAAGAAAAATAAAGCTCCTATTTATACAACACTTTTAATGTCTACTTGATGTGTTGCTCATTACGGTTGTTTCCGACGATAGTTGATGAAGTAGACGAAGTGCTCGGAGTGGACAAGAAGCTTGTGAAGACCTCGAAGACTTTGCTGAGCCAGGCAAGCAGCCCTTTGACCATGATGAGAAACCATTTTTATTGCATGTCATATTTCATTTTACTTTCATCATAACTAATCATGTGATGTGGTGTTCCCCTTTCGGTGGGATGCCTCCAATACTTTTCCATTGACACTTGCATCATGCATGACCCTACCACCTTATGAGGGTTATGCGGGTGGGTGTAGTTACAATGCATATAGATGCTACGCAAGTGGGATGGGATTTATGCATAAAGATGGAAAGGAGAGAAATGATTTCAAAGACTCTTTCGAAAACTCCGTCGGGTGCCACGAATTCCCGAGGGAGATGATGATGAGAAGGGTGACCACTTGAAAAAGAAGTGGTGTGCCGAAACAAGTTGAGGGTGTGTTTTCGAAAATGGATTAAATTTAAGATTTGTCGACCATCCAACCTTACATGCGCAACCATGATACCCCTTATGGGACGAGGCTTTGTTGATTACCTTGGTGGGTACTGGCAAGGAGCCCTCATTACTAGTGGCGGGAGTGGCATGGTCAGTCTCGATACGGGGTCATACTGGTATGTACGATCATCCGCTGTCTTCACAGGCATCGGGCACACCGTTGGTCCCCTCATGGATGGTACGATTAGAGCGAGGCTCGTGTGATGTACATCATGCGGGCTGGGTACCAATCGAGTGGACTCTTTGTTTAGTATCGCCGGGGGAAAGACATTGTTCGGGTGCTTACCTTGGGTAGGTTACATACCGCGAGTCGTGGATGACACGAAAGTTCCCCGAGTCTTGTGGGTAAAGTGTGCAACCTCTACAGAGTGTAAAACTATTCGAATAGCCGTGTCCACGGTCAAGGACAGTTGGGTGGTGCTGCTTAAACTATGTCCAGATGTTTTCGTGAAACTTGGTGTGAGTATGGATGTGATGGTGACAAGAGGTCACATGAGCTGAGTCCGATGACTTGGCAAGGGAATTAAATTAAGTCCGATGGTTTGGCATGGTGAATGAACATGAGATGTTCTACCCCTACTTATGATGATATCGGTAATTTGTTCACATGGATACCTGCTAGTTGTTGATACATGATTACTTAAATTACTTGATCATGTCATTGCACTCAAAATTTGCTTTCTGCAAAACTTACCTATTAGAGCTATATCATGCATTGTTATTGCCTTATTCCAAACATGGGTTGCTTGTGAGTACATTCAAAGTACTCATTGGCTTGCCACTGGTTATTTTATTGGCTAGGCATGAAAGATCAGGTTATGATGAAGATTACTTCGGTGACGGACATGCGATCTAGGACGCTTCCTAGCGAGAATGCCTGTAGGGTTAAGGCAGATGGCATGGGTTCATGCTATCGTTGAAGATTTCCGCTACAACCATTTGAAGACTTGGCCATAAAGGCCATATTTGAGTAAATCGGTATGTAATGGACAAAGGACTCATGTTATTCAGCTTCTGTCTGTTTAGTGAGCATTGATCTCCGGGATCACTATGCACGGACATTCGGTGATCACGACTTATGAGTCGGGGCCCCCACAAATAGCAAGAAGCAAACCTATCACAAGTGTAAGAAAACTGGCCACTTCATTGCTGATTGTCCTCAATAGGAAAAGGAGTCCAAGAAGAAGAGCAAGAACTACGACTCCGATGACAAGAACAAGAAGAAGTATGCAAAGTCTTTGTCACACAAGAAGAGTTCATCCGGAAAGGCCCATGCCTTCATTGGAAAGGAGATGGATTCACAACATGAATCTGGTTCTGAGGCCGAGGAAGCATCTGAGGAGGAATTTGATGCTGAAGTAGCTGGACTGGCAATGGCTTCGGCTTATCTTTCTACTTTTGTCTTCGAACCATAAGACAATGGCTCCCTCTTCAACACTGAAGCCAGTGATGATGATGCTGCCCTAGCCTACTATTACTTGGCAAAAGCCTCCAAGGTATCTTGAAAGTCTTCACGTCATGAATTTGAATCTGATGTAGAATCTGATAATGATATGAAACCAAGCTATGCTAAACCTGTAAAAATTTCCACCAAGCAACAAAATACTATGGAGAAAATGCAATCTACTCTAGAGAAAAGCGATGACCTGTTACGCGAAGAGATGAGTCTGAACGAAACTATGGCTGAAGACATGCATAGTCTTCGTTCATGGTTTGGGGATATCCAAAGTTGTCATGATGCCCTCTCAACTGATCATGAGAAACTTTCTCTTGAATATCTTTAGAAAAAGATAGATCTTGAGAGGTTGAGGGAAGCACTTGATGGCCTACGGAAGGAGAATGACTCACTCCTAGCTGAACAGATCAGTACCGCTCAGGATGAATTTGATGCTCCATGCTTAAGATGCATTGCTCGTGAAGCTAATGACACTACCGTTGAATGTCCTAAGGCTTCATATAATGCTCTATCTTCAACTATATCCATGGCACCTAATCCCTCATCCGAGGGAGCCACTGCTATCACTATTGGCACTGACAGGTTGAAGACATTGCTTGAGACTAGCATGTACAAGAGTCTAAAAGGACATCAGATTCTTTGTGATGTCTAAAGAAGACTATACTGAACAAAACCCCCAGGAAAGAGGGTGTTGGTTTCGGAAGAAACCTCAATGTCGATGGATCGTACTGGACACCTTAGCAGTACCCCAAAACTACATGGGTTGCTGTGAAAGGTTCCTTAGTTGATCCTTCCACATTATCTGGCTACGACTGTGCGAACCCTCTCATTGTTGATGAATCCTTTGGTTCCAACTATAAACTATTCAAATGCCAAAATGGTGAAGTGTTTGGCAGATTTGTTGGTACTAACTGCAGGAATGGTTCTCCTTTGAAGAAGATCTGGATTCCCAAAAGTCTTCTTGAGAAGCTTCATGTGAATGTCATGACGACATCTCTCAAGAAGAAGACAAACCCCAGATCAATTTCTTTGAGAAGACAAAGGCCTTCATCTAATTACTCTAACAAATCTATTTCGCAGGGAAGGACTCAAATGACACACGAATATGTGCACTATGACATGAACCGTTATGTTCATCCAACCAAGAATTTCTCAACTTATTCATTTGAGTGCACTAACCCTCCTGTGAAACGTGCTATCATGGCATCTTTGCCCAAATTCTCTGATGCTGCATTACGACTCGTTGCTTCTAAGCCACCCCTTCACATGCAGGTGGTTAAGAACTAATATCTTCATGTAGCATTGGGTCTAGAGATAGGAAGAAGCCTATCCCAAAGATTATCTCTGGAGACCCGAAAACTATCTTGTTTGGACGCAAGACAATTAATGCAAATGATATCATTCATATCGTCCAATGTCTTCACTCCACTATGCACTGCGATATCTCTCATCAATGCATTTTATTGTTGCATGCCTTGGTGAACCATACTAATTCTCAATGGAGGAAGACAAATCCAATGCCACTGAATGGATCATGGATAGTGGCTGCACCAGTCACATGACTGGTGATCGAATCCTATTGATGGAGCAAACTCTTCGACCTCCAACAAAAGACCACATTGTGTTTGCTGACAAGAGCATCAAAAAAGTATTGGGACTAGGTAGAGTTGCTATCTCAAGGGACTGACACATGGAAAATGTCATGCTTGTCGAATCCCTTGGTTACAACTTAATGTCTGTCTCAATGCTATGTGACTTACATATGCTTGTCATTTTGGGAAAATTTCGATGTGTGGTACTTATGGCCTCTAACAAAACCAAAGTCTTCGAAGGTTTTCGAAGAGGTGATTTGTATATGGTAGACTTCTCTACAGGAGCACAAGTTGCCTCATGTCTTCTAGCAAAAGCTTCAGAATGCTGGCTATGGCACAAAAGGCTAGGACATGCTGGGATGATGAACTTGCACAATCTCGCCAAGAAGAAGCTTATCATTGGCGTCGAGGGTGTCAAGTTCAAAAAGGACCACCTCTGTGGTGCCTGTGAAGCCGGGAAGATGACCAGGGCCAAACACCCCTCGAAGACTATCATGATGACATCGCGTCCCTTCAAGCTGCTAGACATGGATTTATTTGGCCCAACTCATTATTCCACCTTCTCTACCACTGCAAATCTATATGGCTTCCTGATTGTTGATGACTATTCTTGATTTACTTGGGTGCATATCATACTTTACAAAACAGAAGTGCATGATGTCTTCGGGCGCTTCGCAAATAGGTGCGTGAACAACTACAACATCAAGATCAAGCACATCAGGAGTGACAATGGCACTGAATTCAAGAACACGGGCTTGGACATCTTTCTTGATACTCTTGGCATCACTCATGAGTTCTCTGCTCCATATACCCCCACAGAAAAATGGTGTTGTGGAGCACAAGAATAGGACTGTTATTGAGATGGCTCGCACCATGCTTGATGAATACAAGACACCTAGGAAGCTATGGCCTGAAGCCATTGACACTGCATGCCACATCATTAACATAGTTTATCTTCACAAGTTCTTCAAGAAAACATCTTATGAGCTTCTCACTAGTAAGAAACCCAATGTAAGTTACTTCAAAGTCTCTGGTGCAAGGTGTTGGATAAGAGATCCACACCACACTTCGAAATTTGCACCGAAAGCACATGAGGGTTTCATGATTGGTTATGGAAAGGACTCGCACACCTACAAAGTCTTCAACATCTTTCACAATAAAGTTGTTGAAATTGTAGATGCGCGGTTCGATGAAACTAATGGCTCGCAAAGAGAGCACCTGCCTCCTCTGCAAGATGAATTACCTTCTGAAGAAACTATCAGACTCATGGTCACTAGAGAAATTGTGCATGAAGAACCTGTGGTTGAAGAAGTCATCATTCCACCATCCACTCAACGCGAAGACAATGCTGAACCTAAAGACAATGCTATTGGAAATATGCCCTAGACGCAATGATAAATTAGTTATTATCATATTTCCTTGTTCATGATAATCATTTATTATCCATGCTACAATTGTATTGATCGGAAACTCAGATACATGTGTGGATACATAGACAGCACCTTGTCCCTAGTATGCCTCTAATAGACTAGCTCATTCATCAAACATGGTAAAGGTTTCCTGGCCATGGACATGAGATATCATTTGATAACGGGATCACATCATTAGGAGAATGATGTGATGGACGAGACCCAAACTATAAATATAGCATATGATCATGTCAGTTTATTGCTATAGTTTTCTGCATGTCAAGTATCTGTTCCTATGACCATGATATCATGCGACTCACTAACACCAGAGGATTACCTTGTGTGTATCAAACATCACAACGTAACTGGGTGACTATAAAGATGCTCTACAAGTATCACCAAGGGTGTCTATTGAGTTGGCATGAATCAAGACTGGGACTTACTCCATGTGACAGAGGGGTATCTCAAGGCCCACTCAGTAATACAACATCACAACAACCCTTGGAAACAATGTGAATAAAGTGTTAGCCACGGGATCTTGTATTATAGAACGAGTAAAGAGACTTACTGGTAACGAGATTGAACAAGGTATAGAAATACCGACGAACAAATCTCGGGCAAGTAACATACCGAAGAACAAAGGGAACAACATACGAGATTAATTGAATCCTTGACATAGAGGTTCAACTGATAAAGATCTTTGTAGAATATGTAGGAACCAATATGGGCATCCAGGTCCCGCTATTGGTTATTGACCGTAGAGGTGTCTCGATCATGTCTGCATAGTTCTCAAACCCGCAGGGTCTGCACACTTAACGTTCGGTGAAGTTTTGGTAGTATTGAGTTATGTATGTTGGTGACCAAAGGTTGTTCGGAGTCTCGGATGAGATCCTGGATGTTACAAGGAGCTTCGGAATGGTCTGGAGGTAATGATCGATATATAGGAAGTCCCATTTTGGTCACCGGAAAAGTTTCGGGTACTTCGGTAGTGTATCGAGAGTGCCGGGAGGGTACCGGGGGACCATCGGGAGGGGCCTCACGCCCCAAAGGGCCTCATGGGCTCTGGGAGGAGACAGACCAGCCCCTGGTGGGCTGGCCGAAGCCGCCACTAAGGTCCATGCGGCTGGGGAAGGAAAAACCCAAAGGTGGAAAGAGTTTCCAAGTTGAGAGGAGGAGTCCTACTCCTAGTAAGATTGGACTAGGACTCCTCCACCTCCCACTTCGGCCGCACCAAAGGGGCATCCCTTGGAGCGCTGCCCTCCCTCCCCTCCCTCCTATATATACTGGAGGATTTGAGGGTATCCCTAACCCTAATTGCCATGTCTTACCCTCTTCTTCCCTAGATCAGTTTCTCCTCTAGATTAGTTCGACACAACTCGGTGAAGCCCTGTTGGATTAGTTCACCACCACCGCCACCATGCTGTTGTGCTGCTGGAGAACTCATCTACCTCTCCACCCTCGCTTGCTAGATCAAGGAGGTGGATATCTTCATCGAGCCGTACGTGTGCTGAACGCGGAGCTGCCGTCCGTTGGGTGCTAGATTGGAAGACTGTATCGCGGGAAGGATCGTGATTGGATCGCGGGACGGCTAGTGATTTGGATCGCGAAGATGTTCAACTACATCAACCTCATTTCTTAACGCTTCCCTCTTAGCGATCTACAAGGGTATGTAGATCCACTCTCCCCCTCGTAGATGCTCATCACCATGGTTAGATCTTGTGTGTGTAGGAATTTTTTTGTTTCCCATGCAACATTCCCCAACAGTGGCATCATGCGCTAGGTCTATGTGTAGATGAGATCATGAGTAGAACACAAAGGAGATTGTGGGAATTGATGCTTAGATTGCTTCCTCCCTTGGTCTTTTCTTGATTCAGCGGCATTGTGGGATGAAGCGACCCGGACCAACTTTAATCGTACGCTTACGAGAGACTTGTTCCATCGACTAACATGTGACTTTGTTGCATAAAGATGGCTGGCGGGTGTCTGTCTCTCCTACTCTAGTTGGATCGGATTCGACAAAGGCAGTGCTTGAGAAGGTTGTATAGCAATTTGTGTATCACCATTGTGGCTTTTTGCGTAGGTAAGAATCATTCTTGCTAGATACCTGTAGCAGCCACGTAAAACATGCAACAACAATTAGAGGACGTGTAACTTGTTTTTGCAGCTTATGTTGTGATGTGATATGGCTAATTACATGATGAGATATATGTGATGTATGAGATGATCATGTTTTGTATAGAATATCACACCTTGCATGTCGATGAGTACGGAAACCGACAGGAGCCATATGATTGTTTTTAATTATTGTATGACCTGCGTGTCAATCATTAAGCGCTATTTAATGCTTTACTGTATCGCTAAGCGGAAACAATAGTAGTAGAAGCATGGTGGGCGCGACAACCCCAATGGCGACACGTTGATGGAGATCAAGATGATGGAGATCATGCCGGTGCTTTGGAGATGGAGATCAAAAGCACAAGTTCATGGCCATATCATGTCACTTATGATTTGCATGTGATGTTAATCCTTTTATGCATCTTATTTTTCTTAGGATGACAGTAGCATTATAAGGTGATCCCTCACTAAAATTTCAAGATAAAATTGTGTTCTCCTCGAGTGTGCACCATTGCGAATGTTTGTCGTGTCGAGACACCACGTGATGATCGGGTGTGATAGACTCTACGTTCACATACAACGGGTGAAAGCCAGTGTTGCATGTGCAAAACACTCGGGTTAAACTTGACGAGCCTAGCATGTACAGACATGGCCTCAAACACAAGAGACCGAAAGGTTGAACATGAGTCATATAGTAGATATGATCAACACGATGATGTTCACCATTGAAACCACCTCAACTCACGTGATGATCGGCCTTGAGTTGGTGAATTTGGATCATGTAACAGTCGGATGACCGGAGGGATCTCAATTTGAGTGGGAGTTTTTTAAGTAATATGATTAACTGAACTCCTTATCAGGATGATAGTCTAAAGTTTTCTTTGCAAAATTATGTTGTAGATCAATAGCTCGCGTTGTAGCTCCCCTGTGTTTTTGATATTTTCCTAGAGAAAATAGAGTTGAAAGATGATGGTAGCAATTATGCGGACTAGGTCCGTGATTAGAGGATTGTCCTTAGTTAATGCATAGAAGGCTTGGGTCCTTGATGCACCGCTCGGTGCATCACACCCTCTAGCATTATCTATGGATGTTGCAAACATCCGACATGCATGTTGTTATGAGTACTTGATAGTTCAGTGCGTCATGCATTACAGCTTAGAAATGAGGCTCCAAAGACGTTTTGAACGTCACGAAGTATATGAGATGTTCCAAGAGCTGGAATTGAGATTTCAGGCTCGTGCCCGTGTTGAAAGACATGAGACCTCCAACAAGATTCTTTGCCTGCAAGATGAAGGAGAATAGCTCAATCAGTGAGCATCTGCTCAGACTGTCTGGGTACTTCAATCGCTTGAATCAAGTGGGAGTTGATCTTCCAGATAAGATAGTGATTGATATAGTTCTCCAAATCATTGCCACAAAGCTTCTAGAGCTTCATGATGAAAATACCAGGGATGGAAAAGTTGATCCCTGAGCTATTCACGATGTTTGACACCACGAAGGTAGAAATCAAGAAGGAGCATCAAGTGTTGAATGTTAGTAAAACTGCTAGTTTCGAGAAGGACAAGGGTAAGAAGGCAAACTTCATGAATGACAAGCCAATTGACACTCTAGTGAAGCAACCCAAGATTGAACCCAAACCCGAGACTAAGTGCTTCTATTATGAGGAGAACGGTCGCTGAAGCAGAACAACCCTAGATATGTGGTAGATAAGAAGGCTGGCAACATCAACAAAAGTATATTTGATATACATGTTATTGATGTGTATCTCACTAGTACTCCTAGTAGCATTTGGGTATAAGAAACCAGTTCAGTTGCTAATTATTAGTAACTCAAAATAAAAGCTACGTTATGAATGGAGACTAGCTGAGGGCAAGGTGACGATGTGTGCTGGAAGTGTTTCCAAGGTTGATGTGATCACTATCGCACGCTCTCTCTACCTTCAGGATTAGTGATGAACCTAAATAAATGTTATTTGATGTTTCTGTTGAGCATAAACGTGATTGGATCGTGTTTGTTGCAATACAGTTATTCATATAAGTTAGAGAATAATGGTTATTCTGTTTACATGAATAATACCTTCAATGGTCATGCACCCAATGAGAATGGTTTTTTGAATCTTGATCGTAGTGATACACATAATATTGATGCCAAAAGATGCAAAGTTAATAATAATAGTACCACATACTTGTGGCACTGCCGCTAAAGGTCATATTGGTGTAAAACGATGAAGAAACTACATGCTGATGGATCTTTGGACTCACTTGATTTCAAATCGGTTAACACATGCGTACCATGACTCTTCGGCAAGATGACTACGACCCCGTTTTTCTGGTATGATGGAGCGGGAAAGTGACTTATTGGAAATGATACATGTTGATGTATGCAGTCCAATAAGTGTTGTAGCGTGCGGTGGATATCGTTATTTTCTAACCTTCAATGAAGATTTGAGTAGATATGGGTATATTTACTTAATGAAACACAAGACTGAATCGCTTGAAAGTTCAAGCATATTCAGAGTGAAGTTTGAGATCATCGTGACAAGAAGATAAAATGTCTACGATATGATCGTGAAGGTGAATATTTGAGTTACGAGTTTGGTATACAACTTAAGACAATGTGGAAATTGTTTCACAACTCACGCCACTTGGAACACCATAGTGTGATGGTGTGTTCGAACATCGTAGTTGTGCTGTATTGGATATAGTGCATACTATGATGTCTCTTATCATTTTGCCACTATAGTTCTAGGTTTATGCATTAGAGACAACTACATTCACTTTAAATAGGGCACCATCTAAATCCATTGAGATGACACCATATGAATTATGGTTTGGTAGAAACCTAAGCTGTCATTTCTCAGAGTCTGGGAATGCGACGCTTATGTCTGATAAGCTCGAACCCAAAGTGGAAAGGTGCATCTTCATAGGATACCCCAAGGAAACAGTTGAGTACACCTTCTATCTCAAATCCGAGGGCAAAGTGTTTGTTGCTAAAACGAGTCCTTTATCGAGAAAGAGTTTCTCTCGAAAGAATTGAGTGGGAGGAAGATAGAACTTGAAGAGGTTGTTGAACCTTTGTTTCAACCAGAGAGTAGCACAACACAGAAAGATGTTTTTGTGGAGTGTACGTCAGTTGAAGAGGAAGTTAATGATGATGATCATGAAGCCTCGTATCAAGTTACTATCAAACCTCGTAGGTCGACAAGGACGTGTACTGCTCCTGAGTGGTATGACAACCCGGTCTTAGAGGTCATGTTGTTGGACAACAATGAACCTACGAACTATGGAGAAGCGATGATGGGCCCGGATTCCAACAAATGGTTAGAGGCCATGAAATCTGAGAAAGGATCCATGCATGAAAAACAAGTATGGGATTTGGTAGACTTGCCCATTGAACGACAGGTTGTTGAGTGCAAATGGACCTTTAAAATGAAGACATATGCTGATGGTGAATGTCAACATTTATAAAGCTTGACTTGTCGCAAAGAGGTTTTCTGACAAGTTCATGGAGTTGACTATGATGAGTCTTTCTCACCCATAGCGATGCTAAAGTCTATTGGAAATATGTTAGCAGTAGCTGCATTTTTTATGAAATATGGCAGATGCATGTCAAAACATCATTTTCTTTACGGTTTCCTTGAGGAAAGGTTGTATGTGATACAACCAAAAGGTTTTGTCAGTCCTAAGGATGCTAAAAGGTATGCAAGCTCCAGCGATCCTTTTATGGGATGGAGCAAGCATCTCAGTGTTGGAATATACGCTTTGATGACGTGATCAAAGTTTTTGCGTTTATACGAAGTTTATGAGAAACTTGTATTTCCAAGGAAGTGAGTGGTAGCACTATAGAATTTCTGATAAGTATATGTGGTTCACGTATTGTTGATCGGAAATAATGTAGAATTTCCAGAAAGCATAAATGGTTGTTTAAAAAGAGGTTTTTAAAGGGAAGACCTGGATAAAGCTACTTAATTTTTGGGCATCGAGATCTATAGAGATAGAACAAGACGCTTGATGAGACTTTCAGTGTGTACATACCTTCACAAGATTAGGAAAGAGTTCAAAATGGATCAATCAAAGAAGGAGTTCTTGCCTGATTTGTAAGGTGTGAAGTTGAGTAAGACTCAAAGCTCGACCACGGCAGAAGAAGGAGAAAGGACGAAGGTCATCCCCTATGTCATACTGTGTACCGCACCTATGTGTGCCTGGCCATGAGTCTGTCAAGGGGTACAAGAGTGATTTCGGAGTGGATCACTAGACAATGGTCAAAATTATCCTTAGTAACTAGAGGACTAAGGAAATATTTTGTTGAATATGGAGGTGATAAAGAGTTCGTCATACAGGGTTACGTTGATGCAAGCTTTAACACCAAATCAGGATGACTCTTAATAGCAAACCAGATATGTATAGTGGAGCAACCATTTGGAGTAGCTCAAAGTGGAGCATGGTAACATTATATACACTATGAAATAGAGGTTTGCAAAGTACACACGGATCTGAATGTCACAGACCCGTTCACTAAAACCTCTCTCACATGCAAAACACGATCGAACCCCAGAACTCATTGGGTGTGAGATTCATTACAATGTAAATCACATAGTGATGTGAGCTAGATTATTGACTCTAGTGCAAGTGGGAGAATATTGGAAATAAGCCCTAGAGGCAATAATAAATTAGTTATTATAATATTTCCTTGTTCATGATAATCATTTATTATCCATGCTAGAATTGTATTGATCGGAAACTCAGATACATGTGTGGATACATAGACAACACCATGTCCCTAGTATGCCTCTAATAGACGAGCTCGTTGATCAAAGATGCTCAAGGTTTCCTCACCATGGACATGAGATGTCATTTGATAACGGAATCACATCATTAGGAGAATGATGTGATGGACCAGACCCAAACTATAAACATAGCATATGATCGTGTCAGTTTGTTGCTATAGTTTTCTGCATGTCAAGTATCTGTTCCTATGACCATGATATCATGCAACTCACTGACACCGAAGGAGTACCTTGTGTGTATTAAACATCGCAACGTAACTGGATGACTATAAAGGTTCTCTACAGGTATCTCTGAGGGTGTGTGTTGAGTTGGCATGGATCAAGACTGGGAGATGTTACTCCCTATGACGGAGAGGTATCTCAGGGCCCACTCGGTAATACAACATCACAACAACCCTTGCAAGCAATGTGACTAAAGTGTTAGACATGGGATCTTGTATTACGGAACGAGTAAAGAGACTTACTGATAACGAGATTTAACTAGGTATAGAAATACCGACGAACGAATCTCGAGCAAGTAACATACCGAAGAACAAAGGCAACAACATACGAGATTAACTAAATCCTTGACATAGAGGTTCAATTGATAAAGATCTTCGTAGAATATGTCAGAACCAATATGGGCATCCAGATTCTGCTATTGGTTATTGTCCATAGAGGTGTCTCGATCATGTCTGCATAGTTCTCAAACCCGCAGGGTCTGCACACTTAACGTTCGGTGACGTTTTGGTAGTATTGAGTTATGTATGTTGGTGAACGAAAGTTGTTTGGAGTCTCGGATGAGTTCCCGGACGTCACGAGGAGCTCCGGAATTGCCCGGAGGTAAATATCGATATATAGGAAGTCCCATTCTGGTCACCAGGAAAGTTTCAGGTACTTCGGTAGTGTACCAAGAGTGCCGGGAGGGTACCGAGGGACCATCGTGAGGGGCCTAATGCCCCAAAGGGCCTCATGGGCTTTGGGAGGAGACATACCAGCCGCTAGTGGGCTTGCCAAATCCCCCACTAGGCCCTTGTGGCTGGGGAAGGAAAAACTCAAAGGTGGAAAGAGTTTCCATGTGGAGAGGAGAAATCCTATTCCTAGTAGGATTGGAGTAGGACTCCTCCACCTCCCACTTCGGATGCACCAAAGAAGAAGCCCTTAGGGTGCCAACCTCCCTCCCCTCCCTCCTATATATACTGGAGGATTTGAGGGCAGCCCTAACCCTAATTGCCATGTGCTGCCCTCGTCTTCCCTAGCTGGGTTTCTCCTCTAGATTAGTTTGACAGAGCTTGGCAAAGCCCTGCCGGATTAGTTCACCACCACCGCCACCACGCCGTTGTGCTACCAGAGAACTCATCTACCTCTCCGCCCTCGCTTGCTGGATCAAGGAGGTGGATGATACGTCTCCAACGTATCTATAAATTTTGATTGTTCCATGCTATTATATTATCTGTTTTGGATGTTTTATATGCATTACTATGCTATTTTATATTATTTTTGGGACTAACCTATTAATCTAGAGCCCAGTGCCAGTTTCTGTATACGGAGTCCAAACGGAATAAAACCTCTGGAAATATTTTTTCTGGAAAATATGGAAGCCACAAGACTTGAGAACCAAGGCAGAGGAGCTGCCATGGGGCCACAAGCCCGCTTGCCGCGGCCAGGGGGCACCCGCACCGGGCAGGCTTGTGGGCCCTTGGCACCTCCTATAACCCTAATATTCATCCTATAAATACCCAAATATTCCATCATTATCAGAATGAGCCACGAAAACAATTTTCTGCCGCCAGAAGCCTCCTTTCCCGAGAGATCCAATCTTGGTGCCTTTTCCAGTAATCTGCTAGAGGGGGATTCGATCATGGAGGGCATCTACATCAATTCCATTGCCCATCCGATGATGCGTGAGTAGTTCACCACCGACCTACGAGTCCATAGCTAGTAGCTAGATGGCTTCTTCTCTCTCTTTGCTTCTCAATACCATGTTCTTCATGATCTTCATGGAGATCTATCCGATGTAATACTCTTTTGCGGTGTGTTTGTCGAGATCCGATGAATTGTGGGTTTATGTTCAGATTATCCATGAATATTATTTGAGTCTTTCCTAAATTCTTATATGCATGATTTCATATCTTTGGAAGTCTCTTCAAATTATTGGTTGGGTTTGGCCAACTAGATTGGTAATTCTTGCAATAGGAGAAGTGCTTAGTTTTGGGTTCAGACTTGCGGTGTCCTCACCCAGTGACATAGTAGGGGTAGCGAGGCACGTATTCTATTTTTACCTCAAGGGTAAAAAGATGGGGGTTTCATCATATTGCTTGAGTTTATCCCTCTACATCATGTCATCTTACCTAATGTGTTACTCTATTCTTCATGAACTTAATACTCTAGATGCAGGCTCGATGTGCACAGACTCGATGCCGAGCAGATCAAAGGTTATAGGCTGATGATGGCAGATCTCAAAGCTGTGTTTGAGAAGAGATGTGAAGCTATCAAGGGTACCCTTGCACACCTCAAGAGGAAGACCACTATGATGGTGCAAGCCCAGAATGACATGTTGAAGAGAAAGGCACTTGGTCAGCCTGCACTTGCGCCCGAAGTCATTGCTCGCTCACGTCAAGGTTGAATGTCTTCGGAACAGCCTGCTCCTGAATGTTCTAAGGACCGTGGCATAGTATTCCCCGATGGGTTTGCCAAGCCACGGCCGCGCCCCTCTACCACTGCTTCGTCTAGAAAGAAGACAAAGCAAGCTGAAGCTGAAGCCAAGAAGCGCAAGGCATCTGCCTCTAAAGCTCAACCTCCGAAGAGGTTGAAGACAAGAAAATCCAAGCCTTCAGAACTAGCACAAGACCCAGTACTAGAACCACCCTCTGCTCCATCATCAACACCTGCTCCTCTAGAGCCTATTCTAGTTACGACAATTTCTATGGCACCCCCTGCATTAGCAAACTTGGAAAGACAAGTTCTACTGCACGAGTATGCTACCACAGAGACTCAGAAACCTGAAGAGATTCCAGCTGCCGAAGACACTGCCGCAGCTGAAGACAATACTCATGATGACATTGGTCCTGAAGACAATATCGAGCCAGAACATGTTCCACAAGTTTGTTGCAATGGTCCATTCTACCCAACCAACCAGTGAATACGTGGACATTGGAACCCCTCTTCGTCCAGATGCTCCTGAAGTTGAACCTGGTACACCATCACCACTGTTCTTTCCACCAGTGCCAGCCTCACCAGAATCTTTGTTTGACCCAGAGCAGATTGAAACCACCAACCGCACCTCCCCGCTCAAACGACTTTGTCGAGGAACTCATGCCCTCATGCCCTCTATTCTAGAGGACGAAGTGCATGTCTCATCGACTGTAGCAGTTGAAGATGTGTTATGGATTGAAGATGTTCCTCCCAGCCAACCTGCAACAGAAGTCATGGCAGCTGAAGGCAATGCTGCCAATGCCACCATGGGCGAAGCCAATGCCCCATACCCTGATGGACCTCCTGTCCCTGCCACGCCATTCATTGAAGACAATTAAGACAACATTGTGATGGTTCGCAATAGGGAAGGCGAGATGGTCCCTACAAGATGGCCTCGCCTTGTTGCACCACCAAGGATGGGCCCTCAGTACTAGTTCAACCTAGATTGCCTGTCACACCTTGTGTTTGTATCCCTTTGTTATGCTTGGATTAATTTGGAACCAGTTAAAACTTTTGGAGTGCATGCTTGTTTGATTGTTCTATTGAGTTTTTCTACCACTCTTAGGTTCTACTCCTCTCCATAGTCACCTTCCTTGAACCAAACTTCTTTCCTAATGATCATGCCATGTGAATAGTGCCCAAAAACTATTTTTACCAAATATTATTTTGACCAAAAAGGATAAATTCAAATTAGGTTTTGAAAAACCCCCGAGTTGAGGTTTGCACTTCAAGTCCTTAAATTGGGTGGATCCTTTTTCCCCAAAGGCTTTATTTCAAACCTACTATATATATGACTTTCAAAACCACCAAATATTAATTTTAAAGATTATTTTACATTTTTTTTCTTAAGACCAAAAATGGTTTTTTATTGGGAAAAATTAGTTTAATGCTTTGAAAATCATGGGCAAAACCCCTCAAAACCCTTTCTATCCAAATCAAGCTTTTGAAATATTTTTATAAGAAATATTCTCAATAAATTCCAGGAAAATTCCAGCAAGTCAACATTGTTATAGGTGATGATCTTGCAAAGCATCTAATCCAAATTGTTTTGACTCATAAAACTATTCCAAAACCCTCCCTGTCCAGGTTCAAATTTGAGCAACTTTACATTGTGAACTTTCTTCCCTTGACCCCAAACTTTGTGGACATGTTCTAATCACCAAATAATGGTGCTACACTAAGTGGTGCATCAAGGGGATTAGCTTAGCATGACTAGATCTACAGAAACCAGATTTTGTTGATTTCTAGGGTTTCACAAAGTTAAATTGTGAACTTTCTTCAATCAAGCTCAAACTTGGTGATCAGGCCTAAATCTAATCACCATTTGATCCTCTCAATTACTATGGCAAGCAAATCCCATTTGCTTTCCCTAATCTCCATCGAACACCTTCTACCAGAATGGTAAAAACCCTGTTTGACCCCCTTCCTCTATTTTTCTTGAGCCTAAAATTTTACCACATTCTCACATCGATGCATTGCACCTCTAGTAACCTTATCTGGCCAAGATTCAGTGGATAAGTGGGGTAAAACCCACATTTACCTCTCTAGACAACAAAAATCTCTCTTCCTCTCCCCTCCCCTCTTATTCATCATCCTCCCAAGGGCATCCAATGCCATTGTCCCCTAGCCTAGATACCCCTAGATCCCCTAGACACCTTTGGCCACGCCCAGAACGCCGTTGGCATGCCGTGGCATGCCATAGACGCGCTCTGGAGCATGCTACAATGCCGATAGGCACTGTAGCCATCACCCACTGCATGGCCCCGGCGGCCTCGGGCCTCCCCTCTCGCCAGTTGGCCCCCCTCAATGTCCGCACCACGGCACCCTGTCGGCCCCTCCTCCCTCTCCAACTGCTCCGCTTGCATGCGCCGTTGCCGCCCGGTTCGGCCAACCCCAAGCCTCGCATGTGTGGCTTCTCCTCTCTCTCTCTCTCTTGCTTCCGCTCGTTGTAGACCATCCCCAGGAACGCCCCAGCCTCACCCCGTCTCATCCCGCACCTTCTAGCCATGGCCTCGAGCTTGCCGGCGCACCAGCGAATCGGTGGACTCGCGTCCTTCCTATAAAAGGCATCCCCGAGCCCCCTCTTCCCTCCTCTGGCCCTCTCCTACTCCCATTCGTCCGTCCTAAGCCCCTACTTGAGCACCCCCGAGCACTAGTGCTCGAGATCGACCGAGGTGCCGCCGCGGCGGAGCTCCGTGGATCTCGGGACATAGGCCCGCTCCGACGCTCCCGTCACCTCCATCGAACCTTCAGCTAGCTCCTGGCCCGTCCCCACCTCTCCTCCGTTCGTCTTGAGGCAAGGATCGCTGACTCCAACCCCTTCCCAAAGCTCCTTCACCGCGGGTGTTTGTCGTTGGCGAGCCAGGGCACCGCCTGTCTTCCCTCCACCTCCAAAGGAACGACAGCTTGACGCTGAGCCCGTTCCTGCATCCAGCTCCCCTTGCCGTGCCTTCCTTCGCTGTCGGTGAGAACCGTCGGCCCCTGGTCAGAGGTGGACGATGACCCGCCGGTGGGGCCAGGTCATCAGCCCCTTGCACCCCTCCTGCATCCCTCTCTCTCCCTGGCCCGTGGGGCCCGCCCGTCAGGTTTAAACCTGACGCGGCGTGAGCGCGCGATTCGCCTGGGCTGATTTGCTCTGGGCCGGCCCAGTTGCGGCAAGATCTGGCCCAGGGTACAGTGCCCTTTTCTTTTTCTTTTTCTGTTCTGTCTTCCAAAAATTCCACTGGTCAAAATAAAAATCATATGCCAAATATTTTTCCACCATAAATCTTGAAATATTCTGTAGAATTTTATAGTCCCATTTGTGAAATATTTTGAAAATATTTTATGTACTGTTTTATTTTAAAACCACCTTTTCATTTTTAGCCACTGTTAAAAATAGTTTTGAAAACCTTTTTCATACCAAAACCTTAGAAGAATATTTGTAGAATAATTTGTAGTATTTATCAGAGTAGGGCAACATTTTAGAAGTATAGTTTGTGTTTAGTTTTTATTGAGATGCTTATTATTGCCCGTTTATTCGGTGATGATAGATTGCATTATTGACGAAGGGATTGGGCACAAAGACTTTCAAGACACCGAAGATTGTGTTGAGCCAGGCAAGCAGCCCCTTAACCATGTTAAGAAACCATTTTATGCATGTCATATATCACTTTCTTTCGATGTGTTGATCATGTTGATATGGTGACCACTATGGTGGGATACCTCCAATACTTTTACCATTGATACTTGCATCGTGCATGACCCTACCTTCTTATGAGGGTTGTGCGGGTGGGAGTAGATAGGGTACTAATATATGCTACACAAGTAGGATCAAGATTATGCATGGTGGTGGAAACAAAGAAATGATTTCAAAGACTTATCGAAACCCCGTTGGGTGCCACTAATGCCAGAGGGAGATTATGATGAGTTGGGTAACCACTTGAGAAAGAAGTGGTGTACCGGAACAAGTTGAGGGTGTGTTTTTGAAAACGGAGAGTTTTAAGATTTGCCGACCGTCCCAGCCTTACATGCACAACCACGATACCCCTTATGGGACAGGGCTTTGTTGATTACTTTGGTGGGTACTAGCATGGAGCCCGCATTACTAGTGGCGGGAGTGGTGTGGTCACTCTCGATACGGGGTCGTGCCGGTATGGACAATCATGCACTGTCTTCATAGGTACCGGGCACACAGTTGGTCCCTGCATGGATGCTACGTGTGACGTACATCATGTGGGATGTGTACTAATCGAGTGAACTCTTTGTTTAGTATCACTAGGGGAAAGGCATTGTTCGGGTGCTTACCTCGGGTACGTTAAATACCGCTAGTCGTGGATGGCACGGAAGTTCCCCGAGTCTTGTGGGTAAAGTGTGCAACCCCGCAAAGTGTAAAACTATTCGAATAGCCGTGTCTACGGTCATGGACAGTTGGAGGTCCTACTTAAACTACGTCTGATGTTTTTCATAAACTTGCTGTGCGTGTGTGGATGACATTGAGATGATACTTGAGATAAGTCAGATGGCTTGACTTGATGACTAAACATGAGATGTTCAACCCCCTGGTTGTGATGATATCTGGAACTTGTTCATACGGATATCGGCCAACTGTTGATGCATGCTTATATAAGTTCCTTGATCATGTCTTTGCATACAAAATTAGCTTTCTGCAAACTGCCTACTTAGTGCTTTATCATGCATTGTTATTGCCTTGTTCCAAAATGGGTTGCTTACGAGTACATTCAAAGTACTCATTGGCTTGCCACTAGTTATTTAATTGGCCAGTCATGGAAGAACATGAGTACGATGAAGAGTTCATTGGTGACGAACATGCGAACTAGGACGCTTCCCAGTCAGAATGCCTATCGGTTTAAGGAAGATGGCATGGGTTCACGCTTTTGACCAAGATTTCTGCTGTTTGTTATGATTTGTTTTGCCCTTGCGGCCCTATCTATGTAAGACTTCATCTTCATGGTCCTTATTTGTGTAAGACGCTAAATGTGGATGTAAGACTCTTGTTGTTCAGCTTCTATGTGTTCACTGAGCATTGATCTCTGGGATCACTGTACACGTGCATTCGGTGATCACGACTTATGAGTCGGGGTCCCCACAAAGCTGTTATTAGAGCCATCCTGACTGTAGGAAGCCCTTAGTTAGCATGGACGTTAGTTAGGATAAAACCATTTTCAAAACTACACCTAGCACCTATACTTAGGAGTTTTGTACAATTTACCTCTTCTATTCTTCACACAACACTGTGCTGACTCTCCTCCCTTCAAACCTTTGTAGATGGCCGTCGTAGCCGAAGCCCTCCTAGCATCCGACTTTCCCTTACTCCTTGGGGATAGCATGGAGAAGTGCCAGTTTCGCCAACCACCCGTTTTCCTCTATCACAAGCAATTGGGTCGATGCCGTCATGGAGGAGTACCACATTGATGTGGTCATGAAGGAAAACGACTCCCTGACCAGTTGGTTCTTTAAAGGACCACAAATGGAGACCCTGGCACTCACAATCGAGACAGCTGCACGGAAGGCACTCATCCACCTTCGAGGGATCATCTCAGAGATGGCTGACGAACCAACTACTCACTATCTACCCTTCAGGAGGGATGATATCGGCGAGAGTTGGATGTCGGTTCCATATAAGGAGGATGGGACACAACTCAAATTCTAGACCTACTTCAGCCTCTCCGCAAACAGTCTGTCTCACCACTTGATTAAGGACTCCGTGAAGCTCCGTGAAGAACTTCACCACACCCGAGAGCTACTTCGACAAGCCAAGACAAAGCCAGACATGATCAAGAAGGATGGAGCCCCCGAAGGACGACCAACTATCGCTTATCGAGGAGGAGTACCCCCAGCTAGAGATGCACCCACACTCTGTTGTTGCATGAATGCGAAGGAGTATCGTGAGCTCTTCACAGACCCGCTGACGAAGCATCGTCAGGAGGGACCTCCTCGTTCCTTGACCCCTTCAACTAGAAACGATGCCTGTTCAGGTGACGAACAGGAGGAAGACCCAGAGGAGCATGACTACGAGACCGAGCACTCCATCACCTGAGTCCGAGAACCCCTAGGGTAGGATCAGTCATGTACCCTCATGCGAAGTCGAGTCCGTGTAATGGTTCATATGAAACCATGCGTTCTTGTTGTTTGTTTTGCTATTTATGTTCCGATGCAAGTCGTGCTTTTGCCTTAGGCCACATGTAAGCGACTCCATCGTCTATCTTACCTTATTATATGTGTTGGTCTTTCAACCTTTGTTTTACCACTCTTGCACTCAACTAACCCCCTTAGGCACGCTATTCCATTGTTGCTTTTCCCCTCGTCTATCCCAGTTGTTTGAGTTGGCTGCTCCAAACAGGATGGTGACTACTAGCCACAACAGCTCCTTCGCCAACCTTGAAGCTGGCAACTCAAGCCAACAACAGGGAGCTGGTCGGACTGCTTAGGCTGGAGGACACCAGGAGCAGCCACAAGGCGACATTCCCCCGCCACCACCTCCACCGGAGAACATGACCATAGCTTAGTTTCTCCAAGTTGTTTGGGAGGAATGCCAAGCCAACAATGCTGCTATTCAGCAGATGGCTTAGGTCCTTGTGAAGAACCAGCAGCAAGGCAGGAACGACAATGGCCGCACCACTCTGTCCGAGTCCATGAGGAATTTGCCCCCAACTTTCACTGAGACTGCTATACCCTTGGATGCTGACGACTTGATCCGCACCATCGAGGACCTCCTTGCATTGGTCAATTGCAATGAGGATCGTGAGAAGGTGTTGTATGCCTCTCACTACCTCGGGGCTACCGCCCGAGCTTGGTGGGATGGATTCAAGGTCATGCAAGGCGATCGTGTGATCACTTGGGATGACTTCAAGGAAGGATTCCGCACCACCCACATTCCTTTTGGGATCATGTCTATCAGGAAGAGAGAATTGCGAGCGCTGAAGCAAGGAAGTGGCTCTGTCAAGGAGTACCTGCAAAAGTTCAACCTGCTATCAAGGTATGCACCTGAAGATGTCAACACGGAGGCTACCAAGAAGGAATGCTTCATGGAAGAACTTCAGCAAACCCTGCAGTATCAGCTCATCGTCTGCGGCTGTCGTACCTTCTTTGACCTGGTGAACAAGGCCCTCATGCTGGAAGACAAGCGTAGTGCCATAGACGACACTCGAAAGCGCAAGATGATCAACAAGGGTAGCTCCAGCAACCAGAAGCCTCGCCCGTGTCAGCCAGCCCCAGCCAAGCCGACCTATCAGCCACAGTAGGCTAGACCTCCTACACCTTGTCTGATCTACCAACCTCAGCAGTATGCAAATCCCAGGCCTGCTTACAACAACCCCAATAACAATAACGGTGGCACAAACTACAACAACAACCCTGGGCAAGTCGCTTGCTTTGGATGTGGTCAGCCAGGACACATCTCTAGGCTGTGTCCCAACAAGAATCCAGATGCACCGCGCCCCAATGCATCGAACCAAGGTTAAGGCCGTGGAGCACCACCAAGGAACCCCGCTCCCCGCAACCAGCCCAACAATGGCCAGGGTCGTGTGAATCACGTCACCGCTGAGGAAGCCCAGGAAGACCCTGACATCATACTGGGTACATTTCTCATCAACTCAACCCCAACAACAATACTGTTTGATTGTGGAGCTTCGCATTCTTTTGTCACCCAAAAGTTTGATCTAGAGAGTGCATGAAGCCTACACCTCTGGGTAGTCCTATGTTGATACAAACCCCAAGATCAGTTATGAAGTCTGGGATAGGTTGTAAGGGAGTTGAGATTAACATTAATAGGGTAGATTTCCTAGTAGACCTTATCATCCTGAAGTCAGAAGGTTTGGATGTGATCCTAGGCATGGACTGGTTAACCAAGCACCAAGGCTTTCTAGACTGTGCCAAGAGGATTGTTACCATGACCAATAGCCAAGGAGTGGAAGTCAAGTATGTTCCCAACCCTGCCTCCACTCAAGCCCCTCAAGCTAACTGTCTATCGGGAATTGAGTTGGATCAAGTGCCGGTGGTGTGTGAATACTGTAGGATCGAAATTAGGTCTACAGGGGGTGATTAGACTACTTGACCAAATAAAAGTTCTACCTTTTTCCCAATTTTAGTTCTTGGCAAGTTTTAGCATTCATAACACATCAAGTAACACCCTACACATGCATGACTAAGAGTGTAGCAGTGGATAATAAAGACATTGCACATGTAAGTAAAGAGAGGGTTAGGAATGCAAACACAAGTGATGACACGATGATTTTTCCCGTGGTTCCGATAGGTGGTGCTATCGTACGTCCACGTTCATGGAGTCTTCAACCCACGGAGGGTAACAGTCGCAAGTGTCCACGGAGGGCTCTACCCACAGAGGGTTCCATGAAGAAGCAACCTTGACTATTCCATGCGGCTTACGTCCACCAAGGACTAGCCTCACTATGGGTAGATCTTCATGAAGTAGGTGATCTCCTTGCCCTTACAAACTTCTTGGTTCAGTCCACAACACGAAGTAGGAGGCTCCCAAGCGACACCTAACCAATCTAGGAGGCACCAACCTCCAAAAGGTAATAGGCTCGGTAATGAAGATGAACTCCTTGCTCTTGTGCTTCAAGATGTTAGACTCCTCAACACACAATTTCTCTCTCACACACAGAGTTGGCTTGGTAGAATAGATGGGACTGGTGAAAAGCAACTTGGGGAGGCTAGAAATCAAGATCCATATTGTTGGGGATATAACTCCATGGTGAGACCCACCCTACAGGCTTCGGGTCTCACTACGCGGCTCGTAAGTTAATCCAAGAGTGGGCTGCAAAGACTGAAGCCCAAGACATTTGGCGGCTTGACAGGATGGGCCGGAGCATGGCCTAGATAGAGAAGACCCGGGGGAGTAAGCCGCCCGGAGACAACTTGGTCAGGAAGGCAAGATAAGGTAGAAATAGACTCGGACATGTAATGAGAGTCGGCTACAACTTGTATGACCCGTGGTCTTGACCTCCTGTATAAAGGTGAGACCCGGGGCAACTTAGAGATCAGACTGTCGAGAACTAGGTCAAGCAATAGCTCCCTTGTAATTGATACATCAAGCAATACAAACACAAGCAGGATGTAGGCTGTTACCTTGACTTGAGGGGCCGAACCTGGGTAAACGCGTATCCTTCGTCCCAATCAACCCCTTTGAGTCCATCACTTTAGCAATGGCCTCGAATCCACGTCCGTTCACTTGGACATCGACCGTGATAAAACCACGGCAGTTGGCGCCCACCATGGGGCCTGCGCTCGGTGGTATTGAGTTCTCGAAGGGTTCTCTCCCAGGGCTCAAGGGATACGTGGTCGGAAGGATGAACAAGAGTCGCCGTGGCCGGCTCTACATCGACGCCGCCGGCTGTGAGCTTGATGCCGGTTCTATGGAATATGGATTCCAGGTTCCTTTCGACGGGATCCATGTCTTCATCGGCATGATTGACGGATCTACGCTTGGGCCGGACGTTTACACCGACATCATCGAGCCGACTCGGCGCGTGCAACCCGCCCGTGCCGTGCAACCCGCCCGTGTTAACCCGGACCGGAAGCACGTCTTTGTGGGCTTCACTCAAGGTATGGATCTTGAAGCTTCTGCATCGTAGGAGACTCTTGTCTGTTCAGAGGACGAATCTTCGAGTGGGGAAATAGAGTCGATCTACCAGCTTCACAACGATGGGCTCGGGGGCTACGACGAACTTTAACCTGAGTCGGATCACTTGAGCCAGACGATCTTAGGCCGCCGGTTCATGCGGCAGTGTTCATGGCAGGGTCAGCCCCGGCTGCGAGCAGCACAGCCGCTGGAGCAACAACCTCGGGGGCTGACCCGCCGCCACTGGCTCAAGTTCTTCTAGATCTGATGAACGAGCCGGCGACCCTGATGGCCACTGAAGTTACACCAGATAACCAAGCCGCTTGGAACTTGGAGATTGTGATGCTCAAGGACCGGATGGCGGAGGAGCAACAGAGGATAGCTAAGCTAAATGTTCAGATGGAGGAAGAGGCAGAACGTATTAAGACGGATGCCTTCCGCCTTGGACTGGAACAGCAATCGGCGGCTGTGGTGCATCGGATGAGGCATCAATCCCGCTTGCCAGAACGTTATGAGGCTAGGAATCTCTTCAACACGTCAGGAACGGGATGGGCAGCGGATGCACCTAGAAGCCGGCCGGCGGTTCGACCAACACCACACCCGGCCCGACGATACCAGGCCTCACCAGTGGTCTTTCCAACATCGGCGGGTCATTATTCTAACCTAGCTGAGAACATGGTGGCCGCGGCCACCCGGCTTGAAACGATCCCTATTCCCTATGAAGCGCCTTTTGCGGAAGAGGTACGAAAAGCCATTGGATACCTTCAGACGGCGATGGCCCAGCAGGAGAAGTATGCTCACAGCCGGAGCCGTGTTCATTCAACCCTTCTCCCCAGCCGGAGCTTTAGCCGGTGCTATGAGTCACCGGCGGTTTCCAGTAGCCATCGGCACAGAGGACCTCCGGGGGACGATCAGGCAGCTCTCGATGCGCAAGCTCTCGTAAACCGGGTGAGAAACTAGCAAGAGGCGACAGCTTTGGCCATGGCGACTCACCAAGAGCCTGCGCCCTCTGTATCAGTAGGAGCAGGAGTAACCACCAAGGCCGTGGGAGTGCCATGCTTATCACCGGCTGTGTGAAGTGAACGGTTGCCGAAGGATTTCAAAGGACCTCGCAAGGTTCCGAATTACACTGTTGATTTACCTCCGGAGGCCTGGGTCGAAAGTTATGAGCTGGCTATGGAGATGCTGGATGTTAGTGAGGCAGTGTGTGCTAAGTACTTCATCATGATGCTTGAAGGTCCGGCTCATGCATGGTTAAAAGGGTTGCCACCCAATACCATCAATTCATGGTCTGAGTTAAAGGCTAAGGCGTCAACAATTGCACCGGTTCCTTGCTTGTTAAGGGCTCGGCTTACTCGCCCGGGTCTTCTCTAACTGGGCCACTCTAGCCAATTTCTGCTGAGTTAAGGGCAAGGTTCATCAAAAACTTTCAAGGGACTTGCAAACAACCTATGACCATCGTAGATCTCGATCATTGTGTCCAACAAGAGAGTGAATCGGCTCATCATTGGGTCCGACGGGTGTCGACCATCATCCACTCATCTGAACAGATCACGGCGGCTCAAGCGGTGCTGATCTTAGAGAAGAACTGTCACTTCATCCCTCTGAAACAGAAGCTTGGCCGGCTCAAGCGTACATGTCAGGACATGGGAGAACTCATGACGGCTCTTACAAAGTACGCTGACTCTGATAACACGAAGGATCCAGGCTCTGATGAGGAGAAGGCCGACCAAGGTAAGAGGAACAACCCGGGCAAGGGTGCGGCGAACAATGGTAACCAGAGTAAGCAGAAAAACCCAGATGGCGGGTCAGAACTGGTGGCCAATGCAAGCACCAGCCAGAATCCTCCTAAAAGCAATGGGAAGTTCAGGCCGCCTTCTAATAAAAACAAGACTCTTTCAATTTGGAGTAAATGCTCAAAAAGCCCTGTACGGAACATAGCCAGCCCGGTAAGCCTTCAGCGCAGACATGGGGTGATTGCCATATCATGCAGAAGTTCAAGAGTTACCACATGCAGCAACACAACAACCATGGCGGTGGCTCGCCCGACGGCTTAGGACCAGGCGGGTTAGGAACCGGATTTGGATCCGACGGCTCAAGATCCGGTCATCATGGTCAGGACAATCAAGGAGGACATCCTCAGAACCCTGGTAACAACAATCAACATCAGCATAACCAGTCTGGGTATCAGAGTAATCCGAAGCAGCTCAGCTCGGGCCAGTATCATGTTTTCACAACCAGCCTTAACAAGAGGGATCAGAAATTGCGTAAGCGGGCGGTTAATGCAGTTGCGCCGGCTCTGCCGCAGTACTTGAAGTGGTCTGAATATGACATAATGTGGAGCCGGGAGGATCACCCGCCGCGTGTTGATTACCCGGGGCGGCTGGCCTTGGTTGTTGCCTCCAAAGTGGGAGGATATATGGTGAATAAGGTACTTATGGATGGAGGCAGCAGTATCAACATCCTCTATTATGATACCTTCCGGCGGATGAAGATGCTTGACAAGGATCTTAAGCCCCCATCCACCGTTTTTCATGGTGTGGTGCCATGCAAGTCGGCTTATCCGGTGGGCAGGATTTCTTTGGAAGTCGCCTTTGGTGACGAATATAACTACATGGTGGAGTCCTTGTGGTTTGAAGTGGTCAAGATCAAGAGCCCTTACCATGCGTTGTTTGGGCGGCCGGCTTATGCTAGTTCATGGCTAGGCCCTGTTATGTCTACTTACAGCTCAAGATGCCCGGGTTAAAAGGTACGATTACCGTTCATGGTGATCAGAATACGGCTATTGAGTGCGGGGAAGGAGACGTGGCTTATGCAGAACCCAGTTGTGCTCAGGTGGAGCTTAAGTTTTATAAGGAGAATGTTGACCCGGAAGATATGACCCCGCTAAAAAAGCCCACAACGGAGGTTGAACCGCCCCTCAAGTTTTCGGCGGATGATACCAAGGCAATAGATTTCACTCTGGGCAATTCATCCAAACAGTTCATCATTGGGGCTAACATGGATCCCAAATAGGAAAGCGCACTCATCGAATTCATCCATGAGAATCAGGACATCTTTGCATGGAAAGCTTCTGACATGCCGGGTGTACCGAGAGAGTTCGCTGAGCACAACCTTAATGTGGATCCTAAGTTTAAACCTGTCAAGCAGTTTCTACGGTGGTTCAATGAGGAGAGACGCAAGGCCATTGGACAAGAGGTTGCCCGGCTCTTAGCGGCGGGTTTCATTGTCGAGGTCTTTCACCCGGAGTGGCTTGCTAACCCAGTGTTGGTGCTCAAGAAGAACGACACGTGGCGTATGTGCATGGACTATACGGACCTTAACAAAGCTTGTCCGGCTGATCCTTTTGCTCTCCCTCATATTGATCAGATCATTGATGCTATGGCGGGTTGTGAAAGCCTATGCTTCCTGGATGCTTATTCAGGATATCATCAGAGCAAGATGGCAGTTTAGGATCAAGAGAAGACGACTTTCATTACACCTTTTGGAGCCTTATGTTATGTGTCTATGCCTTTTGGGCTCAAGAGTGCCCAGGTGACTTATCAGCGTTGTGTGCAGAATTGCCTTCACAGTCAGATCGGGCGCAATGTTGATGCTTACGTGTATGATATTGTGATCAAATCAAGGAAGAAGGAGACCCTTTTTGACGACTTAAGGGAAACCTTTGACAATCTTCGGATATATAAGATGATGCTTAACACGGTAAAGTGCATCTTTGGTGTTTCGGCTGGCAAGCTCTTGGGATTTTTGGTTTCCGAGCGTGGCATTGAGGCTAACCCGGATAAGATCAAAGCTATCACCTCCCTGGCAGAGCTGGCTTGTATTAACGATGTCCAATGCTTGGCAGGGCAGATCACCGTGTTGAGACGGTTCATAAGCCGCCTTGGTGAGAAAGCTATCCCGCTATATCAGATGATGAAAAAGATAGACAATTTTGTCTGGAGTACGACAGCGGGTGAAGCATTTGAGGCGCTCAAGAAGCAGCTCACTGAGCCGCCGGTATTGGCTGCTCCGGCTGAGAAAGAACCTTTGCTCCTGTACGTGGTGGCTAACAACTGGGCTATCAGCGCTACAATTGTGGTCGAGTGCAAGGAAGCAGGGAACGAGTATCCGGTTCAGAGGCCGGTTTATTACATCAGTGAGGTCCTGACAGAGTCTAAGGAAAGATATCCACACTGGCAGAAGCTAGTGTATGGGGTGTTAATGGCCAACCGCAAGCTAAAGCATTATTTCTTAGGGCACCAGATCATAGTGGTCATCTCTACTCCATTGGGGGACATAATTCAAAATAGAGAAGCCACTGGTAGGATCGCTAAGTGGGCACTAGAGTTGAGACCTCTCAATCTAAAATACGTCCCTCGTATGGCTGTCTAGTCCCAAGCCCTTGTGGATTTTGTAAATGATTGGACATAGCGTCAAGCTCCCGAGGAAAAGCCGGATAACACGTGCTAGACTATACACTTTGATGGATCCAAGCAACTGGAAGGATCAGGGGCGGGAATTGTTCTGACATCTCCCAAAGGTGATAAGTTCTGTTATGTGCTCCGACTGATGTTCCCTTGCACCAATAATGCGGCTGAATATGAAGCCATGCTTCATGGCCTCAGAGTGGCTAAGGATGAATTTAAGCCGAGTAAGGTGTTTTGCCGAATCAGATCTTGTGGCTCAGCTAGTTTCAGGCACTTGGGACTCCAAGGACCCGCAGATGGCGGCTTATCATCAGGCGGTGGATGTCATTGCTGGTCACTTGAAAGGTTATCAGGTGGATCACATTGATCGTCGCAGGAATGATGCGGCTGATGCCTTGTCAAGGTTAGGCTCTAGGCAAAACCGGTGCCACCCAATGTCTTTCTGGACGTCTTACATCACCCGACTATCAAGTTACCTTCAAAACAAGATTTGTCTATTCCTGACCCAGAGGGGCAATTGGTGGTTGTTCTACACGCTATTCCGGATTGGATTGTGCCCTACTTGACATATTTGACTTGGGGCGAGTTACCTAAGGATGAAAATTTAGCCAGACAGATCACCCGGCGGTCTAACTCCATGACAATAGTTAATGGTGAGTTGCATAAGTGCAGCGTTACCGGGGTGTTTCAACGTTGCATCTCACCAGAGAAGGGTAAGGAAATTTTGAATGAAATTCACGCTGGAGATTGCGGACACCACGCCGGCTCAAAGTCTCTAGTGGCCAAGGCTTTCCGGCACGGCTTCTTCTGGTTGATGGCTCATAAGGATGCAGAGGATCTGGTCTGCAAGTGTGACAGCTGTCAAAAATTCGGCCGGCGTGCTCATGTTCCGGCTCAAGAATTGCGCATGATACCAATCACTTGGCTGTTTGCAGCCCGGGGGCTTGATATGGTCGGGCCTTTCAAGAGATCCAAGGATAAGAAAACGCACCTCTTGGTGGCGGTTGATAAGTTCACCAAGTGGATAAAGGTTGAGCCAGTCAGCAAGTGTGACGGGCTACGGCGGTTCAGTTTATTAAAAGGCTGATATACCGTTTTGGTTACCCTCACAGCATCATCACGGACAATGGCACAAACTTGTCCAAGGGGGCAATGAAAAAATTCTGCGACGAGGAGGACATCCGGCTTGATGTTTTGGCGGTTGCTCATCCACAGTCCAACAGTCAGGCAAAACGGGGTAATCAGGAAATCTTGAGAGGTTTCAAGCCACGACTTATGGTCCCTTTACAGTGCACACCGGGTTGTTGGGTGGAAGAGTTGACGTCCGTCTTATGGAGCATCAGAACTACCCCCAAAAGATCCACACGGTATACACCATTCTTCATGGTTTACGATGCAGAGGCCATGTTACCAAGTGACATCCGGCATGACTCGCCACGAGTGGCGGCTTACGTTGACACGGACAATGAGACGGCGCGTCAAGACGCGTTGGATGCTTTGGAGGAGGAACAAGAGCTGGCGGCTGCCTGTTCGGTGATCTATCATCAAGACTTGCGCCGCTATCATAGCCGCAGGGTTAAGACCCGAACGTTTCAAGAGGGCTACTTAGTGTTGCGGCTAATTCAAGACCAGACAAATATTCATAAATTATCTCCTCCATGGGAAGGACCTTTCGTGGTTAGCAGAAATCTTGACAATGGGTCGTATTACCTCATTGACATCCGGGACAACTCACATACTTTGGGTCAGGAGACCCGCCGGCCATGGAACATAGCGCATCTATGGACTTATTACACCTGAGATTGTTGAGAATCACCACTGTACACTATCATTGTACATATCATATTTATATATGATTAAAGTAGCATCCCTGCAAGCAGGGGCCTCTGCCATTACGCGTATATTCACCGATGCAAGGAAACTCCAAAACATTGGCTGTCGAAGGGGGCTTCCTACCTTCGGGTATAGCTTATCTAACCCTAACAGCCGGCTTTATGCCAAAAAAGTTGACAAGTCAACTTTGGTGGTCGAAGGGGGCTTCCCACCTCCGGGTGTAGCTTATCTATCCCTAACAATGAGCTTTCACGCCAAAAATGTTGACAAGTCAACATTGGCTATCGAAGGGGGCTTCCTACTTCGGGTATAGCTTATCTAACCCTAACAGCTGGCTTTATGCCAAAAAAGTTGACAAGTCAACTTTGGTTGTCGAAGGGGGCTTCCCACCTCCGGGTGTAGCTTATCTATCCCTAACAACCGGCTTTCACGCCAAAAATGTTGACAAGTCAACATTAGCTGTCGAAGGGGGCTTCCTACCTTTGGGTATAGCTTACCTAACCCTAACAGCCGGCTTTATGCCAAAAAAGTTGACAAGTCAACTTTGGATGTCGAAGGGAGCTTCCTGTCGGGAGACGTAGTAGTAAATCAAAAATTTTCCTACGATCACCAAGATCTATCCATGGAAAACCAGCAACGAGTGGGGACAGATTGCATCTTCATACCTTTGAAGATTGCTAAGCGGAAGCGTTACAAGAACGCGGTTGGTGGAGTCGTACTCGCAGCGATTCAGATCGCGGTGGATTCCGATCTTAGCGCCGAACAACGGCGCATCCGCGTTCAACACACGTACAGCCCGGTGACGTCTCCTACGCCTTGATCCAGCAAGGAGGAAGGAGAGGCTAAGGGAGAGCTCTGGTAGCACGACGGCGTGGTGACGATGGAGCTACGTGAACTCCGTAGGGCTTCGCCAAGCGCTACGGAGAACGAGGAAGAGGAAGGGTAGGGCTGCACCAAGAGAGAAAGAAGTCGTTTCTCAAATCAGCCCAAACCCTTGGGTATATATAGGAGGAGGGAGAGGGAGGGCTGCCTTGGCCCCTCCTCCAAGGAGGAGAGCTTCGGCCGAAGGTGGGGAAGAGTCCACCTCCCACAAGGGAGGTGGATCTCCTCCTTTTAAATCCTTTTGCCCTATCTCTTTACCCCAGCCGCATGGGCCTTTCTAGAAGGTCTTGGCCATCCCAAAAAGGGCTGGCACACCTCCTCTAAGGGCCCACGAAGTCCTATGGTCGTCACACCCCTCCCGGGGGTCCTCCGGCACCCTCCCGGCACTCCCGGTACACTACCGATGAGCCCGAAAACTTTCCGGTGACCACAACTGGACTTCCTATATATCAATCTTTACCTCCGGACCATTCTAGAGCTCCTTGTGACGTCCGGGATCTCATCCGGGACTCCGAACAACCTTCGGTAATCACGTACACCATTTCCCTATAACCCTAGCGTCATCGAAACTTAAGTGTGTAGACCCTACGGGTTCGGGAGACACGTAGACATGACCGAGACATCTCTCCGGTCAATAACCAACAGAGGGATCTGGATACCCATGTTGGCTCCCACATGCTCCATGATGATCTCATCAGATGAACCACGATGTCGGGGATTCAATCAATCCCGTATACAATTCCCTTTGTCTATCGGTATGATACTTGCCCGAGATTCGATCGTCGGTATCTTTATACCTTGTTCAATCTCGTTACCGACAAGTCTCTTTACTCGTTCCGTAATACATCATCCCGTGACTAACTCCTTAGTCAGATTGATCTCATTATGATGATGTCTTACCGAGTGGGCCCAGAGATACCTCTCCGTCACACGGAGTGACAAATCCCAGTCTCGATTCGTGCCAACCCAATAGACACTTTCAGAGATACCCGTAGTGAACCTTTATAGCCACCCAGTTACATTGTGACGTTTGGCACACCCAAAGCATTCCTACGGTATCCGTGAGTTGCAAAATCTCATGGTCTAAGGAAACGATACTTGACATTGAAAAGCTTTAGCAAACGAACTACACGATCTTGTGCTATGCTTAGGATTGGGTCTTGTCCATCACATCATTCTCCTAATGACGTGATCCCGTTATCAACGACATCCAATGTCCATGGTCATGAAACCGTGACCATCTATTGATCAACGAGCTAGTCAACTAGAGGCTCACTAGGGACATGGTCTATGTATTCACACATGTATTACGGTTTCCGGTTAACACAATTATAGGATGAACAATAGACAAATATCATGAAGAAGAAAATACAATAATAACCATTTTATTATTGCCTCTAGGCATATTTCCAACACTTCCCACCTCCGGGTGTAGCTTATCTATACCTAACAACCGGCTTTCATGCCAAAAATGTTGACAATTCAACATTGGCTATCGAAGGGGGCTTCCTACCTTCGGGTATAGCTTATCTAACCCTAACAGTCGGCTTTATGCCAAAAAAGTTGACAAGTCAACTTTGGTTGTCAAAGGGGGCTTCCCACCTCCGGGTGTACCTTATCTAACCCTAACAACCGGCTCTTATGCCAAAAATGTTGACAAGTCAACATAGCCGTACAGGGGGCTTCCTGCCCTACGGGTGTAGCTCATCAAACCCTATCGGCCGGCTCTTAAGCCAAGCAATTGACTCCGTCAAACATGTTAGGAAGACACAACATCTTCGGGTTATGCTTTTAAGCGGCCCTCCTAATGGTACATCTATTCTTGTAGGAAATTAAGATGCTAAGAGCCGGTAAGGCATACAATGAGAAGAACAAAGAAGACGACATATATGTATGTTAAGCCGGACTTTTCATATGTGCGCGATGGCACAATTCAAAGAAAGGCAAAAGTTACTGCTAGTCTATTACAGACGCTCTCTGTGGAGCCCCAAAAAAATCATCAAGTGTTTTACACCGCTCATGGAGGGTCATAAAGAGCCGACTATCAATAGGTATCTACTGTGCGATCAGCTAGCTGGCGGGTCACCCTGCTCTGGGTCTTCGATTGCTTTGATCTGGAGATTTTCCAAGTCCCAGTTGTAGTTGGTTAAAGCCACAAAGGTTCCTTCTTCAAATAAGGGGGACGGGTCAAGTTCAGAGGTGAAAAGATTCTTAGTGTGGGCGGGTGTCAAATCCTTGCACTGAAAGAGAGGGCCATGGATCCTTTTCTGATCTGCGATGTAAGCCGCCTGGTAAGTCACCAGATTGACCTCTTCTGCTAAGACGGAGGCTAGGACTTTGGAATCCTTCACACATCGGGCATAGTCAATGTTTGTGAATTCGGAGCCATCATCCTTCTTGGAGGGAAAGCCGTCCATCATATCACGCGGAGTTAGCTCCGGAGCGAAAGCCAATGCCCAACTTATGGCCACGATCGCCCCCCCGGCGGGTGGCTAATCTCTTCAACTCCACAATCTATTTCAGCATCATCGACAGAAGCTCTAAGACCCCTTTGAGAATTGAAGGGATATTTTCCTTGTACTGCACAGCTTTGATTGTGCATACAACGCCACAGTAGAGTTGTTCTGTCAAAGTGTATATGGCTTTCAGGGGCAGCAAACTGTCGGAAGCAAGTTGGTGGCTCCTAGGACCTGCATAAGATGGATGCTTTGTTGTGAGTCACCAGTGCAAGTACAATACAGAAACTGAGTTAAGTCGTCAAATACTTACCAAAGAGGGCGGCTGTCATCTTCGTGATATGGCGCTTCAAGGATTGCAGTTCGTCGGACACAATCATAAGCTGCTGATCAGCATCATCCGCCCGTTCGGTCGAGGCGGCTTATTCAGCTTTAGCGGATTCCTTGAAAGTGGCGAAGTCAGCCTAGATTTTGGTTAGCTCTTCAGAAAGGAGCTGACATTTTTCATCGGCTTCACTCCAGGCAGATTGCTGAACAGCTAGGTTGCTTTTTAAGCCGGTCAATTCTGACCCGGCATCGATTAAAGCTTCTTGCGACATATAAAAGCATGGAATAAACCGACATGGGGAGAAATTTCAAAGATAGAGCAAGTCTCAAACAGATTGCAAGCAATATGCATGACACTTGGGGGCTAATGTCTATTTTCAAGACAGTTCCGGATCATCTTTATCAAGTTAACCCGGAACTTGGGGGCTACATATTAGTTTTTCAAAGCTGTTAAGAATGAAAGTCCCGGCTCATCTTTGACAAAGATTGAGCCGACCCTTAGGGGCTATAGTTGGTTCTATTACCCATGCTCAATGAAGTCCCAACTCATCTCTGACAAGATTGAGCCGGCCCTTGGGGGCTACAGTTGGTTCTATTATCTATATTCCATAAAGCTTCGGCTCAATGTTACCAACTTTGAGCCGGCCCTTGGGGACTGACAACGATGATTTGAGGTTACTTCTAAGTAAGATGAGACCTACGTGTTAAGTATTTCTACTTCTACCAAGATGGAAGGACCGGATTATCATCAACCAATGTTAACCCGGTTCTTGGGGGCTGAGTAAGGGTATAAAGAGGAAACAAAATACCTCATATTTCTTCTTCATTAAGTTGACAAGTTTGAGCTCCAGATCCCGGCTTGTAGACAGCCGGTTCATATAGCCAGCATGAAGTTCATCGGCTGTCATCTTCTCGAGGGCGGGGAGCTCACACTCCAGCTTCCTGGAGGCTTCAGCCATCTCAGTATGCTTTGTCAACACGCGAGGAGAAGGAGAGCGAAAGCCAGCGCCGATAATCATGACGTCCATAGCAGTGGTGTCATCAGCAGCCTTGGCAGGGCCCGGCGGCTTGGAATGGTCCCTCTACGGGCTCTCTAGAATAGTGTCATCAGCTGCCGGCTCTGCAGAAGCCGCTGGGCAGTTTGCGTCCGGCATAGGAGCGTCCGGCTTGGCAAGCTCCAATTTTTGAGCGGTACGGCTAGGGGAGGACTTGTTGGTTTTCCTTCGCTTGGTTGAGCCCTGGAAAAGCATAAAATTAGAGCCGGAAGTTTACAACCGTCAAAGAGTCGAACCCAAGGTTTGAAAAAACACATACATGGGGTAATCTTTGGAGGCGGCAGAGCGGGGGCCATAGAGGCGCCAGATGAAGGCGAAGAACCCTGAAAGACAGTTTAGATAATGTAAGGTACTGTTGGAATTACAAAGGAAGAGCTAGTAAAATCAAACAGAGAAGGAATATATACCTCTATGGGGCGCTTGTTCTGAGCCGGGGAGTTTGGTAACCCAGACATGAGATCGGTAGAGCCGGCACTCCGGGTCTGGCGTCGGTTGGCTTGCTGTTGCTTTTTCAAAAGAAATCGAGGATCCAAATAAGCAAGAGGATGAGAAAGGGGAACTTTTCGAACGACCCACCGTATCTTCTGGGGCAGAAAATATTCTGAGTCGGACGAAATATAAGTTACCTCAGGGGCGTTGGCGCGGCTCGTCTCTGCCTCGTCTTATGAATGGCTATTGTCAGTAAAGTGAGTGAAAAGCAGCAAAAAGTAGTCAAGTCATACCTCTGAGCCGTCTGATTCTGGTGGTTCAAACCATTCTTCTTGAGGAGTGGTCTTCTTTGTCTTCTTGGCCGGGGCCTTCTTCTTGGCCTTCTTGAGAGCAGGGACGTATTTCTTCTTCCAGAAATCAGAGTCGGCCTGAAAAGGCAAGCTGGCATGTAGTAAGGAAGTGCCAAAGTCATAACTAAATAAACAGGAGAGACTATGGAGAGACGCCTTACTTCTGGTGTCGGGTTAATAGCACAGAAAGGTGCCAGCCCAATGGCGCTGGAAGCATCGGAAGTCTCGTCGACAAGGCTTCAGATGACATTTGTAGTATCATCCTCTGTTAACGTCGTCCGGCTGAAGCAGAGGGAATCATCGTACTGACCCGAATACTCGCACATAAGGCGATTTCTCCGGCTCAAGGGCGTAATCCTCCAAGAGATCCAGCAGTGGATCAAGTCCAACCCAATCAGCCCATTGGCCATGATGGCCTTAATCTTGGCATGAGTCGGCTCGTGCCTCGCCCGTTCAGTAGTTGACAGTTGGCCGAGAAGCTCAGAGGTCATCTTGAGCCGGGACGGGCGGTAACCCGGCAGCGGACGATCACCTTCTGGAGAAGTATCTTTGCAATAAAACTAGGTCTTATTCCAATCCTTTGGGTGACTCGGCATCTGAACAGCCGGAAAGGTTATGTCCCAACACCTCTGTATTGAAATTCCGCTGATCTCTAAGCTTGGGCCGGCCTTCACCTCGGTCTGGCGATTTGCATAGAAGAACTCTCGGAAGAGACCAACAGATGGATTGGCTTGCAGATAAACTTCGCTGAGCACTTGGAAATTGCAGATGTTGGAGACAGAATTGGGGGCGAGGTCTTGAGGGTGCAACTTGTAAAAGTGAAGAACATCCCGGAACAATTTTGAGCCGAGGGTACAAACCCACGCTCGACGTGATCTGAAAACACCACTACTTCACCCTCCCGAGGAATGGGCTTCAGTTCATCGCCCGGAACCCGCCAATGGATTACATCCTTGGCGGGAAGGGTGCCCGCGTGCACAAAGTCCATAAGGAACTCTTCGATGATGCAAGAGCTGACCCAGTTGCAGAAGTTGGATGCGCGAGACATGGCGTCGGCTTAAAACTGCGCAAAGTAACCATATATGGAAAGTCAAGGATTGGCAGATATCTACGGGCGGCTAAAAGCTTAAGACCTTAAGGTTGAGCCGCCAGAGCCCGGTTGGTGAGATGCGGAATACATGGTGGGTCAAGGTTATGAAAAGACAAGTCGAAAATACGGCTAAGTCCGGAAAACAGGTTTCGCAAGGTATCGATAAGATTGCGGATCTACAAAACAAAGAAAATGTTCATATTTCAGACCTAGAGACGAACTGACGAAAGCGGAGAAAGTTTAAAAACGGCAGGCAGAGCTGTTGCAAATTTGCGCAGTATTACTATCGATCTCCTACATAACACCGCCTCGGAGACAAGCTATCATCAAGTGTTTATGGGCTAAGCATGGCCGGCATTGAAGGAGGCTCGTGTTCTACACGGCGGGAGGAGCTACATGAAACCCTACCGAGATAGCTATGGATCTAGGGGAAGAAGGACTCACCAGAGACAGCGCAACAGACACAGAGAGAGCTCTGGAACAAAACAGATTGATGCAGCGGCCTTTGTTGATGACGATGAGGAAACGACACTGGAGCGAGATGCGCTAGAGCGGAGGCGTCAGAAGGAAGGAGACGAAGAGTGAGCAGGAGGAAGGCAAATGCTGCCCCTCGCGGTCCTATTTAATAGGAAAAGGCAGAAATAGGCGCGAAAATCCAGGCATCGGTTGTCATTTGACCGAGGTGGACGCCTCGATTCCCAGACTATCCATTTAATAAGGGAATATCCATTGCGTGCGTTAGAGAATCTTTCTATCAGATTTGACATGACGTCACGGCGGGTCATTATTTTCAGGGTAACTCGCCGATGATTACGAAGGAGGCTCAAGTGAGCAAGCTCAAATCAACCTGGGGCCTAATGTTGGGGATATAACCCCACGATGAGACCTGCCCTACAGGCTCCGGGTCTCACTAGGCGGCTCATACGTCAATCCAGGAGTGGGCTGCGAAGAATGAAGCCCAAGATGTTTGGCGTCTGGATAGGATGGACCGAAGCGTGGCCCGGATAGAGAAGACCTGGGCGAGTAAGCCGCCTGGAGACAACTTGGTCAGGAAGGCAAGATAAGGTAGAGATAGACTCGGACATGTAATGAGAGTCGTCTACAACTTGTATGACCTATGGTCTTGACCTCCTGTATAAAGGTGAGACCAGGGGCGACTTAGAGATCAGGCTATCGAGAACTAGGTCAAGCAATAGCTCCCTTGTAATCGATACATCAAGCAATACAAACACAAGTAGGACGTAGGCTGTTACCTCAACTTGAGGGGCCAAACCTGGGTAAACTCGTATCCTTCGTTCCAATCAACCCCTTTGAGTCCATGACTTTAGCAATGGCCTCTAATCCATGTCCGTTCACCTGGACATCTGCCGTGATAAAACCACGGCACATATGGTTGGAGTGGAAGATCTTGACCTCAACACAAGGGTAGGTGGTTCTCTCTCAGGAAATTGAGTAGCATAGGTATGGAATAGTTCTGAGTGCTTCTTTTTCGAGTGGGTGTTGGTGAAGGGGTATATATAGGCATCCCCAAAACTCCAACCATTACACACAATAAGTCAGACTCGGTGACACCGAAGTGTAAAACTCGGTGGTACCGAAGTGACAAAAAGTGGCAAGTTTTGAATCTCGGATGGACCGATATATAACTCTCGGGTGCACCGACAAGGTGACCAATGGTTAGTATTACCAAACTCGGTGATGCCAGTTCACCATTCTCGGTCGGACCGAAAATGAGAATTTGTGTAAGAGAAAGTTGGCAACCCAACTCGGTGGCACCGAGTGCAGTGTCGGCTGTACCGAAGTATTAGGGTTTGGCTGAGACTGTCTAGGGTTTGGAACTCAGTGGCACCGGGATAGGAAAGTTGGTTGCACGATTTGTCATGTTTGGCTTAGGACAGACTTTGGTGGGAGAGTATGTGTATGTTTTGGTGACTGTCACTTGTGCACGTTTGTGCATATTGTTCACCATCAAAACTTTAGCCCCTTTTAATAGTATTGGCTTTCCTATAGACTCAAAGTGATTTCTCACAAATGTAAAATGTAGAGTCCTCTTGCTTGAAGCTTGGCCAACCTATTTCCTTGAATCTTGGGGTAATTCCACAATCCTTTAGCCATTCCCATCATTGAACTTTTCCTGAAATATACTTGGTGAAGATATTAGTTCAATGACTTATATGTTGTTATTAATTACCAAAACCACCAAGGGAGCAAATGTGCTTTCAAATACTCGGATGTATTTCATGATGAGCTGCCTGGAATGCCTCCTGACCGCGACATTGAGTTCATCATTGAGCTAATGCCTGGATCAAGACCCATCTATAAGAAGCCCTGTAGGATGGGATCCAAAGAGTTGGCTGAATTGAAGAAGCAACTGGCAGATCAACTCAGAAAAGGATTCATTCGCCCTAGTGCCTCTCCTTGGGGATCACCTGTTATGTTTGTGTCAAAGAGGGATGGAACTATCAGACTCTGTGTCGATTACCGCTCTCTCAATGAAGTCACAATAAAGAACAAGTACCCATTCCCCAAGATTGAAGACTTGGTCGATCAATTGAATGAAGCCAAGGTGTTTTCCAAGATAGACCTTAGGTCTGGGTACTACCAGCTGAAGATCAGACCCCAAGACATTCCGAAGACGACATTTGTAACCCGTATGGCCTGTATGAATACACAGTCATGTCATTTGGATTAACCAATGCCCCTGCCTACTTCATGTACCTCATGAACAAGGTCTTCATGGAGTGCTTGGACAAGTTTGTTGTCGTCTTCATCGATGACATACTCATCTTCTCCAAGTCTAAAGAAGAGCATGAATAACACTTGAGATTGGTCCTAGGCCAGCTTCATGAGAACCAACTTTATGCTAAATTCAGCAAGTGTGAATTCTGGCTGCATGAAGTTGGATTCTTGGGTCATGTCCTGACTGCAGAAGGGTTGTCAGTGGATCCTGCCAAGATTGAAGCCGTGACTGAATGGCAATCCCCAACCACCGTGAAGGAAGTCAGGAGCTTCCTCGGATTCAAAGGGAATTACCGCAAGTTCGTGGAAGGATTCTCGAGCATTGCCCAACCTATGACTAAGCTTTTGAACAAGGACAATGTCGGGACCCCGATCCTAAGTCATATGATTCCATACTGTAAGAAGCCACATCACTTTGCGGCCTCACGCACGGTACTCCACGGCTGCAGCCTTACCTTGGCCGGGACCATTTGCGTCTTTTGGCTCACGTATGTGAACTTGTCGCTGGCAATCACACAACAAAGAACCCGGGCCGACATAACTAGTCATAGAACCCAAGTGGCACATCCGTATGGAAACAGGCATACATAACCCAGCAATGCAGGTGTCGGTCTCAAGCGTGTGTAGACAAGTCGTAGCAAGCTACAAGGACTCCATTACATCGCGAGACACGAATGTCATCGCTGCACGTAGACGAGTCGTAACAGGCTACAGGGACTCCATTACAATGCGAGACATTTCCCCAAAGGGACAGACACAGCAGCAAAGAAGGATACATGCCGGTCAATCAATGTGTCCGAAGCAGTAGCAAGCTACCAAGGCTCGGTGGAAGTACAAACAGACAGTTTCCCGTAAGGAGTACTGCTAAAGGCACACAACTAGGTGTCGGATCCCATACATACCGTTGCATGCCGCACGTACGCACGACATGCCCGTTATGCATAGATACAACTATGGCATCACAACATAACCATACAACAACATGACTTTTATTTAAAAGGCTCAGAAGAGCCTTGCATAATATGTTCTTACAGATAGGGGTCACATGACCCGGCACTCAAGTTATACAAACAAGTTCATACAAGCCAGCGGAAACTTAGAACTATCCGAGTACGGACAGTGAAATGAAAAGAGGGCACATGGCCTGACTATCTACAGCACGCCACATGGCACAGGGTCGTAGCTGGGACACCAGCTACTCGGCATCGTCAACGTCTAGATAGAACCCACCTGATGGGTCCTGGTTTTCCTCTGCAACATTAATTAAGCAAGGATGAGTACAATCGTACTCAGCAAGTCTTTAAAACAGACCTAGTCTAGTTATGCTCATGTATCAACAAAGGGGTGGAGGAGTTTATGCAGAAAGCCAGCTTTGACTCATGGCTAACCTACACTACTCAGTTTTACACTCTTTGTTACAATTTTACTTATCGCACACGAGTCCACTAACTCCATCTCAATACCCCACCATGGACTCACCTTCCCCTCCCGGAAGAGTGCCATCCACGGTACTCACACTTGTCTTGAGATTTTTAGAAGTATCCATTTGATTATCTATGAACAACATAAGTTCTCCAAGTAGTCCATATCCGCGGACGCGGCTATTCGAATAGTTTCATAACCCTGCAGGGGTGTACTTCTTCACACACGCTCTCGCCACTTATCGCTGTGTGTCATAAACCATGCACCTCGGCAACCTTCAAGCGGATGCCCAGCGAGGGAGTCGGCCACGACCGTCAATCACATAAGACCTCTAGTCCAGGCTACCGCCTATTTGAGACTGACCCGCATGGAAGTCCGGCCGAAGTTTCCACTACGGTCCCAAACGATGTGCGCATGGTTCCCAAGCCCACCATTCGGGTGACCCTTGGTACACCGTGCCACTGCCTACCGCGTCGTAACCCACCTCGAGGGTCAGCGCTACGCACGGCCTCCAGCAAGCTATAAACACCAGAAACTACTTGTAATACCTGGACCAAAGACTAAGCGACTGATAAGTCGAGCGGGGTCATATTTCAGGGCCCAGCATGTGGTAGTATCTCGTCTTGGATCTCAAACACGGAACCCAGTTCCTAAGAACGGTCTCAATGAGACAACCCACTATGTACTCCTACATAGCCTCTCATCGCCACCTTTTACCAAAACGGATTCGTTATGAGCTCAACACATCGGAACATCACAGTTTCACTCTAACTCATCACCCAGATGAATCAGACCTTACACAACTCTAAGCATAGCAGCATGGCTTGAAGATAAGCTAAGCACATCACGGCACAAGCATCTACCAGGTATGCTAGGTTGCAAGGTGTAGCTATTTACTGTGACAAGATCAGGTCATGCATAAGAATAGGATCATCTACCGGGTATGACTGACATGTGATCGTTTGTCCTAATGCAATAATGAGAGCAGGAGCGAGAGAATGGGATGTTATCGGAATGATCAATGGGGTTGCTTGCCTTGCTGAGTTGCGGAAGAGTTCTCTCCTTCGTCGGGGTACGGAGTAGTATCGTCTGGATTCGGACCTACCGCAATGCAGATAAGAACAATCAATACAAGGAAATGCGACAATATGATGCATGATCATGGCATAGTGGTATACATGGGTGAGCTAATGTGAATGGTGATCATGTCTATTTAATTCAGATTTGAATATAGGTTCCAAGTTGTCCTCATTTCAAATTCCATATAATGACCTAATGCTAAAATGTCCAAGTTCACCTATTTGGGTTGCTCTATCATGCATGAGAGTAGCACCATTGGATTCATTGGATTTTTCTGATAAATTTTCATATATAAATTATTTTCATCTGACTTACAAATTAATTTATATGATTTTTCAAAGTTTTAAACATTTTCTGGAATTATTTTAAAATAAGAAAATGAGTTATGACATAAGCATGATGTCATGATGACATCAGCTGGTCAGCTGACTCGGCCCAGAGTCAAACCTGACATGTGGGGTCCACATGTCAGTGTCTGGTTAGTTTAACTAACTAATTAAAATTAATCCTAACTAATTAGCAGACCGGGGCCCACTTGTCAGTGTCACATTAGTTTAACTAAATGATTTAAAGTAATCCGTGATTAACTTAACTAATCTGGACAGGGGCCCCACCTGTCATTGACTCACAGAGTCAAGCCAGGGGTCCACCCGGGTCAAACCCACCGGAGTTGGCCGGCGGCTTGACGCCGGTGACCTCCAGAGACGGCGGCGTCCGTCGGGTTTATTCTACAGGGGGTTATCTAGCGAGCTAAGGCCACTGGCGAGTAGCCCGCGCACAGCCGCATCCATCCGGAGCCGCAGGAGGTCGCGGGGTCGCCGGAGTCGACGGCCACGTCCGTTTTGGCGGCGGCCGGAGCTCGGGACGACGGGGAAACGACGACCAGGACGCGGGGGGGGGGGGGGGGGGAACTGGTGGCAGCTACGGCTCCTGGGGACGCACTGAGCATAGGCACATGCTCGGGTGTGGGCTGCGGCTGCTGTGGCCACGGCCGTGCCATGGCCGGCGGCGAGGTCCCCTCGGGCGTCGACAGCTAGCAGGGCTAGAGGAGGGGAGGAGCAACGGGGAGAGGGGGAAACGAACCGGGGACTCACCCCGGTGCTTCTGGCGGCGACGGAAGGGTCGGGGAGGCGTCGAGGGCGACGAATCGACGGCGAGAACGACGTCGGTTGCCGGGGAAGGAGGAGCAGAGGGGGGGGGGGGAAAGCGAGAGAGAGCGGCGACCGCGAGGGAGAGAGGGAGAAGACCTCGGCGACGGCGAGCTGGCGCGCCTTGGGGCCTCCAGGCGGGCGACCAGGCAGGGAGGAGGTGGAGGCCTCCCGGCGCCGCGCGGCACTTCGCCTCTGCCTACTGGCAGAGGTTGAAGATGACCGCTTGGCCCTGGTGGGCTGGGCCATCTCCTTCCTGGGCCAGGTAAGCCCCTTCTGGCTTTTCTTTTTTTTTAATTTCTGTTTTCTGTTTTCTAATATTTATTTATTTCCTTTGCAGGTCCAATGACTTTTATAAAATGACCCACATATTTTCTAAATTGTAGTTTGAATATTCCAAACTTATAATAATAGTTTCAGATTATTTTGGAAACAGTGATAATGATATTTGCTTTATTTGTCATTTTCCAGGGATGTAAACCATTAATTCAAATTATTTTAAATGTTCAAATAATACAAATGTCCCCTGGTATATCCATGTCCCTATTTATCAGACATAGGGGACATTTTTGATGGGCATTTTGGATTTGTTGAAATTTCATTTATCTAGAAATCCTATAATTCATTAAGTGGGTGGGGTTTTCTTCTTCTCCCCATTTCATATTGATGCATAGATGATGATGATGATGCAAACACATTACTAGCCTATGACTCTTACTAGGGTTGTGACAGACAAGAAGTTTGAATGGACAGCTAAGTGTGAGGAAAGCTTCCAGGAGCTCAAGAAGAGATTGACCACAACCCCAATTTTGGCCACCCCCGATATTCACAAGGAGTTTGTCATATATTGTCATGCATCGAGAACCAAGCTTGGAGAAGGCAGAGTCATAGCATATCTATCCAGACAGCTATGTCCTCATGAAGAGAACTATGCTACTCATGATCTTGAGTTGACAGCCGTGGTTCATGCCTTGAAAACATGGTGACATTACCTTCTGGGGAAGCGATGTGAGATATACACAGACCACAAGAGTTTGAAGTATATTTTCACCCAAAGTGTCATGGATTTATCACGGCAGATGTCCGGGTGAACGGACTTGGATTCGAGGCCATCGCTAACGGGGTGGACTCAAAGGGGTTGATCGGGACGAAAGACACGGATTTACCCAGGTTCGGCCCCTCAAGTCGAGGTAACAGCCTATGTCTTGCTTTTGTTTGTATTGCTTGTGTATCGATTACAAGGAGCTAGAAGCTTGACCTAGTTCTCAATAACCTATCCTCTAAGTCGCCCCGGGTCTGCCTTTATATAGGAGGTCAGGACCACCAGGTCTTTACAATTATCTATCCGGGTCCTCTTGTGACTCCGAACCTCTCTCTATCTTCTTGTCCAAGTTGTCCTTGAGACGGCTTACACGTCTGGGTCTTGTCCGTCCGGGCCATCGTACGGCCCACATCTTGAGCCGTCTATCTTCCTGGGCCACTAGTCTTACAACTCACCCATGGGCCGGCTTTACAAGTCATCAATATGAATCGGAGCCTCTAAGGAGGGTCATATTGCGGGGTTATATCCCCAACATTAGGCCCCAGGTTGAATTGAGCTTGCTCACTTCATCCTTCTCTTCTGATTTTGGCGAGCCGCCCGGAAATGACCCGGCGTGATGTCATGAGATCCGCTGACGTATCACCGAATCTTTCATTAACTGTCATCCCGAGAATCAAGGCGTCCGCCTCGGTCAAATGGTGTCGCCTCCTGGATTTTCGCGCCTTCCTCATTCCCTCTTTAAATACGACCCGTGCGGGTCAAAGCTTTTCACTCTTCCCGCTCACGCCTCTTCTTCTTCTTCCTGTCGCCGCCGCTCTAGCGTCCTCGTCGTTCGGAGCCGTCTTCACAGCTACACCGACTAAGCCGCTGCATCACCCTCATTCATACCAGAGACCTTCCGCCTCCGCCGCGACATCTCCGCTGAGTTCTCCTTCTTCTTAGATTGCCCACCACCGTAGTAGGTTTTCACCGGGGGCTCCACCGCCGCCGCTCGGGCTCCGGCACCGCCACCGCGAGTATATCTCAACGCCGTTGGTGCCTTTAGATTGCGCTCTCGCCTCGCTGCCGCGCGTAATGCGCGGACCGCAATGGCTCCGGTCCATTTTCTTTTCTTCCGCTGTTCATCTCTAGGTCAGGATTAAAATCCTTTTCTCCACTTTTGTAGATCTGTAGCCATAGTAGTAGTTTGCGGAATCTGTTTTTTAGGACTTAGCTGATTTTCAATCTTCCATTCCTCTGTTGAGTCGCTAAGCTTCTCCGTCTCTCATCAACCGGGTCTTTCCACATTATCAGTAGAACCCTTAAACCTGTAAGCCGTCATAAATATTTGCTTGCGCATGACTCATCACGCCCTTTACCTTGCACAGTATTTAAGCTGCCAATATGTCTCGTGTGTCCAACTCATGCAACTGGGTTGGTTCTTGCGTTACGGAGGAGTACTTAGCATGTTATGTTGAAGCGGGTACTCTCCCTCCCAAAGAGGTCCTCAACTGGCGGGTTCCGGGTAAAGAGACTCGGCCTTCTCCCCAAAAAGGAGAGATAGTAGTCTACACTGATCACATCGAGCAAGGGTTCGTGCCGCCCGGCTCTAAGTTTTTCCGGGATGTTCTTCATTTCTACAAGCTGCATCCTCAAGACTTGGCACCCAACTCCGTCTCAAACATCTGCAACTTCCAAGTTCTCTATGAAGCTTATCTGCAAACTAAGCCGTCCGTGGGGTTATTTCGAGAGTTCTTCTATGCCAACCGCCAAACTAAAATGAAGGGTGGTCCGAGTCTAGAGCTGGGCGGTATTTCTATTCAACGCCACCGAGACATCATCTTTCCTTCCACTCCAATGCCAAGTCACCCAAAGGGTTGGAATAAGACTTGGTTCTACTGCCAAGAGACCTCTCTTGAGAAAGAGCACTCATTGGCGGGTTACCGCCCCTCCCAACTTAGGACAGACACAAAACTTCCCGGCCGGTCTCAGCCTCAGAGCGTGCCAGATACGAGCCGTTCCACACCAAGATCAAAGCACTCCTGGCCAACGGTTTAATAGGATTGGATTTGACCTGCTGCTGGATTTCCTGGCGGATCATGCCTTTAAGCCGCAGAAGTCGGCTTATGTGCGAGTACGAAGGCAAATATGACAGCTCGTTGTGCTTCAACAAGTCAACACCGTCAGAGGATGATATTACCACTACCATCTGGAGCCTTGTCCACGAAGCCTCCGGCTCATGCAGTGCCATCGGCCTGGCGCCTTTCTACGTCAATAATCTGGCTCCCGATGTAAGTCAATCTCTTCCCATCTGTCTCTTAGATGTTGCTTGTACTTTGTTGATTTGCTATTCATTCTCCGGGTCATTCCTGTAGGCCAACTCAGACTTCTGGAAGAAGGAATATGTTGCCCCTCCAAAGAAATCCAGGAAGAAGGGCGCGACCAAGAGGGCTAAAAAAGATGCCCCGCAAGAGAATTTGTTTGACCCGCCACCATCATCCAGCTCAGAGGTAATACTTTAATTGCTTTGCTTGATCTTTTACCTTCCTACTTTATTAATGCTTGTTTTACTCGCAGGATGAAGTGGAAACCAGCCACGCCAATGCTCCTGAGGTAAATTATGTTTCTTCCGGCTCAGAATGTTTCGTCCCCTGAAAGCCGCGGCGGGTTATCAGGAAAGTTCCTCTTTCTCACCCTCTTGCTCACCTGGCTCCCGATTTTCTCTTGAAAAAGCAACAGCAGGCCAAGCGTCGACAGACTCGAAGCACCGGCTCTATTGAGCTCGTGTCCGAGTTACCAAATTCTCCGGCTCCAAAGAAACGCCCCGTAGAGGTTTATGTCTCTACTTTTCCTTTGACTTTCCTTTGTAAACTTGACACTTTCTCATCTTTCTGTTTATTCTTTTTAGAAATCCCCTTCCTCCGGCGACTCTTCGGCGCCAGTTCTACCACCGCCCAAGATCAATCCGCTGTAAGCATTCCTTAATATGATATACGGACATCCGACTCTTAATATGATAGCAACATCTTCGACTGCTGATCCTTCTATTTTGCAGTGCTCAAGCCAAGCGTCACAAGACCAACAAGCCCTCCCCCGGCCCTGTTATCCAAGAGCCGGAGCTCGAACAACCGGAGGAGGCTGAAGCAGAAGAAAGTCCACACGTTGCCTCCACAGAACCGGCTGCTGTCGATGTCATCATGGAGAGCCCTCCAAGGGCTCCTTCAAAACCGGCGAATCCTGCCAAGACACCTGCAACTCTAGATGTTGTTATCACTGGGTCTGGTCATCAAACTCCTCTGGCTCATATGCTGACCAAGCATACAGAGCCGGCCGAGGCCTCGAAGAAGCTGAACTTTGACTCTTCGTACAAAAACATGACATCCGAGGAGCTCCACGCCGGGTATATAAACCGGGTTACCACCAGCCGGGATCTGGAACTTCGACTGGTCTCTTTAATGAAGACAAAATACGAGGTACTCTTCTTGTTGCCATACCCTTGCATAGTCCCCAAGGGCCGGTTCAATGTACTCAATTGTTGAACCGGGTCTTTGTTTAACTTTCTGTTAGAAAAAATTCATAGCCATTGTCCCCTGGAGTCGGCTTAATTTGCCAAAATTGAGTCGGATCTTCCTTTAGATAACTTAAACCGCCAGTCATAGCCCCCAAGGGCTGGCTCAAGCTTGATAAAGTTGAGTCGGATCTTTAGTGTAGATATCTTGAAGAATCGCTTGCAGCCCCCAAGGGCCGACTCAAAACTTAACAAAGTTTGAGTCGGGGCTTCCATTAGAAGTAAAGTGAAGAGCCATAGTGTAGCCCCCAAGTTCCGGATTAACTTTGAGGAAGATGAACCAGAACTATATTGCATACTCAAAGATTAAACATACATTAGCCCCCAAGTGTCAAATATATTGCTTGCAATCTGTTTGAGACTTGCATAATCTTTGCTGTCAACACTCATCATTTGATATGACCTTTCCTTCGGCGGTTAAGATGTTTTGCAGGAAACTTTAAGCGAAGTCGGGTCTCAATTGGCGAATCTGAAGGCCAACTTGGCGGCTCAGCAAGAAGCCCGAAGCATTTCTAATGGAATGTGTCGGCTTCTCTCTAAGGAGCTGGCCAATGCCACTGCTGAGCTTACCTCTTTGAAAGAAACGACAGAATCTGAAAAGGCCGCTCTGAACAAACGGGTGGACGACGCCGACCAACGGCTTATAGCTGTGGCGGAGGAACTCCAGGGCCTGAAGCGGCACATAGCGAAGATGTCAGTCGCCCTATTTGGTAAGCTTCTGTTTTACTTTGTATTTTAACATTGCTATTGAAAAAAACTGGTGACTCATTAGCTTTATCCGGCTTATCCAGGTCCCAGGAGCCGGCAGTTGGCTTCTGATAGCCTTCTACCACTGAAGGCCATCTACACCTTTGCGGAACAACTACACTGCGACGCCATCTTCACGATCAAGAGTGTTCAATATAAGGAGAAGATCCCCACCACTCTAAAAGGGGTCTTAGAACTCTTCTCCACCATGCCAAAACAGATTGAAGAACTGAAGAAATCAGCTTTTCGTCAAGGAGCAGTCGCCGGATTGAGCTGGGCTCTGGCCTTCGCCCCTGAGCTGACGCCAGCTGAAATGATGGATGGCTATCCATCAAAGAAAGACGACGGCTCAGAATTCACAAAGGCGGACTACATCCAGTGTGTCAAGGACTCCCGCTTGTTGGCGTCTGTTCTTGCAGATGAAGCCAACTTAAATGTCTACGAGGTGGCTTATGACGGTGAGGATAAGAGGATCCGCGGGCCTCTCTACGAGTGGAAATCTCTAACACCTGCCCGCAGTAAGGAACTCTTTCCTAATGATCTCAACACGTCTCCCTTTTTTTGAGGAAGGGTCCTTTGCCGCGCTGGCTGACTGCAACTGGGATTTGGAAACTCTCCAGATGAAGCCAGTAGAACAGCCGGAGCAGGATGATCCGGCCGTCTGACTTTGTATTTTGTAACCTTCTCAGCGATGGCTCAAGCAATGACCCGCCGTGGGCGGTTGAAACTTGGTAATTCCTTTGCTTCTTTTGAGAGTAATTTTTGTAATAGCTTAAGGATGACTCTGCCGTTCTAAAGATAGTGCCGACTGTATATATTTCCATCTCTTTGTGTATACTTTCCGTCTCTCCGTGTTTCAATTTGATGTGTTGCCGGATCTTCATTGATTGATCGCTCCTTTGCATAAATATACCTTGAGCTTTTCTGATGAGGGGTGTTTGTCTTTGAAGACGTCATTCCTTCTCCAGAAGATTAGAGCCGGATAATATCTTTGTCAACTAGAGCAACATGGCTCTGGCTCTTGTCGGATGAATCCATTAAGGAGCCGGTTGTCTTAGGATAATGTAAGCTATACCTGATGGTAAGAAGCCTCTATCGACAACTGCGGCTATTGGTGAACCGAAAGCGGCCTAAAGCCGGCTGTATGAAGGGTAATGTAAGCTATACTTGATGGTAAGAAGCCTCCTTTTAACAGAAAATGTTGTATGCGCGAACGCCGGCTGTCGATGGGAGATGTAAGCTATACCCCAAGGCAAGAAGCCTCCATCGACAGCCGCGGATAATAATTAGCCTGAGACGGCATAAAGCCGGCTGTTTGAAAGGAGATGTAAGCTATACCCGAAGGCAAGAAGCCTCTTTGAACTACTACAGTTGATAAGCAACTGAGTTTTGGCGTAAACGCCAGTTGTTAGGGTGAGATAAGCGAACCCATCGGTAAGAAGCCCCCTTCGACAACTGTGGTTTAATAAGTAACCGGAAGTGGCATAAAGCCGGCCATTAGGGTGAGATAAGCGAACCCGTCGGTAAGAAGCCCCCTTCGATGGCCGCAGTTGATAAGCAACTGGAATTTGGTGTACACGCTGTTGTCTTAGGGTAATGTAAGCTATACCAAAGGTAAGAAGCCTCGATCAACAACAACACTTAATGTAACCAAACTAGGCATAAAGCCAACTGTGCAAGGGAGATGTAAGCTATACCCGAAGGCAAGAAGCCTCCTTGTAACAGCTGGCTGTGCAAAGGAGATGTAAGCTATACCCAAAGGCAAGAAGCCTCTTTGAAACAATGCTTAATTGGGCATAACGCCAGTTGTGCAAGGGAGATGTAAGCTATACCCGAAGGCAAGAAGCCTCCTTGCAACAGTTTAATAACAGTTGGCTGTGCAAAGGAGATGTAAGCTATACCCGAAGGCAAGAAGTCTCTTTGCAACAATGCCTAATTAGGCATAATGTTGGTTGTGCAAGGGAGATGTAAGCTATACCCGAAGGCAAGAAGCCTCCTTGCAACAGCGTAAAAGCAGACTGTGCAGGGGAGATGTAAGCTATATCCGAAGGCAAGAAGCCTCCCTGCAACAACGCTTGATAGGGTATAAAGCCGACCATTAGACTGTGGATGTGCCACGGCTGAAACATCAAGCCGGATATGCTCCTTCTCACAGAACGCTTTCATAGCTCCTTTGGATAGATTTGTTCCATTGTCCGTAATGATACTGTGCGGGTAACCAAAGCGATAGATCAGTTTCTTAAAAAATTGAACTGTTGTAGCCGCGTCACATTTGCTGACCGACTCTACCTCTACCCACTTAGTAAATTTATCAACCGCCACCAGAAGGTGTGTTTTCTTATCCTTGGATCTCTTGAAAGGTCCTATCATATCAAGCCCCCAGACCACAAACGGCCAGGTGATTGGTATCATCCTCAATTCTTGAGCCGGAACGTGAGCATGCCGGCCAAACTTCTGACTGCCGTCACACTTACGGACTAAGTCTTCGACATCCTTGTGAGCCGTCAACCAGAAAAAACCATGTCGAAAAGCCTTGGCCACTAAAGATTTTGACCTGGATGCCTGGCTCCTGAACCGCCGGCGCCAAATCCAGCCCCTGATCCGCCGTGCCCTGAGCCGCCAGGCGGGCCACCGCCCTGGTTATTGCGTGGTTGGGAATGCTGGTTTTTGAATCTCTGCATGATAAAGCATTCACCCCACGCATGTAACGCCGGCTTATCAGGCGTGCTATGCTCTGGACAAGGCTTCCTCGGGATTTCTTCTAAATTGAAAGGACCTCTATTCCTTTGGTGAAACAACCTGAATTTTCCGTTCCCCTTGGGATGGCTCTGTTCTGTGTTGGTGTTTGCCACTAGCTCTGTCCTGCCATTAGCGTTCTTCTGTTTATTCGGATTCCCATTGTTCACAAAGCCTTTGCCTTGATTGTTCTTCTTCCCTTGATTGGCTTTTTCATCATCCGAGCCTGGATCCTTGGTGTTATCAGAGTCGGCATACTTTGTCAGGGCCATCATGAGCTCTCCCATATCCTGATACGTGCGCTTGAGCCGGCCGAGCTTCTATTTCAATGGAACAAAATGACAGTTCTTTTCCAGAATAAGCACCGCTTGAGCCGCCGTGATCTGCTCTGAAGAGTGAATAATGGTCGACACCCGCCGGACCCAATGATGGTTCGACTCATTTTCCTGTTGAACACAATGGTCCAGGTCTACAATGGTCATAGGCTGCTTACAGGTCCCCTGAAAATTCATAATAAACTTCGCTCTTAGCTCCGCCCATGAACTTATCGTGTTAGGTGGCAGACCTTTCAACCATGTGCGAGCCGGACCCTCAAGCATCATGATGAAATATTTTGCACATACCACCTCACTGACGTCCAGCATCTCCATGGCCAGCTCATAACTCTCAACCCAAGCCTCAGGGGGTAGATCAGTTGTGTAATTCGGAACTTTTCGAGGCCCCTTAAAATCATTCGGTAGTCGTTCACTTCTCAGAGCTGAAGTTAAACAGGGCATCCCTACGGCTCTGGTACTAACTGCTCCCATTGAGACGGAAAGCGCTGGCTTTGGACGGGTTGCCGCTATCTCCGCCTCTCGCCTGTTTCTCACCTGGTCCGCGAGGGCTTGTGCATCTAAAGCCGCCTGCTCATCCTCCGGTGGTCCCCGACATGGATGACTACTGGAACACGCCGGCGACTCGTAGCGCCGGCTGAAACTTCGACTAGGGAGGGGGTAGAGTGAACCCGGCTCCGGCTATGAGCATATCTCTCTTGCTGGGCCATGGCCGTCTGTAAATATCCAATGGCATTTCGCATGTGCTCCGCAAAGGGTGCTTCATCCGGGATGGCAATCGTCCCAAGCCGAGTGGCCGCCGCCACCATGTTCTCGGCCGGGTTAGAGTAATGACCCACCGGTGTCGGAAAATCTCTAGGTGAAGTTTGGTTATGCTGGGGTGGATGAGTTGCCGGGCGTTCCATCAGGTGGCTTTTCGGCGCGCCCGCAACCCGCCCCGCGCTAGGGGTATTAAACATGTTCCTTGCTTCGTAATGTTCTGGCAGATGGGTTTGATGCCTCCTCCGGTGCACCGCGGCTGCTGACCTTTGTTCCAGCTCCAGATGGAAAGCATCTGCCTTGATACACTCCGCTTCTTCCTCCATCTGGATCTTCAGCTCAGCCATCCTTTGTCGTTCCTCTACCATCCGGCCCTTGATCCGTGCCACCTCTAGATTCCGGGCTGCTTGATTATCCGGTGTTACTTCCGTGGCCATGAGAGCTGTAAGCTCGTCCATCAATTCCACTAGAACCTGAGCCGGCAGCGGCGGGCTATCACCCGCTGCGGCGGCTCCCGCAGCTGTGTGATCGGCGGCTAGAGCCGATCCTGCCATGAACACCGCCGCATGAACCGTGGGTCTCGGAGCATCCGACTCAAAGCCCTCTACCTCAGAATAGGTGTCGTAGTAGCCCCCAAGGCCACCGTTACTGAGCCGATACACTGACTCCGTCTCCCCACTGGAGGACTCATCTTGCGAGCAAAAAAGAGTTCCCTGCGACCCAGACGCTTCCAGGTCCATACCTTGAGTGAAGTCCACGAGAACATGCTTTTGACCTGGATGGGCACGGGCAAGCCGCACACCACTCGCAGATTGGAGACGCCGAGCCGGCTCGACGATGTTGGTGCAGATGTCCGGCCCGGGTGTAGATTCATCAACCTTTCTAATGAAAACCCGGATCCCGCCAAACGGAACCCAGAATCCATACTCCATAGAATCAGTGTCAAGCCCCCAGCCGGCATCGTCGATGTAGAGCCGGCCGCAGCGACTCTTGCTCATCCTTCCAACCACGTATCCTTCGAGCCCTGGGAAACAGCCCTTTGAGAACTCAACACCACCAAGCGCTAGCCCCACGGTGGGTGCCCACTGTCGTGGATTTATCACGGCAGATGTCCGGGTGAACGGACTTGGATTCGAGGCCATCGCTAATGGGGTGGACTCAAAGGGGTTGATCGGGACGAAAGACACGGATTTACCCAGGTTCGGCCCCTGAAGTCGAGGTAATAGCCTACGTCCTGCTTGTGTTTGTATTGCTTGTGTATAGATTACAAGGAGCTAGAATCTTGACCTAGTTCTCGATAACCTATCCTCTAAGTCGCCCTAGGTCTGCCTTTATATAGGAGGTCAGGACCACCGGGTCTTTAGAATTTTCTATCCGGGTCTTCTTGTGACTCCGAACCTCTCTCTATCTTCCTATCCAAGTTGTCCTTGAGACGGCTTACACATCCAGGTCTTCTCCATCCGGGCCATCGTGCGGCCCACATCTTGAGTCGTCTATCTTCCTGGGCCACCAGTCTTATGGCTCACCCATGGGCCGGTTTTACAAGTCATCAATATGAACCGGAGCCTCTAAGGCGGGTCATATTGTGGGGTTATATCCCCAACACAAAGGGAATTGAACATGAGGCAGCGAACATGGTTGGACTTGATCAAGGATTATGACCTCAGTGTTCAATACCACCCCCGAAAGGCTAACGTGGTAGCAGATGCCTTAAGCAGAAAGGCTTGTTCCTTGAATGCTATGATTAAGGAAAGGCTACCCACCCTATATGAAGAGCTTGAAAGCTTCGGCTTGGAACTAGTTGCACCTGTATTCCTAGCCAATCTAGAAGCAGGGCCTACCTTGATGGATGATATCAAAGAAGCTCAGAAGGGACACGAGAGCATTGAAGGCATAGAGAGGAATATCAAGGCAGGCAAGGCCCCAGGATTCTTAGTGGATGAACAAGGATTTGTATGGTTTGGGAGTCGCATCTGCGTACCCAACAAAGAGGAGCTCAAGAACTTGATGTTGCAAGAAGCTCATGACACTCCATACTCCATCCATCCTGGAGGAACCAAGATGTACCAAGACCTCAAGGCAAGATTCTGGTGGCATGGCATGAAACGGGAAATAGGCACCTTTGTTGCTAAGTGTGACATATGCCAGAGAGTCAAAGTTGAGCATCAGCGAGCCGCTGGGCTATTGCAACCTCTCAAAGTGCTTGAATGGAAGTGGGACAAAGTCAGGATGGATTTCATCACCGGATTACCAAGGTCGAGCAAAGGACATGATTCTATTTGGGTCATTGTCAATCACCTGACCAAGGTAGCCCATTTCATTCCCGTTAAGACCACCTATGATGGTAACAAGCTAGCCAACCTTTACATCGAGAATATTGTGAGTCTTCACAGAATTCCTAAGGAGATCGTGTCAGACCGAGGCACCTAGTTCACCTCGAGGTTCTGGAAGATGTTTCAAGGATCCATGGGAACCAAGCTCTCCTTCAGCACTGCTTTTCACCCTAGACAGGTGGGCAAATAGAACGAGTAAATCAGGTACTCGAAGATATGCTCCGCGCTTGTGTTTTGGCATATGGAGCCAAGTGGGAAGATTGCCTACCGTTTGGTGAGTTGTCTTAGAACAACAACTACCAGTCAAGTCTTCAGATGGCACCATTTGAGGTGTTGTATGGACGCAAGTGTCGTACTCCCCTTAACTGGTCAGTTACCAGAGAAGGGTTAGTGTTTGGACCGGACATCCTCCGCAAAGCAGAAGAGCAAGTTCAACTCGTCCGAGAGCGCCTTGAGACCACCAAGTCAAGACAGAAGAGTTCCGCCGACTCCCACCGCCGAGAAGTGAACTTCTGTGTTGGTGACCATGTTTACCTCCGAGTCACGCCTCTCAAAGGAACCAAACGTTTCCATGTCAAGGGAAAGCTTGCACCAAGATACATCATCCCCTTCAAGATCACCGCTACGTGAGGAGAAGTTGCCTACCGCCTACCAGCTAGAGCTACCTTTCGAGCTATCATATGTGCACAACGTCTTTCACATGTCACAACTTCGGAAGTGTCTCCAAGTTCCCAACAGCCCCGACCTCTACAAGGACATCGATCATCAAGCCATTGATCTTCAGCCAGACCTCACTTATCGTGAGAGACCAGTTCACATTTTGGATGAAGCCGAGTGCTGCACTCGGAGCTGCACCATCAAGTACTTCAAGGTCCAATGGAGCAACCACGCTGAAGCTGAAGCAACCTGGGAGCGTGAAGACTATCTTAGATCCGAGTTTCGTTTTCTTTTTAGCGCTTAGCCTAGGAATCTCGGGGACGACATTCTTGTAAGGGGGTAGGTCTGTCACACCTAGTGTTTGTATCACTTTGTTATGCTTGGATTTACAAAATTTGGAACCAGTTAAAACTTTTTGAGTGCATGCTTGTTTGAAGTATTGCTTGTTTGATTGTTCTGTTGAGTTTGTCTAGCACTGTTAGGTTCTACTCCTCTCCATATTCACCTTGCTTGAACCAAAATTCTTGCCCAATGATCATGCCATGTGAATAGTACCCAAATTTTTTTACCAAATATTATTTTGACCAAAAAGGATTTATTCAAATTAGGTTTTCAAAAAATCCCGAGTTGAGGTTTGCACTGCAAGTCCTTAAATTGGGTGGATCCTTTTTCCCCAAAGGCTTTATTTCAAACCGACTATATATATGACTTTCCAAAACCACCAAATAATAATATTAAAGATAATTTTACTATTTATTTAAAAGGCTTTTTCTTAAGACCAGAAATGGTTTTTCATAGGGAAAATTTATTTTAATGCTTTGAAAACATTTGAGAAAATTTAGTGAAACTCAGTGGACATATATTTTCCATATATATATGTGTGTTTCAACACATGGTCATGTTCAAAATCATGGGCTAACCCCCTCAAAACCCTTTTTGTCCAAATCAAGCTTTTGAAATATTTCTTTACAAAATATTCTCAATAAATTCCAGGAAAATTCCAGAAAGTCAACATTGTTATGGGTGATGATCTTGCAAAGTTTCATCTCAATCCAAATTGTTTTGATTCATCAAACTATTCCAAAACCCTCCCTGTCCAGGTTCAAATTTGAACAACTTTATATTGTGAAGTTTCTTCCCTTGACCCCAAACTTTGTGGACATGTTCTAATCACCAAATAATGGTGCTACACTAAGTGATGCATAAAGAGGATTAGCTTAGCATGACTAGATCTACGAAAACCAGATTTTGTTGATTTCTAGGGTTTCACAAAGTTACATTGTGAACTTTCTTCAATCAAGCTCAAACTTGGTGATCAGGCCTAAATCTAATCACCATTTTATCCTGTCAATTATTATGGCAAGCAAAGCCCATTTGCTTGCCCTAATCTCCATCAAACACCTTCTGCCAGAATGGTAAAAACCTTGTTTGACCTCCTTCCTCTATTTTTCTTGAGCCTAAATTTTTACCACATTCTCACATTGATGCATTGCACATCCAGTAACCTTATCTGGCCAAGACTCAGTGGATAACCGGGGTAAAACCCACATTTACCTCTCTGGGCAGCAAGAATCTCTCTTCCTCTCCCCTCCCCTCTTATTCTACCATCCTCCCAAGGGCATCCAATGTCATGTTCCCCTAGCCTAGATACCCCTAGATACCCTAGACACCTTTGGCCGTGGCCGGAACACCATTGGCATGCCATACGTGCGCTCTGGAGCATGCTAGCCATCGCCCACTGCATGGCCTCGGCGGCCTCTGGCCTCCCCCTCTTGCCACTTGCCCCCCTTGACATCCGCACCACGGCACCCTGTCGGCCCCCTCCTCCCTCTCCCTTCAATGGATCCGCTCACACGCGTCATTGCCGCCCGGTTCGACCAACCCCGAGCCCCGCACGCATGGGCTCTCCTCTATCTCTCTGTCTTGCTCCCGATCATCGTAGACCAGCCCCAGGAATACCCCAACCTCACCCCGTCTCCTCCCGCGCCTTCTAGCCACGGCCCCAAGCTCGCCGGCGAACTAGCGAATCGGTGGACTCACATCCCGCTTATAAAAGGCATCCCCGAGCCCCCTCTTCCCTCCTCTGGCCCTCTCCTACTCCCATTCGGCCGTCCCAAGCCCCTATTTGAGCACCCCCGAGCACCAGTGCTCGAGATCGAACGAGGCGCCATCGCGGCGGAGCTCCATCGATCTCAGGACATAGGCCTGCTCCGGCGCTCCCGTCACCTCCATCGAACCCGCAGTTAGTTCCTAGCCCATCCCCACCTCTCCTCCGTTCATCTTGAGGCAAGGATCACCGACTCCGACCCCTTCCCAAAGCTCCTCCGCCGCGGGTGTCTGTCGCCGGCGAGCCAGGGCACCTCCGGTCTTCCCTCCACCTCCAGAGGAATGGTGTCTAGACACTGAGCCCATTCTCGCCTCTAGCTTACCTCGTCATGCCTTCCTTCGCCGCCGGTGAGCACCGCCAGTCCTTGGTTAGAGGTGAACGACGACCTGCCAGTGGGGCCAGGTCGTCAGCCCCTCGTCCCGCGGGCGCCCACTTCACTTGGGGCTGATTCGCTCTGGGCCGGCCCAGTTGTAACAAGATCTCGCCCAGGACACAGTGCCCTTTTGTTTTTATTTTTATTTCCTGTCTTCCAAATATTCCACTGGTCAAAATAAAAATCCTATGCCAAATATTTTTCCACCATAAATCTTGAAATATTCTGTAGAATTTTATAATGCCATTTGTGAAATATTTCGAAAATATTTTATGTACAATTTTATTTTGAAACCCTTTTCGCATTTTTAGCCACTGTTAAAAATAGTTTTGAAAACCTTTTTCATACTAAAACCTTAGAAGAATATTTGTAGAATAATTTGTAATATTTATCAGAGTAGGGCAACATTTTAGAAGTAGAGTTTGTGTTCTGTTTTTATTGAGATGCTTATTATTGCCCGTTTATTTTGCGACGATAGATTGCGTTATTGACGAAGGGATTGGGCACGAGGAATTTGAAGATCCCGAAGACTTTGTTGAGCCAGGAAAGCAGCCCCTTGACCATGATAAGAAACCATTTTTATGCATGTCATATAACACTTTCTTTCGATGTGTTGATCATGTTGATATGGTGACGACAATGGTGGGATACCTCCAATACTTTTACCGTTGATTCTTGCATCGTGGATGACCGTACCTCCTTATAAGGGTTGTGCGGGTGGGAGTAGATAGGGTGCTAGTAGATGCTACACAAGTGGGATCGGGATTATGCATGGTGGTGGAAACAAAGTAATGATTTCAAAGACTTTTTGAAAACCTCATCGGGTTGTCACACCCTGTGTTTGTATAACATTGTTGTGTTTGGGTTTATAAAATTTGGAGCCAACTAAAACTTTTTCAAGGTGTTTGTGCTTGTTTGCTATGTTGTTTGCTTGTTTGATGATTGTGTTATATGGCACTACAAGGTTCTATTCCCCTTCAAATTCATCTTCCACATCCTCAAACCTCTTGCCTAATGATCATGCCATGCGAATAGTGCCCAAAACTATTGTTATAAAATTTAGTTTTAACCAAAAAAGATTTATTCAAATAAGGTTTTCAAAACCCCATGAATTGAGGTTTGCACTACAAGTCCTCAAATTAGGTGGACCCTTCTTTCCCAAAAGCTTTATTTCAAACCCACTATATATAAGACTTCCCAAAACCACAAAATATTATTTTTAAAGATTATCTTTAAATTTTATTTAAAGGCTTTTTCTTAAGGCTAGAAATGGTTTTCCATCGGAAAAAATTATTTAAATACTTTGAAAATATTTGGGAAAATTTAGAGAAACTCAGTGGACATATATTTTCCATATATATGAGTTTCAACACAAGGGCATGATCAGATCATAGGCAAAACCCCTCAAAACCCTTTCTGTTCAGATCAAACTTTTGGAATATTTCTATAAGAAATATTCTCAATAAATTCCAGGAAACTTCTAGCAAGTCAACACTATCATGAGTGATGATCTTGCAAAGTTTCATCTCAATCCAAGTTGATTTGGTTCATCAAACCATCCCAAAACCATTCCTGTCCAGAATCAAATTTGAGAAACTTTACATTGTGAAGTGTCTCCCCTTGGCCTCAAACTTTGTGGGCATGCTCTAATGGCCAAATAGTGATGATACACTAAATGGTGCATCAAGGGTAAAATCCTAGCATCAGTGGATCTGCAGAAACCTGATTCTGCATATTTCTAGGGTTTAATAAATCTTCATTGTCAACTTTTTCCTCTTAAGCTAAAACTTAGTGAATCCTCTCATTTCTACCTAGGCTTTGACCCTAGTAAGTATCTCAGTAAGATGGTAACATCTTCTTGCCCAAAACACCACCAAACACCTTCTGGTGATTTAGTAAAACCTCCATTTCCACCTCTTTACCTTTTTCCCTTGCCCACAGCTTTCTACCACAGACTCATATAGATGCTTTTTACCTCCAGTAAGAACACCAAGACCTCAGGTCACCAGGAGGTAGGGTAAAAACCCCATTTTCACCCCAGGACAACATCTTTTTCTACCTCCCTCCCCCTTTTTCTTCCCTCCTAAGGCATCCCGCAACATCCAATGCCCTACCCTATATTGTTAAACCTCCTAGATCCCCCTAGGCATAGTCGGCCACGCAGAAGACGTCATTGGCATGCCGTGGCATGACAAACATGCGCTCTGGAGCGCGCTACAGTGCCGACAGGCACTGTAGCCATCGCCCACTGCATGGCTCCGGTGGCCTTGGGCCTCCCTCGCGCGCCACTTGGTCCCCTTCGACGTCCGCGCCACGCCACGTCACCCTTGTTGGCCCCTCCTCTCTCTCTCTCTCTCCTCCGGCCCCTCTCGCACGTGCCACAGCCGCCCAAACTGGCCAACCGCGGGGCTCGCATGCGCGCGCTCTCCCGCCCCTCTCTCCTCCCCCTCTGGTCGTGGGCAATGCCTAGGAACGCCGCGGACCCCTTCTCTCCCTCCCCCAAGCCCTCCAGCGAGCGCCACGTCCTCGCCGGCAAACGGGTCCACGATGGTCCGCCCCCTCCTTCTATTTAAGACCCGCATCCTCTCTCTCCCCTCCTCTGGCCCCCTCTCATCCTCCATAGACCGCCCCGAGCCCCATTGGAGCCCCCCAAGCACCAGTGCTCGAGATCGACCGTGGCGACGCCGCGGTGGAGCTCCGTTGATATCGGGGCATAGGCCCGCTCTGGCACTCCCCTCTCCTCCTTTGATCCCGCAACTCACCCCTGGATCGTTTCCCCCTCTCCCCCACTCATTTTGAGGCAAGAAACGCCGGCTCTGACCCCCTCCCTAATCCCCTCCGCCGCGGCCATCTCCCCGCCGGTGACTCCGGCCACCTCCGACCACCCTTCCACCTCCAGGAGACCGACAACTCGACCCTGATCCCATCCCTGCTCTCGCCTGCCTCCGTTGTGCCCTACGCTGCTGCCGGTGAGCTCTCCCCCCTTCCTGTCCCAAGGTGGGAGAAGGACCCGATAGGTGGGGCCCACCTGTCAGCCTCTCTTTCCCTCTCCCGCGCCCTCAATCTCTCCCTCGCGGTCGTTGACGGCCAGGCCCTGCGCGTCAGGTTTAAACCTGGTCGCGCGCGAGGCCAGCTGGCTGGCTAGCTGGGCTGGCCCAGCCTCTGGCCGCCTCTGGCCCGGGTCCTAGTGGCCTTTTTCTTTTTTTGTGTGATTTTGCAAAAATCCCATTGAGCCCAAATAAAATCCTATGACAAAACTTTTTGCACCTAAATTTTTAGAATATTCCATAGAATATATTAGTGCCATTTGTAAAAATGTTTGAAAAACTTTTTAGTACTGTATTAATTAAAAAACCCTATTTGGCATTTCCTGCCTCTGATTAATAGTTTTTAAAAATATTTTTCATAGTAAAATATTAAACAAACATTTTTAATATAGTCCTTAGTATTTATCAGAATCGATTAGCATTTTTATTTGTAGCTTGAGTGCTCTGTTTTTTGTGTGTTCATTATTTTTATCGTTATTTTATCGCGACGATAGATTGCTCTGTTGACGAAGAAGTTGGACCCGAAGACTACGAAGACCCCGGAGACTTTGTTGAGCCAGGCAAGCAACTCTTTGACCATGTTAAGAAACTTTTTCATGCATGTCATATAGCACTTGTTGATTCGATGAAATGATCATGATGAGGTGTTCCCCTTCGGTGGGATACCTGCGTTACTTTTACCGTTGAGACTTGCATCATGCATGACCCTACCACCTTATGAGGGTTGTGCGGGTGGGAGTAGTTAGGTTGCTAATAGATGCTACACAAATGGGATGGGACTTATGCATAGTGATGGCAAGAAAAGAATGATTTCAAAGATTTTTTTCGAAAACCCCGTCGGATGCCACTAATGCCCAAGGGAGATGATGATTAGATGGGTGACCACTTGAGAAAGAAGTGGTGTGCCGGGACAAGAGAGTGATGTGGTTTTCGAAAATGGATTGGTGTAATTTGCGACCGTTACTCCAACCTTACATGCGCAACCATGATACCCCTTATGGGACGAGGCTTTTTTGATTACCTTGGTGGGTACTAGCAAGGAGCCTGCATTACTAGTGGCGGGAGTGGCGTGGTCACTCTCGATACGGGGTCATACCGGTATGTATGATCATGTGCTGTCTTCACAGGCATCGGGCACACTGTTGGTCCTCTCAAGGATGGTACAATTAGAGGCGAGGCTCGTGTAATGTATATCATGAGGGCTGGGTACCAATCGAGTGGACTCTTTGTTTAGTATCGCTGGGGAAAGGCATTGTTTGGGTGCTTACCTCGGGTATGTTATATACCACGAGTCGTGGACGACATGGAAGTTCCCTGAGTCTTGTGGGTAAAGTGTGCAAACCTCTATAGAGTGTAAAACTATTCGAATAGTCGTGTCCATGGTCAAGGACAGTTGGATGACCGCTCTTGTGCTACATCCAAGTGTTTTCACAAACTGATGTGTGTGTGAGTGTTGGAGACAAAGATGGTACTTGAGCTAAGTCCGATGACTAGCTTGGAAAGTGATCTAAGTCTGATGACTTTGTATGATGAATGAACACGAGGTGTTCAATCCCCAGCTTATGATGATATCGGTAACTGTTTCATATGGATATCTGCTAATTGTTGATGCATGCTCACTAGTTACTTGATCATGACATTTGCATTCAAATTAGCTTTCCACAAAATCACCTACTCAGTGCTATATCATGCATCATTGCTACCTTGATCCACAACTTGGCTTTCTTGCGAGTACATTCAAAGTACTCATTGGCTTGTCACTGGTTATTTAATTGGCCAGGCATGGAAGAACAGGAGTATGTTGAAGAGTTTGTTGGAGACAAACATGCGAACTAGGACGCTTCCTGGTCGGAATGCCTATAGGTCAAGGTAGATGGCATGGGTTCACACTTTCGATCAAGATTTCCGCTGCTTGTTCTATTTTAAGTGTTTGGCCCGTGTGGCCCTATCTATGTAAGACTTGACCTTCATGGTCTTTATTTGTGTAAGATGTTAAGTGTGGATGTAAGACTCTTGTTATTCAGCTTCTGTGTGTTTAATGAGCATTGATCTCTAGGATCACTATACACGTGCATTCGATGATCATGACTTATGAGTCGGGGTCCCCACACAAGTGCTACTAATGCCCGAGGGAGATGATGATGAGTTGGGTAACCACTTGAGAAAGAACTGGTGTATCGGAACAAGTTGAGGGTGTGTTTTCGAAAACAGAGAGTTTTAAGATTAGCTGACCGTCCCAACCTTACATGCACAACCACGATACCCCTTATGGGACAGAGCTTTGTTGATTAATTTGGTGGGTACTAGCATGGAGCCCTCATTACTAGTGGCAGGAGTGGCGTGGTCACTCTCGATATGGGGTCGTGACGGTATGGACGATCATGCGATGTCTTCACAGGTACCGGGCACACCGTTGGTCCCTGCATGGATTCTACGTGTGATGTACCGCATGTGTGCTGTGTACCAATCGAGTGGACTCTTTGTTTAGTATCTCTAGGGGAAAGGCATTGTTCGGGTGCTTACCTTGGGTACGTTAAATACCGCGAGTCCTGGATGACACGGAAGTTCCCCGAGTCTTGTGGGTAAAGTGTGCAACCTCTGCAGAGTGTAAAACTATTTGAATAGCCGTGTCCATGGTCGTGGACAGTTGGAGGTCTTACTTAAACTGCATCCGATGTTTTACATAAACTTGGTGTGTGTGTGTGGATGACACGGAGATGATACTTGAGATAAGTCAGATGGCTTGACTTGATGATTGAACATGAGATGTTCAATCCCTTCAGTATGATGATATCTGGAACTTGTTCATACGGATATCGGCCAACTATTGATGCATGCTTACATAAGTTACTTGATCATGTCTTTGCATCCAAAATTAGCTTTCCGCAAACTGCCTACTTAGTGCTTTATCATGCATTGTTATTGCCTTGTTCCAACATGGGTTGCTTGCGAGTACATTCAAAGTACTCATTGCCTTGCCACTGGTTATTTATTTTGCCAGGCATGGAAGAACAGGAGTACGGTGAAGTGTTTGTTGGTGACGAACATGCGAACTAGGACGCTTCCCTGTCAGAATGCATGCCGGTTTAAGGCAGATGGCATGGGTTCACGCTTTCGACCAAGATTTCCGTTGTTTGTTATGATTAAATGCTTGTCCCTTGCGGCCCAATCTATGTAAGATATGACCTTCATGGTCCTTATTTGTGTAAGACGCTAAATGTGGATGTAAGACTCTTGTTGTTCAGCTTCTGTGTGTTTAGTGAGCATTGATCTTCGGGATCACTGTACACGTGCATTTGGTGATCATGACTTATGAGTCGGGGTCCCCACATCGCCGCCCCTCTGTCATGAACCCTAAGCCTCGACTTCCAAGTCTTCGACAATATGGCCTAGCATGACCGTGAGTCTTCGAGTTGGAAATATTCAGGCTAAACAACACTTTCTCCGACAGCAATCCATACAAGAATGCAAAGATACAGTCTGACCGGTTCTGGAGTGCTCCACAACGTCAATACTACATGTGTGTGCTCTATGGACAGAACAAGTTCTTTCCCCACAAGCATATCAGCTTTGAAGCTATGAAAGGTCTTCCCTAGTTTGACCAAGCACTGGGTTGTCTTTGAGATGTGGGTTTGCTGACCTTCTGCACAGATCATGAAGACTGGAATGAAGAACTCATCCTCTAGTTCTATGCAACCCTTCACATCTCTGTCTTTGGTCATGATTTGAACACCTGGCCGATGGAATTCTTGATAAGGGATGAACACATCATGACTTCACCACTGGATTTCTTTCCTGCAACACCTCTTGCTACCTCTGGTTAAGACTTGGATCCTCGCTCGGAAGCTTATGCAGCCGCAACTCGAAGCCTATTCCATATGCGAGAACCCAACATGACTGAGATGCTGACACTGATGCAGCCCTTGGCTCAAGACGCGGAATTTCCCACTTCATTCTTTGTGGATGATCTTTAGTACCTGCCCAGGACAATTTATCACATTCTTTGGCACACCATTTGTCCAATCAAAGGGCACAATTCCTCATGCAAGATTGAAGGACCTCTGAAGACTTTGCTCCACAACATTGTATATGGCATCAGGTTCAATCTTCAAGACATGTTCCTTCGTAACCTTGCTGCAAATGGCTTCAATGTCCTCGAGTCGAAGATTTATGCTCCTTGGATCATGCGCTTCGTAAGGTACAAAACCAACACCAGGTTTCTTCTCTCTCCTCGCAACCATGGCATTTATCTTGCAGATATTGAAGTTGTGCCAACAGACTTGTATCCATCCAAGAGAAAGAACCCAATTGTTGAAGCCGCAAGTGGCACTGCTGATGTTGAAGGCCTTCTCATTCCTTCTGATCCATCAAGAGCGAGACTGATTGGTGCTCCTCGCCAACCAAGGTATGCTGCAACAAACACTGAAGCCACTGATAGCACTGTGCTTCGTCAACGCGCACCCTAGAGAGAGCGTGCACTCACTGATCGTGAACTTCTAGTTTCATTGATCCAGAAGCAAGATAGGCATCATGAGTGGACTCGATGCCAGATGCACTCAGTTGTGCAAGATCTCAACCATGTTTGCAACTTTGCTACCAAAAAATGCCTTTCGTTGCTTATGAAACCAGTCGTCGCTCATGCAGGACTCTGACTATGCTAGCACCTGAGCATGAGCTTCGTGAAGATGGATTTCACCCTCGCTAGAAATTTGGCGCACCACCTCCGAGGGCGGAGAAGTGGTACCAGACCCAGTCTCTCGAAGACAGTGACTACTCCTCGAGACTCCTTCTGTCAATGTGAGGCTTGCAGATGAAGCTGATGATGCAACTTCCTTGCCTCCCTCGACTCGGCGTCGTGGCACTACACCAAGCTCCTCTGCACCAGCCCTCCAGACCCCGCTGCACCATCTTCATCAATACCTGATGGGTATGCATAGCTCTCAATGTCTTCAGACCTTTTTGGTCATTCGATGACAAAAGGGGGAGAAGCATTGGGTGATAGTCTTCAAATGGGTCTACTTATAAGCACTGGGTGTTATTTTTTTCTAAGTTTACAACTCTCGTTTCTGAACATTTGCTGTTTTGGGTTGTAAAACTTAAGTCCTGTTGGACATCTGCACTTTATATTTACCATACTCTTTGGCGCTTCTTCAAGTTATTTTATGCGCCCGAAGCCATTCTGCAAACGCCCACTTTTCATTGTGCATTTCATTATCTTCGGTATATCTGTTAAATGCATAGTGATTGGATTACAAGATATAGGGGGAGTTCTCCACCAACTACAACCTACCATGTGCATTTGCATTAAAAGCAAAATATTAATATGCACATCTTCAAAGGGAGCTCTCTATATCTTGCAATCAAAATCATCAAAACCTTATCTTCACATATTTTATCCCCATTGAAAACTTCAACCAGTTTGTCATCAATCACAAAAAAGGGGGAGATTATAAGTGCATCTAGTGCCACTCTTGTTTGGTTTTGGAGTATTGAATACAAACGTGGTTGAAGGACTAATGTGTTTGTGAGAGTTCATAGGTTAACACAGAGAGAAGTACCTGGAGTTTCGGCTGAGGCATCAAAGACGACCCCCAAAAATGTCCAAAGACATTGGTGACGACTGAAGCCATTGGTGGTGGATGAAGGCAGTCGTTCAAAGACAATGAAACACGAAGATGAAGTGTTTTGGTAGTTTTGTTTCTTATTTCCTAGGTCATAGGAATCACCGTACTATTAAGTGGGGTCGATGTGATCAAAGTCAGATGCTGACGTGATGCTCAACCCATACCTATGTCTTCGAGCGAAGACATTGAGAGGAAAACTCTTCTACAGCTGGTTGCGTTAGCTTTACTTGTAGCCCAAGTAAAGCTTCCACATGCGTTCAAAATCCGACCGTTGTGACATGTGTCGGTTAGCCATTGACCCAGGGTCATTTCGGTCATATCAGGTCGGGTTGCCACTAGCTATAAATAGCCTACCCCCTCCATCATGAGAAGGTGGCTGCTTAGAGAGAGATACGGCTATTGTTGTTTTGGAGCAACCCTCCTCGAAGACTTTGAGAGATACATATCCTGCGAGGATACACCTAAACACCTAGAGCTAGAGTGTTTGAGCATCACCGAAGTCATTCTGATCTGAGTGAACTGAAGACCTATTACACTTGAAGACTATGATCTTCTAGACGGTTAGGCCTCTGGGTCTAGAGCGTCCAAGAGTCATTGTGGACTGCCGAGTGACCAAGTTTATATGGGTTTTAGAAGTCTCCCCTGAAGACTTACCTGAGTGACTGGGCGCTCTCTAAGTGACTTCGGCTCAAGGGGAATAAGGTGAAGACGAGGTCTTCTTAGTTCAATCTCAGCCTCCCTAACTAGACGTACAATTATCGCAACAACTGGAATTAGTCCAAAAAATCCCGTGCCTTTGTCAAGCAACTGGTTCTATCCTTCACTCTCTTACATTACTACTCTGAACTATGAAGTTATTGCTTGAACATTGCGTGAAGACTTTATCCGAAGACATTCATATCAACTCTTTATCTTCATACCAACTAAGTTTGTCTTTGACTCATCCTAGTATTCATGATGATTATGCTTAGCTTGCTTGAATGTCTTCACTACATTGCATGCCTTACCTAGATCCTTGATTGTATCCCACCTGATCCTGTTTACATTTCCGCATTATTCGAATACATTCATTGTTTTGAGGCCTTCCATAAAAAATGCCTATTCACCCTGCTCTAGTCGATAACTAGCACTTTCACGAACCATTGTTGTGTGGTTTTCACAACCATTGTTGGGTGTGGGAACATACAAGTACATACCGAGAGCATCTTCAATGCGGATCCTCAGACGGACCACATCAAATGTTCTGGAAGATATGGCTGGGAACCGACCATCATGTATCCCTCAAATGTCCCCCCCCATTTCAAATGGAGCAAACATGAATTTTACCGAAATTTAACTAGTATGACATTTTACATGCATATTTGATTAAGCTTATCAAGTTCAAGCCAAACGACTCAAAATTCATCTAAACTAAAATCTACCCTAATTACTAGAGCACGATCTCGTACGCATGGCCCCTAAGGCCACCAACACCGCCGCCACCTCCATCGTCATCACAATAGTGGAGGGGCGGTGTGAATGCAAATGGTTATTGATATTGGAGAGGGTTTTGGGGGTGAATCCAGGGTGTCAGAGTCCAACATGGCCGACACCCTAATTCCTAGAAATCTCCTCCCCAATTGGGGCTGGGCTAGCGGATTTTCGATGTTTTCGACCTGTCTGAACCCATTTGGTAACCATGTTGGAGGTTAAAAGCTATGAGCTAGTTGGTCTGGAAATTTTGAGCCGATTTGAGAATCAATATTGGAGCTGCATTGAGAGAAAGGGATGGAAAGAGAGAAAGAGAGAGAGAGAGAGAGAGTAACATTATTTTAATAGGTTACTACATAAGCATTTTAATGATACATATGGTAATGGTAGAGTGAGTAAAAGGTAACTAATGCCCTATATTAGAACATCTTTAGCCTTCTCCTAAAATTTAATACTCAAACTTTAATTCCTCAAAAATTGAGGGCTTAAAAACTAAATACACCTAGCCCTTTCCCTAAATATTAATCCCCTAAACAATTTATTTTAAAATTTCACACAAACATTTCAAAGAAATGCACCACCTAAACAATTCAACAACAAACATAATGTTGTGACTTGATACACAACATGAGGGAGCTCAGCGTGCTCCCCTTGTTTGGTTCGGTGAGGGGTGAAGAGATGAACGAATCCCACCACTACGAGTCAGGCTTATTTTACGCATGTTCGAGATGCTGTGAGACGTAATACCCTACGTCCTGCTTATGTGTTGATAGATGTGATAAATAATGGCTACAAGGTATAGTTTCCGTTGTCGGTGCTTGATGGGACTAGGGAGCACACTACCATATATGGGTGTTCTTCCTTGTGACGATGTAACCTTCATTTGGGGTTCAAACTTTTCTAGGACCCCACCCTGATCTGGGTAGCTCATGCCTCCTTTTATAGTAGTAAGGGGTTGCCACAGTAAATACAATCATTAAAAAAAGGTGATTGTATGGTAGAACTACCAATACTGTAAATGGAACATGCACATGGCAACGAGGTGTGTTGCTGGGGTCAAACACATGTCCCATCAGGCGCCTTTGTTGACTTTGTATCTACCACTATTGCATGGTCCGACAAGTGTCCTGCATGTGTTGGAAAGCATGCAAACCGCCAGCTAGCCTACAACTTAGCTTCCAAGAGAGACCGTGCATGAAGACATGAATATTTTTGGTGTGGTTCTGATAGGTGGTGCGACCGTGTACGTCCATGTTGATGGAGACTTCAACCCATAGAGGCTAACTACTACGCGAGTCTATAGACGACTCCACCCATGAAGGTTCCACGGAGAAGCAACCTTATCTATGACATCATGGGTTACGTGCACGAAGGACTAACCACACTCGAGGTTGATCTTCACGAATTAGGTGATCTCCTTGCCCTTACAAACTTCTTGGTTCAACTCCACGTGATTTGGAGGCTCCCAAGCGACACCTAACCAATCTAGGAGACACCACTCTCCCAAAGGTAATAGATGGTGTATGGATAATGAACTCCTTTCTCTTGTGCTTCAAAAGATAGTCTCCTCAATGCTCAATCACTCTCTCACACAATTTGTCTTGGTAGAATAGGATGATTGGGTCGAAAGAAACTCGGGGAGGCTAGAAATCATGATTCATATGGTTGGATTGGAATATCTTGATCTCAACACATGAGTAGGTGGTTCTCTCTCATAAAATGAATGGTAGAAGTGTGAAAATGTTCTTAGAGATCTCTCCACAAAAGAGAGGGGGTGGGGTGGTATTTATAGCTATCTCCAAAAATCCAACTGTTACAACATTATTGCCCAACTCGGTTTGAACAAAGTAAAAAAGCGGTTCCACCAACTAGTGCAAAATGTCCTAACTTTTGTGTTCACTATGAGACCAAACCATAATGACTCGGTGAGACTGATTCGGTTGTCCTTGAGCAGGTCCAAACTTCGGTGGGACCAAAAAGTAAAACTCGGAAATTCCAAATTTAATCAATTAGATATCAGTAACTTGGCAACTGCTTTTTGGCTTTACTGAAGCGAATCTGGGTGGTACTGAGGTACTAGGGTTTGACTTGGGTTTTGTCTAAGGAAAACTCGGTGGGACCGATATGGAATTGTTGATGTCACCGAATTTGGTAGTTTGGGTTTTGGACAAAATATCTTTGTGAGATATTGGCTCGGGGTTTTGGTGGCATATCTCTAACACTTTGAGCAACCGAATCATTATCAATACCTCATCTCCTAATAGTATTGGCTTTCCTATGGACTCAATTGTGATTTCTCACATGAAATAAAATGTAGAGTCTTGAATCTTGAAGCTTTTGCCAATGATATTCCTTTCCATCTTTGGGATCCTTCTCACAATTCCCAGCCGCTCCGCTCTTTGGACTTCTACTGAAATCTACTAGATAAAACCATTAGTCCAAGAGACAATGTATGTTGTCATTAATCAGAAAAACCACCAAGGGGCATTTGCGCTTTCAATCTCCCCCTTTTGGCAATTTAGACAACATACAATCAAAGCTTCAATTTGAAATATGTAGCTTTATATCTGATAGCTTTGAAAGATATATGACTAAAACAAGCTCCCCCTATATGTGTGCAGTCCTTCAAGGATAGTTGATTTTGGAATGCATGAGCACACATATAAGAGAATACATACCAAGTCATATTTACCTTGGCTACATGCATCAATTAGAAATGTGAATGAAGTTATTTCATGTTCATAGGTCTCTCTTGCGAATAATATGTGCAATAAACATGAGATCATTCTAAGCATGAATAGGATGCATATACTTACCTTGAAACACATGGCATTCTAAGTAGAGAGAACATACTTGAGAAAATGAGGTTAGATAACACAAGAATGTTTTTTTCATATAAATGCTAATAAGTTTCAAGAAAACCAAGATTTGGAGGACATGTAAAAGAATTTGTATCCTTTTAAGATTGACATGTCTCCAAAGAGTAGTAATAGGATTTTCTCCCCCGATGTTAGGTTTTTTTCTTCCTACCCTCCCCTAAATCTTAGCATGTAGATATCAGGAGTAGGTAGGGTGATAAAAAGGTCTAAAGCACATAGAATGATTAAAAGTCAAATCTAAATCACTTAAGCTCTTTCCTTCTAATATGTTTCCTCTCTCCTCGTTAAGCTTTTGATATCCCCCCTTAAAATTTCTCCACCTTTTGAGTGTTTAAGCATTAGCTTTGATATTTATACCCCTTTGGCATAAATTTCCAAAAAGGTTTAGAGGGTAAGTGATCCTATACACAGGGTCATGGAGCATGGGCTTGAAAACATGTTAATATTTTGTCAAGGAATTCTTGCAAATAATTCTGGCAATAGCAAGTTTCGTAGACTCCGAGGCAATTTCGATTTGTAGAACCAAAAAGGATGTTGAGGATATGAGGAAATTCGATGGGACCGAAGTGACTCATGTTGGTTGGACCGATGAAACACTATGAAGTATTACTGCCATATTGGTGACACCGATTTTTCTTAGTCAAAGATTCCGAGTTGCAAACATAAAGTTCGCAAAAACATTCTTGGCCAATATTGTCGAAGTGAAGTTTTAGAAAAAACTTGAATGGATTTGCAAGGAATTTTCAATAAGATTTGCAATGAATTTCCAGTAAGATCTGAAATGAATTTTCAATAAGATCTGCAATGAAATTTCAAATAGAAGGAAATTGAATGGTAGCAATAAAGCATGCACAAAAAGATTAACCACTCAAGATCCTTCATCTAGATGATGGTCGGTGACTAGGTCACCTATGGTAGAGTATATTAACTTATGAGCCAGGTGAAAACACTTGATCATAGGTCATACTCATTTTTAAGCTCAAAATGGTGTTACCATTTTTTGTTTAAGCATCTTGATCTTTTCATGTACCTAGAGGTGCTTTGACTCATGACTTGGAGTAAAGCTTCTTTAAGGATATGATTACATACCTTTGAGTAATGTTGATGCCGAGAGAACGTAGGTGGACTTGTTGTGGATGCGCAAGAGCTGGAGTTTGGAACAATCCTTCTTTCTTTGAAGTAGGTCCTCCTACATGGGTTAGTCATGCAAGGAATAACATCATAAATCAAAATGACAAGAGTGAAGTTTTGCATCAAATGTTTGTCAAGGATATAGTTTGTAGTGTATTATTGCTTCATCATGAAGAATGGTAGAAGATACTTGGTCATGACAAGATTGCTCATAGTTTGAGTTGATGGAATATTGTGGAGTGTAGTCCATGCAAGTGCCAATACAAGGATAGATGCAATACAAGGGAGCATACTTTTCCAAGATGTGGGATAATATAAATTCAATAGTATCAAGGAATAGTCATGTAATCTCATGCCCTTGCATGTATATTATGATCCACAATTATAGGGGATCAATTGTAGTCCTTTTGATAAGTAAGAGTGTCGAACCCAGTGAGGAGCAGAAGAATTGACAAGAGGTTTTCAGTAAGGTATTCTCCGCAAGTGTTTTAAGTAACAATGATAGATAATTTTGTATCAAGATAATTGTGGGATCGATAGAAGAGATGTCTAGAGGGGGAGTGGTGAATAGACTACTTGACAAATTAAAAACCTAACCTTTTCCCAAGTTAATTGGTTGGCAGATAGGTGGCGCTATCGTACATCCACATTTATGGAGACTTCAACCCACAGAGGGTAATGGTTGCGAGAGTCCATGGAAGGATCCACCCACGAAGGGTTCCACGAAGAAGCAACCTTATCTATACCATGATTGCCTACGTCCACAGAGGACTAGCCTAACTTGGGGTAGATCTTCACAAAGTAGGCGATCTCCTTTCCCTTACAAACTTCTTGGTTCAACTCCACAATCATGAAGAAGGAGGATCCCAAGCGACACCTAACCAATCTAGGAGGCACCACCCTCCAAAAGGTAATAGATGCGGTAACAATGATGAAATCCTTGCTCTTGTGTTTCAAATGATAGTCTCCTCAACACTCAATCACCCTCTCATAGATTTTGCCTGGGTAGAAGAGATTGATTGGGCGGAAATCAACTTGGGGAGGCTAGAAATCAAGATCCATATGGTTGGAGTGGATGATCTTGACCTCAACACAATGGTAGGTGGTTCTCTCTTAGAATATTGGATATGGGAAGTGTGGGTCTGTTCTGAGTGCTCCTCTCTTGAGTGGGATGTGGTGGAGGGGTATATATAGGCATCTCCAAAAATCCAACCGTTACAAAATTATTGCCCAACTCGGTGAAACCGAAGTGAAAACTATGTTGCACCGACTATTGCAAAATGTGGCAACTTTAGTGTTTTTGGTGAGACCAATATAGGATTTTCGGCGGTACCGATATGAGTGGCAAAGGGAAGTTGCACAACTCTGTGAGACCAATTCACAATTCTAGGAATTTCCGATTCTTGTAAATGAGTAAACAGGAAGTTGGTTACTGAACTCGATTGCATTGATATGGAGAACTTGGTAGTACCGAGATGTGGGTTTGTAATAGGCTTTGTCTAGGGTTTTGACTTAGTAGGACCGAATGGGAAATGTTGGTCTTACCGATTTTGAGTGGTAGGGTTTAGGACAAAAATAATTGTGGGACTTTGCGAGTGATTTTGGTGGCTAACACTTGATCATTTTGAGCATCATATTCACCATCATTACCACACCCACTTTTAATAGCATTGCCTTTCCTATGGACTCAAAGTGATTTCTCACAAAGTAAAATGTAGAGTCTCCATGCTTGTAGCTTGGCCAATCCTATTCCTTCCTTTCCTTGGGGAGGTCCTCCACAAATGACCTTTTAGCCAACCCTCTCTATGGACTATTACCTAAAATAAACTAGGTAAAACTATTAGTCCAAGAGAAAATGTATGTTGTCATGAATTATCAAAACCACCAAGGGAGCATATGTGCTTACAATATCCCCCCTTTTGGTAATTGATGACAACATACAATCAAAGCTACAAATTAAGATATGCAAAGATATAATGAAGACTTTGAGAGACACATGACTAAGATATGCTTCCCCTAAATGTGTGCAATCACTTTAAAGGGTAGTTGCTTTGGAATGCATGGGCACATACATAATAGAAAGGATATGATGAGCCATGTGTATCTTGGCTATATGCATCAAATATATGTGAATGAGATGTATCCATGTTCAAGACTTCACTCTTGCAAACAATGTGCAAGAAGCAAGCGATCATCTTGACCAAGGATATGATGCTTATACTTACCTTGAAGTTCTTGAGCATTCTAGTAGTAGAAACACACTTGAGAAAACAATGTTAGGAAACACAATAGTATTCTACTCATTCAAATGCAAAAGAGTTCTAAAATGCTAAGATATGGAAGCCATATAAAGATAATGTTTCTGAAGATTGATATGTTTCCAAAGACATTTAGAGCTTTCTCCCCTGAGTATGAAATTGTAGTTCTTCCTCTCCCCTTAAATCTTAGCATGTAGATATTGCGATTAGGTAGGGTGAGACAAGTCTAACATGAGAAGGAAAATAGAATAAAAACATATTCTTTCTCGTTTAAATGATAGGATAAGTTTTTATATACTCTCTCCCCCTTAAGTAGTGTTTCTCTACTTTGGGTAAACATGATATCTCTCCCCTATGGATAGGCATAGACTTTGATATCCCCCCCTTGTATACAAGCATAAGCTTTGATATTCTCGCCCTGTATACAAGATGCTTTGATACCCCCCCTTAATTTTATATATCCCCCTTTGGTGTATCTCCCCCTTTGCATTGAAGCTTTGGTATTCCCCCCTTTGGCATTAATTTCCAAAAAGGTTCATACACAAGATCAGATAAATGGATCATTGAGAGTAGGGATCCTAGAGAACAAGGGTCATTAAAAGTAGGGTTCATAGAAGATAAGGATCATCGAGATCATTTGAGACTAAGGTATCATTGAGTACAATTTCTCCCCCTTTCACTTATCTGAAAGCTTTTAAGATTTCTCCCCCTTTATCATAGGGATCCTTGAAGAAATTGGAATTTTTTCAAATTTTGACATAGTTCACAGAAAATAGCAAAAATCGGTAGCTCCGAGGTGAGATGGGTCGGTGAAACCAAAGTGTGGTCCTGAAGTCTATCTATAATATCAGTGACACTGAGAATCTTGAGTCGGAGGCTCCGAGGTGGTAAATAGAAACTTGGCAATGTTTGTTAAAGGCAACTTTGAGAAAGTCTCAAACAATTCGAGAAAAATTTCAATGAATTTTTCAGAAAGATTTGCAAGGAATTTTCAGAAAAGGTTAAAAAAGAAATTCAAGGAATTTTCAACTAGATGAGGATTGAGTGGTTCCAAGAAAGCATGCAAATATAAGATGAACCAATCATGAAACTACATCTAGATGATGGTCGATGACTAGGTCACCTATATTAGAGTATATTGACTTAGGAGCCAATCAAGAATCCTTGATCATAGGTCACACTCATCATTAAGCTCAAAATGGGATTACCATTTTTGAATTAAGCATTTTAGTGTGTTCATATCACTTGAGTTGCTTTATCTCATGACTTGGAGTAAATCCTTTTCAAGGATATGAGCACAAACCTTTGGGTGATGTTGATGACGTAGCATGTAGGAGAACTTGTTGTGGATGCTCAATCTTGATTAAGATCATCTTGAATTGAGAACTATCCTTGATCCTTTTGGGTTCTATTTTCACATACATGGGTTAGTCATTCAAGGAAGAACATGATATATCTAAATGACATGATACCAATTGTGAATGATCAATTATGATCTTATCAAATACATGTCAAGGATATGTTTTGTGTTGTGTTGTTCCTTCCATCATCAAATAAGGGTTGTGGATACTTAGATATGACAAGATTGCTCATAATATGAGTTGTTAGCAATCTTGTGGAGTGTAGTTCTTCCAAGTACCTATAAAAGTTTAGTTGTAATACAAGGGAGCATATATTTCCAAGATATAAGATAGTATGTCAAAGGTATCAAGGAGTAGTCATGTAAGCTCATGCCTTTGCATGCAACCGAGCGAGTCTTGCTCAAGTTTGAGGCATCAATGATGTTCAACTCATTCCTCAAATGAAAACACACATTCTTATCAAGTGTCTTAGTAAACATATCGGCCAATTGTTTGTTAGTACAAACATGTTTGAGATTGATATCTCCTTTGGAGACATAATCACGAATGAAATGATATCGAACTTGAATGTGCTTTGTTCAAGAGTGTTGCACGGGAATATGAGCAATTTTGATTGCACTCTCATCTATTATACATAAAAAGTAATTTACAGGTTCACCAGATAAAAGAGAATTATGGTAGAAAATCCCACGTAAATCAGTTAAAACTGCCGGTAGATTTTATAGATCAACAGTCTACACCCAATGAATCTTAACGAAAGAAATTACCCACCTTTGCCATTACATAGAAAACTGTCTCTTGGTTAGTTCCTAATTAATTGCCCGGCCGGCGGCCGTGAAAGGGTCTAGTCAAGAAAGGATGGATCTACCCTGTGCTTCGTGCAATATCATATTATTACTTGCCGGCTGTGAAATATGTTGTTCATCTATGCATCTCTCACAATCCCTATTTAATTGTCTGGCCATGACCAGTCTGAATGGAAAAGAAGAATCGGGTTGTCGAAATCTCCATGAACAACCGACTTGCAGATATGTTCCCATCTAAAAAGATGAACGGATGGCGGCGAGTACTAGATGGCTGCAGTTCCATGAGCTTCTTATAGGTATTTCTTAGGTATACATGTACGTGTGCCAGCTGCATCCTGTGCTTCCTTCCCTATAGATGCACGTAAAGGTAATGGCAAACTGTAGGTTTGGTGTACGGACATGCTAAGCAAGCTAGAGTATTTTATATACATCTATTCTTTGTAAGTAGAAGTATTTACTTTGATTGGTTTACTCTTTTTTGCTTCAATACGTAGTGCCTGGCAAGTTACCACATCTGTTAGAAGTACGACTTCATACTACGATTGGCTTTAAGGGTTGTATCGCCGATTTATCGTATATGGCGAAGCACACCATTCTTCATACATGCATACTTTATTGTATTGTAATACGAAGGAGAATTGACTATATGAAAAATCATTACAAGTATAAACTCAATCAAGCTTTCCACATGCACAAAAATATATATTTCATATGTGGATACATATATGTGTTGCCATGGTCAGAATCCCTACTTTTTAAAGATAAATATTTAAAATCACATCACTAATAATCTAAAAAATGCATCTCCTCTATCCGATCGTATGTTACTATATGTGGCATGAATATCACATGTTTGCTAATAGAACAATGTGCATAGATTTGATGTTTGTCACTGAGAAAAAAATGAATATTTCCATGTGAGCATCTTAGTGTAAATGTGGTAAAAATTAATCCGTGAATAAATTCTACAACTGTTATGTGATCTAAAATAGGAAGACCGATGATGCAGTTGGGCATATATATAAGCTCATTTTTAACAAAAACAAATTAAGACCAAACTTAGTTATATTTTTCTGGCCAAAAGAACAACAAATTAGACATGCACCAAAATTTTCATCTTTGACTCTGTCGACCATAATGCTAATGCAACTGTGACAATTACAATGTTATTATTTTTGCCTATACTTGTAATTTGTACAAGCCCAATAAGTTGTAAAAAAATCGAATTCATTAGGTGCAGTCAGTATAATTTTTTTACAGCGAAAACATCTCTTATCCTGCATACTTATACCATGATTCTGTTATAGGCTCATTATATATACATATCCACGAATCTGGATTATGCACAACTTCTGTTTGCAGTAGAAATGTGTCCCGAAAAGTTTTAGGCAGTGCCTAAATAAATCAATAGAAACTGAATATATGTTTGTGCATGTACCATAATGAATTACGTCTTTCAATAGAAACTGAATATATGTTTGTGCATGTACCATAATGAATTACGTCTTTTCCGGTAAACATAATTTACATCGGCATACATGAAAGAAAAGTATTCCATAGGAATCATCATGAGAAAGATGTATTGTTTTCAGTTTCCCCAATCCTTACACACGTATGTACGTTTCCTTGCCAAACTGTACCTTCTTGTAGAATCGTCCACCAATGCAAAGAGTGTAGGCTATTTGGTTGCTATTTTAGTTTTATGTGATTATGATGTTCGTCTTTTCCAGGGATGTGATTATGACTGTATGTTCTAGCACTCTAGGCATATATCAAGTTATGCATGCTTGCCCACTTGAATAAGTATACACACGTGCAATATGCATGGTCGTCCTTGATGTCGGCATCAACAGCATGATCGATTGGTTCCGTAGTTGAATACAATATAGCTCTACCATACTCAATGCAACCAAGGTTGAGTTCCTCTCGCGATCGTTCAATATTCATGTAAGACGATTATCTTGAGGTAGTTATTTTTACAGCTTTTCAGACTAAACACATGTGTCATTCTCCAATATGCCCTAATGCTACTCCTACTTGGCCAAGAATAAAACTGAATTATGAGGTGTTTCCTCGCTGGTGAGGGGACTTTGCATCTGTAGCTTTACACGCTCAGGACGGCCACATTATCCAGGGCGCCGAGCCGCCGATGTATTTGATGTCCAAAGTACGAGAGTGAAACGACAGAATGGAAGCACATACACAATCATTGGTGCATATGTTTCGTGCTTTTTTGTTAAGATCCATACTTGAATAACTATGTGAGTAGTTCTACCAATAAAATAAACATACATTGTGCTTTGTAACGCTTCCGTTTGTACCACATAGACATCATATTAAACTTACACTAGAAAAGAGTTATTTTGTTTATTACGTGAGAATATGGTCATTAGGTTCGCCATGAAAAACATTTCAACAATATCCAAATTTATTTATTTTGGCAACGTAGTGAGAGTTGCGAACTTGGTTCGGAGAATGTATCAGACAATCCAACCCCCGGGTCAAGTCTCCATCGGTACAAGTTCTTATGTGTATTATTTTTCTTTGAAAAATAAATTTAGTGATTATGCTCAGGCAAAAATTAAAACATCTCTTACCAGATAAATAGAGTATTCATTTTCCCTTTTTGGTTACATTGCATTGACTTCTATGTTTGCAACAAATTTGAATTGGTGTGCTTACCGCTGACATGGTTAAGTTCATACTTGCATATGTTAATGATCTAAAAGATGGTAGATAGTATTACATGTGTTTAAAGGTGGGCATGCTGCCGACACTAATAGACACAACATTCAAATAATAACTGTCACCAAATCCCACTTAAATATTGCCACTATCGTATGTACACATCAGATATATACAGAAAAGTGAAGCAAGTATCGAATTGGTCATTTAATGTCAATGGAATAATTTTTGACATGAATAAAATATTCTTTTAAACTGGACATGGTAAGCAATCACCAACTTACTTTACATTGTTTTTGTTCATCTACAAGTGACATATATCCAAGGCAAACTATACACAAAGATGTGGCTAGATCTCCATTTTAGTGTCATTTTTAAAAAACTTGAAGTCAGACTTCTCTGACTTTGAATATCGATATAAATATATTACCAAAATTGTTCAAAATAAAAAACGTATGTTGAAAAATATTTCTTTGTTTCATTAACCTTTAGTGTTTAGAAGCATATATACTATACAACATAGTCGTAAAAACTTGTATCATCCAGATACTGTACATGTCTAAACTGTTATGTATTTCCGAATGACGAAGTGATTAAGAACGGAATATCTAAAAAGGCACTTGAAGTAAATGTTCTAATTATTTATTTTTTCAATATATTATTGAGAAAAATATCCTTTTATCAAATTGATTAAAAAAATATTTTTTAAAAGCCTCATAACATCATCCGGTAAGTGCGTTGCAAGACTCTTGATCTTTATTTCAATAGAAAATATGCATACATATAATATGAATGACCAATAATATGAGTGTTCACACACCAGAATAACATCACATAAAATTGATATGCTAACTCTCAAAAATTATGTTTGAGCTAAGAAACGGTATCAGTGGCACTTATGTTAATTAATACAACACTTATAAAAGGGTATCATATCATTTGCCGCAAATAAAATAATTAAAGATGTTATATGCACATGTCATATTTATTAAGCACAGTATTTGCGGTGCAAATATGACCATGTTATTTCCTGTCAGCTAATGTCAATATCCATGAAAAGCGTAAATTTAACTTAGACCCAATGTGTTGAACGCAAGTTCATGAAAATTTCAACTAAAGAGATACCCTCGCATTTGTGAGGGATAGTTATCACATAACAATGGTACATGTTTCATGTCTATGCAATAATCCTTAAGAGTTTAAGTCATCCATAGCAATTGAGCACAATATGATCCGATGACAATGTATTCCGCTTCGACGGTGGATAGAGATACCGAGTTTTGTTTCTTGGATGAACAAGACACAAGAGATCTACCAAGAAATTGACATGTACCCGAGGTAGATTTTCTTTCAACCTTCTCTTCGGCATAGTCCTAATCGGAATAGCCAACGAGGTTAAAAGAAGATCCATTGGGATACCAAATGTCAAAGTTTGGTGTATGTATCAAGTATCTCACAATTCATTCACGGCCTTAAGATGACACTCTTTAGGAGCAACTTGATATCTAGAACACATGCACACACTAAGCATGATATCAGGACGGGAGGCACATAGATATAGCAATGAACCAATCATTGATCGATATACCTTTTGATCAACTGGTTTGTCCTCCTTGGTGAGATCAACATGTCCACTAGTAGGTATAGGGTTTTCATACCTTTACACTCTTGCATGTTGAACTTCTTGATCAAGTCCTTGGTGTACTTGGTTTGAGAGATGAAAGTTCCTTCTCTTGTCTGCTTGATTTGCAAACCAAGGAAAAATTTCAGCTCACACATCATGGACATCTCATACTTCTCGGACATCAACCTTCCAAATTTCTGACTAAATTGTGGGTTAGTAATCCAAAGATAATATCATCCACATAAATTTGGCACACAAATAATTAACCACTAACTCTCTTAGCGAATAAAGTTGCATCAATTTTACCAATCTCAAAACCTTTTCAAGTAGAAACTTCGTTAGACATTTGTACCAAGCACGAGGGGCTTACTTAAGTCCATAAAGAGCTTTACGAAGCTTGTAAACATGGTTGGGTTTCTTAGGATTCACAAAACCGGGGGGTTGGTTAACATAGACTTCTTCCTCAATCTCCCCATTTAGAAATGCACTTTTAATGTCCATTTAATAAAGTGTGATGTCATGGTGATTGACATAAGCAAGTAGTCTACGAATAGCTTCAAGTCTAGCAACGAAGGCATAGGTCTCATCGTAGTCCATACCTTCAACTTGCGTGCAGCCTTGCACCACGAGACGTGCCTTGTTGCATATGACTTGACAGTCTTCATCTTGCTTGTTCCGATACACCCATTTGGTTCTGATGATGTTTTGCTTGTCCTTGGGCTTCTCCACAAGTATCCACACGTCGTTCCTCTCGAAGTTGTGTAGCTCTTCATGCATAGCATTCACCCAATCCGGGTCTTCAAGTGCTTCTTCCACCTTCATAGGCCCAATACTAGAGATGAATGAGTAGTGCTCACACAAATTAGCTAAGCAGGTTTTAGAGTGAGTGATTCTCCCGGTTTGAATGTCACCAAAGATTTTATCTAATAATTGTTGTTCACTCTAGCTCGAACTCGAGGCAGCTTTTTCTTGTTGGATGGTGGATCTTCTTCTTCATCATCATCATCTTCTTCATTGTTATTTAAGGTGTCGCCTCCCTGAGGTGGTGGTGAAGGGGGTTGAGGTGGATCATCATGATGTACTTCTTCTTCCTCTTCATCTTGTCGTCTACCGGTTGTGGATGCTTCCATGTCATGTTGAGGTTCGCCTTGACGCGAAGTAGGAGATTCCACTTGGGTTGATGAAGTACTTTCCTTTCACCTCCATGGGATGAATCTTGCCGATGGACACATCTTGGATAGATTTCGAAGGTTCCTTATCTCCTACATCATTTGGCAATTATTTGACTTGCAAACCATTAGATTCATCAAACTTCACATCTACCGTCTCTTCAACTTTTCAAGTGAAGTTGTTGTAGACACGATAAGTGTGAGAGTTTGATCCGTAACCGAGTAGGAAACCTTCATGAGAATTAGGAGCAAATTTAGAACATGATGCTTATCAAGAATGTAACACTTGGAGCTGATTACTTAAAAGTATCCATCTTGGGGCTTGTTACCAGTGAATAGCTCGTATGCCATTTTACCGAGAAGCTTCTGAAGATAGAGTCGGTTCGTGGCATGATGACGTGGCTTGAGAATGTGTTAGTATTTCCCCAAAGAGGAAGGGATGATGCATCACATCGACGGTAACTATTTCCCTCCGTTATGAAACCAAGGTATCAATCCTTAGAGGAAGATCACGCATCCACGTAAACAACACCTGCACACAAACAACAAATACTTGCAACCCAAGGCGAAAGAGAGGTTTTCACACTATCTACGGTAATAAGATAGATTAGGTAATGATAGGTAGGAGCAATAGATCTCTCAAGACAAAAATAAAAAGAGTAAATATGCAGCAATATATTTTTGGGTTTTTGGTTTTGTAGACCTGAAAACAAAGATTGCAAAAACGTAGATCGGAAAGCAATTTGATGGAAAAGTAGACCCAGGGGCCATAGGGTTCACTAGTGGCTTCTCTCATGAGTATAGCGCACGGTGGGTGAACAAATTATTGTTGGGCAATTGATATAAAATCGAATAGTCAAGATGATATCCAAGGAAATGATCATTATATAGGCATCAAGTCCAAGATAAGTCGACCGATTCCTGCCTACATCTACCACTATTACTCCACACATCGATCGATATCCAGCATGCATCTAGTGTATTAAGTTCATGGGAAAATGGGGTAATGCAATAAGAACTATGACATGATGTAGACAAGATCTATTCATGTTGGAATAGACCCCATCTTGTTATCCTTAATAACAACGATACATGAGTGTCTTGCTGCCCTTCTGTCACTAGGAAAGAACACCGCAAGATCGAACCCATCACGAAGCACCTCTTCCCATGGCAAGAAAAATCGATCTAGTTATCCTAACTAAACCAAAGATTCGAAGAAGAAATACGAGGCTATAAGAAATCATGCATATAAGAGATCAAAGAAGACTCAAATAATATTCACGGATAGAAACTGATCATGAACTCTCATCGGATCCCAACAAACACACCGTAAAAGATTACATTAAATAGATCTCCAAGAGACCATTGTATTGAGAATCATAAGAGAGAGAGGAAGCCTTATAGCTACTGCCTATGGAACCGTAGGTCTATGGTGGACTACTCACGCATCATCAGAGAGGCACCTATGATGAAGATGAACCCCTCCGTGATGGTGTATATATTGGATCTCGAGGTTCTGGAACTTGCGGTGGTTGGAATTGTGTTTCATCGACTCCCCTAGGGTTTTTGGAATATTTGGGAATTTATAGGCATCAGAGGCGGTGGAGAGGATTCCCGAGGAGGGCACAACCCACCAGGGCACGGGCAGGCCCCGCTGGCGCGGCCTGGTGGGTTGTGGTCTCCTCGGCCCACTCTCTCGACACTTCTTTGGTCCATTGGGTGTCTTCTCGTCTAGAAAAATCTCCAAAAAGTTTCGTCACGATTGGACTCCATTTGATATTGATTTTCTGCGAAGTAAAAACAAGCAAAAAACAACAACTGGTACTTTGGCACTATGACAATAGGTTAGTCCCAAAAAATTATATAAAGTGGTAATAAAATGATGGTAAAACATCCAAGAATGACAATATAACAACATGGAACAAGCAAAAAATTATAGATACGTTGGAGACATATCAGCATCCCCAAGCTTAATTCCTACTCGTCCTCGAGTAGGTAAATGATAAAAACATAATTTTTGATGTGGAATGCCGCCTAACATGTTCATCACATTCTTTTCTTTTGTATAGCATGGGCATTTGGACTTATAATGATTCGAAGCAATAGTCTAGTTGTAACACAATGACTTCAATACTCAAGCATGTCAACAAACAACCATGTCTTTCAAAATATCAACACCAAAGAAAGTTATCCCTAGCCCACCATGCTCGATCATTGATCCATTCATGAAACACACTCAAATATTACTTATGCCCGATACTCAAGTACGATCATAGTGCCCCCTAGTTGGTGCTTAAAAGATAAGATGGAGACTCAAAGAAAAAATAAAATTGCATAAAGTAAATAGATAGGCCCTTCGCAAAGGGAAGTAGGGGTTTGTAGAGGTGCCAGAGCTCAAGTGTTTAAATTGGGAGAGAGAGAGAAAATATTTTGGGTGGCATGCTATTCCTGCCAACGAAAATGAAATAGTAGCTCACAATACTTTCCATGCTAGATATATCATAGGCGGTTCCCAAACAAAAAATAATTTGTATTCCTTTTTCCACCAAACTTTCACTTCCCATGGTGGGCCGTATCCATGGTTGCCTTCCATACCAACACTTTCCAAGCAATTTATTATTTGACCACATAATTTTTTTTTCATTTTTCATTTAGGGAATGAGCAACCCTATTACCGCCGCACTCTCGTGCAATGACAAGTGAATAAACACTCATCTTGAGAATAATGCATCTAGCATGAAAAATATTGGATAATCCCTACCGTTTCATGAGCGGTACGGGCACACAAAACAGAAAATTTATTTTGAAAATTTAGGGATGTCACATACAAATTTGCTTGTAACAGCATGGAAATACTGCATATAGGTAGGTATGGTGGATTCATAAGGTAAAACTTGGTTTAAGGATTTTGGATGCACAAGTAGTATTTCTACTTAGTACAAGTGAAGTCCAGCAAATAGATTGGGAAGCGACCAAACCAAGAAACAAAAATTCACATAAGTGAGCATTAAACATAACTAACACCGAATAATGCATCACAAGTAGGATGTAACTTCATTGCATAACTATTAACTTTTTTGCATGCATAGGGAATCACAAACCTTAACACCAATATTCCTACTAAGCATAATTACTCATCAACATGACTCACATATTACTATCATTATTTTCAAAACTATTACAAGGAATCAAGTTTAATTTGTCCAATGTTCTTCATGAAAGTTTTTATTATATCCTCCTTGGATATCTATCACTTTGGGACTAGTCTCATATATTGACTTTAGTTTTTGGCAAGCTCAAACAAATTTAAGTGAAGCACATGAGCATAAAGATTTCATCTCTCAAAAAGGTATAAGTGAAGCATGAGAGGATTTATTCAAAATTTACTAAATCTCAAATTAATCTAAGTGAAGCATGAGATTATTTCTACAAAAGTTTCCAAGCACCCTGTGCTCAAAAAGATATAAGTGAAGCACTAGAGCAATTCTATAGCTCAAAAAGTTTAAGTGAAGCACATAGAGCAATTCTAACAAACGATAGCATGATTTTGGCTTTCTCAAATAGGTGTGTCCAGAAAGGATACAAAGGAAAAACTAACAAAAAAGCAAGAAAAGATACAAGACGCTCCAAGAAAAACACATGATATGTGACAAATAAAAATATAGCTCCAAGTAAAATAATGATGGTTGTTAGAAGAAAGAGGGGATGCCACTCGGCGGAATACCAAAGCTTAGTTGCTTGTTTCTCTTTGCATATATCTTGGGGCTGCGGTAGCATCTCCACTGTTAGGCTTTTTCTACTCCTTATTCCTTCATCCATCGTGATCTCACCCAAAACTTGAAAACTTCAGTCACACAAAACTCAACAAAATCTTCGTGAGATCCGTTAGTATAAGAAAGCAAATCACTACTTTAGGTACTAATGCAAACCCACTCAAATTTTTTTATTGCATTATACCTACTGTATTATAACTTTACCATGACTTATACCCCCCCAATACAAGCCATATATTCATCAAAACAAGCACACAATGCAGCAGAAACAGAATCTGTCTTAAACAAAACAGTCTGTAGAAATCTGTACTCTACCCGTCCTTCTGGAACTCTAAAAATTCTGAAAATTTATGAAAACGTAAATAATTTGTATAGAAATACTGTGTTAAAATTTCAGCTCCATATCACGTTCCAGTAAAAAAACGAAAATTCATATACTGGACGCAAAGTTTCCGTTTCAGATTCATCATCTTTTCTACTCATCGTATGAATCATCCTAAAGGCTTTACTTGGCACAAACACTAAATAAACCATAAAAACACAATCATAACCGAGGCATAATTGCGTCAACACACAAAAACAGAGAGCAAAGAAAAAATTATTTATTCATTGGGTTGCCTCCCGACAAGCTCTTTCTTTATAGCCATTAAAATAGGCTTGAGATTTCAATGATGCACTCATGAAAGATAATAATAGAAACAGAAAGAGAGCATCATGAAGCATATGGAAAGCAAATTTAAGTCTAACATAATTCCTATGCGTAGGCATTTTATAAGCAAACAAATAATCAAGGCAAGCAAAAACTAGCATATGGAAGGAATAAGAAAGATATAATAGCAATCTCAACATGAAAAGAGGTAATTTAGTATCATGAAATTTTTTATAACCATAACCAAAACTATCTTATGAATGTTTTCAATAATTACATGTGAATCATATTCAAATTCAACAATATAGCTATCACATAAAATATTCTCTTCATGATCCACATGCATAAAAGTCTTACAATCTTCCAAGGTAGTGGGATTAACATTAACTAAAGTCATGACCTCTCCAAACCCACTTTTATCATAAAATTCATAAGACTAAACACTCTCCAAATATATTGCATTCTTTTTTACATAAAGTTGACGCTCTCCAAAACCCACTTTTGATACTATTGCAAACATTATTATCAATACCATATTCAACATGGGGCTTAAATAAATTTTCAAGATCATGAGAAGCATTATCATCCTAATCATGATCATTACAATAACAAGTGGACATGACAAAATTATCATCCCCAGCCTTGTAGTTTTGCATATCATTGACATGTTTGACATTTATAGAGTTTATAGTAACATCATTCCAATCATCCTTTTCAATCAAGGAGCTATCATGAATCACTTTATAAATTTCTTCTATCAACACTTCATCAAAAATTTCAGATTCATGATTTTCAAACAAAACTTCATAGAGATAATCAAGTGCACTCAACCTAATAGCAATTGGTTCATCATAATTTACTCTTTTGAAAATATTAGCAAGTGGATGAGGATCGATATTAATAGATTTTCAGCAAGCAAAGATGCAAGCAAATAGAAGGCACATGGCAACACAAGCAAACATAGCAAACAAGCAAAAAGGCAAACGAAAAACATGGCAAATAAAACAGAAAATTTGTGAAATGGGGTAGAGGAAAACGAGAGCCAAATGGAAAATGACGTAATTGCAAGGAGATGTGATTTGTGTTTAGGAACCTGGTAGATGAGATTGCTTCCTCCCCAGAAACGGCGCCAGATATTCCTTTGACGTGGCTTGAGACTACGTCGGTATTTCCCCAAATAGGAAGGGATGATGCAGCACATCAACGGTAAGTATTTCCCTCAGTTATGAAACCAATATATCAATACGTAGAGGGAGATCATGCACCCAAGTAAACAACACCTGCACACAAACAACAAATACTTGCAACCCGACGCGAAAGAGAGGTTGTCACACTCTCTATGGTAATAAGATAGATTTGGTAATGATGGGTAGGAGAGATAGATCTCTCAATAACACAAAATAAAAAGAGTAAATATGCAGCAATATATTTTTGGGTTTTTGGTTTTGTAGATCTGAAAACAAAGATTGCAAAAACGTAGATCGGAAAGCAATATGATGGAAAAGTAGACCCGAGGGCCGTATGGTTCACTAGTGGCTTCTCTCATGAGTACAACGCATGGTGGGTGAACAAACTATTGTTGGGAAATTGATATAAAATTGAATAGTCATGGCGATATCCAAGGCAATGATCATTATATAGGCATCACGTCCAAGATAAGTAGACCGACTCGTTCCTACATCTACCACTATTACTCCACACATTGACCGCTATCCATCATGCATCTAGTGTATTAAGTTCATGGAAAAACAGAGTGATGCAATAAGAATGATGACATTATGTAGACAAGATCTGTTCATGTAGGAATAGACCCCATCTTGTTATCCTTAATAGAAATGATACATGCGTGTCTTACCGCCCCGTCTGTCACTTGGAAAGAACACCGCAAGATCAAACCCATCACAAAGCACATCTTCACATGGGAAGAAAAAACGAACTAGTTGGCCTAACTAAACCGAATATTTGAATAAGAGATACGAGGCTATAAGCAATCATGCATATAAGATATCAAAGAAGACTCAAATAGTATTCATGGATAGAAACTGATCATGAACTCAAAATTCATCAGATCTCAACAAACACACCGCAAAATTTTACATCAAATAGATCTCCAAGAGACCATTGTATTGAGAATCATAAGAGAGAGATAGAGGAATCCATCTAGCTACTGCATATGGACCCATATGTCTATGGTGGACTACTCACGCATCACCGGAGAGGCACCTATGATGAAGATGAACCCATCCGTGATGGTGTCTAGATTGGATCTCGAGGTTCTAGAACTTGCGGTGGATGGAATTGTGTTTTGTCGACTCCCCTAGGATTTTTGGAATATTTGGGAATTTATAGGCATCAGAGGCGGTGGAGTGGGGCCCCGAGGAGGGCACAACCCACCAGGGCGCGGGCAGGCCCCCCTGGCACGGCCTGGTGGGTTGTGATCTCCTCGGCCCACTCCCCGACACTTATTTGGTCCATTGGGTGTCTTCGGGTCTAGAAAAAATCTCCAAAAAGTTTCATTGCGATTGGACTCCGTTTGATATTGATTTTGTGCGAAGTAAAAAACAAGCGAAAATAGCAACTAGCACTTTGGCACTATGTCAATAGGTTAGTCCCAAAAAATGATATAAAGTGGTAATAAAATGATGGTAAAACATCCAAGAATGATAATATAACAACATGGAACAAGCAAAAATTATAGATAGTTGGAGACGTATCACATGACCAGCTGTCTCAAGGGCTTCCGCCCAAAAGTGTCTTAGCGGCTTGTATTAGTCGAGCATCATGCTTGCCATCTCTATAAGAGTTTGGTTCTTCCTCTCAACAACTTCATTTTGTTGAGTCGTGTACGTAGCTGAGAACTCATGAAGAATCCCTTATTCTTCAAGAAAGCCGCTCTCTATAAGAGTTTGGTTCTTCCTCTCAACATTTGTGTTCTTGAACTCCGATCCGTTGTCGCTCCGAACTTTCTTGATCTTCACCTCAAACTGATTTTGAGCTTTGCGAGCGAAGTTCTTGAAGATCTTTTGCACTTGCGACTTATCATCAAGAAAGAATACCCACGTAAATATGGAAAATCATCAACTATACCCAGACCCAAGGAATTTCCACCAAGGCTCTTGTAAGCATTGGGACCAAAAAGATCCACATGAAGCAACTCGAGTGGTCTCCTAGTAGTCATGATATTCTTTACAGGATGACTTCCACCTACTTGCTTTCTGGTTTGACAAGCACTACAAAGCCTATCTTTGTGAAAGATAACATCTTTAACACCAAGTATATGATCACCTTTGATGAGCTTGTCTAATTACACATACCAACATGTCCTAGCCTTGTATGCCAAAGCCAACCTTTAGAATATTTTGCAATAAGGCAAATACGAGGTTTGGCTGTGAGTCAACAATGTATAAATCACTTCTATGGAAACCATTAAAGACCATGTTATGATTATCTTGATGAAACACCTGGCAATCTACTTTGGTAAATAGCACATTAAAACCGAAGTCTAGATACCGAAAGAAGATTGTAGGGATTCAACAAGCATGACATTTTGAAGAGAGGTATCATGAGATATGACCACCTTACTGAGACCAAGTACCTTACCCTTGGAGTTGTCTACAAAAGAGAGGTATCATGAGATATGACCACCTTACTGAGACCAAGTACCTTACCCTTGGAGTTGTCTACAAAAGTCAGATACCTTCACGGTCCATGGTTTGGTGTGATATCTTGAAACATGTCTCTATCTCCGGTCATGTGATCGATGCATCCACTATCGAGAATTCATTTCTTTACTCCGGACATGTAGTCTTTTAAGTTTGCCTTGAGACTTAGACTCTTCATTGTCTTCTCACACTCGATGTCAAACAACTCATCTTCATCATAGTAGCCATGTTCCATAATGTCATCATCAAGTGGGATATCCTCGTCATAAGAGACACGAGATTCGTTAGGATTGTGATAATGACAATCTCCAAGTTTATGAATACGAATGGTTTCAAAGATAATTTATTGATGGTAGTTACATGTCCTTTAGCACGCATGAGGTCACGAAGCTCAAACAAGCATTTATCAAAACTAGGACCACTAGGCTTCATCTTATGAAAGGCAATAGCTTTATGAAGAACTTCATCAAGATTACTCAATGTATAATTTGGATAAAGTTTCTCCAAATCATTCCACAAAGTATAAGCACATTGAAAATTCTTCATTTGATCAAACACAAATCTAGACAATCCTTTGATAATGAGATTAACAGTTCTAAGATTGCGAAGCATGTCAATTTCCTCTTCGTGTGTGGGATGTAAGGGATAAATTGGAGGTACATAGGGGCTCTTAACATATTTGCTGAGATGGAATTCATTGAATAGCTCAAGCATCTCATATTTCCATTGACTATATAGTACTCCCCATCAAGAACGGGCACTCTACAAGTAATAATCCCCAAACTAGACACATCCATGTTTCTCCAATGGTGATGAAACCGAAGCTATGGAGACCAAAGCTCTGATACCAATTGTGGGATCGATAGAAGGGACATCTAGAGGGGGGTGAATAGACTACTTGACAAATTAAAAAACTGACCTTTTCCCAAGTAAATTGGTTGGCAGATTTTAGCAATTCTAACAAGTCTAAACCACCCTACACATGATAGTAAACAAGTATGGCAACGGAAAGTAAAGACAAGCACTGTAAGAGAGTAGAGATAGGAAGATCAAACGCAATTTGGATACATAAAGATTTTTCTCGCGGTTCCGATAGGTGGCACTATCGTACATCCACGTTTATGGAGACTTCAACCCACAGAGGGTAATGGTTGCGAGAGTCCATGGAAGGATCCACCCATGAAGGGTTCCACGAAGAAGCAACCTTATCTATACCATGATTGCCTACGTCCACAGAGGACTAGCCTAACTTGGGGTAGATCTTCACAAAGTAGGCGATCTCCTTCCCCTTACAAACTTCTTGGTTCAACTCCACAATCATGAAGAAGGAGGATCCCAAGCGACACCTAACCAATCTAGGAGGCACCACCCTCCAAAAGGTAATAGATGCGGTAACAATGATGAAATCCTTGCTCTTGTGTTTCAAATGATAGTCTCCTCAACACTCAATCACCCTCTCATAGATTTGGCTTGGGTAGAAGAGATTGATTGGGCGGAAATCAACTTGGGGAGGCTAGAAATCAAGATCCATATGGTTGGAGTGGATGATCTTGACCTCAACACAATGGTAGGTGGTTCTCTCTTAGAATATTGGATATTGGAAGTGTGGGTCTGTTCTGAGTGCTTCTCTTGCGAGTGGGATGTGGTGGAGGGGTATATATAGGCATCTCCAAAAATCCAACATCCAACCGTTACAACATTATTTCCCAACTCTATGAAACCGAAGTGAAAACTCTGTTGCACCGTGTAGTGCAAAATGTGGCAACTTTGGCATATTCGGTGAGACCGATATAGGATTCTCGATGGTACTGATAAGAGTGGCCAAGGGCAGTTACACTACTCGGTGAGACAGATTCAAAATTCTCGGAAATTCTGATTCTTGTAAATGAGTCAATAGGAAGGTTGTCACTGAACTTGGTTGCACCGATATGGGGAACTTGGTAGTACCGAGATGTGGGTTTGTCATAGGCTCTGTCTAGGATTTTGACTCGGTAGGACCGAATGGGAAATGTTGGTCCTGCCGATTTTGAGTGGTTGGGTTTAAGACAGAATATTTGTGGGAGAGTTTGTGAGTGGTTTTGGTGGCTAACGCTTGATCATTTTGAGCATCTCATTCACCATCATTACCTCACCTCTTTTAATAGTATTGGCTTTCCTATCAACTCAAAGTGATTTCTCACAAAGTAAAATGTAGAGTCTTCATGCTTGTAGCTTGGCCAATCAGATTCCTTCCTTTCCTTGGGGAGGTTCTCCACAAGTGACCTTTTAGACAACCCTCTTTGTGGACTAAAACCTGAAATAAACTAGGTAAAACTATTAGTCCAAGAGACAATGTATGTTGTCATGAATTATCAAAACCACCAGGGGAGCATCTGTGCTTTCAATAATTCATAACAAGTAACAAGTAACAATAGTAAAAAAGGTGCATCAAGGTGGCCCAATCCTTTTTATAGAAAAGGACAAGCCGAAAAGTTCTCTTAATTAAAGAAAAGTGTTCTCGAGGACACAAGGGAATTGTCGTCTAGTCACGTTCATCATGTTTAGTCGATTCACATTCTCTACTTTGATAATTTGATATGTGGGTGGACCGGTTATTGGGTGTTGTTTGTACTTTAACAAACAACCCACTTATGATTACCCCCTCTTGCAAGCACCTGCAACTACAAAAAAGGAATTAAGACAAATCTAACCATAGCATGAAACATATGGATTCAAATCAGCCCCTTACCGAATAACGCATAAATTAGGGTTTAAGCTTTTGTCACTCTAGCAACCCATCATCTTCTTATTACTCCACAATGTCTTCCCTTAGGCCCAAGTATGGTGAAGTGTCATGTAGTAGACATTCACATGACACCACTAAAGGGAGAGCAACATACATATCATCAAAATATCAAACAAATACCTACTTCACATGATTACTTATAACAAGACTTCTCCCATGTCCACAAGAACTAAAATAACTACTCATGAAGCACGTTCATGTTCAAGATCAGAGGAGTATTAAATATGATTAAGGATCTGAACATATAATCTACCATCAAATAAACTAACTAGCATCAACTACATGATGTAATCAACACTACTAGCAACTCACAGGTACCAATCTAAGGTTTTGGGCCAAAGATTGAATACAAGAGATGAGCTCGGGTTTGATATGATATGGTGTTGGTGAAGATGTTGATGAAGATTGGTCCTCCCATGAAGGAGGAAGCGTTGGTGATTATTATGGCTTCGATTTCACCCACCCGAAGGGAAGTTTCCCCAACAAAATCGCTCTACCGAAGAGCAAAAGTGCTCCTGCGAAGCTTCCACCACAAGACGGCGATGCTTCATCCCAAAAGTATTTCTCTTATTTTTTCTAGGTCAAAATCCTTCATATAGAAGAAGATGGGCACTGGAAACCTTCGGTGGGACCCACAAGGCATCAGGGCGTGCCCAGGGGTGGCCACGCCCTTTTGCCTTGTGGGCAGGTGGTGGTCCTCTTCTAGTACTTCTTTGCTCCAATAATTATTATATACTCCATAAGAAATCCCCGTCAAGTTTTAGGTTATTTGGAGTCTAGAAAATTTCCAACCCTTTTCCATAGCCATTCAGGTCCAAAATTCTAGTTTCTAGTGATTTCCCTATTTGTGTAAACCTTGTAAAATAAGAGACAAAAGGTATAAGGAAATAATGCTTGGAAATATTGTAAATATCAATGGGAAATCATGATCCAAAATGGATGTATCAACTCCCCCAAGCTTAGACCTCGCTTTTCCTCAAGTGAAAGCAAACTCGACTTAATGACCACATGATGAGAGAGAGAGAGGGAGTCGTCTATAAAAACAAAATATAGACCTAATAGCATCATGATCATTATCATAGTAGCGATATATTATCATAAACTTCTCATGAACAAGTGATAATCTATTCACACGCTAAAGTATTAACCACAAGCCTTATTAAAAACTAACAAGCTATGTTGTTAGTCATGAAACAATTGCAATTCATCATATTTCATATGGAGTCTGTGTGAGAGCTTTGTGTCATGGGGAACGAGCACCTATGGGATCGGAGGGACCCCTTTCGGTTCGTCGGGGGTGATGGCTCGCACAAAGAGCAGGTCTAATGAACATCACGTGGGGGAATTACCCAGGTTCGGGCCGCAAAGATGCATAAAACCCTACTCCTGCATGGTTGTATTGAGAGTGTTCTCAGGGTTCTAGCTACAGAAGCTCTATGAGCTACTGCCACGTGTGCTGGCTAGAAGGTCCCAAGACTAAAAGCCAAAAGTCTGAGGATCCAAAAAAAGGTCCTCTACCGTATCGCCCTGGGCCTCCTTTTATACTCTGAAGGGGATCCCAATAGTGGCGTATAGTGCGTACACGAGGTGTATAGAGCTAGATTGCTATCATACCTAACACTGACGGAGTAGGACAAGCGCATTTAATGCTCCGTCAGGCATCTCTGTCCGTCTGTGGGACAGGACAAGAGCTCGTCCCGTCGGCACCACTTAGCCCCCTCCAGCGCCCACGCCGCGACACATGCCTAGGCGAGGCGACACCTGGCATGTGGGATGGCGTGGCCTTGCCTGGGCTTCGCCTTGCCGGGGCTTGCCGAGGCCTTGTCCTTGCCTAAGGGTTTGATAGTCACCCTGGCAAGGTCTTGCCGTGGGTCTTAATTTTTCTGTTCTTGTACCTGGCAAGTCCTTGATGGGCCTTGTTGCTAGGGTGGCTACCACTACTTGTGCATGAGTAAAGGGGCACTAGGAAGACCAAAACTCTAGTGCACCGACAGGAGCCCCCGGGCCTGGGCCACACACGGTGCGAGGCGTTGTTGGGCTAGGCCCAAACAGTGCATGGGCACACGTGGCCGGAGCTTGAGGTTGTGATCATTACGCTTGCTACGCTTCCCCATGACATCCATTGAATGCGGGTCGTGGGATACGTGCGCGGTGCAGCCGTTACAACAACGCGCCCGCAAAACGTTTCTATATTATTTTAGTAAAGAGGCCGCCCCGTGCCTTCCCTATAAATAGGAAATTATAGAGGCGCTGCCCATTTATCTTTCGTCTTTCCCAATCTGAGAACCGCCATCGTCTTCTTCCTCGAGCCCGAAACAGAGCCCCTTCCACTCATCCCCACCCCTGCACCCTCCCTGTCTCCAGCCCCTGCCCTCATAGCCACCATGCCGCCCAAAGCTAGCAAGGGAAAGGAAGCAGAGGACGTCTCGGAGAACAACTTGGTGAGGATGCGGAAGGAGAACGTTGTCTTCCCATCGGGCCTTGACGTTGATGCTCTGAAGAAACGATACCGATGGATGTGGGCCATGGGGACGAAAGCGCATCCCGCCACCTGCATGAGTCTAGGTCCTTCCGAGAGCGGCCCAGGCAAATACCCTTTCTTTGCTGATTATTTTTATTGCGGGTTGTGCCCTCCTTTCTCGGATTTCTTCAACGACCTCATGCTCACCTACGACTTCCAACTCTTGGATTTTACGCCAAATGTCGTGACGTCCATGTTAATTTTCGCTCATCTTTAGGAAAACTTTGCTAGGGTAGTCCCTAGCACCGCTGCTTTCCGTCACTACTTTACCCCTGCATCCAACAAGGCGGAGCCCTTTCCAGTGTCGTCACTTGGATTCCATAGTCAGGAACCAAGGAGGTCTATCCCGACAGGGCTTACTACGAGAGGTGGGACGAGTGGCGGGGCAGATGGTGTTGGATCTGAGAGGAGAAACCCCAGCCTTTCTGCTTGCCATGACAGACCAAGATGGTGCGCAGCAATGACTGGAGCACCCTTGACCCCAAGGATGGGAAGCTCACAGTCGCAACCACCAGGATTCACCGCCTCAGAAACGCCGGCCTCACTGGGGAGATGATATGCGTCGATTTCCTTCGCCGGCGCATTGCTCCCCTGCATAATAAGGGGAGGCCGGCTTGGGAATTCCGGAACGTGGCGGACATCATGAGGTTGCACCCCGGGCTGAACCACAACCTCACGATTATGCAGCACATAGCTCTTTGCCAGAAGCTGTTCAGGAGCGCTGTGGTACAAGAGCTGCCGGCAGGCATTGTCCCCTTGTGAAACAATTCTGCTTTAGGTAAAATCATTGCCATGATGCCGGAGTTCGACGCCCACAGCCTCGACGTGTCTTGGATCGAGCCGCCTGCAGAGCAGGCACAAGAATTCTTTGATAACTTGATGGAGAGGGCCATCCGTGGGGAAGAGGGCCTCGTCCGTGACACCACTGAAGAGGAACTGACGTACATCGCCAGCAGGGTGGAGAAAGCGGAGCTTGCCGCAGAGGCCGGCAACACCGGCTTTGTGGAAGACGAGGCCGGCAGAGGGGAAACACTGCTAGACAAAAACCTCGCCGGGCAGGGCAGGACCACTGAGGAGCAAAGCGACACATCCGCCCTGGGCTGTCGAAGACGCAGCTGAGGAGGAGCTACCTGAGGAGGCCCCGTCCCTCGTGCAAAGGAAGAGGCGCGTCCTTCGGAGTGCCGCTTCTGGGCTTCCGATCCGTCAAGCTTCTTCGAGCAGTGCACCCCACGGCAAGGGTTCGACCGGCAAGGTCGCGTGATGGCAAGAAGCTCATCAGCAACCCGCGCCCGCCGCGGCCAAGCCATCCAGGAGCACCCCTCCACCTCCTCCCATGGGCATGACAGAAGAGGTCGCCTTCGACCTTTGTGCCCTTAGCTCGGGAGAAGAAGACGAGGAGTGAGGATCTTGCCGTATCTTTTGTTCTTCTATGGTTTTTAACTTTATTCATTCGATTGGCCTTGGTTTGCCTCCACAGGGATGCGAAAACACTAGCGCAACGGGTAGCAAAGAGGGCGAGGACCTCGACGGTTGAGGAGTCGTCGGCAAGCGCCTCAGGCGCTCCAAGGACGACCATCATCAGCCCGGAAGCTATCCCACGACGCAGCCCTCAACTCAGCCCCCGATGAAGCCCCTAGCGTGAGCCCATTACTCACTTTCCGCTCGTAATGTTGGGGTGTGCATCTTCACTGTTGACATCCCCGGACATGCAGGAGGAGGGCGGCGACAAGGAGAACCATCAGCGGCCGTCCCTGATATGCCACCTCCATCATCTACACCGCCCAAAGATGGATCCCCGGCAAGAACTTCCTCTAGCGTGCTTTATCGCGACGAGGGAGAGCCAGCAAGCACGGGCACCGGCAGGTCTTCGCCGACAACCGCCGTCGGTGGAAGTACTCTTTATTATGTTCATCTTTTTCTATTTTTTGTCTTATTGAACTTCCTCCTCCGCTTCGCTTGGTTTGCTTCCTTGGCCTTCAGACATTCCCTCAATGGAGGGCATGGAAATCGACACCGTCATCGAGGAGACTGTCAGGGATGCTGCTGTTGAGGCCAACAAGAACGCGGCCGCGAGGCTGCTAGTGCCGAGGGCGCCAAGGCTGCATAGAAGAGGGAGGCCACGAAGAAGCCTGCCGAGAGAGCTGGCGAGGAGGCCAGTGGTCGTACTGGCGGCATTCCTATCATAGGAGCGCCAGGCGCTACGCTGACCACCGAGCCCCCAGCTGCCGAGGAGGTGGCCGTCAAGGACCAACCACCCATGTCAGAAGGCCCTTCATCAAGCAGGTACTTCAAGGTCGATGACAATTTGTTCGTTAGTATCCCCGGCAAGGCAAGCACTAAGGTGTCGCCTGAAGGGGAAGTTTTTGTTGAGGAGGCCATCACTGCTGCCGGGCTCAATATCATTGATGAGCCAAGCACCAGCAGCAAATCCCAAGAAGAGCAGCTCCTCCAGATCATGGGGGACAGCTTTCGGAAGCTTCACGCGCTTCATCGTGCTTGGAAGGAGAAACTGGACTCCAGGGCAGCGGTTATGGAAGCGGCTGAGGCCAACTTCCAGGAGCGCGTCGCAGAGACTCAGACCTAGTTTGCCCAAGCTTCACAAGATCTGAAGTCTGGTCAGATGCAACTGAGCCAAGGCTGGAGCCAACTCTTCATGCAGCAGTCGGATGCCGAGCAAGCGCAGGAGGAGGCCAAACAACGGGCTGCTGCAGACGATGCTCGCTTGACGGAACTCCGTATCATGCTCGATACCCAAGAGGAAGAACTTGTCACCTGCAAGAAGGCGCTTGCTGACAAAATTCGTGGCAAGGAAGTGGAGCTCGTCGCACGTCGTACCCGGGAGCTGGAGCGGAAGCATAAGGAGGCGCTCCTGGCTCTGACTGTAGACCACGTCGGAAAGCTGAAGGAGGCCGCCGATGCTGCCGAAGCTGTAGAGGCTGCCAAGAAGTTACAGGAGAAAGGGTGAAGAAACTGGAAGCCGACCTTGAGGATATTGGCAACGAGGTCTCGTTGCTTAAGACTGAAAGAGACAAGGCCCTACGCCAGCCTGATTGAGATGCGGGTCGCCATTTCTGACAAGACCAAGCAGCTCTCTTCAGCCAACGAGTCCATCAATAACCTAAACTTGAAGCTAACCATGCTGATCTAGACCCTCGAGACTGCCAAGATCCGGAGAAGGGCTCTAGTCAAGGATCTCAACGATGAGAAGGAGCAGGTCAAGAGCGCCGCCATCGCCCACAACGACTATGTACATGGAGTGGAAATCTGGACCGAGAAGTTCGTCGACGTCGCGGAGAAGCTCACCGAACAACTGTCCGCCATGGGCCTAGAAGTCCCCACGTATTCTCTCGATGACAAGGTGTCCACGAGGGCCAAGGTGACCATGTTCTTCGATGGCCTTCTTGGAGCCTTGGAGCAACTTCACTCCGACCGGGCATCCTAATTGGCCAGCGAATCGCGCAAGCTTTGCCAGGCCATTCTTCGCAAGGTGCTCGCCAAGGTGGCATACAAGATCCCTGGCCTCAACCTCACCAACGTCCTCGACCGCTTGACGAAGGATGTAGATGTCAACGTGTTTGAGGAACTCGTCGCGCCCATCGTCGAGAGGGTAAGCCAAGTCAAGTGGGTTAAATGCGATCGTCGGGATTAGCTGCCTTACTCCTCGTTGCCACACATGCCAAGAACAATTTATTTTATGTTAGAACGTCGGCAAGGCTGATGTAATATTGCTTGTTATCCTTCTTGTTTCATTTCTCTCTGTATGTGTTCACCCTACGCATGATTGAAAACTTGCCAGCGTGCACTGTGATAGACTGGCTTATTAGGGATGATAGACTACTCATATCAATAAGGAATTCCTTTTTTTCTAGAAGCCCATTCAAACAGAACTCCCAGGTTAGGCATGCTTGGCTTGGAGTAGTTCTAGGATGGGTGACCGACCGGGAAGTTGGTCCCGGGTGTGCATGAGTGAGGACAAAGTGTGTAGAAAAGACTAGTATTGATCTGTGAGGCCAGTCTAGATCCTGCCAGGAGTAACGACCACCGGCCGGTGTGTCCGGGGCGTTACAAGCACTCCTTTGCCACGAGCGCTCGGTGCGGGACTTTAGTGGCCTGCTGGTAGGATTGCCGCCGGCAAGAGACCCTGGGGCTTTCAATGCAGCCACCTAGACTGTTGAGTGGACTCGAAATAGAATAGGGACGCAACCAATCGCAACAAGGTTCCTTCACATGCAGGTTTTCCATACAGAAGTCGAAATCGCCCAAGGAACATAACTCCATAGCAAGAATTTACTTGGGGTTTTGCAAGTTATCTTTTTGTTGCCACAGTCCTTCCAGCAAGATTTTTTTTGGGACGTCGTTCATAGGTATCCAAAGCACCATCCCCCCTGGCAAAGCTGCACGCGAGGTGACCTTCTATCCTTTCAGAAAAAGAAAGAGAAAATATGGATATGGAACCTTCGTGATCCGTTAGCTTTTGTCGGGATTAAGTGTAATGCAATATCTCAAACAAATATGCCCATAAGTAAACATCAGAATCAATCAAGATTTGTAGAACACTTATCTTTATTCAACTATGCACTGGGTCTGAGCCTGGCTTTGTACCAAGGATTACATGCTTCAGCGGCAAGACTTGTACAAAAGGTGGTTGCCGGGAGGTCCAGCAACCGCGCCTCATGGGTAGAACTTGCGAAGATGTTCGATATTCTAGGAGTTGCTCATTGGGATGCCATCTTCGGTCTCCAGGTGTACTACGCCAGGCCTGGTGACCCGTACCACCCGATAAGGGCCTTCCCACTTTGGCATCAACTTGTTGGAATTCCTGGCGGACTGAACTCGCCGAAGAACAAGGTCGCCTTCCTCAAGACTTCTGGCATTAACCTTGCAGCTATGGTTGCGGCACAAAGCTTGTTGGTAGTGTGCAGCTCTCACAGTAGCCTAAAATGGTCTTCCTCAAGGAGCGTCGCGTCGTCTTGCCGCAACTGCTCTTGCTCGAGCTCATCATAAGCGAGCACTCGAGGTGACCCGTATATGAGTTCCATGGGGAGAACTGCCTCTGCCCCATAGACGAGGGAGAAGGGTGTCTAGCTAGTAGCTCGATTTGGTGTCGTCCTGGTTAACCAAAGAACCACCGGCAACTCATCAATCTAGTGTTTTCCGCACTTGCGCAGCTTGTCGAAAGTTCTCTTCTTGAGGCCTCATAGCACTTCAGCATTAGCCCTTTCCGCTTGGTCGTTGCTCCTAGGGTGGGTAACGGAAGCAAAATAGATTCTGCTGCCAAGGTCTTGGACGTATTGCATGAAGGTGCGGCTCGTGAACTGTGTGCCATTGTCAGTGATGATCCTGTGAGGAACGCCAAAGCGCCAAACTAGTCCTTTGAAGAACTTGATGGTTGATTGTGCTGTCACCTTTCTCACTGCTTCCACTCCCGGCCACTTTGTGAACTTGTCAATTGCAACGTACAAGTACTCAAAGCCCCCAGCAGCGCGGGGAAAGGGGCCCAAGATGTCGAGCCCCCAGATCGAAAATGGCCAGGATAAAGGGATTATTTGAAGGGCTTGAGCTGGTTAATTTAATTTCTTCAAATGAAACTGGCATGCTTCACACTTGGTTACTAATGCAGTTGCATCCTAGAGGGCAGTGGGCCAAAATAAACCTTGCCGGAATGCTTTACCGGTAAGTGCTCTTGATCCTATGTGGGAGCCACATATGCCCCCATGTATCTCTGCCAATAGATCTAGTCCGTCTTCTCGGGAAATGCATTTGAGTTTCATGCCCTTCGGTCTTTTCCTGTACAGGATGTTGTCTACGAACTGGTACATATGAGACCGGCGGGCTACTTTCTCTGCTTCCTCTTGTTCTTCGGGAAGTTCTCCTATCTGAAGAAAACGGATGATGTGTTGTGCCCATGCTAGAGCTTGAGGCTCGGCAACAAGGACTAAAGGCATATCTTCTGTTGGGGGAGCATCTGTCTCAACGGCAAGGGCCTAAGGCCCCACCAGAGCCTGCTGCACCACGACAAGCTTGGAGGGAGCGCGTGCTTCCACAGCAAGAGCCAAAGGCTCCGCCGGAGCACGGCGCTCACCGGCAAGTCGGATGTTGTCCTTGACAACCTCCTTCCCGGCGGCTCCTGGGAGCTCTGCCGGGAAATACTTGTCGGAACTCAACTTCCTTCTTTTCTCCTTTCTAGTTTATGGTGTCACGGAGGGTTGAGTTAGTCGGAGCACGAAAGTTCCTGGTTCCATAGGCAACTTAAGGGTAGCACATTTCGACAGGCCATCGGCCATGCTATTTTCTGCACGCGGAACATGCTCCATTTGTAGGCCGTCAAAATGTTCTTCCAACTTCCTCACTTCATCTACATAAGCCTCCATCAATGGACTCTGGTAATCTTTGTTCACTTTCCTGACGACCAGCTGAGAATCACTCCTGACAATAAGTTCCTTGATCCCAAGGTCCGCCGCGATCCTGAGACTAGCAAGCAGTCCTTTGTACTCGGCAGTGTTGTTCGTTGATCTCTCTGGGTAAAAATGCATCTCAATCACATATTTGAGGTGCTCTCCGGTGGGTGCGACAAGCAGCACTCCGGCACCGGCGCCTTGCATCGAGAAAGCCCCATCAAAATGCATGATCCACTCTTGATCGGTTTCCTTGCCGGGGAGAGTTGACTCTGGAACTTCTTCATCTGGTGTTGGGGTCCATTCTGCAATGAACTCCGCCAAGGCTCTACTCTGAATGGTCAAATTGCTTTCAAGCTTGAGACCAAAGCTCGACAGTTCCAAAGCCCACTCTACAATCTTGCTGGTAGCCTCTAGGTTCCACGGTATCTGCTGCAGCGGGAAGCAGGTGACAAGGGTGATCTCATGTGCTTGGAAGTAATGGCGTAGTTTCCTCGAGGCCATAAGAAAGCCGAAGAGAAACTTTTGCACGCCAGAATATCTTGACCTAGCCCTCTACAATAGGGAGTTGGAAAAATAGACTGGGCGCTGCACCACCTTCTTCCCGCGGATTATCTCTTTCAACTGCGTAGATCCTTCGTTGCCGGCACTAGACCCTGCCGAGGAATCCCCTGGTTCGTCGCTTGGTGGCCCTACCATTGCCGCTTCTTCTTCATCAACTTCTCTTTCAGCCACTAGTGCAGCACTCACCACTTGATTTGTTGCTGCCAGATATAGCAGCAACGGATCTTGTGGTTTTGGCTCAACTAGGACTGGCAAAGAGGAGAGGTATTTCTTCAAATCCTGCAGCGCTGCCTCTGCTTCCGGAGTCCATTTCATTGGACCTTCCTTCTTCAAGATCTTCAAAAAGGGTAGGGCGCACTCAACAGATTTTGAAATGAACCTACTCAGAGCAAAAACACAGTCGGCAAGGCGGTGCACGTCCTTGACATGTCTTGGTGCTTCAATTTGCTCAATTGTTCTGATCTTGTTAGGATTTGCTTCAATTCCTTGTTGAGATACAAAGAACCGGAGTAGCTTCGAGATGGAACACCGAACACACACTTCTGAGAATTGAGCTTCATGTTGATCTTGCGCAAGTTAACAAATGTTTCTTCTAGGTCTGATATGAGCGTAGCCATGTCCTTGGTTTTAACTACTATGTCATCCATATAATCCTCCATATTTCTATGTAGCTAGGGCTCAAAACTAATCTGGACTGCTCTTGCAAATGTAGAACCAACACTTTTCAACCCGAAAGGCATACACAAAAAGCAATATGTACCACATGGGGTGATAAATGCGGTCTTCTCCTTGTCTTCCTTGGCCATGAAAATCTGATGATAGCCAGAGTAGGTGTCAAGGAAAGACAACAAGTCGCAGCCGACGGTGGAGTCCACGATCTGGTCGATGTGTGGCAAGGGAAAAGGATCTTTGGGGCAGGATTTTTTGATGTCTATGAAGTCAATGCACAGCCTCCATTTTCCATGCTCCTTGCGCACTACAACCAGATTGGCCAACCATGTTGGATGAAGTACTCCTCTGATCAAGCCAGCCGCTTCTAGTTTCTTAATCTCTTCGGCAATAAAATGTTGCCGCTCCAAAGCTTGCTTCCGGACATTCTGCTTGACGGGCCGCCCGTGTGGGCAGATGGCAAGGTGGTGCTCAATCACCTTCCTAGGAACACCGGGGATATCAGACGGTTGCCATGCAAACACATCGACATTCGCCCACAGAAGGCGATGAGCGCGCTTTCCTATTTGTCATCAAGGGTGGAACTTATGGTGAAAGTTCCCCCATGCCATCCTCCTTGGTGGACACCTTCTTGGTCTCTAGCGGAGCTGCCTTGGACTTCTTGCTCTTGCCAGTGGAGCTCTCTGGCACATCGTCAACGGGAGCGCAGCACCCCAAAGAGGTGTGCTTGCTGGAATGTGCACCAGAGGTCTTGCCGGTCTTCTTCTTCCCGGGAGCTTCGGCAGTAGGAGCAAGTGCCTTTGCGGAAGGTGTTGTAACTGCCTCCCGGTAGATTTGGTCGGCGTAGATAAGCGCATTTTTCTTGTTGGAGTTGATCGTGATGACACTCATTGGCCCGGGCATCTTTAGTACATTGTAAGCGGAGTGGGTGGCTTCCATGAACTTGGCCAGTGTCGGGCGGCCAAGGATGCTGTTGTACGGCAACGAGATCTTGGCGATGTCAAAAATGATCTTCTCTGTTCTGAAATTGATATCACTGCCAAATGTCACCAGCAGCGAGACCTTGCCCTTCGGCTGAGTCCTCCCTGAATTGATCCCTTGGAAAGCGCCTGTCGGCTCGAGATCTTCATCAAGAATTTGCAGCCTCTGGATGACATCATGCGAGATTAGGTTTAGGCTGGCCCCACTGTCGACTAACATCTTCGTCACCTTGAGGCTGTGAATCATTGGTGAAACCAACAATGGAAGGCACCCGACCATAGTTATGCGATCAGGGTGATCCTCGGCGTCGAAGATGATAGGAGTGTTGGACCACTTCAGAGGTCTCTGGGCACCGATAGAGGGCTCCGTCGCATTGACCTCGCGCGCCCACTGTTTAAGTTGGCGGTGAGTGGAATGCGACGAGGCACCTCCTCGATGCACATCATCTCTATAGCTTTCTGGAACTCATGCTTGTTGGACTCGTCATCCTCTTCGATGCCATCATCATCTCCCTCATGCTTATCACGACCACGGGCGGGCCGGTCTTTTTGTTGCTTGGGCTTGCCGCGATGACCACCTTGTTGGGGAACGTCGCATGGGAAACAAAAAATTTCCTACGCACACGCAAACCTATCCATGGTGATGAGCATCTACGAGAGGGAGAGTGGATCTACATACCCTTGTAGATCGCTAAGCGGGAAGCGTTAAGAAACGCAGTTGGTGTAGTCGAACATCTTCATGATCCAAATCGCTGAGCGTCCCGCGATCACATCACGATCCGTCCTGCGAACTCATCACGATCCGTCCCGCGATATCATCACGATCCGTCTCACGATCTTGATCACGATCTGTCCCGCGAACTCATCATGATCCGTCTTGTGATCTCATCACGATCCGTATCACGATCTTGATCACGATCTATCCCGCGAACTCATCATGATCCGTCCCGAGATCTCATCACGAACTGTCTCGCGATCTCGATCACGGTCCTTCCGATCTAGCGCCGAACGAACGGCACCTCCGCGTTCAGCACACGTGCAGCTTGATGACGATCTCCACTGTCTTGATCCAGCAAGAGGAGGTGGAGAGGAGAGAGAGTTCACCGGCAGCGTGACGGCGCTCCGGTGATGGTGGTGAAGTGATTCCGGCAGGGCTTCGCCTAAGCGCTGCAGAAAACCGATCTAGAGGAGCACCGGTGGAACGGGTAGCACGTGGCCGTAAATTTTGTCGAAACAGCACCCAATCCACCAGTATATAAAGGAGGGAGGGATAGGCAGCCTTGGCGCCAGCCCAAGGCCTCCTACGAGTCGGCCGGCTAGAGGGGGAGGAGTCCTACTCCTCCTCCACTCCTAGTAGGAGTAGGACTCTTCCTTTTTAGCCTTTTTTCCACCTTTTCCTTTAGGACTTTTGCCTCCTGTGCCATGGGACTTGGTGTGGCTGTTTCTCCAGCCCACTAAGGGATGGTTATCACTCTCCACAGCCCATGGACCCTCTGGGGTCGAAATACCCCTCCCGGAGGTCTCCCGGTACACTACCGACACTCCCGGTACACTACCGATGAGCCCGAAACTTTTCCGGCGACCAAACTGGGACTTCCTATATATGAATATTTACCTCCGGACCGTTTCGGAGCTCCTCGTGACGTCCAGGATCTCATCCGGGACTCCGAACAACCTTTGGTCACCACCATACATAACTCTACACTACCGAAACGTCACCGAACCTTAAGTGTGCAAACCCTGCGGGTTCGAGAACTATGTAGACATGACCGAGACACCTCTACGGTCAATAACCAATGGCGGGACCTAGACGTCCACATTGGTTCCTACCTATTCTACGAAGATCTTTATCGGTCGAACCTCTATGTCAAGGATTCAGTTAATCCTGTATAATGTTACCTTTGTTCTTCGGTATGTTACTTGCCCAAGATTCGATCGTCGGTATCTCCATACCTAGTTCAACCTCGTTACCGGCAAGTCTGTTTACTCGTTCCGTAATACAAGATACCGCAACTAACAATTAGTCACATTACTTGCAAGGCTCATTGTGATGTTGTATTACCGAGTGGGCCCTGAGATACCTCTCCGTCACACGGAGCAACAAATCCCAGTCTCGATCCATGCCAACTCAACAGACACCATCGGAGATACCTGTAGAGCACCTTTATAGTCACCCAGTTACGTTGCGACATTTGATACACACAAGGCACTCCTCCGATATCTGTGAGTTGCATGATCTCATGGTCATAGGAACATATACTTGACATGTAGAAAACAATAGCAATAAACTGACACGATCATATGCTACATTTGTAGTTTGGGTCTTGTCCATCACATCATTCTCCTAATGATGTGATCCCATTATCAAATGACATCTCATGTCCATGGCTAGGAAACCTTAACCATCTTTTGATCAACGAGCTAGTCTATTAGAGGCATACTAGGGACATGGTTTTGTCTATGTATCCACACATGCATTTAAGTTTCCGATCAATACAATTGTAGCATGGATAATAAACGATTATCATGAACAAGGAAATATGATAACAACTAATTTATTATTGCGTCTAGGGCATATTTCCAATAGTCTCCCACTTGCACTAGAGTCAATAATCTAGTTCACATCACCATGTGATTCGCATTGTTATGAATCTAACACCCAATGAGTTTTGGGGTTCGATCATGCTTTGCATGTGAGAGAGGTCTTATAGTCAACAGGTCTGTAACATTCAGATCTGTGTGTACTTTGCAAATCCCTATGTTAAACTGTAAACACTGCTACCACACTCCACTTGGTACTATTCCAAATGGCTGCTCCACTATGCGTATACAGATTGCTACTACGAGTCATCCGGATTAGTGTTAAAGCTTGCATCGACGTAACTCCTTACGACGAACTCTTTATCACCTCCATAATCAAGAAACATCTCCTTAGTCTTTCAGTTACTAAGGATAATCTTGACCGTTGTCCAGTGATCCACTCCTGGATCTCTTTTGTACCCCTTGACAGACTCATGGCAAGGCACACACAGGTGCGGTACACAGCATGGCATACTGTACAGAGCATATGGCTAAGGCATAGGGGACGACGTTCGTCCTTTCTCTTCCTTCTTCCGTGGTCGAGCTTTGAGTCTCACTCAACTTCACACCTTACAAATCAGGCGAGAACTCTTTCTCTGACTGATCCATTTTGAACTTCTTTCAAAATCCTTGTCAAGGTATGTACTCATTGAAAGTCTCATCAAGTCATCTTCGATCTATCTCTATAGATCTTGATGCTCAACAATTAGGTAGTTTTATCCAGGTTTTACTTTGAAAATCACTTTCCAAATAACTGTTTACGCTTTCCAGAAATTCTACATTATTTCCGATCAACAATATGTCATCCACATATACTTATCAGAAATTCTATAGTTCTCCCACTCACTTTATTGTAAATACAAGTTTCTTGTAAACTTTGTATAAACTCAAAAACTTTGATCAATTTATCAAAGCGTATATTCCAACTCCGAGATGCTTGCTTCAGTCCATAGAAGGATCACTAAAGCTTGCTCACCTTTTAGCATCCTTAGGACTGACAAAACCTTCTGGTTGTATCACATACAACCTTTCCTCAAGTAAACCGTTAAGGAAACGATGTTTTGACATCCATCTGTCCGATTTCATAATTGAAAATGCAGCAACTGCTAACATAATTCCAACAGACTTTAGCATCGCTACGAGTGAGAAAGTCTCATCACAGTCAACTCCTTGAACTTGTCACAAACATCTTTGCAACAAGTCGAGCTTTGCAAATGGAGACAATTACCATCAGCGTCTGTCTTCATTTTAAAGATCCATTTGTACTCAACGACCTGCCGTCCAACGAGCAAGTCTACCAAAGTCTATACTTGGTTTTCGTACATGGATCCTATCTCGGATTTCATGGCCTCCAACCATTTGTTAGAATCCGTGCCCATCATCGCTTCTCCATAGCTCGTAGGTTCATCGTTGTCCAACAACATGACCTCCAAGACAGGGTTGTCGTACCGCTTAGCAGCAGTACACATCCTTGTCGACCTACGAAGTTCGATAGTAACTTGATCCTGAAGCTTCATGATCATCATCATTAACTTCCTCTTCAACTAATGTAGGCTTCACAGAAACATCTTTCTGCGTTGCGCTACTCTCTGGTTGAACAAAGGTTCAACAATCTCATCAAGTTCTATCTTCCTCCCACACAATTCTTTCGAGAGAAACTTTTTCTCGAGAAAGGACCTAGTTTTAGCAACAAACACTTTGCACTCGGATCTGAGATAGAAGGCATACCCAACTATTCTTAGGGTATTCTATGAAGGTACATTTGTCCGCTTTCGGTTCTAGCTTATTAGGTGAAAACATTTGTCACACAAGCGTCGCAGCCCCAAACATATAGAAATGACAGCTTAGGTTTCTATTAAACCATAATTCACACGGTGTCATCTCAACGGATTTAGATGGAGCCCTATTTAAAGTGAATGTAGTTGTTTTTTATTGCATAACCCCAAATATTAAGTAGTAAAATGATAAGAGACATCATAGCACGTACCATATCCAATAGAGCATGACTATGATGTTCGGACACACCATCACACTATGGTGTTCCAGGTGTCATTTTAGTTGTGAAACAAATTTCACATTGTCTTAAGTTGTATGCCAAACTCGTAACTCAGATATTCACCTCCCCGATCATATCGCAGTCATTTTATCTTCTTGTCACGATGATCTTAAACTTCACTCTGAATTTGCTTGAACCTTTCAAATGATTCAGACTTGTGTTTCATTAAGTAAATATATACTATATCTACTCAAATCATCAGTGAAGGTAAGAAAATAAAGATATCCACTGCACGCTACAAGATTCACTGGATTGCATACATCAACATGTATCATTCCCAATGAATCACTTGCCTGCTCTATCCAACGGGGTCCTTCAGTCATCTTGCCCAAGAGGCATGGTTCGCATGTCTCAACCGATTCGAAATCGAATGAGTCCGAAGATCCATCAGCATGGAGTTTCTTCATGCGCTTTATACCAATATGACATTTTGCGACAATGCCACAAGTATGTGGTACTATCATTATTAACTTTGTATCTTTTGACATCAATGTTATGAACATGTGTATTACTACGATCTATATTTCAACAAACCATTCTCACTGGGTGCATGACCATTGAAGGTATTATTCATGTACACAGAATAACCATTATTCTCTAACTTAAATGAATAACCGTATTGCAATAAACATGATCTAATCATGTTCATGCTCAACGCAAAACACCAAATAACATTTATTTAGGTTCGTCACTAATCCTGAAGGTAGAGAGAGCGTGCGATGTTGATCACATCAACCTTGGAAACATTTCCAACACATATCGTCACCTCACCCTTAGCTAGTTCTCCGTTTATTCCGTAGCTTTTATTTCGAGTTACTAACATTTAGCAACTGAACCGGTATCCAATACCCAGGTGCTACTAGGAGTACTAGCAAGGTACACATCAATAACTCGTATATCAAATATACTTCTGTCGATGTTGCCAGCCTTCTTATCTACCAAGTATCTAGGGTCGTTCTGCTTCAGCGACCGCTCACCTCATAACAGAAGCACTTGGTCTCGGGTTTGAGTTCAACTTTGGGTTGCTTCACTGGATCAGCAACTGACTTGCTATCCATGAAGTTTCCCTCCTTGCTCTTGCCCTTCTCGAAACCAGTGGTTTGGTTAACCATCAACACTTGACGCTCCTTCTTGATTTCTACCTTCGCGGTGTCAAACATCGCGAACAGCTCAGGAATCATTATTTCTATCCCAGGCAATTTATAGTTCATCACCAAGTTCTAGTAGCTTAGTGACAGTGACTTGGAGAACTATGTCAATCACTATCTTATCTGGAAGATCAACTCCCACTTGATTTAAGCGATTGTAGCACCCAGACAATCTGAGTACATGCTCAACGATTGAGCTATTCTCTTTCATCTTGCAGGCAAAGAATCTTGTCGTAGATCTCATATCTCGCAACACGGGCATGAGCCTGAGATCCTAATTTCAGCTCTTAGAAACATCTCATATGTTCCTTGACGTTCAAAACATTTTGGAGCCTCAATTCTAAGCCGTAACGCATGACGCACTAAACTATCAAGTAGTCATCAGAACGTGCCTGTCAGATGTTCACAACATCTACAGACGACGCTAGAGGGGTCGGCGCACCGAGGGGTGCATTAAGGACATAAGCCTTCTGTGCAGCAATGAGGACAATCCTCAGATCACGGACCCAGTCCGCAATATTACTACCATCATCTTTCAATTCTATTTCTCTAGGAACATATAAAAATACAAGGGAGCTACAGCGTTAGCTAGTAATCTACAACATAATTCGCAAAAACACTTTGACTATGTTCATGATAATGAGTTCAATTAATCATATTACTTAAGAACTCCCACCCAAATAGACATCCCTCAGATCATTCGAGTGATACATGATCCAAATTCACCAACTCAAGTCCGATCATCATGTGAGTTGAGGTGGCTCCAATGGTGAACATCATAATGTTGATCATATCTACTATATGACTCATGTTCGACCTTTTGGTCTCTTGTGTTCCGAGGCCATGTCTGTACATGCTAGGCTCATCAAGTTTAACCCGAGTGTTCTGCACGTGCAAATATGGCTTGCACCCGTTGTATGTGAACGTAGAGTATCACACCCGATCATCACGTGGTGTCTCAACACGACGAACTTTCGCAACGGTGCACACTCGGGGAGAACACAATTTATCTTGAAATTAAGTGAGGGATCAGCTTATAATGCTACCTCGTCGTAAGAAAAACAAGGTGCATAAAAGGATTAACATCACATGCAAATCATAAGTGACATGATATGGCCATGATCTTGTGCTTTTGATCTCCATCATGAAAGCACCGGCATGATCTCCATCGTCACCGGCATGACACCATGATCTCCATCATCTTGATCTCCATCAACGTGTCTCCATCGGGGTTGTCACGCCCTGCATGCTTCTACTACTATTGCTACCGTAGCGATAAAGTAAAGCATTACATAGCGCTTAATGATTGACACGCAGGTCATACAATAATTAAAGACAACCCTATGGCTCCTGTCGGTTGCCGTACTCATCGACATGCAAGTCGTGATAATCTATACATCACATGATCATCTCATACATCACATATATCACATCATGTAATTGGCCATATCATATCACAACATACCCTGCAAAAACAAGTTAGACGTCCTCTAATTGTTGTTGCACGTTTTACGTGGCTGCTACGGGTATCTAGCAAGAACGATTCTTACCTACGCATAAACCACAACAGTGATACGTAGATTGCTTTTCAACCTTCTCAAGGACCGCCTTTGTCGGATTCGATCCAACTAAAGTGAGACAAACTGTCACCCACAAGCCATCTAAGCAACAAGTTGTGTCGAGGGAACCGGTCTCTCGTAAGTGTACGAGTAATGTTGGTCTGGGCCGTTTTATCTCACAATCCCGCTGAACGAAAATCTGACCAAGGGAGGAAGCAATCTAAGCATCAACGCCCACAAACCTTTTGTGTTCTACTCGAGATCTCATTGAACCATCAACCTAGCTCTGATACCACTGTTGGGGAACGTTGCATGGGAAACAAAAAAATTCCTACACACACGCAAACCTATCCATGGTAATGAGCCTCTACGAGAGGGAGAGTGGATCTACATACCTTTGTAGATCGCTAAGCGGGAAGCGTTAAGAAACGCGGTTGGTGTAGTCGAACATCTTCACGATCCAAATCGCCGAGCGTCCCGTGATCACATCACGATCCGTCCCGCGAACTCATCATGGTCCGTCCCGCGATCTCATCACGATCCGTCTCACAATCTTGATCACGATCTGTCCCGCGAACTCATCACGATCCGTCCCGCGATCTCGTCACGGTCCGTCTCACGATCTTGATCACGATCTGTCCCGCGAACTCATCACGATCCGTCCCGCGATCTCATCACGAACTGTCTCGCGATCTCGATCACGGTCCTTCCGATCTAGCGCCGAACGGACGGCACCTCCGCGTTCAGCACACGTGCAACTTGATGACGATCTCCACCGTCTTGATCTAGCAAGAGGAGGTAGAGAGGAGAGAGAGTTCACCGGCAGCGTGACGGCGCTCCGGTGATGGTGGTGAAGTGATTCCGGCAGGGCTTCGCCTAAGCGCTGCAGAAAACCGATCTAGAGGAGCACCGGTGGAACGGGTAGCACGTGGCCATAAATTATGTCTAAACAACACCCAATCCACCAGTATATAAAGGAGGGAGGGAGAGGCAGCCTTGGCGCCAGCCCAAGGCCTCCTAGGAGTCGGCCAGCTAGAGGGGGAGGAGTCCTACTCCTCCTCCACTCCTAGTAGGAGTAGGACTCTTCCTTTTTAGCCTTTTTTCCACCTTTTCCTTTAGGACTTTTGCCTCCTGCGCCATGGGACTTGGTGTGTCTGTTTATCCAGCCCACTAAGGGCTGGTTATCACTCTCCACAGCCCATGGACCCTCTGGGGTCGAAATACCCCTCCCGGAGGTCTCTCGGTACACTACCGACACTCCCGGTACACTACCGATGAGCCCGAAACTTTTCCGGCGACCAAACTGGGACTTCCTATATATGAATCTTTACCTCTGGACCATTCCGGAGCTCCTCGTGACGTCCTGGATCTCATCCGGGACTCCGAAAAACCTTCGGTCACCACCATACATAACTCTACACTACCGAAACGTCACTGAACCTTAAGTGTGCAGACCCTGCGGGTTCGAGAACTATCTAGACATGACCGAGACACCTCTACGGTCAATAACCAATGGCGGGACCTGGACATCCACATTGGTTCCTACATATTCTACGAAGATCTTTATCGGTCGAACCTCTATGTCAAGGATTCAGTTAATCCCATGTAATGTTCCCTTTGTTCTTCGGTATGTTACTTGCCCGAGATTCGATCGTCGGTATCTCCATACCTAGTTCAACCTCGTTACTGGCATCGATAACATCGATAGGATGACCGTCTGGTATCTTGTGGTGTATGCGGCTGAACCTTTGGATGTATTTGCCAAAGTTTCGCCCTCCTTTTGAGGGATGATGTGCAAATCACTTTCCTGACCAGGAGCTTGATGACCTCTTGTGAAGGCGCCAACAAACTCGTGGCACAGGTCTACCCAGGATGCGATGGATCCCTCTGGCAAGTGCATCAACCACGACCTGACGTTGGGATTAAGCATCAACCAGAAGTAATTGGCGAGTATCTTGTCGTCGTCACCCCCGGCAGCTTGCACCGCTATGGTGTAGTTGCTCGGGATCTCCGATGGGTGAGTTTTGCCGTCATACTTCTCTGGGATCTCTGGCTTGAACGTGCGGGAATTGGGCCACTGGAATTGCCGTATCTCATGGGTAAACGCTGGACAACCCACCCGTAAGGTAGGCTGACAGGATACCATGGCAGAGACTTTTCTACAGTGGGCCTCGCGCGCCTATCAGATTGAAGGCGCGCTTCTCGCTGTCGCTTGATTGCAGTTCAGGCATCTTCCTTGCCCCGTTCCGGAAGAACTTGACGCTGGTCACGGCGTGTCCGTGGGTCGGACGACGATGTCGAGTAGCTGTCGTAAGCATCGGTCCATCGAGTCGGTGACCGGCGTTGTTTCTGTCGAGGAGAGTGCACCTAGGTCACATCCCCTCCGGCCTTCTCACCATTGGCGTGAGCCAACTCGATGGACCAAAACTTATCTGCAAGGCTGAGGAGACTCTGAATGGTGGCTCTCCATTCGTCAAGCTTCTCCGCAGCGGAAGGGAAGTTTAGGAGTAGCTGTGCTCGCGCCATCGCTTCCTCCGACGTGGTCGGCAGCGAACGTCGCGAGGAACGCAGGGTGCTCTGGCTTCTAACTGTGTTAGAAGGAGCACCAATACGGTCCCTCGATAGCACACCACTCCTGCTAGCATGCTGGCGAGCCTGCTGGTCCCGCGCACCTTGGGAATGGTGCATAGGAGCTTTTCCGTGGAGACGTTGAGAACTGCGGGTGCCATGGAGCAAATCTTCGCGCGTGTCCTGGGAAGGTCGCGGCGTGGGCACCCTGGATGATACTCTTCCGCCCCCGGAGTTCGTCGTACTACGCGCAGGCGATACCGCTCCATCCTGAGACCAAGTGGCGCGGGAGTTCCCATCACCGCCTTCTGCATCTCCGCGGCGGGCATCGCCGCTTGCTTGGGCTTGATCACCGGTGCGATGTGGAAGCTCTGAACCTCTACCTCCTCCTCCTCCACCCGCGTATACGCCGTAACCTGTCTGGGCAGATACCGGGACAACGGATGTGGATGGGCCAACCGCTATCAGGCCCTTCTTCTTCAGGGCCATGGCAATGATGAGTATGAAGAAACTGGCATGCTGATCACCAGAACAGGTTCGCACGACCAATCCGCCCCTACCTGGCGCGCCAAAGATGTCTTGGGGAACGAGCACCTATGGGATCGGAGGGATCCCTTTCGGTTCGGCGGGGGTGATGGCTCGCACAAAGAGTAGGTCTGATGAACAGCACGCGGATGATTTACCCAGGTTCAGGCCGCAAAGATGCGTAAACCCTCCTCCTACATGGTTGTATTGAGAGTGTTCTCAGGGTTCTAGCTACAGGAGGGATGTGAGCTGCTACCATGTGCGCTGGCTAGAAGGTCCCAAGACTTAAATCCAAAAGTCCGAGGATCCAAAAAAGGTCCTCTATCATATCGCCCTGGGCCTCCTTTTATACTCTGAAGGAGACCCCAACAGTGGCATACAGTGCGTACGCGGGGTGTATAGAGCTACAATGCTATCATACCTAACACTGACAAAGTAGTACATGTGCATTTAATGCTCCGTCGGGCATCTCTGTCCGTGTGTGGTATGGGACAGGAGCCCGTCCCATCGGCACCACTTAGCCCCCTCCAGCACCCACGCCGCAACACGTGCCTAGGAGAGGCAACACCTTTCCTGTGTGCTGGCGTGGCCTTGCCGGGGCTTGCCGAGGCCTTGTCCTTGCCTAAGGGTTTAATAGTCACCCTGGCAAGGTCTTGCCAGGGTCTTGATTTTTTTGTGCTTGTACCTGGCAAGTCCTTGTTGGGCCTTGTCGCCAGGGTGGCTACTGTTGCCCGTGAATGAGTAAAGGGGCACTAGGAAGCCCAAAACTCTAGTGCACTGACACTTTGTTTATCAAGTTCACATACTCAACTATCATTTAGTCTTCTATGATTTCTCATGATCACGTCATATTTGTGAAACAAAAGCATCAATTAGACACATAGGAAGATAGGGGTTTATCGTATTTAACCACCCAACTACTTATCTTGAGGATAATATCAACAATAATGAATCATGATCATCCATATCCAACTGGATATATATGCCTGGATCTTTCCCAACACACGATGCTTGCCAAGTAGAGAGTAAATAAGGCTGGAATAGGGATGACCATTAATGACTCTTGCATAATAGTAAATACATGAAAGTAAAAGATAGGCCCTTCGCATAGGGAAGCATAGGTTGTCATACACTTTTATTTGGATGTTCAAGCTCTTAATGTAAAGGAACGCCACTTTATATCGCCCCTTGTGATAAAAACCTTTAGTATGCAGTCTGTCGCTTTTATTTCTTTTCCATCTCATGATCGTACAAAGCTTATTTTTCCCTTACAATAAAAGAGCATACATATTTAGGAGCAAGGTTTTTTGCTTTTGCACCGATGACAACTTACTTGAAGGATCTTGTTCAATCCATAGGTAGGTATGGCAGACTCTCATGGCGTGAAACTGGGTTTAAGGGTTTATGGATGCACAAGTACTATCTCTACTTGGTATGAAGTTTTGGCTAGCAAAGGTTATGAGCAAGCACCACATGTTGGGGGATCCAATAACAACATAACTTCTATGTGAATATAAGCAAACATAAATCATTAAGTTGTCTTCCTTATCCAATGTCAACTAGTGGATCATGCATAGAATATTTAATGGGGGCTCACAATCATAAAATATATCGAAGATAGTATATTTATATGTGATACGCCTCTCTTGTGTTATTACTTCTTCATACAATTGCATCAATGACTAATACTATGTTTGTCAACTTCCAACAAGTTTTATCAATCATACCATTTTTAGTTGAGAAGTCACCACTCCCCATGGGATTAACATATGACCTTTTATTTATTATTTTCATTGCTAGGATTGATACAAGGTGGTAAAGCAGCCAAACTCAAACTACTCTTTGTTATATAACTCTTGAACTTGATTACATCGATAGATAGATCACAAACCAAGCACTCAAAACTAAATCATACTAAAACTTTTATTCTTCTAAATCATAGGATAACTAAGGATGAAACTAAAAAAGGTAATGATGGTAAAAGTGATGGTGATACGATATCGGGGCAACTCCCCCAAGCTTGAACAAGCTAAGGGTGTTGCCCATACCCGTGTACTCAAGTTTCCTTGTTGTGTGATGATGGTGATGAAGTGATTTTTGTGGCAATGATGCCGCTTAGGGTCCAGACTTCCTCATTGAGCTTCTCGACCTCTCGCTTAAGGTCTAAGTACTCCCTGCGAAGCTTATTCGTGATGGTCATTGATCCATGCAACAAATGATGAATTTTACTAGTGGGTGCAGGAGTATCATCCACCTGCGCACAACGGTAAGGCGTAAATCGAGTATTGGAAGGTGTAACCTTGTTTGGCAAGTTCGACTTTTTGAACTCCACATGCACATCTTCTGGTTGAGGTAGAGGCGCTTCTTATTCTTCTTCTCCGCTAGAAGATTCCATCCTCTTGAGATTATCCTCCTCCTCCTATCTTGTCCATCCATAGGGGTCGTTATCCCCTCAGACCTTGGGATCCGTGATGAGGTATGAGACATAGCTCTCTCTGTCCGAGTCTTGAGACGACATAATGCTTCCAGATTTGTCAAAAAAAGGCCAAAACAAGAACATTGGAGAAACTTGCGATGCGGTGCTCAAAACCTATGGGAGTATATATACTGGGTTTTTCTAGGGCAAACGACATGTTCTGGAAGAAAACGGAGTCGGGAGGGCACACGAGGGGCCCACAAGGCAAACCGACGCGCCCAGGGGGTAGGGCGCGCCCTGTTGCCTTGTGACTTCCTCGTGGTTTCCTCGGTCGGTTCTTTTTTTATTTTTTCTAATATTACAAAACAGATAGAAATATTTTTATAGAATATTTGTAGTCGGTTTATTTACCGTATCACATAGCTACTATTTTTTAGGATTCTAGAGTGTCCCGGAAGGTCTCTTCTATATGTTCTTACAATGTCATCACTTGAATAATATTAGTTTCAACATTAATGAGTGTACTTGAGACAACATGTTTAATTCTTTGTGCATTTACCACTCTCATGTTAGTGCCTTTGGCATTGTTGATCATAATAGCTTTGAGGCGATAAACTTCTTTGAGGATGTATGGTCCTTCCCACTTAGACAGAAGCTTCCCTACAAAGAATCTCAAATGAGAGTTGTACAAAGAACTTGATCTCCTACTTTGAATTCCCATTTTTGGATTCTTTTATCATGCCATGTTTTAACTTTTTTCCTTAAACAACTTGGCATTTTCATAAGCTTCTGTCCTCCATTCATCTAAAGAGCTAATATCAAATAGCCTCTTCTCACCAACAAGTTTGAAATCATAATTAGGTTCTTTAATTGCCCAATAAGTGTTATGTTCTAACTCAAGAGGTATATTCCATGCTTTTCCATAGGCCATATTATATCGAGACATACCCATAGGATTTTTATAAGCATTTCTATAATCCCATAATGCATTATCAAGTTTCTTAGACCAATTCTTTATAGATATATTAATAGTATTTTGCAAGACCAATTTTATTTATATGTTGTTAAACTCAACTTGACCACTAGACTGAGGATGGTAAGATGATGCAGTTCTATGGTTAACATCATATTTAGCTAGAAGTTTACGAAAAGCACTATGAATAAAATGTGAACCACCATCATTCATTAAATATCTAGGGACTCCAAACCTTGAAAAGATAACCTCTGTAAGCATTTTAATAGAAGTGTTATGATTAGCACTACTACTTGGAATAGCTTCTAGCCACTTAGTAACATAATCAACAACAACTAAAATATAGTGTACCCATTAGAGGGAGGAAAAGGTCCCATATAATCAAAGCCCTAAACATCAAATGGTTCAATAACAAGAGAATAATTCGTAGCCATTTCCTAACGTCTACCAATGTTACCAATTATATGACATTCGTCACAAGAAAGGACAAACTTACGTGCATCCTTGAAAAGTGCCAATAGAAACCAGAATGTAATACCTTATGTGCAATTCCGTCTACAGCGTGGTGCCCTTCGTATACCTCGGAATGACACATCCATAGGATTTTTTCCTATTCATGCTGAGGTACACGACATATAATAACACCATCTACTCCTTTAGATAGATGTGGGTTATCCCAAAAGTAATGTCTTAAATCAAAGAAGAACTTTTTCTTTTGTTTGTATCTACAATTAGGTGGTGTATATTTAACAACAATGTAATTAGCATAGTCTGCATACCAATGAGTATTACAAAAATAATTTATAATAACTAATTGCTCATCAGGAAAACTATCATCAATAGGCAATGGGTCATCAAGAACATTTTCCATTCTAGACAAATTATCTGCTACATGATTCTTAGCTCCCTTTCTATCAATAATATGCAAGTCAAATTCTTGAAGTAAAGGAACCCACCTAATTAGTTTGAGTATAGCATCTGTCTTTCCATAAGGTACTTAATAGAATCATGATCGGTGTGAATTGTAACTTTAGAATCAACAATATTAGGTCCAAACTTATCACATGCAAACACAATTGCTAAAATTTCTTTCTCGGCAGTAGCATAATTTCTTTGAGGACTGTCTAGAATTTTACTAGCATAATGGGTAACATTTAATTTCTTATCAACTCTTTGTTCTAGAACAATACCAACAACATAATCACTAGCATCACACATAATTTCAAAAGGTAAGTTTCAATTAGTTGGTTGAACAATAGGTACATAAATTAAGGCTTTCTTAAGTTTTTCAAAAGCTTCTGCACAATCATCATAAAAAACAAATGGACCATATTTTTGAAGAAGATTAGTTGGTGACCTAGAAATCTTTGAGAGATCTTTAATGAATATTCTATAGAAACCAGAATGACCAAGAAAACTTCTTATAGCTTTAACATCTTTAGGACATGGCATTTTCTCATTTGTATCCACTTTAGCTTATCTACCTCAGTACCTAATACGTCTCCAACATATTTATAATTTCTGATTGTTCCACACTATTATATTATCAATCTTGGATACTTTATGTGCAATTATATGCCATTGTATATCATTTTTGGGAACTAACCTAATTAACCCAGTGCCATTTGCTGCTTTTTGCGTGTTTTTGTCTTTTTAGGAAAATGGTACCAAATGGAGTCCAAACACTATGAATCGTTTTGATGATTTTTTCTGGACCAAATAAGACCTGGAAGCTTCAAAGGGAGACCATACGACACACGAGGAGACGACAAGGCAACATGGTTCACCCGGGGGGTAGGCTCCTCTTGGCTCCATCTGACCTAATTCCACCCCTATAAATTCTCATATATTGGAAAAACAATAGAGATCCACAAAGACACTTTTTCTGCCACCACAAGTCTCTGTTCTGATGGGAGGTCATCTAGGGACCTTTTTCGATGCCCTGTTGGAGGGGGAATCAATCACGGAGGCCATATACATCAACCTTGCTGCCTTCATGATGTTTTGTGAGTACTCCACCACGGACCTACGTGTCCATAGCTAGTACCTAGATGGCTTCTTATCTCTCTATGATATTCAATACAAAGTTCACCGCAATCCCCGCGGTGATCTATTCGATGTAATCTTCTTTACGTTATGTTTGTTGGGATCTGATGAATTGTGGGGTTTATGATCAGATTATTAATGGATATTACTTAAGTATTCTCTGAATTCTTTTATGCATGACTATTATATCTTCGTATTTTTCTCTAATTTGTCGGTTTGGTTTGTCCAACTAGATTGATTTATCTTCAGCGAGAGTGGTGCATTGAAATGGGTTCAACTTTATGGTGCTCAATCCCAGTGACAGGAAGGGACATGACACATATTTGTATTGCTGTAATTAAGGATAAAATGAGGGGATTTATCCATATTGTTTGAGTTTAGTTTGTCTACATCATGCCATCTTGCTCCAAGCATTACTCTGTTTCATACTTAATACTCTAGATGCTTGTTGGATAGCGTTCGATGAGTGGAGTAATAGTCGTAGATGCAGGCAAGAGTCAACCTACTTGTTTATGGATGTGAAGCACATGATCATTGTTGTGAATAACATGTCATAACTATGCGCTATTTTTTCAATTGCCCAACAGTAATTTGTCTACCCATCGTATGTTATGTTCAAGAGAGAAGCCTCTAGCGAAAACCATGCCCCCCGAGTCTACTTAAATACATTTTCTAACACCTTATTTACCTTGTTGTAATTTATTTACTTTTATATTTATACTAAATATCTATCAGTATTCAATCCTTGCAAGTAACGAGTTCAAGGGGCTTGACAACCCTCTTCCCACGTGGGGTGCAAGTGTTTGGTTCTATGTATAGGTGCTGATGACGAGATTTTGCGTGATACTCCTATTGGTTTGATAACCTGGGTTCTCACTAAGTAAAATACTTATCTCTATTGTGATGCATCTACTCTCTTCTTCAGGGAAAATCCCAATGCAGTTTACAAGTAGAAGGAAGAATTTCTGGCACCGCTGCTTGGGAGTATCATCAAATCCTTATCACATTCCTTCACAGAAATTATCATTCACTTGTTCTAATTTTCATTTGCCTTTATATTTGCTTGCTAAAGAATATCAAAAACCAAAAACATCTATCTTTGCTAGTTTATTTGTCTACTTGCTTTGCTTGTTAGTTTGATTTATTTGTCTCTGTGTCTCAAGATAGATTCCATAATATTTCCTATTATCAAAGGATGTCTGAAATTTAAAGTTCCATGAGGAATTTCATGACCACACAATACAAAAACAATAAATTATTTGCTTAGGAAATCAAGGAACACTCCACTCTACTAGATGCTATTATTAAACAACTTGATGAAGTCAATCGAGAAGTATCCAATCTCCAATCACAATTTGCTCAAACCAAAGAATTGATAGAAAATATTTTAGACATGCAAACCACTCAAGTAAATAGGATGACGTTAAACCGGAATATCTCCTTATTAGTAATCATGATTAAGATCTTAAAATGATTAGTGTGTCTAAGGTCAAATCTTTGTTTACTAATCTAAAAATTGATGATAAAAACTTGGAGATGAGTCAACTTTATCTAGAAGGCGCCCTGCTTGTTCGAATGGTGATGATCCTAATGATAAAACTGAATAAAGTAGGTTTGGAGAGGTCAAAACTTTAGCTAGTGCGTGCCCACTGTTTTGGATTATAAGGACTTTAATTATGAATTTTTTTTCTTTATTTGAATGTATTTCCTTGTTAACATACATAATTATCACACCTAATTCTTGTGAACTAAACATGGCGTTTACTAAACATATCGTAGAAGCGATCGTAAAAGCTCATGAGGAGAGACTTGTAGTAGAGGTTTTAGTACCTATAAAATTGCATGATGAATGGGAACCACTATTAAAATTAAGCTTAAAGATTATGAATAATTCTTTGTGTGACCTTGGTGCTAGTCTTTCTACTATACCTAAATCTCTATGTGATGTGGTAGGTCTCACTGATATACATGAATGTTCCCTTAACTTGCATCTTGCAATTTCAACTATTAAGAAACCTTTGGGTAGAATACATGATGTGCTTATTCTTTATAATAGAAATTATGTGCCTGTAGATTTCATTGTGTCTGATATTGAATGCAATCCGTCTTTTCCAATAATACTAGTAGGCCTTTCTTACGAACTATAGGTGTTATTATTGATATGAAAGAAGGAAACATAAGGTTCCAAGTCCCATTACAGAAAGGGATTGAACACTTACCTAGAAATAGAACTAAACCACCTTATGAATCTATCATGAGGTCCACCTATGGATTGAATTGTTGGGGAACGTCGCATGGGAAACAAAATTTTCCTACGCACACGCAAACCTATCCATGGTGATGAGCATCTACGAGAGGGAGAGTGGATCTACGTACCCTTGTAGATCGCTAAGCGGGAAGCGTTAAGAAACGCGGTTGGTGTAGTCGAACTTCTTCGCGATCCAAATCGCCGAGCGTCCCGCGATCCAATCACGAACCGTCCCGTGAACACATCATGATCCGTCCCGTGAACTCATCACGATCCGTCTCACGATCTTGATCACGATCTGTCCCGCGAACTCATCACGATCCGTTCCGTGATCACATCACGAACCGTCTCGCGATCTCGATCACGGTCCTTCCGATCTAGCGCCGAACGGACGGCACCTCCGCGTTCAGCACACGTGCAGCTTGATGACGATCTCCACCATCTTGATCCAGCAAGAGGAGGTGGAGAGGAGAGAGAGTTCACCGGCAGCGTGACGGCGCTCCGGTGATGGTGGTGGAGTGATTCCGGCAGGGCTTCGCCTAAGCGCTGCGGAAAACCGATCTAGAGGAGAAACTGTGCACCGGTGAAACGGGTAGCACGTGGCCGGAAATTCTGTCCAAAAACCACCCAATCCACTAGTATATATAGGAGGAGAGGAGAGGAGAGGCAGCCAAGGCCTTTGGGTCGGCCGAAATAGGAGGTGGGAGCAATCCTACTTCACCTCCAATCCTAGTTGGAGTAGGATTGCCTCCTATTGGCTGATTTTCCACTTTTTGCTTTAGGACTTTCTCTCCTGCGCCATGGGCCTTTGTGGCTGTTTTCCCAGCCCAATAAGGGCTGGTTATTATTCTCCCACAGCCCATGGACCTCTTGGGGTCGAAGTACCCCTCCCGAAGGTCTCCCGGTACACTACCGGCACTCCTGGTACACTACCGGCACTCCCGGTACACTACCGATGAGCCCGAAACTTTTCCGGAAACCAAACTGGGACTTCCTATATATGAATCTTTACCTCCGGACCATTCCGGAGCTCCTTGTGACGTCCGGGATCTCATCCGGGACTCCGAACAACCTTCGGTCACCACCATACATAACTCTACACTACCGAAACGTCACCGAACCTTAAGTGTGCAGACCCTGCGGGTTCGAGAACTATGTAGACATGACCGAGACACCTCTACGGTCAATAACCAATGGCGGGACCTGGACGTCCACATTGGTTCCTACATATTCTACGAAGATCTTTATCGGTCGAACCTCTATGTCAAGGATTCAGTTAATCCCGTATAACGTCCCCTTTGTTCTTCGGTATGTTACTTGCCCGAGATTCGATCGTCGGTATCTCCATACCTAGTTCAACCTCGTTACTGGCAAGTCTCTTTACTCGTTCCGTAATACAAGATCCCGTGACTAACACTTAGCCACATTGCTTGCAAGGCTTGTTGTGATGTTGTATTACCGAGTGGGCCCTGAGATACCTCTCCGTCACACGGAGTAACAAATCCCAGTCTCGATCCATGCCAACTCAACAAACACCATCGGAGATACCTGTAGAGCACCTTTATAGTCACCCAGTTACGTTGCGACGTTTGATACACACAAGGCACTCCTCCGATATCCGTGAGTTGCATGATCTCATGGTCATAGGAACATATACTTGACATGCAGAAAACAGTAGCAATAAACTGACACGATCATATGCTATGTTTGTAGTTTGGGTCTTATCCATCACATCATTCTCCTAATGATGTGATCCCGTTATCAAATGACATCTCATGTCCATGGCTAGGAAACCTTAACCATCCTTTGATCAACGAGCTAGTCCATTAGAGGCATACTAGGGACATGGTTTTGTCTATGTATCCACACATGCATTTAAGTCTCCGATCAATACAGTTATAGCATGGATAATAAACGATTATCATGAACAAGGAAATATGATAATAACTAATTTATTATTGCCTCTAGGGCATATTTCCAACAGTCTCCCACTTGCACTAGAGTCAATAATCTAGTTCACATCACCATGTGATTCGCATTGTTATGAATCTAACACCCAATGAGTTTTGGGGCTCGATCATGCTTTGCATGTGAGAGAGGTCTTATAGTCAACGGGTCTGCGATATTCAGATCCGTGTGTACTTTGCAAATCTCTATGTCAAACCGTAATCACTGCTACCACACTCCACTTGGTACTATTTCCAAATGGCTGCTCCACTATACGTATCCAGATTGCTACTACTAGTCATCCGGATAGGTGTTAAAGCTTGCATCGACGTAACTCTTTACGACGAACTCTTTATCACCTCCATAATCAAGAAACATTTCCTTAGTCCTCTGGTTACTAAGGATAATTCCGACCGCTGTCCAGTGATCCACTCCTGGACCACTCTTGTACCCCTTGACAGACTCGTGGCAAGGCACACATAGGTGCGGTACACAGCATGGCATAATATAGAGCCTATGGCTAAGGCATAGGGGACGACATTCATCCTTTCTCTTTCTTCTGCCGTTGTCGAGCTTTGAGTCTCACTCAACTTCACACCTTACAAATCAGACGAGAACTATTTCTCTGGCTGATCCATTTTGAACTCTTTCAAAATCTTGTCAAGGTATGCACTCATTGAAAGTCTCATCAAGCATCTTGATCTATCTCTATAGATTTTGATGCTCAACAATTAGGTAGCTTTATCCAGGTCTTCCTTAGAAAAACACTTTTCAAACAACCTTTTATGCCTTCCAGAAATTCTACATTATTTCCGATCAACAATATGTCAACCACATATACTTATCAGAAACTCTATAGTGCTCCCACTCACTTTATTGCAAATACAAGTTTCTCGTAAACTTTGTATAAACATCAAAAACTTTGATCACCTCATCAAAGTGTATATTCCAACTCCGAGATGCTTGCTTCAGTCCATGGAAGGATCACCAAAGCTTGCACACCTTTTAGCATCCTTAGGGCTGACAAAACCTTCTGGTTGTATCACATACAACCTTTCCTCAAGTAAACCGTTAAGGAAATGATGTTTTGACATCCATCTGTCAGATTTCATAATTGAAAACGCAGCAACTGCTAACATAATTCCAACAGACTTTAGCACCACTACGAGTGAGAAAATCTCATCGTAGTCAACTCCTTGAACTTGTCACAAACAACTTTGCAACAAGTCGAGCTTTACAAATGGTGATATTTACCATCAGCGTCTGTCTTCATTTTTAAAGATCCATTTGTACTCAACGACCTGCCGTCCAACGAGCAAGTCTACCAAAGTCTATACTTGGTTTTCATACATGGATCCTATCTCGGATTTCATGGTCTCATCCATTTGTCGGAATCCGGGCCCATCATCGCTTCTCCATAGCTCGTAGGTTCATCGCTGTCCAACAACATGACCTTTAAGACAGGGTTGTTGTACCACTCAAGAGCAGTACACGTCCTTGTCGACCTACGAGGTTCGATAGTAACTTGATCCGAAGCTTCATGATCATCATCATTAACTTCTTTCTTCAACTAACATAGGCTTCACAGAAACAACTTTCTGCGCTGCGCTACTCTGATTGAAACAAGGTTCAATAACCTCATCAAGTTCTATCTTCCTCCCACTCAATTCTTTCGAGGGAAACCTTTTCTCAGGAAAGGATCCATTCCAGCAACAAACACTTTGCACTCGGATCTGAGATAGAAGGTATACCCAACTGTTCTTGGCGTATTCTATGAAGATGCATTTGTCCGCTTTGGGTTTGAGCTCATTAGGTGAAAACATTTTCCACACAAGCTTCGCAGCCCCAAACATCAAGAAATGACAGCTTTAGGTTTCTATCAAACCATAATTCACACGGTGTCATCTCAACGGATTTAGATGGTGCCCTATTTTAAAGTGAATGCGGTTGTCTCTAATGCATAACCCTAAAACGATAGTATTAAAACGATAAGAGACATCATAGTATGTGCTATATCAAATAAGGCATGACTACGACGTTCGGACACACCATCACACTATGGTGTTCCAGGTGGCGTGAGTTGTGAAACAACTTTCACATTGTCTAAATTTGTATGCCAAACTCGTAACCCAGATATTCACCTCCACGATCATATCGCAGAAATTTTTATCTTCTTGTCACGATGATCTTTAAACTTCACTCTGAACTTTGCTTTGAACCTTTCAAACAATTCAGACTTGTGTTTCATTAAGTAAATATACACTATATCTACTCAAATCATCAGTGAAGGTAAGAAAACAATGATATTCACTGCAAGCTATAAACACTCATTGGATCGTATACATCAACATGCATTGTTTCCAATAAGTCACTTGCCCGTTTCATCAAGCCAGAAAACGGGGTTTAGTCATCTTACCAAAAGGCATGGTCCGCATGTCTCAACCGATTCAAAATCGAATGAGTCCAAAGATCCATCAACATGGAGTTTCTTCATGCGCTTTATACCAATATGACATTTAGCGGCAGTGCCACAAGTATGTGGTACTATCATTATTAACTTTGCATCTTTTGGCATCATTGTTATGAACATGTGTATTACTATGATCAAGATTCAATGAACCACACTTACTAGGTGCATGACCATTGAAGGTATTTATTCATGTAAGCAGAATAACCATAATTCTCTAACTTGAATGAATAACCGTGTTGCAATAAACATGATCTAATCACGTTCATGCTTCAATGCAAAACACCAAATAAAATTTAGGTTCGTCACTAATCCCGAAGGTAGAGAGAGCGTGCGATGTTTGATCATATCAACCTTGGAAACATTTCCAACACACATCGTCACCTCACACTTAGCTAGTTCTCCATTTATTCCGTAGCTTTTATTTCGAGCAACCGAACCGGTATCCAATACCCAGGTGCTACTAGGAGTACTAGCAAGGTACACATCAATAACATGCATATCAAATATACTTCTGTCGACTTAGCCAGCCTTCTTATCTACCATGTATCCAGGGTTGTTCCGCTTCAGTGACCGTTCTCCTCATAATGGAAGCACTCAGTCTCGGGTTTAGGTTCAACTTTGGGCTGCTTCACTGGAGCAGCAACTGACTTGCCATCCATGAAGTTTCCCTACTTGCCCTTGCCCTTCTCGAAACTAGTGGTTTTTACTAACCATCAACACTTTGATGCTCCTTTTTGACTTCTACCTTCGCGGTGTCAAAACATCGCGAGAAGCTCAGGAATCATTTCTATCCCTGGCAATTTATAGTTCATCACCAAGTTCTAGTAGCTTAGTGATAGTGACTTGGAGAACTATATCAATCACTATCTTATCTGGAAGATCAACTCCCACTCGATTCAAGCGATTGTGGCACCTAGACAATCTAAGCACATGCTCAACTATTGAGCTATTCTCTTTCGTCTTGCAAGCAAAGAATCTTTGTTTGAGATCTCATATCTCATAACACGGGCACGAGCCTGAGATCACAATCTCAGCTCTTAGAACATCTCATATGTTCCGTGACGTTCAAAACGTCTTGGAGCCTCAATTCTAAGTCGTAATGCATGACGCACTAAACTATCAAGTAGTCATCAGAACGTGCCTGTCAGATGTTCACAACATCTACAGACGACGCTAGAGGGGGTGGCGTACCGAACGGTGCATTAAGGACATAAGCCTTCTGTGCAGCAATGAGAACAATCCTCATATCACGGACCCAGTCCGCAATATTGCTACCATCATCTTTCAACTCTATTTCTCTAGGAACATATAAAAACACACGGGAGCTACAGTGCGAGCTAGTAATCTACAACATAATTTGCAAAGACACTACTGACTATGTTCATGATAATGAGTTCAATTAATCATATTACTTAAGAACTCCCACTCAAATTGACATCCCTCAGGTCATCTGAGTGTCACATGATCCAAATTCACCAACTCGAGTCCGATCATCACGTGAGTTGAGGTGGCTTCAATGGTGAACATCATTATGTTGATCATATCTACTATATGACTCATGCTCGACCTTTCGGTCTCTTGTGTTCCGAGGCCATGTCTGTACATGCTAGGCTCGTCAAGTTTAACCCGAGTGTTCTGCATGTGCAAATCTGTCTTGCACCCGTTGTATGTGAACGTAGAGTCTATCACACCCGATCATCACGTGGTGTCTCAACACGACGAACTTTCGCAACGGTGCACACTTGGGGAGAACACAATTTATCTTGAAATTAAGTGAGGGATCACCTTATAATGCTACCGTCGTCCTAAGCAAAACAAGGTGCATAAAAGGATTAACATCTCATGCAATTCATAAGTGACATGATATGGCCATCAACTTGTGTTTAAGATCTCCATCTTCGAAACACCGGCATGATCTCCATCGTCACCGGCACGACACCATGATCTCCATCAACGTGTCGCCATCGGGGTTGTCACGCCCTGCATGCTTCTACTACTATTGCTACCGTAGCGATAAAGTAAAGCATTACATAGCGCTTTAATGATTGACACGCAGGTCATACAATAATTAAAGACAACCCTATGGCTCCTGCCGGTTGCCGTAATCACCGACATGCAAGTCGTGATAATCTATACATCACATGATCATCTCATACATCACATATATTTCATCATGTAATTGGCCATATCATATCACAACATACCCTGCAAAAACAAGTTAGACGTCCTCTAATTGTTGTTGCATGTTTTACGTGGCTGCTACGGGTATCTAGCAAGAACAATTCTCACCTACGCAAAACCACAACGGTGATACACTAGTTTGCTTTTCAACCTTCTCAAGGACCGCCTTTGTCGGATCCGATCCAACTAGAGTAAGAGAAACTGTCACCCGCAAGCCAGCTAAGCAACAAGTTGCATCGCGGGAACCGGTCTCTCGTAAGCGTACGAGTAATGTTGGTCCGGGCCGCTTCATCTCACAATACCGCTGAACCAAAATCCGACCAAGGGAGGAAGCAATCTAAGCATCAACGCCCACAAACCTTTTGTGTTCTACTCGAGATCTCATCGAACCATCAACCTAGCTCATGATGCCACTGTTGGGGAACGTCGCATGGGAAACAAAATTTTCCTACACACACGCAAACCTATCCATGGTGATGAGCATCTACGAGAGGGAGAGTGGATCTACGTACCCTTGTAGATCGCTAAGCGGGAAGCGTTAAGAAACGCGGTTGGTGTAGTCGAACTTCTTCGCGATCCAAATCGCCGAGCGTCCCGCGATCCAATCACGAACCGTCCCGTGAACACATCATGATCCGTCCCGTGAACTCATCACGATCCGTCTCACGATCTTGATCACGATCTGTCCCGCGAACTCATCACGATCCGTTCCGTGATCACATCACGAACCGTCTCGCGATCTCGATCACGGTCCTTCCGATCTAGCGCCGAACGGACGGCACCTCCGCGTTCAGCACACGTGCAGCTTGATGACGATCTCCACCATCTTGATCCAGCAAGAGGAGGTGGAGAGGAGAGAGAGTTCACCGGCAGCGTGACGGCGCTCCGGTGATGGTGGTGGAGTGATTCCGGCAGGGCTTCGCCTAAGCGCTGCGGAAAACCGATCTAGAGGAGAAACTGTGCACCGGTGAAACGGGTAGCACGTGGCCGGAAATTCTGTCCAAAAACCACCCAATCCACTAGTATATATAGGAGGAGAGGAGAGGAGAGGCAGCCAAGGCCTTTGGGTCGGCCGAAATAGGAGGTGGGAGCAATCCTACTTCACCTCCAATCCTAGTTGGAGTAGGATTGCCTCCTATTGGCTGATTTTCCACTTTTTGCTTTAGGACTTTCTCTCCTGCGCCATGGGCCTTTGTGGCTGTTTTCCCAGCCCAATAAGGGCTGGTTATTATTCTCCCACAGCCCATGGACCTCTTGGGGTCGAAGTACCCCTCCCGAAGGTCTCCCGGTACACTACCGGCACTCCTGGTACACTACCGGCACTCCCGGTACACTACCGATGAGCCCGAAACTTTTCCGGAAACCAAACTGGGACTTCCTATATATGAATCTTTACCTCCGGACCATTCCGGAGCTCCTTGTGACGTCCGGGATCTCATCCGGGACTCCGAACAACCTTCGGTCACCACCATACATAACTCTACACTACCGAAACGTCACCGAACCTTAAGTGTGCAGACCCTGCGGGTTCGAGAACTATGTAGACATGACCGAGACACCTCTACGGTCAATAACCAATGGCGGGACCTGGACGTCCACATTGGTTCCTACATATTCTACGAAGATCTTTATCGGTCGAACCTCTATGTCAAGGATTCAGTTAATCCCGTATAACGTCCCCTTTGTTCTTCGGTATGTTACTTGCCCGAGATTCGATCGTCGGTATCTCCATACCTAGTTCAACCTCGTTACTGGCAAGTCTCTTTACTCGTTCCGTAATACAAGATCCCGTGACTAACACTTAGCCACATTGCTTGCAAGGCTTGTTGTGATGTTGTATTACCGAGTGGGCCCTGAGATACCTCTCCGTCACACGGAGTAACAAATCCCAGTCTCGATCCATGCCAACTCAACAAACACCATCGGAGATACCTGTAGAGCACCTTTATAGTCACCCAGTTACGTTGCGACGTTTGATACACACAAGGCACTCCTCCGATATCCGTGAGTTGCATGATCTCATGGTCATAGGAACATATACTTGACATGCAGAAAACAGTAGCAATAAACTGACACGATCATATGCTATGTTTGTAGTTTGGGTCTTATCCATCACATCATTCTCCTAATGATGTGATCCCGTTGTCAAATGACATCTCATGTCCATGGCTAGGAAACCTTAACCATCCTTTGATCAACGAGCTAGTCCATTAGAGGCATACTAGGGACATGGTTTTGTCTATGTATCCACACATGCATTTAAGTCTCCGATCAATACAGTTATAGCATGGATAATAAACGATTATCATGAACAAGGAAATATGATAATAACTAATTTATTATTGCCTCTAGGGCATATTTCCAACATGAATATCAAAGATGACAACACTTGATACTATGCATTATGCCTAGCTAGGGGCATAAAATGACAATGCTAGCTGGGAGGCAGCCCAATAATTATCTTAAAGAGTTGAAATGATTATTGCTACTGTAGTTATTGTGTTTTTATATTTTAGTTAGTGTTTGTTCCAAGTAGAGCCTTTGGTATGATTTGGATGATAGTAGAATTAATCGTGTGCGAAAACACATTTTTTTACGTCCAATGCAGAATTTCTATGATTTTATTGGAAGGTATTTTTGAGATTATTTTTTTACACAACATTGATATAAAATTTTCCCAGGTTTTCCTAATTCTTTGGATTTTTCATATTTACAAGAGTATGGTTTTAGTGTTGCTCACTACGGACTGTTCTGTTTTAGACAGATTGTGTTTTTGCTTGCATAGTTTGCTTGTTTTGATGATGCTATGGATTATATCGGGTGTTATAAGTCATGGATAAGTTATAATACAGTAACTTATGCAATAATTAAATATGAATCAATTTATAAAAATACCTAAAGTTTATGATTTTCCTATCATACTAACAGATCTCTCGAGGTTTCTATTGAGTTTTGTGTGCTGAAGTTTTCAAGTTTTGGGTGAGACAAGGATGGTTGAAGGAATAAGGAGTGACAAGACCCTAAGCTTGGGGATGCCCAAGGCACCCCAAGGTTATATTCAAGGAAGACCCAAACATCTAAGCTTCGGGATGCCCTGGAAGGCGTCCCCTCTTACGTCTCCATTCTATCGATATTTCACTTGGAGCTATATTTTTATTCATCACATGGTATGTGTTTTTGGAGCGTCATGTATTATAGTTTGCTTTTATTTTATTTTTCCACAATAATTGTTTGCTGGACACACCTATTTGAGACAGATACTTATATCTTTTAGAGCACGAAGGTGTGAAAATCTTATATAAATTATTGTACACTCATACTCCACTTAAATAGTTTTTAGAGCCTAAGGAATATTAATGGCAATATGCAGGGCTTATAATACTAGTCCAAAAAGGATAGGTATTCAAGGAGGATATAATAAAAAATTCATGTAGCTCACAAAACGAGAAATGTGGGTTAATTATATTGATGTAGTAATATGAAAGGACATGAATACATGATTATTTGTTAGTAGAAATATAGGTATTAAAGTATGTTACTAATTACTCATCTAAATATCGTTTATGGCATGATTATTATGTGTGAGCATTATTATGCCTAAATGAAATCCTATGTGTTGTTTGGGTCGGAGGCGCGTGATGGTTAACTCCTACCAACCTTCTCCCTAGGGGTATGCGGTAGTACTTCACTTCGAGAGAGATAATAGGCTTTGCAATAAGTATATGAGTTCTTTATGACTAATGTGAATCCATGGATATGCGCATTCTCACCTTTTCATATTTGCTAGCCTCTTCGGTACCGTGCATTACCCATTCTCACCTCGAGGATCGGTGCAACCTTCCCCGGTGCATCCAAATCCGGGATATGATACACTCTATCACGCATAAGCCACCTTATATCTTCCTCAAAACAACCACCATACCTATCTATCATGGCATTTCCATGCCCATTCCGAGATATATTGTCATGCAACTTCCACCGTTCAGTCACATGACTTGTGTGTTCATCATCATATTGCTTTGCATGATCATGTAGCTGACATAGTATTTGTCGCAAAGACACCGTTCATCATTGCCTACATGTTATGCTAGATCATTGGTCATCCTGGTACACTACCAAAGGCATTCATATAGAGTCATCTTGAAAAATAGTTTTTCATATCGAGTTGTAAGTAAATAAAAGTGTGATGATGATCATTATTAGGGCACTGTCTCACTGAGGAAAAAAAGGATGAAAACTATGATTCCCCACAAGTTAGAGAAAGCACCATTTCTTTATATAGAGAGTCTCGTGAGTTGTCATTTTCATATGATAGTGGGAATTTTTCATTATAGAACTAGAATTGTATATTTTTTATGACGGGCTTCCTCAAAAGACCGAGTTCTTCATGAGCAAGTTTAACACCCCGATATCTATGCTACACTAACCCCATCCTAATGATGCCATGTCACCATGCTTGCTAAGCTTAATGCTCCTTGATAAAAACCAGTCAAATTCAAATTCAAACTACAAGTAAAATTATTGTTTCTTCTAATGGTAAAACTAAATTGTTTGCATTATTCTATAAAATCCCCTAATCATTTGTCATGTTGAATCCAAAACCATTTGACTCATCAGCTAATCCCTAGTAAATTTGAGAGTTGTACATTGGCATTTAAATTGGCCATTCTAAAATAAAAAAAATATTTATAAAATTCCAAATGATTTTAAAGCTTGTGTGCTAGCTCAACATGTTGCCTAATATTTACCTGCCAAGTTTCAGTTTCAACAAAAATAAATGATAGAAAAATAAAATACAAAACAGTGCTTAAGAAGTAAAAGAAGAAATAAAAAAGGAAAATGCCTAACTAGTAGTGTGCTAGTGCACTCTAGTGCAATAGTGCATTGGGCCCAACCCGATAGGGGTACATCACCTTCCTCTATACAGGATAGAGGGTGTGGCGCTCATCCTCTGGCGCCATGGCCAGTGATGCACACGTGTCAGGCATCCGTTCGAGCTCCGGAGCATATAAGAACGACCCCGAGGACCCCGCCTCAAACCCTAATCCCCTCATTCTTCATCCACATCTCTCTCTCCCTGAAGCACGCCCTGATCGTCGCCGTCACCATGTCGTCGTTGATGCCGCGACCACTGTGCTCCCCGCACCGCGAGAAGACGTCTAGGAGAACTGCCCTGGTCTACTTCATCCATCCGTATCACCGAATCAAGTCGGGGCGACCCATGCGCTCGCCATTGAGCTCATCTTTGCCGTGTATAACATCGTCGTCCGCCATCAATTGTCGCCACTCCGGTCCACCTCAAACCTCCCCGACCTTGCCATCGAGCTCGCGGCGAGCTTCTCGTTAGATTCCCCTTATTCCTGGTCTCAATTAGTGCCCTGCCCGCCTCCCTTCGTCATGGTCGCGCTACTGCGCAAGCGTGCCCGCAAGCTCCTGTCATCGGTTGCTTGCCCTCTGCGTCGCTAGTGTGTGCTCCGCATGCACCAGCCGTGCCCTCGCACGCCCGCAGCTGCCTACTGCTCCCGCTGTTGCTTCTGTTGCTTTGGCGTGGCTACAGCTACTTGCCGCTGCTTACTTTGCTACTGCTGCTCCTAATTGTCACTGCTACTTCCTTGCAGCGGTAGTTGCAGCTAGCTATTGCGCTGCTATCGCCCATTGCCGCTGCTAGATCTACTGCTGACGCCTGCTATTGCTTGTTGTGGTGCTGCCGCTACTGCCTAGCGCTATTGCCGTGAGTCTGATAAAGGGAGAGAGGGATTTGGTGGAATAGTCGTTAAGCCTCGTGGGCATATATATAGGAGTACAATGACCAATTTATATTATAAGATAAGGTAGGACAAATTCTAATATATCTCATATTTTCTAATCTAATCAATATACTCAACATCCCCCCGCAGTCACAACGGTAGCGACACAGATGGTGAGACTAGAGAATAATTTGAAGGTAAGCCAACAGACATCCCCCACAGACGTAACGGTCAATGCACCGTTGAAGTTGTGGCTAGAGTGGAAACCGACGAGGTTGCTCAAGCAAGGTGGTAGCCCTTTGTGCCGATGTCGAAGTAGCCGAGAGCTTAAGGTGGTGTAGCCGTGGTTGAGGTAGTCGTGCGAAGAATGCCATGGTCGATGTCGAGTCGAGGTAGCCGGTGTCGAGGAAGTCGCCGAGGAGCCACGGACGAAAGGAGGCATCAACTTAGTTATGGGCGCAGTGGTGTTGAAGTAGTGGTGCACCGGGAAGAAGATATAGTTAAGACGCGTCGCACCGGGATTGCCAAACCCGAGGACACATCTTAGACGAATGCACGCGTTGGTGTTGCCAGCACCGGACATGCGTAGACGGACGAAGTCGAAGTTGACGAAGTGCCTCTCCAAGCTTGCCAAGCCCGGGGACAAATCATGGACGAAGGCACGCATCGGTGTTGCCAGCACCGGGCATGCATAGACAAGGACCTGCACGAGCTGTACGCCATGTCGGAGAAGTCGAAGGGGCCAGCATAGTAGAACTCGACGACGATTGCGGCGTCCATCGGCGCAGGACCAATGTCACCAACAGTGGTCAGAGTAGACGAAGTGGTCGGGGAAGATGACGGCGACGCTAGCGACGGTCTCGTGCTGGATGAAGATGAAGGAGGTGGACGTGCGGCGCGGTGGCTACGGCAGTAGCGGCGGCAGCCGAAGAAGAGCGACAGCGGCGGCCTGACGGCGGCGGCGGTGGCTTGGTTAGGAGCACGGCGGCGATGCTCGAAGTAGGCGAGGAAGAACCTGACAGCTTGAAGAAGACTGGCGTGGACGGTGGTGTTCCCGCGCCAAGGGAGGTGGCACGGCACATACCACGTAGAGTCAACGCGCGGAGATGGCGGGATCAACCCCGAGCCACGATGTTGCGGCCCGAAGGGGCGACGCAACGACAGCAGGCAGTCGGGGCGACGGCGGGAAGACCTCGTGGTGGCTGCATGGACCGCGTGCCGTGGCGTTGCGGCCCAAAGGGTGACGTAGCGGCGGTGCGCGGGTTAGTGCAGCCATGGGGACGGCCTCGGGCGGCGACAGAGACCGCGTGCCATGCTCACTACGGCCCGATGGGGCGACGCAGCGGCAGCGCGAGGGTCGGTGCAGCCACTAGGACGACCTAGAGGGGACGACCTTGTGGCGGCGATGGACCGTGGGCCATGACACTACGACCCGAAGGTGCGACGCAGCGACAGCATGCGGGTCGATGAGGTCACGGGGAGAACCACGGGGCGGCGGCGCTGCAGCCCAACGGGGCGACGCAACACCAGCCCGGTGCTCGATCGACGGAAGGGCACGATGTACTCGGGACAGTCTTCACGGGACCTGTGAAGGCACGCGCAATTGGACGGGCTAGGTCGGTCGCACGGCGTAGATGAGGCGGATCGCGGCAGCGGGCGGGTGATTAATCTGATAGCACGCGAAGTCGGGGACGCCACTCGGTGGAGGTGGGATGGCGGCGGAGTCCGGGATGGAGCCGACGACGACGGTCGGCAGGGCGGCCATACATGCATGGTGTAGATCGATGGGCGGGCCGGCATGCTAACGGTGGCTGTGATGGGCCGCCGCATGGAGCGAGGCCGTCGGGTCGAGGCGATGCAGGAGTGTCGATCAGAGCAGGGCGGTGACGGGCAGCGTAGATCAATGGGCAGGCCGACGCGCTGACGACGGCTTTGAGGGGCAATCATGTTGCGCAAAGCCACAGGGTCGGTGGAGAGGCCGGGTCACGCCAATTTCGAAGTAGAGGCACGGTGGTCGACGGCGGCGGCGGATGACACAAACCGATCTAAGATAAAAAAACAAGAAGAAAACACCGATCAAAGTGACCGGCGGAAGAGAGAAACCCGGATCAAGAGATCGGGAAAAAGACTCTCTATGGTAGCCGGTTGACCGGCGGATGAACCCTAGGTACGGGCAGTGCAGCCCCCGGTGGTGGTCATGGAGGCAGACCGTCCCGAAGGTGGTGCGGAGCAGAAGCGACGGGTGGCGGCTAGGGTTGGATCGATTAGGCTGATATCATGTTGGAAGGGAGAGAGGAATTTGCTGAAATAGTTGTTGTATTGCTTGAGCCTCGTGAATATATAAATAGGAGTACAATGACCAACTTGAAATACAAGACAAGATAAGACAAATCCTAATCTATCTCACATTTTCTAATCTAATTAAAACACTCAACAGCGTCGAGCTTATGTGTCGTGCCCTAGCCGCAGCTCTGTATCGCTCGCCGTGTCCCACATCTACCCCATGCCTGTGCCACCTGCTCGTCACCCCCCCCCCTCATGGCGCCATGGCTGCTACACGCCTCTGTCCGTGCGTGCGTGCCCAACCGCTTTGCTGGCCTGGGCTACTGCCCAATGGTGCCAACACCCTATTAATTAGGGGCTTGCTTCATTTTAGTGCTAAACCCCCTCCTAATAGCCACTGACGAGTGGGCCATGCCACTGACCAGTGGGCCATGCCACCTAATTAACCTAATTAAGTAGCATATTAGAACGTATGACTATGATAGAAGGGCCCCATGAACTTTATTGACCAGTCAACTCTGACTGTTGACTACTCACTAGACACGCTGCATGGGCAGTTGACCTAGACACTGGGCCCACCTGTTAACATCAAATCCCTTATCTGTGTACACTTATCTCAGTGCAGTTTGCAATTTCCATTTAAATTTCAAACTAAATACATTTCAAAAATCATGTAAAACTTTGAAAAATCATATAAAATATTTCAATGAGAATAATTTATGTATGGAAGTTGATCAAAAAATATAACGAATATGAATATGCCATCCACGTACCTATCACACTCAAACATAATGAACATGTACATTTTGCATTAGGATCATCTGACCGAATAATACCTGGAGCTAGGAAAATATAATGCTTAGTGATGCATTAGAGCACATCATCATCACACATTGCCATGACATGAATCTGTGTTGCATTTGCATGCCCGTTACTTATCTGTTTCCCCCTCTCCTATATTTTTCCAGTAGACCCCGAGACTGCCGTTGACCCCTGAGTACGACTACATCGCCGACTATAACAGTCTGAGACCGACGCTCCAACTGTCTTCCATTTATTTCAGATTCCATTGTATGTTCCATGTGTTTGTCACATTCATCATTGCATCATCCGCATTGCATGGGCACTCCGTTGTCCTCATTTTTTTCAAACTTGTATCCGTTCGTAGATCCCGCTTCTCTTCGTTCTTGCCGTTGACCATTTCGTGACCAACCACACACGCAAGCACCCGCGACATCGTTAAAAAATTGTTTTTAAAAGTATGTATAAATTATTCTCGGAATGGGTCGAAAGTTGGCATGCAGTCATAATATATAGTAGCTAGACGACCTGCCAAATTTTGCCGCATTCAGAGGTTGTTTGATACCCGAACCGTTAAATTTATAGTGGTACTATAGCCGGTTAATTCATCATACATTTTGGTGTCTTAAAACTTGTGCCGGGCCGCAAACCTCCCTCTCACTTCTTAGGCCAATGCCACTCTACCCAACCCACCCTAACCTAGCCTTGTCCGGAGCCTTTTGATCACAATCGGAGGGCTCAATTTAACCCTCCTTTTGACCCCTACTATATATAGACCAACCCTAACAACTTTGGACACCAACCCTAAAATTTAGGAGTTTTTTCCTCCTCCACCACTAGCCTCCCCTGCCTCTCGATGGGGAGCAAGGAGGAGGACGACAACAACATCTCCCGCTCGCGTAGGTTGTCCAACGCCAAGGCCAGGTGGGCCCCGACCATGGCCCATGCCTCGGACCCAGCCTCCTCCGCTCGTGGCCCAACTCCCTCTGCTTCGGCCCAGCTACACCAATGGGCCAAGTCCCGCAAGGTGAGGCCTCCCCCTTTGCCTTTTTTGCTTGGTGCATGTTTTAATATATGACGCTCGGTTAAAAAAACTAAGTTTTGCATAATTATTTGTGGCACATTTTCTATAGCAACATAGACATGTTATATATGATTTTGGGGTAGAAAAATCCAAGGAATTGACTTGTGGTAGTAGTTTTTTCATTTGAGTAAGTTTACGGGCATGCTATTTTTGCTTTGATGCCCTTTTGTTAATTGTGTGTGAATTATTCCATGCATCATATGAATTATTTTTGAACATGAGATATGCCGTTTGACATGTGTACTAGACCCTAGTATTTTTGTTTGCCATGAAAATCCATGTTTAGATGTTATTTTCTTGCCGCCAACATGCCATAAAAATCTTGCTATTTTGAGGGTCCAAAATAATTTGAAGTCTGAAAACTTTTATATTTTGTTGCCTTGTTGCCATGTGATTTGCCGTTGATCTAGGCCTCTTTTGTTATTGTCCCAATGGTATAGATTATAAAGCATGTTATGCTATGTTTTGTTGTGCTATTTGTTTTCATGTATAGGTTTTGCATCCTAATTAATTCTTCTGTCAAACATGCCAATCTATTAAAACGGCTTCCCATGTCTACTCAATTTTTCACCGAGTCTGAGAGTGTGCTTATTTTAGATTGCCATGTTGTGTGGATGTTAGCCATGTCCATGTTCATATTTTGATGTTTCTTCAGTGGAGTTATTGGTTGTTCATCATGTCCACTACCATGCTGTAGATTTTCATGCCATTATAAGTCATGTAGAAAATAGCTTTCTTGCTATCAGCCCTGCTCTGCTAAAATTGTTATTTTCACTAAGTCATAACTATTGTTCCAATAGCCATCTTGTGAGCTCATTTTCTATTGATGCATGCTTCTATACAATTTTGTGTTATGAGATGAATTGTTGTGCATCATGTAAGCTACTGCCCCATGTATTGTTTGTGTGTGTTAGGTTCACGTAGCTTGTTCTTTTGATGTGTGCAAAATGACATGTTGCTTTTTTGGGCAGATTATAACTAAAACCTTGTGTTGCTTGCTATTGTTGATCCGTTGCTCCATTTTGAACATGCCATATATGAAAACTGCTTCGAAATCCATTTAGTTTCATAATATCTTGCTATATCTATGATTTGTAATGTTCGTGGTTGTCGTTTGCATGCATTTTGCATTCATGGCATATTCATCTTGTGTTTGTCATATCTTTTAGACCGTAGCTCCGTTTTAAACGTTCTATATATGTAAATCGCCTAGAATGACATTTAAAATCACATGGTGCATATTTTTTTCCTGTTTAATAAATATTAAATATGATTAGTATAGATCTGGACCAATTTCGAAATTAACATATGGGGTCGCTTCGGAAATGCTATAAGGTGTTTCCGACCTCATTTAAAATGCCTAGATAGATAGTTTAATTATGCTTCACCTATTACCATGTTAACAACATTTAACCTTTACATGAAAATAAACGAGAGTGAACTAAATAATTTGAATGTGGAGTTTTGTCAATATGCAACATGTTGCATATTGAGCTTCACTTAATGTATAGTATATGATTGTTGTGAATACCATGCCATGCATAATTAACTGAACAGGTGTTGGGGCATAATGCACTCGATCACCTATGGGGTTGTAGGCCCCTTTGTGGTTTGGCGGGGGCATGGTCACATGCATAGAGAGCGGAGATAGAGAGGCAGTACGGTGATCGGGACACTAGAGTTTTACCCAGGTTCGGGCCACTATGAATCCTAAAATCCTACTCCTGCCTTGGTGGATTGATCGGAGGAACACGAATAGAATGCAACGCTCGAAACCGACAAGGGTTGCCGTCGGGGAAGCTGCCACGTGAGCACAAGTGTCCAAAGGTCTAAATCATTAGCTAGGTTGACTTGGGCTTCCTTTTATACTTCAAGGGTGGCCAGAGAACAAAATGCCTAACTCTGATGATTAGATAGCTAACAGTGCTATCATACCTAACTCTGGCACTTAGAAAAAAATGTCATAAATGCAGTCTAGGTGGCGTGCAGGGATGCATCCTCGACAAGCTTCTACCATGACTCTAGCTAACTATTGCACCACATCTTGACACGCCTCTGGATGGGTGTCAAGGGGGTATAATCTATCTTCCAGCATGTTGCCACATGCTTATCGAGATCCACTTAGCCACCTGGGAGCTTGACACCACATCGATAGGTGACTGGCGTCGTGATGCGATGGAGCAGTGGCTAATTGGCTTGTGCTTGCCGGGGGATGGGTTTCTGGGTCTTCCTGGAGGTGTACGTGCCTTGGTCCCCGGCAGGCACCGGGGACATGCTTGGCGTGATTCGGGCCTGTCCTGGGCTGTCGCATTGATCTTGACGGTGTTGTGTAGCTTGCGTTGGTTACTTCAGTCGGGGTCTTGGTCTTTCATGCTTGTTTGGTTGCACTTGTGTTGATGGGTTCTGCTACTACTGCCTATGCATAAGTCAGGGGCACTGGGTACCCCTGTCCTAGTGCATCGATAGGAGCCCCTGGGTTAGGCCCACATGCGCTTTCCTAGCGTCGTTGGGTCAGGCCCAAAAATTATGCACAGGCACGCAATGTGAGGGAGTAACCGCCAACTTAATATTTATCACTTACCCACTACCCGAGGTTGTTTCCGCCACATGCACCACATGCATTGCGGGGAGTTTGTAGTGAGTGCGCATGACTTAAAGGCCTGGGCATGGCAGGAACTGCAACGTCATGGATTGGAGCAATGGGGCGATTACATGTTCGCTCGTGAACATGGGTAGTGGAATTGGTGGAGACGGGCGGCGGCCCTTGGAGCAGGGGAGAGCCAGCCCCCGTGCCCTCCCCTATAAATTGGGAGGTCACCATGGGCGATGCTCATCCATCTCCTTCTCCTCCTTGGTCCCAAATCCACAGAGCTTTCCCTTCATCATCAGACACCTCCATCAGACACCTCCATGACCAGGGGACGAGAAACACTCCTGGCTTCTGCCGCGACACCGAGAGTCTCCCGTCGGAATCATGCTGCCGCTTCAGCTATGAAGGTGGAGGGTGGTTCCAGTGCACGTGGTGGGAGCGCTGGAAGAGGCCGAGGCCGGCGCGGGGCTCGCGGTCGAGGAAGGCACAGCATCGCACCTAATCCTCCTCCACCAATAGATCCTCCTCCAATGGCGAGACACACTGAAGGTATGACGCTTGAATTCATCATCAGGCTATGTGGCCCTCCCCGCAGTCGCTTGCGACTCCCATGCCCTTTCACCAGGGTGATGGAGGTTGACAAGCTGCATGTGATGTGGCTGCAGGTGCATGGCTGTTGTAATGGTGCCATGCGGGCTGACGTCGAGTTCCCGGCGCGCTGCGTCATGCTCCTAAGGCATGGGTGGAAAATCTTCGCACATGAACATAACTTCACGAGTGGACACGTCCTTCGCTTCAAGTTGGTGGAAGCCGACCTGCTCTCCGTCAAGATTTATGGGCATTCGGGCACTCGTCTTGGCTGCTGCGAAGAGGGCTCGAGCGATGTTGAAAGTTCCTCATCGAGCGACAGTGACGAGGAGGAAAATGTCGGTGAAGACGACGGCAGCAAGCCCCCAGCCATCTAGTTGGAGTACGTCGACTCGGGCTCCAGCTAACCGTTGGTCGCACCATCACCGTCAGCTAGACTCCTCAGGCAGAGTGATTTGGGTGCCGCCTTCTCCCCCAGTTGGCCCCCAACAAGCTCGTGGACTTCGGCTTCGTCTTCTGTTTTGGCGGTCCTTCCGATCCGCGCCCTACTGGTCCTAACGGGGTCAGTCTGGGCTTCTGCTGGGGTTCTCCTTTTGTCTTTTGCCAAATAAAGGGTTACCAAAAAGGCAACCTCTAATGTAATCTTCATCCATTTTGTAATGAAAATGAATGAAAGAATGTCGTTTTTCTTCCTTCAATACTATGCTTTCCCCCTTCGTCTATACTGTGTTGGTATGTTTGTTGTGTTGGTATGTTTGTCCTTGTTGTACGGAACCGTTTGTCGAGTCACTACTAACTGCAAGCAGGCATCATTCCCCGATAGGGCTCTTTGTCGGTATCGGCGCAGCCCTCCAGAGCTGGTAAGCGCCAGGAACTGGGGGATGACTCGTCCCGACAAGGGTGTTTACCACGTGGGGGAGTCCATTGCACACAGTAATAAGGATGATAGGGATTTCCCTAAGGGATCAAATAGCATAGAAATCGAGATATGCAATCAGACTTATCTCTTTTAGGCAGTATCCCTTCTTGGAGTATGATGGGCTGCCATCCTTGTTCCTTTTCCCTCTTCCTAAGTTTTCCTGGTGGTCAAACACGTAGGGCAAAAAGGCCTTTATCCTCCAAAGAGATAATGCGGTAACAAGGATTATAGGATCATCAAGTACTCTAGCAAATTTCTAAAACATAAAAGCGATAACATTGCGGTCATAAAAATGCATAATAAACATGCAATGTGCTGATATGATCAAATGTCGAGCTTTATTATCGTTTTGCACACGGTTTGTGCATGGCTTTGTACAAAGGGTTACATGCAACTTCAGCAAGGCTTGTACAAAAGGTGGCTGCCGGGGACTGAGCCCGGTAGCCGCGCCTTACGCGTATAACTTACAAAGATGCTCAATATTCCATGTGTTAATCACCTTGGTGCCATCTTTGGTCTCCAGATGGACTGCACCAGGTCTGGTGACTCATGCTACCCGGAAGGGCCTTCCTACTTCGGAGTCAACTTGTTGGTACCCTTGGATGACTGAACGCGCCTAAGGACAAGGTCGCCTTCCTCAAGGCTCCGGGGCATGGACCTTGTGGCTATGGTAGTAGCGCAGGGCTTGCTGGTAGCGTGCAGCACGCACAGCAGCCCGGAGACGATCTTCCTCGAGGAACATGGCATTGTCATGTTGTAGCTGCTTTTGCTCTACTTCATCATAGGCAAGTATTCGAGGTGACCCATCTATGAGTTCCATTGGGGAGATCTACTTCCACCCCATACACTAGGGAGAAGGGCGTCTGGCCAGTAGCTCGATTCAGTGTCGTTCTAAGGGACCAAAGGACCACTGGCATCTCATCTATCCAGCACTTGCCGTACCTTCATAGTCTATCAAAAGTTCTTGTCTTGAGTCCTCGCAACACTTCAGCATTCATCCTCTCGACTTGCCCGTTGCTTCTCGGATGAGCAACAGAGGAGAAGGAGACCTTGCTTCCAAGGCTTTGGATGTATTTCATGAAGGCGTGGCTCATGAACTGGGTGTCGTTGTTAGTGACCACTCTGTTGGGCACTCCAAAACGGCACACCAGTCCTTTCATGAACTTGATAGGTGAGTGTGCGATCACCTTCCTCACTGGTTCCACCTCAGGCCACTTTGTGAACTTTTCGATTGCCACGAACAAGAACTCAAAGCCCCCAACAGTGCGGGGGAAGGGGCCCAAAATATCAATCCCCCAGATTGAGAATGGCCACGATAAAGGGATTGTCTAAAGATCTTGGGCTGGTTGATGGATATTCTTGGAATGGAACTGGCAGGCTTCACACTAGGTGACCAGCTCAGTTGCTTCTTGGAAGGCAGTGGGCCAATAAAAATACTGTCGGAAGGCCTTCCTGGAAAGGTCCCTTGATCCAATGTGAGAGCCACATACGCCTCCGTGAATCTCTGTCAATAGCTCCGGTCCATCTTCCCAGCTGATGCACCTCAATTTCACACCGTTTGGTCATCTTCTGTACAGGATGTCATCAACAAACTGGTACATACTTGGCTGACGGGCTACTTTTTCGGCTTCTTCTTGTTCCTCGGGAAGTTCTCATGTTTGAAGGAAGCAGACTATATGTTGCGCCCAGGTTGGAGCCTACGACTCAACAACAAGGACTAAAGGCATCTCCTCGTCCGTGTGAGCGCTTACCCCGATCACAAGAACCTGGGGTTCCGCGAGAGGGAGCTGCTCACCAACCGAAATGGAACTACCCCCGGCAACATCTCTACCAGCGGCTTGAGGAAGCTCTACGGGAAATGCTTACCGGAGTTCAGTTTTCTTGTTTTCCTGATCATCATTGATGGGGATACTGACGGTTGAGTGAGGCGAAGGACAGATGTTCCTGGTTCCACGCGAAGCTTCTGTGCGGAGCACTTCGATAGATGATCGGCAATGTCATTTTCTGCATGTGTCACATGCTTTGCTTGCAATCCACAAAATTGCTCCTTCAGTTTCGTCACTTCTTCCATGTATGCCTCCATCAACGGGCTCTGATAAACCTTGTTGATTTGCCTCACCACGAGCTGAGAATCTCCTCGTGTTATCATTTTCTTTATTCTCAACTCCATCGCGATTCTGAGTCTGGCAAGGAGCCCCTCATACTCAGCGGTGTTGTTGGTGGCTTCTTCTCGGGGGAAATGCATCTGAACCACATACTTGAGGTGCTCTCTGGTGGGGGCGATGAGGAGTATGATTGCTCCGGCGCCCTGGAGCGAGAAAGCACCGTCGAAGTACATGATCCAATCCTTGGGTGCTTCCTTGTCGGGGAGAGTTATCTCTGAGACCTATTCATCTGGCGTGGGTGTCCATTCTGCAATGAAATCTGCCAACACCCTACTCTGAATTGTGGAAGTTCTCTCATACTTCAACCCAAAACTTGACAGCTCTAGTGCCCACTCAACTATCCTGCCAGTGGCTTCGGGGTTCCTAAGTATATGCTGCAGCGGAAAGTGGGTGACAACTATAATCTCATGGGCTTGGAAGTAGTGGTGCAGTTTCCTCGAGGCCATGATAAGGCCAAGGATCAGCTTTTGTACTCCGGAGTACCTTGATCTAGCCCCCTCTAACAAGGAGCTGACAAAGTACACTAGTTGCTGCACCATCTTCTTCTTCGCCACTTCCTTGGAATCACCTTCGCTTGCTTGCTGATGTTCCCCTTGGTTTGTATCAGTGCCTATCGCGGATGATTTGGTTTTGTCCCAATAGAATTAGTCGTGGCGGCTGCATCTTCATCCATTTCTCGTTGCGCCACCAGCGCTACACTAACCACTTGATTTGTTGCCGCCAAGTATAGTAGCAACGGTTCTTGCAGTTTAGGAGAGACCAAGGTGGGAGTGGAAGAAAGGTAGGCTTTTAGATCTTGCAGCGCTGCCTCTGCTTCTAGGGTCCACTTCATTGGGCCAGCCTTTTTCAAAATCTTTAAAAACGACAGGGTGCATTCAGCGGATTGAGAGATTAACCTACTCAATGCGGCAATGCATCCAGTCAAACATCTTATGTCCTTGATGGTCTTGGGTGCTTGTATCTTCTCGATCGCCTTGATCTTGTTGGGATTGGCTTCTATTCCTCGCTAAGATACGAAGAACCCAAGCAGCTGGATGGGACACCAAACACACATTTTTCAGGGTTGAGGTTCAGATTGATCTTGCGCAAGTTTGTAAAAGTTTCTTCCAGGTCTTGTATGAGAGTTGCTTCGTCCTTGGTATTGACTACTATGTTATCCATGTAAGCTTCCACATTCCTGCGCAACTGAGGTCCAAATCCAATCTGCACGGCTCTGGCAAAGGTAGATCCGACTCTCTTCAACTCGAAGGGCATACACACAAAGTAGTAAGTGCCACATGGAGTTATGAACGCGATCTTTTCCTCATCTTCCTTAGCCATGAATATCTAGTGGTATTCGAAGTATGCATCCAAGAAGGAAATAAAATCACACCCATAAGTAGAATCAACAATCTGATCGATGCACAGCAAGGGAAAGGTGTCCTTCGGGCATGCTTTGTTCAAGTCAGTGAAATCTATGCAAAGCCTCCATTTCCCATTCGCCTTCCGCACCAATACCGGGTTGGCTAACCAAGTTGGATGCAATACTCCTCTGACTAAACCAGATGCTTCAAGCTTCTTTATTTCTTCGGCAATGAACTATTGCTACTCCAAGGCTTGCTTCCTGACTTTTTTCTTGACGGGCCTAGCACGAGGGCAGACAGCAAGGTGGTGCTCAATTACCTCCCTGGGAACACCGGGGATGTCATATGGTTGCCAAGAAAACACATCGACATTCTCCCGGAGGAAGGAAACGAGCGTGCTTTCCTATTTGTCACTAAGGGCGGCACTGATGGTTAACATACCACGAGCACCATCCAGCCCTGCCGGGATCTTCTTTGTCTCGGGATAGGTGACCTTCGCCTTCTTGCTAGCGGAACTCTCCGGCAGGTCATCGTCAGGCGCAGCGTACTCCGAAGAGGCGTGCTTCCTAGAGTCCTTGCTGGTGTTCTTGCTAGACTTCTTTGCTTTCTTTGATTCCTTGTCGGGAGCTCGGATGTCTGCAGTCTCAGCTGCTACCGCATCCTGATACATCTTATCCATGCATATGAAAGCGTTCTTCTTATTAGATGGGATGGAAATGATTCCCATGGGTCCTAGGATCTTCAGAGTGTTGTAAGCATAGTGGGGTGCTGCCATGAATTTTTCCAGGGCTGGGCGATCGAGAATTCCATTGTAAGGCAGAAGGATTCTCGCCGCATCGAACACCACTTTCTCAGTACGGTAGTTCAACTCCTCGCCAAACGTCACAGGCAAAGTGATCTTTCCCTTGGGCCGGTGATGTCTACTATACAACCTACTTCTTGTAGACTCGTGTTGGGCCTCCAAGCGCAGAGTTTTGTAGGATAGTGGCCATTTTCCCAAAAGTGTATGACCTAAGGTTTATCAATCTATAGGAGGTGTAGGTTGAAGATGGTCTCTCTCAAACAACCCTGCAATCAAATAGCAAAGAGTCCCTTGTGTCCACAACACACCCAATACAATGGTAAATTGTATAGGTGCACTAGTCCGGCGAAGAGATGGTGATACAAGTGCAATATGGATGGTAGATATAGGTTTTTGTAATCTTAAATTATAAAAACAGCAAAGTAAGGAATAGTAAACAGTCAGCAAAATGTCGTATAAATGCTTGGAAACAAGGCCTAGGGTCCATACTTTCACTAATGCAATTTCTCTCAACAATATTGGCATAGTTGAATCATATGTAAATACCTCTCGTGCAACAAAGAGTTCACTCCAAAGTCACAAATAGTGGAGAACTAACGAAGAAATTATTGTAGGGTATGAAAGCACCTCAAAGTTATCTTTTTTGGTCAATCTTATGAGCTATCCCTATAAGTGTCACAAACAGCCCTAGAGTTAGTACTAAAATAACACCTTAAGATACGCATCAACAAAAACCCTAATGTCACCTAGATACTCCAATGTCACCACAAGTACCCATGGGATTGATTATACGATATGCATCACATAATTTCAGATTCATCATGTTCAATCCAACACAAAGAACTTCAAAGAGTGCCCCAAAGTTTCTATTGGAGATTCAAGACAAAAACATGTGCCAACCCCTATGCAGAGATTCCCAAGGTCATGGAACCCGCCAGTTAATCACCAAAACCTACATCAAGTGGATCGATAGAACATCCCATTGTCACCACGGATATCCCATCACAAGACATACATCAAGTGCTCTCAAATCCTTAAAGACTCAATCCGATAAGAAAACTTCAAAGGGAAAACTCAATTCATCACAAGAAGATAGAGAGGGGAAAACTCCATATGATTCATCTATATCAATAAAGCTCGCGGTACATCAAGATCGTGTCATCTCAAGAACACGAGAGAGACGGAGATCAAACACATAGCTACTGGTACATACCCTCAGCCCTGGGGGGTGAACTACTCCCTCCTCGTCATGGAGAGCGCCGGGATGATGAAGATAGCCTCTGGTGATGGTTTCCCCCTCCGACAGGGTGCCGGAACGGGCTCCCGATCTAGGTTTCTTTTCGGAGGTTTCTATATTTATAGGAATTTTTGGCGTCGATCTCACGTCAAGGGGTGCCACGAGGCGGTGACAAGCTTCCTAGGTGCGGCCAGGGGGGTGGTCGCGCTTGGCGGGCTTGTGACCTCCTCGTGGCTCTATTGGCCCAACTCCAATGCTTTGGGGTCTCTTTTGGTCCAGAAAAAATCATACTAAATTTTCAGCCCATTCCGAGAACTTTTATTTCTGCACAAAAAATGACACCATGGTAGTTCTACTGAAAACAACGTCAGTCCGGGTTAGTTCTAATAAAATTATACCAAAATCATATAGAATTATTGTAAACATGGCATGAATACTTCATAAATTATAGATACGTTGGAGACGTATCAGCATCCCCAAGCTTAATTCCTGCTCGTCCTCGAGTAGGTAAATGATAAAAGAAATAATTTATGAAGTGTGAATGCTAGCATAGTGCATAAATTTGATCAATGATGGTTCCAAACACTTTTTCTAGCATCATTATATATCATAAACAGTAGTTCATCTCATAAAACTTCTCATGATGAAATAACAAGCTATCCACATGTTAAAGTATAGACTAATAAACTATGCTTTCAGTCACCAAACAATTGCAATTCAGGAAGGGTCTATGTAAGAGCTTTGATTTAGCAAATTCCACATATTCAACTATCGTATAGTCTTCCATGATTGCTAACACTCATAGCATATTTTTAGAGAAAATGGCATCCGTCGAACACAAAGAAAGATAGGGGCTTAAAGTTTCGTCTCCCAACTTATTTATCATATAGATAATTGTCAACAATAATGATTCATGATCTAATATATTTGAATGGCCATATATGCTTGGATCTTTCCCCAACATATGATGCTTGCCAAGAGAAAAAGGTGAAATATAGGAAGTGGTGAAGATCACCATGACTCTTGCATAAAGGTAAGTACATGAAACTAAAAGATAGGCCCTTCGCAGAGGGAAGCATTGATTTGCATAGGTGCTAGAGCTCGAGCTTTTAAAATAGAGATGAATAATAATTTTGGGCGGTATGCTTTCATTGTCACCATAACAACCAAGAGATCTCAGTATATTCCATGCTAGATACAATATAGGCGGTTCCCAAACAGAATGGTAAAGTTTTTACCCCCCCCCTCCACCAATCAATCACACTCCACGGCGAGCCGAATCCACGGGTACCGTCCATACGAACAACATTCCTAGGGGAGTTTGGTTTAATCATTTGCATTTTTTTCTTTGATTTCGGGACTGGGAATACCTATTACCAGCCAATTTCTCATGAATGATAGTGAATCAACACATATCATGAGAATAACCCACCTAGCATGGAAGATACTGACAGCACCTAGTCATTATATGAGCGATTCGGGCATACAAAACAAAATATTATTTGAAGGTTTAGAGTTTGGCAGATGCAAATTTACTTGGAATGGCAGGTAAATACCGCATATAGGTAGGTATGGTGGACTCATATGGAGCGAATTTGGGTTTAAGGGTGTTTGGATGCACAAGTAGTATTTCTACTTGGTGCGGAAGTTTTGGCTAGTATGAGGTGGAAGCAAGCACCACATGTTGGAGGATCCATAACAATATAACTCCTATGCAAATTTACACAACCATAACTCATTATGTTGTATTCCTTGTACAACTTCAACTAATTTGCTCAAGTTTGAAAATAATTAATGGGTAATCACAATCATAGAAGATGTCCAAGATAGTATGTTTATATGTGAAATCTCTCTTCCTTTAATATTTTTTTCACGAATGGTTCAAGTGACGAATGCGGTGTTTGCTAACTTTCAATAAATTTTACCACCTATACTTCTTATATGTGAAGTAATTACTCCCATGGGATAAGCATATATAACATATATAATTTCATATTTATGATATTCAATTCATTCAACCATTTACTCATAGGATATAAGTGAAGCATGAGAGTAAATGACAAAACTACTCCAAAACATATAAGTGAAGATCAATGAGTAGTCAAACAATTAAGTAGCTATGTGAGGACTTTCTCTCTCTCACTCAATAAATATTTTAAGATCTGATTATTTTATTTAAAAATCAAGCAAAACAAAAATAGCATTCCAAGAATACCACACATCATGTGAACGAATAAAAATTTAGGCTCGACATAGGCTAACCGATAGTTGACGAAGAGAGGTGGGATGCATAGCATACCCAAGCTTAGATGCTTGATACTTCTTGAAATATTTACTTTGGGGGCCTTGGGCATCCCCAAGCTTGAGCATTTGTATCTTTTTCAATCCTCTCATATCCCGGTTTCACCTATTCTCAAAAACTTCATCCACACAAAACTCAAAAACAAATCGTGAGATAGGTTAGTACACATAAGAAAAAATCTACACTTAATGTACTGCCAAGACAAGTTGCAAAATAATTTTCAAACATTAGTTACTGTATACTATCATTTCCACAATTTATATCTACCAATATAGGCTATGGAAACTATAGGATGAGTAGATAACAAAACTATGACAGCAATCTGTCCAAATAGAATAGTTTGTAGAAATTTATGAGAACAGTGTAATTATGTAACTCAAAAAATTATGAAAATTTAGGGAATGCTAAAAAATTTATATGATAACACTGTGTATATATTTCAGAAACTTTCCACGTTTGAGTAAAATATGAAAATTCAAACCCTACAGCAGAAGTTTCTGCTTTTACCCAGAACATATCAAAACATGCAATGCAAGCATCCTAAGGCAATTCTTGGAAATTTTTATTGAAAAAAGGATTTTAAATAACACCTTACATATAAAAAATGACGCTCCAAGCAAAACTCATATTATGTGACGAATAAAAATATAGCTCCAAGTAAGATATACCGATAGTGTTGAAGACGAAAGAGGGGATGCCTTCCGAGGCATCCCCAAGTTTAGATGCTTGAGTATTCCTTGGATATTAACTTGGAGGTTCCTTGGGCATCCTCAAGCTTAGTTTCTTTTCACTCCTTATTCTCCTCATATCGGTGTGTCACCCAAAACTTGAAAACTTCAATCACACAAAACTTAACGGAACTTCGTGAGAAGGGTTAGTGTAGTAAAGATAAATCATTCACTTAGGTACTATCAAGAAAAGATTCATAATTATTCCCACATTATACCAACTGTATTACATAATTTCCACAATTTATATTACTCTATATAAGCTATAGGAACACTTGAAACAAACAAACTATGCATGCAAAACAGAATGTGTCAAAAACAGAACGGTCTGTAAAGATCTAAATGATCACCAAACTTCCCTGACTCTAAAAATTCTAAACAATTAGGAAATATCACAGAATTTGCATATAAATGTTTTGTAAAAATTTGAGAATTTTTTTACACTCCAGTAAAATCATATAATTCATATACTGGATGCAAAACGTTCTATTTTTGCACAGAATCAAACAAGCAAGTATCCACACTATCCCAAAGGTTTTACTTGGCACTTTATTGAAATAAAAGACACAAAACATGATTACTACAGTAGATTAATCATGTGAACAGTTGGGTTGTCTCCCAACAATGCTTTTCTTTAATGCCTTTTAGCTACGCCTGATGATTTCAATGGTGCTCACATAGGAGTAATATTTGAGACATGAAAAAGAGCATCATGAATCACATAACAAGCACATTTAACTCTAACCCAGTTCCTACGCATAGGGATTTTTTGAGAAAACAATCATGGGAACAAGAATCAACTTGCATAGGAAGGAAAAACAAGCATATCTTTAAAAATCTAAACACATAAAGAGGAAACTTGATATTATTGCAATTCCTACAAGCATATGTTCCTCCCTCATAATAATTTTCAGTAGCATCATGAAGAAATTTAAAAATATAACCAGCACATAAAGCACTCTTTTCATGACCTACAAGCATAGAATTTTTATCACTCTCCACATAAGTAAATTTCTTCTCATTCATAGTAGTGGGAGCAAACTCAACAAAATAACTATCATGTGACACTTGATTGCATAACCACATTGAATATTAAAATCATGATAATAGGTTTCATGGTGGTCATTACTCTTTATAGCATACGTGTCATCACAATAATCATCATAGATAGGAGGCATGTCATAATCATAATAGTTTTGTGTTGGGGAACGTCGCATGGGAAACAAAAAAATTCCTACGCACACGCAAACCTATCCATGGTGATGAGCATCTACGAGAGGGAGAGTGGATCTATGTACCCTTGTAGATCGCTAAGCGGGAAGCGTTAAGAAACACGGTTGGTGTAGTCGAACTTCTTCGCGATCCAAATCGCCGAGCGTCCCGCGATCCAATCATGAACCGTCCCGCGAACAAATCATGATCCGTCCCGCGAACTCATCACGATCCGTCTCACGATCTTGATCACGATCTGTCCCACGAACTCATCATGATCCGTTCCGTGATCACATCACGAACCGTCTAGCGATCTCGATCACGGTCCTTCCGATCTAGCGCCGAACGAACGGCACCTCCGCGTTCAGCACACGTGCAGCTTGATGACGATCTCCACCGTCTCGATCCAGCGAGAGGAGGTGGAGAGGAGAGAGAGTTCACCGGCAGCGTGACGGTGCTCCGGTGATGGTGGTGGAGCAATTCCGGCAGGGCTTCGCCTAAGCGCTGCAGAAAACCGATCTAGAGGAGAAACTATGCACCGGTGTAACGGGTAGCATGTGGCCGGAAATTCTGTCAAAAAACCACCCAATCCACTAGTATATATAGGAGGAGAGTAGAGGAAAGGCAGCCAAGGCCTTTGGGTCGGCCGAAATAGGAGGTGGGAAGCAATCCTACTTCACCTCCAATCCTAGTTGGAGTAGGATTGCCTCCTATTGGCTGATTTTCCACTTTTTGCTTTAGGACTTTCTCTCCTGCGCCATGGGCCTTTGTGGCTGTTTTCCCAGACCACTAAGGGCTGGTTATTATTCTACCACAGCCCATGGACCTCTTGGGGTCGAAATACCCCTCCCGGAGGCCTCCCGGTACACTACCGGCACTCCCGGTACACTACCGATGAGCCCGAAACTTTTCTGGAAACCAAACTGGGACTTCCTATATATGAATCTTTACCTCCAGACCATTTCGGATCTCCTCGTGACGTCCGGGATCTCATCCAGGACTCCAAACAAACTTCGGTCACCACCATACATAATTCTACACTACCGAAACGTCACCGAACCTTAAGTGTGCAGACCCTGCGGGTTTGAGAACTATGTAGACATGACCGAGACACCTCTACGGTCAATAACCAATGGCGGGACCTGTACGTCCACATTGGTTCCTACATATTCTACAAAGATCTTTATGGGTCGAACCTCTATGTCAAGGATTCAGTTAATCCCGTATAACGTTCCCTTTGTTCTTCGGTATGTTACTTGCCCGAGATTCGATTGTCGGTATCTCCATACCTAGTTCAACCTCGTTACTGGCAAGTCTCTTTACTCGTTCCGTAATACAAGATCCCGTTACTAACACTTAGCCACATTGCTTGCAAGGCTTGTTGTGATGTTGTATTACCGAGTGGGCCCTGAGATACCTCTCCATCACACGGAGTAACAAATCCCAGTCTCGATCCATGCCAACTCAACAGACACCATCGAAGATACCTGTAGAGCACCTTTATAGTCACCCAGTTACTTTGCGACGTTTTATACACACAAGGCACTCCTCCGATATCCATGAGTTGCATGATCTCATGGTCATAGGAACATATACTTGACATGGAGAAAACAGTAGCAATAAACTGACACGATCATATGCTATGTTTGTAGTTTGGGTCTTATCCATCACATCATTCTCCTAATGATGTGATCCCGTTATCAAATGACATCTCATGTCCATGGCTAGGAAACCTTAACCATCCTTTGATCAATGAGCTAGTCCATTAGAGGCATACTAGGGACATGGTTTTGTCTATGTATCCACACATGCATTTAAGTCTCCGATCAATACAATTATAGCATGGATAATAAACGATTATCATGAACAAGGAAATATGATAATAACTAATTTATTATTGCCTCTAGGGCATATTTCCAACAGTCTCCCACTTGCCCTAGAGTCAATAATCTAGTTCACATCACCATGTGATTCGCATTGTTATGAATCTAACACCCAATGAGTTCTGGGGCTCGATCATGCTTTGCATGTGAGAGAGGTCTTATAGTCAACGGGTCTATAACATTCAGATCCGTGTGCACTTTGCAAATACCTATGTCAAACTGTAAACACTGCTACCACACTCCACTCGGTACTATTCCAAATGGCTGCTCCACTATGCGTATCCAGATTGCTACTACGAGTCATCCGGATTAGTGTTAAATCTTGTATCGACGTAACTCCTTACGACGAACTCTTTATCACCTCCATAATCGAGAAACATCTCCTTAGTATCTTAGTTACTGAGGATAATCTTGACCACTGTCCAGTGATCCATTCCTGGTTCACTCTTGTACCCCCTGACGGACTCATGGCAAGGCACACACAGGTGCGGTACACAACATGGCATAATATAGAGCCTATGGCTAAGGCATAGGGGACGACGTTCGTCCTTTCTATTTCTTCTGCCGTTGTCGAGCTTTGAGTCTCACTCAACTTTCACACCTTACAAATCAGGCGAGAACTCTTTCTCTAACTGATCCATTTTGAACTCTTTCAAAATCTTGTCAAGGTATGCACTCATTGAAAGTCTCATCGAGCATCTTGATCTATCTCCATAGATTTTGATGCTCAACAATTAGGTAGCTTCATCCAGGTCTTCCTTTGAAAATCACTTTCCCAATAACCATTTTATGCTTTCCAGAAACTCTACATTATTTCTGATCAACAATATGTCATCCACATATACTTATCAAATATTCTATAGTGCTCCCACTCACTTTATTGCAAATACAAGTTTCTCGTAAACTTTGTATAAACATCAAAACTGTGATCACCTCATCAAAGCATATATTCCAACTCCGAGATGCTTTCTTCAGTCCATGGAAGGATCACCGAAGCTTGCACACCTTTTAGCATCCTTAGGCCTGACAAAATCTTCTGGTTGTATCACATACAACCTTTCCTCAAGTAAACCGTTAAGGAAACGATGTTTTGACATCCATTTGCCAGATTTCATAATTGAAAACACAACAACTGCTAACATAATTCCAACAGACTTTAGCACCACTACGAGTGAGAAAGTCTCATCATAGTCAACTCCTTGAACTTGTCACAAACATCTTTGCAACAAGTCGAGCTTTACAAATAGTGACATTCACCATCAGTGCCTGTCTTCATTTTAAAAATCCATTTGTACTCAACGACCTGCCGTCCAACGAGCAAGTCTACCAAAGTATACACTTGGTTTTCATACATGGATCCTATCTCGGATATCATGGCCTCCAACCATTTGTCGGAATCCAGGCCCATCATCGCTTCTCCATAGCTCGTAGGTTCATCGTTGTCCAACAACATGACCTCCAAGACAGGGTTGTCGTACCGCTTAGGAGCAGTACACATCCTTGTCGACCTACGAAGTTCGATAGTAACTTGATCCTGAAGCTTCATGATCATCATCATTAACTTCCTCTTCAACTAACGTAGGCTTCATAGAAACAACATCCTGCACTGCGCTACTCTCTCGTTGAACAAAGGTTTAACAACCTCATCAAGTTCTATCTTCCTCCCACTCAATTCTTTCGAGAAAAACTTTTCCTCGAGAAAGGATCCGTTTTAGTAACAAACACTTTGCACTTGGATCTGAGATAGAAGGTTCACCCAACTGATCTTAGGGTATTCTATGAAGATGCATTTGTCCGCCTTGGGTTCGACCTCATTAGGTGAAAACATTTTCCACACAAGTGTCGCAGCCCCAAGTATTAAGAAATGACAGCTTAGGTTTCTATCAAACCATAATTCACATGGTGTCATCTCAACGGATTTAGATGGTGCCTTATTTAAAGTGAATGTAGTTGTCTCTAATGCATAACCCCAAAATTATAGTAGTAAAACGATAAAAGACATCATAGCACGCACCATGTCCAATAGAGCATAACTATGATGTTCGGACACACCATCACACTACGGTGTTCCAGGTTGCATTTAGTTGTGAAACAACTTTCACATTGTCTTAAGTTGTATGCCAAACTCGTGACTCAAATATTCACCTCCACGATCATATCGCAGTCATTTTTATCTTCTTGTCACGATGATCTTTAAACTTCACTCTGAATTTGCTTGAACCTTTCAAACAATTCAGACTTGTGTTCATTAAGTAAATATACACTATATCTACTCAAATCATCAGTGAAGGTAAGAAAATAACGATATCCACTGCACGCTACAAGACTCACTAGATTGCATACATCAACACGTATCATTTCCAATGAATCACTTGCCCGCTCCATCCAACGGGGTCCTTTAGTCATCTTGCCCAAGAGGCATGGTTCGCATGTCTCAACCGATTCGAAATCGAATGAGTCCAAATATCCATCAGCATGGAGTTTCTACATGCGCTTTATACCAATATGACATTTAGCAGCAGTGCCACAAGTATGTGGTACTATCATTGTTAACTTTGTATCTTTTGACATCAATGTTATGAACATGTGTAATACTACGATCAAGATTTCAACAAACCATTATCACTGGGTGCATGACCATTGAAGGTATTATTCATGTAAACAGAATAACCATTATTCTCTAACTTAAATGAATAATCGTATTGCAATAAACATGATCTAATCATGTTCATGCTCAACGCAAAACACCAAATAACATTTATTTAGGTTCGTCACTAATCCTGAAGGTAGAGAGAGCGTGCGATGTTGATCACATCAACCTTGGAAACACTTCCAACACATATCATCACCTCACCCTTATCTAGTTCTCCGTTTATTCCGTAGCTTTTATTTCGAGTTACTAACATTTAGCAACCGAACCGGTATCCAATACCCAGGTGCTAGTAAGAGTACTAGCAAGGTACACATTAGTAACTCGTATATCAAATATACTTCTATCAATGTTGCGAGCCTTCTTATCTACCAAGTATCTAGGGTTGTTCCGCTTCAGCGACCGCTCACCTCATAACAGAAGCACTTATTCTCGGGTTTGAGTTCAACTTTGGGTTGCTTCACTGGAGCAGCAACTGACTTGCTATCCATGAAGTTTCCCTCCTTGCTATTGCCCTTTTCGAAACTAGTGGTTTGATTAACCATCAACACTTGACGCTCCTTCTTGATTTCTACCTTCGTGGTGTCAAACATCGCGAACAGCTCAGGGATCAATACTTCTATCCCTGGTGTATTATAGTTCATCACTAAGTTCTAGTAGCTTTAGTGACAGTGACTTGGACAACTATATCAATCACTATCATATCTGGAAGATCAACTCTCACTTGATTCAAGCGATTGAAGTACCCAGACAATCTGAGTACATGCTCAACGATTGAGCTATTCTCCTTCATCTTACAGGCAAAGAATCTTGTAGGAGATCTCATATCTCGCAACACAGGCACGAGCCTGAGATCACAATCTCTGCTCCTAGAACATCTCATATGTTCCGTGACGTTCAAAACGTTTCGGAGCCTCAATTCTAAGCCGTAATGCATGACGCACTAAACTATCAAGTAGTCATCGAAACGTGCCTGTCAGATGTTCACAACATCTACAGACGACGCTAGATGGGGTGGCGCACCGAGCGGTGCATTAAGGACATAAGCCTTCTGTGCAGCAATGAGGACAATCCTCAGATCACGGACCCAGTCCGCAATTTTGCTACCAACATCTTTCAATTCTATTTCTCTAGGAACATATAAAAATACAAGGGAGCTATAGCGCGAGCTGGTAATCTACAACATAATTTGCAAAGACACTTTGACTATGTTCATGATAATGAGTTCAATTAATCATATTACTTAAGAACTCCCACTCAAATTGACATCCCTCGGGTCATTCGAGTGATACATGATCCAAATTCACCAACTCAAGTTCGATCATCACGTGAGTTAAGGTGGCTTCAATGGTGAACATCATTATGTTGATCATATCCACTATATGACTCATGCTCGACCTTTCGGTCTCTTGTGTTCCGAGGCCATGTCTGTACATGCTAGGCTCGTCAAGTTTAACCCGAGTGTTCTGCGCGTGCAAATCTGGCTTGCACCCGTTGTATGTGAACGTAGAGTCTATCACACCCGATCATCACGTGGTGTCTCAACACGACGAACTTTCGCAACGGTGCACACTCGGGGAGAACACGGTTCATCTTGAAATTCAAGTGAGGGATCACCTTATAATGCTACCGTCGTACTAAGCAAAACAAGGTGCATAAAAGGATTAACATCTCATGCAATTCATAAGTGACATGATATGGCCATGAACTTGTGTTTGAGATCTCCATCTTCGAAACACCGGCATGATCTCCATCGTCACCGGCACAACACCATGATCTCCATCATCTTGATCTCCATCAATGTGTTGCCATTGGGGTTGTGGCGCCAGCCCTGCTTCTACTTCTATTGCTACCGCTTAGCGATAAAGTAAAGCATTACATAGCGATTAATGATTGACACGCAGGTCATACAATAATTAAAGACAACCCTATGGCTCCTGCCGGTTGCCGTACTCAACGACATGCAAGTCGTGAAATTCTATACATCACATGATCATCTCATACATCACATATATCTCATCATGTAATTGGCCATATCACATCACAACATACCCTGCAAAAACAAGTTAGACGTCCTCTAATTGTTGTTGCATGTTTTACGTGGCTGCTACGGGTATCTAGCAAGAACGATTCTCACCTACGAATAAACCACAATGGTGATACATAGATTGCTTTTCAACCTTCTCAAGGACCGCCTTTGTCGGATCCGATCCAACTAAAGTGAGAGAAACTGTCACCCGCAAGCCATCTAAGCAACAAGTTGCGTCGAGGGAACCGGTCTCTCGTAAGCGTACGAGTAATGTTGGTCCGGGCCACTTCATCTCACAATCCAGCTGAACCAAAATCCAACCAAGGGAGGAAGCAATCTAAGCATCAACGCCCACAAACCTTTTGTGTTCTACTCGAGATCTCATCAAACCATCAACCTAGCTCATGATGCCACTGTTGGGGAACGTCGCATGGGAAACAAAAATTTTCCTACGCACACGCAAACCTATCCATGGTGATGAGCATCTACGAGAGGGAGAGTGGATCTACGTACCCTTGTAGATCGCTAAGCGGGAAGCGTTAAGAAACGCGGTCGGTGTAGTCGAACTTCTTCGCGATCCAAATCGCCGAGCGTCCCGCGATCCAATCACGAACCGTCCCGCGAACACATCATGATCCGTCCCGCGAACTCATCACGATCCGTCTCATGATCTTGATCACGATCTGTCCCGCGAACTCATCACGATCCGTTCCGTGATCACATCACGAACCGTCTCGCGATCTCGATCACGGTCCTTCCGATCTAGCGCCGAACGGACGGCACCTCCGCGTTCAGCACACGTGCAGATTGATGACGATATCCACCGTCTCGATCCAGCGAGAGGAGGTGGAGAGGAGAGAGAGTTCACCGGCATCGTGACGGCGCTCCGGTGATGGTGGTGGAGCAATTCCGGCAGGGCTTCGCCTAAGCGTTGAGAAAACCGATCTAGAGGAGAAACTATGCACCGGTGTAACGGGTAGCACGTGGCCGGAAATTCTGTCCAAAAACCACCCAATCCACTAGTATATATAGGAGGAGAGGAGAGGAGAGGCAGCCAAGGCCTTTGGGTCGGCCGAAATAGGAGGTGGGAAGCAATCCTACTTCACCTCCAATCCTAGTTGGAGTAGGATTGCCTCCGGCTGATTTTCCACTTTTTGCTCTAGGACTTTCTCTCCTGCACCATGGGCCTTTGTGGCTGTTTTCCCAGACCACTAAGGGCTGGTTATTATTCTCCCACAGCCCATGGACCTCTTGGGGTCGAAATACCCCTCCCGGAGGCCTCCCGGTACACTACCGGCACTCCCGATACACTACCGGCACTCCCGGTACACTACTGATGAGCCCGAAACTTTTCCGGAAACCAAACTGGGACTTCCTATATATGAATCTTTACCTCCGGACCATTCTGGAGCTCCTAGTGACGTCCGGGATCTCATCCGGGACTCCGAACAAACTTCGATCACCACCATACATAACTCTACACTACCGAAACGTCACCGAACCTTAAGTGTGCAGACCCTGCGGGTTTGAGAACTATGTAGACATGACCGAGACACCTCTACGGTCAATAACCAATGGCGGGACCTGTACGTCCACATTGGTTCCTACATATTCTACAAAGATCTTTATCGGTCGAACCTCTATGTCAAGGATTCAGTTAATCCCGTATAACGTTCCCTTTGTTCTTCGGTATGTTACTTGCCCGAGATTCGATCGTCGGTATCTCCATACCTAGTTCAACCTCGTTACTGGCAAGTCTCTTTACTCGTTCTGTAATACAATATCCCGTGACTAACACTTAGCCACATGGCTTGCAAGGCTTATTGTGATGTTGTATTACCGAGTGGGCCCTGAGATACCTCTCCATCACACGGAGTAACAAATCCCAGTCTCGATCCATGCCAACTCAACAGACACCATCGGAGATACCTGTAGAGCACCTTTATAGTCACCCAGTTACGTTGCGACGTTTGATACACACAAGGCACTCCTCCGATATCCATGAGTTGCATGATCTCATGGTCATAGGAACATATACTTGACATGGAGAAAACAGTAGCAATAAACTGACACGATCATATGCTATGTTTGTAGTTTGGGTCTTATCCATCACATCATTCTCCTAATGATGTGATCCCGTTATCAAATGACATCTCATGTCCATGGCTAGGAAACCTTAACCATCCTTTGATCAACGAGCTAGTCCATTAGAGGCATACTAGGGACATGGTTTTGTCTATGTATCCACACATGCATTTAAGTCTCCGATCAATACAATTATAGCATGGATAATAAATGATTATCATGAACAAGGAAATATGATAATAACTAATTTATTATTGCCTCTAGGGTATATTTCCAACATTTTGCTTATCAAAACTTGGGGGACTAAAAATATCCTCTTCATCAAACATAGCATCCCCAAGCTTGTGGCTTTGCATATCATTAGCATCATGAATATTCAAAGAATTCATGCGTGGAAACAGCAAGGTAATGAATAGTAAACAATGAGCAAAATGTTGTATAAATGCTTGGAAACAAGGCCTAGGGTCCATACTTTCACTAGTGCAATTTCTCTCAACAAGATTGACATAGTTGAATCATATGTAAGTACCTCTTGTGCGACAAAGAATTCGCTCCAAAGTTACAAATAGCGGAGAACTAACAAAGAAATTATAGTAGGGTACGAAACCACCTCAAAGTTATCTTTTCTAATCAATCTTATGATCTATCCCTATAAGTATCACGGACAGCCCTATAGTTCGTACTAAAATAACACCTTAAGATACACATCAACCAAAACCCTAATGTCACCTAGATACTCCAATGTTGCTACAAGTACCCATGGGCTTGAGTATACGATATGCATCACATAATTTCAGATTCATCATGTTCAATCCAACACAAAGGACTTCAAAGACTGCCCCAAAGTTTCTACCGGAGATTCAACAACAAAACATGTGCCAACCCCTATGCATAGATTCCCAAGGTCACGGGACCCGCAAGTTGATCACCAAAACATACATCAAGTGGATCAATAGAACATCCCATTGTCACCACGGATATCCCATTGCAAGACATACGTCAAGTGCTCTCAAATCCTTAAAGACTAAATCCAATAAGAAAACTTCAAAGGGAAAACTCAATTCATCACAAGAACATAGAGAGGGGAAAACTCCATATGATTCATCTATATCAATAAAGCTCGCGGTACATCAAGATCGTGTCCTCTCAAGAACATGAGAGAGAGATTAAACAAATAGCTACTGGTACATACCCTCAGCCCCAAGGGTGAACTACTCCCTCCTCGTCATGGAGACTGTCGGGATGATGAAGATGGCCTCTTGTGATGGTGTCCCCCTCCGGCAGGGTGCCGGAACGGGCTCCCAATTGGGTTTTTGTGGCTCTAGAGGCTTGCGGCGGCAGAACTCCTGATCTAGGTTTCTTTTCGGAGGTTTCTATATTTATAGGAATTTTTGACGTCGATCTCACGTCAAGGGGTGCCACGAGGTGGTGACAAGCCTGCTAGGCGCGGCTAGGGGGTGATCGCGCCTGGCAGGCTTGTGACCTCCTCGTGGCTCTTCTGGCCCTACTCCAATGCTTTGGGGTCTCTTTTGGTCCATAAAAAATCATACTAAATTTTTAGCCCATTCCAAGAACTTTTATTTTTGCACAAAAACGATACCATGATAGTTCTGCTGAAAACAACGTCAGTTCAGGTTAGTTCTAATAAAATCATACCAAAATCATATAGAATTATTGTAAACATGGAAGAATACTTCATAAATTATAGATATGTTGGAGACGTATCAGCCGGCTCCTGTCAGGGTTGATTCCTTGGAATGTACCAGTGGCTTCAAGCTCTTCATCGAGGATCTACAGTTTCTTAGCCACTTTAGGGGAGATCAAGTTCAACCCCACCCCGCCGTAAAATAACATGTTAGATACTTTGAGGTTGCAGATTGTTAGGGAGACCAACAATGGCAAGCATCCGACTATAGTGGTACTGTCAGGATGATAGGCGCGCGGGACCATTTTAGTGGCCTCCTAGATTCTGTAGCCGGCTCCACGAAGTTGATTTCTTGCACCCACTGGTTGAGCTAGCAATGGGAGGAGTGCAAGGACGCACCCCCGTCAACGCACATGACTTCAGTTGTCCTCTAGAATTCTCGATCACCGGAATCTTCCTCGTCATCCTCATCATCACTCATATCATCTCTGTCTTTCTTCTCACGGCCTCTGGCTGGTTTTTCCTTCTGTAGCAGGGCCTTGCCGCGGCGGCCTCCTCGACCACCACGACCCTTCCCGGCAGCACCATCTTGGCCCTTCTCCTTGTCGTGCTTCTCATATTTATCCCTCTGCTTCTCAACGAGGTGTTCAACTTGGCGACACTCTTGGAGATCATGACCCTTGGTGCGGTGGATTTTGCAGTACGGCTTGTTGGACCATCCAGCTTTCTCTACAGCAGCAGCCTCCCCGCAATCAGAACACGTGGCATCTCCCTTGTCGGGGACCTTGGCCTTGGCCTTCTTGCCTTCACTGAGACCACCAGAACTCTCAATGGCCAGCACTGACTTTCCCTTATGTTTCTTGTTGCGCTTTCGGCTCTTCCCCTTCAGGCCTGGTGCATCGTCTTCGTCATCTGAGTCGACTTCAACGCCAGCCTCCTCTCCGGGTAGTTGCCTTCCTTCCTTAGCACGAGCACACTTGTCCTCCAATGTGTACAGCTCATTGACGGTCTTGGGGAGTTTGACATTCATCTTGGCCTGCATCCTCTTGTTGCGCACGTTCGAATGGAACACGGCAATCACGGCTGCAGGGTGGATCTCCGGAATGTTGCGGTGCACTCAGCTGAATCTTTGGATGTATTTCCTTAAAGTTTCTCCCTCCTTTTGCGGAAGGATTTGCAGGTCACTGGGTTGCCCTGGCTCCTGGTGGCCACCTGTAAAGGCGCTGACGAACTCGTTGCACAAGTCAGCCCATGACGAAATGGAGTTCTCTGGTAGGTGCATCAGCCACGATCTAACATTTGGCTTGAGCGCCAAACGGAAATAGTTGGCGAGCACTTTCTCATCTCTTGCTCCGGCGGCTTGAACGACTATCATGTAGATATCCAGGAATTCCGCCGGGTTCAGCTTCCCATCATGCTTCTCTGTCAGCTCAGGCTTGAAAGCTCGGGCAAATGGCCAGCGGACCTGCCGCAGCTCACGAGTGAAGGCAGGGCACCCAACCTCGTAAGGCGGGTACCCGCCAACACTGGGCGCAGAGGTGCCAGCAGTTGGGCCGTTGCGCCTGTTGGATTGACGGTGTGCTTCCCGATGCCGCTCTATGGTGATGCGCGCATCTTCCTTCCGCCGGTCTTCCAAGACACGTCGCTGAGCCTGGTGGTCGCACGGGCCGAACGAAGCCATAGATGCCTTTTTGAGCTTGTCAGCATGTGAAGTTTGTTGTGGCTGCCTCTGGGCTTGTTGTCATGCAGGGGACTGAACCGTCGGCCTAGCCCCTAATATGTCCATTTTGCATCATGTTTTCCTACTATTATTTATAATGTTTCTATGCATAATAATGCTTTGGGGAGTAATTTTAATGCCTTTTCTCTCACTATTTGCAAGGTTTACATCAAGAGGGAGAATGCCGTCACCTGAAAAAAGCACGTCAGAGATACCTATTCTAGACATCCCTAATGAAGCTGAAAATTTACGGAGATTTTTTATTCAATAAATAAAAATTAATGGATATGAAAACTACCGGAGGGGGGTCACCAGGTGGCCACCCTCCACTAGGGCACGCCAGGCCCTAACCATGTCCTGGTGGTGGGTGCTCACCCAGGCCCAGCTCCGGAGCCCATCTTCTGGTATAAACTCCCAAAAAACCTAAAAACATTAGGAGGAAGACTTTTAGAAAGAAGCATTGCTGCCTCTAGGCGGAACTTGGGCAGGAGCACTTTTGCCCTTCGACGAAGCGATTCCGCCGGGGGAACTTCCCTTCCAGAGGGGGAAATCGAAGCCATCGTCATCACCAACAACCCTCTCATTTTGGGGAGGCCATTATTCATCAACATCTTCAACAACACCATCTGCTCTCAAACCCTAGTTCATCTCTTGTGTTCAATATTTGTACCGGAACCTCAGATTGGTACCTGTGGGTGACTAGTAGTGTTTATTACCTTGTGTAGTTGATTACTATATGGTTTATTTGGTGGAAGATCCATTATGCTATTCAATACACCTCTGATCTTGAGCATGCGTATTATTTGTGAGTAGTTACTTTTGTTCTTGAGGTCACAGGACAAGTCATGTTGCAAGTACTCATGTGAATTTGATATGTGTTCGATATTTTGATGATATGTATGTTGTGACCCTTAATAGTGTCATGTGAATGTTGACAACATGACACTTCACTATCCTTGGGCCTAAGGGAATGCATTGTGGAGTAGTTATTAGATGATGGGTTGCTACAGTGACAGAAGCTTAAACCTTAGTTTATGCGCTACTTCGTAAGGGGCTGATTTGGGTCCATATGTTTAATGCTATGGTTAGACTTTGTCTTAATATTTTTCTCATAGTTGCGGATGCTTGCGAGGGGGTTAATTGTAAGTAGGTTGTTAGTTCAAGTAAGAACAACACCTTAGCACCGGTCCACCCACATATCTAAATATCAAAGTAGCGAACACGAATCAAACCAACATGACAAAAGTGACTAGATGAAATTCCCTTGTACCCTCAAGAACGCTTTGCTCATCATAAGATGTACTTTTGGCCTGTCCTTTTCCACAAAAGGATCGGGCTACCTTTCTGCACCTTACCTATTGTTAACGTTACTTGCTCATTACAAATTACCTTTCTTTCAAAACACTTTCTACTTACAATTTCAGTGCTTGCTGGAATTACCTTGCTGGAAAACTGCTTATATTTCCTTCTGCTCCTCGTTGGGTTTGACATGCTTACTTATTGAAAGGACAACGATTTATCACCTATACTTGTGGTTCATCAAGACTCTTTTCTGGCACCATTGTCGAGGAGTGAAGCGTTCTTGGTAAGTGGAAATCGGTAAGGAAAAACTTATACTACGTGCTGAAATTTACTATCACCTGTTACTATGGAAAGTAATCCTTTGAGGGGATTGTTCAGGGTATCTTCACCTTGATTGGAACCACAACTAGTTTCCCATCAACCTAAAGCACCTACTGAAAATATTGGTTATGAAATTCCTTCGGGTATGTTAGAAAAACTGCTAGCTAGTCCTTATGCGGGAGATGGAACTGAACATCCTGATATGCACCTAATACATGTGGAAGAAATTTGTGGAATATTTAAGCTTGCAGGTTTATCCGGAGATCAAGTTAAGAAGAAGGTTTTACCTTTATCTTTGAAGGGAAAAGCATTGACATGGTATAGGCTATGTGATGATATTGGATCATGGAACTAGAATCGTTTGAAATTGGAATTCCACCCAAAAAATTATCGTATGCATCTAGTTCATCGTTATCGGAATTATATATATAATTTTTGTCCTCATGAAGGAGAAAGTACAGCTCTAGCTTGGGGAGGCTTAAGTCAATGTTATATTCATGCCCCAACCATGACATTCCGAGAGAAGTTATTATTCAAGAAATTTATGCTCGGCTTTCTCATAGTGATCAAACCATGCTCGATACTTCTTGTGCTGGTTCTTTTATGAAGAAGACTATTGAATTCAAGTGAGATCTCTTGGAAAGAATTAAACACAACTCTGAAGATTGGGAACTCGAAGAAGGTAATGAGTCAGTTATTAAGCTTGAATTTGATTGTGTTAAATCTTTTATGAATACCGGTGCTTTTCACAAGTTTAGCACTAAATATGGACTTGACTCTGAGATAGTAGCCTCTTTTTGTGAATCAGTTGTTGATCATGTTGATCTCCCTAAACAGAAGTGGTTTAAATATCATCCCCCTATTAAATAAGAAATTAAAGAACTAGTCATAGCTAAAGAAGAAACTATTATTTACATTGTTGATCCAGTTGTGCCTACTGCTTATATTAAGAAACCACCTTTCCCTATTAGTTTAAAGGAACATGCTAAGGTATCAACTGTGGTTCACAAAAGTAATATTAGAGCACCTAAGCCCTCTGAACAAATTAAAGTAGAACCTAGTATTGCTATGATTAAAGATCTCTTGGTAGAAAATATAGATGGGCATGTCATTTATTTCTATGATGAATCTGCTAGAATTGCTAAACCCAATGAAAAAGACAAACATAGACCCGTAGTTGGCTTGCATGTTGTCTCAGTCAAAATAGGAGATCATTGTTATCATGGTTTATGTGATTTGGGTGCTAGTGTGAGTGTTATTCCTTTTACCTTATATCAAGAAATTATGAATGACATAGCACCTGCTGAAATAGAAGATATTGATGTTACTATTAAACTTGCTAATAGAGACACCATCATGCCACTTGGGATTGTTAGAGATGCTAAAGTCTTGTGTGGGAAAATAAAATATCCTACTGATTTTCTAGTTCTTGGTTCCCCACAAGATGACTTTTTTCCCATTATATTTGGTAGACCTTTCTTGAACACTATTAATGCTAAGAAAGATTGTAAAAAAGAAACTATCAGTGTTGAGTTTGGTGATGTGTCTCATGAGTTTAATTTTTTCCAAGTTTAGTAGACAACCCCGTGATAGAGAATTACCTAATACGGATGAAATATTTGGTCTTGCTTCTATTGTCATTCCTCCTATCGATCAACTAGAATAATATTTGCTAGACCATGAAAGTGATATGCGCTTGGGTGAAAGAAATGAAATAGATAAAAAATTCTTCGAACAACAACCTCTACTGAAACACAACTTGCCTATTAAAACTCTTGGAGGTCCTCCTCCACCTAAAGGAAATCCTGTGTTTGAACTTAAACAATTTCCTGACACTCTGAAATATGCTTATCTTGATCAGAAAAAGATTTATCCTGTTATTATTAGTGCTAACCTTTCAGAACATGAAGAAGAAAGATTATGGAAAATTCTGAGGAAGCACCGGTCTACTACTGGATATACTCTTGATTATCTTAAGGGCATTAGTCCCACTTTATGTCAGCACAAGATTAACATGGAACCTGATGCTAAACTCATTATTGATCACCAACAACGATTGAATCCCAAGATGAAAGAAGTGGTAAGAACTAAAATATCAAAGCTTCTAGAAGCAGGTATAATCTATCCTATAGCTGATAGTAGATGGGTGAGTCACGTTCATTGTGTCCCTAACAAAGGAGGTATTACTGTTGTTCCTAATGATAAAAATGAGGTTATTCCAGAATTGTTACTGCCTATAGAATGGTAATTGATTTTAGAAAATTAAATAAAGCTACTAGAATATATCATTACCCTCTGCCATTTATTGATCAAATGCTTGAAAGATTATCTAAGCACACACACTTTTGTTTCTTGGATGGATATTATGGTTTGTCTCAAATACCTATGTCACAATCTGATCAAGAGAAAACTACCTTTACCTATCCTTTTAGAACTTATGCTTATACATGTATGCCTTTTGGTTTATGCTATGCACCTGCTACCTTTCAAAGATGTATGAATGCTATATTCTTTGATTTTTGTGAAAAGATTGTGGAGGTTTTCATGGATGATTTCTCCTTTTATGGAACTTCTTCTTCTGATGATTTCCCCATGGACCGTGGACAGGTCCAATGAGCAGGGGCGAACCTTGATATAGGGAGGTTCTTCGACGAGGCGGCCCCCGTCCAAAACGGCTTACCCCTTCTTCCTCCACAGCATCTTCGTCGGGCTCGCCCCACCCTTTTGCGCGTTCTTCACCGCCATCCTCGACCACTATGGTATCCAGGCCCTTCACCTCCAACCCAACTCCATCTTGCTCCTGTTCGTCTTCGCTTTCTACTACGAGGCCTTCATGGGCGTGCGGTCGGCGGTGGACCTCTTCCGCCATTTCTTCAGCCTACGTTTGCACGATGGCACTCAGCGGTCGGTGTGCGTCTCCTTTGTCGCGGTCCATAGTGGCAACATGCTCTTGAAGGCCGGGAAGAAAGTAGAGAACTTCAGGCACCGTTGGGTCTTCATGGATCTCAAGGGTACCAACCCTCGGTTGGATCTGCTTGAGGGGTTGCCGGAGAAGATCCCTGCATGGAGCTCCATGAAGCTTTCTGTACCCCGGTCTAGGCTCGTCCTGGAGCACTTCTCTTGCGACATTAGCGCCAGGAAGCTGACTAGGGTTTCATAGTGAAGGAGTTCCTGTTGCAGCGCCTGGCGTCCATCCAGGCTCACTCTAGGCCCCTGTGGGAGTACCAAGGCAGCGGCGATAGTCTTAGACTTCGGTCCGCGGGCATAACCCCCAAGGAATTAAGAAGGGCTATGGCGACCCTGTTGAATGGCGACCCCGGCGACCTCCTCAAGGTCCACGCCCTGCTGTAACGCCATGATGATGGGTCCGATCTGGTTGCTGCGATGCCCGCCTTCAATGAATTGGGGCTTTCCCCTACAGAGAGCCTCGGTTCCCCGGTGATGGTGTCCTCCGGCGACACCTCGGGCGGTGAGGACTCGGAGAAGACCGCTGACGACGGCCCGGCAGGAGCGTCTTCCCCGTCGCAGGGCACACTCCTACGCGAGCTCGAGGACGATAATGATGTTGGTGGAGCTTCTACCGCGGGTTCCTTCTATGCCGCGAAGGCTGCCCGAGGGCCTAGGCCAACCCCTCATGCTACACGATCCGCATGTGTGTTGACTCCCCGAAAGCATCGAGACGAGTCTTCTCCGATTCGCCCTGCCTCCATAGGCAAGGCCGTCAAAAGCGTCGGCCTCTCCCTTGCCCGGACAACAACTCACAGGCGAGGCGGACAAAATCGGGGCCACGACAATCCCTCCATCGACCGCCCCTGCGGGCAAACCCCTTGCTGTCATGCGTGGTGATGTCCGTGCCGCGGAAGGCGTGGGTGCTTTCGCCGTTGCTGGAGCAGAGAGGAAGAGGAAGTGGACTGATGTCGAGGAGTAAGTGGTCCAGCTTGGCTCGTCTCCCGTACCTTCAGTTTGTGCACTGATGCCCTTCTTTTGCTTGGTGAACAGGGATGCCGCTACACCGAAGATGAGGAGGAAGAAATCGGGCGTTAAGGCGAAAGCAGCCTCCAATGTGCCACCAGCCCCCGTAGACACGACGTTGCCTGTCACTGGGGGTGACGGGGCTCGTGAGGCAGCCTCCCTGGTCATCGTCGTGGAGCCCCCTGAGCCCCCAATGCCCACAAGGGTGGTCGCCCTGCTATCGAGGGTGCGGCGGCATCAATGATTGAGGGGACAACCCCTAAGGGCCAGCCCGCAGGTGTGGTCACTCCTGATTTGTCCGCATCTATGGTCGTCAGGCGTCCTCTGGAGCCTCCTGCTCCTGGTGTCATTGCTCCACCAGGGTTGCCCCCTATGATCACATAGGAGGCCCTTCTGGACGGGCCCTTGTTGCCTTCGGCGTGTGGCCTCGATGCTCTGGACGGGGCCCTCGCTCCTCTGGATCAGGTATGTGGTATCTTCAAGGGCATCGTCGATCGCCCCACGAGTGGGAGCCTAGGGCTCCTCCCAGGATGGCTCCAGGATGTCACCTCCGTTTCTGCGGCTTGGGGTCAGGTTGAGGCTGCCGCGGTGAAGGGCAAGAGGGAAGTTGCAGCAGCCCTGGCAGCACACGCAAAGGCGTTGACTGAGGCGGCGGCTGCTGCCAAGCGTTGCAAGGAGGCGGAGGCTCGTATGTGGGCCCTTCATGAGGAACATGCCAAGCTCGCAGGGCAGCTTCGCCAGCAGGAGGAGAACCTCGAGGCTCGCCAGGACAAGCTTGTCGCCCGGGACTCTGAGCTGTCCCCGGTGGCGGCTTCCCAGGATGTGGAGCGGGTGCGCCTAGACGCGGATAAGAAGGAACTTGCTTTGGAGAAGGCCCTTCTTGATGCCAGGGAGAAGACTCTTGCCGCGACCGAGGAGAAGAGGGCTGCGGAGCTGAGTGCCTTCCCTGCTATCGAGCTCAAGCTTCGCCGAGCGCTCCATGCCCTCTACCGGGATGGGTTCGTCGATCCCCTGGCGGCTCCGGAGGACGGCTTCGCAGTGCTCGCCTCGAAGCTCGTCGAGGCGCCGGAGGATGGCGTCATCAACATGGAGGGTGCTCTGTGGAGTGAGTGTCGCGGCCTCTTTTCAGAGGCTGCGATACACATCTTCAGCTATCTTCATTTTCGTGAGCCGGGGTTCGACTTTGACTCTGTGATCTACTCGGTCACCTCCGAGGTCCGTGTCGGCGCTGCAGTGGTGGTGAAGGACGCCATGGAGAGGCTGGTGAAGAGTTTCATCCCTGTTTCGGTTTCTCCGTCTCCGGGTGCTGCAGGGGTCGGTGGCGAGGAAGACGATGCCAGCAATGTCAACGATGAGCCCCCCGAAGATGGGACGAGTGGTGCCGACGGTTCCTCCTGATTCCTCTCCCCTGCTCCTTTCCTGGAATGCATATCGTGCCTCATGGAGGTGTTAAACTTGTTTGTGTTTGCAGAGACTTTTAACGTTTGTAATAACTATTTGACTGTGTGGTTGCTATCTTCGCCTTGTTTGCTTCTTGATTGTTGTGATGCTCTGCGTCAGTAGGGCCCGACCCGCGCACACCTCAACCACCATTAGGCCGACCAGAAACCAAGGACGGTCCAAGGGGTGAGGGGCTACGGGTTCAGTTAGGCTCCTGAGCCGCGATGCTCAGGAGTCCCCCTTAACGTACGAGCGGCCCTCATGATGGGAACATGGAGGAGATTGAGTTAACTTGGAACTATCGAACACCTTTAATGCTCCACATCGGTGGGGCCGGCCCGCGCATACCTCAACCATCGTTGGGCTGACCAGAAACCAAGGACAGTCTAGGGTTGAGGGTCTACGGTTCCAGTTAGGCTCCTGAGTCGCGATGATTAGGAGTACCCCTTGACGTTCAAGCCCTGGCATCCTCCTTAAGGGTTTTTGAGCATTTTTTTGAGCACTTCGACCTCTATGGTGGTAGGACCCGGCCCGCGCATACCTCAACCACCATTGGCCCGACCGAAAACCAAGGATGGTCAGAGGGGGGAGGGGTTACGGGTCCAGTTAGGCTCCTGAGTCGTGATGCTCAGGAGCCCCCCTTGATGTACAAGTGGCTCTCATACCTTTCCTCGACAGCTTTTTCGGGGGTGAGCGTGTGTAAACCAGGTTTGGCAGACCTGGGGAGGTGGCGAGTACTAGGCCCGGCCCGGTAGTAGCCCCCATGCAGCCCCTCACGCGTACATCCCATGAAATGCAGTGAGGTGGGGCTGCAAGGAGCCTTCCTGAGGTTGAATGCAGCCATTGGGGGCGCCCTCAGTTGTTTATCCCCCGCGCCAGGCATGGGGCTTCCATCTTGTCATCCGCCAGCACAGGGTTGTGGCTTCCACCTTGCGTGGGCATAGTCATTGGTGGACCGTGTTGATTTCTCCGCTAGCGCTGGGCTGTGGCTGCCACATTGTGTGGGATGGGAGCCCTCCACATCCTCGGGGGGGCCCGGGCGTGTACATCTCGTAAAGTTCGTGCGCGTGGATGGCACGGCAAAACTGGGAGGTGTATCTGGGAGGTTGCGAGGGCGCTTTGGCCTCGCAATGCCCCTACCTCAAAGCAAGTTTGCGCCTGGGTCTTCTCATAGATGGGGTCGTCCGAGGCCCTGTTGACTTCTTCTTCTTGAGTGAGGTAGTTTAGGATCCCTCTTGGTACTCTAAGTCCTCAGGTCCCGGTCATGCGCATTTCCCCACCACCGTTAGGTATGACCGGAAACAAGGACGCACTTCACGGGGCGAGACCCCGGCACTCCTGACGCCGACCGGAAACCAAGGACGATATCAGGATGCTGAGTGGCATTATGACTAGTAAGTCTTGTGAGGAGCCCCTTTGACGCCCAAGTGGCTCTAAGTCTGCAGGTCCCAGTCCCGCACATTTCCCCACCACCATCAGGTACGACCGGAAACCAAGGACACACTTCATGGGGTGAGGCCCCGATGCCTCTGACACCGACCAGAAACCAGGATGACATTAGGAGGCCGAGTGGCATTATGATCGGTAAGGCTCTTGAGGCGCGATGCTCAAGAGCCCCCTTTGACACTCGAGCGACCCCCATTCCATCCTGTCTATTGCTACCTTAGGAGGCCATGGGGCCTCCCGAGACTCCGCGTTGGGACACCGTACCGCGGCTGAAGCCCCCAGCCGAGGTCACCCGCCAAGGGTGCAAGTCCCTGATGCAACAGGGCTTTGCTCCCTGTTGTGGGGCGCCTCAGGAAGGGCCATAGCTCACAAACCCTTGCGAAACACCAACCCAGAGAAGATGGTGCAACGCATTTACGCCAACAAGGGGCCATGCAAGCAAGGCGGGACATTAGAAAACAGGCCGGATGCATGAGAAACTATTGAAATACGCATGAGGAAGGTAACTACAGGGGAATGCCCTGGCCTCCTGAGGATAATGCGGCCCGACGGGCGCCCTCAGCCGAAGTAAACCCAAAAAATTACCTGGCAACAGACAACAAAAAGTGGTCACCTGGCGGCCAAGCCGTTGAAGAGCCAAAGCTGCTGTTATAGCTTGATCTCCCGCCTCCACGAGCGCGAACTTCATGGGTCCGTCATCTCCCGAGGCTCGGAACCTTCGCTAGGTCCAAACATCTCCTCCAACTCCTCCACGTGCCTCGACACGCAAGGCATAAGCATGGCCTAATGAAGGCATTGGAATGTCACGCCTGCGTTTGCCAGTCCGAAGGGCATGCGGACCTAAGCGTTCGAGATGACCATTCATGATTTGCTCATGCTGGCCAAAAGGGGCCCTGAGACGTTGCATGGTTAACCGCGAGCGCGCTGACGCAGATGCGCGACCGGTCAACCGTGCCGATGATGGCGGCTGCAACTCGTGGTATTGGGCAGCCTCCGCCTTTCTCGTCCTATGATCCTCGAAGCTCCTCGATTGCTCTGATGACGGACTCTTGCGAGCTCGGCTCCCCATGCCTTGCTCCCGGCTCCGGCCAACGCGTGTCCGTCCGCGTCTTCTGGTTGTGCTTGAACGCCCCCCCGTCTCACTGACCGGTCCTGAAGCTCCCTGGGTGGGAGCCCCCGGGCCCTACCCAAGAGGGGCGCCGAGCGTGCCTTCCTATGCGATAGGTGGTGAGGCCCTGTCCTCGGGCGTAGGGCTCGTAGCCCCCGGGCGCCCCATGGAAGCGAGTTGCTTCTTCTTTTTGCGTGGGTCCTCGCGAGGTAGGGCGTCCTCCTTGCCGTCCGAATGCTCGGCTGCCACGGCGCGGTAGGCACGCTCGTGGGCGCAGACGGCGTCCTTGTCATCGCAAGCAATGGTGATGACGCCACCGCTCCCTAGCATCTTGAGGACGTTGTAGCTGTGATGGGTCGCCACCATGAACTTGGCGAGGGCCGGGTATCCAAGGATTGCATTGTATGGAAGGTGGATGCACGCAACATCGAAGATGATGATCTCGGTGTGGTAGTTCTTGCACCCTCCGAAGGTGACAGGCACACGCACCTGCTCGATGGGTACGGTGGATCCGTCCGTGACCCCTGAGAACGGCTTGGTTGGCATGAGCTGTTCGTAAGGCACCTAAAGCGTCTCAAAGATCTCAACAGAGAGGATGTTGAGTCCCTCTTCGCTGTCGATGAGGGTCTTGGTGACGAAGAGCTTGCCGGCCATGGCCGAGCACATGAGTTGGTCCCTCAAGTCGAAGGTGACGGAGGTCTGGGACCAATTGAGGGAATGCATTGCTTCGGGCTTTGGGAGAGCCGCGTTCACCTCTTGTGCGAATTGCTTGAAGCCACGGTTTGATGTGGGGGCCTCGGCGCCACCCAGGATACAGGCCACAGCCTTGATCTCCTGGAAGACCCTAGCCCTGTCGTCCTATCTGTCCTCTTCCTCCCTTTTGGGTGGAGGTGGTAGCGGTGGTAGGCTGACCTCACGAGGGTGGACCTCGCGAGGCTGACCATGTCGGGACCCTAGCGGTCCTCCCGAGGTTGATCGCGCCAGCTGTCGTCCCAAGCCTGATCGTGCCAGCAGTCCTCCTGGGGTTGATCGCGCCACCCTTGGCGAGGTTCCCAGTTGTCCCAGCGGACTTCCCCACGGCGACCGCCACGTTTGAAGCCTCGGTCAGCTCGCCCGGGACGCGTGCTGAAGTGCTCGGTGCGGAGCAGCCTGAGTTCCTGGCAATCTGCGCTGTCGTGGTTGTTGGTGCCATGGAAGATGCAGGTGGGTCTTCCTCCTGGGGGTGCTCCTCACCCCAGTTGCGCTTCACCTCAGGCTCAGCCGCAAGCACTGTTGGGGCCTTACACTTTGCCTCCTTAGCCTTGGTCTTCTTTTCTTATGGCTCCGCCGCCGGGAGCCCTTGGAGTGACAAGAGACCCTCCTCTGCCTTGGTGCACTTGTTCACCAGATTCAATAGTTCCAGAGCGGAACATAGTTCATCATTCATGGCGAGCTCCTCCTTCATCTTGAGGTCGATGACTCCGTGACCGCATACTAAGATGATGGCTTTGTCTGAGGCCTTCAGGATCTTGAGGCGTGTGGTCATGAAGTATTGTATGAACTTGTGCAGGGTCTCCCCATCGTGTTTCTTGATTCGCTGCGGGTCATTCATGATGGGCGCGCGGTCACGGGTGCCTTGGAAGTTGGCGATGAAGCGCTTGCGCAGGCCTTCCCAGGAGGTGACGCATGCTTCCGGGGGGTTGAAGAGCCAGGAGAGTGTGCCGCCCTTGAGTGCCATGGGGAACCAGCATGCCATGACCTTGTTGTCTCCTCCAGCTGCCCGAATGCTCAGGGAGTAGAGCTATAGAAATTCGGCCAGATCTATGGTGCCGTCGTATGTGGGGGCAAGTCGGGCATGAACTTGCATGACCACTTGGTTGGGTAGAGCCCTGGGGCGATGGCAAGGCACCCCACCGACTCGACGGGTGTTGCGTGCGTGGGAGGGTCCCGGTCTTGGTGCTCCCATGAGGCCTCCCGGTGTGGTTCCCGGTTGCTGCGTTGGGCTGGTAACGGAGGGAGTGCACGTGCGTCGGCGCGCGGCCGGGGGACCACCTAGCAACTCACTTCATATTCCAACCTCGCCTACGGTTCGCAAGGTCAATTGCGGGGGCGCACTTCCCGCGTGGGCTCGGGGTCGACGTCACGTTGCGGAGGTGGAGGCTGCGCCTCGGGCGCCCCACCGTTCTGAAAGCACGTTTGCTCCCTTGGTGGTTTTGGTAATTTATAACAACATATATGTCATTGAACTAATGTTTCCATCAAGTATATTTCAGGAAAAGTTCAATGATGGGTTGGCAAAGAGATTGTTGAACACCCCAAGATGCAAGGAAATGGATTGGCAAAGCTTCAAGCAAGAGGACTCTACATTTTATATTTGTGAGAAATCACTTTGAGTCCATAGCAAAGCAAATACTTTTAGAAGGGAGTAAAGTTTTGTTGGTGAACGAAATGCTCATACGTGCACAAGTCATAGTCACCAAAGACACCCACAAACTCTCTCGCCAAAGTCTGTCCTAAGCCAAACACTCAAAATCGGTGCAACCAACATTCCAAATTTGGTGCCATCGATTCCAAACCCTAGACAGACTCAGACAAACCCTAACCCGTCGGTACAGCCGATACTGCTTTCAGTGCCACCGAGTTGGGCTGCCAACTTTCTATTACGCATGTTCATAGTTTTGGTCCCTCCGAGATTGCTGAATCCGCGTCACCGAGATTGGGCATTCTGACCGTTGGTCACCTTATCGGTGCAACCGACATTCGTATATTGGTCCCTCCGAGATTCAAAAGTTGCTACCTTTTGGTCACTTTGGTACCACCGAGATTAACACATCGGTGTCATCGAGTTGGTCATTTTGTGTGTAACGGTTGGATTTTTGTGGATGCCTATATATACCTCTCCACCACCACCTACTCGAAAGAGAAGCAGTCAGAACCATTCCATACCTATCCTATTAGTTTTTTGAGAGATAACCACCTACTCTTGTGTCGAGGTCAAGATCTTCCACTCCAACCATATGGATATTGATTTCTAGCCTCCTCAAGTTGCTTTCCAGCAATCCCATATCTTCTACCAATCCATGTCTGTGAGAGAGTGATTGTGTGTTGAGGAGTATATCATCTTGGAGCACAAGAGCAAGGAGTTCTTCGTCATTACTGAGCCTATTACCTTTTGGAGGGTGGTGCCTCCTAGATTGGTTAGGTGTCGCTCGTGTTGTGGAGTGAACCAAGAAGTTTGTAAGGGCAAGGAGATCGCCTACTTCATGAAGATCTACCCCGAGTAAGGCTAGTCCTCCGTGCACGTAGGCCGTCATGGTATAGTCAAGGTTGCTTCTTCGTGGAACCCTCCGAGGGTAGAGCCCTCCATGGACTCTCGCGACCATTACCCTCCATGGGTTGAAGACTCCATGAACGTGGATGTACGATAGCACCACCTATCGGAACCACATGAATAATCATCGTGTCACCAATTGCGTCTGCTTTTCCTACCCTCTCTTTACTTACATTTGCAATGTCTTTACTTTCCGCTGCTATACACTTAGACATGCATGTGTAGGGTGTAATTGACATACTATGAATGCTAAAATCGGCCAAGAATTAAAACTTGGAAAAAGTAGATTTTTATTTGGTCAAGTAGTCTAATCACCACCCCCCTCTAGCACTACTTTCGATCCCACAAGTGGTATTAGAGCTTTGGTCTCCATTGCATTGGTTTCACAACCTAGGAGAAGTATGGCATCTAGTGAGGGAAATTATCTCCATAGAGGTCCGTACTTTGATGGCACAAATTTTTCTAGTTGGAAGCACAAAATGAAAATGCATTTGCTTGGTCATAATCCTGCCGTTTGGGCTGTTGTTCATGTTGGCTTGCAAGGTGAATTCTTTGCGGAAGGAAAGGAACCCGATCGTGAAGCGACTACAGATGAATTGAAGATGTTGCAACTCAATGCTCAAGCATGTGACATTCTCTTCAACTGCCTATGCCCCGAAGAATTCAGCAAAATCAGCCGTCTTGAACACGCAAAAGAGATTTGGGATACTTTGGTTGATATGCACGAAGGAACTGAGTCCATGAGAGAATCCAACTTAGACGTTCTTCAAGGATAGCTTGACAAGTTCAAGATGAAGGATGGTGAAAGATTCGCTGAGATTTACTCTAGACTATCTCTCATCACTAATGAGATCACCGGCTTAGGAAGCGAAGAAATGACTGACAAATTCATCATCGAGAAGATACTTTGAGCTTTGGATGATCGATATGACACCATTTGCACATTGATCCAAATGATGCCCAACTACAAAGATCTCAAACCAACGGAAGTGATTGGTAGAATTTTTGCTCATGAGATGACACTCAAAGACAAGGAAGAGCTTCACCACAAGTCTAGCGATGCTTACAAAGCCACAAGCGATTCTCCCGCTACCTCAAGCGACAACCTTATCACAAATGAAGATATAAGCCTCATGGTCAAGAAATTCAACAAGTTCTACAAGAATACAAGCAAAGATCAAAGCTCCAACTCAAGATATGAAGAGAAGTGTTCGTCAAGTCATGACTGAAACTGCTAGAACTGTGGGAAGCCCGGACACTACTCCAATGAGTGCACATCTCCCTACAAACAAAGAGAAGAGTCACCAAGAAGAGAAGCTCAAGAGACCAGTCACCTCGAAGAGAGAGAAGGAGTAGAGATGATTGTTATGAACGAAGACCCTCAAGGAGAAGTAGGGACTCGCGAAGAAGGACAAGTACACCAAGAGCTATTCAAGAAGGAAACATCAAGCTCATGTTGGTGAATGGGTTTCCAGCTCTGACTTCGACAACCACTCCGAGAGAAGCTATCACTCCAACTCCAACTCCAACTACAGTTAAGATGAAGGTGTTGCCGGAATTGCACTAGTGACTACCAACTCCTATGTTCTATTTGATTCACCAAAGGAAGGGAGTGGAAGTTGCTTCATGGCTAAAGGCCCCAAGGTATCACACCCCGAGTATCTTGATTTCAATAGTGATAAAGATGACTTGTTAATTGAAGATGACTTGCTATTTGACAAAACTAGTAATGTTAGTCAAAATGAACTTGCTAGTACTCACTGTAGTGTAGATAAGTCGTGTGATGATAAGTTGGAAATAGAACGACTAACTCAAGAACTAAAAGCTCTTAAGTTAGCTCATGAGTCTACTCTATGAGATCATAGAGAGATTGAAAGGACACATGAGAAGCTACGCTTCGAGAAGCTCAACTTAGAGCAAGAACATGAGTTCCTTAAAGCTATCAATGACGATCTTCAAAAGAAGACTTCCTCTTATCTAGCCAAGCGACTTCTCTTATCTACATTCATACCACAAGTTAAGTCTAAGCAAGCTAGTAACAAAGGAAAGAAAGGTTCTTCAAATAGTAGCAATAAAAATGATAAAACCAATGATATTTCTTCTGGTAGTTCTCTTGATCCCACTAACTCTTCTCTTAGCCAAGTTACTTTTGAGCAAGAAAATGAACTCTTGAAAGGGATTATAAAGAAAGGTATCTACAAGAGTCTTGAAGGGTGCAAAAAAATTGAGGAGATTGTATGCAAACATGGAGGATACCAGAAGAATCATGGTGTTGGATACTTCAATGCTAATGAAGTTGACTGGTAAGAAGGTCAATACCCCGATCCCAAGTTTGTTCCTCAAAAGTAGAATTATGAAAATACTCTTCCCAAGGGAAGAAAATCTCAAGATGACCTTCCACCACAAGACACAAAAATCAAGGACAAGAACAAGCTTCAAGAGCACATTGACTCATATGAAGATGAATCCCAAGCTTTGGTGAAGTGGGTTCCCAAGGCTACTACAAGCTCAACTTCTACAAGTGCTACTTCAACACCAAGGATCCCCATCAACTTGATGTGGATTCCCAAGAATAAGAACTAGAGAGTTCTTGAGGGGTTACTCCGCCAATAAAATTCACTCAAATTCACTTTTGGCAAGGACTATTTGCAATCAACATCAACTCTATGCAATAGGTCAAGGAGTCACACATTCCCTCAAAGGTAAGCAAGGGACAAGGTAATCAACAAATCGATGGACATCATCACATATGCTTTGAACTGCATGTCCATAGATATCCTTGTATTTGTCTATTGTGTGTTGGGACTAACCCATGTAGGTGAGAAGAGTAATGAAACAACAAGGATGCTCCCAACTCTTGGTGATATTCATCAACTTTGAGCATCCATCACTACCTCACCACCATGAAGTCTTTTTCGACAAAACCCAAGGTTATTTTATACCTCTTATGGGGGGTGTCACATCAAGGGGGGCTTTACTCTAAGACTTGAGTTAAAGCATCTCATAAGAATGTGACAACATTAAATGCTTTATGTAAAAGTGGTAACTCCACTTGTGCTTAAACGATGAGTATGACCTATGATCAAGTATTCTTACTTGGCTCCTAAGTCAATATACTCATATATAGATGACTTTGTCATCGCCAAAGTGCTTGTTATATGCTAGTGTTTGTGCATGTTTGCCATGATTTCATTTGACATCTTATTGTGTGCGCATATTGGTCTGCATTTATTTACTCATTCAAGGATATCCAATTGTTTCTAGTTGAGTTTTGATTTATCTTTTGCCAATTGGATATACAAGAATGACTAGGACCACTCCTTTAGCTATCTATGCTTTCTCACCTCATACTCTATTCATGATGCATCACAAAATTTGAACAAGTGCTTTTCGATCCCTCTGTGTATGGAGCACTCGGAGTTCCGTATCGACAAGGACTGACCATTAAAACCTCCCAAGTGCATCTCGGTGGAACCAACACCAAAATCTCAGTCACACCGAATGCCTAGGGTTGATCTGGATTTCTTGCCTCGATACTATTGATTCCATATTCTCGATTACACCGAGTTCCTCTGTCAGCTGACAGTTGAGAAACTCGGTGAAACCAAAAATTTAGAATCGGTGTCACCGACAGTGAAGGGTATATATTCGGTGGTCCCAATGGTTCAAAATTTCACTCTTCAAATCATCGCACCCCAAGCCCTAAGCTACCGCAGAAGGACCCCCTAGTCGTCAGTCTTGTCTTCCTGTAGTCCTCCGCCACTAGAATTGCCGTCGTCGATAGAACGTTCACCCCTGTCGCCATCGTAGCGAATCCGTCACCGAGCTAGGGTACGGATTCGGCCCCCTCTTGCGCTCCAACCTCCAAATCTTGCATGTTAGGGTTTCACTATTATCCTGCAATAGTTTGAGATTGTTCAATCCACAAGATAAACTCCATAGTCTAGCGAATCAAAAAATTCTAGGTTTAGTTGCCCGCGAAGTTGCATCTCGGTGATACCGAGTCAGAAAAATCGGTTCTACCGATTGCCTTTTTGTTCTACTGAGGACGGAACTCGGTGAAACCGAGTGACACTTTCAGTTTGACCGAAACTATTGCCTAGTTTCGGTTAAGGGTTTTGTGAGTCTCGACAGCACCGAAATGTTTGACTCGGTGACACCGAAATTCAATTTTGCAGTGAACTACATCTATAATTTTTCTGTTCAAACTATCAAAAACCAGCTGAATATTTTGTGATGACTCAACCTATTCCACTCTTCTCTACTCTATTCACAGGTCCAGCATGTCTAAGTCAGATAGTCAGAATCTACCCAAGCAGGGAGTTGACATGAGTTCAGGCACAAGCCTAGAGCCTAGTTCATTTTTAGATCCAGGCACCCCCAGCTCTCATGGGTTGCCCAAGGCTGCCACTAGGGCCAAGAAGAAGCTGAATTCAGATGAGGAAGATTCAGATTTTGTGCCAGAGGAGGTTCTTGCCAAGAAGCAAGAGAAAGTTGCCAAGAAGACAGCAAATGAGGCCACCACTTCTAGGAGGGTGGTCAGAAAAATTTATGCACCTGCTGAAACTATCGAAGCACATGAGAGTGCTAGGGCTACAGTGACCATTGATCCCCCAAGCAAGTCTATGCCTAAGAAGGCAGGGGAGAAGAAAGCCAGAAAAAGGATTATCCATGTGACTGGCAGGCCTACATCTATGTATGAAGATCCAAAGGAAGCAGCTGCTACTGAAGAGGAGGATGAGTTAGCTGCAAAGGCACCTCCCAAGAAGAAGGCCAAGAAACTTCTAGATGATGCTATGCCTAAATCAGGCACATCCAAGAGCATCAAATCTGCATCCAAGAAGGCTGCTGCTGAAAAGCCTAAGAGGACATCCAGGCAGATTCCAGCTTCTAAAAAGAACAAGGGAACTGCTTCCAGAACTGAGCATGATGATGACTTGACAACCTTGATGAAACTTAGACCACACCTTCCAATGCATAATGCTAGCTATCCACTTGCTGAAGATATGAAGAAAAGGAAAGACTCAGGTTTGAGGACATGGAGAGCTATAGATCCATATGCCCAAAGGAAGAAAACAGCTGTGGACTACATATTCTATACCAAAGAGCAACATGATTTCTATGAGACTGTGTTATTTGACAAAAGTCCAGCTGTGAGTGACATGAGATATATAGATTGGAAATTCTAAGGAGAATGAGGACTACTTTCCAAGTGTCCAAGACAATTTCCACTGCATTGGTCTGGATGAATTTGTTGGCAGAGAATTTACTGCATGGAATGATGAAATGATCATGCAATTCTACTCCACTGCACATTTCTATGGAGATGGTAGGATCTTATGGATGACAGAAGGAGCAAGATATGAGTCCATTGTTGATGAATGGGCTGCACATCTAGGAGTCCCGGAGGTTCGGGATGGAGATTTGGATGTCTACACGGAATCCAAGGCAAGCCACAATGCCATGAAGGATATGTATACTCCTATCCCTGCGGACAAGGTGCAATCTCACAAGCTAGGATCCATCTACTATCTTCTGGCTGGCCTCCGCACCATGAACACCATTCTGAGGCATACCTTAATGCCCAAGTCAGTAGATGACAAAATGATCCGAGGCTATTCCATCAACATGTTGATCCACCTTGACAGACACACCAGGATCAGAGTCATGGACTTGATTGTTGAGACAGTTAAAAGGGTTGCTACTGATCAAAAGCGCTCTTGCTGCTATGCACCCTATATCTAGATGCTTATCAACTCTCAGATTGAGAAGCACATATTTTCTCTTGACAATCCCCATTTTCCCCTACAGCTAGAGCTTGAGGATTACATCATGGTGATAGACCCAGATCATCCCACATCTATTACAGCTCAGGCAGAGGCAGAGGCAGCTCACGCCACTAGTGCTCAAGTTCCTAGATCCAGAAATGATCAAATGGATCTGTTGATTTCATCAGTTCAGGACATGCAGAAGGACATTAAGGGGATTATGGACAACTAGAACAGTCTTGTGAGGATCTTTGAAACAAGGATCAAGACTCTTAATGATGAGGTGGACAGGGTGACTAAGACAGTCATAGAGCTTCAGAAGGAAGTTGACTCAGTGCACATTCCTCAGGCTTCTTCTTCTGATGAGGAGGATGGATCACCTCTCAGGACAGGCACACAGTTTCCTACTCAGGCCAGATCAGCAACTGTGCCAGCTCCAGACTTGAGGCCCTCTTCATCAGCTCCTGCTTCAGTCACTTCAGCTCCTTCTCCATTAGCTCCAGTTCCTCCTGTATCCACTCCAGCTCCATCTACGACATCTGCAGAGATTTTCGCCGATGATGTTCTCTCGACTCCTTCATCAACAACTGGAGGAGATCGGCCCAAGAATGCTTAGACATATGCCTTTGAACTTTTTGGTAACTTGTTGCCAAAGGGGGAGAAGTGTATATAGATCTTTAGGCTTCGAGTGAGAGAGAGTTTTGGTGTTTATTGATTTTCAAAACAAAGTATTGTCTTTTGGTTGCTTGTGATACACTTTTGTGTGATGCTACTATTTCCTATCACCTTATTACAAAGGGGGAGAAGTATGCTTCAGGAAATGATCTTTCTACATTGGTTGATTGTGTTTTGCTATGATGTTCACTCTAATTATTCTCGCACACCACCAAGATGTATGTGACATGGAAGAAGTGCCCCATATACCTAATCGATTGTGCATTTGCATTCAAACGCAAATCCAAAATAATGCACAAATTTAGGGGGAGATCTTGCTTATCACATACTTCTCAAAGTGATGATTATATTCATTGATTATATCATATGTCGAAGCTTTGATCTACATGTTGTCATCAATTACCAAAAAGGGGGAGATTGAAAGCACATTTGCTCCCTTGGTGGTTTTGGTAATTTATAACAACATATATGTCATTGAACTAATGTTTCCATCAAGTATATTTTAGGAAAAGTTCAATGATGGGTTGACAAAGAGATTGTGGAACACCCCAAGATGCAAGGAAATGTATTGGAAAAGCTTCAAGCAAGAGGACTCTACATTTTGTATTTGTGAGAAATCACTTTGAGTCCATAGGAAAGCCAATACTATTAAAAGGGGGTAAAGTTATGTTGGTGAACAAAATGCTCATACGTGCACAAGTGATAGTCACCAAAGCCAGGTTGTTGCTGTTGTGTCTCCTCTCTGGCGTTCCCCGCTCCAACTTCGATCGCGGGGGACACGACGGTGGCGCCGCCTATGCCAGCCGCGTCGCCCATGATGCTCGCCTCACCCGCCATCGTCATGGCGCGAATGGCATCCGTAGCCGCATGTGACGGGGCCTTCGAAGAGGAGTTGTGTTGGACTTCTTCTTGGGAGCCATGGATGAAGAAGATGATGAAGAAGACCAATGCGCCGCTCGTGATCTCGGGTTTGCACAGATGACGCTCCCCTACCTCGCGTGCAAAATATGTCGGGGCACGATGCACTCGATCACCTATGGGGCCGCAGGCCCCTTTGTGGTTCGGTGGGGCATGGTCACATGCACAAAGAACGGAGATAGAGAGGCAGCATGGTGATCAGGACACTGGAGTTTTACCTAGGTTTGGGCCACTATGAAGCATAAAACCCTACTCCTGCCTTGGTGGATTGATCAGAGGAACACGAAGAGCATGCAACGCTCGAGCCCGACAAGGGTTGTCGTCGGGGAGATTCTATGTGAGTACAAGTGTCCAAAGGTCCGAATCTTTAGCTAGGTTTCCTTGGGACTCCTTTTATAGTTCCAGGGGCGACCACAGTGGCAAACCAGACATTGTCTGATGATTAGATAGCTAACAGTGCTATCATACCCTTTGGCACTTAGGACAAAATGCCATAAATGCAGTCTAGGTGGCATGCGGGGATGCATCCCTGGCAAGCTTCTACCGTCGCTCTAGCTAACTATTGCACCACATATTGACATGCCTCTCGATGGGTGTCAAGGGGCATAATCTGTCTTCCAGCGTGTCGCCACATGCTTATCAAGAGCCACTTATCCACCTAGGAGCTCGAGATCGCTTCGATAAGTGACTGGCGTCTCGATGTGGTGGAGCGGTGGCTGATCGGCTCGTGCTTGCCGAGGGATGGCTTGTTGGGTCTTCCTGGAGGTGTACAGACCTCGGTCCCCGGCAGGCACCGGGGACATGCTTGGCACACTCCAGGCCCATCCTGGGCTGTCGCATTGAGCTTGCCGGTGTTGCATAGCTTGCGTATGTTGCTTCTGCCGGGGTCTTGGTCTTTGATGCGTGTTTGGTTGCACTTGTATTGATGGGTTCTGCTACTACTGCCTGTGCATAAGTCAGGGGCACTGGGTACCCCTATCCTAGTGCACCGACAACATGCATCATATTTGTTTGCGCATCATATCATGAATATGTTGTGGTGTTTATCGTGTGTTGATTATTTGTTTCCGGATTGCTTCTTCTCGATAGAGTTCCGAAAGCGTTCGGAGTGTGAAGATTTGTTCGACTACATCTCATTTGTTTACTTCACGGATTCATTCTTCTTCCAAGTGGGATCCTAGGCAAGATGACCAATTCCATGGATACCACTACTATCATTGCTATGCTAGTTGTCTCGCTTCTATCATTATGTCTCGTTACCTACCACTTGTATGTCAAGCCTCCCAACATTGCCATGAAAAGCCTCTAACCCCTCGACATCCCAGCAAACCATTGTTTGGCCATGTTATCGCTTGCTCATCCCTTCTTATAGCGTTGTTAGTTGCAGGTGTAGGTTGTTTACATGTGAAAAAATGGATATCTTGAGATATCACAATATTATTGCTATTTAATTTAATGCACATATATAGTTGGTAAAAGGTGGAAGGATTAGCCTTTTTCTCGATGTTTTGTTCCACCTCTGTCACCCTAGTTACTTGTGTACCGGTGTTATGTTCCATATTGAGCGCTCCTAACATGCTTGGGGTTGTTATGGGGAAACCCTTGATTTTCTTTCTGGGGTAAAACTCTTCTGGCAAGGCCCAACATTGGTACTACATTTGCCTAATAACAAATAAAACTTGCATAGGGACTTTCAGGATCCCGTGGATAATTAATCAACAAACCGGGCCAATGCTCCTCATCAGTGTTGGTCCAACCTGGGCAATGTCCGGCGCCCCCTGGCCACCTAGGGTTTCAGCCAACCCGACATCTAGCCTATCTGAGCATGCCTTGAGAACGAGATACGTGGCTCCTATCAGGATTGTCGATACGTGATGTCTACTATGCAACTTTATTCTTGTAGACTATGTTGGGCCTCCAAGCGTAGAGTTCTCTAGGACAGTAGAAATTTTCCCTCAAGTGGATGACCTAAGGGTTTATCAATCCGTGCGAGGTGTAGGATGAAGATGGTATCTCCCAAACAACCCTGCAATAAAATACAAGAAATCTCTTATGTCCCCCAACACACCCAATACAATGGCAAATTGTATAGGTGCACTAGGTCGGTAAAAATATGGCGATACAAGTGCAATATGGATGATAGAAATAGGTTTTTGTAATCTAAAAATATAAAAACAACAAGGTAGCAAGTGTAAAACAGCAAGCAAAATGTTGTATAAACTCTTGGAAATAAGGCCTAGGGTTCATACTTTCGCTAGTGCAATCTCTCAACAATGCTAACATAGTTGAATCATACGATCATCCCTCAAAGTGCAACAAAGAATCACTACAAAGTTCCTATCTAGCGGAGAACAAATAGATGAATTGGTGTAGGTAGTAGAACCACCTCAAAGTTATTCTTTCTGATCTATATTTTGATCTATTCCTATAAATGTCACAAACAGCCCTAGAATTCGTAGTAAAATGATACATATCAATCCACCCTAATGTCAGCTCGATACCCCAATGTCACCTCAAGTATGCGTGGGTAAATTATGCGACATGCATCAAACAATTTCAGATCTATCATATTCAATCCAACACAAAGAACTTCAAGGAGCACCCCAAGATTTCTATCGAAAAACATGGTATGAAAACGTGCAATCAACCCCTATGCATAGATCCCCAAGGTCACCAGAATCCACAAGTTGATGTCTTAACATATATCATGTGAATCAATAGAATAACCCAATGTCACTACGAGTATCCCACACAAGACGTACATCAAGCGTTCTCAAATCAAAATATTCAATCCAAGATGATGAGATCTCAAAGGGAAAGATTCAGTTCATCACAACAAGACGACAAGGGAAGAACACCATATGATCCAACTATATTAACAAAGCCCATGATACATCAAGATCGTGCCATCTAAAGAACAAAGAAGAGAGAGATTGAACGCATAGCTAGTGGTACATTGGTCCCAAGGGTGAACTACTCCCTCCTCGTCATGGCCTTTGCCGGGATGATGAAGACGGCCACCGGATGATGATTTGCCTCTCCGGTACGGTACTGGAAAGGCTCCAGGTTGGTTTTTCGCCAATACAGAGAGTTGTAGCGGTGAAACGAGGAGTATCTATTTATTTCTGGGGTTTCTAGGATTTGTAGTATTTTTCAGTGTTGGAATCACGCGCAACGAAGCCATGTGGGCCCCACAAGCCATTAGGGAGACACCCCTAGGGGCGTGCCCTGTTGGCTTGTGGCCCATAGGTGGATCCCCTCCAGTCGTTCTTCGCTCCAATGTTGCTTATTTCCTCAAGAAAAAATCAGAAAAAAGTTTCGAGCGATTCCGAGAACTTCCATTTTCTTCACAAAAACAACACCATATTAACTCTGCTCAAAAAAGTACCAGTCTGTGTTAGTTCTAAATAAATCATATAAAGTGCATCGAAACCATATGAAAGTATTGTAAACATAGGTGAATATGGCATGAATACTTCATAAATTATCGATACGTTGGAGATGTATTAGTACGTCGGGCGGCCTTGCTGGATTTGTTTTTCCTTTCTCAAACGTCTTGTGCATGGGATTCTGATGATACTGCCTCCCGTGGTTGAAGTTTTCCATGCAGCTTGTGGCTAGTTCGTGATGGATGAGTTGGAGCTCCCCTACAGGGTTAAATCATTCTGAGAGCCGTGCCCATGGGCAGCATTTTGTTTAACATCCGGTCAGAGAAAACTTGAAGTAAACTCAATTAAAATACACTAACCGTGTGCATAACCGTGACTGTCTCTTCTTGCGAGTTTTGAACCAAGAGAGAACACGGTGGGGTTATGTTTGACCCATAGGTACGTGTTCAGTATCACTTCTTGATCATCACTAGTTCATGCCCAATTATGTATATATCACCCTTCTTGTTCTTGTACTCTTAAGTTAGCCACTCAAATAAATGCTTAGTGCTTGCTGCAGCCTCACCACTTAACCATACCTCACCCATTAAGCTTTGCTTGTCTCGATACCCTTGGAAATGAGATTAATGAGTCCATGTGGCTCACAGATTACTACAACAACATTTGCAGGTACAGGTAATGCGATGCTTTGACATGAGTGTGATGCTTGTTTGATTTGGAGTTCTTCTTCTTCATCATTGATCTAGGATGGGTTACATGCCGGCAACCTGGGATAGTAAGGATGGATGTCACTTTTGTCATTTGGTTTCGTCCGTAGTCGTACCCTGCTTTTATATGATGATTGCAATGTATGTTTGTATTGAGATGATCATGATTTAGTTTGTGGCGAGTGTAAGCCAATTCCATATACTCATATCCTCTTTGCATGTACCTGTATCGATATCCATTCTTGTGAAACAGCGAGATGCGCTTCTATGCCTATCGAGGCCCTAGCCAAAATAAGGATATGACCACCTCTTGGGCGTTACACCAATGACCCGACCTTCTCAACAGATCTTCTACGCAAGCAAACCCCCTTGATCATTCTGATATCGCATATTCCTTCTCTCTACTTCTTGCATTAGAGTAGTGATATTGTTATTGCTTTATCAGTAGATCATATACTACTGCATAGCCTGTCCTTGCCAATGTTGTTAATACCTTTCTTGAAATCCTACTATGCTTAGTATAGTTATGCTAGTATTCCTTCAGTGGCCCTACATCACTGTCTATCTGCCGTGCTGCACTACCAAGACATGATCCCTTGGGGCGATGATCATGGGTATACTTTATTACTTCGGTTGACCCCGTACTTCGATGGCCTACGACATGGAGCGAGATGCATTGTAAAAAGATGTCGATGAATCCGAAGATTGTTACTGCTTTACATCATGTCATGTTAATATTCGGACTGGGGCTAAAGGGACAGGTGATTCCATCTAGGTAGTGATGGGCCTGGGGTCCCGACATCCCCGAGTTATTCTTTAGGGCGGAGCAATAGGGCAGGTGGAGACTACCTAGGAGAGAGATGGGCCTAGGCCCTGGTCGTTATCCGTGGTTGTTTCATAATAACACGCTTAACGAGATTGGGTGTTTGATCTGAGGTTGCCATTGGCATACTATGCACTAACTACCACATGAGATAATGGTTTATGGGGCCCTCAACGTCGTACATTTCTTCCGAAAGTAATCTATGTGTCACAGTTGAGCAGCAGGACTGTATATAGAGGTGGGCTTGGTCCCAGCCGTCCTCGCAACTTGCATGAGTGCTTAGGGTGATGGGACCATGACCCCTTTGCACCTAGGATTTAGAAAGGCATGTTGACCTCTCTGGAGAGCCTAGGTAGGAGTATGGCATGTCGATCATCTGAGGTTGCGCATTACCCAGAGAAGTGTGTCTGGCCAGAGTTAATCGAGCATATCGGAAAATGTGGTGCACCCCTGTAGGGAAGTTAAACTATTCGGATAGCCACGCCCACAGTAATGGATGACTTGGACATGCATCCCGATGTTATACTACTTGATTCGGATACTCGATAAAGTACACCAAGATAACAGACAGATACCCCAATAGACTGCTCTCTCGCAGGGAGTCGAGGAGAGTATCTCCGGACAGGTTATTGCTATATGTATGTGCAATATGATACTACATGCGCTCCTCTCTTCTATTCCTGAAAGATGTAGTATTCGATAGGATGAGCTTCTGACCCTCATTCTAGCATTTCTGTAGTTTAGTCCACATATACTACCCCATTCCTTTGATATAGATGCATATCTAGTATAGTTCCGGTGTAAATCTTGCGAGTACTTTGAATGAGTACCCACCGTTGCTTTGCTACTCTTTTCGCTTCGACTCGGTTGCTGCAACAGATGGTGGCACCGAGGATGCAGGTCCTATCCCAGGAGGCTACATGGAGGATGTTTGACAAGGAGTAGTATGGAGGTCCCAGGTGTTGGGAGACGTAGTATTAAATCAAAAATATTCCTACGATCACCAAGATCTATCTATGGAGAAACTAGCAATGAGTGGGGAGAGATTGCATCTTCATACATTTGAAGATGGCTAAGCGGAAGCGTTACAAGAACGCGGTTGGTGGAGTCATACTCGTAGCGATTCATATCGCGGTGGACTCCGATCTAAGCGTCGAACAACGGCACCTTCGCGTTCAACACACGTGCAGCCCAATGACATCTCCTACACCTTGATCCAGCAAGGAGGAAGGAGAGGTTGAGGGAGAGCTCTGGTAGCACGACGGCATGGTGACGGTGGAGCTGCGTGGACTCCGGCGGGGCTTCACCAAGCGCTACGGAGAACGAGGAAGAGGAAGGGTAGGGCTGCGCCGAGAGAGAGAGAGAGAAGTCGTGTCTCAAATCAGCCCCAATACCTTGGATATATATAGGAGGAGGGATAGGGAGGTCTACCTTGGCCCCTCCTCCAAGGAGGAGAGGTTCGGCCGAACCTAGGGAGGAGTCCACCTCCCACAAGGGAGGTGGATCTCTTCCTTTTGAATCCTTTCCAGCCTTATCTCTTATCCCTAGCCGCATGGGCCCTTCCGGAAGGTCTTGGACAGCCCAATAAGGTCTGGTACACCTCCTCTAATGTCCCACGAAGTCCTTTGGTCGTCACACCCCTCCCGGGGGTCCTCCGGCACCCTCCCGGCACTCCCGGTACACTACCGTTGAGCCCGAAAACTTTCCGGTGACCAAAACTGGACTTCCTATATATCAATTTTTACCTCCGGACCATTCCGGAGATCCTCGTGACGTCCAGGATCTCATCCGGGACTCCAAAAAACTTCGGTAATCACGTATACCATTTCCCTATAACCCTAGCGTCATCGAACCTTAAGTGTGTAGACCCTACGGGTTCGGGAGACACGTAGACATGACCGAGACACCTCTCCGGTCAATAACCAACAGCGGGATCTGGATACCCATGTTGGCTCCCACATGCTCCATGATGATCTCATCAGATGAACCACGATGCCGGGGATTCAATCAATCATGTATGCAATTCCCTTTGTCTATCGGTATGATACTTGTCCAAGATTCGATCGTCGGTATCCCTATACCTTGTTCAATCTCGTTACCGGCAAGTCTCTTTACTCATTCCGTAACACATCATCCCGTGGCTATCTCCTTAGTCACATTGAGCTCATTATGATGATGTCTTACCGAGTGGGCCCAGAGATACCTCTCTGTCATACGGAGTGACAAATCCCAGTCTCGATTCGTGCCAACCCAACAGACACTTTTGGAGATACCTGTAGTGCACCTTTATAGCCACCTAGTTACGTTGTGACGTTTGGCACACCCAAAGCATTCCTACGGTATCCGGGAGTTGCACAATCTCATGGTCTAAGGAAACGATACTTGACATTGAAAAGCTTTAGCAAACGAACTACACGATCGTGTGCTATGCTTAGGATTGGATCTTGTCCATCACATCATTCTCCTAATGATGTGATCCCGTTATCAACTACATCCAATGTCCATGGTCATGAAACCATGACCATATATTGATTAACGAGCTAGTCAACTAGAGGCTCACTAGGGACACATTGTGGTCTATGTATTCACACATGCATTCTGGTTTCCGGTTAATACAATTATAGCATGAACAATAGACAATTATCATGAACAAGGAAATACAATAATAACCATTTTATTATTGCCTCTAGGGCATATTTCCAACACCAGGCAGGAGGCCTTGCCTTTCGATCTAGTTGTCGTTGTTATGCTCAGCCTTCTTCAGGCAAACACTTGTCTAACTATGACTGTATTCAGATACTATTTGCTTTCATGACAGATGTATCATGAGTCCTCATGACCCGAGATTTTAATATAAATATTAATGTTTAAATTGGTGTCATAGAGCTGTGTTGTGATACTGACGTGAGTCACCATTCGTGATCATTCATGATGCAAGTATGGTTAGTGCGCGATTATAAATGGGGGCGTCAGAGCAACAACTTGGATGCAGACCCACTTAGCTTATGTTGATCTTTCGTACACTTATATCTCTAATGCATAAGTTTCATGGCAATCACTACTCCTCACATTGATATTGATTGATGGGCATCTCCATAGCCTGTTGGTACGCCTAGTTGATGTCAGACTTTCTTTCCACTTTTACTCCTTTTGATCACTACCACCTGATAAGTCCGTTTTGAATCATGATTTCCTATTGATATTTATGATATTATTCTCCATTATTCCTCATTATGATACAATTCTTATGTCATTTCTCTCCGAATTTGCAAGGTATACTACTAAGAGGGAAACTGACGGAAACTGGAATTCTGGACCTGAAAACCAAGAAAAAGGGTGAAAAATCACTGGAACCCAAATGAACAAAATCTTCATAGAGAATTTTTCTAGAATATATGTGAATTGTTGGGCCAAAAATATACCAGAGGGGGGCCACCTGCTGGCCACAAGCCAACAGGGCACGCCGCTCGCCTCTAGGCATGCCCTGTTGCCTTATGGGGGCCCAGCAGGTCTCCTGACCCCCATTTTCTCCTATAAGGTGTGTTTGGACCTATAAAAAATCAAGAGTATACTTTCTAGATGAATCTCCGCCATCTCAAAGCAGAAAACTAGGCAGAGGCCCTTTTTCTCTCCGATAGAGAAATTCTGCTGGGGAAACATCCCTCCGGGAGGGGGAGATCAAAGCCATCGTCCCAATGCTTCCTCCTTTTGGGAAGACCAATCTTTAGCAATATCATCACCAGTACCATCTCATATCAAACCCTAGTTCATTTCTTGTATTCAACCTTTGTTTCAAAACCTCATATTGGTACATGTGGGTTACTAGTAGTGTTGATTACATATCGTATAGTTTATGCTTGTTGGTTTACTTGGTGGAAGATATTATGTTCAGATCCTTGATCACCATTATTATACCTATGATCTTGAACATTTTTATGTTGTATGAGTACTTACTTTTGTTCCTCAAGACATGGGAGAAGTCTTGTTATAAGTAATCATGTGAAGTTTGTATCCGTTTGATATTTTGATGACATGTATGTTGTTTCTTCTCTTAGTGGTGTCGTGTGAACGTCGACTACACGACACTTCACCATGTTATGGTCCTAAGGGAAGGAACCTTAGAGTAACAAGTAGATGATGGGTTTCCAGAGAGACAGAAGCTTAAACCCCAGTTTATGTGTTGCTTCATGAGGGGCTGATTTGGATCCACGCGTTTCATGTTGTGGTTAGATTTATTTTAATTCTTCCTTCGTAGTTGCAGATGTTTGCGAGAGGGGGTAATCATAAGTGGGTGTATTTTTCAAGTAATAACAACACTTTATCACCGGTCCACCCACATATCAAATTATCAAAGTACAAATGCAAATCAACTCAACATGATGAACATGACTAGACAAAATTCCTATGTGCCCTCGGGAGCGTTTGCTTTATATAAGAGTACTTCCAGGCATGTGCTTTGCTATAAAAAGATTGGTATATCTTGTTTCACACTTGCTACTATTGTTACTTGTCACTTGTTATGAATTATCTTGTTGCAAAACTATCTATCACCATTACTCACAACACTTGGAGAGAATACCTTACAGAAAACTGCTTATCATTTCCTTCTGCTCCTCATTGGGTTCGACACTCTTACTTATCAAAAGGTCTACGATTGATCCCCTATAATTGTGGGTCATCAATACTCTTTTATGGTGCCATTGTCGGGGTGTGTATCGCCTCCGGTATGTGGAACTTGGTAAGGAAACATTTTGGGTACATGCTGAAATCTACTGTTACTTGTTACTATGGACAGTCACCCTTTGAGTGGCTTATTCGGGGCATCTTCGCCTCGAACGGTAGTTGAAATTTTTTCTTCCCAACCTAATGAACCTGCTGAAAATATTTATTACAAGATTCCTTTGGGTATGGTAGATGATCTGCTAGCTAACTCTTATGACGGTACAACTCATCCTGATTACCATTTGATATATGTAGATCAAATTTGTGGATTATTTAAGCTTGCAGGTTTACTCAAAGATGAAGTTAACAACAAAGTTCTCCTTTTAAATATGGAGTTAAAGGATTTAATGTTGTTCAAGCTATTGGATGATACTGGATCATGGGACTGGAATCGCTTGAAGATGGAATTTCATCGGAACTTCTATCTTATGAATCTAGTCCATCGTGATCGGAGCTTTATATATAATTGTTGGCCTCGTGAAGGAGAAAGCATTGCTAAATCTTGGGGGAGGCTTAAATATATGATGCACAGTTGCCCCAACCATGACCTCTCAAGATAAATGATTATACAAAAAAATTATGCTCGGCTTTCTCATGATCATCAATTACTACTTGATTCTTCTTCTATTGGTTCCTATATGAAGTGGACTATTGAATTCTTATGGGATCTTCTAGAAAGAAGTAAACGCAAATATGAAAATTGGGAATTCGACAAAGGTAAAGAGCCAGGTATAAAGCTTAATTTTGATTGCATTAGATCTTTTATGGAAATTGATACTTTTCATAAGTTTGATTGTGTGTTTTAGTCTTTTCAAGAAACCGGTGCCAAATGGAATCTAAATGCTACGAAACCTTTTGACGATTTTTTCTGGACAAAAATAAGACCAGGAAGCTTTAGAGGGAGACCAGACGACACACGGGGAGACGAATAGGCCCTCTTGCCTTGTGGGCCCTGCATGGCTCCGTTTGACCTAATTCCACCCCTATAAGTTGCCATATGTTGGAAAAACAAGAGAGAGCCACCTTAAACACTTTTTCTGTCGCCGCAAGTCTGTTTTCCAACGGGAGGCCATCTGGAGACCTTTTTCGGTGCCCTGCCATAGGAAGAATCGATCACGGAGGCCATCTACATCAACCTTGCTGCCTCCATGATGTTGTGTGAGTAGTCCACCATAGACCTATGGGTCCAAATCTAGTATCTAGATGGCTTCTTATCTCTCTATGATCTTCAATACAAAGTTCACCGCGATTCCCACGGTGATCTATTCAATGTAATCTTCTTTGCGGTGTGTTTGTTGGGATGTGATGGATTGTGGGTTTATTATAATATTATTATATTATTCATGAATATTAATTGAGTCTTCTATGAATTATTTTATGCATGATTATTTTGGCTTCCTAGTTCTCTACGATATATTGATTTGGTTTGGCCAACTAGACTGATTTAGCTTCAGTGGGAGTGGTGTGTTGTGATGGGTCCAATCTTGCAGTGCTCAATCCCACTGACGGAAAGGGACATGACACATATTTGTATTGCTGCCATTAAGGATAAAATGATGGGGTTTATACATATGTTTTGAGTTTACTTTGTCTACATCATCTCATCTTGTTCCAAGCACTACTCTATTTCATAATTAATACTCTAGATGCAAGTTGAATAACGGTCAATGAGTGGAGTATTAGTAGTAGATGCAGGCATGGGTTGGTCTACTTGTTTATGGACGGGATGCCTATATATAAGATCATTGCCTTGAATAAAATGTCGTAACTATGCACTATTTTGTCAATTGTCCAACAGAAATTTGTCTACCCGCCGTATGGTATTTTCAAGAGAGAAGACTCTAGCAAAAACTATGGCCCTCGGATCTACTCAAATTATATTAAAAAACTACAAAAATATTGTTGTTGTTTATTTTTTGTTATTTAGTTTTATATTTATATTATATATCTATCAGTATTTAATCATTACAAGTAATGAGTTCAAGGGGCTTGACAACCCTCTTGCACGCGTTGGGTGCAAGTGTTTGGTTCTGTGTGTCTAGGTACTGACGATGAGAGTTTGCGTGATACTCCTATTGGTTCAATAACCTTGGTCCCTTTGAGGGAAATACTTATCTCTACTATGGTGCATACCCTCTCCTATTTGTGGTAAATCCCAACGCAGTTTAGAAGTAGCAATACCTCGTTTGGAAATTTTATGCCCAAGTACTATACGTTCATTAACCATAAAGTGACACTTCTCCCAATTCAAGACAATATTAGTTTCTTCACATCTCTGTAAACTCAATCAAGGTCACTTAGGCAATCATCAAAAGAAGTCCCATAAACAGAAAAATCATCCATGTTCCTCAACAATATTTTCACAAAAATCAAATAATATAATAGTCATACATCCTTGAAAGCTAGCAGGTGCATTACATAAACCAAAATGCATACATGTATAAGCATAAGTTCCAAAAGGACAAGTAAAGTAGTTTCCTCTTGATCCTTTTTGACACATGTATTTGAGAAAAACTAGAATATCCATCAAGAAAACGAAAGTGTGTATGCTTAGATAATCTTTATAACATTTGATCAATAATAGGCAAGGGGTAGTGATCTTTCCTAGTAGCTTTGTTTAATTTCCTGAAATCAATTACCATCCCGTAACCAGTTACAATTTTTTTGGGTTATGTTCATTTTTATCATTAGGGACAATGGTTATACCTCCGTTATTAGGAACACAATGAACATGACTTACCCATCTACTATCAACAATAGGATAAATTATACCTGCCTCCAAAAGCTTTAATATTTTAGTCCTTACCACTTCCTCCATCCTAGGATTTAGACATCATTGATGATCAATGAGGGGTTTAGCATCCGGTTTAACCATAGTTGTACACTTAGCATGTTCCTTAATCCTAACATTAAAAGGTGGTTTCTTAATGTAAGCATTAGGTACAACTGGATCAACATTATAGGTAATTGTTACATCTTTAACTATAACAGTTTCCTCTAACAATTCTTCAATTAGTGGATGGGTTTTGAACCAGTTCTCTTTAGGGAGATTGACATGAGTATCAAATGATCCTCAAAAGGAAGCTACTATCTAAGAGTCAAGTCTATATTTGGTACTAAACTTATGAAAAGCATCGGCTTCCATAATAGATTTAACACAATCAAACTCAAGCTTTATGCCTGAATCTTTACCTTTGTCGAGTTCCCAATCTTCATAGTTGTGTTTATTTCTTTACAGAAGATCCCATTTGAATTCAATAATTTTCTTCATAAAGGAATCAATAGAAGAAGAATCAAGCATCGATTGATTATCATTTTAAAGTCGAGCATAAAAGTTTTGTATAATCAGTTCTCTTAGAGCTCATGATTGGGCATGTGTGCATCATATATTTAAGCCTCTACTAAGCTTGAGCAAAACTTTCTCCTTCACGAGGCCAAAAATTATATATATAACTCTGATCACGATGAACCAGATGCATAGGATAAAACTTCGGGTGGAATTCCAGTTTCAATCGATTCCAGTCCCATGTTCTGGCATCATCCAATAGCCTGTACTAAATCAATGCCTTTACCTCCAATGATAAACGTAATACCTCCTTCTTAACTCCATCTTTGGATAATCATGCAACCTTAAATAATCTACCAATCTCATATATATCTATCAAGTGTAAATCAGGATGAGTTGTTACATCTCTTGCATAAGGATTAGCTAGCAGTTTCTCTAACATACCCGAGGGAATTTCATAGTAAATATTTTTAGTAGGTTGAGTAGGTTGAGGAGTGGCTTTTTCCACTTCTGGTGAGGTGAACATACTCAAAACCGTACTCTCAAAGGATTATCATCCATACTAACAAATAACAGTAAATTTCAGCACGTAGAAAAAATGTTTCCTTACCAAACTCCACTTACCAAAGACGCTTCACTCCCCAACAGTGGCGCCGGAAAAGAGTCTTGATGACCCACAATTATAGTGGATCGATCGTAGTCCTCTCGATAAGTAAGAGTGTCAAACCCAATGAGGAGCAAAAGGAAATGACAAGCAATTTTCAGCAAGGTATTCTCTACAAGTGTTGTAAGTAACAATGATAGATAGTTTTGTAGCCAGACAATTTTAAAGAGCATGGTGTCCTCATGTGTGGTTTTGGTAATTGATGACATTATCTATGGAATAATGGTTGCCTTGAGTTATATTCATAGGATTTTTCCATATGCATTTCTTGAAGTCGATTTGTTGGTTTCAAGGAGATTATGTGATGACCAAGGTCCTATTCAAGGAATTACCCAAAGATTGGTCATAGAGAAGACATGATACAAGGTTGATCAAGACTAAGTCAAAGAGTGAATCAATTTGATCAGCACACAAAACATACAAGATGTATTGAGTGGGATCAAATGATCCTATGGTATGGTAAGCATTGTCGATTACACTTTGTGTACTAACCCATGGTCTACGTGAGAGTTCTATGTGGGGTTAGGTCTATTTCTATGGGCTTGCGCCAAGAGAAAGATCTCATACAACCCATGGAGGATGACATCAAGTGGTGGTCGTCATCAAGATTGTGCCGAAGACTGGCTCACCCATTGTGGACTATCGGGGAGCCATCTACTAGTCTTCATAGGGCCAGCAGAATCAAGAAAGGTCGTCCAACTTGAGGAGGTCAAGATCGTCATCATCCATCTCAATTGGATTATGTGCAAGGCAAAGGTTTTCCCTTGATAGGTTTTCTGTTTTACAGGTTTCATTGTGGTAGTTGGGAGACCGAGTTATATGATCGATTTTCGTACTATCAAGGGGTCTCTCAAGGAAGTAGATTGATCGTATCGTTTGTAGAGGGATCAGACCATTGCATCCTTGCATAATATTTCTTGATTCTTATTTGAATCTTCTCTTTGTGAGGTCTTAAAGTTTGTGTTCGTCTTCTTGTCAAACTCAAGCTCATCGAAAATGGAGTTCGCATGCTTCATCTTTGAGGTTTTGGTGTTGGAGAGTTTGTCGGTTCATGCTTGGGGAAGGCCCTCCTCCTTATCATGTTAGCATTTCTTATCCATTACTACTTCATAATTTATCCATTCACTATTGGGTTGTAATTGTTGTCTTCTGTCCAACAATCTTGAGTTTGCTGATTTCGAAGTTTGTTTGCAGTAGTTATAGTTGTTTCAGTCCTTCGAGCATCCGTCTGTTTTGCTTGGGCGGTTTTCAGCTCTAAGCGGTCGTACTGCTCCGCGAGTGGTAGTACTTCTTATAAGTGGTAGTAGAACTACAGTAGAGTAGTAGTAATTCTTATAAGCGGTACTACCGACTAGCTACTGTCGTTGCTACTTCCGCACATATTTATGCTTCTCGAACTCGTCACAAATTTCACGGTAGTAGAGAGCGGTAGTACCTCTTATAAGAGGTAGTACCTCCCCGAGCGGTACTACCTCTTATAAGAAGTACTACCTCCCCGAGCGATAGTACCTTTGATAAGAGGTAGTACCTCTCTGGCGGAACCTTTGTCTCGTTGGGCCATTTTGGCCATGCTAAACGGTAGTACCGCTCCCCCGAGCGGTAGTATCGCTTGAGCATGACTTGTAGGAATGACAGTTGGATTCGGTGGGGCCTATTTAAGGGGGCCTTCTTCACTAATGGTCTCTACCCTTTGAGATCCTCATGTTTTGCACCCATTGTTGACCTTCTTTGGGCTTGCTATCTATCATTCCCTCCAATGATTCTTACTAGTTCTTGAGGGAAAAGAGAGAGGAGATCTAGATCTACATTTGCACCAATCACTTTCTCCTCTAAGTGAGGGGTGATACTTGTGATCCGCGTTGGGTTTTCCACGAAGAGGAGCGGGTGCTGCAGCACAATATAGATAATTATTTGCCTCAGTAGAGAACCAAGGTTTCTCGAACCAATAGGAGTAGCACACATCCCCCATCTTCAGTGACTGCACACAAAGAAGCAACACCCTCAGGCGCAGGCGGATCCCCGGCCGCGAAGCAAGGTGACTCACGGGGCGCCCCAAACCCTCCCCTCTCCAAGGCAGTACTCCTGAGGCCTCGGCCGCCCCGGCGACCCATGAGGCACCAGGATCTCACAAACCTGTTAAGGAGCGGGGAGGCACAAAAGACTTCTTCTTCGTCGAGCACCCGGTGTACTATGTCAGCACTGTATTGCAGGACGCGCGCTCATGTTACCCTATGCAGCAAAAGCTCCTGCTTGCGCTTCTTGTCGCTTCAGGGAAACTGCACCATTACTTTCAGTCCCACCCAATCAAGGTCGTCTTTGTGTATCCCTTGGTGAAAGTGTTGCGCAACCCCAACGTTGGGGAGAGTTGCGGAGTGGAACATCGAGCTGCAGACCTTCTAGCTAGAGTTTAGCATGACCAAGTTCATCAAAGGAGCAACCTTGGTGGACTTTCTGGCCGAGTGGATGGATGCCCCTGACTGAGGGCAGGACGAGGGCAAGTCCCTCACCCCCGGCGATGAGGTGCCTGATGGTTAGAGCATGCACTTCGACGGGGCCTTCACACGCAGGGGAGTGGGGGCCTGAGTTGTGCTCATCTCCCCAACCGGGGATAAGCTCTACTATGTCGTGCAGCTTTGCTTCCAGCATGGCGACAAGGTCTCCAACAACATCGTGGAATATGAGGGCCTGATTGCTGGCCTCAAGGCCACGGCAGCCTTGGGAATTCAGCGCCTTGCCATCAAGGGAAACTCCCAACTCCTCGTCAACTTCTCCAACAAGGAGTATACGCCTAAGGATGAGCACATGGAGGATACTTGGAAGAGGTATGTAAGATTGAAATGTGTTTCAGGGCTTGGAATTGCAGCACATCTCGTGTAGCGTAAACAAGGAGGTCAATGACATCGCCAAGAGGGTGTCACATCGCGAGCCTTAGGAGCCATGCGTCTTCGAGGAACGGCTCTTCAAGCCATCCACGGCACCCCCGACCGCGGACCAGGCACCGCAGGGTGAGATGTTGCCCCCGGCACTGCCCTCGGGGGCTCCAGCTTGTGGCCCGGCCTTGGGAGCCCGACTACTCTTGGCGCTGGAGCCCCAGGCCGATGACTGGACACAGGAGTTCCTAATGTACTTGCTCCATGGCACGCTACCAGAAAAGGAGGAAGACGTAGAGCGCATGGCACGTCAGACCATAGTGTATTGTTTGAGGGATGACGAGCTATACCGCAGGCGTCCGAACAATGTCGCAATGCGATGTGTGTCTGGAGAACAGGGGTGTGATCTACTAGCAGACATCCACGGAGGAGACTGCGGGCACCACTCCTCGTCGCGCACCCTTGTGGGGAAGGCGTTCCGCAGTGGCTTCTACTAGCCTACAACACTCAACGATGCCACCGAGTTGGTCCGGTCCTGCGAGGCTTGCCAGTTCCTTGCCAAGCAGATTCACTAGCCTGCGTAGGGCCTCTAGACCATCCCGCTCTCCTGGCCCTTCGCGGTCTGGGGGATGGATATACTGGGGCCTTTTCCGCGAGCAGCCGGCGGGTACCGCTACCTCTATGTCATCATCGACAAGTTCATCAAGTGGGCGGAGGTGGAGCCCGTCCGTGCCATCCCAGCCGGCTCGACCGTCAAGTTCATCAAGGGCCTTGTGAGCCACTTCGGTGTCCCCAACCGCATCATCACCGACAATGGTTCGCACTTCACAAGTAACCTTTTCAGGACATATTGCACTAACCTTGGAACGCATGTATGTCGCGCTTCTGTAGTGCAGCCACGAAGCAATGGTCAGGCCGAGCGTGCCAACGTGGAGGTCCTGTGAGGCCTCAAGGCAAGGAGCTGCAAGAAGAAGCTTGAGCCCTGTGGCAGGGGCTAGCTTGATGAGCTTCAGTCCATGTTGTGGTCCATCCGCACCACCGCGACTAAGCCCCTGGAGAGACCCCATTCTTCCTTATTTATGGAGCTGAAGTTTCCCTCCCACATGAGGTCAAGCACTGATCCCCGTGGGTCTTGGCATTCGATGAGGAGTGCCAGGATGCCTCACGGGGAACAGACCTCATGATTGGGGAGGAGGCCCGTCGCCAAGACTCGATCCAAGCTACGAGGTACCAGCAAACGTTGTGGTGTTACCATTGCTGCAACATCTGCTCCAGGACCCTCGAAGGCAGAGACCTCGTCCTGAGGTGGGTCATTTCCGGGCAGGGCTTGCACAACCTCTTGCCCATGTGGGAGGGCCCGTTCAGGGTGGTCCGTGTCCCAGGCCTGGTGTTGTGCGCCTGGAGACCCAGGATGGGGTCCCCATCCAAAATGCCTGGAACATACAACACCTCCACAAGTTCTACATGTGACACTCTCACGTAATAATGAGTGGGTTGTATACGCCTGGAGCCCCCTGGCGACGTGGAGGGGTTCCTACCCATGCCCAAGTGGAAGCCCCATGCTCCGTGTTAGCGGACAAGACTACCATCCAATGACTATGCCCACGCAAGGTGGATGCCCTATGCTTCATGCTAGGGGGAAGACGAAGATGAAGACTAGACCAGGTGCCGGACGCGGCTGTTCTTTGCTTTTCTTGTGTTCGAATTTGCCAATTTTTCTAGAATGAAACTCGGGGCTTTTCAACCATATTTTAAGAAAAAGGGGAGGGGATTTTCCTCCTTGCGGTTTTCTATCTGGAAGTTTCCTTCTTTGGGTTGAGAACCTGCCAGCCTCTCCCTCTCGCACCCCTCGAGCAGGGGCTATGGTGCATGGTGTGTGCACCTTGTCAAGGCCTTGGCACCCTGGTCCTCGGGTGGCGCTCTCGAGTGAGATAGCAGGCGCGTGTTGCCTCACCCTCGCTCGGGGGCTCCGTCGCGTCCCCGCGCACTGTCTTGGAGCCTTCGGAGGCTCACTCTTCCCGGGGCAGGAACCGGCAAAAAGGTATGGGAGCCACTTGAGCGTCAAAGGGGAGCTCCTGAGCAATGTGCCTCAGGGGTCTCACTGGTCTCGTAGCCCCTTGCCCCTAGGTCTTGTACTGGTGATCTGGATGCCCCAACGATGGTTAAGGCCACACCCCTTGGTCTCGTCTTGGTGATCCGGATGCCCCAACGATGGTCGAGGAATGCGCAGGACTGGGCCCTGCCGACATAGAGCATTGCTTGAGCGTCAAGGGGGCTCCTGAGAAACGCGCCTCAGGAGCCTTACTGGTCATGTATCCCCTCTCCCCTTGGTCTCGTTCTGGTGATCCGGATGCCCCAATGATGGCCGAGGCCTCGCCCCTTGGTCTCGTCCTGGTGATTCGGATGCCCCAACGGTGGTCGAGGAATGCGCGAGACTGGACCCTGCCGATGTAGAGTGTCGAAAGGGCTCCCAACCTACCTCACTCGCAATAAGAAGGAACCCCCCAAGACCTCCAAGCTCCCCAAGTGCCGCTACCACACCTCCGAGACACAGAAGCCTGCCACGGACATGTCGAGTTAAGTACCCTAATCACGACCAGCAGGAAGTCTCAATTAACAGTAAAACATAGACCGGAATACATGATAAGAGTACTAATATAAGGGCACAAGTGCCAAAGTTCATTACATGCCCGGAGGGCCCACCATGATTTTTTGGTTACAGTGAAAGGAAAGGAAGAAGAAAGCGAAAGAGCCCCCCTCAGTGGCTGCCACTACTGAGGCCCTAGCTCCGCCGCACCAGCGCTCAGTCGGAGTCCTACTCCTCATTGACCGGCCCATGGTGGCGTACCAGCATAGCCGCTTCGCGGGCGGGGGAGTGGCACCGTCGCGGTTGGCTACCCTCCAAAGTCCGAGCACGCCGATGCGGCAGAGCATCATAGCTGCTTTCGCTCAGACTCTCCTCGAAGGAGGTGTCACTGTTGTTGGAAGCGTGACGGTTGTCGCCAAGGGAAAGCTCGTCTCCAAGGTCGCCACCGCTATCGGCCTCCGGGCAGCATCCCAAGCGTCCACTGTCTTCCCCGTAGATCTTGACAAAAAGTGTTGCGACACCATCATCCTTGAATTGGAGCGTGAGCCTCCCATCCAGACCATGGGTGCGGGCGAAGATCTGCCATCCGCGGTTCAAGAAGGCGTGACCTGCTGGGGTAACCTCGACCTCCACCCATAATGTGTCGCTACAACAACCGTCGGGCTGCAGCCATAGACCTACAGTCTCGTTAACCTGCAGTGCCTCCATGAAGAAGCACAGAACCTGCAACCGGGAGACCGCTGGCCTCTCCACTAACACCAGGAACTCCTGCCCGCATGGGTCGTGCGGGACTACGGGCGCGGTGGCCGAGCACCTGTTGCGGTTCTCCCTCCTTGGTCGCGACCGCAATGCCCGTAGCTTCCGGCAGCGCTAGCAGAGGCACCAGCCCATGTGGAGATACTGCCACACCCATAGGGCGCCACCATCGACACCTCGACATACTTACGAGGCCGTCCCTGACCCCTCTTGGGAGGTTGATGGCCCGGCCCCACCTGGCAGGCCTTCCCCTTCCTGGCAGCAGAAAACCTCCTCATCGACGTCATGAGCAAGGAAGAAGAGGACGAAGGCGGGGGAGCGAGGAGTAAGAATGAGCCGGGGGGCCTGTCCCCTCCGCCCATTTATAACCGGGTGGAGGCCAACCGGCACCCCTCCCCATACCGGGCAATCATAGCCCTATGACGTGCACCGGTTGTTGGTCAGACGGGCCAGTTGTCAAGGCGCTGTGGGGAGTGGAAGCGTCTGCGCTCCTTGGGCGTTGCATGACAGACTCGGTCGGCGTGCAACCCTGCTTCATGTCGCTTCACCTGCCCCCGTCGGGTCACATCCGTGTGGTCCGAGGGGTGAAGATGTAAGAAGGCATCTGCATTCAAGGAAGAGCAATGATCGCTGACGCGGAGCGCAGGCATCGCGTCAGCCTGGCTCAGGACGGCTCCCGACGTCTTTGGGGAGCGGAGATGTCCGCTCCTTGTTGTTTGCCATACGATAAACTAGGCTCGCACGCGTTGGGGGCCCGCAATGCTTCGGGCCATCTTCTCCAGCTTCACTCCGAACATGCCTCCCATCAATTAACACACCTGCTCGCACGCATCCCGGTCAGCCTGCATGGTGGCCTGCTAGCATGCATACCGTCAAATCAGATTTGCTCGCATGGGTCCCGGGGCATGTATTGTTTTTCTTTTTTGAGGACTAATTATACCACTTTATTATTGCTTAACCAAAGCTACGATACGTACATTGTTGTGGTAGCGCCAACGGGTTGGATTATTAAACCGCTTCGATGTTAACGTGACAAGTCTATGTTGCATCTATTGATAAGCCCCCGTTTGCAAGAAGCTTAGATGAAAACTTGTCTCGAATTGGAAAATTTGTTTACCACGACATATTTGTTCCATATCATGAAATCATGTCAATGTTTCATGAATTCTTGCTTAGTTGATGATTAGCTGGAATTTGAGAACCAAGACTCTCAATGTTTGCGGCAGAGCCACGATGCCGAGATATTTGAAATTTATTGCCTTTCCTTGCATGGGGACTAAACATGCACCCAAGACACACAAAATTGGTTTTCTAATCCATTTTGGCACACAACCACGTGTGCTTATAATTCAAAATTGAAATTTACAAATTAAATACCTAAGGAATCAGTTTAATGTATAAAAATGTATTAATGTTCTCTAAAAAATCAAATTTTACCACGACACTCCTATTGTCATATGATCACTATAGAAAAAGTTTGGCATGCATGCCTCGAAGTGGCGGTGGTTTAGTGGGACGGGTTGGGGTGGGAGGTCCCGCACACTATTCGTCGTGAGCCACTGTATGGGGTTGCCTAATTTGTGAGGCACGTGCCACATCAAAAATCGTGCATTGGGTATTTAAAGCATATCATGCCCTTTTTCATGCATATGTTTGTGTCACATGCATGCAGTGGTGGTCCTCGTACACCCCTTATGCGGTTAGCAGCGACACAACCATATCTCTGCCCTCGCGGGTCTATCACTTTGAATGGCGCGGCAAGGGGTGTTTCATCAAAGGTAGATTCATCTTGGTCTATGTTTTGGTGTAGATCATTAATGACCCACAAGTATAGGGGATCTATCCTAGTCCTTTTGATAAGTAAGAGTGTCAAACCCAACGAGGAGCGGAAGGAAATGATGAGCGGTTTTCAGTAAGGTATTCTCTGCAAGCACTGAAATTATCGGTAACAGATAGTTTTGAGATAAGATAATTTGTAACGGGTAACAAGTAACAAGTGTAGCAAAGGTGCAGAAAGGTAGCACAATCCTTTTTCTAGCAAAGGACAAGCCTAGACAAACTCTTATATAAACCAAAGCGCTCCCGAGGACACATGGGAATTTCTGTCAAGCTAGTTTTCATCAAGCTCATTTGATTCGCGTTCTTTACTTTCATAATTTGATATGTGGATGGACCGGTGCTTGGGTGCTACCCTTACTTGGACAAACCTCCCACTTATTATTAACCTCTCTCGCAAGCATCCGCAACTATGAAAGAAGAATTAAGATAAATCTAACCATAGCATGAAACATATGGATCCAAATCAGCCCCTTATGAAGCAACGCATAAACTAGGGTTTAAGCTTCTGTCACTCTAGCAACCCATCATCTACTTATTACTTCCCAATGCCTTACCCTAGGCCCAAATAATGAATTGTTATGTAGTCGTTGTTCGCATAACACCACTAGAGGAGAGACAACGTACATCTCATCAAAATATTGAACGAATACCAAATTCACATGATTACTTATAACAAGACTTATCCCATGTCCTCAGGAACAAACCTAACTACTCACAAAGCATGTTCATGTTCGTAATCAAAGGAGTATTAATTATCATAAAGGATCTGAACATATGATATTCCACCAAGTAAACCAACTAGCATCAACTACAATGAGTAATCAACACTACTAGCAACCCACGGGTACCAATCTGAGGTTTTGAGACAAAGATCGGATACAAGAGATGAACTAGGGTTTGAGAGGAAATGGTGCTAGTGAAGATGTTGATGGAGATTGACCCCCTCTCGATGAGAGGATCGTTGGTGATGACGATGGCTTCGATTTACCCCTCTAGGAGGGAAGTTTCCCGGCAGAACAGCTGCGCCGAAGCTCTATATTGGTTCGGCCCAAGTTCCGCCTCGAGACGGTGGCGCTTCGTCCCGAAAGCTCTCCCTTGATTTTTTCTAGGTAAAAACCCTTGACGTAGAAGAACATGGGCGCCGGAGGCCTACCAGGGGGCCCACAAGCCACAAGGGTGCGGCCAGGGGAGTAGGACACGCCCAGCAGGCTTGTGACCTCCTGGTGGGTCCCCTGTGGTATTTGTTTCGCCCATTAGTTTTTATATATTCCAAAATAATTCTTTGTAACTTTTTAGGACTTTTGGAGTTGTGCAGAATAGGTCTCTCATATTAGCTCCTTTTCCAGCCCAGAATTCCAGCTGCTGGCATTCTCCCTCTTCATGTAAACCTTGTAAAATAAGAGAGAAAAGGCATAAGTATTGTACCATAATGTGTAATAACATCCCATAATGCAATAAATATCAATATAAAAGCATGATGCAAAATGGATGTATCAACTCCCCCAAGCTTAGACCTCGCTTGTCCTCAAGCGAAAGCCGAGATCGATAAATATATCCACAAGTTTAGAGATAGAGGTGTAGATAAAATAGAACACGGACATGAGGGCGTCATGATCATCTTTAGAACAACAATACTTATTGATATATAATTTATTATACTAGAGGAACAATTCATTCATAGGATAAAGTATGAACCCAGAACTCTATTGAGAACCAACAAACTATGCTCTCAGTCATTGAAGCAATTTGCAATTTATCACAACATCGGAAAGAGTCAATATAAGAGCTTGTAAGGCAAATCCACATACTCAATCATCTTTTAGTATTTCATCATTATTAACACTCACGCGGTACCCTCATTAGGTCAAAGCTTCAATTGGACACAGAGAAATATAGGGGCTTAGAGTTTTGCCTCCCAACTATGTACCTCAAGGGTAATGTCAACAGAAATAACTCATGATCACCCACATCCGAGTGGATATATGTGTCTAGATCATGCTTCAACACATAATGCTTGCCAAGAGAGAAAGGCAAAATATAGTAAGTGGTGAAGATCACCATGACTCTTGCATAAAGGTAAGTACTAGAAAGTATAAGTAACAGATAGGCCCTTCGTAGAGGAAATCAAAGGTTCTCATGCGCTTTTTGTTTTCGGATGTGCAAACCCTTAATGTAAAGGAACGCCGCGTTGCATTGCCCTTTGTGATAGCAACGTTTTTTATGCAGTACGTTGCTTTTATTTATTTACCATCACAAGTTCATACAACGCTTATTTTCCCTTACAATAAAAGATCATACATATTTAGGAGCAAATCTTATTGCTTTTTTCACTGATGACAACTTACTTGAAGGATCTTACTCAATCCATAGGTAGGTATGGTGGACTCTCAAGGCAAAACTGGGTTGAGGGTGTTTGGATGCACAAGTAGTATCTCTACTTGGTGTGGAAGTTTTGTCTAGTATGAGGTGGAAGCAAGCACTACATGTTGGAGGATCTATAACCATATAACTTCTATTCGGAAATAAGCAAACATAACCCATTATATTGTCTTCCTTGTCCAACATCAACTTCTTAGCATATAATATTTTAATGAGTGCTCACAATCATAAAAGATGTCCAAGATGATATATTTATATGTGAACCTCTCTTTCTTTACTACTTCCTTTTAATTGCACCAATGACCAATCGCTATGTTTGTCAACTCTCAACTAATTTCAATCGACATACTTCTTATATGTGAAGTCATCACTCCCCATAAGATCATCATATATACTCTTTGCTTTTATTCTATTCTTCTTTCTAATTCTTATTTATTTTTCTCAAGATCATAGCAAACAAGCAAAGACCTCACATCAAAACTGCTTTTTATTATATAACTCTTAGACTCGCTTACATAAGGGGAACATAAAGCAAAACTCAAAGCCAAATCATACTAAAACTTTATTCTACTAGATCAAGATAAAACCAAAAGGATCAAACTAGGAAAAACGAGAAAAGTAAAAGATGTGATGGTGATACGATACCGGGGCACCTCCCCCAAGCTTGGCACAAGCCAAGGGGAGTGCCCATACCCATGTGTTTAGTTGTCTTGCTCCGGAAGTGGTGATGTTGGAGTTGTTGATGAGGTTGGAGGCTTGTCCTTCGTCTTGCAAGGCATAGGCTCACCATCATAAAAGATGAACGAGTCTTTGGGATCCTAAAATCTACAGCCAAACTGATTCTCTTAAATTTGTATTCATCAATCTGGGCTTGGAGATGCTCGATTTTCTCGTAAAGCTTGAAGATGTCCTCCCGATGTCCTTGGCATCCAACTTGTGCTTATGGGTAAACTTCATGATCATCATATGATTGGCATGGAGTCCACGTTCGACCATACCTTGGAACTTGAAGACTTGCTACTCCATTGCTTCGAGCCTTGTCTCCACACTTCTGGTCTTCTTTGGCCCCTCAACATCACGGATGTGCAGCACCCACTCACGCATCTCAATAGTTTGAGGGTGTCGCGGCACCTCCACAAGATAGGGGTTGATGACCTTCTCGAAGTACTTGTCCTTGGAAGCACCTAGGGACGTCATGGTGATCTAAATATGTCTGGAAAACAACAACAAATGAGAACAGAGGATTTTTCCATGGTGCGGTTGTCAAAACCTTCGGGAGATTATATAATGAATTTTTACCGACCTAAAGGAGTGTACCACAAGAAAACGGAGTCCGGAGGGTGCACGGGGTGGCCACAAGCCACAGGGGCATGGCCATGGGGTAGGCCGCGCCCTGCAGGCTTGTCGCCTCCTCATGCACTATTCAGACTGCTTTAAATTTTCGTAATTTGTTGAATATTCCAAAACAAAGAAAAATTGCTATTGGAAAAGTTTAGGAGTCGGTTTGCTTACCGTACCACATACCTATTCCTTTTCGGAGTCTGAAACGTTGTGGTAGGTCTCCCTAATGTACTCCTCTGGAGTTATGGTATTGATAATATTGGTTTAAACATTTACGGGAGTACCTGAGATATAATGTCTGATTCATTGCCCATTTACCACCTTTGGGTTAGTGCCCTTGGCATTGTTGATCTTGATGGCGCCGGAAGGATATACTTCCTCGACAATGTAAGGCCGTTCCCATTTAGAGAGAAGTTTTCCTACAAAAATCTTAAACGAGAATTGTATAGCAAGACATGGTCACCTACATTGAATTCATTCTTTTGTATACTTTTATCATGCCATCTCTTAACCTTTTCTTTAAACAACTTGGCATTCTCATAGGCCTGGGTTCTCCATTCATCAAGTGAACTAATGTCAAATAACCTCTTCTCACCAGCAAGATTAAAATCATAGTTGAGCTCTTTAATTTCCAAATAAGCTTTATGTTCTAGTTCAAGAGGTAAGTGACAAGCTTTACCATAAACCATTTTATATGGGGACATACCCATAGGGTTTTTGTAAGCAGTTCTATAAGCCCGTAATGCATCATCAAGTTTCTTAGACCAATTCTTTCTAGATCTATTAACAATCTTTCACAATATCAATTTAATTTCGCTATTGCTTAATTCTACTTGACCACTAGACCGAGGATGATATGGAGATGCAATCCTATGATTAACATCATACTTGGCAAGCAATTTACGGAAAGCACCATGAATAAAATGTGAACCACCATCCGTCATTAAATATCCAGGGACTCCAAATCTAGGTAAAATAACTTCTTTAAGCATTTTTAATAGAAGTGGTATGATCAGCACTACTAGTTGGAATAGCTTCTACCCACTTAGTAACATAATCAACAGCAACTAGAATATGAGTATACCCGTTGGACTTTGGAAAAGACCCCATATAATCAAAACCCCAAACATCAAATGGTTCAATAACAAGTGAGTAATTCATAGGCATTTCCTGACGTCTACTAATATTGCCGATTCTTTGACATTCATCACAAGACAAGACAAACTTACGAGCATCATTGAAGAGAGTACACCAATAAAAACCAGATTGTAATACCTTGTGTGTAGTTCTATCTCCAGCATGGTGTCCTCCATAGGCCTCGGAATGACACTTGTGTAGGATTTGTTCCTGTACATGCTCACGTACACAACATCTAATAACACCATCTACCGCTTCTTTATAAAGGTGTGGGTCATCCCAAAAGTAATGTCTTAAATCATAGAAGAACTTTTTATTTTGTTGGTATGTGAAACTAGACGGTATAAATATAGCAACCATGTAATTAGCATAATCAGCATACCATGGAGCACTACGTGAAGCATTTATAACAGCTAATTGTTCATCAGGAAAGCTATCAACAATAGGTAGTGGGTCATCAAGAACATTCTCTAACCTAGACAAGTTATCTGCTACGGGGTTCTCAACACCCTTTCTATCAATAATATGCACATCAAATTTTTGTAGCAGAAGAACCCATCTAATAAGTCTTGGTTTAGCATCTTTCTTTACCATAAGATATTTAATAACAGCATGATTAGTGTGAACAGTTACTTTTGAATCAACAATATAAGGTCTAAACTTGTCACAAGCAAACACAACTCCTAAAAATTCCTTTATAGTGGTAGCATAGTTTCTTTGAGCACTGTCTAGAGTCTTACTAGCATAATGGATAACATATAATTTCTTATCAACTCTTTGTCCTAGAAAAACACCAACGGCATAATCACTAGCATCACACATAATTTCGAAAGGGTAGGTTCCAACCAGATGGTTGAACAACAGGTGCAGAAATCAAGGCATTCTTAAGGATTTCAAATGCGTCTACACAATCATCATCAAAAACAAAAGGAACATCTTTTTGCAAGAGATTAGTGAGAAACCAATAAATTTTAGATAAATCATTAATAAATCACCTATACAAACCAGCATGACCAACGAAACTTCTTATACCTCTGATATCCTTGGGACACGGCATTTTTTCAATAGCATCTACTTTAGCTTTATCCACCTCAATACCTCTTTCGGAGATTTTGTGTCCCAAGACAATGCCCTCATTAACCATAAAGTGACTCTTCTCCCAATTCATGACAAGATTAGTTTCTTCACATCTCTGCAAAACTCGATCAAGGTTGCTCAAGCAATCATCAAAATAAGTTCCGTGAACGATCAAGTCATCCATGAAAACCTCAACAATCTTTTCACAAAAGTCAGAGAATATAGCAGTCATACATCTTTGAAAGGTAGTAGGTGCATTGCATAAACCAAAAGGCATACGTCTATAAGCAAAGGTACCGAAAGGGCAAGTAAAATTTATCTTTTCTTGATCCTCTTTTGACACAGGTGTTTGAGAGAAACCAGAGTAACCATCAGGAAAGAAGAAGTGTGTGTGTTTAGATAGTCTTTCTAGCATTTGATCAATAAAAGGCATAGGGTAATGATCTTTCCTAGTAGCTTTATTTAATTTCCTAAAATCAATTACCATTCTATATCTTGTAACAATTATTTGTAGGATCAATTCATTTTTATCATTAGGAACAACAGTAATACCTCCTTTCTTAGGGACACAATGAACAGGACTAACCCATCTACTATCAGCAATAGGATAAATTATACCTGCCTCCGGAAGCTTTAGTATTTAATTTCTTACCACTTCTTTCATTTTAGGTTTTAATCGTCGTTGGTGATCGACAACTGGTTTAGCATCAGGTTTCTTATTTATTTTATGCTGACATAGAGTGGGAATAATGCCCTTAATATCATCAAGAGTATATCCAGTAGTAGCACGGTGCTTCTTCAGAGTTTTCAATAATCTCATTTCTTCATGCTCTAAAAGGTTAGCACTAATAAGAAAAGGATATATCTTCTTTTCATCAAGATAAGCATATTTCAGAGTATCCGGTAATTGTTTAAGCTCAAACACGGGATCACCCTTGGGTGGAGGAGGATCCCCAAGTATTTCAACGGGCAAGTTTTGTTTCAAAATAGGATGTTGATCAAAGAAAATCCTATCTATTTCATTCCTTTCATTCATATGCATATCGTTTTCATGATCTAGAAAAAATTGTTCTAAAGAATCAATAGGAGGCACAGCAATAGAAGCAAGACCAATAATTTCATCCTTACTAGGCAATTCTTTATCATGGGGTTGTCTATGAAATTTAGAGAAATTAAACTCATGGGACGCATCCCCCAAACTCACAGTAACAGTTTCTTTCTCACAATCTATCTTGGCATTAACAGTATTCAAGAAAGGCCTACCAAATATAATGGGACAAAAATCATCTTGTGGGGAACCAAGAACAATAAAATCAGTAGGATGTTTTATTTTCCCACACAAGACTTCAACATCTCTAATAATCCCAACTGGTGCTATATTATCTCTATTAGCAAGCTTAATGGTAACATCAATTTCTTCCAATTCGGTTGGTGAAATATCATTCATAATTTCTTTATATAAGGTAAAGGGAATTGCACTCACGCTAGCACCCACGTCACATAGGCCATGATAACAATGATCTCCTATTTTAACAGAAAAAATAGGCATGCCAACAATAGGTCTATGTTTATCTTTAGCATCAGGTCTAGCAATTCTAGCAGCTTGATCACAGAAATGAATAACATGCCCATCAATATTATCAATCAAGAGATCTTTAACCATAGCAATACTAGGTTCAACTTTAATTTTCTTAGGGGGTGTAGGTGTTCTAACATACCTCTTGCGAACCATAGTTGAAGATTTAGCATGTTCCTTTATTCTAATAGGGAAAGGTGATTTCTCAATATAAGCAGTAGGAATAACAGGATCAACATTATAAGTAATAGTTTCTTATTCAACTTTAATAGGTTCAACTACTTTCACTTCAATGGGAGGATGATATTTAAACCACTTCTCCTTAGGGAGATCAACATGAGCAGCAAATGATTCACAGAAAGAAGCTACTATCTCATAGTCAAGTCCATATTTAGTGCTAAATTCACGAAAAGCATCGGTGTCTATGAAGGATTTAACACAATCAAACTTGAGGTTTATACCTGACTCCTTACCTTCGTTGAGTTCCCAATATTCAGAGTTGCGTTTAATTCTTTCCTATAAATCCCATTTGAAGTCAATATCTTTCTTCATATAGGAACCAGTACAAGAAGTATCGAGCATGGATTGATCATTACAAGAAAGTCGAGCATAAAAATTCTGAATAATAATTTCTCTTGAGAGCTCATTATTGGGGCATGAATATAACATTGACTTAAGCCTCCCCCAATATTGAGCGATTCTTTATCCTTCATGAGGCCAAAATTTATAAATATAATTCTGATCACGATGAACTAGATGCATAGGATAAAACTTTTGATGAAATTCCAATTTCAATCGGTTGTAGTTCCATGATCCAATATCATCACATAGCCTATACCATGTCAATGCCTTATACTTCAAAGATAAAGGAAATACCTTCTTCTTGACATCATCCTCGGGCAAACCTACAAGCTTAAATAATCCACAAACTTCATCCACATAGATTAGATGCAAATCAGGATGTAGTGTTCCATCTCCTGCATAAGGATTAGCTAGCAGTTTCTCTATCATGCCCGAAGGAATTTCATAATAAATATTTTCAGTAGGTTCAGTAGGTTGAGGAGAAACTCTCTGCGCTTCCTATAAAGGTGAAGATGCCCCTAACAAGCCGCTCAAAGGATTATTTTCCATAGTAACAAGTGACAGTAAATTTCAGCACACTATATAAATTTTTTCCTTACCAGATTCCACATACCAAAGGCGCTTCACTCCCCGGAAACGGCCAGAAAAGAGTCTTGATGACCCAGAAGTATAGGGGATCTATCATAGTCCTTTCGATAAGTAAGAGTGTCGAACCCAACGAGGAGCAGAAGGAAATGACAAGCGGTTTCAGTAAGGTATTCTCTACAAGCACTGAAATTATCGGTAACAGATAGTTTTGTGATAAGATAATTTGTAACGGGTAACAAGTAACAAGTGTATCAAAGGTGTATCAAGGTATCCCAATCCTTTATTTAGCAAGGACAGACCTGGAAAACTCTTATATAAAGCAAAGTGCTTCCGAAGACACATGGGAATTTCTGTCAAGCTAGTTTTCATCATGCTCATTTGATTCGCGTTCGTTACTTTGATAATTTGATATGTGGGTGGACCGGTGCTTGGGTGCTTCCCTTACTTGGAAAATCCTCCCACTTATGATTAACCTCTCTCACAAGCATCTGCAACTATGAAAGGAGAATTAACATAACCCTAACCATAGCATGAAACATATGGATCCAAATCAGCCCCTTACGAAGCAATGCATAAAGTAGGGTTTAAGCTTCTGTCACTCTAGCAACCCATCATCTACTTATTACTTCCCAATGCCTTCCCATAGGCCCAAATAATGGTGAAGTGTTATGTAGTCAACGTTCAGATAACACCACTAGAGGAGACGCAACATACATCTCATCAAAATATCGAACGAATACAAAATTCACATGATTACTTATAACAAGACTTATCCCATGTCCTTAGGAACAAATGTAACTACTCACAAAGCATGTTCATGTTCATAATCATAGGAGTATTAATTATCATAAAGGATCTGAACATATGATATTCCACCAAGTAAACCAACTAGCATCAACTACAAGGAGTAATCAACACTACTAGCAACCCACAGGTACCAATCTAAGGTTTTGAGACAAAGATCGGATACAAGAGATGAACTATGGTTTGGAGAGGAGATACTGTTGGTGAAGATGTTGATGGAGATTGACCCCATCTCAATGAGAGGATCATTGGTGATAATGATGGCTTCGATTTCCCCCTCCGGGAGGGAAGTTTCCTCGATAGAACCGCTCCGCCGGAGCTCTAGATTGGTTCTTCCCAAGTTCCGCCTTGAACAGCGGTGCTTCGTCCCGAAAGCTCCCCCTTGATTTTTCCAGGTAAAAACCCTTCATATAGCATAAGATGGCGCCGGAGGCCTGCCAGTGGGCTCACAAGCCACAAGGGCGTGGCCAGGGGGTAGGTCGCGTCCAACAGGCTTGTGACCTCCAGGTGGGTCCCCTCTGGTATTTGTTTCGCCCAATATTTTTTATATATTCCAAAATAATTCTCCGTAACTTGTTAGGACTTTTGGAGTTGTGCAGAATAGGTCTCTAATATTAGCTCCTTTTCTAGCCCAAAATTCCAGCTGCCGGCATTCTCCCTCTTCATGTAAACCTTGAAAAAGAAGAGAGAAAAGGCATAAGTATTGTACCATAATGTGTAATAACAGCCCATAATGCAATAAATATCAATATAAAAGCATGATGAAAAATGGACATATCAATCATGGTGAGATTCGAGATGAAAGTTTGAGCGCATGTGTACACATGCTCCCAGCGGCTACAAGCAAGTGCACATGTCGTGAACCTTCATGGGGGTGTCCATTTTGCGAAGGTGCATGCATATGCCACATCAAAGGTGTGCATTGGGTATTAAAAACATCACACAACACCTCTATACATATGTTAGGAAAACATGTAGGTGATGGTTGTCCTTGGACATCGGCTCCCTCACATAGTTATCAGCGTCGCTCCCATTTGTGGCCTCGTGTGTGGTCCATCACTTTGACCACAATGAGAGAGGTTAATTACCATGGATTATTTTTGGTTTGTGTTTGCGGTGTGTAGGTCATGGTGTGAGATTACGCGCATGGTATAATTTGAGCACATGGTGTATGGATGAATGCCTCCCACTGGCTCGAAATGGGGCGGGGAGGGTGGCATACATATACTACGTGTCGTGAACCTTGCTCCATGTGGGGACTTTGCGATTAGCAAGGAAGGTTCCACATCAAAGTTTTTCTATTGGGTATTTAAACATCATAACATTTCCACACACATGTTTGATCCACACTTAGACGGTGGTTGTCCTCGGACACTCCTTCATGAGGTTGTTAATGGGAAGCCCATTCATGGGTCCACGTGGATGTCCATCACGTTCACTGACAACGAGAGAGAGGTTACAAAGTGGATTCTTCTTGGCCTGTGTTATGGTATATATATTATAGGTCAATGAGTTTCCTTATCAAAGTCTGAGTGCACGCCTACGTATGCGTGAATTGTTCCCATCGGTGCTCGACAGACTAGCTATATGCGCCATGAACCCTCGCTCTAGGGGACTTTCAGTTCCAAAATAATGTGCCACATCAAAGTTGTGTATCAGGTATATTAATTAATTCAAATGCAATACAACACTTCCATACATCTATTTGTGCCACATGCGGGTGATGGCTGTCTTCGGACACTCCATCGCTTGCTTATCGGCGCACGCCCATTCATGGCCCTAGGTTGACATCCATCACTTCGACTGACAACGAGAGAGGTTTGATCAAGAAGGTTTATTCTTTGGTCTGTGTTAGGGTATGTCTTGGTGAGATGCCCTCCAACCGACTCGAAGTGTCTGTGTGTGTGTGTGTCTGTGTGTGAGGGGTGGACTATATATAATGTGTATGCGCTCCATGAACCTCGGTGGGTTCGGGGATGTCCGTGTTGCGAGGTGCATGTGACACTGTCCACCTTTGACCAGAAGTGAGACAGGGGTAGTTTTTGACCATGTTGGATTCATGTAGGTTTCATTTTCAAGTTACGGCAGGGTGAGACGCGAGACCTAGTTGGGGGCATGTATTCGTAGGTAGGATTCCCTACCGCGGACATGAAGTGGTGGCAGACGAGACATGTGCCACATCAAAGCTGAGCACTAGGTACTTATCAAACCACCCTTTGCATGCATATTTTTGTTCCACATGCATGTGTCTTTGTGTTCTTTCCTATTTCCTCCATTTTTTGGTGAAATTATCATATATATTATTATAGGAGTAAATAGTAGAAGATTCAAATGAAACAACCATTTGCGATTGTACATTCAACAGACACCATTCCCTCCGACTACCGGTGTGCCATGGTCGTGCCCTATCACATCAGCACAAGCACACGATTGGGCTCCATGAGACCTCCCTTGCAATCTCAAAAATATCTATCTCCTTGAGCGATTTGAAAAATGGTGGTTCCACGTGTTTTTCCTATTTGAGAGCACACACTTATTATGTTTGGGCAGTGTGCGATGTTTGTTGCTCCCGCACAGGCCACGCCACTTCAATCTGGTAATCTAAATTTTCAGTAGCCCCGAGATCCTGACATTACACTCCCACCTAGTAAAAAATTTAGTAGCCACAGCATTTCCTCAAACACCACCTTCCCCTCCCCTGCACCACAAAACCTTTTCTCAGATTACATCAAAAAAAAGAAGAGGGAAACCTCTGCTCACAACCACACCACTCCTCCATCGGTTGATCCCTAGCTAGCTCGTTGCCGCCGCCGCCGACTCCACCGTCAACCTCGGCCAAACTATAATGACTACCTGGAAGTCCTCATGAAGATCCATCACAAGGGGTTGGACTAGAGTCGTGTGTGCATTCGACAGTAGTGCTCCTCCATTTCGAATGCACGGACAACACGAGTCCTTGTGCCAGCTTGCGAAACACCTACTTTCCCATAGATCCCCATATCCACCCCCACTCCAAAGCGTTGCAAACGGCTACAACATAGAGCTCATTGACAATGATGACTTGATGCGGGCTATGCCACAGGTTAAGAGCCGCACCCCCCTCGGGTTCAACCCCCGTGGATCTCCTCCATGGCCCCGCCACTGTTCCACTCTGCTTTGTTGTTAGGAATTTGCCTTCATCGCCATTGAGACCCTTTTGTCATTTCTGAAGGTCATATTCCATGGCCGTGTCTCGACATAGCCAGCTACCAAGCCATGCCTCATTGTCGACGACAACAATGACAAGGGCGCCCTATCCGTCTCTTCCAATGGGAAATAGCCCATCCACGACATCAGGGAGGGCACCCTGCAGCCATGCTCTTCCAAAGGGAAGGAGCCAAGCCATGTTCATGTCAATTTCATGAATTCCTATTTTTGGTTATCTGAGTGATCATGTACATTGTTTAGCTATTTTTGGTTGTTTGTAGTGAACATATAGACAATTTCAATTGCTAGATTTGGTTGTTCAATCATACAATTGGTTCGTGTTAAAGCTGGTGTAGTTAACATGCCCCTGTTTATTTCAGTTTTCTCACAATGTGATGTTCAACCAATCAATTTGACGTTTAAGCATACGATACGTTCTATGCAGTTTCAACAATACTGATATGAATGACTATTTGTTGTTGTTAAGTCTGTTGTAGTGAGCATATGCCTCCTTTAGAGGTTTTTGGTTGTTTGTGGTAAGCATTTGTCCAGTTTCAATTGCTATGTTTGGTTCTTTGTAGTATGCCTTGTTTATTTAGTTATTCACAATGTGCATTACAATTTGATTAATGCCAGTTCAATGGGCATATTTTTTCTTGTTAAGCCTGGTGTAGGTAATACACCACCTGTTTCTTCACTATGTGATATTCAATTATACAATTTGATGTTTAAGTACAAGCTTTGTACTATGCAATTTCAGTAATACCATTATGAATGACTATATTTGGTTGTTGTTAAGTCTGTCGTAGTAAGCATATGCCTATAATGGTTTTTGGTTCCCATGGATATATTTGTTTCCCATGTTATACTCCCTCTGCCCCATAATATAAGATGTTAATGCATCCAATATATTAGTATATTGGATGTAACTAGATCTTATATAGTGGGACGGAGAGAGTATTGTATGACATCATTGTGCAATTGCAGTTTAGCTTCTAATATTACATGTTGCTTGTAGGTACATGTTTCACTAGTAAAGATCCGCACTTAGACCCTTTTTGCATATGGGGCAATGAGGTATTCATGAACCATCATCGTTTGAGGTAACTAATAAGGATTGTTAGTACAATGGGTCAAAATGTGGCAATTAAAATATGTATTTACAGTTCGTCCAAGATAACAGTCATCTACACTTCTGCATTATATTAACTCAGAACTGTGTAGCCTTTTTACTGCACATAATGATTTGTTAGATGACTATCTCCGTATCTTTTTCCTTTGTATTGGTTCCCAATGCAGTTTACTCAAGATTGATACGTCTCCAACGTATCTATAATTTATGAAGTATTCATGCCATATTTAAAACAATTTTATATGGTTTTGATATGATTTGTATGGAACTAACCCGGACTGATGGTGTTTTGAGCAGAACTATTGTGGTGGTGTTTTTTGTGTAGAAATAAAAGTTCTCCAAATGCAACGAAACTTTTTGATGATTTTTTTGGAACAAAAGAGGCACTAGAATCTTCATGGGAGGTCCAGAAGAGCCATGAGGTGGGCACAACCCACCAGGCCGCACCAGCCCCCTCTGGCTCGCCCTGGTGTCTTGTGGTCCATTCGTGGCCCATCTTCGCGTGAAACTGATGCCTAAAAATCCTATATATTCATAAACCCCCAGAATTAACCCTAGATTCGAAGTTCTACTACCGCAAGCCTATGTAGCCATGAAAAACCAATCTAGACCCCGTTCCGGCACCTTGCCGGAGGGGGAAATCATCATTGAGGCCATCTTCATCATCACTATGGTCTCCATGATGAGAAGGGAGTAGTCCACCCTCGGGGCTGACGGTTTGTACCAGTAGCTATTTGTTTAATCTCTCTCTCTCTCTCGTGTTCTTGAGATGGCATGATCTTGATGTATCAGGGCTTTGTTAATATAGTTGGATCATATGGTGTTTTCCCCTCTCTATCTTGTTGTGATGAATTGAGTTTTCCCTTTGAGATTTCGTTATTACTAGATTGAATACTTTTATGTATTTGAGAACACTTGATGTATGTATTGCATGCGGATACCCGTGGTGACATTAGGGTATTCAAGTGATTCACTTGATATATGTATTGCACCAACTTGCGGATTCCGGTGACCTTGGGGATCTATGCATAAGGGTTTATTGCACGTTTTCATACCACCTTCCCCGATAGAAATCTTGGGGCACTGTTTGAGGTTCTTTGTGTTGGATTGAGTATATGAATATGAAATTGTTTGATGTGTATCGTATAATTAACTCATGGATACTTGTGGTGACATTGGAGTATCTAGGTGACATTAGAGTTCGTTGATGTGTATCATATGGTGTTATTTTAGTACGAACTCTTAGATAGATTGATCGAAAAGGATAACTTGGTGTTATTTTAGTATGAACTCTTGGATAGATCAATCGGAAAGGATAACTTTAAGGTGGTTTCGTACCCTACAAACAATTTCTTCTTATGCTCTCCGCTAGATAGGAACTTTGGAGTGATTCTTCGTTGCACGTTGAGGGATGGTTATGTGATCCAATTATATTAGCATTGTTGAGAGGTTGCACTAGCAAAAGTATGGACCCTGGGCCTTATTTCCAAGCATTTATACATCATTTTGCTTGTTGTTTTACACTTGCTACCTTGTTGTTTTTATATTTTCAGATTACAAAAACCTATATCTATCATCCATATTGCACTTGTATCACCATCTCTTCACCGAACTAGTGCACCTATACAATTTGCCATTGTATTGTCTGTGTTGGGGACACAAGAGATTTCTTGTATTTGATTGCAGGGTTGTTTGAGAGAGACCATATTTAGCCTATGCCTCCCACTGATTGATAAACCTTAGGTCATCTACTTGAGGGAAATTTTCTACTATCCTACAAAACTCTGCGCTTCGAGGCCCAACACGAGTCTACAAGAACAAGTTGTGTAGTAGACATCAAGCTCTTTTTGGCACCATTGCTGGGGAGGTGAGTGATTGAAGGTATATCTTTAGATCTTGTAATTAAATCTTTTAGTTTCGTGTTTTTCACTAGTTTGGTTTTTATAAAAGAAAACTATAGAAAATGGAATTTAGGTTGCATCATTTGTATCGTCTTTATAATGTCTTTCATCAAAATAAGGATTCAGAAAATTATGCTTAATTGGTAGAGGAAGAAATTATGAAAATACTCAATGATAATTCCTTGAATGATGAGCATGATTGCAATGTTTCTACTATGCAATCTCTTAATATCCATGATGCTGATGATATGCAAAGCCACAAGCTTGGGATGCTATGTTTGATGAAGATGATATTTTTAGTCCCCCAAGTTTTGATGAGCAAATTTATTATTATTATGGCATGCCTCCTATCTATGATGATTATGTTGATATCAAGTATTCTATAAAGAGTCATAGTATCCATGAAACTTGTCATCATGATTTTAATATTTTATGTGGTTATGTCAATCATGTATCTCATGATATTTATTTTGTTGAGTTTAATCCCACTACCATGAATGAGAAGAAATATGCTTATGTGGAGAGTAATAAATATTCTATGCTTGTGCATCATGAAAAGAATGATTTATGTGATAGTTATATTGTGAAATTCCTTCATGATGCTATTGAAAATTATTATGAGGGAGGAACATATGCTTGTAGGAATTGCAATAATATCAAGTTTCCTCTCTATGTGTTCAAAGTTTTGAAATTATGCTTGTTTTGCCTTCCTATGCTAGTTGATTCTTGCTCCCATAAATTGTTTTCTCACAAAATCCCTATGCATAGGAAGTGGGTCTTAAATGTGCCTGTAATGAGATTCATGATGCTCTCTTGCATGTTTCAATTACTACTTTTCATGTGAGCATAATTGAAATCATCATGCCTAGCTAAAAGGCTTTAAAGAAAAGCGCTTGTTGGGAGACAACCCAACACTTTTTCTTTCTGATTTTGTGTGTTCGCATGATTAAGCTATTGTATTAATCATGTTTTGTGTATTTTATTTCAATAAAGTGCCAAGTAAAGCCTTTGGGATGACTCACAAGATGAGTAGAATTGATGCTGAACCAAAACAGAAACTTTTGACTCCAGTAACGGATTTTTTTTACTGGACTATGATCATAATTTTTTACACGGTCTTTATATAAAAATTCTTCAGGTTTTCCTAATTTTTCAGAATTTTTAGAGACAGGGAAGTATGGTTATACTACAGATCTTCATAGACTGTTATGTCTTTGACAGATTCTGTTTTGCATGCATAGTTTTAGTGTTCCCATAGCTTATATTAAGTGATATAATTTTTGTGAATGGTAGAATACAATATGTACTATGTGATAACACTTATGAATCTTGTCTTGACAGTACCCAAGTGAATGATCTATATTTACTATACTAACTCATCACATGAAGTCCCGTTAAGTTTTGTGTGATCGAAGTTTTCATGTTCTGGGTGAGATACCAATATAAGAAGAATAAGGAGTGGTAAGAATGCCAAGAATGCCAAAGGTATAGAGAATAGAAACCTCTTTCAATGAAGAATCGACAATAACTCCAACATTGAAAACATCATAGAAGATGCATATGGACTCCGTTTTCGATGAGCTTGAGCTTGTCATGAAGTTGACCATAAGCTCAAGAAACCTCAAAGAGAAAACCCAACCAAGAACCAAGAAAGATGATGATGCCAAGAATGCAATGGTTTGAGCTCTCAACAAACGATACGATCAAGCTACTCACTTGAGAGCCCCCTTGACAGTATGGCTACCTATCCTATGAGACCGGTAAAATAGAAGAACCTATCAAGGTCAAACCTTAGCCTTGCGCATAGTCCACTTGAGCTAGATGATGACGATCTTGACTTCCTCAAGATGGACCACCTTTCTTGATTGCATTTTCTTGATGAAGACTAGATGATTTCTCCCCCATACTCCACTATGGGTGAGCTACTCTTCGGCACATCTTCACAAATCCGTTGACACCACAATGGACGGCAAGCTTCAAGCCTGATCTCTCCGTGATGCTTCACTTGAACTTGCACACCGCAACCTTGATAACGATCACCACTTGATGTCTTCTTCCATGGGTTGTATGCGTCTTCCTCTTGACGCAATCCATGGAAATATGCCTAACCCCACAAAGAACTCTCACAAGGAACATGGGTTAGTACACAAAGTGTAATGGACAATGCTTACCATACCATGGGATCACTTGATCCCTCTCGATACATCTTGTACGCTTTGTGTGTTGATCACTTGATCCACTCTTTGAATTAGTATTGATCAACCTTGTATCTTATCTTCTCTCTTAATAAAGATGATGTCTTGAAGGTAATCATGAATGCTCACACAATCTCCTTCTTCAAGACATGCTTGCAATACGCTCAACTCTCACATGACCAATCTTTGGATAAACCTTGAATACCACCTTGAACATCATATAAACTCCTTGAAACCCAACATATGGACTTCAAGAAGTGCCTATGGACAAATCCTTCGAATATAACTCAAGGAAACCATTAGTCCGTAGGAGTGTCATCAATTACCCAAAACCACACATGGAGAAATGTGCTCTTACACACTGGATGAGGTGTATCCTCGATCAAGACTTCACTCTTGCAAACAATATGTGCAAGAAGCAAGAGATCATATTGATCAAAGATATGATGCATATACTTACCTTGAGTTCTTGAGCATTTTAGTAGTAGAGACACACTTGAGAAAACAATGTTAGGAAACACAAGAGTATTCTACTAAACAAAAGCAATAGAACTCAAAGGATACCAAGATATGGAGAACATATAAAATATGATAATACTTAAGATTGATATGTCTCCTCCTTTAGCATTAATCTATTATATCTTTTCTCCCCTTAGATATGAAAATGGTAGTTCATCCTCTCCTCCTGAATCTCAGCATGTAGATATTGGGATTGGATAGGGTGAGAAAAGGAATCCTTTGTTCACTTTAGACTTTTCTCCAAAATATAGTTTTCTCCCCCTACATTGGTATTCTCCCCTTGTTTATATGAGTGTGAACTTTTGATATACTCCTCTCCCCCTAAATCATATCTCCCCCTTTGTATAAGCATGTAATTCTCCCTTTAGCATGAAGCTTTGATATTCTTCCCCTTTGGCATAAATTACCAAAAAGGTTAAACTTAGGAGTAGTGACACGGATCATTGACAAGGAAGGGATCCTCTAGAACAAGGGTCATTGAAAGTAGGGTTCATAGAAAATAACTAAGGGAATCATTGAATTTAGCTTCTATCCCTTTTGCAAATTTTAGTCTTCTTCTCCTTGGAGCTAGGGATCCTTGAATAAAGAATTTATCCCTAGAAGTGTTGTTTGTTCTTCTCCCCCTATTTTTTTAATAATAAAGGGGTCATCGAAGGAACAAGAACATCACAAGTACAGATACCAAAAAAAATTAGAAACACAGATTTATAAAAGAAAGAAAATCGGTGACTCTGGGATAAATAAATCGATGGTACCGAGATTTTGTAGTGCAGCTCATCTGCAAATTCGGTAGAACCGAGTTATTTATATCGGTGGCTCCGAATGAGAGACCAAGTTTCTGTTTTCACAGAGACAAAAGAAATAGTTTCAAAAAGAAATAGTGCGGAATTTTTACAAAGGACATCAATTAGATAAGATTTGAGTGGTTACGAGAGATCGTGCAAATAGAGAGCAAACCACACAAGATTCTTAACTAGATGATGGGCGGTGACTTTGACTTAGGAGCCAAGCAAGAATACTTGATCATAGGTCATACTCTACGTTAAGCTTAAAATGGGGTTACCATTTTTCGATTAAGCATTTTAATGTCTACATATCACTTGAGTTGCTTTAGCCCATGACTTGGAGTAAAGCCTTTTCAAGGATATGAGTACATATCTTTGAGTGATGTTGATGACATTGCTCGTAGGTGAACTTGTTGAGGATGCTCGAGGTTGATGAAGATCATCTTGAATTGGGAGCAATCCTTCTCGTTCTAGTACACTAGTCACCTACAAAGGTTAGTCATGCAAGGAAGAACAATGGATATATCCAATTGACATGATATCATTTAAAATTTTGCAACTAAGTACAAGTGTATGTCAAGGATATGTTTTTGTTGTCTTCTTCCTTCCATCATCAAGAGGAGTTGTGGATACTTAGTAATGACAAGATTGCTTATGATTAGAGTTGATGGCAATCTTGTGGAATGAAGTTCTTCCAAGTACCTACAAAAGGTTAGATGCAATACAAGGGAGCATAGAATTCCATGGCATATGATAACGAGTTACGGGAACATGGAAATAACAAGAAAGCTCATGCCCTTGATTGCAACCGAGTGAGTCTAGCTCAAGTTTGAAGCATCAATGATGTTCAACTCACTCCTCAAATGACAAAATGTTTTCTCATGAAGTGGCTTAGTAAAGATGTCAGCCAATTTCTTGTTAGTGCGAGCATGCTTAAGATTGATATCTCCTTTGGCAACATGACCAGGAATGAAATGATGTCGAACTTGAATATGCTTAGTTCGAGAATGTTGCACAGGATTATGTCCAATTTTAATATAGATTTCATTGTCACAAAGTAATGGAACATTTTTAACATAAATTCCATAATCCTTAAGCGTTTGTGTCATCCATAGTAATTGCGCACAACAAGATCCAGCAGCAATATACTCAGCTTCGGCAATAGATAGAGATACTGAGTGTTGTTTCTTGGAGGACCAAGACACAAGAGATCTACCCAAAAATTCACAAGTACCCGAGGTGGAATTTCTATCAACCTTGTCACCGGCATAGTCCAAATCGGAATAGCCAACAAGATTAAAAGAAGATCCCTTGGGATACCAAATGCCAAAGTTTGGTGTTTGTATCAAGTATCTCACAATACGTTTCACAGCCGAAAGATGACACTCTTTAGGTGCAGCTTGATATCTAGCACACATGCAAACACTAAGCATAATATCTGGACAAGATGCACATAGATATAACAGTGAACCAATCATAGATCAATAAACCTTTTGATCAACCGGTCCATCTTCCCTGGTAAGATCAACATGTCCACTAGCGGGCATGGGAGTTTTCATACCTTCGCACTCCTACATGTTGAACTTCTTGATCAAGTCCTTGGTATACTTAGTTTGAGAGCTGAAAGTTCCTTCTCTTGATTGTTTGATTTGCAAACCAAGAAAGAATTTCAGCTCACACATCATAGACATCTCATACTTCTTGGACATCAACCTTCCAAACCTTTCACTAAATTGAGGGTTAGTGGAACCAAAGATAATATCATCTACATAGATTTGGCACAAAAATAATTCACCATTAACTCTCTTAGTGAACAAGGTTGCATCAATTTTACCAATTTCAAAACCTTTTTCAATGAGAAACTTCGTTAAACATTTATACCAAGCACAAGGGGCTTGCTTAAGACCATAAAGAGCTTTACGAAGCTTGTAAACATGATTAGGTTTCTTAGGATTCACAAAACCAGGTGGTTGCTTAACATAAACCTGTTCTTCAATTTCTCCATTTAAAAATGCACTTTTGATATCCATTTGATAAAGCGTGATATCATGGTGATTAGCATAAGCAAGAAGAGTATGAATAGATTCAAGTCTAGCGAGGGGGCATAAGTCTCACCGTAGTCCATACCTTCGACTTGCGTATATCCTTGGGCTACGAGACAAGCCTTGTTGCGCACGACTTGACCATTTTTGTCTTGTTTGTTTTGAAACATCCATTTGGTTTTGATGATGTTTTGTTCGTCCTCGGGCTTCTCCACGAGTGTCCACACTTTGTTCCTCTCGAAGTTGTGAAGCTCTTCATGCATAGCGTTCACCCAATCTGCGTCTTCAAGAGCCTGTTCTACCTTCAAAGTCTCAATGCTAGATATGAAAGAATAATGCTCACAAAAGTTAGCTAGACGGTTTTTAGAGCGAGTGATTCTCCCTATTTGTATATCACCAAAGATTTGGTTTAGGGGATGGTTCTTGGTCACTTGTGCTAGAACTCGGGTCAGCTTCCGATTGTTGGATGGTGGAGATTCTTCTTCTTCATCATCATCTCCTTCATCTTCGTTTTTGTTGAAGGTGTCGTTCCCTTGAGGTGGTGGTGAAGATGGTTGTGGTGGATCTTCATGATGCACTTCCTCCTTTTCATCATCTCGTTGTGTACCGCTTGTGGATGCCTCCATGTCGTGTTGAGGTTCACCTTGACGTGAAGTAGGGGCTTCCACTTGAGTTGACTAAGTACTTTCCTTCACCTCCATGGGATGAATCTTGTCGATGGGTAGATCTAGAATGGCTTCCGAAGGGTCCTTATCACCTACATCATTTGGCAATTGTTCGACTTGCGAACCATTAGATTCATCAAACTTCACATCTACCATCTCTTCAACTTTTCGAGTGAAGTTGTTGTAGACACGGTAAGTGTGAGAGTTTGATCCGTAACCAAGTAGGAATCCTTCATGAGATTTAGGAGAAAATTTAGTATGATGGTGCTTATCAAGAATGTAGCACTTTGAGCCAAATACCCGAAAGTATCCGACTTGGGGTTTGTTACCGGTGAGTAGCTCGTATGCTGTTTTACCGAGAAGCTTGTGCAAGTAAAGTCGGTTTGTGGCATGACATGTTGTTTCAACGGTTCTGCCCAAAAGTGTCTTGGCGTCTTGTATTTGTCAAGCATCATTGTCACCATCTCAATGAGCGTCCGGTTCTTCCTCTCAGCAACTCCATTTTGTTGAGGTGTGTACGTAGCCGAGAACTCATGTGAGACACCTTCTTCGTCAAGAAAGGTATCCACATGGGTGTTCTTGAACTCCGATCCGTTATTGCTCCGAACCTTCTTGATATTCACTTCAAATTGATTTTGTGATTTGCGAGCGAAGTTCTTGAAGATCTTTTGAACCCGTGACTTATCATCAAGAAAGAATACCCACGTAAATCTGGAAAAATCATCAACTATAACTAGACCATAGGAAATTCCACCGAGACTCTTGTAAGCATTAGGACCAAAAAGATGAAGTAACTCGAGTGGTCTCCTAGTAGTCATGATATTCTTAACGAGATGACTTCCACCTACTTGCTTTCCAGCTTGACAAGTACTACAAAGTCTATCTTTGTCAAAGATAACATCTTTCACCAAGTATATGATGACCTTTAATAAGCTTTTCTAAATTACGCATGCCAACATGTCCTAGTCTTCTATGCCAAAGCCAACCTTTAGAAGATTTTGCAATAAGACAAGTACGAGGTTTGGATCTCTTAGTGAAATCAACAATGTATAGATCACCTCTACGGAAACCGGTAAAGATCATTTTATGATTATCTTGACGAAACACTTGGCAATCTACTTTCGTGAATAACACATTGAAACCGAAGTCGGCAAGTCTAGATACGGAAAGAAGATTGTAGCCAAGAGATTCAACAAGCATAAAATTTTGAATAGAGCTATCATCGGATATGGCCACCTTACCAAGGCCAAGTACCTTACCCTTAGAGTTGTCTCCAAATGTCACGTACCGTCGAGGACCTTGATTAGGCGTGATCTGTTGGAACATGTCTTTATCATCAGTCATATGATCCGTACATCCACTGTCGAGAATCCACTCTTTTCCTCCGGACATGTAATCCTTAAAGTTTGCCATAAGACTCAGATTCTTCATGATCTTCTCATCCTCGATGTTGAACAACTCATCTTCATCATAGTAGCTATGTTCCACATTGTCATCATCAAGTGGGAAATCCTCGTCGTAAAGAACAAGAGATTCGTTAGAATTGTGATCATGACAATGTTCAAGTTTGTGAATGCAAATGGCTTCAAATATAATGTTGTTGATAGTGGTGACATCTCCTTTAGTACGCATAAGATCACGGAGCTCAAATAGGCATATATCAAAGTTTGGATCACTAGGCTTCATTTTGTGAAAATCAATAGTTTTATCAAGATTTCCTAATGAAAGATTTGGATATCGTTTCTCCAAATCAGTCCACAAGGTATAGGCACATGCAAAGTTCTTCAATTGAGAAAGCACGAATCTTGGTAAACCTCTAACAATAAGATTGACAGTTCTTAGGTTACCAAGCATGTTAATTTCCTCATCATGTGTGGGATGCAATTCATAAATAGGGAGCACATAGGGGTTTTCAATATATTTTGTCAAATGGAATTTATCAAATAGATCAATCATGGCATTTTTCCATTGACTATAGTACTCTCCATCGAGAATGGGTACTCTACAACTCAAACTCTCTACTCTAGACACATCAATCTTCCTCCACGGTGATTAAACCGAAGCAATGGAGACCAATGCTTCGGTACCAGTTGTAGGATCGTTAGAAGAGTGTCTAGAGGGGGGTGAATAGACTACTAGTAGGAATTTAAAACCTGACCTTTTCCCAAGTTAATTGGTTGGCAGATTTTAACAGTTTTAGCAAGTCTAGCAAGTCTAATAGCCCTACACATGCATGTCTACAAATATGGCAGCGGAAAGTAAATACATTGCACATGAAGTAAAGAGATGAGATAGGAAGATCAAACACAATAGGAGACACAAGGATTTTTCCCGTGGTTCCAATATGTGGTGCTATCGTACGTCCATGTTCATGGAGTCTTCAACCCGCTGAGGGTAATGGCTGCGAGAGTCCATGGAGGGCTCTACCCACGGAAGTTTCCACGAAGAAGCAACCTTGAATATTCCATGCGGCTTCCGTCCACGAAGGACTAGCCTCACTATGGGTAGATCTTTACAAAGTAGGCGATCTCCTCGCCCTTACAAACTTCTTGGTTCACTCCACAACATGAAGTAGGAGGCTCCCAAGCGACACCTAACCAATCTAGGAGTCACCACCCTCCAAAAGGTAATAGGCTCGGTAATGACGATGAACTCCTTGCTCTTGGGCTTCAAGATGATAGACTCCTCAACACACAATCACTCTCTCACAGATTTGGCTTGGTAGAAGAGATGGGATTGGTGGAAAGCAACTTGGGGAGGCTAGAAATCAAGATCCATATGGCTGGAGTGTAAGATCTTTATCTCAACACAAGGGTAGGTGGTTCTCTCTCAGAAAACGGATAGGATAGGTATGGAATAGTCCTAAGTGCTTCTCTTTCGAGTAGATGGGGGTGAAGGGGTATATATAGGCATCCCCAAAAATCCAACCGTTACACACAAAGTGACCAACTCGGTGACACCGATGTGTTAATCTCGGTGGTACCGAAGTGACCAAAAGGTGGCAACTTTTGAATCTCGGAGGGATCGATATACGAATCTCGGTTGCACCGATAAGGAGACCAATGGTCAGATTTCCAATCTCTGTGACGCCGCCCCAACATTCTTGGTGGGACCGAAAATGTGACTTTGCATAACAGAAAGTTGGCAACCTAAACTCGGTGGCACCGATATGGAATCGGTTGCACCAAAGTGGCTAGCGTTTGGCTGAGTCTGTCTAGGGTTTGGAATCCGTGGCACTGGTATAGGATGTTGGTTGCACCGATTTTGAATGTTTGGCTATAGACTGACTTTGGTGGGAGAGCTTGTGGATGTTTTTGGTGACTATCACTTGTGCATGTATGAGCATTTTGTTCACCAACAAAACCTTACCCCCTTTTAATAGTATTGGCTTTCCTATGGACTCAAAGTGATTTCTCACAAATGTAAAATGTAGAGTCCTCTTGCTTGAAGCTTGGCTAACCTATTTCCTTGCATCTCGGGGTAATTCCACAATCTCCACAATCCTTTTGCCAACCCAACTCTCCATGGACTATTATATTAAATACACTAGATAGAGGTGTTAGTCCAAAAGACAATGTATGTTGTCATGAATTATCAAAACCACCAAGGGAGCATGTTGTGCTTTCACCATGAGGAAATTATCGTATATAATTCTTCCCTTGATGAATGCCGATTGGTTGGCGTTAACAAGTTCTTTCATGACTCGCCTGGCCCGGATTGTGAGCATTTTTGCAAACAATTTTGCAAAGCTGTTTATCAAGCTGATTGGGTCCTCCTCGGCGTCCGCCCTCATAGGGATCAGTGTAATCAGCGCTCTGTTTAGCTTTGCAAAACTAGCTCCGTCACAAACATAGAGCTTCAGCACAATGGCCATGATGTCGTGCTTGATTACGTTCCACTCTTTCTGGTAGAAGGCTCCAATGAACCCATCCGTCCCTGGTGCATGATTAGGTGGAATCTCATTGATAGCCGTCAGGACTTCCTATTCCGTGAATATGACTTCCAGCTCCTGTAGCTCCTTCGGCTCAACTTGCAAGTAATCTAGATCGAGTGTGAAGTCTCTTGCCTGATCGGTTCCCAGTAAGTTTTCATATGATGCTATTAGTGCCTCTTCCTTATGTCCTTGATCCGTGAAGACTTTGTTCCCCACTCTTACTCGTGGAATAAAATTCTTCGCATATCTCCCGTTAGCAAAAGCCTGGAACAGTTTGGTATTCGCATCTCCCTCCTTGATCCACCTCATTCTAGATCTTTGTCTCGCAATAGTTCTTTCTAGTGACGCCAACCCCAGAAGTGCAAATTTGAGCATACGTCTAAGCCACCGTTCTTGATCTATAATTATGTGGTGGTCTTGCGCTTGATCGAGCCCGAAAATCACCAGGGTTGCCACTGCCATGAGAATTTTGATATTCCCCGTCTTTCTCTATCCCCATGCTTGCAGCGCCATCACCGTGTTTCTGAGCAGTGCGTTTAATCGTTTGAAGGTATCTCGGAGGTATCCTCGCAGACCCAAGCTTCCCTCACTGCTTCTTCGAATCCCTCTAGCTTAGTCCAAAAAAGCTCAAACTTGAATCTCTTCTTTGGCATAGACAACGCTCCGGTGTTCAGATGGAGTGGGGCATGATCATAAACCCCGGAGGAGAGCGCCTGCAGCAAGCAGTCAGGGTTCTCGAGTTCCCAATCGACACAGACTAGGACTCTATCTATCTTAGTCATCGTCAGGTTGTCATGTTCGTTTGACCAAGTGAACCTTCTTCCATGCATGTAAACTTCCTTCAATCCGTTGTTGTCCCCAAAACTCCTGGATTTATTCATCATGCCTCTGTTTAGGTTGTTGTTGTTTTTCTCATTCACCCTTAGGATCATGTTGAAGTCGCCTAAAATCATCCAAGGGCCCGGGAAGCTGCCCCTGCTCGCGTTGAGCTCTTCCAGGAAGGTAGTTTTAGCCGCATCTCCTTGTGGTGCATATACTACCGCCAGCCACCAATTTTATCCAGTCTTGACATGCACCATGCTAGTGATGTAGTCTCTTCCCAGCTGGAATTGGTCAATGTCCACCGCGGAAGAATCCCAAGCCATCAAAATACCTCCCCTCGTCTCCATAACAGGCAAGTAAGCAAAACCGTTATAGGATGCCCAAGACATTGCATAATTGCATAGCGATCGATTACATCAAGCTTCTTCTCCTGGAGACATACTACATTAGCTCTAATGGAAGCTGCAAATTCTCTCACATCATATCTCTTAGCCGGGTTATTTAAACCCCTCACGTTCCAACATAGCATCGATGGGTTTGGATCCATGACAATGTTCCTCGAACTCAACTCCCTCTCTAGCGGGAGCTTACTGTGCTTCCACCAACACCACGTCCTTCCTCGCGAGATCTCCTCCGATTGGCATTGCCTTGCCAAACAGCGCCGCTATAACCTTGATGTGTTGTTCATGGAGCGGTGAGTCGAACAGTCCCCTGAGCTCGTCCATGGCCTGATCATCCACCTAAAGGTCCTTGGCCGCAATCCCCAGTGTCCGGAGTATCACATTTTCTGCAGGCGTCGCCTTAGGCACACTAGTCCCTACAGTGCGCTTGGCAGCTCGGGTGGTGCGTCTGGGCGTGTAAGGTTCTTCGTCTGGGCGTAGCACTGAGGCCTGGACTTCTTTCAGCAGCGGTGGGGCGAGCTTCTTCACAATGTTGGAGCAAAACACGTTTAGTTTGGCAAAGGCCACCGCTTCCTACATGGTCATGCCTTGTTGGGTTGATTCTAGTACTACTTGTTGTGTGCAAGCCTCCTCAACAATCCCTCCACTCCCATAAGTAATTAGGTCTGTGCATGCATGGCTTCCGAACAGGTTCTCTTCCGCGTTCTGGGGACAATGTCTTCGCCCGACATGGTCACCATCTGCATGCCATGCAGCGAATCTCCATCCTTCACGTGCGTCGCCGGCACAACTTTCCTATGGTTCCCGGGCAAGGGAGGCCGTGCACTGTCTTCGCGGTGGGCCCCACGCTCCTCTTCAATCTGCTCTTTTGGGAGTTTCCCCTTCAATTTTGTGCTGGCTCCCTCGGGATCCACTCTGATCTCTTGGTTGGCCACATCTTCCACTGGCGAGCCGGTCGGTGTCCTCGTTTCTTTGTTTTGGCTTTGTGTGTCCTCCTCTGTCATGGTCGCCAGGGTAGTATGACCCACCTCCCGCTGCTTTTCAGTGCAGTCTTTCGGGGCCCTCTCTTGGCTGGCTCTAGTTCTCTCATTGGGGCTCGTGGGAATCTCGTCTCCCCTCCCCGCGTGCTCAATCATTGGTACTCTCTCTATATCTTTGGCCACGGTCTTATCCTCAATTGCCGCCTTCCCGGAAGTTTCCGCTGGCCCCTTCTCTTTTTCGCTGATTGGTTGGCTCCCAACCTGCCCATAGTTTTGATTTGAAATCGGGATCACTCCCGTGGTCGCTTTGGGCCCTTCTTTCGTGGTCAGACAGTCAAAGGCAGATACCCTGACAGAAAGTCTGTCCTTGATCTTCATGGCGGGTCGCCCAACCGAGACTGTCGTCCTGGCCTCCATGGGAGGCAGGCACCGATCGACTCCGGCGACCGCCGCCGAGTCCTTCGCAGGTGCCGCCGCTCCCCGCGAATCTCTAACTCCGAACCTCCATGATCTGCGACGTGGTGCAATGCCCGGCGCGCCGCCAACACTGATTCTTCTGTCTGACGGGACTCTGTTCTCTTCGCTTCCCGACGAGATTCCTAAGAATAGTGGCTCATCCCATTGATTGTAATCCATCACCGAATTGATATGGATTAGCACCTTGTATTGTAGTAGTGGCAGCTGCATCAGAGGTGCCACCAATCCCGGTTCAGGAATTGCCAGCCATCATAGGGAAGGGATGGCCTCCGGGTCCGCCGTCCATGCTGTGAGTCTGAACGTAGAAAGATCCCATCGAGAACTTGACTTCGACGCCACCGTGTCCACCAGGCAGGAGGTGCCCAGCAGATCCTCTGCGACTTTGCGTTCCCAAGCATGCGACGAGATTCCTTCCAGTACTAGCGAAACCTTGAAGTGGAGCTCGGAGTGCACTGCTTGTGCCTGGCGATTCCATTGCCTGAAGAAGAGGCGGACTCCTTGGAATTCGATGTATGGTCTCTCTTCCACCAGGTTGCGGTTTTCTTGATGCGCGAACACGACGAGAAAGTCTTCCAGCCGATAGTGGTGCACCGACATCAATTCCGGCGCGACTCCGACCACCGCTTCCAATGCCTGCAGCACGAACTGCGGCCGGATGTCATGGCGTGCGCCCCTCACATAAACCATAGCAAATTGCAGCCTCCTCTCGAGATCTTCAATGGACTAGGTGCGGCGGACGACACAGATTTCCTGCTGCATGATGTCCTCAGGGTCCGCACGCTCCAGCCGCGGAATGCAGAGGCTCGGTCACTCAACCTGCTCCACACGTTGGGGCCGCAGTGGTGGTGGCGGTGGTGGAGCCTTGGGAGGTCCACCGGCATGGCTAGTGCGGGGGTCCGCCTCCCGGCGTGCGACCTTTGTCGCTGTTTGCCTCCTGACAAATTCCTCCGGCGATGGGCTTCTCAGCCTCTTGCAGTCCTTGGATTCGTGGCCCGGCTTCTTGTAGCGGAAACAAACGACCGAATTAGTGCACTCCTGCTTGAAATGGCCTTCTTTGAAGCACTCGTAGCAGAGTCCATCTCTAGCGAGACTTGCCTGTGCTCCCGGGATGAGGGATTTCCTCGAGACCCCCGCGCCCGGAGACCCCGAGATCTGAGCGCCTCCGCCTCAAGCCGGCGCCTCCAGAGCTCCTTCTTTGATAGTCGCGGTTGCTCTCACGCCGCCGTAGTTGCCGTCGGCGCCTCTGCTCTCGGCAGCCCGGACGTCGGCCCCAGCGCCTCCGAGCCCCCGAAGCTGGAAGAGATGCCCAGTCCTGACAACACCGGCCTTTCTTGGGACTGGCGGAAGGTGGAGTTCACGGATTGCGGGCTCCCCGTCATGTTTGCACGGGGAGGTCGAGGCGAAGCAGAGCGGGGGGGGGGGGAAGGGGAGGGGGGAGCGGCCAGGGGGTGGCCACCGCCGGCGGAGTGGCGAGCGGCGGGGGAGGTGAACGCCGCCGTCGGAGTGGCAGGCGACAGGGGAGGTGGGTGCGGAAGGGTTGGTTCGCTAGGGGCCAAGCACCAGTTTAAAGGGGGCTTTTTGATTGGCCTCTTTCTGCGTTCATAGAAACCGTTCAAGTTTGAGACAAGATACCATACAATACACCCTTTATTTCCTTCCTCAGTGATAGTTCTTATGGTGGAGCATTATTTAAGTGCTAGTGCTTTTGGGTCTCTACTTATATGGCATAAACAAGGGAGGCCAGCATTAATAACAACAGTGATTTTCCAGCTATAAACAGATATTCCTAGCAGAGAATTTTTCCTCAGATCAGATAACACAGTGATCAGTACCTCTATCTAACTAAGCCCCATTTTTTTACTTCATAACTGGTCAAGGAAAGTGGTTTTGTACGCTTACTGCGTACTTTTTAGCTGGAAAGACTCGACCCATTCTTTCTCCTCTCTCTCCAATAGTCCAATCTCCATTTGTCCTAACAAAATCTTCTTGCCTCATCCTTCCTTGCTTCGCTCTGCTACCCAATCTGCCCCTTTATCGAGTTCCCAAATCCAATCTCCTCGTTAATTAAGCTCGGCTCTCGGTGCCGGAGACCCGGCAAGGCGGTGCCGTCCACGATGGGATCGAAAGCGGGATGGCTCCCCGTGGCCCTGCTCCTGGCGGCAGTGGCCCTCTCATCCGTCCCGTTGGCGCCGGCCGCCGCGGCCGCCACGGAGTCCGGCGAGGCCGACCACGCTGTTCAGCAGCACAGCGAGCGCATCTCAGGTCCGGCCATATCTCCAAATCTCTTCCTTTTTGATTCTGCCTTCTCAAAAGTTAGATGTTTTCAGAAACTGGGATTTCTTCGCTCCTGTTCCACCTGTTGACACGCTTTAAAGCGCGAGATAGTATGATTGTTAATTTGGTTCTGATCTATGGAGACGATTGGTTCTATGCTGTTTCTTGGAGTTGTGGACTAGGTCATCTTTGAGGGCTGCTGAGTCCAGATTGGTTCTGGTTCAGTTCCTCCGTAGAGTTGATATCCCCCTTTTTTTTCTGCCTTTCGTGTTGGATATTGTTGCAAGATTATGCTTATGCTGCTGTACACAAGTATATTTGGTTGAGATTTTCGTCTAAAAATATATTTGGTTGAGATTGAATGGATCAATTATAATCACAAAGGTTCAGTTTACCATTCTCAAGTACTAGTTTAAATAAACTTGATATAATTTCACAGATTTAGATAGTGATAGCCAATGCTTTGCTGTTGCACAACCTAATTACTTCAAATTTTGTTCAGATAAATCGCTCATCTGTTTGCTAAATTTGCGATTATTTAACTTGTAGGAAGTGCTGGTGATGTGCTAGAAGACAATCCTGTGGGAAAGTTAAAGGTTTTCATATATGACTTGCCAAGAAAGTACAACAAGAAGATGGTCACCAAGGATCCCCGGTGCCTCAATCACATGTTTGCTGCGGAAATATTCATGCATCGTTTCTTGCTCTCAAGTGCTGTGAGGACACTCAAACCCAAAGAGGCTGATTGGTTCTACACACCAGTTTATACAACATGTGACCTAACTCCTGCTGGTCTTCCCTTGCCATTCAAGTCACCACGGGTGATGAGAAGTGCAATTCAGTATATTTCGAATAAATGGCTGTTTTGGAACCGAACTGATGGCGCAGATCACTTCTTTGTTGTCCCACATGATTTTGGAGCTTGCTTTCATTATCAGGTGAGTTCACTGGTCCCTCTGTAAACAAATGAAAGGGTTTCCTTATCCCTGATTTTGTTATTTCTTCTAGTACAATTTGTAACTAAAGGGGGTCAGTAGGTCATACTCCCTCTGTAAACAAATATAAGACGTCTGCAAAGATCTGTAAACCAATGGAAAACTTCCTGTATTTGTTTACATAGGTAGTAATTAGGAATATATCTTCCTTTATTTTACGATTTGGCTCAAGAGTTCTCTGTGTAACAGTTATGCTGGTATTTGCAGGAAGAAAAAGCTATTGAACGTGGCATTCTACCATTGTTGCGACGTGCTACATTGGTGCAAACGTTTGGACAGGAGAATCATGTTTGCCTGAAGGAGGGGTCTATCATCATTCCACCCTTTGCTCCTCCTCAGAAAATGCAGGCTCACCTTATCCCCCCAGACACACCACGATCAATCTTCGTTTACTTTAGGGGTCTGTTCTATGACACTGGAAATGACCCTGAGGGTGGTTACTATGCAAGGTATCAATGCTTCTAAAATTTGACCAATTTGAACTCTTCCTCATGGTTTGGTTCCATTTGTTTACTAACTTCGATGGTTTTGTTGTACAGAGGTGCGCGAGCTTCCCTGTGGGAGAACTTCAAGAACAATCCTCTGTTTGACATTTCCACCGATCACCCTGCCACTTACTACGAAGACATGCAGCGTGCGGTCTTCTGCCTGTGCCCATTGGGCTGGGCACCATGGAGCCCTAGGTTGGTTGAGGCTGTGGTCTTTGGCTGCATTCCAGTCATCATAGCTGATGATATTGTGCTGCCATTTGCTGATGCTATCCCATGGGAAGAAATCGGTATTTTTGTGGAGGAGAAGGATGTCCCAAAGTTGGATACAATCCTAACATCAATGCCCATCGAGGATATTCTAAGAAAGCAAAGATTGCTTGCAAATCCATCAATGAAGCAGGCCATGTTGTTCCCACAGCCAGCCCAACCACGAGATGCATTCCACCAGATCTTGAATGGCCTTGCTCGTAAGCTCCCACACCCTGAGGGTGTATACTTGCCACCCGGCGAGAAGCATCTCAACTGGACTGCCGGACCCGTTGGAGATCTGAAACCTTGGTAGGAAAGAGCTCCATCCTCTTTGCCACATAAACCACATAGAAATAGTTCATACTTCCTTGTATGTGATGTAATAGAAACACAGTGCCGCGGTTGTAAATTACACCAAGGCGTTATCTAACATGATGAGCAATTTCTAAAGTCGGTAATTTAGAAAGAAACGAAATGGTGTTGTTTCATTCAGGTTGGATGGATGGTGACTTTTGTTGGTAAGACTCGTTACAGCTTGCAGAAGAAGAATCGGTGGCAAGATCTGGTACATCACAAGGCTGTAAGTAGCATTAAATACAGCTATGCATTGATGCTGTACCCTGCTGATACAACCATGCTATTTGCAGGCCAGATAACAGATTTATTGGTGTGGTGTGGTGCGGTGCAGCAGCCTCTCCGGTGGTACCATGTTGGCGTTCTGCCTGCTCTGCTCAGTGATCATCATCAGTGGTAAGGTTGAACATCTTGAGCAGGTCAGGGCAGATGGACAGCGGCTTGTCCTTGAGGTAGCCGAGCGGGTTGGCGAGGCGGATGTTGTCGCTGATGCCAACGTTCCTGGTGAGGACAATCTCGGCGCGGTCCCTGAGTGCCTGGATCTCGTTGCAGTTTGGGAGGGGGCTCTGGACAAGAACCATCTCGCAGATATCCTCCGGATGGCTGTCCTTGAGCTCGATTTTGTAAGTGCCAGTCTCGTCGGTCACGCCGTCGATCGCGCGCTCAACTTTGTCAGTGTCGAAACGCCTGCACTCCAGCCTCACCTTGGCACCTGCAGTCCATCAACAGATTAAGCACCTCACATTGGCGTCCTGTTTCAGCTGTTCACAGGTTCAGAGATGTGTAGTAATAGTAGAGGTCAGAGATGCCTTGCGTACCCTTGATGTACTCTGTGACATTTGTCTCGAACCCGGCACGGCACGTGTCGCAGTAGACCCGTCCCTGAACAATGTAGTCGGGGAGGTCGCGGTCATCGGCGACGGCGGTGTCGGCGAGGGCAAAGATGACGACCACGGCGATCACGGAAAGGATGCGGAGCGAGGCCATGGCTGTCGCGCGTTTCCCCTCTACCTCCGGTGGATGTTCTGCCTCGGTGGAGGCTGAATGACCTGGGGGGTGAATGCAGAGAGGAGGGCAAAGAAACTCACCGGTTTTTGCATACCGCCTCCTGCGCTTAAATAACCAAGGTGGCATGAGGGTTTCCATGGTTGCGCATGGATGTAGGAAGGATGGGAGCAGGGCAACCGTCCGTCTACCCAACGGAGGAGGAAACTTGACTCGGGTTTCGTTGACATTTGTGTGGTCCACAAAACTGACAATTTCCCTCCTCTTCCTCTGAAGCGTTTCGTTTGTTACCCTTGTTTTTCGAACAAAGACACATGCACTTGGAGTGCAGAGCCCTGCTGGAAAAGGTTCCTAGGGTGGTGTGGTTAGCTAGAATTAACTTAATTTCATCTAAGTGACATTAGCATGAAATAAAATCCACGTGGATCTTCGCGTAAAATCTAATGACATAGAAGTTACGTTAGACTAAGTGAGAATAAGCAAATGCAAATCCGTTCTATTAAAGGTGTCTGGAAATTGGAAGCGTGAAATACATGTACGCATTGGTTTCCATTTCTCATCCAGGAAAATAAAAGTCGAAACGTTTTTCTGCACTGAAAAATTATTTGATTTTTTTTGAAATAAACCTGAACTTTATTCATTAGAAATAACCAATACATCGTTTGTGAGTAACGTTACAATTTCATCTAATGGATCTTCAAACCATTCAGAAATCTGAGAAAATCTTGCTATTCTAGCGATTATTTGATTGTTTCACTTTGTCTCCTCGTTAGCGCCTTTAGGCCGTGCGTTGCAACGGAAGAAAAAAAACATAATCTTCAATGGTCATGACACATTTAACTGCATCATCGAGATACACTATCACTTTCATTTTGATGAAATCCTGAACAAAATTTTAAAATCCTGAACATTTTTTTAAACTCATGAATATATTTGAAATCATGAATATTTTTTATATTCGTGAACATTTTTACAGATTTTCGAATTTTTTCTAAATCATGAACATATTTTAAATTAGTGAATATTTTTATACTATTTGCAAACAGTTTTTAAAATTCTTAAAAATATATTGAATTGGTGAACATTTCTAGAATCGATGAACATCTTTTCGGAAACTGGTGGAACAATTTTAAAATTCACAGACAGCTTTTTGATTTAACGAGCATTTTTTGAAATGCACGATCATTTTTAAAATCAGTGAACATTTTATGAATCAAAAAAATATTTTGTAAGTCACGAACATTTTTTTAATTTTTAGGGTATTTTTGAATTCATGTTTTTTTTGAATTGGCGGAATTTTGTTCAATTTATTAACATTTTTTAATATACGAAAGTTCTTACAAAACCATGATTTGTTTTGTATTTTCCAAACTCTTATTTTCAAAATTTCTTCTTTTAATATGTGAACATTTTTAAAAACCACGAACATTTTTTGTATCCTCAAACATTTAGAATTATTAAACATTTTATTTTAGAATTTTCATTTTTTTAATTTTTCAGAATGTTTTTGAAGTCCCAAATTATATAAATTAGAAAAAAATGGAAAAAATAAAAAATGAAATTTAAAAAACAAGCGCATTGTGTCTTCTCCTAGTGTGGAGAGCGCAATATAAGAGGTTCCTACTGCATGGGCCGGTCTAGGCGGGGATTCCCAGTGTGAAACATTTTTTATCACTTATAGGTGCCATCCGTGGGTAATATTTTGCAGTTTTGGGGCAAGTTTGTGTGATGTGCTGCAAGAAGCACTAATGGCTTTATTATTATTAGGTATATATTTTCGGTCTATTAGAAGCGCTCCTCTTTCGTATACGTTTTCACTTCACATCCTATGCATTTTGCCTTGTTCCATATCTTTGCTTCGTCTATAATTTTCCCATCCGGCTTCTCGGTGTGCACCGCGAAGTAAGACAACGGGCCTTTGAAATCCCGCCTCCTGTGATCATGTGTGGGAGAGGGGCTATCATGGTTTTAGGGAGCACTCTCACACGATTGTCGGATCCTTCTCCATCACGCATAAACATGACTTCTCCCCCACCGATGATTACTTCATCACCGTTGCCGATTCATTCGGCGACATGGTGACAGATGCGCCCGACTCTTCTTTTGCCCTATCATATGTGTTCCTCCCCCTTTTGTTAGGGGTCACATCTGATCTACCAACATTAGAACTCGATATGAATACGATATTTTCTCTTTATGTTCTCGATTGCATGACTAGTTTCATCACTTTGTTATTTGATTCGATTATCATCCCTATTTTGATTATCATGTTTTATCTACCGATTTTCTGGATTAATCTTAATAGAAAATTGCTCAAATATTCATCAAACCAAGAACCTGATGCATGTAGGGATTCTCCAATTTCTTATGCTGCGACTCTCAAGCCTCCTATGTTTGAGGGCATGAATTACAATATGTGCCATGCGAGGGCAGTTCTTTGGCTTACCGTCATGAATTGTTTTCACGCTTCCAAGGGCAAGCCAGTGGGGCCCGTTATTCCTGAGCATCAGCAAACTTTTGAGGCTATATACATCTGTTCTAAGTTGTTGTTTTGAGTGTTCTTGTCATCAAGATCGTTGATCCCATCATGACCACTATGGCCGGCAAGGATATGTGGGATGCGCCCGAGGCCAAATTTGTGGCCCTGTATGCAGGTGGCGAATTGTATGTCATGGAAAGAATCATGAATACAAGATGATTGATCACCACTCCATGGTTGAGCATGCTCATGAGTAAAATCACTCGCTAAGTCACTTGAGCACTTTAATTGTGAGTTGCTAGACAAGTTTATTGACGAAGGCATCATGGCCAAGCTTCCTCCTCGATGGATATTTTTGTCACTTTTTTGAAACACAAGATACATGTTTTTTTTGTTGTTAATCTAATTGGCACTTTTGATGTGGAAGAGAAGGCAAGTGCGAAAGACAAACGTTATCGTTGCCATCAGGGGAACTCTATTCTAAACTTGCTACACAAGAAGAATTCTGAATCCCGCACATTCAATAACAAGAACAACTATTGGGGCAAAGGAAATTTGAAGGAATGGACAAGGCCTCAAGTTTGTCAACTTCAAGTAGAGTTAGAAGACCTTTAAGAAGAAATGAAAATGCCATGTCTATGGTAAGAAAAGACATTGGGCTTTCGATGGCGAGAGCTGTTATGACATGTGTCAGCCTGAAAATGACGACAAGACTGTTAATGTTGTTATTGGTGATATTGAGATCAAAATTGTTGGTTATGCTAAATTTTCTACTATTATTTTTGTATGTCATTCTCCTGGTTGGTGGATTGATACATGTGATATAATACATGTGTGAACTGATATCTCAATGTTTTTTATCTGGTGGACTACATCCTTTCTAACACGAAATGGATCAAATGCTTCTACCCATGGTGTTGTAAGATCGATCCGAAGTTTACTTTAGGAAAGACTGTGCAGCTAAAGTGACAAGTCAAAAATCTTAGTCTAATTATGTTAATGATGTACGATGAAGATGGTATCTCCCAAACAACCCGCAATCAAATACAAAGAGTCTCTTGTGTCCCCAACATACCCAATACAATCGTCAGTTGTATAAGTGCACTATTTAGGGGAATAGATTATGATATATATGTGATACAAATGGTAGGAATAGGTTTTATAATATGAACAAATAAAACAACAAGGTAGCATGTAACAAAAAGCGAGGAAAATGGTGTCTGAGTGCTTACAAACAAGGCCTAGGGTTCATACTTTTGCTAGTGCAATATCTCAACATCATTAACATAATTGAATCACATGAAAATCCCTTATAGTTTGACAAAAATCACCCCAGAGTCTCTATTCCTATCACAGAAAGTAGGATGAAATCATGTCGGTAGTAAACTGACGTGGCTTGAGACTGCGTCAGTATTTCCCCAAAGAAGAAGGGATGATGCAGCACATCGACGGTAAGTATTTCCCTCAGTTAAGAAACCAAGATATCAATCCGTAGAGGAAGATCAAGCACCTACGTAAACAACACCTGCACACAAATAACAAATACTTGCAACCCGACGCGTAAGACAGATTGTCAAGCTCTCAACGATAAAAAGATAGACTAGGTAGTGATAGTTTTGGTAAATAGATCTCACAAGAACACAAAATAAAATAAGTAAAGAAAAAGTGCAGCAAGGTATTTTTGTTTTTTTTGGATTAATAGATCTGAAAACAAAAAGGTAAAATAGTAGATCAGAAAGCAATATGTTGGAAAAGTAGACCCGGGGACCGTAGGTTTCACTAGTGGCTTCTCTCATGAGTATAGCGCACGATGGGTAAACAAATTACTGTTGAGAAATTGATAGAAGATCAAATAATCATGACAATATCCAGGCAATGATCATTATATAGGCATCGTGTCCAAGATAAGCAGACCAAAACGATTCTACATCTACTTCTATTACTCCACACATCGACCACTATACAACGTGCATCTAGTTTATTAAGTTCATGGGAAAACAGAGTAATGCAGTAAGAACGGTGACATGATGTAGACAAGATCTATTCATGTAGGAATAGACCCCATCTTATTATCCTTAATGGAAACGATACATGCGTGCCTTGCTACCCCTTCTGTCATTGGGAAAGAACACCGCAAGATCGAACCCATCACAAAGCACCTCTTCCCATGGCAAGAAAAATCGATCTAATTGGCCTAACTAAACCAAAGATTTGAAGAAGAAATACGAGGCTATAAGTAATCATGCAAATAAGAGATCAAAGAAGACTCAAATCATATTCATGGATAGAAACTAATCATGAACTCAAAATTCATCGGATCCCAACAAACACACCACAAAAGTCATTACATCAAATAGATCTCCAAGAGATCATTGTATTGAGAATCATAAAAGAGAGAGAGAGGAATCCATCTAGCTACTGCCTACGGACCCGTAGGTCTATGGTGGACTACTCACGCATCATCGGAGAGGCACCTATGATGAAGATAAACCCCCCTGTGATGGTGTTAGATTGAATCTCAAGGTTTTGGAACTTGAGGCGGCTGGAATTGTGTTTCGTCGACTCCTCTAGGGTTTTCCGAATATTTGAGAATTTATAGAGGCGATAGTCAGTGGAGGGGGCCCCGAGGTGGGCACAACCCACCAGGCCGCGCTAGGGGCCTCTGGCGCGCCTTGGTGGGTGCTCCCCACCTCGGGCCTCCTCTCTGGCACTTGTCTGGCCCATCTGGTGTCTTCTGGTCTGAAAATATTCTCCAAAAAATTTCATGGTATTTGGACTTCATTTGGTACCGATTTTCTGTGAAGTAAAAAAGCAAGCAAAAACAACAACTGGCACTTTGGCACTATGTCAATAAGGTAGTCCCAAAAAATGATATAAAGTTGCTATAAAATGATTTTAAAACATCCAAGATTGATAATATAACAGCATGGAACAAGCAAAAAATATAGATGCGTTGGAGACTTCTCAGCGTCCCCAAGCTTAATTCCTACTCGTCCTCGAGTAGGTAAATGATAAAAAAAGAATTTTTGATGTGGAATGCTGCCTAACATGTTCATGACATAATTTTTTCTTTGTAGCATGGACATTTGTACTTTTAGATGGTTCAAAGCAACAGTCTAGTTTTGACATGAAAACTTTAATACTCAATTATATCAACAAGCAACCATGTCTTTCAAAATATCAACACTAAATCAAGTTATCCCTAGCCCATCATGCTCAATCATTGATCCATTCATGAAACACACTCAAATATTAGCTACACCTAATGCTCAAGTAAGATCATAGTGCCTCCTAGTTGGTGCTTTATAAGAGAAGATGAATACTCAAGTTGAAAATAAAAATTGTGTAAAGTAAGTAGATAGGCCCTTCGCATAGGGAAGTAGGGATTTGTAGAGGTGCCAGAGATCAAGGTTTAAATTGATAGTGAAAAATATTTTGGGTGACATGCCTTTCCTGTCTACGAAAACGACCGAGAGATTTCAATATCTTTCCATGCTAGATATATCATAAGCGGTTCCCAAACAAAAAAATAAAGGTCATTCCTTTTTCCACCATACTTTCACTTTCCATGGCTAGCCGAATCCACGGTTGCCTTCCATATCAACACTTTCCAAGGAATTTATTATTTGACAACATAAAGTAATTTTTTTTATTTCTTTTCATTTCATTTCGGTAATGGACATCCCTATTACCGCCGTACTCTCGTGAAATGACAAGTGAATAAACACTCATCTTGAGAATAACACATGTAGCATGGAAAAATATCGATCACCCCCTACCGTTTCATGAGCGGTACGAGCACACAAAAAGTAAAATTTATTTTGAAAATTAGAGATGGCACATACCAATTTGCTTGGAACAGCATGGAAATGTCGTATATAGGTAGGGTATGGTGGACTCATATGGCAAAACTGGGTTTAAGGATTTTGGATGCACAGGTAGTATTTCTACTTAGTACAAGTGAAGGTTGAGGTCCGTTTTGCATCATGTTTTCCTACTATTATTTATAATATTTTTATGCATAATAATGCTTGGGGGGGGGGTAATTCTAATGCCTTTTATCTCATAATTTGCAAGGTTTACACAAAGAGGGAGAATACCAGCAGCTGGAATTCGGGACCTGAAAAAGCATGTTAGAGACACCTAATCTGCACATCCCCAATAGAGCTAAAATTTTACGGAGAATTTTTGTGGAATAATGAGGAATATTGGACCAAGAAACTACCAAAGGGTACCACCAGGTGAGCACGATACACGAGGGTGCGCCAGGCCCCCCTGGTGCGGCTTGGTGGGACGTGCTCACCTGGCCCACCTCTGGAACCCGTCTTATCGTATAAATTCCCAAAAAGCCTAAAAAATTAAGGAGAAGACTTTTAGGATGAAGCGCCACCATCTTGAGGCAGAACTTGGACAGGAGCACTTCTGCCCTCTGGCGGAACGATTCCGCCGGGGGAACTTCCCTCCCGGAGAGGGAAATCGAAGCCATTGTCATCACCAACAACCCTTTCATCTTGGGGAGGCCATTCTTCATCAGCATCTTAAAGAACATCATCTCCTCTCAAATCCTATTCATCTCTTGTGTTTAATCTTTGTACCAGAACCTTAGATTGGTAGCTGTGGGTGACTACTAGTGTTGATTACGTTGTGTAGTTGATTTCTATATGGTTTATTTGGTGGAAGATTATATGTTCATATCCATTATGCCATTCAATACCCCTCTGATCTTGAGCATGAATATTATTTGTGAGTAGTTACCATTGCTCTTGAGGTCACGGGAGAAGTCATGCTACAAGTAATCATGTGAATTTGATATGTGTTCGATATTTTGATGATATGCATGATTTGATTCCCTTAGTGGTGTCATGTGAACGTCTACTACATGACACTTCACCATCCTTGGGGATAAGATAATGCATTGTGGAATAGTTATTAGATGATGAGTTGCTAGTGACATAAGCTTAAACCCTAGTTTATGTTCTACTTTGTAAGGGGCTGATTTGGGTCCATATGTTCAATGCTATGGTTAGACTTTGTCTTAATACTTTTCTCGTAGTTGTGGACGCTTGCGAGGGGGTTAATCATAAGTAGGTTGTTAGTTCAAGTAAGAACAACACCTTATCACCGACCCACCCACATATCAAATTATCAAAGTAGCGAACACGAATCAAACCGACATGATAAAAATGACTAGATCAAATTCCCGTGTACCCTCAAGAACACTTTACTTATCATAAGAGATAGTTTTGGCCCGTCCTTTGCCACAAAAGGATTGGGATACCTTGATGCACCTTACCAATTGTCACCGTTACTTGCTCGTTACAAATTACCTTGCTATTAAACTACTTGCTACTTAAAACTTCAGTGCTTGCAAAAATTACCTTTATGAAAACCGCTTGTCACTTCCATATGCTCCTCGTTGGGTTCGACACTCTTACTTATCAAAAGGACTACGATTGATCCACTATACTTGTGGGTCATCAAGACTCTTTTCTAGCGCCGTTTCCGGGGAGTGAAGCGCTCTTGAGGGAGAAAGCATCGCTCTAGCTTGGGGGAGGCTTAAGTCAATGTTATATTCATGCCCCAATCATGATATCCCTAGAGAAGTTATTATTCAAAAAAATTATGCTCGGCTTTCTCATAATGATCGATCCATGCTCAATACTTCTTGTGCTGGTTCTTTTATGAAGAAGACTATTGAATTAAAGTGGGATCTCTTGGCAAGAAATAAACACAACTCCGAAGATTGGGAAATCGACGAAAGTAATGAGTTAGGTATTAAGCTTGAATTTGGTTGTGTTAAATCTTTTATGAATACCGATGCTTTTCACAAGTTTAGCACAAAATATGGACTTGACTCAGATATAGTAGCCTCCTTTTGTGAATCATTTGCTTCTCATGTTGACCTCCTTAAGGATAAGTGGTTTAAATATCATTCCCCTATTAAAAAGTAAATTAAATAACCGGTCATAGCTAAAGAAGGAACTATAATTTACAATATTGATCCAGTTGTGCCTACTGCTTATATTGAGAAACCACCTTTTCCTGTTAGGATAAGGGAACATGCTAAGGTATCAACTGTGGTCCGCAAGAGTAATATTAGAGCAACTAAACCCTCTGAACAAATTAAAGTAGAACCTAGTGTTGCTATGATTAAAGATCTCTTGGTTGAAAATATTGATGGGCATGTCATTTACTTTTGTGATGAAGCTGCTAGAATTGCTAAACCCGATGAAAAAGATAAACATAGACCCACAGTTGGCTTGCCTGTTGTCTCTGTTAAAATAGGAGATCATTGTTATCATGGCTTATGTGATTTGGGTGCTAGTGTGACTGCTATTCCTTTTACTTTATATCAAGAAATTATGAAGGAAATAGCACCTGCTGAAATAGAAGATATTGATGTTACTATTAAATCACTAATAGAGACACCATCACACCACTTGGGATTGTTAGAGATGTTGTAGTCTTGTGTGCGAAAGTAAAATATCCTACCGATTTTCTAGTTCTTGGTTCCCCACAAGATGACTTTTGTTCCATTATCTTTGGTAGACCTTTCTTGAACACTGTTAATGCTAAGATAGATTGTCAAGAGGAAACCGTAAGTGTTAAGTTTGGTTATGTGTCTCATGATTTTAATTTTTCCAAGTTTAGTACACAACCTCGTGATAAAGAATTGTCTAGTAAGGATGAAATAATTGGTCTTGATTATATTGCCGTTCCCCCTACTGATCCATTAGAACAATATTTGCTAGACCACGAAATGATATGCACTTGGGTGAAAGAAATGAAATAGATAAAATTTTCTTTGAACAACAACCTCTAGTGAAGAACAATTTGCCTATGGAAACTCTAGGAGGTCCTCCTCCACCTAAAGGTGATCCTGTGTTTGAATTAAAACAATTGTCTGACACTCTGAAGTATGCTTATCTTGATGAGAAAAAGATATATCCTATTATTATTAGTGCTAACCTTCCAGAACATGAAGAAGAAAGATTATTGAAAATTCCGAGGAAGCACCGGGCTTCTATTGGATATACACTTGATGATCTTAAGGGCATTAGTCCCACTCTATGTCAGCACAAGATAAATATGGAACCTGATGCTAAACCTGTTGTTGATTACCAACGACTATTGTATCCCAAGATGAAAGAATTGGTAAGAACTGAAATATTAAAGCTTATGGAAGCAGGTATAATCTATCTGATAGCTGATAGTAGATGGGAGTCCCGTTCATTGTGTCCCTAAGAAAGGAGGTATTACTGTTGTTCCTAATGATGAAAATGAACTTACCCCACAAAGAATTCTTACTGACTATAGAATGGTAATTTATTTTAGAAAACTAAATAATGCTACTAGAAAAGATCATTACCCTCTGCCTTTTATTGATCAAATGCTTCAAAGATTATCCAAGCACACACATTTTTGTTTCGTGGAAGGATATTCTGGTTTCTCTCAAATACCTGTGTCACAATCTGATAAAGACAAAACTACCTTTACTTGTCCTTTTGGAACCTATGCTTGCAGACATATGGCTTTTGGTCTATGCAATGCACCTGCTACCTTTCAAAGATGTATGACTGCTATATTCTCTGATTTTTGTGAAAAATTGTGGATGTTTTCATGGATGATTTTTTCGTTTATGGAGCTTCTTTTGATGATTGCTTAAGCAACCTTGATCGAGTTTTGCAGAGATGTGAACAAACTAATCTTGTCTTGAATTGGGAGAAATGCCACTTTATGGTTAATGAAGGTATTGTCTTGGGGCATAAAATTTCCGAGCGAGGTATTGAGGTGGATCAAGCTAAAGTTGATGCAATTAAGAAAATGCCATGCCCTAAAGATATCAAAGGTATTCGAAGTGTCCTTGGTCATGCTGGTTTCTATAGGAGGTTTACTAAAGACTTCTAAAAAAATCTAGGCCTATTACTAATCTTTTACAAAAGGATATTCCCTTTGTTTTCGATGATGTTTGTGTGGAAGCCTTTGAAACACTTAACAAAGCCTTGACCACTGCACCTATTGTTCAACCACCTGATTGGAACTTGCCTTTTGAAATTATGTGTGATGCTAGTGATTATGCTGTTGGGGCTGTTCTAGGACAAAGAGTTGATAAGAAATTAAATGTTATCCATTATGCTAGCAAAACTCTAGACAGTGCCCAAAGAAATTATGCCGCTACTGAAAAATATTTTTTAGCAATTGTGTTTGCTTATGATAAATTTAGATCTTACATTGTTGATTCCAAAGTTATTGTTCACACTGATCATGCTGCTATGAAATATCAATGGAAAAGAAAGATGTTGAAGCTAGACTCATTAGGTGGGTTCTCTTACTTCAAGAATTTGATTTACATATTACTAATAGGAAAGGAGCTGAGAACACCGTAGCTGATAACTTGTCTAGGCTAGAAAATATTCTTGATGGCCCACTACCTATTGATGATAGTTTTCCTCATGAACAATGAGCTGCGATATATGTTTATCAAAGCACTCCATGGTATGCTGATTATGCTAATTACATTGTTGCTAAATATATACCACCTTGCTTCACATACCAACAAAATAAAAAAATTCTTTTGTGATTTAAGACATTACTTTTGGGATGACCCACATCTTTATAAAGGAGTAGATGGTATTATTAGACGTTGTGTACCTGAGCATGAACAGGAACAAATCCTATGGAAATGTCATTCTGAAGCTTATGGAGGACATCATGCGGGAGATAGAACTGCTCATAATGTACCGCAATCTGGTTTTTATTGGCCTACTCTCTTGAAGGATGCCCATAAGTTTTTATTGTCCTGTGATGAATGTCAAAGAACTGGTAATATTGGTAAGCATCGGGAAATGTCTATGAATTATTCACTTGTTGTTGAACCATTTGATGTGTGGGGTTTTGAATATATGGGACCTTTTCCATCCTCTAATGGGTATACTCATATTTTGGTTGCTCTTGATTATGTCACTCAATGGGTAGAAGCTATTCCAACTAGTAGTGCTGATCATAACACTTCCATTAAAATGCTTAAAGAAGTTATTTTCCTGAGGTTTGGAGTCCCTAGATATCTAATGACTCACGGTGGTTCATATTTTATCCATGATGCTTTCCGTAAAATGCTTGCTAAATATGATGTTAACCATAGAATTGCATCACCCTATCATCCTCGATCTAGTGGTCAGGGTGAACTTAGCAATAGAGAAATAAAATTAATATTACAAAAGAATGTCAATAGGTCTCGAGAGAATTGGTATAAGAGAAAGATGATGCACTTTGGGCTTATAATACAACTTATAAAAATCCAGTGGGAATGTCTCCATACAAAATGGTATATGGGAAAGCTTGTCATTTGCCTCTAGAGTTAGAACATAAAGCATTTTGGGCAATTAAAGAACTCAATTATGACTTCAAACTTGCTGGAGAAAAGAGGTTATTTGCTATTAGCTCATTAGATGAATGGAGAACCCAAGCTTATGAAAATGCCAAGTTATTTAAAGAAAACGTTAAAAGATGGCATGACAAAAGAATGCAAAAGAAATAATTCAAAGTTGGAGAATATGTTCTTTTGTAGAATTTTTGTTTCATATTTTTTGTAGGAAAACTTCTCTCCAAATCGGAAGGACCATATGTTATTGAAGAAGTTTATCTATCTGGAGCTATCAAGTTTAATAATGCCGAAGGAACTAACTCGAAGGTGGTCAATGTACAAAGGATTAAACACTATATCTCAGGTACGCCTATTAATGTTGAAAGCAATGCCATCCAAACCATGACACTGGAGGAACACATAAGATAAACCTTCAGGAACACTCCAGAATCGTGAAATCAAGGGGTACGTGATACGATAAGTAAACGGACTCCGAAAAATCCGCAATTTTTTTCAATTTTTTCAGCTTAGGTAGCTCGAACATAGGTTCTCTGACAGGTAAGCTTCGGGAGGTAGTTGATACAGCGGTGAGGAGAAACGTTGATATCCTTTGTGTCCAAGAGATCAAATGGAGGGGACAGAAGGCGAAGGAGGTGGAGGGCACCGACTTCAAGCTGTGGTACACGGGGGCGGTGGCAAACAGAAATGGAGTAGGCATCTTGATCAGCAAGAGCCTCAAGGATGGAGTGGTAGACGTCAAGAGACGTGGGGACCGGATTATCCTGGTCAAGCCAGTAGTTGGGGACTTAGTTCTCAACGTTATCAGCGCGTATGTGCCGCAAGTAGGCCTCAGTGAGAACACCAAGAAGGAGTTCTGGGAAGGCCTGGAGGACATGGTTAGGAGTGTACCGATTGGCGAGAGGCTCTTCATAGGAGGAGACCTCAATGGCCACGTGGGCACATCTAACACAGGTTTTGAAAGGGTGCATGGGGGATTTGGCTATGGCATCAGGAACCAAGAAGGAGAAGATATCTTAAGCTTGCGCTAGCCTATGCCATGTTTGTAGCTAACACCCTCTTTAAGAAGAGAGAATCACATCTAGTGACTTACAATAGTGGGCAATGCTCTAGCCATATTGATTTCATCCTCTCAAGAAGAGAAGACAGGCGTGCACGCCTAGACTATAAGGTGATACCTGGAGAGAGTGTTGTCCCTCAGCATAAGCTGGTGGTTGCTGACCTCCGCTTTCGGATCGTGTCCAGTGCGACAAGCATGTCAAAGTCGCTAGAACGAAGTGGTGGAAGCTCAAGGGGGGGGGGTGTTGTTGGAAATATGCCCTAGAGGCAATAATAAATTGGTTATTATCATATTTCCTTGTTCATGATAATCGTTTATTATCCACGCTATAATTGTGTTGATCGGAAACTTAGATACATGTGTGGATACATAGACAACACTATGTCCCTAGTATGCCTCTAATAGACTAGCTCGTTGATCAAAGATGGCTATGGTTTCCTAGTCATGGACATGAGATGTCATTTTATAACGGGATCACGTCATTAGGAGAATGATGTGATGGACAAGACCCAAACTACAAACATAGCATATGATCGTGTCAGTTTATTGCTACTGTTTTCTGCATGTCAAGTATTTGTTCCTATGACCATGAGATCATGCAACTCACTGACACTAGAGGAGTGCCTTGTGTGTATCAAACGTCGCAACACAATTGGGTGACTATAAAGGTGCTTTACAGTTATCTCCGAGGGTGTTTGTTGGGTTTGCATGGATCAAGACTGGGATTTTTTACTCCGTGTGACGGAGAGGTATCTCAGGGCCCACTCGGTAATACAACATCACAATAAGCCTTGCAAGAAATGTGACTAAGTGTTAGTCACGGGATCCTGTATTACGGAACGAGAAAGAGACTTGTCGGTAACAAGGTTGAACTAGGTATGGAGATACCGACGATCGAATCTCGGGCAAGTAACATACCGAAGAACAAAGGGAACATCATACGGGATTAACTGAATCCTTGACATAGAGGTTCGACCGATAAAGATCTTCGTAGAATATGTAGGAACCAATATGGGCATCCAGGTCCCGCTATTGGTTATTGACCGTAGAGGTGTCTCGGTCATGTCTACATAGTTCTCGAACCCGCAGGGTCTGCACACTTAAGGTTTGGTGACGTTTCGGTAGTATAGAGTTATGTATGGTGGTGAACGAAGGTTGTTTGGAGCCCCGGAAGAGATTCTATACGTCACGAGGAGCTCCAGAATAGTCTGGAGGTAAAGATTGATATATAGGAAGTCCCGTTTTGGTCGCCGGAAAAGTTTCGGGCTCATCGGTAGTGTATAGGGAGTGCCGGGAGTGTACCGCGGGACCATTGGGAAAGATATTTTGACCCAAGAGGCTACATGGGCTGTGGGAGGAGGTAAACCAGCCCATGGTGGGCTGAACAAAGCCTCCTCTAAGGGCCCATGTGGCTGGAGTGGTTTGAGAAGGAAAAAAAAATCCAAAGGTGGAGAGGTGGAAAGAGTTTCCAAGTGGAAAGGAGGAATCCTACTCCTAATAGGATTGGAGTAGGACTCCTCCACCTCCAATTTCGACCAAACCTTGAGGGTTTGAGGCTGCCTCCTCCCCTCCCTCCCTCCTATATATACTAGAGGATTTAGAGGAAAAAGCTAACCCTAATAGCCACATGCTACCTCTCCTCTAGATCGTAGTTTCTCCTCTAGATCGGTTTGCAGCGGTGCTTAGGTGAAGCCCTGCTGGAATTCCGCCACCACCATCGCCGCAATGCCGTCGCGTTGCCGGAGAACTCGTCTACCTCTCCGCTCCCTCTTGCTGGATCAAGAAGGTGGAGATCTTCATCGAGCTGTACATGTGCTGATCGCGGAGGTGTCGTTCGTTCGGCGCTAGATCGGAAGGACCGTGATCAAGATAGCGAGACGGATCATGATGAGATCGCGGGACGGATCGTGATGAGTTCGTGGGATGGATTGTGATTGGATTGCGGGACGGATCGTGATGAGATCGCGGGATGCTCGACGATTTGGATCGCGAAGACGTTCGACTACAACAACCGCGTTTCTTAATGCTTCCCGCTTAGCGATCTACAAGGGTATGTAGATCCACTCTCCCTCTCGTAGATGCTCATCACCATGGATAGATCTTGCTTGTGCATAGGAATTTTTTTGTTTCCCATGCAACGTTCCCCAATAGTGGCATCATGATCTAGGTCTATATGTAGATGAGATCTCGAGTAGAACACAAAGAGTTTGTGGGCGTTGATGCTTAGATTGCTTCCTCCCTTGGTCGTGTTCTGGTTTAGTGGTATTGTGGGATGAAGCGTCCCGGACCAACCTTACTCGTACGCTTACGAGAGACCGGTTCCATCAAATGACGTGTAACCTCATTGCACAAAGATGGCTGGCAGGTGCCTGTTTCTCCTACTTTAGTTGGATCGGATTCGACAAAGGCTTACCTTGAGAAGGTTGAAAAGCAACTTATGTATCACCATTGTGGTTTATGCGTAGGTGAGAATTGTTCTTGCTAGATACCCGTAACAGCCACATAAAACATGCAACAACAATTAGAGGACGTCTAACTTGTTTTTGTAGGGTATGTTGTGATGTGATATGGCCAATTTCATGATGAGATATATGTGATGTATGAGATGATCATGTTTTGTATACAATATCACGACTTGCATGTCGATGATTACGGAAACCGACAGGAGCCATAGGGTTGTCTTTAATTATTGTATGACCTGCGTGTCAATCATTAAGCGCTATGTAATGCTTTACTTCATCGCTAAATGGTAGCAATAGTAGTAGAAGCATGATGAGCGCGACAATACCGATGGTGACACGTTGATGGAGATCATGGTGTCGTGCCGGTGACGATGGAGATCATGTCGGTGCTTTCAAGATGGAGATCAAAAGCACAAGTTCATGGCCATATCATGTCACTTATGATTTGCATGTGATGCTGATCCTTTTATGCACCTTGTTTTGCTTAGGACGACAATAGCATTATAAGGTGATCCCTCACTTAAATTTCAAGATGAATTGTGTTCTCCCCGAGTGTGCACTGTTGCGAAAGTTCGTCGTGTCGAGACACCACGTGATGATTGGGTGTGATAGACTCTACGTTAACATACAACGGGTGCAAGCCAGTGTTGCACATGCAGAACACTCGGGTTAAACGTGACGAGCCTAGCATGTACAGACATGGCCTCGGAACACAAGACCCAAGAGGCTACATGGGCTGTGGGAGGAGGTAAACCAGCCCCTGGTGGGCTCGACGAAGCCTCCTGTAAGGGCCCATGCGGCTGGAGTGGTTTGAGAAGGAAAAAAATCCAAAGGTGCAGAGATGGAAAGAGTCTCCAAGTGGAAAGGAGGAATCCTACTCCTAATAGGATTGGAGTAGGACTCCTCCACCTCCAATTTCGACCAAACCTTGAGGGTTTGAGGCTGCCTCCTCCCCTCCGTCCCTCCTATATATACTAGAGGATTTAGAGGAAAAAGCTAACCCTAATAGCCATATGCTACCTCTCCTCTAGATCGTAGTTTCTCCTCTAGATCGCTTTTCTGCGGTGCTTAGGCAAAGCCCTACTGGAATTCCTCCACCACCATCGCCGCAACGCCGTTGCGTTGCCAGAGAACTCGTCTACCTCTCCGCTCCCTCTTGCTAGATCAAGAAGGCGGAGATCGTCATCGAGCTGTACGTGTGCTGAACGCGGAGGTGCCGTCCATTTGGCGCTAGATCGGAAGGACCCATCAAGATCGCGAGACGGATCGTGATGAGATCGCAGGACGGATCGTGATGAGTTCGTGGGACAGATCATGATTGGATCGCGGGACGGATCGTGATGAGATTGCAGGATGCTTGGCGATTTGGATCGCGAAGACATTCGACTACAACAACCACGTTTCTTAACGCTTCCCGCTTAGCGATCTACAAGGGTATGTAGATCCACTCTCCCTCTCGTAGATGCTCATCACCATGGATAGATCTTGTGTGTGCGTAGGATTTTTTTTCCATGCAACGTTCCCCAACAGTGGCATCATGAGCTAGGCCTATGTGTAGATGAGATCTCGAGTAGAACACAAAGAGTTTGTGGGCGTTGATGCTTAGATTGCTTCCTCCCTTGGTCGTGTTTTGGTTCAGCGATATTATGGGATGAAGCGGCCCGGACTAACCTTACTCATACGCTTACGAGAGACCGGTTCCACCAACTGATGTGTAACCTCATTGCATAAAGATGGCTGGCAGGTGCCTGTTTCTCCTACTTTAGTTGGATCGGATTCGACAAAGGCGGTCTTTGAGAAGGTTGAAAAGCAAGTTATGTATCACCGTTGTGGTTTATGCGTAGGTGAGAATTGTTCTTGCTAGATACCCGTAGCAGCCATGTAAAACATGCAACAACAATTAGAGGACGTCTAACTTGTTTTTGTAGGGTATGTTGTGATTTGATATGGCCAATTACATGATGAGATATATGATGTATGAGATGATCATGTTTTGTATAGAATATCACGACCTGCATGTCGATGAGTACGACAACCGGCAGGAGCCATAGGGTTGGCTTTAATTATTGTATGACCTACGTGTCAATCATTAAGCACTATGTAATGCTTTACTTCATCGCTAAACGGTAGCAATAGTAGTAGAAGCATGATGGGCAAGACAACCCCGATGGTGACACGTTGATGGAGATCAAGATGATGGAGATCATGGTGTCGTGCCGGTGACGATGGAGATCATGTCGGTGCTTTCAAGATGGAGATCAAAAGCACAAGTTCATGGCCATATCATGTCACTTATGATTTGCATGTGATGTTAATCCTTTTATGCACCTTGTTTTGCTTAGAACGACGGTAGAATTATAAGGTGATCCCTCACTTAAATTGCAAGATGAATTGTGTTCTCCCCGAGTGTGCACCGTTGCGAAAGTTTGGCGTGTCGAGACAACACGCGATGATCGGGTGTGATAGACTCTACGTTCACATACAACGGGTGCAAGCCAGTGTTGCACATGCAGAACACTTGGGTTAAACTTGACGAGCCTAGCATGTACATACATGGCCTCGGAACACAAGACCCAAGAGGCTACATGGGCTGTGGGAGGAGGTAAACCAGCCCCTGGTGGGCTGGACAAAGCCTCCTGTAAGGGCCCATGTGGCTGGAGTGGTTTGAGAAGGAAAAAATCCAAAGGCGGAGAGGTGGAAAGAGTTTCCAAGTGGAAAGGAGGAATCCTACTCCTAATAGGATTGGAGTAGGACTCCTCCACCTCAAATTTCGACCAAACCTTGAGGGTTTGAGGCCGCCTCCTCCCCTCCCTCCCTCCTATATATACTAGAGGATTTAGAGGAAAAAGCTAACCCTAATAGCCACGTGCTACCTCTCCTCTAGATCGTAGTTTCTCCTCTAGATCGGTTTTCAGCGGTTCTTAGGCGAAGCCCTGCTGGAATTCCTCGACCACCATCGCTGCAACGCCGTCACGTTGCCGGAGAACTCATCTACCTCTCCACTCCCTCTTGCTGGATCAAGAAGGCGGATCTCGTCATCGAGCTGTACGTGTGCTGAACACAGAGGTGCCATCCGTTCGGCGCTAGATCGGAAGGACCATGATGAAGATCGCGAGACGGATTGTGATGAGATCGTGGGACGGATTGTGATGAGTTCATGGGACGGATCGTGATTGTATCGCGGGACGGATCATGATGAGATCGCAGGATGCTCGACGATTTGGATCGCAAAGATGTTCGACTACAACAACAGTGTTTCTTAACGCTTCCCACTTAGCGATCTACAAGGGTATGTAGATCCACTCTCCCTCTCGTAGATGCTCATCACCATGGATAGATCTTGCGTGTGCGTAGGATTTTTTTGTTTCCCATGCAATGTTCCCCAACAGTGGCATCATGAGCTGGGTCTATGTGTAGATGAGATCTCGAGTAGAACACAAAGAGTTTGTGGGTGTTGATGCTTAGATTGCTTCCTCCCTTGGTCGTGTTTTGGTTCAGCGGTATTGTGGGATGAAGCGGCCCAGACCAACCTTACTCGTACGCTTATGAGACACCGGTTCCATCAACTGACATGTAACCTTGTGGCACAAAGATGGCTGGCAGGTGCTTGTTTCTCCTACTTTAGTTGGATCGGATTCGACAAAGGCGGTCCTTGAGAAGGTTGAAAAGAAATTGATTTATCACCGTTGTGGTTTATGCGTAGGTGAGAATTGTTCTTGCTAGATACCCGTAGCAGCCACGTAAAACATGCAACAACAATTAGAAGACATCTAACTTGTTTTTGCAGGGTATGTTGTGATGTGATATGGCCAATTACATGATGAGATATATGTGATGTATGAGATGATCATGTTTTGTATACAATATCACGACTTGCATGCCGATGAGTACGGCAACCGACAGGAGCCATAGGGTTGTCTTTAATTATTGTATGACCTGCGTGTCAATCATTAAGCGCTATGTAATGCTTTACTTCATCGCTAAATGGTAGCAACAGTAGTACAAGCATGATGGGCGCGACAACCCCGATGGTGACACGTTGATGTAGATCAAGATGATGGAGATCATGGTGTCATGCCGGTGACGATGGAGATCATGTCGGTGCTTTCAAGATGGAGATCAAAAGCACAAGTTCATGGCCATATCATGTCACTTATGATTTGCATGTGATGTTAATCCTTTTATGCACCTTGTTTTGCTTAGGACGACGGTAGCATTATAAGGTGATCCCTCGCTTAAATTTCAGGATGAATTGTGTTCTCCCCAAGTGTGCACCGTTGCAAAAGTTTGTCGTGTCGAGACACCACGTGATGATCGGGTGTAATAGACTCTACGTTCACATACAACGGGTGCAAGCCAGTGTTGCACATGCAGAACACTCGGGTTAAACTTGACGAGCCTAGCATGTATAGACATGGCCTCGGAACACAAGAGACCGAAAGGTCGAACATGAGTCATATAGCAGATATGATCAACATGATGATGTTCACCATTGAAACCACCTCAACTCACGTGATGAACAAACTTGAGTTGGTAAATTTGGATCATGTATCACTCGAATGACCGGAGGGATGTCAATTTGAGTGGGAGTTCTTATGTAATATGATTAATTGAAGTCATTGTCATGAACATAGTTAGTAGTGTCTTTGCAAATTATGTTGTAGATTACTAGCTCACGCTGTAGCTCCCTTGAATTTTATATGTTCCTAGATAAATAGAGTTGAAAGATGATGTTAGCAATATTGCAAACTGGGTCCGTGATCTGAGGATTGTCCTCATTGCTGCACAGAAGGCTTATGTCCTTAAGGCATCGCTCGGTGCGCCACCCCCTCTAGTGTCATCTGTAGATATTGTGAACTTCTGACAGGCATGTTCCGATGACTACTTGATAGTTATGTGCATCATGCATTACGACTTAGAATTGAGGATCCAAAACATTTTGAACGTCACAGAACATATGAGATGTTCTAAGAGCTGAAATTGGGATCTCAAGCTCATGCCCGTGTTGTGAGATATGAGATCTCCAACAAGATTCGTTGCCTGCAAGATTAGGGAGAATAGCTCAATCGTTGAGCATGCGCTCAGATTGTCTGGGTGCTACAATCGCTTGAATCGAGTGGGAGTTGATCTTCCAGATAAGATAGTGATTGATATAGTTCTCTGAGTCACTATCACTAAGTTACTAGAACTTCGTGATGAACTGTAATTATGCCAAGGATCCCTGAGCTATTCGTGATGTTTGACACCGTGAAGGTAGAAATCAAGAAGGAGCATCAAGTGTTGATGGTTAGTAAAACCACTAGTTTCGAGAAGGGCAAGGGCAAGGAGGGAAACTTCATGGATGGCAAGTCAGTTGCTGCTCCAGTGAAGCAACCCAAAGTTGAACCCAAACCCGACACTAAATGCTTCTATTGTGAGGAGAGCGGTCGCTGAAGCGGAACAACCCTAGATACTTGGTATATAAGAAGGTTGGAAACGTCGACAAAAGTATATTTGATATATGTGTTATTTATGTGTACCTTGCTAGTACTCCTAGTAGCACCTGGGTATTGGATACCAGTTCGGTTGCTAAATGTTAGTAACTCGAAGTAAAAGCTATGGAATAAATGGAGACTAGCTAAGTGTGAGGTGACGATGTGTGTTGGAAATGTTTCCAAAGTTGATGTGATCAACATCGCACGCTCTCTCTACCTTCGGGATTAGCGACAAACCTAAATAAATGTAATTTTGTGTTTGTGTTAAGCATGAACATGATAAGTTAGAGAATAATGGTTATTCTGTTTACATGAATAATACCTTCAATGGTCATGCACCTAGTGAGAATGGTTTGTTGAATCTTGATCGTAGTAATACACATGTTCATAACATTGATGCCAAAAGATACAAAGTTAATAATGATAGTACCACATACTTGTGGCACTGCCGCTAAATGTCATATTGGTATAAATCGCATGAAGAAACTCCATGCTGATGGATCTTTGGATTCATTCGATTTTGAATCAGTTGATACATGCGGACCATGCCTCTTGGACAAGATGACTAAAACCCTGTTTTCTGGTACGGGCAATTAACTTATTGGAAATGATACATGTTGATGTATACGGTCCAATGAGTGTTGTAGCGTGCAGTGGATATCGTTATTTTCTTACCTTCACTGATGATTTGAGTATATATGAGTATATTTACTTAATGAAACACAATTCTGAATCGTTTGAAAAGTTCAAGCAAATTCAGAGTGAAGTTTAATATCATCGTGACAAGAAGATAAAAATGTCTACGATATGATCATGGAGATGAATATCTGAGTTACGAGTTTGGCATACAACTTTAGACAATGTGAAAATTGTTTCACAACTCACGCCACCTGGAACACCATAGTGTGATGGTGTGTCCTAAAATCATAGTCATGCTCTATTGGATATGGTGCATGCTATGATGTCTCTTATCATTTTGCTACTATAGTTTTGGGGTTATGCGTCAGAGACAACTACATTCACTTTAAATAGGGCACCATCTAAATCCGTTGAGATGACACCATCTGAACTATGGTTTGATAGAAACCTAAGCTATCATTTCTTATTGTTTGGGGCCGCGATGCTTATATGAAAAAGGTTTTCACCTAATGAGCTCGAACCCAAAGCGGACAAATGCATCTTCATAGAATACCCTAAGAATAGTTGGGTATACCTTCTATCTCAGATCCAAGTGCAAAGTGTTTGTTGCTAAAACGAGTCCTTTCTCGAGAAAAAGTTTCTCTCAAAAGAATTGAGTAGGAGGAAGATTGAACTTGATGAGGTTGTTGAACCTTTGTTTCAACTAGAGAGTAGCGCAGCGCATAAAGATGTTTCTGTGTAACCTACGTCAGTTGAAGAGGAAGTAAATGATGATGATCATGAAGCTTCCGATCAAGTTACTATCGAACCTCGTAGGTCGACAAGGATGCGTACTGCTCCTGAGTGGTATGACAACCCTGTCTTGGAGGTCATGTTGTTGGACAACGATGAACCTACGAGATATGGAGAAGCGAAGATGGGCCCGGATTCCGACAAATGGTTACAGGCCATGAAATCCGAGATAGGATCCATGTATGAAAACCAAGTATAGACTTTGGTAGACTTGCTCGTTGGACGACAGGTCGTCGAGTACAAATGGACCTTTGAGATGAAGACAGACGCTGATGGTAAATGTCACCATTTATAAAGCTCGACTTGTCACAAAGAAGTTTCTGACAAGTTCAAAGAGTTGACTGCGATGAGACTTTCTCACTCGTAGTGATGCTAAGTCTGTTGGAATTATGTTAGCAGTTGCTGCATTTTTCAATTATGAAATTTGGCAGATGGATGACAAAACATTGTTTCCCTAACAGTTTACTTGAGGAAAGGTTGTATGTGATACAACTAGAAGGTTTTGTGAGTCCTAAGGATGCTAAAAGGTGTACGAGCTCCAACAATCCATCTAAGAGCTGGAGCAAGCATCTCGGAGTTGGAATACACACTTTTATGAGGTGATCAAAGTTTTGTAGTTTATACAAAGTGTACGAGGAACTTGTATTTACAATAAAGTGAGTGGGAGCTATATAGAATTTCTGATAAGTATATGTGGATGACATATTGTTGATCGGAAATGATGTACAATTTTTGGAAAGCATAAAGGGTTGTTTGAAAGGAGTTTTTCAAAGGAAGACCTAGATAAAGCTACCTAATTGTTGAGCATCAATATCTATAGAGATAGATCAAGATGCTTGATGAGACTTTGAATGAGTACATACCTTGACAAGATTTTGAAAGAGTTCAAAGTGGATTAGTCAGAGAGAAGTGTTCTCGCCTGCTTTGTAAGGTGTGAAGTTGAGTGAGACTCAAAGCTCGACCACGGCAGAAGAAAGAGAAAGGACGAATGTCGTCCCCTATGCCTTAGCCATAGGCTCTGTATAGTTTGCCATGCTGTGTACCTCTCCTGTGTGTGCCTTGCCATGAGTCCGTCAAGGGGTACAAGAGTGATCCAGGAGTGGATCACTAGACAACGATCAAGATCATCCCTAGTAACTAAAAGACTAAGGAAATGTTTCTCGATTATGGAGGTAAGAAAGAGTTCGTCGTAAAGAGTTACGTCGATGCAAGCTTTGACACCAATCCGGATGACTCTTAGTAGCAATCCGGATATGTATAGTAGAGCAGCCATTTGGAATAGCTCCAAGTGGAGTGTGGTAGCAGTGTTTATAGTTTGACATAGAGATTTGAAAAGTACACACGGATCTAAATGTCGCAAACCCATTGACTATAAGACCTCTCTCACATGAAAAGCATGATCGAGCCCCATAACTCATTGGGTGTTAGATTCATAACAATGTGGATCACATGGTGATGTGAACTAGATTATTGACTCTAGTGAAAGTGGGAGACTGTTGGAAACATGCCCTAGAGGAAATAATAAATTGGTTATTATCATATTTCCTTGTACATGATAATCGTTTATTATCCATGCTATAATTGTGTTGATTGGAAACTCAGATACATGTGTGGATAGATAGACAACACCATGTCCCTAGTATGCCTCTAATAGACTAGCTCGTTGATCAAAGATGGCTATGGTTTCCTATTCATGGACATGAGATGTAATTTGATAACGGGATCACGCCATTAGGAGAATGATGTGATGGACAAGACCCAAACTACAAACGTAGCATATGATCGTATCAGTTTATTGCTACTGTTTTCTGCCTGTCAAGTATTTGTTCCTATGACCATGAGATCATACAACTCACTAACACCAGAGAAGTACCTTGTGTGTATCAAACGTCGCAACGTAACTGTGTGACTATAAAGGTGCTTTATATTTATCTCCGAGGGTGTTTGTTGGGTTGGCATGGATCAAGACTGGGATTTGTTACTTCGTGTGGCGGAGAGGTATCTCAGGGCCCACTCGGTAATACAACATCACAATAAGCCTTGAAAGCAATGTGCCTAAGTGTTAGTAATGGGATACTGTATTACAGAACGAGTAAAGAGACTTGCCGTAACAAGGTTGAACTAGGTATGGAGATACCGACGATCGAATCTCGGGCAAGTAACATACCGAAGAACAAAGGGAACATCATACGGGATTAACTGAATCCTTGACATAGAGGTTCGACCGATAAAGATCTTCGTAGAATATGTAGGAACCAATATGGGCATCTAGGTTCCGCTATTGGTTATTGACCGTAGAGGTGTCTTGGTCATGTCTACATAGTTCTCGAACCCGCAGGGTCTGCACACTTAAGGTTCGGTGACGTTTCGGTAGTATAGAGTTATGTATGGTGGTGACCGAAGGTTTTTTGGAGTCCCAGATGAGATTCTGGACGTCATGAGGAGCTCCGGAATGGTCTGGAGGGAAATATTGATATATAGGAAGTCCGGTTTTGGTCGCCGGAAAAGTTTCGGGCTCATCGGTAGTGTACCGGGAGTGTATCGGGGGACCATCGGGAGAGGTATTTCGACCCAAGAGGCTACATGGGCTGTGGGAGGAGGTAAACCAGCCCCTGGTGGGCTGGACTAAGCCTCCTCTAAGGGCCCATGCGGCTGGAGTGGTTTGAGAAGGAAAAAATCCAAAGGTGGAGAGGTGGAAAGAGTTTCCAAGTGGAAAGGAGGAATCCTACTCCTAATAGGATTGGAGTAGGACTCCTCCACCTCCAAATTCGGCCAAACCATGAGGGTTTGAGGCTGCCTCCTCCCCTCCCTCCCTCCTATATATACTAGAGGATTTAGAGGAAAAAGCTAACCCTAATAGCCACGTGCTACCTCTCCTCTAGATCGTAGTTTCTCCTCTAGATTGGTTTTCAGCGGTGCTTAGGCGAAGCCCTGCTGGAATTCCTCCACCACCATCACCGCAACGCCGTCATGCTGCCGGAGAACTCGTCTACCTCTTTGCTCCCTCTTGCTGGATCAAGAAGGCGAAGATCATCATCGAGCTGTACGTGTGCTGAACGTGGAGGTGCCGTCCATTCGGTGCTAGATCGGAAGGACCATGATCAAGATCGCGAGACGGATCGTGATGAGATCGCAGGACGGATTGTGATGAGTTCGTGGGACGGATCATGATTGGATCGCGGGACAGATCGTGTGAGATCGTGGAATGCTCGACGATTTGGATCGCGAAGACGTTCGACTACAGCAACCGCGTTTCTTAACGCTTCCCGCTTAGCGATCTACAAGGGTATGTAGATCCACTCTCCCTCTCGTAGATGCTCATCACCATGGATAGATCTTGCGTGTGCGTAGGAATTTTTTTGTTTCCCATGCAATGTTCCCCAACAGGTGTAGCTTAGGCGTTCAAGGAGAGGGTCATTAAGGAGGGCTCTTGGGATGAAGGAGGTGATGTAGACAACATGTGTATGAAGATGGCGACTTGCATTCGTAAGGTGGACTCAAATGAGTTTGGAGTGTCCAAGGGAAGTAGAAGAGAAGCTAAAGATACCTGGTGGTGGAACGATGATGTCCAGAAGGCAATCAAGGAGAAGAAAGATTGTTTCAAATGCCTATATCTGGATAGGAGTGCAGACAACATAGAGAAGTACAAGATGATAAAGAAGGACGCAAAGCGAGCTGTGAGTGAAGTAAGGGATCGGGCGTATGAGGATGTCTACCAACGGTTAGACATGAAGGAAGGCGAAAGGGACATCTATAAGATGGCCAAGATCCGAGAGAGGAAGACGAGGGATGTTGACCAAATCAAATGCATCAAGGACGGAGCAGATCAACTCCTGGTGAAGAACGAGGAGATTAAGCATAGATGGCGGGAGTACTTTGACAAGCTGTTCAATGGGGGAGAGTGAGAGCTCTACCATTGATTTGGACGATTCCTTTGATGATACTAGCAGGCGTTTTGTGCAGCAAATCCAGGAGTAGGAGGTCAAGGAGGCTTTAAAGAGGATGAACGGAGGCAAGGCGACGGGCCTTGATTATATCCCCATTGAGGTCTGGAGAGGACTCGGGGACATAGCGATAGTATGGCGACCCAAACTTTCAACCTCATTTTTCGGGCAAACAAGATGCCAGAAGAATGGAGACAGAGTATATTAGGACCAATCTTCAAGAACAAGGGGGATGTCCAGAGTTGTACTAATTACCGTGGAATTAAACTGATGATCCATACAATGAAGCTATGGGAGAGAGTCATTGAGCACCGCTTAAGAAGAATGAAAAGCATGACCGAAAATCAGTTTGGCTTCATGCCTGGGAGATCGACCATGGAAGCCATCTTCTTGGTGCGACAACTTATGGAGAGATATAGGGAGCAAAAGAAGGACCTGCATATGGTGTTCATTGACTTGGAAAAGGCCTATGATAAGATACCGCAGAATGTTATGTTGTGGGCCTTGGAGAAACACATAGTCCTAGTAAAGTACATTACCCTTATCAAGAACATGTACGATAATGTTGTGACAACTGTTCGAACAAGTGATGGCAACACTGATGACTTCCCAATTAAGATATGACTGCATCAAGGGTCAGCTTTGAGCCCTTATATTTTTTCCATGGTGATGGATGAGGTCACAAGGGATATAAAAGGAGATATCCCATGGTGTATTCTCTTTGCGTATGATGTGGTGCTAGTCGATGAGATTCAGACGGGGGTCAACAGGAAGTTGGAGTTATGGAGGAAAACCTTGGAATCGAAAGGTTTTAGACTTAGTTGGACTAAAACCAAGTACATGAGGTGTGCTTTCAGTACTACTAGGAATGATGATGAGGAGGATGTTAGCCTTGATGGGCAGGTGGTGCTGCAGAAGGACACCTTTCGATATTTGGGGTCAATGTTACAGAAGGATGGGGATATCGATGAAGATGTGAACCATCGAATTAAAGCCAAATGGATGAAGTTGTGCCAAGCTTCTGGCATTCTCTGTGACAAGAGGGTGCCACAAAAGCTAAAAGGCAAGTTCTATAGGACAGCGGTTTGACCCGCAATGTTGTATGACGCTGAGTGTTGGCCGAGAAAAGGTGACATGTGCAATAGTTAGGTGTGACGGAGATGCGCATGTTGAGATGGATGGGTGGACACACAAGGAAGGACCAAATCCGGAATGATGATATACGAGATAGAGTTGGGGTAGAGCCAATTGAACAAAAGCTTGTCCAACATCGTCTGTGATGGTTTGGACATATTCAGCGTAGGACTCTAGATGTCCCAGTGCATAGGGGATGGCTAAAGCATGCTGAAAATATCAAAAGAGGCCAGGGTAGACTGAACTTGACATGGGAAGAGTCCGTAAAGCGAGAGCTGAAGGATTGGAGCATCACCAAAGAACTAGCCATGGAGAGGGGTGTGTGGAAGCTTGCTATCCATGTCCCAGAACCATGAATTGGTCACGAGATCTTATGGGTTTCACCTCTAGCCTACCCCAACTTGTTTGGGACTAAAGGCTTCGTTGTTGTTCCAGAACCATGTGTTGGTCACGAGATCCTTCAAGTAAGTTGTCATCGGTGCATCAAGGCTATCCATGTTCCAGAACCATGAGTTGGTCACGAGATCCTTCAAGTAAGTTGTCATCGGTGCATCAAGGCAATAAAAGTTTCTTCTGAAAGTGCTGAATCAATTAGTGTAAGAGAAATTTGAGCGTTGCATGAACTTGTGATGGAAAAGTAATAAAAGCAATAGACTGCATAATAAAGGTTGCTGTCACAAGGGGCAATACAATGTGACGTTCTTTTGCGCTAAGGGGTTTGGCATACAAATTAAAAAGCGCATGACAACCTATGCTTCCCTTTGCGAAGGGCCTATCGTTTACCTTTATGTATTTACTTTTATGCAAGAGTCATAGTATTCTTCCTATTCCTTTTTATTTTTCTCCTTTGGCAAGCATGATCTGGTGAGGAAAGATCTAGGCACATATATAGTTCGATATGAGTGAGCATGAGTTATTATTTTTGATATCACCCTTGAGGTGAATACGTTGGGAGGCAAAACTATAAGCCCATATCTTTCTATGTGTCCAGTTGAAACGTTTTGCTCATGGGTATGCTGTGAGTGTTACTAATCATAGAAGACTAAATGATGGTTGAGTATGTGGACTTGCCAAAAGGCTCCTACATGAGACCCTTCCTGAAAATATGATGAATTGTAGTTGCAAAGTTGACTAAGAACATAGTTTGTTGGTTTCCAATAAGGTTTATGCTTTATACTTCCAAGTTGTGATGAATTGTTACTTGCTCATAAGAAGTTAGATGATGTTGTTATGAAAGAAAAGTTTTAAGAGAAAGAATTTTATGTTAAAGTTTTTTGCTTCTATTATGATAAGCATGATTCTACTATGTCCGTATTTTGTTTTTATCAACACACCTCTCTCAAACCATGTGGACATATTCTTCGATATCGGCTTTCGCTTGAGGACAAGCGAGGTCTAAGCTTGGGGGAGTTGATACGTCCATGTTGCATCATGTTTTCCTACTGTTATTTATAATGTTTTTATGCATAATAATGCTTTGGGGAGTAATTCTAATGCCTTTTCTCTCATAATTTGCAAGGTTTACACAAAGAGGGAGCATACCGGCAGTTGGAATTCGGGACCTGAAAAAGCATGTCAGAGACACCTATTCTTCACATCCCCAATGGAGCTGAAATTTTATGGAGAATTTTGGTGGAATAAATTAAGAATATTGGACCAGGAAACTACAAAAGGGGGCACCAGGTGAGCACGATACACTAGGGCATGCCAGGCCCCCCTGGCACGGCCTAGTGGGACGTGCTCATCCTGGCCCACCTCCGGAGCCAATCTTCTCGTATAAATTCCCAAAAAACCTAAAAAAAATCAAGGAGAGGACTTTCGTGAAGAAGCTCCACCGTCTCAAGGCGGAAGTTTGGCAGGAGCACTTTTGCCCTCCGTCGGAGCGATTCCGCCGGGGGAACTTCCCTCCTAGAGGGGGAAATCAAAGCCATCGTCATCACCAACAACCCTCTCATCTTGGGGAGGCCATTCTTCATCAACATCTTCAACAACACCATCACCTATCAAACCCTAGTTCATCTCTTGTGTTCAATCTTTGTACCAGAACCTCAGATTGGTACCCACGGGTGACTAGTAGTGTTGATTATCTTGTGTAGTTGATTGCTATATGGTTTCTTTGGTGGAATATTATATGTTCATATCCATTATGCTATTTAATACCCCTCTGACCTTGAGCATGAATATTATTTGTGAGTAGTTACCTTTGTTCTTGAGGTCACGAGAGAAGTCATGTTGCAAGTAATCATGTGAATTTGATATGTGTTTGATATTTTGAAGATATGTATGTTGTGATTCCCTTACTGGTGTCATGTGAGCATCGACTACATGACACTTCACCATTCTTGGGCCTAAGGGAATGTATTGTGGAGTATTTAATAGATGATGGGTTGCTAGAGTGATAGAATCTTAATTCCTAGTTTATGCGCTACCTCGTAAGGGGCTAATTTGGGTCCATATGTTTAATGCTATGGTTAGACTTTGTCTTAATACTTTTCTCGTAGTTGCGGATGCTGGGGAGGGGGTTAATCATAAGTAGGTTGTTAGTTCAAGTAAGAACATCACCTTAGCACCGTTCCACCCACATATCAAATTATCAAAGTAGCAAACACGAATCAAATCAACATGATGAAAGTGACTAGATGAAATTCCCGTGTACCCCGAAGAACACTTTGCTTATCAAAAGAGATAGTTTTGGCCTGTCCTTTTCCACAAAAGGATTGGGATACCTTGCTGCACCTTACCTATTGTCACCATTACTTGCTCATTACAAATCACCATGCTATCAAACTACTTGCTACTTACAATTTTAGTGCTTGCATAAATTACCTTTCTGAAAACCGCTTGTCATTTCCTTCTACTCCTCATTGGGTTCGACACTCTTACTTATCAAAAGGACTGCGATTGATCTCCTATACTTGTGGGTCATCAAGACTCTTTTCTGGCGCCGTTGCCGGGGAGTGAATCGCTCTTGGTAAGTGGAAATCTGTAAGGAAAAACTTATACTACTTGCTGAAATTTACTATCACTTGTTTCTATGGAAAGCAATCCTTTGAGGGTTTGTTCGGGGTATCTTCACCTTAATCGGAACCACAAGTAGTTGCCCATGAACCTACAACACCTACTAAAATTATTGGTTATGAAATTCCTTCGGGTATGTTAGAACAACTGCTAGCTAATCCTTATGTAGGAGATGGGACTGAACATCCTGATATGCACTTAATAAATGTGGATGAAATCTGTGGATTATTTAAGCTTGCAGGTTTATCCGGAGATGAAGTAATAAGAAGGTTTCCCTTTATCTTTGAATGGAAAAGCATTGACATTGTATAGGCTATGTAATGATATTGGATCATGGAATTGGAATCGATTGAAATTGGAATTTCACCAAAAGTTTTATCCTATGCATCTAGTTCATCGTGATCGGAATTATATATATAATTTTTGGCCTCGTGAAGGAGAAAGCATTGCTCTATCTTGGGGGAGGCTTAAGTCAATGTTATATTCATGCCCCAATCATGATATCCCGAGATAAGTTATTATTCAAAAAAATTATGCTCGGCTTTCTCATAATGATCAATCCATGCTTGATACTTCTTGTGCTGGTTCTTTTATGAAGAAGACTATTGAATTCAAGTGGGATCTCTTGGAAAGAATTAAAGAAACTCTAAAGATTGTGAAATTGACGAAGGTAATGACTCATGTATTAAGCTTGAATTTGATTGTGTCAAACCTTTTATGAATATCGATGCTTTTCACAAGTTTAGCACTAAATATGCACTTGACTCAGAGATAGTAGCCTCCTTTTGTGAATCATTTGCTTCTCATGTTGACCTCCCTAAGTATAAGTGGTTTAAATATCATCCCCCTATTAAAAAGTAAATTAAAGAACCGGTCATAGCTAAAAGAAGAAACTATGATTTACAATGTTCATCCAATTGTGCCTACTACTTATATCGAGAAACCACCTTTCCCTATTAGGATAAAGGAACATGCTAAGGTATTAACTGTGGTCTGCAAGAGTAATATTAGAGCACCTAAGCCCTCTAAAAAATTAAAGTAGAACCTAGTGTTGCTATGATTAATGATCTCTTGGTGGAAAATATTTATGGGCATGTCATTTACTTCTGTGATGAAGCTGCTAGAATTTCTAAACCCGATGAAAAAGATAAACATACCTATAGTTGGCTGGCCTATTGTCCCAGTTAAAATAGAAAATCATTTTTATCATGGCTTACGTGATTTGGGTGCTAGTGTGAGTGCTATTCCTTTTACTTTATATCAAGAAATTATGAATGAAATAGCACCTGCTGAAATAGAAGATATTGATGTTACTATTAAATTGCTAATAGAGACACCATCACACCACTTGGGATTGTTAGAGATGTTGAAGTCCTGTGTGGGAAAGTAAAATATCCTACTAATTTTCTACTTATTGGTTCCCCACAAGATGACTTTTGTCCCATTATCTTTGGTAGACTTTTCTTGAACACTGTTAATGCTAAGATAGATTGTCAAAAGGAACCCATCAGTGTTAAGTTTGGTGATGTGTCTCATGGTTTTAATTTTTTCAAGTTTAGTAGACAACCTCGTGATAAAGAATTATCTATTAAGATGAAATAATTTGTCTTGCTTCTATCGCCATTCGTCCTATTGATCCATTAGAACAATATTTGCTAGACCATGAAAATGATATGCACTTGCGTGAAAGAAATGCAAAAGATAAAATTCTCTTTGAACAACAACCTACACTGAAGCAAAATTTTCCTATTGAAACTCTAGGAGGTCCTCCTCCACCTAAAGGTGATCCTGTGTTTGAATTAAAACAATTGTCTAACGCTCTGAAGTATGCTTATCTTGATGAGAAAAAGACATATCATGTTATTATTAGTGCTAACCTTTCAGAACATGAATAAGAAAGATTATTGAAAATTCTGACAAAGCACCGAGTTGCCATTGGATATACTATTGATTATCTTAAGGGCATTAGTCCCACTCTATCTCAGCACAAGATAAATATGAAACCTGATGATAAACCCATTGTTGATCACCAACAATGATTGAATCCCAAGATGAAATAAGTGGTAAGAACTGAAATATTAAAGCTTATGGAAGCAGTTATAATCTATCCCATAGCTGATAGTCGATGGGTAAGTTCCGTTCATTGTGTCCCTAATAAAGGAGGTATTACTGTTGTTCCTAATGATAAAAATGAACTCATCCCACAAAGAATTGTTACTGGCTATAGAATGGTAATTGCTTTTTGAAAACTAAATAAAGTTAATAGAAAAGATCATTGCCCTCTACCATTTATTGACCAAATGCTTGAAAGATTATCTAAGAACACATATTTTTTCCTGGACAGATATTCTGGTTTCTCTCAAATACCCGTGCCACAATCTGATCAAGAGAAAACTACCTTTACTTGTCCTTTTGGAACCTATGCTTACAGATGTATGCCTTTTGGTCTATGTAATGCACCTACTACCTTTCAAAGATGTATGACTGCAATATACTCTGATTTTTTGTGAAAAAATTGTGGAGGTTTTCATGGATGTTTTTTCCATTTATGGAACTTCTTTTGATGATTGCTTAAGCAACCTTGATTGAGTTTTGCAGAGATGTGAACAAATTAATCTCGTCTTGAATTTGGAGAAGTGCCACTTTATGGTTAATGAAGGTATTGTCTTGGGGCATAAAATTTCCGAGTGAGGTATTGAGGTGGATCAAGCTAAAGTTGATGCAATTGAGAAAATGCCATGTCCTAAAGAAACCAAAGGTATTCGAAGTTTCCTTGGTCACACTGGTTTCTATTGGAACTTGCCTTTTGAAATTATGTGTCATGCTAGTGATTATGATGTTGGTGTTGTTGTAGGACAAAGAGTTGATAAGAAATTAAATGTTATCGGTTATGCTAGCAAACTCTAGACAGTTCCCAAAAAATTATGCCACTACTGAAAAAGAATTTTTAGCAGTTGTGTTTGCTTGTGATAAATTTAGATCTTACATTGTTGATCCAAAGTTATTGTTCACACTGATGCTACTTTTATAAAATATCTAATGGGAAACAAAGATGCTAAACCTAGACTCATTAGGTGGGTTGTCTTAATTCAAGAATTTGATTTTCATATTACTGACAGGAAATGAGCTATGAATACAGTAGCTGATAACTTGTCTAGGCTAGAAAATATTCTTGATGGCACACTACCTATTGATGATAGTTTTCCTAACGAACAATTAGCTGTAATAAATGTTTCTCAAAGCACTCCATGGTATGCTGATTATGCTAATTACATTGTTGCTAAATATATAGCACCTAGCTTCACATACCAACAAAAGAAAAAAATTCTTCTATGATTTAAGATATTACTTTTGGGATGACCCACATCTTTATAAACAAGGAGTAGATGGTATTATTAGACGTTGTGTACCTGAGAATGAACAGGAACAAATCCTACGGAAATGTAATTGTGAAGCTTATGGTGGACATCATGTGGGATATAGAACTACTCATAAGGTACTGCGATCTGGTTTTTACTGGCCTACTCTCTTCAAGGATGTCCTCCCGTAAGTTTGTCTTGTCCTGTGATGAATGTGAAAGAATTGGTAATATCGGTAAGTGTCAGGAAATGCCTATGAGTTATTCACTTGTTATTGAACCATTTGATGTGTGGGGATTTGATTATATGGAACCTTTTCCATCCTCTAATGGGTATACTCATATTTTGGTTGCTGTTGATTATGTCACTAAATGGGTAGAAGCTATTCCAACTAGTAGTGATGATCCTAACACTTCCATTAAAATGCTTAAAGAAGTTATTTTCCTGAGTTTTGGAGTCCCTAGATATCTAATGACTGATGGTGGTTCACATTTTATCCATGGTGGTTTCCGTAAAATGCTTGCGAAATACTATGTTAACCATAGAATTGCATCACCCTATCATCCTCAATCTAGTGGTCAGGTTGAACTTAGTAATAGAGAAATAAAATTAATATTACAAAAGACTGCCAATAGGTCTCGAAGTAATTGGTCTAAGAAATTAGATGATGCACTTTGGGCTTATAGAATAGCTTATAAAAATCCTATGGGAATGACTCCATACAAAATGGTATATGGGAAAGCTTGTCATTTGCCTCTAGAGTGAGAACATAAAGCATTTTGGGCAATGAAAGAACTCAATTATGACTTCAAACTTGCCGGAGAAAAGAGGTTATTTGATATTAGCTTGTTAGATGAATGGAGAACCCAAGCTTATGAAAATGCCAAGTTATTTAAAGAAAATGTTAAAAGATGGCATGTCAAAAGAATTCAAAATCGAGAATTCTAAGTTGGAGAATATATTCTTTTGTACAATTCTCGTTTCAGATTTCTTGCAGGAAAACTTCTCTCCAAATGGGAAGGACCATATGTTATCGAAGAAGTTAATCGATCTGGAGCTATCAAGATTAATAATGCCGAAGGTACTAACCCGAAGGTGGTCAATGGATAAAGGATTAAACACTATATCTCAGGTACGCCTATTAATGTTGAAAGCAATGTTATCCAAACCATGACACCAAAGGAACACATAAGAGAAACCTTTCGAAACACTCCAGAATCGTGAAAATCAAGAGGTACATGATACGGTAAGTAAACGGGCTCTGAAAAATCCACATTTTTTTCAGTTTTGGAATATTTTAAAATTTTGGGAAATAAGAAATAAACCGGAAGGCAACTGAGGTGAGCACGATACACTAGGCCATGGTTGCCATCCTTGGTGCAGCCTGGTGGGACGTGCCTACCTCGGGAACCTTCCCGACTCCGTTTTCCTTTCGTTTGCTTGATTTCCAAGAATAAATATTCCCTATATATATCCTCGACTATTTTGACCACCGCATCGCGAGATTTTCCATTGTTCTTGTTATGTGTTGTTTCCCTCGTAGATCTATCAAGCCAGGCATCATCTCTTCTTCCTTCCCAATAATGTAGAAGAGGATTCTTGGTTGATAAAGATGGAGCTGAAGAGAGAAGTGCCAAAAGAATCCAATAATGAGGGCAAGGGCAAGGAAGCTATGCAGAATCAAGTTAGAGAACGAGGGAAACCCATGGACACGGTAGAGGAGGAAGATGAAGATATCCTTAGGCCTTATTACCGTCATCTCACCCCTCTTGACATTTAAGCTTTTAGGGCTTTGGAAGCGGTTAGTGTTCTGAATAAATTTCTCACTCGTGAAAATATTTTGCTAGAGGAGCACATTATCTCCCTCAGGAGCGTCATGCATAAATTGAAGTATTTACTGGAGCTAACATGCGACGCTTCATCAACACCACCTTCATCATCTTCACCACCAAAGGAGACTTGAGTAGACGGGTATGGGCACTCCCATTGGCTTGAGCCAAGCTTGGGGGATGTGCCTTGATATCGTATCACCACCACTTTTTACCTTTCACTTTATATTTTTGATAATTAGTTTTTTCGTGATCTAGTTGAAAAAGCTTAGTATGATCCATTTACGTGTGCTAGTTTTGTGATCTATCTATCTATCTATCTATCTATCTATGTAATCGAGTGAGAGTTATATAATAAATTTTAGTTTGAGCTTTTGTCCCTTTACTTTCTTGTTGAAATCACGACAAAAGAAATAATTGAGAAATATCATATGCTAATCTTATGGTGACTAATGACATCACATACAGAAAAGTGTAGGTAGTAAAATTTATTGGAGATTGACAAACATAGCATTGGTCAATGATGCAACTCATGGAAGAATTAATTAAGGAAGAGAAGATTCACATGCAAATACACTATCATGGACATATTTTATGATTGTGAGCCCCCATTAATTATTATATGCCAAAATTGTTGACGTTGGACAAGGAAGACAACATAATGTTATGTTTGTTCATATTCACATAGAAGTTATATTGTCATAGATCCTTCAACATGTGGTGCTTACTCAATATCTTTGCTAGCCAAAAATTCCGCACTAAGTAGAGATACTACTTGTGCATCCAAAAACCCAAACACAAACTCATGTTTGAGATCCCACCATACCTACCTATTGATTGAATAAGATCCTTCAAGTAAGTTGTGATCGCTGCATCAAGGCAATAAAAATATCTTCTAAAAGTGTTGAATTGATTAGTGTAAGATAAAACTGAGCATTGCACGAACTTGTGATGGAAAAGTAATAAAAGCAAGAGACTGCATAATAAAGGTTGCTATCACAAAGGGCAATACAACGTGATGTTGTTTTGCGCTAAGGGATTTGGCATACAAATGAAAAAGCGCATGACAACCTCTGCTTCCCTCTGCGAAGGGCCTATATTTTACCTTTATGTATTTACTTTTATGCAAGAGTCAAAGTATTCTTCCCTATTCCTTTTTAATTTTATCCTTTGGCAAGCATCATCTGGTGAGGAAATATCTACGCAGATATATCCAGTTGGATATGAGTGAGCATGAGTTATTATTGTTGACATCACCCTTGAGGTGAATATGTTGGGAGGTGAAACTATAAGCCCCTATCTTTCTATGTGTCTGGTTGAAACTTTTTACTCATGGGTATGTTGTGAGTGTTAGCAATCATAGAAGACTAAATGATGGTTGAGTATGTGGACTTTCCAAAAGTCTCCTACATGAGACCCTTCCTAAAAATATGATGAATTGTAGTTGCAAAGTTGACCGAGAACATAGTTTGTTGGTTTCCAATAAGGTTTATGCTTTATACTTCCAAGTTGTGATGAATTGTTACTTGATCATAAGAAGTCATATGATGTTTTTATGAAAGAAAAGTTTTATGAGGAAGAATTTTATGTTAAATTTTGTTGCTGCTATAATAATAAGCATGATACTACTATGTCCGTATTTTGTTTTTATCAACACTCCTCTCTCGAACCTTGTGGACATGTTCTTTGATATTCGCTTTTGCTTGAGGACAAGCGAGGTCTAAGCTTGGGGGAGTTGATACATCCATCTTGCATCATGTTTTCCTACTGTTATTTATAATGTTTTTATGCATAATAATGCTTTGGGGAGTAATTTTAATGCCCTTTCTCTCATAATTTGCAAGCTTTACACAAAGAGGGAGCATACCAGCGGTTGGAATTCGGTACCTGAAAAAGCATGTTAGAGACACCTATTTTGCACATCCCCAATGGAGCTGAAATTTTATGAAGGATTTTTTTGGAATAAGTAAGGAATATTGGACCAGGAAACTACCAAAGGGGGGCCACCAGGTGAGGGAGTCCTTGATTAAGGGGTCCTCAGGAGGCCGACCTGTTTCTTAAGGGCCAGACTGTATGGGATGCTTGCCGAGCATTGGATCGATTGAACGCTATGTCTCTAGGAAGGAAGCTTCGGGAATCATGGCTTGTCCTCCATGTTTGATGTAGCAAATAGGCATGTTTATCCCTTCGACGTGTAACCGACCGTGTGTAAACCCTAGGTACCCTCGGCGTCTATATAAGCCGGAGGGTTTTAGGTTGTAGACAGAACACAACTCATCTAGGATTTAGATATTCGATCTCGAGGTAGATCAACTCTTTAACCCACATATCATCAACACAATAAAGCAGGACGTAGGGTATTACCTCCATAGGAGGGCCCGAACCTGGGTAAACACCACCTCCTTCGTCTCCTATTACCATCGATTCTAGTCTCACATCTCGGGACCCCCTACCCAAGATCCGTCAATTTTGACACCGACATTGGTGCTTTCATTGAGAGTTCTGCTATGATCTCCCAATGGATCGATGGCTCGCCTTGTCATCAAAGAAGAGGTCCACAACATGGACACTTTTGTCCTCGGACAGATCTTCGCCTTCGGCAGCATTGTGCTGCACGCCGACCCGACCGGTCATCTAGGCCATGTCGGGAGTTTCGCCCTTGATCAAGAGCTCACATTTGGGAGCCTAAAGTTCTCCATAGACTCTCGGGGCAACCTGTCGCTAACCAGGCTCACAGTCTCGCCTGCCACGCCCAAAGACACCGAAGCTTTAACCTCGGATTCCTCTTTCGGTCATGCCCACGAGATTAACCCCGGCGATGACCTGACTCTTAGTCCAGATCCAGCCATAGTGCCACGTGACCGGATACCTATTTTTGTTGAACACTCCACTTGCCTGGACAATTCGGAGGTCAACTCCGAAAGTTCTGGACTGGTTGACCCGATTGAGCTCTCGACACTCAACAAGGCCCTAGATCGGATCTCGTCGATGAAGATTACCGATGATTCAACCCCGATCCATTACAGGACGGGTCAGGACGAATTTTTTGTCCCACCAACCACCCACTTGGTAGCCACAGTCGAAGATTGAACCGACATGTTGGACTATGCTTCCGAGGAGGCAGAATACATGGATGAGGAGGATTGCGCTCCCACCCCCATTAACACCGGGCAATGGGCCGACACCTCCACATATGACGTCTACATGGTGGACACTCCTGCCGCTAATGGCAAGAACATGCCTAAAAATGATGGCGACAAGTTGGGTGAAGAGCTGTCAAGGCACCGGAAGCCGCATAAACGGTCAAAAGGCAAAAAGGGAAGGAAAGCCATCATCAGCACCTGGGACGCAGATACCCCAGAAGACGTTGGCGATCCCAATCTCACCGAACACCCGCTAGAGGGTCTGGACAGGCCTGGGGACTAGTGCAACCCCGATGACATCAATGATTCCAAGGACGACAATTACCTCCCCCTGTCGAGGAGGAGGACATCCCAGAAGCCGATGACTTCGACATCCCTGATAATCTTGAAGATCAGGAACTATTCAGGCAACAGCTCATAGCCATGGCCCATAGCCTGAAAGCCAAAGAACAACAGCTTAAGGCCGAACAAGATAATCTCAATGATCGATGGACAACAGTCCTCTCAGCTGAGGAGGGATGCGGTACAGGTCTGTCAGACCAACCTAAGATCTATCCACATAGAAGGCTGCTACCGCAATTTGATAACGAGCTCACTAATACACCGTCTCCCAAACATACCCCATATGACAAGCCAGACCGACCTCCTCGAGGACGAGACAGAACGGCTGATGACACTGGTTATATTCCGGCGATGCCCGAAGATGGGGAAAGGAGGCACTAGAGCCCGATGATAGGTTCGACCTACGAGTCTAGGTCATACGAGATCCATCTACGGATCCATAGGGTACTCACCCGATAGACGGGACATGTACATGCCTGGCTTGACCACAACAACAGAGGCTGGGAACGAAACCAGGCTAGAACAGATGCTGAATACTTGTGCGACATAGCTCGGGTCAGAGGCGATGCCCACCCATTGTGCTTCACGGACGAGGTGATGCAGCATTAGTTCTCGGAGGGGTTTAAACCCGTTAACATAGAGAAGTACGATGGGACAACCGACCCAACCATATGGATTGAGGAATTCCTCCTCCACATCTACATGGCGCGAGGAGATAATCTCCACTCCATCAAATATCTCCCCCTAAAACTTAAGGGGCCAGCTAGGCACTGGCTAAACAGCCTCCCGGGAAACTCCATTGGATGCTGGGAAGATCAAGAGGTTGCATTTCGATCTAACTTCTAGGGCACCTATGTTTGGCAGCCGGATTCCTCTGACCTAAGCAACGTCGTTCAGAAGCCCGAAAAGTCTGCACGACAATTCTAGAATCGGTTCCTGACCAAGAAAAACAGATTGTTGACTGCCCGGATGCCGAGGCAATAGTCTCCTTCTGACACAATATTCGGGATGAATGGTTGGCCTGCCAGCTCGGCCAGGATAAACCTCGGACCATGTCATCCCTTACATTACTCATGACCCGCTTTTGGGCGGGTGAGGATAACTGGCTAGCAAGACGTAGCCACAACTCCGAAGATCCCGGAACCTCCGAAGTTTGGGACGACAATGGGAAACCAAAGCACAACAAGAACAAGTGTCGGCACAACAATAGTGATGCCGATGACACGGCCATTAATGTCGGCTTCCGCAATTCCTGACCGGGGCAGCGGAAGAAGCCTCCTAAAGGCAATCGCGACCGACCCACCCCACTGGAGTAGATCATGGAAAGGCCTTGACAAATCCATGGCACTCAAGAGAAGCCTGCCAACCACACACACCATAACTGTTGGGTGTTCAAACAGGCTGGCAAACTTACGCACGAGGATCAAGGCAAGAGCCCTCACAGCGAGGATGAGGATGAGCCTCGGGGTCCGATTGGTGGAAGACAAAAGAAGTTCCCTCCAGAGGTAAAAAATGGTCAATATGATATACGCCACCCATATACCCAAGAAGGAGAGAAAGCGCGCCCTTCGAGAGGTCTACGATGTAGAGCCTGTAGCCCCGAAGTATAACCCATGGTCGACATACCCGATCACCTTTGATCGACATGATCACCCGACCAATATCCGTCATGGGGGTTCGTCCACCCTTGTCCTAGACCCCATTATACACGGGTATCACCCCACAGAAGTCCTAATGGACGAAGGAAATAGCCTTAACCCGATTTACTTAGACACGGTGAAAAACATGGGTATAGATCCGTCAAGGATCAAACCCAGCAACACTACCTTTAAAGGAGTGGTCCCAGGCATCGAGGCCCGATGCACGGGCTCCGTAAGCCTGGAAGTATTGTTCGGCTCGCCCGACAACTTTCAAAGCGAAGACTTGATCTTCAACATTGTATGCTTCCGCATCGGCTATCATGCCTTGCTCGGCCGAATAACATTCACTCGCTTTAACGCCGTCCTGCACTACGCATACCTCAAGCTCAAGATGCCCGGCCCCAAGGGGGTCATTACTGTCAACGGAAACATAGAGCGCTCTCAACGAATTGAGGAACACATGTTGGCCCTGGCCGCATAATTCAATTACAACGATGATCGGCAAACGCCGACATCTGTCGTAAAGGCACGCAAGATTGGGAAGCGAGCAAGGCTTCATCCCGAGCTCTCATAGCCCCCCTGTAAAGAGGGACTCGCCCCCATCGCACAACCATAGGACCAGAGAAGTACGTGCCAAGCAGGCACAACTTCGCACTTAAAACTCCATGGGCGGCGATGGGAAAAAAGGGCAAGTGTTTGGCTGAACCAAACTACTAAAATCAAAATGTCTTCGGACACAATGCAGGTACCATCAAAGGGCCTGCCAAAGGCGTAAAGCTCATCCACACTTCGGCGACTTCTCAAGATCTTGTTTGTAAGATCCATTCGCCGAACAGTACCACCCATTGAGGTGCACCACTCCATAGGAGACGCAGGAGTAGACAAGAAACATGGCACATCGAGAACATCAAGTCACCAATCGAAGACCCCTAGTACAACCACTCCTATAAAATTTGTTTTTTCAAATACCTGTAAACAGTTGCTTCGGCAATCCGAGCAATAAGAGTTGTTGAGAAACATATAACGTCATTATACATGTTTGTCTCGTTGTCCTTTTTGGCACATATCTTATTTCCCCCCTCTTCTTGCGAAACTGTTTTGTGTATTACGATGCAACCGGCTAATAGACCGGGGCTCGACTTTGAAAAATATATAAAAAAACGCCTTATGAACAATTGATTATGCGTTCGGTGTCTTGGAATTCGCTTTATGTGCATTGGTTCCGAACTATGTCTTGGGTCAATAGTTGGGTTGCCCGGCTCCTGTGCTTGCCCCTTTATGTTCCGCTTGTTCGGCAAAAAGGGCAAAGGGAGAACCTCTGCGATTGTGTTTCCGGCTAGCCTGGTCAAGCACATCAGGGGAGAAAGCCGAAACCTGACTATCATAGTATGCAAGAACCAGTCTGTGAATTCGAGCTTAAAAGTGTTATACTCCAATCCTCATCAGAGGATATTCCGTGTCATACGAGGGGTTTGTTTTTCATACAAACCATGTGATACTGGGCTTAGCCGCGGTTCATCCGAACAATGACAAAACACCCAGGGCTCGTTATCAACCCCCCACAGTCCCTTTTGCACCCCTACGACTAAGTGAAAGTAATAAAGCATCATGGTCTGATTGCCTGGTCCGCCCCACTCCACCGCCTTCGGGTTCCGATAGCTCGGCTAAGGGTTATAGTGCATTGGTAGAGACACCCCATGTAGTATCTACATGGGGGCTGAAGCCAACGACTCACAGCTTTCAGTTTCAACAGCCACACATGAGTTATAAGGAACACAAAACATTGAAAGCATAATAAATTATAACCATAAACTGTTAAAATGTCTTCGTACATATTATAATAAATCTACTCATAAATGTTCTCTTTCGAACACTGCGACTCTATCTCCCGAGCACCCTCCATTACTCCAGAGAAGTATAGCTCGGGGCGCCTATGCTCCTTTCCAAGAGGCGGAGGGGCGGTGGCTATCTTCATTGGATCAAGCCCCGGCCAATGCACCTTGGCCTTTGCAAAGGCTGTCCGATCTCCCTCGATGCAGGAGGAGCGCCTTAGTGTGTCGAGACGGGGTGAGGAATCGATCAACTTCTGCACCAGGCCGAAGTAGCTGCCCGACAATGGCTCGTTGGGCCATAGCCAGATACAGAGATCCGTCATGGCCGGCTCCGCCATCCGGTGTAGCTCCATCAGCTGCTTTAGCTGCTCAATAAGGAGATGAGAGCACTCGGGGGCTTCAAACTATGCCCAGAATAGACGAGCTTCATCTCCTTCTCCCCGCGAAGCATAGAGCAGATTCACGTCCGCTGCGCTCTTCTGGAGGTCGGAGAAGGCACCCGAGGAATGCCAAACCTGGGTAAGAAACTTGAACTTGCTATCCCCGAAGACACACTGCAATAAGTACGTCTTACCATCCGTGATAACCTTCGCTTGGCGGACTTGCTCCTCAAAGAATTGCCTATCCACCCGCTCCTTTTGGAGATTGGCTTTCAGGTAGGATAGCTCAGCAACATGCTCCTTGCTTTTCTACTCAAGGTCCTCGGACTTTTAGCCGGCGTCTTTGAACTCCTGCTAGATTTCCTCCACCCGACCCGCATGCTTGTCGCTGGTGGCTCTTAATGCGGAAAGCGCGATAGCTGCTTGTTTGGCCGCCCCCCTCTCAACCGCTGCCTCCTCTTTCGTATGTCGCAACTCGGCCTTGAGCTTCTCTATCTCTTTCGCCGAGGCTGTGTAAGCATTAATAACATGAATACTGCATCAACAGTACGATGATGGAAGTTTCCAGATATTGACTTAAGCTTACCTTGAGCCTCGTCGAATATCATGTTCAGAGCATCAAGCTCGTCGTTAGAGCTTTTGAACTTCCGATTTCAGCTCATCTAGCTCGGTGGCATTCATAGCCACTGCCGACGAAGCTAGTAAAAAACAAATCATAATTAGGTTACATGGGTTCAAAACCTCCGAACTGTCTTCAATCTGATCCTATGTTCGGTCCTCTTAAGGGCTATAGACCGTTCCGAACACATAGTTCAATATATAGTTCGGATAATGATCCATGATTGACCCCTAGGTGAGTTTTCCAAACTCACCTAGGGCTCGAGGGCTGCCATGTATACAATAATAACATAAAGAAATTAATATTTCACAAATAAAGCATTGTGTGGCTCACCTGAAAGCCCGTTAGGAGCCTGTTGAAGGCCTCCTTTAGTCCATTGTAGACGGACTGAATGCTCTGCAATGCTGCACCCATAAGGGTATGGTGCTCCTCGGAGATGGAGGCGCTCGATAGAGCCTCCCCCATGACCGTCCACCCATTGGTCGGTGGTGTCGGTGGTGATCGGACAACCTGATCGCCGACCGGGGACTGAACCGATGCCTCCGAAGGCGTGGTGTGCTTTGGAGATGTCCTCGGAGGGGACTGAACGTCCCCTTGTTCGGTCTCCTCAGTATCCGGGTGGGGGTCCGCCCCCCGGTCTTCGGTGGCGGAGGCGTTACCCTCGACCATGATGTCATGTCCCCCACCGCTGGTGCCCAGCTCCATAGGAGCATGTAGTGACGACACCTCCATGGTATCCTTCATGGCGCCCAGAGGAGTGGGATGCGACGCATTCCTGCTCTCCTCTAGCTCGATAGGTGGGGTCTCCCCATACGAAGCCTAGTTTGTGGGAAGAACGCGTGGTGGGCTGCAAAATCAATAAGTGCTCGCATGTTATTAACCTTTAAAACTTATCATTGATAGTCGAGGAGGTATTCGGATCCTTACCTCTGAGTTGGGGGCTTGACCCTTAGGTTCCTTCGTGGAACCCTTTCGAAGTTATCGGACTCGGTGTCCGAGTCCAAACTATCATCGCACAGGATTACCTATGTCCGACGCTTTCTTTTGGGCAAGACGAGGTACATCCTCCGTGGCGTCCGATGACACACCCCTATTTCTTCCGAAGGGGGAATCGCCTTCCCCCTCGTCCTCGTCCTCATTCTCATGGTCCTCTTGATTTGAGGAGGCATGGGTTTCCCTGATACGAAGGCCTTCTCAGCCTGGTTTCTTCTTCTTCCCTTTCTTTGCGGGCGCCTCGTAAGGCACCTTGACGAGCATCCCTGACAACAGCCTGGACCTGATGTCTTTGGGCTGAGGCGTCGGGTAGTTGATGCCCATGGCCTTGCTCAGCCATTTCTTCAAAAGTGATCGGAAGGATGTTTAGATTTTCTTTAGGAAAAGCAATGCCGATCAAACAAAACTACAATGTACCGGGGTAGGAGGCTTATCGGTGTGTAGACTCCGATCCTCCTCCTCGGCTGGCTAGTCCTTCTGCGCCTTGAAAAGTGCCTTCCACAGCTTGTCCCGAGTAGCACGAAAGAGCTGACGAATAGTGCGCTCATCGTCGAGCCAACGAGCCCACAGGGGAGAGTTCGACGCTGGCAGGGGAGACGCGCCGCCGGAGCATAACCTGGACCATGTTGGTCAGCGCGATGTCGTTTCTAATCATAGAGGCGATGCACTTCTGTAGGTTGTCCACCTAATTGTCTGACCACCAGTCGAGGCCCTTTCGGATCCACGAGATTAGTCTGGTGGGTGGATCGGATCTGAATTCAGCCGGAGTAGCTCGACCTTCCTCACGTGGCTCGGTGATGTAAAACCACTCTTTCTGCCATATTTTTATGGTGTCGATGAAGGTGCCGGATGGCCACCCAACGCGGGGGAGTTTGCTGATGACAGCCCCACTGCAGTCTGCGTGTTTGCTTGCGATGCACTTCAGCTTGATGTTAAATACCTTGAGCCAAGTACGAAGTGTGGCTCGACCCGCAAAAAGGCCTCGCAAACAAGGATGAAGGCTGATATGTGCATGAAGGAGTTCGGCGGGAGGTCGTGGAAGTCAAGGCCGTAGAAGAACATGAGCCCCATGACAAAGGGCCAGAGCGGGAAGCTCAGTCCCTGGATAAAGTGGGGGATAAAGACCACCCTTTTTCCTGGCTTGGGAGTGGGGATCACCTAGCCCTTCTTCGGAGCACGGTGGAAGATGTTGGCGGGGAGGTAGCCGGCGTCCTTGAGGTCCCGGATGTCCCGGTCGGTGATCATGGAAGCCTCCCACTTGCCATTGGAGTCGAAACCCACCATGGATAAGCTCGGAGGAGGTGTGGTGGAAAACCTAGATCTGTGCTCTGGAAGCTCAGAAGATTGGGGAAGTAGGGGATGCGAATGGGAAGTGTGGTTAGTCCTTGGGGTTTTCTTTTCCCTTTTATGATGCTTATCGCTGTTTGACCTCCCTTTGCTATGCCATGAATCCCTCCGCTTCCCGAGACATGCATGCCAGTACACACACATGATTAAAGATATCCCGTGTATAACGGGGCATGATCTGTGCGTTGATGGATCATGCTGATGAAAACGGCCTCAAACCGTGAATCGAGTTTTTGCAACTAGTTTAGTTGTCGTGGTGGGCCATGACCTTTTGTCAGAAAGGTCGTTAGGGGACATTGTTTTATTTCTCGATGTTTGGCGTTCAGGTCTGAACTATTCATGGTGTTCAGACGCTCCGCTAATAGGAAAACTACATGTCATCGGAGGCCGAACTCAACTCGGAGAGAAGAACTCGCCTCGCAAGCCAAAGACTCTGATTATACGAAGCAACTGAAGCTTAGACCCTTGGCGTTGGAGGCAAGTTTGGGGAGGGAGTCCTTGATTAAGGGGTCCTCAGGAGGCCGGCCTGTTTCTTTTGGGCCAGACTGTATGGGCCGCTTGCCAAGCATTGGATCGATCGAACCAGGAAGGAAGCTTCGGGAACCGTGGCTTGTCCTTCAAGTTTGATGTAGCAAATATGCATGTTTATCCCTTCAACGTGTAACCGGCCATGTGTAAACCCTAGGTACCCTCGGTGTCTGTATAAGCCGGAGAGAGAACACAACTCATCTAGGGTTTAGCTATTCGGTCTCGAGGTAGATCAACTCTGTAACCCATATATCATCAATACAACTAAGCAACACATAGGGTATTACCTCCGTAGGAGGGCCAGAACCTGGATAAACACCATCTCCTTCGTCTCTTGTTACCATTGATTCTAGTCTCACAGCTCGGAACCCCCTACCCAAGATCCGCCGGTTTTGACACCGACACCAGGTGACGACGATACACCAGGGCGTGCCAGGCCCCCCTGGCACGACCTGATGGGACGCACTCATCCTGGCCCACCTCAGAGCCCATCTTTTGGTATAAATTTTCCAAAAAACCTACAAAAATTAAGGAGAGTACTTTCGGTACGAAGCGTCACTGTCTCGAGGTGGAAGTTGGACAAGAGCACTTTTGCCCTCCGGCGGAGCGATTCCGCCGGGGGAACTTCCCTCCCAGAGGGGGAAGTCGAAGCCATTGTCATCACCAAAAACCGTCTCATCTTGGGGAGACCATTCTTCATCAACATGTTCAACAACACCATCTGCTCTCAAACCCTAGTTCATCTCTTGTATTCAATCTTTGTACAGGAACCTCAGATTGGTACCTGTGGGTGACTAGTAGTGTTGATTACCTTGTGTGGTTGATTTCTATATGGTTTATTTGGTGGAAGATTATATGTTAAGATCCATTATGCTATTCAATACCCCTTTGATGTTGAGCATGAATATAATTTGTGAGTAGTTACCTTTGTTCTTGAGGTCATGGGAGCAGTCATGTTGCAAGTAATCATGTGAATTTTATATGTGTTCGATATTTTGATGATATGTATGTTGTGATTCCCTTAGTTGTGTCATGTGAACGTCGACTACATGACACTTGAGCATCCTTGGGCCTAAGGGAATGCATTGTGGAGTAGTTATTAGATGATGGGTTGCTTGAGTGACAGAAGCCTAGACCCTAGTTTATGCGCTACTTCGTAAGGGGCTGATTTGGGTCCATATGTTTAATGCTATGGTTAGACTTTGTCTTAATACTTTTCTCGTTGTTGCAGATGTTTGTGAGGGGGTTAATCATAAGTAGGTTGTTAGTTAAAGTAAGAACATCACCTTAGCACCGCTCCACCCACATACCAAATTATCAAAGTAGCGAACATGAATCAAACCAACATGATGAAAGTGATTAGATGAAATTCTCGTGTACCCTCAAGAACACTTTGCTTATCATAATAGATAGTTTTGGCCTATCCTTTGCCACAAAAGGATTGGGCTACCTTGCTGCACCTTACCAATTGTCATTGTTACTTGCTCGTTACAAATTACCTTGCTATCAAATTACTTGCTACTTACAATTTTAGTGCTTGCAAAAATTACCTTGTTGAAAACCATTTCTCATTTCCTTCTACTCCTCATTGGGTTCGAAACTCTTACTTATCGAAAGGACTACGATTGATCCCCTATACTTGTGGGTCATCAAAGTCTAGCACCAGATTGAGAAGCATCCAACCAAGAAATGATAAATCACATAAGCGAGCATTAAGCATAACTAACACCGAGTAATGCACCATAGGTAGGATGTAATTTCATAGCACAACTATTGACTTTCGTGCTTGCATAGGGAATCACAAACCTTAATATAAATATTATTACTAAGCATAATTACTCACTAACATAACTCACATATTACTATCGTCAGGTATCAAAACTAATAGAAAGAATCAAGTTTAATTTGTCCAATGATCTTCATGAAAGTTTTTCTTATATCCCTATATAATATCTATCACTTTGCGACTAGTTTCAAATATTGTTATTGCTTTTGACAAGCTCATATAGATTTAAGTGAAGAACAAGAGCATAAAAATTTCATCTCTCAAAATAATATAAGTGAATCATGAGAGGATTTCTTCAAAATTACTAAGTCTCAAATTAATATAAGTGAAGCATGTGAGCATTTCTTAAAACATGTAAAAGCATGCCGTGCTCAAAATGATATAAATGAAGCACTAGAGCAATTTCACAGCTCAATAGATTTAAGTGAAGCATATAGAGAAATTCTGGTAAATCATAGCATAATTTTGGACCTATAAAATAGGTGTGTGTAGCAAGTATAAAAGAAAACAAACAAAGATACAAGACACTCCAAGCAAAACTCATGATACGTGATGAATAAAAATATAGTTCCAAGTAAAATACCGATGGTTGTTAGAAGAAAGACGGGATGCCACTTCGGGAAGCCCCAAGATTAGTTGCTTATTACTCTTTGGATATTATCTTGGGGTGCCGTAGCATCCCCAAGCTTAGGCTATTCTTACCAATTCCTTCATCCATCATGATCTCACCCAAAACTTGAAAACTCCAATCACACAAAACTTAACAAAATTCTCATGAGATCCATTAGTATAATAAAGCAAATTACAACTCTAAGTGCTGTTGTAAAAACATTCATATTTTATTATTGCATTGTATCTACTGTATTCTAACTTTACGATGACTTATACCCTCCAATGGAAGCCATAGATTCATTAAATATGCACAAAATGCAACGAAAACAGAATCTGTTTCAGACAAAACAGTCTATAGTTATATGTACTCTAACCATACTTCTATAACTCTAAAGCTTCTAAAAAATTAGGACAATGTAAAGAAGTTGTATAGCAATATTGTGTTAAAATTTAAGCTCATTATCGCGTTGCAGTAAAAAATGAAAATGCCTGCACTAGAGACAAAGTTTCTGTTTCAGATTAAACATTGTTTCTACTCATCTCATGAATCATGCTAAAGGCTTTACTTGGCACAAACACGAATTAAATAATAAAAAAATAATCATAACAGAAGCATAATTTTGCAAACACTCAAAAACAGAAAGGAAAAGATAAAAATAATTTATTTATTGGGTTGCCTCCCAACAAGCGCTATCGTTTTACACCCCTAGCTAGGCATAACACATAGATTCAAGTATTATCATCCTTAGTTTTTACTCCATAGAAGGCTCTCATGATTGATTCATATGATGGATTAATTCTTGTTCTAGGGAAGTGTTCCATACCCTTTCTAAGTGGAAACTGAAATTTAATGTTGCCTTCTTTCATATCAATCACAACACATATAGTGCATAAAAACGGTCGACCAAGTATGATGGGACAAGATGGATTGCAATCAATATCAAGAACAATAAAATCAATGGGAACATAGTTCCTAGTTGCAAGAATAAGAACATCATTAATTCTTCCGAAAGGTTTTTAATAGTAGAATCGGCCAAGTGCAAATTAAGAGAACATTCTTCAATATTGGTAAGACCAAGCACATCACATAGAGATTTCAGAATTGTGGAAACACTAGCACCCAAATCACACAAAGCAGAGCATTCATAATTTTTAATCTTGACTTTAATGGTAGGTTCCCACTCATCATGCAATTTTCTAGGAATTGAAATATCTAATTCCAACTTTTCTTCTAGTGATTTCATCATGGCATCAACAATATATTTAGTAAAAGATTTATTTTGTACAGAAGCATGGGGTGAATTTATCATGGATTGCAGCAAATAAATACAATGAACCAAGGAGCAACTCTCATAATTAAAGTCTTCCTAATCAAAAATAGTGGGCACATCACTAGCTAAAGTTTTAACCTCTTCAAACCCACTTTCATCAATTTTTTCGTCAAGATTTTCACCCTCCAAATTATTGGGACGCCTTCTAAATAAAGTTGACTCTTATTCAGTCCCTTAATCATCAATTTTAAAATTAATAAACAATGAATTAATAGAGAAAACACCAATCATTTTATGATCTTCATCATTGTTATGCAAGTAATCGCTAGAAAACGCTTTTTCTAAGAATTCTCTCTTAGCTATAAGCATAGCGGTTCTTTTCTTATATTCATCCACATAAACATATAAAGATTTAATTAGTTCATTAATATTAGGTGTAAAATCATTCAACTTTAGATTTTCTACATCATGGGAAATTCTATCAATGCTTCTTGACATATCATCAATTTTATTCAACTTTTATTCTATCGTGGTATTGAAAGTCTTTTGAGCGTTGATAAATTCTTTAAAATTACTCTTATGATCATATGTGTTCATATTATTATTATAATAATTACAATAGGAATTAACATAATTATTAGAGTAACTTTCATGAAAAGGCCTAGGATTAAAATTACCTCTATAAGCATTGTTATTGAAATTGTTTCGTGAGATGAAATTCACATCTATGGAATCACTATTTTGCTCAAAAAAAATTAGACAAAGTCACATAATTAAGATCAATAGGAGCACTTTTACTAGTAACCAACTTCATAAGAGCATCAACTTTTTCACTCAAAGTACTAATTTCTTCAACCAAATTAACCTTTTTACTAGTAGGTGCTCTTTCAGTATGCCATTGTGAATAGTTTTCCATAATATTATCTAGTAATTTAGTAGCATAACCCAAGGTAATTTACATAAAAGTACCACCCGCGGTGGAATCTAAAAGATTTCTAAAGACAAAATTCAATCCCGCATACAAAAATTGTATGATCATCCAAAGATTTTAACCATGAGTAGGACAATTTCTTAGCACCCATTTCATTATTTCCCAAGATTGTGCAGCATGTTCATGCTCGAGTTGACTCAAATACATGATTTGAGTTCAAAGGGAAATAATTTTCATGGCCGGAATTACTTAGTAATGAAAGCTTCCTTGCACTTATCCCAAGAATCGATACTATTGTGAGGCAAAGAAGAAAACCAAAATTTTGTACGATCCCGCAAGGAGAAAGGAAATAATTTCAAATTCACAATATCATTGTCCACATATTTTTTATTTTTCATACCACACAATTCTATGAATGGGTTTAGATGGGAAGCGACATCCTCATTAGGAGTATCGAAAAATTGATCTTTCATGGCAAGATTCAACAAAGCGGCAGTGATATCACAAGACTCCACACTAGTGCGGGAGGAGCAATCGTAGTGCTAATAAAATCATTATTATTGGTATTGGAAAAATCACACAACTAGGTGTTTTATTGAGTCATTGTGACTACGCAAACAAGAATGCAAGCAAACAAGAGATCCGACAAGAAAACGGTAAATGAAAGAGAAGGCAAATAAAATGGAAATTTTTTGAAGTGGGGGAGAGGAAAACGAGAGGTAAATGGAAAATAATGGAAATTGCAAGTAGATGAGATTTGTGATTAGGAACCTGGTATATGTTGATGATGTCTCCCCGACACCAATATTGGCACACGAAGAGATTGCTTCCTCACCTACTATTGGGGAACTTTGCATGGGAAACAAAAATTTTCCTACGCACACGCAAGATCTATCCATGGTGATGAGCATCTACGAGAGGGAGAGTGGATCTACATACCCTTGTAGATCGCTAAGCGGGAAGCGTTAAGAAACGCGGTTGGTGTAGTCGAACATCTTCGCGATCCAAATCGCCGAGCGTCCCGCGATCATATCACGATCCGTCACGCGATCCAATCATGATCCGTCCCGCAAACTCATCATGATCCGTCCCGCGATCTCATCATGATCCGTCCCGCGATCTCATCACGATCCGTCCCATGAACCCATCACGAACGGTCTCGCGATCTTGTTCACGGTCCTTCCGATCTAGTGCCAAACGGACGGCACCTCCGCGTTCAGCACACGTGCAGCTTGATGATGATCTCCACCGTCTTGGTCCATCAAAAGGAAGTGGAGAGGGAGAAGAGTTCACCGGCAGCGTGACGACGCTCCGGTGATGGTGGTGGAGCAATTCCGGCAGGGCTTCGCCTAAGCACTGCGGAAATCCGATCTAGAGGAGCGCCGGTGGAACGGGTAGCACGTGGCCGTAAATTCTGTGCAAAACCCTTCTATTCCACCAGTATATATAGGAGGAGAGTAGGACGAGGGCTGGCGCAGGGCTGAGCCCCTCTTGGAGTCAGCCGAAGCCAAGGGGGAGGAGTCCTACTCCTCCTCCACTCCTAGTAGGAGTAGGACTCTCCCTTTTTGCCTTTTCCCCACTCTTTTTCCTTTGGGTCTCTTCCCTCAGCCGCATGGGCCTGTTGTGGATATTCCACCAGCGCATTAAGGTCTGGTTAATACTCTCCCACAGCCCACGAAGACTCTTGGGTCGAAATACCCCTCCCGGAGGTCTCCCGGTACACTACCGGCACTCCCGGTACACTACCGATGAGCCCGAAATTTTTCCGGCGGTGGGACTTCCTATATATGAATCTTTACCTACGGACCATTCCGGAGCTCCTTGTGATGTACGGGATCTCATACGGGACTCCGAACAACCTTCGGTCACCACCATACATAACTCTATACTACCGAAACGTCACCAAACCTTAAGTGTGCAGACCCTGCGGGTTCGAGAACTATGTAGACATGACCGAGACACCTCTACGGTCAATAACCAATGGCGGGACCTGGATGTCCACATTGGTTCCTACATATTCTACGAAGATCTTTATCGGTCGAACCTCTATGTCAAGGATTCAGTTAATCCCGTATGATGTTCCCTTTGTTCTTCGGTATGTTACTTGCCCGAGATTCGATCGTCGGTATCTCCATACCTAGTTCAACCTCGTTACCGGCAAGTCTCTTTACTCGTTCCGTAATACAAGATCCCGTGACTAACACTTAGTCACATTGCTTGCAAGGCTTATTGTGATGTTGCATTACCGAGTGGGCCCTGAGATACCTCTCCGTCACACGGAGTAACAAATCCCAGTCTTGATCCATGCCAACTCAACAGACACCCTCGGAGATACCTGTAGAGCACCTTTATAGTCACCCAGTTACGTTGCGATGTTTGATACACACAAGGCACTCCTCCGATGTCTGTGAGTTGCATGATCTCATGGTCATAGGAACATATACTTGACATGCAGAAAACAGTAGCAATAAACTGACACGATCATATGCTACGTTTGTAGTTTGGGTCTTGTCCATCACATCATTCTCCTAATGATGGGATCCCATTATCAAATGACATCTCATGTCCATGGCTAGGAAACCTTAACCATCTTTAATCAACGAGCTAGTCCATTAGAGGCATACTAGGGACATGGTTTTGTCTATGTATCCACACATGCATCTAAGTCTCCGATCAATACAATTTATAGCATGGATAATAAACGATTATCATGAATAAGGAAATATGATAATAACTAATATATTATTGCCTCTAGGGCATATTTCCAACAGTCTCCCACTTTCACTAGAGTCAATAATCTACTTCACATCACCATGTGATTCGCACTGTTATGAATCTAACACCCAATGAGTTCTGGGGCTCGATCATGCTTTGCATGTGAGAGAGGTCTTATAGTCAACGGGTCTGCGACATTTAGATCCATGTGTAGTTTGCAAATTTCTATGTCAAACCGTAAACACTGCTACGACACTCCACTTGGTACTATTCCAAATGGCTGCTCCACTATACGTATCCAGATTGCTACTTCGAGTCATCCGGATTGGTGTTAAAGCTTGCATCGACGTAACTCTTTACGACGAACTCTTTATCACCTACATAATCGAGAAAGATCTCCTTAGTCTTTCAATTACTAAGGACAATCTTGACCGTTGTCCAGTGCTCCATTCCAGGATCACTTTGAAACCTTCTGGCCATACTTATGGCAAGGCTGACATCGGGTCTTGTGCACAACATTGCATACATGATAGAGCCTATGCCTGAAGTATAGGTGATGACACTCATCTTTTCTCTATCTTCTGCACTCACTGGGCATTGAGTCTTACTCAACTTTATACCTTACAAATCAGGCGAGAACTCTTTCTCTGACTAATCCATTTTGAACTCTTTCAAAATCTTGTCAAGGTATGTACTCATTGAAAGTCTCATCAAGTATCTTGATCTATCTCTATAGATCTTGATGCTCAACAATTAGGTAGCTTTATCCAGGTCTTCCTTTGAAAAACTCTTTTCAAACAATCGTTTATGCTCTCCAGAAATTCTACATCATTTCCGAATAGCAATATGTCATCCACATATACTTATCAGAAACTCAATAATGCTCCCACTCACTTTATTGCAAATACAAGTTTCTCGTAAACTTTGTATAGACTCAAAAACTTTGATCACCTCATCAAAGTGTATATTCCAACTCTGAGATGCTTGCTTTAGTTCATAGAAGAATCACTGAAGCTCACACACCTTTTAGCATCCTTAGGACTGACGAAACCTTCTGGTTGCATCTCATACAACCTTTCCTTAAGGAAGGAAACGATGTTTTGGCATCCATCTGCCAGATTTCATAATTGAAAAATGCAGCAACTGCTAACATAATTCCAACAGACTTTAGCATTGCTACGAGTGAGAAAGTCTCATCGCAGTCAACTCCTTGAACTTGTCGTAAACTACTTTGCAACAAGTCGAGATTTACAAATGGTAACATTTACCATCAGCGTCTGTGTTCATTTTAAAGATCCATTTGTACTTAACGACCTGCCGTCCAATGAGTAAGTCCACCAAAGTCTATACTTGGTTTTCATACATGGATCCTTTCTCGGATTTCATGACCTCTAACCATTTGTTGGTTTCTGGGCCCATCATCGCTTCTCCATAGTTTGTAGGTTCATCATTGTCCAACAACATGACCTCCAAGACAGGGTTGTCGTACCGCTTAGGAGCAGTATACATCCTTGTCGCCCTACGAGGTTTGATAGTAACTTGATCCGAAGCTTCCTGATCATCATCATTAACTTCCTCTTCAACTAACGTAGGCTTCACAGAAACAACTTCCTGCGCTGCACTACTCTCTGGTTAAAGTAAAGGTTCAGTAACCTCATCAAGCTCTAATTTCCATGTAGGTCGATAGTAACTTGATCCGAAGCTTTCATGATCATCATCATTAACTTCCTCTTCAACTGACGTAGGCTTCACAGAAACATCTTTCTATGCTGCGCTACTTTCTGGTTGAAGCAAAGGTTTCAACAACCTCATCAAGTTCTATCCTCCTCCCACTCAACTCTTTCAAGAGAAACCCTTTCTCGAGAAAGGACCCAGTTTTAGCAACAAACATTTTATGCTTGGATCTGAGATAGAAGGTTCACCCAACTGTTCTTAGGGTATTCTATGAAGATGCATTTGTCCGCTTTGGGTTCGAGCTCATTAGGTGAAAACTTTTTCCACACAAGCGTCACAGCCCCAAACATTAAGAAATGACAACTTAGGTTTCTATCAAACCATAGTTCACACAGTTTCATCTCAACGACTTTAGATGGTGCCCTATTTAAAGTGAATGTAGTTGTCTCTAATGCACAACCCCAAAATTATAGTAGCAAAATGATAAGAGACATCATAACATGCACCATATCCAATAGACACATGACTATGACGTTCGGACATACCATCACACTATGGTTTTCCAGGTGGCGTGTGTTGTGAAACAACTTTCACATTGTCAAAAGTTGTATGCCAAACTCGCAACTCAGATATTTACCTCCACTATCATATCGCAGATACTTTTATCTTCTTGTCACGATGATCTTAAACTTAACTCTGAATGTGCTTGAACTTTTCAAACGATTCAGACTTGTGTTTCACTAAGTAAATATACACTATATCTACTTAAATCATCAGTGAAGGTAAGAAAATAACGATATCCACTACATGCTACAAGACTCACTGGATTGCATACATCAACATGTATCATTTCCAATGAATCACTTGCCTGCTCCATCCAACGGGTTTTTTAGTCATCTTGCCCAAGAGGCATGGTTCGCATGTCTCAACCGATTCGAAATCGAATGAGTCCAAAGATCCATCAGCATGGAGTTTCTTCATGCGCTTTATTCCAATATGACATTTAGCGGCAGTGCCACAAGTATGTGGTACTATCATTATTAACTTTGTATCTTTTGACATCAATGTTATGAACATGTGTATTACTACGATCAAGATTTCAACAAACCATTCTCACTGGGTGCATGACCATTGAAGGTATTATTCAGGTAAACAGAATAACCATTATTCTCTAACTTAAATGAATAACCGTATTGCAATAAACATGATCTAATCATGTTCATGCTCAACGCAAAACACCAAATAACATTTATTTAGGTTCGTCACTAATACTGAAGGTAGAGAGAGTGTGCGATGTTGATCTCATCAACCTTGGAAACATTTCCAACACATATCGTCACCTCACCCTTAGCTAGTTCTCCGTTTATTCTGTAGCTTTTATTTCGAGTTACTAACATTCAGCAACCGAACCGGTATTCAATACCCAGGTGCTACTAGGAGTACTAGCAAGGTACACATCAATAACTCGCTATATCAAATATACTTCTCTCGATGTTGCCAGCCTTCTTATCTACCAAGTTTCTAGGGTTGTTCCGCTTCAGCGACCGCTCACCTCATAACAGAAGCACTTAGTCTCGGGTTTGAGTTCAACTTTGGGCTGCTTCACTGGAGCAGCAACTGACTTGCTATCCATGAAGTTTCCCTCCTTGCTCTTGCCCTTCTCGAAACTAGTGGTTTGATTAACCATCAACACTTGATGCTCCTTCTTGATTTCTACCTTCGCGGTGTCAAACATCGCGAACAACTCAGGGATCAATATTTCTATCCCTAGCGTTTTATAGTTCATCACTAAGTTCTAGTAGCTTTAGTGACAGTGACTTTGAGAACTATATCAATCACTATCTTATCTGGAAGATCAACTCCCACTTGATTCAAGCGATTGTAGCACCCAGACAATTTGAGCACATGCTCAACGATTGAGCTATTCTCTTTCATCTTGTAGGCAAAGAATCTTGTTGGAGATCTCATATCTCGCAACACGGGCACGAGCCTGAGATCCTAATTTCAGCTCTTAGAAACATCTCATATGTTCCGTGACGTTCAAAACGTTTTGGAGCCTCAATTCTAAGCCGTAATGCATGACGCACTAAACTATCAAGTAGTCATCAGAACGTGCCTGTCAGATGTTCACAACATCTACGGACGATGCTAGAGGGGTTGGCGCACCGAGCGGTGCATTAAGGACATAAGCCTTCTGTGCAGCAATGAGGACAATCCTCAGATCACAGACCCAGTCCGCAATATTGCTACCATCACCTTTCAACTCTATTTCTCTAGGAACATATAAAAATTAAGGGAGCTACAGCGCGAGCTAGTAATCTGCCACATAATTTGCAAAGACACTATTGACTATGTTCATGATAATGAGTTCAATTAATCATATTACTTAAGAACTCCCACTCAAATTGACATCCCTCCGGTCATCCGAGTGCTACATGATCCAAATTCACCAATTCAAGTCCGATCATCATGTGAGTTGAGGTGGTTACAATGGTGAACATCATCATGTTGATCATATCTACTATATGACTCATGTTCGACCTTTCGGTCTCTTGTGTTCCGAGGCCATGTCTATACATGCTAGGCTCATCAAGTTTAACCCGAGTGTTCTGCGCGTGCAACACTGGCTTGCACCCGTTGTATGTGAACGTAGAGTCTATCACACCCGATCAACACGTGGTGTCTGAACACGACGAACTTTCGCAACGGTGCACACTCAGGGAGAACACAATTTATCTTGAAATTTAAGTGAGGGATCACCTTATAATGCTACCGTCGTACTAAGCAAAACAAGGTGCATAAAAGGATTAACGTCACATGCAATTCATAAGTGACATGATATGGCCATGAACTTGTGCTTTAGATCTCCATCTTGAAAGCACCGGCATGATCTCCATCGTCACCGGCACGACACCGTGATCTCCATCATCTTGATCTCCATCAACGTGTTGCCATCGGGGTTGTCACGCCCTGCATGCTTCTACTACTATTGCTACCGTTTAGCGATAAAGTAAAGCATTACATAGCGCTCAATTATTGACACGCAAGTCATACAATAATTAAAGACAACCCAATGGCTCCTGCCGGTTGCCGTACTCATCGACATGCAAGTCGTGAAATTCTATACATCACATGATCATCTCATACATCACATATATCACATCATGTAATTGGCCATATCACATCACAACATACCCTGGAAAAACAAGTTAGACATCCTCTAATTGTTGTTGCATGTTTTACGTGGCTGCTACGGGTATCTAGCAAGAACAATTCTCATCTACGCAAAAACCACAACGGTGATACACTAGTTTCTTTTCAACCTTCTCAAGGACCGCCTTTGTCGAATCCGATCCAACTAAAGTGAGAGAAACTGCCACCTGCAAGCCATCTAGGCAACAAGTTGCATCGAGGGAACCGGTCTCTCGTAAGCGTACGAGTAATGTTGGTCCAGGCCGCTTCATCTCACAATACCGCTGAACCAAAATCCGACCAAGGGAGGAAGCAATCTAAGCATCAACGCCCACAAACTCTTTGTGTTCTACTCGAGATCTCATCTACACATAGACCTAGCTCTGATACCACTGTTGGGGAACATTGCATGGGAAACAAATAAATTCCTACGCACACACAAGATCTATCCATGGTGATGAGCATCTATGAGAGGGAGAGTGGATCTACATACCCTTGTAGATTGCTAAGCGGGAAGCGTTAAGAAACGCAGTTGGTGTAGTCGAACATCTTCGCGATCCAAATCACCGAGCGTCCCGCGATCATATCACGATCCGTCCCGCGATCCAATCACGATCTGTCCCGCAAAATCATCACGATCCGTCTCGTGATCTCATCATGATCTGTCCCACGATCTCATCACGATCCGTCCCGTGAACACATCACAAACGGTCTCGCAATCTTGTTCACGGTCCTTCCGATCTAGTGCCGAATGGACGGCACCTTCGCGTTCAGCACACGTGCAGCTTGATGCCGACCTCCACCGTCTTGATCCAGCAAGAGGAAGTGGAGAGGGAGAAGAGTTCACCGGCAGCATGACGACGCTCCGGTGATGGTGGTGGAGCAATTCCGGCAGGGCTTCGCCTAAGCACTGTGGAAATCCGATCTAGAGGAGCACCGGTGGAACGGGTAGCACGTGGCCGTAAATTTTGTGCAAACCCTTCTATTCCAGCAGTATATATAGGAGGAGAGGATGAGGAGGGCTGGCGCAGGGCTGAGCCCCTCTTGGAGTCGGCCGAAGCCAGGGGAAGAGTCCTACTCCTCCTCCACTCCTAGTAGGAGTAGGATTCTCCCTTTTTTCCTTTTTTCCACTCTTTTTCCTTTGGGTCTCTTCCCTCAGCCGCATGGGCCTGTTGTGGCTATTCCACCAGCCCACTAAGGGCTGGTTAATACTCTCCCACAGCCCATGAAGCCTCTTGGGTCGAAATACCCCTCCCGGAGATCTCCCGGTACACTATAGATGAGCCCGAAACTTTTCCGGCGACCAAACTGGGACTTCCTATATATGAATATTTACCTCCGGACCATTCCGGAGCTCCTTGTGACGTCCGGGATCTCATTCGGGACTCCGAACAACCTTCGGTCACCACCATACATAACTCTATACTACTGAAACGTCACCAAACCTTAAGTGTGCAGACCCTGCGGGTTCGAGAACTATGTAGACATGACCGAGACACTCCTCTGATGCCCGTGAGTTGCATGATCTCATGGTCATAGGAACATATACTTGACATGCAGAAAACAGTAGCAATAAACTGACACGATCATATGCTACGTTTATAGTTTGGGTCTTGTCCATCAGATCATTCTCCTAATGATGGGATCCCATTATCAAATGACATCTCATGTCCATGGCTAGGAAACCTTAACCATCTTTGATCAACGAGCTAGTCCATTAGAGGCATACTAGGGACATGGTTTTGTCTATGTATCCACACATGCATCTAAGTCTCCGATCAATACAATTTATAGCATGGATAATAAACGATTATCATGAACAAGGAAATATGATAATAACTGATTTATTATTGCCTCTAGGGCATATTTCCAACACCGACAACGGCGCCAGAAATTCCTTTGACCTGGCTTGAGACTGCGTCGGGATTTCCCCAAAGAGGAAGGGATGATGCAGCACAACGACGATAAGTATTTCCCTTACTTATGAAACCAAGGTATCAATCCATAGAGGAATATCAAGCACCTACGTAAACAACACCTGCACGAAATAACAAATACTTGCAACCCGACGCGTAGGAGAGGTTGTGAAGCTCTCAACGATAAAAAGATAGATTAGGCAGTGATAGTTTTGGCAACTAGATCTCACAAGGACACAAAATAAATAATTAATAAAAAAGTGCAGCAAGGTATATAAAAACAAAAGGGCAAAATAGTAGATCAGAAAGTAATATGTTGGAAAAGTAGACCCAGGGGCCATAGGTTTCAGTAGTGGCTTCTCTCATGAGTATAGCTCACGGTGGGTGAACAAATTACTGTTGTGCAATTGATAGAAGATCAAATAATCATGACGTTATCCAGGCAATGATCATTATATCGGCATCACATCCAAGATAAGTAGACCGAAACAATTCTGCATCTACTTCTATTACTCCACACATCAACCGCTATCCAGCATGCATCTAGTGTATTAAGTTCATGGGAAAATGGAGTAATGCAATAAGAACGATGACATGATGTACACAAGATATATTCATGTAGGGATAGACCCCATCTTGTTATCCTTAATGGCAATGATACATGCGTGCCTTATTGCCCCTTCTATCACTGGGAAAGAACACCGCAAGATCAAACCCATCACGAAGCGCCTCTTCCCATGGCAAGAAAAATTGATCTAGTTGGCTTAGCTAAACCAAAGATTCAAAGAAGACATGCGAGGCTATAAGTAATCATGCAAATAAGAGATCAAAGAAGACTCAAATCATATTCATGGATAGAAACTGATCATGAACTCAAAATTTACTGAATCCCAACAAACACACTGCAAAAGTGATTACATCAAATAGATCTCCAAGAGACCACTGTATTGAGAATCATAAGAGAGAGAGAGAGGAAGCCATCTAACTACTGCCTACGGACCCATAGGTCTATGGTGGACTACTCACGCATCATCAAAGAGGCACCTATGATGAACTTGCGGTGGCTGGAATTATGTTTCGTCGACTCCTCTAGGGTTTTTTGAATATTTGAGAATTTATAGAGGCAATAGTCGGTGGAGGGGGTCCCGAGGGGGCACCACCCACCAGGCTGTGTCAGAGGCCTCTGGCGCACCCTAGTGGGTGTTCCCCACCTCAGCCCTCCTCTCTGGCACTTGTCTGGCCCATCTGGTGTCTTTTGGTCCAAAAAATTCTCCAAAACTTTCATGGTGTTTGGGCTTCGTTTGGTACTGATTTTCTGCGAAGTAAAAAACAAGCAGAAAACAGCAACTGGCACTTTGACACTATGTCAATAGGTTAGTCCCAAAAAATGATATAAAGTTGCTATAAAATTATTGTAAAAACATCTAAGATTGATAGTATAGCATCATGGAACAAGCAAAAAATTATAGATACGTTGGAGATGTATCATAAACCACCTCAATGGTTTTTCCAAGCAATCTTATAAACGACCCAAAGTGTGACAAATAGATTTAGCAATCATTCAACAAAAACACCATATGATAAACATAAATCAACTATAATGTCACCAAGATAACCCAATGTCACCATGAGTATCCATGAGTGAGACATGCATCAAGTGATCGCAAATCCAAAATATCCAATCCAACATAAATAAATCTCAAAGATCAAGACTCAATTCACCACGAAAATAAGAGAGGGAGGTGGACATCATGTGATCGAACTATATTGAAAAATATCATGACACATCAAGACCGTGTCAAGTCAAGAACGAGGGAGAGAGAGAGATCAAACACATAGATACTAGTACAAACTCTCAGCCCCGAGGATGAAGTAAATGATGATGAACATGGCCTCTGTGATGGCTTCCTCCTCATGAACGGTGCTGGAAAAGATCTCCACATGAGATCGCTTCGGAATAGAGGCTTGCGACATCAGAGTAAAAGTTAAAGTTTTTTTTGGGTTTATATCGCGCTATTCATCATCCTAGGTGAGGAATAGTTAATCTCACCCCCTCCATTTTACCATTAAGGCACCGTATTTTTACGTTTTGATTTTTTCCTTCTTCATACCTAAAATGAGAACGTAAGAAAATATTAAATCACCGTAAAAAAATTACGCTACGTAAAGTTACGAAAATAAAAACATAGTGTAAATTGTACATAAAATGTGTTTCTGTGTGTGTGTGTGTTGGATTCACGTCAGACAGAGTCCCAAGGGGGTGCAAGCCTACATGGAAAGCCCCTAATACTTGTGGGCCACTGGGCACCTTCCGGATGCCTCCCAAAGCTTCATGGATATCTTATTTTACATAGAAACCCATCCTGAATTTTCTGCGTAATTGGACCTTCCCAGATATGGTATTCCTACGAAACAAAAACATGCAAAAAATAGGAACTGACAGTGGGAACAAGATTAATATGTTAGTGTGTAAAATTAATATAATATGACATATAAAGTATATAAAAGTGCCAATAGAATAACATTTAACAATTAAAATTTATAGATATGTTGGAGACGTATCACTTCAGCACAATCTGCATCCACCGCCACTAGGATGACCAACATCTAGATCACCACCACCACCCGAGGTACCAGAGGCTGACGAGGGGAGGTTAGGCTGCCGTCTAGCAAGGCCCGACTCCCCAAATATAGTTTAAGGACGCACAGACCCGCTTGAAAAAGTACACTTCCGGCCTGCGGCACCACCCTAGCCAACGCACGCCCATCCACACCTACATGCGCCCATCATTGATGAAACATCCCAAATTTTCAATTTGGAATGTTTTAAAATTATTAGTTAAGCATCTATGCATTATGATTGAAATGAATGTGGCAATTGTATTTTCATCTTCTTTATTTGACTTCTTTTCAACTGGCATTTGAGTTTACTCAATTAGCTGACAAAATACTTTGATACAAAAAAGTATGAGAGGAGGTAACATGACACCCCAAAAGTCAGAAGAAAATAGTGCCAATTTATTTGAAAGTCAAATTTGGTTTTATTTTGGATTTTCTTTAAATAATGTTTTTATAAAGTTTTTATTTTGACTCTAAAGAAATGTTCACATGTTAGGATTTATTTTTCTGATCGTTTTGGTATATAATACCTTATATTTTTTTTTGTCTTATTCTCACAAAAAAAACACGCACGCACCCACGCCGGCCGAGCCAGCCACCAGGCCGCTTGCCCGAGCCAGCCAGGCCGAGCGAGGGGCTCGCCAGCACAACCCCAGCCTTTGCTCGTTTCCACGAGCGAGCGCTCCACCCTAGCGCCGCCAGAGACAAAAAAAAACCATCGTCCCAAACCTCCCGCACGGGATAAGCCAGCCTGTGCGCGCCCGCAACCGCCGGCCGAAGCTCTAGGGATAGAGCTTATCCCACAGCCCCGGCCCTCCTAGTCGCGCCTATAAGTAGCCCTTTATGCCCTCTTTCCATTCAGTCAAGCCGCACGACCTCTCGCCGCTCGTAGCCCTCGCCCCATCCGTTTGCATCTCGCCGGAGCCGGAGCTTTCCGACGAAGATTCCGACACCGATGAGTCGCCATGACCCTTTCTTCCTTGAGAAATCGGACCCCCTCATCATTTCGCATCTTCCTGACATATTTTGTGCCCTAGGCCTCGTCGGAGCAGCTCCCCGTCCGACCCGCATCGCCGGAGTTCCACGGAGTACAAGAGCTCGCCCAGCCCCACCTGGTCGTCGCCGCCGACCGCCGTCACCACCGCCCGGAAGCCCCTGATGAGCCGCACCTCCCCGACCACCTCGCCCGTGCCGGAGCTCGCCGGAGCCGCCGCCCCGTCGTCGCCGAACTCCCTGCCGACGTCGTGCTCGTCTCTGTGAGCGCTCGTCCCTCCTTTGTTCATAAGTAGCGTAGATTAGATTGTTTTTTTTCTTTTGATCGAATCGGTACGCTATTTAGATTGTTTTTTGTTAGATCTAAACCATGCGGTTTATTTTAAACTGAACGTCGGTTTTGTTTTAGTTTAGCCGAACCGGTAATTTACTTAATTCACGACCGTTCATCGCATAGCTTTGACCACAAACGTACTCAACCAACCAGGGCTGACCGCATCATGCTCTAGCCGTGAACGTTCACACATTAAGGTTTTCAGAAACATTCCTGTAGCAGATTTTTTTCCAGATTTAATTCAAAACTTCAAATGGCCTTAACTTTTTAACCATAGGTCGAAACGGGTTGAAACAAGAGGCTAAATTTTCGTCTCGAATAGCCCTAATCAGCAAACCCATAGTTGCATATTTTTGCAAGTTCAAATTTGAAATTATTTCAGATTTAAATTTAAATTTCATTAAGCCATATCTTTCAAACGGTATACCCGTTTGAGGTAATTCTTTTTGCAGCGCATCGCACGAACTAAATCCTTTGCCATGAAATTTTGCCAGTATATATTCTACACAATTATTTTCTGTTCATCATAATTTTACTAGAATGCCTTGTAGGCACACTAGTGCACGTCAAGAATTTTTGAAAATTATTTATACTTTGAAAATTTTCATGTTAATGACTTGTGTTGGATTTTATTTGGCTTTTGAAAATATTTTGTTGCATGTTTTCTTTGGATTGTATGAATGCTTGTTTATGTGTGTTTATTTACCTTGCGATAGATTGTCCGGAGTGCGAAGCAGAGTACTACCATTCCCTAGAACTTCACTCTCAGCACGAAGGCAAGTTGCTTTTTGGTCATATCAGTTTTTACCTATGTTTTATTTTTGCACATAGTCCTTTGATGTAGGAGTGCATGGTAAGAGTTATACTTGTTGGTTTTACTATCACCCAGTAGTTCATTTGAGGTAGGTCTGAATCGTACCAACTTTGTCGCCACCATGTTATATTACAATGCTTTGCCAAAGTAGACGTGGATTGGGGAGTGTTATCACCTTGAGATGTAGTGACAAAGTAGTAACTAGGACCAAATTTAATGAACTACCTAGGTGGAAATTGGTTTGTATGGTGGCGAAGTATAGTGGGAGCATTCATGGGAATCCATGGGAGTGCACACTAGTGGTCCGTCCACCCAGGCTCAAAGGGATCAACCTTATTTTCATGTCTATAAGCTTCGTGTACAGCCGCAAGCCAATATGGGCTCTGGCTTAGTTGAGTAGATGGTGTGACCTCTTTCGGGATAGGCTAGCAGATTTAGATGATGTAGGTGTACCGGCCTATCTGTGGGTTACGGGAAATGCTTTCGAAAGACTATGTCTCGATCTTCCGATCAAGGATGTTGTCGAGTCTTGTGGGGAAAAGTGCACAACCTCTGCAGAGTTAAAATCTAATCGATTAGCCGTGTCCCCGGTCATGGACAACTTGAGCTTTTAGTAGTGGAAATGTAGGGAGATCTCATCACTCTTAACTAATTAACTGGGTACAAAATTTTGGAATGATTGAGATTGGCATCATCTCAGACTTATGATATTTGTAGAAGTAGAGCAATTATTTTTGATAGGGAAAAACTAGCTTTATGCAAAACTAAACTTAGAGCTTTCCACCAGCCAAATTGCATGTACTATGTAGGCTCATTTCACTTTATGATGTGACTTGCCAGTACATTCCATGTACTGACCTACACGGCTGCAACTTACCATGTTGCAGATTTATCCGACGACGAATAAGGTGCGATAGGTCATTGTTCTGCACTTAGCTTGCTCGTGGAGTTGATAGACTCGTTACACTTTTTGCTTCCGCATGTTTTTGTTTCACTTGGCCTTAGGCCACATTAATGTAATAAATACTCTTTGAGGATTCTCGATGTAATAAATGTGTGATTGAACTCGGTTGTAAATCCTCAATTACTGTGTGTGTCAGCATACCGTTCCAGGGATGACACTTAAGCACACAGACTCCGATCCCTTGAGATCGGGTCGCTACAATTGATATATAAGACCATCTGCTAAACACGTCCACCCAATCGCCGAGCCCCACTGACAACCGTTGAGACCTCGCTTCCCAGTGCGCATGACATGTCATCTGCATCCGTGCCCACTAGATCCAGGTGCAGCTGCCAGAGGAAACCCCGTTGCCGCCGTTGCCCACACCAGCTTAAGCCAATGGTGTCCATCGACAACGGCGTGACAGGAGGAGGAGGGAAGAAGGGTGGCGGTGCTAGGGTTAGGCGAGGCATGTTAGAGCGGTCCTCGGCAAGGTAACATGATATGTTTCCAACGTATTTATGGGTTTTTATTTTTTCATGCTATTATATTATCAATATTGAATACTTTATATGCTATTGTATGTTATTTTACATCATTTTTGGGACTAACCCATTAACCTAGTGCCCAGTGCCAATTTCATGTTTTTTGCGTGTTTTTGACTTTTAGAAAATTAATACCAAACAAAGTCCAAACATGATGAAACTTTATGATGATTTTTCTGGACAAAAAGGCACCTAGAACCTTCAGGAGGACGCGAGAAGACCTACGAGGGAGCGACAAGCCCGTATGGCACGCCCTATGGGACAAGGCGTGCCCCCAAGCTCATGGTCCCCTCGTAAACCCTCCTAACCTAATTCCAATTTTATAAATATTCAAATATTGTAAAACAAATCGAGAGCCACCCGAAACACTTTTTCTACTACCGTAAGGCTCTGTTCTGCCGCGATCCTATCGGAAGACCTTTTTCGGTACCCTACCGGAGGGGGAATCAAATACGGAGGTCATCTACATCAGCCTTGATACCTCCATGATGATGTGTGAGTAGTCCACCACATACCTACTGGTCCGTAGCTACTAGCTAGATGGCTTCCATTCTCTCTTTTATCTTCAATACCATGTTATTCATGATTCTCGCGGTGATCTATCCAATGTAATCTTCTTTTGCAGCGTGTTTGTTGGGATCTGATAAATTGTGGGTTTATGATTAGATTATTCATTGAAAGTAACTGTGTCTATTCTAAACTTTATTATGTTTGATTGTTATAGCTTCTTATTTCTCTCTAATCTAGCTGTTTGGTTTGATCAATTAGATTGATTTATCTTCAATGGGAGTGGTGCGTTATAAAGGGTTCAATCTTGAGGTTGTCTATATCCCATTGACAGAAAGGGACAAGACACATATTTGTATTGTTTTCATTAAGGATAAAACAATGGGGTCTATTCATATTGCTTGAGTTTACTTTGTCTACATCATGTCACCTTGCTCCAAGCATTACTCTATTTTTCATCAACTTAATACCGAGAGAGGCAAGCATAGAAGCGCTGAAAGGACGTGGATGTCACCTAGAGGTGGGGTGAATAGGCGCTTTCAAATAATTGCATTTTAGGCTTGAACAAATGCGGAATAAAACTAGTGTTTAATATGTCAAGCACAAAACCTAAATAGCTAGGCTCACCTATGTGCACCCACAACTTATGCTAAGCAAGATAAACAACTAAGTGGTAGCAAGATATATATCATGAAACAATATGGCTATCACAAAGTAAAGTGCGTAAGTGAAGGGCTTGGGTAAGTGATAACCGAGGCACGCGGAGACGATGATGTATCCTGAAGTTCACACCCTTGTGGATTCTAATATCTGTTTGGAGCGGCATGCTGCGAGACATGGTCGAGCAAGATGGGATTCGCCCCTTCGATTGGGAGATATATACTCTCGGCCCCTTAGGTGATCCAACCTAGATAAGCATGGCCATGCGATGAGGATTATGAGATAAGAAATGTTGGTCGGATTCACCGAAACGAGTAAGAGGTCGTGCTGCAACAAGGATGACCATGTTGCCTTGTGCACGACAACATATATCATGTCTCAAAGGGAACATAAGTGTGAAGTACAGGTTCACCTAACCAGCTTCATCGGACACATGGAGTCGGCACGCTTTGCTAGAGGCTGCTACCGACTGACTGAGCCGGATGTGATCTAACTCACGGCCAATTGATCGAGAACCTAAGGGGTCGCACACTTAAGGGAAGGAACACGTGGGCTTTAGGATCCATGCGAGGCCCAAGAGTTGAGCCCGCGACGGATGCCTATATATAGTGGAGGTGCAGCACACCCATATTGTTAATCGCTTCGGCACCATCATTAGGTTTTACATGTGTTGCAAGTAGCCACCTCCACCCGCCGCCGTACTGTGTGATCGGACCTAGTAGTCTGCCGCACGGCGTTCCTCCTGCACGCGCGGATACCATTAGAGGCAGTGCACTTGCGCCGCTCCGGCGAACCTGTACGTTGGATCCGGTGACATGCAGTTCGAAGGAGATCGGCCTGGCTGTTCAAGGGAGATCGAGCGAGGAATAGACGGACCACGCGGATGCGCTGCCCCAACTCTACTTCTGTTGCATGACACTACGCATCTAGTGGTAACGATCTGTGATCCATCTCCGTAGCATGTTCCTGGATGTTCTGCGTGTAGGAAAGTTTTAATTTGCATGTGATACACCTACAGTAGATCCCATCATTGGTATTTGAGCCTCTTCTATAGAATTTGTATTCTGATCGGATGCACATTTGATATGTGGAGGCGGTAGATGAGATCCATCGTCGTTCATGAGATTGGCTATGTGCACGGTTGATGAGATCAACTGCACACCGAGATCGTTGAGGCTATGTTTTCTGTCAATCGGAATCGAAGAGGTCGTGACACAACCTAGCCCTACCAGTAGGTTTCCGCCATAGGGGTTAACAGTGAAACGTAAATCCGAATCAGGTTCTCGATGACCGATGAGATCGGTTAGATCATAAAATTCAGCGTGATAGGAATACAGATCCGATCTGTGATTTCTAAAAATGTCGGGCGCTTCTCGCACCCGCGAGGGACCGCCGTGTGCATAGCGCCTTGTATTTCATACACGATCACACAAACCAGTAGACTACAATTCTATGCAAAACTTTGTTTTGCAGGTTTGATGTGAATAGTATGGCTCATGTGTATGTGATGCATGTGTGTAACTTAACATGACCTGCATGTCATGATTGTCAGCCGACAAGAGCCAAAGTGCTGTCATTATATTGTATAACAACCTGCATGTCGACTTGTGGTTCTTTGTAAATTCATTACTAGTTGTAGTATTTGGATGACAGAGATCAAGTTTGAGGCTTTGGTGTCCCGACGTGATGCACAAGATGGAGTTCTGCCCTAGTCATCGGAGTTGGAGCCGTCCATGGAAGGACGTCCATGAAGGAGCCGTACTATTTCGCATATTTATGTTTATATGTGATTGATATTACTTATTGTTTCTATGCATGTTAGTATGGTATAAAGATCCATCATTAATACCAAGCATGTTGCCATTCCGGATGTTGCACCTCCGCACGTCAAGTACGTCTGGTAGTGGGCTCATGAAATTGAGGTGCTACTAGGTGTCCTTGAACTGGAGGGTTCGTGTCGGACACGGACATGCACTACATCACGTTAACTTGACAAGGCTATCAAAACAGTTTTGGGCCTTGTGGCAAAGAAGGTTGTGAGTCGGGGTATGAGATACCTACCCAACCGATAGGAGTCATATAGAGATACGATTAGCAAGGTGTTTCTTACCAAATAAGCAAGTAGGCTAGCAGAGATGCTAAAGCTCACTAGTCGCTTGCACTAGCCGGGTCCTGAATCACTGAGAGTTTGCAGAGGGAGGAGTTCAATTTAAGGCTTCAATTACTCTACATAAACACATGTCTTAGTGATTGCAAATTTTCTGTTGTAGATCAACAACACCACCCGCTCAACCCAACTTTGCATTGAAATCAATTCTGGAAAAGGATAAACTGAATGGAACAAACTTTACCACGTGTTATACAAATCTAAGAATTGTTCTCAAGCACAATAAAAAGGAACATGTTCTAGAGGATCCACTTCCAGAGGAACTTGCCGAGAATACTAGTGCCACAACCAAGAATGGCCACCAGAAACTCATTGATGAATCAAACGAGACCAGTTGCCTCATGCTGGCTTGTATGGAGCCCAATTTGCAATAGAATTTCGAAAACATTCATGCTTTTGATATAATCGAGAGTCTTAAGAGCATGTTTCAGGTGCAAGATAGGACCGAAAGGTTCCACGTCTCACAATCCTTGACGGATTGTAAGCTGAAAATGGGTGATCCACTGAGCCCGCATGTGATCAAGATGATCGGGTACGTGCAAGCTTTGGATCGGTTAGGTTTCCCACATGAGGACGAGATGTCCATGGATGCAATTTTGGGTTCTCTTCCACCTAGCTATGGGATGTTCGTCTCGAACTATCATATGCACGACATGGATAAGAAGCTCACTGAATTGCATGGGATGCTCAAGGTGGCAGAGCAAGATATTAAGAAAGGCACGCATCAAGTGCTGATGGTGTAGAACTCGGCTAAGTTCAAGAAGAGTTGGTCCAAGAAAAAAGGTAAGGAAAACGACACGAAGAAGGATGTCTCCGCCGCTGAGCTGAAGTCCGGACCGAACTCAAAGACCATTTGCTTTCATTGCAAGGAAGCTGGTCACGGGAAGAGGAACTGTAGCAAGTGGCTTGCTGAGCATGGCAACATGGCAGGAGATGCTTCTTCAGGAAAAGGTACACTTGTTACATATGTTATAGATATTTACCTTGCTGACATACCTAGTAGCTCTTGGGTATTTGATACTGGATCGGTTGTTCATATTTGCAACTCGATGCAGGGGCTGGTAAGAACTAGGCGTGTGGCACATGGGGAGATTGACATCAGGGTCGGCAACAAAGCAAGATTTGTTGCATTGGATGTCGGCACGATGCAGCTCCATCTTCCTTCTGGATTTATTTTGGAAATGAATAATTGTTATTACATTCACGCACTTAGTCGGAACATTATTTCCGCCTCATGCTTGATGAGTCAAGGTTATGAATTTAATTTAAAGGACAATAGTTGTTCATTTTATTTGAATGAAATCTTCCACGGCTATGCACCCATTGTAGATGGGCTATTTATTTTAAATCTAGAAAATGAACTAGTCTATAACATGAATGTCAAGAGGCATCAACCTAATGAGATAAATCCAACTTACTTTTGGCATTGATGGGCTCCTAACTTCGTCAGACTTTGGGTTGTTCGAGACATGTGAATCATGCTTGCTAGGCAAGATGACTAATTCACCTTTTGCAAAGAGTTGCAAGAGGGCATCCGAGCTATTGGAGCTTATACAAAGTGATGTGTGTGGTCCAATGAGTACAACAGTCATAGGTGGATATCGGTACTTTGTGAATTTTACCGATGACTTGAGTAGATATGGATATATCTATTTGATGAGGCACAAGTCGGAAACTTTTGAAAAGTTCAAAGAGTTTCCGAACGAGGTTGAAAATCAGCTCGGCAAGACGATAAAACTTCTAAGACCAGATCATGGAGGTGAGTGCATGAGCTAGGACTTTGATAATCATCTGTAAAGGCGAGGTATAGTACCTGAGCTCACAACTCTGGGTACGCCGCAAAGAAACGACGTGTGAAAACGGAGATATCGAACCTTGTTGGACATGGTCCGGTCAATGATGAGAAAACCGGATTTACCCTTGTCATTCTGGGGACACACTCTAGATATAGTGGCTTTCACACTTAACAGGGTACCATCAAAATCCGTAGATAAGACACCACATGAGATGTGGACTGGGAAGAGTCCTAGTTTTTCTTTTTTAAAGATTTGGGGTTGTGAAGCATTTGTCAAGTGACTCATCTCGCACAAGCTTACACCCAAGTCGGATAAATGCATATTCATGGGATATCCGAGGGAAACCTTGGGATAAAACTTCTACAACCGAGAAGAGAACAAAGTGTTTTTTGCTCGGAACGGGGTTTTCCTAGAGAAGGAGTTTCTCAGTCGGTAGGTCAGTGGGAGAATGGTGCGACTCAAAGAAATTCGAGAGCCACTTGGGGGCGACTCAGCTGATGATGTAATTATATCGGAGTCACTCAGAGAACCCGTAGTGGAGTCAGCACCAGACCCATGAAGGTCAGAAAGATTGCACAGAGTGCGCGAAGCGATGAGCCGGCCACGTATGCGGAAGCGACGGTTAGCCTAGATTCCGAGGCATGGCTGGAAGCCATGAGATCCGAGTTAAAGTCCATGGATGACAATCAAGTCTCGAACTTGGTTGATCCACCACCTGACATAGGAGCCATTGGTTGCAAATAGGTATTTAAAAAGAAAACCGATGTGGATGGAAATGTTCATATCCAAAAAGCTCGTCTTGTCGCTAAAGGTTACAGACAAGTTCAAGAATTGACTACGACAAGACATACTCACTAATAGCGATGCTAAAATCGGTAAGGATCATACTAGCTATAGATGCATATTTCGATTATGAGATATGGCAGATGGATGTCGAAACGGCTTTCCTTCATGGAAATTTAAAATAGGATGTATACATGATACAACCCTAACGTTTTGTCGATCCAACTAACGCTAGTAAAATATGCAAGATCAAGAGATCCATTTATGGATTGAAGCAAGCAACTCGAAGTTGGAACATTTGTTTTTGTGAAGTCATCCTTGACCTTGGTTTCATCAAGAACGAAGAGGACTATTGTTTATACAAGAAGTCTAGTGGGAGCTCGACAGTATTTTTGACCTTGTATGTGGATGACATACTGCTAATGGGAAATGATGTTTCGATGCTAAACTCAGTCAAGGAAACATTGAATGGCAAGTTTTTGATGAAATACCTTCGAGAGGCAGTTTACATTTTAGGCATCAAGATCTATAGAGATAGATCGAGGAGGCTGCTCGGCTTGAGCTAGAGCACGTACATAGACAATGTTGAAGAGGTTCAACATGAGTGAGGCCAAGAAAGGGTTCTTGCCCGTCTCACATGGTATAAGGTCAAGCAAGACTCAAAGTCCCAAGACTTCTGATGAGTGAAACCAGATGAGTAGGATTCCATATGCATCCTCAATAGTATCAATCATGTATGCCATGCTATGTACACGGCCTGATGTTGCCTACGCAATAAGCTTAACAAGCAGATACTAGGCCGACCCAGGTGAGAGTCACTAGGCAGCAGTGAAAACTATATTGAAGTACCTGAAAAGGACAAAAGAGATGTTCCTAGTTTATGGAGGTGAGGAGGAGCTTTGCGTAAAAGGTTACACTCATGCAAGTTTCCAAACCGACAAGGATGATTGTCGATCGCAAACTGGATTCGTGTATGTCGTGAATTGAGGAGCAGTGAACTAGATGAGTTCCAAGCAAGATACGATGGCCGACTCCACAACAGAGGCCGAATACATTCTGGATTAAGAAGCCGCAAAGGAAGGTGTTTGGATTCGGAAGTTCCTGGAAGATGTTCGTGTGTTCCTGGGCTGGTCAAAATCATTGCACCTTTATTGCTATAATTAAGGTGCCATCGCACAGGCCAAGGAGCCGAGACAACACCACAAGACCAGACACATAAACCGGAAAAATCACCTGATATGAAAGCTCATAGAGGAAGGTGATACCAATTTATGCAAGATTCACACGGATTCAAATGTTGCAGATCCATTGACTAAGCCGCTTCCACAACCCAAGTATGAGGGGCACATTAGAGCTATGGGCATTCGACGTTTATTTGATTGACTCTAGTGCAAGTGGGAGAATGTTGGAGATATACCCTAGAGGCAATCCTCTATATATACCCTAGATAGTGTTGGAAATATTCACTAGAGGCAATAATAAATTCGTTATTATTATATTTCTTTGTTTGTGATATCATTTATTATCCATGCTACAATTGTATTAATTGGAAACTCAAATACATCTGTGGGTACATAGACAACACTGTGTCCCTAGTATGCCTCTACTTAACTAGTTCGTTGATCAAAGATGGTCAAGGTTTCCTGGCCATAGACATGAGATGTCGTTTGATAACGGGATCACATTATTAGAAGAATGATGTGATGGACAAGACCCAAACTATAAACGTAGCATATGATCGTGTCAGTTTATTGCTATAGTTTTCTGCATGTCAAGTATCTGTTCCTATGACCATGAGATCATGTAACTCATTGACACCGGAGGATTACTCGTGTGTATCAAATGTCACAATGTAACAGTGTGACCATAAAGATGTTCTACAAGTATCTCCGAGTGTGTCTGTTGAGTGGGCATGGATCAAGACTGCGATTTGTTATCCCGTGTGACGGAGAGGTATCTCAGGGCCCACTCGGTAATACAACATCACAATGAGCCTTGCAAGGAATGTGACTAAGTGTAAGCCATGAGATCTTGTATTACGGAATGAGTAAAGAGACTTTTTGGTAACGAGGTTGAACTAGGTATAGAGATACCGATGATCGAATCTCGGGCAAGTAACATACCGAAGAACAAAGGGAACAACGTACGGGATTAACTGAATAGTTGGCATAAAGGTTCAACCGATAAGGATCTTCATAGAATATGTAGTAACCAATATGGGCATCTAGGTCCCGCTATTTTTTATTGACCGTGGAGGTGTCTCGGTGATGTCTACATAGTTCTCAAACCCGTAGGGTTTGCACACTTAAGGTTTGGTGACGTTTCGATATAGTAGAGTTATCTATGGTGGTAACCGAAGGTTTTTCGGAGTCCCGGATGAGATCCTAGACATCACGAGGAGCTCCGGAATGTTCCGGAGGTAAAGGTTGATATATAGGAACTCCTGTTTTGGTCACCAAAAAAGTTTTCGGCACTTCGGTAGTGTACCGGGAGTGCCGGGAGGGTACCGGGGGCCCTTGGGAGAGGTGTCTCGACCCAAAGGACCTCATGGGATGTGGGAGGAGTCAAACCAGCCCCTAGTGGGCTGGCCGAACCCCCCCACTAAGGCCCATGCAGCTAGGGGTTGGAAAAACCCAAAGGTGGAAAGGTGGAAAGGGTTTCCGAGTGGAGAAGGAATCCTACTCCAAGTAGGATTGGAGTAGGACTCCTCCACCTCCAATTTCGTCCAACCCTTGAGGGTTTGTGACTTCCTCCTCACCTCCTTCCCTCCTATATATACTAGATGATTTAGCGGGGAGAGCTAACCCTAGTTGCCATGTGCTCCCTCTACTTCAACTAGATCATTTTCTCCTCTAGTCTAGTTCGGCGGTGCTTAGGCGAAGCCATGCCGGAATAGTTCCACCACCATCATCGCCATGCCATCGCGCTGCAGGAGAACTCATCTACCTCTCCACTACCTCTTGCAAGATGAAGAAGGCGGCGATCGTCATCGAGCTGTACGTGTGCTGAACATGGAGGCGCTGTCCGTTCAGCGCTAGATCAGAAGGACCGTGATCAGGATCGCAAGACGACTCATGATTTGATCGTGGGATGGATCATGATGGGATCGCGGGATGGATCGTGATTGGATCACGAGAAGTATTATGATGGGATCGCGGGACGCTCGGCGATTTGGATTGCGAAGATGTTCGACTACATCAACCGCGTTTATTAACGCTTCCTCCTTATCGATCTACAAGGGTATGTAGATCCACTCTCCCTCTCGTAGATGCACATCACCAAGGGTAGATATTGCATGTGTGTCGGAAATTTTTTGTTTCCCATGCAACGTTCCCCAATAGTGGCAGCATGAGCTAGGTCTATGTGTAGATGAGATCACAAGTAGAACACAATGGAGTTTGTGGGCGTTGATGCTCAGATCGCTTCCTCCCTTGGTCGTGTTTTGATTCAGTGATATTGTGGGATGAAGCGGACCAAACCAACCTTACTCGTACACTTATCAGAGACCGGTTCCATCGACTGACGTGTAACTTTGTTGCACAAAGATGGCTGGCGGGTGTCTGTCTCTCCTACTCTAGTTGGATCAGATTCGACAAAGGCGGTCCTTGAGAAGGTTGAATAGCAATTTGTGTATCACCATTGTGGTTTTTGCGTAGGTGACATTTATTCTTGCTAGATACCCATAGCAGCCACGTAAAACATGCAACAACAATTAGAGGATGTCTAACTTGTTTTTGTAGGGTATGTTGTGATGTGATATGGCTAATTACATGATGAGATATATGTGATGTATGAGATGATCATGTTTTGTATACAATATCACGACTTTCATGTCGATGAGTATGGCAACCGGCAGGAGCCATAGGGTTGTCTTTAATTATTTTCGCCATTTTTGCTTTTCTTTATTGCTATGAGTTAACAATAGTCGTGGAAGCAACATTCGGCGCGGCAACCCCGATGGAGACACGTTGATGGAGATCAAGATGATGGAGATCATGGTGTCATGCCGGTGACGGTGGAGATCATGTTGGTGCTTTGGAGATGAAGATCAAAAGGATAAATTCATGGCCATATCATGTCACTTATGATTTGCATGCGATGTTAATCCTTTTATGCATCTTATTTTTCTTAGGACGACAATACCATTATAAGGTGATCCCTCACTAAAATTTCAAGATAAATTGTGTTCTCCCCGAGTGTGCACCATTGTGAAAGTTTGTTATGTCGAGACACCACGTGATGATCGGGTGTGATAGACTCTACGTTCACATACAACGGGTGCAAGCCAGTGTAGCACGTGCAAAACACTCGGGTTAAACTTACGAGCCTAGCATGTACAAACATGGCCTCGAAACACAAGATACCAAAAGGTCGAACATGAGTCATATAGTAGATATGATCAACATCAAGATGTTCAAGATTGAAACCACCTCAAATCACGTGATGATCAGACTTGAGTTGGTGGATTTGGATCATGTGACACTCGAATGACCAGAGGGATGTCAATTTGAGTGGGAGTTTTTAAGTAATATGATTAACTAAAGTCATTATCAGGAACATAGTCAAAATGTCTTTATAAATTATGTTGTAGATTACTAGCTAGTGTTGTAGCTCCCCTGTGTTTTTAATACGGTCCTAGAGAAAATAGAGTTGAAAGATACTGGTAGCAATTATGTGGACTAGGTCCGTGATCAGAGGATTGTCCTCAGTTGCTGCACAGAAGACTTATGTCCTTAATGTACCGCTCGGTGTGCCACTCCCTCAAGCGGCGATTGTGGATGTTATGAACATCTGTCAGTCACGTTCTGATGACTACTTGATAGTTCAGTCCATGTGGCGTTACGGCTTAGAATTCAAGCTCCAAATACGTTTTGAATGTCAGAGCATATGTGATGTTCCAAGAGCTGTAATTTGATTTCAGGCTCGTCCCCGTGTTGAGAAGTATGAGACCTCCAACAATATTCTTTGCCTACAAGATGAAGGAGAATAGCTCAATCAGTGAGCATGTGCTCAGATTGTTTGGGTGCTACAATCGCTTGAATCGAGTGGAAGTTGATCTTCCAGATAAGACAGTGATTGATATGGTCCTCCAAGTCACTGTCACCAAGCTACTAGAGATTCGTGATGAACTATGAACATACCAGTGATGGAAATGATGATTCCTGAGTCATAGGCGATGTTCGACACCGCGAAGGTAGTAACCAATAAGGAGCATCAAGTGTTGATGGTTAGTAAAACCACTGGTTTTGAGAAGGGCAAGGGAAAGGAGGGAAACTTCATGGATGGCAAGCCAGTTGCTGCTCCAGTGAAGAAACCCAAAGTTGAACCCAAACCCGAGACTGTAGGACCGAAAGTATGTCTAGAGGGGGGGTGATTAGACTACTTGACCAAATAAAATTTTGCCTGTTCCCAAATTTTAGTGTTTGCAGTTTTAGCATTCATGGCAAGTCAAGTACACCCTACACATGCATGTCTAAGAGTATAGCAGTGGAAAATAACAACAAGCATGAGTAGAAGGGATAGGGTAGGAAGATCAAACACAATTGTAGACACGATGATTTTTCCCGTGGTTCCGATAGGTGGGCTATCGTACATCCACGTTTATGGAGTCTTCAACCCACGGAGGGTAACGGTCATGAGAGTCCATGGAGGGCTCCACCCATAAGGGTCCAGGAAGTAGCAACCTTGACTATTCCATAACGGCTTCCGTCCACGAAGGACTAGCCTCACTATGGGTAGATCTTCACGAATTAGGCGATCTCCTTTTCCGTACAAACTTCTTGGTTCAACTCCACAACACAAAGTAGGAGGCTCCCAAGAGACACCTAACCAATCTAGGAGGCACCACTCTCCAAAAGGTAATAGGCGTGGTAATGCAATGAACTCCTTGCTCTTGTGCTTCAAGATGATAGACTCCTTAACACAAATCACTCTCTCATAGATATGGCTTGGTGGAAGAGATGAGATTGGTGGAAAGCTACTTGGGGAGGCTATCAAGATCCATATGGTTGGAGTGGAAGATCTTGACCTCAACACAAGGGTAGGTGGTTCTCTCTCAGAAAAACTGGATGGTGCAAGTATGGAATAGTTCTGAGTGCTTCTCTTTTGAGTAGGTGGTGGTGAATGGGTATATATAGGCATCCCCAAAAATCCAACCGTTACACACAAAATGACCAACTCGGTGACACCGATGTGTAAATCTCGGTGGTACCGAAGTGACCAAAAGGTGGCAACTTTTGAATCTCGGTGAGACCGATATAGGAAACTCGGTTGCACCGATAAGGTGACCAATGGTCAGATTGTCATTCTCGGTGACACCGATCCAACAATCTCGGTGGTACCTATAATTTGAATTTGCATAACAGAAAGTTGGCAACCTAAACTCGATGGCACCGGTATGGAATCGGTTGCACCGAAGTGGCTAGGGTTTGGCTAAGTCTGTCTGAGGTTGAGAATCGGTGGCACCGGGATGGAAATGTTGGTTGCACCGATTTTGAATATTTGTCTTTTGGACAGACTTTCGTGGGAGAGTTTGTGGGTGTTTTTGGTGACTATAACTTGTGCACATATGTGGGGACCCCGACTCATAAGTCGTGATCACTGAGTGCACGTGTACAGTGATCCCAGAGATCAATGCTCACTAAACACACAAAAGCTGGATAAGAAGAGTCTTACATCCACACTTAACATCTTACACAAATAAAGACCACAAAGGTCTAGTCTTACATGGATAGGGCCACGAGGGCCAAACACTTAAATAGAACAAGCATCGGAAATCTTGATCGAAGCGTGAACCCATGACATCAGCCTTAAACCTACAGGCATTCTGACTCGGAAGCGTCCCAGTTCACATGTTAGTCTCCAACGAACTCTTCAACACACTCCTTTTCTTCCATGCCTGGCCAATTAAATAACAAGTAGCAAGCCAATGAGTACTTTGAATGTACTCGCAAGCAACCCAAGTTGTGGAACAAGGTATAAAGATGCATGATGTAGCACTAAGCAGGTAATTTGCGGAAAGGTAATTTTGGATGCAATAACATGATCATGTAAGTAAGTAAGCATGCATCAGCCGTTTGGCAGATATCCATATGAACAAGTTATAGATATCATCATAAGCAGGGGTTGAACAACTCATGTTCATTTATCATGCTAAGTCATCGGGCTTAGTTCAATTGTCAAGCTAAGTCATCGGACTTAGTTCAAGTACCATCTTTGTCTCCAACACACTCACACCAGTTTGTGAAAACATTTGGACGTAGCACAAGAGCGGTCATCCAACTGTCCTTGACCGTGGACACGGCTATTCGAATAGTTTTACACTCTACAGAGGTTGAACACTTTACCCACAAGACTCAGGAAACTTCCGTGTCATCCACGACTCGTGGTACATCACATACCCGAGGTAAGTACCCGAACAATGCATTTCCCCTAGCGACACTAAACAAAGAGTCCACTCGATTGGTACCCAACCCTCACGATGTACATCACACGAGCCTCGCTCCAGATCGTACCATCCATGAGGGGACCAACCGTGTGCCCGGTGCCTGTGAAGACAGCACATGGTCGTACATACCGGTACGACCCCGTATCGAGAGTGACCACGTCACTCCTGCCACTAGTAATATGGGCTCCTTGCCAGTACCCACCAAGGTAATCAACAAAGCCCCATCTCATAAGCGTATCGTGGTCATACATGTAAGGTTGGAATAACGGTCACAACTTACACCAATCTGTTTTCGAAAACCACACACACTCACTTGCTCTGGTACACTAGTTCTTTGTCAAGTGGTCACCCAACTTATCATCATATCCCTCGGGCATTAGTGGCACCCAACAGGGGTTTCGAAAAGTCTTTGAAATCATTTCCTTCCCTTCCATCACTATGCATAAACCCGATCCCACTTGCATAGCATCTACTAGCATCCTATCTACACCCACCCGCATAACCCTCATAAGATGGTAGGGTCATGCACGATGCAAGTGTTAATGGTAAAGGTATAGGAGGCAACCCACCGAAGGGGGGGACACCACATCATGATCAAACATTTAAACAACCAGTGCTATATGTCATGCATGAAAAAGTTTCTTAACATGGTCAAAGGGTTGCTTGCCTATCTCAACAAAGTTTCCGGGGTCTTTGAAGTCTTGAGGTGCAACTTCTTCATCAATAGCGCAATCTATCGTCATGAATAACAGCAATAAAAATAAGCATCACACAACAACAGAGCACTCAAGCCACTAATAAAAATGCTACCCTACTCTGATAAATACTAAAGACTATATTAAACATGTTTGTTTAATATTTGCTATGAAAACATTTTTGAAAATTATTAATCAGAGGCAGAAAGATGCCTAAATATAGGTTTTAAAATAAAACAGTACAGAAAAGGTTTTTAAATATTTTTACAATTGGCACTAATAAATTCTAGGGAATATTTCAAGATTTTAGGTGAAGGAATCTCGGGCATTGGAGAAATATTTTGCCTTGTGGAATTTTTGGAAATTTGCAGAAAAAGAAAAAGGGAAAAGAAAGAGCACAGTGCCCTGGCCAGAGGCGGCCAGCAGCTGGGCCGGCCCAGAGGCTGTCCAGCCCAGGCGAACCAGCACGCGCGCGTGACCGCGTTCAAACCTGACAGCTAGGGCCCGAAGGCCAGCGATAGAGAGAGGAGGGGGAGGGAGGTGAGGATGACAGGTGGGCCCCGCATGTCATCTTCAACCTCGCGGTAGGGAGTCCGGCGAGCTCACCGGCGACGAAGCAGGGCACGATGACGGCAGGCGAAGGCGGGAACATGCTCGGCGTCTACCCGCCGTTCCTCTGGAGGTCGAAGAAGTGCTGGAGGCGGTCGGAGTCGCCGGCAGCGAGCACCCGCGGCGGAGGACGCTTCAGAAGAGTTTTCTGGGGCCTCTTCGAGCTGCAAATAGGACAGGGTTGAGGGGGAAATGGGTCAAGAGGGCAAGGGGAGACTAGTGGGAGGAAAATGGGGACCGAAGGGGGCCGCTACCAGGAGATCGGAGACGAGTTTGTCGCGGTAGTCCTCGGCTAGATCCCGAGCGCAGAGGCTTCGGGAGGTCTTCGGGGCGTGCAGGGAGGCTACTGGGGAGAGGAGAGAGAGACTACAGGGGAGAGAACGCTCGGGGAGGGCCTTAAGTAGGCGGCCCTTGGTCCACCGAGCTCGGATGCGCTCGCGAGCTCGTGGCCAGGGCTAGAGGCCATGGGAGAGAGAGGGAGTGAGTTTGGGGTGCATGTGGGGTTGGTCCAGGACGAGGGGGAGAGAGGATAGAGGTGGGGAAGCGCGCGCGTGCGAGCTCCATGGTTGGCTGGCTCGGGCGGCCGCGACACATGCGAGGAGGGCCAAAGGAGGGAGAGAGGAGCGGCCCGACAAGGTGGCGTGGCGCGAACGCCGAGGCCGACCATCTAGCGAGAGGGGTGGGTGCTTGAGGTGGTCGGGGCCATGCAGTGGGCAACGGCTACAGTCCTTGTCGGCACTGTAGCACGCTCCAGAGCGCGCGTTTGGCATGCCACGGCATGACAACGGCGTCTTGTGCATCGCCACGAGTGTCTAGGGGGATCTAGGGCCTCTAGGATAAGAGAAAAGAGCCTTGGATGCTTCAGGAGAGGAATAGAGTAAGGGGTAGGGGAGAGAAAGCTCTACCAGGGCTGTCCAGGGGTAAAAATGAGGGTTTTACCCCACCTCCCAGTGGCTTGAGGACTTTGGATTTTTACTGGACGTGCTTGGGCACTGCCAGAAGGTGTGGTAAAAATTTGGAGGCAAGGGAAATAGAGGAAGGGGGTGAAAGCAAAGACTTACCATTTCACCAGAAGGTGTTTGATGGGTTTTTGGGAAATACAAGTTTACCAACTTACTGAGATATTTAACAGGGTCAAGATTTAGGTAAAAACATGCCTGATCACCAAGTTTGTGCTCAAATGAGCAAAGTTGATAATGGCAACTTTGTGAACCCTAGAAACTAACATATTCAGGTTTCTGTAGATCTAGTCATGCTAAGATTTTACCCTTGATGCCCCCACTTAGTTTAGCATCATTATTTGGTAATTAGAGCATCTCCACAAAGTTTGGGGTCAAAGGGAGAAACTTCACAACGTAAAGTTGTTCAAATTTGAATCTGGACAGGAAGGGTTTTGGGATGGTTTGATTAAGCAATCAACTTGGATTGAGATGAAACTTGGCAAGACCATCACCTATGATAGTGCTGACTTACTGGAATTTTCCTGGAATTTATTGGGAATATTTCTTATAGAAATGTTTCAAAAGCTTGATTTGATCAGAAAGGATTTTGAGGGGTTTTGCCCATGATTTGAACATGCCCTTATGTTAAAACTCATATATATGGAAAATATATGTCCACTAAGTTTCCCTAGATTTTCCTGAATATTTTAAAAGCATTTAAATAAATTTTCCCTATGGAAGACCATTTTTGGTCTTAAGAAAAAGCCTTTAAATAAAATATAAGAATAACCTTTAAAATTAATATTTGGTGGTTTTGGAAAGTCTTATATATAGTAGGTTTGAATTAAAGCTTTTGGGGAAGAAGAATCCACCCAATTTGAGGACTTCCAGTGCAAACCTCAATTCAGGGGTTTTTGAAAACCTAATTTGGACAAATCCTTTTTGGTCAAAATAAAATTTGATAAAAATAGTTTTGGGCACTATTCATATGGCATGATCATTGGGCAAGAGGTTTGGGTCAAGGAAGATGAGTATGAAGAGGGATAGAATCTGAGAGTGCCATAAACAATAATCAACAAGCAAACAGGCAACAATTCAATCAAGCACAATCATTGGAAAAGTTTTAGTTGGCTCCAAATTTTATAAATCCAAACATATCAAGGTGATATAACACAGGGTGTGACAACGTATGAGCATTTTGTTCACCAACAAATCCTTACCCCCTTTTAATAGTATTGGCTTTCCTATGGACTCAAAGTGATTTCTCACAAATATAAAATGTAGAGTCCTCTACTTGAAGCTTTGCCAACCTATTTCCTTGCATCTTGGGGTATTCCACAATCTCCGCAATCCTTTTGCCAATCCTATCATTGAACATTTCCTGAAATATACTTGGTGGAAACATTAGTTCAGTGACTTATATGTTGTTATAAATTGCCAAAAGCACCAAGGGAGAAAATGTGCTTTCAGAGACTAAGTGCTTCTATTATGAGGAGAGCGGTCGCTGAAGCGAAACAACCCTGCATACTTGGTAGATAAGAAGGCTGTCGACGTCAAAAGAAGTATATTTGATATACATATTATTGATGTGTACCTTGCTAGTACTCCTAGTAGCACCTGGGTATTAGATACCGGTTCGATTGTGAATGTTAGTAACTCAAAGTAAAAGCTACGGAATAAACAGATTCTAGCTAAGGGTGAGGTGACGATGTGTGTTGGAAGTGTTTTCCAAGGTTGATGTGATCACCATCGCACTCTCTCTCTACGCTCGGGATTAGTGATGAACCTAAATAAATGTTATTTGGTGTTTGCATTGAGCATGAACGTGATTAGATCGTGTTTATTGCAATGCAGTTATTCATTTAAGTTAGAGAATAATGGTTATTCTGTTTACATGATTATACCTTCAATGGTCATGCACCCAATGAGAATGTTTTATTGAATCTTGATTGTAGTAATACACATGTTCATAACATTGATGCCAAAAGATACAAAGTTAATAATGATAATACCACATACTTGTGGCACTGCCGCTAAATGTCATATTGGTGTAAAGCACATGAACAAACTCCATGTTGATGGATCTTTGGACTCATTCAATTTCGAATCGGTTGAGACATGCAGACCATGCCTCGTGGGCAAGATGACTAAGACCCCGTTTTAGATATGATGGAGCGGGCAAGTAATTTATTGAAATGATACATGTTGATGTATGCGATCCAGTGAGTGTTGTAGCGTGTAGTGGATATCGTTATTTTCTTACCTTCACTGATAATTTGAGTAGATATGGGTATATTTACTTAATGAAACACAAGTCTGAAATGTTTGAAAAGTTCAAGCAATTTCAGAGTGAAGTTTGAGATCATCGTGACAAGAAGATAAAATGTCTATGATATGATCGTGGAGGTGAATATCTGAGTTATGAGTTTGGTATACAACTTAAGACAATGTGGAAGTTGTTTCACAACTCACACCACCTGGAACAACATAGAGTGATATTGTGTCTGAATGTCGTAGTCGTGCTCTATTAGATATGGTGTGAACTACGATGTCTCTTATCGATTTGCCACTATCGTTTTGGGGTTATGCATTAGAGAAAACTACATTCACTTTAAAAGGGGAACCATCTAAATCCGTTGAGATGACACCATATGAATTTTGGTTTGGCGGAAACCTAAGCTATCATTTCTTAATGTTTGGGGCTGCGACGCTTATGTGAAAAAGGGTTTTCACCTAATGAGCTCAAACCCAAAGCGGACAAATGCATCTTCATAGAATACCCTAACGTAATAGTTGGGTAAACCTTCTATCTTAGATCCAAGCACAAAGTTTTTGTTGCTAAAACGGGTCCTTTCTTGAGAAAGAGTTTCTCTCAAAAGAATTGAATGGGAGGAAGATATAACTTGATGAGGTTGTTGAACCTTTGTTTCAACCAGAGAGTAGCATAGCGCAGAAAGATGTTTTATGTGAAGCCTACGACAGTCGAAGAGGAAGTTAATGATGATGATCATGAAGCTTCGGATCAAGTTACTATCGAACCTCGTAGGTAGACAAGGACATGTACTGCTCCTGAGTTGTACGACAACCCTGTTTTAGAGGTCATGTTGTTTGATAGCGATGAATCTACGAGCTATGGCCAAGCGATGATGGGCCTGGATTCCAACAAATGGTTAGAGGCCATGAAATCCGAGAAAGGATCCATGTATGAAAACCAAGTATGGACTTTGGTAGACTTTCCCTTTAAACAACAGCTCGTTGAGTACAAATGGGCCTTTAAGTTGAAGACAGACACTGATGGTGAATGTCACCATTTATGAATCTCGACTTGTCGCAAAGAAGTTTCTGCCAAGTTCAAGGAATTAACTACGATGAGACTTTCTCACCGTTAGAGATGCTAAAGTCTATTGGAATTATGTTAGCAGTTGCGGCATTTTTCAATTATGAAATCTGGCAAATGGATGTCAAAACATCGTTTCCTTAATGGTTTACTTGAGGAAAGGTTGCATGTGATACAACCAGAAGGTTTTGTCAGTCCTAAGGACGCTAAAAGGTGTGCAAGCTCCAGCAATCCTTCTATGGGCTGGATCAAGCATCTCGAAGTTGGAATATACGCTTTGATGAGGTGATCAAAGTTTTTGGGTTTATACAAAGTTTACGAGAAACTTGTATTTACAATAAAGTGAGTGGGAGCACTATAAAATTTCTGATAAGTATATGTGGATGACATATAATTGATCGGAAATGATGTAGAATTTCTAGAAATGATAAACAGTTGTTTGAAAGGAGTTTTTCAAAGGAAGGCCTGGATAAAGCTATCTAATTGTTGGGCATCAAGATCTATAGAGATAGATCAAGATGCTTGATGAGGCTTTCAATGAATACATGCCAAGACAATATTTTGAAAGACTTCAAAATGCAACAGTCAAAGAAGGAGTTCTTGCCTGATTTGTAAGGTGTAGAGTTGAGTGAGACTCAAAGCTCGACCACGGCAAAATAAAGAGAAACGATGAAGGATGCCCCCTATGCCTTAGCCATAGGCTCTATATAGTATGCCATGCTGTGAACCGCACTTGTGTGTGCCTTGCCATGAGTCTCTTGAGGGGTGCAAGAGTGATCCAGGAGTGGATCACTGGACAGTGGTCAAAATTATCCTTAGTAACTAGAGGACTAAGGAAATATTTCTCGATTATGGAGGTGATAAAGAGTTGTCGTAAAGGGTTACATCGATGCAAGCTTTAACACCAATCCGGATGACTCCGAGTAGCAATCCGGATACGTATAGTGGAGCAGCCATTTGGAATAGCTCCAAGTGGAGTGTGCTAGCAGTGTCTACAGTATAACATAGATAGTTGCAAAGTACACACGGACATGAATGTCGCAGACCCATTGACTAAAGACCTCTCTCACAGCAAAGCATGATCGAACCCCAGAACTCATTGGGTGTTATATTCATAACAATGTAAATCACATGGTGATGTGAACTAGATTATTGACTCTAGTGCAAGTGGGAGACTGTTGGAAATATGCCATAGAGGCAATAATAAATTGGTTATTATTATATTTCTTTGTTCATGATAATTGTTTATTATCCATGCTATAATTGCATTGATTGGAAACTCAAATACATGTGTGGGTACATAGACAACACGGTGTCCCTAGTATGCCTCTAGTTAACTAGTTCATTGATCAAAGATGGTCAAGGTTTCCTGGCCATAGACATGAGATGTCATTGGATAATGGGATCACATCATTAGGAAAATGATTTAATGAACAATACCCAAACTATAAACATAGCATATGATCATGTCAGTTTATTGCTATAGTTTTCTGCATGTCAAGTATCTATTCCTATGATCATGAGATCATGCAACTCACTGACACCGGAGGTATACCTTGTGTGTATCAAATATCACAACGTAACTGGGTGACTATAAAGATGCTCTATAGGTATCTCCGAGGGTGTCTGTTGAGTGGGCATGGATCAAGACTGGGATTTGTTACTCCGTGTGACGAAGAGGTATCTCAGGGCCCACTCGGTAATACAACATCACAATAAACCTTGCAAGCAATGTGACTAAGTGTTAGCCACGAGATCTTGTATTAAGGAATGAGTAAACAGACTTGCCGGTAACGAGATTGAACTAGGTATAGAGATACCGACGATCGAATCTCGGGCAAGTAACATACCGAAGAACAAAGGGAACAACGTACGGGATTAACTGAATCCTTGACATAGAGGTTCAACCCATAAAGATCTTCATAGAATATGTAGGAACCAATATGGGCATCCGGGTCCGCTCTTGGTTATTGACTGTGGAGGTGACTCGGTCATGTCTACATAGTTCTCGAACCCGTAGGGTCTGCACACTTAAGGTTCCATGACGTCTCGATATAGTAGAGTTACGTATGGTGGTGACCGAAGATTGTTCAGAGTCCTAGATGAGATCTTGGACGTCACGAGGAGCTCCAAAATGGTCCGGAGGTAAAGATTGAAATATAGGAAGTCCAATTTTGGTTACCGAAAAAGTTTCGGGTACTTCGGTAGGGTACCGGGAGTGGCGGGAGGGTACCGGGGGCCATCGGGAGGGGTGTCTCGACCCAAAGGACCTTATGGGCTATGGGAGGAGTCAAACCATCCCCTAGTGGTCTGGACGAAACCCCCACTAAGGCCCATGCGGCTAGGGATGGGAAAAACCCAAAGGTGGAAAGGTGGAAAGGGTTTCCAAGTGGAGAGGAGGAATCCTACTCCTAGTAGGATTGGAGTAGGACTCCTTGACCTCCAATTTCGGTCAACCCTTGAGGGTTTGAGGCTACCTCCTCCCCTTCCTCCCTCCTATATATAGTAAAGGATTTAGAGGGGAGAGCTAACCCTAATTGCCACGTGCTCCATGATACGTCTCCAACATATCTATATTTTCTGATGATGGCATGCTATTATATTATCTGTTTTGGATGTTTTATATGCATTAATATGCTATTTTACATTATTTTTGGGACTAACCTATTAATCTAGAGCCTAGTGTCAGTTTCTGTTTTTTCCTTGTTTTTGAGTTTTGCAGATATGGAATATTAAACGGAGTCGAAACGAAATAAAACCTTCGGAAGAAATGTTTTTGGAAGGAAACAAATCATCCAAGCTTGGAGTGCACACCACGGATTGAGCCAGGGAGCCACAAGCCTGCTAGGCACGGCCCCCCTGGCCATGCCTAGTAGGCTTGTTGCCTCCCGGGAGGTCTCCTAACCCTAATTCTTGGCCTATAAATTCCCAAATATTCCCCGAACATCAAAAAGAGCCATGCAAATACTTTTCCGCTGCCAGAAGCCTCCGTTCCCGAGAGATCCAATCTTGGAGCCTTTTCTGGTAACATGCCGGAGGGGGTTTCGATCATGGATGGCATTTACATCAACTCCATTGTCCCTCCGATGATGCACGATTAGTCCACCATAGACCTACAGGTCCATAGCTAGTAGCTAGATGGCTTCTTCTCTCTCTTTCATCTTCAATACCATGTTCTTCATGATCTTCATGGAGATCTATCCGATGTAACCCTCTTTTGTGGTGTGTTTGTCAAGATCCGATGAATTGTGAGTTTATGTTCAGATTATCCATGAATCTCCTCTCAATTCTTATTTACATGATTTCATATCCTTGCAAGTCTCTTCGAGTTATTGGTTTGGTTTGGCCAACTAGATTGGTAATTCTTGCAATGGAAGAAGTGCTTGGTTTTGGGTTCAATCTTGGGGTGTCCTCACCTAGTGACATGGTAGGGATAGCGAGGCACATATTGTATTGTTGCCATCAAGGGTAACAAGATGGGGTTTTCATCATATTGCTTGAGTTTATCCCTCTACATCATGTCATCTTTTTAATGCATTACTCTGTTCTTCATGAACTTAATACTCTAGATGCAGGCAGGAGTCGGTCGATGTGTGGAGTAATAGTAGTAGATCAGAATTTTTTCGGTCTACTTGATACGGATGTGATGCCTATACGCATGATCATTGCCTTGAATAACTACGTGATTATTCGCTTTTCTATCAATTGCTTAACAGTAATTTGTTTACCCACCATGATATTTTTCTTCGAGAGAGAAGCCTCTAGTGAAACCTATGCCCCCAGGTCTACTTTCCATAATATACTATCAGATCTATAAACCAAAATTACTTTTATGCAATTCATTTACCTTTTACTTTTCGTTCTTGTTTACATCTATATCTATCGGATCTAATCGTTGCAAATAATCGCGAAGGGATTGACAACCCCTTTATAGCATGGGGTGGAAGAGTTTGATTGTTTTTGTAGTTGCAACCATTGGTGACTTGCTTGTTCCTCCAACTGGATCGATACCTTGGTTCTCAACAACTAAGGTAAATACTTATCTACTTTGCTGCATCACCCTTTCCTCTTCAAGGGAAAACCAATAAATGCTCAAGAGGTAGCAAGAAGTATTTCTGGCACCGTTGCCGGGGAGGATACACATCAAACCTACCAGGTACCCATCACAAACTCATCTCTTGCATTTACATTATTTGCCTTTTGCCTCTCGTTTTCCTCTCCCCTACTTATAAAATGATTTTTTAGAAAATACCAAAAAGATTTGCCTTTTTACTCGCCCTTCTTTCGTTTGCCTTCCTTTCCTGCCAGATCTTATTCTTGTTGCTATATCTAGCGTTGCTATGTCCCCATTGTCACCACATTTTGAAGTTCTTTACTTCAAACAAAAACAAGGAGAAAAATTGAAAGATGCCTAGTATAGGCTAATGGAGTCTCATCGTATTTACAATTTAAAAGGAGATGCAAAAGTGTTTCTTAGAATTTTTTACATTGGATTAACTTTGCATCACACAGAGCTTCTAGATTTTGCCTCAAAAGGAAATTTTATTGAGCTAGATGCAACTACTACTTACGAAGTTTTGGAAGGGATTTTAGGGGTTCCTCCACCAAAAAGGGGTTTTGATTTCTCACAAGTGGATGTTCAAGTTATCGACAAATTGGGTGACTTACATAAGCACTTGGTCGAGTTGCAATAATATCACGAACCCCTTAAATATATCGATGGGAACCTAAATCGCTTGAATAGTTTGCTTACCCTTTGCAATAAGCGATTGGACATTTTGGATATTAAGATGGATCCTTCCTCCAAAAATGTGTTAAAAAGGAAAGAACCCCCTCGATTTGATAAGGTCCCCACAAAAGTTGCTAATACTAAAGATGACAATACCTAGATCTATTCCGTTTTGCCTAGCTAGGGGCGTTAAACAATAGTGCTTGTTGGGAGGCAACCCAATTTCATTTTCGTGTTCTGTTTTTGCTTCTGTTTTTGAGTGTTTCCCACATTATTACTTCTGTAGTAATTGTGTCTTGGTGTTTTAATTAGTGTTTGAGCCAAGTAAAACCTTTGGGGTGATCTATGGTAGTTGTTGATTTGATCTTGCTGGAAAACAGAAACTTTTGCGTTCAGTCCACAAATTTTCTAAAAAATTTAGAGAGTATAATGAGTCTGAAAATTTTACACATAATTTATATATAAATTTCCCAAGTTTTCCTCAATTTTCAGAATTTTTTGAGTTACATAAGTATACGAAGTTTTTAGATTGCTACAGACTATTCTGTTTTTGACAGATTCTGTTTTCTTTGAGTTGTTTGCCTATTTTGATGAATCTTTGGGGTATGAACCATGTAGAAGTTAGATTATAGTAGGTATAAAACCAATATAAATAAATAATGAGTTCAAAACCCAGTACCTAAAGTGGTTATTTATTTTCTTATACTAACGGATCTCACGAGTTTTCTGTTAAGTTTTGTGTTGTGAAGTTTTCAAGTTTTGGGTAAAGATTTGATGGACTATGGAATAAGGAGTGGAAAGAGCCTAAGATTGGGGATTCCCAAGGCACCCCAAGTCATATTAAAGGATGACAAAGAGCCTAAGCTTGGGGATGCCTCGGAAGGCATCCCCTCTTTCATCTTCAATCCATCGGTAAATTTACTTGAGGCTATATTTTTATTCACCACATGTAATGTGTTTTGCTTCGAGCGTCTTGTATAATATGAGTCTTTGCTTGTTAGTTTGCCACCATCATCCTTTCTGCATACAGTTTTTGAGAGACACACACTAAATCATGAATTTGTTAGAATTCTCTATGTGCTTCACTTATATCTTTTGAGTTAGGGAATTTTGCTCTATATGTTTCACTTATATCTATTAGAGCACGATGGTGTTTGAGTTTTATAGAAATAATTGAACTCTCGTACCTCACTTATATTATTTTGGGAGTTTCTAAAACAGCATGGTAATTGGTCTAGGCTATGAATTTAGTCCTAATATTATAGGCATCCAAGAGGGATATAATAAAATCTTCCATATTAAGTGCATTGAGTATTTATGAGAAGTTTGATTCCTTGCATAAAGTTTTGAGATATAAAGATGGTAATATTAAGAGACATGTTAGGGAGTAATTGTGATTTGGTAAAAATACTTGTGTAAAGGTTTGTTATTCACGTAGCATGCATTGTATGGTGAACCGTTATGTAAGGAAATCGGAGCATGACTTGTTCATAGATTGTCGACCTTTGTGTGAGGGTCAAGAGCGCGCGATGGTTAAATCCTACCAACCTCTCCCCTAGGAGCATGCGTTTAATACTTCGCTTCAATGTCTAATACACTTTTGCAAGAAGTATGTGAGTTCTTTATGACTAATGTTGATTCCATGGATTATACGCACTCTCACCCTTCCACCTTTGCTAGCCTCTCAAGTACCGCGCAACTTTCGCCCGTACAACAAACACCTTCCTCAAAACAGCGACCATATACCTTCCTCAAAACAGCCACCATGTAATGTGTTTCCAATCAATACAATTATAGCATGGATAATAAACGATTAGCATGAACAAGGAAATATAATAATAAACACTTTATTTATTTCCTCTAGGGCATATTTCCAACAGCTAGATGGCTTCTTCTCTCTCTTTGTGCTTCAATACCATTTTCTTCATGATTTGCATGGAGATCTATCCGATGTAATACTCTTTTGCGGTGTGTGTGTCAAGATCTGATGAATTATGGGTTTATGTTCAAATTATCCATGAATATTATTTTACTCTTTTATGAATTCTTATATGCATGATTTCATATCTTTGCAAGTCTCTTCCAGTTATTGGTTTGGTTTGGCCAAGTAGATTGGTAATTCTTGCAATGGGAGAAGTGCTTAGTTTTGGGTTCAACCTTGTGGTGTCCTCACTCAGTGACATAGTAGGGATAGCGAGGCACATATTGTATTGTTGCCATCAAGGGTAACAATATGGGGTTTTCATCAGATTGCTTGAATTTATCCCTCTACATCATGTCATCTTACCTAATGCATTACTCTGTTCTTCATGAACTTAATACTTTAGATGCAGGCAGGAGTTGGTCGATGTGTGGAGTAATAATAGTAGATGCAGAATCGTTTCGGTCTATTTGACACGGACATGATGCATGTATGCATAATCATTGCCTTGCATATCTACATAATTATTTGCTTTTCTATCAATTGCTCAACAGTAATTTGTTCACCCATCGTGACACTTTCCTTGAAGAGAGAAGCCTGTAGTGAAACCTATGGCCCCCGGGTCTACTTTCCATAATATATTTTTAGATCTATAAACTAAAAATACCAAAAATACCTTGCTGCAATTTATTTACCTGGTTTACTTTTTGCAATCTTTTACATCCATCTCTATCATATCTAATCGTTGCAAATAACCATGAAGGGATTGACAACCCCTTTATAGCGTTGGGTGCAAGAGTTTTACTGTTTGTGTAGGTGCATCCATTGGTGACTTTCTTGTTCCTCCTACTGGATTGATACCTTGATTCTCAAAAACTGAGGGAAGTACTTATCAACTTCAGTGCATCACCATTTCCTCTTCAAGGGAAAACCAACGCACACTCAATAGGTGGCAAGAAGGATTTCTGGTGCCGTTGTCGGGGAGGATACACATCAAGCCTACCAAGTACCCATCACAAACTCATCTCTTGCATTTACATTATTTTCCATTTGCCTCTCGTTTTCCTCTCCCTCACTTCTAAAACGATTTTCAGAAAATACCAAAAATATTTGCCTTTTTATTCGCCCTTCTTCCGTTCGCCTTTTCGTTTGACTTTTGTTTTCTTGTGTGCTTGATTGCTTGCTTTGTCACGATGTCTGAGAATACCAAGTTGTGTGACTTTTCCAATACTAATAACAATGATTTTATTAGTACTCTGATTGCTCCCGCCACTAGTGTGGAATCTTATGAAATTAATGCTGCTTTGCTTAATCTTGTTATGAAAGAACGATTTTCTGGCCTTCCTAGTGAAGAAGCCGCATCCCATCTAAATACTTTCATTGAGTTGTGTGATATGCAAAAGAAGAAAGATGTGGATAATGATATTGTTAAATTGAAGCTATTTCCGTTCTCACTATGAGATCGTGCTAAAACTTGGTTTTCATGTTTGCCTAAAAATAGTATTGATTCATGGAATAAATGTAAATATGCTTTTATCTCCAAGTACTTTCCACCCGCTAAGATCATCTCCCTTAGGAACGATATAATGAATTTTAAGCAACTTGATCATGAACATGTTGCACAATCTTGGGAGAGGATAAAATTAATGATTAGAAACTGCCTCACACATGGTTTGAGTTTATGGATGATTATACAATTTTTTATGTGGGATTGAATTTTGCATCTAGGAATCTTTTAGACTCCGCCGTGGGTGGTACTTTTATGGAAATCACATTAGGAGAAGCTACTAAACTCCTAGATAATATGTGAGAGCCTGGCTTAATAGGAATGATAGACTACTCATATCAACAAGGAATTCCTTCTTTTTCGGGAGCCACTCGAAAAGAACTCCAAAGTTAAGAGTGCTTGGCGTGGAGTGATTCTAGGATGGGTGACCGACCGGGAAGTTGGTCCCGGGTGCGCACGAGTGAGGACAAAGTGCGCAGCAAAGACTAGTGTTGGTCTATGGGGCCAGTCTAGATCCCGCCAGGCGTAACGGGGTGTTACATAATATTATGGAAAATTACTCTTAATGACATACCGAAAGATCTCCTACTAGTAAAAAGGTGCATGCTATTGAAGAGATAAATACTTTGAGTGAAAAGATGGATGAATTGATGAAATTGTTTGCTAGTAAGAGTGATCCTATTGATCCTAATGATATGCCTTTATCTTCTTTGATTGGAAATAATAATGAATCTATGGATGTGAATTTTGTTGGTAGGAACAATTTTGGTAATAACGCGTATAGAGGTAATTTCAACCCTAGACCGTATCCTAGTAATTCCTCTAATAATTATGGTAATTCCTAGAACAACTCTTATGGAAATTATCATAAGATGCCCTCTGATTTTGAAAACTTTATTAAAGAATTTATTAATTCCAAAAAGGTTTTCAATGCTTCTACTAAAGAAAAATTTCTCAAGATTGATGATTTGGCAAGGAACGTTGATAGAATTTCGCTTGAGATTGATTCTTTGAAAGTTAGATCTACTACACCCAAGCATGATATTAATGAGTCTTTAAAAGCTATGAGAATCTCTATTGATGAGTGTAAGGAAAGAACCGCTAGAACACGTGCTAAGCGTGAATGACTTGAAAAAGTGTGTTCTCGTGATAATAATGATGAAGATATCAAAGTGATTGATGTGACTCCTAATGATATGCCTTTATCTTCTTTGATTGAAAATGATAATGAATCTATGGATGTGAATTTTATTGGTAGGAACAATTTTGGTAATGACGCGTATAGAGGTAATTTCAACCCTAGTCCGTATCCTAGTAATTCCTCTAATAATTATGGTAATTCCTACAATAACTCTTATGGAAATTATCATAAGATGCCCTCTGATTTTGAAAACTTTATTAAAGAATTTATTAATTCCAAAAAGGTTTTCAATGCTTCTACTGAAGAAAAATTGCTCAAGATTGATGATTTGGCTAGGAAAGTTGATAGAATTTCGCTTGAGATTTCTTTGAAAGTTAGATCTACTACACCCAAGCATGATAATAATGAGTATTTAAAAGCTATGAGAATCTCTATTGATGAGTGTAAGGAAAGAACTGCTAGAATACGTGCTAAGCGTGAATGGCTTGAAAAAGTGTGTTCTCGTGATAATAATGATGAAGATCTCAAAGTGATTGATGTGACTCCTATTGAATATTTTTTTGCCAATATAAATCTTGATAAATATGGGACTGGAGATAAGTCAACTTTAGTTAAAATTCATCCCAATGATTCGGAGTTTATAGATCTTAATGCTAAGATTGATAAAAGTGGGATTGAAGAGGTCAAAACTTCAAATAGTAATGAACCCACTCTTTTGGATTTCAAGGACTTCAATTATGACAGTTGTTCTTGATTGATTGTATTTCCTTGTTGCAATCCATGATGAATACTCTGCATGCTTATAATCAAAATAAGGCTTTTACTAAACATATCATTGATGCTATGATGAAATCTTTTGAAGAAAAACTTGAGTTAGAAGTTTCTGTCCCTAGAACTCTTCATGATGACTGGGAACCTACAATTAATATTAAAATTAAATATTATGAGTGCCATGCTTTGTGTGATTTGGGTGCTAGCATCTCCACGATTCCAAAAACCTTATGTGATGTGCTAGGTTTCCATGATCTTGATGATTGCTCTTTAAATTTGCATCTTGCGGACTCCACTAGTAAGAAACCTATGGGAAGGATTAATGATGTTCTTATTGTTTAAAATAGGAACTATGTGCCCATAGATTTCATTGTTCTTGATATAGATTGCAATCCTACATGTCCTATTATTCTTGGTAGACCTTTCCTTAGAACGATTGGTGCAATTATTGACATGAAAGAAGGAAACATTAGATTCCAATTTCCATTAAGGAAAGACATGAAACACCTTCTTAGCAATAAAATAAGATTTCCTTATAAATCTATTATGAGAGCTACTTTTGGATTGCTTACCAAAGATGATAATACCTAGATCTTTTGTGTTTTTCCTAGCTAGGGTCTTTAAAAATAGCGCTTATTGGGAGGCAACCCAATTTTATTTTTTATCTTCTGTTTTTGCTTATGTTTTTGAGTGTTTACCACATTATTACTTCTGTATTAATTGTGTTTTGGTGTTTTAATTAGTGTTTGATCTAAGTAAGACCTTTGGGATGGTCTATGGTGGTTGTTGATTTGATCCTGTTGAAAAACAGAAACTTTTGGGCCCAGTCCAGGAATTTTCTAAATTTTTCATAGCGTCGAATGAGTCTGAAATTTTTACACAAGATTGATATAAAAAAATTCTAGGTTTTCCTAATTTGTCAGAATTGTTTAAGTTACAGAAGTATACAAAGTTTTCAGATTGCTACAGACTGTTCCATTTTTGACAAATTCTGTTTTCTTTGTGTTGTTTACCTATTTTGATGTATCTATGGGTTGTATTGGGAGGTATGAACCATGAAGAAGTTAGAATACAGTAGGCATTTCACCCATATAAATAAAGAATGAGTTAACAACAGTAAATAAAGTGGTGATTTATTTTCTTATACTAACGGATCTCATGACTTTTCTATTGAGTTTTGTGTTGTGAAGTTTTCAATTTTTGGGTAAAGATTTGATGCACTATAAAATACAGAGTGGCAAGATCCTAAGCTTGGGGATGCCCAAGGCACCCCAAGACATATTCAAGGATGCCAAATAGCCTAAGCTTGGGGATGCCCCAGAAGGCATCCTCTCTTTCATGTTCAATCCATCGGTAAATTTACTTGAGGCTATATTTTTATTCACCACATGATATGTGTTTTGCTTGGAGCGTCTTGTATGATATGAGTTTTTGCTTTTTATTTTTCCATGATCATCCTTGATGCACACATCTTTTGAGAGAGACACGCATGAATCATGACTTTTTGAGAATACTCTATGTGCTTCACTTATATCTTTTCAGATAGGCAATTTTGCTCTAGTGCTTCACTTATATCTTTTTAGAGCATGGTGGTGTTTGGTTTTATAGAAATAATTGAACTCTCGTACCTCACTTATATTATTTTGAGAGTCTATAAACATCATGGTAACTGGTTTAGGTTATGAATTTAGTCCTAATATAATAGGCATGCAAGAGGGATATAATAAAAAAAACTTCCATATTAAGTGCATTGAGTATTATGAGAAGTTTGATTCCTTTCATAAAGTTTTGAGATATAAAGATGGTAATGTTAAGAGTCATGTTAGGAAGTAATTGTGAATTGGTAAAAATTCTTGTGTAAAGGTTTGTGATTCCAGTAGAATGCACGTATGGTGAACCATTATGTAAGGAAGTTGGAGCATGATTTGTTTATAGATTGTCGACCTTTGTGTGAGGGTCAGGAGCGCGCGGTGGTATACTCCTACCAACCTCTCCCCTAGAGGCATGCGTATAATGTTGGGGAACATTGCATGGGAAACAAAAAATTTCCTACGCACACGCAAGATCTATCCATGGTGATGAGCATCTACGAGAGGGAGAGTGGATCTACATACCCTTGTAGATCACTAAGCGGGAAGCGTTAAGAAACGCGGTTGGTGTAGTCGAACATCTTTGCGATCCAAATCGCTGAGCGTCCTGCGATATCATCACGATCCGTCCTGCAACCCAATCATGATCCGTCCTGCGAACTCATCACGATCCGTCCCGCTATCTCATCACGATCCTTCTCGCGATCTTGATCATGGTCCTTCCAATCTAGCGCCGAACGGACGGCACCTCCGCGTTCAGCACACGTACACCTTGATGACGATCTCCGCCTTCTTTATCTAGCAAGAGGGAGCAGAGAGGTAGACGAGTTCTCCAGCAGCGTGACAGTGCTGTGGCGATGGTGGTGGAGTAATTCCGGCAGGGCTTCACCTAAGCACTTCAGAAAACCAATCTAGAGGAGAAACTATGCACTAGAGGAACGGGTAGCATGTGGCTGAAAATCTTGTGCCAAAACCCTAAAACCCTCTAGTATATATAGGAGGAGAGGTGGAGGAGGCTTGGATCCCAAGGAGCCAGCCCTTGGGTCAGCCGAACCAGGAGGGAGGAGTCCTCCTCCTCCACTCCTAGTAGGATTAGGACTCCTTCCTAATTTAGCCCTTCTGCCTTTTTCCACCTTTTTCCTTTTGGGCTTTTTGTTCCCAGCCGCATGGGCCCTTTGTGGGACTTACTCCAGCCCACAAAGGGCTGGTATTCATCCTCCCACAGCCCATGTAGCCTCTTGGGTCGAAATACCCCTCCCGATGGTCTCCCGGTACACTATCGGCACTCCCGGTACACTACCGATGAGCCCGAAACTTTTCCGGCGACCAAAATAGGACTTCCTATATATCAATCTTTACCTACGGACCATCCTAGAGCTCCTCATGACGTCCGGAATCTCATATGGGACTCCAAACAACCTTCGGTAACCACCATACATAACTCTATACTACCGAAACGTCACCGAACCTTAGTGTGCAGACCCTGCGGGTTCGAGAACTATGTAGACATGACCGAGACACCTCTACGGTCAATAACCAATAGCGGTACCTGGATGTCCATATTGGTTCCTATGTATTCTACAAAGATCTTTATCGGTCGAACCTCTATGTCAAGGATTCAGTTAATCCCGTATGATGTTCCGTTTGTTCTTCGGTATGTTACTTGCCCGAGATTCGATCGTCGGTATCTCCATACCAAGTTCAACCTCGTTACCGGCAAGTCTCCTTACTCGTTCCGTAATACAAGATCCTGTGACTAACACTTAGTCACATTGTTTGCAAGGCTTATTGTGGTGTTGTATTACCGAGTGGGCCCTGAGATACCTCTCCGTCACACAGAGTAACAAATCCCAGTCTTGATCCATGCCAACCCAAAAAACACCCTCCGAGATACCTGTAGGCACCTTTAGAGTCACCCAGTTACGTTGCGACGTTTGATACACACAAGGTACTCCTCCGGTGTCAGTGAGTTGCATGATCGCATGGTCATAGGAACAACTACTTGACATGCAGAAAACAGTAGCAATAAACTAACACGATCATATGCTACGTTTGTAGTTTGGGTCTTGTCCATCACATCATTCTCCTAATGATGTGATCCCGTTAGCAAAAGACATCTCATGTCCATGGCTAGGTAACCTTGACCATCTTTGATCAATGAGCTAGTCAATTAGAGGCATACTAGGGACATGGTTTTGTCTATGTATCCACACATGCATCTAAGTCTCCGATCAATACAATTATAGGATGGATAATAAACGATTATCATGAACAAGGAATATGATAATAACTAATTTATTATTGCCTCTAGGGCATATTTCCAACAGTCTCCCACTTGCACTAGAGTCAATAATCTAGTTCACATCACCATGTGATTCACACTGTTATGAATCTAACACCCAATGAGTTATGGGGCTCGATCATGCTTTGCATGTGAGAGAGGTCTTATAGTCAACGGGTCTGCGACATTTAGATCCGTGTGTACTTTGCAAATCTTTATGTCAAACTGTAAACACTGCTACCACACTCTACTTGGAGCTATTCCAAATGGCCGCTCTACTATACGTATCCGGATTGCTACTAAGAGTCATTCGGATTGGTGTCAAAGCTTGCATCGACGTAAATATTTACGACGAACTCTTTCTTACCTCCATAATCGAGAGACATTTCCTTAGTATTTTAGTTACTAAGGATGATCTTGACCGCTGTTCAGTGATCCACTCCTAGATCAGTTTTGTACCCCTTGACGGACTCATGCCAAGGCACACACACGTGCGGTACACAGCATGGCATACTATACAGAGCCCATGCCTAAGGCATAGGGGACGACGTTCGTCCTTTCTCTTTCTTCTGCCGTTGTAGAGCTTTGAGTCTCACTCAACTTCACACCTTACAAATCAGGCAAGAACTCTTTCTCTGACTGATCCATTTTGAACTCTTTCAAAATCTTGTCAAGGTATGTACTTATTGAAAGTCTCATCAAGCATCTTGATCTATCTCTATAGATCTTGATGCTCAACAATTAGGTAGCTTTATCCAGGTCTTCCTTTCAAAAACTATTTTCAAACAACCGTTTATGCTTTCCAAAAATTCTACATCATTTCCGATCAACAATATGTCAACCACATATGCTTACCAGAAACTCTATAGTGCTCCCACTCACTTTATTGTAAATACAAGTTTCTCATAAACTTTGTATAGACTCAAAAACTTTGATCACCCCATCAAAGTGTATATTCCAACTCCGAGATGCTTGCTTCAGTTCACAGAAGGATCACTAAAGCTTGCACACCTTTTAGAATCCTTAGGACTGACAAAACCTTCTGGTTGTATCTCATACAACCTTTCCTTAAGGAAGGAAACAATGTTTTGGCATCCATCTGCCAGATTTTATAATTGAAAAAAGCAGCAACTGCTAACATAATTCCAACAGACTTTACCATCGCTACGAGTGAGAAAGTCTCATCACAGTCAACTCCTTGAACTTGGCGGAAACTTCTTTGCTACAAGTCGAGCTTTATAAATGGTGACACTCACCATCAGCGTATGTCTTCATCTTAAAGGTCCATTTGTACTCAATGACCTGCCGTCCAACGAGCAAGTCTACCAAAGTCTATACTTGGTTTTCATACATGGATCCTTTCTCGGATTTCATGGCCTCTAACCATTTGTCGGAATTCGGGCCCATCACCGCTTCTCCACAGCTCGTAGGTTCATCGTTGTCCAACAACATGACCTCCAAGACAGGGTTGTCGTACCGCTCAGGAGCAATACACATCCTTGTCGACCTACAAGGTTCGATAGTAACTTGATCCGAAGCTTCATGATCATCATTTACTTCCTCTTTAACCGACGTAGGTTCCATAGAAACATGTTTCTGCGCTGTGCTACTCTCGAGTTCAAACAAATGTTCAACAACCTCATCAAGTTCTATCTTCCTCCCACTCAATTCTTTCGAGAGAAACTCTTTCTCGAGAAAGGACCCAGTTTTAGCAACAAACACTTTATGCTTGGATCTGAGATAGAAGGTTTACCCAACTGTTCTTAGGGTATTCTATGAAGATGCATTTGTCCGCTTTGGGTTCGAGCTCATTAGGTGAAAACCTTTTTTGCATAAGTGTTGCAGCCCCAAACATTAAGAAATGACAGCTTAGGTTTCTATCAAACCATATGGTGTCATCTCAACGGATTTAGATGGTGCCCTATTTAAAGTGGATGTAGTTGTCTCTAATGCATAACCCCAAAATTATAGTAGCAAAACGATAAGATACATCATAGCACATATCCAATAGAGCACGACTATGAAGTTCGAACACACCATCACGCTATGGTGTTCCAGGTGGCGTGTGTTGTGAAACAACTTTCACATTCTCTAAAGTTGTATGCCAAACTCGTAACTCAGATATTCACCTCCACGATCATATCGTAGACATTTTTATCTTCTTGTCACGATGATCTTAAACTTCACTCTGAATTTGCTTGAACCTTTCAAACGATTCAGACTTGTGTTTCATTAAGTAAATATACACTATATCTACTCAAATCATCAGTGAAGCTAAGAAAATAACGATATCCATCGCACGCTACAAGACTCATTGGATTGCATACATCAACATGTATCATTTCCAATAAATCACTTGCCCGCTCCATCAATCCGGAAAACGTGGTCCTTAGTCATCTTGCCCAAGAGGCATGGTTCGCATGTCTCAACCGATTCGAAATCGAATGAGTCCAAAGATCCATCAGCATGGAGTTTCTTCATGCGCTTTATAACAATATGATATTTAGCGGCAGTGCCACAAGTATGTGGTACTATCATTAATAACTTTGTACCTTTTGGCATCAATGTTATGAACATGTGTATTACTACGATCAAGATTCAACAAACCATTCTCACTAGGTGCATGACCATTGAAGGTATTATTTGTTGGGGAATGTTGCATGGGAAACAAAAAAATTCCCACGCACACACAGATCTATCCATGGTGATGAGCATCTACGAGAGGGAGAGTGGATCTACGTACCCTTGTAGATCGCTAAGCGGGAAGCGTTAAGAAACGCGGTTGGTGTAGTCGAACGTCTTCGCGATCCAAATCGTCGTGCGTCCCGCGATCAAATCACGATCCGTCCCCCGATCCAATCACGATCAATCCCGCGATCCAATCACGATCTGTCCCACGAACTTGATCACGATCCGTCCCACGAACTTGATCACGATCCTTCCAATCTAGCGCCGAACGGACGGCACCTCCGCGTTCAGCACATGTACAGCTTGATGATGATCTCCACCGTCTTGATCAAGAAAGAAGGAGCGGAGAGGAAGAAGTGTTCTTCGGCAGCGTCACGGTGCTCCAGCGATGGTGGTGGAGCTATTCCGGCAGGGCTTCACCTAAGCGCTGCAGAAAACCGATCTAGAGGAGAAACTATGCACTGGAGGAACGGGCAGCACGTGGCTGAAAATTTTGTGCAAAAACCCTAAAACCTCCAGTATATATAAGAGGAAGAGAGGATGAGGCTTGGCACAAGGGCCAAGCCTCCAAGGAGTCGGCCAAACCAGGTGGAGGAGGTGGACTCCACCTCCAATCCTAGTAGGACTAGGATTCACCCTATTTTTGCCTTTTTCCACTTTTTCTCTTTGGGCCTTTTTTCCCAAACCACATGGTCCTTGTGTGGGACTTCCCAAACCTTAAGTGTGTAGACCCTGCGGGTTCGAGAACTATGTAGACATGACCGAGACACCTCTACGGTCAATAACCAATAGCGGGACCTGGATGCCCATATTGGTTCCTACATATTCTACGAAGATCTTTATCGGTCAAACCTCTATGTCAAGGATTTTAGTTAATCCCGTATGATGTTCCCTTTGTTCTTCGGTATGTTACTTGCCCGAGATTCGATCGTCGGTATCTTCATACCTAGTTCAATCTCGTTACTGTCAAGTCTCTTTACTCGTTCCGTAATACAAGATCTCGTGACTAACATTTAGACACATTGCTTGCAAGGCTCATTGTGATGTTGTATTACCGAGTGGACCCTGAGATACATCCGTCACACGGAGTAAAAAATCCCAGTCTTGATCCATGCCAACTCAACAGACACCCTTGGAGATACCTGTAGAGCACCTTTATAGTCACCCAGTTACGTTGTGATGTTTGATACACACAAGGCACTCCTCCGATGTTCGTGATTTGCATGATCTCATGGTCATAGGAACACATACTTGACATGCAGAAAACAGTAGCAATAAACTGACACAATCATATGCTATGTTTGTAGTTTGGGTCTTGTCCATCACATCATTCTCCTAATGATGTGATCCCGTTCTCAAATGACATCACATGTCAATGGCTAGGAAACCTTGACCATCTTTGATGAACGAGCTAGTTCACTAGAGGCATACTAGGGACAAAGTGTTGTCTATTTACCCACACATGTAATGTGTTTCCAATTAATACAATTATAGCATGGATAATAAACGATTATCATGAACAAGGAAATATAATAATAACCTTCCGTCCATTACTTATGGCAAGGCTGACATCCGGTCTTGTGCACAGCATTGCATACATGATAGAGCCTATGGCTGAAGCATAGGGGATGACACTCATCTTTTCTCTATCTTCTGCAGTCACTGGGCATTGAGTCTTACTCAACTTCACACCATGTAACACAGGCAAGAACCCCTTCTTGGACTGATCCATTTTGAACTTCTTGAAAACTTTATCAAGATATGTGCTCTGTGAAAGTGCTATTAAGCGTCTCGATCTATCTCTATAGATCTTAATGCATAATCTGATAGCAACTTCTCCTAGGTCCTTCATTGAAAAACTCTTGTTCAAATATTCCTTCACGCTTTCCAGCATTTCTGTATTGTTTCCAATCAGCAATATGTCATCCACATATAATATCAGAAACGCTATAGAGCTCCCACTCACTTTCTTGTAAATACAAGCTTCTACATAAACTTGTATAAACTCAAACGCTTTGATCACCTCATCAAAATGCTTATTCCAACTCCGAGATGCTTGCACCAGCCCATAAATGGATCGTTGAAGTTTGCAAACTTTGTCAGCATTCTCTGGATCGACAAAACCTTCCGGTTGCATCATATACAACTCTTCCTCAAGGAAACCGTTGAGGAACGCTGTTTTGACATCCATCTGCCAAATTTCATAGTCGAAATAAGCAGCTATTGCCAACATCATTCTGATAGACTTAAGCATCGCTACGGGTGAGAAGATCTCATCGTAGTCAACTCCTTGAACTTGTGAAAAACCCTTTGCCACAAGTCGAGCTTTATAGACGGTGAGATTACCGTACGCGTCTGTCTTCTTCTTAAAGATCCATTTGTTCTGAATGGCCTTTCGCCCTTCAGGTAATACTTCCAAAGTCCATACTTTGTTTTCATACATGGATCCCATCTTGGATTTCATGGCCTCTAACCATTTCTCGGAATCCGGGCCCATCACTGCTCCTCCATAGCTCGTAGGTTCATTGTTGTCCAACAACACGACCTCCAAGACAGGGTTGCCGTACCACTCAGGAGTAGTACGCGGCCTTGTCGACCTACGAGGTTCAATAGTAGCTTGATCCGAAGCTTCATGATCATCATCATTAACTTCCTCTTCTACCGTCGTAGGTTCCACAGAAACATCTTTGTGCACTGCGCTACTTTCTGGTTGAAGTAAAGGTTCAATAACCTCATCAAGCTCTATTTTCCTCCCACTCAATTCTTTCGAGAGAAACTCTTTCTCAAGAAATGTTTCGTTCTTAGCGACAAACACTTTGCCTTCGGATCTGAGATAGAAGGTATACCCGACTGTCTCTTTCGGGTATCCTATGAAGACGCATTTTTCCACTTTGGGTTCCCGCTTTTCAGGCTGAAGCTTTTTGACATAAGCATCACATCCCCATACTTTAAGAAACGACAACTTTGGCTTCTTGCCAAACCATAGTTCATATGGCGTCGTCTCAACTGATTTCGATGGTGCCCTATTTAAAGTGAATGCAGCTGTCTCTAATGCATAACCCCAAAATGATAGTGGCAAATCAGCAAGAGACATCATAGAACGCACCATATCTAATAAGGTTCGATTACGAAGTTCGAACACACCATTACGCTGTGGTGTTCCGGGCGGTGTCAACTGTGAAACAATTCCACATTGTCTTAAGTGACTGCCAAACTCATAACTCAGATATTCACCTCCTTGATCAGATCACAGGAATTTAATCTTCTTGTTACGATGATTCTCAACTTCACTCTGAAATTGCTTGAACTTTTCAAACGTTTCAGACTTGTGATTCATCAAGTAAATATACCCATATCTACTTAAGTCATCAGTGAAGGTGAGAAAATAACGATATCCACCACGCGTTGTAACATTCATTGGACCGCACACATCAGTATGTATGATTTGCAATAAGTCACTCACCCGTTCCATTGTTCCAAAGAACGGCGTTTTAGTCATCTTGCCCATGAGGCATGGTTCACATGTGTCAAGTGATTCAAAATCAAGTGACTCCAAAAGTCCATCAGCATGGAGCTTCCTCATGTGTTTTACACCAATATGACCTAAACGGCAGTGCCACAAGAAAGTCGTACTATCATTATCAACTCTACATCTTTTGGCATCAATGTTATGAACCTGTGTGTCATCACTATCAAGATTCAATATGAATAAACCCCTAACATTGGGTGCCTGACCATAAAAGATATTACTCATATAAATAGAACAACCTTTATTCTCTGATTTGAATGAGAAACCGTCTCGCAAGTAACAAGATCCAGATATAATGTTCATGCTTAACGCAGGCACTAAATAACAATTATTCAGGTTCATCACTAATCCTGATGGTAATCGAAGAGAGAGCGTGTCGACGGCGATCACATCAACCTTGGAACCATTTTGCATGCGCATCGTCACTTTGTCCTTTGCTAGCCTTCGTTTATTCTGTAGTTCCTGCTTTGAGTTGCAAATGTGAGCAACCGAACCGGTATCAAATACCCAGGTACTACTACGAGAGCTAGTAAGGTACACATCAATAACATGTATATCATATATACCTTGTTTATCGTTGCCCGTCTTCTTGTCAGCCAGGTACTTGGGGCAGTTCCGCTTCTAGTGACCAGTTCCCTTGCAATGAAAGCACTCAGTTTTTGGCTTGGGTCCATGCTTGGGCTTCTTTCCAGGAGTAGCAACTGCTTTGCCATCCTTCTTGGTTTTACCCTTCTTGCCCTTGCCCTTGACCTTGCCATTTTTCTTGAAAATAGTGGTTTTATTGACCATCAACACTTGATATTCTTTCTGTATTTCAGACTCAGCGACTTTTAGCATCGCAAACAGCTAGGCGACTGACTTGTTCATCCCGTGCATGTTATAGCTCATCACAAAGCTCTTGTAACTAGGTGGCAATGATTGAAGAACTCTGTCAGTGATCGCCTCTAGCGGAAGGGCAATTCCCAACTCCGCTAGACGAGTTGAATACCCAGACATTCTGAGTATATGTTCACTTATAGACCCGTTCTCCTCCATCTTGCAAGCATAGAACTTATCGGAGGTTTCATACCTCTCGATTCGGGCATTCTTCTGAAAGATAAACTTCAACTCCTAGAACATCTTATATGCTCCATGATGTTCAAAACGTCTTTGAAGTCCCGGTTCTAAGCCATACAATATTGCACACTGAACTATTGAGTAATCTCTAGTACGTGCCTCCCAAGCGGTCTTAACGTCTTCGGAGGTCATGTCTTCTGGTTGGTCACCAAGCGATGCATCAAGGACATATGATTTCTGGGAAGCCGTGAGGATAATCCTCAGATTACGGGCCCGGTCAACAAAGTTACTTCCATCATCTTTCAACTTACCTTTCTCTAGGAATGCATTAAAATTCAAGGGTGCTACTGCGCGAGCCATTGATCTACAACATAAATATGCAAGTTTACTTAGACTATTATTCAAGATAATGGGTTCAGTTAATCAAATTACTAAAGCACCCACTCAAATTGACATCCCTCGGGTCATCTAAGTGTCACATGATCCAAATCCACCAACTCAAGTCCGATCATCACGTGAGTTGAGGTGGCTTCAATGATGAACATCATTATGTTGATCATATCTACTATATGACTCATGTTCGACCTTTCGGTCTCTTGTTTTCCGAGGCCATGTCTGTACATGCTAGGCTCGTCAAGTTTAACCCAAGTGTTCTGCATGTGCAACACTGGCTTGCACCCGTTGTATGTGAACGTAGAGTCTATCACACCCGATCATCACGTGGTGTCTCAACATGACGAACTTTCGCAATGGTGCACACTCGGGGAGAACATAATTTATCTTGAAATTAAGTGAGGGATCACCTTATAATGCTACCGTCGTCCTAAGAAAAACAAGGTGCATAAAAGGATTAACATCACATGCAAATCATAAGTGACATGATATGGCCATGAACTTGTGCTTTTGATCTCCATCTTGAAAGCAATGGCATGCTCCATCATCACCGGCAAGACACCATGATCTCCATCATCTTGATCTCCATGAACGTGTCGCCATCGAGGTTGTCGCGCCCAACATGCTTCTACTACTATTGCTACCGTTTAGCGATAAAGTAAAGCATTACATATCGCTTAATGATTGACACGCAGGTCATACAATAATTAAAGACAACCCTATGGCTCCTGCCGGTTGCAGTACTCATCGACATGCAAGTCGTGATAATCTATACATCACATGATCATCTCATACATCACATATATCACATCATATAATTGGCCATATCACATTACAGCATACCCTGCAAAAACAAGTTAGACGTCCTCTAATTGTTGTTGCATGTTTTACGTGGCTGCTATGGGTATCTAGCAAGAACAATTCTCATCTACGCAAAAACCACAACGGTGATACACTAGTTGCTTTTCAACCTTCTCAAGGATCGCATTTGTCGAATCCGATCCAACTAAAGTGAGAGAAACTGGCACCCGCAAGCCATCTATGCAATAAGTTGCAGTCGAGGGAACCGGTCTCTCGTAAGCGTAAGAGTAATGTTGGTCCGGGCCACTTCATCTCACAATACCGCTGAACCAAAATCCGACCAAGGGAGGAAGCAATCTAAGCATCAACGCCCACAAACCTTTTGTGTTCTACTCGAGATCTCTTCTAGACATAAACCTAGCTCATGATGCCACTGTTGGGGAACATTGCATGGGAAACAAAAAATTTCCTACGCACACGCAGATCTATCCATGGTGATGAGCATCTACGAGAGCGAGAGTGGATCTATGTACCCTTGTAGATCGCTAGGCGGGAAGCGTTAAGAAACGCGGTTGGTGTAGTCGAATGTCTTCGCGATCCAAATCGCCGTGTGTCCCACGATCCAATAACGATCCGTCCCGCGATCCAATCACGATTCGTCCTGCGATCCAATCACGATCCGTCCCACGAACTTGATCACGATCCACCCCACGAACTTGCTCACGATCCTTCCGATCTAGCGTCGAACGGATGGCACCTCCGCATTCAGCACACGTACAGCTTGATGACGATCTCCACCGTCTTGATCCAGCAAGAAGGAGCGGAGAGGAAGAAGAGTTTTCCGGCAGCGTGACAGTGCTCCGGCGATGGTGGTGGAGCTATTCCGGTAGGGTTTCGCCTAAGTGCTGCAGAAAACCGATCTAGAGGAGAAACTATGCATTGGAGGAACGGGCAGCACGTGGCTGAAAATTCTGTGCAAAAACCCTAAAACATCCAGTATATATAAGAGGAAGAGAGGAGGAGGCTTCGCACAAGGTCCAAGAATCCAAGGAGTCAGCCGAACCAGGTGGAGGAGGTGGACTCCACCTCCAATCCTAGTAGGACTAGGTCTCACCCTATTTTTGCCTTTTTCCACTTTTTCTCTTTGGGCCTTTTTTCCCAAACCGCATGGGCCTTGTGTGGGACTTCCACTAGCACACTAAGGGCTGGTAAACACTCTCCCACAGTCCATGGAGCCTCTTGCGTCGAAATACCCCTCCCGATGGTCTCCCGGTACACTACGGGCACTCCCGGTACACTACCGATGTGCCCGAAACTTTTCCGACGACCAAAACAGGACTTCCTATGTATGAATCTTTACCTCCAGACCATTTCTAAGGTCCTAATGACATCCGGGATTGCATCCGGGACTCTGAAAAACCTTTGGTCACCACCACACATAATTCTATACTACCAAAACGTCACCAAACCTTAAGTGTGCGGACCCTGCGGGTTCGAGAACTATGTAGACATAACGGAGACACCTCTACGATCAATAACCAATAGCGGGACCTAGATGCCCATATTAGTTCCTACATATTCTACGAAGATCTTTATCGGTCGAACCTCTATGTCAAGGATTCAGTTAATACCATATGATGTTCCCTTTGTTCTTCGGTATGTTACTTGCCCGAGATTCGATCGTCGGTATCTTCATACCTAGTTCAATCTCGTTACTGGCAAGTCTCTTTACTCGTTCCGTAATACAAGATCCCGTGACTAACATTTAGACACATTGCTTGCAAGGCTCATTGTGATGTTGTATTACCGAGTGGGCCCTGAGATACCTCTCCATCACACGAAGTAACAAATCCCAGTCTTGATCCATGCCAACTCAACAGACACCCTTGGAGATACCTGTAGAGCACCTTTATAGTCACCTAGTTACGTTGCGATGTTTGATACACACAAGGCACTCCTCCGATGTTCGTGAGTTGCATGATCTCATGGTCATAGGAACACATACTTGACATGCAGAAAACAGTAGCAATAAACTGACATGATCATATGATACGTTTGTAGTTTGGCTCTTGTCCATCACATCATTCTCCTAATGATGTGATCCTTTTATCAAATGACATCACATGTCAATGTCTAGGAAACCTTGACCATCTTTGATGAACGAGCTAGTTCACCAGAGGCATACTAGGGACAAAGTGTTGTCTATTTACCCACACATGTAATGTGTTTCCAATTAATACAATTATAGCATGGATAATAAACGATTATCATGAACAAGGAAATATAATAATAAACACTTTATTTATTGCCTCTAGGGCATATTTCCAACATTATTCATGTACACAGAATAACCATTATTATCTAACTTAAATGAATAACCATGTTGCAATAAACATGATCTAATCATGTTCATGCTCAACGCAAAACACCAAATAACATTTATTTAGGTTCGTCACTAATCCCGAAGGTAGAGAGAGTGTGCGATGTTGATCACATCAACCTTGGAAACATTTCCAACACACATCGTCACCTCATCCTTAGCTAGTTCTCCGTTTATCCCGTAGCTTTTATTTCGAGTTACTAACATTTAGCAACCAAACCTGTATCCAATACCCAGGTGCTACTAGGAGTACTCGCAAGGTACACATCATTAACACGTATATCAAATATACTTCCGTCGACATTGCCAGCCTTCTTATCTACCAAGTATCTAGGGTTGTTCCGCTTCAGCGACCGCTCTCCTCATAATCGAAGCACATAGTCTCGGATTTGGGTTCGACTTTGGGTTGCTTCACTAGAGCAGCAACTGACTTGCCATCCTGTTGGGGAACGTCGCATGGGAAACAAAAAATTTCCTACACACACACAAATCTATCCATGGTGATGAGCATCTACGAGAGGGAGAGTGGATCTACGTACCCTTGTAGATCACTAAGCGGGAAGCGTTAAGAAACGCGGTTGGTGTAGTCGAACATCTTCGCGATCCAAATCGCCGAGCGTCCCGCGATCTCATCACGATCCGTCCCGCGATCCAATCACGATCCGTCCCGTGAACGCATCATGATCCGTCCCGCGATCTCATCATGATCCGTATCATGATCTTGATCACGATCTGTCCCGCGAACTCATCACGATCCGTTCCGCAATCACATCACGAACGGTCTCGCGATCTCGATCACGGTCCTTCCGATCTAGCGCCGAACGGACGGCACCTCCGCGTTCAGCACATGTGCAGCTTGATGACGATCTCCACCGTCTTGATCCAGCAAGAGGAGGTGGAGAGGAGAGAGATTTCACCGGCAGCGTGACGGCGCTCCGGTGATGGTGGTGGAGCAATTCCGACAGGGCTTCGCCTAAGCGCTGCAAAAAACCGATCTAGAGGAGCACCGGTGAAACGGGTAGCACGTGGCCGTAAACTGTGTCCAAACAGCACCTAATCCACCAGTATATAAAGGAGGGAGAGAGAGGAGGGCTGGCGCAAGGATAAACCCCAATAGGGGTCGGCAAAACTAGAGGGGGAGGAGTCCTACTCCTCCTCCACTCCTAGTAGGAGTAGGACTCTTCCTTTTTAGCCTTTTTTCCACCTTTTCCTTTAGGACTTTTGCCTCCTGCGCCATGGGACTTGGTGTGGCTGTTTATCCAGCCCACTAAGGGCTGGTTATCACTCTCCACAGCCCATGGAGCCTCTAGGGTCTAAATACCCCTCCCAGAGGTCTCCCGGTACACTACCGGCACTCCCGGTACACTACCGATGAGCCCAAAACTTTTCCGGCGACCAAACTAGGACTTCCTATATATGAATCTTTACCTCCGGACCATTCCGGAGCTCCTCGTGACGTCCAGGATCTCATCCGGGACTCCGAACAACCTTCGGTCACCACCATACATAACTCTACACTACCAAAGCGTCACCGAACCTTAAGTGTGCAGACCCTGCGGGTTCGAGAACTATGTAGACATGACCGAGACACCTCTACAGTCAATAACCAATGGCGGGACTTGGAAGTCCACATTGGTTCCTACATATTCTACGAAGATCTTTATCGGTCAAACCTCTATGTCAAGGATTCAGTTAATCCCATATAACATTCCCTTCGTTCTTCGGTATGTTACTTGCCCGAGATTCGATCGTCGGTATCTCCATACCTAGTTCAACCTCGTTACTGGCAAGTCTCTTTACTCGTTTCGTAATACAAGATCCCGCAACTAACAATTAGTCACATTGCTTGCAAGGCTCATTGTGATGTTGTATTACCGAGTGGGCCCCGAGATACCTCTCCGTCACACGGAGTAACAAATCCCAGTCTCGATCCATGCCAACTCAACAGACACCCTCGGAGATACCTGTAGAGCACCTTTATAGTCACCCAGTCACGTTGCGACATTTGATACACACAAGGCACTCCTCCGATATCCGTGAGTTGCATGATCTGATGGTCATAGGAACATATACTTGACATGCAGAAAACAGTAGCAATAAACTGACACGATCATATGCTACGTTTGTAGTTTGGGTCTTGTCCATCACATCATTCTCCTAATGATGTGATCTCGTTATCAAATGACATCTCATGTCCATGGCTAGGAAACCTTAACCATCTTTTGATCAACGAGCTAGTCTACTAGAGGCATACTAGGGACATGGTGTTGTCTATGTATCCACACATGTATCTGAGTTTCCGATCAATACAATTATAGCATGGATAATAAACGATTATCACGAACAAGGAAATATGATAATAACTTAATTTATTATTGCCTCTAGGGCATATTTCCAACAGTCTCCCACTTGCACTAGAGTCAATAATCTAGTTCACATCACTATGTGATTCGCATTGTTATGAATCTAACACCCAATGAGTTCTGGGGCTCGATCATGCTTTGCATGTGAGAGAGGTCTTTTATAGTCAACGGGTCTGCGATATTCAGATCCGTGTGTACTTTGTAAATCTCTATGTCAAACCGTAAACACTGCTACCACAGTCCACTTGGTACTACTTCCAAATGGCTGCTCCACTATATGTATCCAGATTGCTACTACTAGTCATCCGGATTGGTGCTAAAGCCTGCATCGACGTAACTCTTTATGACGAACTCTTTATCACCTCCATAATCGAGAAACATCTCCTCAGTCTTTTAGTTACTAAGGATAATCTTGACCGCTGTCCAGTGATCCACTCCTGGTTCACTCTTGTACCCCCTGACGAACTCATGCCAAGGCACACACATGTGCGGTACACAGCATGGCATACTGTACAGAGCCTATGGCTAAGGCATAGGGGACGACATTCGTCCTTTCTCTTTCTTCTGCCGTTGTCGAGCTTTGAGTCTCACTCAACTTCACACCTTACAAATCAGACGAGAACTCTTTCTTTCACTGATCCATTTTGAACTCCTTCAAAATCTTGTCAAGGTATGTACTCATTGAAAGTCTCATCAAGCATCTTGATCTATCTCTATAGATCTTGATGCTCAACAATTAGGTAGTTTTATCTAGGTCTTCCTTTGAAAATCACTTTTCAAACAACCATTTATGCTTTCCAGAAATTCTACATTATATCCGATCAACAATATGTCATCCACATATACTTATCAGAAATTCTATAGTGCTCCCACTCACTTTATTGTAAATACAAGTTTCTCATAAACTTTGTATAAACTTCAAAAACTTTGATCACCTCATCAAAGTGTATATTCCAACTCCGAGATGCTTGCTTCAGTCCATGGAAGGATCACCAAAGCTTGCACACCTTTTAGCATCCTTAGGACTGACAAAACCTTCTGGTTGTATCACATACAACCTTTCCTCAAGTAAACCGTTAAGGAAATGATGTTTTGACATCCATCTGTCAGATTTCATAATTGAAAACGCAGCAACTGCTAACATAATTCCAACAGACTTTAGCATCACTACGAGTGACAAAGTCTCATCGCAGTCAACTCTTTGAACTTGTCACAAACAACTTTGCAACAAGTCGAGCTTTACAAATAGTGACGTTTACCATCAGTGTCTGTCTTCATTTTAAAGATCCATTTGTACTCAACGACTTGCCGTCCAACGAGCAAGTCTACCAAAGTCTATACTTGGTTTTTCATACATGGATCCTATCTCGGATTTCATGGCCTCCAACCATTTGTCGGAATCCGGGACCATCATCGCTTCTCCACAGCTCGTAGGTTCATCGTTGTCCAACAACATGACCTTGAAGACAGGGTTGTCGTACCGCTTAGGAGCAGTACACATCCTTGTCGACCTACGAAGTTCGATAGTAACTTGATCCTGAAGCTTCATGATCATCATCATTAACTTCCTCTTCAACTAACGTAGGCTTCACAGAAACATCTTTCTGCGCTGCGCTACTCTCTGGTTGAACAAAGGTTTAACAACCTCATCAAGTTCTATCTTCCTCCCACTCAATTCTTTCGAGGGAAACATTTCCTCGAGAAAGGATCCGTTTAAGCAGCAAACACTTTGCACTTGGATCTGAGATAGAAGGTTCACCCAACTGTTCTTAGGGTATTCTACGAAGATGCATTTGTCCGCTTTGGGTTCGACCTCATTAGGTGAAAACATTTTCCACACAAGTGTCGCAGCCCCAAACATTTAAGAAATGACAACTTAGGTTTCTATCAAACCATAATTCACACGGTGTCATCTCAACAGATTTAGATGGTGCCCTATTTAAAGTGAATGTAGTTGTCTCTAATGCATAACCCCAAAATTATAGTAGTAAAACGATAAGAGACATCATAGCATGCACCATATCCAACAGAGCATGACTATGATGTTCGGGCACACCATCACACTATGGTGTTCCAGGTGGCGTTTAGTTGTGAAACAAATTTTCACATTGTCTTAAGTTGTATGCCAAACTCGTAACTCAGATATTCACCTCCACGATCATATCGCAGTCATTTTATCTTCTTGTCACGATGATCTTAAACTTCACTCTGAATTTGCTTGAACCTTTCGAACAATTCAGACTTGTGTTTCATTAAGTAAATATACACTATATCTACTCAAATCATCAGTGAAGGTAAGAAAATAACGATATCCATTGCACGCTACAAAACTCACTGGATTGCATACATCAACATGTATTATTTCCAATGAATTACTTGCCCGCTCCATCCAACGGGGTCCTTTAGTCATCTTGCCCAAGAGGCATGGTTCGCATGTCTCAACCGATTCGAAATCGAATGAGTCCAAAGATCCATCAGCATGGAGTTTCTTCATGCGCTTTATACCAATATGACATTTTGCGGCAGTGCCACAAGTATGTGGTACTATCATTATTAACTCTGTATGTTTTGACATCAATGTGATGAACATGTGTATTACTACGATCAAGATTTCAACAAACCATTCTCACTGGGTGCATGGCCATTGAAGGCATTATTCATGTAAACAGAATAACCATTATTCTCTAATTCAAATGAATAACCGTATTGCAATAAACATGATCTAATCATGTCCATGCTCAACGCAAAACACCAAATAACATTTATTTAGGTTCGTCACTAATCGTGAAGGTAGAGAGAGTGTGCGATGTTGATCACATCAACCTTGGAAACCTTTCCAACACTCATCATCACCTCACCCTTAGCTAGTTCTCCGTTTATTCCGTAGCTTTTACTTCGAGTTACTAACATTTAGCAACTGAACCAGTATCCAATACTCAGGTGCTACTAGGAGCACTAGCAAGGTACACATCAACAACACGTATATCAAATATACTTCCGTCGACGTTGCCAGCCTTCCTATCTACCAAGTATCTAGGGTTGTTCCGCTTCAACGACCGCTCACCTCAAAACAGAAGCACTTAGTCTTGGGTTTGAGTTCAATTTTGGGTTGCTTCACTAGAGCAGCAACTGACTTGCTATCCATGAAGTTTCCTTCCTTGCTCTTGCCCTTCTCGAAACTAGTGGTTTTACTAACCATCAACACTTGATGCTCCTTCTTGATTTCTACCTTCGCGGTGTCAAACATCGCGAACAGCTCAGGGATCAATATTTCTATCCCTGGCGTTTTATTAGTTCATCACCAAGTTCTAGTAGCTTAGTGACAGTGACTTGGAGAACTATATCAATCACTATCTTATCTGGAAGATCAACTCCCACTTGATTCAAGCGATTGTAACACCCACACAATCTGAGCACATGCTCAACGATTGAGCTATTCTCTTTCATCTTGCAGGCAAAGAATCTTGTTGGATATCTCATATCTCGCAACACGGGCACGAGCCTGAGATCACAATCTCAGCTCTTAGAACATCTCATATGTTCCATGACGTTCAAAACGTTTCGGAGCCTCAATTCTAAACCGTAATGCATGACGCACTAAACTATCAAGTAGTCATCAGAATGTGCCTGTCACATGTTCACAACATCTACAGATGACGCTAGAGGGGGTGACGCACTGTGCGGTGCATTAAGGACATAAGCCTTCTGTGCAGCCAAGAGGACAATCCTCAGATCACGGACCCAGTCCACAATATTTCTACCATCATCTTTCAACTCTATTTCTCTAGGAACATATAAAAATTAAGGGAGCTACAACGCGAGCTAGTAATCTACAACATAATTTGCAAAGTCACTATTGACTATGTTCATGATAATGAGTTCAATAATCATATTACTTAAGAACTCCCACTCAAATTGACATCCCTCCGATCATTCGAGTGATACATGATCCAAATTCACCAACTCAAGTCCAATCATCACGTGAGTTGAGGTGGCTGCAATGGTGAACATCATCATGTTGATCATATCTAATATATGACTCATGTTCGACCTTTAGGTCTCTTGTGTTCCGAGGCCATGTCTGTACATGCTAGGCTCGTCAAGTTTAACCCGAGTGTTCTGCGTGTGCAGAACTGGCTTGCACCCATTGTATGTGAACGTAGAGTCTATCACACCCGATCATCACGTGGTGTCTCAACACGACGAACTTCCGCAACGGTGCACACTCGGGGAGAACACAATTTATCTTGAAATTAAGTGAGGGATCACCTTATAATGCTACCGTCGACCTAAGAAAAACAAGGTGCATAAAAAGGATTAACATCACATGCAAATCATAAGTGACATGATATGGCCACGAACTTGTGCTTTTGATCTCCATCTAGAAAGCACCGGCATGATCTCCATCGTCACCGGCATGACACCATGATCTCCATCATCTTGATCTCCATCAACATGTCGCCATCGGGGTTGTCACGCCCTGCATGCTTCTACTACTATTGCTACCGTCTAGCGATAAAGTAAAGTATTACATAGCGCTTAATGATTGACACGCAGGTCATACAATAATTAAAGACAACCCTATGGCTCCTGCCGGTTGCCGTACTCATCGACATGCAAGTCGTGATAATCTATACATCACATGATCATCTCATACATCACATATATCACATCATGTAATTGGCCATATCATATCACAACACACCCTGCAAAAACAAGTTAGACGTCCTCTAATTGTTGTTGCATGTTTTACGTGGCTGCTACTGGTATCTAGCAAGAACAATTCTCACCTACGCAAAAACCACAACGGTGATACATAGTTGCTTTTCATCCTTCTCAAGGACCACCTTTGTCGGATCCGATCCAACTAAAGTGAGAGAAACTATCACCCGCCAGTCATCTAGGCAACAAGTTGTGTCGAGGGAACCGGTCTCTCGTAAGCCTACGAGTAATGTTGGTCCGGGCTGCTTCATCTCACAATCCCGCTGAACCAAAATACGACCAAGGGAGGAAGCAATCTAAGCATCAACGCCCACAAACCTTTTGTGTTCTACTCGAGATCTCATCGAACCATCAACCTAGCTCATGATGCCACTGTTGGGGAACGTCGCATGGGAAACAAAAAATTTCCTACGCACACGCAAACCTATCCATGGTGATGAGCATCTACGAGAGGGAGAGTGGATCTACGTACCCTTGTAGATCGCTAAGCGGGAAGCGTTAAGAAACTCGGTTGGTGTAGTCGAACATCTTTGTGATCCAAATCGCCGAGCGTCCCGCGATCTCATCACGATCCGTCCCGCGATCCAATCACGATCCGTCCCGTGAACGCATCACGATCCGTCCCGCGATCTCATCACGATCCGTATCACGATCTTGATCACGATCTGTCCCGCGAACTCATCACGATCCGTTCCGCAATCACATCACGAACGGTCTCGCGATCTTGATCACGGTCCTTCCGATCTAGCGCCGAACGGACGGCACCTCCGTGTTCAGCACACGTGCAGCTTGATGACGATCTCCATCGTCTTGATCCAGCAAGAGGAGGTGGAGAGGAGAGAGAGTTTACCGGCAGCGTGACGGCGCTCCGGTGATGGTGGTGGAGCAATTACGGCAGGGTTTCGCCTAAGCGCTGCAGAAAACCGATCTAGAGGAGCACCGGTGAAACGGGTAGCACGTGGCCGTAAATTGTGTGTAACATCCCAAACTTTGGAATGTTATAATAAATATGAGAATGATTGTTTGTTTGATTTAGTAATTGAATTTGAGTGAAAATTTGAAACTTTTTGAAACTTTTGAAAGTTTAATGAGAGGGAATGAAATGACTTTCCCAAAACTTTCAATCTGCATTTTGATCACCAGGAATTCAAATTATTTTCATCACAAAACCCTAGAGTGAAGATGACATGACTTCTTCCATTTAAAGAAATGAAAAGGGATTTGAAAATGATTTGAATTTCATTTGAAAATATTTCAAATTCAGAAACTTTAAGCAACTCAATGATTTTCATGAGAGAGGATAAAATGACTTCTTCAAATTATATGAAATATGAGTTGGAAGTTTAAAATAAAGCTTTGAAAAGTGAATGTGAAAATCTTTGGATTTTCTTTTGGAATCATTTCATATTTGGTTCCTATTCAAATTCTCAAAGTATTCAAACCCCTGACAAAAATTTGAGAGGAGTAATATGACACTGCAAACCAGGGGAAATTTTGTGAAGTATTTGAACCATAAAACCCAAAGGGTCATTTGAAAAATATTTGCAAAAAGATTTAAAACCAAATAGGCATTTTCTGAAAATAATATTTTTTTAAACTTATCAAATGACAGAATAAAAATGTTCAATAAATGGCATTTATTATTCTGTTAATTTTGATATATTTATTCCCTATATTTAGAAACGATTTGAATGCTTTAAATGATTTTGAAACGCGCTGGAAATTAATAAAGGAAACGGATTAATTCGCATTTATTAGAAAAAATGGCCGGCCCAACGGCTTTAAAGCCGAGACCGTTACCGGTCGGTCACCGACGCGGAAAACCACGCGCCCTCTCTCTCTGAGCGGCGGACCCCACCCGACCGAGCGAACCACATCGCGGTCATCCCCTCCTCCACCCCCTCCCGAAACCACGCCGACGACCACCGCCGTGACCTGCTCCTCATGTCCCTCCCCTCGAGCCCCGACTCCTCCTATATAAATCCCCGCTCCCCCTCTTCCCATTTCCCCTGTTTTCCCCCTCTGTCGTGCCCTCCCCTCGCCGTTATTCCTCGCCGGACCCGAGAGCCGCCGCCGCGCCATTTTCGTCGTACTGCCTCCCCTGCCTACCCCGCCACCTCCTGAGCCCACCCACCTTCCTCTATCGCTCACGTGCACCTCCACTTGCACTCACCCGTGCTCCACACCCACGGGAGCTACCTCCCCGTCGACCACCGAAGGCCGCCTCCGCCTCCGAGCTCGCCACCGTCGACTCCGTCATCCCCGAGTCCCTCCGACGCCACCTACCTCGACGCCGTCCTCGCCCGCATCGAACGGAGCCATCCCCAACGCCAGAGGACCATCGGAGCGCCTCCCCGACGATCTCACTGCTGCGGACTCGCCGGAGAACTCCACCGTCGGCGACCAACTCACTGTGAGCCCCCTCTCCCGTTCGATCTTGGATCAACGATCCAGATTAGAACCATTTAACTCAGCGAACCGTTTTCTTCTTCGGTTCGGCCGACCGCTCGAAACAACCACGCACGCACGCTAGCAGCCAATAGAAACGCACCACGTAGACCCCCCCGGTCCGTTAGTTTAGCTTTTCATTTTCTGTTTTCTTTTTCAAAACAGATTTACTTCTGTTTTTGTTTTAATCATATCTTTTATGTTTTTAGGTGTTTTAATTTAATTCTTTTTGCATTAGGTCACAAATTTCATCTAGTTTCTGTATACATCAAATTTGGCTATGTTTGGATATTTAAATTTGAATTTGAACAGATTTGATTTAAATTTTGTTTTCTGAATATCTTGAGTTCTAAAATGAATTTTTGATTGATTCTTTTTCCTACTTGTCACTAGTGACCATAGATATCATTTGGTAGAGTTTGAGAATTTTTAGAGTAATTTTAAATAGAATTTTCAAACAAAACAGAATCTGTTTAGTTTCCTATTAGTTAAATTAAATTGATTTACCTTGTTTTATTTAAAAAAATCTGAATATGATTTATATTATGTTTTAGATTTCATTTAGTTCTGTTGTTCTAAATTTAGGATTTATACTTGCTGTTACAAAAAATAATTTGTGTAGTTTAATAACCTATTATTCAATTAGGTATAGTTTACTAAACACAAATTTGTTAGTAATGATTCTTTTAACAAAAGTTTTAAATAATTTGATTCTGTTTTCAAATAAAGTTTTTAGAAATTTCCTTTCTGTTAGGAAATGTTTTATTTATAAAAATAGTTTAGTTTTACTCTTTTATTGTAGAAAAACTATATTCCTCTTCATTAGGTTATGTTTTATAAAACAATTTAGTTCTAGCAGAAATTATTTTCACAAAAAAATTAGATGAATTAATTATGTTAATTCTTTCTGTTAACTTAATTGTTATGTATTTTTACATTTGGTTTTGTTTTAATTGTTTTCTTGTAGTTAAGTTTGTTAGGCAAACTCTTAAGATGCTTAGGATGTTGTTTTCATGAATACTAGTTGTTCTTCAAAAGTAATTATTTTTGCTAGTAAAATATTTATTAAAATACTTTTGTTATATTTTTACTTTGTTTTTGTTTTGTTACTATTGAAAAATAGTTGTTTCTCGTAGAAAACCACCTTAGTTGCTTTTATGAAAACTTTGTTGATTTAACTTTTGTCTTAAGTATTTCCTTCATCAACCTTGTTGCTTTTGGTTCTTGTGTTACCTTGTGATTGTTAGAAATGATTGCTAGAATGATTGCTTATATAAATACTATGTTTGATTATATAGACTTCATCGGAGAGTGACGAATAGTCTATCAAGTTAATTCTGAGAGCGATACTATTTCTTCATCAACAGTACAGGCAAGTTCACTTTGACCATCTTGTTCATACCTATGTTTTATTGCATTTAGTGAAATCATTCAACAAATCCCTCCCGTAGTGTTACTGAAATTCTTGTAGTTGAGTAGAATGCATGAGGTAGGAACCCACCACTTGTTACTAAAGCCTCGGGAACGTTAGTTACTTTTATGCTATGCTAAAGTAGACGGGGATTGGTATGAGTGTTCGTGAGTGGTGTGAAGAAGGACTCCACGTCAAGACGACAACTTCATGAAGACATCTTCAAGTCCTGCATCTTCAAGACCTCAAGACTTCGAGACCTGAGAAGACAAGTTTTCAATACACACTACTGGGTGAGGGATGGTTGGAACGACACCCTGGAGAAACCAGTGGATTTGCCTAGGTGTTGCTGGAGAAGTGCCAGTATTCACGCGGAAAGCCTCACCCAGACTCAAAGAGAAGGATGAATACTTCATGCCCGGAAGCTTACCTGTGTAGCCACAAGTCAATATGGGCTCTGGCTTGGTTGATCTTTGTTGTGACTCTGACTAGACAGTGCTACGAGATGTAGTCGACGTTAGGATTGGATGGGCACTGTCAGTAGCTCAGGGAAACACTCTGAAAGACCATGTTTCTTTCGTCCTGTTCTCAAACACCGGGCAGTGCAAGGAATTACCAGGAGGGAAAGAATCTTGTGGGTAAAGTACACAACACTCTGCAGAGTTAAACCTAATCGACTAGCCGTGTCCCCGGTTACGGACAATTTGAGCCTCTAGACTTGGATCTATCTCTGAACTCTCAACACTGGACTGATAACTAATTGTGGGAAACTTAAGTTACTTGTGGGTATTTTAGACATTGGTCGGCGGAACCATGTCATGATAGGAAACTCTGTAGTAAAATTCCTGATATTCCTTTGTTGTAGGAAAATAAAATAAAATCAGCTTTTATGCAAAAACTTAGACACAGAGCCATAAAGCCCTACTGCATATAGAATAGTTATTATCTTCTGTTCTTGCTATGGTGATCTTGCTGGTACATTCAATGTACTGACCTACACGGCTGCAACGTCTCATGTTGCAGATATTTTTCTTCGACGAGTAAGAGTACGATTCAGGGTTACGGTCCGCACTCAACTTGTCGTTGGTGTTATTGGGACTCCACTCCCGTTGACCGCTTCCGCTGAAACTTTAAGGTATATATCAGTTTTACGTTAATTACATGTGATTTCACTTTGATATATACATTGATGTACTATGCGTGCCAGCATACTGATCCAGGGATGGCACAGAAAACACAGAGGCTTGACTCATTTTGAGTCGGGTAGCTACACTGTGTCCAAACAGCACCTAATCCACCAGTATATAAAGGAGGGAGAGAGAGGAGGCCTGGCGCAAGGAGAAACCCCAATAGGGGTCGGCCAAACTAGAGGGGGAGGAGTCCTACTCCTCCTCCACTCCTAGTAGGAGTAGGACTCTTCCTTTTTAGCCTTTTTTCCACCTTTTCCTTTAGGACTTTTGCCTCCTGCGCCATGGGCCTTGGTGTGGCTGTTTCTCCAGCCCACTAAGGGCTGGTTATCACTCTCCACAGCCCATGGACACTCTCGGGTCGAAATACCCCTCCCGGAGGTCTCCCGGTACACTACCGGCACTCCCGGTACACTACCGATGAGCCCGAAACTTTTCCGGCGACCAAACTGGGACTTCCTATATATGAATCTTTACCTCTGGACCATTACGGAGCTCCTCGTGACGTCCAGGATCTCATCTGAGACTCCGAACAACCTTCGGTCACCAGCATACATAACTCTACACTATCAAAACGTCACCGAACCTTAAGTGTGCAAACCCTGCGGGTTCGAGAACTATGTAGACATGACCGAGACACCTCTACGGTCAATAACCAATGGCGGGACCTGGACGTCCACATTGGTTCCTACATATTCTACGAAGATCTTTATCGTTCGAACCTCTATGTCAAGGATTCAGTTAATCCCGTATAACATTCCTTTCGTTTTTCGGTATGTTACTTGCCCGAGATTCGATCGTCGGTATCTCCATACCTAGTTCAACCTCGTTACTGGCAAGTCTCTTTACTCGTTCCGTAATACAAGATCCTGCAACTAAAACTTAGTCACATTGCTTGCAAGGCTCATTGTAATGTTGTATTACCGAGTGGGCCCAGAGATACCTCTCCGTCACACGGAGTAACAAATCCCAGTCTCGGTCCATGCCAACTCAACAGACACCCTCGGAGATACCTGTAGAGCACCTTTATAGTCACCCAGTCACATTGCGACATTTGATACACACAAGGCACTCCTCCGATATTCGTGAGTTGCATGATCTCATGGGCATAGGAACATATACTTGACATGCAGAAAACAGTAGCAATAAACTGACACGATCATATGCTAAGTTTGTAGTTTGGGTATTGTCCATCACATCATTCTCCTAATGATGTGATCCCGTTATCAAATGACATCTCATGTCCATGGCTAGGAAACCTTAACCATCTTTTGATCAACGAGCTAGTCTACTAGAGGCATACTAGGGACATGGTGTTGTCTATGTATCCACACATGTATCTGAGTTTCCGATCAATACAATTATAGCATGGATAATAAACAATTATCACGAACAAGGAAATATGATAATAACTTAATTTATTATTGCCTCTAGGGAATATTTCCAACACATCCATGAAGTTTCCCTCCTTTCCCTTGCCCTTCTCGAAACTAGTGGTTTTACTAACCATCAACACTTGACGCTCCTTCTTGATTTCTACCTTCGCGGTGTCAAACATTGCGATGAGCTCAGGGATCATTATTACTATCCCTGGCATTTTATAGTTCAACACCAAGTTCTAGTAGCTTAGTGACAGTGACTTGGAGAACTATATCAATCACTATCTTATCTGGAAGATCAACTCCCACTCGATTCAAGCGATTGTAGCACCCAGACAATCTGAGCACGTGTTCAACGATTGAGCTATTCTCTTTCATCTTGTAGGAAAAGAATCTTGTTGGAGATCTCATATCTCGCAACACGGGCACGAGCCTGAGATCCTAATTTCATCTCTTAGAACATCTCATATGTTCCGTGACGTTCAAAACGTTTCGGAGCCTCAATTCTAAGCCGTAATGCATGACGCACTAAACTATCAAGTAGTCATTAGAACGTGCCTATCAGATGTTCACAACATCTACAGACGACGCTAGAGGGGTTGGCGCACCGAGCGGTGCATTAAGGACATAAGCCTTTTGTGCAGCAATGAGGACAATCCTCAAATCATGGACCCAGTCCGCAATATTGCTACCATCATCTTTCAACTCTATTTCTCTAGGAACATATAAAAATTCAAGGGAGCTACAGCGCGATCAAGTAATCTACAACATAATTTGCAAAGACACTACTGACTATGTTCATGATAATGAGTTCAATTAATCATATGACTAAAGAACTCCCACTCAAATTGACATCCCTCCGGTCACTCGAGTGATACATGATCCAAATTCACCAACTCAAGTCCGATCATCACGTGAGTTGAGGTGGTTTCAATGGTGAACATCATCATGTTGATCATATCTACTATATGACTCATGTTCGACCTTTCGGGCTCTTGTGTTCCGAGGCCATGTCTGTACATGCTAGGCTCGTCAAGTTTAACCCAAGTGTTCTGCACGTGCAACACTGGCTTGCACCTGTTGTATGTGAACATAGAGTCTATCACACCCGATCATCACGTGGTGTCTCGACACGACAAACTTTCGCAACGGTGCACACTCGGGGAGAACACAATTTACCTTGAAATTAAGTAAGGGATCACCTTATAATGCTACCGTCATCCTAAGCAAAACAAGGTGCATAAAAGGATTAACATCACATGTAAATCATAAGTGACATGATATGGCCATGAACTTGTGCTTTTGATCTCCATCTTGAAAGCACCGGCATGATCTCCATCATCACCGGCATGACACCATGATCTCCATCATCTTGATCTCCATCAACGTGTCGCCATCGGGGTTGTCGCGCCCACCATGCTTCTACTACTATTGCTACCATTTAGCGATAAAGTAAAGCATTACATAGCGCTTAATGATTGACACGCAGGTCATACAATAATTAAAGACAACCATATGGCTCCTGCCGGTTGCCGTACTCATCGACATGCAAGTCGTGATATTCTATACAACACATGATCATCTCATACATCACATATATCTCATCATGTAATTGGCCATATCACATCACAACATACCCTGCAAAAACAAGTTAGACGTCTGCTAATTGTTGTTGCATGTTTTACGTGGCTCCTACGGGTATCTAGCAAGAACAATTCTCACCTACGCATAAACCACAACGATGATACATAAGTTGCTTTTCAACCTTCTCAAGGACTGCCTTAGTCGAATCAGATCCAACTAAAATAGGAGAAACAGACACCCGCCAGCCATCTTTGTGCAACGAATTTACACGTCAAATCGATGGAACCGGTCTCTCGTAAGCATACGAGTAAGGTTGGTCCGGGCCGCTTCATCCCACAATACCGCTGAACCAAAACACGACCAAGGGAGGAAGCAATCTAAGCATCAACGCCCACAAACTCTTTGTTTTCTACTCGAGATCTCATCTACACATAGACCTAGCTCTGATACCACTGTTGGGGAACGTTGCATGGGAAACAAAAAATTCCTATGCACACACAAGATCTATCCATGGTGTTGAGCATCAATGAGAGGGAGAGTGGATCTACATATCCTTGTAGATCGCTAAGCGGGAAGCGTTAAGAAACGCGGTTGGTGTAGTCGAACGTCTTCACGATCCAAATCGCCGAGCGTCCCGCGATCTCATCACGATTCATCCCGCGAACTCATCACGATCCGTCCCGCGAACTCATCACGATCCGTCCCGCGATCTCATAACAATCCATCTCGCGATCTTGATCACGGTCCTTCCGATGTAGTGCCGAAGGGCGGCACCTCCGTGTTCAGCACACATACAGCTTGATGACGATCTCCGCCTTCTTGATCCGGCAAGAGGGAGCAAAGAGGTAGACGAGTTCTCCGGCAGTGTGATGGCACTGCGGCGATGGTGGTGGAGCAATTCCGGCAGGGCTTCGCCTAAGCACTGTAGAAAACCGATCTAGAGGAGAAACTATGCACTAGAGGAACGGGTAGCACGTGCCTGAAAATATTGTGCCAAAACCCTAAAACCCTCTAGTATATATAGGAGGAGAGGAGGAGGAGGCTTAGCTCCCAAGGAGCCAGTCCTTGGGTCGGCCGAACCAGGAGGGAGGAGTCCTCCTCCTCCACTCCTAGTAGGATTAGGACTCCTTCCTAATTTAGCCCTTTTGCCTTTCTTTCACCTATTTCCTTTTGGGCTTTTTCTTCTCGGACGCATGGGACCTTTGTGGGACTTCCTCCAGCCCACAAAGGGCTGGTATTCATCCTCCACAGACCATGTAGCCTCTTGGGTCGAAATACCCCTCCCCGATGGTCTCCCGGTACACTACCGGCACTCCCGGTACACTACCGATGAGCCCGAAACTTTTCCGGCGCCAAAATAGGACTTACTATATATCAATCTTTACCTCCAGACCATTCCAGAGCTCCTCGTGATATCCGAGATCTCATCCGGGACTCCAAACAACCTTCGGTAACCACCATACATAACTCTATACTACCGAAACGTCACCAAACCTTAAGTGTGCAGACCCTACGGGTTCGAGAACTATGTAGACATGACCGAGACACCTCTACGGTCAATAAACAATAGCGGGACCTGGATTCCCATATTGGTTCCTACATATTCTACGAAGATATTTATAGGTCGAACCTCTATGTCAAGGATTCAGTTAATCCCGTATGATGTTCCCTTTGTTCTTCGGTATGTTACTTGCCCGAGATTCGATCGTCGGTATCTCCATACCTAGTTCAACCTCGTTACCGGCAAGTCTCTTTACTCGTTCCATAATACAAGATCCCGTGACTAACACTTAGTCACATTGCTTGCAAGGCTTATTGTGATGTTGTATTACCGAGTGGGCCCTGAGATACCTCTCCGTCACACAGAGTAACAAATCCCAGTCTTGATCCATGCCAACCCAACAAACACCCTCGGAGATACCTGTAGGGCACCTTTATAGTCACCCAGTTACGTTGCGACGTTTGATACACACAAGGTACTCCTCCGGTGTCAGTGAGTTGCATGATCTCATGGTCATAGGAACAAATACTTGACATGCAGAAAACAATAGCAATAAACTGACACGATCATATGCTACGTTTGTAGTTTGGGTCTTGTCCATCACATCATTCTCCTAATGATGTGATCCCGTTCTCAATAGAAATCTCATGTCCATGGCTAGGAAACCTTAACCATCTTTGATCAACGAGCTAGTCTATTAGAGGCATATTAGGGACATGGTTTTGTCTATGTATCCACACATGCATCTAAGTCTCCGATCAATACAATTATAGGATGGATAATAAACGATTATCATGAACAAAGAAATATGATAATAACTAATTTATTATTGCCTCTAGGGCATATTTCCAACATCTAATACTTTGCTTCGATGACTAGTAGACTTTCGCAATAAGTATGTGAGTTCTTTATGACTAATATGAGTCCATGGATTATACGCACTCTCACCCTTCCACCTTTGCTAGCCTCTCTAGTACCGCACAACTTTCGCTGGTGCGATAAACTCACCTTACTCAAAACAGCCACTATATATCTATCCTCAAAACAGCCACCATACCTACCTATTATGGCATTTCCATAGCCATTCTGAGATATATTGCCATGCAACTTCCACCGTTCCATTTATTAGGACACGCACCATCATTTTCATATTTCTTTGCATGATCGTAAGATAGCTAGCATGATCTTTTCATGGCTTGTCCGTTTTTTGATGTCATTTGCTATGCTCGAACATTGCACATCCCGGTACATCGTCGGTGGCATTCATATAGAGTCATAATTTGTTCTAGTTATCGATTTGTAATTCTTGAGTTGTAAGTAAATAAAAGTGTGATGACCATCATTATTAGAGCATTGTTCCATGTGAGGAAAGGATGATGGAAGCTATGATTCCCTCACAAGTGGGGATGAGACTCTGAACTTTATGAAATATAAAAGAGGCCAGCAAAGCCCAAATAAAAAAAGAGGACTTACATGCCCACCAAAAAAAGAGAAAAGAGAGAAGGGACAATGCTACTATATTTTTTTCCACACTTGTGCTTCAAAGTAGCACCATGATCTTCCTTGTAGAGAGTCTCTTGTTCTGTCACTTTCATATACTAGTGGGAATTTTTCATTATATAACTTGGCTTGTATTTTCCAATGATGGGCTTCCTCAAATTGCCCTAAGTCTTCATGAGCAAGCAAGTTGGATGCACACCCACTTAGTTTTCTTTTGAGCTTTCATACACTTATAGCTCTAGTGCATCCATTGCATGGCAATCCCTATTCACTCACATTGATATCTATTAATGGGCATCTCCATAACCCGTTGATACGCCTAGTTGATGTGAGACTATCTTCTCCTTTTCCCTCACAACCTCCACCATATTCTATTCCACCTATAGTGTTATATCCATGGCTCACGCTCATGTATTGCGTGAGAGTTGAAAAAGTTTTGGAAAATAAAGGTGTGAAACAATTGCTTGACTTGTCATCAGGGTTGTGCATGATATAAATACTTTGTGTGGGGAAGATGGAGCATAGCCACACTATATGATATTGTAGGGATAACTTTCTTTTGCCATTATATTTTTAAGAGATACAATTGCTTTGCTAGTATGCTTGAAAAATTATTGTTTTTATGTCAACATTAAGCTTTTGTTTTGAGTCTTATGGATCTGAACATTCATGCCACAATAGAGAATATTACATGGATAAATATGTTAGGTAGCATTCCACATCAAAAAATCTGTTTTTATCATTTACCTACTCGAGGACGATCATTAAGCTTGGTGATGCTGATACGTCTCCAACGTATCTATAATTTTGGATTGTGTCATGATATTATATTATCTGTTTTGGATGTTTTATATGCATTAATAAGTTATTGTATATTATTTTTGGGACTAACCTATTAATCTAGAGCCTAGTGCTGGTTTTTCTGCTTTTTCCTTGTTTTTGAGTATTGTAGACATGGAATATTAAACGGAGTCCAAACGGAATAAAATCTTTGTGATGATTTTTTTGGAACAAAAGAGATCTACAGGGCTTGGAGTGCAAGGCAAGGCACTTGCTAGGAAGTCACAAGCCAGGGGGCACGAGCACCCCCCCTGGCCGCGCCTAGCAGGCTTGTGACGCCCTGGTAGGAGTCCTAGCCCTATTCTTCATCCTATAAATACCCAAATACTCCCCCAATACCAAAAAGAGCCACGCAAATACTTCTCTGCCGCCAGAAGCCTCCGTTCCCGAGAGATCTAATCTTGGAGCCTTTTCCGGTAGTCTATCGGAGGGGGATCCGATCACGGAGGGCATCTACATCAACTCCATTGCCCCTCCGATGATGCGTGAGTAGTCCACCACAGACCTACAGGTCCATAGCTAGTAGCTCGATGGCTTCTTCTATCTCTTTGTGCTTTAATATCATGTTCTTCATGATCTTCATGGAGATCTATCCGATGTAATACTCTTTTGCGGTGTGTTTGTCAAGATCCGATGAATTGCGGGTTTATGTTCAATTATCCATGAATATTATTTGAGTCTTTTCTGAAATCTTATATGCATGATTTCATATCTTTGCAAGTCTCTTCGAGTTATTGGTTTGGTTTGGTCAACTAGATTGGTAATTCTTGCAATGGGAGAAGTGCTTAGATTTGGGTTCAATCTTGTAGTGTCCTCACCCAGTGACATAGTAGGGGTAGCGAGGCACGTATCGTATTGTTGCCATCAAGGGTAACAAAATGGGGTTTTCATAATATTGCTTGAGTTTATCCCTCTACATCATGTCATCTTACCTAATGCGTTACTCTGTTCTTCATGAACTTAATACTCTAGATGCAGGCAGAAGTCAGTCAATGTGTGGAGTAATAGTAGTAGATGCAGAATCGTTTCGGTCTACTTGACACGGACATGATGCCTATATGCATAATCATTGCCTTGGATATCTTCATAATTATTTTCTTTTCTATCAATTGCTCAACAGGAATTTGTTCACCCATCGTGATACTTTCCTTCAAGAGAAAAGCCTCTAGTGAAACCTATGACCCCCGGGTCTACTTACCATAATATATATTCAGATCTATAAACCAAAAATACCAAAAATACCTTGCTGCAATTTATTTACCTTTTTACTTTTCGCAATCTTTTACATCCATCTCTATCAGATCTAATCCTTACAAATAACCGTGAAGGGATTGACACCCCCTTTATAGCGTTGGGTGCAAGAGTTTGATTGTTTGTGTAGGTGCATCCATTGGTTACTTGCTTGTTCCTCCTACTGGATTGATATCTTGATTCTCAAAAACTGAGGAAAATACTTATCTACTTCGCTGCATCACCCTTTCCTCTTCAAGGAAAAAACCAACGCACACTCAAGAGGTAGCAATCATCGTCCTCGCCGTTGAATCCACATCCTCCTCCTTCGCCTGTTTGGCAGAACAATCTTTCTCTTGTGTGTCCATGCCTCTCTAGGTGTAGGACTACGCGTCGGTACGGGTGTAGACCGGCTATGCATGGGTGTAGTTGCCGGACTGGGTGGGATCTAAGTCTTCCACTTGCACATCCACATAACCACCTCCTACTCTACATCCATCATGGATGATGTCAAATATATCCCTCTCCCCGTTGTCCTACATCTTATCCCCCGTTTTAGGCATATCGACGAATAGCGTGCGGGCACCCATGTGCTCCCCGCCCGTCGTTCGTGTCCGAATAAGCTATGGTGTACAAGACCCCGAGAAAAGCAACGGCATTGCATTTATGTCGACGATGTAAGGCACTTTCTCTATGGCGGTTGTCGTGTACTGCCTACCGAGCTACTTGGAGGCGTAGTAGTACGAAGCCTTGTAATGCTTCGACAATGGTAGCGTCTGGATGGTGGGCATCACCATCAGGCTCCGTGACCCTGGTCGTGCCTCCATCATGTCTGCGACCAACACACCCACTGCCACGGAGGCCATCAGAACACCCTCCTTCGGACTTCCACTTCCTGATCTTTTCATCCTTTGCGATATTCGCTTTGACGCAGTGATTTTGCCGCGTCACCGAGTTGATCTTCTGGGCGAGGGTGATGCTCGGATCCTCCTGCACCTTGACCATCTCCATCTCCGAAAGGTCTTAGTCCGTTCCATGCGTCGGTGGCGGCAGTGGACAAGATATTGGAAGAAAAGGAAGGATATTGGGTGAAGAGCAGCGGGATGGAAGAAAATAATGGGGGATTTTAGCGTGGAAATAGTGCAGGTTGCTACAAAAGTGCGGGCTCCGTCTTCCTTTTGAATGGGCCATGGATGTAGGATTTCATGTCCGGAGTCCCACAAAGCATCCCCACATTTCGCTCCAGTTTACTGGGAAAACGTGGTCCAGATTGTTCGCTGAACTGATACATGGCCGCATTGGATGACATTTAGCATCCGGATCGCACGATCCAAATATATGCGAACGGTTTAAGGGCCGGTGTTAAAGATGGCCTTAGAGCATCTTTAGCAGACCCGCAACCCGCTGTCCCGGAAAAATCGTTTACGGTATTGCCTTAAATATTTTTTGCACGACGCCGGGCACACAACCAGAACAGATCCTGCAAATTTAAACATACTAGTTTGCGCTAAAAACATATCGTTGGAGTTCATCACACAATCATATCATAGCATATGAGAGTTTATCACACCCATAGCATCACACGCATAGCATACGGGAGTTTTTAATACAAACTAAAATTAAACATCTACCGAAATTAAACATGCATAGCATATTATTAGATCTCATCGTCGGAGTCGCTGTTCCTATCGTCGCGAGGTGAGGCTCATTACCGTGGATGGTGTGATAGATGAGCATGCCGGAGAGGGTCGACGCGAGCTGGCACTCCTCCAGGAGCGTCAACATGCGTGTGGCCGTAGCTACATCTCTGACTTCGATAGCCTCCGCTGCAAACCACGCACGCTCGGCTGCACTAAGGCCCTGGATGGCCGGATCGAAGAGGTGGAAGTTCGTCCAACCCCTCATACGATGTTGTGGGATTTTGCGCTGCCTCCCTACACTAGTTCGACACGGGAGGGCGGAGGGAGGAGCTGTCGGCTTCGTCTTCGACGCTGCGCTAGCGGCCGCTGAACACACCGCCTCCGCCCAATCCCCCATGGCGGCCCAAAAACCCCGCCGCGTCCACACCCGGAACCCGTGGGCGTTATCTCCGGCAAGATCCTTTGAAGAAATGGGCCGTAAAACAAAGCCGGAGAAAAAGAGATTTCACGCCAGAAGGAGGACCTCTGCGGCGGATTTGTAGGACGGCAACCCTAAAACATGCCGGCGTCTGCAGTTTACGGGTCGCTCGTAATTTTTAACAGGCCAGACCGATTTTAACCGATATGATCGGGTCGTTTTTTTGACCCGTCCCGTAAGACCGTCGTGTATAAAACAGTTCGCTAGACTAGCGTTTCCTTTGTTCTTCCCCCCACGTATCCACACATTTATAAATTCTCCGTCCGTCGCTCGTTCGCTCCTCCCGGAACGAACCCAACCACGCAAGCAAAGCAAAGAAGCGACCGGAGCACCGCACCGGCCCTCGTAATTGCCTCCTCAATCTCCAATCATAGGCCGGCTCGAGGTGCCGCGCTATTCAACGGACCTCTCCCTTTGTTTACTACTCCCGCCCAAATCATTCGCAGTTTTCTCTCCTCCCCTCTGTTTCGAAGAATCAGACCGAGCCTAGCTTCCTAGTTGTTGTGTGGTTGGGCGGTGCTGGTGCGTTAATGGCGGTTGACCTCCTCCTCCTCCTCCTCGCGCCTTTAAATCGCGCGGGAAGAAGCGCCAGTGGTGAGAGCCGCAGATAGCCAGCTTGCTGCCCCGCTCCCCCCTCCTTTGTTCCGATTGAGTCTCGCCTGGGCTCTCTGTTCCGTGTTCTGTTTCTGTTTCTGCTCTTCAGCAGCAGGGGCCGCTGCTTCTTGTCCCTTCTTCCCTGACGCGGCAATGGCATCAGAGAAGCTCGTCGCCAGGAAAGGCAGGCTGAGGCAGCGCTACGACAACGAGTACCGCCTCGTCGCGGGGTGAGTATCCGCTCATTGGATCATTGTATCTTCCATGCATGTTCCAAGCTGCTCTTGCCCTGACGAGCCGTGCTCGTCTCTCGGCTACAGGTGCGTCCCGTACCGCGTGGACAAAGACGGGCAGCTGGAGGTTCTCATGGTCTCCACCGCCAACAGGGATGATCTCGTCTTCCCCAAGGTAACACCAACTCATAGTAACATCATACATATTTCGTCGGCGACATGCATCCACGCACTGATCGTTCGATGGATCAATGGATTGACTTTTTCAGGGCGGCTGGGAGGACGACGAGGATGTCTATGAGGCAGCATGCCGCGAGGCGCTGGAGGAGGCAGGAGTCAGGGGCAACATCAATGTAACTACTCTGCTCACCCATGTCTTTCCTTGGCATGCATCACCAAAACCTAGTATTTACTATCTTGATTACATGAACCGATGAACGGCTAATGGTGCAAGTTTACTGCACCTCTAGGTAATTAGGTTGATTCTTTTTTTGCGGGCGAGGTAATTAGCTCATTTGACCTCTAAAGATCGATTGAGCTATATATGATGATATACTAAAATAACGAGATAGCGGCGAACACGATGATGTTCGATAGGGAAAGCAACCAGCCGGGGATTTTTCTCTCTTGATAAAATCTGTCGTGGAGAATTTTTTGGATCTTACATAACAACCAGGAGACAAGACAAGGACATGGCCGTTGACTTGGTAAATTCTTACATATTCGTTGTGACGTGGTGTAATTCTTTCACGATTATCCTTTGAGTTGTCTAGTCTGCCGGGGAGCCCTTGATTATTGTGAATCCGAATCATCGCCCTCTTTTATTCATCTTTCGCTGGCTTGTCGTCAGAAGCCTTGTCCCCTGGAACAATTTCCAAGCATCTATATATGGCTCCTCCACAGATGAGAGAAAAGAACACATTCAGAGATCTAGCAGATTGCTCCTATGCATGTGACGTGTCTGCTGTTTGTCCAACACCGATCTAAACAATCAGCTCCTGTTGGCGACATGTTTGTGTTAATTACGTATATCATTTACATGAATTATACAGTAGCTGTTTCTGATTGGCATGTTTTCTCTCCAGAGAAACCCGCTGGGCTTGTGGGTGTTCAGGAGCAAGAGTAGACAGAGCCTGAGCCAGAGCAGCGACAGCCCGCGGGGCGCCTGCAAGGGCCACGTCTTCGCGCTGGAGGTCACCGAGGAGCTCATGCATTGGCCGGAGCAGGAAACCCACGGCAGGCGGTGGCTCTCGACAGCGGACGCGTACGGGCTCTGCCGGTACGACTGGATGCGCGAGGCGCTGACGGCATTGCTGGACCGTTGTCCGCCAGCATCGCCGACGACCCCTGTAGCGGCGGCGGTGGCCGTGAGCACTGCGGCGCCGGAGCTGAACGAGCACGCTGGCATGTGCATAAGCATGATTCTGATGAAATCGGCTGGCCCCGCGGATCGAGCGGTGGCGCTGTGCTGATCCTGGCAGTGCATGCAAATGAACTGACGACAGACTGCAGGCGAAGCTATTAAGCAGCGAGAAATATCATCTGATAAGACCTTTGAAGATGTTCTCTTTTCGTTCTAAATCAGTAATTAGCTACCGTCGTAATTACTGAGTGTCATCCGTTATGCATGATCAATTCCTGGCCTCCGTTGATTGCCAACTTGTATGATCGATCTAGTGGCTGGCACTAGGTGCTCCGTCTGTTCTGTAATGCTATCAAGTCTTAGGGCCACTTGATTAAGTCGTCTTGTGAATGTTTGCTTCCGTTCTTCAAATGGATTTCTTGAGCAACAAGAGAATTTGTGAATAGAGTATTGTTATTTAGCATGGTTCAACATGTTTTTTATAAAGAGAATTATCAAGATAGTAGTATCCAAGGTCCAAACCTCTGCAACAATATAATGTCAAGAGGTAGTTTAGGCATATAGGTTGCACACAACCAAAATTATTAAAAGAGCAACTTATTTTATTATACTTACGAACACAAGAGCAACTTGTTATTACAAACGAACTCTAGCCCTCTATGATCAAAATCAAGTAAAGAAGCAAGAAAGGAATGTGTCTTACAAAAAAAAGAAGTTAGTTTTTTAGTCTAAAGACACTTCATTTAATGAGCATAGTCCAAATACTCCCTTCGTCTAGAAATACTTGTCCTACAAACGGATATATCTAGACTTATTTTAATTATAAATACATTTATTTTTTTATTTTTAGGATAAGTATTTTCGAACGGAGAAAGTACATTGGAATACAATTAAAGATTAGAGGAACGAGGAGCAACAAATGACGTACTAAAGGAAGTCCTAGAGTGTGATTAGCGAGATCATGTGCCTCAATATTAGAATCGTGTCCCTTGAAAATGAAAGTACAAGACATGAACTGGACTGAAGTTGATTTGATCTCCTTAACGATGCTGCCATACAAGCCTCCTGCATTGATCTTGATATTTGTAACAACCTATTGACAGTATAATGATATTATCACGTGTGTTAGAGAGAGGTCCTGGGCCAAAGAAAGGTCTTCTCGGCAAGTTAGTGCCTCCAAAGCTGTTGGGTTAGTTATGCGAATATACATGACGCGACCATGAACTTCCCTATTTCATCCCTGCACACAACACTAAAAGATCCTCAGCTCGAATTCCTGAAAGTAGCTCAGTCTACTTTGATCTTAGCAAATCCTGCCGCCGGAGGTGTTCTGCGTTGGTGGGGTGCCCTTGCTGCCGGTGCAACTTGTGTCCCGTATGGTTTGATCTCGCCGGGCTCCCTAATATAGTTGCGGATAAAATGACGGATCACATGAGGGATCTGAAAAATATACTTATGTAATGTCTTTCTTCGGGTGTACCAAATAGTCCGCAATGTCACTACAACCTTGACAAAATCATCATGTTGCAGGTTGTCAATTAATGTGAATATCCACCGTTTGGCTTCCAGTTTCCTTATTTTGTCAAACATGATCAGCAAGGTTCGGGGCTTCCAACGCCGGACGCAGCTTCAGTGACTTAACTGCACCTGTCTTTGGATGTATGACATGTGGGCCAGCCACCTATTGGGCCCACATGTCATACACCCAAAGGCAGATGCAGTAAGTCACTGAAGCTCAGCCCTCCAACGCACATACGCATATTTCCATGTTACATTGAAGTAGAGAGTGTTGTCATGAATCGTCCGCTCCACAAAGGCCACATGATGACACTTGGATAGGAATAAATAAACTAAGTAAAGAAGCAAGAAAGGAATGTGTCTTCCCCCAGAAATGAAGTAAATAAATGAGTCAGCCTGCCTCCTGGTCCAAATAAACTTTTGTTTGGTGGGCTGGGCGTCCAAATTGACCCAATCAAGAAACCAATGAAAACAACAATGACAATTTGGCATCCACTATCGTTACTAGCTTGACATAGCCTGTCTTCTATAGCAGCCATACAACTTCACCATTTCAACTTGAAACCAATCCAACCAGTGCCCTGAATCTAGTAAGAAGAAAATGTATTAGGTTAACTGCAGCAGTTAGGCATGGCAAGCTGGGTTTTATCACTGGTCCTTGCTTAGTTAATATTATCATCTATTTTCTTCCGCAAAAGCTTGTACGTTTCATCTACAATCACCTGCAATACTGATTTCGTTCTGTGAATTTCTCCTAGGTTTCGGACTTTCTTTCGAGGCACTGATTCAGTAAAAGTACATACATCGGTCCGTCCGTAGCTGCCTTCATGTTTCATGTAAGACAAAGATGGCCCCTCTTCATCGACGATTGCGGACTCTGGAGTTGTGTGGGCGACTCAGAGTCTGGATCTCAAGATGGTGACGGCCTTTCGGAGGCTCGTGGCGGTATGAGATGCCCCATTCTTCAATACATCGGGTTCGAGCGACATATGTGCCTCTTTCAGAGTTGACGGACAGTGCGTGTCGCAGGCAGGTGAAGCCACCGGTGGATGCGCTATCGTAGATGCTACGCACGGCGTCTTATCCGAAGACGTCAAGTCATGCCTGCCACCGGCAGGTGCTGAACGGTGGCTCTGGCGAAGGTGTCATGTTTAACAAGTTATTGTTGGATTGAAGGTGGTGCGACAGTAGCGGGAGGCAGGCGGTATGGGACGTCTTTGTCTTTTGTTCTCTTCTTCGGAAGTATCTGGTTATCGAGGCGTCAGTAGACGGATAAGGGCAGACGGTACAAACGGCTTCAACGACTAGTTTATACACTCCGTTGGAAACACAAGATCTCTAATCAAACTATGTCAACATGCGCATACATCATATCCTTGCTGAAGGTGGTGGACTGAAGCACAACTTCATAAAAAAATATGTTGGTGCACTCAATGTCTCGTCATGCCCCGAATGGGTGGCATTTACATGTTCCAGACTCCATAGCTTAAGCGGTAGGTTTTGGATGGTTGATAGCTTCGGCACATGCCAGACGAAAACTTAGTTAGGCTTCGCCTCATCATTGGATATTTTGAATTACTCACGCCCCGAATGTAGCCTGCAGCCTTCGTACTTTTCAGAACCCTACATTGAGAAGATGTGTCTCTTTTATAAACTGCAGTTTTTGTCTGTTGCTGTTCTTTCTCTACAAGATAATGCAGGAAAGTTTCTTCTTTCCTCTTCATTATCAAGAAAGCATGGACATTCGTAACCATCTAGCTAGAGGAACACAATATTGACTTAGCCTTCAGGTTACTTGGTTCATGCCAACATATCTTCAGCACCAATCGGATCATGAAGCAGGAGTACCTCCACATGGCTAGGTGGGCCATGACCCATGGTATTGATTTCTCACTTTTGGTCATGAACCCTACTTGCTTAGTACTAGTTTTCTCCGTTGCTAGCATAATTAATCCTAAGCTAGCACGTTACATCAGGGAGGTTTTATTTGTTAGGTTCTCCTACCTAGATATCTAGCTACAGTAATAGCTAGTGGAATGCAAGTTAAACGGAATTACTATTCACCGGCGGTAGACGTTAGTCCGGCAAGGCGGCCAGACCGCCGGAGATACACCCCATCACAGGTGGATCAGTAATTAAGAAACAACGCTAGAGATAACCCTGTGTTTTTTTTTCTTGAGAAACATTTTGTGAAATAGACTAATGTGGAACAACCGTCGCTTTGGGCATACCTTTCAAAAATAGGGTTTTTAAATCTCAGCCGACCGAAGACTTTGTTATGTCCCAATCAATACTTTATTAATAAGATTTTACGTTCAGATCCGTGCAAAATTTTCTTTCCAGTTCTTTCTTTTATTCTTTTACTAGACGATGCCCCGACGCATTGCTGCAGGAAACTTGCTAAACGAATGCATAAAAATTTGTACAGAAACATCTATAACTAATGAGAAGATAATGTTATATGAAAATAAAATACGAAGAGTATAGAAAGAGAAAAAGAAATGAATTGCAGTTAAAAGAATATCAGTTCAAACAAAAATGTGAATGTGAATTACATAGGTACGATGCAAGTATATGAAGAGGATATGGGGATGTTCGGGCAGCCCTCCACGTAGGATGCGGCCCACCGCAGACCGCTTTTGCTATTCCTTTATTTTTATTTTCTTTGCTCTTTCTCTCTCCTTCCCACCAATCGCATGCATTTGACCAGACAATGTGTGGATGTAGGGGACATGGTTGTATGCATGCATAAACGAAGTGTCAAAGCGAACATGACCGGTCACTGATTGAGCACATCCGCGGGCATTTGGGGATCGATATTAGGCAATTATGGTTGTAGATGTTGTAAAAGTGAAGGGATCACATGGAGGAAACAACCTAGCACCGTAGAAATCAAGCGGGTGGGCTTACATAATAGATCTTGTGTGGTAGAAGTTGAGAACCTATGATGATCATTTGTTATTAAGTTTCAATTAAGTTAGGCCATGACAAACTGACCCCATGTACCCTCCTATGTCGCTCCAGTGGACGACGAGCAGGGCGCCATCGTCGCCTCCAGCACCCTCTTTCCCTACCTCCTCCCTCACCGCCTCCAGAGGACGCGGTTAGGCAAAGCCTGGTAGGCGTCGGCGATGGCATGGTGTTTATCCTTCTCGTGCACGGCCTCCGCCACAGGGTTGCGTGGCTAAGCCGGGACACGAGGATGGGGAGGGTCTTGGTGGTGCGGCGGCGGATCCCCATAACGACGGCTTTCGGGACCGGCGGCGACGACAGGCTTCGAGGTGGCGGATCGTGCAGGTGAGGGGGTGGCGGCGGATCGAGATCTGCCCCGATCCGACGTCCATCTTCAGCCGTTGGCATGGGATGTGGGCAGCACAGGCCGGTGTCCTCCTCTATGGTGGTGGTGTCATCGGCGTGGTGGAGGCAGCGGTGTGGTGGTAGTCCTGGTGCTCTTTGTTGCGTCACGACAATGATCTGCATGATCGATCCCCCTCAATCTGGCCATCGACATGTTCCAGAACTGCTTTCGGAGATCTTGCCCAAAGATATCTGGATTGGAAAGAATTCGATCGTGCGCATCCATATCAGCCTACACGGCTCCACGAGGGTGCGATGCAAAGCTTTGTTGTTTGTTGACACCATGGGAAATATCAGTAATGCGATTTCCATGGTGTAGATAGTGATGCAGAAAGTCGTGTTGGTTGAGATCGAAGAATCAGTAAAGTGGAGGGAGCCTTGGAGGCGATGGAGTCAGCCATGTGTTTGATAATTTTCGTAAGCAGCAGTGACAAGTGGGGGCGGCAGCACTAGAGGATTTCATTTTTTATGGTGCTCCTCGGGTGCAGAGTCATTACTTTCTGGGTGAAAACCTAAAGTCTGACCTTCATTGGTTGTGACTGGCAATTGCCTTGTTGAAAGTATTGTTTGACAGCTCAGACTTTCCTCAAGGTGTAAACCTAAGATCTTCTATCGAGCGACGATGACGCTTGTCCCTTGTTGTCTTCTTGAAGACGTCGTTTATGGAGACCTTTTATATTTTCCGGGTGTTATCTTTGATGGTGGTTTGTATGCTGCTGCTGAGAGGAGTTGATCACTGTGGCCAGGCCTTTTTTTTTTTGAGTTGTGTGTATCATGAATGTCTTTAAGACATCTTGTTGATGTAGAGACTTGAGTGTAGTTGGTATCTTCGCAATATTAATGTATTTCTTTTATATTTAATAAAAATGATGATCATTTTGCACTATCATGATGAGCCATTAGTGGTTACCAGTTTTCAGTCAAAGTGTCAGGCCTGATTAAAATGATAATAGTATGTTGTAAAACTATACCTACCTGCTAATTATACTCCACTCTTGAAGTTATGTGTTTCAGAGTTTCCAGTTGAAGTTTCAGGATCCTTATTGCCAATAAGTTATTGGGTCGTGCATGCACAGCCTCGTTGGAACATTCAAGAGCAAAATGTTTGCTGAGAACCGGTTGGAGTAGTTCGCACTCTTTTCCCTTGAGCACGTGATTTTATTCCTCCAGCTCCAGGTCCTTGTTTGTTCTTGTGACCGGTTTGTCATTTTCCATTCAGTTTGTCATTTTCGCTTTTTGAGCGAGGGAAGCTTCGGAGAAGTTCTGATATAACTGTTCAAGATAAGAAAAAAAATGACGGCCACAAAGGCTTATAAAGTTTAGGCCTTTTAGGTTTAACAAAAAAAAAGGTTTAACAAAAAAATCAAAGAAGGATAACCCAAATCTTATAATGCACAGAAGGTTTATTACTAATTAATAAAATAATACAACCACCGACGCGTCGGTTTACAAAAAAGAATAAACAAGAAGACATTTGCATTTCACGAAACAGTCTTTCGTCCCGCTTTATAGATAAAGCAACCGTTCAAACCAATCGTGAGTACCAACATGTCACTCATACAAGTATACACGGGCCACAACACAAGACGGCTTAAAAAGAACTGAAAAAGAAGATCCAAGTGGCCAATGACGACTACTCCGCTAGGCGGGCGACGATGCGAGACGGCGAGCCGTGATCTGAAGGGCATCCAACATCCGTCCAAGGCGTTCCTGATCCCGTTGCCTAACCAACGGGTGCCACTGTTGCAGAAAGGCGAGAATTTTGAAGGAGTCAGAAGCGCGCCTTAAGAAGACCCGTTTAATGACCATATTATTGCGTGTAGTCCAGAGCGACCAAGACATAGCGGCGAAAATCATCCAAAAAAGACGTCGGTGCCCACCAACCCGATAAGCACGGTCCTGCAGGAAGCTAGGAAGGTCCGTGGCTTCCCACTCAGGCCCTAAGGCCTCCCGGATGAAGCTCCAAGACATAGCGGCCATGCAGGAGAAGAGAATATGGGTCCCGTCCTCCGGGGCCCCGCATAGGGGGCAAAGCCCATTGCCCGGACCATTCCGCTTACGGACCTTGGTCCCCAGGGGGAGGCGATCTCGCAGAAGTTGCCAGACGAAAAAAATATATTTTAAGGGGGAAAAGGGCCTTCCAAAGAAGGGAGGTCCACTATAACAGGAGCCTCCGGCACAACGCCCTATGTGCCGAGGTGACAGTGAAATCTCCCGAGGGAGAGGGAAGCCAACACGCTTGGTCTGGGGCAGGGTCCAACCCTCGTGGTAAGGAGGCCAAAAGATTGGGCCATTCCACAATGTCTGGGGGGCGAGCGAACGACGGAACTAGAGGAGCCATTATCCATCCTGGACCGCCTCAGAGACCAAGATCGACGTATTCTCGCAGATGGCGAATAGGCACGGGTACCTAGTGTTGAGAGAGGAATCTCCAAGCCACCGATCCATCCAAAACATGGTACCACTTCCGTTCCCCACCATGAAGGATAAACCAAGACAGGCCTCATGCTTAATCTTTTGGATAGAACGCCAAAACTGGGAGCCATCCATGCGATCACACGCGAGGAGAGGAGCTCCTCTAAGGTATCTGAATAAGCTGCAGCCAGAGGCCCCATCATTGCGGATGATACGCCACACCCACCTGAGCAAGAGGGCGAGGTTCATCCGACGTGAGGTGGTAATACCCAGATCACCCATGTCCTTGGGGAAGCAGATGTCCGCCCATTTCACCATGTGATATTTCTGGCGACTGCTCGACGCTTGCCAGAAGTAGCGGGACAGGCCCTTATCGAAGGATGTATGTACCCATTCCGACAGTAAATACATCCCCATCAAGTACGAGGGGAGATTCAAGAGGTTAGAGCCTATGAGGACGAACTTACTACCCTTGGAGGTAAAGCGTCCACACCACGGTTCCGAGCGAGCTGCATGCTTCCCCTTAAGGGGGTCGAATGTTCTCTATAGGACCTGAGAGTCCGAGAGCGGCATACCCAAGTACTCAATAGGGAATGAGGACAACCTGCAATTCAGGTTGTCCGCAATCCGCTGCTGCTCGTCCTCTGAATAGCCGAGAACGATCGCTTCACTTTTGTCAAAGTTAATCTTAAGCCCCGACATGTCCTCGAAGCATAAGAGCGGAAACTTCAGGTTGACAAAATCCAAGTTAGCACCCTCGACCATAATCATGGTATCATCTGCATACTGGAGGTGGGTGACGCCCCCGCCCACGATGAGATGGGGTACAACCCCATGGAGGTGGCCCGCGGCCCTCGCCTTGTCTAGGATGGACACTAGGGCGTCCACCGTAAGATTGAAAAGGAGCGAGGAGATCAGGTCTCCTTGTCGGACCCCACACGTGGAGCAGAAATATGGGCCCACCTCCCCATTGATGTTGATGGTCCTGCTCCCGGTCTGCACTAATTGCATGATCCAGGAGCACCAACGGCCATCAAACCCCCTCCGCTCAAGCACCAAGCACAGGAAAGACCAGTCGAGGCGGTCATAGGCCTTCTCGAAGTCGAGCTTCAGAAAGACCCCCTTCGACTTCTGCCTGCGGACCTCGTGCACAATCTCCTGCAGAGCCAGGATCACATCATGGATCCATCGGCCCTGGAGGAAGGCATACTGGAGGGGGTGGGAGAGGCATAGCACGATAGGAGCTAGGCGCGTGGCATAGACCTTGGTAAAGATCCGCTCAAGCACGTTAATGACCATGATGGGTTGGAACTGGCGAATATCGGTCGCCCCCACTACTTTGGGGATCAAAGAGATCACGCCATAGTTAAGTCGGGCCAGGTCAAGGGTCCTGATGTAGAATCCATGGAACATGTCCATGATTACTGGGCAAGGGATTGGCCAGAAGTGCTGAAAGAAGGCAACCGGGAGGCCATCCGGCCCCGGAGTCGAACTGGCCTTCATGGCCTTAATCGCGCTAAGGACCTCTTCTAGCGAGAAGCATTTGCATTGGACCTGCCTCATAGCGAAAACTCCACCTCTCTAAGATAAACCCTATGAATAAAGATCATAAACCACCGGTCGAGTGAAACAATGTCATTATGAAGGAATCATCGCTTACTTATCTGGACCAAGCAGCGTAGACCTAGGCAAATCACCCTCGACGTAGAACTTCATTTCAACACCTTCAACAAGGAAACAATGAGTTGATGTCGATGTTGCGCGATCTAGGCAAGCTAGATTGCGGGTTTTCACCTGGGGAGAATATACCTCAATGCCAACCATCAATATCAAAAAAAGAACTAGTCGGCCTGTTGGGAGACGTAGTAGTAAATAAAAAAAATCCTATGTGTTTACCAAGATCTATCTATGGAGAAACCAGCAACGAGTGGGGAGAGTGTGATAGAGGCGAAGTTGTCCCTATCTTTCGATGAGATGGTGGCTATCATTTTTGGTGGAGTAGACTTTGACGATCCGACTATGAACGTGTGATGACGCCACACCTTAGCAATCGCTAAACCAACTCCGAGAGGTTATTGACCACGTCGGAGCACGATCAACCTGACCACGAGGGTCTATTTCCTACACGCAAACGAAGAACAAGCAAGAAACTAAGATTGCAATCTGGATATGGCGAATATAAGAGGAAAGCTTTATTGATGAAGTGGGGTTCTGTGACGCCTTTGTCTGGTCGTGAAACACAAACGAAGAACGCGAAGTTGCAGCTATGGCGAACTTGTAATCTAAACAAAACCCAACCCTAAAATGACGCCCTAAGGGCTGTATATATGGGGGAATAGAGGGGAATTTCGTGGCCCCTTGGAGGAGGGGTCCGAAACCGACCTTAACTCAGTTTTCCCATACATACGGACTCTAAAAACAGCCTATAATATGGTATTTCGAAATTACATGGGCCTGGCCCAACAATAAGTTGGCGCAACACCTATATTAGCCTAGGGATGAATTTTATAAAGTAGCATCATGCATATTTCGTCCAAGGCTTCTTGCTCCCATTATGGTGGCTTCAAAGTACAAAATCATCACTGGAAACTCCATTGTTCTTTCCCGCGCGCGCACCTTCTTCTCCATGCTTGATCCCATTCCCATGGTCATCCTTCTTGTCCATGTCAAGTCCTTCATTCATAAGTAAAACAAAAGTATTTAATTTAGGCAGCATCATATGTTCATGAACATTAGAAGGATTTGCAAGAAACAAAAGTACCTGGTAATTCAATTGACGTGTGCGAGCTCTAGTAATTGATCCTGTATGTATAGCAGTCAGAGTTGTGGGTGTAGCATTAGCAAGGATGTCCTCATTAGAGTGCATCTTCATACCATTGAAGATCGCTAAGCGAAAGCGTTACAAGAATGCGGTTTGTGGAGTCGTACTCACAGCGATTCAGATTGCGGTGGATTCCGATCTTAGCGCTGAACAACGACGTCTCCGCATTCAACACACGTGCAGCCCGGTGACGTCTCCTACGCCTTGATCCAGCAAGGAGGAAGGAGAGGTTGAGGGAGAGCTCCGGCAGCACGACGACATGGTGATGGTGAAGCTGTGTGGTCTCCGGTAGGGCTTCACCAAGCACCGCGGAGAACGAGGAAGAGGAAGGGTAGGGCTACGCCGAGAGAGAAAGAAGTCATGTGTCTGGCAGCCCCAAAACCCTCCACTATATATAGGAGGAGTGGAGGGAGAGGGGAGGGAGGGTGCATCCCTAGGGTTCCCACCCTAGGGGATGCGGCCGGCCCTAGATGGCCATCTGGCCGGCGGCCAGAGAGGGAGATGGGAGGGCGTAGCCCTAGGTGGGCCTTAGGCCCATCTGGGCCTAGGGTTTCCCCTCCTTCCCACCTTTCCTGTGCCTTGGGCCAGGGTGGAAGGCGCACCAGCCCACTCTGGGGCTGGTCCCTTCCACTCTCGGCCCATGCAGCCCTCTGGGGCTGGTGGCCCCACTTGGTGGACCCTCGGAACCCTTCCGGTGGTCCCGATACGTTACCGGTAATTCCCGAAACACTTCCGGTAGCCAAATCCTCACTTCTTATATATCATTCTTTACCTCCGGACCATTCCGGAACTCCTCGTGACGTACGGGATCTCATCCGGGACTCCGAACAACCTTCGGTAACCACGTTTATTATTTCCCTATAACCCTAGCGTCATCGAACCTTAAGTGTGTAGACCCTATGGGTTCGGGAGGCACGTAGACATGACCGAGACACCTCTCCGGTCAATAACCAACAGCGGGATCTGGATACCCATGTTGTCTCCCACATGCTCCATGATGATCTCATCGGATGAACCACGATGTCGGGGATTCAATCAATCCCGTATACAATTCCCTTTGTCTACCGGTACGATACTTGCCCGAGATTCAATTGTCGGTATCCCTATACCTTGTTCAATCTCGTTACCGGCAAGTCTCTTTACTCGTTTCGTAATACATCATCCCGTGGCTAACTCCTTAGTCACACTGAGCTCATTATGATGATGTCTTACCGAGTGGGCCTAGAGATACCTCTCCGTCACACGGAGTGACAAATCCTAGTCTCGATTCGTGCCAACCCAACAGACACTTTCAGAGATACCTATAGTGTACCTTTATAGACACCCAGTTACGTTGTGACGTTTGGCACACCCAAAGTATTCCTACGGTATCCGGGAGTTGCACAATCTCATGGTCTAAGAAAATGATACTTGACATTGGAAAAGCTTTAGCAGACGAACTACACGATCTTATGATATGCTTAGGATTCGGTCTTGTCCATCACATCATTCTCCTAATGATGTGATCCCGTTATCAACGACATCCAATGTCCATGGTTATGAAACCGTGACCATCTATTGATCAACGAGCTAGCCAACTAGAGGCTCACTAGTGACACGTTGTGGTCTATATATTTACACATGCATTACGGTTTCCGATTAACACAATTATAGCATGAACAATAGACAATTATCATGAACAAGGAAATACAATAATAACCATTTTATTATTGCCTCTAGGGCATATTTCCAACATGGCCAAATGAGATTTCGCCAGAAATGAGACATTTTATCACTTCCGACCCAGATGTGCCACCCTGACGCTAGGGCCTTCTTAGGTCCAAATCTAGCCAGTGGTCGATGCCCACATAAGAGCTCGTGTTCGTGGGCAAGTCTATGTCTTGCCTTTAGTGAGAAGGAAGTCGAGCTTGCCTACAGGAGCCGGTAGTTGGCCAGCCCGGTAGCCATTTAGTTTCATCATGCGGACGTCACACGCGTCTTTTTTCTTTTCTTCCTTTTGTTTATATTTTGAAAATAACAAATACATATATTATGAAAAATAACTTAGTTATTTTAAAAAAAAGTGTTAATCACATATTTGAAAAATGTTCATGTGGTGGAAAAATCTCGTACGGTTTAAAATTATGTGGCATTTAAAAAATGCTCACGCAGTTCAAAAAAATGTATGATATAGCTGGAAAATAGTATAATTTAAAAAATGCTTCTTTAATTCAGATACAAACTCTTCACATTCATAATATATTTATTCGATTTAAAAACATGTTCATGCGTTCCAAAAATATGCTTGTGGCATTTAAAAAAATGTTTATATAATGTAAGAAAATGTTTGCATAATTTAATAAAAATGTTTATATCATTAAAAAACGATTAGTATTTTAATTATTTTATCACCCATTTGAAAAAATCTTAATCATGTATTTGAAAATATTAAGCATATATAAAAATATATTTTAGGTTCATACAAGAAAATGTATGATGTGTATGAAAAAGATATACATCAAAACATATATTTAGAAAAAAATTATACATGTATAAGAAATGTTCCTAATGTATCAAAAAATGTACAATGTGTGTGTGAAAAAATAGACATGTGTTGAAAACTAGTAAAAAAATAAACAAAAAACTAAGTAAAACAAAGAAAACATTGAAAACCAAGGGGAGAAACAAAGTAAACCAATGAAAATACGGGTAAAGAAATAGAAAATACTCACACACATTTACAGTATATGGCCGGGCTAGTAATACCGTGTTGTAGGCGATAATTATTACTTCTTGGAACGGGCAAGACATAGGACCCACGCCAAGGGTGCGACTTGCCTTGCTTAGCGTGAGACCGTAGGAGCACTTGCTTGAAGCGCCTACGCTAATTGCTGACCCAACATGTGGGCCTTAACTGAGATCGGATAGCTCGTCCACATGAATCGCTTCGCTCTGGTCAAGACGACAGAGGCGACAGTTCCTACCCTTTCTTTGAACATCGGTGACATGTAGATCTTCACCCCTCTCCGTCTGATGCTCTTCGATCCACTGAATTATGGGTTCGTTTTCGTCTAGTAGTGCCAATTTAGTGATATTGGTGTTGTGTCAAATAAGGTGGCCCTGGTCTCTTTCTCGCCACGACGACATCCTTTCCGAGGACGCGGCCGAGTCGATGGTCTTGTCTGCTTGTCGTTGTTCAAACCGATAGACCTTATCTTTCTTGTGTCTAGCGGTTGTAGTCTATCATGACGGCACCGACAAGTGGGACAAAATGATGTTGGTACATGGTTGGTGGCCCGACGGCTGTAGATTTGGCGTTCTTCCTCAGCAACAGCGGCAGAATGCGTCAGATCTGGATCCAGGTTGATGTTGGGAACATCTTTGATCGACATGCCATATTGTCAAGTGCATGTTCTATAGGTCTGATCTTCGGCTCACAATGCTAAAAAGGCTATGATGTTGGCCTGGATTTTGGTTTGCTGGTGCTCTGCCTCTTCCCGCGCTGTGCATCTCGACAAAGCTGGTGATTGGCCGCGATTTTAGATTTAGTCTTTTGCGGGGACTTCAAAATAGACTTATTTCTAATATTCCTTTCTGTGGAGTTTTTTCTGCATAAGTTTTCTAACATATGTCATGTCCCGGTCTTTATGATAGTTTTCTCATGTATGCGAGCCATTGTACTCTACTTTATTCATTAATATAATATATGCGGTTCAAAAAACACGTGGGACATAAGCTCTCATTTTTATTTCTTGTTTACCTTTTTATTTTATTTTTTCACTTTTATTTATATTTTAAAATAATATATATATATATAATTAATAAAAGCATTGTACATGATATTTTTGCTAAATATGAATCATGCATTTAAAATATGTTAAATTCTATAGAAATTATTTCTGATGTATAAGAAAATATACAACCTATGTGGAAAGAATTAGGTATCAAGACATGTAGTATATGAAAATTAATTAATGATGTTATACGTTTAAAAAAGATGGTCCTGGTGTATAAATATTTTTACAAGGTGTATGGAAAAAAGTACAAATCAAAAAATATTTTTATATTGAAGAAATGTTAAATGTGTATAAAAATGTTTATATGTATAGATAAAATGTGGATTGTGTATGAAAAGATAGACATCAAAAGATGTATTTTTTTATAAAAAACATCTATTCAAAAAATATTAACATGTATAAAAAATGTAGTCTATAAAAAAGTACAATTTCTATGAAAACGATACACATCAAAACATGTAAATATTTCTAAATGTTAATCATGTATTTTAAAAAATGTTAAAAGTGTATAAAAATGTTCCTAATGTATATGAAAAATAGACAAGGTGATGGAAATAAGTAATTGTCAAAAGATATGTTTTCGAAAAATATTAATCATATATTGGAAAATTTAAACTTCTATAAATAATGTTTATATGCATATAAAGAATGTACAATGTGGATAAAATGATAGACATTAAATCATTTATTTATTTATCATTTATGTCACTTGTGTCCCACTGCTCATTTTTGCCGCTAGGAGTTTTGACTGCTCAAAAATATCATCCCTATGTTAGGCGCATGCTAAGAAATGCTACTAGACACCATTACTGTTAGTGTCAGCCCAAAGCCTATTTACCATGTTATATGATCAACGACCCCAAGGACCCATATGCCAGCTCTCCGGCTATCTCACTATGGTAAAGTGTGGGTTCCACTAGATATCCAACCACATTTTTATTTTCCTCGAAATTCTTCTCTTGCTTAGTCTTGACAAGTGAAAACTACACTTATGATTGTAAGATATAGAGGGCTGACATGTGTGTCTAGAGGTATTTTGGTCATATAACATGGTCAATGGGGTTTACCTGATAGTAACAATGTCCAATACCATTTTTCAGAAAACATTTAACGAAATGATGTCATTTTTTTAGGTGTCTAATGACATTTTTAAGCAAGCATCTAACAAAATGATGGCCTTTGTAAGTAGTTGTAACTTCTCATGATAAAACTGGATAGTGAAATATAACTAGTGGCATAAAACTTAATTATCTATGGGGAAATATTAAATATGTATAAAAATGATTTTATGTATATAATGAAATGTACAATGTTTATGAAAAAGATAGACGTCAAAACTTGTATTTTTAAAATGTTAATCATGTATTTAAAAAAGGTAAATGTGTAAAAAAATGTACCTAATGTATACCAAAAAAGCCTTTGATAAATGGCCTTCCCATGACGTCCTTTGCCGCTGTGGCAACACCATGCCTCGGGCAGGCCGGGCTGCGGCCTAGGGCATGAGCCCCATTTTTTTTTTTTCGCGGGGTAGCCCCATTTTTTGTTAACTGTATCGAACACTGTAGGTAGAGTGCTATAGTACCTGAAGGCTGTCGGGGGCCTTGCACATTCCTGGCGCCGCTACTGCTTTGGTGTCATGATGGAAGAAGACGAGAGAAAGAGCGGCGGGATTGTGAGGTGAAGGCTAGTGGCTATGGTTTCTATCAGGTAAGGCAAATTTGCTAAAACTATAGGGAAATTAGACAGACCTGAACGACAAGGTCCTTTCTCGGTGTTGGAGTAAATTACAATAATCTCATTGGGTCGAGTCGTGGCCTCTCAATCCATGGATGAAGAGCGTCCTTTTTGCCGGGCATTTTTTTTCTTCAAAAAGGGCGTTTTATTACTTAGAAAATTTAAGCATTACATCCGGTCTCTACATAACCAAGATGCACACATCCAAGCAGTATTTTTTCACACACAAAAAATATAAATAAAAAGGCGAGATACAAAGAAACATGTAGAGTTTGTATAGCGTCTAAAATGGAGGGGAAGCTATCCCTCGCCGTAGCCTCCAATCGTGTACACACCTCTGTATATAGTTCTTGATTCTCCACGCGTTGTATAGAGGACCATAAACGAAGAGTCCCGATACATCTGTAAATAACCTGCATAAGAGAAGTACTTTTATCATTAAAAATCTTATCATTTCTGTATAGGCAAAGCGACCAAATAACGGCAAGCGTTCCCACCCTAAGAAGCGTTCTAAACCTGTGATCAATCCTATGTAACCAGTTGTCAAATATGTTAGCAACACTACAAGGAGGATACAAGCCAGAAGCTATTTGGATGACTGACCATATAGAACGAGCCAATTTACATTGGAAGAATAAATGTTTTATTGTCTCATGATGGTGACAAAAGACACATTGCGGACTTCCATGCCAATTCCTCTTAATAAGGTTATCTTTAGTAAGAATGACTCCACGACGTAGATACCATACAAAGATTTTATTCTTAAGAGGTATCTTCATCTTGCAAATCTTCTTGTTATTATCCACTGACACATCAGACTGGATTAACGCTCTATACATAGAATCTACTGAGAATTGTCCATTCCCATGTAGGTTCCACCGGAATTCATCGGACCCATGTGACAATTGTACTGTGGACAACTGCTGGAGCAAGATGTTCCATGATTGCAGTCTGGGTCCAATTAGATCCCTTCTAAACGTCACATTTGACGGAAATGATTCCAATACCGTGGCGATAGTATCACACTTGTGACGCACGATGTTGTATAGAGCTGTATATTGTTCCCAGAGTGTGGTATTTCCTAGCCACTTATTCTCCCAGAATCTAATTTCCGAGCCATCTTTAATCGAGAAGGACCCATAGCAGAAGAAATATTTCTTCGTAGCCATTAGCCCCGCCCAAAAGTAAGAATCCCCAGGCTTCCAGTATACTTGGGAAACTGCCTTGGAACCCACATATTTCCTCCTAAGAAGGGTTTGCCATATACCGTCTTCCGTTAGTAATTTAAACAACCATTTAGCGAGGAGGGCCCTACTCTTAACCTCAAGGTCATGAATGCCCAACCCGCCTTGGTCTTTGGGACGGCAAACCACATTCCATTTAGCCAGTCGATATTTCTTGCTCTCGTTATCTCCTTGCCAAAAGAATCTTGAGAAGAGAAGCTGGGCAATAGCTGGAGCTCTGCATTTTCATTATAGGGTGAAGAGAAGCTTGAGAAGACAGGCAACTGAGTAATAGAATAATTTAGTTAACCATTTTAGTAAGGCAATTAACTGTATTTTGAAGTATGAATTTCACAAAATATGTTCCTGCCAGTTCTAACAGTTGTCGCAACACGGAGCACAAGTTTCAAGACTTGCAAAATGGAAATAGGTTCACCTTAGTTCTGACTATATCCAGTTTACACTCAATGATATTCTTAAGACTTCGTCGGAATCAGAGGAATCAGAATCGGGAGTTGTTTTTCTGTTTTTTCGGTGTGCCTACGTTGATGTTTGCATCCGCGTAAGAATTATGTTTTACATGTACTCTTCTATAAAAATATGGCACGCAATTTGCGTGCTCTTAAAAAAAGGATACATTGAATAATCTAGTTTCCTATATTTACGAAATGCGTGAGAAACATTGTCACCTTTGTACAAATTTGTTGGTACAAATTCTACATGGTGTATTAATATTCATTACCAATAGTATACTGCTCCTGAAACGTACTCCCTGTCAGAGTATAAACTTGTGGCTAATCTATGCAGGCTGCTCTGCCATATCAGGCATTACACTATCACTATCAGAATATAATTTGTGGCTAATCATGTGAGTCGCTAGGAGTAAGGACTCAGAATTGCATTGACTTGACCTGCATGCATGTTGGTAGATTCACCCTGCATCTTAAATATGTATGAGTACCTAACTGCTGAATGTGGTTTGATTTAGGTCCACTAACTCTGTTGAGCATGTTATTGATCGTAAGTTGATACCGGAACGATTTTGCGTTACATTTTTTAAACTTAACGGCCATCTCAACAACAACAGATAAAGAACCACCTGATTAGATCACTACAGTAAATCGGAACAGCAAATGGGCATAAACTACACACATTGGCATGCAAAACGAAACAGCAAGATTCACTGATCCTGGTAATGAATCCTGCTGCAATGACAATAGTAAATGTGATCTCAGATCTTGCAAAGGTATACCCTTAAACTTTCATGCAAGTTGGATTGGGCAAAGATTGCTTGGGTCAGAAGATTTTCTAGAAGATTACACGCACATTATGAAAGAGAGAGAGAGAGAGAGAGCACCTAATTAAGCGTGTTCCATTGCCGCCCCCTGCAAGATTGGACTGATCACCAAGTCAAGTGGAGGAAATCTCCCCAGGATGACAGACATAAACTAAGTGTTCTCTTCAAAAGCTTTGCAAGCGGTGCCCACCGGCTACTAACTTAATTGATTAGTTGATTAGTTACCATTAAAAAACTTAGCCAAGAGTCTTGCTTCACATGTTGCCCATAAGGTTTAGACCAATGCATTGGTAGCCTCTTGCCTTCCTCGCATCAAAACACACATATAAGAGAGAGAAGTTGAGCCTATGCCTCTGCTTCCATGGCATGAGTGAGCTTGGATTAAAAGGGTTGCCATCAGGGCCTTAAAGGTGATGGTTGCTCATGGAACTAATGATCAATGATTAATTTGGCTGAGATTGCAAGGCACATGCATAGTGAAGTGGCATTGATCATTGCCTTATGATGTCAAACTAGAAAACTAGTCGTTTCGAAAAAAAAAACTAGAAAACTAGTAAAGCATGATTAGTAACATGATGGAATGGTCTTAAAGGGCAAATAAAGGTATTAGAATACAACTACATACGGCTTCTCAGTTGGTTCACAAAAAGATTGTTGTCATGGTCCATCAACTAAACAGAAGTGATACAACAGTACTCTATCTGCAGGCTGAGGCAGGAAAGAATACGAATAGAGCTCGGGGGGAGGGCAGCCATTGGATGCACATCCAACGGTTCGCACAGAATCGACCAAACCGTTGTTTCCTTTTTAAGGCAAGCGTTGGCTAGGTGCTCACTATAAACAATGGCACCTTTCAGAAATCTATTAGCTAGCTACGTAGTATAGCTTAATTCTTGCTAATTTCTTTCAGGTACTCTACTTAGATGTATTGTGTCGGTTTTCCTCACATGGGTTTCAGTGGTTAATCAGAGATTCTGTCTGACTGATCCGATCGATCTGTTGCTTATATTCAAATCAATAGCCATGACCATTACTCTGTACAACAATTGATTAAGCAGTACGTAAGTAATTGGAGACATTAGCAGGCCTGGGCTGGGCGTTTCACCTTCATTCTTCCAAGACTCTGGTCATCCATTTCTCGCATGAGTCCTGACTGTACTCTTGAGGAACGACTCGAAGGAGAATAAACCATGGTTCCATCAGAATTAAAGAGCTGGTCATAGTTTTTGTTAGGAGTAACATGGGCCAAGTGTCTGCTTTTTCCAACTGTCATGCAGAGATAGGGTAGCTGATACCAAATGCTGCAAAAGCCATAGTACCTAATGCCCTAAGATACTAATACGAACCCTTTTAAGCAAGCTGCTTCCATATATGCAAAGCTCTCATTGTCTATTAGAGAAGCAGGGTGAAAAATAATAACAAATACCAATGAGCAGTACTGAAATATCCTATTTTAATAGAAGCCTTTAGAGAGGTACAATGAATCAAATGAAACCTTTTGTGAGGCCTTAAAGAAAGTGAAGAAGGGCATCTGAAAGAAAGGGAACGGCACATGCTAATCATTTATCGGAGCCCAACTAATCATGTGAGTTCACTTGTTCCTTTGGTCCCATCCATGAAAATATGTTTTTTCTATTGAGAGGGGGGAAATATATGATACTTTTTCTAACTAAAACATCTCTTACTCTCATCATTAGAAAGCTATCATTCACATCAGAGAGCAATCATAAGAGGCCCTAAAGTGATTTTGCATGCATGATGCGTCCACTAATCTGGCCTTTAGACGAGCATGGCTCATGCGCTCCGAAGAATCCATCGAAGAGCACAAGCTTAGATTTTGTGACAATATTTTGAGGCAAAAGCCGTTCGTTACTTAACTAATCGCCTCTATGTTGTGAGCGCCGGTGAGGCTTATAATTGCCATCAAATTTTTCGTGCACCTACTATGGTTAGTAAACAGTGGTATTCCCTGTCTACCAAAGTTTATGTCTCAGACTGACTTGACACTCGTGTTCGCATTTTTTCTACATTTATTTCAAGCATTTCGACGACGTGTATTCAATCGAAGAAAATGTTTGCGTTGACTACAAGATCGTATGTGCAGACTTCCGTCAATCTCAAGATGATTATCGGCTCAGTCTCTCAAAGATGTTTATAAAGGTGAGTGTATGTTCGTCTATGTGAGCGTTTTTTATTGTACCGTGTTTAAAAAAATTAAATGATAAACGTCACGCGCGTGGCACAAAGCAATCCAACCCTGATGTTATTTACAACTAAAGTTGTCATAAAGAAAACACAACTTGCCATCCGAAAATGAAGTTCCATGTTTGACAACTAAAATTATTATCCTCACGTCACTAAAACTGCTTAAAAAACCTTTGAAGTTGCAGTGTGTTCATGCCGCACATATGTCACTTATTAAGTCCTAAAAAAACCATCAAAATATGGTAAGGAATTAATTAGGTTACCAACTAAGCAACCGTTCGCTGCCCTGACACCATTTTTATTTATTGTACGCATCCTTGTAATTACATATGATAATCAACCATGGATATAATAATAGATTTATTTTTGCCATTATATGCATGCAGCAGTTCGTCGACCATTTTGATTTATTGTATGCGCCCTCTTAATTAAATACAGTAACTAACTACGAGAAACTTGTAGAATTTTCGTGCGTTACTACGGGCTATAATGAATATAAATGAATGAACCAAATGATTAAAGTTGTGTGTTACAATGAGTGTATACACATTATGTTGTTTCATCTCTAATTGTGTATAATATCTGTTAGAATACAACTTGTAATAGGATTGAAGAGTCCTATTCAGTTTGTAATAGGGTTAGGTCGGTGCGGCTAGCTCCTCATATATACCTCTTGTAACCGGCACAATATCATTATCAATTATTGTTCAATACAACTTTACATGGGATCGGTTTTTCGGTCCTAGGGCATGGCTCCGCCGCCCACCCCACCGCCGCCGTCGCCGCCCGGCTACTTCGAGCAGCGCGCCACCATTGTCGCCGCCAGGGTCGCCGCGGCCGCGGCCTCCTCCGCCTAGACCCCTACTATAGATCTACCTCCACCAATACCCCCTTCCATCTCTTTCACCGACACCATCTCCGATATTAGCCCGTACATCCCCGTAACCCTAGACCTTGCTGCTCACAACTACTACCATTCGCGTCATCTTTTCGACATCCATCTTGGGCGATGCAACCTCCGATCTCACGTCGCCGACGCCTCTCTTCCTCAACCTCATGATCCACAATGGGTCAAGGATGATCTCGCCATTATTCAGTGGATCTACATGCGAGTCTCCACAGAGATCTTCAATCTCGTCCACCGTGACGGTGCCTTCGCCGCCAATCTCTGGACGGCCCTTCGCCAGCTCTTCCAGGACAACGTCGACGCTCGCGCCAATAGTCTCCACACTGAGCTTCGGAACACGGTGCAAGGTGATGCACCCGTCGGCGCCTACTGCCAGCGCCTCAAGACGATCGCGAATGAACTCCGCAAACTCGATGATCCGATCGACGATTGCCGGCTCATCAACGCCCTCCTCGTCGACCTCAGCGAGCGGTTCGAAAAGCAGGCCTTCTTCATCCCTATGATGCATCCGCGTCCCTCCTTCGCCGAGGTTCGCTCGATGCTCTAGTGGGCCGACCGTGCCCTCGCTACAAAGGAGTCCCGTCCTCAGGTCTTCATTGCGTCTCCTCGCCCGCCTGCGCCAATGTCGGCACCGCCTCCTCCAACAGCACCTCCTCAACCATCCGTCTAGCGTCCAAGTCCCAACTACCGGGGTAAAAACCCTCGGTCGTCGCCGTTCCGCACGGCGCCCGCCCCGACTCCGCCCCCGGCTCCACCAACTGCACCACCACCGCCCCCGTCTTGACCAACTGCACCACCGCCGCCGCCCGATGGCGCCCATCTCCTGATCCGTGGACAGGCCTCATCCAGGCATGGCCTATGCCCTGGTTCGCTCCTACGCCATACGGTGCTCCGCCTGCCTATACCAGTGGCTGGCAGCCCGGTGCCCGCCCTCACACCGACGCGCCCGTCCTCGCGCCCCGACAGCCGACGGTCGCGTACCATGCTGCTCCCTCCTTCGCTTCACCGATCTACAACGTCAGCCCTTATACATCCTATGGCGCTTCATCGCCCCCCTACATGCAGCAGTACAATGATGGTGGCTCTCTCTTTACGCCGATGTCGGCCCTACTACCGACGCCACCACACCCGCAAGCTCCCATGACTACACCGACCTCTACTTCGACTCCAAGCTAGGACCAAGCTGCTTTTCTACAAGCAATGAACAACTTTGCTGCACAAGGGACCTCAGGTACAGATTGGATTTTTGACTCTGGTGCTTCTAGTCATATGTCTACATCAAGTAACTTACTTCCCTCTTGCACACCCTCGTCCTTTTCCTCCATTACTCTCGGTGATGGTTCTTCTATTCCTATTTATTGTGTCGGTCAGGCTCAAGTCCCATCCCCATTTAAACCCTTGCTTCTTCGTGATGTTATTGTAGCTCCTGCTCTTATTAAAAATATGATTTCTGTTTGCCAATTCACCACTGATAATTATGTTTCTGTCGAGTTTGACCCCTTTGGTTTGTCTGTAAAGGACTAACTGACCAAGGCCGAGATCGCTCGCTCAATAGCTCCGGTGATTTATACTCTCTACCCGGTGTTCCGGCCGCTGCTCCTCCAACATCCATGATGGCCTCTGTTGATCTATGGCTCCAACGTCTCGGACATCCCAATAAAAATGTGTTATCCACCCTCTTTAGTGAATTTTCAATACCTTGTGTAAAGTTGTATTGAACAATAATTGATAATGATATTGTGCCGGTTACAAGAGGTATATATGTGGAGCTAGCCGCACTGACCTAGCCCTATTACAAACCGAGTAGAACCGTTCAATCCTATTACAAGTTGTATTCTAACATCCCCCCGCAATGTCAACGGTAGGCTCGATGACGCTGAGACTGAAATGTATGTCTTGAAATGGAGTAGTAGCCAGGCCTTTAGTAAACATATCAGCAAACTGAGCAGAAGAAGGCACGTGGAGAACGCGAACTTGACCGAGAGCCACCTTCTCGCGAACAAAATGAATGTCGATCTCAATATGTTTGGTGCGTCGGTGTTGAACTGGATTCCCTGACATGTAGACAACTGAAATATTATCATAGTAAATAATGGTTGCTTGATCAATAGGATGATGCAGCTCCAACAGCAACTGGCGCAACCAAACTGTTTCAGCAACCGCATGAGCCCCAGCATAGTACTCAGCTTCAGCAGACGAGTGGGAGACCGTAACCTGCCTTTTTGAAGACCAAGAAACCAAATTGTTACCAAGAAAAACATAAAATCCGGATGTGGACATACGAGTATCTAGACAACCAGCCCAGTCTGCATCAGAGTAAGCTGTCAAGGAGGTGGGAGAGGATCTATTGATATGTAGGCCTAAGTCTAGTGTGCCTTTGAGATACCGAAGAATACGTTTAACATGGTTATAGTGGGGAATACGAGGATCATACATGTATAAACAAGCTTGTTGAATAGCAAAAGAAATTTCAGGACGAGTGAGAGTGAGATATTGAAGTGCACCGATGAGACTACGATAAAGAGAAGGACCAGAAAAAGGGTCACCGTCAACAGAGAGCTTGGAACCTATATCAACAGGGGTACGGGAAGTTTGACAATCAAGCATACCAGCACGAGAAAGAAGATCGAGAGTGTACTGACGTTGATACAAGAAAAGACCAGAGGAGTCGCGGAGAACAACAATACCTAAGAAGTGGTGAAGAAGACCTAAATCTGTCATAGAGAATTCATTGCGAAGAAGAGAGATAATATGATCCAAACTGTGTTGTGAGGAAGCTGTGAGAATAATATCATCAACATATAGAAGAAGGTAAGCAGTGTCGTTGTTGTGATGATAGGTGAAGAGGGAAGTGTCAGAACGGGAAGGAGTAAAACCTATGGTTTGAGCATAAGTAGAAAATCGTTGTAACCAGACACGTGGTGCTTGTTTGAGACCATAAAGAGATTTTTGAAGAATACAAACATGATTAGGATAGGAGGAATGTTCGAAGCCAAGAGGTTGTTGGCAATAGACTGTTTCTTGAAGAGAGCCGTGAATAAAAGCATTCTTGACATCTAGTTGATGAATTGGCCAGGAGGAAGAGACATCGATGCTAAGAACAATGCGAATAGTGCTGGGCTTGACAACTGGAGAGAAAGTCTCATCATAATCGAGGCCGTGTTGCTGAGAGTAACCACGTCATACCCATCGAGCCTTATAACGTGCAAGACTCCCATTAGAATTAAATTTATGGCGAAAAATCCATTTGCCCGAGACGATATTTGTATTGGAAGGACGAGGAACCAACTGCCATGTGTCATTCTGAAGAAGGGCATCATATTCATCTTTCACAGCTGTGGCCCAATTAGGATCTAAGAGAGATGATTTGTAAGATTTGGGTAGAGAGGAAGAAGATAGAGACGCATGAAGATTGAGACGATCTTTTCCAGGTAAACGAAACCCGAACTTAGCACGTGTGCGCATGGTATGATCGTTAGTAGGAGCTGGAACAGGAATAGCATTAGTAGGGAGGGTGGGTGACGGTGTGGAAGTGGGTGACGCGTCCAGCGCAGCGAAGGAAGCGGACGCGGGAGTTGGCGGCGGCGAAGATGGTGGCGGCGGGGACGATGGCGGTGGGAGGTCTGCCGCGACGGAGGTGGGCGCTGCAGGATCCGCTGTCGCGGTAGAGAGTTCAGCCGGTTGCTTGGCAGGGGACGCCGGGTGAACGAAGGGAAGATGGTTGCGATGAGAGGGACTAGGAGACGACGTGGGTGAGTTGGAATCTGGATGGGGACGCTCGGAAAAGCGAAAAATAGTTTCAGCGAAAGTTACATGACGAGACACATGAACGCGACCAGTAACAAGATCGAGACAACGATAACCCTTGTGCTCGTCAGAGAAACCTAGATGGACACACGGTATAGAGCGCGGGGAAAGTTTGTTAGGAGAAGTAGAGTAGGAGTTGGGGAAACAAAGACAACCGAAGACGCGAACATCGGAGTAATTGGGATGAGAGAGAAATAAGGAGAAGAAAGGTGTAGTTTAGGGGTTAACTTTAGATGGACGAATATTGAGTAAGTATGTGTCCCTGTGGAGGGCTTCAGCCCAGAACTTTGGAGGCATAGAAGATTGAACAAGGAGAGTGGGAGTGATCTCATTAAGAGTACGAAGCGAACGCTCGGCTTTGCCGTTTTGAGGGGAGGTATAAGGACAAGAGAAACGCAAAAAAATCCAAACTGAAGAAAGAAATTTTGATTTTGAAAGTTCTCAAATCCACAACCATTATCACATTGTACGAATCTTATAGGGAGGAAAAAGTGAACGGAGACATAGCGCTGAAAGTTGTGGAAGATATTGTAAACGTCGGATTTGTTGCGTAAAGGAAAAGTCCAAACATAATGAGTGAAATCATCAAGAATCACGAGATAATACCTAAAAACCGGATACACTTTCTATTGGTGATGTCTAGAGATCACAATGAAGTAATTCAAAAGGAATATTACTAGAGGATTGAGAGGAGCTAAAGGGAAGACGAACATGTTTGCCCAATTGACATGACTGACACATAGAAGAATTGTGAGAATCTCTATTACAAGGTATTGAAAATTCACTAAGAAGGGTGGATAACACAATTTTATTAGCATGGCCGAGACGTTGGTGCCATAGATCAACAAAGGCCATCATGGATGTTGGAGGAGCAGCGGTCGGAACACCAGGGAGAGAGTATAAATCACCGGAGCTATTGAAGTGAGGGATCTCAGCCTTGGTCAGGTAGTCCTTCACAGACAAACCAAAGGGGTCAAACTCGATAGAAACATAATTATCAGTGGTGAATTGGCGAACAGAAATCAGATTTTTAATAAGAGCAGGAGCTACAAGAACATCATGAAGATGCAAGGGTTTAAATGGGGATGGGATTTGAGCCTGACCGACACAATAAATAGGAATAGAAGAACCATCATCGAGAGTAATGGAGGAAAAAGACGGGGGTGTGCAAGAGGAAAGTAAATTACTTGATGCAGACATATGACTAGAAGCACGAGAGTCAAAAATCCAATCCGTACCTGAGGTCCCTTGTGCAGCAAAGTTGTTCATGGCTTGAAGAAATGCAGCTTGGTCCCAACTCGGAGCCGAAGTAGAGGCCGGTGTAGTCATGGGAGCTTGCGGGTGTGGTGGCGTCGGTAGTAGGGCCAGCATCGGCGTAAACAGCCACCATCATTGTACTGCTGCATGTAGGGGGATGATGAAGCACCATAGGATGTATAAGGGCTGACGTTGTAGATCGGTGAGGCGAAGGAGGGAGCAGCATGGTACACGGCCGTCGGCTGTCGGGGCGTGAGGACGAGCGCGTCGGTGTGAGGGCGGGCACCGGGCTGCCAGACACCGGTATTGTTGGAAATATGCCCTAGAGGCAATAAATAAAGTGTTTATTATTACATTTCCTTGTTCATGATAATCGTTTACTATCCATGCTATAATTGTATTAATTGGAAACACATTACATGTGTGGGTAAATAGACAACACTTTGTCCCTAGTATGCCTCTAGTGAACTAGCTCGTTCATCAAAGATGGTCAAGGTTTCCTAGCCATTGACATGTGATGTCATTTGATAACGGGATCAAATCATTAGGAGAATGATGTGATGGACAAGACCCAAACTACAAACGTAGCATATGATCTGTCAGTTTATTGCTACTGTTTTCTGCATGTCAAGTATGTGTTCCTATGACCATGAGATCATGCAACTCACGAACATCGGAGGAGTGCCTTGTGTGTATCAAACGTCGCAACGTAACCGGGTGACTATAAAGGTGCTCTATAGGTATCTCCGAGGGTGTCTGTTGAGTTGGCATGGATCAAGACTGGGATTTGTTACTCCGTGTGATGGAGAGGTATCTCAGGGCCCACTCGGTAATACGACATCACAATGAGCAAAGAGACTTGCCAGTAACAAGATTAGTCACAGGATCTTGTATTACGGAATGAGTAAAGAGACTTGCCAGTAACAAGATTGAACTAGGTATGAAGATGCCGACGATCGAATCTCGGGCAAGTAACATACCGAAGAACAAAGGGAACATCATACGGTATTAACTGAATCCTTGACATAGAGGTTCGACCGATAAAGATCTTCGTAGAATATGTAGGAACAAATATGGGCATCCAGGTCCCGCTATTGGTTATTGACCGTAGAGGTGTCTCGGTCATGTCTACATAGTTCTCGAACCCGCAGGGTCTGCACACTTAAGGTTTGGTGACGTTCGGGTAGTATAGAGTTATGTATGGTGGTGACCGATGGTTGTTCGGAGTCCCGGATGAGATCCCGGATGTCACGAGAAGCTCCGGAATGGTCCGGAGGTAAAGATTCATATATAGGAAGTCCTGTTTCGGTCGCCGGAAAAGTTTCGGGCTCATCGGTAGTGTACCGGGAGTATCGGTAGTGTACCGGGAGACCATCGGGAGGGGTATTTCGACCCAAGAGGCTCCATGGGCTGTGGGAGAGTGTTTACCAGCCCTTAGTGGTCTGGTGGAATTCCCACACAAGGCCCATGCGGTTTGGGAAAAAAGGCCCAAAGAGAAAAAGTGGAAAACGCAAAAATAGGGTGAATCCTAGTCCTACTAGGATTGGAGGTGGAGTCCACCTCCTCCACCTGGTTCGGCCGACTCCTTGGAGGCTTGTCCCTTGTACCAAGCCTCCTCCTCTCTTTCTCTTATATATACTGGAGGTTTTAGGGTTTTTGCATAGAATTTTCAGCCACGTGTTGCCCGTTTCTCCAGTGCATAGTTTCTAATCTAGATCGGTTTTCTGCAGCGCTTAGGTGAAGCCCTGCCGGAATAGCTCCACCACCATTGCTGGAGCACCGTCACGCTGCCGGAGAACTCTTCTTCCTCTCCGCTCCTTCTTGCTGGATTAAGACGGCGGAGATCGTCATCAAGTTGTACGTGTGCTGAACACGGAGGTGCCGTCCGTTCGGCGCTAGATCAGAAGGATCGTGATCAAGTTCGTGGGACGGATCGTGATCAAGTTCGTGGGACAGATCGTGATTGGATCGCGAGACGGATCATGATTGGATCGCGGGACGGATCGTGATTGGATCGCAGGACGCACGGCGATTTGGATCGCAAAGACGTTCGACTACACCAACCGCGTTTCTAAACGCTTCCCGCTTAGCGATCTACAAGGGTATGTAGGTCCACTCTCCCTCTCGTAGATGCTCATCACCATGGATAGATCTGCGTGTGCATAGGAAATTTTTTGTTTCCCATGCAACGCTCCCCAACAATGGTATCAGAGCCAGGTTTATGTGTGGATGAGATCTCGAGTAGAACACAAAAGGTTTGTGGGCGTTGATGCTTAGATTGCTTCCTCCCTTGGTCAGATTTTGGTTCAGCGGTATTGTGAGATGAAGCGGCCCGGACCAACATTACTCGTACGCTTACGAGAGACCGGCTCCCTCAACCGCAACCTGTTGCATATATGGCTTGCGGGTGCCAGTTTCTCTCACTTTACTTGGATCGGATTCGACAAAGGCGGTCCTTGAGAAGGTTGAAAAGCAACTAGTGTATCACCATTGTGGTTTTTGCGTAGATGAGAATTTTTCTTGATAGATACCCATAGCATCCACGTAAAACATGCAACAACAATTAGAGGACGTCTAACTTGTTTTTGCAGGGTATGTTGTGATGTGATATGGCCAATTACATGATGTGATATATGTGATGTATGAGATGATCATGTGATGTATAGATTATCACGACTTACATGTCGATGAGTACGGCAACCGGCAGGAGCCATAGGGTTGTCTTTAATTATTGTATGACCTGCGTGTCAATCATTAAGCTCTATGTAATGCTTTACTTTATCGCTAAACGGTAGAAATAGTAGTAGAAGCATGTTGGGCGCGACAACCTCGATGGCGACACGTTGATGGAGATCAAGATTATGGAGATCATGGTGTTTTGCCGGTGATGATGGAGATCATGCCGGTGCTTTCAAGATGGAGATCAAAAGCACAAGTTCATGGCCATATCATGTCACTTATGATTTGCATGTGATGTTAATCCTTTTATGCACCTTGTTTTGCTTAGGACGACGGTAGCATTATAAGGTGATCCCTCACTTAATTTCGAGATAAATTGTGTCCTCCCCAAGTGTGCACCATTGCGAAAGTTCGTCGTGTTGAGACACCACGTGATGATCGGGTGTGATAGACTCTACATTCACATAGAACGGGTGCAAGCCAGTGTTGCACGTGCAGAACACTCGGGTTAAACTTCACGAGCCTAGCATGTACAGACATGGCCTCAGAACACAAGAGACCGAAAGGTCAAACATGAGTCATATAGTATATGTGATCAACATAATGATGTTCACCATTGAAGCCACCTCAACTCACTTGATGATCGGACTTGAGTTGGTGGATCTGGATCATGTGACACTCAGATGACCTGAGGGATGTCGATTTGAGTGGGAGATTTAGTAATTTGATTAACTAAACTCATTATCTTGAACAATAGTCTAAGTAAACTTTGCATATTTATGTTGTAGATCAATGGCTCGCTCAGTAGCACCCCTGAATTTTAATGCGTTCCTAGAGAAAGCTAAGTTGAAAGATGATGGAAGTAACTTTGTTGACTGGGCCCGTAATCTGAGGATTATCCTCACGGCTTCCCAGAAATCATATGTCCTTGATGCACCGCTTGGTGACCAACCAGAAGACATGACCTCCAAAGATGTTAAGAACGCTTGGGAGGCACGTACTGGAGATTACTCAATAGTTCAGTGTGCAATATTGTATGGCTTAGAACCGGGACTTCAAAGACGTTTTGAACGTGATGGAGCATATGAGATGTTCCAAGAGTTGAAGTTTATCTTTCAGAAGAACGCCCGGATCGAGAGGTATGAAACCTCCAATAAGTTCTATGCTTGCAAGATGGAGGAGAACGGGTCTATCAGTGAACATATACTCAGAATGTCTGGGTATTCAACTCGTCTAGCAGAGTTGGGAATTGCCCTTCCGCCAGAGGCGATCACTGACAGAGTTCTTCAATCACTGCCACCTAGTTACAAGAGCTTTGTGATGAACTATAACATGCACGGGATGAACAAGTCAGTCGCCGAGCTGTTTGTGATGCTAAAAGTCGCTGAGTCTGAAATCCAGAAAGAACATCAAGTGTTGATGGTCAATAAAACCACTAGTTTCAAGAAAAATGGCAAAGTCAAGGGCAAGGGCAAGAAGGGTAAAACCAAGAAGGATGGCAAAGCAGTTGCTACTCCTGCAAAGAAGCCCAAGCATGGACCCAAGCCAGAAACTGAGTGCTTTCATTGCAAGGGAACTGGTCACCGGAAGCAGAACTGCCCCAAGTACCTGGCTGACAAGAAGGCGGCCAACGACAAACAAAGTATATATGATATACATGTTATTGATGTGTACCTTACTAGCTCTCGTAGTAGTACGTGGGTATTTGATACCGGTTCGGTTGCTCACATTTGCAACTCAAAGCAGGAACTATGGAATAAACGAAGGCTAGCAAAGGACGAAGTGACGATGTGCGTGGGAAATGGTTCCAAGGTTGATGTGATCGCCGTCGGCACGCTCGCTCTTCGATTACCATCGGGATTAGTGATGAACCTGAATAATTGTTATTTAGTGCCTGCGTTAAGCATGAACATTATATTTGGATCTTGTTTATTGCAAGATGGTTACTCATTTAAATCAGAGAATAAAGGTTGTTCTATTTATATGAGTAATATCTTTTATGGTCATGCACCCAATGCTAGGGGTTTATTCATATTGAATCTTTATAGTGATGACACACATGTTCATAACATTGATGCCAAAAGATGTAGAGTTGATAATGATAGTACCACTTTCTTGTGGCACTGCCGTTTAGGTCATATTGGTGTAAAACGCATGAGGAAGCTCCATGCTGATGGACTTTGGAGTCACTTGATTTTGAATCACTTGACACATGTGAACCATGCCTCATGGGCAAGATGACTAAAACGCAGTTCTCTGGTACAATTGAACGGGCGAGTGACTTATTGGAAATCATACATACTGATGTGTGCGGTCCAATGAATGTTACAACGCATGGTGGATATCGTTATTTTCTCACCTTCACCGATGACTTAAGTAGGTATGGGTATATTTACTTGATGAAACACAAGTCTGAACCATTTGAAAAGTTCAAACAATTTCAGAGTGAAGTTGAGAATCATCGTAACAAGAAGATTAAATTCCTGCGATCTGATCGAGGAGGTGAATATCTGAGTTATGAGTTTGGCAATCACTTAAGACAGTGTGGAATTGTTTCACAGTTGACACCGCCCGGAACACCACAACATAATGGTCTGTCCGAACGTCGTAATCGAACCTTATTGACATGGTGCGTTCTATGATGTCTCTTGCTGATTTGCCACTATCATTTTGGGGTTATGCATTAGAGACAGCTGCATTCACTTTAAATAGGGCACCATCGAAATCCTTTGAGATGACGCCATATGAACTGTGGTGTGGCAAGAGGCCAAAGTTGTCGTTTCTTAAAGTTTGGGGATGTGATGCTTATGTCAAAAAGCTTCAGCTTGAAAAGCTGGAACCCAAAGCGGAAAAATGTGTCTTCATAGGATACCCAAAAGAGACTGTCGGGTATACCTTCTATCTCAGATCCGAAGGTAAAGTGTTTGTTGCTAAGAACGAAACATTTATTGAGAAAGAGTTTCTCTCGAAAGAATTGAGTGGGAGGAAAATAGAGCTTGATGAGGTTATTGAACCTTTACGTCAACCAGAAAGTAGCGCAGTGCAGAAAGATGTTTCTGTGGAACCTACGACGGTAGAAGAGGAAGTTAATGATGATGATCATGAAGCTTCGGATCAAGCTACTATTGAACCTCGTAGGTCGACAAGGCCGCGTACTACTCCTGAGTGGTACGGCAACCCTGTTATGGAGGTCATGTTGTTGGACAACAATGAACCTACGAGCTATGGAGGAGCAGTGATGGGCCCGGATTCCGAGAAATGGTTAGAGGCCATGAAATCCAAGATGGGATCCATGTATGAAAACAAAGTATGGACTTTGGAAGTATTACCTGAAGGGCGAAAGGCCATTCAGAACAAATGGATCTTTAAGAAGAAGACAGACGCGGACGGTAATGTCACCGTCTATAAAGCTCGACTTGTGGCAAATGGTTTTTCACAAGTTCAAGGAGTTGACTACGATGAGACCTTCTCACCCGTAGCGATGCTTAAGTCTGTCAGAATCATGTTGGCAATAGCTGCTTATTTCGACTATGAAATCTGGCAGATGGATGTCAAAACAGCGTTCCTCAACGGTTTCCTTGAGGAAGAGTTGTATATGATGCAACCAGAAGGTTTTGTCGATCCAGAGAATGCTGACAAAGTTTGCAAACTCCAGCGATCCATTTATGGGCTGGTGCAAGCATCTCGGAGTTGGAATAAGCGTTTTGATGAGGTGATCAAAGCGTTTGAGTTTATACAAGTTTATGGAGAAGCTTGTATTTACAAGTGAGTGGGAGATCTATAGCGTTTCTAATATTATATGTGGATGACATATTGATGATTGGAAACAATATAGAAATGCTGGAAAGCGTGAAGGAATATTTGAACAAGAGTTTTTCAATGAAGCACCTAGGATAAGTTGCTTTCATATTAGGCATTAAGATCTATAGAGATAGATCGAGACGCTTAATAGCACTTTCACAGAGCACATACCTTGATAAAGTTTTGAAGAAATTCAAAATGGATCAGTCCAAGAAGGGGTTCTTGCCTGTGTTACAAGGTGTGAAGTTGAGTAAGACTCAATGCCCAGTGACTGCAGAAGATAGAGAAAAGATGAGTGTCATCCCCTATGCTTCAGCCATAGGCTCTATCATGTATGCAATGCTATGCACAAGACCAGATGTCAGTCTTGCCATAAGTATGGCCGGAAGGTTTCAAAGTGATCCTAGAATGGAACGCTGGGCAGCGGTCAAGAATATCCTTAAGTACTTGAAAAGGACTAAGGAAATGTTTCTCGTTTATGGAGGTGATGAAGAGCTCGTCGTAAAGGGTTACGTCAATGCAAGCTTTGACACTGATCCGGATGGCTCTAAGTCACAAAACGGATACGTATTTATTCTTAACGGGGGAGCGGTAAGCTGGTGCAGTTCCAAGCAAAGCATGGTTGCCGATTCTACATGTGAAGCGGAGTACATCGCGACCTCGGAGGCAGCAAAGGAAGGTGTCTGGATGAAGCAGTTCATGACAAATCTGAGAGTAGTGCCCAGTGCACTGAATCCAATGAACCTGTTTTGTGACAACACTGGTGCCATTGCTCTGGCCAAGGAACCAAGGTTTCACAAGAGGATCAGACACATAAAGCTACGCTTCAACATCCGCGATTACATCGAGGAGAAGGACATAAATATTTGCAAAGTGCACACGGATCTGAATGTTGCAGACCCGTTGACTAAACCTCTTCCAAGGGCTAAACATGATCAACACCAGAACTGCGTGGGTGTTCGATTCATTACAATGTAAATCACATAGTGATGTGAGCTAGATTATTGACTCTAGTGCAAGTGGAAGACTGTTGGAAATATGCCCTAGAGGCAACAAGTAAAGTGTTTATTATTATATTTCCTTGTTCATGATAATCGTTTATTATCCATGCTATAATTGAATTAATTGGAAACACATTACATGTGTGGGTAAATAGACAACACTTTGTCCCTTGTATGCCTCTAGTGAACTAGCTCGTTCATCAAAGATGGTCAAGGTTTCCTAGCCATTGACATGTGATGTCATTTGATAACGAGATCACATCATTAGGAGAATGATGTGATGGACAAGACCCAAACTACAAACGTAGCATATGATCGTGTCAGTTTATTGCTACTATTTTCTGCATGTCAAGTATGTGTTCCTATGGCCATGAGATCATGCAACTCACGAACATCAGAGGAGTGCCTTGTGTGTATCAAACGTCGCAACGTAACTGGGTGACTATAAAGGTGCTCTACAGGTATCTCCGAGTGTGTCTGTTGAGTTGGCATGGATCAAGACTGGGATTTGTTACTCCGTGTGACGGAGAGGTATCTCAGGGCCCACTTGGTAATACAACATCACAATGAGCCTTGCAAGAAATATGTCTAAGTGTTAGTCATGGGATCTTGTATTACGGAACGAGTAAAGAGACTTGCCAGTAACGAGATTGAACTAGGTATGAAGATACCCACGATCGAATCTCGGGCAAGTAACATACCGAAGAACAAAGGGAACATCATACGAGATTAACTGAATCCTTGACATAGAGGTTCGAACGATAAAGATCTTCGTAGAAAATGTAGGAACCAATATGGGCATCCAGGTTCCGTTGTTGGTTATTGACCGTAGAGGTGTCTCGGTCATGTCTACATAGTTCTCGAACCCGCAGGGTCCGCACACTTAAGGTTTGGTGACGTTTTGGTAGTATAGACTTATGTATGGTGGTGACCGAAGGTTATTTGGAGTCCCTGATGAGATCCCAGACGTCACGAGGAGCTCCGGAATGGTCTGGAGGTAAAGATTCATATATAGGAAGTCCTGTTTTGGTCGCCGGAAAAGTTTCGGGCTCATCGGTTGTGTACCGGGAGTGCCGGGAATGTAGCGGGAGACCACCGGGAGGGGTATTTCGACCCAAGAGGCTCCATGGGCTGTGGGAGTGTGTTTACCAGCCCTTAGTGGGCTGGTGGAAGTCCCACACAAGGCCCATGCGGTATGGGAAAAAAGGCCCAAAGAGAAAAAGTGGAAAAAGGCAAAAATAGGGTGAATCCTAGTCCTACCAGGATTGGAGGTGGAGTCCACCTCCTCCACCTGGTTCGGCCGACTCCTTGGAGGCTTGGCCCTTGTGCTAATCCTCCTCCTCTCTTCCTCTTTTATATACTGGAGGTTTTAGGGTGTTTGCACAGAATTTTCAGGCACGTGTTGCCCGTTCCTCCAGTGCATAGTTTTTCCTCTAGATCGGTTTTCTGCAGCGCTTAGGCGAAGCCCTGCCGGAATAGCTCCACCACCATCGCCGGAGCGTCGTCATGCTGCCGGAGAACTCTTCTTCCTCTCCACTGCTTCTTGCTGGATCAAGACAGTGGAGATCGTCATCAAGCTGTACGTGTGCTGAACGTGGAGGTGTCGTCCGTTCGGCGCTAGATCGGAAGGATCATGATCAAGTTCGTGGGACGGATCGTGATTGGATCGCGGGACGGATCGTGATTGGATCGTGGGACGGATCGTGATTGGATCGCGGGACGCACAGCGATTTGGATCGCGAAGACGTTCGACTACACCAACCGTGTTTCTTAACGCTTCCTGCTTAGCGATCTACAAGGGTACGTAGATCCACTCTCCCTCTCGTAGATGCTCATCCCCATGGATAGATCTGCGTGTGCGTTGGAAATTTTTTGTTTCCCATGCAACGTTCCCCAACAGGTATAGGCAGGTGCAGCACCGTATGGCGTAGGAGTAGACCAGGGCATAGGCCATGCCTGGACGATGCTTGTCCACAGATCAGGAGATGGGCGCCATCCAGGCGGCGGTGGTGAAGGGTAACGCAGTAGAATACAAAAAAATCCCGACCTACGCACCAGCCTAGGACCACCATGAAGACTGCATACAAGGTTTGATCTTTTCGTTACCGACTCGTAGCGCAGCGGAAGTAGAGTCGATGACGATCGGCGATGGAGATCCTCGCAGCTAGGATTTACAACCTCCCAACCGCAAGGATGTATACCCTCATCTGCCCCTCGGACGACCCTCCGGGAGGCGGTCAAACAGTCCCCCAGACGGTGTCGTGGACAGCCCTTCAAGAGGACCTCCAAAACTTGGACTGTCACTCGGACAGCCCTTCGAAAGGACCTTCAAAACTCGGACGGTCACATGGACAGCTCTTCGGGAGGCACTCTCGAACTAAGACCGAAACTACGATCTCTCCATAGAGTTGCACACATACGGTGTCATCTATCCGGCAGGGCTTCACCGTCCAGAACTAGTTCCTGCCGGAACCTAGACAGCCTTTTGGCTCTACGAAACTATTTCGCTGGGAGGGAGAGAAGAAGCCAGCTCATTGCAATGGCACTTGTCTGTGAGAAGGAGTGAGTTTTTGGGCTGCCTCCTCACCCCTATTTATAGGGTGAGAGACTATGGTAAAAATACCAAAATGCCCACAGATATTTTCACTATTCATAATAGTGATTCCACTATTCATAAATAGTGTTTCCCACTATTCACAATAGTGTTTTCCACTATTTCGTAATAGTGTTTTCACTAGTCATGAGATATTTTCTCCCAATAGTGTTTCCCATTATTCATAATAGTGTTTCCACTATTCACGAGATATTTTCTCCCAAAAAGCACTTTCACTATTCACGACGACATTTTTTAGCGTCCGGTCGAACTGAAAATATTTATGTGGGCTTAGAACATTTCCAGTACCCCACAAAAAAAATTCAATGCGATCCGGAACAATTACGGATTAGTGATTTTCATCTGCGAAAAGCATCTGAAGCGGTTCCGACAGCTCCGGAAAATTCCCAGAAGTTTCCAGAATGATTCTAGCACCCTCCAAGAATTATCAGGCATGTGCCGAAACCAATTTGACTTAATAGTATCCCCTGAAACAACTTTTCAGTTTTACCGAAACTGTTCCGTTGTTCTCTCTGCGGAACTTTTCCGCTGTCCGAAACTTTTCCGGTGTTCGAAACTTTTTCGGTGATTTTCTCTCAGACTCCGTGTCTAGTATTCAGCAGATAGATGACCCTTAAGCGTGTGACCCTATAGGTTCGGTGAAGCATAGACATGACCCGAAACCCCTTCCGATCAATGATCAACATCGGAGCCGTGGACACCCATATTGACCCCTATACCCACACGAATGAATATTCGAGTGAACCTCCAGTTGCCGTGTGCTATTCCTGTTGCTTCGCGATATGTTACAAATACCTGAGGTGAGACATGTTGGCATCCCCGTGGATCAACAACTTGTCCACTATGCCAGTTACCTCGTTACCGGTATTGTTCTCTTTTCTCGTTCTCGTGTTCAGGCATCCCCGTGATCAAATCACAAAGGGTCTGGCCAGACGATGATGGATGCCGTAACACCGAGAGGGCCTAGAGATACCTCTCCATCATCGGAGGAGCAAATCCCAATCTTGAGCTATCAAGTTACTTGACATACTTTTCCATGAACCCGCAAGCCGCCGTAATAGCCACCCATTTACGGATGACGTTTAACAAACCCCAAAGTTCATGAAGCAAGCATGAAGAAACTCGATACTCTCATGGTCTAAGGAATTATGCAAATAATAACTTCTCTATGTTATTAACCATTAACTTATGACGAATGTATCTCATAGCATAACATCAATTCGGGTCGATTCAACACAAATGTTCTTCTAACATTGTGCCCTCAAAATTGCCGGCATAGCCATGCCCATGATCAGGAAAAAAGGATCATCATGCAATACTTGAGCCAGCCTTAGAGGCCAGACTAGGAATACAATTTACAGTTTATTATTCCACACGTGCATATGAGTCTTCCTTCAAGCCTCGTGGTTATTGTAGACTCGAGAACCATAGCAGTTGTAGCATGGAACATAAACCTAATTATGAACAGGGAGATAATCAATAACATTTATTATTGCCTCTAGGGCATATCTCCTATAGACTCCCACTTGCACTAGAGTCAATAATCTAGTCAATGCAAATGCACTTTACACCTATGGCATACTGGTATAAAGTATGCTTCGCTTGTGGTATAGCCTGATGTCCAATGGATCTGACAACTTCAGCTCCGTGTGTAACTTTGCATATCCTCGCGTTTTCACGCTATCACAAAAATTGTATTTTGTGTGAACTTGGCTTTGCATATGTGTGAATCATTGGTCGAAACCTGATTCCTCAGACTGAGCTATGGAGCAACTATCTGCAATAGTGTCTCATAGACCAAAGCCATCTTGGAACCATACTAAGTTCATGAATGAACTACATGATTCAACAACTTCTTTGTCGCTTCCAAAGCGTCAACATACTTAGCCTTTGTTACAGAATTCGCCATAGTATCTTGTTTGGAACAATTTCCAACTACCGTGCCACCATATTGTGTATTACACAAAACTCTTAACTTAAATCGAAAATCGCGTGGAGCATTGATAGAGACTGCATCGATGTAATTACTTACAACGAGCACTTCATAATATCTGCTTGCGAGTAAACATGTCATCAACACTACTCTAGTACTTAATGACATCTTTCACTGTTGTCCCATTATCAGTGCTTTGATCACTTTGGTATCTATACTCGCAACAACTTGGGAGTATCGAACATATGTGGTTGGTTTTACATACCATGGAATACATGATTTAATCCAAACACTAGAGTGTGTGGAATCTCCATCATGTATTTTACTCGTCAGTGTTTTGGGACACTAAGTCTTGCAAAAACTCTTTCCATGTGACTTCGGCAAGAATCACTCCTTGGCGTTTTTAAATGCTAAAAGGTTTTAGCACCTTGTCAACATGTATTCATTGCTTAGCCCCATTAGGTAAATCTATCTCCATAGATCATCATGCCTAATATTGAGGCTATTTAGCCTAAGCACTTCATCGCAAAACTATTTTCAAATGAAGTCCTAATTCGTGTCAAGAAATTTATTTCCAATTAACAATGTGTCAAGCACACAATGTTTTTAGAAATATTATTATGCTCCCACTTACTTTCTTGAATCACAAGCATCTTCGTTACCCATTGATGAAATCAAAAAACCCTTTTGACCATTTCATCAAACCACGAAGATTCCAACTCCATTTTGCTCTCTTCTGTCCATTGCTGGAACTCTGAAGTTTGCATACTTACTAGCATCCTCTGGATCGACAAATTACTTTGGACTGTATCACATACAAGTCCTAGGTTTCATTTCCATCAGATGGAAATCCTTTTGTCATCCATGTTTCATATCTCATGATTGATATATGTATTAATTGCTAGTTCAACCCGAACCGACCTTAAGCATCGCTACGGTGAAACAACCTCATCGTAGTCAACTCCTTGAACTTGTTATTTCAACAAGTCGAGCTTTATGGATAAAACATTTTTTATCCGTATCAGTTTTTAGTTCCATAAATATTCGTTAGACTCTAAGTCCTCTAAAAGGTGTATCAAGGTTTTAATCTTGAATCACTTATATGGAAACTATCTTGGATTGTATTAGGATTTAGCCAATCCCGGAGTCATGGCCCATCAACGCTTCCTTGTGTACTGTAGGTATATTGTTGTCTAACAACAATATCTCGTTTGCGCACCTGATAGGTTTGCACGAGCTTTGCCTACGTGGTTCAGCTGCATGTTTGAACAAAGTCCATACATTTTATTGTAGAGAATTCCGTATCAGTCATAGTAGGAAACAACAGAATCACTTCCAGGGTTTCTTTCCTTTGAACTGATGACGAAGATACTGGTTATCTCGTCGAGTTGCGCTGTCCTCCCACTCACCTTTTGTAAGAACTATTCTCTTTAAAAGCATACCATTTTGTGGCAAAACCCTTTGCCTCGGTATAGTGGTGGGGGAATACCCAATAAATTGGGATAACCATACAAAGTAGCACTTGTCTGATTTGGAATAGGTTTGTAACCTTTTACACAAGCCCCATATTCCAAATGTTAAGAAAAGATATAACATGGTTGGGCTTACCATACCATGGCGTCATTTCAACAGACCTGATGGATCTCTTTTCAGTGTAAAAGCCACAGTCTCTAAAACATCACTCTATAAAAGGGGTAATGGCAAATCTATTTATGTCATCTTTGATCTTACCATGTCATAAATGGTTTGATTACATCTTCATGGACTTTCCACTTGCAATGGTGTTCCGGGAGGTGCAAGTTATGAAACTCTTTTCACAACTCATCAGACATTCGCTAAACTTGTAACTCAAATATTCCTTTCCGCAATCAAATTGCAGAAACATAATTTTCTTGGTACAATAACTTCTACTTCATTTTTGAAAACCTTTTGAATGATTTCAAAAGATCTAGACTTACGTCTCATCAAGTAAATATCCATATATCTACTTGAGTCATTTTTGAAGGTAGACAAATCCACTGTTTGCAACAACATTTATCGGACTACATACATCAAATGTATGAGCACCAATAAGTTCTTTGCTCGTTCCTTATGGAATGTGAACGGTATTTTAATTAGTTCACCTTTTGGAGGAAAGTTGCAAGTGTCAGATGATTCAAAATCAAACGACTTCAAAATCCATCATAATGGAATTTTCCATGCGGGTTTCTCCAATGTGACCAAATGCAGTGCCACACATATGTGGTATTATTTTAGTCTTGCGACATTAGCGTCAGTGTTATGGATGTACCATATTTCCATCAATATTCATAACATACATCCCATCTAGGATGGAAGCATGGCCCTTCATGTTTATTCATAATACTGAGCAACAATTGTTGTTTTTATGAACAACTCTTTTGCAACAAACATTGTGCAATGGGCTATAGTGTATGAAACTCTAAAATGAATTATAAAATTAAACCCAGAGGTAATGTATTATTATCAATATTCATAACATACGTCTCATTCATAATGAAAATATGGCCCTTATGGTATTCATAACACCGAACATGAAAAGTTCTCTTATGAACAACCTTCTTGCAAGATACCTTATGCAAAGGGCTAGAGTGTGAAACTCTAAAATCAATTATGAAACTTAATACATAGGGAATACACCGATGGAAGGCATAGTAACATTTACTATGTTCCCTGCGTGTATCTAAACCTCATCCCTGGTTAGTCTTTCAGGCCATAGTAGTTCTTACATCGAGTTGCAACAGAATGCAATCGAGCGGGTATCTTTGTGACCAACTCACAATACCCAAGAATTAGTGATTAACATGTTTAACCATAATTCCCAAGAACTATATCTTTGACCAGCCTTCTATACATCAAAAACTTGTATGATATTCATACATGAGCTGGATATTCCAGTCTTCTTTCCTTTTGCCATTATACTTCTAACAGTTTAACTTTTCAGTATTTCTCCTACTCTCAGAAGAAGCATCCAACTTAAGAGTGGCGTTAGCCCTGGACTTCCTAGGCATGAAAGTCTCACTAACACCCTTCAAAGACTTCCTTTCTCTTTAAGTTGTTATTTTATTCACCTTTCATCATATGAGAGGCGTTCTCCTGGATCCCTCTCTTATCAGTCTAATGCATAGTAAACTTCTTTACTAGTAGTTTGCAAACAAACATTGCTTTGGATATCTCATATCTTTTAGCCTCTGTCTGTCTCTGAAAATGATTTTCAGATTCCATGAATATCACATAACTATCCAAACTTTCGAAGTTCGGGTCTCATGGAACCAAACATATTGCACTTTGACTGAAAAGGATTTCTAGCTTTTGGAGCGAAGGACGAGAGTCACATGATCCATTGCATTAGCGGGAGAATACCAAAATCATGCGATAGGACAAAGTCCTTCTCGACACTCTTGAGGACAATCCTCACATTACATTACCAATCGTAAAGTTTTAACCAGATATTTAACAGCTATTCAATTTTAATAGGGCAGGTGGAAACGCGAGCCATTATTCTACAACTATTATGCAAATCACACTTAGACATTGTTCAAAATTAATTGCACTGAGAATTAAAAGAATTCAATTCTACAGTGCGCTCCCACTCAAATCAATATCTCTCATAATTGATTGTGAGTGATTCAAGATCCATATTACAATTCAATGCCAAGGATGTATCCATCTTAAGTGATGAGAATTGTAATCGGTAGGCCAACTTGCCAATCACATCTCTATGTGACTCTTGTTCATCTTTCGATGTGTGTGTTCCGAGCTCATGACTTTCATGCCTGAACGTCAAGACAACCAAGTGATCACGCTGCGAGGTCTCAACTCACCCGCCTCACACCCGTACAATCGTTCGTACCCATGTATCCATGTGATACCCCAAAAGGAAAGATGTCGTGACGGTGCTACACTTGGGAGAACACTAACTACTTGATATTTTGTGAGAGATCACCCCAATAAAAGCGACTACCGCGCAATCAAAAGGGTGCATCATAAGGGATAAACATCTCAGGCAATTCATAATAGCATGATATGGTATAGCCCTTTCTGATGGAGAAGTATTGTATTTCTTTGTCTTCGGCATTCGCTCGGTGTTGACCTTCACAAAGATTGCCATCACCTTGTCGATGCACCAGATAATATTGCTATCTCTATAGCAAATAAAATAAGTGCATCACATAAGGTTGACTCGCAGGTCATTAAAGTGCAATCATATGGCTCCAGCCATCATGCCAAATCATGACACGCAGGTCATGTTAATCAAATTACATCATATAGTCATCTCATACATAATCAAATTTATATGAGCACTGCTATACCACATCACATGCACATGCAAACCATCCTGCAAAACCAAGTTAGACGCCTCTAATCGGTTCATGCAAAAAACTTGTTTTACGTGGCTTCTAAGGTTTCGAAACAAACCGAAGCTACCAACATCCATCATCAAGCATGATAATCCAAGTCGCTAGATTAACATTGCGAGGTGTATGAAACATGAGATAATAAAATATTGAGCCCCATACTAAACTTCGTCATACGCATGACCCCCGTGCAGATCGCATCTGCATTGCCCTTTTGTCTGCGAAACATCCATCTTTCTCAACTATGGTGGAACCCAAAGAACTGTTAGCACTTCCTTGATCTGTCAATCGGCATACTCACGAGCAGCATGAAACGATTGCGGATTACCAGAACTTTGTGAGATTCCACCATGCCATTAAGATCGGGACTATGCAAATTCCAGGGAAGCAACAAGAACATCGGGTTACAGATTTCATCTGCTACCCGCACAAATAATTTTCAGTAATAGATCTCATCTACTACCTAATTATATTGTGCAACACCCATACATCTCTATGTATTCTAGATCGCAACCTGCATCTACGCATAGCACGACTCTTGATGCCACTGAAGGGTAACGCAGCAGAAAACAAAAAATTTCCGACCTACGCACCAGCCCAGGACCACTATGAAGATTGCATACAAGGTTTGATCTTTTCGTTACCGACTCGTAGTGCAGCGGAAGTAGAGTCGATGACGATCGACGGTGCAGATCCCCGCAGCTAGGATTTACAACCTCCCAATCGTGAGGATGTATACCCTCATGTGCCCCTCGGACATCCCTCCGGGAGGCGGTCAGACAGTTCCCTGGACGGTGTCGTGGACAGCCCTTCGAGAGGACCTCCAAAACATGGACTGTCACTCGGACAGCCCTTCGGAAGGACCTTCAACTCGGACGGTTACACAGACAGCTCTTCGGGAGGCACTCTCGAACTAAGACCAAAACTACGATCACTCTAAAGAGTTGCACATATACGGTGTCATCTATCCGGCAGGGCTTCGCCGTCCAGAACTAGTTCCTGTCGGAACCCAGACAGCCTTTCGGCTCTACGAAACTATTTTGCTGGGAGGGAGAGAAGAAGCCAGATCATTGCAATGGCACTTTTATGTGAGAAGGAGTGAGTTTTTGGGCTGCCTCCTCACCCCTATTTATAGGGTGAGAGACTATGGTAAAAATACCAAAATGCCCTCAGATATTTTCACTATTCATAATAGTGATTCCACTATTCATAAATAGTGTTTCCCACTGTTCACGATAGTGTTTTCCACTATTTCGTAATAGTGTTTTCACTAGTCATGAGCTATTTTCTCCCAATAGTGTTTCCCACTATTCATAATAGTGTTTCCACTATTCACGAGATGTTTTCTCCCAAAAAGCACTTTCACTATTCACGACGACATTTTTTAGCGTCCGGTCGAACTAAAAATATTTATGTGGGCTTAGAACATTTCCAATACCCCACTAAAATAATTTTCAATGCGATCTGGAACAATTACAGATAAGTGATTTTCATCTATGAAAAGCATGTGAAGCGGTTCCGGCAGCTCCGGAACATTTCCGGTTTTTCTTCCGGAAAATTCCCAGAAGTTTCCAGAATGATTCTGGCACCCTTCAAGAATTATCAGGCATGTGCCGAAACCAATTTGACTTAATGGTATCCCCTGAAACAACTTTTCAGTTTTACCGAAACTGTTCCGGTGTTCTCTCTGCGGAACTTTTCCGCTGTCCGAAACTTTTTCGGTGATTTTCTCTCAGACTCCTTGTCTAGTATTCAGCAGATAGATGACCATTAAGCGTGTGACCCTATAGGTTCGGTGAAGCATAGACATGACCCGGAACCCCTTCCGATCAATGATCAACATCGGAGCCGTGGACACCCATATTGACCCTTATACCCACACGAATGAATATTCGAGTGAACCTCCAGTTGCCGTGTGCTATTCCTGTTGCTTCGTGATATGTTACAAATACCTGAGGTGAGACATGTTGGCATCCCCGTGGATCAACAACTTGCCCACTATGCCGTTACCTTGTTACCGGTATTGTTCTCTTTTCTCGTTCCCGTGTTCAGGCATCCCCGTGATGAAATCACAAAGGGTCTGGCCAGACGATGATGGATGCCGTAGCACCAAGAGGGCCCAGAGATATCTCTCCATCATCGGAGGAGCAAATCCCAATCTTGAGCTATCAAGCTACTTGACATACTTTTCCATGAACCCGTAAGCTATCGTAATAGTCACCCATTTACGAATGACGTTTAACAAACCCCAAAGTTCATGAAGCAAGCATGAAGAAACTCGATACTCTCATGGTCTAAGAAATTATGCAAATATTAACTTCTGTGTGTTATTAACCATTAACTTATGACGAATGTATCTCATAGCATAACATCAATTTGGGTCGATTCAACACAAATGTTCTTCTAACATTGTGCCCTCAAAATTGCCGGCATAGCCATGCCCATGATCAGGAAAACAGGATCATCATGCAATACTTGAGCCAGTCTTAGAGGCCAGACTAGGAATACAATTTACCGTTTACTATTCCACACGTGCATATGAGTCTTCCTTCAAGCCTCGTGGTTATTGTAGACTCGAGAACCATAGCAGTTATAGCATGGAACATAAACCTAATTATGAACAGGGAGATAATCAATAATATTTATTATTGCCTCTAGGGCATATCTCCTACAGGTGGTGGTGCAGTTGGTGGAGCCGGGGGCAGAGCCGGGGCGGGCGTCGTGCGGAACGGCGACAACCGAGGGTTTTTACCCCGGTAGTTGGGACTTGGACGCCAGCCGGATGGTTGAGGAGGAGCTATTGGAGGAGGCGGTGCCGGCATTAGCGCAAGCGGGCGAGGAGACGCAGTGAAGACTTGAGGACGGGACTCCTTTGTAGCGAGGGCACGGTCGACCCACTGGAGCATCAAGCGAACCTCGGCGAAGGAGGGACGCGAACGCATCATAGGGATGATGTAGGCCTGCTTTTCGAACCGCTCACTGAGGCCGACGAGGAGGGTGTTAATGAGCTGGCGATCATCGATCGGATCACCGAGTTTGCAGAGTTCATCCGCGATCGTCTTGAGGCACTGGCAGTAGCACGCCAACGGGTGCATCTCCTTGCACCATGTTCCGAAGCTTGGTGTGGAGACTATTGGCGCGAGCGTTGACGTTGTCCTGGAAGAGCTAGCAAAGGGCCGTCGAGAGATCGGCAGCGGAGGTACCGTCACGGTGGACGAGATTGAAGATCTCTATGGAGACTTGCATGTAGATCCATTGAATAATGTCGAGATCATCCTTGACCCATTGCGGATCATGAGGTTGAGGAAGAGAGGCGTCGGCGACATGAGGTTGGAAGTTGCATCACCCAAGATGGACGTCAAAAAGATGACGCAATGGTAGTAGTTGTGAGCAGTGAGGTCTTGGGTTATGGGGATGTACGGGCTAATATCGGAGATGGTGTCGGGGAAAGAGATGGAAGGGGGTATTGGTGGAGGTAGAGCTATAGTAGGGGTAGAGGCGGAAGACGTCGCGGCTGCGGCGACCTTGGCAGCGACAGGCAACGCACCGCTTGAAGTAGCCGGGCGGCGGCGGCGACGGTGGGGTGGGCGGCGGAGCCATGCCCTAGGACCGAAAAACTGATACCATGTAAAGTTCTATTGAACAATAATTGATAACAATATTGTAACGGTTACAAGATGTATATATGAGGAGCTAGCCACACCGACCTAGCCCTATTACAAACCAAGTAGGGCTCTTCAATCCTATTACAAGTTGTATTCTAACACCTTGTAATAGAGATTCTCACAATTCTTCTATGTGCCAGTCATGTCAATTGGGCAAACATGTTCGTCTTCCCTTTAGCTCCTCTCAATCCTCTAGTACTTTTCCTTTTGAATTACTTCATTGTGATCTCTAGACATCACCAATAGAAAGTGTATTTGGTTTTAAGTATTATCTCGTGATTCTTGATGATTTCACTCATTATGTTTGGACTTTTCCTTTACACAACAAATCCGACGTTTACAATATCTTCCACAACTTTCAGCACTATGTCTCCGTTCACTTTTTCCTCCCTACAAGGCTCATACAATGTGATAATGGTCGTGAATTTGACAACTTTCAAAATCGAAATTTCTTTCTTCAGTTTGGTATTCTTTTGCGTTTCTCTTGTCCTTATACCTCCCCTCGAAATGGCAAAGCCGAGCATTCTCTTTGTACTCTTAATGACATCACTCACACTCTCATTGTTCAATCTTCTATGCCTCCAAAGATCTGGGCTGAAGCCCTCCACACGGACCCATACTTACTCAATATTCATCCATCTAAAGTTAACTCCAAAACTACACCTTTTTTCTCCTTATTTCTCTCTCATCCCAATTACTCCGATGTTCACGTCTTCGGTTGTCTTTGTTTCCCCAACTCCTACTCTACTTCTCCTAACAAACTTTCCACACGCTCTATACCGTGTGTCCATCTAGGTTTCTCTAACAAGCACAAGGGTTGTCGTTGTCTCGATCTTGTTACTGGTCGCGTTCATGTGTCTCGTCATGTAACTTTCGCTGAAAGTATTTTCCCTTTTCCGAGCGTCCCCATCCAGATTCCAACTCACCCACGCCATCTCCTAGTCCCTCTCATCGCAATCATCTTCCCTTCGTTCACCCGACGACCCTTATCAAGCAACTAGCCGAACTCCCTACCACGACAGCGGATCCTGCAGCGCCCACCTCCGTCGCGGCAGACCTCCCACCGACATCTTCCATGCTGCCGCCATCTTTGCCGTCGCCAACTCCCGCGTCTGCTTCCTTCGCTGCGCCGGACGCGTCACCCATGTGCACCCCGTCACCCCCTACTAATGCTATTCCTGTTCCAGCTCCGACTAACGATCATACCATGCGCACATGTGCCATGTCCGGGTTTCGTTTACCTGGAAAAGATCATCTCAATCTTCATGCATCTCTATCTTCTTCCTCTCTACCCAAATCTTACAAATCATCTCTCTTAGATCCTAACTGGGCTGCAGCTATGAAAGATGAATATGATGCTATTCTTCAGAATGACACATGGCAGTTGGTTCCTCGTCCTTCCAATACAAATATCGTCTCGGGCAAATGGATTTTTCGCCATAAATTTAATTCTGATGGGAGTATTGCACGTTATAAGGCTCGATGGGTATGACGTGGTCACTCTCAGCAACACGACCCCGATTATGATGATACTTTCTCTCCAGTTGTCAATCCCAGTACTATTCGCACTATTCTTAGCATCGCTGTCTCTTCCTCTTGGCCAATTCATCAACTAGATGTCAAGAATGCTTTTCTTCATGGCTCTCTTCAAGAAACAGTCTATTGCCAACAACCTCTTGGCTTCGAACATTCCTCCTATCCTAATCATGTTTGTATTCTTCAAAAATCTCTTTATGGTCTCAAACAAGCACCACGTGCCTGGTTACAATGATTTTCTACTTATGCTCAAACCATAGGTTTTACTCCTTCCCGTTCTGACACTTCCCTATTCACCTATCATCACAACAACGACACTGCTTACCTTCTTCTATATGTTGATGATATTATTCTCACAGCTTCCTCACAACACACTTTGGATCATATTATCTCTCTTCTTCGTAATGAATTCTCTATGACAGATTTAGGTCTTCTTCACCACTTCTTAGGTATTGCAGTTCTCCGCGACTCCTCTAGTCTTTTCTTGTCTCAACGTCAGTACACTCTCGATCTTGTTTCCCATGCTGGTATGCTTGATTGTCAAACTTTCCGTAACCCTCTTGATAAGGGTTCCAAACTCTCTGCCGACGGTGATCCTTTTTTTGATCCTTCTCTTTATCGTAGTCTCACCGGTGCACTTCAATATATCACTCTCACTCGTCCTGAAATTTCTTTTGCTATTCAACAAGCTTGTTTATACATGCATGATCCTCGTATTCCCCCATATAACCATGTTAAACGTATTCTTCGGTATCTCAAAGGCACACTAGACTTAGGCCTTCATATCAACAGATCCTCTCCCACCTCCTTGACAGCTTACTCTGATGCAGACTGGGCTGGTTGTCCAGATATTCGTAGTTCCACATCCGGATTTTATGTTTTTCTTGGTAACAATTTGGTTTCTTGGTCTTCAAAAACGCAGGTTATGGTCTCCCGCTCGTCTACTGAAGCTAAGTACCGTGTTGTGGCTCATGCGGTTGCTGAAACGGTTTGGTTGCGCCAGTTGCTGTCGGAGTTACATCGTCCTATTGAGCAAGCAACCATTGTTTACTGTGATAATATTTCAGCTGCCTACATGTCAGGGAATCCAGTTCAACACCGACGCACCAAATATATTGAGATCGACATTCATTTCGTTCATGAGAAGGTGGCTCTCGGTCAAGTTCGCGTTCTCCACGGGCCTTCTTCTGCTCAGTTTGCTGATATCTTTACTAAAGGCCTGGCTACTACTCCGTTTCAGGACATTCGTTTCAGTCTCAACATCGTCGAGCCTACCGTTGACACTGCGGGGGGATGTTAGAATACAACTTGTAATAGGATTGAGGAGTCCTACTCAGTTTGTAATAGGGCTAGGTCGGTGCGGCTAGCTCCTCATATATACCTCTTGTAACCGGCACAATACCATTATCAATTATTGTTCAATACAACTTTACAATATTGTTCTATATGGCATCATCAAACTTTTTTTGCTTCACCCACTTTCTCTGTCCCTCCGTCTCCTCAACCCCACAAAATTCACTCGATAGTACCCTGACAATGGAGCACATAAATTGCAATCCTTTTTACCTCCACTCATACACTCTTTGATTTTCAAACACGGAACCGTGTAGTTTAGATATACTTCATGTCATGGTAAAATCTATCTGTCTCTCTCTCCCTCCCACTGTCCCCACTCCATCGCCCTCTCCCTCTCTTACAATTGTGGGCAATTTTCGGTGGGTAAGGAAGTATATTCACGTTTTATAGTTCTATAGTGGGTGCATGTGAGCTCGAGCTCACAAACTCCATGTCCAACCAAGAGCCCATACTCGTTAAGATTACGTTGAACACTAAGAAATTGATGGTGTTAGTATTCATCAATCCATTTGTTCGTAGACGAACATGTCACCTTGTACCCTCGATGCCAGGGGTGATGCACCATAACTTATGTCAAAGGAGACCCGACCGGAAGCACGATAGGCAAGCAATCCGATGGGTGCTTTTTTAGAACCCCCAACCCCACGCCCCAGGAGGGACCCCGTATGGACACACGGCGACTATGGGCTTCTCTAGGTCGATTCGCTTGCTATTAGAGCCTCGAGGATATCCCCGCCCTTTAACACGAAGAAGAAGAGAGATATGTATACGTAGGGTAAAAAGTAGATGGTTTTACAATTGTGTGTTGTTGTTCAATCGTCCATCACCTTTCATGTCTATAAGATGCATCTCGACTTCCATGCAATCAAAGGACTTGGATTCATGTCCAAAACTTTAGTTTTGTTCCAATTCAGATGGTTCGATCCGAACATTCCAAAGTTGTTCGATTAAAAATTGGTTGCACCTTGCGAGTCATTTTTTAGGCAGTAAACCGACCTCATATCAAAATTTCATAAAACAATAATATTCACCTCGAATAAAACGTAGAGCTTGTAATTTATGGATTTTTCATTTGACTCCATCTTGAGGCCTTAATCACCCCGTATCGATCAAATACATGAAAATGGACAATTTCAGTCTAGACCGGACTTTCCGGAAGCCTACATCGTACTACCCTATGAGAATAGAAGGTTTGGAAAATTTAATTGACAACCTAGTTCTAATTACCGAATAGTCTGTTGAAAACAGAAGGTTTTTAGAGCTTGGCTCGACAGCTTGATCATCTCTAGTTCTTTTTACTGCATCACTGTTTTGACTCTTAACTTTTTCATATGGCCTGAGGTTAAGATGATCCAAATATCAAAATCATTCGCCTCGATGAGATAAACAATTTTCATATTGATTATTTTTTCATTTGATGCCATCTTAACTGCATTTTGTGTCATTTCAAAATCTGGTGTCGGCACATGACCTCGTTTTTCAGCAAAGCTTGCATGTCGAAAAATAACTTGCACCGACTTGGTACTAAGGACGATGTCAATACTTCTTGGACATTTTTATGCACCTAGAGTGATAATTATATATCGTCCATGTTTTTTCTTAGGGCAATATGTATATATCGGCTATTGCCTCTAGTTTTTGTTTACATCACACCTTGGAGCCGATTATCAAAAGTTGGCTTTAAAGAGATGGGAAAAATTCCGTTCCTTGTAGAATTAAGGAAATTAAACTCTGAGAAGTCATACCCTGTTAAGAAAGTAACATCAGGATGATTCCAATCGCCAATGCATTGGCCAAAGCAACACAAGCCAAATTATCCGAGTGAATGACTTCTACTTCATCATTGACCCATTGTATTAAGAATTGATGCATCATATATGGCACACATTGGTTAGCTTGAACCAATCACATCCTAATATAACACTATAGTTACCTTACACCTCGACGATAAAGAATGTGGTAGCCAAAGTTTTGCTTCCCACAGTGAGAGTCCCATGCACATCACTCCTTTAGCCTGTATCCTTTGTTTACCCTAAAATCCATCAAGTGCTGTATTGGTCTTCACCAATGCATCAATATGTGATCCCAACTTATTAAAATCCAAATAGGGCATAAGATTTATGACTTCACTACCATCAACGAGCCTCCTAGCAACCGGCAATTTATTAATATGACCATTGAGGTACAATGTCTTCAAGTTTTTCACTGGTTCTTTTGGTTTCTCCAAGATGGCGTTCTTAGGGCCAATATCAAGCTGGACCACGTTCCCGCCTTCATCTATAGCACTAAATTTGGCGGATAAGTAATATACCATATTAATACCCATACCTTACCGAACCGACATAGATCCAAAATCCACCATCTCATCTTCATCTCCTAATGTGTATATTGGACTTGAAGTTTCCTCAATTGAAGGGGTTCAGATGGTGCGGAGGATGTAATAGGTCTCACATCATACTATTTTGGTTGTGTAGTTTTTTCTGTAGTTAAGGTAGAAGAATATGTGTTTTCTTTTTTGCTTAGGGCTCCGCACGTGTGTTTGTGGGTGCCATGGGGTGAATTTCATTGAAAAATCTGTGCCTTTGCTCCTTCGCTTTGTTCTCTACATTCTTGTGGTTCCTCATGCATTGCAATCTCCTTTTCGTGGTCTTAGTTAAATCGAGAGGACACCACTTAGGTTGAGTATATTTGGGATCCCTAGGTTTGACCTTGATTGTGCTAGCCTCACAAACATTACCATGCTAGACAACAACAATATGAGTGCTATAGTTAGCCGGATTACCAATAATTGACTCTTTGATCTCCTTTTGCTTGTCATATTCTTAAATTTCCATTTTAGGTGACTTAGCACGCCACACTGGCTTGTTGACCTTGCTTGGAGATTTTTTTGTTGGTCGATTAGCACCATTTCTTGAATGGCCTTGTGTAGCATAATGAAGCCTCTCGCGAGCAGGCCTTCTGGGCGGTGCCCATGCTGGATGAAAATCAAAAGGATCCATTGGGGATTTCCCCATCCACCATTGAAGTTTCCCATGTAATATGGCGGATAGGGGGTGGTGCCATGCATGTCGGTGTACATAACCTATATGGCCTTGCATGACACTAAAAGTCTTGCTTCGAAGGTGATCTTGAACACTTCAAATGTGATGGTTGATTAGAGCTAGAACTAACTACTTGGTTGGCATATTTGGACAACAACATATCAAAAGTTAGCTTGATTCGCTTGTGGTCATCTATGTTCTTTTTCCACTTTCCAACGTTTGAACTCTTGGGCTTGATAAATTTAACATGAGTGTCCTCTTGTACTCATGGTAGCCTCCCCCCCCCCCCCCCGCCCGAGTGTACCATTTTTTATAGTGATCTTCAACGCCTCCTTGCCATCGGGTCGCTTCTGATGCATAACCTCTATTCCCAAGACTCTGTTGCACTCCTTGCTTTTCCCGGGTTCAACAATAAAAACATTATCTTTATTAGCAGATTTGGCTATGTTAGGTCGAATTAACATTTTCTTCCCTTCCAAGTCCATGGTGTTTCTCGGGAAGGTTTGTTTATGAACTTGCATCTCAGAAAAGTTCAATCATCCATCATTAATGGCCAATTGTATATCTCGTCGAAAAACATTGCAACCATTAGTATCATGAGAAAATGAATTATTATACTTGTAATAAGCACACCATTTCAACTCCACATACGGCGATAAGGTATGTGATATTCTAACCATCTTATCTTGCAACATAGTATCAAATATTTTATCACACTTGGATGTATTCAAAATTAAATTTCATCTCCTCATCATGATTCTTGTGAATTGGCTTAAGAGAAAGACCAAAAAAATTTGGTAGGATAAACATCAACCTCAATGTTTGAATTATCATCATTGTATTCAACCATATGCATTCTAGGATGATCGGTTGGAGACCTATGAACCTCTTTATTTTGACTCTCTTGAGCCAAAGCTTCTTGTAAAAATTGGTTGATATTTAAAAAGTCATAACTTTCTAGCCTCTCTTTATTAATATGAGCTTTCAAAAACTTAAGGACAAGATCCGCAAGTCTCTCTCGGTTATCGTTAAGCTATAACGTCTACTTTTGTACATCTCCAAATATCTTGACATAATCGGTGACCGATTAATCATGTTTTTGCCTAACTGATGTAGGTCGTGACAACTTCGGCTCATTATCGCCACTATAAAAGTGACCATGAATTTTTTTTCTAACTGTGATGATGAGAGAATAGAGCCATGTGGCAAAGCAGCAAACCATGAAAATGTGATGTCATGTAAAGATAGGGGGAATAATCACACTTCCAATTCTTCTATGGAACCTGCTTCACCCAACCGTGCTAGGTATTGACTAACATGCTCCAATGTTGTTTTCGTACCCTCACGACTAAACTTAACAAAACTAGGAACCTTATAGCTTTGAGGGTATCAACTTGCATTGAAGTGTTCATGATAAGATTTTTGGTACACATGGCTCCTAACTTTCAGGTCAGTTCTGAAAGACTCTTGAAACATCTTAGGGCATGTACAATGGAGGCAGCACCTAGGTGCTGCCCCATGCCTCCACGAGTGCATGAACAAACGAGAACGATGATTTCGTCTAGCAGCTGCCCAACTTGTGGTCCCAAACTGTCATCATTGGTGATCTTCTTTTTCATCTCCCTCCTTAGCTTTTCACGGTTTTGTTTCCCATAATAGTACTAGCAAGATCAGCACACCACACAGGCTTGCTTTTCCCTCACTTTTTCTACCATTCTCGGTGAGGAGGCTAGTTCTTCTGCAAGAGACCGCTTTGTCCTACAAGCAACGTGCTGGACCACCCAAACCTACATGTATAGCTGAGGCATCACTCCACGGTGGAGCATTGGCCATGCCCTTATGAAAATATTCCCTTAGTTTGGCTAAAATTGGATCCGAGGTAGATAAAGGTGCTCGTGGCAATGACATCGGAGCAACATGAGTACTAGCTAGTGATGCAACTTGTGGTATAGGGACAGAACTATAATTTGGTGGAAGACTAAATATGCTTGTGCTTATGGGTGGCGTGACAAGTTGATTTGGTGGAAACGCCAAATTGGGCATGCTCATTATAGGATTAGGGGATGCAGGTGGAGCTATAAGTTGATTAGTTGGGCTATGATAAAAATTCAATGAAAATTGTATTTTTTTGCATGAGAGGTGCCTATGAAATAAGTAAACCCAAATAAGGTTTTCCACTATCAATCATAACAACATAATCACTAGATGATTGTGGTGTATTTTTCTTAGCCTTTTCATTCTCTATGGACGAATTATACACTAGATCGTTTCCCTTACGAATGTAACTCTGAATTTCAGCTAATTGCTCAGTAGAGAATGTGCTACTAACAACGGTTTGAACCTATTTGCCATGCAGAGGAGGTAACTTGGTTTCTCCAACCAGAGCGATGTTGCCTTTGACTGGCCTTCTTAAAGTTTGCAAGAATGGCTCGCAGATCTTCCTCCCCACGCTGCTTCTTGAGCGCTTCATAATCCTCCTCACGCTACTTCTTGTGCGCTTCACAGGCTTGGCGATGCTCCTCCGATAGTTCATCAAGACTGGGCTTGATGATGTTATTGGTGTCAACTTCTAAGGCTTGGGGAAACTAAACACGGTTGATGATGATTCTTGATCTTTCGTCCCCAACGGAATCGCCAAAAAGTGTGTTCATACATGAACATGTCACCATGTACCCTTGACGTTGGGGTGATGTTACGAAACACACGTCGAAGAAGACCCGACCAAAAGCACGGTACGCAAGCAATCTAGTGAGAGCTTTTGTAGACTTGAAACTCGATGCGCCTCGGGGGGTGTTTGTTTGTGCGGCAACTATGGACTTCCCTAGGTCGATTGACTCACCCCTAAAGCCTCGAGTATTGCTGCCCTTCAACACGAAGAACAAACAAAAAACAAGAGAAAGAGAAAAAGAAAGAGAGAGAGAGAGAGAGAGAGAGATGTAAAATAGGGTAAAAAGTAGACGAGTTTTAATGATTATTTGTTGTTGTTCAATTGGCCACTACCTCTCATGTATCAAGTGTCGGATGGACTTCTTGTGCAAGGAAGGGATTTAGATTCACGTCCAAAACTCTAGTTTGGTTCCAATTCGAATGCTTTGGTATGAACTTTTCACAAGTGTTCGATTCAAAAACTAGTTGCACCTTGCGTCTCATTTTTTAGGCAGAAACAACCTCCAATTGAAATCACATAAAAGGCTAAGTTGTTCCTCTCAAAAACACGATTTTTTATTTTATTCGTTCTTTTATTTGAGTCCATCTTGAGGGCTTAGTCACCCCATCAGATACATAAAAACATATAATTTCGAGATGGATTGTTTGGAAGCCCGCGCCGGACTGTCTGGTGAGAACGTAATGTTTGGACGATTTTGGCACCCCGTATCAGAAAACTTAGTCCTAATATCCGAACAATGCGGCCGCAACACAGTCCGTTTTTTCAGTCCCTCACTGAGATATTGCATTGGCGGTCTAGCCCCTCCTCCTCCTTGCCACCTCCTCCTGCTCCACCTATGCGTCGGTGGCCACTCCGGCCCAGATGTCCATGCACACCATGTCTCTAGCCATTCAACCTTCTCCATTCCACACCACAAGGACCTACACCAAGACATGGCACTAGCGTATCTCAACTTTGACATTGGGCAAGACTTTGCCGCCAAGGTTTGGAGGAACTAGGGAGTACCCATCAACTACGAAGATGGCAAAGATCTTGAAGAATTCCTTCTGGTCGCAGAATTCACCAGATCAAAGATCAGACTCACGGGGAATCTGTAAGAACAATTCTCTTATCTTGATTTGGAGGGATAGCATCACTTTTTAAAGTTAAGATTCTTCATAATTGGTCATTCAAATTCTCTATCTCATCCAAAGAAGTGGGTTTTTTCAATCATCAAGGGGGGCAACATCTCAATTCCACTACTGAATGTCAATTTTTTACGCTGGGGTAATGGGGGTCCTAATTCCAACTGGGAACTAGAGCAATACCTCAAAGAGAAGGAGGATGCATGGACGCATATCTTTCATAATCATCCTAGGAAATCCTACATCAAAGCTCTTCAATCTCCTAGAATCTATTCAGACTCCCATTCATCTGATCATAGATCTAATCGAGTTGATCGGATTCCTCATTATCGGGCTTGATCAACGGGATAGAATCAGGGCGCTCGGAGTAATTCCATTAATTGAGCAGTTATTTCCAATGGGGCGGGATCCACGCAAGTTCAAAACTCAGACAAACTTTTATGTGTCCGCTGCCTGCTACTGGGCCATATTAGGCCCAACTGCACAAATAGGATTAAGTGTATAGCTTGCAAGCGATGGGACCACATTGCCAATGAGTGCTCCACCCAGGACAGTCCCAACCCAAATTCGGAGAATAGCCCACTACCCAGTCAGACGCTTGCGATTCCGAGTCAACCGCACACTATTCCCGTGACTATGACCTATCGAGAGGTAATTCAACCCACCAACTAGGTCTTTCCAGTTAATTCCTTCCGACAGACGACCCGGGTTGATAGCCTCAATTGCAGCTCCTCCCAACACTCCATTGCTAGCTGCCTCCAATCATCTACAATCCTACCAAATCCATCACCTTCTCCATTGCAATCTGCGGAGTTGGCATCTCTGACAATCTCATCAACAATGGCGACATTCCCTTTTGACCTTGTGCCATTCCTTCCGCTGAACCACCAGAGTATTCAGGTTGCAGGCCGACTTGCCAGAGTTCGGGTCATCACGGGAGCAGCTCCAGTGACGCATGAGGAATGGAAGATCACTATGATCGTCCTGATGCCTAATCTGTTGGTTGCATCGAACACTGTCACAGAGGTATTGACTGACTTTCTTACTGATCATCAGTTGGGTTTCTCTGAGATTGTGCCATGTCCATTCGCTCAAGCATATATCAAAGTAAGTAGTGTCTTTGATAGAGATGATATGGTCACCCGTAGCCCCCACCAGTTTACAGATGTGCATGTTATCTTTCAAAAGCATGACAAAGGTCTGAGTTGGAGAAATCTAGAGCTTAATAGAGATGCATGGATTCTTTTATGTGGCTATCCATTTGATAGAAGGAGTATCCAGGAAATATGCCCTAGAGGCAATAAATAAAGTGTTTATTATTGTATTTCCTTGTTCATGATAATCGTTTATTATCCATGCTATAATTGTATTAATTGGAAACACATTACATGTGTGGGTAAAATAGACAAACACAATGTCCCTAGTATGCCTCTAGTGAACTAGCTCGTTGATCGAAAGATGGTTAAGGTTTCCTAGCCATGGACATGAGATGTCATTTGATAACGGGATCACATCATTAGGAGAATGATGTGATGGATAAGACCCAAACTACAAACGTAGCTTATGATCATGTCAGTTTATTGCTACTGTTTTCTGCATGTCAAGTATATGTTCCTATGACCATGAGATCATGCAACTCACAGATGTCACAGGAGTACCTTGTGTGTATCAAACGTCACAACGTAATTGGGTGACTATAAAGGTGCTCTACAGGTGTCTCCAAGGGTGTCTGTTGAGTTGGCATGGATCAAGACTGGGATTTGTTACTCCGTGTGACGGAGAGGTATCTCAGGGCCCACTCGGTAATACAACAATACAATAAGCCTTGCAAGCAATGTGACTAAGTGTTAGTTACGGGATCTTGTCTTATGGAATGAGTAAAGAGACTTGCCAGTAAGGAGGTTGAACTAGGTATGGAGATACCGACAATCGAATCTCGAGCAAGTAATATACCGAAGAACAAAGGGAACATCATACGGGATTAACTGAATCCTTTACATAGAGGTTCGACCGATAAAGATCTTCGTAGAATATGAACCAATGTGGACATCTAGTTCCAGCCATTGTTTATGGACCGTAGAGGTGTCTCGGTCATGTCTACATAGTTCTCGAACCCGCAGGGTCTGCACACTTAAGGTTTGGTGACGTTTCGGTAGTATAGAGTTATGTATGGTGGTGACCGAAGGTTGTTAGGAGTCCCGGATGAGATCCCGGACATCACGAGGAGCTCTGGAATGGTCCGAAGGTAAAGATTCATATATAGTAAGTCCCGTTTTGGTCGCCGAAAAAGTTTCGGGCTCATCGGTAGTGCACCGGGAGTGCCGGTAGTGTACCGGGAGGCCTCCAGGAGGGGTATTTTGACCCAAGAGGCTTCATGGGGTGTGGGAGAGTGAACATCAGACCTTAGTGGGCTGGTGGAAACTCCCACACAAGGCCCATGTGGCTGGAGGAAAAAACCCAATAGGAAAAGGTGGAAAAAAAGCAAAAAGGAGCAATCCTAGTCCTACTAGGATTGGAGGAGGAGAGTCCTCCTCCACCTCCCACTTCGGCCAAACCATCTTGGCTTGGTGGCCAAGCTGCCTCCTCTCCTCCCCTCCTCCTATATATACTGGTGGTATTGAGGGTTTTTGCACTAGATTTTCAGCCACGTGCTACCCGTTCCTCCAGTGCATAGTTTCTCCTCTAGATTGGATTTCTGAAGTGCTTAGGCGAAGCCCTAGCAGAATTGCTCCACCACCATCGCCGGAGAGCCATCAGGCTGCCAAAGAACTCTTCTTCCTCTCCACTCCTTCTTGATGGATCAAGACGGTGGAGATCGTCATCAAGCTATACGTGTGCTGAACGCGGAGGTGCCGTCCGTTCGGTGCTAGATCGGAAGGATCGTGATCAAGTTCGTGGGACGGATCGTGATCAAGTTCGTGGGACGGATCGTGATCGGATTGCGGGATGGATCGTGATTGGATCGTGGGATGGATCGTGATTGGATCGCGGGACGCACGGCGATTTGGATCGCGAAGACGTTCGACTACACCAACCATGTTTCTTAACGCTTCCCGCTTAGCGATCTACAAGGGTATGTAGATCCACTCTCCCTCTCGTAGATGCTCATAACCATGGATAGATCTTCGTGTTCGTAGGAAATTTTTTGTTTCCCATGCAACGTTCCCCAACAGTGGCATCATGAGCTAGGTCTATGTGTTGATGAGATCTCGAGTAGAACACAAAAGGTTTGTCGGCGTTGATGTTTAGATTGCTTCCTCCCTTGGTTGGATTTTGGTTCAGCGGTATTGTGAGATGAAGCGTCCCGGACCAACATTACTCGTACGCTTACGAGAGACCGGTTCCCTCGACGCAACTTGTTGCCTAGATGGCTTGCGGGTGGCAGTTTCTCTCACTTCAGTTGGATCGGATTCAACAAAGGCGGTCCTTGAGAAGGTTGAAAAGAAAATTATGTATCACCGTTGTGGTTTATGCGTAGGTGAGAATCGTTCTTGCTAGAAACCCGTAGAAGCCACGTAAAACATGCAACAACAATTAGAGGATGTCTAACTTGTTTGCAGGGTATGTTGTGATGTGATATGGCCAATTAGATGATGTGATATATGTGATGTATAGAATTTCACGACTTGCATGTCGATGACTACGGCAACCGGCAGGAGCCATAGGATTGTCTTTAATTATTGTATGACCTGCGTGTCAATCATTAAGCGCTATGTAATGCTTTACTTTATCGCTAAACGGTAGCAATAGTAGTAGAAGCATGTTGGGCGTGACAACCCCGATGGCGACACGTTGATGGAGATCAAGATGATTAAGATCATGGTGTCTTACCGGTGACGATGGAGATCATGATGGTGCTTTCATGATGGAGATCAACAGCACAAGTTCATGGCCATATCATGTCACTTATGAATTGCATGTGATGTTAATCCTTTTATGCACCTTGTTTTTCTTAGTACGACGGTAGCATTATAAGGTGATCCCTCACTTAAATTTCAATATAAATTGTGTTCTCCCCGAGTGTGCACCGTTGCGAAAGTTTGTCGTGTTAAGACACCACATGATGATCGGGTGTGATAGACTCTACATTCACACACAACGGGTGCAAGCTAGTGTTGCACACGCAGAACACTCGGGTTAAACTTGACGAGCCTAGCATGTATAGACATGGCCTCGGAACACAAGAGACCCAAAGGTCGAACATGAAGCATATAGTAGATAAGATCAACATAATGATGTTCACCATTGAAGCCACCTCAACTCACGTGATGATCGGACTTGAGTTGGTGGATTTGGATCATGTGACACTCAGATGACCTGAGGGATGTCAATTTGAGTGGGGGCTTTAGTAATTTGAGTAACTAAACTCATTATCTTGAACAATAGTCTAAGTAAACTTTGTAGATTTATGTTGTAGATCAATGGCTCGCCAAGTAACACCCCTGAATTTTAATGCGTTCCTAGAGAAAGCTAAACTGAAAGATGATGGAAGTAACTTTGTTGACTGGGCCCGTAATCTAAGGATTATCCTCACGGCTTCCCAGAAATCATATGTCCTTGATGCACCGCTTGGTGACCAACCAGAAGACATGACCTCCGAAGACGTTAAGAACGCTTGGGAGGCACGTACTGGAGATTACTCAATAGTTCAGTGTGCAATATTGTATGGCTTAGAACCGGGACTTCAAAGACGTTTTGAACATCATGGAGCATATAAGATGTTCCAGGAGTTGAAGTTTATCTTTCAGAAGAATGCCCGAATCGAGAGGTATGAAACCTCCGATAAGTTCTATGCTTGCAAGATGGAGGAGAACGGGTCTATAAGTGAACATATACTCAGAATGTCTGGGTATTCAACTCATCTAGCGGAGTTGGGAATTGCCCTTGCGCCAGGGGCGATCACTGACAGAGTTCTTCAATCACTGCCACCTAGTTACAAGAGCTTTGTGATGAACTAGAACATGCATGGGATGAACAAGTCAGTCGCCGAGCTATTTGCGATGCTAAAAGTCGCTAAGTTTGAAATCCAAAAAGAACATCAAGTGTTGATGGTCAATAAAACCACTAGTTTCAAGAAAAATGGCAAAGTCAAGGGCAAGGGCAAGAAGGGTAAAACCAAGAAGGATGGCAAAGCAGTTGCTACTCCTGCAAAGAAGCCCAAGCATGGACCCAAGCGAGAAACTGAGTGCTTTCATTGCAAGGGAACTGGCCACTGGAAGCGGAACTGCCCCAAGTACCTGGCTGACAAGAAGGCGGCCAACGACAAACAAGGTATATGTGATATACATGTTATTGATGTGTACCTTACTAGCTCTCGTAGTAGTGCCTGGGTATTTGATACCGGTTCAGTTGCTCACATTTGCAACTCAAAGCAAGAACTACAGAATAAACGAAGGATGGCAAAGGACGAAGTGACGATGCGCGTGGGAAATGGTTCCAAGGTTGATGTGATCGCCGTCGGCACGCTCTCTCTTCTATTACCATCGGGATTAGTGATGAACCTGAATAATTGTTATTTAGTGCCTGCATTAAGCATGGACATTATATCTGGATCTTGTTTATTGCAAGACGGTTACTCATTTAAATCAGAGAATAAAGGTTGTTCTATTTATATGAGTAATATCTTTTATGGTCATGCACCCAATGTGAGGGGTTTATTCATATTGAATCTTGATAGTGATGATACACATGTTCATAGCATTGATGCCAAAAGATGTAGAGTTGATAATGATAGTACCACTTTCTTGTGGCACTGCCGCTTAGGTCATATTGGTGTAAAACGCATGAGGAAGCTCCATGCTGATGGACTTTTGGAGTCACTTGATTTTGAATCACTTGACACATGTGAACCATGCCTCATGGGCAAGATGACTAAAACGCCGTTCTCTGGAACAATGGAATGGGCAAGTGACTTATTGGAAATCATACATAGTGATGTGTGCGGTCCAATGAATGTTACAGCGCGTGGTGGATATCGTTATTTTCTCACATTCACTGATGAGTTAAGTAGATATGGGTATATTTACTTGATGAAACACAAGTCTGAAACGTTTGAAAAGTTCAAGCAATTTCAGAGTTAAATTGAGAATCATCGTAACAAGAAGATTAAGTTCCTGCGATCTGATCGAGGAGGTGAATATCTGAGTTATGAGTTTGGCAGTCACTTAAGACAATGTGGAATTGTTTCACAGTTAACACCGCCCGGAACACCACAGCGTAATGGTGTGTCCGAACGTCGTAATCGAACCTTATTAGATATGGTGCGTTCTATGATGTCTCTTGCTGATTTGCCACTAACGTTTTGGGGTTATGCATTAGAGACAACTGCATTCACTTTAATAGGGAACCATCAAAATCCGTTGAGACGACGCCATATGAACCGTGGTTCAGCAAGAAGCCAAAGTTGTCGTTTCTTAAAGTTTGGGGATGTGATGCTTATGTCAAAAAGCTTCAGCCTGAAAAGCTGGAACCCAAAGCGGAAAAATGCGTCTTTATAGGATACCCGAAAGAGACAGTCGGGTATACCTTCAATCTCAGATCCGAAGGCAAAGTGTTTGTCTCTAAGAACGGAACATTTCTTGAGAAAGAGTTTCTCTCGAAAGAAATGAGTGGGAGGAAAATAGAGCTTGATGAGGTTATTGAACCTTTACTTCAACCAGAAAGTAGCGCAGCGCAGAAAGATGTTTCTGTGGAACCTACAACGGTAGAAGAGGAAGTTAATGATGATGATCATGAAGCTTCAGATCAAGCTGCTATTGAACCTCGTAGGTCGACAAGGCCACATACTACCCCTGAGTGGTACGGCAACCCTGTCTTGGAGGTTATGTTGTTGGACAACAATGAACCTACGAGCTATGGAGGAGCAGTGATGGGCCCGGATTCCGAGAAATGGTTAGAGGCCATGAAATCCGAGATGGGATCCATGTATGAAAACAAAGTATGGACTTTGGAAGTATTACCTGAAGGGCGAAAGGCCATTCAGAACAAATGGATCTTTAAGAAGAAGACAGACGCGGACGGTATTATCACCGTCTATAAAGCTCGACTTGTGGCAAAGGGTTTTTCACAAGTTCAAGGAGTTGACTACGATGAGACTTTCTCACCCGTAGCGATGCTTAAGTCTGTCAGAATCATGTTAGCAATAGCTGCTTATTTCGACTATGAAATTTGGCAGATGGATGTCAAAACAGCATTCCTCAACGGTTTCCTTGAGGAAGAGTTGTATATGATGCAACCCGAAGGTTTTGTCGATCCAGAGAATGCTGGCAAAGTTTGCAAACTCCAGCGATCCATTTATGGACTGGTGCAAGCATCTCGGAGTTGGAATAAGCGCTTTGATGAGGTGATCAAAGCATTTGAGTTTACACAAGTTTACGGAGAAGCTTGTATTTACAAGAAAGTGAGTGGGCATTGGGTGTTCGGTTCATTACAATGTAAATCACATAGTGATGTGAACTAGATTATTGACTCTAGTGCAAGTGGGAGACTGTTGGAAATATGCCCTGGAGGCAATAAATAAAGTGTTTATTATTGTATTTCCTTGTTCATGATAATTGTTTATTATCCATGCTATAATTGTATTAATTGGAAACACATTACATGTGTGGGTAAAATAGACAAACACAGTGTCCCTAGTATGCCTCTAGTGAACTAGCTCGTTGACCGAAAGATGGTTAAGGTTTCCTACCCATGGACATGAGATGTCATTTGATAACAGGATCACATCATTAGGAGAATGATGTGATGGACAAGACCCAAACTACAAACATAGCTTATGATCGTGTCAGTTTATTGCTATTGTTTTCTGCATGTCAAGTATATGTTCCTATGACCATGAGATCATGCAACTCACAGATGTCGGAGGAGTACCTTGTGTGTATCAAACGTCGCAATGTAACTGGGTGACTATAAAGGTGCTCTACAGGTGTCTCCGAGGGTGTCTGTTGAGTTGGCATGGATCAAGACTGTGATTTGTTACTCCGTGTGACGGAGAGGTATCTCAGGGCCCACTCGGTAATACAACATCACAATAAGCCTTGCAAGCAATGTGACTAAGTGTTAGTTACGGGATCTTTTATTATGGAACGAGTAAAGAGACTTGCCAGTAACGAGGTTGAACTAGGTATGGAGATACCGACGATCGAATCTCAGGCAAGTAACATACCAAAGCACAAAGGGAACATCATACGGGATTAACTGAATCCTTGACATAGAGGTTCGACCGATAAAGATCCTCGTAGAATATGTAGGAACCAATGTGGACATCCAGGTCCCGCCATTGGTTATTGACCATAGAGGTGTCTCGGTCATGTCTACATAGTTCTCGAACCCGCAGGGTCTGCACACTTAAGGTTTGGTGACGTTTCGGTAGTATAGAGTTATGTATGGTGGTGACCGAAAGTTGTTCGGAGTCCCGGATGAGATCCCGGACATCACGAGGAGCTACGGAATGGTCCGGAGGTAAAGATTCATATATAGGAAGTCCCGTTTTGGTCGCCGGAAAAGTTTTGGGCTCATCGGTAGTGTACCGGGAGTGCCGGTAGTGTACCGGGAGGCCTCCAGGAGGGGTATTTCGACCCAAGAGGCTTCATGGGATGTGGGAGAGTGGACATAAGCCCTTAGCGGGCTGGTGGAAACTCCCACACAAGGCCCATGTGGCTGAAGGAAAAAACCCAATAGGAAAAGGTGCAAAAAAAGGCAAAAAGGAGCAATCCTAGTCCTACTAGGATTGGAGGAGGAGAGTCCTCCTCCACCTCCCACTTCGGCCAAACCAGCTTGGCTTGGTGGCTAAGATGTGTCCTCTCCTCCTCTTCTCCTATATATACTGGTGGTATTGAGGGTTTTTGCACTAGATTTTCAGCCACATGCTACCCGTTCCTCCAGTGCATAGTTTCTCCTCTAGATTGGATTTCTGCAGTGCTTAGGCGAAGCCCTGTCGGAATTGCTCCACCACCATCGTCGGAGCGCCGTCAGGCTGCCGGAGAACTCTTCTTCCTCTCCACTCCTTCTTGCTGGATCAAGACGGTGGAGATCGTCATCAAGCTGTATGTGTGCTGAACGCGGAGGTGCTGTCCGTTCGGTGCTAGATCGGAAGGATCGTGATCAAGTTCGTGGGACGGATCGCGGGACGGATCGTGATTGGATCGTGGGACGCACGGCGATTTGGATCGCGAAGACGTTCGACTACACCAACCGTGTTTCTTAACGCTTCCCACTTAGCGATCTACTAGGGTATGTAGATCCACTCTCCCTCTCGTAGATGCTCATCACCATGGATAGATCTTCGTGTGCGTAGAATTTTTTTTGTTTCCCATGCAACATTCCCCAACATGTACAAGTTGTTATTGTTCAGCAACGGATTTGGGGTTTGATGCACTAGACGAGGATCCAATTGCTCCACATGGTAACCCACATCCAGTGCCACAAATGGTCAATTTCCATCCAAACCAGCACAACCACTTCATTGGTCCACTTCAGCAACATGAACATGATGACCAACAGAACCCAGTTCCACCATAGGCCCCACATGTTAATCTGCAGCTAGCTCTCAATATAGTTGATAATGAACCAGTACTATAGGAAAATGCAGATATGGAGGAAGAGGATCAGGAGCCCATGTCGGGCTGGGGCTACTGGGCTATGCCACAAAAAGCAGACTTGGAACTACATGCATGAGAGTTTATGGAAATGAATGAATTGGTGGAACCAATGGAAGATGACATGGCCATGGAGGCAAACAACAGCATTAGACTTTCAATGGTTCCTTCACATAACAGTGCTAACTCTGCTGCATCAGCAAATGGGCCTATAGCTCCCGTGTTGAATGAGCATGCCATACCTGGTCTAAATTTGGATGCTAATCTAAATGGACCAATGCAGGCCCATCAACTTCCACCAGAAGCTCCTTTGGATAACCTGATACTAATCAATCAGGCCCAACATGGACCAGAGCCCAGTAGGGAGGCTATGCCACAAATAGTTACTACCACACAGAGATATAGAATGGAAGACCCTATGTATTTTGAACTCTTGGCCCATGCCACAGCCTACAGTAGTAAGAGCACTTCAAAGAACACACCTCGGAGGGGAGAACTACCTACTCAGCCTGTCACTGAAATAGATAACATTGTTGAAGACAATGCTGAGACAGCTACTGGGAACTCTATTCCAAGGACTGATGAGGATGGACCAGCAAACACTAGCCTGGCTCCTCCTGGTATTTCCCATGTATTGGAGGACATTGCTACAAAAACAAATGCAGGTGAGAAAGATAAATTAGACATGGCTGCTCCACTAGGCTTCCCTGACCCAATATATACTAACTTGATTCCCAATTCAGGTGCAGAACTATCTCTGCACAAACAAAACATGTTATTCAGGATATCACAAGGGACAACATGTCCAATGAGGAACAATTGCTTGTTATAGAAGGTGCTAAGGTTTGGAAGGAACATTTTGCACCAACTGTAGGAAGCAAAGGTGTCATTTAGGTACCAGTTGGCCAGGTTAATTTTTTGTCAGTTGCACTATTAACACCAGATAAATTTAATTGGTCCAAAAGTTTTATATCCTCTACTATCTGTTCCATCATCAGTCAAGGATCTACCCCTACTACTCTCCCATTTGTTATTCCTCAAAACTATCCTGCTAATCACCCACTACGGTGTTCTATGACTACTCAGGTCAATAAGGAGCAGTCTATCACCCCATCAGCAGACAATAGCAATACTAAAGCCATGTCTGCATCTTCAACATCTGCACTTCACAAAAGCGAGAGGAAGGAGAATGTACCACTGGTTGAAAGTGGGGTAAGAAGAAGCTGCGGACTCCAGAATATTAACAAAGGATTTAAGAAATCTGTTTGTAAAGATAAAGAATGTCTAGCTTGTCATACAGTACCTCCATTGGTCCCACACAAAGTCATTAAAAGTTTAAACACCTCTTTTTGCAAGGTCTCTGAAAAGGACACCTAGGATGAACTTCTCAGCAAGAAGCTCAAGAAGACCAAGAGTGGAAACACAAACATAGAAGGCAATAAAAGTACAAGGGAGAAGAACAAGAAGTGGCTCTAAGATCCATCTCTCTAGATATCTAGAGCAGAAATACAAGCTTCCGTGTTTATATGATTTCTATACTTTTGTGGTTATGAGATGTAAGATTGATGTACGTTTGCTATGATTTTAGTGGGATCGCTAGACTGATGTACTGCCTTTTTGCCTACGTAATCAAGAAGTTGGTATGAAACATAGTAATGATTGCTGAATATTAGTTTGCACTTAGTAGATTTGAATGCAGAATATTACTCTATAATGAATAGAGACTCGAACATCCTGAACTGGAACATTAGATGCATCAACTACCCAAATAAATGGACATCACTGGCTAATAAATTTGAGGAATCACAGTGTTCTATTATCTGTTTGCAAGAAACCAAGAAAGAATCATTTGATAGTGCATACTTAAAAAAATGCCCCAGAAGAATTGGAAAATTTGCATTTCTACCATCTGTAGGTGCATCTGGGGGACTTTTAATTGCATGGAATGAGCAAATGTTCACTAGTATCATCCATCACACCAATAATTTTTCTCTATCTATCCAATTCACATCCACTCACAATGGATATCAACGGATTTTAACCAATGTGTATGGGCCTTGCCAACAAAATGAAAGAACATTCTTTCTAAACTAGTTGCAGAACTTCCAACTACCAGATGACACACTGTGGTTACTTATGGGTGACTTTAACTATATCAGATATACTCATAATAAAAGCAGGGAAGGAGGTACTATCAATGACATGCTATCATTCAATGAAACTATCAACAGGCAGGCTCTCATTGAGATTCCTCTCAAAGGGAGAAAAATTACTTGGAGTAACATGCAAGAAGCCCCACTATTAGGAAAACTGGACTGGTGCTTCACCTCTGAAGCATGGACACCCAAATACCCTGCTACATATGCTCATCCACTTGCTAAAACACTACTGGAATCAAAAGATTTGTCGTTTGCCACTTCTTTGTCGTCTGCTAGCAGACGGCAAAGAGTGACTTTGCCATCAGCTAGCGCAAAGCAAACGACAAAGAGCTAGCTGACGGCAAAGAGGGGCTTTGCCATCATCCAGCTCTTTGCCGTCTGCTAGCTGACGGCATAGATTCTTTGTCGTCAGGGAGCGAACGGCAAAGAGGTGGGTGGGGTCCAGTTGACGGCACTACTGTAACGGCCCACCACCCCACCTCTTTGTCGTCTGCTAGCAGACGGCAAAGAGGTGGATACCTAACTCTAACGGCGCACCCCCACGCCTCTCATCTCCCCCGACCCATCTCCCTCGACCCAGCCCAGCCCCCACCCCCCACCGCGCCCCCGCTGCCGCTGATCCCCTGCCGCCCCACCCCTGACCCCCACCGCGCCTTCGCCGCCCCGCACCCGCCCCCCGTCGCGCCCCCCGCCGCCCCGACCCGCCACCCCGCCGCCGTGCTCTCGGCTCCCGTTGTGCCCCCGTCACGCCCCCGCGCCGGCCCCCGTCGCGCCCCCCGTTGCCCTGCCCCGCCGCCCCAACCCGCCGTCGTGCTCCCGACCCCGCCTCCACCGCCCCGCACCCGCCCCCCCCCCCCCCCCCCGTCGTGCCCCCGCTGCCCCGCACCCGCCCCCCGTCGTGCCCCCGCCGCCCCGACCCGCCGCCGTGCTCCCGTCTCCCGTCATGCCCCCGTCGTGCCCCCGCCGCCGACCCCCGTCGCGCCCCCGCCGCCGGCCCCCGTCACGCCCCCGCCGCCCCTGCCCCCCGCCGCCCCGCCACCGTGCTCCCGACCCCCCTCCGTTGAGCTCCTCCTCCTCCTCTTTTTTTTTCTGTATTTTTAGTTTTAGGTTTGTGCTTAGTTTAGATTTAGTTTTAGTTTTAGTTTTAGGTTTACGTTTAGTTTAGTTTAGTTTAGGTTTAGGTTTAGTTCTGAAAAAAAGAAGAAAATAAGAATAATTAGAAAATGAGGAAGAAGAAGAAGAAGAAGAAGAAGAGGAAGAAGAAGAGGAAGAAGAAAGAAGAAGAAGAAGAGAGGAGCCCCCAACCCCCGACCCCGACACGGCACCCCCGACACCCCGACCCCGACACGACACCCCCGACACCCCGACCCCGACACGACACCCCGACGCTCTGACACGGCACCCCGACCCCGACACGTCACCCCTGACACCCCGACCCCGACCCGACACCCCAACCCCGACACGACACACCCGACACCCCGACCCCGACACGACACCTCGACACTCTGACACGACACCCCCGACCACGACACAACACCCCTACCCCGACACAACACCCCCGACACCCTGACCCCGACACGACACCCCCGACACCCCGACCCCGACACGACACACCAGACACCCCGACCCCGACACGACACCCCCGACACCCCGACCTCGACATGACACGGGTCATATATTTGTGAATTATGAGTTAGGTCATGTATTTTTCGATTTTGTTATAGAGAACATCATATTTATGTTGATCAGGTGGATTTAAATGTGCAGTTGTTTCGTCGCTGCGAGGGTTTGGTGTTCGACGACCTCCCCGTGCGTTTGACGAGCTCCGCCCCTGCATTCATGGGTGAGCACAAATGACATCTCCTCCTGCCCCCTTCATTTACCTACTCGGGGACGAATGGAGGACTCACCATCACCGACGGTCGCAATATCAGAGGGAGTGCCCACCATATACTTGAGATGAGAGTTTAGGAAGGAAAGACTCGACAGACCTAAAGTCAACCCGTTGCATATTGAGTAATAGTGATCTGTGTGTTGATCAGTTTCCTCGTAGTTTCCTTCGATCGATTTTAAATGTTTCAACTATGAACATAGGAAATGCCTGACGACGAAAGTGAATTCAGTATGTGCGAATACTGCGAAGACGAGCGTGACCCGTGTGACAAGACTTTCCTAGTTGATGGTAGGCGCTTCAACATCATGCTGGATGAGACCTTCGAAGTGGATACAGTAAGTCGGAATGACAAGTCTTTTTTCGTAATTAAGCATGACTTCCGCCTCTTTTGCTTCAACTTATAATTAATTTTAATTTTTTACTATTCTACTAGCGTATCCCCTGCCATGCAAGAATTGATGTCTTGGATAAGATTGGTTTCAATACTAAAAACGATATGGAGGTAAAGATAGTTCACTTGAGGACCGAGCATGGTTTTACTTTTGCGGTAAAATTCTACTATGCAGACACGTATTGCTATTTTGAATGCAAAAATTGGCAAGCACTATGCAAGGCTTATGCATTTGAGCCTCATATGCTTATCACCTTTGATATTCGTCCGGAAGATGAAATTGAAGGTAATATCGACATCTAGGTCGATGTGCAGATGCCTCCAGTTCTACCATTATGTGAGTTTGTCAAACATATTTAGTAAGTAATTTATATTGTTTATTTAAAAATAGTTGACAACTTATTTGCATTGACAACTTATTTTCATTCTTAAAAAATGTACGGAAGATGGTAGACAGAACCTATTACTACAGTGATGAAGCAGAATTAACTTATAAGGAGAAAGATCATCTTACCACATTTCTTAGTCATCTTGAGAATTACAATAGCTATTATCAAACTCCTGCACATTATGGTCAATACGTGCCACTAGTGCATGTGGTGAACTACGGTAACATCCATGGAGATTGCATGGTAAGATTTCAATTCTACTATTACGACAGTCGTGCATCTTTTGCATAAATTATTCTAAAGCTAAACTACATTGATAACTACAAAGTTATTACTATGTTTTTCAATAGAAAATCCTGGAGGATTGTGTGCCTCATCTGATGTTTCCGAGAGGTCGCGTTGTTGTTACGAGCTTAGGGCCACCACGGTCAGGTCAGCCTACGCATCACTCCTGTCATATCGGATTTCTAAAACTGATGGACTCATGAAAATCAAAGATTGGAAAAAATGTATGCTCAATAGTAGAGAGCTACTTGGAAGCAACATTGTGTGTAGGCCAAGAATGAGAGACAGGATGATCTCCGTTCTCCATAATGGAGAGTCAGGGCCTATCTTGTTTTATGATATTGTACCTAAGAGAGGGTAGAGTAGGTCCTACGAGATAGGAGTATGTAGGTCCTAGGTAAAATGTGTTATTATGTGCTAGAATGTGTTAGAGTTCATGAGGAGGAGGAGGAGGAGTTATGATGAGGAGGAGGAGGAGTTATTGTTGGTATGCTTGTTGAAAACTTGTATTGTTGATATGTTGGATATATATGTGATATTCTATCAAATTGAATGATTTTAAGAAAAAACAGAAAAAACAGGGGCTATATAGCCACTTTGCCATCTGCTGGCAGGCGGCAAAGGTCTTTGCCATCAGCTGGCAGACGGCAAAGGTCTTTGCCATCAGCTGGCAGACGGCAAAGCTGCCACGTGGCAGCTACCTGTGCAACCTGGGGCTGGCCTAGGTGGGCTCTTTGTCGTTCGCTAACAGACGGCAAAGAACTAAGGTCTTTGCCGTCGGCCAACGGACGACAAAGCACGCCGTTAAGTCCTTAATGGAGCTAAGGTGCCACGTGTGCCGTCTGCTGGCCGACGGCAAAGATTCAAAGGTCTTTGCCATCCGCTAGCGGACGGCAAAGCGCCCTTTGCCATGGCTTATTCAGCCAGATGGTTGGTCGTCTGCTGGCGGACGGCAAAGCCTTTGCCGTCTGGGATGGCTAACGGCAAACTGTTTGATTCCTGTAGTGAAACTACTTCAGATCATGTGCCAATCAAAATCCAGATTGGATCCTCCACTCCTAAAGCTAATATTTTCATATTTGAGAACTACTGGTTAGAACACCAGGAGTTCAAAGAGGTTGTTAATTCCATATCGACACAAGAGGTGGATGCTATTGATAGTGCCAAAATCATTGCTATTAAATTCAAAAGGTTGAGGAAAGGATTAAAGAATTGGGCCAGAAATTTGTCCGACTTAAAAACAACCATTTCTAATACCAGTTCCATGATCCTATGGTTTGATATCTTTGAGGAATACATGGATCTGTTTGTGGAGGAGCACAATGCTAGAAATATTCTCAAACACCATCTTGAAGTCATCTTGGATAACGAGAGAAAATACTGGAAGCAAAGAGCCACTATTAGGAATATTAAAGTAGGTGAAGCAAACACTAAATATTTTTAGGCCAAGGCAACTATCAAGCACAAGAACAATTACATTGCCATGCTTAGAGATGAACAAGGTCATGAACATCATGTACCAAGCTAAAGTTGCAATCCTATTCAGAACATTTAAAGAAAGATTGGGTACATCTGCTGCCACCACAAACCCACTCAATCTGCAACATTTGGTACAAACAATGGAAGATTTGGATGAGTTGGAAGCACCATTATCCAAGGAAGAAATTGATAATGTGATCAAGCATATGCCAACACACAAATCACCAGGACCAGATGGTTTTAATGCTGCATTCCTCAAAAACTGTTGGGATATTATTGCTCATGCTTTATATAAACTTATAGAGGACTTTCACTCAGGGCAAGTGAACATTCAGAGTACTAATTACTCCTTCATCACTCTCATCCCAAAGAATGATTCTGTATCTTCTCCATCTGAATTCAGGCCCATTTCACTGTTGAATTTCATTCTCAAGATTATCACCAAATTGTTAGCCAACAGATTGCAAAAGCATATTCTCAAAATGGTACACAAGAACCAATATGGTTTCCTCAATAACAAGTGTATACAAGATTGTCTTGCTTGGTCTTATGAATATATCCACCAATGCCATCAGAGCAAGAAATCATTTTACTGAAATTGGGCTTTGAGAAGGCTTTTGATATGCTTAACAATGATACCATCATAGAAACTTTACAGGCAAAATGCTTTGGCTCGAAATGGATACAATGGATTAAGATGATCTATGGGACTGGTTTCTCTTCAGTACTACTTAATGGTGTGCCAAGGAAAGAATTTTTATGCAAAAAAGGGGTTATACAGGGTGACCCTTTATCTCCATTAATCTTTGTGATTGTAGCAGATTTACTTCAATCCATTCTCAATGAAGCATACCATAATGCTCTAATTGAATCACCATTCATACATGCCACATGCCCAAAATACCCAATTATACAGTATGCTGATGATACCATCATGGTGGCTAAAGCAGATGCAAGGAGATTGATGCACAATAAGAATCTCCTGCTACATTATGCTGAATACATAGGTCTTAAAGTCAATTACTCCAAGTCCATGGTGTTCTCTATCAACACTCCTGCATATAAAATGACTGGGTTATCCAACCTCATGGGCTGCAAGATTGGCACTCTCCCACACACATATCTTGGGTTACCTCTCTGTTTGCACAAACCCAGGATAGAGGATTATATTCCAATGCTGAAGAAAATAGAAAGCAATCTGTTAAGCTGCTCCACAATGGTGTCCACTGGTGATAAATTAACCCTGTTAAAATCAGTATTCACCAGCCTACCTACCTTTGTTATGTGCACCTTGGAGATTTCAAAAACTGTTATTGCTCAAATTAACACTTACCTCATGAACTGTTTTTGGAGGAAATTTGGTACCCAAGAAAGAGGGATTGCCCATGTATCATGGGACATAGTATGTAAGGCCAAAGAACAGGGAGGCCTGGGTGTTCTTGACATTCCGATCCGCAACCAAGCTCTGCTCATCAAATACCTCCATAATTTTTTCAACAAACCTGATATCCCATGGGTAAACATTATCCGGGAAACTCACTACCAAGAAAATTGCCAAGTGATAACAAGGTAGGTTCTTTCTGGTGGAGGACAGTTCTGAAACACCTACCTACTTTCAAACAGCATGCTCTATGTAAGGCGGGTGAAGGCAATACAATCCTGTTTTGGGCAGATAAATGGCAAGAACTTCCTCTCAATGTCAAATACCCAGAATTACACTCCTATGAAATCAAACAGAATATAGCTCTGCATACAGTTCTACAAAACAGTGATATTAGTCTGCTATTCCATAGGCCAATGTCCCAAGAGGCATTTATGCAGTACAATGAATTGCAAGAGTCAATCAACAACAAGCTGGTATCTACACATAATGACATTTGGTCATATTGATGGAATGCACCCAAGTACTCCTCCATCAAGATGTACAAAGCCATCCAAGGGGACAACCAAGCTCACAATACACTCAGATTCCTCTGGAAAACAACATGCAGATTAAGACACAAAATCTTCTTCTGGCTAATATTGCATGACAGAATCAACACCAGGAATATGCTCCAATAAAGAAGTATGTATCTAGAAGATTACAACGGTGTCCTCTGCTCAGAATCCACTGAGGAAACGGTGGTACATCTATTCTGGGACTGCCCATTTGCACTGATGTGTTGGCATTCCATTGCTCCCAACAAACACAGAGGCATGTCAACCTATGATGAAATTCATCTCAGCATGGCTGCACTCCCTGCACGACTTTCTATGGAAATGATTATTATGGGCTGCTGGAGTATCTGGATGAGCAAAAATGATAAGATCTTCAAAAGAGCCGCACCATCAGTTGATACCTGGAAATTCTATTTGAAAGAAGGAATGAAAGGAACAACTTTAAGAGCTAAAGTAGACAAGGCAGATAAGATAAGCACATGGATACAGAATAATCTTTGAGTGTCCATGATTTTACACAAAACAGGAATTGGTCGATTGTCTTGTAGATTTTTTTTCTTTTCTTTTTCTTTTTTCCTTTTTTGTATTATACATTTGATTAATGAAAATATACCGTTGAACAATTGTTCTACGGTCTTGGCGTAAAAAAAATGCGTCCACGACAGAATGTTTTTTGGCGCTTCACGGGCAAGCTAGCCATCTCCGGGTTTTTTACCGCATCACGGTTTTAACTCTTAACTCTTTCATACAACGTCGCATTAAGATAAACCAAATATCAAAATTGTTTGCCTCAATGAGACGAAGAATTTTTCATGTTGAGAACATTTTTTATGACAACTTAACCGCACTTTGTATCATGTCAACACCATTCAAACCGGCGCTATCTGATTACCGATTACTGTTTTGTCGATGCCCTCCACTCACCCTTAGAGGATCGCACCAATATTCAAAAGAGCAAATTTTAGAGTTTAGAGAATTAATGGAAACACATAAGAGAGCTATACTTATGTGTACTTGTATAATAGAAGAATTAAAACTCATGATCTCGATACATCGTGGTCAACAATATCAGCATGTCCTACTACGAGATCCATTTGGCCCCGAGGCGCACCACTACGAATTGTTAATTGTATATAGATCACTGATCCAAAAGTAGTTGCAATTAAGATGGCATGTGAACCAGCAGCGACAGTGTAAGAAGCAGCAGCGCCACGCCATTTGACCTTGACCGAGAGAGCAAGTGGCAATTGGTTGAGATCAGTATCGCCATATGCATGGGAGGACCACGGGCTGGTCGGTCCGGGGCTCGTTGTGCGTACGACGTCCCACGTTACGTGCCTCCGGTGTCCGGAGCGCACAATAAATATACTGTAGTATCTCATCAGAATAAAAGGAACTCAAGTGAGTGATGAATTACCCAAACGAATATTGATCCAACGTAATTAAATTGACTCCCTCCATCCCAAATTGGTTGTTGCACAAACCGATGTACCTGATCATGAAATACGTCTTGTACATTCATTTCAAGGATAACTAATATGAGATGAAAGCATAATTTAACATAAGAACTAGTAAAACGGGAAGAAAATCCCTTCATCTTGAATTTTAGTTCAATCATAAGCACGAAAAGAGAGAACTACTCCTTTGCAAAGAGCAAAGTATTTCCTCGCAGTCCTTCCACTCCTAGCCCGACATCAGTCCCCGAATCTGGGTCAACACCTTCACAGCAGGAGGTGTCGACGTTTGTATCCCCCATCCAGTCCCGATGGACCGAGGGAACACGGCCCGCGCCTCAGCATCCCGTGCCTCCTGTCGGCCAGATCTAGCCTTCATGATGCAGGAGCGCTCCGCCACCTTGCTGCCCGAAACGCCGACGTACCTGCGTGTCGTCGTCGACCACACGCGTCGTCGCCGCGCCGCAACGCCCAACACCAGTGCCGCGCACTGGCTCTGGGAGCAGGCCCGCACCGCCCCACCTCACGGGAGACCCCCAGCGGCCAACCATCGCGGGTGTCAGTCGGGCTTTGCCCAGCCGCGCCCTCTGGCGACGAGGCAGGAGAAGGGAGGGGAGTTGGAGGCGGCGCGGTCGGAGACCTCCTCGTCGCCTCGTGGGAGCGGCGCAGTCGGAGACCCTCCTCGTCGCCTCGTGGGAGCGGCGTGAGAGGGGAAAGAGGAAAGGGATAATTCAACTTTATCATCCTCAAGATGATGTGTCGACTCAGTCTTTTCAATGTGTTCATAAAGATAAGATTTACATGCATGTATTTGTAGAGGTGAGTGTATATAGAGATTTGCCTTCGAACCGTGAAAATAAACATAGCAAAGAAAATAATTAATTATCCAGCACCAACTTTGTATTAGTGTTGTTTGTACATAGTATTATATTAGGGTAGTGTACTAATATTATTTTCTGACAAGGACCGACGTTTCAATCGACTGGCAGAAGATCTGAGAACAGTTATGGCCGTTGCATATGTCGGATGACAGAGGCAAAATAGAAGCAGAAATAGAAATCAAAACCGAGATCGACCAGAGAAACGCATAATGTCCGGGTGACAAGACAACATGGCATCGTACAATATGCAGTGTGGCGCCCACAGGCACAAGCACAAGGTCCATCGACCGATGAGCCACTGGCCGGCATGCATGGCGGTTGATCATGTAGCCTGCCGGCAGATGCAACTAGAAATTTAAGGCGCTTCCATCCATGTGTGTAGTACTACCGAAAAACGATATATAGGGATCCTACAGCGTTGATTTTCCAACAGAAAAACATGCACCATGTAACGAGAATTGAATGTGGCGGTTGCATGCAGTGACCGGTGAGTCCTTGAACCCCCGCAAGAAAGGCAGGTCCTCTCCTCCATGATCCATCTCTCCCTCCTGAGTCCTGACCCCAGGCGCTTGGCCGGTTTTCGACCAGATGCCAACATACGAATTTTTGTAACACGCACGACAGGCCGAGCAGCTTGGGACGTACGGGCGGCCGGCCGGCCTGATGTTGGGGCATCCTATGCTGGCACGACATTTTGTGCTTAGATCTGTGGCGTGTGAGGATGCACATACACATACACTGCATTCCGGTCAAACTTGAGAAGGGCTTTCACCTTTCACGTGTGGCTGGACAGGGAGACGAGGGCGATGGTCCGATGGACCCGCGGAGATCGAGCGGGCGGCCGGCCGCGGCCAGGAGGAGATCCCCGATTCGAGGCCCGGCGGGACTGAGATGATGTCTGTTTTGGGCGACGTACGCCGTATGGCCGGCCGGCCATGCACGCGTTCAGACTGCGGACTCCGGAAAAGCGCTGCCTGCATGCGCGGCGTGTCTGGTCGGTGTAGCGCGTTGGCGCTGTGGGACGGGCGCGCCTGGGGACGGGACGTCGTGGGCTGCAGCTTACCGTCGGGCCACATGCACGACGGCATGCCGCATTTGGACGGCTGGACATCAGGGGTACTACGATACTACGGTAGTATTACGGCCGAACTAGTACTATTAGCTACGCTACTACTACTAGTACTGTGCTATTGAAAGTGAGTGTCCATGACAACAAGCGTTGTCATCCAACATATGGTTCTGAATATGATCGATCAGCGGCTGTTGCAAAATGACAGGATTTACTTTTACTTTTATGGCTCCGCTATTTTCAAATAAAAGGAATACATTTTCTTACGACTTTTGCTCATATGTTTAATAGTGGTAACTTAAGGGCAAAGAAAACCTAATTTGTACTCCCTCCGCCTCATAATTTAAAAGCGTTTTTAACACTAGTGTACTGTCAAAAACATTCTTATATTATAGAATTGAAGGAGTATTTTTTAATGAGATTTTTTTTCCACATTGGTCATCCACTTGTTCTATCGCTTGCATTTCTATTTCTTCAAAGTCTTGGGTTTTCTATGCGCGGCGTGGTATGGAAACAACCGTTAAAAACGCAGTTGTCTGATGTTCATCCAAGGCTCGAAATAGATTGACTGACCATCAAAAAACACATGCAATTAACTTCGGAATAGGTGATCATTCACTCTCTTTTTTACAAAATGCAATGATACCAAACCAAATTAATCAAAGGTGGATAGTTAGTTTCCTTGTAAAGGAATCGGCCCACCAGGGTTATGTTCTAATTCTGGCACCAGTGTTCGTATTTTTTTAAATTTATTTTAACCTTTTCGACAATATTCGTTCAGTGAATGAGACGTTGCCCTCAACTACGAAGGCGTCTTTATTGACTTGGTCAATCCTAAAATATTATGCCGACTCAGCATCTCAAAGGTACAGATAGAAAAAGACATGCGTGCATCCATTGACAGGGATGTGTATATAGCTTGTACATGATCATCTACGTTTGTACTATGTTCATTTAACCAAAGGTAAGTAACAAGTGGAGGCGCATGAGACGGCGAATTAATATTGTTCTCAAGATTTAACTTGATACATCTATAATTGAAGATGCTGTTACTCCTATATAAAACCATGTGCCCTACTTGCACCCACCAGTCCAAATCATTGGGTTGACCACCTTTGGTCGTCCCCACAAAGAATCAAACCCAAAGCGACCTCTGCCCTGCATGCCTGTGATCGATCACTATGGAGAGCTCACATCGCCGCCCCATATACATGCATGATATGTGTACCCACATATATACTCCAACAAATTATTTTCTAAGATCGAATGATTGATTAACAAAAGGAGCTAGCAGCAGCACATAACGACGGATCACCTTGTTAATTAACCCTGTTAATGAGCTTGTCATGGCCAACCTCCACCCCACTTTAACAAACCCTTTTCACTTTCCCGCGCTTATATATACTCCCATGCAACACCGTCCCATGCAGCATCCATCCAACCACCATTTCAACCACCTCTGACCTCCCATCTCTCTCACCTCCACTTGTCAACGACCAACACATCGATCTCTCACACATAGTCACACACTGTCTCTAGCTATTGCTTGCTCTGTTTTGATCACAAGCTAGGAAGATGAATTTCTCGTCCTATTTCTTCTCCTCGTCCTCCTCATCCTCGTCCTCGTCGGACAAGAAGTCGTCATCGTCCAAGCGCCGGCAGCAGGCGGCGCAGCAGCAGCCGGACTCCAACCCGACGCGGTACCTCGGGGTACGCCGGCGGCCGTGGGGCCGGTACGCGGCGGAGATCCGCGACCCGGCAACTAAGGACCGCCACTGGCTCGGCACCTTTGACACGGCGGAGGAGGCCGCCGTCGCCTACGACCGCGCCGCGCGCTCCCTCCGCGGAGTCCGCGCCCGCACCAACTTCGCCTATCCCGATCTTCCCCCGGGCTCGTCCATCACCCCCTACCTCTCCCCTGACCTCACCTCCAACGACAACTCCGTGCAGCTCCTTCAGCCGTTCTACGCCGACCCTGTCGCGCCCCTCCCGACGCATCAGCCCGCGGCTGGCTGCGGCGGCCAGGATGTCGGCAGTGAGTACCTCTACGGCGGTGCCCCTGACATGTCATCGCTGATGGACGACATCGCCATGCCCGACGACCTGCCCATGATCGACGGCGGCGAAGACATGGACTTCTCCATGTATGGCATTGGCGGCAACGGCGCCAATACCGCAGGCGGCGGCGGGTGGTGCGACGCGTCCGAGCTGGGAGCATACTCCTCCACGCCGGGTGGCGGCCACGGGGTGTACTTCGAGGAAGGATACGTGCACAGCCCGCTCTTCTCGCCGATGCCGGCCGCCGATGACGCCGGTGCCGACGGGTTCCAGCTCGGGGGCTCGTCGTCTTCCTACTACTACTGATATGATGCATCACGATCACGTGCGCGTCGGTGCCGTGTCGACCGCCTCTGCGCCCGCCGTTGTGCTGCGGCGTGGTGAGTTGCTGGGTGTGCTTAGCAGTTAATTTACTTACTTTGATACGTCTCGTGGAGTCGTGGTAATAATGCGTCGTTTATCGTTTTTGCGTCCTTTTTCATATCATGGGCCTGTATCTTCTGTTTTGGAGATCCACGAGCCTTTTGTTCTGGGCTGTTTCCTTTTCCTTTTTTCTTTCATTTCGGGCCTCATTCGTATATGCAAATATGATCAGTCGGCATACACATGTGTGTTGCTGGCGCTTCAGTGTAATATTATCCATGTTATGATGATTTACCTCTTCGTTGTTTTGTACCTATTTTACCTTCTGTTTCGCTGCCAGATGTTCAGCCAATGTGCTGGTAACGCTTTATGTTCATACACTGCCAGATGTCCTTATTTTACCTTTTATTTTACTTCATACACGGCGTATAAGTCTGCCAGATGTCCATAAAAGGAACATAAAACGAACACAATGAAACTTGGCATTGTGTCTATAATGCTCTTCGATTTAACAAAACACGCAAACGATGTCCGGAAGCTTCACACTGTGTCTTCATAGGACTCGTGTACGTTATTGTAAAAATTGAGAGCATTACGTCAAACAAAATTGATGCATTCCGCGTACAAATTAAACACTCTCCAGCGGAGTATCAACGTTTCGAACGAAAATCGCTGCTTTTCACACACAAATTGATTTTTATACATCAATTTCCATAATTAATACACTGCATCAGAAAGTCTCATGCTAAAATATGAGACTATAATGGGTTTAGTAAATATGTTTTTTCAAGGATTTTTCGGACTTAAGACATGTGTGGCGGGCGGCCGATAGGACCAGCTGGTGCAAACTGTTAAAAAGTTTGAAGAAATTTTTTTGGCAGGTTGCCAAAATATTTCAGTGGCGAGCATGTTTCTCCCTGCCACTGGTTCATGACAGACCGATAGTAGGCTCTTTTTGCACGCCCACCACTGCTGATTTTATCCCATGGGTGAATTTGTAAATGTTTACGAGTGGTGGGCAGTAATTTTTGGCCGCCACTGTTGTACACATAGCCGTGGCCGGCGAACTTTTATATCCGCCACTGGAACTTTTTAAAAATATTTGTGGAGGGTATCTGACCATGATCGTCACTAAATTGAGCTCTTTTTCAGTAGCATATTACCCGGTACCGAATCAGGTTGGTTAATCAGCTCATGTTGCGGCAAGCAAGAGAGTGGACTTGAAGTAACAGGAAGAAATATTTGGTTTGTCAAGTAGCAATTGTCACTGTCTCACTTCCCACAACGTAAAACAAAAGGAGGAGGACCCTCGAAACTGATGGTATATGTAATATATGTCACTAGTAGAAAAATGACTGGCCACAATTTTAATTGATTGTTCATCATTTCCAATTAATGCTAGAATTATTATTTTCAAATAGTAGTGACGCAGCATATTGGTATGTCATCACTATGCATCTAATGATGACCTTGGATTTTTTGCATGCCATTTGTATTATTTGAATTTTTGGGCTGTACTTTGTAATGGTGTATCCTGTGAGGCCCATGCCACATGCCAGCACTAAATCCGTCGTCTTTCACTACCTCTCACCTAGTAAAAAAATCCAGGCCACCTCATCTTTTCTATCTTTTTCACCCTCTCCCTCGACTAGCCGCCGCCGCCACCTTCGAACCTCGTCGTTCGTGACCGTCGGACCACGACCAACATCGTCACACCGTCAAAGAGGGTTACCTCGGAAGTATGTTCGATCCCCTCCCCTCGCGCCCCTTATTTCCATCCCCTTGTGCCTCCCTTGTCCGCGGACGCCATCGAATTCATGGATTAGGTTCACTTGTTTAGATTTTTAGTAGCATAGAATTTGATTTAGTAGTGCAGAGTCTCATTTAATATACTTAGTAGAATCCGCTTTAGTAGTGTAGAATCCATGGCCCCGTGGATGATAGTCTTTCGTGTGGATTTTTAGTAGTGTAGAATCCGATTCAGTACTGTAGAATCCAATTTTATATTTAGTAGAATCTGATTTTATACTTTGTAGATTTTTTTTCAGCGTAGAATATGCTTTACTGTAAAATCGGATTATAGTCTTTTGTGTTGATATTCTTATTAGTGTTTTTTGTCATGGAAATTGGAATGGAAATACGTAGTGTGTTTTTTGTCATCACAATGAAACAATAAAACACTTGTTGTTCCAATGTAAATTAGCTCGTTCTATATGGTCAGTCATCCAAATAGCTTCTGGCTTGTATCCTCCACGTAGTGTTGCTAATATATTTGGCAACTGGTTACATGGAATTGATCACAGGTTTAGAATTCTTCTCAGGGTGGGAGCGTTTGCCGTTATTTGGTCGCTTTGGCTGTGTAGAAATGATAAGGTTTTTAACAATAAAAGTACTTTTCTTACGCAGGTTATCTACACATGTACATGTACGTTTCGTTTATGGTCGTCTTTACAACGGGTGGAGAATCGAGACCTATTTATGGAGGTGTCTACATGATTGGAGAACACGACGAGGGATACTTTTACCCAACATGGATGACAACATGATCTTCGGATTGACCTCCCATGGATTAGGCGTCATACAGTATTATGACTACTTGTATTTCGCCTTTTTATTTCTGAGTTTAGACTTCATTTATGGTTTTGGTTTGGCTGTGTGCATCTTAGTTATGCAAAGGCCGGGTGTAATACTTAAAACCTTTTAAGTAATAAAGCGTCCCTTATCAAAAATAATAATTCTTATTAGTGTTGAATCATCGGTTGATATGCTTAATGTTGAATTCAATTCAAATAGTGTAGAACCCGATGAATGGTTTTGTGTAGAATCTTTTCTGTTGCAATTTTTCTAGCAGTGTACAAATTGTCTTAGTGGAGCATCCATCAATTGATGTGCTATTGTGTAGAATTCGACGATAGAATTTTGTGTTGAATTGTTTCTCTAATATAGGAAAATGGCACCATCATCACGTCAACTGTGCAAGTCAAGGTGCGCCTGCAGTTTTGCAATTGGCTCGTTGTTCGACATCTATTTTCAATAAGGTCATGTGTCTTCAGTGGTAACAAACCTTCTTCTTTAACATCATACATCTTTTTTTTGCGCATTATAAAAGCATTAAGATTTCAAACAAAAAATGAATTTGATAAAATGTTCATGATTTGAAAATCTTCTCCAATTTGAAAATGACCGAATTAAAAAAAATAAGAATACAAGAATTGGCATGTTTCAAAAAATGCTCAAGAAATAAAAAATATATTTGTGAATTTTCAAAAATGTTAAAGAAAATGTTGACAAGTTGGAAAACGTTCACGAATCTAAAAAATGTTCACAAACTCAAAATAGGAAGATGAATCCTATTTTTTAAAATAAATTGAAAATTTGCAAATATTTATAAATTTATAAATTCAAAAACTCTTCTAGATAAGAAATATGTTTATGTATTTTAATTTTTTTTGTAATTGACATTACTAATTTGAAAATGTTACAAAATTTGGATACAAATTTATGAATTTGAAATAAATTTCATGGATTTAAAAATAGAAAAATTTAAATAAAAAGGGAAAATAGAAAAGAAAAAGGAAAGGAAAAAAGTACAAATAGAAAATGTATGCAAAGTGGATTAACGGGCTGGCCAATTACTGCCGACAGTGGTGCGCATTAGGTCGCTTTCCCCCGCCCCACACAGGGAATAAGAGGGGAGAACCTAATCGATACTGGTTTGAATGCACTATTGAGGTGATCATATTTGTTTGTCAACCAGTGCAATCAAGCCTCTCGAAAAAGGAAAGAAAACACAATTTTTTGCTTCCACGGAAGACACCTATTTACTCTTCGTGGATGAACAAATTTGCTTCTGCAAGAGGCATAGTTGTGCCTCTTGAAATGAAAAATTTTGGGAAAAAGTCATGCTTCCAGCTTGGTTTTTTCATGAAGAGAAGTTCGTCAAAACGTATTCACATGAAATCTAGTTTTGGAGGCCTTGACACGTCAAATCCAACAGTGAAAAAAGTTTGAATGCACAATTTAAGAAATAAAACATTTTCAATAAACGAAACTACGGAAAAAGATAACACTCTCAGGTTGCGACTTTGTCAACCCGTGAGAAAGTGTGAGTGACATTCGAAAGGGGTACACCTTAGTTAGTGATCTTGGAATAGGAGAGCGGTGATATATATAGGGAAGTTCCTATTTGTCGTATGTCGCCGAAACATACATGCGTGGGTCGAATTGAGCGAATTGTCCGGTGAATATTTCTCATTCCGGTTTTGCGAACCTTTTACAAGGTTCCAGTCCGATTTTACCGGTTATTGAAACCTTCTAGGAGGTTTCCGAACCATTTTTTTCCAATTGGATTTCTGTTTTTCTATTTCTCTATCTTTGTTTTTTATTCTTTTTTTGCATCTTTCTTTTTTGGGTGTTTTCTCTTTTCTTTCTTCATTTTTTCATCTTAAAAAAGTGATAAAAATTCAAAACCTATTCCTTTCTTTAAAAAAATCAAGAATTCCAAGTTGTGTTAGTGTCTTAAAAACTGTTTGGATACTGAAAATAATTCCCTTTTTTCAGAAAAATTTCAAATCTTCATTATTATTCAAATGTAAAAATGGTTTTTCAAATATATTTTTCATCCTTTTAAAAACAACCATGATTTCAAAGTTTGATCACTTTTTTGAGAAAATGATCGAATTTCCAGAAAATAGTAAAATATCATGATTTTCAAAAAAGATCGAAATTATAATTTTTGTTTGTTGAATTGTAAAGCTGCTTTGGAACTTTAAAATTTGTTCACATTGTTGAAATAAATATTCATGTTCACTGAAATGTATCCAAATTATTAAAAATTCCATACACTACAGTAATAAAAATGCTATTGTGAGTTTTTAAATATCATGTTGTCTTGTATCACCAGCAGTGGTAAATTCTAGTAGCTAGCAGTAGCAGCTCACGTAGATGAATGTGATTCACGAGTTCGATCCATCACAACTGCAGATCCTTTTGCCATTTTTGGTGTTATATATTGGTCCGGCACAGTACTATTTGCCATAGTGAGCAGCCTGTAGGAGCCCCCGTGATATGGATCGCCCATTGCAATCCTTCTACATAATCACTAATTAAGAGGTACTTTTTGTAAAGGTTACTCTCACCTTTTCATAGACTGACAAGTGAAGCATTGTATCAAGTCATTTGTCCTAATATTAGAGTTTCACCTTTTCTTTGTAGATTCGTTTATTCAAAATGTGTTATCTCTTGAACCGTACGTCCAGGTCCCGAACTGTATTAACTGTTGGATTTTGTCACATCGAGATCTTTAAAACTAGATCTCATGTTAATAGGTTTTGACAAACTTTTTCTCTTGAAAAATGCAAGAAAAAACAATGGGCCAAAAATGGAAGAAAACACAATGAGCCAAAAATCTAGTGGGCCCCAAGATTTGTTGCCAGCTCGAGCTCCTAGATGACTCCGAGACAGTCAAATGAGATTTGCAAGTTCTCAAGGCCCAAGTCTTAACTCAGGCCAATCGCCTCACGACACGTGAGTGCTTGAAGAGTTTAAGGGTCACCATTCCTTCAAAAACCATACCAGACACACCTATGAACCTCCCCTGCTCATTATGACATCCACCTCAACCAAGCCCTTATTAGTCGAGTTTGCCACCGCCGCATCAACATTTAACTTCATTTATATAGGGGTCACTGGGATCCATCGTGATGCATGTTGTGGAATCGATCTTGGTTGTTGCACTGGACTAAGAGATATGATATCCTCCATCTACCTATGTCACAACCCAAAATTTTCTTAAACTTTGGTTGTGAAAATAGAAGCATATGCATCCATGATTTATTTGCATATTTGAATAACTGAGGCTAACAAGACCAACATTGAATTTAAATCCATTTGAATTCAAATGAAAGTCCAAGGGGACTTTATGTTGTTTTCAAAATTTGCATAAAGGACAAGAGAGGAATCCCCTAAGATAATACTTGCAACAAATATTTTGAGTGGACGACGAGTTAAAGATAGTTTAAATTGGACAATTAAATTATAAGTCAATTTCTCGAACTAATAAACAAAATAGAAAATAGGAACATAAATTTGGAACAATTCAAATAGGCCCACTAGGTATTGTCACTAGTTTTAATATGCAAACATATTTGGATAAATGCTCAACCAGTCAAAAATATTCCCATGTTATTAAGAAAAAATATCTCTTTTGAAGAAAACTGGAATTCATTTTTGAAAATCAGAAACAGAGAGCAGAAAAGAAAAACAGAAAATAAAATGAAAAGAAGAAAAGGAAAAAAGGGCCAGTGAGCCAGCAAGCTAACCGGGCTGGCCCAGCTAGCCAACTAGCGAGCCAGCCCACGCCACGCTCTCCCTCTCTCTCCTCTCACTCACAAGCGGGCCCCGCCCATCAGCTTCTTCACTCACCTCCCAAAACCATCGCGAGCTCCACTCGTGCACAACCCTAGCATGGCCGCGCCCACGAAATCCATTCCTCGTACTCTTCGTGCACGCCCGCACCATGTGAGCCACCCGTTAAATAACTTGCCCCCCCGTCTCTCAAACCCCCTACTCGATTTCAAGGAACACCACCGGCCTGGCTGCACCACCTCCACCCTCTCCGCCTCAACCAAGAGATCGTCAGCTTGACTCTGGCGAGCCTCGACCCCTTGATACGTCTCCAGTGTATCGATAATTTATGAAGAATTCATGCCATATTTGTTGGAAATATGCCCTAGAGGCAATAAATAAAGTGTTTATTATTATATTTCCTTGTTCATGATAATGGTTTATTATCCATGCTATAATTGTATTAATTGGAAACACATTACATGTGTGGGTAAATAGACAACACTTTGTCCCTAGTATGCCTCTAGTGAACTAGCTCGTTCATCAAAGATGGTCAAGGTTTCCTGGCCATTGACATGTGATGTCATTTGATAAAGGGATCACATCATTAGGAGAATGATGTGATGGACAAGACCCAAACTACAAATGTAGCATATGATCGTGTCAGCTTATTGCTACTGTTTTCTGCATGTCAAGTATGTGTTCCTATGACCATGAGATCATGCAACTCACGAACATCGGAGGAGTGCCTTGTGTGTATCAAACGTCGCAACGTAACTGGGTGACTATAAAGGTGCTCTACAGGTATCTCCGAGGGTGTCTGTTGAGTTGGCATGGATCAAGACTGGGATTTGTTACTCCGTGTGAATGGAGAGGTATCTCAGGGCCCACTCGGTAATACAACATCACAATAAGCCTTGCAAGCAATGTGACTAAGTGTTAGTTGCGGGATCTTGTATTACGGAACGATTAAAGAGACTTGCCGATAACGAGGTTGAACTAGGTATGGAGATACCGACGATCGAATCTCGGGCAAGTAACATACCGAAGAACAAAGGGAACATCATATGGGATTAACTGAATCCTTGACATAGAGGTTCGACCGATAAAGATCTTCGTAGAATATGTAGGAACCAATATGGTCATCCAGATCACACTATTGGTTATTGACCATAGAAGTGTCTCGGTCATGTCTACATAGTTCTCGAACCCGCAGGGTTTGCACACTTAAGGTTTGGTGACGTTTCGGTAGTATAGAGTTATGTATGGTGGTGACCGAAGGTTGTTCAGAGTCCTAGATGAGATCCAGGACATCACTAGGAGCTCCAGAATGGTCCGGAGGTAAATATTGATATATAGGAAGTCCTATTTTGGTCGCCGGAAAAGTTTCGGACTCATCGGTAGTGTACCGAGAGTGCCGGTAGTGTACCGGGAGACCATCGGGAGGGGTATTTCGATCCAAGAGGCTACATGGGCTGGGGTAGGATGAATACCAGCCCCTAGTGGGCTGGTGGAAGTCCCACACAGGGCCCATGCAGTTGGGAAGAAAAGCCCAAAAGGAAAAAGGTGGAAAAAGGCAAAAAAGGCTAAATTAGGAAGGAGTCCTAATCCTACTAGGAGTGGAGGAGGAGGATTCCTCCCTCCTGGTTCGGCCGAACCTCCTTGGCTTGGAAGCCAAGGCTGCCTCCTCTCCTCCTATCCTCCTATATATACTAGAGGGTTTTATGGTTTTTGCACAAGATTTTCAGCCACGTGCAACCCTACCCTCTAGTCCTTAGTTTCTCCTCTAGATCGTATTTCTGCAGTGCTTAGGCGAAGCCCTGCCGGAATAGCTCCACCGCCATCGTCGAAGCACCGTCATGCTACTGGAGAACTGTTCTTCCTCTCCGCTCCTTCTTGCTGGATCAAGACGGCGGAGATCGTCATCAAGATGTACGTGTGGTGAACGCGAAGGTGCCGTCCGTTCGGCGCTAGATCGGAAGGATCGTGATCAAGTTCGTGGAACGAATCGTGATCAAGTTCGCGGGACGGATCGTGATTGGATCGCGGGACGCATGGCGATTTGGATCGCGAAGATGTTTGACTATACCAACCGCGTTTCTTAACGCTTCCCGCTTAGCGATCTACAAGAGTACGTAGATCCACTCTCCCTCTCGTAGATGCTCATCACCATGGATAGATCTGCCTGTGCGTAGGAATTTTTTTGTTTCCCATGCAACGTTCCCCAACAGTGGTATCAGAGCTAGGTCTATGTGTATATGAGATCTCGAATAGAACACAAAAGGTTTGTGGGCGTTGATGCTTAGATTGCTTCCTCCCTTGGTCGGATTTTGGTTCAGTGGTATTGTGAGATGAAGCGGCCCAAACCAACATTATTCGTACGCTTACGAGAGACCGGTTCCCTCGAACGCAACTTGTTGCATAGATGGCTTGTGGGTGCTAGTTTCTCTCATTTTAGTTGGATCGGATTTGACAAAGGCGGTCCTTGAGAAGGTTGAAAAGCAACTAGTGTATCACCGTTGTGGTTTTTGCGTAGATGAGAATTGTTCTTGCTAGATAACCGTAGCAGCCACGTAAAACATGCAACAACAATTAGAGGACGTCTAACTTGTTTTTGCAGGGTATGTTGTGATGTGATATGGCCAATTACATGATGTGATATTTGTGATATATGAGATGATCATGTGATGTATAGATTATCACGACTTGCATGTCGATGAGTACGGCAACCAACAGGAGCCATAGGTTGTCTTTAATTATTATATGACCTGCGTGTCAATCATTAAGCGCTATGTAATGCTTTACTTTATCGCTAAACGGTAGCAATAGTAGTAGAAGCATGTTGGGCGCAACAACCCTGATGGCGACACGTTGATGGAGATCAAGATGATGAAGATCATGGTGTCATGCCGGTGACGATGGAGATCATGCCCGTGCTTTCTAGATGGAGATCAAAAGCACAAGTTCATGGCCATATCATGTCACCTATTTATTGCATGTGATGTTAATCCTTTTATGCACCTTGTTTTGCTTAGGACGACGGTAGCATTATAAAGTGATCCCACACTTAAATTTCAAGATGAATTGTGTTCTCCCCGAGTGTGCACCGTTGCGAAAGTTCGTCGTGTCGAGACACCACGTGATGATCGGGTGTGATAGACTCTACGTTCACATACAATGGGTGCAAGCCAGTGTTGCACACGTAGAACACTCGGGTTAAACTTGACGACCCTAGCATGTACAGACATGGCCTCGGAACACAAGATACCGAAAGGTCGAACATGATTCATATAGTAGATATGATCAACATGAGATGTTCACCATTGAAGCCACCTCAACTCACGTGATGATCGGACTTAAGTTGGTGAATTTGGATCATGTGATACTCAGATGACCTGAGGGATGTCGATTTGAGTGGGAGCTTTAGTAATTTGATTAACTAAACCCATTATCTTGAACAATAGTCTAAGTAAACTTTGCACATTTATGTTGTAGATCAATGACTCGCGCAGTAGCACCCCTGGATTTTAATGCGTTCCTTGAGAAAGCTAAGTTGAAAGATGATGGAAGTAACTTTGTTGAATGGGCCCGTAATCTGAGGATTATCCTCACGGCTTCCCAGAAATCATATGTCCTTGATGCACCGCTTGGCGACCAACCAGAAGACATGACCTCCGAAGACGTTAAGAACGCTTGGGAGGCACGTACCAAAGGTTACTCAATAGTTCAGTGTGCAATATTGTATGGCTTAGAACCGGGACTTCAAAGACGTTTGGAACGTCATGGAGCATATGAGATGTTCCAGGAGTTGAAGTTTATCTTTTAGAAGAATGCCCGAATCGAGAGATATGAAACCTCTGATAAGTTCTATGCTTGCAAGATGGAGGAGAACGGGTCTATCAGTGAACATATACTCAGAATGTCCAGGTATTCAACTCGTCTAGCGGAGTTGGGAATTGCCCTTCCGCCAGAGGCGATCACTGACAGAGTTCTTCAATCACTGCCACCTAGTTACAAGAGCTTTGTGATGAACTATAACATGCACGGGATGAACAAGTCAGTCGCCGAGCTGTTTGCGATGCTAAAAGTCGCTGAGTCTAAAATCCAGAAAGAACATCAAGTGTTGATGGTCAATAAAACCACTAGTTTCAAGAAAAATGGCAAGGTCAAGGGCAAGGGAAAGAAGGGTAAAACCAAGAAGGATGGCAAAGCAGTTGCTACTCCTGTAAAGAAGCCCAAGCATGGACCCAAGCCAGAAACTGAGTGCTTTCATTGCAAGGGAACTGGTCACTGGAAGCGGAACTGCCACAAGTACCTGGCTGACAAGAAGGCGGCTAAAGATAAACAAGGTATATATGATATACATGTTATTGATGTGTACCTTACTAGCTCTCGTAGTAGTGCCAGGGTATTTGATACCGGTTCGGTTGCTCACATTTGCAACTCAAAGCAGGAACTACGGAATAAACGAAGGCTGGCAAAGGACGAAGTGACGATGCGCGTGGGAAATGGTTCCAAGGTTGATGTGATCAGCGTCGGCATGCTCTCTCTTCGATTACCATCGGGATTAGTGATGAACCTGAATAATTGTTATTTAGTGTCTGCGTTAAGCATGAACATTATATCTGGATCTTGTTTATTGCGAGACGGTTACTCATTTAAATCAGAGCATAAAGGTTGTTCTATTTATATGAGTAATATCTTTTATGGTCATGCACCCAATGTTAGGGGTTTATTCATATTGAATCTTGATAGTGATGACACACATGTTCATAACATTGATGCCAAAAGATGTAGAGTTGATAATGATAGTACCACTTTCTCATGGCACTGCCGTTTAGGTCATATTGGTGTAAAACGCATGAGGAAGCTCCATGCTGATGGACTTTTGGAGTCACTTGATTTTGAATCACTTGACACATGTGAACCATGCCTCATGGGCAAGATGACTAAAACGCCGTTCTCTAGAACAATGGAACGAGCGAGTGACTTATTGGAAATCATACATATTGATGTGTGCGGTCCAATGAATGTTACAGCGTGTGGTGGATATCGTTATTTTCTCACCTTCACTGATGACTTATGTATATATGGGTATATTTACTTGATGAAACACAAGTCTAAAACGTTTGAAAAATTCAAGCAATTTCAGAGTGAAGTTGAGAATCATCGTAACAAGAAGATTAAATTCCTACGATCTGATCGAGGAGGTGAATATCTGAGTTATGAGTTTGGCAGTCACTTAAGACAATGTGGAATTGTTTCACAGTTGACACCACCCGGAACACCACAACGTAATGGTGTGTCCGAACGTCGTAATCGAACCTTATTAGATATGGTGCATTCTGTGATGTCTTTTGCCGATTTGCCACTATCGTTTTGGGGTTATGCATTAGAGACAACTGCATTCACTTTAATTAGGGCACCATCGAAATCCGTTGAGATGACGCCATATGAACTGTGGTTTGGCAAGAGGCCAAAGTTGTCGTTTCTTAAAGTTTGGGGATGTGATGCTTATGTCAAAAAGCTTTAGCCTGAAAAGCTGGAACCCAAAGCGGAAAAATGCGTCTTCATAGGATACCCGAAAGAGACAGTCGGGTATACCTTCTATCTTAGATCCAAAGGCAAAGTGTTTGTCGCTAAGAACGGAACATTTCTTGAGAAAGAGTTTCTCTCGAAAGAATTGAGTGGGAGGAAAATAGAGCTTGATGAGGTTATTGAACCTTTACTTCAACCAGAAAGTAGCGCAGTGCAGAAAGATGTTTCTGCGGAACCTACGATGGTAGAAGAGGAAGTTAATGATGATGATCATGAAGCTTCAGATCAAGCTACTATTGAACCTCGTAGATCGACAAGGCCGCGTACTACTCCTGAGTGGTACGACAACCCTGTCTTGGAGGTCATGTTGTTGGACAACAATGAACCTACGAGCTATGGAGGAGCAGTGATGGGCCCGGATTCCAAGAAATGGTTAGAGGCCATGAAATCTGAGATGGGATCCATGTATGAAAACAAAGTATGGACTTTGGAAGTATTACCCGAAGGACGAAAGGCCATTCAGAACAAATGGATCTTTAAGAAGAAGACAGACGCGGACGGTAATGTCACCGTCTATAAAGCTCGACTTGTGGCAAAGGGTTTTTCACAAGTTCAAGGAGTTGACTACAATGAGACCTTCTCACCGTAGCGATGCTTAAGTCTGTCAGAATCATGTTGGCAATAGCTGCTTATTTCGACTATGAAATTTGGCAGATGGATGTCAAAACAGCGTTCCTCAACGGTTTCCTTGAGGAAGAGTTGTATATGATGCAACCAGAAGGTTTTGTCAATCCAGAGAATGCTGACAAAGTTTGCAAACTCCAGCGATCCATTTATGGGCTGGTGCAAGAATCTCGGAGTTGGAATAAGCGTTTTGATGAGGTGATCAAAGCGTTTGAGTTTATACAAGTTTATGGAGAAGCTTGTATTTACAAGAAAGTGAGCGGGAGCTCTATAGCGTTTCTAATATTATATGTGGATGACATATTGCTGATTGGAAACAATATATAAATGTTGGAAAGCGTGAAGGAATATTTGAACAAGAGTTTTTCAATGAAGGACCTAGGAGAAGCTGCTTTCATATTAGGCATTAAGATCTATAGAGATAGATCAAGACGCTTAATAGCACTTTCACAGAGCACATACCTTGATAAAGTTTTGAAGAAGTTCAAAATTCATTAGTCCAAGAAGGAGTTCTTGCTATGTTACAAGGTGTGAAGCTGAGTAAGACTCAGTGCCCAGTGACTGCAGAAGATAGAGAAAAGATTAGTGTCATCCCCTATGCTTTAGCCATAGGCTCTATCATGTATGCAATGCTGTGCACAAGACCGGATGTCAGCCTTGCCATAAGTATGGCCGGAAGGTTTCAAAGTGATCCTGGAATGGAACACTGGGCAGCGGTCAAGAATATCCTTAAGTACTTGAAAAGGACTAAGGAAATGTTTCTCGTTTATGGAGGTGATGAAGAGCTCGTCATAAAGGGTTACATCGATGCAAGCTTTGGCACTGATCCGGATGACTCTAAGTCACAAACCGGATACATATTTATTCTCAGCGGGGGAGCGGTAAGCTGGTGCAGTTCCAAGCAAAGCGTGGTAGCCGATTCTACATGTGAAGCAGAGTACATCGCAGCCTCGGAGGCGGCGAAGGAAGGTGTCTGGATGAAGCAGTTCATGACAGATCTTGGAGTAGTGCCCAGTGCACCGAATCCAATGAACCTATTATGTGACAACACTGGTGCCATTGCTCTGGCCAAGGAACCAAGGTTTCACAAGAGGACCAGACACATAAAGCGACGCTTCAACTCCATCCGCGATTACATCGAGGAGAAGGACATAAATATTTGCAAAGTGCACACGGATCTGAATGTTGCAGACCCGTTGACTAAACCTCTTCCAAGGGCTAAACATGATCAACACCAGAACTGCATGGGTGTTCGATTCCTTACAATGTAAATCACATAGTGATGTGAGCTGGATTATTGACTCTAGTGCAAGTGGGAGACTATTGGAAATATGCCCTAGAGGCAATAAATAAAGTGTTTATTATTATATTTCCTTGTTCATGATAATGGTTTATAATCCATGCTATAATTGTATTAATTAGAAACACATTACATGTGTGGGTAAATAGACAACACTTTGTCCCTAGTATGCCTCTAGTGAACTAGCTCGTTCATCAAAGATGGTCAAGGTTTCCTTTCCATTGACATGTGATGTCATTTGATAACGGGATCGCATCATTAGGAGAATGATGTGATGGACAAGACACAAACTACAAATGTAGCATATGATCGTGTCAGTTTATTGCTACTGTTTTCTGCATGTCAAGTATGTGTTCCTATGACCATGAGATCATGCAACTCACGAACATCGGAGGAGTGCCTTGTGTGTATCAAACGTCGCAACGTAACTGGGTGACTATAAAGGTGCTCTACAGGTATCTCCGAGGGTGTCTGTTGAGTTGGCATGGATCAAGACTGGGATTTGTTACTCCGTGTGAACGGAGAGGTATCTCAGGGCCCACTCGGTAATGCAACATCACAATAAGCCTTGCAAGCAATGTGACTAAGTGTTAGTTGCGGGATCTTGTATTACGGAACGAGTAAAGAGACTTTCCGATAACGAGGTTGAACTAGGTATGGAGATACCGATGATCGAATCTCGGGCAAGTAACATACCGAAGAACAAAGGGAACATCACACGGGATTAACTGAATCCTTGACATAGAGGTTCGACCGATAAAGATCTTCATAGAATATGTAGGAACCAATATGGGCATCTAGGTCCCGCTATTGGTTATTGACCGTAGAAGTGTCTCGGTCATGTCTACATAGTTCTCGAACCCGTAGGGTCTGCACACTTAAGGTTTGGTGACGTTTCGGTAGTATAGAGTTATGTATGGTGGTGACCGAAGGTTGTTCGGAGTCCCGGATGATATCTAGGACATCACTAGGAGCTCCGGAATGGTCCGGAGGTAAAGATTTATATATAGTAAGTCCTATTTTGGTCGCCGAAAAAGTTTTGGGCTCATCGGTAGTGTACCGGGAGTGCCAGTAGTGTACCGGGAGACCATCGGGAGGGGTATTTCAACCCAAGAGGCTACATGGGATGTGGGAGGATGAATACCAGCCCCTATTGGGCTGGTGGAAGTCCCACACAAGGCCCATGTAGTTGGGAAGAAAAGCCCAAAAGGAAAAAGGTGGAAAAAGGCAAAAAAAGGCTAAATTAGGAAGGAGTCCTAATCCTACTAGGAGTGGAGGAGGAGGATTCCTCCCTCCTGGTTCGTCCGAACCTCCTTGGATTGGAAGACAAGGCTGCCTCCTCTCCTCCTCTCCTCGTATATATACTAGAGGGGTTTAGGGTTTTTGCACAAGATTTTCAGCCACGTGCAACCCTACCCTCTAGTCCATTTCTGAAGTGCTTAGGCGAAACCCTACCGAAATAGCTCCAGCGCCATCGCCGGAGCGCTGTCATGCTGCCGGAGAACTCTTCTTCCTCTCTGCTCCTTCTTGCTGAATCAACGGTGGAGATCGTCATCAAGCTGTACGTGTGCTGAACGCGGAGGTGCCGTCCGTTCGGCGCTAGATCCGAAGGATCGTGATCAAGTTCGTGGAACGGATCATGATCAAGTTCGCGGGACGGATCATGATTGGATCGCAGGACAGATCGTGATTGGATCGCGGGATGCACGGCGATTTGGATCGCGAAGACGTTCGACCACACGAACCGCATTTCTTAACGCTTCCCGCTTAGCGATCTACAAGGGTACGTAGATCCACTCTCCCTCTCGTAGATGCTCATCACCATGGATAGTTCTGCGTGTGCGTAGGAATTTTTTTGTTTCCCATGCAACATTCCCCAACAATATTTGCATATGTTTACAATACTTTTATATGGTTTTGAAGTACTTTACATGATTTATTTAGAACTAACCCGGCATGTTGCTGTTTTCAGTAGAATTACCGTGGTGTTGTTTTTATGCAGAAAATAAAAGTTGTGAGAATCGCCCGAAACTTTTTTTATGATTTTTTTGGAGGAAATAAGAAATACCGGAGCAAAGAACCACCAGAGGGGGCCACTTGTGGGCCACAAGCCAACGGAGTGTGCCCACCCCCTAGGCGCACGCTGATGGCTTGTGGAGCCCATGTGTCTCCATTTAGTGTGATTCCTGCCAAAAAATCATATATATATGCAAAAAACCTCAGATATAAACAAAGAACTTTTGCTCCTTCACCGCAACTCTCTATATCGATGAAAAACCCATCTTGAGCCTTTCCAATACCCTATCGGAGGGGGAAACCATCTCCGGTGGCCATCTTCATCATCACGACAGAGGCCATGAGGAGCAGGGAGTAGTTCACCCTCGGGCCTGAGGGTATGTTCCAGTAGCTATGTGTTTAATCTCTCTCTCTCGTGTTCTTGAGATTGCATGATCTTGATGTATCGTAGGCTTTATATAATATAGTTGGATCATATGGTGTTCTTCCGTTGCTATCTTGTTGTGATGAATTGAACCTTTTCCTTTGAGGTTTTGTTATGTCGGATTGCATATTGGATTTGAGATCAGTTGATGTATGTCATGTGGATACACTTGGTGACAATGGGTATTGTATTGATTGACTTGATATATGTTATGGCATCAACTTGTGGATTCCGGTGACCTTGGGGATCTATGCATAGGGGTTGATTGCACATTTTCATACTACTTTCTCTGATAGAAATCTTGGAGTGCTCCTTGAAGTTCTTTGTGTTGGATTCAATATAATGGATGTGAAATTGTTTGATGCATGTGATATGTCTCCAACGTATCTATAATTTTTGATTGTTCCATGCTGTTATATTATCAATCTTTGATGTTTTATAGTCATTTTATAGCAAATTTATATCATTTTTTGGGACTAACCTATTGACATAGTGCCAAGTGCCAGTTGTTGTTTTTGCTTGTTTTTTATTTCATAGAAAATCAGTGCCAAACAAATCCCAAACACCGTGAATCTTTTTGGAGATTTTTTTGGGCCAGAAGACATCCAGTGGGCCAAAGAAGTGCCAAAGAGGAGGGCCCAGGCCAGCACAAGACACCAGGGCGCGCTAGAGGCCCCACGTGCGCCCTGGTGGGTTGTGCCCACCTCAAGGAACCTCTCCATCGCCTATCAGCTCTATAAATACCAAAATATTCAAAAAACCCTAGGGGAGTCAACGAAACACAATTCCAGCCGCCGCAAGTTCCAGAACCGCAAGATCAATCTAACACCATCACACAGGGGTGCATCGTCTTCATGGGTGCCTCTCCGATGATGCATGAGTAGTCCACCATAGACCTACGGGCCCGTAGGCAGTAGCTAGGTGGCTTCCTCTCTCTCTTTTAATTCTCAATACAATGGTCTCTTAGAGATCTATTTGATGTAATGGCTTTTTGCAATGTGTTTGTTGGGATCTGATGAATTTTGAGGTCATGATCCGTTTCTATCCATGAATATCATTTGAGTCTTCTATGAACTCTTATTTGCATGATTACTTATAGCCTCGTATTTCCTATTCAAATATTTTGTTTAGTTAGGCCAACTAGATCGATTTTTCTTGCCATGGGAAGAGGTGTTTTGTGATGGGTTCGATCTTGCGATGTCCTTTTCCAGTGACAGCAGGGGCAACAAGGCACACATGTATCCTTGCCATTAAGGATAACAAGATGGGGTCTATTCCTACATGAATAGATCTTGTCTACATCATGTCACCATTATTATTGCAATACTTCATTTTTCCATGTACTTAATACACTAGATGCATGCTAGATAGCGGTCGATGTGTGGAGTAATAGTAGTAGATGCAAAATCGTTTCGGTCTACTTATCTTGGATGTGATGCCTATATAATGATCATTGCCTTGGATATCATCATGATTATTTGATCTTCTATCAATTTCCCAACAATAATTTGTTCACCCACCGTGTGCTATACTCATGAGAGAAGCCACTACTGAAACCTACGGCCCCCACGTCTACTTTTCCAACATATTGCTTTCTGATCTATCTTTTTGCCTCTTTTGTTTTCACATCTATTAATCCAAAAAACCCAAAATACCTTGCTGCACTTTTTTTTACTTTTTTTATTTTGTGTTCTTGTGAGATCTGTTTGCCCAACCTATTACAATCTAATCTATCTTTTTATCATTGAGAGCTTGACAACCTCTCTTACACGCCGGGTTGCAAGTATTTGTTCTTTGTGTGCAAGTGTCGTTTACATAGTTGCTTGATCTTTCTCCATGGATTGATACTTTTGTTTCTTAACTGAGGGAAATACTTACCGTAGCTGTGTTGCATCACCCCTTCCTCTTTGGGGAAATACCGACGCAGTCTTAAGCCACGTCAAAGGAATTTCTGGCACCGTTGTCGGGGAGGAAGCAATCTCTTCAGTGTGCCAATCTCTAGCACCGGGGAGACATCATCAACATGTATCAGGTTCCTAATCACAAATCTCATCTCCCTGTAATTTACATTATTTGCCATTTGCCTCTCGTTTTCCTCTCCCCCACTTCACAAATTTGCCGTTTTATTCGCCTTCTTTTTTGTTTGCCTTTTTCTCGTCAGATCTCTTGTTTGCTTGCACTCTTGTTTGCATAGTCACGATGACTCAAGAAAATACAAAATTGTGTGATTTTTCCAATACCAATAATAATGATTTTATTAGCACTCCGATTGCTCCTCCCGCCACTAGTGCGGAGTCTTGTGATATTAATGCCGCTTTGTTGAATCTTGTCACTAAAGATCAATTTTCCGGTACTCCTAATGAGGATGTCGCATCCCATATAAACACATTTGTTGAATTGTGTGATATATAAATGAAAAAAGATGTGGACAATGATATTGTGAAGTTGAAATGATTCCCTTTCTCCTTGTGAGATCATGCAAAAATTTGGTTTTCTTCTTTGCCTCGCAATAGTATCAATTCTTGGGATAAGTACAAGGACACATTTATTACTAAGTATTTTCCGCCCGCGAAAATTATTTCCCTTCGAACTCAAATCATGAATTTTAAGCAAACTGAGCATGAACATGTTGCACAATCTTGGGAAAGAATGAAATTGATGCTAAGAAAATTGTCCCACTCATGGTATAAATCTTTGGGTGATCATACAAAATTTATACACAGGGTTGAATTTTGTCTCTAGAAATCTTTTAGATTCTGCCGTGGGTGGTACTTTTGTGGAAATTACTTTGTCTGACGCTACTAAAGTGCTAGATAATATTATGTCAAATTATTCAAAATAGCATACTGAAAGAGCACCTACTAGTAAAAAAGTTAATCCAGTTGAAGAAATTAATACTTTGAAGAGCACCTACTAGAGTAATTTTAAAGAATTTATCAATGCTCAATAAGCTGTTAATACTAGATAGAAGAAAAGTTGAATAAGATTGATGATATGTCTAGAAGCATTGATAGAATTTCCCATGAAGTAGAAAATCTCAAGTTGAATGCTTTTCCACCAAATTTTAATGAATCAATTAAAGCTTTATATGTTTATATTGATGAAAGTAAGAAAATAACCACTATACTTAGAGCTAAAAGAGATTTTTAAAGCGTTTTCTAGCCATTATATTCATAAAAATGATGAAGGTCTTAAAATTATCGGTGTTTGTTCTGTTGATTCCTTGGTTAGTAATGTTAAAATTGATGATAAAAGGACTGAGGAAGAGTCAACTTTATCTAGACGGTGTCCCAATGATTTGGAGGGTGAAAATCTTGATGAAAAAATTGATGAAAGTGGGTTGGAGAGGTCAAAACTTTAACTAGTGACGTGCCCACTATTTTGGATTACAAAGACTTTAATTATGACAGTTGCTCCTTGGTTGAATGTATTTCTTTGCTGCAATCCATGATAAATTCACCCCATGCTTATGAACAAAATAAAGCTTTTACTAAACATATTATTGATGCCAGAATGAAATCCTTAGAAGAAAAGTTGGAACTAGAGATTTGAATTCCTAGAAAATTGTATGATGGGTGGGAACCTACCATTAAACTCAACATTAAAAATTATGAGTGCTTTGCTTTGTGTGATTTGGGTGCTAGTGTTTCCACAATTCCAAAATCTCTATGTGATGTGCTTGATCTTACCAATATTGAAGAATGTTCTCTCGATTTGCACTTGGCGGATTTTACTATAAAATGCCTTTGGGAAGACTTAGTGATGTTCTTATTCTTTCAAATAGGAATTATGTGCCCATTTATTTTACTGTTCTTAATATTTATTGTAATCCTTCTTGTCCCATCATACTTGGTCGACCGTTTTTACACACTATAGGCGCCGTGATTGATATGAAAGAAGGCAATATTAAATTTCAATTTCCACTTAGAAAGGGTATGGAACACTTCCCTAGAACAAGAATTAAGCCACCATATGAATCAATCATGATGGCCTTCTATGGAGTAAGAACTAAAGATTACAATACTTGAATCTTTGTGTTAAACCTAGCTAGGGGCCTAAAACGATATCGCTTGTTGGGAGGCAACCCAATGAATAAAATTTGTTTTACCATTTACTTTCTTTTTTTGAGTGTTTACACCATTATTCCCCTGTGTGATTGTTTTTTATGTTTTATTTAGTGTTTGTGCCAAGTAGAACCTTTAGGATGATTCATAAGATGAGTAGAAACAATGCTGGATCGAAAACAAAAACTTTGACTCTAGTGCACGGATGTTCATTTTTACTGGAGCATGATAATGAGCTGAATTTTTAACACAGTATTTATATACAAATTATTTATGTTTTCCTAATTTTCAGCATTTTTAGAGTTACATATGTATGGGTAGAGTACAGATTACTATAGACGGTTCTGTTTGAGACATATTTTGTTTTCGTTGCATTGTGTGCTTGTTTTGATGAATCTATGGCTTGTTTTGGAGGGTATAAGTCATGGTAAAGTTAGAATAGAGTAGATATAATGCAATAATAAAATATGAATGGGTTTTCAATAGTACTTAGAGTGGTGATTTTCTTTATTATACTAACAGATCTCACGAAGATTTTGTTAAGTTTTGTGTGATTGAAGCTTTCAAGTTTTGGGTGAGATCACGGTGGATGAAGGAATAAGGAGTAAGAAGAGACTAAGCTTGGGGATTCCCATGGAACCCCAAGATAATTCCAAAGATGAACAAGCAACTAATCTTGGGTATGCCCCAAATGGCATCCCCTCTTTCTTCTAACAACCATTGGTATTTTACTTGGAGCTATATTTTTATTCGTCATGTATCATGAGTTTTGCTTGGAGCATATTGTATTATATGAGTATTTTCTTGATCTTCTTTTTATCGTTGATGGACACACCTATTTGAGAGATCCAAAATTATGATATGATTTGTTATAATTGCTCTATATGCTTCACTTAAACCTTTTTGAGCTATGAAATTGCTCTGTATGCTTCAATTATATCTTTTTATGCATGACATGCTTTACATGTTTGAATAAATGTTGTCATGCCTCACTTAGATTAATTTGAGTCCTCTCATGCTTCACTTATACTATTTTGAGAGATGAAACTTTTATGCTCATGATGTGCACTTAAATCTATGTGAATTTGTCAAAAGCAATGGCAATATATGAAACTAGTCCCAAAGTGATAGATATTCAAGAGGGATATAATAAAAACTTTCATGAAGATCATTGGACAAATTAAACTTGATTATTTGTAATATTTTTGAGACATGATGATAGTAATATGTGATTTATGTTAGTGAGTAATTATGCTTATTAAGAATATTGATGTTAAGGTTTGTGATTCCATATGCAAGCACGAAACGCAATAGTTGTGCAATAAAATTACATCCTACTTATGGTGCATTATTTGGTGCTAGTTATGCTAAATGCTCGCTTATGTGATTTTTGGTTTCTTGGTTGGTTGCTTCTCAATCTATTTGCTATCCTTCACTCGTACTAAGTAGAAATACTACTTGTGCATCCAAAATCCTTAGACCCGGTTTTGCCATATGAGTCCACCATACTTACCTATATGCGATATTTCCATGCCATTCCAAGCAAATTTTTATGTGCCATCTCTAATTTTCAAAATGAATTTTCCTTTTTGTGTGCTCATACTGCTCCTGAAGCGGAAGGGGGTGACCAGCATTTTTCCATGCTAGATGTGTTATTCTCAAGATGAGTGTTTATTCACTTGTCATTGCATGAGAGTATGTCGGTAATAGGGATGGCCAGTCCCGAAATGAAGAAAAAAAGGAAATTCACTTTATGTTGTCAAATATTAAATTCCTTGGAAAGTGTTGGTATGGAAGGCAACCGTCGATTCGGCTAGCCATGGAAAGTGAAAGAATGGTGGAAAAAGGAATAACTTTATTTTCTATTTGGGAACCACTTATGATGTATCTAGCATGGAAAGGTATTGAAATCTCTTGGTCATTTCCATTGATAGGAAAGCCATGCCACCCAAAATATTTTTCTCTATCAATTTAAACCTTGAGCTCTGGCACCTCTACAAATCCCTACTTCCCTTTGCGAAGGGCCGATCTATTTACTTTATGCAATTTTTTATTTTTACTTGAGTCTCCATCTTCTCTTATAAAGCACCAACTAGGGGGCACTATGATCGTACTTGAGCATTCGGTGTAGCTAATATTTGAGTGTGTTTCATGAATGAATCAATGATTGAGCATGAGGGGATAGGGATAGCATTATTTAGTGTTGATATTTTGAAAGACATGGTTGCTTGTTGATATGCTTGAGTATTAAAGTCTCTATGTCAAAACTAGACTATTGCTTTGAACCATCTAAATGTCCAAATGTCCATGCTACAAAAGAAAAGAATATGTCATGAACATGTTTGGCAGCATTCCACATCAAAAATTATGTTTTTATCATTTACCTACTCGAGGACGAGTAGGAATTAATCTTGGGGGTGTTGATACGTCTCCAACATATCTATAATTTTGATTGTTCCATGCTGTTATATTATCAATCCTGGATGTTTTACAATCATTTATAGCAACTTTATATCATTTTCTGGGACTAACCTATTGACACCATGCCAAGTGCCAGTTGTTGTTTTTTGCTTGTTTTTTACTTCATAGAAAATCAGTACCAAACGAAGCCCAAACACGGTGGAACTTTTTGGAGATTTTTATTGGGCCAAAGAAATCCAGTGGGCCAAAGAAGTGCCAGAGAGGAGGGCCGAGGTGAGCACAAGACACCAGGGTGCGCCAGAGGCTCTAGGCGTGCCCTGGTGGGGTGTGCCCACCTCGAGACACCTCTCCACCGCCTATCAGCTCTATAACTACCCAAATATTCAGAAAACCCTAGGGGAGTCTATGAAACACAATTCCTACCGCCGCAAGTTCCCGAACCACGAGATCCGATCTAACACCATCACGGAGGGGTGCATCGTCTTCATGGGTGCCTCTCCGATGATGCGTGAGTAGTCCACCATAGACCTACGGGTCCGTAGGAAGTATTTAGATGGCTTCCTCTCTGTCTTTTGATTATCAATACAATGGTCTCTTGGATATCTATTTGATGTAATGACTTTTTGTGGTGTGTTTGTTGGGATCCGATGAATTTTGAGTTCATGATTGGTTTCTATCCATGAATATTATTTGAGTTTTCTTTGAACTCTTATTTGAATGATTACTTAGAGCCTCATATTTCTTCTTTGAATCCTTGGTTAAGTTAGGCCAACTAGATCAATTTTTCTTGCCATGGGAAGAGGTTCTTTGTGATGGGTTCGATCTTGCGTGTCCTTTCCAAGTGACAGAAGGGGCAGGAAGGCACACATGTATCGTTACCATTAAGGATAAAAAGATGGGGTCTATTCCTACATGAATATATATTTTCTACATAATGTCACCGTTCTTATTGCATTACTCCGTGTTTCCATGAACTTAATAAACTAGATGCATGCTGGATAGCGGTCGATGTGTGGAGTAATAGTAATAGATATAGAATCGTTTCGGTCTACTTATCTTGGATGTGATGCCTATGTAATGATCATTGCCTTGGATATCGTCATGATTATTTGATCTTCTATCATTTTCCCAACAATAATTTGTTCACCCACCATGTGCTATACTAATGAGGGAATCCACTAGTGAAACCTACGGCCCCCGGGTCTACTTTTCCAACATATTGCTTTCCGATCTATCTTTTTGCCGCTTTTGTTTTCAGATTCTTAATCCAAAACCCAAAAATACCTTGCTGCACTTTTTTTATTTCTTTTTTTGTGTTCTTGTGAGATCTATTTGCCTAACCTATTACAATCTAATCTATCTTTTTATCGTTGAGAGCTTGACAATCTCTCATGCGCGTCGGGTTGCAAGTATTCGTTCTTTGTGCAGGTGACGTTTACATAGTTTCTTGATCTTCCTCCATGGATTGATACCTTGGTTTCCTAACTGAGGGAATACTTACCGTAAGCGTGCTGCATCATCCCTTCCTCTTTGGGGAAATACCGACGCAGTCTCAAGCCACGTCGACATGTCGCATAATTTACCCACGGATACTTGTGGTGACATTGGAGTATCTAGTTGACATTAGGGTTGATTGATATGTATCATTCGTGTTATTTTAGTACCAACTCTAGGGATGTTTGTGACACTAATAGGAATAGATCCAAAGATTGATCAGAAAGAATAACTTTGAGATGGTTCTACTGCCTACACCAATTCCATCTTATGTTCTCTGCTAGATAGAAACTTTGGAGTGATTCTTTGTTGGACGTTGAGGGATGATCATGTGATTCAACCATGTTAGCATTGTTGAGAGATTGCACTATTGAAAGTATGAACCCTAGTCCTTGTTTCCAAGCATTAATATACCATTTTCTCACTATTTACTACTTGTTACCTTGCTATTTTTATATGTTCTGATTACAAAAACCTATATCTACCATCCATATTTCACTTGTATCACCATCTCTTCGCTGAACTAGCGAACCTATAGAATTTACCATTGTATTGGGTGTGTTGGGGACACAAGAGATTTCTTGTATTTGATTGCAGGGTTGTTCGAGAGAGATCATCTTCATCCTACACCTCCCACGGATTTATAAACCTTAGGTCATCGACTTGAGGGAAAATTGTGACTCTCCTACAAAACTCTGTGCTTGGAGGCCCAACAGAGTCTACAAGAATAGATTGTGTAGTAGGCATCAAGCTATTTTCGGGCACCGTTGTCGGGGAGGTGAGTGCTTGAAGGTATATCTTTAGATCTTGCAATTAAATATTTTAGTTTCTTTTTTTTCACTAGTTTGGTTTTATTAAAGAAAACTACAAAATGGAATTTAGGTTGCCTCATTTGTTTCGTCTTTATAATGTCTTTCGTGAAAATGATGGTTCAGAAAATTGTTCTCAATTGTTAGAGGAAGAAATTATAAAAATACTTCATGAGAATTCCTTGAATGATGTGAATGATTGCAATGTTGCTAGTATGAATTCTCAGAATATCCATGATGTTAATGATATCCTAAGTTATAAGCTTGGGGATGCTATGTTTGATGAGCATGATATTTTTAGTCCCCCAAGTTTTGATGAGCAAATTTATTATGATAATAGCATGCCTCCCATTTATGATGATTATATGGATGAAAGTGGGTTTGGAAGAGTGTCAACTCAAGGTACTAATGATCCCACTATTTTGGAGGGTGTTGAATATTAATTTAATAATGATAAAAGTAGATTTGGAGAGGTTATGACTTTATTTAGTGATAAGTCCACTACTTTGGAGGAGATTTATATTGACTATGACAACAAAGTTCCTATCTACGATGATTATGGTGATGACATGTATGATATAAAGAGTGATGGTGACCATGAAACTTTTCATCATGATTTTAATATTCAATGTGGTTATGCTAATCAAGTGTCTCATGATAGTTATTTTGTTGAGTTTACTCCCACTATTATGAACGAGAAGAAATTTGCTTATGTGGAGAGTGATCCATTTTATATGATTGTAGATCATGAAAAGAATGCTTTATGTGATAGTTATATTGCTGAATTCCTTCATGATGCTACTGGAAATTATTATGATGGAGGAACATATGCTTGTAGGTATTGCAATAATATCAAGTTTCCTCGCTATGCGTTCAAAGTTTTGAAGTTATGCTTGTTTAGCCTTCCTATGCAAGTTGATTCTTGCTCCCATAAATTGTTTGCTTGCAAAATCCCTATGCATAGGAATTGGGTTAGAATTAAATGTGCTTGTAATGTGATCCATGATGCTCTTTTGCATGTTTCATATACTATTCTTATGTGAGCATCATTGAAATCATCATGTCTAGCTAAAAGGTATTAAATAAAAGCACTTGTTGGGAGGAAGCCCAACACTTATACATTCTGTTTTTGTGAGTTCACATGATTAAGCTACTGTAGTAATAATGTTTTGTGCCTTTTGTTTCAATAAAGTGCAAAGTAAAGCCTTTTTGATAGTATGGATACTTGTTTGTTTGATTCTATGCAAAAACAGAAACTTTTACGTCCAGTACATAATTTCTCTGATTTTGCTGGAGCGTTTCTAAATTTTTTACATAGTTTTCTATGCAAATTCTTTGTGTTGTCCTATTTTTTCAGAATTTTTAGAGTCAGGGAGGTAGGGTGTTCATTCAGATCTTCACAAACTGTTCTATTTTTGATAGATTTTTTTCATGCATAGTTTGCTTGTTTTAGTGTTTCCATAGCTAATATTGAGTGATAAAAATTACCGAAATGATATAATACAGTAGGTATTATGTGATAACAATTATGAATCTAGTCTTCACAATACCCAAGTGAATCATCTATCTTTATTACACTAACTCATCTCACGAGTTTCGTTAAGTTTTGTGTGATTGAAGAGTTTTCAAGTTTTGGCTAAGATATCGATATGAGGATAACAAGGAGTGGAAAGACCCAAGCATGGGTATGACCAAGGAACCCACAGGTAATATCCAAGGAAGACTCAAGCTTCTAAGCTCGGGGATGCCCCGTAAGGCATCCGCTCTTTCGTCTTCAACACTATCGATATATTTTTATTCATCATATAATATGAGTTTTGCTCTGATCCTCATTTTATTTTCTTAAATTTGCTTTATGTTATTTATAATCTTGTTTTTCAATAAAAATTCCAAGAATTGCCTTTTAGGATGCTTGAGTTACATGTTTGATTTGTGTTCTCATATTTTACTGGAACGCGGAAACTCTCTGAATTTTTCACACAGTATTGTCACATAAATTCTTTATCATATAATAATTTTTCAAAACATTTGGAGTTACATAGGTGCATGTTGTAAATTAATTGCCACATATTGTCCTGTTTAGATAGATTGATGTCATAGTTTTGTTATCTACTTATCCTAGAGTTTTCATGACTTATATTGATAGATATAAATTGTGGAAATGATAGTATGCAGTACCTAATGTTGGAAAATTACTATGCAGTCTTGGAAGTACATGAAGTGTTGATTTATTCTTATGTGTTCTAACCTATCTCATTTGTTCTTTTTGGGTTTTTGTGGATGAACTTTTTGAGACTTAGGTGAAACCGGGACATGAGAGGATTGAATGGGATACAAAAGCTCAAGCTTGGGGAATCCCAAGGCACCCCAAGTAAATATTTCAAGAAGTCTCAAGAATCTAAGCTTGGGGATGCTACGCATCCCACCTCTCTTCATCAAACAAATATCGGTTAGCCTATGTTGAGCCTAAATTTTTATTTGTCCACATGATATGTCCTACTCTTGGAATGTATTCTTGTTTTCTTTGATGTTTTAAATAAATCTCAGATATGAAAATCTTTATTGAGAGAGAGACCTCACATAGCTACTTAGATGTTTAACTACTCACTGAGTTTTACTTATATCCTTTTGAGAGTAGTTTGATGTTTACTCTTGTGTTACATGTATATCCTTAGAGAAAATTGTGAATGAATGAAATATCATTAATCTGGTATTATCAATGTGCTTTATGCTTAGTAGTAGTTTCGAATTTGTTTTAGAAATTTAAAATTATTGAAGTTCAACAATCACTGTAGTGGTCATATGAGCAATTCATGAATGATTAGTATAAGAAAGAGAAATTTGACATACAAATATATTATCTTGGACATATTTTATGATTGTGAATACCCATTAATTATTTTCAACCTTGATAAAATAATTGAAGTTGGACAAGGAAGACAACGTAATGGCTATGTTTGGATATATTTGCATAGAAGTTATATTCTTATGGATCCTCCACATGTGATTCTTGTTTAGTAACTTTTGCTAGCCAAAACTTCATACTAAGTAGAGATAATACTTGTGCATCCAAATCCTTGAGTGGAGTTTCTTCGATGAGTGTCCATCATACCTACCTATATATGGTATTTCATTGCCATTCCAAGTAAATTTGCATGTGCCAACTCTAAACATTCAAATAAACATCTGTTTTGTGTGCTCGTATCGCTCATGGACCGACGGGGCAGTCATTATCTAACATGCTAAGTGATTTATTCTCAAGACAAGTGTTTATTCACTTGTCATTGCACGAGAGAGGTTGGTAAAAAGGATGCCCAGTGCTGCATAATACAAAAATAAATAAATAAAAATTCCCCTAGAAAGTTGATTGTTTGGAGGGCAACTGTGGATTCGGCCAGCCATGGAATGTGTTTGAATCACTACCGCAGAATGGTCCAAGGACAACACATCAACCAGAGGCCCTTCGACGAAACTATGTGCGATCCACCAATCACAAATGGTATAGTTCAAGCTCCCTCGCCAATGACATGAACTGTGAGCGATGACGGATCCATCAAAAACAATTCGGAAAAGAGTTGCGTGTGTGATGCTTTGCACATGGTTTTTACAAATGATATGTGTGTGATTTACTATATCATTGCACACAGTTATTATAGTGCAACCGTGTGTGATGTCATGCACACTGTTTTTCCAAAAGGTCTATGTGTGATGTAGCGTATCATTGCACATAGTGTTAAAAACGCAAACGTGTGTGATGCGTTGCACTTGTTTTTTGCGAACATTGTGTGTGCGATATAGTCTGTCATCGCACACACTTTCACAAATGGAACCGTGTGTGATGCCTGCAATTAGTATTTTTTTCAAAGAATATTGGTTTGCGCAATATGTTTGAAGGCGAACTGACATTTTTCTTCGTCGTTTGACTTGGATTTTTTCTACACTTAACATGCACCGTATAATCCTCCCTGTTAAAATTTGACACTTCTCAGAGCTCATTTGCTATATTTGATTCATTAACTGTATTTCCAGTCATTTAATGGATACAATTCAAATTTGAACTATGAATGCATGAAATAGTACGCAAAAATGAGTTGGAAAATCATATTTAGGTTATTGAGTATATTTGTATGCCTAATACAAGAAATGAATATAAATTTATTAGACATATGTGGCAAGAATCAACCGCGAACTTGGAGCTTATCGGTATTGAAATGATAAAAAATTGTACCTCACAATGATGTGGTAAAAAATTGAGAAGGTTTCACATTTTTTGTGTACATCCTTTAGAAATCGGACAACCTTCGAGGATAGTTCGTGGTTTCGAGAGTGAATGTACCAAATTGGTGGCGAACTTATGTTTTGCTTTATCATTTGACCTTGATTTTTTTCTACAACTAAGATACACCATAGAATCCTCCACATTAAAATTTGGCACTTTTCAGAGCTCATTTGCTATATTTGACTCATTAACTACATTTCTAGTCATTTAACGGATGCATTCAAACTTGTACTACGAGTACAAAAAAAAGTATACAAAAATGATTTGAAAAATTACATTTAGGGAAGTGAGTATATGTGTATGCCTTATACAAGAAATAAATACAAAATTGAAATATCTATGTGGCAAGAATCAATCGTGAACATGAATTTTATTAGTATTTTAACTCTAGAAAATGTAAATAATGTCTAATAAATATGAAAATTGGCATGGTGTCAATATAAGACCTCAATATACTTTAGTAATTTTTTTGAGAAGGATTCATAATTGTTTTGATGGTGTAAGGACAGAAATCAAATGTCAAGAAAGCATACATATATGTACTTAATTCTTATTGGTGAAGAGATTGAAGCGTTGGATCGATGACATGGCATGAATCCATCCATCCACACTCCACATCCAAGAAAAATATCTAGCCTTATCTCCTCATCACGTACTCTACCACATCCACATATATATCTAACTAGCACCAATCCAAACTCCTCTAGAACCATGGACATAACAGACACTTCTTCCATGCCATGTCGGCGAGGCAGACAACGCCTACTCCAAGCTCCAACTAGGAGCAGGACATGGCGGCGCAGCTCGGCGTTGGGCAACCGTGCGTGAGGCGGGTGCCATGTACGCCATGAGGCTCGCCGTCGGCCGTAGACACGAGCACGAGCACGAAGCAGCCGTACAGCTCCGGGATCTCATCCAGTGGCACAATTGCTTCAACAAGTTTTGCATTCTGAGAGGCACGTCATGAACATGCAGCTCATGGCCATCTAAGCTAGCTTCCCGTGCATATATTTCCAAGAATCCATCCACCAGGCTGGTTGCTAGCTAGCTTCCGAGATAGTACTAAACTAATCTTGTTTTTTGTATGTCTAAGTATGATGTCTCTAGCCATCTAATCAATTCTTGATTCTTCTCATCCATCAAGATTTCCCAAGACATCGAACTTTGCTACCAACATTTTTTGATAATAATATTATGCATAACTAGTGTAAGAACAAATTTCAAGTACGATACATGAGTATGTAAGACAAAAAAATCATTAAAACTAGAAATAAAATTCAAAAAATCCATTTTTTGTGTGGTAGAAAATTTAGTGTGCTAGGTATGCTCCAAATTTTAGCTCATTTCGACACATGAGTCGCTGTCAGCAAAAAACAAATTGGGTCAGAACAATACATGAACAATAAAAAAATTACAGACCCCAAATTTGTCTTTTTTGCCGAGGGACATTCAGAAGTCCGAATGATCTGAAATTTGGAGCGAACCTCACGCACCAAATTCTTTACCATGCAAAAATATTGGAATTTTTTGAATTTCTCTAGTATTTCTTTTGAATTTTTTGACGATCGAAGGTGCAGATGAGCCTGGGCACTGAATCACTGCTCTATGTAAGGATTTTCTTTTTTGACCTTGTCACCCTTTTCTCTTGTTTTTTCAGGATGAGATATAGTAAGAAATTTGGGAAGGATTGGGAGTTGATGTTACCGATTAACAAGAGACCGACAAAGCTTTACGACATAATTAGATGTGATTGCTAGTTGTATGTGTTGGCTGTCATGTGATGTGAGCTAGTACGTTTGTACTTTTGTATGTTCTATGACACTGCTTGAAAAAATATCATATGGTGGATTTTTAATGTGCATTTTTGCGTTATGTTTGATTGTCAAAAGATGATCATAGTAAATTGATTATGTCTAGCTGATTTTAGGACTAATTAACACGTTGTTAACATCACACATTACACGCACTGTTTTCGATCCAATTGTGTGTGATGGCATTTACATCACACACAATTTTGTATTTTTAATCGTGTGCAATGAATCACACATTACATATGATTTTCGTGAAGTAACGTGTGTGATGCTAATACAAACTGCAAACATTTTTTGTGTTGAACTTTGTGGGATGTATAGCGTGTGTGATGGACCCCCTATCACCCACAGTAGCAAGGTGACGATTTGAAACTACGTCACTGAAAGGGGTTAAAATCTGTTTGCATAGCGTGTCGCTGCACCAGTTAATGGTGGAGGGGGAGTGAAATTTTAATTCTGTTTGGGAACCGCCAATAATGTGTTTAGCATGGAAGATATTGAAAACTCTATTGCGACATTGACAGGAAAAGCACACCACCCAAAATTATATATTTGTCTCTGTTTTAAACAATGAGCTCTGGCACCTCTGGAAATCCTTGCTTCCCTCTACGAAGGGACAATCTATTTAGTTTCATGTTACTTACTTTTCATGTTGAGTCAACTTCTTATTCCAACCTCAATCTAGTAGTTGGGAAGCACCATGTGGTGGGGAAACATCCAAACATATATATCCAGACAAATATATTAGATAATGATTCATTATTATTGACAATTATGTTTATGGTAAGTATGTTGGGAGGCGAAACATTAAGCCCTTATCTTTCTCTTTGTTCGACAGATCAATATGGAGAAATACCGCTCTGCCGCCGCAACTTTGTGTATCGAAGAAAAACCCATATGGAGCCTTTCCACTACCCTATCAGAGGGGGGAAATCATCTCCGGTCGCCATCTTCCCCGATGGAGGCCATGACGAGGAGGGAGTAGTTCACCCTCGGGGCTGAGGGTATGTATAGATAGATATGTGTTTAATCTCTCTCTCTCTCTCTCTCGTGTTCTTGAGATGGCGTGATCTTGATGTATCGATGGCTTTGTTAATATAGTTGGATCATATGGTGTTCTTCCCTTGCTATCTTTTTATGATGAGTTGAATATTTCCATTCGAGATTTTGTTATGTCGGATTGAATATTGGATTTGAGATCACTTGATGTATGTCTTGCATGTGGATAACTTTGGTGACAATGGGGCATTCTATTGATTCACTTGATATATGCATGTCGCATAATTTACCCACGGATACATGAGGTGACGTTGGAGTATCTAGGTGACATTAGGGTTGATTGATATGTATCATTGGTGTTATTTTAGTACGAACTCTAGGGATGTTTGTGACACTTATAGGAATAGATCAAAATGTTGATCTAAAAGAATAACTTTGAGGTGGTTCTACTACCTACACCAATTTCATCTTATGTTCTCCGCTACATAGAAACTTTGGAGTGATTCTTTATTGCACGTTGAGGGATGATCATATGATTAAACTATGTTAGCATTGTTGAGAGATTACACTGGTGATAGTACGAATCCTAGGCCTTGTTTCCAAGCATTAATGTACCATTTAGCTCGATGTTTACTACTTGTTACCTTGCTATTTTTATATTTTTCAGATTACAAAAACCTAGATCTACCATCATATTGCACTTGCACCACCACCTCTTTGCCGAACTAGTGCACCTATATAATTTACATTGTATTGGGTGTGTTGGGGAGACAAGAGATTTCTTGTATTTGATTGTAGGGTTGCTCTAGAGAGACCATCTTCATCCTACCCCTCCCATGGATTGATAAACCTTAGGTCATCCACTTGAGGGAAAGTTTCTACTGTCCTACAAAACTCTGCGCTTGGAGACCCAATAGAGTCTACAAGAATAAAGTTGTGTAGTAGACATCACCCCTCCACGACCAACCGTCCCCTCTAGGAGAGCCGTTGCTCCATGACAAACCCCTTGGACATCACCAACGAGCTCGAGGGCCTCTGTAGCGTCGAGCTTGACAGAGGCTGAAGCTTTGCATCGCTGTCGTTGTTGCTCCGGTAATCTCCACCACCCATTTGACCTTGCTCCTTGTACATTCACTTTGTCATGCTTGCACGCATATCTTGACTAAGCCTCATGTCCAGGAATGCCTGTGTTGGAGCACGCCGCCCGCAACTCCGACTATCGCCCCTGTCGTCGTCTCTGTCACCGCCGAGGTCAGTAGTTTCCACTATCGTCACCTTCGTCCACCAACATGCCCACCCATACCCTCCATGTAGCCTAGAAGCCCCTGGAACACCGACAACCTGGACTCCCAAACGCCGAACCGCTGCATTCATGTTTTCAAGCGATATTCCGATGAGGATCTCCGACGAGCCCAAACCCTGACCCCCTTTGTTTAATCTCAGCCATTAGATCTGGATCAAACCGGCCATGTCAATTCACTTAAATGAACGATTATAGGCCAATGAGAAGCTGCCACGTCAACAAGATTATCGAGAATAAGTTTGTTAATTAACTTGAAAATGTAGTTTTGCAGAAAAACCCGTGGAACTTGGATCTATCATAGCTAATTCTAAGGAGGTCCAAATTGAACAATTCATTTTCAAATGAAACCTTGTGGAATGGAGTTTCAGAATAATTTTCGAACAAACAAATTTGAATTTCAAACATATTCATTTAAATACCGATTAGGCTATAACTTTTTATTTAAAAATCCAAATGAGATGATTATTTTTGCAATATGGAAGTAATGAAGTGTAGTTCAAATTAGGCAACTATATTTTAAATTATAGAATTTATTTAAGTAGATTCTGGACAGAAACTTATAAACCCTAAATCTAAATATAGTTGAATTATTTAATTAAATAAAATTTATAAATAAATTAGATTTTTTTAGAATGGTGCTGGGACCAATTGTGACATGTTAGGACATGTTATAAATTAGTTAAGACTAATTTTTAAACTCTATTTGAACTAGTGGAACCAAATAAGAAATCCAAATCAAATTCATTTTAAACTTGAAGAATTATATTTGAACTAAATTAAAATCATTTAGTAAGACATTAAGGTCTTAATTATAATTTAGTTATTTTCAAATACTTTGTAAGTCAAAACTAATTTAAATATTTTTAAATGAATTCAAGTCAAACTTGAACCAAATATTTTTAATTAATGTCAAGTCAAGCTAAAATGAAATATTTTCAAAAAAATGTAAGTCAACTAAAATGATGTTTAATTATTACAAATATAATTAAGGGTAAAATAGAATTCAAATACAAATTCAAAACTTATTAAACTTATTTTTGAATTTGACTAATTTGATTTATTTCGTTAATGTGTTCAAGCTAAATTTACGTGACTAAGTAAACTTATTTGGCAATGTCAAGAAAATCATGAATTCAAATTGAAAGAACAAATTGACAAGGACGAAAACCACAAATGCAACTCTTGTATTCGTGTGTTGTGCATTTGTATTCATCCAAGTTTCCCGTTGCAATGTGCTACTGTTTGTCAATGTTAGATTACGAGGATTGCAACCTTGTGACTGTGAGGAGTGCACCAGTGACAACAACAACCAAGGCAAGTTCCACTTTGACCATATTACCCAGTATTTTATTTGCAATGTAGTTTTTCCATGATAAGTGCGTGAGTTTAGGATGCTAAATTTTGTACAACCCAGTGCTACCTCTGTCCTGGTTAATTCGTCCCCATTATATTTTGTGCCAAATTGTTACCAAAGATTTAATTAATAAAATATTAATGCATGTCACGAAAAAATATATCATTGGATTCATATTTGAACATAGTTTTTAGTGATATTATTTTTGGTCACACACATTAATATTTTGTTAGTTAAATCTTTGGTCAAAATTTAGCACAAAATACAGTGGGGACCAATAAACCAGGACGGAGGTAGTAGTTGACAAATTAGATCCAAATTTACCCTGGCCTTTTAGCTATCGAGTAGTTGCTTAGCTGCTATGACATGGATTGGGAAACATTAAATATTATTCCACCATACAACCACATGGTTGAATACTACTTAATTAATGAATCGATATGGGTGGACTGGCTTTGATTGGTTCATTAGGGTGTATTATGTGGTGGGGAATTCAACCTAGGTACTAGAGATTGTACGAGTTTAAAAGTTGAGTAGCTTCCATGTGTAACCGTGAGATAATATGGGCACTGGCGAGACTAAGTAGGTTATGAGAACCGTCCTGCGACAGACTAGCACACACACACACACACACACATATATATATATATATAGGGAAGGACTATTCTGTTACCCCCGGCCCTATATAGGGCGCAACGCGCCTACACCGTAGAATCTCCCCGACCCAGCCCGAACCCAACCCACCTTCTTACACTGGAGGCAGCCGTCGTGGGCGAGCGAGCGACGACGGCAACCGGAGCGAGGGAGCCCGCGACACCATGACTGGCTGGTGATGGATCCACCGCCGCCATCCTCTTCCTCGGTGGCAACGCAACAACAGGGCCGTGATCCCCGCCTCCTGCCTCCCTCCTTCGTCGGAGCTCCTTCACCGGGGACGTGATCCTCGCCTCTTGCCTCACTCCTTCGCTAGGGCTCCTTTGCTGGGGACGTGATCCTCGCCTCCTGCCTCCCTCCTTTGCCGGGGCTCCTTCGCCGGGGTTGTGATCCCGGCTAGCAGCCTCCCTCCCTCGCCGGGGCTCCTTCGCCGGGGCCGTGATCGCCACCAGTCGCTGCCTCCTCAGACCTCGTCGCCGGACGTCCACCACAAGCAGGAGCGCCGTCGTCTCCCCAAGCTCCTTGCCTGCATCAATGGCGCCGCCTCCCAAGAACATGCCACTGGAGGTGATGTCTGCTTGCCACACTAGTTTTCCTCAAAAATTGAATCAATTCAAAAAATGTTTTCATGTATGGGTTTTCCTGAACAAAAATACCACGCTTGTGTCAGTTCATCAGTTCATCAGTCCTGCTATGAAGAAGATCCAGTTTAAAAATTACACACACTATGCTCTGCCTACATGTTACACTATCAGATTCATCAGTGCTACATGTGTGCTGCATCAGTGACACATGTTCCTATGATGTAGAAGCTGATAGTACATTGCAAATGCTTGCATCAATTCATTACACCCCTGCCACTTGATGCACAATTTGGATGTCGAGGTTACTGTCGGTACCTCTAATATGCTAGCTTTAGTTCAAGCCAAAAACATAAACTTATGCATCAGTACAAGTAGCTACTAGGCTTTATATAAGTTTCAGCTACCACTGCAAATTGTATGATGTTATTTCTAATAGTACATGTCGTGTAGTTGCGTTAGTTCGAACTAGTAAAAGAATGTTGTTGAAAAAAAATACACTTGTTACATAGTAAGTTCAGTGATACATAAACTAGGAGTACTTCTAGTGTAGTTGTATAAGTTATAGATGAAAAAAAGAGAAGACATGTATCAGTTATATATATATGCATATCCATGCATCTCTGAAGTTCAATGTTCAATTTGCAAGCAGTACACCAAATGTTTATGCATCAGTTATATGGAAAATAGATAAAAAACTTTCCATAACAGCTGAAGTTCAATGTTCAGTTTACAAGCAGTGCTAAAAATCAGTACATCAGTACATCAGTGCTGAACATGTACATTCATCAGTTTGACTGAAACTAAACTAGATACAAAATAGAGAACAATGTTTAATAACGCCCAGCGATGCAAGTTCAACTTGTACATTGCCTTCAGTGCATGACATGTTACACATAGCATGTATATGAGAAAATGCAGAAAAGATTAATCCCAAAACCATTGAATGTCATCGTAGAAACATGCAAGGCGGCACACACAATGTGGGTTTGATGAGCCAAGCAGATATAGGGAACCGCTTGGTTGGGTAACACAAGAAATAGCATCTGGATACTTCAACAATACAAGAAGATTTCAAGCTACACCTGAATCATCAGAGGCACGGACATGTTCTTCTATGCAGCAAACACCGATATATGGGAATACAAGCTTTGCCACTGCTGGGTTGCAACAAGGTCAACAATTTCCCCAACAATAGATGTTTTCCTTCCCTAGCGCATGCAGAAAGGCAAGGACACACAGGCTTCCACCAGTCGCCCTGTCAACATCAATCATCCGTGCTGCAAAAGCGGTTGCGATGGGAAGACCAGGCCAAAGAGACAGAAATTCTGGCCACTCTAGCAGGGTGCAAAGTAGAAGATATGAGCCATATAGACAGGAGCAACCTCACAACGAATCTAAGGGAAGACGATCGTACAATGAGAGACGGAGAGCTTCATCAACATTGCTCCCTCCAAGAGATGCATTGCTGCATGTGCCAAGGGTGACACCACTCGCGCCCATACACCAGGGTGAACAGCAAACATCGGAGGCAGCACAGAGCTATACACATGTAAGTATACATTCAGAAAAAAACATACAAGCACAGTCCATACCCTCGTACTATGACCACCCCATCTAACATTTTCATAGCTGCGTTTTTGTTTGCTCACTGTTGCGTGCAGCCACCTAACATTGAAGCTTATGTTTTGCCAAGGCTAGAGATGCGCTTTGAAACTTTCAAAGAAGCAAAGGACTTCTACACTGTCTATGCAAAGAACGCGGGTTTTGCTGTCAGGTAAGGCTCCAAGACTGAGACCAGAGTCTACCTTTATTGCACGTGCTATGGAGTCTATGAATCGAAGGTGTCAGAAGCAAATAAACAACGGGGCAAGACGACAACCAGGACTAACTGCGGGGCTAAAATGAGGCTGAAGAGGGAAAAGGATGGAACACTTGTCGTAAAAGAGATAGTCTGGGAACACAACCACAGGCTACAGATCTCCCCCCAAATGCTTGTCTTCTTGCGCTCCCAAAAAAACTTTGACAAAACAATCTTGGAGTACGTCAAGTACCTGCAATTCAAAGGCAATGAACACGCGCAAATCATGAGCATATTGGGCGGCGATGACCCCGGTAGCTACTTCCTCAAAATGAATGACAAAGACCATATTAACATGTAAGTACAAACTTGTTCTCCTCCCATAAACCCCCTCCGTCTTTTTCCTCTATCAGTACAAACATATGACACAACGCATGACCCGACGCCAGTTCAACATGCATTTTTGAATGACTGTTCACTTTTAATATGTAGCAAAGCAAAAAATTCAAGGATGGATGATGTGGATGATGTCCTAAAGATTGTCAACTTCTTTAGGGAGATGAAAGCTATAAACAGGGAATTCTTCTATGACATGCAACTTGATGAGTCCGACGGAGTTAAGAACATATTCTAGGCGAACGCAAGCTGCCGAGGGGCGTATCAAGACTTTGGTGATTGCGTAACATTTGACACCACATATAAGAACAACAAGTACCATATGCAACTTGGGGTGTTTGTGGGTACTAACAACCACTTACAGACTACATTCTTTGCTTTCGCCCTAATAAGAGATGAGGATGCAGATTCATTCAGATGGCTGTTCAAGACATTTTTAAGGTGTATGAGAGGGAAGGCTCCTACATGCATCCTCACAGGTACAACCACCAAAACCACCCCAACCACCCTCCCCCCCAAAAGGAAATTAACAAAGTAAAAATGTTGTGTCAGTTCTATTTGTATATATGCACTACCATCTGCTGACTACTCCATGTCTCTTTTCTCATTACCAGACCAGTGCCCGGCAATGGCTTTGGCGATCCTAGATGTTTTCAGGAACACAGTACACAAGCTGTGTCGCTGGCACATTATGAAGAAGTACAAGGAACACCTCGCATACCTGTACAACCTCCACGAAGACTTTGAGGATGAATTCACATCAATCCTCAACTGGCCCCTCATGCCAACTGAGTTTGAAGCTGCCTGGAAAGGATTCATGGATAAGGACAACCTCCATGATGATGCCACGACGGTGGCCATGTGGAACGAGCGTGAGAGATGGATGTCAGCATACTACAAAGAAATTTTCTGCGCCAAAATGACACCCACACAACGAAGTGATAGCATGAACTATGTGCTCAAGAAGAACTTCGTAAGTGAGAGACAAAACCTCCATCGGTTTGTCAGCTAGGTAAACTCATGCGTGAAAACCAGGAGGCAGAAAGAGAACGAGGAGACAATGGCTAACCGGGTATAGCTCTATCACATGTCGTAAGACAAAATAACATGCTTACTAAAGTAAAACTTTATTAGTTAGACAAGTTTTTGCTGTGAGAAAACTAATAATTTGGTCATCATTCTTGCATGGGCAGAAGGAACAAAACACGCTGACCTTTTATGGGTTTGACACCCAGATGGCAAAGCTTTACTCACAAGCTGTGTACAGCGAGATCAGAAAAAGGCTAAAACTGAGCACACTCTTCACGGCGACAGAGATGGAAGAGCCCACAAACTACCTCGTGCGCTACAACAACTCGCAAAAACTGTCTGCATGGTCTCAACACGCGTTCCAGGTGGTTGTAGGCCCCGTGGGAGAAATATATGACTGTGAGTGCAACCTATGGGACCACACATGTGAGGACTAAAAAAAGATGTTACATATTGTACTACTTATTTTTGCAAAGTTTTTGTTCGAATGAAATGATAAAAAACATGCACCTCTTCCAAAAAATACAGGCATTTTTTGCATGCATGTCCTGTGCATGATGCAGACAATTAAGGCCGCAAGCATTCCAGAGAAATACATCCTCAGGAGATACACCAAACGCCCCAACATCCAAACATCATTCAACAGAAATGACTTGAGGACAGTAGCGTCAAACAAGGCCTCCCAATACTGCATTGAAAGCTCACTGCTGCAGCTGAACATGAGGGTGCACAGAAAAAGCTTGAGAAGCTAAGAGCAAATGGCGAGGTCACGGGTCATCATGGACAAACTTGAACAAGAACTCGACGCCATGCATTCTGCTGAAAACGGAGGTCTCGCAGACAATGAAGCCATTGAGCGGGATATTGCTACAATCTTATCCGAGATGAACCATCTGGGAGCTATTGACCCATTCGACAACGAGGAAGAGGAGCAACAACAACTAGAGCTTGCCCATGTACACACTCAAGAGCAGCAACATGCTCACATGCAAGATCATGAGCTTGATGGTGTTGTAGGCGAACGACATGACAACAGGACATCCTACCAGCAGTAGCAGGAAAGGGTAATTAAACCACCCATATTCTCAAACACAAAGGGAGGAAGAGTAAGACACAAGCAGTAAAAGCAACAACCAAAAAGACGCCACGCCCCATCAGGCGCGTGGAATTTGGCTCGGGCGGCAAACCTCTCGGGATAAGGGCATGTGGATTCTGCAACGTTCGTGACCAATCATAATTACCACACATGCCCACTCCGCACAAATGCCATTGTCAACAAGCAAAAGCTGTAGAAGCAGATTGGAGCCGCCCAGGTTTCTACCAATGGAGACGACACACGTAACATCTACACTTGCCGCAAGTGTGGGGGAACTGACATACATAATGCCCGCACATGCAAAGTGGGCAAGGAGGTCAGTGGCGCTGAACAGAAACATGGCAAGGTCCAGAGTTCCAAAAAATCAAAAGAAGAGGATGAAGAAGAAGAGTTTGACGAGAATGACGACCAATCAGACAAAGACAATGAAGATGATAGTATTGGGGACGAGGAAATTGAAACTGACGATGAAGTTGCCAAGGCTCAACCAGGAAAGGGCGCCAGCAGGGGACAACATTCGGGGCCAGTTAGGAGGAGCTCAAGACTGAAGAATCCATAGTGGTTATGCTACTGCGTCAACTGAAAAATAAGCTTGTACTCTCAGCTGCCTCGTTACACAATGAGGAAACATAGCGGAAACACTGTCGTTATTAAAACTTATTTAGATTTATCAACGATAACTCGACCGGTACTATAGTTAAGATATAACTTGTGATTTGTGCCCGCTGGACCAGTGACATTATTATGTAAACCATTTGATAATCCTTTTGAATCCAGTCACAAATATGTTTGAAATTTTTTATCTGGATTTATGTAACGCCAACACTACTGTCGACCAGTAGCTCAGCAAAAGTATGTTAAGGAAAATTTAAACTCTTATAGTACATCAGTACTGATAATTCTCACTCGTCAGTACAAGGCAGAGTAACCAAACACATTCGTCAAAACAAGCTATGTCTAGTTCTACCAGTCCTAGTTCAGAAAGTCCATCAGTACAGAAAAATAATTACCTCAAGTAAATGCAAATATAATACACCTGTACTGATGAAAAACTAATTTATCTGTAAAAATACTTTCAAATATTATGTTAATATAAACAATCCTTTCAAAAAAACAAAAAAAATTAAAAAAAGATTAGCATGACACACATAGTCTGACTGGTATTTGGTAAGTTCAATTACACTTCAATCACCAGTCCAAGTAACAACAATAGAGGAGTACAAACCTCCATCATCACCAACCCTAACACGTGCAAGTGGGATAAGTAGCTGATAAGTATAGCTTGACAAGACTACTCAGTGCAACCAGATTAATACCCTGGGAAAGAAATTGGCCTGGACGGTATGTTCTTCCAGGCCACCGCCCGCGCCACCCACTGGGCGGTTGCCACAAGGGACTGCAAATAGCAACCCCACGACCACTACACCCATGCCCCCGACGAACCGCCTCCCACACATCCCCGTCCACGCGCTGGAAATAACCCATTATCTGCCATCTCTGCCTCATTCCCAGAACCACCATTGCCGCTTCCATATCCACTGCAGACAAACCAGAAACTTCTCTCTCCCAAGCCCACAGTCGCCAGAAGAGGGCAATGGCAGAGGAACCGTCTGCCAAGCATCATCATGGCAAGACGTCCGACCAGAGCAGCAACCTCGTCGACGTTCATGTCCCCAACAAGATGCGGGAGTACACCCGAACCCTCACAGGGGTTGAGCTGCATGGCAAGGAGATGCTGGTGATCGTCTGCACCAGCGAAGCAGACAAGGCCAACGAGATGATCTACATGCTCTGGATGAAGGCTGGCGGCTTGTATCATAGGATCGTCGGTGTTGGTGTGCAGTACACCAGGGAAGACGAACCTCCCTAGATGGCAGCAGTCCTATAGTTGTGCGTGGAGTAACTCTGCCTGGTGTACCACATCGCAGCGGCCACAAAATGGTAACCCATCCTACTCATTTGCCTGTTTGGTTCATCTGTTTAATAGTACCGTATCCTGAAAAATTCATCAAACTTGTTTCCCAACTAGATGTACTAGTGTGGTTTGTGAAAGTGAATGCACTACTGCATTTTCTCAAGTAGATACACTATAAAATGTATTTTTGAACCTGATGCACTCGATTACTATTTGAAAAATCTTGCAAAAGATTAATTTCTGAAGTTGATGTACTAGTGTAGTTTCTGATCTTGATCCGATAGTGTAGTTTTTGTACTCGATGTATTAAAAAGATGTTTCTGAACTTGATGTAGTGAAGTTGTTTCTGAATTTGGTCTAATGTTATTTTCATAAGCAAAAAAACTAAGAACTTGGTGAAGCACTGGTATGTGTTGTCCTATTCAACAAAAGTAAACTAAACTAGTACTAAAGCAACACATACAACATTGACTCAAACTATGTATAATCCAAAAAGAAAAATAACATGATGTGCTTGAATTTAATTTCAGAACTTTGTTTACTAGTTTCTGAAGTACATTCATCATTTAATTATGCTATATAAGAATCTATTTCATGGATTCATCGCTTGTAAAACAAAACAAAAATGAAGAATTCAAACATCAAAGTAATGCTAATCTTCAAAATGTCTCTCCCCTTGCAGGCCCAAGCGCCTCAACGAGATGCTGAAGCATGAGAAGTTGTTCACATTTGCCGGTTTCAGTATTGAAGGCGACAAAGAGAAGCTGAAGATGTCTGGTTTGGAGATCAACCCCAACAAGTACATCGTTCAGCGCATCTGGAGAGTTCCATACATCGGAAAAGAGTATGTCTCCTTGACTGATGTTGCAGCCAGCGTCATCCACCCATTCTAAAAAGGCATGAAGAAGAAGATCGACGCGAAGGAAGACCACACACTGTGGGGGATCAGCCCGCTGCCAGACAACCTCATTGAGTACGCAGGAGTAGATGCGTACACCACGTACAAGTCATGGAAGATAATTGACAACATCACAAATGGTTGGGAAATTTCAAAAGTGCAGGAGGCTGACCCTTACTACCACTGGAACTTTGCGGGATGAAGATACATCAAAGTCTGCCTTAGTTTTGCTTCCGCTTGTGCTTGCCTTTTATCTTGTTGTCTCAAAATCATAGTTTGCTCTTGTTGGGTTGAACCCGTATGCTTATGTCGTGCTTGTCATGGTTAACAAGTTTACGTATGTCATCAAGTACATTGTTTTGCCGATCTTATTATATAAGTTTGGTAGCTTCATATTTTGTTAATCCATCATTTCAAATTCAAAGTAGCTTCTGAATGGAACTTTGTGGTTGCTTTTCAGTACTAGTTGTGAAGCAACTAATCACACAACGATGTTCCATGTGTAGTTTCAATTCAGTATTGTATAGAAAACATAACGTTGAAAACAATCAGTACAATTTGAGTTGGTTAACAACACTTCAAAATTTGAAGTAGAAATTCTTAGTACTTCATGTACTGTTCTCATTCATATGTAGCTGCTAGAAAATTAACAAGTACTACAACAGAAAAAGTTAAGAAGCACCAGCACACACTTATATTGGTCACTTGCAGACTAAGAATGACAATACTAGTACAGTTGATCAGACATGACATACTTACTACAATAAAAAGTACAAAGAAGCATTAGTTCGTAATCCCCACCCCAAAATGTCAGACTAAGAACATAAGTGCTACTATGAATGGACTATCAATACAACTTAGTCTACACACAAGTACCATAGTGCTGAAAATGATACCAGAAGACCCTTGAGAATAATCACAAAAACAAACACAAAAATAAGGCAAAAAACTCAAATGAAAAGATAACACTTCCACAAAACTCACAAGAACTAGAACAAAAAGTATCAGTCCAAGTTAGTGGTGGAGTCAAGTACTAGATTCAAACCAAAAAAAGTAAAAATTGACCGCCCAAGGACAGGTTGGCCTTGACGCTGCTAGATACTTGAACTCGAGCTCATGGCGGAACCGTCAGCGAATCCCTAGTAATCCGCACAACGTAGGGCCAGCCAACCAGGGCCCATAGGTCATGAGAGAGAGAGAGCGCCGTGTATACGTGCTCAGGTAAGTATTCATAGGAGTTCGACCAGTAGGACATGACCGCGCTTATAAATAGGTCGAGGCCTCCTCCCTTAGCGAGGTGGGACTAAACCCAAAGCACACGCACATCCAGCAGTCCCCAAATCGCCTGCGCGGCCCATTTGGGCTGGAAAGCGGCCCAATAGCCTCCATCGTCTACAAACACCCCACCAATAAGGCCAGTTAAACAAAGCAGAGCGCGGGGCAAAGAAATATAAACTACAAAAAATGTTTGAAAACTGAAAATATAAAAGTTCAAATACTAGTTCGTAGGCAATAATTTGAAATACAAAAAATAAAAATAAAAATAATTTTAGATCTGCACCACGGATGATAAAAAAGGAAAAAATATGATACAAAAACAACGAAACTCTAAAAATAGAGAACTTGATAGCCTATCTGTTAAATGTACATAATTTAAAACGCCAAATTAAATATTACTTTCAAGTTCAACTACTAAAAATGCAAGAAGTTCAAATAGATAATGTTTGTCACTTCTGCAAAATTTCTTATTTATATAAAATCTGACAAGTTCAACTACTAAAAATGCAAGAAGTTCAAATATAATGTTTGTCAATTATGCTAAAATTCTTATTTATATAAAATCTGACAAGTTCAACTACTAAAACGCAAGAAGTTCAAATAGATATTGTTTGTCTTTCTGCTAAATTTCTTATTTATATAAAATCTGACAAGTTCAACTACTAAAATGCAAGAAGTTTAAATAGATATTTTTTGTCAGTTCTGCTAAATTTCTTATTTATATAAAATCTGATTAGTTCAAGTACTAAAATGCAAGAAGTTCAAATAGATTTTGTTTGTCAATTCTGCTAAATTTCTTATTTATTTAAAATCTGTCTAGAGCTTAACGAATGATTTCGTCATAAATAATCTCAGCCCCCCCCCCAAAAACTCTGTTCAAACATACATATGACATCAGTACTAAAAAAGCAGGAACAGTCAGGCCACTCACACCACTGTGATACCAAATTTCAAAACCGTATGCTGTATGAAATTACAATTCAGTTCAGACAGCACTAAACAATAAGTGCACTAAAAAGAGAATACAAAAACTATAAAGGCCTAACTTAGGTTGGGACAGATGAAAATAAAATAAGTCCCAGTTTTGAGCAACAACTCCCAGGGCACTAGAAAATGTTTTGAGATCAACTAGTGTATAAGACTTCAGTGGAAAAACAAGACTTAACCTCCACACGGAAAAACATCACAAAGCATACGTCACTTAAACAGTGCAAAATGCCATCACCACCACCCTTGAGACGCGCAAGTGGGATAGGCAGTTGATAAGTACAGCTTGACAATACGATCAGTGTGACAGTAAAAACCATTGACTTGTCCGGTTGGTTTTTCCATGCCACCACCCGCGCCACCCACTGGGCGGTTGCCACAAGGGACTGCAAATGACGACCCCACAACCACTATACCCACGTCCCCGACGAACCGTCTCCCGCACATCCCCGTCCACGCACTGGAAATAACCCATTGTCTTCCATCTCTACCTCATTCCGAGAACCACCATTGCCTCTTCCATCTCCACTACAGACAAATCAGAAACTTCTCTCTCCCAAGCCCATAGTCGCCGAAGGAGGGCAATGGAAGAGGAACCGTCTGCCAAGCGTCATCATGGCGAGATGTCTGACAAGAGCAACAACCTCGACAACGTTCATGTCCCCGGCAAGAAGCGTGAGTACACCAAAACCCTCACAGGGGTTGAGCTCCACGACAAGGAGACGCTGGAGATTGTCTGCACCAACAAACTAGACAAGGACGACGAGATGATGAGCACGCTCAGGATGAAGGACGGCGGCTTGTATCCTAGCTTCATTGGAGTTGATGTGGAGTACACCAGGGAAGACGAACCTCCCCAGATGGCAGTAGTCGTGTAGTTGTGTGTGAAGGAACTCTGCTTGGTGTACCACATCCCAGCGGCCACAAAGTGGTAACCCATACTACTGTTCATTCATCTGTTCTACTAGTACTACTCCCTAAAAATTTCATTAAACTTGTTTCCCAACTAGATGAACTACTATAGTTTGTGAAGTGGATGCACAAGTACATGTTTCTCAAGTTACATGCATTTCTGAAATTGTGAAGTGGATTGTTTCACCAGATTAGCATCTGAAACCGATGCACTAGATTAGAATCTAAAAATTGTTTCACCAAATTAATTTTTGAACTTGATGTACTAGCATAGATTCTGATCTTGATTCACTAGTATAGTTTATAGAATTCATGTATTAAAGGATGTTTTTAAACTTGATGTAGACAAGTAGTTTCTGAACCTGGTCTGATGTAATTTTTAGCAGCAAAAAATGAAGTAAGAACTTGGTGAAGCACTGGTATAGGTCTTTTATTCAACAAAAAGAAAACTAAACTTGAAGTAAGCAGCACATAGATCATTTACTCTGGATATAGGTTCTTGAACTTGGTGAACCATTTGGTGAACCAGTGAAGATACCAAAAAAGAAAAATGACATGGTGTTACTTGAATTTAATTGCATCCATGACTTATACTATATATGCATCTATCTCATGGATTATCACTTGTAAACCAAAAAAACAGAAGAATTAAATCTTCAAAAAAGAACACTAATCTTCAATATGTGTCTCCCCCTTGCAGGCCCAAGCGCCTGAAAGAGTTCCTACAGGAGCAGAAATTGTACACGTTTGCCGGTTTCAGCATTGACGGTGACAAGCGGATTCTCAAGAAGTCTAGTTTGGAGATCAACCCCAAGAACTTCATCGACATGCAGCGCAAATGCAGATTTCCATACACCAGGAAAAAGTACGACTCCTTGGCCAATGTTGCAGCCAGCGTCATCCACCCATTCTACAAAGGCATGAAGAAGAAGATCGACAGGGAGGAAGACCACAAACTGTAGGGGATCAGCCCGCTGCCAGACAAGCTTATCGAGTACGCAGGAATAGATGCGTACGCCACATACAAGTCATGGAAGATAATCAACAACATCACAACAGGTTGGGAAATTTCAACAGAGCAGGAGGCTGACCCCTACTACCACTGCCACTTCGCGGGATGAAGAGACATGAAAGTCTGCCTCCGTATTGCTTGCGCTTGTGCTTGTCCTTTATCTTGTTGTTTCAAATTTATAGTTTGCTTTTGTTAGGTTGAACAGCTTGCTTATGTCATGTGTGTCAGGGTTTGAACAAGTTTGCTTATGTTGTCAAGTATATCATTCGCTTATGTTGTTAAACAAGTTTTCTAGCTTCCTATTTTGTTTATCCATCATTTGAAGTTGAAGCAGATTATGAATGAAACTTGATGGCTGCCATGTAGCACTAGTCATGGAGCAACAAATCACACATGGATATTTTCACAAAACAGTGGCAGACGAAGGACAACAGCAAATAGTAGTCTTGGACGCTCAGTACAGCTTAGTCCTGTAAGTTAGTACTATCACACTAAAAATCAGTTTTTAGTTTCAGAAGAACACTAAAAAGACTAAGTTACAGCCGAAGTCAACATTCAGTACTAACAACATCATGCTAAATAGTAGTTAGAAAATTATTAATTACCGCAACATGAAAAACAAAGAACCATTAGTACGTATTTCCTAGTCATTAGCATACTACGGTTGAAAGTACTGGTACACTTGAACACACAGTACATCCATTATAGAAAAAAGGAACGGGAAGCTTCAGTTCGCATTCCCTAAAACAGTGACACACTAAGAATAACAGTAATAGTACAATTGAAATCTCACTACAACTAAGTCTATACGGCAAGTACTATGATGATACCAAATATTGCCTTGAGAAGAAGCACAACCTAGAAAAAATAAAGCCAGAACTAAATCAAAAAGATATATGACCAAGGAGAAAAATCACAAGAAAGACAACAGAAGCATCAGCCCACATTGACCAGTGAGGTACAAGTTTCAAACAACACAAAAAAATAAAATGATCAAAAGTACTAGCACAATTGAAATCTCAGTACAAGTTAGTTTATTTGGTAAGTGCTATGATGATACCAATTAATGCCTTGAGAAAGAAGGCCAAGACACAACCAAATAGATTACAGTTCAACCAAGGACAAAAATTCACAAAAACAAACAACAGAAGCATCAGTCTGCATTGACTAGTTAAGTAATTATGAACTTAATAGGGCTATCTGTTAAATGTAGTTAATTTAAACCGTGCTTTAACTTTTACTATGAAGTTCAACTACTAAAATTCAAGAAGTTCAATGGCTCTCAAAATTTTCTAAATCTCTTATACTTAAAGAAAATCTGGCTAGAGATCATGTAGCAATTTCGTCGTAAATAATTTCAATCCCAAAAAAAACTTTAGTTCTAATACATTATATGACATCAATTCTACATAACAAGGAAGCATCACTCCACTCACGCTAGATCCACAAGTGCTTTTGTGACACCAAATTTTAAAAGCCTTATGCTGAATGAGATTACAATTCAGTACTCACAGAACTATACCATAAGTACAAGAAAATAGGGTATAGAAACTATAAAGGTCCAACTTAGGTTGGGACAGATGAAAATAAAATAAATCTCACTTTTTCAGCAACAACTCGTAATGCACTTGAAAAAAGGTGTTTTCAGTTCAACTAGTTTATAAGACTTCAGTACAAACAATAAAACTTAACCAAAATGAATTCCCGATGAAACATACACAAGTGAAACAACTATTCAACCACACTATCATCATGGAAAAAAAGTTTGTTAAACATTGTGCCACACTTAAACACATGACAAAATATGCCAGTTATTACATAGTAGTTGAAAAGACATCCAAACACTACAAACAAAGCCTACAATACTTTCAAGAGATATATCACACAACTATCCCATTCACTATGCAAATGATGACCATTTCTTCTATGCACCAGGAGCCAAAGCCTAAACCTCCTTGGGAAGCTCCGTCACCAGAAGTTGGTTATCCCGGTTGAACACAGCTGTATACAGATCCTCAGCGTCCCAATCAACAATACGAGGCTGCAAAACAATAAAACAAATTATCAAAAATCATGACACATTAAAAAAGAATACACAATAAGCCGAACACAGAAAGTGAAAAGCTCAACTAGAACCCACGTCATTATTTCGAATGTTCTCAACAATCTTTTCACCATCATAGGTTCCCGCATACTTCAGAGTATAATGGCCACATTCATTCGTCCCTTGAAGTGGAACCTTGACAAACGTTGGTTTCTTTGCAAAAACCTCACATTTGGGCTGCTTGCTTGCATTGTAGTGAGCATCACCATACACAACCTTCATTACTTGGACCAATCTAGAGATATGTAAAAAAAGAAAAGAAACCACACATTTTCAGGTCTCAAAAAAGCAGAAACAAAGATGCGGGAAAATTAATCGAGTACAAATAATAAATGTCACTCACAATCTTCTCGCAGTCTTTATGATAGGTGTTCTTTCAAGGACGATGGTTCTTCTTATAAGGTAAAGAGTCAAGGATGTCGACGCTACTTCGGTACCGATTCATGACATATAAGGAAAAGCGGTTCACTTTCCTATCATTTGATAAAACCATAGGTTTGAATAGAGGCATCATGATCTAAACACAAATGACCAAAAAACATATATTAAATATTCAAAATAAAAACCAGCATCACAACAAAAAAAATAAAACCAAAAAATCAGCTAGTAGATCTCACAAGGTCGGTAGTGAGCAAGTCTTCATCATCTTTAACATAGCTCTTGAAATCTCTCGCTTCACTCTCCACATTAAACTCTTTATCTTCATCACCGTAAAATGTACAGTCAAGCACAACCTGCAAAAACAAAAAAAGAAATAGACAGGGGGAAAGGATCAACAAGCAAAGTATTATTAAAACTCATAAAACAATAGGCAGTCTTGTTTAACAGAAACAAACAATCTGATTGATTACTGTGATGAAATATGGACTCAACAATACCCTTTTTCCAGTTGCGAAAGCAATATTTCACTCGGGATCTTGCTTCCAATCATCAATGAGGAAGTCTATTACATCGCCCTCCATCATTTGCCCAGGTGCAAAAACTTCCCAGATGCGTTTCCTAGTGAAGCTAGTTACGCTATCATCAGGCTGAGGTATCATTGAGAATGCAGTCTTGCAGCACACACAAGAACAAAAAAGCAGGGGAAGCAAGATAAGGCATTCATAGCAGTTCAAGTTATATAAAAAGGAACAGTTCAGGTCATATTTATCTAGCAGTTAGAAACAACAGAGGAAACATAATGGGAGATACTCACTCGGCATACTTCTCACATCCTTCATCACTAAGCAACAGATTATACAACTTGCGAGCCTTGTCTAGGTGAGGAATTTATGAGGGTGAAGCTGCTGCACAGGGGAGCAAAACTTTATATTAGCTCCGTGTGCACGCTTCGTGCTTGTAACATTGCCAAAATCCAAAGCAGGATCCTTCCTAGCAACACCAACTCTAAGGACCACTATTCCAGCAAGGGGGGATAAACCCTTGGCAGCAGCGCCCCTGGTGACTCTTCCCATGCCATCAATCTTGTCAAACGCATCATCATCATTGTCTATCAATTCCACAATGGGATTCTTGGGTGTAGAGGGGCTCTCTGCACAAGCAGCCGTAGAACCTTTCAGAGTTCCCAACCGCCCCTTCATAACACTAGATCTTGTCTTTTTAGGAGAACGCCCCTGGCTATAATCAATAGCTACACGCTCGAGCTCCGAGAATTGGATGCCAAAGATCCTGTAGTCATGCTCACCAAGATCCAGCCACTCACCTGCAAAATAAAAAGAAGGAGTGCATCAAGCGTAAGTTCACATACATAATTCATGACAGTACTAATCAAGAAGTAGAAGTTGCAAAAAATTACAAAAGGTCATGCATACGTATAGGGTTCGATGCCAAACAAACCCCGGGAGTCAACATGAAACACATCGCTAGTTGCGTAGGTATACAGCAAAGTCTTTCTAATGTCAAGAATGTCTTCATGGCTGTAATCCAAAATTTCAATCACACCATCCTCCCGGGAATGATAGTTCTTGCAGTTTTGTAGCATATAGAAGCCACAATCATGCATGTTAACAAAACAAAAAACAAGACGGTACAACTCAAATTTGAAATACAGGAACACAACCAAAAATTCAAAAATACACGAACACCATCCTCCCAGCAACAAAAACAACTAATAAAAATCATCAAAAACGGATACTCATGTGTTTTGCTGCTATGGCACCCGCACAAACTCAGAAGATAAACCATCAATATGCGCCGGCGAGAATGGTTTGGCCCTGTCTACGTTGCACTCCCTCCAAAGCTTCTTTATGTTATCTATCATAGTCCTTAAGAATCTAACTGCATCACTCCAGGTTTCATCACGGAGTGAATCAATACACTCGAAACGACGGAACCTCAAATTGAGAACAATCAAGCACCAATGCCCAGATTCTTCACTAGGCTTCATGGCAGCCGCAAATGATGGCGGATCAAAAGTAGGGAAAAGAAGCTGACAAAAAAATTGCAGAGGAAAAATGAATTTAACAAATCATAATGAAACAAAAAATTCAGCCTCCAAACAATAAAATAAAAGAGGGAAATTGAAATTTAGAAGTACAAACAAATCAGATAATCATAAGTTCTAATTGAGTAAGCAACCCACTACAAAAAGTAAATGCTACTCAAGTTTATATCCACCGCCCAAACTTGCAACAAACATATCAGTTCAATTTCCTTGCGACAATAAGTGCAGCTTTAAAAAAAGAAGAACAGATCTTTCATAAGTACAAGTGTTAAAAAGCAGGCTACTCAAGTTCATTCCCACCTCCCAAACTTGCAAGAAAACATGACAGTTCTAGTTCATGAGTACAATAAGTTCAAGTTCACCTACTTGGTCAAAACCATCAGCCCCTGATCTCGTGAACAACTGTAGCACATTGGCATCAATATTTCCATCACGGATCTTGGTCTGTTGTACAAAAAGAAAAACAACAGTTATAAAATTGCCAAAATAACTTATCATCCTATCTACAAAGCAAAATACTGACTGTCACCCATCTGGGAACTATCAACTTGTTAGTGTCTCGGTACTTCTGACATAGAGAATATAAAACAACGTCAGCACTGTCTAAGTTGAGCATGCGAGTGGGGGAAAACGCTTTAGCAATAGAACCAACATTGGCATCACATTCGCTATTTTGAAACATCAGCTTGTCACTAGGCAAACACAAAAGATGACATGAATTAAAACTAATGTAATAACAACAATAGTCATATGAGAGAAAGAAAAAGAGACGAAAATGATACGGGCAAAATCCCAAACTAACCGTTTCCCATGGTTCGTGCGCAACCTCGTAACAGCAAAGAAAAACAAATCAACCTTAACAACATTAGCACCTTCTCCCTGCAGAAAAAAAAGAAAAAAACAATAAGTTCAAGCACTACAAGTGAACATGTCCAAAATGCCATAAATGAGAAGTACGCCTCATTTACAAGTCCTTACCTGCACTATCAGCGTTTGACGACAGGAGTTCCTATGATGACACCAATATGCCTCTAGTTTTAGGGTTTGACGACGAAAGATCTTGTGAGGACAGCAATATGGCTGCGCTTTCAAGGTCTGAAGAAAGAAAATCCTGGGATGACAGGAGCACCTCCTACGTCAACGGGCCAGAAGAAATCGAGAGAAGTAAATCATCATCCTTAGATGGCACCTCCTCCATGCTAGAGGCATCTTGCAATGCATCACCGTAATCAAGCCCTCAAGGCGGGAAATTTTCCGGCGGCAAATCTTCACAATCAAAAAGATTTTCATTCCCAGCAATACCAACACCAGACGATTTGGCATCAAGTATGCTGGCAACACCAACATCCTCATCAACAACTTTGCTACCAACATCGCGCCCACTACTCAATGGAACACCACAAGCATCATCTCCAACACTAACGGTAGCCTCACGCTCAACATCAGTCATCTAAAAAAATAAAAATTCAGAAAGTGAATAATATGAGCAAAACTAACAATCGAAAAAGGTAGCAAGAGGTGCATAGGCTAACTATTACAGCTACAAAGAAACAATAGCGAAAATTGCATATAAAATTAATGCAAGCAAAGAAAAACAAACCTTAGCAGCATTCACAGCAACATCACTGATCTTGCTGCAACTAACATTCAAAGGAATATCACCAATGGTCGAACAAGGCTCATCGCCAACAACAGGACCCTGATTCATAGTAATGAAGCAAAAAAACAATGCTATTATTAGCAACAATAAACACAAGGAATTAAACCACACTAACAAAAAGCTAGGTATCACCTACAAACTCTTAACGGTGTGGGATAGAAAAATATGCACATTGATGCGCATGAAAATTCTGGAATATATATAAACACAATAAAAATAAAAATAACCTTGCACTTATCAGTAGATGGATCATTAACTCCAAGGTCAACAACAGCCTCAACATTATGACTGGTCTCCTGCACGAAAGAAAAATTAATAATCAGATGAAGATGAGAAAGTTCAACTACAATACTGACAGCAGAAGAACATAGTAGAAATTGCAAACATCAAGGACTGACTCACATCAACAACAAGGGGCTCAAATCCAACAGCATTCATATGGTGATCAGAAACATTAGACTTAGTACCATCAACAACCCTGCTATCGGTGGCAGCAACCTCATCCTGCTCAATCTGCCTAATAACAACATTGACACTTTCTTCATATGGCTTATAGCGAGAGTGTTGCATAGTTTTGAAATGCTTCATGTTGTTCAACAAACGAACAGAGCTTTGAATTAGTTGAGCAGCACCATCAGGCATATCACTAATTAAAATTCTCTCCATCTTAATATAGTCCGCTGCTTCCTCAGCATTAAATTGATGACCTTCAGGAAGGATACCATTGATACAGCTCAGACGCTCAACTGTAGGTGGGACCTTTTGGAGCTCAGAACACACATTACTAAAAAATATGCTCAGCGCGCTCCAACGCAAAAACAACTACATCAACACCAAAACCCTGCCTCTGTGAAGTACTAGCCTTACTAGGGCTAGGGGGAACATAACCAGCACCCTGAACACCACGGCCATCTCTCAACTCATTGTGCAGAGATGAAATCTTGGGAACCTGAGAGGACGACATCTCCAGGACTGGCCATTTATACACTTGGAAAAAGACAAGCTCCTCTTGAGTTTTCCACTACAAACAAGGGGAAACGAGTTAATTAATCAATGCAACACACAGGGAAAAATAAACATTATATTAACAGATTTAAATCAATAGCACTAACGATCTTTTACTACCAGTGCCAATTTGTTAGTATTTACAAAACATGCCAGTTCAACAATAGATTCAGTTCAGCCACACATGACACAACAGTACTAAAAATCATACCTAAACCTCACAAAGCCTAAACAGGGGTAACTCTGCAGTACACATGTTCACTCCAGCAAAAAATAGCTATACCTAAATAAAAAAAGGTCTGCAAGACACGACATAAATAAAACTCAACGGAAGCTTCCCAAACACCGAAGTCTTTGGATCTGCGTTGCCTTTTTTTATCAAATCTGCATCAGCCAGATCGGAAAGCTTGTTAGGATCCATGAAACATATGCGGGGGACTCACATGTCATGTTCCGGAGTCTTGACACGGATAAGGCAGTCAAGGTACATTAGTACATGCCCTATAGCACAGCCTGTGATTGCATTCCCAATTGTAACACCATCTTGGTACCTGACAACAGCCCTTCTAAGCTCACCAACCATCAGCTGGCAATAATCCATATTAGCCATGTCCTCAATGACAAGATCCTCAAACATTGCTGCCTCTCTCGAAACATGCAGGGCGGCACCAGGCAACAGAACCTTCATAAACACAATAATGAAGAACACTTTGAGAGCAAGGTCATCTTTGCTATGATCCTTGACAAGAACCTTGAGCCTATCCCTCAAATCCTTTGTCTTGATATCTTTGTTCCTGCTAATGTCAAGCTCCGATCTTAACTTCATCAGAGCATTGTCATATCCGTCCTCTGACGGCCTTCGTGCAGAACCACCATCACGAGGGAAACCAAATAGATGTTGTATACCATCCCTAGTGATGCGAAGCTTCTTATTAGCCTCACCCATGTGAAAAGTCATCGTATCAGGATCTATCTTCAGGTACAAAGCTCCCATCAGAGGGCGGGAAATGTTAGACTTCACCTTCCATTTGAAGATAGAACCAAAACTAGCTACATGAACCCTAGCCACATGGCGACTCTCAAGCAATTTAGCACAAGCATCAATCTCTCTCAACAAACATCGCACAATTATATTCAATTGCTGTAGGTCACCTTCATCCAAAGCAACCATTACCTCTCACCGGCTTGACCGGACCCATAACGCTAACAGGTTGTAAATGAAAACAAAGAAGGCACAAATTAATTAACTGAATATAGAAAACAAAACAAACATATGAAGGCAAGAAGAAAAAAAGAAAGATTGCACAAGTTCAACCCTTAAAACAACATCAGTACCACCCCCAATTGATGCAAACAATGACCAGCCCTTACCTGGCCAGCATACCAACCCAGACACAATTAAATCATTGCAAGTACAACTAGTAAGTCACATACAGTAAAAACACGTACCAATGCATATTCATCTTCAGAATTAACTTCAATATCATCTTCTTCAGATACAGGATCTTCAGCTTTGACACAAGCACGCTTCTTCACACCTTTGTTCACCATCGCAGGAGCAACTTTACGCTTCTTATTTTCCTTAAAAAACACTCTGGAAGAGGAGACGAAGAAGGTTTATTATTTGACAAAACTCGTGGACTCCGATGAACAGGAGAGCCACCAAGTGTGCTTGGACCAATCTTCACAGCAACACTATCTCCATCAGCTTTGCTATTACCAGGTTGGGAACCAGCTTTCACACGTGCTATGCCTCTGTGTGCCATTAGGATTTGGATCTGACATCTTCCTCTTCAAAACATCTTTCTTTTCCTTAACTACATCATGAGTAAACACTTGCGTCAAACATATAAAATTAAAACATAATTAGTCTTCACAGGCATGTTAGCTCCTTGAGATCCAGCATCAACAGTTGAAAAGGCCTCATCACCACCTTCATCACCTACGCCTTTAGGAGCTTGAGCAACATCCTCATCGCTTCGTTGCACGCAAGCAGCCTTTTAACGCCGTTCCAACTCCTTTCTCCTCTGGAAATCACACTTCTTCTTTCTTATCCTTTCATCCTCGAGCTGTAACTACATAGGAACATCCTCAGCCTGAGTATCAGGCTCAGTGCCATCAACACTCTGTGACTGAGTAACAGACAACTGCAAGCTCCCATCACCATCATCAAAGTTAAGAGAATAAATTCCATCATTAATATCCATGACAACATCACTAATGTCCTCAGCAGCAGCATAGCTGTCATTAAATGCATAAACCAATAACATAAGCACACACATATAAAATTAAAACATAATTAACATTGCAGAGGCAAGATAAATAACGTGCATACCATCAGACACAAACAAAAGGAAAAACTGATGTAAATAAACATATTTATTTATTCAAGGCTGTTAAAAAATAGCAAATATAAGGGAAACACCAGCCACTTGCAAGTTCTTCTAGAGGATTTGGTATCTCAAAAATAACATTCACAAGATCTTGAAAGCGTTATGGTATGTCAGAATCGGGAGGCACCGACACTCCAACATCTGCAACAACATCATAATCAGAAAAAAGGTAAAAAAGAAAAGTACGTGAACAAGCAATTAGTTCAACTATATGAACACTACAACTGCACCCAATAAAACAATATCACCCCATCACTAGCACACCAAACTTCAAAATGGCAACACTTTCAACATCATAGTAGTTCTTCTCACACTACTACAAACTATTCGAATGCCAGGACAACAGTTCAAACTACACAAGGTGATCAGTACTGCAACCTGTCTGCAGGTCACAACAACCTAAAAACTAGACACACCACACATTCCAGGGCAAAAATTAACAACAATCAAAAACCATACAACTTGTAAAGTCCATACGACAACACTTATACAACTAAAAACCTATTAAGCACTAGATCTGATAAAACATCATCCGAATTACAGGAAAAATTACCTGCATTCAACTAGTCTGGACTGGATGATGTACCCATTGAGATCTACAAACCATAAATCTGCCGAACCAGAACTGCAAGACACATGAACAAAAATTAGGGCTCTTACCTATTGGGGAACGTTGCCTGGGAAACAAAAAATTTCCTACGCACAGGCAAGATCTATCCATGGTGATGAGCATCTACAAGAGGGAGAGTGGATATATGTATCCTTGTAGATCACTAAGTGGGAAGCGTTAAGAAACGCGGTTGATGTAGTCAAACATCTTCGCGATCCAAATCACCGAGCATCCCATGATCCAATCACGATCCATCCCGATCTAGCACCGAACGGACGGCACCTCCGCGTTCAGCACACGCACGACTTGATGGTGATCTTCGCCTTCTTGATCCAGCAAGAGGGAGCGGAGAGGTAGATGAGTCCTCTAGTAGCGCGACGGCGTTGCGGCGATGGTGGTGGAGTAATTCCAGCAGGGCTTCGCCTAAGCACTACTGAAACCGATCTAGAGGAGAAACTATGGACTAGAGGAGAGGGTTGCACGTGGCTGAAAATCTATATGCAAAACCCCTAAAACCTCTAGTATATATAGGAGGAGGAGAGGAGGAGGCTTGGCGCAAGGGCCAGCATTTGGTGGCTTCGGCCGAAGTGGAGGGAGGAGTCCTCCTCCACTCCTAGTAGGATTAGGACTCCTTCCTTATTTCCAGCTTTTTGCCTTTTTCCACCTTTTTTCCACTTTGGACTTTGTTCCCAGCCGCATGGGCCTTCTGTGGGACTTCGGCCAGCCACTAAGGGCTGGTATTCATCCCCCCACAGCCCATGTAGCCTCTTAGGTCGAAATACTCCTCCCGATGGTCCCCCGGTACCCTCCTGGCACTCCCGGTACACTACCGATGAGCCCAAAACCTTTCTGGTGACCAAAATAGGACTTCCTATATATCAATCTTTACCCCGGGACCATTTCGGAGCTCCTCGTGATGTCCGGGATCTCATCCGTGACTCTGAACAACCTTCGGTCACCACCATGCATAACTCTATACTACCAAAATGTCACCAAACCTTAAGTGTGCAGACCCTGCGGGTTCGAGAACTATGTAGACATGACCGAGACACCTCTACGGTCAATAACCAATAGAGGGACCTGGATGCCCATATTGATTCCTACATATTCTACGAAGATCTTTATCAGTTGAACCTCTATGTCAAGGATTCAGTTAATCCTGTATGATGTTCCCTTTGTTCTTCGGTATGTTACTTGCCCGAGATTCGATTGTCGGTATCTCCATACCTAGTTCAACCTCGTCACCGGCAAGACTCTTTACTCGTTTCCGTAATACAAGATTCCATGACTAACACTTAGTCACATTGCTTGAAAGGCTTGTTGTGATGTTGTATTACTGAGTGGGCCCTGAGATACCTCTCCGTCACACGGAGTAACAAATCCTAGTGTTGATCCATGCCAACCCAACAGACACCCTCGGAGATACCTGTAGAGCACCTGTATAGTCACCCAGTTATGTTGTGATGTTTGATACACACAAGGCACTCCTCTGGTGTCCGTGAGTTGCATGATCTCATGGTCGTAGGAACATATACTTGACATGCAGAAAACTGTAGCAATAAACTGACACGATCATATGCTACATTTATAGTTTGTGTCTCATCGATCCCATCATTTGCCTAATGATGTGATCCAGTTATAAAATGACATCTCATGTCAATGGCTAGGAAACCTTGAACATCTTTGATCAACGAGCTAGTTCACTAGAGGCATACTGGGGACAAAGTATTGTCTATTTATCCACACATGCAATGTGTTTCCAATCAATAGAGTTATAGCATGGATAATAACCAATTATCATGAACAAGTAAACATAATAATTAACACTTTATTTATTGCCTCTAGGGCATATTTCCAATAGTTTCCCACTTGTACTACAGTCAATAATCTAGTTCACCTCACTATGTGATTTACATTGCAATGAATCGAACACCCATGCAGTTCTGGTGTTGATGATGTTTAGCCCTTGGAAGAGGTTTAGTCAACAGGTCTGCAACATTTAGATCCGTGTGCACTTTGCAAATATTTCTGTCCTTCTCCTTGATGTAATTGCGGATTGAATTGAAGCGTCGCTTTATGTGTCTGGTCCTCTTGTGAAACCTTGGTTCGTTAGCCAGAGCAATGGCACCAGTGCTGTCACAGAATAGAGTCATTGGATTTAGTGCACTAGACACTACTCCAAGATCTGTCATGAATTGCTTCATACAGACACCTTCCTTTGCCGCCTCCGAGGCTGCGATGTACTCCGCTTCGCATGTAGAATCGGCTACCATGCTTTGCTTGGAACTACACCAGCTTACCGCTCCCCCGTTGAGAATAAATACGTATCCGGTTTGTGACTTAGAGTCATCCGGTTTGCGACTTAGAATCATCCGGATTAGTGTCAAACCTTGCATCGACGTAACCCTTTACGACGAGCTCTTGATCACCTCCATAAACGAGAAACATTTCCTTAGTCCTTTTCAGGTACTTAAGGATATTCTTGACCACTGTCCAATGCTTCCAGGATCACTTTGAAACCTTCCAGTCATACTTATGGCAAGGCGGACATCGGGTCTTGTGCACAACATTGCATACATGATAGAGCCTATGGCTGAAGCATAGGGGATGACACTCATCTTCTCTCTATCTTCTGCAATCACTGGGCATTGAGTCTTACTCAACTTCACACCTTGTAACACAGGCAAGAACCCCTTCTTGGACTGATTCATTTTGAACTTCTTCAAAACTTTATCAAGGTATGTGCTGTGTGAAAGTGCTATCAAGCGTCTTCACCTATCTCTGTAGATCTTAATGCCTAATATGAAAGCAGCTTCTCCTAGGTCCTTCATTGAAAAACTCTTGTTCAAATATTCCTTCACGCTTTCCAGAATTTGTATATTGTTTCCAATCAGCAATATGTCATCCACATATAATATTAGAAACGCTATAGAGCTCCCACTCACTTTCTTGTAAATACAAGCTTCTCCATAAACTTGTATAAACCCAAGCGCTTTGATCACCTCATCAAAGTGCTTATTCCAACTCCGAGATGCTTGCACCAGTCCATAAATGGATCGCTGGAGTTTGCAAACTTTGTCAGCATTCTCTGGATCGACAAAACCTTCTGGTTGCATCATATACAACTCTTCCTCAAGGAAACGGTTGAGGAACGCTGTTTTGACATCCATGTGCCAAATTTCATAGTCGAAATAAGCAGCTATTGCTAACATGATTCTGATGGACTTAAGCATCACTACAGGTGAGAAGGTCTCATCGTAGTCAACTCCTTGAAGTTGTGAAAAACCCTTTGCCACAAGTCGAGCTTTATAGACGGTAACATTACCGTCCGCGTCCGTCTTCTTCTTAAAGAATCATTTGTTATGAATGGCCTTTCGCCCTTCAGGTAATACTTCCAAAGTCCATACTTTGTTTTCATACATGGATCCCATCTCGGATTTCATGGCCTCTAACCATTTCTCGGAATCCAGGCCCATCATCGCTCCTCCATAGCTCGTAGGTTCATTGTTGTCCAACAACATGACCTCCAAGATAGGGTTGCCGTACCACTCAGGAGCAGTACGCGCCCTTGTCGACCTACGAGGTTCAATAGTAACTTGATCCGAAGCTTCATGATCATCATCATTAACTTCCTCTTCAACTGTCATAGGCTCCACAGAAACATCTTTCTGCGCTGCGCTACTCTCTGGTTGAAGTAAAGGTTCAGTAACCTCATCAAGCTCTATTTTCCTCCCACTCAATTCTTTCAAGAGAAACTCTTTCTCAAGAAATGTTCCATTCTTAGCAACAAACACTTTGCCTTCGCATCTAAGATAGAAGGTATACCCAACTATCTCTTTCGGGTATCCTATGAAGACGCATTTCTCCGCTTTGGGTTCCAGCTTTTCAGGCCGAAGCTTTTCGACATAAGCATCACATCCCCAAACTTTAAGAAACGACAACTTTGGCCTCTTGCCAAACCACATTCATATGGCGTTGTCTCAACGGATTTCGATGGTGCATATTTAAAGTGAATGCAGCTATATCTAATGCATAACCCCAAAATGATAGTGGAAAATCGGCAAGAGACATCATAGAAAGCACCATATCTAATAAGGTTAGATTACGACATTCGGACACACCATTACGTTGTGGTGTTCTAGGTGGTGTCAACTGTGAAACAATTCCACACTGTCTTAAGTTACTGCCAAACTCATAACTCAGATATTCACCTCCTCGATCAGATCGTAGGAATTTGATCTTCTTGTTATGATGATTCTCAACTTTACTCTGAAATTGCTTGAACTTTTCAAACGTTTCAGACTTGTGTTTCATTAAGTAAATATACCCATATCTACTTAAGTCATCAGTGAAGGTGAGAAAATAACGATATCCACCACGTGCTGCAACATTCATTGGACCGCACACATCAGTATGTATGATTTCCAACAAGTCACTTGCCTGTTCCATTGTTCCAAAGAACGGCGTTTTAGTCATGTTGCCCACGAGGCATGGTTCACATGTGTCAAGTGATTCAAAATCAAGTGACTCCAAAAGTCCATTAGCATGGAGCTTCCTCATGTGTTTTACACCAATATGACCCAAACGGGAGTGCCACAAGAAAGTGGTACTATCATTACCAACTCTACATCTTTTGGCATCAATGTTATGAACATGTGTATCATCACTGTCAAGATTCAATATGAATAAACCCCTCACATTGGGTGCATGACAATAAAATATATCACTCATATAAATAGAACAACCGTTATTCTCTCATTTAAAAGAGTAACCGTCTTGCAATAAACAAGATACAGATATAATGTTCATGCTTAACGCAGGCACTAAATAACAATTATTCAGGTTCATCGCTAATCCCGATGGTACTCAAAGAGAGAGCATGCCGACGGCGATCACATCAACCTTGGAACCATTTCCCACGCGCATCATCACTTCGTCCTTCGCCAGCCTTCGTCTATTCCGTAGTTCCTATTTTGAGTTGCAAATGTGAGCAACCGAACCAGTATCAAATACCCAGGCACTACAACAAGAGCTAGTAAAGTACACATCAATAACATGTATATCATATATACCTTGTTTGTTGTTGGCTGCCTTCTTGTCAGCCAGGTACTTGGGGTAGTTCCGCTTCCAGTGACCAGTTCCCTTGCAATGAAAGCACTTAGTTTCTGGCTTGGGTCCAACCTTGGGTTTCTTTATAGGAGGAGCAACGCAAGATCTATCCATGGTGATGAGCATCTACGAGAGGGAGAGTGGATTTACGTACCCTTGTAGATCGCTAAGCGGGAAGCATTAAGAAACACGGTTCATGTAGTCAAACGTCTTCGCGATCCAAATCGCTGAGCGTCCCGCGATCCAATCACGATCCGTCCCGATCTAGCACCGAACGAACGGCACCTCCGCGTTCAACACACGTACGGCTTGATGACGATCTCTGCCTTCTTGATCTAGCAAGAGGGAGCAGAGAGGTAGACCAGTTCTCTGGCAGAGCGATGGTGGTGGTGTAATTCCAGCAGGGCTTCGCCTAAGCACTACTGAAACCGATCTAGAGGAGAAACTACAGACTAGAGGAGAGGGTTGCACATGGCTGAAAATCTATATGCAAAAACCATAAAACCTCTAGTATATATAGGAGGAGGAGAGGAGGAGGCTTGGCGCAAGGGCCAACCTTTGGTGGCTTCGGCCGAAGTGGAGGGAGGAGTCCTCCTCCTCCACTCCTAGTAGGATTAGGACTCCTTCCTTATTTCCACCTTTTTGCCTTTTTCCACCTTTTTCCACTTTGGACTTTCTTACCAGCCGCATGGGCCTTCTATGGGACTTCGTCCAGCCCACTAAGAGCTGGTATTCATCCTCCCACAGCCCATGTAGCCTCTTAGGTCAAAATACTCCTCCCAATGGTCCCCCGGTACCCTCCCGACACTCTCGGTACACAACCGATGAGCCCAAAACCTTTCTGGTGACCAAACATGACTTCCTATATATCAATCTTTACCTCCGGACCATTAAGGAGCTCCTCGTGACATCAGGGATCTCATCCGAGACTCCGAACAACCTTCGGTCACCACCGTGCATAACTCTATACTACTGAAACGTCACCAAACCTTAAGTGTGCAGACCCTGAGGGTTCAAGAACTATGTAGACATGACCGAGACACCTCTACGGTTGATAACCAATAGAGGGACCTAGATGCCCATATTGATTCCTACATATTCTACGAAGATCTTTATCGGTCGAACCTCTTTGTCAAGGATTGAGTTAATCCTGTATGATGTTCCCTTTGTTCTTTGGTATGTTACTTGCCCGTGATTCGATCGTCGGTATCTCCATACCTAGTTCAACCTTGTTACTGGAAAGTCTCTTTACTTGTTTCCGTAATACAAGATCCCATGACTAACACTTAGTCACATTGCTTGCAAGGCTTGTTGTGATGTTGTATTACCGAGTGGGCCCTGAGATACCTCTCCGTCACACGGAGTAACAAATCCCAGTGTTGATCCATGCCAACCCAACAGACACCCTCGGAGATACCTGTAGAGAACCTTTATAGTCACCCAGTTATGTTGTGACATTTGATACACACAAGGCACTCCTCCGGTGTCCGTCAGTTGCATGATCTCATGGTCGTAGGAACATATACTTGACATGCAGGACACTGTAGCAATAAACTGACACGATCATATGCTATGTTTATAGTTTGGGTCTCATCCATCCCATCATTGTCCTAATGATGTGATCCCATTATGAAATGACATCTCATGTCAATGGCTAGGAAATCTTGACCATCTTTGATCAACGAACTAGTTCACTAGAGGCATACTAGAGACAAAGTTTTGTCTATTTATCCACACATGCAATGTGTTTCAAATCAATACAATTATAGCACAGATAATAAACAATTATCATGAACAAGGAAATATAATAATAAACACTTTATTTATTGCCTCTAGGGCATATTTCCAACATTACCTATTTCAGAAACAAAGCATGCCATACAAAGCAAAACTCTTACCAGCAAACACAAAATCCACCACCGAATCCAGTATCACTAACGCAAACCGCTCGTTCAAGAGCAAAGGAACCCTAGCGAATCCAGCTTGAGACAGCACAAGAGCAATAACTCAGAAGTACAGGGAAAATCTGCACATAAGGGGATGCAAGGGAAGTCGATGGCAGAGCAAAAGGAGCAAACAGAGCACCTAGACCTCCACCCTTGGAGTTCAAGCCGCCAGCCGACGCTCCTGCGGCGAAACAGGAGAAGCAGCTTCTATGCGAGAAGAGGAGAGGAGGAGAACAAAGAAGGAATCGAGTTGTGGAGGGAAGAGGAGCGGAACGGGGGAGAGCGAAGGTTAAAAGGTGAGTGGGAGAAAACCGACGGCTAAAGCCCACAATCCTAGCAAAGCCCACTATCTCTGCGCAGTTACTAAAGATAATAGCAAAAATTAAATACAATAAAAAGTTAATATAGAGGGAGAAAACAAACGGCTAAAGTACAAATAATAACTCATAACAGTACAATAAAAATTATCAAAAAAGTACAAATTAAATAATACTTCATAACGGTGCCGATTTCCCCCCTAAAAAGATAAGATAATGGGGGCAAGTCATGTTACGGACTCGCCTCCACATGCGATGCTGCGGCATGCCGCCTCGTCGTCTGCTACGGCTCGTTCCTGGTTCGGCCTCGCCGAGATGGGGGAGGGGTGTCCCGACACCCCTCCCCCAGCTCGGCCTCGTGCTAACGCGACAGTGCGCTCGTTCGACAGGCGCAGTGCAGTTATTCTGTTTGCCCCCACACGCACCCACACACCCTAAGATAGATGATGGGGGCAAGTCCATACAAGGGAGATGTGTCAGTACAACTATGCCCCTCGGTGCGGTGCTGGTTTTTCCCCTAAAAAAGATAAGGTAATGGGGGGCAAGTCCATACAAGGAAGATGTGTCAGTTTAACTATGCCCCTCAGTGCGGTGCTGGTTTTCCCCTAAAAAAGATAAGATAAGGGGGGGGCAAGTCCATACAAAGAAGATGTGTCAGTACAACTATGCCCCTCAGTGTGGTGCTTGTTTCCCCCTAAAAAAGATAAGATAATGGGGGAAGGTCATGTTACGGACTCGCCTCCGCATGCGACGCCGCGACACGTCGCGCCGTCGCCTGCTACGGCTCGTTCCTGGCTCGGCCTCGCCGTGATGGGGGAGGGGGTCCCGACCATCCCTCCCCCCTGCTCGGCCTCGCGCCAACGCGGCAGGGAGCTTGTTTGATAGGCGCAGTGCGGTTAGCCTGTTTCCCCCCATAGGCACCCACACACCCTAAGATAGATAATGGGGGGCAAGTCCATACAAGGAAGATGTGTCAGTACAACTATGCCCCTCGGTGCGGTGCTAGTTTTCCCCCTAAAAAAGATAAGATAATGGGGGGCAAGTCCGTACAAGGAAGACGTGTCAGTACAACTATGCCCCTCGGTGCGGTGCTGGTTTTCCCCCTAAAAAAGATAAGATAATGGGGGAAATTCATGTTATGGACTCGCCTCCACATGCGATGCCACGGCACGCCGCATCGTCGCCTGCTACGACTCATTCCTGGCTCGGCCTCACCGAGATGGGGGAGGGGGTCCCGACCCCCCCTCCCCTCGGCTCGGCCTCACGCTAACGCGGCAGTGCGCTTGTCTGATAGGCGTAGTTTGGTTATTCTATTCCCCCCCACACACACCCACAGACCCTAAGATAGATAATGGGGGACAAGTCCATACAAGGAAGATGTCTCAGTACAACTATGCCCCTCGATGCGGTGCTGGTTTTCCCCCTAAAAAGGATAAGATAATGGGGGGCAAGTCATGTCACGGACTCGCCTCCGCATGCGACGCCGCGGCATGCCGCGTCGTCGCTTGCTACAGCTCGTTCCTGCCTCGGCCTCGCCGGGATGGGGGAGGCACCCTCCCCCAGGCTCGGCCTCGCGCTAATGCGGCAGTGCGCTCGTTTGACATGCGCAGTGCGGTTATTCTGTTTCCCCTCACACGTACCCACACACCCTAAGATAGACAATGGGGGTAAGTCCATACAAGGAAGATGTGTCAGTACAACTATGCCCCTCGGTGCGGTGCTGGTTTTCCCCTAAAAAAGATAAGATAGTGGGGGGCAAGTCCATACAAGGAAGATGTGTCCGTACAACTATGTCCCTCGATGCGGTGCTGGTTTTTCCCCTAAAAAGGATAAGATAATGGAGGCAAGTCATGTTACGAACTCACCTCCGCATGCGACGCCGCGACACGCCGCGTCATCGCCTGCTACGGCTTGTTCCTGGCTCGGCCTCGCCGGGATGGGGGAGGGGGGGTCCCGACCCCCCTACCACCGGCTCGGCCTCGCGCTAACGCGGCAGTGCGCTCGTTTGACAGGAGCAGTGCGGTTATTCTGTTTCGCCCCACACGCACCCAGACACCCTAAGATAGATAAATGGGGGGCAAGTCCATACAATGAAGATGTGTTAGTACAACTATGCCCCTCGGTGCGGTGCCGGTTTTTCCCCTAAAAAAGATAAGATAATGGGGGGCAAGTCCATACAAGGAAGATGTGTCTGTACTACTATGCCCCTCGGTACGATGTTGGTTTCCCCCCTAAAAAAAGGTAATCTAATGGGGTCCCGAGCCCCCCTCCCCCATGGCTCGGCCTCGAGCTAATGCGGTAGTGCGCTCGTTCGACAGGCGCAGTGCGGTTATTCTGTCCCCCCATGCCACGCACCCACACACCCTAAAAATATAGATGTTCTTCTGTCCATACAAAAAAATGTGCCAGTACAACTAAGCCACTCGGTGCGGTCCCTATATATCTTACCCAGATATTCATTAAAAATCCAAAAACAAATGACGAAAAAGAATGAGAACTAAGAGAAAGCGAGGGAAAGACACTATAAAAAAGATGTTAGTTCAAGTAGAGGACAACATTCAGTACTAAAAAATGCTTACATTATGCAAAAAATCATAAAAACTAGAAGGAAAAAATGCTAAGAATCAAAAATATTGACCGCCCAAGGGACAGGTTAGCCCAACACACGTGGGTACTAGGACTCAAGCCAACCAGGAAACAACCAGCAAATCCTTTGTAAACCAGACTGCGTGGGCCAACCCTCCAGGGCCCACAGGTCATGCCAGAGGGCGAGCGCAGTGTGTAAGCGCTCAGGTAAGTATTCAGAGGAGTTCGACCAATGAGCCTCGACACCGCTTATAAACAGGTCAAGAGCCCCCTCGACTAGCGAGGTGGGACTAAACATATAGCGCACGCGCACACCACAGTGCACAGCAGCGCGGACGAGCTATCTGGGCTGAAAACAATGACTCCGGCGGATGGCCCAAGACAGTAATTCGCCCCATTACAAAATTCCAACCGATCACGCATGACCAAATAAAAGAAACAAATGCAGATAATTTAAAAAAAAACCTCGTAAGAAATCAGTTCAAAACAAATATTGTAAAAAGTTCAAACACATGTTAATTGTAAGAACTAAAAAAATAAAAAAAATTGGAATATTAAACGTAGAAGATTGTAATAAAAATTTTAGAAACAAATTGATAAAAAGTTGAACAACTAAAATTCATAAGTTTCAAGTAAAATTAGTACTGTGTAGCAAATCCAGACTCTGCCACAAACTCATTCCACCCAGTAGTTAGGTTGATGCAACCATCAAAGTCGATGTGGTATGCAACTTCCATCAACTGATACCCGTTTTTGTCTGAAGTCTCCATCTTCAGTATCCCGGAACTAGGAGCAACAATCCTGATTCTGGGTGACATTTTCTGCAAATGGGCATGGGAGTAGAAAACAAAGTAAACGCCTGACATAACTGAATTTTTGCACAGATCTAGTAACGGTTGGATAACAAAGTGAAAATAAATTATCTGAACCAAAACAAAAACACCAAACTCACTAGTCATATGACCTGACTAAACTGAAGAAATATACATATCAATACACCTTCAGTAAAAACATCTGACAAAAACAGAACAAGGATTATATAAAAATGGATAAATACTGTTAAGTAATTAACAAATACACACACAAACCCCTACTGTTAAATTCTGACAAAACCAAATAAAAATTATAGACAAACTATTGATAAAACTAAACTATAGATTCAGCCCATGGGATTCAAAATGATGTTGGGGAACGTCGCATGGGAAACAAAAAATTTCCTACGCACACGCAAACCTATCCATGGTGATGAGCATCTACGAGAGGGAGAGTGGATCTACATACCCTTGTAGATCGCTAAGCGGGAAGCGTTAAGAAACACGGTTGGTGTAGTCGAACATCTTCGCGATCCAAATCGCCGAGCGTCCCGCGATCTCATCACGATCCGTCCCGTGATCCAATCACGATCCGTCCCGCGAACACATCATGATCCGTCCTGCGAACTCATCACGATCCATCTCACGATCTTGATCATGATCTGTCCCGCGAACTCATCACGATTCGTTCCGTGATCACATCACGAACCGTCTCGCGATCTCGATCACGGTCCTTCCGATCTAGCGCCTAACGGACAGCACCTCCGCGTTCAGCACACGTGCATCTTGATGACGATCTCCACCATCTTGATCCAGCAAGAGGAGGTGGAGAGGAGAGATAGTTCACCGGCAGCGTGACGGCACTCCGGTGATGGTGGTGGAGCAATTCCGGCAGGGCTTCGCCTAAGCACTGCGGAACTACGATCTAGAGGAGAAACTATGCGCCGGTGGAACGGGTAGCACGTGGCCGGAAATTCTGTCCAAAAACCACCCAATCCACTAGTATATATAGGAGGAGAGGAGAGGAGAGGCAGCCAAGGCCTTTGGGTCGGCCGAAATAGGAGGTGGGAGCCATCCTACTTCACCTCCAATCCTAGTTGGAGTAGGATTGCCTCCTATTGGCTGATTTTCCACTTTTTGCTTTAGGACTTTCTCTCCTGCGCCATGGGCCTTTGTGGCTGTTTTCCCAGCCCAATAAGGGCTGGTTATTATTCTCCCACAGCCCATGGACCTCTTGGGGTCGAAATACCCCTCCCGGAGGCCTCCCGGTACACTACCGGCACTCCCGGTACACTACCGATGAGCCCGAAACTTTTCCGGAAACCAAACTGGGACTTCCTATATATGAATCTTTACCTCCGGACCATTCCGGAGCTCCTCGTGACGTCCGGGATCTCATCCGGGACTCCGAACAAACTTCGGTCACAACCATACATAACTCTACACTACCGAAACGTCACCGAACATTAAGTGTGCAGACCCTGCGGGTTCGAGAACTATGTAGACATGACCGAGACACCTCTACGGTCAATAACCAATGGCGGGACCTGGACGTCCACATTGGTTCCTACATATTCTACGAAGATCTTTATCGGTCGAACCTCTATGTCAAGGATTCAGTTAATCCCGTATAACGTTCCCTTTGTTCTTCGGTATGTTACTTGCCCGAGATTCGATCGTCCGTATCTCCATACCTAGTTCAACCTCGTTACCGGCAAGTCTCTTTACTCGTTCCGTAATACAAGATCCCGCAACTAACAATTAGTCACATTGCTTGCAAGGCTTATTGTGATGTTGCATTACCGAGTGGGCCCCGAGATACCTCTCCGTTACACGGAGTAACAAATCCCAGTCTCGATCCATGCCAACTCAATAGACACCATCGGTGATACCTGTAGAGAACCTTTATAGTCACCCAGTTACGTTGCGACGTTTGATACACACAAGGAACTCCTCTGATATCCGTGAGTTGCATGATCTCATGGTCATAGGAACATATACTTGACATGCAGAAAACAGTAGCAATAAACTGACACGATCATATGCTATGTTTATAGTTTGGGTCTTATCCATCACATCATTCTCCTAATGATGTGATCCCGTTGTCAAATGACATCTCATGTCCATGGCTAGGAAACCTTAACCATCCTTTGATCAACGAGCTAGTCCATTAGAGGCATACTAGGGACATGGTTTTGTCTATGTATCCACACATGCATTTAAGTCTCCGATCAATACAATTATAGCATGGATAATAAACGATTATCATGAACAAGGAAATATGATAATAACTAATTTATTATTGCCTCTAGGGCATATTTCCAACAGTCTCCCACTTGCACTAGAGTCAATAATCTAGTTCACATCACCATGTGATTCGCATTGTTATGAATCTAACACCCAATGAGTTCTGGGGATCGATCATGCTTTGCATGTGAGAGAGGTCTTATAGTCAACGGGTCTGCGATATTCAGATCCGTGTGTACTTTGCAAATCTCTATGTCAAACCGTAAACACTGCTACCACACTCCACTTGGTACTATTTCCAAATGGCTGCTCCACTATACGTATCCAGATTGCTACTACTAGTCATCCGGATAGGTGTTAAAGCTTGCATCGACGTAACTCTTTACGATGAACTCTTTATCACCTCCATAATCAAGAAACATTTCCTTAGTCCTCTGGTTACTAAGGATAATTCCGACCGCTGTCCAGTGATCCACTCCTGGACCACTCTTGTACCCCTTGACAGACTCATGGCAAGGCACACATAGGTGCGGTACACAGCATGGCATAATATAGAGCCTATGGCTACGGCATAGGGGACGACGTTCGTCCTTTCTCTTTCTTCTGCCGTTGTCGAGCTTTGAGTCTCACTCAACTTTCACACCTTACAAATCAGGCGAGAACTCTTTCTCTGACTGATCCATTTTGAACTCTTTCAAAATCTTGTCAAGGTATGCACTCATTGAAAGTCTCATCGAGCATCTTGATCTATCTCCATAGATTTTGATGCTCAACAATTAGGTAGCTTTATCCAGGTCTTCCTTTGAAAAGCACTTTTCAAACAACCTTTTATGCCTTCCAGAAATTCTACATTATTTTCGATCAACAATATGTCAACCACATATACTTATCAGAAACTCTACAGTGCTCCCACTCACTTTATTGCAAATACAAGTTTCTCGTAAACTTTGTATAAACTACAGAAACTTTGATCACCTCATCAAAGTGTATATTCCAACTCCGAGATGCTTGCTTCAGTCCATAGAAGGATCACTGAAGCTTGCTCATGTTTTAGCATCCTTAGGACTGACAAAACCTTCTGGTTGTATCACATACAATCTTTCCTTAAGTAAACCGTTAAGGAAACGATGTTTTGACATCCATCTGCCAGATTTCATAATTGAAAATGCAGCAACTGCTAACATAATTCCAACAGACTTTTAACGTCGCTACGAGTGAGAAAGCCTCATCACAGTCAACTCCTTGAACTTGTCACAAACAACTTTGCAACAAGTCGAGCTTTACAAATGGTGACATTCACCATCAGTGTCTGTCTTCATTCTAAAGGTCCATTTGTACTCAACGACCTGTCGTCTAACGAGCAAGTCTACCAAAGTCTATACTTGGTTTTCATACATGGATCCTATCTCGGATTTCATGGCCTCTAACCATTTGTCGGAATCCGGGCCCATCATCGCTTCTCCATAGCTCGTAGGTTCATCGTTGTCCAACAACATGATCTCCAAGACAGAGTTGTCGTACCACTTAGGAGCAGTACACATCCTTGTCGACCTACGAAGTTCGATAGTAACTTGATCCTGAAGCTTCATGATCATCATCATTAACTTCCTCTTCAACTAACGTAGGCTTCACAGAAACATCTTTCTGCCCTGCGCTACTCTCTGGTTGAACAAAGGTTTAACAACCTCATCAAGTTCTATCTTCCTCCCACTCAATTCTTTCGAGAGAAACATTTCCTCGAGAAAGGATCCGTTTAAGAAACAAACACTTTGCACTAGGATCTGAGATTGAAGGTTCACCCAACTGATCTTAGGGTATTCTATGAAGATGCATTTGTCCGCCTTGGGTTCGACCTCATTAGGTGAAAACATTTTCCACACAAGTGTCACAACCCCAAATATTAAGAAATGACAGCTTAGGTTTCTATCAAACCATAATTCACACGGTGTCATCTCAACGGATTTAGATGATGCCCTATTTAAAGTGAATGTAGTTGTCTCTAATGCATAACCCCAAAAATTATATTAGTAAAACGATAAGAGACATCACAGTATGCACTATTTCAATAGAGCTTGACTATGATCTTCGGACACACCATCACACCATGGTGTTCCAGGTGGCGTTAGTTGTGAAACAAATTTCACGTTGTCTTAAGTTGTATGCCAAACTCGTAACTCAGATATTCACCTCCACGATCATATCGCGGTCATTTTTATCTTCTTGTCACGATGATCTTTAAACTTCACTCTGAATTTGCTTGAACCTTTCAAACGATTCAGACTTGTGTTTCATTAAGTAAATATACACTATATCTACTCAAATCATCAGTGAAGGTAAGAAAATAACGATATCCACTGCACGCTACAAGACTCACTAGATTGCATACATCAACATGTATCATTTCCAATGAATCACTTGCCCGCTCCATCCAACGGGGTCCTTTAGTCATCTTGCCCAAGAGGCATGGTTCGCATGTCTCAACCGATTCGAAATCGAATGAGTCCAAATATCCATCACCATGGAGTTTCTTCATGCGCTTTATACCAATATGACATTTTGTGGCAGTGCCACAAGTATGTGGTACTATCATTATTTAACTTTGTATCTTTTGACATCAATGTTATGAACATGTGTATTACTACGATCAAGATTTCAACAAACCATTCTCACTGGGTGCATGACCATTGAAGGTATTATTCATGTAAATAGAATAACCATTATTCTCTGACTTAAATGAATAATCGTATTGCAACAAACATGATCTAATCATGTTCATGCTCAACGCAAAACACCAAATAACATTTATTTAGGTTCGTCACTAATCCTGAAGGTAGAGAGAGCGTGCGATGTTGATCACATCAACCTTGGACACATTTCCAACACACATTGTCACCTCACCCTTAGCTAGTTCTCCGTTTATTCCGTAGCTTTTATTTCGAGTTACTAACATTTGGCAACCGAACCGGTATCCAATACCCAGGTGCTACTAGGAGTACTAGCAAGGTACACATCAATAACTCGTATATCAAATATACTTCTGTCAATGTTGCCAGCCTTCTTATCTACCAAGTATCTAGGGTTGTTCCGCTTCAGCGACCGCTCACCTCATAACAGAAGCACTTAGTCTCGGGTTTGAGCTCAACTTTGGTTGCTTCACTGGAGCACCAACTGACTTGCTATCCATGAAGTTGCCCTCCTTGCTCTTGCCCTTCTCGAAAAGTGGTTTGATTAACCATCAACACTTGACGCTCCTTCTTGATTTCTACCTCCGCGGTGTCAAACATCGCGAACAGCACAGGGATCAACATTTCTTTCCCTCGCATTTTATAGTTAATCACCAAGTTCTAGTAGCTTAGTGAGAGTGACTTGGAGAACTACATCAATCACTATCTTATCTGGAAGATCAACTCCCACTCGATTCAAGCGATTGTAGTACCCAGACAGTCTGAGCACATGCTCAACGATTGAGCCATTCTCTTTCATCTTGCAGGCAAAGAATCTCGTTGGAGATCCTATATCTCGCAACTCGGGCACGAGCCTGAGATCACAATCTCAGCTCTTAGAACATCTCATATGTTCCGTGACGTTCAAAATGTTTCGGAGCCTCAATTCTAAGCCGTAATGCATGACGCACTAAACTATCAAGTAGTCATCGAAACGTGCCTGTCAGATGTTCACAACATCTACAGACGACGCTAGATGGGGTGGCGCACCGAGCGGTGCATTAAGGACATAAGCCTTCTGTGCAGCAATGAGGACAATCCTCAGATCACGGACCCAGTCCGCAATTTTGCTACCAACATCTTTCAATTCTATTTCTCTAGGAACATATAAAAATACAAGGGAGCTACAGCGCGATCTAGTAATCTACAAAATAATTTGCAAAGACACTTTGACTATGTTCATGATAATGAGTTCAATTAATCATATTACTTAAGAACTCCCACTCAAATTGACATCCCTCCGATCATTCGAGTGATACATGATCCAAATTCACCAACTCAAGTCCGATCATCACGTGAGTTGAGGTGGCTGCAATGGTGAACATCATTATGTTGATCATATCTACTATATGACTCATGTTCGACCTTTCGGTCTCTCGTGTTCCGAGGCCATGTCTGTACATGCTAGGCTCGTCAAGTTTAACCCGAGTGTTCTGCACATGCAAATCTGGCTTGCACCCGTTGTATGTGAACATAGAGTCTATCACACCCGATCATCACGTGGTGTCTCAACACGACGAACTTTCGCAACGGTGCACACTCGGGGAGAACACAGTTCATCTTGAAATTCAAGTGAGGGATCACCTTATAATGCTACCGCCGTACTAAGCAAAACAAGGTGCATAAAAGGATTAACATCTCATGCAATTCATAAGTGACATGATATGGCCATGAACTTGTGTTTAAGATCTCCATCTTCGAAACACCGGCATGATCTCCATCGTCACCGGCACAACACCATGATCTCCATCATCTTGATATCCATCAATGTGTTGCCATTGGGGTTGTGGTGCTAGCCCTGCTTCTACTTCTATTGCTACTGCTTAGTGATAAAGTAAAGCATTACATAGCGCTTAATGATTGACACGCAGGTCATACAATAATTAAAGACAACCCTATGGCTCCTGCCGGTTGCCGTATTCATCGACATGCAAGTCGTGATAATCTATACATCACATGATCATCTCATACATCACATATATCACATCATGTAATTGGCCATATCATATCACAACATACCCTGCAAAAACAAGTTAGACGTCCTCTAATTGTTGTTGCATGTTTTACGTGGCTGCTACGGGTATCTAGAAAGAACAATTCTCACCTACGCATAAACCACAACGGTGATACACTAGTTTGCTTTTCAACCTTCTCAAGGACCGCCTTTGTCTAATCCGATCCAACTAAAGTGAGAAAAACTATCACCCGCAAGCCATCTAAGCAACAAGTTGCATCGAGGGAACCGGTCTCTCGTAAGCGTACGAGTAATGTTGGTCCGGGCCGCTTCATCTCACAATCCCGCTGAACCAAAATACGACCAAGGGAGGAAGCAATCTAAGCATCAACGCCCACAAACCTTTTGTATTCTACTCGAGATCTCATCGAACCATCAACCTAGCTCATGATGCCACTGTTGGGGAACGTCGCATGGGAAACAAAAAATTTCCTACGCACACGCAAACCTATCCATGGTGATGAGCATCTACGAGAGGGAGAGTGGATCTACATACCCTTGTAGATCGCTAAGCGGGAAGCGTTAAGAAACGCGGTTGGTGTAGTCGAACATCTTCGCGATCCAAATCGCCGAGCGTCCCGCGATCTCATCACGATCCGTCCCGTGATCCAATCATGATCCGTCCCGTGAACACATCATGATCCGTCCTGCGAGCTCATCACGATCCATCTCACGATCTTGATCATGATCTGTCCCGCGAACTCATCACGATCCGTTCCGTGATCACATCACGAACCGTCTCGTGATCTCGATCACGGTCCTTCCGATCTAGCGCCGAACGGACAGCACCTCCGCGTTCAGCACACGTGCATCTTGATGACGATCTCCACCATCTTGATCCAGCAAGAGGAGGTGGAGAGGAGAGAGAGTTCACCGGCAGCGTGACGGCGCTCCGGTGATGGTGGTGGAGCAATTCCGGCAGGGCTTCGCCTAAGCACTGCGGAACTACGATCTAGAGGAGAAACTATGCGCCGGTGGAACGGGTAGCACGTGGCCGGAAATTCTGTCCAAAAACCACCCAATCCACTAGTATATATAGGAGGAGAGGAGAGGAGAGGCAGCCAAGACCTTTGGGTCGGCCGAAATAGGAGGTGGGAGCCATCCTACTTCACCTCCAATCCTAGTTGGAGTAGGATTGCCTCCTATTGGCTGATTTTCCACTTTTTGCTTTAGGACTTTCTCTCCTGCGCCATGGGCCTTTGTGGCTGTTTTCCCAGCCCAATAAGGGCTGGTTATTATTCTCCCACAGCCCATGGACCTCTTGGGGTCGAAATACCCCTCCCGGAGGTCTCCCGGTACACTACCGGCACTCCCGGTACACTACCGATGAGCCCGAAACTTTTCCGGAAACCAAACTGGGACTTCCTATATATGAAACTTTACCTCCGGACCATTCCGGAGCTCCTCGTGACCTCCGGGATCTCATCCGGGACTCCGAACAAACTTCGGTCACCACCATACATACCTCTACACTACCGAAACGTCACCGAACATTAAGTGTGCAGACCCTGCGGGTTCGACAACTATGTAGACATGACCGAGACACCTCTATGGTCAATAACCAATGGCGGGACCTGGACGTCCACATTGGTTCCTACATATTCTACGAAGATCTTTATCGGTCGAACCTCTATGTCAAGGATTCAGTTAATCCCGTATAACGTTCCCTTTGTTCTTCGGTATGTTACTTGCCCGAGATTCGATCGTCGGTATCTCCATACCTAGTTCAACCTAGTTACCGGCAAGTATCTTTACTCGTTCCGTAATACAAGATCCCGCAACTAACAATTAGTCACATTGCTTGCAAGGCTTATTGTGATGTTGCATTACCGAGTGGGCCCCGAGATACCTCTCCGTTACACGGAGTAACAAATCCCAGTCTCGATCCATGCCAACTCAACAGACACCATCGGAGATACCTGTAGAGCACCTTTATAGTCACCCAGTTACATTGCGACGTTTGATACACACAAGGCACTCCTCCGATATCCGTGAGTTGCATGATCTCATGGTCATAGGAACATATACTTGACATGTAGAAAACAGTAGCAATAAACTGACACGATCTTCTGCTATGTTTGTAGTTTGGGTCTTATCCATCACATCATTCTCCTAATGATGTGATCCCGTTATCAAATGACATCTGATGTCCATGGCTAGGAAACCTTAACCATCCTTTGATCAACGAGCTAGTCCATTAGAGGCATACTAGGGACATGGTTTTGTCTATGTATCCACACATGCATTTAAGTCTTCGATCAATACAATTATAGCATGGATAATAAACGATTATCATGAACAAGGAAATATGATAATAACTAATTTATTATTGCCTCTAGGGCATATTTCCAACAAATGAGACCTAAAAAAAGAAGAAAAAAACAAATAGAAACACATACCCATGATTCCTTCAAGTCCCCAACCGTCAGGTGACAAACATAGGGTGCACGAAACCCATGGTTGCTATACAGCAGACACGAAAGTTGCCCACGGTGCTGAGTCTCGGTGAGCTCCAAACCAGATTTGTACACACAGCCGTCAGCTATGCGCGCCATCTTTGCCAAACATCCGCATGAACAATCCTCCATGGAAAACACAGGAATAGGGAAGAAAACAACACAGAGAAGAGGGAGGAACATAGATATGATTCTAGGAGAAGGAAGAAAAAGGAGGGGGAGACTGAGCCACACACCACACATAGATGGATAGAATTTATAGCCAGGGAGACTCGCAGATTATAAAAATAATAAATAGGCAGGTGGGCAGCCAGCTGGTAGAAAATAGTTATTATACAAGTCATGCAACATTTAACCGCAAATAAGTTCAATTTCAGATAAAACAGCAATTCAAAAGTGCACATAACAAACATATGCAGATAAAACAACACATTCAGAGGTAGACAGTTGAATTCATTTAGTCATTCAACCATCTGCTCCCTCACAACACAATCTTAAAAACATAAAAATTTAGTACTTTAGTCATAACGATCAAAGAAACAACGTCATTTGGCCCTGGTGGATGGATGTGGAGCCATGGCTGCTCTTGCCCTAGCCCAACTGATGATCTGAATATGGTTCCTTCCCCTTCCTTCTGGGAAAAGTAGCTCCAGTTCATTGGAGTTGCAAGTATCCATCACCTCACGTGCAAGGCGTCTGTTGAACTCTGCCTCCACTTCCTCCTCGGCAGCACGTCGTGCTCTTTGCATGCGCCTGTGCCTCCTCCTCCTCTACTCAGCTACTGCAGCCCTCACATCGACGATATCCCCCTCCTCCTCTGAGACCTCTCCCAGCTCAGGATCCATCTAGAGTTTCTTTGGTTGCAGCTGATGGAATGAAAGTGACAGAGGGCTCAGGCTTTATACTGAAAGTGCAGAGGTATGGTAGGCAAACAGTAGAAAATACTTATTCCGATGTCAATGCACAGTAATACAACTTTGACATGAAGCAGTCCTATTACACATACGGCAGCAATTCGAACAAAACTGAGAAACACGCAACTAAATTACACAGTTTGACTAGATTACAAGTAATCATAGGCTATAGTCAGCCACCATACACCACCTCAGCCAACGACCAAATCACATGGGAATCCGGGGTAGAAACAACTCAAGAAGCAAAATTGACAACACAAATCTTTTCATACAATCCTCATCTCTCTCCCTGCAACGCCAATTCAAAAGTAAAACATCACAAAAAGAAGAACACATTTGCATGGCGGACGTCGCAAACGACCAAGAACACCAAAACTTGAAATCAGAAATTATAGTGAAAAAAATCTCCAAAAACTATAACACACCGATAATTCTCACATCCAAAACAACACATAAAACGACAAACCGGACGTAAAATTGACGGCTACGAACACCACGGTAAACACCAATGCCCAAAACACGTCCGCCGCCAATTGCCCATGCCGTCACCTCCGGTGACTTGAGATCACAAAAGACGACCAGGTAAGTGCGCGCACGTGCGGAACCCAGTACATGTCTCCTCTAGCAATGAATGGTCCGCAGCACCACGCCTGAGAACCCCCGGAAGCTCCCCTTTACATCCCCTGGTTCCGTCAGTCGTAGACGCAGGATGATCGGTTCAAGTAGAAAACCACGCAAGTCCAATCTGTAAACTATGTCAGTTCAAGTAGGGTAACAGAATAATATTCTGTTACACGAAACAGAATAGCCCAGTTGTGTATATATATATGTAGGTTGGACTGGATATGTCTTTCTGAGAGGGTGACTACTTCCCAAAGGTCTTGTCTTGATCTACCTAGCTACTTCACAAGTCAAGTTTAGTAGAAGAAGGGTGTGATTATGATTAACGGGTAAAGTACACAAACCTCTCCATAGTTTATAAAAACTGATCCTAATTCGTCGTGTCCCTAGGTATGGGCAACTTTGAGGAACTCATGTGAGGATTGTCATCTTGATCTCAATCACCTCTTCCTTTAAAATTTATGCGTTGAACCAATGGGGAGTTACGGCGCTAATGTCAGAGGACTGGGGTTTACTAGGGTCTCTGGGGAGAGGCTCGGGATGATCGGGGTTTATCCTGACTCCACATGCTCAAATTGCATCGGGATTACGACTGGGGTTTACCAGGAGTGCCTCTAGACTATGACCGGGGTTTACTGGGAGTGTCATATTGCTATCTAGAGTAGACCACCTTAAAATAATAAGGCAAAACTATGTCTTCTATAAAGAGCCTTGAAACCCACCAGCCAAAAGGCATGTAGGTGAACATGTTTCCATTAACCGTGGACTTACCATTACATTCAATGTATTGACCCTAGTGGTTGCAATGTATCATGTTGCAGGTGATTATTATGAGGAGTGACTTACGTAGTGTTTCATGCCTCCACTCGGCATGCTTCCCTATGGCTTTGATGGATCTTGCCAAGACATCTACCTTTGATTTTCTTTCATTTGCTTATTGTAAGACTATGTATTTGAGTAGTGATAGCCTGCAAGTGCACATGGTTTAGTTGTAGCCTTTCGAACTAAGATTATCAATCCCACATGGAGCACAGGAATCGGAATTTGGCCTATTTTAGAGAATTATGTAACTTTCTGCCTGCCGATAATTGTAGACATAAAGCAGAGTGAGGGAAGATTTAAATGATGATTGAGTAATGTAGTGACTTGTAACCAAATAACATAAAAGTAAATGAAGAACAAGGATTGAGTGACGGGTGAAACAACAGAATAAAAAGGAGTTCTCAGGGAGTCTAAAATTCCCATTGGTATGTTTCTAGCGCACCTATGCACGAGCATAGTATGGAATAGATACTTGAGATATTGTTGATGGTTATGCTAGGCCAACCGGGTACAGTACATGTTCTACTCATGGTAGACTTTGTGCTACACATGCCACCATCATAGCCTCACAATGAGGGTTACAACTGATGATAATCAAGGGTTACCCCATGGACATAGCCTATCTAAGTGTTCTCCATGAGTCCCTAGTCAACTATAAAGGCTAGGGGAAGTAGGCTTTTACTGTCACCTTGAATTACCTCCACAACCTAGACCTCTACATCGATAGTGATATACTTCATGGACATAAGGCACAAATGCTGAGTGCCCCCCTTCACAACATTCACAAAGTTATTAAACTAAGCATTCAATCGAGGATCTCATATGTACAATAACGTTTCAGATCCTACACATACCAAGATTCATCCATATCATAGAGAACTAGGGGTATACCGATACATCTTCATCGTATCTATAATTTTGTATTGTTTCATGCCAATATTCTACAACTTTCATATAATTTTGGCAACTTTTTATACTATTTTTGGGATTACATATTGATCCAGTGCCCAGTGCCAGTTCCTCTTTGTTGCATGTTTTTTGTTTTGTAGAAAATCCATATCAAAGGAATTCCGAATGCGATAAGAACTTATAGATATTTTTTTGGGTATATATGTGATTTTTAGGAAAAAGAATCAACGCGAGATGATGCCTAAGGAGGTCACAAACCTGCTAGGCGTGGTCCACCCCCTGGTCGCGCCCTGAGGGCTTGTGGCTACCCCTTAGGTCTGTTGGAGCTGTCCTTTTTTTGCAAGAAATATATTTTTATAAGGAAAATACCCTCAAAATTTTAGCCCGATCGGAGTTACGAATCTCCGGATATTTAAGAAACGGTGAAAGGCCAGAATCTGAGAGCGCAAAAACAGAAGGAAACACACACACATACACACACACACACAGAGAGAGAGAGAGAGAGAGAGAGATCCAATCTCGGAGGGGATCTTTCCCCTTTGCCGCCATGGAGGCCATGGACCAGAGGGGAAACCCTTCTACCATCTAGGGGGAAGGTCAAGGAATAAGAAGAAGGAGGGGGCTCTCACCCCTCTCTCCCGGTGGCACCGGAACACCACTGGGGCCATCATCATGACAACGATCTACTCCAACAACTCCGTCATCTTCACCAACACCTCCATCACCTTCCCCCATCTATCTACAGCGGTCCACTCTCCCGCAACCTACTATACCCTCTACTTGAACATGGTGTTTTATGCTTCATATTATTATCCAATGATGTGTTTCCATCCTATGATGTCTGAGTAGATCTATTTTGTCCTATTGGTTGATTGATGATCATGATTGGTTTGAGTTGCATGTTTTATTATTGGTGTTGTCCAATGGTGCTCTCCGTGCCGTGCAAGCATGAGGGATCCCCTCTATAGTGTTGGCGATATGCTTATGATTCGCTTATGGTGGGTGGCCTGAGTGATAGAAATACAGACCTGAGTAAGTAGGTTGTTTGCATATGGGAATAAAGAGGACTTGATACCTTATAATGCTATGGTTGGGTTTTACCTTAATGATCTATAGTAGTTGTGGATGCTTGCCAGAGTTGCAATCATAAGTGCATATGCTCCAAGTAGATAAAGTATGTTAGCTTATGCCTCTCCCTCATATAAAATTGCAATAATGATTACCGGTCTAGTTATCGATTGCCTAGGGACGATTCCGCAACTCCTACCACCACTTTTCCACACTCGTTAAATTAACTTAGTTGTTTCTTTATCTAAGCAGCCCCTAGTTTTTATTTACATGTTCTTTATTATCTTGCAAACCTATCCTATCACACCTACAAAGTACTTCTAGTTTCATACTTGTTCTAGGTCAAGCGAACGTTAAGCATGGGTAGAGTTGTATCGGTGGTCGATAGAACTTGAGGGAATATTCATTCTACCTTTAGCTCCTCATTGAGTTCGACACTCTTACTTATCGAAAAAGGCTACAACTGATCCCCTATACTTACGGGTTATGAAGACCTTTTTCTGGCACCGTTGCCGGGGAGCAATAGCATGGGGTGAATATTCTCGTGTGTGCTTGTTTGCTTTATCACTAAGTAGATTTTATTTTCTGTTCTAAGTTGTTCTCTATCTTTAGTTATGGATATGGAACATGAAATACCAAAAAAATAGGTGTACTTGCTACTCATGGAGATGGGGAACCTCCTAAAACCCTCGATGCTCGTTATGTGAAAGATATTATGCACTACTTTGATAATCCTGAGAAAACCCCATTCAACTTGATAATGGGATACACGTTGGATCAACGTGAATACTTTAGGGATTATCGCTTGACTCAAAAAGGGAAACTGTTATGGGATCAGATTTATATGTTGAAATGGTATGCTTGGAATCTATGCCAGAGATATGATTATACTTGTTGCTCTAGGATGAAGGATCCACACCTTCATTTTTCATGTAAATTTCATGATAATGAAACCTTGGCTTCTAATTCTAATAGTATTTATGATTACTATGATGTGGAATGAATAGAAAAATTCGTTGCTTTTAAGGGTGCTTATGAAATTGAATCTTTGTTTGAGAAGTGTGAAAATTATGATGATGATGTTTATAGACCTGAAATTTTTGCTATACTTAAATATTGCTATGAGAATTATGAATATAATTCCTATATTGATGCATTTATTGAGAGATTGTCTACTGCCTTGGAGGAGAATAATATTTTGCAGGAATCTATGGAAGAAGAAATTGCTGAAAGTGTGAGCTCATTAGATGAAAAAGATAGGGAGGAGAGCAAAGAAAAAAGGAGGAAGAGCGGATTAGCTACCTGTGCCCACCTTCTAATGAGAGTAACTCTTCAACTCATACATCGTTTAATTTCCCTTCATGCTTACCGAAGGATGAATGCTATGTTGATTGCTATGATCCCTTGGATTCATTTGAAATACCCCTTTTTGATGAACTTGATGCTTGCTATGCTTGTGGCCATGATGCCAATATGAAAGATGCTTATGGAGATGAACTTGCTATAGTTCCTTATGTTAAGAATGAAATTGTTGCTATTGCACCCACGCATAATAGTCCTATTATCTTTTTGAATTCTCCCAACTACACTATATCGGAGAAGTTTGCACTTATTAAGGATTATATAGATGGGTTGCATTTTACTATTACACATGATGATTTTGATAGATATAATATGCATGTGATTGATGCTCCTACTTGCAATTATTATGAGATAGGGACTACGTCTCCACCTCTCTATGTTTCCAATATGATAAAATTGCAAGAAACTGCTTATGCTATGTATTGGCCTTTACTTTGTGTGCATGAATTATTATTTTATGACACACCGATGCATAGGAAGAGAGTTAGACTTCGTAATTGCATGATATATATTACTTTGTTCTCAATACTAAATAGCAAATCATTGTTAGTTAAAATTGGCTTTGATATACCTTGGGATCCGAGTGGATCCATTACTTGAGCACTTTATGCCTAGCTTAATGGCTTTAAAGAAAGCACTGCTAGGGAGACAACCCGGAAGTTTTAGAGAGTCACTTAATTCTGTTGTGTGCTTTTATATAGTTTAAAAACAAAAAATAAAGAGGGGAACCTAAAAAAATTTCAAAAAGAAAAGTGAAAGTGGGAGCTAGCCTTGAACTTTGTTCATGCCCATGAAAACTTTGTGAATCTTGAATACAAAAACTTTTCAAAAATAATAATTATCCCCTTGTATAAATCCATTGAATTTATAAAAATAATGTGCCAAGATTTTCCTTTAGGATGATTAGATTGCTTGTTTGGTGTGTGCAGTGCAAAAACAAAAACTTTGGCTGTAGTGCGTGAATTTACATTTTTTACTGGAATGTCAAAAGTTTCTGAATTTTTTACAAAGTACTGCTATGAAAATTTATTACTTTTTCCTAATATTTCAGAATCTTTAGAGTTACATAAGTATGGTGAATGTTCAGATTGCTACAGACTGTCCTGTTTAAGATAGATTCTGTTTTTGATGCATTGTTTTGCTCGTTTTGATGAAACTATCGATTGTATCGGTGGTAAAAGCCATGGAAAAATTATAATACACTAGATACAATGCAAAAATAAAATATGAATTGGTTGGCAACAGTACATAAAGTTGTGATTTGCTTTATTATACCAACAGATCTCACGAGGGTTTTGTTACGTTTTGTGTGATTGAAGTTTTCAAGTTTTGGGTGAGATCACGATGGATGAAGGAATAAGGAGTGGAAAGAGACTAAGCTTGGAGATGCTGGAGGCACCCCAAGGTAATATTCAAGGACTCCCAACAAACTAAGCTTGGGGATGCACTGTAAGGCATCCCCTCTTTCTTCTATCAACCGTCGGTAATTTTACTTGGAGCTATATTTTTATTCGTCACATGGTATGCGTAAATCTTGGAGCGTCGTGTGCTTTTTATTTTTCTTTTAATAATGCACCATGCTGGTATGATAAAGTCCTTGGTTTATTTATAGAATGCTTCATGCACTTCACTTATATCTTTTGAGTATGGCTTTATAGAATGCTTCATGTGCTTCACTTATATCATTTGAAGTTTGGATTGCCTGTTTCTCACACATAGAAAACCACCATTTGTAGAATGTTCTTTTTCTTCACTTCCATTTTTTTAGAGCGTGGGCATATCTTTTCTAGAAATAATTAAAACTCTCATGCTTCACTTATATCTATTTAGAGAGTTAACAGGAGTTGGTCATTCACATGGTTAGTCATAAAATCCTACATAAAACTTGTAGATCACTAAATATGATATGTTTGATTCCTTGCAATAGTTTTGCGATATAAATATGGTGATATTAGAGTTATGCTAGTGAGTAATTGTCGGCACCCCGATCCTAAGTCATAAGAATCCAGACTGTAACATATCACATCACTTTGCGGCCTCACGCACGGTAAGTTCCACGGCTGCAGCCTTACCTTAGCCGGGACCGTTTGCGTCTTTTGGCTCACGTATATGAACATGTCGTGGCAGTCAAATGACAGAGAACCTGGCCCGACATAACTAGTCATAGAACCCAAGCGGCACAACAGCCTCAGAACCCAAGAGAACATAGAACCCATGCATACATAACCCAGTAATGCAGGTGTCGGCCTCAAGCGTGTGTAGACGAGTCATAGCAAGCTACAGGGACTCCATTACGTCGTGAGACACGAATGCCATCACTGCACGTAGACGAGTCGTAGCAGGCTACAGGGACTCCATTACACTGCGAGACATTTCCCCGAAGGGACAGACACAACAGCAAAGAGGGATACATGCCGGTCAATCAATGTGTCCGGAGCAGTAGCAAGCTACCATGGCTCGGTGGAAGCACAAAGAGGCAGTTTCTCGTAAAGAGTACTACTAAAGGCACACGACTAGGTGTCAGATCCCATACATACCATTGCATGTCACGTGTATGCAGGACATGCCCAATATGCATAGATACAACCATGGCATCACAACATAACCATATGACAACATGACTTTTATTTAAGAGGCTCAGATGAGCCTTGCAAAATATGTTCTTACAGATAGGGGTCACATGACCTGACACTCAAGTCATACAAACTATCTACAGCCCACCACAGGGCAAGGTCGTAGCTGGGGCACCAGCTATTCGGCATCATCGACATCTAGATAGAACCCACCTGATGGGTCTTGGGTCTCATCTGCAACATTTATTAAGCAAGTGTGAGTACAAACATACTCAGCAAGTCTGTAAAACAGACCTAGTCTATTCATGCTCATGTATCAACAAAGGGAGTGGTGGAGTTTATGCAGCAATGCCAGCTTTGACTCATGGCTAACCTACACTACTCAATTTTAACTCTTTCTTTACATTTTAGATATCGCACAAGAGTCCACTAACTTCATAGCAATACACCACCATGGATTCACTTCCCTCTCCTGGGAGAGTGCTATCCACGATACTCACACTTGTCTTTATATTTTTATGAGTATCCATTTGATTATCTATGAACAACATAAGTTCTCCAAGTAGTCCATATCCGAGGACGCGGCTATTCGAATAGTTTCATACCCTGCAGGGGTGTACTTCTTCACACATGTTGTCGCCACTTATCGCTATGTGCTCCTAAAACAATGCACCTCGGCAACCTTCAAGCGGATGCCCAACGAGGGAGTCGGCCACGACCGTCAATCGCATAAGACCTCTAGTCCAGGCTATCGCCTATTTGAGACTGAACCCGCACGGAAGTCCGGCCAAAGTTTCCGCTACGGCCCCAAACGATGTGCGCAGGGTTCCCAAGCCCACCATTTGGGTGACCCTTTGTACACCGTGCCACTGCCTACCGCATCGTAACCCACCCCTAGGGTCAACGCTACGCACGGCCTCCAACATGATATAAACACCAGAAACTACTTGCAATTCCTAGACTAAGGACTAAGCGAATGATAAGTTGAGAGGGTCAATTAAGTATCCCAACGTGTGGTAGTAACTAGTCTTGGATCACAAACACGGATGTAATGAGGAAACCTCTCCTCATTTAGCAAGAATGCGAAAGGGTCCAATGTAATGAGGAGCCAACTTGCCCTTGATACCGAATCGATGGGTACCCTTCAGAGGTGTAACCCGAAGGTAAGCCTTCTCGTCAACTTCATAGGTCATAGCCTTATGATGGCAATCATATTGGCTCTTTTGGTGGGATTGGGCTGTTTTCAAATTTTCACGAATAATGCGAACTTGCTCCTCTGCATCCTGGATCATATCCGGGCCAAAGAGTTGCCTCTCTCCGGTTTCCGACCAGTTAAGAGGTGTTCAACACCTTTGTCCATAGAGAACTTCAATAGGGGCTTTGCCCAAGCTTGATTGATAACTATTGTTATATGCGAACTCGGCAAATGGAAGACATTTCTCCCAGTTCATACCGAAAGATATAACACAAGGTCGGAGCATGTCTTCGAGGATTTGATTGACTCGCTCAACTTGACCACTTGATTGTGGGTGGAAAGCAGTGCTAAAGGATAGATGAGTCCCCATAGCGGTTTGAAAACTTTCCCAAAATCGGGAAGGAAAGATACTTCCACGGTCTAAGTTAATCTCCAAAGGAACACCATGAAGAGAAATTATTCGAGAAACATACAACTCCGCTAGCTGACTAGCAGTTATGCTCTCCCGAACAGGACGAAAATGAGCCACTTTGGAAAGACGGTCGATGACCACAAATATAGCATTATTCCCTCTCTTAGTCCTGGGAAATCTGGTAATGAAATCCATGCTGAATTTATCCCATTTCCATTCAGGAATAGCTAAAGGTTTAAGGGTGCCAGCAGGCCTTTGATGTTATGCTTTCACGCGACGGCCAACGTCACAGTTAGCAACGAACTGAGCGATTTCTCTCTTCATCCTAGTCCACCAGAACCTCTCGCATAGGTCCTGATACATCTTGGTACTACCCGGATGAATTGAGAGAGGAGAATCATGAGCCTCCTTAAGGATTAGCTTTCTTAAGTGTGTGCTCTTGGGAACCACCAACTGGTTCTGGAAGAACACAACACCTTCATCGTTCTTGGAGAAATCTCTAGCGTTTCCGCTAGCAATATTCCCCTTGATCCGGGATATACCCTTATCATATTTCTGGACAGCTACTATTTGATCCTTAAGATTAGGTTTCGCCACCAGGTTGGATAGGAATCCTTGAGGAACAACGTGAAGGTTTAACTTCTGAAATTCCTCATGGAGAAGTGGTTGACCTTGTTGTAACATCAGATTGTTACAATTAGACTTACGACTTAGTGCATCAGCCGTTGGCTTTCCCCGGGGTGTAAGTTATCCCTAAGTCGTAATCTGTAATCAACTCTACCCACCGTCTTTGCTTGAGATTCAAATCCGGCTGGGTGAATATATATTTTAGACTTTGGTAATCAATGTAAATTTCGCAATGATTACCCAGACGGTAATGTCGCCAGGTTTTCAGTGTATGGACTACAGCTGCGAGCTCAAGATCATGTGTTGGATAATTATCCTCATGTGGACGCAACTGTCGAGATGCGTATGCAATCACATGAAGATCTTGCATGATAATGCAACCTAATCCTTGTCGCGAGGCATCGCAATAGATAACAAAGTCCTTAGAGAAATCAGGTGGCACCAGAATAGGAGCGGAGGTCGGTCGTCTTTTCAACTCCTGAAAACTGTGCTCACATTGTGGAGTCCACTCGAACCTTTTATCTTTCTTGAGGAGTTCAGTCGGAGGTTTTGCAACCTTGGATAAATTCTCGACAATGCGGCAACAATAGCTCGCTAAGCCAAGGAAACTCCGAACTTGCTTAACCGATTCAGGTTGAGTCCAATCAAGGACGGCCTGAACTCTCTCAGGATTGACAACAATACCATTACCAGATATCACGTGGCCCATATAGGTCACTTCTAGCAACAAAAATTCACACTTGGAGAATTTGGCGTACAGGCGGTGCTCTCGAAGTTTCATCAATACCAGCCTTAGATGCTCAGCATGTTCTTGTTCATTCTTCGAGTAGATGAGTATATCATCGAGCTAAACCACGACGAATTTATCTAGATACTCCATGAAGATCGAATTCATCAAGCGAGAAAAGGTGGCTAGGGCATTGGTTAAACCGAAGGACATGACGGTGTACTCGTATTAGCCATAACGAGTAACAACAACTGTTTTTGGAATGTCCCCGTTCCTAATTCTGAATTGATGGTATCCCAACCTCAAATCCATTTTGGAGAAGACAGAGGATCCAGCGAGTTGATCATACAAATCGTTGATCCTGGGGAGCGGATACTTGTTCTTTATGGTGACCAGATTCACTGGCCGATAATCCACAACTATCCGATCTGAACCATCCTTCTTCTTGACGAAGAGGACGGGACAAGCCCAAGGAGAAGAACTGGGACAGATGAAACCTTTCTTAAAAGCCTCATCGAGTTGGATCTTAAGTTCGGCTAGTTCTAAGCGTGCCAACTTATAGGGTCTTCTAGCTATTGGGACAATCCCTGGGATGAGCTCTATCACAAACTCAACATCTCTAGCAGGAGGAATTCCTGACAGTTCTTCTGGAAAGACATCCAGAAAGTCACGGACTACCGGAATATCTTCTAACTCTGAAGAGGGCTAGCATTGAGGGAATAGAGTTGGCGCTTGGTTGTTTGAGTGGAGACATTAACTATCTCACCCGATGGATGTGTAAGTTGAACATTCCTAGAATGAGTATCAATCTTGGCATAGTGGGCTTTCATCCAATCCATGCCTAGAATGATATTGATGTCCGAAGACTTGAGGGCTATCAAAGATGCTAGGAAGACTAGTATATCCACCAGAACCTCATTATCATGGCTCACTCTAGAAGTTTGCCATTTGGAACCCGGAGTCTGCACTACTAAAGGAGTAGGCATATCACAAAAAGACATGTTATGCAACTGTGCATAACTCTTTGAGATAAAAGAATGAGATGCCCCAGTATCAAATAAAACAGATGCTGGATGACTATTGACAAGGAGCGTACCTCGGATAACATCAGGATCCTCAAGGGCTTCCTCAGCAGACACATAGTTCACTCGTCCATGAGCAGGAGCTGGCTTCACAAAGAAGGCTTTTCCTGGCTTTCCACGTCCAGCCGGCTTAGCATTATTCTGGGGACACTCACGGGAGTAGTGTCTTGGTTCTCCACACTTATAGCAAACCACGGTGGCATGGGGAGAAACATTTGCAGGCGGTCCTCCCAATGGTCTGACTGGAGGGTTGGGCTGAACTATGTGAGGCGCCTGGAAGGATGGCCTCGCATTGTATTTTGGCCGCAGAGCTGCGTTGGGCACCCAGATCCGGCATTTATTGGGGCCCAAGCCAGATGCGGGGTTGAAGTCACGGTTGTGCTTTCTCGTGGCCTCATAATCAGTCTGTCCAGTCTCGACATTGATAGCCTTGTTGACGAGAGCCTGGAAAGTGATGCACTCATGCAAGCGCAGGTCACGACGAAGCTCAGAATTAAGTCCCTTGCGGAACCTAGCCTGCTTCTTGGCATTAGTATAAACTTCCTTAGGAGCATAGCGAGCAAGGTTTCCAAACTCATGACTATAAGCATCCACTGACAGTCTGCCCTGGGTGAAGGCACAGAATTCCTCTCTCTTACGATCCATCGGCCCATCCGGGATGTGATGGGTACGAAATGTGGCACTGAACTCTGCCCAAGTTGGTGCGAGGCCTGTGGGGCGCATGGCTTCAAAATTTTCCCACCACAGATTGGTAGGACCTTCCAGAAAGTAAGTTGCAAAGGTCACCTTGTTGGCCTCGGTCCCATTGGCAGCCCGGATCTTGCAATACATGCTAGTCAGCTAGTCATCCGCGTCGAGTGGGTCGACCGAATGATGATACTTGGGTGGGCATAGTCTCATGAAATCACCAAGTGATACGCCATCATTGAGGTCATTGCGGGGAGCACGTGCTGTGTTCTGCTCGATTCTTTCCAACAGCCTGTTGGTCTCCCTCTTGTTCCTTTCGGCTTCAAGCATTACTTTCGCCAAGGAAGGCGCATGTGGCAGATCCTCTTGCCTTGGCTGGCTTCCCTTGCCCTGCTCAGGGGCAAGCACGGGGTTGTTCCTAGTTGCCACCATCCTGGAGAAACAAACCCATAGCTTAATCATAGGGGACAAGAACTCTAAGACATGAGATGAAGAATGTACTGGACAACATGGCATGCAGGGTAAACACCAATCAACATGGTAAAACAACTTCCATATGAACACCATGATTCATACACACCATGACATAGTTCAGTACAAGACAAGCTGAAATACAACTACGGAGAGATGACAAAACTCATCGGAGGCATTACAAGCTTCCTATACATTATCTATCTACACCTCCGGAACTCAACTCTCAACCTCATCATATCCCACAAGACACGCAGGACTGTGGCGATACGATGACTACCAAACTAGAACTAGCATCCACGTACTCAAGCATCGCCGTAGAATGCCTCATACGGGTTACCCCCATGACCCAGGAGCTGAACCTGAGGATCTGGAAACACTCTAGCCTGTGATCCCTAGGAGCCATAAGGACATGGGTGTGGCCTTGGTCCCCTTGTTGGTGGCAACAACGGTCCTCGAAGAGGGGTGATGCCTCCAACATCGGGCCAGACTACGTGTGCTGGCAGATGAGTCCGTGATGGGGTCAGCATCTCCAAATCTCCATAGCCTGTCTGCACGACAGGTGCCAACTGCGTCAGGGCTGTCCAAAGACGTGCACGGGTGGCATAAAGCTCCATGCGAAGGGCACGTGCATCACGGTCCCTATTCTCCAACATCTGAGCTGTCACCTGCAGCCTAGGGTCCTCATGGGAATGATCATAGTAGACTGCACTAAGATAACCATCCTCTCCTCCCATAGAAGCAGGAACATAGCAGAACTCGGTGTTCTGAAGCAGACAATGGTGGAACCTCATGATAGTCAGCATGGTGTAAGCGGCCTCCTGAACTGCCATATCTATGGTGACACCTAATCCATAAGTCCAGTGAAGCGGCTCTGCAGCTCCAGGGTATGAAGGATAAATCTTGACAGTACACAGATACTGACTCTGGTTGAAATCTTGATACTGTTCCTCCACTGCGTACTCTGGGTACCAACGGTATCCAGCCTCCATCATGACTCTAACCAACATGACCGTGTGACCTGGTACATCGATGGACCTGGTCAGACGGACCACCTGACGGGAAGGACGAGGGGGCATCTGAAACAGAGAATGATGCAAAGACATTAGAGACTCTAGCAGAAATTGGACAGCATAACAGCTGTAATTGCTCAAAAAGGATTTTGAGACAACTGCAAAAGATTGGAAAAGCATAACCACTCGACTTTCTAGACTCAAATCTCTTCTCCATCTATTTGTCACACCAACAATACTTGAGTACCCACATTCACTTGCAACAAGCTAGCTAGTGGTCCATGGTTAGTAACTCGGCATCCTAAGCAATGGATGAGTAGCCTAGTTCTTATCCCCGAAGAAAAGATGAGAATGACTCAGCATAGAATAACTTGGGAAGAGGAGTAAAAAGAGCCTTATGTTCCCTTCCACAATCAATTCCCCAACTTTTCTATAGTGTTTCTAGACTCAACTTCGACCGGTTTGGCTTGGTAGTCCTACAGTCAGTCAGGCTCTGATACCAATGCTGTCGGGACCCCGATCCTAAGTCATAATAATCTAGACTGTAGCATATCACATCACTTTGCAGCCTCACGCATGGTAAGTTCCACGGCTGCAGCCTTACCTTAGCCGGGACCCTTTGCGTCTTTTGGCCCACGTATGTGAACATGTCGCTGCCAATCAAACGACAGAGAACCCGGGCCGACATAACTAGTCATAGAACCCAAGCGGCACATCCATACGGAAATAGGCATACATAACCGAGCAATGCAGGTGTCGGCCTCAAGCGTGTGTAGACGAGTCATAGCAAACTACAGGTACTCCATTACGTCGTGAGACACGAATGCCATCACTGCACGTAGACGAGTTATAGCAGGCTACAAGGACTCCATTACACTGCGAGACATTTCCCCAAAGGGACAGACACAACAACAAAGAAGGATACATGCCGGTCAATCAATGTGTCCGGAGCAGTAGCAGGCTAACATGGCTTGGTGGAAGCACAAAGAGGCAGTTTCCCGTAAACAATACTACTAAAGGCACACGACTAGGTGTCGGATCCCATACATACCATTGCACGCCACACGTACGCACGACATGCCTGATATGCATAGATACAACCATGGCATCACAACATAACCATACGAAAACATGACTTTTATTTAAGAGGCTCAGATGAGCCTTGCAAAATATGTTCCAGATAGGGGTCACATGACCCGACACTCAAGTCATACAAACTTGTTCATACAAACCAAGCGGAAGCATAAGCTGTCTGAGTACAGACAGATGAAAGGGTCAAAAGGCACATGGCCTGACAATCTACAGCCCGCCACAGGGCAAGGTCGTAGCTGGGACACCAGCTATTCGGCATCGTCGACATCTAGATAGAACCCACCTGGTGGGTCCTGGGTCTCATCTACAACACTTATTAAGCAAACGTGAGTACAAACGTACTCAACAAGTCTGTAAAACAGACCTAGTCTATTCATGCTCATGTATAAACAAAGGGAGTGGTGGAGTTTATGCAGCAATGCCAGCTTTGACTCATGGCTAACCAACACTACTCAATTTTAACTCTTTGTTTACATTTTAGATATCGCATACGAGTCCACTAACTCCATAGCAATACACCACCATGGATTCACTTCCCTCTCCTGGGAGAGTGCCATCCACGGTACTCACACTTGTCTTGATATTTTTATGAGTATCCATTTGATTATCTATGAACAACATAAGTTCTCCAAGTAGTCCATATCCGAGGACGCGGCTATTCGAATAGTTTCATACCCTGCAGGGGTGTACTTCTTCACACATGTTGTCGCCACTTATCGCTATGTGCTCCTAAAACAATGCACCTCGGCAACCTTCAAGCGGATGCCCAACGAGGGAGTCGGCCATGATCGTCAATCGCATAAGACCTCTAGTCCAGGCTATCGCCTATTTGAGACTGAACCCGCACGGAAGTCCGGCCAAAGTTTCCGCTACGGCCCCAAACGATGTGCGCAGGGTTCCCAAGACCACCATTTGGGTGACCCTTGGTACACCGTGCCACTGCCTACCGCGTCGTAACCCACCGCTAGGGTCAGCTCTACGCACGGCCTCCAGCATGCTATAAACACCAGAAACTACTTGCAACTCCTGGACTAAGGACTAAGCGAATGATAAGTCGAGAGGGTCAATTAAGTATCCCAACGTGTGGTAGTAACTAGTCTTGGATCACAAACACGGAACTCAGTTCCTAAGAACGGTCCCAATGAGACAACTCGCTATGTACTCCTACATAGCCTCTCATCGCTACCTTTACCAAATCGAGTTCATCATTATATCACCACATCAGAACAACATCGTTTCACTCAGTTCATCACCCAGATGAATCAGACCTGACCCAACTCTAAGCATAGCAAGCATAGCAGGCAAAGTAAGCTAAGCACATCATGGCACAAGCATCTACCAGGTATGCTAGGTTGCAAGGTTTGACTATTTACTGTGACAATGTCAGGTTATGCAGCAGAATAGGATCATCTACCGTGTATGACTGACATGTGATCGACTGTCCTAACGCAATAAACAAGAGCAAGAGCGAGAGAGTAGGATGTTATCATAATGATCAAAGGGGTTGCTTGCCTTGCTGGGTACCGGAAAGGTTCTCTCCTTCGCCGGGATACTCGGGGGTATCCTCAGAAGCAGGGCCTACCGCAATGCAGATAAGAAACGATCAACACACGCAAGTGCAACAATATGATGCATGATCATGGCATGATAACACGTATGGATGAGCTAATGCAACTCGTGTTCAAGTTAATTTGAAATGAGTTTGAATATAGGTTCAAAATTGTTCTTCATTTCAAACTCCATATATTAACCTATTAGCCAATGTCCATGTCCACCTACTTAGATTGTTCTAACATGCATGACAATACCACCATTGGATTCATTGGATTTTTCTGATAACTTTTCATATATAAATTATTTTCATCTGATTTACAAATTAATTTATATGAAATTTTGAAATTTTGAGTAATTTCATCAGCCTGAAAAGGGAAAAATGACATCAGCCTGACGTCACTGTGACGTCAGTTGGTCAGCTGACTGGGCCAGAGTCAAACCTGACATGTGGGGACCACATGTCAGTGACTCAATCAATTAACTGGTTAATTAAAACTAATCCTAAATAATTAACAGATCTAGGCCCACATGTTAGCGACAGATTAGGTTTAATTAATTTGCTAATTAACCTAATTAACAGGGAATGGCCCCACCTGCCAACGACCCAGGGTCAAACCCCTGACTGTCAGACAGGTTGACTCACCGGCGTTGAGCCGCCGGCGACGTCAGGGACGGTAGAGGGGGTCGGAATCCCTCCTCCAGTGACCAAATGGACGGCGAAGAGCGCTGGGAGAGCCTACGCTCGACTGCGCATTGATCTAGCCCCAAACCAGAGGCTGGGGTGGTCGAGATCGACGCCGGTGTCGAGGGCCGCGGCGGCCGGAGCTCGGGCCAGATGGGCGCGGCGTCTACAGGGCACGGGAGAGAAGGGGGAGAAGGGAAGGAGCACCAGCAGCTCACCGCGATTCCTGCAGAGGCAATGGCGAGGTCGGAGGAGGTCCGGACTGGGCAGAATGTCAGGGCGGAGCTCCGGTGACCGGCGGGGAGGAATGGCGATGACGCGGCGTAGAGGGGCTACCGGTGTCTTCTAGGCTCACGGGGAGGACGAGGGGGTAGTGTCGGTTCTTGGGGGCTGCCTAGCAAGGCGAGGGGGTGGCTAGCGCGACGGCGGCGAGCTCGAGCAGAGCTCGGCTATGGCGGAGCAAGGGGGAGAAAGAGAGCGAGAGGGAGAGCTCGCAGGGGGAGAGGGAGAGGAGAAGGAGGCACGGCGAGGGGGCCTCGCGTTGGCGCCCTCTCAGCCCTCCAGGCCAGCAGCCAGGCAGGGAGGAGGTGGCCGGCATGTGGCGACCACGCGCCGGGCGTCCTTCTGGCCGAAGGTGGAAGAAGACCGGTTCGCCCTGGTGGGCTGGGTCGGCTTCTTCCCTGGCCCAGGTAGGCTTTCCCCCCTTTTTCTTTTCTTTTTATTTTCTGTTTTCTATTTTCTATCATTTGTGTTATTTTAATTTCAGGCACATAAGCTATTTAAAATATCCCAAATATTTTATCTATTGAAGTTTGAATATTTCAAACTTTTCTCTAAAGTTTCAGGATATTTGAAAACTAAAATAATGATAAATGCTTTATTTAATATTTTCAGAGGCTTTATCATTTATTTCTAAATTGCTTTAGGTGTTCAAATAATTAAAATGATCCCTGTTATAATCATGTCCAAATTTACCAGACATAGGGAACATTTTTAGTGGGCATTGTGGATTTGTTGGATTTTCACCAAGTTTGAATTGTTTGGATTCAAAGTGAGCTTGGGGTTTCTTTTGTTCCCCATTTCATGTTGATGCAATAGAATGAAACATGATGCAAGCACATGCTATACTATGACACCTAGCTAGGGATGTGACAGTAATGGTGGATTAGTAGAAATACTTGTGTTAAGGTTTTTGATTCCCGTAGCATGCACGTATGGTGAACTGTTATGTAACGAAGTCGGAGCATGATTTGTTTAATGATTGTCAACCTCTATGTGAGGGTCGGGAGCGTGCGATGGTTAACTCCTACCAACCTCTCCCCTAGGAGCATGCTTCTAATGCTTTGTTTGATAACTAATAGACTTTTGCAATAAGTATGTGAGTTCTTTATAACTAATGTTGAGTCCATGGATTATATGCACTCTCACCCTTCCACCTTTGCTAGCCTCTATAGTGTCGCGCAACTTTCGCCGATGCATCAAACCCACCTTCCTTAAAACAGCCACCATATATTTTCCTCAAAACAGCCACCATACCTACCTATTATGACATTTCCATAGCCATTCCGAGATATATTGCCATGCAACTTCCACCGTTCCGTTTAGTATGACATGCACCATCATTTTCATATTGCTTTGCATGATCGTAAGACAGCTTGCATGATGCTTTCAGGGCTTGTCCGTTTTTTGATGTCATTTGCTAGGCTAGATCATTGCATATCCCAGTATCCTACCGGAAGCATTCATATAGAGTCATATTTTTGTTCTAGGTATCAAGTTGTAAGTAAATAGAAGTGTGATGATTTTCATTATTAGAGGATTTATCCCATGTGAGAAAAGGATGATGGAAGCTATGAATCCCTCACAAGTTGTGATGAGCCTCCGGAGTTTACAAAAAAATAAATGAGGCCAACGAAGCCCAAATAAAAAAAATAGGCCAAAGATGCCCACCAAAAAAATAAAAAATTGAGAGAAAGAGAGAAGGGACAATTTCTACTATCTTTTTCCACACTTGTGCTTCAAAGTAGCACCATGATCTTCATGATAGAGAGTCTCCTATTTTGTCACTTTCATATAACTAGTGGAATTTTTTGCCCGACCACTTAGTTTTGTTTTTGAGCTTTCATACACTTATAGCTCTAAGTGCATTCGTTGCATAGAAATCCCTACTCACTCACATTGATATCTATTGATGGGCATCTCCATAGCCTGTTGACACGCCTAGTTGATGTGAGACTATCTTCTTCTTTTTCCTCATCACCTCCACCATATTCTATTCCACCTATAGTGCTATATCCATGACTCATGCTCATGTATTGTGTGAGAGTTGAAAAGGTTTGAGAACATAAAAAGTGTGAAACAATTGCTTGACTTGTCATCGGGGTTGTGCATGATTTAGATACTTCGTATGGGGAAGATGGAGCATAGCCATACCATATGATTTTGTAGAGATAACTTTCTAAGGCCATGTTATTTTGAAAGGACGCAATTGCCTTGTTGGTGTGGTCGAAGTATTACTATTTTTATGTCAATGTAGACTATTGCTTTGAATCACTCATATTTTAATATTCATGCCATGATTAGATTATATGATCAAGATTATGCTAGGTAGCAGTCCACATCAAAAATTATCTTTTTTATCATTTACCTACTCGAGGACGAGCAGGAATTAAGCTTGGAGATGCTGATACGTCTCCGTCGTATCTATAATTTTTGATTGTTTCATGCCAATATTCTACAACTTTCATATAATTTTGGCAACTTTTTATACTATTTTTTGGGACTAACATATTGATCTAGTGCCCAGTGCCAGTTCCTGTTTGTTGCATGTTTTTTATTTCATAGAAAATCCATATCAAAGGAAGTCTAAACACGATAAAAACTTATGAAGATTTTTTTGGAATATATGTGATTTTTGGGAAAAAGAATCAACGCGAGACGATCCCGAGGAGGTCACAAGCCTCCTAGGCGTGGCCCATCCCCTGGTCGCGCCCTGAGAGCTTGTGGGTACCCCTTCGGTCCGTTGGAGCTGTCCTTTGTCTACAAGAAATATATTTTATAAGGAAAATCCTCTCAAAATTTCATCCCAATCGGAGTTACGGATCTCTGAATATTTAAGAAACGGTGAAAGGCCAGAATCCGAGAGCACAGAAACAAAAGGAAATAGAGAGAGAGAGATCCAATCTTGGAGGGGCTCTAGCCCCTCCGCCACCATGGAGTCCATGGAACAGAGGAGAAACCCTTCTCCCATCTAGGGGGAAGGTTAAGGAATAAGAAGGAGGAGGAGGGCTCTCTCCCCCTCCCTCTCGGTGGCACCGGAACACCGTCGGGGCCGTCATCGTGATAGCGATCTACTCCAACAACTACGTCATCTTCACCAACACCTCCATTACCTTCCCCAATCTATCTACAGCGGTCCACTCTCCCGCAACCCGTTGTACCCTCTACTTGAACATGGTGCTTTATGCTTCATATTATTATCCAATGATGTGTTGCCATCCTATGATGTCTGAGTAGATCTATTTTGTCCTATTGGTTGATTGATGATCATGATTGGTTTGAGTTGCATGTTTTATTATTGGTGCTGTCCTATGGTGCTCTCCGTGTCGCGCAAGTGTGAGGGATCCCCGTTGTACGGTTTGCAATATGCTTATCATTCGCTTATGGTGGGTGGCGTGAGTGATAGAAACACAGACCCGAGTAAGTAGGTTGTTTGTGTACGTGAATAAAGAGGACTTGATACCTTATAATGCTATGGTTGGGTTTTACGTTAATGATCTTTAGTAGTTGCGGATGCTTGCTAGAATTCCAATCATAAGTGCCTATGATCCAAGTAGAGAAAGTATGTTAGATTATGCCTCTCCCTCATATAAAATTGCAATAATGATTACCCGTCTAGTTATCGATTGCCTAGGGACAGTTCCACAACTCCTACCACCACTTTTCCACACTCGTTAAACTTAGTTGTTTCTTTATCTAATCAGATCCTAGTTTTTATTTACATGTTATTTATTATCTTGCAAACCTATCCTATCACACCTACAAAGTACTTCTAGTTTCATACTTGTTCTAGGTCAAGCGAATGTTAAGCATGCATAGAGTTGTATCGGTGGTCGATAGAACTTGAGGGAATATTCATTCTACCTTTAGCTCCTCGTTGGGTTCGACACTCTTACTTATCGAAAGAGGCTACAACTGATCCCCTATACTTTTGGGTTATCATATACTCACACATGGGAACAAAAAACATCATGGCAATGGTAACGACATACATGGATGAATGATTCAAATGATACACCAAAGGATCCCCTAGGCTACTTGATGTGGTAGATGATAAGGATGTGGATGATGAAGACGATGGTGATCATGGTGTCCTCTTCACGGTGAGAAGAATCCCCTTCTTCTCCTGGTTGATCCCTCCTTTGTATGGTCTCCGGAGGCTAGGATTTTGACTTCCGGATGAGTTTCTCGTGTCTCTGTGCATCTGATTCATGATCACATTTGGCGGGGTGAAAATAGTTGATCAGGCGGTGGCGGCAACACCCCATATGACCGCTCATATGGACGCTCGTGGTCGTATGGAACACCGTCTTTCGTTTTGGATGCACGACGACGCATGTTTCTTTGGTCTTCTTGCTTGATTCTTTTATGGAAAGTGAGTGTCACTTTAAATATGTGATTCCACTACCATTTATGTGCATTTTCTTCATTAAATGATAATTGGTCCAAAAGACGTCACCTTAGGGATTATCAACAAAAAGAAGTGCGTGAACGCGGTAAAATTCCACAAAGCCTACTTTTTAAGCACAAAATACATAGTATTAATATCACCTAAATTTGACGCATCAACTCCCCCAAGCTTAAGTTTTGCTCGTCCCCGAGCAAGTACCATGGCTTGTAAAGAACTAGGCCAACCTTGTGTTTATGAGATACTGATGCACAAAAAGGTATGCGTCCATCACTTCTAAGAGGAACGGTTTATTTTAAGTATATGTGAAAAATGATAGATCATATTTACTGTGATAATGATCATGTAGGAATCCACACCTTGTTACTTAATTTATCCATGCACATGTAACAACTTCATATCCTAGTTCATGGATGTTTCAACCGGGAAAGCGGGCATTCTTATCCTCTTTTTCTTATCAATATTTTTTTATTCTTAAAATGGTTTATTATCTTGTCATTGAATCATGGTTAAGGCACATTTTCAATATTTGGCATGATATGCAAGCTAACCATGAATCTTGAAAAGGCTTAATTTGCAAAAACACTTTTGAACTTCTGAAGAGGATTAATTTCTTTGCTTGCCCTATTGTAAGTCGAACCCCTCAATGAGCTAGTATATATAGTTTTCTATCTCCTTTAAAAAAAATTAACAACTGCAATGTGGAGTACTTATAATCATCATGCATGTAATTATGTGTTACTATTTAGATCACAACAATCATCAAGTACATTCTCAAATAAAAAAGCAATGGTCTCACACATCAGGATATGCATATACTCATTGGAAATGATCATCCCCTATTCAAGAGGAAAAATTGATATTTTAACCTTATTGAAAATAAAACTTATACCCTAATCTTGCGGAAAAGCAATGCAGAAAAGGGTAAAGTTACCAATTGCACATGAATCTCCCCAAAGCTTACAATCAAGATAGGGAGATCCAGGCACTAAGCATTTCATGTTCACTCCTGGAAACCATGGAAGGAAGCGCAAACGCTCTTAAATCTATTCTTCATCTCCTCGATCGCGGCTTGCTGATCATAACAACCTGGGTCAAAAACTCAAGTTGTGGAGTGTTGTTAAGAGTATCAATCATAATCCCAAGCTTATGAAAAAGTCCATTCATTCTTGCGTCAAAATATTTACCCATCAGCCAGTAAGAATCAATCCCATCTCCGATCACATTCACACAAGCCTTTTGAAACCTTCTCCAATTTCCTACTCTTTTCCTTCATCTCCTCTGGGGTTGGTGGATCTTTTCCCCACTCATCTTGAGGAGGCCTGATACTTGTGATCTGCGTTGGGTTTTCCTTGAAGAGGAACGGGTGATGCAGCACAATAAGGATAAGTATTTCCCTCGGTTAAGAAGCAAGTTTTATCGAACCAATAGGAGTAACACGCACCCCCCGTGTTCAGCGGTTGCACACAAAGAAGCAAACACTTGTACCCAACGTTGGCAAGAGGGTTGTCAATCCCCTTGGACTTGTTATTTGCAAGCTTATAAGTAGTGTGGTTGGTAGTTGATAATTATAAATTGCAAATAAATTAAAATTAAAATAATTTAAGCATGGTCTTCACCACATAAATACAAATGTTAAGCAGCATGGTGTCAAGTCAAGCAATTGGATCGTACTTCTTAACACGCTTTACCTTTTTATTACTCACACAATATATGAGCGTGAACCATGGATATAGCATCAAGGTGGAGTAGAATATGGTGGTAGATTTCAAAGGGGTAAAAGTGGAGACGAAAGTCTCGCATCAACCAGGCGTATCAATGGGCTATGGAGGTACCCATCAGTAGATATCAATGTGAGGAGTAGGGATTGCCATGCAACAGATGCACTAGATCTAGAAGTGTATGAAATCTCAACTGAAGCCAAGTGGGTGTGCATCCAACTTGTTTGCTTATGAAGACCTCGGGCATTTGAGGAAGCCCATCATCGGATATATAAGCCAAGTAATATAGTAAAAATTCCCAAAGTCGAATAAAGAAAACAAGTAAAAATGTGTCCAACATCATCTAGACAAGTAAAAGAAATCCCAAATTATTCCCAAAAAAGGAGAATAATATAAGATGAACAAGGAAAAAGAATCAATGTATTTTGACTTATGGTTTGGGAGATATTACTAGTCAAAGTTTAGTGAACAGAACAAAAGAAAAAATATAGAAAATAACCTAATTCAGAAAATCCACGAAGAGGCCACGTCGAATGCGTATTTCAGAAAATACGCTTCCACTGACATATCGGCTTGACAACGGCTAGGTCGCTAAAAGGTGGGTCCACCCTGTTAGGTTCTTCTTTTAAATCCCAGGTCGAGGTGTGGTGGTGCTCCGGCGATGGCTCACCGATCGGAACAAAGCACCAGGGCTTGAGCGAGTCGGCTCACCGGAACGGGGACTCTCCAGTGATCCTTTTTGTACCCATGGCATCACCAAAGATGGCTGGATGGCGCTGCTTCCTTCCTCGCGGGCAACAACTATCTTCAGGCATTGGGGAAATCCGGTGAGGGGTCCTGATTGTCCCTTCTCGAGGGTTGGGCGTGCTCTGAGGAGCAAGGGAAGGCAAATGGTGGTTGTGGTTGGGCTCGGGGAGCCATGGGTAGAGCTAATCGAGCTCGGCTCATCAAACTTGGATCTTCACCGTAGAGAAGGGCGGGCGATGCGACAGCACGAGGGCGTCAATCGATAATGGTAAGAGAGAGAGATGAAGGCTGGTGGTCTCCTTTTATAGGCTGGAGGATGGCCAGGGTCCTGGCTCAGCCATCATCGGCGCTGACGGCTTGCGCTGGCCTACGATGTAGCTTGCATGGGGCTTGGACAAACTACAACAAGTGGGCAAGAGACTCTAGATTGGCATAGCACGTCGAGACGCTGCTACAGTCACGTGCACATGCTACTTTGTAGATGCGTTGGGTTTTTCCCCCAAGAGGAAGGGATGACTTAGTAAAGTAGCAATAAGTATTTTCCTCAGTTGACAACCAAGGTTTATTGAGCCAAGACGAGAATCAAACAAACAATCGTCGACAATACCTACGCACACAAGAGCAGATAGTTGCACCCAACGCGGGCAAGAGGGTTGTCAATCCCCTTGTACTCGTTAATTGTAAGGATCAGTCTAATAGTAGTAGATAGATAAATTGCAAAGTAAAATAAAAGTAAATAGGATTTTGGTAAATATGTTGAATAGACCCTGGGGCCATAGTTTTCACTAGAGGCATCTCTCTCAAGAACATAGCATATGGTGGGTAGACAAATTACTATTGAGCGATTGATAGAAAAGTGCATAGTTATGAATTTATTCATGGCATGATCATGTATCTAGGCATTATGTGTGTGACAACTAGACTGGCTCCTGCCGACATCTACTACTATTACTCCACCAATCGACCCCTATCCAACTTGCATTTATGGTAATAAGTTCATAACAAACGGACTAACACCTTAAGCAAGATGATATAATGTAAACAAAATAGAATCAAGCTATATGATTTAACCCAATCATTTTATCCTTAGTAGCAACAATACAAATACGTGCCTCAATACCCCTTCTGTCACTAGGTGAGAAGACCATAAGATTCAACCTACTACTATGCACCACTCCCTTTGATTATCTACACATCTACTTCGCCAAAGCAAACTCATAGATTGGAAAGCACGCATACCTATAACAATCACACATAAACGGTAATGATGGTGGCCTGAGAGACAAGACAAGACACCGACTGTGTATGCCGATGACTTTCCCGCGGTGGCCATCTTCAGACCAAAGCGATGACGTACTCCCATGTTCTACTTTTCCTAGGTGTCCTTGACGGTTGTAGACGCGCTGGCCAACAATTCATCGAGCTTCACGTAGCCAGCTTCTTTCTCCATAGACCGGGTACGGTTTCGCCAACGTTGACGACTGATGGCATGGTGTCTAGCTTGTAGATGCGAACCATGATGTCTTCTCTGCCGTGCTCCCCCGCACGCCTCCATGGAGCAACTAGCGCTCTGAGGGAGTCCTGGATTAGGGGGTCCTCGGATGGCCGACCTGTTGTTCATGGGCCAGACTGTGTGGGTCACAAGGCAGGCATCGAATGATCAAAGACCGCCTGCACCAGATGGAAGCTTCGAGGAGTCATGACATATTCTCCAAGTTATTAGCTGTAGTTAGGCATGTTATCTCTTTGGCATGTAACCGACCATGTGTAAGCCTAGGTCACCCTCGACATCTATATAAGCTGGAGGGTTTTTAGGGTATAGCATAGAACAACTCATCTAGGGTTAGACATATGATCTCGAGGTAGATCAACTATGTAACCCCTTAAACCATCAATATGATCAAGCAGGACGTAGGGTATTACCTCCATAGGAGGGCCCGAACCTGGGTAAATTCATGTCCCATTCGTCTCCTGTTACCGTCAATCCTAGTCTCACAGTTGGGGACCCCATAATTGAGATTTGCTAGTTTTGACACCGACATTGGTGCTTTCATTGAGTGTTCATCTGTGAGCACCGAAGGAATCGATGGCTCACCCCGTTGCAATTAGTGAGATCTGTATTGAGGGAATTCTCGCCCCTGATCAGAGTTTCATTAGCAACGACATCTTGTCGCATGCCGGCCCGGTCGGCCGTCAAGGCTAGATCGGAAGGTTCCCCCCAATCAGAGTATCAAGTTCAGAACCCTAGAGTTCGTGGCTGATTCATGGGGAACACTCGTTCTAATGGAACCTTCAACCTTCGAAGAAGAACCTGTAAGTCCGGATGCTTTGACATCTAGGACATCCGGCCCCACGATGGAACGGAACACGGATCCGCTTCTGCATGACTCTCGAACCATCACACCGCTTGACAAATCCACTTGTATCAGCGACACACATCCTACCATCGCCTCGTTCTTAAACGAGTTGTTCGATCGGATCGAAGCTATGCGTATATCAGATGACCATATTCCGATCTATGATTGGCTCGATATTAGACGCGATGATAGGGAGATTCATGTCCCTCCGGTCACCCACCTTGATGCTACCGTCGAGTGTCCGGCCGCGGATTCTGCCCGACGGTCGGAATTGAAAACCGTCTATACCCCAGTCCTCGATCTCCAAGACCCCGTTGGTGAATTAGAGGCGGGGAATCGCTCTAAAACCAGACCATCACCGGTCCAGGATCCGTCGCACGATTTGGGAACGGCAATTCCGAACACTCGTTGCGACAGGGAACCAATTTTTTCCCACCCACTGCCCAAGATGATCATCCAAGTATCGCGCCAAAGCCCATGTCTGAGGACTTTAGGGATATCAAGCAAATACAAGGAGAATCAGTCCACCACTTTTGGGCAAGACTCCTACTCACTAGGAGCAGAGTAAAAGGTCTTAGTGACCAAGATGCAATGGCAATCCTCATTCACAATTGCCATGATGAAGGGATTCTCAATGCCCTAACTTGTCGACACATAAGCGACTTTTCGGAGTTATCCGAATTGGTACAGGAGTACTGTGCCATGGAGAGTGTCTAGCAATCCGAACGATTGTTCTCAGAACTAATCTTCTCCGAACACCCTAGAGGAGATCAGCAAAAGAGGACACCTCCAAAGCGGCCAGCCCGGTATGAACCTGTCGAAAAAAGAAACAAGTCCCTTTCTGGGACTGGCACCATTCTCGACGGACTCTTGGACAAACCCTGCCCCATTCATTCCGTGTTGTTGAACAGAAACCCTACTCATAGCCTTCGAGATTGCTGGGTCATCAGGCAAGTCGCAAAAAGTGGCAAGGCCATCCTCGACACACCACCGTCGAACAAGAGCTCTCCTTCGCCAACCGGATTTAATGACGAAGTCCTGACGGTCTATGAGATCTTCCCCTCGAGGAGCAGGCATAAAAGAGCTCTTAGGGAGCACGAGCAAGTCTACCACGCGACAGCTACTAGCCCATGGGCAGACGTACTGATTACTTTCGGGGACACTGACCAGCAGCCCATCCTTCCCGGTCATTCACCGGCCGGTCTAGTCTTGAATCCCATCATTGATGGATACAGGATACATAAGGTGCTAATGTATGGCGGTAGTGGTCTTAACCTCATATATGAGGCCACTCTTGAAAAAATGCAGTTCGACCGATCCCGCATCGAACATAGCAACACAACCTTCCGGGGAATTATCCCAGGGAAAGAGGCACGTTGTTCCGGATGTATCATCCTGGACGTTGTGTTCGGTACGCGTGAAAACTACCGATCTGAAGAACTTCTCTTCCACATTGTCTCCTTCCCAAGTGGATATCACGCCCTATTGGGATGCGATGCCTCTACAAAGTTCCAGGCTATACCCCATTACAGGTACATGAAACTCAAAATGCCAGGACCAAATGGAGTGATCACGATCGCCAATGATCCGAATATAGCCCTTTGGGCCGAAAGCAAAACGGCAGCACTCGCCCTCAAGGCATCAGTGGAAACTTTCGCCGGTGAAGATTTGACCGCTTTACGGTCGACAGTCAGTAGGCACGATGTGATCCTTAGCAAAAGTCCCAAGTCCACGTCCTTTAAACCCGCAGAGGAAACCGTCAAATTTCAAGTGCATCCAATGGACCCCGATAAAACAGTGTCCATCGGAGCCAAGCTCGATCCCCTTATGGACGAAGCATTGCGGAATTTCCTCCACGACAATTGGGACATTTTCGCTTGGCATCCTTCCGATCTGCCTGGGATCCCACGACGGCTCACCGAACATAGCTTAAACATTATTTCGGGCTTTAAGCCCGTGAAACAGACCATGTGCCACTTCTCCGAGCCTAAACAGCAAGGCATGGGTGAAGAATTAGCCAAATTGCTCGAGGCCGGATTTATTTGGGATATTAAATACCCCGAATGGATAGCAAACCTGGTGATGGTACCTAAAAAGACAAGTCCTGGCGGTTGTGTGTTGATTTCAAAGACCTCAACAAGGCATGCCCCAAGGACCCTTTCCCCTTACCAAGCATAGACCAGATCATTGATGCCACAGCCAGACACGATTTGTTGTGTCTCCTTGATGCGTACTCCGGATACCATCAAATTAAAATGAAGGAATCCGATCAAGTGGCTACTACATTCATCACCCCCTACGGGCCATTTTGCTTCAACGCAATGCCCTTCGGGCTAAAAAATGTCAGGGCCACATACTAGCGCATGATCCAAACCTGCCTTGCTACATAGGTTGGAAAGACTGTCGAGGCATACATGGATGATGTGGTAATCAAAACCAAACACGTCGACCAGTTGATCGATGACTTACGTCAAACTTTCGCTAATTTACGCGAATATGATATACAGCTCAATGCGGAAAAATGTGTATTCAGAGTTCCCTCTGGTAAGCTGCTGGGATTCATCGTCTTCCATAGAGGAATAGAGGCAAATCCAGCTAAAATCCGTGCTCTATTAGAACTTGCAATCCCCACGGAGCTGAAGCATGTCCATAGGCTAGCCGGGTGCGTAGCGGTGTTAAGCCGCTTTATCTCCCGCCTTGGAGGAAAAGCTTTGCCGCTCTATAAGCTGCTGAAGCGGACCAACAATTTCGAATGGACCGATGAGGCAGCAAGTGCGTTAGAAGAAATAAAAGCAATACTGGCAACCAACCCCATACTCACGGCACCAGGCGCCGGTGATCCTATGTTGTTATACATATCGGCCACCAACAAAGTCGTCAGTGATGTGCTCGTCGTTGAACAAGATGAGGAGGAACATAAATTCCGGACTCAGAAGCCGGTATATTATGTCTCAGAGGTGCTAACGCAGTGCAAGTCCAGATACCCACATTATCAAAAAATAGCCTATACAGTATTCGTGGCATCGAGGAAACTCCGACACTACTTCCAGGAGTGTGCGGTAACAGTGGCATCAGAAGTCCCCTTGAATGATATAATCAACAATAGGGATGCCACCAGTCGCATAGCCAAATGGTCCATTGAGCTCCTTCCCTTCGAAATAAACTACAAGCGACGCCGCACCATTAAATCTCAGGTACTGGTGGACTTCTTGGCTGAATGGATAGAGGCCGAGCTCCCCAAGGAGTATATCGCATACTCCCATTGGACGATGTACTTTGATGGATCCAAGACCTTGGCCGGTCTGGGAGCTGGAGTTATCCTAACATCCCCCATAGGCGACAACATACGATACGTGTTGCAAATCATGTATGCTGATTCCAAGAATGCCGCCGAATACGAAACGCATCTTCATGGTCTTCGGATGGCAGTGTCGATGGGCATATGACGGCTAGAGGTATGGGGAGACTCAAATCTGCCAATATCCCAAATTAACAGTGAGTTCGACGCCAAAACTTCAAAGATGGCAGCACATAGATACGTCGTCCTCAAGATATCTGCTCGGTTCGAGGGGTTGGAATTCCACCACGTTGTTCGAGACAACAACCAAGCCGTCGATGTACTGGCCCGTATAGGAGCCAAGCGCGACCCCGTCCTGAGAAACACCTTCCTGGAGCAGCTTTTCAAGCCATGTGTAGTGTGGCAGGATGACGATAATGGCACCATTCCAAATATAGCGGACGAAGTTGTTACCCCCATAAACGAGCCAGATGATGGCATTATTGGCGGCTCAACGATGAATGAGATACCCTTGGCCCATGAAGTAATGGCAGTAATTGCGTCATGGATAGAGCCCTGCCTTGCTTACCTTCTTCACAAGGAACTCCCCAACGATCAAATTGAGGCACGTCACATAGTTCGGCGATCGAAGGCCTACAAAGTACATGAGGGTGAGTTATACAAGAAAAGCACCACCGAAGTATTACAGAGGTGCATATCCAAGGAAGAGGGATGGGAACTCCTCGCCGAAATCCATGTAGGCATGGGCGGGCATCACGCCGTGACAATATCACTTGTCGGCAAGGCCTTCTGAGACGGTTTCTTTTGGCCTACAACTCAGACGGACGCCCGGTCACTTGTTCAACATTGTGTTGGGTGTCAATTCTTCGCAAATCAAAGTCACATGCCCCCTACAGCTCTTCGCATTGTTCCGATCACTTGGCCTTTTGCGGTCAGGGGGCTGGACATGGTTGGACCCCTTAAAGGGGAAACAAAGAAAAATAAATACCTACTGGTTATGGTTGACAAGTTCACCAAATGGATAGAAGCAAAGCCTGTTAAATTGGGTAAATCCAGACCAATGATTGACTTTATATCTAGCGTAGTACACCGTTACGGTGTCCCCCATAGTATAATTGCGGATAATGGATCCAACTTCATGGCCCAAGAGGTCAAGGTCTGGTGCGTAAAAATGGGCATAAAGCTTGATTACGCATCGGTCTATCATCCGCAGACCAATGGACAGGTCGAGCGAGCAAACGGTCTCATTATGAGCGACATCAAGCCACGTTTGGTCCAATCTCTTCACGAGTCCGACTGTCATTGGGTGGAGGAACTCGACTCCGTTCTATGGGGCCGGCGTACCACCCCGAATAGATCAACGGGTTACACACTGTTTTTTATGGTCTATGAGGCAAAGGCAGTTCTCCCCTGCGACATTATCCACGACGCACCAAGAGTGCGCATGTACAAGGAAAAGGAGGCCGAGTTGGATCGGTAGGACAACTTAGATGCCTTGAAGGGGGAGCAGGACATAGCTCTGTCTCGATCCACTCTTTATCAACAGCAAGCTCGACAGTAACAAAGTAGGGAGGTCAGGGCAAAAGCATTCAATGTAGGAGAACTCGTCCTATGGCTCCTGGAGAAACAGAAGCACAAACTCAACCCCAAATGGTAGAGTCCTTTTATCATCAACGAAGTGCTCGTGGGAGGGGCCTGTCGTTTGCGGAGTCCATCCGATAACCGCCTTGAATCAAACCCATGGAACGCAGCTCGTCTTCAGCGCTTCTACGGATAAACCGGTGTCATCTATACTCCCCTACATTTTTCCTTTTTGTTATTTTTTGCCTTTTTTGCCTTTCCCTTCACACTTTGTTGTTCGATAGGGGCAATTCCTTTTCTTACCTTATGTTTGGTTGAACCAATCTTGTACTACAGATAATCGACATACACCATAAAGTGTTAAATCCGAACACAGCACGTAGGGGCTTCTTTAAATAGCCAAAATTTTATTTGCTCATACTTACCAGGCACATGTTTCTTTTGTCATGTTCTAGCCATAATATGCATCAATTCGAACTAAGACTTTGCCAAGCTGGGTTGCCTCGCTCCTGTGATTACTCTCTACGTTCCCAATTGTTCGGCTAGAGAGTAAAGGGAGCACCTCTGCGTTTGTTACGACCCGATCATCCAGACATGTACCTCAGACGGGTGAAGCCCAAAGCTAGCTATCTTACGTAGACAATTGGTCGGCTATGACGGAGACACCTTATATGGCTCTGGCTGCTATTATCGTGGTTTGGATCTTTTCTTCCCAAAGAACAATTAGCCACATACTGCGAGTATGCGGACTTCTATCTACGCTCTTCGTAGAACCCGGACAAAAGGTATTGATAGAGGTACTATTTTCATCGGAAGATGTTTCTTACGATGTGTCATAATATAACATATCTTCCTGTGTGCTTTCTGTCTGTTTGCACCGCATGGTCGGATTGCCTAGTTCCTCGAATGCATTTCGCTCTTCCACGAGGGAATAATAAGGATGAACACTTCCGAGCACTTCGCACAGAAGGGAGAGGCTGATGGTCGGTTAAGACAAAGTTTACAACATGGATTGTTTATACACATGTACATATAAAATACATGTGTGGCCACTGATCGAGATCATCGATTATGGTGTTGAGTGGGTAGTCCGCTTGCGAAAGATGGGCGGCTGGCATCACCTGATCATATACCAAGTGGAGTGGCACTTCTTTTCCATCCAATCCCATGGGACCACCCCGCGCCATATGCTCGGGGTTAAGTCTGGTGAAACGGGTCTTGACCATCGCCCACGCCTCCCGTGCTCCTTCGTGGCAGGCCAACGTCTGCCACAGTTTGAGCCTATCTCGACCCCCCCTAAATCGATCCACAAGTGCGGCTAGCCCTTCAGGTGGCTGTTCGGTGGGCCATAGTGCCTTCACCATCCCTTTCATCGCTTTTTGCACGCGCTTATGGAGAGAGGTCAGCTCCTTCAGCAGGTCCCCTTGGTATGATTCGATCTCCTCTTTCGGATGTCCGGACAGGAGACCTGCACATAAGATAACAAGCGTGATTACTATCATTCCCTACATCAGAAATACTTACTGATAGCGGAATTGTACTTACCGAATACGCCCCTCTGAAGCTTTCTATTCTCTTCTTGAGCTTGGGCCAATTGAGTCTTTAAACTTTTTATTTCCTCAACCTATTTTTGTATAACAAAGCAGCCAACCTGATGTTGGGATTTCACATACCTTTGAAAATCTTGGGCTTCTTCCAGCTGCCTTTTCATATGTCCTATTGATTCGGCTGCTACACGGAATCCATATGCCACGCACGATGATGTAAAAATATTAGCAGTAAATGGATACTCACCATGGGCCTCTCACATGAAGCTCTTCACTTGTGCTAGTTCGGCCTTCATGGATTGCACTTCCGTGCGGATCTCCTCGAGGGCCTTGGCCAATTGCTCGGACTGTTGCTTTGAGGCCTGTGTCAGCAGTTAAACAGTGCGGATATCCTTAATTCGTTTGTTCTCAAATTAAGGCTCGGTGGCTACTAGGCTTACACAAGTATGCATATTCTGTAAAATCCGATCACTTACCCGAATGTTGGTTGTTATCAGCTTCATAGCTTCGCCGAATCCAGCTCGAGCGGCCCCGAGGTGTGCATCCACCGTGCATAGGGCGCCGAACTCCTGGTCGGAGAAAATTGGGTGCCACATGGCCTCCCATCGGTGCCGATGATGCATGGCACTCTCCACCTCCGATTTGGTGACGGATACTCCATCACCAGATTCGGTGGGCACCGGATTGGCCATGGGGGCTTCCGTAGAGGAAGCTACCTGGGTCATGGCCCGGGAGCTTCGGGTGTCTCCTCACACCCGGGCAGCCCCCTCAGTAAAAGAGGATTGGGTGTTTCGCCTAGGTATAAAACGAGCGTCTATGAGATTGTGCTGACTACAACGATAAAGCGGATATCCGAACAATGTATCTTCGGGATGAGCGGACGGGTCGATTCGTCCCCATGTCCGGCTCCGGTTGGCCTCTGATTTGCCCGCGGCTTTGGCTGCTGGCGCATGGCATGCGGATCGGCGGCTCATAGGGGTCGGGACCGACATGTCTGGGGCGCTCTTGGTAGCAGACCTCTTGCGGGAGGAACTTTTCTTCTTGTCTGCGGATGGAATGGAGAATGACTTGGGGTAATCAATTATGATAGCCATCGGGTCTGGATGATGCTGTCCTGGAAATAGACTCCGTTTTTGAAGTCAAGGAGAAGATCCGGGTCCTCGTTGAATCCCGGATCATTGTTGCGCGAATGGTTCTCGGGCTGAGGTGCCGGACAGTTGAGTGTCTCGACAAGGCTCCTCCATTCCTATTCACGCCTAGACCTCGGTCAAATATAGTGCGGAATGAAACCCCAAACTATTTCATGATTGAGAAAGAAAGGCTTACCTGTTCGATGGGATTGTGCGCCAAATACCCTTCCTTGGTTGACCTCCAAATGAAGTCTTCTCGCTCTCCTTTGTACAGGTCGGCAAGTGCGGCGGCCAACGCTATTGGATTGGTTGGATCTAGTTTTCGAGAGCGTGTGGCGTCTCTTGTCCCGTTGTACCCCCATAAGGCACTACAGGAATGAGGTAATTTGCCATCTTCCATGGCTGAAGGCAAAGGGCAGGACACCAGACGACAAAGGCCTTTGCTGTCCGTCAGCAGACGGCAAGAATTCCGGCAAAGAAAAACCCGGTAAAACGGTCCTTTGCCGTCCGCCTCAGGACCATGGACGGCAAAGAATCTTTGTCGTGGGGGAGCGGACGACAAAGAGCTTGGATGGCAGACCCAGGGGCTACGGCCGTCAAGTGTTAACGACAGTTCTTTGCCGTCCGCTCTCTTTGTCGTCGGCTTGTGCCCCCCCTTTGCCATCGGTGGGCGGACGGCAAAGCGTAAGCCCCTTTGACACTGGGTTCCCCCTTGTTGTCGGCCTTGGGCGCCACCTTTGCCGTCGGCCTTGCCCCACCTTTGCCATCGGCCTTGGCCCTCCCCTTTGCCGTCGCTGGGCGTATAACAAAGGGTAAGGCCATTTGCCCCCTGTGATCCCCCTTTGCCGTCTGCTCAGACCCCCTTTGTCGTCAGCCCACCGACGCCAAAGAGTAAGGCCATTTTCCTTTTATTTTTATTTTTTATTAAAGCAATTTTCACAGCAATATGACATATATATATATATATATATATATTTCATAGAAATAAATATGTTGCCATACTGATAACCATATTCAAATAAGTTTCATCCATACATACATACATATTATGAAAGTTTCATCCGTACCCAACCATATTACAATAGTTTCATCCATACACACATAGTTTCATATACATATGTAGCAAGTGTCACATTGTTCATCGATACAAAATAAAAAATATAAGTTACCCAAGCACTCCATCAATGCAAACTTCCATGGAGTGAATGTAATCTGCAAAATGGGAAGCTCCAAAATTAGAAGAAGACTAGATGAAGAAGAGAAGGTAAAAATAGGTCATTTAGGAGCTTACTATGTGTCGGGGATACCCAAAATATGTAGGCCCGTGAAGGGTCGAAATATCATAACAGCATGAGGTCCACATTTCACGTGAGTCCAGATTAATACATTCATACTATCCACTCGGCAAGCAACGTTCCATCCACTCGGATGACAGTCAACCACTCGGCAGTACGACTCACTCGGATATGCTAGGACCAACAGTCGGCAAACCAGTCGAAGCTTAGAGAAGGTTCTGCAGTGGGCCGACATTATGGCATCAATGCCCCATCTTGTAACATAGGAGATGAGGGGGTGGCGCACTCTATATAAGCCACCCCCACCACATAGCTCAGGCTAGCTTCTTCTCCCTTGGATCTCTCGCCATTAGTCTCAGGACTTAGCTCAAGTATGGAGATCCATTCTCCTTTCTCCCTCTCAAATACACTATGTAACTCATGTTCATGACGAATAAGTGAAGCCTCTCCGGAGCACGAGATGTAGGGTTGTTATCTCCACTGTGAGAGGCCCGAACTCGCTAAAACCACCGTGCCACCCATTTGCATCTCGATAGATCATGCTCCATTATCCTACCCCTCTCTAATGTCACAATTGCTACCACGACATTTGGTGCCCACCGTGGGGCATGGCGTCTATCGAGCCATGGTGCAAATGGTTTTTTGTTCAATCTTTGGCAGCAGATCAACGATCATCGTGAGAGAGATCGGCTGCTGCAATTCTGGAAGCCTATGTTTGATGGATGGCCGACTGTGCCTCGTCTGCGCCCTCGCCGTCAAGCCCTCATGCACGGCCACCAGCATCGTCCGCCTCAACATCGTCTCCAACCACGTTGTTGAGCCCCCACAACCGTCGACGTCGTTCGCCTCGTCATCGACTCCTGTCTCGTGCTCTCCACCGCTCGGAGGCGACCTCTGTGGTGGAGGCGAAGGCCCAGCGCGGCACAGGCGTGTAGCCCTCCTTCCTCTAGCGCCGGTCGCCGACGACGGTCTCCGTGGCCGAGGCGCATTGCGACAATGAACTATGAATCAGCCTCGACCCATAACCGGTGGCCATTCAATGCCTCGTAAGTGCATGCATTTTTTGGGCCACTTCCTCGATTAATTGACTATAGGAAGGAAACGGCACGACGTAGTGGTCCTCGATCTATTAACGGCATGCAGGAACACCAAAGGAAACGCAAGGACGTGATGACCATCATCTACGTCGTATTAATTTGCTGCCTCTTTATTCATTATAATTAGTCATTTATTGAGGCCCTCATAATCCTTCGTAAAGAATGCTGGCCGTTTCATCCATTTAACCACGTCATTAAGTGCCTCATCAGGTCAGCATTTTTTCACGTGAGTTAAGTGTGCGTGCATGCATACATAACCAGGCCATCAGTGGTCTTTCATCCTTGCAGGCTACATCCGTGTAAATACTCTTTAGTTCATCAGCAAATATTTGTAGCTATACTTGTTACAAACTTACAGGGTCACTCGTATGTCGTCGTCTCCGGATAGTAGTTTACTCAGACGGACATTCTGTTCAAGATACTAACACGATGGCATGCAGATAAAATTAGCGTTCAAACAATCAACATACAGATCACTCGACAGCTTCGCACGTCGTCACTCTACTGGACGCATCGTCATCACTCGGCAGCTCCATGTATCGCCATTCAGCCAAACACTCCATCATCACTCGGCCACCCCGCGCGTCGCCACTCCAACGGATGCGTCTTCATCACTCAGCAGCTCTGCGCGTCGCCATTCAGTCGGAGGCGCCATCATCACTCGGCAGCTCCGTGTGCTGTCACTCTACTGAACGCGTCATCATCACTTGGTAGCCCCGCGCGCCGTCACTCTACTAGACGCGTCGTCATCACTCGGCAGCTCCGCGCGCCGTCACTCTACTAGACGTGTCGTCATCACTCGGTAGCTCCGCGCATCACCATTCAGCCAGACGCTCCCTCGTCACTCGGTAGCTCCGCGCGTCGTCACTCTACTGGACGCGTCGTCATCACTCAGCAGCTCCACGCAGCGCCATTCAGCCAGACACTCCATCGTCACTCGGCAGCTTCGCGCGCCGTCACTCTACTGGACGCGTCGTCATCACTCGACACCTCCGCGCATCGCCATTCAGCCAAACGATCAATCGTCACTCGGCAGCTCCGCGTGCTGTCACTCTACTGGACGCGTCGTCATCACTCGGCAGCTCCACGCGCCGTCACTCTATTGGACGCGTCGTCATCACTCGGCAGCTCCGCGCATCGCCATTCAGCCAGACGCTCCATCGTCACTCGGCAGCTCTGCGCACCATCACTCTACTGGACGCGTCGTCATCACTCGGCAGCTTCATGCATCGCCATTCATCCAAACGCTCCATCATCACTCGGCAGCTCCACGCGTCGTCACTCTATTGGACGCGTCGTCATCACTCGGCAGCTCCGCGCATCGCCATTCAGCCAGACGCTCTGCCATGGATTTGTCACGGCAGATGTCCGGGTGAACGGACTTAGGTTCGGGGCGAGACGCAACTACGTGGAGGCTTGAAGGGGTTGATCAGAATTGAGAAGACACGGAGTTTTACCCAGGTTCGGCCCCTCCGATGGAGGTAAAAGCCTACGTCCTGCTTGTCTGGTATTGATGATGATGAAGATCTCTCAGTTACAAGGGTGCTAATTGCCACCTCTAATCTCTTGTCCCTCTAATCTCTTGTGTTATCTAAACTTGTAGACTTGTGTCCCTTGAGAACTTGTCCCTCTAGGGGTGCTCTACCCCTCCTTATATAAGTGGAGAGGGTAGGTTTACAAATAGAGTCCTACTAGGAGTAGGATTAGGACTAGTCTCTCACGAATCCTACTCCGAGTCTTATTTCCTTTAAGGGAATCCTTCTCTCTTGTGGGCCTTCTCCTGTGGGCCTTCTCTTGTGAGCCGCCTGGTGCCGGCTCACCCGCCGGTTCTTGGGCTTGGTCATCCTGTGACCCACTCGCCGGGTCATAAATAAGATGTCATGTCTTTAACGGGTCTCCTGTGAGTTGCCTGGCCGGGTCATTAATAAGATGTCATGTCTTCGGCCGGGTCTCCTATGAGTCGCCAGGCTGGGTCATACCATGGGGTATATCCCCGTCATTAGCCCCCAGGTTAGCTTGAATTTATTCATGGTAAGCTCCTGAAATAAGAGTAACAAATATGTTAAGTGGTCGGCTTGCTCCTTTAGCCGGCTTATAAAATGGCTTCTCAGAAATCCGGGTCTTTTCTCCATATGAATGAGTCGTCTTGATAATCATCTTGCTTGTTAATGTCTTTTGAAAATATTGAGAATAGAACACCCATATGCCATTGAGTCGGCTTCCAATACTCTTGGTGGGTTATCTCCGCCGGGTCATAATCATTGATGATGTCGGGTCATTATCGTTGGTGACTCTGGGTTAAATAACTAGAATCCTGCTGACTTGATAAATATTGGGATGAAAATCCATCTGATGTAGAACCGGACTTCCATTGTTGTGAAGCAGGGCGACTTATATAAACTCTGGCGGGTTTATGATCTTTTGATAATACCGGGTCATAAGTGTTGGTGACGCCGGGTCTGACAACTGAACTCCATATTTAATATCTTGAAAATTCTCGTCAAAGTTTTTGATATGTCCATATTACCTGTAGCCCCCAAGCTCCGAGATTAATCATGATAACTTGGTGCTTTGCTAATAACATTTTGGACTGTGTAGCCCCCAAGTGTCGGGTTGTCCTGCCTGCAGCAACCTGGCACTTATAATTGCCTTATATCTTATAATGCTTCGGCGGGTGTAGCCCCCAAGTGCCGGCTCATCAGAAAGCTTTGGCGGGTGTAGCCCCCAAGGGCTGGCTCATCAGAACGCTTCGGCAGGTGTAGCCCCCAGGGGCCGGCTCATCAGAATGTGATGCGCCGGGTCTTCAATTTGAATCTCTTAATCTGTTGGAACAGCTGAATACTATAGCCCCCAAGTGTCCGGTCAGTAAGAATTACTGGGCTGGGACTTTAGAAAAATATAGAAGGGCCGGCTCATCTCCTTGAGATAATATGGTCTTACTGATAATGTAATGGTTTGAAAACCGGCTTGCGTTAGCCCCCAAGTGCCGGGTCGTCTGCCTGCGGCGACTCGGGACTATGTGAGAATAATACGTCTCACCATAATTTGTTGAATGAATCTTTGACCGTGGTCGTAATATAACCCGGAATGAATATCCTGGACTAACTCCTTTGTCTTTGACATGAAATTCTTGCTCATGGTTGCGGTGCAACCCGGCAAATATAAGTTTGAGAAATCCATGAGTATTGTAGATTACTACAGAGCGTAATTAAAGAAATCCAAGAACTGGCCAATTAGCTGATACGGCATTATATCTGAAAGGGCGGCTCTTTGCAAAATAATAATTTCTCCGAGCTGGTTTGAAAAACCCCAATCATTTATTACTGGTTATGATAAACCATGAAGATCCAGCTATATTGGCTATTAAAAGATCCATTTGCTCTTGCAAAACACTTAGCGGTGGCTCATCTTTTAAGAGGTAGTACCTGCAAAAAATAAACAAGACATGATATATTCTGCATTGTTGTAAGGGCGGCTTGAAGAAGCTCAACCCAGAGATGTTTATACCTTTCATAACATTGCTCCTTTTTCTCATAATCTTGCTCTGACCCAGTTTGATAAGCCGGCATGTTATCTGGAGGTGGGAAGCGCCTTTGATAATCCACGGCTCCACCTTTTAGCTCCCATTTGAGAGCACCTTTGTAATAGCTTTAAGGATAATTCTGCCTTTCTTGAATGCAGCTCCGGATATATATCTCCGTCTCTTCATGTTTTTGTTTTGCCGGCTTTTTATTGATTGATCCCCCCTTTGTATAAATCCATCTTGAACTTTTAGAGCCGGCGCTAGTCTTTGAAGATGTCACGCCTTCTCTAGTAATTTAGAGCCAATCGGGCACTTTGAAACTTGTCAACCGGAGTAGTATGACTCCGGCTCTTGTAAGATGAACTTTGTCGAGAACCAGTTGTCGTAGGGTAATGTTAGCTGTACCTAAAGGTAAGAAGCCTCCATCGACAACCGCGGCTAATAATGAGCCGGAAGCGGCGTAAAGCCGTCTATTTGCAGGGCAATGTAAGCTGTACCTAAAGGTGAGAAGCCTCCTGTTAACGTTTCAATATTGTATGCACAGACGCCGGCTGTCGATGGGAGATGTAAGCTATACCCTAAGGCAAGAAGCCTCCATCGACAGCCGCGGCTAATGATTAGCCTGAAACGGCATAAAGCCGGCTGTTTGAAGGGAGATGTAAGCTATACCCGAAGGCAAGAAGCCTCCTTCAACAACTACAGTTGATAAGCAACTGAGTTTTGGCGTAAAACGCCGGTTGTTAGGGTGAGATAAGCAAACCCGTCGGTAAGAAGCCCCCTTCGACAACCGCGGTTAATAAGTAACCGGAAGTGGCATAAAGCCGGCCATTAGGGTGAGATAAGCGATACCCGTCGGTAAGAAGCCCCCTTCGATGGCCGCAGTTGGTAAGCAACTGGAATTAGGTGTACACGCTGTTGTCTTAGGGTCATGTAAGCTATACCAAAGGTAAGAAGCCTCCATCAACAAGAGTGCTTAATGTAACCAAACTAGGCATAAAGCCAACTGTGCAAGGGAGATGTAAGCTATACCCGAAGGCAAGAAGCCTCCTTGCAACAGTTTAATAACAGCTGGCTGTGCAAAGGAGATGTAAGCTATACCCGAAGGCAAGACGCCTCTTTGGAACTGTGCTTCATTGGGCATAACGTCAGCTGTGCAAGGGAGATGTAAGCTATACCCGAAGGCAAGAAGCCTCCTTGCAACAGTGTAAAAGCAGACTGTGCAGGGGAGATGTAAGCTATACCCGAAGGGAAGAAGCCTCCCTGCAACAATGCTTGATAGGGCATAAAGCCGGATGATAGATCAGCCGTTTTGACGGTGAACAAACCACTTCAACTCAAATTTCTGAGCCAGAAAATTTCATCTTGCAAAGACCCGGGCTTCTCATTGAAAACGACCAAATGTGTCTTGCCATGTATGTAGCCCCCGAGCCTCAAGTTGACTCGAAGAGGCGGCTTGAGAATCTTCATCTGCAAGCCGGCGCAAGTGACAAGAGACGGTCACGGCGTTGTAAGCCGGTGCTGTCACGAGAGACGGTCGCTGCATTGTAGACCGGCACGGTCGCGAGAGACGACCACGGCACGGTGTTGTAAACCGACACAGATGGAGCGTCGCCGGTGGCGCTGTAAATTGGCGTGGACGAAGAGTCGCCGGTGGAGTTGTAAGCCGGCGCGGACGGAGAGTTGTCAGTGGCGTCTATAGACCGGCACAGACGCGCGGGTCATTGGCGGCATGTTGATGTAGCCTGCACCAATACGGGCGGCAGCTCCGTACTCACAATATGACGCTGCTTTTGTACTGAGTAATTGTCCTGCATACAAAAAAATATCATAGGACAAAGTAGTTGTTCTCAACACAATTTAAAGTGTACTGATAAAACAAATAGGACAGATAACACCTGTAGTCTCAGTTCCCACGTGGCCTTCCTCCTCCTTTTTTTTAGCTGGGCCTTTTTCCCTTTCCCCAAAAATAATCAGCATACTAGAGCAAGGCGAGGCGGGATGGGGAGGGGCGGAGCCAGCCACTGCGTAGCTGGTGAAGAGAGGCCGTGGCCGTGAGTCGGCTCAGGGCGTGATGGTTCAAGGCGAGGATGCGGTGGTAGCTCGGCCACGGCGTCTTGGAAGCACTGATCCACGGCAAAAGCAGAGGCTCGGCGGCGGCTCGGAGCTAGCGCACAGGGCGGAGAAGAGCCGGAGTTGCAGGGGTGGCCGGCGGCTGAGCAACGCAACAACAGGTGAGGGTGGAGCAGGAGCAAAAGCAATGGGGATGGCGGCTTGACGATGGCCAGCAGCTTTGAGGCGGTAGCTGAGGCTGTGGTTGCTGCTCGGAGGCGGCACAACCGAACAATGAATTTTCCAGTTTCGCCTAAAGTTGTATCATGCCGGGTGATCCTGTTTGATTGATCCAGGCTCTTCTTCATCCGAGTAATCATGAATTTCTTGATCCCTAAAGATATCCCTTCAAAAACACAAACCACAGTGTGTGGCCCCACGGTGGGCGCCAACTGTCGTGGATTTGTCACGGCAGATGTCCGGGTGAACGGACTTAGGTTCGGGGCGAGACGCAACTACGTGGAGGCTTGAAGGGGTTGATCAGAATTGAGAAGACACGGAGTTTTACGCAGGTTCGGCCCCTCCGATGGAGGTAAAAGCCTACGTCCTACTTGTCTGGTATTGATGATGATGAAGATCTCTCAGTTACAAGGGTGCTAATTGCCACCTCTAATCTCTTGTCCCTCTAATCTCTTGTGTTATCTAAACTTGTAGACTTGTGTCCCTTGAGAACTTGTCCCTCTAGGGGTTCTCTACCCCTCCTTATATAAGTGGAGAGGGTAGGTTTACAAATAGAGTCCTACTAGGAGTAGGAGTAGGACTAGTCTCTCACGAATCCTACTCCGAGTCTTATTTCCTTTAAGGTAATCCTTCTCTCTTGTGGGCCTTCTCCTGTGGGCCTTCTCTTGTGAGCCGCCAGGTGCCGGCTCACCCGCCGGTTCTTGGGCTTGGTCATCCTGTGACCCGCTCGTCGGGTCATAAATAAGATGTCATGTCTTTAACGGGTCTCCTGTGAGTTGCCTGGCCGGGTCATTAATAAGATGTCATGTCTTCGGCCGGGTCTCCTATGAGTCGCCAGGCTGGGTCATACCATGGGGTATATCCCCGTCATTAGCCCCCAGGTTAGCTTGAATTTAGCTTGAAGAAGCTCAACCCAGAGATGTTTATACCTTTCATAACATTGCTCCTTTTTCTCATAATCTTGCTCTGACCCAGTTTGATAAGCCGGCATGTTATCTGGAGGTGGGAAGCGCCTTTGATAATCCACGGCTCCACCTTTTAGCTCCCATTTGAGAGCACCTTTGTAATAGCTTTAAGGATAATTCTGCCTTTCTTGAATGCAGCTCCGGATATATATCTCCGTCTCTTCATGTTTTTGTTTTGCCGGCTTTTTATTGATTGATCCCCCCTTTGTATAAATCCATCTTGAACTTTTAGAGCCGGCGCTAGTCTTTGAAGATGTCACGCCTTCTCTAGTAATTTAGAGCCAATCGGGCACTTTGAAACTTGTCAACCGGAGTAGTATGACTCCGGCTCTTGTAAGATGAACTTTGTCGAGAACCGGTTGTCGTAGGGTAATGTTAGCTGTACCTAAAGGTAAGAAGCCTCCATCGACAACCGCGGCTAATAATGAGCCGGAAGCGGCGTAAAGCCGTCTATTTGCAGGGCAATGTAAGCTGTACCTAAAGGTGAGAAGCCTCCTGTTAACGTTTCAATATTGTATGCACAGACGCCGGCTGTCGATGGGAGATGTAAGCTATACCCTAAGGCAAGAAGCCTCCATCGACAGCCGCGGCTAATGATTAGCCTGAAACGGCATAAAGCCGGCTGTTTGAAGGGAGATGTAAGCTATACCCGAAGGCAAGAAGCCTCCTTCAACAACTACAGTTGATAAGCAACTGAGTTTTGGCGTAAAACGTCGGTTGTTAGGGTGAGATAAGCAAACCCGTCGGTAAGAAGCCCCCTTCGACAATCGCGGTTAATAAGTAACCGGAAGTGGCATAAAGCCGGCCATTAGGGTGAGATAAGCGATACCCGTCGGTAAGAAGCCCCCTTCGATGGTCGCAGTTGGTAAGCAACTGGAATTAGGTGTACACGCTGTTGTCTTAGGGTCATGTAAGCTATACCAAAGGTAAGAAGCCTCCATCAACAAGAGTGCTTAATGTAACCAACCTAGGCATAAAGCCAACTGTGCAAGGGAGATGTAAGCTATACCCGAAGGCAAGAAGCCTCCTTGCAACAGTTTAATAACAGCTGGCTGTGCAAAGGAGATGTAAGCTATACCCGAAGGCAAGACGCCTCTTTGGAACTGTGCTTCATTGGGCATAACGTCAGCTGTGCAAGGGAGATGTAAGCTATACCCGAAGGCAAGAAGCCTCCTTGCAACAGCGTAAAAGCAGACTGTGCAGGGGAGATGTAAGCTATACCCGAAGGGAAGAAGCCTCCCTGCAACAATGCTTGATAGGGCATAAAGCCGGATGATAGATCAGCCGTTTTGACGGTGAACAAACCACTTCAACTCAAATTTCTGAGCCAGAAAATTTCATCTTGCAAAGACCCGGGCTTCTCATTGAAAACGACCAAATGTGTCTTGCCATGTATGTAGCCCCCGAGCCTCAAGTTGACTCGAAGAGGCGGCTTGAGAATCTTCATCTGCAAGCCGGCGCAAGTGACAAGAGACGGTCACGGCGTTGTAAGCCGGTGCTGTCACGAGAGACGGTCGCTGCATTGTAGACCGGCGCGGTCGCGAGAGACGACCACGGCACGGTGTTGTAAACCGACACAGATGGAGCGTCGCCGGTGGCGCTGTAAATTGGCGTGGACGAAGAGTCGCCGGTGGAGTTGTAAGCCGGCGCGGACGGAGAGTTGTCAGTGGCGTCTATAGACCGGCACAGACGCGCGGGTCATTGGCGGCATGTTGATGTAGCCTGCACCAATACGGGCGGCAGCTCCGTACTCACAATATGACGCTGCTTTTGTACTGAGTAATTGTCCTGCATACAAAAAAATATCATAGGACAAAGTAGTTGTTCTCAACACAATTTAAAGTGTACTGATAAAACAAATAGGACAGATAACACCTGTAGTCTCAGTTCCCACGTGGCCTTCCTCCTCCTTTTTTTTAGCTGGGCCTTTTTCCCTTTCCCCAAAAATAATCAGCATACTAGAGCAAGGCGAGGCGGGATGGGGAGGGGCGGAGCCAGCCACTGCGTAGCTGGTGAAGAGAGGCCGTGGTCGTGAGTCGGCTCAGGGCGTGATGGTTCAAGGCGAGGATGCGGTGGTAGCTCGGCCACGGCGTCTTGGAAGCACTGATCCACGGCAAAAGCAGAGGCTCGGCGGCGGCTCGGAGCTAGCGCACAGGGCGGAGAAGAGCCGGAGTTGCAGGGGTGGCCGGCGGCTGAGCAACGCAACAACAGGTGAGGGTGGAGCAGGAGCAAAAGCAATGGGGATGGCGGCTTGACGATGGCCAGCAGCTTTGAGGCGATAGCTGAGGCTGTGGTTGCTGCTCGGAGGCGGCACAACCGAACAATGAATTTTCCAGTTTCGCCTAAAGTTGTATCATGCCGGGTGATCCTGTTTGATTGATCCAGGCTCTTCTTCATCCGAGTAATCATGAATTTCTTGATCCCTAAAGATATCCCTTCAAAAACACAAACCACAGTGTGTGGCCCCACGGTGGGCGCCAACTGTCGTGGATTTGTCACGGCAGATGTCCGGGTGAACGGACTTAGGTTCGGGGCGAGACGCAACTACGTGGAGGCTTGAAGGGGTTGATCAGAATTGAGAAGACACGGAGTTTTACGCAGGTTCGGCCCCTCCGATGGAGGTAAAAGCCTACGTCCTGCTTGTCTGGTATTGATGATGATGAAGATCTCTCGGTTACAAGGGTGCTAATTGCTACCTCTAATCTCTTGTCCCTCTAATCTCTTGTGTTGTCTAAACTTGTAGACTTGTGTCCCTTGAGAACTTGTCCCTCTAGGGGTGCTCTACCCCTCCTTATATAAGTGGAGAGGGTAGGTTTACAAATAGAGTCCTACTAGGAGTAGGATTAGGACTAGTCTCTCACGAATCCTACTCCGGGTCTTATTTCCTTTAAGGAAATCCTTCTCTCTTGTGGGCCTTCTCCTGTGGGCCTTCTCTTGTGAGCCGCCTGGTGCCGGCTCACCCGCCGGGTCTTGGGCTTGGTCATCCTGTGACCCGCTCGTCGGGTCATAAATAAGATGTCATGTCTTTAACGGGTCTCCTGTGAGTTGCTTGGCCGGGTCATTAATAAGATGTCATGTCTTCGGCCGGGTCTCCTGTGAGTCACCAGGCCAGGTCATACCATGGGGTATATCCCCGTCACACTCCATCGTCACTCGGCAGCTCCGCGCATCGTCATTCAGCCAGACGCTCCATTGTCACTCGGCAGCTCCGCACGCCGTCACTCTACTGGACGCGTCGTCATCACTTGGCAGCTCTGCACATCGCCATTCAGTCGGACGCTCCATTGTCACTCAGCATCTCCGTGCATCGCCAGTCGGCCGGACGTGTCTACTTTGCCCGACCGCTCCTGCACCATAAGACAGCTAAGTCATTCGTCATATGCTGCATTCAATAAAATAGTTGTTTTCGCATCACCGAGTGTTGAGGAAGTCGCACATGACGTTCACTCGGAGGCCACGCCACCTAGTGTACCTCTGCGCTCGGTTGTTTATTTTTTATGTGGGAACACTTCACTTTTGCTTCTTTTGGGTCCAGTACTCAAACGAGTTCAGTCGGATCTTGCACTCTGTTAGACCCTTGCCGGTTCTGAACCAAAAAGCACCTGGCACACCCAGCGGGTGTCTATAGGTGTTATGTACACAAGTTATTTCAGCAAATATCAGGTTATTTCAAGAACTTTTTATGTTGGCTTTTGCTATTTTTCGTACACAGGTTACACATTCACTCGACGCATCTGTGCACCATCTTCGTTGCTACTCAGGCTCAGTCGCCGCGACGATCATTCGTGTGTTTCCACTTGTTCAAATGCCTCCTTGATGGCATGATGGATTTGGCTGCCCCGCGCGCCGCCTCTTGATCGACTATCTGTTCGACAACAAACTCGACTCGGTCGCCCCGCATGTCGTCACTTGGTCGATTCCTCTTCAATGACAAGCTCGACTCGGCCGCCTTGCACGTCGCCACTCTGACGGATGCGTCTTCATCACTCGGTCGCCCTGCGCGTCGTCACTCCAATGGATACGTCTTCATCATTAAGCTGCCTTGCGCGCCATCGCTCGGCTTAGCTGCAATTCCGTATCGCCTAAGTCAAAAACTACTCCGAGTGCGGACATGCTCCACACTCGGGTGCTTAGCTACAATTCCGTGTCACCTAAGTCAAAAACTACTCCGAGTGCGGACATGCTCCACACTTAGGGGCTTAGCCGCGATTCTGTATCGCCTAAGTCAAAAACTACTCCGAGTGCGGACATGCTCCACACTCGGGGGCTTAGCCACGATTTCGTATCGCCTAAGTCAAAAACTACTCCGATTGCGGACATGCTCCACACTCGGGTGCTTAGCTGTGATTCCGTATCGCCTAGGTCAAAAACTACTCCGAGTGCAGACATGCTCCACACTCGGGGGGCTTAGCCGTGATTCCGTATCACCTAAGTCAAAAACTACTCCGAGCACGGACAAGCTCCACACTCGGGGGCTTAGCCGTGATTCCGTATCGCCTAAGTCAAAAACTACTCTGAGTGCGGACATGCTCCACACTCAGGTGCTTAGCTGCGATTCCGTATCGCCTAAGTCAAAAACTACTCCGAGTGCGGACATGCTCCACACTCGGGGGCTTAGTCGTGATTCCGTATCACCTAGGTCAAAAACTACTCCGAGTGCGGACATGCTCCACACTCGGGGGCTTAGCCGCGATATCGTATCGCCTATGTCAAAAACTACTCCGAGTTCGGACATGCTCCACACTCGGGTGCTTAGCCGTGATTCCGTATCGCCTAAGTCAAAAACTACTCCGAGTGTAGACATGCTCCACACTCGGGGGCTTAGCCGCGATTCTGTATCGCCTAAGTCAAAAACTACTCCGAGTGCGGACATGCTCCATACTCGGGTGCTTAGGTGCGATTCTGTATCGCCTAAGTCAAAAACTACTCCGAGTGCGGACATGCTCCACACTCAGGGGCTTAGCCGCGATTCCGTATCGCCTAAGTCAAAAACTACTCCGAGTGCGGACATGCTCCACACTCGGGTGCTTAGCTGTGATTCCGTATCGCCTAAGTCAAAAACTACTCTGAGCACGGACATGCTCCACACTCGGGGGCTTAGCCGCGATTCCGTATCACCTAAGTCAAAAACTACTCGGAGTGCGGACATGCTCCACACTCGGGTGCTTAGCCGCGATTCCGTATCACCTAAGTCAAAAACTACTCCGAGTGCGGACATGGTCCACACTCGGGTGCTTAGCTATGATTCCGTATCGTGTAAGTCAAAAACTACTCTGAGTGTGGGCATGCTCCACACTCGGGGGCTTAGCTGCGATTCCATATCGGCTAATTCAAGAAATACTCCGAGTGCGGACATGCTCCACACTCGTGGGCTTAGCTGTGATTGTCGCCTAATTCAAAAACTACTCCGAGTGCGGACGTGCTCCACACTCGGGGGCTTAGCTGCGATTCCGTATCGCCTAAGTCAAAAACTACTCCGAGTGCGGACATGCTCCACACTCGGGGGCTTAGCTGCGATTCCATAACGTCTAAGTCAAAAACTACTCCAAGTATGGATATCCTTCACACTCGGAGGCTTAGCTGCGATTCCGTATCGCCTAAGTCAAAAACTACTCCAAGTACCACACTTGGGTACTTAGCCGTGATCTAGAAATCATATAAGGCACACTCAGTAAACATTCCGCATGCCAACCACACGAAGATTTGCCCGACTGGCCCAGTTCCAGGTTACATCTATTTACTGTGCCCAGCGCATAAGGATCGGTCCGACTAATTCAGCTCCAGATTGCAACAAATTACTATGCCAAGCGCATCAGAGTTCACCTGTTTAGTTCAGTTCCGCACTGGAAGACATAAATCATCTGCCCGACTCATCTAGTCCGATAGAGGCTCGGGGACTACACCTAGTGGGTGCACTTAGCGTGCCCTCACTGGAAGAGAAATAAAAGAAACATTATGCTCGGTCAGGTCTGACAACAACATTCAAGTTTAAATAAGCTCTGCAGACTCCAACCGACCGCCAGCAATCAGTCAAAGTCTTAGGGGCTACTTTCGGGGATATACAAAATAGGTAGGCCCATGAAGGGTCGAAATATCATAACAGCATGGGGTCCACATTTCAGGTGGGTCCAGATAAATACATTCCTACTATCCACTCGGCAAGCAACGTTCCATCCACTCGGATGACAGTCAACCACTCAGCAGTACAAACCACTCGATAGTATGTCTCACTCGGCAGTAAGACTCACTCGGATATGCTAGGACCAATAGTCGGCAAGCTAGTCGAAGCTTAGATAAGGTTCTGCAGTGGGCCGACATTATGGCATCAATGCCCCATCTTGTAACATAGGAGGTGAGGGGGTGGTGCACTCTATATAAGCCAGCCCCACCACATAGCTCAGGCTAGCTTCTTCTCCCTTGGCTCTCTTGCCATTAGTCTCAGGACTTAGCTCACGCATGGAGATCCATTCTCCTTTCTCCCTCTCAAATACACTATGTAACTCATGTTCATGACGAATAAGCGAAGCCTCTCTGGAGCACGAGACGTAGGGTTGTTATCTCCATCGTGACAGGCCCGAACTCGCTAAAACCACCGTGTCACCCATTTTCATCTCGATAGATCATGCTCCGTTATCCTACCCCTCTCTAATGTCAGAATTGCTACCAGGACACTATGGTTATTATGCCATTTTGAAGCTAAGCAAGCTAATTATAGGTCATCTAATAGCTAACTTCGGTAAAATAGGTACTTTTGGAGCTAGCTAAGCTTATTATGCCATTTTGGAGCTAACTAAGCGAAGTATAGGTCATTTTTGATAAAATAGGCCAATTTGGAGCTAATTTTATTTAGTACGTCATTTATGAGGAAACTAAGCTAACTATATGTCATTTTAGAGCTAACTTAGGTAAAAATAGGTCACTTAGGAGCTAACTATGCTTATTATGCCATTTTGGAGCTAAGTAAGCCAAGTATAGGTCATTTAATAGCTAAGCTAGGTAAAATAGGCCATTCTGGAGCTAGGTAAGCTTATTATGTCATTTTGGAGAGAACTAAGCTAAATATAGGACATTTTTGATAAAATAGGCCATTTAGGAGCTAATTCAGCTTACTATGTCATTTAGGAGGAAACTAAGGTAAATATATGTCATTTTAGAGCTAACTTAGGTAAAAATAGGTCATTTAGGAGCTAACTATGGTTATTATGCCATTTTGAAGCTAAGTAAGATAATTATAGGTCATTTAATAGCTAACTTTGGTAAAAATAGGTAATTTTGGAGCTAGCTAAGCTTATTATGCCATTTTGGAGCTATCTAAGCGAAGTATAGGCCTTTTTTTATAAAATAGGCCATTTTGGAGCTAATTTAGCTTACTACGTCATTTAAGAGGAAACTAAGCTAACTATATGTCATTTTAGAGCTAACTTAGGTAAAAATAGGTCACTTAGGAGCTAACTGTGCTTATTATGCCATTTTGGAGCTAAGTAAGCTAAGTATAGGTCATTTAATAGCTAAGCTATTAAATTAGACTATTTTGAAGCTAGGTAAGCTTATTATGTCATTTAGGAGAGAACTAAGCTAAATATAGGATATTTTTGATAAAATAGGCAATTTAGGAGCTAATTCAGCTTACTATGTCATTTAGGAGGAAACTAAGCTAAATATATGTCATTTTAGAGCTACCTTAGGTAAAAATAGGTCATTTAGGAGCTATCTATGCTTATTATGCCATTTTGAAGCTAACTAAGCTAATTATAGATCATTTTATAGCTAACTTGGGTAACATAGGTAATTTTGGAGCTACCTAAGCTTATTATGCAAGTTTGGAGCTACCTAAGCGAAGTATAGGTCATTTTTGATAAAATAGGCCATTTTGGAGCTAATTTAGCTTACTACGTCATTTAGGAGGAAACTAAGCTAACTATATGTCATTTTAGAGCTAACTTAGAAAAAAATAGGTCACTTAGGAGCTAACTATGCTTATTATGCTATTTTGGAGCTAAGTAAGCTAAGTATAAGTCATTTAATAGCTAAGCTAGGTAAAATAGGCCATTTTGGAGCTAGGTAAGCTTATTATGTCATTTAGGAGAGAACAAAGCTAAATATAGGACATTTTACTATAAAATAGGCCATTTAGGAGCTAATTCATCTTACTATGTCATTTAGGAGGAAACTAAGCTAAGTATATATCATTTTAGAGCTAACTTAGGTAAAAAAAATAGGTCATGTAGGAGCTATCTATGCTTATTATGCCATTTCAAAGCTAACTAAGCTAATTATAGATCATTTTATAGCTAACTTGGTTAACATAGGTCATTTTGGAGCTAACTAAGCTTATTATGCAAGTTTGGAACTACCTAAGCTTATTATGTCATTTAGGAGGAAACTAAGCTAAGTATAGGTCATTCTAGAGTTAATTTGGGTAAAATATGTCATTTTGGAGCTAAGGTAAGGTAAGTAACCATCATTATGCGGTTCTTAAGCAAAACACTAGAAAAACATACCATTCTTGTCAGCACGGAGGTGAAGCACGGTGGTTCTGGCTTGTTTCACATGGAGAAGGCTCCCTTGTAGAAGGGTCGTGCGATGCGTTTCGGGAGATATTCTGCACCAAACATCATTTGCAATGTGTCGTTAGAATGATGACAATCAAAAGATCACTGCATCGAAATGATACTCACCGTCCCCGCCATGATAATGACTGACATCGCCGGAGGGACGTGGCAAGTCTTCTCGTACATAGACTGTACATTTGGTTTCGACAAGTCAAACTTTTTATTTATTAATGAAATGAACATTAAAATGCAAGATTTGACAAATATGAAGAAGAAACATCCACGAAGAGCTCGTACATGGCCCTGTTCCCCTTGATTCTCGACCCTCGACCAATCGGCGACCCTCTTTTCCCTCAGCGACCCTCAACCATCGACAACCCTCTTTTTCTACTTTTCCTACTTCTTTTTTTCATCTTCTACTTTTACTTTTTTTTCATCTTCTTCTACTTTCTTCTTCTTCTTCTTCTTCTTCTTCCTCTTCTTCTTCTTCTTCTTCTACTTATTGCTTTTTTCATCTTCTTCTTCTTCCTCTTCTTCTTCTTCTTCTTCTTTCTCTTCTTCTTTTACTTCTTTTTTTCATCTTTCTTGTTTATTCTTAAAAAACAGGAAAAAAACTAAACTAAACTAACCTAAACTAAACTAACCTAAACTAAACTAAACTAAAAAACCTAAACTAAATCTAAAAAACAGAAAAACTCACCACGGGGAGGGGGCGCGGGTTGAGGAGGCAGGCCACGGGGAGGGGGTGCGGGTTGAGGAGGTCGAGGGGAAGGGCAGTCGGCGATAGTGCGGCTCCGGCGGCGAGGCGGGGCGGCACGGCATGGCTCCGGCGATAAGGCGGGGCAGGGAGAGCGCCACGGTCTGCGTCCACTGGGCGGGCCGGCTAGGCGGGGTGGGCGGCCGGCCGGCGACGAGGCGGGCTCCGGGGGCGGGGCTGGCCGGCGGTGCCTCGGTCTCCGGGGGGTGGCGTGGGACGGCGGTGGCTCTGGCACAGGGGCGGCGCGGGTGAGGTGAGGGGAGAGAGAGGGGGTGGGGCATGGGGCGGGGCTGGCCGGCGGTGCCTCGGGCTCCGGGAGGTGGCACGGGGTGGCGTGGGTGAGGTGAGTGGAGAGAGAGATGAGGGGAGAGAGATAGGGGTGGGGCGCCGGGCTGACTAGCTAGTGGGTGGGGCTGGGGGGAATTGACATTAGTTGGCCACTTTCTATGTCGTCTGCTAGCAGACGACAAAGAAAGTGGTCGTTAGGTGGTTCTTGTTAGTGGGCCACCCTTCCTCTTTGCCGTATGCTAGCTGACAGCAAAGTTTCTATGCCGTCAACTAGCAGACGACAAAGATATGACGGACGACAAACATGATCGTTGCCGTCAGCTCTTTATTTGCCATAAGTTTTCTGTAAGGTGATGGCAAAGAACTTCTTTGCCGTCAGCTAGCTGACGGCAAAGAGCTGGCTGACAGCAAAGATACCGATTCTAGTAGTGAGGGGTGTACCCTCTGTTGGAGGAGCTGCACACACCGGGAGATAGCGGCGGCCATGACATCAATCATGGTCAGTCAGTGGTGGGCAAGAATCCGCACCTGTGTGACCAGGTGTTGCACCTCGACGCTTTCCTCCTGAGATGAGCTCTTGGGTCGCCAATTGTACCTCTTCTTCGGGAGGAGGTCAGAGTATTCGGGCAGACCTGTCCGAGTTGGCTCGAACAGAGGGACATCTTCAATATAGAACCATTCCGAGGTCCATTCTTCGGATTTCCTCGGTGTGCCAGCCGGATACCCCTTCCCGCTATGTGACATACTTCAGCCCCGCCAACCTCTAGGATTGTCTTATCCTGAGTTCGGGGGATGAGGCAAAAGTATTTCCTCCACAGATCAAAATGAGTTTCGCACCCTAAGAACATCTCATAGAGGGCGACAAAGCTTGAGATGTGTAGAATTGACCTTGGGGTGAGTTGGTGGAGTTGGATCCCGTAGAACTCTAGTAACCCCCTCACGAATGGGTGGACTGGAAACCCAAGGCCCCAGAGGAGGAAGGGGACGAAGCAAACGCACTTCCCCTTGTTTGGATTAGGGAAGCGCTCGTCGATAACCTCGTCACCATAAGAGAGCAGACCTGTGCGGGTCGCCGCCAGATCTAATGATGGAAGATATCCTTGGGTCTCCAGATTACGGAGCCGTAGGAGTGTGACGGAGTAGCTGGTCCAGTCCCCTGGGTGTAGGCCGTTAGGGCGTGCTGAGGAGCTGGGAGCTTTAGCCATGTTTTGCGTGGAGCTTCCGCTAGGAGTTTTCGACAAGAGGGAAGAAGAGGATGTGGTTTGAACCATGATTTTGTTTGGTTAAATGGGTTGGTGCCTCCGTTGCGGAGGGGTACGATTATAAATATCGCTGGCCACTCGCCTCCCCACGACGTGCGAAAGTCGAGGAACTCGCGAAGTTATTATAATGACCCTACACCCGCGACGCCTGGCATCTTACCGAAGACTAGTCGGTTGTCGAATGAAGAAGGATGAGGGACTCGCCTTGCAAGCCAAAGATGATGACATAAGGAGATCGACCGAATATATATTAGTGTTGAAGGCCAGTCCGCAGGCTACCGGGGGAGTCCTGGATTAGGGGGTCCTCGGATAGCCGGCTTGTTGTTCATGGGCCGGACTGTGTCGGCCGCAAGGCAGACATCGGATGATCAAAGACCGCTTGTGCCAGATGGAATCTTCGAGGAGTCATGACTTATTCTCCAAGTTATTATCTATAGTTAGGCATGTTATTTGTTCGGCATGTAACCGACCATGTGTAAGCCTAGGGCATCCTCATCATCTATATAACCCGGAGGGTTTTTATGGTATAGCATAGAACAACTCATCTAGGGTTAGACATACGATCTTGAGGTAGATCAACTCTATAACCCCTTACACCATCAATACAATCAAGCAGGACGTAGGGTATTAACTTCATAGGAGGGCCCGAACCTGGGTAAACTCGTGTCCCCTTCGTGTCCTGTTACCATCAATCCTAGTGTCACAGTTCGGGACCCCCTTCCCGAGATCAGTCGGTTTTGACACCGACACGCTCCTCCACGAGATTGTTGGGAGTAGAGAGTTGTTGAACCACACGTCGGATTGGAGCGGCAACTTTCTCTGTCATACTAGGCGAGGGAGGTGGAGCAGAAAGCTACATCGCTCGTGCCCGACGTGCTCGGCAGGCCACTCAGCCGACTTTATAATGGAGAAATACTCTTCCTGCTCATGAGATGCCATCAGAAAGATGAAGAAAATGGTGAAAGGAGGAGATGGAGAGTGGCGGAGTGGTATGATTATTGCTCGGTGTCTGGCCTCCTTTAAATAGAGGGCGGATAGGAGTTGCTTGCCCGGTGTCTGGCCTCCTTTAAATAGTGGACGGACAAGAGGAGCTCTCCTGGCGTTGTGTTTAATGTCGCCCGCTCATGAGCGGTCGTGTGGTCGAAGTAGGTTCCTCGGCTTCCACGCTGATTTAATGGAGGCATTTGACTGTGGCGCGGATACGTGTTCAGTCAGGCGTGTAGCGGGCGGCACCCTCTGCCGATGCGCCACGTTAGTGGCAGAGGCAGCGAGAGGCCGCGTCCGCGCTGAGACGTCTTCAATATGGAGTTGCGTGCTTACAGTGGCATGAATACGGGTAGTTGGCGTCGGGCGAGAAGGCGTGTGGGAGAGGGATGATGGGTTTTGGTGGGTTAAGATGGTCAAACATGGGCTTGGATGCTGTCCGGACGCCCGCAACCCCCCCCCCCCATGTTTGTCCGTGGTTTGCGAAATAAAGTACAACTAGACTGCCCTGCAGACCGATACAGCCCCGAGTTGGATGGAAGAACACGTTCGGACCGCGTAGTCCGGATGTATGTGGGCGGTTTGGAGGTTGCCATTAGAGATGCCCTTAGTCCTGCAATTCATAATACGCTACAACAACAGCATAAAGCGTGCCCCCGCATTGTTCCTAGGGGTGGCATGAGCGGAAACCCCATAAACTGCCATCGGCCCTATTCCACCCTCCTCATCGCCTCGCCTCCGTTGGCACACACAACCGGGCAAATCCCGCCGACGGCAGCCGATGGTGGGACCTGGTTCTCGTGCACTCTTCACACGGAGGAGCGTTGTGGCTCACGTGCTCCCGATCTGCATGGCACATTGGCGGCTGGTCATGTGCGGCGCTCCGGCGGGCTTTGGCAAGGTGCTTTGTGCTTCATGGTCCTCCGGTGCAGCATGGGAGTAGCATCGGTGCAGGGAGCGGCGCGGGGCGCGAGTGGCGGTGCTTCGGGCCCGATCTAGGCCATGTAGAGCATGTTGCTTGTGCGTGCGAGGGTGGTGTGGAGCTCGACCGGTGCGTCGGCGGCTGGTTCCAGCGCATGGAGGTGCAGCAGTGTTGCTGGTGGGCTTCAGCGGCCGTGTCCAGTTCGGGCGCTTGCGATGGCAGTTGGTCTTTGGCGATGGCGCAACCGCGATTCGTTGTTGGTGGCATGGTGGCTTGCGACTGGGGACGTCCTCGTCCTCTGTTCTTGGTGCTGGTGATGATGACGCGGAGGGCGTGATGGTAGGTGGTGGCTACGCATCAGCGAGCTTATCTCCTTGGTGTTATGGCAGCTTAATCGGCGTGCTCTTCGATCTGGCATCCATGGTCTGCTGTTGTCGGTGGTCTCTGTTGGCAATGGTTGGTTCCCTTCCCCAGGGCTCGGCGAGGTGGTGGGGCGATGGGCACTGGGCAAAAGCCTTGCTTTTGATGGGGATCGGTTATCGGTGACGATGGCATGATGGTGCCTTTTCCTTTGTAGTCGTCGCCGAAGAGTTCCTCATCTCCAGTAGGCTGTGGTTGGTTGTTTCTTGAGTGGTTGTGGTGGTGGTTGTTAAGGCTGGACCCTTTCCCGGGTTTGATGGAGAGGTATGGGTGAATTCTGAACGAAAGCTTTATTGATTGATGGAGTCGATGCAGGCGACAATATCTGTTCCAGGCGTCATGTTTCCTTCTTGAAAACGTCTCTGAAGAGCTCGCTCACTTTTCTCCGGGTAGCGGGCGAGTAGGTGGTGGAGTTTGAGTTGGCCGGTTGTGGCACTGTTGTGGTTTTTGCTTGATTGCCCCTTGATCAATCAAGCAATTATGTGGGTTTACCGAAAAAGGCTTGCGCCCCGCTTTATAAATAAAGCAAACCACCAGACCAAGAGTACAAGCATAAGAACAAATCCACACACACGCGCACCCAAGTAGCACGACAACAAGTACGGGGTTCTGCTGAGAGCATAGCTCAAAAAGCCCTAAAAACACACAACACGGCGTCGTAGCCGCAAACAAAGCATGTAATCTGGCTCTAGAGGTGGCGGAGGGCACGACGGTGCCAAGCTGAAGGCCATCGTCCCTAGATCTACGATGATGGAGGTGATGGCGCCCTGATCCTGGGGGAGGCTAAGCGGCCGCCAAAGCTGCATATAACCACACATTTTGAACACCGTGTCAGTCGCACGTCTGAGAGGAACTCACTGAATTACAAGCTTATTTCAGACCATCCAAGTTGTCCAAGCGAGGACCGCAATGGTCAGCCATGTAATGTGGCGGCCCGAAGGGGGAGGCTTGGATCTCGGTGAATAGGTCAGGCAGGTTGATGCTACACCAACGTCCCCCAATGATCTCCTGGAGACAGGTCCAGTGGAACTGGGTGGCCATGCATGAGAAGAAGATATGATTTGAGTCTTCCAATGTTCCACAAAGGGGGCACAATCCGTCTCCCAGTCCATTACGCTTGAGCACCTCCACGCAAGATGGGACCCGGCCACGGATCCACTGCCACAAGAAGATCCTAATCTTCAAGGGGAGCCCGATCTTCCACATCAACTTGAATGCCTCGGGGCGATAGTGGTACCAATGGCCCGGTACATAGACTTTGTGGAGAACATGCCCGAAGGCTCTAAGTGCCACGAGGTGCGGTCGACGCTCTGGTGAACGTCCGGTTGGTTGAGGGCAACAGTTGTCAGGAGCTCGTTCCAAGTAATAGTTTCCAGGGGCCCAAATGGCCGCCGAAAATCCAGGCGTCGAAGGTCAATAAGGGCCACCTCGACAGACATCCGTGGATGCACAGCGATGGCAAAAATTCCCGGGAAGCAAGTAGCAGGGGGGATGCTCCCGCCCATCGGTCAAACCAGAACAGGGTGGAGGTCCTAGAGACAACCTCGATGGAGGTCCCAATACACCGGACCAGGAGCAGCTGAATGATTGACTGCCAAAACTATGAGCCACCGGATCTCTAACAGAAGGCCAATGGCTGGCGGCGAAGGTATTTGCTACGGATGATGCGCAGCCAGAGACCTCCCCCATTGGCGATCCGCCATAGCCAACGGGTCAAGAGAACAATGTTCATACGCTTGGAAGACAAGATCCCTAGGCCGCCCTGGTCACGAGGTAAGCAGATATCGGCCCAACGCACCATATGGTATTTCTGCTTATCGCCATCGCCGACCCAGAAGAACCTAGACTGGATGGTGTCGATCTCATGATGGAGCGTCTCCGATAGGCAGTAAAAGCTCATAATGAATAGGAGCAGGCTGGACAGGGAGGAGTTGATGAGGATCACCCGTGCCGCCATTGACAGCCAACGGCCTTGCCAGGGCTCGATGCGGTGTTGGAGCTTAAGCACCGCCAGTCGAAGGTCCGCCACGGAGAGCCGTGAGTCGCTAATGGGGATCCCCAGGTAAGATGTGGGGAAGGCCCCCAGCTGACAGTTAAGCCTGTCAGCAATGCCCTGGCTTTCATCTGGGGGGTATCCCCTAACCATCACTTCACTTTTGTCGAAGTTAATCTTAAGGCCGGATATGTGCTGGAAGCAGAGCAGGAGGAACTTCAGGTTCGCGATATCAGCATCGGAACCTTCCATCATGATGATGGTGTCGTCGATGTACTGTAGCAAGGAAACCCCGTGATCATCAACAAGGCGAGGAACCACGCCTTGGATATGGCCCGCGGCTTTCGCCTTATCCAGGATGGAGGCCAACGCGTCAGCCACCATGTTAAACATGATTGGAAAGAAGGGATCATCCTATCTCACCCCACATAGAGTGGGGAAGTAAGGGCCGATATCCCCATCGATATTAACCGCGGTCCGCCCTAAGGAGACCAACTGCATGACCCGGGTAACCCAACGGTCGTCAAACCCCTTCCGAAGTAGCACTTCCCGAAGGAAGGGCCAGCTGACCGTATCATAGGCCTTGTGGAAGTCGATCTTCAGGAATACCGCTTTGAGGTGTTTAGATCGGACATCGTGAAGGACCTCATGGAACACCAGAACCCCATCTAGGATATATCTGCCACGGATAAAAGCCGACTGGTCGGGGTGGGTAATACGGTCGGCCAAAAGGGTCACCCTATTGGCGTACCCCTTTGCCAGAATGTAGAAGATCACATTGATGATCGTTATAGGGTGGAACTGGCGAATGTCCGAAGCGCCAGTCACTTTCGGTATCAATGTAATGATCCCATAGTTGAGGCGGTGGAGGTCTATGGAGCCTACGTGTAAATCCTCAAACAGGGCCATCACCTCATGCTCAGAGACATCCCAGAAGGTTTGGAAGAACTTGACCGGCAGGCCATTAGGGCCTGGAGCGGGCGATGGGTTCATCCCACTGATGGCCGCCCACACCTCCTCCTCAGAGAACGGCGCCGTCATGGCCGCATTCTCCTCAGCCGAGACACATCGATGGCCGGTCCAAAAGCCATCCGCCAAGGCGAGGCCACTTCTAGGAGGGGAAGAGAAGAGGGCCTTATAAAAGCCATCTACATGTTCGCGAATCGCGGTCGGGCTCTCAAGGAGGGTCTCTCCATCCCGGAGCAAGGGGATGGAATTCCGGCGCCTACGGCCGTTGGCGATGGCCTGGAAATACTCTGTATTGGCGTCGCCCTGGAGAACCCATTTCTGGGTTCCTCGAAGTCTCCAGTACGCCTCCTCATCGGTATAGATGGTCGCTAGCTGATCCTCGAGATCATAGCGGAGCAACCACTCGTCGGGGGAAATGCCAACCGAGTCCGCCCAAAGGTCTAGTGCCTGAATGGCAACGAGTATGGACTGCTTGCACTCCCGCATTTCCCCGCCTAGGTTAGCGCCCCATCCCTTCATGAACTGCCGAGCGTGTTTGGTGCAGAAGTGCCAATGGTCGATCGCAGAAGAGGACCGATGGGGAGCCAACCGGGCCTCAATCCAACGAGCATGGCCAGCGACCACAAACCTGTTTTGGTTTAGCTAAAAGGTTTCGAAGCGGAAACGGGTGGCGTAGGGGGGCGTTCATTCTCCTAAGAAAGAAGCAACGGGACATGATCGGAGCCAATCCGGGTGATAGCCCGGAGGGAGGGCAATGGACACCTGAGTTCCCAGTCAGGAGAGACCAGGACCCGGTCCAGGACAGATCAGGGTCGGATCCGGCCAACGGTTGGTCCAAGTGAACCTGGCCCCAACCCTATCTAGTTCCCGAAGACCAAGCTCAGCAATGCAGTCATTGAACATCTGCATCCTCGGGAATTTTACCAACTCGTTGCTCTTATCCTCCGCAAAGCGGATGAGGTTGAAGTCGCCACCCACCACAACAAGAAGGGTAGCGGCGAAGACCTTCCTACTGAGCTCTACGAGGAAGGTCGCGGATCGGCTATGGTCAGCCGGTCCATAAACAACAATGATCTCCCATTTGAAGTTTATGGACCGTTCGAAGATCTCCATATTCACAAAGAACTCGCCGCGGTCCATGCTGCCTACGTCGAAGGAGGCATCCTTAAAACCTGGAAGGATGCCCCCCGAGTGGCCGGCTATCCCACTAGAAGGGAGCCAGTGCCAGGCAAACAGGTGGGTACTAAGGCACTCGAGTTCAGGTAAGGTGAACTCGGTGCACATGGTTTCTTGGACGGCCACAATGTCAATATGTTGGTCACACATGTACTCAACTAGTTGGCGGCACCGACCATCTTGGCCGAAACCGCGGATGTTCCAAAAGAGCGTCCGCATCACGAGGCCATCGAGGGGCTGCTTGACCCCAAGACACGAGAGGCACTTTGAGCCCGGAGGGCCGCGGTGCGGGAGCGCATGCGGCCCCGAACCTCGACAGCCACCGTCAGAGGCTCGGCAATTGCCCACGAGGGGGAGGAAGGCCCACCAGTGGGCGGTCCATCCGGGCCGAGGGATAAGGGCGAGGCGAGACGGACGCGGGCCTCAACCAGATGACCATCCAGAATTTTCCCGAGCACGGATCGCCTCAATCTGGACGAGGGGGGACTTCACCCCGGATTATCATCACCGAGTCAGCCCCGAACTTAGCCAAGCGACCGAGTGAAAGCGGATTCTAGAGCTGAAAACAAGAAGTTGGAAGAACTATGCGGAATGGATGGGGTACCTGGCTCGAGGTTGCATGCCGCGGCCTTGAGCTTTGCCCGCTCCAGGATGGGAAAGGCCGGGCTGCCAAGGGGACGCGCCGCATCGAACCGCGCATTGCACCGGGAGGACGTCACCGGGGTCGAGGTCAACCGGCCCCTCCTGGAGTACGCAACCGTCCTCGGCGGGTGAGGGTGCACCGCCAACGGCATGGTCACCACTGAGGGTCCCACATCAGAGGCATCAGCCGGATGTGAGGCGCCGGGAGCCAAAGAGCAGTTGAAGACGAGTTCCAGGGCCGGTGGCAGAGAAGGTGTCCGAGGGGACAAGCCGCATGTCAGGGGAGAGCGGGGATCCCCATCCCCCCTTGGAGCAGGTTCGAGCACAGCCACATCACTCTCAGAAACAGGCATGGCGTTGTGCACCACCGGAGCCGGAAGCTCCAGCTGAGTTTCGACTACCACAGGGGGGGAGCAAGGGAAGGATCCGGCGCCAAGGTGGGTGAGCGTGGGGAAGTCGCCAGCAGGACCATCAGCCCCACACTGGAGATGTCGCTCTCGCCCGACGACCGACCGGGGGAGGTCCCAACACCCGCCTGGTCTGGATCAGTGGAGGGTTCCAGCTGGGGAGGGGAGAGCTAAGGGGAAACCAAGGGGTAGTGCAACCGAGGTGCGCCGGCCCACTTGCCCCTCGCCCCTAGCTGATGTCTCTGGAGGGTGGAGGGGGAGCGGCTATCCTCCGAGCCCTCCCCTTTGTCATCGGAGTGGCGCGAGCGCCTGTGCCGCCCGTGGTAGCCATCCCGGTCGTCCAGGCCATCATCTGGCGGGCCATCGCCGGGGAGGCGGGGAAGACCCACATGGTTTGGGGGCTCCGGGGCTATCGTGAGGTCGAACCCGTCATCGTTGAAGAACATCCAAACCACGCCCCGGAGCTTGGAGGCATCAAGGCATTTGACCTTGACGCGGACCTCCTCCTTCTTGCGCAGCGATAGCTCGTCTACCACCATAACCACGACAATGAACTTGGACATGCTGTGAATCACACCCTCCTTGCGAGCGATATCCGGCAGGCCAGAGATGAGGATCCAGGCCGTGTCGAGGACCGCAACCGCCAGGGCGTCGCTGGCCGGCTCAGAGATGTCCATCACGAGCTTGTGTAGCGCCAGTGTGATGTCACCGCTCCTGGTGGCGTAGTCGAGGCTGGTCTTGTCGAGGAAGATCACCGTGAACATGTTTGCCGCAATCGGGGTCGCCCGCTACTCCCACTGACAGTGGTAGAGGTGGTTGAGCTCCTCCTCAAGCATCTCTGGCGCTGCCATGCCCTCCCCAAGCACTGTCACAATCGCCTGAGGGAACGATAGGGGGGAGCTCGGGTACCTCGATGCGGAAAAAGTCCATGCCCTCGATCCCGTGGCCATACATCATGAGCTCACCCACCACCGGGCGCTCGGGACAGAGCATCGCGGGGTGGCTCGGGTCCTTTATGATGTAGCAACATGGCGGGTTGATGCAGGAGACTTGACCATGGCCAAAGACCCCACATTTGAAGCATTGGACCTGGTCCATGGCAGGGAGACATCGGCCCGGAGTTGGGCCCCCCGTGGCTATGGCCGCCCGTGCCCGGCGCGGAGCTGTTGGCGGCGGGATGGCCCTGGCCACGCCTTTTCTTCTTCTTGGCAGGACCTTGGTGGCCCTTTGGCGCCCCGGCACCAGCCGCGGAGGGGAGCTAAGGGTTGGCGCGGGGCGTCTGGTAGCGGGGAGGGGTGTTCTGGGCAGGGGAGACCCGCTGCTGGTTGCGTGGAGGTGGGATGCGTTCCATCCGACCCGGCGAGAGGGACCGGCGGCGCGTCCCGCGCCAAGTGTCTAGTGGCGGAGGGGACCGGGAGCGGGCCCGGTATTCAGCCCGAGCAGGGGATTGTCGGTCGGGGGAGCGTCAGGAGGAGGGGCGAGCAGGGGAGCGATGGCCACCATCGTGGGAGCCTCGGCCGTCCCTAGAGGAGAGCTGTCGGCGCAGGTCGTCCTCCCGGTGAACCGCATCAGGTGATGGGCGTGGAGGGTCGCGGAGGTCTGACCGGGGGCGCTTGTGGCGCTCCCCTCCGTCCTCCCAGTCGCGAGCCATCGCCGGGAGGCGGCTGGAGGCGGGGGGGGGGGGGGGGGGGGGGTCCAGGAGGAGGGGGATGGGGAGGAGGGAGGCGCAGGGGCGGAGACGGTGGCGCTGGGCCGAGGAGAGCGCGTGACAAGCTGTTGGCGGCGCGACTCTGGTGTGAGGGGAAACCTCGAGGCAGCCAGATCGTGTCGGTCTGAGGGCGCGCCAGGCCCACTATGGGCTGGGCCTCAGCTGACATCCTACCCACCCCAGGGCGGCCCAACGAGGGGATGGGAGGGCGTCCAGGCAACGAGCCGCCGCAAGCGCGAAGGGTCTCCGCCGGTCCGGTGCCGGTGCTGGCCAGCTGGGAGAGGGCCTGCCCGAACGACGAGGGGAGGATCGGGGGTACATCTGAATGGCGGACGACCCAAAGGAGGCAAGGAATGGACGGGGAGGCGCAGGGGCCGTCGAGGAGACCGGTAGGTGGCCGCACGGCCAGGCTGACGGTGCGCACGTTGGCGAGGGAGGCGCGGGGAGCGGCCCAGTATGGCGCCAAGGGGGTCGGGCGGGGTCGGAAGCGGGGCGGCCGAGGGCAATCCGATGGCAGAGGCAGCGGCGGTGGTCTCCACTCCCACCCAAGACAAGGCCTTTACCCGCGGCCAGCCGGACAGGGCTCGGCGGAAGGGGACTCCGGCGGGACCGCGAGACCGCGACGGAGCCGCCATCCACGCTGGCCCGCGCCAGGAGGCAGCTGTGCGGGGGGAGGAGCATGATGGCGCGCCGCATCGTGGGGACGCCGACGGCGTGGTCGCCGGGGCGCCCGCGGGCTCGCGAGACGCGGATTCAAAATCCATCACCTCTAGTCTGTACAACAATTTTCTGGAGTTATGATTTACGAGAGTAGTTTTGGCCTAATTTTCTTTATAAACCGGCTCACTTCTACTTATTCTACATGAAATTGCAGGAGCACCCTAGTTTTCTTTATCTATCAAGCAATTTTATTCGTCTGTGTCATCAATTGTTGTTGGCTCTTAGCATAAACTGTTGTAAGACTCGCGATTCCAGTACACCGGTTGATGCAGAGGCGACATCCATTTTCGTTAGGTTCTTGTGGGTGCAGCATATAGGCCAGCGCTGATTCTTTTTCTTTAATTGTTTTTTTACAGTTGCTGTTTCTTCGTAGTTCCATTGATTGTTTCATGTCCTGGCTTCACGGCGGCGGCATTAAACCTTCAACAGAATTTGTTAACCGTTGAGATGTGATCCGACACCCGATACAGGGATCTCTCGCCATCTGTCCGCGCTTCACCATGTTTCAGAATGGCATTCAAGACCGATCCGTCCCGACGTGATCTCGGCACCAAACCAAATGCAATAACCATAGTAGTAGTATACTAGGAGAAAACATAAACACCTGCGTCCTGGTCGGACGCAGCGGCCACACCTCCACTACTTCCTCTTCGGCATCTACTCAAGAACTGCAAAGGTTTTTCTTACGATAAAGAACTGCAAAGGTGAGCTTACTTCTTCTAATCTGCAAAGGTGAGCTTCTGTAGCGCTTCTCCCTTCGGTTTTGTTGAATCCAGAACAAAGAGAGACGTGGCGCTGGATCGTGGGCGCAGCCGTTTCTGAGTCGAGGCGTATCTTTATGTGCAGAAGATGCCGACGTTGAGCATAACGGTGGACATGGGGTGCAGCCGCTGCAGCACCAAGATCCAGAGGGTCCTGTCCTCCATCCAAGACCGAGGCAAGTTTGTCATCGAGAAGATCGTGTACGGGGAGGACAAGGTGCTCGTGTCGGGGCCCTTCGACGCCGACAAGCTGTCATGCAAGCTCTGGTGCAAGGCCAGCAACGTCATCAAGAACATTGAGGTCGTCAAGCCGCCGGTGGTAGCCAAGCCGAAGGACGACCCTCCCAAGCCCAAGAAGAAAGACGAGGTGCCCGAGCCCAAGCCAGCCCCGTGCAACCACCTGGTGCCGTACGCGTACCCGCTGCCGTACCCGCAGTACCCATCGTCGTGGCCGTGTGGCTGCGCTACTCCGAGCTGCGAGTGCCACTCCAAGCCACCTCCTCCGGCGCCTGCGCCGGCGCACACGTGCCAGTGCCCGCCGTGGTCCTCTTGCCACTGCCACTCCTACCCGCCGTACCAGCAGCCGATGCCCATGCAGTGCACGCCGATGGTCATCTGCGAGGAGAGCCCGCCCGCCTGTGCCGTCATGTAACTGCGTGTACGTTCGTGCTCGACGGTGTACACCACCTCTTCGAAGCCTCCATGTACCCAGTCCATGGTAATTTGTTTGTAATTCTTTCCTTACGCATCTTCGCGAAATTAATGCTTTCTGTCGAATAAGTGGCGTTGTACTACATACTATGCTTCTTACTAGTGATCTAAACACTTTTTTATTTGTTTACGGACAGAATATTAAGGAATCATGAATTCTCAAGCGTTTTTTTTTCAAAACTAGGTCGCTTTCTGTAGGAAATTTGAAAAGTAGCAGTGCGAACATGTTATTTTGAAAAGTAGCACCCCGTTGGTCAACCGTTGGTCGAAGAGGACTCCTCGATCATCCGTTGGTTGAAGACGACCTCTTTGATCAGGCATTGGCCGAAGACCTGTTATGCTGGGCCGAAAAGTATTCTTTGGTCTTTGGTTGGCCGAAGAGTCCTCTTTGGTCTTTGGTTGGCCGAACAGTTGCATGTGACACATTTCGGCCAACCAAAATTTTGTTCGTTGTGATTAATGAGATGGAATGTGTCACATGCAACTTCGGTCAGACACTGACGTAAAGTGCATGAACTCTTCGGCCAACCAAAGACCAAAAAGTACTCTTCGACCAATCAAAGACCAAAAAGTACCCTTCGGCCAACCAAAGACCAAAGAGTACTCTTCCGTCCAGTACAGCAGGTCTTCGGCCAACGGATGACCGAAGAGTTCTCTTCGGCCAACGATTGATCGACGGGGTGCTATTTTTGAAAATAACGTGTTCGCATTGCTACTTTTCAAATTTGCTATAAAAAACGACCTAGTTTTGAAAGAAAATCTTCTCAAGCAGCCTCTAGAAATTTCACCTTATTCAAAAATCTTTGACTCTTAGAATTTGAAAATACAGTGCCTTGTCTTACTTTTAAAGTGTTATGCATTTATTTGACCGCTTAAATTACAATGCCTTTGTATCGATATACGAGCAGTTCTAACATGGTTCCTTTTTTATTAGAAAATGAATAAAATAGCTCTCCGTTGATTTCATTAAGTAACTGGTGTGAATAACTCTAACGTTTCTATCTTTCATATAAAAGGAGGAGATAAGAGGAATCATGTTAAAATTGCTCCATAAATAAAATTGTCAGAATTGAGACTAGTTAATGGATTGATATCATTTCTTGATTTTCTTAAATCACTACAAGGCATAATGTTGTGAAATAGCACTCATGACCAGACATGCTGCTATGATTGTAAATCTTACTAATAAGATCCATTTAGGGGCCGAGGGCTAGTGTGGCGGCCCATATTGCTATACGCGCATACATAGGGCGAAAGTGCTCTTCTCAGCCCGAGCTTATGTGAGCTCGGTGAACAGTAAATTATGAGTACCTCGACGGTCGTGGATTTATCACGGCAGATGTCCGGGTGAACGGACTTGGATTCGAGGCCATCGCTAACGGGGTGGACTCAAAGGGGTTGATCGGGACGAAAGACACGGATTTACCCAGGTTCGACCCCTCAAGTCGAGGTAATAGCCTACGTTCTGCTTTTGTTTGTATTGCTTGTGTATCGATTACAAGGAGCTAGAAGCTTGACCAAGTTCTCGATAACCTATCCTCTAAGTCGCCCCGGGTCTGCCTTTATATAGGAGGTCAGGACCACCGGGTCTTTACAATTATCTATCCGGGTCTTCTTGTGACTCCGAGTCTCTTTCTATCTTTCTGTCCAAGTTGTCCTTGAGGCGGCTTACACACCCGGGTCTTCTACGTCCGGGCCATCATGCGGCCCACATCTTGAGCCGTCTATCTTCCTGGGCCACCAGTCTTACGGCTCACCCATGGGCCGGCTTACAAGTCATCAATATGAACCGGAGCCTCTATGGCGGGTCATATTGCGGGGTTATATCCCCAACATTAGGCCCCAGGTTGAATTGAGCTTGCTCACTTCATCCTTCTCTTCTGATTTTGGCGAGCTGCCCGGAAATGACCCGGCGTGACGTCATGAGATCTGCTGACGTATCACCGAATCTTTCATTAACTGTCATCCCGAGAATCGAGGCGTCTGCCTCGATCAAACGTTGTCGTCGCTTGGATTTTCGCGCCTTCCTCGTTTCTTCTTTAAATATGACTCGTGCAGGTTGAAGCTTTTCATCCTCCCGCTCGTGCCTCTTCTTCTTCTTCCTGTCGCCGCCCCAGCGTCTTCGAGCTTTGCTCCGGCGCCGTCCGTACGTCGTCCCCAACTTGGCCGCTGCATCACCCTGAGCGTACCAGAGATTCTTCCGCCTCCACCGCGCCTTCTCAGGTGAGTTCTCCTGTTTTCTAGATCACCATCGTCGTACTAGGGTTTTCACCGGGAGCTTCGCCGCCGCCGCTCGGGCTCCGGCGCCCCCGCCTGCGGGTATACCCCGACGCCGTAGGCGTTTTTAGAACGTGCGCTCGCTCCGCCGCCCCGCGCGGGCCGACCGCATGCAATGCGTGGACCATGATGGCTGCGGTCCATTTCTTTCCTTTTGTTGTTCGTCGCTAGGTCGGGATAAAATCTTTTCCTCCGTTTTTCTAGATCCGTAGCCATAGAAATAGTTTGGGGAATCTGTTTTTTTAGGACTTCGCCGATTTTCAATCTTCCTTTCCCTGGATGAGTCACTAAGCCACATCCGGCTCTTGTCACCCGGACGGAAGCATGATATCGTAGAGTCCTTAAAATTGTAACCCGTCGTAGACTCCTGCTTGTTCTTGACTTGCCGTCTTTATCTCCTTTGTACAGTAGTTAAGCCGCCATCATGTCTCGTGCGTCCAACTCATGCAACTGGGTTGGCTCCTGCGTCACGGAAGAATATTTAGCAGATCTTGTCGAAGCGGGCAATCTCCCTCCCAAAGAGGTTCTTCACTGGCGGGTTTCGGGTAATGAGACCCGGCCTGCACCCAAGGAAGGAGAAGTAATCGTTTTCATCGACCACATTGAGCGAGGGTTCGTGTCGCCCGACTCTAAATTTTTCCGGGACGTTCTTCATTTGTATAGGCTGCACCCTCAAGACTTGGCCCCCAACTCTATCTCGAATATATGCAACTTCCAAGTTCTCTGCGAAGCTTTTCTGCAGTCTAGAGCGTCTGTTGGTTTCTTTCGGGAGTTCTTCTATGCCAACCGCTAAACTGAGGTGAAGGGCGGTCCGAGTCTGGAGCTTGGAGGGATTTCTATTCAGCGGCGCAGAGACATTACCTTCCCGGATATGAGGATGCCGAGTCACCCAAAGGACTGGAATAAAACCTGGTTCTACTGCAAGGATACTTCTCCTCAGGGTGAATGCCCCTTGTCGAGTTATCGTGCTTCCCGGCTCAAGACAGATTCGGAACTTCTGGGCCGGCTCTCAGTATCAGAACGCGCCAAGTTTGAACCGGCTCACGCCAGGCTCAAGGCGCTCATGGCTAACGGATTAACGGAATATATCTGATCCGCTGTTGGGTTTCTTGGTGGATCATGCCCTTAAGCCGCAGGGGCCGGCTAATGTGCGAGTACGAAGGCAAGTATGACAACTCCTTGTGCTTCAGCAAATCGACCTTGACAGAGGATGATATCGCCATGACCGTCTGGAGTCTTGTTCACGAAGCCTCCGGCTCCTGCAGCACCATCGGGCTGGCGCCTTTCTGCATCACTAACCCTGCTCCAGACGTAAGTTGATCTCTTCACGTCCGTCTCTTGTATGTTGCTTGTAACTTGCTGATTCATTCCCCTTTTTCCGAGTCACTTTTCTAGGCCGACTCAGACTTCTGGAAGAAGAAGTATGTCCCTCCTCCAAAGAAGGCCAAAAAGAAAACTGCGGGCAAGAAGGCAAAGAAGAGCGCTCCACAGGAAAACTGGCTTGAGCCGCCTCCATCGTCCGACTCATAAGTAAAGTCTTGATTTGCCTGCTTGACCCTTTGCCCCCTCTGCTTGTTATTAATGTTTATTGTATTCGCAGGATGAAGTGGAAACCAGCCATGCCGATGCTCCCGAGGTAACTTATATTTCTTCCGACTCAGAATGTTTTGTCCCCCGAAAGCCGCGACGAGTTATCCGAAAAGTTCCTCTTTCCCATCCTCTAGCTTACCTGGCTCCCGACTTTCTTTTGAAAAAGCAATAGCAGGACGAGCGTCGACAGACTCGGAGTACTGGCTCTACTAAGCTTGTGTCCGGGTTACCAAACTCTCCGACTCCCAAGAAGCGCCCCTCGGAGGTTTACGTCTCTACTTTTCTTTGTCTTTCCTTTGTAATCTTGATGCTTTCTCATTTTTCCTGATTCATTCTTTTAGAAAACCCCATCCTCTGGCGACTCTTCGGCGTCGGTTCTACCACCGCCCAAGATCAATCCGCTGTAAGTATTCTTTATCATGGCATCCGGATCTCCGGCTCTTAATATGATAGTAACCTCTTCAAATGCTGCTCTTTCCATTTTGCAGTGCTCAAGCGAAGCGTCGTAAGACCAACAAGCCCTCCCCCAGCCCTGTCATCCAACACCAGGAAATCGAACACCCGGAGGAGGTTCATCCGGAAGCAACTCCACCGGCTGCCTCTGCGGAGCCGTCCGCTGAAGATGTCATTATGGAGAGTCCTCCCAGAGCTCCTTCCAAGCCGCCGACTCCTGCAAAAACTCCTGCAACCCCGAACGTTGTCATCACCGGGTCAGCTCAGCAGACGCCTCCGGCTCATGTGCTGACTAAACATACCGAACCGTCGGAGGCCTCGAGGAACTTAAACTTTGATTCTTCATACGAGAAGATGACAGCTGATGAACTCCATGCCGGATATATGAACCGGCTAAATACTAGCCGTGACTTGGAGCTTCGGCTGGCGACTTTGATGAAAACCAAATATGAGGTACCTTTCCTTCTTACCATATCCTTACTTAGCCCCCAAGAGCCGGTTTAATCTAGTTGATAGTTGAACCGGGTCTTTCTATGACCTCTGTAGATATTGTCATGCCAAATTCACTTACAATTGCTTTAGCTTAGTACTATAGATAAAGTGAACCGCCAATCATAGCCCCCAAGGGCCGTCTCAGATTTTATTTGAGTCGGGTCTTTAATGTAGACAGCTTGAAGATCTAATCGTAGCCCCCAAGGGCCGAGTCAACTTTAAAAAAAATTGAGTCGGATCTTCCATCAGAAGTAGTCTTTGAAGAGCCAAATTGTATCCCCCAAGTTCCGGATTAACTTCGAAGGAGATGAACCGGAACTGTACTGCATACTAAAAAAGCAAATATACATTAGCCCCCAAGTGTCAAATATATTGCTTACAATCTGTTTGAGACTTGCAAAAATTCGCTTATAGCACTCGTCCTATATTTTGGCGACTTATCTTGTATTTGATGTGTTATAGGAAGCCTTAAACGAAGTCGGGTCTTAGTTGGCGGATCTGAAGGCCAACTTGGCGGCTTAGCAAGAAGCCCTAAGCATTGCTGACGAAAAGTGTCGGCTTCTCTCTAAGGAGCTGGCCAATGCCACTGCTAAGCTTACCTCTTTGAAAGAGACGGCACAATCTGAAAAGGCCGCTCTGACCAAACGGGCGGACGACACCGACCAGCGGCTTATAGCTGTGGCGGAGGAACTCCAAGGCCTGAAGCGGCACATAGCGAAGATGTCAGCCGCCCTATTTGGTAAGCTTCTGTTTTACTTTGTATTTTAACATTGCTATTGAAAAACTGGCGACTCATTAGCTTTATCCGGCTTATCTAGGTCCCAGGAGCCGGCAGTTGGCTTCTGATAGCCTTCTGCCACTAAAGGCCATCTACACCTTTGCGGAACAACTATACTGCGGCGCCATCTTCACGATCAAGAGTGTTCAATATAAGGAGAAGATCCCCACCGCTCTGAAAGGGGTCTTGGAACTCTTCTCCATCGTGCCAAAACAGAGTGAAGAACTGAAGAAATCAGCTTTTCGTCAAGGAGCAGTCGCCGGATTGAGCCGGACTCTGGCCTTCGCCCCTGAGCTGACGCCGGCTGAAATGATGGATGGCTATCCATCGAAGAAAGACGACGGCTCAGAATTCACAGAGGCGGACTACATCCAGTGTGTCAAGGACTCCCGCTTCTTTGCGTCTATACTTGTAGATGAAACCAACTTAAATGTCTACTAGGCGGCTTATGATGGCGAGGATAAGAGGATCCGCGGGCCTCTCTACGAGTGGAAATCTCTAACACCTGCCCACAGTAAGGAACTCTTTCCTAATGATCTCGACACGTCTCCCTTTTTTGAAGAAGTGTCCTTCGTCGCGCTGGCTGACTGCAGCTGGGATTTGAAAACTCTCGAGATGAAGCCAGTAGAAGAGCCAAAGCAGGATGATCTGGCCGTCTGACTTTGCATTTTGTAACCTTCTGAGCGATGGCTCATGCAATGACCCGCCGTGGGCGGTAGAAACTTGGTAATGCCTTTGCTCCTTTTGAGAGGAATTTTTGTAATAGCTTAAGGATGACTCTGCCATTCTAAAGATAGTGTCGGCTGTATATATTTCCATCTCTTTGTGTATACTTTCCGTCTCTCCGTGTTTCAATTTGATGTGTTGCCAGCTCTCCATTGATTGATCGCTCCTTTGCATAAATATACCTTGAGCCTTTCTAATGAGGGGTGTTTGTCTTTGAAGACGTCATTCCTTCTCCAGAAGATTAGAGCCGAATAATATCTTTGAAAACTTGAATTTTGTCAACTGGAGCAACATGGCTCCGGCTGTTGTCACATGAATCCATTAAGGAGCCGGTTTTCTTAGGATAATGTAAGATATACCTGATGGTAAGAAGCCTCTATCAACAACTGCGGCTATTGATGAACCCGAAGCGGCCTAAAGCCGGCTGTATGAAGGGTAATGTAAGTTATACCTGACGGTAAGAAGCCTCCTTTTAACAGCAAATGTTGTATGCGTGAACGCCGGCTGTCGATGGGAGATGTAAGCTATACCCCAAGGCAAGAAGCCTCCATCGACAGTCGCGGCTAATAATTAGCCTGAGACGGCATAAAGCCGGCTGTTTGAAAGGAGATGTAAGCTATACCTGAAGGCAAGAAGCCTCTTTCAACAGCTACAATTGATAAGCAACTGAGTTTTGGCATAAACGCCGGTTGTTAGTGTGAGATAAGCGAACCCGTCGGTAAGAAGCCCCCTTCGACAACCACGGTTAATAAGTAGCCGGAAGTGGCATAAAGCCGGCCATTAGGGCGAGATAAGCGATACCCGTCGGTAAGAAGCCCCCTTCGATGGCCGCAATTGATAAGCAATTGGAATTTGGTGTACACGCTGTTGTCTTAGGGTCATGTAAGCTATACCAAAGGTAATAAGCCTCCATCAACAACAGCGCTTCATGTAACCAAACTAGGCATAAAGCCAACTGTGCAAGGGAGATGTAAGCTATACCCGAAGGCAAGAAGCCTCCTTGCAACAGTTTAATAACAGCTGGCTGTGCAAAGGACATGTAAGCTATACCCCAAGGCAAGAAGCCTCTTTGCAATAGTGCTTAATTGGGCATAACGCCGGCTGTGCAAGGGCGATGTAAGCTATACCCGAAGGCAAGAAGCCTCCTTGCAACGGCGTAAAAGCAGACTGTGCAGGGGAGATGTAAGCTATACCCGAAGGCAAGAAGCCTCCCTGCAACAGCGCTTGATAGGGCATAAAGCCAACTGTGCAAGGGAGATGTAAGCTATACCCAAAGGCAAGAAGCCTCCTTGCAACAGTTTAATAACAACAGGCTGTGCAAAGGACATGTAAGCTATACCCAAAGGCCTCTTTGCAACAGTGCTTAATTGGGCATAACGCTGGCTGTGCAAGGGAGATGTAAGCTATACCCAAAGGCAAGAAGCCTCCTTGCAACAGCGTAAAAGCAGACTGTGCAGGGGAGATGTAAGCTATACCCGAAGGCAAGAAGCCTCCCTGCAACAGCTCTTGATAGGGCATAAAGCCGGATGATAGATCAGCCGTTTTGACGGCGAACAAACCACTTCAACTCAAATTTTTGAGCCGGAAAAATTTCATCTTGATTGCACAAATATATACATAAGAGCAGAGGCCCCAGTCTTTGCGGTGATGCTAGCTTTTACTCATGTAAACATGATATATACAATGATAGCAGCTTTCAACGCCTGCTAAGTAAACAATGGCCGCAGATGCACGATATTCCATGGCCGCAACGTCTCTTGATCCGCGGTTTCCGACTCATCTCGGATATCAATGAGGTAATATGACCCATTGTTAAGGTTTCTGCTGATCACAAAAGGCCCCTCCCATGGTGGAGATAACTTATGCATTCCAGATTTGTCTTGAATCAACCGGAGCACCAGGTCACCTTCCTGAAACGTCCGGGTCTTCACCCTATGGCTATGATAGCGTCGCAGGTCTTGTTGATAAATTGCCGACCTGGCTTCTGCTAACTCTCGTGCTTCATCCAAGGCGTCCAACGCATCCTGGCATGCTACCGCATTGTCCATCTCAACATAAGCCGCTACCCTTGGTGAGTCGTGCCGGATATCGCTGGGTAGAACCGCCTCAGCACCATACACCATGAAGAAAGGCGTGAACCTGTAGATCTATTAGGGGTAGTTCTGATGCTCCATAAGACGGAAGGCAACTCCTCAACCCAACATCGGGCGTCCGCTTCAAAGGAACCATGAGCCGTGGTTTGACTCCTCTTTAAATTTCCTGATTGGCTCGCTCCGCCTGACCATTAGACTGTAGATGTGCCACGGATGAAACATCAAGCCAGATATGCTCCTTCTCACAGAACGCTTTCATAGATCCTTTGGATAGATTTGTTCCATTGTCCATAATGATAGTGTGCGGGTAACCAAAGCGATAGATCAGCTTCTTAATAAATTGAACCGCTGTAGCCGCGTCACATTTGCTGACCGGCTCTACCTCTACCCACTTAGTAAATTTATCAATCGCCACTAGAAGGTGTGTTTTCTTATCCTTGGATCTCTTTAAAGGTCCTACCATATCGAGCCCCCAGACCGCAAACGGCCAAGTGATTGGTATCATCCTCAACTCTTGAGCCGGAACGTGAGCACGCCGGCCAAACTTCTAACAGCCGTCACACTTACGCACTAAGTCTTCTGCATCTTTGTGAGCCATCAACCAGAAAAACCCATGTCGAAAAGCTTTGGACACTAAATATTTTGACCCGACATGATGTCCACAGTCGCCAGCATGAATTTCACTCAAGATCTGTCGGCCCTCCTCCGGTGAGACGCAGCGCTGAAAGACACCCATCACACTACACTTATGTAACTCACCATTGATAATCGTCATAGACTTAGAATGCCGAGTGATCTTCCTGGCTAGATCCTCCTCCTAAGGCAACTCGCCGCGTGTCAGATATGCCAAATAAGGAATAGTCTAGTCTGGGATAGCATGCAGAGCCGCCACCAATTCCGCCTCCGGGTCAGGAATAGCGAGATCCTCCTTAGAGGGTATCTTGACAGTCGGATGATGCAATACGTCCAAAAAAACATTAGGTGGTACCGACTTTCGTTGAGAACCTAACCGTGATAAGGCATCAGCCGCCTCATTCCTGCGACGATCAATATGATCCACCTGGTACCCCTTGAAGTGACCGGCAATGATATCAACCGCCTGTCGATAAGCCGCCATCCGCGGATCCTTGGAGTCCCAAGTACCTGAAACTTGCTGAGCCACAAGATCTGAGTCGCCTAAACATCTGACCCGGCTTAAGTTCATCTCTTTAGCGACCCTGAGACCATGGAGCAGTGCCTCATACTCAGCTGCATTATTAGTACAAGGAAACATTAACCGGAGCACATAACAAAACTTGTCACCCTTCGGGGAGGTGAGAACAACCCCTACACCGGACCCTTCTAGCTGCTTGGACCCATCAAAGTGTATAGTCCAATATGTGTTATCCGGCTTCTCTTCGGTAGATTGACATTCTGTCCAATCATTGATGAAATCCACCAAAGCTTGAGACTTTATTGCTGTACGAGGAACATATTTGATGTTAAGAGGACCCAGCTCTAAGGCCCACTTGGCAATCCTCCCTATGGCTTCTCTATTTTGAATGATATCTCCCAACGGGGCAGAACTGGCCACGGTTATCTGGTGCCCCAAAAAGTAGTGTTTTAACTTGCGGTTAGCCATGAAAACTCCGTATACCAGCTTCTGCCAATGCGGATACCTCTGCTTAGACTCTGCCAAAACTTCACTGATGTAATAATCCAGCCTTTGCACAGGATATTCCTTCCCTGCCTCCTTGCGCTCAACCAGAATTGCTACACTGATCGCTCTGTTGTTAGCCGCCAAATAAAGGAGCAACGGCTCTTTCTCAGCTGGAGCGGCTAACACTGGCGGCTCAGTCAACTATTTTTTAAGAGCTTCAAGTGCTTCAGCCGCTGCTTCGCTATACTTAAACTTGTCTGTCTTCTTCTTCATCTGGTATAAGGGAATGGCCTTCTCCCCAAGCCGGCTTATGAACCGGCTCAACGCAGCAATTTGTCCTGCAAGGCGCTGAACGTCATTAATGCACGTCGGCTCTCCTAAAGAAGTGATAGCCTTAATTTTATCTGGGTTAGCCTCGATGCCCCGCTCAAAGACCAAGAAACCCAAAAGCTTTCCTGTCGGAACACCAAAAACACACTTCGTCGAATTAAGCATCATCTTGTAGACCCGGAGATTGTCAAAAGTTTCCTTCAGATCCTCTAGGAGAGTTTCCTTCTTTCTGGATTTAACCACGATGTCGTCTATGTAAGCAGGAATATTTCGGCCAATCTGACTGTGAAGGCAGTTCTGCACACATCGTAAGTCGCTTGGGCACTCTTGAGCCCGAAAGGCATGGAGACGTAGCAGAATGCCCCAAAGGGTGTAATAAACGTCGTCTTCTCCTAATCTTTCATCGCCATCTTGATCTGATGATAACCTGAATATGCATCCAGGAAGCATAAAATTTCACACCCGGCTGTAGCATCAATAATCTGATCGATACGAGGGAGTGCAAAAGGGTAAGCCGGGCAAAGCCTTGTTAAGGTCCATGTAATCTATACACATACACCAGGTGCCGTTCTTTTTGAGCACTAGCACCGGGTTAGCCAACCACTCCGGGTGAAAAACTTCCATTATAAAGCCTCCAGCCAAGAGCCAGGCAACTTCCTCCCCAATAGCTTTATGCCTCTCTTCGTTGAACCGTCGTAGAAACTGTTTAATCGGCTTAAACTTCGGATCCACATTAATGTTGTGCTCAGTGAACTCTCTAGGTACACCCAGCATGTCAGAAGGGTTCCATGCAAAGATGTCCCGATTCTCACGGATGAATTCGATGAGCGCGCTTTCCTATTTGGGATCCATGTGAGCCCCAATGATGAACTGCTTTAATGAGTCGCCCGGATTGAAATCTACTGCCTTGGTATCATCCGCTGAAAACTTGAGTGGCGGCTTAACTTCCGTAGTAGGCTTCTTCAGCGGGGTCATATCCTCCGGGTCAACGTTCTCCTTGTAGAACTTCAGCTCCTCCTAGGCACAACTAGACTCTGCATACGCCGCATCTCCTTCCTCATACTCGAGAGCCGTTTTCCGATTACCGTAAACGGTAATTGTACCATTTAAGCCGGACATTTTGAGTTGTAAATAAACATAGCAAGGCCTAGCCATAAATTTTGCATAAGCCGGCCTCCCAAACAGTGCATTATAGGGACTTTTGATTTTAACCACTTCAAACCACAAGGACTCCACCCTGTAATTATACTCATCGCCAAAATCCACATCCAAAGAAATCCGGCCCACCGGGTATGCCGACTTAGCCGGGACCACACCATGAAAGACGATGGAGGAAGGTTTAAGGTCTTTGTCAAGCAACTTCATCCACCGGAAAGTGTCATAATAAAGGATGTTGATACTGCTGCCTTCGTCCATGAGCACCTTGTTCACCATATAGCCATTCACCTGAGGGGCCACAACTAAAGCCAGTCGGCCCGGGTCATCTACCCGCGGTGGGTGATCCTCCTCGCTCCACATTGTGTCATACTCAGACCACGGTAAGTACCGTGGGAGAGCCGGAGCAACCGCATTAACCGCTCACCTCCGCAACTTCTCGTCTTGTTTACTGTGACCGGTTGTGAACACGAGATACTGTCCAGAACTGAGCTTGTCGTGGATTTATCACGGCGGATGTCCGTGTGAACGGACTTGGATTCGAGGCCATCACTAATGGAGTGGACTCAAAGGGGTTGATCGGGACGAAAGACACGGATTTACCCAGGTTCGGCCCCTCAAGTCGAGGTAATAGCCTACGTCCTGCTTGTGTTTGTATTGCTTGTGTATCGATTACGAGGAGCTAGAAGCTTGACCTAGTTCTCGATAACCTGTCCTCTAAGTCGCCCCGGGTCTGCCTTTATATAGGAGGTCAGGACCTCCGGGTTGTTACAATTGTTAACCAAGTCTTATTGTATGTCCGAGTCTCTCTCTATCTTCTTGTCCAAGCTGTGTTTGAGACGGCTTACACGCCCGGGTCTTCTCCGTCCGGGCCATCATACGGCCCACACTTTGAGCCGCCTATCTTCCTGGGCCACCAGTCTTACAGCTCACCCTTGGGCCGGCTCACGAGCCAGCAACATGACCCGGAGCCTCCAGGGTGGGTCATATCGCGGGGTTATATCCCCAACATTAGGCCCCAGGTTGAATTGAGCTTGCTCACTTCATCCTTCTCTTCTGATTTTGGCGAGTCGCCCGGAAATGACCCGGTGTGACGTCATGAGATCTGCTGACGTATCACCGAATCTTTCATTAAACAGTCACCCCGAGAATCGAGGCGTCCGCCTCGGTCAAACGGTGTCGTCGCTTGGATTTTCGCGCATTCCTCGTTCCTTCTTTAAATATGACTCGTGCGGGTCGAAGCTTTTCATCCTCCCGCTCGTGCCTCTTCTTCTTCTTCCTGTCGCCGCCGCTCCGGCGTCCTCGACGTCCGGCGCCGTCTTCTCATCTACACCGACCGGGCCGCTGCATCACCCTGATTCGTACCAGAAACCTTCTGCCGCCACCGCGACATCTCCGGTGAGTTCTTCTTCTTCTTAGATCGCCCACCACCGTAGTAGGGTTTTCACCGGGGGCTCCGCCGCCGCCGCTCGGGCTCCGGCACCACCACCGCGAGTATATCTCGACGCTGGTGGTGCCTTTAGATTGCGCTCTCGCCTCGCCGCCATGCGCGGGCCGGCCGCGCGTAATGCGCGGACCGCGATGGCTCCGGTCCATTTTCTTTTCTTCCACTGTTCATCGCTAGGTCAGGATTAAAATCCTTTTTCTCTGCTTTTGTAGATCCGTAGCCATGGTAGTAGTTTGCGGAATCTGTTTTTTTAGGACTTAGCCGATTCTCAATCTTCCTTTCCTCTGTTGTGTCGCTAAGTTTCTCCGGCTCTCATCAATCGGGTCTTTCCACATGATCCGTAGAACCCTTAAACCTGTAAGCCGTCATAAATATTTGCTTGCGCTTGACTCATCACGCCCTTTACCTTGCACAGTATTTAAGCCGCCAATATGTCTCGTGCGTCTAACTCATGCAACTGGGTTGGTTCTTGCGTTACGGAGGAGTACTTAGCAGGTTATGTTGAAGCGGGTACTCTCCCTCCGAAAGAGGTCCTCAATTGCCGGGTTCCGGGTAAAGAAACCTGGCCTTCCGCCCAAAAAGGAGAGATAGTAGTCTTCACTGATCACATCGAGCGAGGGTTCGTGCCGCCCGACTCTAAGTTTTTCCGGGATGTTCTTCATTTTTACAAGCTGCATCCTCAAGACTTGGCACCCAACTCCGTCTCAAACATCTGCAACTTCCAAGTTCTTTGCGAACCTTATCTATAAACTAAGTCGTCCGTGGGGTTCTTTCGAGAGTTCTTCTATGCCAACCGCCAAACTGAAATGAAGGGTGGTCCGAGTCTGGAGTTGGGCGGCATTTCTATTCAACACCGCCGAGACATCATCTTTCCTGCCACTCCCATGCCGAGTCATCCAAAGGATTGGAATAAGACGTGGTTCTACTGCCAAGAGACCTCTCCTGAGAAAGAGCACTCGTTAGCGGGTTACTGCCCCTCCCGGCTTAGGACAGACACAGAGCTTCCCGGCCGGCTCTCAGCCTCAGAGCATGCCAGATATGAGCCGTTCCACGCCAAGATCAAAGTGCTCCTGGCCAACGATTTAATAGGATTGGATTTGATCCACTGCTGGATTTCCTGGCGGATCATGCCTTTAAGCCGCAGAGGTCGGCTTATGTGCGAGTATGAAGGCAAATATGATAGCTCGTTGTGCTTCAGCGAGTCAACACTAACACAGGATGATATTACCACTACCATCCGGAGCCTTGTCCATGAAGCCTCCGGCTCATGCAGTGCCATCGGCCTGGCGCCTTTCTGTGTCAATAATACGGCTCCCGATGTAAGTTAATCTCTTCCCATCCATCTCTTTAGATGTTGCTTGTACTTTGTTGATTTGTTATTCATTCTCCGGGTCATTCCTATAGGCCAACTCAGACTTCTGGAAGAAGGAATATGTTGCCCCTCCAAAGAAATCCAGGAAGAAGGTCGCGGCCAAGAGGGCTAAAAAAGATGCCCCGCAAGAGAATTTGTTTGACCCGCCACCATCATCCAGCTCAGAGGTAATACTTTAATTGCTTTGTTTGATCTTTTACCTTCCTGCTTTATTAATGCTCGTTTTACTCGCAGGATGAAGTGGAAACCAACCGCGCCAATGCTCCTAAGGTAAATTATGTTTCTTCCGGCTCAGAATGTTTCGTCCCCCGAAAGCCACGGCGGGTTATCAGAAAAGTTCCTCTTTCTCACCCTCTTGCTTACCTGGCTCCCGATTTTCTCTTAAAAAAGCAACAGCAGGCCGAGCGTCGACATAGTCGAAGCACCGGCTCTACTGAGCTCGTGTCCGGTTACCAAATTCTCCGGCTCCAAAGAAACACCCCACAGAGGTTTATGTCTCTACTTTTCCTTTGACTTTCCTTTGTAAACTTGACACTTTCTCATCTTTTTGTTTTATTCTTTTTAGAAATCCCCTTCCACCGGCGACTCTTCGGCATTAGTTCTACCACCGCTCAAGATCAATCCGCTGTAAGCATTCCTTACTATGACATCCGAACTTCCGGCTCTTTAATATGATAGCAACATCTTCGACTGCTGATCCTTCTATTTTGCAGTGCTCAAGCCAAGCGTCGCAAGACCAACAAGCCCTCCCCCGGCCTTGTTATCCAAGAGCCGGAGCTCGAACAACCGGAGGAGGCTGAAGCAGAAGAAAATCCACCAGCTGCCTCCACAGAACCGGCTGCTGTCAATGTCATCATGAAGAGCCCTCCAAGGGCTCCTTCAAAACCGGCGACTCCTGCCAAGACCCCTGAAACTCCAGATGTTGTTATCACCGGGTCTAGCCATCAAACTCCTCTGGCTCATGTGCTGACCAAGCATATAGAGCCGACCGAGGCCTCGAAGAAGCTGAACTTTGACTCTTCGTACGAAAAGATGACAGCCGAGGAGCTCCACGCCGGGTATATAAACCGGGTTATCACCAGCCGGGATCTGGAACTTCGGCTGGTCTCTTTAATGAAGACAAAATATGACATACTCTTCTTGTTGCCATACCCTTGCTTAGCCCCCAAGGGCCGGTTCAGTGTACTCAATCATTGAACCGGGTCTTTGTTTAACTTTCTGTTAGAAAAAATCATAGCCATTGTCCCCTAGTGTCGGCTTAATTTGCCAAAATTGAGACGGATCTTCCTTTAGATAACTTAAACCGCCAGTCGTAGCCCCCAAGGGCCGGCTCAAGCTTGATGAAGTTGAGTCAGATCTTCTATTAGAAGTAAATTGAAGAGCCATAGTGTAGCCCCCAAGTTCCGGTTTAACTTCGAAGAAGATGAGCCGGAACTGCGCTGCATGCTAAAAGATCAAATATACATTAGCCCCCAAGTGTCAAATATATTGCTTGCAATCTGTTTGAGACTTGCATAAATTTGCTTTTAACACTCGTCCTATATTTTGGTGACTTATCCTGTATTTCGATGTATTATAGGAAGCTTTAAACGAAGCCGACTCTCAATTGTCTGATATGAAGGCAAACCTAGCGGCTCAACAAGAGGCTTGCAGCGTCTCTGACGAAAAGTGTCGGCTGCTGTCTGAAGAGCTGGTCCATATTAAGGCGGAGCTTGCTTCTCTAAAGGAATCTACTGAGTTGGAGAAAGCTGCGTTGACCAAGCGAGCGGATGATGCCGACCAGCGGCTAATAGCCGTGGCAGATGAGCTTCAAGACATAAAGTGTCATATAACCAAGATGGCAGCCGCTCTCTTTGGTAAGTTCTTACTCACTTCATGTTTCTAGCATGTCTCATTTATCTGTTGTGATGGCGACTCATCTTGCTTTGTTTGACCTATACAGGCCCCAGAAGCCGGCAATTGGTTTTAGATAGCCTTTTAGCCCTGAAGGCTATTTACACCTTTGTAGAACAGCTTTATTGCGGCACTATTTTCACGATTAAGACGGTTCAATACATGGAGAAGATCCCCACCGCTCTGAAAGGTGTCTTGGAACTCTTCTCCACAATGCCCAAGCAAATAGAGGAGCTGAAGAAGTCCGCCTTCCGCCAAGGAGCCGTCGCTGGATTGAGCCGGGCTCTGGCCTTCGCGCCCGAGCTAACGCCGGCCGAAATGATGGATGGTTACCCGTCCAATAAAGATGACGGCTCAAAGTTCATCGAAGAAGATTACATCCGGTGTGTCAAAGAGTCGCGTTATCTGGCCTCGGTGTTGGCGGATGAAGCTGACTTGAACACCTGTAAGGTGGCTTACGACGCAGAGGAGAAGATGATCCGCAGGCCTCTCTACGAGTGGAAGGATCTGACACCCGCCCGCAGTAAGGACCTCTTCCCTTGTGAGCTTGACGCGTCCCCTTTCCTTGAAGGGTCTTTCGCTGCTCTGGCTGACTGTAATTGGGAATTAGGAATTCTCCAGATAAAGCCAGCGGAAGAACTGGAGCGGGATGAGACGGCCAATAACTGAAATTTGTTCTTTTAATCTTTCTGAGCATAGACTCATGTACTGACTCATGTAATGACCCGCCGTGAGCGGTTGAAACTTGGCAATTCCTTTTGCTCCTTGTGAGAGTAGTTTTTGTAATAGAGTAAGGATGACCCTGCCGTTGTCGGCCGTATATATTTTCATCTCTCTATTTCAACTTTATGTATTGCCGGCTCTCCATTGATTGCTCGCTCCTTTGCATAAATATACCTTGAGCTTTTATGATGAGGGGTGTTTGTCTTTGAAGATGTCACTCCTTATCCAGAAGATTAGAGCCGGATAATATCTTTGACAACTTGAATTTTGTCAACCGGAGCATCATGGCTTCGGCTCTTGTCGGATGAATCCATTAAGGAGCCGGTTGTCTTAGGATACTGTAAGCTATACCCGACGGTAAGAAGCCTCTATCGACAACTGCGGCTATTGATGAACCGGAAGCGGCCTAAAGCCGGCTGTATGAAGGGTAATGTCAGCTATACCTGACGGTAAGAAGCCTCCTTTTAACAGCAAATGTTGTATGCGCGAACGCCGGCTGTCGATGGGAGATGTAAGCTATACCCCAAGGCAAGAAGCCTCCATCGACAGCCGTGGCTGATAACTAGCCTGAGACGGCATAAAGCCGGCTGTTGAAAGGAGATTTGAACTATACCCGAAGGCAAGAAGCCTCTTTCAACAGCTATAGTTGATAAGCAACTGAGTTTTGGCGTAAAGGCCAGTTGTTAGGGTGAGATAAGCGAACCCGTCGATAAGAAGCCCCCTTCGACAACCGCGGTTAATAAGTAACCGGAAGTGGCATAAAGCCGGCTGTTGAAAGGAGATGTAAGCTATACCCAAACGCAAGAAGCCTCTTTCAACATCTACAGTTGATAAGCAACTGAGTTCTGGCGTAAACGCCAGGTATTAGGGTGAGATAAGCGAACCCGTCGGTAAGAAGCCCCCTTTGACAACCATGGTTAATAAGTAACCGGAATTGGCATAAGGCCGGCCATTAGGGTGAGATAAGCGAACCCGTCAGTAAGAAGCCCCCTTCGATGGCCGCAGTTGATAAACAACTGCAATTTGGTGTACACGCTGTTGTCTTAGGGTAATGTAAGCTATACCAAAGGTAAGAAGCCTCCATCAACAACAACGCTTAATGTAACCAAACTAGGCATAAAGCCAACTGTGCAAGGGAGATGTAAGCTATACCCGAAGGCAAGAAGCCTCCTTGTAACAGTTTACTAATAGCTGACTATGCAAAGGAGATGTAAGCTATACTCGGAGGCAATAAGCCTCTTTGCAACAGTGCTTAATTGGGCATAACGCCGGCTGTGCAAGGGAGATGTGAGCTATACCCGAAGTCAAGAAGCCTCCTTGCAACAGTTTGATAATAGCTGACTGTGCAAAGGAGATGTAAGCTATACCCGAAGGCAAGAAGCCTCTTTGCAACAGTGCTTAATTGGGCATAACGCCGGATGATAGATCAGCCGTTTTGACGGCGAAGAAAGCACTTCAACTCAAATTTTTGAGCCGGAATATTTTTATCTTGATTGCACAAAGACATACATAAGAGAAGAGGCCCCAGTCTTTGCGAGGATGCTAGCTTTACTCATGTAAACATGATATATACAATGATAGTAGCTTTCGAAGCCTACTAAGTAAAGTATGGTCGCAGATGTGCGATATTCCATGGCCGCAACGTCTCTTAACCCGTGGTTTCGACTCATCTCGGATATCAATGAGGTAATATGACCCATTGTTAAGGTTTCTGTTGATCACAAAAGGCCCCTCCCATGGTGGAGATAACTTATGCATTCCAGATTGGTCTTGAATCAGCCGGAGCACCAGGTCACCTTCCTGGAACGTCCGGGTCTTCACCCTGCGGCTATGATAGCGTCACAGGTATTGTTGATAAATTGCCGACCTGGCTGCTGCTAACTCTTGTGCTTCATCCAAGGCGTCCAACGCATCTTGGCATGCTACCTCATTGTCCGTCTCAACATAAGCCACCACCCTTGGTGAGTCGTGCCGGATATCGCTGGGTAGAACCGCCTCAGCACCATACACCATGAAGAAAGGTGTGAAACCTATAGATCTATTAGGGGTAGTTCCGATGCTCCATAAGACGGAAGGCAACTCCTCAACCCAACATCCGGGTGTCCGCTTCAAAGGAACCATGAGCCGTGGTTTGACTCCTCTTAAAATTTCCTGATTCGCTTGCTCCGCCTAACCATTAGACTATGGATGTGCCACGGCTGAAACATCAAGCCGGATATGCTCCTTCTCATAGAACGTTTTCATAGCTCCTTTGGATAGATTTGTTCCATTGTCCGTAATTATAGTGTGCGGGTAACCAAAGCGATAGATCAGCTTCTTAATAAATTGAACCGCTGTGGCCGCGTCACATTACTGACCGGCTCTGCCTCTACCCACTTAGTAAATTTATCAATCGCCACCAGAAGGTGTGTTTTCTTATCCTTGGATCTCTTGAAAGGTCCTACCATATCAAGCCCCCAGACCGCAAACGGCCAAGCGATTGGTATCATCCTCAACTCTTGAGCCGGAACGTGAGCACGCCGACCAAACTTCTGACAGCCGTCACACTTATGGACTAAGTCTTCTGCATCCTTGTGAGCCGTCAACCAGAAAAATCCATGTCGAGAAGCCTTGGACACTAAAGATTTTGACCCGGCATGATGTCCACAGTCGCCAGTATGAATTTCACTCAAGATCGCCGGCCCTCCTCTGGTGAGACGCAACGCTAAAAGACACACGTCACACTACACTTATGTAACTCACCATTGATAATCGTCATAGACTTAGAATGCCGGGTGATCTTCCTGGCCAGATCCTCCTCTTGAGGCAACTCGTCACGTGTTAGATACGCCAAATAAGGAATAGTCCAGTCTGGGCTGGCATGCAGAGCCGCCACCAATTTTGCTTCCGGGTCAGGAATAGCCAGATCCTCCTTAGAGGGTATCTTGACAGTCGGATGATGCAATACGTCCAGAAAAACATTAGGTGGTACCGGCTTTCGTTGAGAACCTAACCGTGATAAGGCATCAGGCGCCTCATTCCTGCGACGATCAATATGATCAACCTGGTACCCCTTGAAGTGTCCAGCAATGATATCAACCGCCTGTCGATAAGCCGCCATCCGCGGATCCTTGGAGTCCCAAGTACCTGAAACTTGCCGAGCCACAAGATCTGAGTCGCCTAAACATCTGACCTGGCTTAAGTTCATCTCTTTAGCGACTCTGAGACCATGGAGCAGTGCCTCATACTCAGCTGCATTATTAGTACAAAGAAACATTAACCGGAGCACATAACACAACTTGTCACCCTTCTGGGAGGTGAGAACAACCCCTGCACCAGACCCCTCTAGCTGCTTGGACCCATCAAAGTGTATAGTCCAATATGTGTTATTCGGCTTCTCTTCAGGTGCTTGACATTCTGTCCAATCATTTATGAAATCCACCAAAGCTTGAGACTTTATTGCTGTACAAGGAACACATTTGATGTTAAGAGGACCCAACTCTAAGGCCCACTTGGCAATCCTCCCTGTGGCTTCTCTATTTTGAATGATATCTCCCAATGGGGCAGAACTGACCACGGTTATCTGGTGCCCCAAAAAGTAGTGTTTTAAATTGCGGTTAGCCATGAAAACTCCGTATACCAGCTTCTGCCAATGCGGATACCTCTGCTTAGACTCTGCCAAAACTTCACTGATGTAATAAACCGGCCTTTGCACATGATACTCTTTCCCTGCCTCCTTGCGCTCAACCACAATTGCTACACTGACCGCTCTGTTGTTAGCCACCACATAAAGGAGCAACGGCTCTTTCTCAGCCAGAGCGGCTAACACTGGCGGCTCAGTCAACTGTTTTTTAAGAGCTTCAAGTGCTTCAGCCGCTGCCTTGCTCCACTTAAACTTGTCTGTCTTCTTCATCATCTGGTATAAGGGAATGGCCTTCTCCCCAAGCCGGCTTATGAACCGGCTCAACGCAGCAATCCGTCCTGCAAGGCGCTGAACGTCATTAATGCACGTCGGCTCTCCTAAAGAAGTGATAGCCTTAATTTTATCTGGGTTAGCCTCGATGCCCCGCTCAGAGACTAAGAAACCCAAAAGCTTTCCTGCTGGATCACCAAAAACACACTTTGTCGGGTTAAGCATCATCTTGTAGACCCGGAGATTGTCAAAAGTTTCCTTCAGATCCTCTAGGAGAGTTTCTTTCTTTCTGGATTTAACCACGATGTCGTCTATGTAAGCACGAACATTTCGTCCAATCTGACTGTGAAGGCAGTTCTGCACACATCGTTGGTAAGTCACCTAGGCACTCTTGAGCCCGAAAGGCATGGAGACGTAGCAGAATGCCCCAAAGGGTGTAATAAACAACGTCTTCTACTGATCTTTTATTGCCATCTTGATCTGATGATAACCTGAACATGCATCCAGGAAGCATAAACTTTCGCACCTGGCTGTAGCATCAATAATATGATCGATACGAGGGAGTGAAAAGGGTCAGCCGGGCAAGCCTTGTTAAGGTCCGTGTAATCTATACACATACGCCAGGTGCCGTTCTTTTTGAGCACTAGCACCGGGTTAGCCAACCACTCCGGGTGAAAAACTTCCACTATAAAGCCTACAGCCAAGAGCCAAGCAACTTCCTCCCCAATAGCTTTACGTCTCTCTTCGTTGAACCGCCGTAGAAACTGTTTAATCGACTTAAACTTCGGATCCACATTAAGGTTGTGCTTAGCGAACTCTCTCGGTACACTCGGCATGTCAGAAGGCTTCCAAGCAAAGATGTCCCGATTCTCACGGATGAATTCGATGAGCGCACTTTCCTATTTGGGATCCATGTGAGCCCCAATGATGAACTGCTTGGATGAGTCGCCCGGATTGAAATCTACTGCCTTGGTATCATCCGCTGAAAACTTGAGTGGCGACTCAACTTCCATAGTAGGCTTCTTCAGCGGGGTCATATCCTCCGGGTCAACGTTCTCCTTGTAGAACTTCAGCTCCTCCTAGGCACAACTAGACTCTGCATACGCCGCATCTCCTTCCTCACACTCAAGAGCCGTTTTCCGATTACCGTGAACGGTAATTGTACCATTTAAGCCGGGCATTTTGAGTCGTAAATAAACATAGCAAGGCCTAGCCATAAATTTGGCATAAGCCGGCCTCCCAAACAGTGCATTATAGGGACTTTTGATTTTAACCACCTCTAACCACAAGGACTCCACCCTATAATTATACTCATCGCCAAGAGCCACTTCCAAAGAAATCTGGCCCACCGGGTATGCCGACTTACCTGGGACCACACCATGAAAGATGGTGGAGGAAGGTGTAAGGTCTTTGTCAAGCAACTTCATCCGTCGGAAGGTGTCATAATAAAGGATGTTGATACTGCTGCCTCCGTCCATGAGCACCTTGTTCACCATATAGCCGTTCACCTAAGGGGCCACAACTAAAGCCAGCTGACCCGGATCATCTACCAGCGGCGGGTGATCCTCTCGGCTCCGCAACTTCTCGTCTCGTTTACCGTGACCGGTCGTGAATACGTGATCCTGTCCAGAACTGAGCTGCTTCGGGTTACTCTGAAACCCGGATTGATTGTGCTGCTATTGACTGCTGTTATTGCCGTTGTTGCCAGGATGCTACTGGTGCCCCCTTGGTTATTTTGACCCGGATGCCCGGGTCGTGAACCACCCGCGCCGAATCCAGCCCCTAATCCGCCGTGCCCTGAGCCGCCAGGCGGGCCACCGCCCTGGTTATTGCATGGTTGTGAATGCTGGTTTTTGAATCTCTGCATGATAAAGCAATCACCCCGCACATGTAACGCCGGCTTATTAGTCGTGTCGTGCTCCGGACAAGGCTTCTTGAGCACTTCTTCTAAATTGAAAGGACCTCTGTTCCTTTGGCGAAACGACCTGAATCTTCCGTTCCCCTTGGGATGGTTCTGTTCTGTGTTGGTGTTCGCCACTAGCCCTAACCCGCCATCAGCGTTCTTCCGTTTATTCTGATTCCCATTGTTCACAAAGCCTTTGCCTTGATTGTTCTTCTTCCCTTGATTGGCTTTCTCATCATCCGAGCCCGGATCCTTGGTGTTATCTGAGTCGGCATACTTTGTCAGGGCCGTCATGAGCTCTCCCATATCCTGACATGTGCGCTTGAGCTGCCCGAGCTTCTGTTTCAGTGGAACAAAATGATAGTTCTTTTCCATAATAAGCACCGCTTGAGCCGCCGTGATCTGCTCTGAAGAGTGAATAATGGTCGACACCCGCCGGACCCAATGGTGGGCCGACTCAATCTCCTGTTGAACACAATGGTCCAAGTCTACAATGGTCATAGGCTGCTTATAAGTCCCCTGAAATTGTTAATAAACTTCGCTCTCAGCTCCGCCCATGAATTTATCGTGTTAGGCGACAGACCTTTCAGCCATGTGCGAGCCGGACCCTCAAGCATCATGATGAAATATTTTGCACATACCGCCTCACTGACGTCTAGCATCTCCATGGCTAGCTCATAACTCTCAACCCACGCCTCAGGGGGTAGATCAGCTGTGTAATTTGGAACTTTTCGAGGCCCCTTATAATCTTTCGGCAGTCGTTCACTTCTCAGAGCCGGAGTTAAGCATGGCACCCCTACGGCTCTGGTACTAACTACTCCCATTGAGACGGAAAGCGCCGGCTCTGGACGGGTTGCCGTTATCTCCGCCTCTCACCTGTTCCTTGCCTGGTCCGCGAGGGCTTTTGCATCTAGAGCCGCCTGCCCATCCTCCGGTGGTCCACGACGTGGATGACTGCTGGAACACGCCGGCGACTCGTAGCGCCGCCTGAAACTTCGACTGGGGAGGGGGGGTAGAGTGAACCCGGCTCCGGCTGTGAGCATATCTCTCTTGCTGGGCCATGGCCGTCTGTAATTATCCAATGGCGTTTCACACATCCTCCGCAAAGGGTGCTTCATCTGGGATGGGAATCGTCTCAAGCCGGGTGGCCGACGCCATCATGTTCTCGGCCGGGTTAGAATAATGACCCGCGAGTGTCGGAAAAGCTCTAGGTGAGGCTTGGTTATGATGGGGTGGATGAGTTGCCGGGCGTTCCATCGGGCGGCTTTCCGGCGCGCCCATAACCCGCCCCGCACCAGGGGTATTAAACAGGTTCCTTGCTTTGTAATGTTCCAGCAGACGGGATTGATGCCTCCTCCGGTGCACCGCGGCTGCTGACCTTTGTTCCAGCTCCAGATGGAAAGCATCTGCCTTGATACGCTCCGCTTCTTCCTCCATCTGGATCTTCAGCTCGGCCATCCTTTGTCGTTCCTCTACCATCCGGCCCTTAATCCGTGCCACCTCTAGATTCCGGGCTGCTTGATTATCCGGTGTTACTTCCGTGGCCATGAGAGCTGTAAGCTCGTCCATCAATTCCACTAGAACCTGAGCCGTCGGCGGCAGGCTATCACCCACTGCGGCGGCTCCTGCAGCTGTGTCACCGGCGGCTGGAGCCGATCCCGTCATGAACACCGCCGCATGAACCGGGGGTCTCGGAGCATCCGACTCAAAGCCCTCTACCTCAGAATAGGTGTTGTAGTAGCCCCCAAGGCCACCGTTACTGAGCCGATACACTAACTCTGTCTCCCCACTAGAGGACTCATCTTCCGAGCAAACAAGAGTTCCCTGTGACCCAGACGCTTCCAGGTCCATACCTTGAGTGAAGCCCACAAGAACATGCTTTTGACCTGGATGGGCACGGGCAAGCCGCACACCACTCGTAGATTGGAGGCGCCGAGCCGGCTCGACGATGTTGGTGCAGATGTCCGGCCCGGGTGTAGATCCATCAATCTTTCCAATGAAAACCTGGATCCCGCCGAACGGAACCCGGAATCCATACTCCACAGAATCAGCATCAAGCCCCCAGTCGGCGTCATCGATGTAGAGCCGGCCGCGGTGACTCTTGCTCATCCTTCCAACCATGTATCCCTCGAGCCCTGGGAGAGAGCCCTTCGAGAACTCAACACCACCAAGCGCTAGCCCCACGATGGGCGCCAACTTTCGTGGATTTATCACGACAGATGTCCGGGTGAACGGACTTGGATTCGAGGCCATCGCTAACGGAGTGGACTCAAAGGGGTTGATCGGGATGAAAGACATGGATTTACCCAGGTCCGGCCCCTCAAGTCGAGGTAATAGCCTACGTCCTGCTTTTGTTTGTATTGCTTGTGTATCGATTACAAGGAGCTAGAAGCTTGACCTAGTTCTCGATAACCTGTCCTCTAAGTCGCCCCGGGTCTGCCTTTATATAGGAGGTCAGGACCTCCAGGTCGTTACAATTGTTAACCGAGTCTTATTGTATGTCTGAGTCTCTCTCTATCTTCTTGTCCAAGCTGTCTTTGAGACGGCTTACACGCCCGGGTCTTCTCCATCCGGGCCGTCGTACGGCCCACACTTTGAGCCGCCTATCTTCCCGGGCCACCAGTCTTACGGCTCACCCTTGGGTCGGCTCACGAGCCAGCAACATGACCCGGAGCCTCCAGGGCAGGTCATATCACGGGGTTATATCCCCAATAGAGCTCCTTCGGGTTACTCTGAAAACCGGATTGATTGCGCTGCTGCTGCTGATTGTTGTTATTGCTGTTGTTGCCAGGATGCTGTTGGTGCCCCCCTTGGTTATTCTGACCCGGATGCCCGGCTCCTGAACCGTCGGCGCTGAATCCAGCCCCTGATCTCCCATGCCCTGAGCCGCCAGGCGGGCCACCGCCCTGGTTATTGCGTGGTTGGGAATGCTGGTTTTTGAATCTCTGCATGATAAAGCAATCACCCCACGCATGTAACGCCGGCTTATCAGGCGTGCCGTGCTCCGGACAAGGCTTCTTAAGCACTTCTTCTAAATTGAAAGGACCTCTGCTCCTTTGGTGAAATGGCCTGAATTTTTCGTTCCCCTTCGGATGGTTCTGTTCTGTGTTGGTGTTTGCCACTAGCTCTGACCCGCCATCAGCGTTCTTCCGTTTATTCTGATTCCCATTGTTCACAAAGCCTTTGCCTTGATTGTTATTCTTCCCTTGATTGTCTTTCTCATCATCCGAGCCTGGATCCTTGGTGTTATCTGAGTCGGCATACTTTGTCAGGGCCGTCATGAGCTCTCCCATATCCTGACACGTGCGCTTGAGCCGGTCGAGCTTCAGTTTCAATGGAACAAAATGACAGTTCTTTTCCAGAATAAGCACCGCTTGAGCCACCGTGATCTGCTCCGAAGAGTGAATAATGGTCAACACCCGCTAGACCCAATGATGGGCCGACTCATTCTCCTGTTGAACACAATGGTCCAAGTCTACAATGGTCATAGGCTGCTTACAAGTCCCCTGAAAATTCTTAATAAACTTCGCTCTCAGCTCCGCCCATGAACTTATCGTGTTAGGCGGCAGACCTTTCAACCATGTGTGAGCCAGACCCTCAAGCATCATGATGAAATATTTTGCACATACTGCCTCACTGACGTCCAGCATCTCCATGGCCAACTCATAACTCTCAACCCAAGCCTTAGGGGGTAGATCAGCTGTGTAATTCGGAACTTTTCGAGGTCCCTTAAAATCTTTCGGTAGTCGTTCACTTCTCAGAGCCGGAGTTAAACATGGCACCCCTACGGCTCTGGTACTAACTACTCCCATTGAGAGGAAAGTGCCGACTCTGGACGGGTTGCCGCTATCTCCGCCTCTCGCATGTTCCTCGCCCAGTCCACGAGGGCTTGTGCATCTAGAGCCGCCTGCTCATCCTCCAGTGGTCCCCGGTGTGGATGACTGCTGGAACACGCCAACGACTCGTAGCGCCGGCTGAAACTTTGACTGGGGAGGGGGGTAGAGTGAACCCGGCTCCGACTGTGAGCATATCTCTCTTGCTGGGCCATGGCCGTCTGTAAATATCCAATGGCGTTTCGCACGTCCTCCGCAAAGGGTGCTTCATCTGGGATGGGAATCGTCCCAAGCCGGGTGGCTGCCACCACCATGTTCTCGGTCGGGTTAGAGTAATGACCCATCGGTGTCGGAAAAGCTCTAGGTGAAGTTTGGTTATGCTGGGGTGGATGAGTTGTCGGGCGTTCCATCGAGCGGCTTTCCGGCGCGCCCGCAACCCGCCCCGCACCAGGGGTACTAAACAGGTTCCTTGCTTTGTAACATTCTGGAAGACGGGATTGATGCCTCCTCCGGTGCACCGCGGATGCTGACCTTTGTTCCAACTCTAGATGGAAAGCATCTGCCTTGATACGCTCCGCTTCTTCCTCCGTCCGGATCTTCAGCTCGGCCATCCTTTGTCGTTCCTCTGCCATCCGGCCCTTGATCCGTGCCACCTTTAGATTCTGGGCTGCTTGATTGTCCGGTGTTACTTTCGTGGCCATGAGAGTTGTAAGCTCGTCCATCAATTCCACTAGAACCCGAGCCGGCACGGACGAGCTATCACCCGCTGTGGCGGCACCCGCAGATGTGTGACCGGCGGCTAGAGCTGATCCCGCCATGAACACCGCCGCATGAACCGGGGGTCTCAGAGCATCCGACTCAAAGCCGTCTATCTTAGAATAGGTGTCATAGTAGCCCCCAAGGCCACCGTTACTGAGCCGATACACTGACTCTGTCTCCCCACTGGAGGACTCATCTTCCGAGCAAACAAGAGTTCCCTATCACCCGGACGCTTCCAGGTCCATACCTTGAGTGAAGCCCACGAGAACATGCTTTTGACCTGGATGGGCACGGGCAGGCCGCACACCACTTGCAGATTGGAGACCCCGAGCCGGCTCGACGATGTTGGTGCAGATGTACGGGCCGGGTGTAGATCCATCAGCCTTTCCAATGAAAACCATACTCCACAGAATCAGCATCAAGCCCCCAGCCGGCGTCATCGATGTAGAGCCGGCTGCAGCGACTCTTGCTCATCCTTCCAACCACGTATCCCTTGAGCCCTGGGAGAGAGCCCTTTGAGAACTCAACACCACCAAGCGCTTGCCCTACGGTGGGCGCCAACTGTCCTGGATTTATCACGACAGATGTCCGGGTGAACGGACTTGGATTCGAGGCCATCGCTAACGGGGTGGACTCAAAGGGGTTGGTCGGGACGAAAGACACGGATTTACCCAGGTTCGGCCCCTCAAGTCGAGGTAATAGCCTATGTCCTGCTTGTGTTTGTATTGCTTGTGTATCTATTACAAGGAGCTAGAAGCTTGACCTAGTTCTCGATAACCTATCCTATAAGTCGCCCTGGGTCTGCCTTTATATAGGAGGTCAGGACCACCGGGTCTTTACAATTATCTATCCGGGTCTTCTTGTAACTCCGAGTCTCTTTCTATCTTTCTGTCCAAGTTGTCCTTGAGGCGGCTTACACACCCGGGTCTTCTACGTCCGGACCATCATGCGGCCCACATCTTGAGCCATCTATCTTCCTGGGCCACCAGTCTTACGGCTCACCCATGGGCCGGCTTACAAGTCATCAATATGAACCGGAGCCTCTAAGGCGGGTCATATTGCGGGGTTATATCCCCAACACCGACTCATAAGTCGGGATCACTGAATGCACGTGTATAGTGATCCCAGAGATCAATGCTCACTGAACACATAGATCTGAATAACAAGAGTCGTACATCCATATTTAGCGTCTTACACAAATAAAGAACATGAAGGTCAAGTCTTACATAGGTAGGTCCGCAAGGGCCAAACATTTAAACATAACAAACAACGGAAATATTGATCGAAAATGTGAACCCATGCCATCTGTCTTACGCCTACAGGCATTCTGACTGGGAAGCGTCCTAGTTCGCATGTTCATCACCAACGAACTCTTCATCGTATTCCTGTTCTTCCATGCCTGGCCAATTAAATAACTAGTGGCAAGTCAATGAATACTTTGAATGTACTCGTAAGCAACCCAAGTTGTGGAATAAGGTATAATGATGCATGGTATAGCACTAAGTAGGTAGTTTGCAGAAAGCTAATTTTGAATGCAATGACATGATCAAGTAACTATGTGTAAGCATGCATCAACAGCTGACAGATATCCATATGAACAAGTTACAGATATCATCATAAGCAGGGGTTGAACAGCTCATGTTCATTCATCACTTCAAGTCTTCAGGCTTGTCTCAAGTATCATCCTTCTGTCTTCCGCACACACACATGCCAAATTTTGCGAAAACATCTGGATGTAGTTTAAGAAGGACCTCCAACTATCCATGACCGCGGACACGGCTATTCGAATAGTTTTACACTTTGCAGAGGTTGCACACTTTACCCACAAGACTCGGGGAACTTCCGTGTTATCCACGACTCGCGGTATATAACATACCCAAGGTAAGCACTCGAACAATGCCTTTCCCCTGACGATACTAAACAAAGAATCCACTCGATCAGTACCCAGCCCACATGATGTACATCACTCGTAGCATCCATGCAGGGACCAAAGGTGTGCCCGGTGCCTATGAAGACATCGCATGATCGTCCATACCGGCACGACCCTGTATCGAGAGTGACCACACCACTCCCGCCACTAGTAATGCGGGGTCCTTGCATGTACCACCAAAGTAATCAACAGAGCCCCGTCCCATAAGGGGTATCGTGGTTGCGCATGTAAGGTTGGGACGATCAGCAGGCCTTAAAACTCTTCGTTGTCGAAAACACACCCTCAACTTGTTCTGGTACACCACTTCTTTCTCAAGTGGTCACCCAACAACTCATCATCATCTCCGCCGGGCATTAGCGGCACCCGACGGGGTTTTCGAGAAGTCTTTGAAATCATCTCTTTATTTCCATCACCATGCATAATCCCGATCCCACTTGCGTAGCATCTACTAGCATCCTATCTACACCCACCCGCATAACCCTCATAAGGTGGTAGGGTCATGCACAATGCAAGTGTCAACGGCAAAAGTATTGGAAGCAACCTGCCGAAGTGGTCACTACTCCACATGATCAAATATAACGAAAATAAAGTGCTATATGAAATGCAATAAAAATGGTTTCTTAACATGTGGCTCAACAAAGTCTTCAGGGTCTTCAAAGTCTTCGGGTCCAACTCCCTCGTCAATAGCGCAATCTATCATCGCGATAAATAGTGATAATAATAAGCATCACACAGAATAGAGCACACAAAGCTACTATTAAAATGCTACCCTATTCTGATAAATACTAAAAACTATACTACAAATATTTGTCTAAGGTTTTGCTATGAAAACATTTTTAAAAACTATTTAAACAAAGGCAAAAAGATGCCAAAAACAGGTTTTAAAATAAAACAATGCATAAAAAGTTTTTAACAAATTATACAAATGACACTATTAAATTCTACATATTATTCTAAGATTTTAGGTGGAAAAATATTTGTCATCGGATTTATTTTTTTCCCTGTGGGATTTTTGGAAAACAGGGAAGAAAAAGAAAAGGAGAAAGGGCACTATGCCCTAGGCCAGAGCCAGCCAGCTGTTGGGCCAACCCAGTGGCTAGCCAGGCCAGGCGCGCTGGAGCCCCCACGCGCATCACGTTTCAAACCTGACGGGCGGGGCCTAGTGGCCACAGAGAGAGAGAGAGAGCGAGAGGGGAAGGTGAGAGGCCGACAGGTGGGGCCCCTTGTCAGGTCCTTCTCCCACCTCGAGATAGAGAGGAGAGGGCCTCACCGGCGGCGGTGTAGGGCCTGGCGGCGATGGGCGAGTGCGGGGATGGGCTCGGGGTTGAGTCGCCGATCCCCTGGAGGTTGAAGAAGCGACGGCGGTGGCCGGAGTCGTCGACGACGAGAAGGCCGCAACGGAGGGCTTCGGGAGGAGATCACCGGGGCCGTTCTAGGCTGTAAAAAGAGCAGGGGAAAGGGGGGATGGCATCGGCGGGGTGAGAGAGGAGCAACCAGAGAGGAAATGGGGCCGGAGGATCTCGCTACGTGGAGATCGACGACGGAGATGCTACGGAGGGGTTCGGCTCGATCCCGAGAAAAGAGGCCCCTGGGGCTCACTAGTGTGGCACAGGGGGTTGCCTGGGATGAGGACAGTGAGACTAGAGGGGAGAGGAGGCTTGGGGAAGGCCTTAAATAGGCGTCCCTCAGTCCACCGAGCTTGGGTGCGCCCGTGAGCTCGCGGCCAAGGCCAGAGGCCACGGGAGGGGAGAGAACATGTCTGGGGTCTACTAGGACTCGTCCACGGCCAGGGGGAGGAGAGAGAGAGGCGTGGGAGCACGCGCGTGCGAGCCCCACGGTTGGCCGAGCTTGGTGGCGCCGGGCACGCGTGCGAGAGGGTGAGAGAGAGAGGGGGAGGGAGGGGTTGTTGCCCTGGCGTGCTGCAGACGTCGAGGTGCATCGACTGGCACGAGGGGGAGGCCCGAGGTGGTCGGGTATGGGCAGAAGAGGGAGGTGAACCCTCTGGAGCGTGGCTGCATGCTCCAGAGCGTGACTTTGGCCGGCATGCTGAGGCTTTGGTGCGCTCTAACGCGTCCACTGATGTCCAGAGGCTGCAGAAGGGAGTAAACAATGGGAAAAGAGGCATGCGATGCTCTCGGGTGGCCAGGAGTGAGTGTAACATCCCAAAATTTCATTTTGGAATGTTATGATTATAGCTATGCATCTAACAACATCATTGCTTGAATGTATGTGTTTGTTGAAATGCCTTTTCTGACTTTCTGAAAGTCCTTTCTACTATTCCCTATGTTGCTTTCACCTATTGGAAATTTTGGTTATAAGTTCAAATAAGAGAGGAGGAACATGACACTCCACACCAGGTACTAATTGGTGATATATTTGAACAATAATAACCAGGGGTTATTTTGAAAATATTTGCAAAAAGGGTTTAAAAAACAATTAGGCAAATTCTGAAAATATTTTTTTTTCAAAGTATTCAAATGACAGAATAGAAATGTTCATTAAATAGCATTTATTATTCTGTTAATTTTGATATATAATACCCCTATATTTAGAGATGATTTGAATGCTTTAAATGTATTTGAATGTCTCTGGAAAATTATTAAAAAGAAACGGTAACCGTTTCCGGTATTAAACGGGCCGGCCCACCGGCTTTAAAAGCCGAGACCGTTACCGGTCGGCCGACCGAGCGCAGTAACGCCTCCCTCTCTCTCTGACGCTGGACCCCACCCGTCCGACTGTTTCTCTCGCGCGGTCGTCGCCTTCCTCCTCCGCGCGCGCCGTCGCCGGCAGTTTCCTCCCTCACCGGATCTCTCTCCTCTCTCCACCCCGCACTCCCCAGCGCCTCTATATAAGCCGGCCACTTCCCCGCATCCATTTCCCCCCCGAGCCCGTCTCTCTCTCGCCGAGACGCTGCCCCAATTGCTCGCCGGAGCTACTCCCCACCGGAGCTCGCCGTCGAGCGTAGCCACCGTCTCCGACCACCGTTCGCCCCACCGTCGCCACCAATCGACTCCGGAGGCCCGTCGCCGTCACCCGGACCACTTCACCGTCTTCCCCGACCACCGGAACGCCTCGCCGTCGTCCTCGCCACCCTCGGATCGCCGGAGAAACCCCGACGCCGGCAACCTCCCCCCGTAAGCTCCCTCGACCATCGGATCCCGAACCAACGACCCAGATTAGAACGGGCTTAAGTCCGAACCGTTTTCTTCTTCCGATCGGTCGCCCGCCCGTAATCTTCGAGCGCACACCCCCTTAGCCAATCGGACAGTGCCACGTAGCCCCCTGGCCGTTGCAAAGTCAGTTTTTCTTTTTCAGTTTTGTTTTAATTAACAGAATGTTTTCAAAAATTGTTTTGCTTATATCTTTTAATATATTTAGTGTTTGGAGTTGATTCTTTTTGCAATAGCTCACAATTTTCATGTAGTTTCACCCTGTACTTTTAAATTTCAAATTTGAACTATAAAATTTGAATTTACTCAAATTTTCTTAAAATCTTCAAATCTGAATAACTAGAGTTTGAAAATAGATTTTGATGTGAATCTTTTTGCTACTGTTTGGTATTAGTTAGGACTATCTTCATGTTTAGTTTGAGGATTTTCAGGATATATTTGATTAGTGGTTTAACCAAAAAACAGAATCTGTCTAGTATTATAATATAGTTTTATAAACTTGATTTTAATTAGTTTGTTTTAGAATTTGGTTTTATTTGTTTATTAGGTTCTGTAGTAAACACTTAGTGTCTTCACTCACTGTTAATAAAAAAATATAAATTTGCTTAGTTTAATTTTATTTAACATAGGAATCACAATGTCTTTTCAAATAGGCTTAATTTGACTAAACAACTAACTAGTAATAGTTTTGTTTTCAAACAAAGTTTTGTATATTTTGTTTCTGTTTTCTAAGACAGATTTAGTAGTAAATTATTTTCTATCAAGAACATGTTTTACTAATAAATAATAAGTTAGTTTTTCATTTCTTTTGTTAGTACAACTATAGTTGATTCATATAGTGTTTATCAAAACTTTTACAAACTTTACTAAAGTTTTCCCAACAAAATTAAATTGATTTTGTTTTGTTTAATATTAAAATATTCTATTGTTGCCTTGCTATCAACAATTGTCTTGTTATTTCAAAATAGTTTTATTATGTAGTAGTGTTTTCATCATCTCCTTTGGAAAACAAAACCTTGTGTGTTTTACTTGCTAGAGACTTTTGTGCATTGTTTGCCTTGATTGTTTAGTACTTCTTTGCTGAATGTTATGAGTACTTATTTTGGTTGTATGCTTATTTGAGTGCTTGTTTGCTTCGTTAGATTATTCGGAGTGCGAAGCTTGTTACTTAGAGTCACTCACGTACGAAGATCATCAATCAGGCAAGTCACTTTGATCATATTTTTACCCATGTTTTATATGCATTAGTTCTACCATCTCCCCAATTGCATGCAAGATAGGTTAGTTGGAAACTTGGTTACATTGTAATAGTATCATGTGGTAGGTACCCCTCCTCAACCCTCTTTGACAACTTTGGCCCCGGGAAACGTTGTTTTACTTTTGCTATGCTATTAGTAGACGGGGTTGGTTGTGTGATTCATGAGAGTTGAGAAAGTTAATAATTTCAAGACCTACATAATGATCAAGATTTCAAGACTCCAAGTTTTCAACATACCTTTGGGTGGATGATGGTTGAACGGCACCCTGGAGAAACCAGTGGTTAGCCTAGGTGATGCTGGAGATGGCCAGTATTCACGCGGAAAGGTCCACCCAGGCACAAAGAGATGGATGCGTGCTTCAAGACCCAAGGCTTACCTGCACAGCCACAAGTCATTATGGGCTCTGGCTTGGTCGGATATCGTGGTGACCCTGGACAGGCGGTGCTACGAGAGGTAGAAGAACGGTAGGAAAGGATGGGCACCGACAGAGTCGCAGGGAAACCCTTTGGAAGACCATGTTTTGGTCATCCGTTTCTCAAACACCCTGAAGTGCGAGAAACCAAACGGAGGCGACCAAATCTTGTGGGGAACGTGTGCAAAACTCTGCAGAGTATTCCAAACCTAATCGATTAGCCGTGTCCACGGTCATGGACGACTTGAGCCAAAGGAATTGAAACTTCCGGAACTCTCAACACAATTAATATGATGATGTGGGTATTTAATAATTTTGGGTATGAGAATTGGTTGGTGGAACCATCTCATTAATCAACCAACTTAGTAATATTTTGCTTAGCCCCTTTTCTTGATGTAGGAAAAATTGGCTTTACGCAAAACTTACCACCCCACCTGCCATATATGCATATAGACTAGTTGATTATTTTCACACCTCTACTGTGACCTTGCCGGCATATTCCATATGCTGACCTACACGGCTGCAACGTATCATGTTGCAGAGTATTTTTCCGACCAGGAGTGAGGATGCGTTCTATGCTCAGTGAGATGCCGTTGGAGTCAGATGGACTCATCTACCGTCGACGCTTCCGCAAGATTTAGATATTCTCATGAGTTGGCATTTGGCCACTTTATTGTAAATTTTATTGTAATAAAGGACTCGACATGAGATTTCGATTAATATAATGCTGTGTGATTTCCCTTTGATATATACATTGATGTACCGTGTGTGTACCAGCATGATCTTGGGATGGTACGGAAACACCGGAGACTTGACCTTTCAGGTCGGGTCGCTACAGTGAGAGAGAGAGAGAAGTGAGAGAGGAGAGAAAGATGTTGTCCAGGGGGTGCAAGTGGGGTTTTGCCCCCTCAATCATGGATCTAGCCGTTGGTCTTTCTCCTGGAGATGTTGGGGGTCTAGGTAGAGTTGTGGTAAAAAATTGTGCTCAAGGAGAACACGGTAAGGGGCTCAATTATTGATTCTTGGATTCAGCCTAGAGGTGTTTGATGGATATTAGGGCAAGCAAATAGGCTTTTCTTGCCATAATAGTTGACAGCATCAAATGGTGATTAGAATTAGGCCTCATCACCAAGTTTGAGCTTGATTGATGAAAGTTCACAATGTAACTCTATGGAACCCTAGAAATCAACATAATCTGGTTTCTGTAGATCTAGTCATGCTAAGATAATTCCCTTGATGCACCACTTAGTGTAGCACCATTATTTGGTGATTAGAACATGTCCACAAAGTTTGGGGTCGAGGGAAGAAACTTTACAATGTAGAGTTGATATAATTTGAATCTGGACAGGGAGGGGTTTGGAATAGTTTGATCAATCAAATCAACTTGGATTGAGATTAAACTTTTCAGGATCATCACCTATGATAATTTTGACTTGCTAGAATTTTCTTGGAATTTATTGAGAAAATTTCTTATAGAAATATTTCAAAAGCTTGATTTGGACAGAAAGGGTTTTGTGGGGTTTTGCCCATGATTTTGAACATGACCATGCGTTGAAACTCATATATATGGAAAATATATGTCCATTGAGTTTCCCTAAATTTTCTCAAATATTTTGAAAGCATTTAAATAATTTTTCCCTATGAAAAACCATTTTTGGTCTTAAGAAAAATCGTTTAAATAAAATATTAAAATAATCTTTAAAATCAATATTTGGTGGTTTTTGGAAGTCATAAATATAGTAGGCTTGAAATAAAGCCTTTGGGGAAAAGGATCCACCCAATTTGAGGACTTGCTGTGCAAACCTCAACTCAGGGGTTTTTGAAAACGTAATTTGAATAAATCCTTTTTGGTCAAAAGAATATTTGGAAAATATATATTTTTGAGCACTATACACATGGCATGATCATTGGGCAAGAAGTTTGGGTCAAGGAAGTTGAATATGGAGAGGGATAGAATCTAAGAGTGTCATACACAAACAACTAAACAAGCAAACAAGCAACAATTCAAACAAGCACAAGTACTAAAAAAGTTTTAATTGGATCCAAATTTTGTAAATCCAATCATAACAAGGTGATATAAACACATGGTGTGACATAAATTCAAAACAAATAGTAAAAAAGTTTAAAAATTTGTGAAATTTTTTCTTGAGAAACATTGATGTTTTTTTAATATGCGTGCAAAATTTCGGTACGAAATCACATTCATTTAGGTGTGGGCAAAAAACAAAATTGATGCTTCAAAATGCTTCAAAAACAGCCTTTTTGGAGCATTGATTTTGTTTTTTTCACACCTACATGAATGTGATTTCGTAGCGAATTTGTGCATGCATATAGAAAAAACATCAATGTTCCTCACAAAAATAATTCAGAATTTTTTGAACTTTTTTACATTTTTTTGAATGTATTGTTCACATGAGCTCGGGAGCAGAAGCACCGTGTCCATACATAGGGCACACTTGTTATCGCCATTTTGTTGCCCAACCCTTTCTTTCTCCCAACCAACTAAACCTCTCATCGGCCTCGCCTATTTTGCTTGCCCTGCTCTGGATTTGTGATAGGTGATACTTAGGATTGGAGCTACAAAGCTGTCCTACATTGTTTGTCCAGGGGTTAAAACACTTCGATCACTCCACGCATGCAACAAAGAATTATACTCAGGTTCAGGCCATCGTAGCAGTTTAATACCCTAGTCTTGTTTTAGTGTGTTTTTGTTTGTATTCCTCTCCCTTTACAAGTGTTGTCGTCGTCCTCATTTTAAACTTCAAGGGATTATTTGACTTCCTTCATACCCTTACATGACTTCGTGAAGTGGGATAGTAGATATCTACTATGCACGATGATCACAAATCCCTTTACACTTGCACATGTCTCCTACCACCAATAGTCAGAGCATAATACAATTTCTGTCATACCTCACACATGGGCGGTGTACCCGCTCATCGCGATCCGTAGAGGAGTCATTCACACCATTTGTTTGGTCACATCGGTGGTTCTCAGTCTGCTCGATGACGGATCACTATTGTCATGGTGCGTCTCGATCTTGGGTAGGAGCCTTGGAATATCCCACCCCGGGTGGTCCTTCCCATGAGAGCTACCCCTAACCCGGTGGCTCAGCCAGGTACACACTCTTTGGCCCAAGTAGTCATTTTTACCCGAGGAGTTTGCTCTTTGGGCAGCTGAGAGTGGGGACCCTCCCCCATGCCACTGACAGTAGTCTTGGGCCCATTCCCTCCCTCTCCGCCCAGGAGTAGTTTGAGAACAAGAGGTGGGGCACATTCTTGCATCGACGGTGTAAGGAGAGGAATCATAAATGAAGTGACAAGGAGACCGCCTGCCCTCGGTTCTCGTGCTTTGCAGGGAACACTGCTGATACTTCTCAAACCTATCTAGTTTTTGGACACTTTAGTTATTGTTTTGCCCTCTAATTTGTTTGATTTGAATGAATCCGCCGTGGCCCGACGTTGGTTTCACCAGAATTACCATGGTGTTAGTTTCGCATAGAAATAAAAGTTTTCCAAATTGAATGGGGATATTTGAGAATTATTTTTGCAAAATTAAAGACCGAAGGACCGAAGATGGACCAGAGGGGCGCCACGAGGACACCACGCGGGTAGGCCACGCTCCCCTTGGCTGCATGGTGGGGCCATTTGGAAACCTCATGACTCCGCCATCGATTTCCTTTGTCTATAAAATCACATATATCCCTAAATAACCATAGAAAATTCCCGATGCGTTTATGATATGGAGTCACCACCACCTCTATTCTTTGTCCGGAATCTAATTTGGACTCTGTTTAAAGCTCTAGAGCGGGTAATCCGTCGTCGTCATCATCACCAACCCTTATTCAACACAAATCTTATTATGCTTCCTCTCATGTGTAAGTAACCCCCTTGTAGGTACATGAAGGAAGATGGAAATTAGATGAGATTTCCTATGTAACAGTTGACATTTTTGTGAGGGCTTGATTCCTAGTATTCACTACGCTATGAGATCGATGTTTACTATGACTTTGCTATGCTTAATGCTTGACACTAGGGACCCAGTGCCATGATTTCACATCTGAATCCTCTATGTTTTCACAAATATATTTGTGTTTTGGATCTTACCTGCAATTTATATGCACCTATTAATATTCTCAACCAGGGACCCCAAGGTGACAATAATTGGGATATTAAAGGGGATGACTTTACCTCAAGGAATACATGAATCCATTGATTGTTAATACTTTGATCTGGTTCTCTATTAAAAGGAGAACCTTAATGACCCTTAATTTCTATTAGGATCCTACCTAAATGGGCGGGTAGGATAAAAGATGTTGTGCAAGTTCTTACTGCAAGCAAGTACAACTACATACGAAATACATGCCTACATATGATTGATGAATTGGAGCTAGTTTGTCGTCGCCCTATGTTGTGACTATTGCATAAACAATCCTATCCACACAACACGACGGTTCTGACTCTATCCATCTTAGATCTCAAAATCCAAGGAGATACTTGATGTCCTTGGTGCATCTGCATGAAGATCTTCTTTTGTTGCATAGGACGGCAAGACAAGTGGGACCTGTTCGTTCCCCTTTTTATTCTCGGGTTTTATTTCCCCGGTGACATCGATGGGGCAATGGTGGCGCTGTCATATTGGAATGAGGTGCCTTTCATTTTTCCTTACCTCGATGATATCCAATCTGGCGTTGTTGATAGACTTGTGAGAGTTGGTGTCCCAGATCTATTTGCCATCTTCAGATATTGGTAGTTGGTGTGTCCTTCAAGGCAAGTAATTGGTTGGACATTGTGTGATAACTTTGACATCTTCTTCTGTGTTGTTCTATGGCACAATTTGGTTTCTCCAACTCTCTAGACTGGTTCTGATGGAATACAAGTGTGTCCTATGTAGGATGATTCGCCAACTGATGCTTCTTCAATGACTAATATATATCATCTCAAAAGGCGAATGTCTATTGCGGTCTTTAAGTTCTGGTATGACGAATGCGTTTGTAGGTATCCTATTTCTTCTGTTCGTAATTTTGAGTCTACGACGAGCAGCATACGATCGAAGCAATAATAAAGCTAACATGTATTGAATGTAATTTTATTTTGTAGTAGTTGTTCTGCATCAGTTGTTTTTTCATTATACTAACCATTGTTCTTCTTGATAAATTTCAGATATAAGATGTTTGCTCTGCCTCTTTTAAGAGAAACAAGATGCTGCAACTTGTGGTGCTAAAGTCGTAGTGCACCGGCTGTTAGAAATAATGGGCCTAGCCCACGTAAATTTTATAAAATCTCAAACTAGTCCAATGGAAAATGACAAGTGGTGGCAATAAAAGTTTATTCACATACTGCTAGTGTTAGACCATTTAATATAGTGGGTTCTCTAAACCATATTTATTGATTTGAGAAGGAGAAACATAGGAGACCACACATGTGCGCTCACTCGACTTGCCAAGACGGGAACAGGCACGGGCACGGGTACAGGTCAGGGCAACATGCTCGTACGACATGGCGTGAAAGGTTCGTTGAAATCTGATATGATGCCTTACAGGGACATGCTACTTGTCATAGGTGTTGGGATTCCCTGAAGAGGAAGGATGATGTAGCATAGTAACAAAAGTATTTCCATTAGTTAAGAACCATAGTTATCGAACCAATAGAAAACAACACACAAACAAGATAAGCGACACCTGCAGACACACACACACACAAATAAATACTTGCAGCCAACGAAGGCAAGAGGGTTGTCAATCCCCTTGTTTCTCGCCACTTGCAAGATCAAGTTTTATAGTTGTGGATATAAAGTAAAAAGGTAGAATCAAATGTAATTAAAAACATCAAGGTATTTAGGTTTTTCATCATATGAAGCGAATTAACATGGGATCCATAGTTTTACTCGTGGCATCTCTCTCATGAGCATAGTAACGGCGGGTAACAAATTAAAGTTGGGCAATTGATAGTAAATTGAATAATTATGATGATCACCCATGGTATAATTTATATATAGGCATCGCGTCCGTGACAAATAGACCATTAAACTTACTAGCGCCTACTACTATTACTCCACCCCTTGACTGTTAACCGGCGTGGATCACAAGGTATTAAGTTCATAACAAACAAAGTAATGCATGAAGCAAGATGACATGATGTAGGCAGACAAGGAACATGCAATATGTTCTAACCCTGTCGTTTTATCCTTAGTAGCAATAATAAAGTACATGCCTTGCAACCCCTCTTGTCACAGAGCAAGGACACCGCAATACTGAATCTACCACTATGCACCACTTCCTCTCAAGATCTAATCGTCAACTTGGCCAATGAGAATTCACATATTGGAATAGTATTGGGTTGTCCACCTTGATCTCTAGGTTGTCTTGGCGGTGGTGGCGCAGACAAGGTGCAATATAAGAAGGCCACATCCCTGGGGCAGCTTGCGGGTTGACATTGTGAGGAATCCATACTCAGTGCTTCTAAGCAGACGGTCCTGAAGATGAGCCAATGTCACGGGTGCGCTTGATGGTCTCCCAGTTCTCAATACGACTGGCCTTACTTGAATGGCCTTTTTCACAAGAGTGGCAAAGTCATCCAACAAATCTAGGAAGAGTGCAAGCTTCAGGTCATTGCTCAATCCATCACGGATCTTCTCTTGCTTGTGTGCATCAGTTGAATCATCACCTTTGGCATAACAGGCTAAGTTGAGGAACTCTTGCTGATATGCATCAACTATCATCCTGTCCTGAACAGGGTTGTGGAATTTCGTCTTCTTCCTTTCCATCAGTCCCTGGGGAATGTGACATGCATAGAAGACAGTGTAGAATTCATCCCAGGTGATGATGGTCCTAACAGGCAACATACGTGTGTGGTTGTCCCATCATTGTGCAGCCGAACCCTTCAGATGGAACGCCACAAAGGTGATATAGTTGGCAGGGGCAACACTGGCATACTCTAACTCGGAAGTGATTTCACAAAGTCAGTCATTAGTGTGAAATCGATTTTTGGAGCTGCGGTAGATAGCTGGGTGGAGACGCACAAACTCCTGCAATGTGACTGGACCAACTTGATGCTGATTGTTGCAGTTTGGAAGTTGGTCCATGATCCTAGCAGTGAACTGATGGTTCAACTCAAACTATGCCATCATGGCATCAACATATGGTGGAGGTTATGAATTTCCATCACCACGGACATAACCACTGGCATGATTGACTCTCCCAGCCATTCTAGATAGAATAACATGGACATGTTAACAATTGTAATGGCAGGTAAGTAAGAACATCAAAAGTACGGGGAATGCGATGAAATACTTAGTAGTAATCACGTCTTACAAAAGGGGTAATACTTAGATTTTAGTACAAGGGCGAGTCGTATCGTAGATGGCACAGAATTTCGACCATAACAAGACATATATGATTCTCAGGAAGTCAGAGAGTATTTCGGGGTATTTTGTAATAACAAGAGCAACTGACAATAAATGTATGAACGAGAAGTGTAAGTAGTCATCCATAGGGATTTATCGGTGGTAGGGAATTGCAAAGGCGACGTGCACAATGGTCTCAGGAAAACATCAAAGAGTGCTCGGGAATGTCTTGGTATATGAAGGGATGATTGCGAATGAGTTTCTCTCCGGAATGAACTTGTTATGAAAACCTAGAGTTTAAGTTAGCAAAATCTTTAACCCGGAGAGAAGAGAGAAAAAATCTCAGATGAAAGAAGAGGAATAAAAGGTCCTAGTCCCATCCATATGTGATGTGGGCCCGTAAGCCACACAACACAGTTAGTAGTTTAGAAAATAGTTTTTCAAGACTAAACTCAACATCGACCAAGGAGTTTGGGGGGGTCCTATAGGCAGTTGGATATGATACTAACTTGTGATGCCCCCATTTATAATCGTGCACTAATCATACACGCATCATGCACAATCACGAACGGTGACTGACGTTAATATCACAAGACAACTCTACGATACAAATTTAAACATAAATCTTTATATTACAAGCCAGGGTCATGAGAACCAGTAATACATTAGTCATGAAAGCAAATATTATCATAGTACAGACATAGTTACACAAGTTTTGACTTAAGAAGGCTAAGCAAAACAACAACACTAGATCGAAAGGCAAGGCATCCTACCTGGGCCTCCTGCCTACTCCTGGTTGTCGGTCTCCACGTAGTAACCGCCGCCGGAGTAACCTGCATCCTCGGAGTAACTGACGATGCCACGGGCCCAATAACCATTATCCTGCACAATGTAGTGTGTATATGCTAGTGGCAGTCTCAGATCGAATACCCAAATCTCGTTAAGCGTGTTTTTACGAAGTAACCGCGAACACCGACCCGACCACGGCCTAGGACCACCTCCCTCTTAGGTGGTCGCCGCCTACCCTATCGTTCTGCCACAAAGAACCACTCGGGGGATGTCAGGAACCTAGTCCCACCACTACCTGGATGGAACCACATGTCCTTTCAGCCCCTAGTCCAAATAGTATCATAAGTATAGTAGTATTATATAGAGTACTCGTGATCATCGCCCGGATGGATCACAACCCAATAATATAGCATGAAAAACGGACAAGATGTTGGGCCACTCATGAGACTCTAGCATAGTTGTAATAAGCATATAGGAATACAAGTATGGTATCAACAGTAGTACCAAAGACAGGCTATGCAACAGTATAGGATCTATCGATAAAGCTGTAATAGTATCATTACTCTAATGCTGTCACACCCTGTGTTTTGCCTCATGACTAAGTTATCATGACTCAAAAATTAGGGCTAATTAAAACTTTTTGAGTGCATTTGAATGCTTGACTTGTGTGTTATTTGCTTGCCTGTTTGATTGCTTGCTAATGCTCTATAATTCATAAAACATCCTCCTACCCTCAAGAACTCTTTCCCTTGATCCCAACTATTGTCCAATGATCATGCCATGTGAATAGGACTTACAAATATTTTTACAAAATTTTATTTTGGCCAAAAATAATTTATTTAAATTAGGTTTTCAAAACCCCCTGATTTGAGATTTGCACTACAAGTCCCCAAATTGGGTGGATCCTTGTTCCCCAAATGATTTATTTGGAACTTACTATATATATAACTTCCCAAAACCACCAAATATTATTTTTAAAGATTATTTTCATATTTTATTTAAATGTTTTTTCTTAAGGCCAGAAATGGTCTTTTATAGGGAAAATTATTTAAATGCTTTAAAAATATTTGAGAAAAAATAGGAAAACTCAGTGGATATATATTGTACATATATAAGAGTTTCAACACATGGTCATGTTCAAAATATTGGACAAAAGCCTTCAAAACCATTTCTGCCTATTTCAAGGATTTGAAATATTTATATAAGGAATATTCTCAAATAAATCCAGGAAACTTATAGCATGTCACATATGATATATGTGATCATCTTGACAAGTTTCATATCAATCCCAATTGTTTTGGTTCAGCAAAATATCCCAAAACCCTCACTGTCCAGATCCAAATTTGAGCAACTCTACATTGCCAACTATCTCCTATTGATCTCAAACTTTGTGGACATGTTGTAATCATCCAATGATGCATCCACACCAAGTGGTGCATCAAGGAGAACAAATACACTTGTCCAAATACCCTAAAACCCATTTCTGTTGATTTCAAGAATTGGAAGTTCTTACATTGTCAAGCTTCCCCATTTGCTCCCAAACTTTTTGGGTATGCTGTAATACCCCAATAATGCTACCACACCAAGTGGTGCATGAAGGAGAATGGATTTGCATAGCTAGATCTAAGCAAATCCATTTCTACCCATTTCTAGTGTTTACCAAGTTTACATTGGCAACCTTCTTCAAATGAGTTCAAATTATGTGACCAACCTCACTTATACCTATCATCAATTTCTGTTAAGTTTCATAGTGATGAGAATCACCTTGCTAGCTCAAACATGCATCAAACACCTTTTGCAACAATTTTGTGATCGATGATTGGAGCACCATATGAGTTCTCCTTGACCCCCAATCTTTACCACAACCCCTTGTAGATACCTTGCACCCTCACTAATGTTTGCATGGCCATTTCTCAAAGGTTGATGTGGTAAAAACATTTACTCCCCTAGACAGCAAGATTTCACCTCTCTCACCATTTCCTCTCTTATTAAATCAGCTACCCAGGGCATCCAAGGCCAGTAGGACTTAGTTTAGACCATCCTACATAACCTAGACACCAGTGGCCACGCCCTACATGCCAAAGACATGCCTTGGCATGTAAGGCTCGCATTCTGGAGCATGCTATAGTGCATCCACATACTGTAGCTTGCGCAATCTGAGCCTCCCGACAATCTTGGGCCTCGCGATGGTGTCTCCCGAGGTCTCCTTTACGTCCTCAACACGCTAGGCGGTCGTGCCCATCCTCCCTTACCCTCCTCTGCCCCCGGCAAGCTCACCCGAGCGCCATCCGTGGACTCAGTCCATGATGCGCCTTGGTCTAGCTATAAGAGCCCCCCCGTGAGCGCCCCTCGTAGCTCCCTTCGCACCTCCTCTCTTCTTCGGACCTCCTACACACCACCAGTCTTGCCCCCGAGTCCTCCTCCTCCCCCTAGGCCGGCGACGCCGACTCAGCCGTCGCTCAAATTCGAGCTCCCCGACGACTCTCCCCTCCCCTAAGCCACATCAGATCACCTTAAAGCATCACCACGAGGCTTCCTGACGCTTCATTTCCCTCCTCTCGTGCTTGTGGCGTCGTGCCCTTCGTCGCCGGCAGCCACATCCACTACCACCCGATTCCTCGTAGCTACACCTCTCCCCTCTAGGCGTGTTGCACCCAGACGGATGTGGCTCGCCGCCCTGAGTGCTCAGGTAGCCGTCCCACCTGAAATGATGGCTTGTAGCACCGCCGGCAGCGCTCCTGTCCTTGCCCATAGGCGCCCGCAGAGGAAGGAGATGAACCTGCTACACGGGCCCTCCCTGTCAGCGTCCAACCGCCCAGGGCCGGCGTTAAGTGGAGATAGCTCCTACCGTCTTCCGCCTCCACATGAGGGAAACGCCCTCCGGCGATTACGCCTCCGGCATCGCGCCAGCCTCCCGCGCGAATGAGTGCTAGGCCGGCCCTATGGCATTCCTGCGCCTGTGCACTGTGCGGCCCATGCATTTTGTCCCGATAGGTATAGTTCATTTTGTGTTTATTTATTTCCAGTGGCACTAATTAATTCATAGAATATTCATTTGGACTCCAAATTTGGAGATTCAAATTCCTTAAAGCTTCTAAAATCTTGGCCCAACCAAATATGTGCATTGCACATTTTCCATAAATCTTTTCTGATAGTTCAAATTCAAATTTGAATTTGAACCATATAGAACCCCACTTTGCAAATTCCTAGAGAATTCTTGTGAACTCCAAATGGAGTGATTCAAGTTCCTAGATGTATCTAAATTCGTGCACTAAGTAGTGAGCATTTTTCCTTACACTTATTATGCTATGCAAGTTATTGGGCCATTTCTTCATATGTGACCCACTTAGCAAATCCCTAGAATATTCATACCAACTCCAAATACAGTGAAACCACTTCCCACATGTTTCCAAAATCACGCCCTATTTTTTGGATCCATCCACTACTTTTTACAAAAATATTTTCCGTGGACATCTTATAGGATCATCGTTTCCTTCATTACCACCATTCAAAACTCCCCTTTTGACCCAGATCCACCAAACCTCCTTGGTTATTTTTCTTATGACTAGAGATGTCCAAGAAAAATAAACCTCCTATTTATAGAGCACTTTTATTTTTTGTTTGTTGTGTTGCTTATTGCGGTTGTTTCCATTAATAGTTGACGAAATAGACGGAGTGCTCAGAGTGAACGAGAAGCGTGTGAAGACCTCAAAGACATTGCTAAGCCAGGCAAGCAGCCCTTTGATCATGTTAAGAAACTTTTCATGCATGTCATATAGCACTTGTTGTTTCAATAATTTGATCATGATGTGGTGTTCCCCCCTTCGGTGGGATGCCTTCGATACTTTACCTTTGATACTTGCATCGTTCATGACCCTACCTCCTTATGAGGGTTGTGCGGGTGGGAGTAGTTAGGTTGCTAGTAGATGTTATGCAAGTGAGATCAGGATTATGCATGGTGGTGGAAACAAGGAAATGATTTCAAAGACTTTTTGAAAACCCTGCCGGGTGCCACTAATGCCCGACGGATATGATGTTGAGTTGGGTAACCACTTGAGAAAGAAGTGGTGTACCGAAGCAAGTGATTGTGTGTTTTCGAAAATGGATTAAATTTAAGATTTGTCGACCGTCCCAACCTTACATGCACAACCATGATACCCCTTATCGGACGGGGCTTCGTAGATTACTTTGGTGGGTACTAGCATGGAGCCCGCATTACTAGTGGTGGGAGTGGCATGGTCACTCTCGATACGGGGTCATGCCGGTATGGATGATCATGCGCTGTCTTCATAGGCACCGAGCACATCGTTGGTCCCTGCATGGATGCTACGTGTGATGTACATCATGTGGGCTGTGTACTAATCGAGTGGACTCTTTGTTTAGTATCGCCAGGGGAAATGCATTGTTCGGGTGCTTACCTCAGGTATGTTAAATACCATGAGTCATGGATGACATGGAATTTCCCCGAGTCTTGTGGGCAAAGTGTGCAACCTCTGCAGAGTGTAAATATATTCGAATAGCCGTGTCCACAGTCAAGGATAGTTGGGTGGTGCTTCTTAAACTATGTCCAGATGTTTTCACAAACTTGGTGTGTGTGTGGATGACACAAAGGTGATACTTGAGCTAAGTCTGATGACTTGGCCTGATCGTGAACATGAGATGGTCAACCCTTGCTTACGATGATATATGTAACTTGTTCATATGGATATCTGCCAACTGTTGATGCATGCTTACACAAGTTATTTAATCATGTCAGTGCATTAAAAACTAGCTTTATGCAAAATTACCTATTAGTGCTATATCGTGCATTGTTATTGCCTTGTTCCAAACATGGGTTGCTTGCGAGTACATTCAAAGTACTCATTGGCTTGCCACTGGTTATTTTAATTGGCCAGGCATCAAAGAGCAGGAGTATGGTGAAGAATTCGATGGTGATGAACATGTGAACTAGGACGCTTCCCAGTCAGAATGCTTGTAGGTTTAAGGCAGATGACATGGGTTCACGCTTTCGACCAATATTTCCGCTGCTTGTTATGTTTAAGTGTTTGGCTGCGGTCCTATCTATGTAAGACTTGACCTCCATGGTCTTTATTTGTGTAAGACGGTATGTAAGGATGTAAGACTCTTGTTATTCAGCTTCTGTGTGTTTAGTGAGCATTGATCTCTGGGATCACTGTACACGTGCATTCAGTGATCATGACTTATGAGTCGGGGTCCCCACAAATACAAGCAATAGAGAAAAGGAATAGGCGATACCGGGATGACTAAGGGGGTTTGCTTGCGTGGGAGCTCTGCTGGTAAGGACAGTTCATCGTCGACGTAGTCATACTCGGGGTTAGCGACAGTCTCGAGGTCTACCAAAAGAATAGAGGAGGAGGAAACAAATAAATAACGGGCATACAAATGCAACACAAATGCTTGCATGACAATATATATTGATGATATGCTCTAATGCATCGCTAAGCATTTTAAAAGAAGAGGGAAATATCTGGTAATAATCTTCGAGCTCCAGGTATTATTTAGTATATTGATCTTGATACAAAATGTCCATGTTCATTATGTTAGAGGATTTCTACACGTATCTGGATGACACATTCAGATTTGTTATATTTTTTGATCAACTTTTATATATATAATTTTTCTCATCAGAGTTACGGTTTATTTTATATGAATTTCAAAAGTTTAAATGATTTTCTGAATTTTCCTAATTATTATTATTTTTGAAATTCATTAAACCTAAATATCTATGGGTACACAGAAGTGTACCCAGCAATGCACACATGTGGCTGACAGTGGGGCCCAGCTGGTGAGTCATGAGCTAAGGAGTAAATCTTATCCACCAGAATAGCAGAGGGGGCCCACCTGTTAGTGACTCTGGCCTAATGAACGTAGTTAGTTTAAACGGGGGTTAATTAGTGGGGATGGACCCAAATGTCAGTGGCCCACTAGGTTAGCTAATGGGATTTTAATTAAATTTGAGGTTAATTAAGGTGTGGGACCCGTGCGTCTGCGTCTCTGGCTGGGATTATCTTAGCACTAATGAGCCAGATCAGCGTCACTGATGTTTAGCCGCCACCAACCTCAAAACATGGAGGAGATGCTTGGGAGGCTACGGGATTTGGATAGGGGCATGGTTTCGAGTGCGGGTTGCCATGTTCGCAAGCTAGAGTCGCGTCGCGTCGAATGGTACTAGTGGGAGTGTCGAAGATGGCCTAGAGCTAGCACGACGACGGTGGCAAGCGGCGGTGGCTTCTGGCAAGCTTAAAGATGATCATGCAGGCCACGACAAGCGAAGAAAGTGATTGTGGGACCTATAAACATTGCTCAAGTATTTGGGTCGATGTTGGGAACACTCTGTGTCCTTTGGCCGAGGAGGTAGATGCTGATGACTGTATAACGGAGTAGAAAACCTATGGATTTGAGAATTCAATATCCACAAATGTACATCAATACATAAAGTCTTCATTCAACTTGGACTGTTTACAAAACTATCCTTGTCAGCATCTTGTAGGTTGACCGACGGGTCCCTCAGAACCAAGCGAGGAGCAATAAAATCAAAAACTATCCTCGTTGGCATCTTACGGGTTGACCGACGTGTCCCTTAGAGCTAGTCGAGGAGCCGTAAAAGCAAAATCTATCCTCGTAGGCATCTTGCAGGTTCACCGATGGGCCCCTCAGGAGCCAGCCGAGGAGCTGTAAAAGCACAAACCATCCTCGATAGCATCTTGCAAGTTAATTGGCATGTCCCTTAGAGCCAGCCTAGGAGCTATAAAAGCAAAAACTATCCTTGTCAGTATCTTGCAGGTTGACCGATGGGTCCCTCAAAACTAGCCAAGGAGCAGTTACAGAAAAAACTATGCTTGCCGGCATCTTGGAGGTTGGCCGACGGGTCCCTCGGAGCTAGTTGAGGATCTGTTACAACAAAAAATTCAACACCATTGATGGCTAAATTATTTCCACGTCGACACCTCGTAGTTCGACCAAGAGTCCTACAGGAACCGGCATGGGTTGTACCGAGTGATACTTCTATTTAGTAAATATATTTTCTGACACTCAAACACTAATCGGACAATTTCCCGAGGAGATAAGATCCTAGGGTCGGCCATGTTGCCCAACTCAAGTCTCGATGGATTCTATGTTGACAATTCAATGCAGAAACTCAAAGCAGCAATACAGTTTCAGAGGAGATTACGATCCTAAGGTTGGTAGGCCGCTTCCAACCCGAGTCTCAAGTACTATGCACACCGTGTTTCCATTCCTAAGCATGCTACCGAGCTAGGACTTAATCCTCAGGCCAATTTCACGAACCGACCTGAGTCTTAGGTGCTACTTGCAATAGCATTTTTCCTTGTCATTCAGGTGCATCTCAGATTTTTGGCCGACACACACCTTGAGGGCTACCGGCAATACTTCTCGAAAGTAAATAAATTGCACCAATCAGAAATAAATTCCGCATAAAATCAGCCCAAGACCAAGGTGGTGCACCACCTCAGAAGCAGCCTGTCATAAATCTCGGATTGGAGTGGCTGGTTCCATAGAGGTCGTTTCCTGCATTAAGCGCGGTTGATCTCCTTTAAACTTCTTTAATACGAAGGTAATCAATGACACATCAAATGCAGACCGACGTTGGAGTTCGGTTGCAAAAAGGCACCTTGGATATAGTCCGGTGCTGGAGCTATGCAACATGAGTACACCACTGCACAGTAAAAACTTTAAACCCCAGGTGTGGCATAGAAATAACAAGACATTAGTAATGGTCGAGAACAGTAATAAAGTTTGAGAACTTTGAGCCTCCTCGGACACTCGACCAGTGAACTCCTCGGATACCCCACGTGTGAACTCTTCGGATACACCTCGGCGATCCTCAAGATTGGGCATGGGAAGATTTTTTGAACTACCTTTCAAGACTGACGACCGAAGATGAAGAATTGTGTGGAAGAACCAAGGAGGGTCCCGAACTTGAAGATCGGTTCAAGGGCTACCGACAGTATCCTGGACTATGGGGTACTCACCATCTCGTGTCCTGACCAGGTGGGTCGAGCCAAGGACTCCCATGGTGGTTTACTAATGGGCCACTTCGGGCAGACCATGATGAATAAAGGAAGATTCCACCAGACTTGGCGCACAAGACAAGGACTCCTCTAAATCCTAGGCCACTAGTACATTATATAAGCCGAGGCAAGGTTAGTCAATAGACAAGCTCATATTCATTGAAACAACCTCATGATAGATACTTGTACTTTGTACTATCCCTTGATAATAAAAACAATCTCATGGAACCTGTGGCAAAGCTCAAGTGCGAGACTGCGTGGTTGTGGCTGCAATGGAGAGCATGGCAACGGAGGCGAGGCTTGGCTCTGATGGAGCTGACGGCTAGGGGAGGTGAGCGACAACACAAAGAGTGGGGAAAATACCCGGAGATCACCGTAAAGGCACAAGAAGGCCCATTGGTAGCTTAGAAGTAGCAGGGCGACAAAATTGATAGCATCAAGCGTCGATGATGGAAGGAAGGATACGACTTGATCCGGAAGAAGTAGAGGCAATGAGCTCGAGGTCTTCCATGTAGCCGAAGCACAGGAGCGCGACAAAGCTGAAGGACAACGCGGGCAGGCTGGTGGCTACGTGGCCGACAAGGCCATGGCGATGGGCCCACTTTGGTGAGCTTGCAAGGGTGGATCTAGAGGGAGAGGGGGAAGGAGTGGATGAGCTAGGGCTTTTCAGGCGTCGAGGGAGGTCTTGTAGTCTGTCGGCGATCGAAGGATGACCGCCACGTGGCAGATTCGCAAAGTGGACGCACGCCCGACGTCCAGCGCGTCAGGGATGAACAGGGAGGAAGACGGCGACGCTATGGGCTGGGCTTGAAACTGTGCACGAGAGGCCTAGATGCATAGTGCCAGATTTATTATTTTCCTTAATCTTTTCTATTTCTTTTTATCTTTTCTGTTTTGCAATTTTTATATCTAGCACATGGTTTTTTTCCCAACATGGCATTTGGTACAAACATACTAGGCTATGTTTTGAGCTATCCCAACAAGTTCCAATTTAATGTGAAGTGTCTAAATATTTATTTAAATTTAAATGGTTAATTTAAATATTGTTGTCTCGGTTTTAAATAGGTTCGGGGCATTTAAGTATTTCAAATGTCGTTGGTTTATCCATGAGAAATAATGAGTGAATATTTGCAAAATTACCAACAATTTTGATTTACTTTTTGTAGAGATAATAATTTAACTGGTTATATGAATTTGAATTTGAGTACGGTTTTAATTATGGGGCAATTAAGCTTAGAACTATAAGATGACATTGCATCATTAGTCTGAGATTACTATGGCTTAATTAGTGGGGTGTTACATGGTGCATCATGATGGTTCAAGTTCATCCCAAGACGACGGATTATCTATTCGTGGCAAGACAAAGGAGAAAAACTTGCATAACGGAAACATAGTCAAAAGTAAAAATGACTATAGGGGTTGGGCGCATTCGAGAGGCAAGAAACACTCTTGCAAATACTGCGAGAGAGACGGGCATGTCATCTCTGAATGTTTCAAGTTGGAGAACAAAGAAAAAAGGAATGTCACATATACACCAAAAGGTAACAAAGGAGGTGAAAATTTTGCTAACGCTGCTTGTGATGATAGTTTTGATGATGCACTTGTTATTGTTGAATGTGTTGAGACCATTGATGAGTGAGTACTCGATACTGCATGTACTTTTCATATGTGTCCGCACATATATCGGTTTGCTACTTTTGATTCTACTAATATTGTTGGTTCCGTTTGGCTTTTGATAATCCACCATGCAGGATGAAGGCATAGGTTCCATTGAATCAAGATGTTTGATCACACAAACAGAACTTTGATGGTTGTTCGGTATATTCCAAACATGATGAGAAATCACATCTCTGTGAGTGCCCTTGATGCAAAGGGGTACAAGTATTCAAGTGGAGGTAGCATTTTAAAAGTCACCAAATGTTCTCTTATCACGATGAAAGGTGCTTTAAGTTCGACCAATGGTATTTATTACCTTCAAGGTTCTACCGTGTCACGTAATGCTACTCCAGATATTTCAAAGAATTCTGATTGTGATGCTGCTAACCTTTCGCATATGATTATTGGACATATGAGTGGGCTTGGTTTGACAGAGTTAAATAAAAGAGGTCTTCTTGATGGATACGAAACTGGTAAATTTAAATTTTGTGAGCGTTGTATCTTTGGCAAGCACATGGGGGTGAAGTTCAATACTTCTGTTCATACAACTAAAGGTATTCTTGATTATATGTGTTCTCATTTATGGGGATTGTCTCGCAGAAATTCATTAGGTGGTGCTAGTTACATGTTGACTATTAATGATGATTAGTCGAGAAAAGTGTGGTCTTATTTATTGAAGCATAAATATCAAGCATTCTCGGCATTTTAGGAGTGGAAGATTATGATTGAGAGGAAAACTGGAAAGAAGGTAAAAATACTTCCCACTAATAATGGTATGGAATTAGGTTCTAAGAATTTGAGAATGATTACAAGTCTGAAGGCATTGTCAAACATTACACTGTTCCTTATACTCATCAACAAAACAATGCTGTTGAGCGTATGAGTAGGACCATTATTTCCATGGCCCGTTGCATGTTGTTCAATGAAGATTTGCATAATCATTTTTGGGCCGAGGCCTCTTCCAGTGCTTGTTGAATCATTAATCAGTCACCATCTATTGCTGTGAAAGGTCTGACTATGATAGCTATATTTATTTGAAAATTGCCAATTCTACATCTATTTATTTTCTCCTTTAAGTTGATGATATGTTAGTTGATGAAAATAGTATGACAAAGATTAATGAACTAAAGGAGCAACTGAGTAATGAATTTGGGATGAAGCATTTGGGTGTAGCAAAGAAAATACATGGCATGGAAATATTCATAGATAGACTGTCTGGAAAAGTGTATCTAGGTCAGAAGGTTTATATTGATAATGTTTTTCATCGTTTTAATATGCATAATGCCAAGCCAGGGAGTACTTTGTTAGCTGCCCACCTTAAATTATCATCAGTCTAATGTCCTAAGTCAAATGCTGATATTGAGTACACGTGTAGATTTCCCTATTCAAGTGAAGTTGGTTCACTTATGTATGCCATGGTTTGTTGTCGTCCGAATTTATCTTATGCATTAAGTGTTGTTAGTAGATACATGGCTAATCCTGGAAAAGAGCAACGGAAAGAAGTTCAGTGGATTTTCAGGCACTTGCGAGGTACTTATAATGCTTATTTATAGTTTGAGAAAACTAGTGATGGACTTGTTGGTTTTGTTGATTCTGATTTTGCTTGCGATTTCAATAAGAGAATATCACTCATGGGCCCTATTGGAAAAGGTAGTGCCTAGGAGGCTCTTAGGTGCTAGGCGATGTCCAAATACCTTGCCTAGCACATGAATGGAAGTCTAGGCATGTCAGTCAAGACATTCCCTAGCGAAGCAAGAAATCATGCCATATTGCACTCGTATGCTAGACGAGCCATATTCCAATGGCAACAGTTGGTAGTTAACTTATTTATATGCCCTAAATTAACATCGACACGTATATACTAACCAAAAACACGCCTTGACTGTAAAAACTATTACCTCCTACGTTGCGCCTATGGCACTTAAGCATTGCCTAGGAACTAGTCAAAAACCAACCACCTCGCTTACGCCTATCGCTCTTTCCAACCTTGCGTAGAGGTTATGTTGGCACCATTGGCGAGGGTGATGTGAGTTGGAAAGGAACTTTGCAGTCTATTGTGGCTTGTTCCACTACTGATGCCGACTATATGGCTATTTTTGAGGCATGCAAAGAAGCTATCTGGTTCAGAGGTTTATACACTAAGCTTTATGGAGATTCATATTGCCCTACTGTATTTTGTGATAGTCAAAGTGCTATATGTCTTACAAAGAATCCAATGTTTCTTGAGATAACAAAGCACATTAACGTCAGATATCACTATGTTTGAGATGTTATTGCTGAAGGTGATTTGAACGTATGCAAGATAAGTACGCATGATAATCCTGCTGATATGATGACAAACCCAGTATCTACCACAAAGCATTGTTTTGGCTTAGTTGATATTTCTCGCTAATCCTATGGACTTTGACACACAAGGTGTTTATGTTGATTTGGATGTAATTATTTACTTTATTCGACTACTTGAGGGAATTATGCTTAAGGTAGAGATTGTTAAATTTTGATCCAAATTTAAGTTTGTTGGGTTAGGCATAATACTAATGGTGTGTGACATTGCGTTGACATAGACACATGTGATTATAACTCATTTACTTGTCCTAGAAGGACTCTATGTATTGCCCCTCATATACACCCCATGTAGTCGCATCTCGAAATAGGCTTTCACCCCACTTTATATATAAAATCAATCACACACTAGATTATATGACTGAATGATACAAAGTGATAGGGAACCCTCATAAAATGCGAATCCTCGAATAACTTGATCACACAAGACGTACACGACTACGCTACCAAATAGAGAACATGAAGAACGGAGTACAATGCCACCCTACACCATACACCACCAATGCTCCACAACAACTTCCCCATGAGTGAGCATGACGCGTAGCGTCGCCGCTGTCGACTCCCTGGGGATAAATGTTTTCACCCGAGCCATACACATAGAGGAGCCTCACAACGACGTCTTCATGAAAAGAATGACGCCCACAAGCGGCGTCATCATTGGCGACAATATGTAGAGCTTTCACTCGGTAACCCACTGTGCCACCACAAGGTCTCGATGGCCTGGCTTGTCGCGCCGCCGCTGCCAGAGACAGAGTACGCCCAAGTCACCCGTCACCATAGCTTTGGCTCCCCACAAGGGCAAGAGACATAGCCACCATCATCGCCATGATGCCTGCCGGAGAGCCAACCATGCATACTGCCTTTCAAGGTCACCGCCTTGGCATCCAAACGTTGATACATCGCAAACCTCCCACTACATCGAGCACCAACTGCGACAGGAAAAGCCTAGCATCGGCCCGGCCAGGTCAGTGCCGTCATCATAGGGGATCCCACGCCTTTTGTCCCCATGCATGTAGTTGCACCTAAAGACGGTATGTTGTCTCGTGCTTGTAATACTCTAGTTAGAAATATGCCCCATAGGCAATGATATGGTATTATTATATTTCCATATTCATCATTAAGAGTTTATATTCTATGCTATAACTAATGTGATCCTAGAATATGAGATTTAGTGAAAAACTCATATGCACGTGTGGAATGATAAGCATTAAAATAAGATTCCTAGTCTCGCCTCTAAGACTAGCTCAAGTGTTGTTGGTGATCATGTTTTCCGGAACTCAAGATATTGTTAAGTGTAACTATGATCCTATAACAACATTGAGAGTGTGATGCTAGAAGAACGATCATATTGAATCAACCCAAACTTGTTTGTTATACTTGGAGATAATATCGTTTGAAATCAATTGTTATAACACGGAGTGTTAACGTGTGTTCCTTGGACCATGGGAGTATTGTAGTCACTTCTTACAGTCGATGACATTTTGGGTTGCTCAAATGTCATCTGTAACTAGGTGATCATGACAAAAACTTACAAGTTCATGAGAAAGTTTGACAACAGACTAGATAGCTCAAGAGTGGTATTTGCTCCTCCAATGATGGAGATATTCGTAAGGCCCTCACAGTGTGACGACATCCGCCATCGTCTCGTCATATGATACGTCTCCAACATATCGATAATTTATGAAGTATTCATGCCATGTTTACAACAATTATATGGTTTTCATGCACTTTTATATGATTCAAATGGAACTAACCCGTACTGACACTGTGTTCAGCTGAATTACTGTTGTGTTGTTTTTGTGCAGAAAATAAAAGTTCTCGGAATCGACTAAAATTTTTTGGTGATTTTTTTGGGAACAAAAGATAACCCGAAGCTTCATGGAAGGACCAGAAGACCCACGAGGTGGCCACAAGCCATGGGGGCACGCCCTAGGGGGTAGGGAGTGCCACCATGGCTTCTAGACCCCTCGAGCACCCCCCTAGCATGAGACCAATACCAAGAATTCCGATAAATCCCCAAACCCCTAGAAATAAGCTAAGAACCTCTGCTCCGCCATTGCAAACCTCTTTATCAAAGAAATCTCATCTGAAGCCCTTTTCCGATGCCCTGTCGGAGGGACAAATCATCACCGGAGGCCATCTTCATCATCCTGACGGTCTCCATGAGCAGGAGGGAGTAGTTCAACGTCGGGGCTAGGGGTATGTACTAGTAGGTATGTGTTTACACTACTTTAGGATGGTCCAAAGACGGCAAATCAATTAGAGACCCTTCGATGAACCTACGTGTGGTGCATGAATCACAAACGGTATAGTTCAAACTCTGTCGCCAATAACGAGAACTGTGTGCGATGGCGGAACCAGCATATATGATTCAGAAAAGACTTACCTCTATGATTTCTGCCATACAATTCTTCCATATGGAGTATTTGCGATTAGCTAAAATAACGCAAATGGTTGTAGAGATCCAGATATGTGTGATAGAGGGCACACACTTCACTACCATAAACTGTGTGAGATGATACATCAGAACACAAACGATTCGGCATAATAGGATGTGTGATATATACAACAAACATGTGAGTAATTAGAATCATGTCCGAACACAAGAAATAACACACAAGATTGGTGCTAATAACCTATGTGTGTTGTGGGAAAACACTTGCTGGTATACAATTGTCAGCAATTGATGAAATCATTACTGTCAGGTTTTGTAGTTTAGTCCGTGTGTGCTGTGATTTGCTCTGTCTGCACAACATCTTTGTTGTGCCTATAGAACAATAGACATATGTACTTATAAGAAAATAATTGCATAACCAAAAACGAACAGAATGCAATTTCAAATATTATCAATAATACCAACAATATTACTAGGTTCAAATTCCAGCATTACAAGGCCTAAATTCAAAGATTACAAGGTACAAACAGATATTAAAAATCAAATCCAATCTTCGGAATCCATGGGCTGAAATATTTTTGCGAAGGGATCACCCACTAAGAAGTCAGATATTGGCTCGATAGCATCGCTTCCGAATAACCTATCATATGAACTTCCAAAATGAAAATCAACTTGTGCAAAGCCTTTTCCATTCCGTCAGAGACACCTCTGCTGATCGGTAAACCATCCATTGTTGCTCACTAAATATAGTGCAAACCTCGTTACCTTGAGCACCCTTGCTTTCTGAACAAAGAAACTGGAAAATTGGATCTCTGGATTGGTGCCTCGATATTCGTTCAAAGTAATTTCAGTGACATGGAATTCAAGGCATTGATGGGATTGTTATATTGCGCCACTTTTTCCACTCCATGTCCTACTTGTATCTGCAAACAAAGATAACATATTAGTGCTAGATGTAGTTTTGAACACTACGGCTTCTTTGATTTGTAGGAGTTATAAAATACACTAATATAGTGACATGCCATCCTCGATCATTCATGATTAACATCTCAAAAATATGTATAGTACATCTATCATTATAATCATGGGTAAAATTACCAACAAATTAAACTTTGTTGTGGTTAACAATTAACAGGAAAGGAACATGACCTTGATGTATAGCATCTCCGTGCACGAAAAGCATCTAGGAACTTAACAGCTTCATCCAGATCAGGGCTGATAGATTGTAGTGCCAAGATCTTCAATGTGCGTAGAGACAATGCGAGGCCTGTGGGAATCATTTTCTGGATGACAGCCGAACATATATCAACAATAACTATATAAAATGTGATGTACAATAATAAGAATGAGAAGAATATTGTTGTACCTGAATGGGTATGGATCCAGCTATAACAAGTTTAGATAATTCAAGACACGAATAGCCCAACACTATCAATTTTGGTGCGTCAATGACCATGATTCTTGTTTGACCTTTATCAAGTACAAACAATCTCTCAAGGAAAGGCGCATTCTCACAATGTGTTGCGGCACTAGCGATGCACATAAATCTTACAGAGAATTGTCGTAGCGATGTCGAGGCTACTGAACCCAAACAACACCTAAAGACAAAGGTACTCGAGCGTTGTACAGCCGCCGAGCAGGCGCTCCAAATCCTCCTTCGAGATGCTGACGACATTGAGCTCGAGGTGCTTCAGTTTAGGGAGATGAAGAGCATGCGCGACATTAATCCGGGGAAAAAAGCACTCCCTGAACATAGAGCATTGCAACGAGGGCGCGAGGCGAAGCGCGGACGGAGGCAGTAAGCATCCATATATAGCTACGAAACTGAGCTCCTCGAGTTGATCTAGGGCAGGGGATAAGAACCACTTGTGAAACTTGGGTTCGGCCTTGCGGTTGGAACGGAACTTGTTGATGGCAAGGCATCCCACTACCGCAATGTGTGTGGCAAGGATGTGGGACAGTGTGTCCAAGCGTTTGTGACCCCCACTGCACAGCTCGTCATCGTCGAGGAGGTTAATGGGGTGGAGTGCGACAAAGGGTGCCATAGGGTCAAGAAGATGGTGGTCTGCACAACAGATTTGATGTGGGGAGGGACATGATGGTCACCAACATCTTGTCGGGGATGCCGCTGATGAAGTCCACGCTCGCAGGAGGCTCTTGTGGTTCAACCACGATCTGGCCTTGCTTTTTGGCCGCCTCGTCCCCCGTCGGAAAAGGAAGCGATCCTCGGCGACGGCCATTACAGATAAGAACAGATGAGAACATGGAGCATTATGAATGGATCAAGCTGCACCTAAAGAGTGTCATCTTTTGGCTGTGAAACGTATTGTGAGATACTTGATACAAACACCAAACTTTAGCATTTTTTATCCCAAGGGATCTTCTTTTAATCTTGTTGGGTATTCTGATTCGGACTATGCCGGTGACAAGGTTGATAGAAAATCCACCTCGGGTACTTGTCAATTTTTAGGTAGATCTCTTGTGTCTTGGTCCTCCAAGAAACAAAACTCGGTATCTCTATGTACTACAGAAGCTGAGTATATTGCTGTTGGATCTTGTTTTCCGCAATTACTATGGCTGACACAAACGCTTAAGGATTATGATATTCATGTTAAAAATGTTCCATTACTTTGCGACAATGAAAGTGCTATTAAAATTGGACATAATCCTATGCAACATTCTTGAACCAAGCATATTCAAGTTTGACATCATTTCATTCGTGATCATGTTGCCAAATGAGATATCAATCTTAAGCATGTTCGTACTAACAAACAATTGGCCGATATCTTCACCAAGCCACTTGATGACAAACCATTTTGTCATTTGAGGAGTAAGTTGAACATCATTGTTGCTTCAAACTTGAGCTAGACTCACTTGGTTGCAAGCAAGGGCATGAGCTCTACTATTATCTCCATGTTCTCATAACTCGTTATCATATGCCATGGAATTCTATGCTCCCTTGTATTGCATCTAACCATGTGTACGTACTTGGAAGAACTTCATTCAACGAGATTGCCATCAACTCCAATCATAAGCAGTCTTGTCATTACCAAGTATTCACAACCTCTCTTGATGATGGAAGGAAGAAGACAACAAAAACATATCCTTGACATATACTTGATCTTAGTTGCAAAATCTATAAGTAGTATCATGTCAATTGGATATATCCATTGGTCTTCCTTGCATGACTAACCTTTATAGGTGACTAGTGTACTAGAACGAGAAGGATAGCTCCAAATTCAATATGATCTTCATCAACCTCGAGTATTCTCAACAAGTTCACCTACGAGCAACATCATCAACATCACTTAAAGGTATGTACTCATATCCTTGAAAAGGCTTTACTCCAAGACATGGGCTAAAGCAACTCAAGTGATATGAAGACATCAAAATGCTTAATCAAAAAATGGTAACCCCATTTCGAGCTTAAACGATGAGTATGACCTATGATCAAGCAATCTTGCTTGGCTCCTAAGTCAATATACTCAAATATAGGTGACCTAGTCACCGCCCATCATTTAGTTAAGAATCTTGCGTGGTTTTCTCTCTATTTGCATGACTTCTCATAACCACTCAAATCTTATCTACTTGATGTCCTTTGTAAATCTTTCATATTTTTCCTTTTGAAACAATTTTGTTTGTCTCTTTGAAACAGAAACTTGCTTTATCTTTCAGCGTCACCGATATAGATAACTCGGTCCTACCGAATTTGCAGATGAGCTGCACTACACAATCTCAGTACCATCGATTTATTTATCTCGGAGACACCGATTTTCTTTTCTTTCAAAATCTGAGTTTCTTCGATATTGTTTTTTTGCTTCTGTTCTTGCGATATCCTTGTTCCTTTAATGACCCCTACTTAAAAAAAATATTTTTAGGGGGAGAAGAACAAACAACACTCCGGGGGAGAAATTATTTATTCAAGGATCCCTAGCTCCAAGGAGAAGAAAACTCAAATTTGCCAAAGGGGGAGAAGTTACATTCAATGATTCCCTTAGTATTTTAATGGACCCTACATTCAATGACCCTTGATCTCCAGGATCCCTTATCAATGATCCATGTCACTACTCCCATGTTTAACCTTTTTGGTACTTTATGCCAAAGGGGGAGAATATCAAAGCTTCATGCTAAAGGGAGAGTTACATGCGTATGCAAAGGGGGAGATATGATTTAGGGGGAGAGGAAAATATCAAAACTTCACACTTATATAATCAAGGAGAGGAACAACAATGTAGGGAGAGAAAACTGCTTTAGGTGAAAAGTCTCAAGTGAACAAAGGATTCCTTTGCTCACCCTATCCGATCCCAATATCAACATGCTGAGATTCAGGGGGAGAGGATGTACTACCATTTCATATGAAAGGGGAGAAAAAATATAATAGATTAATGCTAAAGGTGGAGACATATCAATTTTAATGACTATCATATTTTATATGTTCTCCACATCTTGGCATCCTTTGAGTTCTATTGCTTTTGTTTAGTAGAATACTCTTGTCTTTCCTAACATTGTTTTCTCAAGTGTGTCTCTACTACTATAATGCTCAAGAACTCAAGGTAAGTGTATGCATCATATCTTTGATCAACATGATCTCTTGCTTCTTGCACATATTCTTTGCAAGAGTGAAGTCTTGATCAAGGATATACATTTCATTCACATCTATTGATGCATATAGCCAAGATACACATGATTCTTCCATCCCTTTCATTCATATGTGTGTCCATGCATTCCAAAGCAACTATCCTTTAAAGGACTACACACATTTAGGGGGAGAAAATCTAAGTCATGTGTTTCTCAAAGTCTTCATTGCATCCATGCATATCTTTAATTGAAGCTTTGATTGTATGTTGTCATCAATTACCAAAAAGGGGGAGATTGAAAGCACAACATGGTCCCTTGGTGGTTTTGATAATTCATGACAACATACATTGTCTCTTGGACTAACACTTCTATCTAGTGTATTTCAGATAATATTCCATGGAGAGTTGAGTTGGCAAAAGGATTGGGGAGACTGTGGAATTACCCCAAGATTCAAGGAAATAGGCTGGCAAAGCTTCAATCAAGAGGACTCCACATTTTACATTTGTGAGAAATCACTTTGAGTCCATAGGAAAGCCAATACTATTAAAAGGGGGTAAAGTTTTGATGGTGAACAATATGCTCAAACGTGCACAAGTGACAGTCACTAAAACATCCACAAAATCTCCCACCAAAGTCTGTCCCAAGTCAAATATGCAAAATCGGTGCAACCAACATTCCTATCCCGGTGCCACCGATTCTAAACCCTAGACAGACTCAGCTAAACCCTAACACTTCGGTGCAGCCGACACTGCACTCGTGCCACCGAGTTGGGTTGCCAAGATTCTGTTATGCAAGTTCTCATTTTCGGTCCAACCGAAAATGGTGAATTGTTGTCACCGAGATTGGTAAATCTGACCATTGGTCACCTTGTTGGTGCAACCGAGATTTGTATATCGGTCCCTCCGAGATTCAAAAGTTGCCACTTTTGGTCACTTCGGTACCACCGAGATTTACAGATCGGTGTCACCGAGTCTGACTTATTGTGTGTAATGGTTGGATTTTTGGGGATGCCTATATATACCCCTTCACCACCACCCACTCGAAAGTGAAGCACTCAGAACTATTCCATACTTATCCTACTCAGTTTTTTGAGAGAGCACCACCTACCCTTGTGTTGAGGTCAAGATCTTCCACTCCAACCATATGGATCTTGATTTCTAGCCTCCTCAAGTTGCTTTCCACCAATCCCATCTCTTCTACCAAGCCAAATCTGTGAGAGAGTGATTGTGTGTTGAGGAGTCTATCATCTTGAAGCACAAGAGCAAGGAGTTTATCGTCATTACCGAGCCTATTACCTTTTGGAGGGTGGTGCCTCCTAGATTGGTTAGGTGTTGCTTGTGAACCTCCTACTTCGTGTTGTGGAGTGAACCAAGAAGTTTGTAAGGGCAAGGAGACCGCCTACTTCTTGAAGATCTACCCATAGTGAGGCTAGTCCTTAATGGATGGAAGCCGCATGGAATAGTCAAGGTTGCTTCTTCGTGGAACCCTCCGTGGGTAGAGCCCTCCATGGACTCTCGCGACCATTACCATCCGTGGGTTGAAGACTCCATGAACATGGACGCACGATAGCACCACCTATCGGAACCACGGGAAAAATCCTTGTGTCTCCTATTGTGTTTGATCTTCCTACCCCATCTCTTTACTTACATGTGCAATGTCTTTACTTTCCGCTGCCAGACTTGTAGACATGCATGTGTAGGGCTGTCAGACTTGCTAGACTTTCTAAAATAGTTAAAATCTGCCAACCAATTAACTTGGGAAAATGTTAGGTTTTAAATTTCTGCTAGTAGTCTATTCACCCCCCTCTAGACACCCCTCTCTCGATCCTACAGTTTCCATGGCATAGTTTTAAACCATCAAGTTGCATGTGTGGGTGATAGGGGGTGCATCCAACAAAACATGGAAAAATCGTCGGTGATGGTGACAGATGAACGCAAACATTTGGAAAAAATAATTGTGTGTGATATAGGAATAGATTGCACACACCATATTTTGGGTGTACATGTGGGATTTGGGATCAATGACACACGTGTATCACGAGTCAAACACATCTAATTGCTCATGGGAAACAACCGTGTTTGACATTTTTCCGTTTGTGAAACATCACCTTATCCACACGGGCCATGGTAGAAACTATGTGTGATATCTTCATCATCACACACGAGTTGTCACTACCAATCGTCTGCCATGCATGATATCATCGAACATGCTTCCCGAAAACTATACGCATGTGATAGTGTTTGCATCGGGCATGGTTCCCTGTTGGCTCACGTGTGAGATAAGGTGCTTTCACAAATGATTGAGCAGATCCTACACACACGTAGATGTGGTACAAATCATCTGCGATTTCTTATGTATCATCAACGTTTTCAGTTTATATCTCATGTGCTTTTCCAGTTGATCACACACGGTTGTGCTATGAGTTGCGTGTGCTTTTCCAATAGATGACAGGTGGTTGCGCTATGAGTTGCATTTGCTTTTCTAGTAGATCACATGCGGTTGCGCTATGAGTTGTGTGTGCTTTCCGTTCTGTATCGCACACACTTAGTTGCTTGAGCCGTGTGCGCTGAAATGACCAAGTTATGGTAAAATATCCCATTTGAATCACCCTGTGAACAGCAAATTCGCCATAGTATGCAATTGAACAAATAATGTCCACATGAAGAACATTCATCATAATTCGCCACAATATGCAATCAAACAAATAGTGTCCACAGGAAGAACATTCGTCAAAATTCACCACAATATGTAGTTGAATAAATGCTAGCTAAATTCTATATATGTATGGCCGACAAATGCAGTACATAATCATAGTGTATGAGATACGAAGAAATGATCACATGGAAACAATGCATCCATGCGCATATGTTTAGCTGATAACACTATATGATTTCATACTTATTATACGAGGAAATGAATGCTGAAGTTTTCAAATTCTTTGGTGTGCTTGATATAGCGTCTCACGAAGAAGGTGTCGATAAATTTCCTAACAGACAACAATTCTTCTGCGGCGAGCGGTTCAGAGGTCATCGGTCCGAAGATCACCTGCAGGATTTTTAGATCAGAATGTGACATGCATGTGGAGTAGAAGATAGTAATTAAGATACAGACTTACTGGTTCTATTTGGTCAGCATTGGCACCTCATACAACATGTCTACATAGGTCCATCATGTGTGCGCAAACATAGTATCCACATAGGTTGGTACCTTGTTATTGTTGAGGGCATTGAATTTTTTGTACAATATTAGTCATGCATTTGCCCTGTTAGGAACAATCTAAAGGTGTAAGGTGTTTATTTTTTCTTTGGAGAGAAATAGAAATAGGTTAACTTAGAAACTTGAACAGCGGACTAGCATTTTATGAAAATAATGGATTTCGGTGCCTTACCGGAGAAACAATCTCATGCTGCAGAGATAGTTGGCGGTCGAACCGACACCCTCCTAAAGTTATGTACCTTGACAATACACCGCAAATGAAGATGAATTTTCACATAATCAGTTCTTGAACCAGATATGAACATGACATATTAACATCATAGAATTTAATACCTATCCATGAAATCCTGAAGATGATTCAGACATTCATGCTTATTTGACTCCTAAGAAAATCCAAGTAGTAAACCGTGTTGCGTTTTGGAACAATGACCACCAAGATCCAGTGATTGCTATTGTATAAGAAAACCTTGAACTTACGAACTATGTGGAAAACTAAAATACGATTAATGTATGCGTGCTTGTATATTTAACTTACCATTCATGATATGTCCACATGAAGAATTCTCCTACCTATAATTAGAACAAGATATTGGCGACATGATCAATGGAAGCCTTGCATGTGATATTATTTTTTTACAAGATGTCGTTTGCTAAATCAGGATCTATGAAATACGTATGCACCCTCATTGATCATTGCGCTGTCAATCCCATGAGAGGAATACAATATAGTTATCTTTTTTTCATTTACATCCTTGTATGGAGAAGTTGTTTAAAGTTTGTGAAGTACTTACAACATCAAGCATTTGACAAGAGTGGCAGAAAACACATCAAAGTTGAACAAGAGATGGAAGTCCTCAAATTCCACATTGATGGTACCCAAGAGGTGATTAAAATGCCTATTGTCGTAGTGCACTTGCAGAATGTTAGTATCTTGTCCTTCTGCCACTTTGTGAATGCAATATTTATGTAACTTGTGACGAGTGGAACTGCACTCCTCAAAGTATTCGCCAACAAGAAATGGGCGGCCATGCTTGTACTTGCATGCTTCACATGGGTCTTCATCGGCCATGCCATGATTCTGCTCGAATAGTCTTTCTAATAGGATGTTGTGGTTCTCATCCCTCCTATGTTTCTATCATGTGTAATAACAAATTGCCAATTTCACCAGGAAGCTAACAGTCTTTGTAGTACAGGATGCACCTCGGTAGTGTTTGAATGAGATCAAATTAATAGTGATAGGTATGTACATTTTGCTGTCAAACATGCCAATCTGTTAAAAACTGCTGCTCTTGCACCATGATATTTTCACTAAGTCTGGGAATTAGTTTATTTCAGATTGCCATGTTGTGTTGATGCTAGACATTTTTTCGTGCATAATTAGACCTTGCTCATGTTCAATGAAATGGAGTGCATCATGTCTACTACCATTCTGTAAATTTTCATGCCATGATAAGCCATGTAGCATATAGTTTTCTTGCTGCCAATATGCCTTTAGGTTAAAACTATTTGTAAAAAACCGTTATTTTCACTAAGTCCCTAAATGCTATGTTTTATAGTCATGTTGTGAGTTTCCTACCATGTGATTTGGACAAATTTTATAACATATTAGTACTGATATAATTAAAATAGCACTCACAATCGTAGAACTGTGACAGTGTCTTAATCCCAACCAGAATCAAATAGCACATGGGAAGTGTTTGAATCACACCTAATATAACAAATGATTTCTAACAACGAGAGTTAGCTTAACCTTCTTTGCACGTCCTAGAAACTTCCTTCCATTGTACCCATATTCAAAATCTCGTAACTTCACAGATGGAAATTAACGTTGACGATGAACATGCAGGTCTTCAACTACGCCGCTCCATTGCTAGGAAGTGATTATCCTAGGGAGCTACAGGAGAAAGAAATGGCTCAAATTGGCCTGTTGTTTTAAAATCCCCAATTCAAAACCAAAACCCTAATCCTAGTTGAGACATGGGGAAGAGAGAGAAATACCTGGCTGGTGAGGGGTTTGTTGGAGAAGGAGATACCGCTTGAGGGGTCATTTGAGGAGACCATGCCATTCACAGGAGTCAGATACGAGAAGGAGAGATGTGGTGGGGGGAGGGGGTTGTATTAGGGGAAATTAACATCACCCTTGGGGGAGAAGATATTTCAGCGGTCAGCGAAATTTTTGCTAGGTGCAAGGAAACTTGGCGCGCAAAGATTCACCAAACACGGTTTTTCTGCTTTTAGCGTGAGTGATGATATAGAACATACAAAATTTCGCCTCTCCCCATGTATTCCCTGGTTATAGTGCACATCCACGTCATTGCATAATTTAACATCAACTGCTAACTTGGGTATACAAATTAGCGGACACATAGCTCACAGTTACTACACCGAGCAAGTTCACTAAACAATCCAGCTACTTGAACTAGACATGGACATAAAAAAGACCGACTCTCTAAACCAAGGCTATTAGTACTATGCATATTTTTAGCAAAGACGTTGATGAGCCACCACCCTATTCCTCGCCAATGTTCGATGAGATGTCGGTGACTCGTCCGAGCGACATTCCTTTGGTGCTGAATTTCGCGTCCCCCAGGCTAAATTCGACCATGGCGATGTCCTTATCCTCACCGTTGCCCTCATCATCAGTGTCTCCCTCATCATTGTAGTACTCACAGTAGTGGCACGCCAGATCTCATGTTGGTACTCCATCGTCGATTCCTCGACAGACAGGCGCTTCTCGACCTCCTGCCGAGCCACACACAACTCATCCCAGTGTTCGTCGCTCTCGAACGGCTTCCGCATCTCTAGCATTCGCTCGGAGATCTCGTGGGGATGGGGCTCCATGGCCTCTTCCACCGCATCGTCGGCATGCATCTCGGCATCCACAACAACTGCCTCTTCGGACGTGTGGTGCATGTTGGATTCCGAGGAAGCCTGGAGTATCTTGGAGTGGGCGTTCTTGATATTGGCTTAGATGGCCTCGAGTCGGGCAAGGGCGACCTCCGCGGCACGGTACGCTGCTCGAGCGCTCTTGGTATTTGCATCCACCGTTGCAACAGCTATAGCGGCCGTCTCCACTGCTATAGACGCCCTTTTGGCCGCCGCAGAGGCCCTTTCAGCGGATGCGGCCGCGCTTAAGGCGGATGTGGCCACACTCTCGGCCGAGGCGGTCATGTTCTTGGAAGAGGAGGGAGTGCTCGGGTGAGGGAGTCCTAGATTAGGGGGTCCTCGGATAGCCGACCTATTATTATGGGCCAGACTATGAGGGCTATTACCGAACACCGGAAGATTTGAAGGCCCAGTCTCTAGGATGGAAGCTTCAGGAAGCATGGCTTGTGCTACACGTTTGAGGTAGTAAATAGGCATGTTTATCTCTTTGGCATGTAACCAACCATGTGTAAATCCTAGGCATCCTCGACACCTATATAAGACGGAGGGTTTTAGGGTACAGATGGAGAACAACTCATCTAGGGTTAGATATTCGATCTCGAGGTAGATCAACCCTGTAACCCCTTACATCATCAATACAACCAAGCAGGACATAGGGTATTACCTCCATCGGAGGGACCAAACCTGGGTAAATCCTTGTCCCCTTCATGTCCTGTTACCATTGGTTCTAGTCTCACAGTTCGGGACCCCCTACCCGAGATCCGCTGGTTTTCACATTGACATTGGTGCTTTCATTGAGAGTTCCTCTATGAGCAAGATGGAATCGACGCCTCGCCTTGTCATCAACGAAGAGGTCCGCAACATGGATGTTTTTGTCCCTGGATAGATCTTTTCCTTTGAAAGCGTTGTGCTACATGCTGATTCCGCTGGCCATCTAGGCCGCATTGAGAACTTCACCCCTAATCAATACGTAAGATTTGGAAACTTAGAGTTCTCCGTCGACTCTCGGGGTGACTTGTCATTAATCGGGCTCGCAGCTTCGTCTGTAGCCCCCGAGGACTTTGACGCTTTAACCTCGAGCCCCTTATTCGGACATGCCGATGGGGTCGCCCATGGCGATAAGACGATCTCTTTTCCCGGTCCTGCCATTAAGCCATATGACTGAACATGTGTTCTTTCCAAACACTTCCCATGTCTGGACGTCGTGAAGGTTAACTCCACGAGTTCCGAACAGCTGGATCCGATCGGGCCCTCAGCGGCCAACGACGTCCTGGATCGATTCTCGCCGATGAAGATCACCGACGATCCAGCGCCGATCTATGTTCGGTTCGGTAACAGTGTGGTCTAGAACAAAAATTTTGACCGACCCACCACCCACTTGATAGCCACTATCGAGGATTTAACCGTGATGCTGTACTATGCCTCCGAGGAGGCAGAATACATGGATGAAGAGGATTGTGCTCCCACCCTGGTTAACACAGGGAGTTGGAGCGCCAATTCTACATACAATGTCTACATGGTAGATACTCGTGCCACCAATGGCGACAACACACCTTACAACGACAGTGACAAATGGGGCGATGCACCATCAAGGCTCCGGAAATCGCATCAGCGGTCCAAAAGCAAAAAGGGAAGAAAAGCTTTTATCAGCAACGGGGACGGTAATACCCTCGCTGATCAGGGCAATCCCAATATCCCCGAGCACCCGTTAGAGGGTCCGGAAGGGCCTGAGGACAAAAACAACCTCGATAACGTCAATGACTCCGAGGGTGAGGATTACCTCCCCACCCCCCGTCGAGGAGGAAGATATACCGGAAGCCGGTGACTTGTACTTCCCTGATAACCTCGAAGATCAGGAAGAAATCAGGCAACAACTCATAGCGACGGCTCGCAGCCTAAAGGCTAAAGAACGACAACTAAAAGCCGAACACCATGACCTCAATGATCGATGGAGGAAAGTCCTTGCACCCGAGGAAATATACAGCACCAGTCTGTCAGACCAGCCCAAAAGCTACCCTCGGAGAAGGCTGCTGCCGCAATTTGATGATGAACTCAGTAATACTCCGTCTCCAAACCGTACTCCATACGACAAGCCAGATCGCCCCCCTCGCGGTCGGGACAGGACGACTGACGACATCGCTTATATACCGGCAGTGCTCCGAAGATGGGGTAAGGAGCCATTAGAGCCCAACGACAGGTTTGACCTGCGAGATGACCTAGATCATAGAGCAGGCCGCACAAGATCCATCTATGGATCCAGAGAGTACTCGCCCGATAGACGGGGCGGCTACAAACAATGGTTCGACCAAAACAACAGAGTCCGGGAACGCAACCGACCCCATACAGACGCCGAATACAAGCGCGACATGGCACGGGTCAGAGGCGCCACTCACCCACTGTGCTTCACAGATAAGGTAATGTGGCATCAGTTCCTCAAAGGGTTTAAACCCGTGAATATAGAACAATATAATGGGACCAGTGACCCAACCGTATGGATCGAGGACTTCCTCCTCCATATCCACATGGTGCGAGGAGACGATCTCCATGCCATCAAATACCTCCCCCTCAAGCTCAAGGGGCCATCTCGACACTGGTTAAACAGCCTCCCCGAAAACTCCATTGGGTGCTAGGAAGTCTTGGAAGATGCGCTCCGCTCTAACTTCCAAGGAACCTATGTCCGCCCGCCAGACTCTTCTGATCTCAACAATGTCGTCCAGAAGCCCGACGAGTCTGCTCGGAAATTCTGGAACCGGTTCTTGACTAAGAAGAACCAAATCATCGACTCTCCGGATGCTGAGGCCATAGCCTCCTTCTGGCACAATATTCGGGACGAATGGCTGGCCCGCTAGCTAGGCCAAGAAAAGCCTCGGACCATGTCCGCCCTTACCTCCCTCATGACCCGCTTTTGCGCGGGCGAAGACAATTGGCTGGCAACATGCAGCCACAATTCCGAAGATCCCGCGGCACCTAAAGTCCGGGATGGTAACTGAAAACCAAAGTGCAATAAGAATAAGCGCCGACACAACAATAGCGATGCCGATGATACAGCTGTAAATGCCGAATTCCACAACTCTCGACTTGGGCAGTGGAAGAAGCCTCCTAAAGGCAATCATGACGGACCCACTCATCTTGGGAAGATCATGGAAAGGCCTTGCCAAATCCATGGGACTTCAGAAAATCTCGCCAACAAAACACACCGCAACTGCTGGGTGTTTAAACAGGTCGACAATATACCACCCGAGGACCAAGGAAAAAAGCTCTCGCAGCAAAGACGGGGATGAACCTTAGTGTCCAATTGGTGGCGGATAGAAGAAATTCCCTCCGAAGTCAAAACGGTGAAAATGATTTACACCACCCATGTAGCCAAGAAGGAGAGGAAGCGCGCCCTTCGGGAGGTCTACACTGTGGAACCCGTAGCCCCGAAGTACAACCCATGGTCGGCATACCTGATCACCTTTGATCAGCATGATCATCCGACCAGTATCCGCCATGGGGGTTCGGAGGCCCTCGTCCTAGACCCCATAATTGATGGGTATCACCTCACAAAAGTCCTAATGGACGGAGGAAGTAGCCTCAACCTGATTTACTCAGATATGGTGAAAAAGATGGGCATAGATCCATCAAGGATCAAACCCAGCAGCACTACCTTCAAAGGAGTGATCCCAGGCACTGAGGCCCGATGTACGGGCTCTGTAACTCTGGAAGTTGTGTTCGGCTCGCCCGATAACTTTCACAACAAAGATTGTATCTTCGACAATGTGCCCTTCCGCAGCGGCTATCAGGCGCCGCTTGGTCGGTCAGCGTTCGCTCGTTTCAATGTGGTTCCACACTACACATACCTCAAGCTCAAGATGTCGGCCCCTAAGGGGGTCATTACTGTCAATGGCAATACAGAGCGCTCCCTTAGAACTAAGGAGCATGCATTGGCCCTAGCGGCCGAATTTAGTTACAAAGAAGATTGGCAAGTTTCGACATCCGCCATAAAGGCACACAAGGCTGGGAAGCGAGTTCGGCTTCAGGCCGAAAACTCAAATCCTTCCTCCTTCCCTCTATAGGGACTCGCCCCCACTGCACAACCTCAGGACCATCAAAGTATGTGCCGAGGAGGCACAACTTCACACTTAAGATTCCATGGGTAGCGGTGGGGAAATAAAGATGGGTGTTCGGTTGGCCCGAATTGCTACCATCAACATGTCTTCGGAATAAATGCAGTCACTCCTAAAAGAGCCTGCCTAAGGTAGAGATCTCGCATACAACTCGGCGGCCTCTCAAGATTTTGTTAGCAAAGTCTGCCCGCCGAACACTAACACCCATCAAGGTGCATCTAAGAGCAGGAGTCAAGTAGCAAGGGGGCATATCGAGGACATCAAGTTACCAATCGAAGACCCTTGGTACAAAAACTCCTGTATATTTTATCTTTTCTTTTCTTTCACATACTTGTAAATAGTTGCTTCGGCAATCTGAGTTATAAGAGTTGTTGAGAAAATGCAAAATTGTGTGGCGCAAGTTCGCCTCATCTGTCCTTTTTTCGGTACATATTTTTTCTCTTTTCTCCCTCTTCTCGTGAACCTATTTGGTATGACGCGAGGTAACCGGCTAATAGCTCAGGGGCTCGAGTTCAAACACAAATCACATCATCTATCACATGTTCGGTGTCTTTGCATTCGCTTTATATGCATCGGTTCCGAATTGTGTCTTTGGTCTATAAGTTGGGTTGCCCGACTCCTCTGCTTGCCCCTTTATGTTCCGCTTGTTCGGCTAAAAGGACAAAGGGATCACCATGCGATTGTGCTTCTGGATAGTCTGGTCAAGCACCTCAGGGGAGAAAGCCGAAAACAGACTATCATAGTATGCGCGATCCGATTTGTGAACCCCAAGTTAGAAGTGTTATACTTCAATTGTCGTAAGCAGTTATTCCATGTTACACGAGGAACTTGCCTTTTGTGCAGACATTGTGATATCGGCTTCGGCCACGGTTCGTCCGAACGTCACAACACTTTGGTGGCTTATCGTACGCTTCCTGTAGTCCTTTGCGTGCCCCTATGGCTAAGTGAAAGAAATAAAGCACTATAGTCTGATTGCCTAGTCTGCCGCACTGTACCGCCTTCGGGTTCTGATAATACGGCTAAGGGACACAGTACATTGGCATAGACACCCCATGTGGTATCTAGGTGGGGGCTCAAGCCGACGACTCGCATATTTCAGTATTAAACAACCACATAGGGGTTATCAAGGATACAAAACATATAAGAGAAAATACTAATATCATTAAAAGTTAAGTCTTCGGACACGTTACAAGCTCATTCAAATAATTTATCACCCGAACACCGCGACGCTATCAACCGAGCACTCTCCATCACTGCATCGAAGTATAGCTTGGGGCTTCAATGCTCCTTTCCGGGTGGCGGTGGGTCGATGGCTACCTTCATCGGATTTAGCACCGGCCAGTGCACTTTGGCCATGGCAAAGGCCATCCGGACTCCTTTGATGCACGAGTAACGCTTGATGGTGTCGAGGCGGGGCGTAGCAGTGATCAATCTTTGCACCAGGCCAAACTGGCTGCCTGGTAGCGGCTCACCGGGCCATAAGCGGATGCAGAGATCCTTCATGGCCGGCTCCACCATCTGGTGCAGCTCCATCAGCTGTTTCAGCTGCTCCACCAGAAGAGGAGGGCGCACGGGGGCTCTAAACTATGCCTAGAACAGCCGAGCTTCATCTCCTTCTCCTTGCGAGGCGAACAACTGATTGGCGTCCGCTACGCACTTCTGGAGATCGAAGAATGCGCCTGAGGATCGCCAGACCCAGGTAAGCAATGTCAATCTGCTATCCCCGAATATGCACTTTAGTGAGTACGGCTTACCATCTGCTATTTCCTTGGGCTGGCGCACTTGCTCCCCGTAGAACCGTCTGTCCATCTGCTCCTTCTGGAGTTCGGTTTTCATGGTGGACAGTTCGGCCGAGATCGCCTTATTCTTCTACTCCAAGGACTCGCATCTTTCACTGGCATCCTTGAACTCTTGCTGGACCTCTGCCACGCGAGCTTCATGCTTTCCACTAGTGGTCCGCATGGCGGAAAGGGCGACGGCGGTTTCCTTAGCAACCGCCCTCTCGGTGGCCGTCTCGTCCTTCATGCGCTGGAGCTCAGCCTTTAGCCTCTCCACCTCCTTCGCCGAGGCTGCACGTGCATTATACAATATGAAGAAGCTGTGTTGTCAGTATTTGGACTATAGAGCTTAGACAAAGGCATTCGGACTCTGTTTTGACATACCTTGAGCCTCGTCGAGCCTTTAGTTAAGGGCCTCAGCTTCGTCTTTGGAGCGCTTCAGCTTCCGATTTAGCTCTTCCAGCTCAGCGCCATTTATGGCCACCGCCGATGACGAAGCCTACATTACACACACAATTATTACGTTACACGGGCTCTCGATTCCCAAATTATAGACAATCCGATCATATGTCGAGTTATTCTCACATTCTGGACACTTAAAGTGCATCTAGTTCGGTATTGGATTCAGACGTGACCCCTAGGTGAGCTTTTTTTCACCTCACCTAGGGCTTAGGGACTGCCATGTATACAATGCGAATAAATAAAATATTTGGAAAATAAACACATCAGGTGACTTACTTGGAAACCCGCAAGGAGACCTTTGAAGGCCTCCTTCAGTCCGTTGTCCATGGACTGGACACTCTGTAGTACAACACCCATAAGGGTGGGGTGATCCTTGAGGATGGAGGCGCTCGATAGATCCTCCTCCATGGCCGACCACCTAATTGTCGGTGGTGCCGGTGATGATCGGATTCCTCGATCACCCACTGGGGATTGGATCGAGGCCTCCGGGGGGCATAGTGTGCTCTGGAGATGTTTTCGGAGGGGACTAAGCGCCCACTCGTCCGGCCTCCTCGGTATCCGGGCAGGGTGTTGCCCCCTGGTCTTCAGTGGCCAAGGCGTTAGCCTCGGCCACGGTGCCATCTCCCTCGCCACTAGTGTCCGCCTCCATAGGAGTGGGCTGGGACGACACGTCCACATCATCCTTCGTGGCGCCTGGGGTGGTGAGATGTGAGGCATCCCCGCTCTCCGCTAGTTCGGTGGGCGGGTCTCCCCGTTTGATATCACCTCGGTGGGGATAACACGCGGGGGGCTGCAAGGCCAATAACCTACGTATTAGGTAACTCTAAATCTATTTGTAACGAACAGGAGGGTCTTCGGATCCTAACCTAGACGGGGGGGCTTGACCCGTAGGCTCCTTTGTCGAACCTCCTCGAGGTCTTCGGACGCGGTGCCCGAGTCCGAACTATTGTCGGACAGAACCACCCACATCTGTCGTGCCCTCTTGTGGGCAGGAGAAGCAACCTGCTCTGGGGCGTCCGAAGATGTCGCTCTCTTCTTGGCACGGGGGGAATCGCCTCTCCCCTCGCCCTCGACCTCGACCTCCTCCTCTTCTTCTTCCTCTCCCTCCTCCTAAACCTCCTCCTCCTCTTCTTCTTCCTCTTCCTCCTCCTCGGCCTCCTCCTAATTCGAGGAGGCGGGGGTATCCTCAGATGCGGCATCAGGCTGGTTCCTGATGCAGATGCCAAGCTAGCCTAGTTTCTTCTTATTCTCTTTCTTCGTGGGAGACTCATAAGGCTTCACCACGAGCATTTTGGCTAACAGCCCGGTCCTTTCGTCTTTGGGCTGAGGCGTCGGACTATTAATGTGGATGGCTTTCTTCAGCCATCTCTGCAAAGACCGATCGGGTAAGGGATTATGAATCTTCTATGTAATACAGCCGACCAAGCTAGGGTATATCATACCTCAGAATCGGGCTTGGCGGCATGCAGACCCTTGTCCTGTTCCTTAGATGGCTAGCTCTTCATTGATTTGAAGAGCGCCTTCCGCAACTTCTCCCGCATAGTGCGGAAGAGGTTCCAGACTGTGGGCTTGGCTTCAAGTTCTTGAGCCCACAAGGGGGTGTCTCGGCGCTGGCAGGGGAGGATGCGTCTTCGCAGCATCACCTTGAGCACATCGATCAACTTGGTGCCCTCCTCGACCATGGAGTGGATGCGCTTCTGCAGGTCGGTCACCTCCTTGCCTGGTCCCCAGACAAGGCCCTTTTCGAGCCAGGAAGCTAGTCTGGTGAGGGGACCAGATCTAAATGCAGCGGCGGGGTGCTTACCCTCTTCTTGTGGTTCGGTGACGTATAACCACTCCTTTTGCCACCACTTGATGGTGTCGATGAGGGTGCCCGACGGCCACCCTACGCGGGTGAGCTTGCCGATGACGGCCCCGCCGCAATCTGCATGCTTGCCGCCGACGCACTTGGGTTTGATGTTGACCACCTGCAGCCAGAGCCCGAGTGTGGCTCGATGTGCAGGAAGGCCTCGCAGACAAGGATGAACGCCGAGATGTGCATGATGGAGTTCGACGGGAGGTCGTGGAAGTCGAGGCCGTAGAAGAACATCAGCCCCCCAACGAAGGGGTGGAGAGGAAAGCTCAGCCCCCAGATGAAGTGAGGGATGAACACCACCCTTTCGCGTGGCTTGGGCGTGGGGATCACTTGTCCCTCCTCTGCGGCGCCATGAGGGATGTTGGCGGGGAGGTAGTCGGCCTTCTTGAGGTCGAGAATGTCCTGGTCGGTGACCGTGGAAGCCTCCCATTGGCCATTGGAGCCCGCCTTTGATGAGCTTGGAGGTGGGATCAAGGAGACCTAGATCTGTGCTTCGGAGGCACAAGGGAATGGGAGGTAGAGAAGTCGAATGGAGAGCATGAAAAGCCTTTGGATTTTTCCTTCTCTTTTTATGAGGCCTATCGATTTGGACTCCCCTTGCTGTGCCATGGATCCCTCCACTTCCCGAGACACGCAAGCTGTTGCGTGCACGTGATTAAGTATATCCCGTATAAAACGGGACACGATCAGTATATTGATAGATCGTGATGATTAAAACAACCTCGAACTGCGAATCGAGTCTATGCAACTAGCCTAGTGGTCATGGTGGGCCGTAGCCTTTCGTCAGAAAGGTCCTCAGAGGGCTGTTGTTTACCCCCTGACGTTTGCCCTTCAAAGCCAATCAATTTACAGTATTCGGACATGCCACTATGCGGGAAACTACGTGGCATCAGAGGCCGAACATGGTTCGGCACGAAGGAACTTACCTCGCAAGCCGAAGACTCTATTCACGAAGCAATTGGAGTTGAAGACCCTTGGTGTCAGAGGCAAGTTCGGGGGCTACTGAGGGAGTCCTGAATTAGGGGTCCTCGGATAGCCGACCTATTATTGTGGGCCAGACTATGAGGGGTACTTACCGAACACCGGAAGACTTGAAGGCCCAATCTCTAGGATGGAAGCTTCGGGAAGCGTGGCTTGCGCTCGACGTTTGAGGTAGTAAATAGGCATGTTTATCTCTTCGGCATGTAACCGACCATGTGTAAACCCTAGGCCTCCTCGGCACCTATATAATCCGGAGGGTTTTAGGGTATAGACGGAGAACAACTCATCTCGGGTTAGCTATTCGATCTCGAGGTAGATCAACTCTGTAACCCCTTACATCATCAATACAACCAAGCAGGACATGGGGTATTACCTCCATCGAAGGGCCCAAACTTGGGTAAATCTTTGTCCCCTTCGTGTCCTGTTACCATCAATTCTAGTCTCACAGTTCAGGACCCCCTACCCGAGATCCGCCGGTTTTGACACCGACATCGGGGCCGACGGGGTGGTCGTACGCACCCTTATGAAGCGTTCCCATGGTGCCATTCATTGCAAAAAAGGGTTTGTTGGGGAATGGGGACCGAGGGTGAACGAAACCCGAGTTAGACAAAGCTTTCCTTGTAAGCCATAAATAAATCCATGAATTTTAATTGCAAATGTTTCCTATATACGGAGTAGAACCGTATGTATGCAGTTCACTTTTTGTATTGAATTGTAAAACTATTTTGGGGTACACCGGTAACAGATATTGTTTTAATTGTAAGAAAAATATCCCTACCATGACAATGCATGAACGACATCCTAAAATTTGGAAATTTGGGGGTTCAATTGGCATCTTTATGTATTAAGTTAGTTTCTAGAAATTTAATGGCCATAATTCAAAACTGAAACACATGAACATGCAAGATGAAGCACAAACCGCTAGAAAAAATAATCATATTTATGTACTACTTTTGTCTGTATACATGCCACATGCAATACATTTGAAGGAATTCCAAACATCTTGAGAACGGTTTGGACACAGGCATTGAGAATCTAGGTTTTTAAATTCAAAAAATGAAAAAGAAACTACTCTAAAGTATATGAAAATCTACATGATTTCCCTACATGGGGCCAAGATGACATGGTTAAAGTAACAGCTTTTTCGAGATAAGCATTGATACATGTCTCTCACAAATCGGAGCATCACACGAAGGCTCGTCGTTCCAAGAGGGAACATGTATAACCTTGTTTGATGATGAACTGTTGGTCGGTGCCTCAACTGACCCAGTTTCTTTTTGAGCGTTACAATGCACGAATATGACCGTGATCCTAAAATTTGGAAAATATAGGGGTTCAATTGGCATTTTTATACATGAATTTAGTTTTTTTAAATCTAATGGCCATAATTCAAAATAGAAACACATGAACATGCAAGATGAAGCAAAAACTGCTGGAAAAATCATATTTATGTACTACTTGCTTTCGTATATATGCCACCTAAAATAAATTTGAAGGAGTTCCAAACATCTTGAATAACGGTTTGGACACAAGCAATGGGAATCTAGGTTTTTAAATTCAAAAGGAAAATGAAAAAATGCTCTAAAGTACATGAAAATCTGCATGATTTCCCGACATGGGGCCAAGCAGTTGTGGTTAAAGTAACGGCTTGTTCAAGATAAGCTTTGACACATGCCTCTCACAAACCGTAGCGTCACACGAAGGGTTGTGGTTTCGATAGGGAATGTGGTGGGGCCTTGTTTCTTGACGAACTGCTCGACGCTGCCTTATTCGGCCTAGCTTTTTTTCACCGTTACAATGCACGAATACATCTGGCATCCTAAATTCTGGACATTTTCAGGGGTTCAATTGGCATTTTTATACACTAAGTTATTTTGTAGAAATTTAATGGGCATAATTCAAAATTGAAACACATGGACATGCCAGATGAAGCAAAAACTGCTGGAAAAATCATATCCATGGATGTGCTAATTGCTTCCGTGTCTATGCCATGTGTAATAAATTTGAAGGAGTTCCAAACATCTTGAGTAACAGTTTGGACACAAGCATTCAGAATCTAAGATTTTAAATTAAACAAACTAAAAAATGCTCTGAAGTACATAAAAATCTGCTTGATTCCTCAACTGGTGCCAAGATGTCGTGGTCAAAGTAACGACTTGTTTTAGATAAGCTTTGACACACCCCTCTCACAAACCGGAGCATCATACGAAGGCCCATGTGTACAAGAGGGAATGTGGGGCCTTATGTGATGATGAACCGACAACTATTGCCTCATTCGGTCTAGTTTTATATCATCGTTACAATGCACAAATATGACCAACATCATAGAATTTGAAAAATTTCGGTGTTTTATTGGCATTTTTATACATTAACTTAGTTTCTAGAAATTTAATGGCCATAGTTCAAAATCAAAACACATGAACATGCAAGACGAAGAAAAACTGCTGGAAAATCATATATAAGTACTACTTGCTTCTGTATATGTGCCCCATGCAATAAATTTGGAGGATTTTCAAACATCTTGAATAATAGTTTGGACACAAGCAATGAGAATTTAGGTTTCTAAAATAAAAAATAAAAATGCTCTAAAGGTCATGAAAATCCGCATGATTTCCCTACATGGGGCCAATATGTCGTGGTTAGAGTACTACACTTGCTTCCGCAACACAAAAATCATATTAAATAATATAGGTTTTCAATTTTGAGATAATAGAAAACGATCTGAAATACATGGCACGAAGATGACATGGAATTTTTTATTCATATTTGAGTCACACAAACTTATTTATTTATTATATTTTGAAATATTACCATAGTATAGTAAGTTATTAGTAACAAAAATGGCACACATGCATTACATTTGGATAGAAACTGTAAATATTTGGCAAGACAACTGGGTCCCACATGATTGGCACTCTGTTTTGTGTTTCGAGTTTTGGAAACCAATTTTCACAGGCTATTAACCTCATGCGGTCATGCATTCGGAACCATTGGTGATGTTAAGTCACACACGACTGTTAGCCCATCAATCGTGTGCAATCAAGTCCATTGAATTCCGGTGAGTGGGGTGTCCGTTGCAGTCCCCCTGGTTTTTCGACTGGCATCGATCAAGATTCTAGCCGCCCATAAATGCTGCCCATCGAGACACCATCCCACATGTATTCTCTCATCTCTCTCCCCCACCCCTCGCCCAAAACTTTGCCATGGCGCAGCCGGTCTATGCACAAACAGAGGAGGAGGCGCCACCCCGCAAGGACACAATGCAGTATATCGACGAGGAGGACCCCTTCGCGCCCCCATGTGAGGTCACGCCAGACCCCCCAACCGAAGATTGGTTTTGGGGGCAGTACAATCTGGCTTTGCGGAAGGCGATGCCACTGGCTGAGAGAGCCAGGCAAGTGGCGTTCAAGAAGGAGTGGGCTTAGGAGCCCGCTAGGGACCTTGCAGCCTGGAATGCCCTTAGTGCCGCATCAGAAAAGGAGGAGTTGGGGCTTTGGCACCGGGTGCATTGACGAGCAGAGGAGGTGTATGAAGACGACCGGTACCATGCAATGAAAGCAAGAGGCGCCAAGTGCCTCACCATTGCGTGGACGTGGGACGATAATCTCGAGCGTGCCATCACCAAAGATCTCCGATGGGCGCCTAGTGCAATGCCATGCATCATCACACACGTCCGCCAGCAAGAGGACAATCAACACATCGAGCACTGCAAGGCGAAGGAGGCGGCGAACTCCATCCGCATTGGGAAGCCGCCATGCACTAGGGAGCTGTTGGCGAGAAGATGTCGCTTTACTACTCCCCGCTCAAGGAGGGGTTATTATTATTTTATTTTTTATTGATTGTACATATTAGTTCAGTACTATCATCACGTATATGTGATGATATATGTATGATGTCTGCAATGAGCTATTGAACAATTAATATATATTGCTAGTTTCACATTTCAATCTGTTTTCATAATCATTTTTTGTCTCTAACTATTACACATATTGAAACATAACAATAACACATAAATCATTTACACATCTAAACATATCAATATTATGATTGTTGTGCAGACATTGGGAGCAACATCAAAACAAATCAACAAAAAACGCGTCCATGACTACCACCCTAACCTATGGAAGCTCTTGGCTTTGCCTAAACTCGGTCACGCATTCGTCCATGCGGTTGACACGCTCGCGGTACATCTGGAGCACGATCTGAGCTCCAAACTGGCTATATCGTCGGATATTACCATGTCAAGGATGCCACATCCATTTTCTTTTATTTCTCCCCACTGGACACCTGTGCCAAGGAGGCGCTCGGGCCTACCGACTAGCCCGTTGGCATCGTGGGGGACGTGGATAAGGTGAACATCACGACTCATGCGAACGACGCAGTCGGCGTCTGGTGAAAGTATGGTGTGGCCGGGCTCTAGTGCAAGTACGACACAGACAACCGCTACCCATTCCTGGCGAAAAAGTTATCTATTGTCGTGTTGTGGACACAGCTCCAATGTCATGTCAGGTGGGACAACTGGCAAGCGGGGATGGAACCTCTCTTGCTCTGCCCCGCGCTGCGCCTCTTGCTTTGTGGCCCTCCATCAGTCTTGTTGTGCGGTGCGCCTTGCCCTCTCGGCGCGGATGCACATGTTTTTCTCAACGGAGCAACACTGATGATCTTATTGTGTGGCATGCTACAACCTCTCGATGGAGAGGTAGCTATGTTGCTCGGTGGCGATGTCATGCCCTGCGCTAAGGGTCTGCTCAACCTTGGGATGATTCATAGCACAACATTGTCTGGTGCGTCGCCGGGCACAACATTGACCTTGACGGGCCGTTGCGCCTGTGCCAGATCATTTCCGTCGTCGAGGAGGTTAATGGTAGAGGCAATGGTTGGTCGGGTTGGCATGCTTGGTAGATGGGATAGGATGCACTAGGTGTGCATCCGCGTGTGTCGTGCCGGTTCATATGCTCATTCGCTTGTGGCAGGAAACCCACGGGGAAGCTTGTGCAGGAACCTGCATGTTTGCATGCAGGAATGTGGCCAAAAAAAGCATGTGTGGAGCCGAAGCATGCACTGGATTCCTCGGGCAGTAACTCGATGACAAGAAGGGACAAAGGAGGAAGAAATGGTAAGTTCACAAATGTGATTATTAATAATAAAAATACATTGGTGTTGCACGAACCATCTACGTGCCGCCACGCTTCCCCCTTATTTTATTGGCTAGGAGGTGTTGTAGGTGCATGTTTGATTAGACGGGACATGTGCGATCAGTCTGCCACGTAGGCTCAGAGGGATGCATGCGAGGAGTCCTCCCTACAGGCGCAACTAGATTACCAGGAATCGAGCCCTTTGACCTCCACCCATAGACCGCCTTGCTCCCAAGTTATCACACATGCAAACACTAAGCATAATATCGGGACGAGATGCACATAGATATAACAATGAACCAATCATAGATTGATAAACCTTTTGATCAACCGGTTCATCCTCCCTGGTAAGGTCAACATGTCCACTAGTGGGCATAGGAGTTTTCATACCTTTGCAATCCTGCATGTTGAACTTCTTGATCAAGTCCTTGGTATACTTAGTTTGAGAGATGAAAGTTCCTTATGTTGATTTCTTGATTTGCAATCCAAGAAAGAATTTCATCTCACACATCATAGACATCTCATACTTCTCGGACATCAACCTTCCAAATCTTTCACTAAATTGAGGGTTAGTGGAACCAAAGATAATATCATCCACATAGATTTGGCACACAAATAATTCTCGATTAACTCTCTTAGTGAACAAGGTTGCATCAATTTTACCAATTTCAAAACCTTATTCGATGAGAGACTTCGTTAAACATTTATACCAAGCACGAGGGGCTTGCTTAAGACCATAAAGAGCTTTGCAAAGCTTGTAAACATGATTAGGTTTCTTAGGGTTCATAAAACCAGGTGGTTGCTTAACATAAACTGCTTCCTCAATTTCACCATTTAAAAATGCACTTTTGATGTCCATTTGATAAAGCATGATATCACGGTGATTAGCATAAGCAAGAAGAATACGAATAGCTTCAAGTCTAGCAACAGGGGCGTAGGTCTCACCATAGTCTATATCTTCGACTTGCGTATATCCCTGAGCTACGAGACGAGCTTTGTTGCGTACGACTTGACCATCTTTGTCTTGTTCGTTCCGAAACACCCATTTGGTTCCGACGATGTTGTGCTCACCTTTGGGCTTCTCCACGAGTGTCCACACTTAGTTCCTCTCGAAGTTGTGTAGCTCTTCATGCATTGCGTTCACCCAATCTGCGTCTTCAAGAGCTTGTTCTACGTTTAAAGGTTCAATGCTAGAGATGAAAGAATAATGCTCACAAAAGTTAGCTAGAAGGGTTTTAGAGCGAGTGATTCTCCCTGTTTGTATATCACCAAAGATTTGGTTTAGGGGATGGTTCTTGGTCACTTGAGCTCGAACTCGGGTCAGCTTCCGATTGTTGGATGGTGGAGCTTCTTCTTCATCATCATCATCTCGTTCATCTTCGTTGTTGTTGAAGGTGTCGTTCCCTTGAGGTGGTGGTGAAGGTGGTTGTGGTGGATCTTCATGATGCTCTTCCTCTTCTTCATCATCTTGTCGTGTACCGCTTGTGGATGCCTTCATGTCATGTTGAGGTTCACCTTGACGTGAGGTAGGGGCTTCCACTTGAGTTGATGAAGTACTCTCCTTCACCTCCATGGGACGAATCTTGCCAATGGGTAGATCTAGTATGGCTTCTGAAGGATCCTTATCACCTACATCATCTGGCAATTGTTCGACTTGTGAACCATTAGATTCATCAAACTTCACATCTATCGTCTCTTCAACTTTTCGAGTGAAGTTATTGTAGAGACGGTAAGTGTGAGAGTTCGATCCGTAACCAAGTAGGAATCCTTCATGAGAGTTAGCAGAAAATTTAGTACGACGATGCTTATCAAGAATGTAGCACTTTGAGCCAAATACTTGAAAGTATCCAACTTGGGGTTTTGTACCGGTGAGTATCTCGTATGCTGTTTTACCGAGAATCCTGTGCAAGTAAAGTCGGTTTGTGGCATGACATGCTATTTCCACGGCTTCTGCCCAAAAGTGTCTTGGCGTCTTGTATTCGTCAAGCATCGTTCTTGCCATCTCAATGAGCATCCGGTTCTTCCTCTCAATAACTCCATTTTGTTGAGGCATATACGTAGCCAAGAACTCATGTTAGACACCTTCTTCATCAAGAAAGGTATCCACATGGGTGTTCTTGAACTCCGATCCGTTAGCGCTCCGAACCTTCTTGATCTTCACTTCAAACTGATTATGGGCTTTGCGAGCGAAGTTCTTGAAGATCTTTTGAACCCGCGACTTATCATCAAGAAAGAATACCCACATAAATCTGGAAAAATTGTCAACTATAACTAGACCATAGGAATTTCCACCAAGACTCTTGTAAGCATTGGGACTGAAAAGATCCTTGTGAGGTAACTAGAGTGGTTTCCTAGTAGTCATGATATTCTTAACAGGATGACTTCCGTCTACTTGCTTTCCAGTTTGACAAGCACTACAAAGTCTATCTTTGTCAAAGATAACATCTTTAACACCAAGTATATGATCGCCTTTGATTAGCTTATCTAGATTTCGCATGCCTACATGTCCAAGTCTTCTATGCCAAAGCCAACCTTTAGAAGATTTTGCAATTAAACAAGTGCGAGGCTTGGATCTTTTAGTGAAATCAACAATGTATAGATCACCTCTACGGAAACCGATAAAGACCATTTTATGATTATCTTGACGAAACACTTGGCAATCTACTTTCGTGAATAGAACATTGAAACCGAAATCGGCAAGTCTAGATACGGAAAGAATATTGTAACCAAGGGATTCAATAAGCATAACATTTTGAATAGAGCTATCATAGGATATAGCCACCTTACCAAGGCCAAGTACCTTACCCTTAGAGTTGTCTCCAAAGGTCACGTACTGTCGAGGACCTTGATTAGGCATGATCTCTTGGAACATGTCTTTATCACCAGTCATATGATCCGTACATCCGCTATCGAGAATCCACTCTTTTCCTCCGGACATCTAATCCTTAAAGTTTGCCATGAGGATCAGATTCTTCATGATCTTCTCATACTCAATGTCGAACAGCTCATCTTCTTCATAGTAGCCATGTTCCACATTGTCATCATCAAGTGGGAAATCCTCATCATAAAGAACAAGAGATTTGTTAGAATAGTGATCATGACAATGTTCAAGTTTATGAATGTGAATGGCTTCAAAGATAATTTTGTTGATAGTGGTGACATCTCATTTAGCACGCATAAGATCATGGAGCTCAAATAGGCATTTATCAAAGTTCCGATCACTAGGCTTCATTTTGTGAAAAGCAATGGTTTTATGAAGAATTTCATCTAGATTCCCTAAGGAAAGATTTGGATATCGTTTCTCCAAATCAGTCCATAAGGTATAGGCACATGCAAAGTTCTTCATTTGAGAAAGCACGAATCTTGGTAAACCTCTAACAATAAGATTGACAGTTCTTAGGTTACCAAGCATGTTAATTTCCTCTTCGTGTGTGGGATGCAATTCATCAATAGGGAGCACATATGGGTTTTCAATATATTTAGTCAAATGGAATCTATTAAATAGATTAATCATGGCATTCTTCCATTGACTATAGTACTCTCCATCAAGAATGGGCACTCTACAACTCAAACTCTCCATTCTAGACACATCCATCTACCTCCACGGTGAATAAACCGAAGCAATCGAGACCAAAGCTCTAATACCACTTGTAGGATCGAGAGAGGGTGTCTAGAGGGGGGTGAATAGACTACTAGCAGAAACTTAAAACCTAACCTTTTACCAAGTTAATTGGTTGGCAGATTTTCACTATTTTATCAAGTCTAGCAAGTCTAATAGCCCTACACATGCATGTCTACAAGTATGGCAGCGGAAAGTAAAGACATTGCACATGTAAGTAAAGAGATGGGGTAGGAAGATCAAACGCAATAGGAAACAGAAGGATTTTTCCCGTGGTTCCCATAGGTGGTGCTATCGTAGATCCACATTCATGGAGTCTTCAACTCACGGAGGGTAACGGTCACGAGAGTCCACGGAGGGCTCTAACCACGGAGGATTCCATGAAGAAGCAACCTTGACTATTACATGCGACTTCCGTCCACGATGTACTAGCCTCACTATGGGTAGATCTTCATGAAGTAGGCGATCTCCTTGCCCTTAGAAACTTCTTGGTTCACTCCACAACACGAAGTAGGAGGCTCCCAAGCAACACCTAACCAATCTAGGAGGCACCACCCTCCAAAAGTTAATAGGCTCGGTAATGATGATGAACTTGCTCTTGTGCTTCAAGATGATAGACTCCTCAACATACAATCACTCTTTCACAGATTTGGCTTGGTAGAAGAGATGGGATTGGTGGAAAGCAACTTGGGGAGGCTAGAAATCAAGATCCATATGGTTGGAGTGGAAGATCTGGACCTCAACACAAGGGTAGGTGGTTCTCTCTTAGAAAACTGAGTAGGATAGGTATGGAATAGGTATGAGTGCTTCACGTTCGAGTAGGTGGTGGTGAAGGGGTATATATAGGCATCCCCAAAAATCCAACCGTTACACACAATAATTCGGACTCAGTGACACCGATGTGTAAATCTCGGTGGCACCGAAGTGACCAAAAGTGGCAACTTTTGAATCTCGAAGGGACCGATATACAAATCTCGGTTGCACCGACAAGGTGACCAATGGTCAGATTTACCAATCTCGGTGACGCCAATTCACCATTTTTGGTTGGACCGGAAAAAAGAACTTGCGTAACAGAATCTTGGCAGCCCAACTCGGTGGCACCGAGTGCAATGGCGGCTGCACCGAAGTGTTAGGGTTTTGCTGAGTCTGTCTAGGGTTTAGAATCGGTGGCACCGGGATAGGAATGTTGGTTTCACCAATTTTGCATATTTGGCTTAGGACAGACTTTGGTGGGAGAGTTTGTGGATGTTTTGGTGGCTGTCACTTGTGCACGTTTGAGCATATTGTTCACCATCAAAACTTTACCCCCTTTTAATAGTATTAGCTTTCCTATGGACTCAAAGTGATTTCTCACAAATGTAAAATGTAGAGTCCTCTTGCTTGAAGCTTGGCCAGCCTATTTCCTTGAATCTTGGGGTAATTCCACAGTTTCCTCAATCCTTTTTCCAACTCAACTCTCCATGGACTATTATATGAAATACACTAGATAGAAGTGTTAGTCCAAGAGACAATTATGTTTTCATGAATTATCAAAACCACCAAGGGAGTCATGTGTATCTTGGCTATATGCATCAATATATGTGAATGAAATGTATATCCTCGATCAAGACTTCACTCTTGCAAACAATATGTGCAAGAAGCAAGAGATCATGTTGATCAAAGATATGATGCATATACTTACCTTGAGTTCTTGAGCATTCTAGTAGTAGAGACACACTTGAGAAAACAATGTTAGGAAACACAAGAGTATTCTACTAAACAAAAGCAATAGAACTCAAAGGATACCAAGATATGGAGAACATATAAAATATGATAGTCATTAAAATTGATATGTCTCCACCTTTAGCATTAATCTATTATATCTTTTCTCCCTTTAATATGAAATGGTAGTACATCCTCTCCCCCTGAATCTCAGCATGTAGATTTTGGGATTGGATAGGGTGAGAAAAGGAATCCTTTGTTCACTTGAGAGTTTTCTCCAAAAGTAATTTTCTCCCGCTACATTGTTGTTCCTCTCCTTGATTATATAAGTGTGTACTTTTGATATTTTCCTCTCCCCCTAAATCATATCTCCCCCTTTGCATACGCATGTAACTCTCCCTTTAGCATGAAGCTTTGATATTCTCCCCTTTTATCATAAAGTACAAAAAAGGTTAAACATGGGAGTAGTGACAGGGATCATTGATAAGGACGGGATCCTGGAGATCAAGGGTCATTGAACGTAGGGTCTATTAAAAGACTAAGGGAATCATTGAATGTAACTTCTCTCCCTTTGGCAAATTTGAGTTTTCTTCTCCTTGGAGCTAGGGATCCTTGAATAAAGAATTTCTCCCCCGAAGTGTTGTTTGTTCTTCTCCCCCTAAAAATATTTTTTTAAGAAGGGGTCATCAAAGGAACAAGGATATCGCAAGAACAGAAGCAAATAAACAATATCGAAGAAACTCAAATTTTGAAAGAAAAGAAAATCGGTGACTCCAGGATACATAAATCGATGGTACCAAGATTGTGTAGTGCGGCCCATCTGCAAATTCGATAGGACGGAGTTATCTATATTGGTGACGCCATAAGATAAACCAAGTTTCTATTTCAGAGAGATAAACAATATCTATGATTGCAATGTTGTTAGTATGCTTTCTATGAATATTCGTGATGCTAATGATATGCAAAGCCATAAGCTTGGGTATGCTATATTTGACGAAGATGATATATTTAGTCCCCCTAGTTTTAAGGAGCAAATTTATTATGATGATAACATGCCTCCTAGTTATGATAATTACAATGATGAAATTAATTGGGTTTGGAAGAGTGTCAACTCTACGAAGTAATGATCCCACTACTTTGGAGGGTGTTGAATCTTGTTGTGATAATTATGAAAGTGGATTTGAAGAGGTCATAACTTTATTTAGTGATGAATCCATTATTTTGGAAGAGGTTTCAACTGATTATGACAAGCTAGTTGGTATCTATGATGATTATTGTGATGAAACTTGTGATATAATAAATAATGATAACCATGAAACTTTTCATCATGATTTTAATTTTCAATTGGATTATGTCAATAAAGTATCTCATGATATTTATTTTGTTGAGTTTTCTCCCACTATTATGAATGAGAAGAAAATTTCTTATGTGAAGAGTAATAAAAATTCTATGTTTGTGGATGATAAAAGGGATGCTTTATGTGATAATTATATTATTGAATTCCTTCATGATGCTACTCAAAATTATTATGAGGGAGGAACATATGCTTGCAGGTATCGCAATAATATCAAGTTTCCTATCTATGTGTCGAAAATATTGAAGTTAGACTTCTTTTGCCTTCCCATGCTAGTTGATCTCGATATAATAAATTATATTCTTACAAAATACCTGGGCATGGGAAGAGGGTTAGGCTTAAATGGGTTTTCTGTATGCTCCATGTTGCTGGCTTTGTGTTTCAATTCTTTAGTTTTATCTGAGCATCATTGAAATCATCATGCCTAGCTAAAAGCCTTTCAAGAAAAGCGCTTGTTGAGAGATAACCCAATATTTATCCTCACTGTTTTTTTTGTGTTCACACGATTAAGCTATTGTAGTAATTATTTGTGAGACTTTTATTACAATAATGTTCCAAAGCCTTTGGGATAGTGTGGATACTTGTTGATTCATCATCCAAGCCAACATTTGACCATATTGACCCACCAAAACCCCTCGTCCCTCACCCTTGCGCGTTCCCGCTCGGCGTAGGGTGCCCACATTCATGTTGTTGTAAGTGTGCTACTCCACATTGAAGACGGCCTAGGGAAGATGTGACCTCTTGTTGTCTCCGCCATTGAAGAGGCACATCGGCTGAGAGAGTCGCCCGCTACACACCCGGCTAAACACGCATGCGCGCTAGTCAAATGCATCCATTAATCCGCATGGAAACCGAGAAACCTACTCCAGCCAAACGCCTCCTCATGAGCGTGTGGAAATAAACACAACATCAAGCAAGTTCCTATTGTCTGTCCTCTATTTAAAGGAGGCCAGATACCAGGCAAGCTCCTCTTGTCCGCCCTCTATTTAAAGGAGGCTAGACTCCGGGAAATAATCACACCACTCTGCTGCTCTCCATCTCCTCCTTTCACCATTTTCTTCACCCTTCCTATGGCATCTGACGAGCAAGAAGAGCAGGTCTTCAGCATAAAGCTGGCTAAGTGGCCTGCCAAGCCCACCGGACACGAGCCATGCAGCTTTCTTCTCCACCTCCCTCGCCTAGCCCGACGAAGCAAGTTGCAGCTCCAATCCGACATGTGGTTCAACATCTGCACTCCAAGCAAGCTCGTGGAGGAGTGGCTAGTTGCTTCATGTAGGCGCGTGGGGGAGCATGGCAGAGTGGACATAATGGTTGGCATCAACGACGCTAGACACCATGCCATCTATCGGCAATGTTGGTGAAACCGCGCCCAATCAATGGAGAAAGAAGTTGGCTACACGAAGCTTGACGAGTCGGTGGCCAGCACGTCCATGACCATCGATGACACCTAGGAGAAGTAGAACATGGGAGACCGCTGTCGCTTTGGTCCCAAGATGGCCACCGTAGACGGGTCGCCGGTGTTCATAATCGGTTTCTCGTCATCTCTCGTTGTCCATCGTCATTCCTGTTTATGTGTGATTGTTATAGCTATGTATGCTTTCTGATCTATGAGTTTGCTTTGGCCAAGTAGATGAGTAGATCAGCAAAGGGAGTGGTGCATAGTAGTATGTTTAATCTTATGGTGTTCTCACCCAAAGACAGAAGGGTTAGTGAGGCACGCATTTGTATTATTGATACTAAGGATAAAACGATGGGGTTTAATCATATAGCTTCATTCTTATTTGTTTACAATATATCATCTTACTTAAGGCATTACTCCGTTTGTTATGAACATAATACCATAAATGCATGTTGGATAGCGGCCATTCAATGGAGTAATAGTAGTAGATGCAGGCAGTAGTCGGTCTACTTTTCACGGACGTAATGCCTATATACATGATCATGCCATGAATAACGTCATAACTATGTGCTTTTCTATCAATTACCCAACAGTAATTTTTCTACCCATTGTATGCTATGTTCTTGAGAGATATGCCTCTAGTGAGAACTATGGCCCTAGGGTCTATTCAACATATTTACCAAAACCCGATTTACTTTATTTTAATTTATTTACTTTTATTTTACTTTGCAATTTATCTATCTACTACTATCAGGTTTGATCCTTACAATAAACGAGTACAGGGGGATTGACAACCCTCTTGCCCGCGTTGGGTGCAACTATTTGCTCTTGTGTGTGTAGGTATTGTCGACGGTTGTTTGCGTGATTCTCCTATTGGTTTGATAAACCTTGATTCTCAACTAAGGAAAATACTTATTGCTACTTTACTAATTCATCCCTTGCTCTTTGGGGAAAAACCCAACACATCTACAAAGTAGCATGCGCCCGTGATTGTAGTGGCGTCGCAGCACGCTATGGGCTCTTGGCCGCTTGTTGTAGTTTGTCGGGAACCCATGCAAGCTATGCCATAGGATGGCGCAAGCCAGATGGCCCTCAGCACCGATTATGGCAGAGCCAGGATCCTAGCCATCCTCCGGCCTATAAAAGGAGACCACCGGCCTTCATTTCTCCTCGCACCACTTCCTCTCTCTCTCTCTCTCTCTCTCTTACCATTACCGTTTGACGCCCTCATGCTATCACACCTCCCGCCCTTCTGCACGGTGATGCTCTGCCTACGACGAGATGAGCTTGATTAGCTCCACCCATGGCTCCCTGAGCCCAACGACCGCCACCATTCGCCTCCTCTTGATCCTCTCAGCATGCCCAACCCTCAAGATGGGACAATTAGGACCCCCTCACAAGAGTTCCCCAACACCCGAAGATAGTCGCCGCTCGCAAGGAAGGAAGCCACGCCATCCAGCCATCTTGGGTGATGCTGCAGGTATAAGAAGGATCACTAGAAAGTCTCCGTTCCGGTGAGCCCACTCACTTGAGCCCTAGTGCTTTGTTCCCACCGATGAGCCATCGTCGGAGCACGACCATGCTGTTTGGGAATGTTGCATGGGAAACAAAAAATTTCCTACATGCACGCAAGATCTATCCATGGTGATGAGCATCTACGAGAGGGAGAGTGGATTTACATACCCTTGTAGATCGCTAAGTGGAACCGTTAAGAAACGCGGTTGGTGTAGTCAAATGTCTTCGCGATCCAAATCGCCGAGCGTCCCGCGATCTCATCACGATCCGTCCCACGATCCAATCACGATCCGTCCTGGAAACTCATCATGATCCTCCCCGCGATCTCATCACGATCCGTCCCGCAATCTCATCACGATCTGTCTCGCGATCTTGATCACGGCCCTTCCGATCTAGCGCCGAACGGACGGCACCTTCACGTTCAGCACACATACAGCTTGATGACGATCTCCGCCTTCTTGATCTAGCAAGAGGGATCGGAGAGGTAGACGAGTTCTCCAGCAGCGTGATGGCGCCACGGCGATGGTGGTGGAGCAATTCTGGCAGGGCTTCGCCTAAGCACTGTAGAAAACCTATCTAGAGGAGAAACTATGTACTAGAGGAACGGGTAGCACGTGGCTGAAAATCTTGTGCCAAAACCCTAAAAACCTCTAGTATATATAGGAGGAGAGGATTAGGAGTCCTGGCCCTCAAGGAGCCAGCCCTAGGCTTCAGCCGAACCAGGAGGGAGGAGTCCTCCTCCTCCACTCCTAGTAGGATTAGGACTCCTTCCTTATCTTAGCCCTTTTGCCTTTTTCCACCTTTTTCCTTTTGGGATTTTCTACCCAGACACATGGGACTTGTGTGGGACTTCCACCATACCACTAAGGAATGGTATTGACTCTTCCACAGCCCATGTAGCCTCTTGGGTCGAAATACCCCTCCCGATGGTCTCCCGGTACACTACCGGCACTCCCGGTACACTACCAATGACCCCGAAACTCTTCCGGCGACAAAAATAGGACTTCCTATATATAAATCTTTACCTCCAGACCATTTCGGAGCTCCTCGTGACGTCCGGGATCTCATCCAGGAATCCAAACAACCTTTGGTCACCACCATGCATAACTCTATACTACTGAAACGTCACCAAACCTTAAGTGTGCAGACCCTGCGGGTTCGAGAACTATGTAGACATGACCGAGACACCTCTACGGTCAATGACCAATAGTGGGACCTGGATGTCCATATTGATTCCTACATATTCTACAAAGATCTTTATAGGTCGAACCTCTATGTCAAGGATTCAGTTAATCTCGTATGATGTTCCCTTTGTTCTTCGGTATGTTACTTGCCCGAGATTCGATCGTCGGTATATCCATACCTAGTTCAACCTCGTTACCGGCAAGTCTCTTTACTCATTCCATAATACAAGATCCCGTGACTAACACTTAGTCACATTGCTTGCAAGGCTTATTGTGATGTTGTATTACCGAGTGGGCCCTGAGATACCTCTCCGTCACACGGAGTAACAAATCCCAGTCTTGATCCATGCCAACCCAACAGACACCCTCGGAGATACCTATAGAGCACCTTTATAGTCACCCAGTTACATTGCGACGTTTGATACACACAACGCACTCCTCCGGTGTAAGTGAGTTGCATGATCTCATGGTCATAAGAACGTATACTTGACATGCAGAAAACAGTAGCAATAAACTGACACGATCATATGCTACGTTTGTAGTTTGGGTGTTGTCCATCACATCATTCTCCTAATGATGTGATCCTATTACCAAATGACATCTCCTGTCCATGACTAGGAAACCATAGCCATGTTTGATCAACCAGCTAGTCTATTAGAGGCATACTAGGGACATGGTGTTGTCTATGTATCCACACATGTATCTGAGTTTCCGATCAACACAATTATAGCATGGATAATAAATGATTATCATGAACAAGGAAATATGATAATACCTAATTCATTATTGCCTCTAGGGCATATTTCCAACAGTCTCCCACTTGCACTAGAGTCAATAATCTAGTTCACATCACCATGTGATTCGCATTGTTATGAATCTAACACCCAATGAGTTCTGGGGCTCGATCATGCTTTGCACATGAGAGAGGTCTTATAGTCAACGGGTCTGCGACATTTAGATCCATGTGTACTTTGCAAATCTCTATGTCAAACTGTAAACACTGCTACCACACTCCACTTGGTACTATTCCAAATGGCTGCTCCACTATACGTATCCAGATTGCTACTACGAGTCATCTCGATTGGTGTTAAAGCTTGCATCAACGTAACTCTTTACGACGAACTCTTTATCACCCCATAATAGAGAAACATCCCCTTAATCTTTTAGTTACTAAGGATAATCTTGACCGTTGTCCAGTGATCCACTCCTGGATCACTCTTGTACCCCTTGATGGACTCATGGCAAGGCACACACAGGTGTGGTACACAGCATGGCATACTATACAGAGCCTATGGCTAAGGAATAGGGGACGACATTCGTCCTTTCTCTTTCTTCTGTCGTGGTCGAGCTTTGAGTCTCACTCAACTTCGCACCTTACAAATCAGGTGAGAACTCTTTCTCTGACTGATCCATTTTGAACTCTTTCAAAATCTTGTCAAGGTATGTCCTCATTGAAAGTCTCATCAAACATCTTGATCTATCTCTATAGACCTTGATGCTCAACAATTAGGTAACTTTATCCAAGTCTTCCTTTGAAAATCACTTTTCAAACAACCGTTTATGCTTTCTAGAAATTCTACATCATTTCCGATCAACAATATGTCAACCACATATGCTTACCAGAAACTCTATAGTGCTCCCACCCACTTTTTTGTAAATACAAGTTTCTCATAAACTTTGTATAGACTCAAAAACTTTGATCACCTCGTCAAAGTGTATATTCCAACTCCGAGATGCTTGCTCCAACCCTTAGATGGATTGCTGGAGCTCGCACACCTTTTAGCATCCTTAGGACTGACAAAACCTTCTGGTTGTATCACATACAACCTTTCCTTAAGGATGAAAATGATGTCTTGACATCCATCTGCCAGATTTCATAATTGAAAAATGCAGCAACTGCTAACATAATTCCAACAGACTTTAGCATCGCTACGAGTGAGAAAGTCTCATCCCAGTCAACTCTTTGAACTTGCCGGAAACTTCTTTGCGACAAGTCAAGCTTTATAAATGGTGACATTCACCATCAACGGCGGTCTTCATCTTAAAGGTACATTTGTACTCAACGACCTGCCGTCCAACGAGCAAGTCTACCAAAGTCTATACTTGGTTTTCATACATGGATCCTTTCTCGGATTTCATAGCCTCTAACAATTTGTCAGAATTCGGGCCCATCATCGCTTCTCCACAGCTCGTAGGTTCATCGTTGTCCAACAATATGACCTCCAAGACAGGGTTGTCGTACCACTCAGGAGCAGTACGCATCCTTGTCGACCTACGAGGTTTTATAGTAACTTGATCTGAAGCTTCATGATCATCATCATTACTTCCTCTTCAACTGATGTAAGTTCCATAGAAACATCTTTCTGTGCTGCGCTACTCTCTCGTTGAAACAAAGGTTCAACAACCTCATCAAGTTCTATCTTCCTCCCACTCAATTCTTTCGAGAGAAACTTTCCTCGGGAAAGGACCCGTTTTAGCTACAAACACTTTGCACTTGGATCTGAGATAGAAGGTATACCCAACTGTTCTTAGGGTATTCTATGAAGATGCATTTGTCCGCTTTGGGTTCGAGCTCATTAGGTGAAAACCTTTTTCCACATAAGCGTCGCAACCTCAAACAATAAGAAATGACAGCTTAGGTTTCTATCAAACCATAGTTCAGACGGTGTCATCTCAACGGATTTAGATGGTGCCCTATTTAAAGTGAATGTAGTTGTCTCTAACGCATAATCCCAAAACTATAGTTGCAAAATGATAAGAGACATCATAGCACGCACCATATCCAATAGAGCATGACTATGATATTCGGACACACCATCACACTATGGTGTTCCAGGTGGCGTGAGTTGTGAAACAACGTTCACATTGTATATAGTTGTATGACAAACTCATAACTCAAATATTCACCTCCACGATCATATCGCAGACATCTTCTTGTCACGATAATCTTTAAACTTCACTCTGAATTTGCTTGAACCTTTCAAACGATTCAGACTTGTGTTTCATTAAGTAAATATACACTATATCTACTCAAATCATCAGTGAAGGTAAGAAAATAATGATATCCACCGCACGCTACAAGACTCACTGGATTGCATACATCAACATGTATCATTTCCAATAAATCACTTGCCCGCTCCATCAAACCAAAAAACGGGGTCCTTAGTCATCTTGACCAAGAGGCATGGTTCGCATGTCTCAACCGATTCGAAATCGAACGAGTCCAAAGATCCATCAGCATGGAATTTCTTCATGCGTTTTATACCAATATGACATTTAGCGGCAGTGCCACGAGTATGTGGTACTATCATTATTAACTTTGTATCTTTTGGCATCAATGTTATGAACATGTGTATTACTACGATCAAGATGCAACAAACCATTCTCACTGGGTGCATGACCATTGAAGGTATTATTCATGTAAACAGAATAACCATTTTTCTCTAACTTAAATGAATAATCGTGTTGCAATAAACACGATCTAATCACGTTCATGCTCAACGCAAGACACCAAATAACATTTATTTAGGTTCTTCACTAATCCCGAAGGTAGAGAGAGTGTGCGATGTTGATCACATCAACCTTGGAAACATTTCCAACACACATCGTCACCTCACCCTTAGCTAGTTCTTCATTCATTCTGTAGCTTCTATTTCGAGTTACTAACATTTAGCAACTGAAGCGGTATCCAATACCCAGGTGCTACTAGGAGTACTAGCAAGGTACACATCAATAACACGTATATCAAATATTCTTCTGTTGACGTTGCCAGCCTTCTTATATACCAAGTATCTAGGGTTGTTCCGCTTTAGTGACCGCTCTCCTCATAATCGAAGCACTTAGTCTCGGGTTTGGGCTCAACTTTGGGTTGCTTCAATGGAGCAGCAACTGACTTGCCATCCATGAAGTTTCTCTCCTTGCCCTTGCCCTTCTCGAAACTAGTGGTTTTTACTAACCATCAACACTTGACGCTCCTTCTTGATTTCTACCTTCGTGGTGTCAAACATCACGAATAGCTCAGGGATCATTATTTCTATCCCTGGTATTTTAGAGTTCATCACCAAGTTCTAGTAGCTTAGTGACAGTGACTTGGAGAACTATATCAATCACTATCTTATCTGGAATATTAACTCCCACTCGATTCAAGCGATTGTAGCACCCAGACAATCTGAGCACATGCTCAATGATTGAGCTATTCTCTTTCATCTTGCAGGCAAAGAATCTTGTTGGAGATCTATATCTTGCAACACGGGCATGAGCCTGAGATCCTAATTTCAGCTCTTAGAACATCTCATAAGTTCCGTGATGTTCAAAACGTTTCGAAGCCTCAATTCTAAGCCATAATGCATGATGCACTAAACTATCAAGTAGTCATCAGAACGTGCCTGTCAAATGTTCACAACATCTACAGACGACGCTAGAGGGGTTGGCGCACCGAGCGGTGCATTAAGGACATAAGCCTTCTGTGCAGCAATGAGGACAATCCTCAGATCATGGACCCAGTCCACAATATTGCTAACATCATCTTTCAACCTAATTTCTCTAGGAACATATAAGAATTCAAGGGAGCTACAACGCAAGCAAGTAATTTACAACATAATTTGCAAAGACACTACTGACTATGTTCATGATAATGAGTTCAATTAATCATATTACTGAAGAACTGCCACTCAAATTGACATCCCTCCGGTCATTCAAGTGATACATGATCCAAATTCACCAACTCAAGTCTGATCATCACGTGAGTTGAGGTGGTTTCAATGGTGAACATCATCATGTTGATCATATCTACTATATGACTCATGTTCGACCTTTTGGTCTCTTGTGTTCCGAGGCCATGTCTGTACATGCTAGGCTCGTCAGGTTTAACCCGAGTGTTCTGCATGTGCAACACTGGCTTGCACCCGTTGTATGTGAACGTAGAGTCTATCACACCCGATCATCACGTGGTGTCTCGACACGATGAACTTTCGCAACGGTGCACACTCGAGGAGAACACAATTTATCTTGAAATTAAGTGAGGGATCACCTTATGATTCTACCGTCGTCCTAAGCAAAACAAGGTGCATAAAAGATTAACATCACATGCAAATCATAAGTGACATGATATGGCCATGAACTTGTGCTTTTGATCTCCATCTTGAAAGCACCGACATGATCTCCATCATCACCGACACGACACCATGATCTCCATCAATGTGTCGCCATCAGGGTTGTCACGCCCATCATGCTTCTACTACTATTGCTACCGTTTAGTGATAAAGTAAAGCATTACATAGCGCTTAATGATTGACACGCAGGTCATACAATAATTAAAGACAACCCTATGGCTCCTGCCGGTTGCCGTACTCATCAACATGCAAGTCGTGATATTCTATACAACACATGATCGTCTCATACATCACATATATCACATCATGTAATTGGCCATATCACATCACAACATACCTTGCAAAAACAAGTTAGACGTCCTCTAATTGTTGTTGCATGTTTTACGTGGATGCTTTGGGTATCTAGCAAGAACAATTCTCACCTACGAATAAACCACAACGGTGATACATTAGGTGCTTTTCAACCTTCTCAAGGACCGCCTTTGTCGAATCCGATCCAACTAAAGTAGGAGAAACTGGCACCCGCCAGCCATCTTTGTGCAACGAGGTTACATGTCAGTTGATGGAACCGGTCTCTCGTAAGCGTACGAGTAAGGTTGGTCCGGGCCGCTTCATCCCACAATACTTCTGAACCAAAACACGACCAAGGGAGGAAGCAATCTAAGCATCAACGTGCACAAACTCTTTGTGTTCTACTCGAGATCTCATCTACACATAGACCTAGCTCATGATGCCACTGTTGGGGAACGTTGCTTGGGAAACAAAAAATTTCCTACGCGCATGCAAGATCTATCCATGGTGATGAGCATCTACGAGAGGGAGAGTGGATCTACATACCCTTGTAGATCGCTAAGCAGAAGCGTTAAGAAACGCGGTTGGTGTAGTCGAATGTCTTCGCAATCCAAATCGCCGAGTGTCCCGCGATATCATCACAATCTGTCCCACGATCCAATCACGATCTGTCCCGCGAACTCATCATCATCCGATCTCATCACAATTCGTCCCATGATCTGTCTCGCGATCTTGATCATGGTCCTTCCGATCTAGCGCTGAACAGACGGCACCTCCGCGTTCAGCACACGTACAGCTTGATGACGATCTCCGCCTTCTTGATCCAGCAAGAGGGAGCGGAGAGGTAGATGAGTTCTCCAACAGCGTGACGGCGTCGCGGCGATGGTGGTGGAGCAATTTCGGCAGGGCTTCGCCTAAGCACTGCAGAAAACCGATCTAGAGGAGAAACTATGCACTCGAGGAACGGGTAGTACGTGGCTGAAAATCTTGTTCCAAAACCCTAAAAACCTCTAGTATATATAGGAAAAGAGGAGGAGGAGGCCTGGCCCTCAAGGATCCAGCCCTAGGCTTCGGCCGAACCAGGAAGGAGGAGTCCTCCTCCTCCACTCCTAGTAGGATTAGGACTCCTTCCTTATCTTAGCCCTTTTGCCTTTTTCCACCTTTTTCCTTTCGGGCTTTTCTTCCCAGCCGCATGGGCCTTGTGTGGGACTTCCACCAGCCCACTAAAGGCTGGTATTCACTCTCCCACAGCCCATGTAGCCTCTTGGGTCGAAATACCCCTCCCGATGGTCTCCCGGTACACTACCGATGAGCCCGAAACTTTTCCGATGACAAAAATAGGACTTCCTATATATAAATATTTACCTTCGGACCATTCCTAAGCTCCTCGTGACATCCGAGATCTCATCCGGGACTTTTAACAACCTTCGGTCACCACCATGCATAACTCTATACTACCGAAACGTCACCAAACCTTAAGTGTGCAGACCCTGTGGGTTCGAGAACTATGTAGACATGACCGAGACACCTCTACGGTCAATAACCAATAGTGGGACCTGGATGTCCATATTGGTTCCTACATATTCTACGAAGATCTTTATCGGTCGAACCTCTATGTTAAGGATTCAATTAATCACGTATGATGTTCCCTTTGTTCTTCGGTATGTTACTTGCCCGTGATTCGATCGTCGGTATCTCCATACCTAGTTCAACCTCGTTACCGGCAAGTCTCTTTACTCATTCCGTAATACAAGATCCCATGGCTAACACTTAGTCACATTGCTTGCAAGGCTTATTGTGATGTTGTATTATCGAGTGGGCCCTGAGATACCTCTCCATCACACGGAGTAACAAATCCCCGTCTTGATCCATGCCAACCCAACAGACACCCTCGGAGATACTTATAGAGCACCTTTATAGTCACCCAGTTACGTTGCGACATTTCATGCACACAAGGCACTCCTCCGGTGTTAGTGAGTTGCATGATCTCATGGTCATAGGAACATATACTTGACATGCAGAAAACAGTAGCAATAAACTGACATGATCATATGCTACGTTTGTAATTTGGGTCTTGTCCATCACATCATTCTCCTAATGATGTGACCCCGTTACCAAATGACATCGCATGTCCATGACTAAGAAACCATTGCCATCTTTGATCAACGAGCTAGTCTATTAGAGGCATACTAGGGACATGGTGTTGTTTATGTATCCACACATGTATCTGAGTTTCCGATCAACACAATTATAGCATGGATAATAAACGATTATCATGAACAAGGAAATATCATAATAACTAATTAATTATTGACTCTAGGGCATATTTGCAACACACGCCTTGACCGTGTATTTAAAACAAGAACCGCACAAGGTGGCCCCACCCGGCAATGACCCAGCTGTTGTCAAACCGATATGTAAGTGGAAGCGTATTTTCTGAAATACGCCTTCGACATGGCCTCTCCATGGATTTTTTTTAAATTAGATTATTTTCTATATTTTTTCTGTTATTCTGTTGACTAAAATTTTACTAGTAATATCTCCCAAACCATAAGTCCAAATATGTTGATTCTTTTTGCATTGTTTTTATTATATTATTCTCCTTCTATGGGAATAATTTGAGATTTATTTTACTTGTCTCGATGTTGTTGGACAGATTTTGACATTTTTCTTTACTTGAATTTGATTTTCAAATTATTTCCAGAAGGAAATAATCCAGGAGGTGAAGGCCAGGAGTACTTTGATACTCCATTTGAGCAAGGCAAGCCACCACCTCGATTTGCTAGATGGCACTGCAAGGCCATGGGTATAAATTGCATTTTCCTTACGTTTATATTGGTGTTATTATTACTTGAATATTCTTATGATAAAATTGGTGTGATAACTTGATGTCTACTATGCAACTTTATTCTTGTAGACTACGTTGGGCCTCAGGCGCAGAGTTTTATAGGACAGTAGCAATTTTCCCTCAAGTGGATGACCTAAGGTTTATCAATCCATGGGAGGTGTAGGATGAAAATGGTCTCTCTCAAATATACCTGGCCATACCTCGGGTCAGGCCAAGCCGAAAAAGCCCGGCGCTAAGAGCCCAGGCCTGAGCCTGGCCCGGCCCGGCCATCGGGCCTAATATTTAGGCCCAAGCCCGACCGAAGCCCAAAAAAGCACGGCCCGGTCTGGCAGGCCCGACCCGACGTAGGCATAAACTGAGGTTTCATCGGTCCTGAGCCTAGCCCGGCCCGACCACTGGGCTCAAAATCTGGACCCAAGCCTGACCCGTGGGCAAGGTCGGGCCAGGCCAAGTCAGGATTTTCGGGTCGGGCTTCCCATGGCCAGGGCTACTCTCAAACAACCTTGCAATCAAATACAAGAGATCTCTTGTGTCCCCAACTTACCCAATAAAATGGCAAATTGTATGGGTGCACTAGTTCGGCGAAGAGATGGTGATACAAGTGCAATATGGATGATAGAAATAGGATTTTGTAATCTGAAAATATAAAAAAAAGCAAGGTAACAAGTGGTAAATAACAAGCAAAACGGTATATTAACGCTTGGAAACAATACCGATGGTTCATACTTTCACTAGTGCAATCTTCCAACAATGCTAACATGGTTGAATAATATGGTCATCCCTCGACGCGCAACAAAGAATCACTCCAATCCTATCTAGCGGAGAACATAAGATCAAATTGGTGTAGGTAGTAGAACCACCTCAAAGTTATTATTTCTGATCAATCTTTTGAGCGATTCCTATACAAACGACCCTAGAGTTCGTACTAAAATCAACCCTAATGTCATCTAGATACTCTAATGTCACCTCAAGTATCCGTGGGTAAATTATGTGACATGCATCAAACAATTTTAGATATATCGTATTCAGTCCAACACAAATAACTTCAAGAAGCACCCTCAAGATTTCTATCGGAGAACGCGGTATGAAAACATGCAATCAACCCCTATGCATAGATCCCTAGGGTCACCGGAATCCGCAAGTTGATGCCACAACATATATCAAGTGAATCAATAAAATACCCCATTGTCACTACGGCTATCCACATGCAAGACGTACATCAAGTGTTCTCAAACCAAAATATTCAATCCAACATAACGAGATCTCAAAGGGAAAGATTCAATTCATCACAACAAGATAGCAAGGGAAGAACACCATATGATCTAACTATATTAACAAAGCCTGTGATACATCAAGATCGTGTCATCTCAAGAACATGAGAGAGAGAGAGATTAAACACATAGATACTCGTGTGTTCCCTTAGCCCCGAGGGTTAACTACTCCCTCCTCGTCATGGCCTCCATTGGGATGATGAAGATGGACACCGGAGATGATTTACCCCCTCCCGCGGGGTACTGGAAAGGCTCCAGATGAGTTTTCTATCGATATAGAGAGTTGCGATGGCGGAGCGGGGAGTCTCTCTTTATTTTTTGGGTTTCTAGGATTTGTAGGATTTTCCAGTGATGGAATCATGCGTAACGGAGTCACGTGGGCCCCACAAGACAACACGGCGTGACCTGGGAGGGCGCGCCCTGATGGCTCATGGACCATAGGTGGATCCCCTCTGATAGTTCTTCGCTCCAATATTGCTTATTTCCTTCATACAAAATCATCAAAAAGTTTCAGACGTTTCCGAGAACTTTCATTTTCGGCACAAAAACAACAACACGGTAATTCTGCTAAAACAACGAAATCATATAAAGTAAATCAAAACCATAAATAGGTATTGTAAACATAGGTGAATATGGCATGAATACTTTGTAAATTATTGATACGTTATATACGTATCAGCATCCCCAAGCTTAATCCCTACTCGTCCTGGAGTAGGTAAATGATAAAAGAATTAATTTATGAGGTGTTAATGATAGCATAGTGAATAAGTTTGATCAATGATAATTCGAATCACTCTTTCTAGTATCATAACTAGCAACTTTTTTATAAAAATTATCATGGTTGAGTAGCAATCAATTCACATGTCATGGTTCAAACAATGCATTCTCTTGAAACTTAACAACATATGTTCTTATTCACCAAACAACTTCAATGCATCATCAAGTCTAAGTAAGATCTCCACATACTCAATTATCATATAGTCTTCTATGATTTCTAATACTCAAGGCATATTTTTAGAAAAACAACATCCATCGAACATAGAGAAAGATAGGGGCTTAAAGTTTTGCCTCCCACCATACTTATCATAAAGATAATTGTCAACAATAATCAATCATGATCAAATATATTTGACTGGATATATAAGTTTGGATCTGAACCCACCACATGATGCTTGCCAACTAATAGATTAAAGTTGGAATAAGACATTGACTCAACATGAAAAGTAAGTAACATGAAAGTAAATATATTGTCCCTTCGCAGAGGGAAACATGGTTTTGCAGAGGTACCAGAGCTCATTGTTTAAATTAGAGATGAATATGTAATTTTGGGTGGTGTGCCTCTCATGTCAATGTTACGAACAGAGTTTTCAACATCTTCCATGCTAATGACATTATTAGCGGTCCCCAAACAAAATTGAAATTTTACTCCCACTCCACCATTCAAACACATTACATGGCTAGCCGCATCCATGGGTACCATCCAAACAATCAACATTCTACGGGAGTTCTTGTTTATTTATTTTGGGACAATTCCATTTCTCCCCTAACTTGAGCCATCACCTGGCATTTGCCCCTAATTTTCTGGTATGCTCAAAAATACCCCGTTGTCGTCAAGTCACCTTATAGAAATGCCCTAACTGTCCGGTCAAAGGGCTTTGACCGTGTGGTGAATCGTAACGGAGTGAAGAGTAAATTTGAAAAAATAGCAAAAAAATCAAAAAAATCTGAAAAATTGTGGGATCGAAGATACTCGAGGTTGCAAGGTGCGTGCAAATTTTTGTGTTGTTTGGACATTCCAGGAGCTCGTGGCAAAGGAAAAATGTAAATCTATACGTAGTGAGTAGTAAATTCAAAAACAAATAGCAAGAAAATGCAAAAAAATATGAACTTCTTTGGCATCAAAGAAGCTTGGGTGTGCAAGGTGCTTGCAAATTGTTGTGGTCAAATGACATCTGAGGATCTCTAGCAAAAAATGTGCATTTTTCAAAGTTTTTTTCCGAGCCAAATTTTGATTTTTTTCTCCACGAGCTCCTACTATGTCCAAACACAACAAAAATTTGCAAGCACCTTGCACACCCAAGCCTCTATGACGCCAAAAAATTCATATTTTTTTGAATTTTCTTGCTATTTTTTTGAATTTACTTTCCACATCATATAGATTCACTTTTTTTCCTTTGCCACGAGCTCCTGGAATGTCCAAACACTATAAAAATTTGCACGCACCTTGCGCCCTTGAGTATCTTTGGTCCCACAATTTTTTGAATTTTTTTGCTATTGTTTTAGAATTTACTATTCACTATGTTACTATTTACCAGATGGTCAAAGCCCTTTGACCGGATGGTAATAGCACAGAAGGGCATTTCTATAAGGTGAATTGACGGCACACGGGTATTTTTGAGAATACCAGAAAATTAGGGGCAAATGGCAGGTGGCGGCTCAAGTTAGGGGGAGAAGTGTAATTGTCCCATTTATTTTTGTATTATGCAGAACTGGGCATACTTTTTATGAGCCTCTCTCGTGCAATGACAAGTGAATAAACACTCATGTTGAGAATAAGCCGCTTAGCATGGAAGAAAATGATTGTCCCATCGTTCCATGAGTGGTGCGAGCACACAAAACGGATGTTTATTTGAATGTTTAGAGGTGGCACATGAAAATTTACTTGGAATGGAAGTGAAATACCATATATAGGTAGGTATGGTGGACTCTCACGGAAAAAACTTGGCTCAAGGATTTGGATGCACAAGTAGTATTTCTACTTAGTATGAAGTTTTGGCCAGCAAAAGGTTCTAAACAAGCACCACATGGTGGAGGATCCATAAGAACATAACTTCTATGCAAATATACACAAACATAACCACCTTGTAAAACTTTAATTATTTGATCAAGGTTTAAAATAATTAATGAGTATACACAATCATAAAATATGTCCAAGATAATATATTTGTATGTAAAAGTTCTCTTTCTTATACTAATCATTCATGAATTGCTCATATGGCCAATACGGTGATTGTTAAACTTCAATAGTTTTTACTTTCTAAATTAAATGTGAAACTACTACTAATCATAAAGAACATTGATAATTTCATATTTACGATATTTCATTCGTGCACAATTTACTCTTAGGATATAAGTGAAGCACATGAGTAAAGATCAACCTACTCTCAAAAGATATAAGTGAAGATCAATGAGTAGTCAAACAATTAAGTAGCTATGTGAGGACTCTAACTCAATAAATATTTTTCAGATCTAAGTATTTTATTAAAACATCAAATAAAATAAAAATTACAATCCAAGAATAGCACATATCATGTGGACAAATAAAAATTTAGGCTCAACATAGGCTAACCGATATTTGTTTCATGAAGAGAGGTAGATGCGTAACATCCCCAAGCTTATAAGCTTGAGACTTCTTGAAATATTAACTTGGGGTGCCTTGGGAAAACCCAAGCTTGAGCTTTTGTATGTCGTCAATCCTCTCATATCCCATTTTCACCTGTCTCAAAAACTTCATCCACAAACACTCAAAAATAACTCGTGAGATAGGTTAGTGCAAATGAAAATAAAGCAACTCTTTATGTACTGCCAAAACAAGTTGCATAGTAATTTTCAACCATTATATACTATATACTATCATTTCCATGATTTATATCTACCAATATAAGTCATGAAAACAATAGGAGAAGTGGATAACAAAACTATGACAGTAATTTGTCTAAACAGGACAGTCTCCAGCAATTAATTTACAAAGTGCACTTATGTATCTCTAAAAATTATGAAATATTAGGACATGACAAAAAATTATAAGAAAATAATTTTTAAAAATTTCAGTAAATTTCCATGTCCCAGTAAAATTGAAAATTCAAACACTACAGCAAAAGTTTATGTTTTTACACAGCACACATCAAACATGCAATTCAAGCATCCTAAAAGGCCATTCTTGGAAATTTTTATTTAAAAGGAAATATTATAAATAAAATAAAATAAATAATAACAAAATAAAATTATGCTCCAAGAAAAACTCATATTATGCGACAAAAAAAAATATAGCTCTAAGTAAGATATACCGATAGTGTTGAAGACGAAAGAGGGGATGCCTTTCGGGGCATCCCCAAGCTTACACCCTTGAGTATTCCTTTTATATTACCTTTAGGGTTCCTTGGTAATCCCAAATAGTAGGTTCTTGATGCTCCCTATGCTCCTCATATCGATATCTCACCCAAAACATGAAAACTTGAATCACACAAAATTTAACGAAACTTCGTGAGATGGGTTAGTGTAATAAAGATAGATCATTCACTTAGGTACTATCAACACAGGATTAATAATTGTTATCACATAATAAATAATTTATTATATAATTACAATAATTTATATCACTAAATATAAGCTATGGAAACACTAAAACAAGCAAACTATGCATGCAAAACAGAATCTGTCAAAAACAGAACAGTCTGTGAAGATCCGTAGTATAACCATATTTCCCTATCTCTAACAATTATGAAAAATTAGGAAAATGCAGATGATTTACATAAAAAAACTATGTAAAAATTTCAGAATTTTTTAACTCTTCAGTAAAATCAGAGAAATTATGCACTGGACGTAAAAAAATATGTTTTGCACATAATCAAACTAACAAGTATCCACACTATCCCAAAGGCTTTACTTGGCACTTTATTGAAATAAAAGACACAAAAAATGATTACTATAGTATATTAATCATGTGAAAACACAAAAACAGAAAGGAAAAGTGTTTGGTTGTCTCCCAAAAAGCGCTTTCTCTAAAGCCTTTCTAGCTAAGCATGATGATTTCAATGATGCTCACATAAGAATAGTATATGAAACATGCAAGAGAGAATCATGAATCTCATGAAAATCACAGTTAATTATAACCCAATTCCTATGCATAGGGATTTTGTGAGCAAACAATGTATGGGAGCAAGAATCGACTTGCATAGGAAAGCAAAACAAGCACAACTTCAAAAATTTGAAGACATAGGGAGGAAATTTGATGCTATTGCAATTCCTACAAGAAATCTTCCCCTCTCATAATAATTTTCAGTAGAAACATGAAGGAGTTAAATAATATAACTATCACATAAATCATTCTTTTCATTATCCACAAGCATAGAATTTCCATTACTCTCCACATAAGCAAACTTCTTCTCATTCATAGTAGTGGGAGCAAACTCAACAAAATAACTACCATGAGGTACTTGATTGACATAACCACTTTGAATATTAAAATCATGATGAAAAGTTTAATGGTTACTATCACTCTTTATATAATATATGTTATCACAATAATCATCATAAATAGGAGGCATACCATCATCATTATAAATTTACTCATCAAAATTTGGGAGACTAAAAATTTCATCTTCATCAAACATAGCTTCCCCAAGCTTGTGGCTTTGCATATCATTAGCATCAAGGATATTCAGATAAGTCATACTAACAATATGACTATCATGCTCATCATTCAAGGAATTCACATTAAGAATTTTCATAAATTCTTCCTCTAACAATTGAGCACAATTTTTTGAACCACCATTTTCACGAAAGACATTATAAAGAAGAAGCAAATGAGGCAGCCTAAAATCCATTTTTTGTAGTTTTCTTTTATAAAACCAAACAAGTGAAAACAATAAACTAAAATATTTAATGGAAAGATCTAAATATATACCTTCAAGCACTCACCTCCCCTGCAACGACGCCAAAAAATTGTTTGATGTCTACTATGCAACTTTATTCTTGTAGACTATGTTGGGCCTCCAAGCACAGAGTTTTGTAGGAAAGTAGCAATTTTTCCTCAAGTGGATGACCTAAGGTTTATCAATTCATTAGAGGTGTAGGATGAAGATAGTCTCTCTCAAACAACCCTGTAATCAAATACAAGAAATCTCTTGTGTCACAAACACACCCAATACAATGGCAAATTGTATAGGTGCACTAGTTCGGCAAAGAGATGGTGATACAAGTGCAATATGGATGATAGAAATAGGATTTTTTTAATATCAAAATATAAAAACAGCAAGGCAACAAGTGGTAAACAGCAAGCTAAACGGGATATTAATGCTTGGAAACAAGGCCTACGGTTCAAAGTTTCACTAGTGCAATCTCCCAACAATGCTAACATAGTTGAATCATATGATCATCCCTCAGCGTGCAACAAAGAATCACTCCAAAGTTCCTATATAGCGGAGAACATAGGATGAAATTGGTGTATGTAGTAGAACTACCTCAAAGTTATTCTTTCCGGTCAATCTTTTGAGCTATTCCTATAATGTCACAAACAGCCCTAGATTTCATATTGAAATAACACCAATGATACATATCAATCAACCCTAATGTCACCTATATACTCCAATGTCACCTCAAGTATCCATGGGTAAATTATGTGACATGCATCAAACAATTTCAGATATATCATATTCAATCCAACACAGAGAACTTGAAGGAACACCCCAAGATTTCTATCAGAGAACGTGGTATGAAAACATGCAATCAACCCCTATGCATAGATCCCCAAGGTCATCGGAATCCGCAAGTTGATGCCATAACACATATAGAGTGAATAAATAGAATACCCCTTTGTCACTACGGATATCCACATGTAATACATACATCAAGTGTTCTCAAACCAAAATATTCAATCCACCATAACAAGATCTCAAAGGGAAAGATTCAATTCATCACAACAAGATAGCAAAGGAAGAACACCATATGATCCAACTATATTAACAAAGCTCGTGATACATCACGATTGTGCCATCTCAAGAACACTAGAGAGAGAGAGAGAGATGGAGAGGGAGAGAGAGATTAAACACATAGATACATGTACATACCCTCAGCCCCAAGGGTGAACTACTTCCTTCTCGTCATGGCCTCCGCCGGGATGATGAAGATGGCCAACGGAGATGATTTACCCCCTCTGACAAGGTACTAGAAAGGCTCGAGATGGGTTTTTCATCAATAGAAAGAGTTGCAGCGGCGGAGTGGAGAGTCTCTCTTTATTTCTAGGATTTCTGGGATTTATAGGATTTTTCAACATTGGAATCATGTGTAACGGAGCCACATGGGCCCCACAAGCAAATACGGCATGGCCTGGGGGTGCCCTGATGGCTTGTGGCCCATAGGTTGATCCCCTCCAGTGGTTCTTTTCTCCAATATTACTTATTTCCTCCAAAAAATCATAAAAAAGTTTTGGGTGATTCCGAGAAATTTCATTTTCTGCACAAGAACAACACCACGGTATTTCTGTTGAAAACAGTGTCAGCCCGGGTTAGTTATAAATAAATCATAAAAAGTAAATCAAAACCATAAAAAGGTATTGTAAACATAGGTTAACATGGCATGAATAGTTCATAAATCATCGATACATTGGAGACGTATCATAGCTTAATTAGTTAATATAGAGAGTACCTTGGTTAGGTACTGTTGGAGTAGAAGTTTTAACGTTGACTCTTAACTGGTAATTATTTTGACAACATCAATCAAGCAATGTAAGTGAAAACATTCATGAAATATCTCAGGGAAAGACTTTACTTGGGAAGACAAGGTTTCGTGAATGCTTCACCCTAGTAGGAAAAGTGGTTGAGGATTAAAGTAGTTACTCAAAGGATACGGTTACATACTTTTTTGCAAAGACAACTCTAAATAGCTGGTCAATCCAAGTGCCATGAAACTAAACTTCCTCGATACAACCACATCTGCCCGAGTGGGAGGACCTTGTTTCGTTTGTAGTTATGTCTCTTTCGAGTTTCTTCGGAGAGGAAAGCTAGAATGAGTAGACTTCCTTTGGCGGGGAAGTTGCCATTCAATCAAGAGAGCCTAGTTTAGTGGATAAGCTCAAGATTAAAGATTCCCGAGTGGAATACGAGTAGTTCCACGGGGTGACAACGACCCATATCCTCTCTCCTTGGATTAGCCTTAGGGAGGGCGGAAACATAGTTAGGGTGCGATGCAAAGGGATTCGTTAGACAAAGACTCTATGGTGTGGGCAAAGTCTACAACCTCTACAGAGTCTCTCTCTCTCTGTGTGTGTGTGTGTGTGTGTGTGTGTGTGTGTGTTGAAACTATTCAAATAGTTGAGTCCTTCGCAATGAGGCAGTGTTCACGTTAAGTCGCACCATTTGACCAACACCCTAATTCATTTCACTATAAACTTTAATAGTTTTGTTTAAAAGGTAACCTACTTTTAAAAGTCGATTGATCAAGGACCATGCCAGGAAAAGGTCCATTGGATGTTAAACGAGCAGACTAAGTTTATGCAGTAGTTATGATAGTAGTAGCTTTAGTAGTCTTTGCTTCCTTGTTATGTTTGTTTACTATGTTCTTGCTTGCTTGCTTGTTTTGGATTGTTTGTGAGCTTGCGAGTACATTAAATGTACTCACCTAGCTTATCATGACAGATACTAGAGAGACGATAGAAGAGTTTCCTGAAAAGTTCGTGTACCTAGACTAGATGGTGTCCCAACAGTGTCCCTTTGGATTGGAGCCCCGCTAGTGTCCCGCCTTCCGTTGTGCCATTATTATTGCTTTCGTCTTTAGTACTTCGTTAATTCAGTCATAGAATAAAGTCTTCAGACTTTCGGCACTTAGACGTGCCCCTCTTGTTTTGCAAGAGTATTGTACTATTAAGGCATTATACAGCATCAGTACTTATATATCGTGGTCCATCTGTACCAAGCTATAGTCGTGTTCCAAAAGACATGGGTCTCCAGGCTGGAACATGAGGGCCTCTGTTTCTCTTAATCGAGGTGTCATAGAAGGGTTGGCTTGTTTAGCAAATTTAATTATTATTTAATTGGCTATAGCATCCTCGTGTTTAATCATTCGGGAATCAAACAAAATCTAACTAAGTCAAAAATCTAAACGTGCATCACTAGATTATAAGCCACAAATAGTAACTCAAGTCATGTGGGTCTCACTCGGTATCTAGTTTAGAACATATCTCTATTTATTGAATAAAAGGGGTTTGAACTATGAGTGGTAGATATCCATGGGCCAAATTGTGAAAAAATAATGGTAGCTCCCAAAAGTCACAAAAAGAGGGGTGCATGGTTTGGGGATGACTCTTGGACTAGAACATTCACCATTCGGCAAAATCGTGAAATAAAGTATCAAATTATTAATGCAATATGATGTCTATGGAATGTTATACTCTACATCATACTTCACGAGGAACCTAACGGATTTAGAAAAAGCTTTATCATTCCCATGCACACTGCCATTCTGTAGATGCCAACTATGCAGGAGCAATAAAAGTGTCCTTGATCTCATGACACCGTTGCATGCACTTTTTTTGAAACTATCACTGGGGAGAAGACTCCCCATCTGCATGCACTTAACAAGACCTAAACCATTCATCAGCAGTCTAGCTCAACATAGATTTGGACAGCAATTTCCATTCTACCTCACACCTTTGTCAAAGCTATACTCTTTTTGCATGCAATAATAGCGTGAAAATCATCTTCATCTGAGCAGGCACATATGTTTCATAAACTATCCATTTACTTATTTTTGTTGAGATAGTGCTCGTGGTTGGCTGTCAGGCAAGTATCCGAACATTTTCAAGTACTCTTACCTTCTATATCTAGTCCCATATCATTTGGTCATCCACTGCATTGCTGCAGATAGACGCTTGTGGGTAACATTGGGCTTTCAGTTTAGATATCAGCCTATAAGCGCTTTTCATAGAAAAGACTCTAGACTTTTTACAGTGCCATGCCAGATAGTCATCTAAGTCCCTAGCCAGACCAGGACACATCCATGTTGGTTGGGATGATAGAAGATGCTAAGAGAGTTCTAAACTCTGGTAGAGATTTCTCCTTATCACATGTGTACCGTGAGAAAAACCAAGTCAATCATAATCTAGCCCAAATGGGTAGATCATTGCCTTGTACGGCTGTTTGGCTAGAGGTGGCCCTCCTTTCCAATTTGACTGTGTGAACTCTCCTTAATAAATGAAGTTTTCCATTCACAAGAAAAGGTTCTTACTCGGCAGCTTTATCTTGTTGATCCGATCGACGTAAAATGGAATTAAAATGTCAATGTATAAGAATGGTGTTCCCTCACTAACATTATGGCATACATGTGGAGCATTTGGAAGGATAGGAATAATGCTTTGTTTTGTAGGAGAACTTATGTTCCTACACAAGTATTACAATCTATGCAAGCTATTGTAAAACCCAAGGAGGTCCCTGGACATAGAAGGAACAAAATCCAACGCCATAAAAGAGCAACAGAACAAGAACTAAAGGCCAAATTTATTATAGGAAAATGGTAGAGGGCAATACCGAGTAGATAATTAGGTTGTAAATTCGCTATAGATGCAGCACGGAAGTCAAAAGCTCAAGCCACTACAGGAATTAGGATATACATTCAGATAGTGAGAGAACAACAACAAGGAAACAACGGCATCTCAGTGGCAGGTATGATAGTCGGTTAACCTATCCAAGGAGAAGCGCTAGCACTTCAAATGGCTGCCCAGATAGCCCAACAATCACAACATGAGATATTACTTTCATTACGGATAATCAAACTCTCACTCAAGCGGCTTCTTCTACAGACCTTTTGAATAAACATGGGCATTGGGAGATCGAAAGTTATTTAGCAGCCTTTTTCTCTACCACAATCCATACTCAAGTCAAGATAATGCACATTACCAGCAGAAAATCATAGGGCATGTGCCTGTGCAACTCAAGTCTATCTTTCTCTTTTTGCAGATATTTCGACAGCGTCTTCTTGTAACATTTCTCATTCAGGTGATCAATGTCATGTGCTTTTGAAGGTAGGTAATCTATCAACGAGGCATTGTAATATTAACAATGTAACATGTGCTTGAGAATCAACGGAAGGCGCCTATGGTGCCCCCACTTCATAAAAACATGGTGTTCCACTTTAGCCTTTCTGGGACCATGAGTTTATGTATACGACGCTAGGATTTAAACAACCATTGATGACCCACAAGTACAGGGGATCAATTGTAGTCCTTCGGATAAGTATGAGTGTCGAACCCAACGAGGAGCGGAAGGAAATGATAAGCAGTTTTCAGCCAGGTAATTTCTACAAGCACTGAAATTGTAAGTAGCAAGTAGTTTGATAGCAAGGTAATTTTTAACGAGCAAGTAATGGCAACAATAAGTAAGGTTCAACAAGGTAGCCTAATCCTTTTTGGCAAAGGACAGGCCAAAACTATCTCTTATGATATGCAAAGTGGTCTTGAGGGTACACGAGAATCTCATCTAGTCACCTTCATCATGTGGGTTTGATTCATGTTCGCTACTTTGATAATTTGATATGTGGGTGGATCGGTGCTAATGTGTTGTTCTTACTTGAAATAACAACCTGCTTATAATTAACCCCCTCGCAAGCATCCGCAACTACGAGAAAGGTATTAAGACAAAGTCTAACCATAGCATTAAACATGTGGACCCAAATCAGCCCCTTACGAAGTAGCGCATAAACTAGAGTTTAAGCTTCTGTCACTCCACAATGCATTCCCTTAGGCCCAAGGATGGTGAAGTATCATGTAGTCGACTTTCACATGACACCACTAAGGGAAACGCAACATACATATCATCAAAATATCGAACACATATCAGATCCACATGATTACTTGCAACATGACTTCTCTCGTGACCTCAAAAACAAAGGTAACTACTCTAAAAATAATATGAATGCTCAAGATCATAGGTGTATTGAATAGCATAATGGATCTGAACATATAATCTTCCACCAAATAAACCATATAGCAATCAACTACACAAGGTAATCAACACTACTAGTCACCCACATGTACCAATCTGAGGTTCCCGTACAAAGATTCCACACAAGAGATGAACTAGGGTTTGAGAGGATATGGTGTTGTTGAAGATGTTAATGAAGAATGTCCTCCCCAACATGAGAGGATTGTTGGTGATGATGATGTCTTCGATTTCCCCCTCTGGGAGGGAAGTTCCCCCGACGGAATCGCTCCGTCGGAGGGCAAAAGTGCTCTTGCCCAAGTTCCGCCTCGAGATGGCGGCGCCTCATCCTGAAAGTCCTCTTCCTGGTTTTTTCGGTTTTTTGGGAATTTATACTAGAAGATGGGCTCCGGAGGTGGGCTAGGGTGAGCACCACCCACCAGGCCGCGCCTGGGAGGCCTGGCGCGCCCTGGTGGGTGTTCCTCACTTGGTGGCCCCCCTCTGATAGTTTTATGGTCCAATATTCCTCATTTATTCCATAAAAATTCTTCGTAAAATTTAAGCTTCATTGGGGATGTGAAGAATAGGTATCTCTGACATGCTTTTTTCGGGTCCTAAATTCTAGCTATCGGTATTCTCCCTCTTTGTGTAAACCTTGCAAATTATGAGATAAAAGGCATTAGAATTACTCCCCAAAGCATTATTATGCATAAAAAATTTATAAATAATAGTAGTAAAACATGATGCAAATGGGACGTATCAACTCCCCCAAGCTTAGACCCCGCTTGTCCTCAAGCGAAAGCCGATATCGAAGAACATGTCCACATGGTTTGAGAGAGAGGTGTCGATAAAAAAAATACGGACATAGCAGCACCATGTTTATTATTATAACAGCAGCAAACTTTAACGTATACTCTTTCATATAACTTTTATTTCATAACAACATCATATAACTTCTTATGAGCAAGTAACAATTCATCACAACGTGGAAGTATAAAGCATAAACCTTATTGAAAACCAACAAACTATGTTCTCAGTCAACTTTGCAACTACAATTCATCATATTTTCAGGAAGGGTATCATGTAGGAGCCTTTTGGCAAGTCCACATACTCAACCATCATTTAGTCTTCTATGATTGCTAACACTCATAGCATACCCATGAGCAAAATGTTTCAACCGGACACACAGAAAGATAGGGGCTTATAGTATTGCCTCCCAACGTATTCACCTCAAGGGTGATGTCAGAAATAATAACTCATGCTCACTCCTATCCAACTAGATATATGTGCCTACATCTTTCCTCACCGCATGATGCTTGCAAAAGAAAAATAAAAAGGGATAGGGAAGAATACTTTGACTCTTGCATAAAAGTAAATGCATAAAGGTAAAAGATAGGCCCTTCACACAGGGAAGCAGAGGTAGTGATGTGCTTTTTAATTTGTATGCCAAATACCTTAGGGCAAAACAACGTAGGTAGTGATGTGCTTTTTAATTTTTATGCCAAATACCTTAGGGCAAAACAACGTTACGTTGTATTGCGCCTTGTGATAGCAACCTTTATTATGCAGTCTATTGCTTTTATTACTTAGCCATCACAAGTTTGTGTAACGCTCAATTTTCTCTTACACTAATTGATCCAACACTTTTAGAAGCAATTTTTATTACCTTGATGCACCGATGACAACTTACTTGAAGGATCTTATTCAATCCATACGTAGGTATGGTGGAATCTCAAACATGAGTTTGGGTTAGGGCTTTTTGAATGCACAAGTACTATCTCTAATTAGTGTGGAATTTTTGGCTAGAAAACATATTGAGCAAGCACCACATGTTGAAGGATCTATGGCAATATAAATTCTATGTGAAGATGAACAAGCATAAATCATTACATTGTTTTCCTTATCCAACGTCAACAATTTTGGCATTTAATATTTAATGGGGGCTCACAATCATAAAAGATGTCCATGATAGTATATTTGCATGTGAATCTTCTCTTCCCTAATTAATTCTTTCATGAATTGCATCATTGACTAATGCTATGTTTGTCAGTCTCCAATAAATTTTACCACTTACACTTATATTTATTCTGATGTCATTACTCACCATAAGATTAGCATATGATTGTTTTCTCATTTATTCTCTTTTATCATGATTGCAACAAGAAAGTAAAGGGGCAAAAGCTCAAACTAAACTTTATTATATAACTCTCACTCGATTACATAGATAGATAATCACAAAACTAGCACTCGATAATAGATCATGCTAAGGTTTTATTCAACTAAATCACGAAAAAGCTAAGGATCGAAATAGAAAAACAAAGGTAAAAAGTGATGGTGATACGATACTGGTGCACCGCCCCCAAGCTTGGCTCAAGCCAAGGGGAGTGCCCATACCCGTGTACTCAAGTCTCCTTTGGTGGTGAAGATGATGAAGGTGGTGGTGATGCGGCATCACACTTCAGCTCAAATAAATATGTAGCGACCCGACTCAAAACGAGTCAAGCCTCTGTGTTAGTGCCATCCCTGGATCAGTATGCTGGCACACACAGTACATCCATGTATATATCAAAGTGCAATCACATGTAAATGGCATAAAGTTGATATATACCTCTTAAGTCACAGCGGAAACAGTCAACGGGAGTGGAGTCCCAATAAACACCAACGGCAGGTTGAGTGTAGACCATAACCCTGAATCATACTCTTACTCGTCGTAGAAAAGTAATGGTGTTGAGAATGGCTGATAGTATCATCTCCGGTGCTCATGTTGTTCGTAACCGGGGACACGGCTAATCGATTAGTTTGACACTCTGCAGAGGTTTGTACACTTTACCTGCAAGAATCGATCCCTCATGTTATGTCCTCACACTGCCTGGTGTTTGAGAACGGGACAATCAAAATATGGTCTTCCACAGTGATCCTCCGATAGAAAGTCAGTGCCCATCCAAATCCTACTATTCTTCTACATCTCGTAGCAACTGACCTACCGAAGTCACCACTACTGTCAACCAAGCCAGAGCCCATTGACTTGTGGTTGCACACATAAGCTTTCCAGCCTTGAAGTATCCATCCATCTCTTTGAGCCTGGGTGGCATTCCGTTGGGATGATCACAGGTAGGTACCAGGATTCCCGGGCATAACCATGATAGATATCATGCTACCAAAATGCATGTCCAATCCACCCAGAGGTATATTGATTCCTTGAAGTCTTGAAGTCTTGATCATCATGCAGGTCTTGAAATAATTAATTAACCTCACCACACTCCTAAATCTCACAACCAAACCCCGTCTACTAAAGTGTAGCAATTGTGAAGTAATGTCCCTTCCCGGGCAATGGTAACGGAGTGTTGGGTTTTATCCTACCTCATGATACTACTACAAGTTCAAGCTCAATAACCTACTGGATGTATGATGGAAAAGATTGATTCTAATGCAAATAAAACATAGGTAATGTAAGATGATCAAAGTGAACTTGCATGTACTGTTAATGAAGAATAATATCGCTCTCAGTAATAACTTGATAGAACTATTCATCACTCTCCAATGAAAATCTATATAATCACACATTGCATTCATATAAGCAATCATACTAGCAATCAATTCTAACAACCAAAAAGGCAAAGCAAAAACTATAACACACTAGTGTTGTGATAAAGGAAATACTTAAGACAAAAGTTAAAACAACAAAATTTCATCACAACAACCAAAGGTTGGTTTTCCATGCAATTAATCCTATTTTTAATAGCAACAAGACAAAATAAAGTAAAATCTAACAAAGGTGTTCTAGCAAATATTTTACTAGCAAAAAGAATTACTTTTGAAGAACAACTAAAAACAAATCAAAAGCTTTTATCAAACTCATCTTATGACATCAACAATGTAAACCCCGAATAAAACCACAAATAATTTCAACTTTAATACAAATTCTTTATGATGTAACATAAAGTTAACAGAGAGTGAAACTACAATTTATAAAAATATTTTCAAATACGAAATCAAACTACAATGAAATCAATTGCAAGTTATAATTGAAATAGCTTTGATTTCATGCTATCAACTAATAATAAAAGACATAAAAATAAACTTGGTTGAAATACTACTTCTAAATAACATAAAACAAAGTAAAACTTGTTAGATAATAAAAAATAAATTAAATTAAAACAATTTAAAACAAAAGAAATAGGAATAAACCTAAAAGAACTAAAGCAGAATCTTTTTGTTAAAAATAATAATTTAAACTATTCTAAAAATTCTCAATTTCTAACTACTGTTAAATAAAGTCACTAGTGACTAGTAGCAAAAAGAATCAAATCAAAATCTATTTTTAAACTCAAGATATTCAGAAAATAAGATTTGAATCAAATCTGTTTGAATTCAAATTTAAATTATTCAAATATGGTCAAACTTTATATCTACAGAAACTAGAATAATATTTTGACACAATGCAAAAAGAATCAACTAAAAACTCAAAATAACCTAGGAGATATCCTATTTGCAAAACAGAAACTATTCTGTTAAAAAAACATAAAAGAAAAGCCTAACCTAACGTGGCGCACTATGAGTGGGTGAGGGTGTGTGCGCGGGGGTGCTACAGAATGAACGCTCGCTATATAAAAGAAAACGGTTCGGCTATTATTGATCTAATCCTGGCCCTAGATCTCAGATCGGACGGCTAAAAGAGAGAGGGGGCTCACAGAGGGGGTGCTCACCGCTGTGGATGTCGGGCTCTGGCGAGGTCGACGACTGCCGGCGGCTCCGGGTCATCGGGGAAGATGCTACCGCAGTCGGGGACAATGGCGAAGGCTACTAGGCGATGGCGGCAGATCTCCTGTGTCCTTTGGCGGCCTCTTCGGGGCGTGAGGATGACGGGGATGAGCTCCTCGTGCTCGGGCACAGCGATGTCATTCGGGTGGTTGTCGACGGCGGTGCTCCAAGGGCTCTTGGGCTCAGAGAAGGGGACAGGGAAGTCCGCACGAGTGTGGTGGGGCAATTGGTGGGATCAGACAGCGTCGGGGAGGTTTAGGTTGAGCGGTGGTGCGGCAAAGGCATGGTGGTAGTGGCAGAGATCCGGCGAGAGATTGCGGCGAGAGGAGGGCTCGGGAGGTGAGGATTAGGGGCAGAACGGCTGCGGCGGCCTCTGGCTTTCTAGGGGGTGGCTCGGGGTCCCTCGGGAGGCAACATATCGTCGAGGGGATCGACTGCCGACGTGGCTCTGGCGAGGAAATAGGAAAGAGGGGCGGGAGGAGGAAGGTGGTCGTGCGAGTGGAGGGAGCGGTCGACAGGTCCACGCGACAGAGAGAGAGAAGGGGAGGAAAGGGATCGGATACCCGATCGGGTACCGATTCGGTAGCAACACGGGCGATGGGCCAAATCCACTAGTGGGCCTCCGCGCGATCTTTCCTAATAAAAGAAAAAAATCCTTTTATAAAACAAAAACAGAAAAGGAAGTTCAATAAAAGGAAAACAAAAATACTTTTATATAGACATATTATATATCAAAATGACCAGAAAAATAAAATCTAAAAGATGAACAAATTTTCACAGTCAAACAAAATACCTACAAAATCAGTAAATTCAAACAGTGCTACTGTTGCATATAAAATGCAAAGAAAACATTTTGAAAATACCAAAATGCCTCCAAATTCATTTATCTCCATTTTATTTTGACGGGAATCATTTTACCTTATTTTCCATATATTTTATTTTTGGAGAAAAATAATTTTTTAAAACAAATTTCAAAAACTGGCTTTGAAACCTATATGAAATATTTTAGAAATAATTTTCTGAGTTTTATAAATTCAAATAAGATTCAGATGGCCCCTAGTTTGGAGTGTCATATTACTCCTCTCAAAATTTTATCAAGGGAATTTGAATTCTTTCAAACTTTAAAATGGAACCAAATATGAAATGAACTCCATAACAGATAGATTTCAAATAGTTTTCAAATTCACTTTCAAATGTTTTATTATGAAGAAGTCATGTCATCTTCTCTCACTGATTTTGAATTCAAAAGCAAAAGGTGAAAGTCATGTCATTCCCTCTCATTCAAAAGTTTTTCAAAGTTTCAAATTTTCACTCAAACTCAATCACTCAATTAGACAAACAATCATTGATCTATTTATTATAACATTCCAAATTTTGGGATGTTACAAACCTACCATACTTAAAATGAATCTCGTCCTCGAGATTCGAAGAGGCTAGAAAGAAAAGGTTAGGGTTTGGGGTCTTCTAGCAAATCCATTGACCTGGAAGTGTGGGGCTACCACACTTAAAACGAGAGTTCTTGGTCCCTCAAAAATCATAACAATCCTCTGGGGTCCTTGGCAGTGTTAGCCTCCTCACATGCTTCGCATTAACTCCTTTGGTGATGCTCTTCCATTATATTTATAACATTTCCTTCAGAATCCAGTGTTTCCATTGGTCAATACAAAGTTCTCCCGTTACTAGATCTTCTTAGCTAACAAGTCTCGTGATCATTCTAAATAACTTATCGAAGATCTCATGGTTGTCTACCAATAGTGGTTACCCTATAGTGAAATGGGTCTTGGCTACATTCCTCACCATAAAATTCCTGCGTGTGGCAAGAACTGTCATGTATAAGGGGTTTTCATCGTACCATTCTATGGCTTAAACAAAAGCTTCAAAGGACGTCGTCTCTTTACTATGGGTAAGTCACTCAGATTTCCCATTCCGAATAGCAAGAGAATGATAAGAGTAAGTCGTCATGGTGGCCAAGCCATGTCGCACTGAAAACATTACCTTGTATAAGGTTTAGTGAATCTCGTATTCTAACACTTGGGCTTCCTCACAAAAGTTGCAGAAATTTCTCTTGTCCACGAACGAAGTTCGGATAAATCCATTGATTCTGCAAGCTAAGCAAAAACATCTATCATTTCTTCACATCTCGGAGGCTTTCGGATACTCCTAAGAAAAACGTTTGCTGATCAGTCATAGCTTCTTCCAAGTTTCTTCCTTCATAAAGGTACGGCTTGATCCTTATCAATCCTGAGGTTTGTGGTTCTGTGGGCTCACAGCTTTAACTCACCCTTTAGGTTACTAGTGTTTCATATTCCAGCATTACCTTCAGTTCGCTCCATCATACCCTTGAGGCAATAAATCACAGACTCATTATTGTTTGGATTCCACTCCGTGGAATTCATTTTCCTTTCCATTGGTCTGTTTAACCTTGGGTATTGTTTCATCATAATCATTCCTTTTCCCAAGATTCCATCTTCAAAAGTACTTTGTTACAAATGTTGTCATCCACATAGTTTGATATGGTACAACATTACCTTTAACTGTTTTCATTCGATCCAGACTCCTTCGCAATATGGCACTTTCTTATTCCCTGGATCCTATGGTTTTACCGGTTACTACCACAATTAAAATGAAATGTACATATGCCTGCATAGACCATATTTTCTCAAATCCTCGAAAATGGTCGGAGATCTTTGTTCATAGAGTAACAACTCATATATACCAACATGGACAAATTGGGACACAATAAATTTCATTGATTTATGAAGTTATTACAATCTCAGAGACTTCTGTTACAAAATAATCTCATGAAAACAGGAGTGTTTCATGTTACAAATATTGCCATCCTCAAAACATAACTACTCCATTCTAGCTTTTTTCTCCTTTGGACATTCACTAGCATAATGTCCTACTTCCTTGCAACGAAAATAGATGATTTCTGACAAGTCTCGGGGCCTCTTGATGTTGGTGTTTGCTCCTTGGGTTCTTGGTTCCTTTCCTGGGCACGTATTGGCATAGTGACCCATATCCTTACACTTCAAACATCTGATATGACTCAGGTCCCTCTTTGCAGAAATAGGGTTGTTCTCGAGATGTATTCGATTTTTCTTCCTAGACTTGTTTGTTCTGATTAATCCCTCTATTTCCAGTGGATCAAGCTCCACTTTTTCCGTGGGGGAGTCTCCCAGATACTCTTGGCTTTCCTTCGTGCAATCTTGGGAAAAATGTCCTTTTTCTCCACAGGAGTAGCAGGTATTGGAGAATAATCTCGTTAAGCCTTGTCCATCACGGTCTTCCAAATATTCCTCCACAACAGGTTCTTCAAAAATCCCCTTCAATGTTTCTTTCATTCCTTCTTTCTGTTGCTTGACAACTTGTTGTACCTTATGGTAAAGGTGACACTGAGCCAGGTAATGTGTGGTTCCTTCTCATAAGAAACAGGTCACCTGGCTAGTTGGGCATTCCTCAGCTAGGTGATTATCTTCACAATGATGACATCCATCCTTGTGTTCGTCCTGGGCGTGTCCTATTTCTCCACAAATCTTGCATGCACAAGTCTTCTTCATAGGACTATCATAGTGCTTCCGGATGAGACGGGACCTTAACAGAGTTTTCTTGAATTCCTCCCAGGTTTTTGCTCCATTACATCCTTGTATGGCTTGATGCATTTTCCACCAAGTTGCATCACTCTGGGTAAAGTACTGAAGAACGTATTGAACCTCATACTTCTTTGCAATCGAGTTTCTCCCGAAGCTATTCTCCATGTTTCGAATCCATACTTCTGCCTCTAGTTGGGTCTTTGGTTCAGAGAATACAAGTCCATCTTCATTCACCATCTATTGGGTCCAAGAGTTTAAGGATGAGATATTGGGAAAATAGAGGGAGATACACACAATACAAACAATAGTTTTGAAAAATATGTTTTATTTGTGGCTGTCAAAAAAATGCACACAAATGATAGCTCACACATCACCGTATCTAACGTGAGTATGCAACAGGGGTTTGGTCTTATAGGGGACATAAAATCTTTGAAACTCTTCATGGTCTTCATTCCTTCACGTCCTTATAGTCTTCATTTTTTTGTAGTTGTTTCCATAGTGAAATACATCTTTGTCTGAGTTGGTCATCAGTTTTCCGATATCTTGTCCTGGTTGACGTGGCAATTAGTTGACTCCTCTGAGTGGTCAAAGGGACAAGGGTATTATCAAACTATTTGATAAAACTCAGAAGGGATGAGAAGTAAAAGTTTATTTTGAGAATAAGGTTTGAGAGATATCATGTCCTATGGGGTTTTGAGTTGTCTCGGGTCACGTCCTCCAGTCAACATGTGCTCTGATACCATTTCTGTAGCGACCCGACTCAAAACGAGTCAAGCCTCTGTGTGTTAGTGCCATCCTTGGATTAGTATGCTGGCACACACAATACATCAATGTATATATCAAAGTGCAATCACATGTAAATGGCGTAAAGTTGATATATACCTCTTAAGTCACAGCAGAAACAGTCAATGGGAGTGGAGTCCCAATAAACACCAACGGCAGGCCGAGTGTAGACCGTAACCCTGAATCGTACTCTTACTCGTCATAGAAAAGTATCTACAAGGTAAGACATTGCAGCCGTGTAGGTCAGTACATTGAATGTACCAGCAAGATCACCATAGAAAGAATGATAAATACTATTCTATATGCAAAAGGCTTTGTAGCTCTGTGTCTGAGTTTTTGTAGAAAAGCTGGTTTTATTTTCCCTACAACAAGGAGTGAAACGGAAATCACTACAAACAGTTGGTTGTCAATTAGATGGTTCCACCAACCAATTCTCATGTCCCAAAAATTATTAATAGACCCACTCATCATAAAGTTTATTAATGGTGTTGAGAATGGCTGATAGTATCATCTCCGGTGCTCATGTTGTCCGTAACCGGGGACACGGCTAATCGATTAGTTTGACATTCTGCAGAGGTTTGTATACTTTACTCGCAAGAATCGATCCCTCCCGTTATGTCCTTGCACTTTCTGGTTTTTGAGAATGGGACGATCAAAATATGGTCTTCCATAGTGATCCTCCGATAGAAAGTCAGTGCCCATCCAAATCCTACCGTTCTTCTACATCTCGTAGAAACTGACCTACCGAAGTCACCACTATGGTCAACCAAGCCAGAGCCCATATTGACTTCCGATTGCACACGTAAGCTTTCCGGCCTTGAAGTATCCATCCATCTCTTTGAGCCTGGGTGGCATTCCGTTGGGATGATCACAGGTAGATACCAGGATTCCCGGGCATAACCATGATAGATATCAGGCTGCCAAAATGCATGTCCAATCCACCGAGAGGTATATTGAGTCCTTGAAGTCTTTAAGTCTTGATCATCATGCAGGTCTTGAAATAATTAATTAACCTCACCACACTCCTAAATCTCACAACCAAACCCTGTCTACTAAAGCGTAGCAATTGTGAAGTAACGTCCCTTCCCGGGCAATGGTAACAGAGTGTTGGGTTTTCTCCTACCTCATGATACTACAAGTTCAAGCTCAATAACCTACTGGATGTATAACGGAAAGATTGATTGTAATGCAAAAAAACATAGGTAATGTAAGATGATCAAAGTGAACTTGCATGTACTATTGATGAAGAATAATATCGCTCTCAATAATAACTTGATAGAACTATTCTTCACTCTCCGATGAAAACCTATATAATCACACATTGCATTCATATAAGCAATCATACTATCAATCAATTCTAACAACCAAAAAGGCAAAGCAAAAACTATAACACACGAATGTTGTGATGAAGGAAATACTTAAGACAAAAGTTAAAACAACAAAATTTCATCACAACAACCAAAGGTTGGTTTTCCATGCAATTAATCCTATTTTTAATAGCAACAAGACAAAAATAAAGTAAAATCTAACAAAGGTGTTCTAGCAAATATTTTACTAGCAAAAAGAATTACTTTTGAAGAACAACTAAAAACAAATCAAAAGCTTTTATCAAACTCATCTTATGACATCAACAATGTTAACCCTGAATGAAACCACAAATAATTTCAACTTTCATACAAATTGTTTATGATATAACATAAAGTTAACAGAAACTGAAACTAATAAAACAATTTATAAAAATATTTTCAAATAGGAAATCAAACTACAATGGAAATCAATTGCGAGTTATAATTTAAATAGCTTTGATTTCATGCTATCAACTAATAATAAAAGACATAAAAATAAACTTGGTTGAAATATTACTTCTAAATAACATAAAACAAAGTAAAACTTGTCAGATAATATAAAAGAAAATAAATTAACAATTTAAAACAAAAGAAATAGGAATAAACCTAAAAGAACCAAAGTAGAATCTGTTTTGTTGAAAATAATAATTTTAATTATTGTAAAAAGTCTCAATTTCTACCTACTAATAAATAAAGTCACTAGTGACAAGTAGCAAAAAGAATCAAACCAAAATCTATTTTTAAGCTCAAGATATTCATAAAATAAGATTTGAATCAAATCTGTTTGAATTCAAATTTAAATTATTCAAATATGGTCAAACTTTATATCTATAGAAACTAGAATAATATTTTGACATAATGCAAAAATAATCAACTAAAAAATCAAAATAACCTAGGAGATATCCTATTTGCAAAACAGAAACTATTCTATTTAAAAAATAAAACAGAAAAGAAAGCCTAACCTAACGAACAGGAGCGGCACGTGGCGCACTGTGAGTGGGTGAGGGTGTTGCACGTGGGTTCTACAGAACGAACGCTCGCTATATAAAAGAAAATGGTTCGGCTATTATTGATCTAATCATGGCCCTAGATCTCAGATCGGATGGCTAAAAGAGAGAGGGGGCTCACGGAGGGGGTGCTCACCGCTATGGATGTCGGGCTCCGGCGAGGTCGACGGCGGCCGGCGGCTCCGGGTCATCGAGGAAGATGCTACCGCGGTCAGGGACGATGGCGAAGGCTACCAGGTGATGGCGGCAGATCTCCTACGTCCTTTGGCGGCCTCTTCGGGGCATGAGGATGACAGGGATGAGCTCCTCGTGCTCTGGCGCGGCGAGGTCATTCGGGTGGTTGTCGACGGTGGTGCTCCAGGGGCTCTGGGGCTTAGATAAGGGGACTGGGAAGTGCGCGCGAGTGTGGTGGAGCGATTGGTGGGATCGAACAGCGTCAGGGAGGTTTAGGTGGAGCGGTGGTGAGGCAAAGGCATGGTGGTAGTGGCGGAGCTCCGGTGAGAAATTGCGGCGAGAGAAGGGCTCGGGAGGTGATGATTAGGGGCAGAATGGGTGCGGCGGCCTCTAGCTTTATAGGGGGTGGCTCGGGGTCCCTCGGGAGGCAACATATCATCGAGGGGATCGACTGCCGACATGGCTCCGGTGAGGAAATAGGAAAGAGAGGCAGGAGGAGGAGGGTGATCGTGTGAGTGGAGGGAGCGGTCGACGGGTCCACGCGACAGAGAGAGAGAAGGGGAGGAAAGGGATCGGATACCCGATCAGTTACCGATTCGGTAGCGACACGAGTGATGGGCCAAATCCACTAGTGGGCCTCCAGGCGATCTTTACTAATAAAAGAGAAAATCCTTTTATAAAACAAAAATAGAAAAGGAAGTTGAATAAAAGGAAAATAAAAATACTTTTATATAGACATATTATATATCAAAATGACTAGAAAAATAAAATCTAAAAGATGAACATATTTTCACAGTCAAACAAAATACCTACAAAATCAGTAAATTCAAACAGTGCTACTGTTGCATATAAAATGCAAAGAAATCATTTTGAAAATACCAAAATGCCTCCAAATTCATTTCATCTCCATTTTATTTTGAAGAGAATCATTTTACTCTATTTTCCATATATTTTATTTTTGGAGAAAAATAAATTTTTTAAACAAATTTCAAAAATGGCTTTGAAACCTAATATGAAATATTTCAGAAATAATTTTCTGAGTTTTATAAATTCAAATAAGATTCAAATGGCCCCTGGTTTGGAGTGTCATATTACTCCTCTCAAAATTTTATCAAGGGAATTTGAAAAAAAAATTCAAACTTTAAAATGGAACCAAATATGAAATAAACTCCATAACAGAAAGATTTCAAATAGTTATCAAATTCACTTTTCAAATGTTTTATTATGAATAAGTCATGTCATCTTCTCTCACTGATTTTGAATTCAAAAGCAAAAGGGGAAAGTCATGTCATTCCCTCTCATTCAAAAGTTTTTAAAAGTTTCAAATTTTCACTCAAATTCAATCACTCAATTAGACAAACAATCATTGATCTATTTATTATAATATTCCAAATTTTGGGATGTTACAAAATACTTCAATTTGCGGATGACGCTCCTGAGGGTGGTGATGCGCTCCTCTAGCAAAATATTTTCACGAGTGAGGAATTTATTCTGAACATGAACCGCTTCGAAAGCGCTAAAAGCTTCAATTTCAAGAGGGGTGAGATGACGGTAGTAAGGCCGAAGGATATCTTCTTCTTCCTCTTCCGCCGCGTCCATGGGTTGCCCTCCTTCTTGAGCTTGATTCTGCATAGCTTCCTTGCCCTTGTGCTCATTATTGGCTTCTTTTGGCTCTTATCTCTTCAACTCCATCTTCATCAACCAAGCATCCTCTTCTACATTATTGGGAGAGGAAGAAGACATGACTCCTGGCTTGACAGATCTGCTCTTATTTTTCACGATTCTGGGGTGTTCTAGAAGGTATCTCTTATGTGCTCCTTTGGTGTCATGGTTTGGATAACATTGCGTTCAACATTAATAGGCGTACCTGAGATATAGTGCTTAATTCTGTGTCCATTGACCACCTTCGAGTTAGTACCTTTGGCATTATTAATCTTGATAGCTCCAGAACGATAAACTTCTTCGATAACATATGGTACTTCCCATTTGGAGAGAAGTTTTCCTGCAAAAAATCTGAAACGATAATTGTACAAAAGACATTATTCTTCAACTTTGAATTATCTCTTTTCGATTCTTTTGGCATGTCGTCTTTTAACTTTTTCTTTAAATAACTTGGCATTTTCATAAGCATGGGTTCTCCATTCATCTAATTAATGAGCTAATATCAAATAACCTCTTTTCACCGGCAAGTTTGAAATCATAATTGAGTTCTTTAATTGCCCAAAATGCTTTATGTTCTAACTCTAGAAGCAAATGACAAGCTTTCCCATACACCATTTTGTATGGAGACATACACATAGGATTTTTATATCATGTTTGATACGTCTCTAACGTATCTATAATTTTTGATGATGGCATGCTATTATATTATCTGTTTTGGATGTTTTATATGCATTAATATGCTATTTTATACTATTTTTGGGACTAACCTATTAATTTAGAGCCAAGTGCCAGTTTCTGTTTTTTTCCTTGTTTTTGAGTTTTTAAGATATGGAATATTAAACAGAGTCCAAACGGAATAAAACCTATGGAAGGAATTTTTCTGGAAGGAAACAAGTCATCCAAGCTTGGAGTGCATGTCAAGGGAGGTGCCAGGGCGCCACAAGCCTGCTAGGCGGGGGGGCCCTGGCCACGCCTAGCAGGCTTGTCACCTCCTGGAAGGTCTCCTAACCCTATTCTTTGGCCTATAAATACCCAAATATTCTCGCAACATCAAAAGGAGCCACACAAATACGTTTACGTCACCGAAAGCCTCTGTTCTCGAGAGATCCAATCTTGAAGCCTTTTCCGATAATCTGTCGAAGGGGTTTCGATCATGGAGGGCATCTACATCAACTCCATTCCCCATATAATGATGCGTGAGTAGTCCACCACAGACCTACGGGTCCATAGCTAGTAGCTAGATGGCTTCTTCTCTCTCTTTGATCTTCAATACCATGTTCTTCATGATCTTCATGGAGATATATCCGATGTAATCCTCTTTTGTGGCGTGTTTGTCAAGATCCGATAAATTGTGAGTTTATGTTCATATTATCCATGAATCTTATTTGAATCTCCTCTGATTTCTTATATGCATGATTTCATATCCTTGCAAGTCTCTTTGAGTTATTGGTTTGGTTTGGCCAACTAGATTGGTAATTCTTGCAATGGGAGAAGTGCTTGGTTTTGGGTTCAATCTTGCAGTTTCCTCACCCAGTGACAAAGTAGGGGTAGAGAGGCACGTATTGTATTGTTTCCATCATGGGTAACAAGATGGGGTTTTCATCATATTGCTTGAGTTTATCCCTCTACATCATGTCATCTTTCCTAGTGGGTTATTCTGTTCTTCATGAACTTAATACTCTAGATGTAGGTAGGAGCCGGTCGATGTGTGGAGTAATAGTAGTAGATGTAGAATCGTTTTGGTCTACTTGATACGGACATGATTCCTATATGCATGATCATTTCCTTGGATAACTACATGATTATTCGCTTTTCTATCAATTGCTTGACTTTAATTTGTTTACCCACCATGATATTTGCCTTCAAGAGAGAAGCCTCTAGTGAAACCTATGGCCCCGGGTCTATTTTCCATCATATATTTTCAGATCTATACTTTCTGCAATTTATTTACCTTTTACTTTCCACACTCGTTACATCTATCTCTATCGGATCTAATCCTTGCAAATAACCGTGAAGGGATTGACAACCCCTTTATAGCGTTGGGTGCAAGAGTTTGATTATTTGTGTAGGTGCATCCATTGGTGAGTTGCTTGTTCCTCCTACTAGATTGATACCTTGGTTCTCAAAAACTGAGGGAAATACTTATCTACTTTGCTGCATCACCCTTTTCTCTTCAAGGGAAAACCAACGCATGCTCAAGAGGTAGCAAGAAGGATTTCTGGCGCCGTTGTCGGGGAAGATACACATCAAACCTACCAAGTACCCATCACAAACTCATCTCTTGCATTTACTTTATTTTCCATTTGCCTCTGGTTTTCCTCCCCCCCACCACCACCACTTCTAAAATGATTTTCATAAAATAGAAAAAATATTTGCCTTTTTATTCACCCTTCTTTCGCTTGCCTTTCATTTGCTTGAACTCATGGCTAGCCTTACTACTATAACTAATACTCCTGAGTATGAGGTTCTTAATTTTAAGCAAAGGAAGGGAGAAAACTTAAAAGATGCTTGGTATAGAATTTGCAATTCTCAAAATAGATCTATTTGTAAGCAATCAACTACCGTTCTCCTTCGCAATTTTTACGTGGGTATCACTCCTTGGAATGGATATGTTCTAGATACCATCATGGGAGGGAATTTTTTGGGAAGTCATACCTTTGACTCTTATAGTGCTATGATAAATTTGTTAGGATCACCCCCAATCATGGTTAATGGAACAATTTTAACTCTGGAACATGTGATGCGAAGGCTTGATATTATTAAAAAGAGGGTTGTTATGGTTGAGCTTATTGAAAATTTAGATAAAAAGATTCATAATCACATTAATCAATATGGATCTAAAGTAGGATTTACCTTAAAAAATCTCAAGGAAAAAGAACCCATAGTTAATGAAAAATTGGAACAAGATTCCTCTAGAATTGGCAAGCTAGAGGACATTATTACCAACTTGGGATCCACTTTTGCTTTCGTACAAACCATGCCAACTCCTTCGCCTCCTAAGGCTGACAAGTTTGTATATGTTCCTAAAAATAAGGGTGAACCTTCTAGTAAAGATGAAGATCTTAAGACAATAAGTATTCACCCCAACTTTCTCAATATTATTAAGGAACCAATTGCCACCATTGAATGTCTTGATTTTTTACCTAGGAGTATTATCATTGATAAGAACAACGGGCCTCCTAGGGCTTATAAGTGTGCAATTGAGGAGTTGCATACCAAATATGACAATACCTAGATCTATTGTGTTTTGCCTAGCTAGGGGCGTTAAACAATAGTGTTTGTTGGGAGGCAACCCAATTTTATTTTTGTCTTCTATTTTTGCTTATGTTTTTGAGTGTTTCCCGCATTATTACTTCTGTCGTAATGGTGTTTTTGTGTTTTAATTAGTGTTTGATCCAAGTAAAACCTTTGGGTGATCTGTGGTATTTGTTGATTTGATCTTGCTGAAAAACAGAAACTTTTGCACTCAGTCCAGGACTTTATAATTTTTTCAGAGCATCGAATTAATCTAAAAAAATTACACAAAATTGATATATAAATTTCCCAGGTTTTTATAATTTTTCAGAATCGTTTGAGTTACATAAGTATATGAAGTTTCCAGATTGCTACAAATTGATCTGTTTTTGACAGATCCTGTTTTCTTTGAGTTGTTTGCCTATTTTGATGAATCTATGGGTTGTATCATATGGTATGAGCCATGGAGAATTTAGATTATAGTAGGTATAACACCAATATAAATAAATAATGAGTTCACAACAGTACCTACAGTGGTGATTTATTTTCTTATACTAACGGATCTCACGAGTTTTCTGTTAAGTTTTGTGTTGTGAAGTTTTCAAGTTTTGGGTAAAGATTGGATGGACTATGGAATAAGGAGTGGAAAGAGCCTAATCTTGGGGATGCCCAAGTCACCCCAATTCATATTCAATGATGCCAAAGATCCTAAGCTTGGGTATGTCCCGGAAGGCATCCCCTCTTTCGTCTTCAATACATCGGTAAATTTACTTGAGGCTATATTTTTATTCACCACATGATATGTGTTTTGCTTGGAGCGTCTTGTATGATATGAGTATTCGATTGTTAGTTTGCCACAATCATCCTTGATGCACACATGTTTTGAGAGAGACATGCCAAATCATGTATTTATTAGAATACTCTTTGTGCTTCACTTATATCTTTTGAGTTCGGCAATTTTGCTCTATATGCTTCACTTATATCTTTTAGAGCATGGTGGTGTTTCCATTTTATAGAAATACTTGAACTCTCACACATCACTTATATTATTTTGAGAGTTTCTAAAAACAGCATGGTAATTGGTCTAGGTTATGAATTTAGTCCTAATATGATAGGCATCCAAAAGGGATATAATAAGAACTTCCATGTTAAGTGCATTGAGTATTTATGAGAAGTTTGATTCCTTGCATAAAGTTTTGAGATATAAAGATGGTAATGTTAAGAGACATGTTAGGAAGTAAATTGTGATTTGGTAAAAATATTTGTGTGAAGATTTGTGATTCCTGTAGCATGCACGTATGGTGAACCGCTATGTAAGGAAGTCGGAGCATGACTTGTTTATAGATTGTCGACCTTTGTGTGAGGGTTGGGGGCGCAATGATTAACTCCTACCAACCTCCCCCCTACGAGCATGCGTTTAATGCTTTGCTTCAATGACTAATAGACTTTTGCAATAATTATGTGAGTTCTTTATGACTAATGTTGAGTCCATGGATTATACGCAGTCTCACCCTTACACTTTTGCTAGCCTTTCTAGTACCATGCAACTTTCGCCGGTGCAACAAACACCTTCCTCAAAACAACCACCATATACCTTCCTCAAAACAGCCACCATATATCTTTCCTCAAAATAGTCACCATACCTACCTATTATGGCATTTCCATAGCCATTCCGAGATATATTGCCATGCAACTTCCACCGTTTCCTTTTATGACATGCACCATCACTTCCATATTGCATATAGAGTCATATTTTGTCATAGGTATCGAGTTGTAATTTTCCTTTTGAGTTCTAAGTAAATAAAAATGTGATGATTTTCATTATAGAGCATGTCCCATGTGAGGAAAGGATGATGGAAGCTATGATTCCCTTACTAGTAGGGATGAGAGTCTGGACTTTATGAAAAATAAAAGAGGCCAGCGAAGCCCAAATAAAAAATGAATAAAAGAGGCCTTAGATGCCCAACAAAAAATGAGAGAAAAGAGAGAAGGGACATTCCTACTAACTTTTGCCACACTTGTGCTTCAAAGTACCACCATGATCTTCATGATAGAGAGTCTCCTATTGTGTCACTTTCGTATAGCTAGTGGAATTTTTCTTCATGATGCACGTCCACTTAGTTTCTTTTTGAGCTTTCATATACTTATAGCTCTAGTGCATCCATTGCATGGCAATCCCTACTCACTCACATTGATATCTATTGATGGGCATCTCCATAGCCTGTTGATACGCCTAGTTGATGTGAGACTATCTTCTCCCTTTCCTTGACAACCTCCACCATATTCTATTCCACCTATAGTGCTATATCCATGGCTCGCGCTCATGTATTGCGTGAGAGTTGAAAAAGTTTGAGAAAATAAAGGTGTGAAAACAATTTCTTGACTTTTCACCGGGGTTGTGCATGATGTAAATACTTTGTGTGGGGAAGATGGAGCATAGCCAAACCATATGATATTGTAGGGATAACTTTCTTTTGCCATTATATTTTGAAGAGATACAATTTCTTAGCTAGTATGCTTGAAATGTTATTGTTTCTATATCAATATTAAGCTTTCGTTTTGAGTCTTAAGGATCTGAATATTCATGCCACAATAAATAATATTACTTGGATAAATATGTTAGGTAGCACTCCACATCAAAAAAATGTTTTTATCATTTACCTACTCGAGGACGAGCAGGAATTAAGCTTGGGGATGCTAATATGTCTCCAACGTATCTATAATTTTTTATGATGGCATGCTATTATATTTTCTGTTTTGTATGTTTTATATGCATTAATATGCTATTTATACTATTTTTGGGACTAACCTATTAATCTAGAGCCAAGTGTCAGTTTCTATTGTTTCCTTATTTTTGAGTTTCGCAGATGTGGAATATTAAATGGAGTCCAAGCAGAATAAAACATGCAGAAGGAATTTTTCTGGAAGGAAACAAGTCATCCAATCTTAGAGTGCACATCAGGGGAGGTGCCATGGCGCCACAAGCCTGCTAGGCGTGTGGCCCCCCTGGCCGCGCCTAGAGGGCTTGTCACCTCCTAGCGGGTCTCCTAACCCTATTGTTTGGCCTATAAATACCCAAATATTCCTGCAACATCAAAAGGAGCCACGCAAATACTTTTTGCCGCCGGAAGCCTCCGTTCCCGAGAGATCCAATCTTGGAGCCTTTTCTGGTAATCTACCGAAGGGGGTTTCAATCACGGAGGGCATCTACATCAACTCCATTTCCCCTCCGATGATGTGTGAGTAGTCCACCACAGACCTACTATAATAGATAGCACCTAGATGACTTCTTCTCTCTTTGATCTTCAATACCATGTTCTTCATGATCTTCATGGAGATCTATCCGATGTAATCCTCTTTTGTGGTGTGTTTGTCAAGATCTGATGAATTGTGAGTTTATGTTTAGATTATCCATGAATCTTATTTGAATCTCCTCTGATTTTTATATGCATGATTTCATATACTTGCGAGTCTCTTCTAGTTATTGGTTTGGTTTGGCCAACTAGGTTGGTAATTCTTGCAATGGGAGAAGTGCTTGGTTTTGGGTTCAATCTTGCGATGTCCTCACCCAGTGACAAAGTAGCGGTAGCGAGGCACCTATTGTATTGTTGCCATCATGGGTAACAAGATGGGGTTTTCATCATATTGCTTGAGTTTATCCCTCTACATCATGTCATCTTTCCTAATGTGTTACTCTGTTCTTCATGAACTTAATACTCTAGATGCAGGCAGGAATCGATTGATGTGTGGAGTAATAGTAGTAGATGCAGAATCATTTTAGTCTACTTGATATGAATGTGATGCCTATATGCATGATCATTGCCTTGGATAACTACATGATTATTCGCTTTTCTATCAATTGCTTGATAGTAATTTGTTTACCCACCATGATATTTGCCTTCAAGAGAGAAGCCTTTAGTGAAACCTATGGCCCTCGAGTCTATTTTCCATCATATGTTTTCAGATCTATACTTCTGCAATTTATTTACCTTTTACTTTCTGCACTCGTTACATCTATCTCTATCGAATTTAATCCTTGCAAATAACCGTGAAGGGATTGACAACCCCTTTATAGCGCTGGGTGCAAGAGTTTGATTATTTGTGTAGGTGCCTCCATTGGTGACTTGCTTGTTCCTCCTACTGGATTGATACCTTGGTTCTCAAAAACTGAGGGAAATACTTATCTACTTTGCTGCATCACCCTTTCCTCTTCAAGGGAAAACCAACACATGCTCAAGAGGTAACAATGTTCTATAGGCCCAAAGTGCATCATCTAATTTCTTAGACCAATTCTTTCGAGATCTATTGACAGTTTTTTGTAATATCAATTTTATTTCTCTATTGCTAAGTTCAACTTGACCACTAGACTGAGGATGATAAGGTGATGCAATTCTATGGTTAACATCATATTTAGCAAGCATTTTATGGAAAGCACCATGGATAAAATGTGAACCAGCATCAGTCATTATATATCTAGGGACTCTGAACCTCGGAAAAATAACTTCTTTAAGCATTTTAATGGAAGTGTTATGATCAACACTACTAGTTGGAATAGCTTCTACCCACTTAGTGACATAATCAACAACAACCAAAATATGAGTATACCCATTAGAGGAAGGAAAAGGTCCCATATAATCAAAACCCCAAACATCAAATGGTTCAACAACAAGTGAATAGTTCATAGGCATTTACTGTCGCTCACCTATATTACCAATTCTTTGACATTCATCACAAGACAAGAAAAACTTATGGGCAGCCTTGAAGAGAGTAGGCCAACAAAAACTAGATTGTAATACCTTATGAGCAGTTCTATCTCCCGCATTATGTCCTTCATAAGCTTCGGAATAACATTTTAGTAGGATTTGTTCCTATTCATGCTCAGGCACACAATGTCTAATAATACCATCTACTCCTTCTTTATAAAGATGTGGGTCATCCCAAAAGTAATGTCTTAAATCATACAAGAAATTTTTTCTTTTGTTGGTATGTGAAACTAGGTGGAATATATTTAGCAACAATGTAATTAGCATAATCAGCATACCATGGAGTGTTTTGAGAGATATTTATTGAGCTAATTGTTCATCGGGAAAACTATCATCAATAGGTAGTGGGTCATCAATAATATTTTCTAACCTAGACAAGTTATTAGCTACGGGGTTCTCAGCTCCTTTCCTAGCAGTAATATGCAAATCAAATTCGTGAAGTAAGAGAACTCACCTAATCAGTCTAGGTTTAGCATCTTTATTTTCCATCAGATATTTATAGCAACATGATCAGTGTGAACAATAATATTGCAATCAACGATGTAAGATCTAAATTTATCACAAGCAAACACAACTGCTAAAAATTCTTTTTGAGTAGTGGCGTTATTTCTTTGGGCACCATCTAGAGTTTTGCTAGCATAATGGATAACATTTAATTTCTTATCAACTTTTTGTCCTATAATAGCACCAACAGCATAATCACTAGCATCACACATAATTTCAAAAGGCAAGTTCCAATCATGTGGTTGAACAATAGGTGTAGTGGTTCAGGCTTTCTTAAGTGTTTCAAAGGCTTCCACACAATCATCATAAAAACAAAGGGAATATCCTTTTGTAAAATATTAGTAAGAGGCCTATAAATTCTTGAGAAGTATTTAATAAACCTTCAATAGAAACTAGCATGACCAAGGAAACTTCGAATACCTTTAATATCTTTAGGACACTTCATTTTCTCAATTGCATTAAATTTAGCTTGATCCACCTCAATACCTCGTTCGGAAATTTTATGCCCCAAGAAAATACTTCATTAACCATAAAGTGGCACTTCTCCCAATTCAAGACGAGATTAGTTTGTTCACATCTCTGCAAAACTTGATCAAGGTTGCTTAAGCAATCATCAAAAGAAGTTCCATAAATGGAAAATCATCCATGAAAACCTCCACAATCTTTTCACAAAAATCAGAGAATATAGCAGTCATACATCTTTGAAAGGTAGCATGTGCATCGCATAAACCAAAAGGAATACATCTATAAGCATAGGTTCCAAAGGGACAAGTAAAGGTGGTTTTATCTTGATCGGATTGCGACACATGTATTTGAGAGAAACCAGAATATCCATCTAGGAAACAAAATTGTGTGTGCTTAGATAGTCTTTCAAGCATTTTATCAATGAAAGGCAGAGGGTAATGGTCTTTTCTAGCTTTATTTAGTTTTATAAAATCAATTACCATTCTATAGTCAGTAACAATTCTTTGTGGGATAAGTTCATTTTTATCAATAGGAACAACAGTAATACCTCTTTTCTTAGGTACACAATGAACGAGACTTACCCGTCTACTATCAGCTATGGGATAGATGATACCTGCTTCCAGAAGCTTTAATATTTCAGTTCTTACCACTTATTTCATCTTAGGATTCAATCATCATTGGTGATCAACAACGGGTTTAGCATTAGGTTCCATACTGATCTTGTGTTGACATAGAGTGGGACTAATGCCCTTAAGATCATCAAGAGTATATCCAATAGAAGCCTAGTGCTTCCTCAGAATTTTTAATAATCTTTCTTCTTCATGTTCTGAAAGGTTAGCACTAATAATAACATGATATATCTTTTTCTCATCAAGATAAGCATACTTCAGAGTGTCAGGCAATTGTTTTAATTCGAACACAGGATCACCTTTAGGTGGAGGAGGACCGCCCAGAGTTTCAATAGGAAAATTGTGTTTTGATAGAGGTTGTTGTTCAAAGAAAATTTTATCTATTTCATTTCTTTCATGCAAGTGCATATCATTTTCATGGGCTAGCAAATATTGTTCTAGTGGATTGGTAGGAGGAACGGCAATAGAAGCAAGACCAATTATTTCATCCTTACTAGGTAATTTTTTATCACGGGGTTGTCTACTAAACTTGGAAAAATATAAATCATGAGACACATCACCAAACTTAACACTGACGATTTCCTTTTGACAATCTATCTTAGCATTAACAGTGTTCAAGAAAGGTCGCCAAAGATAATGGGACAAAAATCATCTTGTGGGGAACCAAGAACTAAAAAATATGTAGGATATTTTATTTTCCCACACAAGACTTCAACATCTCTAACAATCCCAAGTGGTGTGATGGTGTCTCTATTAGCAAGTTTAATAGTAACATCAATATCTTCTATTTCAGTGGGTGCTATTTCATTCATAATTTCTTGATATAAGGTAAGAGGAATAACACTCACACTAGCACCTAAATCACATAAGACATGATAACAATGATCTCCTATTTTAACTGAGACAACAGGCAAGCCAACTATGGGTCTATGTTTATCTTTTTCATTGGGTTTAGCAATTCTAGCAGCTTCATCACAGAAGTAAATGACATGCCCATCAATATTTTCTACCAAGAGATCTTTAACCATAGCAACACTAGGTTCTACTTTAATTTGTTTAGAGGACTTAGGTGCTCTAATGTTACTCTTGCGAACCACATTTGATACCTTAGCATGTTCCCTTATCCTAACAGGGAAAGGTGGTTTCTCAATGTAAGCAGTGGGCACAACTGGATCAACATTGTAAATGATAGTTTCTTCTTTAGCTATGACCGGTTCTTTAATTTATCTTTTAATAGGGGGGTGATATTTAAACCACTTCTCCTTAGGAAGATCAACATGATCAGCAAATGAGTCACAAAAAGAGGCTACTATGTTAGAGTCAAGTCCATATTTGGTGCTAAACTTGTGAAAGTCATCGGTATTCATAAATGATTTAATACAATCAAACTCAAGTTTAATACCTGACTCATTACCTTCATCGAGTTCCTAATCTTCAGAGTTGCGTTTAATTATTTCTAAGAGTTCCCAATCTTCGAGTTCCCAAACGCATTGGTAGTCTTCTTCATAAAAGAACCAGCACAAGAAGTATCGAGCATGGATCGATCATTATGAGGAAGATGAGCATAAAATTTTTGAATAGTAACTTCTCTCAGGATATCATCATTGGGGCATGAATATAACATTGACTTAAGCCTCCCAAGTTAGAGAGATACTTTCTCCTTCAAGAGGCCAAAGTTTATATATATAATTCCGATCACGATGAACTAGATGCATAGGATAACACTTTTGGTGGAATTCCAATTTCAAGTGATTCCAGTTCCATGATCCAATATCATCACATAGCCTATACCATGTCAATGATTTTCCCTTCAAAGATAAATGGAAAACCTTCTTCTTAACTTCATCCCCAGATAAACCTGCAAGGTTAAATAATCCACAAATTTCATCCACATGTATTAGGTGCATATCAGGATGTTCAGCCCCATCTCCTGCATAAGGATTAGCTAGCAGTTGTTCTAGCATATCCGAAATAATTTCATAACCAATATTTTCGGTAGGTGTTGTAGGTTTAGGGGCAACTAATTTTGGTTCCGTTCTAGGTGAAGATACCCCGAACAAACCCCTCAAAGGATTGCATTCCATAGTGACAAGTGACAGTAAATTTCAGCACGTAGTATAAGTTTTTCCTTACCAATTTCCACTTACCAAGAGTGCTTTACTCCTCGGCAACAGCGCCAAAAAAGAGTCTTCATGACCTACAAGTATAGGGGATCAATCATATTCCTTTCGATAAGTAAGAGTGTCGAACCCAACAAGGAGCGGAAGGAGATGATAAGCGGTTTTCAGCAAGGTAATTTCTACGGGCACTGAAATTGTAAGTAGCAAGTAGTTTGATAGAAAGGTAATTTGTAATGAGAAAATAACGACAACAATAGGTAAGGAACAGCAAGGACAGGCCAAAACTATCTCTTATGATAAGCAAAGTGTTCTTGAGGGTACACGGGAATTTCATCTAGTCACTTTCAGCATGTTGGTTTGAGTCGTGTTCGCTACTTTGATAATTTGATATGTGGGTGGACCAGTGCTAAGGTGATGTTCTTACTTGAACTAACGACCTACTTATGATTAACCCCCTCGCAAGCATCCGCACCTACAAGAAAAGTATTAAGACAAAGTCTAACCATAGCATTAAACATGTGGACCCAAATCAGCCTCTTACGAAGTAGCACATAAACTAGGGTTTAAGCTTCTATCACTCTAGCAACCCATAATCTAATAACTAATACATAATGCATTCCCTTAGGCCCAAGTATGGTGAAGTGTCATGTAGTCGACGTTCACATGACACCACTAAGGGAATCACTACATACATATCATCAAAATATCGAACACATATCAAATTCACATGATTACTTGCAACATGACTTCTCTCGTGACCTCAAGAACAAAGGTAACTACTCATGAATAATATGCATTCTCAATTTCATAGGTGTATTGAATAGCATAATGGATCTGAACATATAGTGTTCCACCAAATAAACCATATAGCAATCAACTACACAAGGTAATCAACACTACTAGTCACCCACAGGTACCAATGTGAGGTTTTGGTACAAATATTGAACACAAGAGATGAACTAGGGTTTGAGAGAAGATGGTGTTGTTGAATATGTTGATGAATAATGGCCTCCCCAAGATTAGAGGGTTGTTTGTGATGACGATGGCTTCGATTTCCCCCTCCGGGAGGGAAGTTCCCCCGGCGGAATCGCTCCGCCGGAGGGCAAAAGTGATCCTACCCAAGTTTCACCTCGAGACGGTGGCACCTTGCCTCGAAAGTTCTCTTCCTAAATTTTTTAGGTTTTTTGGGAATTTATACCAGAAGATGAGCTCCGGAGGTGGTCCAAGGTGAGCACCACCCACCAGGCCGCGCTTGGGGCGCCTGGCGTGCCCTGGTGGGTGTTCCTCATCTGGTGGCCCCCCTTCAGTAGTTTTCTGGTCCAATATTCCTCATTTATTCCATTAAAATTCTCCATAAAATTTCATCTTCATTGGGGATGTGCAGAATAGGTATCTCTGACATGCTTTTTTCAGGTCCTCAGTTCCAGCTACCGGTATTCTCCCTCTTTGTGTGAAACCTTGCAAATTATGAGAGAAAAGACATTAGAATTACTCCCAAAGCATTATTATGCATTAAAACATTATAAACAATAGTTGGAAGACATGATGGAAAAGGGATGTATCAACCATCTGGCATGAATGGTGAGCTATCATAAACAATGAAGCGGGGAGTTGAAGAAAAACGAAAAATGATGCCACTGTGAGGAGGCCAGGCAATTCGGACTAAATCTTCATGTAGTCCAAGTCCACACCGAGTGCACCAAATACTTCGCTAGACTATCTGGCCCATGCCTCGCCTTAGCCATCACTAGATGGTCGGATTGTTCGGGCTGAGATCGAGAATGATCAGACACTCGCTTGGATTACACATGTCTTGAAGCCTGCATCGGCTGCCACCAGAACCAAGTCAACTCATGCAACTCCTAGCACCTGAATTATTCGGATTGATCCTGCTGGAATATCCAGACACCTATCATCTTGTAGAAGTTTGACAGAAGGCCCGACTTATCTATCCCTTCCAATGGCGGATCCAGGGGGACCAGCAGGGGCCACGGCTCCCCCCAACATGCATATTTTTTTGGATACCCATGATTCCATACATCAAGATCTATGCAACGTACATCATTTTGGCACAAACAAATGCATGCATTGGTCATAGAAGATCCCAGCCAAAAGTGATAAGCCTGTTTTGACTTTTGGCCCTCTTCTCGCAGGTGTTTCCTCTAGCTACAGCCACATGCCACCATCCCCTTCCTTTTATTCTTTCTCACCCTCTCATGCAGCTTGGGAGCTTCCCTTCTCTCTCCCCTATTCTTCCAATCTCTTTGTTGGATGAGGCAAAATCCCCAAGAATCATCGATTAATCTTCTTCTCTCCCGCCTGGAGCACAGGAGGAAGCAGCCCACACAGGTACAAGCTGAAAAATATTTCCTCTTGATCTCCTAATTTGCAGATTCATTTGTGGATCTAATTTTTATAGAAACTTTGACCAACACCAGTTTGTAACTTTTCGTGGTTAATCTCTGTAGGATAATCATGGACAAACATAAAATAAATACCATTGATTCTTTCTTCAAGAAGAAAAATAGAATTGATGCAGATTCGGTTGTTGTTTGCTTCGATTTGGAAGAAGAAGAGCAAGGGGAAGGGGAAGAAGAAGAGGAGGAGGAGGAAGAAAATGCCCCACTTAGAATTCAGAGGGGCCTTGATGGTAGTGGCATTTTGGTAGTTGAAAGAGACCCAGGACTGCGTTGCCAACTATGGGATTTTCCTGTCAACGACCAAGAAAAAGCAAGAAAAGCTTATGTGAAGCGTGGAGCATATCACTGTAAAAAAGAATCTATACCCTCCTAGTGGTTCGGCAAGCCACCCACGTAGGTTTCAGTATCATTGGTTCAAGGAATTTCCAAGGTTGGAATACTCACCCAAAAAAGATGCAGTCTTTTGCTTTCCATCTTTTGTTTTCTAAGAAAGTAAGAAGCCACTTGGGAAAGTTGGATCAGATGTGTTCACTGTGAAAGGGTTCAAGAATTAGAGAAAGGTTAATTATGGACAGAATTTTGCTTTCTTAACTCATATGAGAAAGACATGTAATTCTTCTCACAACTATGCGGCCAAATGCTATGATAACTTGAAGAATCAACCATGTCATATTGAGCAGCAAGTGGAGAGACAATCAACATAAGAAATAAGAGTGAATAGGATGAGGCTTAGGGCATTTATACCTTATGGTAGTTAGCATTGCAAGCTTACCCTTTCGGAGGACATGATGAAAGTGCGGGCTCAAATAATCAAGGTAATTTTCTTGAAATGGTGAAACTGATAGCTTCTTATGATGAGGAGGTCGGTGTTGTTGTACTAGGTAATGCTCCAGGAAATGCAAAGTACAGTTCACCAAGTATTCAAAAATAAATCCTACATATTATGTCTTGTGACGAGCAAAGTTCAATCCATAATGAATTTGGTGATGCCAAGTATTGCTTGCTTGTCGATGAATCAAGAGATGAATCTAAAAGAGAGCAAATGGCCCTTGTTCTCCATTTTGTTGATAAACAAGGTTTCAGTCGAGAACATTTTTTCGATCTTGTTCATGTTAAAGACATATCTTCAGCAACTTTGAAACAAGAAATAGATTTTGTCTTGTCTCAACATGATTTGGATATTCAAAATATTCGGGTACAAGGATTTGATGGTGCTAGTAATATGCATGGAGAGTGCAAATGGTCTACAAGTCAAGTTCATGGAAGAGTGTCCATATGCATACTATGTTCATTGTTTTGCTCATCAACTCTAATTAGCTCTTGTTGGTGCATCTAAAGAAGTAATCAAAGTCCACAATTTTTTTGATCATCTTGCTCTTGTTGTCAATACCGTTGTGTCCTCTATCAAGAGAAATGATGAGCTGCATGCTAATCAAGTGGCTGAAATGGAGCGTCTCATCGAGCTTGGTGATCTTGAATTAGCAAGTGGAGTAAACCATATTGGAACTTTGTGGCGGCCTTGTAACACTGGATGGGGTTCTCACTACGGTTCAGTTTGTAGCCTCTTGAAGCTTTATGGTCCTACATTTTGGTACTAAAAATATTGCTACCACTAGTGGATCTGGTTCTTCACCTTCCGCATGAGCTAAGGCTACTGGTGCTATTAAGTTAATGATGTCATTTCACTTTGTATTTATTCTTCATGTCATGAAAGAGCTTGTGGGAATAACGGATATGTTATGCAACAACTGCAGCAAAAATCTCAAGACATTGTGAATGCCATGGAGATGTTTCCACAACAAAGAAGTTGGTACAACAGCTAAGAGATGATGGCTGGGCTAAATTCATTAGTGATGCGAATTTATTTTGCCAGAAACATGGAGTTAATGCTCCAAATATGACCGAAAACTATGTTGATTTCATTCGGTGATGAAAGTACAGCTGAGCATCACTATCGGTATGATGTTTTCACAGTTGTAGTTGACCAACACATGAACTCAATTGTAGGTTTAGCAAACAAGCAACAGAGATTCTCATCCTGTGCAATTCTTTGAATCCTAAGGAGTCGTTTAGTTCACTAAACATTGATGATGTATGTTCTCTTGCTTAAAAGTACTATCCTGCTGACTTTTCAGAACAAGAAAGAAACAATTTGAGATGTCAGCTACCACATTATGAGCTTGTTGTACCTACAAATCCAAGATTTCAGAATCTGTCAACTATAGGAGATCTTTGTCAACAACTTGCAAAAACAAAAAAAATTGACTATTATTTGATTGTCAGGTTATACAATATTTCCCCTCTTCTATTAGTTTATTTGACCATTACATCAAGTATTAATCGATTCTATTTGCAAGTTAATTCGACTTGTTCTCAGTTTACCGGTCTCAACCGCAACAACAAAACATGCATTTTCTGCAATGGAACTTGTCAAAACAAGACTACGAAATAAAATAGAAGACATGTTTCTAAGAGATTGCTTGCTCATATACATTGAGAAATAGATTGCAATAGGATTCTCAACCGATGCAATTACTGATGAATTCAATACGGAAAGCCGTCATGACGAGTTCGAGTGATAATTGTTAGTTCATCATTTTGCTTCAGATATATATATATTTGTAGACATGCTTATGATTTCAACGATGAATTGCTTATAACCATACATATTTTGCTATATGAGTGTCAATTTCTATAAATTCCGTACACTTGCTAAATTTTAGAGTTATGCTCACTGCCCGGCCCCCTTGTGTGTATTTCTAGGCTCCGCCGTTGATCCCTTCCATCTAGTTTCACCCCTATAAAGTTGTACCTTGGACCAGATATAAGGTTTGCAAATCATATGATGCCGATTTACAAAGCTTTGCACATTTGGAGTATAAAACCTCCACCTCATAGAGAACAAGAGGCTAGTCTACCCTGCCTCTTATGTCCTTTAGGCCTGGAGGTGCAAAGGACCTTGGACCCTATCTGTGGGAGGGCCCCTGTTGGAAATATGACCTAGAGGCAATAATAAATTAGTTATTATCATATTTCTTTGTTCATGATAATCATTTATTATCCATGCTAGAATTGTATTGATCGGAAAGTCAGATACATGTGTGGATACATAGACAACACCATGTCCCTAGTATGCCTCTAATAGACTAGCTCATTGTTCAAAGATGGTTAAGGTTTCCTAGCCATGGACATGAGATGTAATTTGATAATGGGATCACATCATTAGGAGAATGATGTGATGGACAAGACCCAAACTATAAACATAGAATATGATTGTGTCCGTTTATTTCTATAGTTTTCTGCATGTCAAGTATCTGTTCCTATGACCATGAGATCATGCAACTCACTGACACCGGAGGAGTACCTTGTGTGTATCAAACGTCGCAACATAACTGGGTGACTATAAAGGTGCTCTACAGGTATCTCCGAGGGTGTCTGTTGAGTTGGCATGGATCAAGACTAGGATTTGTTACTCTGTATGATGGAGAGGTATCTCAGGGCCCACTCGGTAATACAACATCACAACAAGACTTGCTAGCAACATGACTAAAGTGTTAGCCATAGGATCTTGTATTACGAAATGAGTAAAGAGACTTGCCAGTAACGAGATTAAACTAGGTATGGAGATACCGACGATCGAATCTCGGGCAAGTAACATACCAAAAAACAAAAGGAACATATGGGATTAACTGAATCCTTGACATAGAGGTTCAACTGATAAAGATCTTCGTAGAATATGTAGGAACCAATATGGGCATCTAGGTCCCGCTATTGGTTATTGACTGTAGAGGTGTCTCGGTCATGTCTACATAGTTCTCGAACCCGTGAAGTCTGCACACTTAACATTTGGTGACGTTTCAGTAGTATTGAGTTATGTATGTTGGTGACAGAAGGTTGTCGGAGTCCCGGATGAGATCCAAGACATCACGAGGAGCTCCAAAATTGTCCCGAGGTGAAGATTGATATATAGGAAAGTGGTGTTTGAACTCCCGAAAAGTTTCAAGCATTTCCGGCAGTGTATCGGGAGTGACGAATGGGTTCCGGGGGTCCACCAAGTGGAGCCACCACGCCCCAAGGGGGACACATGGGCCTTAGGGTGGAGCACCAGCCCCTGGTGGGCTGGGCGGCCAGACCAAGTGGGCCTATGTGTCTGGACTTGTTGGGAAAGGAAAGTCCAAGTGGGGAAGGGAAGGAATCCTACTAGGAGTAGGATTGGAGGTTGACTCCTCCACCTCCACCTCCTTCGGACGAATCCTAGGAGGATCCCTAGGTCGGCCAGCCCTCCCCTCCCTCCTATATATACTAGTGAGGAGAGAGGGCAGACACACATGAAACCCTAATTGCCACGTGCTGCCCTCCTCTTCCTCTAGATCGTTTCTCCTCTAGATTAGTTCGGCGAAGCTCGGTGAAGCCCTGCCGGATTAGTTCACCACCACCACCACCACACCATTGTGCTGCCGGAGAACTCATCTACCTCTCCGCTCCCTCTTGCTGGATCAAGAAGACGGAGATCGTCATCGATCTGTACGTGTGCTGAACGCGGAGGTGCCGTCTGTTCGGCGCTAGATCGGCACGGATCGTGATTGGGTCGCGGGACGCTCGGCGATTTGGATCGCGAATACGTTCAACTACATCGACTGCGTTTCTTAATGCTTCCCGCTTAGCTATCTACAAGGGTATGTAGATCCACTCTCCCTCTCATAGATGCTCACCACCATGGATAGTGTTGGGGAACGTCGCATGGGAAACAAAAAATTTCTTACGCACACGCAAACCTATCCATGGTGATGAGCATCTACGAGAGGGAGAGTGGATCTACGTACCCTTGTAGATTGCTAAGCGGGAAGCGTTAAGAAACGCGGTTGGTGTAGTCGAACATCTTCGCGATCCAAATCGCCGAGCGTCCCGCGATCTCATCACGATCCGTCCCGCGATCCAATCACGATCCGTCCCGTGAACTCATCACGATCCGTCCCGCGATCTCATCATGATCCGTCTCACGATCTTGATCACGATCTGTCCCGCGAACTCATCACGATCCGTTCCGCGATCTCATCACGAACCGTCTCGCGATCTCGATCACGGTCCTTCCGATCTAGCGCCGAATGGACGGCACCTCCGCGTTCAGCACACGTGCAGCTTGATGACGATCTCCACCGTCTCGATCCTTAGAGAGGAGGTGGAGAGGAGAGAGAGTTCACCGGCAGCGTGACGGCGCTCCGTTGATGGTGGTGGAGCAATTCCGGCAGGGCTTCGCCTAAGCGCTGCGGAAAACCGATCTAGAGGAGAAACTGTGCACCGGTGAAACGGGTAGCACGTGGCCGGAAATTCTGTCCAAAAACCACCCAATCCACTAGTATATATAGGAGGAGAGGAGAGGAGAGGCAGCCAAGGCCTTTGGGTCGGCCTAAATAGGAGGTGGGAGCAATCCTACTTCACCTCCAATCCTAGTTGGAGTAGGATTGCCTCCTATTGGCTGATTTTCCACTTTTTGCTTTAGGACTTTCTCTCCTGCGCCATGGGCCTTTGTGGCTGTTTTCCCAGCCCACTAAGGGCTGGTTATTATTCTCCCACAGCCCATGGACCTCTTGGGGTCGAAATACCCCTCCCGGAGGTCCTCCGGTACACTACCGGCACTCCCGGTACAATACCGATACTCCCGGTACAATACCGATGAGCCCGAAACTTTTCCGGAAACCAAACTGGGACTTCCTATATATGAATCTTCACCTCCGGACCATTCCGGAGATCCTCGTGACGTCCGGGATCTCATCCGGGACTCCGAACAACCTTCGGTCACCACCATACATAACTCTACACTACCGAAACGTCACTGAACCTTAAGTGTGCAGACCCTGCGGGTTCGAGAACTATGTAGACATGACCGAGACACCTCTACGGTCAATAACCAATGGAGGGACCTGGACGTACACATTGGTTCCTACATATTCTACGAAGATCTTTATCGGTCGAACCTCTATGTCAAGGATTCAGTTAATCCCGTATATCGTTCCCTTTGTTCTTCGGTATGCTACTTGCCCGAGATTCGATCGTCGGTATCTCCATACCTAGTTCAACCTCGTTACCGGCAAGTTTCTTTACTCGTTCCATAATAGAAGATCCCACAACTAACAATTAGTCACATTGCTTGCAAGGCTTATTGTGATGTTGCATTACCGAGTGGGCCCCGAGATACCTCTCCGTTACACGGAGTAACAAATCCCAGTCTCGATCCATGCCAACTCAACAGACACCATCGGAGATACCTGTAGAGCACCTTTATAGTCACCCATTTACGTTGCGACGTTTGATACACACAAGGCACTCCTCCGATATCCGTGAGTTGCATGATCTCATGGTCATAGGAACATATACTTGACATGCAGAAAATAGTAGCAATAAACTGACACGATCATATGCTATGTTTGTAGTTTGGGTCTTATCCATCACATCATTCTCCTAATGATGTGATCCCGTTATCAAATGACATCTCATGTCCATGGCTAGGAAACCTTAACCATCCTTTGATCAACGAGCTAGTCCATTAGAGGCATGCTAGGGACATGGTTTTGTCTATGTATCCACACATGCATTTAAGTCTCCGATCAATACAATTATAGCATGGATAATAAACGATTATCATGAACAAGGAAATATGATAATGACTAATTTATTATTGCCTCTAGGGCATATTTCCAACAGTCTCCCACTTGCACTAGAGTCAATAATCTAGTTCACATCACCATGTGATTCGCATTGTTATGAATCTAACACCCAATGAGTTCTGGGGCTCGATCATGCTTTGCATGTGAGAGAGGTCTTATAGTCAACGGGTCTGCGATATTCAGATCCGTGTGTACTTTGCATATCTCTATGTCAAACCGTAAACACTGCTACCACACTCCACTTGGTACTATTTCCAAATGGCTGCTCCACTATACGTATCCAGATTGCTACTACTAGTCATCCGGATAGGTGTTAAAGCTTGCATCGACGTAACTCTTTACGACGAACTCTTTATCACCTCCATAATCAAGAAACATTTCCTTAGTCCTCTGGTTACTAAGGATAATTCCGACCGCTGTCCAGTGATCCACTCCTGGACCACTCTTGTACCCCTTGACAGACTCATGGCAAGGCACACATAGGTGCGGTACACAGCATGGCATAATATAGAGCCTATGGCTAAGGCATAGGAGACGACGTTCGTCCTTTCTCTTTCTTCTTCCGTTGTCAAGCTTTGAGTCTCACTCAACTTCACACCTTACAAATCAGACGAGAACTATTTCTCTGGCTGATCCATTTTGAACTCTTTCAAAATCTTGTGAAGGTATGCACTCATTGAAAGTCTCATCAAGCATCTTGATCTATCTCTATAGATTTTGATGCTCAACAATTAGGTAGCTTTATCCAGGTCTTCCTTTGAAAATCACTTTCCAAATAACTGTTTTATGCTTTCCAGAAACTCTACATTATTTCTGAACAACAATATGTCATCCACATATACTTATCAGAAATTCTATAGTGCTCCCACTCACTTTACTGCAAATACAGGTTTCTCATAAACTTTGTATAAACATCAAAACTTTGATCACCTCATCAAAGCGTATATTCCAACTCCAAGATGCTTGCTTCAGTCCATGGAAGGATCACCGAAGCTTGCACACCTTTTAGCATCCTTAGGCCTGACAAAACCTTCTGGTTGTATCACATACAACCTTTCCTCAAGTAAACCATTAAGGAAACGATGTTTTGACATCCATCTGCCAGATTTCATAATTGAAAACACAGCAACTGCTAACATAATTCCAACAGACTTTTAGCATCGCTACGAGTGAGAAAGTCTCATCGTAGTCAACTCCTTGAACTTGTCACAAACATCTTTGCAACAAGTCGAGCTTTACAAATAGTGACATTCACCATCAATGTCTGTCTTCATTTTAAAGATCCATTTGTACTCAACGACCTGCCGTCCAACGAGCAAGTCTACCAAAGTCTACACTTGGTTTTAATACATGGATCCTATCTCGGATTTCATGGCCTCCAACCATTTGTCGGAATCCGGGCCCATCATCGCTTCTCCATAGCTCGTAGGTTCATCGTTGTCCAACAACATGACCTCCAAGACAGAGTTGCCGTACCACTTAGGAGCAGTACACATCCTTGTCGACCTACGAAGTTTGATAGTAACTTGATCCTGAAGCTTCATGATCATCATCATTAACTTCCTCTTCAACTAACGTAGGCTTCACAGTAACATCTTTCTGCGCTGCGCTACTCTCTGGTTGAACAAAGGTTTAACAACCTCATCAAGTTCTATCTTCCTCCCACTCAATTCTTTCGAGAGAAACTTTTTCTCGAGAAAGGACCCAGTTCTAGCAACAAACACTTTGCACTCGGATCTGAGATAGAAGGTATACCCATCTGTTCTTAGGGTATTCTATGAAGATACATTTGTCCGCTTTGGGTTCTAGCTTATTATGTGAAAACATTTTCCACACAAGCATCGCAGCCCCAAACATTAAGAAATGACAGCTTAGGTTTCTATCAAACCATAATTCACACGGTGTCATCTCAACGGATTTAGATGATGCCCTATTTAAAGTGAATGTAGTTGTCTCTAATGCATAACCCCAAAAATTATAGTAGTAAAACGATAAGAGACATCACAGTATGCACTATATCAATAGAGCATGACTATGATGTTCGAACACACCATCACACCATGGTGTTCCAGGTGGCGTTAGTTGTGAAACAAATTTCACGTTGTCTTAAGTTGTATGCCAAACTCGTAACTCAGATATTCACCTCCACGATCATATCGCGGTCATTTTTATCTTCTTGTCACGATGATCTTTAAACTTCACTCTGAATTTGCTTGAACCTTTCAAACGATTCAGACTTGTGTTTCATTAAGTAAATATACACTATATCTACTCAAATCATCAGTGAAGGTAAGAAAATAACGATATCCACTGCACGCTACAAGACTCACTAGATTGCATACATCAACATGTATCATTTCCAATGAATCACTTGCCCGCTCCATCCAACGGGGTCCTTTAGTCATCTTGCCCAAGAGGCATGGTTCCATGTCTCAACCGATTCAAAGTCGAATGAGTCCAAATATCCATCAGCATGGAGTTTCTACATGCGCTTCATACCAATATGACATTTAGCGGCAGTGCCACAAGTATGTGGTACTATCATTATTAACTTTGTATCTTTTGACATCAATGTTATGAACATGTGTATTACTACGATCAAGATTTCAACAAACCATTCTCACTGGGTGCATGACCATTGAAGGTATTATTCATGTAACCAGAATAACTATTATTCTCTGACTTAAATGAATAACCGTATTGCAACAAACATGATCTAATCATGTTCATGCTCAACGCAAAACACCAAATAACATTTATTTAGGTTCGTCACTAATCCTGCAGGTAGAGAGAGCGTGCGATGTTGATCACATCAACCTTGGAAACATTTCCAACACACATCGTCACCTCACCCTTAGCTAGTTCTCCGTTTATTCCGTAGCTTTTATTTTGAGTTACTAACATTTAGCAACCGAACCGGTATCCAATACCCAGGTGCTACTAGGAGTACTAGCAAGGTACACATCAATAACTCGTATATCAAATATACTTCTGTCGATGTTGCCAGCCTTCTTATCTACCAAGTATCCAGGGTTGTTCCGCTTCAGCGACCTCTCACCTCATAATAGAAGCACTTAGTCTCGGGTTTGAGTTCAACTTTGGGTTGCTTCACTGGAGCAGCAAATGACTTGCTATCCATGAAGTTTCCCTCCTTGCTCTTGCCCTTTTCGAAACTAGTGGTTTGATTAACCATCAACACTTGACGCTCCTTCTTGATTTCTACCTTCGCGGTGTCAAACATCGCGAACATCTCAGGGATCAATACTTCTATCCCTGGTGTATTATAGTTCATCACTAAGTTCTAGTAGCTTTAGTGACAGTGACTTGGAGAACTATATCAATCACTATCTTATCTGGAAGATCAACTCCCACTTGATTCAAGCGATTGTAGTACCCAGACAATCTGAGTACATGCTCAACGATTGAGATATTCTCCTTCATCTTACAAGCAAAGAATCTTGTTGGAGATCTCATATCTCGCAACAAAGGCACGAGCCTGAGACCACAATCTCTGCTCCTAGAACATATCATATGTTCCGTGACGTTCAAAACGTTTTGGAGCCTCAATTCTAAGCCGTAATGCATGCCACACTAAACTATCAAGTAGTCATCGAAACGTGCCTGTCAGATGTTCACAACATCTATAGACGACGCTAGAGGGGGTGGCGCACCGAGCGGTGCATTAAGGACATAAGCCTTCCGTGCAGCAATGAGGACAATCCTCAGATCACGGACCCAGTCCGCAATATTGCTACCAACATCTTTCAACTCTATTTCTCTAGGAACATATAAAAATTTAAGGGAGCTACAGCGCGAGCTAGTAATCTACAACATAATTTGCAAAGACACTTTGACTATGTTCATGATAATGAGTTCAATTAATCATATTACTTAAGAACTCCCACTCAAATTGACATCCCTCCGATCATTCGAGTGATACATGATCCAAATTCACCAACTCAAGTCCGATCATCACGTGAGTTGAGGTGGCTGCAATGGTGAACATCATCATGTTGATCATATCTACTATATGACTCATGTTCGACCTTTCGATCTCTTGTGTTCCGAGGCCATGTCTGTACATGCTAGGCTCGTCAAGTTTAACTCGAGTGTTCTGCATGTGCAACACTGGCTTGCACCCGTTGTATGTGAACGTAGAGTCTATCACACCCGATCATCACGTGGTGTCTCAACACGACGAACTTTCGCAACGGTGCACACTCGGGGAGAACACAATTTATCTTGAAATTAAGTGAGGGATCACCTTATAATGCTACCGCCGTCCTAAGCAAAACAAGGTGCATAAAAAGGATTAACATCACATGCAAATCATAAGTGACATGATATGGCCATGAACTTGTGCTTTTGATCTCCATCTAGAAAGCACCGGCATGATCTCCATCGTCACCGGCATGACACCATGATCTCCATCATCTTGATCTCCATCAACGTGTCGCCATCGGGGTTGTCACGCCCTACATGCTTCTACTACTATTGCTACCGTAGTGATAAAGTAAAGCATTACATAGCGCTTAATGATTGACACGCAGGTCATACAATAATTAAAGACAACCCTATGGCTCCTGCCGGTTGCCGTATTCAACGACATGCAAGTCGTGAAATTCTATACATCACATGATCTTCTCATACATCACATATATCTCATCATGTAATTGGCCATATCACATCACAACATACCCTGCAAAAACAAGTTAGACGTCCTCTAATTGTTGTTGCATGTTTTACGTGGCTGCTATGGGTATCTAGCAAGAACGATTCTCACCTACGCATAAACCACAACGGTGATACACTAGTTTGCTTTTCAACCTTCTCAAGGACCGCCTTTGTCGAATCCGATCCAACTAAAGTGAGAGAAACTGTCACCCGCAAGCCATCTAGGCAACAAGTTGCGTCGAGGGAACCGGTCTCTCGTAAGCGTACGAGTAATGTTGGTCCGGGCCGCTTCATCTCACAATCCCGCTGAACCAAAATACGACCAAGGGAGGAAGCAATCTAAGCATCAACGCCCACAAACCTTTTGTGTTCTACTCGAGATCTCATCGAACCATCAACCTAGCTCATGATTCCACTGTTGGGGAACGTCGCATGGGAAACAAAAAATTTCCTACGCACACGCAAACCTATCCATGGTGATGAGCATCTACGAGAGGGAGAGTGGATCTACATACCCTTGTAGATCGCTAAGCGGGAAGCGTTAAGAAATGCGGTTGGTGTAGTCGAACATCTTCGCGATCCAAATCGCCGAGCGTCCCGCGATCTCATCACGATCCGTCCCGCGATCCAATCACGATCCGTCCCGTGAACTCATCATGATCCGTCCCGCGATCTCATCACGATCCGTCTCACGATCTTGATCACGATCTGTCCCGCGAACTCATCACGATCCGTTCCGCGATCTCATCACGAACTGTCTCGCGATCTCGATCACGGTCCTTCCGATCTAGCGCCGAACGAACGGCACCTCCGCGTTCAGCACACGTGCAGCTTGATGACGATCTCCATCGTCTCGATCCAGCGAGAGGAGGTGGAGAGGAGAGAGAGTTCACCGGCAGCGTGACGGCGCTCCGGTGATGGTGGTGGAGTGATTCCGGCAGGGCTTCGCCTAAGCGCTGCGGAAAACCGATCTAGAGGAGAAACTGTGCACCGGTGAAACGGGTAGCACGTGGCCGGAAATTCTGTCCAAAAACCACCCAATCCACTAGTATATATAGGAGGAGAGGAGAGGAGAGGCATCCAAGGCCTTTGGGTCGGCCGAAATAGGAGGTGGGAAGAAATCCTACTTCACCTCCAATCCTAGTTGGAGTAGGATCGCCTCCTATTGGCTGATTTTCCACTTTTTGCTTTAGGACTTTCTCTCCTGCGCCATGGGCCTTTGTGGATGTTTTCCCAGCCCACTAAGGGCTGGTTATTATTCTCCCACAGCCCATGGACCTCTTGGGGTCGAAGTACCCCTCCCGGAGGTCTCCCGGTACACTACCGGCACTCCCGGTACACTACCGATGAGCCCGAAACTTTTCCGGAAACCAAACTGGGACTTCCTATATATGAATCTTTACCTCCGGACCATTACGGAGCTCCTCGTGACGTCCGGGATCTCATCCGGGACTCCGAACAAACTTCGGTCACCACCATACATAACTCTACACTACCGAAACGTCACCGAACCTTAAGTGTGCAGACCCTGCGGGTTCGAGAACTATGTAGACATGACCGAGACACCTCTACGGTCAATAACCAATGGCGGGACCTGGATGTCCACATTGGTTCCTACATATTCTACGAAGATCTTTATCGGTCGAACCTCTATGTCAAGGATTCAGTTAATCCCGTATAACGTTCCCTTTGTTCTTCGGTATGTTACTTGCCCGAGATTCGATCGTCGGTATCTCCATACCTAGTTCAACCTCGTTACCGGCAAGTCTCTTTACTCGTTCTGTAATACAAGATCCCGCAACTAACAATTAGTCACATTGCTTGCAAGGCTTATTGTGATGTTGCATTACCGAGTGGGCCCCGAGATACCTCTCCGTCACACGGAGTAACAAATCCCAGTCTCGATCCATGCCAACTCAACAGACACCATCGAAGATACCTGTAGAGCACCTTTATAGTTACCCAGTTACGTTGTGACGTTTGATACACACAAGGCACTCCTCCGATATCTGTGAGTTGCATGATCTCATGGTCATAGGAACATATACTTGACATGCAGAAAACAGTAGCAATAAACTGACACGATCATATGCTATGTTTGTAGTTTGGGTCTTATCCATCACATCATTCTCCTAATGATGTGATCCCGTTATCAAATGACATCTCATGTCCATGGCTAGGAAACCTTAACCATCCTTTGATCAACGAGCTAGTCCATTAGAGGCATACTAGGGACATGGTTTTGTCTATGTATCCACACATGCATTTAAGTCTCCGATCAATACAATTATAGCATGGATAATAAACGATTATCATGAACAAGAAAATATGATAATAACTAATTTATTATTGCCTCTAGGGCATATTTCCAGCAAGATACCCGTAGCAGCCACGTAAAACATGTAACAACAATTAGAGGATGTCTAACTTGTTTTTGCAGGGTATGTTGTGATGTGATATGTCCAATTACATGATGAGATATATGTGATATATGAGATGATCATGTTTTGTATAGAAGATCACGACTTGCATGTCGATGAGTATAGTAACCGGTAGGAGCCATAGGGTTGTCTTTAATTATTGTATGACATGCGTGTCAATCATTAAGCGCTATGTAATGCTTTACTTTATCACTAAGCGGTAGCAATAGTAGTAAAAGCATGGTGGGCATGACAACCCCTATGGTGACACAATGATGGAGATCATGATGATGGAGATCATGGTGTTATTCCGGTGACGACGAAGATCATTTCGGTGCTTTGGAGATGGAGATCAAAAGCACAAGTTCATGGCCATATCATGTCACTTAAGATTTGCATGTGATGTTAATCCCTTTATGCAACCTATTTTGCTTAGGACGACAGTAGCATTATAAGGTGATCCCTCACTAAAATTTCAAGATAAAATTGTGTCCTCCCCGAGTGTGCACTGTTGCAAAAGCTCGTATTGTCTAGACACCACGTGATGATCGGGTGTGATAGACTCTACGTTCACATACAACGGGTGCAAGCTAGTGTTGCACATGCAGAACACTCAGGTTAAACTTGACGAGCCTAGCATGTACAGACATGGCCTCGAAACACAAGAGACCGAAAGGTCGAACATGAGTCATATAGTATATATGATCAACATGGAGATGTTCACCATTGAAACCACCTCATCTCACATGATGATCGGACTTGGGTTGGTGAATTTATATCATGTAACACTCGGATGAGTGGAGGGATGTCAATTTGAGTGGGAGTTTTTTTAAGTAATTTGATTAAGTAAACTCCTTATCATTAACATAGTCTAAAGTTATCTTTGCAAAATTATATTGTAGACCAATAGCTCGCGTTGTAGCTCCCATGTGTTTTTGATACGTTCCTAGAGAAAATAGAGTTGAAAGATGATGGTAGAAATAATGTGGACTGGGTCCGTAAACTAAGGATTGTCCTCATTTCTGCATAGAAGGCGTGTGTCCTTGATGCACCGCTCGGTGTTCCACCCCATCTAGCGTCGTCCATGGATGTTGTGAACATCTGACATGCACATTGTGATGACTGCTTGATAGTTCATTGCGTCATGCATTACGGCTTAGAATTGAGGCTCCAAAAGCGTTTTGAGCGTCATGGAGCATATGAGATGTTCCAAGAACTAGAATTGAGATTTCAGGCTCGTGCCCATGTTGAGAGGTATGAGACCTCCAAGAAGATTCTTTGCCTGCAAGATGAAGGAGAATAGCTCAATCAGTGAGCATGTGCTTAGATTGTCTGGGTGCTATGATCTCTTGAATCGAGTGGGAGTTGATCTTCCAGATAAGATAGTGATTGATATAGTTCTCCAAGTCACTATCACCTAGCTACTGGAGCTTCATGATAAACTAGAACATGCCAGGGATGGAGAAGATGGTCCCTGAGATATTCGTGATGTTTGACACCACGAAGGTAGAAATCAAGAAGGAGCATCAAGTGTTGATGCTTAGTAAAACCACTAGTTTCAAGAAGGGCAAGGGTAAGAACGGAAAACTTCAAGAATGGAAAGCCAGTTGTCCCTCTAGTGAAGAAACCCAAGGTTGAACCCAAACCCGAGACTGAGTGCTTCTATTATGAGGAGAGTTGTCGCTGAAGCGGAACAACCCTAGATACTTGGTAGATAAGAAGGCTGGCAACATCAACAGAAGTATATTTGATGTACGTGTTATTGATGTGTACCTTAATAGTACTCCTAGTAGCACTTGCGTATTAGATGCCGGTTCAGTTGCTAAATGTTAGTAACTCGAAATAATAGCTATGGAATAAACGGAGACTAGCTAAGGGCGAGGTGATGATGTGTGTTGGAAGTGTTTCCAAGGTTGATGTGATCACCATCGCACGCTCTCTCTACCTTCGGGATTAGTGATGAACCTAAATAAATGTTATTTGGTGTTTGCATTGAGCATGAACGTGATTAGATCGTGTTTATTGCAATACAATTATTCACTTAAGTTAAAGAATAATGGTTATTCTGTGTACATGAATAATACCTTCAATGGTCATGCACCCAATGAGAATGGTTATTGAATCTTGATCGTAGTGATACGCATGTTCATAATATTGATGCCAAAAGATGCAAAGTTAATAATGATAGTACCACATACTTGTGGCATTGCCGCTAAAGTCATATTGGTGTAAAACGCATGAAGAAACTCCATGTTGATGGATCTTTGGACTCACTTGATTTTGAATTGGTTGAGACATGCGGGCCATGCCTCGTGGGAAGATGACTGAAATCCCGTTTTCCGATATGATGGAGCGGGCAAGTGACTTATTGGAAATGATACATTTGATGTATGCGGTCCAATGAGTGTTGTAGCATGCGGTGGATATCGTTATTTTCTTACCTTCACTGATAATTTGAGTAGATATGGGCATATTTACTTGATGAAACACAAGTTTGAAATGTTTGAAAAGTTCAAGCAAATTCAGAGTGAAGTTTGAGATCATCATGACAAGAAGATAAAATGTCTATGATATGATCGTGGAGGTGAATATCTGAGTTATGAGTTTGGTATACAACTTAAAGACAATGTGAAAGTTGTTTCACAACTCACGCCACCTGGAACACCATAGTGTGATGGTGTATCCAAACGTCGTAGTCGTGCTCTATTTGATATAATACGTACTATGATGTCTCTTATCGTTTTGCTACTATCGTTTTGGGGTTATGCATCAGAGACAACTACATTCACTTTAAATAGGGCAACATCTAAATCTGTTGAGATGACACCGTATGAATTATGGTTTGACAGAAACCTAAGTTGTCATTCCTCGGAGTTTGGGAGTCTGACGCTTATGGCTGATGAGCTCAAACCCAAAGCGGAAAGGTGCATCTTCATAGGATACCCAATATAGACGGTTAGGTACACCTTCTATCTCAGATCCGGAGGCAAAGTGTTTGTCGCCAAAAATGGGTCATTTCTCGAGAAAGAGTTTATCTCGAAAGAATTGAGTGGGAGGAAGATAGAACTGATGAGGTTGTTGAACATTTGTTTCAACGAGAGAGTAGCGCAGCACAGAAAGATGTTTCTGTGGAACCTACGTCGGTTGAAGAGGAAGTAAATGATGATGATCATGAAGCTTCGGATCAAGTTACTATCGAACCTCATAGGTCGACAAGGATGCGTACTGCTCCTGAGTGGTACGACAACCCTGTCTTGGAGGTCATGTTGTTGGACAACGATGAACCTACAAGCTGTGGAGAAGTGATGATGGGCCCGGATTCCGACAAATGGTTAGAGGCCATGAAATCCAAGAAAGGATCCATGTATGAAAACCAAGTATGGACTTTGGTAGACTTGCCCATTGAACGGCAGATCTTTGAGTACAAATGGACCTTTAAGATGAAGAAGGACACTGATGGTGAATGTCGCCATTTATAAAGCTTGACTTGTCGCAAAGAATTTTCCGCCAAGTTCAAGGAGTTGACTACGATGAGACTTTCTCACCCGTAGCGATGCTAAAAGTCTGTTGAAATTATGTTAGTAGTTGCTGCATTTTACGATTATGAAATTTGGCAGATGGATGTCAAAACATAGTTTCCTTAATGGTTTCCATGAGGAAAGGTTGTATGTGATAACAACTGGAAAGTTTTGTCACTCCTAAGGATGCTAAAAGGTGTGCAAGCTCCAGCAATTCTTCTATGGGCTGGAGCAAGCATCCCAGAGTTGGAATAAATGCTTTGATGAGGTGATCAAAGTTTTTGGGTTTATACAAAGTTTATGAGAAACTTGTATTTACAAGAAATTGAGTGGGAGCACTATAGAATTTCCGATTAGTATATGTGGATGACATATTGTTGATCGGAAATGATGTAGAATTTCTAGAAAGCATAAAGGGTTGTTTGAAAGGAGTTTTTCAAAGGAAGACCTGGATAAAGCTACTTAATTGTTGGGCATCGAGATCTATAGAGATAGATCAAGGCGCTTGATGAGACTTTCAATGAGTACAAACCTTAACAATATATTGAAAGAGTTCAAAATGGATCAGTCAAAGAAGGAGTTCTTACCTGATTTCTAAGGTGTGAAGTTGAGTAAGACTCAAAGCTCGACCATGGCAGAAGAAAGAGAAAGGACGAAGTTCGTATCCTATGCCTTATCCATAGGCTCTATATAGTATGACATGTTGTGTACCGCACCTGTGTGTGCCTTGCCATGAGTCTGCCAAGGGGTACAAGAGTGATCCAGGAGTGGATCACTAGACAGCGGTCAAAATTATCCTTAGTAACTAGAGGACTAAGGAAATGTTTCTCGATTATGGAGGTGATAAAGAGTTCATCGTAAAGGGTTACGTCGATACAAGATTTAAACACCAATCCGGATAACTCTTAGTAGCAATCCGAATATGTATAGTGGAGCAGCCATTTGGAATAGCTCCAAGTGGAGCGTGGTAGCAGTATCTACAGTGTGACATAGCTATTTGCAAAGTACACATGGATCTGAATGTCGCAGACCCGTTGACTAAAACCTCTCTCATATGCAAAACATGATCGAACCCCAGAACTCATTGGGTGTAAGATTCATAACAATGTAAATCACATAGCGATGTGAACTAGATTATTGACTCTAGTGCAAGTGGGAGACTGTTGGAAATATGCCCTAGAGGCAATAGTTATTATCATATTTCTTTATTCATGATAATCGTTTATTATCCATGCTAGAATTGTATTGATCGGAAACTCAGATACATGTGTGGATACATAGACAACACCATGTCCCTAGTATGCCTCTAATAGACTAGCTCGTTGATCAAAGATGGTCAAAGTTTCCTACCCATGGACATGAGATGTCATTTGATAATAGGATCACATCATTGGGATAATGATGTGATGGACAAAACCCAAACTATAAACATAGCATATGATCGTGTCCGTTTATTGCTATAGTTTTCTGCATGTCAAGTATATGTTCCTATGACCATGAGATCATGCAACTCACTGACACCGGAGGAGTACCTTGTGTGTATCAAATGTCGCAATGTAAGTGGGTGACTATAAAGGTTCTCTACAGGTATCTCTGAGGGTGTCTGTTGAGTTGGCATGGATCAAGACTGGGATTTGTTACTTCGTGTGACGGAGAGGTATCTCAGGGCCCACTCAGTAATACAACATCACAACAAGACTTGCAAGCAATGTGACTAAAGTGTTAGCCACGTGATCTTGTATTATGAAACGAGTAAAGAGACTTGCCGGTAACGAGATTGCACTAGGTATGGAGATAAGGACGATTGAATCTCGGGCAAGTAACATACCGAAGAACAAAAGGAACAACATACGGGATTAACTGAATCCTTGACATAGAGGTTCAAACGATAAAGATCTTCATAGAATATGTAGGAACCAATATGGGCATCCAGGTCCAGCTATTGGTTATTGACCGTAGAGGTGTCTCGATCCCGTAGGGTCTACACACTTAACGTTCGGTGACGTTTCGGTAGTATTGAGTTATGTATGTTGGTGACCGAAGGTTTTTCAAAGTCCCGGATGATATCCAAAACGTCACGAGGAGCTTCGGAATGGTCTGGAGGTAAAGATTGATACATAGGAAAGTGGTGTTTGAACTCCGGAAAAGTTTTGGGCATTTCCGATAGTGTATCGGGAGTGACAAATGGGTTCCGGGGGTCCACCAAGTGAAGCCACCACACCCCTAGAGGGCCACATGGGCCTGAGGGTGGCGCACCAGCCCATGTTGGGCTGGGCGGCCAGCCCAAGTGGGCCTATGCGGCTGGACTTGTGGGGAAAGGAAAGTCCAAGTGGGGAAGGGAAGGAATCCTACTAGGAGTAGGATTGGAGGTAGACTCCTCCACCTCCACCTCCTTCGGCCGAATCCTAGGAGGATCCCTAGGTCGGCCAGCCCCTCCCCTCCCTCCTATATATACTAGAGGGGAGAGAGGGCAGCCGCACATGAAACCCTAATTGCCACGTGTTGCCCTCCTCTTCCTCTAGATCGTTTTTCCTCGAGATTAGTTCGGCGGAGCTCGGCGAAGCCCTACAGGATTAGTTCACCACCACCGCCACCACGCCGTTGTGCTGCGGGAGAACTCATCTACCTCTCCGCTTCCTCTTGCTGGATCAAGAAGGCGGAGATCGTCATCGAGCTGTACTTGTGCTGAACGCGGAGGTGTCGTCCGTTCGGCGCTAGATCGGGACGGATCATGATTGGATCATGGGATGCTCGGCGATTTGGATCGCGAAGACGTTCGACTACATCAACCGCGTTTCTTAACGCTTCCCGCTTAGCGATCTACAAGGGTATGTAGATCCACTTTCCCTCTCGTAGATGCTCATCACCATGGATAGATCTTGCGTGTGCATAGGAAATTTTTTGTTTCCCATGCAACATTTCCCAACAGCACCGGTCTTATTCTTGTTAGATTCAACGTCTTGATTCAGCCAATTTATACTCCCTCCATCCGGAAATACTTGTCATAGAAGTGAATGTATCTAGGCTTAATTTAATTATAGATACATCTATTTTATTTATTTTTAGAACAAGTATTTCCGGATTTTTGTACAGTATACTATATGAAACTTGGTAATTTCAGGCTTTAAAATTATTTTAATCCCAAAAATGTCTATCTTCAAATGCCCGCCATCCCTAACTTCCAAGAGCGAAAAATGGCGCCATCACCTCCAACCCTCCCTCCACCCTACCACACCCTCCCCAACGTCCTTTACCTCCCCCGCCGGCACGCCCGGCTCCCAATCCGACGCCTCCTCACAGCGCATGCCCTCGCCGTTGTCGCCGGCCACCTCTCCCTCCCCGACCTCTACACCCACACGCTCCTCCTTGTCGCCTACTCCCGCCTCGAGTGCGCCCGCGGCCCCTACACACTTCTCCTCCTCTTCCGCTCCTCCCTCCGCCTCTCCGTGCCCCCCACCCGCCGCTCCCTCCCTCTCGCTGTTTCCGCTGCCTCCTCCTCACGCCTCCACCTCCCGCTCGCACTCTCCCTTCACGCCGTCGCGGTGACCCGCAACCTCCTCCCGTTCGCGCACGTCGCCAACGCCTTCGTCTCCCTCTACGGCAAGAACGGGCTGCCGGACTCCGCGCGCAGTGTGTTCGACGAAATGCCCACACCGGACGTCATCTCGTACAATGCTCTGATGGACGGGTACATCAAGGCTGGGCGACTGGGGCTTGCCATGGAGGAGTTTCATCGGATGCCGCAGCGGGATGCCGTGTCCTGGGGCACGGCGATAGCAGGGTGTGCGAAGGTCGGGCAATGGGAGGAGGCGGTGGCGCTGTTTGACAGGATGAGGGGTGAGGGCTTGGGGCCAGACGATGTTGCACTGACCGCAGTGCTCTCATGCTGCGCGCATCTCGGGGCGCTGGAGAAGGGACGGGAGGTCCATGAGTATGTGATGCAAAGCAGGTCCCGGCCGAACGTCTTCTTGTGCACAGGGCTTGTTGATCTGTATGCAAAGTGTGGGTGTGTTGAGGTTGCCCAGGAGGTGTTCGATTCGTGCGCTGTGAGGAACGTGTTCACCTGGAACGCGCTCATCGTCGGGCTGGCAATGCATGGGCATGGCACAGCGGCAGTCAAGTACTTCAACCGCATGCTGGTCGAGGGGGTTCGACTAGACGGAGTCACTTTCCTAGGGGTGTTGATCGGTTGCAGCCATGCCGGCCTGGTTGACATGGCAAAGAGGATCTTCTCCGAGATGGAAGGCAGGCATGGTGTGCCTCGGGAGCTTAAGCATTATGGATGCATGGCTGACTTGCTCGGTCGAGCCGGGCTCATCGAGGAAGCAATGAAGATGGTTGAGAAGATGTCAATGAAAGGGGATACTTACGTCTGGGGAGGCATACTCGCTGGTTGTCGAATGCACGGGAATGTGGAAGCAGCAGAGGTTGCAGCAAGACATTTGCTGGAGCTCAACCCTGAAGACGGCGGGGTATACTCTGTCATGGCCGGGATCTATGCAGGTGCTGGCAGGTGGGAGGATGTTGCAAGGGTTAGGAAACTGATGGATCAAAGGATTGGTAGGAGAAATGTTGGTTGCAGTTCGATTACAACGGACCAATAAGACCGCACGGCATACTGAGCTGGTCGCGTCAGCATGCCATCTGAGTGTAGTAGTGGATTCTACCTGGAAGGTCGCCATTGCAAAGTAGAAATCTGGCTCAGGAAGAGGACAGCTACTCTGCTAGGAGTAGCAATGATTAGATAGTGAGAAGGTATCAACTTGTCGTTGTGAAAATTCCAGTATTTCAAGATTTATTGCACATATAGTTTTAACTCTCGTGAATTGTGATGGCCAAATCGCGCACTGTCTTCTCCAAGACCCGGACCTCTTTGTGTTGCAAACTTTATGCTGCAAAACGCGAGTGTGAACATGACAATGCATATTCAAGGACTTCTTTTCAAGTCCAAATGGGCCGGTTAGCAGTTGGGTGCAGCCTAATGTTTTCTGGTCTTAATGTTTTCCCTGCTGCAACAACAATACTCACCTGGTCTGCTTTAAAAGATCATGTACTGCAACTCGAACCAAGATGAGTTATGAAGTCACTCGTTGGTTACGTTGTTGTTCCAAGTTCCCATCATTCAGCTCCACAGATAACTAGCGTCCTGCGCTCCTGGCCTTCTTTGCAAACTTCTTCTCAAGTCTCAGGTCTTCGTTTTAGCCATATTACAAAATTTATTTATGTTGCTATAGGAAAACTAGAGTTCCAGTTGAAGCCATTAAAAAAATAGTTAACTGACTGTCAATGCTGAGTATAGCCCGTAGGTATCGTTTCCCCAGAGAAGAAACACGGCCAAACCCTAGTCAAGAGGACTTCATAATTTGGCATGCAACACCATTGCACCTATCACAACCTCTATTCCTTTACAAAACACAAGTACTCCCTCCGTTCACAAATATAAGATGAAACATAAACTGATCTGCACAACAAATATAAGATGAAACATAAACTGATCTGCACAACATAACTTCGTTCTTACTGTTGTCAGAAAGACTGCGATCGGTTAGCAGCTGTTGAGAATCATGAATTCTCGACAACCAACACACACACACATACATTGATTGATTTCACATACTTTCAAATCTATGCCCAGGCTTTGTCTGAAACTCTTGACCCTGTTTTGTTTGCCGTTTCAGGTCATCAGTAGAAATCATACCATGTCATGAGAACATATAGGTCATTAATGAATAATGTAATCTGCCACATGATTTCCATCAAATCTTCAAAATGATTCTGTAGCTCTTAAATTTCAATCCGAGCTTGTTCCCCCTTCTTTACAGTAGCCAGGCCTCAACGGTACTTGAAGTCGATCAGGAAAGCAGGAAACAAGGTTGCGGCAGTACTGATTCAGTCAGTCCGGCCTTCAGGCTTCCAAGGCATGGCCTGTTCTTGCCAAGGCTCGGTTGTGCGTAATTCATGATACTGTAAGTTTCAAAGTGAAAACACAATAGAAGATATGAACAACTCCTGCATCTGCCAAAACAACATCTTTATTTTGTCCCAATCAAATACAACAGGCTTTTCATGTATGAAATGGCTACACAAATGTTATCCAAGGAGAAATGTTATTGCGTCTCTCAATGAGATAATTCCTTGCACAAATTTAGTCATCGGTTCAATAACAACAAGCCGCCGCACCCCTGATAAGATACATATATGATGTCAGAAATTCAAACCAATCTGTCAAATTTATCTTGAAATCATCAATTTATAGACTGATCTCACATAAAATGCAATCCCTACATGCATGCACATTTATCTCACAAGCTAGTACCTGGAACAGACAACTGATCCAACACCTCAAGCAACGTACTCGTGCTCAAACAGGTATGACACTGTCTCCGCCCATTCACCTGATATTGCAGCTCCAAAGCCTAAAAAGAGGATTCCATGTAGAGTTGGATTATGATCACAAAGAAAACAAATACACTGTAAAAATGGAGTGCATGGATATACATAAAAGTTAGCAAGAACCATAGCAATTTGTGCAATTGAGCGTATCATGATGTCCTGCTTTCAAGTGGTCTTATGGACCATTGACTTCAATGATTCAATCATTAATGCAACATAAGTTATATATAATGAGCCATTGGACATCAGCATGGGCAGATAACTTCATGTTCTATTTTCTTCCATTTCACATTTGATGAACCAACATCATAACATTCAAGCTGTGTCATCTAATTATATAGCAGAACCGATATCGCAGAAGCACAGGAGTACAAATTTATGCATGTCAAAAGAAGGTCATGAAGCTAAAAGCAAGATGAAGGAACATACATTCTCCACGGTCAATTGCTCAAGTTCAATGCAAGCGTAAACATCATTCTTCGCCAGAGCCATGATATCACTGTACAAACAGGTTAATGTGAGTGTTAAATTGAGTGAAGAATAGGGCAGTTGCAAGATAATCACATCAGCTATCCTGGCGTTTTCTCTAAAGATAGTGATGCTTTCCATGGGCATATCAACCCCAATTTTTCAGGAACATCATATACAAAACATTTGAAACAGGACAAAATGTGAAAAATAAAAAGGATATAAATTAGTTGATGAACGCTATAGGGTATAGCTGAAGGATTTTCAGTGACACCAAATTTATCAGCAGAAATAAACCAACATTATGCCAAATGGACCAAAGAGGCAAAGAGTTCAAAGTCTCAACTTTCAAGACACAGCCACATTACATGCATGGACTATTGATCTCACAGCCATTCAATCTTACCAAATGGACCACGCAACTGATGTGCAGTGTACAATGAGGAATGCAATTCACATTTAGGAATCTTTTATGCTTTAGCAGCTTAGGATGCTGATCAGAAAACAAGCAGAAGTGCCACCAGGACAAACAGGATAGGTCTACCAACTCCTCCTTTTCTAATAACTTTACTAAGATAATTAGTACCACCCCCTCACAATCCAGATCTACCCAACTCTATCTTTCAACGCAATGAAACGCAAATGTCCTTCGCATTTTCCCGAAAAAAATCCAGATGAACCCAGTCAACCTAACCAGAAATTTAGTCACAAGAAATATATTTTCAGAAATCCATGACCAATGAAAAATGTGGTAAATAAGTCATGTTTATGTTGCTGTGAAGGGAGTAGACACATGAGTACGACGGAAAAGGCACCAAATAGTATACAGGTAGTGCATTTCTAATAATAGTCGGCGTGTATCTAGTACTAGTTATAATAGTGTGTATCTAATAATAGTTATAAAGGGTGACCTGTAGATACTTGCCTAAGCTTTACAAACCAGAAAGTTTGTAATATTTTTGTAATGTTGCACCATAATCCTTAAATACAAATGCAATAAGCAACAGCTAATCAGTATGTGTTCTTAGCATATACAAAAGTCTGCATCCCTTTCCAAAAGCAAAGCTGTGATTTTGCTACTGTTAGGCCTCCTTTGGTTCATAGGATAGGATTGTCACAGGAATTATTAACCAGAATTATTTTCCTTTGAAATGTGGAGGATAGGAACCAATCCTATGTAGGAATAGGAATTTATTCCTACGAACCAAAGGGCTTTAAAGGAAAAATTCCTAAAAGAATCCTGTCCTATAGAATTCCAGTGAAATTCCTCCAAACCAAAGGAGGCCTTAGACTGTTGGGGTGACAATTAATAACCAGAATTATTAAGAGCAAGCTCTCGTTTTAGCCTGTCATCAGACAAAGATAAACAGTGTTTATTCGAGCCCCAGTGAGCAACTTTATCAAGCATGTTTAATTGAGTACATCAATACAAAAGTGCAGAACAGTATAGCAGTATATCAATACCTGAGTGAGTAGACATCAAGAAGGGATCCATTATCATCAACTATAGGAATTGAGCTTATTCTATCTGTAGAATGAAAAAAAAATGTAACAGTTAGATTCAGTAGCAGTTACTTCATAATGATGTAAAATCTCGCGCATGCAGTTTAAAAAGGAACATGTTTAATGGAGAATCTCAACTTCGTAAGATGAGTCTCGTTTTTTTAAGCATTTCAAGTAGTGTCACATCATCTATGTGAATCGCTGGATGATAGGTTTCCAGGAATTCAACAGCTAAAATCTGATTATTGTATTTTACAAAGAGTAAAATACACTACAGGTCCTAAAACTATTTGAGGGGTGCCAAGTTAGTCTAATACTATGAAAATGCACATCTAGGTCCTAAAAGTTTGCTAAGTGTGTCACCCGCAGTCCTCTCCATCCTGGGTACATTTATCCTGATAGGTGCTGCATCATGACAAATGTAATTGTATCATTTTTGTCTAAACCAGCCTAAATATTTATATATATATATTAGTCATTAGGAAGTTTGACTGCTCACTTTGTAAAACTCATCTATTTCTGGACAGAGGTACTATAATTCAGGAGGGCGAAGTATTAGAGTTAACAGGAAAAACTCAAATGTGTCACTGCGAAAGATGACAACTAGTGGGATGTCTGCATGAGTCAATGATGATACGTGTTGTACAAATCCTGGGTACATTTATTTCAGACTTGATGGTTCACTTGAAATTGATTGTCTGCACTATTCAAAAAGGAACTAATCACCTACTTAATTTGATTATGTAGCCAACAACTACCGCACCATGTTCTAATGGATCAACTGGGGAAAATACATGACTATCTGTGAATGTCATTTATATGGTACCTTCCAGAAGAAAATCCAAGCAAGTAATTAGAGGAGCACTCAGCCGCGATGTTCTAAGCTGTCTAGTACTTGCCCTTCCAGTATGCTGCGACCATGTACCAATAGGAATACTGGAAATCTGATTTCGCAAAATGGGATAACCTTCTGGTTGTTCTTGAAGCTTTGAGCAAAGAACTAAATACATCATCAAGGTAAAGGTAAGCTCAAGTCGAGATGCAGGTAAAATTAGCTACGAGAACAAAGTCTCATAAACAATACCGTACATTTCAAAATCCCTGGAAGAGTTGCAAGATTAAGTAACGGTATCCCTGATATATCCGTCGAGGACTTAAAGATAGGGACTGAGGATATTTCATTTTGTATTATAGTCAGTGCCACATCCCTTAAATTATCCGAATCCTTAACCTGAAGAAAGACATTGTAGGGAAAAAAGAAAAGATGACAATTATTATTTCACCTTGCTGATAAAAAGAATTAAAGCTATGCGATTCCAACAATTTTCAACTCCTGCAAACACAGAAGATTCAAACTATCTGGCATGTTTGGATGTGGGGGGATTTAGGCTTTGGAATAGCCAAGCCCCATTCTACCATATCTCAAAAGGCCCTTAGGTTAGCAGAAAGAATCCAAACAATAAATGGTAGATCAGTCTATCTGAATGTTAAAGTAACGATATTGACATATTTTGGAAAATGATGGTAGCATTATATCCGAGCATATAATTAGTTTTTCCTATTTGCCAATGCTGATCATTTTAGAATGTTACACAATTAATCAGATGAGAGAAGCCTGGAAAATGTACAGGAAAATACATGAACTAATGGCCTTCTTTGCATGCCTGCGACATCAGCCCCCCCATAATACTGCAGTTTTGCTTCTTTCCAAGCAGAAACTGAGTGCATTTCAAGCTCTTCATGGCCCAGAACTCGAATGTTCATCTGCAACTGTGGATCTGAGAATTAGTAAAAACCTCACTGACAGAGGAAGAAATACAGTAATCGAGATCTTACCTTTCTCAAAATTAATACAAAATCAGAAGCAGTTAGCATGCCTGTTATGGTTCCTTGGCCATCATCCCAAAGAGGAACCAAAGCAAGGCCCTAAAACAAGAAAAGGTTAATTGTGTGCTATTATGGCATTTGATTGACAAGGTAAATCACATGTTGGCTAGTGGACCACGCCATACATGAATACACCAGGACAAATACCAACACAAATAGAACCTTGAAAAGGAACTAATGATATGTTTTCTCATCTAAATTACCTTACTAAATGGAGGTACAGTTGTGATAGTAATTGTGTTATTCTAGGTAAAGATAAAGGAGATGTCTGCTGCTATAGGAATTTGGGCAACTGTAGAACATATAGGGGGGAGGCGGGGGAATGTGAATTGTGGCTAATGACAAGGGTAATTGTTGCAAGAATACTTTTACAATTCCTCAATAACATGATGATTCAACACAGGGAAGTTCAGATGACAGTAAACCTTTAAGCAAGCATAACGAATTAAAAAACAAAAGCACACACAGGAGTTCTTGCAAACACATACCTCATCATGCATAATATTAAATGCTTGTTTGACAGGAAGCCGAGCATCCAAAATTGCTATCTGAAATACTTATGTGAAAACTGATTATTGCATGGTCAAAGACAAAGTGTTGATCACAAAACAAGAGCCTAACCTTGCTAGAAACAGGAACAACATCATATATGGTATTATGTAATAGTATTTCAGAAACCCGATGGCGGAAAACTGCAATCTGCATGCCCGAATTTCGAGATGGTGGTTCTGGTGGCATCTGTATGGAGATTTATTGCACAGCACACAATTAAGCATTAGTTATTCGGGAGAGTCTACTAATTATGCAAGACAAAATAAAAAAATTGGAACTTTGACACGTACTGTTGTCAAGATAGTACCCTCATCCAAATTCATTCTTCTAATGGAAGATGGCTCTAGCTGTACAACCGGGTGTGTATTATTCTCCACAGGGGTGACAAGCATTTCATTGCTGATCAGGCCATACTCATCACGTACAATAGGTTTTGTGTCATCACATCTCCAGACACCATCCACCAAAAATCGGTACTGAATCAAACCAAAAGACCACATCAATGTACGCATATGCATTAGTAAAACACATAAGCTGGAGAATATTGTGCGAAAGTAGTGGGGCACTGGTACAGAAAACATAGAAGGAATATACTGTCTGCAACAAAATTACCAGCACAAGATCATGTTTGAGTTGCTTCCTAACCTAAGAACGGAACTATTACAGAATCACATTGGGAACGTCACTTGCAAAATGCCCACATTGCTATAGATGTTAATAAATCTGAGCCAGATCCGACGAACTATATCTGCTTGTGCCAGATCCATTAGGTGGCATGGCCCAAAGGTGGCCGCAGCGCCGGCACCAGTTGACATCTTTATAGGGATAAGTGGTAGAATGTTCAATAACAAGTGAGTGAATTTGCTGCACAAACGCAATGTTTCCAACAATTACATAGAGAGTGAGTTGTGAAAGAACAGCAGCAAAGGGCTTTATAATTAGAGTCATGATTGGCTGCATTTTCAGAAATAGAAGTTGCTAAATCTTGAAGCAAAACAGCCAAAATACAAAATACAATGTTGAGTGTGCGAAAGATTCCATGGTTTTATAATTATCTAGGCAATAATTATGGAAGATCTTATGGATTGCCAAGCAAAAAGGTGAAGGTATGTCAATGCATGGCAAATCAAACAAATTTGGTACAATTCAAGTATTAATAGCTTCCAGCAGAAAAGAGCTCAGTAATAACCCAAGAAAAGATGGAATAAATGGCAAAAGAGGAACCTGGTCACTACATACTGTAAACTACAAATGGCATTAGAGGCATTGATGCTGCAGCTGTATACTCAAATCTAGAGCAGCCATTAAGCCCGTTACATAACATCTCCAGCTTCTTATCTGGAGTTATGGAGACATGGAACAGCTTCTTATCCTGATTCGGTTTTTAGCATTAAAGATTACTAACTCCCTACCTATTAAATTCACAAGATAGATGTGCATGTCTATGGCTATGAAACAGGTAAGACTTCAAACCATGAAAAAGGGTAAGTTGAATCCTTACAATTTTTGTACAGGTCAAAGTGCAAAAGGAATGCCAATGGTGCAGCTGAAATAATGGTCTTTCCCCTCAAACTCCAAACAGTAAATGTAACAGGTCAACTTTTGATTTCCCGCTTTTTTGACAGCATGCTCTACAACGAGTGGTGGTACTATCAGAAGTTGTTAGCTACCAGAGTTTTGACATAAAAATATGGCATATTTCTATCTGGCACTAAATCTAAGATGTCATTTATTACGACCATACCTTGTTTATCTGCTAATGCACAGGGCCTAGAATCATAGAACTTCAGTAGTATGATGTTATCAAACATGAGATGAGTTATGTTGGGCATTCCTCAAAACAAAACAAAATCATTGTAGGCCAATTGTACATTATTTCAGACCTAGTCCTTGTGATCCTATGTCTAACCAGAGTTTTCATATGGCTACTGCCTGCCACACTGCAAGACTGTCATTGAAAGCAGCAAAAGGACACAATAAGGCGTAACAGTTAAAAAGCATCTGAAATCAGTAAACCACCACTCGTCATCCATATGCAGATTTTAATAACTGCATGCAGTTAATGTCAGATCGCCAGTTAAGCTCACTAACTGTAAACCTGTAAGCTCTCTGCCTGCCACACTACTGGCAAAATGGATATAGCTGGTGCGCACAAAATAGCTCGACCCAAGAACCGGCTACATTCTCACTTGTGTGTCAACGATAACTCCGTACATTCATGCTCGAATACAAATACATTGAGACAGTAATTCGATCCTGCTTGCGCTCTGAAAAACACCAATAGCTCACACAAGCAGGCCAGTCGTAACTAACAAGCCTAGCAGCAAACCCATAAACAGTGCAACAGCACACAAGTAGATAATCGGAGTGAGGAGCGGGCGTAATTTAGGGAATTGGAGCGTAATCTAGGCAATTGGAGAATACGCACCTGATAAAGCCCTGGGGGGAGATCGAACACCACCTGGAACTCAGTCCCGACGAGCCCCATGGGGCACTCCCTCCAGCTGACAAGAAAAAAGAAGATGGAAGTCAGTATGACGAATGGAAAAAAGATCCAGCTTGTGGGCACCGAGATCGAATCCCTGCGGCCCACCCGGTGAAGCTGGCACAGAAGGAGGCGCGCTGGCCGCCGAAGGGCCAGGCGAAGCGCCGCAGCACCATTGGAGAAGCCCCGGGCCAAGAACCCTAGGAAGGAGTGTAGCGCGCCCCTCCGCGCGGAGCAGGGCCTAGCTAGTCGAGACCCGAGTCCATCCAGGAGGCAGCCCGGATTGGGTTGTGGGAGCACGCGAGGGGCAAAGGACGGTAAGGATTGGCGTGAGGTGAAATAAAAAGAGGAATTTTTGGTGCGAGGAGGGAGAGGGAGGGAGGGAGGGAGGCGGAGATGGAGAAGCGAGGGAGGAGTGAAGAGAGAGAGAAAGGCGTTGGTGTCTAGTGTTGGAGTGCGTGGAACGTTTGTTTTTTTCCGCTTTCGTTTTGGTAGGTTGGTTTGGGTTGTTGCTTGTTGGAGTGCACAGCATTGAGGGTGTGCTCATGTCCTTTGGACGCTGCTCCATGCCACTCGTGCGCCACCAATTTCCCTACGGCGCACGCTGCATCCCACAACACTAAAATCCTGTAAAAGTGCCTTTTCACGTAATTAGAGCAAACCTTCATCTCCACTAATATAAAAAGCACGAGTAGGATTGGATCCATATGACATCGGTACTTGCATCTAACACTCTAAAGTTGTTCAATGGTGTATCAACATAATTGGTATCCTGTAATCAGAGCTCTTGATCGCCCCCGTGCCGCCCCCGCATGCGACCGGGAGGCGCACCCAAACTCCACCGCTGGTCCCTCCCTCTCGCCTCCTCATTCCCCCGCCGCCGTTAGAGGGCGCGACCGGGCAAAGCCCGGCCGGCGCCGACGGCGGCGGGGTCGCTTCTTTGCTTGGTGCTAGTAGGTGCGGGCCAACGGGGACCGAGCGGTGGCGTGGCGCTAGCACAGGGCGGCGCGGTGCGACAGCAGTAGCTAGCGACGGGGGCGTGGGCTCGTGAAGGTCTGTGGGCTGGGGGTGTGCGTTGTGCTCCTGGCGACGGCAGGCCTGGGCTCCCTCGGATCTGGCGTGGCCGGCTCTCCATGGCTCGACGGGATGCTGGCAGGAGGCGGTGTGCGACAGCGCTCCTCTCTGGGCAGCCCGCCGTGCTGCCACGGTGGTCGTTGGTGGCTAGTGCGGGCGGCGCGGGGCTCTCTACCTGTGTGGATCTGGTGCGCGAGGAGCCTCATGCCCGATCTGCGACCCGGGACGGCGGCTGCCCGGGCAGCGTGGGCACGCGGGCCTGGCCGGTGACCTGCCATTCGGCAGTGTCTCCGGTCTCAGCATCGACGTGGGCCAACAACGGGGTGGCGCGGGGTGATGCCATGGGTGAAAGCCCTTTGTTGATTTCGGTCGGCACCGGCGACAGCGGCGCTTCTTCGCATCGGATCCCTCCTTGGAGGTGTCATTGTGTGATGCATTGGTTTCACGCCTACTCAGTTCATTCTCGGGGCGAAAGCCTTAGATCCAGCTTCTGGATCGGACGGGTGGTGGCGCCCTTGACGTCGTTTCTACCACCGTGGTGGCGCCTGTCTTCGGAGATGCTGGCCCATACTGCTTGCTAGAGGTTTAGGGTGGTGGTTGGCTGGTTGGAGGTGGGTGGTCGGTGCTGGTGGTGGTGCGACTGGTCTGGGGTCGACGGTGGTGTGTGTTGTGCTCAAGTGCTCCTGGTGCGTCTTTGCTTGGCGGTGCCCTGCGGCTATGATGTTGGCACACATGTGTCGTGGCGGCGTCTCGGCCTCGCATAACCGTTCGAATGTACCGCCGGCATAGGTGGTGTCGTGGCGTCGTGCAGTCTTGGTTGTGAGGTGCCTTTCGATTGCGTCGACGGTACAGTGCTACGGTTTGGTTTGCTAGGCGATGCCCTTCGACTATGTCGGTGGCACACAGGCGTCGTGGCGTCATCTCGGCCTCGTGTGGCCTTCAATTGTGCCTCGTAACACGGGTCCTGTGTTACGGCGTTGTGCAGTCTCGGATGCGTGGAGCCTTTCGATTGCGTCGACGATGTCGTGTCGTGGTTTGGTCCGGCTGGCCAATGTTGTTAGTTTCTCCTATGGTGCTCTTTGTTGTGTTTTCCTTCCTTGTTTCCCCTGTTATGTGTGTTGTTGGCGTTTTTTTGTTATCTCTTCTCCCTTGTGCCACTTGTACTTCTGGTTCACTTAAACCTATATCGTAGGGCTGCAAAGCCTTATAGGCAATATTGAATACAATTCAGGTGGAAGGCATTGCCCTCCCCCGATGACCTTAAAAAATAAATCTAACGATCTGGATTACCTCAATGATGTATGGCGTAAACCTTGCTGCTGAGGCGAACAAAATCCCTCACACGGAGAGTTTGTACAAGTTCATGTCGCATGGTGGTGTAATACCCTACTTTCAGTTTGTGGTTGGTTGATGGTAATGATATGGCAAAGTTTATGCTCATGAGGTCTTTGAGCGTGCTCTGGCGAGCCTTGGGTATGCGGGTATGCTCGGGGCTTGTGTAATGGCCTAGACTACGCTCCGGGGCATTCTTTTGGTGGCTATCTTACCCCCCGCCCTTGTTACTGGTGTGTGTGTATCTTTTTCTTCTGGATGAGCTCTTCCCTCTCGGTGACCACGGTTCTCCCCTTATGTAAGCCTGGGGGGCCGCAATGACCACTCTACACACATGTGAACATACGTCGAATGCATGGGCTAGAGCCCACGTGACACCTTGACTAATTGATAACCCACAAGTATAGGGGATCGCAACAGTTTTCGAGGGTAGAGTATTCAACCCAAATTTATTGATTCGACACAAAGGGAGCCAAAGAATATTCTCAAGTATTCACAGCTGAGTTGTCAATTCAACCACACCTGAAAGACTTAATATCTGCAGCAAAGTATTCGGTAGCAAAGTAGTATGGAAGTAACGGTAACGGTGGCAAAAGTAACAATAGCAGTTTTGTAGTGATTGTAACAGTAGCAACGGAAAAGTAACTTAGCAAGGATCAATATGTGGAAAGCTCGTAGGCAATGGATCAGTGATGGATAATTATGTTGGATGGCATTCATCATGCAACAGTTATAACATAAGGTGACACAGAACTAGCTCCAATTCATCAATGTAATGTAGGCATGTATTCCATATATAGTCATACGTGCTTATGGAAAAGAACTTGCATGACATCTTTTGTCCTACCCTCCCGTGGCAGTGGGGTCCTAATGGTAACTAAGGGATATTAAGGCCTCCTTTTAATAGAGAACCGGACCAAAGCATTAGCACTTAGTGAATACATGAACTCCTCAAACTACGGTAATCACCGGAAACAATCCCGGTTATTGTCACCCTGGGGGATGCGGATCATAACTCGTAATAGGTGTCTACAACTTGCAAGATAGGGTCAAGAACACATATATATTCATGAAAACATGAAAGGTTCAGATCTGAAATCATGGCACTCGGGCCCTAGTGACAAGCATTAAGCATAGCAAAGTCATAGCAACATCGATCTCAGAACATAGTGGATACTAGGGATCAAACCCTAACAAAACTAACTTGATTACATGATAAATCTCATCCAAACCATCACCATCCAGCAAGCCTACGATGGGATTACTCGCGAACGGCGGAGAGCATCATGGAATTGGTGATGAAGGATGGTTGGTGATGACGATGGCATCGATTTCCTCTCTCCAGAGCCCAAACGGACTCCAGATCTGGCCTCTAGAAGAAGAAGAGGAGGTGGCGGCGGCTTTGTATCGTGAAACGCGATGAACTCTTCTCCTTGATTTTTTTTCCTCCGCGAATAGGAATAAATAGGAGTGGGATTGAGGTCGGTGGAGCAGTAGGGGGGCCACAAGCCTGCTAAGCATGACCAGGGGGTGGCCGCGCCTGGCAGGCTTGCCACCTGTGGGTGGACCCCTCCGGTTGATTCTTTCGCCAGTATTTTTTATTAATTCCAAAAATATTCTTCATAAATTTTAAGGTCAATTCGAGAACTTTTATTTCTGCATAAAAATAACACCAAGGCAATTCTGCTGAAAACAAAGTCAGCCCGGGTTAGTTCCATTCAAATCATGCAAATTAGAGTCCAAAACAAGGGCAAAAGAGTTTGGAAAAGTAGATACGATAGAGACGTATCAACTCTCCCAAGCTTAACCCATTGCTTGTCCTCAAGCAATTCAATTGATAAACTGAAAGTGATAAAGAAAAACTTTAACAAACTCTGTTTTATCTTGTTGTTGTAAATACGTCTAACTCATGATCAGATTTCAGCAAAGATCATGGACGAACCACGTTAACAATAACATTTAGGTCTCACATTTACTCATATCAATGACATAATCAACTAGCGAGCAATAATAATAACTCTCGGATGACAACACTTTTATCAGAACAATCATGATATAATATGATGAAATGATATCTCGCTAGCCCTTTCTGAGGCTGCAAAACATAAATGCAGAGGACCTCCAAAGAACAAGGACTGACTAGACATTGTAATTCATGGTGAAAGAGATCCAGTCATGCTCATACTCAATATCAATTAACGGCAAAGCATACAAATGACGGTGTTAACTGGTTCCTTTTATAAGAGGAGGATGACTCAACAACAAAGTAAATGGAAAGGCCCTTCGCAGAGGGAAGCATTGATTTGCAGAGGTGCCAGAGCTCGAGCTTTTAAAACAGAGATGAGTAATAATTTTGAGCGGTATGCTTTCATTGCTCACATAACGACCAAGAGTTTTCAACATCTTCCATGCTAGATACATTATAGACGGTTCCCAAACAGAATGATAAGGTTTTTACTCCCCCTCCACCAATCAATCACACTCCACGGCAAGCCGAATCCACGGGTACCGTCCATACAAACACAATCCTGAGGGAGTTTTGTTTAATTATATTTTGCTTTTATTTCGAGCATGGAACTGGGCATTCCGATTACCAGCCACTTTCTCGTGAATGATAGTGAATCAACACATATCGTGAGAATAACACACCTAGCATGGAAGATACTGACAGCCCCCGATCGCCACATGAGCAATTTGGGCATACAAACAGAAAGTTTATTTGAAGGTTTAGAGTTTGGCACATGCAAATTTACTTGGAACGACAGGTAAATACTGCATATAGGCAGGTATGGTGGACTCATATGGAACAACTTTGGGTTTCAGGGATTGGATGCACAAGCAGTATTCCCGCTTAGTACAAGTGAAGGTTAGCAAAATACTGGGGAGTGACCAACTAGAGAGCGACACAGTCATCAACATGCTTTGAGATTAACCAACATTGAATGCAAGCATGAGTAAGATATAAATCACCATGAACATAAATATCGCAGAGTCTATGTTGATTTTGTTTCAACTACATGCATGAACATGTGCCAAGTCGAGCCACTTGAATCATTCAAAGGAGGATACCATCCCATCATACTACATCACAACCATTTTAATATGCATGTTGGCACCCAAGACAAACCATTATCCACTCTTATCTAATTAAGCATGGCATGAATAACTATAATCTCTAATTGTCGTTGCAAATATGTTTCACCCATGATGAACTGAATTTGAAACGATGAGCTAATCATATTTACAAAAGCAAGATAGGTCGAGTTCATACCAACTTTTCTCCATCTCAATATTTTCATCAAATATCATCATTATTGCCTTTCACTTGCACGACCAAACGGTGTGGATAATAATAAGAGTGCACGCGCATTGGACTAAGCTGGAATCTGCAAACGATAACTCAAAGGGGAAGGCAAAGTAATATGGGCTCTATGATTGATAAACAATTATGCATATGAGAGCCACTCAACATTTTCATTGTGGTCTTCTCTTTATGACCCAAAGAAAGAAAAATCAAAACAAGAACGAGAAAAACTATTTACACGGGCAAGCTCCCAACAAGCAAAAGAAGAACGACAAATCTTTTTGGGCTTTCTTTTACTGCTACAACTAAACAACTAGAAGGTAAAGCTAGAACTAGTTTTTTTATATTTTTCTAAAAGTTGATTAAACACACAAGAAGAAAGCGAAACAAGGAAATAAACTACCATGGATGGTACAACGAAAGAGTATGAACACCGACTACTAAAGATGAGTGTGAGAGCATGAATGTAAAGTCAGTGCGAAATACGTACTCCCCCAAGTTTAGGCCTTTGGCCTAAGTTGGTCTAGGGCCATGGATGGAAAGAGCTCTCTCTCGGATACTCAGGAGCGTCCTCAGAGTTCCATTGGTTGCCGAACTCCTGCGGCTCCCACTGAAAAACTGGCTCCAGGTACGGATCAAGGGATGGTGCCAGTTCTGGAGCTGGGGGTTGCGTCAGACCCCAATATCTGTAAATGTCTCCGGGCATAATGGTGTACCGGCCTGAGTGAATATCAAACAAAGAAGAAGCAGGTAGAGTAATAATCTCACAAGTACCCTGGCTAAAAACTAAGTTATAAAGCAGCCTCCTATCATCATTTTTCTTAATAACATCATGTGCTACCATACCGTCATAATCTAAGAACTTCGAGGGTAGCAGCCTCTCATCTTCCTCGTTATGCCTAATGGGTATCTCAAAGTGTTTGTCCAGACGAGATGCATAGAGACCTCCGAATATGGGCCCCCTCGAACGGTTGGTGTTCAACCGTTGGGCCACCATAGCGCCCAGACTAAAGGTTCTATCAGCAAATAAAGTATGGCGTAGAATGGCGAGGTCAGGGGCACTAAGACCTCCACTCTCCCAGCGACCAACTAAACATTTTCTCGCAAATAATGAATAATAGCGTAGCACATGAAAATATAAACTAGCTTCTCTTGCCTTTGACATACCTCTCTCTTCCCCTACAGTGACCGCGGCAATAAAATCTTCCATGTCTCTAGGACGTGGTTCCCTGATGCTGCCCTCATAGGGTATTTTGCAAACTTTGCAAAAATCATAAAGGTTCACTTTCTTAGGCCCATCATATAAGTGAAATTCTACTTAGGAGGGTCTTCCCTAACACGAAAATGAAAATTTTGCACAAAGGTATTCATGAGCAAGAGGTACTGGTCACACTTATCGTTGAGGAAGTCAGTGAGGCCTGCATTCTCAGCCAAATAATAAAAATCTTCATAAATTCCGGCTGCCCTCAAGAATGTGTCACATGTCCATTCACATGGTCGAACTTCTACGACACGAGGAAGATTATATTTAGGTTCCTCCCTCATCTCATTTTCACCTTCCTTAGAACTTTGGCTTGAAGAGCCTCTTAACAATCTCCTCAGCATTTCTTTCTCCAAAAAATCATGAAATTTTTAGTGACCCAAAATAAAGGTAAACAAAACTCATAGCAACTACTCCCACAAGTGCCTAGAGGCTTTCTCATGCAACAAAAATACTTGAGACCATACAAATGTGACATGCAAACTCAAGAACAAGGTCATCACAGCAGCAAAATTTTGCAATATATAAAGCACCAGAACACTTATCTTTGAGAATCTTGCTCAATTGTCTTAGGGTGGCCCTCAGGATACAAAGGTTCCTGAGTCATTCTTCCACCTCTAGTCACAACTTTAACAGAATGATCATTGTTCTTACTACTCATCCCATTAAGCAAATCATTCTAAGCTTTGAGTACTTGTTCCACTTGAGTAGTTACCATGGAAGCATGTTTACTAATCAGTTTAAGATCATTGATAGTTCTACTCATATAACCACCTAAGCGATCAAACATGAAAGCATTATGTTTCAATTGTCACTAACATAAGCATTAAAATTTTCTTGCTTAACAACAAAATTATCAAACTCATCCAAGCATTGGCTAGCGGACTTAGTATAAGGAATATCGCTTTCATCAATTCTACGAAGATAATTTACCTCTACTACCTGTGTCGGGTTATCAAGACCATATATTTCTTCAATAGGTCGTAGATTCTTAACATCTTCAGCTTTAATACCTTTTTATTTCATAGATTTCTTTGCCTCTTGCATATCTTCAGGACTTAGAAATAGAAAACCTCTTTTCTTCGGAGTTGGCTTCGGAGGTGGTTCGGGATAATTCAGTCATTATCATTACTCAAAATATTATTCAATAGTATTTCAGCTTGCTCAACGGTTCGCTCCCTAAAAACACAACCAACACAACTATCTAGGTGGTCCCTAGAAGCATCGGTTAGTCCATTATAAAAGATATCAAGTATTTCATTTTTCTTGAGAGGATGATCAGACAAAGCATTTAGTAATTGGAGAAGCCTCCCCCAAGCTTGTGGGAGACTCTCTTCTTAAATTTGCACAAAGTTAAATATTTTTTGCAAGGCAGCTTGTTTCTTATGGGCAGGAAAATATTTTTTAGAGAAGTGATATATCATATCCTGGGGGCTACGCACACAACCAGGAGCAGGAGAATTAAACCATATCTTAGCATCACCCTCTAGCAAAAAAGGAAACAACTTAAGGATATAGTAATAACGATTTTTTTCCTCATGAGTAAATAGGATGGCTATATCATTCAATTTAGTGAGATGTGCCACAATAGTTCAGATTCATAGCCATGGAAAGGATCATATTCAACCAAATTAATTAACTCAGGATCGACAGAGAATTCATAATCCTTATCAGTAACAAATATAGGTGAAGTAGCAAACTTAGGGTCGTATTTCATTCTAGCATTCAAAGATTTTCCTTTCCACTTGCATAGTAATTTCTTAAGGTCATCTCTATCCTTACAAGCAAGAAATTCCCTAGCTACCTCTCCTTCCATAACATAATCATCGGGAATATCAGGCAATTCATATCTAGGAGAGCTAGGTCTAGCAGGTGTCTTATAGTGTTCAGTTTCAATAATTTCATCAGTTTCAGAAGTATCATAGTTTTTAGCATTGGCTCTAGCAATTTGTTCATCAAGAAATTCACCTAGTGGCACAATATTATCAAGCAAAGTATCATCATAAGCATCATGCATAGCAGAAGTGGCATCATCAATTACTTGCGACATATCAAAATTACTAGCAAGTGGTGGTGTCACAAAATTACTCATAACAGAAGGTGAATCAAGTGTAGAGCTAGATGGAAGTTCCTTACCTCCCCTTGTAGCAGAGGGATAGATCTTGATTTTTGGATCTTTCAGATTCTTCATAGTGATCAATAGATATAAATCCCAAGTGACTCAAAGAATAGAGCTATGCTCCCCGGCAACGGCGCCAGAAAAAGGTCTTGATAACCCACAAGTATAGGGGATCGCATCAGTTTTTGAGGGTAGAGTATTCAACCCAAATTCATTGATTCGACACAAGGGGAGCCAAAGAATATTCTTGAGTATTCGTAGTTGAGTTGTAAATTCAACCAAAACTGAAAGACTTAATATCTACAACAAAGTATTCAGTAGCAAAGTAGTATGGAAGTAACGGTAACGGTGGCAAAAGTAACAGTAGCAGTTTTGCAGTGATTGTAACAGTAGCAGCGAAAAATTAACTTAGCAAGGATCAATATGTGGAAAGCTCATAGGAAATGGATCAGTGATTGATAATTATGTCAGATGGCATTCATCATGCAACAGTTATAACATAGGGTGACACAGAACTAGCTCCAATTCATCAATGTAATGTAGGCATGTATTCCATATGTAGTCATACGTGCATATGGAAAAGAACTTGCATGACACCTTTTGTCCTACCCTCCCATGGCAGCGGGGTCCTAATGGAAACTAAGGGATATTAAGGCCTCCTTTTAATAGAGAACTGGACCAAAGCATTATCACTTAGTGAATACATGAACTCCTCAAACTACAGTAATCATCGGAAAGAATCCCAGTTATTGTCTACCTGGGGGATGCGGATCATAACTCGTAATAGGTGTCTACAACTTGCAAGATAGGATCAAGAACACATATATATTCATGAAAAAAATAGGTTCAGATCTGAAATCGTGGCACTCGGGCCCTAGTGACAAGCATTAAACATAGCAAAGTCATAGCAACATCAATCTCAGAACATAGTGGATACTAGGGAACAAACCCTAACAAAACTAACTCGATTACATGATAAATCTCATCCAAACCATCATCGTCCAGCAAGCCTACGATGGGATTACTCACAAACGGTAGAGAGCATCATGGAATTGGTGATGAAGGATGGTTGGTGATGACGACGGCGTCGATTTCCCCTTTGCGGAGCCCAAAACGGACTCCAGATCTGGCATCCCAAGGAAGAACATGAGGTGGCGGCGGCTTCGTATCGTGAAACGCGATGAACTCTTCTCCTTGATTTTTTTTCTCCGCGAATAGGAATAAATAGGAGTGGGATTGAGGTCGGTGGAGCAGCAGGGGGCCCACAAGCCTGCTAAGCACGACCAGGGGGGTGGCCGCGACTGGCAGGCTTGCCACCTGTGGGTGGACCCCTCCGGTTGATTCTTTCGCCGGTATTTTTTATTAATTCCAAAAATATTCTCCGTAATTTTTCAGGTCAATCCGAGAAATTTTATTTCTGCACAAAAATAACACCAAGGCAATTCTACTGAAAACAACGCCAGTCCGTGTTAGTTCCATTAAAATCTTGCAAATTAGAGTCAAAACAAGGGCAAAAGAGTTTGGAAAAGTAGATACGAAGGAGACGTATCACTAATCATGTTGTTGTCGGGCATCTTATCGTCTGGCTCGCACAGGCGCATCAGGTACTTGAGTGTTATCCTGATAGGCCCTTCTCCTTATCGTTGCATTGCATTACACAATTCCTCACCTAGTAATCGTAAAACTATGGTGATCTATGGTTGATAGTTTGCTTTCGCATTTAATGCAAGGTGTTGGATGTGTCTTGGTTTGCATTTCTAGTTGTTTGAACACACACCATGCTTAGCATGCGGGTGGCATGTTCGGGCTGTGAGTATTGACACGTCTTCAACATATGTACTTTTTCAAACACTTTTTCTCTTGTTTTGACCTTTAATTTGCATGATTTGAATGAAACTAATCTGGACTGTCATTGTTTTCTACAAAACTAGCATGGTGTTGTTTTTGTGCAATAATAAAAGTGCTCGGAATTGGACGGAAAGTTTTAGAGATTTAGTTTGGAATATATAAAAAATACAGGAGCAAAAAAGTATCGGAGAGGAGCCACCAGGGGGCACATGGGCAGGGGGTGCTGGCACCCCCTGGTCATGCCACGTGTCCATGTGAGACCCCTAGCCACCGTCTTGACCTGATTTCGGCACTATAAATTCACGTCTCCTTTGAAAATAATCATAGAGAAGTTTTTTCGCATTTTATGATGCGGAGCCGCGGCTATCTCATGTTCTTCAATGTGAGCCCTAATATTAAGTCTGTTCCTATCTCCAGAAAGAGGGATTCGTCGTCGTCATCATCATCAACCCTTCTTCATTAACAATCTCAAGATGTTCACATCCATGTGTGAGTAATCTTCTACAGGAATATGGAGGTGGATGGGATTTGGATGAGATTTATTATGTAATCATTGTTAGATTCGTTTGGGGTTGATCCCTAGTATCCACTATGTTTTGAGATTGATGTTGTTATGAATTTGTTATGCTTATTGCTTGTCACTAGGGTTGAGTGTCATGATTTCATTTGAACCTATTATGTTTCATGAATATACATGTGTTCTTGATCTTACTAGCAAGTTGTATGCACTTGTTATTGTTCTGAACTCTGGACCCCAAAGTGACAACAATTGGGATACTCTACGAGGATGACTACAGTTCAAGGATTACATCTATTCACCATGTGTTAATGCTTTATTCTGGTTCTCTGTTAAAAGGGGTGACTTAATTACTCTTAGTTTCCATTAGTGACCTTGAAGGGACGTGGATGTCGCCTAGAGGGGGGGTGAATAGGCGCTTTAAAATAATTACGGTTTAGGCTTGAACAAATGCGGAATAAAACTATCGTTTAATTAGTCAAGCACAAAACCTAAAACAACTAGGCTCACCTATGTGCACCAACAACTTATGCTAAGCAAGATAGACAACTAAGTGATAGGAAGATATATAACAAGAAACAATATGGCTATCACAAAGTAAAGTGCATAAGTAAAGGGGCTCGGGTAAGAGATAACCGAGGCACGCGGAGACGACGATGTATCCTGAAGTTCACACCCTTGCGGATGCTAATCTCCGTTCGGAGCGGTGTGGAGGCACAATGCTCCCCAAGAAGCCACTAGGGACACCGTAATCTCCTCACGCCCTCGCACAATGCAAGATGGCGTGATTCCACTAAGGGACCCTTGAGGGTGGTCACCGAATCCGTACAAACAAGGTTGGGGCTCCACAATTTGATTGGAGGCTCCCAACGACACCACGAAGCTTCACCACAATGTATTGTGCCTCCGAGGTGACCTCAAATACTCGGGGAAATCTCCACAACCTAATTGGAGACCCCGAAGCTTGCCCGGAGCTTTGCACCACAATGATTGAGCTCCGAGGTACCACCAACCGTCTAGGGAGCCAAAGCACCCAAGAGGAACAAGCTCTAGGGTGCTCAAACACCCAAGAGTAATAGCTTCTCAACTTCTCACTTCCACGTATCACCATGGAGAACTCAAACCTATGCACCAAATGCAATGGCAAGGGCACACGGAGTGCCCAAGTCCTTCTCTCCCAACTCCCACCAAAGCAACTAATGCTAGGGAGGAAATGAGAGGAAGAACGAAGAAGAACACGAAGAACTCCAAGATCTAGATCCAAGGGGTTCCCCTCACTAAGAGGAGAAAGTGATTGGTGGAAATGTGGATCTAGATCTCCTCTCTCTTTTCCCTCAAGAACTAGCAAGAATCATTGGAGGGATTGAGAGTTAGCAAGCTCGAAGAAGGTCAACAATGGGGGAAGAACACGAGCTCCAAAAGATGAGATCCATTGGGGAAGAAGACCCCCTTTTATAGGGGAGAAAAGATCCAACCGTTATCCCCACCCTCAGCCCCGCGCATCGTGGCACTACCGCAATAAGATCACGGTGCTACCGCAAGTGCTTACGGTACTACCGCTGTGACATGCGGTACTATCGCTCCCACGGAAGTATCAGACTCAGGCCGACTGCACTAGGCAGCTAGCGGTAGAACCACCGGAGCGGTACTACCACGAGCCCAGGCGGTACTACCGCATGGTCGGTAGAGACTGGCACTAGGAGATGCACGGAAGTAAAAAATTACTTCCGTGCCTACCTCCACTAAGGGCGAAGCTGCGAAAAAGTCCGGCACGGTAGTACCGGAAGTCATTTGCGATACTACCGCCCGAGGGGCGGAAGTAAAAAAATTTCCTTTCGTGCAACTTGCGGTACTACCGCCCTCGGGGCGGAAGTAAAAATTTACTTCCGTGCCACTTGCGGTACTACCGCTCCGAGGAGCGGTACTACCGCTATCCACTGAATTGCAACACCTACAACTACTCGGCTAGGAAAATGGAAGAATACTGTCAAAACCAGAACTGCCACAACTTCTGCAAATGAGCTCTGAATTGAGCAAACTCAAGCTTGTTGGATTCAGGTTTTCTTAAGAAGAGGCAGTATAAAAAATGCCAAAGGTATAGAGATGAGAAACCTCTTTCAATGAAGAATCGGCAATAACCCCAACATTGAAAACATCATTGAAGATGCATATGGACTCCGTTTTCGATGAACTTGAGCTTGTCATTAAGTTGACCATAAGCTCAAGAAACCTCAAAGAGAAAAACCAACCAAGAACCAAGAAAGATGATGATGCCAAGAATGCAATGGTTTGAGCTCTCAATGAATGATACGATCAAGCTACTCACTTGAGAGCCCCCTTCATAGCATGGTTACCTACCCTATAACCTAGTCTCCCAACTACCACTATGAGACCGGTAAAATAGAAAACCCTATCAAGGTAAAACCTTAGCCTTACGCATAGTCCACTTGAGCTAGATGATGACGATCTTGACTTCCTCAAGATGGACCACCTTTGTTGATTGCATTGGCTTGATGAAGACTAGATTATTGCTCCCCCATACTCCACTATGGGTGAGATACTCTTTGGCACATCTTCACAAGTCCATTGACATCACAATGGACGGCAAGCTTCAAGCCTGATCTCTCCGTGATGCTTCACTTGAACTTGCACACCGCAACCTTGATAACGATCACCACTTGATGTCATCTTCCATGGGTTGTATGGGATCTTCCTCTTGATGCAATCCCATGGAAATATGCCTAACCCCACAAAGAACTCTCACAAGGAACATGTGTTAGTACACAAAGCGTAATGGACAATGCTTACCATACCATGGGATCACTTGATCCCTCTCAGTACATCTTGCACACTTTGTGTGTTGATCACTTGACTCACTCTTTGACTTAGTCTTGATCAACCTTGTATCTTATTTTCTTTCTTCATAAAGATGATATCTTGAAGGTAATCATGAATGCTCACACAATCTCCTTCTTCAAGACATGCTTGCAATAAGCTCAACTCTCACATGACCAATCTTTGGATAAACCTTGAATACCACCTTGGTCATCATATAAACTCCTTGAAACCCAACAGATGGACTTCAAGAAGTGCCTATGGACAAATCCTTCGAATATAACTCAAGGCAACCATTAGTTCATAGGGGTGTCATCAATGACCAAAACCACACATGAAGAAATGTGCTCTTACAGACCTGCTGCCACAGGAGGGAGGGTAGGACAAAAGATATCATGCAAGTTTTTATCGCAAGCACGTATGACTATATACGTAATACATGCATGTATATGATTAATGAATTAGAGCTAGTTTGTTATTGCTTGAGGTTATGATTGTTGCATATTGAATCATCTGAACACCCCACTGCTACTCCATTCCTACGCTTTTATTCCATTGTCATTGCTAAATTCGCTACTACCATTGCACTTTGCTACTGCCTTACAAACTTGTTACTATTACCGTTACAATTACTATACTATCACTACTGTCATATTTGTGTTACTAAAAAATTACTGCAAGAAAGTTATCTCTTGGGTGTGGTTGAATTGACAACTCCACTGCTAAGGTTTATAAATATTCTTTGCCCCCCTGTGCCGACTCAGCAAATTTGGGTTGAAATACTACCCTCAAAGAGTGTTCAATCCCCATACCCGTGGGTCATCAAGACTATTTTCTGGTGTTGTTGCCTGGTAACCTGGCTCTATTTATTAAGTTCACTTGGGAGTCAAGTGTCCGTTGCAATTTATCTTTACTTTGATGGGCCTCAAGGATTACAACACGAAGATCATGCCCTCTAAGACGAGGGGAGGTAAGGAGCAACCAACTAGCTTTACTTTTGATTCGCCTTCTATTTTGAGTCAACTTGTGACACCACCACCATGATGACCCGCAAATATAGGGGATTGCTACTTCTCGAGCATGCGTTGGTTTCTCGTGAAGAGGAACGGTTTGATGCAACAAAGTAGATAAGTATTTCCCTCAATTGTTGAGAACCAAGGTATCAATCCAGTAGGAGATAGAAGCGATCCACCAATAGATATACCTGCACAAAGAATCAAACTCTCGCACTCAACGCTATAAAGGGGTTGTCAATCCCTTCATGGTTACTTGCAAGGTTGAGATCTAATAGAGATAAATATAATAGGATGCTTGAACGGAAAGTAAAAGTAAAAATAATGCAGCAAGTATTTTGGGTGTTTTTGATTTTAGATCTGAAAATATAATATGGAAAATAGACCCGGGGGCCATAGGTTTCACTAGATGGCTTCTCTCATGATGTCAAGTATTACGGTGGGTGAACAAATTACTGTCGAGCAACTGATAGAAAAGCGAATAATTACGAAGATATCCAAGGCAATGATTATGCATATAGGCATCAGGTCTGTGACAAGTAGACCGAAACGATTCTGCATCTACAACTATTACTCCACACATCGACCAACTCCTGCCTGCATCTAGAGTATTAAGTTCATGAAGAATAGAGTAACACATTAAGCAAGATGACATGATGTATAGGGATAAACTCAAGCAATATGATGAAAACCCCATCTTTTTACCCTTGATGGCAACAATACAATACGTGCCTCGCTACCCCTACTTTGTCATTGGGTTAAGACACCGCAAGATTGAACCCAAAACTAAGCACTTCTCCTATTGCAAGAATTGCCAATCTAGTTGGCCAAACCAAACCAATAACTCGAAGAGACTTGCAAAGATATGAAATCATAAATATAAGAATTCAGGAAAGACTCAAATAATATTCATGGATAATCTGAACATAAACCCACAATTCATCGAATCTCGACAAACACACCGCAAAAGATTATTACATCGGATAGATCTCCATGAAGATCATGAAGAACATGGTATTGAGAAGTAAAGAGAGAGAAGAACCCATCTAGCTAGTAGCTATGGACCCGTAGGTCTATGGTGAACTACTCACGCATCATCGGAGGGGCAATATGGAGTTGATGTAGATGCCCTCCGTGATCGAATCCCCCACCGGCAGATTACCGGAAAAGGCTCCAAGATTGGATCTCTCGGGACCGGAGGCTTCTGGCGACGAAAAAGTGTTTTCGTGGCTCTTTCTGATAATGATGGAATATTTGGGAATTTATAGGCCGAAGATTAGGGTTACGGGAGTTTCCAAGGGCCCAAAAGCCTGCCCGGCATGGGTACCCCCTGGCCACGGCTAGCGGGCTTGTGGCCCCGTGGCAGCTCATCTGCCTTGGTTCTCAAGTCTCGTGGCTTCCTTTTATTCCACAAAAAATCATTCTAGAGGTTTTATTCCGTTTGGACTTCGTTTAATATTCCTTATCTGCGAAACTCAAAAACAAGGAAAAAACAGAAACTGGCACTAGGCTCTAGATTAATAGGTTAGTCCCAAAAATAATATAAAATAGCATATTAATGCATATAAAACATCCAAAACAGATAATATAATAGCATGGAATAATCAGAAATTATAGATACGTTGGAGACGTATCAGCATCCCCAAGCTTAATTCCACCTCGTCCTCGAGTAGGTAAATGATAAAAACAAATAATTTTTTGATGTGGAATGCTTCCTAACATGTTTATCCATGTAATATTATTTATTGTGGCATGAATATTCAGATCTGTAAGATTCAAAACAATAGTGTAATATTGACCTAAAAATTATAATACTTCGAGCACACCAACAAGGCAGTCGTGTCTTTTCGAAATAACATGGCCTTAGAAAGTTATCCCTACAAAATCATATGGTCTGGCTATGCTCCATCTTCCCCACACAAAGTATCTAAATCATGCACAACCCTGATCAACAAGTCAAGCAATTGTTTCACTCTTTTGGTGTTCTCAAACCTTTTCAACTCTCATGCAATACATGAGCATGAGCCATGGATATAGCATTATAGGTGGAATAGAATATGGAGGAGGTGCAAGGGAAAATGAGAAGATAGTCTCACATCAACTAGGCGTATCAACAGGCTATGCAGACGCCCATCAATAGATATCAATGTGAGTGAGTAGGGATTGCCATGCAACAAATGCACTTAGAGCTATAAGTGTATGAAAGCTCAAAAATAAAACTAAGTGGTCGTGCATAATGAATATCCACTAGTTATATGAAAGTGATAAAATAGGAGACTCTCTATCATGAAGATCATGGTGCTACTTTGAAGCACAAGTGTGGAAAAAGATAGTAACAATTGTCCCTTCTCTCTTTCTCTCATTTATTATTATTACTATTATTTTGGTGTGCTTCTTTGGTCTCTTTTATTTTTTGTTTGGGCTTCACTGGCCTCTCTTATTTTTTGTAAAGTCCGGATACTCGTCCCAACTTCTGAGGAAGTCATAGCCTCCATCATCCTTTTCTCTCATGGGACAATACTCTATTAATGAAAAATCATCACAATTTTATTTACTTACAACTCAAATAAAAAAATTACAACTTGGTTCCTATGACAAGATATAACTCTATATGCAATATGAAGTGATGATGCAAGTCATAGAAAAACTACATGGTGGAAGTTGCATGGCAATATATCTCGGAATGGCTATGGAAATGCCATAATAGGTAGGTATGGTGGATGTTTTGAGGAAGATATGGTGGCTATTTTGAGGAAGGAGGGTTTGATGTACCGGCGAAAGTTGCGCGGTACTAGAGAGGCTAGCAAAGATGGAAGGGTGAGAGTGCATATAATCCATGGACTCACATTAGTCATAAAAAACTCACATACTTATTGCAAAAGTCTATTAGTTATCAGACAAAGCATTAGACGCATGCTCCTAGGGGAGAGGTTGGTAGAAGTTAACCATCGCGCGCTCCCGACCCTCATAGAAAGGTCAACAATCATTAGACAAGTCATGCTCCGACTTCGTTACATAACGGTTCACCATACGTGCATGATACGGGAATCACAAGCTTTAACACACGTATCTCTTCAATTCACAAATACTCACTAGCATGACTCTCATATTACCATCCCTATTATCTCAAACTATATGCAAGGAATCCAACTTCTCATAGTTGTTAATGCACTTAATATGAAAGTTTTTATTATATCCCTCTTGGATGCCATTATATTAGGACTAAATTCATAACCTAAACAAATTACCATGCTGTTTTAAGAAACTCTCAAAATAATATAAGTGAGGAACTAGAGTTCAATAATTTCTATAAAATATAACACCACCATGCTCTAAAAAGATATAAGTGAAGCACTAGAGCAACATTGCCTAGCTCAAAAGATATAAGTGAAGCACATAGAGTATTATAAAAAATTCACGATTCAGCATGCCTCTCTCAAAAGATGTGTGAAGCAAGGATGATTATGGCAAACTAACAAGCAAAGACTCATATCATACAAGACACTCCAAGCAAAACACATATCATGTGGTGAATAAAAATATAGCCTCAAGTAAATTTACCGATGGATTGAAGACGAAAGAGGGGATGCCTTCTGGGGCATACCCAAGCTTAGGCTTTTTGGTATCCTTGAATATGACTTGGGATGCAATGGGAATCCCCAAGCTTAGGCTCTCGCCACACTTTATTCCATAGTCCATCAAATCTTCACCCAAAACTTGCAAACTTCACAACACAAATCTCAACAGAAAACTCATGAGATCCGTTAGTACAAGAAAAATAAATCACCACTTTAGGTACTGTTGTGAACTCCTTTATTTATATTTGTGTAATACCTACTGTATTCCAACTTTTCCATGACTCATTCCCCCCGATACGACCCATAGATACATCAAAATAAGCAAACAACACAAAGAAAATAGAATCTATCAAAAACAGATCAGTCTGTAGCAATCTGTAAACTTCGAATACTTATGGAACTCTAAAAATTCTTAAAAATTATGACAACCAGGGAAATTTGTATATAAATCCTGTGTAAAAATTTCAGATCAATTTGACTCTCTTAAAAATTCAGAACATTCCTGGACTAAGCACAAAAGTTTTTGTTTTCCGGCAAGATCAAATCAACAACTACCATAGATCACCCCAAAGGTTTTACTTGGCTCAAACACTAATTTAAACACAAAAACACAATTATTACATAAGTAATAATGTGCCAAACACACCAAAATACAAGAAAAAAGTAGAAAGCAAAATAAAATCGGGTTGCCTCCCAACAAGCGCTATTGTTTAACGCCCCTAGCTAGGCATAACGATTTCAATGATGCTCACAATAAGAGTAGTAATTGAGATATGCAAAATAGCATCATGAATAGCATAAAAACATGTTTAAGTCTAACCCACTTCCTATGCATAGGGAATTTGTGAGCAAACAATTTATGGGAACAAGAATTAACTAGCATAGGAAGGCAAAACAAGCATAACTTCAAAACTTTGAACACATAGAGAGGAAACTTGATATTATTGCAATTCCTACAAGAATATGTTCCTACCTAATAATAAATTTCAGTAGAACCATGAAGGAATTCAAAAATATAACTATCATATAAAAATTTCTCTTCATGATCCACATGCATGCAAAGTTGATACTCTTCCAAAATAGTGGGATTATCATTAACTAAAGTCACGACCTCTCCAAACCCACTTTCAATATCATATTCATCATGAGTATTAAATAAATTATCAAGATCATAAGAAGCATTATCACCCCAATCATGGTCATTGCAATAAGTAGTGGTCATGGCAAACTCATCAAATATAGCATCCCCAAGCTTGTAGTTTTGCATATCATTAACATAACTGACATTAATAAAATTTATAACAGTATCATTGCAATCATGCTTTTCATTTAAGGAAACATCATGAATCACTTCATCACAATTTTTAGATTCACGAATATCAAGCAAAACTTCATAGAGATAATCAAGTACACTTAACTCACTACCAATTGGTTCATCATAATTTGGTCTTTTGAAAAGATTAGCAAGTGGATGAGGATCCACAATAATAGATTTTTAGCAAGCGAAGATGCAAGAAAATAGGAAGCACATGGCAACACAAGCAAACAAAAGAGATCCGGCGAGAAAAAGGCAAACAACAAAGAGGGCGAATAAAACATATTTTTTGGTATTTTCTGAAAATTGTTTTAGAAGTGGGGGAGAGGAAAATGAGAGGAAAATGGCAAATAATGTATATGCAAGAGATGAGTTTGTGATGGGTACTTGGTATCCTTTAATTGCTTTGTATCTCCCTGACAACGGCGCCAGAAATCCTTCTTGCTACTTCTCGAGCATGCGTTGGTTTCACGTGAAGAGGAACGGTTTGATGCAACAAAGTAGATAAGTATTTCCCTCAGTTTTTGAGAACCAAGGTATCAATCCAGTAGGAGATACAAGCGAGCCACCAATAGATATACCTACACAAAGAATCAAACTCTTACACCCAACACTATAAAGGGGTTGTCAATCCCTTCGCGGTTACTTGCAAGGATGAGATCTAATAGCGATAGATATAATAGGGTGCTTGACAGGAGAATAAAAGTAAAAATAATGCAACAAGTATTTTTGGTTTTAGATCTGAAAATATAATATGGAAAATAGACCCGGGGGCCATAGGTTTCACTAGATGGCTTCTCTCATGATGGCAAGTATTACGGTGGGTGAACAAATTACTGTCGAGCAATTGATAGAAAAGCAAATAATTATGAAGATATCCAAGGCAATGATTATGCATATAGGCATCACGTCTGTGACAAGTAGACCAAAACGATATTGCATCTACTACTATTACTCCACACATCGGCCGACTCCTGCCTGCATCTAGAGTATTAAGTTCATGAAGAACAGAGTAACGCATTAAGCAAGATGACATGATGTAGAGGGATAAACTCAAGCAATATGATGAAAACCCCATCTTTTTAACCTTTATGGCAACAATATGATACGTGCCTCGCTACCCCTACTTTTTCACTGGGTGACGACACCGCAAGATTGAACCCAAAACTAAGCACTTCTCCTATTGCAAGAATTACCAATCTAGTTGGCCAAACCAAAGCAATAACTCGAAGAGACTTGCAAAGATATGAAATCATAAATATAAGAATTCAGGAAAGACTCAAATAATATTCATGGATAATCTGAACGTAAACCCACAATTCATCGGATCAACAAACACACCGCAAAAGAGTATTACATCAGATAGATCTCCATGAAGATCATGAAGAACATGATATTGAGAAGCAAAGAGAGAGAAGAAGCCATCTAGCTACTAGCTATAGACCCGTAGGTCTGTGGTGAACTACTCATGCATCATCGGAGGGGCAATGGAGTTGATGTAGATGCCCTCCATGATCGAATCCCCCTCCGGCAGATTACCGGAAAAGGCTCCAAGATTGGATCTCTCGGGAATGGAGGCTTCTGGCGGCGGAAAAGTATGTGTCTCTTTCTGATAATGATGGAATATTTGGGAATTTATAGGCCGAAGATTAGGGTTAGGGGAGTTGCCATGGGCCCACAAGCCTGCCCGGCACGGGTACCCCCTGGCCGCGGCTAGCGGGCTTGTGGCCCCGTGGCAGCTCCTCTGCCTTGGTTCTCAAGTCTCATGGCTTCCTTTTATTCCACAAAAAATCATTCTAGAGGCTTTATTCCGTTTGGACTCCGTTTAATATTCCTTATCTGCGAAACTCAAAAACAAGGAAAAAATAGAAACTGGCACTAGGCTCTAGATTAATAGGTTAGTCCCAAAAATAATATAAAATAGCATATTAATGCATATAAAACATCCAAAACAGATAATATAATAACATGGAACAATCAGAAATTATAGATTCGTTGGAGACGTATCAGGGATCAATTGTAGTCCTTCCTATAAGTAAGAGTGTCGAACCCAACGCGAAGCAGAAGGAAATGACAAGCGGTTTTCAACAAGTATTCTCTACAAGTGCTGTAAGTAATAGTGATAGATAGTTTGTAGCAGGATATTTTGTAACAAGTGACAAGTAACAATAATAGCAAGTGTGCAACAAGGTATCCCAAACCTTTTTATAGAAAAGGATAGGTCGGAAAGTACTCTTATATAAAGCAAATGCTCGCGAGGACACATGGGAATTACTGTCTAGTCATGTTCACCATGTTGAGTTGATTTGCGTTCCTTACTTTGATAATTTGATATGTGGGTGGACCGGTGCTAAGGTGTTATTATTACTTGAACAAGAAACCCACTTATGTTACCCCCTCTCGCAAGCATCCACAACTACGAAAGAAGAATTAATATAAATCTAACCATAGCATGAAACATGTGGATCCAAATTAGCCCCTTATGAAGCAACGCATAAACTGGGGTTTAAGCTTCTGTCACTCTGCAACCCATCATCTACTTGTCACTCCACAATGCCTTCCCTTAGGCCCATGACATGGTGAAGTGTTGTGTAGTCTACGTTCACACGACACTACTAAGAGAAGCAACAACATACACATCATCAAAATATCAAACGAATACTAACTTCACATGATTACTTATAACAAGACTTCTCCCATGCCCTCGAGAACAATATTAACTACTCACACCTCATTAGAATGTTCAAGATCATAGGTATAATAATGGTTATCAAGGATCTAAACATAATATCTTTCACAAAGTAATCCAACAAGCATCAACTACTAGATGTAATCAACACTACTAGTAGCCCACAGGTACCAATCTGAGGTTTTGAGAGAAAGATTGGATAGAAGAGATGAACTAGGGTTAGAGATGAGATGGTGCTGGTGAATATGTTGATGAATATTGGTACTCCCACGAAGGAGGAAGCATTGGTGAAAAGACGATGGCTTCGATCTCACCCTCCCGGAGAGGAATTCCCCCTACAGAATCTCTCTCCCAGAGAACAAAAGGGCCTCTGCCCAGGTTTCCGCCTCGAGACATCATATCTTCATACCGAAAGATGGCTTGTGTTTTTTCTAGGTTAAAACACACCATATAGGAGAAGAGGAGGTTCGAGAGACCTGTTGGGCTCCCACAAGCCATTGGGGTGCGACCAAGGGGGTGGTCGCGCCCTGTTGGCTTGTGGCTAGCAGGCGGGCTCCCTATGGTTCATTTTTGACCCAATAATTCTTAAATATTCCATAAATATTCTTTGTGAAGTTTCAGGTCATTTGGAGTCTGGTGATTTTTTTGCCTTTTTCTTGGTTTTCCGGTCCAGAATTCTAGTTTCCAGATATTTCCCCCTTTGTGATGTACCTTGCATATTCAGAGACAAAGGGCATAAGAATTGTATGTAATAGGGAATAGTGGACAAGAATGACACAAAGTCTAATAGGAAATCATGATGCAAAATGGAAGTATCACCATGGTATGCTTTAATTTATATGCCAAAACTTATGAAATACCAATCACCCAGTTCTGTCAAATATGCTTGATTCCATCTTATGAGGGATTATATGATCCTAGGTCGGAGGATTTCGAGGACTTCCTCCTTTCTTTAACTATGGGATAATGTAGGGGCGTGTCAAGCACCAGAGCTACTAGCTTGCATTTTCCTGTTGTGCACTACTTTGAGTTATTTATAGGAAAATGTTTAACTGCTATGGAACAAGGTGGCAGTCTCAGTGCCCCCACCCTTGTTATTTTGCATCATGCATTATTTAATGACAACATATATAACTTAGGAGTTGTATTTGTATGCCGCTTTCATGGTAAATGGATAAGGGGGAAGATCCATGGTGGTATTTCCACTTGCTTAGCAACACACTTTCATGTCAATATACGCCCCACTGATTAATGGTTACCTAAGGTTTATCTTGATCACCAGTCTCTGACAGAACACCACTTTATCAATGAACCATATCCTCTGCACCACATTCCCTACAATGTGGTATATAGCGAGAGGACTCATGATGTTATTGAATTACATGTACCCTCTGTGTGTAACTATCATGCCAGGCATGGATATGTTCTCATGCTATCATATATAATAGCTTATCGGAATGAGTTAGTTAAGGTAGAGGCCACGACCCAGGCTTGGGACGCTCAAGTGCCTTAGCCTAACTACTTTCCTCCTAGAGTCGATGGCTACTTCGGATGGTGATCACCAAGCTAGGACAAAACCCTAAGCTTGGGGGAGTACATATTTCTCACCAACATTACATTCATGTCCACACATTTCATATCAACTGTCGGTGTTAATCCTCTTTCATTGTATATCCATGTTAGTTTTTTTGCTTTCTTCCTGTGTGTTTGAAAAGTTTGAAAACCTGAAAACATTTCTCGCTTCTTTTTGTTTTTCTTTCCTATTAATTATTTTGCAGTACTAAAATAAAATCCAAAAAGATTTCTTTTGCTTGTTGGGAGCTTTCCTATGTAAATAGTATTTCTCGCTTTTCGTTTTCGTTCGTTTATTTGCATTCTTCGAGAAAACCAAAAACTCAAAAAATATTCCAGTGTGTTTCTCTGAATTTATTTTCTTTTTGATTGATTTTTTAAAAGGAGAAAACCACGATGAAAATGTTGAGTGGCTCTCATATGCATTATTAGTTACCTAACAAAGAGCCAATGCTACCTTATCTTCTCCTTTGTAAAAATTGTTTCGCAGATTCTTGCTTAGTTCACGGCACACTTGCACTATTATTATTTTCACATAATTCGGTCATGCAAGTGAAAGGCAATAATGATCATATTAGATGAAGTGATTGATATGTCTCCAACGTATCTATAATTTTTCATTGTTCCATGCTATTATATTACCATTCTAGGATACTTTCTAAGCATTTACTTGCTGATTTATATTATTTTTGAGCACTAACCTATTAACCTAGTGCCTAGTGACACTTGTTGTTTTCTGCTTGTTTTCGACCTTTCAGGAATACTGTACCAAATGAAATCCAAATACCCCAAAACTTTTTGATGATTTTTATGGACAAAAATAAGACCTGGAATCTTTGGAGGGAGACCGGAGGCCACACGAGGTGACACCAAACCAACAGGGCACGCCCAAGGGGGTGGTCGTGCCCTGATGGCTTACGGCCACCTCCCTCGGCCTCTTGACCTATTCTCTAGCCTATAAATTCTCTAATATCCCAAAAAACCCAGAGAGCCTCCCGAAACACTTTTTTCGCTGCCGCAAGTCTCCCTTCTGCCGCGTGCCCATCTGGAGCCATGTTCCGGTGCCCTGTTGGAGGGGGGATCGATCACTAAGGGCCTCTACATCAACCTTGTTGCTCCCATGGTTATGTGTGAGTAGTTCCCTACAGACCTACATGTCCGTAGTTAGTACCTAGATCTCTCTCTCTCTCTATATATATATATATGTGTTCTTCAATGCAAGGATCACTGCGATTCCCATAGTAATCTATCCTACGTAATCATCTTTGCATGTGTGTTTGTTGGGATCCAATGAATTGTGGGTTTATCTTCAAATTATTCATGAAAATATATTGAATACTTGCTGGCTATTTATATGCATGATTGTTATAGCTTCGTAATGCTGTCCAATCTATCGGTTTGGTTTGGTCGACTAGATTGATTTATCTTCAAGTGGGAGTAGTATGTTGTAGTGGGTCTAATATTGTGATGCTCAATCCTAGTGAAAGAAAGGGACATGACAAATATTGTATTGCTGCCACTAAGGGTAACACGATGGGGTCCATTCATATTAATTGGATATACTTTGTCTACATCATGTCATCCTCCTCCAAGCATGTGACAGCCCAAGTGCCGCCCCTACCTTATTTGGCATGTAACCTATTGTATGAACCTTGTGCCATGAGATTTATGATGTTTTGCAACTTTTCATCCATGTCTTGTTCTTGCATTCATGCATCATGCATCATGCATCCATCTTGTCATGCCATGTTGTGAAGTGATCTTGTATGTGAGTGTCATGGTTTGGTTTGTGTGTTGTGCTTGGAGTTCATGTGTGCAACCTCTTCTTTTTCCCTCTCTTTCCCTTTGCAACAAAAAAACCCTTCCAATACCCCTCTTTTCCCCATGTTATTTTCATAGCAGAATTAACTTGCAAAGTAAATTATTTAAAAATGTTCAAGTGCTAGCCTAATATGTTTTGAGCATGTGAGTGTTGGTCTTTTATTGTTTTGAGCTTTGTGTATTTGGGGCTTATAAATAGCAGGGGCTGTTTTAATTTTAAAAATATTTTAAATACTTGTTAGGGAAAACCTCTTTGTAATTATTTAAATATGTTGCAATTGTGCTAGTGTCAAAATTATTTTTGGTTTCCCAAAAATCCTTTTATTTATTTCTGTGGTTTTTTTTCTAAGTTAGCTATTTATTTTAAAATAAACCTTCTCTATTTTTTGTTTGAGAGAGAGAGGGCAGAGTGGGCTTGCCTCCCAGCGCGGCCGAGCAAGCTCCCGAGGCCCAGCAGGAACAGACGGCCACCTGCTCCGTTCTCCTCTGTCAGGTTCAGTGTGAGAGGGAGTGCTCCGCCGTCCCCTTTCCGTCGCCGTCGTCGTCGCCGTCTGTTCTCGAGCCCATATAAGCCCCTCGACGTCCGTGCTGCTCCCCTAGGGTTCCCTCTTCCCCCTCATGCCGCCGCCCTCCATCTCTCCCTCTCTTGCGTCTCATGTAAGCATGGGTTTAGAGGTTCCAGAGAGGGTTCAGTGAGATTTAGAGAGAGAGCTCATCACCACGGCAGCTTCTCCGGCGAGTCCCTTGGGAAGGAGATCGTCAGGATCGCATCACCATCGCCTTCTGCTTCCCCGACGTCCTCTGCATCCGTGTGGGATGCCACGGCCGCACCTCTACTTCATCTTCTTCCCCTCCGACCGAGCTCCTCCACCATGGCAATTCTCCGTCGCCGTTCTTCCTCCAGCTAAATTGGCTGTGCAGTCGCGTCTAAGTGAGCTCCCCATCCATCCTCGCCCGATCCCGAGCTTTGAGCTTCACTGTAGTGCGGGCCCATGATAGGAGCGTTCCACCGCCGTCGGACCTCGTCTCCGACGAGTGCACCGACGAGCTCATGCTTCCGGGCGTTGCGTGCGAGTTCCTGCTTCTCGCAGGGGCCCGTTTTCGCTCCGCCCCGTCCGATTCATTGTCTGGTTCATCGTCGTGCGATTTGTGTGCAGGTCACCACCGTTGCCATTCTGCCGTCGTCGCCGGTAGCATTCTCTCCAGCGTTAGGTGGTTGTGCTAGTGTGTGCGTGTGCGGGCAGGAGCAGGGCGTCCAGTGTGCGCCTCCGCCGCTCGTATGATCACCGGAGTCCCCCCTCTGGCCGCAGTCGTGCTATGTATCGCAGGTGTCGTTCTTCTTCAGTTTCCTCAGTCTGTAGTGTGTGTGCTAGTACTAGAGGGCAGGTGCCCCTCCTATGTTAACAGTCGCGCTCGTAGCCCAGTGGTGTGATGTGTGGGAGGCAACTAGCAGGTTGCGGGTTCGAATCTGAACCCCTCCCCATTTTTATTTTTTTTCCTTTTTTGTTTTTCTTTGTTTTCCTCCATTGCTAGTATATGTGTGTGTGTAGATGCAACCAGCAAGTCTAGTTTTTCTTTTCTGTTTATTTGAGTGTATGTGTGGGTGTGCTTTGCATCCATATGCATATATATGCATGTTTGTATGTGCTTGTGTGTGTATGTGCCACATGGTGGGGTGCATACATATGCATGTGTGTATGTGTGTTAGAGAGTGTGTGCATGAGCATATGTGTATGCACATAGGTGTATATGCATGTGAGTGTATGTGTAGGTGCATGTGAGGTGCACATATGCATGACCTTGTGTGGTGGGAGTTTTTAGGCATGATTGTTTGTGGGAGTGTGTGTGTGTTACCATACACATATACATGTGCATATATGCATTGTGCATATATGTATGCATATGTGTGTGGATGACCACCCACACACATGAGCTAGTGTGTGTGTGTGAGAGTATGTGCCTAGTGCACTTGTGAGAGTGAGTGTGTGTGTGCCATATGCTTATGCATATATGGCCATGCGAGTGTGTGTAGATGAACACCCCCTTCTTGGGTGGTATGCTCATGAGTGTTGGTGCTCATATGCCTTGGGCATATATAGGGCATGTGTGTGTGCTTGCTTGTAGTGGTGTGTGTAGAGTGTATGTGTGTGGGTGTCAAGTGGGTCCTTTTGCCCACTTGTCACACCCTTTGTTGGTATATGCATGTTTTGTAGGATTTTTAGCCCCTTTACATATCTAGCTAAGTTTACAAATCTGGTTTTGATCATTTATGCCATGTTAATTAGAGCTATGTTTCACTTATGAGAATAGGTGGTAGTTTTTGCTATCTTGTTTGTGCCTTATTGTTTCACATGATCATATGAGTATGACACATGTTTTTGGGGAAGAAAGAGCCAATGAATCCATTGGTGCTTTCAGATTTCACTTTTGAGCAAGTTTATAAAACTGTCATTTTTAGCTGTGATGCTACTTTGTCATTTTTGCATGATTTAATCCTTGCTTGCTTTGGGGCATGTGCCAACATGTAAGTGCTAGTGTTTTATATCTATTATGTCATGGTATTTTTGTTTAACATGAGAATCACCCATATAAGTGGGAACCATGCTGTTAAGTAGCCAACTTAATGTTTCTGTTTCAGCATGCTAAAAAATACCAAGTCTGAGAATCTGCTGTTATTTTTATGCCATGAAGAGTGGATGGTATCTTGTGATGTGTTGTGAATTTGAGCATGCTTAGTGCTAGTGTTTTGGAGTAGATGTTGTCTTCTATCATCGTGTTAATTTTCATGCCAAGAGGTGGTCTCTAACATATTTAACTACTGCTGTCAACTTGCTACTTTATTAACTCAGATTCCAGAAAACTGTTATTTTCACTACTTAATAAACAAACTTTGCATGTGAAACATGACTAGTTTTGGATTGCCATGTTAATTCTTCATAAATAAATCATGCATCATCTTGGTTGTGCATTACACCTTGGTTGGATGTTTATTATTGCTGTTTCTCTTGGGTAGACGCGAGTGTTGATACTGAGTACGAGGACCCAGGAGAGTACTACTACGAGGATCCCTCTACTTATTACACTGAAGAAACAATAGGCAAGATGATCGTACCCGGATCCTGATACTATTTTCGCTTGCTAGTTTCTCGCTCTTATCGTTACAATTGCAGTACCTACCACTTGATATCAGCCTCCTAAATGCCATGAAAGCCTCTAACCCTCCACATCCTAACAAACCTTTGATTGGCTAAGTTACCCCTGCTCAGCCCCTCTTATAGCGTTCTTAGTTGCAGGTGCAGGTTGTTCCATGTGATAACATGGATTTGGATATCACAATATTTATCTGTTATTTAATTTAATGCACATATATATATATATATATATATATATCTTGGTAGTGGTGGAAGGCTTGGCCTTTTGCTAAGTGTTTTGTTCTGCTATTACCGCCATAGTTCTTGTTACCGGTGTTATGGTTTCCATATTTTGCGCTCCTAACATGCTCGGGGTTGTTATGGGGACCCCCTTGTTTATTCGGTTGATATTAAAACATATCTGGCAAGACCCAACATTGGTACTATATTTGCTTAACAACTTAATAAAATTGCATAGGGCCTTGCAAACCCGTGGATAATTAATCAACCCCCGGGCCAGTGCTCTGCATGAGTGTTGGTCCAACCCAAAGCAGCTTATTAACACCGCCCGGGGCAACTCGGTGATTGGCGTGGTAACCATCGCTCATCCGTCGTGTCCTGAGAATGAGATATGCGGCTCTTATCGGGTTCGTCAACAGGTCGGGAGGTCTTGCTGGATTTGTTTTACCTTTATCGAATGTCTTGCGTGTGGAGTCTGACTTTCTTCGGGTTTTCTCGAGGTGTTGGAATTCCTTTGGAATTACCTATGATGACCACGAGGTCCGTGGTCGAGGCTATTCCCGCGGAGTGTGGTTATTTGTGATGGACTAGTTGGAGCACCCCTGCAGGGTTAAATCTTTTCGAGAAGCCGTGCCCGCGGTTATGTGGCAACTTGGATATTTGTTTAACACCCGGTTATAGTAAACTTGAAGTAAACTCTAATAAAATACACCAACTGTGTGAGTAACCGTGATCGTCTCTGCTCGTGAACATGATCCGAGAGAGAACACGGCGGGGTTATGTTTGACGTAAGTAAGTGTTCAGGATCTCATAGAGATCATACTAGATTCGATCGTTCATCGTAGGCAACTCATATTTATTTCATGTTTCGTAAGTTAGCCACCATATATGCTTAGTGCTGCTGCAAACTAAACACATTTCCCATCCCAACCTTTAAGCTTGAATAGTCTCGGTACCCGGGTGCTTGATTGCTGAGTCCTTATGGCTCACAGATTACTACAACCCTCCAGGTACAGGTACAGATGAGTACGTGCAGGATGATCTTACCCAGCTCCAGTGGGAATACACTGAGGAAAGAGGTAGGATGTACGTGACTTACCCGGATGAGTAGAGGACCATGGTCGTGATCTTTGGGATAGTGAGATAGTATCATTTGCATCTGTTTTATCGTTTGATTTCGTCCGTAGTCGGACCCTGTCTTCATCTTGATGATTTGAACTCTGTGTGAATTGTAATTTAGCATGTGGCGAGTGTAAGCCAACATGTATACTCATCTCTTCTGTAATGTATGATGAAATGTTACTATACTTGCGAACGGCAAGATGCGCCTCTATCCCTTACGAGTCTCTCGTGTCTTAAAATGGATAGACGCGCATCTTGGGCGTGACAAAGCATTACTTTTTTTTACTTAATACTCTAGATGCATGCTAGGTAGCGGTCGATGTGTGGAGTAATAGTAGTATATGCAGGAAGGAGTCAGTCTAATTGCTTATGGACGTGATGCATATATACATGATCATCGTCGTGAACAAATATTACATAACTATGCGCTTTTCTACCAATTGCCCAACAGTAATTCGTATACACACTATATGCTTTCTTCGAGAGAGAAGCCTCTAGCGAACACTATACCCTCGGGTCTCTTCACAAATATTATCACTAAAATTCCTAAAATATTTCTGCCATTATTTACTTTCTTTTTATTTTCAATTTATATTTATCAATTTATCTATTTATCATTACTCATCACTTTCAAGTAACGAGTTCAAGGGGATTGACAACCCTCTTGCCCGCGTCGGGTGCAAGTGTGGGCTCTTTTGTGTGTAGGCACTTAAGACGGGACTTTCTGTGGTTCTCCTATTGGTTCGATAACCTTGGTTCTCACTAAGGGAAATACTTATCTCTACTGTGCTACATCTCCCCTACTCTTAGGGGAAAACCCCAATGCAGTTTACAAGTAGGAGGAAGAATTTTTGGCGAAGTTGCCGGGGATCATCACCAAATTCCTATCAAGTACCTTCACACAAATTATCATTCACTTGTTCTATTTTGTATTTGCTGTTATGTTTTGTTTGATATAAAATAAAAAATACAAAAATATTTATCTTCGCTAGTTTACTTGTTTGTTTGCTTGATATCATGGCTAGTTCTCCTCTGAATATGCATCTTCCTCCTTATTTAGGAGAGGGTTCGGGAATCTTTGACTTTAAGCATTTGGGTGATGAATCTTGGAAAGAAGCTTGGGATAGATTATTAGAGATACAAATTAAAGCTTATCCCAAGAGTCATGTTAAACTACTCCTTAGAAGTTTTTATGTGGGTCTATCTCTTTCTCATAGACGTGCCTTGGATTCTATGTTTGAAAATGATTTCCTTGGGAATGATGCTTTTGACACCTATGAAAATATGAAGAACATATTTGGACAACCAAAGATAGAAACTATTGAACCTACCATACTTGTGAGTTATCGTCAAACTAAGCAAATAAAAGAAACTAAAGCTACTATGGATTCTAACTTTGGAGTGTTATTCAATTTCTCTACTAAAATCAATGGCAATGGGGTGTCACATAATAAGAGATTTGATGCATTGGAACAAAAGATTGATACACTTTGCACGTTGAAAGCTGAGATAATAACTACCAACGCTAAAATTGATCAATTTGTTCATATCATTGATGGTCAAAAATAGAGCAAAATGACTAAAGGAATTAGACCCCTCGCCTTGAAAGGTGACAACACTTGATACTATGTGTTATGCCTAGCTAGGGGCACAAAACGATACCGCTTGTTGGGAGGCAACCCAATAGTAACCTTTAAATTTTTGTTTTTTACTTTGTATCTTGGTGTGATAATATGGTTATTGCTACTTGATAACCCACAAGTGTAGGGGATCAACTGTAGCCTTTCTCGATAAGTAAGAGTGTTGAACCCAATGAGGAGATAAAGGTAGAATAAATATTCCCTCAAGTTCTATCGACCACTGATACAACTCTACGCACGCTTAACGTTCGCTTTACCTAGAACAAGTATGAAACTAGAAGTACTTTGTAGGTGTGATAGGATAGGTTTTCAAGATAATAAAGAGCACGTATGATTGGAACTCTAGCAAGCATCCACAACTACTAAAGATCATTAAGGTAAAACCCAACCATAGCATTATAAGGTATCAGGTCCTCTTTACTCCCATATGCAATAACCCACCTACTCGGGTTTATGCTTCTATCACTCAAGCAACCCACCATAGGCGAATCATGAACACATTGCAACACCCTACAACGAGGATCCCTCACGCTTGCGCGACACTGAGAGCACCACAGGACAACACCAATAATAAAACATACAACTCAAACCAATCATGATCATCAATCAACCAATAGGACAACAAAAATCTACTCAGACATCATAGGATGGCAACACATCATTGGATAATAATATGAATCATAAAGCACCATGTTCAAGTAGATGGTACAGTGGGTTGCGGGAGAGTGGAAGACTATAGATAGATGGGGGAAGGTGATGGAGTGTTGGTGAAGATGACAGAGTTGTTGGAGTGGATCGCCGTCATGATGATGGCCCCGGCGGCATTCCGGTGCCACCGGGAGAGAGGGGGAGAGATCCCCCCTCCTTATTATTCTTCCTTGACCTTAACCCTATATGGGAGAAGGGTTTCCACTTTGTTCCATGGCCTCCATGGCGGCGGAGGGGCGGGAGCCCCTGCGAGATTGGATCTCTCTCTCTATTTCCTTTTGTTCCTGCGCTCCCAGATTCTGGCCTTTCACCGTTTCTTAAATATCCGGATATTCGTAACTCCGATCGGCCTGAAATTTTGAGGGGATTTTCCTTATAAAAATATATTTCTTGCAGCCAAAGGATAGCTACAACCGACCTAAGGTGTGGCCAGAAGCCCTCAGGGCATGACCAGGGAGGTGGGTCGCGCCTAGCAGGCTTGTGACCTCCTCGGGCATCGTCTCGCGTTGATTATTTTTCCCAAAAATTACATATATTCCAAAAAAATCCCCGTAAGTTTTTATCGCGTTTGGACTTCATTTGATATGGATTTTTTGCAAAACAAAAAATCTGCAACAAACAGGAACTGACACTGGGCACTGGATCAATATGTTAGTCCCAAAAAATAGTATAAAAAGTTGCCAAAAGTATATGAAAGTTGTAGAATATTGGCATGAAACAATCAAAAATTATAGAAACAATCAAAAAGTACTGATTTTTTATGTTGACATTAGTCTTTGTGCCAAGTAAGCCTCTGGGATGACTTGAATGATAAGTATAATTGATACGGTGCAAAACCAGAAACTTTTGGGTCTAGTGCAGAATTTCTCTGATTTTACTGGAACGTCTTTTTGATCTGAATGTTTCAAAAATTATTGGTATAAATTTTTCCCGGGTTTTCCTAATTTTTCAGAATATCTGGAGTTGCATAAGTATGGTGTTTGTGTAGATCATTATAGACTATTCTGTTTTAGACAGATTCTATTTTTGCTTGCATAGTTTGCTTGCTGTGATGATGCTATGGATTGTATCGGGGGGGGGGGGGGTTGATAACCCATAAGTGCAGGGGATCATTTGTAGCCCTTTTTGATAAGTAAGAGTGTCGAACACAACGAGGATACGAAGGTAGAATAGATATTCTTTCACGTTCTATCGACCACCGATACAACTCTACGCACGCTAACGCTTACTTTACCTAGAACAAGTATGAAACTACTTTGCAGGAATAGAACTAGAAGTACTTATAGATAATTTTGCAAGTTAATAAAGAACGTGGAAATAAAAATTAGGTGTTGTTTTAATACAAGAACAATAAAATTAAATATTTTAGTCGAAAGCTTTTTGTGTAACGCAAGAGAAAGATTGTCCATAGGCAATTGAATATAACATGATAGATACTTATCATATGCAATGAGGGAGAGGCATACGCTAACACACTTTCTATACTTGGATCATGTGCACTTATGATTGGACCTCTAGCAAGCATCCACAACTACTAAATATCATTAAGGTAAAATCCAACCATAACATTAAACATCAAGTCACCTTTACTCCCATAAGTAAACAATCCCCTTACTCGGGTTTGTGTTCCCGTCACTCACCAACCCACTATAAGCGAATCATGAACATATTACAAACCCTCTAGCGGTATTCCCTCATGTGTGAGCCTCACGAAAGGCACCTTAGGACAGCACCATATCAACATACAACTCATATCAATAACATCATACCACAATTAACCCGCCGGACAAAAGAAATATACTCAAACATCATAGGATAGCCACACATCATTGGATAATAATATATAGCATTAAGCATCATGTTCAAGTAGAGATTACTGCGGGAAGAAGAGTTTTTACACCGCTGCATAGGGGGGAGAGTTCATGGTGACGGCGACGAAGTTGTTGGTGTAGATTGCCGTCATGATGGTTGGCTCGGTGGCGCTTCGGCGCCACCGGGGGAGAGGGGGAGAGAGCCCCCCTCCTCCTTCTTCTTCCTTGGCCTCCTCCCTAGGTGGGAGGAGGGTTTCCCCTCTAGTCCATGACCGCCATACCACAGCGTAGGAGCCCCTCCGAGATTGGATCTCTCTATGTGTTTCTCTTCTGTTTTCGCAACTATTTTCTGACCCCTTCACTGTTTCTTAAATATCCGGAGACCTATAACTCTAATCGGGCGGAAATTTTGAGGGGATTTTATCGCAAAAATACTGTTCTTGTGGCGGAAGGAGACCCTCAACTGACCTAAGGGCTGGCCACAAGCCATCAGGGCGCCCCCCTGGGGCACACCTTGTTGGCTTGTCAGGCCATTGGGCACCGTCTTGCTTTGATTCCGACTCTCAAAATTCACATATATTCCAAACAAATCTTCGTAAATTTTATCGCGTTTGGACTTTGTTTGATATGGCATTTCCGCGAAACAAAAAATTCACAAAATACAGGAACTAGCACTAGGCACTGGGTGATACGTCTCCAACGTATCTATAGTTTTTGATTGTTTCATGCTATTATATTATCTGTTTTGGATGTTTTATATGCATTAATATGATATTTTATATTATTTTTGGGACTAACCTATTAACCTAGAGCCTAGTGTCAATTTCTGTTTTTCCTTGTTTTTGTGTATTGTAGATAAGGAATATTAAACGGAGTCCAAATGGAATAAAATCTTCACGATGATTTTTCTTGGACCACAAGACATCTACCAGACCTTGAGAGGGGACCAGGAGACCTACCAGGAGGTCACAAGCCACTCTAGCGTGGCTAGGGGCGGCGCCCCTGGCTTCTGGCCCTCAGCAGATCTCCTAACCCTAATGTTCGGCCTATAAATTCCCAAATATTCCCCCAATACCAAAAAGAGCCACGCAAATACTTTTTCATCGCCAGAAGCCTCCGTTCCCGAGAGATCCAATCTTGGAGCCTTTTCCGGTAATTTGTCGGAGGGGGATTTGATCATGGAGGGCATATACATCAACTCCATTGCCCTCCGATGATGCATGAGTAGTCCACCACAGACCTACGGGTCCATAGCTTGTACCTAGGTGGCTTATTCTCTCTCTTTGTGCTTCAATACCATGTTCTCCATGATCTTCATGGGGATCTATCCGCTGTAATACTCTTTTGCAGTGTGTTTATCGAGGTCCAATGAATTGTGGGTTTATGATCAGATTATCTATGAATATTATTTGGTTCTTATCTGAATTCTTATATGCATGATTTCATATCTTTGCAAGTCTCTTCGAGTTATTGGTTTGGTTTGGCCAACTAGATTGGTAATTCTTGCAATGGGAGAAGTGCTTAGTTTTGGGTTCAATCTTGAAGTGTCCTCACCCAGTGAAAAAGTAGGGGCAGCGAGGCACGTATTGTATTGTTGACATCAAGGTTAAAAAGTTGGGGTTTTCATCATATTGCTTGAGTTTATCCCTCCACATCATGCCATCTTAGTTAATGCGTTACTCTATTCTTCATGAACTTAATACTCTAGATGCAGGCAGGAGTCAGTCGATGTGTGGAGTAATAGTAGTAGATACAGAATCATTTCGGTCTACTTGACACGGACGTGTTGCCTATATGCATAATCATTGCCTTGGATATGATCATAATTATGCGCTTTTCTATCAATTGATCAACAGTAATTTGTTCACCTACCGTGTTATTTTCCTTCAAGAGAGAAGCCTCTAGTGAAACCTATGGCCCCCGGGTCTATTTTCCACATTATATTTTTAGATCTATATACCAAAAATACCAAAAATACCTTGCTGCAATTTATTTACCTTTTTAATTTCCACAATCTTTTACATCTATCTCTATCAGATCTAATCCTTGTAACTAACCGTGAAGGGATTGACAACCCCTTTATAACGTTGGGTGCAAGAGTTTGATTGTTTGTGTAGGTGCATCCATTGGTGACTTGCTTGTTCCTCCTACTAGATTCATACCTTGGTTATCAACAACTAAGGGACATACTTATCTACTTCGCTCCATCACCCTTTCCTCTTCAAGGGAAAACCAACGCACGCTCAAGAGGTAGCAAGAAGGATTTCTGGCGCCGTTGCCGGGGAGGACACACATCAAGCCTACCAAGTACCCATCACAAACTCATCTCTTTCATTTACATTATTTGAAATTTGCCTCTCATTTTCCTCTCCCCCACTTCTAAAACGATTTTCAAAAAAAACAAAAAGATTTGCCTTTTTATTCGCCCTCTTTCTCGTTTGCCTTTTTCTCGCCGGATCTCTTTTTGTTTGCTTGTGTAGCCATGTGCCTTCTATTTGCTTGCATCTTCGCTTGCTAAAAATCTATTGATATGGATCCTCATCCACTTGCTAATCTTTTAAAAAGGCCAAATCATGATGAATCAATTGCTAGTGAGTTGAGTGCACTTGATTATCTCTATGAAGTTTTGTTTGAAAATCATGAATTTAATTTTTTTTATGAAGTCTTGAAAGAAGAAAATTATAAGGTGATTCATGATAGATCCTTGATTGAAAAGCATGATTGCAATGTTGCCAGTATGAGTTCTCTAAATATCCATGATTTTAATGATATGCAAGGCCATAAGCTTGGGGATGTTATGTTTCATGAAGATGATATTTTCCCCAAGTTTTGACGGGCAAATTCATTATGATGATTGCATGCTTGTGCATCATGAAAAGAATGATTTATGTGATAGTTACATTGTTGAATTACTTCATGATGCTACTGAAATTTATTATGATGGAGGAACAAATGCTTGTAGGAATTGCAATAATAACAAGTTTCCTCTCTATGTGTTCAAAGTTTTGAAGTTATGCTTGTTTTTCCTTCCTATGCTAAGTGATTCTTGTTCCCATAAATTGTTTGCTCACAAAATGCCTATGCATAGGAAGTGGGTTAGACTTAAATGTGCTTGTCATGAGATTCATGATGCTCTTTTACATATCCTAGTTACTACTTTTTATGTGAGCATCATTGAAATCGTTATGCCTAGCTAGGGGCGTTAAATAATAGCGCTTGTTGGGAGGCAACCCAATTTTATTTTATTATTATTTTGCTTCTGTTTTTGAGTGTTTCGCGCATTATTACCTCTGTAGTAATTGTTTTTTTGGTGTTTTAATTAGTGTTTGAGCCAAGTAAGTCCTTTGAGATGGTTTATGGTGATTGTTGATTTGATCTTGCTGAAAAATAGAAACTTTTACACCCAGTCTAGGAATTTTAGAAATATATTAGAGCATCAAATCAGACTGAAACTTTTACGCAAGATTGATACACAAATTTCACAGGTCATACTAATTGCTCATAATTTCTGGAGTTACATAAGTATACAATGTTTTCAGATTGCTACAGCCTGCTTTGTTTTTGACAGATTCTGTTTTCTTTGTGTTGTTTACCTATTCTGATGTATCTATGGGTCGTATCGGGGGGTATGAACCATGGAGAAGTTGGAATACAGTAGATATTACACCAATATAAATAAATAATGAGTTCACAATAGTACCTAAAGTGGTGATTTATTTTGTTATACTAACGGATCTAACGAGTTCTCTGTTAAGTTTTGTGTTGTGAAGTTTTCAAGTTTTGGGTAAAGATTTGATGGCTATGGAATAAGGAGTGGCAAGAGCCTAAACTTGGGGATGCCCAAGGCACCCCAAGGAATCAAGGATGCCAAAAATCCCAAGCTTGCGGATGCCCCGGAAGGCATCCCCTCTTTCGTCTTCAATCCATCGGTAAATTTACTTGAGGCTATATTTTTATTCACCACATGATATGTGTTTTGCTTGGAGCGTCTTGTATGATATGAGTCTTTGCTTTTTATTTTGACACCATCCTTGATACACACATCTTTTGATAGAGAGATGCAGGAATTGTGAATTTATTAGAATACTCTATGTGCTTCACTTATATCTTTTGAGCTAGGCAATTTTGCTCTAGTGCTTCACTTATATCTTTTTAGAGCACGGTGGTGTTTTCTTTTATAGAAATTATTGAACTCTTGTACCTCACTTATATTATTTTGGGAGTCTTTAAACATCATGGTAATTGGTTTAGGTTATGAATTTAGTCCTAATATAATAGGCATCCAAGAGGGATATAATAAAAACTTCCATATAAAGTGCATTGAGTATTATGAGAAGTTTGATTCCTTGCATAAAGTTTTGAGATATAAAGATGGTAATATTAAGAGTCATGTTAGGAAGTAATTGTGAAGTGGTAAAAATGCTTGTGTAAAGGTTTTTGATTCCCATAGCATGCACGTATGGTGAACCGTTATGTAAGGAAGTCGGAGCATGATTTGTTTATTGATTGTCAGCCTTTGTGTGAGGGTCGGGAGTGTGTGATTGTTTACTCCTACCAACCTCTCCCATAGGGGCATGTGTCTAGTACTTTGATTCGATGACTAATAGACTTTTGCAATAAGTATGTGAGTTCTTTATGACTAATGTGAGTCCATGGATTATACGCGCTCTCACCCTTCCACTTTTGCTAGCCTCTCTAGTACCGTGCAACTTTCGCTGGTGCATTAAACCCACCATATATACATCCTCAAAACAGCCACCATTCCTACCTATTATGGCATTTCCATAGCCATTTCGATATATATTGCCATGCAACTTCCACCTTTCCGCTTATTATGACATGCACCATCATTTTCATGTTGCTTTGCATGATCGTAAGATAGCTAGCATGATGTTTTCATGGCTTGTCCGTTTTTTGATGTCATTTGCTATGCTAGATCATCACACATCCTGGTCATATAGAGTCATATTTTGTTCTAGATATCGAGTTGTAAGTAAATAAAAGTGTGATGACCATCATTATTAGAGCATTGTCCCATGTGAGGAAAGGATGATGGAAGCTATGATTCCCTCACAAGTAGGGATGAGACTCCAGACTTTATGAAAAATAAAAGAGGCCAGCGAAGCCCAAATAAAAAAAAGAGGCGAAAGATGCCCACCAAAATAAAAAAAGAGAAAAGAGAGAAGGGACAATGCTACTATCTTTTTCCACACTTGTGCTTCAAAGTAGCACCATGATCTTCATGATAGAGAGTCTCCTATTTTGTCACTTTCATATACTAGTGGGAATTTTTCATTATATAACTTGGCTTGTATATTCCAATGATGGGCTTCCTCAAATTGCCTCAGGTCTTCATAAGCAAGCAAGTTGGATGCACACCCACTTTGTTTCTTTTTGAGCTTTCATACACATATAGCTCTAGTGCATCCGTTGCATGGCAATCCCTACTCACTCACATTGATATCTATTAATAGGCATCTCCATAGCCTGTTGATATGCCTAGTTGATGTGAGACTATCTTCTCTTTTTTCTTCACAACCTCCACCATATTATATTCCAGCTATAGTGCTATATCCATGGCTCACACTCATGTATTGCATGAGAGTTGAAAAAGTTTGAGAACATAAAAGGTGTGAAACAATTGCTTGACTTGTCATTGGGGTTGTGCATGATCTAAATACTTTGTGTAGGGAAGATGGAGCATAGCCAGACTATATGATTTTGTAGGGATAACTTTCTTTTGCCATTATATTTTGAAGAGATACAATTGCTTTGTTAGTATGCTTGAAATATTATTGTTTTTGTATCAACATTAAGATTTTGTTTGAGTCTTATGGATATGAACATTCATGCCACAATAAAGGATATTACATGGGTAAATATGTTAGGTAGCATTGCACATCAAAAATTCTGTTTTTATCATTTATCTACTCGAGGGCGAGCAGGAATTAAGCTTGGGGATGCTGATACGTCTCCAACGTATCTATAATTTTTGATTGTTCCATGCTATTATATTATCTGTTTTGGATGATATGCATTAATATGCTATTTTATATTATTTTTGGGACTAACCTATTAACCTAGAGCCTAGTGCTAGTTTTTGTTTTTTCCCTTGTTTTTGATTGTTGTAGATAAGGAATATTAAATGGAGTCCAAATGGAATAAAATCTCCGCGATGATTTTTCTTGGACCAGAAGACATCTACCAGACTTGGAGAGGGGGCCAGGAGGTTACAAGCCACCCTGGCATGGCCAGGGGGCGCCCCCTGGCTTGTGCCCCCAGCAGTTCCCCTAACCCTAATATTCGGCCTATAAATTCCCAAATATTCCCCTAATACAAAAAATAGCCACACAGATACTTTTCTGCCACCAGAAGCCTCCGATCCCGAGAGATCCAATCTTGGAGCCTTTTTCGGTAATCTACATCAACTCCATTGCCCTCCGATGATGCATGAGTAGTCCACCACAGACCTACGAGTCCATAGCTAGTAGCTAGATGGCTTCTTCTCTCTCTTTGTGCTTCAATACCATGTTCTCCGTGATCTTCATGGGGATCTATCCGATGTAATACTCTTTTGCGGTGTGTTTGTCAAGATCCGATGAATTGTGGGTTTATGATCAGCTTATCTATGAATATTATTTGTTTCTTATCTAAATTATTATATGCATGATTTCATATGTTTGCAAGTCTTTTCAAGTTATTGGTTTGGTTTGGCCAACTAGATTGGTAATTCTTGCAATGGTAGAAGTGCTTAGTTTTGGGTTCAATCTTGTAGTGTCCTCACCCAGTGACAAAGTAGGGGTAGTGAGGCACGTATTGTATTGTTGCCATCAAGGGTAAAAAGATGGGGTTTTCATCATATTGCTTGAGTTTATCCCTCTACGTCATGTCATCTTACTTAATGCGTTACTCTGTTCTTCATGAACTTAATACTCTAGATGCAGGCAGGAGTCGGTCAATGTGTGGAGTAATAGTACTAGATGCAGAATCGTTTCGGTCTACTTGACATGGACATGATGCCTATATGCATAATCGTTGCCTTGGATATCATCATAACTATGCGTGTTTCTATCAATTGCACGATAGTAATTTGTTTATCCACCATGTTATATTCCTTCAAGAGAGAAGCCTCTAGTGAAACCTATGGCCCCGGGGTCTATTTTCCACATTATATTTTTAGATCTACGAGGAGCAAGTGTGCCAAGCCAAGGACATAGAAGATGGTAATCCGTACTCATTAAAGTGCGTATTCGGGGATAGCAAATTTGCATTGCTTACCCGGGTGTGGCGATCCTCAGGTGCATCCTCCGATCTCTATAAGAGCCTGGCGGACGCCAATTAGCTGTTCGCTTCGTGGGGAGAAGGAGATGAAACTCGGCTGTTCTGGGCACAGTTTGGAGCCCCCGAGCGTCCTCCTCTTCTGGTGGAGCAGCTGAAACAACTGATGGAGCTGCACTAGATGGCAGAGCCGGCCATGAAGGACCTCTGCATCCGCTTATGGCCCAGCGAGCCGCTGCCAGGCAACTAATTTGGCCTGGTGCAGAGGTTGATTGCTGCTTCGCCACGCCTCGACACCGTCAAGTGCTCCTCCTGCATCGAAGGAGTCCGGATGGCCCTTGCCAAGGCCAAGGTGCATTGTCCGGGGCTAAATCCGATGAAGGTAGCCACCGACCCACCGCCACCCGGGAAGGAGCATCGATGCCCTAAGCCATACTTTGATGGAGTGATGGAGAGTGCTCGGGTGATATCGTCATAGTGTTCGGGTGTTAACATGTTTGAATGAGCTGTAATGCGTCCGAGGACTTTCCCAAACTTTTAATGATATTAGTATTTGTTCTTATATGGTTTTGTATTCCTTTATAACTCCTATGTTGCAGTTTAATAGTGAAAGATGCGAGTCGTCGAGTTCAGCCCCCATGTAGATACTACATGGGGTGTCTATGCCAATGCACTGTGTCCCTTAGTCGAATTATCGGAACCCGAAGGCGGTACAATGTGGCAGACTAGGCAATCAGACTATAGTGCTTGATTTCTTTCACTTAGTCGTAGGGGCGCGAAAAGGACTACAGGAAGCATACAATCAGCCACCAAAGTGTTGTGATGTTCGGATGAACCGTGGCCGAAGCCGGTATCGCAATGTCTGCACAAAGGGCAAGTTCCTTGTGTAACAGGAATAACCGCTTACGAGGATTGAAGTATAACCCTTCCAGCTTGAGGTTCAGAGACTGGATCGCGCATACTATGACAGTCCGTTTTCGGCTTTCTCGCCTGAGGTGCTTGACCAGACTATGCGGAAGCACAATCGCAGGGGTGCTCCCTTTGCCCTTTTAGCCGAACAAGCAGAACGTAAAGGGGCAAGAACATGAGCTGAGCAACCCAACCTATTGACCAAAGACATAGTTCAGGACCGATGCATATAAAGCGAACGCCAAGACACTGAACACATGATAGATAAGGCGATTTGTGTTTGAACTCGAGCCCCCGGTCTATTAGCCGGTTACCTCGCATCATACCAAACAAGTTCACGAGAAGAGGGAGAGAGGAGAAAAAAATATGCGCCTAAAAAAGGACAGATGAGGCGAACTTGCGCCATGCAATTTTGCATTTTCTCAAAAAATCTTATAGCTCAGATTGCCGAAGCAACTGTTTACAGGTATGTGAAAGAAATAAAAATATATAGGGGTTGTGGTACAAGGGGTCTTCGATTGGTAACCTGACGTCCTCAATATGCCCCGTTGCTAGTTGACTCCTGCTCTTAGATGCACCTTGATGGGTGTTAGTGTTTGGCGAACGGATTTTGCAAACAAAGTCTTGAGAGGCTGCCGAATTGTAGGTGAGCTTTACGCCGTAGGCAGGCTCTTTTAGGAGCGCCTGCATTTTGTCCGAAGACGTGTTGATGGTAGAAGTTTGGGCCAGCCGAAAATCCATCTTTATTTCCCCACAGCTACCCATGGAATCTTAAGTGCGAAGATGTGCCACCTCGGCACATACTTTGCTGGTATTGAGGTTGTGCGGTGGGGGGCGAGTCCCTATGGAGGGGAGGAGGAAGGATCTGTGTGTTCAGTCTGAAGCCGAACTCGCTTCCGAGCCTTGTGTGCCTTTATGGCGGATGTCGGAACTTTCCGGTCTTCTTTGTAGCTGAATTCGGCCGCTAGGGCCAATGCATGTTCCTCAGTTCTAGGGGAGCGCTTTGTATTGCCGTTGACAGTAATGACCCCCTTGGGTCCCGACATCTCGAGCTTGAGGTATGCATAATGTGGGACTGCATTGAAACGAGCAAACGTTGTCCGACGAAGCAGCGCGTGATAGCTGCCGCGGAAAGGCACAATGTCGAAGATCAAGTCTTCGCTGTGAAAGTTGTCGGGTGAGCCGAACACAACTTCAAGAGTTACGGGACCCGTACATCGGGCCTCAACGCCTGGGATCACTCCTTTGAAGGTAGTGCGGCTGGGTTTGATTCTTGACGGATCTATGCCCATCTTTTTCACCGTATCTAAGTAAATCAGGTTGAGGCTACTTCCTCCGTCCATTAAGACTTTTGTGAGGTGATACCCATCTATAATGGGGTCTAGCACGAGGGCCGCCGAACCCCCATGATGGATACTGGTCGGGTGATCACACCAATCAAAGGTGATCGGGTATGCCGACCATGGGTTGTACTTCGGGGCTACGGGTTCCACAGCGTAGACCTCCCGAAGGGCGCGCTTCCTCTCCTTCTTGGGTATATGGGTGGCGTATATCATGTTCACTGTTTTGACTTCGGGAGGGAATTTCTTCTGTTCGCCACCAATTGGACCCCGAGGCTCATCCTCGTCCTCGTTGCGAGAGCTTTTGCCTTGGTCCTCAGGTGGTATCTTGCTGGCCTGGTTAAACACCCAGCAGTGCGGTGTGTGTGTTTGGCGGGCTTCTCCGAAGTCCCATGGATTTGTCAAGGCCTTTCCATGATCTTCTCCAGTTGAGTGGGTCCATTGCAATTGCCTTTAGGAGGCTTCTTCCGCTGCCTAGGACGGGAGTTGTGGAATCTGGCGTTTACAGCCGTATCATCGACATCGCTATTATTGTGCCAACGCTTATTCTTATTGCGCTTTGGTTTTAAGTTGCCATCCCGGGCTTCACGTGCCACGGGGTCTTCAGAATTGTGGTTGCGTCGTGCCAACCAATTGTCTTCGCCTGTGCAAAAGCGGGTCATGAGGGAGGTAAGGGCGGACATGATTCGAGGTTTGTCCTGGCCTAGCTGGCGGGCTAGCCATTCGTCCCAAATATTGTGCCAGAAGGAGGCTATGGCCTCAGCATTTGGACAGTCGACGATTCGGTTCTTGTTAGTCAAGAACCGAGTCCAGAATTGCCGAGCAGACTCGCTGGGCTTCTAGACGACGTTGCTCAGATCGGAAGAGTCCGGCGGGCGGACATATGTTCCCTGGAAGTTAGAGCAGAACGCATCTTCCAGGTCTTCCAAGCATCCAATGGAGTTTTTGGGGAGGTTTTTTAACGAGTGTTGAGGTAGCCCCTTAAGCTTAAGAGGGATATATTTGATGGCATGGAGATCGTCTCCTCACGCCATGTGGATATGGAGGAGGAAGTCCTCAATCCATATGGTTGGGTCAGTGGTCCCATCATACTATTCTATATTCACGGGTTTAAACCCCTCGGGGAACTGATGCCGCATTACCTCATCTATGAAGCACAGTGGGTGAGCGGCGCCTCTGACCCGTGCTATGTCACACCTGTATTTGGCGTCCGTATGGGGCCGGTTGCATTCCCGGGCTCTGTTGTTTTGGTCGAACCATGGTCTGTATCTGCCTCATCTATCGGGCGAGTACTCTCTGGATCCATAGATGGATCTTGTACGGCCTGCTCTGTGATCCAAGTCATCTCGCAGGCCGAACCTGTCATTGGGCTCTAATGGCTCCTTACCCCGTCTTCGGGGCACTGTCGGTATATAACCGGTGTCGTCAGCCGTCCTATCCCGACCATGAGGGGGCGGTCCAGCTTGTCGTATGGAATACGGTTTGGAGACAGAGTATCCGTGAGTTCATCATCGAATTGCGGCAGCAGCCTTCTGCGAGGGTAGCTTTTGGGCTGGTTCGACAGACCGGTGCCGTATACTTCCTCGGCTGAGAGGATTTCCGTCCATCGATCATTGCTGTTCTTTAGCCTTTAGGCTGCGAGCCATTGCTATGAGCCGTTGCCTGATTTCTTCCTGATCTTCGAGGTTATCAGGGATGTACAAGTCATCGGCTTCCGGTATATCTTCCTCCTCGATGAGGGGAAGGTAATTATCGTCTTCGGAGTCATTGGTGTTACCGGGGTTGTTTTGGTCCTCAGGCCCTTTCGGACCCTCTAACGGGTGATCGGGGATATCGAGATCGCTATGATCAGTGGGGGTATTACCGTCCCCGTTGCTGATAATCGCTTTTCTTCCCTTTTTGCCTTTGGACCGCTTTTGCGATTTCCGGCGCCTTGATGGCGCATCGCCCGATTTGTCACCGTCGCTGTGAGGCGTATTGTCGCCATTAGTGGTAGGAGTATCTACCATGTAGACTTCGTACGTGGAAGTGGCGGCCCAATTCCCAGTGTTAACGGGGGTGGGAGCATGGTCCTCTTCATCCATGTATTCTGCCTCCTCGGAGGCATAGTCCAGCATGTCAGTTAAATCCTTGACAGTGGCTATCAAGTGGGTGGTGGATGGGTTGAAAAATTCGGCCTGGCCTGCACCGTAACCGAACCGAGCATAGATAGAGGCTGGATCATCGGTGATCTTCATCAATGAGATCCGATCTAGGGCTTTCTCGACCGCTGAGGGCCCGATCGGCTCGAGCTGTTCGGAACTTGTGGTGTTAACCTCTAAGTCGTCCGGACATGGGAAGTGTTTGGCAAGAACACGTGTCAGGTCATCTATCTTAATGGCCAGACCAGGATAAGTGATCGGTTCACCACTATGGGTGACCCCATCGGCATGTCCGAAGAAGGGGCTCGAGGTTAAAGCCTCAGAGTCCTCGAGGGCTGCAGGCGGAGCTGCGAACCCGATTAACGACAAGTCACCCGAGAGTCGATAGAGAACTCTAAGTTTCCAAATCTGACCTCTCGATCAGGGGTGAAGCTCTCAATGCGGCCTAGATAGCCAGTAGAGTCAGCATGCAGCACAATGCTACCGAAGGCGAAGATCTGTCCTGGGACAAAAGTGTCAGTGTTGCGGACCTCCTCGTTGATGACAAGGCGAGATGTCGATTCCATCTTTCTCATAGAGGAACTCTCAATGAAAGCACCAATGTCGGTGTCAAAACCGTCGGATCTCGGGTAGGGGGTCCTGAACTGTGAGACTAGAATGAACGGTAACAGGAGACGAAGGGGACACAGATTTACCCAGGTTCGGTCCCTCCTATGGAGGTAATACCCTATGTCCTGCTGGATTGTATTGATGATATGGGGGGTTACAGAGTTGATCTACCTCGAAATTGAATAGCTAACCCTAGATGAGTTGTTCTGCCTCTATCCCCTAAGACCCTCCAACTTATATAGATTCTGAGGATGCCTAGGGTTTACATAAGGTTAGTTACATGCCGAAGAGATAAACATGCCGAAGAGATAAACATGCCTATTTACTATATCAAACGTGGAGCGCAAGCCATGCTTTGTGAAGCTTCCATCCTGGAGACCGGGCCTTCAAATCCTCCAGTATTCGGCAAGTAGCCCATATAGTCCAGCCCATAATAATAGGCCGGCTTCCCGAAGACCCCCTAATCCAGGACTCCCTCACCAATACTCCTTTTATCCCTTCTCGTTTTCTGCAGGAGAGCAAGGCATCTCTATGCAAGAGGATATTGAAACTTGAACAAGAGAATGACGATTTAAGGGAAGCAAACTTCATCCTCAAGCGTAAATTGGAGAAGAAGAATAATTCTTCATCACCACCACCTTCATCACCTTCACCACCAAATGAGACTTGAGTACATGGGTATGGGCACTCCCCTTGGCTTGAGCCAAGCTTGGGGGAGGTGCCCAGGTATTGTATCACCATAACTTTTTACCTTTGCTTTCTATTTTGATCCTTAGCTTTTTCATGATTTAGTTGAATAAAAGTTTAGTATGATATATTTTCGAGTGCTAGTTTTGTGATCTATCTATCTATATATGTAATCGAGCGAGAGTTATATAATAAAGTTTAGTTTGAGCTTTTGCCTCTTTACTTTCTTGTTGCAATCATGATAAAAGAAAATAAATGAAAAAGATCATATGCTAATCTTATGGTGAGTAATGACATCACATAAAGAAAAGTATAAGTTGTAAAATTTATTGGAGATTGACAAACATAGCATTAGTCAATGATGTAATTCATGAAAGAGTTAATTAGGGAAGAGAAGATTCACATGCAAATACACTATCTTGGACATCTTTTATGATTGTGAGCCCCCATTAAATATTATATGCCAAAATTGTTGACGTTGGACAAGGAACACAACATAATCATTTATGTGTGTTCATATTCACACAAAATTTATATTGTCATAGATCCTTTAACATGTGGTGCTTGCTCAATATCTTTGCTAGCCAAAAAATCCGCACTAAGTAGAGATACTACTTGTGCATCCAAAAACTCCAAACCCAAACTCATGTTGAGAGTCCACCATACCTACCTATGAATTGTATAAGACCCTTCAAGTAAGTTGTCATCAGTGCACCAAGGCAATAAAAATTGCTTCTAAAAAGTGTAGGATCAATTGGTGTAAGAGAAAATTGAGTGTTGCACGAACTTGTGATGGCAAAGTAATAAAAGTGACAGACTGCAAAACAAAGGTTGCTATCACAAGGGGCAATACAACGTGAAGTTCTTTGCCGCTAAGGGATTTGACATACAAATTAAAAACCGCATTACAACCTCTGCTTCCCTCTACAAAGGGCCTATCATTTACCTTTAAGTATTTACTTTTATGCAAGAGTCAAAGTATTCTTCCCTATTCCTTTTTCTTTTCTCCTTTTGCAAGCATCATGTGGTGAGGAAAGATCTAGGCACATATATCCAGTTGGATATGAGTGAGCATGAGTTATTATTGTTGACATCATCCTTAAGGTGAATACGTTGGGAGACGAAACTATAAGCCCCTATCTTTCTATGTGTCCGGTTGAAACTTTTTCCCCATGGTTATGCTATGAGTGTTAGTAATCATAGAAGACTAAATGATGGTTGAGTATGTGGACTTGCCAAAAGGCTACAACATGATACCTTCATGAAAATATTATGAATTGTAGTTGCAAAGTTAACTGAGAACATAGTTTGTTGGTTTCCAATAAGGGTTATGCTTTATACCTCCGCATTGTGATGAATTGTTACTTGCTCATAAGAAGTTATATGATGTTGTTATGAAATAAAAGTTATATGAAAGAGTTATATGTTAAAGTTTGTTGTTCTTATAATAATAAGCATGATGCTACTATGTCCGTATTTTGTTTTTATTGACACCTCTCTCTCAAACCATGTGGACATGTTCTTCGACATCGGCTCTTGCTTGAGGACAAGCGAGGTCTAAGCTTTGGGGAGTTAATACGTCCATTTTGCATCATGTTTCCCTAATTTTATCTATAATGTTTTATGCATAATAATGCTTTGGGGAGTAATTCTAATTCCTTTTCTCTCATAATTTGCAATTTTTGCACAAAGAGGGAGAACACCGGTAGCTAGAATTCGGGACCTGAAACAGCATATCACAGATACCTATTTTGCACATCCCCAATTGAGCTGAAACTTTACGGAGAATATTTATAGAATATATAAAAAATAATGGAGCAAAAAACTACTGGAGGTGGGCCACCTGGTGAGCAACATACACCAGGGTGCGCCAGCCCCCCCCCCCCAAGCACGCCCTGGTGGGCGGTGCTCACCCAGGCCCACCTCCGGAGCCCATCTTATGCTATATATTGAGGTTTGACCTAGAAAAAAAAATCAAGAGAGGACTTCCGGGATGGAACACCGTCGTCTCGAGGGGGAACTTGGGCAGGGAGCACTTTTGCCCTCTGGCGGAGCGATTCTGTCAGGGGAACTTCCCCCCGAAGGGGGAAATCGAAGCCATCGTCATCGCCAACAAACCTCTCATCTTTGGGAGACCATTCTTCATCAACATCTTTGACAACACCATCTCCTCTCAAATCCTAGTTCATCTGTTCTGTTCAATCTTTGTACCGGAACCTCGTATTAGTACCTATGGGTGACTAGTAGTGTTGATTACCTTGTGTAGTTGATTGCTATATGGTTTATTTGGTGGAAGATTGTATGTTCAGATCTATTATGCTATTCAATACACCTCTGATCTTGAGCATGCATATTATTTGTGCATAGTTACCTTTGTTCCTGGGGTCACGGGAGAAGTCATGTTGCAAGTAATCATGTGAATTTGTATGTGTTCGATATTTTGATGATATGTACGCCGTGATTCCCTTGGTGGTGTCATGTGAACGTTGACTACATGACACTTCACGATCCTTGGGCCTAAGGGAATGCATTGTGGAGTAGTTATTAGATGATGGGTTGCTAGAGTGACAGAAGCTTAAATCGTAGTTTATGCGCTACTTCATAAGGGTCTGATTTGGATCCATATGTTTAATGCTATGGTTAGATGTTATCTTAATACTTTTCTTGCAGTTTTGGATGCTTGCAAGGGGTTTAATCATACATGGGAAGTTGTTCAAGTAAGAACATCACCCAAGCACCGGTCCACGCACATATCAAATTATCAAAGTAGCGAACACAAATCAAACCAACATGATTAAAGTGACTAGATGAAATTCCCCTGTACCCTCAAGAACACTTTGCTTATTATAAGAGATTATTTTGGCATGTCCTTGGCCACAAAAGGATTGTGCTACCTTGCTGCACCTTATTTATTGTTACCATTACTTGCTCGTTACAAATTACCTTGCTATCAAATTACTTGCTACTTACAATTCCAGTGCTTGCAGAAATTACCTTGCTAAAAACCGCTTATCATTTCCTTTTGCTCCTCGTTGGGTTCGACACTCTTACTTATCGAAAGGACTATGATAGATCCCCTATACCTGTGGGTCATCAGTGGCCACGCCCTGATGGCTTGGTGCCACCTCCCACGACCACTGACCTAATCTCTGGCCTATACATTCTCTAATATTGCAAAAACCGTAGAGATCCTCTCGAAACTCTTTTTCCAACACCGCAAGCCTCTATTCCATCGTGTGCCCATTTGGAGCCATGTTCCGGTTCCCTGTTAGAGGGGGATCGATCACGGAGGGCCTGTACATCAACCTTGCTGCTCCCATGGTGATGTGTGAGTAGTTCACCACAGACCTACAGGTTTGTAGTTAGCACCTAGATGGATACCTCTCTCTATGTTCTTTAATGCAAAGAGCACCGTGATTCCCGCTGTGATCCATCCTATGTAATCATATTTACAGTGTGTTTCTTGGGATCCGATGAATTGTGGGTTTATGTTCAGATTATTCATGAAAATATATTGAATCCTTGTCGGTTATTTATATGCATGATTTTTATAGCTTCGTAATGCTCTCCGATCTATCAGTTTGGTTTGGCCAACAAGATTGATTTATCTTCAAGTGGGAGTGGTGCGTTGTAGTGGGTTTAATTTTGTGGTGCTCAATCCCAGTGACACAAAGGGACATGCCATGTATTGCATTGCTGCCACTAAGGGTCAAAACTATGGGTTCATTCATACTAATTGGATTTACTTTGTCTACATCATGTCATCATCCTCCAAGCATTACTCTATTTTTACTTAATACTCTATATGCCTGCTAGATAGCGGTTGATGGGTGGAGTAATAGTAGTAGATGTAGGACAGAGTCGGTCTACTTTCTTATGGATGTGATGCCTATCTACTGATAATTACCATTAATAAATATTACATAACTATGCGCTTTTCTATCAATTTCCCGCCAATAATTTGTCTGCCCATGATGTGGCTTGAGACTGCGTTGGTATTTCCCCAAAGAGGAAGGGATGATGCAGCACATCGACGATAAGTATTTCCCTCAGTTATGAAACCAAGGTATCAATCCATATAGGAAGGTCATGCACCCACGTAAACAACACCTGCACACAAATAACAAATACTTGCAACTCGACGCATAAGAGAGGTTGTCAAGCTCTCAACAGTAAAAAGATAGATTAGGTAATGCTAGTTTTGGCAAATATATCTCGCAAGAACACAAAATAAAATAGGTAAACAAAAAGTGCAACAAGGATTTTTTTTTGGATTAATAGATCTGAAAACAAGAAGGCAAAATAGTAGATCGGAAAGCAATATGTTGGAAAAGTAGACCTAGGGGACGTAGGTTTCACTAGTGGATTCTCACATGACTATAGAACATAGTGGGGGAACAAATTACTGTTGGGTAATTGATAGAAGATCAAATAATCATGACAATATCCATGAAATGATCATTATATAGGTATCACGTCCAATATAAGTATACCGAAACGAATCTGCATCGACTTCTATTAGTCCACACATTGACCGCTATCCATCATGCATCTAGTGTATTAAGTTCATGGGAAAACAAAGTAATGCAATAAGAACAGTGACATGACGTAGACAAGATCTATTCATGTAGGAATAGACCCCATCTTGTTATCCTTAATGGCAACGATACATGTGTGCCTTGCCGCCCCTTCTGTCACTGGGAAAGAACACCGCAAGATCGAACCCATCACAAAGCACCTCTTCCCATGGCAAGAAAAAATGGAGTTGGCCTAACTAAACCAAAGATTCCAAGAAGAAATACGAGGCTATAAGTAATCATGCAAATAAGAGATCAAAGAAGACTCAAATCATATCCATGGATAGAAACTCATCATGAACTCAAAATTCATCGGATCCCAACAAACACACCGCAAAAGTCATTACATCAAATAGATCTCCAAGAGACCATTGTATTGAGAATGATAGAGAGAGAGGAAGCCATCTAGATATTGCCTACGGACCAGTAGGTCTATGGTGGACTACTCACGCATCATCGTAGAGGCACCCATGAAGACGGTGCATCCCTCCGTGATGGTGTTAGATTGGATCTCGCGGTTGTGGAACTTGCGGCGGCTGGAATTGTGTTTTGTTGACTCCTCTAGGGTTTTCTGAATATTCTGGAATTTATAGGAAAAATAGTCGGTTGAGAGGAGGCCCGAGGTGGGTACGCTCCACCAGGCCGTACCAGGGGCCTCAGGCACGCCCTGGTGGAGGGTGGCCACCCTGCACACCCTCTCTTGTGGTTGTTTGGCCCATCCTGGTTCTCCTCGTCCACAAAAAATCTCCAAAAATTCCCATGACGTTTGGGCTCTCTTTGGTACTGATTTACTATGAAGTAAAAAAACTAGCAAAAACACCAACTCGCACTTTGGCACCATGTCAATAGGTTAGTGCCAAAAAAATATAAAGTTGCTATTAAATGATTGTAAACCATCCAAGATTGATAATATAACAGCATGGGACAAGCAAAAATTATAGATACGTTGGAGACGTATCAACATCCCCAAGCTTAATTCCTACTCGTCCTCGAGTAGGTAAATGATAAAAACGGAATTTTTGATGTGGAATGCTGCCTAACATGTTCATCATATATTCTTTTTCTTGTAGTAAGGACATTTGTACTTTTAGATGGTTCAAAGAAATAGTATAGTTTTGACATGAAAACTTTAATACTCAAGCATATCAACAAGCAACCATGTCTTTCAAAATATCAATGCTAAAGCAAGTTATCCCTAGCCCGTCATGCTCAATCATTGATCCATTCACAATACATAGTCAAATATTAGCTACACCTAATGCTCAGGAACGATCATAGTGCCTCCTAGTTGGTGCTCTATAAGGGAAGATGGAGATTTAAATTGATTGTTTTGCATAAAGTAAATAGATAGGTGTCGGGGCATGACACCTATGGGACCATGTGGATCTCTTTGTGGTTCGACGGGGCAATGTTATGCGCAAAGAGCAGATCGAACAAACGGTGCGAGAGGTGATTTTACCCAGGTTCGGGCCGTTGAGAAGCGTAATACCCTACTCCCGCTTTGGTGTATTATGGGTGTTTTCAGGGTTCTGGCTACAGGAGCACTACCAACAGCTGCTACGCGCGTCAGAAGGTGGAAGAAGCCAAAAAGTCCTCCCCTGTAACGCATTGGACCTCCTTTTATACGATTAAGGGGTCTCCACAGCGGCGTACAGTGTATGCACAAGGTGTACAATGCTACAGTGTTATCATTCCTAACACTGACAGTGTAAGACAAATACATTTAATGCTCCGTCAGGTGTCCCTGGCCTTCTACGGGACGGGACAAGAGTCCGTCCCATCGACACCGCTTAGCCTCTCCATCGCCGGCGCGTCGACACATGTCCTGGTGGGTTGACACCTGGCCTCTGTGCTGGCAGTATGGTGAGGGCCTTGCAGATGTACTCCTTGCCGGGGGCTTCGCAGGCCACCCCGGCAAGATCTTGCCGGAGTTCCAACCTTTGGCCTCTGGTCTTGTGCTTGTTGACTTGAATGTTCCTTGACGTCTTTGTATTTGCTTCTAGCAATCCCCCGGTAGGCCTCTCCACTGGTGTGGCTACAACTGCCCATGCACAAATATGGGGTACTAAATAAAACCCAAGCTTTAGTACACCTACAGGAGCCCCCGGGCCTGGGTCACACACGGGTGCGAGGTGCTATTGGGCTAGGACCAAACAATGCATGGGCACACGTGGCAGGAGCCCGCGGTTGCAATTATTCCGCTTACTGTGCCTCCCCACGATGCGCGTTAAGTGCGCGCCGTGGGAGATGTGCGCGGAGCGGTCGTAACGGTAGCATGCTCGCGAAGGTTCTTACCATTGATTAGTAATGAGGTAGCCTTGCGTCTTCCCCATAAAGAGGATCCGCAGAGGCACTCGCTCATTTACTTCCTCTCCTTTCCAATCTAGAAACCGCCGTCATCTCCTTCCTCGAGCCCGGAACTGAGCTTCTCTCACTCGGCCTCTGCCTTCGCCCTCTCTCTGCTCTTAGCCTTTGCACGCACAGTCGCCATGCCGCCCAAGACGAGCAAGGGCAAGGGTAAGAAGGCCGCTATCACGGTGCGTAAGGAGCGCGTCATCTTCCTCCCGGTACTCGATGTGAACGCCTTGAAGGAGCGGTACTAGAGCATGTGGGCGAGGGACACGAAGGCACATCCCGCCACCCGCGTGAGTCCAGGTTCTTCCAATGGTGGCCCTGACAAATTCCCCTTCTTTGCCGATTATTTTTACTGCGGGCTCTGTCCCCCATTTTATCAACAACATCATGTATACATATGGCTTCCATCTCTTAGATTTCACGCAGAATGTTGTAACATGTATGCCAGTCTTCGCCCACCTCTACGAAAATTTCGCCGGGGTAGTCCCCAACACTACTCTTTTCCGTCACTACTTCATTCCTCGTATCCAAGGGGGAGAATCCCTTTCCGGTTCTATTGCCTAGATTCCAAGGGGATGGAACAAGGAAATATACCTAGCTAGAGCTTCCCACAATAAGTGGGATGAATGGCAGGCCAGGTGGTGCTGGATTCGGGAGGAAGATCCCCAATCTTTCTGTTTGCCTCGACAAATGAAACTAGCGCACGGTGATGGATTGAGCGACTTCGATCTTCACGACGAGAGGCTCATAGTTGCAGTCACCAGGATCCACTGCCTCAAGGTTGCCGGGCTCATAGTGGAAATGATTAGGGCCGATTTTCTCTGCCGGTGCATAGCCCCTCTATAGAGCAAAGGAAGGCCGGCCTGGGAGTTCAAGAACACGGAAGACATCATGAGGCTGCGCCTTGGCCTAAACAATAACTTGACGGTGATGCAGCACACATCTCTCTATCAAAAGTTGTTCAGGTCTGACGCGAGACATAATTTGTCGGCTGGTGTGACCCCCCTGTGCAATAACTCTGCCTTGGCTTTGATTCTCGCCATGATGCCGGTGTGCAACGCTCGTGGTCCTAACGGAACTTGGGAAGAGCCGTCCACAGAGCGGGTACAGGAGTTCTTCGACAGCTTGTCGAAGAAGGCCATTCGGAAAGAGACGAACCTTGTCCGTGACGCCACTGAAGAGGAAATGGCGTATATCGCTAGCATGGTGTACGAGGCGACTCTTGCCGCGTAGGCCGATAGCGTAGGCTTCATAGAAGAGGAAGTCAGTGAAGGAGAAGTGGTGTCGGAGGAACAACATGCCGGGCAGGGCGAGGTTGTCGAAGAACAGAGTGGCATTGCTGCTGGGGGCCCTTCCACTTAAGACATAACTGAGGAATAATCACACGAGGAGCCCTTATCTCTCGAGAGGAAGAAGAAGCGTGTCCTTTGGAAAGCCTCCTCCAGTGCCCCAGCTCTCCAACCTTCTTCAAGCGGTGCAGCCCCTGGCAAGGGTGCGGTCTGCAAGGCTACGCAGCGGCAAGAAGCTCAATAGCACCCCTTCATTCCAGCCATAGCCAAGCGACCCAGGGCTGCCCCTTCGCCACCTCCGGACACTGTGGCGGAGGTGGACTTCGACCTCTCCGCCTTCAGATCGGGCGAAGAAGAGTAAGGATCCCACCACATATCTTATCTTCTGATTTTTTTCTCGGCCCAACTTAACTTATTTGTCTGACTTTGGCCTGTTCCCACAGAGATTCAGAAACGCTGGCACAAAGGATGGCGAAGAGGGCGAAAACTTCAATGGGTGATGCGTCGCCAGCAAGCACCACAAGCGCGCTGGAGCTAATCAACATCAGTCCGGAGTCCAGCCCATGACGCAGTCCCCAGCATAGCCCCCAGCGTGAGTCCGTTACTCATTTTCCACTGGCGAGCGCTGGGACATGTATCTTTGTCGCTAATATCACCAGGCTTGTAGAAGAACGACGGCAACGAAGGGGGTCATTGGGGGCCGCCCCTGACGCACCGCCTTCGCCAACTACACCGCCCAGAGACGGATCTCCGACAAGGGATTTTGCCGACGAGCCAATTCTTGGTTAGGAGAGTCCGGCAAGCGCTGGCGCCGGAAGTCCTACGCTAGCAACCGAAGTTACCGGGGAGGAAGCACCCACCTCCCAACAGCTCGGTGCAGGTAAGACCATTTGCCGTAGAGTGCTTGCTGTTCTGCCCTTATATATTATCTTCTTGAACTTCAACCTCTATGTCATCAGGCTTCCCCATTTCTGGCTTTCACATCTCCCCTCGACGGAACAAATGGACCACCAAGGATGCCGCCGCTGAGGCCACCAAGGTTGCCGCTGATGAGGCCGCCATGGACGTACAGGAAGACTCCATCGAGAGATCTACTGAGAAGGTCGATGAGGAGCCCGACGACCGTACTAACGGCATTCCTGCCGTAGGAGTGCCAGGCACTGCGTCGGCCACGAAGGCCGCGGCCGCCGGTGAGACAGTTGTCGAGGACCGACCTTCAACATTTGAAATCCCTTCTTCGAGCATGTATCTCAAGATTGGTGAGAACTTGTTCGTCAAAGCATCAGGAATGGCAAATATTGGGGTGTCCGTTGAAGAAGATACCCTTGACGGGGAAGTGACCACTGCTACCGGACCCGAAGCTCTCAACGAGGTGAACACCAGCGGCTAACCCAAGGAATAACAACTTCTCCAAGCGATGAGAGATAACTTCCAAAAGCTCCAGGCGCTCTATCGCGCTTGGAAGGAGAGGTTGGACACGAGGGCCGCGGTTATGCAAGCGGCGGAGGCATATTTTCGAGGGCATGTTGAGGAAACGCAGGTCTGGTTCGCTAAAGCTTTCAAGGAGTTGGAGACCAGTCGGGAGCAGCTGGGCGAAGGCTGGAAGGAGCTCTTCCTGTAGCAGTCTGACATTGAGAGGGCACAAGAGGTGGCTTCTCAATAGGCTGCTGCGGAGAACGCTCGCCTGGCAGAACACCTTATTGGGCTTGATGCCCATGAAGAGGACCTCATTGCTTGCGAGGGGGCACTTGTTGACAAGCTTCATTGCAAGGATGAAGAAATCGAAAAGCTCGTCGCGCAGCGAACCCAAGAGTTAGAGTAGAAGCACAAGGAAGCCCTCGAGGTTCTAGTCATGACCACGCCGTCAAGCTGAAGGAAGCTATCAATGCCGTCGAAGCTGCAGAGGCCGCTAGAAATGAACTTGCCGACAAGGTGAAGAGGTTGGAGGCGGACCTCATGGAACACGACAAAGAGATCTCGATGCTCAAGACCGACAGAGAGAAAACAAACCACAGCCTAACGGAAATACAGGTCGCCATGTCCGAGAAGATCAAACAACTCTCCTCAGCCAAAGAGTCTATCGCCGATCTGGAGCTGAAGTTGGATACACCGAAGGAGTCTCTCGAGAGCAGCACGGATCGTGAGAAGGCTCTGGCCAAGGATCTCCGGAATGAGCAGGACTTGTTCAAGAGCGCCGCCGCCTCTCACAATGACTATGTGACAGGCGTGGAGATTTGGACTGAGCGCCTTGTGGACATGGCGAAGAAACTTGATGCACAGTTGTCCACCTTGGGCTTGCAAAGCTACAACTTCTCCTCCAACGACTAGGTGTCTTCGAGTGCCAGGATAACCATGTTCTTCGACAGCATAATCGATGCACTGAAGCAGCTCCAGTCCGATCAGGCGGCCTATTTAGCCAATGAGTCCCGCAAGCTCTGCCAAGCCGTCCTCCTCAAGGTGATCCTCAAAGTGGCGCACAGGAACCTTGGCATCAACTTCACCAATGTCCTCGACCGCTTGCCAAAGGATGTGGACGTCAAGGCGCTTGAGGAACTTGTCGCGCCCATCGTCGACAAGGTAAACCAAGTCAAGAGGGTTGAGGGCGATCGCAGGGACTCGTTGCTCCACCTTTTCTTGTCACCGTTGTTTCATGCCAAAGACTTTTCCATCTTAAGTCAAAACTGCGGCAACTCCTTAACGTAATATAAGTGTTTGTGTTTTGAACGTATGCATGTTATTCTTATTGTCTATTTTTCCTCTGTATGGTGTATTCCCTACACTTTATCAGAAACTTGCCGGCGTATGCAGTACTGCCTCGAGCTCTTTGAGGAGCGGATCCTTAGCAGCCTGCTGGCGATACCTCTGTCGGCAAGATATCTTGACATTGTTAGTGTAGCCACCTAAACTGTTAAGCGGACTCGAAACAGAGTAAGGGTGCAACCAATCATGACTAGTTACCTCGACGTTTTCAGTGTGGCCACTTAAAATGTTGAGCGGACTTGAAACAGAGCAATGTCGCAACTGATCGCGGCAAGGTTCCTTCACATGCAGGTTTTCCATAGAAAAGTTGAAATCGTTCAAGGAAGACAACCTCATAGTAAAAGTTTACTTAGTGTTTTGCAACTTAGCCTTTTGCTGTTGTACACCTCTCCGCAAGGTGTCAACTTCGAACGTCGCCTGTAGGTATCCACACTATCTCATCCCCCCAGCAAACTTGTACGCGAGGGAACCTTCTATCCTTTAAGAAAAAGAGAGAAAAGAAAATAGAGGTATGGAACCTTGGCGGTTAGTTAGCACTTTCTAGGAATAAGCGTAATGCAACATCTCAGATAAACATGTATGTAAAGAAACATGGGAATTGACAAGAGTTGTAAGACGCTTGATCTTATTTAACTATGCACAGGGTCTGCGCCTGGCTTTGTACAAAGGATGGCATGCCTTGCCAGCAAGACTTGTACAAAAGGTGGTTGCCGGGGAGCCCGGCAACCGTGCCTTATGGATAGAACTTACAAAGATGTTCGATTTTCCAGGAGTTGCTCACTGGGATGCCATCTTTGGTCTCCAGGCGGACTGTGCCAGGCCTGGTGACTCGTACTACCCAATAAGGGCCTTTCCACTTTGGCGTCAACTTGTTTGAATTCTTGGCCGACTAAACGCGTCGGAGAACAAGGTAGCCTTCCTCAAGACTCCGGGCATGAACTTTGCATCTATGGTAGTGGCGCAAAGCTTGCAGGTAGTGTGCAGCTCGCACAGCAGCCCGAAGACGATCTTCCTCAAGGAGCATTGCGTCATCTTGGCGCAAGTGCTCTTGCTCAAGCTCATCATAAGTGAGCACTCAAGGCGACCCGTATATGAGTTCCATGGGGAGAACTACCTCCACCCCGCATACCAAGGAGAAGGGTGTTTGTCCAGTGGCTCGATTTGGCATCGTTCTGATCGACCAAAGAATCGTCAGCAGCTCATCAATCCAACGTCTTATGCACTTGCGTAGCCTGTCGAAAGTTCTTGTCTTAAGCCCTCGAAACACTTCAGTATTTGCCCTTTCCTCTTAGCCGTTTCTCCTTGGATGAGCAACAAAAGCAAAATGGATCTTGCTGCCAAGGTCTTGGACATGTTGCATGAAGGTGTGGCTTTTGAACTGTGTGCCGTTGTCGGTGATGACCCTATTTGGTACACCAAAATAGCAAACTAGTCCTTTGAAGAATTTGACGGTTGATTGCACTGTCACCTTTCTCACTTCTTCCACTTCTGGCCACTTTGTGAACTTTTTGATTGCGACGTACAAGTACTCAAAGCCCCCGGTAGCACGGGGAAAGGGGCCCAAGATGTCAAGCCCCCAGACCGAAAATGGCCAGGAAAGAGGGATCATCTAAAGAGCTTGAGATGGTTGATGTAGTTTCTTCGAATGGAACTGACACACTTCACACTTGGTTACTAGTGCAGTTGCATCCTGGAGAGTAGTAGGCAAAAAGAAACCTTGCCGAAAGGCCTTCCCGACAAGAGCTCTTGATCCTGTGTGGGAGCCACATATGCCTCCATGTATCTCTACCAACAGCTCCACTCCATTGATACGTCTCGAACGTATCTATAATTTTTTATGATGGCGTGCTATTATATTATCTATTTTGGATGTTTTATATGCATTGATATCCTATTTTATATTATTTTAGGTACTAACCTATTAATCTAGAGCCAAGTGCCAGTTTCTGTTTTTTCCTTGTTCTTGAGTTTTGCAGATATGGAATATTAAACGGAGTACAAATAGAATAAAACCCACAGAAGGAATTTTTCTGGAAGGAAACAAGTCATCCAAGCATGGAGTGCACGTCAGGGGAGGAGCCAGGGCGGCACAAGCCTGCTAGGCACGGCCCCCCTAGCCGCGCCTAGCAGGCTTGTCGCCTCCTAGCAGGTCTCCTAACCCTAATTCTTGGCCTATAAATACCCAAATATTCCCCCAACATCAAAAAGAGCCACACAAATACTTTTTCGCCGCCGGAAGCCTCCGTTCCCGAGAGATCCAATCTTGGAGCCTTTTCCGATAATCTGCCGGAGGGGGTTTCGATCATGGAGGGCATCTACATCAACTCCATTGCCCCTCCGATGATGCGTGAGTAGTCCACCACAGACCTACGGGTCCATAGCTAGTAGCTAGATGGCTTCTTCTCTCTCTTTGATCTTCAATACCATGTTCTTGATGATCTTCATGGAGATCTATTCGATGTAATCCTCTTTTGTGGTGTGTTTGTCAAGATCCGATGAATTGTGAGTTTATGTTCAGATTATCCATGAATCTTATTTGAATATCCTCTGAATTCTTATTTGAATGATTTCATATGCAAGTCTCTTAGAGTTATTGGTTTGGTTTGGTCAACTAGATTGGTAATTCTTGCAAGGGGAGAAGTGCTTGATTTTGGGTTCAATCTTGCGGTGTCCTCACCCAGTGACATAGTAGGGGTAGCGAGGCATGTATTGTATTGTTGCCATCAAGGGTAACAAGATGGGGTTTCATCATATTTATTGAGTTTATCCCTGTACATCATGTCATCTTTCTAAATGCTTTACTCTGTTCTTCATGAACTTAATACTCTAGACGCAGGCAGGAGTCGCTCGATGTATGGAGTAATAGTAGTAGATACAGAATCTTTTCGGTCTACTTGTCATGGACGTGATGCCTATATGCATGATCATTGCCTTGGATAACTACATGATTATTCGCTTTTCAATCAATTGCTTGATAGTAATTTGTTTACCCACCATGATATTTGCCCTCAAGAGAGAAGCCTCTAGTGAAACCTATGGCCCCGGGTCTATTTTCCATCATATATTTTCGGATCTATACCTTGCTGCAATTTATTTATCTTTTACTTTTTGCACTCGTTACATCTATGTCTATTGGATCTAATCCTTGCAAATAACCGTGAAGGGATTGACAACCCCTTTATAGCGTTGGGTGCAAGAGTTTGATTGTTTGTGTAGGTGCAACCATTGGTGACTTGCTTGTTCCTCCTACTGGATTGATACCTTGGTTCTCAACAACTGAGGGAAATACTTATGTACTTTGCTGCATCACCCTTTCCTCTTCAAGAGAAAACCAACGCATGCTCAAGAGGTAGCAAGAAGGATTTCTGGTGCCGTCGCCGGGGAGTATACATAGCAAGTCAAGACAAGATCTCTCCTGTCAACTAGCCATTTTTGGCGCCGTTGCTGGGGAGGATACACATCAAGCCTACCGAGTACCCATCACAAACTCATCTCTTGCATTTAAATTATTTGCCATTTGCCTCTCGTTTTCCTCTCCCCCACTTCTAAAATGATTTCAATTTTTTTTGCCTTTTTACTCGCCCTTTTTCCGTTTGCCTTTTCGTTGCTATGTTTGCTTGTGTTTCCATGTGCCTTATATTTGCTTGCATCTTCGCTTGCTAAAAATCTATTGATATGGATCCTCATACACTTGCTAATCTTTTCAAAAGACCAAATTATGATGAACCAATTGCTAGTGAGTTGAGTGCACTTGATTATCTCTATGAAGTTTTGTTTGAAAATCATGAATCTGAAAATTTTGATGAAGTATTGGAAGAAGAAATTTATAAGGAAGTATTTTGATGATAGTACCTAGAATGAAAAGCATGATTTCCATGTTGTTAGTATGAATTCTCTGAACATCCATGATGCTAATGATATGCAAAACCGCAAGCTTGGGGATGCTATGATTGATGAAGATGATATTTTTCCCCAAGTTTTGGTGATGACACGTATACTATAATTGATCATGAAAAGAATGACTTGTGTGATAGTTACATTGTTGAATTCCTTCATGATGCTACTTAAATTTATTATGTGGGAGGAAGATATGCTTGTAGGAATTGCAATAATATCAAGTTTCCTCTCTATGTGTTCATGGTTTTGAAGTTATGCTTGCTTTGCCTTCCTATGCTAGTTGATTCTTGTTCCCATAAATGTTTTGCTCACAAAATCCCTATGCATAGGAAGTGGGTTAGACTTAAAGGTGTTTTTAATGAGATTCATGATGCTCTCTTGCATGTTTCAAATACTAGTTTTTTATGTGAGCATCATTGAAATCATTATGCCTAGTTAGGGGCGTTAAACAATAGCGCTTGTTGGGAGGCAACCCAATTTTATTTTTGTGTTCTGTTTTGCTTCTGATTTTGAGTATTTCCCAGATTATTACTTCTTTAGTAATTGTGTTTTGGTGTTTTCATTAGTGTTTGATCCAAGTAAATCCTTTGGGGTGATCTATGGTAGTTGTTGGTTTGATATTGCTGAAAAATAGAAACTTTTGTGCACGGTCTAGGAATGTTCTAATTTTTTCAGAGCGCTAATTGATCTGAATTTTTTACACAAGATTGATATAAAAATCTCCCAAGCTTTCCTAATATTTCAGAATTCTTTGAGTTACAGAAGTACATGAAGTTTCCAGATTGCTACAAACTATTCTGTTTTTGACAGATTCTGTTTTGTTTTAGTTGTTTGCCTATTTTGATGAATCTATGGGTTGTATCATGTGGTATGAGCCATGGAGAAGTTAGATTACAGTAGGTATAACACAAATATAAATAAATAATGAGTTCACAATAGTACCTAAAGTGGTTATTCATTTTCTTATACCAACGGATCTCATGAGTTTTCTGTTGAGTTTTGTGTTGTGAAGTTTTCAAGTTTTGGGTAAAGATTTGATGGACTATGGAATAAGGAGTGGCAAGAGCCTAAGCTTGGGGATTCCCAAGGCACCCCAAGTCATATTCAAGGATGCCAAAAATCCTAAGCTTGGGGATGCCCCGGAAGGCATCCCCTCTTTCGTCTTCAAACCATCGGTAAATTTACTTGAGGCTATATTTTTATTCACCACATGATATGTGTTTTGCTTGGAGTGTCTTGTATGATATGAGTCTTTGCTTGTTAGTTTGCCACAATCATCCTTGGTGCACACATCTTTTGAGAGAGACACGTTGAATCGTGAATTTATTAGAATATTCTATGTGCTTTACTTATATCTTTTGAGTTGGGCAATTTTGCTCTATGTGCTTCACTTATATCTTTTAGAGCACGGTTGTCGGTTCAAAACCGGCGGATCTCGGGTAGGAGGTCCCAAACGGTGAGACTACGATCAATGGTAACAGGAGACGAAGGGGACACAAGTTTACCCAGGTTCGGGCCATCCAATGAAGGTAATACCCTACGTCCTACTTGATTGTATTGATGGTGTAAGGCGTTACAGAGTTGATCTACCTCGAGATCGTATGTGTAACCCTTGATGAGTTGTTCTGTCTCTATACCCTAAAACCCTCCGGCTTATATAGATGCCGAGGAGGCCTAGGGTTTACACATGGTCGGTTACATGCCAAAAGAAATAAACATGCCTATTTACTACTTTGAACGTGGAGCGCAAGTTGTGCTCCTTGAAGCTTCCATCATGGAAACAGGGCCTTCAAATCATCCGGTGTTCGGTAAGTAGCCCATACAGTCTGGCCCATAAACAACATGTCGGCTATCCGAGGACCCCCTAATCTAGGACTCGCTCAGTAGCCCCCGAACTTGCCTCCAACTGCAAGGGTCTTCAGCTCCAATACCTTTGCGAACTGAGTCTTGGGCTTGCGAGGTGAGTTCCTTCCCACCGAACCGTGGTTCGGCCACCGATGATGAGTAGTTTTCCGCATAGTGGCACGTTCGTATTCTGTGAAATAAGTTGGCTTTGAAGGCCAAGCGTCAGGAAAAAGGTAATGTTTCCTGACGACCTTTTTGACGAAAGGTCACAACCCCCACGATCGATAGGCCGGTTGCAGGCGCTCGATGCGTGGTTCGAGGCTATTCCATCCACATGATCTATCAACATGTCGATCGTGTCCCGTTTTGTATGGGATATACGTAATCACGCGCTCGCAACGGCTCGCGCGCCTTGGGAAGTGGAGGGATTCACGACGCAGCAGGGGGAGCCCGAATCGGCAGACCTCATAAAAGGAGAAACAAAACCCCCAAAGGCCCTTCACGCTCTCCATTCGACTTCTCCGCCTCCTATTCCCTTGCGCCTCTAGAGCACATATTTAGGTTTCTCCACCCTCGTTCCCAAGCTCAGCAATGGAAGGCTCCAATGGCTAGTGAGAAGCTTCCACGGTCACCAATCAAGACATAATCGACCTCAAGAAGGCCGGTTACCTCTCCACCAACATCCCTCATCGCACGTCGGAGGAGGGCCAAGTGATCCCCACCCCAAGCCAGGCGAGCGGGTGCTATTCATCCCCCACTTCATCAGGGGGTTGAGCTTCCCCCTCCAACCCTTCGTTAGGGGGTTAATGTTCTTCTACGTCCTCGACTTCCACGACCGCTCACAGAACTCCATCATGCACCTCTCAGCCTTCATCCTCATCTGCGAGGCTTTCCTGCATGTCGAGCCACATTTCGGGCTTTGGCTGCAGGTATTCAACATTAAGCCGAAGTGCGTCGGCAGCAAGCACGCCGACTGCAGCGGGGCCTTTATCGGAAAACTTACCCGCGTCGGGTGGCCGTCGGGCACCCTCATCGACACCATCAAGTGGTGGCAAAAGGAGTGGTTATATGTCACCGAACCACAAGAAGGAGGTAAGCACCCTGCCTCCGCATTTAGATCCGGTCCCCGACCCGATTGGCTTCCTGGCTTGAAAAGGGCCTCGCCTGGGGGTCGAGCAAGGAGGTGACCGATCTGTAGAAGCGCATCCGTTCCTTGGTCGAGGACGGCACCATGCTACCCGATGTGGTCCAGGTGATGCTCCGAAGACGCATCCTTCCTTGCCAGCATCGGGACACTCCCCTATGGGCTTGGAAACTCGAAGCCGAGCCCACAGTCCGAAACCTCTTTCGCACTATGCAGGAGAAGTTATGGAAGGTGTTCTTCAAATTAATGAAAAGCTGGCCAGCCAAGGAGGAGGACAAGGGCCTGCATGCCACCAAGCCGGATTCCGAGGTACGATACACCCTAGCTTGGTCGGCCTTATAACATAGAATATACAAAACCCTATGTCTGATCTGTTTATGCAGAGATGGCTAAAGAAAGCCATCAACATCAGAAGTCCGGCTCCTTAGCCCGAAGACGAGAGGACCGGGTTGCTAGCCAGCATGATCATGGAGAAGCCTTACAAGGCTCCCACGAAGAAGGAGAAGAAGAAGAAACCAGGTCAGGCTGGCCTTCGCATCAAGGACAAGCCTGATGCTGCATCCGAAGACACCCTCGCCTCCTCAAATCAAGAGGAGGCCAAAGAGGAGGAAGAAGAGGAGGAGAAGGTCGAGAGCGAGGGGGAGGCAATTTACCCCGCGCCAAGAAGAGAGCGACGTCTTCGGACGCTCCGGGACAGGCAACTTCTCCTGCCCCGAAGAGGGCGTGACAAGTGCGGATGATTCTGTCCGACGACAGCTCGAACTCGAGCTCCACGTCCAAAGACTACAAGGAGGTTCCACGAAGGAGCCTAAGGGTCACGCCCCCTCCATCCAGGTTAGGATCCGATGACCCTCCCTCCCATAACTAGTAAATTCAGAGTTTTCTAATATGCAGGTTATTGGTCCTACAGGCCCCCGCGCGTCATACCCACTGAGGTGGTATCGGATGGGGAGACCCTGCCCGCCGAACTGGCGGAGAGCGGGGACGCCTCGCACCCCACCACTCCAGGCGCTACGAAGGACGCTGTGGAGGTGTCGCCCAGCCTACTCCAATGGAGGCGGACACAGGGGCGAGGGAGATATCACCGTGGCCGAGGCTAACACTTCGGCCACCAAAGACCAGGGGACAATCCCCCACCTGGACACCAAGGAGGCCGAAAGGACGGACAATCAGTCCCCTCCGAGGACATCTCGGGTAGGGTGTCCCGAACTGTGAGACTTGGATCGATGGTAATAGGAGACGAAGGGGACACAAGTTTACCTAGGTTCGGGCCCTCCAATGAAGGTAATACCCTACGTCCTGCTTGATTGTATTGATGGTGTAAGGGGTTACTTAGTTGATCTTTGTCGAGATTGTATGTCTAACCCTAGATGAGTTGTTCTGTCTCTATACCCTAAAACCCTCCGGCTTATATAGATGCCGAGGAGGCCTAGGGCTTATGCATGGTCGGTTACATGCCAAAAGAAATAAACATGCCTATTTACTACATCAAACATGGAGCACAATCCGTGCTCCTCGAAGCTTCCATCCTGGAAACTAGTCCTTCAAATCATCCGGTGTTCGGTAAGTAGCCCATATAGTCTGTCCCATAAACAATAGGTCGGCTATCCAAAGACCCCCTAATGTGGGATTGCCTCAACGGTGGTGTTTGTGTTTCTATAGAAATACTTGAACTCTCGTACCTCACTTATATTATTTTGGGAGTTTCTAAAACAACATAGTAATTGGTCTAGGTTATAAATTTAGTCCTAATATCATAGACATCCAAAAGGGATATAATAAAAACTTCCATATTAAGTGCATTGAGTATTTATGAGAAGTTTGACTCCTTCCATAAAGTTTTAAGATATAGAGATGGTAATGTTAAGAGACATGTTAGGAAGTAAACTATGATTTGGTAAAACTACTTGTGTAAAGGTTTCTGATTCCCGTAGCAAGCACATATGGTGAACCATTATGTCAGGAAGTCGGAGCATGACTTGTTTATAGATTGTCGACCTTTGTGTGAGGGTCGGGGGCGCGCGATGGTTAACTCCTACCAACCTCCCCCTAGGAGCATGCGTTTAATGCTTTGCTTCAATGACTAATAGACTTTTGCAATAAGTATTGAGTTCTTTATGATTAATGTTGAGTCCATGGATTATACACACTCTCACCCTTCCACTTTTGCTAGCCTTTCTAGTACCGCGCAACTTTCGCCGGTGCAACAAACACCTTCCTCAAAACAGCCACCATATACCTTCCTCAAAACAGCCACCATATATATCTTTACTCAAAACAACCACCATGACTACCTATTATGGCATTTCCATAGCCATTCTGAGATATATTGCCATGCAACTTCCACCGTTTCCTTTTTATGACATGCACCATCACTTCCATATTGCATATAGAGTCATATTTTGTCATAGATATCGTGTTGTAATTTTCTTTTGAGTTATAAGTAAATAAAAGTGCAAAGATTATCATTATTAGAGCATGTCCCATGTGAGGAAAGGATGATGAAAGCTATGATTCCCTCACAAGTGGGGATGAGATTCCGGACTTTATGAAAAATAAAAGAGGCGAGCGAAGCCCAAATAAAAAAATTGAATAAAAGAGGCCTTAGATGCCCACAGAAAAAATGAGAGAAAATAGAGAAGGGACATTGCTACTACCTTTTTCCATACTTGTGCTTCAAAATAGCACCATGATCTTCATGATAGACAGTTTCCTATTTTGTCACTTTCATATAGCTAGTGAAATGTTTCTTCATGATGCATGTCCACTTAGTTTCCTTTTGAGCTTTCATACACTTATAGCTCTAGTGCATCCGTTGCATGGCAATCCCTACTCTCTCACATTGATATCTATTGATGGGCATCTCCATAGCCCGTTGATACACCTAGTTGATGTGAGACTATCTTCTCCCTTTCCTTGAAAACCTCCACCATATTCTATTCCACCTATAGTGCTATTTCCATGGCTCACGCTCATGTATTGCCTAAGGGTTGAAAAAGTTTGAGAAAATAAAGGTGTGAAAACAATTGCTTGACTCTTCATCGGGGTTGTGCATGATATAAATACTTTGTGTGGGGAAGATCGAGCATATCCTGACCATATGATATTGTAGGAATAACTTTCTTTTGCCATTATATTTGGAAGATACAATTGCTTTGCTACTATGCTTGAAATATTATTGTTTCTATATCAATATTAAGCTTTTGTTTTGAGTCTTACAGATCTGAATATTCATGCCATAATAAAGAATATTACTTGGATAAATATGTTAGGTAGCACTCCACATCAAAAATTCTGTTTTTATCATTTACCTACTCGAGGACGAGAAGGAATTAAGCTTGGGGATGCTGATACGTATCCAACATATCTACATTTTTTTATGATGGCATGCTATTATAATATTTGTTTTGGATGTTTTATATGCATTGATATGCTATTATATATTATTTTTGGGACTAACCTATCAATCTAGAGCCAAGTGCAACTTTCTGTTTTTTCCTTATTTTTGAGTTTGGCAGATATGGAATATTAAACCGAGTCCAAATGGAATAAAACCTGTGGAAGGAATTTTTCTAGAAGTAAACAAGTCATCCAAGCTTGGAGTGCACGTCAGGGGAGGATCTAGGGCGCCACAAGACTGTTAGGCGCGGGCCCCCTGGAAGCGCCTAGCGGGCTTGTCACCTCCTGGCAGGTCTCCTAATCCTAATTCTTGGCCTATAAATACCCAAATATTCCCCCAACATCAAAAAGAGACACACAAATACTTTTCCGCCGCTGGAACCCTCCATTCCCGAGAGATCCAATGTTGGAGCCTTTTCCGGTAATCTACCGGAGGGGGTTTCGATCACGGAGGGCATCTACAACTCCATTGCCCCTCTGATGATGCGTGAGTAGTTCACCACAGACCTAGGGGTCCATAGCTAGTAGCTAGATGGCTTCTTCTCTCTCTTTGATCTTCAATACCATGTTATTCATGATCTTCATGGAGATCTACCCGATGTAATCCTCTTTTGTGGTGTGTTTGTCAAGATCCCATGAATTCTAAGTTTGTGTTCAGATTATCCATGAATCTTATTTGAATCTCCTCTGAATTCTTATTTGCATGATTTCATATCCTGCAAGTCTCTTCGAGTTATTGGTTTGGTTTGGCCAACTACATTGGTAATTCTTGCAATGGAAGAAGTGCTTGTTTTTGGGTTCAATATTGCGGTGTCCTCACCCAGTGACATAGTAGGGGTAGCGCGGCACGTATTGTATTGTTGCCATCAAGGGTAACAAGATGGGGTTTTCATCATATTTCTTGAGTTTATCCCTCTACATCATGTCATCTTTCTTAATGCTTTACTCTGTTCTTCATGAACATAATACTCTAGATGCACGCAGGAGTCAGTCGATGTATGGAGTAATAGTAGTAGATGCAGAATCGTTTCGGTCTACTTGTCACGGACGTGATGCCTATATGGATGATCATTGCCTTGGATAACTACATGATTACTCATTTTTCTATCAATTGCTTGACAGTAATTTGTCTACCCACCATGATATTTGCCTCCAAGAGAGAAGCCTCTAGTGAAACCCATGGCCCCCGGGTCTATTATCTATCATATATTTTCAGATCTATACCTTGCTGCAATTTATTTATCTTTTACTTTACGCACTCGTTACATCTATCACCATCGGATCTAATCCTTGCTAATAACCGTGAAGGGATTGACAACCCCTTTATAGCGTTGGGTGCAAGAGTTTGATTGTTTGTGTAGGTGCAACCATTGTTGACTTGCTTGTTCCTCCTACTGGATTGATACCTTGGTTCTCAACAACCGAGGGAAATACTTATCTACTTTGCTGCATCACCCTTTCCTCTTCAAGGGAAAACCAACGCATGCTCAAGAGGTAGCATCCATCCTCCCGAGGAATGCACTTCAATTTCACACTATTCGATCTCTTTCTGTATAGGATGTCATCCACGAACTCATACATTTTAGACTGACGGGCTACTTTCTCTGCTTCTTCCTATTCCTTAGGGAGTTCTCCCATTTGAAGGAACTGAACTATGTGTTGTGCCCATGCTAGATCCTGAGGGTTGACGGCAAGGACTAAAGGCATATCTTCTGCCATGGGGGCGTTTGTCTCTACGACAAGGGATTGGGGCCCTGCCGGAGCCTGGTGTCCCCCCGCAAGCTTGGTGTCGATCCCGACAACTCCCTTGCCGGCAGCTTCCGAGTGCTCTGTGGGGAAGTATTGGCCGGAATTCAACTTCCTTCTCTTGTTCTGCTTTGCCAACGGCGGTACGGATGGCTGAGTCAGTTGGAGCACAAAAGTCCTTGGTTCCACAGCTAACTTGAGGGTAGCACGCTTCGACAGTTTGTCAGCAACACTATTCTATGCTCGAGGAACATGCTTTGTTTGTAGACCATCAAAGTTCTCATCCAACTTCCTCACTTCATCTACGTAAGCTTCCATCAACGGGCTTTGATAATCCTTGTTGACTTGTTTGATGACAAGCTATGAATCTCCTCCGACAATAAGCTTCTTGATCCCAAGGTCTACCGCAATCCCGAGACCGGCAAGCAGCCCTTCGAATTCTGCGGTGTTGTTTGTCGACCTCTCCCGGGGAAAGTGCATCTGAATTACATATTTGAGGAGCTCTTCGGTGGGTGCGACAAGCAGCACGCCAGCGCCGGCTCCCCACACGGAGAATGCCCCATCAAAATACATAACCCATTCTTGGCTTATTTACTTTCCGGTGAGGGTCGTTTCTTGGATCTCTTCGTTTGGCGTTGGAGTCAATTCTGGAATGAATTCTGCCAAGGATCTGCTCTGGATGGTTGAAGTGCTTTCAAACTTGAGGCCGAAGCTTGAAAACTCCAAAGCCCACTCCACAATCCTGCTAGTTGCATCTAGGTTTTGCAAAATCCGTTGTAGCGGAAAGCGAGTGACGATGGTAATTTCATGTGCTTGGAAATAATGGCGTAGTTTCCTTGAGGCCACGAGGAGGCCAAAAAGTAACTTTTGCACACTAGAGTATCTTGACCTGGCACCTTATAAAAGGGAGCTGACAAAATACACCGGGCGTTGCACCATCTTCTTCTTTTGTGTTACTTCGTTCATCTGCACAGACCCTAACTTGTCGGCACCAGATCCTGCTAGGGGAGGCCCCGGTTCGTTGCTTGACGGTCTTGCTTCTGTCATTGCTTCTTTTTCGACTTCTCTCTACGCTACTAATGCAACACTGGGCACTTGATTTGTTGCCTCCAAGTATAGCAACAATGGCTCTTGCGGTCTAGGCGCGACTAGTATTGGTGGAGAGGAGAGGTATCTCTTCAAATCCTACAGCGCCGCCTTCACTTCTGGAGTCCACTTCATTGGACCCGCCTTCTTCAAGATTTTGAAAAAGGGTAGGACATGCTCAGCAGACTTTGAGATGAATCTATTGAGAGCCACAACGCAACCGACAAGACGACGCACATCCTTGACGCGTTTTGGTGCTTCAATATGCTCAATCGCTTTGATCTTGTCGGGGTTTGCCTCGATCCCGCGCTGAGACACAAAGAACCCGAGAAGCTTGCCGGATGGAACACCGAACACACATTTCTCAGGATTAAGCTTCAAGTTGATCTTGCGTAGATATGCAAACATCTCATCTAAATCTTGTATGAGCGTTGCTTCGTCCTTAGTTTTAACCACTATGTCGTCCATATAGGCTTCCATGTTTGTGTGTAGCTGAGGCTCGAAACCAATCTAGACTGCTCTTGCAAATGTCGAACCATCACTTTTCAACCCATAAGGCGTACGTACAGAGCAATACATACCACATGGGGTGATAAATACGTTCTTCTCTTCGTTCTCCTTGGACATGAAGATCTGGTGATATCCCGAATAAGCGTCAAGGAATGAGAACAGATCACAGCCTGCAGTGGAGTCCACAATCTGGTCAATGCACGGCAAGGGGAAAGGATCTTTTGGACAGGCTTTATTGAGATCTGTATAATCAATGCACAACCTCCATTTTCCATTCGCCTTGCGCACCATAACTAGATTGGCCAACCATGTTGGATGGAGCACTCCTTTGACCAAGCCTGCCGCTTCCAATTTACCGATTTCCTCAGCAATAAATTCTTGCTGCTCCAAGGCTTGCTTCCTAACCTTCTGTTTGACGGGCTGCGCATGAGGACACACAGCAAGGTGGTGCTCAATTACCTCCCTGGGAACATTGGGGATATCAAATGGTTTCCACGCAAACATATTGACGTTCGCCCGTAGGAAGGCAATGAGCGCGCTTTCCTATTTGTTGTCGAGGGTGGAACTTATGGTGAAAGTTCCTCCCGTACTATCCTCCTTGATGGGCACCTTCTTGGTTTCTGGTGGAGCTGCCTTGGATTTCTTGTTCTTGCTGGTGGATCTCTCTGCCACATCGTCAACGGGAGCGCAACACTTCGAAGAGGTGCGCTTGCCGAAACGTGCACCAGAGGTCTTGTCGGTCTTCTTCCCCGTGGGAGCTTCAGCGGCAGGAGCAGGTGCCTTGGTGGCAGGTGCTGCAATTGCCTCCCAATAAAGTTTGTCGGCATAGGTAAGTGCGTCCTTCTTGTCAGAGTTGATCGTGATGACACTGATCGGCCCGGGCATCTTCAACACATTACAAGCATAGTGTGATGCCGACATGAACTTGGCCAGTGTTGAGCGTCCAAGAATTCCATTATACGGCAAGCGTATCTTGGCGACGTCAAAGACAATCTTCTCTGTCCTAAAGTTCATGTCACTACCAAATGTTACCGAAAATGTGATCTTGCCCTTTGGCTGAGTCCATCCTGGATTGATCCCTTGAAAAGTGCGTGTCTCCTCGAGATCTTCGCCAGGAATTTGCAACCTCTTGATAACATCAGGCGAGATCAGATTCAAACCGGCCCCACCGTCAACTAGCAATTTTGTCACCTCGAGGTTGCGAATTGTTGGGGAAAGCAACAATGGCAGACACTAGACCACAGTCGTGCGATCAGGGTGATCCTCGACATCGAAAATGATAGGCGCGTGAGACCACCTCAGTGGTTTTCGGGCTTCAACAAATGGCTCTGTCGCATTAATCTCGTGCGCCCACTGCTTGAGTTGGCGGTGGGAAGAATGCAATGAGGCGCCCCCGTCAACGTACATGACGTCTGTAGCCTCTAAAATTCGGCAGGCCTCTCCTACTGCTTGGCCTTGCCACGGCGACCTCCTCAGCCACCGCGTTTCTTGCCGGACCCATCTACACCTTCTTGGAACTTCTCCTTGTCTTGCCTTACATACTCAGTTTCTTCTTCTCGGCAAGATGCTCAACTTGTCGACAGTTTTGGAGATCGTGGCCCTTAGTGCGATGAATCTTGCAATACTGCTTGTCACAGCCCTCTGGCTTGTCGGCAACCGCCAAGGCCTAGCAAGAGGCGCACCCGGCAACATCCTTGCTGCGGCTGTCAACCTTAGTCTTCTTGGTGGGGTTAGGGTTTCCGGATTCCTCGACGGAAGCACGACCTTGTCCTTGCGTTTCTTGTTCCACCATCGGACTTTCCTTGCTGGGGTGGTGGTGTCTTCATCAGAGTCGACCCCAGCATCGGCATCCTCGCCGAGGAGTCTCCTCCCTTCTTTAGCTCGAGCACATCTATCATCCATAGCATAGAGCTCGGCGACGTCCTTAACTTTGTTCATTGCCAGCTCTTCGCGCATCCTGCAGTTACGCATGTTTTGATGAAACGCACTGATAATAGCTGCAGGATGAATGTCTGGGATGTTGTGATGTATTTGGCTGAATCTCTGAATGTACATGCGCAAGGTTTCGCCTTCCTTCTCGGGGATGAGATGCAAAACACTTGCTTGTCTAGGAGCTTGGTGGCCTCCAGTAAAGGTGCCAACAAACTCATGGCACAGGTCTGCCCAGGAAGAAATGGAATTATTTGGCAGATGCATCAACCACGACCTCACGTTGGGCTTGAGCACCAACGAGAAGTAGTTGTCTAGTATCTTGTCGTCGTGAGCTCCGGCAGCCTGCGCCGCAATGGTGTAGATGCTCAAGAACTCTGACGGGTGGGTCTTGCCGTCGTATTTCTTCGGGACCTCTGGTTTGAATGTCCAGGAATTGGGCCACTGGACTTGCCGGAGCTCACGGGTAAACGCTAGACAACCCACCTCATAAGGTAGGTCGACAGGATACCCCGGTGCAGGCTTGTCTAGAGTGGGTCCCCCGCGCTTATCAGATTGATGGCGTGTTTCCCGTCGCCGCTTGATGGTGGTCCGAGCGTCCTCTTTAGTTTGCTCGTGAAGAACATGACGTTGCTCGCGGCGAGTTCGCGGATCAGACGACGCCGTGGAGTCATCACCTCTAGCACCGACCGCTCGAGTCGGCGATCGTCGTTTTCACCGCGAAGGAGGGTGCACCGTGGTCGTGCCACCTCTGGCATTGTTGCCATTGGTGCGCGCTGACTCGATGGACCGCTACTGCGAAGGCTCCGCCCGCTGTAGTCCATCCCTATAAGCGAGGCTGACGAGGCTCTGGATAGTAGCTCTCTAGTCATCAAGCTTCTCCACCGCAGGAGGGAAGTTCAGGAGTAGCTTTGCTCTCGCCAATGCTTCCGCTGGTGAAGTTGGCAGCGAGAGGTGCGATGATCGCGGGGTGCTATGACTCCTAACCGTGTTAGAGGGAGCTCCACCATGGTCCCACGACCGTGCATCGTCCTCGCCAGCATTCTGGCGCGCATGTTGGTCCTGCGCATCTTGAGAGCTTTTCCAAGGGGGTGCCTGGAACCACTGACGTCTTGGCGCTGCTCATCGCGCGCGACCTGAGAAGGCCGCAGTGTTTGCGCCAGTGTGGGTGTCTTGGAAGGTGCACTTCCATCCTTGGAGTTCACCGCGCCGCCTGTAGGTCGCATGGCTCTGTCTTGAGATCCAGTGGTGTGTGGATCGCCGTTGTCGTTGCGAACGGCGCCGCCGGCTTGGCCTTGATCACCAGAACATCGTGAAGGATCAAGACATCCGCCTGCATCCACACTGCTGCCTGTCTGAGTGGCCACGGGTGTGCAGGATGTGGACGGGTCAACCGCCTAGAAACCCTTCTTCTTGCGGGCCATGGCGATGAATATGATGAAAGAACCGACGCACCGATCGTTGGATCAGATTCACACAACCTCCGTCCCCCTACTTGGCGCGCCAAAGATGTCGGGGCACGACACCTATGGGACCGCATGGAACCCTTTGTAGTTCGGCGGGGTGATGGTATGCGCAAAGAGCAAATCAAACGAACGGCGCGAGAGGAGATTTTACCCAAGTTCGGGCTGCTAAGAAGTGCAAAACCCTACTCCTGCTTTAGTGTATTATGGGTGTTTTCAGGGTTCTGGCTATAGGAGCGCTACCAACAGCTGCTACGCGCATGAGCCAGAAGGTGGAAGAAGCCAAAAAGTCCTCCCCCGTAATGCCTTGGCCCTCCTTTCATATGATTAAGGGGTCTCCATAGCGGCGTATAGTGTATGCATGAGGTGTATAGTGCTACAGTGTTATCATACCTAACACTAACGGCGTAAGACAAATGCATTTAATGCTCCATCATGTGTCCCTAACCTTCTACGGGACGGGACAGGAGCCCATCCCATCGGCACCGCTTAGCATCTACATTGCCGGCGCGTCAACACGTGTCCTGGTGGGTTGACACCTCACATCTGTGCTGGTAGGATGGAGAGGCCTTGCTGGATGCACTCCTTGACGAGGGCTTCGCAGGGCACCCCGACAAGATCTTGCCAGGGTTTCAGCCTTTGGCCTTCGGTCTTGTGCTTGTTGACGTGAATGTTCCTTGACGTCTTTGTATTTTATTCTAGCAATCCCCTGGTAGGCCTCGCCGCTGGTGTGGCTACAGCTGCCCGTGCACAAGTATGGGGTACTAAATAAAACCCAAGCTTTTGTACACCGACAATAAGCCCTTCAATGAGGGAAGTAGGGATTTGTAGAGGTGTCAAAGATCAAGTGTTTAAATCAATAGAGAAAAATATTTTGGGTGGCATGCCTTTCCTGTCAATGAAAACGACTTAGAGATTTCACTATCTTTCCATGCTAGGTACATCATAAGCGGTCCCCAAACAGAAAATAAAGTTTATTCCTTGTTCCACCATACTTTCACTTTCCATGGCTAGCCGAATCTATGGTTGCCTTCCATACCAACACTTTCCAAAGAATTTATTATTTGACAACATAAAGTAATTTTTTTCTCTTTATTTTCATTTTGGGACTAGGCATCCTGTTACCATCGTACTCTCGTGCAATGACAAGTTACCACCGTACTCTCGTGCAATGACAAGTGAATAAACACTCATCTTGAGAATAACACAACTAGCATCGAAAAATATTGGTCACCCCTACCATTTCATGAGAGGTACGAGCACAGAAAAAGGAAAATTTAGTTTGAAATTTAGAGATGGCACATACAGATTTTCTTGGAATGGCATGGAAATACCATATATATGTAGGTATGGTGGACTCATATGGCAAAAATGGTTTAAGTATTTCGGATGCACAAGTAGTATTTCTACTTAGTACAAGTGAAGTCTAGCAAATAGATTGAGAGGAATTCAACCAAGAAACGAAAAATCACATAAGCGAGCATTAAGCATAACTAACACTGAATAATGCATCATAAGTAGGATGTAATTTCGTAGCACAACTGTTGTCGTTTTCTCACGACAGATGCCATGGGTAGGCTTATCCAAGGTGGTTGGGGCCGGAGGACACCTACGGGCTCCGGGTGCAGGATTAGGCACAAGCGGTGGCGACACGCATTGTACCTAGGTTCAGGGCCCTCCGGGGGAGGTAATACCCCTAGTCCTGCTTGGTCTAGTTGACAGGTGGGTATGGTTACAAGGTTGCTCCTAGAGCTGTTGTCTAGAGGTGGAAGAGGGAGCAGCCCGCTCGCCTTCCTTGCTACGTGGGTGAATGTGTGGTAAGTGTTCCGTGGGTGTGTGTGCGTGACTCTGTCATCCCCGTTGCATGGGGGGCTCAGTTTTTTATAGGCCAACCCCCGGCTTACAATATCCTTAAGGTACAGAGTAGGGGGGACCCGGCTGGCAGCCTCTCCGGTTGGCCAGGGGGCCCCGCCTCTTGAGACGTCTCGTCGTTCATAGGGTCCACCGACTGTGTGCTCTTATTGCCCGTTGGGGCCCGCCAGCTGGCTCCACGATTGGCTCGCTCCCACCTACCACGGCATGGGCCGCCCAAGCGTCGTCGTCTTGCGCCAGCTAACCGAGGTCTCCGGTACGACCGGCTACACTGTAGCCACGCCAGGGCAGCTAATGGAGTGGACGGAGGCGTGCCGGCAGTCTTGCCACGCCCAGTCGCGGTCGGCCAAGGTCAGCGATACGACCGGCTGAACTGTAGCCATGCGCGCCCTCGCGTCGGCGATCATTGTGGCTACACCAGGCCCGTCGTGGGGGTCTCATCTTGTCGACGTACCGGCATGCAGAGGGATGGGATGGGAGCCTAACTTGTAAGATCCCGGGACCGACGCTTCAGAAGATTCCCCTTTTATTTCCATTCTCGTCTGTGTTACATTTGGTTGTTGCATTCATCATCACATCATTCGCATCATCTACATAGCATCGTCACTCATTTTCAAAAACATGCATCCGTGAGTAGCTGCCGGTTCTCTTCGTTCGTGTCGCTGACCGATTCGAGACTAACCACACACGCATGTGCCCGTGGCATCGATAAAATATTGTTTTTAAAGTGCTCATAAAATATTCTCGGATTGGGTCGAAACCTGGCATGCAGTCTTATTATATTGTAGGTGGGCCGCCTGCCAAATTTCGTCGCATTCCGAGTTTGTATGATACCCCAATGATCGATTGTAGCATCGCCGTCATCGGTTTATTATCGGATGTTTTTTCGGTATTTCAAAACCTTTTGCTAGGCCACCACCTCCCTCTCTTCTCAGTCCTATCTGCTCTTCATAGCTCACGTGCCCGCCTGCTAGCCCCCTCCATTTTGGACCACCCGATCGCGATCGGAAGGTCCAAAAACGATGCGAAATCCCCTAGCCCTAGCCCCTAAATGCTATAAATAGACCCCACCTACCTAATTGGGAAAACCTAGCCCTTCCTCGATTTCTGCGCCACCCAGCCTGCCACCACCCTACAGCCGCTAGCTCCACTCTCTCCAGCTGCCACGGCCCGCGAAAGCCCATCCGAGGCCCGCCCGGGCCCGGATCCCGCCGCCACCGCAAGCCCGCAATCTCCCGCTCGTCTCCGCCGCAAGCCAGCCCGCGCTCCCGTGAGCTCCATCTCCTCACCGTGCTTCACTGCTGCTCCGCCCGTGGTCCTCGTTGGAGCCAGCTGCCGGCAGCCGCTGCTCCCTCATCATCGTTGCAGCCCGCAAGTCATCGCGCCTCCGGCCCCTGCTCGCTCTAGCGCCGCCCCTCCTCTCGAGCTCGCGTGCAACCTCTGTTGCCGAGACAAGCTCCTCGCCATGTAGTCACCAGCCGGCCATCGGAGAGCCCCGCATCTGGTGGCCCGCATCGGATCCATCCATCCCTTGGAGCATCCTCGCTTGTCGTCGCCTCTAGTCGGTGGACATGGCCGCCGCCCCTGCCTTCCCTGATCCGATCGGGATCGGGAGGAGGAGGATGACACCTCGCCTCGCTCGCTCGCCCCGTTGACCTTGCTCGCGTGGGCTGCCCAGTGGCAAGGCCTTGTGGGCCCCGAGCCAGGCCAGCTCCGCTTCTGCCCCGTGTGGCCTCCTCCACCAACTGGGCCGAAGGCCATTTGGTGAGCGCTCCGCCCCTCTTATCGCTCGCCCTGTGCGCAATATAGTAGGTGGCGCTCAAATCTATTGGTGCAGTAGTAGCAGATTCGGCCCATGTAGATTTTTCCTGCTCATGCGAATTTTGCTAATTATCCAATGTATTGTTGTATTTCAGAAAAAACTCTTGTTTTTAAATTGCTAATATCTAATTAACCGTGCATCATATGTAAAAACTTTATATATGAAACTTGACTACAATTTTATGTAGTTTGACAATACCAACTTTCACATGTGATAAAAATGTTCAACCTTGATGTTTGCATTGATTTGCGTAATTGCCGTGTCAATATGAATTAACTAATAACTTTTGAACTGTAGCTTCGTTAAAAAATTTCCACATATGTAACTTGACTAGAAAATCATGCAGAATCTCATGGTGACATTTATTTTGATGTTTAACAACTCTAAAATATGGTTACTACAGATCTGGACCAAATTCATATTATGCTTATGGGGATGTTTTGGAAATGCTATATGTTGCTTTTGTCCTCATTTAATATGCCTAGTTGATATAGTTGTTGATGCTTCACCGTTTTCCATATTAAACAATATTTAATATTGATGAGTACCTAACGAGAGTGAACCAAATAATTCAAGCGTGGAGTTTCCTCAATATGCAACTCGTTGCATATTGAACTTCACTTAATATGTAGTGGTTGTTTGTTGTTCTTGCCATGCCATGCCATGCGTTGCATATTAAATCGGACATGCATCATATTTGTTTGCGCATCATGTCATGCATATGTTGTGGTGTTTCTCGTGTGTTGATTGTTATTTCTGGATTGTTCCTTCTCAATAGAGTTCCGAAAGCGTTCGGAGTGTGGGGATTCATTCGACTACGTTGGTTCGTCTTCTTCATGGACTCGTTCTTCTTCCAAGTGGAATCTCAGGCAAGATGACACATTTCCCTAGATACCACTACTATCATTGCCATGCTAGTTGTCCCATTTTTACCGTTATGTCTTGCTACCTACCACTTGTTTGTCAATCCTCCCAACATTGGCATGAAAAGCATCTAACTCTCCACCTTCCTAGCAAACCATTGTTTGGCTATGTGACCGCTTGCTCAGCCCTTCTTATAGCGTTTCTAGCTACGGGTGCAATTGTTTCCATGTGACAACATGGACATTCTTTTGATATCACAATATTGTTGTTATTTAATTCAATGCACTTATACAGTTGGTAAAGGGTGGAAGGCTTGGCCTTTTGCACGGTGTTTTGTTCCACTCTTGCTGCCCTAGTTACTTGTGAACCGGTGTTATGTTCCATAACTGAGCGCTCCTAACATGCTCGGGGTTGTTATGGGCCCCCCTTGATTTTTGTGTTAGGATAAATCTTGTCTGGCAAGGCCCAACATTCGTACCACATTTGCCTAATAACTAATACAATTGCATAGGGACCTGCCGACACCCGTGGATCTTAATCAACAACTCGGGCCAGTGCTCCTCATGAGTGTTGGTCCAAAATAGAGCCACTTGCAGGGCCACCTCGAGGAAACTCAAGGGATTTCTATCAATTCGCCGTACGTAGTGTTTATGTGGTCATGTCCTAAGAATGATATATGCGGCTCTTATCGGGTTCGTCGACATGTCAGGCGACCTTGCTGGATTTGTTTTACCTTTCTCGAACGTCTTGAGTGAGGAATTCTGAAAATACTTCGGGCTATCTCGAGGTGACGGATTTCCTGTGGAATTGTCTCGGAAGATCACGAGATCCGTGGTTGAGGTTATTCCCGCTGCGTGTGGTTAATTTATGATGGATAAGTTGGAGCACCCCTCCAGGGTTAAATCTTTTGGAAAGCCGTGCCTGCGGTCATGTGGCAAACTTGGAAACTTTGTTTAACACCCGGTCATAGCAAACTTGAAGTAAACTCTAATAAAATACACCAACTATGTGCATAACCGTAACTGTCTCTTCTCGTGAGTCCTTATCTGAGAGAGAACACGGCGGGGTTATGTTTCACATAAGTAGGTGTTCAGGATCAGTTTGTGATCATTACTAGTTCACGTCGGTTATGCATAGTCCACCGTACTTTAATTTCTGTATTCGTAATTTAGCCACTCAAATAAATTCTTAGCCGCTTGCTGCAGCCTCACCACTTAACCATACCTCACCCATTAAGCTTTAATAGTCTTGATACCCTTGAAAATGAGATTGCTGAGTCCATGTGGCTCACAGTTTACTACAACAACAGTTGCAGGTATAGGTAATGCAATGATTTTACGTGAGAGCGATGCTTGTTTGATTTGGAGTTCTTATTATTCTTCATCAATCTAGATGGGTTCCAGGCGGCAGCCTGGGATAGCAAGGATGGATGTCATATTTTGTCGTTTGTTTTCGTCCGTAGTCAGACCCTGCTCTTTTGTATGCTGTTTGAGTATGTTGTTGTATTGATGTGATATTGATGTAGCTTGTGGCGAATCTAAGCCAATTCCATATACTCATTTCTTCTGTACATGTACTTGTAATGATATCCATTCTTGCAACACGACAAGATGCGCTTCTATCACTATCGAGGCCCTCGTGCCAAAATAAGGATAGGACCGCATCTTGGGCATGACATGTCCGTCCAGGGGTCAACGAAGGAGCCAGTCCGAAGATAGCCGGACGTGCCCAGCCGACCAGGGCCGAGCCGGCTCCTTGGATAGCCGGCCTCGAGCCAGCCGGCAACGTGCCTGCCGGCCACGCGCTAGCCGGTCGGGAGGAAGCCATCTATGTGTTTTTCTTGAAGCGGGGGAGAGAACCCCATTGATTTGACCTACCCAGGGGTAACAACCCTATCAGTAGTCCCCGAAGCCAGCAGGGGCCCGCGTCCACCAGACGGAGGGGAGCCGGCGGCTTCCCCCCCGCGGTGTCCGCCTCCAGCACGAAGCCGAACGGCCAGCCGGGTCGGCGGCCGCTCCTGACGCCTCGGGTTTCGACACACCATTCCGAGTTCCGAGCCAGTCCATCGCGCGTCACGCGGTGAGTAATGATGCCATGGGGCTCGCGCATGTGGGCAGACGGGACGTTGCCCTGAGCCTAGCCTGCCAGGCCGTGGGCGTAGCCCAGTAGGCCTCGGGGCGCATGTCGAGATCTTCTGCGCCCCGATGCGACGGTTGCAGCCCAGGGTGCCCTTGCATGCGCGAAGAACCCGGGGGAGTGGGCGAAGTTAATCCCCTGGCCGTGGCCTCCTTGTTTAAAAGGGAGAGGGGGCGAGGGGCGGAGGTAACCACGCCCCATTTGCCCCATTGATTTCCCTCTTCTTCGTCTGCTCATCTTCCACACGCGCCGCCGCTCTTCCTGCTCTCTGCTCTGCTCGCTCGCCTTCTCGCGCAGCACCGACATTGCGATGGCCGAAGGTCGCTGGGGGAATGGGCTGGCTCCATCGTCACGGAGGCCACCATCGCGGAGCTCCGCCGCGCTCGCATGTTGCCGTTGGTGGAACGTGTGGTCGCCTGCACGCCCGGCGATGAAGTGTTGCCCGAGACGCAAGCGGGGGAGCATGCCATTTTCACGAGCCACTTCTCGCGCGGGTTCGGGTTGTCGGTCAGTCTCTTCTTTCGCCTGATGCTGGATACGTTCGACCTCCAGCCGCACCACCTCAGCCCCAACGCCATCCTCTACACTTCAGGCTTCGTGACGCTGTGTGAGGGCTTTTTGGGGATGCTCCGCTTCGTGGATCTCTTCAAGAAGCTCTTCTACATCAAGGCGTTGAAGAACGGCGAGAGTCGTTCGCCATCGGGGGCACGGTGGTGTGTTGCCGCGGCTCGCGCTTCCCGCACTTCAGCCTGATCGACTCCATCAAGGGTTGGCACCGGACTTCTTCTACGTGAAGAGCGCCAACCCACAGTGGGACTACATCCGGCTGCCGACATACGTCAACATCCTGTCCTCCGGCATGAACTGGTCAGGGACCGCCCCTCGCGGGACCTGCCTCGAAGAGCTGGGCCGGCTCGTGGAGCTAAAGAGCGGGGAAGGGTTGGTTGATGCGGACCTGGTGGCCGCCTTCATTGCACGTCGGGTGCTGCCTCTCCAGCTGAGGCCACACCAGATGTGTGACATGTTCGGCCGCCAAGACCCCTGCCGGCTGACGACCATCGACTTGACGCCGACACATGTGGCGAAGTGGGTGAACATCATCATGACCTTCCGGCTGGCACCAACGACATGGGCCTTCAGCAAGGAGCCATACGACCGGCACCACCGGGCACCCCTGGTACGTTCCGTCGAGGTGACCCTTGTTTTCTAAACCCTTCCTATAGGCTCCTGATCTTACTTTCTACGCTGACCGCAGTTGTTCATGCGACAGAACACGCCGGACGACCCCCACCCCTAGATCTTCGAGGCGGAGCGCGCTCAGTCCAACTCCAAGGACAATGAGCAGGGAGGCATGCCCGAAGAGGGGTTCGTCTCATCGGGGGAGGCCAAGGCGGTGGCTGACCCGAGAGCCGGAGGGCCCAGTGCAGCCGGTGAGTTTCCCTTAGGCCCCGCGATCAGGGATTGGACTGGCGATGACGATGACGATGTTCATGTCCTGAACGCGCCTCCCCCCACAGTTCAGTAGGGCTCGCGCAGGCGGAACGAGGAGTAGCCGGCGCGTGCCCCGATAGTTAGGACCTCTAGCCGGGGGAAGAGGCCAACTCAGGAGGAGCCGCCGGCCCAGCCGCCGGCTCGCAAGCTGGTGAACGCGGCCATGTCAAATCTACTGGCGCGTGCCAGGCGGGCTCTGCCCGTCGTCACCGGGTAAGTGTTCTATTTCTTGCGTGGGTTTCTCCTTGGGTCATGTGCTGGCAGGCGTTTCAGTCCTTTCTGCCCTAGGGAACCCATCGAGCTCCATTACATGGAGTCGACAGCCGACCCAGCGGAGGCTGCCAGCCGTATAGCCCACGAGCACAAGGCCATGCAGCGCGAGGAGAAGAGGAGGCTCACGGAGATGCAGGCCTCAAAGTTTAGAATCTAGGGAGGGCCCTCACGTTCCGGGACCTCGAACCCCGTGCGAGCATCAGACTCGGCAGCGGAGTCGACTCGCATGTCTAGGCCCCCGTTGAGCGAGCCGCAAGGGGCGGCCACGGAGCCGGCCGCGCCTCCGTCCGTGGAGGAAACGGCCCGGCCAGGGGCGGCTACTACGGAGCCGGCCCACGAGGGGACCTGGCGGGTGGTGCTGGACGCGATGCCGCCTGCTGCCGAGCCAGCCCATGTCGACGTGTCAGAGGCCCCGATGGCTCCGGAGGCGGCGCCGGAGGTGTCGGTCATGGAGACTGAGATGCCAGCCGCCACGATCGTCACGCCGAGCGGGCTAGAGGGGGAGGCGACATTAGCACTGAACGAGGGACAGCCTGGAGCCGACTCTCGCGCCGTCGCCATTCTCAATCCTCCCCCAGCAGCCGGTGTCGTGACGAATGCCGAGGCGGGCGACGAGGAGAGATGGTCCCGGAGGTCCATGCTGGACGTGATCCGGGACTGGGAGGCGCTGGCACGTGTCCCCGCAATCTCGTCTACGCCGCCAAGCGGCCCGATCCCAGCGTTTGGGGAGCTTGGCACTGTCCTAGCGCGGTGTCGCGAGGAGCTGGCCCGGTTCGCGGAGGCGGCCGACAACACCCTGTAGCACGCGGAGGTAGGCCTCGCTTGTCTTCACTAAATTTTGCAATGGGGGCACACAAGCGTACCCACTGGGTGTAGCCCCCCGAGATGCGGGCCGGCTGACCGACTGTGGGGCAGCCGGTCCGGATCTCTTCGTGCATAATCTAACTTCGGCCTCCTGTTTCAGGCGGGGAACGCCTAGTGGTAGGAGCTGTTTGACGAGGCGGTCGCCATCCACAACCATGGCAAGCATGGCTTCTACCGGTTAGAGGAGGAGCTGACAAGGATCCAAGGTATGCTTGGTCCAGTGGGGGCGTGTAGCCCCCAGGAGTCGGGCCGGCTGCTCTGGGTCTGGAATGTCTTAACTAATGTCGGTTTTGCTTCGCAGGGGAGCTGACCATCCTCCGGGGGGAGAAGACTGAGGCGGTCTCCGAGCGGGACCGGCTGACGCAGAGCGTTCAGGCGATCACCCTAGAAAGGGACCGGCTGGGCGCCCTGCTGGTGGACGGGTAGGCGGCTCAAGACCGCCTAAGAGCCGACGTGGCATGGGAGGTGGCGGACAAGGAGAAGGCCGCCAAGGAGGCGGCTGACGCCGCTCAACGGACCACCGCCCTCCAAACCTAGGTGACCCGCCTCAAGACGATGCTCGAGGAGCACAAGGCCTCCCTCGCCGAGGCGGAGGCGGCGCTAGTGTCAGAGCGGGACTCGTCACTCCACTTCGCCATCGAGCGAGACGACTCCTTCCAACGTAAGTCTTGGTTTTTCTCTTTCAGCCAGGTGTGTTCTTCTTGCCTTTGAGTTGCCTTCTTCTGATTCCCCCCTTTTCTAGAACAATTCTTAGAAACCCAGCATCGCGCTGAGTGCGCCGTGACGGAACACCGAGACTATCTCCGGGAGCACGGACGCAAGATCGAGGAGCACGCCGGTTGGGACATGGCGGAGCTTCGGCTAGCCATGGAGAACCGGATGATCCACCTTGAGCGGAGCATGGAGCGGTTGAAGACGGCCGACAAGGAGGTCATTGCCTCCCTGTGGTCAGGTCGTGGGGCTCTGGAGAGCCGTGTGGCCTTGTGGATGGAGAATGCCATGGCCCGACTATAGGTCTAGAAGGCGTCAGCGGCTCGAGCCAGCACGCAGATGGCACTCCGGTTCGTCACGGCATGGTATTGTGGCGTTGACTTGGACTGGCTGGCCACCATGTGGGATGAGCCGAAGGAGGAGCGGGCGGCATGCGAGACCACCCTAGTCCGCCGGGACAATGAGCTTGCCTCGTATGTTGACCCGGACGAGCTCCTTCCAGCTCTCGGCGAGGATGGCGAGCCGGTCTCTAAGGATTCCTTCGGCAACCCCCAAGGTCCGTAGGACAAGGAGGTCATCGACGAGAGTACCGACTCCAGCACCGACAGCGGCGACGAGACGGCGGGAACCACAAAAGCTGACCCGAAGGCCACAACCTCTTCCGAGCCACACGTCAAGCTGGCTGGCGGCGCGTCGGTAGCCTGGGCCCCTAGGCGTTTTGACTTGTCTTTACTTTTGCTGCATGTTAGACTCATTTCCACCCACTTGGGGTGTATTGTAATGAACGTATGGCCGATGGCCTCTACTATCTTTAACTTGTGCTCTGAATGCTTAATGTGTTTGTTTATCATGTGTGTCGGCTCGTCCTTTCCCCTTTTTTGCCCCCACGGTTCCGTCTGCTCTACCCCTTTTCCCCTTTGGTTTCGGCCATGCCAGCCTGACAGCCGGGAGCCGGTCTGTAGTTGTGATGGGGCGTCCGCCTCGAGGGAGCCGGTTTTGAGCTTAGGAACCACGAGAGTCTTTTGGGTAAGTTGAGTGGTAGAGGCGAGGAGGTGGTCCGGCTAGATCTAGACGGTAACCCCCTTGCGATCGATTTTTCGTGTGCGCTAAGTTTCACCGTCCCAAGGCTCCGTCAGCTGGACAGCCGGGAGCCGGTCTGTAGCTGGGAGGGCTGGGAGGGCTTGTTTAGCTCACACTACTTGGTTCGGTTTCAGGGGAGGCGGCCTAGGACCAGCCGGAGAGCCCCCGGGTCCGGGAGCTGGGTTCGGGAGCCGGTGAGTGAGGAAACCTTCGATGGAAACGAAAAGGGCGTGCCCCAGGAGCCGGCCTGGGGGACCCATTGCATTCATAAGCTCCAAAGAGGGAAAGATACATACATACATTGGTTTTTTAGCAGTAAAATGGGCGGAGGAGCGCCGCGTTCAACGGGCGCTCCATCTCCTTGCCGAAGGCGTCTCTCTTGCGCTTCTGTGACTTCTGGGTGTCTATTAGGTAGTACGCATTGCTGTGCAGTGCCCTGCTAACGATGAACGGACCCTCCCATGGGGAGGACAGCTTGTGCTGGCCAGCTGTTCGCTGGATCCGCCTGAGTACCAGATCCCCTTAGCAGAAGGAGAGTGGCCGGATCCGCTTGTTGTGGTAGTGCCAGAGCTTTTGCTGGTAGATGGCCGTCCGCCTCAAGGCTAGCTCGCGTGCTTCTTTGAGTAGCTCGACGCAGTATTCTCTTGCCTCCCTTGCGTCCTTCTCCGTGTACAAGTGGACCCGAGGCGAGTCGAACTCGATGTCAGTGGGGATGACCGCCTCAGACCCGTACACGAGAAAGAAGGGTGTGTAGCCGGTCGACCGGTTGGGCATGGTCCTGAGGATCCAAAGGATAGCCGGTAACTCGTCGATCCAGCAGCTGGCAAACTTGACCTGTGGCGTTACGAGCCGGGGCTTGATGACAGACAGGATCAGGCCGTTTGCCCTCTCGGCCTGACCGTTTGATTGTGGATGCGTGACAGACGCCAAGTCGAGCCGAATGCCTTGTTTGGCGTAGAAGCGCGCTAGCGTGCCCTTGGCGAAGTTCATGCCGTTGTCGGTGATGCTACTATGGGGGGACGCAATAGCGGACGGTGATGTCTTCGATGAACCGGACGACCATGAGGCCGTCCAGCTTCTTGATTGTCCTGGCTTCAATCCACTTGGTAAACTTGTCGATGGTTACCAGCAGATGTGTCATGCCGCCTCGTGCGGTCTTGAAGGGACCCACCATGTCCAGCCCCCACATGGCAAAGTGCCACGAGAGGGGGATGGTTTGGAGAGCCGAAGCTGGCAGGTGGCTCTGCGTGCTAAAGTGCAGGCAGCCCTCGCACTCGTCGACCAACTTCTTGGCGTCCTCCAGGGCGGTCGGCCAGTAGAAACCGTGGCGGAAGGCCTTGGCCACCAGGGTCCTGGAGGTGGCGTGGTGCCCTCACTTGCCCTGGTGGATGTCGAGGAGGATCTCCTGGCCCTTTTCCGGCTCAACGCACCATTGGAAGATGCCAGTGGTGCTGCGATGAACGAGCTCGCAGTTGATGATGCTGTAGGTCGTAGTTCGGCGCTGGATTTGTCTTGTTGCGGCCTCATACGATGGGAGCTCCCCGCGCGGAAGGAATGCCATGATGGGCTGGGCCCATGAGGGAGCTGAGACGGGGCCCGGCTCCGGAGCCCCCGTTCCTGGGTGATCAGCCCCCGGGACCGGCTTGCCAGCCCCTGGGACCAGCTCGCCAGCCCCCGAGTTGGAGACGGTGGGAGGGGCGTTGATCATCATCATGACCACCGTGGCATCGGAGCCGGCTGCATCGGATGCAGCCGGCTGGACCGGGGGAGCTGGTGCCGGCAAGGCAGCCGAGGTTAATGGAGCCGGTAGTGAGGATGCCGGGGAGCAGTCGGAGCTACTGATGGGCCGGCAGCGTCAGCCGGCATGAAGATGGACTCCGATTCCAGGGAGGGTGTGACAGCCCAAGTGCTGTCCATACCTTATTTGGCATGTAACCCCATGTATGAATCTGGTGGCATGAGCCTAATGTATGATTAGCACCTTCTCATTCATGTGTTGTTTGCACTCATGCATCATTCATCCATCATAGCATTCATCATAACTTGCTTGCCCTCTTGTGTCTTGGTTTGATGTGGTGTTATGTGAGTGTGCTTTGTGTCATGTTGGTGTTAAGAATGGTAGGGGTGATGTGAGCAACTCCTCTTCTTCCCCTCTCTTCTCTACCTCAACATCACCTTCCTTCTTCCCCCTCTCTTCATTTAAATATTATGAGCACATTTAACTTGTTGTTTTAATTGTTTAAAAATGTTCAAGAGGTGGCCCTAATATTCTTATGAATTGCCAGGGTGATGCTTTTGTTGTTTGGGGGTGTTTGGGTTTTGGGTTTTATTTAAACAGGAGCTGCCCTTTTGTTAAGAATTAAAATAACTTGCTAAATAATTCAACTTAATATTTTTATTAAATGCAGCAGATTATTTTCCTTACAAAAGTATTTTTTTCCTGCTCAAAACCATTTTTAAATGCCTTGGGGATTTATTTTTGTGTTGTTCGTTTATAAAATAGAAAAGCTCCTCCTGTTTGTTTTCAGAGAGAGAGAGGAGCACTTGGGCCAGTTTTCCCGCGGCCCAGCCCACGTAAGCAGGACGGCTACCTGCTCCCATTCTCTTCTCCATCAGTGCGGTTCAGAGAGCGCGTGCCCGCCGTTGCTTTTCCGTCGCCGTCGCCGTCAGCTCGTGGGTTTAAAGCCCCTCGACGTGCATGCCCTCCCCTCGCCTATGGTTCCTCCTTCCTCCGCCGCCGCCACAGCAACCTCCTTCTTCCCCTTCATATCTCTCCTGCCTCTCTTCTTCTCCCCTGCAAGGTAAGTGTCGAGAGTTTCAGAGAGTGCAGCGACGTCCGCCGCTCGTCGTTGCCGCGTCTCGGGTGGGCGGCGACCGTGGTGGTGATGGCGTGGAGCTCGGGTGCTGACGCGGTGTTCCATCCCCGCCGCTAGGGGCCCCGTAGAAGCTCTGCAGCAACGACATCGTCATCGTCGGAAGCCCTACGCCACCGTCTTCTTCCCCTGCTTCGTCTCCGGCCATCTCCTTCCCCTTCGTCGACTTGTCATGACTGGCTCGTCGTCGCCTTCCCCCAAGGTGAGCGCCCGGTCCCCGTAGGCCTTTTCCTCCGCGCGTAGCTCGTAGTTGCTCGCCGCCGTTATCTGTCACCGCCGAGAGCAAGTCGAGCACCCGCCGCTCACCTCCTTCCGCCTCACCGCAAGGTGAGTGGGGGAATGGACCCGTTGGTTGTTCCCGCGCGCGTGTGAGTAGTTGGGGTCGCCGGATCCGCCGTGTATCGCCGTAATTCCCCGCCACCGTTGCCTGTCGCCGTTGCTCTATTTCGGGTTCAGTTTCGTCAGTTAGGCTGTATGTGTGTGTACACTAGTGGCGATGCGCCCCTCCTCTATTACCAGCCGACGCTGTAGCGCAGTGGTAGTGCCTGTGCGTGGAGACCAGGAGGCCTCGTGTTCGATCCCGAGCCCCGCCCCTTTTTTGTGTGTTTTCTTACCTTTTCTTCTTTTGTTGTTTTTTTGCTTTGTGTGATCTTCTTGCACATATGTGGAGTGTATGGTATGTATAGGGCAGTGTGTATGTGTTTGTGTGTGTATGTTCTACATGCACTCACTTGTGTAGGTGTGTGTATGAATTGATATGTGAGTGTGTGTAAGTTCTTGCCAACATGGAAGTGGTAGTTAAAGTTTCTGGGAATGTCCCAGTATTTTTGTTATTTATGCTAAGTCACCAGGTCGGTGCCTACCTTGCTGTTAAGTTGCTATGATGATGTTGTTTTCTGCCAACCTGAAATATGGCTAAGTCTGGGAAATCTGTAGTTATTGTTATGCCATGAAGAGTGGGTTGTATCTAGTGATATGTTTGGAATTTGCTCATGCTCAGTGTTAGTTATTTGTAGTACTTATATTTATCTACCATCCTGTTAATTTTCATGTCAATAGAAACTCTCTAGTATATTTAACCAGTGCTGTCAACTTGCTACTTTATTAACTCAGATTCCAGAAAACTGGAATTTTCACAAAGTCCCAGAAAACTGATTCATCATGCCAAGTTGATTGCTTCATGCATATTGATGTGTGGCTCCTTTGCTAGTTGTGTAGTTGGATAAGTTGATGCATATGTTGAGTAGATTCTTTCAATATCTTGTTTGTCGCTGTAGGCTTCCTGTAGCTCAACTTGTGAGCTTTAGAAGTTGCTATATTGCTGTTTTGTGGCAGATTTGGTATTTTATTGTTTTGCGATTTGTGGGAGCTATGATCCATGGAATTGATTGATTATTGAGTCTATTGAGCTGTCTTGCTCGATTTGTTTTACCTTTATCGGATGTCTTGCGTGTGGACTCTGACTTTCTTCGGGTTTACTCGAGGTGTTGGAATTCCTTTGGAATAAACTATGATGATCACGAGATCTGTGGTCGAGGCTATTCCCGTGGAGTGTGGTTAATTTTGTAATGGATTAGTTGGAGCACCCCTGCAGGGTTAAATCTTTCAGAAAGCCGTGCCCGCGGTTATGTGGAACTTGGATATTTGTTTAACACCCGGTTCTAGTAAACTTGAAGTAAACTTTAATTAAAATACACCAACTGTCTGAGAAACCGTGATCGTCTTTGCTCGTGAACATGATCCGAGAGAGAACACGGTGGGGTTGTGTTTGACGTAAGTAAGTGTTCAGGATCTCATAGAGGTCATACTAGAATCGATCGCTCATCGTAGGCCACTCATAATTATTTCCATGTTACGTAAGTTAGCCACCATATATGCTTAGTGCTGCTGCAAACCAAACACTTACCACTTCCCAACCTTAAGCTTGAATAGTCTCGGTACCCGGGCACATGATAGCTGAGTCCCCTGTGGCTCACAGTCTACTACAACACTCCAGGTACAGGTTCAGATGAGTTCGTGCAGGATGATCTCACCCAGCTGCAGTGGGAATATGATGAAGAAAGAGGCAGGATGTACGTGACGTATCCGGATGAGTAGAGGACCTGGTCGTGATCTTTGGGATAGCTTGATAGTATCATTTGCAACCGCTTTTATCGTTTGATTCCGTCCGTAGTCTGACCCTGTGTTCAACTTGATATTATGATTTGAGTGACATTGTAAGTTAGCATGTGGCGAGTGTAAGCCAATTCTTGTATACTCATCTCTTTCAGTATTGTATGTTGTGATGATACTATTCTCGCTAACGGCAAGATTCGCATCTATCCCTTGCGAGGCCCTCGTGTCTTAAAGTGGATAGGCGCGCATCTTGGGTGTGACAAGTTGGTATTCAGAGCCATACGACCATAGGAGCCTTTGCTTGTTCGATCTTGGCCGAGTCGAGTCTAGTTAAAACTATTTTGAGTCTAGCTATATCGGAGAGTAGGATTCTTTTTACTCCTCTTCTATGCTCTGGTGAGGTATCCGACTTAGGAATTTTGTATCTACTCCTCTTCTCGCTCAAATTTTTTTTAGGATCACGCGGGTATTTTGGAGTCTATATGATGTCGATGTGACAGGGTTCTGTCTTGGTGCCTCCTGTCTGACTTGATTTCTTTCGGGGAGTCGAGCTCCAGGGAATGTTGGCACATCGCTATCATTCAGCTTCCTTGATATCTCAGGATGGAGAGTGTTCGGAATTACTTCAATACTTATCGTGGTAAGATAAGATCAGAGTCACCCAGTACTGGGGAGATGTCCGGGTACCACCATGGTTTACTATCGTTGTGAGTCCAAGGATTCGAAATTAGATGAGTTTGCGAAAGCCTCTGGTTATGTGTTGAAGGATGGATACAGTTGGGGTGTAGGATTGCTAGTTGTGTGAGATATTTCCTCCTTGTATCCCCCACACCGGATTGCATAACCAAAAAGTTTTTGGAAGTTCATAGGTGGGAAATCTTGTAGTCATCCTGGATCATCTTCTTCAGATGTATATGGGTATGTACATTTGTTCCGAGCGCTTAGCTCAATACTTTTGTGTTATTGCAAGTGGCTTTTATATCTGATGATGTTATCATGAATCCAAGAAGCATTCTTACTAATTTTTCAGTAGGAAGGCTGTGTTGTTATTTGTTCTATTTCTTTCAAGCATTTGATTCAGCTTTGATTCATCTTATCAATGAGGTGCTGATGCATTTTGTCCATCTTCAGGATGACTCCACCAACTCGCAACAATTCGGACCGTGGTGAGGAGCAGACTGATGTTCCACCACCACCCCCGCCACCGCCTCCTCCGCCTCCTCCTCCAGAAGCTTGGCAAGCTGTGATGGCTTCAACCAATGCGAACACTCAGATGTTACTCAGGCTGTTGCAAGAAAGGGAGCAAGGTCAACAAGGTTTTCAAGGGAATTTTTAGAATCAGCCTCAGTTTGCAACGCTCAATCAGTTCCTTGCCAACCAGCCCAAGTCCTTCACCTGTTGCGAGCAGCCTTTTGATGCTGATGATTGGCTTCGTGATATGAGTAAGCATTTTGAGTGCAGCAATGTCAGGCCAGAGGACTTTGTCAGATTTGCATCATTCCAGCTCAAGGGTCAAGCAGCTGATTGGTGGCAGCAGTACAAGGATTCCAGGGGCGATCGTGTTGTTACTTGGGACAATTTCCGTCGTGACTTCAGGGCTCATTACATTCCGACAAGCTTTGTCGAGGAGATGCGTGAGAAGTTCAGGCACCTAAAGTAGGGAACCAAGTCTGCCTACCAGTACAACATTGAGTTCCAGAATCTAGCTCGTTATGCCAAGCAAGATGTTCCAGATGATAAGGCTATGATCTATCAGTTCAGAGGTGGTCTCAAGGATGAGCTTTTGCCAGGCCTTGTTCTTCAAGAGCCTCGTGAGTTTGATCAGTTCTACAACATGGCTTTGAAGGTTGAAGCAGCTTAGCTCAAGTTGGAGAGCTCCAAGAAGCGTTCAAGGGATTCTTATTCTTCTTCCAACTCTCAGATGGTTCCCAAGCAGCAGAAGTATTGGGCGCCAAATCCTCTTCCGTTTCGTCCTCCTCAGCAGCAGAAGCAGTTTGGTGGTCGTGGTTCTTCCCACCCACCCAACCCAGGATTTCAACAGAGACCCCAGGCGTCCAAGGAAGTTCTTGTTCCTCCTCCAAGCAATGTTCGTCCGCTCTCTAAGGTGACTTGTCACAAGTGTGGCCATAAGGGTCATTATGCAAACAAGTGCAACCAGTGGCGTCTTCCGCCTCCTCTTCCTGTCAAGCCTCTAGGCAATGCTATGGTGAAGCATAATCCCAAGTTTGCAAGAGTGAATATGGTGAATGCAACTGAAGCAGAGCAGTCCAATGATGTGATTATGGGTAATCTAAATTCTATTCCTGCAAAAGTGTTATTTGATTCTAGTGCATCGCATTCATTCATATCAAGGCCATTTGTTTCTAAGCATGAGTTTTGTTGTGAAGTATTGTCCAAATCTTTGACTATGGTGTCTCCGGGTTTGCAAATGAATTCTCGTTATGTGGTTTGGGATGCTTCTATCAAGGTGGGCAATTATTCTTTTCTGGCTTCTCCAATTGTTGGGAATTCCGATATTGATCTCATTTTGGGCATGGACTTCCTGGCTACGAACAAGGCTTATATTGATTGTCAAGGAAAAGAAGTCAAGCTGACTCATCCTCCAGAAGACGTTATTATATTCGCGGCTCGCGATGACACAATCCGTCTCTTTGCTCTTAATGAGAAGGGTGAAATCTTGGCGATTTCTCAAAATCCAGTGGTGAATGAGTATGAAGATGTCTTTCCAGAAGAATTGCCAGGAATGCCTCCACACCGGCCAGTCGAGTTCGTGATTGATCTCGAGCCCGAAACTAAACCGGTCTGCAAGCGCCCATATAAACTTGGCCCCGAAGAGCTGAAAGAGTTGAAGAAGCAGCTAGACGAGCAAGAACGTCTGGGTCTGATCAGACCAAGCTGTTCTCCGCGGGGTTGTGGAGTTTTGTTTGTCAAGAAGAAGGTTGGTACGGATCGTCTTTGTGTGGACTACCGGCCATTGAACAAGAAGACAATCAGAAACAAGTATCCACTCCCTAACATCAATGAGTTGTTTGAACAACTGAAAGGTGCCAAGGTTTTCTCCAAGTTGGATCTTCGAATGGGTTATCATCAGATTCGCATTCACGAAGAAGACATTCCCAAGACCACTTTCAGGACGAGTTTTGGCTCTTATGAGTACACAGTTATGTCGTTTGGTCTTGCGAATGCTTCTCCAACCTTCTCAAGAATGATGAATTTCATTTTCTCTCCCTTCAAGAATGAATTCGTCTTGGTCTATCTCGATGATATCCTTGTGTTCTCGAAGACAGAAGAGGATCATGCAGAGCACCTTCGTCTAGTGCTGGACAAGTTAAGGGAACATCGGTTCTATGCCAAGTTTTCCAAATGTGAGTTCTGGCTCAATGAAGTGGTGTACCTCGGGCATGTCATCTCTGCCGAGGGAATTAAAGTGCACCTTGAGAAAGTTGAGGCGATATTGAAGTGGGAACCTCCTTAGAATGTGAAGCAGCTTCGGAGTTTCCTCGGGCTTGCTATTTATTGCAGAAGGTTCGTGGAGAACTTCTCTCAGATTGCCAAGCCTCTTTCCAATCTCCTCCAAAAGAGTGTCAAGTATGTTTGGTCTCTTGAGTGTGATGCAGCGTTCAATACACTCAAGCAGAGACTGACTTCAGCTCCAGTTCTTGTTCCTCCGGAGTAGTCCAAGCCTTTCCAAGTTTTATGTGATGCTTCTCTCCAAGGCCTTGGTGGTGTTCTTATGCAAGACAAGAAGATTGTGGCCTATACCTCGCGTCAATTGAAGCCTGCCGAGAAGAACTACCCCACTCATGATCTTGAGTTGGCGGCAGTTGTGCATGCTCTAATGACTTGGAGGCATTTGTTGTTGGGTAGACCAGTTGAGGTGTACACCAATCACAAGAGCTTGAAGTACATTTTCACTCAACCCAATCTCAATCTTCGGCAATCTCGTTGGGTGGAAATGCTTGAAGCCTTCAACCCAAGCATTGAGTATACTCCTGGGAAAGAAAATGTCATTGCAGATGCGCTCAGTCGTAAGACGTACTGCAATAGTCTTATCTTGAAGCCTCTTCAACCCGAGCTTTGTGAAGCCTTCCGCAAGCTCAACCTTCATATGATTCCGCAAGGATTTCTTGCAAATCTTCAAGTCTCTCCGACTCTGGAAGATCAGGTTCGCCAAGCGCAGCTTCTTGACGCTATGGTGAAGAAAGTGAAGAAAGGTGTGGCCAAGAGCATTCCGAAGTATAAGTGCTTTCGTGTTGATGACAAAGATAAGTTGTTCTTTGAGGACCGTCTTGTGGTTCCAAAAGGCGATCTCAGAAAGGTTATCATGGACGAAGCACACAATTCTCTTCTATCCATTCATCCAGGCAGTTCCAAGATGTATCAGGACCTCAAGCAAACCTTCTGGTGGACTCGCATGAAACGTAAAATTGCTCAGTTCGTGAACGAGTGTGATGTTTGTCGCAGAGTGAAGGCGGAGCATCAACGTCCAGCAAGTCTTCTTCAGCCTTTGCCTATCCCAGAGTGGAAATTCGATCATGTTGAGATGGATTTTGTCACTAGATTTCCCAAGTCCAAGAGAGGCAATGATGCCATCTTTGTGGTTATCGACAAGCTGTCAAAAGTTGCTCATTTCCTGCCAGTCAAAGAATCTATCTCGGCAGCTCAGCTTGCAGAGTTGTATATGCCAAGGATAGTGTCTTTGCATGGTATTCCTCAGCTCATCTCTTCTGACCGTGGAAGTTCTTTACTTCAAAGTTTTGGGAGTCCTTCCAGACTGCTATGGGTACCAAGATCCGTTTCAGCACTGCGTTTCATCCGCAGACAAGTGGTCAAGTTGAGAGAGTCAATCAGATCCTTGAAGATATGCTCAGAGCCTGTGTGATTTCGTTCGGCATGAAATGGGAAGATTGTCTTCCATATGCTGAATTCTCATACAACAATAGCTTTCAAGCTTGTTCAGGCAAGGCCCCGTTCGAGATTATCTACGACAGAAAGTGTCGTACCCCGCTTAACTGGTCTGAAACCGGTGAGCGTCAGATATTGGGCAATGACATGATCACTGAAGTTGAAGAAATGTGCCATGTCATTCACGAGAACCTCAAAGCAGCTCTATTCCGTCAGAAGAGCTATTATGATAGCAAACATCGGGATGTTTCTTTCCAAGTGAATGATCTTGTCTATCTCAAAGTTTCTCCCATGAGAGGCACACAACGATTTCGAATTAAAGGGAAGTTGGCTCCTCGTTTTGTTGGTCCTTTCAAAGTTGTTGACAAGAGAGGTGGTCTTGCATATCAACTTGAGCTTCCTCCAAATTTCGCGAACGTGCACGATGTCTTCCATGTTTCTCAGCTCCGGAGATGCTTCAAGACTCCTGAGCGAACCATTGACCTCGAAGACATCAATCTCCAAGCAGATCTTTCTTATTGTGAGCATCCAGTTGCAATTCTTGAAGAAACTGAGCGTAAGACTCGCAACAAGTCTATCAAATTCCTCAAGGTGAAGTGGTCTCATCATTCTGACAAAGAAGCTACTTGGGAACGCGAGGACCTGCTCCGTTCCGAATTTTCGGATTTCTTTAGTTCCTAGATCTCGGGTCGAGATCCTCTTGTAGTGTGGGAGAGTTGAGACAGCCCAAGTGATGTCCCTACCTTATTTCGCATGTAACCCCATGTATGAATCTTGTGGCATGAGCCTAGTGTATGATTAGCACCTTCTCATTCATGTGTTGTTTGCCTTCATGCATCATTCATCCATCATAGCATTCATCATAACTTGCTTGCCCTCTTGTGTCTTGGTTTGATGTGGTGTTATGTGAGTGTGCTTTGTGTAATGTTGGTGTTGAGAATGGTAGGGGTGATGTGAGCAACTCCTCTTCTTCTTCCCCTCTCTTCTCTACCTCAACATCACCTTCCTTCTTCCCCCTCTCTTCATTTAAATATTATGAGCAGATTTAACTTGTTGTTTTAATTGTTTAAAAATGTTCAAGAGGTGGCCCTAATATTCTTATGAATTGCCAGGGTGATGCTTTTGTTGTTTGGGGGTGTTTGGGTTTTGGGTTTTATTTAAACAGGAGCTTCCCTTTTGTTAAGAATTAAAATAACTTGCTAAATAATTCAACTTAATATTTTTTTTAAATACAGCAGATTATTTTCCTTACAAAAGTATTTTTGTTCTGCTCAAAACCATTTTTAAATGCCCTCGGGATTTATTTTTGTGTTGTTGGTTTATAAAATAGAAAAGCTCCTCCTATTTGTTTTCAGAGAGAGAGAGGAGCAGTTGGGCATGTTTTCCCGCGGCCCAGCACACGTGAGCAGGACGACTACCTACTCCCATCCCCTTCTCCGTTAGTGCGGTTCTGAGAGCGCGTGCCCGTCGTTGCTTTTCCGTCGCCGTCGCCATCAGCTCGTGGGTTTAAAGCCCCTTGAGGTGCGTGCCCTCCCCTCGCCTAGGGTTCCTCCTTCCGCTGCCGCCGCCGCAGCCTCCTTCCCCTCCATATCTCTCCCGCCTCTCTTCTTCTCCCCTGCAAGGTAAGTGTCGAGAGTTTTAGAGAGTGCAGCGACCTCCGCCGCTCGTCGTCGCCGCGTCTCCGGTGGGCGGCGACCGTGGTGGTGGTGGCGTGGAGCTCGGGTGCTGACGTGGCGTTCCATCCCTGCCACTAGGGGACCTGTAGAAGCTCTACAGCGACGGCCTCATCGTCGCCGAAAGCCCTGCGCCGCCGTCTTCTTCCCTTGCCTCGTCTCCGGCCATCTCCTTCCCCTTCGTCGACTCCTCGTGGTCGGCTCGTCGTCACCTTCCCCCAAGGTGAGATGTCGGTCCCCGTAGGCCTTCTCCTCCGTGCGTAGCTCGTAGTTGCTCGCCGCCATTATCTTTCGCCGCCGAGAGCAAGTCGAGCACCCACCGCTCGCCTCCTTCCTCCTCACCGCAAGGTGAGCGGGGGAATGGACCCGTTGGTTGTTCCCGCGCGCGTGTGAGTAGTTGGGGTTGCCGGATCCGCCGTGTATTGTCGTAATTCCCTACCGCCGTTGCCTATCTCCGTTGCTCTGTTCGGGTTCAGTTTCGTCAGTTAGGCTGTATGTGTGTGTGTGTACTAGTGGCGATGCGCCCCTCCTCTGTTACCAGCCGACGCCATAGCACAGTGATAGCGCCTGTGCGTGGAGACCAGGAGGTCTCGGGTTCGATCCCAAGCCCCTCCCCTTTTTTGTGTGTTTTCTTTCCTTTTCTTCTTTTTTTTTGCTTTGTGTGATCTTCTTGCACATATGTGGAGTGTATGGTATGTATAGGGCAGTGTGTATGTGTTTGTGTGTGTATGTTCTACATGCACTCACTTGTGTAGGTGTGTGTATGAATTGATATGTGAGTGTGTGTATGTGCATGTGTATGCACATGCATATATGGGTGCACATGAATGTGTGTGCTTATAGAAACATACATGTGTATGTGTAGATGTAGTTGTGCAAGTGTGTGTAGTGTGTAGGTGTGTGTAGGTGTATGTGGGCATACATGTACGAAAGTGCATGTGTGCCTATATACACACATGCTTGAGTGTGGTTTGCTTGTGTGTGTGGTGTGTAGGTGTAATGAGAGGTGTGTGTATGTTATACATACACACACATGTGCATGAGTACCTCCATGTGTAGGTGTTCTCTTTTATGTGCATAGTAAGCATAGTTTCTCTTCTAGTTAGTTTCATCCTTGCAATGATGCTATGCCATGATATCATGTTCCTAAGTTGCTATTTAACCATTTCCAACAAGTATCAATAGGGTACATGCCCTTTTGGGCCATTTTCATTAATGCACATAAGTGTCATAAGTCACCCATGCATTAGGAGATCAATTTCGATCTAGGGTTACTCCCACTTGCTCCAAGCAAGTATACGGGTATGAATAATGATTTTGGGGTAGAATCAACCCAGCAATGCATCTGTGAAGTCAGATTTGACTTTGGGGCAACTTCACAAAACTGCATTTTTATGCTGCGATGCCCTTTTGTCCATTTAAAATGATTTAATCTATGAATGGTTTTAAGTTCTTGCCAACATGGAAGTGGTAGCTAAAGTTGCTGGGAATGTCCTAGAATTTTTTTTATTTATGCTAAGTCACCAGGTCAGTGGCTACCTTGTTGTTAAGTTGCTATGATGAGGTTGTTTTCTGCCAACCTGAAATATGGCCAAGTCTGGGAAATCTGTAGTTATTGTTATGCCATGAAGCGTGGGTTGTATCTAGTGATATGTTTGGAATTTGCTCATGCTCAGTGTTAGTTATTTGTAGTAGTTATATTCATCTACCATTCTGTTAATTTTCATGCCAATAGGAGCTCTTTAGAATATTTAACCAGTGCTGTCTACTTGCTACTTTATTAACTCAGATTCCAGAAAATTGGAACTTTCACTAAGTCCCAGAAAACTGATTCATCATGCCAACTTGATTGCTTCATGCATATTGATGTGTGGCTCCTTTTCTAGTTGTGTAGTTGGATAAGTTGATGCATATGTTGAGTAGATTCTGTCAATATCTTGTTTGTGGCTGTAGGCTTCCTGTAGCTCAACTTGTGAGCTTTAGAAGTTGTTATGTTGTTGTTTTGTGGCAGATTTGGTGTTTTAGTGTTTTGCGAGTTGTGGGAGCTATGCTCCATGTAATTGATTGATTATTGAGTCTATTGTGATTGGTTTTTCATCACCAATCCAGTGGTTACCTTGGAATGCCAAGAACTATCCCAGGTCTTGGTTAACTTGTGTTTTGCCTCCGTACCTTGTCGCGAGCGTATCTTGAGAACCGTAACTCTGTTTCTTGCGTTCCTTATATGCATTTCTATCGATTTTTCATGATGCATACATATTTTCAATGTTCATGCATGTATAAACAACTTAACATGAGGTTCTGACCAGATTCATTATAAGCAAACTTTGCATCTGAAACATGACTAGTTTTGGATTGCCATGGTGAATTCTTCATAAATGATTCATGCATCATATTGTTTGTGCATTGCACCTTGGTTGGATGTTTGTTGTTGCTGTTTTTCTTGGGTAGACGCGAGTATCGATACTGAGTTCAAGGACCCTGGAGAGTACCACTACGAGGATCCCGCTACTTGTTCCGCAAAAGAACCAACACGCAAGATGATCTTATCCGGATCCCTATACTATTTTCGCTTGCTAGTTTCTCGCTCTTATCGTTACAATTGCGCTACCTACCACTTGATATCAGCCCCCATATTGCCATGACAGCCTCTAACCTCCACATCCTAGCAAAACCTTTGATTGGCTAAGTTACCGCGGCTCAGCACCTCTTATAGCGTTTTAGCTGCAGGTGCAGGTTGTTCCATATGATAGCATGGATTTGGATATCACAATAAATTCTGTTATTTAATTTAATGCACATATATATCTTGGTACAGGTGGAAGGCTTGGCCTTTTGCTAAGTGATTTGTTCCGCTGTTACCGTCATTAGTTCCTTGTTACCGGTGTTATGTTTTCCATATTTTGCGCTCCTAACATGCTCGGGGTTGTTATGGGGACACCCTTGTTATTCGGTTGAGATTAAAACTTGTCTAGCAAGACCCAACATTGGTACTACATTTTCTAAATAACTTAATAAACTTGCATAGGGCTTTGCAACCCCGTGGATAATTTAATCAACCCCCTCGGGCCAGTGCTCCGCATGAGTGTTGGTCCAAAAATGTCAACAGCCGGTGGCCACCAGGGGCAACTCTGTGTCTGGCCTACCGGAAGTTTGGACAATCCGTCGTGTCCTGAGACTGAGATACGCGGCTCTTATCGGGTTCGTCGACACGTCGGGTGGTCTTGCTGGATCTGTTTTACCTTTATCGGATGTCTTGCATGTGGACTCTGACTTTCTTCGGGTTTACTCGAGGTGTTGGAATTCCTTTGGAATTACCTATGATGATCGCGAGATCTGCGGTCGAGGCTATTCCCGCGGAGTGTGGTTAATTTTGTAATGGATTAGTTGGAGCACCCCTGCAGGGTTAAATCTTTCGGAAAGCCGTGCCCGCAGTTATGTGTAAACTTGAAGTAAACTCTAATTAAAATACACCAACTGTGTGAGTAACCATGATCATCTCTGCTCGTGAACATGATCCGAGAGGGAACACGATGGGGTTGTGTTTGACATAAGTAAGTGTTCAGGATCTCACAGAGGTCATACTAGAATCGATCGCTCATCGTAGGCCACTCATATTTATTTCCATGTTAGTAAGTTAGCCACCATATATGCTTATTGCTGCTGCAAACCAAACACTTACCACTTCCCAACCTTAAGCTTGAATAGTCTCGGTACCCGGGCACATGATAGCTGAGTCCCCTGTGGCTCACAGTCTACTACAACACTCCAGGTACAGGTTCACATGAGTTCATGCAGGATGATCTCACCCAGCTGCAGTGGGAATATGATGAAGAAAGAGGCAGGATGTACATGACGTATCCGGATGAGAAGAGGACCTGGTCATGATCTTTGGGATAGCTTGATAGTTTCATTTGCAACCGCTTTTATTGTTTGATTCCGTCCGCAGTCGGACCCTGTGTTCAACTTAATATTATGATTTGAGTGACATTGTAAGTTAGCATGTGGCGAGTGTAAGCCAATTCTTGTATACTCATCTCTTTCAGTATTGTATGTTGTGATGATACTATTCTTGCTAACGGCAAGATGCACATCTATCCCTTGCGAGGCCCTCGTGTCTTAAAGTGGATAGGCGCGCATCTTGGGTGTGACAGAGGGCTTGACCGACGGTTTGAGCAGCCGCTCAAGGGAGACGCCGGCTGGGATAGCCTGTCAGGTGGAGCTGATCTTTGCCAGCGTATCGGCCACCTCGTTGTCCGCTCGCGGGATGTGGTGGAACTCACAGCCCTCGAAGGAGCTGGTGAGTTGTTGGACGAGGAAGCGATAGCTGGCCATGTTGGTGTCTCTGGCGTCCCATTTGCCAGAGATCTGCTACACCACGAGGTCAGAGTCGCCGAATCATAGGATGCGCCTGATGCCAATTTCCTTGGCAAGCCAGAGGCCGTGGACGAGCGCCTCGTACTCGGCCACGTTGTTGGCGGCGGCGAAATGAATCTAGAGTGCATACTTGAGTTGGTCACCTTTTGGAGAGGAGAGGACTATGCCGGCACCTAAGCCGGTCCTCATCTTCGAGCCGTCAAAATACATGTGCCATTGCAAGGAGTCTGGAGGAGGCGGCACGAACTCGGTCTCCGCCCAGTCGATGAGGAAGTCGGACATCGCCTGTGAATTGATGGTGGTACGCGGCTCGTACCGGATTTCGTGGTCGGCAAGGGTAATAACGCATTGGGCAATCCGGTCGGTGGAGTCTCGGCCGCTCATGATCTCGCCGAGCGGGGCCATGCTCACCATGGTGATGGTGTGCTCCTAGAAGTACCACTTGACCTTCTTGGCAGCAAAGTAGATGCCATAGCACATCTTCTGGTAGTGGGGGTAGTTCTGCTTGGAGGCGGAGAGGACCTCACTGAGGTAGTAGACGGGGCATTGGACTGGCAGGGACTTGCCTTCCTCTGGCTGCTCGACCACCAGGACGACACTGATGATGCGCGTGGTTGTCGTGATGTAGGCGAGCAATGGCTTCTTCTCAACCAGCATGGCCAGGGTGGGTGCGTTGGTGAGGGCCCGCTTGAGGCCGTGGAAGGCCTCGTCCGCCTCGTCGGGCCAGTCGAACATGCCTGGCTTCTTCATGTGGCCCGACTCTACCAGAGCCATCTAGCGAAGGAGCCCGTAGAGGCGCAAAGCTTTTTCCCCCAGCCGGCTGACAAACCGGCTGAGGGAGGCGAGGCAGTCGGTGAACTTCTGGACGTCGTGGAGCCGGGTCGTCTTGGGCATGCGCTCGATCACGCTGATCTTTTCCGGGTTGGCTTCGATGCCACGAGCGGACACGAACAAACCCAAGAGCTGGCTGGATGGGATGCTGAAGACACACTTCTCCGGGTTGAGCTTGATCTTGTATTCGTGCAGGTTCGCGAAGGTCCCTCGGAGAACGTCGAGGAGGCTGAATCTCTTCTTGGTATTGACGACGATGTCGTCAACGTAGACGTGGACGTTCCTGCCTATCTGAGGCAGGAGGCACTTCTGCATGCATTGCTGGAAGGTAGCGACCACATTCTTCAGGCCGGAGGACATGGTGATGTAGCAGTAGGCCCCGAAGGGCCTGATGAAGGAAGTCTTAAGCCGATCCTCCGGGTCCATCTTGATCTGGTGGTAGCTGGAGTAGGCGTCCAAGAAGGATAGCAAATCGCAGCCGACCGTGGAGTCGATGACTTGATCGATCCCTGGTAGGGCGAATGGGTCCTTGGGGCATGCCTTGTTTAGGTTGGTGTAGTCGATGCACATGCGCTAGGTCTTGTTCTTCTTCAACACAAGGACTGGGTTGGCTAGCCAGTCCAGGTGAAAAACTTCCATGATAAAGCCGGCTGCGAGCAGCCGGGCGATCTCTTCTCCTATAGTATGTCGCTTCTCCTCAGAGAAACGGTGTAGGGGTTGCTTGACCGGTTTAGCGTCCGGCCGGACGTGAAGCTTGTGCTCGGCGAACTTCCTCAGAACACCCAACATGTCCTTGGGGGGCTATGCAAAGATGTCCTGATTCTCATAGAGGAAGTCGACAAGCTCGCCTTCCTATTTGCTATCGAGGCAGGAGCCGATGGTGTCGCACTGCACGGGGTTAGCCGGGTCAAGCGGGATCTGGTTGGTGTCCTTGGACGGCTAGAAGGAGGCCTCACTGACTAACTTCGAGGGAGGAGTCGGCACGGCTGGCTGGCTGGCAGCAAGGGCCACGAGTCGGTCGAGCTGTCGCTTTTCCTCGGCTATCTCCAGGGCCTCAGCTAGCCGGCTGCCATCCTGAGCGCACTCGAGCGACATCTTGTAGTCACCCGCGATGGTGATGATTCGCTTGGGGCCCGACATTTTGAGCTTGAGGTAGGCGTAATGGCGGACCGCCATGAACTTGTTGAGAGCCGGTCGGCCCAGCAGCGCGTGGTAAGGACTCTCGAGGTCCACTACCTCAAACCATACCGGCTTGCGGTGAAAGTGACTAGGGCCGCCGAAGAGGACGTAAAGCTTGATCTTGCCGACAGGGGAGCAGGACTTTCCTGGAACGATGTTGTGGAAAACCATCCGGCTCGCTTGCAGGTCTTATATTTTCAGCCCCAGCTTGCGCATCGTGTCGAGGTAGAGGATGTTGATGCTGCTGCCACCGTCAATCAACACTCGCGTGAAGCGGCAGGTGCACTTATCGGTGGCGATGGTGGGGTCGAGGACCAGGGCGTAACTGCTAGGACTCGGCATCACAACTGGGTGGTCTGCCCGGCTCCACGTGACCGGCTTTTCCGACCAGTGCATGAACTCGGGAGTTGCCAGCATAGTGGCATTCACCTCACGATGGATCCGGCACCGAGCATGTTTGACCGTCTCTTCACTAGTGAACACGACGTAGCAACCGTCCTGGTTGGCGAACTGGTCGTGTAGGCGACCATCGTTCTGGGCCGGAGCCGGACCCGACACCGGGGCGGCAGCTGGTGCTGGGGCGGCACGCGGGCAGGCAGCGCAGGGGGAGCCAGAAGGCCGTCCCCCCAGGCTAATCGCTGCGAAAAGCTGTACTACCGGAGCGTGTGCGTGGATGGCTTGGCCCCAGAGTGGTTCTTGCAGGGGAGGTCGACCATCTGCTCGAACGTGAGCTTGGTGTGCCAGGCAGCCTTGCCAGTGTGTTGGCGCTGTCTGGAAGGCTAGGCAGCCGGCTCCTGCTCCTTAATGGTGGCGACCTGCCGGCTCCCAAAGCAGGAGTCGGGCTGGTCATTCTTGCGCTTGTTGTTTAGCGGCTGCCGGTTGTCGGCAGCCAGTCGCGATGCCTCCAGTGTTGGTGTTGCCTAGGCAGGCGGGGTCGTCTTGACCCAAATGGCGGAGTCAGCCATGGCGTACCTATCCGCCCTAGTCATGAGCTCGGCTAGCGTAGCCAGCTAAGAGCACAGGAGCTTGTGCTTGAGGGGAGTGTCATCGCGACAACCTTCCATGAAGTATTGTATGGATTGCACCTCATGCACCCCCTCACAGGAGTTGCGGAGCTCATCCATCGGGTGAGGTAGTCGTGGAGGGACTCGTTTGGCCCCTGAACACACATGGCTAGCTCACGGGGGCGGCCGGGCCGCTTGTAGGTGTCGGTGAAGTTGCGGACAAAATGCTTCCTCGAAGTCCGTCCATGTGTTGATGATGCCGGCTGCCAGGCTATTGAGCCAGGTGCGGTCCGAACCGATCAGCATGAGGGGAGTGTAGCGGACTGCGGTGGTGTAGTCGATCAACCAGTCTTCAGGCTTGGAGGCCCCATTGTATTTCTGGGTGTCCCGGGGGAGCGTGAAGCCGGTTGGGAACGGTTCATTACGGATCCGGGGGCCGAAGCATGTCGGGCCAATCGAGCCTTCCTCCTCGAGGTGGGCCGACTGCGCGAGCCAGTCGATGCGGAGACGGGCGTCATTTTTGCTGTGGGGACCTGTGGTCCAAGCCGGGCCGAAAGTTCAGGGAGGATGGCAGGTGGGATCGACCGCGACGGCTCGTCTTGCGGAGGCGGTGTGTGACCGTGGTTGCGCCGATTGCTGACAGCCGACACCTCTTTGCGGCGGTTGCTATGAGCTAGGTGGTTGCGTTCGCCGGCTGAACACAGCTGGCTTCTCGTTCCCCAGCAACTGGGAGCGCCGAGGTTTTCTTGCCTCGAACCGCCGGCCAGAGATGCGAGGGGAGCAGGAGTGTGGCGCCGGCTCACGGCCAGCACTCCTAGTGCCCTCGCCCTCGGGTCGAGGGTCTTCGGGAGAGACTCCGCCCGCCGCGAGCTTGTGCTGTTGCGCGTTGGCGGCGTTGATGAGGTCTTTGATGTGATGCTCGCGGGCGGCACGTTCTTTGCCCTCAAAGGTAGCCAGATCTTCATAGGCTACCTTGGTGGCCCGCAGGTTGGCCGCGGGGGTGTCGTAGACGGGCATGTTGCCGCCTAGGATTTCGGCGACCACGCGACCACGGTCGCGCATAACCCCACGCCGGCTGGGCTCGGTGCCAACCAGGGTGAGATCGTAGGTGGAGGCGTACTCCCACTTAGCAGCCTTCATGTGGCTCCGCATGGCCACGAGGGCGTTGGCCTCCTCGAATAGGAGGTGGCGAGCCACCTCCAGCTCAGCCGTGGCGACGTCGGGGTTCACCGTCGGAGCGATGGGGGTGCTCAGGCCCCAAAGGGCCGCACAGAGCAGATCGGAGGTGCCGACGCGGGCCGCGGCGGCATCGGCGTCGGCCCGCACTCGGCTAGACAAGGTGGTGGAAGTGATGACCATCACCCCGACGCGGGGGCCATTGGACTCGGTAGCTGTGAGTGCGCCCATAGCCATAGGAGGGTCGGTGCAGTCGAGCACCCCGCTGGGGTACTCGTCAATTGCCAGTGCGTCGGCAAGGCTTAGCCTGTCGACGCACTCGACAAGCGAGTCGATGTCGAGCCTGGGGTCGACAGCGCTACCCGTAGGGCCTGCCGGAGCAAGTCCCATGAGCCTGCGATTCCGCCTGGATGCGCGATAGACGAGGGAGGTGGTGAAGGGTCCTGCCCGGAGCGTGACTCCGGCCGGTGCCACACACTGCCCTACGGTGGGTGCCAACTGTCATCATTTCCTCACAACAGATGCCATGGGTAGGCTTATCGAAGGTGGTTGGGGCCGGAGGATGCCGACGGGCTCCGGTTGCAGGATTAGGCACAAGCGGTGGCGACACGCGATGTACCCAGGTTCAGGGCCCTCCGGTGGAGGTAATACCCCTAGTCCTGCTTGGTCTAGTGGACAGATGGGTATGGTTACAAGGTTGCTCCTGGAGCTGATGTCTAGAGGTGGAAGTGGGAGCAGCCGGCTCGCCTTCCTCACTACGTGGGTGAATGTGTGGGAAGTGTCCCGTGGGTGTGTGTGCGTGACTCTGTCGTCCCCATTGCATGAGGGGCTCGGGGTTTTTTATAGGCCACCCCCCCCGGCTTACAATGTCCTTAAGGTACAGAGCGGGGGACCCGGTTGGCAGCCTCTCCGCCTCGCCAGGGGCCACCGCCTCTTGAGCCGTCTCATCGTCCATAGGGTCCACCGGCTGCATAGTCTCATCGCCCGTTGGGGCCCGCCAGCCAGCTCTGTGATTGGCTCGCGCCCACCTTCCATGGCCCGGGCCGCCCGGGAGGCGTTGTCTTGCGCTAGTCGGCCGAGGTCTCCGGTACGACCAGCTGCATTGTAGCCACGCTAGGGAAGGTAATGGAGTGGGTGGAGGTGTGTCGGCACTGTTGCCCCGCCCAGTCGCGGTCGGCCAAGGTCAGCGGTACGACCATCTAAATCGTTGCCATGTGCACCCGCACGTCGGCGGTCATTGTGGCTACACTGGGCCCGTTGTGGGGGTCTTGTCTTGTCGTCGTACACGCATGTAGAGGGATGGGACGGGAGCCTGTCCGTCCAGGGGTCAACGGAGGTGTCGGTCCGAAGGCAGCCGGCAGTGCCTAGCCGACCGGGGCCGAGCCGACTCCTTGCACAACCGGCCTCGAGCCAGCAGGCAACATGCGTGCCAGCCATGCGCCAGCCGGTCGGGAGGCAGCCGGCTATGTGTTTTTTCTTGAAGCGGGGGAAAGAACCCCATTGCTTTGTCCTACCCAGGGGTAATAACCCCGTCAACAACTATTGACTTTTGTGCTTGCATAGGGAATCACAAACCTTAACATCAATGTTCTTATTAAGCATAATTAATTAGTAACATAACTCACATATTACTATCGTCTTGTCTCGAAACTATTACAAAGAATCAAGTTTAATTTGTCCAATGATCTTCATGAAAGTTTTTATTATATCCCTCTTGAATATCTATCACTTTGGGACTAGTTTCTTATATTGCCATTGCTTTTGATAAGCTCACAAAGATATAAGTGAATATCATGAGCATAAAAGTTTCATCTCCCAAAATAGTATAAGTGAAGCATGAGAGGATTTCTTCAAAATTACTATCTCTTAAATTAATATAAGTGAATCATGAGAGAATTTCTTCAAACATGTAAAAGCATTCCATGCTAGAAAAGATATAAGTGAAGCACTAGAGCAATTCCATAGCTCAATAGATTTAAGTGAAGCACACAGAGCAATTCTAACAAATCATAGCATAATTTTGGCTCTCCCAAATAGGTGTGTCCAGCAAGGATAAAAATCAAATAAAGCAAATTTATAATAGGCTCCATGCAAAACTCTTGTTGTGTGGCGAATAAAAATTTATTTCCATGTAAAATACCGATGGTTGTTAGAAGAAAGAGGGGATGCCACTCGGGGCATCCCCAAAGTTAGTCGCTTGTTACTCTTTGGATATTACCTTGGGGTGTTGTAGCATCGCCAATCTTAGGCTCTTCTTACTCCTTATTCCTTCATCCATCGTGATCTCACCCAAAACTTGAAATCTTCAATCACACAAAACTTGAGAAAATTCTCGTGAGATCCGTTAGTATAATAAAACAAATTACAACTTTAGCTACTATTGTAAACCATTCATATTTTATTATTGCATTATACCTATTGTATTTTAACTTTACCATGACTTATAACCCCCAATACAAACCATAGATTCATCAAAACAAGCACACAATGCAACGAAAACACAATCTGTTTCAGACAAAACAGTCTGTAGTAATCTGTACTCTAACCATACTTCTCGAACTCTAGAAATTATGAAAAATTTGGAAAACATAAAGAATTTGTATACCAGTACTGTGTCAAAATTTCACCTCAATATCACGTTCGAATAAAAAATGGAAATTCGTGCAGTAAGAAACAAAGTTTTAGATTCAGATTCAACATTGTTTCTACTCATCTTATGGATCATCCTAAGGGCTTTACTTGGAACAAACACTAAATAAAACATAAAAACACAATCATAACAGAGGCATAATTTTTTAAACACTCAATAACAGAAAGGAAAAGATAAAAATATTTTATTCATTGGGTTGCCTCCCAACAAGCGCTATCGTTTTACGCCCCTAGCTAGGCATAACACATAGATTCAAGTATTGTCATCCTTAGTTTTCACTCCATAGAAGGCCCTCATGATTGATTCATATGGTGGATTAATCCTTGTTCTAGGGAAGTGTTCCATACCCTTTCTAAGGGGAAACTGAAACTTAATATTGCCTTCTTAAATATAAATCACGACACCTATAGTGCGTAAAAATGGTCTACTAAGTATGATAGGACAAGACGGATTGTAACCAATCTCAAGAACAATAAAATCAATGGGAACATAATTCCTATTTGCAATAATAAGAACATCATTAATTCTTCCCAAAGGCTTTTTAATAGTACAATCCGTCAAGTGCAAATTAAGAAAACATTCTTCAATATTGGTAAGACCAAGCACATCACATAAAGATTACGGAATTGTGGAAACACTAGCACCCAAATCACACAAAGCAAAGCATTCATAATTTTTAATCTTGAATTTAATGGTAGGTACCCACTCATCATGCAATTTTCTAGGAATTCAAATATCTAATTCCAACTTCTCTTCTAAGGATTTCATCACGGCATCAATAATATGTTTAGTAAAAGCTTTATTTTGTTCATAAGCATGGTGTGAATTTATCATAGATTGCAGCAAAGAAATACAATCAACCAAGTGGAAACTATCATAATTAAAGTCTTTGTAATAAAAAATAGTGGGCACATCACTAGTTAAAGTTTTTACCTCTCCAAACCCACTTTTATCAAAATTCCCATCAAGATTTTCACCCTCCAAATCATTGGGACGCCCTCTAACTAAAGTGAATCCTCTTCAGTCCCTTTATCATCAATTTTAACATTACTAAACAAGTAATCAATAGAGCAAACACATTTTAAGATCTTCATCGTTGTTATGAAAGTAATCGCTAGAAAACACTTTTCTGAAAATTCTCTTTTAGCTCTAAGCATAACTGTTTTTTTACTTTCATCCATAGAAACATCCAAAGCTTTAATTGATTCATTAATCTTAGGTGGAAAAGCATGCAACTTGAAATTTTCTACATCATTGGAAATTCTATCAATGCTTCTAGACATATCATCAATCGTATTCAACTCTTATTCTATCGTAGTATTGGAAGACTTTTGAGCATTAATAAATTCTTTAAAAATATTCTCAAGATAAGAGGTGATCCTATAATAATAATAATTATTATTATTATTATTATTATTACTATTATTATTATTATAAGAATTGCCATACGAATTACCATAATTATTAGAGGAATTTCCACGAAAAGGTCTAGGATTAGAATTACCTGTGTAACCATTGTTACTGCAATTGTTTCGCGAGATGAAATTCACATCTACGAAATCATTATTTTGCTAAATCTAAGTAGACAAAGGCACATCATTAAGATAAATAGGAGACGTTTTACTCGCAACCAACTTCATAAGAGCATCAACTTTTTCACTCAAAGTACTAATTTCTTCCACCGAGTTAACCTTTTTACCAGTAGGTGCTCTTTCAGTATGCCATTGTGAATAATTTGCAATAATATTATCTAGAAATTTGTAGCTTCACCCAAAGTAATTTCCATAAAAGTACCACCCACGGCGGAATCTAAAAGATTTCTAGAGACAAAATTCAACCCCGCATAAAAAAATTGTATGATCATCCAAATATTTAAACCATGAGTAGGACAATTTCTTAGCATGAATTTCATTCATTCCCAAGATTGTGCAACATTTTTACGTTCAAGTTGCTTAAAAATAATGATTTGAGTTCTAAGGGAAATAATTTTCGTGGATAGGAAATACTTAGTAATAAAATTGTCCTTGCACTTATCCCAAGAATCGATGTTATTGCGAGAAAAACAAGAAAACCAAATTTTTGCACGATCCCACAAGGAGAAGGGAAATAATTTCAACTTCACAATATTATTTTCCACATATTTTTTTCTTTTCAAATCGCATAATTCCATGAAGGTGTTTAGATGGGACGTGGCATCCTCATTAGGAGTATCGAAAAATTGATCTTTCATGACAAGATTCAACAAAGTGGCATTAATATCACAAGACTCCACACTAGTGGTGGGAGGAGCAATAGGAGTGGTAATAAAATCATTATTATTGGTATTGGAAAAATCACACAACTTGGTGTTTTCTTGAGTCGTCGTGACTACGCAAACAAGATTGCATGCAAATAATAGATCTGACGAGAAAAAGGAAAAACAAAGGAGAGGGCGAATAAAACGACAAAAATTTGTGAAGTGGGGGAGAGGAAAACGAGAGGAAAATGGCAAATAATGTAAGTTGCAAGGAGATGAGGTTTGTGATTAGGAACCTGGTAGATGAGATTGCTTCCTCCCCGGCAACGACACCAGAAATTCCTTTGACGTGGCTTGAGACTGCGTCGGTATTTCCCCAAAGAGGAAGGGATGATGCATCATAGCGACGGTAAGTATTTTCCTCAGTTATGAAACCAAGTTATCAATCCGTAGATGAAGATTACGCGCCCACGTAAACAACACCTGCACACAAATAACAAATACTTGCAACCCGACGCGAAAGAGAGGTTGTCGAGCTCTCTACGGTAAAAAGATAGATTAGGTAATGATAGTTTTGGCAAATAGATATCGCAAGAACACAAAATAAAATAAGTAAAAAAAAGTGCAGCAAGGTATTTTTGGATTTTTTGGATTAATAGATCTGAAAACAAAAAGGCAAAATAGTAGATCGGAAAGCAATATGTTGGAAAAATAGACCCAAGGGTCCTAGGTTTCACTAGTGGCTTCTCTCATGAGTATAGCATACGGTGGGTGAACTAATTACTGTTGGGCAATTGATAGAAGATCAAATAATCATGACGATATCCAAGAAATGATCATTATATAGGCATCAGGTCCAAGATAAGTAGGCCGAAACGATTCTGCATCTACTTCTATTACTCCACACATTGACCGCTATCCAGCATGCATCTAGTGTATTAAGTTCATGGGAAAACAAAGTAATGCAATAAGAACGGTGACATGGTGTAGACAAGATCTATTCATTTAGTAACAGGCCCCATCTTGTTATCCTTAATGGCCATGATACATGCATGCCTTGCTGCCCCTTTTGTCACTCGGAAAGAACTTCGCAAGATCGAAACCATCACAAAGCACCTCTTCGCAAGGCAAGAAAAGTCGATCTAGTTGGCCTAAATAAACCAAAGATTCGAAGAAGAAATATGAGGCTATAAGTAATCATGCAAATAATAGATCAAAGAAGACTCAAATCATATTCATGGATAGAAACTCATCATGAACTCAAAATTCATCTGATCCCAATAAACAGACCACAAAAGTCATTACATCAAATAGATCTCCAAGAGACCATTGTATTGAGAATCATAGAGAGAGAGGAAGCCATCTAGCTACTGCCTACGGATCCGTAGATGTATGGTTGACTACTAGCACATCATCGGAGAGGCACCCATGAAGACGATGCACCCCTCCATGATGGTGTTTAGATTGGATCTCGTGGTTCTGGAACTTGCGATGGCTGGAATTGTGTTTTGTAGACTCCTCTAGGGTTTTCTGTATATTCTAGAATTTGTAGGGCGAATAGTTGGTTGACGGGAGCCTCGAGGTGAGCACGCTCCACTAGGCCACGCCAAAGGCCTCTAGCGCGCCCTGGTGGAGTGTAGCCACCCTGGTCCCCCTCTCTTGTGACTGTTTGGCCCATCCTGGTTCTTCTGGTCCACAAAAATATCCAAAAATTCCCATTACGTTTGGGCTCCGTTTGGTACGGATTTTTTGCAAAGTAAAAAAACAAGCAAAAACAGCAACTGGCACTTTGGCACTATGCCAATAGGTTAGTCCCCAAAAAGATATAAAGTTGCTATAAAATGATTGTAAAACATCCAAGAGCATGGAACAAGAAAAAATTATAGATACATTAGAGATGTATCAGCCCACCAAATGCTTTCTTCGAGAGAGAAGCCTCTAGCGAACACTATGCCCCCAGGTCTCTTCACAAATATATTTACAAAAACTCTAAATACCTTTATACCATTATTTACTTTCTTTTTATTTTCAATTTATGTTTATCAAATTATCTATCTATCAATACTTATCGCTGGTAAGTAACGAGTTCAAGGGGATTGACAACCCTCTTGTCTGCGTTGGGTGCAAGTGTTTGTTCTCTTGTGTGTAGACGTTGAAGACGGGAATTTGCGTGGTTCTCCTATTGGTTCTATAACCTTGTTTCTCACTAAGAGAAATACTTACCTCTACTGTGTTTCATCATCCCCTCCTCTTTGGGGAAAATCCTAACATAGTTTACAAGTATCAATGATCATCATTATTAGAGCATTGTCTCAGTGAGGAAAGGATGATGGAGAAAATGATTGCCCCACAAGTCGGTATGAGACTCCGGACGAAAAAATAAAAAAACATAGAAATAAAAAAAGAAAAAAGAAAAAAAAGAAAGAAAGAAAAAGAAAAAAGAGAAAGAGAAAGAAAAAGAAAGAAATGAATGAGAGAAAAGACAGAAGAGACAGTTGAGGGAGTCCCGGATTAGGGGGTCCTCGGATAGCCGATCTGTTGTTTATGGGCCGGACTATGTGGGCTACTTGCCAAACACTGGATGATTTGAAGGCCCAGTTTCCATGATGGAAGCTTCGAGGAGCATGGCTTGCACTCCACGTTTGATGTAGTAAGTAGGCATGTAACCGACCATGTGTAAACCCTAGGCCTCCTCTGTATCTATATAAGCCGGAGGGTTTTAGGGTATTGAGATAGAACAACTCATCTAGGGTTAGACATACGATCTCGAGGTAGATCAACTCTGTAACCCCTTACACCATCAATACAATCAAGCAGGACATAGGGTATTACCTCCATTGGAGGGCCCGAACCTGGGTAAACTCGTGTCCCCTCTGTCTCCTGTTACCATCGATCCTAGTCTCACAGTTCGAGACCCCCTACCCAAGATCCGCCGGTTTTGACACCGACATTAGTGCTTTCATTGAGAGTTCCTCTATGACCAGGATGGACTCGACGCTTCATCTCTTCATCAACGAAGAGGTTCGCAACATGGATGTTTTCGTCCCCGGGCAGATCTTCGCCTGCGGCAGCATTGTGCTGCATGCGGACTCCACCGGCCATCTAGGCCACGTTGAGAGCTTCGCCCCTGATCAAGAGGTCAGATTTGGAAACTAGAGTTCTCTGCCAACTCTCAGGGCGACCTGTCACTAACCGGGCTCACGGCTTCGCCTGTAGCCCTAGGGGACCCTAAGGCCTTAACCTCGAGCCCTTTCTTTGGACATGCCAATGGTGTCTCCCATGGCGGTAGTCTGATCTCTCATATCGGTCTGGCCATCAAGCCATGTGACTGAACATGTGTTCCTGTCGAAAACTCCCCATGGGTGGGCCTCATGGGAGTTGACTCCGTGAGTTCCGAACAGCTGGACCCGATCGGGCCCTCAGCGGTTGACGAGGCTTTGGAGCAATTCTTGTCGATGAGGATCACCGATGATCCGGCCCCAATCTACACCCGGCCGGTTATAGTTTGGACAGGGACAGATTTTTCAACTCACCGACCACCCACTTAATAGCCACCGTCGAAGACTTAAGCGACGTACTAGACTATGCCTCCGAGGAGGCATAATACATGGATGAAGACGACCGTGTTCCCACCCCTGTCAATATCGGGAGTTGGGCCGCCACTTCTACATATGACGTTTACATGGTGGACACTCCTGCCACCAACGGCGGCAATGCACCTCACAACAGCGGTGACAGATCGGGTGATGTGCCATCAAGGCGCCGGAAATCACATAAGCGGTCCAAAAGCAAAAAGGGAAGAAGAGCTATTATCAGTAATGGGGAGATAATGCCCCTGCCGATCATGCCAATCCTGACATCCCCGAGCACCCGTTTGAGGGTCTGGAAGAGCCCGAGGATCAAAACGACCCCGATACCGCCAATGACCTCGAGGGCGACGATTACCTTCCCCTTGTCGAGGAGGAAGATATACCGGAAGCCGATGACTTGTACATCCCTAATAACCTCGAAGATCAGGAAGAAATTAGGCAATGGCTCATAGCAACAGCTTGCAGCCTAAAGGCCAAAGAGCGGCAACTCAAAGCCGAATAGGCCGACCTCAAAGATCGATGGACGAAAGTCCTCTCGACCGAGGAAGTATACGACACTCGTCTATCAACCAGCCCAAAAGCTACCCTCGGAGAAGGCTAATGCCACAATTCCATGATGAGCTCACTGATACTCCGTCTCCGCATCATACCCCATATGATAGGCCGGACCGGCCTATTCGTGGGCGTGACAGAACAACCAATGACACCGGTTATGTACCGGCGATGCCCCGAAGACGGGGTAAGGAGCCATTCGAACCCAATGACAGATTCGACCTGCGCGATGACCTAGATCACAGAGCATGTCGTACAAGATCCATCTACGGATCTAGAGATTACTCACCGGATAGACAAGGAGAGTATAGACCATGGTTCGACCAAAACCTGTAGGATCGAAAGTAGGTCTAGAGGGGGTTGATTAGACTACTTGACCAAATATATTTTTTTGCCTTTTTCGCAATTTTAGTTCTTGGCAAGTTTTAGCATACATAGCATATCAAGTAACACCCTACACATGCATGTCTTAGAGTGTGACAGCGGAAAGTAAAGACATTGTACATGTCAGTAAAGAGAGGGTTATGAATGCAAACACAAGTGATGACATGATGATTTTTCCCGTGGTTGCGATGGGTGGTGCTATCATACGTCCACGTTCATGGAGTCTTCTACCCATGGAGGGTAACGGTCGTGAGAGTCCACGGAGGGTTCCACAAACGAGCAACCTTGTCTATTCCATGCGGCTTCCGTCCATGAAGGACTAGCCTCACTATGGGTAGATCTTCACGAAGTAGGCAATCTCCTTTCCCTTACGAACTTCTTGGCTCACTCCACAACATGAAGTAGGAGGCTCCCAAGCGACACCTAACGAATCTAGGAGGCACCACCCTCCAAAAACTAATAGGCTCGATAATGACGATGAACTCCTTGCTCTTGTGCTTCAAGATGATAGACTCCTCAACACACAATTACTCTCTCACATATTTGGCTTGGTAGAAGAGATGAGATTGGTGGAAAGCAACTTGGGGAGGCTAGAAATCAAGATCCATATGGTTGGAGTGGAAGATCTTGACCTCAACACAAGGTAGATGGTTCTGTCTCACAAAATTGAGTAGGATAGGCATGGAATAGTTCTGAGTGCTTCTATTTCGAGTGGGTGGTGGTGAAGGGGTATATATAGGCATCCCCAAAAATCCAACCATTACACACAATAAGTTAGACTCGGTGACACCGATGTGTAAATCTCGGTGGTACCGAAGTGACTAAAAGTAGCAACTTTTGAATCTCGGAGGGATCGATATACAATTTTCAGTTGCACCGACAAGGTGGCCAACGGTCAGATTTACCAATCTTGGTGATGCCAATTCACCATTCTCGGTCGGAGCAAAAATGAGAACTTGTGTAACAGAATCGCTGCAATTTATTGTTTGTCGAGATATATAGCCAGTAGCCCTCAAGGTGTGTGTCGGTCTATAACCCGAGATGCACCTGAAGTAAAAAATAATAATCAAAATAAAACCACTAATCCAAGTAGCCCCTGAGACTTAGGTCAATTTGCAAAATCGGCCTGAGGATTAAGTTCTTCCTTGGCGGCATACATTAGGGATGTAAACGCGGTACGCGGTAGTTTCTGAGAGTCGGGTTAGGTGCGGCCGACCAACCTAAGGATCGAATCTCCTCAGAAACCATATTGCACTTTGGATTTGCTGCATTGAATAGGTAATGCAGTAGCCCCGAGCCTTAATTTCAGCACGGGTGGTCGAATTAAGGATCAATATTTGTTTGACAGAAACTTTGTTACGGTCGACACAATTTATGTGTAATGATTTTGTGTATCCAAATACTTTACATCATTAATGCTCGGATCCGCATTGTACAAGACTTTGCTGACCGGCCATCGGCATCAATCTCCTTAGCTAGTAGCCGAGGAGTGTTTGTCATACTTTATAAAGCCTTTATAACGGCAAAGATTTACGACAAACCAGGCAATCCTGTATACGGTTTTATAAACAAAGGTACGCGGAGAGATATGTTATATTACTATTAACGTAAGAAACATTTTCTCAGAAAAATAGTTCTATTATAAGTTCCTTTTCCCAGGATGTCATGTTGACCATGATCGGGAAACCTCAACTCCGATCAACGTGGGAGGAAAATATTGAGGATTTAGTTCGGGGAATGTTCCCGAACTCTATGGTCTTTAATGAACTAAAATTTTCACTTTCGTCATTGTCGACCAATTATATTCTTAAGATGGATAGCTTTCGGCTTCACCCAGTCTAAGGTACTAACCCGGATGACCGAGAAGTAACAATCACAGATGCGCTCCCTTTACCTCCTAGCCGAACAATCGGGAACGTAGGGGGTAAGCATAGGAGCCAGGCAACCTAGCTTGGCTAAAATCTTAAGTCAAATTGATGCATATTTATGGCTTTGTAACGATGATTACGGAAGGCAGCACTCGCATATTGAATATAAATTATTTAATTTTATATGCTATTTTGACTCCTTTGTGACCGTTTGTCATTTGAGAGTGGCCCATCGTCGGCTTCTACCCCTTTGTAGATGCTACGCAGGGTGTTTCCGTAGTAACAAGAATACCCTTAGCCGACGTGTCGATGCCCGGGGGCGGTTGTGTTAGCAGAAACGAGATAATTAGATAGTCGAGCTTTATAACTTTCACTTAGTCAACGAGCATATGATTGAGGCAACTTAATAGCCCCTGGTATACGTCGACTCCTCGGATTATTCGAGGTTGAATGACCCACAACTTATCCTTTTCAAGAAAGAAAGGCCCTTCATTTTACCCGGATAACCTCGATCGGCTATATTTTGTTGAACATCGTCTGCGGTTCGCTGACCGATTTACGCTTGTTGTGACAGTGAGCTTTCAGCTTTCTCCAACTGAGGCACTTAACTAGTTAAACCGAAAATGACAATCATAGTGGTTCTCCCTTTACCCCTTAGCCGGACAAAGCAGAAACGTATGGCGTAAGCACAGGAGCCGGGCAATCCAGCTATAGACCAAAGACACAACTCGAAATCAATGCATATAAATGTGAAATATCGAGGACATTTTGCCGAGGACTGCACGGAGTACCTCGGTGTTTGGTGGGTTCGATGCTAACCGTAGACCCCCTTAAATATTGTCGATGCATGAAATGCATCTGGCATTGTACTGTGAAAGTTATGCTCAGAAAAATCAAAAAAGTTATGCAAAAATCTTTATATTTATATAAAATAAATTTGTGCCAATCCAAAATTGGTCTTAAAATTAATATGTGCTTCGGTCGTGCTTTAACATGATACATCCGATCTCCAGACTCCAATGGGGTCAGCCTTTGGCCTCAATATCCATATCCCAAATGCAGAGTGTTTCTCTAAGGCTTGTTTAGCGAACTAAACTTGAGCGGCTTTAGAAAGAAACCAGGCTATCCGGCTATTGACCACACACTAGTGTCGGAACAAGGAGTAGTAGAAAAGACTTTGCAATGACCAAGAAGAAAGTATTTATTATAAAACGGTTCATATAAATTTAAGAGCCCCGGTAAATCGGATAATTAATTTTTCTAACAAAAAAGGTTGTTTTGTTTAACAAATAATATAGTGTTTGGTTGCGCCGAATCAAAAAGTAAAATTTCAAAGAGATCTGAGCACGAAAACGACTTAGCTGGTTAATGTGCTCGATGCGGTTCTGGGTTGTGGCGGGACGAAGATGTAGTCCTTAGCCAGGCCGAGGTCCTAGCCCCCAAGCCCGAGGTAATTGAGTGAAGAGCTTGGGTCAAGAAGTGGCAACACAACACGGTTGCTGCGGCAAGGTGAGGCCCCCGGTCCAGCCAAGAAGAGTAGTTCGGTAGCGTGACGATGAAGCCCCCAATTATCATGGGAAAAGAAATTGTTTTTAACAAACAAACTTTTTTATTTAACACAAATATAATGCTTGTTCGAATTGAACAAAAGTTAAAAATTGAAAAAAGTTGAGCATGAAAGCGACTTAGCTAGTTAGTGTGCTTGTGACGTGTGTCGAGCTTGTAGTGGGTCAAGGTCCCAACCCCCAAGCCAGTCATGAGGTAGCCAAAGAAGAGCTCAGCTTGATGAAGTGACAACACAACACTTCCGAAGGCCGATGATAAACCCCCGGGCGAGTCGAGCAAATGGAGTAATTCTGCAGCATGACGGCGAAGCCCCCAGTCCGTCGGCCATGTCGATGACACAATTTGGTTGATGGAGGCGGGACAATGATGTAGGCATGCCAAGGTAACCACATGACAAAGCCGAAATCAATTGCCTAAGCGAAGAGTTCGGCTTGACAAAGTGGCAACACCGCATGATCGATGTGGAGAGGCAAAGTCCCTGATCCAGCTAACATGGCGACGCTGGTCGGCTGGTGACACCGAAGTCCATGGAACAGGTTGATGAAGAGATGCCAAATACCCCGGTCTAGCCAAGGTAATGGAGCAGGTCGGCTGGTGACGCCGAAGTCTCATGCTAGCCGAGGTCGAAGCAGGTTGACCGGTGCCGCCGAAGTCTCATGCCAGCCGAGGCATCAAAGCTGGTCGGCTAGTGATGCCGAATTCCTCGGAACAGGTTGATGAGGAGATGACAAAGTCCCCAGTCTAGCCGAGGTGATGGAGCAGATCGGAAAGGTGATGTTAGAGCCCCATGCCAGCCAACGTGTCAAAGCAGGTCGGCGTGGTGGACGTCAGCCTGAAAAAGCAACGGCGCCGTGATGCCGCTGCAGGTTGGAATTTGTGACGTGGTCGATGTTGGCTTGATGAAGCAATGGAGCGTCCGACCCGTAAAACCCACGGATGACGAGGTTCTCTTGATGATTATTCTGCCCTCGCATTGCGTAACTCTTGGTCGGCTGGCCGAGATGATGAGAAAATTTCCTTTAAAAAGGACGTCTCACAACCCGTTCATGAGAAAGATGAACTCGGGTCGGATTTGTTTTCGTGCAAAAAATAGATCCAAAATTCATTATACTCATCGGACGTTTCCCAAAGTTTGGACGGTCGGGTCGAGATGAAATTTTGAGGGGTGATCGGTACAGGAATTTCGTAGCCGATGATTGGCGGGATTTTCCAACGGATACCCGAGATAGATACTGGACACCTCATCCTAAACTCGTCCAGATTCCCATCCAGATTCGGTGGGGCTCCAGTATATTGGATATTGCCGGAGATTCCACCATCGGTACGCGATGAAATTTTGCAGGGTTGTTGTAGATACAATTCCACACAATTCCACTGAAGCAACCGTGAAAGCAACGCTCGAGGAAACGGGGACGACAAACACAAATTCTTTGACCAGAAAAAACTACAATCTACAGATGAGTCATCGATCCTTTTGGCGATCCCGCAGCGGAACTCTCAATTAAAGCACTAATGTCGGTGTCAAAACCGTCGGATCTCAAGTAGGGGGTCCTGAACTGTGGATCTTCGATTGATTGGTAACAGGAGACAAGGAAGATGGTATTTACCTAGGTTTGGGCCCTCTTGACGGAGGTAAAACCCTACGTCCTGCTTTGCTTGTATTGATGATGGTGTATCGAGTATAGAGTTGATCTACCTCGAGATCGTATGTAATGGTCTAAACCCTAAGAGCTATGCTCGTATGATGATATGATCTATGATGATCTGATTGTCCCTAATGACTAGCCTAGACTCGGCTTATATAACACACTAGAGGCCTAGGATAACAAGAGTCCTAGTCGGCTACGTCGGTGGAGAGGAGTCCTTCTCTTGATCACCAAGTCTTCCAGAATCTTCCTTGTATGCGTCATGTGCTTCCCGAAGTGGCCCATTAGTGAACTGCCATGGGAGTCCTCAGCCCGATCCACTAGTCGGGTGACGACGTGGTGACTACCCCCTAGTCCAGGACACCATCACCAATGTCAGGGATATACCCCTCGGTATGACCCGGCCTGGCGACTCATAGTGGGAGACCTTGGTCAAGACATGGTGTTTTATTGATGACCTATTAGTGCATCTAGTGCCCCTTAGTGATTTTGGTGTATTGAAGACTTATAGGTTAAGGCACTAATGTGTTTGTGAGTGTATACAGGCTCTATAAGTCGATGAGGAGTTTGATATATTCGGAAATTATCGACCCCTAAAAATGTATTTCTTCAACTGAAGACATTGGTGAAGACTTTGTGAAGACTTTGAAAATGAAGAAGTTGGTGTGACCTTGAAGATATGAACGAGGAATATGAAGCATGAAGACTTTTGTTTTTGTAGTCTCATTCCCTTATTTGAGTCATAGGAAACACCGTACTGTTAAAGGGGGCTGAGGTAATACTAAGGAAAATTTCCAACTAATGCTCAACTCCAAAATCCTCAACCTATACAATCCTTCGAGTGAAGCCTTTGGAAATCTCTTACGATTCAGACAAATTCTTCAGTGACAGAGACGAAGTTCTTCTGGTCTTTGAGGAAATTGATCTGACTGAGGAGTTAGGATTTCGCCAGTGCGAATTGCCTACAAGTGAGGAACATGATAAGCCTGAGGACTTTCATAGTTCGAAAATATGACCGTTGCTATGCTTAGCGCAAGCTGTCCCCAATCACAAACATCCACATAATAGTCATATAGTTGGGGGCATTTATGTCTTATCATGTTAGGTTGCACCCTGGCTATAAATAGCCACCCCCCACAACCACTAGTCGGTTGTCTACTCCGGGAGAGAACTGACACTTGTCATTTGAGGGCAACCCATCCTCCGAGGACTTTGAGTAAAAATCATCAGTAAGGAAAAACCCACAACCAAACCACCAAACCCAAAGTTATTGAGCATCACTGAAGAAATTCCTGTGTGGAACCGACGCTTGTTACCTTTGAGGACTGTGCATCCTCCAGACAGTTAGGCGTCATGGTCTAGTGCTCCTGCACTCAATTGGGGATCACGAAGTGACCTTGGTCTAGAGCATCCAGCAATAAATTGTGGATCGTCGGGTGACCAGTTTGTGAGGGTTTTGGAAGTCTAGCCTGAAGACTTACCACGAGTGTTGGGCGAGGACTGTGTGACCTTAGCTCAAGGAGAATACGGTAAGGACTGTGTGTCCTAGGACTGTGTGTCCTCTGGTTTAAATACCAGGCCGCTCCAAACCAGACGTACGACTGTCATAGCAGTTGGAACTGGGTCATCAAATCATTGTCTTCATCAAGCTATCTGGTTCTATTTCCTCAACCCTTCCATTTCCTCGTATAACTGTTGATGAAATTGAACTTTACTGTTTGAAGAATTTGACTGAAGACTTTCACAATTTCCTCACCTCAAATTCTTCAAGTTACCTTGTTCCTCACCTGCTTATCCTGTATCACGCTACTTGTAATATGTGCATGTTTCATTTCATCATGATGACTATGTTGTCGCTATGTTCCTCATGCACTTGAGTACTTATTCCGCTGCTAGTTATTCATCACATTTCAAATTCCTCAAAGTTGAAATTCCTCAAGTGATGAATTTGTAAAAATTGCCTATTCACGCCCCCTCTAGTCGATAGAACACACTTTCAATTGGTACCAGAGCAGGTACTCCCTCGCTCTGTGTGATTTTGGTTTAACCACCTGGAGTTCTAGTTATGTCGACTGCAGGTATGATCAAGGTTTCCGCGGGGTGTCCTACCTTCGATGGGACGGACTACCCCTACTGGAAGAACAAGATGCGTATGCACCTTGAAGCTATTGACAACGATCTCTGGTACGTTGTGGAAAATGGTGTGCCCTCTATCACTCCCACTGTTACTACTGCTGATGTGAAGAGATTCAAGCAACTCGATTCTCAAGCAGAGAATATCATCTGTGGCCCATCTGAGCAAAGGTCAGTATGACAGAGTGAGTGCTTTGGAGACTGCTAAGCTTATCTGGGATAGGTTGTCCAAAGTCAACGAAGGTGTATCCACTCAACGTGACTCTCGTGTTGATGTTCTTCGCAATCTCTTCAACCGCTTCAAGAGACTTGACAATGAAAATGTTCAGCAAACTTTTGATCGTCTCACTAATATCTCCAATGAGCTTCAAGCACTGGGTGCCACCGATATCACTAACCATGAAGTAGTGAAGAAACTGCTAAGATCTCTTGACTCCTCATTCGATACTCTGGCATTCATGATTCAAGAACGTGCAGGCTACAAAGCACTTGATCCTGCTGACATTCTTGAGAGATTCAATACTCATGAATTTCAACAAGCTGAGAAGAGAGACCTCTACGGGTAAAGTTGTGGAAGATCTCGTGCTCTGAAGGCAAAAGCAATTTCCTCATCTGAAGAACAAGATTCTGACAGCAGCCTTGGTGATCCTGAAGAACTAAGTCAGGAACTAGCAATGCTTGTGAGGAAATTCCAGAAGTTCTCAAGGAGAGGTGGATTTGGAAAGTCATCAAAAAGTGGCTTGAGGAAATCAGATTCCTCAGAAGACTACAAGAAAAGAACTTGTCATCGTTGCAAGAAGCCTGGTCACTTTATCTCTAACTGTCCTCTTTGGGAAAAAGATTCAAAGAAGAAGAAGAAAGACAAGGATGATAGTTTCGATGACTCGAAGAAAAAGAAGAAATCTTCAAAGTCCTCATCTGCAAAGTCCTCATCTTCAAAATCCTCAAAGCACAAGAAGAATGGTTCTAGAAAGGCACGAGCATTCATCAGCAAGGAAATGGATTCTAAGGAAGAAGAGGAAGAATCTAAGGAGGAATCAGAATCTGGTGTTGCTAGCCTGTTGCTTTCGTCAGCAAGTCCATCTTCAACGATGAAGAATATGACTACTCCAACGACTCTGACGTGAGCAATGATGATTATGCTCCCACCTATTGCTTCATGGAAAAAGGCTCAAAGGTACACAAACATCATTCCTCATTTGAATCAAGTGAAGGTGAATTTGATGAATATGTGAAACCTAGCTATGCTAAACTTGTTAAAATTGCCGCTAAGCAACAAAGTGCACTTAAAAAGCTTTAGAAAATGCTAGACAAAAGCGATGATCTGTTGAACTATGAAGTAGATCGGACTCAAACTCTGTCTGACGATCTGAAAAGTCTTCAGACAAAGTATGATAACCTTCAGAGTCATCATAACGATCTCTTAGCCGATCATGAGAAGCTTTCTTATGAATTTCTTCAAAGAAAGCAAGATCTTGAGAAACTGAGGGTGTCACATGAGGATCTCCAAAGGGAAAATGATTCCTTACTGGTTCAACAGATCAGTACCGCTCAGGAAGAATTTGTTCCACCTTGTTTGAAATGCATTGAACGTGAAACTGCTAATTCTTCGCCTGAATGTTCAAATACTTCTATTGCTGCAAATTCTTCAACTATTCCCGTGGTCTCAAATTCCTCATCTGAGGATACCACAAGTATCACTGATGACAATGCAGGGTTGAAGGAATTGTATGTGATAGGCATGTACAAAAGTCTCAAAGGGTATCAAACCCTTTGCGATGTCCTCAAAAAGCAGATTCTGAACAGGAACCCTAGGAAATAGGGTATTGCCTTTGTGAGGAAACTCAACGCTGATGGATCCTACTGGACACTTGAGCAGTACCCCAAAACCTCATGGGTTGCTGCAAAAGGACCTCTTGTAGATCCATCCACTTTATCTGGCTTTACGTGTGGAACTTCATATTCCTCTGATGAGTCACTTGAATCCAACTACAAATTCTTCAAAAATCAAAAGGTGAAGTATTTACTAGATTTGATGGAACTAACTACAGGAACGGTTCTCCTATGAAGAAAATATGGGTTCCCAAGAGCTACCATCAAAATCTTCAAGTAAATGTCCTCATGACACCACTCATGAAGAATAGGAACCCCAGATCAAATTCCTCATATGCACCAAAGTCCTCACTTGGACCAAATTCCTCAAATGGTCAAAATTATCATTCTCGTACTAATGCCTCTGTTTCGCAGGGAAAACCTAAGAGTTATGAATATGTGCATTATTCTTCAAACCGTTATGTTCATAAGTCCTCGAAGAATTTCTCCGCTTATTCATTTGAGTACTCTAACCCTCACCCTGTGAAATGAAGCGCACTTGCTTCAATGCCTCCTTTCTCACATGGTGCTCGCAGAATGATGAACTCTTTGCCACCCCTCCAGATGTGGGTGGTGAAGAAATTGAACTAATTTCTTATGCAGGGTCAGGTCCAGATGAAACTGAACATCTGATGAACTTGTTGGAGACCTGAGGAAATGCTTGAAAGGACGGAAGCTAACCATTATGAAATGAATTCCTCATTTCTCATGTCCTCACACTACTTGCTTACTATCTTGTGTGATGAAATCCTATCTGATGAAATTGATGTCATATTCTTCACTCTGAAGCATATGAGTTTGTAAGTTGTACTAATTCATCTGCAGGATGATACTCCAAAAGCTACTGAGTGGGTCCTCGATAGTGGATGCACAAACCACATGACTGGTGACAAGAATCTACTAGTGAATTTGCCACTCACTCCATCTCCTCTGAAGCATATCACCTACGCAGACAAAGGAAAAAAGCAAGGTATTGGGACTTGGTAAGGTTGCTATCTCAAAGGACCGAACCATGGATAAGGTGATGCTTGTTGAATCCCTTGGGTTCAACCTTATGTCTGTCTCAATGCTTTGTGATCTTGATATGATTGTCGTATTTGGAAAATATCGTTGTGTTGTCATCATGGAATCTGACAATTCCAAAGTCTTTGAAGGCTTTAGGAGAAGAGACTTGTATATTGTTGATTTCTCTACAGGCCCTCAACCTGCCACTTGCTTACTTGCAAAGTCTTCAGAAGGCTGGCTGTGGCATCGACGACTTGGACATGCGGGTATGAGGAGCTTGCACATGCTCGTGAATAAAAAGCACGTCATTGGCATCGAGGGTGTCCAATTCCTCAAGGACCACCTCTGCAGTGCATGTGAATCTAGGAAGATGACCAGATCAAAGCATCCCTTGAAGACAATCATGACCACGACTCGACCCTTTGAATTGCTTCACATGGATCTCTTTGGCCCCACTCATTACTCCATACTAACAAACGCTTCAAGTTTGTATGGCTTTGTCATTGTTGATGATTACTCTCATTACACTTGGATGCATCTTATTCTGTACAAAAATGAAGTGCAGGATGTCTTCAGACGATTTGCTTGAAGGGCCTCCACCAACTTCGGCGTCAAGATCAAGCATATTAGGAGTGATAATGGGACTGAATTCAAGAACACTAATCTTGATGAATATCTTGATGAACTTGGTATTACTCATGAGTTATCTACCCCTTATACTCCTCAACAGAATGGCATCATGGAGCGCAAGAACGGGACTCTAGTTGAGATGGCTCGCACCATGCTTGATGAATACAAGACTCCTCGTCGCTTCTGGCCTGAGGCAATGATACTGCTTGCCACATCATCAATAGGGTATATCTTCACAAATTCTTCAAGAAGACTTCATATGAACTAATGACTGTCAAGAAACCCAATGTAACTTATCTCAAAGTCTTCGGTGCAAAATGCTGGATCAGAGATCCTCACCACAGTTCTAAGTTTGCACCGAAAGCACATGAAGGTTTTATGCTTGGTTACGAAAAGGACTCGCACACCTACAAAGTCTTCAACACCTACCATCACAAGGTTGTTGAAACTGTAGATGTGCGGTTTGATGAAACTAATGGCTCGCAAAGAGAGCACCTGCCTTCTGTGTTAGATGAACAGTCTCCCGAGGAATCCATCAAGCTGAAGGCAACTTAAGATATCATACCCATTGAGGAAATCATTCCAATGAATGAAGACTTTCATGTTGATACACCTGAAGAAAATGATGTTGAAGGAAGTCCTCAGCCACGTCAACCTGCTCATCCTAGAGTTGCAAATGAAGTACAGATTGACAAAATCATCGATGACATCAATGCACCAGGTCCCCTCACTCGCTCAAAAGCTTCACATTTAACTAACTTTTGTGGGCACTTTGCCTTTGTCTCTATCATAGAGCCCACCAAAGTTGATGAAGCATTCAAGGAGCCTGAGTGGATTCAAGCTATGCAAGAGGAATTGCATCAGTTCAAGCTCAACAACGTGTGGTAACTTGTCAAGCGGCCAGATCCTCGCAAACATAACATCATAGGTACCAAGTGGATCTACCGCAACAAGCAAGATGAAAATGGCCTTGTGGTGAGGAATAAGGCTCGTCTTGTAGCTCAAGGCTACACACAGGTTGAAGGAATTGACTTTGATGAAACCTTCGCACCTTTTGCTAGACTTGAAGCTATTCGCATATTGCTTGCTTATGCTAACCATCATAATATCATCTTATATCAAATGGATGTGAAAAGAGCATTCTTTAATGGTAAGCTTGAGGAAGAAGTATATGTTGCTCAACCCCTAGGTTTTGAAGACCCTAAGCATCCTCACAAAGTCTTTAGACTCAACAAGGCCCTCTATGGCCTCAAACAGGCCCCTCAAGCGTGGTATGACACTCTGAAGGAATTCCTCATGAAGAAAGGCTTCAAACCCGGTTCACTCGACCCCACTCTTTTCACAAAATCCTATGACAATGAACTGTTCATATGCCAAATATACGTAGACAATATTATCTTTGGCTGTACTGACAAACGTTACAGTGATAAATTTGCCTATATGATGAGTGAAGAATATCAAATGTCTATGATGGGAGAGTTTAAATTCTTCTTAGGTCTTCAAATTCGTCAACAAGACAATGTCATCTTCATCTCCCAAGAGAAGTACCTCAAGGATGTTCTGAGGAAATTTGACATGCAAGATTGCAAAGGCGTCAAAACTCCAATGCCTTCAAAAGGCCACCTCTGCACTGATGAAAATGGTAAAGATTTCGATCAGAAGGTATACCGCTCCATGATTGGCTCATTATTGTATCTATGTGCATCTAGGCCTGATATTATGCTAAGTGTTTGCATGTGTGCCCGATTCCAAGCAACACCGAAGGAATCACACCATAAGGCTGTGAAACATATTCTTCGATACATAGCCCACACACCAACACTTGGATTATGGTATCCTAGGGGCTCAAATCTTCACCTTGTCGGATACTCTGATGTTGACTATGCTGGAGATCGTGTGGATCCCAAGTCAACCTCAGGCACATGTCATTTCCTCAGACGATCCTTAGTCTGCTGGTCCTCGAAGAAGCAGAACTACGTGTCACTCTCTACTGCTGAAGCTGAGTACATTGCTGTTGGCTCATGTTGTGCTCAGTTACTATGGATGAAGCAAACCCTCAAGGACTATGACATCAAGCTGAAGAATGTGCCTCTCTACTGCGACAACGAGAGTGCCATCAAGATTGCATACAACCGAGTTCAGCACTCCAAGACCAAGCACATCCAGATTCGTCATCACTTTCTTCGAGATCATGTACTCAAGGGCGACATCTCCATCGACCACATCCCCACTGAAGAACAACTCGCCGATATCTTCACCAAGCCCTTGGATGAAAAGAGATTTTGCAAGTTGCGGTGTGAGCTAAATATCTTAGAATCTTCGAATGTTCTTTGAAGAAGGACACACATCCTAACACTTATGAAACATTGATGACTTTGATGTGCAACACACGACGTAACGTTTTTATTCAATCAATGAAGAATAACCCTCTAAGTGTGAAGAAATTAATGAAGAATTTGATTCTCAAAACCCTACGACAATTGTACGCGGTGTCTGAAATCATCATTCTTATACGGTGGGTCACGCCACCAACCAAAGTTGTAATTCTTCAAAATTGAGTTTTTCGTTATTTTTGCAAATTCTTCAAATTATCAAATTCCTCAAATTTGCAAATTCCTCAAGTTTTCAAGTTCCTCAACTTTCAAATTCTTCAAACTTTGAAACTCATGTTCTTCATTGACTATATATATATATATATATATATGAGTTTTCAATGTCCTCAACAGCCTTCACTTATTGCTAATTCTTCAAATTTATTTTCATCTAAGTGAATGTGATCGGACCATTTCCCCCTCTATGCTAAACTCAACCCAGTCTGTTAACAAATTCTTCATATGCGTTTTACTTTGAAACTCGTTCAAAGTCTTCACTGTGTTCTTGACAGCTGAAGAATCTTCCAACGAAAACTTTGAAATTTTCACTATCAAAATTTTCAGTGGTTCCCGCTCAAACGGTTCTGATTCCCACGACTGGATAACCCACGATCCCCCATAATCTCCACTACTCAAAACGTGCGTGACACCTGTCGTGTGGAGAGCAAGGGTCAGGGGCAATCTTGTCCAAAATCTTCGGGCAGATTGGTTTTCACTGCCTCTATAAATACCCCCTCCCCTTCAACTGTGCTCGGTTACTCCTCATCTCATCCCTCTCCCGAGTTCCAACCTAGCGCCACCGCTAAAGTCATCGTTGTCGGTGAGGAAGAGCTTCACTGCCTCAACCTCGTCGTCGCCGTACTCGCATCGGCCGTGGAAGTTCTCATCTCACCGCCGCTGTAGTTGTCTCCCTCTGCCAAGCTAGGGAGTGGGAGATCTGAACGGACAAACTTCCCAATCTCATCTCTTGTTCGTCATGTTCTTCATCAGGGTAAATAAAAATTATTTTTACTGCCCTTGTTTGATCCTCAAATGCTCTTCATATTCCTCAAAAGGTGCTTATTTTTTATGAACCTTATTCTAAAAGCACCTTACATCTTCACATACTTGATGTTTCTTCCCTAAGTAATGATTTCTTCAAGATTCCTCAATTGTGTGAATTCTCAAAATTTGCACAACTCTGGAACCTGAGACAAAGAACACTTAGTGAAATTCCTCAAGACACCCATGGTCAAATTCCTCTCACCTGTTTTATCTAAAAAAATCTACGAACGCATATGACCTCTTCAAATTCCTCGCACCTATACTCTGTTCACACGTACAACATGTCCGCTCATGAATCACTATGTTCTCATCAACTTAACTCATTTGCAGCGCTCCTTGAGGAAAAACTGAGTACTTCTTCAGAGTCCTCAAGAATTCATATTCCTCAAGTGAAGAAAATGGCTGACGGAAAGAAACCTCGGAAAGGTGGAAAGAAGCCAGATGTGCACACTGCCTTTGAGATCCTAGATGACGTGTATGAGGAATACTGCACACCCTATGAAGAAACTCATGGCAAAGAAACGACCAAACAGAGAAAAATTCGTCTGCAGAAAATTGAGAGGAGATGGGCAAGGGAATGGAAGGAGTATCGTTATGTAACTCCAAAATACATGATGAAATTTGCAGTAAAACCTCCTTGCAGCAGGCCTCCTCTTTCTCCAAATCAAATTGCTGATCCTACTAGCATCAAGACTGGTGAGAACTTTCCTCACATGTGGGAGAAGCAGCAAGCCAAGCTGGCGAAGAAAGCCAAAGAGGTAGTGAAGAAATTCAATGAAGATTCTGCTGCTGCTGCCTCTGCCGGAGCCTCTGCAAGTGCTCCGAAGAAAATCATGAGGAAGAAATCTGCATTGAAGACAAGTTCTTCAACCTCAAAACCTTCATAGCAGATCCCTTAAGGTCAAAGGCCTCGGCCTACAAAGTCTTCAGCTGCTGGAACGGTTGCTGCTTTGTCTTCTGCGACATCTTCAACTAGCCCTCCTGCGTTGAAGCTGAAGAAAACTGCTGGACAAGGTCAAAGACCAAGTCCTCACTCAAGCAAGGTTGTGGTGACCATACCCTCAGGTTCTGAGGATGATGATGATGATGATGAAGCTGATGATGAGGAATTGGAAGAAATCATCAAGCACAATCAGCTAAAGGCTGCTATAGCAAAGGGCAACTATGTTCCTCTCATGCTGGATCCCAAGATGATCCTCAACTTCATCGATATATGGCATGAAGACCCAAGCACCCCACTTTATTCACTAAATCTGCCTCTTGGAATGGATCATGTCCTCACCCACTTCATCTCTGAAGAAAAATGGAAGAGAGAGCAAGCTCTGAGAGCTAAGAGGAACAGGGTTCGGAAGGAAAAGTTTCTGAGAGACAATGTCATGAATTTGACCCCAAATCAACTCGTCATTGTTCAGTCTGAAATTCGCACACTCTCTGAGGATCAAGAGAGATATGATGCTAAATGGAAGGGCACCAAGGTGAGATTTGTCAGGGCTGCTCAAGCTGCAGTGAAGGATCACAACACTAGGGTTGCTGCTCGATCGCAACCACAAAATCCTCAGGCTGATGAAATTGCTCAGCCTGATGGAAATGCTTCTGCACCAGAAGAAACTGCCAGTGTTGCTGAGGAAACTCAGACCACTGATGATCATGCCAGGACAACCACCACTGTTGTGCCTGAAGAAACTGAAAGGCCAGCTGAAGCTTTTGCTGCGCCTGAAGAAACTGAACACACCAAGGCGGCTGCATCAGTCATTCCTGAAGAAACTGACATTGTTGAGGAAAAGACTCTCAAGAGAAAAGCATCAGATTTAGAAACCTCAGCCGTGAAGAAGTTGAAGACTATGCCAAGTTCTTCAACTGGACCTATTGATGCTACACCAATTTCCTCAGCACCTGCCTACGACATTGTACCATTTGGGGTGGAATATGTCATCCCAGATGAAGATGAAGATCAGTCTGCTACTTCGACAGAGCAGATTGATTAAGAAATTGAAGTTGAAGACATTGCTTCAACTCCAAAGGTATCATCACCCCAGCCTCAGTTCACTGCTGAAGAGGCTGGAGTTGAAGAAATTGATGAGGACATAGACATTGGCAATACAACGTCTGTCATTAATGATGAATATTGGGAATCAGCACACCCAAATTCACCAATGACTACTCCTCTGACACAGATTTCTCAGTCGCCTGCTCCGACTGATGAAATACATGAAGAATCTGCCAATCTGAACACCCAAGTCACTGAAGAAATTCCAGCCGCAATGGCTGATGATCTTGAGACTCCCGCCACAACTGAGGAACCAACTCTCCAAATCGTTCTATCTGAAGGTGTTCCTCCCATGCCAAAGGAGACTAAGGGGCACTTCAAGCCAAATCTTCAACCGAAGCCAAGAATGCCATTCAAAGGCTCAATACGCCCCAAATTCCTCAAGAGAAATTTCTTCAATGAACGTATGTTCTTCAATGGTCCAAATCCCTATGACTTTGCAAGGGCCGGTCGCAATAGATTCTGGATGGCAACACAGCTCAACTACTATGCATTGGTTCTTTTTGAGAAGAAGAGAGCACCACCAAATTCCTCATGCTGACATGGATACCCTTCCATCATTCACACCGGTGCTCTAGGTTCTTCATGATGCAGGCATTCTCCCATTCTACGTCGACATCTGCGACTGGAATGAAGAACTCATTCTTCAGTTCTATGCCACATTGCATATCAGCGGAAATGCTTCAGACATCAACTCCTGGATATTGGACTGGATGACAGGATCAACACACTTCACTGCTCAAGCTTCTGAATTGCTTTAGTGTGTACCAGTTCCAATTCCCTTAGATGAAGCTCGCAAACTATTTAATGAGCCTGCACTTCCAAATTAGCTAATGCAAGTGTTGATGAAGACATTGCCTCCTAGAAAGCCTCAACGAAAAACCTTCCTTGTGAAGGATCTGCTATATGTGCCCAGGACTGTCTACCGTATACTCACAAATACGCTATGTCCTCAGAAGGGCCACAATTCTGAAGAAGAAGAAGTGGAAGGAGTAATGAACAATATGCTCTTCAACATCATTCATGGGATTGCCATTGACTTGCACGACTTCTTCATGAGGACTTTGGCTAGTGCTGCTTTAGCTCCATTTGAACAGAAGCCCTATGCGCCTTGGATAATGAAATTCATCAGGGCAAAGTCCTCAGTTCCCTTCAAGGCTGATTTCCAGAACCACTTTGGCTTCCTGCCTCCAATTGAAGTCATCAAGAGCACAATTGCCTAAGTTGAAGGAAAAGGCAAGGTTGTCATTGATGAAGGCACTCGTCCATTGGATGGACGGTTTCACAAAGCCGCTTCCTTCTCCACCAATGATGACACTGCCACCCAAGACTCCGATGCAAAGGCCTCAGCTCACAAACCTCAAGAGTCTGCCCCTCGAGTGATGACTGATCGCGAGCTTCTAATAAGTCTTCATCAGAAGGTCGATCGCAATCACAAGTGGGTGAAGCGTCAATACATTGTGCAGAACATGACTATGACGCAGAACACCGTGAAGAGAATCACTACTATACGCATGAAAACCTCAACCGCTCTTGGGCCGTACTGTCTCACCTCATGACTTCTGAAGAACTAGATGAGATGGATCTTGAGGAACATCCTAACTGGGCTCATCGACCTCAGAAGAAATTCAAGAAAGTTCAAGTTCCTCTGATGGTCACAAGTTCATTTTCTTCATCTCAAGAGCGCAATGACGATGAAGACATTGACGACACTGCGGCAGGCCCTGCATCGACAGACGACCCCAACAACGCTGGCGCTCCTTCCTCACCAACACGATGAAATTCTTCAAAGGGGCGTTAGTCCTCACTTTTTCGTCCCTTTTGGTCTTCGATGACAGGGGGAGAAAAATTGAGTTAGTCTTCAAGCGGGTCTCTATATATGGCCTATTTTTGTTTAAGTTACAACTCTTGCTCTTCTGAAGCTTTTGTTGATTGAGTTGTAAACTTAAGTCCGATGGTGGTCTGACACTTTTGAAATATTTCCCCGCATGTTTATTTCCTCAAGTACCTTAATGCATACATGTTGAATTTCGTCAGACACCATTTTCCTCACGCATTTCAAATTCTTCAGATCATATGTTGAAATGCGTGTATGAATTACAAGATATAGGGGGAGTTCTCCATGTTTTAACCTGCCATATGCATTTGCAGTCCAAAGCAAATTCCTCAAATATGCACATCTTCAGGGGGGAGTTCTTCTATATCTTGCAAGCAAATTCCTCAAAATCTATACTTTCACTTCATATGTTTATCCCCGTTGAAAACTTAACCTATTTGTCATCAATCACCAAAAAGGGGGAGATTGTTAGTGCATCTAGTCCCCCTTAGTGATTTTGGTGTATTGAAGACTTATAGGTTAAGGCACTAATGTGTTTGTGAGTGTACACAGGCTCTATAAGTCGATGAGGAGTTTGATATATCCGGAAATTCTCGACCCCTAAAAATGTATGTCTTCAACTGAAGACTTTGCTGAAGACTTTGTGAAGACTTTGGTGAAGACTTTGTGAAGACTTTGAAAATGAAGACGTTGGTGTGACCTTGAAGATATGAACGAGGAATATGAAGCATGAAGACTTTTGTTTTCGTAGTTTCATTCGCTTATTTGAGTCATAGGAAACACCGTACTGTTAAAGGGGGCCGAGGTAATACTAAGGAAAATTTCTAACTGATGCTCAACTCCAAAATCCTCAACCTATACAATCCTTCGAGTGAAGCCTTTGGAAATATCTTATGGTTCAAACAAGTTCTTCAGTGACAGAGACGAAGTTCTTCTAGTCTCTGAGGAAATTGATCTGACTAAGAAGTTAGGATTTCGCCAGTGCGAATTTCCTACAAGTGAGGAACATGATAAGCCTGAGGACTTTCATAGTTCGAAAATCCGACTGTTGCTGTGCTTAGCGCCAGCTATCCCCAATCACAAATATCCAGATAAAGGTCATATCATTGGGGGCATTTATGTCTTATCATGTCAGGTTGCACCCTGGCTATAAATAGCCACCCCCACAACCACTAGTCAGTTGGCTGCTCCAAGAGAGAACTGACACTTGTCATTTGAGAGCAACCCATCCTCTGAGGACTTTGAGTGAAAATCATCAGTGAGGAAAAACCCACAACAAAACTACCAAACCCAAAGTGATTGAGCATCACTGAAGAAATTCCTGTGTGGAACCGACGCTTGTTACCTTTGAGGATTGTGCATCCTCCAGACGGTTAGGCATCATGGTCTAGTGCTCCTGCACTCAATTGGGGATCACGAAGTGACCTTGGTATAGAGCATCCAGCAGTAAATTGTGGATCGTCGGGTGACCAGTTTGTGAGGGTTTTGGAAGTCTAGCCTGAAGACTTACCACGAGTGTTGGGCGAGGACTATGTGACCTTAGCTCAAGGAGAATACGGTAAGGACTGTGTGTCCTGGGACTGTGTGTCATCTGGTTTAAATACCAGGCCGCTCCAAACCAGACGTACGACTGTCATAGCAGTTGGAACTGGGTCACCAAATCATTGTCTTCATCAAGCTACCTGGTTCTATTTCCTCAACCCTTCCATTTCCTCATATAACTATTGATGAAATTGAACTTTACTGTTTGAAGAATTTGACTAAAGACTTTCACAATTTCCTCAACTCAAATTCTTCAAGTTACCTTGTTCCTCACCTGCTTATCCTGTATCACGCTACTTGTAATCTGTGCATGTGTCATTTCATCATGATGACTATGTTGTCGCTATGTTCCTCATGCACTTGAGTACTTATTCCGCTGCTAGTTATTCATCACATTTCAAATTCCTCAAAGTTGAAATTCCTCAAGTGATGAATTTGTAAAAATCACCTATTCACCCCCCCTCTAGTCGATATAACGCACTTTCATGACCCGGCAGGCGGGTCGCAGGACGATCAGGCCCAAGACCCGGCGTGTAAGCCAGCGCCAGGCGGCTCAGAAGAGAAGGCCCAAAGGAGAGAGGATTCCCTTACAATAGAAACAAGACTCAGAGTAGGATTCGTGAAAGACTAGTCCTTGTCCTACTAGGAGTAGGACTCTATTTGTAAACCTACCCTCTCCACTTATATAAGGAAGGGTAGAGCGCCCTTAGAGAGACAAGTACACAAGTCCACAAAGTTTAGACAGACACAAGAGATTAGAGATACACAGATTAGAGGCTCTCGTGATTAGAGGTAGCAAAACAGCACCCTTGTAACCGAGAGATCTTTCTCATTATCAATACCAGACAAGCAGGATGTAGGCTTTTACCTCATCTCGAGGGGCCGAACCTGGGTAAACTCGCGTCTCTCGATTCCGACCAACCCCTCTCAACCGCCACATAGTTGCGACCACCCAGAACCTAAGTCCGTTCCCGGACATCTGCCGTGACAAATCCACGATAGTTGGCGCCCACCGTGGGGCAGCGCACAGTGGTGTTGTGTTCTTGAAGGGATTTCTTCAAGGGATCGAGAAGCTTGCGCCTGGCTACGCAAAGAAGAGCCTTTATGGAACAATGACGCAAGATAGCCCGGTATGGGAAAACTTTGGACAGAGTTGTTATGTGATTAGACTCGTGAATCAATATTCTGCCAAGACCGATTGGAAAATTTGTTGATTAACTTTGGAGCTACTAAATGTATAAAATTGGAGTCTGAGGGATTGGCTAACACGGTTTTTACGATCTGCCGGATCGAAATTGATTTGGACGCGGCCTTAACCCGCCGAGAACGACTCGAAATCAATCTTCGCTGTCGAGCTGCCCTACAAAGACGTGTTGCTGTGTTAAAATAACTTTGTTTGGTCGTCCACACGTGCACCAAGTCCTGATGCATATCAGCGTATACATTGTTAAAGGGCCACTTCCTGACACAAAAACCAAGACTGGAGGAAAAGTACTACTTCAAAAATAGTACTAGTTCATGTACATCAGACCTATTGCTACTACTCATGTGGTTTTTTTCAAACATACACTACATCACACTAAGACTGTCCGGTGCTACATCAACAAACATTGACTATGATGGCGACTCACTAATCAGGGGCTCAACATGACTACTGTCCCTCGCAAGCTCCAACACGGCCTTCTTGGTTTCCAGAGTCCCGGCTGACTCCGATGTCTGCATTGGTTTCGAGAGTCTTGGCCGGCTTCCGCGTGCTGCTTCCGTCGCTTCCAACCAGACCGCCCCGCTGACCGCTTCTGCGTTGCTTCCGTTGCCTCAAGCCGATTGCCCGGCTCGCTGCTCCATAGTGGACACTCCTCTGGCACCCGGACGGCTCGCCGCCTTTTACCTCACCTTACCGCGCGCCTCAGCCGTCGTGGTTGCTCGCTCTAAATCTGGCCTCAATCACCGTTGCGCCTGCTCTAACACGCCGGTCTCGCCTCACTCACAGCATCGTGGCCGGCTCAGTATCGCCTCAACTCGCGCGCTTCCTGTTGCCGCTGCTGCGCCCTATCGTGAGTCATTGCTGCCACCGCGCCACACCTTGCCACCACTGCGAGACACCGCGACAGTTGGCGCCGGATGATTTCTTGGTGCGATGGAGTTGTTTACCCGGTGGACGCTCCAATAGAAAACAACATGAGCTCATCAAACAATGCATGCGAAGGACCAGCAGTGGCATCCGTAGCATGCAAGGCCCGCCGAGTCAACACTCACGAAATAAGAAAAAACTGAATACACTGCAGGGATCAACTCTCTGTGTCCAAGGCCAAGCTTTGTTGGTTCATCATGGATTTCCAAGAAATTTGACCTTTTGCTGAAAAACATGTGCACGAGAAGTATCAATAAATTACACATGCCGTGGAGGAAGGAAGACTTAAAGAAAAGAAAAACAAGGCACGACACCGACGCTGGTCTGGCCCCGACCCGGAAGCAAGTTGACCATGGATTCGAGCTATCACACCCGCCTCGCTTCAATGTCACAGACTCACCTTGAGCTGGCTCCCCGCTATGTCGTGGCACGCCTTGTCTGCTGGCCTCGCGCCCAAGCCATCATGGCCATGTTCTGCTTTGAGTCGCCGTGTCCACAGGCCGCCTGCTCCACTCCACGCGCAGCGGCTCGTCACCATGCGCCCCGTCTCCACCTCCGCCTCGCACGGCCGCCTGTGCCCCGGGCTCGTCCTCGTGCAGTTCCGAGCAGCCGGCCTCCGTCGCCTCAGGCCGCCCCCGTGTGGGCCTCGCGTGAGCTGCTGCCACGCCTTGAGCCGCTGCCGTGTCTTGTGTTGTTGCGCCGCCGGCCTCCGCCGCCTCACGTCCGAACCATCACTGCCTTGCTGCCCGGCCACCGTGGCCCGCTCCCGCCGCGCATGTCGTTGCTGAGAGCCTCCGCCAGCTCGCCTCGCCTTGCCCGTGCTGCACCGCCGCTGGCTCCGTCTTGCCTCCGCACTCGCCGACGGGCACCCGAACCACCCCGGCTCCCCTCGCGCGCGGGCACCCTCGTTGTGGCTCCACTTCGCCCTGCTCGGCTTGCTCGATGCGCCGTGGACGGCTCGGCCCCGCCCCGTCGTTGCATCGTGGCCGGCTCGGCCACGCCCGGCTGTTTGTGCCGTGGTTGCCAGCCGCCATCACCTCGCTCCTACTCCCGCATATCGGCCGCCACTCGTGCTCGGTCGTCCGCTTCATGATTCCCATGCCGGATAAAAGAAAAAGATAAACAGAGGGCCATCCCCACGGGCCGCCACCTTGCTAGGCACCGATGTCCACATCCATTCGGCAAAAATAGCAGGTGATATGTATTTTATCTATTTTTCAGTACATATTATTTTCTATGAAGAACAGTTATTTTGGCCTGCAATATTTTATGCAGGACAATTACTCAAGTGGCATCATACCGCGGAGATGGAGCACATGACAGCAGTTATATACTGGTGTTTGTCTGTGGCGCGTTGATCAATAGACACGCGCAAGCCGTCGCTGTCGCGGCCCGGTTTACATCAACACGTCAATACCGCGCACGCTCACCCGCCAATACGAGCCGCCCAATGAGTGCGGCAAACCGTCGTAGCCGCGGCATGGTTTTCACTAACAACACCACGGCCGTGATCGTTTCTCGCCATTCGTGCCGACTTACAATGCCCTGGCCGTCTCTCGCCATCCATGCCAGCTCACAATGTCGTGGCCGTCTCTCGCCATCCGCGCCGGCTCACAACACCGTGGCCGTCTCTCGCCATCCGCGCCGGCTTACAACACCATGGCGTCTTTCACAACAACACCGGCTTACAATGCCGCGGTTGGTTTCTACGTCTACATCAACACGCTAGTGGCTGCATACACCAGTACAAGCCGCCCAACGGACGGTTCTGAGACGCCGCCCACAATCCGATCTACATCAACATATCGGTGCGGTGCTTGCCAGTACGAGCCGCCAAATGGACGCAAGCAAGACGCCGTCCACAGTCTGATCTACAACATATCGCTACGGTGCTCATCTATACATGTCGCCCGACGGACAGGCGAACAAGTCGCCGTCACTGTAGTTTGGTTAAACTTCAACAACCAGCCGGAACGAACCATCGACCGGATTATTGCAACAAATCATACGGGATCATCTATAACCCTCCACGGTCAACCTCAACCTTCAGTGGAGATTCTCAAGCCGCCTTTTTGAGTCAACTTAAGACTCGAGGGCTACAGACATGGCAAGACACAGTTGATCGTTTTCAACAAGAACCCCGGGTCATTGCAAGAAAAGTTAAACCCAGTCATGGGTGCACTACCTTATTGGCGAAAAGATTTAAAAGTCGCCCAAGAGTACGAGCCGTCACGTTGCGACCGTTCAAACATGGGTGCACTACCTTATTGGCGAAAGATTTAAGGTCGCCCAAGAGGACGAGCCGCCATGTTGTGACCGTTCAAACATGGGTGCTCGGATTTATTTGATCATCATACAGTCACTTGGAGGCTTCTGCCGTTTCTTCACTCAAGATGGCGGCTTACAAGATGGTGACTTACAAGATGGTGCACAAGTTGATATCATCAACAAGGTCATCTTGGGGCTTCCAACCCACCGAGTTTAGCTTATCACACCCTTTTGATCGGCTCTTAAGCCACAGTCAAGCGAGTTATATACCCAAAAGTTGACACCGTCAACAAGGTCATCTGGGGGCTTCCAACCCACCGAGTTTAGCTTACATACCCTCTTGATCGGCTCTTAAGCCGCTGTAAGTTTGAGTTAAACCTGCCTGTAAGCTGATGCTGCTCCGCTATGTGACCCGTCGAACTCTTACCAGTTAATCTCGCCTAGAGACCCTGATCCGGTTCAAACAGGTTGACGGCCAATCTCGATAGAGACCCTGTACTGGTTAAGGTTAAACTGGCGGGCCGGCTTATGGAAAGCGAGGACAAACTCACCCATCTATTGTCGACTCTCCGCTATGTGGCCCGTTTCGTACTCTTAGACAGTTAATCTTTTAAAGACCCTGCATTGTTTAAGGTTAAAACGATGGATTTATGTCACGTGAGAGGCAGTTTATGGGCTACCAGGGTACTCATGCCCTGCTGCGTCTCTTTCTGGTTCGTTATGCTCCTATCAGTTAATCTCGCTTAGAGACCCTAAGCCGTTCAAAGAAGTTGACGGCCAATCTCGATAGAGACCCTACACTGTTAAGGAGTTCTAGTAGCGAGTCCACCTAGAAGAACCGGCATATGAGTTATTGAAAAAGCAAGAACATCATACATTGCAGCATACATTGCATCATACATAGCATCATAAATTGCATCATATTCACATGTCTTGCCGGCTTATCAAGCCGGGTCAGAGCAAGATTATGAAAGAAGGAGCAAGGCTATGAAAGATTTAACATCTCCGGGTTGTGCTTTTTCAAGCCGCCCTTACAGCAATGCATAACATACTCTGTCTTGTTTATTTTTGCAGGTCTTGTCTCTTAAGATGAGACGTCGTTAACTACGATGAAAAACTTCTTAAAGAACAAATGGATCCTTAATAGACAACATGGCTGGATCTTCATCATGGTTTATCATAACCAGTACTAAATTATTGTTTTTTTTTCAAACTAGATTGGAAAGTTGATTATTTTTCAAGAGCGACCCTATCAGATATAATGTCGTGTCATCTAATTGACCGGTGCTCGGATTTCTTCAATTGTGCTCTATAAATCTACATCACTTATGGATTTCTCAAAATATATATTTGCCGGGTTGCACCGCAACCATGAGTAGGGATTTCATGTCAAAGTCAAAGGAATTATTCCAGGATATTCATTCCGGGTTATACTAGAACCACGGTCAAAGATTCATTCAAATCAGATCAATATCAGTTCCAAGAGAACTTTTGAAGTGCATTATGATGAGTCATATTACTCTCACATAGTCCTGAGTCACCGCAGGCAATCGACCCGGCACTTGGGGGCTACATTATTTAAATGAAGGATTATATCAAGTATGCAAGTCCCATGTCGCTGCAAGCATGCACCTTGGCACTTGGGGGCTAATGCAAGTCGGTTTTCAAATCATTACATTGTCAGCAAGACCCTATTATTTCAAGGAGATGAGCTGGCCTTTCTATATTTTTCTAAGTCCCAGCCCAGTAATTCTTACTGACCCGGCACTTGGGGGCTACACCGCTCAGATCAATTTTTGTAAAGTCCCAAGTCGTTGCAGGCATGCGACCCGGCACTTTGGGGCTACAGTATTCAGTTGTTCAAACAAATTATGAGGTTCAAATTGAAGACCTGGCCCATCACATACTGATGAGCCGATCCTTGGGGGCTACACCAGTTGAAGCTTTATAAAGTATAAGACAATTGCAAGTCCCAGGGTGCTATAGGCAAAACAACCTGGTACTTGGGGGTTGCACGCTCAAAAGATATTATTGCAAAGTGCCAAGTCATCATGGATAAACTTGGAGCTTGGGGGATATAGGTAATATGGATATATCAAAAATTGAAGAGAGTTTTCAAGATGTCAATTGTGAGTTAGACCGGCTCAAACAGATTCTTTAGCCGAAGCATTAAAATACCGGCTCTACGTCAGATGGATTTTCGTCCCAATATTTTTATCAAGCCAACTTGAGTCCAGTTATTTGACCCGGCGTCACCAACATTCATGACCCAACGTTATCAAAAGATCATAACCCGCCAGAGTTTATATAAGCCGCCCTAATTCACAACAATGGAAGTCCGGATCTGCGTCATGAGGATTTCTTATTTTCAAGATTTTCATTAAGCCAAAGTATTGGAAGCCGACTCAATGGCATATGAGTATTCTATTCTCAATATTGTTTCAAAGGACACTGACAAGCAAGATGTTTCTCAAGACGACTCATTCGGAAAAGACCCGGATTTCTGAGGAGCCACTTCATAAGCCGACCAAAGAAGCAAGCCGACGACTTAACATATTTACTATTCCTATTTCAGGAGGTTACCATGAATAAATTCAAGCTAACCTGGGGGCTAATGTAGAGGATATACCCCGTGGTATGACCCGGCCTGGCGACTCATAGTGGGAGACCTTGGTCAAGACATGGTGTTTTATTGATGACCCGGCAAGCGGGTCGCAGGACGACCAGGCCCAAGACCCAGCGTGTAAACCGGCGCCAGGCGGCTCACAAGAGAAGGCCCAAAGGAGAGAGGATTCCCTTACAAGAGAAACAAGACCCGGAGTAGGATTCGTGAAAGACTAGTCCTAGTCCTACTAGGAGTAGGACTCTATTTGTAAACCTACCCTCTCCACTTATATAAGGAGGGGTAGAGTGCCCTTAGAGAGACAAGTACACAAGTCCACAAAGTTTAGACAGACACAAGAGATTAGAGATAGACAGATTAGAGGCTCTTGTGATTAGAGGTAGCAAAACAACACCCTTGTAACCGAGAGATCTTCCTCATCATCAATAGCAGACAAGCAGGACGTAGGCTTTACCTCATCTTGAGGGGCCAAACCTAGGTAAACTCGCGTCTCTTGATTCCGACCAACCCCTCTCAAGCTGCCACATAGTTGCGACCGCCCCAAACCTAAGTCCGTTCACGCGGACATCTGCCGTGACAAATCCACGACAACCAAGCTTAGGCTTTTTGGCATCCTTGATTCCTTGGGGTGCCTTGGTCATCCCCAAGCTTAGGCTCTTGCCACTCCTTATTCCATAGTCCATCAAATCTTTACCCAAAACTTGAAAACTTCACAACACAAAACTTAACAGAAAACTCGTGAGATCCGTTAGTATAAGAAAATAAATCACCACCTTAGGTACTGTTGTGAACTCATTATTTATTTATATTGGTGTAATATATACTATATTCCAAGTTCTACATGGTTCATACCCCCGATACGACCCATAGATACATCAAAATAGGTAAACAACACAAATAAAACGGAATCTATCAAAAACAGAACAGTCTGTAGCAATCTGGAAAGTTCGTATACTTCTGTAATTCCAAAAAAATGAAAAATTAGGAAAACCTGGGAATTTGTATATAAATCTTTTTTAAAAATTTCAGACTCATTCGCTGCTCTGATAAATTTATAAAATTCCTAGACTGGGTGCAAAAGTTTCTGTTTTTCAGCAAGATCCAATCAACAATCACCATAGACCATCCCAGAGGTCATACTTGGCTCAAACACTAATTAAAACACCAAAACAGAATTACTACATAGTTAATAATGTGTGAAACACTCAATAACAAAAACAAAAAACAAAAACATAAAAATAAAATTGGGTTGCCTCCCAACAAGCGCTATTGTTTAACGCCCCTAGCTAGGCATAATGATTTCAATGATGCTCACATAAAAAGTAGTAATTGAGATATGCAAAAGAGCATCATGAATAGCATGAAAAACACACTTAAGTCTAACCCAATTCCTATGCATAGGGATTTTGTGAGAAAAAATTTATGGGAACAAGAATCAACTAGCATAGGAAGGCAAAACAAGCATAACTTCAAAACTTTAGACACATAGAGAGGAAACTTGATATTATTGCAATTCCTACAAGCATATGTTACCCCCTCATAATGAATTTCAGTAGCATCATGAAGTAATTCAACAATATAGCTATCACATAAATCATTCTTTTCATATTTCACAAGCATGGAATTTTCATTACTCTCCACATAAACAAATTCCTTATCATCCATGGTAGTGGGAGCAAACTCAATAAAATAACTATCATGAGACACTTGATTGACACAACCACATTGCAAATTAAAAGAATGATGATAAATTTCATGGTTATCATTACTCATTATAGCATACGTGTCATCACCATCACCATAAATAGGAGGCATGCAATCATCATAATAAATTTTCTCATCAAAACTTGGGGGAAAATATTATCTACATCAAACATAGCATCCCCAAGCTTGTGGCTTTCCATACCATAAGCATCATGGATATTTAGAGAATTCATACTAGCAACATGGCAATAATGCTCATCATTCAAGGGACTATCATGAATCACCTTATAAATTTCTTCTTTCAACACTTCATCAAAAATTTCAGATTCATGATTTTCAAACAAAACTTCATAGAGATAATCAAGTGCACTCAACTCACTAGCAATTGGTTCATCATAATTTGGAATTTTGAAAATATTAGCAAGTGGATGAGGATCCATATCAATAGATTTTTAGCAAGCAAAGATGCAAGCAATAGAAGGCACATGGCAACAAAAGCAAACAAAAAGAGATCCGGCGAGAAAAAGGCAAATAGAACGGAAAATTGGTGAAGTGGGGGAGAGGAAAACGAGAGGAAAATGGCAAATAATGTAAATGCAAGAGATGAGTTTGTGATGGGTACTTGGTAGGCTTGATGTGTATCCTCTCCGGCAACGGTGCTAGAAATCCTTCTTTCTACTTCTTGAGCTTGTGTTGGTTTTCCCTTGAAGAGGAAAGGGTGATGCAGCAAAGTAGATAAGTATTTCCCTCAGTTGTTGAGAACCAAGGTATCAATCCAGTAGGAGGAACAAGCAAGTCACCAATAGATGCACCTACACAAACAATCAAACACTTGCACCCAAAGCTATAAGGGGTTGTCAATCCCTTCGATTACTTGCAAGGATTAGATCTGATAGAGATAGATGGGAAAGATTGTGGAAAGTTAAAAGGTAAATAAAATTGCAGCAAGGTATTTTTGGTATTTTTGGTATATAGATCTTGAAAATATAATATGGAAAATAGACCCGGGGGCTATAGGTTTCACTAGAGGCTTCTCTCTTGAAGGAGAATAACACGCTGGGTGAACAAATTACTGTCGAGCAATTGATAGAAAAGCGCATAGTTATGAAAATATCCAAGGCAATTATTATGCATATAGGCATCATGTCTGTGTCAAGTAGACCGAAATGATTCTGCATCTACTACTATTACTCCACACATCGACTGACTCCTGCGTGCATCTAGAGTATTAAGTTCATGAAGAATAGAGTAACGCATTAAGTAAGATGACATGATGTAGAGGGATAAACTCAATGAATATGATGAAACCCCCATCTTTTTACCCTTGATGGCAACAATACAATACATGCCTCACTATCCCTACTTTGTCACTGGGTGAGGACATCGCAAGATTGAACCCAAAACTAAGCACTTCTCCCATTGCAAGAATTACCAATCTAGTTGGCCAAACCAAACCAATAACTTGAAGAGACTTGCAAAGATATGAAATCATGCATATAAGAATTCAGAGAAGAACCAAATAATATTCATAGATAAGCTAATCATAAACCCACAATTCATCGGATCTCGACAAACACACCGCAAAAGAGTATTACATCGGATAGATCCCCATGAAGATCATGGAGAACATGGTATTGAAGCACAAAGAGAGAGAAGAAGCCATCTAGATACTAGCTATGGACCTGTAGGTCTGTGGTGGACTACTCACGCATCACCGGAGGGGCAATGGAGTTGATGTAGATGCCCTCCATGATCGAATCCTCCTCCGGTAGATTATCGAAAAAGGCTCCAAGATTGGATCTCTTGGAACGGAGGCTTCCGGCGGCAGAAAAATATTAACGTGGATCTTTTTGGTATTGGGGGAATATTTGGGAATTTATAGGCCGAAGATTAGGGTTGGAAGACCTGCTGGGGGGCCACAAGCCAGGGGCGCCCCCTGGCCACGCTAGGGTGGCTTGTGACCTCCTGGAAGGTCTCCTGCCTTCCTCTCCAAGTCTGGTAGATGTCTTCTGCTCCAAGAAAAATCATCACGAAGATTTTATTCCGTTTGGACTCCGTTTAATATTCCTTATCAACAATACTCAAAAACAAGGAAAAAAGAGAAACTGCCACTAGGCTCTAGGTTAATAGGTTAGTCCCAAAAATAATATAAAATAGCATATTAATGCATATAAAACATCCAAAACATATACTATAATAGCATGGAACAATCAAAAATTATAGATACGTTGGAGACATATCAACGCACACACGCACACACACGCATCGTCACCCATCCTTAGCCTTCCAGCATTGTTAGTAAAAGGCATGATAAACCCTAAGGGCCCGCCGATAGGTTTGTCGTCGGAAACTGCACAATGCAGGCACATGCTCCACACACACACACATGGGTTCACACATGCACACTCCCACCATACACGCACACACCGTCACCCATCCTTTGCCTTCCAACATTGTCAATAAAAGGCATGACACAACCTATGGGTCCACTGATAGGTTTGTCTTCGGAAACCGCAAAATGTAGACACATGGCCCACACACAAGCATATGGGTTCACACACACACATCGTCACCCATGCTTGGCCTTCCAGCGTTGTCAGTAAAAGGCATGGCAGACCCTAAGAGCCCACCAATAGGTTTGTCATCAGAAACCGCAAAAAGTAGGCACATGGTCCACACACACGCATTGGTACACACACACACTCGATCCTTGACATTTTGAAAATAGCAAAAGAAGCAAAAGAAAATCATGGATATTTTCAAAACAAGTATCTCAAGATTTATTTAGCCAGAATGACATCACACACACACACGATCCTTGATATTTTCAAAATAGCAAAAGAAGCAAAAGAAAATCATGGATATTTTCAAAACAAGGATCTCAAGATTTATTTAGCCAGAATGACATATCACACCTCCTAAATGAACCTTGAAATCTAGCAACTTCCCAACAGGTCACCCATCCTTGACTACTCCATCGAAAGCACACTTAACTTCCGAGTTCCATTCGAATGGGTTATAGGCTGGAAAGCCGCGTCTTGCTGGTAATGGTTGCCTCCTATCATATACAAGGTGTGCCCCTATGGGCACCTGGTGGGACCAGACACGCATCGCAGACATTTCTGGTAGTACTGGAAACCATGTGCGATGGTGGCATGGGGACTGATGATGACGTCTTGCTCATGCTCGATGGAGTGATGCCGCTTTTTCTACTCTCCGTCCTGCTCCGTCTCTTTCTCCTTGTCTAGGAGGTTGATGACGGGGCCGACACTTTGGCGGGAAACCGATTGGGGGAGTGGCGGGAGACCGATTTGGGGAGTGGCTGGAGACCGATTGGGGGAGTGGCGGGAGAAGCGTGTTTGGATAGAACATCATTTTAATACCAATTGGATAACTTCTCAAAGAAGGACACTCAAGCTAGCATGACATGCGCACATCGTGCTTACACACGCATGAGCTTCAGACGGGCATATAGAACTGCTTTAAATTATTCATGGTTCGTTTAGCTTTTTGTATACTACACTAATCAAGTCTGTAGACATTTAATATGCATAATTAAAATTTGAACTAAAAGAACATGCTTCGTGTCACCAAAATGGCTTGAAAAAAGGTATTTGTGTCCTTGGGTTCCTTGTTTAGGTCCCATGCAATGAACGAGAATGGATTGCGAACATCTCGAAGTCATGATGAGGCCACAAACATTAAGAAACGTGGCTATTAAATCATCATAAATCCATAACTCGTCTGAAATTCTTGAAACTTACCTTGGTGTCATGACACGACACTTATACGACATGATAATTTTTTGTCCAATGTGGGACAACTCTCTTGCACACCAAAACTTCTCTCAAGAATCATCGTGGTTTCGATACAGAACATGTCACCTTTGTGGAGGGAACGACATTCGATGTCTCTTCTTGTGTTGATATTTTTTCTACATGCAACATAGGCTAATACAAATGCAATGCTAAAATGTGAAATTCTTGAAACTGGTGTGTCGACACGACACTTATAGGACATGGTATATAAGTTTTGGGACAAACCTCTTACAAATTGGAGATTCCCATGACAAGCATGGTGGTTTCGATATGGAACATGTCACCTTTGTGGTCGAAACGACGTTTGAGTTTTCTAGGCATGCACTTAATGTGAAGAACTCAAGTTTGAACTACAAGCATGGGCTCCAGTGCACCAAAATGGATTAAAAACCATTTTGTGTCATTGGGTCCATGTTTAGATCCCATGCACTGATGGTCACTGAATTACAAACATCTTAGTGTCGTGACTAGACCACAAACATTGATAATCTTGGTTTCAAAGTCCGAGAGAACCCAAAGATTGCCATGAATTCACGAAACTTACATAGTGTCATGCCACGGCACATCTACGGTGTGCATTCTGTTTTCTGTCGAATTTGGGACAAATATTGGGACATGCATCTTACAAGCCAAAGCTTATTCAAGAAGCATTTGTGATTTCGATAGGGAATATGTCACCTTTGTTGGTGAAACTACATTCAATGAGTCATTAGTCCACCGATTCAGCCCCTTTTATGCATTAATTGAGTTTTCTAGGGATTTAATATGCGTAGTTCAAATTTTGAACTAGAGGCACATGCTCCGACCTCATGGTTTCGCTAGGGAACATGACACCTTTTGTAATGAAACTACATTCAACGTGTCCTCTAGTGCACCAATTCGGCCCTTTTTATACATCAATTGAGTTATCTAGGGCTCTTTTCATATTAATGTGAATGAATTAGAAACATTTAGGCATGAAAGCTCGGCCACAATCATTGATAATATTGGTTTATTGAATTCCTGTACATACAAAACTTGTATGATAACCATTTTATGCCACGCGTCCATTTTTTTATTCCCTCCGTTTCTTTTTTCCTTCGCATATAGGATTTGGTCAAAGTCAAGCTAAACATATTTTGACTAAATTTATACAAAAAACACATCAACGTCTACAATGCTAAGGTTATATAGTATAAAGTTAATTTGACAATGCATCTAATAATGTTGATTTTAAATTATAAATATTTATTTATTTTTCTATAAATCTAGAGAAACTTTACAAATTTTGAATTTGACAAGATTTTATATGCTAACTAAAAAGAAACAAAGAGAGTACTTGGTATGGAGGAGTCGCGCATGTAGCTGCAGGTTGATGACAGGACGCATGTGAGCTTTTTGCCGCGCAGGCTCGTCGGGATGAGTGTGAGCTGTCCGCCGCGCAGGCTTGACAGGATGTGTGAGAGCTGTCCGCCGTGCATGCTCGACAGGACGCATGAGAGTCTACTGTGCATGCTCATCGAGAAGTGATACTTTGAACTCCACCCCTTCTCCCCCACTCGCGTCGCTCCCAACTTCTGAATTAATGGCGTCCTACCTGCCGTTTATCACGTGGTTAATACGCCTGGACGGAGGGACTAGTTTGCTTGTGATCACTGTTTTATTCGTGCCTAGCCAAGAAGTTTGACGTTTCGTATGTTTTCGACTCGTATACATGTACAAACGAACGAAAATATTATAACAACAAATTAGCACTGGCAAAGATAGTAATTTTCTTACATATGCATGATAATAAAAAATGCCACATGTGGCAACTCCCCAAAGACACAGGGGCAAAACAAGAAGGAAGAGGTTGAAGAAGGAAGACAAAGAAAACAATCTGACTCGCTGCTATCTAATTCTTCATGGATTGCTGGGCGCGGAGTTCCTCAATCTCCTTCTTCATCGCCTCCATGACCTCCATCTCCTGTCGCCTCTCATCCGACATCTTCTACATTGCGGCCATGGCGCGGGCTCTTTTCTCGAGAGCATCGATGTCCTAAGTCCCATACGCATGACGTTCCTTTACACGCTCCACGGATTCCCTTAGCAGCACCTCCCACTCGATGTAGAGCTTCGCCAAGTCTTCCAAAAGTTCCTCGGAGAGTTCTTTCAGCCTTCCCTCCGAGGGACTTTTCTTCTCGAGCTGTTTCTTTCAGGCGTCGTTCTCCTCCATAAGTTTCTCCACGAGGCCGATCGCCCTGGCAACCGAGGCATCGCTCTTCTCCAGCAGCTTCACCAGGTCATCAATCATGGCGTCCTTGCTATTGATCTAAGCACGCATGTCGTTGCTGGTTGAGGAATCAAAGACTGCCCAGTCGTTCAGTTCACCTATGAGGCGAATGCACTTGTGAATATGAGAGTCGTCGCCTCTCCGCGAAAGATCCTCCCGGGCATCCGCGACGACACCGGACATCTCTGTTGCAGCCAAAGCGGTGTGTCTGGAGCTCTCTCGCGCTTCCTGGCGTGGCAGCATGACCTATCGGTTTCTTCTGTGGCTTTGGTCTTTCTTCCCTATTTATATATCAACCTAGAACCCCCCCCCTACCGGCCATGGAAGACGGAATGAATGACTAACAAAGAAAGGCCTATTTTTTGGTGGCGGGGGTGAAGAATGTGCAGTAATTTTCGAGTACGAGTTTGTGTTTTTATAGCCTACTACAGTAAACAGCTACTAAGTGAGAACACGTTTAGGTTTGGTAGGTGCGAGTTGATTTGCAAAAAAAAATTAGCGCGTGGTAATTGGGAATGTGAAAGGAAACAAGCTCAATATTTATTGATGGTTTTAGTTCCCAAGCACGGAACACTTTATGGTTTTTAGAAACCGTTTGGGAACGGGCTCATCAGCACACACGTGGCCCTACCTCTATGAGAGGTGGGCCCTGCCTGTGATGTGGGTGTTGGTTTGATTAGACGGGACGCGTGCGAGGAGTCTGCCGCGTAGGCCCAAAGGGATGCGTGCGAGCAGTATGCCGCGTAGGCGTTGCTGACTCACCAGGAATCAAGCCCTTTGGCCTTGTACTTCCACCCACAGCCCCATTCTCTCCCAAGTTCTCCATTAGTGCTACACCTTCTCCTCCGGTCTTATCTATTTGGGTTGCCACCGCGGATCGCCTCCTTTTTCGATGGACGACGAGGCGGCCAACAAGCGGGGGCGGGTGGAGGCTGAACCACACGAGCCTCCGGCGAGCGTGGACTTCATCAACAACATCCCTGACAAGATGTTGGTAACCATCATGTCCCTCCTCCCCATCGAATCTGCCATGCAGACCACCACCCTCTCCAAGTGGTGGCGCCCCCTATGGCACTCCACCCCCATTGACCTCCTCGATGACGACGAGCTCTGCAGCGGGGATCGCAAACGCTTGGACGCATTGTCCCACATCCTCGCCACGCACACTGCGCCCGTCATACACCTTGCCATTGACACATTTCGTTCAAACTGCAAGGCCGAACCCAAGTTTCACGACTGGTTCTTATCCCCCACCATAGATCAGCTCGAGGATCTCAACTTTGATGCTGGACATGGGCGCTCGCTGCCTCCGTCCGTCCACTGCATCGCGCCCATGTTGTGCCCCGCTACATTCATGCGGTGCCTTTTCCCCAAGATTAATGCCACACACACTCTTCATCTCCCTAAACTGAAGTACCTCGAGCTCATTGGCGTCGGCATCTCGAAGTTAGATTTGGAGCGCCTGCTCGGCAGCTGTACAACACTCGAGTACCTTCGTCTTCAGATGATGTCTGGGTTCAGTAGCCTCCACATCACTACGATGAATCTCCATACGATTTATGTGCATGGCTAGTGCCGCAACACGCTGTCAGTTGGGGAGTTTCATGATATGGTCATTGAGAATGCGCCTTTCCTAGAGAGATTGTTTGTACTTGATAAAGAAGGTCGAATAAGAATTAGGGTCATTGGCACACTGAAATTGACAGTGTTGGGGTATTCATGTGCTAAATTCTCTGAACTTGTTACACCTAGATCCATACCTGTTCAGTTACAACAATCTTCTTCTCATTCTTATTATTGTACATCACATTTTATCTAGTTTTTGTTGATCTATGTTTGGCTGTCATCCAGAAAATGATTCCCACAAGACTCACATTGTCTCTGCGCATAATGAAGATCTTGGCACTACAATATATGGTCCCCAATCTAGATGAAGTTGTTAAGTTCCTTTATATACTTTCCATGCATGGAGAAGCTATACATCGAGGTGATGCCTTTCCTGTTAATTCTTAACCACAATGGAGTTCAATTTGTTGGTACTTTTACCCATGATTACAATAAAATGTGTACTCTACATCTTTTTGAGATGTTAATCATGAACGATCGAAGATGGCGTGTCAATCTATTAGTGTATCGATACTGCATCTAAGCACTGATATGTTGTCTTCGTTTGCAGATACAAGCAGGAGTTGGAGTGGAAAAGGTGGCACAATATAACAATCCCATCAAATGCCTTGAATTCCATCTCACGGAAATTACTTTGAGCGAGTACCGAGGTACGAATCCAGAGATTCAATTTACCATTTTCTTTGTTTAGAAAGCTAGGGTGCTCAAGGTAATGAGGTTTGCACTATATTTAGTGCACCACAATGGATGGTTTATTGACCAACGGAGGCATGTACAGCGGAATGGAAAAGGCTCCACAGAAGCTGATTTTCACTTTGGAAGTTCATATGACAGATTACTCAGAAGCGATTCTATCGAGCCGATATATGACTTCTCGATGGATGATCCCTTTGCAGAAATATTTCATCCCATGGATATGGAAGATTGGGTTTGATTTCTAATGTTAGTTTGTACCTTGTAATCTTTTAATTTGGGCCTCGTTATGCTGGAATTTGAACCTTCTAATATTGTTGGTATTTTTGATACAATATTTGAAATTGCATTGTGTTCTTTTTTGTTTATGCAATCATGTTCTTATAAGTACATATGTTGTTGTTCTGTAGGCGCAACATTGATGTTGTGCAGACCGAGAAAATCAAGTACACGCGAACTAAACTACGAAACCCTTCGGTGATGATTTCATCAATCACTGACAGTTGTATACCAGCAAACGTTTCCCCACAACAGACACAGGTTATTAGCACCAATCGTCTGTGTTATATCTGGTGTTCGCACACGATTCTCATTACTCACCTATTTGTTGTATATCGCACACATCTTGTTATGCCGAATCGTTTGTGTTCAGTTGTATCAGCGCACACAGTTTATCCTAGTGAATTGTATGTCGTTCTTTGCACACGTATGTAGTTTTGGTAACCTTTTTGTTATATTCTCTAATCACAAACGGTTCATAAGAACAAATTGTCTGCCATAGATCGCACACGCAACTAATTTCTGAATCGTATTTGATGGATCCACCTTCGCACACAGTTCGTGCTATTAGCGACAGAGCTTGCACTATAGCGTTTGCGATTCATGCATCGCACATAGTTTCGTCGAAGGGTCTCTGATTGATGTGTCGTGTTTGGACCATTCTGTAGTAGTAATTTGATATGTGGGTGGACCAGTGCTAAGGTGTTGTTCTTACTTGAGAAAACAACCCACTTATGATTACCCCCTCTCGCAAGCATCCGCAACTACGGAAGAAGAATTAAGATAAATCTAACCATAACATTAAACGTGTGGATCCAAACCATCCCCTTACGGAACAACTCATAAACTAGGGTTTAAGCTTATGTCACTCTCGCAACCCATCGTCTACTTATCATTTCCCAATGCTTTCCTTTAGGCACAAATATGGTGAAGTGTCATGTAGTCGACGTTCACACGACACCACTAAAGGAAGAGCAACATACATACCATCAGTATATTCAACGAATACAAACATCGCATGATTACTGATAACAAGACTTCTCCCATGTCCTCAAGAAAAAAAGTAACTACTCAGAAATCATATTCATATTCAAGATTAGAGGTGTATTGAATATCATTAATGATCTGAACATATAATCTTCCATGAAACAAACCAACTATCATCAACTACGAGATATAATCCACACTACTAAAAACCCACAAGTACTAATCTAAGGTTTTGGGACAAAGATGGAATACAAGAGATGAATTAGGGTTTGATATGAGATGGTGCTGGTGAAGAGGTTGATTTATATTGACCCACCCACGATGGAGGAAGTGTTGGTGATGACGATGGCTTTGATTTCCCCCTCGCGGAGGGTGGTTTCCCTGACAGAATCACTCAGTGGGAGAGCAAAAGAGCTCCTGTCCAGGTTCCACCTCGAGAAGGCGATGCTGCGTACCCAAAGTATCCTCTTGATTTTTTGTAGGTAAAAACCCTTCGTATAGCAGAAGAGGGGCATCGGAAACCGCATATGGGACCCACAAGGCATCAAGGAGTGCCTAGGGCGGTGGTCGCGCGTTGTTGCTTTGTGGGAAGGTGGTCGCCCCCCTATGGTACTTCTTTGCTCCAATGTTTTTTATATATTCCATAAAAAATCTCTGTAAAATTTCAGGTCATTTGGAGCTCAGTAAAATAGGTATCTTTGATGTAGCCTTTTCACGTCCATAATTTTAGTTGTCGGTAATGTTCTTCTCCATGTGAATCTTGCAATTAAGAAATAAAAGGCATTCGAATTGTATTATAAAGTGTAAGAATGACCAAGAATAATATAAATAACAATAGTAAATCATGATGCAAAACAGACGTATCATACGTATAATGTGATCCAAAATGCAATGAAACCAATGACACTGTATTATGAATAGTAGTGATATTGCTCAAAGCAAAAGGTATTAAAGGACCGTACAAAGCATACATGTCTCACACAAAATGTTGTATGGTTTTGAATATGTCAAAACCGGTGACGAAGGCAGTACCACTAAAGCAAAAGCATGAGCAACACCAGATAGACCATAGGTGTTAACAAACCATGCAACTAGATTATTCACTCTATTGCAAGTGTGAGACAATTGGAAATATGCCCTGGAGGCAATAATATTGTATTATTATATTTTCATGTTCATAATTAAGAGTTTATATTCTATGTTATAACTGATATGATCATGGAATATGCGATTAAGTGAAAAATTCATATGCACATGTGGAATGATAAACGGTAAATTAAAGGTTCCTAGTCTTGCCTCTAAGACTGGCTCAAGTGTTGTTGGTGATCATGTTTTCTGAATCTTAGGATATTGTTAAGTGTAGCCATAGTCCTAAAACAACATTGGGAGTGTGACGTTAGAAGAACAATCATATTGAATCGACCCAAACTCATTTGTTATACTTTGAGATAATATCGCGTGAAATCAATTGTTATAACACAAAGTATTAGCATGTGTTTTATGTTCCTTATACCATGAGAGTATCATAGTCACTTCTTATCGTATGATGAGCTTTGGGGTTGCTCAAACGTGATCTATAACTAGGTGATAATAACGACAACTTATAGGTTCATCGAAAAGTTTGACAAGGGGCTGATAGCTCGAGAGTGGGATCTGATCCTCCGACGATGGGGAGATATTCATAGGGCCCTCTCGGTGTGAAGGCATCCGTAAACGTCTGACCAGACACAGGTGACTATGTTACGGGGATGCCGAAACACATCAACAAGAAAGAAGAACAAAGCCAATAACGAGAATAACAGTATAACGAGCATGTGAATGGCTCAAGAGGATACCGATGCTTCTCGGGTCTTTAAAGTATTGCAAAGCAAAGTAAGTGTCACATGGTAACCGATGGTTCACTTGAATATCATTCGTGTATTCACAGGGATCGATATGGACATCCACGGTTTCGCTATCGGTCATTGAACGAAGGGGTTTTCGTTCATGTCTATGAGTTATCGAATCACGGGGTCACAAGCTTAAGGTAATCAAGATTTGCTGAATGTTAGTAGGATGAGTATTGAGAATTTATTTGTGTAATTGTTTCATTAATATACAAGATAGTTTTGAGAGGATTTGAAAGCGTTCTAGGGTCATCGGAACGGTTTCTAAGAAGTATCGGGTAATACCGGGTATTGCCAATACATATGAAGGTGGAAAATGTTTCCGAATATGTTACATTATATATAAAAATGGTCTAAAATTATTTAGAATTTTTTATATTGAATTAAATATCAACATGCCTAAAAAGGCCATGAGGTGGAAGGCAACTTGGGCCACAAGGGCCCAAGTGGAGGAGGCGTCCCCCTTTCCTGCTTGTGTGGGGGGTGTGAATCCTACTAGGGGGGAGTTGGACACCTCCCTCTTGGACGACGCCCCCAAGGAGGCTATCCCTCCTTGGATGGCTACCTCTCCCTCCCCCCTAACCTATATATACTTGAGGTATTGGCCCTTACTGAGACATAAGTTTTGGAGCCTCCTCTAGTTCTAATTGGTCCTAGTTGACTAATTAGAGCTAGATCCCATTCTGCTAATCCTCATAATTAGAAGACCAATGTGGTTATAATATGCTCCCTCTAATTTTCCGACGATGATCAGCTCTGGACGACGAAGCGATGTCAGATCATGAAGACCGTACGCTTGCAACCAAGTAGTGAGGCTATGATTTCGGTCTTCAGTTCGAGGGATCGTTCATCTATGGTTTGAGGGACTCCAAGTACGATCTACATCGTCACGTTCTTCTTCCGCTGCAACTTGGTGACGGTAATGATCATGGTCCCAACCATTATTGTATCTTCATAGTGTTTCTGGGCGATTTTTTTTGTTTTCTACTAAGTTTCCCAACTGAAGAGTTGCGCCACGAGGTGACAGGGTTCCACATCCCCGAACTATGACTACCCCACGGGATGTCGGTGGTACGGTAAGAGGGCCATGTTGTAGACAAGTTCGGTTGGACTATTAGTCCATGGTACGGGAAAAGTGTACAACATTTGCAAAGTGTTAAAAATCTATTCAGATAGTCGTGGTCGTAGTCAAGGACAAGTACTCGTTTAAGCAACTATTTCATTAATAAAATATAAACTCAAGTCCGCAAGGAAAAGAGTGATAGAATATGCTAGTTGGTAACTAAGAGAGTTTTCAAAGTTCGTTTGAGACGAAGTGTTTGGCCATTGGATTAAAAAGGGTAACTTGGAAAATTTAAGACAAATTGTTTGGCCAATTGGATTTTCGATGACTATACTATAAGGCCACTTGGATTGCGGTGAGTTGAGTCTTGACCACTTGGATCATGTCAACTTTAACTTAGAAATGGAGTTGTCCATGCATTATTAATAAAGTCGTGTTTGAGACTCTATATTGTGAATTGACACGTGCCGGGACCTGTCTTGAGCCGACACGTGTAGGCATCTGTCCGATTCAGATCGGGGTGCCACATGCATTACCTGAAAGACCATAAGTGAACAAGACTAGAGTTCATATTGATTAATGAGGGTAAAGAGCAAATTTTGTTCATTTTCACTAATTGTACAGCGTATGAACAGCTTAACGCCGTATCAAGTGTTATGCTGGCAACTTAGATGCCCTCATACGAACAAAATTACGCATTAGTTTACTCATTGCTGTATTTTTTTAGTGAAAGCATTGCAGCCACATCTTACAATGTAAGCTGATATTGACGTTTATTTTATTTTATGTGATGTAAATGTGAGGTACTTGCTTATGTCATCCACTATTCACTTCTTGCTTTTGCGCATGCAAACATAGATGCTCGCTGGCATATCTTTATAAAAATCAGCTTACCTACCGATGCATTCATAGATTAGAAATACTTATGTACACCGACCAGAGAGGCCAACCAGGGGACAGAAAAGGTTACTGTCTATGAACGAGGAAACGACATGACAGAATGATAGTTGATATAATTGATGATAATTGTATATTGATTGATGTCTCAATGGAATGTTTATATAAGTACAAAGTTTTGAAGTTCAAATATAAAAGAGATAGATTAAAATTCAAACTATCAAAACTAAACCGGCCGAATATACTCTAATATCCCCCCGCAGTGTCAACGTCGGGTGTGACGATGTTGAGACTGGATCGTATGTCGGTGAAGGATGCGTTGGGAAGCCCTTTGGTGAAGATATCAGCAAATTGCGCACTCGTTAGAACATGTAGAACCCGAACCTCGCCAAGAGCCACCTTCTCACGAAAAAGTGGATGTCGATCTCAATGTGCTTCGTGCGACGATGTTGAACTGGATTAGATGTCATATAGACTGCTGAAATGTTGTTGCAGTAAACAATTGTAGCACGCTCGAGTGGTCGATGAAGCTCCACGAGGAGTTGCCGAAGCCAGACGGCCTCGGCTACAGCATGTGCAACAACCCGATATTCAGATTCAGCGGAGGACCTGGAAACTGTATCTTGCCTTTTCGAAGACCAAGAAACAACATTATCACCCAAATAAATACAATAGCCGGAAGTAGATCGTCGAGTGTCGGGACGTCCTGTCCAGTCTGCATCAGAATATACTGTCAAGCTTGTTGGAGAGGAAGAGTTAATAATGAGGCCATGGTCAAGAGTACCTTTGAGATAGCGAAGTATGCGTCTAACATGAGCAAGATGAGGAGCACGAGGATCATGCATATAAAAGACAGGCTTGTTGAACAGAGTAGGAAATATCGGGATGGGTAAGAGTAGCATATTGAAGAGCGCTAGTGATGTTGTGATAAAGAGTGGGATCAGGAACAGGTTCACCATCAGCCGACAATTTTGCACCGGTGTTAGCAGGTGTGCGACAGGGTTGACAGTCAGCCATGCCGACACGTGAGAGTAAATCGATAACATATTGGCGTTGGGAGAGAAAAAGAGTAGAGTGAGTACGAGAAACATTGATGCCAAGAAAATGATGTAGGGGTCCAAGATCAGTCATAGAAAATTCATGATTGAGAGAAGATATTATTTGGTGGAGAAAAGTATCGGAAGAAGCAGTTAGAATAATATCATCTACATATAATAAGAGATAGGCGATGTGATTAGGGGAATGAAAGACGAAGAGAGAGGAGCCAGATTTAGAAGGGACAAAGCCAATGGTTTGAACAAAGGAAGAAAAACGTTGGAACCAAGCTCGAGGAGCCTGTTTTAGTCCATACAATGATTTGTTAAAAAGACAAACAAGATTTGGTGAGGAGGAATTTTCAAAACTAGATGGTTGCTGGCAGTACACGGTTGCATTTAGTGTTCCATGGAGGAAAGCATTTTTGACATCCATTTGGTGAATAGGCCATGAAGAGGAGACCGCAAGACTAAGAACAACACGAATGGTGCTAGGTTTTACCACACGAGAGAAGGTCTCATCAAAACCAATGTCGTGCTGCTGGGAAAAACCACGACAAACCCAACGAGCTTTGTAGCGGGCAAGAGAACCATCGGCATGAAACTTGTGGCGAAAAACCCATTTGCCAGAGACAATATTAACACCGGGAGGCTTGGGAACCAAAATCCAGGTGTTGTTTTGCTGTAGAGCATCAAATTTGTCCCGCGTAGCAGAAAACCAAACGGGATCAAGAAGAGCCCATTTGTATGAAGTGGGTAGAGGGGAGATAGTCGGTGTGGCTGTGAGATTAAGACGACAAGTAGGGAGATGAAAACCGCATTTGCCACGAGTACACATGACATGATCATTAGTGGGTGGTGGAATGGGTACGTCGTTGGGTGAGAGTGGTGATTGGACCGGTGCCGGCCTTGCTGGGCTTGCCGGTGCCGGGCTTGTCGGGATTGCCGGGCTTGCCAATGTCGGGCCTGTCGGGCTTGCCGGGATTGCTGGGATTGTCGGGCCTATCGGGATTGCCAGGATTGCTGGGATTGTTGGGCCTGTCGGGCTTGCCGGCCTTGCCACGGGAGAGGGAGAGGTCGTGACAGAGGTGGTGGTGTTTTGCTGGTGATTGGGTGATGTGGTGTTAGTGACAGAATAAAGAAAAGTGTTTTCATCGAATGTTACATGGCGAGAGACAAGCACGCGACCGAAAGATGGATCGAAACAACGATGTCCTTTGAGGTCATCGGATAGACCAAGATAAATGCAAGGTAGAGATCGTGGGGCTAGTTTGTGAGCTGTGGTGGATGTGATGTTAGGAAAGCATAGGCAACCGAAAACCCGAAGAGAAAGATAGTCGGGATCGGATAGAAGAAGAGATTGAAAGGGTGTATAGCGAGGACATGTTTTGATGGGGTGAATGTTTTGAAGAAGGGTGGCAGTGCATAGAGCTTCGACCCAAAAATGGGGAGGAAGAGATGCTTGGATGAGTAGAGTGCGTAGGACATCGTTGATGGAACGAAGAGAGCGCTCTACCTTCCCATTTTGAGAGGAGGTATAAGGGCAAGAAAATCGGAGAAGAATGCCATGGGAGAGGAAAAAGGTGCGATTGGGGACGTTGTCGAACTCGCGCCCGTTGTCACATTGAATAAAGTGAATCAGTAGGCCAAATTGTGTTTGGACGTAGGTGCGAAAGGTGAGAAAAAGTTGATGGACATCAGATTTAGCACGTAGAGGGAACATCTAGATATAGTGAGAATAATCATATAAAATCACAAGATAATACTTATAGCCCGAGACACTAGGAATAGGGGAGGTCCAGAGATCACAATGTAAAAGCTCAAAAGGAAATGTCCTAACAGTAGATGATGTTCCAAAAGGTAGCCGAACATGTTTGCCGCATTGGCATGCCGTACAAAGAGAAGAATCATGTGACACACTAGTGCTAGGAATAGAAAATTCTTGTAGTAGAGATGACAGCGTTGAATTATTGGGGTGACCAAGCCGACGATGCCACGGATCAACTGAAGCAAGCATGGTGCGAGGAGAGGATGCAGGCGCGCCATGAAGTGGATAGAGATGGTCCGTGCTATTGTAGCGAGCGAGAAGTGTCCCCGTTCTCAGATCTTTCACAGATAATCCAAAAGGATCAAATGCTAGAATGACAAGATTATCGATGGTAAATTGTCGAACAGAAATAAGGTTTTTGATTAAAGAGGGAGCAACAAGAATATTGTGTAGTTGAAAGTTGGCATGATCTGTTTGTATGGAAGAGTGACTGGTGCAAGAAACGGGAACGAGGGAGCCGTCGCCTATGGTGACGGAAGAATAAGCGGAAGGAAAACAAGCTAACAGAATATCCATATTTGAAGACATATGCGAAGATGCACCGGAGTCGAAGATACAATCCATACCTTGATCATTGAGTATAAAGTTGTTCATGGTGGCGATGAAGGCAGCTTGATCCCAGGCTGGCTGTTGATGAGTAGCTGGCGGTGTGGCCGCAGGCGTGTGCACATATGGCATGGGTGAAGCAGGGTCATAGGCATACGGCGCATAGGGTACCGGCAGCTAGCTGTGGTGTGATCCTTGGACGACCGGTGATGGAGAGGTGGTGCAGACATGAGGCGGTGGCCGCGAACCAGGGAGGCCGGGAGCACCGGTAGCAGGGCGAAGGTTGGGGCTCCAGTTGCCAGTGTACGCGGGAGGAGCACCGTAGGGAGACGGCGTAGTCCAGGGCATGGGCCACGCCTGAACTAGAGCAGTCCAGGGGTCTAGATGAGGCTGCCAAGATGCGGAGGCAGCGGCCTATGAAGGAGCCATCGGTGGTGGTGGAGGAGGCGCCGGTGGTGGTGGAGCAACAGGTCGGGGCTGCGGCGGCGGCGGCGAGGGAGGAGTTAGCGGTGAAGCCATGCCGAGGGCGGAAACCTAGGCGTGTGATACCATGATAGTTGATATAATTGATGATAATTGTATATTGATTGATGCCTCGGTGGGCTGTTTATATAAGTACAATGTCTTGGAGTCCAAGTATAAAAGAGATAGATTACAATTCAAACTACCAAAACTAAACCGGCCGAATATACTCTAATACAGAAGAGTGCGGATAAGAGCCGCTGCCTTTCTAAAAAGTTAGGGTTTCCCCACCTCCTGCCGGCGCCGATGCCAGTCCGCCTTGTCTCCGGTGATCTTAGGACCATGGAGGCATGACGAAACCTAGTCCTTGCCGATGGGAAGGTTTTATTTTTAGATATGCTTTCAAGTTTTTGGGGGTCTTTTGTCCTGCTTAAGAAGACGAGACGACGACGGCTCTTAAAGATGGAATAAGGTTTTTTCCGCCTAGCCCCCATTCCGATGATGCATCTAGCATCATCGGTGGGCGTGTGGACGTGCGTCTTCGGCGGATCTGTCTTTGATGAATTTGCTCGGATATGTTCATTATTCGTCTACGTTTGTATGTTTTCGGGTTTGATTCTTTCGATCTATGTTACTCTTCATAGGCGGCCGTTGTTATTCTGGTGTGTTGGTCTTATAGGGCCTTAGCACGGCGACTTCCCGATTGTCTACTACAACAAGTTTTGTAAGGTGGCAATTTTCAAAGACTGTTTTCATTATGCTTGTTACTTCATCACTTCTAGATTCGAACACTGTAATAGAGAAGCAAATAAAGTAGCGCATGAGCTTGCTAGATCAACTAGATTTTCTATAGCCAATGATTGGTTCGAGGAACCTCTTAATAAAATTGTACCTCTTCTCATAAACGATGTAATGATTATTGGTAATGAATAAAAGTCCGGTTTTAATTTCAAAAAAGTGATCTATGAATCTGGATGTAATTTGTATTATTTTTTTATGTTCATTGTATTATCCATGTTTAAAGATGAATAGATCGAATGTTTTTCCGCAAAAACTAATAATTAGGAAACGACATCCTAGCAACTGAAGGACATGTCTGATTCGAATCATCCGATGGATTCTAAAACCACAGGATTAGCAAAAAGCATAGCATCGCAATATCATGCCATCTTAAATCATATCCTATATCAGTATGATTTAAAAAAATGACATGTAAAGTTGTAGTAAAGCGACGACAATTAATATGGTTCGGAGGAAGTAAAGACGTGGATTTACCAAACGAAAACACTAGTAATTAAGTGAAAACAGAGGTAATGTAAAACAAGTTGGCAGAAGTAATGGGAACAGAGATAGTGAAAAAAAGTGAGATGAACCTTGCTTATGCCTGGGAGGATACATTCAACACATTCAAACTTTAGTTGCAATATCGCCCTTACATTTAACACATTCGGATGTACATACAGAGAAAGTGAAAAATGAGAAGCTTGCAACCAAAAGAAAGAAAGAAAATCCCTCCCTCCCCCCACCTGCCTGCACCTGCATGTCTCCTTATTGAATCGATCGACAGTGGCACTTTGCCCTTCCAAATCAACGTCATGGCTGCACCAGAATCACCTCACATACACGGGGTGAAATCGATCGATCTTATCGCTATATCTCGTATGTGATCCCGACTTTGAGCAGCTGGTCTTTGGGAATGGCCAGCACCTTGTGCCCCTCCGTCAAGTTCTTCCTCAAGAACGTGTACACATGGTTCACCACCATCTTCTTCAAGATGGAGGACTTGGCCTCCGCCGTGACATTGGCCTCCCCCATCAGATACACCATCCCTCGCTCCACCTCCCTGTCGATCAGCTGCTTCTCCTCCTCCACCGCTTGGTTCGTGTGGAAGCTCATCCTCCCCGAGGCCGAGTGGCTGCTCACCCGCGCCTGGCCTTGGACCGCCTCCTCGCTGTGCACCGTGGACCGCCTCGGCCTCGCCTGGGCCGCGTCGTCCGAAACCTCGCCGGCGCCGCCGCTCTCCTCTTCGTCCTGCGCGAGCGCGAACGCGCTCTCTTCCTGGATGAACATCTTGAGCCTGTCCACGAGGAACGCCGCGAACTCCTTGGGCTCCTCCAGCGCGTCGCTGTACCCGTACCGCGCCACGCACCGGAACATCCGGTGCTCCCTCGGCCCGACCTGCCGGAAGATGAACCTCTCCGTGGGCACCACGCGGGAGATGGGCAGGTGCTTGATCGACATGAACATGAAGATGGAGTGCACGGACGGTATCTTCTGGATCAGCCGGGGGAACACCGGCGGGATGCCCTGGACCAGCTCCGTGTACAGGAGGCCCACCCCGGGGATCCGCCGCACCTCGTTCTTCTCCAGCAGCATCGTCATCTCGCTGACGGGCACGATGTGGTCCAGCTCGTACCAGTACCTCTTCACCTGAACGTAGTGCCACGCCGCCATCAGGCTCATCACCACCAGCGCGAAGCAGATGGGGAGGTACCCGCCTTCGATGAACTTGGACATTATGGAGGAGAGGTAGATCAGCTCTATGGACCCGAACACGACGTAGAACAGCATGATGAAGACAACGTGCTTCTTCCATATCAGCAGCATCACGACGGTCATCAGGTGGGTGGTGATCGCAAACGTGGTCACCACACAGATCCCTGCGCATAACCAACACCAGGTCGATCAGCATCAGCTCGATGAAAAAATATGTTCAGCATGACAACATCCCACAGAAAACTTCAGTGAAACACAAAGGCCTTGTCATTGGCTAGCTACTTACCGTAGGCATGTCCGATGCTGGTGGTCGTCCGGAAGGCGACCGTGACGACGATGCTCGCCAATCCCATGAGGAAGTTCACTTCAGGAATGTACACCTGACCCTCATACTTGTGCGAGGTGTGGATCACTCGAACCCTTGGCATGCAACCGAGAGACAGGGCCTTGGACAGGATGGCAAACGCACCGGAGAGCATAGCTTGGCTTGCTATGATGGCAGCAAGAATGGCGATGATGAAGGTTGGCCAGAACATTGGTGCTGCACAAGGAAGCATAGACATGGAGAGTTGATCTTGTTCTGTATGCTCTTATTACCAAAAGTAAAACTACAGTCTTATAAAAAATATCTGTACCTGGGATGGATCTATAGAAAGTGTTTGCAACGTTCTCTGGGAATCTCCTCAGGTAGGCCGCCTGCCCAATATAACACAATGCCACCGATGGGAACAGGATGCCGTTGAAGCTGAGCTGCAAGTGTAACCACAAAAACCATTGTAAGATGAGATCCTTCTGTTGGGAATTTGTTAGTAGTACTTCTGAAAGCTTATATTTTGAAGTGGTTACCTGAACAGCCCTGATGTTGAAATGTCCTAGGTCAGCAAACATGCCTTCGGTGCCTGTTACGTATGACAATCAGTCAGTTAATTCAGATTACAGTTCTGTTCTGCAGGCTATGCTTTGAGATACAATCGCTTGTCAGTTCAAAATTTTCTGTTAGAAAAATAAGGTTACCTGTGACACACAAGATAATGCCACCAAGTGACACCCATCCGCTCTTCCCGTTCCTCATGAAGTATTGCACTATATACATCGGGTTGAAGGCCCGCAGAACACCGACGTCATGAACAACGAGGTTGTACATCCCGATGCCGGCAATTAGAAGGAACCACACTGAGATGACCGGCGCAAAGGTGTACCCGACCTTGTCGGTCCCGAACCGCTGCACCGAGAAGAGCATGAACAGAATGGCCACCGAGATGAGGACCACTTGTGCTGCACAAAGAACAAACGTTAGATGTGAATGTGATGGACTGATGGACACAGGGTAGAAGGAACAATCAAAGTTGTTGCTACGAATCCTTCTTCACATACTTTGAGTCAAGCTCGGCGCCTTTTCTCTGATCCCACTCACCGCAGAGAGCACTGCAGCACAGCACATCCATGAACAAAACATCAGTACAGCAGTACTCAGACAGCAGTACCTAGCTAGAGGACACTGGATAGCACAGGATGATGAAACTCCTGGCTCTTCATTTACCAGAGATTGCTGGGGTCAAGGTTCCATCGCCTATCACCATTGATGTGCCGAGGATGGTGAGGGTGAAGAGCACGATCTTGGCGGCCTTGCTGGACTCAAGCTTGTGCTTCAACCATTGCGCCCTCTTGAGCTGCGAGTTTGGTGCCTCTATGTGGTAATTGGACACCGCCGCATCCTCTGCCTGCTGGTCCGGGATCAGCCTGATCTTCGCGTACCGTGATATCAGGGAGTAGAGCGCAAACGTGCCACCTACAACACCAGAGTTTGTTTGTTAGTACTTCATTCAGCTTACTTTGAAGACCGGGTTTCAGAAAACGAGCCTACCATCTCCGTTGTCGTTGGCGTAGAGCACGATGAAGACGTACTTGAGCATGGGTATGATGATGAGGGTGTAGAGGATGAGCGAGAGGACGCCCAGGAGATCGTCCCTGTCCTTGATGCCATCCGGGAAGGTGCTGGAGTAGACGTAGAGCGGCGACGTCCCGATGTCGCCGTAGATGATGCCCACGCTCTGGAAAGCCAGGCTCAGCGTCCGCATCCAGCTCACCTGCACCCATCACCAGGCGCAAAACAAAACAGAGTCACTCAGTTTGCTCTCTCTCTCTCTCTCTCTCTCTCTGTCTCTCTCTCTCGGTTACAGATGCTGAGACATTGCCGCAACATGCATGGTCACGAAGAGAACGAACGTACCTGAGACCCATGGTGCTTCGAGTCGGAGACCTTCTCCGCGTCGCCGAACAACGAGTCGTGGCGCTTGAGCGGCGCGGGCGCCTCGGCGCTCCGTGGGTCCTCGACTTGGAGCGACATTTTTAGTCGTGGTCGGTCACCTGCTGCTGGTGTTCAAGCCGCACGCCTCCGAATGCCTTGGAGGCCTCCTTCAGCTCTCCTTGTATGGCCTGGACCTGAATCAATGGCTCCAAGACTTTGAGATGGCAGTGGTGTGAGGGCATGGTTAATAGTATAGCCAACTGTTTGCTATATGATGTTGTCATATATAATCATCATATGTAGTCACTCATACAATAAGGTTAGCTACAAGGTTGGTTATAAAAGTATTACTTTCTTTCACTTTCTTTCTATCTCTTTCTTCACATTTATTGCATTTGTCTAGAAGTACTCATATAGTCATGCTCTTGCATAAGAGCCCACTCCCATCATTTTTTCATCTCTCTCTCCTTCACGTAGGCAAAAATGCCATGTAGACGGACTATAAGTTTATTATTGTACTTGCTCTGAAAACCAAGTAAGTAGGTATAACTTTTTTACATTTCCAAGAATAACATTGAAACTAACCAAAAGAATGATTCCTTTGTTCCTAAGCAACACTCAAGATCCATTGGGCGGCAAGTGCAGGCCCCTAATAAACCACCAGTACTATAAATGTAACGAGCGGTGCAATGAATGTTTCCATATTCTAGTTAAAATTGTTGCTATCAGTTTTTAGCAAGTCTGCCTTGTGATCGTGTACTGGAGTAGTGCCACTAATATAATCGATACGCGTGGGGAGCAGGCTCGGATTTATGATATGCCATCATGTGCATGTGAACATTTTCCTTTGAAGATTTTTTCATGAATTGCACTGATAAAGAATCAGCAAGCTTCTCGTGTCAGTCACATACTAGCTTTTCAAAAAACTTGCATATAACTGAAGCACAAGTGACCTTAACTCTGCTTTTTACAATAATATAATTGAAGCAAATTAGTACTACTTTGTTCTGAAGAAGAGTTGGTGTACGCTAATAATTAGCACTCTGCTCCGGTCCCCAAATTGTTTTCAAGAATATGTCTTGCGGTCATCTATGCATGATTATGCTGTTGAAGAAGAGTAGAAGAACACAGGGATACTGATACCAAATTACCAATAGTAGTATATTTATTTATATTCCTTTTTTGAACAGATTCATTTATATTCCAATACAAAAAGTTACATATTTCGTAAAGAAAGTGTGTTGACTTATGACCTTCAAACCAGAGATACTACACCAACCCTGAGTTAAACTCATGCACGAAGATTAGTATGGCACTCGTGTTAAAAAAAAAGATTAGTATTTGGCACTGGCACACCGCCCTCACTCACTACACCAACCCTTTTAACCAGAGATCCTACTCCAGTTTTCTATAATTTTCCGCGGATCTTGTTGGGTCATGCACACCGCCCTCACTCACTTCCAAAAATTAACAAACCCCATTAGTTTAAGTGGTAATCAGATCACAAATCAACCTCATTGGCCGCACCCTTGACCTTCCACACCATCCGAGTACTAGTAAACAAGTGTTACTCTTGGAACGAATCTTAAGTACTTACGTACTGCTGACATGTGCGCCCAGATAAGCTAAGATGAATCAACTCCACGTACTCCTAGGGATCAGCAAACCTCTGTTCTGTTAGTGAGCGGTAAAAATGTTTTCTTTTCCTAGGGATGTTTACAGACAGAGCCTAATTTAGCCTGAGAAAGCGAAGTAGTAATTCCTTGGCGTGATGTGATTTCGGTCCATGCGTGGCGATGATCTACTTAGTAGTGTATAGAAACAAATAAACACTTCCAACAGAGTAAGTAGATGTTGCTAACTTGCTATAACACTCGAGAAGAAAACAAAGAAACAGGAGACGGCATGGTTCGGAAAACAAAAACAGAAAACGGGGAGACGATGCTCTCCCTCCTTTGTTGGAAGAAAGAGAAACAGATGATGGAGTCAGAGAAACAGGCCATGGGAGGAGGAGATGGCGAATGAGTAAGCGTGCACCTACCTAACACGGCCGGGCTGAAGAGGGCAGGCAGGCAGGCAGGCGAAGGCCTGCAGCAGCTCAGCTCGCACTGGGCTGGGGCTGGGGCTGGGATGGAGTCAGGGAGAAGGCGAGGAGGCCATTCTTTAAATAGACGGATGGGCTCGGCATGCAGGTGCAACGGGAGCCAGAACCCAAAATGAGGAGGGGGGTGGCTCGAAGTTCGGAGTCCAGGTTTCCGCGGAAACAACCATAAACAAGTGTGAATTATGTGCAGTGTTGTATTGGGCGAGATGGCAGCTGCTTATTTTGAACGGAGGGAGGAGAGGAGAGGGGAGCATAAGAAGTGCATCCTCGCCAGCCCGCCAGCCAGCCAGCCGGTCTTCGGCCGCCAGAGACTTTCCGTTTTCCTTCTCTGGGATCTACCAGCTGCTTCCTCCCGTGCAATAATTGATGCCAAATCCATTGTTTTGGTGCCGTTCCCCTCTTTTGTTCTCTTCTTCTTCTACAGCGCTAGATAAGCGGTACAGTAGTAACTTGGCAGCTTATTTTGACGCCCGTAAGTGGTGTTAAAATAAATCCGAGGTATGAGGTCGATCCATCGAGGAACAAGCAATCACAGCACGATGACAACATCAAGATTTGTTAACGAGGTTCGACCAACTCGGCTACTGTCCGGGGCAATGACTACCGACGCTCCTTCCGTAGATACCGCAACACCGACCACCCGGGAGCCGGCACAAGCCGCCAGCTCCTCCTTGCGAGCCTATCGCTATCTAGTCATCATGGATTACAACGTGGGGTTTCTTCTTCTATATAAGAGGCCAAAGGTATAGCGTGTCTGACTTTAACACTACACGTATTCTACCCATAATACAACACCAAGTCCAAACGTAACCCAACTCGTACACAATATTCAACACAACTCTAACAATTGGTACTACCTCCCTGATTTGCTAGCCCTCATTGTTTGTCCACGTATTTGATTAGCAAAATGTTAATGCATTTCATCAAAAGTTACCTTGTTCAATTCATATTTGAATGCAGTTTTTAGTGATATTGTTTTTGCTAAATATAATATACGTTTTACAGTTATAGTCACGATCAGAATATGACAAGAAATACGAAAGGAACTAGTAAGCCATGATCATTCTCTACTAATAAGGTTTTCTTAGTTTTGCTTTCTGGGTGTGAGCCAGATGTCATTCTTTTTGGAAAAGGAGGAAAGGCGTCCCCGACCTCTGCATCAAGAAACGATGCATACAGCCATTTTATTAAACAGCAACGAAAGTCTCAAAGTCTGAATCTGGTCTAGGACTCACAGTTTGAGCCATAAAAATTATAAAAAAAGTACAAAAGAAGCCACATCCGGCGTCACCATTAGACTACGATGCCTACACACCTAGCCTATTAACAGCTCGTCATCCAAACCGGCTAAAGATAGCCCGTGCGACCGTCTCCCATCGGTTGCACCCAATATCCATAAGCTCCTTGTTGTCCACATGGTTAAGTAATGACCACATACGGATTCATGATGTTGCTCTGTATATGACCTACAAAAAATGGTTGAGTTTCTTGCGTTGGAAAATTATATCATTTCTAGTGTTCCAGATAGCCCAAAGTAAAGCACTTATGCCAATGCGTATATGATTAGCTAGTGTTGCGTCGACTCCGTCAAACCACACCCCAAAAATCATGTTGATGTTTACTGGTGTTTGAATATTAAAGGCTACCTGGACCGTACGCCAAAGTAGTTTTGCTAGTGGACAATCTAAAAAGAGGTCTTGAATTGTTTCATTATTACCGCAATAGCAACAAGTAGCATTTCCGTTCCAGTTACGTTTTATGAGGTTATCCTTTGTTAGTATGACACCCTTGTGTACAAACCACATGAAAATTTTAATACGTAACGGAACTTTGATCTTTCATATATGCAGAGACCTTGGCAGGGGTCCATAGTTAATTAAGTCCATATACATCGATTTCACGGAGAAGGAACCACTCGTGGTTAATTTCCAGTGAATTCGATCCTGCTGATCAAAGAGTTGCACATCCATCAACCGCCTGACCAGGTGTAACCATGAGTTCCAACGTTCACCCACTAGAGCTCGTCTGAATTGAACGTTAAGAGGTATGGACTGTAGTACTGTGGCAACAAAATCTGCCTTACGTGTTGCAATATTATATAATGTGGGCTATTGTATAGCTAGCGGTGCCTCCCCCAGCCACGTGTCCTCCCAAAATTTGGTCTTAGTACCGTTACCAATCAGAAATTTAACTCGCTGAAAAAAGGACACTTTTACCTTCATTAGCCCTTTTCAAAAAGTCGAGTCATTGGGTCTAGCTATAACCTGTGCTAGTGTTTTGGATTGTAGATATTTATTTCTCAAAATTTGTATCCACGTTCCATTTGTCTCCATAGATAGCCTATATAGCCACTTTCTAAGTAGACATCTATTCTTAACTTCTAAGTTTTCAACTCCTAATCCCCCTTGATCTTTAGGTCTGCATATAATATCCCATTTTGTTAATCTATATTTCCTTCGGGACTCATCACTTTGCCAGAAGAAGCATGATCGATAAAAATCTAATCTCTTCCGTACACCAATAGGCACTTGAAAGAATGATAGAAGAAACATCGGTAAAGTAGTCAATACCGAGTTTATCAAAACTAGACGGCCTCCGTAGGACATAAGCTTGCCCTTCCAGCAAGCCAGTCTTTTTTCGAACCTGTCTTCTATGCCTTTCCAATCCTTGTTCGTCGGTCGTTTATGGTGTATTGGAATCCCAAGGTAACTAAAAGGCAGTGAACCCATTTCACAGCCGAAAAGCTGCCTATATGAATCTTGTTATTCCTTGGCTCTTCCAAAGCAGAACAATACGCTCTTATTAAAGTTAATCTTTAATCCACACAGTTGCTCAAATAGGCAAAGAACTAGCTTCATGTTTCTAGCTTTTGCTAAATCGTATTCCATGAATAAGATTGTATCATCCGCATATTGTAAGATGGATACTCCCCCCACTCCACCAAGTGTGGGACTAATTCACCTACCTGGTCGTTCTCCTTAGCTCGACCAATGAGGATTGTCAACATATCCGCAACTATGTTGAACAAGATAGGAGACATGGAGTCCCCTTGTCTTAATCCTTTATGTGTCTGGAAGTAATGACCCAAGTCATCATTAACTTTAATTCCCACACTACCCTTTTGCATGAAGGTATCTACTTGTTTCCTCCAAGACTCGGTAAATCCCTTCATTCGCAAAGCTTGTTGTAAGAAAGGTCATTTGACCTTGTCATTTGTGAATTTCATGGATTGTTTCGTGTAAGACTACTACCCCTTCAAGGATGTGTCTTCCTGGCATAAATGCTATTTGAGATGGTTGAACTACAGAATGAGCGATCTGTGTCAATCTATTAGTGGCCACCTTTGTAAAGATTTTGAAGCTAACATTGAGTAAACATATTGGTCTAAACTGCTCAATGCGAATAGCGCCCCCTTCTTTGGCAACAATGTTAATGTTCCAAAATTGAGGTGAAAGAGTTATGATTGTCCATTGAACAGGTCATGAAACAAGGGCAACAAATCTCCTTTAATTATGTGCTAATATTTCTTATAGAACTCTGCTGGGAACCCATCTGGCCCCGGAGCCTTGTTGTGTTTCATTTGTGCTATAGCGTCATACACCTCTTTTTCAGTGAACGGAGCAGCCAGAACATCATTTTCCTCATGTGTAAGTTGAGGAATATCATATGTAATGCGTTCATCAAGAGAAACATAATTCTGTTGAGGTGCCCCGAATAGTTTTTTGTAATATTCCGTGATATAATGTTTCAAATTTTCATGCCCAACAATTGTGCCCTCATCCTGTTCAAGCTGAATTTTTTTCTTCTTTCTATGTTTGCCATTTGCAATCATGTGAAAGAATTTAGTATTATCATCTCCGTGGACCACCTTCGTCACTTTTGCCCGAAGTGCCCACTTCATCTCTTCCTCTTTGAGGAGTTTTTGTAACTTTTTTCAGCTTCAATCTTAGTATTTCTCTCCGTTATGTGAAGGGGTGCAGATTCGGCTTTGACATCCAACTCATCAATGAGTTGAAGCAGCCTCTCTTTTTCTGCTCTATAAATTCCCTCTTGATTTTTGGCCCAACCTCTTAAAAACGGGCGTAGGTGTGTAATCTTATTCTGCCACCTATCCATATTTGTATTCCCCCCCAGTTTCTCTTGCCCACTCAGTAGCAATGAGATCCATAAAACCCTCTCTCTCAAACCAACTCAACTTGAAAGAAAAGGTATTCCGATTACCCACATGGTTCGGTTCACAAGAATCAACCAATAGTGGTGTGTGATCGGAGACGGCTCTTTGCAAGGCACGTACCGTGACCATTGGGAATTTCTATTCCCACTCAACATTGGTGAGAATCCTATCCAACTTCTCATATGTTGGAGTCGGTAACGAATTGGCCCAAGTAAATTGTCTCCCGGTGAGTCCGATTTCTTTTAAATCTAGACTGTCAATAATAGCATTGAACATGAATGACCACCTTCCATCGAAGTTGTCATTGTTTTTTTCTTGTCGTCTCCTAATTATATTGAAATCGCCTCCAATTAAAATGGGCAGAGTCTCCTCCCCGCAAATTCTCACTATATCCGCGAGGAAGTCAGACTTGAACTCCGGTTGTGCCGCCCCATACACAGCAACCAACACCCATCTAAATTCGTCAACATTCGACCTTACCCAAAATTTGACGGTAAACTCCCATAGGCCACACTGAGGAACTGCAGAGATTCACACTTAACCCCTAACAAGATCCCTCCAGACCTTCCCCTCGGGGGTAAGCAATGCTAATCAAAATCCACCCCACCCGAAATGGTGTTTAGAAATTGTGGCGTAAAGTTATCTCGACCTGTTTTTTGTAAGGCCATAAAATCAAGTTTCCGCTCTAGTGCAGTTTCTCTTAGGAACCTTAGTTTAGCCAAGTCCGCAAGACCTCTGCTATTTCAAAAGATTCCTTTCATATTTGGTCATGGAATTTTTTCTTGTGTTTCACTCTCGCACTCCTCCTTACCGCAGAGGTGGGATATATCTTTCTTTTCCATGATCCTTTAGACGTCTCCGGCACCACGTCGGAGTTGTCAGCGTTATGTGTTTCCTGGGTAAGGATGACGATAGTCAGAGGAGCCATATACCCCCCCCCCAGAATCCTCCTCCTTCTCGTTTCTGTCTACCCCATCTTCTAGAATTAAGTCCTCACATACACTTTCTAGAGAGGTGATACCCAACTCATCAATTTCCGTGTCGTTCAAAGGTTTTATCGCATCTAGGTTTTGAATGATATCAATGGCTCTATCCGCCTCTAAATCAAGAATATCATTAACAGTTTTTGCGATCTCTTTTGCATTACTACCAAGTGAAATCCCTAGGTTGCTGCCATTTTCTACAATATCAGTTTCAGAAAAATGCAAAACGGAACAACTCGTATTAACTGACATACTTGTAGTTCCTTGGACATCCCGAAGCTTGGCTGCCCGCATAGCACGCCCTAGCTGAATGTCGTCCGCATCCGATTGTCCTTGGATACGCTGATTGAACCGCCATTCAGAACATAAAGGATCTGGAATGCCGCCAAAACTGATCACCTCATCCATAGAGGGCTCAGAGATGTTTTCTTGCACCACTAAATCTCCGACCAACGTGGAAGAAATTGGTGTTGTGTCAACTAACCTCGAGTCCTGAATGGAAACCGGCGATATCACATGCCGTTGAGCATCCAACGACGCAACATGTGGCTGTTGGGAGACGTAGTAGTAAATCAAAATTTTCCTACGTGTCACCAAGATCTATCTATGGAGAAACCAGCAAACGAGTGGGGAGAGATTGGATCTTCATACCTTTGAAGATCGCTAAGCGGAAGCGTTACAAGAACGCGGTTGATGGAGTCGTACTCGCAGCGATTCAGATCGCGGTAGATCCGATCAAGTGCCGAACGGACGGCACCTCCGCGTTCAAAACACGTGCAGCCCGGTGACGTCTCCTACGCCTTGATCCAGCAAGGAGGAAGGAGAGGTTGGGGAAGAGCTCCAGCAGCAGCACGACGGCGTGGTGGTGGTGGAGTAGCAAGGTATCCCGGCAGGGCTTCGCCTAAGCACTGCGGAGGAGGAAGAAGCAGAATAGGGCTGCAGCGAGAGAGAAAGAGTTCGTCGTCTCAAACCTGCCCAAACCCTTGCATATATATAGGAGGAAGGAGAGGGAGGGCTGTCTTGGCCCCTCCTCCAAGGAGGAGGGATTCGGCCGAAGTGGGGGGAGAGTCCTCCTCCCACACGGGAGGTGGACCCCCCCCCTTTAAATCCCTTTTGCCTCTATCTCCAGATCCCTGGCGCATGGGCCCTTTCTAGAAGGTATTGGCTGTCCCAATATGGGCTGGCATACCTCCTCTAAGGGCCCATGAGGTCCTTTGGTCGTCACCCCCTCCCGGGGGTCCTTCGGCACCCTCCCGGCACTCCCGGTACAATACCGATGAGCCCGAAAACTTTCCGGTGACCAAAACTGGACTTCCTATATATCAATCTTTACCTCCGGACCATTCCGGAGCTCCTCGTGACGTCCGGGATCTCATCCGGGACTCCGAACAACCTTCGGTAATCACGTATACCTTTTCCCTATAACCCTAGCGTCATCGAACCTTAAGTGTGTAGACCCTACGGGTTCGGGAGACACGTAGACATGACCGAGACACCTCTCCGGCCAATAACCAACAGCGGGATCTGGATACCCATGTTGGCTCCCACGTACTCCACGATGATCTCATCGGATGAACCACGATGTCAGGGATTCAATCAATCCCGTATACAATTCCCTTTGTCTATCGGTATGGTACTTGCCCGAGATTCGATCGTCGGTATCCGCATACCTTGTTCAATCTCGTTACTGGCAAGTCTCTTTACTCGTTCCGTAATACATCATCCCGTGACTAACTCCTTAGTCACATTGAGCTCATAATGATGATGTCTTACCGAGTGGGCCCAGAGATACCTCTCCGTCACACGGAGTGACAAATCCCAGTCTCGATTCGTGTCAACCCAACAGACACTTTCGGAGATACCCGTAGCGTACCTTTATAGCCACCCAGTTACGTTGTGACGTTTGGCACACCCAAAGCATTCCTACGGTATCCGGGAGTTACACAATCTCATGGTCTAAGGAAATGATACTTGACATTGAAAAGCTTTAGCAAACGAACTACACGATCTTGTGCTATGCTTAGGATTGAGTCTTGTCCATCACATCATTCTCCTAATGATGTGATCCCGTTATCAACGACATCCAATGTCCATGGTCATGAAACCGAGACCATCTATTGATCAACGAGCTAGCCAACTAGAGGCTCACTAGGGACACGTTGTGGTCTATGTATTCACACATGTATTACGGTTTCCGGTTAACACAATTATAGCATGAATAATAGACAATTATCATGAACTAGGAAATACAATGATAACCATTTTATTATTGCCTCTAGGGCATATTTCCAACAGTCTCCCACTTGCACTAGAGTCAATAATCTAGTTACATTGTGATGAATCGAACACCCATAGCATTCTGGTGTTGATCATGTTTTGCTCGTGAGAGAGGTTTAGTCAACGGATCTGCGACATTCAGATCCGTATGCACTTTACAAATATCTATGTCTCCCTCCTGAATGTAATCACGGATGGAGTTGAAGCGGCGCTTGATGTGTCTTGTCTTCTTGTGAAACCTGGGCTCCTTCGCAAGGGCAATAGCTCCAGTGTTGTCACAGAGTAGAGTCATCGGGCCCGACGCATTCGGAATCACTCCTAGGTCGGTGATGAACTCCTTCATCCAGACTCCCTCCTTTGCTGCTTCCGAAGCAGCTATGTACTCCGCTTCACATGTAGATGCTGCCACGACGCTTTGCTTGCTGCTGCTCCAGCTCACTGCCCCTCCATTCAAAATATACACGTATCCGGTTTGCGACTTGGAGTCGTCCGGATCTGTGTCGAAGCTAGCATCGACGTAACCCTTTACGACGAGCTCTTCGGCACCTCCATAAACGAGAAACATGTCCTTTGTCCTTTTCAGGTACTTCAGGATATTCTTGACCGCTGTCCAGTGTTCCGCTCCGGGATCACTTTGGTACCTCCCTACCAAACTTATGGCAAAGTTCACATCAGGTCTGGTACACAGCATGGCATACATGATAGAGCCTATGGCTGAAGCATAGGGGATGGCACTCATCTCTTCTCTATCCTTTGCCGTGGTCGGGCATTGAGTCGTACTCAATCTCACACCCTGCAACACGGGCAAGAACCTCTTCTTGGACTGATCCATATTGAACTTCTTCAATATCCTTTCAAGGTATGTGCTTTGTGAAAGACCAATGAGGCGTTTTGATCTATCTCTATAGATCTTAATACCTAATATGTAAGCAGCTTCTCCAAGGTCCTTCATTGAAAAACACTTATTCAATTAGGCCTTGATACTTTCCAGGAGTTCTATATTATTTCCCATTATCAGCATGTCATCCACATACAGTATAAGAAATGCTACAGAGCTCCCACTCACTTTCTTGTAAATACAGGGTTCTCCATAAACCTGTACAAACCCAAACGCTTTAATCACCTCATTAAAGCGAATGTTCCAACTCCGAGATGCTTGCACCAGCCCATAGATGGAGCGCTGGAGCTTGCATACCTTGTTAGCATCTTTAGGATCGACAAAACCTTCCGGCTGCATCATATACAGTTCTTCCTTGAGGAAGCCATTAAGGAATGCCGTTTTGACGTCCATTTGCCAGATCTCATAATCATAAAATGCGGCAACTGCTAACATGATTCAGACAGACTTTAGCATCGCTACGGGTGAGAATGTCTCATCGTAGTCAACTCCTTGAACTTGTCGATAACCCTTAGCGACAAGCCAAGCTTTATAGGCGGTCACATTACCGTCTGCGTCAGTCTTCTTCTTAAAGATCCATTTATTTTCAATGGCTCGCTTATCATCAGGCAAGTCCACCAAAGTCCATACTTTGTTCTCATACATGGATCCTATCTCGGATTTCATGGCCTCAAGCCATTTGTCGGAATTCGGGCCCGCCATCGCTTCTTCATAGTTCGAAGGTTCACCGTTGTCCAACAACATGATCTCTAGGACAGGATTACCGTACCACTCTGGTGCGGAACGTGTCCTAGTGGACCTTCGAGTAGCAACTTGATCTGATGTTTCATGATCATCATCATTAACTTTCTCTCTAGCCGGTGTAGGCTCCACAGAAACAACTTCCTGTGCTGCGCTACTCTCCGGTTCGAGTGAAGGTACAATTACCTCATCAAGTTCCATTTTCCTCCCACTTACTTCTTTCGAGAGAAACTCTTTCTCGAGAAAGGATCCATTCTTGGCAACAAAGACTTTGCCTTCGGATCGTAGGTAGAAGGTATACCCAATAGTCTCTTTGGGATATCCTATGAAGACGCACTTTTCCGCTTTGGGTTCGAGCTTCTCAGGTTGAAGTTTCTTCACATAAGCATCGCAACCCCAAACTTTTAGAAACGACAGCTTAGGTTTCTTTCCAAACCATAATTCATACGGTGTCGTCTCAACGGATTTAGACGGTGCCATATTTAAAGTGAACGCGGCAGTCTCTAATGCATATCCCCAAAATGATAGCGGTAAGTCGGTAAGAGACATCATAGATCGCACCATATCCAATAGAGTGCGATTACGACGTTCAGACACACCATTTCGCTGAGGTGTGCCTGGCGGCGTGAGCTGTGAAACAATTCCACATTTCCTAAGGTGCGTGTCAAACTCGTGACTTAAATATTCTCCGCCACGATCAGATCGTAGGCATTTTATTTTCCTGTCACGTTGATTCTCGACCTCACTCTGAAATTCCTTGAACCTTTCAAAGGTTTCAGACTTGTGTTTCATTAAGTAGACATACCCATATCTGCTCAAGTCATCAGTGAGGGTGAGAACATAACGGTAGCCACCGCGAGCCTCGACACTCATTGGACCGCATACATCGGTATGTATTATCTCCAACAAGTCAGTTGCTCGCTCCATTGTTCCGGAGAACGGAGTTTTGGTCATCTTGCCCATGAGGCATGGTTCGCATGTGTCAAATGATTCGAAATCAAGTGACTCCAAAAGTCCATCAGCATGGAGCTTCTTCATGCGTTTGACACCAATATGGCCAAGACGGCAGTGCCACATGTAAGTGGGACTATCGTTATCAACTTTACACTTTTTGGTACTCACACTATGGACATGTGTAACATCACGTTCGAGATTCATCAAAAATAAACCATTGACCAGCGGGGCATGAGCATAGAACATTTCTCTCATATAAATAGAACAACCATTATTCTCGGATTTAAAAGAGTAGCCATCTCGTATCAAGCGAGATCCATATACAATGTTCATGCTCAAAGCTGGTACTAAATAACAATTATTAAGGTTTAAAACTAATGCCGAAGGTAGATGTAGAGGTAGCGTGCCGACGGCGATCACATCGACCTTGGAACCATTCCCGACGCGCATCGTCACCTCGTCCTTTGCCAACCTTCGCTTATTCCGCAGCTCCTGCTTGGAGTTACAAATGTGAGCAACTGCACCGGTATCAAATACCTAGGAGCTACTACGAGCGCTGGTTAGGTACACATCAATAACAAGTATATCACATATACCTTTAACGTTGCCGACCTTCTTATCCGCTAAGTACTTGGGGCAGTTCCGCTTCCAGTGACCGGTACCCTTACAATAGAAACACTCAGTCTCAGGCTTGGGTCCATTCTTGTTCTTCTTCTTCCCGGCAACTTGCTTACCGGGCGCGGCAACAGCTTTGCCGTCCTTCTTGAAGTTCTTCTTACCCTTGCCTTTCTTGAAACTAGTGGTCTTGTTTACCATCAACACTTGATGCTCCTTTCTGATCTCGACCTCTGCTGATTTGAGCATCGAGTACAACTCAGGAATGAACTTCTCCATCCCCTGCATGTTGTAGTTCATCACAAAGATTTTGTAGCTAGGTGGAAGCGACTGGAGGATTCTGTCAATGACTGAGTCATCCGGGAGATTAACTCCCAGCTGAGTCAAGCGGTTGTGAAGCCCAGACATCTTGAGGATGTGCTCACTAACAGAACTGTTCTCCTCCATCTTACAGCTGAAGAACTTGTCAGAGATGTCATATCTCTCGACTCGGGCATGAGCTTGGAAAACCAGTTTCAGCTCTTGGAACATCTCATATGCTCCGTGTTGCTAAAAACGCTTTTGGAGCCCCGATTCTAAACTGTAAAGCATGCCGCACTGAACAAGGGAGTAATCATCGCAGCGTGACTGCCAAGCGTTCGTAACGTCTTGGTCCGCTGGGAGAATGGGTGGGTCACCTAGCGGTGCATCAAGGACATACAATCTCTTGGAAGCTATGAGGATGATCCTCAAGCCACGGACCCAGTCCGTATAGTTGCTTCCATCATCTTTCAGCTTGGTTTTCTCTAGGAACGCGTTGAAATTGAGGTTGACATTTGCGTTGGCCATTGGATCTACAATATAGATATTAAAGGCAATTTTAGACTAAGTTCATGATAATCGAGTTCACATAATCAAATTATTCAATGAACTCCCACTCAGATAGACATCTCTCTAGTCATCTAAGTGACACATGATCCATGTCAACTAGCCCGTGTCCGATCATCACGTGAGACGGACTAGTCATCCATGGTGAACATCTCCATGTTGATCGTATCTTCTATACGACTCATGTTCGACCTTTCGGTCTTCCGTGTTCCGAGGCCATGTCTGTACATGCTAGGCTCGTCAAGTCAACCTAAGTGTTTCGCGTGTGTAAATCTGGCTTACACCCGTTGTATGCGAACGTTAGAACCTATCACACCCGATCATCACGTGGTGCTTCGGAACAACGATCCTTAGCAACGGTGCACAATTAGGGTGAACACTTCTCTTGAAATTTTATTGAGAGATCATCTTATTTACTACCGTCGTTTTAAGCAAATAAGATGTAAACATGATAAACATCACATGCAATCAATATAGTGACATGATATGACCAATATCATCTTGCTCCTATGATCTCCATCTTCGGGGCACCATGATCATCATTGTCACCGGCATGACACCATGATCTCCATCATCATGATCTCCATCATTGTGTCTTCATGAGGTTGTCTCGCCAACTATTACTTCTACTGCTATGGCTAACGCTTAGCAATAAAGTAAAGTAATTACATGGCGTTTGTGATTGACTCGCAGGTCATACAATAAATAAGACAACTCCTATGGCTCCTGCCGGTTGTCATAGTCATCGACATGCAAGTCGTGAACCCTATTACAAGAACATGATCAATCTCATACATCACAATGCATCACATCACATCCTTCTGGCCATATCACATCACAAGGCATATGCTGCAAAAACAAGTTAGACGTTCTCTAATTTGTAGTTGCAAGTTTTTACGTGGTTGCTATAGGTTTCTAGCAAGAACGTTTCTTACCTACGCCAAAACCACAACGTGATATGCCAATTGCTATTTACCCTTCATAAGGACCCTTTTCATCGAATCCAATCCGACTAAGGTGGGAGAGACAGACACCCGCTAGCCACCTTATGCAACTGGTGCATGTCAGGCGGTGGAACCGGTCTCACGTAAGCGTACGTGTAAGGTTGGTCCGGGCCGCTTCATCCCACAATACCGTCGAATCAAGATAAGACTAGTAACGGCAAGCATATTAACAAAATCGACGCCCACAACTGCTTTGTGTTCTACTCGTGCATAGATTCTACGCATAGACCTAGCTCATGATGCCACTGTTGGGAGACGTAGTAGTAAATCAAAATTTTCCTACGTGTCACCAAGATCTATCTATGGAGAAACCAGCAAACGAGTGGGGAGAGATTGGATCTTCATACCTTTGAAGATCGCTAAGCGGAAGCGTTACAAGAACGCGGTTGATGGAGTCGTACTCGCAGCGATTCAGATCGCGGTAGATCCGATCAAGTGCCGAACGGACGGCACCTCCGCGTTCAACACACGTGCAGCCCGGTGACGTCTCCTACGCCTTGATCCAGCAAGGAGGAAGGAGAGGTTGGGGAAGAGCTCCAGCAGCAGCACGACGGCGTGGTGGTGGTGGAGTAGCAAGGTATCCCGGCAGGGCTTCGCCTAAGCACTGCGGAGGAGGAAGAAGCAGAATAGGGCTGCAGCGAGAGAGAAAGAGTTCGTCGTCTCAAACCTGCCCAAACCCTTGCATATATATAGGAGGAAGGAGAGGGAGGGCTGGCTTGGCCCCTCCTCCAAGGAGGAGGGATTCGGCCGAAGTGGGGGGAGAGTCCTCCTCCCACACGGGAGGTGGACCCCCCCCCCTTTAAATCCCTTTTGCCTCTATCTCCAGATCCCTGGCGCATGGGCCCTTTCTAGAAGGTATTGGCTGGCCCAATATGGTCTGGCATACCTCCTCTAAGGGCCCATGAGGTCCTTTGGTCGTCACCCCCTCCCGGGGGTCCTCCGGCACCCTCCCGGCACTCCCGGTACAATACCGATGAGCCCGAAAACTTTCCGGTGACCAAAACTGGACTTCCTATATATCAATCTTTACCTCCGGACCATTCCGGAGCTCCTCGTGACGTCCGGGATCTCATCCGGGACTCCGAACAACCTTCGGTAATCACGTATACCTTTTCCCTATAACCCTAGCGTCATCGAACCTTAAGTGTGTAGACCCTACGGGTTCGGGAGACACGTAGACATGACCGAGACACCTCTCCGGCCAATAACCAACAGCGGGATCTGAATACCCATGTTGGCTCCCACGTACTCCACGATGATCTCATCGGATGAACCACGATGTCAGGGATTCAATCAATCCCGTATACAATTCCCTTTGTCTATCGGTATGGTACTTGCCCGAGATTCGATCGTCGGTATCCGCATACCTTGTTCAATCTCGTTACTGGCAAGTCTCTTTACTCGTTCCATAATACATCATCCCGTGACTAACTCCTTAGTCACATTGAGCTCATAATGATGATGTCTTACCGAGTGGGCCCAGAGATACCTCTCCGTCACACGGAGTGACAAATCCCAGTCTCGATTCGTGTCAACCCAACAGACAATTTCGGAGATACCCGTAGCGTACCTTTATAGCCACCCAGTTACGTTGTGACGTTTGGCACACCCAAAGCATTCCTACGGTATCTGGGAGTTACACAATCTCATGGTCTAAGGAAATGATACTTGACATTGAAAAGCTTTAGCAAACGAACTACACGATCTTGTGCTATGCTTAGGATTGAGTCTTGTCCATCACATCATTCTCCTAATGATGTGATCCCGTTATCAACGACATCCAATGTCCATGGTCATGAAACCGAGACCATCTATTGATCAACGAGCTAGCCAACTAGAGGCTCACTAGGGACACGTTGTGGTCTATGTATTCACACATGTATTACGGTTTCCGGTTAACACAATTATAGCATGAATAATAGACAATTATCATGAACTAGGAAATACAATAATAACCATTTTATTATTGCCTCTAGGGCATATTTCCAATAGTGGCGGTGATGGACGTCCCTCCTGACTCCTTGCCAGGTGCGCCTCATCGCCGACATTAACTGTGAAAGTGGAGAGCGGCGTCTTAGTAGCCGGCTGCTGATAGTTCACGAGCATTGCTCCAACCGCTGGTAATGCCGCCTCGCCGGCTGTGGGATAGGCGTACCCCTCCTGGCTGACCATGCCAGCCGCTAGTGCAACTGATCCGCCGGCTGTGAATCTGCCGGTTGTGAGTTCAGCACAGCCACCTGTGATGCAGCCCCGCTGGCTGATGGTCTGGTGAACCTCACCTGGCTGTCCGCAATATTCGCCGGTGATGTTGGCCCTCCCGGCTGCGGGTCCATTGTGCCCCTGCTGGTTGTCCATATCAGCCGCCGGATCTACTCCTCGTGTTGCCTCAACGGAATGTCGTTGGTGATCGACCGCATCAGCCCTGTGACCGATGTGATGAGTTGTACGCCGGCCAGCGTGGTACCGACCTCCATCTCAGCAGCGTCTGCATGCAACCCTATAGACTCCTTCTCTCGTTGTGGGCTGTCTAGTCCATCCCAAGACAACTTCTATAAGTCCGCAAGCGTGACGTGAGGTGAGGACCTTATATCCTCCCTTGGGTGCACATCATTACATATACGACTCGGAGTGGACTGTATATGAAACAATCCAAAACGGAGAGAAGTCATTGGTGTTGATGTCGTTGTCTTTCCGTCGTGATTAGGTGCATTAGTAGACTTTGCCGGTTGACCCTTGTCATTAGGCACATTATCATCATCACCTAGATCGGCCTTGGGATCACCATCTCCCTCTCCGTCTCCCGTCATATCCACATCTTGATCCTTAGCTGTGTCATGTGGAATGGTCTCCTCAACCTCCACGTCGAGATCGTAGTGCACATTGGCATACACCCAAGGCACAAAGTCAGGCACATGCTCTATATCTAGTACCCCAACAAGTATCCGTGCAATCCCCTGTTTCCGCGTGAACGGCATGTCCACTTTCTCCGTTTTTCCAATGAGCGAACCAAGGCTCCAGACGATGAAAAAATCGTTCAGAAGAGTTTCCGGAACACCAGAGATCCTAATCCAAACCTTCTCAAGAGGTGATCCCTTGGGCTCTGTCTTTTTACTCTCCTCGAACTCAAGCATATAATTAGTTCCCGGAACTTTGCTAACACCGAACTTTAGTAGGCGCTCAAGATCCTCTCTCCGAGGAAAGTCAACTCGAAACACTCGCTCCTCGACTCTAACTGGTGCCCACTGATATGACTCAGACGCGAGCCTCCTCAACTGCTGAGATATCTGATCCTCAGTAAGCGAACCATGTGAAACCTTAACCAAACCCGTCTTGGTGCTTCCTAGCCTCGACGGTAGTTGATGTATATTTGAATGCGGTGTCTCGAAGAACATGAGTTTGTGATGGCAAACTCCATATATATTGACCACCGGCTTCGGTGCCAATAATAGTGGGCAAGTGGAATCTGTATGTCCTGGTTTCAAGCATATATCACATAGGACCTCCTTGCAATCCATCACAAAATGCCCTGCCATCCCGCAGCGAAAGCAACTCATTTTTTCTTTCGACAGGCTGCCTTATTCGCCCTAGCAGCCTCAGTTTTGTCCAAGCTTTGGTCCTGCTGTGCCCCACTATCGTGTGTGCTGTCTGATGTAGGTGTAGAGACAGATGCGAGGGCCTTGACTACCGCCGCCGCTGCCTCAGGCAATGTCATAGCCGTTGTTGCAGTCCCATTGCCAGTGGTGTTTGCTGAACCATCCATGGTATTTTGTTTCTCAGTTTGCTGCCAGTGACGCCGCAGAGGAGGTTTCTTGCCGAGTGCACGCCCACCTCCCCGATTCCCAAAGTACCGGGTACGCGGTCGAGAAGCACCCTCCACAAAATCCCCTGCCGGTGGATGAAAGTCACGGTGCCACTGGTTGGCGCCGAACGCTCGGTCATCACCGTGCCACCTGCCACGTGAGCCCCCTGTTCGGTCATCTATCCATTGATTCTAGTTAGGGCGCTTGCCTTTGTACCCGCCGTCGCCACCACCGCGGCCACCGCGATAGCCGCCGCGTCCTCCGGTCTGCCCGTCCCCTTGTCCCACTCCAGGGTTGGCACGACCACCATTGGCGCGCCTTACCCCAAAGCCGGCCCTCTATTGATCGCCGCTCTATGCCGTGCCCCTTCCATCGCCACGGCCGGCCGGCGTATGATCCGGCGCCGCTCCTCGCGCGTTGGTCTCTACGGGCTGCCGTTCCCCATCGCCATGCCGCGCCATGTATGCGAGAGGTGGAGGGACTCTTGGCGCACGGCCTCTCGGCGAGGGAAAGCCAGGAGAAGATCGCTTCGTAACCCTAGCGCCAAGTGATACGTTTGCATGATCTAGCCTTCGGTTGTTGGACTCTTCCTTCGACCGAGACCCCAGTTGGAGCTGTGTCGGCCTATTCCTGGAATCCAACTGGGCCATATAAAGAGCCAGATGTCATGCCTGAATTCGTTAGTTGAACAAAAGTTTCTCATCAGCTCCAAGGAGCCATACCTCCGCAGCTTATCACCATCGGACACTTCATGGTGATCCTCTCCTGTCATGTAAAAGAAAAAGGTTCTATTGTGTCCGTCCTCTGCACCCAGCAAGCCCTGAAGTGCAGTCTGTCAATAAAAAAGATTACCGGGAGAAAAGACACCAACCACTGAGTCTGACTTGAGGATAGCTGCCAAGCTGAACGGTACTCCTCGATTCGCAGTAACTAATCGCCAGGAATTCATCTTTTTCAGTAAGTGGAGCGACAAACTGTCTTGCAGTTCACTAGAGAATGACCTCCACCTCACGTTTCTTGTCGTCTTTTTTCCAGATGAAACTAGGGGAGATCCTATCAAGCGGAGGTGGAGTCTTTGAGCTCGAGCTCAAATACATCCTGATAAATAGTAAAATCGAAAAAAAATTATTTTTTTTTAAATCCAATTTTTTTTGATGAACTTTGACAAATTTTCTAAGTGCTTGCAATTTTTTATCATTAGATCACATTCGAGTAAGGCGTGACAAAAAAAACAAAATCAGTGTTTCAAAATGCTTTCGAAAGTAGCATTTTCAGAGTATCGTTTTTGTTTTTTTTGTCATGCCTTACTCAAATGTGATCTCATGATAAAAATTTGCAAGCACTTATAACTTTTGTCAAAGTTCATCACAATTTTTTTTGAATTTTTTGAAATGTTTTTGATTTTTTTTGATTTTACTGTTCATCCGGATGCATTTGAGCTCGAGCTCAAAAGGACACTTTCCCTATCAAGCATTGTACAAACTCCAAACTAAGGGTCTTTTGGGTCTACATTACAGTCTGTCCCTACTTGTCATAAAGTGATGATACATGTTAAATCTGTTTTTTCTTCTATAAAACAAGGCAAAAGCCTATTTCATTAGGTTTTTTTTCTAAGAAAAATACCAAAAACGCGGTGGCTTTTACAAAAAATAAGGATTACTTTTTTCTTGCAAATCTAACCGTAAATTTGATGGTTTGCTGCAATTAACTCATCTTTTGTGATGCTTTTTTTGCATCTTTGCATGTGTGACTAAGTTGAATCTGACTGAGTAAATATAAAGGCAAAACCGTGTTCTACATGTAGTTTTGCAGGCTGCATATTTTTCAATAAGAAAGAGAATGACAATGCCAAGTTGAAGGGCAGCAACGTGATTCGGATCCTCTCATGAGGGGAGGCTGAGGTCGAGTACTGCCTGACCATGGTGGAGGATGCAGAGCACCATGGTACCGACACACAGCTCGACGCCCGAGCGCACAGACTCTATCGTCGTTGCCATCCTCGCCAACCCCGAGATGAAGGCCGAGCACCGTACCATCGAGGAATCGATGGCGGGTGAGCATGAGGTCGCCTTCAACCACTGCATCTTATCCATTTTAAAGCTCGATGAAAATAATGACGATGATGATGAGCCGATGGCGTAGTTGTCAAAGGACACCCACAATCATGGGGCCTTCGGCTCTAGCAACACTCCGATTATTGGGCTCTCCTCTGACCAGGAGCAGTTAGTAAGTTTTTAGCTTATTGTGGCGGTAATCCTCTACAACACTATGATCCCTAGTTTTAAAGCCACATTCAATTGAGGTCTCTAGTTAGGATTGGGCCACCCGATTTTGAAGATGTCAATAATTTCTCAAATCTCTTTAATTCATTTTTTATACCACACACTATGCTTGCTAATTTTTAAGACCTCACAATTAATTCAGGCTTTCAATTTAAAATTGAATCACCCGATTTTGACTGGTCAACAATTTTTCAAGGAGCTCTCCTATTTAATTTTTTTAATTTTTTATGTTCTTTAATTTTGAAGCTATTTCATTCAATTTAGGTATTCAGCTTTGAATTTGGTTTACAATTTTAACCAGGTCAACGATTTTTCAAAGCAATCAACAACAATCAGCCTGTAAGAACATATCAATCCGGCGCACTATCCAACCACCTAGAAAAAAGGCACCATGTGATATTATAGCGTCAATATAGTAGATGCAACCACCAACGCGGGAATTTGGTTAGCAGATAATACATAATCACACCATGAAAGATCCATCAAATTAACATGTTACAGTAAAAACTAACACACATTCCATCATCTCCCTCACCCGCAAGTAAATATAGTTCCAAAATATAAGGGGTAATACTATTTTGGAAAATAAATTTCTTTAATTTTGATCAAGTTATCAACATCCACAATATTAAACACAAAAGTATGGAAATTCATTTTATGATGAATCTAATCATATTGATTTTGATATATTTCTCTACAAATTTAATAAAATTAAAAGGTCTAACTTTTTTTAAAATTAATACAACTTATATTTTGAAATAGAATGAGCAAACTTTTTCAAGAAACCCAACAACGCTATCAGTGCAACAAAGCGCGTCCAATCCTTCTAGTCTAGTACTAAGTTTAGTAGTGGCAATCTAGTACCTGTATGATCAATGTTGTGGTGTTGTATAATAATGCACTTTTGTGTAGTCCAAATTTGTGCTTAAAATTAGTATTTCACAGAATGAGATTTTAAAGATTTGTGGGGAGGGGAAAATACCGCACTAGGTCGCCCAGCAAGATGAAGGTGCGGGGATGCAGACACGGTGACCACACACGGATCGCACGTAACACCAAGCCATGTATGGATGTGTTTGGATGCTGGGTTATCCCTCTATAGGACAGGGATATCCGTTTTTATGTGGATAGCAGTCGTTTGATTTGTGGACGAGGAGGGATAGTGATGGCCAGATGCTTGGAATATTCGTGCAAAACTCGGCTCCGCCCGTTCGTGAAAATCTCGCAGATCTGTGCATCCCGCGCGCAGGGGCGTGGAGGCAACCCATGAAGCGTTTTCTGTGGCCCTCTTAGGCCAACCCCATCGCTTTTCCCCTTCCATCGTTCTTCTCTCCCGTGACGGCGGCGGCGGCGACAGATTGATTCCCGGCGACGAGGGTAAGTGTGCATCGGCGGCGAAAGATCGAGGCGCGGGCCCTGCTTTTCTCCGGTCAATGCGCGTGTTGTTCGCCCGTGCATAGGTGCTGCGCGTGCTGCGCATGCCCTGCTTCTCCTCGGCAGGTGCGCAGGCTATGCGCCCCGTGCACGGCTGCTGCGCGTACGATGGCCGTCCTTGCTAGCTTATTGCTTGCTGCTCTTGCTGCTTGTACTGCGATGGTTGTATGTACTGATGTGTGTGATTTCTTTGATTTTCTGTTTAACGTGCAAATTATGTTTTGTTGATTTTTTGTGCTGCAGCAGCTCATGAAGTCAGGAGTGAGGGACTAATTCCTTCCTATCCTTGATTTTTTTCCTTGATTTTTTCCTTCAAAATCTGAGGCAATCTCCTAATTAATCTTTCCATCTCAATTAGTATGTCATCACAACCCATATCCATTACTCCTCCATCCAAACCAAACACTCTAATGGTTATTCCCAACCAAGATTCATCCTTCCAACCAAACAAAACATGAGCTAACCTCACTCACCAACCAAACAGAAAAATGGCTATTCATATCCAGCTGAATGGGGATACCCATAGCCACCCTAACATGTCCCTCTTACCAAACGCATCCTATGACGCATCGTACGTGCCCACCCGCTCACCTCCAAGGATGAGGTAATAGCAGGTGAGCGTGAGGGTGATGTCCAATGGAGATACCCTCAGTGAGTGACGAAGTGGGTTGGTAGCGGCAGATGTAAGTGTGGGGGAGGGGTGATGAAACAAGGCAGGGCGCAGGGCCAAGGATACATACACGACAGGTGGTGGACATTGTGGAGGAGGTTAATAAAATGAAACCCGCTCCAATACTTACGACTTGCAAGCAGTTTCATAACGCTAACCGCCTCCACCTACTGCTACCTGCAATATTTACGGCTTTCAGGCAGTTTATAAAGTTCAGGAGTTTATTTTTCTAGAGACAATGCCTAGGTTATAACTACAGACACATAGCGTCCATTAGCTTTACTAAAGTTGGATAATTAGTTTCTGTCACCCAAATAAACAAACAATTACCAGGGTGCAGATTTCTGATGTCATGAAGTTTCCAGAACACTGTCATCGACCAGTGAAACAAGCCATGCCTGGGTTGTATGGCTAGAAGAATTTCCCAAATACATTAATTTAAAAGCATACATTATCTATGTGTTCATGTTTGAACATGGGTCACGAGGCATCATGGCCTTCGACAAGTCGGCATTGCATTTTCGTCAAAACCGACACTTGCTGTCCAACCAAAAACTGCAGTACGTTCACGAGAAGAGCCACGCACCTCATGTTGTCACGAGAGCCATCTCTTTCATCCAGAAGAAGGCACCTTTGTTAGCACCAAGTAGGTGGCTAAGCCAGTCTAGTCAATGCGTCATTCATTCATTCATTCATTCATTCATTCATTCATTCATTTTGTCTTGCTAAAATATTTATTCAGCTCCTTCCAAACTGGTGTATATGGTACTGCGCCGCACCTATACATGCAAGGTTATTAAAGTTTCAGATCTGTCTCCTGGTCCTGGCTACCTAATAAAATGTTAGACAAGATAAATTACACTATGTATAATTGTTGCTGTTTTAGTGTGTTTGCTTCTTCTTAGCAGCTTGAACCCAGATGCAGTACTGGTGCCCATCTGGGCAGGCAATCAAAGTTTTAATTGTGTTTAGCCTTACTTACTCCCGTGCGGCGTCGATGCGCCGCACCGGAGCGCCCCCGTCGGCCTCCTCTTCCCATTCACTCCAGAGTCTTCTTCCTCGCCGCCGCCATCGGAGGCGTCGCAGGCAAAGCATGTGTGCTGCAGCGACGGTGGCGACGTTTCTTCTCAGCCCGTGCTTCGGCCAGGACGGCGGCGGCCCGTGATGGCGGGATCTACGACAGTGTGTGCGGGGCGGCGCCGGCCAGGCCGGCAGCGACGTACGTCGGCAGGTCCAGTGACGGCGCTACTGGGTCCAGATGGGCTTCGGCGGGCCGCAACCTGTACCTTTCCGACAATGGCTTGTTGTCCCTGGGATCGACCTGCAACTCGAGGACGTCAGGGGCTGCGACCCTGGGCGTGGCGGTGGTGGCCACCTCCTCCGCCAGAGATGGTCGGCCTGAGGCTGGATGGTCGGATCTCCAGATCCGTCATCTAGTCCCGGCTGCTTGTTGGGGAAATAGAGTTGTCGGTGAAAACCGAGCCGATGGCGGGCGATGGCGGCGTTTCGCGTCGTCACCTTCATGAAGACATCGTCGTGTAACTTCTGTCGACTCACTCGTGCTGCTTCGGGGGAAACCCTAAGATCTGGTAATCCAGATCGGACGATGGCGGTACTGCGGTGTCGTTCCTCTCTTGGGAGCATCGTTTGGGCAGCAGCGCTGGAAGTCAGAGGCAAGAAATGGAGAGGTTTCGTCTTGCACGGAGCTTCGGTGGAGATGTCAAGTCATGCCTGACCGATAGGTGTTACGCTAGCTTTGTCATGCCTGGTCGGCAGGTGCTACGCACGACAGATCTTCCAAAGACTTCAAGCTGGGTTGGCTCATGGTACTTGGCGGCATGGTGCTGAGGTGTACCGGTGACGACCGCGACGTGCTCAGCTGTTCGCGCGCAGGGAGGTGGGGCCGTTGGGTGTCGTGATGGCATCGACGGCAGCTAGACCGGGCAAGGTAAATGCGTCAGTACAGCTCTGAAGATGGAGTGATGGCAGTTGGCAGCGGCGGCCTCTGAGAGCGCACCGGACTGGTGTGTGCCCCAGACCCGGCAAGTGGCTTGGTTGGGGCCCCAGGTCGTCTTAGTAGGCCCAGACTATCAGCATCCCTACATCAACTGGATAGGAGTAACGACAGAAGTTGCCTAGACGGTAGCTTCAGACTTAGTGTTGTATTTCCTTATAAGGTCTTTTGACAATAATTAATAAAGTGGCTGCATGCATCACCCAGATGCAGAGGCCGGGGTCTTCCTCCTTTTCTAAAAGAAAATAAAAAAATAGTTTTGAAGGCCTCCTCTTAGCAGCTTTGTGTTTAGAGGCCTCTTGTTTTTGTACAATTAATTATGGACACAAATCATTGATTCTTGTGCATTTGGGGTATTTTCAGTATCTTATTGTGGCAATTTTCAGGACCCGTCTACTTATGACCAGTGTTAGTACCTAGATCAATTCTTTTATCGAAAAAATCTCTCGAAATAGGCTTTCATTTTACTTTATAAAAAATAATAATCCCTAGCTAGGGAATTTGATTCTCAAAATCTCAAAGAGAGATCTTGCGATTTATTGGAGATACGAGTTCTCCGATATACTTGAAAAGTCACACAACTAGGGCAGGGATATATATTGCCATCTGTTTTTACAGATGAGATTTCTGTACGCGGAGTATTTCTTGATTTGTTGCTGCTAATTACAGAATATCGTCTTTATTATCGGAAAAATACGTAACATTGTAAACCATTATTTTCACATGTACGGATTGTACAAGAACGGGTTGCAGAAGAACCTAATTTTCCAGCTGATTATAAAATGATCTCAATTCTAGCTGTTCATAGAACGGATTGTAGTTGTACGGATGGGCGAGGCAATATTGTGAATCTTAGTACTCCACTTTGCTTAATAGGTTTCTATAGGGAGCTAATGATGCTCCATAGAGTTGACTTGAAACTTCTGTTTGATGCTCTGACCTTGAATCATTTGACTTCTTCAGAATAAAAAACAACTGTTAATCATTGGTGCTATTTTAATCAGAGTGTCATGATAATGAAGAAGAAAAAGGCATCTGTCTACCTCACCAGTTCTCAAGATTCAAGACCCATTCCTTCAGAAATTTATTTATATACGAGGCGTGGTGGTTCAATCTATCCCAGTGCAATGTTCCAATCAGAAGTAGAGTACACCATCAAATTAAGTAGCACATGAGCAATCATGTGACTATTTTTAGTTGGAACTGAAAAATAATGGTCTTGGCATGTTGTCGAAAATGTCTGCGCTTCTTTCCTTCTTGGTTCAGGGGCGGTTGTCTGATTACAAAATACCGTACACCCTCCTAATGATCTCATTGTTTTCCTTTTATGCCAACAATTATTCCGCTCACCGGACACGCTATCAACACGGAGTTGAGAAACATTCATATCAGATCCATAATATGCATGCACGGCTCTCTGAAAGTGAAGTTTCGAAACCGGAAAATTGGCGGCCAAAGCTGACCTGCTAAACCTTCTTAGCTCAGCAGACAAGCAGGTGAACGAGGTGCGGTGTTTCTTGGCTGTTGCTAGCTTGGCTCGTTTACTACTACTTCCTAGCTACTTCAACAACTTATATTTCGATACAGAGGGAATACTTGGCTGCTCAACTCGGCTCTCACGGCTGCTCAACTTGGCTCTTAGGGCATTTCTAACCTTATCCCTCGTAACCGGTTAGAGAAGAGTAAACCCTCCTCTAATGGGGACCTAGCCGAACCACTAAACTGTAGTGGAGTAAAAAATATCTTTAGCCACACATCTTTAGTCTATATTTACTTTACTGCTCGACGATGGAGTAAAAATCCTTACTCGTCTTCCCGCCTTCTCCGCCTCTCCTCCTCCCCCATCCCCGCCAAAGGCGACCCCCCACCGTTCGCCGATGCCCCTTTCTTTCAATGGACGGACCTCATCGCCAACGCTTCCCGTCGTCGATCCGCAGCGCGGATCCTTCGCCACGTGAGCCGCGCTTCGTCAAGTGTTCCTCAAGGCGCCGCCTCCTTGCCGATGAGCCCCCTCCCTTCGCAAATCCGACTTCCCCGACACCCATCCGTCGCGGCAGCCTCAACGGCGATACCTTGGCGTCCGCCAGCGGCCTTGGGGGACGTGGGTGGCGGAGATCACCAACCATGAGACGCACAAGAAAAGTGGCCCGGGTCCTTCCACACGGCGAAGCTCGCCGCCCTAGAATACGACCGGTGGCAGGTCTCGTTCCACAGCATGGCGGCATGCCTCAACTTCCCGTGTCCAACGGCACCCGTCGAGCTCGTCCCGCCACCGACGGGGGTGGTGAATGCGGCGATGGCTCAGAAAGACCAGGAGGTGAGGGAGAGCATGGCGAGAGAGACCGCCGATGAGAGTACAGGGTGGAGCCCTGCCACCAATACGCCGAGCTTGTGGACGCGACGCGGGCTATCTTTTCGGAGCAAGCAGTCCACAGGGAGGTCATGAACATATCCGATGAGGAGGAGCAAGGCGGTGATGATGGCGGCAAGGACGAGGAGAAGTTCGACGTTGGATGAGTGGTGGTGCATCTTCCCTGACTCCAGAGATGACGTCACCGGCCCGGACCCCATAGGCGGTGGAATGTCAAGGTAAGATTCGCTCGACCTCTACAAGGGTGATGATAATGATGAAGATTAGCTTAGTTTAATTTCAAGTTCAGTTTTAAGTTTAAGTTTATGTTTAGGTTGTTTAAATTGAATTTCGGTTGTTCAAAGGGATGTCAAGATAAATGTGTTGAATTTCGCTCAAATCGGATCTAGTTTGAAATTATACAAATTTTGTTTTTACTCTGTTAAATTTAAAAATCCGTCTAGGTCCGGTCAAAATTTAGTGGAACAAAAATACACCACCAAGAGTTTATTCCGCGGGATCCGCATAGGAAAGGCTAGAAGATAATGGCCTTGTTTGAGTTGTCTTTGCTTGTTGTTCTCATTCATTTTCCTGAAGCTATCTCATCTCAACTTTCAGTCCGTGTGATTGGAAACAGAAGCAATGACTCGTGTGATCCTGGAGTTGGCCCGGAGAGATTCCTGATCGATGTATGCCTGAGGATGGGCATGCAGCATCGGCACATGAGACACAACCACCATAACTTCTCTTGTCTCTCCCCACACTACATTTTCAGATTCCATCTGGCCTACCCTATATTTCAGGTCACATGTACACAAACGTGGACCTGGAAAGGCACTCTGTCTTGTCATTTGCTACTCTCTTGCCTGGTTCCAGTTACGGTGAAAATGAGGAATACGAACAGAGATGCTACTAGATAGGTAGGGTAGCATTGATCCACACCTTTTGAGAACTCACCTGGTTGAAAATCCAGACGGTAAAGTTCGAGTCATATCCTACTTGTATATTGATGATATTTTTTCTTCTAAACCGAGGTAAAGGATTTGCCATATTAAATCAGTAGAGAAGAGAGTTTATTATAAATGTCATGCTTACATAGCACCAATGATTACTCTCGCAAAATAATATATCCTAACCCTCTTTTCGCGCCGACGATTATCCAAAGGTTGGTCTCGTTTGCGATGTTCTTTAGCAATAGTTATGGTGAAGCATTCTTGTTACGAAAAAATCGGGCATTCCTTTTGCTTCAAATGATCCACGACATAAGCATGGTAAATGAGGCTTACGTTTCTACCTGAGACGCCTGCTTTGGTTCTATTTGCACATCAATCCTTGCCGGAATCCTCGAGATGCCATCAATCTTGCTGATTTCAAAGGACAGCTCGTCCCTCACGTGCGAAAAACAGATCGACAACGACGCAATTTTGCCATGGAAAAATCTCGGAAGATGGCGCACGACGATTGGGTAGCGGCAGAAGATCTCACGTGTGCTTCTGCAGCGTGTGGTCGAGGTGTTTTTCTCCTAGTTTGCCTTGGCCGTGCATGCTGGTGCCAAGTTTCCCGATTGGGATGGCTTAACTTCATCGTGAACTGTCAAGGAATTGTCAACGCCTACCATAACTGCTGCACATCCATTGAACCCAGCTAAAGCTATAGAGTAAGCTTGATAATGTGTCAGCATCTAAGAATATCCTACCCCGTAACAAATGGGTCTGATATCCTACCCCGTGACAAATGGGCCTGACACTGAACCATAAGTTTTATAGTATGAAACCCGCTATTCTGAATAATGTAAATGTTTCAGAATACCCTCCAAAATCAAAGGTGAGATGATACTTGTACCGCTTCCCCCCTCGAGCAGTATATAGGGTACATAAAGCCCTGATACAAAGTAAGATGCTTAGAAAGATGATTAACAAAATAAACCAGATCTTCTCAAATATTGATGCCTATTTGTAGAGCATAGAGCTCAATTAAGCAACCTTTTATAGAGATGAGCATCGGTGCTTGAACGTCGACCCACAAATTGAGGAAGACCTAGTTTATTTTATCAAGCATCTTGGACTGTACAAAGTCTAAGGACATCTTCAACCTCGACCCGTAAATTGTCTCCGCATCCGTTCGCGGATAGGGAGGACCAGTCCGCGCACACAGAAGCGGTAGGCGGCCATCAAACACTATCTGCATACATTTGGCCTTCCCAAAAAAATTGAAAAGCCCATAGGTTCAAATAGCCTCATACATAGAGTATATATGTTCAAATAGTCGCATACATAAAGTACATACGTTCAAATAGGCACATGCATCAATAGTGCAAATTTAAAAAGTTCAAATATTACATGCCAACATTGTTGTCCCCGTTAGGCGTCCATAGATGCTCAATCATATCTTCCTTCAACTGCTGATGAGTTGGTTGACGCCGAATTTATTGATGCATTTGAATTAACTCTTCAAATATGACCGAATTCTAGTCTAGAAGTTTGATAGGATCACCCATGTTCTCAAATTCTTGAGCTGCAGCAACATCGTCACCCTCATCCTCGACAATCATGTTATGTATGATCACACAATATGTCATCACTTCCCATAAAGTCTTCGATCCCATTGTTTAGCAAGTCCACGAACAACTGCAAAACGGGCTTGCGGAACTTCCATTCCCCTGTCAAGATCCAGTCTAGCCGCTTCTTGTCTTTGGAAAAAGTGAGACTTTTTTTGCCCAACCGGGTTCGAGATGTTGTTGATAAAGGTAGCACACGAAGGATAGATACCATCAACCAGATAGTAGGTCATGATGTACTCATGTCCATTGACAGTATAGTGCCAAGGAGGAGCTTTTCCTTTAGTTAGCCTCACAAAACAATGATGATCGATGCAGCACATTGTTGTCATTGTGAGACCCGGACATGCTAAAGAAAGCGTGCCAAATCCAAATATCATGTGATGCAATTGCTTCAAGAATGATGGTGGGCTTCTTAACCTGACCCTAATATTGCCCTTGTGAAGCCTTCGAACGGTCCTTCCATTTTCAATGCATGCAGTCAAGTGATCTAAACAAACATGGCCACCCTCTTGGTTTCGAGATTGCCAAGTGTTGGAAATATGCCCTAGAGGCAATAATAAATTAGTTATTATCATATTTCCTTGTTCATGATAATCGTTTATTATCCATGCTATAATTGTATTGATCGGAGACTTAAATGCATGTGTGGATACATAGTATGCCTCTAATGGACTAGCTCGTTGATCAAAGGATGGTTAAGGTTTCCTAGCTGGACATGAGATATCATTTGATAACGGGATCACATCATTAGGAGAATGATGTGATGGATAAGACCCAAACTACAAACATAGCATATGATCGTGTCAGTTTATTGCTACTGTTTTCTGCATGTCAAGTATATGTTCCTATGACCATGAGATCGTGCAACTCACAGATATCGGAGGAGTGCCTTGTGTGTATCAAACGTCGCAACGTAACTGGGTGACTATAAAGGTGCTCTACAGGTATCTTCGATGGTGTCTGTTGAGTTGGCATGGATCGAGACTGGGATTTGTTACTCCGTGTGACGGAGAGGTATCTCGGGGCCCACTCGGTAATGCAACATCACAATAAGCCTTGCAAGCAATGTGACTAATTGTTAGTTGCGGGATCTTGTATTACGGAACGAGTAAAGAGACTTGCCGGTAACGAGGTTGAACTAGGTATGGAGATACCGACGATCGAATCTCAGGCAAGTAACATACCGAAGAACAAAGGGAACGTTATACGGGATTAACTGAATCCTTGACATAGAGGTTCGACCGATAAAGATCTTCGTAGAATATGTAGGAACCAATGTGGACGTCCAGGTCCCGCCATTGGTTATTGACCGTAGAGGTGTCTCGGTCATGTCTACATAGTTCTCGAACCCGCAGGGTCTGCACACTTAAGGTTCGGTGACGTTTCGGTAGTGTAGAGTTATGTATGGTGGTGACCGAAGGTTGTTCAGAGTCCCGGATGAGATCCCGGACTTCACGAGGAGCTCCGGAATGGTCCGGAGGTAAAGATTCATATATAGGATGTCCCAGTTTGGTCACCGGAAAAGTTTCGGGCTCATCGGTAGTGTACCGGGAGTATCGGTAGAGTACCGGGAGTGCCGGTAGTGTACCGGGGGACCTCCGGGAGGGGTATTTCGACCCCAAGAGGTCCATGGGCTGTGGGAGAATAATAACCAGCCCTTAGTGGGCTGGGAAAACAGCCACAAAGGCCCATGGCGCAGGAGAGAAAGTCCTAAAGCAAAAAGTGGAAAATCAGCCAATAGGAGGCAATCCTACTCCAACTAGGATTGGAGGTGAAGTAGGATTGCTCCCACCTCCTATTTCGGCCGACCCAAAGGCCTTGGCTGCCTCTCCTATCCTCTCCTCCTATATATACTAGTGGATTGGGTGGTTTTTGGATAGAATTTTTGGCCACGTGCTACCCGTTACACCGGTGCATAGTTTCTCCTCTAGATCGGTTTTCTGCAGCGCTTAGGCGAAGCCCTACCGGAATTGCTCCACCACCATCACCGGAGCGCCGTCACGCTGCCGGTGAACTCTCTCTCCTTTCCACCCCCTCTCGCTGGATCAAGACGGTGGAGATCGTCATCAAGCTGCACGTGTGCTGAACGCGGAGGTGTCGTCCGTTCGGCGCTAGATCGGAAGGACCGTGATCGAGATCGCGAGACGGTTCGTGATGTGATCACGGAACGGATCGTGATAAGTTCGTGGGACAGATCGTGATCAAGATCGTGAGATGGATCGTGATGAGTTCGCGGGACGGATCATGATGTGTTCGCGGGACGGTTCGTGATTGGATCGCGGGACGCTCGGCGATTTGGATCGCGAAGAAGTTCGACTACACCAACCGCGTTTCTTAATGCTTCCCGCTTAGTGATCTACAAGGTTACATAGATCCACTCTCCCTCTCGTAGATGCTCATCACCATGGATAGGTTTGCGTGTGCGTAGGAAATTTTTTGTTTCCCATGCGACGTTCCCCAACACCAAGAGCCTCTTGATGTCTGCCACAGTTGGTTCTCTCAGGTATTGAGGTCCAAACACCTCGACCACGAAGTTGCAAACCTGACCATGGCATGTCCGCATGTGCTCCCAAACATTCGTAGGTACACGTCCCACGAATCAGCGGTCGTGCCATATGCAAGCATCCGAAGTGCGGTCGTGCCCTTTTGGTACCAAGAGAACCCAATCGTGTCGACAACGTCCTTCTTCAAGATGAAGTAGTCATTGATGTCCTGCAAGTGCATAGGGTTTAGTTGTATCCCTTTCAAAGTAAGAGTATCGATCCCACAGGGAGCACATGAATCAATCTTTGCTCCTTTGCAAGGTGCAATTGATGTGCGTAGAAATTGTAAGTGATCATGAATAGTGGTAATAACAATGTTGAAGAAAATGGTAACCGGTAGATGCTCCGTTGGCTTTGGAGTAGAGATTAATCGGCGAATCGACCTATTAACTAGATTAATAGATAGATCAAATAGGAATCTGCCAACATATATCTAGATTTTTTTTATGTATTATACCATACTTCCATGGTACCAACTATGTAATATACAAAAATATTCTACGGTATGCATATAAAAACATAGATAAGAAGTAAAATTGATAATCCTTATGCATCCAAACATATGGAATCTCAATATTCAAAAATACCAACCAAACATTTAAACTTATCAGCATACTTGTGAACATATAACCACAAACTATGCTAAATAACAACCCAAAGCAATAGTTCCATCCACTAATCTACAGATTTGTTATTTGTATATGAATGTTAGATTCCCCAATGAGATAGGGGAAGCATATGGTAGTACCTTGCTCGCTGGTGGCGCAATCGAGGAAGAGGTTGGGGAGTAGCCGTAGAGAGGGGTTGTGGAGCAGCCCTCGAGAGAGGTTAGGGAGTAGCCGACATGACGGGATGGGGTCCATGCATGCAACTGGAGCGATCGAGCCTTTGGATCATGGAGATTTAGTGCAGTGGTTAGTGTCGGCGGCGATCTGGACAGACGCCGGCTAGGTCGGGAGGGGATGAAAGGAGCATGGGGGAGGCGATACTTGTGATTTGCGTTGGGTTTTCCATGAAGAGGAATGGGTAATTGCAACACAATACGGATAAGTATTTCCCTCAGTTATGAAACCAAGGTTTATCGAACCAATAGGAATATCAATCCACAACCGTCTTTAGCGGCTGCACACAAAAGAGAAAACAACTTGCACCCAACGCGGGCAAGAGGGTTGTCAATCCCCTTGATCTCGTTATTTGCAAGCAAGTGAAGTGTGTAGATAATTTTAAATTGCAAAATGAAATAAAAGGTAAATAATAACATCAAGGTATTGATAAGTTTGTAAATATATAAGTGAATAGACCCAGAGGCATAGTTTTCCCTAGCGGTATCTCATGAAAATAAGCATACAGTGGGTAAACAAATTACTGCTGGGCAATTGACAGAAAAGCACATAGTTATGTGATATTCACGGCAATGATCATGTGTACATAGGCATCATGTCCAAAACAAATAGGCTGACTCCTTCATGCACCTATTACTATTACTCCACTTCAAGAGCGCTTCCGTGCTTGCCTCTCTACGTATTAAGTTCATGAAAAATAGATTAATGCATGGAGAAAGATGACATGATGTGGACAAAGTAAACTCAAGCAATATGAATAAACCCCGTCATGTTATCCTTAGTGGCAACAACACAAAGATGCATCTTGTCCCCTTTTGTCACTTGGATATAGAAACTCGTCAGATTGAACCGACTACAACGCACCCCTCTCACTGAAGAAAGATCAATCTACTTGGCCAAAGCAACTCAATAGATCGGAGAGAATTATGAAGCTATAATGATCATGCAATTAAGAATCATAATTATCTCAGAGAAGAGTCAAATACTTTTCATGAATAACCTGAACATAAACCCACAATTCACTGGGTCCCAACAAACACACCGCACAAAAGAGTTACATTGGATGGATCAAAGCGAAGATCTGATGATCATTGTACTAAAGATCAAGAGAGAGAGAGAGAAAGAGAGAGATAGCATCTAGGTACTAACTACGGACCCGTAGATCTATGGTGAACTACTCACACATCATCATGAGGGCAACAAGGTTGAGGAAGAGGCCTTCCGTGATTTATCCCCCCTCTGACAGGGTGCTAGAACGGAGCTCCAGATGAGATCGCAGCGGAACAGAGACTTGCAGCGGCAGAAAAAGTCTTTTGCGACTGTCCTTAGGGTTTTTGGAATATATGTGAATTTATAGGCCAGATAACGAGGGTAGGATACCCACCAAGGAGGGGCAAGCCATCAGGGAGCAGCCACCCCCTAGGTGCCCACTGTTGGCTTATGCGTCGCTCGTGCGGCCTCGAGTCTTCTCCCGAAGGTTCCAGGTCTTCTTTTGGTCTAGAAAAAAATCATAAACAGTTTCGAGGCCATTGGACTTCGTATGGTACTGTAAACCTGAAAAGTAAAATAACACGCGGAAAACAGGAACTGGCACTGGGCATTGTGTTAATAGGTTAGTGCTCAAAAATAATATAAATTGGTAACTTATTACTCAAAAAATATCTGAAAGGACGTGCATGTCGCCTAGAGGGGGGGGGGGTGAATAGGCGCTTTAAAATAATTATGGTTTAGGCTTGAACAAATGCGCAATAAAACAAAAGTTTAATATGTTAAGCAGAAAACCCAAAACAAGTAGGCTCACCTATGTGCACCAACAACTTATGCTACGCAAGATGAACAACTAAGTGATAGCAAGATATATAACATGAAACAATATGGCTATCACAAAGTAAAGTGAATAAGTAAAGGGCTCGGGTAAGAGATAACCGAGGCACGTGGAGACGATGATGTATCCCGAAGTTCACACCATTGCGGATGCTAATCTCCGTTTGGAGCGGGTGTGGAGGCACAATGCTCACCAAGAAGCCACTAGGGCTACCATAATCTCCTCACGCCATCGCACAATGCAAGATGCCGTGATTCCACCAAGGGACCCTTGAGGGCGGTCATCGAACCCGTACAAACAAGGTTGGGGCAAACTTCACAACTTAATTGGAGGCTCCCAACAACACCATGAAGCTTCACCACAATGGATTGTGGCTCCGAGGTGACCTCAAATGCTCGGGTTAATCTCCATAAGCTAATTGGAAACCCCGACACTTGCCCGGAGCTTTGCACCATGCTACTTATCGAGCATGCGTTGGTTTCCGTGAAAAGAAACGGGTAATGCAGCAAAGTAGATAAGTATTTCCCTCAGTTGTTGAGAACCAAGGTATCAATCTAGTAGGAGATACAACCAAGTCCCCAATAGGTGTACCTACACAAGGAATCAAACTCTTGCACCCAACACTATAAAGGGGTTGTCAATCCCTTTAAGGTTACTTGCAAGGATGAGATTTGATAGAGATATACTGCTTGAAAGGAAAGTAAAACAAAAGGTAAAAATAATGCAGCAAAGTATTTTTGGTATTTTTGGTTTTAGATCTGAAAGTATAAGATGGAAAATAGACCCCGGGGCCATAGGTTTCACTATAGGCTTCTCTCATGATAGCAAGTATTACGGTGGGTGAACAAATTACTATCGAGCAATTGATAGAAAAGCAAATAATTATGAAGATATCCAAGACAATGATTATGCATATAGGCATCACGTCCGTGTCAAGTAGACCAAAACGATTCTGCATCTACTACTATTACTCCACACATCGACCGACTCCTGCCTGCATCTAGAGTATTAAGTTCATGAAGAACAGAGTAACGCATTAGGTAAGATGACATGATGTAGAGGGATAAACTCAAGCAATATGATGAAAACCCCATCTTGTTATCCTTGATGGCAACAATACAATACATGCCTCGCTACCCCTACCTTGTCACTGGGTGAGGACACCGCAAGATTGAACCCAAAACTAAGCACTTCTCCCATTGCAAGAATTACCAATCTAGTTGGCCAAACCAAAACAATAACTCGAAGAGACTTGCAAAGATATGAAATCATGCATATAAGAATTCAGAAAAGACTTAAATAATATTCATGGATAATCTGAACATAAACCCACAATTCATCGGATTTCGACAAACACACCGCAAAAGAGTATTACATCGGATAGATCTCCTTGAAGATCATGAAGAACATGGTATTGAAGAGCAAAGAGAGAGAACAAGCCATATAGCTACTAGCTATGGACCCAAAGGTCCATGGTGAACTACTCACGCATTATCGGAGCGGCAATGGAGTTGACGTAGATGCCCTCCATGATCGAATCCCCCTCCGACAGATTACCGAAAAAGGCTCCAAGATTGGATCTCTCGGGAACGGAGGCTTCTCGCAGCGGAAACGTGTTTTCGTGGCTTGTTCTGATAATGATGGAATATTTGGGAATTTATAGGCCAAAGATTAGGGTTGGGAGAGCCGCCGTGGGCCCACAAGCCTACCCAGCGTGCCCTACCCCCCTGGGCGCACCCCTAGGGCTTGTGGCCCCACGGTGGCTCCTCTGCCTTGGTTCTCAAGTCTCCTGTTTTCCTTTCGTTCCATAAAAAATCATTCCGAAGGTTTTATTCCGTTTGCACTCCGTTTAACATTCCTTATCCGCAATTCTCAAAAACAAGGAAAAAAACAGAGACTGGCACTAGGCTCTAGATTAATAGGTTAGTCCAAAAAATAATATAAAATAACATATTAATGCATATTAAACATCCAAAACAGATAATATAATAACATGGAACAATCAAAAATTATAGATACGTTGGAGACGTATCAGCATCCCCAAGCTTAATTCCTGCTCGTCCTCGAGTAGGTAAATGATAAAAACAGATTTTTTGATGTGGAATGCTACCTAAGATATTTATCCATGTAATATTGTTTATTGTGGCATGAATATTCAGATCCGTAAGATTCAAAACAATAGTCTAATATTGACATAAAAACAGTAATACTTCGAGCACACCAACAAGGTAGTCGTGTCCTTTCGAAATAACATGGCCTTAGAAAGTTATCCCTACAAAATCATATGGTCTGGCTATGCTCCATCTTCCCCCCACAAAGTATCTAAATCATGCACAACCCCGATGAACAAGTCAAGCAATTGTTTCACACTTTTGGTGTTCTCAAACCTTTTCAACTCTCATGCAATACATGAGCGTGAGCCATGGATATAACATTATAGGTGGAATAGAATATGGAGGAGGTGCAAGGAGAAAAAGGAGAAGATAGTCTCACATCAACTAGGCGTATCAACGGGCTATGGAGATGCCCGTCAATAGATATCAATGTGAGTGAGTAGGGATTGCCATGCAACAAATGCACTTAAAGTTATAAGTGTATGAAAGATCAAAAAGAAAACTAAGTGTCACGCCCAAGATGCGGTCCTATCCTTATTTCGGAACAAGGGCCTCGACAACGATAGAAGCGCATCTCATCGTGTTGCAAGAGTGGATATCATTATAACTACATGTACAAAAGAGATGAGTATATGGAAATGGCTTACACTCGCCACAAGCTACATCAGAGTCACATCAATACAACAACATACTCAAACATCATACAGAAGAGCAGGGTCCGACTATGGACGAAAACAAACGACAAAATGACATCCATCCTTGCTATCCCAGGCTGCCGCCTGGAACCCATCCTAGATTGATGAAGAAGAAGAACTCCAAATCAAACAAGCAACGCGCTCACGTCAAAGCATCGCATTACCTATACCTGCAACTGTTGTTGTAGTAATCTGTGAGCCACAGGGACTCATCAATCTCATTTCCAAGGGTATCAAGACTATTAAAGCTTAATGGGTGAGGTATGGTTAAGTGGTGAGGCTGCTGCAAGCGACTAAGCATTTGTTTGAGTGGCTAACTTACGAGTACAAAAAGTAAAGTATGGTGGTCTACGCATAACGGACATGAACTAGTAATGATCACTAACTGATCTTGAACACCTACTTACGTCAATCATAACCCCACCGTGTTCTCTCTCGGATAAGGACTCACGAGAAGAGACACTCACGGTTACGCACACAGTTGGTGTATTTTATTAGAGTTTACTTCAAGTTTTCTATGACCAGGTGTTAAACAAAGTATCCAAGTTTGCCACATAACCGCGGGCATGACTTTTCGAAAAGATTTAACCCTGCAGGAGTGCTCCAACTCATCCATCAAAAATTAACCACACGCCGCAGGAATAACCTCGACCACGGATCTCGTGATCATCCTAGGAAATTCCAAAGGAATTCCGATACCTCGAGATAGCCCGAAGAAGATCAGAGTTCCTCACGCAAGACATTCGAGAAAGGTAAAACAAGTCCAACAAGGCCTCGCGACGTGTTGACGATCCCGATAGGAGCCGCGTATCTCCTTCTCAGGACACGACGGATAAGCTACGCGTACAGTGGCCTGATAGAAATCACCCAAGTTGCCCTAGGGTGGCCCCGCACAGTGCTCTAGTTTGGACCAACACTCATGAGGAGCACTGGCCCGGGTTGTTGATTAATCCACGGAGTGATCATGCCCTATGCAAATTTTAGTTGTTATTAAGCAAATAGTACCAATGTTGGGCCTTGCCAGACAAGCTTTATCCTAAAACGAAGATCAAGGGGGTCCCCATAACAACCCCGAGCATGTTAGGAGCACTCAATTATGGAACTTAACATCGGTTCACAAGTAACTAGGGCAGCAAGAGTGGAACAAAACACCGAGCAAAAGGCCAAGCCTTCCACCCTTTACCAAGTGTATAAGTGCATTAAATTAAATAGCAATAATATTGTGATAACAAAAGAATGTCCATGTTGACACATGGAAGCAATTGCACCTGCAGCTAGAAACGCTATAAGAAGGGCTGAGCAAGCGGTAACATAGCCAAGCAACGGTTTGTTGGGATTTGGAGGGTTAGAGGATTTCATGGCAATGTTGGGAGGCTTGAAAAACAAGTGGTAGGTAGCGATACATAACAATAAAAGCGGGACAACTAGCATAGCAATGATAGTAGTGGTATCCAGGGAAATGTGTCATCTTGCCTGAGATCCCGCTCGGAAGAAGAATGAATCCATGAAGACTAGTCGAACGAATCCTCACACTCTGAACGCTTTCGGAACTCTATCGAGAAGAAGCAAACCGAAACAACAATCAACACACGATAACACCACACATATGCATGGTATGATGCACAAACAAATATGATGCATGTCCGATTAAATATGCAACGCACGGCATGGCATGGCAAGCACAACAAACAACCACTACATATTAAGTGAAGTTCAATATGCAATGAGTTGCATATTGACAAAACTCCACGTTCGAATTATTTAGTTCACTCCCATTTAGATACTCATCAATATTAAATATTTTTAAACATGGCAAGAGGTGAAGCATGAACAACTATATCATCTAGGCATTTTAAATGGGGTCGGAAGCAATATATAGTATTTCCGAAACACCCCCATAAGCATTATATGAATTTGGCCCAGATCTGTTATAAACATGTGTTAGAGTTTTTAACCAGCAAAATAAATGTCACCATGTGATTCTACACATTTTTCTAGTCAAGTTACATATGTGGAGCATTCTTATCGGAGCTACGGTTTAGTAGTTAGGAAATAAATCATTTTAACATGGCATTTACGCAAATCAATGCAAACAGAAAGTTTAAACATTTTAAACACATGTGAGAGTTGGTTATTGTGAAACTACATAAAATTCTAGTCAAGTTTCATATATTAAGTTTTTTAATCCGATGCACGGATGTGGAGTTATTAAATGCATGATCATTAGGGACTTTTCTGCGAAATAGTTTTTCTCCGGATAATTACGAAATTCGCAGAACGTAAAAAAAGAGTTGGGCCGATTCTGCCCACAGGCCTAAACCAGACAAAGGACGCATGATAACTATATGGCGTTCGGGCGGGGAATAGGCGGCGCTCACCCTGGGCCTTGGGCCGGCTGGAGCAGAGCGCTGGGCCGCGGGAGCTGCTGGCTGGGCTGCAGGCAAGGCCGGCCAACGCGGGCGCAACGGTCAACGGGGCCTGATGCTCGCTCCCTGCTTGATCCTGAGTAGAGTGAACGAGCGGCGGCGGCGGGGCTTGAACTCCGGCGAGGCTGGGCTCGGAGGCGGCCGGAGGAGGCGACTGACAGGGCCTGGCGAGGCCGGGAACGGGGAGATCTGAGGTGGGGCTACTGGATCTAGTTTGGGCCGGCGTCCTACGGCGGCGGGGCGAAGATTGGGGCGGCGACGACGAGCTTGAGGCCATGGCGGGGCACGAGGAAGCAAGGCCGATCTATGGCGACGGGGACGCGCTGCGGGAGGCTCGGGCGCGGCGCGGGCGGACTCCGATCGATGCTCCAGCAAGCTAGCGGCCACAGGAAGGCCGACGAGGCGAGGGATCTGGAGGTAGGGCAGAGGAGCTTGCCTCCCTGTGTGGCGGCGGCGGTTGCCCGGGCCCAGATGGGCTGGAGCGGGCCCTGATCTAGTCCTGGAGGGCCCTGACCACTGGGAGAGAAGGTGGGTGCAGGCAGGTGGCGGCTGGGGGTTGATGGGGCACGGAAAACGAGGGAGGAGGAGGGAGAAGGCCAGATTTGGAAGGTTGGACCTGCTTAAATAGGCAAGGGTGCTAGGGTTAGGGGGTTTTGCTTCGTTTTTGGACCGTTCGATCTCGATCGGACGGTCCGAAAGCGGAGGGGGGCTAGGAGGGCTAGGTGGGCTAGTGGGGTGTGTAGATGGGGTAGGTCTGAGATGAGAGGGAAGGTGGCAGCCCGTGACAAGAGTTTTAAAACACCGGAATGACCGCAAATAAACTGATGACCGCACTAATACGGTTGACCGATGGGGAATCATACGAACTCGGAATGCGACGAAATTTGGCAGGCGGCCCACCTACAATATAATAAGACCGCACGCCAACTTTTGACCCAATCCGAGAATATTTTTCGCGCACTTTAAAATGGTTTTTTAAACGATGCCGCGGGCGCGTGCGTGTGTGGTTGGTCTCGAAACGGGTGACGACATGAACGGAGAGAACCGGCAACTACGAATGGATGCAAGTTTTCGAAAACAAGTGACGATGCAATGCATATGATGCGAATGATGTGATGATGAATTCAACAACCAAACGAAACACAGAAGAGAATGGAAATAAAAGGGAAATCTTCTGGAGCGTCGGTCCCGGGCTGTTACACTAAGTGGTCATGCAAAATGAATATCCACTAGTTATATGAAAGTGACAAAATAGGAGACTCTCTATCATGAAGATCATGGTGCTACTTTTAAGCACATGTGTGGAAAAAGGTAGTAGCAATTGTCCCTTCTCTCTTTCTCTCATTTTTTTTATTTTGGTGGGCTTCTTTGGTCTCTTTTATTTTTTTGTTTGGGCTTCGCTGGCCTCTTTTATTTTTTTGTAAAGTCCAGATACTCATCCCAACTTGTGAGGGAGTCATGGATTCCATCATCCTTTTCTCTCATGGGACAATTCCCTATTAATGAAAAATCATCACACTTTTATTTGCTTGTAACTCAAATAAAAAGAAATTACAACTCGATTCCTATGAAAAAATATGACTCTATATGAAATATGAAGTGATGGTGCAAGTCATGAAAAACTACATGGTGGAAGTTGCATGGCAATATATCTCGAAATGGCTATGGAAATGCCATAATAGGTAGGTATGGTGGCTGTTTTTAGGAATATATGGTGGCTGTTCTGAGGAAGGAGGGTTTTGGTGTACCGGCGAAAGTTGCGCGGTACTAGAGAGGCTAGCAAAGATGGAAGGGTGAGAGTGCGTATAATCCATGGACTCAACATTATTCATAAAGAACTCACATACTTATTGCAAAAGTCTATTAGTTATCAGACAAAGCATTAGACACATGATCCTAGGGGAGAGGTCGGTAGGAGTTAACCATCGCGTGCTCCCGGCCCTCACACAAAGATCGACAATCATTAAACAAATCATGCTCCGACTTCGTTACATAACGGTTCACCATACGTGCATGCTACGAGAATCACAAGCTTTAACACTAGTATCTCTTTCAATTCACAACTACTCACTAGCATGACTCTCATATTACCATCTCTATTTTCTCAAAACTATATGCAAGGAATCAAACTTCTGATAGTTTTTAATGCACTTAATATGAAAGTTTTTATTATATCCCTCTTGGATGCCCATTATATTAGGACTAAATTCATAATCTAAACAAATTACCATGCTGTTTTAAGAAACTCTCAAAATAATATAAGTGAGGAACGAGAGTTCAATAATTTATATAAAATATAACACCACCATGCTCTAAAAAGATATAAGTGAATCACTAGAGCAACATTGCCTAGCTCAAAAGATATAGGCGAAGAACATAGAGTATTCTAATAAATTCACGATTCAGTGTGTCTCTCTCAAAATATGTGTGCATCAAGGATTATTGTGGCAAACTAAAAAGCAAAGACTCATATCATACAAGATGCTCCAAGCAAAACACATATCATGTGGTGAATAAAAATATAGCCTCAAGTAAATTTCCTGATGGATTGAAGACGAAAGAGGGGATGCCTTCCGGGGAATCCCCAAGCTTAGGCTTTTTTGTATCCTTTAATATGACTTGGGGTTCCTTGGGCATCCCCAAGCTTAGGCTCTTGCCACTCTTTACTCCATAGTCCATCAAATCTTCACCCAAATGAAGACTTCACAACACAAAACTCAACATAAAACTCATGAGATCCGTTAGTATAAAAAAATAAATCACCACTTTAGGTACTATCTTGAACTCCTTATTTAGTTGTATTTTTGTAATACCTACTTTATTCTAACTTTTACATGACTCATACCCCCCGATACGACCCATAGATACATCAAAATAAGCAAACAACACAAAGAAAACAGAATCTGTTAAAAACAGAACAGTCTGTAGCAATCTGTAAACTTAGAATACTTGTGGAACTCTAAAAATTCTGAAAAATTAGTAAAATCAGTGAAATTTGTATGTAAATCCTTTGTAAAACTTTCGGATCAATTTGGCACTCTGAAAAATTTAGAAAATTCCTGAACTAACTGCAAAAGTTTCTGTTTTTTAGCGAGATCAAATCAATAACCACCGTAGATCACCCCAAAGGTTTTACTTGGATCAAACACTAATTAAAACACAAAAACACAATTACTACAGAAGTAATAATTTGCAAAACACACCAAAACATAAGAAAAAAGCAGAAAGTAAAATAAAATTGGGTTGCCTCCCAACAAGTGCTATTGTTTAACGCCCCTAGCTAGGCAAAATGCAATAGATCTAGGTATTGTCATCTTTAGTAAGCAACACAAACTTGATCAATCCATAAAACTATCTCCTAACTAAATCTATCCTTTCCTTTATTTCTTTTCTAGTAGAAGAACTTAAATCATGAAAGTGGCTGTGGCTAGTGATTTGAACATTCATAAACCCGTAGTCTAGATCATCACCATATATATCATCATATAACACATGTATCTTATTTCTAAGAGGTTCTTTAACCATATTTTCAAGAAAATAATCATTATACCCTTCCAAAATTCCCCTAGTATTCCTATCAAATTCCTCATAGGTTTCATGATATAAGGCGTGAGTTATTTCCGCGTAGGGATCTCTCTTCCTAAGATTTTCACTATAAGATTGATAGTCTCTAGATTCTAGGATACGCAAGGTTTCTTTATCATGGAGGATTTCTTCAATAGGAGGGTGTTCAACATATTTATCATACAAGGCAAAAATCTCCCTAGATTCTTGTATGATGAAATCAAATTCTCGCATAAGGATAATAGTAGCTATCTTTTTTAGCCTTAGGATGATTAATATTGGGAAGTTCATAAAACACTTTCTGCAAAGCGGGATGAATGTGCACAAATTTCCTTTCCAATTTTCAATGAGCATGACAATAGCATCCCCATAAGTATTCGTGCCAAGAAGAATAGATCTCTTACTCATAGGTATCGTTCCCGTACAATCAAAGAATTCTTGAATAACACTCTTACCAATAATGTTTTCATCTCCAACTTGAAAAGTTTTAGTTTTAAGAAGAGATTCAGTTTCATGATCTAGAAGCAAGATTCAATTTTTCCTCAACATTAGTACTAGCGATACCCCCCAGATTTTCAGTGATAACCTCCCCTATTTTAGACATGGTGGCAAAGCAAGCAATCAAGCACACAAGCAAGTAAAGGAAAAGACGAACGAAAAAGGGCGAATAAAAAGGCAATTTTTTTGGTATTTTCTGAAAATCGTTTTAGAAGTGGGGGAGAGGAAGATGAGAGGCAAATGGAAAATAATGCAAATGCAAGAGATGAGTTTGTGATGGGTACTTGGTAGGCTTGATGTAGACCCCCCCCGGCAATGGCGCCAGAAATCCTTCTTGCTACTTCTCGAGCATGCGTTGGTTTCCGTGAAGAGGAACGGGTGATGCAAAAAGTAGATAAGTATTTCCCTCAGTTGTTGAGAACCAAGGTATCAATCCAGTAGGGGATACAAGCAAGTCCCCAATAGGTGTACCTACACAAGGAATCAAACTCTTGCACCCAATGCTATAAAGGGGTTGTCAATCCCTTTAAGGTTACTTGCAAGGATGAGATCTGATAGAGATATACTGCTTGAAAGGAAAGTAAAACAAAAGGTAAAAATAATGCAGCAAAATATTTTTGGTATTTTTGGTTTTAGATCTCAAAGAATAAGATGGAAAATAGACCCCGGGGCCATAGGCTTCACTAGAGGCTTCTCTCATGATAGCAAGTATTACGGTGGGTGAACAAATTACTGTCGAGCAATTGATAGAAAAGCGAATAATTATGAAGATATCCAAGGCAATGATTATGCATATAGGCATCACTTCCGTGTCAAGTAGACCAAAACGATTCTGCATCTACTACTATTACTCCACACATCGACTAACTCCTACCTGCATCTAGAGTATTAAGTTCATGAAGAACAGAGTAACACATTAGGTAAGATGACATGATGTAGAGGGATAAACTCAAGCAATATGATGAAAACCACATCTTGTTATCCTTGATGGCAACAATACAATATGTGACTCGCTAGCCCTACTTTGTCACTGGGTGAGGACACCGCAAGATTGAACCCAAAACTAAGCACTTCTCCCATTGCAAGAATTACCAATCTAGTTGGACAAACCAAACCAATAACTCAAAGAGACTTGCAAAGATATTAAATAATGCATATAAGAATTCAGAAAAGACTCAAATAATATTCATGGATAATCTGAACAAAAACCCACAATTCATCGGATCTCGACAAACACACCGCAAAAGAGTATTGCATCGGATAGATCTCCATGAAGATCGTGAAGAACATGGTATTAAAGAGCAAAGAGAGACAAGAAGCCATCTAGCTACTATCTATGGACCCGAAGGTTTGTGGTAAACTACTCACGCATCATCGAAGGGGCAATGGAGTTGATGTAGATGCCCTCCGTGATCGAATCCCCCTCGGCAGATTACCGGAAAAGGCTCCAAGATTGGATCTCTTGAGAACGGAGGCTTGTGGCGGTGGAAAAGTGTTTTCGTGGCTTGTTATGATAATGATGGAATATTTAGGAATTTATATGCCGAAGATTAGGGTTGGGAGAGCTATCGTGGGCCCACAAGCCTGCCCAGCATGCCCTACCCCCTTGGGCGCGCCCCTAGGGCTTGTGGCCCCACGGTGGCTCCTCTGCCTTGGTTCTCAAGTCTCGTAGTTTCCTTTCGTTCCAGAAAAAAATCATTCCGAAGGTTTTATTCCGTTTGGACTCCATTTAATATTCCTTATCTGCAATTCTCAAAAACAAGGAAGAAACAAAAACTAGCACTAGGTTCTAGATTAATAGGTTAGTCCCAAAAATAATGTAAAATAGCATATTAATTCATATAAAACATCCAAAACAGAGAATATAATAGCATGGAACAATAAAAAATTATAGATACGTTGGAGACATATCACACCACAATGAGTGAGCTCCGAGGCACCACCAACCGTCTAGGGTGTCAAAGCACCCAAGAGGAACAAGCTCTAGGGAGCTCAAACACCCGAGAGTAATAAGCTTCTCAACTTCTCACTTCCATGTATCATCATGGAGAACTCAAACCAAAGCACCAAATGCAAGGGCAAGGGCACACGGAGTGCCTTAGTCCTTCTCTCCCAAATCCCACCACAACAACTAATGCTATGGAGGGAAGTGAGAGGAAGAACAAAAAAGAACATGAAGAACTCCAAGATCTAGATCCAAGGGGTTCCCCTCACATGGAGGAGAAAGTTATTGGTGGAAATGTGGATCTAGATCTCCTCTCTCTTTTCCCTCAAAAAGGAGCAAGAATCATTAGAGGGATTGAGAGTTAGCAAGCTCTAAGAAGGTCAACAATGGAGGGCAAACAGGAGCTCCAAAGATGGGGACCATTGGGGAAGAAGACCCCCTTAAATAGGTCCCCACGAATCTGCCCGTTATGGGCAGAATAACATAGGAGCGGTACAACCTCTATGCTCCTCGGTACAACTGGTAGTGCTGATTATACCGGAACAACCGGCCTACCACTGCTCCAAAGCAGAACCTAATCTGGTGGTAGAGTGGTACATGGCCGGTACAACCTCCGGACCAATTCTGGAGCGGTAGAACCGCTACAAACATCGGTTGTACCAGTCGACCGGTACAACCTCTATTAGAACCGGTACAACCTCTATTAGAACCAGTACAACCTCTTAGTGTAAAACAGGTAAGACAAAAATAGCCATAACTTTCGCATACGAGCTCCGAATTGAGCAAACTCAAGCTTGTTGGATAGGAGACGACAAGTACTATCCAAACAACGAATGGTTATAGCAATAAGAGGTAGTATAAAAATGCCAATTATATATAGATGCAAAACCTCTATGAATGAATAACCGGAAAAAACTCCAACATTGAAAACATCACAGAAGATGCATATGGACTCCGTTTTCGATGAACTCGAGCTTGTCATGAAAATGACCATAAGCTCTAAAACTCACAAAGATAAAAGTCAACCAAGAACCAAGAAAGATTATGATGCCAAGAATGTAATGGTTTGAGCTTTCAACAAATGATACAATCAAGCTACTCACTTGAGAGCCCCCCTTGATAGTACGTCTATCGATCCTATAAGCTGGTCTCCCAACTACCACCATGAGACTGGTAAAATAGAAACAGTATCAAGGTCAAAAATTTGCCTTGCGCGTAGTCCACTTGAGCTAGATGATGATGATCTTGTCCACCTCAAGATGGACCACCTTTCTTGATTGTGCCGGCTCAATGAAGACTAGTAGATTGCTCCCGCATACTCCACTATGGGCAAGCCACTCTTCGCCACATCTTCACAAGTACATTGTCACCACAATGGATGGCAAGCTTCAATAATTATCTCTCCATGATGCTTCACTTGAACTTGCACACCACAACCTTGATGACGATCACCACTTGATGTCATCCTCCACGGGAATATACCTAACCCCACAAAGAACTCTCATGTAGACCATGGGTTAGTACACAAAGCGCAATGGGAAATGCTTACCATACCATGGGATCACTTGATCCCTCTCGGTACATCTTGTACGCTTTGTGTGTTGATCAACTTGATTCACTCTTTGACTTAGTCTTGATCAACCTTGTATATTATCTTGTCTCTTCATAAATATGATGCCTTGATGGTAAACATGAATGTTCACAAAATCTTCTTCTTCAAGACATGCTTGCAATAAGCTCAACTCTCACATGACGAACCTTTGGATAAATCCTTGAATACCACCTTGGTCACTATATAAACTCCTTGAAACCAACACATGTACTTCAAGAAGTGCCTATGGACAAATCCTTCGATTATAACTCAAGGCAACCATTAGTCCATAGGGATTGTCAACAATTACCAAAACCACATATGGAGAAATATGCTCTAACAATATCCTAGAATGATAATATAATAGAATTAAAGAAGAAAAATTATAGATAAATTGGAAACATATCAAGCATCCCCAAGCTTAATTCGTCCTCGTCCTTGAGTAGGTAAATGATAACAACATAATTTTTGATGTGACATGCTACCCAATATGTAATCTTTTGCACATATGCTCATTGAGAAACAATGAATTAACAAACATTAACATAGTAATATTTTTAATCACAAGCAACAAAATCATCAATATTTCAAAGTATATGTTCCTAAAAGAATGTTTATTCCACATTCATCTTATCATATTAGCAAGGTATGGCTCTGTCTTCACCACATTAATTCAAATGTCAAGCACCAAGGTGTCCAAGTTAGGCAATTGGATCGTACTTTTTCAAAGTGCATCAACTTTTTATTCTTCACGCAATGAATGAGCGTGAACCATGGACATATCATAAGGGTGGAATAGAATATGGTGGTAGATATCAAAGGGGTAAAAGTGGAGAAGATAATATCACATCAACTAGGCATATCAACGGGCTATGGAGATGCCCATCAATAGATGTCAATGCAAGGAGTAGGGGTTGCAATGGAAATGATGCACTAGACCTATAAGTGTATGAAAGCTCAAATGAAGCTAAGTGGGGTGTGCATCCAACTTGCTTGCTCATGAAGACCTCGGGCATTTGAGGACTCCCGTCATCGGAATATACAAGCCAAGTTTATAATAATGAAAAATTTATTCCCACTAGTATATGAAAATGACATAACATGAGACTCTCTGTATGAAGAACAAGGTGCCACTTTGAGGCACAAGTGTGGTAAAGTATAGTAGCAAAGTCCATTCTCTCTTTTTCTGTCATTTTATTTATTTATAGTGGGCTCATTTAGCCTCTCCCATTTTCATTTCCTCACTGGGACAATGCTTTGATAATTATGATCATCACACTTTATTTACTTACAACTCAATATGAAAACATGATATGAAGAACTTATGAAACAATATGACTCAATATGATTGCCTCTTCCAGTGTACCAGTATCTGCAATGAACTAGCGTAACATGTAAGAATATGATGAATGGTGGCTTTTCCACAAATACTATGTCATATCTATATGATCATGCAAAGCAATATTATGATGTCATATGATGTGACAATGGAATTTGCATGGCAATATATCTCGGAATGGCTATGGAAATACCATAATAGGTAGGTATGGTGGCTGTTTTGTGTGTGTGGGGGGGGCTAATACAACGCTAAGCACACGTGTCATCATTCCTCCCAGGTTTTCTTCAGGTGGAGGTCTCATCCGGGCTTTTTGTTGGAAGAAGAAAGCTTCCTTGATGGCCATCTCCAACCCGTTGAAAACCCTCTTTGTGAATCTTTTGGCAAAGCTCTGCCGAGGAGATGCACATAGGTGTATCAATGACATCCTCCCATTGCTACTTTCGAACTGCTGAGCCACCCATCTTGTCAAGGTGATGACATTTCTTTGGTTAAACGGTTATCTCGGGCTTCTTGGGCAATGGGATTCCAATCATCTACAGGTATCGAAAAACCTGGGGTTACTCGAATCGTAATCCTATGGTTCAACAATGCTCTGGGACCCAGTCAGATGGTCCTTCATCGCAGAGATTGCACAAAGGCAAACACCTCAAGGATGAAATGGCGGGCCATCGGCAAGGTCGGGAGCATCGGATCCTACTTTTACGACTAGTGTACCATGTTTTACGATTCCTCCCTCCCCTCTAGGAACATAGGGAGTAATGTGGTCAAGGGGGATGGCAGTAGAGTTTGCCCACAATGCCCATGCCGGGAAGCATGCTTTGTTAGCAAAAGGTAACGAGAGTGCCATTGATAGTGTTTCGCTACCTAGATCCATGCTCGGTGCTTTCAAAGAGGAGGACCACATCGTTTTAGATATGATTTTTCATAGATTGTACACATATTTGTGTCGAGATGAGCGTCCCTTGAACAATCACTATATGAGGTAGAAATGTGGGTTGCACCATGTTGAACTATAAGCAGAAAAAGCACCCGATTGAAACAATAGTGTTTACAATGTGTACACCACTTCCCGAACCATGGATCTAGGTGGTATTTTGGAAATACGGTCACCGTACTAATTCTTAGGACTCAGTTTAATAGGATGGTCGCACTTCATACCTGGGAATAAGCATTCTTGGGGCGCACTTGCATGAGATAATGGCATAATGCCTACATAACTTTTAACTGGGGTACTTAGCTTTATTGAATACACGGGGTATTGGGTCTTGACTTTGAAAAGGTGCTTCGAGGCTTGTTGATCAGACATTGACCAAGTCGAGGTCCATGCTAACTATGTGAGATTCAACTCCTTCCTGACCAATCTTGATGGTGAAAGAGCTCTTCGGGTAAGACTGCGTTCCAAACAGCCCGTGCCCCATGAACGTTTGTGGTAGCGCTATGTCAGGTATGGACAAGGCGAGTCGGCATCCACCAGCTCCCCAAAGGTTGCCGGCTTCCTCCGTGCAAGCGCATCCGTAGGCAAGATCATCGAGTCCTGCCACAGTGTGCACCTGATGAGCTGCCATTGCTTCGCGCACCCGAGATTTGCGGACGTTCAGTTAGAAAGCCGTTATGATGGACGTGGAAGGCAAACCAAGAATCGTGCCTTCCATCTAACGAAAACAGTGAATGTACTCCCGAAGCGGTTCTCCCAGATCCTGCTTGAGGTGGTGGAGCGAGATGTAAGTGGGGCGAGCCGTTGGGAGACTCTTCCCTTGACGATGAAGCTTGATGGCTATCACACACGGACACTGCAGATGATGTCCCATCTCGCCTTCGATGGAGGCAAACTGCATAATCCGAGGATGGGAATACAAGTGACCGATATGGAGGGGAGGCAGGCGGGGCGCCCTCATGTCGTCGACAAGGACTACGCTTCTGCGGGGACCCAGAGCACGGGGCTGCTACTTTAGGTAGCCGCACCATGGCCATCTTCAGTTGACGAAGTGGATGAACCAACGACAATAGCAAGTAAATTAGGCATCGCTAAGGATGTTGGTGGCTTTGTCAATGTAGATTCGCATGAGCACCCCTGGCGCGCCAAATGTCGATGGTCTGCGTGTGAAGAAAACATGTGTGACACTATGGATGAGAAAGTGTTCCCTTTGATGATTCGAGGCTGGGGGCACAAAGGTGAGGATCTACGCTACTACAATATATGAATATGACATGGTCATTTACCCATGTTTGGGCTGGATGGATGCGTAATACCCTACTCCTGCTTTGTGTGTGTGTGTGTGTTTTCTCGGATGGATCATATGTTACAATTCCTTCCTGGGAATGAGAAGTGAAGTGGAATCCTACTGGTCTCCTACCAAGTGTCCGACCTCTCTTCCTACTTTTCCCCCTTATCCTCTGTATTTTCTTCCTCCCCTCCCTTTTACTGCATCTCTTCCCCCACCCTCCTTTTATATCCTAAGGGGTACCACAATGGTTTCGAGGCTAAGGAAGCAATCCTGGGTCGATCCAGGTAAACGAGTGCATTAAATGATTTGTGCGAAGTGTCGATGCCTTCTGTCTTTTGGGAACAGACGCCCATCCCATCACCACCGACCATGGTGAAAACCTGCACAAGGTGCGACATTTCTTGTCACAGGTATGCGCCATGTGGCAGTGAGTGTGAGTGACTCATCCCTTGTATCTTGTCTGTCGACTGGTCCGCCTGCTCATTTGTCGCGTGACAAAAGAGCTCTATCTTTCTTATTCCTTGACTTGAGTGGGCTTGTTAGGTGGTTATGGGATCTTCTTAAGAAAGATCTGCAAGCCACCATTGTGCCTAAGATTTTCTTGGCGAGTGTTATTCGCCAGGGTCTTCACGAAGATCTGCATACCACCACCGATTCAGAGGAGATAATCGATGGTGTGCAACTCTTTGTTCTTCCAAGTTTGGTTTAGAGGCGACCGTGGTATGTGCATAGTTGGGTCCATGAATCCAGCCGTCACGGTATTAACACCCACCCATCCCACCAACTCTTAGAGAGCAACCTGTTCCAAGCTACCGTTTCCCATTGATGGCCCACAAGTATAGGGGATCAATCGTAGTCCTTCCGATAAATAAGAGTGTCCTCCCATGAAGATTGTGCTGGTGAATATGTTGATGAAGATTGGTCCTCCCACGAAGAAGGAAGCGTTGGTGATGACGATGGATTCGATCTCCCCTCCCAGAGAAAAATTCCTATGACAAAACCTAATTGCGAGAGTGCAAAAGGGCCTTTGCCCAGGTTTCCACCTCTAGATGGTGACGCTTCGTCCCGAGAGATTTCTTATGATGTTTTCTAGGGTAAAACACACCATATAGGGGAAGAGGGGGGCGGGAGGCTTGTTGGGGCCCGCAAGCCATCAGGCTATGACCAGGGGGGTCGTAGCGCCATGTTGGCTTGTGGCTACCAGGTGGCCCCACTTTGGTATATTTTTGGCCCAATAATTCTTAAATGTTCCATAAAAATTCTCCATGAAGTTTTAGGTCATTTGGAGTCTGGTGATTTTTCCTGCCTTTTTCTTGGTTTTCCGGTCTAGAATTCCAGTTTCCAGATATTTCCCTCTTTGTGATGTATCTTGCATATTTAAAGAGAAAGGGCGTAAGAATTGTATGATAATAGGGAACAATGGACAAGAATTACACAAATATCAATAAGAAATCATGATTCAAAATGGACATATCAACTCCCCCAAGCTTAGACCTCGCTTGTCCTCAAGCAAAAGCCGAGCTCGAGAATAATGGCGACATGATTTGAGAGACAGAAGTCAATAAAAACAGAATACGAACATGAGAGCTTCATGAATATTAACATAGAAGCAAGTTTTCCACCATATAGTTTCTCATAAACAAGTAACAATCTATTCACAAATAAGGTAGTATGAAGCATAAACTATATTGAAAACCGACAAAAAATGTCATTAGTCATTGAGATAATCATAATTCATCATATTCAAGAGAAGAGTATATGTAAGAGATTTTATTCCTAGCTATTTCACATACTCAACTGTCATGTAGCCTTTTATGATTGTTGACACACATTGCATATTTTTTGAGCTAATGTTTCCGCTGGATAGATATGAAGATGGAGGCTTTATTACCTTTTCCACCCAAGTTATTTACCTCAAGGATAATGTCAACAATAACGAATCATGATCGCCCACATTCAACTGGATATATTTGTCTAGATCTTTCCTCAACACATAGTGCTTGCCAGCTAAAGAGTTAATAGATAGGAACAAGGGAAAACATTATTGACTCTTGCAGGTAAATGAATTCTTGTAAGAAGATAAAAGATAGGCCCTTCGCAGAGGGAAGCAGAGGTTGCCATGTGCTTTTATTTGTTTTGAATGTGCAAACTTTTAATGCAAAGGAACGCCACTTTGTATTGTCCCTTGTGATAGTGAACTTTATTATGCATTCTGTCGCTTTTATTTCTTCGCTATCACAAGATCATACAAAGCTTATTTTCCCTTACAATAAAAGATCATACATATTTTGAGGCAATTTTTATTGCTTTGTGCACCAATGACAACTTACTTGAAGGATATTATTCAATCCATAGGTAGGTATGGTGGACTCTCATGGAAAGAAACTGGGTTTAAAGGTTTATGGATGCACAAGTAGTATCTCTACTTAGTGAGGAAAATTTTGGCTAGCAAAAGATCTAGAGCAAGCATCACATGTTAAGTGATCCATAACAATATAACTTCGATGCAAATGTAAACAATCATGGTCATTATGTTGTGTTCCATGTCCAACATCAACATTTTATCATTATATAATATTTGATGGGGCTCACAATTAGAAATGGTGTCCAAGATAGTGTATTTATATGTGAATCTCCTCTTCTCTATCATAGTCTTGCATATATTATATCAGTTACTAATTCTATGTTTGTTATTTCTCAACATCTTTTCTGACTTATACCTTTTTTTGTGTGAAGTCAATACTCCCCATGAGATAAGCATATGATCTTTTCTATTTCTTTTATTGCCATGCTATGATGATGGGTGCATGAAAGTAATGCACACAAACTCAACTAATCTTCATTATATAACTCTTGCACCCAATTACAAGGATGTATAGATAGATATCAAAGCAAAATTCTAAGCAAAGCAAATCTGAAATTTTATTTCTCTAAATCATGAAAAACTAAAGATCGAACTAAGATAGATAGTAGTGATAAAAGTGATGGTGATACAATACCGGGGCACCTTCCCCAAGCTTGGAGCAAGCTAAGGGTGCTGCCCATACCCATGTACTCAAGTGTACTTCTTGGGTGATGGTTGTGGTGATGTATTAGGCATGTCTTCCATCTTCCAAGGCATAGGATTTCCCTCATGGAAAGAGGATCGTGTCCCCGAAATCCTGAAATCAGCAGCGAGGCTCACCCTTTTAAACCTAGATTCATACTCATAGTTTTGGCTTTGCAGGTCATAGATTTGAGCTTGGAGATGCTCGATCCGCTCTTGAAGCTTGAAGAGAACCTCTCCCATGTTCCTTGTGTCTAGATTGTTTTCCCTGAAATCTCTGATCATAGAGTGATTGGCACCCAGACCACGCTCAACCATCCCTTGTCACTTGAAGATCTCCTCCTCCACTGCTGCAAATCTGGCCTTCTCGCTTCCCTCGTTCTTGGCACCTTGAACATCCCAAATGTGGAGCACCCTTTGACGCATCTCAATGGCTTGAGGGTGCTTCATCACCTCCGGTAGGTAGGGGTTGATGACCTTCTCGAAGAACTTTTCCTTGGAGGAGCTTGGAGACGTCATGGCAATCTAGATCTTTTAGAAAAACAGCTCGAACCAAGAACAGAAGAGAAATTCGTGATGTCGTGGTCAAAACATACAGAAGTATACATAATGAATTTTTCTAGGTCGGAATACGTGCTTGGAAAGAAAACGGAGTCCGGGAGGCACATGAGGACCCACAAGCCATCATGGTACGACCAGGGGGGTGGTCGCACCCTCTTGGCTTGTGCCTCCCTCGTGGGTCCCCCTGACTCCTTTCTATTTTTTGAATTTTTCTAAAATATCAAAACCAACAGAACATATTTTTTTGGAATTTTTGGAGTCGGTTTACTTACCGTATCATGTACCTACTCCTTTTCCAAGTTTCTAGATTGTTCTGGAAGGTCTCTCTTATGTGCGCTTCCGGTGTTATCACTTGAATAATATTAGTTTCATCATTAATTGGCGTACCTGAAATGTAGTGCTCAATCCTTTTCCCATTTACCACTCTCGAATTTTTGCCTTCGAAGTTATTAATTTTTATAGCACCAGAGCGATAGTCCTCCTTGACAACATATGGGCCTTCCTATTTGGAGAGGCGTTTTCCTACAAAAAATTTGAAATGAGAATTGTACAAAAGTACTAGGTCTCCTACATTGAATTCTTGTTTTTGAATCCTCTTCTCATGCCATATTTTAACTTTTTTTTTAAATAACTTGGTGTAAGTGCATCTAGTGCCCCTTAGTGATTTTGGTGTATTGAAGACTTATAGGTTAAGGAACTAATGTGTTTGTGAGTGTACATGGGCTCTATAAGTCGACGAGGAGTTTGATATATTCGGAGATTACCGACCCGTAAAAATGTATGTCTTTGACTGAAGACTTTGGTGAAGACTTTGCTGAAGACTTTGGTATTCCCTGAAGACTTTGAAAATGAAGAAGTTGGTGTGACCTTAAAGATATGAACAAGGACTATGAAGCGTGAAGACTTTTGTTTTCGTAGTTTCATTTCCTTTATTTGAGTCATAGGAAACATTGTACTGTTAAAGGGGGCTGAGGTAATACTAAGGAAAATTTCCAACTGATGCTCAACTCATCAACCTATCCAATCCTTCGAGTGAAGCCTTTGGAAATCTCTTACAGTTTAGTCAAGATCTTCACTGGCAGAGATGATGTTCTTATGGTCTTTGATGAAATTGGTCTAACTGAGGAGTTAGGATTTCGCCAGTGCGAATTGCCTACAAGTGAGGAATATGATAAGCCTGAGGACTTTCATAGTTCGAAATTCCGACTGTTGCTGTGCTTAGCGCCAACTGTCCCCAATCATCTTATCCACATAATGGTCATGTTATTGGGGGCATTTATGTCTTATCATGTCAGGTTGCACCCTGGCTATAAATAGCCACGCCCCACAACCACTAGTTGGTTGTCTGCTCCGACAGAGAACTGACACTTGTCATTTGAGAGCAACCCATCCTCCGAGGACTTTGATATAAAATAATCAGTGAGGAAAAACCCAAATTCAAACCACCAAACCCAAAGTGATTGAGCATCACTTAAGAGATTGTTCCTGTGTGGAACCAATGCTTGTTAGCTTTGAAGACTGTGTATCTTCGATACGGTTAGGCGTCATGGTCTAGTGCATCCTGCAGTCAATTGGGGATCATGGAGTGACCTTGGTCTAGAGCATCCAACAGTCAATTGTGGATCGCCGGGTGACCAGTTTGTGAAGGTTTTGGAAGTCCACCCTGAAGACTTACCACGAGTGTTGGGCGAGGACTTTGTGACCTTAGCTCAAGGAGAATACGGTAAGGACTGTGTGGCCTCTGGTTTAAATACCAAGCTGCTCCAAACCAGACGTACGACTGTCACAGCAGTTTGAATTGGGTCATCAAACCATTGTCTTCATCGAGCTACCTGGTTCTATTTCCTCAACCCCTCTATTTCCTTGTATACTTGATGATGAAATTGATCGTTACTGTTTGAAGAATTTGACTGAAGACTTCCACAATTTCCTCATATCAAATTCTTCAAGTCACCTTGTTCCTCACCTGCTTATCCTGTATCACGCTAGCTATAATCTGTGCATGTTCATTTCATCATCATGACTATGCTGTTGCTATGTTTCTCATGCACTTGAGTAATTATTCCGCTGCTAGTTATTCATCCCATTTCAAATTCCTCAAGTTGAAATTCCTCAAGTGATGAATTTGTAAAAATCTCCTATTCACCCCCATTTAGTCGGTATAACGCACTTTCACTTGGCATTTCTATAAGCTTGGGTCCTCCATTCATCTAACGAGCTAACATCAAATAACCTCTTTTCACCGGGAAGTTTAAAGTCATAATTAAGTTCCTTGATTGTCCAATAAGCTTTATGTTCTAACTCAAAAGATAAATGACAAGCCTTTCCATAGACCATTTTATATGGAACGTCCCCATGGGATTTTTATAAGCACTCATCTAAGCTCATAAAGCGTCATCTAGTTTCTTAGACCAATTCTTTCCAGACCTATTGATAGTCTTTTGCAAAATTACTTTCATTTCATGGTTGGTCAATTCAATTTGGCTACTAGACTGATGATGATAAGGTGATGCAATTATATGGTTAACATCATATTTAGCTAGAAGTTTACGAAAAGTACCATGAATAAAATGTGAACCACCATCAGTCATTAAGTATCCAGGGACTACAAACCTCGGAAAAATGATGTCTTTAAGCATTTTAATAGAGGTGTTATGGTCAACACTAGTAGTTGGAATAGCTTCTACCCACTTAGTAATGTAATCAATAGCAACTAAAACATGAGTATACCCATTAGAGGAAGGAAAAGGTGTTGGATCACTAGAAGAGTATGTCTAGAGGGGGGGGGGTGAATAGACTATGAGCAAGAATTTAAAATCTACACAAGGTGCAAAGTTAAGTGTTGGCAGATTTTAGCATATATAGCAAGTGTAGCACACCCTACACATGCAAGTCATGAAGTATAGCAGCGGAATGTAAAGACATTGCACATGAAAGTAAGGAATAGAGATAGGAAGATCAAAAGCATGAAGGACACAAAGAATTTTTCCCGTGGTTCCGATAGGCGGTGCTATCGTATGTCCACGTTTATGGAGTCTTCAACCCACGGAGGGTAACGGTCACGAGAGTCCACGGAGGGCTCCACCCATAAGGGTTTTGGAAGTCTACCCTGAAGACTTACCACGAGTGTTGGGCGAGGACTTTGTGACCTTAGCTCAAGGAGAATATGGTAAGGACTGTGTGTCCTGGGACTGTGTGTCCTCTGGTCTAAATACTAGGCCGCTCCAAACCAGACGTACGAATGTCACAACAGTTGGAACTGGGTCATCAAACCATTGTATTCATCGAGCTACCTGGTTCTATTTCCTCAACCCCTCTATTTCCTCGTATACTTGTTTATGAAATTGATCGTTGCTTTTTGAAGAATTTGACTGAAGACTTCCACAATTTCCTCATCTCAAATTCTTCAAGTTACCTTGTTCCTCACCTGCTTATCCTGTATCATGCTACCTGTAATTTGTGCATGTTCATTTCATCATCATGACTATGTTGTAGCTATGTTTCTCATGCACTTGAGTACTTATTCCACTGCTAGTTATTCATCCCATTTCAAATTCCTCAAGTTGAAATTCCTCAAGTGATGAATTTGTAAAAATCGCCTATTCACCCCCTCTAGTCAATATAACGCACTTTCAATTGGTATTAGAGCCAGATACTCCCTTGTTCTGTGTGATTTGGGTTTAACCACCTGGAGTTCTAGTTATGTCGACTTCAGGTTTGATCAAGGTTTCTGCAGGGTGTCCTACCTTCGATGGGACGGATTACCCCTACTGGAAGAACAAGATGCGCATGCATATTGAAGCTATTGACAATGATCTTTGGTACGTTATGGAAAATGGTGTTCCCCGCACTTCTCCGACTGTTACTGTTGTTGATACGAAGAAGTTCAATAAACTCGATTCTCAAGGGAAGAATATCATCTGTGGCCATCTGAGCAAAGGTCAGTATGACAGAGTGAGTGCTTTGGAGTCTGCTAAGCTTACCTGGGATAGGCTGTCCAAAGTCAATGAAGGTGTTTCCACTCAACGTGATTCTCGTGTTGATGTTCTTCGCAATCTCTTCAACCGCTTCAAAAGACTCGACAATGAGAACGTTCAACAAAATTTTGATTGTCTCACTGATATGTCCAACGAGCTTCAAGCAGTGGGTGCCACTGACATCACCGACTATGAAGTAGTGAAGAAACTGTTAAGATCTCTTGATTCCTCATTCGATACTCTGGCTTTGATGATTCAAGAATGTGGAGACTACAAGTCACTTGATCCTGCTGATATTCTTGAGAGACTCAGTACTCATGAATTCCAACAAGCTGAGAAGAGAGACCTCTACGGGCCAAGCTATGGAAGATCTCATGTTGTGAAGGCAAAAGCAATTTCCTCATCTGGAGGCGAAGATTCTGATAGTAGCATTGGTGATCCCGAAGAACTAAGTCAGGAGCTAGCAATGCTTGTGAGGAAATTCGAGAAGTTCTCAAGGAGAGGTGGGTTTGGAAAGTCATGAAAAAGTGGTTTGAAGAAATCAGATTCCTCAGATGACTACAAGAAGAGAACTTGTCACAAATGCAAGAAATTTGGTCACTTCATCTCTGACTGTCCTCTCTGGGAAAAAGAATAAAATAAGAAGAAGTACAAGGACGACAATTTTGATGACTAAAAGAAAAAAAGAAATCTTCAAAGTCCTCATCTGCAAAGTCCTCATCTTCAAAGTCCTCAACGCACAAGAAGAATAATTCCAGAAAGGCTCGGTCTTTCATTGGCAAGGAAATGGACTCATAAGAATAGTTTGAAGAATATGAAGAAGAGGAAGAATTTGAGGTGGAATCTGAATCTGGTGTCGCTAGCCTTGCTCTCGCTACAGTCTTTGTCAGCAAGTCCATCTTCAACATTGAAGAAAATGACTACTCCAACGACTGTGACGTCAGCAATGATGATTACGCTCCCACCTATTGCTTCATGGCTAAAGGTTCCAAGGTACATAAGCATCACTCCTCCTCTGAATCAAGCGATGGTGAATATGATGAATATGTAAAACCTAGCTATGCCAAACTTGCTAATATTTCCACTAGGCAACAAAGTGCACTTGAAAAGCTTCAGAAAATGCTAGACAAAAGCGATTATCTGTTGAATGAGGAAGTGGATCGAACTCAAATTCTATCTGACGATCTCAAAAGTCTTCAGACAAAGTATGATAACCTTTAGAGTCATCATAATGCGCTCTTAGCCGATCATGAGAAGCTTTCTTATGAATTTCTTCAAAGAAAGCAAGATCTTGAGAAACTAAGGGTGTGTCAAGAGGATCTCCAAAGAGAAAACGATTCCTTATTGGCTCAACAGATCAGTACCGCTCAGGAAGAATTTGTTCCACCTTGTTTGAAATGCATCGAATGTGAAACTACTAATTCTTCACCTGAATGTTCAAATGCTTCTATTGTTGCAAATTCTTCAACTATTCCAGTGTTCACAAATTCCTCATCTAAGGATACCACATGTATCACTAACGAAAATGCACGGTTGAAGGAACTGTATGTGACAGGCATGTACAAAAGTCTCAAAGGGCATCAAACCCTTTGTGATGTCCTCAAAAAGCAGATTCTGAACAGGAACCCTAGGAAAGAGGGTATTGCATTTGATAGGAAAATCAATGCTGATGGATCTTACTAGACACCTGAGCAATACCCCAAAACCTCATGGGTTCCTGCAAAAGGATCTCCTGTAGATCCATCCACTTTATCTGGCTTTACTTGTGAAACTTCATATTCCTCTGATGAGTCACTTGACTCCAACTGCAAATTCTTCAAAAATCATAAAGGTGAAGTATTTGCCAGATTTGTTGGAACTAACTACAGGAACGGTTCACCTATGAAGAAAATCTAGGTTCCCAAGAGCTGCCTACAAAATCTTCACGTGAATGTCCTCACAACACCACTCATGAAGAACAGGAACCCCAGATCAAATCCTCATATGTACCAAAGTCTTCACTTGGACCAAAATCCTTAAATGGTCAAAAATATCATTCTCGTGCTAATGCATCTGTTCGCACGAAAAATCTAAGAGTTCTGAATATGTGCATTATTCTTCAAATCATTAGTCCTCAAAGAATTTCTCTGCTTATTCATATGAGTACTCTAACCCTCGTCTTGTGAAACGAAGCGCACTAGCTTCAATGCCTCCCTTCTCATATGGTGCTCGCAGAATGATGAAGTCTTTCCCACCCCTTCAGATGTGGGTGGTGAAGATATTGAACTAATCTCTTATGCAGGGTCAGGTCTGTACATGAACTTGAACATCTGATGAATTTGCTGGAGATCTGAGGAAATGCTTGGATGGACGCAAGCTAATCATGTACAAATGAATTCCTCATTTCTCATGTCCGACACTGCTTTACTTACAATGTTGTGTGATGAAATTCTGTCTGATGAAATTGATGTCATATTCTTCACTCTGAAGCATATGAGTTCGTAAGTTGTACTAATTCATCTGCAGGATGAATCTCCAAAAGCTACTGAGTGGTCCTCGACAGTGGATGCACAAACCACATGACTGGTGACAAGAATCTACTAATCAATTTGCCACTTGCTCCATCTCATCTGAAGCATATCACCTACGCTGACAAAGGAAAAAAAGCAAGGTATTGGGTCTAGGTAAGGTTGCAATCTCAAAGGACCGACACATGGATAAGGTGATGCTTGTCGAATCCCTCGAGTTCAACCTTATGTCCGTCTCAATGCTTTGTGATCTTGATATGGTTGTCGTCTTTGGAAAATATTGTTGCGTTGTCATCATGGAATCTGACAATTCCAAAGTCTTCGAAGGCTTTAGGAGAGGAGACTTGTATATTGTTGATTTCTCTATAGGTCCTCAGCCTGCCACATGCCTACTTACAATGTCCTCAGAAGGCTGGTTATGGCATCAACGACTTGGACATGCTGGTATGAGGAACTTGCGCACACTCGTGCAGAAAAAGCACGTCATTGGCATTGAAGGTGTCAAATTCCTAAAGAACCACCTCTATGGTGTATGTGAGTCTGGGAAGATGACCAGATCCAAGCATCCCTCGAAGACAATCATGACCACGACTCGACCTTTTGAATTGCTTCACATGGACCTCTTTGGCCCCACTCATTATTCCACACTAACAAATTCTTCAAGTTTGTATGGCTTTGTCATTGTTGATGATTACTCTCATTACACTTGGGTGCATATTATTCTATACAAGTCTGAAGTGCAGGATGTCTTCAGACGATTTGCTTCAAGGGCCTCAGCAAACTTCGGCGTCAAGATCAAGCATATTAGGAGTGATAATGGGACTGAGTTCAAGAACACCAATCTTGATGAATATCTTGATGAACTTGGTATTACTCATGAGTTATCTGCCCCATATACTCCTCAGCAGACCGGCATCGTGGAAGATAAGAACATGAATCTTGTTGAGATGGCTTGCACCACGCTTGATGAATACAAGACTCCTCGTCGCTTCTAGCATGAGGCAATTGATACAACATGCCACATCATCAAAAGGGTATATCTTCACAAATTCTTCAAGAAGACTTCATATGAACTTATGACTCGCAAGAAACCCAATGTAAGTTATCTGAAAGTCTTCGATGCAAAATGCTAGATTAGAGATCCTCACCACAGTTCTAAATTTGCACCGAAAGCACATGAAGGTTTAATGCTTGGTTACGAAAAGGACTCGCACACCTACAAAGTCTTCAACACATACCACCACAAGGTTGTTGAAACTATAGATGTGCGGTTCGATGAAACTGACGGCTCGCAAAGAGAGCACCTGCCTTCTGTGCTAGATGAATAGTCTCCCGAGGAATCCATTGAACTGAAGGCTACTTAAGATGTCATACCCATTGAAGAAATCATTCCAACCAATGAAGACATTCATGCTGATACACCTGAAGAAAATGGTGCTGATGAAAATCCTCAGCCACGTCAACCTGCTCATCCAAGAGTTGCAAATGAAGTACAGATTGACAAAATCATCGATGGCATCAATGCACCAGGTCCCCTTAGTCGCTCAAGAGCTTCACATTTGACTAAATTTTGTGGCCACTTTGCTTCTGTCTCTATCATAGAGCCCACCAAAGTTGATGAAGCATGCAAGGATCCTGAGTGGATTCAAGCTATGCAAGAGGAACTGCATCAATTCAAGCTCAACAACGTGTGGGAACTTGTCAAGCGGCCAGATCCTCGCAAGCATAACATCATAGGTACCAAGTGGATCTACCGCAACAAGCAAGATGAAAATGGCCTTGTGGTAAGAAATAAGGCTCGTCTTGTAGCTCAAGGATACACACATGTTGAAGGAATTGACTTTGATGAAACTTTTGCACGTGTTGCTAGACTTGAAGCTATACACATATTGCTTGCTTATGCTAACCATCATGATATCATCTTATATCAAATGGATGTGAAAAGTGCATTCCTTAATGGTAAGCTTGAGGAAGAAGTATATGTTGCTCAACCCCCGGGTTTTGAAGATCCTAAGCATCCTGACGAAGTCTTCAGACTCAACAAGGCCCTCTATGGCCTCAAGCAGGCCCCTCGGGCGTGGTACGACACTCTAAAGGAATTCTTCACGAAGAAAGGCTTCAAACCCGGTTCACTTGACCCAACTCTTTTCACAAAATCCTATGACAATGAACTGTTCATATGCCAAATATATGTAGACGATATCATCTTTGGGTGTCCTGACAAACATTACAGTGATGAATTTGCCTATATGATGAGTGAAGAATATCAAATGTCGATGATGGGAGAGTTGAAATTCTTCTTAGGTCTTCAAATTCGTCAGCAAGACAATGGCATCTTTATCTTTCAAGAGAAATACCTTAAGGATGTGATGAGGAAATTCGACATACGAGATTGTAAAGGCGTCAAAACTCCAATGCCTTCAAAAGGCCACCTCTACACTGACAAAAATGGTAAAGATTTTGATCATAAGGTATACCGCTCCATGATTGGCTCTTTATTGTATGTATGTGCATCTAGGCCTGATATTATGCTGAGTGTTTGCATGTGTGCCCGATTCCAAGCAACACCGAAGGATCACACCATAAGGCTGTGAAACATATTCTTCGATATTTCGCTCACACACCAACACTTGGATTATGGTATCCCAAGGGCTCAAATCTTCACCTCATCGGATAATCTGATGCTGACTATGCTGGAGATCGTGTGGATCGCAAGTCAACCTCACGCACATGTCATTTCCTCGAAGGATCATTAGTCTATTGGTCCTCAAAGAAGCAGAACTGCGTGTCACTATCTACTGCTGAAGCTGAGTACATTGTTGCTATTTCATGTTGCGCTCAGTTGCTGTGGATGAAGCAAACCCTCAAGGACTATGGCATCAAGGTGAATAATGTGCCTCTTTACTGCGACAACGAGAGTGCCATCAAGATTGCTTACAACCCAGTTCAACATTCCAAGACCAAGCACATCCAGATTCGTCATCGTTTTCTTAGAGATCATGTACTCAAGGGCGACATCTCCATCGACCACATCCCTACTGAAGAACAACTAGCCGATATCTTGACAAAGCCCTTGGATGAAAAGAGATTTTGCAAGTTGCGGTGTGAGCTAAATATCTTAGAATCTTCGAATCTTCTTTGAAAAGACACACATCCTAACTCTTATGCAAAATTGATGACTTAGATGTGCAACACACGAAGTAACATTTTTCTTCAATCAATGAAGAATAACCCTCTAAGTGTGAAGAAATTAATGAAGAATTTGATTCTCAAAACCCTACGACAATTGTACGCGGTGTCTGAAATCATCATTCTTATACGGTGGGTCACGCCACCAACCATAGTTGAAATTCTTCAAAGTTGAGTTTTTCAACATCTTTGCAAATTCTTCAAATTCTTCAAGTTTGCAAATTCCTCAAAATTTTCAAACTCATTGACTCTTCAAATTCTTCAAACTATGAAACTGATGTTCTTTATTGACTATATATATATATATTTGATCTTTCAATGTCCTGAACATCATTCACTTATTGCTAATTCTTCAAGTTGATTTTTATCCAAGTGAATGTGATTGGACCCGTTCCCCCTCTATGCAGCCTAGTCTGTTCTTCATATGTGTTCTACTTTGAAACTAGTTCAAAGTCTTCACTGTGTCCTTGACATCTGAAGAATTTGCGAACGGAAACTTTAAAATTTTCACTATCAAAATTTTTGGTGCTTCCTGCTCAAACCGTTCCGATTACCACGACTGGATAACCCACGATCCCCCACTAATGCCACTACTCAGAACGTGGGTGACACATGTCACGTGGAGAGCAAGGGTGAGGGGAAATCTTGTCCAAAATCTTCGAACAGATTGGTTTTCACCTCTGCTATAAATACCCCTTCCCTTTCATTGTGCTCGGTTACTCCTCACTCCTACTCTCTCCCGAGCTTCGACCTAGCGTCGCCGCTAAAATCATCGCCGCCGTTGTGAAAGAGCTTCACTGCCTCAAACCCTCCATCGTCGTACTCGCATCGGCCATGGAAGTCTTCACCCCACCGCCGATGTAGTTGTCTCCCTCCGGCAAACTAAGGCGTGGGAGATCTGGACTGATGAACTTCCTCGATTTCATCTCACAGTTCGCCGTGTTCTTCATTAGGGTAAATAAATTCTATTTTTACTGCCCTTGTTTGATCTTCAAGTTTTCCTCAGTTTTCTCAAAGGTGTTTATTCTTCAAGAACCTCATTCTAAAGCACCTTACATGTTCATACACTTGATGTTTTTCCCAAAGTTATGAATTTCTTCAAGATTCCTCAATTGTGTGAATCCTCAAAATTTGCACAACTCTAATACCTAAGACAAAGAACACTTAGTGAAAATCCTCGAGACACCCATGGTCAAATTCCTCACACTTGATGTTTTTGAAAAACTTCTGAGAACACATATGACCTCTTCAAATTCCTCACACCTATACTCTGTTCACAGGTACAAACATGTACGCTGATGAATCACTAGGTTCTCATCAACTTAACTCATTTGTAGCATTTCTTGAGGAAAAGCTGTGTACATCTTCGGAATCCTCTGCCGAAGAAAATGGCTGATGGGAAGAAGCCACATAAAGGTGGAAAGAAACCTAAAGTTCAGACTGCGTTTGAGATACCTGATGACTTGTATGAGGAATATTGCACTCCAGATGAAGAAACTCATGGCAAAGAAAGAACAAAGCACAGAAAGATTTGCATACAGAAAATTGAGAGGAGATGGGCAAAGGAGTGGAAAGAATATCGCTATGTCACTCCCAAATATATGAAGAAATTCGTAGTTAAACCCCCTTACAGTAGGCCACTGTTGTCTCCAAATCAAACAACTGATCCCACTAGTCTCAAGACTGGTAATGACCTTCCTCACGAATGGGAAAAATAGCAAGCTAAGCTGGCGACGAAAGCAAAAGAGGGTGTGAAGAAATATAATGAAGACTCTGCAGTTGCCACTGCTAGTGCTTCAAAGAAATCAATTGTGAAGAAATCTGCTAAGAAGTCAAAGTCTTCAACTTCAAAAGCATCACTTCAGGTTCCTCAAGCAAAGCCTTCAAAGGCCTCAACCACTGGTTCAGTAGCTGCTCAGTCCTCAACACCTGTGCACCTTGAATCATGTCAGAGGACATAGGGATTCTCAATTTCTTCAAGGGTCTCTGCAAGTCCCTCTGCGCAAGCAAAGTCTTCAACAAGTCCTACTATGTTGAAGCTGAAGAAAACTGCTGCACGAGGTCAAAGACCAAGTCCTCACACTAGCAAAGCTATAGTGAATGTACCCTCAGGATCTGAGGTTGATGATGAGGCTGATGATGAAGAATTGGAAGAAGTCATCAGAGAAAGTTAGCAAAGGGCTGCAATAGCCAAAGACAGCTCTGTTCCTCTTATGCTGGATCCCAAGATGATCCTCAACTTCATTGATATATGGCATGAGGATCCCAACACTCCACTTTCCTCACTGAACCTACCTCTTGGTGTGGATCATGTCCTCACACATTTCATAGCTAAGGAAAAATGGAAAAGAGATCAAGCTCTGAGAGCTAAGAGGAGCAGGGCTCAAATTTTTTTCCTGAGGAATAGTGTGATGAATTTGACTCCAAATCAACTCATCACTGTTCAGTCTGAAATTTGCTGCCTCTCAGAGGAACAAGACAAGTATGATGCTGAATGGAAGGGCACCAAAGTGAGATTTGTCAGGGCGGCCCAAGCTGCCGTTAAGGACCATAACTCAAGGGCTGCAACATGATCGCAACCAAAAATTTCTTAGGATGAAGAATTTGCTTAGTCTGCTGAAAAAAATGCTCCCGCAATTGAAGAAATTCAGACTGCTGAAGAACATGCCAGGACAACCTTCACTGTTGTGCCTGAAGAAATTGTAAGGCCAGCTGTAGTTTTTGCTGCGCCCGAGGAAATTGCGCCTGAAGAAAATGCTCCTCCTTCACCCTCTGCAGAGACACTGAAATCTTAAAGGGTGATGATCACCAACCTTCCTTCTGCATCAGAAGTGAAGAAAACAAAGGCTACGGAGAAGAAGGCACTGAAAAGAAAAGCATCAACTTAGCAGTGAAGAAATTGAAGGCACTGCCAAGTTCCTCAACAGAACCATTTGAAGCAACTCCTATCAGCTCCGTGCCAGCCTATGAAATTGTTCCATTTGGTGTTGACTATGTCATCCCAAATGATGATCAAGAAGAAAAGGATCATCTGCTGCTACCTCAGAGAAGATTGATGAAGAAATTGAAGGGGAAGCAAATGCTTCAACTCCAAAGGTATCATCGCCCTAGCCTCAGTTGACTGCTAAAGAGGACGGCGTTGAAGAAATTGATGAGGACGTGGACATTGGCAACACAACCCCTGTCATCAATGATGAATATTGCAAAGCTGCACACCCAAATTCACCAATGACCACTCCTTTGTCACATATTCCTCAGTTTCCAGCCAATAGTGAAGAACTTCAACCAGGATCTGATGACTTGAGTGCCACTATAACTAAAGAACTTCCAACTACATCAGCTGAAGAAATTGTAGCTCCAACTGCCCCTGAGGAAACTGCTGTGCAAATTTCTGAGTCTGAAGAAGTTCCTCCTATGCCTAAGGACATTGTGGGCCGCTTCAAGCCAAACCTTCATTCGAAGCCAAGAATGCCATTCTAAGCCTCAAAGCGCCCCAAATTCATCAAAACCAATTTCTTCAATGAGCACATTTTCTTCGGTGGGCCAAACCCTTATGACTCAACTTAGGCCGGTCGCACCAGTTTTGGACTCCTACATAGATGAACCATTATGCATCAATACTATTTGACAAGAAGAAAGTCTTCGAGCACCATCAAATTCCTCATGCGGATATGGAAACAATCCCATCCTTAACACCGGTGCTCGCAGTTCTTCACGATGTAGGAATTCTTCCGTTCTGTGTGGATATCTGCGATTCGAATGAAGAGATAATTCTTCAATTCTATGCAACTCAGCACATCACAGGTGATGCTTCTAACATCAATTCATGGGTCTTGGACTGGATGTCTGGATCTATTCACCACACTGCACCACCATCCGAATTGCTTCGGTCCGTCCCAGTTCCAATCCCTCCAGAAGAAGCTCACTACCTGTTTGATGAACCTGCTCTGCCCAACCATATGATGCAAGTGCTGATGAAACCTCTAGCTCTTGGAAAACCTCAAATGACCACCTTCCTTGTGAAGCATTTGCTCTATGTGCCCAGGACGGTTTATCGCATCCTCACCAACACCCTTTGTCCTTAGAAGGGTCACAACTCTGAAGAAGAAGAGGTTGAGGGAGTCATGAAGAACATGCTATTCAACATCATTCATTTGATTCCCATCAACTACCACGATTTATTCCTGAGGACATTAGCCAATGCAGCATTAGTCCCATTTGAATAAAAGCCTTATGCTACCTGGATCATGAAATTCATCAGATCAAGGTCTTCAATTCCCTTCAAGGCTGACTTCCAAAATCACTTCGGTTTTCTGCCTCCGATTGAAGTCCTCAAGAACACAATTGCCTCAGTTGAAGGAAAAGGCAAGTATGTCATTGATGAAGGTACTCGTCCGTTGGATGGTCAGTTTCGCAAAGCTGCATCTTACTCCACCAATGATGACACTGCTACCCAGGACTCTACTGCAAAAGCCTCAGCGCAAAAGCCTCAAGAGTCTGCCCCTCGTGTGATGACAGACCGTGAACTGCTCAGAAGTCTTCATCAGAAGGTTGATCGCAATCACAAGTGGGTGAAGCGTCAGTTTGCTTCAATTGTTCAGAACATGACTGCGATGCAGAACTCTATGAGGAAAAATCACTACTATGTGCATGAAATCTTCAATCGCACGTGGGCCATTCTCGCACATCTCAAGACTCCTGAGGAACTCAAGGACATAGAATTTTAGCAAAACTTTGACTGGTCTCATCCTCCTCAGAAGAAATTCAAGAAAGTTCAAGTTCCTCAGCTAGTTACAAGTTGATATTCTTCATTGCATGAGACAGATGAAGCTGAGGAAATTGATGACACTACGGCAGGCCCTGCATCGACAAACGACCCTGACACCGCTGTCGCTCCTTCCTCACCAACTATAACATCCCAAAATTTCATTTTGGAATGTTATGAATTATAGCTATGCATCATCATCACTTTGTTTGAATGAAATGAATGGTCGAAGTGCTTCCTTCGAAATTCTGAAAGGCCATTTCAATTTTTCCATGTATTTGTTTCACCTATTTGAAAACCTTTGGAAATGTTCAAAGAAAGAGGGGAGTAACATGACACTCCACACCAGGGGCATCTTGGTGAAATATTTTGAACAATAAAACTAGGGGGTTATTTGAAAAATTATTGCAAAAGGATTCAAAATCAATTAGGCATTTTTTCTGAAAATAAATTTTAAAAATATTCAATATGATAGAGGAAAAATGTTCATTAAATAGCATTTAATCCCGTGATCGTTTTGATATATACATTTCCTATGTTTGGAAATGATTTGACTGCATTAAAGATGTTTTAAACGCTCTGGAAATAAATAAGGAAATGAATTAAACAGAAACGGGCCGGCCCATAGCCTTTAAGACCCGAAATCACTCCGGGTCGGCCACCGACGCATAGATCCCGCGTCCCACCCTCACTGACGCGCGAGACCCACCGTCCGACCGCGGCAACAGCGTGCTCGTCTCCTTCACTGCGCCTCCGACGTCGCCGGCGATCTCTCCCCACAGATCTCGCTCCTCTTTCCCTTCCCGACCACCGCACCACCCATATAAGACCCCCCATACCTCCGCTCTCCGTTCCACCCTGAAACCCCCTCTACCCTCACTAGAACGCCACCGCACGACCTCGCCGGACTTCGAACGTCGACCAAATCTCCCCGAGCATGAGGCCGTCGCCTCCGTCGTCCCCAGCCCCGGCCGACGCCACCAATCGACGCCGGAGCTTCGCCGCCGTCGCCTGAGCACTTCGGACGCCGCCCCCGACCACCGTACCATCGCCTCCGACCACCTCCGACGTCCGGCCGCCGTCGACCTCACCGAAACCCCGACCCCCACCGCTGTAAGCCACCGCACCCCCTGGACCGTTCGATCTAGATCCAACGCACGAGATTAGAAGTTTTATAAAACGAATTGGTACGCGTTAAATTTCGGTCATCCGCTCGCTAGCTCCTGCATGCACAATCTCTCAACCAATCACAGCATGCCACGTAGGCCCTGTCCGTTCGATAAGATTTTTTTCTTTTCCTTTTTGTTTTAGAAAACAGAATGTATTCTGTTCTTGTTTTTATTGTATCTTTTAAAATATTTAGAGTTTTTGATTGATTCTTTTTGCAACATGTCATAAATTTGTTGTAGTTTATGTCTGTATGCTTAGTTTTCAAATTTGAACTTCTAAATTCGAATTTTGATAAAATTGAGCAAATCACTAAAACTTGAATAACATGAGTTTAAAAATTTATTTTCGATTGATTCTTTTTGCTACTGTTTTGTATTAGTTAGGACTATCATCCAACACTATTTGAGATTTTTTTTTGAATATGTTAGACTAGGATTTTAGTAAAAACAGATTCTGTTTGGTTTTTACATAACACTAAATTGAATTGTTTTTATTGTAAATTTACTTTAATTTGCTTTAGTTCAACTTTTCACGGTAGTTTATTTAGTTATATTATTAAACATTAGGTGAATTGATTTTCATAAAATAAACTATTTTAATTTGTTTTGTGCTCTAGTTTAAATAGGTAAAAAAATTGTTTTCACCATTTATATTGGTTAGAAAAATGTTTTGTAATAACTCTTTTGCAAAGAATTTTTATAATGAAAATACCTTCTGTTTTCTAATCAAATTTTTTGTAATTTTTTTCTGTTATCTAAATGGCTAGTTGTCCAAAACAATTTTTGTCCTTTTATGCCTTAGTAGGATTTTGACACTATAAAATTTTAGAGCCTTAGTAGGAAACCCTTTAGAAGACCATGTTTTGGTCATCCGTTTATCAAACAGCCTGAAGTCCGAGAAATCCAACGGAGGCGATAAAATCTTGTGGGGAACGTGTGCAAAACTCTGCAGAGTACCCAAACCTAATCAATTAGCCGTGTCCACGGTCATGGACAGCTTGAGCCAAAGGAACTGAAATATCTGGAACTCTCAAGACAATTAAGTATATTGATGTGGGATTTTAATGACAACTTGGGTATGAGAATTGGTTGGTGGAACCATCTCATTAATTAACCAACATTGTAGTAATTATGCTTTTGTCCTCTCTTGTTGTAGGAAAAATTTGGCTTTATGCAAAACTTACTACCCCACCTGCCATATATGCATATAGAATAGACGATTGCTTTCCACCCCCTCTTTTGTGACATTGCCGGCATATTCAACATGCTGACCTATACGGCTGCAACGTATCATGTTGTAGAGCACTTTTCCAACCAGGAGTGAGGATATGCTCTACGCTCGGCGAGATGCCCTTGGAGTCAGATGGACTCACCTACCTTGAAGCTTCCGCAAGATTAGTTATTCTCATGAGTTGGCCTTCAGCCACTTTATTGTAATTCTTATTGTAATAAAGGACTCGATATGAGATTTACGATTTATAAAGTTGTGTGATTTCACTTTGATATATACATTGATGTACCGTGTGTGTACCAGCATGAACTTGGGATGGTACGGAAACACCGGAGATTCAACCTTTCAGGTCGGGTCGCTCCAGAAATGGTATCAGAGCACACGCTGTCCGTAGGACGTAACCTCTAGGATTGGAAAAGCCTTAGGATTTATTTCTCTTTTGTCTTTAAAATTCTTATACTCTCATCTACTCATTTCTGACTTCCCTCCGATTTATTTCAAAATTTATAGATGGCCACCTTCATCCCAGTTTTGATCATGGAGTTTTGTCAGCCTGACGCGACGATGCCCTTTGGCAAAGAGCTGATTAAGATCGTCAGGGACGTAAGGATTGCCCTGCCAAGCATCACCGGGACTCCTATCATGTCTTTTCCACAAGATGGTCGCTACAGGATCGAGGTGCACATCCCCGGAAAGACTTTTGGAAATCGTAAGGAACCCATCGACTTCAAGTTTGTGGCACCCTGCTGGATTCTTGGGAGGGACATGGCAATGCATCGTGCCCTTGGACGTATTCAGGAGGAATACAGGGGTGGTCCCATTTCACCAGGACTCAGCGTGGTTTGTCGCAGGGATGCCAATGGAAATATCATAAACACTTCCACTGAAGACTCCACCATTTCCTATATCCAGACTTTGGAGACGCACATCAGGACCTTGGAGCTTCAGGTACGTGCCGACACGAAGACAATCAAGAGGCTGATGAACCGCGAGATTGACCTCGAAGCTGACCTACGGGAAGCCAAGTACGAGCATGAGCATGAAGTGAAGGATTTCTTAGAGAGGATCGATAAGCTGAACACTCGCATTGCAACTTTGGAGGAACAGTTGGACATGGGGGAAAATCTTCACCCCGAAGGAGACATGGCTCCCTTGATCAACAACGATGATGACTATGAGGAGAGCGTCACCGGAGGAGGCCACTTCACCATGTACTTTTGAGGAGAACTTTAGTTATGCCCCCATGTATCTTTATTTTCATCGTTAAAGCGTAGGTCGATGCTTAGTTTGAATTGGAGACTTGTATCTCGATGTTTGAACCTTGAGTTGAATAAATGAATGAGTGTTTGGTGTGATATGTTTGTTGCATTGCATATGGGTAGTGAAATTTCCTTTTAGGTCCTTGTTCTATTCTAATTCTCACCCCTCTGAAAATAGCAATATGCCTCCGCGACGTGAGCCCGACTTCACCTTCCCGCCGGAACTCACACAACTTCTCCAGCAGCAGAATGCCCTAATGCAGCTGTTGATCCAGAACCAGACCAACAACCACCCTCCACCTCAAGGCGACAACCTCACCCATTTTCTGAGGCTGAATCCACCAACTTTTTTCAGCAGCACTGAGCCCATTATGGCAGATGATTGGCTCCGCAAGATGGAGAGGGAACTCACCACCGCCAAATGCACTGAGGCTGAAAAGGTGCGTTTCGCCGCCCATCAACTGGAGGGACCAACAACTTCATGGTGGGAGAACTACACCACCACGTACCCCATTGCTGGTGTGACTTGGGAGCAGTTCAAGCTAGCTTTCCGCACTGCTCATGTCTCAGCTGGAGCCATGAGTCTGAAGAAGTGTGAGTTTCGCAACTTACGCTAGGGGAACCGCTCCGTGGCCCAGTATGTGGATGAATTCAGCATGTTGGCTCATTATGCACCAGGAGATGTGACCGACCATGCAGCCAAACAGGAGAAGTTCCTGGAAGGCCTCAACGATGAGTTGAGCGTGCAGTTGATGGTGGCTACTTTCAACAACTACCAGGAGCTGGTAGACAAGGCCCTCATCTTGGAGGGGAAGCAACAACAAATCGAAAACCGCAAGAGGAAGTACGGACAGGGGAAGTCTCACTCTGGAGCTCAACAGAAGCCCCGCTACTCCCCGTACTCAGGAAATACCGGATCAGGGACCGGTAAGTATGGAGGACACACTCATCATGTGCACAACCATGGAGGCCATAACCATGGAGGAAATGAGAATAATCGTACCAACAATGGCAACTTCAAGAATGGCAATGGAAATGGGAATGGCAACCAACACCGTCCCGTTTCAGCTCAGAAGGATCTGAACCATATCACCTGTTTCAAGTGCTAGAAGACAGGACACTATGCCACTGAATGTCCTCAGAACAAGCAAGGAAATGGAAACGGCAACAACAACGGCAACTCTGCAGCTAAGAAGCCAAATCCTTTTCCTCGAGCTCAGGTGAACCACCTTGATGTGGAAGAAGTCTATGATCAGCCCGAGACTGTGGTTGGTAAGTTTTTATTGCATTCACGTCCAATTATAGTACTTTTTGATTCTGGTGCATCTCACCTATTCATATCAAGGGTAGTTGTGGAAAAGTATGGTTTACCCACCGGAACCCTTAGTCAGCCCATTAAAGTCAATTCCCCAGGAGGTATGATTATGGCAGGGATGGGATGCCACGCCTTGAAACTTAATATAGGAAAACACGTTTTTCCCACCGACCTCATCGTCCTAGAGTCCCAAGGATTGGATGTAATCCTAGGCATGGATTGGATGACCAAGTATGAAGGAAATCTTGATTGCCCCAGCAAGTCTATTTCACTCACCACCCCAGAGAACAAGAGGATTAAGTATGTATCCCGACGCACACGGATGAGTGCTCGGTTAAATTCACTCACAGGAGTTGTTCAGGAGGAAGTGCCGGTGGTACAAGACTTTCCAGATGTATTCCCGGAGGAATGACCAAGCGTGCCACCAGATAGAGAAATTGAGTTTCTGATAGAGTTACTACCAGGAACCGCCCTAATTTCCAAGAGACCCTATCGGATGCCCGCAAATGATTTAGTAGAAATCAAGAAGCAGATTAAGGAGTTATTGGATAAGGGATATATTCGCCCAAGTTCTTCACCTTGGGGAGCCCCAGTTCTTTTGGTGGAGAAGAAAGATAAAACCTTGAGGATGGTAGTCGATTATCGTGCATTGAACAAGGTGACTATCAAGAAAAAGTACCCTCTGCCGATGATTAATGACTTGTTTGATAAGCTAGTAGGATCCAAAGTATTCTCCAAGATCGGTCTTCGATCAGGGTATCACCAACTGAAAATTCGCGAACAAGATATACCCAAAACAGCCTTCACCACAAGGTATGGCTTATATGAGTATACAGTCATGTCTTTTGATTTGACTAATGCTCCTGCCTACTTCATGAATATGATGAACAAAGTGTTTATAGAATATTTGGACAAGTTTGTCGTGGTGTTCATCAATGACATTTTGATATTCTCCAAGAGCGAGGAAGAACACAAGGAACACTTGCGTTTAGTTCTGGAGAAGCTTAGAGAGCATCAGTTATATGCCAAGTTCAGTAAATGTGAATTCTGGCTGACGGAAGTCGGATTCCTTGGACACATTATTTCCATAGAAGGAATAGCAGTAGACCCCGCTAAGGTTGAAGCAGTCACTGAGTGGAAGTCACCCACCTCAGTTAAGGAGATCCGTAGTTTTCTCGGACTTGCCGGATATTACCGGAGGTTCATTGAGAATTTCTCAAAGATTGCCAAGCCCATGACAGAGTTGTTGAAGAAAGAGTCTAAGTATATCTGGACTGAGGAATGTGAGGCTAGTTTCCAGGAGTTGAAGAAACGTTTGGTCACAGCCCCAGTGTTGATACTGCCAAACATTCGGAAGGACTTCCAGGTTTATTGTGACGCATCATGTCAAGGCCTTGGAGGAGTACTCATGTAGGAGGGAAAAGTTGTAGCCTATGCATCCAGACAGTTACAACCCCATGAGTTGAATTATGCCACCCATGATTTGGAACTAGCAGCCGTAGTGCACGCACTCAAGACCTGGAGACATTTCCTTATCGGAAATAGTTGTGATGTTTACACTGATCATAAAAGCCTGAAGTATATCTTCACACAAAAGGAGTTGAACCTTAGACAGAGGAGATGGTTAGAGTTAATCAAGGACTATGACATGAGACTTCATTACCATCCAGGAAAGGCAAATGTTGTAGCAGATGCTTTGAGTCGGAAGAGTTATGTGAACACACTCATAGCCGGAGGATTACCCCAGGAGTTAACCGATGATCTCAGAGAGCTTCGGCTAGAGATAGTTCCAAAATCATATGTTGCCACACTAGAAATCCAGTCCACCTTGACCGAAAGAATTCGTGAAGCCCAGAAATTGGACAAGGAGATAGCTGAGGTAAAGCAGAGAATGAAGGATGGAAAAGCTAACGATTTTCGTGAAGATGAACAAGGTACTCTATGGTTTGAGAACCGAATCTATGTGCCCAATGACCCAGAGCTCAGGAAGTTGATACTTCAAGAAGCTCACGATTCACCCTACTCGATACACCCAGGCAACACCAAGATGTACCTTGATTTGAAGGAAAGTTACTGGTGGACAAGTATGAAGAAGGATATTGCCTAACATGTTGCGGTATGTGATGTTTGTCAGCGAATAAAGGCAGAACATCAAAAACCAGCAGGGTTACTCCAACCTTTGCCGATACCCGAGTGGAAATGGGATAAGCTTGGTATGGACTTCATCACAAGATTACCCAGGACCCGTTCAGGTTATGTTTCCATCTGGGTAGTGGTCGATCGCTTGACCAAGGTGGCTCATTTCATCCCAGTAAAGACCACCTATACCAGTGCTAAGTTAGCCAAGATATATATGACCAGGATCGTATGTCTGCATGGAGTTCCGAGGAGTATCGTGTCAGATAGAGGAACACAATTTACCTCAAAGTTTTGGCATCAGCTACATGAAACTTTAGGTACGAGGCTGGAGTTCAGTACAGCTTTTCATCCGCAGACCGATGGATAGACTGAGAGAGTCAACCAGATTCTGGAGGACATGTTGAGAGCTTGTGTGCTAGACTATGGGTCCAGTTGGGATGACAACTTACCTTATGTAGAGTTCTCGTACAACAACAGTTATTAGACTAGTCTGAATATGGCCCCTTTTGAAGCTTTATACAGAAGGAGGTGCAGAACACCATTGATGTGGGATGGTGTTGGAGACCAAAAACTCTTTGGTCCCGATCTTATCCGAGATTCTGAAGAAAAGGTCAAACTGATTCGAGACCGACTCAAGATAGCTCAATCCAGGCAGAAGAGCTATGTGGATAACAAACGCAAGGAGGTGATATATGAAGTGGGAGATCGAGCATACCTTCGTGTGTCCCCACTTCGAGGAATCGAGAGGTTTGGTGTTAAAGGAAAGTTAGCACCCAGATTCATAGGCCCCTACAAAATTCTTGAACGTGGAGGCGAAGTTGCATACAAGATGGAATTGCCGGAAGGATTGTCCGGAGTTCATGATGTTTTCCATGTTTCCCAGCTGAAGAAATGCCATGCTGAGATGGCTGATATACCTTTGAGAGACACAGTGCCCCTAGAGGCCATACAACTTGACAGTGACCCGACCTATGAGGAGAAGCCTGTCAGAATCCTCGAGACTACCAACAGAGTTACCCGTAGCAAGACCATCAAGTTTTGTAAAGTTCTGTGGAGTCACTACACCGAGGAAGAAGCCACCTGGGAACGCGAAGAAGATCTTCGTAGAGACCACCCGCACCTATTTTCTAGCCAACCCGAATCTCGAGGGCGAGATTCATCTTAAGGTGGGTAGGTTTGTAACATTCCAAAATTTCATTTTGGAATGTTATGAATTATAGCTATGCATCATCATCACTTTGTTTGAATAAAATGAATGGTTGAAGTGCTTCCTTTGAAATTCTGAAAGGCCATTTCAATTTTTCCATGTATTTGTTTCACCTATTTGAAAACCTTTGGAAATGTTCAAAGAAAGAGGGGAGTAACATGACACTCCACACCAGGGGCATCTTGGTGAAATATTTTGAACAATAAAACCAGGGGGTTATTTGAAAAAATATTGCAAAAGGATTCAAAATCAATTTGGCATTTTTCTGAAAATAATTTTAAAAAATATTCAATATGACAGAGGAAAAATGTTCATTAAATAGCATTTAATCCCCTGATCATTTGATATATACATTTCCTATCTTTGGAAATGATTTGAATGCATTAAAGATGTTTTAAATGCTCTAGAAATAAATAAGGAAATGAATTAAAAAGAAACGGGCCGGCCCACAGCCTTTAAGATCCGAAATCACTCCGGGTCGGCCACCGACGCGCAGATCCCGCGTCCCACCCTCACTGACGCGTGGGACGCACCGTCCGACCGCGACAATAGCGCGCTCGTCTCCTTCACCGCACCTCCGACGTCGCCGGCGATCTCTCCCCACAGATCTCGCTCCTCTTTCCCTCCCCGACCACCGCACCACCCCTATAAGAACCCCTCGTCCCTCCGCTCTCTGTTCCACCCCGAAACCCCCTCTACTCTCACGAGAACGCCACCACACGACCTTACCGCACTTCGGACGTCGACCGAATCTCCCCGAGCACGAGGCCGTCGCCTCCGTCGTCCCCAGCCCCGGTCGACGCTACCAATCGACGCCGGCGCTTCGCCGCCGTCGCCTGAGCACTTCGGACGCTGCCCCCGACCACCGTACCATCGCCTCCAACCACATCCGACGTCCGGCCACCGTCGACCTCGCCGGAACCCCGACCCCCACCGTTGTAAGCCATCGCACCCCCTGGGCCGTTCGATCTAGATCCAACGCGCCAGATTAGAAGTTTTATAAAACGAATCGGTACGCGTTAAATTTCGGTCATCCGCTTGTTAGGTCCTGCACGCATACTCTCTCAACCAATCACAGCATGCCACGTAGACCCTGTCCGTTCGATAAGATTTTTTTTCTTTTCCTTTCTGTTTTAGAAAACAGAATGTATTCTGTTCTTGTTTTTATTATATCTTTTAAAATATTTAGAGTTTTTGATTGATTCTTGTTGCAACATGTTACAAATTTGTTGTAGTTTATGTCTGTATGCCTAGTTTTCAAATTTGAACTTCTAAATTTGAATTTTGATAAAATTGAGCAAATCACTAAAACTTGAATAACATGAGTTAAAAAATGTATTTTTGAGTGATTCTTTTTGCTACTGTTTTGTATTAGTTAGGACTATCATCCAACACTATTTGAGATTTGTTTTGAATATGTTAGACTAGGATTTTGGTAAAAACAGATTCTGTTTGGTTTTTACATAACACTAAATTGAATTGTTTTAATTTTAAATTTACTTTAATTTGCTTTAGTTCAACTTTTCAAAGTAGTTTATTTAGTTCTATTATTCAACATTAGGTGAATTGATTTTCATAAAATAAAATATTTTAATTTGTTTTGTGCTCTAGTTTAAATAGGTAAAAAAAATTGTTTTCACGATTTATATTGGTTAGAAAAATGTTTTGTAATAACTCTTTTGCAAAGAATTTTTATAATGAAAATACCTTCTGTTTTCTAATAAAAAAATTGTATTTTTTTCTGTTACCTAAATGGCTAGTTGTTCAAAGCAAATTTTGTCTTGTTATGCCTTAGTAGGATTTTGACACTAAAAATTTTTAGAGTCTTGTTTTTTTGAGTGACCCCTCTTTTTTGATTGTGCTTTTTGTTTGATGAAGTATTGTTTACCTTGCGGTTGTGTGAATTATATTGTGATTTTACTTATTGTGTGCTTTTTTGATTCGTTAGATCATTCGGAGTGTGAAGCTTGTTATGTAGAGTCACTTGAGTACGAGGATCGTCAGCAAGGCAAGTCACTTTGACCATGTATACCTATGTTTTATTGCATTAGTTCTACCATCTCCCCAATTGCATGCAAAGTAGGTAAATTTGGAAACTTGGTTATTTGAAGTAGTATCATGCGGTAGGCACCCCTCAACCTTTTGACACAATGGCCCCGGGAAACGTTGATTTAATTTTGCTATGCTATTAGTAGACGGGGTTGGTTGTGTGATTCATGAGAGTTGTGAGATAATAATTTCAAGACCTACAAGATGAACAAGACTTCAAGACTCCGAGTTTTCAACATACCTCTGGGTGGATGATGGTTGAACGGCGCCCTGGAGAAACCAGTGGTTAGCCTAGATGTTGCTGGAGAAGTGCTAGTATTCATGCGGAAAGGTCCACCAAGGCACAAAGAGATGGATGGATGCTTCAAGACCCAAGGCTTACCTGCACAGCCACAAGCCATTATGGGCTCTGCCTTGGTTGGATATCGTGGTGACCCTGGACAGGCGATGCTACGAGATGTACAAGAACGGTAGGAATGGATGGGCACCGACAGAGTCTTGGGGAAACCCTTTAGAAGACCATGTTTTGGTCATCCGTTTCTCAAACACCCTGAAGTGCGAGAAATCCAACGGAGGCGATCAAATCTTGTGGGGAACGTGTGCAAAACTCTGTAGAGTACCCAAACCTAATCGATTAGCCATGTCCACGGCCATGGACAACTTGTGCCAAAGGAACTGAAATATCTGGAACTCTCAACACAATTAAGTATATTGATGTGGGATTTTAATGACAACTTGGGTATGAGAATTGGTTGGTGGAACCATCTCATTAATCAACCAACACTGTAGTAATTATGCTTTTGCCCTCTCTTGTTGTAGGAAAAATTTGGCTTTATGCAAAACTTACTACCCCACCTACCATATATGCATATAGAATAGACGATTGCTTTACACCCCCTCTTTTGTGACATTGCCGGCATATTCAATATGCTGACCTATACGGCTGCAACGTATCATGTTGCAGAGTACTTTTCTGACCAGGAGTGAGGATACGCTCTATGCTCGGTGAGATGCCCTTGGAGTGAGATGGATTCAACTACCTTGAAGCTTCCGCAAGATTAGTTATTCTCATGAGTTGGCCTTCAGCCACTTTATTGTTATTCTTATTGTAATAAAGGACTCGATATGACATTTACGATTTATAAAGCTGTGTGATTTCACTTTGATATATACATTGATGTACCGTGTGTGTACCAGCATGATCTTGGGATGGTACGGAAACACTGGAGATTCGATCTTTTAGGTCGGGTCGCTACACCAACAATATGAAATTCTTCAAGGGGAGTTAGTCCTCACTTTTTCATCCCTTTTGGTATTCGATGACAAAGGGGAGAAAATTTGAGTTAGTCTTCAAGCGGGTCTCTCTCTCTATGGGCTGTTTTTGTCTAAGTTGAAACTCTCGCTCTTCTGAAGCTTTTGTTGGTTGAGTTGTAAAGTTAAGTCCGATTGTGGTCTGACTCTTCTGAACTGCTTTCCGCATGCTTATTGCCTCAAGTACCTTAATGCATGCATGCTGAATTTCATCAGAAACCATTTTCATCATGCATTTCAAATTATTCATATCATATGTTGAAATGCGTGTATGAATTACAAGATATAGGGGGAGTTCTCCATGTTTTTAACCTGCCATGTTCATTTGCAGTCCAAAACAAATTCCTCAAATATGCACATCTTCAGGGGGAGTTCTTCTATATCTTGCATTCAAATTCTTCAAACTCTGTACTTTCACCTCCATGTTTATCGCCGCTGAAAACTTAACCTATTTGTCATCAATCACCAAAAAGGGGGAGATTGTAACTGCATCTAGTGCCCCTTAGTGATTTTGGTGTATTGAAGACTTATAGGTTAAGGAACTAATGTGTTTGTGAGTGTACACAAGCTCTATAAGTCGATGAGGAGTTTGATATATTCGGAGATTACCGACCCCTAAAAATATATGTCTTCAACTAAAGACTTTGGTGAAGACTTTAGTGAAGACTTTGGTGAAGACTTTACTGAAGACTTTGGTATTCCCTGAAGACTTTGAAAATGAAGAAGTTGGTGTGACCTTGAAGACATGAACAAGGACTATGAAGCGTGAAGACTTTTGTTTTCGTAGTTTCATTTCCTTTATTTGAGTCAGAGGAAACACCGTACTGTTAAAGGGGGCCGAGGTAATACTAAGGAAAATTTCCAACTAATGCTCAACTCAAAATCCTCAACCTATCCAATCCTTCGAGTCAAGCCTTTGGAAATCTCTTACCGTTCAGTCAAGATCTTCACTGGCAGAGACGACGTTCTTCTAGTCTCTGATGAAATTGGTCTGACTTAGGAGTTAGGATTTCGCCCGTGCGAATTTCCTACAAGTGAGTATTATGATAAGCCTCGGGACTTTCATAGTTTGAAATTCTGACTGTTGCTGTGCTTAGTGCCAGCTGTCCCCAATCATATTATCCACATAACGGTCATATTATTAGGGGAATTTATGTCTTATCATGTCAGGTTGCGCCCTGCCTATAAATAGCCACCCCCACAACCACTAGTTGGTTGGATTCTCCGAGAGAGAACTAACACTTGTCATTTGAGAGGCACCCATCCTCCGAGGACTTTGATAGAAAATCATCAGTGAGGAGAAACCCAAATTCAAACCACCAAACCCAAAGTGATTGAGCATCACTGAAGAGATTGTTCCCGTGTGGAACCGACGCTCGTTACCTTTGAAGACTGTGTATCTTCCAGATGGTTAAGCGTCATGGTCTAGTGCATCCTGCAGTCAATTGGGGATCATGGAGTGACCTTGGTCTAGAGCATCCATCAGTCAATTCTGGATCACGGGGTGACCAGTTTGTGAAGGTTTTGTAAGTCTACCCTGAAGACTTACCACGAGTGTTGGGCGAGGACTTTGTGACCTTAGCTCAAGGAGAATACGGTAAGGACTATGTGTCCTCTAGTTTAAATACCAGGCCACTCCAAACCAGACGTACAACTTTCACAATAGTTGGAACTGGGTCATCAAACCATTGTCTTCATCGAGCTACCTGGTTCTATTTCCTCAACCCCTCTATTTCCTCGTATACTTGATGATGAAAGTGATCGTTACTGTTTGAAGAATTTGACTGAAGACTTTCACAATTTCCTCATCTCAAATTCTTCAAGTTACCTTGTTCCTCACATGCTTATCCTGTATCATGCTATCTATAATCTATGCATGTTCATTTCATCATCATGACTATGTTGTTGCTATGTTTGTTATGCACTTGAGTACTTATTTCGCTACTAGTTATTTATCACATTTCAAATTCCCCAAGTTGAAATTCCTCAAGTGATGAATTTGTAAAAATCGCCTATTCACCCCCCTTTAGTCGATATAACACACTTTCACTTGGCATTTCCATAAGCTTGGGTCCTCCATTCATCTAATGAGCTAACATCAAATAACCTCTTTCCACCGGCAAGTTTAAAGTTTAAGTTCCTTGATTTCCCAATATGCTTTATGTTCTAACTCAAGAGATAAATGACAAGCCTTTCCATATACCATTTTATATGGAGACATCCCCATGGAATTTTTATAAGCACTCATGTAAGCCCATAAAGCATCATCTAGTTTCTTAGACCAATTCTTTCCAGACCTATTGATAGTCTTTTGCAAAATTAATTTTATTTCATGGTTTCTCAATTCAATTTGGCCACTAAACTAAGGATGATAAGGTGATGCAATTGTATGGTTAACATCATATTTAGCTAGAAGTTTACGAAAAGTACTGTGAATAAAATGTGAACCACCATCAGTCATTAAGTATCTAGGGACTCCAAACCTCGGAAAAATGATGTCTTTAAGCATTTTAATAGAGGTGTTATGGTCAGCACTACTAGTTGGAATAGCTTCTACCCACTTAGTAATGTAATCAATAGCAACTAAAATATGAGTATACCCATTATAGGAAGGAAAAGGTGTTGGATCACTAGAAGAGTATGTCTAGAGGGGGGGGGTGAATAGACTACTAGCAGGAATTTAAAATCTACACAAGGTGCAAAGTTAAGTGTTGGCAGATTTTAGCATATATAGCAAGTCTAGCACACCCTACACATGCAAGTCATGAAGTATAGCAGCGGAATGTAAGGACATTGCACAAGAAAGTAAGGAATAGAGATAGGAAGATCAAACGCATGAAGGACACGAAGAATTTTTCCCATGGTTTCGATAGGTGGTTCTATCGTACGTCCACATTTATGGAGTCTTCTACCTATGGAGGGTAACGGTCACGAGAGTCCAAGTAGGGCTCCACCCATAAGGGTACCGAAGGAGCAACCTTGACTATTCCATAACGGCTTCCGTCCACGAAGGACTAGCCTCACTCGGGGTAGATCTTCACGAAGTAGGTGATCTCCTTGCCCTTACAAACTTCTTGGTTCACTCCACAACACGAAGTAGGAGGCTCCCAAGCGACACCTATCCAATCTCGGAGGCACCACCCTCCAAAAGGTAATAGGCTCGATAATGTCGATGAACTCCTTGCTCTTGTGCTTCAAGATGATAGACTCCTCAACACACAATCACTCTCTCACAGATTTGGCTTTGGTGGAAGAGATTTATTGGGTGGAAAGCAACTTGGGTAGGCTAGAGATCAAGATTCATATGGTTGGAATGGAATGGCATGATATCAACACATGAGTAGGTGGCTCTCTCTTAGAAAATTAGTTGGTATGCGTGGGGATCTGTTTTGAGTGCTTCTCTTGCGAGTGAGTGGTGGTGGAGGGGTATATATAGGCATCTCCAAAAATCCAACTATTACACCTTAAGTGACCAACTCGGTGACACCGATATGTGAATCTCGGTGGTACCGAGTTGCTCCAAAGGTAGCAACTTTTGAATCTCGATGACACTGATACATAAAACTCGGTTGAACTGATTAGGTGACCAACGGTCAGATTGCACAACTTGGTGGTGCCGATTAAAAAACTCGGTGGGACCGATTTTGTGAAATTGGGTAACAGGGAGTTGGCAGTCCAAACTCGGTGGCACCGAACCAGAATCGGTAGCACCGAAAGGTTAGGGTTTGGCTTGAGTTTTTCTGAGTGTAGGAATCGGTGGCATTGAGTGGGAGTTGTTGGTTGCACCAATTTTGGATATTTGGCTTTGGACAGACTTTTGTGGAAGAGCTTGTGGGTCTTTTTGGCGACTATCACTTGTGCACGTATGAGCATTTTGTTCACCAACAATACCTTACCCCCTTTTAATAGTATTGGACTTCCTATGGACTCAAAGTGATTTCTCACAAAGTAAAATGTAGAGTCATGTTCATTGAAGCTTTGCCAATGCTATTCCTTCTCCTTATTCTTCTTGGGGATACTCTCCACACTCCTTCTTGCCAACCCATCTCTCTCAATGGACTTTATCTGAAATACACCAGGTGAAAGTATTAGTCCAAGAGACAATGTATGTTGTCATGAATTATCAAAACCACCAAGGGAGCACATTGTGCTTTCAATCTCCCCCCTTTTTGGTAATTGATGACAACATACAATCAAAGCTTCAAATAAAGATATGCATGTATATAATGAAGACTTTGAGAGACATATGACTTAGACTTGCTCCCCGTAAATGTGTGCAATCCCTTTAAAGGATAGTTGCTTTGGAATGCATGGACACACATATAGTAGAAGGGATATAATGAGTCATGTGTATCTTGGCCATATGCATCAAATGTATATGAATGAGGTGTATCCTTGTTCAAGACTTCACTCTTGCAAACAATATGTGCAAGAATCAAGAGATCGTCTTGATCAAAGATATGATGCACATACTTACCTTGAGTTCTTGAGCATTCTAGTAGCAGAAATACACTTGAGAAACCAATGTTAGGAAACACAAGATTATTTTACCAATCAAAAGCAATAGAACTCAAAAGTACCAATGTTAGGATTGATATGTCTCCAAGATCATTTAGAACTTTCTCTCCTATAGATATGAAATAGTATGTCATCCTCTCCCCCTGAGTCTTAGCATGTAGATATTGGGATTGGATAGGGTGAGAAAAGTCTAACATGAATTATCAAATGTAATAAACACATATTTTTTCAAACATATTTTCTCCCCCTACTTTGGTATTCTCCCCTTGTCTATATAAGTATAAACTTTGATATTTCCCTCTCCCCCTAAATTATATTTCCCCCATTGCATAAGCATGTATCTCCCCCTTATGCTTTGAAGCTTTGGTATTTCTCCCCCTTTGGCATTAATTGCCAAAAAGGTCAGATATAAGGTCAGACACATGGATCATTGATTAAGAAGGGATCCTTGAAAACAAGGGTCATAGAATGTAGGATTCCTTGAATATGAAAATTATGGGAAAAGTGAGGGAAGCAGTGAAAGTAATTTCTCTCCCTTTAGCTAAACTGAGAATTTGTAGAACTTCTCCTCCTTTGAGTTAGGGATCCTTGAACCTCTCCCTTTTTTCTGAATAAAGGGATGATCGAAGAATTGAAAATATCACAGCGGGATCACAAAGTTTACTTCTATGAACACAGACTGAAAAACAATATCAAATCGATGGCTCCGAGACAAACTAGTCAGTGGTACCGATATGGTGTTATTCAGCTCATCTGCTGAATTGGTATAGCAGAGTCATTTGTATTGGAGGCTTAGAGGCATAAAACAGAAGCTTGGCAATGTTTAAGAGACTTGCAAAATTATTTGAAATTTCGTAACAAAGTGTCAAAGAGATTTTATATAGGAAATTGCTACCTCTTGAGATTGCGTTGGTTTTCCCTTGAAGAGGAAAGGGTGATGCAGCGAAGTAGATAAGTATTTCCCTTAGTTGTTGAGAACCAAGGTATCAATCCAGTAGGACGAACAAGCAAGTTACCAACGGATGCGCCTACACAAACAATCAAACTCTTGCACCCAACGCTATAAAGGGGTTGTCAATCCATTCACGGTTATTTGCAAGGATTAGATCCGATAGAGATAGATGTAAACGAGAACGGAAAGTAAAAGGTAAATAAATTGCAGCAAAGTATTTTTGGTATTTTTGGTTTATAGTTCTGAAAATATATTATGGAAAGTAGACCCGGGGGCCATAGGTTTCTCTAGAGGCTTCTCTCATGATGGCAAGTATTACGGTGGGTGAACAAATTATTGTCGAGCAATTGATAGAAAAGAGAATAATTATGGAGATATCCAAGGCAATGATTATGCATATAGGCATCACGTCTGTGTCAAGTAGACCGAAAAGATTTTGCATCTACTACTATTACTCCACACATCGACCGACTCCTGCCTGCATCTAGAGTACTAAGTTCATGAAGAACAGAGTAACGCATTAGGTAAGATGACATGATGTAGAGGGATAAACTCAAGCAATATGATGAAAACCCCTTCTTTTTATCCTTGATGGCAACAATACAATACGTGCCTCGCTACCCCTACTATGTCACTGGGTGAGGACACCGCAAGATTGAACCCAAAACTAAGCACTTCTCCCATTGCAAGACTTACCAATCTAGTTGGCCAAACCCAAACCAATGACTCGAAGATACTTGCAAAGATATGAAATCATGCATATAAGAATTCAGAAAAGGCTCAAATAATATTCATAGATAATCTGAACATAAACCCACAATTAATCGGATCTCGACAAACACACCGCAAAAGATATTACATCGGATAGATCTTCATGAAAATCTTGAAGAACATGGTATTGAAGAGCAAAGAGAGATATAAGCCATCTAGGTACTATCTATGGACCCAAAGGTCTGTGGTGAACTAATCACGCATCATCGGAGGGGAAATGGAGGTTATGTAGATGCCCTTCGTGATCGAATCCCCCTTCGGCAAATTACCGGAAAAGGCTCCAAGATTGGATCTCACGGGAATCACGGCTCGTGGTGGCGGAAAAGTGACCTCTGGTATACAGGGAATATTTGTGAATTTATAGGCCGAGAAATAGGGTTAGGGGAGCTGTCATGGGACAACAAGCTAGGGGATGCGCCCTACCCCCTAGGCACGTCCCTGTGGCTTGTGGACACACGGCGGCTCTCCCGACTTCATCTCCAAGTCTTCTAGGTTGCTTCTGGTCCAAGAAAAATTATTCCGAAGATTTTACTCCGTTTGGACTCCGTTTAATATTCCTTATCTGCAATACTCAAAAAGAACTGAAAACAAAAACTGGCACTAGGCTCTAGATTAATAGGTTAGTCCCAAAAATAATATAAAATATCATATTAATGCATATAAAACATCCAAAACAGATAATATAATAGCATGGAACAATAAAAAATTATAGATACGTTGGAGACGTATCAAGCATCCCCAAGTTTAATTCATGCTCGTCCTCGAGTAGGTAAATGATAAAAAGAGAATTTTTGATCTGGAATACTACCTAACATATTTATCCATGTAATATTGTTTATTGTGGCATGAATATTTAGATCCATAAGATTCAACCCAATAGTCTAATATTGACATAAAAAAGTAATACTTCGAGCACAAAAACAAGGCAATCGTGTCCTTTCAAAATAACATGGCCTTAGAAAGTTATCCCTACAAAATCATATGGTCTGGCTATGCTCCATCTTCCCCACACAATGGATCTAAATTACGCACAACCCCAATGAACTAGTCAAGCAATTGTTTCACACTTTTGGTGTTCTCAAACCTTTTCAAGTCTCACGCAATACATTAGCGTGAGCCATGGATATAGCACTATAGGTGGAATGTAATATGGTGGAGGTTGCAAGGAAAAAGGGAGAAGATAGTCTCACATCAACTAGGCGTATCAACGGGCTATGGAGATGGCCATCGATAGATATTAACGTGAGTGAGTAGGGATTGCCATGCAACAAATGCACTTGGAGCTATAAGTGTGTGAAAGCTCAAAAAGAAAACTAAGTGGTCGTGCAAGAAGAAATTCCACTAGTTATATGAAAGTGACAAAATAGGAGACTCTCTATCATGAAGATCATGGTGCTACTTTGAAGCAAAAGTGTGGAAAAAGATAGTAGCAATTTTCCCTTCTCTCTTTCTCTCATTTCTTTTTTTGTGGGCATCTTTGGCCTCTTTTATTTATTTATTTGGGCTTTGCTGGCCTCTTTAAATTTTTTGTAAAGTCCGGATACTCATCCCAACTTGTGAGGGAGTCATGGCTTCCATCATCCTTTTCTCACACAGGACAATGCTTTGATAATGAAAATCATCACACTTTTATTTACTTACAACTCAAAAAGAAAATTACAACTCGATACCTAGAACAAAATATGACTCTATATGCACGATGGAAGTGATGGTGCATGTCATGAAAAACGGAACGGTGGAAGTTGCATGACAGTATATGTTGGAATGGCTATGGAAATGCCATAATAGGTAGGTATGGTGTCTGTTTTGAGGAAAATGTATGGTGTCTGTTTTGAGGAAGGTGGGTTTGATGTACCGGGGAAAGTTGTGTGGTACTAGAGAGGCTAGCAAAGGTGGAAGGGTGAGAGTGCGTATTATCCATGGACTCAACATTAGTCATAAATAACTCACATACTTATTGCAAAAGTCTGTTAGTTATCAAACATAGCATTATATGCATGCTCCTAGGGGAGAGGTTGGTAGGAGTTAACCATCACGCGCTCCCGACCCTCACACAAAGGTTGACACTCATTAAACAAATGATGCTCCGACTTCGTTACATAATAGTTCACCATACGTGCATGCTATGGGAATCACAATCTTCAACACAAGTATCTCTTCCAATTCACAACTACTCACTAGCATGACTCTCATATTACCATCTCTATTATATCAAAACTATATGCAAGGACTCGAAACTTCTCATAGTATTTCATGCACTTAATATGAAAGTATTTATTACATCCCTCTTGGATGCCCATTATATTAGGACTAAAATCATAATCTAAACAAATTACCATGCAGTTTTGTAGAAAATCTCAAAATAATATAAGTGAGGTACGAGAGTTCAACAATTTCTATAAAATATAACACCACCATGCTCTAAAAAGATATATGTGAAGCACTAGAGCAACATTGCCTAGCTCAAAAAATATAAGTGAAGCACATAGAGTATTCTAATAAATTAGCGATTCAGTGTGTCCCTCTAAAAAAGATGTGTGCAGCAAGGATGATTGTGGCAAACTAAAAAGCAAAGACTCATATCATACAAGACGCTCCAAGTAAAACACATATCATGTGGTGAATAAAAATATAGCCTCAAGTAAATTTACCGATGGATTGAAGACGAAAGACGGGATGCCTTTTGGGGCATCCCCAAGCTTAGGCTTTTTGGTATCCTTGAATATGGCTTTGCGTGCCTTGGGTATCCCCAAGCTTAGGATCTTGCCACTCTTTATTTCATAGTCCATCAAATATTCACCCAAAACTTGAAAACTTCACAACACAAAACTCAACAGAAAACTTATGAGATCCGTTAGTATAAGAAAAATAAATCACCACTTAGGTACTGTTGTGAACTCATTCTTTATTTATATTTGTGGAATACCTACTGTATTCTAACTTCTCCATGGTTCATACCCCCTGATACAACCCATAGATATATCAAAATAAGCAAACAACACACACAAAAACTAAATCCATTAAAAATAGAATAGTGTGTAGCAATATGTAGACTTCGAATACTTCTGAAACTCTAAAAATTCTGAAAAATTAGGACAATCAGGGAAATATATATATCAATCTTGTGTAAAATTTTAAGATCAAAAGCAAGTTCCAGTGAATTTACAAAATTCCTGGGCTGAGAGCAAAAGTTTCTGTTTTCTAGCAAAATCAAATTGTAAACACCGTAGACCATCCCAAAGGTCTTAGTTAGTCCAAGCACTAATTTAATATTCCTTATCTACAATACTCAAAAACAAGGAAAAAACAAAAACTGGCACTAGGCTCTAGATTAATAGGTTAGTCAAAAAATAGTATAAAATAGCATATTAATGCATATAAAACATCCAAAATAGATGATATAATAGCATGGAACAATAAAAAATTATAGATATGTTGGAGATGTATCAAAAATGCAAAATAAATAAATTCAAAGAGATATCAACTAGAGAAGAATTGAGTGGTTCCAAGAAATCTTGCAAAATAGAGAATGAACCAAACAAGATTCTTAACTAGATGATGGACGATGACTAGGTCACCTATATTAGAGTATGTTGACTTAGGATCCAAGCAAGAATACTTGATCATATGTCATACTCATCATCAAGCTCAAAATGGGGTTACCATTTTTGATTGGTCATTTTAATGTCTTCATATATCTTGAGTTGCTTTATCTCATGACTTGGAGTAAAGCTAAGTCAAGGATATGAGTAAATACCTTTGAGTTATGTTGATGGCAGAGCTTGTAGGTGAACTTGATGATGATGCTCAAAGTTGATGAGGATCATCTTGAGTTGGGAGCAATCCTTGTTGTTTTTGTTCACTTTTCACCTACATAGGTTAGTCACGCAAGGAAGAACATGATATATCCAAATGACTAGATATCAACTATGAGTTGATACTAATTGAAAAATATAAGTCAAGGATATGTTTTGTTGCCTTCTTCCTTTCATCATCAAAGAGTGGTGGATACTTGGTCATGACAAGATTGCTTAAGATATGAGCTGATGGCAATCTTGTGGAATGTTGTTCTTCCAAGCACCTACAAAAGGGTTAGATATAGGACAAGGGATCATAGAATTCCAAGATATGTGATATTCAAGATAATAATAGCATGGAATAGACAATAAAGCTCATCCCCTTGCATGCATCCGAGTGAGCTTAGCTCAAGTTTGAGGCATCAATGATGTTCAACTCACTTCTCAAATGACAAAACACTTTTTCATCAAGTGGCTTAGTAAAGATATCGGCCAATTGCTTGTTAGTAGGAACATGCTTAAGATTAATATCTCCTTTGGCAACATGATCATGAATGAAATGATGTCGAACTTGAATATTCTTGGTTCGAGAATGTTGCACAGGATTATGACCAATCTTAATAGCACTCTCATTGTCACAAAGTAATGGCACATTTTTCACATAGATTCCATAATCTTTAAGCGTTTGTGTCATCTATAATAATTGCGCACAACATGATCCAACAAAAATATATTCAACTTTGGTGGTAGATAGAGATACCAAATTTTGTTTCTTGGAGGACCAAGACACAAGAGATCTACCAAGAAATTGACATGTACCCGAGGTGTATTTTCTATCAACCTTGTCACCAGCATAGTCCGAGTCGGAGTAGCCAACAGGATTAGAAGAAGATCCCTTGGGATACCAAATGCCAAAGTTTGGTTTATGAATCAAGTATCTGACAATGCGTTTCACAGCCTTAAGATGACATTCTTTAGGTGCAGCTTGATATCGGGCACACATGCACACACTAAGCATAATATTGGGAAAGGAGGCACATAGATATAGCAATGAACCAATCATTGATCGATAAACCTTCTGATCAATCAGTACACCCTCCTTAGTGAGATCATCGTGTCCGCTAGTGGGCATGGGAGTTTTCATACATTTGCACTCTTGCATGTTGAACTTCTTGATCTAGTCCTTGGTGTACTTTGTTTGAGAGATGAATGTACCTTCTCTCGTTTTCTTGATTTGTAGACCAAGGAAGAATTTCAGCTTACACATCATAGACATCGCATACTTCTCTGACATCAACCTTCCAAATTTCTCACTAAATTGTGGGTTAGTAGATCCAAAGATAATATCATCCACATAAATTTGGCACACAAATAATTCACCATTAACTCTCTTTGTGAATAAGGTTGTGTCAATTTTGCCAATTTCAAATCCTTTTTCAATAAGAAACTTCGTGAGACACTTATACCAAGCATGAGGAGCTTGCTTAATACCATATAAAGCTTTGTGAAGTTTGTAAACGTCGTCAGGTTACTTAGGATCTACAAAACTAGGTGGTTGCCTAACATAGACGTCTTGTTCAATCTCACCATTTAAGAATGCACTTTTAATATCCATTTGATAAAGCGTGATATCATGGTGATTGGCGTAAGCAAGGAGAATTCGATTGGCTTCTAGTCTAGCAACGGGGGCGTAGGTCTCACCGTAGTCAAAACCTTCGACTTGCGTATATCCTTGGGATACGAGGTGAGCCTTGTTGCGTACGACTTGACTGTCTTCATCTTTCTTGTTCCGAAATACCAAATTTGTGTCGATGATGTTTTGCTCGTCCTTGGGCTTCTCCATGGGTGTCCACACTTCGTTCCTCTCAAAGTTGTGAAGCTCTTCATGCATAGCATTCACCCAATCCGCATCTTCAAGAGCTTGTTCATCCTTCAATGGTTCAGTTCTATAGATGAAAGAATAATACTCACAAAAGTTAGCCAAGCGGGTTTTAGAGTGAGTGATCCTCCCTGTTTGTATATCACCAAAGATTTGGTTTAGGGGATGGTTCTTGGTCACTTGTGCTCGAACTTGGGGTAGCTTTGTGAGAGATCGATCCATAACCAAGTAGGAAACCCTCATGAGATTTAGGAGCAAATTTAGCATGGCGATGCTTATCAAGAATGTAACACTTGGAGCCGAATACCCGAAAGTATCCAACTTGGGGTTTGTTACTGGTGAGAAGCTCGTATGTCGTTTTACTGAGAAGTTTGTGCAAGTAGAATCAGTTTGTGGCATGAGATGTTGTTTCCACGACCTCTGCCTCAAAGTGTCTTGGCGTCTTATATTCGTCAAACATTGTTGTTGCCATGTCAATTAGGGTTTGGTTCTTTCTCTCAACAACTCCATTTTGTTGAGGCGTTTACGTAGCCGAGAACTCATGTGAAAGACCCTCTTCGTCAAGAAAGGTATCCAGATGGGTGTTCTTGAACTCTGATCCGTTGTCGCTTCGAACCTTCTTGATCTTCACTTCAAATTGATTTTTCGCTTTGTGTGCAAAGTTCTTGAAGATCTTTTGTGCCTGCAACTTATCATCAAGAAAGAATACCCATGTAAATCTGGAAAAATCATCAATATAACTAGACCATAAGAGTTTCCACCGAGACTCTTGTAAGCATTGGGACCAAAAAGATCCATATGAAGTAACTCGAGTGGTCTCCTAGTGGTCATGATGTTCTTAACCGGATGACTTCCACCTACTTGCTTTCCTGCTTGACAAGCGCTACAAAGCCTATTTTTGTCAAAGATAACATATTTAACACCAAGAATATGATCGCCCTTGATAAGCTTATCTAGATTGCGCATGCCTACGTGTCCTAGCCTTCTATGCCATAGCCAACCTTTAGATGATTTTGCAATGAGATAAGTACAAGGTTGCGCCTTTTTAGTGATATCAACAATGTATAGATCACCTCTACGAATACTATTAAAGAAGTTTAGGATTATCAAAGCGAAACACTTGGCAATATACTTTGGTAAATATCACATAGAAACCGAAGTCTGCTACTCTAGATACGGTAAGAAGATTGTAGCCAAGGGATTCAAAAAGCATCACATTTTGAATAGATCTATCATGGGATATGGACACCTTACCAACACCAAGTACCTTACCCTTAGAGTTGTCTCCAAAGGTCACATACCTCCGAGGACCTTGATTAGGCATGATCTCTTGGAACATGTCTTTATCTCCAGTCATGTGATCCGTGCATCCACTGTCGAGAATCCACTCTTTTCCACCGGACATGTAATCCTTGAAGTTTGAAATTAGACTTAGATTCTTCATGATCTTTTCATGCTCGATGTCGAACAACTCATCTTCATCATAGTAGCCATGTTCTTCATTGTCACAATTTGGTGGAATCTCCTTGTCATAGAAACCAAGAGACTCGTTGGAATCGTAAACATGAGAATGTTCAAGTTTATGAATGTGAATGGCTTCAATAATAATGTTGTTGATGGTTGTGACATGTCCTTTAGCAAGCATAAGATCACGAAGCTCAAATAGTCATTTATCAATGTTTGGATCACTAGGCTTCATTTTGTGATAAGCAACAGTTTTATGAAGACTTTCATCAAGATTACTTAATGTAAGATTTGGATATCATTTCTCCAAATCATTCCACAAAGTATAAGCACATGCAAAGTTCTTCAATTTAGAAAGCACAAATCTTGGTAAATCTATAACAATTAGATTGACAGTTCTAAGGTTACCAAGCATGCTAATTTCCTCTTCGTGTGTGAGATGCAATTCATCAATGGGAAGCACATAGGGATTTTCAATATGTTTTCTCAAATGGAATTTGTTAGATAGATCAATCATGGCATTCTTCCATCCACTATAGTACTCTCCATCAAGAATGGGCACTCTAAAATACAAACTCTTGACACTAGACACATCCATCTTCCTCCACGATGATGAAACCGAAGCAATGGAGACCAATGCTTTGATATCAATTGTGGGATCAATTTTGGAATATATTTAGCAAGAATGTAATTTGCATAATCCGCATACCAAGGAGTGCTACGTGAAGTATTTATAACAGCAAGTTGCTCATTAGGAAAATTATCATCAATAGGTAGTGGGTCCTCAAGAACATTTTCCATCCTAGACAAGTTATCTCCTACGAGGTTTTCAGATCCCTTTCTACCAACAATATGCAAATCAAACTCTTGAAGCAATAGCACCCACCTAATAAGTCTAGGTTTAGCATCTTTCTTTTCCATAAGGTATTTAATAGTAGCATGATCAGTGTGAATAGTTACTTTGGAATCAACGATGTAAGGTCTAAATTTATCACATGCAAAAACAACTACTAAAAATTCCTTCTCGGTAGTCGCATAGTTTCTTTGACGAGTGTCTAGGGTCTTATCAACATAATGAATAACATTCAACTTCTTGTCTATTCTTTTCCATAGAACAACACCAACAACATAATCACTAGCCTCACACATAGTTTCAAAATGGTAGGTTCTAATCAGGTGGTTGGACAATAAGTGCAGAAATTAAGGCTTTCTTAAGTACTTGAAAGGCTTGTACACAATCATCATAAAAAGGGAATATATTTTTGAAGAAGATTAGTTAATGGCCTAGAAATATTTGAGAAGTATTTAATCACACGCCTATAGAAACCAACATGACCAACGAAACTTCTTGTACCTTTGATATCTTTTGGGCATGGCATTTTCTCTATTGCATCAACTTTGGCTTGGTCCACCGCAATGCCTCACTCATAAATTTTATGTCCAAGTACTATACCTTTATTCACCATAAAGTGGCACTTCCCCCCCAATTCAAGACAAGATTAGTTTCTTCACATCTCTACAAAACCCGATCAAAGTTGCACAAGCAATCATCAAAAGAAGTCCCATAAATGGAAAAATCATCCATGAAAACCTCAACAATCTTTTCACGGAAGTCAGAGAATATAGCAGTCATACATCTTTGAAAGGTAGCAGGTGCATTGCATAAACCAAAAGGCATACGCATATAAGCATAAGTTCCAAAAGGACAAGTAAAAGTACTTTTCTCTTGGTCCTCTTTTGATAGATGTATTTGAGAAAAACTAGAGTATCCATCAAGAAAACAAAAGTGTGTGTGCTTAGATAGTCTCTCTAACATTTGATCAATAACAGGCAAGGGGTAGTGATCTTTCCTAGTAGCTTTATTTAATTTCCTGAAATCAATCACCATCCTATAACCACTTACGATTCTTTGTTGAATAACCTCATTTTTATCATTAGGTACAACAGTTATACCTCCTTTCTTGAGAACACAATGAACATGACTTACCCATCTACTATTAGCAATAGGATAAACTATACCTACTTCCAGAAGTTTTAATATCCTAGTTCTTACCACCTCCTTCATCTTAGGATTGAGACAACGTTGATGGTCAACGACAGGTTTAGCATCTCCTTCCATATTAATCTTGTGCTGACATAGAGTGGGTCTTATGCCCTTAAGATCATTAATAGTATATCCAATAGAAGCCCTATGCTTCTTTAGAGTTTTAAGTAATCTCTTTTCTTCATGCTCTGAAAGGTTAGCACTAATAATAACAAGATATATCTTATTTTCATCAAGATAAGCATATTTTAAAGTATCAGGCAAAGTCTTTAGCTCAAACATGGGATCTCCTTTGGGTGCAAGAGGATCCCCTAAAATATCAACTAGTAATTTGTGTTTATAAATAGGTGTTTGTCTAAGTAATACATCATCTATTTCATTTCTTTCATTCATATGCATATCATTTTCATGCTCTAGGAAATATTGTTCTAACGGATCAGTAGGAGGTACGGCAATAGAAGCAAGACAAATTATTTCATCCTTATTAGGCAATTCTTTTCATGTGGTTGTCTATTAAACTTAGAGAAATTAAATTCATGGGACATATCACCAGATCTTAGTTTGACCTTCTTAGTAGCACAATTAATTTCAACATTAACAATATTCAAGAAAGGTCTACAAAATATAATTGGACACAACATGTCTTGTTCCGAACCAAGTACTAGGAAATTAGTGGGGTACTTGACTTCTCCACACAAGACTTCAATATCTCTAACAATCCCAAGTGGTGAAATAATATCACAGTTTGCAAGTTTAATAGTGACATCAATATCTTCAATCTCACACGATGCTATGCCATGCATAATTTCTTGATATAATATAAAATGTATAGAACTATCACTATCACCAAAGTCACACAAGCCATGGTAACAATGATCTCCAATTTGAACTGAGACAACATGCATGCCTACAACTAGTTTTTTTTATCAAGCTCATCCCGCTCGTTTCTAACAGGTCGTGCAATTATAGCAGCTTCATCACAAAAGTAAATAACCTGACCATCAATACTATCAACTAGGAGATATTTAACCATAGCAACTTTAGCCTAAACATGTATTTCTTTAGAAGGTTTAGGTGTCCTAACATGACTTTTATTAACCATAGTTGTGGCCTTATCATGTTCCCTAATAGTCTCCTTTATATAGGAACCAGTAGCACAAGAATCGAGTAATACTTGATCATAATGAGAAAGTCGACCATAAAAAATTTCTATACTCATTTCTCTCAAGAGCTCATGGTTGGGGCAAGTGTGCATCATAGATTTAAGCCTCCGCCAAGCTTGATCGATACTTTCTCCTTCACGAGGCCAGCAATTATAAATAAAGTTCTGATCACGATGGACTAGATGCATAGGATAAAGCTTCTGATGAAATTCAAGCTTCAAGTGATTCCAGTCCCATGGATCAATATCATCCGATAGCCTATACCACATTAATGCTTTTCCCTCCAAAGATAAATGGAAACATTTCTTCTTAACTTTGTCTCCGGGTAGACCTGAAAGCTTAAACAATCCACAAATCTCATCGACATATATCAAATGGTAATCAAGATGAGTTGAACCGTCATAAGGATTAGCCAACAGTTTCTCAACCATACCCAAAGGAATCCCATAATAAATATTTTCAGTAGGTTTAGTAGGTTGAGGAACAACTTCTTCAACTTCCGTTCGAGGCGAAGATGCCCCGAACAAGCCACTCAAAGGGTGACTCACAGTGACAAGCAACGGTTAATTTCAGCACATATAGAAAATGTTTCCTTACCAATTTTCACTTACCAAAGGCGCTTCACTCCCTGGAAATGGCGCTAGAAAAGAGTCTTGATGAACCACAAGTATAGGGGATCAATCGTTGTCCTTTCGATAAATAAGAGTGTTGAACCCAACGAGGAGCAGAAGGAAATGATAAGCAATTGTTAGCAAGGTATTCTCTGCAAGTGTTGTGAGTAACAATGGTAGATAGTTTTGTAGCAAAATAATTCATAACAAGTGACAAGTGACAATAGTAAAAAAGGTGTAGCAAGGTAGCCCAATCCTTTTTATAGCAAAGGACATGCCTGAAAGTACTCTTATATTAAGCAGTGCTCCTGAAGACAAATGGGAATTTCTGTCTAGTCATGTTAATCATGTTGAGTTGATTCGCGTTCGCTACTTCGATAATTTGATATGTGGGTGGACCGGTGATAAGGTGTTGTTCTTATCTGAACTAACAACCTACTTATGAGTAACCCCTCTTGCAAGCATCCACAACTACAAAAGAAGAATTAAGATAAATCTAACCATAGCATGAAACGTGTGGATCCAAATCAACCCCTTATGAAGCAACACATAAACTGGGGTTTAAGATTCTGTCACTCTAGCAATCCATCATCTACTTGTTACTCCACAATGACTTCCCTTAGGGCCATAACATGGTGAAGTGTCATGTTGTCGACGTTCACATGACACCACTATGAGAAGTAACAACATACATATTGATGACCCACAAGTGTAGGGGGTCAATCATAGTCCTTTCGATAAGTATGAGTGTCAAACCCAACGAGGAGTAAAAGGAAATGACAAGCGGTTTTCAGCAAGGTAATTTTTGCAAGCATTGAAATTGTAGGTAACAGGTAGTTTGATAGCAAGATAATTTGTAACACGCAAGTAACGATAATGGTAAATAAAGTTTAGCAAGGTAGCCCAATCCTTTTGTCTCGAAGGACAGACTAAAACGATCTCTTATAATAAGCAAAGTGTTCTTGAGGGTACACAGAAATTTCATATAGTCACTTTCATCATGTTGGTTTGATTCGCGTTCGTTACTTTGATAATTTTATATGTGGTTCGACCAGTGCTTGGGTGTTGTTCTTACTTGAACAACCTCCCACTGATGATTAACCCCCTCGCAAGTAGCCGCAACTACGAGAAAAGTATTAAGATAAAATCTAACCATAGCAGTAAACATGTGGATCCAAATCATCCCCTTACGAAGTAGCGCATAAACTAGAGTTTAAGCTCCTATCACTCTAGCAAACCATCATCTAATAACTACTCCACAATTCATTCCCTTAGGCCCAAGGATGATGAACTGTCATGTAGTCGATGTTCACATGACACCATTAAGGGAATTACTGACGGTGTTTATACCCCTAGGTAGGCCAAGGCAACAGGGTCTTCCCCCTTTCACTTCGAAGAAAAACTACGCGGTCGGCTGGCCGTGGCCGGCTAGAGGACGTCTAGCACAAGCCAGTGCCGGATGGCGCTCCGGCCGGCTGATCAAGGAGCCGGTTGGGCCGGCTGGGCACGGCAGGCCGCCCACGGGCCGGCTCTTCCATTGACATTGGGACGAACATGCCCTATCCCGTCCCTTTGCACCCGTGTACGACGACACGACGTGACCGGCACGACGGGCGGCCCTGTGGCTATAGTGGCCGCTTACGCACCGCAACGCGTGGCTACAGTCCAACCGTCCCGGCCGCTGTAACATCCCAAAATTCTAAATTTTGGAATGTTATATTAAATAAATAAGTAGGATTGTTTGCTTGAATGTTGTGTGATTGATTGTGTGAAATTGAGTGAAATTTTGAAACTTTTGAAATTTTAATGAGAGGGAATAAAATGACTTTCCCAAAATTTTCTATTTCGAATCCGTATTCAATTTTGAGTTCAAATATTTTCAAAACCATCTTATAAAATCAAATGAGAGGAGGTAAATGACACTTAAAAATCAGATACAATGTTTTGACTCAAATTTAAAAAAAAACGATTTGCCATTTATTTGAAATTCTAGTTTCTTTTCATTTTGGAGTTATTGCAAAAAAAATACTTTTTTTAAAGTATTTTATTCGTCCTGAAAAAATGTCATGTTTTAGTAAATATTTTTCCGAAAATTTTGATATATAATATGCCTATATAAAATGTTTTTATATTTTTTTATTTGTTTTTCTTTGCTGGTTAAAAAAAACCCAGGAAACACTGTTCATTGCGGACACTGTTCATCCGGGACAATTTTTTTCTTCCTGCAGCCCATGTGGCCCTCTTCTTCTCTCTTTTCCTTGTCTATGATTTTAGTCCCACCTTGCTTAGCTTTAGACCTTTGCACCTCCCTTCCACCTATAAATATAGACCCATAGGTGAACCCAAAAGTCATCCACTTCGGGTTGAATCGAATCGTTTCGGTTTGACTAGCTTTATAAAAAAAATCTTCTCTCCGGCGGGATTTCTGGAAGTCGTCTCCTCTTTGGATTTATAGCTTCTCTGCATTCTAAAGATTTTCATCAGAGAGTGACGAATAGTCTATCAGTTATCTCTAAGAGCGATATTATCCTTCATCAACAGTACAGGCAAGTTCACTTTGACCATCTTTTCATACCTATGTTTTATTGCATATAGTGACATCATTTCAACAAATCCCTCCCGTAGTGTTATTGAAATTCTTGTAATTGAGTAGAATGCATGAGGTAGGAACCCACCACTTGTTACTAAAGCCCCGAGAACGCTAGTTAGTGCAATGCTATGCTAAAGTAGACGGGGTCTGGTATGAGTGTTCGTGAGTGGTGTGAGAAGGAGGACTCCACGTCAAAACGACAACTTCCTAAAGGCTTCTTCAAGAACTGCATATTCAAGACCTCAAGACTTCGAGACTCGAGAAATAAGTTTTTCAATACACACTACTGGGTGAGGGATGGTTGAAACGGTACCCTGGAGAAACCAGTGGATTTGCCTAGGTGTTGCTGGAGATGGCCAGTATTCACGCGGAAAGCCTCACCCAGACTCAAAGGGAAGGATGAATACTTCATGCCCGGAAGCTTACCTGTGTAGCCACAAGTCATTATGGGCTCTGGCTTGGTTGATCTTTGTTGTGACTCTGCTGGGCAGTGCTACGAGATGCAGTCGACGTTAGGATTGGATGGGCACTGTCGGACAGTCAGGGAAACACTTTGAAAGACCATGTTTCATTCATCCGGTTCTCAAACACCAGGCAGTGCGAGGACTTACTAGGAGGGAACGAATCTTGTGGGTAAAGTACACAACACTCTGCAGAGTTAAACCTAATCGATTAGCTGTGTCCCCGGTTACGGACAATTTGAGCTTCTAGACTTGGATCTATCTCTGAACTCACAACACTGGACTGATAACTAATTGTGGGCAACTTAATGATACTTGTGGGCAATTGAGACATTGGTTGGCGGAACCATATCATGATAGGTAACTCCATAGTGAAATTTCCTGATATTCCTTTGTTGAAGGGAAAATAAATTCAGCTTTTACGCAAAAACTTAGACACAGAGCCACAAAGCCTTTGCATATAGAATAGCCTTTATTCTTCTGTTCTACTATGGTGATCTTGCCAGTACATTCAATGTACTGACCTACACGGCTGCAACGTCTTATGTTGCAGATACTCTTCTACGACGGGTAAGAGTACGATTCAGGGTTACGGTACGCACTCAACCTGCCGTTGGTGTTATTGGGACTCCACTCCCATTGACTGTATCCGCTGCTATTTTAAGGTATATATCAGTTTTACGTTATTACATGTGATTGCACTTTGATATATACATTGATGTACTGTGTGTGCCAGCATACTGATCCAGGGATGGCACAGAACACACAGAGGCTTGACTCGTTTTGAGTCGGGTCGCTACAGCCGCTGACCTTGGTGAGCGCGACCGAGTGGGGGAACAATGCTGGCACGTCCTCGCCACTCGATTACCTACCCCGGCGTGGCTATAGTGCCGCCGGCCGTATCGGACACTTCGGCTGGCTGGCGCTAGACGACGCCCCCAGGGCGGCCCGTGCCGCGGTAGTTGGGTAAGGGCCAATCGCAGAGCCGGCTGGCGGGCCCCAACGGGAGATGGGACCGCTCGGCCGGTGGGCCCCGCCCACGACAAGACGGCGCAAGCGGCGGGACCCTCTGGCCAGCCGGAGAGACTGCCAGCCGGGTCCCCCCGCCTTGGTACTTTAAGCATATTGTAAGAGCCGGGGGTTGGCCTATAAAACCCCCCGAGCCCCCCATGCAACGGGGACGAATGAATGGTCACTCACACACACCCACGGAATTGTCATTCGCTGCTCTAGTGGTAGAGGAAGATGAGCTGGTTGCTCCTTCTTCCTCCTCTAGACACAACTCCAGGAGTATCCTTGTACACATACCCATCCATTCAACTAGACCAAGCAGGACTAGGGGTGTTACCTCCCACGGAGGGCCCTGAACCTAGGTACATCGTGTGTCACCACCACTTGTGCCCAATCTCGCACCCGGAGCCCGTCGGCGTTCTCCGGCCCCAACCACTTACGATAAGATACCCCATGGCATCTGTCATTAGAAAACGACGACAGTTGGCGCCCACCGTGGGGCCATACGCCTCGCCAGCCGGATTCATGCTCCGGGTGGGACCCCTCGCCATTCCCCGCCGTCGCCGCTCATCCCGGCCAAACCGTGGGGAGCTCGTGGGGCTTGCCTCAGCACACCCTATGGGCAACTCCGTTGGCCTCACGACCGACATCGACGCGCTCACCGAGCGCTTCGGCAGGCTTAGCCTCGCCGAGGCTTCGGCCGCTGACGAGTACCCTGCAGGGGTGCTCGTCTGTGCTGGCCCGCCCACAGCAGTGGGCGCACTCGCTGCAGCTCAGCCCAGCGGGTCACATAATCGCATGGGGGTGATGGCCATCACTTCCTCCGCCGCATCCGGACGGGCGCGGGTCGCGGCTACCACTGTCGCCGCCCACGTCGGTATGTCTGACCCGCTCGGTGCGGCCCTCTGGGACTTGAGCACTCCGATCGCCCCAATGGCGAACCCCGACACCGCCGCGGCCGATCTCGAGGCAGCTCGCCGCATCCTGTTCGAGGATGCCACCGCCCTCACCTCCACGCGGCGCCAAATGGAGGCGGCATAGTGGGAGTACGCTTCTGCCTAAGAACTCACCACGGGTAGCACCGAGCCCAGCCGGCGTGGGGCTGTGCGCGACCGCGGCCGCATTGTCATTGAAATCCTCGGCGGCAAAATGCCCATCTATGACACCCCCGCGGCTAACCTATAGGCTCTCAAGGTGGCCTACGAGGAATTGGCCACCTTGGAGGGCGAAGAGCGTGCCGCCCACGAGCGCCACATATGGGAGCTCATCGATGCTACTGATGCGCAGCAGCATCTGCTCGCGACAGGCGGCGTCGCCACTGAAGGCCCCCGGCCCGAGCACGAGGGCACGGGAACTGCCGGCCGCCAGGCGGCCCAGTACTCCTGCTCCCCTCGCGTCTCCGGCCATCGGGCCGAAGCTAACAACCCCCAGCCCTCTCAGACGCCGGGGAGTGAGCAGCCGGTTGTTAGCAGTCGACACACCAAAGAGCCGCCTCGGAGCGGCCACCACCACGAAGCACCGGCATCCGGCAGCCGGCGCAGCCAGGGGCACATGCCGCCTCCGCGGCGCGAGTCGCGGCAGTCGGCGCCACCCACCGTCCATCCCGAACTCTCGGCTCAGCTCATACCATGCGTCCCCCGCAGCGAGAACGACGCCCGCAACCACATCGACAAACTCGCGCAATCCGCCCTCCTCGAGGAGGAGGGCTCGATTGGTCCGCCTGCTTCTGTCCTTGGATTTGCACCGAGCCGTTCCCAACCGGCTTCATGCTCCCTAGGGACACCCCGAAATACAACAGGGCCGCCAAACCCGAAGACTGGCTGATCGACTACACTATCGCGGTGGGCATCGCTAGGGGGAATAAGCGCGTAGCCATTCGCTACGCCCCCCTTATGCTGATCGGCTTGGCCCGCACCTGGCTCAACAGCCTGGAGGCCGGTAGCATCAACACTTGGACGGACTTAGAGGAGGCCTTCATCCGCAACTTCATCGGCACCTACAAGCGGCCTGGCCGTCCCCGTGAACTCGCCATGTGCGTTCAGGGGCAGGACGAATCCCTCCGCGACTACCTCACCCGGTGGAACGAATTCCGCAACTCCTGTAAGGGGGTGCACGAGGTCCAAGCCGTGTAGTACTTTCCTGTACTCCGAGCCGGCCACGCTCGCCGAGCTCATGACCAAGGCGGACAAATACGCCACGGTCGATTCGGCCATCCAGGTCAAGATGACCCCGCGCGCCAAGGCAACGACGATGCCAGCCACGACCCGGGCGGCTACCGATAACCGGCAGCCGCAAAACAACAAGTGCAAGAACGACCAGCTGGATCCCCGCTACGGGAGCCGGTAGGTCAATACCGTCGAGGATCAGGAGCCGGCTGCCTAGTCTTCCGGCCAGTGCCAGCGCACCGGCAAGGTTGCCTGGCAGCCGAAGCTCACCTTCGAGCAAATGCTCGATCTCCCCCTACAAGAACCATTCAGGGGCCAAGCCCTCTACGCACACACTCCGGCAGTGGAGCTTCTCACAACGATTGGCCTGGGGGGACAGCCTTCCGACTCCTCCCACGCCGCCAGCCCACGCGCCAGTCCCTACCCAAGTGGTCGCCCCGGCGCCGACAACGGCTCGGAACGACGGTCATCTGATCGACCAGTTCCCCAACCAGGACGGTTGCTATGTCGTCTTCACCAGTGAAGAGACGGGCAAACACACTCAGCGCCGGCTCCGCCGTGAGGTGAACGCCACCATGCCGGCAACTCCCCAGTTCATGCACTGGTCGGACAAGCCGGTCACTTGGAGCTAGGCCGATCACCCTGTCGTGATGCCGAATCCCGGCAGCTACGCCCTGGTCCTCGACCCCACCATCGCCACCAAGGAGCGAGCCTACCGCTTCTCGTGGGTGTTGATGGATGGCGGCAGCAGCATCAACATTCTCTACCTCGACATGATGAATAAGCTGGGGCTAAAGATAGAAGACCTACCGGAGAGCCGGACGGTTTTCCATGGCATTGTGCCTGGGAAGTCCTGCTCCCCTGTCGGCAAGATCACGCTCGACGTCCTCTTCGGCGGACCCGGCCATTTCCGCCGCGAACCTGTGCTGTTCAAGGTCATGGACCTCGCGAGCCCCTACCATGCGCTGTTGGGCCAGCCGACTCTTGTTAGCTTCATGGCGGTCCCCCATTATGCTTACCTCAAGCTCAAGATGTTGGGCGAAAAGGGGATCATCACCATCAAGGGCGACTACAAGATGTCGCTCGAACGCGCTCGAGATGGCAGTCGGCTGGCCCAGGCCCTAGAGATTGCCGAGGAGAAACGACAGCTCGACCGGCTCGTGGCCCTTGCTGCCAGCTAGCCGGCCGTGCTGGCTCCACCCTCGCAATCCACCGGCGAGGCCTCCTTCGAGACATCCAAAGACACCAAGCAAATCCCGCTCGACCCGGCCAACCTGGCTTAGTGCGTCACCATCGGCTCCCACCTAAACAACAAATAGGAAGGCGAGCTCGTCGACTTCCTCCGTGAGAATCGGGACATCTTTGCATGGTCCCCCAAGGAAAAGCCAGGTGTTCCGAGGAAGTTCGCCGAGCACAAACTCCATGTCCGGCCGGATGTCAAGCCGGTCAAGCAACAAAAGCGGCATACTATAGGCGAAGAGATCGCCCGGCTGCTCGCAGCCGGGTTCATCATGGAAGTATTCCACCCAGACTGGCTGGCCAACCCAGTCCTGGTACTGAAGAATAACAAGACCTGGCGCATGTGCATCGACTACACTAGCCTGAACAAGGCATGTCCCAAGGACCCATTCGCCCTGCCGCGGATCGATCAAGTCATCGACTCCACGGCCGGCTGCGACTTGTTGTCCTTCCTGGACGCCTACTCAGGCTACCACCATATCAAGCTGGATCCGAAAGACCAGCTCAAGACCTCCTTCATCACGCCCTTCAGGGCCTACTGCTATATCACCATGTCCTTCGGCCTGAAGATTGCTGGCGCCACCTTCCAATGATGCATGCAAAAGTGTCTCCTGCCTCAGATAGGCAGGAACGTCCACATCTACGTCGACAACATTGTCGTCAAAACCAAGAAGCACTTCAGCCTTCTCGACGACCTTCGGGAGACCTTCGCGAACTTACGTGAGTACAAGATCAAGCTCAACTCGGAGAAGTGTGTCTTCGGCGTCCCCGCCGGACAACTCTTGGGTTTCTTCGTGTCCGCTCGCGGCATCGAAGCTAACCCCAAGAAGATCAGCACGATCGAGCGCATGCCTAAATGGACCCGGCTCCGCGACGTCCAGAAGTTTACCGGCTGCCACGCCTTGCTCAGCCGGTTCATCAGTCGGCTGGGAGAGAAGGCCCTACCCCTCTACGGGCTCCTTCGTAAGACGGCTCTGATCGAGCCGGGTCAAACCAAGATGACGGGTGTCGAGCGGCCGGAGGAGGGCAAGTCGTTGCCGGTCCAACTACCCGTCTACTACCTCAACGAGGTCCTCTTCGCGTCCAAGCAAAACTACCCCCACTATCAAAAGATGTGCTACGACATATACTTCGCCGCCAAGAAGGTCAACCAATACTTCCAAGAGCATACCATTACCATGGTGAGCACGACCCCGCTTGGCGAGATCATGAGCGGCCGAGACTCCACCGGCCGGATCGCCAAGTGGGTCATCACCCTCATCGATCATAAGATCCGGTACAAGCCAAGAACCGCCATCAAGTCGCAGGCATTGGCGGATTTCCTTGTCGATTGGGCGGAGACGGAGTTCATTCCGGCTTCCCCAGACTCCACGCATTGGCGCATGCACTTCGACGGCTCAAAAATGAGGACCGGTCTGGGTGCCGGCATAGTCCTCTCCTCCCCGAGAGGTGATCAGCTCAAATACGCCCTACAGATCCACTTCGCCACCTCCAACAACGTGGCTGAGTACGAGGCCATCGTCCATGGCCTCCGGCTCGCTAAGGAGATCGGCATCAGGTGCATCCTCTGCTTCGGCGACTTCGACCTCGTGGTGCAGCAAGTCTCTGGTGAATGGGACGTGAGGGATGCCAACATGGCCAACTACCGCTTCCTCGTACAATAGCTCACCGGCTCCTTCGAGGGCTGTGAGTTTCATCACGTCCCGCGGGCGAACGACGAGGTGGCGGATGTGCTGGTAAAGATCGGCTCCACCCGGCAGGCCATCCCAGCTGGCTTCTCCCTCGAATGGCTGCTCAAGCCGTCGATCAAGCCTTCCCCAGAATCAGAGTCAATCTTCGTGCCAGCGGGTGTTGCCGGCCCATCGACGGCCCCGACCACCTCTCTGACAACTTCACCACCGGCTCTCGAATCGTTGGCTGCCTAGCCGGCTCCGATCGAGCCGGCGGCGCCCGAGGCGGCTAACCCCGGCTGCACGGCCGTCATGATGATCACCAACTAACCGGCCCTGGGGGCCGACAAGCCAAACCCGGGGGCTGGCCAACCAGCCTTGGGGGCTCTCGAGCCGGTCCCGGGGGCTGGTGAGCCGGTCTCGAGGACTGATCAACCAGTCCCAGGGACTCCCGAGCCGGCCGCCGTCTCGGCTCCCTCATGGGCTAAACCCATCCTAGCATTTCTTCTGAAGGGCGAGCTGCCTCCGGACGAGGCTTTGGCTAGGCAAATCCAGCGTCGGGCCAAGACCTATGACATCATCAACAACGAGCTTGTCCACCGCAGCACCACCGGCGTCTTCCAGCGATGCGTCGAGCCAGAAAAAGGTTTGGAGATCCTTCTCGACATTCATCAGGGCAAGTGCGGGCATCATGCCCCCTCCCGGACCCTAGTGGCCAAGGCCTTCCGCCACGACTTCTTCTGGCCGACGGCTCTTGAGGCGGCCAAGAAGTTGGTCGACGAGTGCGAGGGCTGCCAATGCTTCAGCATGCAAAGCCACCTGCCGGCAACAACCCTCCAAACCATCCCCCTCTCGTGGCCTTCTGCCATTTGGGGGCTGGACATGGTGGGCCTGTTCAAGACCGCTCGAGGCGGCATGACACACTTACTAGTGGCCATCGACAAATTCACCAAGTGGATCGAGGCGCGACCAATCAAGAAGCTGGATGGCCCCATGGCCGTCCAGTTCATCGATGACATCACGGTACGCTACGGCATTCCCCACATCATCATCACCGACAACGGCACCAACTTCGCCAAGGGCGCACTCGCGCGTTTCTGCTCCAAGCAAGGAATCCGGCTCGACCTGGCCTCCGTCGCTCATCCACAGTCAAACAGCTAGGTCGAGAGGGCGAACGGCCTCTTCCTGTCCGGCATCAAGCCTCGGCTCATGAAGCTGCTGGTAAGGTCGGCCGGCTACTAGATCGACGAGCTGCCGGTCGTTCTTTGGAGTCTCAGGACCACCCCGAACCGGTCAACCAGCTACACTCCCTTCTTCCTTGTGTATGGGTCTGAGACGATCATCCCCACCGACATCGAGTTCGATTCGCCTCGGGTCGCCCTATACATGGAGAGGGACACTAAGGAGGCAAGAGAAGACGACGTCGATCTACTCGAGGAAGCTCGCGAATTGGCCTTGAGCTGGACGGCGATCTACCAGCAGAAGCTCCGGCACTACCACAGCAAGCGGATCCGGCCACTCTCGTTCCGCGAGAGAGACCTGGTGCTCAGACGGATCCAGCGAACCGCCGGACAACACAAGTTGTCCTCCCCATGGGAGGGCCCGTTCATCATCAGCAAGGCGCTACACAACAACGCGTACTACCTGATAGACGCCCAGAAGCCATAGAAGCGCAAAAGAGATGCTTCTGGTGAAGAGACGGAGCACCTATGGAACGCAACACTCTTGCGCCCGTTCTACTGCTGAGGAAAGTCAATGTATGTATGTATCCCCATCCTTTTGGGCTTATGAATGCTATGGTCACCCCAAGCTGGCTCTTGGGGTGAGCCCCATTTCGTTTCTTTCAAAAGTGTTCCGCACTCACTGGCTCCCCGGCCCGACTCCCGGGCCCGAGGGCTAGCCGGCTGGGCCTTGAAGCGCCTCTGTGAAAAAATGACTAAGTAATGTGAGCTGGCCAAACTTCCCCACCCTTACCAGCTACAGAACCGCCCCCCGGCTGTCCGGCTGACGGGGCCCCGGGGCGGCAAGATTTGGCTCACACGAAAGGTCGAAACAAAGGGAGACCCCTTCGGGGCCTAGCCGGACCATCGCCACGTCTCTGCCGCTCTACTTATCTAAAAAAACCTCGCAATTCCTATGTTTTGAATCGGCTCCCCTGAGGCGAACGCCCTGACCCAGCTACAGACTGGCTCCCGGCTGTCGGGCTGGCGGGGTCAAAACCAAAGGGGAAAAGGAATAGAAACGGAAAGAGTCAAGGCGGGCAAAAAGGGATAAGGACGAGGCAGTATGAGTCACAAGGCAAACACAACAGAATATTCATGGCATAAACATTAAGGCACAAGTGGCCCACAGCCAGCATTCAGTTCATTACACAAACACCCCCAGTGGGTGGATTCAAGTTTTCACATGCAGGAAAAAAAGATAAAAAAGATGCCCAGGGGCTTAGGCCACCGACGCGTCGCCAGCCGGTGTGCCCACAGCCGGCGTGTCGCGAGGCGGCTCGGTCCTCCCCTCGGAGGTGGTCGCAGTCTTCGGGTCAGCCTCCTTGGCCTTCGAGGCGGGCTCCTCGGTCTCGGCCGTCTTGCCGCTCGAGTCGGTGCTCTCGTCGGTGACTTCGTCATCTGCCGGGCCTTGAGGGATGCCGAAGGAGTCCTCGGGCAACGGCTCCCCATCCTTGCCAAGGGCCGGCAGGAACTTGTCCGCGTCAATGTATGATGCGAGCTCGTTGGCCCGTTGGACAAGGGCTGGCTCGTGGGCCTCCCGCTCTGCGGCCGACACGTCCCGCATGGTTGCCAGCCGGCCCAGGTCCACGCCATGGTACCAAGACGTCATGAACCAGAGTGCCATCTGTGCCCCGGCTCGGGCAGCCGATGCCTTCCAGGCCTCGAGGCGGGGGACGGCGTGCTCCAGCCACTGAGCCACACGGTGTGTCGGAGCTCCCCCATGGCTCGACCATAGTGCGACGATGACCTCCTTGTCGGCGGTATTGAGCCGCTCCATGCTCTGCTCGATATGGGTCATCCGCATCTCGATGATGATCCCAATCTCGTCCATGTCCCACGCGGTGTGCTCCTCAATGGGTCGACCACACTCCCGAAGGTATTCCTGGTGCTCCTCAATGGCGCGCAGCGCGGCGCTGAGTTTCTGGGAAACGCCCTAGAAGGAAGAAGAGAAGGAAAGAAAAAGCAAGATGAAACACGTGAAACGGCAAAGGGAAGAGCAACCGGCTGAGTAAGGAGAGAGACGGGGACCTACCTTCGATCGCGTCGTCCACCCCAATGGCAAAGTGGAGCGCCTCCTCGCACTCTGACTTTCGGGCCGCCTCCGAGGTGGCGAGGGAACCCTTGACCTCCTCGAGCGTCTTCTCAAGGCGGGTCACCTCGCCTTGAAGGGCGACGGTCCGCAGGGCGGCGTTTGCCGCCTCCTTGATGGCCGCCACCTCCTTTGCCGCCTCGGCCTTGAGCCGGTCCCGGGCCGCCTCCCCGTCAACTAGCAGCGCGGCCAGCCGGTCCGTCTCCTGCGCGGCCACCTGGACGTCCTGCGTCAGCCGGTCCCGTTCGGTGACAAGTCCGGCCTTCTCCCCCTGGAGGGTGGCCAGCTCACCTGCAACACACAACCAACGCCAGCCGACTCCCAGGGGCTATGCACCCCTCCTACAAAGTGCGACCCAGCTTGCACGCGCGCCAGGTCCTCCTCCAGGCGGTAGAAGCCGTATTTGCTGAGGTCGTGGATGGCGAGTGCCTCCGCGAAGAGCTACCGTAGGGAGGTTCCCTCCTGTCACAAAAAAGGGGCAAAGGTCAAGACATTCTCAAAGGAGATCCGGCCCGGCTGCCCGTCAGCGTCAGCCGGCCCGCATCTCAGGGGCTACACCCAGTGGGTGCGCTCGCGTGCCCCCACTGAAAACTCTAAGGAAAAAGTGTCGGCTTACCTCGGCACGCTGAAGGGCGGCGTCTGCCGCCTCCGCAAACTGGGCCAACTCCTGCCAGCACCGGTCCAGGACACTTCCCAAGTCCGTGAAGGACGGGACCGGGCCGCCTGCCTGGGGGGGCGGCAGGGCCGGCGCGCTCGCCAGAGCTTCCCAGTCCCGGATGACCTCCTGCATCGACCGCAGGGTCTTCCGAGCCCGGCCGCCGCTGCCGCCCGGGCTCGCCGCGGCTCCAGCCGCCGAGGCGGGTTGATGACGGCAAGGGGCCGGGAGTTGCCTCCCGCCGGCCCCCACCCGGTGCCGCAGCCGCCTCCTCTCCCGGCCGCTCCGGCGCGTCGGTCGTGCCGGAAGGCACCTCCACCTCCATGGCCACCGGGACCTCTGGCACCTCGACCTGGGCCGGCTCGGCCGCAAGCAGGGTCACCTCCGGCACCTCAGGCCGGGTCGCCTCGGGAGCCGGCTTCGTCATCACTCCCTCGCCTGGGCCATTTCTTGCGCGGGCGGAGGCGTTGTCGGGTCCATGGCCGCCCCCCACGACTCGCTTGACGGAGGCCTCGACATGCGGGTGGACTCCGCTGCCGAGTCCGACGCCAGTGGGGGGTCTGTCGACCCCCTCCGCCTCCGGCCGCTCGAGGTCTCGGGGTGTGCGGCCCTCGTCGCGTGCCGGAGCGGGAGGCTCGCAGCTCCGCGAGCCTCCTCTTTTCTTCCCGCTGGGTGGCCACGTGCTCGCGGGCCAGCCGGCTGGTGGCATCTGTCGTCTCCCCCGCCGGCTCCTCATCTTGGAGATCGATGGGGTCACTGCAGCATCCAAGAACCGACTGGCTTCCCCGGGTACGCTGGACCCTCCGGCCCCGCCGGGAGCGCCGCCTCGTGGATCCGCCAGCTCGTCGGCCCCCCCGAGGAGTCCACTCCTTCCTCCGAGGGGCCTCCCATCTGGAAGTCTTGAGAGTCGGACTCCTCAAGCGCCGCCTCGAAGATCTGCGGGTGCGGGCCGTCCAGTGTGTTCTGTCGCACCAGTAGCTGCGGTCAGCACTTCAATGTAAGTTCTCCAGCCGGCTGCCGGCTGGGGAATACCAAACAAGAAAGAACCGCCTCGACGAAAAAACTCACCAGGGGAGGCTGGTTGATGTGGTCATACGGGTCCATGTCGAAGGACCACGAGGCGGGCTTCAGCTTTAATGTTGTGAGGGCGTTCGCCCGCTTCGCCACCTGAGCCGATGTCAGCTCGATGGTGGACTGCCGGCAGGGGTCGTGCCGGCTGGACATGTCACAGATCCGGTGTGGCCTCATCTGGAGGGGCGACACCCAGTGCGAGACAAAGGCCGCCACCGGGTCGGCGGCGACCAGCCCCTCGGCGCTCTTCAGTTGCGTGAGATGGGTGATCTCGTCCGAGGCCACGCCGCGTGGGGCAGGTCCCAGCCAGTTCTGCTGAGAGGACTGCCTATCCTCGAATGGCGGCAGCCGGATGTAATCCGTCCTTGGGTCGATGTTCTTCACGTAGAAGAACGTTCGGTGCCACCCCTTCATGGAGTCAATAAGAGAGAGGGGGGAAAGCAAGCGATGTCGTGGTAGCACACCACTGTGCCCCTACACGCGTTGCTCTTCAAAGGCATGAGATAGAAGAGGGCATTGAAGAACTCGATGACGGGGAGGATGCCGAGGTACCCCTCGCACAACGTAACAAAGGTGGAGAGGTACAAGATCGAATTTGGACCGAGGTTGTGTGGCTGGAGGTCGAAGGTGTCAAGAAGAAGACGGAAAAAGAGACTCACCGGGATCCCGAAGCCCCGGGAGAAGTGCCAGAGGAACACGACGTGTTTCCCTGGCTGTGGCGCCGGCGCTATCTCATCGCCCGGAGCGCGTGAGCCCACCCGCTCCGCCGACAGCAACATGCGCGCGCAGCGCAGCTCGACGATGTCTGCCTCAACCATGAAGGAACCAACCCAACTGCCTCCGTGTCCATCGGCCATCACAGCGGCGGTGCGGTGTGCGGGCGCGGGCGCGGGCGTGGGCTCGGGTGCGACAGCATGCGAGGGAAGGAAAGAGGCGATGAAGAAGGGCAGCGAGGAGGCAAGTGGGGTGCGGGTACCTCCGCCTCCTGCCCTTCCTCCCCTTTTATAGGGGAGGCCACGACCGGGGGATGTGGGATCGTTTGCGCCAACTCCTCCCAGAAACTCTGCACGCGTGGGTGGCCCCAGTCCGTAACGGCCGCTTCGCGGCGTAGAGGATCCTATCCTGCGCCCCGAGGCCTACAAGGGCTACGCCTGGGTCCTACCGGGCTAGGCCTCGGCGACGTCCCGTCTCCCAGCATGCGCGGTACCCGCGGCATCATTACTCGCCGCGTGGCGTGCCATGTGTCGGCGCGGGTCCTGGGGCGGCGCGCTGGAACCTGAGGTGTCGGGTCCAACGGCCGACCCGGCTGCCCCTTCGCCTTCGAGCCAGAGGTGGGTGGTGCTAAGGGGAAGCCGCCGGTCCCCACCGTCCGCCAGACGCGGGGCCCCACCGGCTTTGGGGACTACTGACGGGGTTTATACCCCTTGGTAGGCCAAAGCAACGGGGAATTCCCCCTTTTGCTTCGAAGAAAAACTACGCGGCCGGTTGGCCATGGCTGGCTAGAGGACGTCCAGTGCAAGCTAGTGCGGGCTGGCACTCCGGCCGGCTGATCAAGGAGTCGGTTGGGCCCTCGGCCGGCTGGGCGCGGCCAGCCGCCCACGGGCCGGCTCTTTCGTTGACATCGGGACGGACATGCCAAGTCCCGTCCCTCTGCGCCCGGGTATGACGACGCGACGTGACCGGCACGACGGGCGGCCCTATGGCTACAGTAGCCGCTTACGCACCGCAGCGCGTGGCTACAGTCCAACCGACCCAGCCGCTGACCTCAGTGAGCGCGACCGGGCGTGGGAACAGTGCCGACACGTCCTCGCCACTCGATTACCTGCCCCGGCATTGCTACAGTGCCGCCGGCCATACCGGAGACTTCGGTCGGCTGGCGCTAGACGACGCCCCCCGGGCGGCCCGTGCCGCGGCAGGTGGGCGAGGGCCAATCGCAGAGCCAATTGGCGGGCCCCAATGGGAGATGGGATCGCTCGGCCGGCGGGCCCTGCCCATGACAAGACGGCGCAAGCGGCAGGACCCTCTGGCCAGCCGAAGAGACTGCCAGCCGGGTCCCCCCACCTTGGTACTTTAAGCATATTGTAAGAGCCGGGGGGTTGGCCTATAAAACCCCCCGAGCCCCCCATGCAACGGGGACGAACAAATGGTCGCTCGCACACCCACGGAACTCTCATTCCCTTCTCTAGTGGAAGAGGAAGACGAACCGGCTGCTCCTTCTTCCTCCTCCAGACACAGCTCCAGGAGCATCCTTGTACACATACCCATCCATCCAACTAGACCAAGCAGAAACAACGGTGTTACCTCCTACGGAGGGCCCTGAACCTGGGTACATCGTGTGTCACCACCGCTTGTGCCCAATCTCGCACCCGGAGCCCGTCGGCGTCCTCCGGCCCCAACCACTCACAATAAGCCACTCCATGGCATCTGTCGTGAGAAAACGACGACAATTACAACATGCATATCATCAAAATATCGAACACATATCAAATTCACATGATTACTTGCAACATGACTTCTCCTGTGACCTCAAGAACAAAGGTAACTACTCACAAATAATACTGATGCTCAAGATCAGAGGGGTATTAAATAGCACAATGGATCTGAACATATAATCTTCCACCAAATAAACATATAGTAATCAACTATGTAATGTAATCAACACTACTAGTCACCCACAGGTACCAATCTGAGGTTCTGGTACAAAGAATGAACACAAGAGATGAACTAGGGTTTGACAGTAGGTGGTGTTGTTGAAGATGTTGAAGAAGAATGGCCTCCCAAAGATGAGAGGGTTGTTGGTGATGCCGATGGCTTCGATTTCCCCCTCCGAGAGGGAAGTCCCCTTAGCGGAATCGCTCTGCCGGAGGGCAAAAGTGCTCTTGCCCAAGTTCCACGTCGAGACAACAATGTTCTGTCCCAAAAGTCCTCTCATTTTTTCTAGGTCAAAACACCTTAAATACGAGAAGATGGGCACCGAAGGTGGGCCGTGCTGAGCGCAACCCACCAAGGCGCGCTTGCGGGGCTAGCGTGCCCTAATGTCTTGTGCTCACCACGTGGCCCCCCCTCCTGTAGTTATTTGCTCCAATATATAATATATATTACAAAATAAATCTCCGTGAAGTTTTTAAACTCATTTGAAGATGTGCAGATTAGGTATCTCAGATATGCTTTTTTAGGTCCAAAATTCCAGCTGCCGGCATTCTCCCTCTTTGTGTAAACCTTGCATAATATGAGAGCAAAGGCATTAGAATTACCCCATAAAGCATTATTAGGCATAAAGACATTATAAATAATAGTAGAAAATCATGATGCAAAATGGATGTATCAACTCCCCCAAGCTTAGACCTCGCTTGTCCTCAAGCGTAAGCCAATATCGAAAAACATATCCACATGGTTTGAGAGAGAGGTGTCGATAAAAACAAAATACGGACATAGTAGCATCATGCTTATTATCATGACAGCAACAAACTTTATCATAAAACTCTTTCATATAACTTTTATTTTATAACAACATCATATAACTTCTTATGAACAAGTAACAATTCATCACAACATAGAAGTATAAAGCATAAACCTTATTGGAAACCAACAAACTATGTTCTGAGTCAACTTTGCAACTACAATTCATCATATTTTCAGGAAGGGTGTCACGTCGGAGCCTTTTGGCAAGTCCACAAACTCAACCATCATTTAGTATTCTATGATTGCTAACACTCACAACATACCCATGGGCAAAAAGTTTCAACCAGAAACATAGAAAGATAGGGGCTTATAGTTTCGCCTCCCAACGTATTCACCTCAAGGGTGATGTCAACAATAATAACCGATGCTCACTCATATCCAATTGGGTATATGTGCCAAGATCTTTACTCACCACATGATTCTTGCAGAATGAAAAATAAAAGGTAATAGGGAAGAATACTTTGACTCTTGCATAAAAGTAAATACATAAAAGTAAAAGATAGGCCCTTTCATACATCTCCAACGTATCTATAATTTTTGCTTGTTCCATGCTATTATATTATCATTCTTCGATGTTTTACAATCATTTTATTACAAATTTATATCATTCTTTGGGACTAACCTATTAACATAGTGCCAAAGTGCCAGTTGCTATTTTTGTGGGACTTCATAGGAAATCAGTACCAAACATAGATGAAATGCTGCGGGGATTTTTGTGGATTTTTTATGGACCAAAAGAAACCAGATGGGCCAAAGAACACCAGAAGAGGGGGGCTGATACGTCTCCAATATATATATAATTTATGAAGTATTCATGCCATGTTTACAACAATTTTATATGGTTATTGTATGATGTGATTAGAACTAACTTGGACTGACGTTGTTTTTAGCGGAACTACCGTGGTGTCATTTTTGTGTGCAGAAATAATAGTTCTCGGAATGGGCTGAAAATTTACGGTAATTTTTGATGGACCAAAAGAGACCCCCGAAGCACAATAGCTGGGCCAACAAGTGGACGGGGAGGCCACAGGCCCTCTAGGCGCGCCCTACACCCCACGGAGAGTGCTTCGGGCTTGTGGGTCCCTCGGGCACCTCCTTGACGTGAGACCGATGCCAAAAAGATCTTATAAATACCCAAACCTCCGAAAAGAACCCTAGATCGGGAGTTCCACCAACGTAAGCTTCTGTAGCCACGAAAAACCAATCGGGAGCCCATTTCGGCACCTTGTCGGAGGGGGAAACCATCACCAGAGGCCATCTTCATCATCCCGGCGGTCTCCATGACGAGGAGGGAGTTGTTCACCCTCGGGGCTGAGGGTATGTACCAGTAGCTATGTGTTTGATCTCTCTTTATCTCGTGTTCTTGAGATGACATGATCTTGATGTACTTCGAGTTTTATTAATATAGATGAATCATATGGAGTTTTCCCCTCTCTATCTTCTTGAGATGACTCGAGTTTTCCCTTTGAAGTTTTCTTATCGGATTAAGTCTTTAAAGGATTTGAGAACACTTGATGTATGTCTTGCCATGGGATATCCATGGTGATAATGGGATGTTCTAGTGATCCACTTGATGTATGTTTTGGTGATCAACTTGCGCGTTCTGTGACCTTGGGAATATATGCATAGGGGTCGGCACACGTTTTCGTCTTTACTCTCCGGTAGAAACTTTGGGGCACTCTTTGAAGTTCTTTGTGTTGGATTGAACCTGATGAATCTGAATTTGTGTGATGCATATCGTATAATCAATCCCATGGGTAGTCGTGGTGACATTGGAGTATCTAGGTAACATTAGGGTTTTGGTTGATGTGTATCTTAAGGTGTTATTTTAGTACGAACTCTAGGGCTGTTCGTGACACTTATAGGGATAGCTCATACGATGGATCGGAAAAGATAACTTTGAGGTGGTTTCATACCCTACAATAATTTCTTCATTTGTTCTCCACTATTTGTGACTTCCGGTGAAGTCTTTGTCGCACGCGAGGGATTTACATATGATTCAACTATGTCAGTATTGTTGAGAGAACTTGCACTAGTGAAAGTATGAACCCTAGGCCTTGTTTTCAAGCATTGCAATATCATATTTGGTCACTTTTGTTACTTGCTACCTTGCTGTTTTTAAATTTTCAGATTACAAAAACTTATATCTACCATCCATATTGCACTTGTATCACCATCTCTTCGCCGAACGAGTGCACCTATACAATTTGCCATTGTATTGGGTGTGTTGTGGACAGAAGAGATTTATTGTATTTGATTGCAGGGTTTTTTGAGACAGACCATCTTCATCCTACACCTCCCACGGATTGATAAACCTTAGGTCATCCACTTGAGGGGAAATTGCTACTATCCTACAAAATTCTGCGCTTGGAGGCCCAACAAAGTCTACAAGAATAAATTTGTTGCCGGTGCACTAGAGTTTTGGGCTTCCTAGTGCCCCTTTACTCGTGCACGGGCAGTAGTAGCCACCCTGGCGACGAGGCCTAGTAGGGACTTGCTAGGTACCAGTGCAGAAGAATTGGGACTCCCGCCAAGACCTTGCCGGGAAGACCATCAGACCCCCGGGCAAAGACAGAACCCCGGCAAGACCTGGCAAGGTGAAGCCCCGACAAGGGCCCGCCAATGCACACGCCAGGTGTCGATCCGCTTGGACGCTTGTCATGGCATCTATGTTTGAGGGGGCTAAGCGGTGCCAATGGGACGGGCTCCTATCCCATCCCACGGGCAGATAAAGATGCCCGACGGTGCATTAAATATGCCTGTCCTACTTCGTCAATCTTAGGTATGATAGAATGTAGCTCTATACACCCCGTGCACACACTATATGCCACTGTTGGGATCCCCTTCAGTATAAATGGAGGCCCATGGCGATACGGTGGGGGACTTTTGCACTTTTTGACTTTTGGGACTTTCTAGCTCACACGCGTGGCAGCTACTCATAGCACTCCTGTAGCTAGAACCCTAAGAACACTCTGAATACAACCAAGCAGGAGTAGGGTTTCACGCATCCTTGCGGCCTGAACCTGGGTAAAATCCCCGCGTGCTGTTCAGCAGACCGGCTCTTTGCGCGAGCCTTCTCCCCTGCTGAACCAAAAGGGGTCCCTCCGATCCCATAGGTGCTCGTTACCATGACATCTTTGGCACGCCATGTAGGGGAGTAGGTCGTGCGAACCCATTCTGGTGATCAGCGTGCCAGTTTCTTCATACTCACCATTGATATGGCCCCCAAGAAGAAGGGCCTAACGGCGGTTGGCCCATCCACGACCGTCGTCCATGTATCTATGTAGACAAGTGATGGCGTAGACACGGGTGGAGGAGGAGGAGGCGGAGGTTCAGCACTTCCGCGACGCTCCGGTGATCAAGGCCAAGCAAGCGGCAACGCTCACCGCGGAGACGCCCGTGGCGGCGGTGGGAACCCCCGTGCCCCTGGGTCTTAGGACGGAGAGGTACCGCCTGTGGGTGGTACGGCGAACTCCGGGGGTGGAAGGGGATCTTCCAGGGCACCCACGCCGGCGCCTACGCCGCGACCTTCCCAGGACACGCGCGAAGAGCCGCGCCACGGCGCCCGTAGTTCTCAACGTCCCCATGAAAAAGCTCCTACACATCATTCCCAAGGTGCACGAGACCAGCATGCTCGCCAACATGCTAGTTAGAGTGGCGTGCCGTCACGGGACTGCGGCAGTGCTCCTTCTAACACAGTTAGAAGTCAGAGCACCTCGCGTTCCTCGCGCCATTTGCTGCCGACCACGTCGGAAGAAGCGATGGCACGGGCGCAACTACTCCTAAACTTCCCTCCTGCTACGGAGAATCTCGACGAATGGAGAGCCACCATTCAGAGCCTCCTTAGCCTCGCAGATAAATTTTGGTCCACCGAGCTGCCTCACACCAGTGGTGAGAGGTCCGGAGGCGGTGCGACTTCGGTGCACTCTCCTCCACAACAACAACGCCGGTCACCGACTCGGCGGACCAACGCTTATGATGGTTACTCGACGGCATCGTCTGACCCACTGACATGCCACGACCAGGGTCAAGTTATTCGAGAACGGGGCAAGGAAGACACTCGAACTGCGATCAAGCGGCGGCGGGAAGCGCACCTCCAGTCTGATAGGCGCATGGGGGGCCACTGTAGACAAGTCTACACTAGTGTTATCCTGTCGGCTTATCTTACGAGGTGGGTTATCTAGTGTTTACTCATGAGATGTGGCAAGTCTAGTGGCCCAACTCCCGCACGTTCAAACCGGAAGTCCCGAAGAAGTATGACGGCAAGACTCTTCCGTCAGAGTTCCTGAGCATCTACACCATTGCGATGCAGGCTTCCAGGGGTCACGACGACAAGATACTCGCCAACTACTTCCCGTTGGTGCTTAAGCCCAACATCATGTCATCGTTGATGCACCTGCTAGAGGGGTCCATCGCCTCCTAGGCAGACCTGTGCCACGAGTTTGTTGGCACCTTCACAGGAGGTCATCAAGCTCCTAGCCAGGAAAGTGATCTGCACATCACCCCTCAAAAGGAGGGCAAAACTTTGTGCAAGTACATCCAAAGGTTCGGCCGCGTGCACCACAACATACCAGACGTTCATCCTGCCGCTATTATCAGCGCATTCCATCAGAACGTATGCAACCACGGGATGTGAGAAGAGCTGGCGATGAACAGGGTCAGGGACGTTGCTGAGCTTTTTGCTTTGGCAGACAAATGTGCTCGGGCTGAAGAAGGGAGGAGACTCCCCGGCAAATACATCGGTGCAGGGGTCAACTCTAAAGATGAAGACACCGCCACCCCAACAAAGAAGGGCCGGCGGCAGAACAAGAAGCACAAGGGAAAGTTCATACTTGCCGTCGAGGGATCCGACAACCCCAACCCCACCAAGAAGGGCAAGGTTGATGACCCCGGCGACGATGTTGCCGGGTGCACCTCCTGTCACGCCATGGCGGCTGCCGACAAGCCAGAAGGCTCTGGCAAGCAGTATTGCAGGATCCATCGCACCAAAGGCCATGATCTTCAAGATTGCCGGCAAGTTGAGCAGCTTGATGATGACCCACAAGTATAGGGGATATATCGTAGTCCTTTATATAAGTAAGAATGTTGAACCCAACGAGGAGCAGAAGGAAATGACAAGCGGTTCTCACTAAGATATTCTCTGCAAGCATTGAAATTATCGGTAACAGATAGTTTTGTGATAAGATAACTCGTAACGGGTAGCAAGTAACAATTGTAACAAAGGTGCAGCAAGGTGACCCAATCCTTTTTATAGCAAAGGACAAGCCTGGACAAACTCTTATATAAAGGAAAGCGCTCCCGAGGACACATGGGAATTTATGTCAAGCTAGTTTTCGTCATGCTCATTTGATTCACATTCGCTACTTTGATAATTTGATATGTGGGTGAACCGGTGCTTGGGTGCTGTCCTTACTTGGACAAGCCGCCCACTAATGATTAACCCCTCCCACAAGCATTCACAACTATGAAAGAAGAATTAAGATAAATCTAACCATAGCATGAAACGTGCGCATCCAAATCAGCCCCTTACGAGGCAACGCATAAACTAGGGTTTAAGCTTCTGTCACTCTAGCAACCCATCATTTACTTATTACTTCCCAATGCCTTCCTCTAGGCCCAAAAAATGATGAAGTGTTATGTAGTCGATGTTCACATAACACCACTAGAGGAGAGATAACATACATCTCATCAAAATATCGAACGAATACTAAATTCACATGATTACTTATAACAAGGCTTATCCCATGTCCTCAGGAACAAACGTAACTACTCACAAAACATATTCATGTTCATAATCAGAGGAGTATAAGTGATGATCAAGGATCTGAACATATAATCTTCCACCAAGTAAACCAACTAGCATCAACTACAAGGAGTAATCAACAGTACTAGCAACCCACAGGTACCAATCTGAGGTTTTGGGAAAAAGATCGGATACAAGAGATGAACTAGGGTTAGGAGAGGAGATGGTGCTAGTGAAGACGTCGATGGAGATTGACCCCCTCTCGATGAGAGGATCGTTGGTGATGACGATGGCTTTGATTTCCCCTCCCGAAGGGAAGTTTCACCGACAGGATCGCCATGCCGACGCTCTAGATTGGTTTCGCCCAAGTTCCACCTCAAGACGGCGGTGCTTCATCCCGAAAGGTCTCTTATGATTTTTTCCTCGACGAAACCCTCCATATAGCATAAGATGGGCACCAGAGGGCTGCCAGGTGGGCCACAAGCTCGCTAGCCGTGGTCAGGGGGTGGTCGCGGCCAGCAGGCTTGTGGCTCCTTGGTGGGCCTCCTGATGTATTTCCGTTTCCTAGTATTTTTTATATACTCAAAATAATTCTCTGTAGATTTTCAGGGTTTTGGAGTTGCGTAGAATAGGTATCTCAGATTTGCTCCTTTTTCTAGTCTAGAATTCCAGCTGCCGACATTCTCCCTCTTCATGTAGACCTTGTAAAATAAGAGAGAAAAGGCATAAGTATTGTACCAAAATGTGTAATAACAGCCCATAATGCAATAAATATCAATATAAAATCATGATGCAAAATGGACGTATCAACTCCCCCAAGCTTAGACCTCGCTTGTCCTCAAGCGGAAGCCGAAATCAATAAATATGCCAACATGTTTAGAGATAGAGGTGTCGATAAAATGAAATACGGACATGAAGGCATCATGATCATCTTTAGAACAGAAACATATATTGACATATAATTTATTATGATAAATTAATAATTCATTCACAATGGCAAGGTATGAATCAAGAACTCTATTGAGAACTGACAAACTATGATCTCAGTCATTGAAGCAATTCCAATTTATCATAACATAGGAAAGAGTCAATATAAGAGCTTGTAAATCAAACCCACGTACTCAATCATCTTTTAGTCTTTCACAATTGCTAACACTCACGAGGTACCTATGAGTTCAAAGTTTCAATCGGACATAGAGAAAGATAGGGGCTTATAGTATTGCCTCCCAACTATTTAGCTCAAGGGTAACGTCAACTGTAATAACTCATGCTCATCCATTTCCGAGTGGATATATGTGCCTACATCATTCCCCAACACGTGACACTTGCCAGAAGATAAGATCACCATGACTCTTGCATAAAGGTAAGTACTAGAAAATAAAAGTAATAGATAGGCCCTTCGCAGTGGGAAGCAGAGGTTGTCATGCGCTTTTATAATTGGATGCACAATCTCTTGATGCAAAAGAACGTCACTTTATATTACCCCTTGTGATAGAGAACTTTATTATGCAGTCCGTCGCTTTTATTTTTTTCCCTATCACAAGTTTGTATAAAGTTTATTTTCCTCACACTAATAGATCACACATATTTAGAGATCAATTTTTATTGCTTGCATCGATGACAATTTACTTGAAGGATCTTATTCTATCCTTAGGTGGGTATGGTGGACTCTCATGGAAAAACTGGGTTAAGAGTGTTTGGATGCACAAGTAGTATCTCTACTTGGTGCAGAAGTTTTGGCTGATATGAGGTGGAAGCAAGCGACACATGTTGAGGGATCTATAACAATATAACTTCTATTCGGAAATAAGCAAACATAACCCATTATATTGTCTTCCTTGTCCAACATCAAATTCTTAACATATAATATTTTAATGAGTGCTCACAATCATAAAAGATGTCCAAGATAATATATTTATATGTGAACCTCTCTTTCTTTATTACCTCCTTTTAATTGCCCCAATGACCAACAGCTATGTTTGTCAACCCACAATAGGTTTCAGTCGAGATACTTTTTATATGTGAAGTCATCACTCCCCATAAGATTTTCATATGTACTCTTTTCTTTTATTCTACACTTCTTTCTACTTCATCATTATCAAGATTAAGATCATACCAAGCAAGGCCCTCAACTCAAAAGCATTTTTTATTATATAACTCACGGACTTGCTTACATAGGAGGAATTATAAAGCAAAGACTCAAAACTAGATCACACGAAAACTTTATTCTACTAGATCAAGATATAACCAAAAGGATTGAACTAAGAAAAGATGATGAAAATAAAAATAAAAATAAAAGATGTGATCGCGATACGATACCGGGGCACCTCCCCCAAGCTTGGCACAAGCCCAGGGGAGTACCCATACCCATGTGTTTAGTTGTCTTGCTTCGGATGTGATGATGTGGGAGTTGTTGATGAGGTTCGAAGCTTGTCCTCCATCTTCCAAGGCATAGGCGCACCATCATAAAAGGATGAACGAGTCTCCGGAATCCTCACATCTGCAGCCAAACTCATTCTCTTAAATATGTATTCATACTCACAGTTTTGGTTTTGCAGGTCGTAGATCTGGGCTTGGAGGTGCTCGATTCTCTCATAAAGCTTGAAGATGTGATCGACAACGTCCTTGGCGTCCAGCTTATGTTTGTGGGTAAATTCGGCGATCATCATCTGATTAGCATCGAGTCCTCATTCCACCATCCCTTGGCACTTGAAGACCTGCTGCTCCATTGCTTTGAGCCTTGTCTCCATGCTTCCGGTTTTCTTTGGACCCTCCACATCATGGATCTGCAGCACCCCCTCACACACCTCAATGGTTTGAGGGTGTTGCAGCACCTCCGCAAGGTAGGGGCTGATGACCTTCTCGGAAAACTTGTCCTTCGAAACACTTGGGGATGCCATGTTGATCTAAATCTGCTGCAAAAACAAATCAAGAAGAAAACGGAGGTACTTACATGATACGAGAATCAAAACCCTCGGGAGATTATATAATGAATTTCTACCGACCCGAAGGAGTATGCCACAACAAAACGGAGTCCGGGTGGTGCACGAGGTGGCCACAAGCCCCAGGGGTGCGGACAGGGGGGTGGCCATGCCGAGCAGGCTTGTCGCCTCCTCGTGCACTATTCGGACTACTTTAAATTTTCATATTTTTTAAATATTCCAAAATAGATAAAATTCGCCATTGAAAAAGTTTTGGAGTCTTTTTGCTTACCGTACCACATACCTATTCCTTTTCGGAGTATGAAACGTTCTGGTAAGTTTCCCTAATGTACTCCTTCAAAGTTATGGTATTGATGATATTGGTTTCAACATTTATGGGAGTACCTGAGATATAATGTTTGATTCTTTGACCGTTCACCACCTTCGGGTTTGTGCCTTCGGCGTTGTTAATCTTGATGGCACCGGAACAATATACCTCTTCGATGACGTAAGGACCTTCCCATTTAGAGAGAAGTTTTCCTGCAAAAAATCTTAAACGAGAATTGTATATCAAGATATGATCACCTACATTAAATTCACGCTTTTGTATCCTTCTATCATGCCATCTCTTAACCTTTTCTTTAAACAACTTAGCATTCTCATAGGCTTGGGTTGTCAATTCATCAAGTGAGCTAATGTCAAATAACCTCTTCTCACTAGAAAGTTTGAAATCATAATTGAGCTATTTGATTTCCCAATAAGCCTTATGTTCTAGCTCTAGAGGTAAGTGACATGGTTTACCATAAACCATCTTATACGGAGACATACCCATAGGATTTTTGTAAGCGGTTCTATAAGCCCACAATGCATCGTCGAGTTTCTTAGACCCATTCTTCCTAGATCTATTAACAGTCTTTCGCAAAATCAATTTAATCTCGCTATTGCTCAATTCTACTTGACCACTAGACTGAGGATGATAAGGAGATGCAACTCTATGATTAACATCATATTTAGCGAGCAATTTACGGAAAGCACCATGAATAAACTGTGAACCACCATCAGTCATCAAATATCTAGGGACTCCAAATCTAGGGAAAATTAACTTCTTTAAGCATTTAAATAGATGTGTTATGATTAGCGCTACTAGTTGGAATAGCTTCTAACCACTTAGTGACATAATCAACAGCAACTAGAATATGAGTATACCCGTTAGATTGTGGAAAAGGCCCCATATAATCAAAGCCCCAAAGATCAAATAGTTCGATAACAAGAGAGTAATTCATAGGCATTTCCTGACGTCTACTAATATTACCAATTCTTTGACATTCATCACAGGATAAGACAAACTTACGAGCATCCTTGAAGAGAGTAGGCCAATAAAACCCAGATTGTACTACCTTGTGTGCGGTTCTATCTCCAACGTGATGTCCTCCGTAGGCTTCGGAGTGACACTTGCGTAAGATCTGTTCCTGTCCATGCTCAGGTACACAACATCTAATAATACCATCTACTCTTTTTTATAAGAATCTTTTTTGCTTCCGTTGCCCACCCAAGGAGCAACGGCCAAGCGGAAAGAGCTAATGTTGAAAGGTTGTGAGGTCTCAAGACAAGAACTTTCGACAAGCTACGTAAGTGCAGAAGGCACTGGATTGATGAGTTGTTCTTTCGTCAATCAAGACAAAACAAATCGAGCTACCAGCAAGACACCCTTCTCCCTTGTATATGGGCTGGAGGCAGTTCTCCCCACGGAACTCATATACGGGTCACCTCGAGTGCTCGCTTATGATGAGATCGAGCCAGATCAGTCGCGGGAAGATGATGCGACACTCCTTGAGGAGGACCATCTTCAGGCTGTTGTGAGAGCTGCACTCTACCAGCAAGCTTTGTGCCGCTACCATAGCCGCGAGGTTAATGCCAGAAGTCGTGAGGAAGGTGACCTTGTTCTTCAGCGAGTTCAGTCCGCCAAGAATTCCAACAAGTTGATGCCAAAGTGGGAAGGCCCTTATCGGGTAGTACGAGTCACCAGGCCTCGTGCAGTCCGCTTGGAGACCGAAGATGGCATCCCAGTGAGCAACTCCTAGAATATCGAACATCTTCACAAGTTCTACCCATGAGGCGAGGTTGCCGGGCCACCCGACAACCACCTTCTATACAAGTGTTTCCGCAGAAGCATGTAATCCTTGGTACAAAGCCAGGCTCAGACCCTGTGCGTATTTGAATAAAGATAAGTGTTCTACAATCTTGATCAATTCTCATGTTTACAGATGTGCATGTTTGTCTGAGGTATTGCATTGCACTTAATCCCGCAAGGGCTAACGGACTGCCAAGGTTCCATATCCCTATTTTCTCTTCTTTCTTTTTCTCAAAGGACAAAAGGTCACCTTGCGTGCAGCTTTGCCGGGGGGAATGGTGGTATGGATACCTATGAGCGATGTCCCAAAAAAACTTGCCGAAAGGAGTACGGCAACAAAAAGATAAGTTGCAAACCCCCAAGAGAATTCTTGTTGTGGAGTTATTTTCCTTGGGCAATTTCGACTTCTGTATGGAAAACCTGCACGCACGGGAACCTTGTCGCGATTGGTTGCGCCCTCACTATGTTCGGGACCGCTCAAAGGCTTAAGTGGCCATTCCTGCGCACCTTGTTTCGTTTCGAGTCCGCTCAATGATTCAAGTGACAACGCTCGTGCCTTTATTCTGTTTCGAGCGCGACCAACACCTTGAACAGCTGTACCAAGGACACCAAGGTATCTTGCCGGTAGTGGCACCGCCAGCAGGTTGCTAAGGACCCGTTCCTCAAAGCACTCGCGGTAGGGCTATACACGACGGCAAGATTCTTTCGAGAAGGCGTAGGGAAAATTCCATGCACAGAAATAGTCTAACAAGGAAGATAATACACGGTCATTCAAAATAGGGTGAAATTTACATGAGATGTCGCTTTTTCCTAAATACATCTTTATTTGACTTTATCCCCTAGGAGATATTACAAGAAGAAAAAGATGGAAAGGAAAGGCGGGCTACAAGAAGAAAAAGATGGTGAGAGGCCCCCTGCAGAAGCCCAGCCTGACCCCTCTGGACTAGCACTGTGCGGAGGAGCACGGCTGCTAGATGGGCAGGCAAGAACCTGGCCCCTCCTAGACCAGCATTGCACGGAGGAGAGGGCCAGCGCGGGCGAAAAGGAGGATGGACCCCAGAAGCCGAAGTCTGCGGGCCTTCCGGAAGATCCAGCTGGAAGATGAGGCAGCGCCCGGGACAAAGGCCCCCGACAAGGTCATCCTGCCGGTAGGGGGAGAGGCGTGAGGGTGATGGTGATAGTGCGGCCCATGGTCAGTCCGAGATCGAGTCATCGGGCTCCGACTTGACCGCCCGAAGACCGAACTCATCATCGTCGTCTTCGTCGCTGTCCTCCTCATCACTCTGGCCCGAGGACAAGCTTTCGGCGCTGCTCGAGCTCTCTTCGCAACAGCTGAGACGGACGCCGGAGCGCCCATAAATCTTGATGGAGAGCATACTGGCCTCCGTCATTTTAAAGCGAAGGACATGCCCCTCCTAGAGGTTGTGGGCACGGGCGAAGGTCTTCCAGTCGCACCTGAGAAACATGATGCGATTCACTGGGTACTCAACATCTACCCGTGTCGCGCCGTTACAACAACGAGCCACCCGTAACCACAGGACAGGCGGCTCGTCGACCTCCATTGCCCTAGCGAAGAGGCAAGGGAGGCGCAGATGACTCCGAGGGGACCGTCCAGCTCAAGGACGAAATCCAACATCGTCCCCTCGGCATGGGTCCCCTCAAGAGAGAGGGCTGGCGTCGGAGGAGGGGTTGGAGCGACGCTCCACCTCCCGCAACCTCAGCCTCCGCAGCAGCCGCGACCCCTCACGCCTCTTCCACCGTGCGAGCACAAACCACCCTCCGCCTCTGTTGCTGAAGTGGCGGCATGGTCCCGACGGGAGATCCTCCTTGGAGCGGAGGACGATGGCCACCCTCGCCCCCTGTTCACGGCTAAGGGCAAGCGCTACCTGAAGGTTGGGAAAACATGGGAGGGCGAACTATAGAGGTTCGCACTCAGAAGATGGAAGAAGGATGGATGAGCATCGCCCTTGCTATCCCCTAGTTTATAGGCGAAGCGCACGGGCTGGCTCTCCCCCACTCCAAAGGACGCTGCCCACCTCCTCAATAACGACGCCCTCGATCACGGGGCGAATAGCAACCTCTTGTTGCCCCAATTCATGGCGCTGCGGTTACTGCTTTTCCCAAGGACTTTAAGTCACAGGCACTCGTTGCTCGCTCCCCACTATGCATGCAGCGCGCGTGGCGGAAATGACCTAAAGCAGTAATTGAAACTTTTGACGGTTATACCACGAGCGTATCCCATGACCCGCATTCAATGGACATCGTGGGGAAGTGCAGCAAGCGCAATGATCACAACCGCAAGGCCCTGCAATGCATGCCCGTGCACTGTTTGGGCCTAGTGTAGGATCGAGAGTGGGGTGTCTAGAGGGGGTGAGTAGAGTACTAGCAGGAAATTTAAAACCAAAACTTTTCCCAAGTTAATTTGTTGGCAGATTTTAACAGTTTTAGCAAGTCTAGTAGATCTAACAGCCCTACACATGCATGTCTACAAGTATGGCAGCGGAAAGTAAAGACATTGCACATGAAGTAAAGAGATGGGATAGGTAGATCAGACGCAATAGGAGACGCAAGGATTTCTCCCGTGGTTCCGATAGGTGGATCTATCATACGTCCACGTTCATGGAGTCTTCAACCCACGAACGGTAATGGTCGCGAGAGTCCACAGAGGGCTTTACCCATGGAGGGTTCCACGAAGAAGCAACCTTGACTATACCAAGACGGCTTACGTCCACGAAGGACTAGCCTCACTATGGGTAGATCTTCACGAAGTAGGTGATCTCCTTGCCCTTACAAACTTCTTGGTTCACTCCACAACACGTAGTAGGAGGCTCCCAAGCGACACCTAACCAATCTAGGAGGCACCACCCTCCAAAAGGTAATAGGATCGGTAATGACGATGAACTCCTTGCTCTTGTGCTTCAAGATGATAGACTCCTCAACACACAATCACTCTCTCACAGATTTGGCTTGGTAGAAGAGATGGTATTGGTGGAAAGCAACTTGGGGAGGCTAGAAATCAAGGTCCATATGGTTGGAGTAGAAGATCTTGACCTCAACACAATGGTAGGTGGTTCTCTCTCAGAAAACTGAGTAGGATAGGTATGGAATAGTTCTGTGTGCCTCTCTTCCGAGTAGGTAGTGGTGGAGGGGTATATATAGGCATCCTCAAAAATCCAACCGTTACACACAAAGTGACCAACTCGGTGACACCGATGTGTAAATCTCAGTGGTACCGAAGTGACCAAAAGTGGCAACTTTTGAATCTCGAAGGGACTAATATATTAATCTCGGTCGTATCGACAAGGTGACCAACGATCAGATTTTCCAAACTCGGCGACGCCGATTCACCATTTTTGGACGGACCGAAAATGTGAACTTGGGTAACAAAAACTTGGCAACCCAACTCGGTGGCACCGAAAGCAGTGTCGGCTACACCGAAGTGTTAGGATTTGGCTGAGTTTGTCTAGGGTTTGGAATCGATGGCACCGGGATAGGAATGTTGGTTGCATCGATTTTGCATATCTGGCTTTGGACAGACTTTGGTGGGAGAGTTTGTGGATGTTTTGGTGACTATCACTTGTGCAGGCTTGAGCATATTGTTCATCATCAAAAATTTACCCCCTTTTAATTGTATTGGCTTTCCTATGGACTCAATGTGATTTCTCACAAATGTAAAATATAGAGTCCTCTTGCTTGAAGCTTGGCCAACCTATTTCCTTGCATCTTGGGGTAATCCCACACTCTCCACAATCCTTTTGCCATTCCTCTCATTGAACCTTTCCTGAAATATACTTGGTGGAAACATTAGTTCAATGACTTATATGTTGTTATTAATTACCAAAACCACCAAGGGAGCAAATGTGTTTTCACCTAGCCCAACAGTGCCTCGCGACGTGTGTGGCCCATTCCCGGGGGCTCATGTCGGTGCACTAGAGTTTTGGTCTTCCTAGCGCACCTTTACTCGTGCACGGGCAGGGACTTGCCAGGTACCAGCGCAGAAGAATTGGGACTCCCGGCAAGACTTTGCCGGGAAGACCATTGGACCCCCGGGCAAAGACAGAACCCTGGCAAGACCCGGCAAGGCGAAGCCCCGCCAAGGCCCCGCCAGCACACAAGCCAGGTGTCGATCAGCCTAGACACGTGTCGTGGCATCGGCGTTGGAGGGGCTACGCGGTGTCGATGGGACGGGCTCATGTCCCGTCCCGCAGGCGGGCAGAGATGCCTGACGGTGCATTAAATGCGTCTGTCCTACTCCATCAGTGTTAGGTATGATAGCACTGTAGCTCTGTACACCCCGTGTATGCGCTGTACGCCACTGTTGGGATCCCCTTCAGTATAAAAGGAGGCCCAGGGCAATACAGTGGGGGGACTTTTGCACTTTTTGACTTTTGGGGCTTTCTAGCTCACATGCGTGGCAGCTACTCATAGTGTTCCTATAGCTAGAACCCTAAGAACACTCTGAATACAACCAAGTAGGAGTAGGGTTTTACGCATCCTTACGGCCCGAACCTCGGTAAAATCTCCACATGTTGTTCATTAGACCGGCTCTTTGCGCGACCCTTCTTGCCCGCCGAACCGAAAGGGGTCCCTCCGATCCCATAGGTGCTCGTTCCCACGATAGTTGCATAGTAGACATCAGGACCAGGGTGGCCAACACCCATATGGGCATGCCAGAGGCCCCCTGGTGTGCCCTGGTGGGTGTTGGGCTCCTCCGGCACCCCCTCAACTGACTATCTTGCCTATAAATTCCTAGAAAATCCAGAAACCCTAGGGGAGTCTACGAAACACAATTCCAACCGCTGCAAGTTCCAGAACCTCGAGATCCAATCTAGACACCATCACGAACGGGTTCATCTTAATCATACGTGCCTCTCCTATGATGCGTGAGTAGTCGACCGTAGACCTACAAGTCCGTAGGCAGTAGCTACATGGCTTCCTCTCTCTCTCTCTTATGATTCTCAATGAAATGGTCTGTTGGAGATCTATTTGATGTAAACTTTTGTGGTGCGTTTGTTGGGATCTGATGAATTTTGATTTCATGATCAGTTTCTATCCATGAATATTATCTAAGTCTTCTTTGATCTCTTATGTGCATGATTGCTTATAGCCTTGTTCTTCGAATCTTTGGTTTAGTTAGGCCGACTAGATCGATTTTTCTTGCAATGGGAAGAGGTGCTTTGTGATGGGTTCGGTCTTGTGGTGTTCTTTCCCAGTCACAGACGGGGTAGCAAGACACGCGTGTATCGTTGCTATTAAGGATAACAAGATGGGGTCTATTCCTACATGAATAGATCTTGTGTACATCATGTCATCGTTCTTATTACATTACTTTGTTTTTCCATGAACTTAATACACTAGATGCATGCTGGATAGCGGTCGATGTAGGAAGGAGTCGGTCTAGTTATCTTGGACGTGATGCCTAATGATCATTGCCTTGGATATCGTCATGACTATTCGATTTTCTATCAATTGCCCAACAGTAATTTGTTTACCCACCATGCGCTATACTCATGAGAGAAGCCATTAGTGAATCCTACGGGCCTCGGGTGTACTTTTCCATCATATTGCTTTCCAATCTACGTTTTTGCAATCTTTGTTTTCAGATCTACAAAACCAAAACCCCAAAAAAATATTGCTGCATATTTACTCTTTTGTTGTGTGTTCTTGAGAGATCTATCTCTCCTATCTATCATTACCTAATCTATCTTCTTACCGCAGAGAGCGTGACAACCTCTCCTTCGCATTGGGTTGCAAGTATTTTTTTTTGTGTGTGCAGGTGTTGTTTATGTGGGTGCATGATATTCGTCTATGGATTGATACCTTGGTTTCATAACTGAGGAAAATACTTACCGTCGTTGTGCTGCATCATTCCTTCCTCTTTGAGGAAATACTGACGCGGTCTCAAGCCACGTCAAAGGAATTTCTGGCGCCGTTGCCGAGGAGGAAGCAATCTCATCTACCAGGTTCCTAATCACAAACCTCATCTCCTTGCAATTACATTATTTGCAATTTGCCTCTCGCTTTCCTCTCCCCCACTTCACGAATTTGCCGCTTTATTCACCCTCTTTCCCGTATGCCCTTTTTCTTGCCGGATCTCTTCCTTGTTTGCAATATTGTTTGCGTAGTCATGATGAATCAAGAGATAACCAAGTTGTGTGATTTTTTCAGTACTAATAACAATGATTTTATTAGTACGCCTGTTACTCATCCCGCCACTAGTGCGGAGTCTTGTGATATTAATGCAGCTTTGTTGAATATTGTCACGAAAGATCAATTTGCCGGTAATGCTAATGAGGATGCCGCGTCCTATCCAAACACGTTCGTTGAATTGTGTGATATGCAAAAGAAAAAAGATGTGGAGAATGATATTGTCAAGTTGAAACTATTTCCTTTTTCCTTGCGTGATCGTGCAAAAATTTGGTTTTCATCTTTTCCTCGCAATAGTATTGATTTTTGGAATAAGTGCAAAGATGCTTTTATCACCACGTATTTTCCTCTATTTCCCTTAGGATGAAAATCATGAGTTTTAAGCAACTTGAGCATGAACATGTTGCCCAATCTTGTAAAAGAATGAAGTTGTTGATAAGAAATCGTCCTACACATGGTTTAAATCTTTGGATGATCATATGAATTTTTTGGGCGGGATTCAATTTTGTCTCTACAAATCTTTTAGATTCCTCCGTGGGTGCTACTTTTATGGAGATTATTTTGGGTCAAGCTACTGAATTTCTAGATAATATCATGGCTAATTATTCTCAATTGTATACTGAAAGAGCACCTACTAGTAATAAAGTTAATTCGATAGAGGAAATTAGTACTTTGAGTGATAAAGTTGAAGCTTGTATGAAATTGGTTGCTAGTAAAAATGCTCCTAGTTATCTTAACGATGTAACTTTGTCTACTTTTATTAAGCAAAATAATGAATCCGTAGATGTGAATTTTGTCTCGCGCAACAGTTTCAATAACAATGCTTATAGAGGTAATTTTAATCCTAGGCCTTTTCCTGAAAATTCCTCTAATAATTATGGTAATTCCTATGGTAATTCTTCTTACAATAATAATAGGAACACCTCTAATCTTGAGAGTAATATTAAAGAACTTATCAATGCGCAAAAGTCTTTCAATACTACGATAGAAGAAAAACAGAATAAGATTGATGATATGTCTAGAAGCATTGATAGATTTTTTCATAATGTTGAAAATCTCAAGTTGAAAGATTTTGTGCCTAATATTGATGAATCTATTAAAGCTTTATATGTCTCTATGGATTAAACTAAGAAAAGAACCTCTATGGTTAGAGCTAAAAGAGAACTCTTAGAAAAATCGCCTTCTAGTTATTTCCGCTATAATAACGATGAAGATCTTAAAGTGATTGGTGTTTCTTATATTGATTCCTTGTTTAGTATTATTAAAATTGATAGTGAAGGGACTGAAGAAGGGTCAACTTTAGCTACAAGGCGTCCTAATAATTTGGAGCATGAAAATTTTGATAAAAGTGGGTTTGAAGAGGTCAAAACTTGAACTTGTGACTTGCCCACTATCTTGGATTGCAAAGACTTTATTACGATAGTTGCTCTTTGATTAAGTGTGTTTCTTTTCTGCAATCCATGTTGAATTCCCCTCCATGCTTATGAGCACAATAAAGCTTTTACTAAACACATCCTTGATGCCATGATGAAATCTTTTGAAGAAAAGTTGGAGTTGGAGATTTCTATTCCTCGAAAATTGCATGATGAGTGGGAACCTACCATTAAGGTCAAGATTAAAACATATGAATTATTTGCTTTATGTGATTTGGGTGCTAGTGTTTCCACGATTCCGAAATCTCTATGTGATGTGTTTGGTCTTACCAACATTGAAGAATGCTCTCTTAATTTGCACTTGGCGGATTATACTATTAAAAATCCTTTGGGAAGAATTAATGATGTTATTATTCTTGAAAATAGGAATTATGTCCCCATTGATTTTATTGTTATTGATATTTATTGCAATCTGTCTTGTCCCATTATACTTGGTAGACCGTTTTTACGCACTATAGGTGTCGTGATTGATATGAAAGAAGGCAATATTAATTTTAAGTTTCCCTTGAGAAAGAGTATGGAACACTTCCCTAGAACTAGAATTAGTCCACCATATGAATCAATCATGATGGCATCATGTGGATCCAAAACTAAAGACGACAATACTTGAATCTATGCATTATGCCTAGCTAGGGGCATTAAACGACAACGCTTGTTGGGAGGCAACCCAATGAATAAATAAATGTTTGCTCTTTGCTTTATGTTTTTGTGTGATGACACAATTATTATTATGTTATTATTGTGTTTTTATGGTTTATTTAGTGTTTGTGCCAAGTAAAGCCTTTAGGATGATTCATAAGATGAGTAGAAACAATGCTGAATCTGAAACAGAAATTTTAAGTCCAGTATATGAATTTTCAGTTTTTGCTGGAACGTGAGCTGAAATTTTAACACAGTTTTTATATACAAATTATTTAAGTTTTCCTAATGTTTCCTAATTTTTAGAGTTCCATAAGTATGGGTGGAGTACAGATTACTACAGACTGTTCTGTTTAGGACAGATTCTGTTTTTGTTGCATTGTGTGCTTGTTTTGATGAATCTATGGTTTGTATTGGGTGGGGGCGTATAAGGCATGGTAAATTTAAAATACAGTAGGTATAATTCAATAGAAAAATATGAATGGGTTTGCGAACGTACCTAAAGTAGTGATTTCCTTTCTTATACTAACGGATCTCACGAGAATTTTGCCAAGTTTTGTGTGATTGAAGTTTTCAAGTTTTGGGTGAGATCACGATGGATGAAGACATAAGGAGTAGAAAAATCCTAATCTTGGGGATGCTACCTCACCCCAATATATATCCAAAGATAAACAAGCAACTAAGCTTGGGGATGTCCGTGAGTGTCATCCCCTCTTTCTTCTAACGACCATCAGTATTTTACTTGCAGCTATATTTTTATTCGTCACATATCAAGTGTTTTGCTTGTAGAGTCTTGTATATTTTCTTAGTTTGCTTTTATCCTTGATCCACACACCTATTTTAGAGAGCCAAAATCATGCTATCATTTGTTAGAATTTCTATGCGCTTCACTTAAACTTTTTGAGCAAAGGAATTGCTCTAGTGCTTCAAATATATCTTTTTGAGCACGGTGTGCTTGGAAACTTTTGTACAAATCCTCTCATTCTTCACTTAGATTAATTTGAGAGTTAGTAAAATTTTGAAAAATCCTCTCATGCTTCACTTCTAAATTTTTGAGAGATGAAACTCATATGCTCATGTTCTTCACTTATATCCATGTGAGCTTATCAAAAGCAATGGCAATATATGAAACCAGTCCCAAACCGGTAGATATCCAAGGAGGATATAATATAAACTTTCATGAATATCATTGGAAAAATTAAACTTGATTCCTTGTAATAGTTTTCAAACATGATGATAGTAATATGTGAATTATGTCAGTGAGTAATTATGCTTAGTAGGAATATTGGTGTTAAGGTTTGTGATTCCCTATGCAAGCAAAAAAGTCAATAATTGTGCTACGAAATTACATCCTACTTGTGGTGCATTATTCAGTGTTAGTTATGCTTAATGCTAGCTTATGTCATTTTTCTTTTCGTAGTTGAATGCTTCTCAACCTCATGCTAGCCTTCGCTTGTACTAAGTAGAAATACTACTTGTGCATCCAAAATCCTTAAACCAAGTTTTGCCATATGAGTCCATTATACCTACCTATATATGGTATTTCTATGCCATTCCAAGCAAATTTGTATGTGCCATCTCTAAAATTTCAAAATAATTTTTCCTTTCTGTGTGCTCGCACCGCTCATGAAACGGTAGGGGGTGACCAATATTTTTTCATGCTAGATGTGTTATTCTCAAGAAGAGTGTTTATTCACTTTTCATTGCACAAGAGTATGGCGGTAATAGGGATTCCCGGTCCCAAAATGAAATAGAAAAAATATTTACTTTATGTTGTCAAATAATAAATTCATAGAAAAGTGTTGGTATGGAAGGCAGCCGTGGATATGGTCCGCCATGCAAAGTGGAAGTTTGGTGGAAAAAGGAATAAACTTTATTTTCTGTTTGGGAACTGCCTGTGATGCATCTAGTGTGGAAAGATATTGAAATCTCTCAGTCATTTTCGTTGACAGGAAAAGCATGCCACAAAAAATATTTTTCTCTCTCAATTTAAACACTTGAGCTCTGGCACCTCTACAAATCCCTCCTTCCCTCTGCGAAGGGCCTGTCTATTTACTTTATGCAATTTTTATTTTCGCTTTGAGTCTCCATCTTCTCTTATGAGCACCAACTAGGGGGCACTATGATCGTACTTGAGCATTGGGCATAGCTAATATTTGAGTATGTTTCATGAATGGATCAATGATTGAGCATGATGGGCTAGGGATAACTTGCTTTAGCATTGATATTTTGAAAGACATGGTTGCTTGTTGATATGCTTGAGTATTGAAGTCATTATGTTAAAACTAGACTATTGCTTTGAATCATTTACAAGTCCAAATGTCCATGCTATACAAAGAAGAAAATAATATGATGAACATGTTAGGCAGCATTCCACATCAAAAATTCTGTTTTTATCATTTACCTACTCGAGTATGAGTAGGAATTAAGCTTGGGGATGCTGATATGTCTCCAACGTATCCATAATTTTTGCTTGTTCCACGCTATTATATTATCATTCTTGAATGTTTTATAATCATTTTATTACAACTTGATATCATTTATTGGGACTAACCTATTAACATAGTGCCAAAGTACCAGTTGTTGTTTTTGCTTGTTTTTTACTTCACAGGAAATCAGTATCGAACAAAGACGAAATGCTACGGGGAGTTTTGTGGATTTTTTATGGACCAAAAGAAACTAGATGGGCTAAAGAACACCATAAGAGGGGGCCCAGGGTGGCCAACACCCACATGGGCGTTCCAGAGGCCCCATGGCGCGTCCTCATGGGTGTTGGGCTCCTCCGGCAACCCCTCAACCGACTATCGTGCCTATAAATTTCTAGAAAATCCAAAAACACTATGGGAGTCGACGAAACACAATTCCAGCCGCCGCAAATTCCAGAACCTCGATACCCAATCTAGACACCATCACGGAGCGGTTCATCTTCATCATAGGTGCCTCTCAGATGATGCGTGAGTAGTCCATCATAGACCTACGGGACTGTAGGCAGTAGCTAGATCACTTCCTCTCTCTCTCTTATGATTCTCAATACAATGGTCTCTGGGAGATCTATTTGATGGAAACTTTTGCGGTGTGTTTGTTGGGATACGATGAATTTTGAGTTCATGGTTAGTTTCTATCCATGAATACTATTTGAGTCTTCTTTGATCTCTTATATGCATGATTGCTTATAGCCACGTATTTCTTCTTCGAATCTTTGGTTTAGTTAGGCGAACTAGATCGATTTTTCTTGCCATGGGAAGAGGTGCTTTGTGATGGGTTCGATCTTGCGGTGTTCTTTCCTAGTGATGGAAGGGGCAGCAAGACACGCATGTATCGTTGATATTTAGGATAACAAGATAGGGTCTATTCCTACATGAATAGATCTTGTCTACATCATGTCATTGTTCTTATTGCATTACTCCGTTTTTCCATGAACCTAATACACTAGATGCATGCTGGATAGCGGTCGATGTGTCGAGTAATAGTAGCATATGCAGGCGGGTCTTCTTATCTTGGATGTGATGCCTATATAATGATCATTGCCTTGTATATCATCATGAATATTCGATTTTCTATCAATTGCCCAACAGTAATTTGTTCACCCACCATGCGCTATACTCATGAGAGAATCCACTAGTTAATCCTACAGCCCCCGGGTCTACTTTTCCATCATATTGCTTTCCGATCGACGTTTTTGCAATCTTTGTTTTCAGATCTACAAAACCAAAACCCCAAAAATATATTGTTGCATATTTACTCTTTAATTTTGTGTTCTTGGAAGATCTGCCTCTCCTATCTATCATTACCTAATCTATCTTATTACTGTAGAGAGCGTGACAACCTCTCTTTCGCATCGGGTTGCAAGTATTCGATGTGTGCAGGTGCTTTTTACGTGGGCGCGTGATCTTCCTCAATGGATTGATACATTGGTTTCATAATTGAGGGAAATACTTACCGTTGTTGTGTTGCATCATCCCTTCCTGTTTGGGGAAATACCGACATAGTCTCAAGCCACGTCACCCTTCTCACTGGGAAGCATAGGTTGTCATGCGCTTTTTAGTTTGTATGCTAAATCCCTAAGTGAAAAAGAACGTCACATTGTATTTCCCCCTATGATAGCAACATTTATTATGTTGTCCGTCTCTTTTATTACTTTGCCATCACAAGTTCGTACAACGCTCAGTTTTCTCTTACACTAATTGATCAAACACATTTAGAAGCAATTTTTATTGCCTTAGTGCACCGGTGACAACTTACTTTAAGGATCTTATTCAATCCATAGGTAGGTATGGTGGACTCTCAAAACATGAGGTTGGGTTTAAGGTTTTTGGATACACAAGTAGTATCTCTACTTAGTGCGGAATTTTTGGCTAGCAAAGATATTGAGCAAGCACCACATGTTGAAGGACCTATGACAATATAACTTCTATGTGAATATGAACAAACATAAATCATTACGTTGTCTTCCTTGTCCAATGTCAACAATTTTGGCATATAATATTTAATGGGGGATCACAATCATAAAAGATGTCCAAGATAGTGTATTTGCATGTGAATCTTCTCTTCCCTAATTAATTCTTTCATGAGTTGCTTCATTGACTAATGTTATGTTTGTCAATCTCCAATAAATTTTACCACTTATACTTTTCCTTATGTGATTTCATCACTCACCATAATATTAGCATATGATCATTTTCATTTATTTTCTTTTATTATGATTGCAACAAGAAAGTAAAGAAGCAAGATCTCAAACTAAACTTTATTATATAACTCCCACTCAATTACATAGATAGATAGATCACGAAATTAGCACTCCGAAATAGATCATACAAAACTTTTATTCAACTAAATCACGAAAAAGCTAAGGATCGAAATAAAAGGTAAAGTTAAAATTTGATGGTGATACGATACCATGGCATCTCCCCCAAGCTCGGTTCAAGCCAAGGGGAGTGCCCATACCCGTGTACTCAAGTCTCCTTTGGTGGTGAAGGTGATGAAGGTGGTGGTGATGAAGGAGTGTCACACTTCAGCCTCAATTAGTACTCAGTTTACAAATGATGCTCCGAAGGGTGATCATGTGCTCCTCTAGCAAAATATTTTCACGAGTGAGAAATTTATTCTGGACACGAACCCCTTTGAAGGCCCTAAAAGCTTCAATTTCAGTGGGGTTGAGATGATAATAATAAGGTCAAAGGATATCTTCTTCTTCTCCTTCTTCTATTGGCATAGATTGCCCTTCCTCTTGAGCTTGATACCTCATAGCTTCCTTGCCCTTGTCTTCATTGTTGACTTCTTTTGGATCCTCCATCTTCAGCTCCATCTTCATTAGCCAAGCATCTTCTTCTACGTTATTGGAGGAGAAGAACACATGATGCCTGGCTTGACAGATCTGATAGGAAAACAACACGAAACAAGAATAGAGAATATTACCGCAATGTGGTGGTCAAAACAATCAGGGATATATATAGAGAATTTATATTCTTGGAAAACAAGCATATGGAAGAAAAAACGGAGTCGGGAAGGTTCCTAAGGAGGGCACAACCCACCAGGGCGCGCTAGGGAGGGTAGGCGCGCCCTGGTGTATCGTGCTCACCTCGGTTGCTTTCCTATTTATTTCTTATTTTCCTATTTTTTCTAATATTCCAAAACTGACAGAAAATATTTTTGCGGAATTTTTGGAGTTCATTTACTTACCTTATCACGTACCTCTTCTTTTTCACGATTTTGGAGTGTTCCAGAAGGTTTCTCTTATGTGTTCCTCCGGTGCCATGGTTTGGATAATGTTGCTTTCAACATTAATTGGCGTACGTGAGATATAGTGTTTAATTGTTTGTCCATTGACCACCTTCGGGTTAGTACCTTAGGCATTATTCATCTTTATAGCTCTAGAGTGATAAACCTCTTCGATAGCATATGGTCATTCCTATTTGGAAAGAAGTTTTCCTACAAAAAATCTGAAACAAGAGTTGTACAAAAGAACATATTATCCAACTTTGAATTCCCGCTTTTGGATCTTTTGTCATGCCATGTTTTAACTTTTTCTTTGAATAGTTTGGCATTTTCACCATTCATCTAGTGAGCTAATATCAAATAAGCTCTTTTCACCCGCAAGTTTGAAGTCATAGTTGAGTTCTTTAATTGCCCAAAGTACATGCTATTCTAACTCTAGAGGCAAATGACAAGCTTTCCCATATACGATTTTGTATGGAGACATACCCATAGGATTTTTATAATTTGTTCTATAGGCCCAAAGTGCATCATCTAGTTTCTTACACCAATTCTTTTGGGACATATTGACAGTTTTTTGTAATATTAGTTTTATTTGTCTATTGCTAAGTTCAACTTGACCACTAGATTCGGGATGATAGGGTGATGCAATTATATGGTTAACATCATATTTAGCAAGCATTTTATGGAAAGCGCCATGAATGAAGTGTGAACCACCATCATTCATTAAATATCTAGGGAATCCAAACCTTGGGAAGATAACTTCTTTAAGCATTTTAATGGAGGTGTTATGATCAGGACTACTAGATGGAATAGGTTCTACCCACTTAGTGACATAATCAACATCAACCAAAATATGAGTATACCCATTAGAGGAAGGAAAAGGTCCCATATAGTCAAAACCCCAAACATCAAATGGTTCAACAACGAGTGAATAATTCATAGGCATTTCCTAATGCTTACCGATATTACCAATTCTTTAACATTCATCACAAGACAATAGAAACTTACGGGTATCCTTAAATAGAGTAGGCCAATAAAAACCAGATTGTAATACCTTATGAGCAGTTCTATCTCCCGCATGATGTCCTCCATAAGCTTCGGAATGACATTTCCGTAGGATTTGTTCCTGTTCATGCTCAAGTACACACCGTCTAATAATACCATCTACTACTTCTTTATAAAGATGTGGGTCATCCCAAAAGTAATATCTTAAATCATAGAAGATTTATTTCTTTTGTTGGTATGTGAAACTAGGTGGTATATATTTAGCAACAATGTAGTTAGCATAATAAATATACCAAGGATTGTTTTAATAAACATTTATTGCAGCTAATTGTTCATCAGGAAAACTATCATCAATAGGTAGTGGGTCATCAAGAATATTTTCTAACCTAGACAAGTTATCAGCTACGGGGTTCTCAGCTCCTTTCCTATCAGTGATACGTAAACAAAATTCTTGAAACAAGAGAACCCACCTAATGATTCTAGGTTTAGCATATTTATTTTCCATAAGATATTTTATAGAAGCATGATGAGTGTGAAAAATAACATTGGAATCAACAATGTAAGATCTAAATTTATCACACGCAAACACAACTGCTAAAAAATATTTTTCTGTAGTAGCATAATTTCTTTGGGCATTGTATAGAGTTTTGCTAGAATAACAGATAACATTTAATTCTTACCAACTTGTTGTCCTAGAACAGCACCAACAGCATAATCACTAGCATCACACATAGTTTCAAAAGGCAAGTTCCAATCGGGTGGTTGAACAATAGGTGCAGAAGTTAAGACTTTCTTAAGAGTTTCAAAGTCTTGTACACAATCATCATCAAAAACAAAGGGAATATCATTTTGTAAAAGACTAGTAAGAGGCCTAGAAATTTTGGAGAAGTCTTTAATAAACCTCCTATAGAAATCAACATGACCAAAGAAACTCCGAATACCTTTAATATCTTTAGGACATGGCATTTTCTCAATAGCGTCAACTTTAGCTTGATCCACCTCAATACCCCGTTCAGATATTTTATGCCCCAAGACAATGCCTTCATTAACCATAAAGTGGCACTTCTCCTGATTCAATACGAGATTAGTATGTTCACATCTCTGCAAAACTCAATCAAGGTTGCTTAAGCAATCATCAAAATAAGTTCCGTAAACAGAAAAATCACCCAAGAAAACTTCCACAATTTTTTCATAAAAATCCGAGAATATATCAGTCATACATCTTTAAGGTAGTAGGTGCATTGCATAAACCAAAAGGCATATGTTCCAAAAGGACAAGTAAATGTGGTTTTCTCTTGATCAGATTGTGACACATGTATTTGAGAAAAACCACAATACCCATCCAGAAAACAAAAGTGTGTGTTCTTGTTGGAAATATACCCTAGAGGCAATAAATAAAGTGTTTATTATTATATTTCCTTGTTCATGATAATTGTTTATTATCCATGATATAATTTTATTGATTGGAAACACATTGCATGTGTGGATAAATAGACAACACTTTGTCCCTAGTATGTCTCTAGTGCACTAGCTCGTTGATCAAAGATGGTCAAGGTTTCCTAGCCATTGACATGAGATGTCATTTGATAACGGGATCACATCATTAGGAGAATGATGGGATGGAAGAGACTCAAACTATAAACGTAGCATATGATCTTGTCAGTTTATTGCTACAGTTTTCTGCATGTCAAGTATATGTTCCTATGACCATGAGATCATGCAACTCACCGACAAAGGAGGAGTGCCTTGTGTGTATCAAACATCACAACATAACTGGGTGACTATAAAGGTGGTCTACAGGTATCTCCGAGGGTGTATGTTGGTTTGGCATGGATCAACACCGGGATTTGTTACTCCGTGTGACGGAGAGGTATCTCAGGGCCCACTCGGTAATACAACATCACAACAAGCCTTGCAAGAAATGTGACTAAGTGTTAGTCACGGGATCTTGTATTACGGAAACGAGTAAAGAGACTTGCCGGTAACGAGGTTGAACTAGGTATGGAGATACCGACGATCGAATCTCGGGCAAGTAACATACCAAAGAACAAAGGGAACATCATACGGGATTAACTGAATCCTTGACATAGAGGTTCGACCAATAAAGATCTTCGTAGAATATGTAGGAATCAATATGGGCATCGAGGTCCCTCTATTGGTTATTGACTGTAGAGGTGTCTCGGTCATGCCTACATAGTTCTCGAACCCACAGGGTCTGCACACTTAAGGTTTGGTGATGTTTTGGTAGTATAGAGTTATGCATGGTGGTGACTGAAGGTTGTTCGGAGTCCTGGATGAGATCCCGGATGTCATGAGGAGCTCCAGAATGGTCCGGAGGTAAAGTTTGATCAATAGGAAGTCCTATTTTGGTCATCGGAAAGGTTTCGGGCTCATCGGTAGTGTACCGGGAGTGTCGGGAGGGTACTAGGGGACCATCGGGAGGAGTATTTCAACCCAAGAGGCTACATGGGCTGTGGGTGCATGAATACCAGCCCTTAGTGGGCTGGCCGAAGTCCCACAGAAGGCCCATGCGGCTGGGAAGAAAGTCCAAAGTGGAAAAGGTGGAAAAAGGCAAAAAGGTGGAAATAAGGAAGGAGTCCTAACCCTACTTGGAGTGGAGGAGGAGGACTCCTCCCTCCACTTCGGCTGAAGCCACAAAGGGATGGCCCTTGCGCCAAGCCTCCTCCTCTCCTCCTCCTATATATACTAGAGGTCTTAGGGGTTTTGCACATAGATTTTTAGCCACATGCAACCCTCTCCTCTAGTTCGTAGTTTCTCCTCTAGATCGGTTTCAACAGTGCTTAGGCAAAGCCCTGCTGGAATTACTCCATCACCATCTTGCATATTTATCTTGAACAATAGTCTAAGTAACCTTTGTATATTTATGTTGTAGATCAATGGCTCGCGCGGTAGCACCCCTAAATTTTAATGCGTTCCTAGAGAAAGCTAAGTTGAAATATGATGGAAGTAACTTTGCATATTGGGCCCGTAATCTGAGGATAATCCTCACGGCTTCCTAGAAATCATATGTCCTTGATGTACCACTTGGTGATCAACCCAAAGACATGTCATCTAAAGACGTTAAGAACGCTTGGGAGGCACGTTCTGGAGATTACTCAATAGTTCAATGTGCAATATTGTATGGCTTAGAACCGGGACTACAAAGACGGTTTGAACATCATGGAGCATATGAGATGTTCCAGGAGGAGTTTATCTTTCAGAAGAATGCCCGGATCAAGAGGTATGAGACCTCTGATAAGTTCTATGCTTGCAAAATGGAGGAGAACGGGTCTATCAGTGAACATATACTTAGAATATATGGGTATTTGACTCGTCTGGCGGAGTTGGGAATTGTTGGAAATATGCCCTAGAGGCAATAATAAATTAAGTTATTATCATATTTCCTTGTTCGTGATAATCTTCTATTATCCATGCTATAATTGTATTGATCGGAAACTCAGATACATGTGTGGATACATAGACAACACCATGTCCCTAGTATGCCTCTAGTAGACTAGCTCGTTGATCAAAAATGGTTAAGGTTTCCTAGCCATGGACATGAGATATCATTTGACAATGGGATCACATCATTAGGAGAATGATGTGATGGACAAGACCCAAACTACAAACGTAGCATATGATCGTGTCAGTTTATTGCTACTGTTTTCTGCATGTCAAGTATATGTTCCTATGACCATGAGATCATGCAACTCATGGATGTCGGAGGAGTGCCTTGTGTATATCAAACGGCGCAACGTAACTGGGTGACTATAAAGGTGCTCTACAGGTATCTGCGATGGTGTCTGTTGAGTTGGCATGGATCGAGACTGGGATTTGTTACTCCGTGTGACGGAGAGGTATCTCAGGGCCCACTCGGTAATACAACATCACAATGAGCCTTGCAAGCAATGTGACTAATTGTTAGTTGCGGGATCTTGTATTATGGAACGAGTAAAGAGACTTTCCGGTAACGAGGTTGAACTAGGTATGGAGATACCGACGATCGAATCTCGGGCAAGTAACATACCGAAGAACAAAGGGAACGTTATACGGGATTAACTGAATCCTTGACATAGAGGTTCGACCGATAAGGATCTTCGTAGAATATGTAGGAACCAATGTGGACGTCCAGGTCCCGCCATTAGTTATTGACCGTAGAGGCGTCTCGGTCATGTCTACATAGTTCTCGAACCCGCAGGGTCTGCACACTTAAGGTTCGGTGACGTTTCGGTAGTGTAGAGTTATGTATGGTGGTGACCAAAGGTTGTTCGGAGTCCCGGATGAGATCCTGGACGTCACGAGGAGCTCCGGAATGGTCTGTAGGTAAAGATTCATATATAGGAAGTCCCAGTTTGGTCGCCGGAAAAGTTTTGGGCTCATCGGTAGTGTACCGGAAGTGCCGGGAGTGTACCGGGAGACCTCCGGGAGGGGTATTTCGACCCCAGAGGGTCCATGGGCTGTGGAGAGTGATAACCAGCCCTTTGTGGGATGGATAAACAGCCACACCAAGGCCCATGGCGCAGGAGGCAAAAGTCCTAAAGGAAAAGGTGGAAAAAAGGCTAAAAAGGAAGAGTCCTACTCCTACTAGGAGTGGAGGAGGAGGAGGACTCCTCCCCCTCTAGTTTGGCCGACCCCTATTGGGGTTTCTCCTTGTGCCAGCCCTCCTCTCTCTCCCTCCTTTATATACTGGTGGATTGGGTGCTGTTTGGACACAGTTTACGACCACGTGCTACCCGTTTCACCGGTGCTCCTCTAGATCGGTTTTCTGCAGCGCTTAGGCGAAGCCCTGCCGGAATTGCTCCACCACCATCACCGGAGCGCCGTCATGCTGCCGGTGAACTCTCTCTCCTCTCCACCTCCTCTTGCTGGATCGAGATGGTGGAGATCGTCATCAAGCTGCACGTGTGCTAAACGCGGAGGTGCCGTCCGTTCGGCGCTAGATCGGAAGGACCGTGATCGAGATCGCGAGACGGTTCGTGATGAGATCATGAAATGGATCATGATGAGTTCGCGGGACAGATCGTGATCAAGATCGTGAGACGGATCGTGATGAGTTCGCGGGACGGATCATGATGTGTTCGCGGGACGGATCGTGATTGGATCGCGGGACGGATCGTGATGAGATCGCGGGATGCTCGGCGATTTGGATCGCGAAGATGTTCGACTACACCAACCGCGTTTCTTAACACTTCCCGCTTAGCGATCTACAAGGGTACGTAGATCCACTCTCCCTCTCGTAGATGCTCATCACCATGAATAGGTTTGCGTGTGCGTAGGAAAAATTTTGTTTCCCATGCGACGTTCCCCAATAGGAATGTCTCTTCTGCCAGAGGCGATCACTAACAGAGTTCTTCAATCATTGCCACCTAGCTACAAGAGCTTTGTGATGAACTATAACATGCACGGGATGAACAAGTCAGTCGCTGAGCTGTTTGCGATGCTGAAAGTCGTTGAGTCTAAAATCCAGAAAGAACATCAAGTGTTGATGGTCAATAAAACCACTAGTTTCAAGAAGAATGGCAAGGGCAAGAAGGATAAATCCAGGAAGGATGGCAAAGTAGTTGCTCCTCCTGTAAGGATACCCATGGCTGGACCCAAGCCAGAAACTGAGTCCTTTCATTGCAAGGGAACTGGTCACTGGGAGCGGAACTGCCCCAAGTACCTGGCTGACAAGAAGGCGGCCAACAACAAACAAGGTATATATGATATACATGTTATTGATGTGTACCTTACTAGTCCTTGTTGTAGTGCCTCGGTATTTGATATCGGTTCGGTTGCTCACATTTGCAACTCAAAAGAGGAGCTACGGAATAGACGAAGGCTGGTGAAGGACGAAGTGATGATGTGCGTGGGAAATGGTTCCAAGGTTGATGTGATCGCCGTCGGCATGCTCTCTCTTTGATTACCATCGAGATTAGTGATGAACCTGAATAATTGTCATTTAGTGCCTGCGTTAAGCATGAACATTATATCTGGATCTTGTTTATTGCGAGACGGTTACTCATTTAAATCAGAGAATAATGGTTGTTCTATTTATATGAGTGATATCTTTTATGGCCATGCACCCAATGTGATGGGTTTATTCATATTGTATCTTGATAGTGATGATACACATGTTCATAACATTTATGCCAAAAGATGTAGAGTCGATAATGATAGTACCACTTTCTTGTGGCACTGTCTTTTGGGTCATATTGGTGTAATATGCATGAGGAAGCTCCATGCTGATGGACTTTTGGAGTCACTTGATTTTGAATCACTTGACACATGTGAACCATGCCTCATGGGCAAGATGACTAAAACGCCGTTCTTTGGAACAATGGAACGGGCAAATGACTTGTTGGAAATCATACATACTGATGTGTGTGGTCCAATGAATGTTGCAGTGCGCGGTGGATATCGTTATTTTCTCACCTTCACTCATGACTTAATTAGATATGGGTATATTTACTTAATGAAACACAAGTCTGAAACATTTGAAAAGTTCAAGCAATTTTAGAGTGAAGTTGAGAATCATCATAACAACAAGATCAAATTCCTACGATCTGATCGAGGAGGTGAATATCTGAGTTATGAGTTTGGCAATCACTTAAGACAGTGTGGAATTGTTTCACAATTGACACCGCCTGGAACACCACAGCGTAGTGGTGTGTCCGAACATCGTAATCGAACCTTATTAGATATGGTGCGTTCTATGATGTCTCTTGCCGATTTTCCACTATCGTTTTGGGGTTATGCATTAGAGACAACTGCATTCACTTTAAATAGGGCACCATCGAAATCCGTTGAGACGACGCCATATGAACTGTGGTTTGGCAAGAGGCCAAAGTTGTCATTTCTTAAAGTTTGGGGATGTCATGCTTATGTCAAAAAGCTTCTGTCTGAAAAGCTGGAACCCAAAGCGGAGAAATGCGTCTACATAGGATACCCGAAAGAGATAGTAGGGTATACCTTCTATCTCAGATCCGAAGGCAAAGTGTTTGTCGCTAAGAACGGAACATTTCTTGAGAAATAGTTTCTCTCGAAAGAATTGAGTGGGAGGAAAATAGAGCTTGATGAGGTTATTGAACCTTTACTTCAACCAGAGAGTAGCACAGCGCAGAAAGATGTTTCTGTGGAGCCTATGACAGTTGAAGAGGAAGTTAATGATGATGATCATGAAGCTTCAGATCAAGTTACTATTGAACCTCGTAGGTCGACAAGGGCGTGTACTGCTCCTAAGTGGTACGGCAACCCTGTCTGGGAGGTCATGTTGTTGGACAACAATGAACCTACGAGCTATGAAGGAGCGATGATGGGCCCGGATTCCAAGAAATGGTTAGAGTCCATGAAATCCGAGATAGGATCCATGTATGAAAACAAAGTACGGACTTTGGAAGTATTACATGAAGGGCGAAAGGCCATTCAGAACAAATGGATCTTTAAGAAGAAGACGAACGTGTACGGTAATATCACCGTCTATAAATCTCGACTTGTGGCAAAGGGTTTTTCACAAGTTCAAGGAGTCAACTATGATTAGACCTTCTCACCCGTAGCGATGCTTAAGTCTGTCAGAATCATGTTAGCAATAGCTGCATATTTCGACTATCAAATTTGGCAAATGGATGTCAAAACAGCGTTCCTCAACGGTTTCCTTGAGGAAGAGTTGTATATGATGCAACCAGAAGGTTTTGTCGATCCAGAGAATGCTGACAAAGTTTGCAAACTCCAGCGATCCATTTATGGACTGGTGCAAGCATCTCGGAGTTGGAATAAGCGCTTTGATGACGTGATCAAAGTGTTTGGGTTTATACAAGTTTATGGAGAAGCTTGTATTTGCAAGAAAGTGAGTGGAAGCTCTATAGCGTTTCTAATATTATATGTGGATGACATATTGCTGATTGGAAACAATATGGAAATGCTGGAAAGCGTGAAGGAATATTTGAACAAGAGTTTTTCAATGAAGGACCTAGGAGAAGCTACTTTCATATTAGGCATTAAGATCTACAGAGATAGATCGAGACGCTTAATAGCACTTTCACAGAGCACATACCTTGATAAAGTTTTGAAGAAGTTCACAATGGATCAGTCCAAGAAGGGGTTCTTGCCTGTGTTACAAGGTGTGAAGTTGAGTAAGACTCAATGCCCAGTGACTGCAGAAGATAGAGAGAAGATGAGTGTCATCCCCTATGCTTTAGCCATAGGCTCTATCATGTATGCAATGTTGTGCACAAGACCCAATGTCAGCCTTGCCATAAGTATGGCCAAAAGGTTTCAAAGTGATCCAGGAATGGAGCACTGGACGGCGGTCAAGAATATCCTTAAGTACCTAAAAAGGACTAAGGAAATGTTTCTCGTTTATGAAGGTGATGAAGAGCTTGTCGTAAAGGGTTACGTCGATGCAAGCTTTGACACTGATCCGGATGACTCTAAGTCGCAAACCGGATACGTATTTATTCTCAATGGGGGAGCGGTAAGCTGGTGCAGTTCCAAGCAAAGTGTGGTAGCTGATTCTACATGAGAAACGGAGTACATCGTAGCCTCGGAGGCAACGAAGGAAGGTGTCTGGATGAAGCGGTTCATACAGATCTTGGAGTAGTGCCTAGTGCACTGAATCCAATGACTCTGTTCTGTGACAACACTGGTGCCATTGCTCTGGCCAAGGAACCAAGGTTTCACAAGAGGACCAGACACATAAAGCGGCGCTTCAATTCCATCTACGATTACATCAAGGAGAAGGAAATAAATATTTGCAAAGTGCACATGGATCTGAATGTGTAGACCCATTGACTAAACCTCTTCCAAGGGCTAAACATGATCAACACCAGAACTGCATGGGTGTTCGATTCATTACAATGTAAATCACATAGTGATGTGAACTAGATTATTGACTCTAGTGCAAGTGGGAGACTGTTGGAAATATACCCGAGAGGCAATAAATAAAGTGTTTATTATTATATTTGCTTGTTCATGATAATTGTTTATTATCCATGATATAATTTTATTGATTGGAAACACATTGCATGTGTGGATAAATAGACAACACTTTGTCCCTAGTATGCCTCTAGTGCACTAGCTCGTTGATCAAAGATGGTCAAGGTTTCCTAGCCATTGACATGAGATGTCATTTGATAACGGGATCACATCATTAGGAGAATGATGGGATGGACGAGACTCAAACTATAAACGTAGCATATGATCTTGTCAGTTTATTGCTACAGTTTTCTGCATGTCAAGTATATGTTCGTATGACCATGAGATCATGCAACTCACCGACAACGGAGGAGTGCCTTGTGTGTATCAAACATCACAACATAACTAGGTGACTATAAAGGTGATCTACAGGTATCTCCGAGGGTGTATGTTGGTTTGGCATGGATCAACACAGGGATTTGTTACTCCGTGTGACGGAGAGGTATCTCAGGGCCCACTCGGTAATACAACATCACAACAAGCCTTGCAAGCAATGTGACTAAGTGTTAGTCACGGGATCTTGTATTACGGAAACGAGTAAAGAGACTTGCCGGTAACGAGGTTGAACTAGGTATGGAGATACCGACGATCAAATCTCAGGCAAGTAACATACCAAAGAACAAAGGGAACATCATACGGGATTAACTAAATCCTTGACATAGAGGTTCGACCAACAAAGATCTTCATAGAATATGTAGGAATCAATATGGGCATCGAGGTCCCTCTATTGGTTATTGACCGTAGAGGTGTCTCGGTCATGCCTACATAGTTCTCGAACCCACAGGGTCTGCACACTTAAGGTTTGGTGATGTTTTGGTAGTATAGAGTTATGCATGGTGGTGACTGAAGGTTGTTCGGAGTCCTGGATGAGATCCCGAATGTCATGAGGAGCTCCAAAATGGTCCGGAGGTAAAGTTTGATCAATAGGAAGTCCTGTTTTGGTCACCGGAAAGGTTTCGGGCTCATCGGTAGTGTACCGGGAGTGCCGGGAGGGTACCAGGGGACCATCGGGAGGAGTATTTCGACCCAAGAGGCTACATGGGCTGTGGGTGCATGAATACCAGCCCTTAGTGGGCTGGCCGAAGTCCCACAGAAGGCCCATGCGGCTGGGAAGAAAGTCCAAAGTGGAAAAGGTGGAAAAAGGCAAAAAGGTGGAAATAAGGAAGGAGTCTTAATCCTACTAGGAGTGGAGGAGGAGTACTCCTCCCTCCACTTCGGCCGAAGTCACCAAGGGCTTGCCCTTGCACCAAGCCTCCTCCTCTCCTCCTCCTATATATACTAGAGGTTTTAGGGGTTTTTCACATAGATTTTCAGCCACGTGCAACCCTCTCCTCTAGTCCGTAGTTTCTCCTCTAGATCGGTTTCAGCAGTGCTTAGGCGAAGCCCTGCTGGAATTACTCCACCACCATCGCCGCAACGCCGTCGCGCTGCCGGAGAACTCGTCTACCTCTCCGCTCCCTCTTGCTGGATCAAGAAGGCAGAGATCCTCATCAAGCCGTACGTGTGCTGAACACGGAGGTGCCGTCCGTTCGGTGCTAGATCGGGACGGGTCGTGATTGGATCACGAGACGCTCGGCGATTTGGATCATGAAGACGTTCAACTACATCAACTGTGTTTCTTAACGCTTCCTGCTTAGCGATCTACAAGGGTATGTAGATCCACTCTCCCCTCTCGTAGATGCTCATCTCCTAGATTGATCTTGGTGAAGCATAGGAATTTTTTTGTTTCCCATGCAATGTTCCCCAACAGTTCTTAGATAATCTCTCTAGCATTTGATCAATGAAAGGCAGAGGGTAATGATCTTTTCTAGTATCTTTATTTAATTTTCAAAAATCAATTACCATTCTATAGTTAGTGACAATTCTTTGTTGAATAAGTTCATTTTTACCATTAGGAACAACTATCATACCTCCCTTCTTAGGGACACAATGAACGGGACTCACCCATCTACTATCAACTATGGGATAGATTATACCTTCTTATAGAAGCTTTAATATTTCAGTTCTTAACACTCCTTCATCTTAGGATTCAACCGTTATTGGTGATCAACAACTGGTTTAGCATCAGGTTCCATATTAATCTTGTGCTAGCATAGAGTGGGACTAATGCCCTTAAGATCATCAAGAGTATGTCCAATAGAAGTCCGGTGCTTCCTCGGAATTTTTAATAATCGTTCTTCTTTGTGTTTTGAAAGGTTAGCAATTGTTTTCATTCAAACACATGATCACCTTTAGGTGGAGGAGGACCTCCTATAGTTTCAATACGCAAATTGTGTTTTAATAGAGGTTGTTGTTCAGAGAATTTTTTTATCTATTTCTTTTCTTTCACGCAAGTGCATATCATTTTCATGGTCTAGCAAATATTGTTCTAGTGAATGAGTAGGAGGAACGGCAATAGAATCAAGACCAATTATTTCATCCTTACTAGATAATTATTTTTTACGGGGTTGTCTACTAAACTTAGAAAAATTAAACTCATGAGACACATCACCAAACTCAACACTGGCGGTTTCTTTTTGGCAATCTATCTTAGCATTAACAATGTTCAATAAAGGTCTACCAAAGATAATGGGACTAAAATCATCTTGTGGGGAACCAAGAACCAGAAAATCAGTACGATATTTTATTTTCCCACGCAAGACTTCAACATCTCTAACAGTCCCAAGTGGTGTGATGGTGTCTCTATTAGCAAGTTTAATAGTAACATCAATGTCTTCTATTTCAGCATGTGCTATGTCATTCATAATTTCTTGGTATAAGGTAAAAGGAATAGCACTCACACTAGCACCCATATAACATAAGCCATGATAGGAATGATCTCCTATTTTAACTAAGACAACAGACGTGCTAACTACGGGTCTATGTTTATCTTTTTCATTGGGCTTGGCAATTCTAGCAGCTTCATCACACAAGTAAATAACATGTGCATCAATATTTTCTACCAAGAGATCATTTACCATAGAGACACTAGGTTCTACTTAAATTTGTTCAGAGGGCTTAGGTGATTTCATATTACTTTTGCGAAGCACAGTTCATACCTTAGCATGTTCCTTTATCCTAACAGGAGAAGGTGGTTTTTCAATATAAGCGGTTGGCACAACTGGATCAACATTGTAAATGAAAATTTCTTCTTTAGCTATGATCGGCTCGTTTATTTCTCTGTTAATAGGGGTTGATATTTAAACCACTTCTCATTAGGGAGATCAACATGAGTAGCAAATGATTCACAAAAGGAGGCTACTATCTCAGAGTCAAGTCCATATTTAGTGCTAAACTTGTGAAAAGCATCGGTATTCATAAAAGAATTAACACAATCAAACTCAAGCTTAATACCTGACTCATTACCTTCGTCGAGTTCCCAATCTTCAGAGTTGCATTTAATTCTTTCTAATATATCCCACCTGAATTCAATAGTCTTCTTCATAAAAGAACCATTACAAGAAGTATCGAGCATGGATCGATCATTATGAGAAAGTTGAGCATAAATTTTTTGAATAATAATTTCTCTCAATAAATCATGATTGGCGCATGAATATAACATTGAATTAAGCCTCCCCCAAGCTAGAGCGATGCTTTCTCCTTCACGAGGCCAAAAATTATATATATAATTATGATCACCATGAACTAGATGCATAGGATAAAACTTTTGGTGGAATTACAATTTCAATTGATTCCAGTTCCATGATCCAATATCATCGCATATCCTATACCATGTCAATTCTTTTCCCTTCAAAGATAAAGGTAAAACCTTCTTCTTAACTTCATCTTCGGATAAACGTGCAAGCTTAAATAATCCACAAATTTCATCCACATGTATTAGGTACATATCAGGATGTTCAGATCCGTCTCCTGCATAAGGATTAGCTAGCAGTTGTTCTATCATACCCGAAGGAATTTCATAACCAATATTTTCAGTAGGTGCAGTAGGTTGAGGGGAAACTAATTGTGGTTCCGTTTGATGTGAAGATACCCCGAACAAACCCCTCAAAGGATTGTTTTCCATCGTAGCAAGTGACAACAAATTTCAGCATGTAGTATAAGTTTTTCCTTACCGATTTCCACTTACCAAGAGCGCTTGACTCCTCGGCAACGGCGCCAGAAAAGAGTCTTGATGACCCACAAGTGTAGGGGGAAATTGTAGTCCTTTTGATAAGTAAGAGTGTCGAACCCAACGAGGAGCAAAAGGAAATGACAAGCGGTTTTTAGCAAGGTAATTTCTGCAAGCACAGAAATTGTAGGCAACACGTAGTTTGATAGCAAGATAATTTGTAACGAGCAAGTAACGATAACGGTAAATAAAGTGCATCAACGTAACCCAAACCTTTTCTGGCAAAGGACAGGACAAAACAATCTCTTATAATAAGCAAAGTGTTCTTGAGGGTACACGGGAATTTCATCTAGTCACTTTCATCATGTTGGTTTGATTCGTGTTCGCTACTTTGATAATTTGATATGTGGGTGGACCGGTTCTTGGGTGTTGCTCTTACTTGCACAACCTCCCACTTATGATTAACCCCCTTGCAAACATCAGCAACTATGAGAAAAGTATTAAGATAAAATATAACCATAGCATTAAACATGTGGATCCAAATCAGCCCCTTACAAATAGCACATAAACTAGGGTTTAAGCTTCTGTCACTCTAGCAACCCATCATCTAACAACTACTCCACAATGCATTCCCTTAGTAGCAAGGATGGTGAAGTGTCATGTAGTCGACGTTCACATGACACCACTAAGGAATCACAACATACATATCATCAAAATATCGAACACATATCAAATTTACATGATTACTTGCAACATGACTTCTCATGTGACCTCAAGAACAAAGGAAACTACTCACAAATAATATGCATGCTCAAGATCAGAGGGGTATCAAATAGCATAATGGATCTTAACATATAATCTTCCACCAAATAAACCATATACAAATCAACTACGTAATTTAATCGACAGTACTAGTCACGCACATGTATCAATCTGAGGTTCCGATACAAAGATTGAACACAAAAGATGAATTAGGGTTTGACAGGAGATGGTGTTGTTGAAGATGTTGATGGATAATGTCCTCCCAGAGATGAGAGGGTTGTTAGTGATGACGATGGCTTCGATTTCCCCCTATGGGAGGGAAGTTGCCTGATCAGTAGCACAATAATATGATGGTTTGATAACAGTGGTAACAGTAACAGTGGCGGCAATAGTTTTGTAGCAAGTGTAACAATCATAGCAATAGTAGTAACTTAGCGAGAGCAATAAGTGGAAATATCATAGGCACTGGATCGGAGTATTTGTTGGATGATATTCATCATATAATAGCCATAACCTAGGGCAACACAGAACTATCTCCCGTTCGTCAATGTAATGTAGGCATGTATTCCCTATATAGTCATACGTGCTTATGGAAAAGAGCTTACATGACATCGTTTGTCCTACACTCCCGTGGCAGCGGGGTCCGTAAGGAAACTAAGGGAACAAAGCATTAGCACTTAGTCAATATGTGAAGTCCTCAAACTATGGTCATCACCGTGAAGTATCCCAAATATTGTCACTATGGGGTTGACGAATCATAACATGTAATAGGTGCATATGACTAGGCAAGATAGGATCAAGAACATAGATATAATGATGATAACATAAATGGTTCAGATCTGAAATCATGGCACTCGGGCCCTAGTGACAAGCATTAAGCATGGCAAAGTCATAACAACATCAATCTTAGAACACAATGGATACTAGGGATCAAGCCCTCACAAAACTAACTCGATTACATGATGAATCTCATCCGACACCTCACCGACCATCAAGCCTACGAAGGAATTACTCACTCCCGGTGAGGAGCATCATGGAATTGGCGATGGAGAAGGGTTGATGATGACGAAAACCGAAGATTCCCCTCTCCGGAGCCCCAAACGGACTCCGGATCTGGCCTCCCGATGAATAACGGGAGGTGGCGACGGCTCCGTATCGTGAAACGAGGTAAAAACTTCTCTTTGATTTTTTTCCAAATAAATGTGAATTTGTAGCGTTGGAATTAGGGCCGGGGACCCACGAGGTGTCCACCCTCCACCAGGCCGCGCCTGGGGGGCCTGGCGCGCCCTGGTGGAGCATGGGCACCCTGGCCCCCCTCTCAGGTGGCTTCTGGCTCCGTAATCTTCTATTTATTATTTATTTATATTAAAAAGTAAATTATGGGTTAATTAGAAGCAAAGGAATTACTCTAGAAAATTCTACGTTAATTAGAAAATACTAGCCCTCGATCTGGTGGGTCTCCTAAATTTATAATTATATAACTGTTAGATTTGTGTAACATATTGCATAAAAAAAGATGTGTAACATATATAGCATTGTACTAATGAATCATGGGTCGTGTCATACCTAAGTTTTTTTTGAACATGCTAACGTGTCACACCTGGCCTCTCTCACAAAAACTCAAACTCGCTTTTGACATCAACTAATTTAAGTAATCAATCGGAACCAATGTATTACCCTTTGATGCGAACCACATGGATACCTCAAACACAGCTTACTTTATTTTTTGTATAATAGATTAGAGTCCAGTAAGCATCAACCTCGCATGCTCTACATTAGTTTCTCCTAGATTAGTTTTTCTTTGCCCGATCCTTTTAAAAAGGAAATCTACAATAAAAATCATATTCCTGTGCCGCACATGCCTCCACGAACATAAGAGTTCCCATGAGTGAAACCAAGTTTTGTATGTACTCCCTCCGTTCTTAAGAGATTTCACATAAACTACATACGAATGTATATAGACATATTTTAGAACGTAGATTCACTCATTTTGTTTTGTATGTAGTCTTATAATAAAATATCTAAAAGATCTTATATTTAGAAAGGGAGTGGGTACGTGTTTCCGGCCGGTTAGAAATCAATTAGCATGCTAACTATACCGTACAAGTACGTACATACGTAGATTAAAAAAAAAGTATGTACATACGTGTACATATATGCTATGGCTTAAAGAGTTGATTCACGTGTGAGACAAGTTTACGTGCATGTGAGTTTTTGATCGGCGACCAATAAATTATCTAGCTAGACCAAGCTGTTTCGCACCCATATGTATTTTCGGTCAGCCACAAATTAGTCATCAGCTTGCTAATGCATACATACATCGTCAACAACGACAAAATGCGTACATACATGCTATAGTAGGCAGACTTAATATACGAGTCAGGCCTAAGTTTTAGGCCTATGTGTGTTTTCGGCCAGCGTCCAATCAAGCATCTAGCTAGCGTGGTTAGCTTCGCATAGGAAGAATTAATCAGCTTTGTTGCTTTCTGTCTACGCGCATGTTGAGGCCAGTTCAATTCTTCCATCCATGGAGCGCCTTAGACGTGTGTCTTCAGACTTTTATGTTCTCTCATTAGATAGTGGAAAGAATGGGACACCGTCATCAGATATTTCTTGCTTTTATGATTTAGGTATCCCACTGCACATATATGCTGAAGCAAAGACAATATGCAACTTTCCTTTTGCTCAAGTTCAACGGTTTAGACTTATCTGAATAAGGTATGATCTTTCAGAATGGCAACATGTGAGTATTGCCTAATGTCTGTACATGTTGGCATCTTAATATAGTTCAAAATATGCTATGATATTCATAATGCTTTGGAATATATTGGCAATTTTTCATTTAAATCAAAAATTCTATTGGAATATATCTACCTGTTGGCACATCTGTATTCTAGAATGAGATACTAGAATACTTTTCGATGACAGCATATCCAAACACCCATTACAAATTCTTTAGTGCGCCGATATGAAAAGCTCATGAGTTACCGATACAACACAAATCCATATGTATGTTTCCAGAAAGCTAATCAGAAATGTCGAGTTAAGAATTAAGATGAGCAATGAAACATTGACAAAACAAATAACAATCTGGTGGAGCCATATACAAACATAACAACTTTGATGCCCCAGATTGTATTTGTACTAGAACAATTGTTTTACCATAAGATCTCCTTGCGTAAAGGTTAATGCCAAATGAATTACGAAATGCATGTAATTAACCATAATTTTTTATTTCCCTATAAACAAGACTTGCAAATATTAATTGTACACACGTCGATAATTAATAAGTAAATGTGTAATTTTATATAGTTCCTCGGAAATTTACCTATGCCTAAAAAACAATAACAAATACTTATTATGTGCTTAAAGGGAAAAGAATCTCAAAATACAAGAACGTGCAAGAGAGATCAGAGAAATAAATAAACATTAATCGTGCAATGGATTCAATAATGAAGAAATAAAGTTATTGTTATATGCATAACGTGTAAGTACATGATAAACGTGAAACATATATATTCGCATTTTAACCAAAAAGGCAAATATATCTAAGACAAAGTTATGCTTACGTAAAAGAATCATTTTGTAATGTCACCAAATTTGCCTCCAATTTTTCTTTAGGAAAAAATATGTATATTTCTCAACTTAGAAGGCTAATATATTGACAACGTAAATTACATTTCTATAATTCTAGCCCGCGCATCGAGCGGGCCACTATGCTAGCTATTGAAATATTACAAATAAATCTTTAAAAAGTTTTGCTTCATTTCGAGAATTTTTATTTCTACACAAAAACAACACCATGGTAGTTCTGTTGAAAACATCGTCAGTCCGAGTTAGTTTCATTCAAATCATGCAAATTAGAGTCCAAAACAAGAGCAAAAGTGTTAGGAAAAGTGGATACGTTGGAGACGTATCAATTCCCCCAAGTTTAAACCCTTGCTTGTCCTTAAGAAATTCAGTTGACAAACTGAAAGTGAGAAAGAAAAAAATACGAACTCTTTTATTCTTGTTTACATACATATGCTTAAGTAGCTCCCATGTTTTCAGCAAAGATTGTGACTAACCATGTCAAGAATAACTCTTAAAACTATATTAACTCTTATCAATGACACAAGCAACTAGCGAGCAATAATAAGATATCTCAAGTGCAAACAATTTATTAAAACAATCATGATATAATATGACAATAGTGATATCTCGCTAGCCCTTTCTGAGACCGCAAAACATAAATGCAGAGCACCTCCAAAGTTCAAGCAGCGGCTAAACATTTAATTCACGGTAGAAAAGATCCAGTTGTGATGCATCCAACATTCACTATACACAATGCATGAGGATGACAATAGTGCTCTCAGATCTGGCACTTATTTTAGAAGGTGATGACTCAACATTAAAGTAAATAGATAGTCCCTTCGTAGAGGGAAGCAGGGATTTGCAAAGGTGTCAGAGCTCAGGGATTAAATAAGAGATAAGTATAATTTTGAGAGGTACACCTTCCTCTCAACGTTACGACGAAGAGCTATCAATATCTTCCATGTTCATGTTAAACAAATTAGTGGCGGTTTCCCAAGCGGTAAAAGTAAATGTTTACTCCGCCTCACCAACAAACACATTCCATAGCGAGCCGAATCTACGGGTACCGTCCAAACCAACAACATTCCTGGGGGGGTTTGTTTAATTATTTGCATTTATTTTGATTTCGGGACTCGAAATCCCTATTACCGCCTTTCTCGTGCAAGGATGAGTGAATAAACAATCATCATGAGAGCAACCCGCTTAACATGGAAGATACTGACCACCCCCTATCGCTCCATGAGCGGTCCAGGCACACAAAATAGATGTTCATTTGAAATTTTAGAGCTGGCACATGCAAATTTACTTGGAACAGCAGAGTAATACCGCATATAGGTAGATATGATGGACTCATATAGAATAACTTTGGTTTAAGGATTTTTTATACACAAGCAGAATTCCCACTTAGTATAGGTGATGGCTAGCAAATAGGTTGAGAAGCAGCCAGCTAGAGAGCAATTACGGTCATAAGCATGCATTACGAACAATAAACATTGAATGCTATCATGAGTACGATATGGACACCATGAACATAAATATCATGAAGGATATGTTGGTTTTGATTCAACTACATGCTTGAACATGTACCAAGTCAAGCCCCTTGAAACATTCAGAAGAGGATATCATATCATCATACTACATCACAACCATTTTAATGCATGTTGGCATCCAAAATAAATCATTATCCACACCTAGCTACTCGAACATTGCAAGAACCACTATAATCTCTAATTGTCATTGCAAACATGTTCAATCATAATGTGCGGAATCATGGATACCAGATTAAACATATTTACAAAAACAAGAACAAGTTGAGTTCATACCAGCTTTTCCCTTCCACAGTCAATTCATCAAATGTCGTCATTATTTCTTTTCATTTGCACAATCGAATGATATGAAAATAATAATAGTGCAAGAGTGTCGTAGACTAAGCTGAAATCTGCAAGCATTTTATTCAAGAGGAGAAGACAAAGTAATATGGGTGTTGTGTTAGATCAAAAGTAATGCATAAGAGAGCCACTCAACATTTTCATTGTGGTCTTATCTACGGTATGACTCGATAAAAGAAAGATAATTTTAGAGAAACACACTAAGATATTTTTGGAGTTTCTAGTTTTCATGAAGAAAGCAAATAAGAGAAGGAAAACAAAAACAAGAAAAACTATTTGCACGAGAGAACTTCCAATAAGCAAAAGAAGAAATGAGAAATCTTTTTGGGCTTTCTTTTAATACTACAACTAACTAAACTGGAAAAAAAAGAACCAAGAAGTATGTTTGGATTTTCTCAAAGTTTTTCAAACACACAAGAAAACGAGAAAAATAAATCTAGCATGGATAATACAATGGAAGAGTGTGGACACCGACAACTGAAATGAAATGTGTGAACATGAATGGAATGTCGATGGGAATACGTACTCTCCCAAGCTTAGGCTTTTGGCCTAGCTTGGTAATCACCATCCATAGTAGCCATCCTATCCCATGTTGAATTGTGGTGGAGGAGGTACCTGAGCATCCCAATCCTGGGGTTCCTCCTCTATTGCAGCTTGGTTGTTTGGATAGGCGACGATCATCTGGTATAATTCTATATTCGTTCCTAGCAACAGAATCAAACAAAGCAGGTGCAGGCAATGGGATAACATCACGGGTTATGACCCTAAATACCATATTATAACGAATATTATGAAATTGGTCAACCTCATCAATAAAGTGGTGATCCCATAACGACGTGTAGTCTATATAAACCTTGGTCAAAAGATAATCATGAGGGCATATCTGAACTCCTAAACGACTCGCTAAGTGAGTATCGTAAATGCAACCATGTATCTTGCCCTTACTCTTGTTAAGTTGTAGGCGTCGTGCAACAATAGCTCCTAGGCTAAAAGTGTGATCATTATATAGTGAATGTCGCAAAATAGCAAGGTCTGGAGCACTAAGTGCACCGACCTTTTTCTTAGCAGTTAAACACTTAGAAATGAATATAGCGAAGTTGTGCACAAAAGGAAACTACAAACTAGTGGCAGTGGTTTTCGACATGCCTCTATCGTCACCCACTGTTAAAGTGAGGAGAAAATCCTCAAACTCTGCTAGTCTAGGCTCTCTTAATTCCTCATCAGAAGGAATTAGGCATATGTCACAAAAGTCGGTGAATGGTATCTTGTAGTTTTCAGCATATAAATTAAACCGCACATCAGGAGGTTTATTTGTATTTAGAAAATGAAAACTTTTCACAAAGGAATTTGTGAGGATGTGATACTGGTCACAGTTATCTGCGGGGAAGTTGGTTAGCCCAGCATTGTCAATAAATTAAGATTTTTTTGATAGAAACTGGCTTCCTCCATAAAGGGAATATGTGGCCATTCGCACAGCCACACTTCTTCCTTCCTTGGAATGTGTAGGTCACTATCATATGACTCCCCAATAACTCCCTTGGCATTCTTTTTGGAGGAGTACTTCCTAAAGAAATTAATCTTATTTTCTACAAATAAAATTCTGAAAAAATTTAGTCCACAAAAAATTGTTAACAAAATTAAATAAGATTGATAACAACTACTCCTAGGGATGCATAGAGGCCATATCAAGCATTCAAACTACTTAGAACTCTACGAATTCAACATGCAAGCTCATCTACAACAACACCAAGAGTAGCCAATTATTCTGAGAAAAAATCACTAAATCAAAAACTAATTGGAGCAATGGGGGAGTTACATACCGAGAAGCAATCCCCTAAAACATTTTCAAAAATGGAGCTTTGAGCAAAGATATCAAAATCCACGGGTTCTTGAGCAAGAACATGAGGGAGCAATGGTGATTTTTTAGGAGGTAGAAGATGACATGGGCTAATGAGATAAGTGAGGGGACCCACCCTCTACCAGGCCACGCCAGGGAGTCTGGCGCGCCCTGGTGGAGCGTGCCAACCTAGCGCACCCCCCTCTGGTGTTATTTGTCCTAGAAATTCACAAATAATTAGAAAACATTCATGTTAAATTTTCAGGGAATTCTGAGAACTTTATTTTTGGGTCATTCTTTATTGCATGGAAAAAAATAGAAAACTGGAAAAGCATGGCATTTTATTTTATTTAACTAGGAAAAACAGAAAATAAAAGGCGGATACAGAGAGTTGTGTCTACTAAATTCATCAACTTCATACCTCTCGAAAATGATTCATTAATAAGGTTGATGAAGTCTTATTAACAACCACTTCCAATTAGCATGAAACCGAAGAACTATCATAAAACAATAGGTTACCTCAACAGGGATAGGCATGTCCCCAACCATAATAATATCATATTTCCTTTCGACAATAGGTAGAGATAATTGAAGGATTACAATAATGAATGTCAAAGAATTTCCAATAACATTCACACTATTCACTTGGAATTGTTTCTTCGGAAAGTGCACCATATGCTCATTACCATTGATATAAAAAGTGACCTTGATTTTATTGCAATCAAACAGCCCCTGCAGTATTCAAAAAGGGTCTACCAAGGATAATCGACATGTTGTCGCCCTGAGGCACCTCAAGAATAACAAAGTACGTTAAGATAGTGACATTTGCAACAACAACGGGCACATCCTCACAAATACCGGCAGGTATGACAGTTGATTTGTCAGCCATTTGCAATGATATTTCAGTAGGTGTGAGTTTATTCAAATCAAGTCTTTTATATAAAGATAAAGGCATAACACTAACACCAGCTCCTAAATCACACAAAGCAGTTTTGACATAATTTCTTTTAATGGAGCAAGGTATAGTTGGTATTCAGGATCTCCAAGTTTTGTAGGTACCCCATCCTCAAAAGAATAATTAGCAAGCATGGTGGAGATTTCAACTTCAGGTGTCTTTCTTTTATTACTGATGATGTCTTTCATGTACTTAGCATAAGGAGGCATCTTTAAAATATCCGTTAAATCGGTACGCGACTGGCCTAATCATTTCAGCAAAGCATTCAAATTCTTTATCATCCTTTTTCTTAGATGGTTTAGGTGGAAAAGGCATGGGTTTCTAAACCCATGGTTCTCTTTCTTTACCATGTTTTCTAGCCACAAAGTATTTTTTATCATATCATTTATTTTTAGGTTGTGGGTTATCAAGATCAACAGAAAGTTCTATTTCTACATCAATATATGTTTCTTTATCATTACTAGGTTGAGTATCATCATGAACATCACTATCATTATCATTATCACTAGGTGGATGTTCATTACTAGATTGAGTTTCAGCATCAGAAATAGAAACATCATTAGTATCATGATGAGGTTTTTCTATCTCAGGTTCACTAGAAGCATGCAAAGTCCTATCATCTTTCTTTTTCTTCTTCTTCTTAGAAGGACTAGGTGTATGAGCATTAATTCCTTGAGATTCTTGTTCAATTCCTTTAGGATGACCTTCAGGATAAAGAGGTTCTTGGGTCATTCTACCTCCTCTAGTTACTACTCTAGTAGCATGATCATTCATATTGTTATTCATTTCATCAACCAATTCTCTTTGAGATTTAGCAGCTTGTCCTAACTGAGTTTGAACCATAGAGGCGGTTTTTCCTACACCTCTAACATCATTACTGATTCTAAATAGCAAGTCACTCAAGCGAGCAATCATATCGTAATTATATTTCAAGTGTTTCAGAACATTTGCATTGAAGTGCTCTTGCTTCATAATGTAGTTATCAAACTCATATAAGCATTGACTAGGATGTTTATTGTAAGATATATCACCTTCATCAAACTTTAATAAAGAATTTACCTCTACCACCTGTGAAGGTGTAGGTGTGTTGAGCCCAAGTATTTCTTCAATAGGTGGTAAATTCTTAACATCCTCAGCTTTAATACCTTTTTCCTTCATACATTGCTTTAACTCTTGCATATCTTCAGGACTGAGAAATAAGATACCCCTCTTCTTTGGAGTGGGTTCAATTGGTGGTTCAGGGAGAGTCCAATCATAATAGTTCTTCAATATATTATTCAATAGTTCCTTAGCTTGTTCAACTGTTCGTTCCCTAAAAACACAACCATCATAACTATCTAGGAAGTCCCTAGAAGAATCAGTTAGTCCATCATAGAAGATATCAAGTATTTCATTTTTCTTAGGAGGATGATCAAGCGAAGCATTAAGAAAATGGAGAATCCTCCCCCAAGCTTGTGGGAGACTCTCTTCTTTAATTTGCACAAAGTTAAATATTTCTTGTAAGACAGATTGTTTCTTATGAGCAGGAAAATATTTTTCAGAGAAGAATAAATCATATTCTGGGGGCTACGCACACAACCAGGAGTAAGAGTATTGTACCATATCTTAGCATCACCCTTTAGTGAAAACTGAAATAATTTGAAAATATAATAGTAGTGAATCTTCTCATCATTGGCAAATAGAGTGGCTATATCATTCAGCTTAGTAAGGCATGCTACCACAGTTTCAGCTTCATAGCCATGAAAAGGATCATATTCAACCAAAGTAGTTAACTCTAGGTCGACGGAAAATTCATAATCCTTATTGGTAACAAAGATAGGTGAAGTAGAAAACTTAGGATCATATTTCATTTTAGCATTCAAAGTCTTCTCTTTATACTTGCATAGTAGTTTCTTAACATCATTTCTATCCTTACAAGCAAGAATCTCTCTATCTATTTCTCCATCCAAAGCATAAACTTCATGTATCTTAGGCGCTTCAAATCTAGGAGAGCTAGGCCTATTAGGTGTTTCGTAATCATCGGTTTCAAAGTTCTCATCAGTTTCAACAGATTCATCAGTTTCAATAATTCCATTCTCTCTAGCTGTAGCAATTTGTTCCTCGAGAAATTCACCTAGTGGCACATTATCATCAAGCATGGTACTAGCATAATCATAAGCATCATTCATAGAAGAAGTAGCATCATCAATATTAGGATTAATAGCATGTGGTGGTGTTGCAAGTTTACTCATAACAGAAGGTGAATCAAGTGTAGACTGTGATGGCAGTTCCTTACCTTCCCTCGTCTTAGAGGCAAAAATCTTGGTTTTAGTGATTTATTGATATAAATCCCAAGTGACTCAAAAAATATAGCTAGACTCCCCGGCAACGGCGCCAGAAAAATGTCTTGATAACCCACAAGTATAGGGGATCACAACAGTTTTCGAGGGTAGAGTATTCAACCCAAATTAATAGATTTGACAAAAGGGGAGCCAAAGAATATTTGAGAGTATTAGCAACTGAGTTGTCAATTCAACCACACCTGGAGATAAATATCTACAGCAAAGTGATCAGTAGCACAGTAATATGATGGTTTGATAGCAGTGGTAATAGTAACAGTAGCGGCAATAGTTTTGTAGCAAGTGTAACAGTGATAGCAATAGTAGTAACTTAGCGAGAGAAATAAGTCGAAAGATCGGAGGCACTGTATCGAATTATTCATTGGATGATATTCATCATATAACAGTCATAACCTAGGGTGACACAGAACTAGCTCCAGTTCGTCAATGTAATGTAGGCATGTATTCCATATATAGTCATACGTGCTGATGGAAAAGAAATTGCATGACATCTTTTGTCCTACCCTCCCATGGCAGCGGGGTCCATAAGGAAACTAAGGGATATTAAGGTCTCCTTTTAATAGAGAACCGGAACAAAGCATTGGCACTTAGTGAATACATGAACTCCTCAAACTACGGTCATCACCGCGAAGTACCCCAAGTATTGTCACTATGGGGTTGACGGATCATAACAGGTAATAGGTGCATATGACTAGGCAAGATCGGATCAAGAACATAGATATAATGATGATAACATAAACGGTTCAGATCTGAAATCATGGCACTCGGGCCCTAGTGACAAGCATTAAGCATGGCAAAGTCATAACAACGCCAATCTTAGAAGATAGTGGATACTAGGGATCAAGCCCTAACAAAACTAACTCAATTACATGATGAATATCATCCAAGTCCTCACCGACCAACAAGATTACGAAGGAATTACTCACTCCCGGTGGGGAGCATCATAGAATTGGTGATGGAGAAGGGTTAATGATGACGAAGACCGAAGATTCCCCTCTCCGGAGCCCCAAAGGGACTCCAGATCTGGCCTCCCGATGAAGAAGAGGAGGTGGTCGCGGCTCTGTATCGTCAAATGAGGTAAAACCTTCTCTCTGATATTTTTCGAGATAAATGTGAATTTATAGCGTTGGAATTAGGGCCGGGGGACTCACAAGGTGTCCACCCTCCACCAGGCCGCGCCAGGGGGGCGTGGCGCACCTTGCTGGAGCGTGGCCACCCTAGGCCCCTTCTTAGGTGGCTTCTGGCTCCATAATTCCTTAAATATTCCAAAATAAATGTCCAAAAAGTTTTCTCCGTTCCGAGAACTTTTATTTCTGCACAAAAACAATACCATGGTAGTTCTGCTGAAAACAGCATTTGTCTAGGTTAGTTTCATTCAAATCATGCAAATTAGAGTCCAAAACAAGAGCAAAAGTGTTAGGAAAAGTGGATACGTTGGAGACGTATCATTCCCTCGGTGGAATCGCTACGTCGGAGTGCAAAAGTGCTCCATCCCAAGTTCCGCCTCGAGACGGTGGCGTTCCGTCCCAAAGTCATTTCCTTATTTTTTTATAGGTTAAATGACCTTAACTACCGGAAGATGGCCACCGGAGGTGGGCCATGCTGAGCACAACCCACCAGGGCATGCTTGGGGGGCCTAGCGCGCCCTGGTGTCTTGTGCTCACCAGGTGGCCCCCCTCCGGTAGTTATTTGCTCCAATATTTATTATATATTCCAAAATAAATCTTCGTGAAGTTTTAGCTCATTTGAAGATGTACAGAATAGGTATCTCTGATATGCTTTTTCAGGTCCAGAATTCCAGCTGCCGGCATTCTCCCTCTTTGCGTAAACCTTGCATAATATGAGAGAAAAGGCATTAGAATTACCCCCATAAAGCATTATTATGCATAAAACATTATAAATATCAGTAGGAAATCATGATGCAAAATGGATATATCACATCTCATCAAAATATCAAACGAATACCAACTTCACAAGATTACTTATAACAAGACTTCACCCATGTCCTCAGGAACAATAGTAACTACTCACACCTCGTCAACATGTTCAAGATCAAAGGTATAATAACAATGATTAAGGATCTGAACATAATGTATTCCACCAAGTAATCCAACAAGCATCAAGTACAAGATGTAACCAACACAACTAGTAACCCACATGTACCAATTTGAGTTTTTGAGACAAAAACTGAATACAAGAGATGAACTAGGGTTGGATATGATATGGTGATGGTTAATATGTTGATGAATATTGGCCCTCCCATGAAGGAGGAAACGTCGGTGATGACGATGGCTTCGATCTCCCCCTCCGGAGAGAAATTTCCCTAGGAGAATCTAACTGTCGGAGTGCAAAAGGGCCTCTGCCCAGGTTTCCGCCTTTAGATGGCGATGCTTCATCTCGAGAGATTGCTTATATTTGTTTCTAGGGTAAAACACACCATATAGGAGAAGAGGGGGTCAGGAAGCCTGTAGGGGCCCAACAAACCATCAAGGGGTGGTCGCGCCCTGTTGGCTTGTGGCCAGCAGTTGGCCCTCCTCTGGTATATTTTTGGCCCAATAATTCTTAAATATTCCATAAAATTCTCTGTGAAGTTTAAGGTCATTTGGAGTCTGGTGTTTTTCCTGCCTTTTTCTTGGTTTTCTGGTCCAAAATTCCAGTTTTGAGACATTTCCTTCTTTGTGATGTACCTTGCATATTCAGAGAGAAAGGGCATAAGAATTGTATGATAATAGGGAATAATACAAGAATAAAACAAATATCAATAAGACATCATGATGGAAAATGGACGTATCACCCATATGCTTTTTCTGAGAGATAACCACCTACTCTTGTGTTGAGATCACAAGGATTCCACTCCAACCTTTGATCCTTGATCTCTAGCCTCCCCAAGTTTCTTTCCATCCAATCCTTATCCTACCATAGAGCCAAAATATGTAAGAGTGTTTGAGTGGCTTAGGAGACTATATTTTGAAGTACAAGAGCAAGGAGTTCATCATCAACAAACATCTATTACCTTTTGGAGAGTGGTGTCTCCTAGATTGGTTAGGTGTCACTTGGGAGCCTCCAAACTTGTGGAGTTGAACCAAGGAGTTTGTAAGGGCAAGGAGATTACCTACTTCGTGAAGATCTACCCCAAGTGAGTCTATTCCTTCATAGACATAAATCGTGATGGTAAAAACAAGGTTTCTTCTTCATGTACCCTTTGTGGGTGGAGCCCTTCGTGAACTCGCGCAACCGTTATCCTTTGTGGGTTTAAGTCTCCATCAATGTGGACGTATGATAACACCATCTATAATAACCACGCAAAAATCATTGTGTCTTCATTGCGTTTGATTATCTCCAAATCCCCCGTCCACTTTCATGTGCAAAGTCTTTACTTTCCACTGCCATTATATTAGACTTGCATGTGTAGAGTGATAGTAGACTAGCTAGAATTGCAAAAATTTCCCAAGAACTAAAACTGGGAAAAGTCTAGGTTTTTATTGGTCAAGTAGTCTAATCACACACACACACAGAGACACACACACACCTCTATAACTACTTTCGATCATACAAGACCCCACGTGAATATATTTCAAACCCTAGCCGTTCACACGACATAAGGCTAAAAACGTATCAGCACACCCCCGGATTCGGAGCCGCCGCTCCGACTAAAGCCACTCGCACACAAATCACAACACGGATGACATGAATGCCATATAGTCCTTTATACATGAGACAATTGACCATAGACCATGGACATTGCACCTAACATCTGAGGCCGCCCGCCCAACTTAATAGCTAGACTGATCTCTCGGGTCACGTCGATTGGGCATATGACCTCACTACCATCATAGCACGAGTTCATATCCAAAGAATATGGAACTCATGGATCAATCACAACATCATCATCCTAGGTTGCCACCTCGGCACACATTTAATGCTCGGAAGTTCCAGCCCGATATCCATCGGCCCCGGTCAATAAGCGGGCCTACACACTTTCTGTGGATCCGTCATACCACAAGGGTCAAGGTCTGGAAGGCAATGCCTCCAAAAAAGATAGCAACATTGGTGTCATGTGCACACCTCGCAATCACATCTGTGTTGGAAGAGGGCTTGGGTTTTCACCTGGAAATCACATGAAACATCTGGTAGCAAAGGGAAGTAGCCCCATGATGATGCCTTCAAGGAGTATGGATATTAGAGGCGCCCCCTTCATAAACACCCACATGGGTAGGTGCAGGACTTCCACCCGGATTAACATCACCGCTGATGAGCCAAAAATGCGAGACCAGACCATATATTTTTAACAGCAAGAGCAAGGTGTCGCATTTCCGACCACGACTGATGCTTTTTGGTCCACACAACCACATGCGGTATAGAAACCTCCTCTTGATACCTCGATCTGGTGTTCCATTTTAGCCCTATCTAGAACCTTAGCATCACATCCGAGCAGTAGGACCACTACCAACGGTTTCCATGGACAAAGGACTTTTTCCCAAAGGCACTAATTCGTCTGCAATGTATCTATAACTTTTTATTGTATTAACAATCTTAGATACTTTATATGCAATTTTACATCATTTTTTGGAACTAACCTATTAACCCAGCACCTAGTGCGAGTTGTTATTTTATGCCTGTTTTTTGGTTTTACAGAAAATCCACACCAAACAAAGTCCAGACCCTACAAAACTTTTCGATGATTTTTCTAGATGAAAAGACACCCTAGAAGCTTCGAGGGAGGACTAGAAGACCCACGAGGAGACAACAAAGTAATAGGGCACACCTAGGGGGTAGGGCGCACCCTGATGTCTTGTGGGCCCCTCATGGCTCTGTATGACCTAATTCCAACGCTATAAATCCTTAAATATTCTGAAACCCCCAAAGAGCCACCCGAAAAAAAATCTGTCACCGCCAGTCTCTGTTCTTCCATGATCCCATCTAGAGGCCTTTTCTGGCACTCTACTAGAGAGGGAATCGATCATAGAGGGCTTCTACATCAACCTTGTTGCACCTACGATGATGTGTGAGTAGTTCATCAGAGACCTATGGGTCCATAGTCATCAGCTAGATGGCTTGTTCTCTCTCTTTGATCTTCAATACCATGTTCTCTTTGGAGATCTATCCGATGTAATCTTCTTATGCGATGTGTTTTTTGGGATCCGATAAATTGTGGGTTTATGATCATATTATTAATTGAAAGTAATTGAGTCTATTCTTGACTCTATTATGTGTGGTTTAGATAGCTATGTGATGCTTTTCGGTCAATTGATTTTCTTTGGCCAAGTTGATCTATCGATCTTCAGTGGAAGTGGTGCATAGTAGTGGATTGAATCTTGCGTTGTCCTCACCAAGTGACAGTAGGGGTAGCAAGGCACGTATTGTATTGTTGCTAATAAGGATAAAGCTATGGGGTTTCATCATATTGATTAGTTTTATTCTGTCTACATTATGTCATCTTGCTTAAAGCGTTACTCTGTTTGTCATGAACTTAATACCATAAACGCATGTTGGATGCCAGTCGATTGGTGGAGTAATAGTAGAAGATGCAGGCAGGAGTTGGTCTTGTCATGGATGTAATGCATATGCATTTGATCATGCCATGAATAACATCATAACTATGTGCTTTTCTATCAATTGCCCAATAGTAATTTGTTTACTCGTCGTCTGCCATGCTTAAGACAAAAGCCTCTAGTGAAAACTATGCCCCCTAGGTCTATTTTAATTATATTATAAAAACCAAAAATACCTTGCTGAAATTTATTTACTTTTATTTTACTTTGAAATTTATCAATCTATACTATCAGATTTAATCCTTGTTGTTAATGAGTACAAGGGGTTTGACAACCCTCTTCCCCGCGTTGGGTGCAAGTATATGCTCTTTCGTATGTAGGTGTTGTTCACAACTATTTGTGTGATCCTCCTATTAGTTTGATAAACCTTGTTTCTCAACTAAGGGAAATACTTGTTGCTCCTATATTACTTCACCCTTCCTCTTCAGGGAAATGTATCACAAGTAGAAGGAAGCCACAATCATACAACCCACGGGCCAGCATGTGATACGGGGCAAGATCCATGGTGGTCGATCTTTCATGAATTGGAGGGGAAAACATGAAGAACACGGGGAAGAACGAGAGGTAATACTAAGGGCAAACACAGTCACACATCCACTAGATCCATAATAACACAAGAGGAACAAGATCCCAAATCAACCAACGATACAAGTAGCGGTACGTGATCTCCCACTCCAGGGGAGGGGACTTGAATCCACAAGGGATCTTTCCTCTAGAGGGGCCTTGGCATCACTTGGATCTTCTCCACAAGGAGGTCAAACTCCTCAAGAGAGGCAAGTAATGGAGCTAAGCTCAGGAGCAAACATTAGCTAACCCTAGAGAGAGGGGGAGGAAGTCCTTATATAGTACAAGGGGAAAGGGAGCGAGAGAGGGGGTACATGGCCCTTTGGCCTGAGTCTTCCCACACAGGGGCCGGATGTCCGGGACTTCAGTGGGGCGCCAGATGTCCGGGCTTAGGTCCCATATGTCTGGGCCGGCAGGGGTGGTTTCCACCAGAACCAAACACGGGCACGCCGGATTTCTAGGGCTGAGCCCCGGGTTTCAGGGCCTGTGCCGGATGTGCGGGGAGGGCCCGTATGTCCGGCATTGTAGCTTTGGCCTGGGTGTTATGGGGGTCCCCAGGTGCCGGATGTCCGGGCTAGGGCCGGATGTCCCGGGCCTGGGAGGTGATCTTGCCTTCCCTTGGTCCTTGTGTCCACGCGCCTTCGGATCTACCTTCATGGTGGCTTGGCCTTCACTCCGAGAATCTCTTAGGCCATCTCCATAGTACCTAATCACACAAAGAGTCTCCTCTTGAGGTAGAATCCACGTTCCAAGAGCATCGAAGGTAGAATCATAAAGGAGGGATGTCACCTCGTTTGCAATGGCATGTGCATGGGCTCTCGTCATGGGTCATTTCGTAGCTTGAGGTGTTGGTGATGGGTCCATGGTGGTGCTCGTGGGATGCTCCGCATCATCTCCCCCTTGCGAGGGATCCGACCTCGGATCAAGATATTCATCACCATGGAAAGGGGAGAGGTCCGTGATGTTGAATGTGTCGCTTACGTTGTACTTGTCGTGCGGAATGTCGATCTTGTGGGCATTGTTGTTGTAGCGCTCCAACACCTTGAATGGGCCGTCAGCATGAGGTAGTAGCTTGGACTTGCGCTCATTGGGAAAGTGTTCCTTCCGGAGATGTAGCCACACAAGTTCGCCGGGTTCAAACACCATGGGATGTTTGTTAGTGTTGCGCTTGGTGGTGATGCGTTCCACTTGGCGCTCAATGATGTTCCTTGTATCTTGATGCATTTTGTTGATGTATCTTGACCTTGCACTTGCATGCATGTTCACGCATTCTTGTAGTGGAAGCGGAAGAATGTCCAATGGGGATAATGGGTTGAAGTCGTAGACCACCTCGAAGGGAGACTTGTTGGTGGTGAAGTGTCATGCGCGATTGTAGGCATATTCGGCGATGGGGAGGCCATCTTCCCATTCCTTCATGTTATTCTTGATCAACACATGGAGGAGAATTGCAAGTGTCTTGTTCATCACCTCCGTTTGGCCATCGGTTTGTAGATGGTAGGCCGATGAGAAGAGTAACTTGATGTCAAGCTTGGTGCAAAGGGTCTTCCAAAAGTAGCTCAAGAACTTGGCGTCGCGATCTGAGACAATGGTCTCTGATATTTCATGCAGGCGCAAGATGTCCCTACATAAGAGATTTGCAATATGTGAATCGTCGTCGATCTTGTGACAAGGAGTGAAATGAGCCATTTTGGAAAAACTATCCACGACAAAAAAATGGAATCGTGACCATTTTTTGTTCGTGGCAATCCAAGAACAAAATCCATGCTAATGACCTCCCAAGGTTGGAACGGAATAGGAAGAGGCGTGTAAAGACCATGGTATTGAGCTTTTGACTTAGCTTTGCGGTGTGTAGAGCATCGGTTGGTGAAGCATGCGACATCTCGAAGCATCTTTGGCCAATAGAACTTGTTGGATTGGGTGGCATATGTCTTGTCGCGTCCAAAGTGACCCATTAGTCCTCCACCGTGAGCCTCTTGCAAAAGTAAGAAACGGAGAGAGGAATTTGGAATGCAAAGTTTGTTAGCACGCATAAGATATCCATCTTTCATGTAGTAGTTCTCCCAACATGTATTCGCTTTGCAATTTACATAAGGAATAGCAAAAGAATCATCATGCTCATACAAGTCTTTTATGTGCTCAAAGCCAACAACATTCAATTCAAGCTGAGTAACGAGCATGCATTTGAGGGAAAGAGCATCCGCCACAACATTTTCTTTGCCCTTAATGTATTTGATAACATAAGGAACAGACTCAATAAATTCACTCCATTTAGCATGTCGTTTGTTCAACTTAGTTTGGCCCTTTAGGTACTTGAGAGTTTCATGATCGGTGTGAATGACAAATTCATGTGGTCACAAATAATGTTCCCAAGATTTTAAGACTCTTACCAAAGCATACAATTCCTTGTCATATATAGGATAATTGAGTTGAGCGCCGAAAAGTTTCTCACTAAAATACGCAATAGGTCACTTTTCCTGCATAAGCACACCTCCTATGCCATTACCACTAGCATCTCAATGTACTTCAAAAGTTTTGTCAAACTTAGGCAAGGCAAGCAAAGGTGCATGAGTAAGCAAATTCTTAATTTCATGGAAAGTGGTGTCTTGAGATGGTCCCCAAACAAACGGTGCATTTTTCTTGCTCAAAGCGTGTAGAGGGGTAGCAATAGTGCTAAAGTCTTTCATAAAGCAATGATAAAAACCTGCTAGACCTAAGAAGCTACGCAATTGTTGCAAATTAGTTGGAGTTGGCCAATTTTTAATTGCCTCAATCTTAGACTCATCAACATGGACACCCTTTGAGAAAACCACAAATTCTAGGAAAACAACTTTTTCCACACCAAAAATGCATTTATCCGTGTTAGCATAAAGTTTTTCTTTCCGAAGAGCTTGCAAAACGTTCCTAACATGTGTGGCGTGTTGTTCTAGAGATTTGCTAAAAACAAGGATATCATCAAAGTAGACCACAACACAATATCCAATGTAGGGGTGCAAGACATGATGCATCATGCGCATGAATGTACCCGGTGCTTTGGATAAGCCCATAGGCATCACTAGCCATTCATAGAGACCAAATTTGATTTTGAAAGCCATTTTCCACTCATCACCCTCCTGTATGCGAATTTGGTAGTAACCACTTTTCAAGTCTATCTTGGAAAAGATAGTGGCACCACTAAGTTCATCTAGCATGTCGTCTAAGCATGGGATAGGGTGACGGTAGCGAATGGTGGTAGCATTTATGGGGCGGCAATCGGAACACATGCGCATACTACCATCATGTATAGGTACTAGGATCACGGGAACCACGAACATGCCCTTTATCTAGGAATTTTTGGACTTGCCTTTGTGTCTCCTTTGTTTCGTTGGGGTTGACACAGTAGGGAGCCTTGTTGGGAAGTGGTGCGCCAGGGATGAGGTCGATGTGATGTTCGATTCCTCATTTTGGTGGTAGTCCCGGAGGTAGCTCATCGGGAAACACATCTTGGAATTCCTGTAACAATTGAGATAGAACAAGAGGAAGTTGTTTTGAAGGGTTAGGCCGGGTAACATCATCCTTGCACACTATCACGTAGTGAAGGACAATCGATGGGCTCTCACTCACATCCCTCAAATCTCTTTTGGTGGCAAATAGTACTAGGTCCCTCATGTCCTTCATCGTGGAGTCACTCAAGTTTGTCTTGTGGCGCTCACTCGCTTTGAAGTGGATCACTCTCTCATTTTTCTGTCCATGATGGGACAAAGCTTGCTTGTCGGCGATCACTTGGCTTGGAGATATAGGGCGAAGTAGATATTCGGTGCCCTTCAACTTGAAGCTATATTGATTGGTGCACCCGTTATGTATAGCGCCACGGTCTAATTGCCAAGGTCTCCCAAGGAGGAGGTGACAAACAGTCATTGGCACCACATCACACTCCAAGCTGTCTTCGTAAGCTCCGATCTTGAAGGAGACTTGCACGGTGTGATCGACTTGTATTGTCCCGGATTCACTTAGCCATTGGAACTTGTAGGGGCGAGGATGCTTTTTCTTGGTCAAGTGCAACTTGGAGCAAAGTTCCTCACTTTCCAAATTATGGCAACTTCCTCCATCGATGATGACCTTGATGGATCTCCCTTGGATACCGGCCTTGGTGTGGAACATGTGGCAGCGTTAGTCCTCGTCTTGTTGCTTTTGAAGTGTCAAAACATTGGAGACAACAAGAGCGGGGCTCGGATCGTTGTCACAAAAGATTTGAGAGTCTTCATCTTCATTGACTTGCCGGTTCATTGCCACTTGTTCCAAAGCTTCCATCTCATCTTCACTCATGGAGTCATAGGAGCCATCATCTTGGAGTATCATGGTTCACCTTGTGGGACACTCATGCATCTTGTGGCCGCGGCCTTGGCACGTGAAACACTTGATGGAGCTTGTTTTCATGTCATCGGGTGTTGGTGTAGAGGATAAAGCTCTTGTTTTGCTTGTAGAGGCGTTGTGGGATGACGAAGATGACTTGTCCTTGTAACTTGACTTGTCATCTTTTGCTGTGGAGGTTCTTGTAGAAGGATTCATAGTTGGAGTAGCTTGGGTATTTTGCACCGTAGGTATTGTAGGAGGTCTTGGAGTACTTGTAGTCCTCTTGAACTTGACATTCCGCCTTTGTGGCTTGGTGCACTAGCTCGAGCAAGTTGGAGTAGGGTTGGAAATCTGCAATTTTCTTGACTTGGTAATTGAGACCATTCAAGAAACGTGCCATAGTTTTCTCATCGTCCTCCTTCACATTTGCTCTTATCATGGCCATCTCCATCTCTTGATAGTACTCTTCCACCGACTTGGTGCCTTGTTTGAGTAGTTGGAGCTTCTTGAAGAGATCGCGATTATAGTGTGTTGGGACGAATCGTGCTCTCATGAGTTCTTTCATTTGTTCCCAAGTGGTGATTGGAGGGTCACCTCTCTCTCTTATTCGCTCAAACACTTGTTGCCACCAAATGAGCATGTAATCTTGGAACTCAAGGGAGTCCATGGAAATCTTCTTGTCTTCTTCATAGTTGTGCAACCGCATTATTTTGTCGACCTTGAGTGCCCAAGAGAGGTAATCTTCGGGATCGTTGCTTCCGGGGAACTTAGGCATGGTGAAATTGAGCTTGCCAAAGCGATTTTCTTCATTGTTGTTGTTATTGCGATATCCTTGTCGTGGAGGAGCATAGTTGTCTTGTTGATGTTGGCCTTGCATTGGAGCACGGTCGTCCACGTGGTCAACGGGATTTTCTTGAGGTCGTCCATCTTGATGCGGAAGGGCATTGTTGTCATGTTGGTCTTGCTCTTGCCTTGGGGCGAGCTCATCAATGTGTTGTTCCTCTTGCCGTGGGTGTTTTTGACGTCGTTGTCGCACCCGTTGTTGATGTTCTTGGTGATCCTCTTGGTGTGCTTCTTCTTCTTGGCATTGTCGACGTAGATCTTCTTATTCCTCACGAGCTAGACGGTTCCGTTCTTGCACAGCATGGGTTGCATCGCGAAGCGCCCATTGTGCCTCTCGTGCTTGCTCTTCATGGCGCCAGTCTTCCTCGCGGCGGTGACGTAGGCGATCTTGCTCGTAAATGTCGTGCTCTTGTTGGGGACAGTGGTCACGCTCGCGATGTCGACCTTGAGGCTCGTCGTCCTTGAAAGGGTTGCGGTTTCTTGAGTCTTGAGAGAGGCGACACGCGTCACGTTGTTTTGGACGAGCTCGAGGAGGAGGACTCTCGCTAGAGGATTCCTCGGAGGAGTGTCAACTTGCGGTGTGTCGTCGAGTTGAGGTAGAAGTGGATGATGGGCGGTTCACCATCAAGGCACGGATATCGTCCATTTGTTTTGTCATGAAGTCCCGCGTCTGCTCCTCGGATTCACGTATGTTGGTGGCGAGGTGCTCGATGCGGTCCATGATGACATCATATGCTTGGCGCATTCCCTTTTGTGTGGCGAAGAATTATAGTTTGGTGACGTAGTTGTTCGCGTCGTTGTCATGCTCCTTGAATGTCGGGTTCGTCATAGTGTTCCTATCCATGGTACCCAAGTAGATATAAGTGGAAGAATGGGAAAACGCAATACCAAATACTGTTCCTAAGGTTGAGATGAGATCAAACACTCAATGTGAAATCGTGGAAATAGTAGAATTGGTACCGAGTTTTCCCTTATCACACCTACAAAAGTAATGCTTATGGAGTAGCTTGGTTAGGATTGTGGCACAAAATTTCAAGCAAATCAAGAATATGATGCAATAAAGTTGAGATAGACTCGCAATCTCGCAAGGAAGACAATGTGAATCAATAGCAATGCGTGAACTCAAAAACACACACACAAAATAGAAAGGTGGAGTTGTGCAACCAAGAAGTGAGCTCAAAATGTGGAATCCATGGAAAAGGCTCGTGTTGCACAACTCTAGAGAGACGGTAGCACGATTGCTCTAATGGGCGTGATACAAACTTGTGCACAACCTATAAGAGACAAAAATGTGTCGTCTTCCTATTCCCGACTTGCTATGTATGTGGTACGAGTCACTCACTCAAGTGATTCAAAGTGATCAAGTATGATATGCAAATTTGACGATGCTATTGTTCCTTTGACCTTGCTTAAAAGCTTCGCTTCTCTTTCCTTTAGCAAAGATATTTGGATTGTCACTATGCGGAACGTACACACCAAGATAGCAATTATGTATGCGGGTACTTTGTAACACAATAGATGATACTAAGATGTATATGCATGCAATTGGAGCTATGCGGAGTATGTATCACTAATGTGCACAAGTAGCGTGGCCCGACAATACTCAATCGCTAGTCTCTAATAGGCAAGTAGCGCAAATAGTCTAGGGGTAACAATGCAATGGCAAGGGTATAAGTCAAGAGTGTCGTCGCGGTTACCGTCCTTGCTTACGGTGTAGTGTCAATGGAGAATTGGTTGGCGATAATCCGGGACGATGATGAGCAGCGATGTCGATGAAGAACCACTCCTAATTAGCCAAAACACCTGAGGAAGTGGTAGGATCGTGTCACGCCCAAGATGCGGTCCTATCCTTATTTGGCACGATGGCCTCAAAGGGGATAGAAGCGCATCTCGATGCGTTCGCAAGAATGGATATCATTACAAGTACATGTACAGAAGAGATGAGTATATGGAATTGGCTTACACTCGCCACAAGCTACATCAGAGTCACAGAAATACAATAACATCTCAAACATCATACAAAAGAGCAGGGTCCGGCTACGGACGAAATCAAACGATAAAATGACATCCACCCTTGCTATCCTAGGTTGTCGCCTGGAACCCATCCAAGATTGAAGAAGAAGAAGAAGAAGAAGAAGAACTCCAAGTCAAATCAAGCAACGCGCTCACGTCAAATCATCACATTACCTGTACCTGCAACTATTGTTGTAGTAATCTGTGAGCCATAGGGACTCGGCAATCTCATTTCCAAGGGTATCAAGACTATTAAAGCTTAATGGGTAAGGTAAGGTCAAGTGGTGAGGCTGCAGCAAGCGACTAAGCATTTATTTGAGTGGCTAACTTACGAGTACAGAAATTAAAGTATGGTGGTCTACGCATGACGAACGAGAACTAGCAATGATCACTAACTGATCCTGAACACCTACTTACGTCAAACATAACCCCACCGTGTTCTCTTCCAGATAAGGACTCACGAGAAGAGACAGTCACGGTTACGCACACAGTTGGTGTATTTTATTAGAGTTTACTTCAAGTTTGCTATGACCGGGTGTTAAACAAAGTATCCAAGTTTTCCACATAACCGCGGGCACGACTTCTCGAAAAGATTTAACCCTGCAGGGGTGCTCCAACTCATCCATCACAAATTAACCACACTCAGCGGGAATAACCTCAACCACGGATCTCGTGATCTTCCTAGGCAAGTCCAAAGGAAATCCAACACCTCGAGATAACCCGAAGAAAATCAGAGTTCCTCACTCAAGACATTCGAGAAAGGTAAAACAAATCCATCAAGGCCTCCCGGCATGTCGACGAACCCGATAGGAGCCGCGTATCTCGTTCTCAAGACACGACCAGATGAGCGCAGCGTACAGTGGCCTGATAGAAATCTCCCGAGTTGCCCCGGGTTGGCCCCGCACACGACTCTAGTTTGGACCAACACTCTGAGGAGCACTAGCCCGGGTTGTTGATTAATTATCCGCGGGGTCCGGAAAAATATCCCCTATGCAAGTTCATTAATTAGGCAAATGTAGTACCAATGTTGGGCCTTGCCAGACAAGTTTTAATCTAACACGAAAATCAAGGGGGTCCCCATAACAACCCCGAGCATGTTAGGAGCGCTCATTTATGGAACATAACACCGGTTCACAAGTAACTAGGGGCGGCAAGAGTGGAACAAAACACCAAGCAAAAGGCCAAGTCTTCCACCCTTTACAAAGTATATATATGTGCATTAAATTAAATAGCAGCAATATTGTGATATAACAAAAGGAAGGCCCATGCTGACACATGGAAGCAATAGCACCTGCAACTAGCAAAGCTATAAGAAGGGCTGAGCAAGCGGTAACATAGCCAAACAATGTTTTGCTGGGATGTGGAGAGGTATCATGGCAATGTTGGGAGGCTTATCAAACAAGTGGTAGGTAGCGAGACATAACGATAAAAGACGAGACAACTAGCATGGCAATGATAGTAATGGTATCCAGGGAAATGTGTCGTCTTGCCTGAGATCCCGCTCGGAAGAAGACCGAGCCCATCAAGAAGAAGAACCAACGTAGTCGAACGAATCCTCACACTCCGAATGCTTTCGGAACTCTATCGAGAAGAAGCAATCTGAAACAACAATCAACACAAGATACACCACAACATATGCAAGACACGAAGCGCAAACAAATATGATGCATGTCCGGTTAAATATGCAATGCAAGACAAATCACCACAATCAAATACTACACATTAAAGTGAAGCTCAATATGCAACGAGTTGCATATTGACAAAACTCCACATTCGAAATATTTAGTTCACTCTCGTTAGGTACACGACAATATTAAATGTTGTTAAACATGGCAAGAGGTGAAGCATAAGTAAACTATCTAGCTAGGCATATTAAATGAGGCCGGAAACAACTTATAGCATTTCCGAAATGACCCCATGTGTTAATTATGAATTTGATCCAGATCTGCCCTAACACAATTTTATATTGGTTAAACAGCAGAATAAAGCATACCATGTTATTCCACACGTCATTCTAGCCTATTTACATATATAGAACATCTCAAACGGAGCTACGGTCTACAAGATATGAGCAACACAAGATGCACATGGCATGAATGCAAATGCATGGGGAAAACATTCACAAACACTTCAAATCATGAATGCAACAGGTTATTATGAAATTACAAGAGATTCTAAGCAAGTTTCATATATGGAATGCTCAAAACGGAGCTACGGTTCAACCACAACCAACAAAACAAGTTCTTGTTGAAATCTGCCAAAAACAGCAAGATAGCATTTTGAACATGTGAAAACAACAAGTTGCAATACTCCAAAATGCACAAACTACGCATGGGGTAATAGCATACAACATTCACTTCATTTCATCTTCACAAATCATATTCAAAACATGCATGCATCACTTAGTAGGAAGCTCACAAGAAGGCTACTTAATAACAGTTTCAGACTTAGTGAAAATAGCAGTTTTAGACAGTGCAGTTTTATCACGAAGGCATATTGACAATAGTGAAAATATATGCTACAGGTCATGAAATGGCATGAAACTTAACAGCATACTAGAGGGCAATATCAACAACAAATAACTCGATTGCACCTACCACAAAAGAGGTCTAGATCACTAGCAAATCACATGGCAAGACAGCAACAAAAATATAACAGATTCAGACTTAGAAATATTTTGGGCCTTCAAAATAACAGATTTTTATAGCAAGTTGACAACACCAAAACAACACCTAAAAATGCATTTCTATGACAAGCAAAATGTCCATGGGCTAGGACACATATCAAAGAGCAACTTTCATGTTGAAAATTAATTCATATCATGCCCGGATTAAATCACACGAAAATAACAAAAGGGCATCATGACATACATGACATGCACACCAACATGTTCAAATGGCAAAACTAAATGTACAGATAATTTCTATGGATTTTTCTACCCCGAAAACATATATAATATGCATATGATCATGTAGAAAAATAATCACAATTAATTATGCGGGTAATAGGCCTATTCACGGTAAAGCAATCCATTAATGCAAATAATATGCAAACATGATGAAACCATTTATCCCATGCATGAAAAAGTGGTGTGAATGAGATGAACATTTTTTAAAGATGGGATATTATTAATTCCAATGCACGTTTATTAATGACGATAATGCTATTAAATGCAATTATGCAAAATGACAGGAAAATGACATGTTAATTACTTTAGACATGGATGCGAATGACATATTAATAATCTACGTATTATTCTAAACATATTTCATGTTAAAGTTATTTTGATACGATGCACGGAAAATTAATTATGGTGTTTTAAAATGCAATGGTTTTAAAATGAATAAAACAGAAGAAAAGAAAAAAAACAGAAAAGGGGGGTTGGCTCGCCTATGGGCCTTAGGCCCATCTGGCGGCTGGGAGGAGGCAGCTGGCCGCTGGGGAGCTGGGTCGGGCAAGGCCCAGCCGGGCGCTGGCTGGGGTCAATGGGGGCTCGCCCTCGTCTCGGGCGCTGCTCGTGCCCGACCTCCAGGAGGCGAGGCCATGGCGACAGCCACCAACGGCGAGGCGAGCTGCGGCGGGGAGAGACGTGGTCTGGCGGGGGAGACGGGATCCGGCCGGCGGCGGCGGCGCTTGGCGGCGGCGGGAGCAGCAGGAGCTCGCGGCTACTCCATGGCGGCGCACCTGCGGGAGAAGGGAGCTCCGGGGTTAGGGAGAGAGGGAGAGAGGAAGGAGAAGGGAGAGGCGGGGAGAGGAACTCCGGCCAGGTCCGGCGGCGAGCTGCGGCGGCTCCGGCGAGCTGGCGCCACGGCGGCCACGGGGAGCAGCGGGAGGGCTCGGGCTGCCATGGAAGGAGCTCCGGGAGAGCTCCGGATCGGCCGGATCGGGCCCGGATCGGCTCGAACGGGCCTAGATGGGTTCGGGCGGGCTGTTGGAGGTGGGAGAAGGGGCTGGCTAGGGTTTGGTGGCATGCGAAACGAGGTGAGCTAGGGGGTATAAATAGGGCTAGGGCTAGGGTTACGCACTGTCCGTTTTCGGTCTGTCGGGTGTCGATCCGACGTCCGGAAGCGGAGGGTCGGGGCTACGGCGGCTATGCAGAGGGGCAAAGTGGGGAAGAGAGAGAAGCGGTGCGGCGCAGCACAACGATTTAAAACAGCGAGAAACGTCCGACGATAACCGATGACCGCACTCCTACGGATTACCGACGGGGTACCTAACGAACTCAGAACGCGACGAAAATCGACGGGTGGTCTACCTAAGCTATAACAAGACCACACGAAAAGTTTCAACTCGATCCAAGAATATTTTTGCGCGCTTTTAAAAACGGTTTTATTTAAAAGATGCCGCGGGCGCGGGCGTGTGTGGTTGGTCTTGAAACGGGCAACGGCACGAACAGAGAGAACCGGCAACTACGAACGAATGCAAGTTTTCGAAAACGGGAGATGATGCAATGCAGATGATGTGATGATGAATGCGACAACCAGATGAACACATGCCGAAAATGGAAACTAAAGAGGAATCTTCTGGAATCTTCTAGAACGTCGGTCTCGGGCTGTCACAGATCGCAACTCAAAATCTCAAATGAAAAAGGTTTGTGAAAGAAATGGTGGATGAAATGGTGGGAACCTGCCAAAAATCTCTCAAACGAAGGCAAAGCATCTTTGCTGGTTGCCAGGTGCCAGATGTCCGGGCCACTTGCGTCGGATGTCCGGGGGCCGGATGTCCAGGATTCAGGCCGGATGTCCGGGCTGCCTGATCCAGATTGGATCTCAGATTTCCCTATGAACTAGAGTATGAAGACAATTTTTTTGGGCGAATTGGGGGGGATTTGGTGGTGGAAATTGATGGAGATGATGGGGAAAGATAGATCCACTAGTCCTCTACGAAATCCATGAATCCAAATCAACAAAATCTCATCAAATCAAAGAAATCCAAGAAATTTTGGGTGGGGCTATTTTTGTGGGGATTTTCAAATTGGGACGTGATAAAGCAAAATTAGGCTAGAAAACGATGGGGGAGGCTCCAAATTCGTGATCAACGTGGCTCATGATACCAATATGATACGGGAAACACCTGTGGTGGTCGATCTTTCACGAATTAGAGGGGAAAACACGAAGAACACGGGGAAGAACGAGAAGAAACACCAAGGGCAAACACAATCACACATCCACTAGATCCATAATAACACAAGAGGAACAAGATCCCAAATCAACCAACGATACAAGTAGCGGTAAGTGATATCCCACTCCGAGGGAGGGGCCTTGAATCCACTAGGGATCTTCCCTCTAGAGGGGCCTTGGCATCACTTGGATCTTCTCCACAAGGAGGTCAAACTCCTCAAGAGAGGCAAGTAATGGAGCTAAGCTCAAGAGCAAACATTATCTAACCCTAGAGAGAGGGGGAGGAAGTCCTTATATAGTACTAGAGGAAAAGGGGGCGAGAGAGGGGATACATGGCCCTTTGGCCCAAGTCTGCCCACACAGGGGCCGGATATCCGGGCCAGGGGCCGGATGTCCGGGGCTTCAGTGGGGGGCGGATGTCCGGGCTCAGGTCCTGGATGTCCGGGCTGGCGGGGGTGGTTTCCGCCATAACCGGACAAGGGCACGCCGGATTTCCGAGGCTGAGGCCCGGATTTCCAGGGTTGTGCCGGATGTTCGGGGAGGTCCCGGATGTCCGGCGCTGTAGCTTTGGCCTGGGCACTGTGGGGGTCCCGAGGTGCCGGATGTACGGGCTGGGGGCCGGATGTCCGGGGCCTTGGAGGTGATCTTGCCTTCTCTTGGTCCTCGTGTTCGCGCACCTTCGGATCCGCCTTAATGGTGGCTTCACCTTCACTCCGAGCATCTCTTAGGTCATCTCCATAGTACCTAATCACACAAAGAGTCTTCGCTTGAGGTAGCATCCACGTTCAAAGAGCATCGAAGGGAGAATCATAAAGGAGGGATGTCACCTCGTTTGCAATGGCACGTGCACGGGCTCTCATCATGGGGTCTTTCATAGCTTGAGGTGTTGGTGATGGGTCCATGATGGTGCTCGTGGAATATTCCGCATCAGCATGGCTCTAGGCATAGTGGCCAGATCCACTACATGTGGGAAGATAGCCAAGGAGAGCAGGACAATGATGGCCGCGACCCCGTCTAGAAACCTAGTATATGAAGCCTAGCCCACCATGATGTGTGGCGGCAACCATCATCTCAAGGACCACCGCCAACCAACGCCTACGCCACAGGCTCACCCCATGCTTCCATCAAAGGCAGGGGTTCTCTCCATTGAAGTCAGGCCGACAACAACACCGGAGGAGAAAAACACTAAAGGGAGACCTGCTAGTGGCGACTAGGGTTTGCTCCTGGTTTGCTCGGAAGGAGCATGAGGGGATCCTTTGTTTGAATTGACTCCAATATCAATTATCTTGATGCCATCAAAATAAACTTTACCTCCATGCATCATAGCAACGCGGTTCAACAACTAAGGCCTTTTCAAGTGATCCATAGTGTACATGGGCTATGCATGCTACATAATCAGAAAATCGATATGGGAAATCAATTAAGGAGGAGAGAGAATGCACTTTTGTGCCCCGATGAAGAAATGATGCCACACGTGAACCTATACAAAACACTTAAATGAAGGGAGCTCATCAATGCATGAAAGAGTTTAGTTTCTACATAATTAAATGATAGAGGCTTAGCTACAAAAAATTGAGCGCCTATGCATTGAAGACTTTAGTTGATAAACTCGTTAATGCACTTAGCATATCATCTAAGCACATGTGCATTGGAAGAGGGATACAATAGGAGTGCCATGAAGATATCATGGATTTTCGCCAAAGAATTAAGATGATGTGGCACCGCAACTAATGATGTGTGAGAGACTACTCTAATAGCATATTATGGTACAGTATAGGTAGACATCAACATAAGAAATGTTAATGTGAAATAAATCATACACACAACTTGGCATTTAGATCTTACGAACAAATAAATGAGGTGAAGACACCTTTAACGCCAGCCCCCAAATGCACATACTCCTTCCGATCTGAATTAGTTGATGCAACATCTACAGAATATCCAATTAACAATGCATAGAGGATGCGTCAATTAGTTCGGAACAGAGGGGGTAGTATTTGTCTGCAGATGCCCCAGATGCATCGACGAACACCGATACAAGCTGCCCGTCGAACTTACCCCAAACCTCCGCCAGCAACACACCAAAATTAAACCAGACGGACAAGTATCATGCAAACAGGACGACATTCATGCAAAAGGAAACAATTTCAATATAATTTACATAAACCAAACGATATTTTATTCGTTCAACTAAAATTAAAACCCAAAACTAGTTATTAGCAGACGATGACCTCGATTGCCTTGCTACCCTGGTCGATGACACCTTTGTCATCACTCGTGTTGTCATTAGATTCCGAGTCACCGGAGTAATCCTTCTAGCAGGGAAATGAGATGGGGGTGACCGTGTCCTGGATTAAGGGGGTGCACACCAAGTTGGCCCATCGTTCATGGGTTGGGTCGAGGACCCATCGGTAACTAAAGAATGGGCCCCCTAATGCCCCGGTCCTCCGTGTGATCAACATGGAGCTCTCCGGAGACTTGGCTTACACTGATGATCCACAAGTATAGGGGATCGCAACAGTCTTCGAGGGAACTATTTTATCCAAATATATTGATTCGACACATGGGGAGCCAAAGATATTTACAAGCCTTAGTTGTTGAGTAGTCAATTCAACCACACCTAGGAAATTATTTCTCTACAACAAAGTATTAGTAGTACAATAGTTTGATAGTTTTGATACTAGCAATAACATTAATAGTAGTAAGAGTAGCAATAGTAGTTGGAGTAGTAGCAACAAATAGTAATAACTTAGCAAAGACAATATGAGCAAAGTTTAGGCATGGAGTAGCGACGAATATTTGGATGACATCAATCATATAGCAGTCACAACCTAGAGCGACACACAATAGCTCGAATTGATCAATCGTATGTAGGCATGTATACCATATATAGTCATACGTGCTTATAATAAGAACTTGCATAACATGTTTTGTCCTGCCCTCCCGTGCCAGCGGGGTCCTAATGAAAATCTAGGGGTAATTAAGGCACTCCTTTTAATAGAAAAAAAGACCAAAGAATTAACACAAAGTGAATACGTGAACTCCTCGTATTACAGTCGTCACCGGAGTGAATCCCAATAATTGTCACATTGGGGTTTGCAGAACATAACACGTCATAGGCGCATACAACTTGCAATATAGGATCTAAAACTCACTTATATTCATGAAAACAAATCATGGCACTCGAGCTCTAATGACAACCATTAAGCATACCAAAGTTATAGCAGCATCACTCTCTAAACATAATGTATACTAGGGATCAAGCCCTAACATAATGACGGTGGCCCGACTCCCCCCTGGTGCCCCGACTCAGGTGGAGGCAGCTGGCGGTGGTGCCCCTAGGCAGTAGCGGATTTGGCGGTGGCCCGCCGTCTCGGGCGGCGTAGCGCCGGGTGTTCAGTTGGTGGTGGCGCGGCTGGTTGGCTGTGGGGCAGCGCGGTGGCTGGCGACAACGCCCTCCCAACCGAGATCTGGGTCTGGGAGGGCCAGGTCGGGCATGCATGCGTCGTATCCGACAAACGAAGGTGCGGCTTGTGCTGGGGGTGGCGGAGACGGCGGTACGCGGACTGCAACACGACAATGGTAGCTTCACGGGCCCGTTTAAGGATCGGTCGTGCCTAGGGTGCATGCTTTGCTCCCAATGTTGTGTCCGGTTAGTTACCGCCGAGGGCGGTGGAGGTTATCCCCCCTTGTGTGGCTGCCGACTTTGTCGCTCCTCGTTCCCAACTGCTTCCTCTTGGTCATGCCGGTCTCGCTACGTTTGCCATGGTGAGACGGCGTTGATGACTGTAGGACCATGGTGGCGCATGTTGGTGGGCGACAAGTATGGTGGAGCGTGATGGATTGTTCGGGGTCGTGGTTGGTTGGCGATCGGGAGAAATCCTTTTCGGCTTGACCGTTACCGACGTGGTGACGCCCGTGGGCGACGCCGTGCCTTCGTGAAGGGTGTCGGGTACGCCCTTCCCCCACTCCCCTCCACGTACCGGGGATTCCCTAGACAAGTCAGGGCAGTAGCATTGTCGTCGCCCCGCTCCTTCTTGCAGGTGTTGCTTGCTATGCGGCGTCCGGGATCTTTTGTTTGTAGAGAATCACGCAGCGATTGAGAAAACCCTAGGAGCGTGGTGGGTCTCCTCTGATTGACGCAACGGTTGCGGGTCATTATCGTTTTCGTCTATCCGATGTTGTTGCCATTATTATTTTTGTTGTTTCTCTTTTGTTTCCGTTTGGACGTGTTTATTCTAAAACCCCAACAATTATATCGTACGGTTGCTGTGTTTTTATTTCGAGGTACGAGGCATTGACAAGGATCGATTGACGCCAGCGCTTTTTTTCCGTGAAGGACACAACGCATGCGTGCAGACAGTGGCGTGCCACCTCGTTTCAGTAATCGTTCAAATCAAATAATAAATGAGATACTGCACATATTTGCTCGTACGTAGGCAGAGCGGACAACGGAGGGCTGATGAGACCAGAGAAGTTGCCTGGAAGAGGAGAGAGAGGTCGGGCAACAGTGCCGTGTGACGACGCAAAAAGAGGCGGTCCACGTCCACGTGCACTCGTCACTGTCAGCCTAACCTCACAGCTTCTCCGGTTCGTCGCTTTGTGGCTGTGAGCAGAAGCTGCTCATGTAACGTCAAGACATTTTACATGCTACGGTGGTGCGTGCATGGACAACACGTGCATCATTGACTGACCGGGTCACCCACGAAAAACAACAAGCAAGAAAAGAGTCTGTATTTTGGGGCGTGTTTGGTTATCGGCGCGGTCATTTCTGGGCCTCCTTGATTTTCATGGGATGGGCTTCTTTTCCTCCTTAATCTTCAATCAAAAGTTATCTGTTTGTAAACCTCCCGTAAATTTATATACATGTGACTGAGGGAAATGGTTTTTTTTATTGATAGGGTTGGCCGCATGCACATGCGAATCATTAATTGTTAGATTGAGATAGCAAAAGATGATTAAGTTGGTTTATTTGGTTTGGTTGCGTCCCTGAGAACTATACTTCAGCGATTCATGCAAGGCCTGCGGTTATACTTGTTTTGAACGACTTGATGGTAGTAGTAAGCACGTAGAACTACATCGGTATTCACAAACCAACGCGAAACAAAAACAGAGATATATACAAAGATTACATTGCTAGTAAATGATATCAAAAAATGAATTAGAGCAAAAAATGGTTAAAATAGGCAAGACATATGGCAAACTTTAGTGCATCCCCATTCCATACATTAGAGGTCAAAACCTAAGTGATAAAATACATTCATGATTCATGGATTGACCTATAGGTGGCCATGGTCGCATCGGACCTCCTATACAGCGCCTTTAGCTCTAGTTGCTGCAACCGGCGCTCACCCGCCAGCATAAGCTACTCTCAATCACAACGAAAAAAATTAAAGAAGTTTGTATTCCTGTCGATAATTCGGGAATCGAGGGTTCAAACGCCCCAAACGAGCGCTGATGGTTGTAGCTCATAACCACCAGGTCAAGCTCATTTCGTTGACTACAACTAGGAAATAATGCTATTTGACCCTTCCTTTAGTAACATACATACACAATATAAATTGTTACGAAAATAAAGTATAAATTTGGGAAAGAATTCTAAATAATAATGAAAACAACCATGAATATGAAAGGAAGGTTCATACAAATTGGAAAACGTTGTGGAAATGGAAATAGTTCATCGGTTTTAAAAAACATTCATAGAATTTGAAAAAAAATCATTTATTTTGAAAAAAGATCACTGACTTAAAAAAAGTTCATCTATTCCAACATAAGTTCATCGAATTTAAAAAAATCATGAATTTTGAAAAAAGTTCATCAGAATTGAAAACAAATCATCAATTTTGCGAATGTTTATTGGGTTTTAAAAAGTTCATCGAATTTTAAAAAAAGTTCATCAAATTGAAAATAGTTCATCATATTTGAAAACAAGTTCATCAATTATTAAAAATTGTTCACAAAAATGTTAGAAAAGTTTATTGATTTCGAGATATAGTTATTATTTTTTTGAAAAAGGACAAAATTGAAATGTTTCTTTGATTTTGATAAAAATCATTGATTTGAAATAAAAAAATCATGAATTTAAGCAGAGAAAAAAGAAACAGGAAAAAACACAAAATTGCGTGCGAAAAAACAATTACAAAAATAAAATCCGGAGAAGATGTTAAGAACGTGACCCTTGACGACAATTGAGAACGTGCAAGTGATGACGCATGAGAGTCATAGTTAAGAGGCTTTCGAAGAAGCGTTCACCAACTAGTTGGTCTCGGCGTGGTGGTTAGTGTAGTCAACTCTAACTAACTAGGCTTTAAACGACATTTCATGCCTCGTCAACATTTGGCCCATTTTCAGTCATAGAAATATAGTGAGTCCAGTGAGCATACCTTTACTCTGGATATACCTATTTGATGCCCGTGAGCGGCGAATAGAAGATCTGTCACTTATTTTTAGCAAATGGTGATCTTTTGCTGAAGTGAGCCATCTGTCGCGTTAACAAGGGCCAGCCCACGATTTCGATCATGTTTTCTTCGTTGAGGGATCCAGGTTTTGGGCGAAATCATTAATTGACGAATACATCATTTCAAAGATCACTCCCATCTTTTAGGTTGCCACAAGAAGCACACTGCATGTGTGTCACTTGTCGCAACCTGAGAGTTTTTTTTCGTAGATTCGTATTTTAAAACGTTTTATCTCTTAAACCGTGTGTCCAAATCTCAAAATGATTTCACCGCTGGATTTCTCACATTAAGATCTTCAAAACTAGATCTCATGTTGATAGATTTTGACGAACTCTTTTCCCCCGAAAAATACCAAACGGAAAAACCTTGCCTCCCGCCATAGAAGGAAAAACACAAAGGTCGTGCCTCTCACGAAGGCAAAACGTGCCTCTCACGAAAAAATGTGTTTTTTCCTTTCAGAGCGACACGACCATGCCTCTCGCGAAAGCAAAACTGTGCCTCTCGCGAAAAGAAAAAAAATAGAAAACACGTTTTTTTTCCTTCCGAGAGGCACGGTCGTGTCTCTCGCGAAAGCAAAATCGTGCCTCTCACGGAAGCAAAACCATGCCCCTCGCCAAATAAACGTGTTTTCTCCTTTCCTAGAAGCACAGTCGTGCCTCTCGCAAAAGCAAAACCGTGCCTCTAGCGGAAAAAAGGAACGCGTTTTTCACGCAAGATTTTTTTTTTGAACTCTTTTTGTCCAGAAGCTAAGAAACACCGGTAAAAAACCGGAACACCCAAAAAAACGTAAAAAACAAACAAAGAAGCCAAAAACGCGTGGGGAAAATAAAATAAAATAATTCGAAGGAAACACTCAGAACGCGACACGTGGCGGTGGCTAAGAACGGGCCAAGTGGTGACGCGTGGGACTAATCGTTAGGAGGCTTCCAAGGGAGTGCTCGCTAATTAGTTGCTTCCCGATTTGGAAACCTTCTGGTAGTTTCTTGCCCGGTTTTCAGAAGAAGGTAATTGAACCGGGTTATTTCTGTTGTTCTTTATTTAATCTTTTCTCAATTTTCTTTATTTTTGTTTTTTGTTTCTTCATTTTTTGTTCTTTATCCACAATATTCCCTTGTTTTCTTGTTTCACTGCTTTTTCTTCCTTCTTATTTGTTTTTTTGGTTTATTTTTTCTTTCTCTTCTCATTTTTTGTGTATTATACAAACAATTTACCATGCATTACAAAAATGTCAATCATATATCTTGGAAAATATTCACTATATATTAACAACATGTTCAATGTATTTAGAAAATGTTCATTTCGTATTGATTTTTTTAGTGTATATATCAGAAAATTTTCAATGTGTATTAAAAATTCTTCAGCGTATATCACAAAAACGCTCAGTGTGTATTTAAAAATTGTTCAACATATGTTAAAAAATGCTCAATATATATTTAAAAATTGTTTAGAGTTCAATATTACAAAAAATAATAAATGTTTAGAATTTAGAAAAAAAAACATTTATGTCAATTCTTTTAAACAGATATGCCGCTGTAGCTAGTATCTAAAATAATTAAAGCTACTAAGCTAGCTCTCCTACCATGCCTTCCAAGTAGTTTGGGTGAATGCATTTCATGTTGACATGTGTTCAATTTTTTTCACTATTATAGTTTTCTCTTTTGTATTTGCTTCCGATATTATTTAATACAGTACAACACATATTACGTATACGCACATATACTCATCTATATAAAAGCACACTCGTGCATCCTATTCATTAACCTTCAAGATACTGAGCCGACACAATGTCACAGCAGGCGTCTTAGTAGTCGATAAAAACGTCTTCTTTCACTAAACAAATATCATCATAGAGTCTAAAATAAATTCAGAAAAATGCAAACACGAGTGCCAACACAGTACAACACAGATGTTCGCATACACTTACCTCTATGCACGCATACACACACACTATCCCTATAACGCTATCTAGAGAGCCTAAAATAAATCTAAGAATATGCGCACGGGTGCTAACACAATACAACACAGATGCTCAGTTACACTCATCCATATTGACACGCGTTCAAAAAAATTCAGTTCACTATTATATTATTTTCATTTGTATTTGCTCCCGATATTATTTAATATAATACAACACATATTACGTATACGCATACATACTCATCCCTATGAAAACATGCATGTGCACCCTCTTCAAGAACCTTCGAGATACTGAGCCGACACAATGTCAAAGCAGACATCTTAGTAATCGACGAAAACGTCTGCTTCCACTAAACGAATATCACCAAAGAGTCTGAAATAAATTCAGAAAATGCAAGCACGAGTGCCAACACAATACAACATAGATGCTCGCATACACTCACCCTTATGCACGCGTGCACACACACCCTACCCCTATAACGCTATCTAGAGAGACTGGAATAATTCTACAAAAATGCGAGCATGAGTGCTAACACAGTATAACACAGATGCTCAGTTACACTCATCCATATGAACGCACACGCGCACACCCTGTCTCTATAACATTGTGAGTAGTAAAAAGTGTAGCATTGATTTTAATATAAAGTTAGGTTAATTATTGTGCGATACCTAGCAACATTTTTATCACCAGACCATTTTCAAACTTTGACTATCTTCATAGGAACAACTTTGGCTGGAATATTGTTAACATATAGCTAAGTGTTTGTTTTTCAACAAAGGGTGAATTTTATTTACTCAAAATGAAGCATCAATTGGATACAAACACAATGAACACACACCTGGGATCTGCATAGCTAGGATGCAGCATAGCTAGGATGCACACACAGAAAAAAGGCCGGCAAATAGCAATGTCAAATAAGACTAAAGTTATGTCCAAGCGAGAGGAAAATACCGAAGTGATCAAATCTGCAATTGATAAAATACAGCAATGACCATATCCACATTAATCATCTTATAATACCACAAGAACAATGAAATTCTTCAACAACAACGTCTTCATGAAAGGAGCATCATTCGAGTGTTCCAGCCATTGGATCCACCCAGCAAAGGCCAGAATCATGGTTTTCACCCCCGAAGTATTGGTATGAGCGTTTCTGGGCAATGCCATCAACAAGGTAACGACGAAAAAACATCGCCAATGCCCGGTATAACCAACTCGGACCAAGCCTAGGCTTTCACCTCGAAGCTCGAGACTGAGTACTTGGGAAGCACTGCCATCGAAGTTAATCATGTGTTGTTGCCACCACTTTTCCGCGATCCTAGCAGCTACATGTTCTAGAAAACCGATCGTCGTTGCTACAACATCATATCCTCTACTTCAAGTCGTCATCCATCTCAGCGTCGAGGCAACCACCAGATCTGGATAGAGGAACCTTCACAAAGACCTTTTGATGGCCCCACAATCTGTGGCAAGGCCGCCACAACAAACCGGACTGGTCCCTACATGGACCAATACCGACGACGAAGCACAACACCACTGACTACCATCTCATATCGAAGATAGCCCTACCCAGAATCGTCGGCCAAGGGGCGGACATGATCGGATCTTGAGCATGCAAGGTAGATCAGTCTGTGGTGCCGCCACCCACCGAGCTGCAACATCCACGTTGGATCCTTCTAGGGCTCCCCATGGCAGCGACAAGTGCGAGAAGCCGTTGAAGGGTCAGCACACGCCTACCGGAGAGGATATGGCAGCTCCGGGACCATGGATCTAAGGAATGGGTTGGAGGCACCAAGGTGAGGTAGCATACGTCCTCGCCACCACAATCTGCCACTGGGCTTATCCCGGCGCCCTCCGACAACGACGGTGACGGAGGGAGTAACGGAGGCGAAGGTTATGAGCGGCGGCAATTGTGGACTTCGGTAGTGGCTAAGTGTTTCTAACCATAGGTGAACTAATTTTTTGATACCTTGCGGTATATTACCCAAGTTAAATTGGCTTGCACATTACCGAATGACAGCTCGCTTACTCACGTCTTCTTTTCTTCTATAAGAAAAACAACGCAGCCACGCACACGGGCTTCACGACGAGCGCGGCGTGCCTCCGCCTGCTAGTACTTAAGTATAGACGTTGCATTTTAACAGTCCACAATTGCTCTACCAAAGATGCTTTGTGGCATGAGATTCAACTCCACACGCCATCTTTAAATTTTTTGGTGAACTTTTACATTTGAGGCGCCCTTCAATGAAATCTCAACTATTCGACGCGTCCAATAGGACCTCTCTGTACTCTTTGAGGCAGAGAGCGGCAATAGTAGCGGGCGATTGACTAAAGTGAACCCAGGGGTACTGTAACAACCTGTACAACTAGAGTGGATCTGGGTTACCGTGGATTTTTTTATAAATGTAATTTGAGATTTTTTAAAATACGAACACATTTTACAATTTTGATAATTTTTCCAAAAGGACAAAAATTATAATGTTCCATTTGATAAATGTGAAAAGGTATTAAATATTTTGTCGATTTTTAAAAAATTCAAAAACATTTTGAAATTCCAAATCTAGTTTCAAAAATGCAAACATCTTTTTTTAACCTTCCTTGAAAAAGAGATTTTTTGAAACTAATTAAAAAAAATTAAAGAGCCAAATATTTTGAAAATGTAAGCAAAATTTCAAATTCTAAACAAATTTTTTATGAAGTTTCACATTCTGCGCCTGCGAATGGGGTGGCTCGTTTGTCCGTCCGTAAATGAAATTTCAACTATTGGACGCATGTGAGCGTCCAATAGGAGCTCTCCTTAACTCTTTAAGGCATATTCCCAGGCGAATGCACATGTTGTCCTCCAAATGGGCCGGCCCATGCACAAAGATCAAAGCAAATTAGGTGCAAGCGGCTACAGGTGGCGGGCGATTAACTATAGCAAACCCATGGCTACTGTAGTAACCGATACAACTATGAAGGTGTTTGGCTACGTAAATGGTAGCGAAATTTTTAACGTAATCAGTTCACATCGTTTAAGGAGGTGTAATCGATTTTTTCGTGGTTTGTTTGGTTCACGTCAGTGAAAGGAATTGATTACCATTGACTTGCTCTTGCTCGGCTCTGCTGCTCGCCGACCACCATCAGTGCTCCTCGTAATGGCTTGCTCTTGTTGCGGCCTAGCCGCCAAGGATCTCAAACATCGTCGGCCGTCCCCAAAATCAAGTGTCGTCGGTCATTCTTGAGCATGTGCGCTGTCGCCGCCTTCAATCTGAAGCACCGCTGGTCCTCCCGATCACAAGCGCCACCCGCTCCAATCCCCACAGGGAACTCTTCCTATTCGTTAGGCGACGATGGCTTGAAGGAGATCAGGGAGGCGTCGGCGCCAGAAGGGAAGGGGATTAGGAGGCGACGACGGACGAGAAGGTGGGGGCCATGCGGGGAGGAGAGGGCTCGGGTGGCAGGAGGAGGGTATGGGCTCACTACTGGTGGGGGTGGGTGGTATCGATCGATAAGTGGGCCGAACCCATTTACGAAGGGACTCGTTTAAGGGATGGAGTTACCAAACACGAGAAACGTTTACCTATTACGGCGGAATCAGGTGACGGGTGAAATTCTCGGAAGCAAACGCCTCCTATCTGGGTCCAGGTCACTGTAGCTTTTAGAATATAATTTGAGATTTTTTTTAAACGCAAACGTATTTTACAATTTTGATAATTTTCCAAAAATCAGAAAAATATAACTATTCCATTTTTAAAATGTGAACGGCTATTAAATATTTTGGGGATTTAGAAAAAACTCAAACACACTTCTAAATTATAAATATTGTTTTAAAAACATGAACATATTTTGAATTTTTTGAAACTTTCCCAAAAAAGAGAAAAAAAATGAAATTCTTAAGTTTTTTTAAGAAGACAGCAAAATTATTTTCAAAATATGAAGAAAATTGGAAATCCAAACAATTTTTGAAATACGAATATTTCTTAAAACTGTAAACACTTTCTAAAATGGTGAACAATTTTTAAAATCTTGGCATGTTTTTGAGATAAGTTTTTTAAAATAAGAAATTTTCGAAAAACTGATATTTTTAAAATTTGATCAATTTTTCAAAAACAGGATAAACCTTTAAAAATGTAAACAATTTTTAAATTTTTGAAGAATAAACAAGAAATTCTGTACAAGATTTTAATACATTGAACATTTTCTAACATTATTTTTTTTGTAAAAAAAGGAAAACAAGAAAAGACCAAATAAGATAAGAAAACCGGAAAAATAGTAAAACAAATTTAAAAAACAGGTTTAGGAGCCTTCCGAAAACCGGTACAAACCAGTGATAGAACCATCTGGAACATTACGAAAACCATAACCAGCGTTCAATCTTCAAAGTTCCAAATGGACCAACCCATCTGGATCATTTTTCTGCGTTTGAGCGAGAGTTTGATGCAATGAGCGTCATATAGGTTTTTCCGTTTACTCACTAATGCTCCCGAGAGTACTTTCGGTTTTTGTGCCCCACTGAAACGTCTTCAATGCAACTATATATTTTTTACATGTTTCATGTCATTATCTTACTATTCATACTTACTTTGGACACAATTAGACTAACCTGTTATTTAAATGCCCAATGCGAGTTTCTATTTTATGATGTTTTCGTATTTCAAGACATATAGGTATTTTAGTCTCTGGCAAAAATCAAGAAACAATAATGCGAGAGGTTTTGCACCAAGGGACACCAATGGGCCCTCGACCTACACTTGTATTGTTCAAGGGACTCTAGGTGCCCTACTTACAAAGGTATCCCGTGTAGACGCCCTACTTACAAATACACCTTACGTTAAGTGTCTAGCCATTGGGGAACCTTCTGGAGCCATCCTTTGGCCGTAAACTTGCACCCTCCCCCCCCCCCCCCCCCCGCCGAAGTTTCAGAACCACCCTATTTTCTTATATTATTTGGAGTTACAAATCTTTGGGAATTTACAAAACGGTGACATGACTCATATTTCAGCGTCAAGGAAAATAGCCCCCAGGAATCAGATCCAATCTCAAGGGTGAGTCTGACCTTACACAACCATGTCCACCAAAAACCAAACGGAAAACCCTTATCTCACCTAGGGGGGGGGGGGGTCCAAGGAAGAAGGAAAAAGGAGAGGGGCTCTCTTCCCTACCCTTCGGGTGCCAAAACGCCATCGGGCGAGGAACCATCATCACCGCCATCGTCCGCAACGACTTCACCATCGTCTCCATCACCATAATCTTCCTTTGATTAGAGACTTCTTCATCCATAAACCTTTGTAATCCATAGGCAAATTTTGATGTCGTGTGCCATGAATTAATCATGATTTATCGCATCTTTATTCTATGTTTGAGCAGTAAATTGTTCCATGGCATTGGTGAAATAACATAATGATTGGTTGAACTTTATATGTTGGTTTCTATGCAATATTTTGTGTCTTATGTATGGGTTCACGTAGATGGGACACTTAAGAAGTTGCAATGTGTTATAAGGAGTGTAGGATGGGAGGCCAAAGTGATCGAAGGACTATTCCCTGACTTCACGAATTATAAAAAGGGGCCTAGAGGAAGCTACGGCTATAGTTAGATTTTAGCTTAATGGACCTGAGTATTAGATTACAAGGAGAACAATTATAAGTATTTGTGAGGCTCGGCGTAGCAGCATGCATGTTAGCTTAGGCTCCTTCCTAGAAACTGACACACCTACACTTATCAAGGGAAGGACAAATTCCATTTTACAATGTAATATCTTGTATGCCCATGTGAAGAGATAACCCTCAAGTAACATTGGGAGGGGGGCGTAATCACATAGGTATTCCACTGAGACGCATCTTTTAAGATGCTATTAGACTGGTTACCAAGAAAATAAAATGAACTATGCATGTAAAATAGTTAAATGTCAAGAACACTTGCTTCAATTGGATACCGATACATTCATCACAACCATCAAACACTCAAGCTATGTTTTTGTTCTTTTAATCTTTTATTCATAGCTTCTAACGTGTTATTTTTATCTTTGATAAGTAATTTAGTTCCATCCTTGAATCATATCCTACTAAGTACCAGAGTTACTACACTTGAAAGTTATCTTACTTTAAAAAAAGTCTAGCTAGGTAAAGTAAATGCAAGGATAGTTGTGTAAGTGGCCTAGGTAACTTGAGAGATTAGGAAACTTACCTTTAGCTTTTACAGGCTATCGGTACTCGTTACCCGTCCCATCCCGCACCAAGCCAAGGCGTATAGACCAAGAGGAAACTACCTCAGAATGCAATATAATAAACATTGTCTCCTTCCGCACAACAAGAGGCTTCCCTTGCGATGCAAACACTTTACCAAACCCCCAAATTCTCCAGATAGGTGAAGTAAGCTTTGTCGCCCCATTTCTACATGTCGCAATAGGTTGTCATGGGTGCCGCCATAACCTACTTACTTCGGTTATTTGTGGACCTTGCTCAAAATAGTAGGGCCAACAAATTAGGCATCAATAATCTCGGGTACGAAGCGGGCGTGTTGGTGCAACAACTTTGGGCATTTATTCGGGTCTTTCAATCATTGTAGGTAATTTGATTGTTGTAGGGGTTTCTTGTATTGTTTTCCAATTTAAGTTGGGACATGCATTATTTTAATTACATGCGTGGATTTGATGCGTTGAGCGAATCTATAATGGAAGTAACTGTTAAAAATATGCCTTAAAAGTAATAATAAATTAGTTATTATGATAATTCCTTGTTCATGATAATTGTTTACTATCCATGTTATAATTGTATTGACTGGAAACTCAAATACATGTGTGGGTACATAGACAACACTGTGTTCATAGTGAGCCTCTAATAGACTAGCTTGTTGATCAAAGATGGTCAAAGTTTCCTGACCATAGACATGAGTTGTCATTTGACAACAAGATCACATCATTAGGAGAATGATGTGATATACAAGACCCATACTATGAACGCAGCATATGATCGTGTCAGTTTATTGCTATTATTTTCTACTTGTCAAGTATCTGTTCCTATGACCATGAGATCATGCAGCTCACTGACACAAGAGGAGAACCTTATGTGCATCAAACGTCACAACATAACTGGATGACTATAAATGTGCTCTACAGGTATCTCCGAGGGTGTCTACTGGGTTGGCATGGATCGAGACTGAGATTTGTCACTCCGTATGATGGAGAGGTATCTCTGGGCCCACTCGGCAATACAACATCACAAGAAGCTTGCAAGCAATGTGACCAAGGAGTTAGTCATGGGATCTTGTGTTACGAAACGAGTAAAGAGACTTGTTGGTAAAGAGATTGAACCAGGTATGGAGATACCGATGATCGAATCTCGGGCAAGTAACACACCGATGGACAAAGGGAACTGCATACGGGATTGTCTGAATCCTTGACATCGTAGTTCGATCGATAAAGATCTTCGTAGAATATGTAGGAAACAATATGGGCATCTGAGGGAGTTCTGGTTTAGGGGGTCCTCGGATGGCCGACCTATTGTTATGGGCCGGACTATAAGGGCTGCTTACCGAACACCGAAGGATTCAGAGGCCCAGTCTATTAGATGGAAGCTTCGGGAAACAAGGCTTGTGCTCCACGTATGATGTAATAGTTAGGCAAGTTTATCTCTTCGACATGTAACCGACCTTGTGTAAACCCTAGGCATCCTCGGCATCTATATAAGCCGGGGGGTTGTAGGATATGGAGACAGAACAACTCATCTAGGGTTAGACATACGATCTCATGGTAGATCAACTCTGTAACCCCTTACACCATCAATACAATCAAGCAGGACGTAGGGTATTACCTCCATTGGAGGGCCCGAACCTGGGTAAACTCGTGTCCCCTTCGTCTCCTGTTATCGTCGATCCTAGTCTCACAATTCGGGACCCCCTACCAGAGCTCCGCCGGTTTTGACACCAACATTGGTGCTTTCATTGAGAGTTCCTCTGTGAGCAAGATGGAATCGACGCCTCGTCTCTTCATCAACAAAGAGGTTCACAACATGGACGTTTTCGACCCCGGCAGATGTTCTCCTTCAGCAGCGTTGTGCTACATGCGGATTCCGCCGTCCATCTAGACCGCGTCGAGAGCTTCGCCCCTGATGAAGAGGTCAGATTCAGAAACTTAGAGTTCTCCATCAACTCTCGGGGCGACCTGTCACTAATCGGGTTTACGGCTTCGCCTGTAGCCCCCGAGGACTCTGAGGCCTTAACCTCGAGCCCCTTCTTCGGACATGCCAATGGGGTCACCCATGGCGACAGTCCGATCTCTCATCCCGGTCCGGCCATCAAGCTATGTGACCAAACATGTGTTCCTGCCAAACACTCCCCACGGGTGGTCCTCACGGGGGTTGACTCCGCGAGTTCCGAACAGTTGGATCCGATCGGGCCCTCAACGTTTGACAAGGCCTTGGAGCAATTCTCGTTGATGAGGATCACCGGCAATCCAGCCCCGATCTACACCCAGCCCGGTTATAGTCCGGGCAGGAACGGATTTTTCGACCCACCCACCACCCACTTAATAGCCACCATAGAAGACTTAACCGACGTGCTATACTATGCCTCAGAATACATGGATGAAGAGGACCGTGCCCCACCCCCATTAACACCGGGAGTTGGCCCGCCACTTCTACATACGACGTCTACATGGTGGACACTCCTGCCACCGACGGCGACAATACACCTCACAACAATGGTGACAAATAGGGTGATGCGCCATCAAGGCGCCGAAAATCACATAAGCAGTCCAAAAGCAAAAAGGGAAGAAGAGCTATTATCAACAACGGGGAAGATAATGCCCTTGCCGATCATGACAATCCCGACATCCCCGAGCACCCGTTTGAGGGACCGGAAGAGCCTGAGGACCAAAACGACCCCGATACCTTCAATAACCCCGATGGTGACGTTTACCTTCCCCCTGTCGAGGAGGAAGATATACCGGAAGCCGATGATTTGTACATCCCTGATAACCTCGAGGAACGGGAGGAAATCAGGCAACGCCTCGCATCCTAAAGGCCAAAGAATGGCAACTCAAAGCCGAACAGGCCGGTCTCAATGATTGATGGACGAAAGTCCTCTCGGCCGAGGAAGTATACGGTACTGGCCCGTCAAACCAGCCCAAAAGCTACCCTAGGAGAAGGTTGCTGCCACAGTTTGATGACAAACTTATTGATACTCCATCTCCAAACCATACTTTGTACGACAAGCCAGACCGCCCCCTCCTGGTCAAGATAGAACGACCGACGACGCTGGTTACATACCGACAGTTTCTAGAAGACAGGGCAAAGAACCATTAGAGCCCGATGACAGGTTCGACCTACGGGATGACCTAGATCACAGAGCAGGCCGCACTAGATGCATTTATGGATCCAGAGAATACGCGCCCGATAGACGTGGCGAGTACAGACCATGGTTCGACCAAAACAATAGGGTCCGGGAACGCAACCGGCCCCATACAGATGCCAAATACATGCACGACATAGCACAGGTTAGAGGCGCCGCTCACCCTCTGTGTTTCACGGACGAGGTAAAGCGGCATTAGTTCCCCGAAGAGTTTAAACCCGTGAATATAGAACAATATGACGGGACCACTAACCCAACTATATGGATCGAGGACTTACTCCTTCATATCCACATGGGCACGAGGAGATGATCTCCATGCCATCAAATACCTACCTCTTAAGCTTAAGGGGCTAGCTCGGCACTGGCTAAACAGCCTCCCCGAAAACTCCATAGGATGCTGGGAAGACCTGGAAGACGCGTTCCGCTTTAACTTCCAGGGGACCTATGTCCGCCCGCCGGACTCTTCCGATCTCAGCAATGTCGTCTAGAAGCCTGACGAATCCGCCCGGCAGTTATGGAACCGGTTCTTGACTAAGAAGAACCAAATCATCGACTGTCCAGATGCTGAGGCCATAGCCTCCTTCTGGCACAATATTCGGGATGAATGGATAGCTCGCCAGCTCGGCCAGGACAAGCCTCGAACTACGTCCGCTCTTACCTCCCTCATGACCCGCTTTTGCACGGGCGAGGATAACTGGCTGGCTAGACGCAGCCACAATTCTGAAGATCTCGTGGCACCTGAATCCCAGGATGGCAACTCAAAGCCAAAGCACAATAAAAATAAGCGCCGGCACAATAGTAAAGATGCCGATGACATGGGAGTTAATGCCGGATTCCGCAATTCCTGACCTGGGCAACGGAAGAAGCCCCCTAAAGGCAATCGTGACAGACCCACTCAGCTCAAAAAGATCATGGAAAGGCCTTGCCAAATCCATGGGACTTCGGAAAAGCCCGCCAACCACACACACCGCAACTGCTAGGTGTTTAAACAAGCCGGCAAGATACAACCCGAAGACCAGGGCAAAAGCTCACGTAGTGAGGACGAAGATGAGCCTCGGGGTCCAATGGGTGGCGGTCAGAAGAAGTTCCCTTCCGAAGTAAAAAATGGTGAACATGATATACGCCACCCACATACCGAAGAAGGAGAGGAAGCGCGTCCTCCGGGAAGTCTACGCAGTGGAACCCGTAGCCCCAAAGTACAACCCATGGCCGGCATACCCGATCACCTTCGATCGGCGTGATCATCCAACCAGTATCTGTCATGGGGGTTTGGCGGCCCTCATCCTAGATCCCATTATAAAAGGGTATCATCTCACAAAGGTCCTAATGGACGGAGGAAGTAGCCTTAACCTGATCTACTCAGATATGATGAAAAAGATGGGCATCGACCCATCAAGGATCAAGCCTAGTAGCACTACCTTCAAAGGAGTGATCCCAGGCGTTGAGGCCCGATGCATGGGCTCAGTAACCCTAGAGGTCGTGTTCGACTCACCTGACAACTTTCGCAACGAAGACTTGATCTTTGACATCGTGCCCTTCCGCAGTGGCTATCACGCGCTGCTTGGACGGACAATGTTTGCTTGTTTCAATGCGGTCCCACACTACACATACCTCAAGTTCAATATGCCAGGCCCCAAGGGGGTCATTATTGTCAACGGCAATACCGAGTGCTCCCTTAGGACTGAGGAGCATGCACTGGCCCTAGCGACCGAATTCAGTTATAAAGAAGATCGACAAGCTTCGATATCCGCCATAAAGGCACATAAAGCTGGGAAGCGAGTTCGGCTTTAGACCGATAACTCGGATCCTTCCTCTTCCCCTCTATAGGGACTCGCCTCACCGCAGAATTTTCGGACCAGCAAAGTACGTGCCGAGGAGGCACAATTTCGCACTTAAGATTCCATGGGAAGCGGTGGGAAAATTCAGGTGGGTGTTCGGCTACCCTGACCTACTACCACCAATACGTCTTCAGATAATTTGTAGGCACTCCTAAAAGAGCCTGCCTACAACGTAAAGCTCACCTACAATGTTGCTGCCTCTCAAGATTTTGTTCGCAAAATCCACCCGCACTAACACCAATCAAGGTGCATCCAAGAGCAAGAGTCAACCAGCAAAGGGGGCATATCGAGGACGTCAGGTCACCGAAGACCCCTCGTGTAACAACTCATGTAGGATATTATTTCTTATTTTCTTTCGCATACCTATAAACAGTTGCTTCGGCAATCCGAGTTATAAGAGTTGTTGAGAAAATGCAAAACAGCTTGGCGCAATTACGCCCCATCTGTCCCGTTTTTGGCACATACATTTTCTCCTTTCTCCCCCTTCTCATGAACCTGTTCGGTATGACGCGAGGTAACCGGACAATAGTCCGGGGCTTGATTTCGAACACAAATCGCCTTAACTATCACGTGTTTGGTGTCTTGGCGTTCACTTTATATGCATCGGTTCCAAACTATGTCTTTGGTCATTAAGTTGGGTTGCCCGGCTCCTGTGCTTGCCCCTTTACGTTCCACTCGTTCGGCTAAAGGGGCAAAGGGAGCACCCCTGTGATTGTGCTTCCCGATAGTCCGGTCAAGCACCTCAGGGGAGAAAGCCGAAAACGGACTGTCATAGTATGCGAGATCCAATCTGTGAACCCAGAGTTAGAAGTATTATACTTCAATCCTGGTAAGCGGTTATTCCGTGTTCAACGAGGAACTTGCCTTTTGCGCAAAAATTATGATGTTGGCTTCGGCCTCGGTTCGTTCGAACATCACAAACACTTTGGTGGCTAATCGTACGCTTCCCATAGTCCTTTTCGCGCCCCTTTGGTTAAGTGAAAGAAATAAAGCACTATAGTTTGATTGCCTAGTCTGCCGCACTACATCGCCTTTGGGTTCTGATAATATGGCTAAGGGACACAACGCATTGGTATAGACACCCCAGGTAGTATCTATGTGGGGGCTGAAGCCGACGACTCGCATCTTTCAGTATTAAACAACCACACAGGATTTATAAAGGAATACAAAACCATATGAGAGTGGATACTATCATCATTAAAAGTTATCACGAGTCTTCGGACATATTACAAGCTCATTCAAATAATTTTTCACCCGAACACTGCGACGCTATCACCCGCGCACTCTCCATCACTCCATCGAAGTATAGCTCGAGGCGTCGGTGCTCCTTTCCGGGTGGCGGCGGGTCGATGGTGACCTTCATTGGATTGAGGCTCGACCAGTGCACTTTGGCCTTGGAAAGGGCCATCCAAACTCCTTCGATCTAGGAGGAGCGCTTGACGACGTCGAGGCATGGCGTGGCAGCAATCAGTCGCTGCACCAGGCTGAAGTAACTGCCTGGGTGTGGGGACCCCGACTCATAAGTCGTGATCACCGAATGCACATGTACAGTGATCCTAGAGATCAATGCTCAGTGAACATACAGAAGCTGAATAACAATAGACTTACATCCACATTTAGCGTCTTACACAAATAAAGACCATGAAGGTCTAGTCTTACATAGATAGGGCCACGAGGGTCAAACACTTAAATAGAACAAACAGCAGAAATCTTGATCGAAAGCGTGAACCCATGCCATTTGCCTTCACCTACATGCATTCTAACTGGAAAGCGTCCTAGTTCACATGTTTGTCTCCAACGAACTCTTCAACATACTCCTGTTCTTCCATGCCTAGCCAATTAAATTACCAGTGGCAAGCCAATGAGTACTTTGAATGTACTCGCAAGCAACCCAAGTTGTGGAACAAGGTAACAATGATGCATGATATAGAACTAAGTAGGTAATTTTGCGGAAAGCTAATTTTGAATGCAAATGACATGATCAAGTAACTAGTAAGCATGCATCAACAATTGGCAGATATCCATATGAACAAGTTACATATATCATCATAAGTAGGGATTGAACACCTCATGTTCATCCATCATGCTAAGTCATCGGACTTAGTTCAATTTCCATGCTAAGTCATCAGACTTAGCTCGAGTGACCTCTTTGTCGCCATCATACCCAAACTCACACTAAGTTTTATGAAAACATCCGGACGTAGGTTAAGAAGGACCTCCAACTGTCCATGACCGCGGACGTGGCTATTCGAATAGTTTTACACTCTGCAGAGGTTGCACACTTTACCCACAAGACTCGGGGAACTTCCGTGTCATCCACGACTCACGGTATTTAACATACCCGAGGTAAGCACCCGAACAATGCCTTTCCCCTGGCGATACTAAACAAAGAGTCCACTCGATTGGTACCCAGCCCTCATGATGTACATCACATGAGCCTCGCTCCAGATTGTACCATCCATGAGGGGACCAACGGTGTGCCCGATGCTTGTGAAGACAGTGCATGATCGTACATACCGGTACGACCCCATATCGAGAGTGACCACACCACTCCTGCCACTAGTAATGCGGGCTCCTTGCCAGTACCTACCAAGGTAATCAACAAAGCCCCGTCCCATAAGGGGTATCGTGGTTGCGCATGTAAGGTTGGGACGGTCAGCAGACCTTAAATATAATCCGTTTTCGAAAACACATATTCACTTGCTCTAGTACACCACTTCTTTCTCAAGTGGTCTCCCATCTCATCATTATCTCCCCCGGGCATTAGTGGCACCCGACGGGGTTTTCAAAAAGTCTTTGAAATCATTTCTCTCCTTTCCATCACTATGCATAAATCCCATCCCACTTGCGTAGCATCTAATAGCATCCTAAGTACACCCACCCGCATAACCCTCATAAGGTGGTAGGGTCATGCATGATGCAAGTGTCAACGGTAAGACTATCGGAGGTCACCCACCGAAGGGGGTACACCACAACATGATCAATCGTCGAAACAACAAGTGTTATATGTCATGCATGAAAAAGTTTCTTAACATGGTCAAAGGGCTGCTTGCCTGGCTCAACAAAGTCTCTGGGGTCTTCAAAGTCTTCGGGTCCAACTTCTCCGTCAACAGCGCAATCTATCGCCGCGAATAAAATCGATAAAAATAAGCAACACGCAAAAACAGAGCACACAAACTACTATAAAAAATGCTACCCTATTTTGATAAATAGCACAAGCAATACTAAAATATTTGTCTAGGTTTTTGAACTTAAAAAGATTTTCAAAATTATTTAAAACAGGAGCTTATAATGCTAAATAGGGGTTTTAAATTAGAACAGTACATAAAATGTTTTCAAACATTTTACAAGTGGCACTAATAAATTCTAGGGAATATTCTAAGATTTTGGTTGGAAGAATATTTGGAATTTGATTAATATACAATTCTGTGGAATTTTTGGAAGTAAAACAGAAAAAGAAAAAGAAAAGGGATCATGTGCCCTCCTGGGCCAAAACACCCAGCCGAGCCGGCCCAGGTAGGGAACCGGCCCAGGGCGAGACGCCGCGTGCGGCAGGTTTAATTTTAAACCTGCCCGTGGGACCTTCTTGCCAGCGAGAGAGGATGGGGTGAGGGGATGACACGTGGACCCCACCTGTCATCCCTCTCCTCGCGACAGGAGCAGAGGGGGGCTCACCGACGGCGTCCCTGGCCACAGCGGTCCAAGCGTAGGGCACCGGTGCCCTCAGGGGGCTCCCGCGCATCGGTGGGTGGCCGAGGGGTCATCGGGGTAGAGAGAATCGCCGGTGAGGGGGGAGCCCGACGACGGCGAGGGTTTGGTTCGGGAGCGGGGTCCCGACCATGGGGCGCGAGCGGGCTGAGCACGGGGGAGTTACAGAGGGGAGGAGAGAGCAAGGAGAGAGGGGCAGGAGCTCGGGGAGGCCCTCTTTATAGGCGGGCGCCGGCTCACCGTGGACGCGGTGCGCCGGTGAGCACGGGGCGCTCGCTACAGGCCGCGGGGGAGGGAGTGAGCGTGTCCAGGGTGCTTGTGAGGGTTGTCTAGGCCAGGGGGAGAGAGGAGAGAGGCGGGGGCGCGTGTGCGTGTGAGCTTCCTAGTTGGCCGAGCTGCGCGGCGCCGGGCACGCGCGCGGGAGGTCGCCCTAGAGAGGGGGAGGAGGGGGCCGACGGCGTGGAGTATTGAGGACGTCGAGGGGGCAGGGGGACAAGATGGGGAGGCCCGAGGCTGTTGGGAGCGCTCGTTAGGCAGAGGCTATAGTGCGGGTGCACACTATAGCGCGCTCCAGAGCGCGAGCTCTGCATGCCGAGGCATGCATTTGGCACTTTGGGCGTGTCCACTTGTGTCCAGGGGATCCAGGGGAGTTAAACAATGCCTAGGAGACTTAGGGAGGCATCTAGAGGTGCCTTAGGGTGGAAGGATAGGGGAGAGGGAGAGAAAGGGGTGTTGTCCAGGGCTAAAAATGGAGGGTTTACCCCCCAAATCATTGAGCTATGCCCCTGAGGAACTTATTGGAGGTGCAAGGTATCTACAAGAGGCTGTGGTAAAGATTTGGGGGCAAGGGTAAAAGAGGAAGGGGTGGAAATAGTGTCTTTACTATTTTACCAAAAGGTGTTTGATAGGGTTTTGGGAAAGAAGAATCTACCAATTTACTGAGATATTTACCAGGGTCAAATGTTAGGTCAAAATGAGATGGATCACCAAGTTTGAGCTCAAGGGGGAGAAGTTGACAATGGAAACTTGGTAAACCCTAGAAACTAATAGAATCAGGTTTCTAAAGATCTAGTGATGCTAGGCTTTTACCCTTGATGCACCACTTAGTGTAGCATCACTATTTGGTGATATGAACATGCCCACCAAGTTTGAGATCAAGGGGAGAAACTTCACAATGTAAAGTTGTTCAAATTTGAATCTGGACAGGAAGGGTTTTGGGATGGTTTGATGAATTAAAACAACTTGTATTGAGGTGAAACTTTGCAAGATCATCACTTATGATAGTGTTGACTTGCTGGAATTTTCCTGGAATTTATTGAGAATATTTCGTATAGAAATATTTCAAAAGCTTGATTTGAACAGAAAGGGTTTTGAGGGGTTTTGCCCATGTTTTGATCATACCCTTGTGTTGAAACTCATATATATGGAAAATATATGTCCACTGGGTTTCCCTAAATTTTCTCAAATATTTTAAAAGCATTTAAATAATTTTGCCCTATGAAAACCATTTCTGGCCTTAAGAAAAAGCCTTTAAACAAAATATAAGAATAATCTTTAAAATTAATATTTGGTGGTTTTGGGAAGTCATAAATATACTAGGTTTGAAATAAAGCCTTTGGGGAAGAAGAATCCACCCAATTTGAGGACTTGCAGTGCAAACCTCATTTCAGGTTTTTTTGAAAACCTAATTTGGATAAATCCTTTTTGGTCAAGATAAAATTTGATAAAAATAGTTTTGGGCACTACCCACATGGCATGATCATTGGGCAAGAAGTTTAGGTCAAGGAATATGAATATGGAAAGGGATAGAATCTAAGAGTGCCATATACCACAATCATTAAGCAAGCAAACATCATTTCAAACAAGCACAAGCACTTGAAAAAGTTTTAGTTGGCTCCAAATTTTATAAATCCAAACATGACAAAGTGATACAAGAACAAGGTGTGACAGACCTACCCCCCTTACAAGAATCTCGTCCTCGAGATTCCTAGGCTAAGCGCTAAAAAGATAAGGGAACTCAGATCTAAGATAGTCTTCACGCTCCCAGGTTGCTTCAGCTTCAGTGTGGTTGTTCCATTGGACCTTGAAGTACTTGATGGTGCGGCTTCGGGTGCAGCGCTTAGCTTCATCCAGAATGCGAACCGGCCTCTCACGATAAGTGAGGTCTGGCTAAAGATCGATGTCTTGATGGTCGATGTCCTTGTAGAGGTCGGGGCGATTGGGAACTTGCAGACACTTTAGGAGTTGTGACACATGAAAGACGTTGTGCACATCCGAAAGTTCGGAAGGTAGCTCTAGCTGGTAGGCAACTTCTCCTCGTCTTGTGGTGATCCTGAAGGGGCCGATGTATCTAGGTGCGAGCTTCCCTTTGACGTGGAAACGCTTGGTTCTTTCAAGAGGTGTGACTCGAAGGTAAACATAATCTTCGACGTTGAGGTTCAATTCTCGGTGATGGGAGTCAACGCAAATCTTATGTCTTGCCTTGGCGTCCTCGAGTCTCTCTTAGACGAGTCGGACTTGCTCCTCTGCTTCGCGGAGGATATCTAGTCCAAAAAACAATCCTTCTCCGATTTCTGACCAGTTGAGGGGAGTACGACACTTGCGTCCATACAACACCTCAAATGGTCCCATCTGAAGGCTCGCTTGGTAGCTATTGTTGTAGGAGAACTCGACAAACGGTAGGCAATCTTCCCACTTGGCTCCATATGCTAAAGCACAAGCGTGGAGCATATCTTCGAGTATATGATTTACTCATTCTGTTTGCCCACCGGTCTGAGGGTGGAAAGCAGTGCTGAAGGAGAGCTTGGTTCCCATAGCTTCTTGAAACATCTTCCAAAATCTTGAGGTGAACTGGGTTCTTCGGTCCGACACAATTTCCTTTGGAACTCCGTGAAGACTCACGATTCGCTCGATGTAGAGACTGGCTAGCTTGTTACCGTCATAGGTGGTCTTGACGGGAATGAGATGGGCTACCTTGGTTAGGTGGTCGACAACGACCCAAATGGAATCATGTCCTTTGCTTGACCTTGGTAATCCGGTGATGAAATCCATCCCGACTTTGTCTCACTTCCATTCAGGCACCTTGAGAGGTTGCAATAGTCCAACGGGTCGCTGATGCTCAGCTTTGACTCTCTGGCATATGTCACACTTAGCAACAAACGTTCCTATCTCTCGTTTCATGCCATGCCACCAGAATCTTGCCTTGAGGTCTTGATACATCTTGGTTCCTCCGGGATGAATGGATTATGGAGTGTCATGAGCTTCTTGCAAGATCAGGTTCTTGAGCTCCTCTTTGTTGGGTACGCAGATGTGATTCCCGAACCATACTACTCCTTGTTCATCCACTGAGAATCCTGGGGCCTTGCCTGCCTTGATCTTCCTCTTGATGCCTTCAATGCTCTCATGTCCCTTTTGGGCTTCTTTGATATCATCCATCATGGTAGGCTTTGCTTCGAGGTTGGTGAGGAATCTGGGTGCAACTAGTTCCAAGCCGAAGCTCTCAAGTTCTTCATACGGGACGGGTAGCCTTTCCTTAATCATGGCGTTCAAGGAACATGCCTTTCTGCTCAAGGCGTCTGCTTCCACATTGGCCTTTCTGGGGTGGTACTGAACACTGAGATCGTAATCCTTGATCAATTCCAACCATCTTCGCTGCTTCATGTTCAATTCCCTTTGAGTGAAGATATACTTCAAACTCTTGTGGTCTGTGAATATCTCACATCACTTCCCCAGAAGGTAATGTCGCCATGTCTTCAAGGCATGAACCACGGCTGCCAACTCAAGATCATGAGTTGCGTAGTTATATTCATGAGGTCATAGCTGTCTAGATAGATATGCTACAACTTTGCCTTCTTGCATCAGAACACCTCCAAGCCTGGTTCTTGATGCATCACAATATATCACAAACTCCTTGTGAATATTGGGGGTGGCTAAAACTGGGGCTTTGGTCAATCTCTTCTTGAGCTCCTAGAAGCTTTCCTTGCACTTAGCTGTCCACTCGAACTTCTTGTCCTTCTTCAAAAGCCGGGTCATGGGTCGGGAAATGCTTGAGAACCCTTCCACAAACTTGCGGTAATAACCCACGAGTCCGAGGAAGCTCCTAACTTCCTTCACAGTGGTTGGGGTTTGCCACTCAGTCATGGCTTCAATCTTGGCAGGATCCACTGATAATCCTTCTGCGGTCAACACATGACCCAAGAATCCAACTTCATGCAGCCAGAATTCACACTTGTTGAACTTGGCATAAAGCTGGTGCTCTTGCAGCTTCTCTAGGACCAATCTCAAGTGTTCCTCATGCTCTTCTTCAGACTTGGAGAAGACGAGTATGTCATCAATGAAGACGACAATGAACTTGTCCAAGTACTCCATGAAGACTTTATTCATGAGATACATGAAGTAGACAGGGGCATTGGTTAACCCAAATGACATGACCGTGTATTCATACAGGCCATACCGGGTTACAAATGCCGTCTTCGGAATGTCTTGGGGTCTAATCTTTAGCTGGTAGTACCCCGACCTGAGGTCGATCTTGGAAAACACCTTGGCTCCATTCAATTGATCAAACATGTCTTCTATCTTCGGGAGTGGGTACTTGTTCTTTATTGTGACTTCATTGAGAGAACGGTAATCGACACAGAGTCTGATAGTTCCATCCCTCTTTGACACAAATAGAACAGGCGATCCCCAAGGAGAGGCACTAGGGTGAATAAATCCTTTTCTGAGCTGCTCTGCCAGTTGCTTCTTCAATTTAGCCAATCGTCGGATCACATCTTGTAAGACTTCTTATAGATGGGCCTTGATCCGGGCATAAGCTCAATGATGAACTCAATGTCGCGGTCGGGAGGCATTCCGGGCAGCTCATCAGGAAAAACACATCCGGGTATTCACATACCACTGGCACTTGATCCAACTCAACTCCCGATAGACAGTTAGCCTGAGGGACTTGAGTCGGGGCAGGGTTGGGGACATACTTGACTTCCACTCCTTGGCTATTAGTGATGGTAAGGATCCTCCTGGCATAGTCTAACAAGCCTTGGTGCTTGGTTAACCATTCCATGCCTAAGATCACATGCAATCCTTCTAACTTCAGGATGATGAGGTCTGCTAGGAAATTTACCCCGTTGGTGTTAATCTCAACTCCCTTACAACCGATCCCAGACTTCATGATTGATGCCGGGGTTTGTATCAACATACGACTACCCAGGGGTGTAGGCTTCATGCCACTCTCTAGGGCAAACTTTTGGGTGACAAAAGAATGCGAAGCTCCACAATCAAACAGTACTGTTGCTAGGGTTGAGTTGACGAGGAATGTACCTAGTATGACGTCCGGGTCTTCCTGGGCTTCCTCTGCAGTGACGTGATTCACATGACCCTTGCCATTGTTTGGCTGGTTGCAGGGAGCGGGGTTCCTTGGTGGTGCTCCATGGGTTTGACCTTGAGCTGGCGCATTGGGGCGCGGTGCATCTGGCTACCTGTTGGGACACAGCCTAGAGATGTGTCCTGGCTGACCACATCCAAAGCAAGCGACTTGTCCAGGGTTGTTGTTGAAGTTCCTGCCATCGTTGTTGTTATTGGGGTTGTTGTTGTAAGCTGGCCTGGGATTGGCATACTGCTGAGGCTGGTAGCTCGGACGAGGCGCAGGAGGTCTAGCCTGTTGTCGCTGATAGGTTGGCTTGGCTGGGGCTGGCTGCCAGGGGCGAGGCTAATGGTTGCTGGAGCTACCCTTGCTGATCATCTTGCGCTTGCGAGTGTCGTATATGGCATGATGCTTGTCTTCCAGCACAAGGGCCTTGTTCACCAGGTCGAAGAAGGTACGACAGTCGCAGACGATGAGCTGATACTACAGGGTCTGTTGAAGTCCTTCCATGAAGCGTTCTTTCTTGGCAGCCTCCGTGTTGACATCTTCAGGTGCATACCTTGACAACAGGTTGAACTTCTGCAGGTACTCCTTGACAGAGCCATTTCCTTGCTTCAGCGCTCGGAATTCTCTCTTCTTGATAGCCATGATCCTAGAAGGAATGTGGGCGGTGCGGAATCCTTCCTTGAAGTCATTCCATGTGATCACACTCTCACCTTGCATGACCTTGAATCCATCCCACCAAGCTTGGGCGGTACCTCTGAGGCAGTGAGAGGCATACATCACCTTCTCACGGTTCTCCTTGCAATTGACCAATGCAAGGAGGTCCTCAATGGTGCGGATCCAGTCATCAGCATCCAATGGTTCAGCAGTCTCGGTGAAGGTTTGGGGCGAATTCCTCATGAACTCAAACAGAGTGGAGCGGCCATTGCCATTCCTGCCTTGCTGTTGGTTGTTCACAAGGGCCTGAGCCATCTGCTAGATAGCAGCATTGTTGGCCTGGCATTCCTCCCGAAGAACTTGGAGAAACTGAGCTATGGTCATGTTCTCCGGTGGAGGTGGTGGCGGGGGAATGTCGCCTTGTGGCTGCTCCTGGTGTCCTCCAGCGTGAGCAGCCCCACCAGATGCTTGTTGCTCGCTTGAGTTGCCGGCTTCAGGGTTGGTGAAGGAGTTGTTGCGGGTAGCAGTCACCATCCTGTTTGGAGCAGCCATGTCAAACAACTGGGATAGATGAGAGGAAAAGCAATAACGAAAAAGCGCGCCTAAGGGGGTTGGCCGAGTGCAAGTGTGTTAAAACAAAGGTCGAAAGACCAACATATATTAAGATAGACGATGGAGTCGCTTACATGTTGCCTACGGCAAAAGCACAACTTGCATCGGAACACAAACAACAAAAAACAAACAACAAGCACACACGGTTTCATATGAACCATTACACGGACTCGAGTTCGCATGAGGGGTACAAGACGGATCCTACCCTAGGGGTCCTCGGACTCAAGTGGTGTAGTTCTCGGTCTCGTAGTAACGCTCCTCTGGGTCTTCCTCCTTCTCATCATCTGAACGGGCATCATTCGCGGTCGAAGGGGTCAGGGAACGAGGAAGTCCATCCCAACGACGCTTTGCAGGCAGGTCGGTGAAGAGCTCATGGTACTCCTTCACACTCATGCGATGACGACGTGTAGGTGCATCACTAGCTAGGGGTACTCCTCCTTGATAAGCGACGGCTAGTCGTCCCTCGGGGGCTTCATCCTTATTGATCTTGTCTAGCTTCGTCTTGGCTTGCGAAAGTAGCTCTCGGGTGTGGTGAAGTTCCTCATGGAGCTTCACATACTCCTTCATCAGGTTATGGACCAGACTATCGGCGGAGAGGCTGAAGTAGGTCTGGAACCTGAGTGGTGTGCCATCCTCCTTGGTCGGAATCAGCATCCAACTCTCGCCAAGATCATCCTTCCTGAAGGGAAGGTAGCGAGTAGCCGGCTCATCAACCATCTCTGGAATGATGTCTCGAAGGTGTAGGAGTGTCTTGCGTGTAGCTGTCTCGACTGCAAGTATCATGGTCTCCATCCGTGGTCCTTCAAACAACCAACTGGTCGGGGAGTCGTTTGCCTTCACGACCACATCCACGTGGTACTCCTTCGTGACGGAATCCACCCAGTGCTCGTGGTAGAGGAAAACGGGTGGTTGGCGAAACTGGCACTTCTCCAAGCTATCCCCAAGGAGTAAGGGAAAGCCGAATGTCAGGAAGGCTTCAGGTACGACGGCCATCTACAAAGGTTTGAAAGGAGAGTTAGCAGAGTGTTGTGTGAAGAATAGAAGAGGTAAATAGTGCAGAATTCCTAAGTAAAGATGCTAGGTGTAGGTTTGAAAGTCGGTTTTATCCTAGCTAACGTCCATGCTAACTAAGGGCTTCCTACAGTTAGGATGGCTCTGATACCAGCTCTGTGGGGACCCCGACTCATAAGTCATGATCACCGAATGCACGTGTACGGTGATCCCAGAGATCAATGCTCACTGAACAGACAGAAGCTGAATAACAAGAGTCTTGCATCCACATTTAGCGTCTTACACAAATAAAGACCATGAAGGTCTAGTCTTACATAGATAGGGCCATGAGGGCCAAACACTTAAATAGAACAAACAGTGGAAATCTTGATCGAAAGCGTGAACCCATGCCATCTTCCTTAACCTACAGGCATTTTGACTGGAAAGCATCCTAGTTCGCATGTTCGTCTCCAATGAACTCTTCAACATACTCCTATTCTTCCATGCCTGGCCAATTAAATAACAGTGGCAAGCCAATGAGTACTTTGAATGTACTCGCAAGCAACCCAAGTTGTGGAACAAGGTAACAATGATGCATGATATAGCACTAAGTAGGTAATTTTGCGAAAAGCTAATTTTGAATGCAAATGACATGATCAAGTAACTAGTAAGCATGCATCAACAATTGGCAGATATCCATATGAACAAGTTACAGATATCATCATAAGTAGGGGTAGAACACCTCATGTTCATCCATCATGCTAAGTCATCAGACTTAGTTCAATTTCCCTGCTAAGTCATCGGACTTAGCTCGAGTGACCTCTTTGTCACCATCATACCCAAACTCACACTAAGTTTTATGAAAACATCCGGACGTAGTTTAAGAAGGACCTCCAACTATCCATGACCGCGGACGCGGCTATTCAAATAGTTTTAAACTCTGCAGAGGTTGCACACTTTACCCACAAGACTCGGGGAACTTCCGTGTCATCCACGACTTGCGGTATTTAACATACCCGAGGTAAGCACCCGAGCAATGCCTTTCCCCTGGCGATACTAAACAAAGAGTCCACTCGATTGGTACCCAGCCCTCACTACGTACATCACACGAGCCTCGCTCTAGATCGTACCATCCATGAGGGGACCAACGGTGTGCCCGGTGCCTGTGAAGACAGCGCTGTTGGCGAATGTTGCATAGGAAACAAAAAAATTCCTACGCACATGCAAGATCTATCTATGGTGATGAGCATGTACGAGAGGGAGAGTGGATCTATGTACCCTTGTAGATCGCTAAGCAGGAAGCGTTAAGAAACGCGGTTGATGTAGTCGAATGTCTTCGCGGTCCAAATCGCTGATCATCCCACGATCTCATCACGATCCGTCCCGCGATCCAATCACGATCTTTCCTATGAACTCATCACGATCCGTCCCGCAATCTCATCACGATCCGTCTCGCGATCTTGATCAAGGTCCTTCCGATCTAGTGCTGAACGGACGACACCTCCGCGTTCAACACACGTATAGCTCGATGATGATCTCTGCCTTCTTGATCCAGCAAGAGGGAGCGGAGAGGTAGATGAGTTCTCCGGCAGCGCGATGGTGTTGCGGCAATGGTGGTGGAGCTATTCCAGCAGGGCTTCGCCTAAGCACCGCTGAAAACCGATCTAGAGGAGAAACTGCGATCTAGAGGAGAGGTAGCACGTGGCTATTAGGGTTAGCTTTTTCCTCTAAATCCTCTAGTATATATAGGAGGGAGGGAGGGGAGGAGGCAGACTCAAACCCTCAAGGTTTGGTCGAAATTGGAGGTGGAGGAGTCCTACTCCAATCCTATTAGGAGTAGGATTCCTCCTTTCCACTTGGAAACTCTTTCCACCTCTCCACCTTTAGATTTTTTCCTTCTCAAACCACTCCAGCCGCATGGGACCTTAGAGGAGGCTTCGGCCAGCCCACCAGGGGCTGGTTTACCTCCTCCCACAGCCCATGTAGCATCTTGGGTTAAAATACCTCTCCCGATGATCCCCCGGTACACTACCGGCACTCACGGTACACTACCGATGAGCCCGAAACTTTTCCGGCGACCAAAACAGGACTTCCTATATATCAATATTTACCTTCGGACCATTCCGAAGCTCCTCGTGACATCCGGGATCTCATTTGGGGCTCCGAACAACCTTCAGTCACCACCATACATAACTCTATACTATCGAAACGTCACCGAACCTTAAGTGTGCAGACCCTGCGGGTTCGAGAACTATGTAGACATGACCGAGACGCCCCTATGGTCAATAACAAATAGCGGGACCTGGATGCCCATATTGGTTCCTACATATTTTACGAAGATCTTTATCGGTCGAACCTCTATGTCAAGGATTCAGTTAACCCCGTATGATGTTCCCTTTGTTCTTCGGTATGTTACTTGCCCGAGATTCGATCGTCGGTATCTCCACACCTAGTTCAACCTCATTACCGGCAAGTCTCTTTACTCGTTCTGTAATACAAGATCCCGTGACTAACACTTAGTAACATTGCTTGCAAGGCTTATTGTGATGTTGTATTACCGAGTGGGCCCTGAGATACCTCTCCGTCACACGGAGTAACAAATCCCAGTCTTGATCCATGCCAATCCAACAGACACCCTCGGAGATACCTGTAGAGCACCTTTATAGTCACCCAGTTATGTTGCAATGTTTTATACACACAAGGTACTCCTCCGTCGTCAGTGAGTTGCATGATCTCATGGTCATAGGAACATATACTTGACATGCAGAAAACAACAGCAATAAACTGACACGATCATATGCTACATTTGTAGTTTGGGTCTTGTCCATCACATCATTCTCCTAATGATGTGACCCCATTATCAAATGACATCTCATGTCCATGACTAGGAAACCATAGCCATCTTTGATCAACGAGCTAGTCTATTAGAGGCATACTAGGGACATGGTGTTGTCTATGTATCCACACATGTATCTGAGTTTCCGATCAATACAATTATAGCATGGATAATAAACGATTATCATGAGCAACGAAATATGGTAATAACCAATTTATTATTGCCTCTAGGGCATCTTTCCAACAGTCTCCCACTTGCACTAGAGTCAATAATCTAGTTCACATCACCATGTGATCCGAATTTTTATGAATCTAACACCCAATGAGTTCTAGGGCTCGATCATGCTTTGCATGTGAGAGAGGTCTTCTAGTCAACGGGTCTGCGACATTCAGATCCTTGTGTACTTTGCAAATCTCTATGTTAAATTGTAAATACTGCTACCACACTCCACTTGGAGCTATTCCAAATGGCTGCTCCACTATACGTATCTGGATTGCTACTAAGAGTCATCCGGATTCGTGTTAAAGCTTGCATCGACGTAACTCTTTACAATGAACTCTTTCTTACCTCCATAATCGAGAAACATTTCCTTAGTCTTTTAGTTACTAAGGATGATCTTGACCGCTGTCCAGTGATCCACTCCTGGATCACTCTTGTACCCCTTGACGGACTCATGGCAAGGCACAGACAGGTGCGGTACACAACATGGCATACTATATAGAGCCTATGGCTAAGGCATAGGGGACGATGTTTGTCCTTTCTCTTTCTTCTATCGTGGTCGAGCTTTGAGTCTCATTCAACTTCACACCTTACAAAGTAGGCGAGAACACTTCTCTCTGACCGACCCATTTTGAACTCTTTCAAAATCTTGCCAAGGTATGTACTCATTGAAAGTCTCATCAAGCATCTTGATCTATCTTTATAGATCTTGACGCTCAACAATTAGGTAGCTTTATCCAGGTCTTCCTTTGAAAAACTCCTTTCAAACAACCCTTTATGCTTTCTAGAAATTCTACATCATTTCCGATCAACAATATGTCAACCACATATGCTTGTCAGAAACTCTATAGTGCTCCCACTCACTTTATTGTAAATACAAGTTTCTCATAAACTTTGTATAGACTCAAAAATTTTGATCACCTCATCAAAGTGTATATTCCAACTCCGAGATGCTTGCTTCAATCCATAGAAGGATCACTGAAGCTTGCTCACCTTTTAGCATCCTTCGGACTGACAAAACCTTCTGGTTGTATCACATACAACCTTTTCTCAAGTAAACCGTTAAGGAAACGATGTTTTGACATCCATCTGCCAGATTTCATAATTGAAAAATGCAGCAACTGCTAACATAATTCCAACAGACTTTAGCATCGCTACAAGTTAGAAAGTCTCATTGTAGTCAACTCCTTGAACTTGTCGGAAACTTCTTTGCGACAAGTCGAGCTTTATAAATGGTGACATTCACCATCAGCGTCGTTCTTCATTTTAAAGATCCATTTGTACTCAACGACTTGCCGTCCAACGAGCAAGTCCACCAAAGTCTATACTTGGTTTTCATACATGGATCCTTTCTCGGATTTCATGGCCTCTAACCATTTGTCGGAATCCGGTCCCATCATCGCTTCTCCATATCTCGTAGGTTCATCGTTGTCCAACAACATGACCTCCAAGACAGGGTTGTCGTATCACTCAGGAGCAGTACGCATCCTTGTCGACCTACGAGGTTCGATAGTAACTTGATCCGAAGCTTCATGATCATCATCATTTACTTCCTCTTCAACTGACATAGGTTCCATAGAAACATCTCTACGCTGCGCTACTCTCTGGTTGAAACAAAGGTTCAACAAAATTTCTATCTTCCTCCCACTCAATTCTTTCGAGAGAAACTTTTTCTCGGGAAAGGACCCGTTTTAGCAACAAACACTTTATGCTTGGATCTGAGAAAGAAGGTTCACCCAACTGTTCTTAGGGTAATCTATGAAGATGCATTTGTCCGCTTTGGGTTCGAGCTCATTAGGTGATTTTTTTTCCACACAAGCATCACAGCCCCAAACATTAAGAAATGAAAGCTTAGGTTTTTATCAAACCATAATTCACACAGTGTCATCTCAACGGATTTAGATGGTGCCCTATTTAAAGTGAATGTAGTTGTCTCTAATGCATAACCCCAAAACTATAGTAGCAAAATGATAAGAGACATCATAGCCCACACCATATCCAATAGAGCACGACTATGACATTCGGACACACCATCACACTATGGTATTCCAGGTGGCGTGAGTTGTGAAACGACTTTCACACTGTCTAAAGTTGTATGCCAAACTCGTAACTCAGATATTCACCTCCACGATCATATCATAGACATTTTTATCTTCTTGTCACGATGATCTTAAACTTCACTCTGAATTTGCTTGAACTTTTCAAACGATTCAGACTTGTGTTTCATTAAGTAAACATACACTATATCTACTCAAATCATTAGTGAAGGTAAGAAAATAACGATATCCACCGCATGCTACAAGACTCATTGGATTGCATACATCAACATGTATCATTTCCAATAAATCACTTGCCCGCTCCATCAATTCGGAAAACGGGGTCCTTAGTCATCTTGCCCAAGAGGCATGGTTCGCATGTCTCAACCGATTCGAAAACGAATGAGTCCAAAGATCCATCAACATGGAGTTTCTTCATGCGCTTTATATCAATATGACATTTAGCGCAGTGCCACAAGTATGTGGTACTATTATTAACTTTGTATCTTTTGGCATCAATGTTATGAACATGTGTATTACTATGATCAAGATTCAACAAACCATTCTCACTGGGTGCATGACCATTGAAGGTATTATTCATGTAAACAGAATAACAATTTTTCTCTAACTTAAATGAATAACCGTGTTGCAATAAACACGATCTAATCACGTTCATGCTCAACACAAAACACCAAATAACATTTATTTAGGTTCGTCACTAATCCCGAAGGTAGAGAGAGCGTGCGATGTCGATCACATCAACCTTGGAAACATTTCCAACACACATCGTCACCTGACCCTTAGCTAGTCTCCGTTTATTCCGTAGGTTTTACTTCGAGTTACTAACATTTAGCAACCTAACCGGTATCCAATACCCAGGTGCTATTAGGAGTACTAGCAAGGTACACATCAATAACTCGTATATCAAATACACTTGTGTCGACGTTGCTAGCCTTTTTATCTACCATGTATCTAGGGTTGTTCCGCTACAGCGAACGCTCACCTCATAATAGAAGCACTTAGTCTCGGGTTTGGGTTCAACTTTGGGTTGCTTTAGTAGAGCAGCAACTGACTTGTCATCCACAAAGTTTCCCTCCTTGCCCTTGCCCTTCTCGAAACTAGTGGTTCTACTAACCATCAACACTTGATGCTCCTTCTTGATTTCTACCTCCGCGGTGTCAAACATCGTGAACAGCTCAAGGATCATTATTTCTATCCCTGGCATTTTATAGTTCATCACCAAGTTCTAGTAGCTTAGTGACAGTGACTTGGACAACTATATCAATCACTATCTTATCTGGAAGATCAACTCCCACTCGATTCAAGCGATTGTAGCACCCAGACAATCTGAGCACATGCTTAACGATTGAGCTATTCTCCTTCATCTTGCAGGCAAAGAATCTTGTTAGGGATATCATATCTCACAACATGGGCACGAGCCTGAGATCCCAATTTCAGCTCTTAGAACATCTCATATGTTCCGTGACGTTCAAAACGTTTTGGAGCCTCAATTCTAAGCTGTAATGCATGACGCACTAAACTATAAAGTAGTCATCGGAACGTGCTTGTCAGATGTTCACAACATCTACAGACGACGCTAGAGGGGGTGGCGCACTGAGCGGTGCATTAAGGACATAAGCCTTTTGTGCAGCAATGAGGACAATCCTCAGATCACGGACCTAGTCCGCAATATTGCTACCATCATCTTTCAACTCTATTTCTCTAGGAACATATAGAAATTCAAGGGAGCTACAGCGTGAGCTAGTAATCTACAACAAAATTTTGCGAAGACACTACTGACTATGTTCATGATAATGAGTTCAATTAATCATATTACTTAAGAACTCCCACTCAAATTGACATCCGTCCGGCCATTCGAGTGATACATGATCCAAATTCACCAACTCAAGTCCGATCATCACGTGAGTTGAGGTGGTTTCAATGGTGAACATCATCAGGTTGATCATATCTACTATATGACTCATGTTCGACCTTTCGGTCCCTTGTGTTCCAAGGTCATGTCTGTACATGCTAGGCTCGTCAAGTTTAACCCGAGTGTTCTGCATGTGCAACACTGGCTTGCACTCGTTGTATGTGAACGTAGAGTCTATCACACCCGATCATCACGTGGTGTCTCGACACGACGAACTTTCGCAACGGTGCACACTCGGGGTGAACATAGTTTATCTTGAAATTAAGTGAGGGATCACCTTATAATGCTACCGTCGTCCTAAGCAAAACAAGGTGCATAAAAAGGATTAACATCACATGCAAATCATAAGTGACATGATATGGCCATGAACTTGTGCTTTTGATCTGCATCTTGAAAGCACCGGCATGATCTCCATCATCACCGGCATGACACCATGATCTCCATCAACGTGTCGCCATCGGGGTTGTCACGCCCACCATGCTTCTACTACTATTGCTACCGTTTAGCGATAAAGTAAAGCATTACATAGCACTTAATGATTGACACGCAGGTCATGCAATAATTAAAGACAACCCTATGGCTCCTGCCGATTGCCGTACTCATCGACATGCAAGTCGTGATATTCTATACAACACATGATCATCTCATACATCACATATATCCCATCATGTATTTGGCCATATCGCATCACAACATACCCTGCAAAAACAAGTTAGAAGTCCTCTAATTGTTGTTGCATGTTTTACGTGGCTGCTACGGGTATCTAGCAAGAACAATTCTCACCTACGCATAAACCACAGCGGTGATACATAAGTTGCTTTTCAACCTTCTCAAGGACCGCCTTAGTCGAATCTGATCCAACTAAAGTAGGAGAAATAGACACCCGCCAGCCATCTTTGTGCAACGAAGTTACACGTTAGTCGATGGAACCGGTCTCTCGTAACCGTACGAGTAAGGTTGGTCCGGGCCGCTTCATCCCACAATACCGCTGAACCAAACAGGACCAAGGGAGGAAGCAATCTAAGCACCAACGCCCACAACTCTTTGTGTTCTACTCGAGATCTCATCTACACATAGACCTAGCTCATGATGCCACTGTTGGGGAACGTTGCATGGGAAACAAATTTTTTCCTACGCACACGCAAGATCTATCTATGGTGACGAGCATCTACGAGAGGGAGAGTGGATCTACATACCCTTGTAGATCGCTAAGAGGGAAGCGTTAAGAAACGCGGTTGATGTAGTCGAACGTCTTTGCGATCCAAATCGTCGAGCATCTCGCGATCTCATCACAATCCGTCCCGTGATCCAATCACGATCTGTCCCGCAAACTCATCACGATCCGTCCCACGATATCATCACGATCCGTCTCGCGATCTTGATCACGGTCCTTCCGATCTAGCGCCGAACGGACGGCACCTCCGCGTTCAGCACACGTACAGCTCGATGACGATCTCTGCCTTCTTGATCCAGCAAGAGGGAGCAGAGAGGTAGATGAGTTCTCCGGCAGCGCGACGACATTGCGGCGATGGTGGTGGAGCTATTCCAGCAGGGCTTCGCCTAAGCACCGTTGAAAACCGATCTAGAGGAGAAACTGCGATCTAGAGGAGAGGTAGCACGTGGCTATTAGGGTTAGCTTTTTCCTCTAAATCCTCTACTATATATAGGATGGAGGGAGGGGAGGAGGCATCCTCAAACCCTCAAGGTTTGGTCAAAATTGGAGGTGGAGAGTCCTACTCCAATCCTATTAGGAGTAGGATTCCTCCTTTCCACTTGGAAACTCTTTCCACCTCTCCACCTTTGGATTTTTTCCTTCTCAAACCACTCCAGCCACATGAGACCTTAGGGGAGGCTTCGGCCAGCCCACCAGGGGTTGGTTTACCTCCTCCTACAGCCCATGTAGCCTCTTGGGTCGAAATACCTCTCCCGATGGTCCCCCGGTACACTACCGATGAGCCCGAAACTTCTCCGGCGACCAAAACAAGACTTCCTATATATCAATCTTTACCTCCGGACCATTACGGAGCTCCTCATGACGTTCGGGATCTCATCTAGGACTCCAAACAACCTTAGGTCACCGCCATACATAACTCTATACTACCGAAACGTCATCGAACCTTAAGTGTGCAGACCCTGCGGGTTCAAGAACTATGTAGACATGACCGAGATGCCTCTACGGTCAATAACCAATAACAGGACCTGGATGCCCATATTGGTTCCTACATATTCTACGAAGATCTTTATTGGTCAAACCTCTATGTCAAGGATTCAGTTAATCCCGTATGATGTTCCCTTTGTTCTTCGGTATGTTACTTGCCCGAGATTCGATCGTCGGTACCTCCACACCTAGTTCAACCTCATTACTGGCAAGTCTCTTTACTCGTTCCGTAATACAAGATCCCGTGACTAGCACTTAGTCACATTGCCTGCAAGGCTTATTGTGATGTTTTATTACCGAGTGGGCCCTGAGATACCTCTCCGTCACACGGAGTAACAAATCCCAATCTTGATCCATGCCAATCCAACAGACACCCTTAGAGATACCTGTAGAGCACCTTTATAGTCACCCAGTTACATTGCGATGTTTGATACACACAAGGTACTCCTCCGGCGTCAGTGAGTTGCATGATCTCATGGTCATAGGAACATATACTTGACATGCAGAAAACAGTAGCAATAAACTGACACGATCATATGCTACGTTTGTAGTTTGGGTCTTTTCCATCACATCATTCTCCTAATGATGTGATCCCGTTATCAAATGACATCTCATGTCCATGACTAGGAAACCATAGCCATCTTTGATCAACGAGCTAGTCTATTAGAGGCATACTAGGGACATGGTGTTGTCCATGTATCCACACATGTATCTGAGTTTCCGATCAATAAAATTATAGCATGGATAATAAATTATTATCACGAGCAAGGAAACATGATAATAACCAATTTATTATTGCCTCTAGGGCATCTTTCCAACAAGCGCACGATCGTACATACTGGTATGATCCCGTATCGAGAGTGACCACGCCATAACCACCACTAGTAATGCGGGCTCCTTGCTAGTACCTACCAAGGTAATCAACAAAGCCCCGTCCCATAAGGGGTATCGTGGTTGTGCATGTAAGGTTGGGACGGTCAACAGACCTTAAATCTAATCCGTTTTCGAAAACACATATTCACTTGCTCCAGTACACCACTTATTTCTCAAGTGGTCTCCCATCTCATCATTATCTCCCTCAGGCATTAGTGGCACCCGACGGGGTTTTTGAAAAGTCTTTGAAATCATTTCTCTCCTTTCCATCACTATGCATAAATCCCATCCCACTTGCATAGCATCTATTAGCTCCTAACTACACCCACCCGCATAACCCTCATAAGATGGTAGGGTCATGCATGATGCAAGTGTCAACGGTAAGTGTATCAGAGGTCACCCACCGAAGGGGGTACACCACAACATGATCAATCATCGAAACAGCAAGTGCTATATGTCATGCATGAAAAAGTTTCTTAACATGGTCAAGGGGCTGCTTGCCTGGCTCAACAAAGTCTCCGAGGTCTTCGAAGTCTTCGGGTCCAACTTCTCCGTCAACAGCGCAATCTATTGTCGCAAATAAAAGCGATAAAAATAAGCAACACACAAAAATAGAGCACACAAACTACTATAAAAAATGCTACCATATTCTAATAAATACCACAAGCTATACTAAAAATATTTGTCTAGGATTTTGAACTTAAAAGATTTTCAAAATTATTTAAAACAAGAGCTTATAATGCTAAATAGGGGTTTTAAATGAAAACAGTACATACAATGTTTTCAAACATTTTTACCAGTCGCACTAATAAATTCTAGGGAATATTCTAAGATTTTAGGTGGAAGAATATTTGGAATTTGATTAATACACAAATCTGTGGAATTTTTGGAAGTAAAACAGAAAAAGAAAAAGAAAAGGGTTCATATGCCATCGTGGGCCAAAACACCCAGCCGAGCCGGCCCAGAGAGGGAACCGGCCCAGGGCGAGGCGCCACGCGCGGCAGGTTTAATTTTAAACCTGCCCGCAGGCCCTTCTTGCCAACGAGAGAGGAGGGGGTGAGGGGATGACAGGTGGGCCCCACCTGACATCCCTCTCCTCGTGACAGGAGCGGAGGGGGTTCACCGGCGGCGTCTCCGGCCACGACAGTCCAAGCGGAGGGCACCAACGCGCTCAGGGGGCTCCCGCGCGTCGATGGGTGGCCGAGGGGGTTGCCAGGGTAGAGAGAATCACCGGTGAGGGGGGAGCCCGACGGTGGCGAGGGTTTGGTTCGGGAGTAGTCTCCCGACCACGGGGGAAAGCGGGCTAAGCACGGGGGAGTTGCGGAGGGGAGGAGAGAGCGAGGAGAGAGGGACAGGAGCTCGGGGAGGCCCTCTTTATAGGTGGGCGCCGGCTCATCATGGACGCGATGTGCCGGTGAGCACGGGGCGCTCGCTACAGGCCGCGGGGGAGGGAGTGAGCGTGTCCAGGGCGCTTGTGGGGGTGGTCTAGGCCAGGGGAGAGAGGAGAGAGGCAGGGGCACGCGCGTGTTAGCTTCCTGGTTGGCCGAGCTGCCCGGCGTCGGGCACGCGCGCGGGAGGTCGCCGGAGAGAGGGGGAGGAGGGGGCCGACCGCGTGGAGTATTGCGGACGTCGAGGGGGACAAGATGGGGAGGCCTGAGGCTGTCGGGAGCGCTCGTTGGGCAGCGGCTACCATGTGGGTGCGCGTTGTAGCGCTCTCCAGAGCACGAGCTCTGCATGCCGGGGCATGCATTTGGCACTTTGGGCGCGTCCACTTGTGTCCAAGGGATCCAGGGGAGTTAAACAATGCCTAGGAGACTTAGGGAGGCATCTAGACGTGCCTTAGGGTGGAAGGAAAGGGGAGAGGGAGAGAAAGGGGTGATGTCCAGGGGTAAAAATGGAGGTTTTACCCCCCAAATCTTTGAGCTATGCCCCTGAGGAACTTACTGGAGGTGCAAGGTATCTACAAGAGGCTGTGGTAAAGATTTGGGGGCAAGGGTAAAAGAGGAAGGGGTGGAAATAGTGTCTTTACTATTTTACCAAAAGGTGTTTGATAGGGTTTTGGGCAAGAAGAATCTACCAATTTACTGAGATATTTACCAGGGTCAAATATTAGGTAAAAATGATATGGATCACCAAGTTTAAGCTCAAGGGGGAAAAGTTGACAATGGAAACTTGGTAAACCCTAGAAACTAACAGAATCGGGTCTCTGAAGATCTAGTGATGCTAGGCTTTTACCCTTCATACACCACTTAGTGTAGCATCACTATTGGGTGATTAGAGCATGCCCACCAAGTTTGAGGTCAAGGGGAGAAACTTCACAATGTAAAGTTGTTCAAATTTGAATCTGGACGGGAAGGGTTTTGGGATGGTTTGATGAATTAAAACAATTTGGATTGAGGTGAAACTTTGCAAGATCATCACTTATGATATTTTTGACTTGATGGAATTTTCCTGGAATTTATTTAGAATATTTCTTATAGAAATATGTCGAAAGCTTGATTTGAATAGAAAGGGTTTTGAGGGGTTTTGCCCATGTTTTGATCATACCCTTGTGTTGAAACTCATATATATGGAAAATATATGTCCACTGGGTTTCCCTAAATTTTCTCAAATATTTTAAAAGCATTTAAATAATTTTGCCCTATGAAAACCATTTCTGGCCTTAAGAAAAAGCCTGTAAACAAAATATAAGAATAATCTTTAAAATTAATATTTGGTGGTTTTGGGAAGTCATAAATATACTAGGTTTGAAATAAAGCCTTTGGGGAAGAAGAATCCACCCAATTTGAGGACTTGTAGTGCAAACCTCATTTCAGGGGTTTTTGAAAATCTAATTTGGATAAATCCTTTTTGGTCAAGATAAAATTTGATAAAAATAGTTTTGGGCACTACCCATATGGCATGATCATAGGGCAAGAAGTTTGGGTCAAGGAAGATGAATATGGAAAGGGATAGAATCTAAGAGTGCCATATACCACAATCACTAAGCAAGCAAACATCATTTCAAACAAGCACAAGCACTTGAAAAAGTTTTAGTTGGCTCCAAATTTTATAAATACAAACATGACAAGGTGATACAAGCACAGGGTGTGACACTGGGAGTGGCTCGCCGGGCCATAAGCAGATGCAGATCAACGGACTGGACTCTTTGTAGTACCGCACCCATAAGGGTGCGGTAATCCTCGGGGATGGAGGCGCTCGATTTAGCCTCCTCCATGGCCGACCACCTGTTTGTCGACGGTGACGGGAATGATCGGATTCCCCAACCACTCACCGGGGATGGGACCGGTGCCTCCGCAGGCACAGTGCGCTCCGGAGACGTCCTCGGAGGGGACTGATTGCCCGTCCGTCCGGCCTCCTCGGTGTCCGGGCGGGGCGTTGTCCCCTGGTCTTCAGTGGCTGAGGCGTTTTCCTTGGCCATGGTGCTTCCTCCCTTGCCCCCTGTGTTCGCCTCCATTGGACTAGGCTCGGACGACACCTCCACGATGTCCTTCGTGGCGCCTGGAGTGGTGGGGTGCGAAGCGTCCCCGCTCTCCGCCAGTTCGGCGAGCGGGGTCTCCCCATCCGATATTACTTTAGTGGGGATAACACATGGGGGATTGTTGAACGAATAACCTGTGAGTTAGCAATCTCTGAATTTACTAGCTATAGGTAGAAGGGTCTTCATATCGTAACCTGGATGGGGGGCTTGACCCTTAGGCTCCTTCGTGGAACCTCCTCGGGGTCTTCGGACGTGGAGCTCGAGTCCTAGCTATCGTCAGACAGGACCATTCGCACCTGCCGCACCCTCTTCGGGGCAGGAGAATATGTCTGCCCCGGGGCGTCTGAAGACGCCGCTCTCTTCTTGGCGCGGGGGAAATTGCCTTCCCCTCGCTCTCGACCTCCTCCTCTTCTTCTTCTTCTTCCTCCTCCTGGGCCTCCTCTTTATTAGAGGAGGCGAGTGTATCCTCGGAAGCGGCATCAGGCTAGTCCCTGATGCGGAGGCCTGCCTGGCCTGGTTTCTTCTTCTTCTCTTTCTTCGTGGGAGCCTCGTAGGGCTTCACCATGAGCATCTTGGCTATCAGCCCGTTCCTCTCGTCTTCGGGCTGAGGTGTCAGACTGTTAATCTTGATGGCTTTCTTTAGCCATCTCTGCATAAACAGAACGACAAAGGGCTATGGATTTTTTGTGTAATGAAGCCGAATAGGCTAGGATGTATCGTACCTCAGAATCTGGCTTGGCAGCGTGCAGGCCCTTGTTCTCCTCCTCGGCTGGCCAAATCTTCATTGATTTGAAGATCGCCTTCCATAGCTTCTCCCGCATAGTGCGGAAGAGGCTCCGGACTGTGGGCTCGGCTTTGAGCTTTCGAGCCCACTGGGGAGTGTCCCAGCGCTGGCAGGGGAGGATGCGTCTTCGAAGCATCACCTGGACCACATCGGTCAGCTTGGTGCCGTCCTCGACCAAGGAGCAGATACGCTTCTGCAGATCGGTCACCTCTTTGCTCGATCCCCAGACGAGGCCCTTTTCGATCCATGAAGCCAGTCTTGTCGGAAGACCGGATCTGAATGCGGCGGCGGGGTCCTGACCTTCTTCTTGTGGTTCGGTGACGTAGAACCACTCCTTTTGCCACCCCTTGATGGTGTCAATGAGGGTGCCCGACAGCCACCCGACGTGGGTGAGTTTGCCAATGATGGCCCCGCCGTAGTTGGCGTGCTTGCCGCCGACACACTTCGGCTTGATGTTGAAGACCTGCAACCAGAGCCCGAAGTGCCGCTCGATGTGCAGGAAGGCCTCACAGACGAGGATGAAGGCCAAGAGATGCATGATGGAGTTCGATGGGTGGTCATGGAAGTCGATGCCGTAGAAGAACATTAACTTCCTGACGAAGGGGTGGAGTGGGAAGCTCAACCCCCTGATGAAGTGGGGGATGAACACTACCCTCTCGCCTGGCTTGGGGGTGAGGATCACTTGGCCCTCCTCCGCCGCGCGGTGAGGAATGTCAGCGGGGAGGTAACCGGCCTTCTTGAGGTCGAGGATGTCCTTGTTGGTGACCATGGAAGCTTCCCACTGGCGATTGGAGCCCGCCATGGCCGAACTTCAAGATGGGGGCGGAAAGACTTAGATCTGTGCTCTGGAGGCGCAAGAGAATGGGAGGCGGAGAAGTCGAATGGAGAGCGTGAAGGGCCTTTGATGTTTTCTTTCCCCTTTTATGAGGTCTGTCGATTTGGCCTCCCCATGCTGTGTCATGTATCCCTCCGCTTCCCAAGACACACGGACTGTTGCGTGCACACGATTAAGTATATCTCGTGTAAGACAGGACACGATCGGTATATTGATAGATCGTGCTGATTAAAACGGCCTCGAACCACGAATTGAAGTCTATGCAGCTGGTCTGGCGGTCATGGTGGGATGTAGCCTTTCGCCAGAAAGGTCGTTAGAGGGCCATTGTTTATCCCCTGACGTTTGGGCTTCAAAGCCGATAAATTTACGGTATTCGGATGTGCCACTGTATGGGAGACTACATGTCATCGAAGGCCGAGCTACAATTCGGCAGGAAGGAACTCACCTCGCAAGCCGAAGACCCTGTTCGCGAAGCAGTCACAACTGAAGACCCTTGGCGTTGGAGGCAAGTTCGGGGGCTACTGAGGGAGTCCTAGTTTAGGGGGTCCTTGGATGGCCGACCTACTGTTATTCGCCAGGATATAAGGGTTGCTTACCGAACACCGAAGGATTTAGAGGCACAGTCTCTTAGATGGAAGCTTCGGGAAATAAGGCTTATGCTCCACGTCTGATGTAATAGTTAGGCAAGTTTATCTCTTCGACATGCAACCGACCTTGTGTAAACCCTAGGCATCCTTGGCATCTATATAAGCCGGGGGTTGTAGGATATGGAGACAGAACAACTCATCTAGGGTTAGACATACGATCTTGTGGTAGATCAGCTCTGTAACCCCTTATAATCAAGCAGGACATAGGGTATTACGTCCATTGGAGGGCCCGAACCTGGGTAAACTCGTGTCCCCTTCATCTCCTGTTACCGTCGATCCTAGTCTCACAGTTCGGGACCCCCTACTCGAGATCCGCCGGTTTTGACACCGACAACATCCATGTCCCGCTATTGGTTATTGACCGTGGAGTTGCCTCGGTCATGTCTACATAGTTCTCGAACCCGCAGGGTCTGCACACTTAACGTTCGGTGACGATTTGGTATGGTTGAGTTATGTATGTTGGTGACCAAAGGTTGTTCGGAGTCCCAGATGAGATCCCAGACGTCATGAGAAACTCCGGAATGGTCCGGGGGCAAAGATTTATATATGGTAAGTCATATTCTAGCTACCGGAAAAAGTTTCAGGTTTTTCCGGTATTGTACCGAGAAGCTTCCGGAAGGTTCTGGAGGGTTCCTCAAGCCCCTAGGACGTGCATGGGCTGTAAGGGGGTGTCTAAGCCTTGTTGGGCCAACCGCCAAGGGCCCATGCGGCTAGGGGGTAGGAAACCCTAAAGGGGAAGGCACCTCGGAGGTGCCTTGGGGAGGGAGGACTCCTCCCTCCTGGCCGCTGCACCCTTCCTTTGAGGACTCCTCCCTCCTGGCCGCCGCCCCATATACCCTCTCCTCCTATATATAGAGAGGGAGAGGGAGGGCAGAAACACCCTAATGCATAGGTGCAGCCCTCCCTCTCTCTCTAGATCCGTTTCTCCACCAAAAATGCATCTGCGATAGTGCTTGGCGAAGCTCTACTGAGATTGCTCCACCACCACCGCCACCACGCCATCATGCTGTCGGAGAACTAATCTACTACTCCACCCTAGATCACTGGATCAAGGAGGCAGAGACATCATTGAGCTGTACGTGTGCTAAAAGCGGAGGTGTCTTCCATTCGGCACTAGATCGAGACGGATCGTGATTGGATCGCGGGACATATTGCAATTTGGTTCGAGAACACATTCGACTACATCAACCGCATTTCTTAACGCTTCCCTCTTAGCGATCTACAAGGGTATGTAGATCCACTCTCCCTCTCGTAGTTGCTGATCTCCATAGATAGATGTTCGGTGCTCATAGGTAATTTTTATTTCCCATGCAACGTTCCCCAACAGTGGCATCATGAGCTAGGTCTATGCATAGATAACATGCACGAGTAGAACAGAAAAGAGTTTGTGAGCGTTCATGTTTAGATTCCTTACCTACTTAGTCTTATCTGGATTCGACAATATTGTGGGATGAAGCGGCTCGGACCAACCTTACTCGTCCACGTACGAGAGACCGATTCCATCGACTGACATGCAACTTGTTGCATAAAGATGGTCGGCGGGTGTTTTCTCTCCCACTTTAGTTGAATCGGATTAGACAGAGGTGGTCCTTGTAGAAGGTTAAAAGGCAACTTGAATGTCACCGTTGTGGTTTTGCGTAGGTAAGAATCGTTCTTGCTAGATACCCATAGCAGCCACGTAAAACATGCAACAACAAATTAGAGGACGTCTAACTTGTTTTTGTAGGGTATGTTGTGATATGATATGGCCAAAGACATGATAAATATATTTGATGTATGAGATGATCATTTTTTGTAATAGTTTATATCGACTTGCATGTCGATGCATACGATAACTGGCAGGAGCCATAGGGTCGTCTTTAATTATTGTGTGACCCGCGTACCAATCATTAAGTGCCATGTAATGCTTTGCTTTATCACTAAGAGGTAGTTATAGTAGTAGAAGCATGGTTGGCGTGACAACCCCGATGGCAACACGATGATGGAGATCATGGTGTCGTGCCTGTGACAATGGAGATCATGTCGGTGCTTTGGAGATGTCATTTGATGCTTTGGACGTCCTCTAAAATTAGAGGACGTCTAACATGCAAAAACAAGTTAGATGTCATTTGATAACGGGATCACATCATTAGGAGAATGATGTGATGGAAAAGACCCAAACTACAAACGTAGCATATGATCGTGTCAGTTTATTGCTACTGTTTTCTGCATGTCAAGTATATGTTCCTATGACCATGAGATCATGCAACTCACTGACGCCGGAGGAGTACCTTGTCTGTATCAAACATCGCAATGTAACTGGGTGACTATAAAGGTGCTCTACAGGTATCTCTAAGGGTGTCTGTTGGATTGGCACGGATCAAGATTGGGATTTGTTACTCCGTGTGACGGAGAGGTATCTCAGGGCCCACTCGGTAATAAAACATCACAATAAGCCTTGCAGGCAATGTGACTAAGTGCTAGTCACGGGATCTTGTATTACGGAACGAGTAAAGAGACTTGCCAGTAATGAGGTTGAACTAGGTGTGGAGGTACCGACGATCGAATCTCGGGCAAGTAACATACCGAAGAACAAAGGGAACATCATACGGGATTAACTGAATCCTTGACATAGAGGTTTGACCAATAAAGATCTTCGTAGAATATGTAGGAACCAATATGGGCATCCAGGTCCTGTTATTGGTTATTGACCGTAGAGGCATCTCGGTCATGTCTACATAGTTCTTGAACCCGCAGGGTCTGCACACTTAAGGTTCGATGACGTTTCGGTAGTATAGAGTTATGTATGGCGGTGACCTAAGGTTGTTTGGAGTCCTAGATGAGATCCCGAACGTCATGAGGAGCTCCGTAATGGTCCGGAGGTAAAGATTGATATATAGGAAGTCTTGTTTTGGTCGCCGGAGAAGTTTCGGGCTCATCGGTAGTGTACCGGGGGACCATCGGGAGAGGTATTTCGACCCAAGAGGCTACATGGGCTGTAGGAGGAGGTAAACCAACCCCTGGTGGGCTGGCCGAAGCCTCCCCTAAGGTCTCATGTGGCTGGAGTGGTTTGAGAAGGAAAAAATCCAAAGGTGGAGAGGTGGAAAGAGTTTCCAAGTGGAAAGGAGGAATCCTACTCCTAATAGGATTGGAGTAGGACTCTCCACCTCCAATTTTGACCAAACCTTGAGGGTTTGAGGATGCCTCCTCCCCTCCCTCCATCCTATATATAGTAGAGGATTTAGAGGAAAAAGCTAACCCTAATAGCCACGTGCTACCTCTCCTCTAGATCGCAGTTTCTCCTCTAGATCGGTTTTCAACGGTGCTTAGGCGAAGCCCTGCTGGAATAGCTCCACCACCATCGCCGCAATGTCGTCGCGCTGCCGGAGAACTCATCTACCTCTCTGCTCCCTCTTGCTGGATCAAGAAGGCAGAGATCGTCATCGAGCTGTACGTGTGCTGAACGCGGAGGTGCCGTCCGTTCGGCGCTAGATCGGAAGGACCGTGATCAAGATCGCGAGACGGATCGTGATGATATCGTGGGACGGATCGTGATGAGTTTGCGGGACAGATCGTGATTGGATCACGGGACGGATTGTGATGAGATCGCGAGATGCTCGACGATTTGGATCGCAAAGACGTTCGACTACATCAACCGCGTTTCTTAACGCTTCCCTCTTAGCGATCTACAAGGGTATGTAGATCCACTCTCCCTCTCGTAGATGCTCGTCACCATAGATAGATCTTGCGTGTGCGTAGGAAAAAATTTGTTTCCCATGCAACGTTCCCCAACAGTGGCATCATGAGCTAGGTCTATGTGTAGATGAGATCTCGAGTAGAACACAAAGAGTTGTGGGCGTTGGTGCTTAGATTGCTTCCTCCCTTGGTCCTGTTTGGTTCAGCGGTATTGTGGGATGAAGCGGCCCGGACCAACCTTACTCGTACGGTTACGAGAGACCGGTTCCATCGACTAACGTGTAACTTCGTTGCACAAAGATGGCTGGCGGGTGTCTATTTCTCCTACTTTAGTTGGATCAGATTCGACTAAGGCGGTCCTTGAGAAGGTTGAAAAGCAACTTATGTATCACCGCTGTGGTTTATGCGTAGGTGAGAATTGTTCTTGCTAGATACCCGTAGCAGCCACGTAAAACATGCAACAACAATTAGAGGACTTCTAACTTGTTTTTGCAGGGTATGTTGTGATGCGATATGGCCAAATACATGATGGGATATATGTGATGTATGAGATGATCATGTGTTGTATAGAATATCACGACTTGCATGTCGATGAGTACGGCAATCGGCAGGAGCCATAGGGTTGTCTTTAATTATTGCATGACCTGCGTGTCAATCATTAAGTGCTATGTAATGCTTTACTTTATCGCTAAACGGTAGCAATAGTAGTAGAAGCATGGTGGGCGTGACAACCCCGATGGCGACACGTTGATGGAGATCATGGTGTCATGCCGGTGATGATGGAGATCATGCCGGTGCTTTCAAGATGCAGATCAAAAGCACAAGTTCATGGCCATATCATGTCACTTATGATTTGCATGTGATGTTAATCCTTTTATGCATCTTATTTTGCTTAGGATGACGGAGCATTATAAGGTGATCCCTCACTAAAATTTCAAGATAAAATTGTGTTCTCCCCGAGTGTGCACCGTTGTGAAAGTTCGTTGTTTCGAAGCACCACATGATGATCGGGTGTGATAGACTCTATGTTCACATACAACGGGTGCAAGCCAGTTTTGCACATGTGGAACACTCGGGTTAAACTTGATGAGCCTTGCATGTACAGACATGGCCTCAGAACACAAGAGACCGGAAAGTCGAACATGAGTCATATAGTAGATATGATCAACATGGAGATATTCACCATTGAAACCACCTCATCTCACATGATGATCGGACTTGGGTTCGTGGATTTGGATCATGTCACACTTAGACAACCCGAGGGATGTTGATTTGAGTGAGAGTTGTTAAGTAATATGATTAGGTGAACTCATTATCATGAACATAGTCTAAGTTTTCTTTGCAAATTATGTTGTAGATCAATAGCTTGCGCTATAGCTCCCCTATATTATGATACGTCCCTAGAGAAAAATAGAGTTGAAAGATGATGGTAGCAATAATGCGGACCGGGTCCGTGATCTGACGATTGTCCTCATTGCTGCACATAAGGCTAATGTCCTTGATACACCACTCAGTGCGCCACCCCCTCAAGCGTCGTCTATAGATGTTGTGAACAGCTGACAGACATGTTCTAATGACTACTTGATAGTTTAGTGTGTCATGCATTATGGCTTGGAGTTGAGGCTCCAAAAATGTTTTGAATGTCACATAACATATGAGATGCTCTAAGAGCTGAAATTGGGATTTCAGGCTCGTTCCCGTGTTGAGAGGTATAAGACCTCCAACAAGATTCTTTGCCTGCAAGATGAAGGAGAATAGCTCAATCGATGAGCATGTGCTCATACTGTCTGGGTGCTACAATTGCTTGAATCAAGTGGGAGTGGACCTTCCAGATAAGATAGTGATTTATATAGTTCTCCAAGTCAGTGCCACAAAGCTGCTTGAGCTTCGTGATGAACTATAAACATGCCTGGGATGGAAAAGATGATCCCTGGGCTATTCGCGATGTTCGACACCGCGAAGGTAGAAATCAAGAAGGAGCATCAAATGTTGATGGTTACTAAAACCACTAGTTACGAGAAGGGCAAGGGAAAGATGGGAAACTTCATGAATGGCAAGTGAGTCGCTTCTCCAGTGAAGAAACCCAAGGTTGAACTCAAACCCGAGATTAAGTGCTTCTATTATGAGGAGAACGGTCACTGAGGCGGAACCGCCCTAGATACTTGGTAGATAAGAAGGCTGGCAACGTCAACAGAAGTATATTTTATATACGTGTTATTGATGTGTACCTTACTAGTACTCCTAGTAGCACCGGGGTATTAGATACCGGTTTAGTTGCTAATATTGGTAGGTCGAAATAAAAGCTCCAGAATAAACGGAGACTAGCTAAGGGCGAGGTGATGATGTGTGTTGGAAGTGTTTCCAAGGTTGATGTGATCACCATCGCACGCTCCCTCCGCCTTCGGGATTAGTGTTGAACCTAAATATATGTTATTTGGTGTTTGCGTTGAGCATGAACATGATTAGATCGTGTTTATTGCAATATAGTTATTCATTTAAGTCAAAGAATAATGAATATTCTTTTTATATGAATAAAACCTTCAATGGTCATGCACCCAATGTGAATGGTTTATTGAATCTCAATCGTACTGATACACATGTTCATAATATTGATGCCAAAAGATGCAAAGTTAATAATGATAGTACCACATACTTGTGGCACTGCCTCTAAAGTCATATTGGTATAAAGCGCATGAAGAAACTCCATGATGATGGATCTTTGGACTCACTCGATTTCGAATCGGTTGAGACATGCAGACCATGCCTCATGGGCAAGATGACTGAGACCCCGTTTTCCGGTATGATGGAGCGGGCAAGTGACTTATTGTAAATGATACATGTTGATGTATGCAATCAATGAGTGTTGAAGCGTGCAGTGGATATCATTATTTTCTTACCTTCACTGATGATTTGAGTAGATATAGGTGTATTTACTTAATGAAACACAATGTTTGAAACATTTGAAAAGTTCAAGCAAATTTAGAGTGAAGTTTAAATTCGTCGTGACAAGAAGATAAAATGCCTATGATATGATCGTGGAAGCAAATATTTGAGTTATGAGTTTGTTATGTAACTTAAGACAATGTGGAAATTGTTTCACAAACTCACGCCACCTAGAACACCATAGTGTAATGGTGTGTCCGAACGTCGTAGTCGTGCTCTATTGGATATGGTGCGAACTATGATGTCTCTTATCATTTTGCCACTATCGTTTTGGGGTTATGCATTAGAGATAACTACATTCACTTTAAATAGGACACCATTTAAATCCGTTGAGATGACATTGTATGAATTATGGTTTGGCAGAAACCTGAGATGCCATTTCTTAGAGTTTGGGAATGCGACACTTATGTTTGATAAGGTGGAACCCAAAGCAGAAAGGTGCATCTTCATGGGATACCCTAAGGAAATAGTTGGGTATACCTTCTATCTTAGATCTAAGGGAAAAGTGTTTGTTGCTAAAAACGGGTCCTTTCTCGGGAAACAGTTTCTCTCGAAAGAATTGAGTGGGAGGAAAGTAGAACTTGATGAGGTTGTTGAACCGTCACTTCAGTTGGATAGTATCACGACACAGAAAGATGTTTCTGCAACGCCTACACCAAGTGAAGAGGAAGAAAATGATGATGATCATGAAGCTTCAGATCAAGTTACTACCAAGCCTCGTAGGTTGACAAGGACTCGTACCACCCCTAAGTGGCATGACAATCCTGTCTTAGAGGTCATGTTGTTGACAACAATGAACCTACGAGCTATGAAGAAGCAATGGTGGGCCCGGATTCCAACAAATGGCTAGGATCCATGAAATTCGAGATAAGATCCATGTATGAAAACCAAGTATGGACTTTGGTAGACTTGTCGGATGAATGACATGCCGTTGAGTACAAATGGACCTTTAAGAAGATGACAGAAGCTGATGGTAAATGTCACCATTTATAAAGCTCAACTTGTCGCAAAGAAGTTTCCTTAACAGTTTTTGTGAGGAAGGGTTGTATGTGATACAACTAGAAGGTTTTGTCGGTCCTAAAGATGCTAAAAGGTATCCAAGCTCCAGTGACCCTTCTATGGACTGGAGCAAGCATATCGGAATTGGAATACATGCTTTGATGAGGTAATCAAAGCTTTTGGGTTTATGCAAAGTTTATAAGAAACTTATATTTACAAGAAAGTGAGTGGGAGCACTATAGAATTTCTGATAAGTATATGTGGATGACATATTGTTGATCAGAAATAATGTAGAATTTCTTGAAAGCATAAAGGGTTGTTTGAAAGGAGTTTTTCAAAGGAAGACCTGGATAAAGCTAGTTAAATATTGGGCATCAAGATCTATAAAGATAGATCAAGACGCCTGATAAGACTTTCAATGAGTACGTACCATAACAAGATTTTGAATGGTTTCAAAATAGATCAGTCAAAGAAAGAGTTCTTGCCTGATTTGTAAGGTGTGAAGTTGAGTAAGTCTCAAAGCTCAACCATGGAAAAAGAAAGAGAAATCATGAAGGTCGTCCCCTATGCCTTTGTCGTAGGCTCTATATAGTATGCCATGATGTGTACTGCACCTGATGTGTGCCTTGCCATGTGTCTGTCAAGGGGTACAAGAGTGGTCCAGGAGTGGATCACTGGACATCGGTCAAAATTATCCTTAGTAACTAGAGGACTAAAGAAATGTTTCTTGATTATGGAGGTGATAAAGAGTTCGTCATAAAGGGTTATATCGATGCAAGCTTTGACACCAATCCGGATGACTCTGAGTAGCAATCTGAATACGTATAGTGGAGCACTCATTTGGAATAGCTCCAAGTGGAGCATGGTAACAACATCTATAGTATGACATAGAGATTTGCAAACTACACACAAATCTGAATGTTTTAGACCTGTTGACTAAAACCTCTCTCACAAGAAAAAAATGATCAAACCCCAGAACTCATTGGGTGTAAATCACATGGTGACGTGAACTAGATTATTGACTCTAGTGCAAGTGGGAGACTGTTGGAAATATACCCTAGAAGCAATAATAAATTAGTTCTTATCATAATTTCTTGTTCATGATAATCATTTATTATCCATGCTATAATTGTATTGATTAGAAACTCAAATATATGTGTGGGTACATAGACAACACTGTGTCCCTAGTAAGCCTCTAATAGACTAGCTCGTTGATCAAAGATGGTCAAGGTTTCGTGGCCATAGGCATGAGTTGTCATTTGATAACGAGATCAGATCATTAGGAGAATGATGTGATGGACAGGACCCAAACTATGAACGTAGCATATGATCGTGTCAGTTTATTGCTATTGTTTTCTACTTGTCAAGTATCTGTTCCTATGACCATGAGATCATGCAACTCACTGACACCAGAGGAGTACCTTTGTGTGTATCAAACGTCACGATGTAACTGGGTGACTATAAAGGTGCTCTACAGGTATCTCCGAGGGTGTCTGTTGGGTTCGCATGGATTGGGACTGGGATTTGTCACTCCGTATGACGAAGAGGTATCTTTGGGCCCACTCGGCAATACAACATCACAAGAAGCTTGCAAGCAACATGACTAAGGAGTTAGTCACGGGATCTTGTGTTATGGAACGAGTAAATAGACTTGCTGGTAACGAGATTGAACTGGGTATGGAGATACCGACGATCAAATTTTGGGCAAGTAACATATGGATGGACAAAGGGAACCGCATACGGGATTATCTGAATCCTTGACATCGTGGTTTGACCGATAAAGATCTTTGTAGAATATGTAGTAAATAATATGGGCATCCAGGACCCGCTATTGGTTATTGACTGGAGTTGTCTCGGTCATGTCTACATAGTTCTCGAACCCGTAGGGTTTGCACACTTAACGTTCAGTGGCGATTTGGTATTGTTGAGTTATGTATGTTGGTGACCGAAGGTTTTTCAGAGTCCCGGATGTGATCCCAGATGTCATGAGGAGCTCTGGAATGGTCTGGAGGTAAAGATTTATATATGGAAATTAATATTTTGGCTACCAAAAAAGTTTTGGGTTTTGCCGGTATTGTACCGGGAAGCTTCCGAAAGGTTCCAGAGGGTTTAGGAGGAGTCCGGAAGGGTCTCTCCAGCCCCTAGGATGTGCATGTGCTGTAAGGGGGTGTCCAAGCCTTGTTGGGGCACCACCAAGGGGCCATGCGGCTAGGGGGTAGGCAACCCTAAAGGGGAAGGCACCTAGGAGGTGCCTTGGGGAGGGAGGACTCCTCCCTCCTGGCTGCCTCACCCTTCCTTAATGGTAACGATACATGCGTGTCTTGCTGCCCTTTCTGTCACTGGGAAAGAGCACCGCAAGATCAACCCCATCACAAAGCACCTCTTCCCATGGCAAGAAAAATCAATCTAGTTGGCCTAACTAAACCAAAGATTCGAAGAAGAAATACAAGGCTATAAGTAATCATGCAAATAAGAGATCAAAGAAGACTCAAATCATATTCATGGATAGAAACTGATCATGAACTCAAAATTCATCGGATCCCAACAAACACACCGCAAAAGTCATTACATCAAATAGATCTCCAAGAGACTATTGTATTGAGAAACATAGAGAGAGAGAGAGAGAGGAAGCCATCTAGCTACTTCCTACGGACTCGTAGGTCTATGGTGGAATAATCACGCATCATTAGAGAGGCACCTATGAGGAAGATGAACCCCTCCGTGATGGTGTTAGATTGGATCTCGAGGTTCTCAAACTTGTGTCGGCTGGAATTGTGTTTCGTCGACTCCCCTAGGGTTTTTGGATTTTCAGGGAATTTATAGGCTCGATAGTCGGTTGAGGGGGCGCCTGAGGTGCCCACCCCCACCAGGCCACGCCAGGGGCCTCTAGCGTGCCCTGGTGGAGGGTGGCCACCCTGGTCCCCTGATACGTCTCCGTCATGCCTATAATTTTTGATTGTTTCATGCCAATATTCTACAACTTTCATATAATTTTGGCAACTTTTAATACTATTTTTGGGACTAACATATTGATCCAGTGCCCAGTGTTGGTTCCTATTTGTTGCATATTTTTTGTTTCACAGAATATCCATACCTAACAAAGTCCAAACGCGATAAAAACTTATGGATATTTTTTGGAATATATGTGCTTTTTGGGAAAAATAATCAATGTGAGACGATGCCCGAGGAGGTGGCAAGCCTGCTAGGCACGGCCCACCCCCTGGCCGCGCCTAGCAAGCTTGTGGCCACCCCTTAGGTCGGTTGGAGCTATACTTCTGCAGCAAGAAAGCTAAATTTTGGATAAATATCCCCTCAAAATTTCAGCCCGATCGGAGTTACGGATCTCCGGATATTTAAGAAACGGTGAAAGGCCAGAATCCGGGAGCGCAAAAACAGAAGGAAACAGAGAGAGATCCAATCTCGAAGGGGCTCTCGCACCTCTGCCGCCATGGAGGCCATGGACCAGAGGGGAAACCCACCTCCCATCTAAGGGGAGGTCAAGGAAGAATAAGAAGGAGGGGTCTCTCTCCCCCTCTCTCCCGGTGGCATCGGAACGCCGCCGGGGCCGTCATCATGATGGAGATCTACTCCAACAACTTTGTCATCTTCACCAATACCTCCATCACCTTCTCCCATCTATCTACAGCGGTCCACTCTCCCGCAACCCGCTGTACCCTCTACCTGAACATGGTGCTTTATGCTTCATATTATTATCCAATGATATGTTGCCATCCTATGACGTCTGAGTAGATTTTTGTTGTCCTATGGGTTGATTGATGATCATGATTGGTTTGAGTTGCATGTTTTATTATTGGTACTGTCCTATGGTGATCTCTGTGTCGCGCAAGAGTGAGGGATCCTTGCTTTAGGGTGTTTCAATGTGTTCATGATTAGCCTATGGTGGGTTGCTTGAGTGACAGAAGCATAAACCCGAGTAGGTTGTTGCATATGGGAGTAAAGAGGACTTGATACCTTATAATGCTATGGTTGGGTTTTACCTTAATGATCTTTAGTAGCTGCAGATGCTTGCTAGAGTTCCAATCATAAGTGCATACAATCCAAGTAGAGAAACTATGTTAGCTTATGCCTCTCCCTCATATAAAATTGCAATAATGATGACCGGTCTAGTTATCGATTGCCTAGGGACAATTCCGCAACTCCTACCACCACTTTTCCACACTCGTTAAACTAATTTAATTGTTACTTTATCTTAGCAGACCCTAGTTTTTATTTACTTTTTCTTTATTATCTTGCAAACCTATCCTGTTACACCCACAAAGTACTTCTAGCTTCATACTTGTTCTAGGTAAAGAGAACGTTAAGCATGCATAGAGTTGTATCGGTGGTCGATAGAACTTAAGGGAATATTTGTTCTACCTTTAGCTCCTCATTGGGTTTGACACTCTTACTTATCGAGAAAGGCTACAATTGATCCCCTATACTTATGGGTTACCAAGACCTTTTTCTTGCGCCGTTGCCGGGGAGCAATAGCGTGGGGTGAATATTCTTGCGTGTGCTTGTTTGCTTTATCAATAAGTAATTTTTATTTTTTCTATTATTAACTTGTTTTCTATCTTTAGATATGGGTAGGAAACGTAAAATACCAAAAATATTAGATGTACTTGCTGCTCCAAAAGTTGAGGAACCACTAGTGTTCCGCACCACCAAAGAATATTACTTGGGTCATCTTCGATCCACTTGTGCTCATGCTGAAAACCCAACTAGCTTAGTTCAGGGAAAATCATTAAATGATCATGCTCATTATGGGCTACACCACATATCTCAAAAGGGGAAACTCTTGTCGCATCAAATTAATACTTTGTGTTGCTATGCTTGGAATCTATGTGAAATTTATGATTTTACTCGTTGTTCTAAAGAAGCTAAAAAACCCTTCCCTACCAATGTGTGTTTAATTATAATGAAATATTATCCTCTTACACCAAGGAGGCCTATTGCTATAATGATGTTTAACAAATTAAATAATTTTTTGCTTTTAAGGGTGCCTATAAAATTGCTTCTTTCATTGAAAAGTATGATGCTACTCTTTACAATTCTGAAAATTTTGCCATACTTAAATATTGCTATGAAAACTATGCTTATAATGCTTATGTTAAAGAGTTTATTGAAAGAATGACCACTGCCTTGGAAGAGACTAATATTTTGCAGGAATCTATGGAAGAGGAAGTTGATGAAATTGTGAGCTCATTAGATGAAAAAGACGAGGAGGAGGACGAAGAACAAAAGGAGGAAGAGCGGATTAGCTACCCGTGCACACCATCTAACGAGAGTAACTCTTGAACTCATACATTGTTTAATTTCCCTTCGTGCTTATCGAAGTATGAATGCTATGTTGATTGCTATGATCCCTTGGATTCTGTTGAAATATCCCTTTTTGATGAACTTGATGCTTGCTATTCTTGTGGCCATGATGCTAATATGAATTATGCTTATGAATATGTACTTGCTATATTTCCTTATGTTAAGCATGAAATTGTTGCTATTGCACCCACACATGATAGTCCTATTATCTTTTTGAACTCTCCCAACTACAGTATATCAGAGAAGTTTGCACTTATTAAGGATTATATAGATGGGTTGCCTTTTACTATTAAACATGATGATTTTGATACATATAATATGCATGTGCTTGCTTCTCCTACTTGCAATTATTATGAGAGAGGAACTACATCTTCACCTCTCTATGTTCCCGATACAATAAAATTGCAAGAAACTACGTATGCTATGCATTGGCCTTTACTTGGTGTGAATCAATTGTTCTTGTATGACATGCCAATGCATCAAAAGAGAGTTAGACTTCGTTGTCACGTGGTTTATATCACTTTGTGCTCACTACTTAATTACAATTCATTGTTAATTAAAATAAGCTTTGATATACCTTGGAATCCGGGTGGATCCACTACTTGAGCACTTTATGCCTAGCTTAATGGCTTTAAAGAAAGCGCTGCCAGGGAGACAACACAGAAGTTTTAGTGAGTCATTTTATTCTCTTGTGTTCTTTTATATAGTTTAAAAACAAAAAAATAAAGTGGGGAACTTAAAAAAAATTCAAAAAGAAAAGTGAAAGTGAGAAAGACGAGCAACGTTGAAGTGGGGGCTAGCCTTGAACTTTGTTCATGCCCATGGAAACTTTGTGAATATTGATTACAGAAAATTTTGAAAAATAATAATTATACCCTTGTATAAATACATTGTATTATAAAAATAATGTGCCAAGAATTACCTTTAGGACGTTTAAATTGTTTGTTCGATATGTGTTGTGTAAAAACAGAAACTTTTGCTGCACTGTTTGAATTTCTATATTTTACTGGAGCGTGAAAAAATTCTGAAATTCTTACACAATACTTTTATAAAAATTCTTGACCACGGCCTAATTTTTCAGAATTTTTAGAGTTACAGAAGTATGGTGAATGTTCACATTACTACAGACTATCCTGTATTTGACAGATTCTGTTTTTGATGCATTGTTTTGCTTGTTTTGATGAGACTATCGATTGTATCGGTGGTATAAGCCATGTAAAAGTTATATTACAGTAGCTACAATGCAAAAAATATGAATTGGTTGGCAAAATACTTAAAGTGGTGATTTTTTTATTATACTAACGTATCTCATGAGGGTTTTGTTAAGTTTTGTGTGATTGAAGTTTTTAAGTTTTGGGTGAGATCACGATGGATGAAGGAATAAGGAGAGGAAAGAACTAAGCTTGGGGATGTCCAAGGCACCCCAAGGTAATATTCAAGAACTACCAAGAAAATAAGCTTGGGGATGCCCCGGAGGGCATCCCCTCTTTCTTCTAACAATCATCGGTAATTTTACTTGGAGCTATATTTTTATTCGTCACATGATATGCATAAATCTTGGAGCGTAGTGTGCTTTTCTTTTAATAATGCACCATGCCAGTATGAGAAAGTCTTTGGTTGATTTATAGAAGTCTCTTTGCACCTCACTTATATCTTTTGAGTATGGATTTATAGAATGCTTCATGTGCTTCACTTATATCATTTGAAGTTTGGATTGCCTGTTTCTCACACATAGAAAACCTCCATTTGTAGAATGCTCTTTTGTTTCACTTATATTTATCAGAGCGTGGGCATATATTTTGTAGAAATAATTAAACTCTCATGCTTCACCTATATATATTTAGAAAGTTAACAGGAGTTGGTCATTCACATGGTTAGTCATAAAATCCTACATAAAACTTGTAGATCACTGAATATGATGTATTTGATTCCTTGCAATAGTTTTGTGATATAAATATGGTGATATTAGAGTCATTCTAGTGAGTAATTGTGGATTGGTAGAAATACTTGTGTAAAGGTTTGTGATTCCCATAGCATGCACGTATGGTGAACCGTTATGTAAGGAAGTCGGAGCATGATTTGTTTATTGATTGTCAACCTTTATGTGAGGGTCGGGAGCGTGCGATGGTAAACTCCTACCAACCTCTCCCCTAGGAGCATGTGTCTAATACTTTGCTTCGATGATTAATAGACTTTTGCAATAAGTATGTGAGTTCTTTATGACTAATGCGAGTCCATGGATTATACGCACTCTCACCCTTCCACCTTTGCTAGCCTTTCTAGTACCGTGCAACTTTCGCCGGTGCATTAAACTCACCATATCACCTTCCTCAAAACAGCCACCACATATCTTTCCTCAAAACAGCCACCATACCTACCTATTATGGCATTTCCATAGCCATTCCGAGATATACTGCCATGCAACTTCCACTGTCCGTTTATTATGACACGCACCATCATTGTCATATTTCTTTGTATGATCGTAAGATATCTAGCATGATGTTTTCATGGCTTGTCCATTTTTTGATGTCATTGCTATGCTAGATCATTGCACATCCCGGTACACTGCCGGAGGCATTCATATAGAGTCATAATTTTGTTCTAGTATCGAGTTGTAATTAAATAAAAGTGTGATGATCATCATTATTAGAGCATTGTCCCATGTGAGGAAAGGATGATGGAAGCTATGATTCCCTCACAAGTTGGGATGAGACTCCGGACTTTATGAAAAATAAAAGAGGCCAGTGAATCCCAAATAAAAAAAGAAGCCTTAGATGCCCACAAAAAAAGAGAGAAAAGAGAGAAGGGACAATGCTACTGTCCTTTTTCCACACTTGTGCTTCAAAGTAGCACCATGATCTTCATGATACAAAGTCTTCTATTTTGTAACTTTCATATACTAGTGGGAATTTTTCATTATAGAACTTGGCTTGTATATTCCAATGATGGGCTTCCTCAAATGGCCCTAGGTCTTCATGAACAAGCAAGTTGGATGCACACCCACTTAGTTTTCAGTTTGAGCTTTCATACACTTATAGCTCTAGTGCATCTGTTGCATGGCAATCCCTACTCACTCACATTAATATCTATTAATGGGCATCCCCATAGCCCGTTGATACGCCTAGTTGATGTGAGACTATCTTCTCCTTTTTCTTCACAACCTCCACCATATTCTATTCCACCTGTAGTGCTATATCCATGGCTCACGCTCATGTATTGCGTGACAGTTGAAAAAGTTTGAGAACATAAAAGGTGTGAAACAATTGCTTGAGTTGTCATCGGGGTTGTGCATGATATAAATACTTTGTGTCGGGAAGATGGAGCATAGCCAGACTATATGATATTGTAGGGATAACTTTCTTTTGCCATTATATTTTGAGATTATATGAACAAGATTATGCTAGGTAGCATTCCACATCAAAAATTATCTTTTTCATCATTTACCTACTCGAGGATGAGCAGGAATTAAGCTTGGGGATGCTGATACGTCTCCGTCGTATCTATAATTTTTATTGTTTCATGCCAATATTCTACAACTTTCATATACTTTTGGCAACTTTTTATACTATTTTTGGGACTAACATATTGATCCAATGCCTAGTGCTAGTTCCTGTTTGTTGCATGTTTTTTGTTTCACAGAATATCCATACCAAACGAAGTCCAAACGCGATAAAAACTTACAAAGATTTTTTTGGAATATATGTGATTTTTGGGGAAAATAATCAACGCAAGATGATGCCCGAGGAGGTGGCAAGCCTGCTAGGCGCGACCCACCCCCTAGATGCTCCTAGCAGGCTTGTGGTCACCCCTTTGGTCGGTTGGAGGTTTCCTATCGCCGCAAGAAAGCTAATTTTTGGATAAAGATCCCCTCAAAATTTCAGCCCGATCAGAGTTATGGATCTCCGGATATTTAAGAAACGGTGAAAGGCCAGAATCTGGGAGCGCAAAAACATAAGGAAACAAAGAGAGATATCCAATCTCGCAGGGGCTCTCGTCCCTATGCCGCCATGGAGGTCATGGACCATAGGGGAAACCCTCCTACCATCTAGGGGGGAGGTCAAGGAAGAAGAAGAAGGAGGGGGATCTCTCCCCTTCTCTCCCGATGGCACCGGAACACCGTCAGGGCCATCATTGTGACACTGATCTACTCCAACAACTCTGTCATATTCACCAACACCTCCATCACCTTCCCCCATCTATCTACAACAGTCCACTCTCTCGCAACCCGTTGTACCCTCTACTTGAACATGGTGCTTTATGCTTCATATTATTATCCAATGATGAGTTGCCATCCTATGATGTATGAGTAGATTTTTGTTGTCCTATGGGCTGATTGATGATCATGATATGTTTGAGTTGCATGTTTTATTATTGGTATTGTCCTATGGTGCTCTCCATCTCACGCAAGCGTGAGGGATCCCCACTGTAGGGTGTTGCAATGTGTTCATAATTAGCCTATGGTGGGTTGCTTGAGTGATAGAAGCATAAACCCGAGTAGGTGGGTTGTTGCATATGGGAGTAAAGAGGACTTGATACCTTATAATGCTATGGTTGGGTTTTACCTTAATGATCCTTAGTATCCGCGTATGCTTGCTAGAATTCAAATCATAAGTGCATATGATCCAAGTAGAGAAAGTATGTTAGCTTATGCCTCTCCCTCATATAAAATTGCAATAATGATGACCGGTCTAGTTATCGATTGCCTAGGGACAATTCCACAACTCCTACCACCACTTTCCCACACTCGTTAAACTAACTTAATTGTTACTTTATCTTAGCAGACCCTAGTTTTTATTTACGTGTTCTTTATTATCTTGCAAACCTACCCCGTTACACCTACAAAGTACTTCTAGTTTCATACTTGTTCTAGGTAAAGTGAACGTTAAGCGTGCGTAGAGTTGTATCGGTGGTCGATAGAACTTGAGGGAATATTTGTTCTACCTTTAGCTCCTCATTGGGTTCGACACTCTTACTTATCGAGAAATGCTACAGTTGATCCCCTATACTTGTGGGTTATCATCCCCCTCTCCTGTGTTGTTTAGCCCATCTGCTTTCTTCTGGTCTTGAAAAAATCCACAAAAATCCCCACAACTTTTGGGCTCTGTTTGGTACTGATTTACCGCAAAGTAAAAAACAAGCAAAAACAACAACTGGCACTTTGGCACTATGTCAATAGGTTAGTCCCAAAAAATGATATAAAGTTGCTATAAAATGATTGTAAAACATCCAAGATTGATAATATAATAGCATGGAACAAGCAAAAATTATAGATACATTGGAGACATATTAGCATCCCCAAGCTTAATTCCTACTCGTCCGTGAGTAGGTAAATGATAAAAACAGAATTTTTGATGTGGAATGCTGCCTCTCATGTTCATCACATATTCTTTTCTTTTTAGCTTGGATATTTGGACTTTTCATATGGTTCAAAAGAATAGTCTAGTACTTACATGAAAACATTAATACTCAATCATATCAACAAGCAACCATGTCTTTCAAAATATCAATGGTAAAGGAAGTTATCCCTAGCCCATCATGCTCAATCATTGATCCATTTACAATACACACTCAAATATTAGCTACACCTAATGCTCAAGTATGATCATAGTGCCTCCTAGTTGGTGCTTTATAAGAGAAGATGGAGACTCAAATTGAAACATAAAAATTGCATAAAGTAAATAGATAGGCCCTTCGTAGAGGGAAGTAGGGTTTTGTAGAGATGCCAGAGCTTAAGTGTTTAAATTGATAGAGAAAAATATTTTGAGTGGCATGCCTTTCCTATCAACGAAAACGACTAGGAGATTTCAATATCTTTCCACACTAGATGCCTCATAGGCGGTTCCCAAACAGAAAATAAAGGTTATTCCTTTTTCCACCATACTTTCACTTTCCATGGCTAGCCGAATCCACGGTTGCCTTCCATACCAAAACTTTCCAAGGAATTTATTATTTGACAACATAAAGTATCTTTTTATTTTTTATTTTGGGACTGAGCATCCCTATTACTGCCATACTCTTGTGCAATGACAAGTGAATAAACACTCATCTTGAGAATAACACATATAGCATGAAAAAATATCGGTCACCCCCTAACGTTTCATGATCGGTACGAGCACACAAAAAGGAAAATATTTTGAAAGTTTAGAGATGACACATACAAATTTGCTTGGAACGACATGGAAATACCTTATATAGGTAGGTATAGTGGACTCATATGGCAAAACTTGGTTTAAGGATTTTGGATGCACAAGTAGTATTTCTACTTAGTACAAGTGAAGGCTAGCATGAGATTGAGAAGCATCCAACTAAGAAAAAAAAATCACATAAGCGAGCATTAAGCATAACTAACACTGAATAATGCACCATAAGTAGGATGTAATTTTGTAGCACAACTATTGACTTTCGTGCTTGCATAGGGAATCACAAACCTTAACATCAATATTCTTACTAAGCATAATTACTCATAAACATAACTCACATATCACTATTGTCATGTCTCAAAAATAGTACAAGGAATCAAGTTTAATTTGTCCAATGATCTTCATGAAAGTTTTTATTATATCCCTCTTGAATAGCTAGCTATTTGGGACTAGTTTCATATGTTGCAATTGCTTTTGATAAGCTCACATGGATATAAGTGAAGAACATGAGCATGCAAGGTTCATATCTCAAAATAATATAAGTGAAGCATGAGAGGATTTCTTAAAAATTAATAACTCTCAAATTAATATAAGTGAAGCATGAGAGCATTTCTTCAAACATGTAAAAGCACGCCGTGCTCAAAAAGATATAAGTGAAGCACTAGAGCAATTCCTTTGCTCAAAAGATTTAAGTGAAGCATAAAGAGAAATTGTAGCAAATCATAGCATAATTTTGGCTCTCTCATATAAGTGTTTGCAGCAAGGATAAAAGAAAACAAAGCAAAGATACAAGATGCTCCAAGCAAAACTCATGATATGTGACGAATAAAAATATAATTCCAAGTAGTATACCGATGGTTGTTGGAAGAAGAGGGGATGCCACACGGGGGCATCCCCAAGATTAGTTGCTTGTTACTCTTTCGATATTACCTTGGGGTGATGTAGCATACATGAAATTTGACTCTTCTAACTCCTTATTCCTTCCTCCATCGCGATCTCACCCAAAACATGAAAACTTCAATCACACAAAACTTGACAAAATTCTTGTGAGATCCATTAGTATAATAAAGAAAATGACCACTTTTAGGTACTATTGTAGATCCATTCATATTTTTTTATTGCATTATACCTACTGCATTCTAACTTTACTATGACTTATACCCCCCCCCAATACAAGCCACAGATTCATCAAAACAAGCACACAATGCAATGAAAACAGAATCTGTTTCAGACAGGACAATCTATAGTAATCTATACTCTATCCATACTTATAGAACTCTAAGAGTTCTAAAACATTACGACAACACAAAGAATTTGTATAGAAATACCGTGTTAAAAGGTTAGCTCAATATCACATTCCAGTAAAAAATGAAAATTCGTGCACTGGGAACAAAGTTTATGTTTCAGATTCAGCATTGTTTCTACTCATCTTATTGATCATTCTAAAGGCATTGCTTGGCACAAACACTAAATAAAATACAGAAAACACAATTATAAAATAATAATAATTGTGCAAAACACTCAAAAACAGAAATAAAAGTATAAAAATAATGTATTCATTGGGTTGCCTCCCAACAAGTGCTATCGTTTTACGCCCCTAGCTAGGCATAACACATAGATTCAAGTATTGTCATCCTCAGTTTACACTCCATAGAATTACCTCATGATTGATTCATATGGTGGCTTAATTATTTTTCTAGGTAAGCGTTCCATGCCCTTTCTAAGGGGAAACTGAAACTTAATATTGCCTTCTTTCATATCAATCACGGCACCTATAGTGCGTAAAAACGGTCTACCAAGTATGATAGGACAAGACGGATTGCAATCAATATTAAGAACAATAAAATCAATGGGCACATAATTCCTATTTTAAAGAATAATAACACCATTAATTATTCCCAAAGACTTTTTAATAGTAGAATCCACCAAGTGCAAATTAAGAGAACATTCTTCAATATTGGTAAGACCAAGCACATCACATAGAGATTTCTGAATTGTGGAAACACTAGCACCCAAATCACACAAAACAAAGCATACATAATTTTTAATCTTGAATTTAATGGTAGGTTCCCACTAATCATGCAATTTTCTAGGTATTGAAATATCTAATTCCATCTTCTCTTTTAAAGATTTCATCATGGCATCAGTGATATGTTTAGTAAAAGCTTTATTTTGTTCATAAGCATGGGGTGAATGTATCATAGATTGCAGCAAATAAATACAATAAACTAAGGAGAAACTCTCATAATTAAAGTCTTTGTAATCAAAGATAGTGGGCACATCACTAGTTAAAGTTTTGACCTCTCCAAACTCATTTTTATCAAAAATTTCATCAAGATTTTTACCCTCCAAATTATTGGGACGCCCTATAGCTAAAGTTGGCTCTTATTCAGTCCCTTTATCATAAATTTTAACATTAATAAACAAGGAAACAATAGAGAAAACACAAATCATTTTAAGATCCTCATCATTGTTATGAAAGTAATTGCTAGAAAACACTTTTTCTAAAAATTCTCTTTTAGCTCTAAGCATAGCGGTTCTTTTCTTACTTTCATCCATAGAAACATATAAAGCCTTAATTTATTCATTGACCTGAGGTGGAAAATCATGCAACTTGATATTTTCAACATCATTGTAAATTCTATCAATGCTTCTACACATATCATCAATCCTATTCAACTTTTATTCTATCGTAGTATTGAAAGATTTTTGAGCATTGATAAATTCTTTAAAAATATTCTCAAGATCATAGGTGTTCCAATTATTATTATTATAAGAATTACCACATGAATTACCATAATTATTAGAGGAATTTCCAAGAAAAGGCCTAGGAATAAAATTACCTCTATAAGCATTGTTATTGAAGTTGTTTCGCGAGATGAAATTCACATCTACGGAATCACTATTTTGCTCAATCAAAGTAGACAAAGGCACATAATTAAGATCAAGAGGAGCATTTTTACTAGCAACCAACTTCATAAGAGCATCAACTTTTTCACTCAAGGTACTAATTTCTTCTACCAAATTAACCTTTTTACTAGTAGGTGCTCTTTCGGTATGCCATTGTGAATAATTTGCCATGATATTATCTAGCAATTTGGTAGATTCACCCAAAGTAATTTCCATAAAAGTACCACCCGTGGCAGAATCTAAAAGATTTCTAGAGACAAAATTCAATCCCGCATAAAAAATTGTATGATCATCCAAAGATTTAAACCATGTGTAGGATAATTTCTTAGCATCAACTTCATTCTTTACCAAGATTGTGAAACATGTTCATGCTCATGTTGCTTAAAATTCATGATTTGATTTCTAAGGGAAATGATTTTCGTGGGCGGAAAATACTTAGTAATAAAAGCGTCCTTGCACTTATCCCAAGAATTGATACTATTGCAAGGCAAAGAATAAAACCAAACTTTTGCATGATCCCGCAAAAAGAAAGGAAACAATTTCAACTTCACAATATCATTCTCCACATCTTTTTTCATTTGCGTATCACATAATCCCATGAAGGTTTTACGATGGGGCGCGACATCCTCATTAGGAGTACCGGAAAATTGATCTTTCATTACAAGATTCAACAAAGCGACATTAATATAACAAGACTCTGCACTAGTGGCGGGAGGAGCAATAGGAGTGATAATAAAATCATTATTATTGGTATTGGAAAAGTCACACAACTTGGTGTTTTCTTGAATCATCATGACTATGCAAACAAGATTGCAAGCAAACAAGAGATCTGACGAGAAAAAGACAAACGAAAAAGAGAGGGCGAATAAAACAGCAAATTGGTGAAGTGGGGGTGAGGAAAATGAGAGGCAAATGGCAAATAATGTAAATTGCAAGGAGATGAGATTTTTGATTAGGAACCTGGTAGATGAGATTGCTTCCTCCTCGACAACGACGCCAGAAATTCCTTAGACGCGGCTTGAGACTGCGTCACTATTTCCCCAAAGAGGAAGGGATGATGCAACATAGTGACGGTAAGTATTTCCTTAGTTTATGAAACCAATGTATCAAACCGTAGAGGAAGATCACACACCCACGTAAGCAGCACCTGCACACAAACAACAAATACTTGCAACCCAACGCGAAAGAGAGGTTGTCACGCTCTCTACGGTAATAAGATAGATTAGGTAATGATAGTTTTGGCAAATAGATATCGCAAGAACACAAAGTAAAAAAAGTGCAGCAAGGTATTTTCGGTTGTTTGGATTAATAGATCTGAAAACAAAAGTTGCAAATAGTAGATCGGAAAGCAATATGTTGGAAAAGTAGACCCAGGGGCCGTAGGATTCACTAGTGGCTTCTCTCATGAGTATAGCGCACAGTGGGTGAACAAATTACTGTTGTCCGATTGATAGAAGATCAAATAATCATGACGATATCCAAGGCAAGGATCATTATATAGGCATCTGTCCAAGATAACTAGACCGAAATGATTCTGCATCCACTTATATTACTCCACACATTGACCGCTATCCAACATGCATCTAGTGTATTAAGTTCACGAGAAAATGGAGTAATGCAATAAGAACGGTGACATGATGTAGACAAGATCTATTCATGTAGGAATAGACCCCATCTTGTTATCCTTAATGGCAACGATACATGCGTATCTTGCTGCCCTTTCTGTCACTAGGAAAGAATACCCCAAGATCAAACCCATCACAAAGCACCTCTTCCCATGACAAGAAAAATCGATCTAGTTGGCCTAACTAAACCAAAGATTCTAAGAAGAAATACGAGGCTATAAGTAATCATGCAAATAAGAGATTCAAGAAGACTCAAATCATATTCATGGATAGAAACTGATCATGAACTCAAAATTCATCGGATCCCAACAAACACAATGCAAAAGTCATTACATGAAATAGATCTCAAGACCATTGTATTGGGAAACATAGAGAGAGAGAGAGGAAGCCATCTAGCTATTGCCTACGGATCTGTAGGTCTATGGTGGACTACTCACGCATCATCAGAGAGGCACCTATGAGGAAGATGAACCCCTCCATGATGGTGTTAGATTGGATCTCGAGGTTCTGGAACTTGCGGGGGCTGGAATTGTGTTTCGTTGACTCCCCTAGGGTTTTTGGATTTTCAGGGAATTTATAGGCTCGATAGTCGGTTGAGGGGGCGCCCGAGGTGCCCACCCCCACCAGGCCGTGCCAGGGGCCTTTGGCACGCCCTGGTGGAGTGTGGCCACCCTGGGCCCCCTCTCCTGGTGTTGTTTGGCCCATCTGCTTTCTTCTGGTCTGAAAAAATCCACAAAAACCCCTGCAGCTTATGGGCTCCGTTTGGTACTGATTTTGTGCGAAGTAAAAAACAAGCAAAAACAGCAACTGACACTTTGGCACTACGTCAATAGGTTAGTCCCAAAAATGATATAAATTTTCTATAAAATGATTGTAAAACATCCAAGATTGATAATATAACAACATGGAAGAAGCAAAAATTATAGATACGTTGGAGATGTATCAGGAGCAATAGCATAGTGGTTGATATTCTCGTGTGTGCTTGCTTGCTTTATCACTAAGTAATTTTTATTTTCTGTTATTAGTTATTTATTTTCTGTTATTATTTGTTTTATGTCTTTATTTATGGAGATGGAACACGGAACACCAAAAAAATTAGTTGTGCTTGCTACTCATGGAGATGAGGAACCTCCTAAAACACTCGCTGTTAGTTATGTGGAAAACATACATTACTACTTTGATAATCCTCAGAAATCCGCATTCAACTTGATAATGGGAGACACGTTGGATCAACATGAGTACTTTAGGGATTATCGCTTGACTCAAAAAGGGAAACACTTATGGGATCAAATTAAAATGTTGCGTTGGTATGCTTGGAATTTATGCTTGAGATGTGATTATACTTGTTGCTCTAAGATGGAGGCTCGACACCTTACCTTTAAATGTGAATTTAATTATAATAAAACCTTGGCTTCTTAAGCTAATGGTATATATGATTACTATGATGTGGAACAAATGGAAGAATTTTTTTGCTTTTGAAGGTGCTTATGAAATTGCTTCCTTGCTTGAAAACTGTGATGATGTTCCTTACAAATCTGAAAATTTAGACATATTAATATATTTCTATGATAATTATGAATACAATTATGATATTAATGAATTTACTAAGAGAATGCCTGCTGCCTTGGAAGCGACTAAAATTTTGCAGGAATCTATGGAAGAAGAAATTGTTGAAACTGTGAGCTCATTAGATGAAAAAGATGAGGAGGAGAGCGAAGAAAAAAAGGAGGAAGAGTGAATTGATCACTCGTTCCCACCTTCTAATGAGAGTAAATATTCAACTCATACATTTTTAACCTCCCTTCGCACATATCGAAGGATGAATGCTATGATGATTGCTATGATCCCTTGGACTCATTTGAAATGTCCCTTTTTGATGAACTTGATGCTTGTTATGCTTGTGGCCATGATGCCAATATGAATTATGCTTATGGATATGAACTTGCTATAGTTCCTTATGTTAAGCATGAAATTGTTGCTATTGCACCCACATATGATAGTCCTATTATCTTTTTGAATTCTCCCAACTACACTATACCGGAGAGGTTTGCACTTATTAAGGATTATATTGATGAGTTGCATTTTACCACTACAGATGATGATTTTGATGGATATAATATGCATGTGCTTGCTGCTCATAATTTCAATTATTGAGAGAGAGGAACTAAATCTTCACCTCTCTATGTTTCCAATGCGATAAATTTGCAAGAAACTACATATGCTATGTATTGGCCTTTACTTGATGTGCATGAATTGTTCTTGTATGACATGTCAATGCATAGGAAAAGAGTTAGACTTTTTTGTAACATGATATATATAAATTTTTGTTCACTACTAAATTACAAATCATTGTTAATTAAAATTGGCTTTGATATACCTTGGGATCCGGGTGGATCAATTACTTGAGCACTATATGCCTAGCTTAACGGCTTTAAAAAAGCGCCGCCAGGGAGACAACCCAGAAGTTTTAGAGAGTCATTTATTTCTGTTGTGTGGTTTTAAAATAATTAAAAACAAAAAATAAATTGTGGAACTTAAAACCTTTTGAAAAAGAAAAGTGGAAGTGAGAAGGACGAGCACCGTTGAAGTGGGGGCTAGCCTTGAACTTTGTTCATGCCCATGGAAACTTTGTGAATCTTGATTATAGAAATTTTTTGACAAAAATAATTATCCCCTTGTATAAATCCATCATATTATAAAAATAATGTGCCAAGAATTACCTTTAGGATGTTTAAATTGCTTGTTTGATATGTGTTGTGTAAAAACAGATTTGTGTGCTTATTTTTGAATTCTTGTTGAGCCCCATTGACTTGGGAGCCATAGAATCGTGATAGAATAAAGTGGTTAATGTTATATTATAATTATGCAATAATGTTATGGAAATACATGATGGGATTTGGTGTTATGTGTGCTAACATTTTTAATAAAAGTTTTGTCAAGTTTTGTGTGGATGAAGTGTTCGAAAATCGAGGAGGTATCGATATGAGAAGAATAAGGAGAGGCAAGATTTCAAGGTTGGGGATGCCAAAGGCACCCCAAGTAAATATTCAAGGAGACTCAAGCGTCTAAGCTTGGGGATGCCCCGGAAGGCATCCCATCTTTCTTCTTCAACAACTATCGGTATGTTTCGGTTTTTGTTTTGTTCACATGATATGCGTAAATTCTTGGAGCGTAGTGTGCCTTTTATTTTCCTTTTAGCAATGCACCATGATGGTTTGGGAAAGTCCATGGTTGATTTATAGAATTCTCTTTGCACTTCACTTATATCTTTTGAGTATGGCTTTATAGAATGCTTCATGTGCTTCACTTATATCATTTGAAGTTGGATGCATGTTTCTCTACATATAGAGAACCGTTATTTGTAGAATGCTCTTTTTTTCACTTCTATTTAGTAGAGCATGCCCATGTGTTTTTAGAAAGAATTAAACTCTCATGCTTCACTTATACCTATTTAGAGAGTCAACAGAAATTGGTCATTTACATGGTTAGTGATAAAATCCTACATAAAACTTAGATCACTGAATATGATATGTTTGATTCCGTGCAATAGTTTTTGCGACATTAAGATAGTAATATGTGGGTGTGCTAGTAGATGATTGTGGATTAGTAATAATATTGATGTTAAGTTTTGTGATTCCCGAAGCATGCACGTATAGTCTCTAGTTATGCGATGAAGTTTGAGCATAATTTATCCTTGATTGAAATCCTTTGTGTAGTTGAATCGAGGGCGCACGATGGTTAACTCCTCCCAACCTCATCCCTAGGAGCATGCGAGTCATACTTTGATTTGTGATAATACTAATAAAACTTTGCAATAAGTATATGAGTTCTTTATGACTAATGTGAAACCATGGACATACACAATCTCACCTATTCATATTTTTCTATCCTCTTCGCTACAATGCCTTGCCCATTCTCACCTCGAGGATCGGTGCAACTTTCGCCGGTGCATCCAAACCCCGTGACGTGATACACTTTGTCGCACATAAGCCTCATTATATCTTCCTCAAAGCAGCCACCATACCTACCTATCATGTCATTTCCATAACCATTCTGAGATATATTGCCATGCAACTTCCACCGTCACTTCATATGACTTATACTCCCATTGTCATATTGCTTTGCATGATCGTAAGATATCTAGCATGATATTTACATGGCTTGTTCATTTTTATATCTTTTTGCTACGCTAGATCATTGCACATCCTGGTACACTCCCAGAGGCATTCATATAGAGTCATATCATCCTATCAGTTTTTCACGATAAGTTGTAAGTAAATAAAAGTGTGATGATCATCATTATTAGAGCATTGTCCCAGTGAGGAAAGGATGATGGATACTATGATTCCCCGACAAGTCGGGATGAGACTCCGGACGAAAAATAAAATAAAAATGGGGGAGGCCAAATGAGCCCATCATATAAAAAAATGATGAATGTGGGAGGCAAAAAAAGAGAAAATCCCACCATGAAAAAATAATAAAAAAGAGAAAAAAGAGAGAGAAGGGACTTTGCTACTATCCTTTACCACACTTGTGCTTCAAAGTGGCACCATGTTCTTCATATAGACAGTGCCTTGTTTTGTCACTTCCATATGCTAGTTGGAATTTTTCATTATAGAACTTGGCTTGTATATTCCGATGACGGGCGTCCTCAAATGCCCGAGGTCTTCATGAGCAAGCAAGTTGGATTCACACCCACTTAGCTTCAGTCGAGCTTTCATACACTTATAGTGCATCCATTGCATGGCAATCCCTACTCCTCGCATTGATATCTATTAATGGCATATCCATAGCCTGTTGATACGTCGAGTTGATGTGAGATTTTCTTCACTTTCAACCCTTTTGATATCTACCACCATATTCTAATCCACAATTATGCTATGTCCATGTTTCACGCTCATGTATTGCGTGAAGAATAAAAAATTGATGCACATTGAAAAAGTACGATCCAATTGCTTGGTTTGACACCGGGGTGCTCATGATTTATACTTTAGGCTAGGAAGACCAAGCATGACAGGCTATAAGATTTTGTAGGGATAACATTCTTTGGCATTGCTATTCTGAAAGGACATGATTGTTGCTAGCAAACCTAAGTATGGGTGTCTTTTTGTCAGACCGTTGCCTTGAATCGCTTGTATCTTAATATTTATACCATGATTAGACATTTTGTTCAAGATTATGTTAGGTAGCATTCCACATAAAAAATTATCTTTTTATCATTTACCTACTCAAGGACGAGCATGAATTAAGCTTGGGGATGCTGATACGTCTCTGTCGTATCTATAATTTTTGATTGCTTCATGCCAATATTCTACAACTTTCATATACTTTTGGCAACATTTTATAATATTTTAGGGACTAACTTACTTACGCAGTGCCATTTCCTGCTTTTTGTGCGTTTTTTGTTTCGAAGAAATTCCATATCAAACGAAGTCCAAACGCGATAAAAATTTATGGAGATTTTTTTGGAATATATGTGAATTTTGAGAGTCGGAATCAACGCAAGACGATGCCCGAGGGTCCCATAAGCCAACCAGCTGTGCCCCCCCGGGGGGGGGAGATGGCTTGTGGACAGCCCTTAGGTCAATTGAGGCTCTTCTTCTGGCGCAAGAAAGATATTTTTGCTATAAAAAACAAAATTTCAACCCGATCGGACTTACGGATCTCCGATATTTAAGAAACGGTGAATGGGTCCGAAAACAGTCGCGAAAAACAGGAGAGAAATAAAGAGAGATCCAATCTCGGAGGGGCTCTTGCCCTCTGGGAGCCATGGCGGCCATGGACCAGAGGGAAAACTCTCCTCTGACCTAGGGAGGAGGCCAAGAAAGAAGAATAATAAGGGGGTGCTCTCTCCCCCTCTCTCCCAGTGGCGCCAAAGTGTTGCCAGGGCATCCATCGTGACAATGATCTACACCAACAACTTCGCCGCCGTCACCACCAACTCTCTTCCCGTCTATGGATCGGTGTAAAACCTCTTACCCCACTGCAATCTCTACTTGAACATGGTTCTTAATGCTCTATATTATTATCCAATGATGTGTGAGTATCCTATGATGTTTGAGTAGATTTCTTTTGTCCCATGGGTCAATTGATGATCGTGATTGGTTTGAGTTGTATGTTCTATATTGGTGCTGACCAAAGCTGTTTTCTTTGAGGCGCACACGTGAATGATTCACGCTGTAGGGTGTTGCAATATGTTTATGATTCACTTGTAGTGGGTGGTGGGAGTGACAGAAACCTACACCCGAGTAAGGGGATTGTTTACATATGGGATAAAGGGGACTTCATGTTTAATCCTATGATTGGTTTTACCTTAATGAATTCCTAGTAGTTAAAGATGCTTGCTAGAGTTCCAACATAAGTGCATATGATCCAAGTACGGAAAGTATGTTAGCAAATGCCTCTCCCTCATGTAAAATTGCAACAATGATACCTGTCTAGTTATCGATTGCCTAGGGGCAAATCTTTCTCTTGCGTTACACAAAAAGCTTTCTACTACACAATTACTTTATTGTTCTTTATTAAAACATCACCAACTTTTATTTCCACGTTCTTATTTACTCCCTCCGTCTCATAATGTAAGACGTTTTTTGACACTATACTAGTATCAAAAAGCATCTTACATTATGGGACGGAGGGAGTACCTTGCAAAATTATCTTTACATCTACAAAGTACTTCTAGTTTTATTCCCGCAAACTAGTTTCATACTTGTTCTAAATAAAGTAAGCATTAGCGTGCGTAGAGTTATATCGGTGGTCGATAGAACTTGAGAAAGTATTAATTCTACCTTTAGCTCCTCGTTGGTTCGACACTCTTACTTATCGAAAAAGGCTACAAACGATCCTCTACACTTGTGGGTTATCAACAGATTATTAGGAGGTGACATGTAAAAGGAACACACATGTAGTTCTCAAGTACTGCTAGACCTGGATCTAAGGGAAAGGGATACTGGCATAGTTCTGAAGAGCATCCAAACCTGAACATGGATATGGAATATACCAACACCATGACTATAATAATATACAAATAGGACACAAATTAAAATGCAAAGATATGGGAAATAGATTATAGTTATATTGGTTCAATAAGAACATCTGTCTTAACCTCACATCGCAGCGACCGAGCAATTATGCTAACAATCATAGAGAGTCAAAACAATAAATTTGAGAAGTTACTGACCATTTTCTTAAGAGAATCAATCTTCGTGTCCCATATGTCATGAGCATCATGGTGTATATATTTAAACCAAGGTAATAATTGGTAAGGCGATATTATGGGATCAGGGAAACAATACACATCTAGTTGTCCGGTTGAGTTGATCAAACAACCATATTCGAGACAATGAAGAAGAAGAAAAATATTTAACCACAATGTCATATTTAGCTTTGTATAGCATTTTCATATTAGCATCACCAAAAGTACGGCATGTAAAAGCACATATTAGTATACTCCACCTTATTGAAAGAGTTAAAAGTGTATCCTTCTAAGTATCAAACAGACTGGATAAATGCAAGCCAAACAACAATTTTACTCAATGTTGCAGCCTAACTCTACAAATCGATGTGGCTCACCTTGAGCGGAGGTGCAATCACGAAATTGAAGACGTCGCAGCTATAGAAAGAAACCGTGGTGACATAATTACTCCAACTCGTATCTAGAAAGACACCGTCGACATGAAGGTAGGGATGAGATACAATCAAGGCTTGTAGTGGACGCAAAACATCGTGGCTCAAGTTGATGCGACGACAAACGAGAGAGGTATGTCGAGGTCGTTAGAAAATGAATATGTCAAGAAGACAGAGGCAAAAGGAGATGGCCCAGAAGAGGAGGTGTGGTCTTCAAGAGGATGAATTGTTCCGTGGAAACTGGCCCAGTAATTAGAGGCCACCGAATTTTTTACGTGAGAGTTAGCAATCGGACGGCTAGAAAGACTCCAAAACGATCTGACGTCCAAGATTGACGGGGGCGTGTGCTTAGAAATGGTTCAGTTGTACTGTCCTTCTAGCGAGCTATGCGTCGTTCCTGCTCGCGAGCGCAACGGCTCCGTCGGCACGCGATGCGGCCGACCTTCGAATCCGCTCCTCCGTGCTTCGCGGAGCGCCGCCGAATGGTCTCCTCCTCAACACAGGGACGTTCGCTGCGCTACGAGTACGGGGCGCCGTGGCCGCGGCCGCGGGTGTCCCCTCTTCTCCTCTCCGCCCTCCGGTCTCCTCGCTGTCTTCCCTTATTCTTCTGCCTCGGCATTTGCTTCCCGAGGCATGCTCCTTTTCTGGAATTATCGGTATTGTCTTCTGTGGCGCGCGCAAGATTTGTGGACAGTAGTGCAATCTTGAGGGGAGGCCTTTTATATCCGTACCACATCAGATGCGGCAAACCAATTTCTTTTGGTTCTTTTTCTAGGTACAGCAGGTGAGACAACGAGCAAACCGATATTGGCAAAGAGTGGACCGGCGGACTGGTAAAGAGCGATCCGTTCCAGTCTACTGGATGCAGGCTACCTCCAAGCATCGCTGGTCTATACAGGATGAGTTTGTCTAAGGAAAGGATGCTGAGATCCATCGTCCATGAGCCATGAAATGAACCAAGTAATTTACCCAACTCAACCGGTAGATCCACTTACATTTTCCTGTGCCGTTATTGTTATCCACAATAGCTGAACCTTTATGGTGTATGGCGAAAAATAAATCCACTTACATTTCATTTACATGTCCACTTATACTTTTGTCTATCCTTAAATGTAGACCCGAATGCTTAATGATCATTTCCATCTTGGCCTCATCACGGGACTGTTAACTCTCAAAATTGTTTTTGTCCTTGAAACTGCGAATTTGTGCAATCATAATCGCTAGTATGTTGAGTTTCATACACTTATCAGTTCCACCCAAAACCATAATCTGTTGACGCCCCATCTGTATATGCTTCACTAGTGTTGGACCAAGCCATTCCTTGTAGCATGTGATTATTCCTCACCAGGAAAAACTTCTATGTTGAAAATCCCAGATGTGTGCTATGTGAACAGGAACCAAATGAGAATGATTTCCACCTGTTCTTCACATGTGACTTAGTCAAAATTTCTGGTACACATTAGGCATGGAATGGAAAGGAATGTCTAATGGCAGGAGGCTGGAGCATTTGGACTCACAGAGATGGCAGAATATTTGATCAGCAGCAAATAAGCCTAAACCAATGTGTTTTCAGTTTTAAAGCTCAGTTTGCAATGGTGATAAAGAAGGAAAAACCTAGTTTGAAGGGTATGCAGACCTGGCTAGACTATCTGTAGATCCTTTACCCTTCCCCCCATGTAACAATCTTGTACATATGCCTATTTTATAATGAAAAAGGGTTGCAGTAGGGACCTTCCCTACTGTTTTTGCTAAAAAAAAACATGAGATTATGCCTCATATTAAAATGCCATTATATCACCTCGTGCTGGTGTTTAGTGCTTACAACCAATAGTGATATTTAGGGGTGAAAGTGTCTAGGACCAACCATTTCTGAATCTAGTGGTATAGGATATGTTCAGAGGTTTTTACACCCGTGCACTATCTGCCCCTATTCCAAATCCGGTGTATGGGATATGGCATACGATATAGTGTTGCTAATGTCTGGCGGAATAAGATTATCCAGTTTTCTAGCTTGATTACCGGGCCCTCCAAAATGGTAGTATCCAATTGTCTATAGAATTTTAACTTTGCACTTGTAATCTCTGGATGATACCTTTATTTATGAGATGGTGTGGCTGCCTGCCGGTGTTTTATTTGTGAAAGTTTATTATTCCCTTCGTTCCATAATGTAGTTCCTGTAGATTTTTTTTTTTCAAAAGTTAAACCTTGACCAAGTTTATATAGAAAAATATCTATATCTACAATACCAAACATAAAAAATATGAAAATATCCTCATGATATATCTAATGATATGTATTTAGTATTCTACTAGATGTAGATATTTTTTCTCTATATACTTTGTCGAAGTTTGACTTCTCCAAAAATCTATATGCACTACATTATGGAATGGAGGAAGTATCTTCTAGTGTTCACTACATGTTCATTGTCTAATACTTTTCACTTGCTAAGTTTATACATTTTTGCCCTGTAACATGTTAGTTATTGTAGTGCTTTGTAGTTTTGTTTACTGTGGGCTCATGCTGTTTTGTTGAAAATATATTGCTCTTTATATGTGTGCATTGTCTGCCTGCTATAGGAGAAATACCTCCAAAAGCTTAGGAGGTGCTCAAAAATAGCAACTGAGCACAGATGTCACTAGAAGTTGAGAACCCACCGAGCATTGAGACGACCAAACGGCTTGAGCGCCAAGACTCACTTATTGGTGATGCGGAGAAGGTCTCTAATATCAAAGGCCATGGCTCTGAGGTCTGCTTCACACACAACTTGGTTATGATGCAGCAACCATGTTCCTCCAGGTTATAATTTGGCAGTAATGTGCCTTTTGGCTGACACAGGGAAACTGGACACAAGTACTACATCTTGCATTTCAGAGCATCGGCATCATTTATGGGGATGTTGGGACGTCACCGCTCTATTGTTACTCGAGCACCTTCCCTAACGGTGTCAAGGACAAGGATGATATCTTGGGTGTCCTCTCGCTCATCCTATACACCCTCATCCTTATACCGATGATAAAGTATGTCTTCATCGTGCTCTATGCAGATGACAACGGAGATGGTAAGCTGATATTTTTGGACTCTTGACATGTCAAGCTGGAGTACTTACTATGTCTTCTCTGCACATTGCTATTACAGGTGGCACATTTGCGCTCTACTCACTTATATCGCGGTATTCAAAGATAAGGCTAAGCCCAAACCAGCAGGCAGAGGATTCAATGGTGTCCAATTACAGCATAGAATCACCGAGCTTAACACTGAAGAGGGCACAATGGTTGAAGGAGAAGCTTGAGTCCAGCAAGGCAGCCAAGATTGGCCTCTTCACCATCACAATCCTTGGCACATCCATGGTGATGGGTGATGGGACCTTGACACCAGCGATTTCTGGTAACGAAAGTAACAAAGAGTCATCACTAGGTCATATTGTGATTGATTTGCGGAATACTAATGCATTCCTTTTCACGTATTTCTGCAGTGCTCTCTGCAGTGAGCGGGATCAAAGAGAAAGTGCCAAGTTTAACTGAAAGTGTGTGAAAAAATAGCTTCTATCATCACTAATTAGTCAGTACCCAGATTTAATCACATCTAAAGTGTATGTTGCATTTCTTGTACAGCACAGATAGTCTGGATCTCGGTGCCTATTCTGTTCATGCTCTTTTCAGTCCAGCGTTTTGGGACAGATAAGGTCGGGTACTCCTTTGCTCCGATCATCTCGGTGTGGTTCGTTCTTATTGCTGGCATTGGAATGTACAACATTATAGTGTATGAGATCACTATTCTCCGAGCCTTCAATCCTATGCACATACTGTATTACTTCAGAAGAAATGGGAAGGAAGCATGGATTTCACTAGGAGGCGCTATCTTGTGTGTTACAGGTAAACCTTTTGATGAAAATTGCAATTTAAAAGAGAACATGCGGCCTGCAATCACAATGCACTGCCTTATGGTACAGGTACAGAGGGTATGTATGCTGACCTAGGACATTTCAATATCACAGCCATTCAGGTAATTGCCGCATTGCTTCTTGCTTCAACGTGTTTTTTTTACTCCAAGGTCTGTTTTCAAAGATACTAGCAATTTTCGTCGCACAGGTCTCAGAACATAAATATCTTACAGCGGTTTCTGTACTTACCTAGATAAGCTTTAATGGTGTCTTGTTCCCTTCGGTGGCACTATGTTACATGGGGCAAGCAGCATATCTGAGGAAATTCCCAGAGAATGTTGCAGACACCTTCTACAGATCTCTCCCAGGTATAAACAACTTAAACTACAGTTTTGCTCCTTGTAAGCGAGTTAGTTTGTGATTCTCAAAAGAAACGATTGCCTCTCTGTAACAAAAATACAGCACCATTGTTCTGGCCAACCTTCACCGTTGCCATTCTTTCGGCTATCATTGCAAGCCAAGCTATGCTCTCTGGTGCATTCGCTATCCTGTCCAAGGCCCTATCTCTTGGTTGCTTCCCCAGGGTTCGGGTTATCCATACCTCCAAGCATCACCAGGGGCAGGTGTACATTCCTGAAGTGAATTTTCTGATGGGACTGGCTAGTGTTATAATCACGATCACCTTCAGAACTACCACCGAAATCGGGAATGCTTATGGTAAGTTTACAAGGCTTTTAGTAGAACATTAGGCACATTTACTGATTTCATTATGTTGATGCACAGGGATCTGTGTTGTGACCGTCTTCTCAATCACCACCCATTTGATGACCATCGTGATGTTGCTCGTGTGGAAGAAAAACATCGTCTTCATCTTGTTGTTTTACGTTGTGTTTAGTTCCATAGAGTGGATCTACCTGTCTTCAATACTGTCAAAGTTCATCCAGGGCGGGTACCTGCCATTCTGCTTCGCACTTGTCTTGATGGCCCTAATGGTAACATGGCACTATGTGCATGTCATGAAGTACCGGTACGAGCTTGACCACATCGTCCCCATTGATGAGGTGACGGCACTGCTTGAGAAGCACAATGTGCAGCGGATCCCTGGGGTGGGCCTCTTGTACTCGGAGCTGGTGCAAGGTATTCCCCCGGTGTTCCTGCGGTTGGTGCAGAAAATTCCATCTGTGCACTCTATCTTTTTGTTCATGTCGATCAAGCACCTACCCATCCCTCATGTGGCACCTGCGGAGCGGTTCGTCTTCCGGCAGGTTGGTCCAAGGGAGCATCGGATGTTCAGGTGTGTTGCACGGTATGGTTACGGTGACGAAGTAGAGGACTCAGGACAGTTTGCCAGGTTCCTAGCAGAGAGGTTGAAGATGTTCATTGAAGATGAGAATGCATTTGCAGTGGAGAAAGCGGAGAAAGAGGATACCAAATCTCCAACCGGACTTTCAGAAGGTCAGACGATGCCTAGGAAGTCCACACGATCTGTCGTACACAGCGAGGAGGTGATAGAGCCGCCAATGAGCAACCATGTAGGGAAGATTAGTTCCTATTCTCTTCAGACGATTGAGGAGGAGAAGCAACTGATTGACGCAGAGATGAAGCGAGGGGTGGTTTATCTGATGGGGTCAGCCAATGTGATAGCAGGACCTGAATCACCCGCCTTAAAGGTGGTCGTGGTAGACTATGTGTATTCATTCTTGAGGAGGAACTTGGCAGAGGGTCACAAGGTGTTGTCCATTCCTAAAGACCAGCTGCTCAAAGTTGGGATCACATATGAGATATAGAGATGTTAACAAAAGCATAAGGTGATCAGACTAACCTAACCTTTCCTGTAGCATTATGCTGATCTTAAAGGGTACAGTACCATTGCCGATTTGACCAAATAGCATTTGGGCTTAGAGTTTTGGCAGGAAGATTATTTTAGTTTTGTACTCAAAGAGGTGTTGTCAGAATATGTGTCATACATTAAGTAGAATGGAAATAGGAGTTCGACTAGTGTGTTTATTCATGTTCTTCAAGTTGTCCATGAGCACTTGAAGTCATAATTTCATGTTATCAAGGTGAGCAAAAGAAAGATTGTCCTACTATGTGGATTTTAATGATGCAGAGATGGTCATTTCCAGAGGAAGGATTAAGCAAAACTAAAATCCTAGTCCAACCATGTAAATGAATTGTTTTTTTAGCATCGTATTATCATTAAAATTTAAAATTATTGGTAAAATTACTGCTTGAATGAAAACTAACCTTAAAATGAGATAATAATGCTCCTCTCTCTAAGTTGATGCCCTGCGAGGGGAAATGTCCTTACGCATGGTGTTTCAATGTTTCAAATCTATGGCCAGGAGCGGGATGGATGAATGGATATCTATGCTGGAAATTCAAAATGAAAGGTATTCTTTCAATTGTTTCCTCTGCTCCTTGAGGCAAAATAAGGAGCAAAATTTCATGTTTTGACCCTTTGTGGTTAGTTTAGGGAGATCGGACCCGGTTCAATTTTTTTTCGAGATTTGACCCTTTTCTTACCGCCAAGGAGGCTGGCTGGCAGTAGCGGTGCACAACCTACCGTCAATGCCGCTGGCGGTAGGTCGAACGACAACAACCGTCAGTTAACAGTGCAAGGCTGACATGGCATGTGGGTCTACCGCCAACACTTTTGGCAGTAGGTTGTAAGAAGCTACCGCCAAGGCGTCCGGCGGTAGGGTGGCAACAGGAGTCGGGCGATAGGTTCTGTAACCTAAAACAACTTTAGAAATGCGATAGGGTTATACACCCTACTGCAGAGGTCCTTGGTAGTACGTAGGGTGTTGGCCTGTCCAATGCAGGTTCTATAACCTGAATTCATGATAAAGGTACGGTAGGGTTACACACCCTATCGCCAAGGTCCTTGGCGGTAGGCTGTGCTCACAGTGCAATTTTTGCACAAAACTTGTATGTTTCAGTTCAAAGTTTTTTCCACAGCAATAGTATTTATAAACAATAAATATGCAGATCTTCCAAGGAGGCTGGCAGTAGCGGCGCACAACCTACTGTCAATGCCGCTAGCGGTAGGTCGAACGACAACAACCGTTAGTTAACAGTGCAAGGCTGACATGGCGTGTGGGTCTACCACCAACACTTTTGGCGGTAGGTTGTAAGAAGCTACCGCCAAGGCGTCCGGCGGTAGGGTGGCGATAGGAGTCGGGCGATATGTTTTGTAACCTAAAACAACTTTAGAAATGCGGTAGGGTTATACACCCTACTGCCGAGGTCCTTGGTAGTAGGGTGTTGGCCTGCCCAATGCAGGTTCTATAACCTGAATTCACGATAAAGGTACGGTAGGGTTACAGACCCTATCGCCAAGGTCCTTGGCGGTAGGCTGTGCTCACAGCGCAATTTTTGCGCAAAACTTGTATGTTTCAGTTCAAAGTTTTTTCCACGACAATAGTATAGTCTTATAAACAATAAATATGCAGATCTTCCAAGGAGGCTGGCAGTAGCTGTGCACAACCTACCGTCAATGCCGCTAGTGGTAGGTCGAACGACAACAACCGTTAGTTAAGAGTGCAAGGCTGACATGGCGTGTGGGTCTACCGCCAACACTTTTGGCGGTAGGTTGTGAGAAGCTACCGCCAAGGCGTCTGGCGGTAGGGTGGCGATAGGAGTCGGGCGATATGTTTTGTAACCTAAAACAAGTTTAGAAAGGCGGTAGGGTTATACACCCTACTGCCGAGGTCCTTGGTAGTAGGGTGTTGGCTTGCCCAATGCAGGTTCTATAACCTGAATTCACGATAAAGGTACCGTAGGGTTACACACTATCGCCAAGGTCCTTGGCGGTAGGCTGTGCTCACAGCGCAATTTTTGCACAAAACTTGTATGTTTCAGTTCAAAGTTTTTTCCACAGCAATAGTATAGTCTTCCAAAAAATAAATATGCAGATCTCACACATTAGAACATGTATCACACCTTGATATGAATACTAGTTCAATAACTAAACATATCACTACGGTTTACATGTCACACATAGCAAATAGTAGCAAATGGTTCAACATCGTAAATAACAAATAGTTTGACAATATAACACGAAGAGCAAATTGTTTAACTAAGCGAGTACTTCAACACACAACCACTTCACTTGCTCTTCCTTTCCCTCTTGGAGGTACGGTCCTCATTGTTCTTCGAACGGGTCTCATCAGCCTTCTTCTTGCAAGTACGAGTACACGCTTTTTGAAATGGGGATGGACTCTTCCAATCCTTCTTAGGATGCTTTCCCCTCTTCTTGTCCTAGGTTGTCTAAGTTGGTGGAGGTCTGTCATCATCGTCATACTCCTCCACATCAATATGTTCCTCTTCTTCCTCTTCTTCTTCCGCTCGCTCCTCATCATCTTCTTCCTCAACGTCCTCCTCCTTGTCCTCCTCAACCAACCTAGATGACGAGGCAACATGGCTTGATGAAGCGAGGGTACGCATTGTGTCGCCAAGAACATGAGCATGAGCAGAGGTAGCACACCCAAGCAAGCCCACCAGCTTGCGATAACGGGTCACGAACTTTAGCAATAACAAATAAGAAAGAACGTAATATGGATCAAGTTTAGGATTACAAATAAATAAGAACATAACATGGCATGGATCCAATTTTAGGTCACTCGAACACAAGGTAAGTCTAGGAGGCTCGATGTTACCTTCACCATTTCCCTCAACTTGTTCTCAGAATCTCGGGTCCCGGGGACACCACTTACCGCATCTGAACCATCAAAGATGCTTTTGTTCAGCTCCGAGGTCTCTAGGAATAAGTGACTCACACTGACGACGAAAATAGATTACATCCAATCACTGGTTCAAAACAGACGAACACAACTTACCACTTTGTTCATCATGGGTGCATACTCCCTAAATCCACTCAGGTCTCTGATGCCTTCACGGTAGGCCTCATCCTCGGAGTCATCCTCCTGCAGCTCCGCAATATTTATTGTCATCCACTAGGGCCTGAGCGAAGACAGTGCTTCATGCCATCGCCGTACCACTGCATATGTTTCTCATACTCATTCCAGTCAAGCAGTTTCCTCTCCTCATCTTTGCAAAACCTCCACCGATTCCACTCTACCACAGATTCTTTATGCTCCTCTCCTTAGTCTGTGATCGACTGACATTTTTGCTTGCTCTTCCTGCAAGGCATAAGAAACGCTAAACATCATAAGAACGTCAAATGAAACTAAAACAAGGTAACAAAGAACAATGCACTCACAAGTGGAGGTCATAGCCACCGGTGTCGTTGGGCAAGGACGATGGGGTACATTGGTACATACCAAATTGCGCGTCCACACATCGTGGCAAGTGCCACTCGCGGCCACACGTTGGAATATACCACCAGCTAGTCTTGTCCTGCTCGCACATCACATTCATCTTGAACCCCCACTCTCAATCATGATACATCCACCAGTTAACCTATCAAATTTTTTTGTAAGCTCCCATGAAAGTGGCATAAAAAATATAGGTGAGCTAGTTTATATACCTGGTAAGCCGATAAAGCATTGAACTCGTTGGTGAAACCTTGTACAACGCACTGACTTTGCCCGTATAGACCTTCACCCTATCCCAAACATACGTGGCGGTCGGGTATCGAGTGTCGTTGTCATCTTTGCCGTAGCCAGTCCATGGACGCTGATCCATTTTCTCAGGACACCCCACTAGCAAGCGGTCCCACATCCAAATGGAGAGGGCCCATACAAATCCACACATATCGAACATTTCTTCCGTCCTCTGGGTTGTGTCGTTAGGCTCCAAACACCAATTGATGATCATATAACACAATTTTAAGTAGCATGCGTCCATAAAAATAGTGAGATGTTCTCTTACTGAATGGTATAGGTAGGTGAGGCCGGCAAACCCCCAGTTGTACCCTGCATCCCAGTCGACTAGGAAGTCGAGATACATCCGTAGGGCAGTGTCCCCTGAGCAGTCTAAAAACATGACCTCCATGGGAAGATACCATAGGTAGGCCCTCGTGTACCACTCTACGGTCCGACCATCGACATCTTTCGGGCATTTGCTTCGGTCCTTCAGGAGCCAGGGTAGCCATACACCGGATGTCCAGTTACCCTTAGCGGAGGGGGGGGGCAGTTGCCAATGAGGGAGATAACCCTCTCATGCCAGTTCTTCCTCTCTAGTCGCCTAGTGAGAGCATGGCCCTTGATTGGTAGTGTCATGATCATCCCCCAATCCTCGAGGGTCACTGTCATCTTACCACATGGGAGATGAAAACTGTGCATCTCGGGCCGCCATCGGTCCCCAAAGCTGTGAGAGCTGAGTGGACAAGCATCGACGACAAACTCTTGAACTACAGGACGAAACCCAACAGTTGGGCTTTCCTGAAGTACGACACATAGCGCTCGTCGTACTACATCTTAACGGCCTTCGTGTGACCCCTCATCCGCAGTGGCGGGAGCATCTGTCAAAATGTAGACGCCAATAATTAGTAACTTATTTTCATCAATTCGAAAGCTTTGGTTTGATATTTGGATCATAATACTTACCACTCAATTTTCTATGAAACAGTCACGATGACCCTTGTCAAACGCAGGGTCAAGCATGGAGTACCTAGTGCCACTTTTGTCCGCAAGAGGTGGCCTCGTAAATAAAGTTACATAAACATAAACATAAGCATAATTAAAATACCATCAACATAATTCAACAAACATTTGTAAAAAAATCACTTTTCATTTGTAAACATGATTCATAACCATAATTCATTCATTTTGCATAAAAATATTTTTTTAACATGATTCATTCATTTATTCAATTTGTGAAATAAATATCGTAAACATAATTCCTCCAACATCCACTATAGACATATGATTCATTCGCATCGCCAACATGCATCATATCAAAACAAACATAGGAGTTAATTCCTCCAACATGCATCATATAACCATTTTTTCAAAAGAAATATCATGAACTAGGGTTCATATTCACACTACATACAATCATTCCAACTATTGACTAGATTTAATATTCAACCCCATAGAACATCTAGAATCAACCTAAAGCAAACCTACGATAAAAAAATTAAATCTAGTTCAAAAATAGGGTTGATTTGAAGCAAATAATGCATTGAATCGAAATCTATCTGGCTAAAACTAATTGGAGGGATTGAAGGAGCTTACTTTTCTCTTTTCAAATCCATATCGATCTGCAAAGACCGACGAGAATCAAAAGAAAATCGAGGGTGAGTGGAGGAGATGAGAGAGGGAGTAAGAGGGTTCTCCCTCTGTTCTTGCGGACGGGTGGGGAAGAGATGGGGAGGGCGAACAGACGTCCGGGGCTTATAATTGCCCAGACCCTACCGCCATGGTCCCTGGCGATAGGGTTTCACAGCTTACCATCGGGCCCTACAACGGTTGGGGCGAGCGAAGGTCATGGCAGTCGTTAGTTTGTTGCTAACGTGGATTGGTCGTCTACCGTCGAAGACCTTGACGGTAGGCTATCTAATACTACATACAGGGACCCTGACAGTAGGAAAAAGGGTAAAATCGCATAAACAATTGAACCGAGGTCACATATCGCTAAACTACCCACAAAGGGTCAAAACATGAAATTTTGCCTCTCCTTGAACATGAATCTAATATGGTATGAAATATGCAACTAGGAGTACTAATTACTAGTATCATGTTTGTGTCCTTATGTTAATACAAGGAAACAAGTTTTTTTGTTCGCTGAAAAAATGACAAAAAGAAATCGGTTTTTTGTGGTTGATTTATTCGATTTACTTTGCTCACTGTTTGGGCACGGTGAAATTTGACCCCAATGTTCTTATATTTATTTATTAATTGAACACAACGAGGGCCCTGAAGGATCCATATGTTGCCAATATATCAAACATTGATAGGTTCATCTAAAAGATACGTTGAACTGAAAGAATGGGTTATTGAGGATGGGGGTCAAGTGGAATAGGAACAAAAGTGACGTCACGTGAAAAGCAAATGCGACAAGAAGAAAGATCATAACAATGATAGGCCTATGCTGCAGATTGTATTCAAGCAGAAACACACTATACAACTTATGCGTTTAACCTAGTATGCTCATGAGGTGCTAAAAGAAGATAGCAAGTACAAGCAAAAACACGAAGATGGCCATGGGTGGGGGAAAACCAAACAAATCCTCACTTACTATGAAGATGAGAGGAAGGTTGGACACTGATAAGGTAGACAACACTTGAGATAGTTTCACCCCAAAAATGCATAGGGGCAAAGGAAGAAATTGAAGGGGGGGTTGGCTTCCCATACTATGCATATACTTATGCTCACAAACACCATTTTGAGCATAAGCACCAGCACATCAAACCTAGGGAGAGTAGAATAACATGACAATTAAGTATGGACCATATGTCAATGGCCTGATATGGAGAAATCAACTAATAATGATGTTTGATAATAATAGACCCAAGTGTATTAAGAGTGGTCATCAACACATACCACATAATGCTTGTGACCACCTTTCAATACAAAGGGAGAAGGGCCGCATACATCATAGTGCACTAAATCAAAAGGATTACAAGAATAAGTAGTGATAGAAGTCAAGGTTTGAAATGCCAGATATCATATTTATTTGGTTTGGCTTCGACATATCGGATGTCGGATATCGAATATCGAGTGATATATGTGGCGACGTGTCTTTATATCAAGGAAAATATACAATGATATTTTAAGTTATTCTTGTTTAAAACAAACCTCTTTAGTTAAAAAATGCACGACGTCAATGCTTGAGCATAAAAAATGCATAACTTTCAACTTTATTAAATAGTTAATTAAGTAATAAATTAATAAAGACAGACAACATACTTACTCTAAGGTGAAAAATTATAATATATATGCATAGCTACAAAACATCATGGGTGACTCTCATAATTTGATGAAATTGTAAGTGTGTACTTTTTATCACAAGGGATCATTGCAATCTACATATCGTTCTATGTGGATGGAAATATCACGTGAATATTGGCCATATCAGTTCATATATTGATATATATTGGATGATATGTGTGAAAATGATATTTACAAAATGATATGATGTATTTGTATCGTAGAACCTCGTTACTGACATATCAGTTGAGGTCATACGGGCCTTGATTTAAAAGCCTGCCTATAAGAGTAAGGAAGTTGTATCTGTTTCTCTAGCTTAAAACCCTTACAATGGAAACACCCATCTAACCCAAAAGCACCATGTTGAATAAGAGTATATAAATGATCACCACATACGTGATTTAAGCGATGGTGTCACTAGGTTAAATAAAATGACGAAGTGGATTTCAATGTTGATGCAGTTGGCAGAATGTACATACATGGCAGACGCTCAAGGAAGGTGTAATTTTTCAGTAATATAGATGAATATGGATCCTATATGGTGATGGCCAATTCCATTGGTTCGCTTGCTTTGTCTATCTAGTACATGAGTAAGGGGGGCATCAAAAAGAACAAGTAGCTTATACCAGCAATCTGAAGGACGGACCTAAGATTCATGGACAACTATGGGACAAAGGAGATGGAAGAAACATAAAACTTGGATTTACATAGAGAACCCTCAAAGTGCATCTACCCCCCTTCATGGATTTTGATAAATACTATCAATATATCTCAAGGAACTAATGCTTTAACTAGCTTATCTCACGAAAGTTATAATAGGATGCAACAAAGGAGATGAAAGGTAACCCCCATAAATTCTCATAAGGACAAGTGTTGGCTAAGACAAGGACTTAGGTTCTTCATTTTAGTGATCCAAGATCATATTGAGTCCATAGGCATGTTGATCTATACCTACATTTTTATATATATTTATTATATGTCGAAAAAAATCATCCATTCACCCATATTATTATTTGTTTTGGGCCACGTCGACGATTCTCCCTATTGGGCTATTGGGCCACCTTTCGGTTCTACCAAAAAAGATTCCTTATTAATTAATAGTACCACATCGCTAATTTACACGTGATCCCACCAATTTATATACATACCCAAATAGACAATGATAGACCCAACAAAGAAGGAACGGAAGTTGTGGAGAAGATTGAGGTGTGTGGCTATAATGTACACTAAGAGAGAGACCTGATAATATGGATATTTCCTCTCCTTTTCATATACACTGGCCAACCGTTTGAATTCTGAGTGAAGTGAGGAAGAGCTTAGAATGATTGCGTGAGGAGTGCTAGAGGTCGTGGCAGCGGAGAAAGTGATGGAATGCTACTGAAGATGCCCGAAGTCGGTTGCGCTTGAACTGAAAACCGTAGTTTGCCTATATCTATCAAATGAAAGACCTAGAGCTGTGAAATCTTGAACCATGTGTGATATTGTTTTCTCTGTTGCAACGCATGGGGCCTTTTGCTTGTACTATAAAAAAGGGGAATGGAGTTGCTAAGCTGAGTTGCTTTCTCTTGGTGCTTAAAGGTCAAACCTCCAATGCCCTAGAAATACTTTCTTTATCTACTATATCTACCAACACTTCTATACTTCAAAAATTTAGAGCTCTTCTATTCGAAACCACCGACTCATTCATCAAGATATAGTCGTTGCAAATCCTAGTTGTTCGGAGTTGCTAAGTATTCCACTCAAAACTGACGAGCATTGTGGGCAAAACCTTTGTTACCCCCTCGGAATTTCTGAAGCCCTGCACTAAGGAATGTCAAACATGTTCCAGAAAGCATGCCACCTACGAGGTTGTCCACTCGAAGCCTCAGAACACCCCTAGGTTGGACCTTGTGATTCATTTGAAAGTTGCAACATTTAGTACCATTTGGAGCCTCTGAGCTAATCACTCTAGGGATTCCTAGATATGTTAAACAGTATGTAATGGTAAGTTTTTCAGTCCAACCTATATATGCCCCCACCTATCCAATCGATACACTTGAAGAAAATTCCACTCATATCATAGTTGTTGAGAGAGAACACAACCTTTTTGCGCTAATTTAAAAGGGTTTTCTACTCCAACCATGAAGTCAAGTCTTTGAGATCTAATACACTCTTTCATTTCCAATCCTACCTCTCCAATCCAAAGCCACATCTTGAGAGAGTTCGAGTGTGGAGGATATTATCTTTTGGACTTATCACCAAGCAACCTCATTCTTGTTACTTTTGGGGTTGTGTGCCACCTAGATCAACTAGGTGCTTGTGTGTTTTCATCTTTTTGAATAAACCAAGAAGTTTGTAAGGGTTTGGAGATCACCCACTCACTGAAGATCTACCCTGAGTGGGCTTAGGTCATTCATGTCTATACACCATGATGACATGGGTTAGTTTCTCCTTTGTGGACCCTTAGCGGGAGGTTGTCCTTCGTGGACCCTTAGCAGGCGGTTGTCCTTCATGGACTAGTTCCTTCATGGAACTCGCGACAGGGACCTTGTTGATTCAAAGCCTCCATTAATGTGGAGTAGGACAATGCCAACTATCCAAACCATGAGGAAAATATCCATGGAGCCACCCTTGTTGGAAGTATATCCTAGAGGTAATCATGCAATGATGTTATTTCCCTTTGAATTCATGAGTTTCTGTATTGTCCCTAAACTTCATCATTGATATGTATCAATAAGTACGGGACTTGTTTGTGGGACCATATATTGTATGATGATTGTCCTAATGGTCCCTAGTTGATAAGTTTGTGTGGACACAGATCCTTTGACTATTATATGATTCGGCTAATGAGTATGTTCACAAGTCACCATTATAGAGATTTTAATCAGATAGTATGGACTCGGGGATGGGGATCATCGAGTAAGACAGAACCACTTTGAGATGCAGGGGGATATCATCATTTGTTATTCTCAAGTACAATGTATATGCCATGTCTTAGATTTGAGGTCCTCACTATTGGAAATATGCTTAGAGGCAATAATAAATGTTATTTTTTATTTCCTTGTTTATATTTAATGTCTATTTTACATGCTATAATTTCAATGGTTCTCGAGTCTACAATATACATGAGATTTGGAGGAAACGTCATGTGCATGTATGGAATAATAAAGGGTAAATGGATTCGACTCGCCTCTAAGGCTAGCTCAAGTGTTGCATGATGACCATGTTTTCCTGATCATGGGCATAGTTAAAGTAATGAGGATGTGTGTTGAAGATATGCCCTAGAGGCAATCATGTATGATGATATTTCCTATGTGATTATGAATAAACATAGTCCTTGGACATTATCAGGGATGTGTATCAGCAAGTATGTGACTTATTTGTGAGACAAACATTGTATGATGACTGTCCTAAATGATCCCTAGTCGAAAGGAATGTGTGGACACACACCTAACTAGACTAGTGTATGCCACGGTGGATGGTCCAGTTTCACTGGCCATGTAGCATTGGATGCTAGCTGGATAATACAGACTTGGAAAGATTTGGCCAGATTCGAGTCCAGATAAGGTCCGAGTTGGTTAGACCCAACCATGAGACGAAGCGATAGCTCATCTGTGAGTCTCTAGTACGACATAAGTTATCTGTCCCGAGACCTTAGAAGGCCCATGTATTAGAGATGGTGACAGGCATGCTTTGGGCGACCAAATGCTACCACATAACTAGGTAGTTATAAAGGTAGGTTTTGGGCATATCCAGACCTATGCTGCAAGACATGGTCGAGCAAGATGGGATTTCCCCCTCCGATCCAGAGAGATATACTCTAGGACTCTCGGGTGATCCAACCTGGATAAGCATGGCCATGTAGTGAGGATTATGAGATAATCTGAAGTGTTGGTCGGATTCACTAAAACGAGAAAGAGGTTGAGCTACAACAAGGATGACCATACCGCCTTGATCCCAACAATATATATCATGTGGGAAGAAGGAGCCTAGCTCACTTGGCTGGTTGAGTGGATGTACAACCCAGCCACCCAGGTTCAAGTCCTCACAGGCACAAATTTGGTTCTTATTATTTTAAAAAAATCTTGCTATGGGGGCTTCCCTTACAGTTTTCCTTTCAAATATATATATATATATATCGTGTGGCAAAGATAACAAAAGTCTAATGTATAGGTTTGCCAAACCGGCTTCATAGTCTTCTTGGTGGTCGACACACTTCGCTAGATGCTTCTACCAACCGAGTAGGTCAGATGCGATCCAACCCGCGACCAAACCGAGAGGGATACACGCGGGAACCCTTAAGCTGCAGTTGGAAAAACTCTCTGGTTTGGTTGGTTTTCGACTTGAACCTAAGAGTGTGTGCGCTTAAGGGAAGGAACCTACAAGGTCGGATGTGATCCAACCTATACTAGGACCTCTGTCGTTTAGAATTTGGGCTGTAGGATCCGTGTGATTCCCAAGAGCTTTACCACTTGGTATAGAAATTTGAGAATTTTTCTCAAGCACGAAAAAAATAAACAAGTTCAAGATGATCCACTTCTAGAGGACCTACCGAAAATGTGATGCCACAACAAAGAATGCATACCAGAAACTTGTTGATGAATCAAATGAGATTAGTTGTCTCATGCTATCTTGTATGGAGCCCAATCTGCAACAGAAGTTTGAAAATATAGAGGCTTTCGATATGACCGGGAACCTCAAGAGCATGTTTCAAATGCAGGCTATGACCAAAAGGTTCAACATATTGCAATCTTTCATGGATCATAAGCATAAGGAAGGTGATCCATTGGGTACGCATGTGATCAAGATGATCGGATACATGCATGATTTGGATCGGTTAGGCTTCCTACTTGGGGACGAGCTGTCCACTGATAGAATTCTTGGTTCTCTTCCAGCTAGCTATGGTACGTTCATCTCGAACTATCATAGGCATGGAGTGGATAAGAAGCTCATTGAATTGCATGGGATGCTCATGGTGGCAAAGCAAGATATCAAGAAGGACAGGCATCAAGTGTTGATGGTGCAGAACTCGTCTAAGTTCAAAGAGAGTTGGTCCAATAAAAAGGCTAAGGCAAAGGGCACCGAGAAGGTAGTCTTTGCCGCTGAGCCCAAGTTAGGACTGGACTCAAAGGACATATGCTATCATTGCAAGCAATCTGGTCATTCGAAGAGGAACTATAGCAAGTGGCTTGCCGAGCATGGCAAGAAGGCCGAAAGTACAACTTCAAGCAAAGGTACACTTGTTACATATGTTATAGACATTAACCTTGCTGACATACCTAGTAGATCTTTGGTATTTGATACTGGGTCGGTTGTTCATATTTGTAACACGATGCAGGGGCTGGTGAGAACTAGGTGTGTGGCACGAGGCGAAATTAACATCAGGGTTGGCAAAAAAATAAGAGTTGTTGTGTTGGAGGTCAGAATGATACAACTCTAGCTTCCTTCTGGATTTACTTTGGAATTAAATAATTTTATTATATTCTAGCACTTAGTCGGAACATTATTTCTTCCTCATTCTTGATGATTCAGGGTTATGAATTCAATTTAAAGGACATGGTTGTTCGATATATTTGAATGGTATGTTCCATGGCTATGCACCCATTTTTGATGGGCTTTTTATATTGAATTTGGAACCATTCTATAACGTGAATGTCAAGAGGCATAAGACTAATTAGATAGATCCAACATACTTCTGGCATTGTGGGCTTGGACACATTAGTTGAAAACTCATGAAGAAGCTCCATGATGATGAACTCCTAAGTTCGTCCGACTTCGGGTCGTCTGAGACATAGGAATCATGCTTGCTCGGGAAGATGACTAAGTCTCATTTTGCAAATAGTTGCCACAGGGCGTCCGAGCTATTGGAACTTATACACAGTGATGTGTGTTGTGCAATGAGAACCATGACTAGAGGTGGCTTTCAGTACTTTGTGACTTTTACCAATGACTTGAGTAGATATGGATATATTTATTTGTTGAGGCACACGTTAGAAACTTTTGAAAAGTTCAAAGAGTTTTAGAACGAGGTTGACAATCAAATCAGCAAGATAATAAAGCTTATACAATCAGATCATGGAGGTGATTACATGAGCGAGGAGTTTGATGATCATCTGAAAAGCCGAGGTATAGTACCTCGGCTCACACCTCCGGGTATGCCTAGAGAAATGACGTGTCAAAACAGAGAGATCAAACCTTATTGGACATGGTCCAATCTATGATTAGAAAATCGGATTTACCCTTGCCATTATGGGGATATGCTCTAGAAACTACAACTTCCACACTAAACAGGGTACCATCACAATCCTTAGAAGAAACACCGCATGAGATGTGGACTAGGAAGAGTCATGGTTTCCCTTTTCTAAAAATTTGGGGTTTTGAAGCATTTTTCAAGTGATTGATGTCGGACAAGCTTACACCCAAGTTAGATAAGTTCATATTCATGGGATATCCGAGAGAAACCTTGGGGTATAGATTCTACAACCACGAAGAGAACAAAGTGTTTGCTGCTCGGAGCGGGGTTTTCCTAGAGAAAGAGTTTCTCAGTCAGGAAGCAAGTGGGAGGACGGTCTGACTCGTAGAAATTCGATAATCACCCGGGGATGACTTCTTTGGTGATGAGATCATACTAGAGTCAGTCAAGAAACCTATGGTGGCATCAGAGCCAGAACCACGAATGTCGGAAGAATGCAGAAAGTGCGTGATGTGTTGTTGCTAAAAGGCGACGAGCTGGCCACATATGCGGAAGTGATGGTAAGCCCTTATTTCGAGGCATGGCTAGAGGCGATGAGATCTGAGTTAAAGTCCATGGATGACAATCATGTCTAGGACTTGGTTATTCGCTGCCTGGCATAATAGCCATCGGTTGTAAATGGGTATTTAAGAATAAAATCGATGTGGATGGAAATGCTCAGATCCACAAAGCTCGGCTTGTCACTAAAGATGATGGACAAGTTCAAGGAATTGACTATGACGAGACCTACTTGTCGATAGCAATGTTGAATTCATTTAGGATCATACTAGCTATAGTTGCTTAATTCAATTATGATATATGATGGATGTCAAAACAACGTTCCTTCATGTAAACTTAAAAGAGGATGTATACATGATGCAACCCGAGTTTTTTTCAATCCGACTAGCGTTAGTAAGATATGCAAGATCAAGAGATCCATGTATGGGTTGAGGCAAGCATCTTAGAGTTAGAATATTGGTTTTGATGAGGTCCTGACTGATCTCGATTTCATCAAGATCGAAGAGGACACTTGATTATACAAGAAGTCTAGTGGGATCTCGGTAGTATTTTGGTCATATACATGGATGACATATTGTTGATTGGGAATGATGTTTCAATGCTGAACTCGATCATGCAATCATTGAATGGCAAGTTGTTGATGAAAGACCTCGGTGGAGCAGTTTACATCTTAGGAATCAAGATCTATAGAGATAGATCGAGGAGGTTGGTTGGCTTAAGCTAGCGCACGTACATAGACAAAGTGTTGAAGAAGTTCAACATGAGTGAGACCAAGAAAGGGTTCTTGCGTGTCTCACATGGTATAAAGCTAAGAAAGAGTTAGAGTCCTTCGACTTCTGATGAGTGAAGCATGATGAGTAGGATTCCCTATGCCTCAGGAAGCGAATCCATCATGTATGACATGTTATGTACTCATCCTGATGTTGCCTATGCAATAAGCTTAACAAGCAAATACCATGCCAACCCAGGTGAGAGTCACTATCAGCGGTGAAGACTATTCTGAAGGACCTGAAATGGACTAAAGAGATGTTCCAGTTTATGGAGGTGAGGAGGAGCTCTGCATAAAGGGTTACACTGACGCTAGTTTCCAAACCGACAAGAATGATTGTCGATCATAAATTGGATTCATGGATGCCATAAATGGAGGAGTGGTGAGCTAGATGAGTTCAAAGCAACATACGATGGTCGACTCCACAACAGAGGCCGAATACAACCCTCTTGCCCATGTTGGGTGCAAGTGTTTGATTCTATGTGTGTAGGTGTTGATGACGGGAACTTGTGTGATTGTCCTATTGGTTCAATAACCTTGGTTCTTGCCGAGGGAAATATTTGTCTCTACTGTGTTGCATCTCCTGTCCTATTCGGGGGGAAACCGAACGTAGTTTACAACTAGTAGGAAGAATTCCAGGCGTTGTTGCCGGGGAGACATCATCAAATTCTTATTAGGTTACTTCCCACAAATTGTTATTCACTTGTTGTACTTTTTACTTTCTTTTATATTTTACTTTATATAAATATCAAAAATACAAAAATATTTCTGTTTGCTTGTTTGCTTACTTATCTAGTTTACTCCTTTGCTTGATAGTTTACTTGCTTGTTTGTCATTATGGATAGTTCTTCTATCATTTCGTGTACTCCTGAGAATGAAGTGCTTAATTTTAAACAAAGGGGCAAAGAGTTTAAAAGATGCATGGTATAGGATTTGCAATGCCCAAAATAGGCAACTCATAAGCGATCAACCAACTTTTTTTCTTCGTATCTTTTTTGCAGGTGTGATCACTTGGTATAGATTCATTCTTGACACCATTACCGGTGGTAATTAGTTAATGAGTCACACTCTAGATACTCATAATGCTATTGAAAATCTTGTAGGATCACCTCCTATTATTGTTAATGGAACCATTTTGGCATTGGAAGATGTTATGAGTAGGATAGCTGCTATACAACATAAGATGCTTACTATTGAGCACATTGAAAATCTAGACAAGAAGGTCCATAATCAAGTAAATCAAGTTGGTTCCAAAGTAGGAATTATTCTAAAGATGCTAAAAGAAAACAAGCCAGAGATTAGTGAAGAACTAGGACAAAGTCCTTCTCGAATCGATCAGTTGGAAGAAACCCTTAATAAAATGGGCTCCTTTTCGTTCCTACTAAAACTATTGATAAAGTACCTATAGATAAGAGTCCTAAGGTTATGTATGTTCCTAATCCTACTAGTGGTTCATCTAATAAAAAGAATGAGGATCTTACAATGATTAGTGTGCACCCCAATTTCATCAATGTAATAAAGGAGCATATCATAAAAACTCCTCCTTTGTCCCTAGGAGCGTGTTATCAATAAATTATGTGTTAAAAATCCTAGGAAGCATGGTTGCATAATTGAGGAGTTGGAAGTCAAGGATGACAACACTTGATACTATGCATTATGCCGAGCTAGGGACATAAAACAATAACGCTTGTTGGGAGGCAACCCAATAGTTATCTTTAAATTTTGTTTTACTTTCTGTTTTAGTGTGTTGACATGATTACTATTACTGTAATGATTTTTCTTATGTTTAAATTAGTGTTTGTGCCAAGTAAAGCCTTTGGGATTAATTTGGAAGATAGTAGAATTGATACAATGCAAAAACATAACTTTTGCGTCCAGTGCAGAATTTCTCAGATTTTAGTCGAACATAGTTTTTATCTGAATTTTTTACACAGTATTGGAATACCAATTTCCCAAGTTTTCCTATTGTTTCAAAAATTTCGGATTCACAGGAGTATAGTTTCTCTATAGATCTTTACAGATTGTTTAGTATTAGACAAATTATGTTTTTGCTTGCATAGTTTGCTTGTTTTGATGATGCTATGGATTGTATCGAGGGGTATAAGCCATGGAGAAGTTAAAATACAGTACCTATTATGCAATAATGAAATATGAATCAGTTTATAACAGTACATAAAGTATTTGATATGTTGATTATACTAACGGATCTCACGAGGTTTTGTTGAGTTTTGTGTGTTGAAGTTTTCAAGTTCAGGGTGAGAGAATGATAGATGAAATAACAAGGAGTGGCAAGACCCTAAGCTTGGGGATTAACAAGGCACCTCAAGGTAAAATTATAGGAAGACTCAAGAGTCTAAGCTTGGGGATGCCCCGGGAAGTGATCCCCTCTTTCGTCTCCATTCCATCGGTATGTTACTTGGAGCTATATTTTTACTCATCACATGATATGTGTTTTTCTTGGAGCATCGTGTATTATATTTTGCTTTATTTTTAGTGTGCCACAATCATTTTTTTGGACACACCTGTTTGAGAAAGATGCATGTTCATCATGATTTGTTAGAATACTCTATGTGCTTCACTTATATCTTTTGAGCTAAGCAGTTGCTCTAGTGCTTCACTTATAACTTTTAGAGCATAGTGGCATGTAGATTTTATAGATATAATTGAACTCTCGTGCTTCAATTAAATTTTTTTGAGAGTCTAATAAATAGTAACGGTAATTTGCATGGGTTATAAGACTAGTCCAAAAAGGATATGTATTCAAGGAATGTATAATCAAAACCTTCATGTAGCTCGCCATATAAGAGAAGTTATGGGTTAATGATATTGATGTAGTAATATGAAAGGGCATGAGTACATGATTGTTGGTTAGTAGAAATATCGGTAGTTAAATCCTGTTACTTTTTGCTCATCTTAATATTGGTTATGGCGTGATGATGATGTATGCGCATTTTTATTCCTCGTTGCAACCCTAGTGATGTTCGAGTCAGGGGTGCGCGATGGTTAACTCCTACCAACCTCCTCGCTAGGAGCATGCGGCAGTACTTTGCTTCGAGATATCTAATAGTCTTTACAATAAGTATGTAATTTCGTTGTGACTAATGTGAATCCATGGATATACACACTCTCACCTTTCCATATTTGCCAGCCTCTTCGGTACTATGCATTGCCCTTTCTCACCTTGAGGGTCATTGCAGCTTTCGCCGGTGCATCCAAACCCCATGATATGATACGCTCTATCACACATAAGACTCCTTATATCTTCCTGAAAACAGCCACCATACCTACCTATCATGGCATTTTCATAGCCATTCCAAGATATATTGCCATGCAACTTCCCCCGTTACATCATATGACTTGTGTGTTCATCATATTATTGCTTTGCATAATCATATAGCTGACATAGTATTTGTGGCAAAGCCACCGTTCATCATGTCTAAATGTTACGCTAGATCATTGCCCATCCTGGTACTGCCAAAGGCATTCATATAGATTCATTTCTTCTACATTATCATTGAGTTTTATATTGAGTTTTGAGTAAATAAAAGTGTGAAGATCATCATTATTAGAGCATTGTCCTAGTGAGGAAAGGATGATGGAGACAATGATTCCCCCACAAGTCGGGATGAGACTCCAGATGAAAATTAAAAAATGGGGGAGGCCAAATGAGCCCACCACACAAAAAAAGAAAAAGAAAGAGAGAAAATAGAAAAATAAATGGGAGAAAAGGAGATAAGGGGCGGTGTTATTATCCATTTACCACACTTGAGCCTCAAAGTGGCACCATGTTCTTCATATGCTAGTGGGAATTTTTCATTATAGAACTTGGCTTGTATATTTTGATGACAGGCTTCCTCAAATGCCCGAGGTCTTCATGAGCAAGCAAGTTGGATGCACACCCACTTTGCTTCCATTTAGCTTTCATACACTTATAGCTCTAGTGCATCTATTGCATGGCAATCCCTACTCCTCGCAATGATATCGATTGATGGGCATCTTTATAGCCTGTTGGTCCGCCTAGTTGATGCAAGACTTTCCTTCACTTTGACTCCTTTTGATTTCGACCACCATACTCTATTCCACCCAAATGCTATATCCATGGTTCACGCTCATGTGCTGCACGAAGTTGAAAATGTTGAAGCGCATTAGAAGTATGAACCAATTGCCTGGTTTGACACCCTGGTGCTCATGATTTGTACTTATCTGATGAAGACCGAGTCATGCCATGCTAATATGATAAAATGAGTAGGGAGTAACATTCTTTAAGGATCATATATTTTTAAAGTTAATGATATGTTATTTATGTGTATGGATATTACTATGTTGATGTTTATTAGTTCATTGCTTCTCAAAGCTCATACCTAAAAGAGATTACATGTTAAGCAGCATGTCACATCAAAAATTCTGTTTTGATCATTTACCTACTCGAGGATGAGCAGGAATTAAGCTTGGGGATGTTGATACATCTCTAATGTTTCTATAAATTTTTATTGTTCCATACTATTATATCATCATTCTAAGTTACTTTATATGCATTTATATGATATTTCATACCAGTTTTGAAACTAACCTATTAACATAGTGCCTAGTGCCAGTTAATGTTTTCTGCTTGTTTTTTGGCCTTTCAGGAAATTTGTACCAAACAAAGTCCAAATGCCACGAAACTTTTTGATGATTTTTCTAGACAAAAATAAGACCTAGAAGCTTTGGAGGGAATCTGGAGACCGCACGAGGTGGTGCCAAGGTAAGAGGGTGCGACTAAGGGGGTAGGCGCACCCTCTTGCCTTAGGACCACCTCATGGCTCCGTTTGACCTAACTCTGCCTCTATAAATTTTCTAAAATTGGGAAACAAATGGAGAGCCAACCAAAATACTTTTTCCGCCACCACAAGCCTCTGTTTCGCCGTGTTCCCATCTAGAGCCCTGTATCGGTGCCCTGTTGGAGGGGGGATCAATCACGGAGGACCTCTACATCAACTTGTTGCTCCCATGGTGATGTGTGAGTAGTTCAGCACAGACCTAGGTACATAGCTAGTGCGTAGATTGCTTTCTCTCTCCCTTTAATCTTTAATACAAAGTTCATCGCGATTCCCGCAATGATCTATTGGATGTAATATTCTTTGCACTGTGTTTGTTGGGATCCGATGAATTATGGGTTTATGATTAGATTATTCATGAATATTAACTGAGTCATCCCTTAATTCTTTTATGCATGATTGTTAGAACTTCGTATTTCTCTCCGATCTATCGGTTTGATTTGGCTAACTAGATTGATTTATCTTTAGTAGGAGTGGTTCATTATGATGGGTTTAATAATGTGGTGCTCAATCCTAGTGATACAAGGGTACATGACGCATATTGTATTACTGCAATCAAGGATAAAATGATGGGGTCTATTCATATTAGTTGAGTTTACTTTGTCGACATCATGTCATCTTGCTCAAGGTGTTACTATGTTTCATTCTTAATACTCTAGACGCATGCTGGATAACGGTTGATGAGTGGATTAATAGTAGTAGATGCAGGCAGGAGTCGGTCTACTTGCTTATGGACGTGATGCCTGTGTGAACAAATATTTCATAACTATGCGCTTATGGACGTGATGCCTATCTATTGCACAACATTAATTTGTCTACCCACCATATGGTTTCCTCGAGAGAGAAGCCTCTAGCAAAAACTATGGCCCCTAGGTCTACACAAATATTATTACTAAAACCCTACTGATGCCTTTTATTTGTTGTTATTTTATTTTATTTATATCTATCAAATTATCGGTATCTAATCAAGATTCTCCCATATCCTCGGGAACGAAAGTAACTAGTCACACATCATCAAAATGTTTAAGATCAGAGGTGTAATAATGATGATCAAGGATCTGAACATAATATATTCCACCAAGTAAACCAACAAGCATCAACTATGAGGTGTAATCAACACTACTAGTAACCCACAGGTACCAATTTGAGGTTTTGAGACAAAGATTGAATACAAGGGTGAACTAGGGTTTGAGATTAGATGGTGCTGGTGAATATGTTGATGAAGATTGGTCCTCCCACGAAGGAGGAAGCATTGGTGATGGCGATGGCTTCGATCTCCCCCCTCCCGAAGGGAAGTTTCCCCGTAGAATCTCTCTGTCGGATATCAAAAGGGCTTCCACCCTGGTTTCTGCCTTGAGACGGTGTCACTTCGTACCGGAAGTATCTTCTTGATTTTTTTCTAGGTCAAAACACACCTTATAGAAGAAGAGGGGGGCCAGGGCACCTACGAGGGCCCCACAAGCTAATAGGGCGTGCCAAGGGGGCTGGGCGCGCCCTGTTGGCTTGTGGTCAGCAGGTGGCACCCCTTAGGTGTATTTTGGCCCAATAATTCTTATATATTCCTTAAAAATTCTCCGTGAAGTTTCAGGTTATTTGGGGTCCAGTGAATTTTCACCCTTTTCTTGGTTTTCACGTCCAGAATTCCAGTTCCCGGCATTTCCCTCTTTGTAGTGTACCCTATAAATTCATAGAGAAAAGGCATAAGAATTGTACAATAAAGTTAAATAATGACCAATAATAACATAAATATCAATAAGAAATCATGATGCCAAATGGACATATCAGTGTGGGGGCATCCATCATCATCTGGATAAAAAAACGTGACTTGTTCCCGAGGATGCCAGAACACATGAACGAGAAACGGAACAAACTGGTAAGGAGGATAACTGGCATAGTGATAAAGTGTTGCTTTATCTAGGTGTCGATAAGTCTCACCTTGGGTTTTGTAAATTATCAATAAGCAAAAGTAATAGCACATGGGAACAATAAGTTCACTCGATATTTATTTGTGTGGGTGCAGGGGTCAATATGGATGCCAACAATTCCACTATTATCATTGACTGGACGAAGGTTTAGGTCATGTCTACACTTAGCGAACCTGTGTGGTCACATGCCTAAGGGTCACCGATATTTGAGTATTAGAAGTTTAGGAGCTTATGTAATTTGCACCGAGAAAGTTTTGAAAGAAAACAAAATGTTTCACAGAGAGAACCAAGAAGGTTTTGGAGAAAACCGAGAAAAACTGGAGAACTGAAAATGTTTTGGGTAACCCTAGAAAACCTTCGAAAGTTTTGGGAAGATTCTGGAACCTTCTAGCAAATTTTTCAAGGGCACCATGGGGCTACCACTTGGCATGGTCCAGGTGAAACAACCCTGATTGGGTTGTGTGCCCCATTACCGGGCCCCCTATTGAATTGGGGTCCAAGCCCCCTTGTGTGGATAGGTTTGGGAGGAGGGATGCACCCCCTGGTGTCGGTGTTAAAATCGGAGGATCTCGGGTAGGGGGTTCCGAGTTGTGGACCTTGGATCGATGGGTAATAGGGGACGAAGGAGACGATGTTTACCCAGGTTCGGGACCTCTTGAGGAGGTAAAACCCTACGTCCTTCTTGATTGTATTGATGTGAATGAGAATTACAGAGTTGATCTACCTCGAGATCGTATGTGCTAAAACCCTACATGAGTCAACCTGCCTCTATGAGTGAAACCCTATGGTTTGTATAGACACCAGGGATACCTAGGATTACACATGACCGGTTGCCAACTGAGGCCCCGATTTTATCTTCAAGACTTGGAAGACATGCCAAGTCCCCGGAGATTTCCTTCTTGAACACGGGGTCGTCACATAGTTCGGCCTTCCAATAACATCCACAGAGCGTCCCACCAAGACGGCCCATGAGAGATGAGCCGACGACCCGAGGGCCCCTTAGTCCCAAACTCCCTCACTTGGGAGCATTCCCCCAAGTCGGTCACCCCTATCCAACTATAAATAGAGGAGAGGGGGGACCTTCAAGATACCAGTCTTTGTAATGCTTGTGGATGCGTCCTCCCGCTCCACAATTCATCTCCATGTCATGAGGTTGATCCTCTTTTCTTCTACTCCGACATAGCCTAGCTATGGATGGTGAAGCCATGTAGGATCATGGTTCCATATGCATGGATAGTGGGAAGGATATCATCCATTTGATCTTTTGTTCGAGGGAAAAAATCTCATGGTCAGAGGTTTAATCCTAGTAGCGGCAATCTACACCAGCTTATTTACACCAACTCTACTTCTGTTGCACTCTAGTAGCTAACGATCTAATGCAATATAATATGCATCATCATAATGATCTTGGGATTTTATTCATAGTGCATTTTTTTTGTTTTCTACAATGTTTCCCAACCTTGAATCATGATGTAGCAACCCGACCCAAATGGATCGGTATCTTTGTGCTTTTTGTGCTATCCCTAGATCAGTATGCTAGCACACACATAGTAAGTCAATGAAATACCATAACATCACATGTTAAAAAAATAACATAGATACATAGTATACCTCATATAACACGGCGGAAACAGTCATAAGGGTGTGGATCATCAAAACGACAAGTTGAGTGTAGACCATAACCCTAAAACAAAACTCTTACTCATTGAAATAAAATCCCGCAACGTGAAACGTTGCAGCCATATAGGTTAATACATTGAATGTGTCTTGACTTACATTTGCACGTAAATGGTCTCCGTATGTTCTATGCCAACCCCTGGATCAAATCATCGGCATACACTTTAACGATGTTGTATCATACACAAATGCATCATCCATTACATCACATGATCTAGAAAACAAATAGTTTTACAAAGTCTAGCTAGTGGATAGTCAAATACAAAGTCTTACAAAGCAAACATAGTTCCCATAAAAGCGTAAACAAAAGAAAAGCTACGATAATAGTCTTGATAGGCTCCATCAAAACCATGGGGAAGCTTGTCGAGTGGAGGCACGAAACCCTACTCAAGTCACTCCTCATAATAGTGACCTGCAACATGATACGTTGCAGCCACTAGGGTCAATAAATTGAATATATTAGCAAGTCCATGGTTAATGGAATTCATGTTCACCTACGTGCTCTTTGGCTGGTGGAGTTCAAGGCTCTTTGCATAAAATAGTTTTGTCCTACATTTTACTCCCTCCGGTCCTTTTTACTCCACGTATTAGATTTTGGTCAGGTCAAACTTTGCAAAGTTTGACCAAATTTGTATTAAAAAATATCAATATCTACAATGTCAAATATATATACTGTGAAACTACATTTCATGAAGAATCTAACAACATTGATTTGACATTCTGAATGTTAATATTTTTTTTATAAGTTTAGTCAAAGTAGAGATACTTTGAGTTTGACCGAAACTCAAATGCAGACTAAAAAGGACCAGAGTGAGTATAAGGTAGACTACTCTAATAGGAGTATGACACTCAGGTACAGCACAACAATACTCTAGAGGCACTTGAGTAAACCCTGACAGTAAATCTAATGCAGTATGAGCACATGGACTTCCCCGTACACCCCGAGTCATGCCAAGCCTCTCTGCGGACCCTGGTACACCCCAGGCCTTCTAGATTGGCTCCAAAACTCCCCATTGGTTCAACCCATTGCTTTTAGATGGAAGAGGTGAATGAGATCAATCTGAAAATTCTCTGATGAGATTCTCAAAGTTGTCCGTAACCGGGGACACGACTAATCATGATAAGTTTTTACACTCAGTGAAGGTTTTTGTACTTTACCCATGATTCCCGATCATAACTAACGTGGCTTGAGACTACGTCGGTATTTCCCCAAAGAGGAAGGGATGATGTTGCACATCGATAGTAAGTATTTCCCTAAGTTATGAAACCAAGATATCAATCTGTAGATTAAGATCACACACCCATGTAAACAACACCTGCACACAAACAACAAATACTTGCAACCCGATGCGAAAGAGGTGTTGTCACGCTCTCTACGGTAATAAGATAGATTAGGTATTGATAGATTGGGGAGATAGATCTCGCAAGAACACAAAATAAAAAGAGTGAATATGCAGCAATATATTTTTGGTTTTTTGGTTTTGTAGATCTGAAAACAAAGATTGCAAAAACGTAGATCGGAAAGTAATATGATGGAAAAGTAGACCCGGGGGCTGTAGGATTCACTAGTGGCTTCTCTCATGAGTATAGCGCACGGTGGGTGAACTAATTATTGTTGGGAAATTGATATAAAATCGAATAGTCACGACGATATTCAAGGCAATGATCATTATGTAGGCATCACGTCCAAGATAAGTAGACCAACTCCTGCCTGCATCTACCACTATTACTCCACACATCGACCACTATCCAACATACATCTAGTGTATTAAGTTCATGGGAAAACGGAGTGACGCAATAAGAACGATGACAAGATGTAGACAAGATCTACTCATGTAGGAATAGACCCCATCTTGTTATCCTTAATAGCAACGATACATGCGTGTCTTGCTGCCCCTTCTCTCACTGGGAAAGAACACTGCCAGATCGAACCCATCACAAAGCACCTCTTCCCATGGCAAGAAAAATCGATCTAGTTGGCCTAACTAAACCAAAGATTTGAATAAGAAATACGAGGCTATAAGCAATCATGCATATAAGAGATCAAAGAAGACTCAAATAATATTCATGGATACAAACTGATCATGAACTCAAAATTCATCGGATCCCAACAAACACACAGCAAAAGTTTACATCAAATAGATATCCAAGAGACCATTGTATTGAGAATCATAAGAGAGAGAGAGAGAGGAATCCATCTAGCTACTGCCTATGGACCCGTAGGTCTATGGTGGACTACTCATGCATCATCGGAGAGGCACCTATGATGAAGATGAACCCCTCCGTGATGGTGTCTAGATTGTATCTCAAGGTTCTGGAACTTGCGGCGGCTGGAATTGTGTTTCGTCGACTCCCCTAGGGTTTTTGGAATATTTGGGAATTTATAGGCATCAGAGGCGATGGAGAGGGATCCCGAGGAGGGCACAACCCACCAGGGCACGGGCAGGCCCCCTCGCGCGACCTGGTGGGTAGTGGTCTCCTCGGCCCACTTCTCCGGCACTTCTTTGGTCCATTGGGTGTCTTCTGGTCAAAAAAAATCTCCAAAAAGTTTCGTCACAATTGGACTCCGTTTGATATTGATTTTCTGAAAAGTAAAAAAACAAGCAAAAATAGCAACTAACACTTTGGCACTATGTCAATAGGTTAGTCCCAAAAAATGATATAAAGTGGTAATAAAATGATGGTAAAACATCCAAGAATGACAATATAACCGCATGGAACAAGCAAAAATTATAGGTACGTTGGAGACGTATCAACAACCTTCTGGCACTAAACTTCATATGTGAAGTAGCTAGGTAGATCAATACATGACTTTTGGGAACTAGTCATCCTCTCCAAAAAGACAAACCTAGTCCAACCTACACACCTAGATCTGATGGTCTACTGCAAGAGGGTTCCCACAACCTACTCACTCCCGACAGAGCCCATATTGTTTCACGGTCACACATGGAAGCTACTCAACTTTTGAACTTGTACAATCTCTAGTGGTTGGTGACATTCCCCACCAATGACTACACTCTCATGACCCAATCAAAGCAAGTCCACCCAGATCAATTCATTGATGAGGTGGTAATAGTTAAGTAGTCAACCATGTAGTTTTATGGTGGAATTAGTAATGGTGTTTCCCAATCCACGTTATAGCGGATAAGCATCTACTCGATGGTTACAAGGTCAGGGTAAGTTTGGACCTAAGTTGTCAACTACTGGGTTGTACAAAAATTAGCATCCTAAACTCACACACCTATCATGTAAAAAAACTACAATGCAAGAAAATAATGAGTGATATGATCAGGTGGAAAATGGCTTGGTTGTTCTTGTCTCCGATGCACTCCTCACAGTCACAGGGTTGCACTCCTCATAATCTAACATTAACAAACAATGATACATAGCAGTAATGAGCAAACAATTCATGCAAAGGGAAAATTTGCATGAATGCAAATACACATCACACAACACATATGCTTGGTTGTGGTTTCAATTTAGTTAAGTTTTTTGTTTCCAATTTGGTTATCGAATTTGTATTGCATTTGAGTTGGTCTCATAACTTGGTTGGCCCGTTGGTTTGTGCAGTTCAAGAGTTTCTAAAATGTTTGAATTTGCAAACCACTAGGCTATGACTCAAATGCTTGATTTTATAATAATGTTTAAATTATGGTAACCTTTTTTGAATTATTTGAACCAAGGTTTGACATAATTTGATTTGAAGTTTGAAATAGGAAAAGGAATTGAATTTGATTTCAAAACCAGGTCCAGTATTTTAAATCCAAATTGAAAAGTGGACTTTGATTTACAATAATGAATAATTCAGCATGTCATGACTAAATGATTTGGATTTAATTCATTTATTGTTTGTTCTAATTCAAAAGGGTTTGGGTCCTTTAAATTGAATTCAAACAAGTTTCAAACAAGTTCAAATTAATTCCTAGAATAATTTGGGCATGTCCTATCATGTCACAATTTGGCCTAACATTGTTTCGATTTGCTTCTATCCTTTGCATGACCTGTCTTTGTCACAGTAAATAGTTGAAACCACTTTGTATGAGTAGCAACTACTTGAGCATTGTTGTGCTTACTCATCCATGCTTGCTTACTATGCCTGCTATGCTTAGGGTCATGTCGGGTCTGATCTATCTGGGCGATGAATTGGAATGGATGTGTTCATGTCCTGCTGTGTGAGTACTAAGTGTGTGAACACGACTTGGTAAAGGTAGCGATGAGAGGCCATGTAGGAGTACATGGAGGGTTGTCTCATTGGGACCGTCCTTAAGAACTGAGTTCTGTATATGTTATCCAAGACAAGATACTACCGCACATTGGGATACTTAATTAACCCTCTCGACTAATTAGTCGCCTAGATCTCTGTCTAGGAGTTGCAACTAGTTTCTGGTGTTTATAGGAAAAGTGCTGGCGGCCGTGCTTAGCGCTACCCGATGGGGTGGGCTTCGATGCAGTAGATGCACAGTGGCACGGTGTACCAAGTGTCACTCGGATGGTGGACTTGTGGAACCCTGCGCACATCGTTTGGGGCCGTAGAGGAAACTTCGGCTAGACTTCCTTGCAGGTTCAATCTCAAATAGGCAATAAACCTGGATTTGGGTCTTGTCTGATTGACGGTTGTGGCCAACTCCCTCGCTGGGCTTCCTGCTTGAAGGTTGCCGAGGTGCTTTTTTACGTGCACATGGCGATAAGTGGCGGGAGCGTGTGTGAAGAAGTATACCCCTGCAGGGTAGATGATCTGTTTGAATAGTCGTGTCCTCGGATATGGACTACTTGGAAAATTATGTGGTTCATACACAAGTGAAATGGATACTTCTAAGATACGCAAGATAAACGTGAGTGCTATGGATGGCCTTCTTGTAGGGAGATGGGAGTGCATCCATAGTGGTGTATTGATTTGGTGCATATGTGGACTCGTGTGTGCTATCCCACCTCAAAGATACTACTTGTAGTCGTAGTACATATTAGCCAAGAGTCAAAGCTGGCTTGCTACAATAAACTCCACAACCCCCTTCATTGATACTAATGCATATGTAGATAGTTTTGATGTAATTCTTGCTGAGTACCTTTGTACTCATGGTTGCTTAATTTATATTTTTGTAGAGGAGACGTCAGTCTTGTTAGTGATTATTACGAGGTGAAGTTCAAAGTTGACCAGATTAGCTTCGGAATCCAAGACAGAGGTTTGGTTCCTTTAGTAGGGTCGTTGTAGCTTTTTAGGCTCCTCCAACCACTTTAGTAGATGTCTGTTCCTAGACATGTTTGCCTCCGCTTGTTGATTGTATGGCTTGAGTGTTGGGTCATGTGACCCCTATTTGTAATATCACACTATGTTGGCTCCTATGAGTCATTAATGAATACTTGAGTCATAGAGTTATGATGTGATGCCATGTTGTATCTACGCATATCATGCATATTGCGTGTATGCTTGAAATGCATTGGTATGTGTGGGATTCGACACCTAGTTGTGTGCCTTTATTAGTACTATTTATGGGGAAATGCCTCTTTGTGTTTCCATCGAGCCTTGGTATCTTGCTACTACTCCGGACACATTGATTGACCAGCGTGTATCCTTCTTGCTGTTATGTCTGTCCCTTCGCGGAAATGTCTCACAGTATAATGGAGTCCTTGTAGCTTGCTATGACTCGTCTACACACGCCGATGTCTGACACCTACATTGTTGGGTTACGTATGCATGTCCATGTACGGATATGTCACTTGGGTTCTATGACTAGTCATGTCGACCCGAGTTCTTTGACATCTAAATGCTAGCGACATATTCACATACGTGAGCCAAAAGGCCCAAACGGTACCAACCCAGGTAAGGTGGAAGCCGTGGAGATAATCATGCATGAGGCCGCAATGTGATGTGATGTGTTACATGCTGGATTCCTATGGCTAAGGATCGGGGTCCCGACAACGTTGGTATCAGAGCTTGACTGCCTGTAGGATTGCCCAGCAAAACTGGTCGATGTTGAGTCTAGAACTGCTTTAGTTATATAAGGGAATTTATTGTGGAAGGGAACATAAGATTATTTTTACTCCTTTCCTCGTGTCATTCTAATTCTGAGTCACCCTCTTCTTTACTCTACGTGGATTAAGAATAGGCTTTCTCATCTATATGTCAGGGTGGCGAGTTACTATGCTGGAGACCTATAGGAAAGTTGTTGTCTTCCTAGATCAGTGTCTCCATAAGAATTCAATGTTATGTTGTTGGATTTTTCATGTAGGTTGCCTCATATTACATGTTGTACATCCGTTATGTTGTCTGAGTTATCCAAAGTTTATAAAAATCTAATGCAATTGCAAATTCCTTCCCTTTGTTTCCAATGTCTTTTGGGCCAGACAAAGCACACTAATTATTGTGTTGAGGTACTCTATTACCTCGACGTGTTTGTGAAGTGATAGGAAACCAGGTTATTCTAGTGAACCACCCAATAGTCTAGTTGTAAATGGTGTTCCCAGTGTGGTAATTCTGGCCATCGTTATCGAAAGCACCCTGTGATGTTACTTAGTCAGTAGGTATTCTATTTTTGGGTTCTTGAACCCGAGAATCATTCTGCTCACTCCTGTTGATAGTATTTGCTCATTCCTTTAGGATATTAGTAACCCTTTCTGATAGTCTTCAAGGTTTGTGGTACATCATTCTTCCAATACCATGACCCAGTTATAGCAGAAGTTCCTCGTGAACTGAAGATCACAACAAGAGTGATCTTCATGAGTCCTCCATTCCATAGTTGTGAGCCTACCAATTCTTTCCTTTCCGCATGGGTTATCCAGAAGAAACATGTTGAACTTCGTTTAACGTATTTAACCTGTTCATCTACAACTCTGGAAAATTATGTGCTCTTGAGTTGCCCCTTTTCAATTGAACCCCGACCATTATCCATCAGTGGATAGTCAAGAGTAGTTGTGCATTCGTATTCATCGATGCCTATTATTCTTGTGGTCTATCAAGAAATTCTATTTCAGAATGACTAGGAGAAATAAACTCCACTACCTCATCCATTTTTAGGATTGGGTCAAAGCAGTTGTATTCTGCAGATCGAAATGCAAATCCAGCTTTTGCTCTGTTCCACCTTGGAGTATTACCCTCTTATGTCAAGAGTATCATGAGAATTGCACAACCTCTTATGACTTCTTGATACAGCGATACATCTCACCATCATTATTCATTCCTTGGTCTCCGTGTTGGTTGTAACTAGAATACCGACAAGTGAACCATGATGCGTGAAATCAAAACTCCTAGAAACTTTGTTGCTTGGTAGTTAATGGATAATAAACTCATTCTTGGTGTGTTGGTTATTGAATCACTACTCTAAAGATTGATCGTGCTACCTAGTTCATTTTCCATGGTGCACTTTTCAATCAATGAGTTAGGATTGTGTCAATCCTTCGCTCTGTTGATCATATCGTCTTGCCCTGAAAAGCAAGATTGTTCTCAAGCTCAATAACATATCGGTGGTTCGTGATTTTCTGAACATCTTGTCAGAAGTATTACCAAGGTGTTCCTTGACCGTTATGTTGAGTTCATGATCAAGTTGGTCTTCCATAAACCACCCTTCTCCAAGTATCCATGTTGGATACCCTTGAACTAGATGGTTACGCTAAACAAAAACTTGGATAGTTGGAAGATAAATGCTTCGGATGACTTAGTTCATTCCAAAGGGATATCTTCATATGTGTTTGTGCGTGTAGAAGAAAGATGATATCTTGATCGGTTGATCCTTGTGATCAATTGTCTTGTCCAATCTTTGATTTGAGTGTGGGCTATCGTCAAATCAAAATCAGAACCAAAGATCTTCCTAATTTTGTTTTTACTCCTGGATGTATCCTCGAGCATGCACCGTTATATCTTTTGGTCTAACCAAGGCTATCACCTTGTTCTCATAGTTGTGGAATTCCATCCGTATGGATTCCTTGATCAATTGTTGTTGAGCCCATCGACAAGACTTTTCATGCATTCCATGATTCATGATGAACATAAAGCTAGCATTGGAAACTTTGTAGGCAATATCTTTGTGTTTCATACATGAAGTATATGTACAGGTGAAAGAAGTGACTTCCTCTAATTTGCGTGCATTTGGTGAAAGTTGCCATCGTGAATTCGAGAAAAGTTTGTTTTGCTTCCTCTAGAATCATCCCAAATCAGTCATGCACATGTGAAGTATTCTATGGTTGGATAGATTGATCATCTTTTTCCATATGTATTCCCTAGCACTTAAGGAAAAGAAGTTAAGTGCTAATCCCGAAGAGCTCAGACGGACATGCACAGTACGTTGTTATCCCCAATGATGGTTCCATCCAGAACTCGGTAGTGTTTTGTTGTAAGCTCTCCATATGACCATAATTGTCTTGGACACCATGTTCATGTGGGTCTTGCAACCCAGCTCATGTTTTGGAGCTGGCTTCCGTAGTTCATTTCCCGAGAATTCCGTAATGCCATCTCGTCAATTTGTTTTGCAAACTTTCTCTTTCAGACCTGGTGAGTCTGAAACTTCCTATCACCAACTAGATTTGAATCTCAGGCAGACATGATGGTTGGAACATTTCCCAAGAATTATAATATTAGTCTCTCTATGACCCGATAAAGTGGATGTGGTGGCTAACACACCTATCCGACAGACATATTATTATAGTTCCTTCATTCAGCAACTTGTCCACTTCCCCATGAGGACTCTGTATGACTTATTTTAGAAGTTGTTCCTCATGGACCCCTTTGAGCCCCAGAAGTTCGACCTTTTACTTGATGTGCTAGATACCAAGCATTATCTATAATCAAGTGATGCTAGTACATCAAGGAGATCATTAAAAGCAGAGTGCTAAATGTCTCCCGGTCGATCATCCAGATTCCGTTCCCTTGGCATAGCTAAGGTGAAATCTAGGAAAGTGTTGTTTTTCTTTGCATCTCCATCCTCCATTGTTATTCATCATGGTAGTGTGATGTGCTGCCAGGATCCTTGGCATGGATGTTGGTAAAACCCTGATGGATTTGGAAATGCTCAAGTTCTTGAGATCATGCTCAAACACTAGGTTATATCCTCGGTATCAATTGAAATGTGCCTTCCATTACCGAGTTGTCCTATAACCCTACTTTCCTTTCCGATTTGAGCATGCCATTCTTTTGAATTCCTTCAAACAGTCGTTGTGAATTGCCTTAGGCTGGTATGAAGAGTTTTCAATGATCTCTATACCAAAAGTAATTCTTTTTGTCACTTAAGGGATAATCCTACGAGTCACCTTCCCTAAGGTGCCCGTTATGGTATGAAGGGAAAATAACTCCTCTCTACTTTGAAACCCATGCTCTATCCTAGCTAAGCGTGGAGTTGTTGCCTACCAATTGAACCTCCATTATCTACCTCATTCCATCATTCTCGATGTGTGTTTTGAGTCTCATCTCAAGAGACGTTTTTACGTCTCATTCCATGAGTTGATCATGAGTCGCTCGATCTTTGAGAAGATCAATTCTTGTAGGGTTTTCCTATTCCTTTGCCATTGTGTTTAGATAAAGATCTCGAGAGCAAAGATGTCAAGATCAGCATGATGCAATGAATTAATAGCTGCGGGGAGGGCACTTGGGTCATGAAGATTGTGGTAGTTACTGTTCCCTTTGTTCTCTTACCCTACGCCTGAATCTCAGGACGAGATTCTTGTTTAGTGTGGGTGAGTTGTCACAACCCTAGTTCTTCATGCTTGCAAGTGCATTCATGCATGCATCTTATTTCCATTTGAAAATGAAATGAGGAGTGATCAAGCCTCATCTTTCAAATTTTTGGTCATATGAGCTATATAAAATTGCTTCAAAGTGAACTAACAAAATGTCCCTGGTATTCTAATAAAATACTAGGATTAGGTAAAAATGCAAAACAATATTTTGGAACAACACAAACATTTTATATTGGGCATTTGAAATAATCGAACAATTATTTGCATTGGATTATATTTGCTATATATAAAATATTGATCCAAATATTCAGAAACTTAATATGTGGCACTGGTTAATTCCATTTGGTCCACATAATTATTTCCAGGATTTTTACAAATGGTTTGATAATTATTTTACTAACCGGAAAAAATGTGAGAAAATACAAAAAAAACATAAAACATAAAAAGAAAAAGGCAGAATTTTACCTGGTCCGGCACTTGAAGCACATCTGGCCCAAGTGCTAGTCGTCCCCAAGCTCTCGCCAAGAGGACGAGGTGTGGCAGCCGCGCATGCCCGAGGCCTCCACCTCCTGCTTCGTGCTGGAGGCGCCTCCTCTGTCCTTATCTCGCGCATGAGACAACGTGGACGAGCCGCTGGATCGACCCCCTCTCCCCTTGCGCCATTCCTCTCCTCCCTCTCGTCCCCCACCTCGGAGTTGAGCGCAACCATGATCGTCGTTCGCCATTGTCCTGGCCACCGAGCCCTCTTTGCCTCGCCATCGTGCCCATCTGCCCCGTCGGCCCATGCTTTGCCTCTCCATCAATGATGGCAAGCGAAGAACCACCACATCGTCGCCATCGACCTGTCTTCCCTGAGCTCGGCCGTCGGACGTCGTCACTAAATTCCGCCATCTTCCGACCTTCCCCGAGCCCCCTGACTTTCTCAATGAGACCACGATGAGACATCGGCCCCCTTCCCCCTAGAGACATCGTCGATTCCTTCCTCCATTCGTCCTAGTCGTCAAACCCGAGACTCCCTTGCCGCCGGCCATGTCGCTGTCATGGCCTCAGCGAGAGAAGCTCGCTTCCGAGCACGCCAACGAGCTCCTGGAGCTTCCAGGAATCTTCTGAGCCCCTTAGCTAGCCCCCTCATGCCCTGTCGCCTAAAGGACAACAATGGGGGAAGAACACGAGCTCAAAGGATTCGGTCCATTGGAGAAGAAGACCCCCTTTTATAGGTGGGGAAAAATCCAACCGTTATCCACTCACTCAGCCCCGTGTATCGTGGTACTACTGCAAAAGTCACGATACTACCATGACGGCTTGCGGTACTACCGTAGCCTTGTGCGGTACTACCGCTAGCACGGGAGTAACCGGCCCTGACCGTTAGCACGGGGCCACAAGCGGTAGAACCGCCGGAGCGGTACTACCGCGAGCTTACCGCACGGTCGGCAGAGGCAGCCACTGGAGGTGCATGGAAGTAAAAAATTACTTCCGTGCCAACCTCCGTAGACGGAAACTCTACGAAAAAGTCCGCACGGTAGTACCAGAAGACAGTTGCGGTACTACCACCCGAGGGGCGGAAGTAAAAAATTACTTCCGTGCTTGCGGTACTACCGGCCTCGGGGCGGAAGTAAAAAGTTACTTCCGTGCCACTTGCGGTACTACCGCTCCGAGGAGCGGTACTACCACAATCCACTGAACTGCAACACCTACAACTACTCGGCTAGAAAAATGGAAGAATATAGTCAAAACCAGAACTGCCACAACTTCTGCAAATGAGCTCCAAATTGAGCAAACTCAAGCTTGTTAGATCCAGGTTGACAAGAGCAAACTCAAGCTTGTTTTCTTAAGAAGAGCCAGTATAAAAATACCAAAGGTAAAGAGATGAGAAACCTCTTTCAATGAAGAATCGGCAATAAGTCCAACATCAAAAACATCATAGAATATACATATGGACTCCGTTTTCGATGAACTTGAGCTAGTCATGAAGTTGACCATAAGCTCAAGAAACCTCAAAGAGAAAAACCAACCAAGAACCAAGAAAGATGATGATGCCAAGAATGCAATGGTTTGAGCCCTCAACGAATGATATGATCAAGCTACTCACTTGAGAGCCCCCTTGATAGCATGGTTACCTCCCCTATAACCCAGTCTCCCAACTACCACTATGAGACCGGTAAAATAGAAAACCCTATCAAGGTCAAACCTTAGCCTTGCGCATAGTCCACTTGAGCTAGATGATGACGATCTTGACTTCCTCAAGATGGACCACCTTTCTTGATTGCGTTGGCTTGATGAAGACTAGATGATTGCTCCCCCATACTCCACTATGGGTGAGATACTCTTCGACACATCTTCACAAGTCCAATGACATCACAATGGACGGCAAGCTTCAAGCATGATCTCTCCGTGATGCTTCACTTGAACTTGCACATCGCAACCTTGATAACGATCACCACTTGATGTCATCTTCCATGGGTTGTATGGGATCTTCCTCTTGATGCAATCCCATGGAAATATGCCTAACCCCACAAAGAACTCTTACAAGGAACATGGGTTAGTACACAAAGCGTAATGGACAATGCTTACCATACCATGGGATCGCTTGATCCCTCTCAGTACATCTTGCATGCTTTGTGTGTTGATCACTTGATTCACTGTTTGACTTAGTCTTGATCAACCTTGTATCTTATCTTCTTTCTTCATAAAGATGATGTCTTGAAGGTAATCATGAATGCTCACACAATCTCCTTCTTCAGGACATGCTTGCAATAAGCTCAACTCTCACATGACCAATCTTTGGATAAACCTTGAATACCACCTTGGTCATCATATGAACTCCTTGAAACCCAACAGATGGACTTCAAGAAGTGCTTATGGACAAATCCTTCGAATATAACTCAAGGCAACCATTAGTCCATAGGGGTGTCATCAATTACCAAAACCACACATGGAGAAATGTGCTCTTACAATGGAGATCATGGTGTCATGCCGGTGACGATGGAGATCATGCTGGTGCTTTGGAGATGGAGATCAAAAGCACAAGTTCATGGCCATATCATGGCACCTATGATTTGCATGTGATGTTAATACTTTTATGCACCTTATTTTGCTTAGGACGACGGTAGCATTATAAGGTGATCCCTCACTTAAATTTCAAGATAAATTGTGTTCTCCCCGAGTGTGCACCATTGCAAAAGTTTTTCGTCTCGAGACACCACGTGATGATCGGGTGTGATAGACTCTACGTTCACATACAACAGGTGCAAGCGAGTGTTGCACGTGCGGGACACTCGGGTTAAACTTGATGAGCCTAGCATGTACATACATGGCCTCGGAACACAAGAGACCGAAAGGTCAAACATGAGTCATATAGTAGATATGATCAACATGATGATGTTCACCATTGAAACCACCTCAACTCACGTCATGATCGGACTTGAGTTGGTGGATTTAGATCATGTGACACTCGAATGACCGGAGGGATGCCAATTTGAGTGGGAGTTTCTAAGTAATATGATTAACTAAACTCTTTATCATGAACATAGTCAAAATATCTTTGCAAAATATGTTGTAGATTACTAGCTCGTGCTGTACCTCCCTTGAATTTTTTATATGTTCCTAGAGAAATAGAGTTGAAAGATGATGGTAGCAATAATGCGGACTAGGTCCATGATCCGAGGATTGTCCTCATTGTTGCACATAAGGCTTATGTCCTTAATGCACCGCTTGGTGCGCCACCCCCTGTAGCGTCATCTATAGATGTTGTGAACATCTGACAGGCACGTTTCGATGACTACTTGATAGTTCAGTGTGTCATGCATTACGGCTTAGTGTCGAGGCCCCAAAACATTTTCAGTGTGATGGAACATATGAGATGTTCTAAGAGCTGAAATTAGGATCTCAGGCTTGTGCCCGTGTTGTGAGGTATGAGACCTCCAACAAGATTCTTTGCCTACAAGATGAAGGAGAATAGCTCAATCGTTGAGCATGTGCTCAGATTGTCTGGATGCTACAATCACTTGAATCGAGTGGGAGTTGATCTTCCAGATAAGATAGTGATTTATATATTTCTCCAAGTCACTGTCACTAAGATATTAGAGCTTCATGATGAACTATAAAATGCTAGGGATGGAAATAATGATCCCTGAGCTATTTGCGATGTTTGACACCACGAAGGTAGAAATCAAGAAGGAGCATCATGTGTTGATGCTTAGTGAAACCACTAGTTTCGAGAAGGGCAAGGTGTCGGTGTCAAAACCGGCGAATCTCGAGGAGGGGGTCCCGAACTTTGAGACTAGAATCGTCGGTAACAGGAGACGAAGGGGACACGGGTTTACCTAGGTTCGGGCCCTCCTATGGAGGTAATACCCCATGTCATGCTTGGTTGTATTGATGATATGGGGGGTTACAGAGTTGATCCACCTCAAGATCGAATAGCTAACCCTAGATGAGTTGTTTTGTCCCTATACCCTAAAACCCTCTGGCTTATATAGATGCCGAGGATGTCTAGGGTTTACACATGGTCGGTTACATGCCGAAGAGATAAACATGCCTATTTGCTACATCAAACGTGGAGCGCAAGCTGTGCTTCCCGAAGCTTCCATCCTAGAGACCGGGCCTTCAAATCCTCCAGTGTTCGGCAAATAGCCCATATAGTCCGTCCCATGATACTAGGCCAGCTCCTCGAGGACCCCCTAGTTGAGGACTCCCTAAGTAGCCCCCGAACTTGCCTCCAACATCAAGGGTCTTCATCTCCAAATGCTTCATGAATAGAGTCTTCGGCTGGTGAGGTGAGTTCCTTCTTGCTGAATCATAGTTCGGCTTCCGATGATAAGCATTTTTTCGCATAGTGGCATGTCCAAACACTGAAAATTGGTTGGCCTTGAAGGCCAAATGTCAGGGGATAAACAATGTTCCTCTAATGACCTCTCTAACGAAAGGTCACAGCCCACCACGACCGCTAGGCCAGTTATATAGACTCGATTCGTGGTTCGAGGTTGTTTTAATCATCATGATCTATCAATATATCGATCGTGTCCCGTTTTATACGGGATATACTTAATCACACGCGCACAACGGCTCGCGTGTCTCGGGAAGGGGAGGGATTCACGCTTCAGCAAGGGGAGTATGAATTGATAGGCCTCATCAAAAGAGGAGGAAAACCCCCAAGGCTATTCACGCTCTCCATTCGACTTCTCCGCCTCCCATTCCTTTGCGCCTCCGAAGCACAGATCTAGGTCTTTTCGCCCCCACCTTCGAGATCATCAATGGCAGGCTCCAACGGCCAATGGGAAGCTTCCACAGTCACCGATCGAGACATTCTCGACCTCAAGAAGGCCGGCTACCTCTCCTCCAACATCCCTCACCGCGCGGCGGAGGAGGGCCAAGTGATCTCCACCCCCAAGCCAGGCAAAAGGATGGTGTTCATCCCCCACTTCATCAGAGGGCTGAGCTTTCCCCTCCACCCCTTTGTCAAGGAGCTGATGTTCTTCTATGGCCTCTACTTCCACGACCTCCCGCCGAACTCCATCATGCACATCTCGGCGTTCATCCTCGTCTGCAAGGCCTTCCTGCGCATCGAGCCACACTTCGGGCTCTGGCTTCAGGAGTTCAACATCAAGCCCAAGTGCGTCGGTGGCAAGCACGTAGATTGCAGCGAGGCCATCATCGGCAAGCTCACCTGCATCAGGTGGCCATTGGGAACCCTTATTGACACCATCAAGGGGTGGCAGAAGGAGTGGTTCTACGTCACCGAACCACAAGAAGAAGGTCAGTATCCCGCTGCCGAATGCAGATCCGGTCCCCCCACCAGACTGGCTTCATGGCTCGAAAAGGGCCTTGTCTGGGGACGGGGCAAGGAGGTGTGCGACCTGCAGAAGCGCATCCGCTCCATGGTTGAGGAGGGCACCAAGTTAACCGATGTGGTCCAGGTGATGCTCCGAAGACGCATCCTCCCTTGCCAGCACCGGGACACCCCCCCTCTGGGCTCGTGAGCTCGACGCCGAGCCCACAGTCTGAAATCTCTTCCACACTATGCGGGAGAATTGTGGAAGGCGCTCTTCAAATCACAGAAGAGTTGGCCATCCGAGGAGGAGGACAAGGGTCTGCACGCCGCCAATCCCGATTCCGAGGTAGGATACACCCTCGCTTGGTTGGCTTCATTACATAGGAAGATATCATAACCCCTTATCCGATATGTCTTTGCAGAGATGGCTGAAGAAATCTATCAACATTAACCGTTCGACGTCTTAGCCCGAAGATGAGAGGACCGGGCTCTTAGCAAAAATGCTCGTGGTAAAGCCTTACGAGGCTCCCACGAAGAAAGATAAGAAGAAGAAACCATGCCAGGCTGGTCTCCGCATCAAGCACCAGCCTGACGCCGCGTCCGAGGATACCCCCACCTCCTCGAATCAGGAGGAGGCTGATGAGGAGGAAGAGGAAGAAGAGGAGGAGGAGGAGGCCGAGGTCAAGGGAGAGGGGGGAGGCAATTCCCCCTCGCCAGGAAGAGAGCGACGTCTTCGGATGCTCCGGAGCAGGTCCCTCCTTCTGCCCAAAAGAGGGCGCGTCGGACGCAGGTGATTCTGTCCGTTGATAGTTCGGACTCAGACACCGCATCCGATGACCTCGAGGAGGTTCCACGAAGGAGCCTACGGGTCATGCCCACTCTGAAAAGGTTAGGATCCAAAGACCCTCCCATTCATTACGAATAGATTTAGAGTTTGCTAACATGCAGGTTGTTGGCCTTGCAGCCCTCCACATGTTATCCCCACCGAGGTGATATCGGACGGGGAGATCCCACCCGCCGAATTGGCGGAGAGCGGGGATGCCTCGCATCCCACCACTCCAGGCGCCACAAGGGACGTCGTGGAGGTGTCGTCCCAACACACTCCTATGGAGGCGGACACCGGTGGCAAGGGGGGTGTACCGTGGCCGGGGTTAATACCTCGGCCATTGAAGACCGAGGGGCAACACCCTGCCCGGATACCGAGGAGGCCGGACGAGCGGATGCTCAGTCCCCTCCAAGAATATCTCCAGAGCGCACTATGCCTCCGGAGGCACCAGTCCAATCCCCGGTAGGTTATTGGGGAATCCGATCATCACCGGCACCACCCACCAATAGGTGGTTGGTCATGGAGGAGGCTCTATCGAGCGCCTCCATCCCCGAGGATCACCGCACTCTTATGGGTGCGGTACTGCAGAGCATCCAGTCCATTGACAACGGACTGAAGGAGGCCTTCAGAGGTCCCCTTACGGGTTTTTAAGTAAGTCACCCGATGTGCTTATTTGCAAAGTTTTTATTTATTCGTATTATATACATGGCAGCCCCCGAGCCCTAGGTGAGGTGAAAAAGCTCACCTAGGGGTCACCTCTGTATCGATATCGAACTAGATACACTTTAAGTGTCCGGCATGTTTAGAATAACTCAACATATGATCAGATTGTCGATAATTCGGGAATTGAGAGCCCATGTAATGTATCAACTGGGTGTGTAATGCAGACTTCGTCATCGGCGGCGGCCATAAATGGCGCTGAGCTGGAAGAGTTAAATCAGAAGCTTAAGCGCTCCGAAGACGAAGTTGAGGCCCTTAACCGAAGCTTCGACAAGGCTCAAGGTATGTCAAAACAGAATCCGAATGCCTTTGCCTGAACTTTATCGTCTGAATACTGTCAATGCAGCTTTTTCACATTGTATGATGCATGCACAGCCTCGGCAAAGGAGATGGAGTGGCTCAAGGCTGAGATCCAGCACGCGAAGGACGAAACGGACGCCGAGAGGGCGACTGCTAAAGAAACAGATGTCTCCCTTTCCACCATGCGAGCCACCAGTGGCAAGCATGAGGCTCGTGTGGCAGAGGTCCAGCAGGAGCTCAAGGACACCAGCGAAAGATGTGAGGCCTTGGAGTAGAAGAATAAGGCAAGCTCAGCCAAACTGTCCACTTTAAAAACCGAACTCCAGAAGGAGCGGATGGACAGACGGTTCTATGAATAGCAAGTGCATCAGGCCAAGGACATAGCAGATGGTAAACCATACTCACTAAAGTGTGTATTCGGGGATAGCAAATTCGCATTGCTTACCTGGGTGTGGCGATCCTCAGGCGCATCTTCCGATCTCCAGAAGAGCGTGGCGGACGCCGATCAACTGTTCGCCTCGCGGGGAGAAGGAGATGAAGCTCGGCTGTTCTAGGCATAGTTCGGAGCCCGCGAGCGTCCTCCTCTTCTGGTGGAGCAGCTGAAACAGCTGATGGAGCTGCACTGGATGGCGGACCTGGCCATGAAGGACCTCTGCATCCGCTTATGGCCCGGTGAGCTGCTGCCAGGCAGCTACTTTGGCCTGGTGCAGAGGTTGATCGCTGCTTCACCCCGCCTCGACATCGTCAAGCGCTCCTCTTGCGTCGAAGGAGTCCAGATGGTCCTTCCCAAGTCCAAGGTGCACTGGCCGGGGCTAAATCTGATGAAGGTATCTACCGACCCGCCGCAACCCGGGAAGGAGCATCGACACCCCTACCTATACTTTGATGGAGTGATGGAGAGTGCTCGGGTAATAGCGTCACAGTGTTCGGGTGATAAAATGTTTGAATGAGTTGTAACGAGTCCGAAGACTTGTCCAAACTTTTGATGATATTAATATTTGTTCTTATATGGTTTTGCATTCCTTTTTAACTCCTATGTGCTTGTTTAATACTGAAAGATGCGAGTCGTCAGCTTCATCCCCCATGTAGATACTACATGGGGTGTCAATGCCAATGCACTATGTCCCTTAGCGGAATTATCGAAACCCGAAGGCGGTACAGTGCGGCAGACTAGGCAATTAGACTATAGTGCTTTATTTCTTTCACTTAGCCGTAGGGGCGCAAAAAGGAGTACAAGAGGCATATGATTAGCCACCGAAGTGTTGTGATGTTCGGACGAACCGTGGCCAAAGTCGGTATCACAATGTTTGCGCAAAGGGAAAGTTCCTCGTATAACACGGAATAACCGCTTACAAGGATTGAAGTATAATACTTCCAACTCGGGGTTCACGGACCGGATCGCGCATACTATGACAGTCCATGTTCGGCTTTCTCCCCTGAGGTGTTTGACCAGACTATCCGGAAACACAATCGCAAGGGTGCTCCCTTTGCCCTTTTAGCCGAACTAGCGGAACGTAAAGGGGCAAGCACAGGAGCCGGGCAACCCAACTTATTGACCAAAGACATAGTTCAGAACCGATGCATATAAAGCAAACACCAAGACGCTGAACACATGATAGATAAGGCGATTTATGTTTGAACTCGAGCCCCCCGGTCTATTAGCCGGTTACCTCGCATCATACTGAACAGGTCCATGAGAAGATGGAGAGAGGAGAAAAAATATGCGCCCCAAAAAGGACAAATGGGGCAAATTTATGCCACACAATTTGCATTTTCTCAACAACTCTTATAGCTCGGATTGCGGAAGCAACTGTTTACAGGTATGTGAAAGAGATAAAAATATACAAGAGTTGATGTATCAGGGGTATTCGATTGATGACCTAACGTCCTCGATATGCCCCGTTGCTAGTTGACTCCTATTCTTGGATGCAGCTTGATGGGTGTTAGTGTTCAGCGGATGGATTTTGCAAACAAAGTCTTGAGAGGCCGCCAAATTTTAGGTGAGCTTTACGCCGTAGGCAGGCTCTTTTAGGAGCGCCTGCATTTTGTTCGAAGATGTGTTGATGGTAGAGGTTCGGGCCAGCCGAAAACCCATCTTTATTTCCCCACCGCTACCCATGGAATCTTAAGTGCAAAGTTGTGCCTCCTCGGAGCGTACTTTGCTGGTCTTAAGGTTGTGCAGTGGGGGCGAGTCCCTATAGAGGGGAGGAGGAAGGATCTGAGTTTTCGGTCTGAAGCCGAACTCGCTTCCCAGCCTGTATGCCTTTATGGCGGATGTCAAAACTTGCTGATCTTCTTTGTAGCTGAATTCGGCTGCTAGTGCCAATGCATGTTCCTCAGTTCCAAGGGAGTGCTCTGTATTGTCGTTGACAGTAATGACCCCCTTGGGGCCCGGCATGTTGAGCTTGCGGTAGGTGTAATGTGGGACCACGTTGAAATGAGCGAACGATGTCTGACCAAGCAGCGCGTGATAGCCGCTGCGGAAGGGCACAATGTCAAAGCTCAAGTTTTCGCTGCGAAAGTTATCGGGTGAGCCAAACACAACTTCCAGAGTTACGGAACCCATACATCGGGCCTCAATGCCTGGGATCGCTCCTTTGAAGGTAGTGCTGTTGGGTTTGATCCTTGACGGATCTATGCCCATCTTTTTCACCGTATTTGAGTAAATCAGATTGAGGCTACTTCCTCCGTCCATTGGGACTTTTGTGAGGTGATACCCATCTATAATGGGGTCTAGGACGAGGGCTACCGAACCCCCATGACGGATACTGGTTGGGTGATCATGCCGATCAAAGGTGATCAGGTATGCCGACCATGGGTTGTACTTCGGGGCTACGGGTTCCACAACATAGACCTTCCTAAGGGCGCACTTCCTCTCCTTCTTGGGTATATGGGTGGCGTATATCATGTTCACCGTTTTGACTTTGGGAGGGAATTTCTTCTGTCCGCCACCAATTGGACCTCGAGGCTCATCCTCGTCCTCGCTGCGAGAGCTTTTGCCTTGGTCCTCGGGTGGTATCTTGTCGGCCTGTTTAAACACCTAGCAATTGCGGTGTGTGTGGATGGTGGGATTCTCCGAAGTCCCATGGATTTGGGAAGGCCTTTCCATAATTTTCTCCAGCTGAGTGGGTCCGTCACAATTGCCTTTAGGAGGCTTCATCCGCTGCCCAGGTCAGGAGTTGCAGAATCTGGCATTTACAGCCGTGTCATCGGCACCGCTATTATTGTGTCGGCGCTTATTCTTATTGTGCTTTGGTTTTAAGTTGCAATCCCGGGCTTCAGGTGCTCCGGGATCTTCGAAATTGTGTCCGCGTCTTGCCAGCCAATTGTCTTCGCCCGTGCAAAAGCAGGTCATGAGGGAGGTAAGGGCGGACATGGTCCGAGGTCTGTCCTGGCCTAGCTAGCGGGCCAGCCATTCATCCCAAATATTGTGCCGGAAGGAGTCTATGGTCTCGGCATCCGGACAATCGACGATTTGGTTCTTCTTAGTCAAGAACCGGTTCCAGAATTGTCGAGCAGACTCGCCGGGCTTCTAGACGATGTTGCTGAGATCGGAAGAGTCCGACGGGCGGACATAAGTTCCCTGTAAGTTGGAGCGGAACGCATCTTCCGGGTCTTCCCAGCATCCAATGGAGTTTTAGGGGAGGTTGTTTAACCAGTGCCGAGTTGGCCCGTTAAGCTTAAGAGGTAGATATTTGCTGGCATGGAGATCGTCTCCTTGCGCCATGTGGATGTGGAGGATGAAGTCCTCAATCCATACGGTTGGGTTAGTTGTCCCATCATATTGTTCTATATTCACGGGTTTAAACCTCTCGGGGAACTGATGTCACATTACCTCATCTATGAAGCACAGTGGGTGAGTGGCGCCTCTGACCCGTGCTATGTCGTGCCTGTATTCGGCGTCTGTATGGGTCCGGTTGCATTCCCGGACTCTGTTGTTTTGGTCGAACCATGGTCTGTATCCGCCCCGTCTATCGGGCGAGTACTCTCTGGATCTGTAGATGGATCTTGTACGGCCTGCTCTGTGATCCAGGTCATCTCTCAGGTCGAACCTATCATTAGGCTCTAATGGCTCCTTACCCCATCTTCGGGGCATTGCCGGTATGTAACCGGTGTCATCAGCCATCTTGTCCCGACCATGCGGGGGGTGGTCTGGCTTGTCGTATGGAGTACGGTTTGGAGATGGAGTATCAGTGAGTTCATCGTCGAATTGCGGCAACAGCCTTCTCCGAGGATAGCTTTTGGGCTGGTTCAACAGACTAGTGTCGTACGTCCATCGATCATTGAGGTCGTCCTGTTTGGCTTTGAGTTGCCATTCTTTAGCCTTTAGGCTGCGAGCCATTTCTATGAGTTGTTGTGTGATTTCTTCCTGATCTTTGAGGTTATCAGGGAGGTACAAGTCATCGGCTTCCGATATATCTTCCTCCTCAACAGGGGGAAAGTAATTATCGTCTTCAGAGTTGTTGACATTATCGGGGGTTTTTTGGTCCTTGGGCCCTTCCTGGCCCTCTAACGGGTGCTCGGGGATATCGGGATTGCCATGGTCAGCGGGGGGATTACCGTCCCCATTGCTGATAATAGCTTTCCTTCCCTTCTTGCCTTTGGACCGCTTATGCGGTTTCCGGCGCCTTGACGGCGCATCGCCGATTTGTCGCCATCGTTGTTAGGCGTGTTGTCACCATTAGTGGCAGGAGTATCTACCATGTAGACGTCGTATGTGGAAGTGGTGGCCCACCTCCTGGTGTTAATGGGGGTGGGAGCACAGTCTTCTTCATCCTTGTATTCTGCCTCGTCGGAGCATACTCCCGCATGTCAGTTAAATCCTCGACAGTGGCTATAATGTGGGTGGTGGGTGGGTCGAAAAATTCATGGATGGCACGTCAGTTGCTGCTCCAGTGAAGCAACCCAAGGTTGAACCCAAACACTAGACTAAGTGCTTCTATTATGAGGAGAACGTATTGGAAATATTCCCTAGAGGCAATAATAGAATGGTTATTATTATATTTCCTTGTTCATGAAAATTGTCTATTGTTCATGCTATAATTGTATTAACCGGAAACCTTAATGCATGTATGAATACATAGACCACACCATGTCCCTAGTAATCCTCTAGTTGACTAGCTCGTTGATCAATAGATGGTCAAGGTTTCCTGGTCATGGACATTGGATGTCGTTGATAACGGGATCACATCATTAGGAGAATGATGTGATGGACAAGACCCAATCCTAAGCATAGCACAAGATCGTGTAGTTCATCTGCTAGAGCTTTTCTAATGTCAAGTATCATTTCCTTAGACCGTGAGATTGTGCAACTCCCAGATACTATAGGAATGCTTTGGGTGTATCAAACGTCACAACGTAACTAGGTGACTATAAAGGTGCACTACAGGTATCTCCGAAAGTATCTGTTGGGTTGGCACGAATCGAGACTGGGATTTGTCACTCCGTGTGACGGAGAGGTATCTCTGGGCCCACTCAGTAATACATCAGCATAATGAGCTCAATGTGACTAAGGAGTTAGTCACGGGAATATGTGTTACGGAATGAGTAAAGAGACTTGCTGGTAACGAGATTGAACAAGGTATAGGGATACCGATGATCGAATCTCGGGCAAGTAACATACCGATGGACAAAGGGAATTGTATATGGGATTAATTGAATCCCTGACATCGTGGTTCATCCGATGAGATCATCATGGAACATGTGGGAGCCAATATGGGTATCCAGATCCCGCTATTGGTTATTGGCCGGAGAGGTGTCTCGGTCATGACTGCATGGTTCCTGAACCTGTAGGGTCTACACACTTAAGGTTGGGTGACGCTAGAGTTGTAATGGGAATTGTATGATGTTACCGAAAGTTGTTAGGAGTCCCAGATGAGATCCCGGACGTCACAAGGAGTTTCAGAATGGTCCGAAGGTGAAGATTTATATATGGGAAGTCTAGTTTCAGTCACCGGAAAGGTTTCGGGGTTTATCGGTATTGTATCGGGACCACCGAAGGGGTTCCGGGAGTCCATCGGGAGGGTCCACCTGCCCCAGAGGTCCTAATGGGCTGAGGTTGCGTGGGAACCAGCCCCTTAGTGGGCTGGTGCGCCCCCCAAGGGCCCATGGCGCCTAGGGTTGGAAACCTTAGGGGTGGGGGCTCCTCCACCTAACTTGGGAGGCAAGTTGGCCCCCCTTGGTCGCCGCCACCCCTCTAGATGGATCTAGGGGGCCGGCCACCTCTCCCGTTCCCCCTATAAATAGTGGGGGGTGGGAGGGCAGCCGCACCCTTCCCCCTGGCGTAGCCCTTCCCCCTCCTACACCTCCTCCTCTTTCGTAGCGCTTAGCGAAGCCCTGCCGAAGAACCACAAGCTCCACCGCCACCATGCCGCCGCGCTGCCGGAGCTCTCCCTCAACTTCTCCTCCCCCCTTGCTGGATCAAGAAGGAGGAGACGTCCCCGGGCTGTACGTGTGTTGAATGCGGAGGCACCGTCCGTTTGGTGCTTGGATCGGATCTTCCACGATTTGAATCGCCACGAGTATGACTCCATCAACCGCGTTCGTTGTAACGCTTACGCTTCGCAATCTTCAAGGGTATGAAGATGCACTACCTCTCTCTCATTGCTAGCATCTCCTAGATTGATCTTGGTGACACGTATGAAAATTATGAATTGTTACTACGTTCCCCAACAGTGGTATCAGAGCTAGGTCTATGCGTAGATTATATGCATGAGTAGAACACAAGTAGTTGTGGGCGATGATTTGGTCAATTTGCTTACCGTTACTAGTCTTATCTTGATTTGGTGTCATTGTGGGATGAAGCGGCCCGGACCGACTTTACATGTACGCTTACGTGAGACTGGTTCCACCACTTGACATGCACTTGTTGCATAAGGTGGCTAGCGGGTGTCTGTCTCTCCCACTTTAGTCAGATTGGATTTGATGAAGAGGGTCCTTATGAAGGGTAAATAGCAATTGGCATATCACCGTTGTGGCTTTTGCGTAGGTAAGAAACGTTCTTGCTAGAAACCCATAGCAGCCACATAAAACTTGCAACAACAATTAGAGGATGTCTAACTTGTTTTTGCAGGGTATGCTATGTGATGTGATATGGCCAAAAGGATGTGATGAAATATATGTGATGTATGAGATTGATCATGTTCTTGTAATAGGAATCACGACTTGCTTGTCGATGAGTATGACAATCGGCAGGAGCCATAGGAGTTGTCTTAATTTATTGTATGACCTGCATGTCAATCAAAAACGTCATGTAATTACTTTACTTTATTGCTAACCATTAGCCATAGTAGTAGAAGTAATAGTTGGCGAGACAACTTCATGTAGACACGATTATGGAGATCATGATGATGGAGATCATGGTGTCATGCCGGTGACGATGGTGATCATGTTGTGCCCTGAAGATGGAGATTAAAGACGCAAGATGATATTGGACATATCATGTCACTTTATGATTTGCATGTGATGTTTATCATGTTCTTACATCTTATTTGCTTAGAACGACGGTAGCATAAATAAGATGATCCCTCACTAAAATTTCAAGAAATATGTTCCCCCTAAGTGTGCACCGTTGCGAAGAATCATTGTTTTGAAGCACCATGTGATGATCGGGTGTGATAGATTTTAATGTTCGCATACAATGGTTGTAAGCCAGATTTACACATGTGAAACACTTAGTTTAACTGGACGAGCCTAGCATGTACATACATGGCCTCGGAACACGAGAGACCAAAAGGTCGAACATGAGTCGTATAGTAGATGCGATCAACATGGAGATGTCCACCATTGATGACTAGTCTGTCTCACGTGATGATCGGACACGGCCTAGTCGATGTGGATCATGTGTCACTTAGATGACTAGAGGGATGTCTATCTGAGTGGGAGTTCATTAAATAATTTGATTAGATGAACTTAATTATCATGAACTTAGTCTAAAATTGTCTTTACAATCTATCTTGTAGATCCAATGGCCCATGCTAATGTTGCCCTCAACTTCAACACGTTCCTAGAGAAAACCAAGCTAAAAGACGATGGAAGCAACTATATGGATTGGGTCTGTAACTTGAGGATCATCCTCATAGCTTCCAAGAAATTATATGTCCTTGATGCACCGCTAGGTGACCCACTTGTTTTCCCAGCAACTCAAGATGCTATGAACGCCTGGCAGTCCCGTAGTGATGATTACTCCCTGGTTCAGTGCGGCATGCTTTACAGCTTAGAACCGGGGCTCCAAAAGAGTTTTGAGCAACATGGAGCATATGAGATGTTCCAAGAGCTGAGAATGGTTTTCCAAGCTCATGCCTGGGTCGAGAGATATGAAGTCTCCGACAAGTTCTTTGGTTGTAAGATGGAGGAAAATAGTTCTGTCAGCGAGCACATACTCAAAATGTCTGGGTTGCACAACCGCTTGTCTCAGCTGGGAGTTAATCTTCCGGATGGCTCGGTTATTGACAGAATCCTAAAGTTGCTTCCACCTAGCTACAAAAGCTTTGTGATGAACTACAATATGCAAGGCATGGAGAAGTCCATTCCTGAGTTATATTCGATGCTGAAATCAGCAGAGATGGAAATCAAAAAGGAACATGAAGTGTTGATGGTGAATAAGACCACTAGTTTCAAGAAAGGCAAGGGTAAGAAGAACTTCAAGAAGGACTACAAAGCAGTTGCCGCGCCCAGTAAATCAGTTGCTGGGAAGAAGCCCAAGAATGGACCCAAGCCTGAGATTGAGTGCTTTTATTGCAAGGGAACCGGTCACTGGAAGCGGAACTACCCCAAGTACTTAGCGAATAAGAAGGCCGGCAACGTCAAAGGTATATATGATATACATGTTATTGATGTGTACCTTCCAGCGCTCGTAGTAGCTCTTGGGTATTTGATACCGATGCGGTTGCTCACATTTGTAACTCAAAATAGGAGCTGCGGAATAAGGAGAGACTGGCAAAGGACAAGGTGACGATGCGCGTAGGGAATGGTTCCAAGGTCGATGTGATCGCCGTCGGCATGCTACCTCTACATCTACCTTTGGGATTAGTTTTAAACCTCAATAAATTTTATTTAGTACCAGCTTTGAGCATGAACATTGTATCTGGATCTCGTTTGATGCGAGATGGCTACTCATTTAAATCCGAGAATAATGGTTGTTCTATTTATATGAGAGATATGCTTTATGGTCATGCCCCACTAGTCAATGGTTTGTTTTTATTGAATCTCGAACATGATGTTACACATATTCATAGTGTGAATACCAAACTATGTAAGGTTAATAATGATAGTCCCACATACTTGTGGCACTGTCGCCTTGGTCATATTGGTGTCAAACGCATGAAGAAACTCCATGCAGATGGAGTTTTGGAGTCTCTTGATTATGAATCATTTAACATGTGCAAACCATGCCTCATGGGCAAGATGACTAAGACTACGTTCTCCGGAACAATGGAGCGAGCAACCAACTTGTTGGAAATAATACATACCGATGTATGTGGACCGATGAACGTTGAGGCTCGCGTGGCTATCGTTATGTTCTCACCCTCACTAATGACTTAAGCAGATATGAGTATGTCTACTTAATAAAACACAAGTCTGAGACCTTTGAAAAGTTCAAGGAATTTCAGAGTGAGGTAGAGAATCAACGTGACAAGAAAATAAAGTTCTTACGATCTAATCGTGGAGGAGAATATTTGAGTCACGAGTTTGGCACGCACTTAAGGAAATGTGGAATTGTTTCACAACTCACGCTGCATGGCACACCTCAACGTAATGGTGTGTCCGAATGTCGTAATCGCACTCTATTGGATATGGTGCGATCTATGATGTCTCTTACTGATTTACCGCTGTCATTTTGGGGATATGCATTAGAGACTGTCGGATTCACTTTAAATAGGGCACCGTCTAAATCCGTTGAGACGACACCATATGAATTATGGTTTGGGAACAAACCTAAGTTGTCGTTTTTGAAAGTTTGGGGATGCGATGCTTATGTCATGAAACTTCAACCTGAAAAGCTCGAACCCAAATCAGAAAAGTGTGTCTTCATAGGATACCCTAAGGAAACTATTGGGTATACCTTCTACCTCAGATCCGAAGGCAAGATCTTTGTTGCCAAGAATGGATCATTTCTAGAGAAAGAGTTTCTCTCGAAAGAAGTAAGTGGGAGGAAAGAAGAACTTGATGAGGTAATTGTACCCCCTCTTGAACCAGAAAGTAGTGTAGTGCAGGAGAATGTTTCTGTGGTGCCTGCACCAACTAGAGAGGAAGTTAATGATGATGATCATGAAACTTCTAATCAAGTTATTACTAGACTTCGAAGGTCCATGAGGACACGTTCCGCACCAGAGTGGTACGGTAACCCTGTCCTGGAAATCATGTTGTTAGACAATGGTGAACCCTCGAATTATGAAGAAGCCATGGCGGGCCTAGATTCCAACAAATGGCTTGAAGCCATGAAATCCTAGATAGGATCCATGTAAGAGAACAAAGTGTGGACTTTGGTGGACTTGCCCGATGATCGGCAAGCCATAGAAAATATATGGACCTTTAAGAAGAAGACTGACGCGGATGGTAGTGTGACTGTCTATAAGGCTTGGCTTGTCGCTAAGAGTTATCGACAAGTTCAAGGAGTTGACTACGATGAGACCTTCTCACACGTAGCGATGTTGAAGTCCGTCCGAATCATGTTAGCAGTTGCCGCATTTTACGATTATGAGATCTGGCAAATGGACATCAAAATGGCATTCCTTAACGGTTTCCTTAAGGAAGAATTGTATATGATGCAGCCGGAAGGTTTTGTTCCTAAGAATGCTGACAAGGTATGCAAGCTCCAGCGCTCCATCTATGGGCTGGTGCAAGCATCTCGGAGTTGGAACATTCGCTTTGATTATGTGATCAAAGAGTTTGGGTTTATATAGACTTATGGAGAAGCATGTATTTACTAGAAAGTGAGTGGGAGCTCTGTAGCATTTCTCATTTAATATGTGGATGACATATTGTTGATGGGAAATGATATAGAACTTTTGGAAAGCGTAAAGGCCTACTTGAATAAGTATTTTTTCGATGAAGGACCTTGGAGAACCTGCTTACATATTAAGCATCAAGATCTATAGAAATAGATCGAGATGCCTCATTGGTCTTTCACAAAGCACATACCTTGACAAGATATTGAAGAAGGTCAATATGGATCAGTCCAAGAAGGGGTTCTTGCCTATATTGCAAGGTGTGAGATTGAGCACAACTCAATGCCCGAGCTCGGCAGAAGATAGAGAAAAGATGAGTGTCATCCCCTATGCCTCAGCCATAGGCTCTATTATGTATGCCATGCTGTGTAACAGAATTGATGTGAACCTTGCCATAAGTTTGGTAGGGAGGTAACAAAGTGATCCCAAAATGGAACACTAGACAACAGTCTAGAATATCCTTAAGTACCTAAAAAGGACTAAGGATATGTTTCTCGTTTATGGAGGTGCCAATGAGCTCGTCGTAAAGGGTTACATTGATGCTAGCTTCGACACAGATCCGGATGACTCCAAGACACAAACCGAATACGTGTATATTTTGAATGGTGGGGCGGTGAGCTGGTGCAGTTGCAAGCAAAGTTTCATGGCGGCATCTACATGTGAAGTGGAGTACATAGCTGCTTCGAAAGCAACACAAGAAGGAGTCTGGATGAAGGAGTTCATCACCGACCTAGGAGTGATTCCCAATGCATCGGGCCCGATGACTCTCTTCTCTGACAACACTCGAGCTATTGCCATTGCCAAGGAGCCCAGGTTTCACAAGAAGACCAAGCACATCAAGCGCCACTTCAACTCCATTCGTGGTTACATTCATGATGGAGATATAGATATTTGTAAAGTACATACGGATATGAATGTTGCAGATCTGTTGACTAAACCTCTTTCACGAGTGAAACATGATCAACACCTGAACTGTATGGGTGTTCGATTCATCACAATGTAACTAGATTATTGATTCTAGTGCAAGTGGGAGACTGTTGGAAATATGCCCTAGAGGCAATAATAAAATGGTTATTATTATATTTCCTTGTTCATGATAATTGTCTATTGTTCATGCTATAATTGTATTAACCGGAAACCGTAATGCATGTGTGAATACATAGACCACACCATGTCCCTAGTGAGCCTCTAGTTGACTATCTCGTTGATCAATAGATGGTCAAGGTTTTCTGGCCATGGACATTGTATGTCGTTGATAACGGGATCACATCATTAGGAGAATGATGTGATGGACAAGACCCAATCCTAAGCATAGCACAAGATCGTGTAGTTTGTCTGCTATAGCTTTTCTAATGTCAAGTATCATTTCCTTAGACCATGAGGTTGTGCAACTCCTGGATGCCGTAGGAATGCTTTGGGTGTATCAAACGTCACAACGTAACTGGGTGGCTATAAAGGTGCACTACAGGTATCTCCAAAAGTATCTGTTGGGTTGGCATGAATCGAGACTAGGATTTGTCACTCCATGTGACGGAGAGGTATCTCTGGGCCCACTCCGTAATACATCATCATAATGAGCTCAATGTGACTAAGGAGTTAGTCATGGGATCATGTGTTACGGAACGAGTAAAGAGACTTGCCGGTAACGAGATTGAACAAGGTATAGGGATACCAACGATCGAATCTCGGGAAAGTAACATACCGATGGACAAAGGGAATTCTATACGAGATTAATTGAATCCCTGACATCGTGGTTCATTTGATGAGATCATCATGGAACATGTGGGAGCCAATATGGGTATCCAGATCTGACTATTGGTTATTGGCCGGAGAGGTGTCTCTATCATGATTGCATGGTTCCCGAACCCATAGGGTCTACACACTTAAGGTTCGATGATGCTAGATTTGTAATGGGAATTTTATGTGGTTACCAAAAGTTGTTCGGAGTCCCGGATGAGATCCCGGATGTCATGAGGAGTTCCGAAATGGTCCGGAGGTGAAGATTTATATATGGGAAGTCCAGTTTCAGTCACCGGAAAGGTTTCGGGGTTTATCGGTATTGTTCCGGGACCACCGAAGGGGTTCCGAGGGTCCATCAGGAGGGTCCACCTGCCCCGGAGGGCCTAATGGTCTGAGGTTGCGTGGGAATCAGCCCCTTAGTGATCTGGTGCCTCCCCCCCAAGGGCCCATGGCACCTAGGGTTGGAAACCCTAGGAGGTGGGGGCGCCTCCACCTAACTTGGGAGCCAAGTTGCCCCCCCTTGGTCGCTCCCCCCCCTCTAGATGGATCTAGGGGGCTATACACCTCTCCCCTTCCCCCTATAAATAGTGGGGGTGGGAGGGCAGCCACACCCTTCCCCCTGGCGTAGCCCTCCCCCTCCTACACCTCCTCCTCCTTCGTAGCGCTTAGCGAAGCCCTGTCAGAGAACCACAAGCTCCACACCCACCATGCCATCGTGCTGCCGGATCTCTCCCTCAACTTCTCCTCCCCCTTGCTAGATCAAGAAGGAGGAGACGTCCCTGGGCTATACATGTATCTTCTACAATTTGAATCGCCGCGAGTACGACTCATCAACCGCGTTCGTTGTAATGCTTCCGCTTAACGATCTTCAAGGGTATGAAGATGCACTCCCTCTCTTTCGTTTCTAGAATCTCCTAGATTGATCTTGGTGACACGTAGGAAAATTTTGAATTTTTACTACGCTCCCCAACAGAACGGTCGCTGAAACGGAACAACCCTAGATACTTGGTAGATAAGAAGGCTGGCAACGTCGACAGAAGTATATTTGATATACGTGTTATTGATGTGTACCTTCCTAGTACTCCTAGTAGCACATGGGTATTGGATACCGGTTCAGTTGCTAAATGTTAGTAACTCAAAATAAAAGCTACAGAATAAATGGGGGCTAGCTAAGGGTGAGGTGACGATGTTGGAAGTGTTTCCAAGGTTGATGTTATCACCATAGCACGCTCTCTCGTCCCTCGGAATTAGTGATGGACCTAAATAAATGTTATTTGGTGTTTGCATTGAGCATGAACGTGATTAGATCGTGTTTATTGCAATACAGTTATTCATTTAAGTTAGAGAATAATGGTTATTCTCTTTACATGAATAGTACCTTCAATGGTCATGCACCCAATGAGGATGGTTTATTGAGTCTTGATCGTAGTAATACACATGTTCATAAGCTTGATGACAAAAGATAAAAAGTTAATAATGATAGTATCACATACTTGTGGCACTGCCGCTGAATGTCATATTGGTGTAAAGCGCATGAAGAAACTCCATGTTGATGGATCTTTGGACTCTTTCGATTTTGAATTGGTTGAGACATGCAGACCATGCCTCATGGGCAAGATGACTAAAACCCCATTTTCTAGCTTGATGGAACGGGCAAGTGACTATTGGAAATGATACATGTTGATGTATACGGTCCAATGAGTGTTGTAGCGGGCGGTGGATATTGTTACTTTCTTACCTTCACTGATGATTTGAGTAGATATAGTGTATATTTACTTAATGAAACACAAGTCTGAATCGTTTGAAAAGTTCAAACAAAATCAGAGTGAAGTTTGAGATCATCATGACAAGAAGATAAAATTTCTATGATATGATCGTGGAGGTGAATATCTGAGTTACGAGTTTGGTATACAACTTAAGACAATGTGGAAGTTGACGCCACCTGGAACTACATAGTGTGATGGTGTGTTTGGACATCGTAGTCATGCTCTATTGGATATGGTGCGAATTATGATGTCTCTTATCGATTTGCCACTATCATTGGTTATGCATTAGAGACAACTACATTCACTTTAAAAGGGCCACCATCTAAGTTGGTTGAGATGACACCATATGAATTTTGGTTTGGCAGAAACCTAAGCTGTCATTTATTAATGTTAGGGGCTGCGACGTTTATGTGAAAAAAGGGTTTTCACCTAATGAGCTCGAACCCACAACGGACAAATGCATCTTCATAGAATAACTTAACGTAATAGTTGGGTAAACCTTCTATCTTAGATCCAAGCACAAAATGTTTGTTGCTAAAACGGGCCCTTTCTCGAGAAAGAGTTTCTATCGAAAGAATTGAGTGGGAGGAAGATAGAACTTGATGAGGTTTTTGAACCTTTGTTTCAACCAGAGAATAGCACAGCACAGAAAGTTGTTTCTATGGAGCCTACGTTAGTTGAAGAGGAAGTTAATGATGATGATCATAAAGCTTTGTATCAAGTTACTATCGAACTTCGTAGGTCGACAAGGACGCGTACTACTCCTGAGTGGTACGACAACCCTGTCTTACAGGTCATGTTGTTGGACAACGATGAGCCTACGAGCTATGGAGAAGCGATGATGGGCCCGGATTCAAATGGCTAGGAGCCATGAAATCCGAGATGGGATCCATGTATGAAAACAAAGTATGGACTTTGGAAGTATTACCTGAAGGGCGAAAGGCCATTCAGAACAAATGGATCTTTAAGAGGAAGACAGACTCGGACGGTAATGTCACCGTCTATAAAGCTCGACTTGTGGCAAAGGGTTTTTCACAAGTTCAAGGAGTTGACTATGATGAGACCTTCTCACTCGTAGCGATGCTTAAGTCCGTCAGAACCATGTTAGCAGTAGATGCATATTTCGACTATGAAATTTGGCAGATGGATGCCAAAACAGCGTTCCTTCACCGTTTCCTTAAGGAAGAGTTGCACATGATACAATCGGAAGGTTTTGTCGATCCAGAGAATGCTAACAAAGTTTGCAAACTCCAATGATCCATTTATGGACTGGTGCAAGCATCTCGGAGTTGAAATATAAGCTTTGATGAGGTGATCAAAGTTTTTGAGTCTATACAAAGTTTATGAGAAACTTGTATTTACAATAAAGTGAGTGGGAGCACTCTAGAATTTATGATAAGTATATGTGGTTGACATATTGTTGATCGGAAATAATGTAGAATTTCTGGAAAGCATAAAGAGTTGTTTGAAAAGAGTTTTTCAAAGGAAGGCCTGGATAAAGCTACTTAATTGTTGGGCATTGAGATCTATAGAGATAGGTCAAAGACGCTTGATGAGACTTTCAATGAGTACATACCTAGACAAGATTTTGAAAGAGTTCAAAATGGATCAGTCAAAGGAGTTCTTGTCTAATTTGTAAGGTGTGAAGTTGAGAAAGACTCAAAGCTCGACCACGGCAGAAGAAAGAGAAAGGACAAAGGTCATCCCCTATGCCTTAGCCATAGGCTCTATATAGTATGTCATGTTGTGTACCACACTTGTGTGTGACTTGCCATGAGTCTGTAAGGGGTACAAGAGTGATCCAGGAGTGGATCACTGGACAACGGTCAAATTTATCCTTACTACCTAGAGTACAAAGGAAATATTTCTCTATTATGGAGGTGATAAAGAGTTCGTCGTAAAGGGTTACGTCGATGCAAGCTTTAACACCAATCCAGATGACTCTTAGTAGCAATCCGAATACGTATAGTGGAGCAGCCTTTTGGAGTAGCTCCAAATGGAGCGTGGTAGCAGTATCTACAATATGACATAGAGAGTTGCAAAGAGCACACGGATCTAAATGTCGCAGACCCGTTGACTAAAGCCTCTTTCACATGCAAAACATGATCGAACCCTAGAACTCATTGGGTGTGAGATTCATAACAAATCACATAGCGATGTGAGCTAGATTATTGACTCTAGTGCAAGTGGGAGACTGTTGGAAATATGCCCTAGAGGCAATAATAAATTGGTTATTATCATATTTGCTTCTTCATGATAATCGTTTATTATCCATGCTATAATTGTATTGCTCGGAAACTCAGATAGATGTGTGGATACATAGACAACACCATGTCCCTAGTAAGCCTCTATTGGACTAGCTCGTTGACCAAAGATGGTCAAGGTTTCCTAGCCATGGACATGAGATGTCATTTGATAACAGGGTCACATCCTTAGGAGAATGATGTGATGGACAAGACCCTAACTATAAACATAGCATATGATCGTGTTAGTTTATTGCTATAGTTTTCTGCATGTCAAGTATCTGTTCCTATGACCATGAGATCATGCAACTCACTAACACCGGAGGAGTACCTTGTGTGTATAAAATGTTGCAACATAACTGGGTGACTATAAAGGTGCTCTATAGGTATCTCTAAGGGTGTCTATTGAGTTGGCATGGATCAAGACTGGGATTTGTTACTCTTTGTGACGGAGAGGTATCTCAGGGCCCACTCGGTAATACAACATCACAACAAGCCTTGCAAGCAATGTGACTAAGTGTTAGCCACGGGATCTATTATGGAACGAGTAAAGAGACTTGCCGGTAACGAGATTGAACTAGGTATAGAGATACCGACGATCGAATCTCAGGCAAGTAACATACCGAAGAACAAAGGGAATTGCATACGGGAGTAACTGAATCCTTGACATAGAGGTTCAACTGATAAAGATCTTCGTAGAATATGTAGGAACCAATATGGGCATCTAGGTCCCACTATTGGTTATTGACTGTAGAGGTGTCTCAGTCATGTCTACATAGTTCTCGAATCCGTAGGGTTTGCACACTTAAGGTTCGGTAACGTTTCGGTAGTATAGATTTATGTATGGTGGTGACCGAAGGTTGTTCGGAGTTCCTAATGAGATCTCAGACGTCACAAGGAGCTCCGGAATGGTCCAGAGGTAATGATTGATATATAGGAAGTCCTGTTTTGGTCACCGGAAAAGTTTCGGGCTCATCGGTAGTGACCGGGAGTGCTGGGAGGGGTACCTAGGACCATCAGGAGGGGTGTCTCGACCCAAAGGGCCTCATGGGATGTGGGGGAGTCAAGCCAGCCCTTAGTGGGCTGTATGAGCCCTCCACTAAGGCCCATGCGGCGAGGGGTGGGAAAAACCCAAAGGTGGAGAGGTGGAAAGAGTTTCCAACTGGAACGGAGGAATCCTACTCCTAATAGGACTGGAGTAGGACTCCTCCACCTCCAATTTTGGACAACTCTTGAGGGTTTGAGGATGCCTCCTCCCCTCCCTCACTCCTATATATACTAGAGGATTTAGAGTGGAAAGCTAACCCTAATTGCCATGTGCTCCCTCTACTTCATCTAGATCGGTTTTCTCCTCTAGTCTAGTTCGGTGGTGCTTAGGCGAAGCCCTATGGGAATAGTTCCACCACCATCACCGACATGCCGTCACGCTGCGGGAGAACTCATCTACCTCTTCGCTCCCTCTTGATGGATCAAGGAGGAGATTGTCATCGAGCTGTACGTGTCCTGAACACGGAGGCGCCGTCCATTCGGCGCTAAATCAGAAGGACCGTGATCAGGATCGCGAGACGATTCGTGATTTGATCACGGGACGGATCGTGATGGGATCACAGGATGGACCATGATTGGATCGCGAGAAGGATCGTGATGCGATTGCCGGACGCTCGGCAATTTGGATCGCGAAGATGTTCGACTACATCAACTGTGTTTCTTAACGCTTCCCTCTTAGCGATCTACAAGGGTATGTAGATCCACTCTCCCTCTCGTAGATGCTCATCACCATGGATAGATCTTGCATGTGCGTAGGAAAAAAATTGTTTCCCATGCAACATTCTCAAACAATGTTAATCCCTTTTCATGCACCTTGTTTTACGTGTGGTAGTCGTGTTTTAATAGGGTGGTCTCTCACATTAAAATGTCAAGTAGTTAGTGTTCTCCCAAGTGTATTGTTTTATGGAATAAATGTCACTTTAGGGTGCACCATGTCACATGGGTATGGACAACTTGAACCGTATGAGGCAGGTGTGGCCAGATAGCACAGAGAGATCATTTGGTTGTCTTGACGTTCATGTCAAGAGAGTCTTGAGCTCGAAACACACCCATCAAAAGATGAACAAGAGTCACATAGAGGTACGATTGGAAAGTTGTCCTATCGGTTGAAATTTTTGTCATTTGTGATGCCACATCAATGCCGAATAATTGAGATACGAGTCTCCAATCGCTCAAAATCAATTGAGACATATTGGTTTGAATGGGAGCACACTTTAAAACTAAAGTTGTTTAATTACTGGTGCAACTAATTATGAACTATGTCTAAGTGAAACTTGTGTTTATCGTTGTAGATCAAATGGCCCTGCAACACACCGTTTTACTTAGCCCCTACGCTAGAGAGAGAAAAATTATGTGTGAATGGAAGCAACTACCCAGACTAGGTCCATGCCCTAAGGCATGTCCTTAGGAGCGCTAAGAAGGAGAATGTTCTAGATGCTTCTCTTCCGGCAGCGCCGGCAGCTGATGCCCTAGAAGATGGAAGAAATGTCTATGAAATCAAGCTAGATGGCAACACTCTAGTTCAACGCCTTATGCAAACTTGCATGGATCCAGAGCTGTAGAAATGTTTTGAATGGTTCAACACCAATATGGTTAGAGTGTTGGATGCTCTGTATAAGAAACAAGCAAGGGATGAGCTTATGACATAACAAAGTCCTTGTGGGCTACGTAGAGAAGTTGAATGCCTTGGGATTTGTAGTCTCGAGAACACTTGGAACTGATATTGTACTTGCTTCACTCCCCTCCCCCCATCTTATGACAGCTTTATCATGAATTACAACACCAATGGGATAGAAAAGAGTGCAAACGAGTTGTTCTCTACGTTAAAAACTACATATGCTAGAACATAGAAGAATACCAAGCATGTGATGCTGGTGAACAAGACCACCAATTTCAAAAAGAGAGGCAAGTCCAAGAAAGTCAAGAGTGTCGATGTTTTCCCAACTCCCGAGAAAATCCTAAGGGTAGAGCCACCAAGGAGTGGGTGCTTTTTATGCAAGGGCAAGGGACAATAGAAGAGGAACTGCAAGAAGTATTTGAAAGAGACGAATTCTGGATCCTCTGGCAAAGGTGTAAGTGTTAAATGTTGGCCCTGCATACATTGTCGATTGCCTCACAGACAATCGACTCCAGCTCCAATTGGATGCATCTGACACGTGAGGCAGAGGTGTGCACTAGTTAGCAAGAGGTGTTGTTGTGGTGCCGTATGTGTTGTCGGGCATCTCGAGCATCACATTTGGCTCCCCGACCCATTTTACATTGGCTCCATGGTCAATGTTGTGGATGCCTCCTTCCTGGTCACTACGTAGTGAATTGTAGAGATTGCTTGAAGTTTTCTCCTGTCTTGATAATAGACACCGAGTGCGTGAGTGTCTCAATGATTGGCATTCACTCAACTTATTGACAAGCCCTGACACACCAAGGTTGTCCCCCTCACTACCAATCTTCGTATGCCTTCGGATCCACGTCATGACCAGATAGAATCCATGACTCCCTCCAAGGTGATGTGTCGTGATTCCTGGGTGTTGGTCCTCTCTGCTACTATTGGCTCGGCAACCTCAGTGGATGTGTCGATGTGTCACGCACTCCTATGTTGTCTAGTTTGGGCCTGATGGTGATCCACATACAACAGGTTGCGGAATTGTATGACTCCTTCTCCCCTCGTTCTAGGGCCACTTCATCGATATTCTTTGTCTTTCATGTTAAGTCGGTTGACTATGCAGGCAAGCCCAATACTGTAGTTGTGACTCCGGTGATGCAAATCATGCTTGAGCTACAAATGATGTGTGGATGTTTTTTCCACCATCGGCTGGGCATCTGAAGGACTCGCTTGTGCCCTCATACATGGCTTCGGCACCTACTACACCTCATCTTGATCTTAGTTAGGTGGTTGTAGATTAGGAGGAGGTTTTTATTTATGTTGTTATCACACACTCGCTTGAGTACATCAGGCATGTGGTTCATGTGGGTGATGCTATAGTTGTGACTCTTGTGTTGGCGCCTAACCTCGGGGACATGTTCGTCATCAAGTTTTTCGAATATCTATCTAATTTGGATGCTAAATTAGAGAAGATGATTAGATGTCTCTTGAAGCAGAATGCAACGAGGTACAAATGCAAGAACGATGGCGCTCACCCTTAATCTAGCATCCAGAAGAACAAATCTAGCAAGTGCAAAGGCAAGAAGGGTGGTGATAATGTGGAGGCACGTGGTTCCATGGTACACTTCTCTAGGCTACAAATGTGGGCTCACTTGTGTCTGTTGTCTTTGCCCTTGTATTCTTCTCAAGTTGTATTGGGTCGACAGGGTTTCACTGGTGATATTGTGATCCGAGTGCTTAGAGGTTACAGTGATTTTTTGTCAGGTGTGTTTGTCATTCTACCTTTGTGGTCATGTGGCTCCACTGTTGGGAGTACTTCATATGGGTGGGCAAGTTTGTGAAGGTTTTCACCCAGTTTTTCATTAACTAACACTAATGGATAAGGCAAAACTTTTGCCCCATTTGAAAAAGACAGAAGGGAAAGAACTGAAGTCACAAAGCTTGGAAAAAGATATGGTCTCTCATTTTTAATGAGTGGAATACGTGATCAACCTTTTTGATCACACACAGTTGAGAGACATTGATTTTGGCTCACTAAGAGCATCTACAGTCAGGCGCCCCAAACCCTCCCTATATGCCCTAACAGACGGTCCGATCACTTGCGGGTCAAATAAAGGTGATGCAGGTGGGCTCCTCATACCGGTTACAAATGCACGGGTTGGCCAACATCTATAATATCCAACCCAATTCTGGGCAGATGGGGAGGGGGCAGGTGCGTCTGCCACGTCGGACCAGACATGCCCACCCTACCAAATACCCCCCCCCCACCGCCGATACATCCCTAATTCAAGCTCACCAAGGTTGTGGATAACTATCATTCTCTGGTAAGTTGAAATGTGCAGTCGCTCTGAGGACGATTGCACTTGTTATCCCAACAATGTCTTTGGTGAGACGGTCCGGATGGGGGAGAGCACATGCGTAAAGACCACTACCAAGTTTGCTCGCGTCGCGGTGTAGATGTTTGGACTAGAATATTTGAGAGAACCAAATGTGTAGGATACAAAATAGTTGCTAACTATTAGAGAGACAAGAGATTTTCGAGGTATGGCCAGTTCAATTAATTGCATGCATTGGTAATGGAAGAACTGCCCCAAAGGTTTGTGCAGGATGTACCAAGGTCACACCAAAGAGGCCACCATCATATTGGAAGTTGTGACATCCCATGACTTGTGGATTTGGCATGATTTCTTTGGAATATCTAGTTCTCACAACGACATCAATGTGCTTGAGCGGTCTCTGGTGTTCATATGACTTTGCAATAGGGAATCATCATCATGCAACTACACTGTCAATGGTCGCGACTACAACATGGGGTACTATCTTGCTGATGATATCTATCCTCAGTGGACGGCATTTGTGAGGACCATATCCTATCTCCAAGGCAACAAACAAAGTAACTTTACAACAATTCAAGGCACAACTAGGAAGGATGTGGAGAGGGCATTCGAAGTGCTCCGTGCTCGTTGGAGAACTGTTCGTGACGCTGCAATTATGTGAGAATCAGACACTTTGTGGCAACAAATGGCATGTTGTGTCATTTTGTATAATATGATTGTCAAGGACAAGGGTGATTGGGTAGCCCAAACCAATGACTTTGAGACGCTTGGAGAACAAGTCCACATCCTAAAACCACAAGATGCAAATCAACTTATCAATTTTCTGTAGATTTATCAAAATCTTCGAGATCATTAGTTGCACCGGTAGAGTTTTAGTGATCTTGTGGATCATATGTGGATCCACAATGCAAACCAAAGAGCTAATGCTTGAATGGTAGACTTAACATAAATTTTATTTTTCAACTATGTATTTTTGCCACCAACACATGTTATTTACGTGGAACATTCATGTGTAGGATGAACGTGCATCGATTTGTATGAATTTGAGAGTTCGGGTTTGAGGTGTGTGGCTGCGACATATGAGCGGCTGTCCGACACCATCTACAGGTCTGTCCGGGCGTGTCCGCGGATGTATAGGAGCTGAATTTGTCAAATTTGGATTTTTTTTTTCAAAAGTAGTACCTATTTTATACCAAATTCAAAAAAGCATATGTCAAAATTGAAAAAAAAAATCAAAAATAGCACCCCATCGGCCTCTCGTGGGCTGAAGAGGGGCCAGTCGGCCACTAGGAGGCCGAAGAGGGGCCTGTCGGCCACCACCAGGCCGAAGAGTGGCCTGTCAGCCAGTGGGAGGCCGAAGAGCTACCTGTCGGCCTATGGCTGGCCGAAGAGGCCTGGTTGGCCTCCAGGAGGCCGATGGGCCCCTGGATAAGGCCGAGCACTATTTTCTTTCTCCTCTAACCACACCTTTCACCCTCCCCCGTCCTCCAGGCTCCACATCTCCACCTCCCACTCCCGTTGCTCTCTGGTGCTTCCACCGCCTCATCGATCTCTTCGCTCGTCCACCCATTTTTGTATCCAACCCACGTAAACAATAGATCAGGGCGCTCTCCACAGGCCTACGGTATTTTTTTCTTCCAACTCAATCAAATGTCAACTTTCAACTCGGTTGTGGATTCAGTTCTTATTGGTCACCATCTATATGCAGGTAAATGGTTTGCCCATTTTGCCGAGCTCCAGGTGGCCCTTGTTCTGCCGTTGATTCTGTTGCGTATGTATTCACTGTGGTGCTAGATCGTCAATGTTCAAGGCGTGTTGTAAGATTCTATATCTTGTTTATCTGACTGTGGCATATGGTTGATGTTGTTTTGGTTGGAATGTAATCGAATGCGTTTGTTTATATGATTATGATGTTTGCTTCCATTCTTGTTGTAGTATGTTCCGTGCAGTGTTTGATCACACCTTGCTCGGTACATTGAGGAGTGCAGAGCTTTAGCTATTCGGAGGGGTGACACAGATATTGATCTTCCTCTTCACAACAGTGAGGGTAACTTATACCATGTTCTGTTTAGACATGGTCGGATGAGCAGTAAATTCCATGGTCCTTCGTGGGAGAAACTTGTGAATGATTATGGTCTCCGTCATCGTGACATGATGACTGTTAGGCTTGAGCACTATGGAACTATGATTAGTGTCGATTTTCATCGGGATGGTGTTATGTTGTTTCCTTTACCCTGTGTTGGTAAGTTATTTGTTTGACTGATTTTCAGTTTTGTTTTAGCTTATACGTTTTGCTGTTCTGCTCAGTTTGTGAAATTGTTTTTTTGTAGCTCTTGAGGATCTGAGTGAAACTCGGAGGGAACTTGTTGACAACTATTTTTATAGTCGGGGTGTCACTCTGAATTATCATCAAATGTATGTCATGTCGCGGCAGCTCTTTGATGACAACTACATATTGTGTAATCCTTTTGTTCATAGGATGGATTCCATGAATTTTATTTCTCAACATATGGTAAGCTTTGGTTTCGGGTATTTTTTTATTTATTTGTTCTTTGTTGTAGCATAATGTTTTAAATTTGTAAGCTGAATATCATATAACTTGATGTTTTTTGTCAAGTTATTCCTACCATGGTTGTGAGGAGTTTGAAGGAATTTGTGTCAATTCCTAGGGTTGGTTCTTTAACTCTTGAAATTACTTTGGATTCTGAAGATGATGATATATTTGTGAGCATTCCTTGTTCCTACTTAATTGGCTTGGGTGGTAGAATGGTGTTGAAGAAGGAAGGTTTCGGTAATTTTCTGTTGGCATCGTCTATTGAAGTCAACAATTTGGTGCTCATGACCTTCAAAGAGCGTGAACAGGAGCTAGCTGCTGTTTTCAGCTATCTGCCATAGTTATTGTATTGTCTCACCCTACTATCCCCCCATTTTCTTTTCCCTTCCTACTATCCCGTCATATTCTTTCCCGCCATACTCTATCGCTTCTTTCTTTCCCGCCATTCTCTACCGTCATTCTCTCCTGCCACTTTCTTTCCCGCCATTCGCTCCTGCCATTTTCTTTCCCGCTTTTCTCTCCCGCCATTTTATTTCCCGCCTTTCTCTCCCGCCATCTTCTCTTGTGAACCTATATAACCAAATCCGCAGTAAGGTGGGTCAGCAGGCCCTTCTTTTCCCTTTTGCTCCCGCCATCCTTTCACTCTCATCATCCTTTCGTGGGGATTTTTCATCCTCATTATCTTTTTGATCGTAGTTTTCACTCTGGTATGTCCGATCATCTTCTCTGCCTAGCCACCAATTTCAAGATGGATGATAGAGTAGTTCCATGGGAGGAACTCATTAGTAGTGACAACATAATGAATGAGTTGGATCACTCATTATCTAGGAGTGGGTGGCCTCCCAGGACTTTTGATGAGATACAGAAAGAACTTCTCAGGTTGCATAGCAGATGGCCAAAGCAACTGCATAAGGGTGAAGCTTACCTCAAGATTGTTGTGAATAATTCCGATTTATGGTCAGCAGATAGTGAGGACAAAGATGACCTCTTCATTCCAAGCACCAAGGTCAAGACTACAGCATCGTCGATGGGCAAGATTTCTACATCGACGAAGGGGAAGAGTTCTACATCAACGAAGGGCAAGAGTTCTGCATCGACGGATGACGAATATGACCTCTTCATGCCGAGAACCAAGGTCAAGACTACCGGATTGTCGAAGGGCAAGAGTTCTGCATCAACAAAGGGCAAGAGATCTGCATCGACGAAGGATGATGATGATGCATTCAAGTAGTATTGTTTTCTATAGTGTTGTTTAATTTCAGTTGTACTGTTTAATTAAGTTGTAACGTTTAACTCAGTTGTACTGTTTAATTCAGATGGATGCATTTAGTTTGCAGTACTAGTGGTATCTCTCTAAACCAATTGACCACTGAAATAGAACATGAATATGTCTCATACATGAATATGTCTCATACATGAATATGTCGCATACGTGAATATGTCCCATACATAAAATAGACATATGTCTCATACATAAATAGATAGTCATGTCTCATACGTAGATAACTATATCACTGCTGGGGACAGCGACGAATCTTGGGCTACCTCGGACGAGGACCGGAAGGCGATAAGCGCTGAGGTGATGGACGAGTGGCATGATGACCATGACCATAGACCACCTCGTCCATTGGTGTATGTGTCTCCTGCGTCGATGGTGGTGGTGGAGTGACAAGAACTGTCTCCGATATATCATAGGTGTTTGCACCTTGGTCATCATCCTCGCCGTTGTCGGGTATGTACGAATCAGGACTAGTTGTAAGAGCACATTTCTCCATGTGTGGTTTTGGGTAATTGATGACACCCCTACGGACTAATGGTTGCCTTGAGTTATATTTGAAGGATTTGTCCATAGGCACTTCTTGAAGTCCATCTATTGGGTTTCAAGGAGTTTATATGGTGATCAAGATGGTATTCAAGGTTTATCCAAAGATTGGTCATGTGGGAGTTGAGCTTATTGCAAGCATGTCTTGAAGAAGAAGATTGTATAAGCATTCATGTTTACCTTCAAGACATCATCTTTATGAAGAGAGAAGCTAAGATACAAGGTTCATCAATACTAAGTCAAAAAGTGAATCAAGTTGATCAACACACAAAGCGTACAAGATGTACCGAGAGGGATCAAGTGATCCCATGGTGTGGTAAGCATTGTCCATTACGCTTTGTGTACTAACCCATGGTCTACGTGAGAGTTCTTTGTGGGGTTAGGTATATTTCCATGGGCTTGCATCAAGAGGCAGATCCCATACATCCCATGGAAGATGACATCAAGTGGAGATCGTCATCAAGGTTACGATGTGCAAGATCAAGTGAAGCATCACAGAGAGATCATGCTTGAGGCTCGCCGTTCATTGTGGTGACAATGGACTTGTGAAGATGTGTCGAAGAGCGTCTCACCCAAAGTGGACTATGGGGGAGCAATCATCTTGTCTTCATCAAGCCAACGCAATCAAGAAATGTGGTCCATCTTGAGGAAGTCAAGATCGTCATTATCTAGCTCAAGTGGACTATGCGCAAGGCTAAGGTTTGACCTTGATAGGGTTTTCTATTTTACCGGTCTCATGGTGGTAGTTGAGAGACCGGGTTATAGGATCAATTGTCGTACTATCAAGGGGGGCTCTCAAGTAAGTAGCTTGATCGTATCGTTCGCTGAGAGCTCAAACCATTGCATTCTTCGCTTCATCATATTTCTTGGTTCTTGGTTGGCTTTTCTCTATGTGGGTTCTTGAGCTTGTGGTTATCCTCGTGAAAAGCTCTAGTACATCGAAAACGGATTTCAAATGCTTCGTCTATTGCGTTTTCGGTGTTGGAAGTTTTACCGGTCTTATTCGAGGAAGGGTTATCACCATATTCTTATGGGCCTTTTCTCATTTATTTATTATTGATATTTCAACCAATATTGTGTTAGCACATGTCGTTAGCTTTCCAACAAACTTTGTTTCATTGAATTCGGAGTCCGTTTGCAAAAGTTGTGGCAGTTTTGGTGTTCTTAAAAGACTGCAGTGGTACTACCGTGGCTAGAGCGGATGTAATTTTTTACTACCGCTCCGGAGTGGTACTACCGCGGCTCCAAGAGCGGTACTACCGCTCCGGACCAAAATCTCGTGTTATTTACAGCCGTGATAGGCACGGATGTAATTTTTTAGAACCGCTCGCAAGCAGTAGTACCGCTACTCGTAGCGGTAGTACCGCTATCCATAGCGGTAGTACCGTGAGGACGAGCGGTAGTACCGTGAGGACGAGCGGTAGTACCGTGAGGACGAGCGGTAGTACCGCTTCGGTAGTTCTACTGGCCTTTTGCCTCCTCGGTATTTTTTTCAAAGGGTTACTACCGTCCTAGCGGTAGTACCGCTCCTTGGAGCGGTAGTACCTCTCTGTGGGGGCTGTGAGGATAACGGTTGAATTTTTTCCCCACCTATAAAAGGGGGTCTTCTTCTCCAATGGACCTCATCTTTTGAGCTCGTGTTCTTCCCCCATTGTTAACCTTCTTCAAGATTGATAACTCTCAATCCCTCCAATGATTCTTGCTAGTTCTTGAGGGAAAAGAGAGAGGAGATCTAGATCCACATTTCCACCAATCACTTTCTCCTCTAAGTGAGGGGAACCCCTTGGATCTAGATCTTGGAGTTCTTCGTGTTCTTCTTTGTTCTTCCTCTCATTTCCCTCCCTATCATTAGTTGCTTTGGTGGGATTTGGGAGAGAAGGACTTGGGCACTCCGTGTGCCCTTGCCATTGCATTTGGTGCATAGGTTTGAGTTCTCCACGGTGATACGTGGAAGTGAAAAGTTGAGAAGCTATTACTCTTGGGTGTTTTAGCACCCTAGGGCTTGTTCCTCTTGGGTGCTTTGGCGCCCTAGATGGTTGGTGGTGCCTCGGAGCTCAATCATTGTGGTGCAAAGCTCTGGGCAAGCTTCGGGGTCTCCAATTAGGTTGTGGAGATTGCCCCGAGCATTTGAGGTCACCTCGGAGCCACAATCCATTGTGGTGAAGCTTCGTGGTGTCGTTGGGAGCCTCCAATCAAGTTTTGGAGATTACCCCAACCTTGTTTGTATGGGTTCGGTGACCACCCTCAAGGGTCCCTTAGTGGAATCACGACATCTTGCATTGTGCGAGGGCGTGAGACGATTACAGTGGCCCTAGTGGCTTCTTGGGGAGCATTGTGCCTCCACACCGCTCCGAACATAGATTAACATCCGCAAGGGTGTGAACTTCGGGATACATCATCGTCTCCGCGTGCCTCGGTTATCTCTTACCCGAGCCCCTTTACTTATGAACTTTACTTTGTGATAGCCATATTGTTTCTTGTTATATATCTTGCTATCACTTAGTTGTCTATCTTGCTTAGCATAAGTTGTTGGTGCACATAGGTGAGCCTAGTTGGTTTAGATTTTGTGCTTGACTAATTAAACGATAGTTTTATTCCGCATTTGTTCAAGCCTAAACCGTAATTATTTTAAAGCGCCTATTCACCCCACCCCCTCTAGGCGACATCCACGTCTTTTCAATTGGTATTAGAGATAGGTCTCTCATTATTAGGTTTAACCACCTAGAGAGTAAGGATGTCGACTAGGGGATTAGGATTCTTTGACACTCTTAGTTTCGATGGCACAAATTTTGATGTTTGGTTAATTCATATGCTTAATCTCTTTAGGGTCATGGACCCAAATTTAGAGCGAATTGTAGATATGGGTTTTTCTCCTCCAAAGGATTCTCAACACATATCTTTAGAGGATGAGAAAAACTCTTATGTCAATGCTCAAGCTTCTAATGTTCTTTTTGATGCTTTGAGCAATGTAGTTATATTTGAACTCATGCCATTCCGGGATGCTCATGAGTTTTGGACAAAGCTTCAAGATAAATATGGTGTGTCCAAGATTTGTAGGGATGATTGTTCTCCCTCCACCTCCGGTCGTGTTGTCTTCTCAACTTCTTCTACTTCAACTACATGTGGATTTCCACAAGGTAATTATATGGTGAGTAGTGATGATCATTGTAATGATGATAGTGGGATTATTGTTGATAATTCTTATTCACTATCTTATTGCAATGCTTCATATTTGGACTTTAAGACCTCGAGCACTTTAAATGTTTCACATGCTTGTGTTGATAGTCCTTGCATATCATGTACAAATAGCTTGACTAAATCTCATGATGATATGCTTGCTATATCTTGTTGCCAGAATAAAAATGTATCTATGTCCTCGAGTTGTTGTGCTAACAATGTAGAGGACACCCAACACTCCATGGAACAAGATGTGGTCTTGAATGGTGCTTCAAGGGATCCTACATCATCATCTGTTGTTTCTCACTTTTGCCTTATGGCTAAGGCTTCAAAGGTATCTCCTACTTTGAATCCCAATATATCTCATGATGATGATGTTGATGATAATGATGAAGAGAGTGATAATATTGCTTCCTTAAAACTTAAGGGAGAAATGGTTTTTAAAGCTCTTCATAAGAATAATATTGCTCGTTCAAACTTCATGGAAATCATGTCTATTGCCATTGAGGACAAGAAATATATTGAGGAGTTGGAAGCTCATCTCGAGGAGCATGAGGCCACCATTGAGAAAATGGAAGGTCATGAACGTGATTATGCTAATGAGATCGCGGAGCTATCTCAAGCTCTTGAAAATGAACAAACCACCAAGGAATCTCTTGAGGAGACCTCTGCTGTCGTGGTTTCGTCGCGGCAGATGCCATGGGTAGGCTTATCGAGAGGGGCCGAAGGACGCCGGCGGGCTCCGGGAGAGGGGTTAGGCACAAGCGGTGGCGGACACACGATGTACCTAGGTTCAGGGCCCTCCATGGGAGGTAACACCCCTAGTCCTGCTTGGTCTAGTTGAGACAATGGTCAGATTACAATGGCGCTCCTTGAGCTGTATGGATCGTGGAGGAAGAAGGAGCTAGCCCGCTCTTCTGCCTCTCTATGCGTGTGTGTGGAGTGGACGTGGAGAGAACTGGGAGATCCGCCACCCCTTGCATGGGGGCAGCCCGGGGGGTTTTATAGGCCAACCCCCCGGATTACAATACAAATAGAAGGCCATGGGGGGGCCCAGCCAGCAGCCTCTCTGGCCGGCTGTGGGGGCCACTGGCTATGGGGGCCGCTGGCTGTGGGGTCCTGTCGCCGGTAGGCCCTAGCCGGCAGCCTCTCTGGCCGGCTGTGGGGGCCACCGGCTGTGGGGGCCGCTGGCTGTGGGTTCCTGTCGCCGGTAGGCCCTGCCTGCTGAAGGGTCCCATTAGGAGCCGACGAGGCCCGCGCGGCGGGTCCCGACGCCGGTCACGTCACGACACAGGCCGCCCCTTGTGGCGTCGTCTTGCGGCGACCGGCCGAGGTCATCGGTGCTGCTGGCCGCCCTATAGCCATGTCAGGGCTGGTAATGGAGTGGTTGGAGCATGCTGGCACTGTTGGAAGCCCGGTGACCGTCTGCCAGGGTCAGAGGCCCTGACACCTTCACTGTGGCCACTCTGGCGCTGACCCCCGATGGGATGGGGACCACTATTGCCACGTGTGCCCTGACGACGGTATCCAATGCGCAGCCGGCTGGGGGGCCAGGCGGCAATGCCCCCAGCTGGCTGGCACATCGTAACCGGTGGGGCATAGCCGGTGGGCTCTGGCCGGAGGGCCGCTACCGGCAGGGCGTAGCCGGACCGTAGGGGGAGGTGGCCCGCCCTTTGATTGGGTTAGAAGGCCGGAGCAGGCGCTTGAGGCTACCCCGGGATCATCCCCCCGTCAGTAGTCCCCGAAGCCAGGGAGTCCCGCCGACGAATTGTGGCGGTCCTCGCCGGCCTTAAGATCGTCCTTGCACCGCGGGGTGCCTTGAGAGTCGAGTGACGCCGGCAAACGACGGCCGTCTCCACAGCCGGCCGATGCCTCGCGCGCCACCTTGGGTTCCCCACCGGGTAGAGAAGACGCGCCACGCGGCGGAAAAGACCGGGCCGTAAAGCGGGGCCCTCCACGACCGCGGCCTCAGCCCGCGCGCGGGGATCTTTTACGGTGCGGGCGGACGGTTGGCGTTCCCGAGCGCCATAATATCCGCCCCGCACGCCACGCGAATCGCGGGGGTCATGCGCAAAGAATCCGGCCCCCACGATCACCCGCGCAGGGTTTAAATGGCGAGAGGAGGGGGCAGAACGGCCTGTTCGCTCCCCCCACTATCGTCGCATCGTCGTCGTCGTCTTCCTCCCCCCGCCACGAGAGAGAGAGAGAGAGCAGGAGGTCAGATCTCGCGGGCAGGCTGCGCCGCCGTCCACCACCAAAGAAAACTCGGGCCGCCGCCGAGCACCGGCGCCCGTCGTCGCGACCGCACGCCCCCTCGGCGACCATGGCTAGCAAGGGCGCATGGGATGGTAGTGACGTGGATGATACCTTCATCGAGCATCTCCGCCATCGCGGCAAGCTCCCGGCGGAGGCACACTTGGAGGCATGCCCAGCCGGGCCGGAGAACTCCCCGGCACCACGGGAAGGCGAGGTGGTCGTCTTTGCCGATCATTTCCTCCGCGGGCTTGGGCTGCCGGCGAGCGCCTTTTTCTGCCGTTTCCTGACACGGTTCGGTCTACAACCGCACCACCTCCCCCCCAACGTCGTCTTGCAGCTGGCAGCGTTCGTCACCCTTTGCGAGGGGTACTTGGGGGTTGAGCCGAGGCTTGACCTCTGGTGCCGGCTCTTCTTCCTCAAGCGACAGACGACGAAGGATCCGGTGACGAAGCAGATGGTGATGACCGCCTGCAGGGGTGCCATGATCCATATTAGGAAGGGGACCGGCTTCCCGAAACTCCCGCTGCACGAGTTGGTGAAGCGCTGGCAGCGGGGATTCTTCTATGTGAAGAACGCGAAGCCGAAGGAGGATTACATCAACCTCCCCGACTTCACCAACCACCCGCCGACCGTGATGCTGAACTGGCAGGCGGTTCCGCCTCCGGCGCCCGAGACGGCAGACCAGCTCTGCGAGCGCCTGCTCGTGATGACCGGGACATTGGGGCTGAAGGCCACCGATTTGCTGGTCGCGATGGTGGCGTGTCGGGTGCAGCCGTTGCAACGCCGGCCACACCTCATTTTCCATATGGGAGGATGCCATGACCCCTGCCGGCTCTCCACCAAGGAGATGAAACCGGCCCACGTGGCGAGGAGGGTGAACGCCATCTCGACGGCGAAGATGGTGGAGGGCGAGTGGCAATGGGGGAAAACCCCGTATAGCCGGAGCCGCTCGGCACCGCAGGTAAGTGTCTGGCCACCTCCTTCCCTCCATCTTTTTTCAGAGGCAGTGCCCATCCCCCCTTTGGCCTGACGGCGTGCCGCCCGGCCCGCCCGCAGATTTTCCCACTACTGCAGAACTATGGGGAGCCGGCCCCCGACACGGCAGAGTCGGACCCCGAGGAGGTTGAGGATGCCGACGACGTGGAGCCGGCTAACTCCGAGCGAGCCGGCGCGTTCGAAGCCGGCGACGCGGAGATGGAGATGGAGGGGGCCAAAGAGGCCGAATCGATGGGTGAGTCTCCTCCCCAGAAGCACCTATGGGACTGGACCGATGATGACGCTAAGGCGGAGACGTCGCGTGTTGCAGAGGCTCCGGGGAAGACTGAAACTTCGGAGGACGAGGTCACGGCGGCGTAGAGGCACCAACCTCGAGCCGGCGGCAGCTCCATCCGGGGAGGCCCGGACGCGGACGACAAGGGGAAACGGTCAGCTGCCACCAAGCCGGCGCCCAAGCGCGCGGCGACCGCGCAGCCGGGCGGCAGCCGTGGAGGCGGGGGCAAGAAGCAAAGGGTCGCCCAGGCGGGATCCGCGAGGAGGGCGGTCCCCGTCGTCGCCGGGTAAGTCCATCTTCTCCTCCACCTTGGTTCGTTCTGTCTTCCCCCCAGTCCCTTATCTCGTCGTTACCAGGGTGGCGCACGCCCTGGGGAGGACCCCGGGTGGCGGGACGGAGAGGGCGGCGCTGCCGACGGCTGCTTAGGAGAGGGAGCGCCAAGCGTGGCTTGACCTCGAGGCGGCCGAGCAGGAGCGGCGCGTCGAGGAGCTCCGCCCATGAGAAGAGGCGGCAAAGAAGCGGGGAGGAACCAGCGGGGAGGCCGCTGGCGGAGTGTGGGAGTCGTTCCCCCGCCACCTAGGAACCAGAGGGGAGGCCACTGGCGGAGCGTGGGAGCCGTTCCCCCGCGGCCAGGAGAAGAGGTCGAAGGACCACCACGGTCCCGGGCGACGGAGGGAGGCGGGTGCGAAGGCCGCAGAGGACGTGGCGGAGATGTACTGCGACGCCACCCAGCCGGTGGCTGACGACGTGCCGCCGGGGGCGAAGGTGCTGGCCCCGGAAGTGTCGGCTTTGGAGGCGAGTCGGCCCGGAGCCGCCGGAGGCAGAGCGCCAGAGGTGAGGGTCGCGACGGCCGGGGAAACCACCGCCATAGGTGCTTCGACGGTGGCCCCCGGCGCGACGGCAACAGGAGGGGCCGGTCCCATCACGGTCTTCGACAAGGGAGAACCTGCGGATGGGGGCCGTCCGCAGCAGACTTGGGCGCAGCCGGGAGCCCGGCCCCTGGCGAACCGTCGAGCGCCCCGGGGGCGGCGGTGTCCGCCGTTGTGGATGCGTTCGCCGCTTGCCGCGCCCAGACATCGCAGGACGCTCGAGCCACCAACGACCGGCTGGTGAACTTGGAGCAGGCAGTCGCGGTGAGCTCTCTTCTTTCCTTCTTCTCTTGACTTGGCGTTTTCTGTCTTTTCCAGTGGGGGCGCGCCAGCGCACCCACTGGGTGTAGCCCCCGAGGCTCGAGCCGGCTAGGGCGCAGGCGAGTCGAGCCTAAAGCTGTGTACTCTTGTTGTTTTGCAGGCAGCGTATGACCGCCGGGAGGCCGCGTACAACACCCTGCTGGGGTTGTACCGAGGAGCCGAAAACCGCCTCGCCGTCGTGTCCGCGGATTTGCGAGGTATGTGCTCTTGCGATCTTTCAGTGGGGCGCACAAGGGCACCCACTGGGTGTAGCCCCCAGGAATCAGGTCGGCTGCCCTGGAGGCGGGCTGAATCCTTTCTGACAACGGCGACTTCTTCTTGTGAAGCTACCCACGCTGAGACGGTCAGCCTCCGGCGCTAGGTGGTGCGTCTTTACGAGGAGCAGGAACTCCTGACGATGGAGCGCGACCGGCTCCATGGGGAGGCAAACCAGGTGAAGGCAGAGCGGGAGGGGCACGAGGCGGCCCACCGCCAAGTGTTAGTGGACCAAGGGGCGGCCCTTCGTCGGGAGGTGGAGGAGCGGGAGAAAGTTCTCCGCAAGAGGCTGGAGGCCAAAGACGCCACGCTAGCCAAGGCGGCCGAGGATGCGCAAGCGGCTCGGGACGAGTACGAGCGCCAACGCCAGGAGTGGTCATCCAGGGAGGTGTAGCTGCAGGAGCAAGGGCATGAGGTGGATCAGATGCTGCATGGTAAGCCTCTGTTGCCTTGTTCTTCTTGCGCCTTCCTTTGGGTTTTATGGCTTGCCTCCCTGCTCATCCCTTGTCTTCTTCTTAGGGCTTTTCCCCGGCACGCAGGAGGTCGCGGAGGCGGACGTGGAGGCCGACCGTGAGGCCCGGCAGGCACAAGGAGAGGCCGTTGGGCCGCTTGCCCCCTGGACCCTGGACGAGGTGGGGATCGCCGTCGAGGCGCGTCTGTCAGAGGTGGTCCGCGCCCTGAGGCGGCTCCAAGCGGCCGACTTGGCGCTGGTTCGCACCCTTTGGCCCGGCGCGGCGGACCCGGGCTCCATGAACCGGCTGTCGAGGTGGCTGGAGTTTGGGACTGCATGGGTGAACGCTTGGAGGGCCTCCACGGCACGCGCCGGTGCGGGCATGGCGCTCCGCATTGCCAGGTCGTGGTACCCCGAGCTGGACTTGGGTTTGCTCAAGGCCCAGCGTGCTGGCACCGATGCAGAGTTGGAGGCGGTGGCCAACGAGCTGTTAGTGAGGGCGAGCGACCTCGCGTCCTTCGCCGCGTGGGACGAGTATGTCCCGGAGCGCGGGGCGGACGGCGTGGTGGTCCCGGAGGACCGGTACGGGCTCGCCCTGGACGACCCGAAGGGGAGCACCGCCGAGACGGCCGATGGAGAGTCCGACACCGATGACTACGCCGAGTCCCAGCCGGCTCCGGACGCGGGGGCGGGGGCTTCTACCTCAGCCGCCCCGGAGGCGCCAGCCTCGGAGGCGCCAGCACCGTCGGCTCCAGAGGCGTCAGCACTGGAGGACGGTCGGCCCGAAGCTGCCACCACTTAGGATTTTTCTTTCCTGCATTTTGTTTTAGACTGGAATTCCACCCATTGGGTGTGTATATGTAATGAACTCGTGGCCGTGGGCCTTTTATTGTTATGACTTATGTCGTTTTTCTTAAAAAGAATGTGTGTGCCGGCTCTTCTTTCGCCTTTTGCCTTTTGAGTTATGTTCGCGTGCCGGGATTCCTTCCGGCTTCCGCCTAGCCTGCCAGCCAGCCGGCAGCTGGTCTGGGACAAGGACGGGGCTTCACCCTTGGAGAAAACCAGCGGGCTCTTAGAGTCAACTGGCTAGGGCTAGGTTGAGCCGGCAGAGGCCGGTTACTGGGAGTAACAAAGCTCGGCTGGGCCGGTCTGACTGCCGCGCGTCGGCTGGCCTCAGTGTGAGAAGTTCCTTCGCACCCTGTGGTCCCTTCAGCCGGACAGCCGGGAGCCAGCCTATAGCTGGTTAGGGAGGGGAGGCGGAGGGTTGCTTGCTCACACTACTTGTCCTCCTCGGGGGGGAGTCGGGCGAGCCCCCGGGCCCGGGAGCCGGACCCGATTGACGTGCCTTAAATACCAGGAAAACTTTGGAGGAATCGAAAAGGGGCGTGCCCCAAGTGCAGGCTCGGGGCCCCCATTGCATTCATAAGCCCGAAAGGGGAAGGATACATACACCGGTTTTCAGCAATAAAATGGACGGAGGAGCGCCGCATTCCATGGGCGCACTGTCTCCTCGCTGGAGGCGTCTCTCTTGCGCTTTTGCGGCTTCTGGGCGTCTATTAGATAGTACGCGTTGTTGTGCAACGCCCGGCTGATGATGAACGGGCCCTCCCATGGGGAGGACAGCTTGTGCTGGCCAGCGATTCGCTGGATCCGCCTGAGCACCAAGTCTCCTTCATGGAAGGAGAGTGGCCGGATCCGCTTGTTGTGGTAATGCTGGAGCTTCTGCTGGTAGATGGCTGTCCGGCTCAAGGCCAGCTCACAGGCCTCCTCGAGGAGGTCGACGTCGTCTTCCCTTGCCTCCCTCGCATTCCTCTCGGTGTACAGGGTAACCCGAGGCAAATCGAACTCGATGTCGGTGGGGATGATCGCCTCGGACCCGTAAACGAGAAAGAATAGAGTGTAGCCGGTCGACCGATTGGGCGTGGTCCGGAGGCTCCAAAGGACAGTCGGCAGCTCCTCAACCCAACAGCTGGCCAATTGGACCAGTGGTGTCACGCGCCGGGGCTTGATGTCGGACAGGAGCAGGCCATTTGCCCTCTCAACCTGGCCGTTCGACTGTGGGTGGGCGACGGACGCCAGGTCGAGCCGGATGCCCCGCCTCGAGCAGAAACGTGCTAGCGCGCCCTTGGCGAAGTTTGTGCTGTTGTCGGTGATGATCCTGTGGGGGACGCCGTAGAGAACTGTGATGTCTTCGATGAACCGGACGGCCGTGGGGCCATCCAGTTCTTGATTGGCCAGGCCTCGATCCACTTGGTGAATTTGTCGACGGCTACCAGCAAGTGTGTCATACTGCCTCGTGCGGTCTTGAAGGGTCCCACCATGTCCAGCCCCCAGACGGCGAAGGGACACAAAAGGGGGATGGTCTGGAGGGCGCTAGCCAGAAGATGGCTCTGCGTGCTGAAGCGCTGGCAGCCCTCGCACTTGTCAACTAGTTCCTTGGCCACGTCTAGAGCAGTCGGCCAGTACAAACCGTGACGGAATGCTTTGGCCACCAGGGACCTGGAGGCGGCATGATGCCCGCACTCGCCCTGGTGGATGTCGAGGAGGATTTCTTGCCCTTTCTCCCGCTCGATGCAGCGTCGGACGACGCCGGTGGTGCTGCGATGAACCAACTCGTGGTTGATGATGTTGTAGGCCGGGGCCCGGTGATGAATTTGCCTTGCAGTGGCCTCATCGGAGGGGAGCTCGCCATGCTGGAGGAACGCCAGGATGGGCTGCGCCCATGAGGGAGCCGAGATAGGGGCCGGCTCAGCCCCCGGGACCGGCTCGTTAGCCCCCGGGACCGGCTCGCTAGCCCCCGGGAGCGAGGCGGTGGCAGGAGCGTCGACCGTCATTATGACGGCGACGGGCTCGGTGCCGGCACGCGCAGACGTGGCTGGCTCAATTGCCGTGGCGGACGGCGCCGGCCCAGTGGCTGGTGGCGACGGAGCCGGCAAAGCTGCCGCAGCCGGCGGGGCAGCTGGTTCCGCCGAGGTGTCGGCCGCATTTGCCAATACGAAGATGGACTCCGATTCGGGAGAAGGCTTGATCGAAGGCTTCAGCAGCCGCTCGAGGGAGACGCCGGCTGGGATGCTCTACCGGGTGGAGCCAATCTTGGCCAGCGCGTCAGCCGCCTCGTTGTCCGCACGGGGGACGTGGTGGAACTCACGGCCCTCGAAGGAGCCGGTGAGCTGCCGGACGAGGAAGCGGTAGCTGGCCATGTTGGCATCCCTAGCATCCCACTCACCAAAGACCTGTTGCACCACAAGGTCGGAGTCGCCGAAGCAAATGATGCGCTGGATGCCGATCTCCTTGGTGAGCCGGAGGCCGTGGACGAGGGCCTTGTATTCGGCCACGTTGTTGGAGGCGGCGAAGTGGATCTGGAGGGCATAGCGGAGCTGGTCTCCTTTGGGAGACGACAAGACGATGCCGGCTCCCAGGCCGGCTCGCATCTTCGAGCCGTCAAAGTGCATGCGCCAGTGCGTGGAGTCGGGCGGAGGCGGCACGAACTGGGTTTCGGCCCAGTCGACGAGGAAGTCGGCCAATGCCTGGGATTTGATGGCGGTGCGCGGCTCGTACCGTATTTCGTAGTCGGCCAGGGCGATGGCCCATTTAGCGATCCGGCCGGTGGCGTCCCGGTCGGTCATGATTTCGCCCAGCGGTGTTGTGCTCACGACGGTGATGACGTGCTCCTGGAAGTACTACTTGATCTTCTAGGCGGCGAAGTATATGCCATAGCACATCTTCTGTTAGTGGGGGTAGTTTTGCTTGGAGGCGGAGAGGACCTCGCTGAGGTAGTAGACGGGACGCTGCATCAGCAGCACCTTGCCTTCCTCTGGCTGCTCCACCACCAGGACGACACTGATGACGCGTGTGGTCGCCGCAATGTAGGCGAGCAAATGCTCCTTGTCAGCCGGCGCGACCGAGATGGGCGCGCTGGTGAGAGCCCGCCTGAGGCCGCGGAACGCCGCGTCTGCCTTGTCAGACCAATCGAACAGGGTCGGCTTCTTTGAGAGGTCCCGGCCCAGCTCGACCAGGGTCGACTTGCGTAGGAGCTCGTAGAGGGGCAAGGCCTTCTCGCCCAGCTGCCTGATGAACCGGCTGAGGGAGGCAAGGCAGCCGGTGAACTTCTGGACGTCGCGGAGCCGGACCGGCTTGGGCATGCGCTCGATCGCCCGGATCTTCTCGGGGTTAGCTTCGATGCCGCGGGCAGACACGAAGAAACCCAGGAGCTGGCTAGCTGGGACGCCGAAGACACACTTCTCCGGGTTGAGCTTGATCTTATACTCGCGCAGGTTCGCGAAGGTCTCCCGGAGATCGTTGAGGAGGCTGAAGTGCTTCTTGGTTTTGACAACGATGTCGTCGACATAGACGTGGACATTCCTGCCTATCTGAGGTAGGAGGCACTTCTGCATGCAATGCTGGAAGGTAGCGCCTGCATTCTTCAGGCCGAAGGACATGGTGATGTAGCAGTAGGCCCCGAAGGGGGTGATGAAGGAGGTCTTGAGCCGGTCGGTCGGTTCCAGCTTTATCTGGTGGTAGCCGGAGTAGGCGTCCAGGAAAGACAGCAGATCGCAACCGACCGTGGAGTTGATGACTTGATCGATCCGCGGCAGGGCGAATGGGTCCTTGGGGCATGCCTTGTTCAGGCTTGTGTAGTCGATACACATGCGCTAGGTCTTGTTTTTCTTCAACACTAGGACTGGGTTGGCCAGTCAGTCCGGGTGGAATACTTCCATGATGAAGCCGGCTGTGAGCATCCGGGCGATCTCTTCTCCTATAGTACACCGCTTCTCCTCGGAGAAACGGTGCAGGGGTTGCTTGACCGGCTTCGCATCTAGCCGTATGTGTAGCTTGTGCTCGGCGAACTTCCTCGGCACACCCGGCATGTCCTTGGGGGACCATGCAAAGATGTCCCGATTCTCACGGAGGAAGTCGACGAGCTCGCTTTCCTATTTGCTATCGAGGCGGGAGCCGATGGTCACGCACTGGGTGGGGTTGGCCGGATCGAATGGCACCTGTCTAGTGTCCTTGGACGGCTGGAATGAGGCTTCACCGACCGACTGGGGCGGAGGGGCCGGCACGGCTGGCTGGGCAGAGGCGAGAGCCACCAGCCGGTCGAGCTGCCGCTTCTCCTCCGCTATCTCCAAGGCCTCGGCCAGCCGGCTGCCGTCTCGCGCGCATGCCATTGACATCTGGTATTTGCCAGCGACGGTGATGATGCCTCTGGAACCCGGCATCTTGAGCTTGAGGTAGGCGTAGTGGGGGATCGCCATGAACTTGACAAGAGCCGGCCGGCCTAGCAATGCGTGGTAGGGACTGTCGAGGTCCACTACCTCGAACAAGACTGGCTCGCGGCGGAAGTGTCCGGCGTCGCCGAAGAGGACGTTGAGCTTGATCTTGCCGACAGGGGTGCAGGACTTTCCCGACACGATGTCGTGGAAGACGGTCCGACTTGTTTTCAGATCCTCCACCTTGAGCCCCAGCTTGAGCAGGGTGTCAAGGTAGAGGATGTTGATGCTGCTGCCTCCATCGATCAACACCCGCGAGAAGCGGCACGAGCATCTCTCGGAGGCGATGGTAGGATCGAGGACGAGGGCGTAGCTGCCAGGGATCGGCATCACAGCTGGGTGGTCCGCCCGGCTCCAGGTGACCGGCTTCTCGGACCAATGCATGAACTGGGGAGTCGCGGGCATGGTGGCATTCACCTCGCGGTGGAGCCGGCGCTGGGCGTGCTTGTCCGTCTCTTCGCTGGTGAAGACGATGTAGCAGTCGTCATGTTCGGGGTACCGGTCGTGCAGCCGGCCGTCATTCCGAGCCGGGGCCGAGTCCGCCTGGACCGGGCCGAGAGCCGAAGCCGAAGCCGGAGCGCGAGCTGGCCACGCGGGGGGAGCCGGGAGGCCATCCCCCCAGGCCAATCGCTGTGAGAAGTTGCACTGTCGGAGCGTGTGCGTGGCCGGCTTGGCACCGGAGTGGTTTTTGCATGGAAGGTCAAGCATTTGCCCGAAAGTCAGCTTGGGCTGCCAGGCGGCCTTGCCGCTGCGCTGGCACTGACCGGAGGCCTGGCCAGCTGGCTGCTCCTCCTCGATGGAGGCGACCTGCCGGCTCCCATAGCGGGAGTCGGGCTGGTCGTTCTTGCGCCTACCGTTCTGCTGCTGCCGGTTGTCGGCCGCCACCCGTGGCGTGGCGGGGGGCGTAGCCGGCTTGGCTAGCGCCTTAGCCTTCATCCTCATCGAGGAATCGGCCGTGGCATATTTGTCCGCTTTGGACATCAGGTCCGCCAGGGAGGTTGGCTCGGAGCACAAGAGCTTGTGCTTGAGGGGGGTGTCATCGCAGCAGCCTTCGATGAAGTACTGGATGGCCTGTACCTCGTGCACTCCCTCGCAGGAGTTGCGGAGCTCGGTCCACCGCGTGAGGTAGTCGCGGAAGGGCTCGTCCGGCCCCTGGACGCACATGGCCACCGCGTGTAGGTGTCGGTGAAGTTGCGGACGAAGGCCTCCTCAAAGTCCGTCCAGGTGTTGATCCTGCCGGTAGCCAGGCTGTTCAGCCACGTGCGGGCCGAGCCGATCAGCATGAGGGGGGCGTAGCGGACGGCTACGTGCTTGTTCCCCCTGGCGATGCCGACGGCGGTGGTGTAGTCGATCAGCCAGTCCTCCGGCTTGGCAGCCCCGATATACTTCGAGGTGTCGCGGGGGAGCGTGAAGCCGGGCGGAAAAGGCTCGTTGCGGATCCGCGGACCGAAGCAGGCCTGGCCAATCGAGCCCTCCTCCTCGAGGAGAGCTGACTGCGCCAGCTGGTCAAGACGGAGCCGGGCGTCGTTGTCGCTGTGGGGGACGCGCGGTCCGAGCCGGGCTTCAAGCTCCGGGACGGACGGACGGCGGGACGGACCGCGAAGGCGGGGTATGCCCGCGGGTGCGCCGGCTGCCGCCTGTCGGCGCCTCGTCACGGCGGCTGCTGCCAGCTGGATTGTTCTTGTGCCGGCTGTTCACAACCGGCTGCTCGTTCCCGCGTGATGGGGGGTGCTGAGCGTTGCTCCCCCGGGCGTTCCGGCCAGAGGGACGAGGGGTGCTGGAGTGCTGAGCCGGCCGGCGGTCAGCAGCCCTAGTGTCCTCACCCTCGGGACGGGGAAACTCGGAGACGGCCCCATCGGGGGTGGGGACGACCTGTTGCGCGTTGGCGGTGTCGGTGAGGTCCTTGATGTGCCGCTCGCATGCGTCCCGCCCCTTGTCCTCCAAGGTTGCCAAATCCTCATAGGCAACCTTGGCGGCGCGCACGTTGGCCGCGGGGGTGTCGTAGACGGGGAAACGGCCGCCGAGGATTTCTGCGACCACGTGGTCGCATTCTCGCACAGCACCATGTCGGCTGGGCTCGGGGCCATCCGGGGTGAGACCGTACGTGGAGTTGTATTCCCACTGCGCGCCCTCCATCTAGCGCCACTCGGCAATAAGGGCGCTGACGTCTTCGAACAGCAGGCGGCGGGCCGCCTCCAGCTCGGCTTTGGCGGTGGTCGGATCCGCCGTCGTAGCGATAGGAGTTCCTAGACCCCGGAGGGTGGCGGCGAGTGGGTCGGAGGTGCCGGCACGAGCGACGGCCCGCACACAGCCCGAAGTGGTGGAGGAGGCGGTGACCATCACTCCCACGCAGGTGTGGGGGCCGATGGCCTCGCTCGTGGAGAGTGCGCCTGCGGACGAGGGAGGGTCGGTGCAGTCGAGCACCCAACTAGGGTACTCGTCGGCCGCCGACTCTTCGGTGAGGCTCAGCTTGCTGAGCCGCCCAGCGAGCACGGCGACGTCGAGCGCGAGGTCGCGACCGAGGCACTCGTCAGAGACGCCGGCCGCTTTGCTCGCAAGACCCGCCGGAGCAAGCCCCACGAGCACGCGGTTCCGCCCGGACGCGAGGCGGTCGGGGGAGGTGGTGAAGGGCCCCGCCCAGAGTGTGACTACGGCCGGCGCCGCGGACGGCCCCGCTGTGGGCGCCAACTGTCGTGGTTTCGTCGCGGAAGATGCCATGGGTAGGCTTATCGAGAGGGGTCAAAGGACACTGGTGGGCTCCGGGAGCGGGGTCAGGCACAAGCGATGGCGGACACACGCTGTACCCAGGTTCGGGGCCCTCCATGGGAGGTAACACCCCTAGTCCTGCTTGGTCTAGTTGAGACAATGGTCAGATTACAATGGTGCTCCTTGAGCTGTATGGATCGTGGAGGAAGAAGGAGCTAGCCCGCTCTTCTGCCTCTCTACGCGTGTGTGTGGAGTGGATGTGGAGAGAACTGGGAGATCCGCCGCCCCTGCATGGGGGCGGCCCGGGGGGTTTTATAGGCCAACCCCACGGATTACAATACAAATAGAAGGCCATGGGGGGCCCAGCCGGTAGCCTCTCTGGCCGGCTGTGGGGGCCGACGACTGTGGGGTCCTGTCACCGGTAGGCCCCGCCGGCTGAAGGGTCCCGTCAGGAGCCGGCAGGGCCCGTGCGGCGGGTCCCAACGCCGGTCACGGCACGGCACGGGCCGCCCCTTGTGGTGTCATCTTGCGGCGACCGGCCGAGGTCATCGGTGCGGCCGGCCGCCCTGTAGCCATGCCTGGGCTGGTAATGGAGAGGTTGGGGCGTGCCAGCACTGTTGGAAGCCCGGTCACCGTCCGCCAGGGTCAGAGGCCCTGACACCTTCACTGTGGCCACTCCGGTGCTGACCCCCGATGGGATGGGGACTACTGTTGCCACGCGTGCCCTGATGACGGTATCCAATGCGCAGCCGGCTGGGGGGCCAGGCGGCAACGCCCCCAGCTGGCCGGCACGTCGTAACCGGTGGGGCATAGCCGGCGGGCTCTGGCTGGAGGGCCGCTACCGGCAGGGCGTAGCCGGCCCGCAGGCGAGGCGGCCCACCCTTCGATTCCGTTAGAAGGCCGGAGCAAGGGGGCGCTTGAGGCTACCCCGGGGTCATACCCCCGTCGTTTGCTCTAGAATTATCTAGATTAAAGGAATCCCATGAAAGAGCTCTCGAGGTGGCTAATGATTTTAGAACTAAAAATGATAAGCTTGAAGTTGCACATGCTAAACTCCTTGAGGACTTTGAGAACCTTGAAAATGGCTCAAGGGTCATTAAGAGTTCGCTCATTGAACTCACTGAGTCTCATGCTCAACTTAAAGTTTCATATGCTAAAGAGCTTGCCAAGTTGCCTTCTCCTCTTGTTGTTAATGATGATGCTTGTGCTACTAACTCTATTTCTTGTGAAGCATCCATATTAAAGGAGAATGTTGAGCTAAGGGATGAACTTAAGTTGCTATCTTGTAATTATGGGAAATTGGAAGAGAGTCATGAAAAGCTTTCTAGCTATCATGGCGATCTTCTAGTATCTCAAAATGTGCTAAATATAGCTCATGAGGCTACTACTACTAAGGTAACATCAAGTGATCCTCATGTGTAAATTAGCACTACATTAGTAGAAATTCTTTATTGCCATGTGCTAGTCCTCGTAGTTCATCTACCCATAATGTTGGTACATCTTGTGATGAATTAATTTCCTTGCCTTGTTGCTCTAACGATGAAGCATATACTTCCTCTAGTACTTGTATTGATACTAACCATGTAGAGGAAATCAAAGAGCTCAAGGCCCAAGTCACTTCTTTGAAGAAAGACTTGGAAAAGAGTCATGAAGGGAAGTCCACACTCAACAATATTTTGTGTGGGCAAAAATCCCCAAATGACAAAGATGGACTTGGATTCAACTCCAATAATAAGAAGAAATCCAAGATAAACAACAAGAAGGGCCAAGAACAAGTCAAGAACTCGGCCAAGATTGTTTGCTTCAAGTGCAAAATAGAAGGGCACCATGTTAGATATTGCCCATTGAAGAAGAAGCCCCATAGTGACAAGCAACAAGGGAAGTGGCCACAAGTTCAATCTCATTCTCAATGTCAAGTTGAAGAAAGGCCACTTGCCAAGAAGACCCAAGTCAACGCTACTCAAGTTGAGAAATCAATTGAGAAGAAAGTAAAGGGTAAATGTTGCTACTTATGTCGTGAGAAGGGTCACTTTGCTTCTTCATGCACTAATGGTAACTTATCAAACCCAATCATTATTGATGATATCTATTCTCTTGGGAAGGATAAGGTTGGCAATGTGTTTGCCAAGTTTGTTGGTACTCAAAGTGGTGTCAAGAAAAGAACCATTTGGGTAGCCAAGCCTATTGTGACTAACCTCTTAGGATCCAACTTGGTTGGGGACCAACAAGCTCAAACTTGATCAATAGGTATTGTTGGAGGGCATTGGTGACGTGGCTACATTGTGAAGAATTGATGGTTCTTCATCATTCATATTGTCTCAAGCCAAGCCATGTGGATCATTAAGTGTCTATCATATACCAATGTTACTCCTTGTGGTAACTTGTACTTAAATTGAATACATTGTTAGTTACTTGCCCCTTTGCATGTTGTGGTTTTGTACCTTGCATGTGTTTGTATATGTTGTGCTTCCTATGTTTATCTTGAGAAATCAAGTATGTATGATGGGTTGCACATCATGTATGTGTGAGTCTTGTGTATAGACTTTTTGCACCATGTTTGTATCTTAGTTGCTCTTTGTGACAGATTAATGGATTATCCCATTTTAGGGGAGTGATGTGCTTTATGCACTCCACGACCCTAAAATGTGTGTTCATGAGGAATACCACTTAGTATTGATAATACAAGATTATCTACCTTCTGTTTGGTATGTCTTCTCATGAGACATTCAAATTATAAACGGTTCATTAATTATCTCTTGTTGGATTTCATTTACCACTTGTTACTAACGTTGGGTTACCACATTATGGGGGAGTAATATGCTATGTGCATATTACAAGCCCAGAGAATGTGTACATTTGAGATATTGCCACTTAGATTTGATATTACAATTTATCTTGTTCCTAGGTGGCATGTTAGCTCTACAAGTGTCATTTGATTATGATTTACGTGTGAAGATGATGTTGGATATCTTTGCAATCTACCAATAGGAAATATTTCGAATTACTTCTTTTCCTTTGACAATTGGTATTCTGTTATGTGGTAGAATTTGATAATTATCTTTGCATTGTATCTTGTTTATCGTTTGTCTTCCTTGCCTCTTGTGGATCTTTTTGAGCGTGCCTAGTGTTTCTATAGATATAGGGAAACTGATGATCCCATCATGTGCATTTTGTATTCAAATGCAAATTATGTATAATGCACATCTCTTGGGGAGATATCCTATTTTCTGTAGAACACTCTCTTTATGTGTTCATCATAAAATCTTTTGATATTCATCAAGTGTGTGTTGGTGGGAGGCAAGCCTTCTCTCTATGGTGCTTTGTGCCATCATGAAAATTTGCGGAGGGTTTGGTTTGTTTGGAACCTAGCTCTCTTTTGGGAACTTGATACCTCTTGTTTTCCTTCAATTGGTATCTTGTTTCCTTCTATTTGGCATGTGTCAATGGATATCTCATTCCTTGATGTATCTTTTAGTTGGTATCCGTCAAGTGATTTTTTTTGTTTGGTATCTTATTTTCATTTGATACCTTTTCTTTCGGCATCTTATCAACTATGTGTTGAGTTGATTCTTGAAAGCTTTGAGCATGCATATTTACTACATGTACTTTCGTTGGCATGTTCTCTTTCCTTGACCCAATATATAGGGGAAATTCCACTATGACATAAACTGGCTAAAGTGTGCATGAAATTCAATTTCATATCTATATGCACATATTTATGTGGAGTTTTGTCCTATATATTGTTGGTACACTAACTGTTTGGTCCCAATAAGTTTGGGTACTGCTTTGTTTGTGGTGTTGTTCTAGGAACAATTGGAGATACATTGGACACTCGGCTCACTTACAAGGAAGGTGTTGACACCATGTGCTTATTGGAGCCTTGATAGGATGATCGAAGAACCATTGTCTACTACATCAATCCAATGATATCTCGGTAACAAGTATCTACTTCATGCATAAATTTCTCGCATTCAACTGTTTATAGGTTGCATCATGGCAGGAATTTATTGAGTCATTCTTGTGGTACTTGTTTCCTTTCTCAAAGAGTCTCAATGATGATGTCATATTGCTAGTTGTGATGTCTTTGATGTTCGTGTATTGGGATTTCATTTATGTACAATAAGAAAATATTAGGCTATGTGCTATGCTTTCAAGCAAAGATCTTATTGGTATAGTTAAGACTTCCTTGTGGATATCTTGTTTGTTCCTTCTTGTAACTATTTCGTGTGTACATTATTCTTCGTGGATATATCATCATGATTTCCCTCTACCTAGAATCTTATACACATGAGAGAAGTTACATCTCTAGTTGATATCCTCTTTTCTTTCACGTCCACCATTGCATTTCATTTTTGTTTACTTGGTGGTTTCGTGAAAGAATCTGTCTTGAGTGCGGATCTTATATCCTAGCATCTTGATGCACTCTTTGGTGGTGAAGATTATTTTCCTCATGCTTGTCTTCACGAGGGTTTTGCCATTTCGATTGGTATACCTCCTCTTGACAAGGCTGTCATTTTCCTATCTTCACTAGGGTTTGTCACAAGCTTTGGTTTTTAAATTTTCCTATTAGTAAGCTTGTGAACCCTTTTGCTAGTGGTTTGTGTGTGGGAAGGATATGGTTTTCACTTTGTGTCTCATTTCATCAAGACTATGTTGATGCTTTGTGCTCATCCTTATACTAGTCTTATCAAGTGCTTTTCCATGACTCACACACATCATTTTGGTTGAGCCTATTCTTAAGATTGCCTCTTTTACATGTTGCTCAACCATATGTTTAGTGCAAGTAATATGCTCTTTGTATTATCTTATTGCTTGCACTTGTGGTGTCTTTATATTGATTTTGGGGGAGTCATGATCCTTTTTTTGTGCACTTGTATTCAAATACAAATATTATTATTTGTGCACAAATCATGGGGAGCTCCTCTAGTTTCTTTATAAACACTGTTTTTCCCATATCATAATGTATTTTATTCATGTGGCTCATTGGTCCATGTGATTGATTGTTCCAATTAGTATCTTTTGATTTCTTGCTTCACTCCGGTGTGTATCTTTGTTCCATACGATCCTTTGTGCAATCTTTGGGTTCTCAATATAGTTTGTCTTCCTCCAACTACTTATCATTGGGTATGTGTATTTCTTTGCACGCGTATTTGAGATATACAAACTTTTTGGAGGAACACCTATTATATTGGATTTCTAAACTTTTGTCCATTTTGGCAATCTATGCCAATGGGGGAGAAGTTAAGAGAGTTTAGTTTTGAATGCTTTGAGAGTTTTGCTTTTGTTGTTTAAGCATTTGCATCTCACATCCATGCATTGCATTGTGTGTGCTTGGTTGTGCTTATTTTCTTATATAAACTCTCTTGAAAGTGGTTGTCATCAATTACCAAAATGGGGGAGATTGTAAGAGCACATTTCTCCATGTGTGGTTTTGGGTAATTGATGACACCCCTACGGACTAATGGTTGCCTTGAGTTATATTCGAAGGATTTGTCCATAGGCACTTATTGAAGTCCGTCTGTTGGGTTTCAAGGAGTTTATATGGTGACCAAGGTGGTATTCAAGGTTTATCCAAATATTGGTCATGTGGGAGTTGAGCTTATTGCAAGCATGTCTTGAAGAAGAAGATTGTGTAAGCATTCATGTTTACCTTCAAGAGATCATCTTTATGAAGAGAGAAGCTCAGATACAAGGTTCATCAATACTAAGTCAAAAAGTGAATCAAGTTGATCAACACACAAAGCGTACAAGATGTACTGAGAGGGATCAAGTGATCCCATGGTGTGGTAAGCATTGTCCATTATGCTTTGTGTACTAACCCATGGTCTACGTGAGAGTTCTTTGTGGGGTTAGGTATATTTCCATGGGCTTGCATCAAGAGGCAGATCCCATACATCCCATGGAAGATGACATCAAGTGGAGATCGTCATCAAGGTTACGATGTGCAAGATCAAGTGAAGCATCACGGAGAGATCATGCTTGAGGCTTGCCGTTCATTGTGGTGAAAATGGACTTGTGAAGATGTTCCGAAGAGTGGCTCACCCAGAGTGGAGTATGGGCGAGCAATCATCTAGTCTTCCTCAAGCCAACGCAATCAAGAAATGTGGTCCATCTTGAGGAAGTCAAGATCGTCATCATCTAGCTCAAGTGGACTATGCGCAAGGCTAAGGTTTGACCTTGATAGGGTTTTCTATTTTACCAGTCTCATGGTGGTAGTTGAGAGACCGGGTTATAGGATCTATTGTCGTACTATCAAGGGGGGCTCTCAAGTAAGTAGCTTGATCGTATCGTTCGTTGAGAGCTCAAACCATTGCATTCTTGGCATCATCATATTTCTTGGTTCTTGGTTGGATTTTCTTTATGTGGGTTCTTGAGATTGTGGTTATATTCGTGACAAGCTCTAGTACATCGAAAACGGATTTCATATCCTTCGTCTATTGCGTTTTCGGTGTTGGAAGTTTTACCGATCTTATTCGAGGAAGGGTTATCACCATTTTCTTGTAGGCCTTTTCTCATTTGCTTCTTATTGATATGTCAATCAATATTGTCTTAGCACATGTCGTTAGCTTTCCAACAAACTTTGTTTCATTGAATTCGGAGTCCGTTTGCAAAAGTTGTGGTAGTTTTGGTGTTCTTAAAAGACTGCAGCGGTACTACCGCGGCTAGAGCGGATGTAATTTTTTACTACCACTCCGGAGCAGTACTACCACGGCTCCAAGAGCAGTACTACTGCTGCGGACCAAAATCTCGTGTTATTTACAGCCGTGGTAGGCACGGATGTAATTTTTAGTACCGCTCACAAGCAGTAGTACCGCTACCCGTAGCGGTAGTACCGCTATCCATAGTGGTAGTACCATGAGGACGAGCGGTAGTACCGCTCCGGCGGTTCTACTGGCCTTTTGCCTCATCGGTGTTGTTTTTCAAAGGGGTACTACCACCCTAGCGGTAGTACCGCTCCTTGGAGCGATAGTACCTCTCCTTGTAGCGGTAGTACCGCTCTGTGCGGGCTGTGAGGATAACGGTTGGATTTTTCCCCACCTATAAAAAGGGGTCTTCTTCTCCAATGGACCTCATCTTTTCAGCTCTTGTTCTTCCCCCATTGTTGACCTTCTTCGAGCTTGCTAACTCTCAATCCCTCCAATGATTCTTGCTAGTTCTTGAGGGAAAGAGAGAGGAGATCTATATCCACATTTCCACCAATCACTTTCTCCTCTAAGTGAGGGGAACCCCTTGGATCTAGATCTTGGAGTTCTTCGTATTCTTCTTTGTTCTTCCTCTCATTTCCCTCCCTAGCATTAGTTGCTTTGGTGTGATTTGAGAGACAAGGACTTGGGCACTCCGTGTGCCCTTGCCATTGCATTTGTTGCATAGGTTTGAGTTCTCCATGATGATACGTGGAAGTGAAAAGTTGAGAAGCTATTACTCTTGGGTGTTTGAGCACCCTAGAGCTTGTTCCTCTTGGGTGCTTTGGCGCCCTAGATGGTTGGTGGTGCCTCGGAGCTCAATCATTGTGGTGCAAAGCTTCGGGCAACCTTCGGGGTCTCCAATTAGGTTGTGGAGATTGCCCCGAGCATTTGAGGTCACCTCGGAGCCACAGTCCATTATGGTGAAGCTTTGTGGTGTCATTGGGAGCCTCCAATCAAGTTGTGGAGATTGCCCCAACCTTGTTTGTACGGGCTCGGTGACCACCCTCAAGGGTCCCTTAGTGGAATCACGGCATCTTGCATTGTGCGAGGGCATGAGGAGATTACGGTGGCTCTAGTGGCTTCTTGGGGAGCATTGTGCCTCCACACCGCTCCGAACGGAGATTAGCATCCACAAGGGTGTGAACTTCGGGATACATCGTCGTCTCTGCGTGCCTCGGTTATCTCTTACCCGAGCCCCTTTACTTATGCACTTTACTTTGTGATAGCCATATTGTTTCTTGTTATATATCTTGCTATCACTTAGTTGTCTATCTTGCTTAGCATAAGTTGTTGGTGCACATAGGTGAGCCTAGTTGTTTTAGGTTTTGTGCTTGACTAATTAAACGATAGTTTTATTTGCATTTGTTCAAGCCTAAACCGTAATTATTTTAAAGCGCCTATTCACCCCCCCCCCTCTAGGCGACATCCACGTCCTTTCACCAGTAAACACATGTGACTGAACTGAAGTCATGAACGGTTGCGATTGGATGCCGACTGTGGTAAAGTAAAACATGTAAAATTGATTTACGAGGCTACAATTTTTAAAAGAATGTACAAAGTAAAGTTACCTAGGTCCATATGATGAAGCCAAGAAGAGCCCCTGGGTTGTGAAGGAGGTGGCTGCTAGTAGAAATAGCTCCCTGGTTGTGAAGGAGGTGTCTGCTGCTAGGAGGATCCCCCGGGTTGTGAAGGAGGTGTCTACTGCCGGGAAGAGATACCTGGTTGCGAAGGAGGTGCCTGCTGCCAGGAAGAGATCACTGGCTGCAAAGGAGGTGCCTACTTCTAGGAGGAGCTCCCTGGTTGTGAAGGTCGAGGTTCCGAACGCTGCACAGAGGTTCGAGGTTCTGAACGCTGCAGAGAGGGGCGTGGCGGACGATGTGCTGCACGAGTGTTAACAACATCCAAAGATCGTCTACATGTAACAGCTACGTAAATCCCGCGTAGCTTCCCTTGAAGACTCTTCAACCTTGTTACTTGCTCTCGCAGTGGGATATTTTCTCCTCTCTCAAAGCAGTCCACTAAAGCGGTAACCTCCTCTAGCGCCTCAGATGTCAATTCACCCTATACACAGAAAGTTAACCAATTGTACATGTTTAGGTTAAGGGAAAACTTAACATGTGAGAAAAATAGCACATACCGCGTGGTGTCTGGTTCCCACAATTGAGGCAGTTGGGAACAGATCACTGGTGAGAGGGGCTTGGATATGATCCGGAGCTGATGATGGAACCAAGTAGATCCTCGTGCTATGCCGGTAACGCTGCAAATACAACCCGAACTTGTCCCAGTCAAAGGCCCGAACTTCATCCTAGATATTTGTCGGCACAGTAGTCCATTCGTTGATGTAAGGGCTGATGTCGCGAAGCCAAGAAGCCTGGGACTTGTTTCCTCCTACACGACTATACCTGAGATTGAAATGCACGTTACATGATTAGTTATATGCCGAATGCAGACATGAGAACTAAAGTAGTATTACTTACTTGTGCACGTGATCTGGTAAGTGTGGAATAACAGGAATGTCAGGCTCTTGGCATAGACCGAACTGTATCATCACCCTATGAAGAGCCATCTCCTCAACCGTCACGTCGAACACCAACTTGGCCTTGGTCATCCAATAATGCCGATCTCTAGTGCACAATCCAGAAGTCCCAACTGGGCACCTTTCTGAAATAGCATGATCGGAGTATGGCTCCCATATAACTTGATCCTCGTGCAAACTATCAAACTGCGTCGTGAAGGAGGGGTAGCAGCCCCTCACCTGGCTATGCGCAAACTGTCTCTGTGCATGACAACAAACATTAGTAAATAATATGGGCATGCATAGATGCTAGCCAACCGGTTTCTACCTCTAAAGGACCTATGGCAGCACCGGCCAGAGGTAATCCCAACAAGACACATCCTGTAAAGTAGGCGCCATCTCTCCCCGGGGAAAGTGAAATGTATGTGTCTCTAGTCTCCATCTATCTAATAAGTAGGTAAGGAGTGACCTGTCGTAAGAGGAACGTGTTACTTGCCTCTTGTGCAACTGCATTGGTTCACCTGCCTCATCCAAGTCCGGATGATCAACCCACTCATCCAATGTACCCTCAACCAGTCGTGCCAAGGGTAGAAGTCCAGCCCAACTTAACCTACAAAATAAATAGAATGTAGCATATAGTTAGCGTCTATCAAAAGGATGTCAAACATAGTAAGTCATTATACCGACAGATACCTATCAACCCATAAAGGGTGTATCATCCAGTTAGACTTTGGGGTGCAAGTGATCAACATGTCTAAGTTCGTGCCTTATTCCATAAGTGCGCCTCGGTGCCCTCTATCGATATTACCATTAAGCAACGGATACGAAGCCATATCTGCAATTAGAACAGTCCACACATATTACAGAATAAAACATAGTCCATCATATTACATGTTAAAACATAGTCCAAACTTATTACAAAATAAAACATAGGTGTTTGCATATCACAAATAAAAACATAGTCTGACATATTACACATTAAAACATAGTGCAGACATATTACAAATTAAAACATAGGCCGACACATTATGTAGCTTCTGAGTTATTTATTCCTCGTCCGCCACTTCGGCCTCGACTGCCACGTCCACCACGACTGCCAGGACCTCCTCTTGCTACTGTTGTCGTAGTCGTCGATGTGGAAGCACCGTCTATCTTCAGGTCGGGGCAATATTTCATCCTATGCCCATAAGCCACGCAGAGCAAACATTGTCTGGTTGCTCCACCAGCTTCAGATTGGTCCATTTCGTTTCGGATGCGCTTTACCTTACGCCTGCCCCTGCTAGTTCGCCGAAGTCCAGGATCCGGGATGTATACTCTCTCACCATCATTTACCTTGATGAAATTGCCGATGACTCTAAACCCTGTCATCTCACCTGTCCAGACATTGAGTGCTGCCTCTTTTGAATAGTACGGAGACATGAAGGAGATAGTGTCCAACTCAATCTAACCATAGGCAGCCAACACATGTGAGCAAGGCAGGTACAATAAGTGCAGTTTGTTGCATGTACACTCACAAGTTGGATAAAATTCCATTCCAATTTTAACCTCATGCGTCTTCACCTCATTTGCAGAACCAAAACCATCAGTAGGAAGTTGAACCTCATACCTCCTTTCCTGATTACCTATGAGTGTGACAGTGTGCTTTTTTGCTTTCTTTATCTTCTCAGCCATGTACTCCATGACACGGCTACAATAAGGTGTGTTCTGATTAACTGTAATATGCTTCTTTGCTAACTCGTGCCTTTCTCTGAAATATCTCAAAGTTCCATGGAATACACCCTCCACAATAGTTGTCAGTGGCAATGCTCTATTCCCTCTGAGTACAAAGTTATACACCTCTACAAGATTGGTTGTCATGTGGCCATACCTAGATCCATGGGTGTCATGCAGCAAAGACTAATTCATTGGAGGCTCTTTCTCTATCCACTCAAAAAAATTCTTTATTGCCCTGTCCTTCTTTCTCTTCGTATTAGGAGGGTCAATTGCTGGAAAGTCACAAAGACCTACTGGCTCCTCAAGCTCCTCGATGAGTGCTGTTAATTTAAACTGGTCTTTTTTCCATTTTCTTCCTAGCAAGGATCTGCTTCTTAGTAAACTCATCTAGTTTTGACCAAATAAATTCGTATTTGCGCTGTTGGTTCTGCTGTTGGGGAACGTCGCATGGGAAACAAAAAATTTCCTACGCACACGCAAACCTATCCATGGTGATGAGCATCTACGAGAGGGAGAGTGGATCTACATACCCTTGTAGATCGCTAAGCGGGAAGCGTTAAGAAACGCGGTTGGTGTAGTCGAACATCTTCGCGATCCAAATCGCCGAGCGTCCCGCGATCTCATCACGATCCGTCCCGCGATCCAATCACGATCCGTCCCGTGAACTCATCACGATCCGTCCCGCGATCTCATCACGATCCGTCTCACGATCTTGATCACGATCTGTCATCTTGATCACGATCTGTCCCGCGAACTCATCACGATCCGTTCCGCGATCTCATCACGAACCGTCTCGCGATCTCGATCACGGTCTTTCCGATCTAGCGCCGAACGGACGGCACCTCCACGTTCAGCACACGTGCAGCTTGATGACGATCTCCACCGTCTTGATCCAGCAAGAGGAGGTGGAGAGGAGAGAGAGTTCACCGGCAGCGTGACGGCGCTCCGGTGATGGTGGTGGAGTGATTCCGGCAGGGCTTCGCCTAAGCGCTGCAGAAAACCAATCTAGAGGAGAAACTATGCACTGGTGTAACGGGTAGCACGTGGCCGGAAATTCTGTCCAAAAACCACCCAATCCACTAGTATATATAGGAGGAGAGGAGAGGAGAGGCAGCCAAGGCCTTTGGGTCGGCCGAAATAGGAGGTGGGAAGCAATCCTACTTCACCTCCAATCCTAGTTGGAGTAGGATTGCCTCCTATTGGCTAATTTTCCACTTTTTGCTTTAGGACTTTCTCTCCTGCACCATGGGCCTTTGTGGCTGTTTTACCAGCCCACTAAGGGCTGGTTATTATTCTCCCACAGCCCATGGACCTCTTGGGGTCGAAATACCCCTCCCGGAGGCCTCCCGGTACACTACCGGCACTCCCGGTACACTACCGATGAGCCCGAAACTTTTCCGAAAACCAAACTGGGACTTCCTATATATGAATCTTTACCTCCGGACCATTCTGGAGCTCCTCGTGACATCCGGGATCTCATCCGGGGCTCCGAACAAACTTCGGTCACCACCATACATAACTCTACACTACCGAAACGTCACCGAACCTTAAGTGTGCAGACCCTGCGGGTTCAAGAACTATGTAGACATGACCGAGACACCTCTACGGTCAATAACCAATGGCGGGACCTGGACTTCCACATTGGTTCCTACATATTCTATGAAGATCTTTATCGGTCGAACCTCTATGTCAAGGATTCAGTTAATCCCATATAACGTTCCCTTTGTTCTTCGGTATGTTACTTGCCCGAGATTTGATCGTCGGTATCTCCATACCTAGTTCAACCTCATTACCGGAAAGTCTCTTTACTTGTTCCGTAATACAAGATCCCGCAACTAACAATTAGTCACATTGCTTGCAAGGCTTATTGTGATGTTGCATTACCGAGTGGGCCCCGAGATACCTCTCCGTCACACGGAGTAACAAATCCCAGTCTCGATCCATGCCAACTCAACAGACACCACCGGAGATACCTGTAGAGCACCTTTATAGTCACCCAGTTACGTTGCGACGTTTGATACACACAAGGCACTCCTCCGATATCTGTGAGTTGCATGATCTCATGGTCATAGGAACACATACTTGACATGCGGAAAACAGTAGCAATAAACTAACACGATCATATGCTATGTTTGCAGTTTGGGTCTTGTCCATCACATCATTCTCCTAATGATGTGACCCCGTTATCAAATGACATCTCATGTCCATGGCTAGGAAACCTTAACCATCTTTTGATCAACGAGCTAGTCTATTAGAGGCATACTAGGGACATGGTTTTGTCTATGTATCCACACATGCATCTAAGTCTCCGACCAATACAATTATAGCATGGATAATAAACGATTATCATGAACAAGGAAATATGATAATAACTAATTTATTATTGCCTCTAGGGCATATTTCCAACAGTCTCCCACTTGCACTAGAGTCAATAATCTAGTTCACATCACCATGTGATTCGCATTGTTATGAATCTAACACCCAACGAGTTCTGGGGCTCGATCATGCTTTGCATGTGAGAGAGGTCTTATAGTCAACGGGTCTGTAACATTCAGATCCATGTGCACTTTGCAAATACCTATGTCAAACTGTAAACACTGCTACCACACTCCGCTCAGTACTATTCCAAATGGCTGCTCCACTATACGTATCCAGATTGCTACTACGAGTCATCCGGATTAGTGTTAAAGCTTGGATCGACGTAACTCCTTACGACGAACTCTTTATCACCTCCATAATTGAGAAACATCTCCTCAGTCTCTTAGTTACTGAGGATAATCTTGACCGCTGTCCAGTGATCCACTCCTGGTTCACTCTTGTACCCCCTGACGGACTCATGGCAAGGCACACACAGGTGCGGTACACAGCATGGCATAATATAGAGCCTATGGCTAAGGCATAGGGGACGACGTTCGTCCTTTCTCTTTCTTCTGCCGTTGTCGAGCTTTGAGTCTCACTCAACTTTCACACCTTACAAATCAGGCAAGAACTCTTTCTCTGACTGATCCATTTTGAACTCTTTCAAAATCTTGTCAAGGTATGCACTCATTGAAAGTCACATCGAGCATCTTAATCTATCTCCATAGATTTTGATGCTCAACAATTAGGTAGCTTCATCCAGGTCTTCCTTTGAAAATCACTTTCCAAATGACCGTTTTATGCTTTCCAGAAACTCTACATTATTTCTGATCAACAATATGTCATCGACATATACTTATCAGAAATTCTATAGTGCTCCCACTCACTTTATTGCAAATACAAGTTTCTCGTAAACTTTGTATAAACATCAAAACTTTGATCACCTCATCAAAGCGTATATTCCAACTCCGAGATGCTTGCTTCAGTCCATAGAAGGATCACTGAAGCTTGCTCATCTTTTAGCATCCTTAGGACTGACAAAACCTTCTGGTTGTATCACATACAACCTTTCCTTAAGTAAACCGTTAAGGAAACGATGTTTTGACATCCATCTGCCAGATTTCATAATTGAAAATGCAGCAACTGCTAACATAATTCCAACAGACTTTTAGCATCGCTACGAGTGAGAAAGCCTCATCGCAGTCAACTCCTTGAACTTGTCACAAACAACTTTGCAACAAGTCGAGCTTTACAAATGGTGACATTCACCATCAGTGTCTGTATTCATTCTAAAGGTCCATTTGTACTCAACGACCTGCCGTCTAACGAGCAAGTCTACCAAAGTCTATACTTTGTTTTCATACATGGATCCTATCTCGGATTTCATGGCCTCCAACCATTTGTCGGAATCCGGGCCCATCATCGCTTCTCCATAGTTCGTAGGTTCATCGTTGTCCAACAACATGACCTCCAAGACAGGGTTGTCGTACCGCTCAGTAGCAGTACACATCCTTGTCGACCTACTAGGTTCGATAGTAACTTGATCAGAAGCTTCATGATCATCATCATTAACTTCCACTTCAACTAACATAGGCTTTGCAGAAACATCTTCCTGCGCTGCGCTACTCTTTCGTTGAAACAAAGGTTCAATAACCTCATCAAGTTCTATCTTCCTCCCACTCAATTCTTTCAAGAGAAACATTTCCTCGAGAAAGGATCCGTTTAAGCAACAAACACTTTGCACTAGGATCTGAGATTGAAGGTTCACCCAACTGATCCCAGGGTATTCTATGAAGATGCATTTGTCCGCCTTGGGTTCGACCTCATTAGGTGAAAACATTTTCCACACAAGTGTCACAGCCCCAAATATTAAGAAATGACAGCTTAGGTTTCTATCAAACCATAATTCACACGGTGTCATCTCAACGGATTTAGATGATGCCCTATTTAAAGTGAATGTAGTTGTCTCTAATGCATAACCCCAAAAATTATAGTAGTAAAACGATAAGAGACATCACAGTATGCACTATATCAATAGAGCATGACTATGATGTTCGGACACACCATCACACTATGGTGTTCTAGGTGGCGTTAGTTGTGAAACAAATTTCACATTGTCTTAAGTTGTATGCCAAACTCGTAACTCAGATATTCACCTCCACGATCATATCGCGGTCACTTTTATCTTTTTGTCACGATGATCTTTAAACTTCACTCTGAATTTGCTTGAACCTTTCAAACGATTCAGACTTGTGTTTCATTAAGTAAATATACACTATATCTACTCAAATCATCAATGAAGGTAAGAAAATAATGATATCCACTGCACGCTACAAGACTCACTAGATTGCATACATCAACATGTATCATTTCCAATGAATCACTTGCCCGCTCCATCCAACGGGGTCCTTTAGTCATCTTGCCCAAGAGGCATGGTTCGCACGTCTCAACCGATTTGAAATCGAATGAGTCCAAATATCCATCAGCATGGAGTTTATTCATGCGCTTTATACCAATATGACATTTAGCGGCAGTGCCACAAGTATGTGGTACTATCATTATTAACTTTGTATCTTTTGACATCAATGTTATGAACATGTGTACTACTACGATCAAGATTTCAACAAACCATTCTCACTGGGTGCATGACCATTGAAGTTATTATTCATGTAAACAGAATAACCATTATTCTCTAACTTAAATGAATAACCGTATTGCAATAAATATGATCTAATCATGTTCATGCTCAACGCAAAACACCAAATAACATTTATTTAGGTTCGTCACTAATCCTGAAGGTAGAGAGAGCGTGCGATGTTGATCACATCAACCTTGGAAACACTTCCAACACATATCGTCACCTCACCCTAAGCTAGTTCTCCGTTTATTCCGTAGCTTTTATTTCGAGTTACTAACATTTAGGAACCAAACCGGTATCCAATACCCAGGTGCTACTAAGAGTACTAGCAAGGTACACATTAATAACTCGTATATCAAATATACTTCTATCAATGTTGCCAGCCTTCTTATCTACCAAGTATCTAGGGTTGTTCCGCTTTAGCGACCGCTCACCTCATAACAGAAGCACTCAGTCTCGGGTTTGAGTTCAACTTTGGGTTGCTTCACTGGAGCAGCAACTGACTTGCTATCCATGAAGTTTCCCTCCTTGCTCTTGCCCTTCTCGAAACTAGTGGTTTGATTAACCATCAACACTTGACGCTCCTTCTTGATTTCTACCTCCGCGGTGTCAAACATCGCGAACAGCTCAGGAATCATTATTTCTATCCCTGGCAACTTATAGTTCATCACCAAGTTCTAGTAGCTTAGTGATAGTGACTTGGAGAACAACATCAATCACTATCTTATCTGGAAGATCAACTCCCACTCGATTCAAGCGATTGTAGCACCCTGACAATCTGAGCACATGCTCAACGATTGAGCTATTCTCTTTCATCTTGCAGGCAAAGAATCTCGTTGGAGATCTTATATCTCGCAACTCGGGCACGAGCCTGAGATCACAATCTCAGCTCTTAGAACATCTCATATGTTCCGTGATGTTCAAAACGTTTCGGAGCCTCAATTCTAAGCCGTAATGCATGACGCACTAAACTATCAAGTAGTCATCGAAACGTGCCTGTCAGATGTTCACAACATCTACAGACGACGCTAGATGGGGTGGCGCACCGAGAGGTGCATTAAGGACATAAGCCTTCTGTGCAGCAAAGAGGACAATCCTTAGATCACAGACACAGTCCGCAATATTGCTACCATCATCTTTCAACTCTATTTATCTAGGATCATATAAAAATACAAGGGAGCTATAGCGTGAGCTAGTAATCTACAACATAATTTGCAAAGACACTTTGACTATGTTCATGATAATGAGTTCAATTTAATTAAGAACTCCCACTCAAATTGACATCCCTCCAATCATTCGAGTGATACATGATCCAAATTCACCAACTCAAGTCCGATCATCACGTGAGTTGAGGTGGCTACAATGGTGAACATCATTATGTTGATCATATCTACTATATGACTCATGTTCGACCTTTCGGTCTCTTGTGTTCCGAGCCCATGTCTGTACATGCTAGGCTCGTGGAGTTTAACCCGAGTGTTCTGCACGTGCAAATCTGGCTTGCACCCGTTGTATGTGAACGTAGAGTCTATCACATTCGATCATCACGTGGTGTCTCAACACGACGAACTTTCGCAACGGTGCACACTCGGGGAGAACACAATTCATCTTGAAATTAAGTGAGGGATCACCTTATAATGCTACCGTCATCCTAAGCAAAACAAGGTGCATAAAAAGGATTAACATCACATGCAAATCATAAGTGACATGATATGGCCATGAACTTGTGCTTTTGATCTCCATCTAGAAAGCACCGGCATGATCTCCATCGTCATCGGCATGACACCATGATCTTCATCATCTTGATCTCCATCAACGTGTCGCCATCGGGGTTGTCACGCCCTGCATGCTTCTACTACTATTGCTACCGTTTAGCGATAAAGTAAAGCATTACATAGCGCTTAATGATTGACACGCAGGTCATACAATAATTAAAGACAACCCTATGGCTCCTGCCGGTTGCCGTATTCATCGACATGCAAGTCATGATAATCTATACATTACATGATCATTTCATACATCACATATATCACATCATGTAATTGGCCATATCATATCACAACATACCCTGCAAAAACAAGTTAGACGTCCTCTAATTGTTGTTGCATGTTTTACGTGGCTGCTACGGGTACCTAGCAAGAACAGTTCTCACCTACGCAAAAACCACAACGGTGATACACTAGTTGCTTTTCAACCTTCTCAAGGACCGCCTTTGTCGAATCTGATCCAACTAAAGTGAGAGAAACTGTCACCCGCAAGCCATCTAGGCAACAAGTTGCGTCGAGGGAACCGGTCTCTCGTAAGCGTACGAGTAATGTTGGTCCGGGCCGCTTCATCTCACAATCCCGCTGAACCAAAATATGACCAAGGGAGGAAGCAATCTCAGCATCAACGCCCACAAACCTTTTGTGTTCTACTCGAGATATCATCGAACCATAAACCTAGCTCATGATGCCACTGTTGGGGAACGTCGCATGGGAAACAAAAAATTTCCTACGCACACGCAAACCTATCCATGGTGATGAGCATCTACAAGAGGGAGAGTGGATCTACATACCCTTGTAGATCGCTAAGCGGGAAGCGTTAAGAAACACGGTTGGTGTAGTCGAACATCTTCGTGATCCAAATCGCCGAGCGTCCCGCGATCTCATCACGATCCGTCCCACGATCCAATCACGATCCGTCCCGTGAACTCATCACGATCCGTCCCGCGATCTCATCACGATCCGTCTCACGATCTTGATCACGATCTTTCATCTTGATCACGATCTGTCCCGCGAACTCATCACGATCCGTTCCGCGATCTCATCACAAACCGTCTCGCGATCTCGATCACGGTCCTTCCGATCTAGCGCCGAACGGACGGCACCTCCGCGTTCAGCACACGTGCAGCTTGATGACGATCTCCACCGTCTTGATCCAGCAAGAGGAGGTGGAGAGGAGAGAGAGTTCACCGGCAGCGTGACGGCGCTCCGGTGATGGTGGTGGAGTGATTCCGGCAGGGCTTCGCCTAAGCGCTGCAGAAAACCGATCTAGAGGAGAAACTATGCACCGGTGTAACGGGTAGCACGTGGCCGGAAATTCTGTCCAAAAACCACCCAATCCACTAGTATATATAGGAGGAGAGGAGAGGAGAGGCAGCCAAGGCCTTTGGGTCGGCCGAAATAGGAGGTGGGAAGCAATCCTACTTCACCTCCAATCCTAGTTGGAGTAGGATTGCCTCCTATTGGCTGATTTTCCACTTTTTGGTTTAGGACTTTCTCTCCTGCGCCATGGGCCTTTGTGGCTGTTTTATCAGACCAATAAGGGCTGGTTATTATTCTCCCACAGCCCATGGACCTCTTGGGGTCGAAATACCCCTCCCGGAGGCCTCCCGGTACACTACCGGCACTCCCGGTACACTACCGATGAGCCCGAAACTTTTCCGGAAACCAAACTGGGACTTCCTATATATGAATCTTTACCTCCGGACCATTCCGGAGCTCCTCGTGATGTCCGCGATCTCATTCGGGACTCCTAACAAACTTCGGTCACCACCATACATAACTCTACACTACCGAAACGTCACTGAACCTTAAGTGTGCAGACCCTGCGGGTTCAAGAACTATGTAGACATGACCGAGACACCTCTACGGTCAATAACCAATGGCGGGACCTAGACGTCCACATTGGTTCCTACATATTCTACGAAGATCTTTATCGGTCGAACCTCTATGTCAAGGATTCGGTTAATCCCGTATAACGTTCCCTTTGTTCTTCGGTATGTTACTTGCCCGAGATTTGATCGTCGGTATCTCCATACCTAGTTCAACCTCGTTACCGGCAAGTCTCTTTACTCGTTCCGTAATACAAGATCCCGCAACTAACAATTAGTCACATTGCTTGCAAGGCTTATTGTGATGTTGCATTACCGAGTGGGCCCCGAGATACCTCTCCGTCACACGGAGTAACAAATCCCAGTCTCGATCCATGCCAACTCAACAGACACCATCGGAGATACCTGTAGAGCACCTTTATAGTCACCCAGTTACGTTGCGATGTTTGATACACACAAGGCACTCCTCCGATATCTGTGAGTTGCATGATCTCATGGTCATAGGAACACATACTTGACATGCGGAAAATAGTAGCAATAAACTGACACGATCATATGCTACGTTTGCAGTTTGGGTCTTGTCCATCACATCATTCTCCTAATGATGTGACCCCGTTATCAAATGACATCTCATGTCCATGGCTAGGAAACCTTAACCATCTTTTGATCAACGAGCTAGTCTATTAGAGGCATACTAGGGACATGGTTTTCTCTATGTATCCACACATGCATCTAAGTCTCCGATCAATACAATTATAGCATGGATAATAAACGATTATCATGAACAAGGAAATATGATAATAACTAATTTATTATTACCTCTAGGGCATATTTCCAACATCTGCTTGCATAACTTTTTGAACAAGTTCATCAACCGTTTGTTCTTGAACTGTGAGAAACAAATTGCACCCAGATGGCGCATGCACCATCGTCTTTGCAAGTCCTTCCAAGGTGTTGGCTCGTCAGTTGTTGGATTACTCAGTGTCTTCACGGCCTTCAATATACCAGGATGCATGTCATAAATGACACACACACATTTGGTCGGTCCTTCACGATCGCAATTTTAACTTGCCAGAAGAACCATACCTAGATTGGAAAGTTCTCACCCTCCACAAATGCCATGGCTAGTGGGATGATTTGGTTGTTCCCGTCCACACCAATGGAAGTCAGGATTTGCCCTTTGTACTGACCAATCAGGAATGTACCATCCACAAACATCACACGAGGACAATGTTGGAAAGCTTCGATGCACATACCGAAAGAGAAGAATACTCGTTTCAACACCTTGTAATCTAGTATAATCTCCAACCTTGTGTGTTGTATGTTAACATAAGTGTCGGGATTCCTCTCCTTCAATATGTCAAGGAGACGGACAACATTATCATATGAGTTGAAGAACGTCCCAAACCTTTCCTCCATAGCCTTCTGCTTAGCCCTCCAAGCCTTCCCATATGGAATGTCATAATTCCATCTGACCTTCAATGTTGTCTGGATATGTTTTGCTTCCATATCTTTCTTCTCAACTATCTCAGTATACATGAGTTGTGCTATGACAGTTGAAGTCAGGTTTGGATGACGAACCAACAGGTGTTTCCTCACACAATTATGCGGGACCACATTGGTGACAACCCAATGGATGTTATACTTTGGCACGTGGCCGTGCACCTTCGCAGGACAACCTGATTCAACACACTTCACGGTATATTTTTTTGGACTAGATATGTGTTTCCAGAAAACCCTCTGCGTAGACATAGCCCACTTTATCACCGCATACTTCAATTTTTTCTTTGTGTCAAACATAGCTCCGATCTGGACTTGGTTCAGATTATATTGCCATGGAGTCTCATGGCCATCGTTGACAGTAATGCCGGCGGTATGTCCTGATCCCATGCAGAAGGAATCGGTACCTCCACTTCATCCTTAGAATTTTTAGAATCAAGATCCTCCGCAAACCCATATTGGGGAACGTAGCATGGGAAACAAAAAAATTCCTACACTTACGCAAGACCTATCCATGGTGATGAGCATCTACGAGAGGGAGAGTGGATCTACATACCCTTGTAGATCGCTAAGCGGGAAGCGTTAAGAAATGCGGTTGGTGTAGTCAAACATCTTCGCGATCCAAATCGCCGAGCGTCCTGCGATCCAATCACGATCTGTCCCGATCAAGCACCGAACGGACGGCACCTCCGCGTTTAGCACACGTATAGCTTGATGACGATCTCCACCTTCTTGATCCAGCAAGAGGGAGCGGAGAGGTAGACGAGTTCTCCGGCAGAGTGAAGGTGCCATGGCGATGGTGGTGGAGCGATTCCGGCAGGGCTTCGCCTAAGCACTGCAGAAAACCGATCTAGAGGAGAAACTATGCACTAGAGGAACGGGTAGCACGTGCTTGAAAATCAAGTGCAAAATCCCTAAAACCTCTAGTATATATAAGAGGAAGAGAGGAGGAGGCTTAGCCCAAGGGCCAAGCCATCTAGGCGTCGGCAGAACCAAGAGGAGAGGAGGATTCCTCCTCCAATCCTAGTAGGACTAGGACTCCTCCTTATTTTGGCCTTTTTGCCTTTTTTTCACCTTTTTCTCTTTGGGCTTTTCTTCCTAGTCGCATGGGCCTTGTGTGGGACTTACACCAGCCCACTAAGGTCTAGTATTCACTCTCCCACAGCCCATGTAGCCTCTTGGGTCGAAATACCCCTCCCGATGGTCTCCGGGTCACTATCGGCACTCCCGGTACCCTACCAATGAGCCCGAAACTTTTCCGGTGACCAAAATAGGACTTCCTATATATCAATATTTACCTCCGGACCATTCCGGAGCTCCTCATGACGTCTGGGATCTCAAACAGGACTCCGAACAATCTTCGGTCACCACCATGCATAACTCTATACTACCGAAACATCACCAAACCTTAAGTGTGCAGACCCTGCGGGCTCGAGAACTATGTAGACATGATCGAGACACCTCTACGGTCAATAACCAATAGCGGGACCTGGATGCCCATCTTGGTTCCTACACATTCTACGAATATCTTTTTTGGTTGAACCTCTATGTCAAGGATTCAGTTAATCTCGTATGATGTTCCCTTTGTTCTTCGGTATGTTACTTGCGCGAGATTCGATCGTCGGTATCTCCATACCTAGTTCAACCTCATTACCGGCAAGTCTCTTTACTCGTTCTGTAATACAAGATCCCGTGACTAACACTTAGTCACATTGCTTGCAAGGCTTATTGTGATGTTGTATTACCGAGTGGGCCCTGAGATACCTCTCCGTCACATGGAGTAACAAATCCCAGTCTTGATCCATTCCAACCCAACAGACACCCTCGGAGATACCTGTAGAGCACCTTTATAGTCACCCAGTTACGTTGCGACATTTGATACACATAAGGCACTCTTCCGGTGTCCGTGAGTTGCATGATCTCATGGTCATAGAAACATATACTTGACATTCAAAAAACAGTAGCAATAAACTGACACGATCATATGCTACGTTTGTAGTTTGGGTCTTGTCCATTATATCATTCTCCTAATGATGTGATCCCGTTATCAAATGACATCACATGTCAATGGCTAGGAAACATTGACCATCTTTGACCAACGATCTAGTTCACTAGAGGCATACTAGGGACAAAGTGTTGTCTATTTACCCACACATGTAATGTGTTTCCAATCAATACAATTATAGCATGGATAATAAACGATTATCATGAACAAGGAAATATAATAATAAACACTTTATTTATTGCCTCTAGAGCATATTTCCAACAGTCTCCACTTGCACTAGAGTCAATAATCTAGTTCACATCACTATGTGATTTACATTGTAATGAATCGAACACCCATGCAGTTCTGGTGTTGATCATATTTAGCCCTTGGAAGAGGTTTAGTCAACGGGTCTGCAACATTTAGATCTGTGTGCACTTTGCAAAAATTTACGTCCTTTTCCTCGATGTAATCACGGATGGAGTTGAAGTGTCGCTTTATGTGTCTGGTCCTCTTGTGAAACCTTGGTTCCTTGGCCAGAGCAATGGCACCAGTGTTGTCACAGAATAGGTTCATTGGATTCAGTGCACTAGGAACTACTCCAAGATCTGTCATCAACTGCTTCATCCAGACACCTTCCTTCGCTGCCTCCGAGGCTGCGATGTACTCCGCTTCGCACGTAGAATTGGCTACCATGCCTTGCTTGGAACTGCACCAGCTTACCGCTCCCCCGTTGAGAATAAATATGTATCCGGTTTGTGACTTTGAGTCATCTGGATCAGTGTCAAAGCTTGCATCGACGTAACCCTTTACGACGAGCTCTTCATCACCTCCATAAACTAGAAACATTTCCTTAGTCCTTTTCAGGTACTTAAGGATATTCTTGACCGCTACCCAGTGCTCCATTCCAGGATCACTTTGAAACCTTCTGACCATACTTATGGCAAGGCTGACATCGGGTCTTGTGCACAGCATTGCATACATGATAGAGCCTATGGCTGAAGCATAGGGGATGACACTCATCTTTTCTCTATCTTCTGCAGTCACTGGGCATTGAGTCTTACTCAACTTCACACCTTGTAACACAGGCAAGAACCCCTTCTTGGACTGATCCATTTTGAACTTCTTCAAAACTTTATCAAGGTATGTGCTCTGTGAAAGTGCTATTAAGCGTCTCGATCTATCTCTATAGATCTTAATGCCTAATATGAAAGCAGCTTCTCCTAGGTCCTTCATTGAAAAACTCTTGTTCAAATATTCCTTCACGCTTTCCATCATTTCTATATTGTTTCCAATCAGCAATATGTCATCCACATATAATATTAGAAATGCTATAGAGCTCCCACTCACTTTCTTGTAAATACAAGCTTCTCCATAAACTTGTATAAACTCAAACGCTTTGATCACCTCATCAAAGAGCTTATTCCAACTCCGAGATGCTTGCACCAGCCCATAAATGGATCGCTGGAGTTTGCAAACTTTGTCAGCATTCTCTGGATCGACAAAACCTTCTGGTTGCATCATATACAACTCTTCTCAAGGAAACCGTTGAGGAACGTTGTTTTGACATCCATCTGCCAAATTTCATAGTCGAAATAAGCAGCTATTGCCAACATGATTCTGACACACTTAAGCATCGCTACGGGTGAGAAGGTCTCATCGTAGTCAACTCCTTGAACTTGTGAAAAAACCTTTGCCACAAGTCGAGCTTTATAGACGGTGACATTATCATCTGCGTCTGTCTTCTTCTTAAAGATCCATTTGTTCTAAATGGTCTTTCGCCCTTCAGGTAATACTTCCAAAGTACATACTTTCTTTTCATACATGGATCCCATCTCGGATTTCATGGCCTCTAACCATTTCTCGGAATCCGGGCCCATCACCGCTCCTCCATAGCTCGTAGGTTCATTGTTGTCCAACAACATGACCTCCAAGACAGGGTTGTCGTACCACTCAGGAGTAGTATGCGCCCTTGTCGACCTACGAGGTTTAATACCAGCTTGATTAGAAGCTTCATGATCATCATCATTAACTTCCTCTTCAACTATCGTAGGTTCAACAGAAAAATCTTTCTGTGCTGCGCTACTTTCTGGTTGAAGTAAAGGTTCAATAACCTCATCAAGCTCTATTTTCCTCCCACTCAATTCTTTCGAGAGAAACTCTTTCTCAAGAAATGTTCCGTTCTTAGCGACAAACACTTTGCCTTCGGATCTGAGATAGAAGGTATACCCGACTGTCTCTTTCGGGTATCCAATGAAGACGCATTTCTCCGCTTTGGGTTCCAGCTTTTTAGGCTGAAGCTTTTTGGCATAAGCATCACATCCCCAAACTTTAAGAAACAACAACTTTGGCCTCTTGCCAAACCATAGTTCATATGGCATCGTCTCAACGGATTTCGATGGTGCCCTATTTAAAGTGAATGCAGTTGTCTCTAATGCATAACCCCAAAACGATAGTGGCAAATCAGCAAGAGACATCATAGAATGCACCATATCTAATAAGGTTCGATTACGACGTTCGGACACACCATTACGTTGTGGTGTTCCGGGCGGTGTCAACTGTGAAACAATTCCACACTGTCTTAAGTGACTGCCAAACTCATAACTCAGATATTCCCTCCTCGATCAGATCGTAGGAATTTAATCTTCTTGTTACGATGATTCTCAACTTCACTCTAAAATTGCTTGAACTTTTCAAACGTTTCAGACTTGTGTTTCATTAAGTAAATATACCCATATCTACTTAAGTCATCAGTGAAGGTGAGAAAATAACGATATCCATCACGCGATGTAACATTCATTGGACCGCACACATCAGTATGTATGATTTCCAATAAGTCACTTGCCCGTTCCATTGTTCCAGAGAACGGTGTTTTAGTCATCTTGCCCATGAGGCATGGTTCACATGTGTCAAGTGATTCAAAATCAAGTGACTCCAAAAGTCCATCAGCATGGAGCTTCCTCATGCGGTTTACACCAATATGACCTAAACGGCAGTGCCACAAGAAAGTGGTTCTATCATTATCAACTCTACATCTTTTGGCATCAATGTTATGAACATGTGTATCATCACTATCAAGATTCAATATGAATAAACGCCTCACATTGGGTGCATGACCATAAAATATATTACTCATATAAATAGAACAACCTTTATTCTATGATTTAAATGAGTTACCGTCTCGCAATAAACAAGATCCAGATATAATGTTCATGCTTAACGCAGGCACTAAATAACAATTATTCAGGTTCATCACTAATCCCGATGGTAATCGAAGAGAGAGCGTGCCGACGGCGATCACATCAACCTTGGAACCATTTCCCACGCGCATCGTCACTTCATCCTTTGCTAGCCTTCGTCTATTATGTAGTTCCTGTTTTGAGTTGCAAATGTGAGCAACCGAACCGGTATCAAATACCCAGGCACTACAACGAGAGCTAGTAAGGTACACATCAATAACATGTATATCATATATACCTTGTTTGTCGTTGGCCATCTTCTTGTCAGCCAGGTACTTGGGGCAGTTCCGCTTCCAGAGACCAGTTCCCTTGCAATGAAAGCACTCAGTTTCTGGCTTGGGTCCATGCTTGGGCTTCTTTACACGAGTAGCAACTGCTTTGCCATCCTTCTTGGTTTTACCCTTCTTGCCCTTGCCCTTGCCATTCTTCTTGAAACTAGTGGTTTTATTAACCATCAACACTTGATGTTCTTTCTGGATTTTAGACTCAGCAACTTTTAGCATCGCAAACAGCTCGGCGACTGACTTGTTCATCCCGTGCATGTTATAGTTCATCACAAAGCTCTTGTAACTAGGTGGCAGTGATTGAAGAACTCTGTCAGTGATCGCCTCTGGCGGAAGGGCAATTCCCAACTCCGCTAGACGAGTCGAATACCCAGACATTCTGAGTATATGTTCACTGATAGACCCGTTCTCCTCCATCTTGCAAGCATAGAACTTATCAAAGGTCTCATACCTCTCGATTCGGGCATTCTTCCGAAAGATAAACTTCAACCTGGAACATCTCATATGCTCCATGACGTTCAAAACGTCTTTGAAGTCCCGGTTCTAAGCCATACAATATTACACACTGAACTATTGAGTAATCTCCAGAACGTGCCTCCCAAGCATTCTTAACGTCTTCGGATGACATGTCTTCTGGTTGGTCACCAAGCGGTGCATCAAGGACATATGATTTCTAGGAAGCCATGAGGATAATCCTCAGATTACGGGCCCAGTCAACAAAGTTACTTCCATCATCTTTCAACTTAGCTTTCTCTAGGAACGCATTAAAATTCAGGGGTGCTACTGCGCGAGCCATTGATCTACAACATAAATATGCAAAGGTTACTTAGACTATTGTTCAACATAATGAGTTTAGTTAATCAAATTACTAAAGATCCCACTCAAATTGACATCCCTCAGGTCATCTAAGTGTCACATGATCCAAATTCACCAACTCAAGTCCGATCATCACGTGAGTTGAGGTGGTTTCAATGGTGAACATCATCATGTTGATCATATATACTATATGACTCATGTCGACCTTTCGGTCTCTTGTGTTCTGAGGCCATGTCTGTACATGCTAGGCTCGTCAAGTTTAACCCGAGTGTTCTGCATGTGCAACACTCGCTTGCACCCGTTGTATGTGAACGTAGTCTATCACACCCGATCATCACGTGGTGTCTCGACACGACGAACTTTCGCAACGGTGCACACTCGGGGAGAACACAATTCATCTTGAAATTTAAGTGGGGGATCACCTTATAATGCTACCGTCGTCCTAAGCAAAACAAGGTGCATAAAAGGATTAATATCACATGCAAATCATAAGTGACATGATATGGCCATGAACTTGTGCTTTTGATCTCCATCTTGAAAGCACCGGCATGATCTCCATCGTCACCGGCACGACACCATGATCTCCATCATCTTAATCTCCATCAACGTGTCGCCATCGGGGTTGTCGCACCCATCATGCTTGTACTACTATTGCTACCGTTTAGCAATAAAATAAAGCATTACATAGAGCTTAATGATTGACACGCAGGTCATACAATAATTAAAGACAACCCTATGGCTCCTGTTGGTTGCCGTACTCATCAACATGCAAGTCGTGATATTCTATACAACACATGATCATCTCATACATCACATATATCACATCATGTAATTGGCCATATCACATCACAACATACCCTGCAAAAACAAGTTAGACGTCCTCTAATTGTTTTTGCATGTTTTACGTGGCTGCTACGGGTATCTAGCAAGAACAATTCTCACCTACACATAAACCACAACGGTGATACATAAGTTGCTTTTAAACCTTCTCAAGAACCGCCTTTGTCAAATCCGATCCAACTAAAGTAGGAGAAACTGCCACCCGCCAGCCACCTTTTGCAACAAGTTGTAGTTGAGGGAACCGGTCTCTCGTAAGCGTACGAGTAATGTCGGTCCATGCCGCTTCATCCCACAATACCGCTGAACCAAAACACGACCAAGGGAGGAAGCAATCTAAGCATCAACGCCCACAAACTCTTTGTGTTCTACTCGAGATCTCATCTACACATAGACCTAGCTCATGATGCAACTATTGGGGAACGTCGCATGGGAAACAAAAAAATTCCTACGCTCACACAAGACCTATCCATGGTGATGAGCATCTACGAGAGGGAGAGTGGATCTACATACCCTTGTAGATCGCTAAGCGGGAAGCGTTAAGAAACGCGGTTGGTGTAGTCGAATGTCTTCGCGGTCCAAATCGCCGAGCGTCTCGCGATCCAATCACGTTCCGTCCCGATCAAGCACCAAACGGACGGCACCTCCGCGTTCAGCACACATACAGCTTGATGACGATCTCCGCCTTCTTAATCCAGCAAGAGGGAGTAGAGAGGTGGACGAGTTCTCCGGCAGCGTGACGGCGCCACGGCGATGGTGATGGAGCAATTCCGGCAAGGCTTCGCCTAAGCACTGCAGAAAACCGATCTAGAGGAGAAACTATGCACTAGAGAAACGGGTAGCACGTGGCTGAAAATCAAGTGCAAAAACCCTAAAACCTTTAGTATATATAAGAGGAAGAGAGGAGGAGGCTTGGCCCAAGGTCCAAGCCATCTAGGCGTCGGCCGAACCAAGAGGAGAGGAGGATTCCTCCTCCAATCCTAGTAGGACTAGGACTCCTCCTTATTTTGGCCTTTTGGCCTTTTTCCACCTTTTTCTCTTAGGGCTTTTCTTTCCAGCCGCATGGGCCTTGTGTGGGACTTCCACCAGCCCACTAAGGGATGGTATTCACTCTCCCACAGTCCATGTAGCCTCTTGGATCGAAATACCCCTCCCGATGGTCTCCCGGTACACTACCGGCACTCCCGATACACTACCGATGAGCCCGAAACTTTTCCGGTGACCAAAATAGGACTTCCTATATATCAATCTTTACCTCCGGACCATTCCGGAGCTCTTTGTGACGTCCGGGATCTCATCCGGGACTCCGAACAACCTTCGGTCACCACCATGCATAACTCTATATTACTGAAACGTCACCAAACCTTAAGTGTGCAGACCCTGTGGGTTCGAGAACTATGTAGACATGACCGAGACACCTCTATGGTCAATAACCAATAGCGGGACCTGTATGCCCATATTGGTTCCTACACATTCTACGAAGATTTTTATCGGTCGAACCTCTATGTCAAGGATTCAGTTAATCCCGTATGATGTTCCCTTTGTTCTTCGGTATGTTACTTGCCCGAGATTCGATTGTCGATATCTCCATACCTAGTTCAACCTCGTTACCGGAAAGTCTCTTTACTCGTTCTGTACTACAAGATACCGTGACTAACACTTAGTCACATTGCTTGCAAGGCTTATTGTGATGTTGTATTACCGAGTGGGCCCTGAGATACCTCTCCGTCACACGGAGTAACAAATCTCAGTCTTGATCCATGCCAACCCAACAGACACCCTTGGAGATACCTGTAGAGCACCTTTGTAGTCACCCAGTTATGTTACGACGTTTGATACACACAAGGCACTCTTCCGGTGTCCGTGAGTTGCATGATCTCATGGTCATAGAAACATATACTTGACATTCAGAAATAGTAGCAATAAACTGACACGATCATATGCTACGTTTGTAGTTTGAGTCTTGTCCATCATATCATTCTCCTAATGATGTGATCCCGTTATCAAATGACATCGCATGTCAATGGCTAGGAAACCTTGACCATCTTTGACCAACGAGCTAGTTCACTAGAGGCATACTAGTAACAAAGTGTTGTCTATTTACCCACACATGTAATGTGTTTCCAATCAATACAATTATAGCATGGATAATAAACGATTATCATGAACAAGGAAATATAATAATAAACACTTTATTTATTGCCTCTAGGGCATATTTCCAACAACCTATCCTCGTACTCTTCCTCCATTACCCTCTGCATTTCATCGCCTTCCTCATCCCCATCGGCAACACCAGAGCCAGCTAATACTATCGACTGAATACTCTGCCCCGTATCATGACCACTAACATTGTGTGGCACATAATCTGACTCTTTCTCAGCTTGGCTAGCATCCACATCCAATGGCTGTGACCCGGATACATAAATCTCGTTAGCCACTTGACTACCCCGGCCTGGTTCATACCCCACGTTGAGTTGTACGATATTCTCCTCCTTCGCCACTGGTTGCACTAGGACATATGGGTGGATTCTTCGGTCTCTGGAACGACTTAACAGGGACAACCAATGTTGGCTCCTATCTATCGGTATCAACTCCCACTTGACATTTTTACAGGATTGGTCCACAATGCATGAATACTGACGGAACAGATTTCAGAATCCAGCCCAGTAGTCAACCAGTGCTTTAACTGTCTAATGTCCAGTCTGCCCGGGTCTAAAAGTGCCATGACGCCTTTTTTAAACTCGCTAAGATCAACCCCCCAACTCATTATATCAAACATTACCAGGGTCATAATAAACAGTAAAATTTACGGATTCAGACATTTTTACCTGTCAGACATTGCCAGCTTCTCATTATTCGCAACGAACAAATTTACACTAAAATAAACATACACTAAAATATACCTACGTACACTAAATAAACCTACACTAAATAAACCTACACTAAATAAATCTACACTAAAATAAACCTACACTAAAATAGCAAGTTTTCACTAAAAATGACTACACTAACTAAACTAAATAAACTTACACTACCAACATGTACACTAAAATCACTACACTACATAAACTAATTTTATGTATAATAAAAAAACTAACCTAAACTAAAAAAAGGTATACCTTCGATGCGTGTGTGCCCTTCTTCTTTCTCTCCACCTTCTTCTTCCTCTCCACCATACTACCTTCTGACCATTCACACCTCCATCACCCCACCATGTCTCCTCCAAACAAACAACAAACTATCCCAGGGCAAAAAAATGAGACCGTAGGGCGGTGGAGATGGGTATAATCTATTGTTTCAGCGGATTGAATAGGAAAATTGGTGGAGGATGGAGGAAATCGGGGGGGATTCGGAGAAGAAAACGAGAGAGAGAGAGAGAGAGAGAGAGAGAGAGAGAGAGGAAGAAGAAGGTCCCGGCGGTCGGGCCTTTATCCAGGGGCTCTTCGGCCTCCTAGAGGCCGACGGGCCCTCTTCGGCCTACCGTGGGCCGACGGCAACCTCTTCGGCCACCCGTGGGCCGATGGGCCCTCTTCAGCCGCCCGCAAGCCGATCGGTCCCTCTTCGGCCCATCAGAGGCCGACGGGGTGCTACTTTTGATTATTTATTTTCATTATCGACATATGTTTTTCGAATTTGGTACAAAATAGGTACTAGTTTTGAAAAAAATTCTCAAATTTGGCTATCTTAGAGTTTTAGTACTCTTTCGGTTCCGAATTAGTTGTCTCGGATTTATCTAAACAAAAATATCTAGACGCGTTTTCCGTGATGTAAGACAACAAATTTGATATTGAGGTAATATAATGTTGGATGGCTCATGGCCGACCTCCGCTGCCGGACATTTGAGCATGTCCGTCTGGTGAATAGTGTTGAAGGACCTGTTGTCCGTTCTTGGTTCAGCTCTGGCTGCAGGCTCGCACACAAGGAGCCAAAGAGCGGCGTGTCGCTCTCCGTTCTCTCTCGGGCGAGCCGCCCATCAGAAAGCTCCACGACGCGACCAAATTGCACTCTGGAATCATCGCATACCGAGTTTAAACATACGTTTCCATTCCAGCAAGCGCCCGGACAGCACGAATTCCGGAGCTCCTCAACATAGCCACAAAGTAGAGTTGTTACCCTACTAGTGATCTTTCTGTTCAACATGAGAGCCTGCCAATTCATTCCGGATGCATGTAAAACGAAAACAGAAAGGAAAGGACATACCACCAAGGCTCCAGATATGCCCAATTCTCCACATGAACAGATATACATGCACACTGAACGGATGCCCGCCTTCGAAATTTAAATTTAGTTGTCTTAGATTTGTCTTAGCGTAGACAAGTAACTTGGGAGGGAGTGAAAAAGTTCAAGCACACTTATTTAATGAAACATGTTTTTTAAACTCGGTAAACACAAATGCAAGTAATTGGCCTTATAAAACCAACGAAATGTGTGACTCTTGGTGGTTTGTGGCCAATCCTAGATTAGTTGCACTTACACAGCAATATCCAACCCCATAACCATCAATTTTCTTCCTTATTACTGAAGCATTGCGCCAGGTAGTTAAGTAAAACCAATCGTATCAGGACACAGGGTTCATACGAAAGACAAGGACTAAAAAATGTGGCCAGCGTTTGTCACATCTAGCGGATCTCCCCATTGTCACCACCCTTCCGCCGTCTCATGCCTGCACTTTAAACATAATCTACTCTTGATCCTCCATCAGTTCCTTCGTTTGATTGTGACATTGTCTCCAAGATATAATATACATACACGTCGCAGAATTCGTGTCGACAACGACAGGCTAGTAAGTTTATACCCTCCAGAGTAAGATGCCTGATGCACTTGATCCTCTCTTGTCGGTATTTATAATGTGTACAGCTTCTAACCTGTAAAAAAATGTGACATGAAAGTTAATATCTTCCAACCGTTAATATGATCTTCCAGTTGTTGCAGTGGTTTCACAAAAACTATTTGATCAATCAATGAGATAGTAATAATATAAACTATTAGATCAATATCATTTTGGCTGTTTAATGCTAATGCTGAGCTACAGTTCCCGATGTTGACAGAAAACAAATTGGCCTCTCCTATTCCATTCCCTCATGCTTAAATCAGCGCTCTCCTCTCTTCGAGTACGTCCCAACACCAGAGACTGAGCTACCAAACAATGTCTCAGACATCCGAAGAAGAGTCTCTGTTCAACTTCCAGCAGCAACAGAAGCTCGCACTCTGTGAAGCAGCACTGAGCAAAGGCGACCCCATCATCCATGCAGGGAAAAAGAGACGAGGTCATCCTGGCCAACCAGGTAAAGTTAACAGTTGCAGTGTATATTGTTTCAGTATTTATGAGTTCAAGTGTTGAACCCATACTTTCAACTACCACAAAGGCGGAAAAAATTATGGCACAAAAGATGGTTCTATGCATAATCGTAATATAAACTTTAAAGCCAGCATAGAATAGCAATCATGGTTCTCATATAAAGATGATAGAATGCTGTCATAATATCAAGTTGGCTAAAAACGTAGGGATAATATATTTCACGAGTAATAGCTCTAAGCCATGCAGCAATAATCAAACACATATCATGCAAACAGTTTGATGTTAAGTGAAATGACCAATGAAACTAGGATGCGCACAGGAGCAACTATCTGTTAACAGCACCCATCTGTTCATTTTGCTCATTGTGCAGATCCAGATGCAGAGGTAGTTGCATTCTCACCGAAGACATTATTGGCAACAAACAGATACATATGTGAAGTCTGCCATAAGGGTTTCCAGAGAGACCAGAACCTTCAACTCCACAGGAGGTGCCACAACTTACCATGGAAGCTCAAGCAGACAAGCAGCACCGATGCTAAGAAGAAGGTGTATATTTGCCCTGAAGCCACCTGCCCTCATCATGATGCAACCCGTGCTTTGGGTGATCTAACAGGCATAAAGAAACACTACTCACGGAAGCATGGCGAGAAGAAATGGAAGTGTGAAAGATGCTCTAAGAAATACGCAGTCCAATCGGACTGGAGAGCACACGCAAAGATATGTGGCACCAAGGAGTACCGCTGTGATTGCGGAACAATATTCTCAAGGTACTTTCCTCATCAATCAAAAACTATAATGCACATAAGTCTCTTAAATCCTGGAGTTGTCTGGTATTTCAACAAGTAGAAATTTCAGGAGAAAAGATTAATTGTTGATTATGACTGCTCCAAATGTGATATTCAATACCCCGAGGGCCTCTTTGATTTGCAGTATTCAAAAAGCACCGTAATAGGAAAAGCATAGGAATGGGTTCGGATGGCATTCGAATCCTGCAGAAGTCAAAAGTACATAAGATTTAGTACTAAAGGTTGTTTGGTTTCACCATTAGGGAAACACATTAGTTTTCTAGATATTTGAGTAGATATCATAGTTGTCATAGACTCAAAGGAATTTTCCATGAAATCTAACCTCTTGCGAGGAATCATATGGAATTGTAGTGTACAAAAACAATCCATGGGAATTTGGGAGGATTCGTTCCTTTGAATCAGATGGTAAAGGAAAAATTCATGTGGATTAGGATCCTACAAAATTCTTTCAAAAATCCTTTGAACCAAATAGCCCTGAAAGAACTATGTGTTCACTGACTAGAAATTCAAATTATGAAAAGGAAACAAGCCAGCATTAATTTCCCACTTGGTACAACATAGGATTGAATCATATCGTCCCCGATAATTGATTTTCTACCATACATGCTAGCTAGCATGCATAGATCGACGGTCTATTTCACCTGGATAGCTGTGCCACTTTTTTGAGTTTTTGTCAAATAATATCTTTGTTTCAAGTTGTTCTTGTTTCAGAGTGAATCTCAGAGTAGAAAAACGTTTCTCTACCTTCTCCAGACAATCTGCACCACATCAGTGAACAATCCCAAGTGTAACCATCTGAGATGCTGGTATTTAGAAACTGACATTTCTTTCCGTTACAATATTGTTACAGAAAGGACAGCTTCATCACACATCGAGCCTTCTGTGATGCATTAACTGAAGATAACTCCAGAATCAACCAAAGCCTTGCTGCCATGGTGGGAAGTTTGCATGGTCAACAGCAGAGCATCTTTCCGCACACAATACCTGGTGCAGACTCTTCCCCAGCTGACGCAGTCGGAAACTTCCCCGGTAATGATCAGAATTCAGACGACCATCTGGGGTCTTTATCCCCTTACACTTTCATCCGAAGGAGCACTTCATTGTTCTCCAACCAGATGATATTATCACACGATTCTGGAACTCCAGCAGATGGGAGTGAACCAAGCTCTCCTTACATGTCCATGAGCTCTCCATACATGTCAGCTACAGCCCTGCTACAGAAAGCAGCAGAGATGGGAGCAAAGACCAGTGAAGATCCTACAACGCCATTACTTCTGAAAGGTTTCCCAAACTATTTCACCACCAGAGGTCACACTGGAATATCTTCTGGCATCCTAGGGACCCCCATAGCTAATGGTGATAGAAAGAAGACGGCTGAAGACAACAGCTCCTACATGAACTCACCATGGACTGGTAGCTGCATGAGACCTCCTAATGCAGCGCCTTGGATTGGACTTCCACCATTTTCCATGGGGGCAGAAGATAGAAGTTCTAGCATGGTTGATGAGGATCATATGCAGCAAAATGCGCATGAAAGCATTTTTGGGGTTAGAGATGTGGGACTAACGCAAGACTTTCTAGGTTTAGCCGGCAATGGTAATGCCGGGATGCGTGATGACCCCTGCAATGGGGAAATGGCATTAAGCTATTCAAATGAGCAGCAGAAATCTGAGCAAGATATCTACTCCTAACATCAGTAGTCTCATGAATCTATAGGACCCATGTGGGATTCATAAGCACAATAGTTTACTTACCACAAATAGTTTCAGCTTATGTTATCGACTGAAGTTCCTTCAATAACATGTACTACAATATAAACCTTTATTGTTTAAGTCAAAATATGGCTAGGAGGCGATTTCATGAATTTCTGAAAACTGAACTGAAACAAAACTGCATCAGCCAATGTGGCTTTACGGAAATCCGGTATTACATTCAATAAGAAACAAAATTCAGTGCAAAATTCAATTGTGGATGCTGGAATGCAGAGTGCAGAACAATGAATTTGAGTGGGCATTAATAACTAGAGTCTGGAATGTTACGACTTCATTGACGACCGACATGTGAGCAACAAAAAACAGAGTTGCCTCTCAAAAGAGAGAGCTACAAAATACATTTTTATCTGCTTCAGTAAATTGCATGCACCAAATTACAATGCTCACAGCATACTGGATCCGGAAGCAGAAAAGCGCTGCCATCTTCAACAGAGAGGCTCAATGTCACTCACCAAGCTGTTCGACACAGTACAGGCAGAAGCCAGTTTGTGGGCCAGGACAAGGCAACCAGGCTTCAGGCGCCACTACTGGCATCATCTGCTGTGGTTGTGATCGCCTATTCTTAGGCTTGTAAAAGAACTTCTATTTCTATCAATGCATGAATACGAAAGCGTGTTTTCTCGCAAAAAAAATGCATGCATTTACAAAAGGTGGGGAGAAAAGGCACCTCTTCAACCCATATCTTTTCAGCACAGAAAATAATAAAAAGGCATAATCCTCTAAAGGCTTTGATCAATCTTCAAGTGCCATCACGATGCCGCTGAAACATAAATAGACATTTGTTAAAGTATACAGAAAAGATTCTCCACAGAAAAAAATCAAAAATAAGAAGATACAAAGCGTCGTTAGACTGTAAATGTAGGATGGCGTACAACAGATACCACACTGAATATTCCACATATGAGGCTTACAGAAACTGATCATGCTTCATGCCTCCATCCATCACGTGCCCTTGAGCCATTCCCGGAAATAAGCTTGCATTTTATCTCGGTTTGCCGCATTACCAACATTAACAGTGGGAATAACCTTTTGAGGTCTCAGAAACTAACCAGAAAAATATTATCCCATAATTAGAAAACATCGCAGCAAAAACTAACAATATAACAACAGTTTGGGGATTTACCTTCAAAAAGTCCCTAAGCTCGGTGAAACTTGAGTGCTCGCTATAAGGTACACCTACAAGGGGAAGACATTACTTTAACAGAACTCATAAAGGGGCGAAAAAATAATGCAAGTTTGGAAATGCTGAACATGTACATCTGACACAGATTGGACAAGAATGAGGTTAATCACCATATTACAGTTAAAATATGAATTTGAACCACATATGCTTTTTATACGGTTCAGCTTCTGGTTCAAAAGAATAGTTCATTTTAAAGTTCAACAAAGCACATAATCCATGTAGAACAACCTAATATAGGGTTCCCTTCCTTTTGGCTTTGGCAGCAATTTTAGCAGAAGTCTCCGAAGGGACGGCTTTGGCTGCAATTGACAAACCTTACAAGGGTATGAAAGATGATAGCATGGGAATCTGACATATGCATCATCATTTAAATCAGGGGACAGCAAATTAAGTCTGCGGTTAGCGGAAGTTAAGCCCACACTCAGTGGCGGCGCCAGGATTCAAGTGGCGTGTATTCATTCTGAACCTGGGTATTCATTTTGCCAAAATCCTCGACGTTTTTGCTAAAATTTTCACTGATCTACCAAGAAATTCTAAGGTTTTGTCAAAATCATGGGTATTCACTTGCATGCAGGTGCATGCACCTGGCGCCGCCCCTGCCCACACTGGGGCATAAGATGTGGTTTAATTTCTGAAATGAATATGGTGGTTACCTACCTTCTCATTAATAAAGCAAACACGAACAGAAAATACATTATCAGCTCTAACAAATCCTACCATAGATTGTAACTCTGCCTCTAGAGCTAGGTTTAATTAAGTCAAGCTCCTTTCCTGCTGCCTCAGAAAAAGTCCAGCCTGATAAAATATTAGGAAATAGAACTAAGAATTATCAGTTACAAATTATGGAATACAGAATTTATCTCCTACAGATCATTAACCTGTAGGTCGAAAAGCCAGCACAGCTAGAAATCTTTGGTCAAAAGTCTCCAAGTACTTCCTCAAGTTCTGTTAAAAGTTACTTTCTGGTAAGGGATGTTACTAGATAAAATCAAAGAACTTAATTTAATTAGAGATTCATTTTCAACCTCATGTTGCACTGATGCAAGGGGCAGAACATGAAGTGGTGAACTTTGATTGCATGAACTTATCCTCTTGGACAAGTCCGGCCAGCCAAATGAGTGAAGAATCCGCCTTCGTGATGCATCAGTGTATATAGGGACCTTTCAAGAATATACAGAAATGTCTTATCTGAGAACTAAAAGACGCTCATGGCCATTTCAGACAGCACAGCATTAGGAAATACTTGACAAGAAAGACAGCAATAAATAATGAAATCCCAGCTATATAGTACCTCTAAAGCTTGAGAAATTGCTAGATAAACATTCTCTTTCCCGATGCTATATGCCCCAACAACAATAAGTGTTTTTGGTTGCTTCTTTAGATATCTTTGGGCTGTCCTCACAACAAAATCAATAACATCCTCCTGTGGTGGAAACCTGAAACAGTTATCAGGTTAGCAGACTAAACATCAAAGAGGAAATGCTTAATTTCAAGGTTGTGAGCTGACTTGTATTTTGGATTGCAATATGTTGTATCCAGATAAAGCAAACTTATGCGGCCAGTTTGGAGGATTGGGTGCCATTGCATGGATTTTGATGCTCTAAAATCCCCAGTTTGGAGATAGGTCTTGCCATCACTAAGACGAAAGTGAATTAGGGCTGCACCAGGGCAATGATTGGCCTCCAAGAAGGTAACCTTCACTCCGTCGATGACATACTCAGTATCAAGCTCCAAGGGACAAACATACCTGCAAACATCAATTTGTCACTCGGTACTTAGTACTACTACTGCTGCTGCTGCTGCTGTTGATGGTAGAGGATTGGAGGAATCATCATCAAACACTCTGAAAAATGAAGCCTTACGCGGAGTCAATTGATAGTAACATCTTCACCAGGCGTGCAGTGAGTGCAGTACAATAGATAGGGCCATGACACCACTTCTTGGTTAACCCACCGTAATGATCATAATGGAAATGGCTGAGAAAATAAGCAGAGCACCCCTCAACTGCTCCATACCGAAATGCGTCCACCGTGAACGGCGTACCTAGATCCAGTTTAAAGATACATGAAAATAACAAATCAGTGACATCAAGCATGGTTAGCGTTCTCAGTTAGCACAGAGCCACATACACAAAGACACGCGGTAGGGGCAAGCGACCCTAAGTATCCCAACTGTGAGTGCAGGAACAGCATTTACCGGGAATCTTCTTGTAGAAGGGGCAAGCGACGGGCTTCCTGGACGTCCCGTTCTCGTCCGAGCCTCCCCAGCGGCGCTTCCTACCGGCAGAAGAGGAGGAAGCCCCAGCCCCAACAGGGACCCCCTGCGCCGCCTCTTCCTGCGGCGGTTTCTCGATTCCCCACGCCTGGAAGAGGTTCTTCTGAGCCCGCGGGCCGCAAACTTTCTCCGCTATTCCAGCGGCTGGCTTCTCGATTCCCCACGCCTGGAAGAGGTTCTTTTGAACTAACGGGACGCAAACTGGCTCCGTTGTTCCAGCGGCTGGCCTCCTCCGATGAGAAGGAGGGGCTTGCAGGGAGGACCAGTCGATGCCGCTGCGGTAGAAGTCGTCGGCGAAGCTGCTGGTGGGGGGTGAGGCGGGGAAACCGTTGTCGTCGAGGTCATCGGAGACGGGCAGGGTCAGGTCGGTTTCGGCGTCGCCGGCGATGGCGGCGGCCATCGCGGCTGGGGAGGGTTTGAAACGGGCGGCGGGAGGGTTCGTAGGGGGAGTGGTGTGGAAGGGGAACGAATAGGAAGGTGTGGTGTGAACGCGCTGCCGCGACTGCTGGTCGTCCGATCAGTTCGACCGACGATCCGACGTCGCGTTCCTTTGGTTCGGTGGTATTCGTCTCCCGCGCCGTAGTGCTCCACCGCTCGCGCCAAGAAAGTGCTCCACCGTTCGCCCCGCCTCGGCGTCTCGCTGCACTGCCTCCTTCACGGCCGTATCTTGACACGGAGGGCGCGCACGATTATCGTTACATCGGGGCTCAACTCATTCATCGGAGTATCTTTAGAAGCGGTCGCGAGCTTAACCCTTCTCTTTTCGAGTTTGGTCTTCTCTTTTTCGGGTTTGGTCTTCTTTTTGGTGTCATCAAAACATAAAACCTCTACATTTTTATTTTATTTTCTTCATGCGGGGAGGTTGACACATGTCTCCTCTTTCTTCGTCAAGATACCACTAAACTTCTTCGTCATCTTGATCATCGTTCCTTCTTTATTTATTTTTTCTTTTTTAAAGTTAAAGAATTTATAACAAGTCCGTTGCAAAAAAAAACATTTTTCCTTTTCGGAAGGTAGAAGGAGAAATTCAATAACTTTGAATGGAAGCCCCAGTAAACGACGACAGTAACTCTAATTGTACCGACTTAGCGCATTTCTCCTTCATACACACATGCACACATTATATCTTTGTGAACAACTTCAAATGATTGAGACGGCAGATCTTGAGATTGACGACTTCGTCACAGACGCCTCATAGTTGACGGGCACACTATACTATTGAAAGAGTAGCGTTAAACAACCTATGATAAATTCAAAAGAAATGTGATGATCTATGCCAAGTCTAAGATTTAAATTAGGGTTGGCAGTTTCAAACCACAAACAAGTTGGTGTTTTCGTGTGAAATGCCTCAAAAAGCTAATAAAAGTTCTTCATCTTCATGATAGGCTAATAGGAGGTTTTGCTAGGTTTACAAGGTTTCGTTGGTCATGATAATGGCCTTAGGGCATCTGATCCCATAAAAATCTTTAGAGAAGCAACCTAAGTGGCTAACCGCACCTAGCTGAACCCTTATATGTTTAGAGGAGCAAAATTTTAAGGAGTTGTCCCCAAAACGCAGCCTAACTCTCTCCCGTATACATAATAGGGGCCGCTTTTTAGGATAATTTTCGGCCGCTCCCCTTCCCGCCTGAGGCGCCATCCCTTCCTGCCACTGTTGTCCTCGGTTTCGGTCGAAATGGACTAGAAGCCGACTCCGCAAACCTGGCAACCACTGCACCCGGCTCGACGCCGCCAAAATCGACACCCTCATTGTCGTCTACACCAAGGAAGATGTTGGGGACAAAAAAACATTCTCCGTACAATCGCACCAGCATGAAAGTCCAGCGGGAGCGGCGATGCTCGGCTACCCTCCCACTCCTGCCATCGCAAACGCAACCGAGGACCATGGGCACCATGAAATGCCCATGATGAGGGTTTTTTGCCTTTTCTTTTTCGATCGACACATTGATGATGGTTTGTAGTCGTGGGGTCGAGCTTGTTGTTGTTCATTGTAGTGTGGATGAGGGGGTGTTGCAAGCTTCATGTCTCCAATCGTCACACATCCAAAGCCTGAAAATCTCAATTATGTTAGTGGTATGCTCAAGAAGACGATACTGGCGCCGGACCCAGGTGTGACGTTGATGCTGGCCGCGACACGACCGATGCGATCACGCTACCGTCCGCCAACATGGAGAAGAGGGTCACACCATGGTCGTGCGTAGGATGGAGACCACCCATCTGCATTGTCGTGGAGGAGCTCGGCGACTGCCCTTGTGAAGGGCGAACAACCAACGAGCAAGTGGTCGTCGCGGCCATGGCGGTGGCAAGAATGGTCGACGTGGGTCGGCTGAATCATAGCAATATGAGGGTGTGATGTGTCGCTCCCTACATGGCCTTGATGACCAGGGTCTCGTTATCCTCAACGGCGACCCGCAGTTGCGCGCCGGCGATGGCGGCTTGGGCGGCGGCTTTCCTATCCGCATCTCTGGCCCTATGGTTAGCCTCTTCATCGATTCTCCGACAACCTCCTCTAGCGTGGGCACCTTCTTAGGCTTCTTCTTCAGGGTCGTGGGGCGGGCAGTCGTGGCGGTGGCGTGCTTTGGTGTGGCGGACATGACAGAAGAGGGAGTGCGGAAGGTTTTTTGGGAGAGAAGTGAGAAATGAGGAGGTTTGTGCCCCCAATAAGCGGGGGAGGTGAAAGCACAATATGCTCCCTTGGTGGTTTTGATAATTTTGTTGGAAATATGCCCTAGAGGCAATAATAAATTGGTTATTATCATATTTCCTTGCTCATGATAATCGTTTATTATCCATGCTATAATTGTATTGATCGGAAACTCAGATACATGTGTGGATGCATAAACAACACCATGTCCCTGGTATGCCTCTAATAGACTAGCTCGTTGATCAAAGATGGATATGGTTTCCTAGTCATGGACATGAGATGTCATTTGATAACGGGATCACATCATTAGGAGAATGATGTGATGGACAAGACCCAAACTATGATTGTAGCATATGATCGTGTCAGTTTATTGCTACAGTTTTCTGCATGTCAAGTATCTTGTTCCTATGACCATGAGATCATGCAACTCACTAACACCGGAGGAGTGCCTTGTGTGTATCAAACGTCGCAACGTAACTAGGTGACTATAAAGGTACTCTACAGGTATCTTCGAGGGTGTCTGTTGGGTTGGCATGGATCAGGACTGGGATTTGTTACTCCGTGTGACGGAGAGGTATCTCAGGGCCCACTCGGTAATACAACATCACAATAAGCCTCGCAACCAATGTGACTAAGTGTTAGTTGCGAGATCTTGTATTATGGAACGAGTAAAGAGACTTGCCAGTAACGAGGTTGAAATAGGTATGGAGATACGGACGATCGAATCTCGGGCAAGTAACATACCGAAGAACAAAGGGAACATCATACGGGATTAGCTGAATCCTTGACATAGAGGTTCGACCGATAAAGATCTTCGTAGAATATGTAGGAACCAATATGGGCATCCAGGTCCCGCCATTGGTTATTAACCGTAGAGGTGTCTCGGTCATGTCTACATAGTTCTCGAACCCGCAAGGTCTGCACACTTAAGGTTCAGTGACATTTTGGTAGTATAGAGTTGTGTATGGTGGTGACCGAAGGTTGTTCAGAGTCCCGGATGATATCCCGGACATCACGATGAGCTCCGGAATGGTCCGGAGGTAAAGATTGATATATAGGAAGTCATGTTTTGGTCGCCGGAAAAGTTTCGGGCTCATCGGTAGTGTACCGAGAGTGAGGTAGTGTACCAGGGGACCATCGGGAGGGGTATTTCGACCCAAGAGGCTACATGAGATGTGATATGATGAATACCATCCCTTAGTGGGCTGGTGGAAGTCCCACACAAGGCCCATGCGGCTGGGAAGAAAAGCCCAAAGAGAAAAAGGTGGAAAAAGGAAAAAAAAAGAGGAGGAGTCCTAGTCCTACTAGGATTGGAGGAGGATTCCTCCTCTCCTCCCACTTCGGCCGAATCCTAGAGGGCTTGGCCCTTGCGCCAAGCCTCCTCCTCTCTTCCTCTTATATATACTAGAGGTTTTAGGGTTTTCGCACCAGATTTTCAGCCACGTGCTACCCTCGCCTCTAGTGCATAGTTTCTCCTCTAGATCGGTTTTCTGCAGTGCTTAGGCGAAGCCCTGCCGGAATAGCTCCACCACCATCGCCGTAGCTCCGTCACGCTACCGGAGAACTCGTCTACCTCTCCGATCCCTCTTGCTGGATCAAGAAGGCGGAGATCGTCATCGAGCTGTACGTGTGCTGAACGTGGAGGTGTCATCCGTTCGGTGCTAGATCGGAAGGACCGTGATCAAGATTGAGAGACGGATCGTGATGAGATCGCGGGACGGATCGTGATGAGTTTGTGGGACGGATCGTGATTGGATCACGGGATGGATCGTGATGAGATCGCGGGACGCTCGGTGATTTGGATCGCGAAGACGTTCGACTACACCAACCGCGTTTCTTAACGGTTCCCGCTTAGCGATCTACAAGGGTATGTAGATCCACTCTCCCTCTTGTAGATGCTCATCACCATGGATAGATCTTGCGTGTGCGTAGGAAATTTTTTGTTTTCCATGCAACGTTCCCCAAAAAATTCATAACAACATACATTGTCTCTTGGACTAACACCTCTATCTAGTATATTTCAGATAATAGTCCATGAAGATTTGTGCTGGCAAAAAGGTTGAGGAGATTGTGGAATTACCCAAGATTCAAGGAAATAGGTTGGCCAAGCTTCAAGCAAGAGGACTCTACATTTTACATTTGTGAGAAATTACTTTGAGTCTATAGGAAAGCCAATACTATTAAAAGGGGGTAAAGTTTTGATGGCGAACAATATGCTCAAACGTGCACAAGTGACAGTCACCAAAACATCCACATACTCTCCCACCAAAGTCTATCCTAAGCCAAACATGACAAATCGGTGCAACCAACTTTCCCATCCCGGTGCCACCGAGTTCCAAACCCTAGACAGACTTAGCCAAACCCTAACACTTCGGTGCAGCCGGCACTGCACTCGGTGCCACCGAGCTGGGTTGCCAACTTCCTGTTACGCAAATTCTCATTTTCGGTCTGACTGAGAATGGTGAATTGGTGTCACCGAGTTTGGTAATTCTGACCGTTGGTCACCTTGTCGATGCAACCGAGAGTTGTATATCGGTCCATCCAAGATTCAAAAGTTGACACTTTTTGTCACTTTGGTACCACCGAGTTTTACACTTCGGTGTCACCGAGTCTGACTTATTGTGTGTAACGGTTGGATTTTTGGGGATGCCTATATATACCCCTTCACCACCACCCACTCGAAATAGAAGCACTCAAAACTATTCCATACCTATCCTACTTAGTTTTTTGAGAGAGAACCACCTACCCGTGTGTTGAGGTCAAGATCTTCCACTCCGACCATATGGATCTTGATTTCTAGCCTCCCCAAGTTGCTTTCCACCAGTCCCATCTCTTCTACCAAGCCAAATCTGTGTGAGAGAGATTGTGTGTTGAGGAGTCTATCATTTTGAAGCACAAGAGCAAGGAGTTCATCGTTATTACCGAGCCTATTACCTTTTGGAGGGTGGTGACTCCTAGATTGGTTTGGTGTCGCTTGGGAGCCTCCTACTTCGTGTTGTGGAGTGAACCAAGAAGTTTGTAAGGGCAAGGAGATCACCTACTTCGTGTAGATCTACCCATAGTGAGGCTAGTCCTTCGTGGACGGAAGCCGCATGGAATAGTCAAGGTTGCTTCTTCATGGAACCCTCCGTGGGTAGAGCCCTCCATGTACTCTCGCGCCCGTTACCCTCCGTGGGTTGAAGACTCCATGAACGTGGATGTACGATAGCACCACATATCGGAACCACGGGAAAAATCCTTGCATCTCCTACTATATTTCCTAACCCATCTCTTTACTTACATGTGCAATGTCTTTACTTTCCGCTGCCATACTTGTAGACATGCATGTGTATGGTTGTTAGACTATCTAGATTTGTTAAATCTATTAAAATCTGCCAACCAATCAACTTGGGAAAAGGTTAGGTTTTAATTTTTGCTAGTAGTCTATTCACCCTCCACCCTCTCTAGACACGCCTCTCTCGATCCTACAAGTCATATCAGAGCTTTGGTCTCCATTGCTTTGGTTTAATCACCGTGGACGAAGATGGATGTGTCTAGAGTAGAGAGTTTGAGTTGTAGAGTGCCCATTCTTGATGGAGAGTACTACTGTCAATGGAAGAATGCCATGATTAATCTATTTAATAGATTCCATTTGACTAAATATATTGAACAACCCTATGTGCTCCCCATTGATGAAATGCATCTCACACACGAAGAGGAAAATAACATGCTTGGTAACTTAAGAACTGTCAATCTTATTGTTAGAGGTTTACCAAGATTCGTGCTTTCCCAAATGAAGAACTTTGCTTGTGCCTATACCTTATGGACTGATTTGGAGAAACGATATCCAAATCTTTCCTTAGGAAATCTTGATGAAATTCTTCATAAAATTGTTGCTTTTCACGAAATGAAGCCTAGTGATCCAAACTTTGATAAATGCCTATTTGAGCTCCGTGATCTTATGCGTGCTAAAGGAGATGTCACCACTATCAACAATATTATATTTGAAGTCATTCGCATTCATAAACTTGAACATTGTCATAATCACTATTCTAACGAATCCCTTGTTCTTTATGACGAGGATTTCCTAGTTGATGATGACAATGTGGAACATGGCTACTACGAAGAAGATGAGTTGTTCGACATCGAGTATGAGAAGATCATGAAGAATCCGAGTCTTATGGGAAACTTCAGAGATTACATGTCAGGAGGAAAAGAGTGGATTCTTGACAGTGGATGTACGGATCATATGACTGGTGATAGAGACATGTTCCAAAAGATCACGCCTAATCAAGGTCCTCAGCGGTACGTGACCTTTGGAGACAACTCTAAGGGTAAGGTACTTGGACTTGGTAAGGTGGCCATTGTTGGAAATATGCCCTAGAGGCAATAATAAATTAGTTATTATCATATTTCCTTGTTCATGATAATCGTTTATTATCCGTGCTATAATTCTATTGATCGGAAACTTAGATACATGTGTGGATACATAGACAACACCATGTCCCTAGTATGCCTCTAATAGACTAGCTCGTTGATCAAAGATGGTTAAGGTTTCCTAGCCATGAACATGAGATTTCATTTTATAACGGGATCACGTCATTAGGAGAATTATGTGATGGATAAGACCCAAACTATAAACGTAGCATATGATCGTGTCAGTTTATTGCTATAGTTTTCTGCATGTCAAGTATTTGTTCCTATGACCATGAGATCATGCAACTCACTGACACCGGAGGAGTACCTTGTGTGTATCAAACGTCGCAACGTAACTGGGTGACTATAAAGGTACTCTATAGGTATCTCCGAGGGTGTCTGTTGGGTTGGCATGGATCAAGACTGGGATTTGTTACTCCGTGTGACGGAGAGGTATCTCAGGGCCCACTCGGTAATACAACATCACAACAAGCCTTGCAAGCAATGCGACTAAGTGTTAGTCACGGGATATTGTATTACGGAACGAGTAAAGAGACTTGCCGGTAACGAGGTTGAACTAGGTATGGAGATACCGACGATCGAATCTCGGGCAAGTAACATACCGAAGAACAAAGGGAACATCATACGGGATTAACTGAATCCTTGACATAGAGGTTCGACCGATAAAGATCTTCATAGAATATGTAGGAACCAATATAGGCATCTAGGTCCCGTTATTGGTTATTGACCGTAGAGGTGTCTAGGTCATGTCTACATAGTTATCGAACCCGCAGGGTCTGAACACTTAAGGTTCGGTGACGTTTCGGTAGTATAGAGTTATGTATGGTGGTGACCGAAGGTTGTTTGGAGTATCGGATGAGATCCCGGACGTCACGAGGAGCTCCTAAATGGTCCGGAGGTAAAGATTGGTATATAGGAAGTCCTGTTTTGGTCACCGGAAAAGTTTCGGGCTCATCGGTAGTGTACCGGGAGTGCCGGGAGTGTACCGGGGGACCATCGGGAGGGGTATTTCGACCCAAGAGGCTACATGGGCTGAGGGAGGATGAATACCAGCCCTTAGTGGGCTGGTGGAAGTCCCACAAAGGGCCCATGTGGCTGGGAAGAAAAGCTCAAAGAGAAAAAGGTGGAAAAAGGCAAAAAGGCTAAATAAGGAAGGAGTCCTAGTCTTACTAGGATTGGAGGAGGATTTCTCCTCTCCTCCTTGCGCAAGAGGCCAGAGGGCTGGCCCTTGTGCGCCAGCCTCCTCCCTATCTCCTCCTATATATAGTAGAGGTTTTGAGAGTTTTGAGACAGAGAAAAACAACCACGTGCTGCCTCTCCTCTCGATCGTAGTTTCTCCTCTAGATCGGTTTTCAGCGGTGCTTGGGCGAAGCCCTGCTGGAATTCCTCCACCACCATCGCCGCAATGTCGTCGCGCTGCTGAAGAACTCGTCTACCTCTCCGCTCCCTCTTGATGGATGAAGAAGGCGGATATCGTCATCGAGTTGTACGTGTGCTGAACGCGGAGGTGCCGTCCGTTCGACGCTAGATCGGAAGGACCGTGATCAAGATCGCGAGACGGATCGTGAAGAGATCGCGGGATGGATCGTGATGAGTTCACGGGACGGATCGTGATTGGAACGCGGGACGGATCTTGATGAGATCGCGGGACGCTCGGCGATTTGGATCGCGAAGACGTTCGACTACACCAACCGCGTTTCTTAACGCTTCCCGCTTAGCGATCTACAAGGGTATGTAGATCCACTCTCCCTCTCATAGATGCTCATCACCATGGATAGATCTTGCGTGTGTGCAGGAATTTTTTTGTTTCCCATGCAACGTTCCCCAACAGTGGCATCATTATCTAGGCCTATTTGTAGATGAGATCTCAAGTAGAACACAAAGAGTTTATGGGCGTTGATGCTTAGATTGCTTCCTCCCTTGGTCGTGTTTTGGTTCAGCGGTATTGTGGGATGAAGCGGCCCAGACCAACCTTACTTGTACACTTACGAGAGACTGGTTCCATCGACTGACGTGTAACTTCGTTGCACAAAGATGGCTGGTGGGTGTCTGTTTCTCCTACTTTAGTTAGATCAGATTCGACAAAGGCGGTCCGGGAGAAGGTTGAAAAGCAATTCATGTATCACCGTTGTGGTTTTGCGTAGGTGAGAATTGTTCTTGCTAGATACCCGTAGCGCCACGTAAAACTTGCAACAACAATTAGAGGACGTCTAACTTGTTTTTGCAGGGTATGTTGTGATGTGATATGGCCAATTACATGATGAGATATATGTGATGTATGAGATGATCATGTATTGTTTAGAATATCACGACTTGCATGTCGATGAGTATGGCAACCGGTAGGAGCCATAGGGTTGTCTTTAATTATTGTATGACCTGCGTGTCAATCATTAAGTGCTATGTAATGCTTTACTTTGTCGCTAAATGGTAGCAATAGTAGTAGAAGCATGGTGGGCATGACAACCACGATGGCGACACGTTGATGGAGATCAAGATGATGGAGATCATGGTGTCATGCCGGTGATGATGGAGATCATGCCGGTGCTTTCAAGATGGAGATCAAAAGCACAAGTTCATGGCCATATCATGTCACTTATGATTTGCATGTGATGTTATTCCTTTTATGCACCTTGTTTTGCTTAGGACGACAATAGCATTATAAGGTGATCCCTCACTTAAATTTCAAGATAAATTGTGTTCTTCCCGAGTGTGCACCGTTGTGAAAGTTCGTCGTGTCGAGACACCACGTGATGATCGGGTGTGATAGACTCTACGTTCACATACAACGGGAACAAGCCAGTGTTGCACATGTAGAACACTCGGGTTAAACTTGACGAGCCTAGAATGTACAGACATGGCCTTGGAACACAAGAGACCGAAAGGTCGAACATGAGTCATATAGTAGATATGATCAACATGATGATGTTCACCATTGAAACCACCTCAACTCACGTGATGATCGGACTTGAGTTGGTGAATTTGGATCATGTATCACTCGAATGACCGGAGGGATGTCAATTTGAGTGGGAATGTTGGAAATATGCCCTAGAGGCAATAATAAAATGGTTATTATTGTATTTCCTAGTTCATGGTAATTGTCTATTGTTCATGCTATAATTGTGTTAACCGGAAACCGTAATACATGTGTGAATACATAGACCACAACATGTCCCTAGTGAGCCTCTAGTTGACTAGCTCATTGATCAATAGATGGTCACGGTTTCATGACCATGGACATTGGATGTTGTTGATAACGGGATCACATCATTAGGAGAATGATGTGATGGACAATACCCAATCCTAAGCATAGCACAAGATCGTGTAGTTCGTTTGCTAAATCTTTTCAATGTCAAGTATCGTTTCCTTAGACCATGAGATTGTGCAACTCCCGGATACCGTAGGAACGCTTTGGGTGTGCCAAACGTCACAACGTAACTGGGTGGCTATAAAGGTGCACTACGGGTATCTCCGAAAGTGTCTGTTGGGTTGGCACGAATCGAGACTGGGATTTGTCACTCCGTGTGACGGAGAGGTATCTCTGGGCCCACTCGGTAAGACATCATCATAATGAGCTCAATGTGACTAAGGAGTTAGCCATGGGATGATGTATTACGGAACGATGTATTACGGAATGAGTAAAGAGACTTGCCGGTAAGGAGATTGAATAAGGTATAGAGATACCGACGATCGAATCTCGGGCAAGTATCATATCGATAGACAAAGGGAATTGCATACGGGATTGATTAAATCCCCGACATCGTGGTTCATCCGATGAAATCATCGTGAAGCATGTGGGAGCCAACATGGGTATCCAGATCCCGCAGTTGGTTATTGACCGGAGAGGTGTCTTGGTCATGTCTACGTGTCTCCCGAACCCGTAGGGTCTACACACTTAAGGTTCGATGACGCTAGGATTATAGGGAAATGGTATACGTGATTACCGAAGGTTGTTAGGAGTCCCTTATGAGATCCCGGACGTCACGAGGAGCTCCGGAATGGTCCGGAGGTAAAGATTGATATATAGGAAGTCCAGTTTTGGTCACCGGAAAGTTTCCGGGCTCATCGATAGTGTACCGGGAGTGCCGGGAGGGTGCCGGAGGACCCCCGGGAGGGGTCTGACGACCAAAGGACTTTGTGGGCCCTTAGAGGAGGTGTGCCAGCCCTTATTGGGCTGGCCAAGACCTTCTAGAAAGGCCCATGCGGCTGGAGATAAGAGATAGGGCTGAAAAAGGTTTAAAAGGAGGAGATCCACCTCCCTTGTGGGAGGTGGACTCTCCCCCTAGTTCGGCCGAAGCTCTCCTCCTTGGAGGAGGGGCCAAGGCAGCCCTCCCTCTCCCTCCTCCTATATATATGCAAGGGTTTGGGCTGATTTGAGACGACGACTTCCTTCTCTCTCGGTGCAGCCCTACCCTTCCTCTTCCTCGTTCTCCGTAGCGCTTGGCGAAGCCTTGCCGGAGTTCACGTTGCTCCATCGTCACCATGCCGTCGTGCTGCCGAAGCTCTCCCTCAACCTCTCCTTCCTCCTTGCTGGATCAAGGCGTAGGAGACTTCATCGGGCTGTACGTGTGTTGAACGCGGAGGCGCCGTTGTTTGGCGCTGAGATCGGAATCCACCGCGATCTGAATCGCTGCGAGTACGACTCCACCAACCGCGTTCTTGTAACGCTTCCGCTTTGCAATCTTCAAAGGTGTGAAGATGCAATCTCTCTCCTCTCGTTGCCGGTTTCTCCATGGATAGATCTTGGTGATCGTAGGAAATTTTTTGATTTACTACTACGTCTCCGGACAGTGGCATCATGAGTTAGGTGTGTGCGTAGAATCTATGCACGAGTAGAACACAAGTCGTTGTGGGCGTCGATTTTGTTAATATGCTTACCACTACTAGTCTTATCTTGATTCGGCGGTATTGTGGGATGAAGCGGCCCGGACCGACTTTACACGTACGCTTATGTGAGACTGGTTCCACCGCCTGACATGCACTTGTTGCATAAGGTGGCTAGCGGGTGTCTGTCTCTCCCACCTTAGTCGGATTGGATTCGATGAAAAGGGTCCTTATGAAGGGTAAATAGCAATTGGCATATCACGTTGTGGTTTTGGCGTAGGTAAGAAACGTTCTTGCTACAAACCTATAGTAGCCACGTAAAAACTTGCAACTACAAATTAGAGGACGTCTAACTTGTTTTTGCAGCATATGCCTTGTGATGTGATATGGCCAAAGGATGTGATGTGATGCATTGTGATGTATGAGATTGATCATGTTCTTGTAATAGGATTCACGACTTGCATGTCGATGAGTATGACAACCGGCAGGAGCCATGGGAGTTGTCTTATTTTATTGTATGACCTGCGTGTCAATCATAAACGCCATGTAATTACTTTACTTTATTGCTAAACGTTAGCCATAGTAGTAGAAGTAATAGTTGGCAAGACAACTTCATGAAGACACAATGATGGAGATCATGGTGTCGTGCTGTTGACAGTGATGATCATGGTGCCCCGAAGATGGAGATCAAAGGAGCAAGATGATATTGGCCATATCATGTCACTATATTGATTGCATGTGATGTTTATCATGTTTACATCTTATTTTCTTAGAACGACGGTAGTAAATAAGATGATCTCTCAATAAAATTTCAAGAGAAGTGTTCACCGTAATTGTGCACCGTTGCTAAGGATTGTCGTTCCGAAGCACCACGTGATGATCGGGTGTGATAGGTTCTAACGTTCGCATACAACGGGTGTAAGCCAGATTTACACACGCGAAACACTTAGGTTGACTTGACGAGCCTAGCATGTACAGACATGGCCTCGGAACATGGAAGACCGAAAGGTCGAACATGAGTCGTATAGAAGATACGATCAACATAGGATGTTCACCATGGATGACTAATCCGTCTCACGTGATGATCGGACACGGGCTAGTTGACATGGATCATGTGTCACTTAGATGACCAGAGAGATGTCTATCTAAGTGGGAGTTCATTAAATAATTTGATTATGTGAACTTAATTATCATGAACTTAGTCTAAAGTAATCTTTACAATCTATATTGTAGATCCAATGGCCAACGCGAATGTCACCCTAAACTTCAACGCGTTCCTAGAGAAAACCATGCTGAAAGATGATGGAAGCAACTATGCGGACTGGGTCCGTGGCTTGAGGATCATCCTCATAGCTTCCAAGAAATTGTATGCCCTTGATGCACCACTAGGTGACCCACCCCTTCTCCCAGCAGAGCAACACGTTGCGAACGCTTGGCATTCTCGCTGCGATGATTACTCCCTTGTTTAGTGCGGCATGCTTTACAGTTTAGAACCAGGGCTCCAAAAGCGTTTTGAGCAACACAGAGCATATGAGATGTTCCAAGAGCTGAAACTGGTTTTCCAAGCTCATGCCCGGGTCGAGAGATATGACGTCTCCGACAAGTTCTTCAACTATAAGATGGAGGAGAATAGTTCTGTCAGTGAGCACGTCCTCAAGATGTCTGGGCTACACAACCGCTTGACTCAGCTGGGAGTTAATCTCCCGAATGACTCGGTTATTGATAGAATCCTCCAGTCGCTTACACCTAGCTACAAAAGCTTTGTGATGAACTACAACATGCAGGGGATGGAGAAGTCCATTCCTGAGTTGTACTCGATGCTGAAATCAACGGAGGTCGAGATCAAAAAGGAGCATCAAGTGTTGATGGTGAATAAGACCACTAGTTTCAAGAAAGGCAAGGGTAAGAAGAATTTCAAGAAGGACGGCAAAGCTATTGCCGCGCCCGGTAAGCAAGTTGCCGGGAAGAAGAAGAACAAGAATGGACCCAAGCCTGAGACTGAGTGTTTTTATTGCAAGGGTACCGGTCATTGGAAGCGGAACTGCCCCAAGTACTTAGCGGATAAGAAGGACAACAACATTAAAGGTATATGTGATATACTTGTTATTGATGTGTACCTAACAAGCGCTCGTAGTAGCTCCTGGGTATTTGATACCGGTGCAGTTGTTCACATTTGTAACTCCAAGCAGGAGCTGCGGAATAAGCGGAGGCTGGCAAAGGACGAGGTGACGATGCGCGCCGGGAATGGTTCCAAGGTCGATGTGATCGCCGTCGGCACGCTACCTCTACATCTACCTTCGGGATTAGTGTTAAACCTTAATAATTGTTATTTAGTACCAGCTTTGAGCATGAACATTGTATCTGGATCTTGCTTGATGCGAGATGGCTATTCATTTAAATCTGAGAATAATGGTTGTTCTATTTATATGAGAGAAATGTTTCATGGTCATGCCCCGCTGGTCAATGTTTTATTTTTGATGAATCTCGAACGTGATGTTACACATGTCCATAGTGTGAGTACCAAAAAGTGTAAGGTTGATAACGATAGTCCCACTTACATGTGGCACTGCCGCCTTGGTCATATTGGTGTCAAACGCATGAAGAAGCTCCATACTGATGGACTTTTGGAGTCTCTTGATTTCGAATCATTTGACACGTGTGAACCATGCCTCATGGGCAAGATGACCAAGACTCCGTTCTCTGGAACAATGGAGCGAGCAACTGACTTGTTGGAAATAATACATACCGATGTATGCGGTCCAATGAGTGTTGAGGCTCGTGGTGGCTACCGTTATGTTCTCACCCTCACTGATAACTTGAGTAGATATGGGTATGTCTACTTAATGAAACATAAGTCTAAAACTTTTGAAAGGTTCAAGGAATTTCAGAGTGAGGTAGAGAATCAACATGACAGGAAAATAAAGTGCCTACGATCTGATCATGGCGGAGAATATTTAAGTCACGAGTCTGGCACGCACCTAAGGAAATGTGGAATTGTTTCACAACTCACGCCGCCTGGCACACCTCAGCGAAATGGTGTGTCTGAATGTCGTAATCGCACTCTATTAGATATGGTACGATCTATGATGTCTCTTACCGACTTACCGCTATCATTTTGGAGATATGCATTAGAGACTGCCGCATTCACTTTAAATAGGGAACCGTCAAAATCCGTTGAGACGACGCCGTATGAATTATGGTTTGGAAAGAAACCTAAGCTGTCATTTCTAAAAGTTTGGGGATGCGATGCTTATGTGAAGAAACTTCAACCTGAGAAGCTCGAACCCAAAGCGGAAAAGTGCGTCTTCATAGGATATCCCAAAGAGACTATTGGGTATACCTTCTACCTACGATCCGAGGGCAAAGTCTTTGTTGCCAAGAATGGATCCTTTCTCGAGAAAGAGTTTCTCTCGAAAGAAGTAAGTGGGAGGAAAATAGAACTTGATGAGGTAACTATACCTTCACTTGAACCGGAGAGTAGCGCAGCACAGGAAGTTGTTTCTGTGGAGCCTACACCGGCTGGAGAGGAAGTTAATGATGATGATCATGAAACTTCAGATCAAGTTACTATTGAACGTCGAAGGTCCACTAGGACACGTTCCGCACCAGAGTGGTACGACAACCCTGTCCTGGAGATCATGTTGTTGGACAACGGTGAACCTTCGAACTATGAAGAAGCAATGGCGGACCCGGATTCCAACAAATGGCTTGAGGCCATGAAATCCGAGATAGGATCCATGTATGAGAACAAAGTATGGACTTTGGTGGACTTGCCTGATGATAAGCGAGCCATTGAAAATAAATGGATCTTTAAGAAGAAGACTGACGCGGATGGTAATGTGACCATCTATAAGGCTCGGCTTGTCACTAAGGGTTATCGACAAGGTCAAGGAGTTGACTACGATAAGACTTTGTCACCCGTAGCGATGCTGAAGTCTGTCCGAATCATGTTAGCAATTGCCGCATTTTATGATTGTGAGATCTGGCAAATGGATGTCAAAACGGCATTCCTTAATGGTTTCCTTAAGGAAGAACTGTATATGATGCAACCGGAAGGTTTTGTCGATCCTAAAGATGCTAACAAAGTATGCAAGCTCCAACACTCCATCTATGGGCTGGTGCAAGCATCTCGGAGTTGGAACATTCGCTTTAATAAGGTGATTAAAGCGTTTGGGTTTATACAGGTTTATGGAGAACCCTGTATTTACAAGAAAGTGAGTGGGAGCTCGGTAGCATTTCTCGTATTATATGTGGATGACATACCGATAATGGGAAATGATATAGAACTCTTGGAAAGTATAAAGGCCTACTTGAATAAGTGTTTTTCAATGAAGGACCTTGGAGAAGCTGCTTACATATTAGGTATTAAGATCTATAGAGATAGATTGAGACGCCTCATAGGTCTTTCACAAAGCACATACCTTGAAAAGATATTGAAGAAGTTCAATATGGATCAGTCCAAGAAGGGGTTCTTGCCTGTGTTACAAGGTGTGAGATTGGGTACGACTCAATGCCCGACCACGACAAAGGATAGAGAAGAGATGAGTGTCATCCCCTATGCTTCAGCCATCGGCTCTATTATGTATGACATGTTGTGTACCAGACCTGATGTGAACCTTGCCATAAGTTTGGTAGGGAGGTACCAAAGTGATCCTGGAGCGGAACACTGGACAGCGGTCAAGAATATCCTGAAGTACCTGAAAAGGACAAAGGACATGTTTCTCGTATATGGAGGTGCCGAAGAGCTCGTCGTAAAGGGTTACGTCGATGCTAGCTTCGACACAGATCTGGACGACTCCAAGTCGCAAACCGGATACGTGTATGTTTTGAACGGAGGGGCAGTCAGCTGGTGCAGCAGCAAGCAAAGAGTTGTGGAGGCATCTACATGTGAAGCGGAGTACATAGCTGCTACGGAAGCAGCAAAGGAAGGAGTCTGGATGAAGGAGTTCATCACCGACCTAGGAGTAATTCCAAGTGCGTCGGGCCCGATGACTCTATTCTGTGACAACACTGGAGCTATTGCCCTTGCGAAGGAGACCAGGTTTCACAAGAAGACAAGACACATCAAGCGCCGCTTCAACTCCATCCGTGATTACATTCAGGAGGGAGATATAGATATTTGCAAAGTGCATACGGACCTGAATGTCGTAGATCCGTTCACTAAACCTCTCTCACGAGCAAAACATGATCAACACCAGAATGCTATGGGTGTTCGATTCATCACAATGTAACTAGATTATTGACTCTAGTGCAAGTGGGAGACTATTGGAAATATGCCCTAGAGGCAATAATAAAATGGTTATTATTGTATTTCCTAGTTCATGATAATTGTCTATTGTTCATGCTATAATTGTGTTAACCGGAAACCGTAATACATGTGTGAATACATATACCACAACATGTCCCTAGTGAGCCTCTAGTTGACTAGCTCGTTGATCAATAGATGGTCACGGTTTCATGACCATGGACATTGGATTTCGTTGATAACGGGATCACATCATTAGGAGAATGATGTGATGGACAAGTCCCAATCCTAAGCATAGCACAAGATCGTGTAGTTCGTTTGCTAAAGCTTTTCAATGTCAAGTATCGTTTCCTTAGACCATGAGATTGTGCAACTCCCGGATACCATAGGAATGCTTTGGGTGTTCCAAACGTCACAACGTAACTGGGTGGCTATAAAGGTGCACTACGGGTATCTCCGAAAGTGTTTGTTGGGTTGGCACGAATTGAGACTGGGATTTGTCACTCCGTGTGACGGAGAGGTATCTCTAGGCCCACTCGGTAAGACATCATCATAATGAGCTCAATGTGACTAAGGAGTTATCCACGGGATGATGTATTACGGAACGAGTAAAGAGACTTGCTAGTAACGAGACTGAACAAGGTATAGAGATACCGACGATCGAATCTCGGGCAAGTATCATATCGATAGACAAAGGGAATTGCATACGGGATTGATTAAATCCCCAACATCGTGGTTCATTCGATGAAATCATCGTGGAGCATGTGGGAGCCAACATGAGTATCCAAATCCCGCTGTTGGTTATTGACCGGAGAGGTGTCTCGGTCATGTCTATGTGTCTCCCGAACCCGTAGGGTCTACACACTTAAGGTTCGATGACGCTAGGGTTATAGGGAAATGGTATACGTGATTACCGAAGGTTGTTCGGAGTCCCGGATGAGATCCCGGACGTCACGAGGAGCTTCGGAATGGTCCGGAGGTAAAGATTGATATATAGGAAGTCCAGTTTTGGTCACCGGAAAGTTTTCGGGCTCATCGGTAGTGTACCGGGAGTGCCGGGAGGGTGCCGGAGGACCCCCAGGAGGGGTGTGACGACCAAAGGACTTCGTGGGCCCTTAGAGGAGGTGTTCCAGACCTTATTGGGCTGGCCAATACCTTCTAGAAAGGCCCATGCGGCTGGAGATAAGAGATAGGGCTGAAAAAGGTTTAAAAGGAGGAGATCCACCTCCCTTGTGGGAGGTGGACTCTCCCCCTAGTTTGGCCGAAGCTCTCCTCCTTGGAGGAGGGGCCAAGGCAGCCCTCCCTCTCCCTCCTCCTATATATATTTAAGGGTTTGGGCTGATTTGAGACGACGACTTCCTTCTCTCTCGATGCAGCCCTACCCTTCCTCTTCCTCGTTCTCGGTAGCGCTTGGCGAAGCCCTGCCGGAGTTCACGTTGCTCCACCGTCACCACGCCGTCGTGCTGCCAGAGCTCTCCCTCAACCTCTCCTTCCTCCTTGCTGGATCAAGGCGTAGGATACGTCATCGGGCTGCACGTGTGTTGAACGCGGAGGTGCCGTTGTTCGGCGCTGAGATCGGAATCCACCGCGATCTGAATCGCTACGAGTACGACTCCACCAACCGCGTTCTTGTAACGCTTCTGCTTTGCGATCTTCAAAGGTATGAAGATGCAATCTCTCCCCTCTCGTTGCTAGTTTCTCCATGGATAGATCTTGCTGATCGTAGAATTTTTTTTGATTTACTACTATGTCTCCCGACAGGTAGTTCTTAAGTAATATGATTAATTGAACTCATTATCATGAACATAGTCAGTAGTGCCTTTGCAAAATTATGTTGTAGATTACTAGCTCACGTTGTAGCTCCCTTGAATTTCTATATGTTCCTAGAGAAATAGAGTTGAAAGATTATGGTAGCAATATTGCGGACTGGGTCCGTGATGTGAGGATTGTCCTCATTATTGCACAGAAGGCTTATGTCCTTAATGCACCGCTCGGTGCACCACCCCTCTAGCGTCGTCTGTAGATGTTGTGAACATCTGACAGGCACGTTCCGATGACTACTTGATAGTTTAGTGTGTCATGCATTACGGCTTAGAATTGAGGCTCCAAAACGTTTTGAACATCACGGAACCTATGAGATGTTCTAAGAGCTGAAATTGGGATCTCAGGATCGTGCCCATGTTGTGAGATAATTAGATCTCCAACAAGATTCTTTGCCTGCAAGATGAAGGAGAATAGCTCAATCGTTAAGCATGTGCTCAGATTGTCTGGGTGCTACAATCGCTTGAATCTAGTGAGAGTTGATCTTCCAGATAAGATAGTGATTGATATAGTTCTCCAAGTCACTGCACTAAGCTACTAGAACTTGGTGATGAACTATAAAATGCCAGGGATAGAAATATTGATCCCTGAGCCTTTCGCGATGTTTGACACCGTGAAGGTAGAAATCAAGAAGGAGCATCAAGTGTTGATGGTTAGTATAACCACTAGTTTTGAGAAGGGCAAGGGCAAGGAGGGAAACTTCATGGATGGCAAGTCAGTTGCTGCTCCAGTGAAGCAACCCAAAGTTGAACCCAAACCCGAGACTAAGTGCTTCTATTATGAGGTGAGCGGTCGCTGAAGCGGAACAACCCTAGATACTTGGTAGATAAGAAGGCTGGCAACGTCGACACAAGTGTATTTGATATACGTGTTATTGATGTGTACCTTGCTAGTACTCCTAATAGCACCTGGGTATTGGATACTGGTTCGCTTGCTAAATGTTAGTAACTCGAAGTAAAAGCTACAGAATAAACGGAGACTAGCTAAGGGTGAGATGACGATGTGTGTTGGAAATGTTTCCAAGGTTGATGTGATCGACATCGCACGCTCTGTCTACCTTCGGGATTAGTGACGAACCTAAATAAGTGTTAGTTGGTGTTTTGTGTTGAGCATGAACGTGATTAGATCGTGTTTATTGCAACACGGTTATTCATTTGAGTTAGATAATAATTGTTATTCTGTTTACATGAATAATACCTTCAATGGTCATGCACCCACTAAGAATGGTTTGTTGAATCTTGATCATAGTAATACACATGTTCATAACATTGATGCCAAAAGATACAAAGTTAATAATGATAGTACCACATACTTGTGGCACTACCGCTAAATGTCATATTGGTATAAAGCGCATGAAGAAACTCCATGCTTATGGATCTTTGGACTCATTCGATTTCGAATCGGTTGAGACATGCGAACCATGCCTCTTGGGCAAGATGACTAAGGACCCCGTTTTCCAGATTGATGGAGCGGGCAAGTGATTATTGGAAATGATACATGTTGGTGTATGCAATATAATGAGTCTTGTAGAGTGTGGTGGATATCGTTATTTTCTTACCTTCACTGATAATTTGAGTAGATATAGTGTATATTTACTTAATGAAACACAAGTCTGAATCGTTTGAAAGGTTCAAACAAATTCAGAGTGTAGTTTAAGATAATCGTGACAAGAGGATAAAAAAATGTCTCCGATATGATCGTGGAGGTGAATATCTGAGTTACGAGTTTGGCATACAAATTTAGACAATGTGAAAGTTGTTTCACAACTCACGCCACCTGGAACACCATAGTGTGATGGTGCGTCCGAACGTCATAGTCGTGCTCTATTGGATATGGTGTGTACTATGATGTCTCTTATTGTTTTGCCACTATCGTTTTTGGGGTTATGCATTAGAGACAACTACATTCACTTTAAAAGGGGCACCATCTAAATCCGTTGAGATGACACCATATGGTTTGGCAGAAACCTAAAGTTGTCATTTCTTAGAGTTTGGGAATGCAACACTTATGTCTGATAAGCTCGAACCCAAAGCGTACAAATGCATCTTCATAGAATACCCTAAGAACAGTTGGGTGAACCTTCTATCTCAGATCCAAGCATAAAGTGTTTTTCTAAAACTGGGTCCTTTCTCGAGAAAAATTTTCTCTCGAAAGAATTGAGTGGGAGGAAGATAGAACTTGATGAGGTTGTTGAACCTTTTGTTTCAACCACAGAGTAGCGCAGCGCAGAAAGATGTTTTGTGTGGAGCGTACGTTAGTTGAATAGAAGTTAATGATAATGATCATGAAACTTCGATCAAGTTACTATCGAACCTCGTAGGTCGACAAGGACGCATACTACTACTGAGTGGTACGACAACCCTGTCTTAGAGGTCATGTTGTTGGACAACGATGAACCTACGAACTATGGAGAAGCGATGATGGGCCCGAATTCCGACAAATGGTTAGAGGCCATGAAATCCGAGAAAGGATCCATTTATGAAAACCAAGTATAGACTTTGGTAGACTTGCTCGTTGGACGGTAGGTCGTCGAGTACAAATGGACCTTTGAGATGAAGACAGACGCTGATGGTGAATGTCACCATTTATAAAGCTCGACTTGTCACAAAGAAGTTTCCGACAAGTTCAAAGAGTTGACTGTGATGAGACTTCCTCACCCGTAGCGATGCTAAAGTCTGTTGGAATTATGTTAGCAGTTACTGCATTTTTCAATTATGAAATCTGGCAGATGGATGACAAAACATCGTTTCCTTAACAGTTTACTTGAGGAAAGGTTGTATGTCATACAACCAAAAGGTTTTGTCAGTCCTAAGGATGCTAAAAGGTGTGCGAGCTCCAGCAATCCATCTAAGGGCTGAAGCAAGCATCTCGGAGTTGGAATATACACTTTGATGAGGTGATCAAAGTTTTTGTAGTTTATACAAAGTTTACGAGAAACTTGTATTTACAATAAAGTGAGTGGGAGCACTATATAATTTCTGATAAGTATATGTGGATGACATATTGTTGATCGGAAATAATGTAGAATTTTTGGAAAGCATAAAAGGTTGTTTGAAAAGTGATTTTCAAAGGAAGACCTGGATAAAGCTACGTAATTGTTGAGCATCAAGATCTATAGAGATATATCAAGATGCTTGATGAGGCTTTCAATGAGTACATACCTTGACAAGATTTTGAAAGAGTTCAAAATGGATCAGTCAGAGAAAGAGTTCTCGCCTGATTTGTAAGGTGTGAAGTTGAGTGAGACTCAAAGCTCGACAATGGCAGAAGAAAGAGAAAGGACGAACGTCGTCCCCTATGCCTTAGCCATAGGCCCTGTATAGTATGCCATGCTGTGTACCGCACCTGTGTGTGCCTTGCCATGAGTCCATCAAGGGGTACAAGAGTGATCCAGGAGTGGATCACTGGATAGCGGTCAGGATTATCCTTAGTAACTAAAAGACTAAGGAGATGTTTCTCGATTATGGAGGTGATAAAGAGTTCGTCGTAAAGAGTTATGTCGATGCAAGCTTTAACACCAATCCGTATGACTCTTAGTAGCAATCCGGATACGTATAGTGGAGCAACCATTTGGAATAGCTCCAAGTGGAGTGTGGTAGAAGTGTGTACATTATGACATAGAGATTTGCAAAGTACACACGGATCTGAATGTCGCAGACCCGTTGACTAAAAGACCCCTCTCACATGCAAAGCATGATCGAGCCCCAGAACTCATTGGGTGTTAGATTCATAACAATGTGAATCACATGGTGATGTGAACTAGATTATTGACTCTAGTGCAAGTGGGAGACTGTTGGAAATATGCCATAGAGGCAATAATAAATTAGTTATTAACATATTTCCTTGTTCATGATAATCGTTTATTATCCGTGCTATATTGTATTGATCGGAAACTCAGATACATGTCTGGATACATAGACAACACCATGTCCCTAGTATGCCTATAATAGACTAGCTCATTGATCAAAGATGGTTAAGGTTTCCTAGCCATGGACATGAGATGTCATTTGATAAGGGGATCACGTCATTAGGAGAATGATGTGATGGACAAGACCCAAACTATAAACGTAGCCTATGATCGTGTCAGTTTATTGCTACAGTTTTCTACATGTCAAGTATGTGTTCCTATGACCATGAGATCATGCAACTCACTCACACCGGAGGAGTACCTTGTGTGTATCAAATGTCGCAACGTTACTAGGTGACTATAAAGGTACTCTACAGGTATCTCCGAGGGTGCCTGCTGGGTTGGCATGGATCAAGACTGGGATTTGTTACTCCGTGTGATGGAGAGGTATCTCAGGGCCCACTCGATAATAAAACATCACAACAAGCCTTGCAAGCAATGTGACTAAGTGTTAGTCACGGGATCTTGTATTACGGAACGAGTAAAGAGACTTGCCGGTAACGAGGTTGAACTAGGTATGGAGATACCGACGATCGAATCTCGGGGAAGTAACATACCGAAGAACAAAGGGAACATCATACGGGATTAGCTGAATCCTTGACATAGAGGTTCGACCGATAAAGATCTTCGTAGAATATGTAGGAACAAATATGGGCATCCAGGTCCCGCTATTGGTTATTGACCGTAGAGGTGTCTCGGTCATGTCTACATAGTTCTCGAACCCGCAAGGTCTGCATACTTAAGGTTCGATGACGTTTCGGTAGTATAGAGTTATGTATGGTGGTGACCGAAGGTTGTTCGGAGTCCCGGATGAGATCCCGGACGTCACGAGGAGATCCGGAATGGTCCGGAGGTAAAGATTGATATATAGGAAGTCATGTTTTGTGTTGGGAGACGTAGTAGTAAATCAAAAAAATTCCTACGATCACAAGGATCTATCTATGGAGAAACCAGCAACGAGTGGGGAGAGATTGCATCTTCATACCTTTGAAGATCTCTAAGCGGAAGCGTTACAAGAACGCGGTTGGTGGAGTCGTACTCGCTGCGATTCAGATCGCGGTGGATTCCGATCTAAGCTTCGAACAACGGCGCCTCCGCGTTCAACACACGTACAACCCAGTGATGTCTCCCACACCTTGATCCAGCAAGGAGGAGGGAGAGGTTGGGGAAGAGCTCCAACAGCAGCACGACGACATGGTGGTGGTGAAGCAGCAAGGTATTCCGGCAGGGCTTTGCCTAAGCATTGCGGAGGAGGAAGAAGAGAGGTAGGGTTGCGCCGTGGGAGAGAGAGATCGTGTCTCAAATCAGCCCCAATACCTTGGATATATATATATATATAGGAGGAGGGAGAGGGAGGGCTGCCTTGGCCCCTTCTCCAAGGAGGAGAGGTTCGGCCGAAGCTAGGGAGGAGTCCACCTCCCACAAGGGAGGTGGATCTCTTCCTTTTGAATCTCCTTTAGCCTTATCTCTTTATCCCTAGCCGCATGGGCCTTTCCGGAAGGACTTGTCCAGCCCAATAAGGTCTGGTACACCTCCTCTAATAGCCCACGAAGTCCTTTGGTCGTCACACCCCTCCCGGGGGTCCTCCGGCACCCTCCCGGCACTCCCGGTACACTACTGATGAGCCCGAAAACTTTCCGGTGACCAAAACTGGACTTCCTATATATCAATCTTTACCTCCGGACCATTCCGGAGCTCCTCGTCACGTCCGAGATCTCATACGGAACTCTGAACAACCTTCGGTAATCACGTATACCATTTCCCTATAACCCTAGCTTCATCGAACCTTAAGTGTGTAGACCCTACGGGTTCGGGAGACACGTAGACATGACCAAGACACCTCTCCGGTCAATAACCAACAGCGGGATCTTGATACTCATGTTGGCTCCCACATGATCCACGATGATCTCATCGGATGAACCACGATGTTGGGGATTCAATCAACCCCGTATGCAATTCCCTTTGTCTATCGGTATGATACTTGCCCGAGATTCGATCATCAGTATCCCTATACCTTGTTCAATCTCGTTATTGGCAAGTCTCTTTACTCGTTCCGTAACACATCATCCCATGGCTAACTCCTTAGTCACATTGAGCTCATTATGATGATGTCTTATCGAGTGGGCTCAGAGATACCTCTCCGTCATACGGAGTGACAAATCCCACTCTCGATTTGTGCCAACCCAACAGATACTTTCAAAGATACCCGTAGTGCACCTTTATAGCCACCCAGTTATGTTGCGGCGTTTGGCACACCCAAAGCATTCCTATGGAATCCGGGAGTTGCACAATCTCATGGTCTAAGAAAATGATACTTGACATTGGAAAAGCTTTAGCAGACGAACTACACGATCTTGTGCTATGATTAGGATTGGGTCTTGTACATAACATCATTCTCCTAATGATGTCATCTCGTTATCAACGACATCCAGTGTCCATGGTCATGAAACCGTGACCATCTATTGATCAACGAGCTAGTCAACTAGAGGCTCACTAGGGACACATTGTGGTCTATGTATTCACACATGCATTCTGGTTTCCGGTTAATACAATTATAACATGAACAATAGACAATTATCATGAACAAGGAAATAGAATAATAACCATTTTATTATTGCCTCTAGGGCATATTTCCAATAGTCTCCCACTTGCACTAGAGTCAATAATCTAGTTACATTGTGATGAATCGAACACCCATAGCATTCTAGTGTTAATCATGTTTTGCTCGTGAGAGAGGTTTAGTCAACGGATCTGCGACATTTAGATCCGTATGTACTTTACAAATATCTATATCTCCCTCCTGAATGTAATCACGGATGGATTTGAAGCGGTGCTTGATGTGTCTTGTCTTCTTGGGAAACCTAGGCTCCTTCGCAAGGGCAATAGCTCCAGTGTTGTCACGGAATAGAGTCATCGGGCCCGACGCATTGGGAATCACTCCTAGGTCGGTGATGAACTCCTTCATCCAGATTCCTTCCTTTGCTGCTTCTGAAGCAGCTATGTACTCCGCTTCACATGTAGATGCCACCACGACACTTTGCTTGCTGCTGCACCAGCTGAATGCCCCTCCGTTCAAAATATACACGTATCCGGTTAGTGACTTGGAGTCGTCCGGATCTGTATCGAAGCTAGCATCGACGTAACCCTTTACGACGAGCTCTTCGGCACCTCCATATACGATAAACATCTCCTTGGTCCTTTTCAGGTACTTAAGGATATTCTTGACCGCTGTCCAGTGTTCTGCTTCGGGATCACTTTGGTACCTCCCTACCAAACTTATGGCAAGGTTCACATCAGGTCTGGTACACAGCATGGCATACATAATAGAGCCTATGGCTGAAGCATAGGGGATGACACTCATCTCTTCTCTATCCTTTGCTGTGGTCGGACATTGAGTTGTACTCAATCTACACCTTGTAACACAGGCAAGAACCCCTTCTTGGGCTGATCCATATTGAACTTCTTTAATATCTTTTCAAGGTATGTGCTTTGTGAAAGACCTATGAGGCGTCTTGGTCATCTTGATACTCATGTTGCCCATGAGGCATGGTTCGCACGTGTCAAATGATTCAAAATCAAGAGACTCCAAAAGTCCATCAGCATGGAGCTTCTTCATGCGTTTGACACCAATATGACCAAGGCGGCAGTGCCACATGTAAGTGGGACTATCGTTATCAACCTTACACTTTTTGGTACTCACACTATGGACATGTGTAACATCACTTTCGAGATTCATTAAAAATAAACCATTGACCAGCAAGGCATGACCATAAAACATTTCTCTCATATAAATAGAACAACCATTATTCTCAGATTTAAATGAGTAGCCATCTCGCATCAAACGAGATCCAGATACAATGTTCATGCTCAAAGCTGGTACTAAATAACAATTATTGAGGTTTAACACTAATCCCGAAGGTAGATGTAGAGGTAGCGTGCCGACGGCGATCACATCGACCTTGGAACGATTCCCGACGCGCATCGTCACCTTGTCCTTTGTCAGCCTCCGCTTATTCCGCAACTCCTGCTTGGAGTTACAAATGTGAGCAACTGCACCGGTATCAAATACCCAGGAGCTAATACAAGCGCTAGTTAGGTACACATCAACAACAAGTATATCACATATACCTTTAACGTTGCCGGCATTCTTATCCGCTAAGTACTTGGGGCAGTTCCGCTTCCAGTGACCGGTACCCTTGCAATAAAAGCACTCAGTCTCAGGCTTGGGTCCATGCTTGTTCTTCTTCCCGGCAACTTGCTTACCGGGCGCGGCAACAGCTTTGCCGTCCTTCTTGAAGTTCTTCTTACCCTTGCCTTTCTTTAAACTAGTGGTCTTATTCACCATCCAAACTTGATGCTCCTTTTTGATCTCGACCTCCGCTGATTTCAGCATCGAGTACAACTCAGGAATGGACTTCTCCATCCCCTGCATGTTGTAGTTCATCACAAAGCTCTTGTAGCTAGGTGGAAGCGACTGGAGGATTCTATCAATGACCGAGTCATTCAGGAGATTAACTCCCAGCTGAGTCAAGCGGTTGTGCAACCCAGACATTTTGAGTATGTGCTCACTGACAGAACTATTCTCCTCCATCTTACAGCTGAAGAACTTGTTGGATACATCATATCTCTCGACCCGGGCATGAGCTTGAAAACCCAGTTTCAGCTCTTGGAACATCTCATATGCTCCGTGTTGCTCAAAACGCTTTTGGAGCCCCGGTTCTAAACTGTAAAGCATGCCGCACTGAACAAGGAAGTAATCATCGCAGCGTGACTGCCGAGCGTTCGTAATGCCTTGGTTCGCTGGGAAAATGGGTGGGTCACCTAGCGGTGCATCAAGGACATACAATCTCTTGGAAGCTATGAGGATGATCCTCAAGCTACGGACCCAGTCCGCATAGTTGCTTCCATCATCTTTCAGCTTGGTTTTCTCTAGGAACGCGTTGAAGTTGAGGGTGACATTAGTGTTGGCCATTGGATCTACAATATAGATTGTAAAGACAATTTTAGACTAAGTTCATGATAATTAAGTTCACATAATCAAATTATTTAATGAACTCCCACTTAGATAGACATCTCTCTAGTCATCCAAGTGATACCTGATCCATGTCAACTAGCCCGTGTCCGATCATCACGTGAGACGGACTAGTCATCCATGGTGAACATCTCCATGTTGATCGTATCTTCTATACGACTCATGTTTGACCTTTCGGTCTTCCGTTTTTCGAGGCCATGTCTATACATGCTAGGCTCGTCAAGTCAACCTAAGTGTTTCGTGTGTGTAAATCTGGCTTACACCCGTTGTATGCGAATGTTAGAACCTATCACACCCGATCATCACGTGGTGCTTCGGAACAATGACCCTTAGCAACGGTGCACAGTTAGGGTGAACACCTTTCTTGAAATTTTATTGAGAGATCATATTATTCACTACCGTCGTTCTAAGCAAATAAGATATAAACATGATAAACATCACATGCAATCAATATAGTGACATGATATGGCCAATATCATCTTGCTCCTTCGATCTTCATCTTCGGGGTACCATGATCATCACTGTCACCGGCACGACACCATGATCTCCATCATCGTGTCTTCATGAAGTTGTCTCGCCAACTATTACTTCTACTACTATGGCTAACATTTAGCAATAAAGTAAAGTAATTACATGGCGTTTATGATTGACACGCAGGTCATACAATAAAATAAGACAACTCCTATGGCTCCTACCAGTTGTCATACTCGTCGACATGCAAGTCGTGAATCCTATTACAAGAACATGATCAATCTCATACATCACAATGCATCATATCACATCCTTTGGCCATATCACATCACAAGGCATATGCTGCAAAAACAAGTTAGACGTCCTCTATTTTGTAGTTGCAAGTTTTTACGTGGCTGCTATAGGTTTCTAGCAAGAACGTTTCTTACCTACGCCAAAACCACAACGTGATATGCCAATTTCTATTTACCCTTCATAAGGACCATTTTCATCGAATCCAATCTGACTAAGGTGGGAGAGACAAACACCCGCTAGCCACCTTATGCAACAAGTGCATGTGAGGCGGTGGAACCGGTCTCACGTAAGCGTACGTGTAAAGTTGGTCCGGGCCACTTCATCCCACAATACCGCCGAATCAAGATAATATTAGTAGTGGTAAGCAAATTAACAAGATCGATGCCCACAACTGCTTTGTGTTCTACTCGTGCATAGATTCTACGCATAGACCTAGCTCATGATACCACTGTTGGGAGACGTAGTAGTAAATCAAAAAAATTCGTACGATCACCAAGATATATCTATGGAGAAACCAGCAATGAGTGGGGAGAGATTGCATCTTCATAACTTTGAAGATCGCTAAGTGGAAGCGTTACAAGAACGCGGTTGGTGGAGTCGTACTCGCTGCGATTCAGATCGCGGTGGATTCCGATCTAAGCGCCGAACAATGGCGCCTCCGCGTTCAACACACATATAGCCCGGTGACGTCTCCCGCACCTTGATCCAGCAAGGAGGAGGGAGAGGTTGGGGAAGAGCTCCAACAGCAGCACGACGGCGTGGTGGTGGTGAAGCAGCAAGGTATTCCGGCAGGGCTTCGCCTAAGCACTGCGGAGGAGGAAGAAGAGAGGTAGGGCTGCGCCGTGGGAGAGAGAGATCGTGTCTCAAATCAGCCCCAATACCTTGGATATATATAGGAGGAGGGAGAGGGAGGGCTGCCTTGGCCCCTCCTCCAAGGAGGAGAGGTTTGGCCGAAGCTAGGGAGGAGTCCACCTCCCACATGGGAGGTGGATCTCTTCCTTTTGAATCTCCTTTAGCCTTATCTCTTTATCCCTAGCTGCATGAGCCTTTCCGGAATGACTTTTCCAGCCCAATAAGGGCTGGTACACCTACTCTAAGCGCCCACGAAGTCCTTCGGTCGTCACACCCCTCCCGGGGGTCCTCCGGCACCCTCTCGGCACTCTCGGTACACTACCGATGAGCCCAAAAACTTTCCGGTGACCAAAACTAGACTTCCTATATATCAATATTTACCTCCGGACCATTCCTAAGCTCCTCGTGACGTCTGGGATCTCATCCGGGACTCTGGACAACCTTTGGTATCACGTATACCATTTCCCTATAACCCTAGCGTCATCGAACCTTAAGTGTGTAGAGCCTACGGGTTCGGGAGACACGTAGGATTGACCGAGACACCTCTCCGGTCAATAACCAACAGCAGGATCTGGATACCCATGTTGGCTCCCACATGCTCCACGATGATCTCATCAAACGAACCACGATGTCGGGAATTCAATCAATCCCGTATGCAATTCCCTTTGTCTATCGGTATGATACTTGCCCGAGATTCGATCGTCGGTATCCCTATACCTTGTTCAATCTCGTTACCGGCAAGTCTCTTTACTCGTTCCGTAACACATCATCCCGTGTCTAACTCCTTAGTCACATTGAGCTCATTATGATGATGTCTTACCGAGTGGGCCCAGAGATACCTCTCCGTCATACGGAGTGACAAATCCCAGTCTCGATTCGTGCCAACCCAACAGACACTTTCGGAGATACCCGTAGTGCACCTTTATAGCCACCCAATTACGTTGTGACGTTTGGCACACCCAAAGCATTCCTACGGAATCCGGGAGTTGCACAATCTCATGGTCTAAGGAAATGATAGTTGACATTGGAAAAGCTTTAACAGACGAACTACACGATCTTGTGCTATGCTTAGGATTGGGTCTTGTCCATCACATCATTCTCCTAATGATGTGATCTCGTTATCAACGACATCCAATGTCCATGGTCATGAAACCGTGACCATCTATTGATCAACGAGCTAGTCAACTAGAGGCTCACTAGGGACACGTTGTGGTCTATGTATTCACACATGCATTCTGGTTTCCGGTTAATACAATTATAGCATGAACAATAGACAATTATCATGAACAAGGAAATACAATAATAACCATTTTATTATTGCCTCTAGGGCATATTTCCAACATTTTGGTCACCGAAAAAGTTTTGGGCTCATCGGTAGTGTACCGGGAGTGCCGGTAGTGTACCAGGGGACCATCGGGAGGGGTATTTCGACTCAAGAGGCTACATGGGCTGTGGGAGGATGAATACCAGCCCTTAGTGGGCTGGGGGAAGTCCCACAAAGGGCCCATGCGGCTGGGAAGAAAAGCCCGAAGAGAAAAAGGTGGAAAAAGGCAAAAAGGCTAAATAAGGAAGGAGTCCTAGTCCTACTAGGATTGGAGGAGGATTCCTCCTCTCCTCCTTGCGCAAGAGGCCAAAGGGCTGGCCCTTGTGCACCAGACTCCTCCCTCTCTCCTCCTATATATAGTAGAGGTTTTGAGGGTTTGGAGACACAGAAAAACAACCACGTGTTGCCTCTCCTCTAGATCGTAGTTTGTCCTCTAGATCGGTTTTCAACGGTGCTTAGGTGAAGCCGTGCTGGAATTCCTCCACCACCATCGCCGTAACACCGTCGTGCTACCGAAGAACTCATCTACCTCTCCGCTCCCTCTTTCTGGATCAAGAAGGCGGAGATCGTCATCGAGCTGTATGTGTGCTGAACGCGGAGGTGTCGTCCGTTTGGCGCTAGATCGGAAGGACCGTGATCAAGATCACGAGACGGATCGTGATGAGATCGCGGGACGGATCGTGATAAGTTCGCGGGATGGATCGTGATTGGATCGCGAGACGGACCGTGATGAGATCGCGGGACGCTCAGCGATTTGGATCGCGAAGACGTTCGACTACACCAACCGCGTTTCCTAACGCTTCCCGCTTAGCGATCTACAAGGGTATGTAGATCCACTCTACCTCTCGTAGATTCTCATCACCATGGATAGATCTTGCGTGTGCATGGGAATTTTTTTTGTTTCCCATGCAACATTCCTCAACAGCCATATCTCATGATAGTTCTATTCAAAATGTCAGGCTTGTTGAATCCCTTGGCTACAATCTTCTTTCCGCTTCTAGACTTGCCAATTTCGGTTTCAATGTTTTATTTACAAAAGTCGATTGCCAAGTGTTTCATCAAGATAATCATAAAATGGTATTTACCGGTTTCCATAGAGGTGATCTATACATTGTTGATTTCACTAAAAGATCCAAGCCTCGCACTTGTTTAATTGCAAAATCTTCTAAAGGTTGGCTTTGGCATAGAAGACTTGGACATGTAGGCATGCGAAATCTAGATAAGCTAATCAAAGGTGATCATATACTTGGAGTTAAAGATGTTATCTTTGATAAAGATAGACTTTGTAGTGCTTGTCTTGCTGGAAAGCAAGTAGGTGGAAGTCATCCCGTTAAGAATATCATGACTACTAGGAGACCACTCGAGTTACTTCACATGGATCTTTTTGGTCCCAACGCTTACAAGAGTCTCAGTGGGAATTCCTATGGTCTAGTTATAGTTGATGATTTTTCCAGATTTACGTGGGTATTCTTTCTTGATGATAAGTCGCAGGTTCAAAAGATCTTCAAGAACTTCGCTCGCAAAGCACAAAATCAGTTTGAAGTGACGATCAAGAAGGTTCGAAGCGATAACGGATCAGAGTTCAAGAACACCCATGTGGATACCTTTCTTGATGAAGAAGGTGTCTCACATGATTTCTCGGCTACGTACACACCTCAACAAAATGGAGTTGTTGAGAGGAAGAACCGGACGCTCATTGAGATGGCAAGAACGATGCTTGACGAATACAAGACACTTTTGGGCAGAAGTTGTTGAAACAACATGTCATGCCACAAACCGACTTTACTTGCACAAGCTTCTCGGTAACACGGCATACGAGATACTCACCGGTAACAAACCCCAAGTCGGATACTTTTGGGTATTTGGCTCAAAGTGCTACATTCTTGATAAGCATCGTCGTACTAAATTTGCTCTTAAATCTCATGAAGGAATCCTACTTGGTTACGGATCGAACTCTCACACTTAACGTGTATACAACAACTTCACTCGAAAAGTTGAAGAGACGGTAGATGTGAAGTTTGATGAATCTAATGGTTCGCAAGTCGAACAATTGCCAAATGATGTAGACGATAAGGATCCTTTAGAAGCTATACTAGATCTACCTATCGGCAAGATTCGTCCCATGGAGGTGAAGGAGAGTACTTCATCAACTCAAGTGGAAGCCCCTACTTCATGTCAAGATGAACCTCAACACAACATGCAGGCATCCACTAGCGGTACACGACAAGATGATGAAGAGGAGGAAGTGCATCATGAAGATCCACCACAACCACCTTCACCACCACCTCAAGGGAACAACACCTTCAACAACAATGAAGATGAACGAGATGATGATGAAAAAGAAAAAGCTCCACCATCCAACAATAGGAAGTTGACCCATGTTCGAGCTCAAGTGACCAAGAACCATCCCCTCAACCAAATCTTTGGTGATACACAAACAGGGAGAATCACTCGCTCTAAAACCCGTCTAGCTAACTTTTGTGAGCATTATTCTTTCATCTCTAGCATTGAGCCTTTAAAGGTAGAACAAGCTCTTGAAGACGCGGATTGGGTGAACGCAATGCATGAAGAGCTACACAACTTCGAGAGGAACGAAGTGTGGACACTCGTGGATAAACCCGAAGATGAGCACAACATCATCGGAACCAAATGGCAACAAGGCTCGCCTCGTAGCTCAAGGATATACGCAAGTCGAAGGTATGGACTAGGGTGAGACCTATGCCCCCATTGCTAGACTTGAAGATATTCGTATTATTCTTGCTTATGCTAATCACCATGATATCACGCTCTATCAAATGGACATCAAAAGTGCATTTTTAAATGGTGAAATAGAGGAAGAAGTCTATGTTAAGCAACCACCTGGTTTTGTGAATCCTAAGAAACCTAATCATGTTTACAAGCTTCGCAAAGCTCTTTATGGTCTTAAGCAAGCCTCTCGAGCTTGGTATAAATGCTTAACGAAGTTTCTCATCAAAAAAGGTTTTGAAATTGGTAAAATTGATGCAACCTTGTTCACTAAGAGAGTTAATGGAGAATTATTTGTATGCCAAATCTATGTGGATGATATTATCTTTGGTTCCACTAACCCTCAATTTAGTGAAAGATTTGGAAGGTTGATGTCCGAGAAGTATGAGATGTCTATGATGTGTGAGCTGAAATTCTTTCTTGGATTGCAAATCAAGCAATCAAGAGAAGGAACTTTCATCTCTCAAACCAAGTATACCAAGGACTTAATCAAGAAGTTCAACATGCAGGATTGCAAAGGTATGAAAACTCCTATGCCCACTAGTGGACATGTTGACCTTACCAGGGAGGATGAACCAGTTGATCAAAAGGTTTATCGATCTATGATTGGTTCATTGTTATATCTATGTGCATCTCGTCCTGATATTATGCTTAGTGTATGCATGTGTGCTAGATATCAAGCCGCACCTAAAGAGTGTCATCTTTTGGCTGTGAAACATATTATGAGATACTTATACAAATACCAAACTTTGGCATCTGGTAACCCAAGGGATCTTCTTTTAATCTTGCTGGCTACTCCGATTCGGACTATGCCGGTGACAAGGTTGATAGAAAATCCACCTCGGGTACTTGTCAATTTTTAGGTAGATCTCTTATGTCTTGGTCCTCCAAGAAACAAAACTCGATATCTCTATCTACTACCGAAGCTGAGTATATTGCTGCTGGATCTTGTTGTGCGCAATTACTACAGATGACACAAACGCTTAAAGATTATGGAATCAATGTTAAAAATGTTCCATTACTTTGTGACAATGAAAGTGCTATTAAAACTGGACATAATCCTGTGCAACATTCTCAAACCAAGCATATTCAAGTACGACATCATTTCATTCGTGATCATGTTGCCAAAGGAGATATCGATCTTAAGCATGTTCGTACTAACAAACAATTGGCCGATATCTTCACCAAGCCACTTGATGAGAAGACATTTTGTCATTTGAGGAGTGAGTTGAACATCATTGATGCTTCAAACTTGAGCTAGACTCACGCAGTTGCAAGCAAGGGCATGAGCTTAATCATTATCTCCATGATCTCGTAACTCATTATCATATGACATGGAATTCTATGCTCCCTTGTATTGCATCTAACCTTTTGTAGGTACTTGGAAGAACTTCATTCCACAAGATTGACATCAACTCCAATCATAAGAAACCTTGTCATTACCAAGTATACACAACCCCTCTTGATGATGGAAGGAAGAAAACAACAAAAACATATCCTTGACATATACTTAATTTTAATTGCAAAATCTATAAGTGGTATCATGTCAATAGGATATATCCATTCCTCTTCCTTGCATGACTAACCTTTGTAGGTGACTAGTGCAATAGAACGAGAAGGATTGCTCCAATCTCAAGATGATCTTCATCAACCTTGAGCATCCTTAACAAGTTCACCTACGAGCAACGTCATCAACATCACTCAAAGGTATGTACTCATATCCTTGAAAAGGCCTTACTCCAAGTCATAGGCTAAAGCAACTCAAGAGATATGAAGACATCAAAATGCTTAATCGAAAAATGGTAACCCCATTTTTAGCTTAAATGATGAGTATGAACTATGATCAAGTATTCTTGCTTGGCCCCTAAGTTAATATACTCTAATATAGGTGACCTAGTCACCACCCATCATTTAGTTAAGAATCTCGTGTGGTTTGCTCTCTCATTGCATGATTTCTCATAACCACTCAAATCTTATCTATTTGATAACCTTTGTAAATTATTCGCGCTTTTCTTTGAAACAGTTTTGTTTGTCTCTCTGAAAACAGAAACTTGGTTTACCATTCGGAGTCACCGACTTAGATAACTCGGTCCTACCGAACTTGCAAATGAGTTGCACTACATAAACTCGGTATCACTGATTTATACATCTCAGAGTCACCGATTTTCCTTGTATTCAAATTTTATGTTTTCTTGATATAGTTTACTTTGTTTTATGTTCACAAGATAATCTTGTTCTTTCTATGATCCCTTCCTAAAAAAATATTTAGGGGGAGAAGAACAAACAACTCTTAGGGGGAGAAATTCATTATTCAAGGATCCCTAGCTCCAAGGGGAAGAAACCTCACATTTGCCAAAGGGAGAGAATCTACATTCAATGGTTCCCTTAGTCTTTCCATGAACCCTACTTTCAATGACCCTTGATCTCCATGATCCCTACCTTGTCAATGATCCCCGTCACTACTCCCAAGTTTGACCTTTTTGGTAATTTATGCCAAAGGGGGAGAATATATCAAAGCTTCATGCTAAAGGGAGAGTCACACGCTTATGCAAAGGGGGAGATATGATTTAGGGGGAGAGGAAAACATCAAAAGTTCACACTTATATAATCAAGGAGAAGAACGACAATGTATGAGGAGAAAACCACTTTTAGAGAAGTCTCAAGTAATCCTTTGATATCTTACTTTTCTCACCCTATCTAGTCCCAATATCTACATGCTGAGATTCAGGGGGAGAGGATGAACTACTACTTTCATATCTAAAGGGGAGAAAGTTCTAAAGAATTTATTCCAAAGGGGGAGACATATTAACCTTAAGGATTATCATACTTTATATGTTCTTCATATCTTGGTATCTTTGAGTTCCATTTGCTTTTGCTTAGTAGAATACTCTTGTGTTTCCTAACATTGTTTTCTCAAGTGTGTCTCTACTACTAGAATGCTCAAGAACTCAAGGCAAGTATATGCATCATATCTTTGATCAATATGATCTCTTGCTTCTTGCACATATTGTTTGCAAGAGTGAAGTTTTGATCAAGGATATATTTCTCATTCACATATATTGATGCATATGGCCAAGATACACATGACTCTTATATCCCTTTCGTCCATATGTGTGTCCATGCATTCCAAAGCAAATATCCTTTAAAGGACTACACACATTTAGGGGGAGAAAATCTAGGTCATGTGTTTCTCAAAGTCTTCATTGCATCCATGCATATCTTTAATTGAAGCTTTGATTGTATGTTGTCATCAATTACCAAAAAGGGGGAGATTGAAAGCACAATATGCTCCCTTGGTGGTTTTGATATTTCATGAAAACATACATTGTCTCTTGGACTAACACCTCTATCTAGTATATTTCAGATAATAGTCCATGAAGATTTGTGCTGGCAAAAAGGTTGAGGAGATTGTGGAATTACCCAAGATTCAAGGAAATAGGTTGGCCAAGCTTCAAGCAAGAGGACTCTACATTTTACATTTGTGAGAAATTACTTTGAGTCTATAGGAAAGCCAATACTATTAAAAGGGGGTAAAGTTTTGATGGTGAACAATATGCTTAAACGTGCACAAGTGATAGTCACCAAAACATCCACATACTCTCCCACCAAAGTCTGTCCTAAGCCAAACATGACAAATCGGTGCAACCAACTTTCTCATCCCGGTGCCACCGAGTTCCAAACCCTAGACAGACTCAGCCAAACCCTAACACTTCGGTGCAGCCGACACTGCACTCAGTGCCACCGAGTTGGGTTGCCAACTTCCTGTTACGCAAATTCTCATTTTCGGTCCGACTGAGAATGGTGAATCGGCGTCACCGAGTTTGGTAATTCTGACCGTTGGTCACCTTGTCGGTGCAACCGAGAGTTGTATATCAGTCCATCCGAGATTCAAAAGTTGCCACTTTTTGTCACTTCGGTACCACCGAGTTTTACACTTCGGTGTCACTAAGTCTGACTTGTTGTGTGTAACGGTTGAATTTTTGGGGATGCCTATATATACCCCTTCACCACCACCCACTCGAAATAGAAGCACTCAAAACTATTACATACCTATCCTACTCAGTTTTCTGAGAGAGAACCACCTACCCTTGTGTTGAGGTCAAGATCTTCCACTCCAACCATATGGATCTTGATTTCTAGCCTAGCCAAGTTGCTTTCCACTAGTCCCATCTCTTCTACCAAGCCAAATCTGTGAGAAAGAGATTGTGTGTTGAGGAATCTATCATCTTGAAGCACAAGAGCAAGGAGTTCATCGTTATTACCGAGCCTATTACCTTTTGGAGGGTGGTGCCTCCTAGATTGGTTAGGTGTCGCTTGGGAGCCTCCTACTTCGTGTTGTGAAGTGAACCAAGAAGTTTGTAAGGGCAAGGAGATCACCTACTTCGTGAAGATCTACCCATAGTGAGGCTAGTCCTTCGTGGATGGAAGCCGCATGGAATAGTCAAGGTTGCTTCTTCGTGGAACCTTCCGTGGGTAGAGCCCTCCGTGGACTCTCACGATCGTTACCCTCCGTGGGTTGAAGACTCCATGAACGTGGACGTACGATAGCACCACCTATCGGAACCACGGGAAAAATCCTTGCATCTCCTACTATGTTTGATCTTCCTAACCCATCTCTTTACTTACATGTGCAATGTCTTTACTTTTCACTGCCATACTTGTAGACATGCATGTGTAGGGCTATTAGACTATCTAGATTTGTTAAATCTATTAAAATCTGCCAACCAATCAACTTGGGAAAAGGTTAGGTTTTAAATTTCTGCTAGTAGTTTATTCACCCCCCCCTCTAAACACGCCTCTCTCGATCCTACAGGAGGACAAGGGCGTGCGTCCCGCACATCCTCGTCATGTCCGTTTCAACACAAACACGGCGCAATTTGGGCATGTCTGTTTGCCTAGTGCATTGGGTCGCATTTTCTGTCTGTTTCGACCCAAATGGGCAAGGACGGACCAAATGCGGTTGGGCATTGGAGTTGGCCTAAGGAGTTTGCAATTCTCCACATGTTGTAAACCAACACAGTATTTCTTGCTTACATGCAATGGAATGGACGAAATTACAAAATAGTCCCTATGTCTCAAAATAAGCGTCTCAACTTGGAAGTGGAGTATTTGAGTCCGAGCTCAAATGCACCCGGATGAACAGTAAAATCGAAAAAAAAATCAAAAACATTTCAAAAAAAATCATTTTTTTTGTGATGAACTTTGACAAAATTTCTAAGTGCTTGCAAATTTTTATCATTAGATCACATTCGAGTAAGGCATGACAAAAAAACAAAATCAGTGTTTCAAAATGCTTTCGAAAGTAGCATTTTCAGAGTATCGTTTTTGTTTTTGTTTTTGTTACGCCTTACTCGAATGTGATCTCATGATAAAAATTTGCAAGCACTTATAAGTTTTGTCAAAAATCATCACAAAAAAATTGGAATTTTTTTAAATGTTTTTGATTTTTTTTCGATTTTACTGTTCACCCAGGTGCATTTGAGCTCAAGCTCAAAAGGACACTTTCCTCTCAACTTTATACTAGAGCTAATACAAAGCTATACTAACCTTGAGACACTTATTTTGGGATGGTAGGAATATATCTAAGATGCAGATTTTACTGTAAGTTCAAAGGGGGAACTTTATTCCATTTGCAGATTACCTTATAGCAGGATTACAAAGGTATTCATGCAGAAAAAATAGAATAAAAGATTGAAGATTGATGAGTTACTAAACTAGGCAAGGCACATCATGGACTGTAAAGTTCAAGTAAAACCTTCCGTTCCAATGCTTCTTCAGCAAATCGTTAGAAATAGTTGCCTTCCAGGCTCTGTCGATAAATGTACAAATGATAATTATCAATACAACAATAAATGACAAGACATGTACACCACACCATACAATCTAAAAAAGGGCAATTGAATCATCTGCAATCCTTTCATAAGAACAATCCCGGTGATTCAGGCGGCTGTTCATGTGATCTATGCCTGTAACTTGCTATGAGAATCAATGATGATAATTTTCTCCTGTTGAGAATGATGAATTCACTGTGATATGAGAACCTGCGTCCTTAAAGAACTTTTGGAATCTATATCTGTCAACTGTCATGTTTACATCTAATGTACTCTCATTGGACGCCCTTATCCAATGAACCATCTGGGCTGTACTTACTGTGAAAGACTGCAGAGCCAGCCTCCAATTTCAGGAATCTTTTCCCTGGCTCTGCGAAGAATCCACCTGCCCCCATAGAGTCTCTGCATAGATCTTCTCCTCTTCTTTCTCTTCAGGAGAACAATCAGATAGCTCAACCACATGCTCGTCATCTTCATCTGGTATATCCTCGTCAGTCCCTTCTGACAAGTCGCTCTGTGGAATACAAGCTTCGGCCATGGCTTGTCGCATAGCCAGCGGTGTCGCAGGCCTATCACTGTACTTGTATTGTGGTGCAGGGATGACAAATGGAAGGGATGTGCCATCGATGACATGCCTCCTTCCATTGCCCTCCTTTGACATGCCTGGTGGCGGGGCAATGAGAATGATGCCCAGCTCATAGTTGCAAATGTGCAGCCTTGACCCAGAAGGAGATCCTCTGGTGGCATCAGTAGGATTTGCTTTGGGTGGAGGGCGCAACGGTTGTCCCCAGGCAGCTGGGCTAAAATTGTGAGATCCACAGTAAGTCCAGCCAAATGAATGGCCGCCTAGCCGAGACCGGAATCGCCTCTGAGCAACCTGGTATATAGTATGATGTCAATATTGTAACTGGGGTTCATTACTTAGCAACATCTATAATGGAGATGATGATTAAAGTTAGCCTCTAGTTCTGATAAGCTGACAACTCCATTCACCTGTTGAGGGTGAGAGAATTGTTTTCATCAATGTGAATTCCTTGCCTCCATTATCCATTAAATCAGTTTGTTGTATAATAATTTTCCTTGAATCATCATCCCTAATATAGATGCTGCCTAAGATCTACATATGCTATCCACACCTCAGCATTAACAAAAGAAGGCAATGAATATTTACCATGTGATATTGAGCATACCTTAACATGCATAGGGTGCCCTATCCTATCATGTGGATGTGGGATTGCATCATGAAATATTCCGGTAGATCTCAATCTTTGCCAAGTTTTCTGTTAGAATGGAGTATATGAGATGGGTAGAAGTTAAACCATAAAATTAACCTATGCCTTCTTTGTTCAACAACCAAACTACAATGTTCTGGACAGGATATTATAATGGAAGAAAAACTATTCCCACCGCAATGTATCTGCTATACAAGGAACACCTCTAAATCATCAATATCCTTATCACTTGCTTCTCTAACTAGGGAGATGCGTGCCGCTATTTCATTGTGCACATCTACATAATTCATTGAACTAAAGCATTACAGATTAATATGCAACTTCATCCTGAAGGAAGTCGCCAGGCCATAAGAACTTCAAATATGATGTGAATGTGTCATGAGCTCTTTTACCGATAAAATATGCACATAATTAAAATTTTGGAAAAGAAATCAACCTCAGGTAGAGAAAACAAATATCTGGACAACTGAATTCCACAAGCCGTGCTTTTCACCCTCTCAATTGTTGGAAATAACAAACTGATTGACGGCTTTTTTAGCTCATGGCCTGCTGTCCAGCCACCCCACTAGAAAGATAGAGGAACATGAATGTCCATGAATAATGAGTTATAAGCCAGGAAGTTACTAAGATAGTGTGGTTCATGGAGAAGTTAAATATTACCTCTGGATCAGATTCTTCGGAGTCAACATCGTGATTGGATCGTTTACCTGTCGCAGAAGCGAAGTGTGCGATGAACTGTGGATTAATAGAAGTCCCAATGGATGAAGCACCTATAATATAATTCATAAATAAGTGTGTTTAGTTAAAATCGCATATTAAGATGATTGGCTTCCAGTAACAAAAGAAAGATGGTTTTACTCACTGTACATAAAATCAGTCTCCAGTGTTTCAGGCCACTTAAAGTGTGATAATACCTGTTGCAGAACAATGCAGATCATAGTTTAAGACAATGGGTTACCAAACATAGCAGGTGGCAAAGGATTAACTTAGACAGTCATTAAACAACTTCGAAAATTTTAAAGATGAGCTGATACAAAAAGAGGCATGAATTCCTCACGAAAAAAAATACAAGAGGCAAGAAGAATAAACGCTGATTTAGCTCTGATGAATTTCCTAGTCTGTCTATTTAAGAACTAAGAGAATCATATTGCATAGAGTGCGCGTGCGGAACAGTGGGGAGTGGGGAGACAATTAAAATAGAAATGGCACTGTGCATCTATCATATACTACCTCTGTAAGGAGGGGGTACTATTGTAACTATCACAGGATTTTCTGGAGTAAATTATCAAATATATTGGCTAGTCATATATAAGGGATAATCCAACTTACGCCAATGATAGCTGAACGAAATAAAATATGTAAGGTGACATGAAACGAAGAATGGAAGACAGTTCCATATAAATGGTGGCAAAAATTAATGTGAACTACGTCAATCACCTGATAGTGCTATGGAGGTACGAATTTCAAGTATCCCAGAGTAAGTATTACCACTAATTTAACAAAAAAATGGAATAGTAAACTGTGTTATCAAACTTTAGTTTGGTTTATTACCTCTTCTAACCGCCAAAGCCCAGGGCTCCTTTTCAGGGACGCTACTAGTGAGCACAATGGAGGAAGATGTTCATCCTGGATCAGCCCTGAAATTTGAGAAAACTCTGGACCCTGAATTTCATAGAAAGAGTTTAAGATTAGCATGGGTTTCTCAAAACTACTGTAAAGATATCAAAAGGCATCTTGAGAGCTTCCTACAATACCTTTGATACATACATAAGCAATTGCACTTTTGTGTTAGTTGCTCCAAATGCAGCTTCCAGGGCTTCTCTAGGGTAGATAAATCCAGAAAATTTGAAGAAGCCTGTGTCACTAAGGGGAGATACCCATTTCGCAACCTCTCTAGGCAAGAAACCAAGTTGGACAGAATCTGCTTCGGGGCATTCAACATGGTTATGGATTAAAATAACAGAAAGAGAAGCAAATATGTGATTTGCACATGAATCATGAAACACAAAGCACTTCAAGATGCGAGTTAATGTGCAGTAAAAGTTACACATTTTGAGGTTTGCATATACCTTCCTCACAAAATGTATCCAGATCAGCAACAAGGACACTCACAGCATTAGCATCTGCAGGTATATTTGTATTTCTTTTCAAGATCACTTCTGTAGTTCCATGCATGTTTTCACGGCATTTTCCAAGAAATACAGACAAGGCTTTCAGTTGTGAGCCGGCATCAGATGGTATGTGAAACCAATGGGATAAACCAACTACAGATGTTTGCACAGAACCAAGGAACATTCTATGTGAAGATTTTGTATGTATAATCTGGTTTTCCTGCATAAATAATTGACAGTGTCTGGTCAGGGAATAGGGCAAAATTATTTCAATTAATAACTAGAAGTTAGCTGGACAAGTGTTTCTACTTGAAAATGTACGCAAATCATAGATAGCATATTTTTTAGTTGGATATAGTTTATATGTTTAGTTATTCTTGCTAAGGGTTTCACTAAACAAAAAAATATACATCACATATTATCTCAGTAATAAGAGTAGACTTACTGAAAGGCAATAATTGGACTCCAAATAACAAGGACTTGGCATATACAACCCTGGTACTGAAGCAACAAGGTACCCACCAGCTCCTTCAAAGTCATACTTTGCTATCTCATTTATCCAATATGCTTGGCTAGGGACTTCATTGACAAGGGATCCTATGAATGAAACTAACTGAGCAGCAAAATCAGATTTTGGTCCCTCAAATGCACTAAAAAGAGCTGAATAATCGGGGGATGTCCTACAAGGGAAGTCTTGCCACCACACTGTGTTTGTTATGAGATGCCACTGCACAAAGTATAGCTTATAGTTTACTTTCAGTAAGGGCATAGCAATAGAAATCACCAGCAAAAAATAAAGAATTCAAGACATTATAGCATGAACGGTTATACTGACCTGTCTAGGCACCAAGTTAGCTGAAGAAATAATAACACGCATGCTGTCCTCTCTCTGTAACACTATGAGCTTTGGATGGTGGCATGCAACTCCTTGATTCTTCCTATCCTTTCCAAATGCTATCACTTCCGGAAATCGGGGGTATCTTAAAGGCAAAATACACATCAATAAATCAGCATGAATCCTACAGGAAAGTTATGCTTATCTTGTTTTGGTCTACCATAAAGCTCAGCAAATACTGCAAACTAAGATGATGTGTCTGACTTGCCTACACCCTATGGATTCAAAATTTGAAAGCGTGAGATATTAGCTTGCAAGATTTTTGGAGTTGCTACTTACACTAGAAGTATATTAGGATGGTTTTCGAAAGGGGCTGCAGTTCTACTTTCACTGCTCGCACTCCAGCATCTGTCCTTGTTGTGGCATGCTATTGTCACAGGCAGGTACTGGGGAATCTTGCAGTAGTCCAGGAACCTGAGAAGCGTACATCAATTAGGACTTCCATGGAGAATTTTCATTATGGCTCTCAACATGACAAAGAGAAAAAATTCGATAGTGGAGAGAGCACACACCAGGAAATGTCAGAGGTGAACGTTGCGATAAACACTCGCAACAAGCTGCCAATGGGGTGGAGAAGCTGTGGAAGGGTCACTCCACTGTGTTGGTCCCCTCGCATTTCAGGTCTTATGCCGGTGAGGCGGTTCAGGAAGAATGTGCTCCCATCTGAGTAGCAACCCTTCGTGTGATGCTGCTCTACGTTCCCATTACTGCATCCTTTGAGCTCTACATTGCTGCATCGTTTGCTTCTTTGAGGCAACTGAAGAGTATCTTCCTTTGTAACATCAGGTTGGTGTTCCAATCTGTCTTGATCAAAATTGCATTCTTGTTGCCGCAAATTCTCCTGAGGAACAGAGTTAATTGGATTGCCCTGGCACAATAAATCACCCTCTTCCCTCGCCTTTTTCACTCCAGCATGCGCACGGTGTGAATCCTTCAAGAAAGAAAGGGGGTCCTGACTCTCCGAGATCGCTCTTAGCCGCTTCCGGAGCGACTCTGCCCTCAGCACAAGAACCTCCTCGCAGGACCCCGCTACCTTGTCACCCCTTTCACAGGAGACAAATTTCTCCGCCACAAACCCGTACCTGGAGCCGAGGAGGAGCAGCGAGACCTCGTCGCCCACGGCCAGATCGACGGGACCGACGCCGCCGTGGAGGGGCAGCCCATTGACGCGCACGGCGTCGGGACTGGAGAAGCAGTGGGTGAGGCGGAGGACGCAGCCGGCAGTGCTGAGCAGAAGATCGCGGCAGCGGCGGCGCCTGTGGCGCGCAGGGGACGCGATGGGGCGGAGGCGGTAGCCCCGGCGGCGGGAAAAGGAGAGAGAATAGAGGCGGTCGGAGCGGAGCAGGAAGAGCGACGCGGCGGGGCCGATGAGGCGGAGATGGAAGTAGCCCAGGCCGCCAGGAGTAGATGGGGCGCCGTGGTTGTTGCTGGGTGGCGGCTCCACCGCCATGAGGTGGGATGGGAGGGAACTGGGAAGGGGAGAATAGCCCCAGGCGGCGGGAAGGCAAGCCATGGATTTATATTTTGCACCTGTTCCCGCCATTTATTTTGCACGAGTACCTATTAAAGTACTCCTACTGCAAATGGGATTTTTGTTCCGAAATACGTACTCTTATTACAGAATATGCCCTCTCTCCAACATAGGACCAAAAGCCAGGTCCAACGCTAGTGAAGAGAGGGAAAATGGACTTAATTGCAATGAAGATTAAGAACTATAGTTAATATACAGGAACTAAGGGAGTTGTGTGCAAGAATGCCAGGCGACTCCTTGCAAGGGAAGGAATCCCTCTTTTCACTGCAAGATTGCCAACAGGTTAAGTCAACATTGTCATCATGCAAACAGGCAAAAAATGCTGAGAGAGCAGACGACCTTTGAAAATTGTCTCAGACTGTCCAGATACACCTTCTGCGAATACATAACACCGAGCAAGTTGAAACATGAAACTCATTGCCAAGATTCTAGCCTCGAGGCTTGCCCCCCATATGGACGTTCTGTTTCCAACACCCAAAATGCTTTCATTAAGAAGGGAAGTATCCATGACAACTTTATGTATGTCCGCAATTACGCGTGATGGTTGCACAAACGCAAGACCCCGCCCTCCTTCTCAAGCTAGACATTAAAAAAGCATTTGACTCGACCATGTGAGAATACTTCCTCGACTTATTGCAACGTAAGGGGTTCCCCTGCAAATTCCGAAATTGGATTGCCGCTCTATTTTCATCTTCCTCTTCGCGCATCCTCCTCAACGGGCTGTCGGGCCACCCGATCAAGCATGGACGCAGGTTTCGCCAAGGGGACCCAATATCACCGCTGTTATTCGTCTTCGCAATCGACCCCCTCCAACAAATCCTCGACACCGCAACTCACAAGGACATGTTGCACAAGATACAAGGGCGAGACGCCATGATGAGAACCTCCCTCTACGCGGATGACGCGGCCATCTTCTTGGCCCCAGTCAAGAGGGACATTGACAGCCTATCTGTCATCCTAAGAGGTTTCGGTGAGGTGACAGGACTATGCACCAACTTCCACAAGAGCTCGGTGGTGCCCATTCGCTGCATTTATCTTCCATTGGATCATATTCTGACTAGCATTCCGGCGACCCGCGCCATGTTCTCAATAAAATATTTGTGCCTCCCGCTCTCAGTTAGGCAACTTCGGAAAGACGACTTTCAATATCTCGAAGACAAGGCCGTCAGGAAACTGGTAACCTGGGAGGGGCAATCCATCACATCCATTGGACGCACCGCCCTTGTCAGATCGGTCATCTTCTCACAAACGGTTTTCTCCATCACGCCCCTGATTGTGCCTCAGGGCACACTCCATAACCTCAGCAAGTTGGAGAGGGCCTTCCTTTGGGCAGGCTCGGACAAGACGCCCGGTGCAAAATGTAAGGTTAATTGGGACATGGTCTGCAGACCTACGAGCTACGAAGGCCTTGGGGTCCTCAACACCGACAAGTTTTCTCGTGCACTACGCCTTAGGCGGCTATGGTACGAATGGAAAGAGCCTAACAAACCTGGATTGGGCTAGGCAACCCTTGCACCAAGGAAGACCTGGAGTTCTTCTACGCCTCATCCACAATCATCGTCGGTAATGGTGCAAAAACACCTTTTTGGGATTCCCCATGGCTACTTGGACACAAGCCCAAAGACGTTGCCCCGCTTATTTTTGAAGCCTCGACAAGGAAGAGTTGGAAGCTTAGGGAGGCTATGCGGGGGAACGCTTGGATGACCCACATCAAGCGAGGCACTATGGTTTCCGCTGCCCACGTTCGGGAGCTTTTCTCACTTTGGACACTTCTGCATGACTTCCAACTTGTTGACCAAGCTGAGGATGACATTGTTTGGAAACATGCTGTTGATGGAATTTACTCGGCGGCCACCGCATACAAGGCACAATTATTTGGTTTGACTCACTTGCCTATTCACTACATGGTCTGGAAAGATTGGGCTCTCCCAAAAGTTAAATTCTTCGCCTGGCTGGTCTTGCAAGACCGGTTTTGGACGGCAGATCGTTTGGAGCGGCATGGCTGCGAAAACAGTGGGCTTTGCCCACTTTGCAAATGAGAGCAAGAAACGGCCATCCATCTTTTTGTCAAGTGCCGCTTCTCCATTAGGCTCTGGCGTTCAATCATTGAATCTTTTGGTCTGGCGCACATCAACGCCTCCGTTTGGCACCTTGAGGACTCCCTTTTACACTGGTGAAAGCATAGGACAGACAGGCGAAACCCTATCGACAAGCCATGGCCTCCCTCACCATGCTAGTCTCGTGGACTCTTTGAAATGAAAGAAACGTCCGGGTGTTTCGCCAAAAGAGTGCACCGCCGCCTATTCTTCTTTAAAATATCAAGCTTGAGGCAAATTTGTGGGTTACGACAGGTGCTAAGAATCTAGGACGTATTGTTGTAGGAAAGTAATTGCCATGCCATTTTTCTGTTAGGCTACTCTGTAATCTGTCAAACTCTCTACTCCTCTTATTTAATGGATGAGACAAAGTTTTTGCCTCCGTTTCGAAAAAAAAAACATTATACATGTACATTCTGTTTTTTTTTCATACATAGAGAGATAGGATGATGCCCTCTATTATTGGCTAGCCAAATAGATGCAGTGACATGGTGCACTCATAAATTTTATTCTATTTTCAAAGTTTCCCACGCAGATAAAGTAAGGTGGCCGTCAGGTTTGTCCCAGAATTCGAACCTAGGTAGGCAGGAGAAGCGCGGCATTAGCGCCTCTTGAGGAACCAGGCTAATATCTTCTCTTGAGCAGAACTATCGTTATTCATAATAGATAGGTGTAGGCATGCTGCGGTAATCTGGTGTGGTGTGCTTCAGTTACCAGGCTAATATCTTCTCTTCAGCAGGAATATGGTATGCTGATGCGGCTTGTCACTGCCTACTTGTGCCACACGGCATATCTGTCTCCACATGCCGCGAGCTTCCACTCTGTCTCGCTTGGGCACCAGGAGCCCTCTCCAATCTTCATGCACAACTTATCATCGATTATTGCCGAGTACAGATTTGAGCTTGCCTCCAAAATTCTGACAGCTGAACGACTGTGTATGTCTTGGGATTTCCTAATCTCCATCTGGGTACAAGAAAAATATTCAAAGTTTAGAGCAAACAGCTATCGTGGATGCATGCTACAATAAATTGAAGGTATCAGCAGAATACCAGTTTTGCTATTTCATCATGGAAAGAATCTCCCCAGTCAAAGAAATGGTCGTAGAACACTGTGGGGATTCCGGGGTGCGTAAGTATATAAGCATATCCCTGAAAGACCATTAGTTTGTGAATGTGTTCAGTAAATGACTAGCAGTAATATCTCCAAAGAGAACAGCCGGCTTGTTCCAAAGCAAATAATGTTCAAGCGTCTGTTGATACACGGTTCACTTCTAGCTATTTTTTTAAATATTAGTTTTTTTGTTTTTTTTAAATATTGTGCCGTCTACAAAAATTTCAAAAATGTGATCCCTTCGGCCGTGCCCAGGCCGACTGGATCCTGTCGGATATGGCTAGGCCGAGAGGCCTATCGGCCCTGGGGGTTGGCCACTAATCGGCTTTGGTGTAGCCGATTAGTACCTTTCGGCTTAGGTGTGGCCGAAAGGTACTAATCGGCCTACTCGTGGTCAATTAGTGCTGGCTACCCCATTTGATGCATGCATTCCCGTTTTTTCCCGCCAAGTGTTTCCGTCATCTTTTCCCGCCATCTTTCTTTCTCTGCCTCTCAGCCTCACGGGCCTCCTCTCGCTGCCGGTAAACCTCCGCCAGTCGAAGTTGGTCTTCTTGGTTTTTCTTCTTCATCTCAACAAGAAAAGTCCTCTCCTCCACACAGTACTCTTGCCACGCTCTTTCCTGCTCTGCTTTCTCCTCTGCTGCCTCCTTCTCGCGGCACTCGTCCAAGTCCAAACTTGCCCATGCACGACGACCTCTTTCACGAATCTCAGTCACCGCACAGTCCAGCATTTTCGTGTCTATTCAACGATAGTACATGCACAGGGACGAATGAGACTACAACAAAAATAGAAATATAAAAATCAAATCAACAATAATATCAACAACGTGTTTATTCTTGGTGACTGAAACATACCGGAGGCGTGATGTATGATGAAGGAGCAACGGGTGGATCTTCCTCATAATTAGCGCACATGAAAAACTTCATGCCCAACCAATCTGAAAAATCCGTCATCTCCTTCACCTTGCAGAGATCGCCGCACCAACAACAAACTACTCCCACCCCGGAGGCAAATTCGCACTCTTTCATTTCCTAGGCCTAATGCTTTGATCCGAACAAGGCAAACTCATAATGACTACCGCATTGGTGTTTTCTTTCAAGTGTTGCTGGCCGATGGAGGAAGACAGTTACAATGCCTCCTTTCATAGACAGATGACAACAGCAATGGCGAGAAAAGAAGGCGGGAAATCGGACGGAAAAAGATGTCGGGAAAATTTGGGGACAAAAGAAGACGGGAAATCGGGTGGGAAAAGATGGCGAGAACACTTGACGGAAAAAAACGGGGATGCATGCACCAAATGGGGTAGCTAACACTAATTGGCCACGAGTAGTGGCCAACCCCAGGGCCGACAGGCCTCTCGGCCTAGCTGTAGCCGATAGGATCCAGTTGGCCGCGGCGTAGCCAAAGGGATCACATTTTTGAAATTTCTGCAGATGGCACAATATTTGTCCAAAAAATTAAAAAAAGACGAATATTTTAAAAAAATTAGCTCACTTCTATACTCGTTCCAGCTGCAGCAGCATGGAAACAGATGAACAGTATTATATCCAGATCAAGCCAATATGGATGAAATCTTTGTCTATTCAAATATTAACATGTGATCATTATTGATGATATCTGTCTTGAAGTTCTTAATGTGACGAATAACTTTTTGATCATTATTTAACTGGCGTCAGGGTTTTATAAAATCATCATCATTGTGTAAATTGATTGTGTAGAACATGCAATACACTTCTAATGAAAACCAGTGCTATGGATAAGTAGTACAAACAACTAATGGCATACCTCCATGACATGGTCAGAAGGAAATGGCCAATGGCCCTGAAATAATAGAACTTCCAATTAGATGTGCTTAATAGCACCCTATGAGCAATTCCAAGCAAATATTAACTTGGAAAAGTCAGCCTTGAGCAAAGAAGGGGGAACATGGAATTGCTATACCTGAGTTGACCCTGTGTCATGATTTTCAATAAATGTAACTGATCTTGAAGGCCACCACCCCATCACACCAGGTGGCTTTTCTTCAGGGTCGCGCAAACGCCACAACTCTCCTTTCACTGCTTCCTGCTCCAGCAACACTAAACTGCTCAAAGTAATCACCAAAGGTACTTATTTGCTCCTGTGGAAGCATGTTTCTTTTCTAACCTGAAGAATACCCTTCGTTGTGAAATCAAACGCAGCGCAAAGTCCTCCAGTGCTATCTATCCAATTGATAATTCTCTGCCTGTGTTTATCTGGAAAAAAATGAAAGATGTTGCTTGTGTATCTTTATTTGGTTTCATCAATATGAAAATTGTGTGGAGACAATATGATGTAGTTACATAACTGCTTGCATTCGAACTGGTAAATTAAACCTTCCATGTCAAGAACGGTTCAGAGAGATGGGCAGACAAATGAAGAGGAAACCGAGAGAGTGGTAACAGTTTAACATTGATAAATTTCAATAACATGGACATAATATGTATATTACCATAATATTCATGGTAGTCGGTCAAGGGAATGGTCTTAAGAGTGCTTTGGCCAGAAATTACATCATTGTGGCATAGTAATCAGTACAGATGCCATTACATATCTCTTACCCTGATTGTAGCTCAGATGGTTGTCAGGGGGGGCATATTCACAGCTGTCCCAGTATTCCCCCACTGCAAAAAGAGGCTTTGATTCCTCAATGTATTCTTTCACAAACTTTGAAGCATAACTGCACTAAACAGAAAATGTGGCAAATCAGATAACAATGCAAAACATGGCAACAGTAGTCAATTTGTTTGTTTCATAGTACGTTTCTAGCCAATCGACTATTTACCCTTTTGTGAAATCAAAGCGGAAATCTTGAAAACCAATGGTTTCCCGAAGCCAGATCAGCCATTCAATAATATCCTTCCTTACAAATGTCTGGGTATGATCTATGTTTGGAACCCCATCAAAGTTATCACCAGTACTTTTGTTCCCCTGATAAAGAAGTTGCACCAAAGTTGAGTAATGCTTAATAATAGTGCTTAGCCATCAAGATATGGTGATAAGTAAAAGGCTGCACAAAATAGGAATATCTTGCACAAACCAAGTCATACTTATCCATCAAGTCTAAGTAGAACTCCAGGTCACTAGTACCCTGGTCATTGTGTTTATACGGTGGTTTATTTTTGTTATTTGTTTTATTTATTCTTAGTCTTTGTAAAATGGCTACCTTCCCACCAGAACAAGATGTAACAGCATGCTCGTCCCATGATATTGGGATACCATCATAACGATTATACATCCCATTTGCTCCTTTAGTAGTCCCAACTCGATGATTAATAACTACATCAGCCATAGCCCTTATATTGTGGTCATTCATGTTCTGAATCAACGAATTTAGCTGCTGAAGTGAACCATAACAAGAGTCAAGGCTGTACAGGTTCTGTGGCAGATAGCCTGTGGAGAAACACATCAGTCAGACCCGTTTTTCTGCAACTATTCTTCTGATAAGAAAGAGTAATGGTGAACTCATGACTAGCTTACCTTCTGGAGATAACGATTGTGTCGGTGGAGGCAACCATGCTGATGTAAACCCAGATTTAGCAATGTCGGCAACTCTGCCCTCTAAATTACTCCACCAATTGTGTTTATGGGATTCCCAGTTAAAAGCCTGACACACAATTGATATCAAGAGATATGTGAGAGAACTTGTACTTGTTCGCTAAATGAGTTTTTCTGTATTCAAGAAAGGCACTACTCCTGTTGCCAATGTCATACGGGAAATAATCATAGCTTATCTAGAATTGATGAGTGAGCCATGTCAATCTAAATGCAAATTACGACGATGCACGAATGCACGCTCACCAAGACATGAGCAACCTTAAGACCACAAGTCCAACTACTATAAACAATAGCTTATTTCCCATTTGTACTTTGCACAAGGAGCAAAATAACTCAAACTGACCGAAACTAGATGCTAGATTACCCTGATACGTCGTTGAGTTTCCACATCGATGCCAGTCATATACATCCGAATAATTATCGGTAAGAATGAAAATTATTTCTGGTGTATAGCAATTGGAAAAAAAAAGTATGTGCATGCAGCTTACAGAACACTTTTATTGGCTGTGGTTTCACAACAAGCGAGCACATATCCTGATGTCTATCGATTTGAAGGAGCACTCTCTAAGTCCAGTGGCATTTCTAAAGATCCATGTCTCTGGATTTGATACACAGCATGACACGAAATACATTGCTTAGACATATTCTCACCTGCAATAGGATTTCCCTTCCATTCTTAATGATCCCGCCTGGCAAAGAAAATGCAACAGAGCAACCGCATACCAATCAGGAGCTCGGACAAATAAACAAAACAACAAGCTGCAAGAAGATGTAAGTTTATGTCGTTATTACCATTGCGAGCTGCCTGTTCTTGGACAACACCATCGGAAACCTGCACAATTTCGCCATTTCAGGGGCATCGGAACAGGCTCAGTCGTCAGACAAGACGAGCACACAACCTTGTGAAATGTTAAAGCACAACGGCGGCGCACTCACCATCTGGCCCATTAAAAGTCTCAACGTCACCAATGCGCAAAGTAAGCAGCGAAGGATGTAAGATGCCGTCACAATATCATATATGTAGCGGAGCTCGGCAGGGGGGCGGATCTAACGTAGGGTTTGGGGGCTCTGTTGAACTGTTGAACCCCCCAAATTACTGGAAACCCAACTGCGCTTAGAACTCCACCATCACCATGCTGCAGACGAGACCACGGCGAAAGGAATGGGTCGATATCAGCCCCGGAACGAGATGTGTGGATTGGTCTGCTCACAGCAAAAAAAAATAAAAATTAGAGCAATCCAAGCAGGTTAGGGGTTCGTCACCAACAGAAGACACCGACCAGACTATGAGATCTCCTCTCCTCGGCGGTTCGGTAGTGCGGGATAGGACGATGGCGACGACTATGAGAGAAAATTCCTTCGAGTTGGCGTGCTTCGCCCGCTGGACGGAGGCCTGGAGGTTTGTTCGGCGGAGGAGTGAGGTTTGGGGAAGAATAAGGAACAGACAACAGAGCTCCCTCGCTCCCGAATGGCTATTGGCGAGAGGTCAATGGGTACTTTTTTCCAAATCTAAGAAAACAAAATCAATACCTTTTACGCGGATATGAGCATCTCGTAAAAATACCTAACTTGGCCGTCAGGTCAAAAACCGTTGCTATGGTCCATATGTAAGAAAAAATTAGACTGTGGCCTTCCAGTAATGTAAAATACAACACCTCGCGATGCAAATTTACATCACGAGATACAATTGCACCAAATTCGACCGCTGCCCGCGAAACGCCAGCCGCTCTTCATTCTCTTTCGCGCCCGCCCTCTCGCGCCCGCCCAAACCCCCGCCGTCGTCGCCCCAAACCCCCGTCGCCTCCCTCGTCGAAAGTCGACTCGCAGCCGCCCGGGCGCCGCTGAATCGGGAGGCAGCCGTCGCGGGATTCGGCGTCTCCAGTGGTCCGGCTGTCTCGGTAGGCCTCCGTCGGGTCTTAGTCCGTTGCCGACCTCCTCCCCGTCGGCCGTGGACCTCTCAACGGTCCTTGCGCCGTCTGCACGACCGTCGCACCAAGCCCGCCGCCCGGCCGCCGAACTCTTCTTCGCCGCCCGCCGAGCTCCTCTTCGCCGGCCTCCGAGCTCAGCTTTTATCACCGCCGTCGTCCGGAGCCAACCGCAGCAACAGCCAATCCAACCGGCGGCCATCTTCTTCCACCTATTGGAGTTGTTCTTTTGGACCATCAATTTGGACCATTTGTTGGAGTTGCTCTTTTGGACCATCAGTTTGGACCATCTATTGAAGTTGAACATTTTTCGGAGCTTCAAAACGTACTTTTTGACGGTTTAGATTTTACATCGACGGTTTTGGACCGCCAAAATTTGGACCATCTATTGGAGATGCTCTAAGTTCTTTGGGATTTGACCATGCGGAATTAAATGTTTTTCGGATTTGCCTAAAAAAACGTCCATTTTTCCATGGTCAAATCGTGAATGTTCGGACTTTATCATTCCGTTTAAAAAAATAAACATTTCTTAAAAGGAAATTCTCTTTTTCTTAAAAGGAAATTCTCTAAATACATGTGAAATGTATCGCTTGAAAACCGTGTCTCGTGGAAATCTGAAAAATTATGTTCTGAGGACATATGATTAGTAACTAATGGTGATAGATCACAGGCGATTTGTCAGTAACTCTACATCCAGCCCAGGACATGCTATTAACGAGGACAAGGCCCCGTCCAGGAGAGAACGAAAAGAGTTCGGTCAGCTTGCAAGCCAGAATGTAACTATAAACAATTATCTATTGATTGTTGCAACTTTGAAGGAATGGTACGTGCTAGGAACATAATGTATCAACGACTCATCGCGAGGGTGGATGGGTGAAACACGACAACTCTTGCTAGATCCACTAGTGTGTTCCTCATAATTGGTACGAGTTTCAATTTGAATCCTAGACCTTCCGGCGCATCACCACGAGACAAGGTTTCGTGGTCGATGACGACAATAAGTTATAGAGCGGCTCACGCTGAAGACTTGTGCCCTTTACGATCTTCTTAAGACGGAATTCATCACGGATTTCAAGTGGAATCTCAAGGATCAAGGTGATGGCCTCCTCAAGTTCATTTGCATGATGCTCGACGAAATGACCATGACTCTGGATGGCATCCTCTCTCCTTGAGTTGATGGTGTTCAAGCTCACCCTCGACATCGAGCAAATGTAGGGAGAATTCGACAAGGTCGCGCGGTTCCAGTCATCATTCAATCTTCGAGGTGTGTCGACTTCGCGAGATGTTGGGATTGAATGCAGTGGTGCCACGTCCAAGAACCTTGGCATCAGATTAGATCACCGGGTGAAGGGCATAAGGTTTATGTTCCTCCTTTGGACTGAGGTGCGAGTTGAATTTGCTTCAGTCCAATTATGCTTTGTGTGATTCTCGTGCGATAGATGCTACTAATCATTTTTTTTCTTGGCCCCCCTATGGAGTTGTCGCATTTTGATGGCACCAATCCTAGGCTCTGGCTAACCAGACACGAGGATCCTGAGATCATACAGACCGCATGACCTGGCGACCGCACCGGTGACCGCACCGGCAATGGCCGCGGTGACTGCTGTTGGCCCCTCATCCGGGCTTCGACGGCGTGTGGGAGGAAGGTTATGGGCCCTGGCGAACTATTCCGATGGGGACTCCGACGACGATCTTGATTCGGATGTGGCCTCGCCCACCCTGTCCGACAAGATCCGCAAGGCGCTCCAGGCAGGTGAGTCCGAGGAGGTCATTGCCAGTCATTTGGACTTGATCGTTTCGCAGGAAGATCTAGCTTGGAATGGGCTGCCAGCGATGGAGAAGGTCAAAGTTTTGCGGTGGCTAGTCCATGCCGGACCACGAAGATAGCAATGCAGCCGTGGATTGGTCCTATTCCTAAGGTACGTCTTCCAAAACCTACCCTAGCTGATTTCATCGACGAATCCTCTTGGAGGGTGGTTCATCGGAGGCACAAATGGCGGGTTCCGGTGGCTTCCCGGTCGTCGCTGGCGATCGGTCCGACGACCACGATCCGTGATTAGCGGGAGGCTCATTTGAACTGGATCCTTGGCGCTGGTGGGCCGGAAGCAGCCGTGACGGATTTGGGCTGCGAGAGGGCTGGGTATGTGGCCCAGCCGGCAGGCCCGATGGCTACGGTCAATCCGATCTTTATCCCTACCCGAGACTCGACTCCGGTAACTCCTAGGGTTTTCAAGGTCTTGACCAAACCGAGATTTCCACACCTCGGTCTGGGGAGAGCGGGCCGGGGTGTGTACTCCGGTGGTGTCGTTATCGGCGCCCACGCAGGTTCCTGCCATGGCTGGCCGTGGCGCTCCTACGGCCCGTCCGGGTGCTCCTCCGGCGAGGACGAACCAGCAACCGCAGAACCCACCGATGCGTGCGGGGCGGATGGCGGGGACTGATGACGCCGCCGGCCAAGGAGCTGGTCGCGGTCGGGACAGCTGGGCTGCTGGTCATGGCACTGCTTCACAAAACGACCATCGGGGGTACTCGGGCAATGATGGCTATAACGCATATGGCGTCGGGATTCATCGTGGATCGTCATCTACCGGTGGTGGCATGGTTCATGGAGGTGGTCGTGGTTTCGACGGACTGTCGGGGCCCTTCATTCAAGGGGCATCGGGCCCGACGAACCGGCAGCGACATTGGTTCCGCCCAAGGGGCGAGGGACGAGGAAGAGGCCGAGGGCCCCCGCCGCCTCTACCGCATGCAGAGGCACCCGCCAGCACCATGGAGGTGCTAGTGTCGAGAGAGGCGCCCCAGTTGCCTGCGGGGGGTGGCGCGACTACACCGGCTTTGACGGGGGTTGCGGCTCAGGTAGTCAAAGCCCTCGCTGAAGTCCAAGTCCCCAAGAAGGGTGCTAATGCCCCGTGACGCCACTTCTGAAAAGGCGGCTTCTGACAAATCTGAAGGGGGGAAAATTAACCAAGTGGGCATGTAAGAAAGAGAAAATGTCTTGCTACCGGTGCGGCGGACCAGGGCACTTTGCTGCAGAGTGCAAGGTCGAACTTTGTGATCTGTGCCGAAAACCGAAACATGACACAGGAGACTGCTTGTTTCTTTTAGGGCCTAAGCCGGTGGTTAATATTTATGGAGTCTGCTGCTAGGAACTGATGTTCTTTGAGTCCTCCCGGTCTTCTTTGACGACAACCATTCCAGAGAGTTCCCGGACTGCGGTTGTGCGTGTCACTCGCGGGAGAATGACATCTGAGCAGGTGGTGCAACGTCTGCGGGAGCTGGTACCCACAACGTTCCAATGGGACCTGGTGAGTCTTGAGGACCAGGTGTTCAGGGTGGACTTTCGTACCAAGGAGGATCTTGGGCGTCTTCTGACTTTTGGGATGAGCAAGGTACCAAATAGCTCATGTGTGCTTGAGTTTGAACCGTGGACACGGCAGGAGCCGGAGGGTACTCCTTTACCGCAGCTTTGGGTCCAGCGCTCGGGGGGCCCACGGGTGGCACTTGATGATGTCAGGGTAACTTGGAGTCTTGGTTCGCTCATTGGTAAAATAGAGAAGGTGGACATGCCTTTCACACGTGCCAACGGAGTGGCTCGACTGTTTTTGAGTGTTATCAGTATTGAGCATATTCCGGACTCGGCCAGGTGGGCTTATGATGGTAAGAGCTATATGCTGGATATCGAGATTGAGGAGAATGCTGAGTTTCAAGATTTGGCCAGGCAAGTGGACAAGGACACTGATGAGGGTAACGATAGGGATGGGTTGCTTCGGAAGGAGGAATCCCAAAGTACTCAGAGGGGTATGGGGGCTACACCACCGGACAAGAAGGCTAAGACGACGGAGAGCAGCGAGCGGCCTCATGGTTCTTCTTCGTCACAACAACCGCGGTTTGGTTCGTTCGGTGCTTTCTGAGCCCCGAGCAAGTTGTGGGGTACGAGGGTCGACAGTGATGACCCGGAGGAGCACGAGCTGCCGCCCCTTTCCCCACTTGTGCCCCCTTTACCACCGGCTCCCCTATCACCACCGGCAACCCCACTACGTTCGACACCACCATTACCATCACCTCGGGAGGCTAGGATTGCTCCTCTCTCTCCGGTTCTTGTAGCTACAGAGGGTTGTAGCCGATCGCAGGTTGCACCATTGGCAACGGCTGCAGTTAATGAGATGGCATCTGTAACATCCCAAAATTTCATTTTGGAATGTTATGAAATATAGCTATGCATCATCATCACTTTGTTTGAATGAAATGAATGGTTGAAGTGCTTCCTTTGAAATTCTGAAAGGCCATTTCAATTTTTCCATGTATTTGTTTCACCTATTTGAAAACCTTTGGAAATGTTCAAAGAAAGAGGGGAGTAACATGACACTCCACACCAGGGGCATCTTGGTGAAATATTTTGAACAATAAACCAGGGGGTTGTTTGAAAAATTATTGCAAAAAGGATTTAAAATCAATTAGGCATTTTTCTGAAAATATTTTTTTTAAATATATTCAATATGACAGAGGAAAAATGTTCATTAAATAGCATTTAATCCCCTAATCATTTTGATATATACATTTCCTATGTTTGGAAATGATTTGAATGCATTAAAGATGTTTTAAACGCTCTGGAAATAAAAAAGGAAATGAATTAAACAGAAACGGGCCGGCCCACAGCCTTTAAGACCCGAAATCACTCCGGGTCCCCCCCTCACTGACGCGCGAGACCCATCGTCCGACCGCGGCATCAGCGCGCTCGTCTCCTTCCCCGCGCCTCCGACGTCGCCGGTGATCTCTCCCCACAGATCTCGCCCCTCTTTCCCTCCCCGACCACCGCACCACCCCTATAAGAACCCCATCCCTCCGCTCTCTGTTCCACCCCCAAAACCCCCTCTACCCTCACTAGAACGCCACCACACGACCTCGCCGAAGTTCAGACGTCGACCGAATCTCCCCGAGCACGAGGTCGTCGCCTCCGTTGTCCCCAGCCCCGGCCGACGCCATCAATCGACGCCGGAGCTTCGCCGCCGTCGCCTGAGCACTTCGGACGCCTTCCCTGACCATCACACCGTCGCCTCCGACCACCTCCGACGCCCGGCCGCCGCCGACCTCGCCGGAACCCCGACCCCCACCGCTGTAAGCCACCGCACCCCCCTGGGCCGTTCGATCTAGATCCAACGCGCCAGATTGGAAATTTTATAAAAACGAATCGGTACGCGTTAAGTTTCGGTCGTCCGCTCGCTAGCTCCCGCACGCACACTCTCTCAACCAATCACAGCATGCCACGTAGACCCTGTCCGTTCGATAAGATTTTTTTTCTTTTCTTTTCTGTTTTAGAAAACAGAAATGTATTCTGTTTTTGTTTTTATTATATCTTTTAAAATATTTAGAGTTTTCGATTGATTCTTTTTTGCAACATGTCACAAATTTGTTGTAGTTTATGTTTGTATGCTTAGCTTTCAAATTTGAACTTCTAAATTTGAATTTTGATAAAATTGAGCAAATCACTAAAACTTGAATAACATGAGTTTAGAAATTTATTTTTGAGTGATTCTTTTTGCTACTGTTTTGTATTAGTTAGGACTATCATCCAACACTATTTGAGAATTTTTTTGAATATGTTAGACTAGGATTTTGGTAAAAACAGATTCTGTTTGGTTTCTTCATAATACTAAATTGAATTGTTTTTATTTTAAATTTACTTTAATTTTGTTTTAGTTCAACTTTTCAAAGTAGTTTATTTAGTTCTATTATTCAACATTAGGTGAATTGATTTTCATAAAATAAAATATTTTAATTTGTTTTGTGCTCTAGTTTAAATGGGTAAAAAAATTTGTTTCACCATTTATATTGGTTAGAAAAATGTTTTGTAATAACTCTTTTGCAAAGAATTTTTATAATGAAATACTTTCTGTCTTCTAATATATTTTTTTGTATTTATTCTTTTTCTGTTATCTAAATGGCTAGTTGTTCAAAACAAATTTTGTCTTGTTATGCCTTAGTAGGATTTTGACACTAAAAATTTTAGAGTCTTTTTTTTAGTGACTCCTCTTTTTGATTGTGCTTTTTGTTTGTTGAAGTATTGTTTACCTTGCTGTTGTGTGAATTATATTGTGATTGTACTTATTGTGTGCTTTGTTTGATTCGTTAGATCATTCGGAGTGCGAAGCTTGTTATCTAGAGTCACTTGAGTACGAGGATCGTCAGCAAGGCAAGTCACTTTGACCATGTATACCTATGTTTTATTGCATTAGTTCTACCATCTCCCCAATTGCATGCAAAGTAGGTAATTTGGAAACTTGGTTACTTGAAGTAGTATCATGTGGTAGGCACCCCTCAACCCTTGGACACTTTCGCCCCGGGAAACGTTGATTTAATTTTGCTATGCTATTAGTAGACGGGGTTGGTTGTGTGATTCATGAGAGTTGTGAGATAATAATTTCAAGACCTACAAGATGAACAAGACTTCAAGACTCCGAGTTTTCAACATACCTCTGGGTGGATGATGGTTGAACGGCGCCCTGGAGAAACCAGTGGTTAGCCTAGATGTTGCTGGAGAAGTGCCAGTATTCATGCGGAAAGGTCCACCCAGGCACAAAGAGATGGATGGATGCTTCAAGACCCAAGGCTTACCTGCACAGCCACAAGCCATTATGGGCTCTGGCTTGGTTGGATATCGTGGTGACCCTAGAAAGGCGGTGCTACGAGATGTAGAAGAACGGTAGGAAAGGATGGGCACCGACAGAGTCTCGGGGAAACCCTTTAGAAGACCATGTTTTGGTCATCCGTTTCTCAAACACCCTGAAGTGCGAGAAATCCAACGGAGGCGATCAAATCTTGTGGAGAACGTGTGCAAAACTCTGCAGAGTACCCAAACCTAATCGATTAGCCGTGTCCACGGTCATGGACAGCTTGAGCCAAAGGAACTGAACTATCTGGAACTCTCAACACAATTATGTATATTGATGTGGGTTTTTGAATGACAACTTGGGCATGAGAATTGGTTGGCGGAACCATCTCATTAATCAACCAACATTGTAGTAATTATGCTTTTGCCCTCTCTTGTTGTAGGAAAAATTTGGCTTTATGCAAAATTTACTACCCCCACCTTCCATATATGCATATAGAATAGACGATTACTTTACACCCCCTCTTTTGTGACATTGCCGGCATATTCAATATGCTGACCTATACGGCTGCAACGTATCATGTTGCAGAGTACTTTTCCGACCAGGAGTGAGGATACGCTCTACGCTCGGTGATATGCCCTTGGAGTCAGATGGACTCAACTACCTTTGAAGCTTCTGCAAGATTAGTTATTCTCATGAGTTGGCCTTCAGCCACTTTATTGTATTTTTTATTGTAATAAAGAACTCGATATGAGATTTTTTCAATTAATAAAGCTGTGTGATTTCACTTTGATATATACATTGATGTGCCATGTGTGTACCGACATGATCTTGGGATGGTATAGAAACACCGGAGATTCGACCTTTCAGGTCAGGTCGCTACACCATCTCGGGACCCCGAGCCTGGCTCGCCGTCGTTGGGCTCTGGAGCTCACAGGGTGCTGGCTCTCGGAGGTGGGACTACGGGTGCTGATGGGCCGGGTTCGGATGCTCGGTCGGTACCTGACAACGGAGAGGAACTGAGGACTACAGGACGGCTGGTGGCGGGTGGTGTTGCTCCTTCTTCCTGTGGCGTGCAGCCGGCGACGGGTGGTTGGCCGGCTGGTGGCGGCGCTGACGAGCCGCTGGCAATGGCCAGCAAGGGCTCGATCAGACAAGGGGCAGGAGGCCCTTCGCTCACTGCGCCTTCGACTGCGAAAGTGGTCGCATACGGCGGCATCCCGGACCCGACGACCGGTGATAGGCGGATGAGCCAGCGCCTTCAGGAGCAGCCGGATGCGGACAAGCTGCTGATGGGCCGATCCATGAGGGCGGCTAATCTACGCAATATCGAGGCGTCGACAGGTATGACCGTGAACACGACCTGCCCCATTTTAAATTTTTCGGAACAAGATATTATTTCAAACGGAAACCTATTAGGGGTGTCTTTGGGTAGCAATGTGAAGGAAATTTCTAATTCTATTAATACCCTTTTAGACTTAGAGGCCGAGAGGGCAATGGTGATCTTGCGTAAGATTGCATCCGTAAAACCTATGAATGATGATGAGATTAATGAGCTAGGGATGGGGGACATGGAACATCTATGTGAAGATCTTGTTCCTTCATCACTAGTTACTGAGGACGATGAGAACATCAGTATGGAGGGGTATGTGGCCCCAACGGAACTGAATGAGTGTTCTCTTCTAGCACCTGGTTGTGTGGATCGGGAGGCTGTTCTCGAGAGGCCAAAACGATCATGGAAAATAAAGGTTTACCCGGTTTCGGCGGTACGCCGGAGTGCTAGATTCAAGTCTGCAAAGAAATTTCATGGGGAAAGATGAAAGGCAGTTTTTGGAATAGCAGAGGTCTTGGTGACTTGGCTAAAAGGAGATTTCTTGTAGAAGCAACCATCGAGCACAGGCTTGACTTCATAGCATTAATGGAAACGGGTAGGGATAATTTTACCTCTGAGTTTCTTAGCACGATTTCGGGCGGAATAGATTTTGACTGGCATTGTCTACCCCCAAGAGGAAGGTCCGGAGGGATCTTACTCGGGGTGAGACGCGAGACTCTAGAAGTACGCAATGTGGTTTTGGGTGACTTTGCAGTCAAGTTTAGAGTGCATTCCAAGGAAGATGGGTTCCTTTGGGCGCTCGTGGCCGTATATGGTGCGGCTCAGCCGGAGTTCAAGATGGACTTCTTGGCAGACCTCGTTCGTATTTGTGGGAACAAGAGACTATCAATCTCAGTGGGCGATGACTTTAATATTATCAGGCGAAGAGATGAAAAGAATAATGAGAACTTTGATGGCAGATGGTCATTCATGTTCAATACTATCATCGAAAGCCTGGACCTACGGGAGATAGAATTCATGGGCCGAAAATTCACATGGGCTAACCCGCTCCCGCAGCCAACTTTCGAGAAACTGGATAGGTCCTAACCAGTGTGAAATGGGAGAAAAAAATTCCCATTAGTGACAGTACGTGCACTGCCCAGGGTGATCTCTGAACATACCCCGTTGTTTGTGGATTCCGAGAAGGCAGCCATGTGGGCAACAAAGATGCATTCTCGTTTGAGGTGGCGTGGTTCGGACAAGAAGGTTTTATCGACCTCATAGCAAGAGAATGGGGGAGGTTCTCCGGGGGCGGATCCAATATAGATAGATGGAAAAACAAGATTTGACATCTAAGACAGTTTCTTCGGGGTTGGGCGAAGAATGAAAGCGGAGCCTATAAACTAAAGAAGCAAAGGCTCATGGAGCTTATTGATCACCTTGATATCAAGGCTGAAACCGTGTTGTTGGATGATAATGAGAGAACATCCAAAGCGGAGGCAGAACATGATCTTAAGCAGCTTCTCAGAGAAGAGGAGCTAAAATGGGCCCTCAGAGCAAAAGTGCGACAGGTGATTGATGGAGATGATAACACACAATTTTTCCATCTGATTGCTAGTGGAAAACATAGAAAGAAGAAAATTTACTAGCTTGAACAGGACGAGGGTACAATCGTTGGGCAAGAAAACCTAAAGTTGTACATCTCGGAGTATTATAAGAAATTGTTTGGGGCTCCTGAGGATAACACGGTGACCATGGATGAGCACTTTGTCAGTGATATTCCTCAGCTCGGGACGGACGAGAATGAGATATTAACCGCACCATTCTTGGAGAAAGAGGTGTTGGATGCTATTTCGTAGATGAAGAATAATAAGGCACCAGGGCCGGATGGGTTTCCAGCTGAATTCTATAAGAAGTGTTGGCATATTATCAAAGGTGATCTTCTGCCGATGTTTCATGATTTGTTTAATGGGCACTTCCAGCTATACCACCTTAACTTTGGAACAATCATGTTGTTGCCAAATAAGGAGGGGGCGGTGCATATTGAACAATTCTGACATATTTGCCTTCTTAATGTGAGCTTTAAAATATTCACTAAAGTCGAAACCAATAGGCTGACGTAGATTACACACGTGGTGGTGCAACCGAGCCAATCTGCATTCATGCCTGGTCGAAATATTCTGGAGGGGGTGGTTGTGCTCCATGAAAACCTTCATGAAATTCATTCGAAGAAGCTAGATGGGGTTATCTTCAAAGTGGATTTCGAGAAGGCATATGATAAAGTTAAATGGCCTTTCCTTCAACAAGCTTTACGTATGAAGGGTTTTGACGAGCTATGGAGGAAGCAAGTCGTGTCTTTTGCACAAAAAGGGGGTGTTGGTATTAAAGTAAATGATGGCATGGGTCATTTCTTCCAAACTCAAAAGGGTCTCCGCCAGGGAGACCCAATGTCTCCTATCCTGTTTAATGTCGTTGCAGACATGCTCGCTGTTTTGATAGGAAGGGGTAAACAGGAAGGCCTAGTAGGTGGGTTAGTACCTCATCTAGTCGATGATGAGGTGTCCATTCTACAATACGCTGATGACACTATTCCGTTCATGGAGCATGATATAGCGAAAGCAAGACATATGAAACTTATCCTCTGCTTATTTGAACAACTGTCGGGTTTGAGAATTAATTTTCATAAGAGTGAATTGTTCTGCTTTGGGAGAGCCAAAGCAGAACAAGAGAATTATAAACAATTGTTTGGATGTCAATTGGGTAGTATGCCGTTTAGCTACTTAGGTATACCTATTCATCATCGCAAGCTATCAAACCAAGAATGGAAGAGGATAGAGGATCGATTCGAGAAGAAACTTAGCTGCTGGAAGGGCAAGCTTCTGTCTTACGGAGGAAGGTTAATTTTGATTAACTCGGTTCTCACGAGCATGCCTATGTTCCTCTTGTCCTTCTTTGAGGTACCAGTAGGGGTACGGAAAAGACTGGACTTCTATGAATCACGTTTCTTTTGGCAGAGTGATGAGGTTAAGAAAAAGTATAGACTGACTAGATGGGACATTATATGTCGACCCAAAGACCAGGGAGGGTTGTGAATCGAAAACCTAGAAGTCAAGAATAGATGTCTACTCAGCAAGTGGCTGTATAGACTATTGGTTGAGACTGATGGCATGTGGGTACAAATTTTACGTAATAAGTACCTACACTCTAAAACTCTAGCCCAGGTCACAGCTAGGCCGACTGACTCTCCATTCTGGAAAGGCCTGATGAAGGTTAAGGCTCAATTTTTCCACAGAGCTAAGTTCATCATTGGAAATGGCGGGACAACCCAGTTTTGGGAAGATACGTGGCTGGGGGAGACACACTTAGCCATACAGTATCCATCTCTGTATAATATTGTGCAACGTAAAGAGGGATATGTTGCCACAATACTATAGTCCACTCCTCTAAACATCTAGTTTAGGCGCACTTTGATAGGACATCGGTGGGTGGAGTGGTTACATCTAGTCAAAAGACTTATGGATGAGCATCTTACGGAAGAGGCCAACAAGATTACATGGCATCTCACTACCTCCGGCATATTTTCAGTTAAATCTATGTATCTTGACCTCATAAACACGACAACATTGTCCAAATCCATTCACATTTGGAAGGTCAAGGTTCCTTTGAGAATCAAAGTTTTCATGTGGTTTGTTCACAAGAAGGTGATTCTTACTAAGGACAATCTTGCAAAGCGCAATTGGCCAGGTAGCACGAGATGTAGTTTTTGTGATCATCAGGAGACCATCCAACACCTTTTTCTCCAATGTCCGTTAGCGAAACTTTTATGGCAAACAGTTAGAATCACTTTTAATATTGCTCCTCCAGATAGCATAGACACGCTGTTTGGGGCGTGGCTAAATGGAGTGGATATCAACGTAGCCAAACATATACGCATAGGAGTTTGTGCACTTTTTGGGCTATATGGAATTGCAGGAATGACATGACTTTTAACAGACAGATACATATACATTTCTTGCAGGTTTTGCACAGGGCATCGGCGTGGATCCGTACGTGGTCGTTACTCACTCCTGCGGAAACCAGGGAGCCTTTGGTTACTGGGTCTGCCTGGTGGGAGATGGTAGCGCGGGATATATTCAACCGGTTTGGATGGCGGTCCACTAATAGGATAGATGGATAGGCATCTATGCTTATTTTTGCCGGTTGTGGCTATTTTTTGTTTTGCCTTTGAACCTTGTTATTGCTCCTTCAGAGCTCGATTGTGACCGCAGACCATTTGATACTTTCATTTAATAAAGGGGCCGTATGCATCTTGCTGATGCAGAGGCCGGAGGTAACACTCTTTTTCTAAAAAAATAGACATGAGAATTATTTTTGCTTGTGGGTTGCTCCTCCTCGTCGTTGGATCTCCTTCGCATCAACACATTTGAAGGAGTTCTCATTCGGTGGTTGGAGTCCATTCAACAGCGACTTTCACATGATATTTGGTCAAATACTTGCCAGCAACTTCAGTCCAAGTTTCGGTCGCAATCAACACCAAGCACTAATTCTGTGTGTGTTTCACATCGCTCAAATTACCACAATTGATGATTATGTTGAGAGATTTGCGGAACTTTATGATTCTTTAACTGGTTATGAACACACCGAGTTGCGTTGCATTATACCACTTGTTTCCTGGATGGCCCAGAACTTGGAGTTCTTCTTGTTGCAACTATTCAAAAACCTATGGAACTAGATTCAACATATGAATTAGCTTTATTACATGAAGAGGTAGGAGATGGTACTAGTGCCAATTCTTCTACATCCCTTATCAGGCTACACCTTTTCCGTTACCTCTTCCTCCTAGAGCTAAAGTTTTAGAAGAAAATATCCATAACCGTTACATTAGTCAGTACATGTCGAAGATAAGTGGATTGCACTATGACATTTTCAGAAAGCTAAATGCTTATATTTTATTTGTGGTGAAAAATGGTCCAAGGACCATCGGTGTAAACAAGTTGTGCAGGTACATATTGTACACGAGTTAATTGATAACCTACAATCCAGTTCTGCATCTTTAGTTGTCTCTGATGGCAGTCAATTACTCTGATACCAAGTCATGACTATTTATGTTGTTGCTATGGGGTGTGGTTCTTCTACTCCTACTTTTCAACTGAGTGCCGATATCCAGAACAAGAGGTTGATATTTCTGATCGAATCTAGTAGTACATGCACTATTTTCTAGATGACTCTCCATGCTCGGGTTTTTCTAATATTTCTACTGCGCCTTCAATTAAAGTAGTTGTAGCTAGCGACGCTTCAATTCCAGCAAATATATTCTCAGTTGTGCTTGGTGTTCTGATAATACTGATATTTATTTTTCTTCCTTTGGGAGGCTATGATGGCATTTTGGGCATCGATTGGTTAGCAAGACACAGTCCCGTGTTTGTGGATCACGATGAGAAATGGATGGCATTCAATAAATCATGAAAACAAATGACGTTGCAAGGTCTGATGCCAGTTGACTCTGCTTCTATCATTGTTTCTTTTGATACTGTAGATAGTCTACAGATTTGTCAGTTCCTCCTTAGATGCGGTTTCTTTTAGAGAAATACAATGTGGTTTTCCCTGCTCCTACTGGTTTACCTCCCAAAAGGTAATGTGGCCACTTGATTCCTTTGGTGCCATGTGCAAGGCATGTGTCTATTGGAACTCATAGGGTGTCTCCTTGTTTGAAAACTAAAATGAACATTAGGTTACTGAATTTTTGCATTGAGGTATGATAAGGCATAGTAATAGCCCATTTTCTTGTCGAGGTATTTTAGTACATAAGAAGGATGGCACTTGGATAATGGTGGTTGACTGTAGATACGTGAATGTTTTAACTATTTAAGGAAGATATCCACTTGTAGATATCAACGAGTTGCTAATGAGTTGGTTGGGTCCTGGCTTTCTCAATTGGATTTGAAAGCTGGCTACCATCATATCAGATTGTCACGTGGAGAAGAGCATAAAACAACCTTTCAAACTCATAATGGCCATTTTGAATTATCGTGATGGTTTTTTGTTTTATAGGGACTCTTGCTACCTTTCAGAGTGCCTGGATAGTTCTTTGGCTCCAGTTTTGAGGAAATGTGCATTGGTATTTTTTATGATATTTTAATACGCATAAAAAAAATTTCAAGACATGTACTGCATGTGTAATAAGTTTTGCAGATTTTACAGCAACGACAGTGGATTGTCAAATTATCCAGGTGTGGTTTCGATCAAAAGGGAATTGCATATCTGAGATATATTTAGGAAGTATGATGTCTCTACTAACCCTTCTAAGATAGCGACTATCAAGGACTGGCTAGTGCCCATGGATATTAAATAGTTTAAAATTTTATTGGCATTATTGGATATTATAGGAAGGTCATTAATATGGTATCATGCGCAAACCCTTGACTAATCTGTTAAAACAGGGAGCTTTATTCAAGTGGGCACGTGATGTTTAGCCTGCCTTTTCTATATTAAAGGATGATCTATATCTACTCAGGTTCTCGTGCTGCCTAATTTTGATCTACCCTTTGTTTATTGAGACAGATGCATGTGATGTGGGTGTTGGAGTTGTTCTCATGCAAGTCGGTCACCCCCTGTCATTTTGGTGGTAAGGCTCTTGGTCCAAAGAATAGAGCCTTATTAGTATATGAAAAAGAATACTTAGTAGTTCTTATGGCTATTTCTCAATGGAGAACACACCTATAAGTCAAAAAAATTATTATTAGGACAAATCATAAGAGTTTGGCTAACCTTACAGATGAGAGATTACGTACATAATGGCAGCAAAAGGCCTTGAGTAAACTCATGGGCCTGGCTTACAAGGTAGTGTAAAAAAGGATGTCGATAATAGAATTGCAGATGCATTATCTAGGAGACCTCATGCAGATCATAAATTGTTCTCTATCAGTAGTTTGTCGGCCTCTTGGCTACAAGAGATTATTCACAGTTATGAAGCAAATCCAAAAGCTTAGGAACTAATGCAAAATTTGGTTGTCAATCCTACTGATAAACCACACTTTCAACTTCAACAATGTCTTGTAAGATAACAAAGGTTGCCTCTAGATTGGTAATAATCATGCATCACATTTGAGGGTTTTTCATTCTTTCCATGCTAGCTCAATTGGTGCTTTTGGTGGTCATTATGGTTTCCATGTAACTTTCAAATGAATCATTGCCCTGTTTAGATGGCATGGTATGAAAACATTTATCAGGCAGTGTTTAGAGATGCTTCATTTGTCTACATGCAAAATCTGAAAGGTTACATTATCTAGGATTGTTGTGTAGGGTATCGCAACATAAAACAAAAAAATCATACTACGTACACACCCAGGACCGCTATGAAGATGCATATAAGGTTAGATCTAATAGTTACCAACTTGGAGTGTGGCGGAAGAAGAGTTGGCGAAGATCGTTGGTGCAGATTCCCACAAGGATCTACAACCTCCCAACCGTGAGATTTTTCTCGCTTAAGCAAAGATTGAAGGTATGATCTCTCCACCGGGTTGCACACATACTGCGTCACTAATCCAACGACATGTCGGCGCCCAGAATGAATTGCCACCGAAGACTAGGCAACCTTGCGATACAACACAACTATTTAGATGGGAAATCATTGCATGTCATATTGTTTGAAAATTCAAGTGATAAACTTTGTGTGTGAATTGTTGTGACCCTCTGATACGTCTCCGGCGTATCTGTATTTTTTATTGTTTCATGTTATTATACTATCAGTCTTGGATAATTTATATGCTATTTTATATCATTTTCTGGGACTAACCTATTAACAAGTGTCCAATGCGAGTTCCTGTTTTTTGCCTATTTTTGGACTTTTCAGAAAATCAATATCAAACGGGGTCCAAATTGGATGAAAATTCATGGGAGTTATTTTTGGACCAAAAGAAACCCAGGAAGCTTCGGGGGGAGGGAGGAGGCTAGAAAACCCACAAAGTGGCCACGAGCCTAGAGGGCGCTCTCTCGGGGGTAGGGTGCACCCCCGAGCTCGTGGGCCCCTCGTGGCACTTCCTGGCCTAATTTCACCTCTTTATATTCCCAATTACCCCAAAATAATAGAGATACACCCGAAACACTTGTTCTGCCGACGCAAGCCTCTATTCTTCCGTGATCCCATCTGGAGGCCTTTCCCAGTACCCTGTCGAAGGGGGAATAGATCATGGAGGCTGTCTATATCAATATTGCTACCTCCATGATGACGTGTGAGTAGTTCACCACAGACATATGTGTCCATAGCTAATAGCTAGATGTCTTTTTATTCCTCTTTGATCTTCAATACCACGTTCTTCGTGATTCTCGCATTGATCTGTCCGATGTAATCTTCTTTTGCGGTTTGTTTGTTGACGAATTGTGGGTTTATGATCAGATTATTCATTGCAAGTATTTGAGTCTTTGTTTAAATTTATTATGCATGATTTTTATAGCTTTGTAATTCTCTCTGATATATCCGTTTGGGCCAAATAGATTGGTTTATCTTCAATGGGAGGAGTGCATTGTAGTGGGTTCAATCTTGCGGTGCTCTATATCCCAGTGACAGAAGGGGAGAAGACACATATTGTATTGTTACTACTAAGGATAAAACAACGGGGTCTGAACATATTGCTTGTCTTACTTTGTCTACATCATGTCATCTTGCTTAATACATTAACCTGTTTATTATGAACTTAATAACATAGATGTAGAATCGTTTCGGTCGATTGGTGGAGTAATAGTAGTAGATGCAAAATCATTTCGGTCTACTTGTCATGGACATGATGTCTATATATATGATCATTTTCATGAATAACATCATAACTATGTGCTTTTCTAACAATTACCCAACAGTAATTTGTCTACCCACTGTATGCTATGTGTTTGAGAGAGAAGCCTCTAGTGTAAACTATGGCCCCCATGTCTATTCAAATCATATTACTAAAACCCTTAAAACCTTGTTATAATTTATTTACTTTATTTTTATTTTAATTTTATTTATTTATTTATTTATCTACCACTATCAGAAGTAATCCTTGCAAGTAATGAGTTCAAGGGGCTTGACAACCCTCTCGCCCACGTTGGGTGCAAGTGTTTGGTTTTGTGTGTGTAGGTGTTGTCGAAGTGAAGTTGTCGTGATTCTCCTACTGATTCAATAACCTTGGTTCTCACCAAGGTAAATACTTATAGCTAATATATTGCTTCGCCCTTCGTCTTCGAGGAAAAATCCAATGCGGATCACAAGTACCAGAAAGAATTTATGGCGCCGTTGCGGGGGAAACATCATCAACTTCTCACAAGGTTCCTTCACACAAACTATCATCCACTTATTCTACTTTTTACTTGTATTTTTAAATTTACCTTTATATTTGCTTTAAAAAATAAAAATAAATAGTTTACTTGTTTGCTAGTCAGTTTGCTTGCTTTATCATTAACACTAGTTTTTCTTTAGTTCCTTGTACTCCCAAGAGTGAAGTGCTAAGTTTGAAACAAGGGGGGAGAAAATTTAAAAGATGCTTGGTATAGGATTTGCAATGCTCAATCAACTCGTAAGCAATCCACTACTATTCTGCTTCATAATTTTTGTGTGGGTGTCACTACTTGGTATAGATACGTGCTTGACACTATTACCTGAGGGAATTTATTGAGTAGTAACACTATGGATTCTTTCAATGCTATGGGAAATTTAGTGGGATCACCACCTATCACTATTAATGAAACTATATTGACTTTGGAAGATGTTATGCGTAGACTAGAAATTATTGAGAATAAAATGCCTACCATCGAACGTATTAAAAATCTAGACAAAAAGTTGCAAAGTTAAATCAATCAAGCTAGTTCCAAATTAGGAATTATTCTAAAGATTCTAAAAGAAAATAAACCAATAGTTGGTGAACGATTAGAACCAAGTCCCTCTACAATCGATAAGTTGGACAAAATCATTAATAAACTAGGTTCTTCTTTCACTTCCGCTAAACTCCTTCTAACAAGAATACAAATGTTATGTATGTTCCTAAGAATAAAAGTGCCACATCTAGTAAAGGGAACGAGGATCTTAAAATGATTAGTGTGCACCCAACTTCTACATATAATAAAGAAACCTATCATTAAAAACAAACCTCCTCATTTTGTTCCCAGGTGTGTGATTATCAATAACTTGTGTGCTAAACCTCCTAGAAACCATGGTTGCATAATATATGAGTTGGATGTCAAGGATGACAATACTTGAAACAATGCATTATGCCTAGATGGGGGCATAAAACAATAGCGCTTGTTGGGAGGCAAAGCAATAGTTATCTTATTTTTTTTGCTTTTTCTTCTTGTTATTTTGAGTTCACACAATTTTTGCTAGTGTAATGGTTGTGTTTTCATTTTTTTAATTAGTGTTTGTGCTAAGTAAATCCTTTGGGATGATTTTGATGATAGTAGAACCAGTTCTATGCAAAAACATAGACTTCTACCCCAAAGCCTTCGTGAGATCCGTTAGTATAAGCAACAAATCAAATACTTTAGGTATTATTATAAATTGATTCATATTTCATTATTTCATAATAGGTACTGTATTCTAACTCCTCCATGTCTTATACCCTTTCAGCATTCTGGGAACGGGGGTACCTAGACCTGCCTGCCTGTGGCCCAAGGCGTGGCCCACTTCATCAACCAAATAGGACCAGGCGCGGACCCACTCAAGACAAGGACCTCAAGAGGAAGAACAGAGACAAGACCCGCGAAGTATGGGCCTCCTCAGGACCCCTCCGTAGCGTCGAAGATTTCTATGCAAGGCCCGACCTCAGGAGTCAAAGATGATGCAAGGAAGGACACACGAGCACCAGTGCGCTAGGCGACGCAGTTTCCCCTTTGGTGCAAAGGGAGCAAGGACGTACGTGGGTTCCCAAAGCACCCCCAAAGGTTTCCATTCTGGTGCAACAAGACCGCAACCACCAGCTCTACAGGATGGACGTCATCGCTGAGCCCGTCCCTGCGGCGTCGATAGCTACTTTGCAGGCGCAGACCGCCTTTGGGCAGGGCGAGCACGAACCCCTGTCCCCCTTCAAAATTGGCCATTGTGGGATCCCTTCCTGCCATTGTGATAAGGGAAGAGGACCCAGGCCATCGCTATATATAGAGGGTAGGCTGTTTCGTAGAGGGGGATCCAAACCCAACCCGATCGACCGACTCCATCACTCATCATCCACTAAACCACGAGGAGCCTCGAACACCACTGAGAGCCCTCAGGAGGCCCCAAAACACTATACTTGTTCATCCACCTCACCTCCTCGAGAGACAATCCGCCAAGGTAGGAGTAGGGTATTACGCTTCGCAGCGGCTCGAACTTGGGTAAGCTGTCATGTTCATCGTCTTCCTCGTCATTGCGCGAGTTCTTTGTTGTGTTCATTGAGTAGCGAGCTAGGTCGGGCAAGGCCGTAGGGGATCTTCGCACACACCCCTGTTTTCGAATCTTAAGGGTTTTGCAGAGCTCGAAATCGGACATTTGGCGCACCAGGTAGGGTGTGTGTCAGAGTTTCCCCGCCTGCGGTGAAGGCCAAGCCCCGACTCAACAACTCCATGGCGGGCATGATCCCCGATGACCGCCGGCTCCTGGTGCAAGATAGTGTTTGGGCGCACAGGGCCACCCCTGCGGTCGCCTGCATCCTCGGCGGGTCACAGGCACCACCCTTCGGCTGCCATGTCAAGCGCTTCCTATGCCATGTGGGAGTGGTTTAGCCACAGCCCGAGCCCGCAGAGCGCCGCGCATGGCCAGAAATTGACATCACCTTTGGCCCCGACGACCACCCCAAGACCACGTCGGCCGTTGGGGCACTTCCCATGTTGTGCACGCGGACCATACGTGGCGTGGCCGTCTCTAGGAGCCTCATCGATGGCGGCGCCGACCTCAATGTCATCTCCGTGGAGGCCTTCGATGCGCTGCAGTTACCCCGCGAGTAGCTCGCACCTTCAAGGCCCTTCTTTGGGGGGTGGCCGGGTCTGTCGTTCTTGTGGGGCAGGTTCGCCTCTCCGTCACATTCGGCACCTGCTCCAACTTCCGCACTGAGCAGGTCGACTTTGATGTCGCTCACATCCACCTCTCATACAACGCGATACTCGACTACCCCGCCCTCGCTCAGTTCATGGCGGGAACGCACCCGGGCTACAACGTCGTCAAGATTCCCGGGAGCGGCGGTGTCCTCACCATCATGGGGGGTATCAAAGACGCGCCCCACATACTCAAGCTCTCCTACAAGACCGCGGCCGTGGCGCACACCAGCGTCAGGGCGCGCGGACCGGGCTGCGGAGAACCCCGGGGGCGTCCCTGATGTCGTGCCCGTGAAGAAGAAGCAGCAGTTCTCCAAGAACCGGGAGAAAACGAAGCAAGTATCGATGGATGAGGGAAGTCCAGGCCCAACTTTCACCAACAGCGCCGACTTGCCTCAAGACCAAGAGGAGGCATTGGTGACCTTCCTCAAGGCGAACAAAGACGCGTTTGCATGGAGCGCCTCCGATTTGGTGGGGGTCCCAAGGGACGTAATCGAGCACCACCTCATGGTGTGCCCGAACGCGCGCCCGATGAAGCAAAAGGCGAGAAGGCAGGCTTCGGAGAAGCACACATTCATTGCTGAGGAGGTCGGCAAGCTGAAGGAGGCAGGGGCCATCCGGGAGGTGCGTTACCCGGAGTGGGTGGCCAACCCGATGGTCGTCCCAAAGAAGTGCGGGAAGGAGTGCATGTGCGTCGACTTCACGAGACTCAACAAGGCTTGCCCCCAGGACCCATTCCCACTGCCACGCATTGACCAGATCATGGACTCGACCACGGAGTGCGATCTCCTGTGCTTCCTAGACACCTTCTCGGGTTACCACTAGATCAAGATGGCGGTGGAGGACGTGGAGAAGACGGACTTCCTCACCACGTGTGGGGTATTCTGCTACACGTTCATGCCTTGTGGGCTGCGGAACGCCGGGGCAACCTTCCAGCGACTAATGCACATCACCTTAGGGCCGCAGCTCAGGAGGAATGTAGAAGCCTACGTCGACAACATTGTAGTCAAGTCCAGGGTGGCCAAGACCTTGGTCGAGGACTTGGAGGAGACATTCGCCAACCTAAGGTAGGTAAATTTGAAGCTCAACCCCGAAAAGTGCGTCTTCAGGGTTCCCTCGGGCAAGTTGCTCGGTTTCCTGGTGTCACACCATGGAATCGAGGCGAACCCAGAGAAGATCAAGGCCATAAACAAGATGAGCGTGCCCCAAACCCTCAAGGAAATGCAAAAGTTGGCGGGGTGCGTGACCTCCTTGGGGCGTTTCATCTCCAAGCTCGGCGAGCGGGCCTTGCCTTTCTTCAAGATCATGAAAAGGAAGGGCCCTTTCGAATGGACCCTAGAGGCCGATGCAGCCTTCGAGGAACTCAAGCGATACCTCACGAGCTCATCAGTGATGGTAGTGCCTCGCCCATGGGAACCCTTGTTGCTATACCTGGCCGCCACCCCCACTCTGCCAGCGCTACATTGGTGGAGGTCAGGAAGGAGCAAGCCGGCACACGTACCACATCGAAGGGCTCCGGCGAGCCCCCGCACGCAAAGCCAGGGGCTCGCATAATCAACAAGAACGAGATCCTTCTCAAGTTGGGGAACCCGAAGCCCAAGCCGCTCTGACAGGCCAAGAGGCGCCCAACCCTTCTGAGGCCCTGGCTTCTTCCACGGACCGCGAGGCGCCCAAGCCTACTGAGCCTGCTGCGGGGCAGGACGCCTCAAGAGGCCTCACCCTCGTCGAACACCCGGTGTACTACGTCAGCACGGTGCTGCGGGACGCGCGTTCATGTTATCCCATGCAACAGAAGCTTCTCCTAGCGCTCCTCGTCGCTTCAAGAAAACTACGCCACTACTTCCAGGGGCATCCAATCAAGGTCGTCTCTGCTTACCCCTTGGAGAAGATCCTACACAACCCTAATGCGGCGGGGAGGGTTGCCGAATGGAACATCGAACTACAGGCCTTCAACATAGAGTTCAGCATGACTAGGGTCATCAAAGGAGCAGCCCTAGCGGACTTCATGACAGAATGGACGGATGCGCCAGACCGGGGGCTGGAAGGGATCCAGTCCCTCGTTCCTGGCGACGAAGCACCCGAAGGATGGACCGTGCATTTTGACAGAGCCTTCACGCGCAAAGGAGTGGGAGCTGGGGTCGTGCTCACTTCCCCGACAGGAGACAAGCTCAGCTATGCTGTGCAATTCTGCTTCTAGCATGAGGATAAGGTCTCCAACAACATCACGGAGTACGAAGGCCCCATCGTAGGCCTCAAGGCGGCGGCGGCCTTGGGGGTTCGGTGTCTCACCGTCAAGGGCGACTCCCAGCTCCTCGTCAACTTCTCTAACAAAGAGTATACGTCCAAGGATGAGCACATGGAGGCATATCTCGAAGAAGTACGTAAAATTGAAAAATGTTTCCAGGGTTTGGGGATGCAGCACATCACGTGCGGCACGAACAAGGAGGTGGATGACATCTCTAAGAGAGCTTCGCATCGCAAACCTCAGGAGCCAGGTGTCTTCGAGGAGCGACTCCTCAAGCCCTCCGCGACACCGCTTACCGAAGGCCTGGCGCCTTGAAGTGAGGAGCTTCCCCCAGCATCGCCCTCGGGAGCTCCGGACTATGGCCAGGACTCGGGGGCTCGACTGCTCCTGGCCTTGGAGCCCCAGGCCGACAGCTGGATGCAAGAATTCAGTGCGTACCCGCTCCACGGCACACTACCGGCGAAGGGGGAGGACGCGGAGCGCGTGGCCTGACAAGCCATGGCCTACTGCTTGCAAGATGGCGATTTGTAGCGTAGGCACCCGAACGACGTCATGCTGCGGTGCATTTCCAAGGAGCAAGGACGCGAGCTGCTGGACGACATCCACGGAGGAGACTATGGGCATCACTCATCTTCGCGCACGCTTGCAGGGAAGGCGTTTCGATCGGGCTTCTACTGGCCCTCAGTGCTTGACGACACCATCGAGTTGGTCCGGTCTTGCGAGGCCTGCCAGCTTCATGCCAAGCAGATTCACCAACCTGCACAAGGCCTCCGGACCATTCTGCTCTCCTGGCCCTTCACGGTCTAGGGGTTGGACATTTTGGGGCCCTTTCCGCGGGCAGCGGGCGGCTACCGCTACCTCTACGTCACCATCGACAAGTTCACAAAATGGGCGGAGGCGGAGCCCGTTCGCACCATCCTGGCTGGGTCGGCCGTCAAGTTCATCAAGGGCCTCGTGAGCCGCTTCGGTGTCCCCAACCATATCATCACTGACAACAGTTCGTAGTTCACAAGTAACCTCTTCAAGACCTATTGTGCTAACCTTGGGATATAGATATGTTACACCTTGGTGGCCCACCCAAGGAGCAACGACCAAGCGGAGCGCGCCAATGCGGAAGTCCTGCGGGGCCTCAAGGCAAGGAGCTTCAAGAAGAAGCTTGATGCCTGTGGCAAGGGTTGGATCGATGAGCTTCAGTCGGTGCTATGGTCCATCCGCACCACCCTGACTAAACCCACCGGCGAAACCCCGTTCTTCCTCGTCTACGGAGCCGAAGCTGTCCTCCCCCACGAGATCAAGCACCGGTCCCCCTGAGTCTTGGCATTTGACGAGGAGCGTCAGGATGCCAAGTGGGGAACAGACCTCCTACACGGAGAGGAGGCGCGACGTCAGGACTCGCTCCGAGCTACGCGGTACCAGCAAGCCCTACGGTGCTACCACTATCGCAACATTCACCCCAGGACCCTCGAAGTCAGAGATCTCGTCTTGAGGCGGGTTCTCTCCAAGGAGGGCTTGCACAAGCTCTCGCCCATGTGGAAGGGCCTGTTCAAGGTCGTTCATGTCTCCAGGCCTGGCGCCGTGCACTTGGAGACCTAGGATGGGGTCCCCATCCAGAACATCTGGAACATCTAGCACCTCCGAAAGTTCTAACCGTGACACTCTCACGTAATAATGAGCGGGCTGTATATGCCCGGGCCCCTCGAGGACGCGGAGGGGTCCATCCCATGCAATGTGGCAGCCACAGCCCGGAGCTGGCAGAGAAGACAACACTGCCCATCAATGATTATGCCCATGCAACGTGGATGCCCTACGCTCAGCGCTGGGGGAAGATGAAGGCCAATCTAAGTGCTGGACGCGGCCGTTATTTGCGTTTCTCTTGTTTGGATTTGCCAGCCTTTATGAAATCAAACCTGGGGTTTTTCCAAATCGCGTTTTAGTCAAAAAGGTCAAAGATTTGTTTTCATTGCCATCTCTTATGTCGTTTTATTCCTCCAAGTAAAACATTCGCCTGCTCCCCTCCCCCTCGTACCCCGCGAGCGGGGGCTGGGGGGCACGGTGCTTACACCTCGCCAAGGCCTTGGCGCCCGGATCCTCGCATGGTACTCATGGGTGGGTTAGTAGGCCCATGCCACCTCGTACTCGCCCAAAGGCTCCATTCTCGGCCCGACGCGCCATCTTGGAAAGGAAACAAAAATTTATTTTTTTCTTCCGACAACTTGAGCGTCTAAGGGGGCTCCTGAGCATCGTGCCTCGGGAGCCTTACTGGTCATAAGGCCACCTGCCCTCCTGGTGTCGTCCTTGGTTTCCGGTCGGCATCAGGAGTGTCAGAGCTTCGCCCCGTGAAGTGCGTCCTTGGTTTTCAGTCTTACCTAATGGTGGTGGGGGAATGTGCAGGACTGGGACCTATCGACGCATGGCTACTTGGACTACAATTGGAAGCCTCAGGAAGCCTTAGGAAGCCCAGCCTTCTCGAAGAAGGAAGTAGAATTTGGGGGGGGGGGCGCTTGAGCGTCTAAGGGGGATCCTGAGCATCTCGCCTCAGGAGCCTAACCGGTCATAATGCCACCCGACTTCTTGGTGTCGTCCTTAGTTTCCAGACGGCATCAGGAATACTGGGGCCCCGCCTCGTGAGGAACGTCCATGGTAAGATGGTCATAACCTGCGATGGTAGGGAAATGCGCGGGATTGGGGCCTGCTGACGTAGAGCTGCTTGAGTGTCAAAGGGGCTCCGGAGCATCGTGCCTCAGGAGCCTTACCAGTCATAAGGCCACTCGACCCCCCTGGTGTTGTCCTTGGTTTTCGGTCGGCATCAGGAGTGTTGGGCCCCCGCCTCGTGAGGAGCATCCAGGGTAAGATGGTCGCACCACACGACGCTAGGGAAATGCGCGGGACTGGGACCTGCAGACACAGGGTGTCGTCAGAGCCCCCAACTCACCTCAATCGCAAGAAGAAGAAGCCGACCGGGCGAACGGACCCTCCGGGCGTCACAGCCGCACGCCCACAACCCGAAAGCCTACCGCGGGCCTATCAAGCTAAGTACCCTAATTGTGATCGGGAGGTGACTCTAGTTGATGAAATGCAGAAGGTACTAATAAAGAGGGGCTGGCGCCCGAATGCGTTACATGCCCATAGGGCCCCCTTAGATCTTGTGTTGCAGGTGCAAACGAAAAGGAGGAGAAAGAAAGTGAAAAGCCACACGAGGGTTGTCGCCTGAGGAGCCTTGACGCCGGCGCACCGGCATTCAGTCGGTGTCCTCCTCCTCCTTCACGACCCTACGGAAGCGCGTCGGGGCGAACGCCCCCGGAGCGGGAGAACAGCGCCACGGTGGTGGACTACCCCCCGTGACCCGGGCGTGTCGGCGTGGCGCGCGCCGTAGCTGCTGCCGCTACTGTCGCTCTAGCTCTCCTCAAAGGGGGTCTCGTTGCTGCTGGAGGCGCGACGCCCATCATGAAGGGCAAGCTCGTCTCCAGGATCGCCGTGGCCAACGTCTTCCGGGCAGCACCTAGGCGCTCGCCCTCACTCCTGAAGATCTTGACGAAGAACGTCGCCTCCCCGTCATACTTGAAGTGGAAGCTGCGCCTCCCCTTCAGGCCATGGGCACGGGCGAACGCTTGCCACCCACGGTTCAGGTACACATAGCCTTCGGGGGTGACCTCCACCTCCACCCAAGACACCCCGCTGCAGCATGCGTCGGCCTACAACCATAGGCCGACATGCACTCCAGCGGGTAGGGCCTCCGCGAAGCAGCTCGGAAGCTGGAACCAGGCGGCTTCCGGCATGTCTGCCCACGTCACGAACTCCATAGCCAAGTCGGCCAAATGGAGCCGCGGGCGCGGTGGCCGGGTGGCCATCGCCGACCTCCCACCTCGACCACCACCGCCTTCACCGTCGCGACCACCCGCGCTGGATGGCGTTCCCCCACGGCCGCCGCGGTGCGCTAGGGCACAGCTGTGCTCGCCGGGAGCCGCCGCCGTCGTCATGGAATATTTCCGGGGGCGACCGCAGCCCCGGGAGGTAGGGCCATCCCCGGGAGCCTTCCCCTTCTCTGCAGCAGAAAACTTCCTCATCGGCGCCATTGCTGGGAGGGGACGGTTCAAGGGGTGTGGAGATAGAGAAGGCAAAGGTGGGTGAGGGTTTTTTCGCCCTTGCCAGTTTATATACAGCCAAAGACCGCCCGGCGCCCCCTCGTGTTCCGGGGGCACGTGGCCCGTTGAAGGGTCACATCCACGTGGCCTGGAGCAGCAACGACATTTAACAGGAAGCAATGATGGCCGGTGCTACACCCAGGCGTCACGTCGATTTTACTGGGTGCGCTTCCAGACGCCCTCGGGGAGCGGAGGCGCCGCCATCGAGGCGCTTGATGCGTGCCAAGCCTGGCCCGCAAGCGTTTGGGGCCCACGACACTTCGGGCCGTCCACCAAGCTTCGCCCGTAAGCCAGCTCGAGCGCGCCTTGGGCCCAGGGGCTACTGTCGGCGTTTTGGGAACGGGGGTACCTAGACCTGCCTTCCTGCGGCCCATGTCGTGGCCCACTTCATCAACCAAATAGGACCAGGCACGACCCCACTCAAGACAAGGCCCTCACGAGGGCCCTGGCCTCGCGAGGAAGAACAACGACAAGACCCGTGAAGGATGGGCCTCCTCAGGACCCCTCCGGAGCAGCGGAGATTTCTATGCAAGGCCCGGCCTGAGGAGTCAAAGATGACGCAAGGAAGGACAGGCGAGCACTAGTGTGCCAGGCGGCACAGTTTCCCCTTTGGTGCAAAGGGAACAAGGACGTACACGGGTTCCCAAAGCATCCCCAAAGGTTTCCATTCCATTGCAACAAGACCACAACCACCAGCTCTGCACGATGGACGTCATTGCTGAGCCCGTCCCTGCGGCGTTGATAGCTACTTTGCAGGCGAAGACCGCCTTTGGGCAAGGCGAGCACAAACCCCTGTCCCCCTTCAAAATTGGCCGTTGTGGGATCCCTTCCTGCCATTGTGATAAGGGAAGAGGACCCAGGCCATCGCTATATATAGAGGGTAGGTTGCTTCGTAGAGGGGGATCCGATCCCAACCCGATCGACCGGCTCCATCACTCATCGTCCACCAAACCATGAGGAGCCTCAAACACCACTAAGAGCCCTCAGGAGGCCCCGAAACACTGTACTTGTTCATCCACCTCACCTCCTCGAGAGGCAATCCACCAAGGTAGGAGTATGGTATTACGCTTCGCAGCGGTCCGAACCTGGGTAAACTGTCGTGTTCGTCGTCTTCCTCGTCATCGCGCGAGTTCTTTGTTGTGTTCATCGAGTAGCGAGCTAGGTCGGGCGAGGATGTAGGGAATCTTCGCACATGCCCCTGTGTTCGAATTTTAAGGGTTTTGCAGAGCCCTAAATCCAACATACCCCACTATGTAATCCATAGCATCATCAAAACAAGCAAACAATGCGAGCAAAAAATAGAATCTGTCTAAAACAGAACAGTCTGTAAAGAACCTATACTTTTGTAAATATAAAAAATATGAAAAATTAGGAAAACCTGAAGATTTTTTATAGAAATACTGATTACAAAATTCAGATCAAAAGATGTTCCTGTAAAATCAGAGAAATTCTACACTCGACGCTAAAGTTTCTGTTTTTTCACTGTTTCAATTCTACTCGTCCTGTGAGCCATCCCAAAGGCTTTACTTGGCACAAAAACTAATTAAAACATAAATAAACAATCATTAAATAGTAAATAATCATGTTATCACACACAAAAATAAAGTAAAAAAGCAAAAAATACAACTATTGGGTTGCCTCCCAACAAGCGCTATTGTTTTATGCCCCTAGCTAGGCATAATGTATAGTTTCGAGTGTTGTCATCTTTGACACTCCATCCATAATTAGCTCTCGCGATTGATTCATAAGGTTTTTAAATTTTATTACTAGGGAAGTGTTACATCCCTTTCTTTAATGTAAATTGGAAGCTTATGTTTCCCTCTTTCATATCAATAATTGCACCTATAGTTCGTAAGAAGGGTCTTCCAAGTATTATTGGACAAGTAGGATTGCGATCAATCAAGCACAATGAAATATATAGAACATAATTCTTATTTTAAACAATGAGAACATCATTAATTCTACCTAAAGGTTTTTTAATGGTAGAATCTGCAAGATGCAAGTTTAGGGAACACTCTTGAATATAAGTGAGACCAAGTACATGACAAAGAGATTTAGGTATAGTTCAAACACTAGCACCGAGGTCACACAAATCATTGCATTCATATTTATTTTAATAGTAGGTTCCACTCATCATCCATTTTTCTAGGAATAGAAACTTCAAGCTCAAGTTTCTCATCATAAGCTTTTATCATCACTTCCACTATATGATTAGTGAAATCCTTGTTTTGTTCATAAGCATTGGGTGAGCTAATAATGGTTTGCAAAAAGGAAATACATTATTCTAAAGAGCAACTTTCATAATTAAAGTCCTTGTAATCCAAGATAGTGGGCACGTCACTAGATAAAGTTTTAACCTCTCCAAACCCACTTTTTCAGTTTTACCATTAGAATCATCACCCTCCATGCAAACGGGGCGCTCTCTAGATAGAGTTGACTCATATCGAGTCCCTTTATCATTTATATTTAGATAATTAAACAAATATTCAATAGGATAAGTACCAATCAATTTAATATTTTCATCATGATACCGATAAAACCGGGTGGGAGAGCTTTTCCTAAGAATTTCCACTTAGCTTTCAACTTAGCAGTCCTTTCCTTACTTTCATTAATAGGTATTTGGATACATTTTATATTCTCATTAAAATCATGCTTGGGTGGGAACGTTTTACTTTTAAGAGTTTCTACATCAAGAGCAATTATATCCATGTTTTTAGCCAAAGTATCAATCATATGCAAATTTCCTTCTACCATAGTATTAAAAATCTTATGAGAACTAATAAATTCTTTAATTGTGTTCTCGAGATCAGAGGGTATCCTATTAGCATTTGTATAAGAATTTCCATACTTGTTAGAGGAGTTACTGGGATACAACCTAACATTAAAAATTCCTCTATAAGCATTGTTGTTGAAATTGTTTCTCGAGGTAAAGTTCACATCAATAGGATCATTATTTTGCTCCATAAAAGTATACAAAGGCATATAATTTGGATCAACATGAGTATTTTTGCTATCAACCATATTCATAAGAGCATCCACCTTTTCACTCTAAGTAGCAATTTCCTCGACAAAATTTGCCTTCTTACCAGTTGGAGCTCTCTTGATATGCCATTGAGAATAATTTGTCATGATGTTTTCCAGAAGTTTTGTGGCCTCTCCTAAGGTCACATCCATAAAGGTACCACCCACAGCAGAATCTAGAAGATTAAACACAAAGTTTAGTCCAGCATAGAAGTTTTGGATAATCATCCACAAGTTCAATTAACCCATGAGTAGGACAATTTCTAATCATCAATTTCATTCTCTCCCAAGCTTGTGCAACATGTTATTGATCATGTTGTTTAAAATTCATAATTTGATTCCTAAGGGAGATGATCTTAGCATGAGGAAACTACTTGGAAATAAAAGCATTTTTACACTTATCCCATGTTCCAATACTATTACGTGGTAAAGATGAAAACTAAGCCTTAGATTTATCTCTTAGTGAAAAAAGAAATGATTTTAATTTCACAACATCATTGTCCATGCCCTTTTTCTTTTGCATATCACAAAGTTTAACAAAAGTATTAAGATGAGTAGCGGGATCCTCATTATGACTTCCCAAAAATTGATCTTTCATCATAAGATTCAACAATGCGACATTAATATCGAAAGCCTATGCACTAGTGGCGGGTGGTATAGGAGTAATAATAAAATCATTGTTATTAGTATTTGAGAAATCACACACCTTAGTGGTATCTTGAGACATGGTGACCGTGCAAGCAAAGTAACAAGCATGACAAGTAAACTAGCAAGCAAAGAAGTAAACTAGTAACAAGCAAAGATAATATTTTTTGTATTTTTGTTTTTTGTATAAAAGTAAATATAATAGGAAATAAAAATAAGAACAAGTGAATGATAGTTAGTGTGAAGTCACTTGATAGTTGGTGATGATAATCCCCGGCATCGGCGCAAGAAATCCTTCCTGATACTTGTGATCTGCGTTGGGTTTTCCGTGAAGAGGAACGGGTAATTGCAGAACAATACGGGTAAGCATGTCCCTCAGTTAAGAAACCAAGGTTTATCAAACCAATAGGAATATCAATCCACAACTATCTTCAGCGGCTGCATACAAAAGAGCAAACAACTTGCACCCAAGGCGGCAAGAGGGTTGTCAATCGATCTCGTTGTTTGCAAGCAGGTGAGGTGTGTACATAATAGTAGATAATTGTAAATTGCAAAATAAAAAATAAAAAAATAATGGCAGAAAGGTAATGATAGGTTTTGTAAATATATAAGTGAATAAACCCGAGGGCCATGGTTTTTCCTAGCGGCATCTCTCATGTAGGAAACATACGGTGGGTAAACAAATTATTGTTGGGCAATTGATAGAAAAGTGCATAGTTATGTGATTTTCACAGAAATGATCATGTGTATATAGGCATCACATCCATAAGCAAATAGGCCGACTCATTCCTACACCTATTACTATTACTCCACTTCAAGAGCGCTTCTATGCTTGCCTCTCTACGTATTAAGTTCATGACAAACAGAGTAATGATTGGAGAACGATGACATGATGTAGACAAAGTAAACTCAATCAATATGAATAAACCACATCATTTTATATTTAGTAGTAACAATGCAAAGACGTGCCTTGTCCCCTTCTGTCATCGGGATATAGAGCACCGCAATATTGTACCCACTACAACACATCCCTCTCACTAAAGAACTATCAATCTAGTTGGCCAAACTATTTCAATAGATCGGTGAGATTTACGAAGCTATAATGATCATGCAAATAAGAATCATAATAATCAGAGGTGACTCAAATACTTTTCATGAATAATCTCAAAAATAAACCCACAATTCATCGGATCCCAACAAACGCACCGCACAAAAGAATTACATCGGATATATCAAAGTGAAGATGCGATGATCATTGTATTGAAGATCAAAAGAGAGATAGAGACATAGCCATCTAGGTACTAACTACGGACCCATAGGTCTGTGGTGAACTACTGACACATCATCATGAGGGCAGCAAGGTTGATGAAGAGGCACTATGTGATCGATCCCCCTCCGGCAGGGTGTCAGAACGGAGCTCCAGATGAGATCGCCGCGGAACAAAGACTTGCGGTGGCGGAAAAAGTGTTTTGGGATGCCCTCTAGGGTTTTAGGAATGTAAGTGAATTTATAGGTCACAGAACGGGGGTAGGAGGGCCACCGGGGAGGGACAAGCAATCAGGGCGCGCCGACCCCCTCTAGGGGCGCCCTGTTGGCTTGTGCCTCCCTCGTCCGGCCTTCAATCTTCTCCAAAAGCTTGCAAGTCTTCTTTTGGCCCACAAAAAATCATAAAAATGTTTTGTGACAATTGGACTTTGTTTGGTACTGTAAATCTGAAAAGTAAAAAAACACGTAGAAAACAACAACTAGCACTCGGCACTAGGTCAACAGGTTAGTGCTCAAAAATAATAGTAAATTATTACTCAAAAAGTATCCTAGAATGATAATATAATAGCATGGAACAATAAAAAATTATAGATACGTTGGATATGCATGAGCATCCCCAAGCTTAATTCCTGCTCGTCCTCGAGTAGGTAAATGATAAAAATGAATTTTTTGATGTGACATGCTACTCAATATGTAATCTTTTTCATATATGCTCATTGAGAAATGATGAATTAAGAAACATCAACATGGAGGAGGTAAATGTTGAAGCGCTATTGTCAGAACCGATGTCATCCAAAGGCAAGCATCCTACAAGGTTATACCGCAGAGGAGGAGGTTGAGTTTTTTACCGAATACATGAAACTTAGACCTATAGGTGTGCCCCTCTCTTGCGACGAGGGAAGGCTGGCTGGTAAGCTGGTCCTTGCTGGCAAGCAGATTTGTGCACCTAGAGAAATGGTCGATCAAGCCCATTTGACGGTACTGCTTAATAGCCCGATACTCGACGCTTATGCTGCAAAAAACGTGTTGGAGATGTGACGAAGCAACTTACCCAATGTGCTTTCACCAACTGCCGAGACAAATGCACACAATAAGGACTATGTAAGATGGCTCAAGGATCGTTTGGCACGCGGATCCGATCATGACCTTGAAGTGTGCTTGGCACAAATGCCATTGTCGGTATACTAAGAAATGGGCCCCTTAGTACCCGGACTTGTACACAGACGACCGTGGCCTATGGGTTAGCAAGACCTTGCCGGGCGAACGCCAACCTCCAAGCAACATTAAGCAAGGACCAAGGCAACCGGTAAGCTTCCTTGCCGATGGCGAAAACCTGACTACAAACATTCCCGCCATGATCTCCACCCACTAAGCCGTCGCTCCACATTGCCAGGTTGATTGTCTACATCAGCTAGGCGGTGAACGGGTAGGTGGTTAGGTGGAGCTGGTCGGGTCGCGTGTCAACTTGGGGGATTTACGACAGCTTTAATGACACCCGTCTCATGGGGTGGCGAAGGAATAAGAGGTAGCTGGGCGAAGGACACAGAAGGAGATGCAATCCTTGCCGAGAGACGTTGCCAGCGTGCCACCTCACGGTGCATTCAATGCACCTGTCCTAGTCTGTTAGAGTTAGGTATTTCCCACTATAGCTCATGCCAGTAGTTTTGGCAGCTATAGTGTACACACTTTACCCATGTAATGACCATTTTAGCCACCGTGGTAGCCCCTTAGCCTATAAAAGGAGGCCTATGGCTACCTTTAGAAAGGTAGAGACTTCATTCATTTGCACGCGTAGTCGCACTCCTCGAGCATTCCTTGTCGGGTGGTAGCGCTCCTGTACTGTGAACTCATATAATCCACCAAACACAGGATGTAGGGTTTTAAGCTCCGAGCGGCCTGAACCTGTCTAAACCCTTCGAGCACATATGGATCGGTGATGTTCTTTGTGCCCGCGAATCCCCGCACTTGAACCGCAAAGGGGCCCCATAGGTCCCATAGATTGTCATACGCCCGACACCTTTGGCACCCTAGGTAGTGAGGGTTTGGCGCGTGAACCTTCACCGATTCCTGCGTGCCATCACCAACAACTTCATCGATGCCCATGCCTCCCAAGAAGGCCAAGGGTGCGTCGACACCCCCCGACTTCGTCCAAGCTGCCCTCGCAGGCAGGCACCGGCGGCAAAGACGAAGGCGGCCCCCACGCTCCCCACGTCGGCGAGCACAACCACAACACAACACGGAGCTCCACAAGACGTTACTAGGGCCCTGTCGTCATGGCGGCACAAAAAACGTTGGCGGCGACCGGGGACAACGCTGCGGCGACAACAACTGCAATAGTGGTTGCAGCAGCGGCGACGACAGGACCTCCGCCGCACCACTCGCAAAACAACCGCGACATGCGCACCTAGGGAGACGACCAAGGGCAACGCACAGACAAGTCCCTTATGCGTCACTCCCATGACTCGCAAGGCCAAGCTCATTGTTAGCCTCCTGGAGAAGACGGATGGCACGCGACGGGATGGGGGAGCGCTCTTTCTGACACTGTCAGAAGCAAAAGCGCCACCCACACCTCACATCGCTCCAAGCCCAAGACCACAGAGGAAGCTCTGGCACAGGCCCAAATGTTGCTGAACTTTGTGTCTATGCCAGAGAAGATGGAAGGCTGGAGGGCGACCATACAGAGCCTGCTGAGCTTCACGAACCACGACAAGCCGTACTTGGCGAATCCCTCGCGCGCATGCCACGCAGCCCCCGCGAGGCCCACTGCCGTACGTGATGCTGGTGAGGCACCCACAGTACAGTCGCCCCCTCAACAACAACAACCTTCCCGCCATACCGACATGCAAGACAAAGTGTCTTACGTGTCGATGATACGTATCCAACGTATCTATAATTTATGATTGATCCATGCTGATATACTATCATTCTAGGATACTTTTTGGGCATTTGTTTACAAATTGATAACGTTTTTAAGCACTAACCTATTGACCAAGTGCCTAGTGCTAGTTGCTATTTTCTACATGTTTTTGACTCTTCAGGTTTACAGTACCAAAGGATGTCCAATTGCCACGAAACTTTTTGATGATTTTTTCTGGACCAAAAGAAGAACTGGAAGTTTCGGAAGGAGACCGGGAGCCGCACGAGGGCCCCACAAGCCCCACAAGCCACACGAGGGCTTGTACCTCTCCTAATTCCCCTATCCGACCTTTAAATTATCTAATATTGCAAAAACCCTAAAGGAGCTCCTGAAACACTTTTTCCGACGCCGTAAGTCTCTGTTCCGATGGGAGCCCATCTACAGCTCCGTTACGGCACCCTGCCGGAGGGGAGATCGATCACGGAGGGCCTTTCATCAACCTTGCTGCCCTTATGATGATACGTGAGTAGTTCACCATAGACCTATGGGTCCGTAGGTAGTACCTAGATGGCAATCTCTCTCTCTCTCTCTCTCTCTCTCTCTCTGTTCAATGCAATGTTCATCGCATCTTTGCCTTGATCTATCCGATGCAATCCGTTTGTATGGTGTGTTTGTTGGGATCCGATGAATTGTGAGTTTATATTCAGATTATTCAGGAAAAGTATTCGAGTCAAACCTGAATACTAAGATTCTTATTTGCATGATCATTATAGCTTCGTTATGCTCTCCGATCTATTGAGGTAGTTTGGCTAACTAGATTGATATTTCTTCGGTGGGTGTGGTGCGTTGTAGTAGGTTCAACCTAGCGAGTTTCTATATCCCAGTGACACAAGGAAACAAGTTACGTCTTTGTGTTACTGCTACTAAGGATAAAACAATGGGGTTTATTCATAGTGATTGAGTTTACTTTGTCTACATGATGTCATTGTTCTCCAAGCATTACTCTGTTTTACTTAATACTCTAGATGCATGCTAGATAGCGGTCGATGAGTGGAGTAATAGGTGCAGGAAGGAGTTGGCCTATTTGCTTATGGATGTGATTCCTATATACACATGATCATTGCCGTGAAAATCGCACAACTATTCGATTTTCTATCAATTGTCCAACAGTAATTTGTTTACCCACTTGATACGTCTCCAACATATCTATAATTTTTGCTTGTTCCATGTTGTTATATTATCAATCTTGGATGTTTTACAATCATTTTATAGCAACTTCATATCATTTTTTGGGACTAACCTATTGACATAGTGCCAAAGTGCCAGATGATGTTTTTTCTTGTTTTTTACTTCACAGAAAATCAGTACCAAACATCCTAAATTTTTTTGGAGATTTTTTCCGGACCAGAAGACCCCGGATGGGCCAAACACTTGCCAGAGAGGAGGCCCGAGGTGGGTAACACCCACCAGGGCGCCCCAGAGGCCCTTGGCATGGCCTGGTGGGTGGTGCCCACCTTGGGACCACCCTCCACCGACTATCGAGCCTATAAATTCACAGATATTCAGAAAAACCTAGGGGAGTCGATGAAACACAATTCCAGCCGCCGCAAGGTCCAGGACCTCGAGATCCAATCTAACACAATCACGGAGGGGTTCATCTTCATCATAGGTGCCTCTCCGATGATGCGTGCGTAATCCACCATAGACCTATGGGTCCATAGGCAGTAGCTAGACGGCTTCCGCTCTCTCTATTATTCTCAATACAATGGTCTCTTGGAGATCTATTTGATGTAATGACTTTTGCGGTGTGTTTGTTGGGATCCGATGAATTTTGAGTTCATGGTCAGTTTCTATCCATGAATATGATTTGAGTCTTGTTTGATCTCTTATTTGCGTGATTACTTATAGCCTCGTATTTCTTCTTCGAATCTTTGGTTTAGTTAGGCTAACTAGATCGATTTTTCTTGCCATGGGAAGAGGTGCTTTGTGATGGGTTTGATCTTGCGGTGTTCTTTCCAATGACAGAAGGGGCAGCAAGGCACTGATGTATCATTGACATTAAGGATAACGAGATGGGGTCTATTCCTACATGAATAGATCTTTTCTACATCATGTCACCGTTCTTATTGCATTACTCGGTTTCTCCATGAGCTTAATACACTAGATGCATGCTGGATAGCGGTCGATGTGTGGAGTAATAGAAGTAGATGCAAAATCATTTTGGTCTGCTTGTCTTGGATGTGATGCCTATATAATGATCATTTCCTAGATATCATCATGATTATTTGATCTTCTATAAATTTCCCAACAGTAATTTGTTCACTCACCGTGCGCTATACTCATGAGAGAAGCCACTAGTGAAACCTACAACCCCTAGTTCTACTTTTCCAACATATTGTTTTCTGATCTACTATTTTGCCTTTTTTTAAGATCTATTAATACAAAAAACCAAAAATACCTTGCTGCACTTTTTGTTTACTTATTTTATTTTGTGTTCTTGTGAGATCTTTTTGCAAAAACTATCGTTACCTAATCTATCTTTTTACCGTTGAGAGCTTGACAACCTCTCTTACGCGTCGGGTTGCAAGTATTTGTTATTTGTTTGCAGGTGTTGTCTACGTGGGTGCATGATATTCCTCTACGGATTGTTACCTTGGTTTGATAACTAAGGGAAACACTTACCATCACTTTGCTGCATCATCCCTTCCTCTTTGGGGAAATACCAATGCAGTCTCAAGCCACGTCACCATTGTATGCTATTTCTATGAGACATGCCACTAGAGAACTCTACGCCCCCGGGTCTATTCACACTTATATATGCACAAAAAGTATTACTACCTTGTTGTTATTTATTTTATTTTATTTTATTTTGCAATTCATAATTATCTACACAACTCACTTGCTTGCAAATAACGAGGTCAAGGGGATTGACAACCCTCTTGCCGGAGTTGGGTGCAAGTTGTTTGTTGTTTTGTGTGCAGTCGCTGAAGACAGTTGAGGATTGGTATTCCTATTGGTTTGATAAACCTTGGTTTTATAACTGAGGGAAATACTTATCCACATTGTGATGCGATAACCCGTTCCTCTTCACGGAAAACCCAACGTAGATCACGAGTATCAGTCGACAGACCCGCAAAAACGCCAAGTCTTGAAGCATAGGAACAAGGAGGACGCTTGCATCACTATCTAGAGGCGGAGGGGGACATGTTGCCAGTCGAATGACCGTGTAGATCGGGTGGTCCACAAGCCTGCACCGGGGATACCCGATAACTTACCTTTAGAGATAGGTTGCCCGACGTTCACCCATGAGCTGCGACAAGTCCGCTGCCCTCCAGTAGAGCCTTGAATCCTGAGTTACCTGATAAATACGATGGCAAGATCAGCACATCTAAGTTCCTCGACATCTATACCGTCACCATGTAGGTCGCTGGGGGACGTGACTTGAAAGTGTTCGTCTACTACTTCCCACCGGCGCTCAAGCCCAATGTGAGGAGTTGGTTGCCGGAGGGGTCCATTTCCTCTTGGACAGATCTATGCAACCAGTTCGTTGGTGCATATCATGGGTGCCACAAACTCCCAGGGCAGACCAGTGATCTGCATGTGCTTCCCCAGAGAGATGGTGAATCCCTCCGCAAGTACATCCAGAGGTTCAGCCTCATGCAGCACAACATCCCCGACATCCATCCCGTCGTAGTGATTGTCATGTTCGACACGAATGTATGCAATTGGTTGACACGCAAAGAAATGAGCATCGACAACGTGCGGGATGTCACCGAGCTTTATGCCCTTGCTAGCAAGTGTGCACGCACAGAAGTGGGGAGAAGACTCATCGGAGAAGATGCTGGCGTAGAAGTCGACTCTGACGACAACAAAGATGTGTCCGCCTCCAAGAAAAAGGGCCAGAAGTGCAACCGAAAGCGCAAGGAGAAGGAAGACATGGCCGTCGAAGGGACCGGTGAAAGCACACATGCTCTCTTGGTGGTTTTGATAATTCATGACAACATACATTGTCTCTTGTACTAATATCTCTACCTAGTTTATTTCAAGTTTAGTCCACAGATTGGGCTGGCTAAGGATTGTGAGGAGCATTCCTATGAAGAAAAGATGAAAGGAAGGATAGGATTGATCATGCTTCAAGATTGAGGACTCTACATTTTACATTTTGTGAGAAATCGCTTTTGAGACCATAGTGTCGGTGTCAGAACCGGCAGATCTCGGGTAGGGAGTCCCGAACTGTGAGACTGGAATCGATGGTAACAGGAGACGAAGGGGACACAGATTTACCCAGGTTCGGGCCCTCCTATGGAGGTAATACCTTACGTCCTTCTTGGTTGTATTGATAGTATGGGGGGTTACATGGTTGATCTACCTCGAGATCGAATAGCTAACCCTAGATGAGTTTTTCTATGCCTATAACCTAAAACCCTCCGGCTTATATAGACTCTGAGGGTACCTAGGGTTTACACATGGTCGGTTACACACCGAAGAGATAAACATGCCTATTTGCTACATCAAACATGGAGTGCAAGCCATACTTTATGAATCTTCCATCTTGGAGATAAGGTCTTTAATGAATCATGTGTTCGGTAAGTGGCCCATATAGTCCGGCCCATAGAGTTAGGTCGGCCTCCCGAGGACCCCTTAATCCAGGACACCCTCAGTAGCCCCCGAACTTGCCTCCAGCGCCAAGGGTCCCAGCTTCGACTGCTTCACACGATTAGAGTCTTAGGCTTGCGACGTGGGTTCTTCCCGCCGAACCTAGTTCGACCTCCGATGATAAGTAGCTTTCCGCATAGTGGCGTGTCCGAACACTGTAAATAGGCTAGCCTTGAAGGACAAATGTCAGGGGGTAAATAATATTGCTCTGACGACCTCTTTGATGAAAGGTCACGGCCCATCATGACCACCAAGCTAGTTACAAAAGCTCGATTCGTGGTTCAAGGCTATTTCAGTTAACACGATCTATCAATGTGCCGATCGTGCTCCGCTTTACACGGGATATGTTTAATTACGCACATGCAATGGCTCGCATGTCTCAGGAAGCAGAGGGATTCACAACACAGCAAGGGGAGACCAAATCGATAAGCCTCATAAAAGGGGAAGAAAACCCCAAAGCCTATTCATGCTCCCCTTTCGCCTTCTTTGTCTTCCATTCCTCCCCACCTCCGAAGCATAGATCTAGGTCTTACGCCTCCTCCAACTCCGAGCGAATCAATGGAGGGCTCCAACGGCCAGTGGGAGGCCTTCACGGTCATCGAACGAGACATCCTCGACCTCAAGAAGGTCGGCTACCTCTCCGCTGACACCCCTCATTGTGTACCAGAGGAGGGCAAAGTGATCCCCTCTCCCCGGCCGAGCGAAAGGGTGGTCTTCCTCCCCCACTTCATCAGAGGGTTAAGCTTCCCGCTCCACCCCTTCTTCAGGGGGTTGATGTTTTTCTACGGCCTTGACTTCCACGACCTCCCGCCGAACTCTTTCATGCACATCTTGGCGTTCATCCTCATATATGAGGCTTTCCTGCGAGTCGAGCCACACTTTGGGCTATGGCTCAAAGTGTTCAACGTCAAGCCAAAGTGTGTCGGTGGGAAGCACACAGACTGCGGTAGAGCTGTCATTGGCAAGCTCACCCGCATCATGTGGCCATCGGGCGCCTTCATCGACACCATCAAGGCGTGACAGAAGGAGTGGTTCTACATCACAGAACCACGAGAAGAAGGTCAGATCCCCCCTGCCGAATTCAGATCCAGTCCCCCCACCAGACTAGCTTCATGGCTCAAAAAGGGCCTTAGCTGGGAACAAGCAAGGAGGTGAGCGACCTGCAGAAGCGCATCGGCTCCATGGTTGAGAAGGACATCAAGCTGACCAATGTGGTCCAGGTGATGCTCCGGAGACGCATCCTCCCCTGCCAGCGCCGGGACACTCCCTTGTGGGCTCGTTAGCTTGATGATGCGCCCACAATCCGGAACCTCTTCTGCATTACGCAGGAGAAGCTATGGAAGGCGCTCTTCAAGTCATAGGAGAGATGGCCATCCGAGGAGGAAGACAGGGGCATTCACGCCTCCAAGCCCACCATCGAGGTATGGTACACTTCTGCTTGATCGGCTTTTACTTTTCCCAAAGAGGACCCATGAGGTTTTCTTCTGATCATTCCCTTGCAGAAATGGCTAAGTAAAGCCATTAACATCAATAGTCCGGCACCTCAGCCCGAAGACGCCAGGTCCGGGCTGTTGGCAGAAATGCTCGTGGTGAAACCTTATGAGGCCCCCACGAAGAAGGAGAAGAATAAGAAACCAGGCCGGAGTGGCCTTCGCATCAGGGACTAGTTAGAGACTATGTCCAGGGAGACTCATGCCTCCTCAAATCAAGAGGATCATGAGGAGGGAGAGGAAGAGGAGGAGCAGGAGGAAGAAGAGGTGGACAAAGCCGAGGGGGAAGGCAATTCCCCCTCATAATAAGGAGGGCGGTGTCATCGGACGCCCTAGAGGAGGTACCCCCTCCTACCTAGAAGAGGACGCGGCGGGCACAGGTGATCCTGTCTGATGACAGCTCGGACTCACACATTGAGTCCGATGACCTCAAGGTGGTTTCATGAAGGAACCTCAGGGTCAAGCCTCCGGCCCGAAGGTTATGATCCGAAAACCCCTTGTTCATCCTTTAACAGGTTTAGAGTTTATTAACATGCAGGTGCTTATTGATTTTGCAGCCCTTGCGCGTCCTTCCCACCAACCAGATCTTGGACGGGGAGACCCTGCCCGCCAAACTAGCGGAGAGCGGGAATGCCTCGCATCACGCCACTCCAAGAGCTGCGAAGGATACCGTGGAGGTGTCATCCCAACATGCTCCTATGGAGCCGGGCACCGACGATGGGGGAGACGACGTAATGGCCGAGGCTAACACCTCGTTCACCAAAGACCGGGGGGAGGTACCCCGCCCGGACACTGAGGAGGACAGGTGAGCGGCCGCTCAGTCCCCTCCGAGGGCATCTCCGGAGCGCACCATGCCTCCGGAGGTACTGGTTCAAACCCCAGTCAGTGATCGGGTTATCCGATCACCTCTGGCGCCATCGACCAATGGGTGGCCGGTCATGGAGGAGGCTCTATCGAGCGCCTCCATCTTCGAGGAGCACCACACTCTTATGGGTGCGGTATTACAGAGCATTCAGTCCATCGACAACGGACTGAAGGAGGCCTTCAAAGGTCTCCTGACGGGTTTTCAAGTAAGTCACATGAAACTCTTATTTGCAAAGTTTTTAATTATTTTTATTACTATGCACATGGCAGCCCTCGAGCCCTAGGTGAGTTTGAAAAAACTTACCTAGGGGTCAATCATGTATCCGATTTCGTACTAGATACAAATTATGTGTCTGTAGCCTTAGATTAGCCCCTAATAAGGTCGAACATATGGTCAGATTGAATATAGTTCGGGAGTATGGAACACATGTAACATGCCAACTACATGTGTATTGCAGGCTTCATCATCGGTGGCAGCCATAAATGGCGCCGAACTGGATAAACTGAATTGGAAGCTTAAACGCTCCGAGGATGAAGTTGATGCCCTCAATAGAACATTTGACGAGGCACAAGGTAGGTCAAAACTAAATCCGAATACGTTTGCCTGAACACCTTTACCCGAACACTGTCCATGTAGTTTTTCATAATGTTTTAATGTTTAAACAACTTCAGCGAAAGAGGTGGAGAGGCTCAAGGCCGAGCTCCAACAGGCGAAAGACCAAGCGGCCGTCGAGAGGGCGACTGCCAAAGAAGCGGCGACCGCCCTCTCCCCTCTGTGAGCCACCAGCAACAAGCATGAGGCTCGTGTGGCGGAGGTCCAACAGGAGCTCAAGGACGCCAGCCAGAAGTGCAAGGCCCTTGAGCAAAAAGGCAAGGAGAGCACGGTCGAACTGTCCACCTTGAAGAATGATCTTCAAAAGGAGCAGGTGGACAGACAGTTCTATGAGGAGCAGGTCCGCCAGGCGAAGGACATAATGGATGGTAAGCCATACTTACTACAGTGCGTCTTCGAGGATAGCAAATTTAAATTGCTTACCCAGGTGTGGCGTTCTTCAGGCGCCTCCTTCGATCTCCAGAAGAGCCTGGCAGGCACCAATCGGTTGTTTGCCTCGAGGGAAGAAGGAGATGAAGCTCGGCTATTCTGGGCACAATTTGGAGCCCCCGAGCGCTCTCCTCTTCTTGTGGAGCAGCTAAAATAGCTGATGGAGTTGCACCAGATGGCGGAGCCAGCCATGAAGGACCTCTGCATCTGCCTATGGCCCGGCGAGCCGCTGCCAGGCAGCTACTTTGGCCTGGTGCAGAAGTTAGTTGCCGCTTCACCCCGCTTCAGCACCGTGAAGCACTCCTCCTGCATCGAGGGAGTTTGGATGGCCCTTGCCAACTCTAAGGTGCACTGGTCAGGGCTAGATCCGATGAAGGTGGCCACTGCCTCGCCGCCTCTCAAGAAGGAGCATAGATGCCCCGAGCTATACTTCACCGAAGTAATGGAAGGTGCTTGGGCAATAGCTTCTTAGTGTTCGGGTGATAATGTACTTGAATGAATTGTAATGCGTCCGAAGACTTTTCAAAGTTTTAATGTTATAAGTTATTTATTCAGCTTTGATGTTTTTGCATTCCTTCATAACTCTTGTGTGGCCGTTTGAAACTGAAAGATGCGAGTTGTCGGCTTCAGCCCCCATATAGATACTACATGGGGTGTCTCTGCCAATGCACAATATTCCTTAGCCGAGTGATCGAAACCCGAAGGTGGTAGAGTGCGGCAGACTAGGCAATCAAACTATAGTGCCTTATTTCTTTCACTTAGCTATAGGGGCATGAAAAGGACAGTGGGGGGCTAAGGACTGGCCCCCGGAGTGTTGTGATGTTCGTATGAACCGCGACTAAGGCCAGCATGTCACACCCAAGATGTGATCCTATCCTTATTTCGGCACGAGGGCCTCGACAGGGATAGAAGCGCATCTCGTCGTGTTGCAAGAATGGATATCATTACAAGTACATTTACATAAGAGATGAGTATATGGAATTGGCTTACACTCGCCACAAGCTACATCAAGATCACATCAATACAACAACATACTCAAACATCATACATAAGAGCAGGGTCCGGCTACGGACGAAATCAAATGATAAAATGACATCCACCCTTGCTATCCCAGGCTGCCGCTTGGAACCCATCCTAGATTGATGAAGAAGAAGAACTCCAAATCAAACAAACATCACGCTCACGTCAAATCATCGCATTACCTGTACCTGCAACTGTTGTTGTAGTAATCTGTGAGCCATACGGACTCAGCAATCTCATTTCCAAGGGTATCAAGACTATTAAAGCTTAATGGGTGAGGTATGGTTAAGTGGTGAGGCTGCAACAAGCAACTAAGCATTTATTTGAGTGGCTAACTTACGAATACCGAAAGAAAGTATGGTGGTCTACGCATAACGAACGTGAACTAGTGATGACCACTAACTGATCCTGAACACCTACCTATGTCAAACACAACCCCACCGTGCTCTCTCTCGGATAAGGACTCACGAGAAGAGACAGTCATGGTTACGCACACAGTTGGTGTATTTTTATTAGAGTTTACTTCAAGTTTACTATGACCGGGTGTTAAAAACGTATCCAAATTTGCCACATAACCGCGGGCACGGCTTTCCGAAAGATTTAACCCTGTAGGGGTGCTCCAACTCATCCATCACAAATTAACCACACGCAGCGGGAATAACCTCGACCACGGATCTCGTGATCTTCCTAGGTAATTCCATAGGAAATCTGCCACCTCGAGATAGCCTGAAGAAAATCGGAATTCCTCACTCAATACGTTCGAGAAAGGTAAAACAAATCCAGCAAGGCCGCCCGGCGTGTTGACGATCCCGATAGGAGCCGCGTATCTTGTTCTCAGGACACGACGGATTGTCCAAACTTCCGCTAGGCCAGTCGCAGAGTTGCCCCTGGTAGCCACTAGTGGTTGACAGGTTGGACCAACACTCATGACGAGCACTGGCCCCGGTTGTTGATTAAGATCCTCGAGTTAATTACTCCCTATGCAAGTTTATTAATTATTAGGCAAATATAGTACCAATGTTGGGACTTGACAGACAAGCTTTATCCTAAAACGAAAATCAAGGGGGTCCCCATAACAACCCCGAGCATGTTAGGAGCGCTCAGTTATGGAACATAACACCGGTTCACAAGTAACTAGGGCGGCAAGAGTGGAACAAAACATCAATCAAAAGGCCAAGCCTTCCACCCTTTACCAAGTGTATAAGTGCATTAAATGAAATAGCAATAATATTGTGATAACAAAATAATGTCCATGTTGTCACATGGAAGCAATTGCACCTGCAGCTAGAAACACTATAAGAAGGGCTGAGCAAGCGGTAACATAGCCAAACAAAGCTTTGCTGGGAAAGTGTAGGGTTAGAGGCTTTTCATGGCAATGTTGGGAGGCTTGACAAACAAGTGGTAGGTACCATGACATAACGATAAAAATGGGACAACTAGCATGGCAATGATAGTAGTGGTATCCAGGGAAATGTTTCATCTTGCCTGAGATCTCGCTCGGAAGAAGATTGAGTCCATGAAGAAGACAAACCAACATAGTCGAACGATTCCTCACACTTCGAACGCTTTCGGAACTCTATCGAGAAGAAGCAATCCAGAAACAACAATCAACACAAGATACACCAGAACATATGCAAGACATGATGCGCAAGCAAATATGATGCATGTCCGGTTTAATATGCAACACAGGGCATGGCGTGGCAAGCACGACAAACAACCACTACATATTAAGTGAAGTTCAATATGCAATGAGTTGCATATTGACGAAACTCCACGTTCGAATTATTTAGTTCATTCCCGTTTAGGTATCCATCAATATTAAATGTTGTTAAACATGGCAAGAGGTGAAGCATGAACAACTATATCATCTAGGCATTTTAAATGAGGCCGGAAACAATATATATCATTTCCAAAACATCCCCATATGCGTAATATGAATTTGGTCCAGATCTGTACTAACCATATTTTAGAGTTGTTAAATAGCAAAATAAATGTCACCATGTTATTCTACACGTTTTTCTAGTCAAGTTACATATGTGGAACATTTTTATCGGAGCTACGGTTTAGTAGTTATGAAATAAATCATTTTAGCATGTCATTCACGCAAATCAATGAAAACAGCAAGTTTAAGTATTTTAAACATGTGTGAAAGTTGGAAATTATGAATCTACACGAAAATTCTAGTCAAGTTTCATATATAATTTGTTTTAATCCGATGCACGGAAGTGGAGTTATTGAATGCATGATCATTGAGGGTTTTTCTGCAATTCAGTAATTCTCTGGTTAATTAACAAATTCGCAGTAGGATAAAAAGCCAGCATTGGCCGAAACTGAATAGGCCCAATAGTAACAAGGCGCCACCTAACTATTCTACGCACAGGCGAAAAAATAGCACTCCGGGGGGGGCTCACCTTAGTGGGCTTCGGCCTGGTCGGCGGGGGCTGCTGGGCTACGCGGGGCGAGGGGCCGGCCCATGCGGGGCACTGGCGGTCAACGCGGGCAGAACGAGGGCATCACCTCTCCTCCCACGAACCGGAGGAGGTGGCAGTGCTGGGGCCCACGACGGCAATGCAGCGACGCTGAGGAGGCAAAAACCGGCGGGGCCTGGCCAGATCCGGGCATGGCAGGGGCGAGGCTCTCCATTCCGACCAAGTTTGAGGCACAACGGCGACCGGCGGTGCGGATCCGAAGCCATGGCGGGGAGGTTCTGCGGGAGAGGGAGGAGAGAGCCTGGGTTAGAGAGAGAGAAAAGGAGGGAGGAGGAGGAGAGAAAAGGAGAGGAATGACGACGCTCCCGGCCTGGGTCCGGCGAGACTGGTGGCGCTCCGGCGACGGGGCTCTCCAGCAAGCTGCCGCGGCGGCGGGGCAACAGGGTTGGGGCAGCGCTGGCAACGGGATCGAGGGCCTCCTGCCCTCGCACGGCTGCGGGCGCTGACTCCCTGGAGCGGCGGCGGGATCCGGGCCCGAGCTGGCTCCAGATGGGTTTCAGCAGGCCTGACAGCTGAGGAGAGAGGCTGGCAGCACGGAATTTGAGGAGGAGAGAGGAGAAACAAGATTAGGAGGGGGAGGGGGGGGTCTATTTATACTAACTGTGGCTAGGGTTAGCAGTTTTTGTCCGTTTTCGGACCTTCGGATCTCGATCCGACGGTCCGAAAGTGGAGGGGGGCTAGGTGGGCTGCGTGGCTGTGTAGATGGGATAGGGGGAGATGAGAGGGAGGTTTGCGACCCGTGACATGAGGGTTTTAAAACACCGAATACGTCCGATAATAAACCGATGACCGCACTGCAACGACTGACCGATGGGGTATCAAACGAACTCGAAATGCGACGAAATTCGACAGGCGGTCTACCTACCATATAATAAGACCGCATGCCAACTTTCAACCCAATTCGATAATATTTTAAAGGCACTTTTAAAAACAATATTCTTACAATGACGTGGGCATGTGTGTGGTTTGTCTCGAAACGGGCAACGGCAAGAACGGAGAGAACCGGCGACTACGAACGGATGCAAGTTTTCGAAAACGAGTGACGATGCTATGCAGATGATGCGAATGATGAGATGATGAATGCGACAACCAGACAAAACACATGACGAGAATGGAAATAAAAGGGGAATCTTCTGGAGCGTCGGTCCTGGGCTGTTACACAACATCACATGGTTTGCATGGATAGCAAACCCTTCACACAATGCAGAATATCCACTGACGAGGGTGTAAGTATAACACTTCAGGCTCGGATTCATAGACCTGTTCTCGCGTACTATGACAGTCAGTTTTTGGCTTCCTCCCCTGAGGTGCTTGACTAGACTATCCGGAAACACAATGCAGGGGTTCTCCCTTTGCCCTTTTAGCTGAACGAGCAGAGCGTAAAGGGGCAAGCACAGGAGCCGGGCAACCCAAGTATTGACCCAAGACACAGTTCAAAACCGATGCATATAAAGTGAACTCCAAGACGCCGAACACATGATAAAACATACGTAAGGCGATTTGTTTGTAAGCTCGAGCCCTCGGTAAATTATCCGGTTGCATCGTAACATATCGAACTGTGTCGCGAGAAGAGGGAGAAAAGGGAAATATGTGCCAAAAAGGACAACCAGACAAACATGTAAAATGATGCTATGTATTTTTTGTTTTCTCCATAACTCTTATTACTCGGAGTGCCGAAGCAACTACTTACAGGTATGTGAAAAAAGATATTACAGGAGTGGTTGTACCAGGGGTCTTCGATTGGTGGCCTTACGTCCTCGATGTGCCCTGTTGCTAGTTGACTCCTGATATTTGGTTGTTCGGCAAACTGATCTTGCAAACAAGGTCTTGAAAAGTCATCGAATTATGAATAAGCTTTACGCCCTTGGCAGGCGCTTCAATGGTCCCTATATTGTGTGTGAAGACGTATTGAATGGTAGTAGTCTGGTCCATCCGGACTCCCACCTTTGTTTCCCCACCGCTGCCCATGGAATTTGAAGTGTGAAGTTGTGCCTTCTCGGTGCATACTTCGCTGGTCCTCGGGGCGTGCGATGGGGAGTGAGTCCCTATTTGAGGGGAGAGGAAGGCTCTGGGAGTTCGGCCTGCAACCGAGCTCGCTTCCCGACCTTGCATGCCTTTACGGCAGATGCCAAAACTTGTCGATCATCTTTGTAACTAATTTCGGCCGCCAGGGCCAGCACATGTTCCTCAGTTCGTAAAGATTGCTCTGTATTGACGTTAACAGTGATGACCCCTTTGGGTCCATGCATCTTGAGCTTGAGGTATGCATAATGCGGGACAACGTTGAAACGAGCTAACGCTGTCAGGCCGAGTAGGGCGTGATAGCCGATGTGGAAGGGCACAATATCGAAGATCAAGTCTTCGTTGCGAAAGTTATCGGACGAGCTGAACACAACTTCCAGGGTAACGAAGCTCGTGCATCGGGCTTCGACACCCGGAATCACCCCTTTAAAGGTAGTGTTACTGGGTTTTATTTTGACGGGTGTATGCCCATCTTTTTCACCGTGTCTAAATAAATCAGGTTAAGGCTACTTCCTCCGTCCATTAGGACTTTTGTGTGGTGATACCCATCGATAATGGGGTCGAGGACAAGTGCGGCCGAGCCCCTATGACGGATACTGGTCGAGTGATCGTGCCGATCAAAGGTGATCGGATATGCCGACCATGGGTTGTACTTTGGGGCCACAGGTTCTACAGGGTAGACCTCTCGAAGGGCGCGCTTCCTCTCCTTATTGGGTATATGGGTGGCGTATATCATGTTTACCTTCTTGACTTCCGGAGGGAATTTCTTTTGATTGCCACCAATCGAACCCTGAGGCTCATCCTCATCCTCGTTGTGAGGGCTCTTGCTTTGATCCTCGGGTGGGAGCTTGCCGACCTATTTAAACACTTAACAATTGCGGTGTGTGTGTGGTTGGCGAGCTTCTCTTGGGTCCCGTGGATTTGGCAAGGCTTTTCCATGATTTTTTCCAGCGGAGTGGGTCCGTCGCGATTGCCTTTAGGAGGCTACTTCTGCTTCCCCAGACGGGAATTGCGGAAGCCGGCGTTGATGGCCATATCATTGGCATCACTGTTATGTGTCGACGCTTGTTCTTGTTGCGCTTGGGCTTCCCGTTGCCATCCCAAACCTCGGAGGTTCCGAGCGCTTCAGAGTTGTGGTTGCGTCTTGCTAGCCAATTGTCTTCACCCGAGAAAAAGTGGGTCATCAAGGAAGTAAGGGCGGACATGGTCCAACATTTATCCTGGACGAGCTTGTGAGCGAGCCATTTGTCCTGGATATTATGCCGAAAAGAGGCTATTGCCTCGGCATCCAGACAATTGACAATCTGGTTCTTCTTGGTCAAGAACCAATTCCAGAATTGTCGTGTAGACTCTTCGGGTGTTCGTACGACATTACTTAGGTCGGAGGAGTCTGGCGGCCGAACATAGGTTCCCTGGAAGTTAGAGCAGAATGCATCCTCCAAGAACTGATGCCGCATCACCTCATCTATGAAACATAGTGGGTGAGCGGCACCTCAAACCCGAGCTATGTCGCACCCGTAATCAGCATCTGTTCTGGCTCAGTTGCGTTCCCGGTCTTCGGTCGAGCCATGGTATGTACCCATCCCGTCTATCAGGTGAGTAGTCTCTGGATTCGTAGATGGATCTTATACGACCTGTTCTGTGATCCAAGTCATCACGAAGGTTGAACCTGCCATTGGGCTCTAGTGGCTCCTTTCCCCGTCATCAGGGTATTGTCGGCCTATAACCGGCGTCGTTAGCTGTCCGATCGCGCCCACGAGGAGGGCGATCTAGCTTGTTGTATGGAGTATGTTTCGGAGACGGAGTATCGGTGAGCTCGTCGTCAAATTGTGGCAGCAATCTTCTTCGCGCATAGCTCTTGGGCTGGTCCGACAGACCAGTACCATGTCCTTCCTTAGCTGAGAGGACTCTTGTCCATCGATCGTGGAGGTCATCCTGTTCAGCTTTAAGTTGTCGTTCCTTAGCTTTCAGGCTTCGCACCGTCGCTATGAGTTGTTGTCTGAACAGTTCATGATCTTCATGGTTATCAGGGATGTCCAAGTCATCAGCTGCCGGGATATCCTCCTCCTCGATAGGGGGAGGTAGTTATCATCCTCGGAGTCGTTGACATTCTTGGGATTGCTCTGGTCCTCAGGCCTTTCCTGACCCTCTAACGGGTTTTCGGGGATATCAGGGTCGCCGCGGTCCTCGGGGGTAACTCTGTCCCTGGTGCCAATAATGGCCTTCCTTCCCTTTTTGCCTTTGGACCGCTTATGCGGTTTCCAGCGCCTTGACGGTGGGTTGCCTAACTTGTCGCCGTCATTATTAGGCGTTTTGTCGCCCTTAGGAGTATCCACCATGTAGACGTCATATGTTGAAGTGGCGTCCCATCGCCCGGTGTTAAGAGTGGTGGGGGCACAATCCTCTTCATCCATGTATTATGCCTCATCGGAGGCATAGTCCAGCATGTCGGTTAAATCTTTGATTATGGCTATCAAGTGGGTGGTGGGTGGGTCAAAAAATTCGTCCCGACCCGTACTGTTACCGATCTGAGCATAGATCGGGGCTGAATCGTTGAAAATTTCCATCGATGACATCCATTCTAGGGTTTTGTCGAATGCCGAGGGCTCGACCAGATAATACTGTTCGGAACCTTCGAAGTTGACCTCCGATGCGTCCGAACGAGAAGGATGTTCGGCAAGAACGAGTGTCCGGCCTTCCGACACTATGGCCGAATCCGGACCAGGTACACCATCGTGGTTGACCCCGCTGGTGTAACTGGAGAAGGAACTCAAGGTTAAAGCCTCGGAGTTTTTAGGCATGGCAAGCGAAGTCGCAAGCCCGATTAGTGACAAGTCGCCCTAAGAGTCTACGAAGAACTCTAGGTTCCCGAATCCGACCTCTTGATCAGGGGCGAAGCTCTCGACTTGGCCTAGATGGCCGGTTGGGTCGGCATGTAGCATAATGCTGCCAAAGGCGAAGATCTATCCAAGGACGAAAGTGTCCATATTGCAGACCTCTTCGTTGATGACAAGGCGAGACATCGATCCCTCGAGCACTCATAGAGGAACTCTCAATGAAAGCACCAATGTCGGTGTCAGAACCGGTGGATCTCGGGTAAGGGGTCCCAAATTGTGAGACTAGAATCGATGGTAACTGGAGACGAAGGGGACACAGATTTACCCAGGTTCGAGCCCTCCTATGGAGGTAATACCCTACGTCTTGCTTGGTTGTATTGATAGTATGGGGGGTTACCGAGTGGATCTACCTCGAGATCGAATAGCTAACCCTAGATGAGTTGTTCTATGCCTATAACCTAAAACCCTACGGCTTATATAGACACTGAGGGTACCTAGGGTTTAAACATGGTCGGTTACACGCCGAAGAGATAAACATGCCTATTTTCTACATCAAACGTGGAGCACAAGCCGTACTTTCCAAAGCTTCCATCTTGGAGATAAGGTCTTCAATGAATCATGTGTTTGGTAAGTGGCCCATATAGTCTATCCCATAGAGATAGGTCGGCCTCCCGAGGACCCCTTAATCCAGGACTCCCTCACATAGGAAAGCCAATACTATTAAAAGGGGATGAGGTATTTATGATGATCTGGTTGCTCAAGTGCTTAGAGATTAGCCACCAAAAATACGCAACCACTTTCCCACAAAAACCCTCCATCCAAAGCCAAAGTCAAAATTCGGTGACACCAATATTTCCCATTCGGATCCGTCAAGTTTTACCCTAGAAGGAAACCAAGCAAACCCTAGCATCTCGGTACTACTAAGTTTCCATTCGGTGCAACCAAAAACTAGTGACCAACTTTCTGTTAACGAATTTATTAAAGTCGATCCCACCGAGTTTGAGGAATCAGTGACATCGAGATTTGGAAACTGCCTAGGTCACCCATATTGGTACCACCGAGATTTATATATCGGTCTCACCGAAAAGGCCAAAGTTGCCACGTTTTGCACTAGTCGGTGCAACCCAGGTTTCACTTTGGTTTCACCGAGTCGGGAAATAGTGTTGTAATGGTTGGATTTTTGGAGATGCCTATGTATACCCCTCCACCACATCTTACTCGTGAGAGAAGCACTCAGAACATACACGCACTTGACATATCCAATTTTCTAAGAGAGAAACACCTACCCTTGTGTTGAGGTCAATGTCATCCACTCCAACCATATGGATCTTATTTTCCAGCCTCCCCAAGTTGCTTTCCATCCAATCAATCTCTTCTACCCATGCCAAATTTGTGAGAGAGTGATTGAGTGTTGAGGATACTATCTTTTGAAGCACAAGAGCAAGGAGTTCATCATACTACCACATCTATTACCTTCTGGAGGGTGGTGCTAGATTGGTTAGGTGTCGCTTGGGAGCCTCCTTCTTTGTGATTATGGAGTTGAACCAAGAAATTTGTAATGGCAAGGAGATTGCCTACTTTGTGAAGATCTACCCCGAGCGAGGCTAGTCCTCCGTGGACGTAGGCCATCATGGAATAGACAAGGTTGCTACTTCGTGGCCCCTTCATGGGTGGAGCCCTCCGTGTACTCTCGCGACCATTACCCTCCATGGGTTGAAATCTCCATAAACGTGGATGTACGATAGCGCCACCTATCGGAACCATGGGAAAAATATTTGTGTCTTCAAATTGTGTTTGATCTTCTTATCACTACTCCTTCTTACACATGCTTGCCTTTACTTTCCGCTGCTATACTCGTTGACTAGCATGCGTAGGATCCATTGGACTTGTTAGAATTGCTAAAATGTTCCAACACATTAACTTGGGAATATGTTAGGTTTTAATTTTTATCAAGCAGTCTATTAACCCCCCTCTAGACGTCCCTTATATTGATCCCACAATTGGTATCAGAGCCTTGGTATCCGTAGCTTTGGTTTCATCTCCGTTGGAGGAAGATGGATGTGTCTAGTTTGGGGAGTCTCAGTTGTGGAGTGCCTATTCTCGATGGGGAGTACTATAGTTAATGGAAATATGAGATGCATGAGGTATTCAATGAATTCCATTTGAGCAAGCATGTTTAGAGCCCATAAGTATCTCCCATTGATCCCTTACATCCCACATATGAAGAAGAAATTGACATGCTTTGCAATGTTACAACTGTTCTCATTATCAAAGGATTGCCTAGAATTGTGTTTGATCAAATGAAGAATTTTGAATGTGCCTATACTTTGTGGAATGCTTTGAAGAAAATATATCCAAATTATTTATTGAGTAATCGTGATGAAATTCTTCATAAAGCTATTGCCTTTCATAAGATGAAGCCTAGTGATCCAAATTTTGAAAATGCTTGTTTGAGCTTTGTGACCTCATGTGTGCTAAAGCAGATGTCACTACCATAAATAACATTACTTTTTAAGCCATTCACACTCATAAAATTGTACATTGTCATTATCACAATCCTAACAAATCTATTGTCTCTTATGACGAGGATATCCCACTTGATGATGATAATGTGGAACATGGCTACTTTGATGAAGATGAGTTGTTCGACATCGAGTGTGAGAAGACTATGAAGAGTCTAAGTCTCATGGAAAACTTCAAAGACTACATGTCCGGAGGAAAGGAATGGATTCTCGATAGTGGATGCATCGATCACATGATCGGAGATAGAGACATGTTCCAAGAGATCACACCAAACCATGGACCACGAAGGTATGTGACTTTTGGAGACAATTCCAAGGGTAAGTTACTTGGTCTCGGTAACGTGGCCATATCTCGTGATAGCTCTATTCAAAATGTCATGCTTGTTGAATCCCCTGGCTACAATCTTCTTTCTGTATCTAGACTTGTTGACTTCAGTTTTAGTGTGCTATTTACCAAAGTAGATTGCCAGGTGTTTCATTAAGACAATCATAGCATGGTATTTACCGGCTTCTGTAGAGGTGATTTATACATTGTTGATTTCACTAAGAGATCCAAAGCTAGTACTTGTCTAATTGCAAAATCTTCTAAAGGTTGGCTTTGGCATAGAAGGCTAGGACATGTTGGTATGCGTAATCTAGACAAGCTCATCAAAGGTGATCATATACTTGGTGTTAAAGATGTTATCTTTGACAAAGATAGACTTTGTAGTGCTTGTCAAGCCAGGAAACAAGTATGAGGAAGTCATACCGTAAACAATATCATGACTACTAGGAGACCACTCGAGTTGCTTCATATGGATCTTTTTGGTCCCAATGCTTACAAGAGCATCGGTGGAAATTCCTTTGGTCTAGTTATAGTTGATGATTTTTCCAAATTTACGTGGGTATTCTTTCTTGATGATAAGTCGCAGGTGCAAAAGATCTTCAAGACCTTCGCTCGCAAAGCTCAAAATCAGTTGGAGGTGAAGATCAAGAAAGTTCATAGCGACAATGGATCGGAGTTCAAGAACACCAATGTGGACACCTTTCTTGACGAAGAAGGGATCTTACATGAGTTCTCGGCTACGTACACGCCTCAACAGAATGGATTTGTTGAGAGGAAGAACCGAACTCTTATAGAGATGGCAAGAACGATGCTCGGCGAATACAAGGTGCCAAGAGACTTTTCAGCGAAAGCCGTTGAGATAGCTTGTCACGCCACGAACCGACTCTATCTTCCCAAGCTTCTTGGTAAAATGGCATACGAGCTTATCACCGGTAACAAGCCCCAAGTTGGATATTGTCGAAGATTTGTCTGTAAGTGTTATATTCTTGATAAGCACCGTCGTTCTTAATTTGCTCCTAAATCTCCTGAAGGTTTCCTACTTGGTTACGGATAAAACTCTCACACTTACCGTGTCTACAACACCTTCACCTAAAAAGTTGAAGAGACCGTAGATGTGAAGTCTGATGAATCTAATGGTTTGCAAGTCGAACAATTGCCAAATGATGTAGGGGATAAGGAACCTTTGGAAGCCACCCAAGACTTGCCCATCGACAAGATTCATGCCATGGAGGTGAAGGAGAGTACTTCATCAAACCAAGTGGAATATCCTACTTCGCGTCAAGGCGAACCTCAAAACGACATGGAAGCATCCACAAGTGGTACACAACAACATGAAGAGGAGGAAGAAGTACATAATGATCCACCTCAACCCCCTTCACCACCACCTCAAGGAGATGACACCATCAACAACAATGAAGAAGAAGATGATGAGGAGGAAGCTCCACCATCCAACAAGCAAAAGCTACCTCGAGTGCGAGCAAGAGTGAACAAGAATCATCCCTTAGAGCAAATCTTCGGTGACATTCAAAACGGGAGAATCACTCGCTCTAAGACCTGATTAGCTAACTTTTGTGAAAACTACTCATTCATCTCTAGTATTGAGCCTATGAAGGTGGAAGAAGCGCTTGAAGACCCAGATTGGGTGAACTCTATGCATGAAGAGCTACACAACTTCAAGAGGAACGAAGTGTGGACACTAGCGGAGAAGCCCAAAGACGAGCAAAACATCATCGTAACCAAATGGGTGTTTTGGAACAAGAAAGACGAAGACGATTAAGTCATATGCAACAAGACACGTCTCGTGGCGCAAGGCTACACGCGAGTCGAAGGTATGGACTACGGTGAGATCTATGCTCCCATTGCTAGACTTGAAGCTATTCGTATATTTGTTGCTTATGCCAATCACCATGACATCCCACTTTACCAAATGGATATTAAAAGGGCATTTCTAAATGGGGAGATTGAGGAAGAAGTCTATGTTAAGAAACCCCCTGGATATTAAAAGTGCATTACCTATGCCCCAACCATGTTTACAAGCTTCGTAAAGCTCTTTATGGACTTAAGCAAGCCCCTCGTGCTTGGTATAAATGTCTAACGAAGTTTCTTATTCAAAAGGGTTTTGAGATTGGTAAAATTGATGCAACCTTATTCACTAAGAGAGTTAATGGTGAACTATTTGTGTGCCAAATTTATGTGGATGATATTATCTTTGGATCTACTAACCCAAAATTTAGTGAGAAATTTGGAAGGTTGATGTCCGAGGAGTACGAGATGTCCATGATGTGTGAGCTGAATTTTTTCCTTGGTTTGCACATCAAGCAAACGAGAGAAGGAACTTTCATCTCCCAAACCAAGTACACCAAGGACTTGATCAAGAAGTTCAACATGCAAGAGTGTAAAGGTATGAAAACTCCTATGCCTACTAGTCGATATGTTGACCTCACCAAGGAGGACAAACTGGTTGATCAAAAGGTCTATCGATCAATGATCGGTTGATTGCTATATCTATGTGCCTCCCTCCCCGATATCATGCTTAGTGTGTGCATGTGTGCTAGATATCAAGCTGCTCCTAAAGAGTCTCATCTTAAGGCCGTGAAAATAATTGTGAGATGCCCTATACATACACCAAACTTTGGCATTTGGTATCCCAAGGGATCTCTTAACCTTGTTGGCTATTCCAACTTGGACTATGCTGGATACAAACTTGATGGAAAATCCACCTCAGGTACATGCCAATTTCTTGGTAGATCTCTTGTATCTTGGTCATCCAAGAAACAAAACTCGATATCTCTATCTACCGCCGAAGCAGAATAAATTGTCGCCTAATCATGTTGTGCTCAATTGCTATGGATGACTCCAACTCTTAAGGATTATGGCATACATTTGAAACATGTACCATTGTTATGTGACAATGAGAGTGCAATCAAAATTTCTCATAATCCCGTGCAACACTCTCGAACTAAGCATATTCAAGTTCGGCATCATTTCATTCGTGATCATGTTGCCAAAGGAGATATCAATCTCAAACATGTTTGTACTAACAAACAATTGGCCGATATCTTTACTAAGCCACTTGATGAGAAAGTGTTTTGTCACTTGAGGAGTGAGTTGAACATCATTGATGCTTCAAACTTGAGCTAGACTCACTCGGTTGCATGCAAGGGCATGTGCTTACATGACTATTACATGATACACTTGATATGATATTATCATATACCCTGGAAATCTATGCTCCCTTGTATTGCAACTAATATTTTATTAGGTACTTGGGAGAACTACACTCCACAAGATTGCCATCAATTCATATCACAAGAAATCTCTTCATGACCAAATATGCACAACCCCTCTGTGATGATGAAGGAAGAAGACAACAGAAACCATATCCTTGACAACCTTTTGATAAAAAAAAATCATTCTTTTCACTTGGATATATATACAGCCGGTCTATTCTGCTAATATTAACAGAATAGTTAATCAGCTAACACTTTCGAACCGCACGCTCAACGGAAGTGCACGTCATTCTTGAAGCAACAACACTGCAGTACTAATGCGAGTGCACTTCCCATCACAAAAAACTGCACACATTTTTTTGATACCGTTTGCACTCTAGTTTTTAAACTAAGGAGTATAATATACCGTTGGATAGCTAAGGAAAATTTGCAACTTCGTCATGGTTAACACTTTTCGAGATTCCTCATGGTTTAAGAGTAGTTTCGGAAATGATGGACGCCTGACGGATGGGAGCGAGCGTATGTTCGTGTTTTTTTTCTAAACCTCTATTCAAAATGAAGAAAATGATACCGCTTTGGAAATATATCATCAAGCCGCAACTTTTTCATGTAGATTACACTCGCTAATTCCTTACGGTTTGAGAGCAGTTTCAAATTTACCGAAATGCAGAAGTCTGTTTTTCATTTTTTCGGTACGGTTTTCGCTGCTATTTTTCAACCGTTTGTCGGAAGTAGGCATGTAATACGGCGTTGGAAAGCTATGGAATAGGCGCAATGACCATATGTTGGTCATTGTTGAGATTTCTCATGCTTTTAAAGGATTTTTTAAAATGATGTCGCTGCCTACGAGTGGCAGCGAGAGTATTTTTGTAATTTTTTTCAAACCGCTCGTCGGAACGATGCGAATCATACGGCGTTGGAAAGATATCGATGATGCACAACTCTTTCATGTAGGACACTTTCTCTAATTCCTTACGTTTAAGAGCACTTTTGAAATTACTGAAATACAAACATTGAGTTTTTCGCGACACCAGAATTGAAGCTTGAACCGCATCACATAGAAGGACACACTGCTTGAGATGGAAAACCGCACTACATCAGACGGGCAAGTGAACTTAATGATTTTATTTTTGTCAAACGTAAAATTTTCAAGATGAGGGAGTGGACCGCACTTCACGTCGGGCGTAAGTGAACCTCAACACTATCTAGAAGCGAGTTGCAATTTTTTTGTCATTTCCGTAACAATTTATTGCGCGAGATGAACAACATTAGACGGCCTACCGCACTACTTAAGAAAAAAAACCGCACCACATCAAACGACCAAGAGAGATGCATGATTTCTTAAGACTTTCTTTAGTGAGGTGCATTTAAGTTTGTGTTTTTTGTTGGTTGTTGAAAGTGCGTTATATCGACTAGAGGGGGGGGGGGTGAATAGGCGATTTTTACAAATTCATCACTTGAGGAATTTGAAATGAGATGAATAACTAGCAGCAGAATAGGTACTCAGGTGCATGAGGAACATAGCAATACCATGGTCATCATGATGAAATGAAACATGCACAGATTACAAGTAGCGTGATACTGGATAAGCAAGTGAGGAACAAGGTAACTTGAAGAATTTGAGGTGAGGAAATTGTGAAAGTCTTTAGTCAAATTCTTCAAACAGTAATGATCAATTTCATCAACAAGTATACAAGGAATAGAGGGCTTGAGGAAATAGAACCAGGTAGCTCGATGAAGACAATGGTTTGATGACCCAGTTCCAACTTCTGTGACAGTCGTACGTCTGGTTTGGAGCAGCCTGGTATTTAAACTAGAGGACACACAGTCCAAGGACACACATCCCTTACCGTATTATCCTTGAGCTAAGGTCACACAGTCCTCACCCAACACTCATGGTAAGTCTTCAGGGTAGACTTCCAAAACCCTCACAAACTGGTCACCCGGCGATCCACAATTGACTGCTGGATGCTCTAGACCAAGGTCACTCCATGATCCCCAATCGACTGCAGGATGCACTAGACCATGACGCCTAACCGTCTGGAGGATACACAGTCCTCAAAGGTAACAAGCATCGGTTCCACACAGGAATTTCTTCAGTGATGCTCAATCACTTGGGTTTGGTGGTTTGGGTTTTTCCTCACTAATGATTTTCTCTCAAAGTCCTCGGAGGATGGGTTGCTCTCAAATGACAAGTGTCAGTTCTCTCTCGGAGTAGCCAACCAACTAGTGGTTGTGGGGGGTGGCTATTTATAGCCAGGGTGCAACCTGATATGATAAGACATAAATGCCCCTAATGATATGACCGTTATGTGGATATTATGATAGGGGACAGCTGGCGCTAAGCACAACAATGGTCGTAATTTCGAACTATGAAAGTCCTCAGACATATCATGTTCCTCACTTGTAGGCAATTCGCACTGGTGAAATCCTAACTCCTCAATCAGATCAATTTCATCAGAGACTAGAAGAACTTCGTCTGTGTCACTAAAGAACTTGACTGAACTGCAAGAGATTTCCAAAGGCTTCACTCAAAGGATTGGATAGGTTGAGGCTTTTGGAGTTGAGCATCAATTGGAAATTTTCCTTAGTATTACCTCAGCCCCCTTTAACAGTACGGTGTTTCCTATGACTCAAAGAAAGGAAATGAAACAACGAAAACAAAAGTCTTCACGCTTCATAGTCCTTGTTCATATTTTCAAGGTCACACCAACTTTTTCATTTTCAAAGTCTTCAGGGAATACCAAAGTCTTCAGCAAAGTCTTCACAAAGTCTTCACCAAAGTCTTCAGTTGAAGATATAAATTTTTAGGGGTCGGTAATCTCCGAATATATCAAATTCTTCATCGACTTATAGAGCCTATGTACACTCACAAACACGTTAGTTCCTTAACCTATAAGTCTTCAATACACCAAAATAACTAAGGGGCACTAGATGCACTAACAATCTCCCCCTTTTTGGTGATTGATGACAAATAGGTTAAGTTTTCAACGGGGATAATAATATGAAGTGTAATTACTGAGTTTGAGGAATTTGATTGTAAGATATAGAAGAACTCCCCCTGAAGATGTGCATATTTAAGGAATTTTCTTTGGACTGCAAATGCACGTGGCAGGTTAAAAACATGGAGAACTCCCCCTATATCTTGTAATTCATACACACATTTATCATATGATATGAAGAATTTGAAATGCATGATGAAAATGGTGTCTGACGAAATTCAACATGCATGCATTAAGGTGTTTGAGGAAATAAGCATGCGGAAAGCAGTTCAAAAGAGTTAGACCACCATCGGACTTAAGTTTCCAACTCGAACATCAAAAGCTTCAGAAGAGAGAGAGTTGTAACTTAAACAAAAATAAGCCCATATATAGAGACCCACTTGAAGTCTAACTCAAATTTTCTCCCCCTTTGTCATCGAAGACCAAAAGGGACGAAAAAGTGAGGACTAACGCCCCTTGAAGAATTTCATCTTGTTGGTGAGGAAGGATCGCTAGTGATGTCGGGGTCGTTTGTTGATGCAGGGCCCACCGCAGCGTCGTCAATGTCCTCAGATTCATCCATCTCACGCGATGAAGAATATGAACTTGTGACCATCAGAGGAACTTGAACCTTCTTGAATTTCTTATGTGGTTGACGAGCTTAGTCAAGAGTTTCCTCAAGATCTAGCTCCTTCAGTTCTTCAAGAGTCTTGAGGTGAGATAGAATGGCCCATGTGCGGTTGAGGATTTCGTGCACATAGTAGTGATTTTTCTTCACAGAGTTCTACATCACAGTCATGTTCTGAACAATGGAAGCCAACTAACGCTTCACCCACTTGTGATTTCGATCAACCTTCTGATGAATACTTATGAGAAGCTCTTGATCAGCCATCACACGAGGGGCAGAGTCTTGAGGTTTTTGTGCTGCGGCCTTTGCTTCAAAATCCTGAGTTGCAGTGTCATCATTGGTGGAGAAGGATGCATCTTTGCGAAATTGACCATCCAATGGACGAGTGCCTTCATCAATGACAGCTTTTCCTTTTCCTCCAACTTAGGCAATTGTGCTCTTGAGGAATTCAATAGGAGGCAAGAAGCCGAAGTGATTCTGGAAGTCCGGCTTGAAGGGAACTGAAGACTTTGATCTGATGAACTTCATGATCCAAGGTGCATAAGGCTTCAGTTCAAATGGGGCTAGTGCGGCATTCGCCAAAGTCCTCATGAAGAAATCATGGAAGGTTATGGGAATCCCATGAATGATGTTAAACAACACATTCTTCATGACTCCCTCTACTTCTTCTTCTTCAGAGTTGTGGCCCTTCTAAGGACATAGGGTGTTGGTGAGAATGCGGTAGACCGTCCTGGCCACATAAAGCAAATCCTTCACAAGGAAGGTTGTCCTTTGAGGTTTTCCAGGAGCCAAAGGCTTCATCAGCACTTGCATCAGTTGATTTGGAAGAGCAGGTTCATCAAACAGATGGTGAGCTTCTTCTGAAGGAATTGGCACTGGGACAGACCGAAGTAATTCTGATGCTTGAGCAGTGAGATGAGTTGATCCGGTCATCTAGTCCAACACCCAAGAGTTGATGTCAGAAGCTTCGCCTCTGATGTGCAGAGTGGCATAGAATTGAAGAATGAGTTCTTCATTCCAATCGCAGATGTGCACGCAGAAGGGAAGAATTCCTGCATCGTGAAGAACTTGGAGCACCGGCGTGAATGATGGAATTGTTTCCATATCAGCATGAGGAATTTGATGGTGCTTGAAGACTTTCTTCTTGTCGAACAGAATTGATGCATAGTAATTCATCTGAGTGGTAGTCCAGAATCTGCTTCGATCGGCCCTTGCCGAGTCATATGGATTAGGACCAGTGAAGAACATGTGCTCATTGAAGAAATTGCTTTTGAGGAATTTGGGGCGCGTTGAGCCTTTGAATGGCATCCTGGGCTTCGGCTGAAGGTTTGGCTTGAAGTGGCCCTTGATCTCCTTTGGCATAGGAGGAATTTCTTTAGTCTGAGGAATTTGCGGTGCAGTTTCCTCAGTGGCAGTTGGAGCAGCAAAGTCATCAGCTGATGCAGCTGGAATTTCTTCAGTGGCTAGAGCGGCCAAGTCATCAGATTCTTCATGAATTTCTTCAGTCTGGGCTGTGGACTGAGGAATCTGTGACAGAGGAGTCAATTTCCCAATATTGGGGACTTTGGGTGTGCAACTTCCCAGTATTCATCCTCATTGATGATAGTGTGGTGTCGCCAATGTCCACGACCTCATCAATTTCTTCAACTCCAGCCTCTTCAGCAGTGAACTGAGGCTGGGGCAATGACACCTTTTGAGTTGAAGCATTTGCTTCAACATCAATTTCTTCATCAAACTGCTCTGTCGAAGCAACAAAATGATCTTCTTCATCACCATCATCTGGGATGACATAGTCAACACCAAATGGAATTATCTCATAGGCTGGCACTGAGGAGATTGGAGTAGCATCTATGGGTTCAGTTGAAGAACTTTGCAAAGTCTTCAACTTCTTCACGACCGAGGAATCTGAAGTTGAAGCTTTTCCCTTAAGAGCCTTCTTCTCAACAGCCTTTGTTTTCTTCACTTCCGATGTAGAAGGAAGGTTGATTGTCTTCACCTTTGATGATTTTGGGATTTTTGAGGAGGGTGAAGGGGCAGCAGTTTCCTCAGTAACAGTTTCATCAGGCGCAACTGTGGAGGTTGCCCTGGTAGGTTCTTTAGCAGTTTGACTTTGTTCATCTGCAGTGGCAGTTTCGTCAGTAGGCTGAGCAGTTTCTTCAGCCTGAGGAATTTGTAGTTGTGATCGAGCTGCAACCCTAGTGTTATGGTCCTTAACAGCAGCTTGGGCTTCCCTGACGAATCTCACCTTGGTGCCCTTCCATTCAACATCATATTTTCTTGTTCCTCAGAGAGGGAGCGAATTTCAAACTGAACTGTGATGAGTTGATTTGGAGTCAAATTAATCACGTTATTCCTTAGAAAATTTTCTTTTCGGGCACTGTTCCTCTTAGATCTCTGAGCTTGATGTCTTTTCCATTTTTCCTCACCAATAAAGTGAGTGAGGACGTGGTCCACACCAAGAGGCAGGTTCAGTGAGGAAAGTGGGGTGCTTGGATCCTCATGCCATATGTCAATGAAGTTGAGGATCATCTTGGGATACAACATGAGAGGAACAATGCTGCCTTTGGCTATTGCAGCCTTTTCCTGACTTTCTCTGATGATTTCTTCCAATTCTTCATCATTAGCTTCATCCTCCTCCTCAGATCCTGAGGGTATAGTTACCACAGCTTTGCTTGTGTGAGGACTTGGTCTTTGACCTCGTCCAACAGTTTTCTTCAGTTTCAACATAGTAGGACTTGTTGAAGACTTTTCTTGAGCGGAGGGGCTTGCAGAGACCTTTGAAGCATTTGAGAATCCCTCTGTCCTCTGACGTGATGCAAGGTGCAGAGGAGTTGAGGATTTTGTAGCAGAAACAGAGGACTGAGCAGCTACCGAGCCAACGGTTGAGGCCTTTGAAGGCTAAGGCCTTTGAGCTTGAGGAATTTGTTGTGATGATTTTGAAGTTGAATAATTTGACTTCATAGCAGATTTCTTCATCATCGATTTCTTTGGAGCACTTATAGAGGCTCCGACAGTGGCAGTAGCAGCAGAGTCTTCATTGAATTTCTTCACTGCCTCTTTAGCTTTCCTCGCCAGCTTGGCTTGCTGTTTTTCCCATATATGAGGAAAGTCTTCACCAATCTGGAGACTAGCGGGAATAGCAATTTAATTTTGAGCCAAGGGAGGCCTGCTGCATGGAGGTTTCACAACAAATTTCATCATGTATTTAGGAGTTACATAACGATATTCCTTCCATTCCTTTGCCCATCTCCTCTCAATTTTCTACAGATGAATCTTTCTCTGCTTAGTAGTCTCTTTGCCATGAGTTTCTTCATCGGGCATGAAGTATTCCTCATACAAGTCCTTAGGAATCTCAAAAGCAGTCTGCACATCAGGCTTCTTTCCACCTTTCTGTGGCTTCTTCCCATCAGCCATTTTCTTCAGCTGAGGATTTTGAACTCTTGAGGACTCTGAAGAAGTGCATAGTTTTTCCTCAAGAAACGTTGCAAATGAGTTAAGTTGATGAGAACCTAGTGATTCATCAGCAGACATGTTTCTACCTGTGAACAGAGTATAGGTGCGAGGAATTTGAAGAGGTCATATGCGTTCTTAGAAAATTTTCAATAAAATCAGGTGTGAGGAATTTGACCATTGGTGTCTTGTGGATTTTCACTAAGTGTTCTTTGTCTTAGGTTCTAGAGTTGTGCAAATTTTGAGGATTCACACAATTGAGGAATCTTTGGCCGAACAGACCATCACAAAACACTAGGGGCTTGTCACCAACCCCCACATTCGTGCTCCTAAGGCTAAGGGAAAGCACTAAAGCAAAATAGCCCGATTGCCTCGTTTACCTCACTACCGCCTACGGGCCCCGATATATCGGCTAAGGACCCAGTGTGGAGGTCAAAACACCCCTCGTAGTATCTACATGGGGCTGAAGCCAACGACTCGCAACTTTTAGATTAAAACGGCCACACATGAATCAAAATAATACATAATATGATATATTTGGGACAAGCATAATAAAGCGTAATTGTCTTTAGGGCATAAAGATAACACCCTCACTCATAAATTTTATCTTTTGGGCACTGGGTCTCTATATACCGAGCACCCTCTAACACGGAACAGAAATACAGCTCGGGGCATCTATGCTCCTTCTCAGGAGGTGGGGGCGTGGTGGACATCTCAATTGGCTTCACCCTCGACCAATGTTGGGAAATGTTGCATGGGAAAAAAATTCCTACGCACACACAAGATCTATCCATGGTGATGAGCATCTACGAGAGGGAGAGTGGATCTACATACCCTTGTAGATCGCTAAGCGGGAAACGTTAATAAATGCGGTTGATGTAGTTGAACGTCTTCGCGATCCAAATTGCTAGCTGTCCCACGATCCGATCACGAACCGTCTAGTGATCCAATAACGGTCCTTCCAATCTAGTGCCAAACGAACGACACCTCCGCGTTCAGCACACATACAGCTCGATGACGATCTCCGCCTTCTTGATCCAGCAAGAGGGGGCGAAGAGGTAGATGAGTTCTTCGAGAACGCAACAACATGACAGAGATGGTGGTGGTGCTATCTCGGCAGGGCTACGCCTAGCGCTACCGAAGTGGGCCCTGAGATACCTCTCCGTCACACGGAGTAACAAATCCTAGTCTTGATTCATGCCAACCCAACAGACACCCTTGAAGATACCTGTAGAGCACCTTTATAGTCACCTAGTTACGTTGCAACGTTTGATACGCATAAGGTACTCCTCCAGTGTTAGTGAGTTACATGATCTCATGGTCATAGTAACAAATACTTGACATGTAGAAAACAATAGCAATAACCTGACACAATCATATGCTACGTTTATAGTTTGGGTCTTGTCCATCATATCATTCTCCTAATGATGTGATCCCATTATCAAATGACAACACATGTCTATGGCTAGGAAACCTTAACCATCTTTGATCAACGAGCTACTTTAGTAGAGGCTTACTAGGGACACTTTGTTGTCTATGTATCCACACATGTATCTGAGTTTCCAATCAATACAATTATAGCATGGATAATAAACGATTATCATGAACAAGGAAATATGATAATAACTAATTTATTATTGACTCTAGGGCATATTTCCAACAGTCTCCCACTTGCACTAGTCAATAATCTAGCTCACATCGCTATGTGATTTACATTGTTAAGAATATCACACCCAATGAGTTTTGGGGTTCAATCATGTTTTGCATGTGAGAGAGGTTTTAGCGAACGGCCTGCAACATTCAGATCCATGTGTACTTTGCAAATCTCTATGTCATACTGTAGATGCTGCTACCACGCTCCACTTGGAGCTATTCCAAATGACTGCTCCACTATACGTATTCGGATTGCTACTAACAGTCATCCGGATTGGTGTTAAAGCTTGCATCGACGTAACCTTTATGACACACTCTTTATCACCTCCATAACCGAGAAATATTTCCTTAGTCCTCTAGTTACTAAGGATAATTTTGACCGCTGTCTAGTGATCCACTCCTGGATCACTCTTGTACCCCTAGACAGACTCATGGCAAGGCACACACCAGGTGTGGTACACAACATGGCATACTATATAGAGCCTGTGGCTAAGGCATAGGGGACGACCTTCGTCCACTCTCTTTCTTCTACCGTGGTCGAGCTTTCAGTCTCACTCAACTTCACACCTTACAAATCAGGCTAGAACTCCTTCTTGGACTGATCCATTTTGAACTATTTCAAAATCTTGTCAAGGTATGTGCTCATTGAAAAATCTTATCAAGCGTCTTGATCCATCTCTATAGATCTTGATGCTCAATATTCAAGTGGCTTTATCCAGGCCTTCCTTTGAAAAACTCCGTTCAAACAACCCTTTATGCTTTCCAGAAATTCTACATTATTTCTGATCACCAATATGTCATCCACACATACTTATCAGAAATTCTATAGTGCTCCCACTCACTTTCTTGTAAATACAAGTTTCTCATAAACTTTGTACAAACCCAAAAACTTTGATCACTTCATCAAAGTGTAGATTCCAATTTCGAGATTCTTGCTCCAGCCCATAGAAGGATTGTTGGAGCTTGCACACCTCTTACCATCCTCAGGACTGACAAAACCTTCTGGTTGTATCACACACAACCTTTCCTCAAGGAAAGCATTAAGGAAACGATGTTTTGACATCCATCTACCAGATTTGATAATCGAAAAATGCAGCAAATGCTAACATGATTCCAACAGACTTTTAGCATCGCTATGGGTGAGAAAGTCTCATCGTAGTCAACTCCTTGAACTTATCGGAAACTTCTTTGTGACAAGTCGAGCTTTAGCAATGGTGACATTTACAATCATCGTCTGTCTTCCTCTTAAAGATCCATTTGTACTTAACGACCTGCCATTCAACGGGCAAGTATACCAAAGTCCATACTTGGTTTTCATACATGGATCCAATTGTTGGAAATATGCCCTAGAGGCAATAATAAATTAGTTATTGTCATATTTCCTTGTTCATGATAATCGTTTATTATCCATGCTATAATTGTCTTGATCGGAGACTTAGATGCATGTGTGGATACATAGACAAAACCATGTCCCTAGTATGCCTCTAATAGATTAGCTCGCTGATCAAAAGATGGTTAAGGTTTCCTAGCCATGGACATGAGATGTCATTTGATAACAGGGTCACATCATTAGGAGAATGATGTGATGGACAAGACCTAAACTACAAACATAGCATATGCTCGTGTCAGTTTATTGCTACTGTTTTCCGCATGTCAAGTATGTGTTCCTATGACCATGAGATCATGCAACTCACAGATATCGGAGGAGTGCCTTGTGTGTATCAAACGTCGCAACGTAACTGGGTGACTATAAAGGTGCTCTACAGGTATCTCCGATGGTGTCTGTTGAGTTGGCATGGATCGAGACTGGGATTTGTTACTCCGTGTGACGGAGAGGTATCTCAGGGCCTACTCGGTAATACAACATCACAACAAGCCTTGCAAGCAATGTGGCTAAGTGTTAGTCACGGGATCTTGTATTACGGAAAGAGTAAAGAGACTTGCCAGTAACGAGGTTGAACTAGGTATGGAGATACGGACGATCGAATCTCGGGCAAGTAACATACCGAAGAACAAAGGGAACGTTATACGGGATTAACTGAATCCTTGACATAGAGGTTCGACCGATAAAGATCTTTGTAGAATATGTAGGAACCAATGTGGACGTCTAGGTCCCGCCATTGGTTATTGACCGTAGAGGTGTCTCGATCATGTCTACATAGTTCTCGAACCCGCAGGGTCTGCACACTTAAGGTTCGGTGACGTTTTGGTAGTGTAGAGTTATGTATGGTGGTGACCGAAGTTTTTTCGGAGTCCCAGATGAGATCCCGGACATCACGAGGAGCTCCGGAATGGTCCGGAGTGAAAGATTCATATATAGGAAGTCCCAGTTTGGTTTCCAGAAAAGTTTCGGGCTCATCGGTAGTATACCGGGAGTGCCGGTAGTGTACCGGGAGGCCTTCGGGAGGGGTATTTCGACCCCAAGAGGTCCATGGGCTGTGGGAGAATAATAACCAGCCCTTTTTGGGCTGGTAAAACAGCCAGAAAGGCCCATGGCGTAGGAGAGAAAGTCCTAAAGCAAAAAGTGGAAAATCAACCAATAGGAGGCAATCCTACTCCAACTAGGATTGGAGGTGAAGTAGGATTGCTTCCCACCTCCTTTTTCGGACGACCCAAAGGCCTTGGCTGCCTCTCCTCTCCTCTCCTCCTATATATACTAGTGGATTGGGTGGTTTTTGGACAGAATTTCCGGCCACGTGCTACCCGTTCCACCGGTTCATAGTTTTCTCCTCTAGATCAGTTTTCTGCAGCGCTTAGGCGAAGCCCTGCCGGAATTGCTCCACCACCATCACCGGAGCGCCGTCATGATGCCGGTGAACTCTCTCTCCTCTCCACCTCCTCTTGCTGGATCGAGACGGTGGAGATCGTCATCAAGCTGCACGTGTGCTGAACGCGGAGGTGCCGTCCTTTCCGCGCTAGATCGGAAGGACCGTGATCGAGATCGCGACACGGTTCGTGATGTGATCACGGAACGGATCGTGATGAGTTCACGGGACAGATCATGATCAAGATCATGAGACGGATCGTGATGAGTTCGCGGTATGGATCATGATGTGTTTGCGGGACGGTTCGTGATTGGATCGCGGGACGCTCGGCGATTTGGATCGCGAAGAAGTTCGACTACACCAACCGCGTTTCTTAACGCTTCCCGCTTAGCGATCTACAAGGGTACATAGATCCACTCTCCCTCTCGTAGATGCTCATCACCATGGATAGGTTTGCGTGTGCGTAGGAAATTTTTTGTTTCCCATGCGACGTTCCCCAACAGTGGCATCATGAGCTAGGTTGATGGTTCGATGAGATCTCGAGTAGAACACAAAAGGTTTGTGGGCGTTGATGCTTAGATTGCTTCCTCCCTTGGTCGGATTTTGGTTTAGCGGGATTGTGAGATGAAGCGGCCCGGACCAACATTACTCGTACGCTTACGAGAGACCGGTTCCCTCGACGCAACTTGTTGCTTAGATGGCTTGCGAGTGACAGTTTCTCTCACTTTAGTTGGATCGGATCCGACAAAGGCGGTCCTTGAGAAGGTTGAAAAGCAATCTATGTATCACCGTTGTGGTTTATGCGTAGGTGAGAATCGTTCTTGCTAGATACCCGTAGCAGCCACGTAAAACATGCAACAACAATTAGAGGACGTCTAACTTGTTTTTGCAGGGTATGTTGTGATGTGATATGGCCAATTACATGATGAGATATATGTGATGTATGAGATGATCATGTCATGTATAGAACTTCACGACTTGCATGTCGTTGAGTACGGAAACCGGCAATAGCCATAGGGTTGTCTTTAATTATTGTATGACCTGCGTGTCAATCATTAAGCGCTATGTAATGCTTTACTTTATCGCTAAGCGGTAGCAATAGAAGTAGAAGCAGGGCTGGCGCCACAACCCCAATGGCAACACATTGATGGAGATCAAGATGACGGAGATCATGGTGTTGTGCCGGTGACGATGGAGATCATGCCGGTGTTTCGAACATGGAGATCTTAAACACAAGTTCATGGCCATATCATGTCACTTATGAATTGCATGAGATGTTAATCCTTTTATGCACCTTGTTTTGCTTAGTACGACGGTAGCATTATAAGGTGATCCCTCACTTGAATTTCAAGATGAACTGTGTTCTCCCCGAGTGTGCACCGTTGCGAAAGTTTGTCGTGTTGAGACACCACGTGATGATCGGGTGTGATAGACTCTACGTTCACATACAACGGGTGCAAGCCAGATTTGCACGCGCAGAACACTCGGGTTAAACTTGACGAGCCTAGCATATACACACATGGCCTCGGAACACAAGAGACCGAAAGGTCGAGCATGAGTCATATAGTGGATATGATCAACATAATGATGTTCACCATTGAAGCCACCTTAACTCACGTGATGATCGGACTTGAGTTGGTGAATTTGGATCATGTATCACTCGACTAACCCGAGGGATGTCAATTTGAGTGGGAGTTCTTAAGTAATATGATTAATTGAACTCATTATCATGAACATAGTCAAAGTGTCTTTGCAAATTATGTTGTAGATTACTAGCTCGCATTGTAGCTCCCTTGTATTTTTATATGTTCCTAGAGAAATAGAATTGAAAGATGTTGGTAGCAAAATTGCGGACTGGGTCCGTGATCTGAGGATTGTCCTCATTGCTGCACAGAAGGCTTATGTCCTTAATGCACCGCTCGGTGCGCCACCCCATCTAGCGTCGTCTGTAGATGTTGTGAACATACGACAGGCACGTTTCGATGACTACTTGATAGTTTAGTGCGTCATGCATTACGGCTTAGAATTGAGGCTCCGAAACGTTTTGAACGTCATGGAACATATGAGATGTTCTAAGAGCTGAGATTGTGATCTCAGGCTCGTGCCCGAGTTGCGAGATATAAGATCTCCAACGAGATTCTTTGCCTGCAAGATGAAAGAGAATAGCTCAATCGTTGAGCATGTGCTCAGATTGTCTGGGTGCTACAATCGCTTGAATCGAGTGGGAGTTGATCTTCCAGATAAGATAGTGATTGATGTTGTTCTCCAAGTCACTATCACTAAGCTACTAGAACTTGGTGATGAACTATAAGTTGCCAGGGATACAAATAATGATTCATGAGCTGTTCGCGATGTTTGACACCGCGGAGGTAGAAATCAAGAAGGAGCGTCAAGTGTTGATGGTTAATCAAACCACTAGTTTTGAGAAGGGCAAGAGCAAGGAGGGAAACTTCATGGATAGCAAGTCAGTTGCTGCTCCAGTGAAGCAACCCAAAGTTGAACTCAAACCCGAGACTCAGTGCTTCTGTGATGAGGTGAGCGGTCGCTAAAGCGGAACAACCCTAGATACTTGGTAGATAAGAAGGCTGGCAACATTGATAGAAGTATATTTGATATACGAGTTATTAATGTGTACCTTGCTAGTACTCTTAGTAGCACCTGGGTATTGGATACCGGTTCGGTTGCTAAATGTTAGTAACTCGAAATAAAAGCTACGGAATAAACGGAGAACTAGCTAAGGGTGAGGTGACGATATGTGTTGGAAGTGTTTCCAAGGTTGATGTGATCAACATCGCATGCTCTCTCTACCTTCAGGATTAGTGACGAACCTAAATAAATGTTATTTGGTGTTTTGCGTTGAGCATGAACATGATTAGATCATGTTTATTGCAATACGGTTATTCATTTAAGTTAGAGAATAATGGTTATTCTGTTTACATGAATAATACCTTCAATGGCCATGCACCCAGTGAGAATGGTTTGTTGAAATCTTGATCGTAGTAGTACACATGTTCATAACATTGATGTCAAAAGATACAAAGTTAATAATGATAGTACCACATACTTGTGGCACTGCCGCTAAATGTCATATTGGTATAAAGCGCATGAAGAAACTCCATGCTGATGGATATTTGGACTCATTCGATTTCGAATCGGTTGAGACGTGCGAACCATGCCTCTTGCGCAAGATGACTAAAGGACCCCGTTGGATGGAGCGGGCAAGTGATTCATTGGAAATGATACGTGTTGATGTATGCAATCTAGTGAGTCTTGTAGCGTGCAGTGGATATCGTTATTTTCTTACCTTCACTGATGATTTGAGTAGATATAGTGTATATTTATTTAATGAAACACAAGTCTGAATCGTTTGAAAGGTTCAAGCAAATTCAGAGTGCAGTTTAAAGATCATCGTGACAAGAAGATAAAAGTGACTGCGATATGATCGTGGAGGTGAATATCTGAGTTACGAGTTTGGCATACAACTTAAGACAATGTGAAATTTGTTTCACAACTAACGCCACCTGGAACACCATGGTGTGATGGTATGTCCGAACATCATAGTCATGCTCTATTGATATAGTGCATACTGTGATGTCTCTTATCGTTTTACTACTATAATTTTTGGGGTTATGCATTAGAGACAGCTACATTCACTTTAAATAGGGCATCAACTAAATCCGTTGAGATGACATCGTGTGAATTATGGTTTGATAGAAACCTAACCTGTCATTTCTTAATATTTGGGGCTGTGACACTTGTGTGGAAAATGTTTTCACCTAATGAGGTCGAACCCAAGGCGGACAAATGCATCTTCATAGAATACCCTAAGATCAGTTGGGTGAACCGTTAATCTCAGATCCTAGTGCAAAGTGTTTGTTGCTTAAACGGATCCTTTCTCGAGGAAATGTTTCTCTCGAAAGAATTGAGTGGGAGGAAGATAGAACTTGATGAGGTTGTTAATGATGATGATCATGAAGCTTCAGGATCAAGTTACTATCGAACTTCGTAGGTCGACAAGGATGTGTACTACTCCTAAGTGGTACGACAACTCTATCTTGGAGATCATGTTGTTGGACAACGATGAACCTACGAGCTATGGAGAAGCGATGATGGGCCCGGATTCCGACAAATGGTTAGAGGCCATGAAATCCGAGATAGGATCCATGTATGAAAACCAAGTATAGACTTTGGTAGACTTGCTCGTTAGACGGCAGGTCGTTGAGTACAAATGGACCTTTAGAATGAAGACAAACACTGATGGTGAATGTCACCATTTGTAAAGCTCGACTTGTTGCAAAGTTGTTTGTGACAAGTTCAAGGAGTTGACTGCGATGAGGCTTTCTCACTCGTAGCGATGCTAAAAGTCTGTTGGAATTATGTTAGCAGTTGCTGCATTTTCAATTATGAAATCTGGCAGATGGATGTCAAAACATCGTTTCCTTAACGGTTTACTTAAGGAAAGGTTGTATGTGATACAACCAGAAGGTTTTGTCAGTCCTAAGGATGCTAAAAGATGAGCAAGCTTCAGTGATCCTTATATGGACTGAAGCAAGCATCTCGGAGTTGGAATATACACTTTGATGAGGTGATCAAAGTTTTTGTAGTTTATACAAAGTTTACGAGAAACTTGTATTTGCAATAAAGTGAGTGGGAGCACTATAGAGTTTCTGATAAGTATACGTGGTTGACATATTGTTGATCGGAAATAATGTAGAATTTCTGGAAGGCATAAAAGGTTGTTTGAAAAGTGTTTTTCAAAGGAAGACCTGGATAAAGCTACCTAATTGTTGAGCATCAAAATCTATAGAGATAGATCAAGATGCTTGATGAGACTTTCAATGAGTGCATACCTTGACAAGATTTTGAAAGAGTTCAAAATGGATCAGCCAGAGAAATAGTTCTCGTCTGATTTGTAAGGTGTGAAGTTGAGTGAGGCTCAAAGCTCGACAACGGCAGAAGAAAGAGAAAGGACGAACGTCGTCCCCTATGCCTTAGCCATAGGCTCTATATTATGCCATGTTGTGTACCGCACCTGTGTGTGCCTTGCCATGAGTCTGTCAAGGGGCACAAGAGTGGTCCAGGAGTGGATCACTGGATAGCGGTCGGAATTATCCTTAGTAACCAGAGGACTAAGGAAATGTTTCTTGATTATGGAGGTGATAAAGAGTTCGTCGTAAAGAGTTACGTCGATGCAAGCTTTAACACCTATCCGGATGACTAGTAGTAGCAATCTGGATACATATAGTGGAGCAGCCATTTGGAAATAGTACCAAGTAGAGTGTGGTAGCAATGTTTACGGTTTGACATAGAGATTTGCAAAGTACACACGGATCTGAGTATCGCAGACCCGTTGACTATAAGACCTCTCTCACATGCAAAGCATGATCGAGCCCCAGAACTCATTGGGTGTTAGATTCATAACAATGCGAATCACATGGTGATGTGAACTAGATTATTGACTCTAGTGCAAGTGGGAGACTGTTGGAAATATGCCCTAGAGGCAATAATAAATTAGTTATTGTCATATTTCCTTGTTCATGATAATCGTTTATTATCCATGCTATAATTGTATTGATCGGAGACTTAGATGCATGTGTGGATACATAGACAAAACCATGTCCCTAGTATGCCTCTAATAGACTAGCTCGCTGATCAAAAGATGGTTAAGGTTTCCTAGCCATGGACATGAGATGTCATTTGATAACGGGGTCACATCATTAGGTGAATGATGTGATGGACAAGACCCAAACTGCAAACGTAGCATATGATTGTGTCAGTTTATTGCTACTGTTTTCCGCATGTCAAGTATGTGTTCCTATGACCATGAGATCATGCAACTCACAGATATCGGAGGAGTGCCTTGTGTGTATCAAACGTCGCAACGTAACTGGGTGACTATAAAGGTGCTCTACAGGTATCTCCGATGGTGTCTGTTGAGTTGGCATGGATCGAGACTGGGATTTGTTACTCCGTGTGACGGAGAGGTATCTCAGGGCCTACTCGGTAATACAACATCACAACAAGCCTTGCAAGCAATGTGGCTAAGTGTTAGTCATGGGATCTTGTATTACGGAATGAGTAAAGAGACTTGCCAGTAACGAGGTTGAACTAGGTATGGAGATACCGACGATCGAATCTCGGGCAAGTAACATACCGAAGAACAAAGGGAACGTTATACGAGATTAACTAAATCCTTGACATAGAGGTTCGACCGATAAAGATCTTCGTAGAATATGTAGGAACCAATGTGGACATCCAGGTCCCGCCATTGATTATTGACCGTAGAGGTGTCTCGATCATGTCTACATAGTTCTCGAACCCGCAGGGTCTGCACACTTAAGCTGCACGTGTGCTGAACGCGGAGGTGCCGTCCGTTCGGCGCTAGATCGGAAGGACCGTGATCGAGATCGCGACACGGTTCGTGATGTGATCACGGAACGGATCGTGATGAGTTCGCGGGACAGATCGTGATCAAGATCGTGAGACGGATCGTGATGAGTTCGCGGGACGGATCATGATGTGTTCGCCGGACGATTCGTGATTGGATCTCGGGACGCTCGGCGATTTGGATCGCGAAGAAGTTCGACTACACCAACCGCGTTTCTTAACGCTTCCCGCTTAGCGATCTACTAGGGTACGTAGATCCACTCTCCCTCTCGCAGATGCTCATCACCATGGATAGGTTTGCGTGTGCGTAGGAAATTTTTTGTTTCCCATGCGACGTTCCCCAACACCAATCTCAGATTTCATGGCTCCTAGCCATTTGTTGGAATCTGGGCCCACCATCGCTTCTTCATAGCTCGTAGGTTCATCGTTGTCTAACAACATGACCTCCAAAACAAGATTGACGCACCACTCAGGGGTCGTACGAGTCCTTGTCGACCTACGTGGTTCGGTAGCAACTTGATCTGAAGCTTCATGATCATCATCATTTGCTTCCTCTTCACTTGGTGTAGGCAGCACAAAAACATCTTTCTGCATCGTGCTACTATCAAACTGAAGTGACAGTTCAACAACCTCATCAAGTTCTACTTTCCTCCCACTCAATTCTTTCAAGAGAAACTATTTCTCGAGAAAGGACCCTTTTTAGCAACAAACACTTTGCCCTTGGATCTGAGATAGAAGGTATACCCAATTGTTTCCTTAAGGTATCCTATGAAGATGCACTTTTCCACTTTGGGTTCGAGCTTATCAGACATAAGCGTCACATTCCCAAACTCTAAGAAATGATAGCTTTGGTTTCTGCCAAACAGTAATTCATACGGTGTCATCTCAACAGATTTAGATGGTGCCCTATTTAAAGTGAATGTAGTTGTCTCTAATGCATAACCTCAAAACAATAGTGGCAAAACGATAAGAGACATCATAGGGCACACCATATCCAATAGAGCACGACTACGACGTTTAGACACACCATCACACTATGGTGTTCCAGATGGCATGAGTTATGAAACAACTTCCACATTCTCTTAAATTGTATACCGAACTCGTAACTCGGATATTCACCTCCATGATCATATCATAGACATTTTATCTTCTTGTCACGATGATCTCAAACTTCACTCTGAATTTTGTTGGACTTTTCAAATGATTCAGACCCTTGTTTCATTAAGTAAATATACACATATCTACTCAAATAATCAGTGAAGGTAAGAAATTAACGATATCCACCGCACGCTACGACATTCATTGGAATGCATACATCAACACGTATCATTTCCAATAAGTCACCTGCACGCTCCATCATACCAGAAAATGGGGTCTTAGTCATCTTGCCCAAGAGGCATGGTCTGCATGTCTCAACCGATTTGAAATTGAGTGAGTCCAAAGATCCATCAGCATGGAGTTTTTCATGCGCTTTACACCAATATGACCTTTAGCGGAAGTGCCACAAGTATGTGGTACTATCGTTATTAACTTTGCATCTTTTGGCATCAGTATTATGAACATGTGTATTACTACGATCGAGATTCAATAAACCATTCTAATTGGGTGCATGGCCATTGAAGGTCTTATTCATGTAAACAGAATAACGATTATTCTCTAATTTAAATGAGTAACCGTATTGCAATAAACACAATCTAATCACATTCATGCTCGACGCAAACACCAAATAACATTTATTAAGGTTCATCACTAATCCCGAAGGTAGAGAGAGCGTGCGATGGTGATCACATCAACCTTGGAAACACTTCCAACACACATCGTCACCTCGCCCTTAGCTAGTCTCCGTTTATTCTGTAGCTATTATTTTGAGTTACCAACATTTAGCAACTAAACCGGTATCTAATACCCAAGTGCTACTAGGAGTACTAGTAAGGTACACATCAATAACATGTATATCAAATATACTTCTATTGACGTTACCAACCTTCTTATCTACCAAGTATCTCGGGTTGTTCAGTTTCAACGACCGTTCTCTTTATAATAGAAGCACTCAGTCACGGGTTTGGGTTCAACCTTAGGTTTGTTCACTGGAGTGGCAACTGGCTTGCCATTCTTGAAGTTTTTCCCTTCTTGCCCTTACCCTTCTTGAAAGTAGTTGTTTTACTGACCATCAAGACTTGATGCTCCTTCTTGATTTCTACCTTCGTGGTGTCAAATATCGCGAATAGCTCAGGGACAATCTTATCCTCCCTGGCATGTTATAGTTCATGATGAAGCTCCAATAGCTTGGTCAAAGTGACTTGGATAACTATATCAGTCACTATCTTATCTAGAAGATAAAGTCCCCACTCGATTCAAGTGATTGTAGTACCCAGACAATCTCAGTACATGCTCATTTATTGATCTATTCTCCTTCATTTTGCAGGCAAAGAATCTTGTTGGAGGTATCATACCTCTCAACATGGGCACGAGCCTGAAATCTCAATTCCATCTCTTGGAACATCTCATATGCTCCGTGACGTTCAAAACATCTTTGGAGCCTCAATTCTAAGACGTAATGCAGGACACGTTGAACTATCAGGTTGTCATCACAACGTGTCTGTCAGATGTTCACAACATCCACAGACGATGCTAGAGGGGGTGGTGCACCGAGCGGTGCATCAAGGACACAAGCTTTCTATGCAGCAATGCGGACAATCCTCAGTTTACGGACCTAGTCCGCATAATAATTACCATCATCTTTCAACTCTATTTCTCTAGGAACGTATTAAAAACACAGAGAAGATACAATGCAAGCTATTGATCTACAATATAATTTTGCAAAGACAACTTTAGATTATGTTTGTGATAAGGAGTTTAGTTAATTATATTACTTAAAAAACTCCCACTCAAATTGACATCCCTCCAATCATCCAAGTGATACATGATCCAAATTCACCAACCCAAGTCAGATCATCACATGAGATGAGGTGGTTTCAATGGTGAACATCTCCATGTTGATCATATCTACTATATGACTCATGTTCGACCTGTCGGTCTCTTGTGTTCCGAGTCCATGTTTGTACATGCTAGGCTCGTCAAGTTTAACCCGAGTGCTCTGCACGTGCAACACTGGCTTGCACCCACTGTATGTGAACATAGAGTCTATCACACCCGATCATCACGTGGTGTCTCAAAATGACGAACTTTCGCAATGGTGCACACTTGGGGAGAACACAATTTTATCTTTAAATTTTAGTGATGGATCACCTAATAATGCTACCATGGTCTTAAGCAAAATAAGATGCATAAAAGGATTAACATCACATGCAAATCATAAGTGACATGATATGCCCATGAACTTGTGCTTTTGATCTCCATCTCAAAAGCATCGGCATGATCTCCATCGTCACCGGCATGACACCATGATCTCCATCATCTTGATCTCCATCAACGTATCGCAATGAGGTTGTCGCACCAACTATTGATTCTACGATTATTCCTAACTCATAGCGATAAAGTAAAGCAAAACCGGCAAAAATAAACTAAAGACAACCCTATGGCTCCTGTCGGTTGCCGTACTCATCGACATGCAAGTCGTGATATTCTATACAAAACATGATCATCTCATACATCACATATATCTCATCATGTAATTGCCCATATCACATCACAACATACTGTGCAAAAACAAGTTAGACGTCCTCTAATGTTTGTTGCATGTTTTATGTGGCTGCTACGGGTATCTAGCAAGAATGATTCTTACCTATGCAAAACCACAACAGTGATACACAAATTTCTATTCAACCTTCTCAAGGACCGCCTTTGTCAAAACCGATCCAACTAGAGTAGGAGAGACATACACCCACCAACCATATTTATGCAACACAGTCACATGTCAGTCGATGGAACCGGTCTCTCGTAAGCGTATGAGTAAGGTTGGTCTGGGCCGCTTAATCCCACAATACCGCCGAATCAAGAAAAGACCAAGGGAGGAAGCAATCTAAGCATAATGCCCACAAACTCCTTTGTGTTCTACTCGTGATCTCATATGCGCATAGACCTACCTCTGATACCACTGTTGGAAAACTTTGCATGGGAAACAAAAAAATTCCTAAGCACACGCAAGATCTATCCATGGTAATGAGCATCTACGAGAGGGAGAGTGGATCTACATACCCTTGTAGATCGCTAAGCGGGAAGCGTTAAGAAACGCGGTTGATGTAGTCGAATGTCTTCATGATCCAAATCGCTAGCCGTCCCGCGATCCGATCATGATCCGTCCCGCGATCCGATCATGAACCATCCCATGATCCAATAACGATCCTTCCGATCTAGTGCCGAACGGACGGCACCTCCGCGTTCAACACACGTACAACTCGATGACGATCTCTGCCTTCTTGATCCAGCAAGAGGGGGCAGATAGATAGATGAGTTCTCCATGAACGCAACAATATGGTGGAGATGGTGGTGGTGCTATCTTGGCAGGTCTACGCCTAGCGCTACCGAAACCGCGAACAAAGGAGAAAACGATCTAGGGAGAGAGAGGGGCGCCAAGGGCTTCGTGTGTGCTCTTGGGGCGCCCCTCTATATATAGGTGGAGGGGCATGGAGATCAGCCCCTCCAAGACCTAGGTTGCAACCAAGGGGGAGGAGTTGGACTCCTAGTCCAATTCCATCCCTTTCCATAATCTGGTGGACTTTCCACCTCTCTCAAGCCACATGGGCCTTGAGGGACTTGTGCGCCTGGCCCAATACGGCCAGGGCGACTCCCCTCAGCCCATGATAACCCTTGGGACGTGGTGGAACCCTTGGTGGACTTCCGGACTCCTCCAGAAGTTTCCGGAACCTTCTAGAAGCTTCCCCGTACAATACCAAAAAATCCCGTAACTTTTTCGGTAGCGAAAATATGACTTCCCAGATATAAATCTTTACCTCCGGACCATTTAGGAACTCCTTGTGACGTCCGGGATCTCATCCAGGACTCCGAACAACCTTCATTCACCAACATACATAATTCAACAATACCAAATCGTCACCGAACATTAAGTGTGCAGACCGTGCGGGTTTGAGAACTATGTAGACATGACCAAGACAACTCTACGGTCAATAAATTGTCACGCCCAAGATGCGATCCTATCCTTATTTTGGAACGAGGGCCTCGACAGGGATAGAAGCGCATCTTGTCGTGTTGCAAGAATGGATATCATTACAAGTACATGTACAGAAGAGATGAGTATATGGAATTGGCTTACACTCGCCACAAGATACATCAATATCACATCAATACAACAACATAGTCAAACATCATACAGAAGAGCAGGGTCCAACTACGGATGAAATCAAACAATAAAATGACATCCACCCTTGCTATCCCAGGCTGCTGCCTGGAACCCATCCTAGATCGATGATGAAGAAGAAGAATAACTCCAAATCAAATCAAGCATCACTCTCATGTGAAAGCACCGCATTACCTGTACCTGCAACTGTTGTTGTCGTAATCTGTGAGCCATAGGGACTCAACAATCTCATTTCCAAGGGTATCCAGACTATTAAAGCTTAATGGGTGTGGTATGGTTAAGTGGTGAGGCTGCAACAAGCGACTAAGCATTTATTTGAGTGGCTAACTTATGAATACAGAAAGTAAAGTATGGTGGTCTACGCATAATGGACATGAACTAGTAATGATAACTAACTGATCCTGAACACCTACTTACGTCAAACATAACCCCACCGTGTTCTCTCTCGGATAAGGACTCACAGAACAGACAACCATGGTTACACACATAGTTGGTGTATTTTATTTGAGTTTACTTCAAGTTTGCTATGACCGGGTGTTAAACAAAGTATCCAAGTTTGCCACATAACCGCGGGCACGGCTTTCCGAAAGATTTAACCCTATAGGGGTGCTCCAACTCGTCCATCACAAATTAACCACACATCACGGGAATAACCTCGACCACGGATCTCATGATCATCCTAGGCAATTCCAAAGGAAATCCGACACCTCGAGATAGCCTGAAGAAGATTGGAATTCCACACGCAAGACATTCGATAAAGGTAAAACAAGTCCAACAAGACCGCCCGACGTGTTGACGAACCTGATAAGAGCCGCGTATCTTGTTCTCGGGACACGACCGGATGGGACTAGCTATAGGATAAACCAATCCCCGAGTTTCCTCGAGGCGGCCCCGCAGTCAGCCCGTTTTGGACCAACACTCATGAGGAGCACTGGCCCAAGTTGTTGATTAATCCATGGGGTCCGGAAAGTCCCTATGCAAGTTTATTAGTTATTAGGCAAATGTAGTATCAATGTTGGGCCTTGCCAGACAAGCTTTATCCTAAAACAAAAATCTAGGGGGTCCCCATAACAACCCCGAGCATGTTAGGAGCGCTCAATTATGGAACATAACACCGGTTCACAAGTAACTAGGGCGGTAAGAGTGGAACAAAACCCCGAGCAAAAGGCCAAGCCTTCCACCCTTTACCAAGTGTATAGGTGCATTAAATTAAATAGCAATAATATTGTGATAACAAAAGAATGTCCATGTTATCACATGGAAGCAATTGCACCTGCAGCCCGAAACGCTATAAAAAGGGTTGAACAAGCGGTAACATAGCCAAACAAAGGTTTGCTAGGATGTGGAGGGGTTAGAGGCTTATCATGGCAATTTTGGGAGGCTTTTCAAACAAGTGGTAGGTAGCGTGACATAACGATACAAACCGAGACAACTAGCATAGCAATGATAGTAGTGGTATCAAGGGAAATGTGTCATCTTGCCTGAGATCCTGCTTGGAAGAAGAATGAATCCATGAAGAAGACGAGCCAACGTAGTCGAACGAATCCTCACACACCAAACGCTTTTGGAACTCTATCGAGAAGAAGCAAACCGGAAACGATAATCAACACGCGATAACACCACAACATATGCATGACATGATGCAACCAATTATGATGCATGTCCGGTTTAAGTATGCAAGGCATGGCAAATCACATCAAACAACTACTACACATTAAAGTGAAGCTCAATATGCAATGAGTTGCATATTGACGAAACTCCACATTTGAATATTTAGTTCAATATCGTTTATGTACTCATCAATATGAAATGTTGTTAAACATGGCAAGAGGTGAAGCACGAACAACTATAGCATCTAGGTAGTTTAGATGAGGCCGGAAGTAACATATAGTATATCCAAAATGACCCCATATGTTAATTTCGAAATTGGTCCAGATCTGAATTAACCTTATTATATATTTTTTATACAGCAAAATAAAGCATACCACATGATTCTACGCGTTATTCTAGTCGATTTACATATATGGAACATTTGAAACGGAGCTACGGTCTAAAAGATATGACAATCACACGATTATATGCCATGAATGCAAAATGCATGAAAATGACAACTACAAACATACCAAGTCATGGATGCAGCAAGATATTATGTAACTACATGAGATTCTAAGTGAGTTTCATATATGACATGTTCAAAACGGAGCTACGGTTCAACCACAACAAGCAACACAAGTTTATTTCAAATTTGCCCAAAACAGCAAGATGGCATATTGCACACATGAAAACAACAAGCTACAAGATCCTAAAATGCACAAACTAAGCATGGGTCAGTAGCATATAACACAGATTTCATTACATGTTCACATAACATACTCAAAAAATGCATGGATCACATGGTAGGAAGCTCACAATATTGCAAATTGAAAACAGTTTCAGACTTAGTGAAAATAACTGTTATAACAATGCAGTTTTTTATCACGAAGGTATATTGACAGCAGTAAAACTACATGCTACATGGCATATATTGGCATGAAACTTAACAGCATACTAAAGGACATTATCAACTACAAATACTCCAATACACCTACCCCAAAGGGGTTCCAGGTCACTAGCAAAATACATGGCAAGACGCAAGAAAACGTTACAGATTCAGACTTTGAAATATTTAGCTATCTCCCAAAACTGCAGTATTGACTAGGCATGTTGACATGGCAATATCATAAACATAACAATTATTTATAGGCATGGCAAGGACTCTAACAGCAACTAGACATGACACACTTCAAATCATAACATTGCCAAAACTACATAGAATGCATGGTTTGCTTAATATGATGCTTACAAAACGGAACTCTTTGTTAACATATTTCAGTTTTAACGCGGTAGTAAGTTGAGAGCAAGAAATACACATGATAATGAACTCCTACCTAGCAACCAGAGGCATGGCATGAAAGTAGACATCACATAGATCAATAATGATGTAGTCACCACAAGCAAAAGCCCTATGGATTGAATGCAACCTTCCATGCGAAATTGAATAAAATAACAATTTCGCAAACTACGACATGATGCACTTTCGCAACCGATATGCGGACCTCTAAATGATTCCTAAAATACATGCAAATGGCACCATCATGTAGAGCACATCAATTAGAGAAAATTTCATATATTGCACTTATTCATACGATGCATGATTCACGAGATACAAGCGTCAAAAATACAATAATGCTGAAAACAGGCACACACTTAGGGACTTTGAGAAATCTCACCCCAACGAAATTTGGACGAGGGGATACAGGGACGACCCAATCCGGGCAGCGGGCCGACGCTTGGATGGCGGGACGCGGCGGTTCCGGGACGAGCCGGTCCTGACGGCGGTTGGCAGAGGCCGACGGCGGTGATGGCGGCGAGGCGACCGGAGGGGCCACGACGTGCACAGCTGGCCCGGGCGGCGATGGATCCGGGCGGCACCGGCCGGGATCTGGCCGGAGGCGGTGCGACGGCGCGCGGCTGGTCGGCGGCCGCATAGTGCCGTGGCACTCCAGCGAGCGATAGGAGTAGGGCGGCGCGGGGCAAGGTGGCCAGAGGCACGGTGAAGGTGCGGGCGACGCGGGGAAGGAGGTGTCGGCCGGGCGGATCTAGCGGCAGCGTAGGTCCGGTGGGCAGCGGGAGGTCGCCGGCGGGAGACAAGCTCGGGCCGAGCGGGAGGAGCGGCTAGCGGGGCTCCACGGGCAAGCGCACGGGCGGTTCAGGCCCGGGGCAGGCCGCGCTTGGTCCCGGCGGGCTTCGGCGGTGGCGCGAGCCAGGGAGGGCGACGTGTCGGACGCCCGTTAGCCGGGGCAAGGTGGCGCGCCATGTGGCGGCATCTGGTAGGCCGGGGGCGCTGGCTGGCGGCGGTGCTGGGGATGCTGGTGGCGACTAGTGGCGGCGGCGGTGGTTGGTGGGCATGGATTTCGAGGCAGGGGAGGGAGGAGGTTAGGGTAGGTCTAAATTTGGTAGGAGGGGGTGTTTATATAGGGTAGGGGCTAGGGTTTGGAGGGTTTTAGCCCATTTTCGGACCCTTTGATCGTGATCGGACAGCTCCGGGCGCGGGTAGGGGATAGGATGGGCTAGTGGACTGTGTAGGGGGGTGTGGGCTGAGGAGAGAGGGAGATGGTGGCCCGTGACATGATTTTTAAATACCGAACGACCGCTAATAAACCGATGACCGCACTACTACAGTTGACCGTTCGGGTGTCAAACGACCTCAGAATGCAACGAAATTTGGTAGGCGGCCTGCCTACAATATAACAAGACCGCACGCCAACTTTTGACCCAATATGAGAATATTTTTTGTGTGCTTAAAAACGTTTTTTTCTATGCCACGAGCGCGTGCATGTGTGGCTGGACTCGAAAGGTTGACGACACTAACGGAGAGAACCGACAGCTACTCACGGATGCAAGCTTTTGAAAACGAGTGACGATGCTATGCAGATGACGCGAATGATGCAATGATGAATGCAACAACCAAACAAAACACATACAAGAATGGAAAAAAGGGGAATCTTTTGGAGCGTCGGTCCCGGGCTGTTACAATAACCAATAGCGGGACCTGGATGCCCATATTGGTTCTTACATATTTTTCGAAGATATTTATCGGTTGAACCTCTATGTCAAGGATTCAGTTAATCCCGTATGTAGTTCCCTTTGTTCTTTGGTATGTTACTTGCCCGAGATTCAATCATCGGTATCTCTATACCTAGTTCAATCTCATTACCGACAAGTCTCTTTACTCGTTCTGTAATACAAGTCCCATGACTAACTCTTTAGTCACTTTGCTTGCAAGGCTTATTATGATGTTTTATTACCGAGTGGGCCCTGAGATACCTCTCCATCACACGGAGTAACAAATCCCAGTCTTGATTCATGCCAACCCAACAAACACCCTCGGAGATACCTGTAGAGCACCTTTATAGTCACCCAGTTACATTGCGATGTTTGATACACACAATGTACTCCTCCAGTGTCATTGAGTTACATGACCTCATGGTCATAGGAACAGATACTTGACATGAAGAAAACAATAGCAATAAACTGACACGATCATATTTTACGTTTATAGTCTGGGTCTTGTCCATCACATCATTCTCCTAATGATGTGATCCCGTTATCAACTGACAACACATGTCTATGGCTAGGAAACCGTAACCATCTTTGATCAATGAGCTAGTTTAGTAGAGGCTTACTAGGGACACTTTGTTGTCTATGTATCCACACATGTATCTGAGTTTCCAATCAATACAATTATAGCATGGATAATAAACAATTACCATGAACAAGGAAATATGATAATAACTAATTTGTTATTGCCTCTAGGGCATATTTCAAATAGCCAGTGCATCATAGTCCGCACAAAAGCCATCCACGCTCCCTCGATGCAAAACGAGCACTTCAGGGACTCAATCTGCAGCACTGTGTCGTAGAGCTTCTGCAGCAGGCCAAAATAGCTGCTCTACAGCGGCTCGGTAGGAGATAGCTGGATTCAGAGGTCCTTCAGGGCCGGCTCTGCCATGCTGTGCAACTGCATCAGCTTTTTCATCTGGTAGCTGAGAAGGGGATGTGACTCAGGAGTTTCAAACTAAGCCCAGAACAGTCTCTCCTCCGCATCCCCATCCCGGACCGTGGATTTCTTTGCTGCATCCGCCGTGCTCCTCGGGAGGTCCGTAAAGGGGCCTGGGGAACGCCACAGCCGTCTAAGAAAGGTGAACCTATTTCCACCAAAGGCACATTGGAGTAAGTACAACTTACCACCCGCGATCAGCCTGACTTGGTGAAGTACTTCCTCCAAGAACCGCCTCTCAATGCGCTCCGATTTAAGATCGGTGGTTAACGTGGTCAGCTCGGTCTGTTGGTATTTGAATCTTTGCTCTAGGGCCTCGCACTTAGCGCTGGCATCCTGGAGCTCCTGTTGCACCTCGGCCACTCGAGCCTCATGCCTGCCGCTTTCCACCTTCAAAGAGCTCAGACTGGTTGCTGCCTTCTGATCGGCAGCCTCCTGCTTGGCCCTGCTAAGCTCGGCCTTGAGGTTTTCAGCTTCTGCACTTGAGGCTGCAGGCATAAAATGATGCAAAATCAGGACCCAAAAGCCGGGATAATCCTCATTAATGAGAAAAGCAATAAATTTGGCAGATACGGTTAAAACCCACCTTCCATTTCATTGAACCGTTTGTTCAAACGATCCAGTTCCTCGTTGGAGCTCTGGAGCTTCTGATTTAGTTCGACCAGTTGAAGGGCATTGGAGGCCCTAGCCAAGGACGAGGCCTACAAAAACAACTTATACATAAACAAGCATCTGAGTTATATGGTTCCGAACTATTTACCTATGTCTGTAGGTTCTATGACCCCTGGGCGAGTTTTTTCAAACTCACCCGCCGCTCGGGGGCTACTAAACCTACAAGGAATGCATAACCCTATAAACAGAAATCATCCTTATAAAAAGAACACGACTTACCTTGAAGCCTGCTAGCAAACTAGTGAAGGTTTCGTCCAGTACGATGTTAACGGACTAAATGCTTTTTTAAACCGCACCCATAAGGGTGCGGTGGTCCTCGGCAATGAAGGAGTCAGACATAGCCTCCTCCATCATGGCTGGCCACCCGACCACGGTCCAATCGGTCATAGGCGGCAAAGGTGGCAGCACTTCTCCTCCCCCTCCTTGGGGAGGCAAAGTCGACGATGTGGGAGTCGCTGAGGCCTCCAGAGTCAACTGTGAAGGGAGCCCGGGCGAATTGCAGCACCCCTCCTTATATGCGAGGAGGGTTTTGACCTCCTGGACTTCATCGACCGAGGGATGATCCTCGGACAACACCTCCCAGTCTTTGGTGGCCGAGGTGCGCGCCTCGGCCATCACCATCTCGCCCTCGATATTCGGCACAGGGGGGGTCCAACGAGGTACCACCTCTGCGGCCTCGCTTGCGGCCAGAGGGGGTGTGGTGCGGGACGTCGTATCGCTCTTTGGCAGCTCGACCAGTGGAGACTCCCTATCTAAGACCTGTTCGGCCGGGAGGTCTTGGTCAGTACCGCGACATGAAAACATTTTGAAAAGTTAGTCATGAAAACTCTATGTGAATAAGCGAGACGGTATCCGAACTCAATACCTCTGAGCTGGGGGCTTCACCCTGGGGTTCCTTTGGGGGACCCTCCCAAAAGCTCTCGAATCCTCATCACAATCCAGTCTATCTTCTACAAAATCACCTTGGCCCTGTAGGGACTCTTTGGTGTGAGGGGAGGAAAATCCTCCTCGGCGTCCTCGGGCACGACCCTCTTCCTTGTCTAGGGAGAGTTGATCACTCCCCGTCTTTTGCATGCTCCTCCTCTTGTGCGGAAGAAGCTTGGGTCTCTTCGGACTTAATATCCGAAAGACCCCTGGGGCGGAGGCCCTCGCGGACCTCCTCCTCCTCATTCTCTTTCTTCTCTAGCACCGCGTACGATGCCACGACCAGCATCACCGCCAGCAGTGGCGACCTGGGGTCTTCGGGCAAGGGGGATGGGTCGTTGATTTTCATGGCTTTCTCCAGCCATCCCTGCAAAACAAAGATAAGGAGGGTTAAATCCTTGCCGAGAGTTATAATTCGGAATACAACGAGAAATCCCATCATACCTTCAAGGGTGGGGTGTCGGCGTCCAAGCCGATGTCTTCTTCTTCAGCCATCCATTCCTTCTAGGCCTGAAGAGCACTATCCACAACTTCTCATGAGTTGTGCAGAAGAACTTGTGCGCGGTGACCAGGTCCCGGAGCTTGTAGGCCCATGTCGGGGTCTCCCGGCGCTGGCAGGGTAGGACGCGGCGACGGAGCATGACCTGGACCACGTTGGTCAGCTCGATGTTGGCCTCCACGATTTGAGTGATGGGCTTTTACAGCACCTTCACTTCCGAGGCAGATCCCCAGTCAAGGCCCTTCCTAATCCGCAAGGTTAGCCTTGTGGGGGTTTGGATCTAAACTCGGCCGGCGCCGACTAGCCCGAGTCTCGTGGATCGGTGATGTAGCATCACTCCTACCGCCAGACCTTCATGACGTCGATGAAGGTGCCGTCCGGCCACCCGACCCGTGGGAGCTTGCTGATCACAGCCCCAACACAGTTAGCGTGTTGACCTCTAACCGTATTCGGCTTCATATTGAAGACCTTGAGCCACAGGCCGAAGTGCGGCTAGACTCGCAAGAAGGCCTCATAGACAGTGTTGAAGGACGAGATGTGCATAAAAGGATTCGGGGGAGGTCGTGGAAGTCTAAACCATAAAGGAACATCAACCCCCTATTGAAGGGTTGAAGAGGGAAACCTAATCCTCAGAGGAAATGGGGGATGAACACCACTCTCTCGCCCGGCTTTGGCACCACTTGTCCCTCTTCTGGAGGGCGATGGGGGATGTTGGGCGAAAGATATCCGACGACCTTTAGCTCCCAGATGTCCTTTTTGGTGACGCACGAGGCCTCCCACTTGCCCTGTGAGCCTGAGCCAGCCATGATTGAGCTCGGGAAGGGTGGCTTGGAAGAGGAAGGAAGAAATGGATATAGGCGCTTGAGGCTGGGATGCGAAATGGACTCGAGTCTAGATGCGTAGGGAGGCCTTGGGGGGGGGGTTCTCCTATTTATGAGAGGCCGTAATACCAAGGGTCCTCTTTTGCTGCCGCATGCTATGGCATTTCCCGAAGCAATCATGCTTTTATATGTGTGCGGAGTTACCCAGATCATTACTCGCATCCCATGAAATGCACGGCGCGATCTTTGTATTGATGGGGCATGCCGCTGGAAAAGCGGCCTCGAGTCGCGAATCGAGTTTTCATAACTGGCTATTGTGGCTTTTCGTCAAAAAGGATGTCAGGTAAGGGTACTACTCACACCAAGGTGTTTGGCCTTCAAGATAAACAAATCGTGCTTTGGAAGACAGAGCATCATCGAAGGCCAAGTTGGAATCTGCCGAGCATAGAGGGAACTCACCTCACAGCCGGGTACAAGGACACACGAAGCTACCGAAGATTGCATACCTCGATGTTGGAGGCTAGTTCGGGGGCTACTGAGGGAGGCCATGACAAAGGGGTCCTCAGGTCATCAACTCATTCCTCACGGGCCGACCTGTTGGGCTGCTCTGTCGAAGGCCGAACTATGAATGATTCCCTATCCAGGAAGGAAAGCCCTAAAGAATGGCGTGACTTCCAAGTTCTCAAGATGGGATCTACGTATCTATCCCCTGTAAAAGGTCGGTTGTGTGTAACACTAGGGGGCCCTGGTGTCTATATAAACCAGAGGGTCCCATTCGTAGAGGACGAGTGAACTCATCTAGGGTTTAGCTTAGACGATCTCGAGGTAGATCTACTCTGAAACTTTCATCCACATCAATATAATCAAGCAGGACATAGGGTTTAACCTCCTCATGAGGGCCCGAACCTGGGTAAACATTGTCTCCTTCGTTCCCTGTTACCCATCGATCTAAGGTCCATAGTTCGGGCCCCCCTACCCGAGATATGTCGGTTTTGACACCGACACTTGAAACCACTCAATCGTCATAGATTTGAAAATTCCTTGCAAATCTATTTGGAAATTCAGTGCAATCTCTCTCGAATCTCTTGAGACTTTCTGAAAAGTTGCTTTTGACAAACATTGCCAAGTTTCTGTTTAGTGCCTCGGATCCTCCCACACAAGATTCTAAGTGTCACCGATATTGCAAATAGGGTGCAGGACCACACTTCGGTTTCATCGACCCATCTCAGCTCGGATCTACCGATTTTGCTATTTTCTGTGAACTTTGTCAAAATTAAGAAAAAATAAAATTTTCAAGGATCCCTATGATAAAGGGGGAGAAATCTTAAAAGCTTTCAGATGGAACAAGGAGTAGAAATTTTACTCAATGATCCTTCAGTCTCAAATGCTCTCTATGGTCCTTATCTTGTATGATCCCTATTTTCAACGACCCTTGTTCTCTAGGATCCCTTCTCATTCAATGATCCCTTTATCTGACCCTTATGAACCTTTTTGGTAATTAATGCCAAAGGGGTAGAGATACCAAAGCTTCAAAGCTCATGCTCATATCAAATGGGGAGATATACCAAAGGGGGAGATATAACATTAAGGGTGAGAATATAGATAAGGGAAAATATCTAAGCATATGCTTATCCATAGGGGGAGAAATACCATGATTACCCAAAGCGGAGAAACACTACTTAAAGGGGAGAGAGTATATCAAATCTTATCCTATCATTTAAAGAGAGGGAGTATGTTTTCAACTCTATTTTCCTACTCATGTTAGACTTGTCTCACCCTACCTACTACCAATATCTACATGCTGAGATTCGGGGGGAGGGAAAGAATTACAATTTCATACTCAGGGGGAGAAAGTTCTAAATGCTCTTGGAGACATATCAATCTTGAGAAACATTACCTTCTATATGTCCTCCATATCTTGGTTCTTTTGAAATATTTTGCATTCTGATAAGTAAAATACTCTTGTGTTTCCTAACACTATTTTCTCAAGTGTGTTTCTACTACTAGAATGCTCAAGAACTCAAGGTAAGTATATGCATCATATCCTTGGTCAAGATGATCTCTTGCTTCTTGCACATATTGCTTGCAAGAGTGAAGTCTTGAACAAGGATACACTTCATTCATATATATTTCATGCATATAGCCAAGATACACATGACTAATCGTATCCCTTCTACTATGTGTGTCCATGCATTCCAAAGCAAACTATCCTTTAAAAGGATTGCACACATTTAGGGGGAGCATATCCTAGTAATGTGTCTCTCAAAGTCTTCATTATACCTTTACATATCTGAATTCGATGCTTTCATTGTATCTTGTCATCGATTACCAAAAAGGGGAGATTGAAAGCACATATGCTCTCTTGGTGGTTTCGATAATTCATGACAACATACATTGTCTCTTGGACTAATATCTCTACCTAGTTTATTTCAGGTTTAGTCCACATATTGGGATGGCTAAGGATTGCGAGGTGCATTCCCATGAAGAAGAAGATGAAAGTAACGAATAGGATTGTCCATGCTTCAGGATTGAGGACTATACATTTTACATTTTGTGAAAAATCACTTTCGAGTCCATAGGAAATCCAATACTATTAAAATGTGATGAGGTACTTATGATGATCTGGTTACTCAAGTGCTTAGAGATTAGCCACCAAAAATACTCACCCACTTTCCCACAAAAACCTTCTGTCCAAAGCCAAAAGTCAAAATTCGGTGACACCAATATTTCCCATTCGGTTCCACTGAGTTTTACCCTACACAGAAATCCAACCAAACTGTAGCATCTCAATACTACCAAGTTTCCATTCGGTGCAACCGAAAACCAGTGACCAACTTTCTATTAACCAATTTTTTAAAGTCGGTCCCATCGAGTTTGAGGAATCTACGACACAGAGATTTGGAAACTTCCTAGGTCACCCATATTGGTACCACCGAGATTTATATATCGATCTCACCGAAAAGGCCAAAGTTGCCACATTTTGCACTAGTCGGTGCAACGGAGTTTTCACTTTGGTTTCACCGAGTTGGGAAATAATGTTGTAAAGGTTGGATTTTTGGAGATACCCATATATACCCCTCCACCGCATCTCACTCGTGAGAGAAGCACTCAGAACACCCACCCACTTGTCATATCCAATTTTCTGAGAGAGAACCACCTACCTTTGTGTTGAGGTCAAGATCATCCACTCCAACCATATGGATATTGATTTATAGCCTCCCCAAGTTGCTTTACATCCTATCAATCTCTTCTACCCATGCAAAATCTGTGAGAGAGTGATTGAGTGTTGAGGATACTATCTTTTGAAGCACAAGAGCAAGGAGTTCATCATACTACGACGTCTATTACCTTTTGGAGGGTGGTGCCTCCTAGATTGGTTAGGTGTCGCTTGGGAACCTCCTTCTTCATGATTGTGGAGTTGAACCAAGTAGTTTGTAAGGGCAAGGAGATCGCCTACTTCGTGATGATTTACCCCGAATAATGCTAGTCCTCCATGGACGTAGGCCATCATGGAATAGACAAGGTTTCTACTTCGTGGACCCTTCGTGGGTGGAGCCCTCCATGGACTCTCGGAACCATTATCCTCTGTGAGTTGAAGTCTCCATAAACGTGGATGTACGATAGTGCCACCTATCGAAACCACGGGAAAAATCTTCGTGTCTTCAAATTGTGTTTGATCTTCTTATCTCTACTCCTTCTTACACATGCTTGTCTTTGCTTTCCATTGCTACACTCATTTACTAGCATGTGTAGGGTTGATTGGACTTGTTAGAATTGCAAAATCTGCCAAGGAATTAAATTTGGAAAAGGTTGGGTTTTACGTTTTTGTCAAGTAGTATATTCACCCCCCTGTAGACGTCCCTTCTATCGATCCCACAACCGGAAACTACAACACCGACAAGAAGGCCAAGTATGAAGTATCCAAGATGGTACAGGTGGCTCCGTCAAGAAGAGCCGTTATGGCCGCCACGGCAAGGCCAAGCGGTAGAAGGAGAAGCCTACTAGGGCCCAAAACAAGAATTTTGATGATGAAGACGACGATGATGATGAACATGAGGAGGGATCTGATGTCCAAGAATCCTAGAAGGATGTGGAGGTTATGTGTGTTAACGGAGGTGCATCTTTGCACTCCTCCCGCCGGCAGCTCAGGCGGTGGGTCCGGGAAGTCAGCATGGCTGAGCCAGTGGCAGTGGCACATAAGACCGTCAAATGGTCCAACACTCCCATCATTTTTGATGTTGAGGATCACCCTGACCGCATCACTGTTGTCGGGTGTGTGCCGTTGTTGTTATCACACAGAATTCGCAACCTCAAGGTCACGAAGATGTTGATAGATAGTGGGGCCGGTATGAATCTGCTATCACCCGATGTGATCAAACGCGTGCAGATTCCCGACTCGGATCTTAAACCGACTAGGTCTTTCCAAGGGGTCAACCCGGGAAGATCTCAGCCCAAGGGGAAGATAACTCTGTTGGGGAACGTCGCATGGGAAACAAAAAAATTCCTACGCACACGCAAGATCTATCCATGGTGATGAGCATCTACGAGAGGGAGAGTGGATCTACATACCCTTGTAGATTGCTAAGCGGGAAGCGTTAAGAAACGTGGTTGGTGTAGTCGAACATCTTCGCGATCCAAATCGCCGAGCGTCCTGCGACCACATCACGATTCGTCCCGTGATCCAATCACGATCCGTCCCACGAACTCATCACGATCCGTCCAGCGATCTCATCACGAACCGTCTCGCGATCTTGATCATGGTCCTTCCGATCTAGCGCCGAACGGACGACACCTCCGCGTTCAGCACACGTGCAGCTTGATGACGATCTCCACCGTCTTGATCCAGCAACAAGAAGTGGAGAGTAAGAAGAGTTCACCGGCAGCATGACGGCGCTCCGGCGATGGTGGTGGAGCAATTCCGGCAGGGCTTCGCCTAAGCACTGCGGAAATCCGATCTAGAGGAGCACCGGTGGAACGGGTAGCACGTGGCCACAAAAACTCGTGAAAAAGACCCAATACCACCAGTATATATAGGAGGGAGGGAGGAGGAGGGCTGGCGCAAGGCCAAGGCCCCATAGGAGTCGGCCGAATCCACTAGGATTGGAGGACTCTCCTCCAATCCTAGCAGGACTAGGATTCGTCCCTTTTTTTCCTTTTTCCACCTTTTCCTATTGGGTTTTATTCTCCAGCCGCATGGGCCTTGTGTGAGAGTTTCCACCAGCCCACTAAGGGCTGATATTCACTCTCCCACAGCCCATGAAGCCTCTTGGGTCGAAATACCCCTCCCGGAGGTCTCCCGGTACACTACCGGCACTCTTGGTACACTACCGATGAGCCCGAAACTTTTCCGGCGACCAAAATAGGACTTCCTATATATGAATCTTTACCTCCAGACCATTTCGGAGCTCCTCGTGATGTCTGGGATCTCATCTGGGACTCCGAACAACCTTTGGTCACCACCATACATAACTCTATACTACCGAAACGTCACCAAACCTTAAGTGTGCAGACCCTGCGTGTTCGAGAACTATGTAGACATGACCGAGACACCTCTACGGTCAATAACCAATAGTGGGCCCTGGATGACCATATTGGTTCCTACATATTCTACGAAGATCTTTATCGGTCGAACCTCTATGTCAAGGATTCAGTCAATCCCGTATAACGTTACCTTTGTTCTTCGGTATGTTACTTGCCCGAGATTCGATCGTCGGTATCTCCATACCTCGTTCAACCTCGTTACCGACAAGTCTCTTTACTTGTTCTGTAATACAAGATCCCATGACTAACACTTAGTCACATTGCTTGCAAGGCTTATTGTGATGTTGTATTACCGAGTGGGCCCTGAGATACCTCTCCGTCACACGGAGTAACAAATCCCAGTCTTGATCCATGCCAACTCAACAGACACCCTCGGAGATACCTGTAGAGCACCTTTATAGTCACCCAGTTACGTTGCGACGTTTGATACACACAAGGCACTCCTCCGATATCCGTGAGTTGCATGATCTCATGGTCATAGGAACATATACTTGACATGCAGAAAACAGTAGCAATAAACTGACACGATCATATGCTACGTTTGTAGTTTGGGTCTTGTCCATCACACCAATCTCCTAATGATGTGATCCCGTTTATAAAATGACATCTCATGTCCATGGCTAGGAAACCTTAACCATCTTTGATCAACGAGCTAGTCCATTAGAGGCATACTAAGGACATGGTTTTGTCTATGTATCCACACATGCATCTAAGTTTCCAATCAATACAATTATAGCATGGATAATAAACGATTATCATGAACAAGGAAATCTGATAATAACTAATTTATTATTGCCTCTAGGGCATATTTCCAACAGTCTCCCACTTGCACTAGAGTCAATAATCTAGTTCACATCACTATGTGATCCGCATTGTTATGAATCTAACACCCAATGAGTTTTGGGGCTCGATCATGCTTTGCATGTGAGAGAGGTCTTATAGTCAACGGGTCTGCGACATTCAGATCCGTATGTACTTTGCAAATCTCTACGTCAAACTGTAAATACTGCTACCATGCTCCACTTGGTACTATTCCAAATTGCTGCTCCACTATATGTATCCAGATTGCTACTACGAGTCATCCGGATTAGTGTTAAAGCTTGCATCGACGTAACTCTTTACGACGAACTCTTTATCACCTCCATAATCGAGAAACATCTCCTTAGTCTTTTAGTTACTAAGGATAATCTTGACTGCTATCCAGTGATCCACTCCTGGATCACTCTTGCACCCCATGACAGACTCATGGCAAGGCACACACAAGTGCGGTACACAGCATGGCATACTATACAGAGCCCATGGCTAAGGCATAGGGGACGACATTCGTCCTTTCTCTTTCTTCTGCCATGGTCGAGCTTTGAGTCTCACTCAACTTCACACCTTACAAAGCAGGCGAGAACACTTCTCTCTGACTTAATCCATTTTGAACTCTTTCAAAATCTTGTCAAGGTATGCACTTATTGAAAGTCTCATCAAGCATCTTGATCTATCTCTATAGATCTTGATTCTCAACAATTAGGTAGCTTTATTCAGGTCTTCCTTTGAAAAACTCCTTTCAAACAACCATTTATGCTTTCCAGAAATTCTACATCATTTCCGATCAACAATATGTCATCCACATATACTTATCAGAAATTCTATAGTGCTCCCACTCACTTTATTGTAAATACAAGTTTCTCGTAAACTTTGTATAGACTCAAAAACTTTGATCACCTCATCAAAGTGCATATTCCAACCCCGAGATGCTTGCTTCAGTTCATAGAAGAATCACTGAAACTTGCACACCTTTTAGCATCCTTAGGACTGACAAAACCTTCTGGTTGTATCACATACAACCTTTCCTCAAGTAAACCGTTAAGGAAACAATGTTTTGATATCCATCTGCCAGATTTCATAATTGAAAAATGCAGCAACTGCTAACATATTTCCAACAGACTTTAGCATGTCTACGAGTGAGAAAGTCTCACCGCAGTCAACTCCTTGAACTTGTTGTAAACTTCTTTGCAACAAGTCGAGCTTTACAAATGGTGACATTTACCATGAGTGTTTGTCTTCATTTTAAACATCCATTTGTACTCAACGACCTGCCATCCAACGAGCAAGTATACCAAAGTCTATACTTGGTTTTCATACATGGATCCTTTCTCGGATTTCATGGCCTCTAACCATTTGTCGGAATCTAGGCCCATCATCACTTCTCCATAGCTCGTAGGTTCATCGTTGTCCAACAACATGACCTCCAAGATAGGGTTGTTGTACCACTCAGGAGCAGTATACATCCTTGTCGACCTACGAGGTTCGATAGTAACTTGATCCGAAGCTACATGATCATCATCATTAACTTCCTCTTCAACTAACATAGGCTTCACAGAAACAAATTCCTGCGCTATGCTACTTTCTGGTTGAACAAAGGTTCAACAACCTCATCAAGTTATATCTTCCTCCCACTCAATTCTTTCAAGAGAAACTCTTTCTCGAGAAAGGACCCCGTTTTAGCAACAAACACTTTATGCTTGGATTTGAGATAGAAGGTTTACCCAACTGTCTTTAGGGTATTCTATGAAGATGCGTTTGTCCGCTATGGGTTCGAGCTCATTTAGGTGAAAGCCTTTTTCACATAAGTGTTGCAGCCCCAAACATTAAGAAATGACAGCTTAGGTTTCTATCAAACCATAATTCACACGGTGTCATCTCAACGGATTTAGATGGTGGCCTATCTAAAGTGAATGTAGTTGTCTCTAATGCATAACCCGAAAATTATAGTAACAAAATGATAAGAGACATCATAACATGCACCATATCCAATAGAGCATGACTATGAAGTTCGGACACACCATCACACTATGGTGTTCCAGGTGGCGTGAGTTGTGAAACAATTTTCACATTGTCTAAAGTTGTATGCCAAACTCGGAACTCAGATATTCATCTCGACGATCGTATCATAGACATTTTTTATCTTCTTGTCACGATGATCTTTAAACTTCACTCTGAATTTGCTTGAACCTTTCAAACGATTCAGACTTGTGTTTCATTAAGCAAATATACACTATATCTACTCAAATCATCAGTGAAGGTAAGAGAATAACAATATCCATCGCACACTATAAGAATCACTGGATTGCATACATCATCATGTATCATTTTGAATAAGTCACTTGCCCTCTCCATCAAACCAGAAAACGGGGTCCTTAGTCATCTTGACCAAGAGGCATGGTTCGCATGTCTCAACCGATTCGAAATCGAATGAGTCCAAAGATCCATCGGCATGGAGTTTCTTCATGCGTTTTATACCAATATGACATTTAGCGGCAGTGCCACAAGTATGTGGTACTATTATTATTAACTTTGTATCTTTTGGCATCAATGTTATGAACATGTGTATTACTACCATCAAGATTCAACAAACCATTCTCACTGGGTGCTTGACCATTGAAGGTATTATTCATGTAAACAGAATAACCATTATTCTCTAACTTAAATGAATAGCCGTGTTGCAATGAACATGATCTAATCACATTCATGCTCAACGCAAAAACACCAAATAACATTTATTTAGGTTCGTCAGTAATCTCGAAGGTAGAGAGAGCGTGCGATGTTGATCATATCAACCTTGGAAACATTTCCAACACACATCGTCACCTCACACTTAGCTAGTATCAGTTTATTTCGTAGCTTTTACTTCGAGTTACTAACATTTAGCAACCGAACCGGTATTCAATACCCATGTGCTATTAGGAGTACTAGCAAGGTACACATCAATAACATGTATATCAAACATACTTCTATCGACTTTGCCGGCCTTCTTATCTACCAAGTATCCAGGGTTGTTCCGCTTCAGCGACCGTTCTCCTCATAATCGAAGCACTTAGTCTCGGGTTTGGGTTAGACTTTGGGTTGCTTCACTGGAGCTGCAACTGACTTGCTACCCATGAAGTTTCCCTCCTTGCTCTTGCCCTTCTCGAAACTAGTGGTTTTAACTAACCATCAACACTTTAACGCTCCTTCTCGATTTCTACCTTCGCGGTGTCAAACATCGCGAATAGCTCAAGGATCATTATTTCTATCCTTGGCGTTTTTATAGTTCATCACCATGTTCTAGTAGCTTTAGTGACAGTGACTTGGAGAACTATATCAATCACTATCTTATCTGGAAGATCAATTCCCACTCGATTCAAGCGATTGTAGCACCCAGACAATCTGAGCACATGCTCAACGATTGAGCTATTCTCTTTCATCTTACAGGCAAAGAATCTTGTTGGAAATGTCATATCTCGCAACACGGGCACGAGCCTGAGATCCTAATTTCAGCTCTTAGAACATCTCGTATGTTCCATGACGTTCAAAACGTTTCGGAGCCTCAATTCTAAGCTGTAATGCATGACACACTAAACTATCAAGTAGTTATCAAAACGTGCCTGTCAGATGTTCACAACATCTACAAACAACGCTAGAGGGGTTGGCGCACCGAGCGGTGCATTAAGGACATAAGCCTTCTCTGCATCAATGAGGACAATCCTCAAATCACAGAGCCAGTCCGCAATATTGCTACCATCAACTTTCAACTCTATTTCTCTAGGAACATATAAAAATTCAAGGGAGCTAAAGCGTGCGCTAGTAATCTACAACATAATTTTGCAAAGTCACTACTGACTATGTTCATGATAATGAGTTCAATTAATCATATTACTTAAGAACTCCCACGCAAATTGACATCCCTCTAGTCATTCGAGTGATACATGATCCATATTCACCAACTCAAGTCCGATCATCACGTGAGTTGAGGTGGTTTCAATGGTGAACATCATCATGTTGATCATATCTACTATATGACTCATGTTCGACCTTTCGGTCTCTTGTGTTCCGAGGCCATGTCTGTACATGCTAGGCTCGTCAAGTTTAACCCGAGTGTTCTGCATGTGCAACACTGGCTTGCACCTGTTGTATGTGAACGTAGAGTCTATGACACCCGATCATCAAGTGGTGTCTCAACACGACGAACTTTCGCAATGGTGCACACTTGGGGAGAACACAATTTATCTTGAAATTAAGTGAGGGATCACCTTATAATGCTACCGTCGTCCTAAGCAAAACAAGGTGCATAAAAGGATTAACATCACATGCAAAACATAAGTGACATGATATGGCCATGAACTTGTGCTTTTGATCTCCATCTAGAAAGCACCGGCATGATCTCCATCGTCACCGGCATGACACCATGATCTTCATCATCTTGATCTCCATCAACGTGTCGCCATCGGGGTTGTCACGCCCAACATGCTTCTACTACTATTGCTACCGTTTTGTGATAAAGTAAAGCATTACATAGCGCTTAATGATTGACACACAAGTCACACAATAATTAAAGACAACCCTATGGCTCCTGCCGCTTGTCGTACTCATCGACATGCAAGTCGTGATAATCTATACATCAAATGATCATCTCATACATCACATATATCACATCATGTAATTGGTCATATCACATCACAACATACCTTGCAAAAACAAGTTAGACGTCCTCTAATTATTGTTGCATGTTTTACGTGGCTGCTACGGGTATCTAGCAAGAACAATTCTCATCTACACAAAAACCACAACGGTGATACACTAGTTGCTTTTCAACCTTCTTAAGGACTGCCTTTGTCGAATCCGATCCAACTAAAGTGAGAGAAACTGCCACCCACAAGCCATCTAGGCAACAAGTTGCGTCGAGGGAACCGGTCTCTCGTAAGTGTACGAGTAATGTTGGTCCGGGCCGCTTCATCTCACAATACCGCTGAACCAAAATCCGACCAAGGGAGGAAGCAATCTAAGCATCAACGGCCACAAACCTTTTGTGTTCTACTCGAGATCTCATCTATACATAGACCTAGCTCTGATACCACTGTTGGGGAACGTCGCATGGGAAACCAAAATTTTCCTACGCACACGCAAGATCTATCCATGGTGATGAGCATCTACGAGAGGGAGCGTGGATCTACATACCCTTGTAGACCGCTAAGCGGGAAGCGTTAAGAAACGCGGTTGGTGTAGTCGAACATCTTCGCGATCCAAATCGCCGAGCGTCCCACGATCACATCACGATCCGTCCCGCGATCCAATCACGACCCGTCCCGCGAACTCATCACGATCCATCCCGCGATCTCATCATGAACCGTCTCGCGATCTTGATCATGGTCCTTCCGATCTAGCACCGAACGGACGACACCTCCGCGTTCAGCACACGTGCAGCTTGATGACGATCTCCACCGTCTTGATCCAGCAAGAGGAAGTGGAGAGTAAGAAGAGTTCACCGGCAGTGTGACGGCGCTCCAGCGATGGTGGTGGAGCAATTCCGGCAGGGCTTCGCCTAAGCACTGCCGAAATCCGATCTAGAGGAGCATCGGTGGAACGGGTAGCACGTGGACGCAAAAACTCGTGCAAAACACCCAATACCACCAGTATATATAGGAGGGAGGGAGGAGGAGGGATGGCTCAAGGCCAAGGCCCCATAGGAGTCGGCCGAATCCACTAGGATTGGAGGACTCTCCTCCAATCCTAGTAGGACTAGGATTCGTCCATTTTTTTTCCTTTTTCCACCTTTTCATATTGGGTTTTCTTGTCCAGCCACATGGGCCTTGTGTCGGAGTTTCCACCAGCCCACTAAGGGCTGATATTCACTCTCCCACAGCCCATGAAGCCTCTTGGGTCGAAATACCCCTCCCGGAGGTCTCCCGGTACACTACCGATGAGCCCGAAACTTTTCCGGCGACCAAAATAGGACTCCCTAAATATGAATGTTTACCTCCGGACCATTCCGGAGCTCCTCGTGACGTCCAGGATCTCATCCGGGACTCCTAACAACCTTCGGTCACCACCATACATAACTCTATACTACCGAAACGTCACCAAACCTTAAGTGTGCAGACCCTGTGGGTTTGAGAACTATGTAGACATGACCGAGACAGCTCTACGGTCAATAACCAATAGCGGGCCCTGGATGACCATATTGGTTCCTCCATATTCTACGAAGATCTTTATCGGTCGAACCTCTATGTCAAGGATTCAGTCAATCCCGTATAACGTTCCCTTTGTTCTTTGGTATGTTACTTGCCCGAGATTCGATCATCGGTATCTCCATACCTAGTTCAACCTCGTTACCGGCAAGTCTCTTTACTCGTTCTATAATACAAGATCCCATGACTAACACTTAGTCACATTGCTTGCAAGGCTTATTGTGATGTTGTATTACCGAGTGGGCCCTGAGATACCTCTCCGTCACACGGAGTAACAAATCCCAGTCTTGATTCATGCCAACTCAACAGACACCCTCGGAGATACCTGTAGAGCACCTTTATAGTCACCCAGTTACGTTGCGATGTTTGATACACACAAGGCACTCCTCCGATGTCCGTGAGTTGCATGATCTCATGGTCATAGGAACAGATACTTGACATGTAGAAAATAGTAGTAATAAACTGACACGATCCAACAAACTCTACCGGTTACATTTGGTAACAAGCTCAACTTCAGGACATAGAGGATCGTCTTCGATGTCGCGAATATGTCGGTGCCATACAATGGAATTCTAGGCCGACCGGCGGTAGCAAAGTTCATGGCGGCATCCCACCACACCTACAACACACTTAAGATGCCAAGGACGATGAGCGTCATCACCATCTATGCTGACAACAAAGACACGGTCCTCTACATCAACAAGCTCTTCCGGGAGGTAGTGGCAGTGTCTGCCGACAAGGCACTCACTCTTGCCGACAAAGCTCACGGTGGGAGGATAAGAACAAGACTTCTGATAAATCTCGGAAGGACTCTAGGAAGCGCACCACAAAGTGCGCCACACCCGTTGATGACTTACCATAGACTTCTACCGCCGGGAGCAAGAAAACAAAACTGCCAAATCCTTGCCAGGTAGTACGAGTCGCTAGGCCCGGGGCGAGCCGCATAAAGACCAGAGACGACACCCAGGTGTGATACTTGCGTAAATATCGAGCATCTTCTTATGCTCTACCTATAAGGCGAGTTTATCGGGCCGCCCGACAACATTTTTTGTACAAGTCCGCCGACAAGCCATGTAATCCTTTGTACAAAGCTAGGCGATGACCCTATGCGTAGTCAATAAAGCTAAGTGTTCTACAACCTCTTGTCAAAGTACATATTTTATGTATCTGACATGAAATGTTGTGATCACTGCTCACTTGCATAAGGTGACTATTGAATCATTGGGGTTCCTAGCCTCCTCTATTTCTCTTCTTTATTTTTCTCAAAAGGGAGAGGAGGCCCCTACGTGCAAGTCTTCTTGGGGGGACTGACGGTATGGACACCTACATACGCGTTCAAGGACAGTCACCTTGTGGCAAGGAATACAGGAAAAGAAATCTAAGTTGCAAAAACTTCTTAAAAATTCTAGTTTTTCCCCTTGAACAAAGTTGATGCTTGTGTGAGAAAACCTGCACGCGAAGGACCTTTGGCCGAATTATTTGCACTCTTGGTTGTTTCGGTCCTGCTCAACATCCTAAACAACCATACCAAGGACGACAAGGTGGCCTTGTCGAACAGGGACATCACCAGTAGGCTGCTAATGATTTGTTCCTAAAAGCGCTCGTGGTAAGGATGTGTGCACCAGCAAGCATTTTCGACAAGCACATGGATAAAAAACATACAAGTGTGAAACTGCATTTAAGGGGAAATTACTCTTCATTCTAGCAAATAGAGCGCATTATAGTCAGAGGCCAGAATGTGAGGCTAATTCAAGGGAAATGCTCTTGATACGCGCATGGCAAAAACATGAAATCAATTTTTCAAGGTTATAGAACCAACCATGTCAGAAATGAGAGTGAAAAGTGCGACGAGATCGCTGGTGTCAAGGCCCCTCAGTAGCTTGGTGAGGGCTTTGCGCAAGTCAAGGCCGGGGTTGTGGTAGGCGACCTTCACCGGGACCTTATGGAGGGCCCGTTGCAGCATCCGTATGCCCGGAGGCACATGCCTATGGGAGTGTTGCCTTCCATGGCCCTCGTGAAACTGCCAGGAAGACGCAGCCAGCTCCGGGGATGACGGGGTAGCACCACGACGAACTCATGCGCCACCTCCTCCCGTGTGAGTCCCCACCCGAGGCGATGGGAGGGGCGCACCACCACGACCGCCGCGGTTCAAGGGGGTCGTTCTCCCATAGCCCCTGGACGCCGTCCTCCCACAGGAGCTGGAGCCATCCCCCAACGCCGTCGCCACGATACGCATCGAGCTCTAAGAAGTGGCCCTCACAGCAGTAGTGGACCCTCGAGCACGATCGACACCCCTTACCATCCGAGAAGCTACTCGTTGGAAGAAGTGGCGAAAGAAGGAAGATGATGTTGGCTGGCAGGCTGAAGCAGGGAGACATGTATGAGCAACGCCTTCCTTGCCCCCTCTTTATAGGGATGAGGTGGAGGGGTGCTGGCTCTTTCCAATCCAAGGCAACTGCATGATGATGAACACACTACACTAGTGACTGCCCCTTTCAGCCAATGCCAGGCCTTGCATGTGACACGTCATACACATCATCCGGGGCATAGTAAAGGATGAAAGATAGGAAGGGAAGGCAACGATACTTAATGACAAGAGGAGAATGGGCATCACCCGCCGGATTCTTCCTCTCCTTAGGGGAAGCCCGGGGGCTAGCCATTCGTTGATCGAGATGACCACTTGCTACCGAGCGTGCTGCTTGGGCGACCACCCCTCTCCACCAGAACCACAGCTCATGTGAGGACACACGTCGCGAGTGGCACTCTAATGAAGAAGGGAATGCATAGAGTGAGGGAGTCTAGGACTAAGGGGTCCTTGGGAAGCCAGTCTATCTCTTATGGGCCAGACAGGTAGGTTGGTCGGTGGCTGTTACTTGAAGGCCGAGCAGTAAGGTGACTCCGAGTTTGAGAAGGAAACTTTCGGTGCCTTTGTGTGTCCTCCAAGTCGAGATGGCAGAATCGGCATGTTTATCCCCTGATGGCAACCAACCATGTGTAACCCTAGGTACCCCTGGTGTCTATATAAACCACAGGGTTTAGTTCGTAGAGGGGGAGAAACATTATCCTATTCATCTAGGGTTTTGTTCATCCGATCTCGTGGTAGATCGACTTTGTAATCATCGTACACATAAATATAATCAAGCAAGATGTAAGATTCTACCTCTTCGAGAGGGCCCAAACCTGGGTAAATACTATCCATGTGTTTCCTGTTCCCCATTGATCCACAGATCCACAACTCGGGACTCCCTACCCGAGATTCACCGGTTTTGACACTGACATTGGTGCTTTCATTGAGAGTTCCACTGTGAGATCGCCAAAGGATCGATGGCTCGCCTAATCATCAACAATGACACCTACAATAGGGACGTTTTCATCCCTGGACAGATCTTTGCGTTCGACAACGTCATGCTGCATGCTGATCCAACCGGACAACTGGCCAGGTTAGAAGTTTCGCCCCCGACCTGGAGATCAGGTTTGGGAACCTAGAGTTTGTGGCTGACTCTTGGGGAGACCTTACTCTAACAAAACTTTTAGCTCCCCTTGAAGAGATCGTAAGTCTCGACGCCTTATCTTCAGGAGTGGTGAACCACGCCACTTGGGCGGCCTCCACCCTGGGTCCATCCCTAAAGCCCGATCCAATCAATGCGCCCAGATTAGCTTCGGTCGAATACTTCCAAGGCGCGACTTTAAACGCCCCCGAAGCAACGATAGTGTAGATCGACCCTATGTACTCCAGGAGCATGGACTCCATAGCCATATCATCATTAAACGATCTACTCGGTTGGATCAAAGCCATAACCGATAGCCAACCCTTGTCTATGATCAGATCGGGCTTTAACCCGATGACATGGAAATTCACGTCCCACCTATCACACACTTGGTCACTACCATCGAGGACTCAGCCGAAGGTTCTCCCTCTCAACCACCGGAGCTTAGAACGGTTTGTGTTCAGGTTTCTGATCATCAGGATCAACGCTCTAGTTCGGAATCCGGACCTTTCCCCCAAAAAAGTTCAAGATCAAACCCCGATTCAGCGCATGACTTGGAGTCCGTCCGACGGTGTCCGAATGATAAGACCCCGAACCCGGCGCACCGAATTCCATGATTGTGGGGATATAACCCCGCGTTATAACCCGTTGGGTGGGGCCGGGTTAAGTTGTTGGCGACTCAAAAGTAAAACCTTAACAAACCTAAAGACTAAGACAAGCCAAGGAGTGATTCACCAGGCGGGCCGAAAGATACCTAGAGCCAGAAGATGGTGCATGTCCCGGAGGCGTAGGCCGTCCGGGGGTGACTTGCCAGACAAGGCAAGGTGACTTAGAGACAAGATCGGTTAAGAATATGACTCGGTCCGGACTCTTGTAAGCCCAGGACCTCGACCTGTGTATATAAAGGCGAGTCCTTGCGACAGCTTAGGATAGGTTACAATTAATCGAAAGCTAGGTCAAGCGAATACATTCCTCGTAATTGATATCCAATCAATACAACACAAAGCAGGACGTAGGCCTTTACCTCGATCGTGAGGGGCTGAACCTGGGTAAACTCGTGTCTTTTGTCCTAATCAACCCCTTCAAGCTAGTCACGATAGCGATGGCCTCACACCTAAGTACTTTCACTAAGGCATCTGAAGTGACAAAACCACGACAATTGGCGCCCATCGTGGGGTAAAGCCTCGGTGGCTACGGGTTCTTGAAGGGCTCTTTCCTAGGGATCGTGTGATGCGTCGTGGACATGATGACTAAGAGTCACCGCTGGAAGCTCTACATCGACGACGCTGGCTTGGGCCCTGAGGCCGACTCAATCGAGTACGGGTACTAGGTCTCCTTAGGCGGAATTCACGTCTTCATCGGAAATATCGGCGGATCTAAACCCGAGCCAGACATCTGCACCGACCTTGTTGAGTCCGCTCGGCGCACGCAACCCGCCCGGATTCAAGCCGACCGGAAACACGTGTTTGTGGGCTTCACGCAAGGCACGTAACTTGTGGAGGATTCCACATCTGGAGGAGAAACCTTTGTCTACTCAGAGGACGAATCTCCGTATGAAGAGACAAAGTCAATTTATCAGCCTTCTGACGGCGGGCTTGGGGGCTATTCCGACGGTGACAGTATTCCGGACCCCTACGAGCCGCCGAGCCACGCCGCCATCTTCATGGTAGGCAAGACATCGTCCCCCAACAGCACAGTGGCTGGGACGACGGTGGCCATTGACCTGTCAGGATCCAGGTGTACCAGGCCGCCGGCTCAGTTTTTGTTGGGATTGATGGACGAGCTGACAATTTTGATGGGAACCGAGGTCACAACAGAAAATCAGGCGGATCACAATGCGGAGATTGCAAGGCTAAAAGAGAAGATGGCCAGGGCCCAGGAGGATATCAATACATTGTAGGTTCAAATGGATGTTGAATCATAGCGTCTGAAGGCAGAGGCTTTTCGCTTAAGTTTGGATCAAAACGCCTCTGAGGCAGTTCTTTGGATGAGGTACCAATCCTGCCTACCTGAGCAGTATGAGCCCAAGTACCTTTTCCGCACTCCCGGCTGGGTCCAAATATGCCGTTAACCATAACCCGAGCCACAGAGGCGCCTGGGAATAGGGCGACGGTTCCGCCCCGTAGGGGTCAGACCCCGTCGCGACGTTTTTAACACTGTCTGGTCATTACTCTAACCCACTGGGGAATATGGTAGCGGCGGCTACCAGGCTCAGTGCGGTCCCTCTTGCAGAGGGGGCGCCCTTTACCGCACATGCACGGAATGCTATTGAGCTCTTGCAGATAGTAGTGGCACAACAAGAAAATATTCATACAGTCGAGGTCGTGTGCACTCGACCCCGCTTCTGAGCCGCAGTTATAGCCGGTGACTCCATGCGTTGGCTGTAACTGCAGCCCACCCCGCCCATCAGCAATGAGCGACGATGCAACCCACCCCGTGATGACTCGCCCGATATTCATGCTCCGTTGACCCCTCCAACGCCAATGGGAGCCGGAACAACCTCCAGGGCTATTGGAGTGCCTTGTTTAGCACCGCCTCTGCGAAACGAGTGCCTGCCAAAGGATTTTAAGGGTCCGTGCAAGGTGCCTAATTACACAGCTGATCTTCCTCCAGAAGCCTAGATTGAAAGTTATGAGTTAGCCATGGAGATGTTCAATGTCAGTGATGTGGTCTGTGCAAAGTACCTTATCATGATGTTGAAAGGGTCGGCTCATACTTGGTTAAAAAGCCTGCTTCTTAATTCCACCAATTCTGGAGCCTAGTTGAAAGCACGATTTATCAAGAATTTTCAAGGGACATGCAAGTAGCCTATGAAGATTGTTGATTTAGATCATTGTGTGCAGTGCGAGGATGAGTCGGCCCACCATTGGGTCTGGCAGGTCTCTGCTATTATTCACTCATCAGATAATATGACGGCGGCTCAGGCGGTTCTGATTCTGGAGAATTTTTTTCACTTCACGCCCCTTAAACAGAAGCTCGGGCGCCTAAGCGCTCTTGCCAGGACATGTGTGAGCTCATGGAAGCTCTCACCAAATATATCGATTCTGACTATACAAAAGACCCTGGTTCTGATGATGAGAAGTCTGCTAAGGGTAAAAAGAATGACAATGGTAAGGGTCAATAGCAGAATGCGGTAGGAAATAATAACCCGAGCAAGGGTGGCAAACGGAAACACCCATACGACGGGTCAGGTCTAGTGGCCAACACCAACACTGGAAACAACCGCGCCAAGGGAAATGGTAAGCCGCCCTTTGAAAAATCTAAACCTTTCAACATTGAGGCAATGCTTAATGACCCCTGCCCGAAGCATAGTCTTCCCAACAAGCCGCCCAATCATGCTTGGAAATATTGTTATATCATGCGAGAGATCCAAAATTACAGCCTTAACCAACATCACGGTAACGGCAATGGACCACCTGGCATGTCAGGATCCTGGTCTCAGGGGTCTGGCTTTGGTGGAGGTGGCTCAAGCTCTGGTTATCAGGGTCAAGGTAATCATGGTGGCCACAATCAGCAGTCTGGTAATGGTAACTAGCAGCAACACAATTAGTCTGGATATCAGAGTAACCCAAAGCAGCTTAATGGAGGCCAATATAATGTCTTTACTACAAGTCTTCGCAAATGTGACCAGAAGGTTCGCGGGAGGGCGGTTCATGCAGTAGCACCAACTATCCCAGAGTATTTAAAGTGGTCCGAGCAGACGATATCTTGGAGTAGGGCAGATCACCAGCCGTAGGTCAATGATCCAGGTCATTTGGCCCTTGTGGTTTCCCCACGGGTAGGAGGCTAGAAATTCACCAAGGTGCTGATGGACGGCGGTAGGAGCATTAACATCTTGTACTATGACACTTTCCACCGGATGAATCTGACAAACAAGAATCTTAAGCCATCATCCATAGTGTTTCATGGCGTAGTACCTAGCAAGTTGGCATCCCAGTAGGAAAATTTTCCCTTGAGGTGGCTTTTGGCGATGAGTTCAACTACAGAGCAGAGATGTTGTGGTTTGAAGTGGTCAAAATAAAGAGCCCATATCATGCTCTGTTCGGACGGCCGGCTTATGCTAAGTTCATGGCTTGGCCTTGTTATGTTTACCTACAGCTTAAGATGCCAGGGCTTAAGGGGACGATTACGGTGCACGGTCATCAAAAAATTGCTCTGGAGTGTGAGGAAGGCGATGCTGCGTATGCGGAGATAAGTTGTGCTGACGCGGAGCTCAAGTTCAATAAAGATAATGTTGACCCTACCGATATGACCATGTTGAAGAAGCCAAGCAACGAGTCTGACCCGCCCCTGAAGTTTGTGGCGGAGGATACCAAGTTGGTGGATTTTGTTCCTCGCGATTCATCGCAACAGTTCACTATAGGTGCTAATATGGACCCCAAATAGAAAAGCGTGCTCATCGAATTCATCCGTGAGAATCGGGATATTTTCTCATTGAAACCTTCTGACATGCCAGGTGTGCCGATAGAATTTGCTGAGCACCATCTTAATGTGGATCCTAAATTCAAGCCGGTTAAACAGTTCCTCCATCGCTTTAGTGAGGAGTGGCGCAAGGCCATTGGAGAGGAAATAGCCCAGCTCTTAGCAGCTAGGTTTATTGTGGAAGTTTTTCACCCTGAGTGGTTTGCTAACATAGTGCTTGTCCTTAAGAGAAACGGCACCTGGCGTAGGTGTGTGGATTACATAGACCTCAACAAGGCTTGTCCGGTTGATCCATTTGATCTCCTCCATATCAACCAGATGATTGACGCGACGGTGGGTTGTGAAAGATTATGCTACCTGGATGCCTACTCGGGTTATCATCAAATCAAGATGGCAGTTGAGGACCAGGAGAAGACATCGTTTATAACACCCTTTGGGGCTTTCTGTTACGTGTGAAAGTGCATTATATCGACTAGAGGGGGGCTGAATAGGCGAATTTTACAAATTCATCACTTGAGGAATTTCAACTTTGAGGAATTTGAAATGTGATGAATAACTAGCAGCGGAATAAGTACTCAAGTGCTTGAGGAACATAGTAACAACATAGTCTTCATGATGAAATGAAACATGCACAAATAGAGAGTAGTGTGATACAGGATAAGCAGTGATGAACAAGGTAACTAGAAGAATTTGAGGTGAGGAATTTGTGAAGGTCTTCACTCAAATTCTTCAAACAGTAACAATCAATTTCATCAACTAGTATATGAGGAATAAAGGGGTTGAGGAAATAGAACCAGATAGCTCGATGAAGACAATTGGTTTGATGACCCAGTTCCAACTGTTGTGACAGTCGTACATCTGGTTTGGAGCGGCCTGGTATTTAAACCAGAGGACACACAGTCCCAGGACACACAGTCCTTACTGTATTCTCCTTGAGCTAAGGTCACACAGTCCTCGCCCAACACTCGTGGTAAGTCTTCAGGGTAGACTTCCAAAACCCTCACAAACTGGTCACCTGGCGATCCACAATTTGCTGTTGGATGCTCTAGACCAAAGTCACTTCATGGTCCCCAATTGACTGCAGGAGCACTAGACCATGACGCCTAACCGTTTGGAGGATGCACAGTCCTCAAAGGTAACAAGCATCGGTTCCACACAAGAATTTCTTTCGTGATGCTCAATCACTTTGTGTTTTGTGGTATGATTGTAGGTTTTTTCTCACATGATTTTCTCTCAAAAGTCCTTGGAGGATGGGTTGCTCTCAAATGACAAGTGTCAGTTCTCTCTCTCGGAGCAGCCAACCAGCTAGTGGTTGTGGGGGGTGGCTATTTATAGCCAGGATGCAACCTGACATGATAAGACATAAATGCCCCCAATGATATGACCGTTATGTGGATAAGAATTATTGGGGACAGCTGACGCTAAGCACATCAACGATCGGAATTTCGAACTATGAAAGTCCTCAGCTTATCATGTTCCTCATTTGTAGGCAATTCACACTGGCGAAATCCTAACTCCTCAATCAGATCAATTTCCTCGGAGACCAGAAGAACTTCGTCTCTATCACTAAAGAACTTGTATGAACCGTAAGAGATTTCCAAAGGCTTCACTCGAAGGATTGTATGGGTTGAGGATTTTGGAGTTGAGCATCAGTTGGAAATTTTCCTTAGTATTACTCGGCCCCCTTTAACAATACGGTGTTTCCTATGACTCAAATAAAGGAACGAAACTACAAAAACAAAAGTCTTCACGCTTCATATTCCTCGTTCATATCTTCAAGGTCACACCAACTTCTTCATTTTCAAAGTCTTCACAAAGTCTTGACCAAAGTCTTCAGCAAAGTCTTCACTTGAAGACATACATTTTTAGGGGTCGATAATCTCCGAATATATCAAACTCCTCATCGACTTATAGAGCCTCTGTACACTCACAAACGCATTAGTACCTTAACCTATAAGTCTTCAATACACCAAAATCACTAAGGGGAACTAGATGCACTAACAATCTCCCCCTTTTTGGTGATTGATGACAAATAGGTTAAGTTTTCAACGGGGATAAACATATGAAGTGAAAGTACAGATTTTGAGGAATTTGATTGCAAGATATAGAAGAACTCCCCCTGAAGATGTGCATATTTGAGGAATTTTCTTTGGACTGCAAATGCACATGGCAGGTTCAAACATGGAGAACTCCCCCTATATCTTGTAATTCATACACGCATTTGAATATATGATGTGAAGAATTTGAAATGCGTGAGGAAAATGGTGTCTGACGAAATTCAGCATCCATGCATTAAGGTATTTGAGGAAATAAACATGCGAGGAAATAGTTCAAAAGTGTTAGACCACCATCGGACTTAAGTTTACAACTCAATCAACAAAAGTTTCGGAAGAGCGAGAGTTGTAACTTAAACAAAAATAGCCCATTTATAGAGACCTGCTTGAAGACTAACTCAAATTTTCTCCCCCTTTGTCATCGAAGACCAAAAGGGAAGAAAAAGTGAAGACTGACGCCCCTTTGAAGATTTTCATCGTGTTGGTGAGGAAGGAGCGCCAGCGTTATCGGGGTCATTTGTCGATGCAGGGCCTGCAGCAGTGTCGTCAATGTCTTCATCGTCATCACGCTCGCGAGATGAAGAATATGAACTTGCTACCATCAAAGGAACTTGAACTTTCTTGAATTTCTTCTGAGGTCACCGAGCCCAGTCGGGATGTTCCTCAATATCCAGCTCATTCAGTTCTTCAGTAGACATGATGTGAGACAGTACAGCTCAAGAGCGTTTGAGGTTTTCATGTGCGTAATAGTGATTTCTCTTCACTGTGTTCTGCGTCACAGTCATGTTATGCACAATGTAACCAAGTTGACGCTTCACCCACTTGTGATTGTGATCGACCTTCTGATGAAGACTTATTAGAAGCTCGCGATCAGTCATCACACGAGCGGCAGACTCTTGAGGTTGTTGAGCTGAGGCTTTTGCACCGGAGTCTTGAGTGGCTGTGTGATCATTGGTGGAGAAGGAAGCGGCTTTGCGGAACTGTCCATCCAAAGGACGAGTGCCTTCATTAATGACAGATTTGCCTTTTCCTTCACCTGAGGAAATTGATTTGCCTTTTCCTTCATGACTTCTATTGGAGGCAGAAAGCTAAAGTGATTCTGAAAATCAGCCTTGAAGGGAACTGAGGACTTTGCCCTGATGAATTTCATGATCCATGGCGCATAGGGCTTCTGTTCAAATGGAGCTAAGGCAGCACTGGCCAATGTCCTCATGAAGAAATCATGCAAGTCGATGGGAATCCCATGAATGATGTTGAAGAGCATATTCTTCATGACTCCTTCCACTTCTTCTTCTTCAAAATCGTGGCCTTTCTGAGGACATAGTGTATTTGTGAGGATATGGTAAACAGTCATGGGCACATATAGCAGATTCTTCACAAGAAAGGTGTTTGGTTGAGGTGTTCTAGGAGGCAAAGGCTTCATCAACACTTGCATCGACTGATTTGGAAGTGTAGGCTCATTAAACAGTTTGCGGGCTTCATCTGAGGGAATTGGAACAGGGACACACTGAAGCAATTCAGAGGCTTGAGCAGTGAAGTGGGTCGTGCCAGTCATCTAGTCCAATATCCATGAGTTGATATCTAAGGAATTTCTGCTAATATGCAGCGTGGCATAGAACTGAATGATGATTTCTTCATTCCAATCGCAGATGTCGACACAGAATGGAAGAAGGCCTGCTTCATAGAGAAATTGGAGCACTAGAGTGAATGATGGAAGACTTTCCATATCAGCATGAGGAATTTGATGGTGCTCGAAGACTTTCTTCTTCTCATATAGGACTGACGCATAGTAGTTGAGTTGAGAGGTAGTCCAGAATCTGTTACGACCAGCCCTTGCAGAGTCATAGGGGTTTGGTCCAGAGAAGAATGAGTGTTTATCGAAGAAATTATTCTTGAGGAATTTGGGACGAATAGTGCCTTTGAAGGACAGTCTTGGCTTGGGTTGAAGATTTGTTCATGTGCGCCCCTTGATCTCGTTGGCATTGGAGGAACAGTAGTCTGAGTGATTTGAAGAACTGGTTCCTCTGTAGTGGTCGGAGCATCATTTTCCTCACCTGTTGCAACTGGAATTTCTTCACTGTCTAGAAGGTAAAGATGTTCAGAGTCTTCTAAGATTTCTTCAGTTTGTGCAGGTGATTGAGGAATCAACATCAGAGGAGTTGTCATTGGTGAATTGGGATGTTCAGATTCCCAATATTCATCATTGATGACTGGAGTAGTGTCACCAATGTCAACTTATTCATCAATTTCTTCTACACTAGCTTCCTCAGTAGTTACCAGAAGCTGGTGCGATGATACCTTGAGGGTTGATGTAGTGTCATCAATGACAAGTTCCTCATCAAGAGGCTCTGTGGAAGCAGCCGAATGATTTTCTTCTTCTTCAGGGATGACATACTCCTCCCCGAATGGCACAATAGCATAGGCTGGTGCTGAGGAAATTGGAGTTGCATCAATTGGACTTGCTGAGGAACTTGATGAAGTTTTCAACTTCTTCAACATAGGGGCATCAGAAATTGATGCTTTTCTCTTGAGTGGATTTTCCTCAACAGTAGCAGTTTCTTCAAGAACGACTGATGCAGCCGCCCTGGGTGGTTCAGTTTCTTCAGGCACATCAGATTCTTCAGCTGGCCTATTAGATTCTTCAGGTACAACAGAAGTACCTGATGGCATAGCAGATTCCTCAGGCACAACATTGGAGGTTGCCCTGGCATGTTCATCAGTGGTCCGAGTTTCCTCAACAGCACTGGCAGTTGCTTCTGGTGCAGAAGCATTTCCTTCAGCAGTTTCATCAGGCTGAGCATTTTCATCAGCTGCCCGAGGAGTTTCATCTGCAGTTTGAGCAATTTCTTCAGACTGAGGCTTTTGTGGTTGCGATTGAGCTACAACCCTGGTGTTGTGATCCTTTACAGCTGCTTGAGCTTCCCTGACGAGTCTGACCTTGGTGCCCTTCCATTCAGCATCATATCTGTGTTGATCCATAGAGAGTGTGCGAATTTCGTACTAAATTGTGATGAGTTGATTTGGGGTCAAATTCATCACATTTTCGCACAGAAACTTTTCTTTTCGAGTCTTGTTCCTCTTAGCTCTCAGAGCTTGCTCTCTCTTCCATTCTTCTTCAGAGATGAAGTGGGTGAGGACATGATCCACTTCAGGAGGCAGATTTAGTGAAGAAAGTGGGGTGCTTGGGTCTTCATGCCATATATCGATGAAGTTGAGGATCATCTTGGGATCCAGCATGAGAGGAACAGAGCTACCCTTTGCTCTAGCAGCCCTGTGCTGACTTTGTCTGATGATTTCTTCCAATTCCTCATCATCAGCTTCATCATCATCACCATCATTATCCTTAGAACGTGAGGGTATGGTAATCACAGCCTTGCTTGTGTGAGGACTTGGTCTTTGACCTCGTCCAACAGTTTTCTTCAGCTTTAACGCAAAGGGGCTGGTTGAAGACTTTGCTATGTTGGAGGAGCTAGCAGTGATCTTTGGGATTCTAGTGAAACCCTCAGTACTCTTGCATGTAGCTAGATGCACTGGTGTTGAGAACTTTGTAACTGCTGCAGAAGACTGAGCAATGACAGTTCTAGGTGCTGAGGACTTTGAAGGTTGAGGCCTTTGACCTTGAGGAATCTGCTGTGAAGGTCTTGATGTTGAAGAACCTATCTTCAAAGCAGATTTCTTCATGATTTTCTTCGGAGCACTTGCAGAAGCTCCGGCAGAGGCAACAGCAACAGAGTCTTTGGCTTTCCTAGCCAGCTTGGTTTGCTGCTTCTCCCATAGATGAGGAAAGCCCTAACCAGTCTTTAGGCTTGTGGGATCAGCGATTTGGTTCTGAGCTAGAGGAGGCCTGCTGCAAGGTGGTTTCACTGCAAATTTCATCATGTACTTTGGGGTTACATAACGATATTCTTTCCATTCCTTTGCCCATCTCCTCTCAATCTTTTGCAGACGGATCTTTCTCTGCTTGGTCGTCTCTTTTCCATGCGTTTCTTCATCAGGTGTGCAATATTCATCATACACATCCTCTGGAATCTCAAAGGCAGTGTGCACATCTGGCTTCTTTCCTCCTTTCTGAGGTTTCTTTCCGTCAGCCATTTTCTTCACTTGAGGAATATGAACTCTTGAAGATTCTGAAGAGGTACACAATTTTTCTTCAAGAAGCGCTGCAAATGAGTTAAGTTGATGAGAACCTAGTGATTCATCAACGAACATGTTGTACCTGTGAACAAAGTATAGGTGCAAGGAATTTGAAGAGGTCATATGCGTTCTCAGAAATTTTGAAGAAAAATTAGGTGTGAGGAATTTTGACCATGGATGTCTTGAGGAATTTCGCTAAGTGTTCTTTGTCTCAGGTTCTTGAGTTGTACAAATTTTGAGGATTTGCACAATTGAGGAATCTTGAAGAAAATCATTACTTAGAGAAAATCATCAAGTATGAGGAGATGTAAGGTGCTTTAAAATAAGGTTCATGAAGAACAAACACCTTTTGTGGAATATGAAGAGCATTTGAGGATCAAACAAGGGCAGTAAAAATAAATTTTAATTACCCTGGTGAAGAACACGACATACTCAGAGATGAGATTGGGAAGTTCGTGCGTTTAGATCTCCCATGCCCTAGCTTGGCAGAGGGAGACAGCTACAACGGCGGCGGGATGAGGATTTCCGCGGCCGGTGCGAGTACGGCGACGATAAGGTTTAGGCAGTGAAGCTCTTCCTCACCGGCGACGATGAGTTTAGCGGCGGTGCTAGGTTGGAGCTCGGGAGAGGGATGATATTTGGAGTAACCGAGCACAACTGATGGGAAGGGGGTATTTATAGAGGAAGTGAAAACCGATCTGCCCGAAGATTTTGGACAGGATTGCCCCTGACCCTTGCTCTCCACGCGACAGGTGTCACCCATGTGTTGAGTAGAGGAGATTACGGGGGATCGTGGGTTATCCAATTGTGGGAATCGGAACCGTTTGGGCGGGAACCACTAAAATTTTGGGTAGTGAAAATTTCAAAGTTTTCGTTCGCAAATTCTTCAGCTGTCAAGGACACAGTGAAGACTTTGAAGAAGTTTCAAAGTAGAACGCATATGAAGAATTTGTGAACAGACTAGGTTGAGTTTAGCATAGAGGGGAAAGGATCCGATCACATTCACTTAGATGAAAATCAACTTGAAGAATTAGCAATAAGTGAATGTTGTTGAGGACATTGAAAACTCAAATATATATATCATTGAAGAACATCAGTTTCAAAGTTTGAAGAATTTGAAAAGTTGAGGAATTTGAAAACTTGAGGAATTTGCAAATTTGAGGAATTTGATAATTTGAAGAATTTGCAAAGATGTCGAAAAACTAAATTTTGAAGAATTTCAACTTTGGTTGGTGGCGTGACCCACCATATAAGAATGATGATTTTAGACACCGCATACAATTGTCGTAGGGTTCTAAGAATCAAATTCTTCATTAATTTCTTCACACTTGGAGGGTTATTCTTCATTGATTGAAGAAAAACATTACTTTGTGTGTTGCACATCTAAGTCATCAATTTTGCAGAAGTGTTAGGATGTGTGTCTTTCTTCAAAGGACATTCGAAGATTCTAAGATATTTAGCTCACACCGCAACTTGCAAAATCTCTTTTCATCCAAGGGCTTAGTGAAGATATCGGCCAATTGTTCTTCAGTGGGAATGTGGTCGATGGAGATGTCACCCTTGAGTACATGATCCCGAAGAAAGTGATGACGAATCTGGATGTGCTTGGTCTTGGAGTGCTGAACTAGGTTGTACGCAATCTTGATGGCACTCTCGTTGTCACAGTAGAGAGGCACATTCTTCAACTTGATGCCGTAGTCCTTGAGGGTTTGCTTCATCCATAGTAACTGAGCACAACACGAGCCAACAGCAATGTACTCAGCTTTTGCAGTAGAGAGAGAAACGCAGTTCTGCTTCTTCGAGGACCAACAGACTAAGGATCGTCTGAGGAAATGACATGTGCCTGAGGTTGACTTGCGATCCACACGATCTCCAGCATAGTCAGCATCAGAGTATCCGATGAGGTGAAGATTTTAGCCCTTGGGATACCACAATCCAAGTGTTGGTGTGTGAGCTAAGTATCGAAGAATATGTTTCACAACCTTATGGTGTGATTCCTTCGGTGTTGCTTGGAATCGAGCACACATGCAAACACTTAGCATTATATCAGGCCTAGATGCACATAGGTACAATAAGGAACCAATCATGGAGTGGTATACCTTCTGATCGAAATCTTTACCATTTTCATCAGTGCAGAGGTGGCGTTTTGAAGGCATTGGAGTTTTGATGCCTTTGCAATCTTGCATGTCGAATTTCCTCAGAACATCTTTGAGGTATTTCTCTTGTGAGATGAAGATGCCATTGTCTTGCTGATGAATTTGAAGACCTAGGAATAATTTCAACTCTCCCATCATAGACATTTGATATTCTTCACTCATCATATAGGCAAATTCATCACTGTAACGTTTGTCAATACAGCCAAAGATAATATCATCAACATATATTTGGCATATGAATAGTTCATTGTCATAGGATTTTGTGAAAAGAGTAGGGTCAAGTGAACCGGGTTTGAAGCCTTTCTTTATGAGGAATTCCTTCAGAGTGTCGTACCACGTCCGAGGGGCCTGCTTGAGGCCATAGAGGGCCTTGTTTAGTCTGAAGACTTTGTCAGGATGCTTAGGGTCTTCAAAACCTGGGGGTTGAGCAACATATACTTCTTCCTCAAGCTTACCATTGAGGAATGCACTTTTCACATCCATTTGATATAACATGATATTATGATGGTTAGCGTAAGCAAGTAATATGCAAATAGCCTCAAGTCTAGCAACAGGTGCAAACGTTTCATCAAAGTCAATTCCTTCAACCTGTGTGCAGCCTTGGGCTACAAGACGAGCCTTATTCCTCACCATGAGGCCATTTTCATCTTGCTTGTTGAGATATATCCACTTGGTACCTGTGATGTTATGTTTGCGAGGATCTGGTCGCTTGACAAGTTCCCACACGTTGTTGAGCTTGAACTGATGCAATTCCTCTTGCATAGCTTGAATCCACTCGGGCTCCTTGAATGCTTCATCAACTTTGGTGGGTTATTGGGTTTCTTGCCTGTCATGAGCTCATATGAAGTCTTCTTGAAGAATTTGTGAAGATATACCCTGTTGATGATGTGGCATGCAGTATCAATTGCTTCAGGCCAGAAGCAACGAGGAGTTTTGTATTCGTCAAGCATGGTGCGAGCCATCTCAACAAGTATCCTGTTTTTGTGCTCCATGATGCCATTCTGCTGGGGAGTATAAGGGGCAGATAACTCATGAGTAATACCAAGTTCATCAAGATATTCATCAAGATTAGTGTTCTTGAACTCACTCCCTTTATCACTCCTGATATGCTTGATCTTGACGCCGAAGTTGGTGGAGGCCCTTGAAGCAAATTGTCTGAAGACGTCCTGCACCTCATTTTTGTATAGAATAATATGCACCCATGTGTAACGAGAGTACTCATCAACAATGACAAATCCATACAAACTTGATGCATTTGTTAGTACGGAGTAATGAGTGGGGCCAAATAGATCCATGTGAAGGAATTCAAAGGTCGAGTCGTGGTCATGATTGTCTTCGAGGGATGCTTGGATCTGGTCATCTTTCTAGATTCACATGCACCGTAGAGGTGGTCCTTGAGGAATTTGACACCCTCGATGACAATGACGTGATTTTTCTTCATGAGTGTGTGCAGGTTCCTCATACCAGCATGTCCAAGTCGTCGATGCCACATCCAGCCTTCTGAAGACTTCGCAAGTAAGCAAGTGGCAGGTTGATGACCTGTAGAGAAATCAACAATATACAAGTCTCCTTTCCTAAAGCCTTCAAAGACTTTGGAATTGTTAGATTCCATGATGACAACACAACTATATTTTCCAAATACGACAACCATATCAAGATCACAAAGCATTGAGACAGACATAAGGTTGAACCCAAGGGATTCAACAAGCATCACCTTATCCATGGTTCGATCCTTTGAGATAGCAACCTTACCAAGTCCCAATACTTTGCTTTTTTCCTTTGTTTGCATAGGTGATATGCTTCAGAGGAGATGGAGTGAGTGGAAAATTCATCAGTAGATTCTTGTCACCGGTCATGTGGTTTGTGCATCCACTATCGAGAACCCACTCAGTAGCTTTTAGAGTATCATCCTGCAGATGAATTAGTACAACTTACAAACTCATATGCTTCAGAGTGAAGAATATGACATCAATTTCACCAGACAGAATTTCATCACATAAGATAGTAGGCAAGTAGAGTGAGGACGTGAGAAATGAAGAATTCATTTCATCATGGTTAGCTTGCGTCCTTTCAAGCATTTCCTCAGGTCTCCAGCAAATTCATCAGATGTTCAAATTCATCAGGAGACCTGACCCTGCATAAGATGTCAGTTTGATTTATTCACCACCCACATCTGGAGGGGTGGCAAAGAATTCATCATTCTGCGAGCACCATGTGAGAAAGGAGGCATTGAAGCAAGTGCGCTTCGTTTCACAGGGTAAGGATTAGAGTAGTCAACTGAATAAGCAGAGAAATTCTTCGAGGACTTATGAACATAATGGTTTGAAGAATAATGCACATATTCATAACTCTTAGGTTTTGCCTGCGAAACCGAGGCATTAGCACGAGAATGATGATTTTGACCATTTGAGGAATTTGGTCCAAGTGAGGACTTTGGTCCATATGAGGAATCTGATCTGGGGTTCCTATTCTTCATGGGTGGTGTCGTGAGGACATTCACTTGAAGATTTTGTAGGTAGATCTTGGGAACCCATATTTTCTTCATAGGAGAACCGTTCCTGCAGTTAGTTCCAACATATCTAGCAAATACTTCACTTTTCTGATTTTTGAAGAATCTGTAATTGGAGTCAAGTGACTCATCAGAGGAATATGAAGTTTCACAAGTAAAGCCAAATAAAGTGGATGGATCTACAGGAGATCCTTTTGCAGCAACCCATGAGGTTTTGGGGTACTGCTCAGGTGTCCAGTAGGATCCATTAGTGTTGAGTTTCCTCACAAAGGCTATACCCTCTTTCCTAGGGTTCCTGTTCAGAATCTGCTTTTTGAGAACATCGCAAAGGGTTTGATGCCCTTTGAGAATTTTGTACATGCCTGTCACATACAATTCCTTCAACCCTGCATTGTCATCAGTGATACTAGTGGTATCCTTAGATGAGGAATTTAAGACCAAGGGAATAGTTGAAGAAATTGCAGCAATAGAAGCATTTGAACATTCAGGTGAAGAATTAGCAGTTTCACGTTCAATGCAGGTGGAATGAAATCTTCCTGAGCGGCACTGATCTATTGAGCTAGTAAGGAATCGTTTTCCCTTTGGAGATCTTCATGTGACACCCTCAGTTTCTCAAGATCTTGCTTTCTTTGAAGAAATTCATAAGAAAGCTTCTCATGATCAGCTAAGAGGTCGTTATGATGACTCTGTAGGTTATCATACATCGTCCGAAGACTTTTGAGATCGATAGACAAAGTTTGAGTCCGATCCACTTCATGGTTCAACATATCATCGCTTTTGTCTAGCATTTTCTAAAGCTTTTCAAGTGCACTTTGTTGCTTAGTTGAAATTTTAACAAGTTTAGCATAGCTAGGTTTCACATATTCATCAGATTCACCTTCACTTGATTCAGATGAGGAATGATGTTTGTGTACCTTCGAGCCTTTTGCCATGAAGCAATAAGTGGGAGCATAATCGTCATTGCTGACGTCCGAGTCGTTGGAGTAGTCATATTCTTCATCATTGAAGATGGACTTGCTGACGAAAGCAGTGGCGAGAGCAAGGCTAGCGACACCAGATTCTGATTCCTCCTCAGATTCTTCCTCTTCTTCATATTCTTCAGATTCTTCCTCAGAATCCATTTCCTTGCCGATGAATGCTCGAGCCTTTCTGGAACCATTCTTCTTGTGCTTTGAGGACTTTGAAGATGAGGACTTTGCGGATGAGGACTTTGAAAATTTCTTCTTTTTCTTCGAGTCATCAGAACTATCATCCTTGTATTTCTTCTTCTTCTTTGAGTCTTCTTCCCAGAGAGGACAGTCGGAGATAAAGTGACCATGCTTCTTGCAACAATGACATGTTCTTTTCTTGTAATCTTCTGAGGAATCTGATTTCCTCAAGCCACTTTTTGATGACTTTCCAAATCCACCTCTTCTTGAGAACTTCTGGAATTTCCTCACAAGCATTGCTAGTTCCTGACTCAGTTCTTCAGGATCACCAAGGCTGTTGCAGAATCTTCTTCTTCAGATGAGGAAATTGCTTTTGCCTTCAGAGCACGAGATCTTCCATAGCTTGGCCCGTAGAGGTCTCTCTTTCCAGCTTGTTGGAATTCATGAGTATTGAGTCTCTCAAGAATATCAGCAGGATCAAGAGCTTTATAATCTCCATGTTCTTGGATCGTCAAAGCCAGAGTGTCAAATGAGGAATCGAGAGATCGTAGCAGTTTCTTCACCACTTCATGGTTAGTGATATCAGTGGCACCCAGTGCTTGAAGTTCATTGGATATATCAATGAGGCGATCAAATGTTTGCTGAACATTTTCATTGTCAAGTCTCTTGAAGCGGTTGAAGAGATTGTGAAGAACATCAACACGAGAGTCACGTTGAGTGGAAACACCTTTGTTGACTTTGGACAGCCTATCCCAGATGAGCTTAGCAGACTCCAAGGCACTCACTCTGCCATACTGACCTTTGCTCAAATGGCCACAGATGATGTTCTTCGCTTGAGAATCAAGTTGCTTGAATCTCTTCACATCAGCAGTAGTGACAGTGCAAGTGACAGAGGGCACACCATTTTCCACAACATACCAGAGATCGTTGTCAATAGCTTCAAGGTGCATACGCATCTTGTTCTTCCAGTAGGGGTAGTCTGTCCCATCGAAGGTAGGACACCCAATGGAAACCTTGATCATACCTGTAGTCGACATAACTAGACTCCAGGTGGTTAAACCAAAATCACACAGAGCAAGGGAGTACCTGCTCTAATACCAATTGAAAGTGCGTTATATCGACTAGAGGGGGGTGAATAGGCGATTTTTACAAATTCATCACTTGAGGAATTTCAACTTTGAGGAATTTGAAATGTGATGAATAACTAGCAGTGGAATAAGTACTCAAGTGCATGAGGAACATAGTAACAACATAGTCTTCATGATGAAATGAAACATGCACAAATAGAGAGTAGCGTGATACAGGATAAGCAGTGATGAACAAGGTAACTAGAAGAATTTGAGGTGAGGAATTTGTGAAGGTCTTCACTCAAATTCTTCAAACAGTAACAATAAATTTCATCAACAGGTATATGAGGAATAAAGGGGTTGAGGAAACAGAACCAGATAGCTCGATGAAGACAATTGGTTTGATGACCCAGTTCCAACTGATGTGACAGTCGTACGTCTGGTTTGGAGTGGCCTGGTATTTAAACCATAGGACACATAGTCCTTACCGTATTCTCCTTGAGCTAAGGTCACACAGTCCTTGCCCAACACTCGTGGTAAGTCTTCAGGGTAGACTTCCGAAACCCTCACAAACTGGTCACCCGACGATCCACAATTTAGTGTTGTATGCTCTAGACCAAAGTCACTTCGTGGTCCCTAATTGACTATAGGAGCACTAGACCATGACGCCTAACCATCTGGAGGATGCACAGTCCTCAACGGTAACAAGCGTCGGTTCCACACAGGAATTTCTTCCGTGATGCTCAATCACTTTGGGTTTTGTGGTATGATTGTAGGTTTTTCCACACTGATGATTTTCTCTCAAAAGTCCTCGGAGGATGGGTTGCTCTCAAATGACAAGTGTTAGTTCTCTCTCTCAGAGCAGCCAACCAGCTAGTGGTTGTGGGGGGTGGCTATTTATAGCCAGGATGCAACCTGACATGATAAGACATAAATGCCCCCAATGATATGACCGTTATGTGGATAAGAATTATTGGGGACAGCTGACGCTAAGCAGAACAATGGTCGGAATTTCGAACTATGAAAGTCCTTAGCTTATCATGTTCCTCACTTGTAGGCAATTCGCACTGGCGAAATCCTAACTCCCCAGTCAGGTCAATTTCCTCAGAGACCAGAAGAAGTTCGTCTCTGTCACTAAAGAACTTGTCTGAACCGTAAGAGATTTCGAAAGGCTTCACTCGAAGGATTGTATGGGTTGAGGATTTTGGAGTTGAGCATCAGTTGGAAATTTTCCTTAGTATTATCTCGGCCCCCTTTAACAGTAAGGTGTTTCCCATGACTCAAATAAAGGAAACGAAACTACGAAAACAAAAGTCTTCACGCTTAATATTCCTTGTTCATATCTTCAAGGTCACAGCAACTTCTTCATTTTCAAAGTCTTCACAAAGTCTTCACCAAAGTCTTCATAAAGTCTTCAGCAAAGTCTTCACTTGAAGACATACATTTTTAGGGCTCAATAATCTCTGAATATATCAAACTCCTCATCGACTTATAGAGCCTGTGTACACTCACAAACGCATTAGTACCTTAACCTATAAGTCTTCAATACACCAAAATCACTAAGGGGCACTAGATGCACTAACAACATGTCTATGACTTTTGGACTCAAAATCGTTGATGCGACTTATTAGTGTTGTGTTCAGAATTGTCTTCACGATCAGATCAGGCGCAATGTTCATGCTTACGTGGATGATATTGTGGTCAAGTCCAGGAAGAAAGAGACTCTGCTTGCTGATTGGAAGGAGATCTTTGATAACCTTCGGGTTTATAATATGATGCTTAACCTGACCAAGTGTGTTTTTGGTGTACCTATAGGTAAACTTCTAGGTTTTCTGGTCTCAAGGCGCGGTATCTAAGCTAACCCGGAGAAAATAAAGGCCATCCCTTCACTCTTTAAACCAGCGTGTGTCAATGACGTCCAGCGCTTGGCGGGTCGCATTTTTGTGTTAAGCCGATTTATAAGTTGCCTGGGAGAGAAGGCTATCCCTTCATATCATATGATGAAGAAGACAAATCACTTTTTTCGGAGTGATGCTGCCAATGATGGGTTTGCGACGCTTAAAAACAGTTAGCTAAGCTGCCCATCTTGGCTGCCCCATAGATAAAGAGGCTTTGCTCCTGTATGTGGCGTCTAATAACAAAGCCATCAGCATAGTAGTTATCGTGGAGTGCAAGGAGACATGCAAGTTATAACTAGTCCAATGGCCGGATTATTATGTTAGTGAGGTTCTGACGGAGTCCAAGCAAAGATATCCGCACTGGCAGAAGCTAGTGTTCGGGGTGTTCATGGCGAGTCGCAATCTAAAGCAGTAATTTCTTGGGCATCCAATCACGGTGGTCAGCTCTGCTCCGTTGGGTGATATCATTCAAAACAGAGAGGTCACCGGCCGGGTTGCTAAATGGGCAATTGAGCTTGGGCCTCATAATTTGAGGTATGTAACTCGAACAGCTATCAAGTCTCAATCCCTGGTGGATTTCATCAATGAATGGATAGAGTGTCAGGCACCTGAGTAAAAGCTTGACAACACGTATTGGACAATCCACTTTGATGGATCCAGCCAGTTTGAAGGTTCAGGGGCTGGTGTTGTTCAAACCTCGCCATGGGGTGACAAATTTTTTTATGTCTTGAGGTTAATGTTCCCTTGTACCAACAATGCAGATGAGTATGAAGCTTTGCTCCATGGGCTCCGTATGGCTAAGGAGATGAATTTGAGCCAGGTCAGATGTCTGGGCGACTCAGACCTTGTGGCTCAACAAATTCCAGGTACGTGGGATTCTAAAGACCCTCGTATGGCGTCTTACCAACAGGCGGTTGACAACATTGCCGGTCACTTTAAGGGTTATCGGGTGGACCACATTGATAGACGGAGGAACGAGGCGACCGATGCACTATCCCGGATTGGGTCTCAACGTAAGCCGGTGCCACCTAATATGTTCCTTGATGTGTTCCGTAATCCGTCGGTCAAGTTACCTTCTAAGGAACGTATTGCTATACCTGACCCGGAGGGACAGTTGGTGGCGACCCTTCGTGCTATTCCTGACTGGACACTACGTTATTTGGCTTATATGAATCGTGGCGACTTACCGGAATACGAGACTTTGGTGCGGAAAATCACGAGGCGATCTAAATCCATGATTATTCTCTACATAAATGCAGCGTGACTAGTGTTTTTGAACACTGTGTCTCTCCCGAGGAGGGCAAAGAAATCCTACAAGAGATACGTGCAGGCGACTTTGGTCATCACGCTGGGTCAAAATCTTTGGTAGCAAGCTTTTTGGCATGGGTTTTACTGGTTAACAAATTATGCAGACGCCGAGGATATAGTCAGTAAGTGTGATGGGTGTCAGAAGTTTGCACATGGAGATCATGTGCCAGCTCAGGAGTTGTGGACGATTCCGATTACTTGGCCGTTTGTGGTCTGTGGGCTTGATATGGTCGGACCGTTTAAGAGGTCCATAGACACGAAGACTCGCCTCTTGGTAGCAGTTGATAAGATTACCAAGTGGATTGAGGTAGAGCCGGTTAGCAAATGTGACGCAACGACTACAGTTCAGTTTGTGAAAAAGCTGATCCTCCGCTTCAGCTACCCTCATAGTATCATCACTGATAATGGTACAAACCTGTCTAAGGGTTCTATGAAAGAATTTTGTCAAAGCGAGCACATCCACCTTAATGTTTCCTCAGTGGCCTATCCACGGTCTAATGGTCAGGCGGAACGTGCTAACCTGGAAATTCTGTAGGGAATCAAACCCCGGCTCATGGTTCCTTTTGAACGAATGCCGAGATGTTGGGTTGAGGAGCTTCCTTCACTTCTTTGGAGCATCAGAACCACCCCCAATAGATCCATAGGCTACACGCCTTTTTTCATGGTTTATGGTGCAGAAGAAGTTCTCCCCAGTGATATTCCTCATGACTCGCCCAAGGTGGCGGCTTATGTTGAAACTGATAATGAGAAGGCACACCAGGACACACTTGATGCCTTGGATGAAGAGTCTGATCTTGCAGCAGCCCGCTCGGTGATCTACCAGCAGGACACGCGTCGCTATCATAGCCCGAGGGTTAAGACCAAGTTGTCAGACAGATATGCACAAGTTGTCATCCCCTTGGGAAGGACCTTTTGTGGTTAGTAAGAATCTCAATAATTGGTCATATTATCTCATTAATATACGAGTGCGTGACAAATCACATACTTCTGGGGTGGAGTCCAGCAGGCCGTGCAACATTGCTCATCTTCGTCCATATTACACTTGAGTCATTGGCTCAGATTAATGTACATACCTTTGTTAATGTATATACCTTTTTATGATCAATATACTAAATCCAACATCCCCATAATTCGGGGCCTCTATCATTTTCGTCCAAAGTATTTGGTACAAGAGTTGATTGATCATAAGGTCACTTGGGGGCTTCCAACTCAATGAGTTTAGATTTCATACCCTCGTGACCGGATTTCATGCCATATGAGTTAAAACTGTCTGTTTGCAACTTGCTACTCCGCCAAGTGACCCACCGTACTCTTGACAGTCAATCTTTCAATAAGACCTTGAACTTGTCAAGGTTAAAACTATGGCTTATGTCACGAGAGAGTTGGCTTACGAAGAGCTAGGATAAACTCACTTGTCCATTGTAGTCTCTTCGCTATGTGGCCCGTTCGTACTCTTAACAATCAACCCTTTTAAGACCCTAAACTAGTTGAAGTTAAAACGACGGATTATGTCACATGAGGGCCGGCTTATAGGATTAAAGGTATTCATGCCAAATTTCTTGCAAGAGAAAATCTTGTGTTTTTTCAAAAATAAGAACGCTAGTTGATTTTTTCTGGTTGTGCCATTAAAAGCTGACTTACAAATAATGGTGATGTACATGTATATATTATCTGCTTGTTGTTCTTTATAGGATTTTTTCATGATAAGGCCACAAGTTTTTCTGTGACAAAGTCCGGATCAGCATTACTGATTGATCAAGTTTACAACAAGGCATGACCCGCCAGAGAGGTTGATTACAATCAGAGCTCTGGGGCTTTGAGTTACTAACTCGCCCTGGAATTCGACTTTAAGTCGCCAGCAAAGGGGCTGATGATGTTTTCACGGATCACAAATTAAGATCTCAGGAAAATCCAAAAGATATGGTAAGATCAGCTAGGCATGTATTTGAGAAAGATTGCAGAGTTTAAGCCACCGGGATACAAGTTGATGAACACATGCACGAAGGCATGACAAGATATAGTTGCTTTAAGAAAATCAACGCTATTACAAGACCATTGCAGGGCAACAACAAGAACAACAACAACAACAACAACAACCAAGACTTTAGTCCCAAACAAGTTGGGGTAGGCTAGAGGTGAAACCCATAAGATGTCGTGACCAACTCATGGTTCTGGCACATGGATAGCAAGCTTCCACGCTCCCCTGTCCATGGATAGTTCTTTGGTGATGCTCCAATCCTTCAGATCTCTCTTTACAAACTCTTCCCATGTCAAGTTCGGTCTACCCCGACCTCTTTTGACTTTATCAGTATGCTTTAGCCATCCACTATGCACTGGGGCTTCTAGAGGCCTGTGTTGAATATGCCCAAACCATCTCAGACGATGTTGGACAAGCTTCTCTTCAATTGGCGCTACCCAAACTCTATTTCCTATGTCATCATTTCAGATTCAGTCCTTCCTTTTGTGGCCACACATCCATCTCAACATGCGCTTCTTCGCCACACCTAACTGTTGCACATGGCAGGGCCCAAAAGTTTTTTCGGGCAAGTTTTTTAGAGGACATAGCACTCTTGTGAGCCAGCTTTCGTGCCATTCGTGTTATGACCAACATTGCTATTATCCCAGCATGTGGAGGTAGAGGGCGCCGGGTCATCTAGTGTTGGTTCTTCGTCGTCTGCCATCTCGAGATTATCTGAAGTCTAATCGATGCCAGTTAACCCCTCAAAGGTGGATTCATCGTTAAGAATAAGAGAAGGATCAATTGAAAGCACAATGTGCTCCCTTGGCGGTTTTGATAATTCATGACAACATACATTGTCTCTTGGACTAATACTTTCATCTAGTGTATTTCAAATAAAGTCCATAGAGAGAGATGGGTTGGCAAGAAGGAGTGTGGAGAGTATCCCCAAGAATAAAAAGGAGAAGGAATAGCATTGGCAAAAGCTTCAAGCAAGAGGACTCTACATTTTACTTTTTGAGAAATCACTTTGAGTCCATAGGAAAGCCACTACTATCAAAAGGGCGTAAGGTAATGTTGGTGAACAAAATGCTCATACGTGCACAAGTGATAGTCACCAAAAACATCCACAAGCTCTTCCACAAAAGTCTGTCCAAAGCCAAATATTCGAAATTGGTGCAACCAACACTTCCCACTCGGTGCCACCGATTCTTAGCCTGAGACAGACTCAAGCCAAACCCTAACCCATCGGTGCAACCGGTTCTGATTCGGTGCCACCGAGTTTGGGTTGCCAACATTCTATTATGCAAATTCACAAAATTGGTCTGACCGAGTTTGTTGAATTGGCGTCACCGAGTTTGGCAATCTGACCGTTGGTGTCCTTATCAGTGCAACCAAGTTTTATGTATCGGTCTCACCGAGATTCAGAAGTTGCTACCTTTTAGGCAACTCGGTACCACTGAGATTTACACATCGGTGTCACCGAGTTGGACTTATTAGGTGTAATGGTTGGATTTTTGGAGATGCCTATATATACCCCTCCACCACCACCTACCCGAAAGAAAAGCACTCAGAACTGATCCCCACTCATACCAGCTGATTTTCTGAGAGAGAGACACCTACTCATGTGTTGAGATCATGACATTCCATTCCAACCATATGAATCTTGATCTCTAGCCTCCCCAAGTTGCTTTCCACCCAATCAATCTCTTCCACCCAAGCCAAATCTATGAGAGAGTGATTGTGTATTGAAGAGTCTATCATCTTGAAGCCCAAGAGCAAGGAGTTCATCATCACTATCAAGACTATTACCTTTTGGAGGGTGGTGCCTCCTAGATTGGTTAGGTGTCGCTTGGGAGCCTCCTAGTTCGTGTTGTGGAGTGAACCAAGAAGTTTGTAAGGGCAAGGAGATCGCCTACTTCGTGAATATCTACCCCAAGTGAGGCTAGTACTTCGTGGACGGAAGCCGTTATGGAATAGTCAAGGTTGATCCTTCGTGGACCCTTATGGGTGGAGCCCTCCGTGGACTCTCGTGACCGTTACCCTCCGTGGGTTGAAGATTCCATAAACGTGGACGTACGATAGTACCACCTATCGGAACCATGGGAAAAATCTCTGTGTCCTTCATGCATTTGATCTTCCTATCTCTACTCTTTACTTTCATGTGCAATGTCTTTACATTCCACTGCTATACTAGGTGACTTGCATGTTAGGGTGTGCTAGACTTTCTCCAACTGCTAAAGTTTGCCAACACTTTTATTTGCACCTTGTGTAGATTTTAAATTCCTGTTAGTAGTCTATTCACCCCCCTATAGACATACTCTTCTAGTGATCCCATAATTGGTATCAGAGCATTGGTCTCCGTTGCTTCGGTTTCATCACCATGGAGGAAGATGGATGTGTCTACTGTGGAGAGTATGTATTTTAGAGTGCCCATTCTTGATGGAGAGTACTATAGTCGATGGAATAGTGCCATGATTGATCAATTCGACAATTTCCATTTGAGAAAACATATTGAAAACCCCCATGTGCTCCCCATTGATGAATTGCATCCCACACACGAAGAGGAAATTAACATGCTTGGTAACCTAAGAACTGTCAATCTTATTGTTAGAGGTTTACCAAGATTTGTGCTTTCTCAATTGAAGAACTTTGCATGTGCTTATACTTTGTGGAATGATTTGGAGAAACGATATCCAAATCTTACATTAATTAATCTTGATGAAATTCTTCATAAAACTGTTGCCTTTCAAAAAAGGAAGCATAGTGATCCAAACTTTGATAAATGCCTATTTGAGCTTGATGATCTTATGCGTGCTAAAGGACATGTCACAACTATCAACAATATTATTATTGAAGCCATTCACATTCATAAACTTGAACATTGTCATGGTTACGATTCTAATGAGTCTCTTGGTGTCGGTGGAAATGGCACCTATGGGATTGGAGGGACCCTTTTACAGTTCGGCGTGGAAGAAGGCTCGCATGGAGAGCTGATCTGATGAACAACGCACGGGGATTTTACCCAGGTTCGGGCCGTAGAGGTGCGTAAAACCTTACTCCTGCTTTGTTATATTGTGGGTGTTTTTAGGGTTCCAGCTACAAGAGCGCTATGAACAGCCGCTATGCCTATGAGCTAGAAGGTCCAAAAGTTGAAAAGGTCGAGGAGTCCAAAGTCCCCCCTAAAAGTCATCTACCGTATCGCCCCGGGCCTCCTTTTATACTCTGGAAGGGGATCCCAACAGTGGCGTACAGTGCGTACACGGGGTGTATAGAGCTACAGTGCTATCATACCTAACACTGACGAAGTAGGACATGCACATTTAATGCACCGTCAGGCATCTCTGAATGTCCATGGTACGGGACAGGAGCCCGTCCCATCTGCACCGCTTAGCCCCTCCATAGATGGTGCCGCGACACGTGCCCAGGCAGGGCGACACCTGTCCTTTGCGCTGGTGGGGTCTTGCCGGGTCTTCGCCTTGCCGGGGCTTTGCCTTGCCTGAGGGTTTGATGTCCATCCCGGCAAGGTCTTGCCGGGGGTCTTGATTTTCCTATATCTGTATCTAGCAGCTCCCTGCCGGGCCTTGTCGCCAGGGTGGCTACTACTACCCATGCATGAGTAAGGGGCACTGGAGAGCCCAAAACTCTAGTGCACCGACAGGAGCCCTCGGGCTTGGGCCACACACGGTGCGAGGTGTTGTTGGGCTAGGCCCAAAAAGTGCACGGGCACGCGTGGAAGGGCCCTGTAGTTGTGATCATTGCGCTTAGTGCGCCTCCCCACGATGCCCATTGACCGCGGGACATGGGATAGGTGAGCGGCGTGGCCATCAATTTTTGAATTACCGCGTCAGGTCATTTCTGCCACACGCGCCGCATGTATAGAAGGAAGCTAGCAACAGGCGCCCGTGACTTAAAGTCCTGGGAGAGGTAGTAACTGCAGTGCCATGGATTGGAGCAACGGGGTGGTCACTGTTCGCCCCGTGATCGAGGGCGCCACTATTGGAGGAGGTGGGCGGCGACCCTTAGAGTGGGAGAGAGCTAGCCCCCGCGCTTCCCCCTATAAATTGAGGGGTAGCGAGGGCGGTGCTCATCCATCCTTGTTCCCTCCTCCGAGTGTGAACCTCCATAGCTCGCCCTTCCATGTCTTCCCGACCTTCGACTAGCGTTTGCCCTTAGCCATGAATAGGGGGCGGGGGCGTCCACCGTCCTCAGCTCCAAGGAGGAGTTCTCGTCGGTATCATGCCACCGCTTCAGCCACTGAGGTGGAGGGCGGCTCGAGCGCGCATGGTGGAAGAGGCACGAGGGGTCGTGGTCGTCGTGGAGGCCGAGGTCGGGAGAGGCGGAGCACTGCCCCACCTCCTCCTCCGATGCTAGGCCTCCTTCTTGAGGAGACCCACACTGAGGGGACGACATAGGAGTTCGTCCTCGAACTGGACGGTCCTGTCCGGAGCCATCTGCACCTCCCTCGCCCCTTCGCCAGGGCGATGGAGGTCGTCGAGCCGCCCGTCCTGTGGTTACGGGCGCATGGTTGTTGTAACGGCGCGACGTGGGTAGACATCGAGTACCCACCGAATCGCGCCATGTTCCTCAGGCGCGGCTAGAAGACCTTGGCCCGTGCCCACAACCTCTAGGAAGGGAATATCCTTCGTTTTAAAATAACGGAGGCCAACCTGCTCTCCGTCATGATTTGTGGGAGCTCAGGCGTCCGTGTCAGCTGCTGCGAAGAGAGATCGAGTGGCGTCGAAAGCTCATCTTCGAGCGACAGAGACGACAAGGACGGTGTCGGTGAAAGCGACAATGAGTCCGAGCTCCCGGCGAACAAGTAAGAATACAACGACCTGAGCTCTGATTGATCGACGGCCGCACCATCATTGTCATCCTCGCACCTCTCCCCCTCCCGGCAAGATGATCTTGTCGGGGGCGTTTGTCCCGGGCGCTGCCTCATCTTCCAGCTGGATCTTTCGGCAGGCCTGTGGACTTCGGCTTCTGGGGTCCTCCCTCCTTTTCAAGCTGCGCTGGCCCTCTCCTCTGTGCAATGCTGGTCCAGGAGGGGCCACGCTCTCGCCTTCTCTCTTGAAAGCGCTGCCCCTCTACGCAGTGTTGGTCCATAGGGGTTAGGCTAGGCTTCTGTCGGGGGCCATTTGCCATCTTTTTATTCTTGTAGTCTGCCTCCTCTTTCCATCCTTTTCTTCTTGTAATCTCCCCTTGGGGAGAAAGTCAAATAAATATGTACTTAGGAAAAGGCAACATCTCATGTAAATTTCATCCTATTTTGAATAACAGTATATTGTCTTCCTTGTTAAACTGTTTCTTTTCATGGAACTTTCCCTATGCCTTTTTGGAAGAACTTGCCGGCGTGTGTAGCCCTACCGTGAGCGATTTGAGGAACGGGTCCTTAGCAGCCTGCTAGCGCTGCCACTGCCGGCAAGATACCTTAGTGTTCTTGGTGCTATCGCTTAAGCTGTTAATCATACTCGAAACAGAATAAGGGCGCGAGCGCAACCCCTTGAGTCGTTGAGCGGAGTCGAAACGAAGCAAGAGTGCGGGCGCAGCCACTTAAGCCGTTGAGCGGACCCGAAACAGAGTGAGGGTGCAGCCAATCACGGCAAGGTTCCCGTGCATGTAGGTTTTCCATACAGAAGTCGAAATCTTCCAAGGAAAATAATTCCACAACAAGAATTCACTTGGGGTTTTGCAACTTATCTTTTTGTTGCCGTACTCCTTCCGGCAATATTTTTTTTGAACGTCACCCATAGGTATCCATACCACTATTCCCCCCAACAAAGTTGCACGCGATGTAACCTTCTGTCCTTTGAGAAAAAGAAAGAAGAGAAAATACATGTGTGGAACTTGGCGGTCCATTAGTTATTGCCGGGAGTAAGCGTAATGCGATATCTCAAACAAACATGTACATAAGTAAACATGAGAATCAATAAGATTTGCGGAACACTTATATTTATTCAACTACTTATAGGGTCTGCGCCTGGCTTTGTAACAAGGATTACATGCTTCAGCGGCAAGACTTGTACAAAAGGTGGTTGCTAGGAGGCCCGACAACCGTGCCTCATGGGTAGAACTTACAAAGATGTTTGATATTCTAGGAGTTGCTCACTAGGATGCCATCTTCGGTCTCCAGGCGGACTGCGCCAGGCCTGGTGACTCGCACTACCCGATAAGGGCCTTCCCACTTTGGCGTCAACTTGTTGGAATTCTTGGTGGACTGAATGCACCGAAGAACAAGGTCGCCTTCCTCAAGACTTTGAGCACTAACTTTGCGGCTATGATAGTGACACAAAGCTTGTTGGTACCATGCAGCTCTCACAGCAGCCCGAAGACGGTCTTCCTCAAGGAGTATCACATCACCTTGCCGCAATTGCTCTTGCTCAAGCTCATCATAAGCGAGCACTCGAGGTGACCCGTATATGAGTTCCGTGGGGAGAGCTGCCTCTGCCCCATATACGAGGGAGAAGGGTGTCTGTCCGGTAGCTCAATTTGCCGTCGTTCTGATTGACCAAAGAACCACCAGCAACTCATCAATCTAGCGCCTTCCGCACTTGCGCAGCTTGTCGAAAGTTCTTGTCTTGAGGCCTCACAACACTTCAACATTAACCCTTTCCGCATGGCCGTTGCTCCTTGGATGGGCAACAGAAGCAAAACCGATTTTGCTCCCAAGGTCTTGGACATACTGCATGAAGGTGCGGCTCGTGAACTGTGTGCCATTGTCGGTGATGATCCTGTTGGGAACACCAAAGCGGTAGACTAGTCCTTTGAAGAACTTGATGGCTGACTGTGTTGTCACCTTTCTCACTGCTTCCACCTCCGTCCACATTGTGAACTTGTCGATTGCAACGTACAACTACTCAAAGCCCCCGGCCGCGCGAGGAAAGGGGCCGAAGATATCGATCCCCAGACCGAAAATGGCCAGGAGAGAGGGATTGTCTGAAGGGCATGAGCTGGTTGACACAATTTCTTTGAATGAAACTGGCATGCTTCACACTTGGTTACTAGCGCAGTTGCATCCTGGAGGGCAGTGGGCCAAAAGAAACCTTGTCGGAATGCCTTATCAGCAAGTGCTCTTGGCCCTATGTGGGAGCCACATATGCCTTCATGTATCTCTACCAACAGCTCCAGTTCATCCTCCCGAGAAATGCACTTGAGTTTCACACCATTCGATCTCTTTCTGTATAGGACGTTGTCCATGAACTTGTACATATTAGACCGACGGGCTACTTTCACTACTTCCTCTTGTTCCTCAGGGAGTTCTCCTGTTTGAAGGAAATGGACAATGTGTTGCGCCCATGCTAAAGCCTGGGGCTCGACAACAAGGACTAAAGGCATATCCTCTGCGGGGGAAGCATTTGTCTCAACGGTAAGGTCTCGAGGCCCCGACGGAGCCTGCTATCCCCCGGCAAGCTTGGCGGGAGAATGTGCTTCCACGGCAAGAGACTGAGGATCTGCCGGAGCATGGTGCTTACCGGAAATGTCAACAGGAACGTGTGCTTCCATGGCAAGAGCCCGAGGCTCTGCCGAGCACGACACTCACTAGCAAGCCTGACGGAGTCCCTAGCAAGCCTGACGGAGTCCCTAGCAACCTGTTCGCCGACGGCTTCTAGGAGCTCTGCCGAGAAATACTTGCCGAAAGTCAACTTTCTTCTTTTGTCTTGCCCATTCAATGGTGTCACGGATGGTTGAGTCAGACGGAGCACGAAAGTTCCTAGTTCCACAGGCAACTTAAGGGCAACACACTTTGACAGGCCATCAACAACACTATTCTCTACACGGGGAATGTGTTCCATTTGCAGACCATCAAAATGTTCTTCCAACTTCCTCACTTCATCGACATAAGCATCCATCAATGGACTCTGATAATCCTTGTTCACCTGCCTGACGACAAGCTGAGAATCACCCCTGACGATAAGCTTCTTGATTCCAAGGTCTGCCACGATCCTGAGACCGGCAAGCAACCCTTCGTACTCAACAGTATTGTTCGTTAACTTCTCCCGGGGAAAGTGCATCTGAATCACATATTTGAGGTGCTCTCCGATGGGTGCGACAAGCAGCACTCCGGTACCGGCGCCTTGCAGCGAGAAAGCCCCATCAAAATACATGATCCACTCTTGATTTGTTTCCTTGCTGGGGAGAGTTGACTCTGGAACTTCTTTATCTGGCGTCAGGGTCCATTTCGCATTGAACTCCGCCAAGGCTCTGCTCTGGACGGTTGGAGTACTTTCAAACTTGAGACCAAAGCTTGACAATTCCAAAGCTCACTACACAATCCTGCCGGTAGCTTTTGGGTTCTGCAAAATCCGTTGTAGTGGGAAGCGAGTAACGACGATGATCTCATGTGCTTGGAAGTAATGTTGCAGCTTCCTCGAGGCCATAGCGATGCCGAAGAGCAAATTTTGCACGCAAGAGTATCTTGACCTAGTCCCCTGCAAAAGGGAGCTGGCAAAATAGACTGGGCGCTGTACCACCTTGTTCTTCTAGATTCTCTCATTCAACTGCGTAGATTCTTCCTTGTCGGCACCAGACCTTGCCGGGGACCGCCCTGGCTTGTGGCTTGGTGGTCCTGCAGTTGGGTAATGTTGCATGGGAAACAAAAAATTTCCTACGCACACGCAAGATCTATCCATGGTGACGAGCATCGACGATAGGGAGAGTGGATCTACATACCCTTGTAGATTGCTAAGCGGGAAGCGTTAAGAAACGCGGTTGGTGTAGTCGAACGTCTTCGCGATCCAAATCGCCGAGCATCCCGCGATCTCATCACGATCCGTCCTGCGATCCAATCACGATCCATCCTGCGAACTCATCATGATCCGTCCCGCGAACTCATCATGATCCGTCCCGCAAACTCATCATGATCCGTCTTGCGATCTTTATGACGGTCCTTCCGATCTAGCGCCGAACGGACGACACCTCCACGTTCAGCACACGTACATCTCGATGATGATCTCCGCCTTCTTGATCAAGAAAGAGGGAGCGAAGATGTAGAAGAGTTCTCCGGCAGAGTGACGATGCTCCGGTGATGGTGGTGGAGCTATTCCGGTAGGGCTTCGCCTAAGAACTGCAGAAATCCGATCCAGAGGAGAAACTATGCACTAGAGGAACGGGTAGCACGTGGCTGAAAATCTAGTGCCAAAAATCCTAAAACCTCTAGTATATATAGGAGGAAGAGGGGAGGAGGCTTGTCTCCCAAGGAGCCAGCCCTTGGGTAGGACGAACCAAGGAGGATTGGAGGATTCCTCCTCCAATCCTAGTACGACTAGGACTCCTCCTTCTATTTGCCTTTTTGCCTTTTTCCACCTTTTTCTCTTTGGGGTTTTCTTCCCAGCCATATGGGACTTGTGTGGGACTTCCACAAGCCCACTAAGGGCTGGTATTCACTCTCCCACAGCCCATGTAGCCTCTTGGGTCGAAATACCCCTCCCGATGGTCTCCCGGTACACTACCGGCACTCCCGGTACATTACCGATGAGCCCGAAATTTTTCCGGCGACCAAAATAGGACTTCCTATATATCAATATTTACCTCCGGACCATTCCGTAGCTCCTCGTGACATCCGGCATCTCATCCGGGACTCTGAACAACCTTCGGTCACCACCATGCATAACTCTATACTACCGAAACATCACCGAACCTTAAGTGTGCAGACCCTGAGGGTTCGAGAACTATGTAGACATGACCGAGACACCTCTACGGTTAATAACCAATAGCGGGACCTGGATGCCCATATTGGTTCCTAAATATTCTACGAATATCTTTATCGGTCGAGCCTCTATGTCAAGGATTCAGTTAATCCGGTATGATGTTCCCTTTGTTCTTTGGTATGTTACTTGCCCGAGATTCGATCCTTGGTATGTCCATACCTAGTTCAACCTCGTTATCGGAAAGTCTCTTTACTCGTTCCATAACACAAGATCCCGTGACTAACACTTAGTCACATTGCTTGCAAGGCTTATTGTGATGTTGTATTATGGAGTGGGCCCTGAGATACCTCTCCGTCACACGGAGTAACAAATCCCAGTCTTCATCCATGCCAACCCAACAGACACCCTCGGAGATACCTTTGGAGCACCTTTATAGTCACCCAGTTACATTGCGACGTTTGATACACACAAGGGACTCCTCCGGTGTCAGTGAGTTGCATGATCTCATGGTCATAGGAACATATACTTGACATGCAGAAAACAGTAGCAATAAACTAAGACGGTCATATGCTACGTTTGTAGTTTGGGTCTTGTCCATCACATCATTATCCTAATGATGTGATCCCGTTACCAAATGACATCTCATGTGCATGACTAGGAAACCATAGCCATCTTTGATCAACGAGCTAGTCTATTAGAGGCATACTAGGGACATGGTGTTGTCTATGTATCCACACATATATCTGAGTTTCCGATCAACACAATTATAGCATGGATAATAAACGATTATCATGAACAAGGAAATATGATAATAACTAATTTATTATTGCCTCTAGGGCATATTTCCAACACCTACCGCTGCTTCTTTATCAACTTCTCTTTCAGCCACTAATGCAGCACTTACCACTTGATTTGTTGCCGCTAGAAGTAGCAGCAACAACTCTTGTGGTTTTGGCGTGACTAGGACTGGTGGAGGGGAGAGGTACTTCTTCAAATCCTCTAGCGCTGCCTCCGCTTCTGGAGTCCATTTCATCGGACCTACCTTCTTCAAGACTTTGAAAAAGGGTAGGGCACGCTCAGCAGATTTTGAGATGAACCTACTCAGAGCAGCAACACAGCCGGCAAGACGACGCACATCCTTGACACGTCTTGGTGCTTCAATTTGCTCAATTGCTTTAAGCTGGTCGTGATTCGCTTCAATTCCATGTTGAGATACAAATAACCTGAGGATCTTGCGAGATGGGACGCCGAACACACACTTCTTAGGGTTGAGCTTCATGTTGATCTTGCGCAGATTTGCAAATGTTTCTTCTAGGTCTGTTATGAGCGTAGCCTTGTCCTTGGTTTTGACCACTATGTCATCCATATAAGCTTCCATATTTCTATGTAGCTGTGGCTCAAAACCAATCTGGACAGCTCTTTCAAATGTAGAACCAGCACTTTTCAACCTGAACGGCATACGCAAAAAGCAATACATACCACATGGGGTGATAAATGCGGTCTTCTCCTCGTCTTCCTTGGCCATGAAAATCTGATGATAGCCTGAATAGGCGTCAAGGAAAGACAACAAGTCATAAGCGATGGTGGAGTCCACAATCTGGCCGATGCGCGATAAGGGAAAAGGATCTTTGGGGAAGGCTTTATTGATGTCTGTGAAGTCAATACACATCCTCGATTTTCCATTCGCCTTGCGCACTACAACTGGATTAGCCAACCACGTTGGATGAAGTACTCCTTTGATCAAGCCAGCCGCTTCTAATTTCTTGATATCTTCGACAACAAACTGTTGCCGCTCCAAAGCCTGCTTCCGGACCTTCTGCTTGACGGGCCGCACGTGTGGACAGACGACAAGGTGGTGCTCAGTCACCTTCCTGGGAACACCAGGGAAATCAGATGGTGGCCATGCAAACACATCGACATTCGCCCACAGGAAGGCGATGAGCGCGCTTTCCTATTTGTCATCAAGGGTGGAACTTAGGTGAAAGTTCCTCCCATACCATCCTCCCTGGTGGGCACCTTCTTAGTCTTCGGTGGAGCTGCCTTGGACTTCTTTCTCTTGCCGGTGGAGCTCTCTGGCACATCGTCAACAGGAGCGCAGCACCCCGAGGAGGCGCGCTTGCCGGAATGTGTGCCAGAGGCCTTGCCGGTCTTCTCCCTCGGGAGCTTTAGCGGCAGGAGCAAGTGCCTTGGCAGCAGGTGCTGCAACTGCCTCCCGCTAGACTTGGTCGGTGCTGATAAGTGCGCCTTTCTTATCAGAGTTGATCATGATGACGCTCATTGACCCCGACATCTTCAACACATTGTAGGCGAAGTGGGTGGCCGCCATGAACTTGGCCAGTGCTGGGCGACCACGGATACCGTTGTACAGCGAGGAGATCTTGGCGATGTCAAAAACGATGTTCTCTATCTTGAAATTTATATCACTATCAAAAGTCACCACCAGTGTGATCTTGCCCTTCGGCTGAGTCCTCCCTGAATTGACCCCTTGGAAAGCGCGTGTCGGCTCGAGATCTTCATTAGGAATTTGCAGCCTCTGGATGACATCAGGTGAGATCAGGTTCAGGCTGGCCCCACTGTCGACTAGCATCTTTGTCACCTTGAGGTTGTGAATTGTTGGCGAAACCAACAATGGCAGGCACCCGACCGCAGTTGTGCGATGAGGGTGATCCTCAACATAAAAAATGATAGGAGTGTTGGACCACTTCAGAGGTCTCTGGGCGCCGATAGTCGGCTCCACCGCGTTAACCTCGCGCGCCCACTGTTTAAGTTGGCGATGAGAGGAATGCGACGAGGCACCTCCCTCGATGCACATCATCTCTGTAGCCTTCTGGAACTCATGCTTGCTGGGCTCGTCGTCCCCTTCGACATCATCATAATCATCATCATCCTGTTGCTTGTTGCGGCCTCGAGCGGGCCAGTCTTTTTGTTGTTTGGGCTTGCCGCAATAACCTCCTCGGCCAACGCGCTTCTTGCCAGACCCCTTCGCACCATCCTAGCCCTTCTCCTTGTTTCGCCTCTTGTACTCAGCTTTTTGCTTCTCGGCAAACTGCTCAACTTGTCGGCAGTCTAGGAGATCGTGGCCCTTCGTGCGATGGATCTTGCAATACTGCTTGACGGAGCCTTCCGGCTTGTCAGCAGCCGCCATAGCCTGGCAGGAGGCGCACCCGGCAACATCCTTGCTGGGGTTATCAACCTTGCCCTTCTTGGCGGTACCGGGGTTGCCGGATCCCTCGATGGCAAGCACGGCCTTGCCCTTGCACTTCCTGTTCCGCCGCCGGCCCTTCTTTGCCAGGGTGGCGGTGTCTTCATCCTCAAAGTCGACCCCAACACCAGCGTCCTCTTCGGGGAGCCTCCTCCCTTCTTCATCCTGAGCACATTTATCTGCCAGGGCATAAAGCTCGGCAACATCCCTGACCTCGTTCATCGCCAGCTCTTCCCGCATCCTGCGGTTGTGCATGTTCTGATGGAACATGCTGATAACATCGACAGGATGAACGCCTGGTATATTGTACGCGGTTGTGCACGCGGCTGAATCTTTGGATGTACTTGCGCAGAGTCTCGCCCTCCTTCTGGGGAATGATATGCAAATCAATTTCCTAGCCAGGATCTTGATGACCTCCAGTGAAGGCGCCAACAAACTCGTGGCACGGGTCTACCTAAGAGGCGATGAATCCTTCCGGCAAGTGCGTCAACCACGACCTGAAGTTGGGCTTAAGCACCAATGGGAAGTAGTTGGTGAGTATCTTGTCATCGCGAGCCCCGGCAACCTGCACTACAATGGTGTAGATGCTCAAGAACTCTGACGGGTGAGTCTTGCCGTCGTAGTTCTTCGAGACCTCTGGCTTGAACGTGCGGGAATTGGGCCACTGGACTTGTCGCAGCTCACGGGTAAATGGTGGACAACCCACCTCGTAAGGTAGGCAGGCAGGATACCCTGGCACGTGCTTGTCTACAGCGGGCCCCACGTCCTTATCAGATTGATGGCGCGCTTCCCACCGTTGCTGATTGTAGTTTGAGCATCTTCCTTGCTTTGTTCCCAAAGAACTTGACGCTGATCGCGACAAGTCCGTAGATTGGACGACGCCATCGAGTAACCATCACAAGCGTCAGTGTGTCGAGTCGGTGACCGGCGTTGTTGCTTTGGAGGAGAGTGCACCATGGTTGCACCACCTCCGGCCTTCCCGCTAGTGGCGCGAGCTGGCTCGGTGGATCAAAACTTGTCTGTGAGGCTGAGGAGGCTATGAATGGTAGCTCTCCATTCGTCGAGCTTCTCCGCAGCAGGAGGGAAGTTCAGGAGTAGTTGTGCCCGTGCCATAGCTTCTTCCAACATGGTCGACAACGAACGGCGCGAAGAACACGAGGTGCTCTGACTCCTAACGGTGTTAGAAGGACCTCCGTCGCGGTCTTGCGATGGCACGCCACTCCCACTTGCATGCTGGCGAGCGTGCTGGTCCCGCGCACCTCGGGAGTGACGCGTAGGAGCTTTCCCTTGTGGGCATTGGGAACTGTGGGCACCATGGTGCTGCTCTTTGTGCGCGCCCTGGGAAGGTCGCGACGTAGGCGCCAGCATGGGCATCTTGGAATGTACCCCTCCATCCCCGGAGTTAACTGTATCACCCGCAGGCGGTACAACTCTGTCCTGAGACCAAGCGGCACGGGGGTTCCCGCCGCCGCCATGAGCGTCTCCGCGGCTTGCGTCGCCGCTTCCTTGGCCTTGGTCACCAGAACGCTGTGGAAGCTCCAAACCTCCGCCTCCTCCTCCACCCGCGTCTACACCATCGCCTATCTGTGTAGATACAGGGACAGTGGACGCGGATGGGCCAACTACCGTCAGGCCCTTCTTCTTGGGGGCCATGACGATGATGATTATGAAGGAACTGCCGCGTTGATCACCAGATCAGGTCCACGCGACCTTTGTCTCCCCTACCTGGTGCGCCAAAGATGTCAGTGGAAACGACACCTATGGGATCGGAGGGACCCCTATATGGTTCGGCAGGGAAGAAGGCTCGCACCAAGAGCATACCTGATGAACAACACGCGGGGATTTTACCCAGGTTCGGGCCGTAGAGGTGCGTAAAACCCTACTCCTGCTTGGTTATATTGTGGGTGTTTTTAGTGTTCCAGCTACAAGAGCGCTATGAACAACCGCTATGCCTATGAGATAGAAGGTCCAAAAGTTGAAAAGGTCAAGGAGTCCAAAGTCCCCCCTAAAAGTCCTCTATCGTATCGCCCTGGCCTCCTTTTATATTCTAGAAGGGGATCCCAACATTGGTGTATAGTGCATACACAGGGTGTATAGAGTTATAGTGTTATCATACCTAGTGTTAACGGAGTAGGATAGACGCATTTAATGCACCGCTAGGCATCTCTGGCTGTCCATGGGACATGACAGGAGCTCGTCCCTTCGGTACCTCTTAGCCCCTCCATCACCGGCGCCATGACACGTGCCCATGTGGGGCGGCACCTGGCCTCTGTGCTGGCAGGGTCTTGCCAGGGCTTCGCCTTGCCGGGTCTTCGCCTTGCGGGTCCTACCCGGGCTTTGCCTTGCCTAAGGGTTTGATGGCCATCCTGACAAGGTCTTGCTGGGGGTCTTGATTTTCCTGTATTTGTATCTAGCAGCTCCCTACCGGGCCTTGTCTCTAGGGTGGCTACTACTGCCCGTGCACGAGTAAGGGGCACTGGAGAGCCCAAAACTCTAGTTCCCGACACTTGGTTTCTATGACGAGGAGATTCCACCAAATGATGACAATGAAGAACTTGGCTACTATGATGAAGATGAGTTGTTCGACATCGAGCATGAAAAGATCATAAAGAATCTAAGTCTAATGGCAAACTTCAAGGAATACATGTCCGGTGGAAAAGAGTGGATTCTCGACAGTGGATGCATGGATCACATGACTAATGATAAAGACATGTTCCAAGAAATCACGACTAATCAAGGTCCTCGGAGCTACGTGACCTTTGGAGACAACTCTAAGGGTAAGGTACTTGGCCTTGGTAAGGTGGCCATATCTCATGATAGCTCCATTCAAAATGTGATGCTTGTTGAATCCCTTGGCTACAATCTTCTTTCCGTATATAGACTAGTAGACTTCGGTTTCAATGTGCTATTTACCAAAGTAGATTGCCACGTGTTTTGATTTTATAATAATAAAATTGTATTCACTAATATTCGTAGAGGTGATCTATACATTGTCGATTTCACTAAAAAGGCCCAAGCTCATATGTGTCTCATTGCAAAATAATCTAAAGGTTGGCTATGGCATAGAAGGCTAGGTCATGTAGGCATGCGCAATCTAGATAAGCTTATCAAGGGCAATCACATTCTTGGTGTTAAAGATGTTATCTTTGACAAAGATAGGCTTTGTAGCGCTTGCCAAGCAGGAAAGCAAGTAGGTGGAAGTCATTCGGTCAAGAACATCATGACCACTAAGAGACCACTCGAGTTACTTCATAAGGATCTTTTTGGTCCCAATGCTTACAAGAGTCTCGGTGAAAACTCTTATGGTCTAGTTATAGTTGATGATTTTCTAGATTTACGTGGGTATTCTTTCTTGATGAGAAGTCGCAGGTACAAAAGATCTTCAAGAAGTTTGCATGCAAAGCGAAAATCAATTTGAAGTGAAGATCAAGAATGTTCGAAGTGATGAAGGATCGGAGTTCAAGAACACCCATGTTGATACCTTTCTTGACAAAAAGGGTATCACACATGAGTTCTCGGCTATGTTCACGCCTCAACAAAATGGAGTCGTTGAGATAAAGAACCGAACCCTCATTGAGATCGCAAGAAAGATGCTTGACAAATACAAGACGCCAAGACACTTTTGGGCTGAAGCCATGGAAACAACATGCCATGCCACAAATGGACTCTACTTGCACAAGCTTCTCGGTAAAACAATATACGAGCTTCTCACCAGTAACAAACCCCAAATTGGATACTTTCAGGTATTCGGCTCCAAGTGTTACATTCCTGATAAGCATCTTCGTGCTAAATTTGCTCCTAAATCTCATGAAGGTTTCCTACTTGGTTATGGATCGAACTCTCACGCCTACCGTGTCTACAACAACTTGACTCGAAAAGTTGAAGAAATGGTAGACATGAAGTTTGATGAGTCTAATGGTTCACAAGTCGAACAATTTCCAAATGATGTAGGCGATAAAGATCCTTCGGAAGCTATCCAATATTTTCCCATCGGCAAGATTTTCATCTCTAGCATTGAACCCTTGAAGGTCGAACAAGCTCTTGAGGACGCGGATTGGGTGAGTTCTATGCATGAAGAGCTTCAAAACTTCAAGAGGAACAAAGTGTGGACACTCGTGGAGAGGCTCAAGGACGAGCAAAACTTCATCAGCACGAAATGGATATTTCGGAATAAGCAAGATGAAGACGGTCAAGTCGTACGCAACAAGGCTCTCCTCATAGCCCAAGGATATATGCAAGTCAAAGGTACGACTATGATGAGACCTACGCCTCCGTTGCTAGACTATAAGCTATTCAAATTCTTCTTGCTTATGCCAATCACCATGACATCACACTTTATCAAATGGACATTAAAAGTGCATTTTTAATGGTGAGATTGAAGAAGAGGTCTTTGTTAAGCAACCACCTAGTTTTGTAAATCCTAAGAAACCTGACCATGTTTACAAACTTCGCAAAGCTTTAGATGGTCTTAAGCAAGCTCCTCGCGCTTGGTATAAACTTCCAATGAAGTTTCTCATTGAAAAGGGTCTGAAATTTGTAAAATTGACGCAACCTTATTCACAAAGAGAGTTAATGGTGGATTATTTTTGTGCCAAATTTATGTGGATGATATTATCTTTGGATGTACTAACCCACAATTTAGTGAGAAATTTGGAAGGTTGATGTCGAAGAAGTATGAGATGTATATGATGTGTGAGCTGAAATTCTTCCTTGGTTTACAAATAAAGCAATCGAGAGAAGTTACTTCCATATCTCAAACCAAGTACACCAATGGCTTGATCAATAAGTTCAACATGCAAGAATGCAAAGGTATGAAAACTCCCATGCCCACTAGCGGTCACAATGATCTCACTAAGGAGGGCGAACCAGTTGATCAAAAGTTTTATTGATCAATGGTTGGTTCATTGCTATATCTATGTGCCTCCCGCCCCGATATTATGCTTAGTGCATGCATGTGTGCTCGATATCAAGCTGCACCTAAAGAGTGGCATCTTAAGGCTGTGAAACGCATTGTGAGATACTTGATACGTACACCAAACTTTGGCATTTGGTATCCCAAGGGATCTTCTTTTAATCTTGTTGGCTACTCTGACTCGGACTATGCGGGTGACAAGGTTGATAGAAAATCCACCTCGGGTACATGTCAATTTCTTGGTAGATCTCTTGTGTCTTGGTCCTCCAAGAAACAAAGCTCGGTATCTCTATTTGCCACCGAGTTTGGGTTGCCAACATTCTGTTATGCAAATTCACAAAATCGGTCTGACCGAGTTTGTTGAATTGGCGTCACCGAGTTTGGCAATCTGACCGTTGGTGTCCTAATCGGTGCAACCAAGTTTTATGTATCGGTCTCACCGAGATTCAAAAGTTGCTACCTTTTAGGCAACTCGATACCACTGAGATTTACACATCAGTGTCACCGAGTTGGACTTATTAGGTGTAACGGTTGGATTTTTGGAGATTCCTATATATACCCCTCCACCACCACCTACCCGAAAGAAAAGCACTAAGAACTGATCCCCACTCATACCAGCTGATTTTCTGAGAGAGAGCCACCTACTCATGTGTTGAGATCATGCCATTCCATTCCAACCATATGAATCTTGATCTCTAGCCTAGATTGGTTAGGTGTCTCTTGGGAGCCTCCTACTTCGTGTTGTGGATAAGTAAGAAGTTTGTAAGGGCAAGGAGATCACCTACTTTGTAAAGATCTACCCCGAGTGAGGCTAGTCCTTCGTGGACGGAAGCCGCTATGGAATAGTCAAGGTTCCTCCTTCGTGGACCCTTATGGGTGGAGCCCTCCGTGAACTCTTGCGACCGTTACCCTATGTGGGTTCAAGACTCGATAAACATGGAGGTACGATAGCACCACCTATTGGAACCACAGGAAAAATCTTCATGTCCTTCATGCATTTGATCTTCCTATCTGTACTCTTTACTTTCATGTGCAATGTCTTCACATTCCGCTGCTATACTAGGTGACTTGCATGTGTAGGGTGTGCTACACTTGCTCTAATTGCTAAAATCTGCCAACACTTCTCTTTGCACCTTGTGTAGATTTTAAATTCCTATTAGTAGTCTATTCACCCCGTCTAGACATACTCTTCTAGTGATCCCACATCAATGTTAGAGGCAAAGATATGCTTACGCCTTTGAGGAGTTAAGTATACAACCGCATGGGAAGGCGCCTTGATACGAACGTTGTCACTGTCATGAGTCGTTTGATACTTGCTCAAATTTAGTTCCTACGCAAGCTGGCATGCTAGAGGCATCATCTCTTTTCTACATCTCGCAAAGTCGGTTTCGTTCAAGTCAGATGCATCAACGTTATATTGTGTGTACCCGCCAGTCAACTCTATCGGGTCTAGCTCTGACTGCCATCCTTTTGCCCGGCTTAAAGCAATGAGGGCTCCTGAGCGAGCTGCTAACAACTTTACTTCTTCAATCTGCGATGGTACACTTGATAACTACTCCAACACGGTCTTGATTTGTGGCGTATGTTGGAAATATCCCTAGAGAAAATAATAAATTATATATTATCATACCTTGTTCATGATAATCGTTTATTATCCATGCTATAATTGTATTGATTGGAAACTCAAATACATGTATGGGTACATAGACAACACAGTGTCCCTAGTATGCCTCTAATAGACTAGCTCGTTGATCAAAGATGGTCAAGGTTTCCTAGCCATGGACATGAGATGTCATTTGATAACGAGATCACATCATTAGGAGTATGATGTGATGGACAAGACCCAAACTATAAACATAGTATATTGTCATGTCATTTTATTGCTATAGTTTTCTCAATGTTAAGAATATGTTCCTATGAACATGAGATCACACAACTCACTGACACTAGAGGTATACCTTGTGTGTATCAAACGTTGCAACGTAACTGGGTGACTATAAAGATGCTCTACAGTTATATCCGAGGGTGTCCATTGAGTGGGCATGGATCAAAACTGGGATTTGTTACTCCGTGTGATGGAGAGGTATCTCAGGGCCCACTATGTAATACAACATCACAACAAGCCTTGCAAGCAAAGTGACTAAAGTGTTAGACACAGGATCTTGTACTACGGAATGAGTAAAGAGACTTGCCGGTAACGAGATTGAACTAGGTATAGAGATATCGATGATTGAATCTCAGGAAAGTAACATACCGAAGAACAAAGGGAACAACATACGGGATTATCTGAATCCTTGACATAGAGGTTGAACCGATAAAGATCTTCGAGAATATGTAGCAACCAATATGGGCATCCAGATCCTTCTATTGGTTATTGACCATGTCTCGGTCATGTCTACATAGTTCTCGAACCCGCGGGGTCTGCACACTTAATGTTCGATGTCGTTTCGGTAGTATTGAGTTATGCATGGTGGTGACCGAAGATTTTTAGGACTCCCGGATGAGATCTCTATGCCACGAGGAGCTCTAGAATGGTCTGGAGGTAAATATTGATATATAGGAAGTCCCGTTTTGGTCATCGGAAATGTTTCGGGTATTTTCGGTAGTGTACCAGGGGTGCCGGAAGGGTTCCGAGGGGCCATCGGGAGGGGCCCCCCACGCCGGGAGGCCACATAGGCCTTAGGGGTGGCGCACCATCCCTTAGTGCGCTTGTCAAGCCAGCCCCCAATGTCCATGCGGCTAGTGGTGTGGAAAGGAAAAACCCCAAGTGGTGGAAGGAAAACCAAGTGGGATTGGAATCCTACTTGGAGTAGGATTGGAGGTGGACTCCTCCACCTCCTATTCGGTCGACTCCTAGGGGAAACCCTAGGGGCTCCGTCCCCTCCCCTCCCTCCTATATATATTGGAGGGGAGAGAGGGCAGCCACACCCAGTCCTAAGCCACGGTGCAGCCCTCTCTCCCCACTAGATTGTCTCCCCTAGTTTTCGGCAGTGCTTAGGCGAAGCCCTGTTGGAATAGTTCCACCACCACCGCCATTGCGCTGCCGGAGTTCTCACCTACCTGTCTGGTCCCTCTTGCTTGATCAATAAGGTAGAGATCATCATCGAGTTGTACGTGTGCTGAATGCGGAGGTGCCATCCGTTCGGCGCTAGATCGGGACGGATTGTGATTGGATCATGGGACGGATAATAATTTGGATCGCGAAGACGTTCGACTACATCAACCGCGTTTCTTAACACTTCCCTCTGATCGATCTACAAGAGTATGTAGATCCACTCTCCCTCTCGTAGATGCTCATCACCATGGATAGATCTTGCGTGTGCGTAGGAATTTTTTGTTTCCCATGAAATGTTCCCCAACAATGGGATCATGAGCTAGGTCTATGCGTAGATGAGATCACGAGTAGAACACAAATGAGTTTGTGGGTGTTGATGCTCAGATTGCTTCCTCCCTTGGTCTTTTCTTGATTCAGCGGTATTGTGGGATGAAGCGGCCCGAACCAACCTTACTCGTCCACGTACGAGAGATCGGTTCCATCGACTGACATGTGACTTTGTTGCATAAAGATGGCTGGCGGGTGTCTGTCTTTCCTACTTTAGTTGGATCAGGTTCGACAAAGGTAGTCCTTGAGAAGGTTGAATAGCAATTTGTGTATCACCGTTGTGGTTTTGCGTAGGTAAGAATCGTTCTTGCTAGATACCCGTAGCAGCCACGTAAAACATGCAACAAAAATTAGAGGATGTCTAACTTGTTTTTGCAGGGTATGTTGTGATATGATATGGTCAATTACATGATGAGATATATGTGATGTATGGGATGATCATGTTTTGTATAGAATATCACGACTTGTATGCTGATGAGTACGGCAAACGACAGGAGCCATAGGGTTGTCTTTAATTATTGTATGACCTGCATGTCAATCATTAAGCGTTATGTAATGCTTTACTTTATCTCTAAGCGGTAGTAATAGTAGTAGAAGCATGGTTGGGGCGACAACCCTGATGGAAACACAATGATGGAGATCATGGTGTTATGCCAGTGACGATGGAGATCATGCCGGTGCTTTGGAGATGGAGATCAAAAGCACAAGCTCATGGCCATATCATGTCATTTATGATTTGCATGTGATGTTAATACTTTTATGCATCTTATTTTTCTTAGGACGATGGTAGCATTATAAGGTCCCTCACTAAAATTTCAAGATAAAATTGTGTTTTCCCCGAGTGTGCATTGTTGCGAAAGTTCGTCGTTTGGAAGCACCATGTGATGATCGGGTGTGATAGACTCTACGTTCACATACAATGAGTGCAAGCTAGTGTTGCACGTGTGGAACACTCGTGTTAAACTTGACGAGCCTAGCATGTACATACATGGCCTCAGAACACAAGAGAGCGAAAGGTCGAACATGAGTCATATAGTAGATATGCTCAACATGGAGATGTTCACCATTGAAGCCACCTCATCTCACGTGATGATCGGACTTGGGTTGGTGAATTTGGATCATGTAACACTCGGATGACTGGAGGGATGTCAATTTGAGTGGGAGTTTTTAAGTAATATGATTAGCTGAAATCTTTATCATGAACATAGTCTAAAGTTGTCTTTGCAAAATTATGTTGTAGATCAATAGCTCACGCTGTAGCTCCCCTTTGTTTTTATACGTTCCTAGAGAAAATAGAGTTAAAAGATGATGATAGCAATTATGAAGACTAGGTCTGTGATCGGAGGATTGTCCTCAGTTGCTGCACAGAAGGCTTATGTCCTTAATGCAACGCTCGGCGTGCCACCCCCTCAAGCGGTGACTGTGGATGTTGTGAACATCTGACATGCACGTTCGGATGACTACTTGATAGTTCAGTGTGTCTTGCATTATGGCTTAGAATTCAGGTGCCAAATACGTTTCGAACGTCACAGAGCATATGTGATGTTCAAAGAGCCGAACTTGGATTTCAGGCTCATGACCGTATTAAGAGGTATGAGACAGCCAACAAATATTATTTGCCTGCAAGATGAAGGAGAATATCTCAATCGGTGAGCATGTGCTCAAATTGTCTGGGTTCTACAATCGCTTGAATCAAGTGGGATTTGATCTGCCAGATAAGCTGGTGATTGATATAGTTCCGTAAGTCACTGCCACAAAGCTGCTAGAGCTTCGTGACGAACTATAAATTAAGAAGGAGCATCAAGTGTTGATGGTTAGTAAAACCACTAGTTTCGAGAAGGGCAAGGGCAAGAAGGGAAACTTCATGAATGACAAGCCAGTTGCCACTCCAGTGAAGAAACCCAAGGTTGAACCCAAACCCGAGACTAAGTGCTTCTGTTATGAGGAGAACGGTCACTGAAGCGGAACAACCCAAGATACGTGGTAGACAAGAAGGCTGTCAACGTCAACATAAGTATATTTGATATACGTGTTATTGATGTGTACCTTACTATTTCTCCTAGTAGCACTTCGGTATTATATACCGGTTCAATTGCTAAATGTTAGTAACTCTAAGTAAAAGCTACGGAATAAATGGAGACTAGCTACGGGTGAGGTGATGATGTGTGTTGGAAGTGTTTCCAAGGTTGATGTGATCACCATCGCATGCCCCCTCTACATTCGAGATTAGTGTTGAACCTAAATAAATGTTATTTGGTGTTTGTGTTGAGCATGAACATGATTAGATCGTGTTCATTGCAATACGGTTATTCATTTATGTTAGAGAATAATAGTTATTCTGTTTACATGAATAAACCCTTCAATGGTCATGCACCCAATGTCAATGGTTTATTGAATCTCGATCGTAGTGATACACATGTTCATAATATTGATGCCAAAAGATGCAAAGTTAATGATGATAGTACCACATACATGGGGCACTGCCGTTAAATGTCATATTGGTGTAAAGTGCATGAAGAAAACTCCATGCTGATGGATCTTTGGACTCACTCAATTTCGAATCGGTTGAGACATGCGGAGCATGCCTCATGGGCAAGATGATTAAAACCCTGTTTGTAACATCCCAAAATTCTAAATTTTGGTATGTTATATTAAATAAATAAGTGTGATTGTTTTCTTGAATGTTGTGTGATTGAGTGGAATTTTGAAACTTCTGAAATTTTAATGAGAGGGTATAAAACGACTTTCCCAAAATTTTCTATTTTGAATGCCTATTCAATTTTGAGTTCGAATATTTTCAAAACCCTCTTATAAAAAAATCAAATGAGAGGAGGTAAATGACACTCACAAATCAGATACAATGTTTGATTCACATTTTAAAATAAAAACTATTTGCCATTTATTTGAATTCAAGTTTCTTTTTCATTTTGGAGTTATTGCAAAAATAATTATTTTTTTAAGTATTTTATTCAGCCTTGAAAATATGTTCATGTTTTAGGAAATATTTTTTCTGAAAATTTTGAAATATAATATGCCTATATAAAATGTTTTTCTATTTTTGTTTATTTGCTTTTATTTGTTGTATCTTTGAGGAAAAAACACAAAACACTATTCACATCGAAACACTGTTCATCCGAGAAAAAAAAAGCTAGGCAGTGCCCATGTATGCTACCGGAACCAGCCCATGTGGTGGCCTCTCTCCTTCCTTTTAGTTTTCATCAACTTCTAGTCTATTTGTTTAGTCCCACATTGCGCAGCCTTTGACTTCTAATCCTCCCTCCCACCTATAAATATAGACCCATAGGTGAACCCAAAAATCATCCACTTCGGATTGAATCGAATCGATTCGGTTTGACTAGGTTTATTAAAATAAAAATATTTTCTTCTCTCCGGCGGGATTTCTGGAAGTCGTCTCCTCTTTGGATTTATATCTTCTCTGCATTCTAAAGGTATTATCTTCGTATTTTATTTTATACTCCTATAGTTTAATATCATAGACTAGTATTTCTATACTATTATGCGGTAGAGTAATTAGATTATTAATTAGTCCCTGTATTTACACATTAGTATTACAATTCTTTTAGACATAGTACTTTTCTTCCGTAAAATAGATTGGTCCTGATTTTCAAATAGCCATAACTTTTTACTCATTCACTCAAATTAGATGAAACCAACGCCTAGATTTTTGTCTTGACTTCACCTATCCAATCAACCTATCACGTCATTTTCTTTCAAATTTTCAAATTTCGAACTTTATTCAGATTTATATTTAAACTTCATTTGATCATATCTTTTTATCCGTACCTCCGTTTTCGATGAATCCAATTGCGTCGGATTCGTATCGAAGTAATCTTTCCGTTCACATCATTAGTGTTATCGTTTCAACATATAATTTTAATCTTGCTCATACTTCTCTATTAGTCCCAAAATGTGTTCACACACCGTAGTAAGCTAACTCAATACCATATTGAATTGCTTATAACTTTTGATCCGTCATTTTGAACCTAGTAATTCCTTTTTTATACACGTTCATATTGACTTCCCATATATAGTAACATCATTAGTTTCAATCTTTGAACCTTTCAAATTTGAGCGATTCAATTTGAATCCGAACCTTTATTTGATCATATCTTGCAAATTGTAACACCTTTTCAATTGATTCCTTTTGGCCCTAAATACTCGTGTCATATATTTCTATTCATAACCATCGTACTTCGGTTCAACTTCTTTTGACCTTTGTGAATTCAGATTCAATTCATACTTGAATTTACAGTTCAACTTCTTTTGACCTTTTCAATTAAATTTTTTCTTCAAACATATTCTTATGTCTTATACTATTTGTCAGACAACGTTCATGTTGTTCTCCCATACTTTGGATCATCTTTCGTAGTCTCTCCAACCTAAGCTTATATAGCAATAGTTCATCATCCATTAACTCTTTTGAGTTGATTCCCCCACTTTCACTTTACAACACAACTAGAACCTATCTTTTCTTATTTAACCTTACTATGTTGTTATTTTCGCACCAAGACATGTTTTGTTCTTGCGTTTTTCGGTTCTTTCTTTTGACATGAATGTTTATTGAATGTTATTTGCTTACGATAGATTTCTCGGAGTGTGACGAGTAGAATTATCCAGATTGTGAGAGCGACTATCTTCATCAAATAATACCAGGCAAGTTCACATTGACCATGTTATTACCTGTGTTTTCAAGTTGCATTAGTTCAACCTTCCACCCATTGCATGCAAAGTAGGTACTTGGAAACTTGGTTACTTGAGTAGTATCATGTGGTAGGCCACCCAAATATCCTTGTTACTTTGGCCGGGGCGTTATTTTATTTTGCTATGATTTTTAGTAGACGGGGTTTTGGTTGAGTGTCTACCATGAGAGTTCTGAGACTTAATTGATGATGAAGACCTCAAGACTCCAAGTAATATTTTCAAGACCTGATGATGCAATATACCTCTGGGTGGATGATGGTTGAACGACGACCTAGAGAAGCCAGTGGTTAGCCTAGGTGTTGCTAGAGAAGTGCTAGTATTCACGCGGAAAGGTCCACCCAGGAATAAAGAGATGGATGGATGCTTCAAGACCCAAGGCTTACCTGCACAGCCACAAGCCATTATGGGCTCGGGCTTGGTTGGATATTGTGGTGACCCTGGACAGGCGGTGCTACGAGATGTAGAAGAACGGTAGGAAAGGATGGGCACCGACAGAGTCTCAGAGGAACCCCTTAGAAGACCATGTTTTGATCATTCGTTCCTCAAACACCCTGAAGTGCGAGGAATACAATGGTGGCAATAAAATCTTGTGGGTAACGCGTGCAAAACTCTGCAGAGTACTCAAACCTAATCGATTAGCCGTGTCCACGGTCATGGACAACTTGAGCCAAAGGAACTGAAACTATCTGGAATTCTCAACACCAAGAATTATAATGATGTGGGTATTATTGTTAACTTGGGTATGAGAATTGGTTGGTGGAACCATCTCATTAATCAACCAACTTTGTAGTAATAATTTCTGCATTACCCCTCTCTTGTTGTAGGAAAAATTTGCTTTACGCAAACCTTGAACTTATAGCCCCACCTGCCATATATGCATATAGTATAGATGATTATTGTTCACCCCCCTTTTGTGACCTGCTGGCATATTCAAAATGCTGACCTACACGGCTGCAACGTCTCATGTTGCAGATACTCTTCTTCGACGAGTAAGAGTACGATTCAGGGTTACGGTCTACACTCAACCTGCCGTTGGTGTTTATTGGGACTCCACTCTCGTTGACTGTTTCCGCTGAGATTATAAGGTATATATCAGTTTTACGTTAATTACATGTGATTGCACTTTGATATATACATTGATGTATTGTGTGTGCCAGCATACCGATCCAGGGATGGCATAGAACACACAGAGGCTTGACCTTTCCAGGTCGGGTCGCTACACTGTTTTCCGGTATGATGGAGCGGGCAAGTGACTTATTGGAAATTATACATGTTGACGTATGCGGTCCAATGAGTGTTGTAGAGTGCGGTGGATATCGTTATTTTCTTACCTTCACTGATGATTTGAGTAGATATGGGTATATTTACTTAATGAAACACAATTCTAAAACATTTGAAAAGTTCAAGCAAATTCAGAGTGAAGTTTGAGATCATTGTGACAAGAAGATAAAATGTCTACTATATGATCGTGGAGGTGAATATCTGAGTTTCAAGTTTGGTATACAACTTAAGACAATGTGGAAGTTTTTATACCTGGAACACGATAGTGTGATGGTGTGTCCGAACGTCGTAGTCGTGCTCTATTGGATACGGTGCGTACTAAGATGTCTCTTATCATTTTGCCATTATCGTTTTGGGGTTATGCATTAGAGACAACTACATTGACTTTAAATAGGGCACCATCTAAATCCATTGAGATGACACTGTATGAATCATGGTTTGGTATATACCTAAGCTATCATTTCTCAGAGTTAGGGAATGCGACGCTTACGTCTGATAAGCTCGAACCCAAAGCGGAAAAGTGCATATTCATAGGATACCCTAAGGAAACAATTGGGTATACCTTCTATCTCAGATCCAAGGGCAAAGTGTTTGTTGCTAAAAACGAGTCCTTTCTCGAGAAAGAGTTTCTCTCGAAAGAATTGAGTGGAGGGAAAGTAGAACTTGATGAGGTTGTTGAACCGTCACTTCAATTGGATAGTAGCACGACGAAGAAAGATGTTTCTGTGATGCCTACACCAAGTGAAGAGGAAGCAAATGATGATGATCATGAAGCTTCGGATCAAGTTACTACCAAACCTCATAGGTCGACAAGGACTCGTACCGCCCATGAGTGGTACATCAATCCTGTCCTGGAGGTCATGTTGTTAGACAAAAATGAACCTACGAACTATGAAGAAGCGATGGTGGGCCCGGATTCCAACAAATGGCTAGGAGCCATGATATCCGAGAAAGGATCCATGTATGAAAACCGAGTATGGACTTTGGTAGACTTGCCCATTGAACGGCAGGCCGTTGAGTACAAATGGACCTTTAAGAAGAAGACAAACGCTGATGGTAAATGTCACCATTTATAAAGCTCGACTTGTTGCAAGGAACTTTCTGACAAATTCAAGGAGTTTACTGCGATGAGACTTTCTCACCCATAGCGATGCTAAAGTCTGTTGGAATTATGTTAGCAGTTGCTGCATTTTTCAATTATCAAATCTCGCAGATGGATGTCAAAACATTGTTTCCTTAATGGTTTGCTTGAGGAAAGGTTGTATGTGATACAACCAGAATGTTTCGTCAGTCCAAAGGATGCTAAAAGGTATGCAAGCTCCAGCGATCCTTTTATGGGTTGGAGCAAATATCTCGGAGTTTGAATATACGCTTTGATGAGGTGATCAAAGTTTTTGGATTTATACAAAGTTTACGAGAAACTTGTATTTACAAGAAAGTGAGTGGGAGCACTATAGAATTTCTGATAAGTGTATGTGGTTGACATATTGTTGATCGGAAATAATGTAGAATTTCTAAAAGCATAAAGGGCTGTTTGAAATGAGATTTTCAAAGGAAGACCTGGATAAAGCTGCTCAAATATTGGGCATCAAGATCTATAGAGATAGATCAAGACACTTGATAAGTTTTTTCAATGAGCACATACCTTGACAAGATTTTGAAAGAGTTGAAAATGGATCAATCCAAGAAGGAGTTCTAGCATGATTTATAACGTGTGAAGTTGAGTGACACTCAAAGCTCGACCACGAAGAAAGAAAGAGAATGGACGAAGGTTTTCCCCTATGCCTTAGCCATAGGCTCTATATAGTATGTCATGATGTGTAATGCGCCTGGTGTGTGTGCCTTGCCATGATTCTGTCAAGGGGTACAAGAATGATCCAGGAGTGGATCACTGGACATCGGTCAAAATTATACTTATTAACTAGAGGGAAAAGGAAATGTTTGTCAATTATGGAGGTGATAAATGGTTACGTCGATGCAAGCTTTGACACCAATCCGGATGACTGTGAGTAGCAGTCCGGATACGTATAGTGGAGCAGTCATTTCGAATAGCTCCAAGTGGAGCGTAGTAGTAGCATCTACAGTACGACATAGATATTTGCAAAGTACACATGAATCTGAACGTTGTAGACCTGTTGACTAAAACCTCTCTGTCGGTGAACTAGAGTTTTGGGCTCCCTAGTTCTCCTTACTCGTGCACGGGCAGTAGTAGCCACCCTGGCAGCAAGGCCCAATAGGGCCTTGCGAGATACCAGCATAGGAGAATCAAGATCACCGGCAAGGCCTTGCCAGGAGGGCTATCAACCCACCAGAGAGGGTGCCCGGCCTCGGCAAGTCAAGGACTTGGCAAGGCGAAGCCCCGGAAAGACCCCGCCAGTGCAAGGGCTAGGTGTCAATCCATCTAGACATGTGTCGTGACGTCGGCGTCGAGGAGACTCAAGCGGTGCCAATGGGACGGGCTCCCATCCCGTCCCTCTGAGGGACAGAGATGCCTGACGCACCTGTCCTATTCCGTCAGGGTTAGATATTATAGCACTATAGCTCTATACACCCCGTGTACGCATTGTACGCCACTGTTGGGATCCCCTTTAGAGTATAAAAGGAGGCCCAGGGCGATACGATAGGGGACTTTTCGACTTCTGCACTTTCAGGGACCCTCTAGTGCACATGCGTGGCAGTGGCTCGCAGCATCCCTGTAGTAAGAACCCTAAGAACACTCTCAATACCACCAAGCAGGAGTGGGGTTTGACGCATCCATGCGGCCCAAACCTGGGTAAAGATCCTCGCGTGCTTTTCGTCAGACTGACTCTTTGCACGACCTTCCCCCCCCCCTCACCGCCAAACCGAAAGGGATCTCCATGATCCCATAGGTGTTCATTCTCCACGACATCTTTGGCACGCCAGGTAGGCGTGCATTAGGTTGTGTGAACCCGTTCTGGTAATCAGCGTGCCAATTCCTTCGCATCGCCATGAATCCCAAGAAGAAGGGCCCGACAACAACTGGCCCATCCACGTCCGCCATCCCTGTATCTACGCAGACATGAGAGGGCGTAGACGCGGGTGGAGGAGGAGGAGGCAGAGGTTCGGAACTTCCACGACGCTCCGGTGGTCAAGGCCAAACTTGCGGCGATGCTCACTACGGAGACACCCATTACGGCGGCGGGAACCCCCGTGCCCCTAGGTCTCAAGACGGACCGGTACCGCCAGCGGGTGGTACGACAAACTCTGGGGATAGAAGGGTATCTTCTAGGGCACCCACGCAGGCACCTACGCCGCGCCCTTCGCAGGACGCGCGTGGAAGGCCATGCCAAGGCGCCCGCGATTCTTAGCGTCCCCATGGGAAAGCTCCTTCGCATCCTTTCCCAGATGCATGGGACCAGCTTGCTGACCAACATGGAGGCGGGAGAAGCGTGCCGACGCAGGACCGTGGCGGTGCTCCTTCTATCACGGTTAGAAGTCAGAGCACCTCGCGCTCCTCGCACCATTCGTTACTGACCATGTCGGAGGAAGCGATGGCGCGGGCGCAACTACTCCTAAACTTCCCGCCGGCTGCGGAGAAGCTCGATGAATGAAGAGCCACCATTCAGAGCCTCCTCGAATTGTGTCATTGGAGAGAAGGACGGAGGCGGTGCGACCTCGGCACATTCTCCTTCACAACAATGTCGCTAGTCACCAACTCGACGGACCGACGCTCACGATGGCTACTCGACGGTGTCATCTGACCCAAGGACACGTCACGATCAATGTCAAGTTCTTCGAGAACGTGGCAAGGAAGATGCTCGAACCATAATCGAGCGGCGGCAGGAAGCGCGCTTCCAGTCGGATAGGTGCACGGGGCCCACTGTAGACAAGTCTACACCAGGGTATCATGTCAGCCTACCTTACAAGGTGGGTTGTCCAGCGTTTACCCGTGAGTTGCGACAAGTCTAGTGTCCCAAATATTGCACGCTTAAGCCAGAAGTCCCGGAGAAGTATGACGGCCAGACTCACCCGTCAGAATTCCTGAGCATCTACACCATTGCGGTGCAAGCTGCCGGAGGTCACGATGACAAGATACTCGCCAACTACTTCCCGTTGGTGCTTAAGCCCAATGTCAGGTTGTGGTTGATGCACTTGCCAGAGGGGTCAGTCGCCTGCTTGGCGGACTTGTGCCACGAGTTTGTTGGTGCCTTCACAGGGGTTCATCAAGCTCCTGGCCAAGAAAGTGATCTACACATCATCCCTCAGAAGGAGGGTGAAACTTTACGCAAATACATCCAAAGGTTCAGCCGCGTGCACCACAACATCCCAGACGTTCACCCGCCGCTGTTTATCAGCGCGTTCCATCAAAACGTGCACAACCGCATGATGCGGGAAGAACTAGCGATGAACAGAGTCCATGACGTCGCCGAGCTTTATGCTTTGGCAGACAAATGTGCTCGGGCTGAGGAAGGAAGGAGGCTCCCCGGTGAAGACGCCAGCATAGGGGTCGACTCTGAAGATGAAGACACCACCACCCTGAGAAAGAAGGGCCAGCGGCAGAACAAGAAGCGCAAGGGCAAGACCGTGCTAGCTGTCAAGGGATCCGACAACCCCGGTGCCTCCAAGAAGGGTAAGGTTGGCGGCCCCAACGACGATGTTGCCGGGTGTGCCTCCTTCCACGCCATGGCGTCTGCCGACAAGTCAGAAGGCTCCGGCAAGCAGTATTGCAAGATCCATCGCACCAAGGGCCATGATCTTCAAGACTGCCGACAAGTTGACCAGCTTCCCGAGAAGCAAAAAAGCCGAGTACGAGAGGCGAGACAAGGAGAAACGCCAAGATGGTGCTGAGGGGTCCGGCAAGAAGCATGTCGGTCGAGGGGGTCGTCGTGGCAAGCCCAAGCAACAAAAAGACTAGCCAACCCTTGGCCACGACAAGCAAGAGGGAGATGATGATGATGTCGAACAGGACGACGAGTCTAGTGAGCATGAGTTTCAGAAGGCTATAGAGATGATGTGCATAGAAGGAGGAGCCTCATCGCATTCCTCTCACCGCCAACTTAAACAATGGGCGCGCGAGGTTAATGCAGCAAAGCCCTCTATCGGCACAGAGAAACCTCTAAAGTTGTCCAACACTCCTATCATCTTCGACGCAGAGGATCACCCTAATCGCATAACTACGGTTGGGTGCTTGCCATCGTTGGTCTCACCAAGAATCCACAACCTCAAAGTGACGAAGATGTTAGTCGACAGTGGGGCCAGTCTGAACCTGATCTCGCCCGATGTCATTCAGAGGCTACAAATTCGTGACGAAGATCTCGAGCCGACAGGCGCTTTCCAAGGGGTCAATTCGGGAAGGACTTAGCCGAAAGGCAAGGTCACGCTGCCAACGACGTTTGGCAGCAATATCAATTTCATAATGGAGAAGATCGTTTTTGACATCACCAAGATCTCATTGCTATACAACAACATTCTTGGCCGCCCAGCACTAGCCAAGTGCATGGCGGCCACTCATTTCGATTACAACATACTGAAGATGACCGGGCCAATGAGCGTCATCACCATTAACTCCAACAAGAAAAGCGCACTTATCTGCGCCGACCAATTCTATCGGGGGATAGCTGCAGCACCTGCCGCCAAGGCACTTGCTCCTGCCGCTGAAGCTCTCGGGGGAAAGAAGGACGGCAACGCCTCTGGCGCACATTCTGGCAAGCGTGCCCCCTTAGTGTGCTGCATTCCCGTCCACGATGTGCCAGAGAGCTCCACCGGCAAGAGCAAGAAGTCCAAGGCAGCTCCACCGGAGACCAAGAAGGTGCCCACCAAGGAGGACGGCATGGGGGGAACTTTCACCATAAGTTCCACCCTTGACGACAAATAGGAAAGCATGCTTGTCGCCTTCCTGCGGGCGAATGTTGATGTGTTTGCATGGAAACCATCTGATAGCCCCGGCGTCCCAGGAAGGTGATTGAGCACCACCTCGCCATCTGTCCGCGCGCGTGGCCCGTCAAGCAGAAGGTTCGGAAGCAAGCTTTGGAGGGGGCAACGGTTTATTGCTGAAGAAATCAAGAAGTTAGAAGCAGCTGGCCTAATCAGAGGAGTTCTCCATCCCACATGGTTGGCCAATCCAGTCGTAGTGCGCAAGGCGAATGGGAAGTGGAGGCTATGCATTGATTTCACAGACATCAACAAGGCCTGCCCCAAAGATCCTTTCCCCTATCGCGCATCGACCAGATTGTGGACTCCACTGCCGGCTGCGACTTATTGTCTTTCCTTGACGCCTATTCAGGCTATCATCAGATATTTCATGGCCAAAGAAGACGAGGAAAAGACAGCATTTATCACCCCATGTGGTACATATTGCTTTCTGCGTATGCCTTTCGGGTTGAAAAGTGTTGGTTCTACCTTTGTAAGAGCGGTCCAGATTGGTTTTGAGCCCGAGCTACATTCAAATATGTAAGCTTACATGGATGATATATTGGTCAAAACCAAGGATAAGACCACGCTCATATCAGACCTAGAAGAAACATTTGCAAATCTGCGCAAGATCATGTTGGAAATATGCCCTAGAGTCAATAATAAATTAGTTATTATCATATTTCCTTGTTCATGATAATCATTTATTATCCATGCTATAATTGTATTGATTGGAAACTAAATACATGTGTGGGTATATAGACAACACTGTATCCCTAGTATGCCTCTAGTAAACTAGCTCATTGATCAAAGATGGTCAAGGTTTCCTAGCCATTGACATGAGATGTCATTTGATAACAGGATCACATCATTAGGAGAATGATGTGATGGACAAGACCCAAAGTATAAACGTAGCATATGATCATGTCAGTTTATTGCTACAGTTTTCTGCATGTTAAGTATCTATTCCTATGACCATGAGATCATGCAACTCACAAACACCGGAGGAGTTCCTTGTGTGTATTGGACGTCGCAATGTAACTGGGTGACTATAAAAGTGCTCTACAGGTATCTCCGAGGGTGTCTGTTGGGTTGGCATGGATCAAGACTGGGATTTGTTACTCCATGTGATGGAGAGGTATCTCAGGGCCCACTCGGTAATACAACATCACAACAAGCCTTGCAAGCAATGTGACTAAAGTGTAGAATATGTAGGAACACATCAAGAAACCCTAAGCAATCCTTGACATAGAGGTTCGACCAATAAAGATCTTCGTAGAATATGTAGGAACCAATATGGGCATCCATGTACCGCTGTTGGTTATTGACCGTAGAGGTGTCTCGGTCATGTCTACATAGTTCTCGAACCCGCAGGTTCTGCACACTTAAGGTTCAGTGACGTTTTGGTAGTATAGAGTTATGTATGGTGGTGACCAAAGGATGTTCGGAGTCCCGGATGTGATCCCAGACGTCACGAGGAGCTCTGGAATGGTCCGGAGGTAAAGATTGATATATGGGATAATAGTGTTTGGTTTCCGGAAGGGTTCCGGAATTCACCGAAAATAGTTTCGGATGTTTCCCGAAATGTTCGTGGTACAAGGACACTTTATTTGGGACAAGGGGTAAAGCCCATGAGGCTTTACGAAGGTGCAATAGATGTTTTGCAGAGGCCAGGGGCCAGACGCTCGGGACCCTGGCGTCTGGTCCTGGAGTCCGAGAAGGACTCTTGCCTTGTGGGAAAACCGACCTTGAGGAGGATTTTTCTCCAAGTTTCGACCGCAAGGCTCAACATATAAATAAAGGGCCGGGGCTAGCACATGGAACACATCAAGAAACCCTAAGCCACGTGCTGCCTCTCCTCTAGTTCGTAGTTTTTACTCTAGATCGGTTTCAGCGGTGCTGAGGCGAAGCCATGATGGAATTGCTCCACCACCATCGCTGCAACGTCGTCGCGCTGCCGAAGAACTCATCTACCTCTCCGCTCCCTCTTGCTGGATCAAGAAGGCGGAGATCGTCATCCAGCTGTACGTGTGCTGAACGCAGAGGTGTCGTCCGTTCGGTGCTAGATTGGAAGGATTGTGATGAGATCGCGGGACGAATCGTGATTGGATTGCGGGACGGATCATGGTGGGATCGCGGGACGCTTGGCAATTTGGATCGCGAGGACGTTCGACTACATCAACCGTGTTTATTAAGGCTTTCCCGCTTAGCAATCTACAAGGGCATGTAGATCCACTCCCCCTCTCGTAGATGCTCATAACCATGGATAGATCTTGCGTGTGCGTAGGAAATTTTTTGTTTCCCATGCAACGTTCCACAACAGTAGCATCATGAGCTAGGTCTATGTGTAGATGAGATCTCGAGTAGAACACAAAGAGTTTGTGGGCGTTGATGCTTAGATTGCTTCCTCCCTTGGTCGTGTTTTGGTTCAGCGGTATTGTGGGATGAAGTGGCCCGGACCAACCTTACTCGTACGCTTACGGGAGACCGGTTCCATCAACTGACGTGTAACTTCGGTGCACAAAGATGGCTAGCGGGTGTCTGTTTCTCCTACTTTAGTTGGATCGGATTCGACAAAGGCGGTCCTTGAGAAGGTTGAAAAGCAATTTATGTATCACAGTTGTGGTTTTGCGTAGGTGTAGGACCGAAATTAGGTCTAGAGGGGGGGGGGTGATTAGACTACTTGACCAATTAAAAGTTTTGCCTATGCCAAGTTTTAGGGTTGATAGTTTTTAGCATTTCATGGCAAGTCAAGTACACCCTACACATGCAAGTCTAAGAGTATATAGCAGAAGAAAGTAACAACAAGCATGTATAGAAGGGATAGGGTAGGAAGATCAAATGCAGTTGTAGAGACGATGATTTTTCTCGTGGTTCTGATGGGTGGCGCTATCGTACATCCACGCTTATGGAGTCTTCAACCCACGAAGGGTAACGATCGCGAGAGTCCACGGAGGGCTCCACCCAAAAGGGTCCACGAATTAGCAACCTTGACTATTCCATAATGGCTTCCGTCCACAAAGGACTAGCCTCACTATGGGTATATCTTCATGAAGTAGGCAATCTCCTTGCCCTTACAAACTTCTTGGTTCACTCCACAACACGAAGTAGGAGGCTCCCAAGCGACACCGAACCAATCAAGGAGGCACCACCCTCCAAAAGGTAATAGGCTCGGTAATGACGACGAACTCCTTGCTCTTGTGCTTCAAGATGATAAACTCCTCAACACACAATCTCTCTCCCACAGATTTGGCTTGGTAAAAGAGATAGGATTGGTGGAAAGCAACTTGGGGAGGCTAGAAATCAAGATCCATATGATTGGAGAGGAAGTTCTTGACATCAACACAAGGGTAGGTGGTTCTCTCTTAGAAAGTCTGATAGGATAGGTATGGAATAGTTCTGAGTGCTTCTATTTTGAGTAGGTGGTGGTGAAGGGGTATACATAGGCATCCACAAAAATCCAACTGTTACACACAAAATGACCAACTCGGTGACACCGATGTGTTAATCTCGGTGGTACCGAAGTGACCAAAAGGTGGCAACTTTTGAATCTCGGTGAGACCGATATAGGAAAGTTGGTTGCACCGATAAGGTGACCAACGGTCAGATTTCCAATCTCGGTGACGTCAATTCAACATTCTCGATGGGACCGAAAATGTGAATTTGCATAACAGAAATTTGGCAACCTAAACTCGGTGGCACCGGTACGGAATCGGTTGCACCGAAGTGGCTAGGGTGTGGCAAAGTCTGCCTAGGTCCTGGAATCGGTGGAACCGGTATGGGAAAGTTGGTTGCACCGATTTGGAGTGTTAGGTATAGAACAGACTTTGGTGGGAGAGTTTGTGGATGTTTTTGGCGACTATCACTTGTGCACGTTTGAGCATATTGTTCACCAACAAAACCTTACCCCCTTTTAATAGTATTGGCTTTCCTATGGACTCAAAGTGATTTTCTCACAAATATAAAATGTAGAGTCCTCTTGCTTGAAGCTTGGCCAACCTATTTCCTTGCATCTTGGGGTATGTCCACAATCTCGTTTTGCCAATCCTATCATTGAACATTTCCTGAAATATACTTGGTGGAAACATTAGTTCAATGACTTATATGTTGTTATTAATTACCAAAACCACCAAGGGAGAAAATGTGCTTTCAATCTAGCCCTTTTTGGTAATTAATGACAACATATAGATCAAAGCTTCGACATATGATAAAATCAATGAATATAATCGTCGCTTTTGAGAGGTATGTGATAAGCAAGAGCCCCCCCTAAATTTGTGCACTATTTTGAATTTGCGTTTGAATGCAAATGCACAATCGATTAGGTATATGGGGCACTTCTTCCATGTCACATACAACTTGGTGGTGTGCGAGAATAATTAGAATGAATAACAATGCACAACACAATCAAGCAAAGATGAATGATCATCACATGAGCATTTAAGATGATAGGAAATAGTAGCATCTCATCACATAACAACGTATGATCACTCATAAACACAAAAGTATCTCACGTCAAACCAAAAGAACCAAATGTATTGAAAAGCAATAAACACCAAAACGCTCTCTCGCTCGAAGCCTAAAGATCTATATACACTTCTCCCCCTTTGGCAACAAGTTACCAAAATGTTCAAAGGTATACATCTAAATGTTCTTGGGTTGATCTCCTCCGGTTGTTGATGAAGGAGTCGAGAGAACAGCGTCGGCGAAGATCTCAGCAGATGTCATGGATGGAGTTGGAGTGGCAGCTAGAGGAACTGGAGCAGATGGAGCCGGAGCCATGCTGACAGTAGCAGGAGCTGATGAAGAGGGCCTCAATTCTTGTGCAGGCACTATGGCTGGTCTAGTCTGAGTGGTGAACTGAGTGCCCGACCTTAGAGGTGATTCATCCTCATCCTCATCATCATTGTCATCATCTGAAGTAGAAGAAACCCAAGGGATGTGCACAGAGTCAATTTCCTTCTGAAGCTCTGTGACTGTCTTAGTCAGCCTGTCCACCTTATCATTAAGGGTCTTGATCCTAGTTTCAAAGATCCTGACAAGACTGTTCTGGTTGTCCAGAATCCCCTTAATGTCCTTCTGCATTCCCTGAACTGATGCTATCAACAGATCCATTTGCTCATTCCTGGATCGAGGGACTTGATCACTAGTGGCTCTAACTGCCTCTGCTTCTGCCTGAGCTACAACTGAAGTGGGATGATCAGCATCCATCACCACAACATTGTCCTCGAGATCTGGCTGTAGGGGTAAATGTGGATGATCGAGAGCAAAAATATGCTTCTCTAGTTTTGAGTTGATGAGCATCTGGATGTAGGGTGCATAACAGCAAGAGCGCTGCTAGTCAGCAGCAACCCTCTTGATTGTCTCAATAATCAAATCCATGACTCTGATCCTGGTGTGTTTGTCAAGGTGGATCAGCATATTGATGGAGTGGCCTCGGATCATCTTGTCATCTCCTGACTTAGGCATCAAAGTATGCCTCAGAATGGTGTTCATCGTGCGGAGGCCAGCCTGAAGAAAGTAGATGGATCCTAGCCTACGAGACTTCACATTGGCAGCAGGGATCTCCTTGTACATATTAGCCATAGCATTCTGGCTAGCCTTGGATTCTGAGTATACATCCAAGTCACCATCCTGTGCTTAAGGAACTCCTAAGATAGCAGCCCATTCTTCAATAGTTGATTCATACCTTGCACCTTCAGTCATCCATACAATTCTACCATCTCCATAGAAATGTGTAGTGGAGTAGAATTGAATGATCATCTCATCATTCTAAGCTGTGAATTCTCTCCCAACAAACTCATCCAAGCCTATGCAGTGGAAATTGTCTTGTACACTTGGAAAGTAGTCCTCATTCTCCTTGATGAATTTCCAGTCAACATACCGCATATCACTGACAGCTGGACTCTTGTCAAAGAGCACAGTCTCATAGAAATCCCGTTGCTCCTTGGTATAAAACCTATAGCCCACAACTGTATTCTTCCTCTGGGCATATGGATCTATAGCCCTCCAAGCTCTCAATCATGAATCCTTCCTCTTCTTCATATCTTCAGCTAGTGGGTAGCTGGCATTGTGTAATGGAAGGTGTGGTCTGAGCTTCATCAAAGTTGTCAAGTCCTTATCAACTTCAGCTCTGGAAGCAGTCCCTTTGTTCTTCTCAGAATCTAGGATCTGCCTGGATGTCCTCTTGGGCTTCTCAGCAATAGGCTTCTTGGATGTGCTGGACTTTGGCATAACATCAGCCATAAGCTTCTTGGCCTTCTTCTTGGGAGGAGCCTTTGTAGCTGGCTCATCCTCCTCTTCCTCAGCAGCAGCACCACTTGCTTCCTCTGGATCTTCATACATGGAAGTAGGCCGGCCAGTCACATGAATGATCCTCTTCCTGGACTTTTTCTCCACTACCTTCTTAGGCATAGCCTTCCTGGGGACCTCAACAGATATAGTTGCTCTGACAGTGTCATGAGCCTTGAAGGTTGAAGCAGGTGCATAGATATTTCTCACAACCCTCCTGGAGGAAGTGGCTTCAGTAGAAGACTTCTTAGCAACTTTTTCTTGCTTCTTAGAAAGAATCTCCTTAGGGATAAAGTCTGAATCCTATTCATCTGAGTTTAGCTTCTTCCTGGTTCTGGTGGCAGCCTTGGGCAACCCATGAGAGCTGGGGGTGCCTGGATCTAAAAATGAGCTGGACTCTGGGCTTGTGCTTGAACTCATGTCCGCACCCTACTCTGACATGTTCTGACTGTCCTCTGCATCTGACATACTGACCCTATGAATGGAATATAGATGAGAAGAAGTAGATGAGTCGTCACAAAATTATGAGCTGGTTTTTGAAATTTTGAACAAAGGATTTTCAAAGTTTTGCATTCTATCAGAAACAAATCGGTAAGGACGAAGCAAACGTTTCGGTGACACCGAGACTGAGTGTTCCTCTTAACAAAAACTTGGCACCCTTTTCGGTGAGACCGAAAAGGAGTGCTTGGTTCCACCGAGACAGATCTCAGCACACAAAAACCGAGTTGTGTCGGGTGGAAGGCAAAACCCTAGAAATCAATGGCTTGCTAGCCTATGGGGATTTCTTGTGGATAGGAATAAGTGCAATGAGTGGCTTACAGAGAAAATCAAGTCCAATGCACAAGAATCAGAAGGGGAGTGCACTAGCTTGGCGCGGATCCTCTACGTCGGCGATGAAGGAGCAGATTTCATCGATAGCGGCAATTCCCGGCGGCGGAGAGGCACAGGAAGACAAGGGCGACGACCAGGTGTCTCGAGGCGGCAGCTTAGGGTTCTGAGGCGCGATGTTTGAAGATAAAATTTCAAAGCGTCGGGGTCCACAGCATATATACCCTTCACTATCGGTGATACCAATTTTATGTTTTCGGTGTCATCGAGTTCCACAACTATTAGCTGACAGGGAAACTCGGTGTTACCGAGGATATGAAATCGGCAGTACCGATATTGAAAACCAGATCAACCCCAGGCATTCTATGAGACCGAGATTGTGGGGTTGGTTCCACCGAGATGCACTTGGGAGGTTTTAATGGTCAGTCCTTGTCGATACAGAACTCCGAGTGCTCCACACACAGAGGGATCGAAAAGCACTTGTTCAAATTTTGTGATGCAACATGAAAGGAATATGAGGTGAGAAAGCATACATATCTAAAGAGTGGTCCTAGGCATTCTTGTCCATCCAATTGGCAAAAGAGGAAATCAATAACCAAATAGCAACAATTGGATGTCCTCGAATGAGAAAATAAATATAGACCAACATGCTCACACAATAAGATGTCAAAGGAAATCATGACAAACATGCACAAACACACTAGGATCTAACAAGCACTTGGGCGATGACGAAGTCATCTATATATGAGTATTTGACATAGGAGGCAAGTAAGAGTACTTGATCATAGGTCATACTCATCGTTTAAGCATGAGTGGGGTTACCACTTTTACATAAAGTATTTGATGTTGTCACATGCTAAGAGATGCTTTGACTCAAGTCTTAGAGTAAAGCTCCCCCTTAATGTGACATCCCCCCATAGGAGGGATAAACTAACCGTGGGTTTTGTCGATGAAGACTTCATGTTGGTGAGGTAGTTGTGGATGCTCAATGTTGATGAAGATCACCAAGAGTTGGGAGCATCCTTGTTGTTTCCTTACTCCTCTCACCTACATGGGTTAGTCCAAACACACAAGAGACGAACACAAGGATATTTATGGACATGGAGTGCAAAGCATATGTTATAATGTCCATTGATTAGTTGATTACCTTGTCCCTTTCTTACCTTTGAGTGAATGTGTGACTCCTTGAACTATTGCATTGAGTTGATGTTGAGTGCAAAAAGTCCTTGCCAATAATGAATATGAGTGAATTTCGTTGGCGGAGTCACCCCTCATGAACGTACTAGTTCTTCTTCTTGGGGACCCACATCAATTTGATGGGAATCCTTGGTGTTGAAGTAGCCTTTGTAGTAGTTGAGCTTGAAGTAGCCTTGGGAGCCCACTCCACCAAAGCTAGGGGTTCATCTTCATATGAGTCAATGTCCTCTTGAAGCTTGTTCTTGCCCTTGATCTTGTGGTCTTGTGGTGGAAGGTTATCTTGAGTGCTTGTCCCCTTGGGAAGAGTATTTTCATACTTCTCCTTTTGAGGAACAAACTTGGGCTTGGGATATTGACCTTCTTCCCACTCAACTCCATTTTCATTGAAGTAGACAACACCATGATTCTTCCGGTATCCTCCGTGCTTGCGTACAATTTCCTCAAATTGCTTACATCCGGCAAGACTCTTGTAGATACCTTTTTCTATAATTCCTTTCAATAAAGCATTTTCTTGCTCAAGTGTAACTTGGCTAAGAGAATCATCATTAGTGGAATCAATAGAACTACTGGAAGTAACATCATTGGGTTTAGCATTTTTATTGTTGCTACTAGATGAAGAACCTTTCTTGCCTTTGTTACTAGATTGCTTAGTTTTAACTTGAGGCATGAAGGTAGACAAGAGTAGTCGTTTGGCTAGATAAGATGAAGTCTTCTTTCGGAGATTGTCATTGATAGCTTTGAGAAACTCATGCTCTTGCTCCAAATTGAGCTTCTCGAAGCATAGCTTCTCATGAGTTCTCACAAGGTCTTTATGATCTTCGAGAGTAGATTCATGAGCTAACTTAAGAGTGTTTAGTTCTTTAGTTAGTTGTTCCATTTTCATCTTATCATCATCAAATGACTCATCTTGACTAGCATGAGAATTATCAAGTTCATTTTGATCAACATCACTAGTTTTATCACAAAGAAAATCATCTTCATCACTATCAAAATCAAGATACTCGGGGTATGATACCTTAAGTCCTTTAGCCATGAAGCAACTTCCACTCCCTTCATTTGGTGAATCAAATATATCGTAGGAGTTGGTAGTCACTCGAGCAATTCCGGCAACACCATCATCTTGACTATAGTCGGAGTCAGAGTGACAGCTTCTCTTAGAATTGTTGTCGGAGTCGGAGAGAGAAACCCATTCACCAACATGAGCTTGATGTTTTATTCTTATGTAGCTCTTGGTGTACTTGTCTTTCTTCTCCAAATCTCTACTTCTCGTTGAGTGTCTTCGTTCATAACGATCATCTCTACTCCTTCTCTCTCTTTGTGGTGATTCATTCCTTGAGCTTCGTCTTCGAGGTGACTCTTCTCTTCTTTTGTACGGAGCCGTGCAATCATTTGAGTAGTGTCCGGCCTTCCCACAATTGTAGCAATTGCGGTCACGACTTGACGAACGCTTCTAATCATATCTTGAGTTGGAGTTTCTTTCTTTGCCTCTATTCTTGTAGAACTTGTTGAATTTCTTGACCATGAGACTTATCTCTTCATTGGTGACAAGGTTGTTGCTTGAAGTTCCGGGAGCATCACTTGTGGCTTTGTAAGCACTGCTAGACTTGCGATGAAGTTCTTCCTTATCTTTAAGTGTCATCTCATGAGCAACAATCCTTCCAATGACTTCCGTAGGCTTGAGATCTTTGTAGTTTGGCACATTTGGATCAATGTGCACACGGTGTCGTATCTCTCATCCAAAGCTCTAAGTATCTTCTTGCTGATGAATTTGTCGGTCATTTCTTCGCTTCCTAAGCCGGCAATCTCATTTGTGATGAGAGATAGCCTAGTGTACATCTCTACAACTCCTTCACCATCCTTCATCTTGAATTTTTCAAGCTGACCTTGAAGAACGTCTAACTTGGATTCTCTCACGGACTCGGTTCCTTCATGCATATCAACCAAAGTATTCCAAATCTCTTTTGCATTCTCAAGACGACTAATTTTGTTGAATTCTTCAGGGCATAAGTAGTTGAAGAGAATGTCGCATGCTTGAGCATTGAGTTGCAACATCTTCATCTCATCCGCGGTCGCTTCACGATCCGGTTCCCGTCCATCCGCAAAGAGCTCACCTTGCAAGCCAACACAAACAACAGCCCAAACGACGGGGTTATGACCAAGAATATGCATTTTCATTTTGTGCTTCCAACTAGAAAAATTAGTGCCATCAAAGTACGGACCTCTATGGTGATAACTTCCCTCACTAGACCCCATAGTCTCCTAGGTTGTGAGACCTAAGCAATGGAGACCAAAGCCCTGATACCAATTGTAGGACCGAAAGTAAGTCTAGAGGGGGGGGGTGGTGATTAGACTACTTGACCAAATAAAAGTTTTGCCTACACAAAGTTTTAGGGTTGACAGTTTTTAGCATTTAATGGCAAGTCAAGTACACCCTACACATGCAAGTCTAAGAGTATGTACAGTGGAAAATAACAACAAGCATGTATAGAAGGGATAGGGTAGTAAGATCAAACGCAATTGTAGACATGATGATTTTTCCCGTGGTTCCGATACGTGGCACTATCGTACATCCACATTTATGGAGTCTTTAACCCACGGAGGGTAACGGTCGCAAGAGTCCACGGAGGGATCCACCCAAAAGGGTCCACGAAGTAGCAACCTTGACTATTCCATAACGGCTTCCGTCCATGAAGGACTAGCCTCACTATGGGTAGATCTTCACGAAGTAGGCGATCTCCTTGCCCTTAGAAACTTCTTGGTTCACTCCACAACACGAAGTAGGAGGCTCCCAAGCGACACCTAACCAATCTAGGAGGCAACACCATCCAAAAGGTAATAGGCTCGATAATGACGATGAACTCCTTGCTCTTGTGCTTCAAGATGATAGACTCCTCAACACCCAATCACTCTATCATAGATTTGGCATGGTGGAAGAGATGGGATTGGTGGAAAGATACTTGGGAGGCTAGAGATCAAGATCCATATGATTGGAGTGGAAGATCTTGATCTCAACACAAGGGTAGGTGGTTCTCTCTCAGAAAATCTATTAGGGTAGATATGGAATAGTTCTGAGTGCTTCTCTTCCGAGTAGGTGGTGGTGAAGGGGTATATATAGGCATCCCCAAAAATCCAACCGTTACACACAAAATGACCAACTAGGTGACATCGATGTGTTAATCTCGGTGGTACCGAAGTGACCAAAAGGTGGCAACTTTTGAATCTCAGTGAGACCGATATAGGAAACTCGGTTGCACCGATAAGGTGACCAATGGTTAGATTTCCAATCTTGGTGATGCCGATCCAACATTATCGGTGGGACCGAAAATGTGAATTTGCGTAACAGAAAGATGACAACCTAAACTCGGTGGCACCGGTACGGAATCGGTTGCACCGAAGTGGCTAGGGTTTGGCAGAGTCTGTCTAGGTTCTGGAATCGGTGGCACTGGTATGGGAAAGTTGGTTGCACCGATTTTGAGTGTTAGGTATAGAACAAACTTTGGTGGGAGAGTTTGTGGATGTTTTTGGCGACTATCACTTGTGCACGTTTTAGAATATTGTTCACCAACAAAACCTTACCCCCTTTTAATAGTATTGGTTTTCCTATGGAGTCAAACTGATTTCTCACAAATATAAAATATAGATTCCTCTTGCTTGAAGCTTGGCCAACCTATTTCCTTGCATCTTGGGGTATATCCACAATATCCTTTTGCCAAACCTATCATTGAACATTTCCTGAAATATACTTGGTGGAAACATTACTTCAATGACTTATATGTTGTTATTAATTACCCAAACCACCAAGGGAGCAAATGTGCTTTCACCGTGTTGTGAGATATGAGATCTCCAACGAAATTCTTTGCCTGCAAGATGAAGGAGAATAGCTCAATCATTGGGCATGTGCTCAGATTGTCTGGGTGCTAGAATCGCTTGAATCGAGTGGGAGTTGATCTTCTAGATAAGAAAGTGATTGATATAGTTTTCCAAGTCACTGTCACGAAGCTACTAGAGCTTCGTGATGAACTATAAAATGCTAGGGATGGAAATAATGATCCCTGAGCTGTCCACGATGTTTGACACCGTGAAGGTAGAAATCAAGAAGGAGCATCAAGTGTTGATGGTTAGTAAAACCACTAGTTTCGAGAAGGGAAATTGCAAGGAGGGAAACTTCATGGATGACAAGTCAGTTGCTGCTCCAGTGAAGCAACCCAAAGATGAAACCAAACCCAAGACTAAGTGCTTCTATTATGAGGAGAGTGGTCGCTAAAGTGGAACAACCCTAGATACTTGGTAGATAAGAAGGCTGGCAACGTCGACAAAAGTATATTTGATATATGTGTTATTGATGTGTACCATGCTAGTACTCCTAGTAGCACCTGGGTATTGGATACCGGTTCGGTTACTAAATTTTAGTAACTTGAAATAAAAGCTACAGAATAAACGGAGAACTAGCTAAGGGTGAGGTGACGATATGTGTTGGAAATGTTTCCAAGGTTGATGTGATCAACATCGCACGCTCTCTCTACCTTCGGGATTAGTGACAAACCTAAATGTTGTTTGGTGTTTGCGTTAAGCATGATCGTGATTAGATCGTGTTTATTGCAACACGGTTATTCATTTAAGTTAGAGAATAATGGTTATTCTGTTTACATGAATAATACCTTCAATGGTCATGCACCCAGTGAGAATGGTTTGTTGAATCTTGATCGTAGTAATACACATGTTCATAACATTGATGCCAAAAGATACAAAGTTAATAATGATAGTACCACATACTTGTGGCACTACCGCTAAGATGTCATATTGGTATAAATCGCATGAAGAAACTCCATGCTAATGGATCTTTGGAGTCATTCGATTTCGAATCGGTTGAGACATGCAAACCATGCCTCTTGGGAAGGATGACTAAGGACCCCGTTTTCTGGTTTAATGGAGAGGGCAAGTGATTTATTGGAAATGATACATGAGTGATGTATGCAATCCAATGAGTCTTGTAGCATGCGGTGGATATCGTTATTTTCTTACCTTCACTGATGATTTGAGTAGATATAGCGTATGTTTACTTAATGAAACACAAGTCTGAATAATTTGAAAAGTTCAAGCAAATTCAGAGTGAAGTTTAAGATCATCATGAGAAGAAGATAAAAATGTTTGCGATATGATCGTGGTGGTGAATATCTGAGTTACGAGTTTGGCATACAACTTTATACAATGTGAAAGTCGTTTCACAACTCATGCCACCTGGAACGCCATAGTGTGATAGTGTGTCCGAACGTCATAGTCGTGCTCTATTGGATATGGTGCGGGCTATGATGTCTCTTATCGTTTTGCTACTATAGTTTTGGGGTTTTGCATTAGAGACAACTACATTCACTTTAAATAGGGCACCATCTAAATCCGTTGATATGACACCGTGTGAATTATGGTTTGATAGAAATCTAAGCTGTCATTTCTTAATGTTTGGGGCTGCGACGCTTGTTTGGGGCTGCAGACAAATGCATCTTCATAGAACACCCTAAGAACAGTTGGGTGAACCTTCTATCTCAGACCCAAGCATAAAGTGTTTGTTGCTAAAACTAGGTCCTTTCTCAAGAAAAAGTTTCTCTCGAAAGAATTGAGTGGGAGGAAGATGGAACTTGATGAGGTTGTTGAACCTTTGCTTCAACCAGAGAGTAGCGCAGCGCAGAAAGATGTTTCTGTGGAACATACGTCAGTTGAAGAGGAAGTAAATGATGATGATCATGAAGCTTCAGATCAGGTTACTATCGAACCTCGTAGGTCGACAAGGATGTGTACTCCTCCTGAGCTGTACGACAACCCTATCTTGGAGGTCACGTTGTTGGACAACGATGAACCTACGAGCTATGGAGAAGCGATGATGGGCCCGGATTCTGACAAATGGTTAGAGGCCATGAAATCCGAGAAAGGATCCATGTATGAAAACCAATTATAGACTTTGGTAGACTTGCTGGTTGGACGACAAGTGGTTGAATACAAATGGACCTTTAAGATGAAGACAGACGCTGATGGTAAATGTCACCATTTAAAAAGCTCGACGTGTCGCAAAGAAGTTTCCGACAAATTCAAGGAGTTGACTGCGATGAGACTTCCTCACTCATAGTGATGCTGAAGTCTGTTGGAATTATGTTAGTAGTTGCTGCATTTTTTAAATTATGAAATCTAGCAGATGGATGTCAAAACATCGTTTCCTTAACGGTTTACTTGAGGAAAGGTTGTATGTGATACAACCAAAAGGTTTTGTCAGTGCTAAGGATGCTAAAAGGTGTGCAAGCTCCAGTGATCCTTCTATGGACTGAAGCAAGCATCTCGGTGTTGGAATATACGCTTTGATGAGGTGATCAAAGTTTTTGCGTCTATACAAAGTTTATGAGAAACTTGTATTTACAATAAAGTGAGTGGGGGCACCATAGAATTTTCAATAAGCATATGTGGTTGACATATTATTGATCGAAAATGATGTAGAATTTATGGAAAGCATAAACGTTTGTTTGAAAAGTGTTTTTCAAAGGAAGACCTGGATAAAACTACCTAATTGTTGAGCATCAAGATCTATAAAGATAGATCAAGATGCTTGATGAGACTTTCAATGTGTACATACCTTGACAAGATTTTCAAAGAGTTCAAAATGGATCACTCAGAGAAAGAGTTCTCGCCTGATTTGTAAGGTGTGAAGTTGAGTGAGACTCAAAGCTCGACAATGGCAAAATAAAGAGAAAGGACGAACGTCGTCCCCTATGCCTTAGCCGTAGGCTCTGTACAGTATGCCATGCTGTGTACCGCACCTGTGTGTGCCTTGCCATGAGTCCGTCAAGGGGTACAAGAGTGATCCAGGAGTGCATCAGTGGACAGCGGTCAAGATTATTCTTAGTAACTAAAAGACTAAGGAAATTTTTCTCGATTATGGAGGTGATAAAGAGTTTGTCATAAAGAGTTACGTCGATGCAAGCTTTAGCACCAGTCCAGATGACTCTTAGTAGCAATCCGGATATGTATAGTGGAGCAGCCATTTGGAATAGATCCAAGTGGAGTGTGGTAGTAGTGTCTACAGTATGACATAGAGATTTGCAAAGTACACATGGATCTGAATGACGCAGGCCCGTTGACTAAAAGACCTCTCTCACATGCAAAGCATGATCGAGCCCTAGAACTCATTGGGTGTTAGATTCATAACAATGCGAATCACATGGTGATGTGAACTAGATTATTGACTCTAGCGCAAGTGGGAGACTGTTGGAAATATGCCCTAGAGGCAATAATAAATTAGTTATTATCATATTTCCTTGTTCATACTAATCGTTTATTATCCATGCTATAATTGTATTGATTGGTAACTAAATACATGTGTGGGTATATAGACAACACTGTGTCCCTAGTATGTCTCAAGTAAACTAGCTCGTTGATCAAAGATGGTCAAGGTTGTCTAGCCATTGACATAAGATGTCATTTGATAAAGGGATCACATCATTAGGAGAATGATGTGATGGACAAGACCCAAACTATAAATGTAGCAAATGGTCGTGTCAGATTATTGCTACAGTTTTCTTCATGTCAAGTATCTGTTCCTATGACCATGAGATCATGCAACTCACTAACACCGGAGGAGTACCTTGTGTGTATCAAACGTCGCAGCATAACTGGGTGACTATAAAGGTGCTCTACAAGTATCTCCGAGGGTGTCTGTTGGGTTGGCATGGATCAAGACTAGGATTTGTTACTCTGTGTGACAGAGAGGTATCTTAGGGCCCACTCCGTAATACAACATCACAACAAGCCTTGCAAGAAATGTGACTAAAGTGTTAGCCACAGGATCTTGTATTACGGAACAAGTAAAGAGACTTGCCGGTAACGAGGTTGAACTAGGTATACAGATACCAATGATCGAATCTTGGGTAAGTAACATTCCGAAGAACAAAGGGAATATCGTACGGGATTAACTGAATCCTTGACATAGAGGTTCGACCGGTAAAGATCTTCGTAGAATATGTAGGAACCAATATGGTCATCTAGGTCCCGCTATTGGTTATTGACCATAGAGGTGTCTCGGTCATGTCTACATAGTTCTCGAACCCGCATGGTCTGCACACTTAAGGTTCAATGATGTTTCGGTAGTATAGAGTTATGTATGGTGGTGACCGAAGGTTGTTCAGAGTCCCGGATGAGATCCGGACGTCACGAGGAGCTCCAGAATGGTCCGGAGGTAAAGATTGATATATGGGACAATAGTGTTTGGTCTCCGGAAGGGTTCCGGAATTCACCGAAAATAGTTTCGGATGTTTCCCGAAATGTTCGTGGTACAAGGACACTTTGTTTGGGCCAAGGGGTAAAGCCCATGAGGATTTAGGATGGTGCAAAAGATGTTTTGCGGAGGCCAGGGCCAGACGCTAGGGACCCTGGCGTCTAGGGCTAGACGCCGAGGACCTTGGCGTCTGGTCCTGGAGTCTGAGAAGGACTCTTGCCTTGCGGGCAAACCAACCTTTAGGAGGATTTTTCTCCAAGTTTCGACCCCAAGGATCAGCATATAAATAAAGGGGCGGGGCTAGCACTTGGAACACATCAAGAAACCCTAAGGCATGTGCTGCCTCTCCTCTAGTTCATAGTTTCTCCTCTCGATCGGTTTCAGTGGTGCTTAGGCGAAGCCCTGCTGGAATTGATCCACAACCATCGCCGCAACGCCGTCGTGCTGCGAGAGAACTCGTCTACCTCTCCGCTCCCTCTTGCTGGATCAACAAGGTGGAGATCGTCATCGAGTTGTTCGTGTGCTGAACATGGAGGTGCCGTCCGTTCGGCGCTAGATCGGAAGGATCGTGATGAGATCACGGGACGGATCGTGATTCGATCGTGGGACGGATTGTGATGGGATCACAGGACGCTCGGCGATTTGGATCGCGAAGACGTTCGACTACATCAACCGCATTTCTTAACGCTTCCCGCTTAGCGATCTACAAGGGTATGTAGATCCACTCTCCCTCTCGTAGATGCTCATCACCATGGATAGATCTTGCGTGTGCGTAGGAAATTTGTTGTTTCCCATGAAACGTTCCCCAACAGATCAACATGAAACTCAACCCTAAGAAGTGTGTGTTCGGTGTCCCATATGGAAATCTCCTCGGTTTCTTTGTATCTCAACATGGAATTGAAGCAAATTCCGACAAGATCAAAGCAATTGAGAAAATTGAAGCACCAAGACACGTCAAAGATGTACGTCGTCTTGCCGGCTGTATTGCTTCTCTAAGTAGGTTCATCTCAAAGTCTGTTGAGCATGCCTTGCCCTTCTTCAAAATCTTGAAGAAGGCAGGTCCAATGAAATGGACCCCGGAAGCAGAGGTAGCGCTGCAGGATTTGAAGAAATACCTCTCCTCTCCGCCAGTCTTAGTTGCACCAAAACCACAAGAGCCGTTGCTGCTATACGTAATGGCAACAAATCAAGTGGTGAGTGTCGTGCTAGTGGCTGAGAAAGGAGCTGATGAGGAAGCGGCAACAACGGCAGGACCGCCGAGTGACGAGCCGGGATAGTTCCCGACAAGGTCTGGTGCTGGCAAAGAAGGATCTGCGTAGTTGAAAGAGATAGTCCAGAAGAAGAAAGTGGTGCAACGACGAGTCTATTTGTCAGTTCCTTGTTGCAGGGGGCTCGGTCGAGATATTTTGGCATGCAAAAATTTACTCTTCGGCCTTCTTATGGCCTCGAGGAAGCCGCACCATTACTTCCAAGCATATGAAATCACCGTTGTCACTCGCTTTCCACTGCATCGGATATTGCGGAACCCAAAAGCTACCGACAAGATTGTGGAGTGGGCCTTGGAACTATCAAGCTTTGGTCTTAAGTTTGAAAGCACTTCGACCATTCAGAGAAGGGCCTTGGTATAGTTCATTGCAGAATGGACCCCAACGCTCGATGAAGAGGTTCCAGCGTCAACTCTCCCTGGCAAGGAAACTGATCACGAATTGATCATGTATTTTGATGGAGCTTTCTCGTTGGAAGGCACCGGTGCCGTAGTCCTGCTTGCCATACCCACCGGAGAGCACCTCGGATTTGTGGTTCAGATGCACTTTCCCTGGGAAAGATCAACAAACAACACTGCCGAGTATGAAGAACTGCTTGCCGGTCTCAGGATCGCGACAGACCTTAGGATTAAGAAACTTATTTTCAGAGGTGATTCTCAACTTGTTGTTAGGCAAGTGAACAAAGATTACCAGAGCACGTTGATGGAAGCTTATGTAGACGAAGTGAGGAAGTTGGAAGAACGTTTTGACGACCTGCAAACGTAGCATGTTGCACGTGCAGAGAACCGTGTTGCCGATGGCCTGTCAAAATGTGTTGCCCTTAAGTTGCCTGTGGAACCAGGAACTTTCGTGCTCCAACTAACTCAACCCTCCGTGACACCATCAAACATATAAGAGAAGAGAAGAAAATTAAGTTTCGGTAAGTATTTCCCGGCAGGGCTCCCCGAAGCCGCCGGCGAGAAGGTTGCCAGAGGGAACGACATGCTTGTCGGTGGGTACTGTGCTCCAACAGGGCCTCCGGCTCTTGTCGTAGAAGCATACACTCCTGCCAGGCTTGCCAGGGGACAGCAGACTCCGGCAGGCCCTCAAGCCCTCACTGTCGAGACAAATGCTACCCTGGCGGAGGATACGCCTTTGGTGCTTGTTGTCGAGCCACAGGCTCCGGCATGGGCACAACACATCGTCCATTTCCTTCAGACAGGAGAACTTCCCGGGGAACAAGAAGAAGCAGAGAAAGTAGCCCGCCAGTCTAATATGTACCAGGTCATAGACAACGTCCTATACAAAAAAGACCGAACGGTGTGAAACTCAAATGCATTTCCCAGGAAGATGGACTGAAGCTGTTGGCAAAGATACATGAAGGCATATGTGGCTTCCACATAGGGTCAAGAGCACTTACCGGGAAAGCATTTCGGCAAGGCTTCTTTTCGCCCACCTCCCTCCAGGATGCAACGACATTGGTAACAAAGTGTGAGGCATGCCAGTTTCATTCGAAGATACTACATCAACCAGCTCAAGCACTCCAAATGATCCTCTCTCCTGGCCATTTTCGGTCTGGGGGAATGACATCTTGGGCCCCTTTCCTTTTGCTGCCAGGGGCTTTGAGTACATGTATGCCCCAATCGACAAGTTCACAAAGTGGCCAGAAGTGGAAGCAGTAAAGAAGGTTACAACACAGTCAGCCGTCAAGTTCTTCAAGGGACTAGTTTGCCGTTTTGGCATTTCAAACAGGGTCATCACCGACAACGGCACACAGTTCACGAGCCGCACCTTCATGCAATATGTCCAAGACCTTAGCAGTAAAATCTGTTTTGCTTCCGTTTCCCACCCGAGGAGCAACGGCTAAGCGGAAAGGGCTAATGTTGAAGTGTTGCGAGGCCTCAAGACAAGAAGTTTCGACAAGCTGCACAAGTGCGGAAGGCACTGGATTGATGAGTTGTCGGTGGTTCTTTGGTCAATTAGAACGACACCAAATCGAGCTACCGACCAAACATCCTTCTCCCTCATCTATGGGTCGGAGGCAGTTCTCCCCACGGAACTCATATATGGATCACCTCGAGTGCTCCCTTATGATGAGGTTGAGGAAGAGTAGTTGTGGGAAGACGACGCGACACTCCTTGAGGAAGACCATCTTCAGGCTGCTATGAGAGCTGCACGCTACCAGCAAGCTTTGTGCCGCTACCATAGCCGCAAACTTAATGCCAGAATTCTTGCGGAAGGCGACCTTGTTCTTCGGCAAGTTCAGTCCGCCAAGAATTCCAATAAGTTGATGCCGAAGTGGGAAGGCCCTTATCAGGTAGTACGAGTCACCAGGCCTGGCGCAGTCCGCCTGGAGACCGAAGGTGGCATCCGAGTGAGTAACTCTTGGAATATTGAACACCTTCGCAAGTTCTACCCATGAGGCGCGGTTTCCGGGCCCCCGGCAACCACCTTTTGTACAAGTCTTGTCGCTGAAGCATGTAGTCCATGGTACAAAGTCAGGCTCAGATCCTATGTGTAGTTGAATAAAGATAAGTGTTCTACAAACCTAATCTATTCTCATGTTTACTTATGTGCATGTTTCTCTGAGGTGTTGCATTGCACATAATCCCGGCAAGGACTAATGGACCGCCAAGGTTCCATATCCATATTTTCTCTTCTTTCTTTTTCTCAAAGGATAGAAGGACCCCTCGCATGCAGCTTTGTGTGTGGGGGGGGGGGGGGGTGGAATGATGGTACGGATACCTATGAGCGACGTCCCAAAAAAAACTTGCCGGAGGAAGCGCGGAACAAAAAGATAAGTTGCAAAAAAACAAGATATTTCTTGCCGTAGAGTTATTTTCCTTGTGCGATTTCGACCTCTGTATGGAAAACCCGCACGCTAGAGAACCTTGTCACGTTTGGCCGCACCCTCATTATGTTTCGGAAACTGCTCAACGGTTTAAGTGGCGCACCTGTGCTCCTTGCTTCGTTTCTAGTCCGCTCAACGGCTCAAGTGATAGCGTTCGCGCCCTTACTCTGTTTCGAGCACGACCAACACTTCGAGCAGCGGCAGCAAAAACGCCAAGGTGTCTTGCCGGCAGTAACACCGCCAACGGGCTGCTAAGGATCCTTTCCTCAAAGCGCTCGTAGTAGGGCTACTCACGCCGGCAAGATAATACACGGCCATTCAAAATAGGGTGAAATTCACATGAGATATTACTTTTTCCTAAGTATATCTTTATTTGACTTTCTCCCCTAGGGGAGATTAAAAGAAGAAAAAGATAGAAAGGAGAGGCAGGATACAAGAAGAAATAGATGGCAAGAGGCCCCCGATAGAAGCTCGGCCTGACCCCTCTATACCAGCACTGCACGGAGGAGCAGGGCTGCCAGATGGGCAGGCAAGAACCTGGCCCCTCCTAGACTAGCATTGCATGGAGGAGAGGGCTAGAGCGGGTGGAAAGGGGGATGGACCCCAGAAGCTGAAGTCCACGGGCCTGCCGGAAGACCCAGTTGGAAGATGAGGCAGCACCCGAGACTAAGGCCCCCGGCAAGGTCATCTTGCTGGGAGGGGGAGAGGCGTGAGGCTGGCAGTGATGGTGCGGCCAGCGGTTAGTCCGAGCTCGAGTCCTCGGGCTCCGACTTGACTGGTCGAAGACCGGACTCATCGTCACTGTCTTTGTTGTTGTCCTCCCCATCACTCTCGCCTGAGGACAGGCTTTCGGCGCTGCTCGATCTCTCTTCGCAGCAGCTGAGACAGACACCAGAGTGCCCATAAATCTTGACGGAGAGCGTATTGGCCACCATCATTTTCAAGCGAAGGACGTGCCCCACGTGGAGGTTGTGGGCGCGAGCGAAGGTCTTCCAGCCGCGCCCAAGGAACATGACGCGGTTCGCTGGGTACTTGATGTTTACCCGCGTCGCGCCGTTGCAGCAACCAGCTACCCGTAGCCATAGGACAGGCGGCTCGTCGCCCTCCATTGCCCTTGTGAAGAAGCAATGAAGGCGCAGATGGCTCCGGAGGGGACCGGCCAGCTCGAGGATGAAATCCAGCGTTGTCCCCTTGGCGTGGGTCTCCTCAAGAGAGAGGCTTGGCATCGGAGGAGGAGGCGAAGCAGCGCTCTTCCTTCCCCGACCTCAGCCCCCACGATGGCCGTGGCCCCTCGTGCCTCTCCCACCACGCGCGCTCAGGCCGCCCTCTGCCTTCGCGGCTAAAGCGGTGGCATGATCCAGATGAGAGCTTCTTTTGCGAACCTGAAGACGGCGACCGCCCTCGCCCCCTGATCATGGCTGAGGGCGAGCACCGCTCGAAGGTTACAAAGATGTGGGAGGGCAAACGATGGAGGTTTGCACTCGGAAGGGCAAGATATGGGATTAAGATGGATTAGCACCGCCCTCGCTATCCCCCAATTTATAGGGAGAAGCATGGGGGCTGGCTCTCCCCCGCTCCAAAGGACGCCGCCCATCTCCTCCAATAGTGGCGCCCTGGATCACGAGGCGAATAGGAACTGCCCCGTCGCTCCAATCCATGGCGTTGTGGTTACTACTTTTCCCAGGGACTTTAAATCACGGGCGCTCATTAGTGGTTCCCCGCTATGCTATAACATCCCAAAATTCCATTTTGGAATGTTATGAAATATAGCTATGCATCATCATCATCATTGCTTGAATGTATGGAATTGTTGAAATGCTTCTTCTGACTTTCTGAAAGCCTCTTTCTACTTCCCCTATGTTGCTTTCACCTATTTGAAAACCTTGGTAAAATGTTCAAAATAAGAGGGGAGTAACATGACACTCCACACCAGGGTCTTCTTGGTGATTAATTTGAGCTATAAAAACCAGGGGGTCTTTTGAAAAATATTTGCAAAAGGTTTTAAAACCAAATAGGCAATTTCTGAAATAATTATTTTTTCCAAATTGTTCAAATGACAGAAAAAAAATGTTCAATAAATGGCATTTATTATTCTGTTAATTTTGATATATAATACTCCTATATTTGGAAATGTTCTGGATGCTTTTAAAGAGGTTTTACTGCTCTGGATATTAAAAAGAGTAACGGATTTGTATTTAAACGGGCCGGCCCACGGGCATTTATTCGCGAATTAATTACGAGCCGGTCGACCGACGCGCCTCCGCCGCTTCTTCCCTCGCTGACAGCAGGACCCACCCGTCCGATCCCAAAAATCGCGCGGCCATCCTCTTCCTCGCGCGCGCCGCCGTCGCCGAGATTCCATCGCCCCGGATCTCCCTCCTCTCTCCTCCCCGCACCCACCCGAGCACCCTATAAGTAGCCCCTGCCCCTCCTCTCTCCATTCCCCCCCCGAATCCCCTCTCTCCCTCGCCGAGACGCTGCCCAAATCACCTTGCCGGAGTTGCTCCGACCAATGAACACCCCACCGCTCGTGCCCATCGCCTCGGTCGTCCCCACGCCTCTCCGACAGCACCATTCGACGCCGGACGCCAGCCGCAGCCGCCCGTACCTCTCCGTTGCCTCCCTCGACCACAGGAGCGACCTTCGACGACCTCTTCGACCACCGGCCGTCGCCACCCTCGCCGGAAACCTTCTTCCCCCTCCGGTAAGTCGCCAGACCTCCTCTCACCCGTTCGATCTTGGATCAACGATCCAGATTAGACTCATTAAGCCGCGAATCGTTTTCTTCTTCATTTCGGACGACCGCCCATAACACCCGCTCGCACCCCCCCCCCTTAGCCACTCACAGGTCGCCACGTCACCCTGGCCGATGCGTTTTTTTAGTTTTTCTTTTCTGTTGTTTTTAGTTAACAAAATGTTTTAGGATTTTGTTTTGTTTATATCTTTTAATCTGTTTAGTGTTTTGAGCTAATTCTTTTTGCATTGGCTCACTTATTTCATGTAGTTTCACGCTGTAGTTTTAGATTTTAAATTTGAACTCTAAAATTTGAATTGAATCAAATTTTCTTAAATCACTCAAATCTGAATAACTAGAGTTTAAAAATAGATTTTGATATGAATCTTTTTGCTAATGCTTGGTATTAGTCAGGACTTTCACCATGCTTACTTTCAGGATTTTTAGGATGTATTTGTTTAGTGTTCTAGCTATAAACACATTCTGCTTAGTAGTTAGTATAGTATAGTTAATTTAGTTTTTAGTTAGTTTAAATCAGATTTTTTATAATTTGTTTTATTAGTTTATGTTGCTTAAACATTAGGTGTTTTACTTTCTGTAAATAAAAATATAAAATTGCTGAGTTTATTTCTTTATTGTTATAGGAATCTCTACTAATTTTTCAACTAGGTATAATTTGATTAAAACCAACTAGTTTAGAAATAGATTCTTTTAACAAAGTTTTATATAATTAAAATTCTGTTTTCTAAGAAGAGTTTTCAGTAAATTATTTATCTGTTAATAAAATGTTTTATTAATAAATAATAAGTTTTGTTTTACTACTTGTTAGTAAAACTATAGTTACCTCATATAGTAGTGTTTATCACAACTTTCAAAACCATACTAAGATTTTTTTTCTTAACAAAACCTTAAATGGATTTTATTCTGTGTATTAATAAAATATTTTATTGTTTCCTTGTTGTCAACTATTGTTTTGTTTATACAAGTAGTTTTATTATGTTAGTAGTGGTTTACCCATCACCTTTTTGAAAACAAAACTTTGTGTGTTTTCTTGCTTGTGATTTGTGCACTGTTTTTTCTTGATTGTTTACTAGTTCATTTCTGATTTTGTGATTTACAAATAATTTTGTTGCATGCTTATTGAGTGCTCTTGTTTGCTTCGTTAGATTATCCGGAGTGCGAGGCTTGCTACTTAAAGTCCCTCGAGTACCAAGATCGTCAATCAGGCAAGTCACCTTGATCATCTTTACCCCTGTTTTGTTGCATTAGTTCTTCCATCACCCCAATTGCATGCAAAGTAGGTAAATTGGAAATTTGGTTACTTGATGTAGTATCATATGGTAGGTACCCCAAACCTTTGACACTTTGGCCCCGGGAAACGTTCAATTATTTTGCTATGCTATTAGTAGACGGGGTGGGGTGTGTGATTCATGAGAGTTGTGAGGTAATAAATTCAAGACCTATGATGAGCAAGACTGCAAGATTTCCAAGTTTTCAACATACTACTGGGTGAGGGATGGTTGGAATGGCACCCTGGAGAAACCAGTGGATTTGCCTAGGTGTTGCTGGAGATGGCCAGTATTCATGCGGAAAGCCTCACCACGCACAAAGGGATGGAAGGATGCGTCAAGACCCAAGGCTTACCTGCATAGCCACAAGTCATTATGGGCTCTGGCTTGGTTGGATATCGTGGTGACCCTGGACAGGCGGTGCTACGAGATGTAGAAGAACGGTAGGAAAGGATGGGCATCGATAGAGTCGCAGGGAAACCCTTTGGAAGACCATGTTTTGGTCATCCGTTTCTCAAACACCCTGAAGTGCGAGAAATCAAACGGAGGCGACCAAATCTTGTGGGGAACGTGTGCAAAACTCTGCAGAGTACTCAAACCTAATTGATTAGCCGTGTCCACGGTCATGGACGACTTCAGCCAAAGGAACTGAAACTTCCGGAACTCTCAACACAATTAATATGATGATGTGGGAATTTAATAACTTGGGTATGAGAATTGGTTGGTGGAACCATCTCATTAATCAACCAACTTAGTAATAATTTTGCTTAGCCCTCTCTTGATGTAGGAAAATTGGATTTGCGCAAAAACTTACTACCCCACCTGCCATATATGCATGTAGATTAGATGATTATCTTTTCACCCCTCTCTTGTGACTTTGCCGGCATATTCAATATGCTGACCTATACGGCTGCAACGTATCATGTTGCAGAGTACTTTTCCGACCAGGAGTGAGGATACGCTCTACGCTCGGTGAGATGCCCTTGGAGTCAGATGGACTCATCTAACTTCGATGCTTCCGCAAGATTTATATATTCTCATGAGTTGGCCTTCGGCCACTTTATTGTAATAAAGGACTCGATATGAGATTTCGATTAATATAATGCTGTGTGATTTCCCTTTGATATATACATTGATGTACCGTGTGTGTACCAGCATGATCTTGGGATGGTACGGAAACACCGGAGATTCGACCTTTCACGTCGGGTCGCTACAGAAATGGTATCAGAGCACATGCTGACCGTAGGACGTAACCTCTATGATTGGAAAGCCTTAGGAATTATTTTTCCCTTTTGTCTTTAAAATTCTTATACTCTCATCTACTCGTTTCTGACTTGTCTCCGATTATTTCAAAATTTATAGATGGCCACCTTCATCCCAGTGTTGATCACGGAGTTTTGCTAGCCTGACGCAACGATGCCCTTTGGCAAGGAACTGATGAGGATCGTCAGGGACATGAGGATTGCTTTGCCGAGCATCATTGGGACACCTATCATGTCCTTTCCCCAAGATGGACGCTATAGGATCGAGGTGCACATCCCAGGGAAGATCTTTGGGAATCGGAAGGAACCCATCGACTTCAAGTTTGTGGCACCCAGTTGGATACTTGGGAGAGACATGGCCATTCATCGTGCCCTTGGACGTATTCAGGAGGAATACAGAGGTGGAACCATTTCACCAGGACTCAGCGTGGTTTGTCGCAGGGATGCCAATGGAAACATCATAACCACTTCCACTGCAGACACCACCATTTTCCTATATCCAGACCCTAGAGACTCACATTAGGACTCTGGAGCTTCGAGTTCGTGCTGATACGAAGACAATCAAGAATCTGATGAACCGCGAGATTGACCTCGAAGCTGACTTACGGGAAGCCGAGTACGAGCATGAGTATGAGGTGAAGGATTTCTTAGAGAGGATCGACAAGCTGAAAAATCGCGTCGCCTTTCTGGAGGAACATATGGACATGGGTGAAAATCTTCATCCTGAGGGAGACTTGGCTCCTTTCATCAGCGACGATGATGACTATGAGGAGAGCACCATTGGAGGAGGCTCAGTCACCATGTACTTCTGAGGAAAACTTTAGTTATGCCCCCATGTATCTTTTATTTTTCAATGTTAAAGCGTAGGTCGATGTTTAGTTGAATGGAGATTTGTATCTCGATGTTTGACCTTGATTGAATAAATGAATGAGTGTTTGGTGTGATATGTTTGTTGCATTGCATATGGGTAGTGAATTTCCTCTTTTAGGCCCTTGTTCTATTCTAATTCTCACCCCTCTGAAAACAGCAAGATGCCTCCATGATGTGAGTCCGACTTCACCTTCCCGCCGGAACTCACGCAACTCCTTCAGCAGCAGAATGCACTGATGCAGCTATTGATCCAGAATCAGACCAACAACCAGAACAACAACCACCATCATCCACCCTAGGCTGACAATCTCACCCGTTTTCTGAGGTTGAACCCTCCAACTTTCTCCAGCAGCACTGAGCCCATTGTGGCAGATGACTGGCTCCGTAAGATGGAGAGGGAACTCGTCACCGCTGGATGTACTGACGCTGAGAAGGTGCGCTTTGCCGCACATCAACTGGATGGACCAGCAGCTTCATGGTGGGAGAACTGCACCACCACATATCCTATTACTGATGTAACTTGGGAGCAGTTCAAGCAAGCTTTCCGCACCACACATGTCTCAGCTGGAGCTATGAGTCTGAAGAAGCGCGAGTTTCGCAACTTGCACCAGGGTAATTGCTCCGTGGCCTAGTACGTGGACGACTTCAGCACATTGGCTCGATATGCACCAAGAGACGTGGCCGATGATGCGGCCAAGCAAGAGAAGTTTCTGGAAGGACTCAACGATGAGTTGAGCATGCAGCTAGTAGTGGCTACTTTCAACAACTACCAAGAGCTAGTGGACAAGGCCCTCATCCTGGAGGGTAAACAACAGCAAATTAAGAACCGCAATAGGAAGTACACTCAGGGGAAGTTTAACTCTGGAGCTCATCAGAAGCCCCGCTACTCCCTGTACTCAGGGAATACCGGATCAGGGACCGGTAAGTTTGGAAGGCACACTCATGCCGTGCACAACCATGGAGGAAATGGGAATGGGAACAACAACCAGCACCGTCATGCTCCTACTCAGAAGGATCTGAGCCAGATCACCTGTTTCAACTGCCAGAAGACAGGGCACTATGCTACCGAGTGTCCCCAGAGCAAGCAGGGAAATGGAAACGGCAACTCCGCAGCCAAGAAGCCAAATCCGTTTCCTCGTGCCCAGGTGAACAACCTCGACGTGGAAGAAGTCTATGATCAACCCGAGACTGTGGTTGGTAGGTTTTTATTGCATTCACGTCCAGTTACAGTACTTTTTGATTCCGGTGCAACTCATTCATTCATATCAAGGGTAGTTGTGGATAAGTATGGTTTGCCCACCAAAACCCTTACTCAGCCCATTAAGGTCAGTTCCCCAGGAGGTATGATGATGGCAGGGATAGGATGCCATGCTTTGAAACTTCACATAGGAAACCATGTTTTTCCCACCGACCTCATCGTCCTGGAATCCCAGGGATTGGATGTAATCCTAGGCATGGATTGGATGACCAAGTGTGAAGGAAATCTTGATTGTCCCAGCAAGTCAGTTTCACTCACCACCCCGGAGAACAAGAGGATTAAGTATGTATCCTGACGCACACGTATGAGTGCTCGGTTAAATTCCCTCACAGGAGTTGTTCAGGAGGAAGTACCGGTGGTAAAAGACTTTCCGGATGTATTCCCGGAAGAATTACCAGGCATGCCACCAGATAGAGAGATTGAGTTCCTGATAGAGCTACTACCAGGGACAGCCCCAATTTCCAAGAGACCCTATCGGATGCCCGCAAATGATTTAGTGGAAATCAAGAAGCAGATTAAGGAGCTATTGGACAAGGGATATATTCGCCCAAGTTCTTCACCTTGGGGAGCCCCAGTTCTTTTGGTGGAGAAGAAGGATAAAACCTTGAGAATGGTAGTCGATTATCGTGCCTTGAACGAGGTGACTATCAAGAACAAGTACCCTCTGCTGATGATTAATGACCTGTTTGATCAGCTAGTAGGCGCCAAAGTATTCTCCAAGATCGATCTTCGATCAGGGTATCACCAGTTGAAAATTCGTGAACAAGATATACCCAAAACAGCTTTCACCACAAGGTATGGCTTGTATGAGTATACTGTCATGTCCTTTCGTTTGACTAATGCTCCTGCCTACTTCATGAATTTGATGAACAAAGTGTTCATGGAATATTTGGACAAGTTTGTCGTGGTGTTCATCGATGAGATATTGATATTCTCCAAGAACGAGGAAGAACACAAGGAACATTTGCGTTTAGTTCTGGAGAAGCTGAGAGAGCATCAGTTATGTGCCAAGTTCAGCAAATGTGAATTTTGGCTGACGGAAGTCGGATTCCTTGGACATGTTATTTCCGGAGAAGGAATAGCCGTAGACCCTGCTAAGGTTGAAGCCGTCACCGAGTGAAAGTCACCCACCTCAGTTAAGGAGATCCGCAGTTTCCTCGGACTTTCCGGATATTACCGAAGGTTCATTGAGAATTTCTCAAAGATTGCCAAGCCCATGACGGAGTTGTTGAAGAAAGAGTCTAAGTATATTTAGACTGAGGAAAGTGAATCCGGTTTCCAGGAGTTGAAGAAACGTTTGGTCACAGCCTAGTGTTGATTTTGCCCAATATTCGGAAGGACTTCCAGGTTTATTGTGATGCTTCACGTCAAGGACTTGGAGGAGTACTCATGCAAGATGGAAAGGTTGTAGCTTATGCATCCAGACAACTATGACCTCATGAGTTGAATTATGCCACCCATGATTTGGAACTAGCAGCCGTGGTGCACGCACTCAAGACCTGGAGACATTTCCTTATCGGAAATAGTTGTGATGTTTACACCGACCTTAAGAGCCTGAAATATATCTTCACACAGAAGGAGTTGAACCTCAGACAGACGAGATGGTTAGAGTTAATCAAGGACTATGACATGAGATTACACTACCATCCAGGTAAGGCGAATGTGGTAGCAGATGCCTTGAGTCGGAAAACTTATGTAAACACACTCACAGCGGGAGGATTACCCCAGGAGTTAGCCGATGATGTCAAAGAGCTCAAGCTAGAGATAGTTCCAAGTGGATATGTTGCCACACTGGAAAACCAATCCACCTTGACCGAAAGAATTCGTGAAGACCAGAAGACGGACAAGGAGATAGCTGAGATAAAACAGAGAATGGCAGAAGGCAAGGCTAAAGGTTTCGTGAGGAGGAACAAGGAACTCTGTGGTTTGAGAACCGAATCTATGTGCCCAATGACCAAGAGCTCAGGAAATTGATACTTCAAGAAGCCCATGATTCCCCTTACTCAATACACCCAGGCAACACCAAGATGTACCTGGATTTGAAAGAAAGTTATTGGTGGACAGGTATGAAGAAGGATATTGCGGAACATGTTGCAATATGTGATATTTGTCAGTGAGTAAAGGCGAAACATCAGAAGCCAGCAGGGTTACTCCAACCTTTGCCGATACCCGAGTGGAAATGGGAAAAGCTTGGTATGGACTTCATCACAGGACTACCCAGGACCCGTTCAGGTTATGATTCCATCTGGGTAGTGAAGACCACCTATACCAGTGCTAAGCTAGCCAAGATATATATGACCAAGATCGTATGTCTGCATGGAGTTCCGGGGAGTATCGTGTCAGATAGAGGAACGCAATTTACCTCAAAGTTTTGGCATCAGTTACATGAAACTTTGGGTACGAGACTAGAGTTCAGTACAGCTTTTCATCCACAGACCGATGGACAGACTGAGAGAGTTAACCAGATTCTGGAAGACATGTTGAGAGCTTGTGCGCTAGATTATGGATCTAGTTGGGATGAAAACTTACCTTACGCAGAATTCTCATACAACAACAGTTATTAGACCAGTCTGAAGATGGCCCCTTTCGAAGCTTTATACGGAAGGAGGTGCAGAACACCATTGACGTGGGATGGTGTTGGAGACCGACAACTTTTTGGTCCCGACCTTATCCGAGATTCTGAAGAGAAATTCAAGCTGATTCGTGACAGACTCAAGATAGCTCAATCTCGACAGAAAAGTTGTGCTGACAGCAAACGTAAGGAAACGATGTATGAAGTGGGAGATCGAGCATATCTTCGTGTGTCCCCACTTCGAGGAATCAAGAGGTTTGGTGTTAAAGGAAAGTTAGCACCCAGATTCATAGGCCCCTACAAAATTCTTGAACGTAGAGGCGAAGTTGTGTACAAGTTGGAATTGCCGGAAGGATTGTCCGGAGTTCATGATGTTTTCCATGTTTCCCAGGTGAAGAAATGCCATGCTGAGATGGCTGATTTTCCCTTGAGAGACACAGTGCCCCTAGAGGCCATACAACTTGACACTGATCTGACCTACGAGGAAAAGCCTGTCAAAATCCTCGAGACTGCCAATAGAGTTGCCCGCAGCAGGATCATCAAGTTCTGTAAGGTTTTGTGGAGTCACCACACCGAGGAAGAAGCCACCTGGGAACGCGAAGAAGATCTTCGTAGAGACCATCCGCACCTATTTTCTAGCCAACACAAATCTCGAGGGCGAGATTCATCTTAAGGTGGGTAGGTTCTCCATTTTGGAATGTTATGAAATATAGCTATGCATCATCATCCTCATTGCTTGAATGTATGGAATTGTTGAAATGCTTCTTCTGACTTTCTGAAAACCTCTTTCTACTTCCCCTATGTTGCTTTCACCTATTTGAAAACCTTGGTAAAATGTTCAAAATAAGAGGGGAGTAACATGACACTCCACACCAGGGTCTTCTTGGTGATTAATTTGAGCTATAAAAACCAGGGGGTCTTTTGAAAAATATTTGCAAAAGGTTTTAAAACCAAATAGGCAATTTCTGAAATAATTATTTTTTTCCAAAGTGTTCAAATGACAGAAAAAAAATGTCCAATAAATAGCATTTATTATTCTATTAATTTTGATATATAATACTCCTATATTTGGAAATGTTCTGGATGCTTTTACAGAGGTTTTACTGCTCTGGATATTAAAAAGAGTAACGGATTTGTATTTAAACGGGCCGGCCCACGGGCATTTATTCGCGAATTAATTACGAGCCGGTCGACCGACGCGCCTCCGCCGCTTCTTCCCTCGCTGACAGCAGGACCCACCCGTTCGATCCCGAAAATCGTGCGGCCATCCTCTTCCTCGCGCGCGCGCCGCCGTCGCCGAGATTCCATCGCCCCGGATCTCCCTCCTCTCTCCTCCCCGCACCCACCCGAGCACCCTATAAGTAGCCCCTGCCCCTCCTCTCTCCATTCCCCCCGAATCCCCTCTCTCCCTCGCCGAGACGCTGCCCAAATCACCTTGCCGGAGTTGCTCCGACCACCGAACACCCCACCGCTCGTGCCCATCGCCTCGGTCGTCCCCGCGCCTCTCCGACAGCACCATTCGACGCTGGACGCCACCCTCAGCCGCCCGGACCTCTCCGTTGCCTCCCTCGACCACCGGAGCGACCTCCGACGACCTCTTCGACCACCGGCTGTCGCCACCCTCGCCGGAAACCTTCTTCCCCCTTCGGTAAGTCATCGGACCTCCTCTCACCCGTTCGATCTTGGATCAACGATCCAGATTAGACTCATTAAGCCGTGAATCGTTTTCTTCTTCATTTCGGACGACCGCCCATAACACCCGCTCGCACACCCTCCTTAGCCACTCACAGGTCGCCACGTCACCCTGGCCGATGCGTTTTTTTAGTTTTTCTTTTCTGTTGTTTTTAGTAAAAGAATGTTTTAGGATTTTGTTTTGTTTATATCTTTTAATCTGTTTAGTGTTTTGAGCTAATTCTATTCGCATTGGCTCACTTATTTCATGTAGTTTCACCTGTAGTTTTATATTTTAAATTTGAACTCTAAAATTTGATTTGAATCAAATTTTCTTAAATCACTCAAATCTTAATAACTAGAGTTTAAAAATAGATTTTGAGATGAATCTTTTTGCTAATGCTTGGTATTAGTTAGGACTTTCACCATGCTTAGTTTCAGGATTTTTAGGGTGTATTTGTTTAGTGTTCTAGCTATAAACAGATTCTGCTTAGTAGTTAGTATAGTTTAGTTAATTTAGTTTTTAGTTAGTTTAAATCAGATTTTTTATAATTTGTTTTATTAGTTTCTGTTGCTTAAACATTAGGTGTTTTACTTTCTGTAAATAAAAATATAAAATTGCTTAGTTTATTTCTTGATTGTTATAGGAATCTCTACTAATTTTTCAACTAGGTATAATTTGATTAAAACCAACTAGTTTAGAAATAGATTCTTTTAACAAAGTTTTATATAATTAAAATTCTGTTTTCTAAGAAGAGTTTTCAGTAAATTCTTTATCTGTTAATAAAATGTTTTATTAATAAATAATAAGTTTTGTTTTACTACTTGTTAGTAAAACTATAGTTACCTCATATAGTAGTGTTTATCAAAACTTTCAAAACCATACTAAGATTTTTTTCTTAACAAAACCTTAAATGGATTTTATTCTGTGTATTAATAAAATATTTTATTGTTTCCTTGCTGTCAACTATTGTTTTGTTTATACAAGTAGTTGTATTATGTTAGTAGTGGTTTACCCATCACCTTTTTGGAAACAAAACTTTGTGTGTTTTCTTGCTTGTGATTTGTGCACTGTTTTTTCTTGATTGTTTACTAGTTCATTTCTGATTTTTTGATTTACAAATAATTTTGTTGTATGCTTATTGAGTGCTCTTGTTTGCTTCGTTAGATTATCCGGAGTGCGAGGCTTGTTACTTAGAGTCCCTCGAGTACGAAGATCGTCAATCAGGCAAGTCACCTTGATCATCTTTACCCCTGTTTTGTTGCATTAGTTCTTCCATCACCCCAATTGCATGCAAAGTAGGTAAATTGGAAATTTCGTTACTTGATGTAGTATCATATGGTAGGTACCCCAAACCTTTGACACTTTGGCCCCGGGAAACGTTCAATTATTTTGCTATGCTATTAGTAGACGGGGTTGGGTGTGTGATTCATGAGAGTTGTGAGGTAATAACTTCAAGACCTATGATGAGCAAGACTTCAAGATTTCCAAGTTTTCAACATACTACTGGGTGAGGGATGGTTGGAACGGCACCCTGGAGAAACCAGTGGATTTGCCTAGGTGTTGCTGGAGATGGCCAGTATTCACGCGGAAAGCCTCACCCACGCACAAAGGGATGGAAGGATGCGTCAAGACCCCAGGCTTACCTGCACAGCCACAAGTCATTATGGGCTCTGGCTTGGTTGGATATCGTGGTGACCCTGGACAGGCGGTGCTACGAGATGTAGAAGAACGGTAGGAAAGGATGGGTACCGATAGAGTCGCAGGGAAACCCTTTGGAAGACCATGTTTTGGTCATCCGTTTCTCAAACACCCTGAAGTGCGAGAAATCAAACGGAGGCGACCAAATCTTGTGGGGAACGTGTGCAAAACTCTGCAGAGTACTCAAACCTAATCGATTAGCCGTGTCCACGGTCATGGACGACTTGAGCCAAAGGAACTGAAACTTCCGGAACTCTCAACACAATTAATATGATGATGTGGGAATTTAATAACTTGGGTATGAGAATTGGTTGGTGGAACCATCTCATTAATCAACCAACTTAGTAATAATTTTGCTTAGCCCTCTCTTGATGTAGGAAAATTGGCTTTGCGCAAAAACTTACTACCCCACCTGCCATATATGCATGTAGATTAGATGATTATCTTTTCACCCCTCTCTTGTGAATTTGCCGGCATATTCAATATGCTGACCTATACGGCTACAACGTATCATGTTGCAGAGTACTTTTCCGACCAGGAGTGAGGATACGCTCTACGCTCGGTGAGATGCCCTTGGAGTCAGATGGACTCATCTACCTTCGATGCTTCCGCAAGATTTAGATATTCTCATGAGTTGGCCTTCGGCCACTTTATTGTAATCTTTATTGTAATAAAGGACTCGATATGAGATTTCGATTAATATTATGCTGTGTGATTTCCCTTTGATATATACATTGATGTACCGTGTGTGTACCAGCATGATCTTGGGATGGTACGGAAACACCGGAGATTCGACCTTTCAGGTCGGGTCGCTACAGAAATGGTATTAAGCGGTGCCGATGGGATGGGCTCCCATCCCGTCCCTCTGACGGACAGAGATGCTCGACGGTGCATTAAATGTGCGTGTCCTATTTCGTCAGGATTAGGTATGATAGCACTGTAGCTCTGTACACCTCGTGTACGCACTGTATGCCACTGTTGGATCCCGTTTAGAGTATAAAAGGAGGCTCAGAATGATACGGTAGGTGACTTTTCGACTTTTGCACTTTCAGGGACCCTCTAGCGTACAACGTGGCAGTGGCTCGCAGCACCCTCTAGCAAGTACCCTAAAAACACTCTCAATACCACCAAGCAAGAGTAGGGTTTTACGCATCCGTGCGGCCCGAACCTGGGTACAGATCCGCACGTGCTTTTCGTCAGATCAGCTCTTTGCACAACCCCCCCCCTGCCGAACCGAAATGGATCCCCATGATCCCATAGGTGTTCATTCTCCATGACACTCTCTCACAAGAAAAACATGATCGAACCCCAGAACTCATTGGGTGTAAATCAGATGGTGATGTGAACTAGATTATTGACTCTAGTGCAAGTGGAAGACTGTTGGAAATATGCCCTAGAGGCAATAATAAAGTATTTATTACTATATTTCCTTGTTCATGATAATCATTTATTATCCATGCTATAATTGTATTGATTGGAAACTCAAATACATGTGTGGGTACATAGACAACACGGTGTCCCTAGTATGCCTCTAATAGACTAGCTCATTGATGAAAGATGGTCAAGGTTTCCTAGCCATGGACATGAGAGGTCATTTGATAATGTGGTCACATCATTAGGAGAATGATGTGATGGACAAGACCCAAACTATAAACATAGCATATGATCGTGTCAGTTTATTGCTATAGTTTTATACATGTCAAGTATTTGTTCCTATGAACATGAGATCATGCAACTCACTGACACCGGAGGAATACATTTTGTGTATCATATGTCGCAATGTAAATGGGTGACTATAAAGATGCTCTACAGGTATCTCCGAGGGTGTCTATTGAGTGGGCATGGATCAAGACTGTGATTTGTTACTCCGTGTGACGGAGAGGTATCTCAGGGCCTAGTCGGTAATACAACATCACAACACGCCTTGCAAGCAAAGTGACTAAAGTGTTATCCATGGGATCTTGTATTACGGAATGAGTAAAGATACTTGATGGTAATGAGATTGAACTAGGTATAGAGATACAATCGGTCGAATCTCGGGCAAGTAACATACCGAAGAACAAAGGGAACATCATACGGGATTAACTGAATCCTTGACATAGAGGTTCAACCGATAAAGATTTTCGTAGAATATGTAGGAACCAATATGGGCTTCTAGGTACCGTAGAGGTGTCTCGGTCATGTCTACATAGTTCTCGAACCCGCAGGGTCTGCACACTTAACATTCGGTGACTTTTTGATAGTATTGAGTTATGCATGGTGGTGACCGAAGGTTGTTCGGAGTCCCGGATGAGTTCCCGGACATCACGAGGCGATCCGAAATGGTATGGAAGTAAAGATTGATATATAGGAAGTCTCGTTTTGGTCACCGGAAAAGTTTTGAGTATTTCTGGTAGTGTACCGAGGGTGCACGAAGGGTTCCGGAGGGCATCAGGAGGGGTCACCCATGCCGGGAGGCCACATGGGCCTTAGGGGTGGCGCACCCGCCCTTAGTGGTCTAGGAAATCCAGCCCCTAAGGTCCCATGCGACTAGGGGTGTGGGAAAGGGAAAAACCCCAAGTGGGGGAAACAAAACCAATTAGAATTGGAATCCTACTTGGAGTAGGATTAGAGGTGGACTCCTCCACCTCCTGTTCGGCCGAATCCTAGGGGAAACTCTAGGGTCCCTGACCCCTCCTGTCCCTCCTATATATATTGGAGGGGAGAGAGGGCAGATGCACCCAACCCTAAGCCATGGTGTAGCCCTCTCTCCCCATTATATCGTCTCACCTAGTTTTCGGTGGTGCTTAGGCAAAGCTCTACCGGAATAGTTCCACCACCACCGCCGCCACGCCATCGTGCTGCCAGAGTTCTCATCTACCTCTCCTCTCCCTCTTGCTGGATCAAGAAGGCAGAGATTGTCATCGAGCTGTACGTGTGCTGAACACGGAGGTGCCGTCCATTCGGCGCTAGATCGGGATGGATCGTGCTTGGATCATAGGATGGCTAGCGATTTGGATCGTGAAGACATTCGACTACATCAATAGTGTTTCTAAAAGCTTCCCGCTTATCGATCTACAAGGGTATGCAAATCCTCTCCCCCTCTCGTAGATGCTCATCACCATGGATAGATCTTTCGTATGCGTAGGAATTTTTTTGTTTCCCATGCAACATTCCCCAACAACGGACATTTTTTGCCGAAAGATACAGCTAGAAGAGTTCGCAAACCCCCAACATATAGTTTTTCTCTTGGTACGTAAATAACTTTAAGTTTCAACATCATATTTTGGCCAAGGTTGGCACTCGTGGCATCTGTCATGCAGTCAAGAGTATAAGTCAGCTTAGGATTTTTATGTCGCCAGTCGAGAAAAGGCGCCATTTCTTTAATTTATGAGTTATTTCAATTGAGATCAATTTTTCGCACTTACCAAAGATGGCGGATGTCATCTGAGATATGTGTTGTTTTAAGCCAGCAAGCTCTTGAGTGACTGGCTCAAGCTGTTTCTCAACATCTTCCGCACTTTTTAGTGAGGCACTTTTTTCCAACTCAAGAGTAGATCTTTTAGGATTAAAATTGCTTTTCAGCTTCTTTAGTTCTTCTAAGGCGGACTTCAGCTTTGACTCAGCCTTGCTGCTCCTAGCTTCGAGTGCTTCTACACTTTTGTTTAAGTTGCCAAGATGCGGCTCTTTCAAGGTTAACGCTTCCTAAAAAAGGATTGGAGATTACGGTTGGTAATCTATTTTCAAACAAGGTTGTTTTTTGCTTCAAATTATTTAAGTCCCAAGCACATTGGAGGAAATTTACTTGGCACTTGGGGGCTAATGTAGGCCATTTCAATTTATATTATGACCCGGTTTATCGTTTCAAGATAAGCCGGCCTTTGGGGGCTACAAACGCATTCTTTACGAAGTGCTAAATTGGATGACCCAGCTCATCATTTCAAGATAAGCCTGCCCTTGGGGGCTACGAGTGTATTCTTTCTCTACAAAGAGCTTATTTGGAATACCCGGCTTATCATTCCAAGATAAGTTGGCCATTGGGGGCTACGTCAGTGTATATCTGTGAGATGGAAGGGGGTTAAGTTAATACCTTATATTTTTTGCTTCATCATATTTACTAAGCCGGCTTCCATATGACGGCTTGTATGAAGGCAGTTTAGATAGCCTGCGTGTAGCTTGCTAGCACTAAACTCAGCATAGTCCTGCAGATCCAGCTCTGACTTGCCTTCCTCCAATAAAGGCGGATCTTCTTTTTCTTCGCCAGTACAGTGGAGGCTCCTGGTGCCTTATATTATGTCTTGGTGATAATAACATTATCAGTGCTCTTCTCAAAAGGGAGTTCCTCAATTGGTTGGAGAGGAATTGGAATTGGCATATCGCACTTGTGGACTGGGTCAGCATTCGTGTCCATGGCTTCAGAAAAAAATTCCTCGGCTTGTATAGGCGGGTCATCTTGTTGGCTGGTAGGGTCTTCAGAACATTGTATTGGGGCTTCAGGGGGCTTCGACACCTCTTTCTCCGGCTCAGAGACCTCAGAGATTTTGGAACAGCCGCCCACTTTCTGTTTCTTGCTGGTTTTTTCCTTGGCTCTATGACAGGAATAAACAAAGCTTATAAGCACATGATAACAAGTTTCTAGATCTAAAACAAAAGGTAAATCCTTTACCCAGGTTTAACAACAAAGGCATGTAGCTATGTGCCAGTGGAGTCGCCGGATGATGGAGGTGTTTCCTGATAGTTAGAGTCGGAAGGATTAAAAAGGTTTCCACATAAGACCAGCACGGGAAAGAAATAAAGTTGGTCTAGGATGCACCTCATTGCGGCATTTCCGAGGAGCAGGAATGTTGGACAAACCAGCCATAAGATCCTCAGAACCACCACTCCGGTCTGACGCCTAGACTCGTGATGTTGCTTCTTCAAAAGAAAGTTAGGGTCCAAGTGATCAATATGATGTAAAAATCTTACTTTCCGGATTATCCGCCGCGTTTTTTTCTATTGGCAAGGGTTCTGAGTCGGAGGAGATGGAAATTCCTCTGCTGCGCCGGCTTGGCTTGTCTCAGTTTCGTCCTGTAAGGAGTCAGGATCAATAAGTTGCATGAAAAGAAGGCCAAGGGTGTAAAGTTCTACCTTCGAGTCATCCAGCGCGAGTAGTTCTTCTACGGTTTGCTTCTTAGAACGACCCGGACCACGAGATTTAATAGACTTAGTTTTCTTCTTCACTATTGAGGTGGCAGTTATTTTCTTCTTCCAGAAGGAAGATCCGCCCTGCATACGTATATGTGTTGATAGGGTTAAAAAGATGTGAAGTAAAAAAATTGGATGAGAGGAAGATTTATACAAAGATTTTTACCTCCGAGGCCGGGTTACGAGCATAGAAAGGGCTCAATCCCACCTTATTGCAAGCCTCTTGAGATTCTCGAAGCAGAGATTTGACAATTAAATTGACCTCTGTATCAGTCAAGGGTGTTGGGTTGTAGCGGCGAGGATCATTCACATTGCCAGTATATTGGCACATTAAACCGATGTGCTGGCTCGGTGATAAAATCCTCCAAGAAACCTAGCAGCGGGTTAGATGAACTCCCATTAAACCATTGGCTATTAAACCCCTGATCCTTGGGAATGTGTGAGCATATTGAGCACACTTTGTGGCGGATAACCGGTCGGGAAGTTCGCTGGTGGTGTTGAGCCGGAAGGGACAGTAACCCGGCAAGGTGTTTTCTTCAGCCGAAGTGGTTTACCTACAATAGAACCACATGTGGTTCCAATTTTTGGGATGGATGGGCAACAAGACGGTGGGAATGGTTGCATCTCTCCATCTCTGTATGGAAACACCTCGAATTTCGAGACCGGGTCCATCTGGTATCTCAGTCGGGCGATTGATATAGAACAAATCTCTGAAAAGATCGAAGGTGGGTTCTTCTTGCAGATATGCCTCACAGAATACATGGAACTGGCATAAGTTGGTGATGGAGTTGGGACCGATGTCTTGTGGGTGAAGCCTATAAAAATGCAGAGCATCCCAAAATAATCGTGACTCGGGTGGTGAGAAACTACGGAGAAGATGATACGTAAAAATGAAAACTTCACCCTCTCTGGGTTTTGGAGTAGTTTCTGGACCTGTAACAAGCCAGTGGATAACTTCCTTGTCTAGTAACACCCCCATAGTTACATATTCGATAAGCACGAACTCAGAAAACCCAGAGGCTACCCAATCGCAAGAAGAGGGAGTTTTGGTCATGATGGCGGGTTAAAAACTATGGATAGAGAATAAAGTTATGGCGGGTTAAAGTGTAATTGTGAATCCCCTAAAACGCGACATGGCGAGCCATTGAGAAACTATGAGCCGATGCCACTATGAGTGTGAGGTGCATCAGGACGCGGGGTATGACAGGTTATATTATGCAAAGATGAGCCGGCAGCATGATGGCGGGTCAATAAAATAGAAAATATTGCAAAAGTATGGGCGAACAAGTTTTACAAGTTAGAACTACCTCTATGGATCTATGAACGGAGGAAAAAAGGGAAATAATTACAAAGTCTAAAAGTCGGTAAGGGGGGAACTAGCAGGCAATGTACAGATTCTGAGGAAGAAGCGATCTGCTCAGGGTGCAAAATGGATGCTAAAGCTAGTACCGCGTTGTTTTGCTAGCATTTCTAGGTTAGAAGTTTCTTCCTTTCAATTGAAAAGGATGAACTGAGAAGAACGACGACAAACTGTGAAGAACTCAAGTGACCTACTGCGGATCTAGAAAAGCTAAGGGATGGAACCTGATAAGATGAGGATGAACAGGCAGGTGCCGCTGAACTCTAGTCGCAACAGGTTGATGTAGCTGCACCGACGAGATGGATGGCGCGATTCGGCTAGGGTAGTGGAGTTCTGGGCACGATGAGTGTCGCGAGGAAGAAGAATATGCGACGGGGGAATATGAAAAGGACACCCCCTGTGCTTATTTATAAGGAGAAAGAAGGGGCGGAACAGTAACAGTCATGTGTGAAAATCGATGAGTCATGATAATGACTGTGGCCACACAAGCGCCTCGATTTTTGGAATAGTTGGTCAAATACAAAGATCTGCGGTGATGTCCTGCGGATTTTTCTGGATTTATTAAGGATGACGTCATCCTTCTTTATGACGGGTTATGAAGATTTGATTGAGAATTAACACTTTGAATAAACAAGGAGACTCGCCAACAAGAAGAACTGAAGATTGACATGCAGAAGTACAAGTCAATCTTGGGTCTAATGTTGGGGATATAATCCCGCGATATAACTCGCCAGGTGGGGCCGGGTTAAGTTGTTGGCAACTCAACAGTAAAACCTTAATAGGCCTAAAGACCAAGACAAGCCAGGGAGTGATTCACCAGGCGAGCCGGAAGAGGCCGAGAGCCGAAAGACGATGCGTGACCGAGGGGCATAGGCCATCCGAGGGTGACTTGCCGAAGAAGGCAAGGCGACTTAGAGACAAGATATGTTACGAATATGACCCGGTACGGACTCTTGTAAGCCTAGGACCTTAACCTATGTATATAATGGCGAGTCCCTACTGCGGCTTAGGATAGGTTACAATCAATCGAAAGCTAGGTCAAGCAAATCATCTCCCTTGTAATCGATATCAATCAATACAATGCAAAGCAGGACGTAGGCCTTTACCTCGATCGTGAGGGATTGAACCTGGGTAAATTCGTGTCTTTCGCGATCAACCCCTTCAAGCTAGTCACCATAGAGATGGCCTCACACATAAGTCCTTTCACTAGGGCATCAGTCGTGACAAAACCACAACAACGATGGTACGGGACACGACCGCCAAAGCTTCGGACTCACATTCTATTGAGATGCAAAGTTTTTTCCCACCCACCCCCATGTCGAGTACTCTCCAAGTAATTCAAGGAAGCCCGACACGTGGGACCTATTGTACGTACATCGAGGGGAAACAGTCCAACACTTCTTGGCTAGATTCCTCCTTGTAAAAAACATGATAGCGGACTATAGCGGCGAGGACATCAAAGCAACCTTCCGGCATAACTGCCGTGACGAAGGATTCCTAAGTGCCCTTGCCTGCTGTCACATTCAAAACTTCCTCGAGCTATCAGATCTGGTATGCAAATACTATGACATGGAAACCTCCTGGCAGGCTCAATAGATGCGCACAGAGTAAATCCATGCTGGGGAACCAAGAAGAGCTTGGAGGAAGCACGTACCCCCATTATGGTCGGCCGAACACAAGCTTGTCGAGAAAAAGAATAAAACCCTTGCAGAGTCCATAACTATCCTTGAGAACTTATTGGATAAGCCATGCCCCATACACTTTGTCCCATTAAATACAACCCCGACTCGCGGTCTTTGAGCTTGCTGGGTCGTTAGGCAAGTCGCAAAGAGTGGAGAGGCCATCCTCAGAGTCTCACCCTCAGGCAGACGATCAGCAACGCCATCGGATAACAATGCTGAGATCCTAACGATCTACGAGACATTTCCCTCAATAAGTCAGAGGAAGAGAGCTATTCGAGAACTCGACCAAATACGACAGGTGGCAGCAATGAGTTCATGGACAAAGACACCCATCACCTTTAGCGAGGAAGACCAGCCAAGAATCTGCCCCAACCAAACACCTATTGCCCTCGTCCTCAATCCCACAGTAGATGTCTTCAGACTCCCAAAGTTCTAATGGGCGGCGGCACCGGTTTAAACCTCATTTATGAGGATACTCTAGAAAAAATGCAATTCGACAAATCTCGCATCGAACAAAGCCACACCATCTTTCGAGGGATCATCCCCAGAAAAGAGGCACGTTGCACCGGAGGAGTTACTCTTCATGTGGTATTCAGCAACCCTGAGAAATACAGGTCCGAAGAACTTTTGTTCCATATTGTGCTTTTTCATGGCGGTTATCACACCCTATTGGGGCGTGACGCATTCACAAGATTTTAGGCCATACCACATTACGGGCATATGAAGCTCAAAATGCCAGAGCCTAACGGCATGATCACAATTAGTGACCCAGATAGAGCTCTTCGAGCCGAAAACAAAATAGCTTCACTCGCCTTCGAGGCACTATCCGAGACTCTCATGGCAGAAGAATTAACCATACTTCGCTCAATGGTAGATAGGGATGATTTAATGCTTAGCAAGAGACCCAAATCCACATCCTTCAAGCCAATAGATGAAATAGTTAAATTTCAGGTGCATCCAATGGGACCCGAAAAACAACATCTACTGGAGCTCCGCTAGACCCCGTGGTCAATGAAGCATTGCACACATTCCTACGCGAAAACTGGGACATATTTGCCTGGCATCCCTCAGATATGCCAGGAATCCCATGAAGACTAGTGGAGCATATCCTAAACATAATCAGAGGATTCAAGCCAGTCAAACAGGCACTACGTCGATTTTTCGAATCCAAGCGCCAGGCTATGGGTGAAGAACTAGCAAAACTACTAGAAGCCGGATTCATCCAAGAAATCAAACACCCTGAGTGGTCCTCAAATCCGGTCATGGTGCCAAAGAAAGACAAGTCCTAGCAGTTGTGGGCCGACTTCAAAGAACTAAGTAAGGTCTTCCCTAAGGATCCCTTTCCCTTACCTTGCATTGACCAGATCATCGATGCCACCACCAAACACGACTCACTTTGCTTCCTCGATGCCTACTCTAGATACCATCAAATCAGAATGAAGGGGTCCTACCAACTCGTAACCACATTTATCACCCCCTATGGGCAATTCCACCTCAACAAATGCCCTTCGAGTTAAAAACACCAGGCGCCACATACCAGCGCATGATTCAGACATGCCTAGAAAATGAAATCGGCAAAATGATCGAGGCATAGGTGGATGGCGTGGTCATCAAGACAAAACATGTCAGCTAGCTGGTAGACGACCTCCGGGAAAGCTTTGATAATCTGCGGTCGTAGGATATGGAGCTCAATCCGGATAAATGCGTCTTCGGAGTTCCCATCGGTAAACTGCTCGGATTTATTGTCTTCCATAGAGGAATAGAGGCCAATCTGGCTAAAATCCGAGCTCTATCTCAAGTAGCAATCCCTACAGAGCTGAAGCACACTCAAAAACTAGTGGTTTGTGAGGCGGCTCTTAGCCGCATTATCTCCCTCCTTGGTGAAAAGGCACCGCCGCTCTATAGACTACTCAACTGGACCAAAAACTTTGAGTGGACCGATGAAGCAACGGTTGCATTGGAAGAAATTAAAATGTTATTGGCTGGCAATCCTATACTAGCAGCACCCGGCATAGGTGGACCAATGTTGTCGTACATCTCGACCACAAATCAAGTGGTTAGCGCGGTTCTCGTTGTCAAAGAAGAGGCTGAGGGTCACAAGTTCCGGGTATAGAAGCCAGTCTACTACGTATAAGAAGTGCTCACCCCATGCAAATCCAGATATCCGCATTACCAGAAGATAGCCTATATAGTTTTCATGGCATGTCCAAAGCTGCAACACTACTTTGAATAGTGTTCGGTCACGGTGGCATCCGAAGTACCACTAAATGATATAATTAACAACAGGGACACCACTAGACACATAACTAAATGTCTATTGAGATCCCCCCCTTCAAAATTGCGTACAAACACGTCGAACTATCAAATCTCATGTGTTGTCTGATTTTCTTGCTGAATGGACGAAGGCCGGGCTCCCCAGGGAATACAGTTCATAATTGTTGGGGAATGTTGCACGGGAAACAAAAAAATTCCTACGAACACCGAAGATCTATCTAGGGAGATCAACAGCTATGAGAGAGGGAGTGCATCTACATACCCTTGTAGATCACTAAGCAGAAGAGTTAAGAAATGCAATTGATGTAGTCGAACGTCTTTGCGATCCAATTGCAATCCGTCCCCCGATCCAATTACAATCTAGTGTCGAGCGGACGACACCTCCGCGTTCAGCACACGTACATCTCGATAACGTCTCCACCTCCTTGATCCAGCAAGCGAGGGCGGAGTGGTAGATGAGTTCTCCGGTAGCATGACAACGTGGCGGCATCGGTGGTAGAGCTGTCCCGACAGGGCTTTGCCAAGCGCTACCGCGATGAACTAGAGAGGAAACGATCTAGAGAGAGAGAGGGACAGATGCGTCGTGGCTTTGGGTGAGGCTGCCCTCCCTCTCCACTCATATATATAGGGGCAAGGGAGGAGGGCCAACGCCCTACGGTTTCTACTAGGGGTGGGGTGGCAGCCAAGGGGTGGGGCGGCGCCCAAGAGGTGGCTTGCCACCCAAGCAAGGGTGGCGCCACCCCTAGGGTTGGCCCTCCGACAGCCCTACACATGGGCCTAGGTGAGGAGGGGCGCCCATCCCACCTGGGGCTGGTGCGCATCTTTCTCAGCCCATGTGGCCCCTTCGGGGCTGGTGGACCCCGGAACCCTTCGGCACTCCTGACACACTACTGGTGACACCTGAATTCTTTCCGATGACCAAAACTGAACATCCTATATATCATTATTTACCCGTGAACCATTCCAGAACTCCTCATGACGTGCAGGATCTCATCCGGGACTCTGAACAACCTTCGGTCACCAAAATATATAACTCAACAATACTGTATCGTCATCGAACGTTAAGTGTGCAGACTCTGTGGGTTCGAGAACTACGCAAACATGACCGAGACACCTCTATGGACATAAACAAATAGCGGGACCTAGTAGCCCATATTGGTTCCTACATATTCTATGAAGATCTTTATCGGTCAAACCACGATGTCAAGGATTCAATCAATCCCGTATGCAATTCCCTTTGTCAAGTGGTATGTTACTTGCCCGAGATTCGATCGTTGGTATCTCCATACCAAGTTCAATCTCATTACCAGCAAGTGTCACATCCCTAGAATTTGGTTGCACTAATTATATTAGTTGCATCAGTGGCATTCATGCATGCATCTATTTATTTCAAATGAATTTGAAGTGAGGATTAATCAAGCCTCGAAAGGGAATTTTTATCGAAACAGCAATATAAAACTTGCCTCAAAGAAGTCCAAGAAAATATTCCTTGTATTCCAAGAAAATATTTACATGAGGTAAAATGCAAATCAATATTTTATGAATGATAGAAACATTTTCTTTTGGGCATTTGAGTTAATCAAATGATTATTTGACTTGGATATATATTTATAATATACTAAGTATGTATCCAATAATTCTGGAAAATGTTTTGTGGCACTGGAAAAATCCATATAGCTCACATGCCATTTTCCAGAATTCATTAAAGTAGTTTGATATTTTTCCAAACCACGACAAATGACAGAAAATTACAAAACGGAAAGAAATAGGAAAGGGAAGGAACCTCACCTAGCTTACCTATAGCAGCCCAGCCCAGCTCATCTCCCCTGCCAGTCGTCTTCTCCATCGGGCCAGTAGGACACCGGGCACGTGGTCGCCGCATGCCAGCTACCTCCTACTCGCCTTCCTGCCCTATGACGTCCAGATCGATATCTCCCCCCATTCCTCTCTCCCTCACCCTCTGCTCTCTATACCGCCATGGTCGAGCTCTTCTCAAGCTTGTCGTCGCCGCCCGCATAGCTAGCGCCTCCCCCTCGGCTGTTGACGCGCCTCTGAGCCCCGCTGCAACCCCCTCGACCTCTCTGTGGAGCCAAGTGTTACTGGGAGCACCGTAGTGCCAAGACCGTTGTCTTCTTCAACCTATGGTCGCCGGACGTCATCGCCAAATTCACCGGCTATAGAGCACCCCCGATCCCGCTGTTTGCTCGAGGAGAATTGTTGTGAGCCCCTCTTGCTAACCCCTCATCCCTGGTGCTAGCGCTCGTCTCCTAGCCCCCATCCTCGTCGAGGCCGAAATCTTCCATTGCCAGAGCTCGAGCTAGTCGTTGCTCCGGTGGGTGGCACCCATGTCTGAGCACGTCAGGGTGCTCGGGAGCCTTCCAGGATCCCGTGGGTAGCTTTGTCTGCTCTCGAAGTGCTCCTGCGCCTCGACTCCGTCAACCCCGTGCTCTGGCCGCCGCTCGGATGCTCGCTGCTGTTAGCACAAGCCGCTGCAACCCTTTTTGAGCACCCAGATAGATGCGGGCAAGTATCATCTCCTCGTTGAGCCCCTCCACCGTTCCATTGGTCGTCAGACGAGCATTTTCGACGCCCTCCGCCGTGCCTGCCATCACTGGCGGCTGAATGTCGGCGGCTTTGACCCCGCTGACTGGATGTTTGACCTCCCAGAGTGAGTGACATGTGGGGCCAAGCGTTGGTTAAGGTTAGGTTAAGTACTAAATTAATTAGTTTAATGGGTCACTAATTAGTGGGCCCAACCCTTAATGAATTTGATTAGGATTTAACTAAACCCAATTAACCACCTATGTGAATGACTGGCGGGTCCCACAGGTCAGCTTTGACCTGGCCAGGTCAAGGTTGACCTGCCCGACGAGTCACCCTGTGGAGATGACCCTATGTCATTGACATGCGGGTCCTGCCGGGCAGGTTTGACCAGGACCTCAGTTTGTTGGCTGATGACATCACCAATGACCTCATGGTGACGCAATAATTCAATTCTGGAATTTAAATAAATCTTAAATGATTTATTTATTTCAAAAAATGTATAAAGGTGCTAAAAATCATAGAAATTCAACCGTAACTCATATGAAAATAATTTATATACGAAAAATGATAAGAAAAATCCAATGAATATGTTTATGTCATGTTCATGCATGTTTGAGCAAGTTAACATCACCAAATAGGACATTTTATGATTAGGGAAATATATGAAATATCATTTGGAGTTAGAATTCAAACTTGTTTGAATTCCACTTCAATTAACTTGGTTAATTATTCCTCTATGTCAATTCAGTACCTTAATTTGTCATATCATACATCATGATTGTGCATTGAATAATTTGAATGTTGGTTCTTCTTGTTTGCCGGTGTTTGTTCCTTCTCGATAGACGATGGTTCTCACGATGTGATCTTTTACACTAATGAAGAGAAGTAATATCTTTAGGACTTTCAGGCAAGCAACCCCCTTGAGCATACTGATATGAACCCACTCTCTCACTCCTGCTCTCTTCTATTGCATTAGGACAATCACGATTCAACTGATACATGTTCTCGGTAGTTGAACCCATTCCTTTGCATGACCTGTCATTGTCGCCAAATAGCTAAACCATCCTAGCATACTTAGGAGTTGATTGAGCTATGTTTTGACTACTCAGCCTTGCTCGCTTGCTATGCTTAGAGTTGAGTTGGTCTGATCCATCTGGGTGATGGATTGGAATGATCATGTCCTAATGATGAGATTTAAGTGTCTTAAACCGTTTTGGTCAAGATGGTGATGAGAGGACGTGTTGGAGAACATGCTGGATTGTATTGTGATATGGCTCATAGGAACTGGGTTTCGTGCTTATCAGATCCTACCTCACTGTTACATGGACATGTGCGGGTCAGGTGCGCGGGCATGTGGTGCATGGCGCGTGTGGTTCGTCGTGGCACACGGCGCGTGTGGCCCATCGTGGCACATGGCGCGTGTGGCCCGTCGTGGCACACGATATGGCACATGGACTGGACTGGATGCAGATACGTGTTTCAGGAGGGAACAATGCTAATGGCATGAGGACGTCGGTTCCTTTGAGTCAGGGTGAATCTATCTATTCGAATGCCCGCGTCCTCGGATATGGACTACTTGGATTGCTTATGTGGTACATAGACAAGTGAAATGGATACTCTAAAATACACAAGATAAGCGTGAGTGCTATGGATGGCCTTCTTGTAGGGAGACGTGAGTGGATCCATAGTGGTGTATTGATTTGGTGAATATGTGGACACGTGTGCACTATCCCACCTCAAAGATACTACTTGTAGTCGTAGTATAGGTTAGCCAAGAGTCAAAGCTAGCTTGCTACAATAAACTCTACAACCCCCTTCGTTGATACTGATGCATATGTAGTTAGTTCTGATGTAAGTCTTGGTGAATACCTTTGTACTCACATTTGCTTAATTTATGTTTTTGCAGAGGAGACGTCAGTCTCATTAGTAATTCTTATGACGCGAAGTGCAATGTTGACCTGATTAGCTTGGGAATCCCATACAGAGGTCTGGTTCCTTTGGGAGGGTCGTTGTAGCTTTTCAGGCTCCTCCAGTCACTTTTAGTAGATATCTGTACCCAGACATGTTTTGCTTCCACTTGTTGCTTGTATGACTTGAGTGTTGGGTCATGTGACCCCTGTTTGTAACATCTTACTATGTTGGCTCTTCTGAGCCTTCTAAATAAAAGTTGTGTTGTTGTATGGTTTGTGATGCCATAGTTGTATCTATGCATATCCGACATGTCGTGCGTATGTGTGACGTGCAACAGTATGTATGGGATTCGACACCTAGTTGTGTGCCTTTAGTAGTACTCTTTACGGGGAACTACCTCTTTGTGCTTCCACCGAGCCTTGGTAGCTTGCTACTGCTCCAGACACATTGATTGACTGGTATGTATCCTTCTTTGCTATTGTGTGTGTCCCTTCGGGGAAACGTCTCGCAGTGTAATGGAGTCCCCGTATCCTGCTACGACTTGTCTACATGAAGTGATGACATTTATTTCACACAGTGCAATGGAGTCCTTGTAGCTTGCTATGACTCGTCTACACATGCTAGAGGCCAACACCTGCATTGTTGGGTTATGTATGCATGTCCCTGTACAGATGTGCCACTTGGGTTCTACGACTACTCATGTAGACCCGGGTTCTCTGTCATTTGAATGCTAGCGACATGTTCACATACGTGAGCCAAAAGATGCAAACGGTCCCGGACCAGGTAAGGTGGTAGCCGTGAAGATAACCATGCATGAGGCCGCAAAGTGATGTGATGTGTTACAGGCTGGGTTCCTGATGGCTTAGGATTGGGGTCCTGACAACATTGTTATTAGAGCTTGACTGCCTGTAGGATTACCAAGCCAAACTAATCGATGTTGAGCCTAGAACTGCTTTAGTTATATAAGGGGATTAATTGTGGAAGGGAACGTAGGATTCTTTTTAGTCCTTTCCTTGTGTCATTCTAATTCCGAGTCACCCTCTTCTTTATCTATGGGGTTTAAGAACTAGGCTTCTCATCTATCTATCAGGATGACGAATTACTATGCTGGAGACCTATAGGAAAGTTGATGTCTTCTTGGATCAATGTCTCTATAAGAATTCATTGTTATGTTGTCAGTTGTCTTGCAGGTTGCCTCATATTTCATGCTAGTATGGCCGTTATATAGTCCGAGTTATCCAAAGTTTATAAATAATCCGATGCAAATGCAAACTCTTTCATCTTGAATTGATGTCTTTTTGGCTAGACAAGCACACTAATTGCTGAGTTGAGGTACTCTATTACCTCGACATGTTTGATGAAGGTGTTTAGGAAACCATGTTGTTCCATTGAACCACCCAACAGTCTAGTTGTCATCTGTGTTTCCAGTGTGATAATTCTAGCCATCGTTATCAAAAGCATCCTGTGATGCGACTTAGTTAGTAGGTATTCTATTTCTGGGTTCTTGAACCCAAGAGTCATTCTACTCACTCCTATTGGTAGTGTTTGCTCGTTCCATTAGGATGGTTAGTAACCTTGTTATAGTCCTCAAGGTCCGTGGTATGTCATTCTTCCAATGCCATGAACCATCATGGCAGAAATTCCTCATGAACTTAAGATCACAACAAGAGTGCTCTTGATGAGTTCTCTATTCCATAGTTGTGACTCTGCCAATTCTACCTTTCTGCATGGGTTGTCTCGAGGAATTATGTTGAACTTATTCAACATGCTAACCTATGCATCTACAACTCAGGAAAAATTATGTGCTCTTGAGTTGCCCCTTTTTAGTTGTATTTTGACCCTCATCTATGAGTGGATAGTCAAGAGTAGTTGTGCATTCGTGTCAACGATGCTTAGTATTCTTGTGGTCTGTCAAGCCATTCTATTTCAGAATGACTAGCAGAATCAAACTCCAGTACATCATCCATTTCTAGGATTGGGTTGAAGCAGTTGTGTTCTGCAGATCAAAATGCCAATCTAGCTTTAGTTCTATCTTGAAGTATTACCCGCTTCATGTCAGGAATGTCACAAGAATTGCACAACCTCTTATGAATTCTTGATGCAGTGGTACTTCTTGCCATCATCATTCATTCCTCGGTCTCTATGTTGTTGTAACCAGAATATCGACAAGTGAAACATGATGTGTGAAATCAATACTTCTAGCAACTTTGTTGCTTGGTAGTTAATGGACAATAATTTCATTCCCGGTGTGTTGGTTATTGAATCACCACTCCAAAGATTGATTGTGCTACCTAGTCCATTTTCCATGGTGCACTTTTTTATCAATGAGTTAGGATTGTGTTAATCCCTCGCTCTCTTGATCATATCATCTTGCCTCGAAAAGCAATATTGCTCTTGAGTTTAATAACATATTGGTGGTTGTGATTTTCCGAATGTCCTCTCGGAAGTATCACCAGGCTGTCTCCTGACCGTTATGTTGAGTTCGTGATCAAGTTCGGTTTTATATAAACCACCTGTTCTCCAAGAATCTGTGTTGGATACCCAAAGCTAGTTGGTTAAGCTAAACAACAACTTGGAGAGTTGGAATATAAAAGCTTCATCTAACTTAGTTCGTTAAAAAGGGATATCTCGTGTGTGTGTCAAAGAAAGATGATATGTTCACCAATTCATCCTTGTGATCAATTGTTGTATCTATTGTCTTTTCCAATCTTTGATTTGAATATGGGCTATTGTTAAATCAAAATCAGAACCAAAGATTCTCCAAATGTTGTTTTACTCGTGGATATTCCTCGAGCATACACCGTTATATCTTTTGGTCTGACCAAGGCTAACACCTTGTTCTCATAGTTGTGGAATTCCATCCATAGGGATACCTTGATGGATTGTTTTTGTGCCCATCGACAACATTTTTCATGTGTTCCATGATTCATGATGAACATAACGCTAGCATTAGAAACTTTGTAGGCAATGTCTTCGTGTTTCATACATGAGGTACATGTTAGTTGTAAGAAGTGACTCCCTCTTAGTTCATGTGCATTTGGTGCAAATTGTCGCCGTTAATTGAGAGAAGTTCAATTTTTCCTCCTCTGGAATCATCTCAAGTCAGTCATGCATGTGCGAAGTATGCTATGGTTTGATAGGTTGGCCGCCTCCATTCCAGATGTATTCCAAGCACACCAAGCTACTGACTGACTTGTTTAAGGAAAATAAGTTCCTTCTTAAGAGCTAACCCGGGCTTATATAAGGACTTCGTTATCCTCAAATGATGGTTCCTAACCAGAACTGTCTTGGACACCGTGTTCACATGGGTCTTGCAATCCAGCTCATGTTTTGGAGTTGGCTTCCGTAGTTTATCTCCCAAGAATCTCGCGACGCCATCTCATCGATTTTTGTTCCAACCTTTCATTTTCGAACATGCTGGGTCTGAAGTATCCTAACACCAATCATATCTGAATCTCAAGAAGATATAATGGTTGGAACATTACTCAAGAGTTATAATATTGGTCTCTCTATAACCAGGTGAAGTGATGTTGTGGCTAACATACCTAACCAGAAGACATATTATTGTAATATCTTGTATCAGCAACATTAGCCACCTCCCCATGAGGATTTCGTATGACTTATTCTAGATGTTGTTCTTCATGGACCCTTGAAATCCCCGAAGTCCGACCTTTACTTGATGTTCTAGTCATAACACCTGACATGTAATTAGGGTGTGCTAGTACATCAAGGAGAACATTAGAAGCGGAGTGCTAAATGTATCTCAGTCGATCATCCAGATATCATTCGCTTGGCATAGCTAAGCTGAAATCTGAGAAAGTGTTGTCTTCCATTGCATCTGCATCCTCCACCACTATTCATCATGGTAGTATGATGTGTTGCCAGAATCCTTGGCACGGATATTGGTAAAACCTTGATGAATATGGAGATGCTCAAGTTCTTGAGAGCATGCTCAGACACTGTGTTATATTCTCGGTATCAACTGGAATGTGCCTTCCGTTTGCCGGGTTGTCCTATAACCCTAGTTTCCTCTCCAATTGAGTATGCCATTCGTTCAAATTCCTTCAAATGATCGTTTGTGAATTGCCTTAGGCTGGTATGAAGAGTTTCAATGATCTCTATATCAAAAGTAATTCTTTTTGCCACTTAAGGGATAATCCTATGAGTCACCTTTCCTTAGGTGGCTGTTATGGTATGAAGGGAAACTAACTCCTTGCTACTTTGAAACCCATGGTCCATCTTAGCTAAGCGTAGAATTGTTTCCTACCAATTGAACACCCATCATCTACATCATTCCATCGTTCTTACTGTGTGTTTTGTGTCTCAGCTCGAGAGATGTTATCACATCTCATTCCACGAGTTGATCATGAGTTGCTCGATCTTCAAAAAGATCGAATCTTGTAGAGCTATCCTCTTCCCGTTGTCATTGTGTTTAGATGAAGATCCCGAAGCAAAGATGTCAAGATCAACATGATGCAACAAATCAACATCTCCGAGAAGCATAATTGGATCGTGAAGATTGTGGTAGTTGTGTCCCCACTGTCTTCTTACCCTATGCCTGAATCTCGGGACGAGATTCTTGTTTAGTGGGGGTGAGTTGTCACAACCCTAGATTTTGGTTGCATTAATTATATTAGTTGCATTAGTGGCATTCATGAATGCATCTATTTCTTTCAAATGAATTTGAAGTGAGGATTAATAAGACCTCAAAAGGGAATTTTTGTCGAACGTGCAATATAAAAGTTGCCTCAAAGAAGTCCAAAAAAATGTTCGTGGTATTCCAAGAAAATATTGACATGAGGTAAAATGAAAATCAATATTTTCTGAATCACACAAACATTTTATCTGGGGTATTTGAGTTAATCAAATGATTATTTGACTTGGATATATATTTATTATATACTAAGTATATATCCAATAATTCTGAAAATGGTTGTGTGGCACTAGAAAAATCCATATAGCTCACATGCCATTTTCCAGAATTTATTAAAGTGGTTTGATGTTTTTCCAAATCGGAACAAATGACAGAAAATTATAAAACAAAAGCAAATAGGAAAGGGAAGGAACCTCACCTAGCTTACCTATAGCAGCCAAGCCCAGCTCATCTCCCCTGCAAGTCATGTTCTCCACCGTGCCAGTAGGATGTCGGGCACATGGTCGCCGCACGCCGGCCACCACCTGCTTGCCTGCCTGCCTGGGTGGCTGGATAGACCCCATGGAGCCGTCCAGATCGAACTCTCCCCCCATTCCTTTCTCCCTCACGCTCTGCTCTCTCTTCCGCCATGGTCGAGCTCTTCTCAAGCTCGCCTCGCCACCCGTGTAGCTAGCACCTCCCCCTTGGCTGCCGACGCGCCTCTGAGCCCCGTTGCAACCCCCTCGACCTCTATGTGGAGCCAAGTGTTGCTGGGAGCACCGCCATGCCAAGACCACTGTCTTCTTCAACCTACAGTTGCTGGACTACGTCGCCAAATTCACTAGCTGTAGAGCACCCCCGGTCCCGCCGTTTGCTCGAGGAGAATCGCTACGAGCCCCTCTTGCTAACCCCTCATCCCTGGTGCTCGCGCTCGTCCCCTAGCCCCCATCCTTGCCGAGGCTGTCGTGGTTTTGTCACGGCAGATGTCCGAGGACTTAGGTTCGAGGCCATCGCTAAGGTGATGGACTCAAAGGGGTTGGTTGGGACGAAGGACAGTAGTTTACCCAGGTTCGGCCCCTCAAGAAGAGGTAAAAGCCTACGTCCTGCTTGTATTGTATTGATTGGAGTATCGATTACAAGGGAGCGGATTCGCTTGACCTAGTTCTCGATTAGTTGGTTTTTGTCTAAGTCACCCGGGGTCTCGCCTTTATATAGGAGGCCAAGACCGCAGGTTACACAAGTCTCATACTGACTCCTACAACGTATCTGAGTCTATCTCTATGTCACCTTACTATTTTGGGTAAGCCGCCTCTGGGCGGCTTAGCCACCCGGGTCTTGATGCTATCTTCTGTTCCGGGCCTTGTCTTGGCCCATCCTGGTAAGCCGTCATAGGGCCAGGCTTACATCCTTGGCCCATCTGCCTTGGTTTGAACCATGAGCCGCCAGGTATGACCCGACCCCACCTGGGTGGGTCTGACCACAGGTTTATATCCCCAACATTAGGCCCCAGGTTGATTTGAGCATGCTCATGTCAACCATCCATTTTACTTGGCGGCGAGTCTCACTCTTCATTGCCTGAAAGTAAGATATGTAACCCGCCATGACGTCATACCAGATATGCCAAAAAGATTCCCTGACGATCACAATGGATCTTTCATCATTTAACTGACAACCTGGAAATCGAGGCGTCCGTCTCGGTCGGCCAATTTCGGTCTCCTGGATTTCCATGCCCATTTCATCTTTCCAGCCTCTTAAATAGGACCATGAAGGGTCCTTCTCATTTCTTCCGCTTCCTACGCTTCATATTCTTCCTCTTGACGCCGCCGCCCTATAGCTCCCCTGCTCTGGTGAATCTTCATCGCCGTTGTCGCCCTAGGCCGCTGCATCAACCTGAACGAACAAGAGTACTGCCTATGACAGCCGCATAATCTCCGGTAGGTCTTTCTCCATCCCCTAGATATGTAGCTTAGGGTGACAAATCCATGGAGTTCTTCAGTACGCTAGAGCGCAAGTTCCTCGTAATGCCCAACAACATATAGCCCAGCAGGTCTTGTAATTATTCTCTTCCCGTTGCGGTAAACTATAGGAAATCACCAACAACCTAGTACAGATCTATAGTTGCTTCTGTTTACTGCCCTCAAACTTTGCTAGTTCTTCCCTCTATTCGTTACTAGGTCTAAAATAAATCGGTTTTCCTCTGTCCGTAGATCTGCCACTGCAAAGATAATATGTGAATCATGTTTTCCACACTTAGCTATATTTTGATTCGTTGCCCTACAATCTTAACCCGACATTAAACTTCCGGCTCTCGCCATTGAACTGCACCAGCGGCTTAGCTTCGTAGAGCTTAGATTTCATCAGCGGCCCTTAGTTGTTTGTCACCTTCTAACTCTCCATGCGTTGTGACTTTCCGCAGTTGTAAGACGCCATTATGCCTCGTGCGTCCTCTTCCTGTAATTGGATCGGCTCCACAGTCTCTGAGGATTTTTTGAAGGATTTCGTAGACGTATGGACCTTGCCAGCCAAAGATATCATTCATTGGCGGGATCCAGGCAATTAGAAGAAACCCATCCCCCAAGAGGGCGAAGTAGTCATATTCGCAGACCACCTTGCACGCGGTTTCAGCCCGCCCGTCTCTAAGTTTTTCCGAGACGTCCTTCATTTCTTCAAGCTACATCCTCAAGATATTACACCTAATTCCGTCTCAAACATGTGCAACTTCCAAATTCTATGTGAAGTTTACTTACAAGAAGAGCCATCGGTTGACCTCTTCCATGAGTTCTTCTATGCAAACTATCATACAGAAGTAGCAGCTGGCCCAAGCTTGGAGCTCGGCGAAATCTCCATTCAGAGAAGATGGGATATGATCTTTACGGTTGTTTGAATGCCAAGTAACCCCAAGGATTGGAACAAAACCTAGTTTTATTGCAAAGACACCTCTCCAGAGGGAGAACGTACATTGCTTGGTTATCGTCCGACCCGACTCCGCACCAATACTGAACTCCCTAACCGGATGTCGGCCTCCGAACGGGCGAAGTATGCTCTGGCTTATGCCAAAATTAGAGCCCTTATGGCCAATGGTCTGACAAGGATGGATGTGACCAGTTGTTGGGTCTCTTGGAAAGTCATGCCTCTGAGCCGGAGAAGCTGTCTCATGTGTGAATACACGGGTGATGCCAATGACCCCCTCTGCTTTAATCCTACCACATTCATAGACGATGATATCATTCCTGCCATCAAAAGCCTTGTCCAAGAGTCTCAAGGATCTTGCCGCACCATTGGACTACCACCTTTCTCTGCCGCAAACCTGGCCCCAGATGTAAGGGCGACTCTCAATCTCCTTACTTCCGTGTTACTTATTCATGTATTTTTGCAATCTTAACCTCTTCCGGTGGCTTTTACTTTCAGGCTAACTCCAGCTTCTGGAAGAAGAAATACGTTCCTCCTCCAAAAATTCTAAGGAGAAGACCGGCGGCCGAAAGAAAAAGACTATACCTCAAGAGCAACCCGAGCTTGACAATTTAGAGGTAGAACTTGACTCTCTTGACCGTCTTACTATGCACCTTAGTGACAGTAATAACTTCACAGGACGAGACGGAGACAAGACAGGCCAACGCTCTTGAGGTAACCTATGTCTCATCTGACTCAGAACATCTCGCATCATAGAAGATACGGTGGGTCATCCGAAAAGTCCCATTTTCTCATCCTCTTGCTTATTTAGACCCCAACTTTCTTTTGAAAAAGCAATAGCAACTCTCCCGACGCCAGACATGGAGCATCGACTCTAAACATCTTATGGCCGGATTGTCTCACTCTACGATTCAACGGAAACGGTGGGCTGAGGTATTTGTTTTACTTGGTTTAATTTTGTCAACCTTACCTTACAACTTTACTCTATCTTTATAATGCTTTAACTGCTTTCAGGAATCGCCCCCTTCATCAGGCGACTCTACAGCAACCAAGATGCCGCCTCTAAAGATCAACCCAGAGTATGTGCTTTCATGCTTCCATCCTATCTTTGTTACCCTTGAACTTTATACAATAACCTTCTATGTTTTCCAGGGCTCAATCAAAACGAAGGAAAAGCGTCGGGTCAACCTCGGCTCCCACTACCCAAGAACCGGAGGCTGCCAAGCCGGACTCTCCGATTGCACACACTGATCTTGTTGCTACCTCAGAGGATGTGCCCAAAGATGCTCGTCGTTCTGTCGAGCCGGCTGCCCATGAGACGGCAACTGAGAGTCCTCCAAGGACCAACTCTAAGCCGCCAAGCCCTTCAACGGCCGTTGACGATTCGGATACTCCGGACGTCATCATTACCAGTACCAGTTTTCAAACTCCTCAACCTTGTGTGTTGACAAAGCACACTAAGAAAACTGAAGCCTCTCATAAGTTGGATTTTGAGCTCCCCGTGCTAGAGAAGTTAACTGGTGATGAACTACACGCCGGTTATCTGAACCGCCTCTCCACAAGCCGGAATATGGAGCTCAAGCTTGTTAATCTGATGAAGGAAAAATATGAGGTACCCCTTCCTTTCCTTATATCCTTATGTAGCCCCCAAGAGCCGGTTTAATATTTGTTAATGGTAAATTGGGTCTTCCAATCTATGCCTGAAGTAAAACCACTTAGCCTGTAGCCCCCAAGTATTGGCTTAATATGTACACATTGAGCCGATACTCAGTTTTAAGTAGTTGATCAAATGTAGCCCCCAAGTTCGGGTCAGTATAGAAATAATGGGCCAAACTTCCCTGTATATTTGAACAACGAGCCAAATGTAGCCCCCAAGTGTCGGCTTATCTTTTACAAATATGAGCCGGAACTTCATTGTAGATTTAGAAAACAAGGTTGTAGCCCCCAAGTTCCGGCTTAACTTGATGAAGATGAGCCGGGACTTACTTGTAGTTTGTATTCTTGGAGAACAAATAGACATTAGCCCCCAAGTGTCGGCTGAACTTGATGAAGATGAGCCGAAACTTACTTGTAGTTTGTAGTATTGGAGAAAAATAGACATTAGCCCCCCAAGTGTCGAGTATATTGCTTACAATCTGCTTGAGACTTGCATTATATTTGTTAACTTAACCATCTGGCAATATGTTATCCTGGCGACTTACCCCTCTTTTACTTTTTGTCTATCACAGGAAGCTTTAAGCAATGTTGAGTCTGAACTGGCCAGCTTAAAGAGCAATCTAGCCTCCCAGCAAGCCACCAGGAGTAAAGCAGAGGAGAAGTGTCGGCTTGTTGCCGAAGATCTTACCAAAGCTAAATCTAAACTTGTTGCGCTCAAAAAAGTTGCTGAGGCGAAGCAAGCTACTCTGGCCAAACGTGTAGACGACACTGATGAGCGACTCATGGTCGTATCAGACGAGTTGCAATCCTTGAAGCACCATATCGCCAAGATGACATCCGCTATCTTTGGTAAGTACTAAATACTCAATCAATATTCTTGCTTGAAAAGTTACAAAGGCGGCTTATAACAGAAAATTCGTCTTGTGTAGGTCAAAGAAGTCGTCAACTTGGTGCTGACAGCCTATTGCAACTGAAAGCCGTCTATACGTTGTCCAAGCAATTGTATTGCGGTACTCTCTGCACTATTAGGGCTATGGTGAACAAGGAAAGCATCCCCAAGTTCATGAAAGGAGTCATAGAGATGTTGTCAACCCTGCCAAAGCAAATTGAGGAACTCAAAAAATTAGCTGCCAGGAAGGGAGCCATTGCAGCAATAAGCCGGGCTTTGGCCTTTGCCCCGGAGTTAACTCCTAAAGAGATGATGGATGGCTTTCCATCAAAGAAGGATGATGGCTCAGAATTCACATAAACCGACTATGCTCGATGTATGAAGGCCTCCAGGGTTCTTGCATCAGTGTTAGCAGAAGAAGTGAACCTATCAACATATCAGGCGGCTTATAATGCTGAGAACAAGCGAGTGCGCGGTCCAACCTTCGAGGCCAGCGATTTAACTCCAGCACGCCGTAAGCATCTCTTTGCTCCTGACATTGAATCGTGTCCCCTCTTTGAAGAGGCAAACTTTGAAGCTTTAACCAACTACAACTGGGACGTGGACAATCTCCAGATCGAGGAGGTCGAAGATGCACCGCAGGATGACCCGTCGTCCAGCTGATCAACTTGATAATGCCAGGGTATAAACCCGGCTTCATGACCCGCCGAATCTTGGGGCGGTGTAAAAAACTTTAAGTCCTACTTTTTGAGCTCTATGGAGAGCATTGTAATAGGCCTGTAGAAAAACCCTTGTCTTGCCTAAACTGTGCCATCGTGCACATAAGAAATCACCCAGCTTTAACATATTATGTCTGCCTTGTTTTTCAACTCATATCAGATGTCATGGCGGCTCTTCTTAGAGAAAAAGCCTGTCATAGCAGAATACTTTCCGCAGTGTTGGGAGGGCGGCTTAGAATAGCACAACCCAAAGATGTTGTATCTTTCTTTTTTTCTTTTCTAAGAACTCATGTGTCGGTTGTTCTGGGTGGACTCGAGACTTAAAACTCCTTATCAGTACAGGGTCTCTATCAAGATTGGTCGTCAATTTATTTGAATGGATCAGGGTCTCTAAGCGAGATTAACTAGCAGGAAGTGTAACGTCCCAGAAAGAGACGCGGTAGGGCATGATTACCCTGGTAGCCCATAAACTGCCTCTCACGTGACATAAATCCGTCGTTTTAACCTTAAACAGTGCATGGTCTCTAAAAGATTAACTGTCTAAGAATACGAACGAGCCACATAGCGGAGAGTCAGCAGTAGATGAGGGAGATTATCCTTGCTTTCCGTAAGCCGACCCTCACATGACAAGAACCGCCGGTTTAACCTTAACCAGTACAGGGTCTCTATCGAGTTGGCCGTCAATTTCTTTGAACCGGCTCAGGGTCTCTAGGCAAGATTAACTGGTAAGAGTTCAGCGGGTCACCTAGCGGAGCAGCATCAGCTTACAGGTAGGTTTAATCCTGGTGGCTTAAGAGCCGATCAAGAGGGTGTGTAAGCTAAACCCGGTGGGTTGGAAGCCCCCAAATGACCTTGTTGACGGAGTCAACTGTTTGGCTTGAGAGCCGATCAATAGGGTCTAATAAGCTAAACCCGGCGGGTTGGAAGCCCCCTAGATGACCTGTTGACAAAGTCAAATTTTTGGCTTAAGAGCCGATCAATAGGGTCTGATAAGCTAAACCCAGCGGGTTAGAAGCCCCCTAGATGACCTGTTGACAGAGTTAACGTTTTGGTTTAGGAGCCAACAAATAGGGTCTGATAAGCTAAAACCGGCGGGTTAGAAGCCCCCTGGATGGCCTGTTGATAGAGTCAACTTTCTGGCTTAAGTGCCGATCAATAGGGTCTGATAAGCTAAACCCGGCGGGTTGGAATCCCCAAATTGACCTTTTTGCACAAACTGAGATATGCGAAACGGCAGAGGCCCCATCTTGCATTGATGCCAACTTTATTCATATATATATATGATATGTACAATGATGCTGTACAATGTCAAGTCTCGACGACTCGGGTATAGTAAGGCCGGAGATGAGCTATGTTCCACGGCCTCCTACCCAGAAGTGCTTGATTCGTCTCGTATATCAATGAGGTAATATGACCCGTTGTTGAGATTTCTGCTGACCACGAAAGGTCCTTCCCATGGAGGGGATAACTTGTGTGCATCTGTCTGATCTTGAATCAACCGCAACACCAAGTCGCCTTCTTGAAACGTTCGGGTCTTAACCCTGCAGCTATGATAGCGACGCAGGTCTTACTAATAAATCGCCGATCGGGCAGCCGCCAGATCACACTTTTCCTGCAAGGCATCCAACGTGTCTTGACATGTTGTTTCATTGTCCGCCTCGACGTAAGCCGCCACCCGTGGAGAGTCATGACGTATATCGCTTGGTAACACGGCTTCCGCGCCATAAACCTTGAAGAAAGGCGTATAACCTGTTGACATGTTGGGAGTAGTTCTGATGCTCCATAAGACGGACGACAACTCCTCTACCCAACAACCCGGAATTTGTTGCAAAGGAACCATAAGCCGGGGTTTGATACCTCTCAAGATTTCCTGGTTAGCACGCTCTGCCTGACCATTTGATTGTGGATGAGCAACCACAGAAATGTCAAGTCGGATGCGTTCACTTTCACAGAACGCTTGCATAGCCCCCTTGGATAAGTTTGTGCCATTATCCGTGATGATATAGTGAGGGTAACCAAAATGGTAGTTCAGCTTTTTAACAAACTGAACCGCCGTAGCCACGTCACACTTGTTGACCGGCTCAGCTTCTACCCACTTGGTAAATTTGTCCACGGACACCAAGAGGTGGGTCTTCTTGCCTTGGATCTCTTGAAAGGCCCGACCATATCAAGCCCCCACACTGCAAACGGCCAGGTAATTGGAATCATGCACAACTCCTGAGCTGGGACATGAGCACGTCGGCCGAACTTCTGACATCCATCGCACTTGCGAACCAAGTCTTCCACATCCTTATGAGCCGTCAGCCAGAAGAAACGATGTCGAAAAGCCTTGGCCACTAGAGATTTTGAACCGGTGTGATGACCACAATCGCCAGCATGAATTTCATTCAAAATTTCCTTACCTTCTTCAGGTGAGACACAACGTTGAAAGACGCCAGTGATGTTGCACTTATGTAACTCACCATTGATGATTGTCATAGACTTAGACCGCCTGATGATCTGTCTCGCCAGGTTTTCTTCCTCGGGTAACTCGCCACGAGTCAAATATGCTAGATAAGGCACAGTCCAGTCAGGAATAGTGTGTAGAACCACCACCAGTTGTCCCTCCGGGTCAGGTATAGCCAAGTCTTCCTTTGAGGATAATTTAACTAACGGGTGATGTAGCACGTCTAAGAAAACATTAGGCCGTAGCGGCTTATGCTAAGAGCCCAGTCTTGAGAGTGCGTCGGCCACCTCGTTCTTACGACAATCAACATGATCCACTTGATAACCCTTGAAATGGCCAGCAATGACATCCACCGCTTGATGATAAGCCGCCATTCGCGGGTCCTTGGAATCCCAAGTACCTGAAACTTGCTGGGCCACGAGGTCTGAGTCGCCGAGACACCTAACTCGGCTCAGATTCATCTCTCTAGCCACCCGGAGGCCATGAAGCAAAGCTTCGTACTTAGCTACATTGTTAGTACAAGGAAACATCAACCTTAACAAATAACAAAACTTGTCACCTTTGGGGGAAGTTAAGACAGCCCCTACCCCTGATCCTTCTAGTTGCCTGGATCCATCAAAGTGGATTGTCCAATATGTGTTATCCAGCTTTTCCTCAGGCGCCTGACACTCCGTCCAGTCGTTTATGAAATCCACTAAGGCCTGATACGTTGGAGTCACCCAGTACTGGGGAGGCGTCCGAGGTACCACCATGTTTTCGTGTCGTTGTGAGTTCGAGGATTCGAGATTAGATGAGTTTGCGAAATTTCTTGAATTATGGTGTGGAAGGTTGCGGATGCAGTTGCAGCTGATTGCCTAGGGCAGGTTCCTGATTCGGCAACCCGAATCGCATAAACAAGAAAGTTTTCGGAAATTCATAGGTGGGAATTCAAGTAGTTACATAGGATTATCTTTCCAACAAGTGCATAGTGGGTATGTATTTGTTTCTGGCTTGTTTCTTAAGCCTCATCCTTTGTTTTGTTTTGAATATGGTGATTCGAGTTTCTTCGATGTCAAGTGGTGATTTCATATCTTGCTAAGTAGTGTTCTCGTATTTTCTGTGGGAATGCTAATTCTTTTGCCCAATCAAGTTGTCATATCAATTCTTCTCCTACCGGTGTGCTTCTCTTCAAGTTAATTCTATAATCTCCAATATTGCAAGATCATTCCTCTTATTTTGTTCTAGAGTTGTCTCATCTGTTTCAAGTTTCCTTTGTTTTTCCCGCCCTCCCGCCCTTTTTCTTCAATGATTAAATTCTCATCCAAGTGTCTTTCTATTCATGTAATGCTTCCGCTATCTTTCTTCTATCTTGTATCCGGTGATTTCTTGTGAAGATTCTCAGGAATTTCAATTTCAAGATCTATCCTCATATTTTGTGTTCTCGTTGTATTCTTCTCCGGTGATTCTTTATGAAGATGCTCAGTGCTCAAATTATCATTTATTAGTGTTCATCTTGTTTCTTTTCCGGTGGATTCAATTCAAGTTCTTGGTGTTCACCATATCATTTTCATTCTCTATTTACTTTCCCATGTTGGAAATTCTTATCCAAGCTTCTCTTGTGTTTTCGTTCCTCTCTTTTCTATCCGGAGTGTTGAAGATATCTCAGAAGACTTTCATTCCCATTCATAAACCTTTCAAATTATTTCAAGGGTCTCATATCATCAAGTTCTTAATTTGTATCGATGCAATCTCTCTTTTAATCAATTGCTTCAACGGTGGTTTCTTTTCAGTGGGCCCATAACCCACAGGTCTTTTCCCAGGATCATACCTGACTCTTCTAATCTTTCTGGAGATGTTCTCAAGTTCTTTTCAATATGTCGTAAGAATGATTTTCATCTGTCAGATTCCGCTTTCAAGATCACTTCAAAATCATTTTCATTGTTGGCTCAATCTTTTGTTTATTCATTACTCCGGAGTATCTCAGTAATTCATGGTGTTGTTCTCGTCATCATTCTTAGCTTGAAGATCGAAGGAGGTTTCTCTTAAATCATTGTTCGTTCCCCCAAAGATTTTGGATTCAGCTTGTTGTTATCATCTCAATTGTTTTGATCATGAGTTAGTTCCTCCCATATCTATCCGGTGCATTTCATTGTTGTTTTTATCTCAATCCTCCGAAGGCCATCATTTCAGAAGATTTCTTCGTTCTCAGCTTTCAGCTTTCATTCTCAAACTCTTCTCTATTGTTGTTCCTTCGTTCGTATCTCAATTATTCCGGTGCCGTGTTCAGTTTCTATTAGGCAGATCTTGATCTCTACATTCTCGGGTGTCCTCTTTAGTTTCTAATTCTTTCCGGTGCTTCTTCAAGTTTTCTATTAGGTCGATCATGCTTTCTTCGTTCTCATGTTATATCATTCATTTGCTTCCCTCTTTCGTTTTGAATTCTTTCCGGTGTTCTCGTGCAAGACTTCTTCGAGAATGTGCTTTATCTCTCTCTTCATTCTTTTTCAAGAAGAATAAGTGATGTGTGAAATCTGTTGCTTTTCATCAATTTAACTTGATGAAGGATAGTCATATCATAATTCTTATTCTTATTCATTCAAGTGATCTCAATCCTTCTTCTGGAGTTGTTCATGGTATCAATTCTCGATCTCAGGTGTTCTCATCTTTTTCCCGGAGTTCAATTTGCTCATATATCTCTTTTCGAAGCTGCATCTAATTCATAGCAAGGCCTCAATCTTGTTCTGTTGCATCCTTCAATCCTTTTCTATCATCCTTTCGTTTCAGAGTTCTTCCGGAGGTTCTTCATAGTGGTTCATCAAGAATTCTTTCTTTTTCAATGTTCATCTAGATTCTTGTTGGAGGTGCTCAAGTGTTCTTATCTTGGATTTCTAAGTTCAATTCCTTCTCCATTGTCTTTTGAAATGGTGTTATTAAATTCTTGATTATGAGGAGTTTCGAAGGAAGTTGTCAAGAATGAGATAAGTAAACCCATCTTGTTTTCTCGGAGTTATCTTGGGTTGTATTTCACCTTAAGCTTTTCCTAAGGATTGTTTCTATCATGGTATCATAAGCAATCCTTATCATGGTGTCATAAATGATTCAAGCTTCTCCTCCTCTTCTTGGTGAAAGAAGTTTTGATTATCTTGTTGCTCTTAATCAATCAATTGTTTCTGTTCTGGTAGGTTGTCACCTCATAGTTTTGAGATGTTCTCCATAAGTCCACAATAAGCTTGTTCTTTTCGTTGTTGGTGTTCCAACAACTCCGTTCATCCATACTTGTCAAATCCATTTGTGCTGGAAGTTATCATTTTCTTCTCAGTTCTCGTCTTCCCAAGGATCTAGCTTCTATTCTTTTGTGATGTTCCTCTCTTCAATCCATCGTCGTGTTGTTTCAAGATCATGTTCTGTCTTGCTTTTTCATTTAACCGGAGTGCTGTCAAATCTTCATGTTCCTTCCATCTCATGAAGTTTTGGGTTCAAGTCAACCGGAGTTTTGTGTTTTTCCTTTCAATTCTAGTCATCATAATTAATTTTTCATCATTTTCCTACCGAAGTGCTGCCGAAATTTTCTGTGATTTCTTGGTTGTTCCTCCTGTCATTCCTCGTCTTTCCAACCTTCAATGATCATTGGTTTCACTTGTTTGTCAAAGAAGCAACTAAGTTTTGCCTTTTTCTCTTTCTCTTCCCTGTTTTCATTCTAGATCTCGGGACGAGATCCTCGTGTAGTGGAGGAGAGTTGTGACAGCCCGAGACTGACGTTCCGGAAGATTCCAGAAGATTCCCCTTTAGTTTCCATTCTCGGTTGTGTTTCGTCTATGTGTTGCATTCGTCATCGCATCATTCGCATCATATGCATTGCGTCGTCACCCGTTTTCGAAAACTTGCATCCGTTCGTAGTCGTCGGTTCTCGTCGTTCTTGCCGTTGCCCATTTCGAGACCAGCCACACACGCACGTGCCCGCGGCACCGTTAAATAAAACCGTTTTTAAGCGCGCACAAAAATATTCTCAGATTGAGTTGAAACTTGTCGTGCGGTCTTGTTATAGCTTAGGTAGACCGCCCGTCGATTTTCGTCGCGATCCGAGTTCGTTTGATGCCCCGTCGGTCATCCGTAGGAGTGCGGTCATCGGTTGTCGTCGGACGTTTCACGCTGTTTTAAATCTTCGTGCCACGGGTCACCGTCTTCCTTCTCATCTCTCCCTAGCCCCTTTGCACAGCCACCGTAGCCCCGACCCTCTGCTTCCGGACGTCGGACTGACAGCCGGCAGTCCGAAAACAGACAGTGCCGTAAACCCTAGCCCCATCCCTATATATAGGGCCTAGGTTCCGGTGCAACCCTAGCTAGCCAGCCCCTTCTCCCTCCTCCAGCCTCCAGCCCGCCCGAGCCCATCTGGGCCCGTTCGAGCCCATCCGGGCCCGAATCGGTGTCTCGGAGCTTCTCCCGGAGCTTCCCGAGCGCTCCCATGGCCGCCCGAGCTACCCTGCCAGCAGCTCCCCTTGCCAGCACCGCCGATCGCCGGAGCACGCCGTCGTCGGTCGCCGGAGTCATCGCCGAGCCCTGCCGCCTCTTCCTTCTTCCTCCTCTCCTCACCCTGCTCTCTCTCTAACCCCGCCGTCACCGGATCCGCAGGTCGCCGCCGCCCGACCTCCGCGCTGTCGGAGCTCCGCCGTCGCAGGGAACGGGTGAGCCGCTGCCGGATCTGGCCCCGCCGCCGCCGGATCCGCCCTCCCCCGCGCCGTCCCTCGCCGTGGCCTTGCCGTTTCTTGCCTTGTGCGCCGCTGCCTGCTCGGGTGCGGGAGCAGGACGAGCGCTCGACTCCGACCGCGTTGATCGGCCGCAGCCCCCGCATGGGCCGGCCTGCGGTCCCTCTCTCGCGGCCCAGTTTCCAGCCATGCTGCCTCCCCTGCCTCCCCAGTCGGCCCATGGGCCAGGGTGAGCCGCTCCCTCCCCTTTTGTCTTTTTTAGTTAATCGTTTTGCGGTTTAAAACGATGTTAGTTAAATATCCGTGCACCGTTCCAAAATATTTTCAACATGAAACATGTTCAGAAAAATGCGTAGAATATTAACATGTCATTTGCATCCATGTCAAAAATATATTAAGATGTCATTTTGCATTTTTTTGCATTAATTGCATTTTCACAATTATTTAACGTGCATCGGTATTAATAAAAATTCATAAATTAAAAATGCCCATCTCTTTCGCACCGCATTTTCATGCATGAATAAAACTGTTGGTATCATGTTTGCATTTATTTTGCATTGAAGAATTGCTTTACCGTGAATAGGCCTAATCCCGCATATTTAATTGTGAATAATTTTCTACATGGGCATATGCATATTATATATGTTTTCGGCGTAGAAAAATCCATAGGAATTATCTGTGCATTTAGTTTTGTCATTTGAGCATGTTTGTGTGCATGTGACTTATTCCGTGGTGCCCTTTTGTCATTTTCGTAGGAATTAATCCGTGCATGATATGAATTAATTTTCAACATGAAAGTTGCTCTTTGATATGTGTCCTAGCCCATGGACATTTTGCTTGTCATAGATATGCATGTTTAGGTGTTGTTTTGTTGTTATCAACTTGCTATGAAAATCTCTTATTTTGAGGGTCCAAAATATTTCTAAGTCTGGAATCTGTTATATTTTGTTGCTGTCTTGTCATGTGATTTGCTAGTGATCTAGACCTCTTTTGTGGTAGGTGTAATGGAGTTATTTGTTGTTGATATTGCCCTCTAGCATGCTTTTAAGTTTCATGCCATAATATGATTGGTAGCATATAGTTTTACTGCTGTCAATATGCCTTCGTGATAAAAACTGCATTGTCTAAAACTGCTATTTTCACTAAGTCTGAAACTGTTTTCAAGTAGCCTTCTTGTGAGCTTCCTACCTAGTGATCCATGCATGTTTTTAATATGATTTGTGAAGATGAGTGAAGTGTATGTTGTATGCTATTGCCCCATGCCTGATTTGTGCATTTTAGATTATTGTAACTTGTTGTTTTCATATGTTCAAAATGCTATGTTGCTGTTTTTGGCAGATTTCAACTAAAACTTGTTTTGATGATTGTGGTTGAACCGTAGCTCTGGTTTGGTCATTCCATATATGAAACTTGCTTAGAATCTCTTATAGTTTCATAATAAATTGTTGCATTCATGATTTGCAATGTTTGTGGTTGTTTTTCCCATGCATTTGCATTCATGTCATGTGCATCTTGTGTTGCTCATATCTTTTGAACCGTAGCTCCGTTTGAGATGTTCTATATATGTAAATTAACTAGAATGACGTGTATAATAACATGGTATGCTTTATTATGATGTTTAACAAATATAAAATTGTGTTAGGGCAGATCTGGATCAAATTCATAATTAACACATGGGGTCATTTCGGAAATGCTATAAGTTGTTTCCGACCTCATTTAATATGCCTAGATAGATAGTTTACTTATGCTTCATCTCTTGCCATGTTTAACAACATTTAGTATTGTTGTGTACCTAACAGGAGTGAACTAAATAATTCGAGTGTGGAGTTTCGTCAATATGCAACTCATTGCATATTGAGCTTCACTTAATGTGTAGTATTTGATTGTTGCGAATTGTCTTGCATTGCATATTTAACCGGACATGCATCATATCATTTGTGTATCGTGTTTTGCATATGTGTGGTGAATCGCGTGTTGATTGTTGTTTCTTCGGCTTGTTTCTTCTCGATAGAGTTTCCGAACCGTTCAGAGTGTGAGGATTCGTTCGACTATGTTGGTTCTTCTTCTTCATGGATTCGTTCTTCTTCCGAGCGGGACCTCAGGCAAGATGACACATTTCCCTGGATACCATTACTATCATTGCCATGCTAGTTGTCTTGTCTTTTATCGTTATGTCTCGCTACCTACCACTTGTTTGATAAGCCTCCCAACATTGCCATGATAAGCCTCTAACCCCTCCACATCCCAGCAAAACATTGTTTGGTTGTTACCGCTTGCTCAGCCCTTCTTATAGCGTTGCTAGCTGCAGGTGCAATTGCTTCCATGTGTCAACATGGACCTTCTTTTGTTATATCACAATATTGCTGCTATTTAAGTTAATGCACATATACACTTGGTAAAGGGTGGAAGGCTTGGCCTTTTGCTTGGTGTTTTGTTCCACTCTTGCCGCCCTTAGTTACTTGTGAACCGGTGTTATGTTCCAGAAATGAGCGCTCCTAACATGCTCGGGGTTGTTATGGGCCCCCCCCTTGATTTTTGAGTTAGATTAAAACTTGTCTGGCAAGGCCCAACTTTGGTACTACATTTGTCCATCATAATAAAACTGATCACCTTTTAAATGCATAGAGGGTCGCCCCCTCGTGGATTAATTTAACATAATACAGGGGGGCCAATGCTGTTGGTGCTGGTCCAAATTAGAGCACTGTGCGGGGCCAACCCAGGGCAACTTGGGAGATTTCTATCAGGCCTCTGTACGCGTAGCTTATCCGCCGTGTCCTGAGAACGAGATACGCGGCTCCTATCGGGATTGTCGACACGTCGGGAGGCCTTGCTGGATTTGTTTTACCTTTCTCGAACGTCTCGAGTGAGGAACTCTGATTTTCTTCGGGCTATCTCGAGGTGTTGGATTTCTTTTGGCATTGCCTAGGAAGATCACGAGATCCGTGGTTGAGGTTATCCCCACTGAGTGTGGTTAGTTTGTGATGGACGAGTTGGAGCACCCCTGCAGGGTTAAATATTTTCGAGAAGCCGTGCCCGCGGTTATGTGGCAAACCTGGATAATTTGTTTAACACCCGGTCATAGCAAACTTGAAGTAAACTCTAATAAAATACACCAACCGTGTGAGTAATCGTGACTGTCTCTTCTCATGAGTCCTTATCCGGAAGAGAACACGGTGGGGTTATGTTTGACGTAAGTAGGTGTTCAGGATCAGTTAGTGATCATTACTAGTTTACGTCTGGTATGCGTAGACCACAAGACTTTACTTTCTGTACTCGTAAGTTGGCCACTCAAATATATGCTTAGTCGCTTGCTGCAGCCTCACCACTTATCCATGCCTTACCTATTATGCTTTAATAGTCTTGATACCCTTGGAAATGAGATTGCTGAGTCCTTGTGGCTCACAGATTACTACAACACCGGTTGCAGGTTCAGGTAACGTGATGGTATGACGTGAGGGCGTTGCTTGATTTGATTTGGAGTTCTTCTTCTTCTTCTTCGTCTTCAATCTTGGATGGGTTCCAAGCGGCAGCCTGGGATAGCAAGGGTGGATGTCATTTTATCGTTTGATTTCGTTCGTAGTCGGACCCTGCTCTTATGTGTGATGTTTGAGATGTTATTGTATTGATGTGACTCTGATGTAGCGTGTGGCGAGTGTAAGCCAATTCCATATACTCATCTCTTCTGTACATGTACTTGTAATGATATCCATTCTTGCGAATGCATCGAGATGCGCTTCTATCCCTGTCGAGGCCCTCGTGCCCAAACAAGGATAGGACCGCATCTTGGACGTGACACCGGGTGTTAAACAAAGTTTCCAAGTTTGCCACATAACCGCAGGCATGGCTTTCCGAAAGATTTAACCCTGCAGGAGTGCTCCAACTTGTCCATCACAAATTAACCACACGTAGCGGGAATAACCTCGACCACGGATCTCGTGATCATCCCAGGAAATTCCAAAGGAAATCTGACACCTTGAGATAGCCCGAAGAAGATCAGAGTTCCTCACGCAAGACATTCGAGAAAGGTAAAACAAGTCCTGCAAGACCGCCCGGCGTGTCGACGAACCCAATAAGAGCTGCGTATCTTTTTCTCAGGACACGATCAGATGGGACTAGCTACAGGGAAAACCAATCCCCGAGTTTCCTCAAGGTGCCTCCGCAGGCAGCCCGTTTTGGACCAACACTCATGAGGAGCACTAGCTCGGGTTGTTGATTAATTATCCACGGGGTGATCATGCCCTATGCAAATTTTAGTTGTTATTAAGCAAATAGTACCAATGTTGGGCCTTGCCAGACAAGTTTTACCCTAAAATGAAGATCAAGGGGTCCCCATAACAACCCCGAGCATGTTAGGAACGCTCAATTGTGGAACATAACACTGGTTCAGAAGTAACTAGGGGCGGCAAAAGTGGAACAAAACACCGAGCAAAATGCCAAGTCTTCCACCTTTTACCTAGTATATAAGTGCATTAAATTAAATAGAAACAATATTGTGATAACAAAAGAATGTCCATGTTGTCACATGGAAGCAATTGCACCTGTAGCTAGAAATGCTATAAGAAGGGCTGAGCAAGCGGTAACATAGCCAAACAAAGGTTTGCTGGGAGGTGGAGGGTTAGAGGCTTATTATGGCAATGTTGGGAGGCTTGACAAAAAACTGGTAGGTAGCATGACATGGCAATAGGAAACGAGACATCTAGCATGGCAATGATAGTAGTGGTATCCAGGGAAATGTGTCATCTTGCCTGAGATCCCGCTTCGAAGAAGAGCGAGTCCAGGAAGAAGACGAGCCAACATAGTCGAACGAATCCTCAGACTCCGAACGCTTTCGGGACTCTATCGAGAAGGAACAACATGGAAACAAGAATCAACACATGATACACCACAACATATGCATGACATGATGTGCAAACAAATATGATGCATGTCCAGTTTAGATATGCAAGGCATGGCAAATTACATCAAACAACCACTACACATTAAGTGAAGCTCAATATGTGACGAGTTGCATATTGACGAAACTCCATGCTTGAATTATTTAGTTCACTCACGTTTAGGTACTCATCAATATTAAATGTTGTTTAACATGGCAAACGGTGAAGCATAAGCAACTACAACATCTAGGCATATTAAATGAGGATAGAAGCATCATATAGCATTTCCGAACCAACCCAATATGCATATTACGATTTTGGTCCAGATCTGAACTAACCATATTTTATATTTATTAAACATGGAAATAAAGTGTGGCATGATATTCTACACATTTTTCTAGTCAAGTTACATATATAAAACATTTTCATCGGAGCTATGGTTAATTAGTTATGAAATAAATCATTTTGGCATGGCATTTACGCAAAATAAATGAAATCAGCAAGTTAAACATTTCAAACACATGTGAGAGTTGGTTATTGTGAATCTACGTGAAATTCTAAGCACTTTTTATATGTTAAGTTTTTACATGCAATGCGAACCACGGCGCGGCTCAGTGGCGGGGAGGCCACTAGAGGCGAGTCAGCGAGGCGGTAGGGAGGCGAGCTTGCATGGCGGCGGCACGATGCAGCCTGGACAGAGGCGCTCGGCGAGGGAAGACTCGAGGGAGCTCCTGGCGGCTGCGCGATGGGCTTCGGCGGGCTCACTTCTGGACCGGGCGGGCCCGACGCGAGAGGTGAGAGATAAAGGCGCGGCTGGGGAGGCGACTGGCTGGAGGGATGGCGCGGATCCCAAGGAAGGCTAGGGTTGGTCCGGAAATGGCTAGGGGCTGCCTATTTATAGCAAATTGGGTTAGGGTAGGGGTTTTCATCCGCTTTTGGACCTTCGGATCTCGATCCGATGGTCCGAAAGCGGAGGGGACTATGTGGGCTGTGTAGAGGGGGTGTGGGCTGAGATGAGAGGGAAGAGGGCAGCCCGTGACAAGAGTTTTAAACACCGAAAAATGTCCGACTAATAACCGATGACCGCACTGCTACGGTTGACAGTTTGGGTATCAAACGACCTCTGATTGCGACGAAATTTAGCAGGCGGGCCACCTACAATATAACAAGACCGCACGCCAACATCCGACCCAATCCGAGAATGTTTTATACACACTTTAAAAACAATATTTTTATCGGTGCCGCGGGCGCGCGCGTGTGTGGTTGGTCTCAAAACGGTCAACGACACGAACGAAGAGAGCCGGAAGCTACTCATGAATGCAAGTTTTCAAAAACGAGTGACGAAGCCATGCAGATGATGCGAAAGATGTGATGATGAATGCAACAACCAAACAAAACATAGACGAGAATGGAAATAAAAGGGGAATCTTCTCGAGCATTGTTCCCGGGCTGGTACACAGCTCCTTGCTGAGCCCCTTCGTCGTTCGATTGGTCATCCGAGGAGCATTTCCGATGCCCTCCGTTTTGCCTGTCATCATCGATGGTTGAACGCTGGCGGATTTGACCCCGCTGACTTGAGGTTTGACCTCCCAGAGTCAGTCACAGGTGGGGCCAAGCGCTGGTTAAGTTTAGGTTAAGTATTAAATTAATTAAGTTGATTAATTAGTCTAATGGGTCACTAATTAGTGGGCCCAACCCTTAGTGAATTTGATTAGGATTTAACTAAACCCAATTAACCACCTGTGTGAGTGACTAATGGGTCCCACATGTCCGCTTTGACCTGGCCACGTCAGGGTTGACCTGGCCCCACCACTCATCCTCTGGAGATGACCCTGTGTTATTGACATGCGGGTCCTGTCGGTCAGGTTTGACGAGGACCTGGGTCTGTTGACCGATGACGTCACCAATGACCTCATGCTGACGCAATAATTCAACTCTGGAATTTAAATAAATCTTAACTCATTTATTTATTTCAGAAAATGTATAAAGTTCTAAAAATCATAGAAATTCAATCGTAACTCAGATGAAAATAATTTATATATGGAAAATGATTAGAAAAATCCAATGAATATGTTTAGGCCATCATCAAGCATGTTTGTCCAAGTTAACATCACCAAGTAGGACATTTTATGATTAGGGCAATATATGAAATATTATTTGGAGTTGGAATTCAAACTTGCACTTCAATTAACTTGGTTAATTATTCCTCTAGGTAGATTCAGTACCTTAACTTGTCATATCATACATCATGATTGTGCATTGCATAAGTTGAATGCTGATTCTTCTTGTTTGTCGGTGTTTGTTCCTTCTCGGTAGACGATGGTTCCGACGATGTGATCATTGACACTAATGAATAGAAGTAATATCTTCAGGACCGTTAGGCAAGCAACCCCCCTCGAGCATACTGATATGAACCTAGTCTCTCGCACCAGCTCACTTTTATTGCATTAGGACAATCACGATTCAACTGTTATATGTTCTCGGTAGTTGAACCAATTCCTTTGCATGACATGTATAGTCGCCAAATAGCTAAACCATCCTAGCATACTTAGGAGTTTATTGAGCTATGTTGTGACTACTCAGCCATGCTCGCTTGCTATGCTTAGAGTTGAGTTGGTATGATCCGTCTAGGTGATGGATTGGAATGATAATGTCCTAATGATGAGATTTAAGTGTCTTGACCCATTTTAGTCAAGATGGTTATGAGAGGTTCTGTTGGAGAACATGGTGGATTGTATTGTGATACAGCTCATAGGAACTGGGTTTCGTGCTTATTAGATCCTACCTCGCAGTTACATGGACATGTGCGGGTCAGGTGCGCGGGCATGCGGTGCATGGCGCGTGTGGTTCATCGTGGCACACAGCGCGTGTCGCCCGTCGTGGCACATGGCGCGTGTGGCCCGTCGTGTCACACGACATGGCACATGGGCCGGACTGGACGCAGATACGTGTTTCAGGAGGGAACATTGCTGATGGCACGAGGACGTCGGTTCCTCTGAGTCACGGTGAATCAATCTGTTCGAATAGCCGCGTGCTCGGATATGGATTACTTGGATTGTTTATGTGGTACATAGAGAAGTGAAATGGATACTCTAAAATACGCAAGATAAGTGTGAGTGCTATGGATGGCCTTCTCGTAGGGTGACTGTCACACCCTGTGTTTGTATCACCTTGTTATGCTTGGATTTATAAAATTTGGAGCCAATTAAAACGTTTTCAATGCTTGTGCTTGCTTGAATTGGTGCTTGTTTGCTTGTTTGGTTGTTTGTGTGTGGCACTCTTAGGTTCCACTCCTCTCCCTATTCATCTTCCTTGACCCAAACCTCTTGCCCAATGATCATGCCATCTAAATAGTGCCCAAAACTATTTTTATCAAATTTTATTTTGACCAAAAATAATTTATTCAAATTAGGTCTTCCAAAACCCCCTAAATTGAGGTTTGCACTGCAAGTCCGCAAATTGGGTGGATCCTTCTTCCCCAAAGGCTTTATTTCAAACCTACTATATTTATGACTCCGCAAAACCACCAAATATTAATTTTAAAGATTATTTTTATATTTTATTTAAAGGCTTTTTCTTAAGAACACAAATGATTTTTCATAGAGAAAAATTATTTAAATGCTTTCAAAATATTTGGCAAAATTTAGGGAGCTTAGTGGACATACATATTCCATATATATTAGTTTCAACACAAGGTCATGTTCAAATCATGGGCAAAACCCCTCAAAATCCTTTCTGTCCAAATCAAGCTTTTGAAATATTTCTATAAGCTCAATAAATTCCAAGAAAATTCTAGCAAGTTAACATTATCATAGGTGATTATCTTCCAAAATTTCATCTCAATCCAAGTTGATTTGATTCATCAAACTATTCCAAACCCCTCCCTGTCCAGATTCAAATTTGAACAACTTTACATTGTGAAGTTTCTCCCCTTGACCCGAAACTTTGTGGACATGTTCTAATCACCATATAATGATGCTAGACTAAGTGGTGCATCAAGGGTATAGCTTAACATGACTAGATATACAGAAACTAGATTCTGTTGATTTCTAGGTTTCCACAAAGTAACACTGTGAACTTTCATCAAACCATCTCAAAATTGGTGATCAGGCCTATTTTCAACCACCATTTAATCCTGTCAAATCTCATCGCAAGAAAAGTCCATTTGCTTGCCCTAATCTCCATCAAACACCTTCTGGTCAATTCTAGAAACTATTATTTTCACCACCTCTACTCTTTCCCTTGCCTCCAAATTTTTACCACAGTTACTCACTCACCTCTTTTACCTCTAGTAAAAATCCTACACCCTCAGCTCAATTATAAATGGGGAAACCCCCCCCCCCCGATTTTCACCCTTGGGCAGCATTGGCAGCTTCATTTCTACCTCTCCCCTACTTCATTTCTTCTCCCCTGCCTACCTCCTAGATCCTCCTAGCCCATGAGCATCTCCAGAACCCCCAAGACACTAGAGGACATGCTGGTAGGAATTGTTTATGCCATGGCACGCCAAATGGGTGCTCTGGAGCGCGCTAGAGTGCACCAGAGCACTATAGCTGCCCTTGCCCAAGGCCTCCCGAGCACATCTGCCGGGGGGCCTCGACGTCCGCAACACGCCGCCCCTTGTCCCCTCCTCTCTCTCCCTCCTCTAGCCCCCCTCACACGTGTCGCGGCCGCCCGAGCCGGCACCCGACGGGGCTCGCACACGTGCGCGTCCCCCTCTCCCTCTCTCCTTCCCCGGCTCATGGACCTGCCCCAAGAAGGCGACAGACACACCCGGTCCTTCCCCTGTGGCGCCCCTTGCCCATGCGAGCAAACTCTGGCGACCGCGACCACTATGCACCGGTGCCTAGCCATAAAATCCCTCTCTCGAGCTTCCCCTGCTCCCATCTCGCTCCCTCCTCCCCTCAGTCGCTCTCCCGTGCCTAGCCCCTCTCGTTTCCATGGTCGGGAGCTTGAACCCAAGCCGAACCCCCCCGCCGTGCGGGTTCCCCCTCGTAGGCGATTCCCTCAACCCCAGCGACCGCCTCGACCACCCACTGATGCGCGGGATGACCCTGAGCACGATGGTGCCCTCCAATTGAGCGCCGTGGCCTGGCCCCCGCCGGTGAGCTCCTCTCTGCCCCTGTCGCAAGGTGAGGGATGATAGGTGGAGCCCACCTGTCATACCCTCACCCCCTCTATGGCTGCTAGGTTTGGCCCGCGGGCAGGTTTAAAAATAAACCTGTCGCGCGCACCACTCCGCCCTGGGTCGGTTCCCCTCTGGGTCGGCTCGACCGCGACGCTTTCGGCCCAAAAAGGCATAGTGCCATTTCTCTTTTTCTTTTCCCCCTGCTTTCCAAAAATTCCTCAGATCAGAAAACAAATCCAATGACAATAATTTTTCCACCTAAAATCTTAGAATATTCCATAGAAATTAATAGTGCCTTTTGTAAAAAAATAAAAATGTTTTGTGCGCTTTTTTATTTTAAAACCTATTTTGAGAATCTTTTTGCTCCAGTTAAATAGTTTTCAAAAAAAAATCATAACAAGATCATAAACAAATATTTTTAGTATAGTTTCTAGTAATTATCGGAGTAGGGTAGCATTTTAGTTTTAGCTTTGTGTGCTCGGTTTTAGTGTGATGCTTATTTTTATTGCTATTGATCGCGACGATAGATTGCGCTATTGACGAGGGAGTTGGACCCGAAGACTCTGAAGACCCCGAAGACTTTGTTGAGCCAGGCAAGCAGCCCTTTGACCATGACTATGAACTCTTTTTATTGCATGGCATATTGCACTATATTTTGTTGTATTGATGATGATGATGTGGTGTCCATCTTGGCGGGATGCCTCCGATACTTTCTTGTTGATACTTGCATCGTGCATGTCCCTACCTCCTTATGAGGGTTGTGTGGGTGGGACTAGTTAGGTTGCTAGTAGATGCTATGCAAGTGGGATCGGGTTTATGCATGGTGATAGAAACAAAAGTATTTTCAAAGTGTTTTTCGAAAACCCCGTCGGGTGCCACTAATGCCCGAGGGAGATGATGATGAGTTGGGTAACCACTTGAGGAATAAGTGGTGTACCGGAGCAAGTGAGTGTGTGTGTTTTCGAAAAATTAGATTTAAGGTCTGCTGACCGTCCCAACCTTACATGCGCAACCACGATACCCCTTATGGGACGGGTCTGTGTTGATTACCTTGGTGGGTACTGGCAAGGAGCCCGCATTACTAGTGGCGGGAGTGGCGTGGTTACTCTCGATACGGGGTCATCCCGGTATGGATGATCATGTGTTGTCTTCACAGGCACCGGGCACACCATTGGTCCCTGCATTGATGCTACGAGTGATGTACATCATGTGGGCTGGGTACCAATCGAGTGGACTCTTTGTTTAGTATTGCCAGGGGAAAGGCATTGTTCGGGTGCTTACCTCGGGTATGTTATATACAGCGAGTCGTGGATGACACGGAAGTTCCCCGAGTCTTAGGGGTAAAGTGTGCAACCTCCGCAGAGTGTAAAACTATTCGAATAGCCGTGTCCACGGTCATGGATAGTTGGAGGTCCTTCTTAAACTACGTCCAGATGTTTTCGCAAACTTGGTGTGAGTTTGTGCGGATGACAGAAGAATGATACTTGAGTCAAGTCTGAAGACTTGATGTGATGAATGAACATGAGATATTCAACCCCTGTTTATGATGATATTTGTAACTTGCTCATATGGATATCTGCCAACTATTGATGCATGCTTACACGTAGTTACTTGATCATGACATTGCATTTAAAACTAGCTTTCTGCAAAATACCTACTTAGTGCTATATCATGCATCATCATTACTTGTTCCACAACTTGGGTTGCTTGCGAGTACATTCAAAGTATTCATTGGCTTGCCACTGGTTATTTAATTGGCCAGGCATGGAAGAATAGGAGTATGGTGAAGATTTTGTTGGTGACGAACATGTGAACTAGGACGCTTCCCAGTCAGAATGCCTGTAGATTTAAGGCAGATGGCAATGGGATCACGCTTTCGATCAGGATTTCTGCTGTTTGTTGAGTTTATGTATTTGGTCCTTGTGGCCCTATCTATGTAAGACTAGACCTCCATGGTCTTTATTTGTGTAAGACGCTAGATGTGGATGTAAGACTCTTATTATTCAGCTTCTGTGTGTTTAGTGAGCATTGATCTCTGGGATCATTGTACACGTGCATTCGGTGATCACGATTATGAGTCGGGGTCCCCATAGAGCTGGTATTAGAGCAATCCTGACTATAGGAAGCCCTTAGTTAGTATGGACGTTAGCTAGGGTAAAGCCATTTTCAAAACTACACTTAGCACCTATACTTAGGAATTTTGTACTATTTACCTCTTCTATTCTTCACACAACACTCTGCTAACTCTCCTGCCTTCAAACCTTTGTAGATGGCCGTCGTACCCGAAGCCTTCCTGACATCCGGCTTTCCCTTACTCCTTGGGGATAGCCTAGAGAAGTGCCAGTTTCACCAACCACCCGTTTTCCTCTACCACGAGCACTGGGTCGATGCCATCACGAAGGAGTATTACTTGGATGTGGTCGTGAAGGCAAACGACTCCCCGACCAGTTGGTTCTTTGAAGGACCACAGATGGAGACCATGATGCTTGCAGTCGAGTCAGCCGCACGCAAGGCACTTCTGCACCTACGAGACATCATTCCAGAGATGGCTGATGAGCCGGCTACTCGCTACCTGCCGTTCAGAAAGGATGATTTTGGTGAGAGTTGGACGCTGATTCCATCCAAGGAGGATGGCACACCGCTCAGCTGCCGATAGCCTGGTTCACAACCTGGTTAAGGAGTCCATGAAGCTCCACGAGGAACTTCACCACACCCGAGAGCTACTTCGCAAGCCAAGACGAAGCCAGACAAGATCAAGAAGGATGGAGCCCCTGAGGGACGACCAGCTGTCACTTATCGAGGAGGAGTACCCCCAGCTAGGGATGCACCTACACGTCGTCATCGCATGAGTGAAAAGGAGTACCGTGAGCTCTTCACCGACCCGCTAGAAAATCATCGTCGGGATGGAACTCCTCGTTCCCGGACCCCTTCGACTGGGAATGTTGCCGGTTCAGATGATGAACAGGAGGAAGACCTAGAGGAGCGTGACTACGAGACCGAGCACTCCATCACTTGAGTCCGAGAACCCCTAGGGTAGGATCAGTCATGTACCCCTCATGCGAAGTTTAGTCCGTGTAATGGTTCATATAAAACCATGTGTTCTTGTTGATTGTTTTTGTTGTTTGTGTTCCAATGCAAGTCATGCTTTTTCCTTACGCAACATGTAAGTGACTCCATCGTCTATCTTACCTTAATATATGTGTTGGTCTTTCGACCTATGTTTTACCACACTTGCACTCGAGCAACCCCCTTAGGCGTGCTTTTCTGTTGTTGCTTTTCCTCTTGTCTATCTCAATTGTTTGACTTGGCTGCTCCAAACAGGATCATGACTGCTACCCGCAACAGCTCCTTCGCCAACCCTGAAGCCGGCAACTCAAGCCAGCAACAGGGACCTGGTGGGACTGCTCATGCTGGAGGACACCAGGAGCAGCCACAAGGTGACATTCAACCGCCACCACCTCCACCGGAGAACATGACCATAGCACAGTTTCTCCAAGTTCTCCGGGAGGAACGCCAAGCCAACAATGTTGCTATTCAGTAGATGGTTCAGGCCCTTGTGAACAACCAGCAACAAGGTAGGAACAACAATGGCCGCTCCACTCTATCTGAGTTCGTGAGAAATTCGCCCCCAGCCTTCAGCGAGACTGCTAAACCCTTGGATGCTGACGACTAGATCTACACCATCGAGGACTCCTTGCACTGGTCAATTGCAATGAGGACCATGAGAAGGTGCTTTATGCCTCTCACTGCCTCGGAGGTACCACCCGAGCTTGGTGGGATGGGTTTAAGGTCATGCAAGGTGAGCGTGTGATCAGTTGGAATGACTTCAAGGAAGGATTCCACACCGCCCACGTTCCTTCTGGGATCATGGCTATCAAGAAGAGAGAATTCCGAGTGCTTAAGAAAGGAAGTGGATCTGTCAAGGAGTACCTACAGAAGTTCAACCTGTTGTCAAGGTATGCACCTGAAGATGTCAACACGGAGGTTGCCAAGAAGGAATGCTTCGTGGAAGGACTTCAACACACCCTGCAGTATCAGCTCATCGTCTATGACTGTCGTACCTTCTTCGACCTAGTGAACAAGGCCCTCATGCTGGAAGACAAGTGTCATGCCATAGACGACACTCGTAAGCGCAAGATGATTATCAAGGGTAGTGTAACATCCCAAATTTTGGAATGTTATAATAAATACTAGAATGAATGCTTGTTTGCTTGAGTGATTGAAATTGAGTGAAATTTGAAACTTTTGAAAACTATTGAATGAGAGGGAATAAAATGACTTTCCCAAAACTTTCACTCTGCATGAATTCGAATTCATTTCATCACAAAATCCCAGAGTGAAGATGATATGACTTCTTCCATTTAAAGGAATGAAAAGGGATTGGAAAATGGTTTGATTTTCAAATAGTTCAAATTCAGAAACTTTATGCAACTCAATGATTTTCATGAGAGAGGATAAAAGGACTTCCTCAAATTATATGAAATATGAGTTGGAAGTTTAAAAGAAGGATATGAAAACTATTTGAGAAATTCTCATATGGAGTTTCACTTCCATATTTGAATTCCCTATTTGAATTTGTAAGCATTCAAACCCCTTGACAATTTTTTTGAGAGGAGTAATATGACACTCCAAACCAAGGGTATTTTTGTGAAGTTTTTGAGTCATAAAACCCAAGTGGTAATTTGAAAAATATTTGCAAAAATAAATAAATCCATTTAGGCATTTTCTGAAGAAAAAAAATTCAAAGTAATTAATTTGTCTATGGAAAAATGTCCATTAAATGGCATTTATTTCCCTGATAATTTTGATATATAACACTTTATTTTTTGGACTGGTTTTGAATGTCTTAATGTTGTCTTTATTTTTGTGGTAATTAATAAAGCAAATAGTTAAGGCATATTAAAGCCCACGGCCCACCTGCCTCTAATCTCTCTCCCGAAATTCCTCCGCAAGGGTCACCGCCGCGCTGATCTCTCTGACCGCGCGACCCCACTGACTGATCCCCAAACCTCGCGGTTACCTCCCTCCTCTCACCCCCAAACCATGCCGGCGAGATCACCGCGCCGGATCCGCCTCCCCTTCCATTCCCCGACCACCCCGAGGCCCTATAAAAGCCCCCGGTCCTCTCCTCTACCCATTCCCCCACTTACCCCTCTGCCTGAAGCCTCTCGTTGCCGTATTAACTCGCCGGAGCCCAAGCACCGCCGCCGCGCCATTTCCATCGTGTCGCTCCACCTCGACCTCCCCGAGCCTTTCCGAGCACACCATCCACCTCCCCACGGCCTTGCGCACTTCCCGGTGCCCTCGCCCAAGCCCCACACCCACCGGTGCACCGTCCCCATTGACACCCGAACGTCGCCGCCACCTCGGAGCTCGTCGCCGATGCCCCCGACCAACTGCGACGACGCCAGGACCACCACACTACTTGCCGTCCTCGTCCGCATCGCCTGAAGCCCTCGCCATCGCCGGAGGACCACCTGAGACGCCTCCCCGTCGACCTCGCCGCTTCGGCCTTGCCAGAACCTCGTTGGAGTTGACCTCCCGCCGCGATGAGCTTCCCCCTCCGTCCGATCTCATTTGACCGGCCACGATTAGAACCCCCATACCCTTTCGGTTTATTTAAAACGAACCGGCCGGTTTTCTTTTAGTTAATTTTAGCCAAAACGTTTTCCGTTAAGTGTCGGTCGTCTGCTCGAATCATTAGAACACGCTCCCTCTGTAGCCTATCAGAACCTACCACGTCACGTTGTTCGTTAGTTTAGTTTTTTTTTCTTTTTTCTGTTTTTGTTTTAGAAAACAAAATAGGTTCTGTTTTTATTTTTGTTATATCTTTTATGTTTTTAAGTGTTTTAATTTGATTCTTTTTGCATTAGTTCACAAATTTGTTCTAGTTTCCGTAGATATCAAGCTTAACCAAATTTGAGTAATTTAAAATTTAATTCAAACAGATTTGATTCAAATCTTGTTTTTTGAATATCTTAAGTTTAAAAATATATTTTGAGTTGATTCTTTTTGCTACTTGTCACTAGTGACCTTAGTTATCAGTAGGTAGAGTTTGGAAAATAAAATTAGAATATTTTATAGTCGTTTTTCAAGCAAAATAGAATCTGTTTAGTACCTAATAGGATTTAGTTGGTTTAATTCTTCTTTAGTTTATTTTGAAATCTGATTTAGTTTAACTTTTGTTTTAGTTTTATTTAGTTCTCTTGCCCAATTTTAGGTGACTTATTTTCTGTTAATAAAAAAATGTTTTACTTTGTTTTATATCCTAATGATATAGGAAACTATATTCTTCTTCATTAGGAAATGTTTTATAAAAAAATTTAGTTTTAGTAGTAATTCTTTTCTCAAATGCTTTAGAGGATTTAATTCTGTTTTTTTCTAAATAAAAATGTTAGTATTATTTTATGTTAGGGATTGTTTTGTTACTAAAAATATTTTTTGTCTTGTTTTATATTAGTAGTAGTTTAGCCACCAAAATTTAGAGCCCATTACCTTGTTTTGTTTTCCTTGTTGTATTGCTCTAGTATTACTAGTTGATTTCTTATTTGAAAATATTTCTGTTTTTCTGTTATTTTAATATTTTAATTGTTTTAATTGTTCTTGTTGTTAAGTTTATTAGGCTAAATCCTATGTTGTTTAGAGTGTTGTTCTTCTAAATTCTTAGTTGTTTTTCAAAAATAATTCTTCTTGCTAGAAAAATATTTACAAAAATACTTTTGTTATATTTTACTTTGTTCTTGTTTGGTTACCTTTGAAAATAAGATTTTTGTAGAGAAAAGCAACCCTTGGTTGTGTTGATGAAGTTTTGTTGAATTGAGTTTTGTCTTAAGTGTTTCCTTCATCACCACCTTAGTTGTGTTGATGTAGTTTTGTTATTTTGAGTTTTGTCTTAAGTATTTCCTTCATCACAACCTTGTTGCTTTTGGTTTTGTGTTACTTTTTGATTGTTAGAATTGATTGCTAGTATGATTGATTATACGAATGCAATGTTTGATTGTATAGATTTTCGTCGAAGAGTGACGAATAGTCTATCAGTTATCTCTGAGAGCGATATTATTCTTCATCAACAGTACAGGCAAGTCACTTTGACCATGTATACCTATGTTTTATTGCATTATTTCTACCATCTCCCCAATTGCATGCAAAGTAGGTAAATTGGAAACTTGGTTACTTAATGTAGTATCATGTGGTAGGTACCCCTCAACCCTTTGACACATTGGCCCCGGGAAACATTGATTTAAATTTTGCTATGCTAATAGTAGACGGGGTTGGTTGTGTGATTCATGAGAGTTGTGAGTTAATAATTTTCAAGACCTGCATTGTGATCAAGACTTCAAGACTCCGAGTTTTTCAACATACCTCTGGGTGGATGATGGTTGAACGATGCCCTGGAGAAACCAGTGGTTAGCCTAGGTGTTGCTAGGGAAGTGCCAGTATTCACGCGGAAAGGTCCACCCAGGCACAAAGAGATGGATGGATGCTTCAAGACCCAAGGTTTACATGCACAGCCACAAGCCATTATGGGCTCTCGCTTGGTTGGATATCATGGTGACCCTGGACAGGCGGTGCTATGAGATGTAGAAGAACGGTAGGAAAGGATGGGCACCGACAGAGTCTCGGGGAAACCCTTTAGAAGACCATGTTTTGGTCATCCATTTCTCAAACACCCTGAAGTGCGAGAAATCCAACGAAGGCGATCAAGTCTTGTGGGGAATGTGTGCAAAACTCTGCAGAGTACTAAAACCTAATTGATTAGCCGTGTCCACGGTCATGGAAAACTTGAGCCAAAGGAACTGAAACTATCTGGAACTCTCAACACAATTAATTGTAGTGATGTGGGTTTATTAATGACAACTTGGGTATGAGAATTGGTTGGTGGAACCATCTCATTAATCAACCAACATTGTAGTAATTATGCTTTTTGCCCTCTCTTGTTGTAGGAAAAATTTGGCTTTATGCAAAACCCACTACCCCACTTGCCATATATGCATGTAGAATAGATGATTACTTTACACCCCCTCTTTTGTGACTTGCCGGCATATTCAAAATGCTGACCTACACTGCTGCAACGTCTTATGTTGCAGATAAGCTCTACGACGGGTAAGAGTACGATTCAGGGTTACGGTCTACACTCAACCTGCCGTTGGTGTTATTGGGACTCCACTCCCGTTGACTGTTTCCGCTGAGATTTTAAGGTATATATCAGTTTTACGTTAATTACATGTGATTGCACTTTGATATATACATTGATGTACTGTGTGTGCCAGCATACTGATCCAGGGATGGCACAAAACACACACAGGCTTGACTCGTTTTGAGTCGGGTCGCTACAGGTAGCTCTAGCAACTAGAAGCCTCGCCCCTAGTAGCCAGCCCCAACCAAGCCGACCTATCAGCCACAGTAGGCTAGACCTCCTGCGCCTCATCCGAGCTACCAGCCTCAGCAGTATGCCAATCCCAGGCCACCTTACAACAACCCCAATGACAACAACGGTGGCAGGAACTACAACAACAACCCTGGGCAAGTCGCTTGTTTGGGATGTGGTCAGCCAGGACACATCTCTAGGTTGTGTCCCAACAAGAAGCCAGATGCACCGCGCCCCAATGCGCCAAACCAAGGTTAAGGCCATGGAGAACCCCCAAGGAACCCCGCGCCCCGCAACCAGCCCAACAATGGCAAGGGTCATGTGAATCACGTCACCGCAGAGGAAGCCCAGGAAGACCCTAACGTCATATTGGGTACGTTCCTCGTCAACTCAACCCCAGCAACAGTATTGTTTGATTGTGGAGCTTCGCATTCTTTTGTCACCCAGAAGTTTGCATTAGAGAGTGGCATGAAACCTACACCCCTGGGTATTCGTATGTTAATACAAACCCCGAGATCAGTTATGAAGTCTGGGATAGGTTGTAAGGGAGTTGAGATTAACATCAACGGGGTAGATTTTCTAGCAGACCTTATCATCCTGAAGTCAGAAGGCTTGGATGTGATCCTAGGCATGGACTGGTTAACCAAGAACCAAGGCTTGTTGGACTGTGCCAAGAGGATTGTTACCATGACCAATAGCGAAGGAGTGGAAGTCAAGTATGTTTCCAACCCTACCTCCACTCAAGCCCCTCAGGCTAACTTTCTATCGGGAATTGAGTTGGATCAAGTGCCAGTGGTATGTGAATACCCGGACGTGTTTCCTGATGAGCTGCCCGGAATGCCTCCTGACCGCGACATTGAGTTCATCATTCAGCTTATGCCCAGATCAAGGCCCATCTATAAGAAGGCCTACATGATGGGATCTGAAGAGTTGGCTGAATTGAAGAAGCAACTGGCAGAGCAGCTCAAGGAAGGATTCATTCACCCAAGTGCCTCCCCTTGGGGATCACCTGTTCTATTTGTGTCAAAGAGGGACGGAACTATCAGGCTCTGTGTCGATTACTGTTCTCTCAGTGAAGTCACAATAAAGAACAAGTACCCACTCCCCAAGATTGAAGACCTGTTCGATCATTTGAACGGAGCCAAGGTGTTCTCCGAGATCAACCTCAGGTCCGGGTACTATCAGCTGAAGATCAGACCCCAATACATCCCGAAGACGACATTTGTAACCCGGTATGGACTATATGAATACACGGTCATGTCATTTGGGTTAACCAATGCCCCAGCCTACTTCATGTACCTCATGAATAAAGTCTTCATGGAGTACTTAGACAAGTTCGTTGTCATCTTCATTGATGACATTCTCGTCTTCTCCAAGTCTGAAGAAGAGCATGAGCAACACTTGAGATTGGCCCTAGACAAGCTTTGATAGCACTAGATTTACGCCAAATTCAGCAAGTGTAAGTTCTGGCTGCATGAAGTTGGATTCTTCGGTCATGTGTTAACCGTAGAAGGATTATTAGTGGATCCTGCCCAGATTGAAGCTGTGACTGAATGGCAATCCCCAACCACCGTGAAGGAAGTCAGGAGCTTCTTCGGACTCGCAGGATATTACCACAAGTTCATGGAAGGGTTCTCGAGCATTTTCTGACCCATGACCTAGCTTTTGAAGAAGGACAAGAAGTTCGAATGGACAACTAAGTGCGAGGAAAGCTTCCAGGAGCTCAAGAAGAGATTGACCACAACCCTAGTTTTGGCCACCCCCGATATTCACAAGGAGTTTGTGATATATTGTGATGCATCGAGAACCGGGCTTGGAGGTGTTTTGATGCAAGAAGGCAGAGTTGTAGCATATCTATCCAGACAGCTACGTCCTCATGAAGAGAACTATGCTACTCATGATCTTGAGTTGGCAGCCGTGGTGCATGCCTTGAAGACATGGCAACATTACCTTCTGGGGAAGCGATGTGAGATATACACAGACCACAAGAGTTTGAAGTATATTTTCACTCAGAGGAAATTGAACATGAGGTAGCGAAGATGGTTGGAGTTCATCAAGGATTACGACCTCGGTGTTCAATACCACCCCAGAAAGGCCAACGTGATAGCAGACGCCGTAAGCAGAAAGGCTTGTTCCTTTAATGCTATGATTAAGGAAAGGCTATCCGCTCTATATGAAGATCTTGAAAGCTTCGGCTTGGAACTAGTTGCACCTGGATTCCTCGTCAACCTCGAAGCAAAGCGTACCTTGATGGATGACATCAAAGAAGCTCAGAAGGGACACAAGAGCATTGAAGGCATCAAGAGGAAGATCAAGGCAGGCAAGGCCCTAGGATTCTCAGTGGATGAGCAAGGTGTTGTATGGTTTGGGAAGCACATCTGCATACCCAACAAAGAGGAGCTCAAGAACTTGATCTTGCAAGAAGCTCATGACACTCCATACTCCATCCATCCTGGAGGAACCAAGATGTACCAAGACCTCAAGGCAAGATTCTGGTGGAATGACATGAAACGGGAGATAGGCACGTTCGTTGCTAAGTGTGACATATGCCAGAGAGTCAAGGCTGAGCACCAGCGACCCGCTGGGCTATTGCAACCTCTCAAAGTCCCTGAGTGGAAGTGGGACAAAGTTGGGATGGATTTCATCACCAGTTTACCAAGGTCAAGCAAGGGACATGATTCCATTTGGGTCATTGTTGACCACGTGACCAAGGTAGCCCATTTCATTCCCGTCAAGACCACCTATCACGGTAACAAGCTAGCTAGCATCTACATTGAGCGTATCATCAGCCTTCACGGAGTTCCTAAGGAGATTGTGTCGGATCGAGGAACCCAGTTCACCTCAAGATTCTGGAAGATGTTTCAAGAAGCTGTGGGAACTAAGCTCTCCTTCTTCACTGCTTTTCACCCCCAGACCGGTGGGCAAACAGAACGAGTAAATTAGATACTCGAAGATATGCTCTGCGCTTGTGCTTTGACGTTTGGAGCTAAGTGGGAAGCTTGTCTACCATTTGTTGAGTTCTCCTACAACAACAACTATCAGTCGAGTCTTCAGATGGCACCATTTGAGGTGTTGTATGGACGCAAGTGTCGTACTCCTCTCAACTGGTCGAAAATGGGAGAAGGGTTAATTTTTGGACCAGATATCCTCCGCGAAGCAGAACAGAAAGTACAACTCGTCTGAGAACGTCTAGAGGCCGCCAAATCAAGACAAAAGAGTTGTGCCGACTCCCACCATCGAGAACTAAACCTCAACATCGGAGATTATGTTTACCTCCGAGTCACAGCTCTTAAAGGAACCAAGTGTTTCCACATCAAGGGAAAGCTTTCACCCAGATACATCGGCCCCTTCAAAGTTACTACAAGACGAGGAGAAGTTTCCTATCAACTAGATCTACCTTCCAAGCTATCAGATGTGCACAACGCCTTCCACGTGTCACAACTCCGGAAGTGTCTCCAAGTTCCTAACCGCCCCAACCTCTTCAAGGACATCGACCATCGAGCCATCGATCTTCAGCCAGACCTCACTTATCGTGAGAGGCCAGTTTGGATTTTGGATGAAGCCAAGCGCTCCACCCGAAGCCGCACCATCAAGTACTTCAAGGTTCAATGGAGCAACCACTCTGAAGCTGAAGCAACCTGGGAGCGTGAAGACTATCTTAGATCTGAGTTCCCTTATCTGTTTAGCGCTTAGCCTAGGAATCTCAGGGATGATATTATTGTAAGGGGGGTAGGTCTGTCACACCCTGTGTTTGTATCACCTGGTTATGCTTGGATTTATAAAATTTGGAGACAATTAAAACATTTTCAATGCATGTGCTAGCTTGAATTGGTGCTTGTTTGCTTGTTTGTGTGTGGCACTCTTAGGTTCCACTCCTTCCCTATTCATCTTCCTTGACCCAAACCTGTTGCCCAATGATCATGCCATGTAAATAGTGCCCAAACATTTTTTATCAAATTTTATTTTGACCAAAAAGGATTTATTCAAATTAGGTCTTCCAAAACCCCCTGAATTGAGGTTTGCACTACAAGTCCTCAAATTCGGTGGATCCTTCTTCCCCAAAGGCTTTATTTCAAACCTAATATATTTATGACTCCCCAAACCAACCAAATATTAATTTTCAAGATTATTTTTATATTTTATTTAAAGGCTTTTTCTTAAGACCAGAAATGGTTTTTCATAGGGAAAAATTATTTAAATGCTTTTAAAATATTTGGAAAATTTAGGGAGACTCAGTGGACATAAATTTTCCATATATATGAGTTTAAACACATGGTCATATTCAAATCATAGGCAAAACCCCTCAAAACCCTTTTTGTCCAAATCAAGCTTTTGAAATATTTCTATAACGTCCATAAATTCCAGGAAAATTCTAGCAAGTCAATACTATCATCGGTGATGATCTTGCAAAGTTTCATCTCAATCCAGTTGATTTGATTCATCAAACTATTCCAAACCCCTCCCTGTCCAGATTCAAATTTGAACAACTTTACATTGTGAAGTTTCTCCCCTTGACCCCAAACTTTGTGGACATGTTCTAATCACCAAATAATGATGAGACATTAAGTGGTGCATCAAGGGTATTAGCTTAACATGACTAGATCTACAGAAACCAGATTCTTTTAATTTCTAGGGTTCCACAAAGTAACATTGTGAACTTTCATCAAACCATCTCAAACTTGGTGAGCAGGCCTACTTTCAGCCACCATTTAATCCTGTCAAATCACATGGCAAGCAAAGTCCATTTGCTTGCCCTAATCTCCATCAAACACCTTCTGGTCAATTCTAGAAACTATTATTTTCACCACCTCTACTCTTTCCCTTGCCTCCAAATTTTTACCACAGTTACTCACTCACCTGTTTTACCTCCAGTAAACATACTACACCCTCAGCTCAATTATAGATGGGGTAAAACCCCCCATTTTCACCCCTGGGCAGCATTGGTAGCTTCATTTCTACCTCTCCCCTACTTCATTTTCTTCGCCCCTTCCTACCCCCTAGCACCTCCTAGCCCATGAGCATCTCCAGAACCCCCAAGACACTACAGGACATGCTGGTGGGCATTGTTTATGCCATGGCACGCCAAATGGGCGCTCTGGAGTGCACTACAGTGCACCAGAGCACTGTAGCCGCCCCTGCCCAGGGCCTCCCGACCACCTCGGGCCTCCCCAGCATGCCTGCCGGGGGGCTCAGCGTACACAACACGCCGCCGCTTGTCCCCCTCCTCCTCTCTCTCCCTCCTCTGGCCCCCCTCACATGCGCCGCGGCTGCCCAAGGCTTCCAACCACGGGGCTCGCACGTGTGCGCGTCCCCTCTCCCTCTCTCCTTCCCCGGCTCATGGACCTGCCCTAGGAAGGTGGCAAACACACCCGATCCTTCCCCTGTGGCCTCCCGTGCCCATGCCAGCAAATCCTGGTGCCCGTGACCACGGTGCACCGGCGCCTGGCTATAAAAGCCCGCTCCGAAGCTTCCCCTGCTCCCGTGCCACTCCCTCCTTCCCTCAGTCGCTCTCCCATGCCCAACCCCTCTTCGCCTCTCGTTTCCATGGCCAGGAGCTTGAACCCGAGCCGAAACCCCCCGCCGTGTGGGTTCCCCCTCGCTGGCGACTCCCTCAACCCCGGAAACCACCTCGACCACCCACCATCATGCGGGAAGACCCTGAGCACGCCGGTGCCCTCCGCTTCAGCCGCCGTGGCCTGAGTCCCCCGCCGATGAAGCTCCTCTCTGCCCCTGTCGCGAGGTGAGGGATGAGAGGTGGAGCCCACCTGTCATACCCTCACTCCCCCCTCTCTTGCTGCCAGGTTGGGCCCGCGGGCAGGTTTAAAAATAAACCTGTCGCGCGCACCGCTTCGCCCTGGGCCGGTTCCCCTCTGGACCGGCTCGGCCGCGACGCATTCGGCCCAAAAAGGCATAGTGCCATTTCTCTTTTTCTTTTCCCCCTGCTTTCCAAAAATTCCTCAGATCAGAAAACAAATCCAATGACAATAATTTTTCCACCTAAAATCTTAGAATATTCCATAGAATTTAATAGTGCCTTTTGTAAAAAATAAAAATCTTTTGTGCACTGTTTTATTTTAAAACCTATTGTAAGCATCTTTTTGCTTCTGTTAAATAGTTTTGAAAAATGTTTTTCATAACTAGATCATAAACAAATATTTTTAGTATAGTTTCTAGTATTTATCATAGTAGGGTAACATTTTAGTTTTAGCTTTGTGTGCTCTGTTTTAGTGTGATGCTTATTTTTATCGCTATTTATCACAACGATAGATTGCGCTATTGACGAGGGAGTTGGACCTGAAGACTTTGAAGACCCCCGAAGACTTTGTTGAGCCAGGCAAGCAGCCCTTTGACCATGACTACGAACCCTTTTTATTGCATGGCATATAGCACTATATTTCGTTGTATTGATCATGATGATGTGGTGTCCACCTTGGCGGGATGCCTCCGATACTTTCTTGTTGATAATTGCATCGTGCATGGCCCTACCTCTTTATGAGGGTTGTGCGGGTGGGACTAGTTAGGTTGCTAGTAGATGCTACGCAAGTGGGGTTGGGTTTATGCATGGTGATAGAAACAAAAGTATTTTCAAAGACTTTTTTGAAAACCCCGTCGGGTGCCACTAATGCCCGAGGGAGATGATGATGAGTTGGGTAACCACTTGAGGAAGAAGTTGTGTGCCGGAGCAAGTGAGTGTGTGTGTTTTCAAAAAGGATTAGATTTAAGGTCTGCTGACCGTCCCAACCTTACATGCGCAACCACGATACCCCTTATGGGACGGGGCTCTGTTGATTACTTTGGTGGGTACTCGCAAGGAGCCCGCATTACTAGTGGTGGGAGTGGCATGGTCACTCTCGATACGGGGTCATGCCGATATGGACGATTATGCGCTGTCTTCACAGGCACTGGGCACACCGTTAGTCCCTTCATGGATGCTACAAGTGATGTACATCATGTGGGCTGGGTACTAATCGAGTGGACTCTTTGTTTAGTATCGCTAGGGGAAAGGCATTGTTCGGGTGCTTACCTCGGGTATGTTATATACCGTAAGTCGTGGATGACACAGAATTTCCCCGGGTCTTGTGGGTGAAGTGTGCAAACTCTATAGAGTGTAAAACTATTCAAATAGCCGTGTCCGCGGTCATGGATAGTTGGAGGTCCTTCTTAAACTACGTCCAGATGTTTTTGCAAATTTGGTGTGAGTGTGTGCGGATGACAGAAGAATGATACTTGAGTCAAGTCTGAAGACTTGATGTGATGAACGAACATGAGATGTTCAACCCCTGCTTATGATGATATCTGTAACTTGCTCATATGGATATCTACCAACTGTTGATGCATGCTTAAACACAGTTACTTGATCATGACATTGTATTTAAAACTAGCTTCCTGCAAAATACCTACTTAGTGCTATATCATTCATCATCATTACTTGTTCCACAACTTGGGTTGCTTACGAGTACATTCAAAGTACTCATTGGCTTGCCACTCGTTATTTAATTGGCTAGGCATGGAACAACAGGAGTATGGTGAAGAGTTCGTTGTGACGAATATGCGAACTAGGATGCTTCCCAGTCAGAATGCCTGTAGGTTTAAGGCAGATGGCAATGGGATCACGCTTTTGATCAAGATTCCGTTGTTTGTTGAGTTTATGTATTTGGTCCTTGTGGCCCTATCTATGTAAGACTAGACCGACATGGTCTTTATTTGTGTAAGATACTAAATGTGGATGTAAGACTCTTGTTATTCAGCTTATGTGTGTTCAGTGAGCATTGATCTCTAGGATCACTATACACGTGCATTCGGTGATCATGACTTATGACTCGGGGACCCCACAGAGATGGGAGTGGAACCATAGTGGTGTATTGATTTGGTGAATATGTGGGCTCGTGTGTGCTATCCCACCTCAAAGATACTACTTGTAGTCGTAGTATAGGTTACCCAAAAGTTGAACCTAACTTGCTGTAATAAACTCCACAACCCCCTTGATTGATACTGATGCATATTTAGTTAGTTCTAATGTAAGTCTTGCCGAGTACCTTTGTACTCACATTTTCTTAATTTATGTTTTTGCAAAGGAGACGTCGATCTCATTAGTGATTCTTATGACGTGAAGTGTGATGTTGACCGGATTAGCTTGGGGATCCCAGACAGAGGCCTGGTTCCTTTGGTAGAGTCGTTGTAGCTTTTCAGGCTCCTCAAGCCACTTTTAGTAGATGTTTGTACCCAAACATGTTTTGCTTCCTCTTGTTGCTTGTATGACTTGAGTGTTGGGTCATGTGACCCCTGTTTGTAACATCTTACTATGTTGGCTCTTCTGAGCCTTCTAAATAAAAGTTGTGTTGTTGTATGGTTATGTTGTGATGCCATAGTTGTATCTATCCATATCGGGCATGTCGTCCGTACGTGTGACGTGCAATGGTATGTATGGATTCGACACCTAGTTGTGTGCCTTTAGTAGTACTCTTTACGGGGAACTGCCTCTTTGTGCTTCCATCGAGCCTTGGTAGCTTGCTACTGCTCCGGACACATTGATTGACCAGCATGTATCCTTGTTTGCTGTTGTGTCTGTCCCTTCAGGGAAATGTCTCGCAGTGTAATGGATTCCCTGTAGCCTACTACGACTCATCTATGTGCAGTGATGAAATTTATGCCCCACGGCGTAATGGAGTGCTTGTAGCTTGCTATGACTCGTCTACACATGCTAGAGGCCGACACTTGCATTGCTGGGTTACGTATGTCTGTCCTTGTACGGATGTGCCACTTGGGTTCTACTACTAGTCATGTCGACCTGGGTTCTCTGTCATTTGAATACTAGCGACACGTTCACATACGTGAGCCAAAAGATGCAAACGCTCCCAGCCCAGGTAAGGCGGGAGCCGTGAAGATAACCGTGCGTGAGGCCGCAAAGTGATGTGATGTGTTACAAGCTGTGTTCTTATGGCTTAGGATCGGGGTCCCGACAGCAAGTCTCTTTACTCGTTCTATAATACAATATCCCGTGACTTACTCCTTAGGCACATTTCTTTCAAGCTTCTTGTGATGTTGTATTACCGAGTGGGCCCAGAGATACCTCTCCGTCATATGGAGTGACAAATCCGAGTCTGGATCCACGCCAACCCAATAGACACCCTCAGAGATACCTGTAGAGAACCTTTATTTCCACCCAGTTACGTTGTGACATTTGATACACACAAGGCATTCCTCTGGTGTCAGGGAGATGCATGATCTCATGGTCGTAGGGACAAATACTTGACATGGATAAAGCAACAGCAATAAACTAACATGATAAAATTCTATGCTTGTAGTTGGGTATTTTCCATGACATCATTCTTCTAATGATGTGATCTCATTATCAATTGACAACTCATGTCTATGGTATGGAAACCTTGACCATGTTCGATCAACGTGCTAGTCTAGTAGAGGCTCACTAGGGACATAGTGTTTGTCTATATATCTACAAATGTATTTGAGTATCCGATCAATATAATTCTGGTATGGATAATAAATGATTATCATGAACAAGGAAATATAATAGTAATCACTTTATTATTGCCTCTAGGGCATATTTCCAATAATACTCCCATTGGAAGATGTACTTTGATGGATCCAAGTTGCTTGCCGGACCGGGGGATGGAGTTCTACTTACATCCCCCACTGGCGACAACAACTGGTACATCTTGTTGATCACGTACACCAATTCCAATAATATGGCCGAATACAAGGCTCTGTTGCATGGACTTCGGATGGCAGCATCAATGGGCGTACAACGGATCAAGGTACGTGGATACTCTAACCTCACCATCTCTAAAATCAATGGCGAATTCGACACTAAAGACCCAAAGATGGCAGCATATAGAAATGTCGTCCACAAGATATCCTTGCGGTTCGAATGATTAGAATTCCACCATGTCTTTAGAGACAACAATCAAGATGCTAACATCCTCGCCTGCATGGGCGCCAAGTGCAACCCCAGCCCTAAGGACAACTTTCTAGAACAACTTTTTAGGCCATCCGTGGTAAGACAGGACATGGACAAGCACGCTGGAGTCAATGAACCAAAACATATTATCCCTCCTGTCATCGAGCCATATGAACGAATCATCGGCGTTTTGGCACTTGAAGAAATGCCTTCTGCTCGCAAAGCCATGGCAGTAATCGCGCCATGGACTGAGCCCTTCCTCTCCTATGTTCTCCAAGAACTCCCCGATGAGCAGACCAAGGCAAGATGCATAATTCGGTGATCCAAGGCCTACAAGGTCCATGAGGGTGAACTATACAACAAAAGCACCACCGGAGTCCTCCAACGGTGCATATCAGAAGAAGAAGGAAAGGAGCTCTTGGCCGAGATACACGCAGGCATGGGCGGACACCACGTAGCAGCTCGGGCCCTGGTAAGCAAGGCCTTTCCAGTCGGATTGTTTTGGCCCACTCCTCAAACAGATGCCTACACACTCATCCAATATTGTGTTGGTTGTCAGCTCTTTGCAAATCAAAACCACATGCCCCCAACGGCTCTTCGGACGGTACTGATTACCTGGCCTTTCGCGGTCTGGGGGCTGGACATGGTCGGACAACTTAAGGAGGGGGGCAAGAAAAAAGAAATATCTACTAGTCATGGTTGACAAATTCACCAAGTGGATCGAAGCAAAATCGGTAACTTGATCTAAGTCCAGACCGGTCATCGACTTTATATCCGGCGTGGTTCACCGTTATGGTGTCCCCCATAGTATAATAACAAACAATGGATCGAATTTCATAGCTCAGGAGGTAAAGAACTGGTGCACTGACATGGGCATCAAGCTTGATTACGCCTCGGTATATCACCCATAGACCAATGAACAAGTTAAATGATTCAATGGTCTTATTATGAGCGGTAGCAAACCTCTATTGGTCCATTCTCTGAAAGAATCTGACTGCCATTGGGTGGAGGAGCTTGACTCCGTATTATGGGTCCCACGCACCACCCCGAATCGATCAACAGGATACATGCCATTCTTTATGGTGTATGGGGAAAAAGCAATCCTCCCGTGTGACCTCATCCATGATGCACCTAGGGTGCTTAATAATGAAGAAAAGGAGGCCAAGCTAGATCGATAGGATGACCTAGATGCCCTGGAAGGAGAGCGCTATATAACTCGAGCCTGCTCTACCTTTCATCAACAACAGGCCGGCACTACCAGAGTAGGGAAGCTCGAGAGAAGGCCCATAATGTGGGCGAACTTGTTTTACGCCTCCCGAAGAAGCAGAAGAAGAAACTCTCGCCCAAATGGGAGGGTCCTTTCATAATTAATGAAGTAGTTGCATGAGGAGCATATCACCTCCGCAACCCACCGGACAATCGCCTTGAAATGAACCCATGGAACGCAGCTCATCTTCGGCGCTTCTACGGCTAGACCGGTGTCGTCACCCCCACTAGTCTTTTTTTCTTTTTTTCCTTTCCTTTTTCCTTTTTCAGATTGGTTAGCATTCCCCAAGACATGTTCAGCTAAACCGAGCTACGTTAAGTCTTCCTTGGTATTCATCTTCAAATGTACTACATGGTCACATCTGGGGACTTCTTAACAAAGTTGATCAATATATTTTCCATGCATCTATTTGTCTTTGTCGTGTGTCCACCCTTCCAGTATCGTTTTTATGCCACTATATGCATCAATTTGACTTAAGATTTGGCCAAGCTGGGTTGCCTTGCTCCTATGCTTACCCTCTTCATTCCCAATTGTTTGGCTAGTGGGTAAAGGGAGCACATGTGTCATTGTTACGATCGGATAACCCGGGTACATACCTCAGGCGAGTAAAGCCGAAAGGTAGCATTCTTAAGAATACAATTGGTCGACCACGAGGGAAGTGAAATAATTGGTGATCATCATCAAAACCTGGGGCTATATTTTCCAAAGTAACCATCACCCGCATACTGTGGGTATCCGGTTATAACGTCTACGATTAACATAGCAACCCAAAGAAAGGAACCCATAGAGGAACTATTTTCTTGGAAAGATGTTTCTTACGTTAAATAGTAGTATAACATAACTCCCCGCACGCATTCTGTTTGTTCACACCAAACGGCCGGATTGCCTAGTGTTCTGAAGTGATTTCCTGTTACTTCAGGTCACATAGTACGAAACTCTCTCCGGCCACTGGTGGGGGAGGTAGAAGCCTATGGCCGGTTGAGACAATGTTTACAGCACGAACGGGGTATATTTGATGTAAAGTACATAGTTACGTAGAATCAAACACCCGACTGCATGTCAAGGTTAACTATTATGGTATCCAAGGTATAGTCATCTTGGGAGGTGAGGGAGTCCTGGATTAGGGGGTCCTCGGATAGTCGACCTATCATTTATGGGTCGGACTGTATGGGCCGCAAGGTGAGCATCGAAAGATCAGGGACCACCTATGCCAGATGGAAGCTTCGAGGATCCGTGGCATACTCTCCAGGTTATTAGTCGTAGTTAGGCATGTTTATCTCTTCGGCATGTAACCAACCATGTGTAAACCCTAGGCATCCTCAGCGTCTATATAATCTGGGGGGGTTTAGGGCATAGAAGGGACAACTCATCTAGGGTTAGCTATTCGATCTCGAGGTAGATCAACTCTGTAACCCCCCATATCATAAATACAACCAAGCAGGACATAGGGTATTACCTCCATAGGAGGGCCCGAACCTGGGTAAATCTGTGTCCCCCATTGTCTCCTGTTACCGTCAACTCGAGTCTCACAGTTCGGGACCCCCTACCTAAGATCCGCCGGTTTGACACCAATATTGGTGCTTACATTGAGAGTTCCTCTGTGAGCGCCAAAGGAATCTATGGCTCACCTCATCGCAAGCAGCCAGATCTGCATCCGGCAACTACATCTTGTCGCATGCCGACCCAATCAGCTGTCATGGCCAGACCGGAAGCTTTTCCCCCAATCGGAGTATCATGTTCGGAACCTTAGAGTTCATGGCTGATTCACGGGGAACACTTGTTCTAATGGAAGCTTCGACCCTCGAAGAGAAACTTGTAAGTCTGTATGCCTTGATGCCGAAGACATCGGGTCTAATGGCTGGACGAAACACAGACCTGCTTCGGCATGACTCTGGAGCCATCACGCCACTGGAGGAATCCACTTGTCTCAGCGACACACATCCTACCATCGCCTCTTTCTTAAACGAGTTGTTCGATCGGATTGAAGTTGTGTGTATATCGGATGACCAGGTTTCGATCAATGATCGGCTCGGGATAGACCCGATGACAGGGAGATCATGTCCCTCCGGTCACCCACCTTGTCGCTACTATCGAGTGTCCGGATGAGGATTCCGCCTGACAGATGGAATTGAAAACTGCCTATACCCTAGTCCGCGATCACCGAGACTCTGTCAGTAAGCCAGAGGCACGGAATCACTCCAAAGTCGGACTGCCACCGGTCCAGGATCCTTTGCACGATTCGGAAACTATAATTCCGAACACTCAATGCGACATGGAATCAATTTTTTCCCACCCACCGCCCAAGACGATCATCCCAGTATCGCACCAAAGCCCGTGTCTTCGGACTTTCGGGATATCAAGCAACTACAAGGAGAATCAGTCCATCACTTTTGGGCTAGACTCCTACTCGCTAGAAGCAGAGTAAAGGTCTTAGTGACAAAGATATGATGGCAATATTCATGCGCAATTGCCATGATGAAGGGATTTTTAATGCCTTGGCCCACCGACACATAAGCGACTTTTCAGAGTTATGTGATTTGGTACAAAAATATTGTGCCATGGAAAGTGTCTGGCAATCTGAATAGTTGTTCTTGAAACCAATTTTCCTCAGACACCCTAGAGGAGCTCGGAAAAAGAGGATACCTCCAAAGCGGCCAGCCAGGTACGAACCCATCAAAAAAAGAAACAAGCCCCTTTTAGGGAGCGGCACTGTCCTCGATGGACAATTGGACAAGCCTTGACCTATACATTCCGTGTTGTTAAACACAAACCAGACTCACAGCCTTAGAGCTTGTTGGGTCGTCAGGAAAGTCACAAAAAGCGGCGAGGCCATCCTTGAAACACCTCCATCGAGTAGACGCTCTCCTTTGCCGCACGTATACAATGCAGAAGTCTTGACGGTCTATGAGACCTTCCCTTCAACGAACATGCATAAAAGAGCTCTTAGGGAGCTCGAACAGGTCTACCATGTGGCAGCCACTAGCCCGTGGGCAAACATACCGATTACTTTCAGGAACGCTGACCAGCCGGATGGCATCACTTAGCCATACACCAAATGAAGTGGCACCTCTTGACCATCTGGCCCTACTGGCCCAACTCGAGCCAAATGCTCTGGGTCGACTTTGGTAAAGCCGGTCTTCACTATTGCCCATGCCTCCCGTGCTCCTTCTTGACAAGCCTATGTCTTCCATAGCTCAAAGCGACACCGAGCTCCTTTAAATCGAGTAGCCAGCTCGGCCATCCCTTTTGGAGGCCTCTTGGTCGGCCATAATGCCATGAACATGCTCTTCATAGCTTTCCGAGCTTGCTCATGCACGATGGACGGTTCCTTTAGCGGGTTCTCTCAAATGAGCTGACTTCTTCCTTGGGGCGCTTGGTCAGCAGACCTAACAAGAGACATGGCAGGTCTCTTATATTGACATAATACACATATTTTACGGAATTTCAAGTTAAAATTTCACTCACCAAACATGCCACCTTTTAATCTCTGATTCTCCTCATGGGCTTGTGCCAGTTGAGTTTTTGAACTCTCAATTTGTTTGGATGTCATTGGTTTTTCCGCTTTGAGCTTGTTCTTTTCCTCATGACTCTGGATCAGTACCTGGCGGCCAACTTCGTGTTGTGATTCGGCACACCTTTGAGATTCTCTAGCTGCATCAAGGTCTTTCTACAGTTGACCTATGGACTCGGCTGCTATAAGGCAATCTTTCATTAGAAAAGGTTCCCCAAGAAATTCTACATATTAAACCTTTTTACTCACCATGCGCCTCACTCGTGAATGTCTTAACATCCTCTAGTTTGGCCTTCATAGCTGCCAACTGTGTTCAGTTTAACTCCAGGTCCTTGGACAATTTTTTGTTTTGTTCCCTTGAGGCCTACACCATGATACAACAATATTCAGACCCTTAACTTGGTTGTCCCGAAAAACTTAAGGCTCAGGGGCTACTAAGTTTGGTTGTCAAAATGGATCACTCACGTACATGCTGGTCGACATAAGGTTGGCGGATCCCTCAATTCCTCCTCGGGCGGCTCCGAGATATGCGTCCACCGAATTAAGAGTGTTAAACTCATGTTCAAAAAATGTAGGGTGACGTAATGACTCCTTTCGCCATCGGTGATTCATCACACTTTCGACTTCGGAATTGGTGACCGAGACCTCGAAATCCTCTAGAAGCTGGTGTACGGCGAGGACCTCCGCACTGACCCCGGCCTTTGCCGAAGACCTCGGTTTGGGACAAGCACCTGGCGCTTCTCTGAAATCTTTGGACAAAGGCGGTTGTATCCGTCTACTACAAAGGTCGGCAAATATTTTAAGTGCTTGCAGCGGCTATAAGAATGACCTAACTATGAGTTTAATAGGGTACCCCTTGGTCGGGGGTCCGGTCGAGGTAGTTCCATTGACAGCTACATGCTTGGATGCTCTACCGTTGTTTGGGGCGGATACGGTCGGCGCCGCTCTTGCTAGTATTCGGCGCATGGTATGAGAACCCTTGGGTGTAGAAGTCATCCTACTCGGGATGAAAGGAGGTGAGCGCCCTTTTCGGGAAGAGGCCTACTTGTTACTTACAGCGGAGGAAGGGAGCGCCCAGGATGATTGGCCAAAAGGGCAACCTTAGAGCCACCTAGACTCTCCCGGTAAAATACCCCGTCCTCAGAATTGAGCAATGTCTCTGGATCATCATGGAATCCTGGGTCATCATCACGAGAATAACTCTCTGGTTGAGCAGGAAGGTAGTTGACTATCTCGATCTAGCGCCTCCATCCCTGTTCAGAAAGTTAAAAGATTCGATCAGCAAAAATGGACATCAAATCTGGGCTATGAAAATATAGCTAGACTTACCCATTCAAAGGGATCATAACTCGAGTAGCCATCCCTAGTCCCCAGGTGGGCAAACTCTTCTTTTTCTCCTTTAAAGAGATCGACCATTATGGCTGCCATTGTTGCCTGGTTAGCAGGCCCTTTCCATTTGTAGTGGGTTGTGTCGTTTGTCCCATTGTAACGCCATAGGGGGTGTATCCTCTCTTGAAGAGGTTGGACACATCGAGTAATGGCAGTGGCCATCACGTCAATGATGGTTAGCTTACAATGAGCTAACAAGCTCACCTGAGTGGTCAAACGCTTTACTTCGGCGCTCTCCTCTTGGCAAGGGCTTTTTGATCGATAGTTGAACCGTTTCTTTAAAGGAACATCTGAGTATTCAAGTAGACCCCTGTGTTGGCGTCAAAACCGGCAGATCTCGGGTAGGGAGTCCCAAACTGTGAGACTAGAATCGATGGTAACAGGAGACGAAGGGGACACAGATTTACCCCAGTTCAGGCCCTACTATGGAGTTAATGTTGGAAATATGCCCTAGAGGCAATAATAAATTAGTTATTATCATATTTCCTTGTTCATGATAATCGTTTATTATCCATGCTATAATTGTATTGATCAAAGACTTAAATGCATGTGTGGATACATAGACAAAACCATGTCCCTAGTATGCCTCTAATGGACTAGCTCGTTGATCAAAGGATGGTTAAGGTTTCCTAGCCATGGACATGAGATGTCATTTGATAACGGGATCACATCATTAGGAGAATGATGTGATGGATAAGACCCAAACTACAAACATAGCATATGATCGTGTCAGTTTATTGCTACTGTTTTCTGAATGTCAAGTATATGTTCCTCTGACCATGAGATCATGCAACTCACAGATATCGGAGGAGTGCCTTGTGTGTATCAAACGTCACAACGTAACTGGGTGACTATAAAGGTGCTCTACAGGTATCTCCGATGGTGCCTGTTGAGTTGGCATGGATCGAGACTGGGATTTGTTACTCCGTGTAACGGAGAGGTATCTCGGGGCCCACTCGGTAATGCAACATCACAATAAGCCTTGCAAGCAATGTGACTAATTGTTAGTTGCGGGATCTTGTATTAAGGAACGAGTAAAGAGACTTGCCGGTAACGAGGTTGAACTAGGTATGGAGATACCGACGATCGAATCTCGGGCAAGTAACATACCGAAGAACAAAGGGAACGATATACGGGATTAACTGAATCCTTGACATAGAGGTTCGACCGATAAAGATCTTCGTAGAATATGTAGGAAACAATGTGGACGTCCAGGTCCCGCCATTGGTTATTGACCGTAGAGGTGTCTCGGTCATGTCTACATAGTTCTCGAACCCGCAGGGTCTGCACACTTAAGGTTCGGTGACGTTTCGGTAGTGTAGAGTTATGTATGGTGGTGACCGAATGTTGTTCGGAGTCCCGGATGAGATCCCGGACGTCACGAGGAGCTCCGGAATGGTCCGGAGGTAAAGATTCATATATAGGAAGTCCCAGTTTGGTTTCCGGAAAAGTTTCGGGCTCATCGGTAGTGTACCGGGAGTATCGGTATTGTACCGGGAGTGCCGGTAGTGTACCGGAGGACCTCCGGGAGGGGTATTTCGACCCCAAGAGGTCCATGGGCTGTGGGATAATAATAACCAGCACTTAGTGGGCTGGGAAAACAGCCACAAAGGCCCATGGCGCAGGAGAGAAAGTCCTAAAGCAAAAAGTGGAAAATCAGCCAATAGGAGGCAATCCTACTCCAACTAGGATTGGAGGTGAAGTAGGATTGCTCCCACCTCCTATTTCGGCCGACCCAAAGGCCTTGGCTGCCTCTCCTCTCCTCTCCTCCTATATATACTAGTGGATTGGGTGGTTTTTGGACAGAATTTCCGGCCACGTGCTACCCGTTCCACCGGTGCATAGTTTATCCTCTAGATCGGTTTTCTGCAGCGCTTAGGCGAAGCCCTGCCGGAATTGCTCCACCACCATCACCGGAGCGCCGTCACGCTGCCAGTGAACTCTCTCTCCTCTCCACCTCCTCTTGCTGGATCAAGACGGTGGAGATCGTCATCAAGCTGCACCTTTGCTGAACGCGGAGGTGCCGTCCTTTCGGCGCTAGATCGGAAGGACCGTGATCGAGATCGCGAGACGGTTCGTGATGTGATCACGGAACGGATCGTGATGAGTTCGCGGGATAGATCGTGATCAATATCGTGAGATGGATCGTGATGAGATCGCGGGACGGATCGTGATGAGTTCACGGGACGGATCGTGATTGGATCGCGGGACGGATCGTGATGAGATCGCGGGACGCTCGGCGATTTGGATCGCGAAGATGTTCGACTACACCAACCGCGTTTCTTAACGCTTCCCGCTTAGCGATCTACAAGGGTATGTAGATCCACTCTCCCTCTCGTAGATGCTCATCACCATGGATAGGTTTGCGTGTGCGTAGGAAAATTTTTGTTTCCCATGCGACGTTCCCCAACAGTGGCATCATGAGCTAGGTTGATGGTTCGATGAGATCTCGTGTAGAACACAAAAGGTTTGTGGGCTTTGATGCTTAGATTGCTTCCTCCCTTGGTCGGATTTTGGTTCAGCGGGATTGTGAGATGAAGCGGCCCGGACCAACATTACTCGTACGCTTACGAGAGACCGGTTCCGTCGATGCAACTTGTTGCTTAGATGGCTTGCGGGTGACAGTTTCTCTCACTTTAGTTGGATCGGATCCGACAAAGGCGGTCCTTGAGAAGGTTGAAAAGCAATCTATGTATCACCGTTGTGGTTTATGCGTAGGTGAGAATCGTTCTTGCTAGATACCCGTAGCAGCCACGTAAAACTTGCAACAACAATTAGAGGACGTCTAACTTGTTTTTGCAGGGTATGTTGTGATATGATATGGCCAATTACATGATGTGATATATGTGATGTATGAGATGATCATGTGATGTATAGATTATCACGACTTGCATGTCGATGAGTACGGCAACCGGCAGGAGCCATAGGGTTGTCTTTAATTATTGTATGACCTGCGTGTCAATCATTAAAGCGCTATGTAATGCTTTACTTTATCGCTACGGTAGCAATAGTAGTAGAAGCATGCAGGGCGTGACAACCCCGATGGCGACACGTTGATGGAGATCATGGTGTCATGCCGGTGACGATGGAGATCATGCCGGTGCTTTCTAGATGGAGATCAAAAGCACAAGTTCATGGCCATATTATGTCACTTATGATTTGCATGTGATGTTAATCCTTTTTATGCACCTTGTTTTGCTTAGGATGACGGTAGCATTATAAGGTGATCCCTCACTTAATTTCAAGATAAATTGTGTTCTCCCCGAGTGTGCACCGTTGCGAAAGTTCGTCGTGTTGAGACACCACGTGATGATCGGGTGTGATAGACTCTACGTTCACATACAATGGGTGCAAGCCAGATTTGCACACGCAGAACACTCGGGTTAAACTTGACGAGCCTAGCATGTACAGACATGGCCTCGGAACACAAGAGACCGAAAGGTCGAGCAGGAGTCATATAGTGGATATGATCAACATAATGATGTTCACCATTGAAGCCACCTTAACTCACGTGATGATCGGACTTGAGTTGGTGAATTTGGATCATGTATCACTCGAATGACCCGAGGGATGTCAATTTGAGTGGGAGTTCTTAAGTAATATGATTAATTGAACTCATTATCATGAACATAGTCAAAGTGTCTTTGCAAATTATGTTGTAGATTACTAGCTCGCGTTGTAGCTCCCTTGTATTTTTATATGTTCTTAGAGAAATAGAGTTGAAAGATGTTGGTAGCAATATTGCGGACTGGGTCCGTGATCTAAGGATTGTCCTCATTGCTGCACAGAAGGCTTATGTCCTTAATGCACCGCTCGGTGCGCCACCCCCTCTAGCGTCGTCTATAGATGTTGTGAACATCTGACAGGCACGTTTCGATGACTACTTGATAGTTTAGTGCGTCATGCATTACGGCTTAGAATTGAGGCTCGGAAACGTTTTGAAACATCACGGAACATATGAGATGTTCTAGGAGCAGAGATTGTGATCTCAGGCTCGTGCCTTTGTTGCGAGATATGAGATCTCCAACAAGATTCTTTGCTTGTAAGATGAAGGAGAATAGCTCAATCGTTGAGCATGTACTCAGATTGTCTGGGTACTACAATCGCTTGAATCAAGTGGGAGTTGATCTTCCAGATAAGATAGTGATTGATATAGTTCGCCAAGTCACTGTCACTAAAGCTACTAGAACTTAGTGATGAACTATAATACACCAGGGATAGAAGTATTGACCCCTGAGCTGCTCGCGATGTTTGACACCGCGAAGGTAGAAATCAAGAAGGAGCGTCAAGTGTTGATGGTTAATCAAACCACTAGTTTCGAAAAGGGCAAGAGCAAGGAGGGAAACTTCATGGATAGCAAGTCAGTTACTGCTCCAGTGAAGCAACCAAAAATTGAACTCAAACCCGAGACGAAGTGCTTCTATTATGAGGTGAGAGGTCGCTGAAGCGGAACAACCCTAGATACTTGGTAGATAAGAAGGCTGGCAACATCGACAGAAGTATATTTGATATACGAGTTATTGATGTGTACCTTGCTAGTACTCTTAGTAGCACCTGGGTATTGGATACCGGTTCGGTTGCTAAATGTTAGTAACTTGAAATAAAAGCTACGGAATAAACGGAGAACTAGCTAAGGGTGAGGTGACGATATGTGTTGGAAGTGTTTCCAAGGTTGATGTGATCAACATCGCACGCTCTGTCTACCTTCAGGATTAGTGACGAACCTAAATAAATGTTATTTGGTGTTTTGCGTTGAGCATGAACATGATTAGATCATGTTTATTGCAATACGGTTATTCATTTAAGTTAGAGAATAATGGTTATTCTGTTTACATGAATAATACCTTCAATGGTCATGCACCCAGTGAGAATGGTTTGTTGAAATCTTGATCGTAGTATTACACATGTTCATAACATTGATGTCAAAAGACACAAAGTTAATAATGATAGTACCACATACTTGTGGCACTGCCGCTAAATGTCATATTGGTATAAAGCGCATGTAGAAACTCCATGCTGATGGATATTTGGACTCATTCGATTTCGAATCGGTTGAGACATGCGAACCATGCCTCTTGGGCAAGATGACTAAAGGACCCCGTTGGATGGAGCGGGCAAGTGATTCATTGGAAATGATACATGTTGATGTATGCAATCTAGTGAGTCTTGTAGCGTGTAGTGGATATCATTATTTTCTTACCTTCACTGATGATTTGAGTAGATATAGTGTATATTTACTTAATGAAACACAAGTCTGAATCGTTTGAAAGGTTCAAGCAAATTCAGAGTGAAGTTTAAAGATCATCGTGACAAGAAGATAAAAATGACTGCGATATGATCGTGGAGGTGAATATCTAAGTCACGAGTTTGGCATACAACTTTAGACAATGTGAAAGTTGTTTCATAACTAAACGCCACCTAGAACACCATAGTGTGATGGTGTGTCCGAACATCATAGTTATGCTCTATTGGACATGGTGCGTAATATGATGTCTCTTGTCGTTTTACTACTATAATTTTGGGGTTATGCATTAGAGACAACTACATTCACTTTAAATAGGGCACCATCTAAATCCGTTGAGATGACACCGTGTGAATTATGGTTTGATAGAAACCTAAGCTGTCATTTCTTAATGTTTGGGGCTGCGATGCTTGTGTGGAAAATGTTTTCACATAATAAGCTAGAACCCAAAGCGTACAAATGTATCTTCATAGAATACCCTAAGAACAGATGGGTATGCCTTCTATCTCAGATCCGAGTGCAAAGTGTTTGTTGCTAGAACTGGGTCCTTTCTCGACAAAAAGTTTCTCTCGAAAGAATTGAGTGGGAGGAAGATAGAAATTGATGAGGTTGTTAAACCTTTGTTCAACCAGAGAGTAGCGCAGCGCAGAAAGATGTTTCTGTGAAGCCTACGTTAGTTGAAGAGGAAGTTAATGATGATGATCATGAAGCTTCAGGATCAAGTTACTATCGAACTTCGTAGGTTGACAAGGATGTGTACTGCTCCTGAGCGGTACGACAACTCTGTCTTGGAGGTCATGTTGTTGGACAACGATGAACCTACGAGCTATGGAGAAGCGATGATGGGCCCGGATTCTGACAAATGGTTGGAGGCCATGAAATCCGAGATAGGATCCATGTATTAAAACCAAGTGTAGACTTTGGTAGACTTGCTCGTTGGACGGCAGGTCGTTGAGTACAAATGGATCTTTAAAATGAAGACAGACACTCATGGTGAATGTCACTATTTGTAAAGCTCGACTTGTTGCAAAGATGTTTGTGACAAGTTCAAGGAGTTGGCTACGATGAGACTTTCTCACTCGTAGCGATGCTAAAAGTCTGTTGGAATTATGTTAGCAGTTGCTATGTTTTCAATTATGAAATCTGGCAGATGGATGTCAAAACATCGTTTCCTTAATGGTTTACTTGAGGAAAGGTTGTATGTGATACAACCAGAAGGTTTTGTCAGGCCTAAGGATGCTAAAAGGTGTGCAAGCTTCGGTGATCCTTCCATGGACTGAAGCAAGCATCTCGGAGTTGGAATATACGCTTTGATGAGGTGATCAAAGTTTTGATGTTTATACAAAGTTTATGAGAAACTTGTATTTGCAATAAAGTGAGTGGGAGCACTATAGAATTTCTGATAAGTATATGTGGATGACATATTGTTGTTCAGAAATAATGTAGAGTTTCTGGAAAGCATAAAACGGTTATTTGGAAAGTGATTTTCAAAGGAAGACCTGGATAAAGCTACCTAATTGTTGAGCATCAAAATCTATAGAGATAGATCAAGATGCTTGATGAGACTTTCAATGAGTGCATACCTTCACAAGATTTTGAAAGAGTTCAAAATGGATCAGCCAGAGAAATAGTTCTCGTCTGATTTGTAAGGTGTGAAGTTGAGTGAGACTCAAAGCTCGACAACGGCAGAAGAAAGAGAAAGGACGAACGTCGTCCCCTATGCCTTAGCCATAGGCTCTATATTATGCCATGTTGTGTACCGCACCTATGTGTGCCTTGCCATGAGTCTGTCAAGGGGTACAAGAGTGGTCCAGGAGTGGATCACTGGACAGTGGTCGGAATTATCCTTAGTAACCAGAGGACTAAGGAAATGTTTCTTGATTGTGGAGGTGATAAAGAGTTCGTCGTAAAGAGTTACGTCGATGCAAGCTTTAACACCTATCCGGATGACTAGTAGTAGCAATCTGGATACGTATAGTGGAGCAGCCATTTGGAAATAGTACCAAGTGGAGTGTGGTAGCAGTGTTTACGGTTTGACATAGAGACTTGCAAAGTACACACGGATCTGAATATCGCAGACCCGTTGACTATAAGACCTCTCTCACATGCAAAGCATGATCGAGCCCCAAAACTCATTGGGTGTTAGATTCATAACAATGCGAATCACATGGTGATGTGAACTAGATTATTGACTCTAGTGCAAGTGGGAGACTGTTGGAAATATGCCCTAGAGGCAATAATAAATTAGTTATTATCATATTTCCTTGTTCATGATAATCGTTTATTATCCATGCTATAATTGTATTGATCAAAGACTTAAATGCATGTGTGGATACATAGACAAAACCATGTCCCTAGTATGCCTCTAATGGACTAGCTCGTTGATCAAAGGATGGTTAAGGTTTCCTAGCCATGGACATGAGATGTCATTTGATAACGGGATCACATCATTAGGAGAATGATGTGATGGATAAGACCCAAACTACAAACATAGCATATGATCGTGTCAGTTTATTGCTACTGTTTTCTGCATGTCAAGTATATGTTCCTATGACCATGAGATCATGCAACTCACGGATATCGGAGGAGTGCCTTGTGTGTATCAAACGTCGCGACGTAACTGGGTGACTATAAAGGTGCTCTACAGGTATCTCCGATGGTGTCTGTGGAGTTGGCATGGATCGAGACTGGGATTTGTTACTCCGTGTAACGGAGAGGTATCTCGGGGCCCACTCAGTAATGCAACATCACAATAATCCTTGCAAGCAATGTGACTAATTGTTAGTTGCGGGATCTTGTATTACGGAACGAGTAAAGAGACTTGCCGGTAACGAGGTTGAACTAGGTATGGAGATACCGACGATCGAATCTCGGGCAAGTAACATACCGAAGAACAAAGGGAACGATATACGGGATTAACTGAATCCTTGACATAGAGGTTCGACCGATAAAGATCTTCGTAGAATATGTAGGAACCAATGTGGACGTCCAGGTCCCGCCATTGGTTATTGACCGTAGAGGTGTCTCGGTCATGTCTACATAGTTCTCGAACCCGCAGGGTCTGCACACTTAAGGTTCGGTGACGTTTCGGTAGTGTAGAGTTATGTATGGTGGTGACCAAATGTTGTTCGGAGTCCCGGATGAGATCCCGGACGTCACGAGGAGCTCCGGAATGGTCCGGAGGTAAAGATTCATATATAGGAAGTCCCAGTTTGGTTTCCGGAAAAGTTTCGGGCTCATCGGTAGTGTACCGGGAGTATCGGTATTGTACCGGGAGTGCCGGTAGTGTACCGGAGGACCTCCAGGAGGGGTATTTCGACCCCAAGAGGTCCATGGGCTGTGGGAGAATAATAACCAGCACTTAGTGGGCTGGGAAAACAGCCACAAAGGCCCATGGCGCAGGAGAGAAAGTCCTAAAGCAAAAAGTGGAAAATCAGCCAATAGGAGGCAATCCTACTCCAACTAGGATTGGAGGTGAAGTAGGATTGCTCCCACCTCCTATTTCGGCCGACCCAAAGGCCTTGTCTGCCTCTCCTCTCCTCTCCTCCTATATATACTAGTGGATTGGGTGGTTTTTGGACAGAATTTCCGGCCACGTGCTACCCGTTCCACCGGTGCATAGTTTATCCTCTAGATCGGTTTTCTGCAGCGCTTAGGCGAAGCCCTGCCGGAATTGCTCCACCACCATCACCGGAGCGCCGTCACGCTGCCGGTGAACTCTCTCTCCTCTCCACCTCCTCTTGCTGGATCAAGACGGTGGAGATCGTCATCAAGCTGCACGTGTGCTGAACGCGGAGGTGCCGTCCGTTCGGCGCTAGATCGGAAGGACCGTGATCGAGATCGCGAGACGGTTCGTGATGTGATCACGGAACGGATCGTGATGAGTTCGCGGGATAGATCGTGATCAATATCGTGAGATGGATCGTGATGAGATCGCGGGACGGATCGTGATGAGTTCACGGGACGGATCGTGATTGGATCGCGGGACGGATCGTGATGAGATCGCGGGACGCTCGGCGATTTGGATCGCGAAGATGTTCGACTACACCAACCGCGTTTCTTAACGCTTCCCGCTTAGCGATCTACAAGGGTATGTAGATCCACTCTCCCTCTCGTAGATGCTCATCACCATGGATAGGTTTGCGTGTGCGTAGGAAATTTTTTGTTTCCCTTGCGACGTTCCCCAACAGTTAATACCCTACGTCTTGCTTGATTGTATTGATGATATGGGGGTTACAGAGTTGATCTACCTCGAGATCGAATATGTAACCCTAGATGAGTTATTCTGTCTCTACATCCTAAAACCCTCTGGCGTATATAGATGCTGAGGGTATGTAGGGTTTACACATGGTCGGTTACATGCTGAAGAGATAAACATGCCTATCTATGATCGATGACTTGGATGATACGTCACGGCTCCTTGAGGTCCCCATCCTAGCGACGGTGACCCTGGTCATCCAGTATTCACCTTGTAGCCCATTACAGTTCGGCCCATAAGCAATAGGTCGACTAACCGAGGACCCCCTAATCCAAGACTCCCTCAATAGCCCCCAGACTAGCCTTCAACGCCGATACATATTTGGTCAATCTCCTCGTGTCGTCATCTTCGGCTTGCGAGGCAAGTCCCTAACTCCTGCTTGTTCGGCAACCGACCAGTCTTCGGCAAAATCCCAAGCATCGGGAGCGTAGGTCCATTATAATAACCGCTTGTGTGCCTCGATTTCGCGCGTCGTGGGGAGGTGAGTGATCGGTGATTTTTACAATCTTACCCCTCCACAACAAGGCATCACTCATTTAATCAAACCAAATTTTGGTTCAGACCACATCCTCTTCCTGCCCATCGGAAAAAACTCCAAGCGGAAAACCTACGAAAAACATGGCCAGCGCCCCCAGTTCCTCCGCCCGCCCCCATGGTTCACGTCCGGGGGACTAGACTAGCTGCTCCGTAGCAATCCTATGGCTTTGTGATCTAGAGACCCAAGGGTATCTCCCTCCTTCAGATCTGGCAGTGACCCGCACGGGCTTGATTTCCTGCAATAACGAAGCTTTCGTCAAGCGTTTCCCCAATCCTCACAGGGGGGAACGTGTATGCTTCATCCCCTTTCTCATGCGAGGCCTCGGGTTTTGTTGGGGATATAACCCAGTGGTGAGACCTTCCCAAGCAGGGTCAGGTCACACCTGGCGGCTCATGGTCCAGACCAAGGACGGGCCTGGAGACTCAAGCCTTGTCATTTGGCGGCTCACCGAGATGGGCCAAGATGAGGCCTAGGCAAAGAAGTCACAAAGACCCGGGCGGATAAGCTGCCCGGAGATGGCTTGCTCAAGAAGGCGAGATAGCATAGAGATAGACTCGGACACGTTGTGAGAGTCTGCATATGACTTGTGTAACCCGTGGTCTTGACCTCCTATACAAGGGCAAGACCCGGGGCGACTTAGAGAGGGACCAACTAATCGAGTGCTAGGTCGAGCGATTCCGCTACCTTGTAATTGATACTCCAATCAATACAACCCAAGCAGGATGTAGGCTATTACCTCTACTTGAGGGGCCGAACCTGGGTAAACTCATGTCCTTCGTCCCAACCAACCCCTTTGAGTCCATCACCTTAGCGATGGCATTGAATCTAAGCCCTCGGACATCTGCCGTGATAAAACCACGACAGTTGGCGCCCACCGTGGGGCTAGCGCTCGGTAGTGTTGAGTTCTCAAAGGTCTCTCTACCAGGGTTCGAGGGATACGTGGTCGGAAGGATGAACAAGAGTCATCGTGGCCGGCTCTACATCGACGACGTCGGTTGGGGCCCCGAGGCCGACTCTGTGGAGTACGGTTTTCGGGTTCCCTTCGGTGGAATCCGAGTTTTCATTGGTAAGATCAGCGGATCTACACCCGGGCCGGATGTCTGCACCAACATCGTCGAGCCGGCTCAGCGCGCGCAACCCGCCGAACATGTGCAACCTGCCCATACTGATCCGGGCAAAAAGCATGTCTTCGTTGGCTTTACTCAAGGTACGGACCTTCAGGCCTCTGAGTTGCAGGAGACTCTCGGTTGTTCGGAGGATGGATCTTCGAGCGGTGAGGCGGAATCAATCTACTAGCTTCATGATAGCAGGCTCGGGGGCTACGAAGAGCTTTACCCCGAGTCGGAGCATTCAGAGCTAGACGTTCATGGGCTACCGACTCATGCGGCCGTGTTCATGCGGGGTTAGCACCAGGTACGAGTAGTACAGCCGCCGGAGCGGCCGACACGGGGGCTAACCCGCCGTCGGCCCACGTTCTTCTGGATCTGATGAATGAGCTCGCCTCCTTGATGGCAACCAAAGTCACGTCTGAGAATCAAGCCGCCCGGAATCTGGAAATCACAAGGCTGAAGGACCAGATGGTTGAGGCCCAACAGAGAGTCGGCGTGTTAAAGGCTCAGATGGATGCGGAGGCAGAGCGCCTTAAGTCATAGGCCTTCTGCCTTGAGCTAGAGCAGCAATCGGCAGCCGTGGTACGGCGGATGAGGCATCAGTCCCGCCTACCAGAACAGTATGAGGCTAGAAACCTTTTTAACATGCCAGGAACGGGACATATGGCGGATGCACCTGGACGTCATCCAGTGGCTCGGCAGCAGATTAACCCGCCCCGACAAAACTAGACCTCACCAATGGCTTTCCCAACGCCGGCGGGTCACTACTCAAACCCAGAGGAGAACATGGTGGCGGCAGCAACCCGACTTGAAACAATCCCTATTCCTAACGAGGCGCCATTTGCAGAGGAGGTGCGGAACGCCCTTGGATACCTTCAAATGGCGATGGCCTAGGAAGAGAAATATACATACAGCCGGAGCCGCGTGCATTCAACCCCCCTCCCCAGCCGCAGCTTTAGCCGATGCTATGAGTCGCCGGCGGGTTCTAGCAGTGATTGGCACCGGGGGCTACCGCGAGACGATTAGACGGCTCTAGATGCGTAGGCGCTCGTAGATCGGGCAAGAGTACAGCAAGAGGTAGCAGCTCTGGCAGGGGCGGCTCATCAAGAGCTCGCGCATTCCATCTCAGTTGGAGCGGGATTGACCACCAAGGCCGTGGGAGTCCCATGCTTGGTGCCGGCTCTGCGGAACGAGCATCTGCCGAACGATTTCAAAGGCCCTCGTAAGGTCCCGAACTACACTGCAGACCTACCCCCAGAGGCCTGGATTGAAAGTTATGAGCTGGCTATGAAGATGTTGGATGTCAATGACACGGTTTGCGCCAAATACTTTATCGTGATGCTGGAAGGTCGGGCTCGCACATGGTTGAAGGGTTTGCCACCCAATACCATCAACTCATGGGTTGAGCTGAAGGCAAGGTTCACCAAAAAATTTCAAGGAACTTGCAAGCATCCTATGACGATTGTGGATTTGGATCACTGTGTTCAAGAGGAAAATGAGTCGGCTCATCATTGGGTCCAGCGGGTGTCGACCATCATCCACTCGTCTGAACAGATCACGGCGGCTCAAGCGGTGTTGATCCTAGAAAAGAACTGTCACTTTGTCCCTTTGAAGCAGAAGCTTGGCCGGCTCAAACGCACATATCAAGACATGGGGGAACTCATGGTGGCTCTCACGAAGTACGCCGATTCTAATAAAACAAGGGATCCGGGTTCTGATGAAGAGAAGCCTGGTCAGAATAAAAAGAATAACCATGGCAAGAGTGTGGCAGGCAATGGTAACCAAGGCAAGAGGAAGAATCCGTACGGTGGGTCAGAATTGGTAGCCAACGCCAGCACAGGCAACAACCGTGCCAAGGGCAATGAGAAGTTCAGACCACCTTTTAATAAAAGCAAGTCTCCTTTCAATTTGGAAGAGATGCTCAATAAGCCTTGTCCGGAGCACAGTCGGCCCGATAGACCGGCGGGTCACACATGCGGTAATTGCCATGTTATGCAAAAGTTCAAAGACTACAGCTTACGGCAGCACCATGACGATGGTGGCCTGCCCGGCGGCTCAGGGCCGGGCGGGTCAGGAGCCGGGTTTGGGTCCGACGGCTCAGGATCCGGCCATCATGGCTAGAGCAACCACGGAGGACATCATCAGCACTCTAGTGGTAACAATCAACAACAGAATAACCAGTCCGGGTATTAGAGTAATCCAAAGTAGCTTAGCTCGGGTCAGTATCATGTTTCCACGACCAGCCTGGACAGGCGAGATCGGAAATTGCGGAAACGGGGGGTTAACACGGTTATGCCGGCTCTACCACAATACTTGAAGTGGTCTAAATATGACATAACGTGGAGCCGGGAAGATCACCAGTCGCGCGTTAATGAGCCGGGGTGGCTGGCTCTGGTGGTTGCGCTACAAGTGGGAGGATATGTGTTCACTAAGGTGCTTATGGATGGTGGCAGTAGTATCAACATACTATATTACGACACTTTCTGACGAATGAAGTTGCTTGATAAGGATCTTAAGCCTTCCTCGACAGTTTTTCATGGTGTAGTGCCTCGCAAGTCGGCTTACCCGGTGGGTAGGATCTCTCTGCAAGTCGCCTTTGATGATGAATACAACTACAAGGTAGAAACCTTGTGCCTTGAGGTGGTAAAAATCAAGAGCCCTTATCACGCTCTGTTTGGGCGGCCGGCTTATGCCAAGTTCATGGCTAGGCCCTGCTATGTCTACTTGTAGCTCAAGATGCCCGAATTGAATGGGACGATTACGGATCATGGTGATCGGAAGACGGCTATTGAGTGCGAGGAAGGAGACGCGGCTTACGAAGAGTCCAGTTGTGCTGAGGCGGAGCTCAAATTTTACAAGGAAAATGTTGACCCGCAGGACATGTCTTCGTTAAAAAAGCCCACCATGGAGGTGGAGCCACCTCTCAAATTTTCGGTGGACGATACCAAATTGGTGGATTTTAATCCGGGTGACTCATCTTAGCAGTTCACTATTGGGGCCTATATGGATCCCAAATAGGAAAGCGTGCTCATCGAATTCATCCGTGAGAATAAGGACATCTTCGCATGGAAACCTTCTGACATGCCGGGTGTTCCGAGAGAGTTCGCTGAGCACCACCTTAATGTGGATCCTAAGTTTAAGCCAGTCAAGCAGTTTCTACGGCGGTTCAACGAGGAGAGACGCAAGGCCATTGGGGAAGAGATAGCCCGGCTCTTGGCGGCGGGTTTCATCATCGAGGTCTTTCACCCGGAGTGGCTTGCTAACCCGGTGTTGGTACTTAAGAAGAATGGCATGGCGCACGTGTGTGAACTACACGGATCTTAACAAGGCCTATCCGGCTGACACGTTTTCTCTCCCTCGCATTGACCAGATCATTGATGCAACGGCGGGTTGTGAGAGTTTATGCTTCCTGGATGCTTATTCTGGTTATCATCAGATCAAGATGCCAGTCAAGGACCAAGAAAAGACAGCTTTCATCACACCTTTTGGTGCCTTCAGCTACGTATCTATGCCTTTTGGGCTCAAGAGTGCCCAGGCGACTTATCAGCGTTGTGTCCAGAACTGTCTTCACAGTCAGATTGGGCATAACATTCATGCATATGTGGATGATATTGTGATAAAGTCAAGGAACAAAGAGACTCTGCTGGATGACCTGAAGGATACTTTCGATAACTTACGAGTCTACAAGATGATGCTTAACCTGGCTAAGTGCGTCTTTGGCGTTCCGGCTGGCAAGCTCTTGGGATTTCTAGTCTCTGAGCATGGCATTGAAGCTAACCTGGATAAGATCAAACTATCACCTCCATGTCTAAGCCGGCATGCATCAACGATGTTCAGCGCTTGGCAGGTCGAATTGCTGCGTTAAGCCGGTTTATAAGCCGCCTTGGTGAGAAGGCCATCCCTTTATACCAGATGATAAAAAAGACGGACAATTTTGTCTGGAGTAAGGAGGCGGGTGAAGCGTTTGAGGCGCTCAAGAGACAACTCACTGAGCCACCGGTTTTAGCCGCTCCGGTTGAAAAGGAACCCTTGCTCTTATACATGGCGGCTAATAACAGGGTTGTCAGCGCTGCAATCGTCGTCAAGCGTAAGGAGGCGGGGAAGGAATATCCGGTTCAAAGGCTGGTTTACTATGTCAGTGAGGTCCTAACAGAGTCCAAGCAGAGATATCCACATTGGCAGAAGCTGGCGTATGGGGTGTTCATGGCCAATCGCAAGCTAAAGCATTATTTCCTGGGCCACCAGATCATAGTGGTTAGCTCTGCCGCTTTGGGAGACATAATTCAAAACAAAGAAGCCACTAGCAGGATCGCCAAGTGGGCACTAGAGCTTGGACCTCTCAATTTGAAATACGTACCTTCCACGGAGATCAAGTCTCAAGCCTTAGTGGAATTCATAAATGACTGGACTGAGAGTCAGGTGCCTGAGGAAAAGTCGGACAACACATACTGGACGATTCACTTTGATGGATCCAGCCAACTGGAAGGATCAGGGGCAGGAGTTGTCTTAACATCTCCCAAAGGTGATAAGTTTTGTTATGTGCTAAGGATGATGTTTCCTTGTACTAACAATGCAGCTGAGTATGAAGCCCTACTTCATGGCCTCCGGTTGGCTAAAGAGATGAATTTGAGCCGAGTTAGATGCTTTGGCGACTCAGATCTGGTGGCTCACTAGGTATCAGGAATGTGGGACTCCAAAGACCCGCAGATGGCGGCTTACCGCCAGGCGGTTGATGTCCTTTCTGGTCACTTCAAGGGTTACCAGGTAGATCATATCGATCGTCGCAAGAACGAGGCGCCTGATGCTCTATCAAGGCTAGGTTCTCAGTGAAAGCCGGTGCCGCCTAATGTTTTCTTGGATGTGCTACATCACCCATCGGTTAAGTTGCCTTCAGAGGAGGACTTGGCTATTCCTAAGCCGAAGGGACAGCTGGTGGCGGCTCTACATACTATTCTTGATTGGACCATGCCTTATTTGGCGTACTTGACTCGTGGCATGTTACCTAATGATGAAAATCTGGCCAGACAAATCACCAGGCGGTCTAAGTCTATGACGATAGTCAATGGCGAGTTACATAAGTGCAGCATCACCGGCGTGTTTCAATGTTGTGTCTCACCTAAAGAGGGCAAGGAAATCCTGAATGAAATTCATGCTGGCGATTGTGGTCATCACGCCGGCTCAAAATCTCTGGTGGCCAAGGCCTTTAGACATGGTTTCTTCTGGCTGACAGCTCATAAGGATGCAGAAGATCTGGTCCGCAAGTGTGATGGTTGTCAAAAGTTTGGCCGACGTGCTCATGTTTCGGCTCAAGAATTGCACATGATTCCAATTACTTGGCCGTTCGCAGTCTGGGGGCTCAATATGGTCGGGCCTTTCAAGAGATCCAAAGACAAAAAGACCCACCTCTTGGTGGCGGTTGACAAGTTTACCAAGTGGGTAGAAGCTGAGCCGGTCAGCAAGTGTGACGCGGCTACAGTGGTTCAATTTATTAAGAAGTTGATCTACCATTTTGGTTACCCTCACAGTATCATCACGGACAATGGTACGAACCTGTCCAAGAGGGCTATGAAAACGTTCTGCGATAATGAGCACATCCGACTTGATGTTTCTACGGTTGCTCATCCACAGTCCAACGGTCAGGCGGAGCATGCTAACCAAGAAATCCTGAGAGGTTTCAAGCCCCGGCTTATGGCTCCTTTGCAGAGAACGCCGGGTAGCTGGGTGAAGGAATTGTCGTCCTTATTATGGAGCATCAGAACCACTCCCAACAGATCAACGGGTTATACACCTTTCTTCATGGTTTACGGTGCAGAGGTCGTGTTACCAAGTGACATCCGTCATGACTCGCCACGAGTGGTGGCTTACGTTGAGGCGGACAATGAAACGGCGCGTCAAAACGCCTTGGATGCCCTGGAGGAGGAACTTGATTTGGCGGCGGCTCGTTTGGCGATTTATCAACAAGACTTGCGCCGCTATCATAGCCGTAGGGTCAAGACCCAGACGTTTCAAGAAGGCAACTTAGTGCTCCGGTTGATTCAAGATTAGACAGATACACACAAGTTATCCCCTCCATGGGAAGGACCTTTTGTGGTCAGCAAAAATCTCAATAACGGGTCATATTACCTCATTGACATCCGAGACGACTCATATACCTCGGGGCAGGAGACCCGCCAGCCATGGAACATAGCGCATCTATGGCCTTACTATACTTAAGTTGTCAAGACTTGACATTGTACACCATCATTGTACATATCATATATTTATATGAGTAAAGTAGGCATCCCTGCAAGCCGGGGCCTCTGCTATTTCACACATCTCAATCTGTGCAAAAAATGAAAATATGATCGTCTAGGGGGCTTCCCACCCACCGCTTATCACACCCTATCGGTCGGCTCTCAATCCAAAATAGTTGACTCCGTCGACATGATCGTCTAGGGGGCTTCCCACCCACCGGGTGTAGCTTATCACACCCTATCGGTCGGCTTTTAAGCCAAATAGTTGACTCCGTCAACAAAGGTCGCTTGGGGGCTTCCAACCCACCGGGTTTAGCTTACACACCCTCTTGATCGGCTCTCAAGCCAAACATGGTTAAACCTGCCCGGGAGACTGATGCTGCTCCGCTAGGCGACCCGCCGAACTCTTACCAGTTAATCTCGCCTGGAGACCCTGAACCGGTTCAAAGAACTTAACGGCCAATCTCGATAGAGACCCTATACTGGTTAAGGTTAAAACGACGGCTATTGTCACGTGAGGGCCAGCTTACGGAAAGCAAGGATAAACTCTCGCATCTACTGCCGACTCTCCGCTATGTGGCCCGTTCGTCTCTTAGACACTTAATCCTTCAGGACCCTGTACTATTTAAGGTTAAAACGACGGATTTATGTCACGCGAGAGGCAGTTTTTGGGCTATCAGGGTACTCATGCCCTGCCGTGTCTCTTCTGGGACGTCACACTTCCTTTTAGTTAATCTTGCGTAGAGACCCTGAGCCGGTTCAAAGAACTTAATGGCCAATCTTGGTAGAGACCCTGTACCGCTAAGGAGTTTTAAGTGGCGAGTTAGCCCAGCAGAACCGGCACATGAAAAATAAAGTTAGGAAGATACAGTATCTTTAGGTTACGCTATTCTAAGCCTCCCCCCTAACAATGTGAAGATACATCTATTCTTGTAGGTCAGTTAAAACCACCAAGAGTCGGCAAAACATCCAATATAAGTCGGCAGCGCAAGGCAGATTTCATATGTTAAGCTGGACAGTTTAATATGTGCATGATGGCACGGTACAGGCAAAGATAAGGTTTACTATAAGCCCATTACAAATGCTCTCTACAGAGCTCAAAAGTGGTCATTCAAAGTTTTTACACCGCTCTATGGCGGGTCACAAGGCCGGCTTATCCACGGCGTTATCGAAGTCGTCAGTTCGACGGCGGGTTATCTTCCGGCGGGTCTTCGACCTCCACGATCTAGAGATTGTCCATTTCCTAGTTGCAGTTGGTTAAAGCCGCAAAGTTTCCCTCTTCAAAGAAGGGGGTGGTTCAAGATCAGAAGCAAAGAGGTGCTTACTGCATGCAGGGATCAAGTCTTTGGCTTCAAAGGTTGGGCCGCGTATTCTCTTCTGCTCAGCATTATAAGCCGCCTGGTATGTTGACGAGTTCACTTCCTCTGCTAACACGGAAGAGAGGACTTTGGAAGCTTTCACACAGCGTGCATTGTCAACCTCCGTAAACTCTGAGCCTTCATCCTTCTTGGAGGGAAACCCGTCCATCATGTCTTCGGGAGTCAACTCTGGAGCAAAAGCCAACGCCCGGCTTATGGCTGTGACGGATCCCTGTCAGGCGGCTGATTTCTTAAGCTCTTGGATCTGTTTTGCCAGGGTGGATAGCAGTTCTATGACCCCCTTCATAGTCGTAGGGATGTTATCCTTATAAAGTACCGCCTTGATCGTGCAGACAGCTCCGCAGTATAGCTGCTCTGTCAAATAATAGATAGCTTTCAAAGGCAGCAAACTATCACAAGCAAGTTGACGGCTCCTTGGACCTGCATAAGCCGGATTTTTGGTCATAAGTTGCCAGTATAAGTATTCATACCAAAATTTTGGCTAAGTATTTAAATGCTTACCAAATATGGCGGCTAACATCTTCCTGATATGGCGCTTCAAGGATTGCAGCTCATCTGACACAATCACGAGCCAGTGGTCAGCATCGTCTGATCGTTGAGTCAGGGCAGCTTGTTCTGTTTCAGCAGACTCTTTGAAAGTAGCAAAGTCCGCTTTAATCTTGGTAACTTCCTCGGCAGGGAGCCGGCACTTTTCATCGGCCTCGCTTCGGGCGGCTTGCTGGGTGGCCAGATTGCTCTTCAAACCGGTCAATTCTGACCCGGCTTCGTTTAAAGCTTCCTATCACATATCAAAATGCAGAATAAGTTGCCAGGATGGAATTCTATCAGATGATAAAGATTAAGATAATATTATGCAAGTTTCAAGCAGATTGCAAGCAATATGTTTGACACTTGGGGGCTAATGTCTATTTGATCTCCCAAGATTTACAAGGAAACTCCAACTCAGCTTTATCAAAATTGAGCCGGCCCTTGGGGGCTACAATTGGGTCTTCAAACTATCTACAATGAAAGCTCTGACTCAACTTTATCAAAATTGAGCCGGCCCTTGGGGGCTACGGATGATGCTTTGAGAAACCACATCTAAATTGATAGTTGAGGCATAGAGGCTAAAGTATTTCGACTTCTAGCAAGATTTGAAGACCCGGCTTACCATTAGCTATTATTAACCCGACTCTTGGGGCTACGTAAGGGTATAAGGAAAGGAGAGTGAGAGTACCTCATATTTCTTTTTCATCAGGTTGACAAGTTTGAGCTCCAGGTCCCGGCTTGTAGACAGGCAGTTCAGATAACCAGCGTGAAGCTCATCGGCTGTTAGCTTCTATAGTACTGGGAGTTCAAATTCGAACTTCTTGGAGGTTTCATTCGTCTCAGTGTGCTTTGTTAATACACAAGGTTGAGGAGAGTGAAAGACGGTGCCAGTAATTTGGACGTCTGGAGTATTTGAATTGTCAACAGTCTTGGAAGGGCTTCATGGCTTGGAATTGGCCCTCGGATGACTATTGGGAATCATATCATCGGCCGCTGGCTCAGCAGAATGACGAGTTTCTTCAGGTGCCTATTTTCAAGCCGCTGAGGGATCAACATGCGGCACGGGAGAATTCGGCTTGGTAGGCTCCGGCGCTCGAGCTTTGTGGCCAGGGGTAGACCCACTGGTCTTCCTTCGTTTTGCTTGGGCACTGGAAACCATATGAGGTCATGGTTCGAGCTTTATATGTAACACAAGTTTGAACATAAGCATAAAGATACATACTCTGGGTTAATCTTCAGAGGTGGCAGAGCAGTTCCGGTAGAGTCGCCGGACAAAGGGGGTGATTCCTGAAAGCATTTAAGACAACATAAGATAGTGTTGAATAAGAAAGACAAGGTTGATAAACAAAGTCAGGTTGAACAGATACCTCAGTCGGTCGCTTTCGTTGAGTCGGAGATAATCCGGCCATGAGATCGTTAGAGCTGGTGCTCCGGGTCTGGTGTCGGGAAATTTTTTGTTGCTTTTTCAAAATAAAGTGGGGGTCTAAGTATGCAAGAGGATGAGAAAGTGGGACTTTTCGGATGACCCGCCGTATCTTCTGTGGTACAAGATGTTTTGAGTCGGATGAAACATAAGTTACCTCAGGAACATTGGCATGGCTTGTTTCCGTTTCATCCTGTGAATAATTATTGTCAATAAGGTGCACGAAAAGACAACCAAAAGAATCAAGCTCTACCTCTCAGTCCTTAGTTTCCGGCTGTTCTTGGGGTGTAGTTTTCTTCTTCCGACCGTCAGTTTTCTTCTTTGACTTCTTTGGAGGAGGAACGTACTTCTTTTTCTAGAAGCCGGAATTTGCCTAGAAATATAAGATGGCGAAAGGTTGAGAGATTACAAAGTATAAGCTAATACAGAGATAAGGACATCGAGATTCGCCCTTACGTTTGGGGCCGGATTTGCGACATAGAAAGGTGCTAGCCCAATGGCACTGTAAGCTCCTGAAGACTCATGGACAAGGCTCCTGATGGCAGCCACAATGTCATCCTCTGATAATGTTGTCCGGTTAAAGCAGAGGGGGTCATCAGACTGGCATGTATATTTGCACATGAGGCTGCTGCGCCGGCTCGGGGGCATGACCCTCCAAGAAATCCAGCAGCGGATTAAATCCAGGCCCGTCACTCCATTGGCCATAAGAGCTTTAATTTTTGCGTGAGCCGGAGCGTGCTTCGCCCGCTCAGTGGCCGACAGCCGACCAGGAAGCTCAGTGGTTGTCTTGAGCCGGGACGGACGATAACCCGGCAAAGGACGCTCTCCTTCTAGGGAGGTGTCTTTGCAGTAAAACCAAGTCTTATTCCAGTATTTAGGATGACTCAGCATCTGAACAGCCGGAAAAGTTATGTCCCGTCGCCTCTGAATGGAAATCCCGCCAAGCTCTAAGCTTAGACCATCCTTCACCTCTATCTGGCGGTTCGCATAAAAAAACTCATGAAATAGACCAACGGATGGCTCTTCTTGCAAGTAAACTTCACTCAGTACTTGGAAGTTGCACATGTTGGAGATGGAATTGGGAGCGAGGTCTTGAGGGCACAGTTTGAAGAAGTGAAGAATGTCCTGGAAGAATTTTGAGCCAGGGGGCTAAACCCGCGCTCGAGATGATCCGAAAATACAACTACTTCACCCTCCTGAGGAACATGCTTTAGCTAATTACCCAGAACCCGGAAATGGATGACATCTTTGGCGGGTAAGGTACCCGCGTCTACAAAATCCATCAGGAACTCCTCTACGATAGTAGAGCCGACCCAATTGCTTGAATAGGATGCGCAAGACATGGTGGCAACTTAAAACTATGCAAAGTAATATTTTTTGGCGAGTCAGAAGGTGACAGACAGAATAAGGGCAGTTAAAAAGTTTAAGTGCCATAAAGTTAAGTCGCCAGAGCAATTTTGATGAGAGTCGGAAGTTCACTGGCGAGTCAAGTTTGCAAAACAACGAGGCAAAATCTTACTAAGTGTGGAAAACAGGTTTCACAGACTACCTATGTAATTATGGATCTACAAAATAGAGGAAAATTGGGTTTATTCTAGACCTAGTGACGAACAGTCGGACCAATGACATTTTGAAGACGGTGAACAGAGCAACTACAGATCTACGTGGTGCAATTATCGACTTCCTATGGTCTACCGCGATGGAGCAGAGGACGATATCGTGTTCGATGATGTGTATCCTATCTGCCATTGCGGAGAAGTCCGTGTTCTAACAGCGGAGAACTCCATGAAAACCTACCAAGAATTACGAATCTAGGGGTGAAAAAGAACTCACCGGAGATGGTGCAACGGGCGCGGGCAAAGCTCTGGTACGAACAGGTTAATGCAACGGCCTGCAGCGACGACGACGTGGAGAGGCTTTGCCGGAGCGGAAGGGCGCTGGAGCGGCAACGTCGGGAGGAAGAAGAAGAGGCACGAGCGGAGAAAGGAAGTGAAACTACCCTCTGCGGTCCTATTAAATAGGCAAAAAGTGGAAATGGGCGCGAGAATCCAGGCGACAGAGGTTAATTAACCGAGACGGACGCCTCGATTTTCGGGATATCAGCTTAATAGCGGAAAGATCCATTGCGGTCGTCAAGGAATCTTTTTTGATGTTGTTGGCATGACGTCACGGCGGGTTACTTTGTCTTACTTTCAGGTGGCAATGAGCAGGACTCGCCGCCAAGTGAGACAGAAGATTGAGCAAGACTCGCCGCCAAGTGAGACGGAAGATTGAAATGAGCAAGCTCAAATCAACTTGGGGCCTAATGTTGGGGATATAACCCCGTGGTGAGACCCGCCCGAGCGGGGCCAGGTCACACCTGGTGGCTCATGGGCCAGACCAAGGATGGGTCTGGAGACTCAATCCTTGGCATTCGGCGGCTCACCGAGATGGGCCAAGATGAGGCCCAGGTAAAGAAGTCACGAAGACCCGGGTAGATAAGCCGCCCGGAGATGGCTTGCTGAAGAAGGCGAGATAGCATAGAGATAGACTCAGACACATTGTGAGAGTTGGCATATGACTTGTGTAACCCATGGTCTTGACCTCCTATATAAGGGCAAGACCCGGGGCGACTTAGAGAGGGACCAACTAATCGAGTGCTAGGTCGAGCGATTCCGCTACCTTGTAATCGATACTCCAATCAATACAACCCAAGCAAGACATAGGCTATTACCTCTACTTCAGGGGCTGAACCTGGGTAAACTCGTGTCCTTCGTCCCAACCAACCCCTTTGAGTCCATCACCTTAGCGATGGCCTCGAATCTAAGTCCTCGGACATCTGCCGTGATAAAACCACGACAGGTTTCCCATCCACCCATTTCTAAGGGGGCTGCTGAAATTCTATGGGATTCAGCGCCACCACCTTACCCTGGGTCCATCTTGCACATCTCAGGCTTCGTTGCCCTCTGCGAGATGTTCTTAGGCTGTGAGGCGCATTTCGGATTGTGGAGAAAATATTTCTGTCTCGTCCCCCGAACTTGAGACAAGACAATCTTGGAGGTTGGTTGAGCCGAAGTGTGCCGCATAGTGGGGACAGGGTATCCGGTGGGCACTCCGTCGGAATCCGAAGAGTGGACTTCGAAATGGTTTTATGTTAAAGACGTCCCCCTGTTCGAGCCAGCTCGGACAGGTCTACCCGAATGCTCTGACGCCCTCTTGAAGAAAAGATACAACTGGCGGCCAAGGAGTCCGACCCAGGAAGAAAGCATCAAAGTGAAACGCATGGCTGCTCAGGTGCGGATGCTTGTCCACCATCAACTGACCATGATCGATGTCATGGCCGCTGCTAGCTCCCAATGCGTGCAACCCCTCCAACAAATGGTGCACCCCTTGTGGCGCTATAATGGGACAAGCGACACCACGTTTTCCCGAAGACTAGGTCCCGCCAACCAGGCGACGTTGGCCACCGCCCTTACCGACCTGTATAAAAGCAAACAAGAGGACTTTATTCGGTGGACGACCAAAGAAGGATACTCAGACCACAATCCTATCGAATGGGTAAGCCCTTTTCCCTCTATGAACATAGTTTTGAGTTTTCATTCCGTACTTGCGTGAATAGGAATGGAGAAGCTTCATCGAGACAGTCAACTGTTTGGCTCCTCAGCCCGAAAGCTACGCACACGATTATGATCTGGGTTTCCATGAGGATCTAGATCTTCTAATTGATTTTGAAGACGGAGTCTATTATCAGGTTAGCCTCGACCAGTCCCCGGTGCCATCATAGTCGATTACCGTGCGTCATTCTCCATCCCTGCCATGGACAAGAAGAACAAGAGCTCATCCTGTAAGAGGCAAACTACCAACAGCGCCCCGAAAGCGCCGGCTCCGACTCCCAAGAGTCGTCGATCTGCGCACTATGCACCGGAAATCGAGACCGTGGACGAATCGGAAGTCCATAGGGATTCTATCAAAGAGTCGGACGTGAGGACGAATCAGCCTGCCCGCTCAACCCAAAGATACATTGTTCGGTTGTCCGCTGATTATCATAATCAATAGAGCCTTACGGCAATTTATTTATTGAAATGCTTACACGAAATGCCCAGTCTTCTCCCATCGAAGAGGTTGTTGGGGTGTTCGGTGAACCCCAAAATTCCAAAGCCGCGGCTCATGCCGGTCCTGCTACCGGAGCCCCCATAGCCAATCCAGTACCTACCGATTCTAGTGATGGTGTATCCGTTACCAAGTCAGAATTGGGAAGTGCCATGAATCATCGGCAGCGATGGGAGGCTATGTGACACCCAATATTTTCCGAACAAGAGTTCAGTGCCTTTTAATCGGCGGATGCGCACATTGGAGCTGCCCGAGCCAGGTTTGGCGAAGCTATGAAATTGATATCGGCCAGCATACAGGTAAGTGATCGATTTTTATAGAGTCTGAACACTCATGTAAACCCAGTAGCCCCCGAGCCTTAAGTCTATTCGGGACAACCGAATTAAGGGTCTTTAACACTATTGTCTTGTAGGCTTCGAAACAACAGAATGTGCAACTGGCCAAGGAGTTGAAGGAGAGCCATTCATAGGTTCAAGCTGTGAAGGCGGAGCTAGATCAAGTAAAGAGCTTCACCTGGGAAGCCCATGGTGAGTATACCGGTGTTGTTTATTTCTAGTAAATGTCTATGCTGACACAAAGATTCTATTTAGCATCTGAATCCAAAGGGCATGTGCAAAGAGAGCTGGATGAAGCCTGAGAATCTCAGCCGTACGCCGAGTCCCAACACGAGGCTAGGTTTGGTGTTATGAACCGTCTCGAAGCGGAGAAGAAAAAACAGGCCAAAGAAATTGAGAGTTTAAAGGCTCAATTGGCCCTGGCCCAAGAAAAAAATCAGAAACTTCAGAGGGGCATGTTTGGTAAGTATGATCCAAACATTAGCAAGTACTTCGTATAAAGGAAGTATGATAAGAATGTCTTTGCCTCATGTATAGGACTTCTGTCTGGGCAACCTGAAGTAGAGCTCGGATCCTTCTGAGGGAACTTGCTAAAGGAGTTGTCCACCCTCCATGAGCGCGCTCGGAAAGCAATGAAAGTCATGGGAAAATTATTATGGCCTGCTGAACAGCCACCGAAAGGTATGTCCGAACTGACCAATAGATACAGGGGAGCTCAAAGCAGGTTTGAGCTGTGGAAGATATTGGCTTGCTGGGAGGGAGCATGGGAGGCGTGGGCAATGATCAAGACCCGCTACACCGCACTTGACCCCGAGCGGATGGCTCGGGTTGGTCCTGTGGGATCGGATGGTCAAAAAGTGCCCCTCCACCTGGTGTATGACCAAGTGATGCCTGTCGCCCACCTTTCACAAGAAGACTGCTCCCCAGACACCATAATCGATAACTTAGATCGGCGGCCGAATGTGTAATTTTATATACTTTCGTACGAACAATTTGAGTTGTAAACTTTGTCTAAACCGGCCATCGGCTTCTCCCTCCCGTGCAAAGAGCGCGGCAGTGTCCCTCGCAATTTTTTATTCCAAAAGAGCAAGTTGTATTTGGGGGACCAGGCAATTCAGCCATACAATACGAACAGACAGAAAGCACACAGAGAGATATGTTATATTAGTGCTTAGCATAAGAAACATCTTCCAAAGAAAATAGCACCTCTATCGATACCTTTCTCCGGGCCCCTACGAAAATCACAGGTAAAGGTCCGCATACTGCTAGGATGCGGCCAAGGGCGTTTTTGGAAAAAACGAACCCAAACAATGGCTATAACGGCCATAGCCGTATTAAGTCCTTCCGTCATGGCCGACCAATTGTCTACATAAGATAGCTAGCTTTCGGCTTCACCCGTCTGAGGTAATTATCTAGATGACCCGGTTGGAACAATCGCAGAGGTGCTCCCTTTACCCTCTAGCCGAACAATCGAGAATGTAGAGGGTAAACACAGGAGCGAGGCAACCCAATTTGGCAAATCTTAGTTCGAATTGATGCATATGATGGCTTGAGCGTGATAAAGGAAACGCGTGTACACGATACGTGTAAGTAAATACTTATAATATAAAAACGTTGGCTTCGAGAAGAAGCCACCAAGTGTTGTGTTCGGATTTAACACTTTATAGTGTATGCCGACAGCTTTAGTACAAGATCGGTTTGACCGAACATAGGAAAAGAAATCAATCCTATCAAACAACAAAGTGGGAAGGGAAGAAAAAGGAAAAAGGAAAGACGAGAAAAAAGAAAAGTATTGGAGAGCTGGACAACACCAGTTTATCCATAGAAGTGCCAACGACGAGCTATGTTCCATGGGTTTTGTTCAAGGCGATTGTCCGATAGGCTACGAAGACGTTAGGCTCCTCCCGCGAGTACTACGTCGATGATGAAGGGCCCCTCCCATTTGGGGTTGAGTTTATGCTTCTGCTTCTCCAGGAGCCGTAGGACGAGTTCGCCTACATTGTATGCTTCTGCCCTGACCTCTCTACTCTAGTAGCGTCGTGCTTGCTGCTAGTAAAATGTAGAGCGAGCCCAAGCTATGTCGAGCTCTCCTTCTAAGGCGTCTAGGTCATCCTGCCGATCTAACTTGGCCTCCTTTTCTTTGTACATGCGCACTATTGGTGCGTCGTGAATAATGTCACAGGGGAGGACTGCCTCAGCCCCATAGACCATGAAGAACGGTGTGTAACCCGTCGATCTATTCGGGGTGGCGCGCAGGCCCCATAAAACGGAGTTGAGCTCCTCCACCCAATGGCAATCGGTTTCAAGAAGAGATCGGACCAAACGTGGCTTAATGCTGCTCATAATGAGACAGTTTGCTCGTTTGACTTGTCCATTGGTCTGCAAATGATAGAACGATGCATAATCTAGCTTCATGCTCATTTTTGCGCACCAGTCCTTGACCTCTTGGGCTGTGAAATTGGATCCATTATCCGTTATTATACTATGCGGAACACCGTAATGGTGTACCAGGTCAGAGATAAAGTCGATCACTAGCCCGGACTTGGCCAATTTGACAGTTTTGCCTCTATCCATTGAGTGAACTTATCGACCATGACCAGCAGGTATTTGTTCTTCTTGGTCCCTCCTTTAAGAGGTCCGACCATGTCCAGCCCCCAGAACGCGTAAGGCCAAGTGATCGGAATAGTCCAAAGAGCTGTTGGGGGCATGTGACTTTGATTTGCGAAGAGTTGACATCCTACACAATGTTTGACAAGTGACTTGGCGTCCGTCTGAGCTATAGGCAAATAGAAACTAGCTTGGAAGGCCTTGCTAACTAAGCCTCTCGCCGTGGCATGCTGGCCGCCCATGCCTGCATGAACTTCGACTAGGAGCTCCCATCCTCCTTCCTCGGATATGCACCGATGTAATATTCCGGTGGTGCTTTTCTTGTATAACTCACCCTCATGTACTTTGTAGGCTTTGGATCGCTGAGCTATGCCCCGAGCCTCTCTCTGGTCTTTGGGGAGTTCCTTGCAGAGAAGGTAAGAAAGGAAGGGCTCTGTCTACGGCACGATTACTACCATTACCACATGAGCCGAAAGCTTTTCGTCCATGATGGAGACACCGATGATTTGATCGTCGGGCTCATTTATAGGGGGAACAACCTCGCCCGCCATATTTAGACCGGCGCCCTTGTCCTCGTCATGCCACACCACGGATGGCTTGAAGAGACGCTCGAGAAAGGTTTTTCTTGGGATAGGGTCGTGTTTGGCTCCCATACGACCCAACACGTTGGTGGCTTGGTTGTTGCTGCGAACGACATGGTGAAATTCCAACCCTTCGAAGCGAGCAGATATTTTTAGGACGGCATTTCTATATGCCGCCATTTTGGGTTTTTTGGCGTCGAATTCGCCATTAATTTGGGATATTGCCAAATTGGAGTCTCCCCGTTCCTCCAGCCATCGTATGCCCATTGATATTGCCATCCGAAGACCATGAAGGAGAGCTTCGTATTCAGCTGCATTGTTAGAGTCGGCATACATGATTTGCAACATGTGTCGCACATTGTCGCCTGTGGGGGATGTGAGGATAACTCCAGCCCCCAGTCCGGCCAATGCTTTGGATCCATCGAAGTACATTGTCCAATGGGAGTATGCACTGTATTCCTTGGGGAGCTCGGCCTCTATCCATTCAGCCAGGAAATCTACCACTACCTGAGATTTTATGGCATGGCGTGGCTTATAGGTTATTTCATAGGGAAGGAGCTCAATGTCCCACTTGGCTATGCGGCCGGTGGCATCCCTGTTGTTGATTATATCGTTCAGGGGGACTTCGGATGCTACTGTTACCGCACACTCTTGGATGTAGTGTCTGAGTTTCCTTGATGCCATAAACACTGTGTAGGCTATCTTTTGGTAGTGTGGATATCTAGACCTGCACTACGTTAGCACTTCTGACACATAGTAGACTGGTTTCTGAGTCCGGAAATTTGTGTCCTTCCTCATCTCGTTCGATAACGAGCACCGCGCTAACCACTTGATTGGTGGCCGATATGTGTAACAACATGGTCTCACTGGCGTCTGGTGCTGTGAGTATGGGATTGGTTGCCAGTAGTGCTTTAATTTCTTATAGCGCAGCCGCTGCTTCGTCGGTCCACTCGAAGTTGTTGGTCCATTTCAGCGGCTTATAGAGCGCTAAAGCTTTATCTCCGAGGCGAGAGATAAAGCGGCTCAACGCCGCTACACACACGGCTAGCCTCTAGACATGCTTCAGCTCTGTGAGAATTGCAAGTTCCGATAGGGCGCGGATCTTAGCTGGATTTGCCTCTATCCATCTATGGGAGACAAGGAATCCAAGCAGCTTACTAGAAGGAACTCTGAATACACATTTTTCTAGATTGACTCATATGTCATACTTGCATAGACTGGCAAAGGTTTGCCGTAGGTCGTCGATCAGTTGGCTGACGTGCTTGGTCTTAACTACCACGTCGTCCATGTACGCCTCAACTATCTTACCGACCTGAGTCATGAGACACGTCTGGATCATGCGCTGGTATGTGGCCCCAGATTTTGTTAGCCCGAAAGGCATCGTGTTGAAGCAGAATGGCTCGTAAGGGATGATGAATGCGGTTGTCGCTTGATCGGATTCCTTCATTTTAATTTGATGGTATCCGGAGTAAGTGTCGAGGAAACACAACAAATCGTGTATGGTTGTGGCATCGATGATCTAGTCTATGCGTGGTAAGGGGAAAGGGTCCTTAGGGCAGGCCTTGTTGAGGTCTTTGAAATCGACATACAACCGCCAGGACTTGTCTTTCTTTGGTACCATCACCAGATTTGCCAATCAGTCGGGGTGCTTGATCTCCCGAATAAAACCGGCCTCTAACAGTTTAGCTAATTCTTCCCCCATAGCTTGTCGTTTGGGTTCGGAGAAGCGACGTAGAGTCTATTTAATGGGCTTAAATCTTGCTATAATGTTCAGACTGTGTTCGGCAAGCCATCGTGGGATTCCGGGCATATCAGAAGGATGCCAGGAAAAAATGTCCCAATTTTCTCGAAGCAAATTGTGTAGTGCCTCATCCACAAGGGGATCGAGCTGGGCTCCGATGGATGCTATCTTATTTGGGTTTGTCGGACGTACTTGAAACTTGACGATTTCCTCTGCTGGTTTGAAGGACGTGGACTTGGGCCTTTTGCTAAGGATCACGTCATCCTTGTTAACTGTTGATCGTAGTGCGGTCAGTTCTTCTGCAGCGAAAGTCTCCGCTAATGCCTCGAGGGCGAGTGCTGCCATTTTGTTTCCAGACCAAAGGGCTATGTTCGGATCATTGGAGATCGTGATCACTCCATTTGATCCTAGAATTTTAAGTTTCATGTACCCGTAATGGGGTATAGTCTGGAACTTTGTGAAGGCGTCCCGCCCCAATAGGGCGTGATAGCCGCTTGGAAAGGGTACGATGTGGAAGAGAAATTCCTCAGATCGGTAGTTTTCGGGCATGTCGAACACTACATCTAGGACGATACGTCCGGAATAGCACGCCTCTTTTCCTGGAATGATTCCCCGGAAGGTTCTATTGCTATGTTCGATGCGAGATCGTTCAAATTGCATTTTTCCAAGGTGCCTTCATATATTAGGTTTAACCCGCCACCACCGTCCATCAACACCTTGTTTAGCCTATATCCATCAATAATGGGGTTTAGGACTAGTGCGGACGGTGAGTGACCGGTAAGAATGGCTGCCTGGTCAGTATCTCTGAAGGTAATCGGTATGTCTGCCCATGCGCCAGTTGCTGCCACATGGTAGACCTGTTCGAGCTCTCTAAGAGCCCTTTTCCTCCTATTCCTTGAGGGGAACGTTGTTGGAGAACGTTGCATGGGAAACAAAAAAATTCCAACGCACACGCAGATCTATCCATGGTGATGAGCATCTACGAGAGGGAGAGTGGATCCACATACCCTTGTAGATCGCTAAGCGGGAAGCTTTAAGAAACGCGGTTGGTGTAGTCGAACGTCTTCGCAATCCAAATCTCCGTGCGTCCTGCAATCCAATCACGATCCGTCCCGCGATCCGATCACGATCCGTCCCACGAACTTGATCACGATCCGTCCCAGGAACTTGATCACGATCCTTTCGATCTAGCGTCGAACGGACGACACCTTCGTGTTCAGCACATGTACAACTTGATGACGATCTCCACCGTTGTAGAGGAAGAAGAGTTCTCCGGCAGCCTGACGGTGCTCCGGCGATGGTGGTGGAGCAATTTCGGCAGGGCTTCGCCTAAGCACTGCAGAAAACCGATCTAGAGGAGAAACTATGCACTGGAGGAACGGGTAGCACGTGGCTGAAATCTAGTGCAAAAACCCTAAAACCTCTAGTATATATAAGAGGAGAGGAGGAGAGGCCTTGGCACAAGGTCCAAGGCCTCCTTGCTTCGGCCAAAGGAGAGAGGGAGAGGTGGAGTCCACCTCCAATCCTAGTAGGACTAGGATTCACCCTATTTTGCCTTTTTTCCACTTTTTCTCTTAGGCCTTTTTTTCCTCCAGCCGCATGGGACTCTTGTGGATGTTCCACCAGCCCACTAAGGTCTGGTTTACACCCTCCTACAGCCCATGTAGCCTCTTGGATCGAAATACCCCTCTCGATGGCCTCCCGGTACACTACCGGCACTCGTGGTACACTACCGATGAGCCCGAAACTTTTCCGGCGACCAAAACAGGACTTCCTATAGATGAATCTTTACCTACGGACCATTCCAGAGCTCCTCGTGATGTCCGGGATCTCATCCGGGACTCTGAACAAACTTCGTTCACCACCATACATAACTCTATACTACCGAAATGTCACCAAACCTTAAGTGTGCAGACCCTGCGGGTTCGAGAACTATGTAGACATGACCGAGACACCTCTATGGTCAATAACCAATGGAGGGACCTAGATGTCCACATTGGTTCCTACATATTCTACGAAGATCTTTATCGGTCGAACCTCTACGTCAAGGATTCAGTTAATCCCGTATGATGTTCCCTTTGTTCTTCGGTATGTTACTTGCCCGAGATTCGATCGTCCGTATCTCCATACCTATTTCAACCTCGTTACTGGCAAGTCTCTTTACTCGTTCCATAATACAAGATCTCGCAACTAACACTTAGTCACATTGGTTGCGAGGCTTATTGTGATGTTGTATTACCGAGTGGGCCCTGAGATACCTCTCCGTTGCACAGAGTAACAAATCCCAGTCTTGATCCATGCCAACTCAACAGACACCCTCGGAGACACCTGTAGAGCACCTTTATAGTCACCCAGTTATGTTGCGACGTTTGATACACACAAGTTACTCCTCCAATATCTATGAGTTTCATGATCTCATGGTCATAGGAACATATACTTGACATGCAGAAAACAGTAGCAATAAACTGACACGATCATAAGCTACGTTTGTAGTTTGGGTCTTTGTCCATCACATCATTCTCCTAATGATGTGATCCCATTATCAAATGACATCTCATGTCCATGGCTAGGAAACCTTAACCATCTTTCGATCAACGAGCTAGTTCACTAGAGGCATACTAGGGACATTGTGTTTGTCTATGTATCCACACATGTATCCATGTTTCCAATTAATACAATTATAGCATGGATAATAAACGATTATTATGAACAAGGAAATACAATAATAAACACTTTATTTATTGCCTCTAGGGCATATTTCCAACAGTCTCCCACTTGCACTAGAGTCAATAATCTAGTTCACATCACTATATGATTTACATTGTAATGAATCGAACACCCATGCAGTTCTGGTGTTGATCTTGTTTAGCCCTTGGAAGAGGTTTAGTCAACGGGTCTGCAACATTCAGATCCGTGTGCACTTTGTAAATATTTATGTCTTTCTCCTCGATGTAATCACGGATGGAGTTGAAGCGTCGCTTTATGTGTCTGGTCCTCTTGTGAAACCTTGGTTCCTTGGCCAGAGCAATGGCACCAGTGTTGTCACAGAACAGGTCCATTGGATTCAGTGCACTGGGCACTACTCCAAGATCTGTCATGAACTGCTTCATCCAGACACCTTCCTTCGCCGCCTCCGAGGCTGCGATGTATTCCGCTTGGCACGTAGAATCAGCTACCATGCTTTGCTTGGAACTGCACCAGCTTACCGCTCCCCCGTTAAGAATAAATACGTATCCGGTTTGCGACTTAGAGTCGTCCGGATCAGTGTCAAAGCTTGCATCGACGTAACCCTTTACGACGAGCTCTTCTTCACCTCCATAAACGAGAACCATTTCCTTAGTCCTTTTTAGGTACTTAAGGATATTCTTGACCGCTTGCCAGTGCTCCATTCTAGGATCACTTTGAAACCTTCTGGTCATACTTATGGCAAGGCTAACATCGGGTCTTGTGCATAGCATTGCATACATGATAGAGCCTATGGCTGAAGCATAGGGGATGACACTCATCTTTTCTCTATCTTCTGCAGTTACTGGGCATTGAGTCTTACTCAACTTTACACCTTGTAACACAGGCAAGAACCCCTTCTTGGACTGTTCCATTTTGAACTTCTTCAAAACTTTATCAAGGTATGTGCTTTGTGAAAGTGCTATTAAGCGTCTCGATCTATCTCTATAGATCTTAATGCCTAATATGAAAGCAGCTTCTCCTAGGTCCTTCATTGAAAAACTCTTGTTCAAATATTCCTTCACATTTTCCAGCATTTCTATATTGTTTCCAATCAGCAATATGTCATCCACATATAATACTAGAAACGCTATAGAGCTCCCACTCACTTTCTTGTAAATACAAGCTTCTCCGTAAACTTGTATAAACTCAAACACTTTGATCACCTCATCAAAGCGCTTATTCCAACTCCGAGATGCTTGCACCAGTCCATAAATGGATCGCTGGAGTTTGCAAACTTTGTCAGCATTCTCTGGATCGACAAAACCTTCGGGTTGCATCATATACAACTCTTCCTCAAGGAAACCGTTGAGGAACGCTATTTTGACATCCATCTGCCAAATTTCATAGTCGAAATAAGCAGCTATTGCTAACATGATTCTGACAGACTTAAGCATCGCTACGGGTGAGAAAGTCTCATCATAGTCAACTCCTTGAACTTGTGAAAAACCCTTTGCCACAAGTCGAGCTTTATAGACGGTGACATTACCATCCGCGTTTGTCTTCTTCTTAAAGATCCATTTGTTCCGAATGGCCTTTCGCCCTTCAGGTAATACTTCCAAAGTCCATACTTTATTTTCATACATGTATCCCATCTCGGATTTCATGGCCTCTAACCATTTCTCGGAATCCGGGCCCATCACTACTCCTCCATAGCTCGTAGGTTCATTGTTGTCCAACAACATGACCTCCAAGACAGGGTTGCCATACCACTCAGGGGTAGTACGCGGCCTTGTCGACCTACGAGGTTCAATAGCAGTTTGATCCGAAGCTTCATGATCATCATCATTAACTTCCTCTTCTATCGTCGTAGGTTGCACAGAAACATATTTCTGAACTGCGCTACTTTCTAGTTGAAGTAAAGGTTCAATAACCTCATCAAGCTCTATTTTCCTCCCACTCAATTCTTTCGAGAGAAACTCTTTCTCAAGAAATGTTCCTTTCTTAGCGACAAACACTTTGCCTTCGGATCTAAGATAGAAGGTATACTCGACTGTCTCTTTTGGGTATCTTATGAAGACGCATTTCTCTGCTTTGGGTTCCAGCTTTTCAGGTTGAAGCTTTTTGACATAAGCATCACATCCCCAAACTTTAAGAAACGACAACTTTGGCTTCTTGCCAAACCACAGTTCATATGGCGTCGTCTCAACGGATTTTGATGGTGCCCTATTTAAAGTGAATGCAGCTGTCTCTAATGCATAACCCCAAAACGATAGTGGCAAATCAGCAAGAGACATCATAGAACGCACCATATCTAATAAGGTTCGATTACGACGTTCGGACACACCATTATGCTGTGGTGTTCCGGGCGGTGTCAACTGTAAAACAATTCCACATTGTCTTAAGTGACTGCCAAACTCATAACTCAGATATTCACCTCCTCGATCAGATCGCAGGAACTTAATCTTCTTGTTACGATGATTCTCAACTTCACTCTGAAATTGCTTGAACTTTTCAAACGTTTCAGACTTGTGTTTCATTAAGTAAATATACCCATATCTACTTAAGTCATCAGTGAAGGTGAGAAAATAACGATATCCACCACGCGCTGTAACATTCATTGGACCGCACACATCGGTATGTATGATTTCCAATAAGTCACTCACCCGTTCCATTGTTCCAGAGAACGGCGTTTTAGTCATCTTGCCCATCAGGCATGGTTCACATGTGTCAAATGATTCAAAATCAAGTGACTCCAAAAGTCCATCAGCATGGAGCTTCCTCATGCGTTTTACACCAATATGACCTAAACGGCAGTGCCACGAGAAAGTGGTACTATCATTATCAACTCTACATCTTTTGGCATCAATGTTATGAACATGTGTGTCATCACTATCAAGATTCAATATGAATAAACCCCTAACATTGGGTGCATGACCATAAAAGATATTACTCATATAAATAGAACAACCTTTATTCTCTGACTTAAATGAGTAACCGTCTCGCAATAAACAAGATCCAGATATAATGTTCATGCTTAACGTAGCACTAAATAACAATTATTCAGGTTCATCACTAATCCCGATGGTAATCGAAGAGAGAGCGTGCCGACGGCGATCACATCAACCTTGGAACCATTTCCCACGTGCATCGTCACTTTGTCCTTTGCCAGCCTTCGTTTATTCCGTAGTTCCTGCTTTGAGTTGCAAATGTGAGCAACCGAATCGGTATCAAATACCTAGGCACTACTACGAGAGCTAGTAAGGTACACATCAATAACATGTATATCATATATACCTTGTTTGTCGTTGGCCACCTTCTTGTCAGCCAGGTACTTGGGGCAGTTCCGCTTCCAGTGACCAGTTCCCTTGCAATGAAAGCACTCAGTTTCTGGCTTGGGTCCATGCTTGGGCTTCTTTACAGGAGTAGCAACTGTTTTGCCATCCTTCTTGGTTTTACCCTTCTTGCCCTTGCCCTTGACTTTGCCATTTTTCTTGAAACCAGTGGTTTTATTGACCATCAACACTTGATGTTCTTTCTGGATTTCAGTCTCAGCAACTTTTAGCATCGCAAACAGCTCGGCGACTGACTTGTTCATCCCGTGCATGTTATAGTTCATCACAAAGCTCTTGTAACTAGGTGGCAGTGATTGAAGAACTCTGTTAGTGATCGCTTCTGGTGGAAGGGTAATTCCCAACTCCGCTAGACGAGTTGAATACCCAGACATTCTGAGTATATGTTCACTGATAGATCCGTTCTCCTCCATCTTGCAAGCATATAACTTATCGGAGGTTTCATACCTCTCGATCCGGGCCTTCTTCTAAAAGATAAATTTCAACTCCTGGAACATCTCATATGCTCCATGACGTTCAAAACGTCTTTGAAGTCCCAGTTCTAAGCCATACAATATTGCACACTGAACTATTGAGTAATCTCCAGTACGTGCCTCCCAAGCGTTCTTAACGTCTTCGGAGGTCATGTCTTCTGGTTGTCCACCAAGTAGTGCATCAAGGACATATGATTTCTGGGAAGCCGTGAGGATAATCATCAGATTACGGGCCCAGTCAACAAAGTTACTTCATCATCTTTCAAATTAGCTTTCTATAAGAACTCATTAAAATTCAGGGGTGCTACTGCGCGAGCCATTGATCTACAACATAAATATGCAAAGTTCACTTAGACTATTTTTCAAGATAATGAGTTTAGTTAATCAAATTACTAAAGCTCCCACTCAAATTGACATCCCTCAGGTCATCTGAGTGTCACATGATCCAAATCCACCAACTCAAGTCCGATCATCAAGTGACTTGGCTTCAATGGTGAACATCATTATGTTAATCATATCTACTATATGACTCATGTTCGACCTTTCGGTCTCTTGTGTTCCGAGGCCATGTCTGTACATGCTAGGATCGTCAAGTTTAACCCGAGTGTTCTGCACGTGCAACACTGGCTTGCACCCGTTGTATGTGAACGTAGAGTCTATCACACCCGATCATCACGTGGTGTCTCCACACGATGAACTTTTGCAACGGTGCACACTCGGGGAGAACACAATTTATCTTGAAATTTAAGTGAGGGATCACCTTATAATGCTACCTTTGTACTAAGCAAGAATGATTCTCGTCTACGCATAAAGCACAACGGTGATGCATAATTTGCTTTTCAACCTTCTCAAGGACCGCCTTTGTCGAATCCGATCCAACTAAAGTGAGAGAAACTGCCACCCGCAAGCCATCTAGGCAACAAATTGCGTCGAGGGAACCGGTCTCTCGTAAGCGTACGAGTAATGTTGGTCCGGGCCGCTTCATCTCACAATACCGCTGAACCAAAATCCGACCAAGGGAGGAAGCAATCTAAGCATCAACGCCCACAAACCTTTTGTGTTCTACTCGAGATCTCATCTACACATAGACCTAGCTCATGATGTCACTGTTGGGGAACGTTGCATGGGAAACAAAAAATTTCCTACGCACACGCACATCTATCCATGGTGATGAGCATCTACGAGAGGGAGAGTGGATCCACATACCCTTCTAGATCGCTAAGCGGGAAGCATTAAGAAACGCGGTTGGTGTAGTCGAACGTCTTTGCGATCCAAATCGCCATGTGTCCCACGATCCAATCACAATCCATCCCGCGATCCAATCACGATCCGTCCCATGAACTTGATCACGATCCGTCCCACGAACTTGATCACGATCCTTCCGATCTAGCACCGAACGGATGGCACCTCCGCGTTCAGCACACGTACAGCTTGATGACGATCTCCACCGTCTTGATCCAGCAAGAAGGAGTGGAGAGGAAGAAGAGTTCTCCGATAGCCTGACGGTGCTCCGGCGATGGTGGTGGAGCAATTCCGGCAGGGCTTCGCCTAAGCACTGCAGAAAACCGATCTAGAGGAGAAACTATGCACTGGAGGAACGGGTAGCACGTGGCTGAAAATCTAGTGCAAAAACCCTAAAACCTCCAGTATATATAAGAGGAGAGGAGAGACCTTGGCACAAGGGCCAAGGCCTCCTTGCTTCGGCAGAAGGAGAGAGGGAGAGGTGGAGTCCACCTCCAATCCTAGTAGGACTAGGATTCACCCTATTTTGCCTTTTTTCCACTTTTTCTCTTAGGCCTTTTTTCCTCCAGTCACATGGGCCTCTTGTGGATGTTCCACCAGCCCAATAAGGGCTGGTTTACACCCTCCTACAGCCCATGTAGCCTCTTGGATCGAAATACCCCTCCCGATGGCCTCCCGATACACTACCGGCACTCCCGGTACACTACCGATGAGCCCGAAACTTTTCCGGCGACCAAAACAGGACTTCCTACATATGAATCTTTACCTCCGGACCATTCCGGAGCTCCTCGTGACGTCCGGGATCTCCTCTAGGACTCCGAACAAACTTTGGTCACCACCATACATAACTCTATACTACCAAAACGTCACCAAACCTTAAGTGTGCAGACCCTGCGGGTTCGAGAACTATGTAGACATGACCGAGACACCTCTACGGTCAATAACCAATGGCGGGACCTGTATGTCCACATTGGTTCCTACATATTCTACGAAGATCTTTATCGTTCGAACCTCTATGTCAAGGATTCAGTTAATCCCGTATGATGTTCCCTTTGTTCTTCGGTATGTTACTTGCCCGAGATTCGATCATCGGTATCAGCATACCTAGTTCAACCTTGTTACTGGCAAGTCTCTTTAATCGTTCCGTAATACAAGATCTCGCAACTAACACTTAGTCACATTGCTTGCAAGGCTTATTGTGATGTTGTATTACCGAGTGGGCCCTGAGATACCTCTCCGTTACACGGAGTAACAAATCCCAGTCTTGATCCATGCCAACTCAACAGACACCCTCGAAGACACCTGTAGAGCACCTTTATAGTCACCCAGTTACATTGCGACGTTTTATACACACAAGGTACTCCTCCGATATCTGTGAGTTGCATGATCTCATGGTCATAGGAACATATACTTGACATGCAGAAAACAGTAGCAATAAACTGACACGATCATAAGCTACTTTTGTAGTTTGGGTCTTTATCCATCACATCATTCTCCTAATGATGTGATCCCATTATCAAATGACATCTCATGTCCATGGCTAGGAAACCTTAACCATCATTCGATCAACGAGCTAGTTCACTAGAGGCATACTAGGGACATTGTGTTTGTCTATGTATCCACACATGTATCCATGTTTCCAATTAATACAATTATAGCATGGATAATAAACGATTATTATGAACAAGGAAATACAATAATAAACACTTTTTTTATTTCCTCTAAGGCATATTTCCAACAAACATTTTACTGACCGATAGGACTTCGGCATTGTGTTCGGCCGACGATGGGGAGCGCCCATTCGACGTAGGTGTTTCAAGGATAACCTTGCCGCTCTTTGACACTTGCCTGACGACCCAGCGGAATCTAAGGCTATGGGTTGGGCTTGTGATTAGAAACACAGAATGTATAGGGCAAGGTTTATCAAGTAGTCCATCAAGGACAGTGTTGACCCTTGACGGAGGCATGTTTCTTTTTTCGGCGGGTTCATATCTTGCTGGCCACTTTGGAGGTACCCACTTTTTCCGATCTCTGCCATGGTGCTTGGGGGAAAATGGTTCTGAAAAAAAACGTTCAGATTACCAAGCACTTTCCATGGCACGATATTTCTATACCAAATCGGATAACTCTGAAAAGTCGCGAATGTGCCTGCGGGCCAGGGTGTTAAGAATCCCTTCATCATGGCAATTGCGAATGAAAATTGCCATTATCTCTTGGTAGCTAAGACTTTTTTTTCTCTGCTTCTAGTGAGTAGGAGTCTGGCCCAAAAGTGATGGACTAACTCTCCCTGTAATTGCTTGATATCCCAAAAGTCCAAGGACGTGGGTTTTGGTGCGATACCGGGATGATCATCTTGGGGGCTGGGTGGGAAAAAAATTGATTCCATGCCATATTGAATGTTCGGAATTGCAGATTCTGGGTCGTGTGGTAGGTCCCAAGCCGATGACGATCTGGCTTGAGGGTGATTTCTGGCATCTGATTCGCCAATGAAGTATCGGTGATCATAGAACGGGGTGTAGAATATCTTTAGTTTTGGCTGCAGGACGAATCCTCGGCCGTACACTTGATGGTAGCGACAAGGTGGGTGACCGGAGGGACATGGATCTCCCTGTCATCGGGGCAGATCCCGAGCCAGTCATAGACCGTAACCTGGTCATCCGACATATGCAAGGCTTCGATCTGATCGAACAACTCATTTAAGAACGAGGCGATGGTAGGATGTGTGTTGCTGAGGCGAGTAGATTCTGTGAACGGTGAGACGGCTCCGGAGCCGCGACAAAGCGGATTCGTGTTCCGTATAGAAGTGGGGCTTGATGTCTTCGGCATTGAGGCAAACGGACTTGCTGGTTTTTCCTCCAAGGTCGAGGGTTCCTTCAAAGCGTGTATACCTCGTGAATCAGCGACGAACTCTAAGGTTCCGAACTTGATCCTATGATCAGGAAAAAGCTTTCGATCAGGCCATGGTGGCTGATCGGGATGGCATGTGACAAGATGTCACCGCCTACAAGATTTTGATCGGGGGTGAGCATCCCCTGGATACAGATCTCGTTGCTCGTGATGAAGTAAGCCAATGATTCCTTAGGTGTTCACATAGGAACTCTCAATGAAAGCACCAATGTCGGTGTCAAAACCGGCGGATCTCGGGTAGGGGGTCCCGAACTGTGAGACTAGAATCGATGGTAACAGGAGACGAAGGGGACACTAATTTACCCAGGTTCCGGCCCTCCTATGGAGGTAATACCCTACATCCTTCTTGAATGTATTGATGATATGGGGGTTACAGAGTTGATCTACCTCGAGATCGAATAGCTAACCCTAGATGAGTTGTTCTGTATCTACAACCTAAAACCCTCCGGCTTATATAGACGCCGAGGGTACCTAGGGTTTACACATGGTCGGTTACATGCCGAAGAGGTAACCATGCCTATCTATGGTCGACGACTTGGAGGATACGTCACAGCTCCTTGAGGTCTCCATCCTGGCGATGGTGACCCTAATCATCCAATATTCACCTTGTGGCCCATATAGTTCGGCCCATAAGCAATAGGTCGTCTAACCGAGGACCCCCTAATCTAGGACTCCCTCACCCTGTGAGCTGGATCGAATAGGGGGGCATCTTCAATATAAAAACCATTTTGAGGTCCACTCTTCGGAATCCTTCTACGGAGACCCAATACGGTACCACGTCCTAGCTATGCGCCATACTTCGGCTTCGCCAACTTTAAAGATTGTCCCTCCCTGGAGGCGGGGGACGAGGCAGAAATATATTATCCATAATTAAAAATGGGCCTCGCAGCCCAAAAACATCTCGCAAAGGGCGACATAGCCAGAGATATGCAAAATGGATCCAGTGGTAAGATGATGGAGTTGGATCCTGTAAAACTCTAGCAAACTCCTCGAGAAGGGTAAATGAGGAAGCCCAAGCCTCATAAGATGAAGGGCATGAAGCATACCCTCTATTCTTTGCGTGGAGTAGGAAGTTCTTTGCAAAATCCTTGCCATTCGCGGAAGTTAATCCAGGGCGGGTGGATGCTGATATCTACTACACAAATTTATTCTTGTAGACTATGTTGGGCCTCCAAGCGCAGAGTTTTGTAGGACAATAGCAATTTTCCCTCAAGTGGATGACCTAAGGTTTATCAATCCATGGGTGGTGTAGGATGAAGAACGTCTCTCTCAAACAACCCGGCAATCAAATAATAGAAATCTCTTGTGTCCCCAACACACCCAATACAAAGGCAAATTGTAAAGGTGCACTAGTTCGGCGAAGAGATGGTGATACAAGTGCAATATGGTTGATAGATATAGTTTTTTGTAATCTGAAAATATAAAAACAGCAAGGTAACAAATAGTAAACAACAAGCAAAATGGTATATTAATGCTTGGAAACAAGGCCTAGGGTTCATACTTTCACTAGTGCAATCTCCCAACAATGCTAACATAGTTGAATCATATGATCATCCGTCAACGTGCAACAAAGAATCACTCTAAAGTTCCTATCTAGCGGAGAACAATAGGATGAAATTGGTGTAGGTAATAGAACCACCTCAAAGTTATCCTTTCCGATCAATCTTTTGGGCTATTCCTAAAAGTGTCAGAAATAGCCCTAGAGTTCGTAGTAAAACAACATGCATCAATCAACCCTAATGTCACCTAGATACTCCAATGTCACCTCAAGTATTCGTGGATAAATTATACAACATGCATCAAATAATTACAGATCTATCATATTCAATCCAACACAAAGAACTTCAAGGAGCAACCCCAAGATTTTTGTTGGAGAACGTGGTATGAAAACGTGCAATCAACCCCTATGCATAGATCCCCTAGGTCACCAGAATCCGCAAGTTGATGCCTCGACATATATCAAGTGAATCAATAGAATACCCTAGTGTCACTATGGGTATCCCACGCAAGACGTACATCAAGTGTTCTCAAACCAAAATATTCAATCCAACATAACGAGATCTCAAAGGGAAAGATTCAATTCATCACAACAAGATGGCAAGGTAGATACAACATATGATCCGACTATATTAACAAAGCCTGTGATATGTCAAGATCGTGACATCACAAGAACACGAGAAACAGAGAGAGAGAGAGATTGAACACATAGCTACTAGTTTTGCCTCTCCAGTAGGGTATTGGAATGCCTCTAAATTGGTTTTTCATCGATACAGAGAGTTGTGGCGGCCGAACAAGGAGTCTCTCTTTATTTCTGGAGTTTTCAGGATTTATAGGATTTTTTAGCGTTGGACTCACGTGCAACAGAGCCATGTGGGCCCCACAAGCCATCAGGGCACGCCCTATTGGCTTGTGGCCAACAAGTGGCTCCCCTTCGGTGGTTCTTCACTCCAATGTTAATTATTCCCTCCACAAAAAATCACAAAGAATTTTCGGGCGATTCTAAGAACTTCCATTTTCTGCACAAAAACAACACCACGATAATTCTGCTGAAAACAGCGTCAGTTCGTCTTAGTTCTAAATAAATCATATAAAGTGCATCAAAACCATATAAAAGTATTTTAAACATAGGTGAATATGGCATGAATACTTCATAAATTATAGATACATTGGAGACGTATCAGCATCCCCAACCTTAATTCCTAGTCGTGATCGAGTAGGTAAATGATAAAAGAAATAATTTATGAAGTGTGAATGCTAGATAATATATAAGTTTGATCATTGATAATTTTAGTCACTTTTCTAGCATCATAAACACCAACTTTATCTGATAAAAATCAACATGATAGAGTAGCAATCAATTCACATGTCATGGTTCAAATAATTCATTCACTTGAAACTCAACAATCTATGTTCTTGGTCACCAAACAATTTCAATGCATTATCAATTCTAAGGAAGAGCTCCACATACTCAATTATCATATAGTATTTTATAATTGCTAATTCTCAAGGCATATTTATAGAACAAAGAACATCCATCAAACACGTAGAAAGATAGGGGCTTAATGTTTCACCTCCCAACATACTTATCATGAAGATAATTGTTAACAATAATGAATCATGATCAAATATATTTGATTAGATATATGTGTTTGGATATTTCCCCACCACATGATTCTTTCCAAATAATAGATTGAGGTTGGAATAGGAGGTTGAATCAACATGAAAGTAAATGGATTGTCCCTTTGCAGAGGGAAGCAGTGATTTGCAGAGGTGGCAGAGATCATTGTTTGAAACAGAGATGGATATGCAATTTTGAGTGGTGTGCTTTTCCTATCAACATCATACAAGAGATTTCAATATCTGCCATGCTAATCACATTATGGGCGGTTCCCAAATAGAACTGAAATTTTACTCCCCCTCCACCATTCAAACACATTCCATGGCTGGCTGAATCCACGGTTGCCCTCCAAACAATCAACATTCTAGAGGGAGCTTTTGTTTATTTATTCTTGTGTTATGTAGGACTGGGCATTATTTACTAGCCTCTCTCGTGCAATGACAAGGGAATAAACACTCATCTTGAGAATAACTCGCTTAGCATGGAAGATAATCACCGCCCCGTCGCTGCATGAGCGGTATGAGCACACAAAGCGGATGTTTATTTTAATGTTTAGAGGTGGCACATGCAAAATTACTTGGAATGATAGTGAAATACCATATATAGGTAGGTACGGTGAACTCTCATGGAAGAAACTATGCTCAAGGATCTGGATGCAAAAATAGTATTTCTACTTAGTACGAAGTTTTGGCTAGCAAAAGGTTCTAAGCAAGCACCACATGTTAGAGGATCCATAACAATATAACATCTATGCAAATATACCCAAACATAGCCATTATGTTTTCTTCCTTGTCCAACTTCAACTATTTGATCAAGTTTGAAAATAATTGATGAGTATTCACAATCATAAAATATGTTCAAGATAATATATTTGTATGTGAAATTTCTCTTTCTTATAGTAATCATTAATGAATTGCTTGTATGACCAATTTGATGATTGTCAAACTTCAATAGATTTTACTTTATAAACTAGATGTGAAGCTACTACTAAGCATAAGGCACATGTATTAATTCATATTTGTGATATTTCATTCATTCACAATTTACACTGAGCATATGAGTGAAGCACAAGAGTAAACATCAAACTACTCTCAAAAGATATAAGTGAATATCAATGAGTAGTCAAACAAATATAGCTATGTGGGGACTCTATCTCTCAATAAAGACTATCAGATATGACAATTTTATTCAAACATTGAAGAAAGCAAAAGACACTCCAAGAATAGCACATATCATGTGGACAAATAAAAATTTATGCTCAACATAGGCTAACTGATAGTTGTTGATGAAGAGAGGTGGGATGCGTAGCATCCCCAAGCTTAGATGCTTGAGAATTCTTGAAATATTTACTTGGGGTGCCTTGGGCATCCCCAAGCTTGAGATTTTGTATCCTGTTCAATCTTCTCATATCACGGTTTCACCTATTCTCAAAAACTTCATCCACACAAAACTTGAAAACAACTCATGAGAAAGGTTAGTGCACATTAGAATAAATCAGCTCTTTATGTACTGACAAGACAGGTTGCATAATAATTTCCCAAACATTTTCTAATGTTTACTATCATTTCCACAATTTATATCTACCAATATATGCTATGGAAACTATAGGATAAGTAGATAACAAAACTATGACACAATTTGACCAAATAGAATAGTCTATAGCAATCTATTAAACCAGTGTACTTCTGTAACTCAAAAAATTATTAAAATTTTGGAAATGATAAAATATTGTGTCGAAATTTATGAAACTTTCCACCTTCTAGTAAAATATGGAAATTCAAACATTACATCGAAAGTTTCCGTTTTTACACAACACACATCAAAACATGCAATGGAGGCATCTTAAGGCAACTTTTGGAACTTTTTATTGAAAAATAAGATTATAAGTAACATATAAGAGAGAGAAAAAAATAAATGATGCTCCAAGCAAAACAAATATCACATGATGAATAAAAATATAGCTCCAAGTAAGATATAGCGACAATGCTCGAAACGAAAGAGGGGATGCCTTCCGGGGCATCCCCAAGATTAGAATCTTGGGTCTTCCTTGGATATTACCTTGGGGGTGCCTTTGTAATACCAAATATTAGTTCCTTTCTTCTCCTTGTTCACCTCATATCGATATCTCACCCAAAACTTGAAAACTTCAATCACACAAAACTTAACAAAACTTCGTGAGCTTGGTTAGTATAATAAAGATGGGTCATTCACTTAGGTATTGTCAAGACAAGATTCATAATTGTTATAACATGATACCTATTGTATTATAACATTCCCATGATTTATATCACTCAATATAAGCCATAGAAACACTTGAAACAAGCAAACTATGCATGCAAAACAGAATTTGTCAAAAACAGAGTAGTCTGTCGAGATCTGAATGAACACCATACTTCCCTGACTCTAAAAATTCTGAAAAATTAGGACAACAAAGATAATTTGCATATAAATACTATGTACAACTTTAAGAATTTTTTTGACGCTCCAGTAAAATCACATAATTCATATACTAGATGCAAATGTTTTTGTTTTTGCACAGAATCAAACAAGCAAGTATCCACACTATCCCAAAGGCTTTACTTGGCACTTTATTGAAAACAAATGACACAAAACATGTTTACTAAAGTAGGTTAATCATGTGAACACAGAAAAACATAAAGTAAAAGTGTTGGGTTGTCTCCCAACAAGCGCTTTTCTTTAATGCCTTTTAGCTAGGCGTGATGATTTAAATGATGCTCGTATAGGAATAGTAATTGAAATATGCAAGAGAGCATCATGAATCACATGTCAAGCACATTTAAGTATAACCTACTTCCTATGCATAGGTATTTTGTGAGCAAACAATTTATGGAAGCAAGAATCAACTAGCATAGGAAGGCAAAACAGGCATATCTTCAAAATTTTGAACACATAGAGAGGAAACTTGATACTATTGCAATTATTACAAGCATGTGTTCCTCCCTCATAATATTTTTCAGTAGCATCATTAAGGAATTAAACAATATAACTATCACATAAAGCATTATCTTCATGATCTACAAGCATAGAAAATTTATCACTCTCCACATAAGCAAACTTCTCATACATCGTAGTGGGAGTATCATAGGAGACTTGAATATTATAAATTGTTTCCATATTAAAATAGTAATGTTCAGAGAAAGGGTATTCATAATTGTGAAAAGTTGTATAATAATAATCATCACTACTTTTCATAACATAAGTATCATCGCAATATCATCATAAATAGAAGGCATGTAATCATCATAACAAATTTGATCATTCGAAGTAGGGGAACTAAAAAGATCATCTTCATTATGCATAGCATCACCAAGCTTGGATAACACATCAATTGCAGCAAATATATTCTCAAATGTGTCATTCTCATCAAGCATAGCATCCCCAAGCTTGTTGGTTTGCATATCACTAGCATAATCATCAATAGCATGAATAGCACCAATAGTGTAGCAGTTATTATCATCATAATTTTCCAAGTTGGTGACTAAAATATATTCAATATTCTAAGGAGTATCATCATCTTCCCAATCATCCTCATCACAACAAGTAGTAGGCATAACGAAATAATCATCAAGTGTGTCATCGTCCATACTACTTTCGTATTCTTTTTCAACGATTATAGGAGCAACATTATTTGGGAGAGATACCTTTTTACCTCCACTTTTCCTTCTTTTCCTCTTCTTTCCAATTTTTTTTGGTTTTAAGTAATATTTTCGAGCTTCTTATTGCAGAGATTGGTTTGATGGGAAGCTCTTCCTTGCAACCTGATTCATCACGAGAAACAGTAGGAGGGTATTGGGAGACCTTTACCCTTTGATTAGTATTCCTTTTATATTATATTGTTTCTCATTATTTCATAGTTGGCAATATAAGCATTCTCATTACAATTCACTATGCAAAACATATAGATTTCTTGTAGATTAGTTTCATTAGCATTTGTGACAATGAATATATCAAACCAATCATTTTTATGTGATAATTCTTCATTCCACTCCCCAAAAATAAGCAAAGTTCATTGTAGAGTTCATGGGAGATCACATTATCACATTATATGGACAAGGTTCAGTCATGAAAAAGCACGCATTGGAAATTAAGATGACCAACCCTATTGCAAAGTTCACAACTAATGGGATGAAGAGAGCATAATCATGTGGCACGTTCATCTATCACCTTAACCCACCAATTAGTTTGATCATGTTTATGCTTATTACAAAATCTATCGTCCCTATATTTCATGTCTTTGCAAATTTTATTCACTCCACAAAAAATTGACATGCTTATAGGAAATCTTTTTATCACGACTAGTGCAATCGTCATGAGCATCATGGATATTTAGAGAATTCCTACTAGCAATATTGCAATCATGCTCATCATTCAAGGAATTATCATTAAGAATTTTCATAAATTCTTCCTCTACCAATTGAGCACAATTTTCCGAATCCGTATTTTCACAAAAGACATTAAAAAGATGAAACAATTGATGCAACCTAAACTCCATTTTTTGTAGTTTTATTTTATAAAACCAAACTAGTGAAAAACAAGAAACTAAAAGATTTCATTGCAAGATCTAAAGATATACCTTCAATCACTCACCTCCCCGGCAACGGCACTAGAAAAGAGCTTGATGTCTACTACACAACTTTATTCTTGTAGACTATGTTCGGCCTCCAAGCGCATAGTTTTGTAGGACAGTAGCAAGTTTCCCTCAAGTTGATGTCCTAAGGTTTATCAATCTGTGGGAGGTGTAGTATGAAGATGGTCTCTCTCAAACAACCCTGCAATCAAATAAAAGAAATCTCTTGTGTCCCCAACACACCCAATACAATGGTGAATTGCATAGGTGCACTAGTTCGACGAAGAGATGGTGATACAAGTGCAATATGGATGATAGATATATGTTTTTGTAATCTTATAATATAAAAACAGCAAGGTAATAAATAGTAAACAACGATAAAAACGGTATATTAATGCATGGAAACAAGGCCTAGGGTTCATACTTTCACTAGTGCAATCTCCGAACAATGCTAACATAGTTGAATCATATGACCATCCATCAACATGCAACAAGGAATCATTCCAAATCTCCTATCTAGTAGAGAACAATAATATGAAATTGGTGTAGGTAGTAGAACCACCTCAAAGTTATCCTTTCTGATCAATCTTTTGGGCTATTCCTATAAGTGTCACAAACAGCCCTAGAGTTCGTAGTAAAATAACATCAATGATACATATCAATCAACCCTAATGTCACCTAGATACTCCAATGTCACCTCAAGTATCCATGGGTAAATTATACGACATGCATCAAATAATTTTATACCTATCATATTCAATCCAACACAAAGAACTTCAAGGATCACCCCAAGATTTCAATCGGAGAACGTGGTATGAAAACGTACAATCAACCCCTATGCATAGATCCCCTAGGTTACCGGAATCCACCAATTGATGCCTCAATATATATCAAGTGAATCAATAGAATAACCCAATGTTACTATGGGTATCCCACTCAAGACATACATCAAGTGTTCTCAACCCATAATATTCAAGCTAAAATAACGAGATCTCAAAGGGAAAGATTCAATTCATCACAACAAGATGGCAAGGGAGATACATCCTATGATCCGACTATATTATCAAAGCCCGTGATACATCAAGATCGGGACGTCTCAAGAACACGAGAGAGAGATTGAACACATAGCTACGGGTACATACCCTTAGCCCCGAGGGTGAACTACTCCCTCCTTGTCATGGCCTTTGCCAGGATGATGAAGATGGCCACAGGTGATGGTTTTCCCTCTCCGACAGGGTACTGGAACGCCTCCAGATTGGTTTTCTGTTGTTATAGAGAGTTGCGGAAGTGGAACAAGGAATCTCTCTTTATTTCCGGGGTATCTCGGATTTATAGTGTTTTTCAGCGTTGGAATCACGCGCAACGGAGCCACGTGGGCCCCAGAAGCCATCAAGGCACGCCCCTAGGGGGCCCTATTGGCTTGTAGCCCATAGGTGGCCTCCCTCTAGTGGTTCTTCGCTCCGATGTTACTTATTTGCTCCAGAAAAAATCACAAAAAAATTCGGGCGATTCCGAGAACTTTCATTTTCTGCACAAAAACAACACCATGGTAATTCTGCTGAAGACAATGTCAGGCCGGGTTAGTTCTCAATAAATCATATAAAGTGCATCAAAATCATATAGAAGTATTTTAAACATAGGTGAATTGACATGAATACTTCATAAATTATAGATACGTTGGACACTTATCAGACGCTAGATCCAAAGTATGAAGACACCCTTGCGCTTCGAGGTCGCTCAATCGGAGACGGGAGACCGAACAGCTTTCCCAATCATGTGGGAGCGGGCCATGAGGGCATGAGGAGGCGCCTAGGATGCTTGCCATGTCTCGGAGCTCCCTGATTTTTAGTTTCTCAATGGTTAGGGAACAGGATGCGTTGCTCATGGCACGCCCGACCTATTTAATAGGTGTTTTCCCTCTGACCCGTGAAGGGCGTTTCTGTAAAAGACTACTGGACCGCTTACCTCCTATCGGCACATAGGAATCGAGGTATGTTATTAACCTTAAACAAGAAAATTAATATTGTGGGCCCCGCAACGCTTCGACAATCGGGAAGTCATCGGTGGCCGAACTAGTATTGACCAAACATAGAAGGGGAGAAGAACTCGCCTCGCAAGCCAAAGACATTGGGCGCGTGAAGCTACAAGGGATCATGGACCTCGGCATTGGAATCTTGTTCGAGGGATACTAAGGGATTTTGAGACTAAGGGATCATCGGGCCGCCGCTCCATCTCTTATGGGCCGAAAAGGTAGGTTGCTCGGTGATTGTTTCTTGAAGCCGAGCTATAAGGCGACTCCATGTTCGGGAAGGAAACCTTTGGTGCCTTGGTGTGTCCTCCAAGTCGAGATGGCAGAATCGACATGTTTATCCCCTGATGGCAACCAACCATGTGTAACCCTAGGCACCCCTGGTGTCTATATAAACCAAAGGGTTTAGTTCGTAGAGGGGGAGAACCGTCATCCTATTCATCTAGGGTTTAGTTCATCTGATCTCGTGGTAAATCAACTGTGTAATCATCATAAAAATCAATATAATCAAGCAGGATGTAGGGTTTTACCTCTTCAAGAGGGCTAGAACCTAGGTAAATATTGTCTTTGTGTTCCCTGTTCCCCATTGATCCAAAGATCCACAGCTCAGGACCCCCTACCCGAGATCCACCGGTTTTGACACTGACACATAGGCCACCTCTTTCGGCCCGGCATGACACGATTTTTTAGGCACATCCCCTTGGGCGCCGTCTCCCTCCACCAATCCCATGACCCGCAATTAATGTGCATCGTGGGAAGGCATTAAAATCATCATCATAACCGCAGGGAAGTGCAATCGTGTGTGTGTGTGTGCATTGTTTTTCGGCCTACCCCATCGACGTCACGGACTCAAGTGTGGCCAAGGCCCGGGGGTCCTATTGGTATACTAAGAAATGAGGCCCTTAATTAGTACCTGGGCTTGAACCCAGATGACCGAAGCCTCCGGAACAGGAAGACCTTGTTGGGCGAACGCCAACATCCAAGCAACATCAAGCAAGGACCAAGGCAACCGGCAAGCCTCCTTGCCAGTGGAGAAAACCCGACTACAAACACTCCCGCTAGGATCTCCACCCACCCAGCCATCGTTCCATGTCGCAAGCTTGATTGTCTACATTAGCTAGGTGGCGAACGGGAAGGTGGTTAGGTGGAGCTAGTCGGGGCGCATGTCAACTCGAGGGAATTACAGCAGCTTTAATGACACCTGTCCCATGGCATGGTGAAGGAATAAGAGGTAGATGGGCAAACGACACAGAAGGAGAGGCAATCCTTGCCAGGAGACGTCGCCAGCGTGCCACCTCACGACGCATTCAATGCGCGTGTCCTAGTCCATCAGAGTTAGATATTGCCCACTATAGCTCCTGGCAGTAGTTTTGGTAGCTATAGTGTACACTGTTTACCCATGTAATCACCATATTGCCACTGTGGTAGCCCCTTAGCCTATAAAAGAAGGCCCATGGATACCTTTTAGAAAGGTCGACACTTCGTTCATTTGTATGCATAGCCGCACTCCTCGAGCATTCATTGCCGGGTGTAGCGCTCGTGTACTTTGAGTTCATATAATCCACCAAACACGGGACTTAGGGTTTTACACTCTGAGTGGCCCGAACTTGTCTAAACCCTTCGTGCACGCATGGATTGGCGATGCTCTTTGTGCCCATGATCCCTGCAACTGAAACTCAAAGGGGTCCCGTAGGTACCATAGATTGTCGTATGCCCAACAACCATCAAGCACGATTATGAAGTACCAAGCATACAACATAAATGGCAACATATTCAACACAGAGGAACGTGATGGTAAGACCTCATATCAGAACAGCTCTGTTCGAATAGAATGCCTAACTATAGACGAAGATGATAAACAAGTGTACTATGGAACCATTGAAGAGATTTGGGAGCTTAACTATGTGCAAATGAAGTTAGCATTATTCAAGTGTAGATGGGTTCCTCTTAGTAGTGTAAAGGTTGATGCTTACAGGAAGACATATGTTGACCGCAGCAAACGACATATCACAAGGACCCATTTATTCTTGCCAGCGATGCTTCCTAGATTTTCTATGTGTCAGATCTCTTGCATAAGAACTACCATGTAGTGATGTATGGGAAGAGGAGGGTACTAGACGTCGAGAATGTTGGTGATGAGGAGGATTACAATCAATATGATGAGTTGACACCTAAGGGGTCACGTGACAAAACAGAGGACAAGCTTAAAATCATCGGAAAATCTAAGTTCATTAGGGGAGAACCTAATGATAGCGATCACCCCATGCACATGGGAACTGAGTCAAAAATATATAAGTATGTCTATTGTACTGAATTGTTACATGTACTGAATCATGAGAGATGTGTACTGAGTTCGTTCTGTTAGAAGTTTCACATGTACTGTATTGTTGCATGTACTGAATCGTGAGCAATGTGTATTGAGTTTGTTCTATTAGAAGTTCCGCATGTACTATATTGCAAGGTATGCCCAGACTTCCGTTGATCTAGATTAATATGTTGTCAACCCTAGCAATGAATTTGAACTATTTATGAACATATAACATATAGCTAGAACACTCAATTTATCTCACACCGGTATGTATGAACTGAGCATGTGCAATTTGGTTTATCAATCGAATACAATTCATATACTAAAGTTGTGTGCCTCCCAAACCGTGGCTCATGACCCCTGGTGCGTGCAACGTGAGTGGTGCATCATTATTGGCCGAAACCCAAACCACGCGGACCGTACGTCTGCACCATAGGATGCACCGTGATCGAACCGCGGTCCTTATCCCTCTCGTTAACACACATAGTTGAAGTTGGGATTTTATTCAGAGACATATAAACTCCCCCAAGTATAACTATTGCATGTCCTCTTCAATTCAGTTGATAAACTGGAAGTGGTAAAGAAAAGCTTTTACACACTCTTTTGTTATTATTGTTGCATATAAGCTTATCGGGTTGTCAAGTTCTCAGCAAATATCATGACCTAACCACATATATGATAACATTTAAAACTTATATTTATTCATGTCAATAACATAATCAACTAGCGAGCAATAATAATATATCTTGAACACCAATAATTTGTGAAAACAACCATGATATAGTATGAAAGAATGGTATCCCTCTAGCCCTTGTGAGATCGCAAAACATAAATGCCTAGCACTTCTTAAGTTCAAGGAGCGAATAAATATTTTAATTCAGGGTAGAAGAGATCCAGTCATTCTCACTTCGAACATTAACTAGACATAATGCATGTTACAGTAAGAATAAAAATAGCACTCTCATAATAGTTGCTTAAACAAGAAGCAAATGACTCAAAAATAAAATAAAATAACATGAAAGTAAAAGATAGACCCTTTGCAGAGGGAAGAAGGGATTTGTAGAGGTTTCAGATATCAGTTTGAAAACTGGAGATAATTGCAATTTTGAGAGGTGTGCTTTTTCCAGTTTTATTCACGTTAGAATATTCAATATCCTCCATGCCAAACACATTTGAGTAGGTTCCCAAGAAGAAAAGGAATCTTTTTTTACCTTCCACCATACCGATCATGATCATGGCTAGTCAAATTCATGGGTACCCTTCAATCAATTACTTTTTGTGGGATTTTTTATGTTTTTAATATTTATTTGGGACTAGGCATCCCGATTACCAGCCTCTCTCAAGGAGACGACTAAATAAACTTTCATCATGAGGTAACCCATTTGGCATAGAAGATACTAACTACCGTACCTCTCCTATCAACTTGTACGGGTACACAAAACATATGTTTATTTGAAGGTTTAAAGATGGCACATGCAAATATTTTTGGAATGTTAGAGTAATACCGTATATAGGTAGATATTATGGAATTTTATGGAATATCTTTGTTTCAGGAGTATGGATGCACAAGCAGTATTTCCGCTTAGTACATGCGAAGACTAGAAAATAGACTGGGAAGTGGCCAACTAGAGGGCGACAACTGTCATAATAATGTATTATGTATAATTAACATTGACCATAAGCATGAGGAGGATATAAACACTCTCGGGGATAAATATCACAAAGGTAATATTGGGTTTGAATTAATTACATGTGTGAAAATGTACCAAGTCAAGCCACTTGAGTTCTTCAGAAGAGGATTAATGGATGTTGACACGCAAGATAACATATTATTCACTCCTAGCTACTTAAGCATGGCATGAAATACTATAATCTCTAATTTTCAGCATACACAAGTTTACTCATGATATGCTAAATCAAAGCTACCGAGCTAAAAATATTTACAAAAACAAGAAGAGTTCATACCAACTTTTCTTCACCACGATCACTTCAACAAATTATCTTAATTATTGAGTTCGACTTGCACGACTGAATGATGTGGAAATTATAATAGTGCAAGTGTATCATGAACTAAGCTGAAATCTGCAATCACTTTATGCAAAAGGAGAAGACAGGAAATAATTGGCCCTTAATTAGTTCAACAATTTAGCACATAAGATCCACTCAACAATTTTTATGAAGTCTTCTCCTTACGACGACTCAAGAAAAGAAGATAAATTCAAACAAACACACTGATTTTTTTGGAGCTTTTAGTTTTTTTTGTAGAAAGCGAAAGAAAGAAGAAAACGAAGAACATAAAAAACTATTTACACTGGAGAGCTCCCAACAAATGCAAGAAAGAAGAACCGAGAACTCTTTCGGGGTTTTCTTTTTAACGCTACAAACTAAAAAGGGAAAAGAAGAACTGAAAGGAAGCGAGAAATATTTTTAGATTTTCCAAAGTTTTTGAAACACACAAAAGAAAAAAATAAAGAGAAAACGGTAAACACCGGCAAGTGAAGTGAAAGTGTGACAACATGAGTGAAATGTCAGTGAGAATATGTACTCCCCTAAGCTTAGTCTTTTGGTCTAACTTGGTCTATGGCCACTGGTGAGATGAGGCAAACTTATAATGGTTATTCAGGTTGACCTCGAGTGCGGTGGCCATTGCTTGGTGAGCGACTTCACTCTCACGGTTGGCCTCCTCAACGCCTCTGTACGCCTACGCTTCCCCCACGTGTTTGTAATATCTCTGTTTTACCTGAAAGTTGGACAAAGAAGGAGCAGGAAAGATAATAGGGATAGCACGATGCTTATCCAAAATCGTCCTATATTGGTATGCGGGATGCTTAATGATGTTTATTAAATCGAACTCTCGTTTAACAAACTTATGACGAATCACCGACTCATAATACACAAAACTAGAATGCAACTCTCAATCATTATATCTAATGGGTACGCAAAAATGAGCAGCTAAGCGGCTATCATAAATTCCTCCATAAAAATCACTATCTTTAGCATTCTTAATTAACCGACATGCAATTATGGCTCCTAAATTAAATGATCTATCACGCTGCACAACACATTTAAGAATTCTTAAATTGGGATCACAACTTAAATCATGTTTACCGGTTAAACATCTTCCTATGAATAATGTGAAGTAGTGAATGGCAAGAAAATGCATACTCCCAACTCTAGCTTATTTTACCCCTCTAGTTTCTACCCATGAAATACTATCAAGGAAGATTCATTACAACCAACCTTATGAGTTCCATCGTAAACTCCTCAAAGGGAATTGTGGGAAGAGAATGCAAGAATCATGAAGGTCCATGCGAAAGGTTTTATCATAGAGATGAAAAATGGCACTGGGTGTGGAACGTTGGGATATGTACTTGAATCACCTCACAAATTTATTTGTGAGAAAATGATATTGGGCTTATCTGTGAGGAACTCAGTCAACTTGGCATTGTTCGTGAACATGTTGAGTTCTTCCTTAATACCAACATTAGCCATGAAGGTGTCACATGGCCTTCACATTGACTTCTCCAAAGTCCTCATCTTCGGGTTTGAGGTACACGGGCCTTGCCACGCTTTTGCTTGAAGAACCTCTCGAGAAAATCTTCTTAAACATGTTCACAAATGTGAATTTTTTCTGAAGTTCTTTTAGGACACAAATAAGAAGTGAACATAACTTAATAAAATTAATAGCAACTACTCCCGTAAGTGTCTAGAGGCTATATCATCCATCAAAACTACTCAGAACCAAGTAAATCAAACATGGAATCTCATTCTCATGGTCACCAACAGCAACAAGATATTCAAAATATAAACCACTAGAGTAAAAACTAATTGAAGCAATGGAGGAGTCACATACCAAGGAGCAATTCCTCTCAACAGTTTCGGAAACGCTGCCCCAAGCTAAGAGATAAAAAAATCACGAAAATGAGCAGGAACACGAGCTAGGCACTGGACATGTTTTTTTCCTAAGGTGGAAGAATGCAATGGGCATGGGCACTAAGTGAGTGGGGTCCTGTGGGACCCACAAGCTCACATGGTGCACCTAGGGGATAGGCATGTGGTATGAGCTTATGGCTCATGAGTGCACCCCCTAGGTTCTTTTTAGCACCATAAATTCTTGTTTGTTACACAAAAAACATACTAAATTTTTAGGACATACCGAGAACTTCTATTTTCACGACACTTTTGTTGCATACGAATTTCAAAAAATGGACTAAACATGGTAATTAAATGCATTAAACTTTATTTAAAACTAACGATATGTGAAGGAAACCTGAAGTTATAGAAGGTGTGCTTACAGAATTCATCAATCATATGATCCTATAAAATAATCCATTAATAAGTTTGATCAAGTCTTATTAACGAACTATTTCTGAGGGACATAAAATCGAGGAATTTTTGTATAGCATGAGGTTACCTCAACCGGGATATGCATGGTTCCGATAGTGAGAATTTTATATTTCCTTCACGAACAGGGAGAGGGAATTCAAAGTCTCCAATAGTAATTGTCATAATATTTTCAATACAATTGGGACTATTCACTTTGTTTTTCTGCCTTAGGAAATATACTGTGTGCTCATTTCCATTAATATGGAAAGTGACCATGCTTTTTTATAATCAATAAGATCCCCTACGGTATTAATAAAAGGTATTCCAAGGATAACAGACATATTATCGTTCTCGGGCATATCAAGAATAAGAAAGTCTGTTAAAGTAGTGACATTAGCAAACACAACCGGAACATCATCGAAAACTCCGATAGGTATAGCGGTAGATTTATCGACCATTTGCAGAGAATTTTAGTTCGAGTCAACTTAGTCAAGTCAAGTATTTCATAAAGAGAGAAAGGCATAACACTAAAACCAGCCCAAGTTCACATAAAGTAGATTTAACATAATTTTCTTAACGTAGTGTGGTATAGTGGGTATCTGTTGATCTCCTAGATTTTTGGGTATCTTTCCCTTGAAGGAATAATATGCAAGCATGGCGGAAATTTCAGCCTTAGGTATTTTCCTTTTATAGTGAAAATATCTTTCATATACTTAACATATGGAGTCATCTCATAGCATCAATTAAAGGTACTTGCACATATAAAGGTCTAAGCAAATCAACAAAGTGATTCAAAGCATCTTCTTCTTTTGATTTCAAAATTTTACCAAAAAAAGCATAGGTTTTGAACCCAAGGTTCTCTTTCTTTACCGTGCTTCCTAGCAATGAAATATTTCTCTTCATATCTTTTATTCTTAGGTAGTGGGTCACCAAGCTCAACTCCAGGTTCTATTTCGACATCATGATCTAATTAATTATTGTTATTACTAGGTGGAGAATCAACATAATCATTATTAACATCATTATCACTAGGTGCATGCTCATCGCGAGATTGTGTCTCATCATTGAAAATAGAAACATTATTAGAATTCTAAGTGGATTTTGTTGGGAGACGTAGTAGTAAATCAAAAAAAAATCCTACGTGTCACCAAGATCTATCTATGGAGAAACCAGAAACGAGTGGGGAGAGATTGCATCTTCATACCTTTGAAGATCGCTAAGCGGAAGCGTTACAAGAACACGGTTGGTGGAGTCGTACTCGTAGCGATTCAGATCGTAGTGGACTCTGATCTCAACGCCGAACAACGGCGCCTCCGCGTTCAACACACGTGCAGCCCGGTGACGCCTCCTACGCCTTGATCTAGCAAGGAGGAAGGAGAGGTTGGGGAAGAGCTTCGGCAGCACGACGGCGTGGTGACGGTGGAGCTGCGTGGACTCCGGCAAGGCTTCGTCAAGCGCTACGGAGAACGAGGAGAGGGAGGAGTAGGGCTGCACCGAGAGAGGAAGAAAACCGTGTGTTGGGCAGCCCCAAAACCTCACATATATATAGGGGAGAGGGAGGAGGAGGCACCCCATCTAGGGTTCCCACCTTAGAAGGTGCGGCAGCCCTAGTGGATCTTGGCCGCTGGCCAGAGAGGGAGGAGAGGAGGGCGCAGCCCTAGGTGGGCCTTAGGCCCATCTGGACCTAGGTTTCCCCTCCCTCCACCTTTCTTGTGCCTTGGGCTAGGGTGGGAGGCACACCAGCCCACCTAGGGACTGGTTCCCTCCCACTCTTGGCCCATGAAACCTTCCGGGGCTGGTGGCCCCACTTGGTGGACCCCCGCAACCCTTCGGGTGGTCCCGGTACGTTACCAGTAATTCCCGAAACACTTCCGGTGGCCAAATACTCACTTCCTATATATCAATCTTTGTCTCCGGACTGATCCATATTGAACTTCTTCAATATCTTTTCAAGGTATGTGCTTTGTGAAAGACCTATGAGGCGTCTCGATCTATCTATGTAGATCTTAATACCTAATATGTAAGCAGCTTCTCCAAGGTCCTTCATTGAAAAACACTTATTCAAGTAGGCCTTTACACTTTCCAAGAGTTCTATATCATTTCCCATTATCAGTATGTCATCCACGTATAATATGAGAAATGATATAGAGCTCCCACTCACTTTCTTGTAAATACAAGGTTCTCCGTAAACCTGTACAAACCCAAACGCTTTAATCACCTCATTAAAGTGAATGTTCCAACTCCGAGATGCTTGCACCAGCCCATAGAAGGAGCGCTGGAGCTTGCATACTTTGTTAGAATCTTTAGGATCGACAAAACCTTCCGGCTGCATCATATACAGTTCTTCCTTCAGGAAGCCATTAAGGAATGCCATTTTGATGTCCATTTGCCAGATCTCATAATCATAAAATGCGGCAATTGCTAACATGATTCGGACAGACTTCGGCATCGCTACGGGTGAGAAAGTCTCATCGTAGTCAACTCCTTGAACTTGTCAATAACCCTTAGCGACAAGCCAATCCGTATAGAAGGTCACATTACCATCCGCGTCAGTCTTCTTAAAGATCCATTTATTTTCAATGGCTCGCTTATCATCAGGCAAGTCCAAAGTCCATACTTTGTTCTCATACATGGATCCTATCTCGGATTTCATGGCCTCAAGCCATTTGTTTGAATCCGGGCCCGCCATCGCTTCTTCATAGTTCAAAGGTTCACCGTTGTCCAACAACATGATCCCCAGGACAGGGTTGCCGTACCACTCTAGTGCGGAACGTGTCCTAGTGGACCTTCGACGTTTAATAGTAACTTGATCTGAAGTTTCATGATCATCATCATTAATTTCCTCTCCAGCCGGTGTAGGCTCCATAGAAACAACTTCCTGTGCTACTCTCCGGTTCGAGTGGAGGTACAATTACCTCATCAAGTTCTATTTTTCTCCCACTTACTTCTTTCAAGAGAAACTCTTTCTCGAGAAAGGATCCATTCTTGGCAACAAAGACTTTGCCTTCGGATCTCAGGTAGAAGGTATACCCAATAGTCTCTTTGGGATATCCTATGAAGACGCACTTTTCCACTTTGGGTTCGAGCTTCTCAGGTTGAAGTTTCTTCACATAAGCATCGCATCCCCAAACTTTTAGAAACAACAGCTTGGGTTTATTTCCAAACCATAATTCATATGGTGTCGTCTCAACGGATTTTGACGGTGCCCTATTTAAAGTGAATGCGGCAGTCTCTAATGCATATCCCCAAAATGATAGCGGTAAGTTGGTAAGAGACATCATAGATTGCACCATATCCAATAGAGTGCGATTACGACGTTCAGACACACCATTTTGCTGAGGTGTGCCAGGCGGCATGAGTTGTGAAACAATTCCACATTTCCTTAGGTGCGTGCCAAACTCGTGACTTAAATATTCTCCGCCACGATAAGATCGTAGGCACTTTATTTCCCTGTCATGTTGATTCTCTACCTCACTATGAAATTCCTTGAACCTTACAAAGGTTTCAGACTTAAGTTTCATTAAGTAGACATACCCATATCTGCTCAAGTCATCAGTGAGGGTGAGAACATAATGGTAGCCACCTCGAGCCTCGACGCTCATTGGACCGCATACATCGGTATGTATTATCTCCAACAAGTCAGTTGCTCGCTCCATTGTTCCAGATAACGGAGTCTTGGTCACCTTGCCCATGAGGCATGGTTCGCACATGTCAAATGATTCAAAATCAAGAGATTCCAAAAGTCCATCAGCATGGAGCTTCTTCATGCGTTTGACACTAATATGGCCAAGGCGGCAGTGCCACGTGTAAGTGGGACTATCGTTATCAACCTTACACTTTTTGGTACTCACACTATGGACATGTGTAACATCACGTTCGAGATTCATCAAAAATAAACCATTGACCGGCAGGGCATGACCATAAAACATTTCTCTCATATAAATAGAACAACCATTATTCTCAGATTTAAATGAGTAGCCATCTTGCATCAAGCGAGATCCAGATACAATGTCCATGCTCAAAGCTGGTACTAAATAACAATTATTAAGGTTTAAAACTAATCCCGAAGGTAGATGTAGAGGTAGCATGCCGACGGCGATCACATCGACCTTGGAACCATTCCCGACGCGCATCGTCACCTCGTCCTTTACCAGCCTCCGCTTATTCCGCAGCTCCTGCTTGGAGTTACAAATGTGAGCAACTGCACCGGTATCAAATACCCAGGAGCTACTACGAGCGCTGGTTAGGTATACATCAATAACAAGTATATCACATATACCTTTAACGTTGTCGGCCTTCTTATCCGCTAAGTACTTGGGGCAGTTCCGCTTCTAGTGATCGGTACCCTTGCAATAAAAGCACTCGGTCTCAGGCTTGGGCCCATTCTTGTTCTTCTTCCCGGCAACTTGCTTACCGGGCGCGGCAACAGCTTTGCCGTCCTTCTTGAAGTTCTTCTTACCCTTGCCTTTCTTGAAACTAGTGGTCTTATTCACCATCAACACTTGATGCTCCTTTTTTATCTCGACCTCCGCTAATTTCAGCATCGAGTACAACTCAGGAATGGACTTCTCCATGCCCTCCATGTTGTAGTTTATCACAAAGCTCTTGTAGCTAGGTGGAAGCGACTAGAGGATTCTGTCAATGACCGAGTCATCCGGGAGATTAACTCCCAGCTGAGTCAAGCGGTTGTGCAACCCAGACATCTTGAGTATGTGCTCACTGACAGAACTGTTCTCCTCCATCTTACAGCTGAAGAACTTGTTGGAGACGTCATATCTCTCGACCCGGGCATGAGCTTGGAAAACCAGTTTCAGCTCTTGGAACATCTCATATGCTCCATGTTGCTCAAAACACTTTTGGAGCCCTGATTCTAAACTGTAAAGCATGCTGCACTGAACAAGGGAGTAATCATCGCAGCGCGACTGCCAAGCGCTCTTGTTCCGCTGGGAGAATGGGTGCGTCACCTAGCGGTGCATCAAGGACATACAATCTCTTGGAAGCTATGAGGATGATCCTAAAACTATGGACCCAGTCCGCATAGTTGCTTCCATCATCTTTCAGCTTGGTTTTCTCTAGGAACGCGTTGAAGTTTAGGGTGACATTTGCGTTGGCCATTGGATCTACAATATAGATTGTAAAGACAATTTTAGACTAAGTTCATGATAATTAAGTTCACATAATCAAATTATTTAATGAACTCCCACTTAGATAGACATCTCTCTAGTCATCCAAGTGATACATGATCCATGTCAACTAGCCCGTGTCCGATCATCACGCGAGACGGACTAGTCATCCATGGTGAACACTCCATGTTGATCGTATCTTCTATACGACTCATGTTCGACCTTTTGGTCTTCCGTGTTCTGAGGCCATGTCTGTACATGCTAGGCTCGTCAAGTCAACCTAAGTATTTTGCATGTGTAAATCTGGCCTACACCCGTTGTATGCGAATGTTAGAACCTATCGCACCCGATCATCACGTGGTGCTTCGGAACAACGATCCTTAGCAATGGTGACAGCTAGGGTGAACACTTTTCTTGAAATTTTATTGAGGGATCATCTTATTCACTACCGTCGTTCCAAGCAAATAAGATGTAAACATGATAAACATCACATGCAATCAGTATAGTGACATGATATGGCCAATATCATCTTGCTCCTTTGATCTCCATCTTCGGGGCACCATGATCATCACTGTCACCGGCACGACACCATGATCTCCATCATCGTGTCTTCATGAAGTTGTCTCGCCAACTATTACTTATACTACTATGGCTAACGTTTAGCAATAAAGTAAAGTAATTACATGGCGTTTATGATTGACACGCAGGTCATACAATAAAATAAGACAACCCCTATGGCTCCTGCCGGTTGTCATACTCATCGACATGCAAGTCGTGAATCCTATTACAAGAGCATGATCAATCTCATACATCACAGTGCATCACATCACATTCTTTGGCCATATCACATCACAAGGCATATGCTGCAAAAACAAGTTAGATGTCCTCTAATTTGTAGTTGCAAGTTTTTATATGGCTGCTATAGGTTTCTAGCAAGAACGTTTCTTACCTACGCCAAAACCACAAAGTGATATGACAATTGCCATTTACCCTTCATAAGGACCCTTTTCATCGAATCCAATCCGACTAAGGTGGAAGAGGTAAACACCCGCTAGCCACCTTATGCAACACGTGCATGTCAGGCGGTGGAACCAGTCTGACGTAAGCGTACGTATAAAGTCGGTCCGGGCCGCTTCATCCCACAATATCGCCGAATCAAGATAAGACTAGTAGTGGTAAGCAAATTAACAAGATCGACGCCCACAACTGCTTTGTGTTCTACTCGTGCATAGATTCTATGCATATACCTAGCTCTGATACCACTGTTGGGAAGACGTAGTAGTAAATCAAAAAAATCCTACGTGTCACCAAGATCTATCTATGGAGAAACCAGCAACGAGTGGGGAGAGATTGCATCTTCATACCTTTGAAGATCGCTAAGCGGAAGCGTTATAAGAACGCGATTGGTGGAGTCGTACTCGTAGTGATTCAGATCCACTTGGACTCCGATCTCAGCGCCAAACAACGGCGCCTCCGCGTTCAACACACGTGCAGCCCAGTGACGTCTCCTACGCCTTGATCCAGCATGATGGCGTGGTGACGGTGGAGCTGCGTGGACTCCGGCAGGGCTTCGCCAAGCCCTACGGAGAACGAGGAGAGGGAGGAGTAGGGATGCGCCGAGAGAGGAAGAAAACCGTGTGTTGGGCAGCCCTAAAACCTCACATATATATAGGGAGAGGGAGGAGGAGTCACCCCATATAGGGTTCCCACCCTAGAGGGTGCGGCAGCCCTAGATGGGGCTTGGCCGGCGGCCAGAGAGGGAGGAGAGGAGGGCGCAGCCCTAGGTGGGCCTTAGGCCCATCTGGACCTAGGGTTTCCCCTCCCTCCACCTTTCCTGTGCCTTGGGCTGGGGTGGGAGGCGCACCAGCCCACCTAGGGGCTGGTTCCCTCCCACTCTTGGCCCATGAAACCTTCTGGGGCTGGTGGCCCCACTTGGTGGACCCCCGCAACCCTTCCGGTGGTCTCGGTACGTTACTGGTAATTCCCGAAACACTTTCGGTGGCCAAATCCTCACTTCCTATATATCAATCTTTGTCTCCGGACCTTTCCGGAACTCCTCGTGATGTCTGGGATCTCATCCGGGACACCTAACTACCTTCGGTAACCACGTACACTATTTCCCTATAACCCTAGCGTCATCAAACCTTAAGTGTGTAGACCCTACGGGTTCGGGAGACACGTAGACATGACCGAGACACCTCTGCGATCAATAACCAACAGCGGGATCTGGATACCCATGTTGGCTCCCACATGCTCCACGATGATCTCATCGGATGAACCACGATGTCGGGGATTCAATCAATCCCGTATGCAATTCCCTTTGTCTATCGGTATGATACTTGCCCGAGATTCAATCGTCGGTATCCCTATACCTTGTTCAATCTCGTTACCTGCAAATCTCTTTACTCGTTCCGTAATACATCATCCCGTTGCTAAATCCTTAGTCACATTGAGCTCATTATGATGATGTCTTACCGAGTGGGCCCAGAGATACCTCTCCGTCACACGGAGTGACAAATCCCAGTCTCGATTCGTGCCGACCCAACAGACACTTTCGGAGATACCCGTAGTGCACCTTTATAGCCACCCAGTTACATTGTAACATTTGGCACACCCAAAGTATTCCTACGATATCCGAGAGTTGCACAACCTCATGATCTAAGGAAACGATACTTGACATTAGAAAAGCTTTAGCAAACGAACTACACGATCTTGTGCTATGCTTAGGATTGGGTCTTGTCCATCACATCATTCTCCTAATGATGTGATCCCGTTATCAACGACATCCAATGTCCATGGTCATGAAACTGTGACCATCTATTGATCAACAAGCTAGCCAACTAGAGGCTCACTAGGGACATGATGTGGTCTATGTATTCACACATGTATTACGGTTTCCGGTTAACACAATTATAGCATGAACAATTAGACAATTATCATGAACAAGGAAATACAATAATAGCCATTTTATTATTGCCTCTAGGGCATATTTCCAATAGATTTCTCTAAGACAAGTTCACTAGAAGCATACAAAGTTTTATTCTTACTATTTTTCTTCTTCTTCTTAGGTGAACTAGGAGCACTATCATTAATTTTTTGGAAATCTTGTTCAATTCATTTAGGATGGCCCTCAAGACACAAAGGTTCCTGAGTAATTCTACCACCTCTAGTCATTACTCTATCAACATGATTATTGAGTTCATTAGGCACATCCCTAAACAAGTCATTTTGTGATTTAGCAATTTGTTCAAGCTGAGTGTGGACCATAGAAGAATGTTTGTGTAATCCTTTAACATCATTACTGATTCTAAACTACACATCACTCAAGCCTCCAATCATAATAGCATGCCATTTCAATTGATCACTTATTTTCATATTAAAGTGCGCTTGTTTAAAAATAAAATTATCAAATTCAGCAAGCATTGACTTGCAGATTTATCATAGGGATATCACCTTCATCAAACCTATAAAGAGAGTTTACCTCTAGTACTTGTGTCAGAATGTCGAGTCCATCAATCTCTTCAATAGGTGGTAGATTCTTAATATCTTGAGATTTAATACATTTCTCCTTCATAGATCTCTTAGCTTCTTGCATATCTCCTAGACTGGGAATAAAATACCTCTTTTCTCCCAAGTTGGCTTAGGAGGAGGTTTAGGAAGTGTCCAATCATCGGTATTTTGTAATAAGTTATTCAATAATTTGTGATTTTGTTCAATTGTCATTTCCCTGAAAACACAACCAACACCTATCTAGGTAGTCCCTAAAAGCATCGGTTAGTCTGTTATAAAAGATATGAAGTATTTCATTTTTCTCAAGAGGATGATCAGGCAAAACATTTAAAATTGGAGAAGCCTCCCCAAGCTTGAGGGAGATGCTCTTCCTCAAGTTGCACAAAGTTACATATTTCCTATATAGTAAATGGCACTGGCGGTCATTGAACTTGCAGTGTTGGTGCACTTAAGTCACAGTACTTTCAAAGCGGAAAACCACATCATAGAAGTTGTGTTGCAGGTGCAGATAGGTCACACGGGCCATCTGAACCATCAAGCTGACCGGTTTTCTCCCTGTAACGGTCAAGGGCGACCCACATGAGATCGGTTGGGTGCAAAAATTGCACGCATTGCTCACCTGACTCATTGGATGTGATGAAATAATGTTAGAATCTTGTCATCATGTAATTTTTGCACAAATGAATTTATGTACACAACTGTTATGCACCCATCATACCGGAAGTTATGTACTAAGATGTTGCCATGTACACGATAATGAATTTCACTTCCAAATGAAAGCCAAGGTTCATCTCCTGCGACGGAGCTTCAGCTAGAACCCATGCCACCGACGTCATGCTGCCATGCACATGGCGGCCCATGTCTCTCGGTAAGGGGCAGAGAGAGGAGGGCTAGAGATTTGTGTTAGACTCATTTATGGAATTCGGTTCAGAATTTGGGAATGAGAGAGAAGGGCTCCTTTTTAAAACAATTGGATTTGCAACACAACTCTTGTACTAAAACAATAGGGTCTTTTGTACAAAAGAATCAAACCCAAGCAACCTCATTGTGTGTCTTGCGTGATAGCTAGAGGGAGAAAAAGGGTAGTTGGCCGCTTTAGATGCCATGTGTGACCTATCTGCACCCGCAACACAAGTTCTATCATGTTTTTTTTAAATGGGGCGGCTGACTGGTTCAGATAGCATATGTGACCTATCTGCACCCACAATGCAAGTTCTATGACGGGGTTTTCCGGTTTGCAAGTACCTTGACTTAAATGCACAGTGTAAGTTCTCGGACCACCAGTGCCATTTACTTTTTCATATAAGGCAGTTTGTTTCTTATGAGTACGAAAATATTTTTCAGCGAAGTAGTAACTCATATCTTGGGCACTACGCACACAACCAGGAGCAAGATTGTTGAACCATTTCTTAGCATCACCCTTTAATGAAAAGGAAATAACTTTAGGATATAATAGTAACATATGTTTTCCCGTTGAGTAAATAGGGCGGCAATTTCATTCAGTTTAGTAAGATGTGCAACAACAGTTTGAGATTCATAACCATGAAAAGGATCCTCTTCTACTAAATTAGATCAGGATCAACAGAGAATTTGTAATCCTTATCAGTAACAAAAATAGGAGAATTTGCAAACTTAGGATCATATTTCATCATTTGGTTTGTGGCATTTTCTTTCCTTATAACCATGAAGCCTTCCATCCCATTATGTGTATCATAAGACATTAGTTCTCTAGTAAACTCCTCAGGAAGAGTGTAACCTTCAGGTACATTAAAGAATTTAGGTCTAGTGGGGATATGTGGAGTACTAGAAGAATCATCATTTTCATCAAGTTCAGTTTCAATTTCTTTAGCTTTAGCAATATGAGCATCAAGTAATTCCCCAAGTGACACAGTAGTATTGTCAAGCATGGTAGAAGCATCATCATGTGCATCTTCAATAGCAGAAGCAGTGTCTATTACTTGTGTCATATCAGGTTGAATAGCAGGTGGTGGTTCACAAGTTGATTTAAAACAGATGGTGAATAAAGAGTAGGTCTAGTCGGGAGTTCCTTACCTTCGCTCGCCTTACACGACATGATCTAGGTCTTCTCGTCTCTAAGATTTTTTATTATAGTGAATATAAATTGCAGTGGATAATAAACTTCCAAGTGAACTTAATAAATATAGCTATGCTCCCCGGCAACGGTGCCAAAAAATAGTCCGTATGATGCACAAGTATAGGGGGTCGTAACAGTCTTCGAGGGAAGTATTTTACCCAAATTTATTGATTCGACACAAGGTGAGACAAAGAATATTTATAAGACTTAGCAGTTCGGTTGTCAATTCAATCACACCTAGAAAGCAAACTTCTAGTAACAATTTGTTAGTAGCAAAGTGATATAGTAGCTTTGATAGCAGTGGAAACAGTAGTAGCAATAGCAACGATACAATAGTAGCAGTTTTATAGTGATTGTAACAACAACAATAGTAATTCAATCAGAAAAATATGAGAAGGCATAGGCATGGAATAGCGATGGATATTTGGATGTATTCATAATGTAACGGTCACAACCTAGAGCGCCACCGAACTAGCACCAATTCATCAATAATGTGTAGGCATGTATTTTGTATATAGCCATACATGCTTGCAATATGAACTTGTATGGCATCTTTTGTACTACCATACCATGGCAGCGGGTACCTAATGGAAACAAATGTGAATTAAGGCACTCCTTTTAATATAGAATTGAAACAAAGCATTAACACATAATAAATACATGAAATTCTCATATTATGATCATCACCAGAGAGTATCCTAGTTATAATCACCTTGGGGTCTATCGATCATAACAAGTAGTAGATGCATAGCGGCCGGGCAACAGAGACGTGGAGGGAGGCGTCCAGTTGGACCAGGAAGCTATGCATGTGCACCATGGCACGCTTGCTGGTCAGCTTCTCGATCTGGTTTGTGGCGGCAGCGTTAGCTCCTACGATCTTGTTATCCGGTAGCCAGAACCTAGAAGCCGACGACGGTGCCGACATGGTGGCCAACGGCGACTGCATGTTGCCCTTCTGCCGCGTTGTTGTAAGGTTTTCCTTTGGCCCCATGGTGCTCTTGATTAAGGCGGACCACAAACGTCATGGCTGCTCTCCATGGAAAGCTTTGATCATCCATACAATCATGAGCAACGAGGGCAACCTGTGGCAGCATAATTCCATTCGCTGAGATCGTGATTCCATTCCCTAAGATGGAGCAAACGTATTTGCATTTAACCAGAATCCCTTTATGCTAATAGTGTAATTTGATACTGGTTACATTTGCATTTGCAGCATTGAAGCAAACACCTCCAAAGTGTGAGTGATCCCACACAACCTGGAACAATTGAGATGTTGTGTGGAAGTGCAGGAACTGGACCTTTGTTCCGTGTGTTGCCAACGTACACGGCTAGGCCGGCACATGATCCAAAGGGAAATCGACGTTGATGGTGCGAGCGTCTTGATCTATTTGCTGACCCAAAAGTTGGGGAAGGCGTCGGCGACCCTCGGCCGGGAATGGCGGGGCTGCGGGTCGGCAATGCGATGGAGCTGCGCTCATGTGGGGATGTGGCGACAGAGTTGCGACTCGGTGATGCGGCAACAGGGCGCTCGCGTGGGGCTGCCATTATGGGGCGTCGATGGAAAGGCATGGAGGAAGGCGTGTCAAGGCAAAGGACGGACATGTGGTGACGTGTGCTTTTTTTATATGAGGTGTCGTGGCCGAGACAGGCTTTAGGATGAAGGGGCAGAAGAGAGCTGGAGGATAGAGATTCCAAGAGGGGTTTGGGGGAGGGAGATGGTGGGCTCGCATGTAGAGGAGGGATCGGGAAGAGGCGCTCCAATCTGAGGCGCAATTGCAAAACATTGATCATGAGACGTTCGAGGTAGACCATCAAAGTAATATTGACACTTAAATTTCGTTAGATAAATTAGACCGAAGGATCTTGGTTATCATGTGTACACTTTGGTGTAGTTTTAGGGGAACTCATATTCGCCCTTTTAATAGTGATGAAAATGGAGAAGGAATGAGGTGCCTGATTCGAACAAAGAGAAACGGGAGAAAAATAAAGGTCGTGATGGATTGGGCCTGCTCATAGCCCAAAGAATGCTAAATGAAGCCTATTCTCATTGTCCGTTCCACATGAACCAATCCCGCCAATGAACAATTGATCACCAAATCTTGGAATCAGTGCGAGGATACACAAAGAGGGGTGCCCATATATCTCGCCTTCAGTGTCTCCAGCTTCCGACTTGCTGAAGGGGCAAGCGAGATAGGCCAGCAACATGCGCGGGAGAGCACAACCTTTTTCTGTTTTTTTTACATTTTCTCTTTTCATTTATTGCTTTATTTGTGGACTTTTGTTTATACAATAAAATATTTAATATGTGTGTGAGAGAGAGAGAGTATGTGTGTGTGCGTATACATCATAAAAAATTAAATGTTAAACAAGTATTTAAAGTTATTTGAATAAATAACTGAAAAATAATAATCAAGCATTTGGAAAATGTTGAATGTGTATAGAATTTTTTTCATCATGTATTAAAAAATTGAACAAGTATTTGAAAAATGTTAGTCAAGCATTCAGAAATGTTGAACTTGTATAGAAAACAATGTTATCCATATATTAAAAAATAATGATTTCTTTATCATGTATATAAAAATGTTAATGAAGCATTTGAAAAAAATGTTGAACAAATATTGAGAAAATGTTAAGCAACCATTCGGGAAATGTTAAATGTGTATAAAAAATGGTGACCGTGTATTTAAAAGATGATAACAAAATGGATTATATATTTTAAACTAAAAATTTGAGAAAATGTTGACCATGTATTTAAAAAAATAAAAATTTATTATACATAGATACATGTTAACCAAATATTTGAAAAAATGTTGAAGTACTGTTTCAATAATGGTAATCAAGAGTTTGAAAAATATTAAATGTGCATAGAACAAAAGTTGACCATTTATTTAAAATGTAATCTTTTATTTAAAATATGAAAACAAATAATTATCATGTATTCAAAAAAATACTGTATATGAAATATGTTATTAAAGCATAATTTCTTTTAAGAAATTGTATAGAAACAAATTTGCCCATACGCTACATAATTCGCGAGTGGGCTGGCCCGGATACTCCACACGCTTCAGCGAGACATCGATACGCTCTTGCTGCGTGCATGACATAGCTCTCGCGCACACGGAGGGCTCCTATTGGACGCGCTATGTTCTGGGGAGCAACTAGTTAACGAGCGTTTTCTTACAAGCGTTTTAGCAATCGCTTCCATATGTCGCCACTTGGCACATTCTCAGTCACGGACACGTGTCACGTTCTGAGCATTCCTTCGAATTTTATTTTTTATTTTATTTTTTCGCACGCGTTTTCGCCTTTTTGAAGTGTTTTTTTCCCGATTTTTTTGGTGTTACGGTTTTCCACCACTCTTTCGTAGCTTTTGGACGGAAAAAAACAAAAAAACAAAAAACAAACATGTTTTCTATTTTTCTACGCGAAAAAAACATGTTTTTTTTGCGAGAGGCACGCTTTTGTTTTCACGAAAGGCACGGTTTCTCCTTCGCGAGAGGCACGGTCATGCCTCTCGGAAAGAAATTAACATATTTTCTGCTCTCTTTTTTTCTCACGACAGGCACGGTTTCGCTTTCACGAAAGGCACGGTTTTGCTATCGCAAGAAGCACGGCCGTGCCTCTCCCGGAAGGAAAAAACACGTTTTTTACTCTCTCTTTTTTCGTGAGAGGCATGGTTTTGCTTCCGCGAAAGGCACGGTTTTGCTATCGCGAGAGGCACGGTCGTGCCTCTCCCAAAAAGGAAAAACAGCGTTTTCTGTTCGGGTTTTTTCGCAAGAGGCACGGTTTTGCTTCCGCGAGAGGCACGACCCGTGCCTCTTGGAAAGGGGAAAATGCGTTTTCTGTTTTTTTTTCTATCGCATGAGGCACGGTTCTTTCGTCCGGGTTTTTTTGTGAAAAAAGTTCTTTACAACCTATCAACATGGGATCTAATTTTGTAGATCTCGACGTAAGAAAGCCAACGATCAAAACAGTTTGGGCTTTGAACACACAGTTTAAAAGATAGAACGTTTTTAAAATACGGATCTACAAAAAAAAAGAAAACTCTCAGGTTGCGACAAGTGGCGCACATGCAGTGTGCGGAAGTAAGCGTTAGAAGGTGTACTCGCTAACTAGTGATTTCGTATGTTCTGGCCATCGAGCCAACGCGGCATTTTGCGCTAGCCCATGAGCGGGGCGGGGCGGGCCCTATTTCTTAATTTCCTGTTCTTTTGCCTTTTCTTTTCTCTTTTTGTTTTTGATTTTATATATAAATCGTAATTTCTAAAAAAGTTCCAAAATATTAAAATATGTCTATTCTAAAAAAATGTTCAACTAATTACAACATGTTTGCGGATTAAAAAACATAATTTTGGAAAAAATGTTCACGTATCCAGAAAATATGCATGAATTCAATATAATTCTGGGTTGTTTAACAAATGGTCCCGGAATAAAAAAATGATTTTGTTACAAAAACAGTTCACCGTTCCAAAAATCGTTTGGTGATTCAAAAACTGTTCATTGATTTTGAAAAATGTTCTTGCATTTCAAAAAATGTAAAACAAAATGTTCATGAATTTGAAAAATTGTTTCCTAATTTGAATAAATGTTTGCCGATTCAAAAAACTCACAAGTTTAAATAAAATCCAATTTCATAAAGGATGTTTATCAACTCAAAAGTATGTTCGTATTTTAAAAAAGGTTGTAAATTTGGAAATTGTTCTAAATTTCATAAAACACTATTCGTCGGAAGAAAAAATGTTTATGACTTTAAAAAATTGTTCATGAATTTGACAACTTGTTCTCAAATGGAAAAAAGAAAAGAAGAAAACTATAAAATACAAGAAAAGGAAACTATCATGGAAAAAGGAAATAAAAAAAGCAAACAAAAATTGAAAAGAAACAACAAAAAGGAAAAAAAAAGGAAATACGAGAAATGAAAAAGGCGGAAAAAGCACCGAAAGGACAAAATAAAAACAACGGCCTAGAACCTTTCCAAAACGAGAAAGGACTGATTGGGCAAGACCAAAAAGTGTAAGTGCAGGAATGGGGGGGGGGGCTACGCGCAACTAGCCACCCGCGTGCCCAAGAGGATCGGCCGTGCACACGCTCGTTGTGCAATTTGTGACGAACATGAAAAAGCTTGTTTTTTTTGCAGTTATTTGGTGAAAGAGGCAAAGGTGCGGTTTCCGGAGCGTCTAAAAGAGTAAAACAACAACACGAGTGTAAGCAAATCCCCTCTCCCCGTGTCGCTCCCACGGGCGGTCTGGGGGCAAATTCTCGCCGCCACAACACCATCCAATCACCCCCTCACCTCGCCACCGCTGACAGGGATTGCCGGACTAAGCCCGCGAGGCTCGACCGCAGTGGGACTCTCTCCTCCTACTACCAGGATTGGGCGGCGCAGGCCGTTTTGTTTCTAGTGAGCGCTTGACCGGGCATGCACTCGCATGGATGACCGCGCACGGCCGGTGTGCCAAGGTGGCGCAGGCAATGCGGCATGGCGCAGTGCATGACCACGTGTATCCTTGGTGGAGGGGGCATTTCTCTGTCCTGCTTGGCGGCCCTCGACGACGACCCGATGGTGAGAGCAAGGATCCGGTGGATGGCTCCTCTGATGGCGTCTCCTGATGTCATGTGGTGCGAATCCCAATCTTGATCCATGTCACCCAACAAATAACTTCTGAGATACTTAGAGAGCATGTTTATGATCATCCACTTATGAAGTGACGTTTGATACCCACAAAGTCATATTTCGGTATTAGGGAGTTGCATGATCTCATGGTCTAAGGAACGAGCACTTGACATTAAGAAAGTTGTTGCGATCAAACTAAGTGCTAGGATCAAATGCTAAGCTTACGATGTTTTTCCATCATATCATTCTCCTAATGATATGATCTCGTCATTAAAAGGCAACTCATGTTCATGGTTTTGAAACTTAACCATCTTTAATCAACGAGCTAGTCTAGTACAGTCTCACTAAGAACACGATGTTTGTTTATGTATCCACATATGTATTTAAGTTTTCGGTTAATAAAATTATAGCATGAAGAATAAAAAAATAAGACCGAGGAGATATTACTAACAACTTTATTATTGCCTCTAGGGAATATTTCCAACAGCTGTCACCTTCAAAATCCTGGTCCCCTTTTCAGCTCCCGGCAGGCTGGATGTGGGTGGCATTGAGGTCGGCGGGTGACCAACCGGTGATATGGGAAGCCGTTGTGACTCATGTGGAAATGACAATGGTGGCGAGCGGAGCCGGGTCGCTGCATGTTCTTCTGATATCGGCGGTCTCGTGTGTCAATAGTTGTGACTATGTTAGCTTCTTGTTGTCGCAATGAAGTTGGAGTTACGGGTGAGGGGCATGACAATAATGATGACTTCATCTGGGTGGTTTTCAGCGTGTCGTGGTCTCCGGTGGTTGTGTTGGACTAGGTCGGTACAAGGCTTGCAAGTTTCTACTGCGAAGCTCTTCAACAAAATCGGAGGTGTCATGTCCTGCACGTTTCAATCGACTATTTGCGTTGATTTGTTGCTTGGTGCATCCTCTCCATGGTTGGTAAATTTGTGCTTGTTCGAGCTGATGTCGAAGTCATCTGGTCAGATGGGATGATGGTGCCGATGACGCTCTAGGTTGTTGTCGTTGATCTAGTGTGTTGGAATGTATGTGTTGTGATCTTGTTTGTGGCCACGTCGTCCGCATGTGCCCAGTGAGGGGTTTGTAATCTAGGTATTCACCCGGTTTTCCTTTAATTGTTCAGGGAACTCTCTTCTTCTTGATCAATGAAAATAGCTAATCTTTTGCCGCATTTAAAAAACAGTAAAACTCACTTATTGTGAGTCATAAATGGTGCTCGCCTACCCAAGATCTACACGGGCCAACCCAGCCATGTAATTGTGTGTACCAGCCATGTGACAATTAGATATGCAAGTTGTGACGTTGTGTATTGCATTAGAGCAACTCTAGCAGATTCGCTATATCAGCTCATCCTGCAAAATAACCGGGGACAAAGAAGAAGATCGTCCCGACCAGGTCCCGTAGTGTTTCTACCGTAGAATTTTGTAGCTACAACGTTCATACATCATATGCATACTTGTTGGAGGAGAACGAGGTTTACATGAGTGCTCCGCTTGACACATTCGATTTGGGCATACAACCAGAGATCGAAGCCGAGGTGTACGAGAGGGGTGACGACCATGATGAAATAGAAAAGCTTGAGGAGGAGTCCCATGAAATATTCAAGCAAATCCCGTGTTTCAAAGGCAAGCCGTTCGTGCTTCAACATTGTTGGATCTTGCTTAAAGATAGTGAGAAATGGATGTTGAGGGATAACGAAGCTCCACCAAAGAAAGGTTTGCTTGTTAACTTGGAATACGATGATGATAGTGATGATGCCTAAAAGTAGGAAGAAACAAGGGCAACTCCGATGGGAGTAAGAAGGGCAAGGAGGGGGTGAAGAGGTCGACCAAGACATCTGGTTTGAAGGAGCAAATTAGTGATGTGATGAGATGAAAGCACATATGCTCCCTTGGTGATTTTGATAATTTATGTGTCGTTGTTCTCTCACGGGGGGTCACGCGAGACGGCAGATGCCATGGGGTGGCCTATCGAGGTGAGGGCAAGGCTGTCGTGGATGATCCGGGACGGGTATGCGAATAGCACGCAGTGGTTTACCCATGTTCGGGGATCTCCGAAGAGATAATACCCCTACTCCTGTATATCTGTATAACTGAGGTATATTTGGTACATGGTTGCTCCTGGAGCTGTTTGGGGAGGAGAGCCATGAGGCTTCTTGCCTCATACGTGAGTGTGAGAGTGGGGATGAGAGGATGTGAGGGAAGCTAGCCCCCTTTGAGAGAGTGAGAGGGGTCCATTATATAGGCATGGATGGGTAGCTTGGGATGTAAGCCATAGTGTGTAGCTTACATCCCAAGTAGCTTGAGGTGTAAGCTACCATGGGTAGCTTACATGTCAAGCCACATGTAGCTTGTGGACTAAGCTATGTCTGTCCCCTAGTGCACTTTATAAATCAGTGTCCGGGGGGCAGGTTACACTGTAGAGAGTACTACATGATGCGCGTATAGTGTGCTCCTGCTCGCCAATAGCGCACCGCCATGAGATATGGTCGTCTAGTCCGCGTGTGTCCGATGGGACATCAGGAGTTGACTTCGTCAGGCCACAGCCAGACAGGAGGAGCCGGACAGGGGGAGCCGGGCAGGAGGAGCCGGACTAGAGGAGCCGGATGGGAGGAGCCGAATAGGAAGAGCCGGACAGGAGGAGCCGGACAGGGAGACTCGGACAGGTGGAGGCTGCCAGGAGAAGCCATCCGGTTGGAGGCTGTCAAGCCAGCCGGGTGGATGTTGCCAAGCCAGCCAGGAGGAGGCTGTCAGGAGGAGCCAGTCGGGTGGAGGCTGCCGAGCCTGTCGGGAGAAGGCTGCCGTGAGGAGCCAGTCGGTTGGGGGCTGCGGAGCCAGCTAGTTGGAGGTTGCCGAGCCAACCGGGTGGAGGCTGCCGAGCCAGCCGGGAGGAGCAACCAGTCCGCAGCTCTGTCATCTGTCTTCACTTCTTCGTCTGTCTTGTTGATTCATGGGGCTTCGCATACTAGGGGTGGGTCCCCAAATTTTTAAAATGTTGAGTCGTCTCCTTGAGCCTACCCGGAGGTAATCCCCCCGACAGTAGCCTCCGAGCCTCCGGGCGACTAGGAAAGTCGGGCTGAGGGTTTATGCCGGTGGAGTTGTTTGTTGCAGAAGTCATTGATGACGGTCAATCGCGGGTCGAGGATGACGCGGCTTGCTTCCAGTGGGGGTGCGCCAGTGCACCCGCTGGGTGTAGCCTCCGAGCCACCGGGCGACTCGAGAGTCGGGTGGAGGGTATTTGCTGTTGCTGAAGTAGACGGTGGCGTCGAGGATTCTAGGCGCAGACACGGAGTCCACCGGCTGAAGGGCGCGTGGCGCTGCCGGGGGCGAATGTCAAGTTCACCGGTTGGTGGTTTCCAGTGGGGGCGCACCAGTGCACCCGCTGGGTGTAGCCCCCGAGCCTCCGGGCGATTCGAGGAGTCGGACGGAGGGTCTTTGCTGTTGCTGAAGTAGGCGGTGGTGTCGACAACGTCGGGCGTAGACGCGGGGTCTGCCAACTAAAGGGCGCGAGGCGCTTCCGAAGGTGGACACAGGGTCCGCCGGCTGATTGGCGTGGAGCCCTGCCGAGGGTGGACGCGAGTTCCGCCGGCTGTCGAGCGCGAAGCGCTGCCGGGCGCGGACGAAGGGTCCGATGGCTGGTGGGCGTGGAGCCCTACCGAAGGCGGACGCGCGGTCCGCCGCCTGTTGAGCGTGAGGCGCTGCCGGACATGGACGGAGGGTCCGCCAGATGATGGGCGCGGAGCCTTGCTGAAGGCGGATGCGGGGTGTGCCGGCTGTCGAGCGCAAGGCGCTACCAGGAGCGGACGGAGGGTCCGCCGGCTGGTGGGCGCGGAGCCCTACCGAAGGCTGACGCAAGGTCCACCGGCTGTCGAGCGCGAGGCGCTGTCGAGCGCGGACGGAGGGTCCGCCGGCTGGTGGGTGTGGAGCCCTGCCGAATGCGGACGCGGGGTCCGCCGGCTGTCGAGTGCGGAGCCCTGCCGGGAGTAGCCTCCGGGTGAGCAGGTTCCTCATGGAAACGACCGTGCAGAAGACAAGGTTAAGTCGGCGCAGATATATCAAATATTTGCTTTTGGTAGTGCGAGTATGCGTAGAGGGTGGCGGCTCGATTTCGTCCGAGCCCCTCTAAGTCGTTTTCATGTTCTCTCCGCTCTTTGGCTTTTGCTCTTGCTAGCCAGACAGACGGGATTCGGTCTGTAGCTGAGACGAAGAGTGGGCCGTGTAATGGAGCGTACAGTACTCGGACTCTGGGAGCAGACTAGACCGAGCAGATACTCATAAATGAAACGATCGGGTCGCCCGAACTGTTTTCTCCCTCAATGCTTTTCGCGTGTGGTGACCTTCAGCTTTTGCTCTCGCTAGCCGGACAGCCGCGGTGCGGTCTGTAGCTGAGACAAAGAGTGGGCCTTTGGTCCATTGCACGCTACTAAGCCGTCTCGTGGGAACGAACGTATCGGGCCAAGCGGCTAGCCCCGTGCGGAGACTAGTTGGCGCCATGGCGAATAGTAAAGTTGCAAAATAAATACGGAGATGGCCCCCGAGGGTCACTCGGGTTTTTTTTGTGTACGGTGCAAGGGAATGCGCGTGGAGATCTCACATTGCTTTTGGGTGCCGGCAAGGTGATTTTGTCGATGTCGGCCAACGCTGTTCGTAGCCGACGCGTCCCGCTGACGTGCGTGAGGCGCTGCCGGGCGCGGACATGGAGTCGGCCGACTGTCAAGCGCGAGACGCTGCCGGGCACGGACGCGAAGTCTGTCGGCTGATGGGCGTGGAGCCCTGCCAGCCGCGGACGCGGGGTCCGCCGGTTGTCGAGCGTGGGGTGCTGCCGAGCGCGGACGTGGGAGTCCGCCAACTGATGGGCGCGGGGCCCTGTCGGGCGCGGACGCAGGGTCCGCCAGCTGATGAGCGCGAGGCGCTGCCGGAAGTAGCCTCCAAGCCTCCGAGCGAGGAGGTTCATTGCTTTTTTGACATTGATGAGGTGGTTGTTGACGATGACCGCCCGACGCAGCTTGGCGCTCGCAGGGCACACCGGCACACCCGCTGGGTGTAGCCTTCGATCCTTCGGGTGCTCGAAGGGGGTCCCGTCCGGTTGGACCCTACCGATCAGGCATCGAGGCGGACGGCAGTCGGACAGGCTCTCCAGTCGGCCCGGTGTTGAAGCGGGCGGGCAGGCCGGGTCCCGACTGGCCGTCCGAGTGGCGAAGCAAGCGGACGGGCAGGCAAACGTCTTTTTTTCACCTGCCGGCAGGGCAGCCGGCCCACCCTTTTCTTTGATTTTTCTAGTCGGCCAGGCCTTTGGTTAATGGGATCCATGTGGGAGACGGCCAACACGCACGGGGAGCCGGCAGGCGGCAGGCGGCCAGGCTGGGTCATGCGCGGGAGGCGCGAAAGACGTAGCCGGCGCGCGCGGGCTTGGTGCGGGTGTGAGGAGGTAGAGTCGGCGACGAGCGGGGGCGAAGCCCCAACCAGCAAGCCGGGCCGACCACCGCGGTGAGCGGGGCGGCGGCGCTGGGGGCTAGCGGAGCCAGCGATGGGCGGGGCCGGAGCCCCAACCAGCAGGCGCGGCGAGCGGGGCCGACCGAGCGCGGGTAGCCGGCGCGCGGTGAGCGGGAGGCCGATGCCGACGGCTAGCGGAGACGGCGATGGGCGGGGCCGGCCAGCGCGTGAACCGACCGGCGAGGCGAGCGGGGGGGCGGCGCTGGGGGCTGGCGGAGCTGGCAACGAGCCCATTTTCCAGCGGAGCAGCCGGCCCGACGGTTGAGCAGCCCGCGGGGCGGGCGGGCCCGGAGTCAACAAGCGAGCGGGGCCGGAGTCGGATGGGAACGAGGATGATGTGGGGCTAGCCGGCGTTGGAGTTGCGGGCGGGGCTCCACGTGGAGCGGTAGGCGTGGCCAGCGCGCGGAAGTGGCAGCCGACCGAGGGGCGCGGTAGGTCCGGGCACGGCCAGGAGGATCACGCGTGTCTTCCAGCCGGGTGGTCGAGGTGGAGGTAAAGTGGATGAGCTGGAGCCGGCCAGGCCATGGCCACGCGGGCGCCGGGTCAGTGTAGGCGATGGGTGAAGTCGGCGAGCGTCGAGCCGGTAGGGGCATGACCAGAGATGATGACGACCGAGGCCGCCGCGGCGTGGGGCGGCGCGGAGGCCAGCACACATGGGGCGAGAGGAGGCGGGGCCTGGCTCGGGGAGCAGCAGCGAGGAGGAGGAGCTTCGTGCGCGGGGGCGCCTGCGACAGCAGGGCGCATAGCCGGAGCCGGTGGGGCGGAGGGGACCAGAGCGCCGCCCAGAGGCAGAGCCGACTGCCGTTGCGGGCGCGAGGAAGTGAAGGGCGGGGGCGCACGGACCCGACCCTGGCAGGAGGCGCGGTCACGGCGAGCCGACCGTAGAGGAGGCCGGCTGCGGGGCAACAGGTGGCGTCGGGGCGCGCAAGGGCGCGAGGAGCCGGTGCAGCAGCCCGGGAGGACGTCCGTGGCGTGGTGGGCCGGGCACGCGGAGCAAAGGATCGCGGCGCTGGCGAGGGGACCGAGCAGGGGAGGCACACAGCCACGGCAGGTCGACGCGTGGAGGAGGTCGGGGCGGGGCTGTCTGCCGCCGCGGGAGCCTGGGGGCAGCCAACGGCAAAAGAAAGAGGTTGCGGCCGCCGGAGCCGTTGCTGGGATACCACCGGTCCCGGCGCTAGCGCGAGGAGGACGTGACCACAGCCCGTCAAGGCCAGGCGCTGTGAGTGACCGGAGGGTGGATGACCTAGGCGGAGCAGCAGCCGCAGCGCATGGAAGCAAGCCGAGTAGTAGATGCATCGCGCGGACGCGGGCGATGGCACGTCACGATCACATGGTCGGAGTGGCCGCGGGGATGCATGGGCGACCGTGCCGGAGTGAGACGCATGGTGGGGGCGCGCAGGAGGCCAGGGCGTGTGGTCCTAAAGGCAAACGGAGGTGTGGGGACGCCGGTGAAGCCGCGACGGTGACGAAGCAGACGGGCAGGCCATTGACGAGCACGCGCCATGCCACGCGGTCGTTTCGAGGGCGTGCTGATGTTGAGCCGTCGGGCACTATCGGAGAGACACCGGCGACGCCACACCGGTGATAACAAAGATGGCGAGGCCGCCGCCGAGGGCGCGCCGCTCTGCGCGGCCGCCCCGGGGGCAAGTTGATGTTGAGCCCTCGAGCGCGGACAGAGAGACGACAGCGACGTCGTGGCGGAGATGGCAAAGATGGTGCCTTCCGGACCGCGGTTCCAGCAGCAGCTTGCCCCACGGTGGGTGCCAACTGTCGTTGTTTTCTCACAGGGGGTCACGCGAGACGACAGATGCCATGGGGTGGCTTATCGAGGTGAGGGCAAGGCTAACGTGGATGATTCGAGACGGGTATGCGAATAGCATGCAGTGGCTTACCGAGGTTCTGGGATCTCCGGAGAGATAATAACCCTACTCCTGCATATCTATGTAACTAAGGAATATTTGGTACATGGTTGCTCCTGGAGCTGTTTGGGGAGGAGAGCCATGAGGCTTCTTGCCTCATACATGAGTGTGAGAGTGGGGATGAGAGGATGTGAGCGAAGCTACCCCCTTTGAGAGAGTGAGAGGGGGCCTTTATATAGGCATGGATGGGTAGCTTGGGATGTAAGCCATAGTGGGTAGCTTACATCCCAAGCAGCTTGAGGTGTAAGCTACCATGGGTAGCTTACATGTCAAGCCACATGTAGCTTGTGGACTAAGCTATGTCTGTCCCCTGGTGCACTTTATAAGTCAGTGTCCAGGGGGCAGGTCACACTGTAGAGAGTACTACATGATGTGCGTACAGTGCGCTCCTGCTCGCCAATAGCACACCGCCATGAGATATGGTCGTCTGGTCCGCATGCGTTCGCTGGGAGGTCGAGAGCTGACTTCGTCAGGCCGCAGGAGGACAGGAGGAGCTGGACAGGGGGATCCGGATAGGAGGAACCGGACTAGAGGAGCCTGACGGGAGGAGCCAGACAGGGGAAGCTGGACAGGAGGAGCCGGACAGGGAGAGTCGGACAGGTGGAGGCTGTCAGGAGGAGCCAGCCGGGTGGAGGCTGTCGAGCCAGCCGGGAGGAGGCTATCGAGAGGAGCCAGCCGGGTGGAGGCTACCGAGCCAGCTGGTTGGAGGCTGGCGAGCCAGCTGGGTGGAGGCTGCCTAGCCAGTCGGTCCGCAGCTTTGTCTTCTGTCTTCACTTTTTCGTTTGTCTTGTTGATTCGGGGGGCTTTGCATACCGGGGGTGGGTCCCCCAAAGTTTTAAAATGTTGAATCGTCTCCTTGAGCCTACCCGGGAGTAATCCCCCTGACATCATGACAACATACATTGTCTCTTGGACTGATATTTCTACCTAGTTTATTTCAGGTTTAGTCCACAGAGAGTGTTGTAAAAAGGGTGTGAGGAGATTCCCCAACAAGAAGAGGAGGAGGAAGAAAGGAATAGGATTGGCCAAGCTTCAAGGAAGGAGACTCTATATTTTACTTTGTGAGAAATCACTTTGAGTCCATAGGAAAGCCAATACTATTAAAAGGGGTGAGGTAATGTTGGTGAACAAATTGCTCCACGTGCACAAGTGCTAGCCACCAAAAACACCCACAAGCTCTCCCACAAAAATACTCTGTCCAAACCTTACCACACAAAATAGGTGCCACCAAGTTTTTCCCATTCGGCTCTACCAATTTCTACCCTAGAAAGAACCCTAGCCAAACCCTAAATCTCGGTACAACCAAGTACCACACCGGTGCAACCGAGTTTTGGTGACCACGATTCGGGTGACTAAAGTCATGGAATCAGATTTTACGAGTTTCATGGTTTGGTCTCATCGAGTTTGGAAACTGCCCTCAGTCACTCATATCGGTACCACCGAGAATGTCATATAGGTTTCACTGAGACTCCCAAAGTTGCCACATTTTGAACAAATTGGTACAACCGAGTTTTGCTTCGGTTTCACCGAGTTGGTCAATCGTTTTGTAACGGTTGGAATTTTGGAGATGCCTATATATACCCCTCTGCCACATCCCACTCGCAAGAGAAGCACTCAAAACAGTTCCCCACTCCCCATATCCAAATTTCCGAGAGAGAACCACCTACCCTTGTGTTGAGATCAAGATCATCCACTCCAACCATATGGATCTTGATTTCTAGACTCCCCAAGTTGCTTTCCACCCAATCAAACTCTTCTACCAAGCCAAATCTGTGAGAGAGTGATTGAGTGTTGAGGAGTCTATCATCTTGAAGCACAAGAGCAAGGAGTTCATCATCACTATCACCTTTTGGAGGTGGTGCCTCCTAGATTGGTTATGTGTTGCTTGGGAGCCTCCTACTTCGTGTTGTGGAGTTGAACAAAGAAGTTTGTATGGGCAAGGAGATCGCCTACTTCATGAAGATCTACCCATAATGATGCTAGTCCTTCGTGGACGGAAGCCGTTATGGAATAGTCAAGGTTGCTCCTTCGTGGACCCTTATGGGTGGAGCCCTTCGTGGACTCTTGTGACCGTTACCCTCCATGGGTTGATGACTCCATAAACGTGGATGTACGATAGCGCCACCTATCAGAACCACGCGAAAAATCTTCGTGTCTACAATTGTGTTTGATCTTCCTTTGTCTACCCTCTTACATATGCTTGTCCTACTTTCCGCTGCGATATTTGTTGTCTAGCATGTGTAGAGTGCATTAGACTTGTCATAATTGCTAAAATCTGCCAACCTATTAACTTGGGAAAAGGTTAGGTTTGAATTCTTGCAAGTAGTCTATTAGGATGTTCAAGAACTCAAGGTAAGTATATGCATCACATCCTTGATCAAGATGATCTCTTTCTTCTTGCACATATTGTTTGCAAGAGTGAAGTCTTGAACAAGGATACAACTCATTCACATATATTTGATGCATATAGCCAAGATACACATGACTCATCTTATCCCCTCTACTATATGTGTATCCATGCATTCCAAATCAACTATCCTTTAAAGGGATTGCACACATATAGGGGGAGCAAATTTTAGCCATGTGTCTCTCAAAGTCTGCATTATACCTTTGCATATAGATAATTCATGACAACATACGTTGAAGAAGAAGAAGAAGAGGATTGACCAAGCTTCAAGCAAGGAGACTCTACATTTTACTTTGTGAGAACTCACTTTGAGTCCATAGGAAAGCCAATACTATGTGAGGTAATATTGGTGAACAAATTACTCCATGTGCACAAGTGCTAGCCACCAAACACACCCACAAGCTCTCCCACAAAAATACTATGTCCAAACCTTACCACAAAAAATCGGTGCCACCAAGTTTTTCCATTCGGCTCTATCAATTTCTGCCCCAGACAGAACCTAGAGAAACCCTAACTTCTCGGTACAACCAAGTACCACATCGGTGCAACCTAGTTTCCGTGACCACAATTCGGGTGACTAAATTCATAGAATCGGAATTTCTGAGTTTCATAGTTCGGTCTCACCGAGTTTGGAAACTGCCCTCGGCCACTCATATCGGTACCATCGAGAATGTCATATCGGTCTCATCGAGATTCCCAAAGTTACCACATTTTGAACAGATCGGTACAATCGATTTTGCTTTGGTTTCACCAAGTTTGGTCAATAATGTTGTAACAGTTGGATCTTTGGAACCACATCCCACTTGCAAGAGAAGCACTCAGAACAGTTCCCCACTTCCCATATCCAAATTTCTAAGAGAGAACCACCTACCCTTGTATTGAGATCAAGATCATCCACTCCAACCATATGGATCTTGATTTCTAGCCTCCCCAAGTTTCTTTCCACCCAATTAATATCTTCTACAAAGCCAAATCTGTGAGAGAGTGATTGAGTGTTGAGGAGTCTATCATCTTGAAGCACAAGAACAAGGAGTTCACCATCACTATCAAGCCTATTAGCTTTTGGAGGGCGGTACCACTTAGATTGGTTAGGTGTTGCTTGGGAGCCTCCTACTTCGTGTTGTGGAGTTGGACCAAGAAGTTTGTACGGACAGGGAGATCGCCTACTTCGTGAAGATCTACCCATAGTGAGGCTAGTCCTTCATGGACGGAAGCCGTTATGGAAAAGTCAAGGTTACTCCTTCGTGGACCCATATTGATGGAGCCCTTCGTGGACTCTCGCGACCGTTACTGTTGGGTATATAACCCCACGGTGAGACCCGCCCCTAAGGCACCAGGTCACACTTGGCGGCTCATACACCAGCCCAAGGATGGGCCATGAAGACGTAAGCCCAAGACGTTGGGCGGCTTGACAAGATGGGCCGGGACGTGGCCTTGATGGAGAAGGTATGAAGACCCGGGCGGGAGAGCCGCCCGGAGACGGCTTGCCCAGGAAGGCAAGTCGATGTAGAGATAGAATCAGACATGATTGTGAGAGTTGGTTATGACTTGTATGACCCGTGGTCTTGACCTCCTATATAAAGGCGAGATCCGGGGTGACTTAGATATAAACGATCGAGAACTAGGGCAAACAATCAGCTCCTTTGTAATCGATACACCAAGCAATACAAACACAAGCAAGACGTAGGCTGTTACCTCTACTTGAGGGGCCGAACCTGGATAAACCCGTGTCCTTCGTCCCAATCAACCCCTTTGAGTCCATCACCTTAGCAATGGCCTCGAATCCAAGTCTGTTCACCCGGACATCTGTCGTGACAAAACCACAACAGTTGGTGCCCACCATGGGGCCAGCGCTCGGTGGTGTTGAGTTTTCAAAGGGCTCTCTCCCAGGGTTCGAAGGATACGTGGTCGGAAGGATGAGCAAGAGTCATTGCGGCCGGCTCTACATTGACGACGCCGGCTGGGGGGCTGAGGCCGACTCTATCGAATATGGATTTCGGGTTCCCTTCGGCGGAATCCACGTCTTCATCGGCAAGGTTGATGGATCTACACCCGGGCCGGACGTCTGCACCAACATCATCGAGCCGGCTCAGCGCACACAACCCTCCCAACATGTGCGACCCGCCCGTGTTAACCCGGGCCGGAAGCACGTCTTTGTGTGTTTTACTCAAGGTATGGATCTTGAGGCCTCTATGTCGCAGGAAAATCTTGTCTATTCAGAGGGCGGATCTTCGAGCGGAGAAGCAGAATCAATCTACCAGCTTCACAACGGCGGGCTCGGGGGCTACGACGAGTCTTACCCTGAGTCGGAGCATTCTGAGCCGGACGATCTCGGGCTGCTGGTTCATGCAGCCGTGTTTATGGCGTTGTCAGCCCCAGGCACGAGCAGTACAGTCGCTGGAGCAGCAAATACGAGAGCTGATCCGCCGTCGCCGGCCCAAGTTCTTCTGGATCTGATGAACAAGCTTGCAACTCTGATGGCCACCGAAGTCACACCAGACAATCAGGCCGCACGGAACTTGGAGATCGCAAGACTCAAGGACCGGATGGCAGAGGAGCAACACAGGGTAGCTGACTTATAAGTTCACATGGAGGCAGAGGCAGAACGTCTTAAGACGGATGCTTTCCGCCTTGAGCTAGAGTAGCAATCAGCGGCTGCGGTCCGGCGGATGAGGCATCAATCCCGCTTACCAGAACATTATGAGGCTCAGAATCTCTTTAATATGCCAGGAACGGGACGAGCAGTGGATGCGCTTGGAAGTCGGTCGGCGGTTCGACAGCAGCTTAACCCGCCTCGACGAAACAGGCCTCGCTAGTGGCTTTTCCGACGCCGACGGGCCATTATTCCAACCCGGCAGAGAACATGGTGGTCGGAGCCACCTGGCTTGAAACAATCCCTATTCCAGATGAGGCGCCTTTTGCAGAAGAGGTACGAAACGCCATTGGGTACCTTCAGACGGCGATGGCCCAGCAGGAGAAATACGCTTACAACCGGAGCCGCGTCCATTCAACCTCCCTCCCCAGCCGCAACTTTAGCCGACGCTATGAGTCGCCGGCGGTTTCTAGCAGCGATCGGCATAGGGGGCCTCCAAGGGATGATCAAGCGGCTCTAGATGCACAGGCGCTCATAAAACGGGCAAGAAACCAGCGAGAGGCGGAATCTTTGGCCACGACAGCTCACCAAGAGCCCGCGCCCTCCATTTTAGTAGGAGCGGGAGTGACCACCAGGGCCGTGGGAGTACCATGCTTAGCACCAGCTCTACGGAACGAGCGGTTGCCAAAGGATTTCAAAGGGCCTCACAAGGTCCCGAATTACACTGCCGACTTACCCCCGGAGGCCTGGATCGAAAGCTATGAACTGGCAATGGAGCTGTTGGATGTTAGTGAGGTGGTGTGTGCTAAATATTTCATCATGATGCTTGAAGGTCCGGATCGCACATGGTTAAAGGGTCTGCCACCTAATACCATCAATTCATGGGCTGACTTGAGAGCAAGGTTCATCAAAAACTTTCAAGGGACTTGCAAACAGCCTATGACGATTGTGGATCTAGATCACTGTGTCTAGCAGGAGAATGAGTCGGCTCATCATTGGGTCCAGCGGGTGTCGACCATCATACACTTGTATGAACAGATCACGGCGGCTCAAGCAGTGCTGATCCTAGAGAAGAACTGTCACTTCATCCCTCTGTAACAGAAGCTCGGCCGGCTCAAGCGTACGTGTCAGAACATGGGAGAACTCATGGTGGCTCTCACAAAGTATGCTGACTCTGATAACATGAAGGATCCAGGCTCTGATGAGGAGAAGGACGGCCAAGGTAAAAAGAACAACCAGGGCAAGGGTGTGGCAAGTAATGGTAACCAGAGCAAGCGGAAGAACCCAGATAGTGGGTCAGAACTGGTGGCCAATGCGAGCACCGGCCAGAATCATCCTAAGGGCAATGCGAAGTTCAGACCGCCTTTTAACAAAAATAAGACTCCGTTCAATTTGGTGGAAATGCTCAATAAACCCTGTCCGGAGCACAGCCGGCCCGATAGAGCTGCGGGGCACACATGGGGTAATTGCCACATCATGCAGAAGTTCAAGAACTACAACATGCAGCAGCACAACAAACATGGTGGTGGCCCGCCCGGCGGCTCAGGACCAGGCGGGTTAGGAGCCGGATTTGGATCCGGCGGCTTAGGGTCCGGCAAACATGGTCAGGGCAATCAAGGAGGACATCCTCAACACTCTGGTAACAACAATCAGCAACAACATAATCAATCTGGGTATTAGAGTAATCCAAAGGAGCTCAGTTCTGGCCAGTATCATGTTTTTACGACCAGCCTTAACAAGCGGGATCAAAATTTGCGCAAGCGAGCGGTTAACACAGTCGCGCCGGCACTGCCATAATACTTGAAGTGGTGTGAGTATGACATAACATGGAGACGGGAGGATCACCCGCCACGTGTTGATGACCCGGGGCGGCTAGCCCTGGTAGTTGCCCCCCCAAGTGGGAGGATATATGGTGAATAAGGTGCTTATGGATGGTGGCAGCAACATCGATATCCTGTATTATGATACCTTCCGGAGAATGAAGCTGCTTGATAAAGACCTTAAGCCCTCGTCCACAGTTTTTCATGGTGTAGTACCGGGCAAGTCAGCTTACCCGTGGGCAAGATTTCTTTGGAAGTTGCTTTTGGTGACGGATACAACTACATGATGGAGTCCTTGTGGTTTGAAGTAGTAAAGATCAAGAGCCCTTATCACGCATTGTTTGGGCGGCCGGCTTATGCCAAGTTTATGGCTAGGCTCTGTTATGTCTATTTATAGCTCAAGATGCCCGGGTTAAAAGGCACGATTACTATTCATGGTGGTCGGAATATGGCTATTGAGTGCGAAGAAGGGGACGCGGCTTACGCGGAATCCAGTTGTGCTGAGGCAGAGCTCCAATTCTATAAGGAGAATGTTGACCCGGAGGATATGACCCCGCTAAACAAGCCTACCACGGAGGTTGAGCCGCCCCTCAAGTTTTCGGCGGATGATACCAAGGCGGTAGATTTCAGTCCAGGCGACTCAACCAAACAGTTCATTATTGGGGCCAACATGGATCCCAAATAGGAAAGCGCGCTCATCGAATTCATCCGTGAGAATTGGGACATCTTTGCATGGAAACCTTCTGACATGACGGGTGTACCGAGAGAGTTCGCCGAGCATAACCTTAATGTAGATCCTAAGTTTAAACATGTCAAGCAGTTTCTACGGCAGTTCAACGAGGAGAGGCGCAAGGCCATCGGGGAAGAGGTCGCCCAGCTCTTAGCGATGGGTTTCGTCATCGAGGTCTTTCACCCGGAGTGGCTTCCTAACCTAGTGCTTGTGCTCAAGAAGAACGGCACGTGGCATATGTGTGTGGACTATACAGATCTTAACAAGGCCTGTCCGGCTGATCCTTTTGCTCTTCCTCGTATTGATCAAATAATTGATGCTACGGTAGGTTGCGAAAGTTTATGCTTCCTGGATGCTTATTCGGGATACCATTAGATCAAGATGGCGGTTAAGGACCAAGAGAAGGCGGCTTTCATCATGCCTTTTGGAGCCTTCTGCTATGTGTCCATGCCTTTTGGGCTCAAGAGTGCCCAGGCGACTTATCAGCATTGCATGCAGAATTGTATTCACAATCAGATTGGACGCAACGTTCATGCTTATGTGGATGACATTGTGATCAAATCAAGAAAGAAGGAGACCCTGCTTGACGACTTAAAGGAAACCTTTGACAATCTGCGGATATATAAGATGATGCTCAACCCAGCAAAAGTGTGTCTTTGGTGTTTCGGCTGGCAAGCTCTTGGGATTTCTGGTTTCTGAGCGTGGTATTGAAGCCAACCCGGATAAGATCAAGGCTATCACCTCCCTATCTGAGCTGGTTTGTATTAATGATGTCCAATGCCTGGCAGGGCGGATCGCCGTGTTGAGCCGGTTTATAAGCCGCCTTGGTGAGAAAGCCATCCCTCTATATCAAATGATGAAAAAGACAGACAATTTTGTCTGGAGTACGGCGGCGGGTGAAGCGTTTGAGGCGCTCAAGAAGCAGCTCACTGAGCCGTCGGTTTTAGCTGCTTCATCTGAGAAAGAGCCCTTGCTCCTATACATGGCGGCTAACAACCAAGCTGTCAGCGCTGCAATTGTGGTCGAGCGCAAAGAAGCAGGGAAAGAATATCTAATTCAGAAGCCGGTTTATTATATTAGTGAGGTCCTGACAGAGTCCAAGCAGAGATATCCACATTGGCAGAAGCTAGTATATGGGGTGTTCATGGCCAACCGCAAATTAAAACATTACTTCTTAGGACACCAGATCACCGTGGTCAGCTCTGCTCCGTTCGGAGACATAATTCAAAATAGAGAAGTCACTGGTAGGATTGCTAAGTGGGCATTGGAGCTGGGACCTCTCAATCTGAAATACGTACCTCGTACGGCTGTCAAGTCTCAAGCCCTTGTGGATTTTATAAACGACTGGACAGAGTGTCAAGCGCCCGAAGAAAAGCCGGATAACACATACTGGACAATACACTTTGATGGATCCAAGGAGCTGGAAGGATCAGGGGCAGGGGTTGTCTTAACGTCTCCCAAAGGTGATAAGTTCTGTTATGTGCTCCGGTTGATGTTCCCTTATACTAATAATGCAGCTGAATATGAAGCCCCGCTTCATGGCCTTAGGGTGGCTAAGGAGATGAACTTAAGCCGGGTAAGGTGCTTTGGCGACTCAGATCTTGTGGCTTAGCAAGTTTCAGGCACTTGGGATTCCAGGGATCCGCGGATGGTGGCTTATCGTCAAGCGGTAGATATCATTGCTGGTCACTTCAAGGGTTATCAGGTGGATCATGTTGATCGTTGCAGGAACGAGGCAACTGATGCCTTGTCAAGATTAGGCTCTCAACGAAAGCCGGTGCCGCCCAATATCTTTCTGGACGTCTTACATCACCCGACTGTCAAGTTACCCTCAGAGGAAGATTTAGCTGTTCCTGACCTGGAGGGACAATTGGTGGCGGCTCTACATGCTATTCCGGATTGGACTGTGCCTTACTTGGCATATTTGACTCGGGGCGACTTACCCGATGATGAAAATATGGCCAGACAGATCACCCGACGGTCTAAATCCATGACGATAGTCAATGGCGAGTTACACAAGTGCAGCGTCACCGGAGTGTTTCAACGTTGTGTTTCACCGGAGGAGGGTAAGGAAATCTTGAATGAAATTCACGCTGGTGATTGTGGACATCACGCCGGCTCAAAATCTCTGGTGGCCAAGGATTTCCGGCATGGTTTCTTTTGGTTGACGGCTCACAAGGATGCAGAGGATGTGGTCCGCAAGTGCGACGGCTGTCAAAAGTTTGGCCGGCATGCTCATGTTTCAGCTCAAGAATTCCGCATGATACTAATTACCTGGCCATTTGCAGTCTAGGGGCTCGATATGGTTGGGCCTTTCAAGAGATCCAAGGACAAGAAGACGCACCTCTTGGTGGCAGTCGATAAGTTCACCAAGTGGATAGAGGCTGAGCCGGTTAGCAAGTGTGACGCGGCTACGACGGTTCAGTTTATCAAAAAGCTGATCTACCGTTTTGGTTACCCTCACAGCATCATCACGGACAATGGCATGAACCTATCCAAAGGGGCTATGAAAACATTCTGTGACCTGGAACACGTCCGGCTTGATGTTTCTGCAGTTGCTCATCCACAGTCCAACGGTCAGGCAGAGCACGCTAACCAAGAAATCCTGAGAGGTATCAAGCCCCGGCTTATGGTTCCTTTACAGTGAACGTCGGGTTGTTGGGTGGAGGAATTGTCGTCCGTCTTATGGAGCATCAGTACTACCCCTAATAGATCAACAGGTTACACACCTTTCTTCATGGTTTACGGTGTAGAGGCCGTGTTACCAAGTGACATCCGGCATGACTCACCACGAGTGGCGGCTTATGTTGAGCCGGACAATGAGACGGTGCGTCAAGACGCGTTGGATGCCTTGGAGGAGGAACGAGAACTGGTGGCTGCTTGTTCAGCGATTTATCAGCAAGACCTGGCCGCTATCATAGCGACAGAGTCAAGACCCGGACGTTTCAAGAAGGCGACTTAGTGTTGCGGCTGATTCAAGACCAGAAAAATATGCATAAGCTGTCTCCTCCATGGGAAGGACCGTTCGTGGTCAGCAGAAATTTCAACAACGGGTCGTATTACCTCATTGACATCCGAGACGATTCAGATACCTCGGGTCAGGAGACCCGCCGGCCGTGGAACATAGCGCATCTGGCCTTATTACACCTAAGTTGTTGAGACTCGACGCGGTGCACTATCATTGTACATATCATATTTATATATGAATAAAGTAGCATCCATGCAAGGAGGGGCCTCTGTCATTCCGCATATCTTCATCCATGCAAGAAAGATCCAAAACATAGCCGTCCAGGGGGCTTCCCACCCTCCGGGTGTGGCTTATCAGACCCTATCGGCCGGCTCTTAAGCCAAAAATGTTGACAAGTCAACATAGCCATCCACGGGGCTTCCCACCCTCCGGGTGTAGCTTATCAGACCCTATCGGCCGGCTCTTAAGTGAAAAATGTTGACAAGTCAACATAGCCGTCCAGGGGGCTTCCCACCCTCTGGGTGTAGCTTACACACCATCTTGATTGGTTTTTATGTGGCGAGTCAGCCTAGTAGAACCGGCACATGAGCCGTTTTTTGAAAAAACATGTTAGGAAGATACAGAATCTTTTGGGTTATGCTTTTAAGCCGCCCTCCTAATAATGTCAGGATACATCTATTCTTGTAGGAAATTAAGCTGCCAAAAGTCGGTAAGCATCCAATATGAAGTGCAAGGAAGATGATATATATATTAAGCCGGGCTATTTATGTGCATGATGGCACAATTCAGGCAAAGGCAAAGTTACTACAAGCCTATTACATATGCTCTCCGTAGAGCCCAAAAATATTTTAAGTGTCTTACACCGCTCATGGCGGGTCAAAAGAGCCGACTTATCAACAGGCTTCACAACTCCATTAGTTGGCCGGCGGGTCACCCTACCCCGGGTCTTCGACCTCCTTGATCTGAAGATTTTCAAAGTCACAATTGCAGTTGGTTAAAGCTGCAAAGTTTCCTTCTTCAAAGAAGCGGGACGGGTCAAGTTCAGAAGCAAAAAGGTTCTTACTGCGGGCAGGTGTTAGGTCCTTGGACTCAAAGAGAGGGCCGCGAATTCTTTATTGATCAGCGCTGTAAGCCACCTGATATGTCGCCAAGTTGACTTCTTCTGCTAACACGGAGGCAAGGACTTTGGAAGCCTTCACACACCGTGCATAGTCAACCTCTGTAAACTCGGAGCCGTCATCTTTCTTAGAGGGAAACCCGTCCATCATGTCAGCCGAAGTCAATTCTGGAGCAAAGGCCAATGCCCGGCTTATGGCTGCAATAGCCCCCTGTCGGGCGGCTGGTCTCTTCAACTCTACAATTTGCTTCGGCAGCGTGGAAAGAAGCTCTAAGACCCCTTTGATAGTTGAAGGGGTGGTATCCTTGTAAAGTACAGACTTGATCGTACAAACAACGCCACAGTAAAGTTGTTCCGTTAGAGTCTACATGGCCTTTGTTGGGGAACGTTGCATGGGAAACAAAAAATTTCCTACGCACATGCAAACCTATCCATGGTGATGAGCATCTACGAGAGGGAGAGTGGATCTACGTACCCTTGTAGATCGCTAAGCGGGAAGCATTAAGAAACGCGGATGGTGTAGTCGAACTTCTTCGCGATCCAAATCGCCGAGCGTCCCGCGATCCAATCACGAACCGTCCCGCGAACACATCATGATCCGTCCTGCGAACTCATCATGATCCGTCTCACGATCTTGATCACGATCTGTCCCGCGAACTCATCACGATCCGTTCCATGATCACATCACGAACCGTCTCGCGATCTCGATCACGGTCCTTTCGATCTAGCGCCGAACGGACGGCACCTCCGCGTTCAGCACACGTGCAGCTTGATGACGATCTCCACCATCTCGATCCAGCGAGAGGAGGTGGAGAGGAGAGAGAGTTCACCGGCAGCATGACGACGCTCCGGTGATGGTGGTGGAGCAATTCCGGCAGGGCTTCGCCTAAGCGCTGCAGAAAACCGATCTAGAGGAGAAACTATGCACCGGTGTAACGGGTAGCACGTGGCCGGAAATTCTGTCCAAAAACCACCCAATCCACTAGTATATATAGGAGGAGAGGATAGGAGAGGCAGCCAAGGCCTTTGGATCGGCCAAAATAGGAGGTGGGAAGCAATCCTACTTCACCTCCAATCCTAGTTGGAGTAGGATTGCCTCCTATTGGCTGATTTTCCACTTTTTGCTTTAGGACTTTCTCTCCTCCGCCATGGGCCTTTGTGGCTGTTTTCCCAGCCCACTAAGGGCTGGTTATTATTCTCCCACATCCCATGGACCTCTTGGGGTCGAAATACCCCTCCCGGAGGCCTCCCGGTACACTACCGGCACTCCCGGTACACTACCGGCGAGCCCGAAACTTTTCCGAAAACCAAACTGGGACTTCCTATATATGAATCTTTATTTCCGGACCATTCCGGAGCTCCTCGTGATGTCCGGGATCTCATCCGGGACTCCGAACAAACTTCGGTCACCACCATACATAACTCTACACTACCGAAACGTCACTGAACCTTAAGTGTGCAGACCCTGTGGGTTCGAGAACTATGTAGACATGACCGAGACACCTCTACGGTCAATAACCAATGGCGGGACCTGGACGTCCACATTGGTTACTACATATTCTACGAAGATCTTTATCGGTCGAACCTCTATGTCAAGGATTCAGTTAATCCCGTATAATGTTCCCTTTGTTCTTTGGTATGTTACTTGTTCGAGATTCGATCGTCGGTATCTCCATACCAAGTTCAATCTCGTAATGGAAAGTCTCTTTACTCGTTCCGTAACACAAGATCCCGCAACTAACAATTAGTCACATTGCTTGCAAGTCTTATTGTGATGTTCCATTACCGAGTGAGCCCCAAGATACCTCTCTGTCACACGGAGTAACAAATCCCAGTCTCAATCCATGCCAACTCAACAGACACCATCGGAGATACCTGTAGAGCACCTTTATAGTCACCCAGTTACGTTGTGACGTTTGATACACACAAGGCACTCCTCCGATATCTGTGAGTTGCATGATCTCATGGTCATCGGAACACATACTTGACATGCGGAAAACAGTAGCAATAAACTGACACGATCATATGCTACGTTTGCAGTTTGGGTCTTGTCCATCACATCATTCTCCTAATGATGTGACCCCGTTATCAAATGACATCTCATGTCCATGGCTAGGAAACCTTAACCATCTTTTGATCAACGAGCTAGTCTATTAGAGGCATACTAGGGACATGGTTTTGTCTATGTATCCACACATGCATCTAAGTCTCCAATCAATACAATTATAGCATGGATAATAAAAGATTATCATGAACAAGGAAATATGATAATAACTAATTTATTATTGCCTCTAGGGCATATTTCCAACAGTCTCCCACTTGCACTAGAGTCAATAATCTAGTTCACATCACCATGTGATTCGCATTGTTATGAATCTAACACCCAACGAGTTCTGGGGCTCGATCATGCTTTGCATGTGAGAGAGGTCTTATAGTCAACGGGTCTGTAACATTCAGATCCGTGTGCACTTTGCAAATACCTATGTCAAACTGTAAACACTGCTACCACACTCCACTCGGTACTATTCCAAATGGCTGCTCCACTATACGTATCCAGATTGCTACTACGAGTCATCCGGATTAGTGTTAAAGCTTTTATCGACGTAACTCCTTATGACGAACTCTTTAACACCTCCATAATCGAGAAACATCTCCTCAGTCTCTTAGTTACTGAGGATAATCTTGACCGCTGTCCAGTGATCCACTCCTGGTTCACTCTTGTACCCCCTGACGGACTCATGGCAAGGCACACACAGGTGCGGTACACAGCATGGCATAATATAGAGCCTATGGCTAAGGCATAGGGGACGACGTTCATCCTTTCCCTTTCTTCTGCCGTTGTCGAGCTTTGAGTCTCACTCAACTTTCACACCTTACAAATCAGGCGAGAACTCTTTCTCTGACTGATCCATTTTGAACTCTTTCAAAATCTTGTCAAGGTATGCACTCATTGAAAGTCTCATCGAGCATAGATTTTGATGCTCAACAATTAGGTAGCTTCATCCAGATCTTCCTTTGAAAATCACTTTCCAAATGACCGTTTTATGCTTTCCAGAAACTCTACATTATTTCTGATCAACAATATGTCATCCACATATACTTATCAGAAATTCTATAGTGCTCCCACTCACTTTAGTGCAAATACAAGTTTCTCGTAAACTTTGTATAAACATCAAAACTTTGATCACCTCATCAAAGCGTATATTCCAACTCCGAGATGCTTGCTTCAGTCCATGGAAGGATCACCGAAGCTTGCACACCCTTTAGCATCCTTAGGACTGACAAAACCTTCTGGTTGTATCACATACAACCGTTCCTCAAGTAAACCGTTAAGGAAACGATGTTTTGACATCCATCTGCCAGATTTCATAATTGAAAAATGCAGCAACTGCTAACATAATTCCAACAGACTTTAGCACCGCTACGAGTGAGAGAGTCTCATCATAGTCAACTCCTTTGAACTTGTCGTAAACTACTTTGCAACAAGTCGAGCTTTACAAATGGTAACACTTACCATCAGCGTATGTCTTCATTTTAAAGATCCATTGTACTTAACGACCTGCCGTCCAACGAGCAAGTCCACCAAAGTCTATACTTGGTTTTCATACATGGATCCTTTCTCGGATTTCATGGCCTCTAACCATTTGTTGGTTTCCGGGCCCATCATCGCTTCTCCATAGCTCGTAGGTTCATCGTTGTCCAACAACATGACCTTCAAGAAAGGGTTGTCGTACCGCTCAGTAGTAGTACACGTCCTTGTCGCCCTACGAGTTTTGATAGTGACTTGATCCGAAGCTTCATGATCATCATCATTAACTTCCTCTTCAACTAACGTAGGCTTCACAGAAACAACTTCCTGCGCTGCGCTACTCTCTGGTTGAAGTAAAGGTTCAATAACCTCATCAAGCTCCAATTTCCTCGTAGGTCGATAGTAACTTGATCCGAAGCTTTCATGATCATCATCATTAACTTCCTCTTGAACTGACGTAGGCTTCACAGAAACATCTTTCTGTGCTGCGCTACTTTCTGGTTGAAGCAGAGGTTTCAACAACCTCATCAAGTTCTATCCTCCTCCCACTCAACTCTTTCAAGAGAAACCCTTTCTCGAGAAAGGACCCAGTTTTAGTAACAAACACTTTGCACTTGGATCTGAGATAGAAGGTTCACCCAACTGATCTTAGGGTATTCTATGAAGATGCATTTGTCCGCCTTGGGTTCGACCTCATTAGGTGAAAACATTTTCCACACTAGTGTTGCAGCCCCAAATATTAAGAAATGACAGCTTAGGTTTCTATCAAACCATAATTCACACGATGTCATCTCAACGGATCTAGATGGTGCCCTATTTAAAGTGAATGTAGTTGTCTCTAATGCATAACCCAAAAATTATAGTAGTAAAACGATAAGAGACATCATAGCACGCACCATGTCCAATAGAGCATAACTATGATGTTCGGACACACCATCACACTATGGTGTTCCAGGTGGCGTTTAGTTGTGAAACAACTTTCACATTGTCTTAAGTTGTATGCCAAACTCGTGACTCAGATATTCACCTCCACGATCATATCGCAGTCATTTTTATCTTCTTGTCACGATGATCTTTAAACTTCACTCTGAATTTGCTTGAACCTTTCAAACTATTCAGACTTGTGTTTCATTAAGTAAATATACACTATATCTACTCAAATCATCAGTGAAGGTAACAAAATAACGATATCCACTGCACGCTACAAGACTCACTAGATTGCATACATCAACATGTATCATTTCCAATGAATCACTTGCCCGCTCCATCCAACGGGGTCCTTTAGTCATCTTGCCCAAGAGGCATGGTTCGCATGTCTCAACCGATTCGAAATCGAATGAGTTCAAATATCCATCAGCATGGAGTTTCTTCATGCGCTTTATACCAATATGACATTTAGCGGCAGTGCCACAAGTATGTGGTACTATCATTATTAACTTTGTATCTTTTGACATCAATGTTATGAACATGTGTACTACTATGATCAAGATTTCAACAAACCATTCTCACTAGGTGCATGACCATTGAAGGTATTATTCATGTAAACAGAATAACCATTATTCTCTAACTTAAATGAATAACCGTATTGCAATAAACATGATCTAATCATGTTCATGCTCAACGCAAAACACCAAATAACATTTATTTAGGTTCGTCACTAATCCTGAAGGTAGAGAGAGAGTGTGATGTTGATCACATCAACCTTGGAAACATTTCCAACACACATCGTCACCTCACCCTTAGCTAGTTCTCCGTTTATTCCGTAGCTTTTATTTCGAGTTACTAACATTTAGCAACCGAACCGGTATCCAATACCCAGGTGCTACTAGGAGTACTAGCAAGGTACACATCAATAACTCGTATATCAAATATACTTCTGTCGATGTTGCCAGCCTTCTTATCTACCAAGTATCTAGGGTTGTTCCGCTTCAGCGACCTCTCACCTCATAATAGAAGCACTTAGTCTCGGGTTTGAGTTCAACTTTGGGTTGCTTCACTGGAGCAGCAACTGACTTGCTATCCATGAAGTTTCCCTCCTTGCTCTTGCCCTTTTCGGAACTAGTGGTTTGATTAACCATCAACACTTGACGCTCCTTCTTGATTTCTACCTTCGCGGTGTCAAACATCGCGAACAGCTCACGGATCAATACTTCTATCCCCGGTGTATTATAGTTCATCACTAAGTTCTAGTAGCTTTAGTGACAGTGACTTGGAGAACTATATCAATCACTATCTTATGTGGAAGATCAACTCCCACTTGATTCAAGCGATTGTAGTACCCAGACAGTCTGAGCACATGCTCAACGATTGAGTTATTCTCTTTCATCTTGCAGGTAAAGAATCTCGTTGGAGATCTTATATCTCGCAACTCGGGCACGAGCCTGAGATCACAATCTCAGCTCTTAGAACATCTCATACGTTCCGTGACGTTCAAAATGTTTCGGAGCCTCAATTCTAAGCCATAATGCATGACGCACTAAACTATCAAGTAGTCATCGAAATGTGCCTGTCAGATGTTCACAACATCTACAGACGACGCTAGATGGGGTGGCGCACCGAGCGGTGCATTAAGGACATAAGCCTTCTGTGCAGCAATGAGGACAATCCTCAGATCATGGACCCAGTCCGCAATTTTGCTACCAACATCTTTCAATTCTATTTCTCTAGGAACATATAAAAATTTAAGGGAGCTACAACGCGAGCTAGTAATCTACAACATAATTTGCAAAGACACTTTGACTATGTTCATGATAATGAGTTCAATTAATCATATTACTTAAGAACTCCCACTCAAATTGACATCCCTCCGATCATTCGAGTGATACATGATCCAAATTCACCAACTCAAGTCCGATCATCACGTGAGTTGAGGTGGCTGCAATGGTGAACATCATTATGTTGATCATATCTACTATATGACTCATGTTCAACCTTTCGGTCTCTCGTGTTCCGAGGCCATGTCTGTACATGCTAGGCTCGTCAAGTTTAACCCGAGTGTTCTGCGCGTGCAAATCTGGCTTGCACCCGTTGTATGTGAACGTAGAGTCTATCACACCCGATCATCACGTGGTGTCTCAACACGACGAACTTTCACAACGGTGCGCACTCGGGGAGAACACAGTTCATCTTGAAATTCAAGTGAGGGATCACCTTATAATGCTACCGCCGTACTAAGCAAAACAAGGTGCATAAAAGGATTAACATCTCATGCAATTCATAAGTGACATGATATGGCCATGAACTTGTGTTTAAGATCTCCATCTTCGAAACACCGGCATGATCTCCATCGTCACCGGCACAACACCATGATCTCCATCATCTTGATCTCCATCAATGTGTTGCCATTGGGGTTGTGGCGCCAACCCTGCTTCTACTTCTATTGCTACCGCTTAGCGATAAAGTAAAGCATTACATAGCGCTTAATGATTGACACGCAGGTCATACAATAATCAAAGACAACCCTATGGCTCCTGCCGGTTGCCGTACTCAACGACATGCAAGTCGTGAAATTCTATACATCACATGATCATCTCATACATCACATGTATCTCATCATGTAATTGGCCATATCACATCACAACATACCCTGCAAAAACAAGTTAGACGTCCTCTAATTGTTGTTGCATGTTTTACGTGGCTGCTACGGGTATCTAGCAAGAACGATTCTCACCTACGCATAAACCACAATGGTGATACATAGATTGCGTTTCAACCTTCTCAAGGACCGCAAGCCATCTAAGCAACAAGTTGCGTCGAGGGAACTGGTCTCTCGTAAGCGTACGAGTAATGTTGGTCCGGTCCGCTTCATCTCACAATCCCGCTGAACCAAAATCCGACCAAGGGAGGAAGCAATGTAAGCATCAACACCCACAAACCTTTTGTGTTCTACTCGAGATCTCATCGAACCATCAACCTAGCTCTGATACCACTGTTGGGGAACGTCGCATGGGAAACAAAAAAAATCGTACGCACACGCAAACCTATCCATGGTGATGAGCATCTACGAGAGGGAGAGTGGATCTACGTACCCTTGTAGATCGCTAAGCGGGAAGCGTTAAGAAACGCGGTTGGTGTAGTCGAACTTCTTCGCGATCCAAATCGCCGAGCGTCCCGCGATCCAATCACGAACTGTCCTGCGAACACATCATGATCCGTCCTGCGAACTCATCACAATCCGTCTCCCGATCTTGATCACGATCTGTCCCGCGAACTCATCACGATCCGTTCCGTGATCACATCACGAACCGTCTCGCGATCTCGATCACGGTCCTTTCGATCTAGCGCCGAACGGACGACACCTCCGTGTTCAGCACACGTGCAGCTTGATGACGATCTCCACCGTGTCGATCCAGCAAGAGGAGGTGGAGAGGAGAGAGAGTTCACCGGCAGCATGACGGCGCTCCGGTGATGGTGGTGGAGCAATTCCGGCAGGGCTTCGCCTAAGCGCTGCAGAAAACCGATCTAGAGGAGAAACTATACACCGGTGTAACGGGTAGCACGTGGCCAAAAATTCTGTCCAAAAACCACCCAATCCACTACTATATATAGGAGGAGAGGAGAGGAGAGGCAGATAAGGCCTTTGGGTCGGCCGAAATAGGAGGTGGGAAGCAATCCTACTTCACCTCCAATCCTAGTTGGAGTAGGATTGCCTCCTATTGGCTGATTTTCCACTTTTTGCTTTGGGACTTTCTCTCCTGCGCCATGGGCCTTTGTGGCTGTTTTACCAGCCCACTAAGGGCTGGTTATTATTTTCCCACAGCCCATGGACCTCTTGGGGTCGAAATACCCCTCCCGGAGGCCTCCCGGTACACTACCGGCGAGCCCGAAACTTTTCCGGAAACCAAACTGGGACTTCCTATATATGAATCTTTACCTCTGGACCATTCCGGAGCTCCTCATGACGTCTGGGATCTCATCCGGGACTCCGAACAAACTTCGGTCACCACCATACATAACTCTACACTACCGAAACGTCATCGAACCTTAAGTGTGCAGACCCTGCGGGTTCGAGAACTATGTAGACATGACCGAGACAGCTCTACAATCAATAACCAATGGCGGGACCTGGACGTCCACATTGGTTCCTACATATCCTACTAAGATCTTTATTGGTCGAACCTCTATGTCAAGGATCCAGTTAATCCCGTATAATGTTCCCTTTGTTCTTCGGTATGTTACTTGCCCGAGATTCGATCGTCGGTATCTCCATACCTAGTTCAATCTCGTAATGGCAAGTCTCTTTACTCGTTCCGTAACACAAGATCCCGCAACTAACAATTAGTCACATTGCTTGCAAGGCTTATTGTGATGTTGCATTACCGAGTGGGCCCCGAGATACCTCTCCGTCACACGGAGTAACAAATCCCAGTCTCGATCCATGCCAACTCAACAGACACCATCGGAGATACCTATAGAGCACCTTTAAGGTCACCTAGTTACGTTGCGACATTTGATACACACAAGGCACTCCTCCGATATCTGTGAGTTGCATGATCTCATGGTCATCGGAACACATACTTGACATGCGGAAAACAGTAGCAATAAACTGACACGATCATATGCTACGTTTGCAGTTTGGGTCTTGTCCATCACATCATTCTCCTAATGATGTGACCCCGTTATCAAATGACATCTCATGTCCATGGCTAGGAAACCTTAACCATCTTTTGATCAACGAGCTAGTCTAGTAGAGGCATACTAGGGACATGGTTTTGTCTATGTATCCACACATGCATCTAAGTCTCCAATCAATACAATTATAGCATGGATAATAAACGATTATCATGAACAAGGAAATATGATAATAACTAATTTATTATTGCCTCTAGGGCATATTTCCAACAGCCTTCAGGGGTAGCAAGCTGACAGAAGCGAGTTGGCGACTCCTAGGTCCTACATAAGACAGACGCTTCGTCATGAGTCGCCAGTACAAGTACAATACACAAATTGGGTTAAGCTATCAAATACTTACCAAAGATGACAACTGTCATTTTCTTAATATGGCGCTTCAAAGACTGCAGCTCATCAGACACGATCATCAGCCGCTGGTCAGCGTCATCTGCCCGTTGAGTCAGGGCGGCTTGTTCAGCTTTAGCGGGCTCTTTGAAGGTTGCAAATTCGTCCTTGATCTTGGTCAGTTCTTCGGAGAGGAGTCGGCATTTTTCATCAGCCTCACCTCGGGCGGCTTGTTGCGTGGCAAGATTAGTCTTTAAGTCGGCCACTGCTGACCCGGCTTCGTTTAAAGCTTCCTGTGACATATCAAAATATGGGATAAGTCGTCAGGAGGAAATTTTTCAGATAAGGAAGATTAAGCAAGTCTCAAACATATTGCAAGCAATATGTATGACACTTGGGGGCTAATGTCTATTCGATCTTCAAGATTAAAGTGCAGTTCTGGATCATCTTTATCAACCTAACCCGGAACTTGGGGTCTACATACTGGCTTTTCAGGCTATTCAGAATGAAAGTCCCGACTCAACTTTGACAAGATTGAGCCAGCCCTTGGGGGCTACAATTGGCTCTATTACATATCTTCTATAAAGCTTCGGTTCAATATTATCAAGTTTGAGCCGGCCCTTGGGGACTAACAAAGATGATTTGCGATTACTTCTAAGTAAGTGGAGACCTACATGATAAATATTTCTACTTCTACCAAGTTGTTAAGACCTGGATTATCATCAGCTAATGTTAACCCGACTCTTGGGGGCTACGTAGGGATATAAGGAGAATGGGAATACCTCGTATTTCTTTTTCATCAAGTTGACAAGCTTGAGCTCCAGGTCCCGGCTTGTGGACAGGCGGTTCAAATAGCTAGCATGAAGTTCATCACCTGTCAGCTTCTCTAGTGTGGGGGACTCAAACTCCAATTTCTTGGAGGTTTCAGTTGGCTCACTATGCTTTGTCAGCACATGAGGTGGAGGAGAGTGGAAGCCGGTGCCAGTAATCAAGACTTCCGGAGTAGTTGTGTCATCAGCAACCTTGGTAGGGCTCGGTGGCTTGGAATGGTCCTTCGAAGGACTCTCAAGAATTATATCGTCAGCTGCCGGCTCTGCAGAAGCCCCCGAGGGATCTACGTCCGGCATGGGAGCATCCGGCTTGGCAGGCTCCGGTTCTTGAGCATTAGGGCCAGGGGAGGACTTGTTGGTCTTCCTTCGCTTTGCTTGAGCCCTGAAAAAGCATAAAAGTTAGAGCCCAAGATTTACAACCACCAAAGACTCGGATGTAAGGTTTGAAAAACACATACAACGGGTTAATCTTTGGAGGCGGCAGAGCAGTGGCTGTAGAGTTGCCAGACGAAGGAGGTGATCCTTGAAAAGCAATTCAGTAATATAAGGCAATTTTAGAATCATAACAGAAGGATTAATAAAGTCACGCAGAGAAGGAATAGATACCTCAGCTGAACGCTTCTTCTGAGCCGGAGAGTTTGGTAGCCCGGCCATGAGAACGGTACAGCCGGCGCTTTGGGTCTGGCGTCAGGCGGCTTGTTGTTGCTTTTTCAAAAGAAATTGAGGGTGAGAAAGTGGAACTTTTCGGATGACCCGCCGTATCTTCTGGGGTACAAAATAATCTGAGTCGGTTGAAACATAAGTTACCTCAGGGGCGTTGGCGTGGCTGGTCTTTGTCTCGTCCTGTGAATAAATGTTGTCAATAAGGTGAACAAAGAGGCGATAAAGATAATCAAATTATACCTCTGAGGCGTCAGATTCCGGCTGTTCTTCCGGCTTTTCCTGAGGAGTGGACTTCTTCTTCTGGATCGCGGTCTTCTTCCTTGATTTCTTCAAAGGAGGAACATATTTCTTCTTCTAGAAGTCAAAATCAGCCTGAAAATATAAGACGATAAAAGGTGAAGAGATCGCCAAGACATAGTTCATACAGAGAAGAGAGGGTAGAGAGTCGCCCTACATATGGGGCCAGGTTAGCAGCACAGAAAGGCGCCAACCCAATGGCATTGCAAGATCCTGAAGACTCGTGGACAAGACTCCGGATGACAGTTGTAATGTCATCCTCTGATAGCGTTGTCCGGCTGAAGTAGAGGGAATCATCATATTGGCCTGGGTATTCGCACATAAGGTGACTACGCCGGCTCAAAGGCATGATCCTCAAAGAAATCTAGCAGCGGATCAAATCCAGTCCTGTTAATCCATTGGCCATAAGGGCTTTAATTTTGGCATGAGCCGGAGCGTGCTTCGCCCGTTCAGCAGTTGACAGCCGGCCAGGAAGGTCAGAGGTTGTCTTGAGCCGGGATGGGCGGTAACCTGGCAGGGGATGCTCTCCGTCTAGGGAGGTTTCTTTACAGTAAAACTAAGTCTTGTTCCAATCTTTAGGATGACTCGGCATCTGAACAGCCAGAAAGGTTATGTCCCGACGCCTCTGAATAGAAATCCCGCCAAGTTCTAAGCTTGGGCCGGCTTTCACCTCGGTCTGGCGGTTTGCATAAAAAAATTCACGAAAGAGACCAACGGACGGCTCTGTTTGCAAGTAGAGTTCACTGAGCACTTGGAAATTGCATATGTTGGAAACGGAATTGGGAGCAAGGTCTTGAGGGTGCAGCTTGTAAAAGTGGAGAACATCCCGAAAGAATTTTGAGCCGGGAGGTACAAACCCACGTTCGATATGATCTGAAAATACAATTACGTCACCCTCCTGAGAAACGGGCCTTAGCTCATTACCCGGGACCCGCCAATGGATGACATCTTTAGCAGGTATGGTGCCCGCGTGTACAAAATCCATCAGGAATTCTTCAGTAATGGCAGAGCTGACCCAATTGCATGAATTGGATGCACGAGACATGGTGGCGACTCAGTACTGCGCAAAGTAAACAACATGCAGCGGGTTAGAAGATGCCACGCAGCTAAAGGCAGCTAAAAGCCTAAGAATTTTGTAAGATTAAGCCGCCAGGAGACGGTCGGTGAGAGCCAGAACTTCACGGCGGGTAAAGTTTATGGGAAGACAAGGCAAAATTTGGCTAAGTGTGGAAAACAGGTTTCACCACATATCTCTAAAATTACGGATCTATAAAACAGAGAAAAATGGTTCTATTTCAAACCTAGCGACGAACTGTCGAAACGGCGAAAGTTTGAAAACGGCAGGCGGAGCCGTTACAGATCTGCGCGGTGCTGCTATCGGTTTTCTACAAGCTCCGCATAGGGGAAAGGATATCATTGAGTTTTTACGGACTAAGCATGGCCGGCATTGGAGAGAAGCTCGTGTTCTAAGCGGAGGAGGAACTTCGTGGAAACCCTACCGGAATGGCTACGGATCTAGGGGAGGAAAGGCTTACCGGAGGTGGCGCGGCGGACGTAGGCAGAATTCTGGAACAAATAGGTTGATGCAGCGGCCTCGACGATGACGGTGTGAAGACGTCACCGGAGCGAAGTGTGATGGAGCGGCGGCGTCGGAAGGAAGAAGACAAAGAGCGAGCAAGGGGGAAAACAAATGCCACCCTTCGCGGTCCTATTTAATAGGCAAAGGTGGAAACAGGCGCGAAAATCCAGGCGACTGATATTATTTGACCGAGGCGGAGACCTCGATTCTCGGACCAACCATTTAATAAGGGAAGATTTGTTGCGGACGTTAGAGGATCTTTCTGACAAATTTGACATGAAGTCACGACGGGTTATTGTTTACTCTCAGGTGACATAAGTGAGACTCGCCGCTAATTAAGAAGGAGGCTGGATTGAGCAAGCTCAAATCAACCTGGGGCCTAATGTTGGGGATATAACCCCACGGTGAGACCCGCCCCTAAGGCACCGGGTCACACCTGGCGGCTCATACACCAGCCCAAGGATGGGCCATGAAGACGTAAGCCCAAGACGTTGGGCGGCTTGACAAGATGGGCGGGACGTGGCCCGGACGGAGAAGGTATGAAGACCCGGGCGGGAGAGCCGCCCGGAGACGACTTGCCCAGGAAGGTAAGTCGATGTAGAGATAGAACCAGACACGATTGTGAGAGTCGATTACGACTTGTATGACCCGTGGTCTTGACCTCCTATATAAAAGGCAAGACCCGGGGCGACTTAGAGATCAACGATCGAGAACTAGGGCAAACAATCAACTCCTTTGTAATCGATACACCAAGCAATACAAACACAAGCAGGACTTAGGTTGTTACCTCTACTTGAGGGGCTGAACCTGGGTAAAGCCGTGTCCTTCGTCCCAATCACCCCCTTTGAGTCCATCACCTTAGCAATGGCCTCGAATCCAAGTCCGTTCACCCGGACATCTGCCGTGACAAAACCACGACAGTTACCCTTCGTGGGTTGAAGACTCCATAAACATGGATGTACGATAGCACCACCTATCGGAACCACAGGAAAAATCTTCGTGTCTACAATTGCGTTTGATCTTCCTTTTTCTACCCTCTTACATATGATTGTCCTACTTTCCGCTGCCATATTTGTTGACTAGCATGTGTAGGGTGCATTAGACTTGTCATAATTGCTAAAATCTGCCAACCTATTAACTTGGGAAAAGGTTAGGTTTTAATTCTTGCAAGTAGTCTATTCACCTCCACTCCTCTAGATGTATCTTCTATCGATCCTCTCATGAGTGTCAAAGAAACTATGTTAGCCAAGCATTTGGATACCAAGGTGACCTTGGTCGAGAAGAAAAACAAATACAAATAGGCAAAGTGGGAGAGAAGGTGGGCCTTCAAGGAGCGCAAGATCGCTCGTGAGGAGCAAAAGAGGAGGGGCGAGAAGATCGCCGAGGAGGGCCGGTTCATGATGATGAATCCAAAGGGCATATATTCGATGGCAAGAGAATTTTGGGAAATGAGAAGAATGAAGATCATGTGCCTGAGGAGGATGGAGCTTCAAAATCTTATTGCTGGTGGTGGTGGCTTTGGCAATGTTGGTGGTGGATTTTTGGAGGTGGTGTTGGTGGGGATCTTGTAGGTGGTGGTAATTTCAGGAATGTAGTGGTGTTGGGATTTTGGAGGTGGTGTTGGTGGGATTTTCTGACATGGTGGTTTTGTATGGCAACGGTGTTGGTGTTGGGGGATTTTGGAGGTGTTTTTTGCTTTTGGACATGGTAGGGGGAGGGGGGTTGGAGGTGGTGTTGGTTTTGGCAATGGTGGTGGTAGTGTTGGAGGTGGTGATGGTGGTGAATCTTTCGGCAATGGAGGCGGTGGTTCTTCGGCAATGGAGTTGATTTTGATGCTTTGTCCAATGAAGATGGTGGTTCTTCCGGGAAGCATAGTGATTCTTCGATCGATGCTGATGAAGATGGTGATCGTGGTACTATGGCCGGTGGTGGTGGCGGCGGCGATCTTGGCAACAACATGTTGCTTGATTTGATCATGGTCAGCGGTGGTTTGATCATATTTTATTTTTTCTGACTACCCATTCGTATGGACAAATTTGTTGCGTCTTATATTACGCATGATTTTGGATGTGAACTACTCCGCATGATTATTTTATATGAATTTCGTGCATCTATATGATCTACTTCATGTCAATATTTACCCGCAAAATTATTTGCAGTACCGCAAGGTCTTCAACGGAATAGATCTAAACTCGTAATGCAAATTTTGCTAGAGTTGCTTTCACATTCAAGTGACGCAGACAATTTGCCTAGACACATCCCCCTTGTTTTATTTGTTCTTATGTTTATTCATGTTCTAAAAATTATATGCACACACACGCACACGCACACGCACACACACATACTCACACATTTCATAAAATGCTCACGAAATGTTCGTACAATTCAAAAAAAAGTCATGATGTTTTAAAATATGTTCACAAAATATAAAAGTTGGGTCATGTAATTTGCAAAAAATCCTCATACCATTCGAATTTTTGTCATAAGATTTATAAAATGGTCACATATTTAAGAAATGGTCATGGCATGTAAGAAATGTTCATTACATGTAAATTTGTGCACACGGATTTTAAGAAATGTTCATTAGGACATAATTTTTTGTCTCGTTCAAGAAAAATGTACACAAACACTTAAAAAAATGTCCACACGTTTAAACAAAAAATGTTCACGGTATTTTTGAAACATATTCAATGTCTGCTGGGAAAAAAATACTCTATTTAACAGGTAGTATTTGGATAAAATGTTTGAATTGTATCTAAAAATGTTGAACGTGTATACAAAAAAGGTCAACATGTATTCAAAAGAAAATCGATGCGTATTTGCGAAATAAAAACATAAAAACGTAAAAGAAAAAGGTGGAAACACTTTGATTTGCACTCCTTGTCCTTTTGCCAACGGCTTTGAGAGCCAGCCAACCCGGCATAAGGGCATGGCCAACGCCCCACGCTGGACAGATGCCCCGCAGGTCCATGTCGAAGGCGAGCTGCCGTGGAGGAGAGAAGAGAAAAGAATGGTAGCTTGCAGAGCTCAGGTGCAGCTTGCAGAGGAGGTAACAGCTTGAGGAAGAGAGAGTGTGGTCCATGGACAAATGTGGAAGTGCATGCGTTGCTTTTGAGAGAGAGAGGGAGAGTGAGGCAAGAAAAAAAATGTGAAGCATGTGCTATGGAGAGAAAAAGATGAGATATGAGAAGAGAGCTCACGTCACAAGGCTACCGATTAGATTGGATGAAAACTGAATGGTAGCCTCATTTTTATTGTGATGATGTGGAAGCCTTGGAGCATCGGTAGGTGATGCCACCGTAGTTCATGCCCTAAACAGTGGAACACTGGAGCTCGAAGCTTTTCACAAAGGAAAGGCGCAAAAAGATACGCTAGCTAGCAGCATGTAGGAGTAGCTCCACCCAGCCAGAAGCGATCATCACGAGACGGAGACGCGGCGTTCAGTCAACAGTAGCAGCAACACGCATGCAGGCAGAAGATAACAAGCCTGACCGGCCCATGGTGGCACGCATGCACGCACAGCTTTTGCATCTTTCCCGGAAGCTGGCCTGCCTCTGCCTCTGCCTGTGACTGTGTTCAGCTCAGCAGCTCGATGACCGTCCGAGCCCAACGAACGGCGCTGGCAACAATGTCGTACGTACACTTTTGTTCCCTCCACTTTTACTTTGCGTCAAGTTCAACCCCATCATAATCAGCGGCGCCAGTGGGTGAAGGAGGGAATCGAGTTCCTCCCAAATGGAATGGATCCATCCATCCGTAGACCGCCACTAGCTCCGCACCATAATGCGCGATCTATCAATCATCATTGTTATTCATTAGACGGCCAGATAGCTCAGTGTTAGGAGGTAGGCAGATAGAAAGATCATTGTTGTTATTATTTCCAACACAAGTAAAGAGAGGATGAAAAGATCACGGTGGTGTGGTGTGGTGTGGTGCTACTGCTAGTGTTGCGGTTGATGATGACGGGTGGTGAGTGGTGACAGGGCATCCCATCTTTTGGCGGCATCAAGTCTCGGACATGCCATATACCGGTGCTTTCGATTTTTATTTTTTTAAGGGTCGGTGCTTTTCTGATTTAAAGTGGGGCGGCATCAGCACACGAGGCTGAGCAAGGGTAAAATGACGGAATCATGCTAGTAGTGGTGGCGAGAACACGATCGAGATCTATCATCGTTCCCGGCAACATAATAATCGATCGCAGCACCTCGCTTTAAGCACCAACTTTTGGGCCAGAACCCAGATTAGTTTGCTTGTTTTAGTCGGAAGGGGAAACGGGCATCGATCACGGGCAGGGCTGCTCCCACCAAGACCAGGTGCATGGTGATGGATGGACGGACGGACGGACGAGGCGCCTTTTCCTTGTTGGTTGCTTTTCGGTGCTCCCGTCCCGAGTTCTCATTTCATTTCATGGGCTGAACTGAACGACAAGCAAGGCCTGAATAAAGACCACTCACGTCGGGTTCCTTTTCCATCTCTTTACGACAAGGAGAGGGGAGGGGAGGGACCGATAATTGTGGGCACACAATCACAAAACTCCACTCGTGCCGCGTCGATTCATATGCGCGCGTCGTTGGTTGATTGATTCCTGGCGTCCTGCCCGGATTCGCTTCGCGCGCCGTGTCCGTGTCTCGCGGTGCAGACGGGGCACATGCCAGTGCCAATGCCATGCCCCATACGACTCGGCTCCTCTCTTTTCTTCTGCTTTTCCCGTCGCGAATCGATGCTCATGATATGGACGCGCGCAGGCATAAAGCAACGCTTTGCAACGATCGTATTCGTACGTCAAGCCTTAGCTACAACGAAGCCGTTGATCCGATCCGATGGTGCCGTGCCGATCATGGTGCAAGCCGACCGACAGCTGCGTCATACGGTTCGGATAACTATTCGGATGCCGCCCATCCAACCAGAGAAATCGCACGCTTTACCGTAGCTGATCGTTCATCTTCTTTTCTCCCCTGCCAAAGGCCAAAGCGTCAAAGGAAGATGCCGGTGCCCAACACCGATCCAAGCAAAGCAACAACAATTATACTCAACGAACGCAGCGCATCTTCAAGTGCTTAAAAGTGGCGGGAGAATACATATATCTCGTGCTTATGCCTAAACGAGAAGTACACTCAAGTGGCCGAAAGCATCTATGCCTGGCTACCTACGGGGCCGGCCGGACGATTCCATTCCTGTGATCTCGTGATGACTGATGAATGTCGAACCCGTCGCTGTCAAGCATTTCAACCATACCATGAGAGGAACCTGCGCCGAGTTGTCTATTCGAGCTATCCAACAAAAGATGATCGTCCCTCATGCACTACCGGGCTTATTATTGTGTTACCAGTACCAATGGCCTTTTCCGACTAGTGCACGAATCAATCCACACATACAGCACGATCATGAACACTTGAGAACAACTTTTTTTTTAAAGAACACTTGAGAACACATATGGGGAGAGATCTGTTGACATAACACCCACTAGATCATGGTTAGCAGAATAACACATCCTAGATTTTCTGTATGGTTGATTCAGAGTTCTATATCTATTTATATGGTCATTTCTGGTGGCGGATCCAGTCCAATCGGCTAAGGCGGACCAACACCCGATAAAATATGATATAAATTTCTTTATTTTTGATATATGTTCTACTCCATGTTTCTAATTTTTTTTGCACGCAAACATGTTTTTATCTTCTGTGGGAGGCACATATCTGCTTCTCGTGGAGGCACAGGTTTATTTTCGCAAGAGTGTGCCTCTAAAAAAAAAATCATGTTCTTTTTCTTCTGTAAGAGGCACACCTGTGCCTTTCTAAAAAAAACACACACATTTATTTTGTTCGGGAAGATGCACAAATTTGTTTCTCGTGAAGGCATTGTTTGCTTTCGCAAGAGGAACAATTGTTTCTTTGGAAAAAAAGGAAAAATATGATTTTTTTTTCTTTCACATGAGGCACAAATTTGGTTCCTCGCAGCCACACAGGTTTGCTTTCACGAGAGACACAGATGTGCCTCTCGGAAAGGGAGAAAAATAGGGGTAGTGTTTTCGGCTCTCCCTTTTCCTTCTGTTTTTTTTTCAAGTTTTTTTTATGAAAAAAAGTTTGACGAAACCTATTATCATAGGATCTAGTTTAGAAGATCTCGACTCGAGAAATCCGAGAGTCAAAACAGTTTGCCATTCGGACGCACGGGTTGAAAGATGAAATGTTTTAAATAAATGAATCTACGAAAAAAGAAAACTCCCATGTTGCGACAAGTGGCGACATATGTCACTTGTCATAACCTAGAAAGATGAGAGGGACCTTTCCAAGAGGTATCCTTAATTAGTGATTTTGATCTTGTAACTTACTATGTCACGGGAGTACTAACTAAGAGCAAGTCTAACGGAGTCGTCATATTGACAGTGTCAATAACACATATGAAGTGCCCTCCACAATATTATGAAAGATGTAATTCATAAATAGAGCCTTCAAATATTTTTCATGTGGGACCTGTGAAAGGACGTGGATGTCGTCTAGAGGGGGTGAATAGGTGCTTTAAAATAATTACGGTTTAGGCTTGAACAAATGTGAAATAAAACTAACGTTTAATATGTCAAGCACAAAACCTAAAACAACTAGGCTCACCTATGGAGGCTCCCTCCACAACTTAATTGGAGGCTCCCAACAACACCACGAAGCTTCACCACAATGGACTATGGTTTCCGCGGTGACCTCAAATGCTCGGGGCAATCTTCACAACTTAATTGGAGACCCGACACTTGCCCGGAGCTTTGCACCACAATGATTGAGCTCCGAGGCACCACCAACCGTCTAGGGCACCAAAGCACCCAAGAGGAACAAGCTCTAGGGTGTTCAAACACCCAAGAGTAATAAGCTTCTCAACTTCTCACTTCCACGTATCATCGTGGAGAACTCAAACCTATGCACCAAATGCAATGACAAGGGTACACGGAGTGCCCAAGTCCTTCTCTCCCGAATCCCACCAAAGCAACTAATGCTAGGGAGGAAAATGAGAGGAAGAACGAAGAAGAACACGAAGATCTCCAAGATCTAGATCCAAGGGGTTCCCCTCACTTAGAGGAGAAAGTGATTGGTGGAAATGTGGATCTAGATCTCCTCTCTGTTTTCCCTCAAGAACTAGCAAGAATCATTGGAGGGATTGAGAGTTAGACAGCTTGAAGAAGGTCAACAATGGGGGAAGAACATGAGCTAAAGAGATAAGGTTCAATGGGGAAGAAGACCCCCTTTTATAGGTCGGGAAAAATCCAACTGTTATGCTCACAGCCCGCATAGAGCGGTAATACCGCTCATGGGAGCGGTAATACCGCTAGAGTGGTGGAAGCCCTTTGAAAAACAACAGCGAGGGGCAAAAGGCCAGTAGAACCGCCGAAGCGGTACTACCGCTCGTCCTCACAGTACTACCGCTAGGGATAGAGGTACTACCGCAATGGGTACCGGTACTATTGCTTGCCAGCGGTACTAAAAAAATACATCTGTGCCTACCACCGCTGGACAAAACACGAGATTTTGGTCTGGAGCGGTAGTACCGCAGTAGTAGCCGCGGTAGTACCTCTCTGGAGCGGTAGTAAGAAATTACATCCTCTCCAAGCAGTACTACCACGGTAGTAGCCGCAGTAGTACCGCTGCAGCCTTTTAAGAACACCAAAACCGCCACAACTTCTATAAACGGACTCCGAATTCAACGAAACCAAGTTTATTGGAAAGCTAACGACATGGGCTAAAAAAATCTTGATAGAAATATTAATAAGAAGCAAAGGAGAAAAGGCCCATAAGAAAATGGCGAGAATCCCTCCTCGAATAAGACAGGTAAAACCTCCAACACCGAAAACGCAATAGAAGAAGCATATGAAATCCGTTTTCGATATATTAGAGCTTGTCACGAAGATAACCACAAGCTCAAGAACCCACACAGAGAAAAGCCAACCAAGAACCAAGAAATATGATGATGCCAGGAATGCAATGGTTTGAGCTCTCAACTAACGATACGATCAAGCTACTCACTTGAGAGCCCCCTTGATAGTACGACAATCGATCCTATAACCCGGTCTCCCAACTACAACCATGAGACTGGTAGAATAGAAAACCCTATCAAGGTCAAACCTTTGCCTTGCGCATAGTCCACTTGAGCTAGATGATGACGATCTTGACTTCCTCAAGATGGACCACCTTTCTCTATTCTGCCGGCTTGATGAAGACTAGTTAATTGCTCCCCCATGCTCCACTATGGGTGAGCCACTCTTCGGCACATCTTCACAAGTCCATTGTCACCACAATGAACGACAATCCTCAAGCATGATCTCTCTGTGATGCTTCACTTGAGCTTGCATATCGCACCCTTGATGACGATCTCCACTTAATGTCATCTTCCATGGGAAGTATGGGATCCGCCTCTTGATGCAAGCCCATGGAAATATACATAACCCCACAAAGAACTCTCACGTAGACCATGGGTTAGTACACAGAGCATAATATACAATGCTTGCCACACCATGGGATCACTTGATACCTCTCGATACATCTTGTACGCTTTGTGGGTTGATCAACTTGATTCATTTTTTGACTTAGTCTTGATGAACCTTGTATCTTATCTTCTCTCTTCATAAATATGATGTCTTGAAGGTAAACATGAATGCTTACACAATCTTCTTCTTCAAGACATGTTTGCAATAAGCTCAACTCCCACATGACCAATCTTTGGATAAACCTTGAATACCACCTTGGTCACCATATAAAATCCTTGAAACCAACAGATGGAATACAAGAAGTACCTATGGACAAATCCTTCGAATATAACTCAAGGCAACCATTAGTCCATAGGGATTGTCATCAATTACCCAAAACCACACATGGAGACAGGTGCTCTTACAATCTCCCATGGACATAGGGATTGTCATCAAGAAAGTTTATACAAGGAAATAAGCACAACCAAGCACACACAAATGCAAAGCAATGCATGGATGTGAGATGCAAATGCTTAAGCAATAAAAGCAAAACTCTCTAAGCTTTCCAAACTAAACTCTCTAAACTTCTCCCCCATTGGCATCGATTGCTAAAATGGGCGAAAAGCTTAGAAGACAATATAATAGGTGTTCCTCCAAAAGGTTTGTATTTCTCAAAATACGTGTGCAAAGAAATACACAAAACCAATGATAAGTAGTTGGAGGAAGACAAACTATATTGAGAACCCAAAGATTGCAAAAAGGGTTGTATGGCACAAAGACATACACCGGAGTGAAGCAAGCAATCAAAATATACTAATTGGAACAATCAATCACATGGACCTACAAGCCACATGAATAAAAGATATTATGACATGGGCAAAAGAGTGTTTATAAAGAAACTAGAGGAGCTCCTCATGATTTGCACACAATTAAGATTTTTTATATATTTGACTACAAGTGCACAAAATAGGATCATGACTCCCCCAAAATCAATACAAACACACAATAAGTGCAAGTAAGTAGATAAGACAATGAGCATAGTACTTGCACTAAAAATATGGTTGAGTAAGAGGTAAAAGAGGCAATTTAAGAATAGGCTCAACCATAATGATGTGTGTGAGTCACGGCAAAGCACTTTAGAAGACTAATATAAGGATGAGCATTAAGCATCAACATAGTCTTGATGAAATGAGACACAAAGTGCAAGACATATCCGTCCCACACACAAACCACTAGCAAATGGGTTCACAAAGCTTACTAATAGTAAAATTAAAAACCAAAGCTTGTGACAACCCCTGGTGAAGATAGGAAATAATAGCATTGTCAGGAGGAGGGATACCAATCAAAATGGCAAAACCCTCGTGAAGACAAGCATGAGGAAAATAATCTTCACCACCAAAGAGTGCATCAAGATGCAAGGATATATGATCCGTACTCAAGAAAAATTCTTTAACGAAACACCAAGTAAATAAAAAGGAAATGCAATGGTGGACGTGAAAGAAAAGAGGATATCAACTAGAGATGTAACTTCTCTCATGTGTATAAGATTCTAGGTAGAGGGCAATCATGATGATATATCCACAAAGAATGATGTACACATGAAATAGTTACAAGAAGGAACAAACAAGATATCCCAAAGGAAGTCATAAATATACCAATAAGATCTTTGATTGAATGCATAGCAAAAAGCCTAATATTTTGTTATTGTACATAAATGAACTCCCAATACACGAACATCAAAGACATCACAACTAGCAATATGACATCATCGTTGAGACGCTTTGAGAAAGGAAACAAGTACCACAAGAATGACTCAAGAAATTCATGCCATGATGCAACCTATAAACGGTTGAATGCGAGAAATGTATGCATGAAGTAGATACTTGTTACCGACATAGCATTGGATTGATGTAGTATACAATGGTTCATCGATCATCCTAGCATGGCTCAAATAAGCACATGGTGTCAACACCTTCCTTGTAAGTGAGCCGAGTGTCCAATGTATCTCCAATTGTTCCCAGAACAACACCACAAACAAAGTGGTACCCAAACTTATTGGGACCAAAAAGTTAGTGGACCAACAATACATAGGACAAAACTCCACATAAATATATGCATATAGATATGAAATTGAATTTCATGCACACTTTAGCCAATTTATATCATACTGGAGTTTCCCCTATATATTGGGTCAAGGAAAGAGAACATGCCAATGAAAGTACATGTAGTAAATATGCATGCTTAAGGATTTCAAGAATCAAATCAACACACGGTTGATAAGATACCGAAAGATAAGGTATCAAGTGAAAATAAGATACCAAAGAAAAAATTATCACTTGACGGATACCAACTAAAAGATACATCAAGGAATGAGATATCCATTGTCACATGCCAAATAGAAGGAAACAAGATACCAATTGAAGGAAAACAAGAGGTATCAAGTTCCCAAAAGAGAGCTAGGTTCAAAACAAACAAACCCTCCACAAAGTTTCATGATGGCACAAAGCACCATAGAGTAAAGGCTTGCCTCCCACCAACACACACTTGACGAAGATCAAAAGATTTTTATGATAAACACATAAAGAGAGTGTTCTAAAGAAAATATGATAGCTCCCCTAAGAGATGTGCATTATATAGAATTTGCATTTGAATACAAAATACACACGATGGGATCATCACTTTCCCTATATCTACAGAAACACTAGACATGCTCAAAAAGATCCACAAGAGGCAAGGAAGACAAATGATAAACAAAAACCTATGTAAAGATGATTAGCAAATTTTACCACTTAAAAGGAATACCAATTGCCAAAGGACAAGAAGTATTTGGAAATAATTCCCATTGGTAGATTGCAAATAGATCCAACATCATCTTTTACTCCTAAATAACAAGCAAATGACACTTGTAGAGCTAGCATGCCACCTAGGAACAAGATAAATTATAATATCAAATCTAAGTGGCAATATCTCAAATGTACACATTCTCTAGGCTTGTAATATGCACATAGCATATTACTCCCCCATGATGTGGTAACCCAACGATAATAACAAGTGGCAAATGAAATCCAACAAGAGATGATTAATATACCATTTAGAATTTGAATTTCTCATGAGAAGACATACCACAAAGAAGCTAGATAATCTTGTAATATCAATACTAAGTGGTATTCCTCATGTACACACGTCTTTAGGATTGTGAAGTGCACAAAGCGCATCACTCCCCCAAAATGGGATAATCCATTAATCTCTCAAGAGAGACAACTAAGATAAGACAAGATGCAGAAAGGTTCAACACAATACACACACGTACATGATGTGCAAACCAACATACCCATACTTGATTACTCAAGATAAGCAAGCCAGAGGCACACCATATACAAACACATGCAAGGTACAAAACCACACCATGCAAAGGGCAAGTAACTATCAATGTAAACAATTTAAGTACAAGTTACCATAAGGAGTCACATTGGATATAAGATAGAAACTTGATAATCCAAATGAATTTGCTTGAGATAATATGGATGATGAAGATCACTTAATTCTTCATGATGTAACCAAGTCACCAATGCCCTTCAATAATACCTATTGATCAAGTTTGAGCTTGTCGGTCCCCAACCAAGTTGGGTGCTAAGAGTTTAGTCACAGTAGGCTTGGCTACCCAAATGGCTATTTTCTTTACACCACTTTGAGTACCAAAAAACTTGGCAAACACATTGCCAACCTTATCCTTACCAAGAGAATAGATGTGATCGATGATAATTGGGTTGGATACTTTACCATTAGTGCATGAAGAAGAAAAGTGACCCTTCTCACGACATAAGTAGCAACATCTACCCTTTACTTTATTCTCAATTGATTTCTCAACTTGAGGAGCGTTGAATTGGGTCTTCTTGGGAAGAGGCCTTTCTTCAACTTGAGGTTGAGAAGGAGAGTGAACTTGTGGCCGCTTCCCTTGTTGCTTGTCACTATGGGGCTTATTCTTCAATGGGCAAGATCTAACATGGTGCCCTTCTATTTTGCACTTGAAGCAAATAATCTTGGCCTAGATCTCGACTTGTTCTTGGCCCTTCTTCTTGTAGTTTTTGGACTTCTTCTTCTTATTGAAGTTGAATCCAAGTCCACCCTTGTCACTTGGGGATTTTTGCACACACAAGATAATGTTGAGTGTGGACTTCCCTTCATGACTCTTTTTCAGGTCTTTCTTCAAAGAAGTGACTTGGGCCTTGAGCTCTTTGATTTCCTCTACATGGTTAGTATCGACACAAGTACTAGAGGAAGTATATGCTTCATCATTAGAGCAACAAGGCAAGGAAAGTAATTCATCACAAGATGTAGGAACATTATGAGTTGATGAACTACGAGGACTAGCACATGGCAATAAAGCATTTCTACTAGAAGTAGTGCTAATGTCCACATGAGGCTCACTAGATGTTACCTTAGTAGTAGTAGACTCATGAGCTATTTTTAGCACATTATGGGATACTATAAGATCACCATGAGAGCTCGAGAGCTTTTCATGACTTTCTTCCAATTTCCCATAATTGCTAGATAGCAACTCAAGTTGAGCCCTTAGCTCAACATTCTCCTTTAATATGGATGCTTCACAAGAAATAGAGCTAGTAGCACAAGCATCATCATTAACAACAAGAGGAGAAGGCAACTTGGCAAGCTCTTTAGCATATGAAGCTTTAAGTTGAGCATGAGACTCGGTGAGTTCAATGAGCGAACTCTTAATGACCCTTGAGCCATTTTCGAGGTGCTGAAAGTCCTCAAGGAGTTTAGCATGTGCAACTTCAAGCTTATTATTTTTAGTTCTAAAATCATTAGCCACCTTGAGAGCTCTTTCATGGGATTCCTTTAATCTAGATAATTCTAGAGCAAAGGTCTCCTCAAGAGATTCCTTGGTGGTTTCTCCATTTTCAAGAGCTTGAGATAGCTCCGCGATCTCATTAGCATAATCATGCTCAGAACCTTCCATTTTCTCAATGGTGGCCTCATGCTCCTCGAGATGAGATTCCAACTCCTCAATATATTTCTTGCCCTCAATGGCGATAGACATGATTTCCATGAAGTTGGAACGAGCAAGTATATTCTTATGAAGAGCTTTAAAATACATTTGTCCCTTAATTTTGAAGGGAGAAACATTATCACACTCTTCATGATTATCCTCATTATCATCAACGTGATCATCATTAGATATATTGGGATTCAAAATAGGAGATACCTTTGAAGTCTTAGCCATAAGGCAAAAGTGAGAAACAATAGATGATGATGTAGGATCCCATGAAGCATAATTCAAGTCCACATCTTGTTCCATGGAGTGTTCGATTTCCTTTACATTGTTAGCACAACAACTCGAGGAAATAGATACACTTTTAAAATGGCAACAAGATATAGCAATCGTGTCATTATGAGATGTAGTCAAGCAATTTCTACATGATATGCAAGGACTTCCAACACAAGCATATGAAACATTAAGAGTGCTCGAAGTGTTAAAGTCCAAATATGAAGCAATAAGATAGCGACGAAGGATCATCAACAATTATCCCACTATCAGCATTCCAATGATCACCGCTACTCACCATATCATTACCTTGTGGCAATCCACATGTAGGTGAAATAGATGAAGTTGAGAAGGCAATGGGACCAGAGGTGGAAGGAGAATAATCATCCCTACAAAACTTGGACAAACCATATTTATCTTGAAGCTTTGTCCACAACTCATTAGCATCTCGAAATGGCATCAGTTGAAATATAACTACATTGCTCAAAGCATCAAAAAGCGCATTAGAAGCTTGAGCATTGAGATAAGAGTTTTTCTCATCCGCTAAAGATATGTGTTGAGAATCCTTTGGAGGAGAAAAACACATATCTACAATTCGCTCTAAATTTGGGTCCATGACCCTGAAGTGATTAAGCATGCGAATTACCAAAACATCAAAATTTGTGCCATTGAAACTAAGGAGTGTCAGAGACTCCTAATCCCCTAGTCGACATGCTTACTCTCTAGGTTGTTAAACCTAGTAATGAGAGACCTGGATCTGATACCAATTGAAAGGACGTGGATGTCGCCTAGAGGGGGGTGAATAGGCACTTTAAAATAATTACGGTTTAGGCTTGAACAACGGAATAAAACTAAAATTTAATATGTCAAGCACAAAACCTAAAACAACTAGGCTCACCTATGTGCACCAACAACTTATGCTACGCAAGATAAACAAGTAAGTGGTAGAAAGATATAAAGCATGAAACAATATGGCTATCGCAAAGTAAAGTGCATAAGTAAAGGGCTCGGGTAAGAGATAACAGAGGCACGCGGAGAGGATGATGTATCCCTAAGTTCACACCCTTGCAGATGCTAATCTCCGTTCGAAGCGGTGTGGAGGCACAAAGCTCCACAAGATGCCACTAAGTCCACCGTAATCTCCTCACGCCCTCGCACAATGCAAGATGCCATGATTCCACTAAGGGACCCTTGAGGGCGGTCACCGAACCTGTACAAACAAGGTTGGGATAAACTCCACAACTTAATTGGAGGCTCCCAACAACACCACGAAGCTTCACCACAATGGACTATGGCTTCCGTGGTGACCTCAAATGCTCGGGGCAATCTCCACAACTTAATTGGAGACCCCGAAGCTTGCCCAAAGCTTTGCACCACAATGATTGATCTCCAAGGCACCACCAACCATCTAGGGCACCAAAGCACCCAATAAGAACAAGCTCTAGGGTGCTCAAACACCCAAGAGAAATAAGGTTCTCAACTTCTCACTTCCACGTATCATCGTGGAGAACTCAAACCTATGCATAAATGCAATGGCAAGGGCACACAGAGTGCCCAAGTCCTTCTCTGCCAAATCCTACCAAAGCAACTAATGCTAAGGAGGACAATAAGAGGAAGAACGAAGAAGAACACGAAGAACTCCAAGATCTAGATCCAAGGGGTTCCCCTCACTTAGAGGAGATAGTGATTGGTGGAAATGTGGATCTAGATCCCCCCTATCTTTTCCCTCAAGAACTAGCAAGAATCATTGGAGGGATTGAGAGTTAGCAAGCTCGAAGAAGGTCAACAATTGGGGAAGAACACGTGCTAAAGAGATAAGGTTCAATGGGGAAGAAGACCCCCTTTTATAGGTGGGGAAAATCCAACCATTATGCTCACAGCGCGCACAGAGTGGTAGTACCGCTCATGGTAGCGGTACTACCGCTAGAGCGGTGGAAGCCCTTTGAAAAACAAAATTGAGGAGGCAAAAGGCTAGTAGAACCGCCGGAGCGATACTACCGATCGTCCTCACGGTACTATCGCAATGGGTAGCGGTACTATTGCTTGCGAGCGGTAGTAAAAAATGCTTCTGTGCCTATCACCGCTGGAAAAAACACGAGATTTTTGTCCGTGGCAGTAGTACCGCAGTAGTAGCCGCGGTAGTACCGCTTTGGAGCGGTAGTAAAAAATTACATCCTCTCCAAGTGGTAGTACCACGGTAGTAGCCGCGGTAGTATCGCTGCAGCCTTGTAAGAACACCAAAACTGCCACAACATCTCCAAACGGACTCCGAATTAAACAAAACCAGGTTTGTTGGAAAGCTAACGACATGGGATAACACAATATTGATAGAAATATCAATAAGAAGCAAATGAAAAAAGGCACATAAGAAAATGGTGAGAACCCTTCCCCGAATAAGACCGGTAAAACCTCCAACACCGAAAACACAATACAAAAAGCATATGAAATCCGTTTTTGATGTACTAGAGCTTATCATGAAGATAACCACAAGATCAAGAACCCACATAGAGAAAAGTCAACCAAGAACCAAGAAAGATGATGATGCCAAGAATGCAATAGTTTGAGCTCTCAACGAACGATAGGATCAAGGTACTCACTTGAGAGCCCCCCTTGATAGTACGACAATCGATCCTATAACCCGATCTCCCAACTACCACCATGTGACCTGTAAAATAGAAAACCCTATCAAGGTCAAACCTTTACCTTGTGCATAGTCCACTTGAGCTTGATGATGACGATCTTGACTTCCTCAAGATGGACCACCTTTCTTGATTGCGCCGGCTTGATGAAGACTAGTTGATTGCTCCCCCATGCTCCACTATGTGTGAGCCACTCTTCGGCACATCTTAACAAGTCCATTGTCACCACAATGAATGGCAATCCACCAGCATGATCTCTCCGTGATGCTTCACTTGAGCTTGCACATTGCACCCTTGATGACGATCTCCACTTAATGTCATCTTCCATGGGAATTATGGGATCTGCCTCTTGATGCAAGCACATGGAAATATACCTAACCCCACAAAGAACTCTCATGTAGACCATGGGTTAGTACACAAAGCGTAATATACAATGCGTACCACACCATGGGATCACTTGATACCTCTTGGTACATCTTGTATGCTTTGTGGGTTGATCAACTTGATTCGCTTTTTGACGTAGTCTTGATGAACCTTGTATCTTATCTTCTCTCTTCATAAATACGATGTCTTGAAGGTAAACATGAATGCTTACACAATCTTCTTCTTAAAGACATGTTTGCTATAAGCTCAACTCCCACATGACCAATCTTTGGATAAACCTTGAATACCACCTTGGTCACCATATAAACTCATTGAAACCAAAAGATGGACTCCAAGAAGTACCTACAAACAAATCCTTCAAATATAACTCAAGGCAACCATTAGTCCATAGGGACTGTCATCAATTACCCAAAACCACACATGGAGAAATGTGCTCTTACAACCTGTTTATCAAACAATATTGGTGCCTGAATGTTGTTCGGAGTCCTGTATGAGATCTCAAACGTCACCAGGAGCCCCGAAATGGTCCGGAGGTAAAGATTTATATAAGGGAATTCATATTCAGGGTTTCGAAAAATGTTCGGCATTTTCGGTATTGTATCGGGAAGGTTCTAGAAGGTTCCGGAATGTGATAGAGGCTAAGGTGTCCCGTGTTTAGATGAGTGGTGGCTATCATTTTTGGGTGGAGTAGACTTTGACGATCCGACTATGAACGTGTGAAGATGTCGCGCCTTTGCAATCGGTAAACCAACTCCGAGAGGTCATTGACCACACTGGAGCAAGATCAACCTGACCATGAAGGTATATTTCGTGAGCGCAAACAAAGAATAAACAAGGAACTAAAATTGCAATCTGAATATTGCTAATATAAGAGGAAATGTTCATTGATGAAAGTGGGGTTGTGTGATGTCTTGGTCGGGACGTAGAACACAAACGAAGGACGCAAATTGCGGCTATGACGAACTTTTAATCTAAACAAAACCCAGTCTAAATTGTGCTTTAAGGGATGTATTTACAGGGGTAAATGGAGTGCAGTTCGTCCACCCTTGGCAACGTGTAGGATCTAAAGTACGTCTAGAGGGGGGGGTGATTAGACTACTTGACAAAAAAAATCTACCTTTCCCAATTTTAAGTGTTGGCAGATTTTAGCATTTATAGAGAATCAAGCACACCCTACACATGCATGTCTACGAGTGTAGCAGCGGAAAGTAAAGACAAGCATGATTAGTAAAGGAAGGGTAGGAAGATCAAACGCAATTTGGAGACACGAAGATTTTTCCCGTGGTTCCGATAGGTGGTGCTATCGTACGTCCACGTTTATGGAGACTTCCACCCACAGAGGGTAACAGTCATGAGAGTACACATAGGGCTCTACCAACGGAGGGTTCCATGAAGAAGCAACCTTGTCTATACCACGATTGCCTACGTACATGGAGGACTAGCCTAACTTGATGTAGATCTTTACGACGTAGGCGATCTCCTTGCCCTTACAAACTTCTTGGTTCACTCCACAACACGAAGTAGGAGGCTCCAAAGCGACAACTAACCAATCTAAGAGGCATCAACCTCCAAAAGGTAATAGGCTCGATAATGTCGATGAACTCCTTGCTCTTGTGCTTCAAGATGATAGAGTCCTAAACACTCAATCACTTTCTCACAGATTTGGCTTTGGTGAAAGAGATTGATTGGGTGGAAACGAACTTGGGGAGGCTAGAGATCAAGATTCATATGGTTGTAATGGAATAGCACGATCTCAACACATGAGTAGGTGGCTCTCTCTCAGAAAATCTGACGGGATAAGTGGGGATTTGTTTTGAGTGCTTCTCTTGCGAGTGAGTGGTGGTGGAGGGGTATATATAGGCATCTCCAAAAATCCAACCGTTACACCTTAAGTGACCAACTCGGTGAAACCAATGTGTGAATCTCGATGGTACCGAGTTGCTCCAGAGGTAGCAACTTTTGAATCTTGGTGAGACCGATATTGGAATCTCGGCAGTACCGATCAGGTGTCCAACGATCAGAATCAAAATCTCGGTGATGCCAAACCAAAAACTCGGAGCTTACGATTTTGTGAATCGAGGTAACATAAAGTTGGCAAGCTGAACTCGGTGGCACCGAAGTGGGATCGGTTGCACTAATGTGCTAGGGTTTGGCAGGGCTTTGTCTGAGGTTGGGAATCAGTGGGACCGAGTGGATGGTGTTGGTTTCACCGATTTGCATGAATGGCTTAGACAGAATTTGTGGGAGAGTTTGTGGGTGTCTTTGGTGACTATCACTTGTGCACGTGGAGCATCTTGTTAACCAACAGTACCGTACCCCCTTTTAATAGTATTGAATTTTCCTATGGACTCAAAGTGACTTCTCACAAAGTAAAATGTAGAGTCCTCTTTGCTTGAAGCTTTTGTCAATCCAAATCCTTGCATCTAGGGGTTTCTACACAATCCTTTTGCCAACCCATCATTGAACTTTTCGTGAGATATGCTTGGTGGAAATATTAGTTCAATGAGATATATGTTGTTATTAATTACCAAAACCACCAAAAGAGCAAATGTGATTTCAATCTCCCCCATTTTGGTAATTGATGACAACATATAGATCAAAGCTTCAACATATGATATAATCAATGAATATAATCATCGCTTTGAGAAGTATGTGATATGCAAGAGCTCCCCCAAAATTTGTGCATTAGTTTGAATTTGCGTTTGAGTGCAAATTTACAATCTATTAGGTACATGCGTCACTTCTTCCATTTCACATACATCTTGGTGGTGCGCGAGAGTAATAAGAATGAATATCATAGCACAACACAATCAAGGAGAGGAATGATCATCTCATAAGCATCATAAAGATAGGAAATAGTAGCAACACACATCAAGTGTATGATCAAACACCGACAAAGTTTAACACATCCAAACCAAAAGATATCAAATGTTTTTGAAAAAGCAATAAAAACCAACGCTCTCTCTCTCTCAAAGCCCTAATGATCTATACAACTTCTCCCCCTTTGGAAACAAGTTACCAAAAAGTTCAAAGGTATAAAATGCTCTTCTGGGGTTGATCTCCTCCGGTAGCTGAAGTTGGAGTCGAGAGAACGGCATCGGTGAAGACTTATGCAGATGTCATGTACGGAGTTGGTGTAGCAACTGGAGGAACTGGTGGAGCCAAGGGAGCTAATGTGGTTGTAGGTGGTACTGATAAAGAAGGCCTCATCTCTAGAGCTGTCACTGTGGGAGTCTTGGCCTGAGTCCTGAATTGAGTGCTCGTCCTGAGAGGTTGCTACCTCTTGCACAAGCGTTGGTTTTTCCTTGAAGAGGAAAGGGTGATACAGCGAAGTAGGTAAGTATTTCCCTTAGTTGTTGACAACCAAGCTATCAATCCAGTAGGAGGAACAAGCAAGTCACCAATGGATGCACCTACACAAATAATCAAACTCTTGCACCCAACGCTATAAAGGGGTTGTCAATCCCTTCACGGTTATTTGCAAGGATTATATCCAATAGAGTAGATGTAACGAGTGCGGAAAGTAAAAGGGTAAATAAATTGCGGCAAGTATAGATCTAAAAATATATGATGGAAAATAGACCCGGGGCCATAGGTTTCACTAGAGGCTTCTCTCTTGCAAGCAAATATCATGGTGGATAAACAAATTACTGTCAAGCAATTGATAGAAAAGTGAATAATCATGTAGTTATCCAAGGCAATGATCATCCATATAGGCATCACGTCCATATCAAGTAGACATAAATGATTCTGCATCTACTACTATTACTCCACACATCGACGGACTCCTGCCTGCATCTAGAGTATTAAGTTCATGAAGAATAGAGTAACGGATTATGAAAGATAACATGGTGTAGAGGGATAAACTCAAGCAATATGATGAAAACCCCATCTTGTTACCCTTGATGGCAACAATACAATACGTGCCTCGCTACCCCTACTTTGTTACTGGGTAAGGACACCGCAAGATTGAACCCAAAACCAAGCACTTCTCCCATTGCAAGAATTTCCAATCTAGTTGGCCAAACCAAAACAATAACTCGAAGAGATTTGCAAGGATATGAAATCATGCATATAAGAAATCAGAGGAGATTCAAATAAGATTCATGGATAATCTGAACATAAACTCACAATTCATCGGATCTTGACAAACACACCACAAAAGAGGATTACAACGGTTAGATCTCCATGAAGATCACGAAGAACATGGTATTGAAGATCAAAGAGAGAGAAGAAGACATCTAGCTACTATATATGGACCCATAGGTCTATGGTGGACTACTCATGCATCTTCGGAGGGGCAATGGAGTTGATGTAGATGCCCTCCGTGATGAAACCCCCTCCGGCAGATTACCGGAAAAGGCTCCAAGATTGGATCTCTCGGGAACGGAGGCTTCTGGCAGCGGAAAAGTATTTGTGTGGTTCTTGTTTATGTTGGGTGAATATTGGGGTATTTATAGGCCAAGAATTAAGGTTAGGAGACCTACCAGGAGGGAACAAGCCTGCTAGGTGCGGTCAGGGGGGCGCCTAGTAGGCTTGTGGCGCCCTGGCACCTCCCTTGACGTGCACTGCAAGCTTGGATGACTTGTTTCCTTCCAAAAAATTCCTTCCGAAGGTTTTATTCCGTTTGGACTCCGTTTAATATTCCATATCTACAAAACTCAAAAACAAGGAAAAACATAAACTGGCACTTGGCTCTAGATTAATAGGTTAGTCCCAAAAAATGATATAAAATAGCATATTAATGCATATAAAACATCCAAAACAGATAATATAATAGCATGCCATCATCAAAAATTATAGATACGTTGGAGACGTATCAGCATCCCCAAGCTTAATTCCCGCTCGTCCTCGAGTAGGTAAATGATAAAAACATTTTTTTATGTGGAGTGCTACCTAACATATTTATCCAAGTAATATTCTTTATTGTGGCATGAATATTGAGATCCGTAAGACTCAAAACAAAAGCTTAATATTGATATAGAAACAATAACATTTCAAGCATACTAGCAAAGCAATTGTATCTCTTCAAGATATAATGGCAAAAGAAATTTATCCCTACAATATCATATGGTCTCGCTAAGCTCCATATCCCCCCACACAAAGTATTTATATCATGCACAACCCCGATGAAAAGTCAAGCAATTGTTTTCACACCTTTGTTTTCTCAAACTTTTTTAACTCTCACACAATACATGAGTGCGAGCCATGGATATAGCACTATAGGTGGAATAGAATATGGTGGAGGTTGTCAAGGAAATGGAGAAGATAGTCTCACATCAACTAGGCTTATCAACGGGGTATGGAGATGCCCATCAATAGATATCAATGTGAATGAGTAGGGATTGCCATGCAACGGATGCACTAGAGCTATAAGTGTATGAAAGCTCAAAAGGAAACTAAGTGGACGTGCATCATGAAGAAAAATATTCCACTAGCTATATGAAAGTGACAAAATAGAAGACTCTCCATCATGAAGATCATGGTGCTACTTTGAAGCACAAGTGTGGAAAAAGGTAGTAGCAATGTCCCTTCTCTCTTTTATCTCATTTTTGGTGGGCATCTAAGTCCTCTTTTATTCATTATTTATTTGGGCTTCGATGGCCTCTTTTATTTTTCATAAAGTCTAGAATCTCATCCCTACTTGTGAGGGAATCATAGCTTCCATCATGCTTTCCGCACATGGGACATGCTCTATAATGAAAATCATCACACTTTTATTTACTCACAACTCAAAAGAAAATTACAACTCGATACTATGACAAAATATGACTCTATATGCAATATAGAAGTGATGGTGCATGTCATAAAAGGAAACGGTGGAAGTTGCATGGCAATATATCTCGGAATGGCTATGGAAACGCCATAATAGGTAGGTATGGTGGCTGTTTTGAGGAAAGATATATGGTGTTTGTTTTGAGGAAGGTATATGGTGGCTGTTTTGAGTAAAGTTTTTGTTGCACCGGCGAAAGTTGCGCGGTACTAGATAGGCTAGCAAAAGTGGAAGGGTGAGAATGAGTATAATACATGGACTCAACATTAGTCATAAAGAACTCACATACTTGTTCCAAAAGTCTATTATTCATTGAAGCAAAGCATTAAACACATGCTCCTAGGGGGGAGGTTGGTAGGAGTCAACCATCGCCCCCCTCGACCCTCGCACAAAGGTCGACAATCTATAAACAAGTCATGCTCCGACTTCCTTACATAGCGGTTCACCATACATGCATGCTACGGGAATCACAAACCTTTACACAAGTATTTTTACCAAATCACAATTTACTTCCTAACATGTCTCTTAACATCACCATCTTTATATCTCAAAACTTTATGCAAGGAATCAAACTTCTCATATATACTCAATGCACTTAATATGAAAGTTTTATTATATCCCTTTTGGATGCCTATCATATTAGGACTAAATTCATAACCTCGACCAATTACCATGCTGTTTTTATAAACTCTCAAAATAATATAAGTGAGGCACGAGAGTTCAAGTATTTCTATAAAACAAAAACACCACCGTGCTCTAAAAGATATAAGTGAAGCATATAGAGCAAAATTGCCCAACTAAAATGATATAAGTGAAGCACAAAGAGTATTCTAATAAATTCATGATTCAGCGTGTCTCTCTCAAAATATGTGTGCATCAAGTATGCTTGTGGAAAACTAACAAGCAAAGACTCATATCATACAAGACACTCCAAGCAAAACACATATCATGTGGTGAATACAAACATAGCCTCAAGTAAATTTACCGATGGATTGAAGTCGAAAGAGGGGATGCCTTCCGAGGCATCCCCAAGCTTAGGCTCTTTGGCATCCTTGAATATGACTTGGGTTTCCTTGGGCATCCCCAAGCTTAGGCTCTTTCCACTCCTTATTCCATAGTCCATCCAATCTTTACCCAAAACTTGAAAACTTCACAACACAAAACTTAAGAGAAAAGTCATGAGATCCGTTAGTATAAGAAAATAAATCACCACTTCAGTTAATGTTGTGAACTCATTATTTATTTATATTGGTGCTATAAGGAATGTTATATAACTCCCCCATGGCTCATACCACATTATACAACCCATAGATTCATCAAAATTGGCAAACAACTCAAAGAAAACCGAATCTGTCAAAAACAGAACAATCTATAGCAATCTGGAAAGTTCGTATACTTCTGTAACTCAAACAATTCTGAAAAATTAGGATACCCTAGGAAATTTATATATAAATCTTTTTTAAACATTTCATGTCAATTCAAAACTCTGAAAAAATTATAAATTTCGTGGACTGAGCGCAAAAGTTTCTATTTTTTAGCAAGATCAAATCAACAACTACCATAGATCACCCCAAAGATTTTACTTGGCTCAAACACTAATTAAAATACCAAAACACAATTATTACAAAATTAATAATGTGGGAAACACTCAAAAACATAAGCAAAACAAATAACATAAAATAAAATTGGGTTGCCTCCCAACAAGCGCTATTGTTTAACGCCCCTAGCTAGGCAAATCGCCATAGATCTAGGTATTGTCATCTTTGGTATTGGCAACTTTTGTGAGGACCTTCTGGAATCCAGGGGGTTCTTTCCTCTTTCCCCCATTTTTAGGGGGAGGATCGATCTTGGTGTACAAAATGTCCAAACGCTTATTGCAAAGGGTAATCAAAGTATTCAAACGATTTAAGGTTCCCGTTGATATGTTTTAGGGGTTTGTGATATTCTTGTAACTCGGCCAAGTGCTTATGTAAGTCACTCAATTTGTCCAACACTTGAGCTCCCTCTTGTGAGAAAGAAAACCCCTTTTTTGGTGGAGGAACCCCCAAAATCCCTTCTAAAACTTCATAAGCGGCATTCATGTCAAGCTCAATAAAATTTCCTTTTGAGACGAAATCTTGAAGCTCCCTATGATGCAAAGCTAAACCAGTATAAAAATTTCTAAGCAAGACTCGCGCATCCCCTTTTAGATTGGAAATACGATAAAATTCCATTAACCTATACCAAGCATCTTTCAAATTTCCCGCTTGTTTTTGTTTGAAGTAAAGAACTTCAAAATCTGGTGACAAGGGAGACGTGGTGATATTAGCAATAGTGGTCCAGCAAGAAACAAGCAAACAAAAGAGGAGAAATAGAGAGGCGAATCTTTTTGGTATTTTTTGAAAATTGTTTTAGAAGTGGGGGAGAGGAAAATGAGAGGCAAATGGCAAATAAAGTAAATGCAAGAGATGAGTTTGTGATGGGTACTTGGTAGGCTTGACGTGTATGCTCCCCAGTAATGGCACCAGAAATCCTTCTTGCTACCTCTTGAGCATGCGTTGGTTTTCCCTTGAAGAGGAAAGGGTGATGCAGCAAAGTAGGTAAGTATTTCCCTCAGTTGTTGAGAGCCAAGGTATCAATCCAGTAGGAGGAACAAGCAAGTCACCAATGGATATGCACCTACACAAATAATCAAACTCTTGCACCCAACGCTATAAAGGGGTTATCAATCCCTTCATGGTTATTTGCAAGGATTAGATCCGATAGAGATAGATGTAATGAGTGCGGAAAGTAAAAGGGTAAATAAATTGCAGCAAGTATAGATCTAAAAATATATGATGGAAAATAGACCCAGGGGCCATAGGTTTCACTAGAGGCTTCTCTCTTGAAGGCAAATATCACGGTGGGTAAATTACTGTCAAGCAATTTATAGAAAAGCAAATAATCATGTAGTTATCTGATATGTCTCCAATGTACCTACTTCTCCAAACTATTTGCCCCTTGTTTTGGACTCTAATTTGCATGATTTGAATGGAACTAACCGGGATTGACGCTGTTTTCAGCAAAATTGCCTTGGTGTTATTTTTGTGCAGAAATAAAAGTTCTCGGATTGACCTAAAAATTTACGGAGAATATGCTTGGAATTCATAAAAACTATTGGCAAAACAATCAACTGCAGGGGGCCCATCACCTAGCCACAAGCCTGGAGGGCGCGCCCACCCCCCTAGGGCGCGCCCGTGTGGCTTGTGGGCCCTCTGACACTCGTCCGACCTCGTTTCCACTTCTATATATTCCTATTCAGGGAGAAAAAAATAAAGTAGAAGAGTTCATTGCGTTTGATGATACGGAGCCGCCGCCACCTCCTATTCTTCCTCAGGAGACCAAATCCGGAGTCCGTTTGGGCTCCGGAGAGGGGAAATCGACACCTTCCTCATCACCAATTCCATGATGCTCTCCACCGTTTGTGAGTAATATCATCGTAGGCTTGCTGGACGGTGATGGGTTGGATGAGATTTATCATGTAATCGAGTTAGTTTTGTTAGGGTTTGATCCCTAGTATCCACTATGTTCTGAGATTGATGTTGCTATGACTTTGCTATGCTTAATGCTTGTCACTAGGGCCTGAGTTCCATGATTTCAGATCTGAACCTATTATGTTTTCATGAATATATATGTGTTCGTGATCCTATCTTGCAAGTTGTAGACACCTATTACGAGTTATGATCCGCATCCCCGAGGGTGACAATAACTGGGATTCTTTTCGGTGATTACCGTACTTTGAGGAGTTCATGTATTCACTAAGTGCTAATGCTTTGGTCCGGTTCTCTATTAAAAGGAGGCCTTAATATTCCTTAGTTTCCAATAGGACCCCGCTGCCACGCGAGGGTAGGAAAAAAGATGTCATGCAAGTTCTTTTCCTTAAGCACGTATGAATATATATGGAATACATGCCTACATTATATTGATGAATTGGAGCTAGTTCTGTGTCACCCTATGTTATAACTGTTGCATGATGAATGCCATCCGACATAATTATCCATCACTGATCCATTGCCTACGAGCTTTCCATATATTGATCTTTGCTAAGTTACTTTTCCGTTGCTATTGTTACAAACACTACAAAACTGCTACTATCACTTTTGCCACCGTTACCGTTACTTCCATACTACTTTGCTACTGAATACTTTGTTGCAGATATTAAGTCTTTTAGGTGTGGTTGAATTGACAACTCAGCTGCTAATACTCGAGAATATTCTTTGGCTCCCCTTGTGTCGAATCAATAAATTTGGGTTGAATACTCTACCCTCGAAAACTGTTGCGATCCCCTATACTTATGGGTTATCAAGACCTTTTTCTTGCGTTGTTGCCGGGGAGCATAGCTCTATTCTCTAAGTCACTTGGGATATATATATCTGTTGATCACTATGAGGAATCTTAAAGATCCAAAAACCAAGATCTACCCCTCAACTACGAGGACAGGTAAAGAACTGCCATCTAGCTCTGCACTTGATTCACCTTCTGTTATGAGTAAATTTGTGACACCACCACCTACTAGTAATTCTGATATGTCGCAAGTAATTGATGATGCTACTTCTGCTATGCATGATGCTTATGATGATACTTTGCTTAATGATACTGTGCCACTGGGTGAATTTCTTAATGAACAAATTGCCAGAGCCAATGCTGAAACTAATAATATTTTTGAATCTGATGAAATTATTGAAACTGAACACTATGATACACCTGCTAGACCTAGCTCTCCTAGATATGAATTGCCTGATATACCCGAGGGTTATGTTATGGAAGGATAGGTAGCTAGGGACTTTCTTGCTTGTAAGGATAGAGATGATCTTAAGAAATTGCTTAGCAAGTGGAAGGAAAAATCTTTGAATGCTAGAAGGCAATATGATCCTAAGTTTGCTACTTCACCTATCTTGGTTACTGATAAGGATTATGAATTCTCCGTCGATCCTGAGTTAATTACTTTGGTTGAATCTGATCCTTTCGATGGTTATGAATCTGAAACTGTTGTGGCACATCTTACCAAACTGAATTATATAGCCACCCTATTTACTCATGAGGAAAAAAAACCGTTGTTACTATATTCTTAAGTTGTTTCCTTTCTCATTAAAGGGTGATGATAAGATATGGTTTAATTATCTTGCTCCTGGTTGTGTGTGTATCCCCTAGGATATGATTTATTACTTCTCTGAAAAATATTTTCTTGCCCATAAGAAACAAGCTGCCTTGCAGGAAATATTTAACTTTGTGCAAATTCAAGAAGAGAGTCTCCCACAAGCTTGGGGGAGGCTTCTCCAATTACTTAATGCTTTTCCTGGTCATCCTCTCAAGAAAATGAAATACTTGATATCTTTTATAATGGACTAACCGATGCTTCTAGGGACCACCTAGATAGTTGTGTTGGTTGTGTTTTCAGGGAACGAACTATGGAACAAGCTGAATTACTATTGAATAATATACTGAGCAATGATAATGATTGGACTATTCCCGAACCACCTTCAAAGCCAACTCCGAAGAAAAGAGGTATTCTATTCCTCAGTCGTGAAGGTATGCAAGAGGCAAAGAAATCTATGAAAGAAAAGGGTATTAAAGCTGAAGATGTTAACAATCTACCACCTATTGAAGAAATACATGGTCTTGATAACCCGACACACGTAGTAGAGGTAAATTCTTTTCGTAGATTTGATGAAAGAGATATTCCTTATAATAAGTCTGCTAGCCAATGCTTGGATGAATTTGATAATTTTATTGTGAAGCAAGAAAATTTCAATGCTTATGTTAGTAGACAATTGAAACATAATGCTTACATGCTTGATCGCTTGGGTCATTATTTGAGTAGAACTGTCAATGATCTTAAGCTTATTAGTAAACATGCTTCCATGGTAACTACTCAAGTAGATCAAGTACTAAAGGCGCATAATGATTTACTTAACAAGGTGAATAGTAAGAACAATGATCATTCTGTTAAAGTTGTGACTAGAGGTGGTAGAATGACTCACGGACCTTTGTATCCCGAGGGCCATCCTAAGATAATTGAACAAGATTCTCAGAGAGTTAATCCTGATGCACCTATTCGTTCCAATAAGAGTAGGAAAAAGAATGATGATAGTACTTTGCATGCTGCTAGTGAACCTGTTATAGATACATCTGAGAATCCAAATGATATTTCTATTTCTGGTATTTAGATAGAATCTGGTGATGAACATGAACCTAGTGATAACATTAATAATGATGTTCATGTTGATGCTCAACCTAGTAATGATAATGATGTGGAGATTGAACCTGTTGATAATCTTGATAACCGACAACCTAAGAATAAAAGATACGATTAAAGAGACTTCACTGCTAGGAAACATGGTAGAGCAAGAGAACCATGGGTTCATAAACCCATGCCTTTCCTCCTAAATCATCCAAGAAAAAGGATGATGAGTATTTTGAGCGCTTCGTTGAAATTCTTAGACCTGTGTTTTTGCGTATGCGCTTGACTGATATTTTGAAAATGTCTCCTTATGCTAAGTATATGAAAGATATTGTGACAAATAAAAGAAACATACCGGAAGCTAAGATTTAAACCATACTTGCTAATTATACTTTTAAAGGTGGAATTCCCAAAAAATTAGGAAATCCCGGAGTACCTACTATACCATGCCCTATTAAAGGAAATTATGTCAAAACTGCTTTATGTGATCTTGGAGCTGGTGTTAGTGTTATGCCTTTCTCTCTATACCGTAGACTTGATTTGAATAAGTTGACACCCACTGAAATCTCTTTGGAAATGGCTGATAAATCAACATCTCTACCTATCGGTATTTGTGAGGATGTACCTCTCATAGTTGCAAATGGTACTATCTTGACAGACCTTGTTATTCTTGATATTCCCAAGGACGGTAGTATGTCGATCATCCTTGGTAGACCCTTTTTGAATATTGTAGGGGTTGTTATTGATTGCAACAAGGCAATGTCACATTTCATATTAATGGTAATGAGCATACGGTACACTTTCCGAAGAAACAACCTCAAGTTCATAGTATCAACTCTATTGAAAAAATTCCAACGATCGTTATTGGAGGCTTTGAATTCCTCCTTCATACTGTCAAGAATAAATATGATATACTTATTGTTGGGGATATGCATATCCCCATTGAGGTAACTTAGTGTTATTCGAAAATTCTTTGATTTCATGTTATTTGAAAGAAGTTTGTTAATAAGACTTGATCAACCTTATTGATGGATTTCTTTTGATGAGCATGAGATGGATGAATTTAGAAAGCACAACTTCCTATACCTAACTTTTACTTTTTGTTACCTAGATGAAATTAAGTAAAAATGCTATTATTTTTCTGTTTTCTGAGTTTCTCGTGCAATAAAAAAGTGACCTGAAAATAAAAGTTCTTCAAATGTCCTGAAAAGGGAGTATGATTTTTTCCGGAATATTTAAGATTTTTTGGCACTAAGTATGCATCAGGGGGCCGCACCAGTGGGCCACAAGCCTGCAGGGCGCGCCCACCCCCTTGGGCGTGTCCTGGTGGCTTGTGGGTGCCACGTGGCCCTCCTCCACTTATTCCAGCACCCATTCAGTTCATCTTCCTCCAGAAAAAATCCCACCATTGCTCAAACCCGTGTTCTAGCTCATCTTGCTTCCATTTTTGATCTCCTTGCTCAAAGCTCCATTTGCAAAAAAAATTAGGGGATTGCTCATCAGTATGTGACTCCTCTAATGGTCCAATTAGTTTTTGTTCTAGTGCCTTATATATTGCAAATTTTTGCTATTGTGGTGACCTTGTTTTTGAGCTTGCATGTCAAATTTGAATAGTCCTAAGTAGTTTTGATGCATGATATAGTCTCTAGGCACTGGAGGGAGTAGTTGCTATGAGTTTTGTTGAGTTTTGTTCACCTTTATTTTGATTCACTAAAAATTTCAGAAATTTTCCAGAGAAAGAAAAGATGTTGAGGAGAATGTACCAAGGTGGTTCCTCGAGCAAGAAAACTCCGAGACTCGTGTTACGTGAGCCCGATTTTGATCCACCGAGGGAAGCTCGGGTGCTGCCTTATGAATGGTCGTCAGATCAATTCATGGACAACGCCGGGTTCAAGGAAGAGTTTTATGCATACATAAGGAATGATGGCCTTGAGGATTTTATTTTAGAACGATGTAAGCAATATTATCAACTCACTGATTCTTTTGTGCGGAGGTTTGAATTTTCATCCAGGTATAATTCTCATTCTGTTCTATTTAATCTTTATGATAAGTCCTATACCATGGACCTAGAGGATTTTAATGATGCATGCAAAATTCCACAGTGGGTTAGCCGTAGCGATCCTCATAAAAATGAATATAATGATTTCCTTGCTAGCATCATAGTGGGAGAAACTAGAATCATTACACAAGCTACCTTGGGGAGCTTCACTTTCCGGCTATACATTATTTTGCTCTCTTCATAGGTAGATGTACTAACGGTAAACATGAGCATAGCCACCATTGCGTGCCTGATCTGAGTATTCTTAAGAGTGCTATAATGGAAGATAGACGATATAACTTGGGGGTTATTATTGCTAGGAGGTTACATCTTAATGCTAAGGATGGAGATTTCTTTGGTGGAATTTATGCCACCAGTGCAGCTAAGTATCTTGGGGTACCCATAAGAGAGAATGATATTGAGTTACCCCTTGCTTTTCTTGATTATGAGGCTTTGGTGCGCTACTAGTTTCTTGAAAGGAACGAACAATCCCTCCAGTACCGACTAATTTTTGACACACAACATGCTTTCCATGTTACCCTTCCTACTCTTGCCTTCTTTAACTTTCAGGAAAAACAGAGATACTTTATAACCAGAGAGGAGGCAAACGAGTATGAGAGGAACGCGGAATCAGATTGCCTTCACGCTGCAGTCGTTCAGGCAGTAGCCGCGACAGCCCAGTACAACCCCAACTATGACTTCAGATATTATTCAGGCCAGCCGTGGCCCTAGACCAACTTAGGCCAAAAGCCTAAGCTTGGGGGAGTATGTATTTATCACTGACATTACATTCATGTTCACACACTCAATTCAGTTGTCGGTGTTCATACTTTTTCATTGTACTATCCATGGTAGTTTATTTCTTCTTTATGCTTTCTTCTTGTGTGTTTGATTAATCTTTAAGAAAATACAAAAACAAAGAATTTAGTTCTAGCTTTACCTTCTAGTTTGTTTAGTTATAGCATTAAAAGAAACCCAAAAAGATTTCTCGTTCTTATTTTGCTTGTTGGGAGTTTTCCCGTGTAAATAGTTTTCTCGTTCTTGCTTTAAAACTTCTTTTCTTCTGGTCGTAAGGAGAAGACTATGATGAAATGTTAAGTGGCTCTCATATGCATTATTGTTTATCTTACATAGAGCCCATATTGCCTTGTCTTCTCCTTTGAGTTATTGCTTGCAGATTCCAGCTTAGTCCAATGCACGTACACTCTTATTATTCACATCGTTCAATCATGCAAGTTAAAGGCAATAATTACGATATATGATGAAGTGACCGAGATGGAGAAAAGCTGGTATGAACTCTAACTATCTTGTTTTTGTAAATATGATTATCTCGTCATTCAGGATTTAGCTCATTATGGGTTGAAAATGTTTGCAATGACAATTAGAGATTATAGTTATTCATGCCATGCTTAATTGGCTGAGAGTTAATAATGGTTTTCTTTGAGTGCCAACATGCATATAATAATGGTTGTGATGTAGTATGATGGGGTGGTATCCTGCTTTGAACGATTCAAGTGGCTGGACTTGGCACATTTTCATGCATGTAGTTGAAACAAAATCAACATAGCCTCCACAATATTTATGTTCATAGTGAATTATATCCTTCACTTGTACTAAGCGGGAATATTGCTTGTGGATCCATCTTCATAAACCCAAAGTTGTTCCATATAAGTCCACCATACCTACCTCTATACGGTATTTACCTGTCATTCCAAGTAAATTTGCATGTGCCATTCTCCAGACGTCCAAATAAATATTCCGTTTTGTATGCCCAAATTGCTCATGTAGTGACTAGGGGCTGTCAGTATCTTCCATGCTAGGTGGGTTATTCTCACGATATGTGTTGACTCACTATTATTCACGACAAAGTGGATGGTATTCGGGATTCCTAGTCTCATGCTCAAAATTCAAATCAAAGTATAATAAAACAAAACTCCCCCAGGATTGTGTTTGTATGGTAGGTACCCGTCGGCTCGCCGTGGAGTGTGATTGATTTGGTGGAGGGGGAGTAAAAACTTTACTATTCTATTTGGGAACCGCCTATAATGTATCTAGCATGGAAGATGTCGAGATCTCTTAGTCGTTATGTTGGCAATGAAAGCATACCTCTCAAAATGATTATTCATCCTTGTTTTTTTTAAAGCTCGAGCCCTGACACCTGTGCTAATCAATGCTTCCCTCTGCGAAGGGCCTATCTATTTTACTTTACCATTGAGTCATCATCCTCTTATAAAAGGCACCTGTTAGAGAGCACCACCGTCATTTGTATGCTTTGCAATTAATTGATATTGAGTATGAGTATGACTCGATCTCTTTTACCATGAATTACAATGTCCAGTCGGCCCTCGTTCTTCAGAGGTGCTCTGCATTTATGTTTTGCAGTCTCAGAAAGGGCTAGCGAGATACCATTATGTCATATTGTATCATGATTGTTTTGATAAAATTGTTGTCACCCGAGACTTATTATTATTGCTCGCTAGTTGATTATGCCATTGATATGAGTAAATGTGAGACCTAAATGTTATTGTGAATGTGGTTAGTCTATGATCTTTGCTGAAAATCTGAACATAAGTTAGACATATTTACAACGGCAAGATCAAACAGAGTTTGTAAAAGTTTTTCTTTATCACTTTCAGTTTATCAACTGAATTGCTTGAGGAAAAGCAATGGTTTAAGCTTGGGGGAGTTGATACGTCTCCAACATATCTACTTTTCCAAACTCTTTTGCCCCTGTTTTGGACTCTAATTTGCATGATTTGAATGGAACTAACTCGGACTGACGCTGTTTTCAGCAGAATTTCCTTGGTGTTATTTTTGTGCAGAAATAAAAGTTCTCGGATTGACCTGAAAATTTACGGAGAATATTTTTGGAATTAATAAAAACTATGGCGAAAGAATCTACTGCAGGGGGCCACCACCTGGCCACAAGCCCGGAGGGCGCGCCTACCCCCTAGGGCGCGCCCCTGTGGCTTGTGGGCCCGTTGACGCTCCTTCGACCTCGTTTCCACTTCTATATATTCCTATTCGGGGAGAGAAAAATAAAGTAGAAGAGGTCATCGCGTTTCACGATACGGAGCCGCCGCCACCTCCTGTTCTTCCTTGGGAGACCAGATCTGGAGTCCGTTTTGGGCTCGAGAGAGGGGAAATTGACGCCTTCGTCATCACCAACCATCCTTCATCACCAATTCCATGATGCTCTCCATCGTTCGTGAGTAATCTCATCGTAGGCTTGATGGACGGTGATGGGTTGGATGAGATTTATCATGTAATCGAGTTTGTTTTGTTAGGGTTTGATCCCTAGTTGTAACAACCCAAGTGTTACCCTTGCCATTTATGGTCATGTAACTCTTGTGAACCTCTTGTTGCCATGTGTTGAATGATATGATTTTGCTCATTGCCATTCCATCTCATGCATCATGCATCATGCTCATCATTTCGTTTGCATACTTGCGTTGCTTGCTAGCTTGGTCTTGTGTGATGTGGATGTGTGCAATGTGTGGTGCAACAACTCCCTCCCTTCTTCTTCACTTTCAAAACTATGCCTAAAGCTTTTATTCCCTTTTATTTTCTTCATGATAATTCACTTGATAATAAAATCTATTAAAAATGTTCTGTTGTTAGGGGATATCATGTTGAGTAGGAATGTGGTGCTCTCCTTGTGTTTAGAAATTTGGACTCATGGGGTTTTGCAAATCAGTGGTTGTTTAATTTAAAAAGTATTTATTTTACTTGTCCTAAAAATCATATTTTTTTTAAATAGGCATATTTATTTCAGTGCCAAAGTATTTTTGTTTTAGCAAAAATCCTTTTCTTTTTCTCTGGAGGGTTTTATCTTGTGTTATTTATATTCTAAAAGAGAAACTCTGTTGTTTTATTTTCTTGAGAGAGAGACTGGGCGAGTGGGCCTTCCCTCCCTCACCGCCCAGCCGAAGCCAGCCCAACCCGCGTGCGAGAGTGTCACCTACTTCGTTCCTTCGCCATGAGGTTCAGTGAGTGAGCGCCTGGGAGAACTCGACACCGACGCTGTGAGAGGAGCTCACAGACGTCGAGGGTGGCCCTTTTAAAAGGGTGCGGATCCCTAGGGTTCCCCCTCTTCCTCCTCGCCGCCGACGCTCCCATCTCCCTCCTCCTCTACATCTCCCTCCTTCCTTCCTCCCCTCTTCTTCTGTCAGGTAAGGTAGTGGATTCAGTGAGGCTTAGAGCAGAGCGTGCTGCAGTCAACGTCGTCGCCATCGCCTCAAGAGGTCTTCATCTCCCCCTCTGGGATGATGAGGTGGTCCGTGGAGCCGCCCGTGCTCCGTTCCCGGCGCTAGGGAGGTCCGAGCTCGTCTATGGTGCCGCCCCGTCGTAGCCTCCCGTCGGCAAGCCGTGCGTGGGGCTGCACTTCTTCAAGCTGCGCCAAGCCATTGCCCCTGCATTCCCGAGTCTCCGAGCAGCCCCTAGGTGAGCTTCCCATCGCCGCAGCCCTCTCGTCTCACCGTAGCCCTGCCTTGCATCATGGTCGCAACCCTCTCGCCTCGCCATCGCCACCGTCCAGCCCAAGACATGGCCTTGAGGGCCTCGCCTCTGCCCCCCTCGTCGCGAGACGAGTAGGGGAACGGTTCCCCGTAGGTTCCCGCAGCTCCCGCAGGAGGTTCCCCTCGTCGGAGAGCCCCCTCCATCGCCGGATTTTGTCGTCGTCGTGTTGTCACCGCTAGAAGTTCAGTTTTGTCAGTTAACTTAGGCGCGTTAGTAGTTAATCAACGGGAACCCCTCTTGTGCAGACGAGCGCGGGTAGCACAGTGGCATGCGACTCGGGCGTCTACCTCGTGGTCGCGGGTTCGATCCCCGGCTCGCCCCCCTTTTTCTTGTTTTTTAATTGGCCGGTTGTTGTGTGTGGTGTGCGGATCTGGTGTGGCTACACCAGATCCCGTGTGTTGTGTAGAGTGTGGTGTGTAGACTAGTGTGTGTGTGTGTGTGTGGTGGATCTGCTATGACAACTGATCCAGAGTGTGCTTGTGCTTGTGTGTGGTGTGTGTGGTTGTGTGTGTATTAGAGTGTGTATGAGAGGTGGGCCTGGCCCCACTTGTCATCCATAGAGGGGCCCTGGTGCCTATGCCAGGTGGGTCCCCTCCTTTTGTTTTTCTTTTGTTTTATTCTATTTTATTGTTTTATTGTGATTTAAATGGATTATTCCATTTCTAGTAAATACTAAATCTGGTATGAGCATTTTTGGATATGTGCATTTTTAGTAAGTTTCAACTTATAGGAATGTCATGATGGTTTCGAGCATGTTTTTGGGAGTTCTACAAGAACTTATATATGTGTATGATATATGATTTTGGGGTAGAATCACCCAAGGAATCCATTGGTGCAACTTGTTTTGTCATTTGAGTAAGTTTGACAAAATGTCATTTTGTATCAAAGTGCCATTTTGTCATTTTAGTTGGAATTAATCCATGCTTGCTATGATCTTTGTGTCAACATGGAAGTGATAGTATTTCATGAGTAGAATGCCATGGTATTTTCTTTTGACATGATAATCTTGCATATAAGTGGGAACCATGCTCCAAAGTGGCTATTAAAATGTTGCTGATTTCAACATGCTAAATATTTCTAAGTCCGAGAATCTGTTAATATTTTTTATGCCATGATGAGTGGGTGCTACCAAGTGATGTGTTGAGTTTTAGCTCAAGTTCAGTGCTAATGTTTTGAATTAGATGTTGTCCTCTACCATCCTGTTAATTTTTATGCCATGAGATGGTCTCTATCACCATTAGTTTCTGCTGTCAACTTGCTATCAGCTTAAGTCAGATTCCAGAAAACTGTGATTTTCTCTAAGTCCCTAGAATCTGTTTCATCATGCCAACTTGTGAGCTTCATGCTTATTGATATGTGCTCCATTTCCAGTTTGTGTAGTTAGATGATTTGATAAGCATGTTATGTAGTTTCTGTGAATGCCTTGTTTGAGGTTGGAAACTTCCTACAGCTCTAGATATTTGCTGTGAAAGTTGCTATGTTGCTGTTTTGTGACAGATTGTGTCTATTTGTGTTTTGTGACTGGTGGGAGCTATGATCCGTGGATTTGCTTGATATTTGGCTCTATTGTGGTTGGATTTTCATTTCCTAACCAGTGGCTACCTTGGAATACCAAGGAATAGCCCATGGCCTTCAGTGTCTTCTATTTTGCCTTCGTAGCTTGCCGTGAGCGTAGCGTGAGATCCGTAACTCCGTTTCCTATGTTCTACATATGCATTTGCATCGTTTTTGCGTGAAGCATACATATTTTCCATGATCATGCAGGTTCAAACAACTTAGCATGAGGTTCTATCCAGAATCATAAATAACTTAACTATTGCATGAGAAACATGACTAGCTCAGGATTGCCATGCTAAATACTTCAAATGAATCATGCATCATCTTGTTTGTGCATTGCACTTGGTTGGTTGTTTATTTTTTCTGTTTCTCTTGGGTAGACGCGAGTGTTGAACCTGAGTACTAAGATCTAGGAGAGTACCACTACGAGGACCCCGCTCTTTGTCCCTCTGAAGAACCAACAGGCAAGATGATCGTACCCGAATCCCGACACTATTTTTGCTTTGCAAGGTGTCTCGCTCTTATCGTTATCTATGCATTACCTACCACTTGAATGTCAAGCCTCCTACAATTCCATGATAGCCTCTAACCCCTCCACATCCTAGCAAACCTTGTTTGGCTAAGTTACCGCTGCTCAGCCCCTCTTATAGCGTTCTTAGTTGTAGGTGCAGGTTGTTTTCCATGTGATAACATGGATATCTGGCATATCACAATATTAACTGTTATTTAATTTAATGCACATATATATCTTGGTATGGTGGAAGGCTTGGCCTTTTGATTGGTGTTTTGTTCCACTTTTACCGCCATAGTTACCGGTTACCGGTGTTATGTTTCCATATTTTGCGCTACTAACATGCTCGGGGTTGTTATGGGGACCCCCTAGATTATTCGGTTGAGATTAAATCTTGTCTGCAAGACCCAACCTTGGCACTACATTTCCTTAACAACCTAATAAAATTTCATAGGGATTAGCTACCCCGTGGATTAATCAACAACCCGGGCCAGTGCTCCACATGAGTGTTGGTCCAAAATGGCAGTAGCCGGGGCCACCAACGGGTGTGCCAGCCAGAAACTTAGCCCATCCGTCGTGTCCTGAGAACGAGATACACGGCTCTTATCGGGTTCGTCGACACGTCGGAAGGTCTTGCTAGACTTATTTTACCTTTCTCGAGTGGCTTGCGTGAGGGACTCTGATTTTCTTCGGGCTATCTCGAGGCGTCGGAATTCCTTTGGAGTTGCCTAGGATGATCACGAGATTCATGGTCGAGGTTATTCCCGCGGAGTGTGGTTAATTTATGATGGACTAGTTGGAGCACCCCTGCAGGGTTAAATTTTTCGGAAAGTCGTGCCCGCGGTTATGTGGCAACTTGGATATTTGTTTAACACCCGGTTATAGTTAACTTGAAGTAAACTCCAATAAAATACACCAACTATGTGGGTAACCGTGATTGTCTCTGCTTGTGAACATGAACCAAGAGAGAACACGGTGGGGTTATGTTTGACGTAAGTAGGTGTTCAGGATCGTTTAACGATCATGCGAGTTCTCGAACGTTTATCGTAGACCACATATTTACATTCATGTTCTCGTAAGATTAGCCATCATAAATGCTTAGTGCTGCTGCAAACTAAACACTTACCCCTCATCCAATCTAATAAGCTTGAATAGTCTTGGTACTCGGTCACGAGATTGCCGAGTCCCCGTGGCTCACAAATTACTACAACAAATACATGTGCAGGTGCAGATGAGATCGTGCCAAATGATGTGAAGCAGCTCCAATGGGAGTATGATGAGGAGCGTGGCTGGATGTATGTCACATATCCAGACGAGTAAAGTGGCCTTGTTCGTGATCTACGGGGCTAGCAAGACAGTTTCATTGCATATCTTTTCTCGTTTGTTTTCGTCCTTAGTCGGACCCTGTATCTGGAATGATGTTTGAATAAACTGTGTGGAATTGTAATGTAGCATGTGGTGAGTGTAAGCCAAATCATATACTCCTCTCTTCATAAATGTATGTGATGATATTATACTTGCGAATGACAAGATGCTGTCGAGGCCCCCGCGCCTAAATATGGATAGGCGCGCATCTTGGGCATGACACTAGTATCCACTATGTTCTGAGATTGATGTTGCTATGACTTTGCTATGCTTAATGCTTGTCACTAGGGCCTGAGTGCCATGATTTCAGATCTGAACCTATTACGTTTTCATGAATATATATGTGTTCTTGATCCTATCTTGCAAGTTGTAGACACCTATTACGAGTTATGATCCGCATCCCCCAGGGTGACAATAACTAGGATTATTTCCAGTGATTACCGTACTTTGAGGAGTTCATGTATTCACTAAGTGCTAATGCTTTGGTCCAGTTCTCTATTAAAAGGAGGCCTTAATATCCCTTAGTTTCCAATAGGACCCCGCTGCCATGGGAGGGTAGGACAAAAAATGTCATGCAAGTTCTTTTCCGTAAGCACGTATGACTATATATGGAATACATGCCTACATTACATTGATGAATTGGAGCTAATTCTGTGTCACCCTATGTTATAACCGTTGCATGATGAATGCCATCCAACATAATTATCCATCACTGATCCATTGCCGATGAGCTTTCCATATATTGATCTTTGCTAAGTTACTTTTCCGTTGCTATTGTTACAAACACTACAAAACTTCTACTATCACTTTTGCCACCGTTACCGTTACTTCCATACTACTTTGCTACCGAATACTTTGCTGTAGATATTAAGTCTTTCAGATGTGGTTTAATTGACAACTCAGCTGCTAATACTCGAGAATATTCTTTGCCTCCCCTTGTGTCGAATCAATAAATTTGGGTTGAATACTCTACCCTCGAAAACTGTTGCAACCCCCTATACTTGTGGGTTATCATTATGCAAGGCAATGATCATGCATATAGGCATCACGTGTTTATCAAGTAGACCGAAACGATTCTGCATCTACTACTATTACTCCACACATCGACCGACTCCTGCCTGTATCTAGAGTATTAAGTTCATGAAGAACAGAGTAACGCAGTAAGAAAGATGACATGATGTAAAGGGATAAACTCAAGCAATATGATGAAAACCCCATCTTGTTACCCTTGATGGCAACAATACATGTCTCGCTAGCCCTACTCTGTCACTCGGTGAGGACACCGCAATATTGAACCCAAAACCAAGCACTTCTCCCATTGCAAGAATTACCAATATAGTTGGCCAAACCAAACCAATAACTCGAAGAGACTTACAAGGATATGAAATCATGCATATAAGAAATCAGAGGAGATTCAAATAGATAATATGAACATAAACTCACATTTCATCGAATCTTGACAAACACACGACAAAAGAGGATTACATCGGATAGATCTCTATGAAGATCATGGTATTGAAGATCAAAGAGAGAGAATAAGCCATCTAGATACTAGCTATGGACCCGTAGGTCTGTGGTAGACTACTCATGCATCATCAGAGGGGCAATGGAGATGATGTAGATGCCCTCCGTGATCAAAACCTCCTCCAACAGATTACCGAAAAAGGCTCCAAGATTGGATCTCTCGGGAACGGAGGCTTCCAGCGGCGGACAAGTATTTGCATGGCTCTTTTTGATGCTGGGGGAATATTTGGGTATTTATAGGCCAAGAATTAGGGTTAGGAGACCTGCCAGGAGGCGACAAGCCTGCTAGGCGTGGCCAGGGGGCCCGTGCCTAGCAGGCTTGTGGCACCCTGGCACCTCCCTTAACGTGCACTCCAAGCTTGGATGACTTGTTTCCTTCCAGAAAAATTACTTTCAAAGGTTTTATTATGTTTGGACTCCTTTTAATATTCCATATCTGCAAAACTCAAAAACAAGGAAAAAACAAAAACTGGCACTTGTCTTTAGATTAATAGGTTAGTCCCAAAAATAATATAAAATAGCATATTAATGCATATAAAACATCCAAAACAGATAATATAATAGCATGCCATCATCAAAAATTATAGATACGTTGCAGACGTATCAAAGGTGCACTATCCTCCTCCTCCTCATCTGCATCTCTAGAGTGAGGGATAGGCACAATATTAACTTCCTTCTTGAGCTCATTCACTATGATTGTGAGCCCATCCACCTTGTTGTTGAGACTATGAAACTTGTCATCAACAATCCTCGCAAGGATCTCTTGGTTCTTTAGGATGTTGGTGATGTCCTTCTGCATCCTAAGCATTGAGCTAATGAGTAGATCCATCTTCTCACTCCTAGTCATGGGCGGCTGAGCACTAGTGTCTCTGGCTGCCTCTCCATGTGCCTGTGCTGGACCTGATGTGGGATGACCTGGGTTCATCACCACAATGTTGTCTTCGAGCTCCGGCAAGAATGGAAGATGTGGTCGAGCAAGCGCAAAGATGTGCTTTTCCAACTTAGAGTTGATAAGCATCTGGATATAGGGTGCATAGCAACATGAGCGCTTCTGACCAGCAGCAATCCTCTTCACAGTCTCCACAATCAAGTCCGTCACTCTGAATCTCGTGTGTTGATCTAGATGGAGTAGCATGTTGATGGAGTAGCCTCTGATCATCTTTTCATCTCCAGACTTAAGCAACAAGGTGTTCCTTAAGATAGTGTTGATCATGTGTAGTCCAGCCTAGAGGAAATAGATTGATCTTAGCTTTTGAGATGTCAGATGTGTAGCAGGAATCTCCTTGTACATGTTCTTCATCTCATTGTGGCTTGCCTTGGGCTCAGAGTACACATCAATATCACCATCTTACCCTTTTGGGACTCCTAAGATGGCAGCCCACTCATCAACTGTGGACTCATACCTCGCACCTTCGGTCATCCACACAATTCTACCATCTCCAAAGAAATGAGCAGTGGAGTAGAATTGCATGATCATTTCATCATTCTAGGATGTGAACTCCTTGCCAACAAACTTATCAAATCCAATGCAATGAAGCTGTCTTGCACACTTGGGAAGTAATCTTCATTGTCCTTGATGTACTTCCAGTCCACATACCTCATATTGCTCACAGCAGGGCTCTTGTCAAGGAATATAGTTTCATAGAAGTCTTGTTGTTCTTTTGTGTAGAACTTGTAGTCCACAGTAGTCTTTCTACTGTGTGAATATGGATCAATAGCTATCCAATCTCTTAGCCCTTGGTCCTTCCTCTTTTAAATGTCCTCAGCTAGCAAGTGGCTGGCATTATGCACTAGAAGGTGTGGCCTCAGCTTCATGAAAGCATACATAGCATCCTCCTCTGGATCTCTGGATGAAGATCCCGTGTTCTTCTTAGAAGCTGGAATCTCTCTAGAGAACCTGTTGGTTTTGGGAATAGAGGGCTTCTTGGAACCAGTTGGCTTGCCCATGGGAGTTGCTCGGCTAGGCATAGCATCAGACATCAATTTCTTCTTCTTTTTGGGAAGAGCCTTTGTAGCTGGCTCTTCCTCCTCCTCCTCAACATTAGCCTCTACTGGGCCCTCAAACATAGATGTAGGCCTGACAGTAACATAAATGATCCTCTTTCTCCTCTTCTTCCCTCCAGCCTTCTTGGGCATGGATTTCTTGGGAGGCTCAATGGTCATGGTGCCCCTAGAGATCTCAGGTGCTCTCATAGTGTCTGAGGGGACATACTCCTTCCTAACCACCTTCTTAGAAGAGGTAGCCTCAGCTTTGGGCCTCCTGACAGTCTTCTCAGCCTTGTCCTGCTTAGCCTTGGCAGACATCTCATCAGGCACAAAATCTTCATCCTCCTCATCTGAGTTGAGCTTCCTCCTAGTCCTTATTGCTACCTTGGGCAGGTCTGGTGAGCTAGGAACATCATCTAAAGAAGACAAGCTCCTGTCTGGACTAGAGCCTGAATCTGTGTCAACACTGAGCTCCTTGAGGTTGTTCTGACTAACCTCTGATACAGACATCTCTAACCCTGTGAATAGAATATAGAGGAGTAGAAGGGTTGAGTCATCACCAAATGCAGAGATTTTTCAAAGATTGAACAAAGATATTCTTAGATATAGCTTTCAGCAAAAAGGGATATCGGTGTCACGGACTGAGTCAAAAATTTCGGTACCACCAAGACGCACAGAACTCTTTACTAAAACTTGGCTGCAATTTCAGTCGCACCAAAAATTGCCACTCGGTTTCACCGAGACTGTCCTTAGTACTCCAAAAAAAAATTGGTAGAGCTGATTTTCCTGACTCGGTGTCACCGAGATACGGTTTTGCGGACGGTTAGACCTAAAAATCTTTAGTTCTCTAAGCTAACGAGGTTTTTGGAGAATTGAGACGAATACAACTAGTGGATTATCAATAAAAGTTACTCTAATGTGCATGAATCTGAAGGGGGGGCGCAAAGAGGTCCGGATCCATACCCTAACTCGGTGAAGGATCCGTTAAGGCGTCAATGGTGGTGAAGATTCCATCGGCGGCGGCGATTCCAAACGGCAGAGGCGCATGGGGAGACGAAGGCGGTGACCAGGGGTGCAGAGAGGCAGCTTAGGGTTTGGGGGAAACAAAATTTTGTGGTTAAATTTCAAAAGTCGGGTCCGCCAGGTTATATACCCTTTGCTGTCGCTGACACCGGTTCTAATTTTTCGGTGTCACCGAGTTTCTCAACTGTCAGCTGAGAGGGAAACTCGGTGTAAGTGAGAAAATGGAATCGGCGATACCAACAGTGAAAACCAGATCAACCCGAGGTATTTGGTGTGACCGAGAATTTTGGGTTGGTTCCACCGAGATGCACTTGGGAGCTTTTAATGGTAAGTCCTTTGTCGATACGGAACTCCAAATGCTCCTCAGACAGAGAGATCGAAAAGTACTTGTTCAAATTTTGTGATGAAACATTAATAGAATATGAGACGAGAAAGCATAAATATCTAGAGAAGGGTCCTAGGTATTCTTGTCCATCCAATTGGCAAGAACAAAATCAAAGTCCAAATAGCAACAATTGGATGTCCTCGAATGGATAAAGAGATGCAGACCAACATGGTCACATGATAAGATGTCAAATGAAATCATGGAAAACATGCACATACATACTAGCATCGATCAAGCATTTTGGCGATGATGTAGTCCTCTATATATCAGTATTACTTAGGAGCCAAGTAAGAATAATTGATCATAGATCATACTCATCATTTAAGCACGAGTGGGATTTCCACTTTTACATGAAGCTTGTTAATGTTGTCACATTCTATGAGATGCTTTGACTCAAGTCTTAGAGTAAAGCTCCCCCTTGATGTGACATCCGCCTTGAGAGCCATAAACTGACCTTGGGTTTTGTCGATGAAGACTTCATGTAGGTGAAGTAGTGGTGGATCCTCAAAGTTGATGAAGATCACCATGAGTTGGGAGCATCGTTGTTGTTTCTTACTCTTCTCACCTACATGGGTTAGTCTCAACACACAAGAGACAAACACAAGGATATCTATGGACAAGGAGAGCAAAGCATACATGATGTGTCCATGGATTTGTTGATTACCTTGTCCCTTGATTACCTTTGAGGGAATGTGTGACTCCTTGAACTATTGCATAATGTTGATGTTGATTGCAACTAGTTCTTGCCAATAATGAATGTGAATGAATTTCATTGGCGGAGTCACCCCTCAAAAACTTCTCTAGTTCTTCTTCTTGGGGACCCACATCAAGTTGATGGGGATCCTTGGTGTTGAAGTGGTGCTTGTAGAAGTTGAGCTTGAAGTAGCCTTGGGAACCCACTTCACCAAATATTGGGATGCATCTTCATATGAGTCAATGTCCTCTTGAAGCTTGTTCTTGCCCTTGAGCTTGTGGTCTTGTGGTGGAAGGTCATCTTGAGATTTTGTTCCCTTGGGAAGAGTATTTTCATACTTGTCCCTTCGAGGAACAAACTTGGGCTTGGGGTATTGACCTTCTTCCCATTCAACTTTATTAGCGTTGAAGTAGCCAATGGCATTGTTCTTCCGGTATCCTCCGTGCTTGCGTACAATTTCCTCAAATTGCTTACATCCGGCAAGACTCTTGTTGTTACCTTTCTCTATAACCCCTTTCATAAGTTCATTTTCTTTCTCAAGTGTAACTTGGATAAGAGAAGTGTTAGTGGGATCAATAGAACTACTAGAAGAAATATCATTGGATTTATCATTTTTATTGCTACTAGTTGAAGAACCTTTCTTGCCTTTGTTACTAGTTTGCTTAGCCTTAACTTGTGGAATGAATATAGACAAGAGAAGTCGTTTGGCTAGATAAGAGGAAGTCTTCTTTAGAAGATCGTAATTGATAGCTTTAAGTAATTCATGCTCTTGCTCCTAATTGAGCTTCTCGAAGCGGAGCTTCTCATGTGTCCTTTCAAGCTCTCTATGATCTTGTAGAGTAGACTCGTGAGCTAACTTAAGAGTGTTTAGTTCTTGAGTTAGTCATTCTATTTCTGACTTATCATCATCACATGAATTATCTTGGCTATAGTGATTACTAAAAAGTTCATCTTGACTAACGTTACTAGATTTTTCAAATAGCAAGTCATCATATCCTAACAAGTCATCCTCATCACTATTGAAATCAAGATACTCGGGGTGTGGTACCTTGGGGCCTTTAGCCATGAAGCAACTTCCACTCCCTTCATTTGGTGAATCAAATATGACGTAGGAGTCGGTTGTTACTAGTGCAAGTCTGGAAACACCTTCATCTTGACTACAGTCGGAGTTGGAGTGGTAGGTTCTCTCGGAGTGGTTGTCGGATTCAGAGCCGGAAACCCATTCACCAGCATGAGCTTGATGCCTTCTTCTTGAGTAGCTCTTGGTGTACTTGTCCTTCTTCTCTGAGTCCCTACTTATCCTTGAGGGTCTTCATTCATAACAATCATATCTACTCCTTCTATCTCTTCGAGGTGATTCGTATCTTGAGATTCATCTTCTTGGTGACTCTTCTTTTCTTTTGTAGGGAGCCATGCACTCATTGAAGTAGTGTCCGGGCTTCCCACAATTGTAGCAGTTTCGGTCATGACTTGACGAACGCTTCTCTTCATATCTTGAGTTGGAGCTTCGATCTTTGCCTCTATTCTTGTAGAACTTGTTGAATTTCTTGACCATGAGGCTTATCACTTCATTGGTGACAAGGTTGTCACTTTAAGTTGCGGGAGCATCACTTGTGGCTTTTTAAGCACCGCTAGAATTGTTCTAAATCTCTTCCTTATCCTTAAGTGTCATCTCATGAGCAACAATCCTTCCAATCACTTCCGTAGGCTTGAGACCTTTGTAGTTGGGTATTATTTGGATCAATGTTCACATGGTGTCATATCTATCATCCAAACCTTGAAGTATCATCTTGATGATGAATTTGTCAGACTTTTCTTCGCTTCCTAAGCCGGCAATCTCACATGTGATGAGAGCTAGCCTGGAGTACATCTCCGCGACTCCTTCACCATCCTTCATCTTGAACTTGTCAAGCTGACTTTGAAGAACATCCAACTTGGATTCTCTCACGGATTTGGTACCTTCATGCATATAAACCAAAGTATCCCAAATCTATTTTGCATTCTCAAGATGGCTGAATTTGTTGAATTCTTCGGGGCATAGGTAGTTGAAGACAATGTCACATGCTTGAGCATTGTATTGCAACATCTTCAATTCATCTGCGGTCGCTTCACGAGCTGGTTCCCTTCCATCCGCAAAGAATTCACCTTGAAATCGAACACGAACAACAACCCAAACGACAGGGTTATGACCAAGAATATGCATCTTCATTTTGTGCTTTCAACTAGCAAAATTTGTGCCATCAAAGTACGGACCTCTACGATGATAATTTCTCTCGCTAGACGCCATACTCTCCTAGGTTGTGAAACCAATGCAATGGATACAAAAGGTCTCATACCACTTGTAGGATTGAAAGTAGGTCTAGAGGGGGTGATTAGACTACTTGACTAAATAAAAATTCTACCTTTCCCAATTTTAAGTGTTGCAGATTTTAGGATTTATAGAGAGTCAAGCACACCCTACAAATGCATGTCTACGAGTATAGCAGCAAAAAGTACAGAAAAGCATGAGTAGTAAAGGAAGGGTAGGAAGATCAAACGCAATTTGGAGACACAAAGATTTTTCCCGTGGTTCCGATAGGTGGTGCTATCGTACGTCCACGTTTATGGAGACTTAAACCATGAAGGGTAACGGTCGCGAGAGTCCATGGATGGCTCTACCCACGAAGGGTTCCATGAAGAAGCAACCTTGTCTATACCATGATTGCTTATGTCCACGAAGGACTAGCCTAACTCGGGGTAGATCTTCACGAAGTAGGCGATCTCCTTGCCCTTACAAACTTCTTGGTTCACTCCACAACACGAAGTAGGAGGATCCCAAGCAACACCTAACCAATCTAGGAAGCACCACCCTCCAAAAGGTAATAGGCTCGATAAAGTCGATGAACTCCTTGCTCTTGTGCTTCAAGATGATAGACTCCTCAACACTCAATCACTCTCTAACAGGTTTGGCTTTGGTGGAAGAGATTGATTGGGTGGAAAGCAACTTCGGGAGGCTAGAGATCAAGATTCATATGGTTGGAATGGAATGGCATGGTCTCAACACAGGAGTAGGTGGCTCTCTCTCAGAAAATCTCATGGGATAAGTGAGGATCTATTCTGAGTGCTTCTCTTATGAGTGAGTGGTGGTGGAGGGGTATATATAGGCATCTCCAAAAATCCAGCCGTTACACCTTAAGTGACCAACTCGGTGACACCGATGTGTGAATCTCGATGCTACCGAATTGCTCCAAAGGTAGAAACTTTTGAATCTTGCTGAGACCGATATTGGAATCTCGGTGGTACCGATCAAGTGTACAACAATGAGGATCCAAATATCAGTGACGCTGATCCAATAACTCGGAGCTTCCGATTTTTTGAATCGAGGTAATAGAAAGTTGGCAAGGTGAACTCGGTGGCACCGAAGTGGGATCCGTTGCACGATTGTGCTAGGGTTTGGCAGGGCTCTGTGTGAGGATGGGAATTGGTTGGACCGAGTGGATGGTGTTGGTTTCACCGATTTGCATGAATGGCTTAGACAGAATTTGTGGGAGAGTTTGTGGGTGTTTTTGGTGACTATCACTTGTGCACGTGGAGCATCTTGTTCACCAACAGGACCTTACCCCCTTTTAATAGTATTGGTTTTTCCTATGGACTCAATGTGATTTCTCACAAAGTAAAATGTAGAGTCCTCTTTGCTTGAAGCTTTTGCTAATCCAAATCCTTGCATCTAGGGGTTTCTCGACAATCTTTTTTCCAACCATCATTGAACTTTTCCTAAAATATGCTTAGTGGAAATATTAGTTCAATGATATATATGTTGTTATTAATTACCAAAACCACCAAGGAAGAAACGTGCTTTCACAAGGTGGGACTAAAACACATCATGAGTCATTTCCCCTACAATACGGACTCTAAAACCAACCTATGAAGTAATATTTGGAAATTACATGGTCGTGAGCCCAAAATAAGGTGGCGTAGCACCTATAATAAGCTATGAGTGAAATTTATGAATAGGCATCTTGTACATTCCATCCATGCCCTTGAATGTCATCATGGAGGCTTCAAAGTGTTGAAAACTCCACTAGAAACGTTGTTCTAGTTCCCTTCGAACACACCTTCATCTCCATGTTTATTACTGCTCCAGTGTCCATCCCTCTTGTCCAAGCTAGGCCCTTCATTAGTAATCAATGGAAATGTATCTATTTTTGGCAGCATCATATTCTCATGAACATTAGAATCATTCACAAGAAACGAAAGTACGTGATAATTTAATTGCCATGCGCGAGCTCTAGTAATTGGTCAAGTATGTATAGTAACAGGGATAGTGGATGTAACTATGGTATTAATGTCCTCATCCAAGCGGGCCCCACCTGCATGGAGACCCGCGTGGAAGTGGGTAGTGGGGCAGGGCCCAATACATTACCCCTAAAAGGAATAGGATCATATCCTGATGGGATAAGATCAAGATCCCTAAAAAGGGAGACAACGATTGGTGAGGAAGGAAAGGAGGGATTTCCTTCCTCTCCCTTGGCCAACAACCCTAGGGGCTTGGAGGGCAAGCCACCAGCCCCTCCCACGCCTATATAAAGGTGGGTAGGCGCAAGGGGGCAGCAACCTTCCCCGTGGTGTATCCCTCCCCTCGTCTCTCCCATTTCTTCCTCGTTCGTTGCCCCCTAAAACACGCGGCGAAAGCCGTGTCGGTGCCACACTGCTAGTTGTGAGGTGCGTTGGTGTTTTACCTGAAGAGTAGAGGAGATGCAACACAGTAGATATAAGTATTTCCCTCAGTGAGAACCAAGGTTATCGAACCAATAGGAGAACCAAGCAAATTCCTTTCAACGTCACCTACACACACAAAACTAAACACTTGCACCCAACACAGGCAAAAGGTTTGTCAAGCCCCTTGAACTCTTTACTTGCAAGGATTAGATCTATATAAAAATAGGTATTGCAAAAGCAAAATAAAACAAACAAAATAATATGCAGCAAGGTACTTTTGGAGTTTTAATATTTAAGTTTAAGTAGATCCAATGGGCATAGTGTTCGCTAGAGGCTTCTCTCCTGAAAGTAGCATACGGTGGGCAAACAAATTAATCTTGGGAAATTGACAAAATTGTGCATAGTTATGACATGTTATTCACAGCAATGATCATGTATATAGGCATCACGTCCATAAACAAGTTGACCGAAATGATTCTGCATCTACTACTATTACTCCACTTCATGGGCAATTCTATGCTTGCCTCTCTAGGTATTAAGTTCATAACAAACACAGTAATGCTTGGAGCAAGGTGACATGATGTAGACAAAATAAGAGAAGCAATATTTTCAGCTCTCGTTGTTTTATCCTTAATGGCAACAATACAGATACGTGTTTTGTCCCCTTGTGTTACTGGGATATAAAGCACCATAAGATTGAACCCACTACACCGCACCACTCCCGATGAAGATAAATCAATCTAGTCAGCCAAACCAAATCGATATAATAATCATGCATAATAGAATTCAAAGGAGACGCAATTACTTCCAATGAATAACCTGTTCATAAACCCACAATTCATTAGATCCCAACAAACACACCGCAAAAGAAGATTACATCGGATCGATCACCGTGAGAATCATGGTGAACTTTGTATTGAAGATCAAAGAGAGAGAAGACGCCATCTAGGTGCTAGTTATGGACTCATAGGTCTTTGGTGGGCTTCTCAGGCATCATCATGGAGGCAGCAAGGTTGACATAGATGGCCTCCATGCTCGATTCCCCTCCAACAGAGTATCAAAAAATGTCTCTAGATGACCTCTCGTCAGAACAGAGGCTTGCGGTGGCGGAAAAAGTGTTTCGGGTGGCTCTCTATTGGTTTCCTGATTTTAGAGTATTCATGGAGGTTAAGTTACATCAAATGGAGCCAAGAGGGGCCCACAAGGCATCAGGGTGCGCCTACCCCTTGGGGGCACCCTGTTGCCTTGCTTTCTCCTCGCGTCACTTCGCGAAGTTTTAAAACGGAATTGAAATTGTAATTTTTGGTTGTGCACTTTTCGTGTCAATGTCACGACAAATCTTGTTAGTATCTTCCATGCTAAACTCATTATTGGTGATTCCCAAGAGGATTTGTAAAGTTTACTCCTGTCAACCATCCATCCACAAACCATGGCTAACCAAATTCATGGGTGTCTGCCAACATATCAACTGTCCCAAGCAATTTTGTTTTATTAGTTTTTGATTTTCCAGGACTGGGCATCCTTTTTACCAGCCTCTCTCGTGCAATGACGATGAATAAACGACCATATTGAGAATAGCTCACTTAGCATGGAAGATATCTACCGCCCTGTCGCTCCATGAGTAGTAGGAGTACACAAAACAGATGCTTGTTTGAATATTAGAGGTGACACATGCAAATTTACTTGGAATGACATGGTAATACCGCATATAGGTAGGTATGGTGGACTCATGTGGAACAACTTTGGGTTTAAGGATATTGGATGCACAAGAAGCATTCCCACTTAGTACACCTGAAGGCCTAGAAATAGATTTAGGAAGCGGCCAGCTATAGAGCGAAAACGGTCATAAGCATGCGTTGGGAATAATTAACATTGGGCATTAACATGAGTAGCATATAAAGAGTGTGTATGTAAACATCATGAAGGATGCATTGGTTTTGAATCAACTACATGTTTGCACATGGGCCAAGTTAAGCCCCTCGAATTACTCAGAGGGAAATACCATACTACAATACCACATCATAATCATTTTAATGCATGTTGACACACAAGATAAATCATTATCCACTCCTAGCTATTTAAGCATGGCATTAGAAGCTATAATCTCTAATTGTCATCATAAACATGTTTACTCATGATATACTGAATCAAGATCGAACGAGCTAAACATATTTACAAAAATGGAAAACAAGAAGAGTTCATACCAACTTCCCTTGCCACGATTACTTCATCAAATATCGTCATTATTGCATTTCACTTGCACGGCCGAATAATGTGATAATAATAATAGTGCAAGAGTATCGTGGACTAAGCTAAAATGTGTAAGGTAGTTTTGTTCAATGGAGAAGACATGGTAATAATGGCTCTTTGTTAGATCAACATTAATGCATATGAGAGCCTCTCAACTTGTTCATCGTGTTCTTACCCTTTCGGTGACTCAATAAATAAATGGAAAGAAGTTCAGAGAAACACACTCAATTATATCTGGACCTTTGGGTTTTCTCGAAAGAAGCAAATAAACAAGGAAAGCAAAAACGAGAAAACATATTTACACGAGAAAGCTCCCAACATGCAAAGGAAATCTTTTGGAGTTTTCTTTTAATACTACAAACTAAATTAAGCTAGAAATAAAATTTACAAAGTAGCAGGAAATATTTTTGGATTTTCAAAGTTTTTCAAACACACAGGAACAAAGCGGAAAAAAGAAAAACAAACATGGATATACAATGTAAAAGGATGAACACTAACAATTTATATGAAGTGTGTGAGCATGAATGTGATGTCGGTGAGAAATACATACTCCCCCAAGATTAGGCATTTGCCTAGCTAGGTAATCACCATCGCTCTTCTGGATAATAGTTGAAGTAGTAGCTCGGGGAGGCGTTCCATGTCGCCTCCTCCGCTAAGCGAGTGCCTCTATTGCAACTCTGTACTCTTGCACCTCATTTTCGAGAACATAATATCTTTGTCGAGTCTGAAAATTAAGGATAGTAGGCGCACGCAATGTAATAGAAATATGATTGTATTTATAAAGCTTTAGTTTGCACTCATAACCCCTATCAATGTCCATAATAAAGTCATGACAACGCATGAATTCAAAGTCTAGATATCTCTCAGGTAACATAGGGTCATTAGGTTGAGGTGAATCTCTTAGTTTTCCAGCTACGGGGGCAACATAAATTCCTGCATACAAATCGCCACGACATGCGTTAGAATGCAACCTCCGGGCAACAATTGCACCGAGGTTATAATGTCTTTCTCTAGTCACCGCAATGTGAATAAGACTCAAATCAGGAGCACACGATGCATTACAATCTTGCTTACCCACTACACATTTCCCATTAAACAATGCAAAGTAGTGAATAGAGGGAAAGTGAATACTTTTTATTCTAGCTCGTCTCACCCCTCTATCTTCTCCAACACAAAGACATTCAAGGAACATATTATAATCATATTTTTGTGGTTTTTCTACCGAGCCCCAATATGGGAGTTTGCATGCATCGCACCATATTCTTCTACAGTCATACTAAAATATCTATCATAAATATTAAACAACACTCTAGAAGTGTGAGGATGATATCGAAATCCATGCATGAGTGAACGAGTAAGATTATAGTGTTGGACAGACTTACCTACAAGGAAGTCGGTGAGGCCAGTATTTTAATTGTACTCATCAAACTCCTCCTTAATGCCGGCACCTCTCATGAACTCATCGCATGGCCAGCGGCATGATTTAGCGTTGGCCATGACTATCATGCTTGCTCTGGGCTCAACATAAGCTTGCCGTACCGAGCCCTCGCTCGACGACTCACCCCAAGAATGCCTCCTTGAACAACTTCTCCTAAGGAAATTCATTTTCCTATGAAAAAGTTTATGAAAATTTTGGACCACAAAATTATGTCAATAAAAGTTTGCAAGATTGGTAGCAACTACTCATACAGGTACCTAGAGGCCATATCGAGCATTCACACTGCTTGGAACTCAAAGAATTCAACATGCAAACTCTTTTTCAGTAGCACCAAGTGCAGCAAAATATGAAAAATATAAACCACAAAAATAAAAACTAAATGGAGGAATGAGAGAGTCAGATACTAAGGAGCAATTCCTCAAAACGGATTCGGAAACGGAGTTCCATCAAGGAGATCGAAAATTTCAGTTTAAGGAGCAAGAACACGAGAGAGTGGGAGAGAGAGAATGAATTTTTGCTTGAGGTATAGGATGACATGGGCTGAAGAGATAAGGCAGGGGGGCCTATGGGCCCCACAAGCTATCAGGGCGCTCCCAAGGGGGTGGGCGTGCCCTTTGGCTTGTGGCCCACAGGTGCACCCCCTATTGTGTTTTCAGCACCAATAATTTTGAAATATTCCAAAAAAAATCATGTTAAAATTTGTGTCAATCCGAGATTTTTTTATTTTTGGGCAATTTTTATTGCACGGGAAATTCAGAAAATAGGATAATCATGGTATTTTATTTTATTTGACTAAAATTAACACAGAGTAAACAAGTGATACAAAGAGTTCTGCTTACTAAATTCATCAACCTCATGTCTTTGAAAAAGGATCGATTAATAAGGTTGATCAAGTCTCATTAATAACCGTTTCCGATTGACATGAAACCGAAGAGTTTTCGTATAGCACTAAGTTACCTCAATGGCGATGTGCATGTCCCCAACAATAAGAATGTCATATTTCTTCTTGACAGTAGGAAGAGGTAATTTAAAACTTCCAATGATGATTGTGGCACTTGACTAAATGAAATTAATATTATTAACCAAAGTTTGCTTCTTCGGAAAATGCATGATATGTTGTTTGCCATTGACATGAAAAGTGACCTTGCTTTTGCTGCAATCAATAACAATCTCGGCAGTATTTAAAAATGTTCTACCAAGGATAATCGACATGTTGTCGTCCTCGGTCATATCAAGAATAACAAAGTCTCTTAAGATAGTAAAATTTACAACCACAACAGGAAAATCCTCACAAATTCCAATAGGTATATCAGTAGATCAGTCAGCCATTTGCAAAGATATCTCAGTAGGTGTAAGATCATTCAAATGAAGTCTTTTATATAGAGAGAAATGCATAACACTAACACCGGCTCCTAAATCACATAAAGCAGTTTTAACATAGCTTCGTTTAATGAAGCAAGGTATTGTGTGTATACGAGGGTCTCCCGACTTCTTAGGCACTCCACCACCAAAATAATAATTAGCAAGAACAGTAGCAATTTTAGTTTTAGGTATTTTTATCTTGTTGGTAATAATGTCTTTCATATACTTAGCACATGGAGGCATTTTTAAAACATCAGTCAAGTGAGTGCGTAAAAAGACACATATAATCATCTGAGCAAAGCGTTCAACCTCCTCCTCGTCCTTATTCTTGGAAGGCTTATGATGGAATGGCATTGTTTTTTGAACCCACTGCTCTCTTTCTTTACCATGTTTCATACCAACAAATTCTTTCTCATAACATTTATTTTTAGGAGGTGGGTTATCAAGATCCTCGACGGGTTCTATTTCCACATCATTATCAGGTTCTTTATTACTATCTGGTTGGGCATCTTCGTGAACGTTATCATTCTCATTATCATTATCAATAGGTGAATGTTCATTGCCAGATTGTGTCTCAACATTAGAAATAGAAACATCATTATGATTCTCATCATGTTTTTCCATAACAGGTTCACTAGAAGCACGCAAAGTCCTATCATTTTTATTTTCATTTTTAATTTTAGATGGACCGAGTGCATTATCATTAATTCCCTGAGAATATTGTTCAATTCTTTTAGGATGAACTTCAGGAAAGAGAGGTTTTCGTGCCATTGTTCCTTCTCTAGTCATTACTCTAACAACATGGTCATTCATATTATCATTTTTTCAGCAAGCAAATCATTTTTTGACTTAGCAACTTGGTCTAGTTGAGTATGAACCATGGAAGCATGTTTACCTAGACCCTTAACATCATTAGCAATTCTAAACATCAAGTCACTCAAGCGATCTATCGTTATAGCATTACATCTTAATTGATCTTTGACATAGTTATTGAAATGCTCTTGCTTAACAATGTATTTATCAAATTCAGCCATGCAATGACTAGGAGTCTTAGTATAAGGTATATCATTTTCCTTAAAGGTATGGAGAGATTTTACCTCTACTAGCTGTGTCGGGTGTCAAGTCCATTTATTTCTTCCACGCGCAGTAATTTCTTGACACCTTCAGGTTTTATTCCTTTTTCCTTCATCGTTCTTTTGGCTTCTTGCATATCTTCAGGACACAGGAATAGAATACCTTTCTTCTTCTGAATAGGTTCCAGCGGTGGCTTAGGAAGTGTACAATTATCAGCATTTGCAATATATTATTCAACAATTTCTCAGCTTGTTCAACTGTTCTTTCCCTAACAACACAACTATCTAGGTAGTCCTTAGATTATCCATTATAAAAGATATCAAGCATTTCATTTTTATTAATAGGATGATCTGGCAAAGCTCTTAGTAGCTGGAGAAGCCTCCCCTAAGCTTGAGGGATATTCTCTTCCTCAATTTTCCCAAAGTTAAATATTTCCTCTAAGGCAGCTTGTTTCTTATGAGCAGGAAAATATTTTTTAGAGAAGAAATATATCATATCCTCGGGGCTACGCACACAACCATGAGAAAGAGTGAGGAACCATTCCTTAACCTCGCCTATTAGCGAGAAAGGAAAAAGCTTAACGATATAATAGTAGCGCTTCTTTTCCTTATAGTAAACAAGGCAGCAATATCATTCAGTTTAGTGAGAAGTCCAACAACAATTTGAGTTTAATAACCATGGAAAGGATCAGATTCTACTATAGGGGTTAACTCAGAATCAATAGGGAATTCATAATCCTTATCAGTGACAAATATAAGAGAATCAACAAATTAGGATCACGTTTTATTTTCTCCATCGTAGATTTTTCTTTTAGTTTGCATAGTGGTTTCTCCAGACCATCTCTATCATTACAAGAAAGAAAGTCCCTAGCTATCTCCCCATCAATAACATAACCCTCAGGTACATCAGGCAATTCATATCTATTAGGAGAGTGAGGTGTAATAGGTGATTCGAAATCTTCATCAGTTGCGGCATTTTAAAGTTCTCTAGTTTTAGCAATATGAGCATCAAGTAATTCACCCAGTGGCACGATTTCAGTTTCATCAAGAATAGCAGTAGTATCAACATTAATTTCAGAAGTGGCATCATCAGGTTCATGCGATATTTCAGAACAAACAACAGGTGGTGGTGTTATAAGCTGATTCAAAATAATAGGTGAATCAAAAGAAGAGCTAGATGGCAGTTACTTACCTCCTCTAGTTCGAGAGGGAACGATCTTGGTTCGAGTATCTTTCAAATTCTTCATAGTATCAATTAGATATCCTCAAGTGAACACAATAAATAGGGCTATGCTCCCCGGCAATGATGCCAAAAAATAGTCTTGATAACCCACAAGTATAGGGTATTGCAACAGGCTTCGCGGTTAGTATTACACCCTGATTTATTGATTCGACACAAGGGGAGTCAAAGAATATTTATTGGCCTTAGTAGTTGAGTTGTCAATTCATACACACCTGGGATATCTCTCTACAGCAAAGATTTTAGTAGCACGGCAAAATAGTAGTAGTGACAGTAGTGGCGATATTGTAGTAGTTGTGATAGTAGTAGCAAGAATAGTAACTTAACAAGATTCAGTATGTGTAAAGCGTAGGCGCATGGATCAGTGATGGATAATGATTTAGATGAAATCAGTCATGTAATAGTTATGTACTAGAGTGACACAGAACTAGCTCCAATTCATAATGTAGGCATGTATTCCCTATATGGTCATACATGCTTGCGATAAGAACTTGTATGACATCTTTTGTCATACCCTCCCATGGCAGAGGGGTCCTATTGGAAACTAAGGTATATTAAGGCCTCCTTTTAATATAGAGCTGGAAAAACGCATTAACACAAGGTGAATACATGAACTCCTCAAACTAAGACAATCACCGAGAAGAATCCTAATTATTGTCACCTTGGGGTATGCGGATCAAGACACGTAATAGGTGCATAAAACTTGCAAGATAGGATCCAAACCACTCTATTCATGAAAACATAATAAGTTCAGATCTGAAATCATGGCACTCGGGCCGTAGTGACAAGCATTAATCATAGCAAAGTCATAGCAACATGAATCTGAGAACATAATGGATACTAGGGATCAAGCCCTATCAAATTAACTCGACTACATGATCAATCTCATCCAATCCCAGCATAGTCTAGCAAGCCTACAAAGTAATTACACACTCCTGGTGGTGAGAATCATGGCGGTGTTGATGAAGAAGGGTTGGTGATGACGACGGCGATGAATCCCCCTCTCCAGAGCCCGAAACAAACTCCAGATCAACCCTCCCGGGGAAGAACATGAGGTGGCGGCGGCCCCGTCTTATAAAATGTGATGAAATCTTTTCTCTGATTTCTTCTTCGAAGATGTGAATTTCTAGGACTAGAATTAGGGTTGCGGGAGCCATGTGGGCCCCACAAGCTATCACGGCGGCCAAGGGGGTGGGCGCACCCTATTAGCTTGTGGCCCACAGACAACCCCCTGGTACTTCTTTGCTCCATAATTCATCATATATTCCAGAAATAATTCATAAAAAGTTTCATTTGATTCCGAGTACTTTTATTTCTGCACAAAAACAACTCCACGCTAGTTGTGTTGAAAACAACGTCATTCCGGGTTAGTTCTATTCAAATCATGCAAATTAGAGGGCAAACCAGAGCAAAAGTGTTTGGAAAAGTAGATACTTTTGAGACGTATCAGCAAGCTCGAGTGATCCATCTATGGGCTGGTGCAAGCATCTAGGAGTTGGAATCTTTGCTTCGGTGAGGTGATCAAAGCTTTTGGGTTTATAGAATTTTATGGAGAAGTTTGTATTCACAAGAAAGTGAGTGGGAGCTCTATAGCGTTTCTAATACTAATGTGGATAACATATTGTTGATTGGAAATAGTATAGAACTTCTCGAAAGCGTGAAGGGATACTTGAACATGATTTTTTCAATGAAATACTTCGGAGAAGCAGCTTACATATTGGACATCAAGATCTATAGAGATAGATGAAGATGTTTGATAGGACTTTCACAATGCACATACCTTAACAAGATTTTGAAGAAGTTCAAAATGGGCCAGTCTAAGAAAGGGTTCTTACCTGCGTCGCAAGGTGTGAAGTTGAGTAAGACTTAAAGCCCGACCACAAGGATAGAAAGAGAAAGGATGAAGCTCGTCCCCTAAGCCTCTACCATAGGCTCTATAATGTATGCCATGTTGTGTACTAGACCTGATGTGTGCCTTGTCATAAGTCTAGCAAGGAGGTACCAGAGTGATCCGGAAGTAGATCACTAGACAACTGTCAAAAATATCCTTAAGTACCTAAATAGGACTAAGGAAATGTTTCTCGTTTATGTAGGTGATAGAGAGCTCAACGTAAAGGTTTACGCCGACACTAGCTTTGACACCGATCCGGATGTCTCTAAGTCTCAAATTTATTTGTATCTATTCTGAATGGTGGAAGGTCAGTTGGTGTAGTTCCAAACAAAGTGTCATGGCGGGATCTACATGTGAAGCGAAATATACATCTGCTTCGAAAACGAAGCAGGAAGGCATCTGGATGAATGAGTTCATGAACAATATATCCATTGTGACAACACTGGAACCATTGCCATTGCCAAAGAGCCCAGGTTTCACAAAGCATATGAAGCGTCGCTTCTACTCCATCTGTGATTACATCAAGGAGAGAGATTTAGAGATTTACAAAGTACATACAAATTTGCATGGTGTAGAACCGTTGACTAAACCTCTCTCGCGAGAAAAACTTGATCAACACGAGAAATCTATGGGTTTTAGATTTGTTAAAGTGTAAGCTAGATCGTTGACTCTAGTACAAGTGGGTGACTATTGGAAATATGCCCTAGAGGTAGTAAAAAATGGTTATTATCACATTTTCTTGTTCATGATAAGTGTTTATTATTCATGCTAGAATTGTGTTGGTGGAAACTTAAATACATTTGTGCATACATAAACAACATCATGTCCCTAGTGAACCTCTACTAGACTAGTTGGTTCATCAAAACTATTTAAGGCTTCCTAACCATAGACATGAGTTTTCATTTGATAATGGGATCACATCATTAGGAGAATATATGATGGACAAGACCTAACCCATAAGCTTAGCATATGATCGTATCATCAAAGTTTATTTGTTATAGCTTTCTTCATGTCATGTATGTGTTCATTATACCATGAGATCATGGAAGTCCTTGACACCGGAGGGATACCTTGTGAGCTATCAAACGTCACTTCGTAACATGGTGATCATAAAGGTGCTATTTAGGTATCCCCAATGGTGTCTGTTGGGTTGGCATGGACCGAGATTGGGGTTTTATCACTCTATGTGAAGAAGAGATATCTTTGGGCCCTCTCAGTAATACAACATCACAAGAAGCATTCAAGTATGTAACTAATGAGTTTAGTCACAAGATTTATTATTGTGGAATGAGTAAAGAGACTTGTCGGTAAGAAGATTGAACTAGGTATGGAGATATTGACGGTCGAATCTCGGGCAAGTAACATATCGCTGGAAAAAGGGAATTGCATATGGGATTAACTAAATCCTCGACATTATGGCTCAACCATTAAAGATCTTCGTGGAATATGTAGGAACCAATATGGGCATCTATGTCCCTATATTGGTTATTGTCGTAGAGGAGTCTCAGTCATGTTTACATAATGCTCAATCTCATAGGGTCACACGCTTAACGTTCGATGATGCTAGAGTAGTATTGGGATAATTTCATTGGTGACCGAATAATGTTCAGAGTCCTGGATCTGATCTAAATGTCACGAGGAGCTCCAGAATAGTCAAGAGGTAAACATTTATATATGGAAAGTCATATTAAGATTTCAAAAAATGTTCATGATTTTTTGGTATTGTATCGGGAAGGTTCTAGAAGGTTCCAAAGTGGGGCCCACCTGTATGGGGGACCCACATGGACGTGGGTAGTGGAGCAACACGCCACACACATGGTCTTGGCACACCAACATCCCCCCCTAAAAGGACCATGATCATATCCTGAAGGGATTATATCAAGATCCCTAAATAGGGGGATAGCGATCGGTGGGGAAGGAAAGGAGGGATTTCCTTCCTGTCTCCTTAGCCAACGACCCTAGGGGCTTGGAGGGTAAGCCACCAGCCCCTCCCACACCTATACAAAGGTGGGGAGGCTCAATGGGTCAGCACCCTTCCCCATAGTGTAGCCCTCCCCTCGTCTCTCTTGTTTCTTCCTCATTCACCGCTGCGGCAACGCACAATGAAGCCTTGCCGGCGCCACGCCTCCACCACCGCTGCCACGCCATCGTGCTGGCCGAGATCCCATCTACTTCTCTCTCTCGTTTGCTAGATCAAGGAGGAGGAACATCATCGACCCGCACGCATGCTGAACACAGAGGTGTCGTCCGTTCGACGCTAGATCAGATTGGATCGCGATCGGATCACGAGGAGTATGACTACGCGTTATAAACGCTTCCGCTTAACGGCCTAAAAGGGTACATAGACACACTCTCCCGTCTCGTTGCTATGCATCTCGATAGATAGATATTGGGTGTGAGTGCATTTTTTGTTTTCCATGATTTGTTCCCAACACGTACAACGATGACATCATATGATACATATCGTTTAACTTTTATCCTAAGAGTACGCTAGTTTCATCACGAGTATACGCTAGTTAATTACTAGACATGCATCATTTAATCTGAAATCCAAAGTATTCAATCTAAAATAAAGAAACTTCAAAATCAAAACTCAATTCACCACAAAAAGGATAAAGGCAGATTAATATCATAACTTTCAACTATATTAACAAAGCTCGTGATACATCAAGATCCAGTCCATCAAGAACATGCGTGCGAGAGAGAAAGATCAAACGCATAGCTATAATTACATACCGAGGATGATCTACTCACACATCACCATAAGAACGGAGGAGAAGTTAGTGGTGATGGTGATGACGAAGATGTCCCTACACGGCTTCCGATGCCACTGGTGGAGAGAGGGAAGGGCTCCCTCCTTCTTCTTCCTTGGCCCTTCGGGGAGAGAGGGAGCTTCACTCGATTGGATCTCTCCTTTGTCTTCTGTTTTTAATATTTTCTTTGGCCCAAAAATCACATATATTCTATATAAAATCATATTAAATCGTCGGGTCTTTTGACCTTCCTAGATATTTATTTCTCGTAAAACAAAAACCTACACAAAACTTGAACTATCACTAGGCACTAGATTAATAAGTTAGCCCATAAAAATAATATAAAACACACCAAAACTATATATAATTGATATTAATATTATATGAATATTTCAAAAACTATAGATATGTAGAAGACGTATCAACGAAGATGTCTTGCTCGTTGACGTCGTCCCCTACACGCGAGACTTGTGACCCGCCGCGAGGAAGTTGACAAGTGAGAGCAGATCATGAAAAAAGGACAAGCGGACTAGGGTAAGTTGGGCCACAATGAACCGGTAAGTCGTCCGAGTAAGCCTCTCTCTCCGGTTTTCTTATTTTCTATTTTTTTTACACATACCGGGACTTGGCTAGCTTAGAAAAAGAATTATAGGTTCGTATGAACTCCAAATGGTTTGATATTTTAAATGCTGGCCCTTTGGAATATTCAAAAATTCCAGAAAAATAATCAAGTCATAAAGAGAGGTTCACTATTTTTATGGCACTATAATAGTAGAACGGGCATAATAGGGACTTGAACTAGGGGTAGGTGATAGGTTTGTGGTAAAATAGTGAGACTATTTTTGGTGCTCCCAAACATTATGAAAAGGTCATGTGAAAAGTTTGGGACTCTATCTCAATGCCGAGTATGAAAAATGAACATCGTGTCTGAAAAACCCAAATAATGAAAAATGTGAAATAAGATACTTTTCAGTGTTTCATATTCTTGTCATGCATTTGACAATGTACTGGTGTGTGATGTCATGATGATGCAAAAATAAAAATATCAATTATTTTTAGATAGGGAATTGTTCAGCGATGCCACACTTAGGCAAATCTATCTGTTTTTGTTGACCAAATCCTTTTTTATATATTTTATCGTGCAAACTTATTTGTTCCTTTTGCCTATTTTTTTCCATACTTGTTCTTATTGCAGAGAAACAAAATCCTCTGAATTTTTCTTGTTGGGTGGGGCGGACAGCGAGGGGAAGGACCCAAATTTGCCTGAATTAGAAAGGTGTACATGGGGATGTGTTGCAATGCTTGTTCGTGGGTGAGGGGGTCTGACGGGAGGGTTTGTTTTGCTGCCTAACAATTTTTTGGTGGGAAAATTAGGCGAGAATGAGAAGATTTTTCTCTACTCAAAGCGAGAAGGTAGGCCATGAATTGAGGAGGAGGAAGACAAGAAGGTCGAGGCGGGGTTCGGATGACAGAACAAAAATGTCTTAGGTTGTTTCCAATGCAAAATTGCTTAGATGAGGTGCTAAGAACATTAAATAGCTTAACAACTTAACTCCAAATGCATAGGTGCTCAACTTGTTGTCGCTAAGCTCACTCTATTTAATATTTAGCATCTAAACTCTTTCATGTATTGGTCATCTTCTTCCATTTAAATGGTTTGTCTAGGTTCACGTGCATGGCGTTGGTTCTTTCTGGAATCATCAAAATGCTCTTTTTCTCATTAATTGTTATGTCATATTATTTTTCGCTTATGTGACATGCTTAATACCTATCCACCTTGAAGCACGGGTAAGGGCCTATCCAAACAAATGGCTTGTGAGTTCGATGAACCTCGTGAGAAACAAGCAAAAATCCCTCGAGGAAAAAGTTTCACGCGTTCATGTCTTGGACCGCGTGGCGATGGACGTACGTGGACTGTACAAACATATTCAACGGCCCATCAATACTACTCCCCCTCCGCGGAACTTCGTGAGGCCCACTTTCCAACACAGGGAAAAGATTTCGTGTGCTTTCTCCTCCTCCTCCTCCTACCACGACTAGCATAGCTCCTTTATCTCTGCAGGGAAAAGTGAGCACTGGCCTTCCTTTATTCCAGTCACCTGTATTCCGATCTGCAAGGGACCAGCACACTACTAGCATAGAATAGCTTTGTGTAACTGTAAACACGCATCAATCTCTAATCCTCTGTAAAGAAAGGCAAAGCAAGCTACTCTCACCCCCCCCCCCCCCCCCCGGGACGCACTAGCTAATTATAGCGGCTGCTATACTCTACTCTACCACCTTTTCCGTAAGATTTTTATTCTGATCTAGTCTAGCTAGATAAGGGGATGTAGTTGTGTTGTGCACCCACCCAACCCAAGGACGTGAACTTAACATTTAAACAAATTAATCCCATCATCATGGCCCTCGTCCAAGATCCACACTGAGCTCTCTCCAAACATAAAACACATAATATATGCAAGAAAAAACGTGCATGGTCCACTCAAGGGCAGAAGAAGTCGAGGAGTGGAGTGGGAACCAAGATGGGTTAAATTTTGCGTGGGGAACCATATCTTAGGATCGATTCCACTGTCACGTGTTGCCGTGTTGGCCCGGCATGTACTATGGTGCGCCTACCTGTGTAACCAACAAAAAGTGCCAAAGTAGCAAAGTGGCACGCTTTAAATATTTGCTTATATCAAGGAGATTGGAGCCTGGACTGGGGGTAGGGAGTCGCGGAACCCATTAGCGCACGCATGCAGAGATCATTGGTCTACCCAAACCGTACGTAGTACCACTACCAATTATATTTGTCAAATCCGGCCAGCCAACTTGAAGCCAAAAGGCGTTCAGGAATCAGGATAGTTTACTGCTCCCCACGCTGAAAAGCAAAGCAGCCGGGCCGGGCTGACAAGCAAAGCCTAGCCGTAGCCGCAGCCGTGGCCGTGGCCGTGGTGCAGGCCAAAGCGAGTCAGCGAAAGCAGAGCACAGCAGCGACCGCAGCAGGAACAGAATAAAGATGGCAAAAGTAATGGAAGGAGATCACATATGCTCGACGACCCTGTACCGCACTACCACTGCCATACGTCTACTCCTCCAGCACACACAGCACGAATAACCACGTACGTACTCTACGTAAAGATGATACTCCTAGGTCGAAAGGGCATGCAAGAAGGATAGCTACTCATCATAGAGACGAGCATCTTGTCCGCTGTGGAGGAGTACAGCTAGTCAAGCAGTACGAGTCCATTGCGGAAAGGTGAAAAGACGGGCACCGATCCGATCCATTGTGTACGTCGGTTTCTTGCTCCTGTTGCTTTGCTATGTCACGCTTCACAAGGGAGGGACGCAGTGCAAAGACGGAAAAGCAAAGCCCATGGTGGTGGTGGTGGACTGGACTGGACTGCCAACTCCGGCCGGCTTTAACACGTCCTCGGACCGCCCGCTTTCTTTTCCCACACGGGCAACAGTGCCCCCTGTCATACGGTTCGACCTGTCCAAAAAGGCCGATGCGTGGGCGGAGCAAAAGTGCAGTAAATTACTAGGAGGTGATGCAGGGGTCGGTACCAAAGCGGCCACAGATGATAGCTTAAAAGTGTACTCAAAGTAGGCTTATCTTTACCGTACTCTAATCTACTCTCCTCCATTCCACTCCCTGCTCTCTGCTCTAGGTAGGAGTACTGGTGGTAGTGCTGTGGTGCCGGCCGTCTCACGCGCCACCACCACCCTCCCTCCCATTCATGCATGTCCCCGCCTGCTGTATGCACGCACGAAACGAATCATGCGCCTGTGCAGGTCAGCCCTACTAACTAAGAGCATTTCGAGCCGCGTCCCTACTAATTCCTTCTAAACGTTTTTTTTCTGGTCGGCTCCAAAATTTTGTCTAACCACGTCTTCAGAAGATTGTTTTTCGTTGGTTTGAGTCGAAACTGACGTCGATAGACCCAAACCAAACCCGACGCGCTTGGGGCGCCGGGGCGAACGATTTTGGCGCGAAAAATGATTGACCTGCCGAGTCAGCGAGACGTCATTTCGTCGCCCTCATCGCCTCGGTTCCCACAGGAGTCAAAGTGAAGGTTGCCGCGCTGGTCAGCCTCCATTGATGCCTCACGGGCGGCGCAGTGAAGGCGCCGCGCCGCACGTCCCGCCCTCACCCGCCATGCGTCGCCCGGCATATGCCGCCTCTCGCCGCCCTCGTTGCGGCTATAAAAGGCAACGTCCTCGTTGGTGGACGGCACAGTTCTCATTCCTCCCTACTCCGGCGCACAAAGCTATACTCTCCCAGCCTTTCTGCCGATGAACAGATGGCTGAGAGCTTTCCAGGCGACGGCGCGGCGGCGAACGGCTTCGGCCGCCGCCATCTCCAAGAGCCGGCGTCATCCTCCGCGGCCGCTTCAACGCCGACGAGCGGCGCGAGTGGTGAGGCGTGCTCGGCCGCACCCTCGACGCCGTCCTCGACCACATCGAGACCGGCAACGTGCCGCGCCTCGAGTACTGTTGTGGCCATCCTTCTCTCGCCGCATGGCAGCTCCTGGACGCTACGGTGGATGGAGCCGGGGTCGTCCTCATCGTCGGGCTCCGGCTCGCTGGCTCTTCACCCCGTCAAGCCCGAGCCGGAGGAGATGCCGCTCGGGCGCTGCACTCGCACCGACGCCCTCATCATCACCGAGGGTGCCTAGTCCTCCCCGCGCTCCCTCCGCCTGGTACGGCCGAAGCCCGAGCCGGGGCTGCTCCCCGTGAAGCCGGAGCACGCCGACATGGTGCCCCCCGATGACGAGTCCGCCCTCAAGTGGGCGAAGGAGGACTACGTCCGCGAGTAGATGCGTCGCCAACGTCGCACGTACCTGGAGCTCCAGGCCCGTCGTCGCGAGAAGAAGGGCGGTGTCATCGTCCTCGATAGCGACGAGGAGGACGAGGCCGGGCCGTCCACCGCCCCATCGCGTGTCGGCGACCCCGGTCAGGCTGCAGCAAGGATGGCGGCGACGCAGGCGAGGCGCGCGACGACGACGACTACACCCGCTTCTACAGGCTTCTCGGCATGTAGACGACGACAACGGCGACTAGGTTTTTAGTTTGGCGTAGTTTAGACGTAGTTTTCATGTTTTTATGTTTTTATACAAATATCAATGAAGTATCGCCGAGTTCGTGTAAAAATCATCAAATTTACAAAAATTTAAACGAAATATCATCAAACTCGAGGCGACCTATGGACCGACCACTAAGAACAAAGTCATCCTAAAAACCAATCTAACGTCGGTACGCTCCACGTCGCTCTTTTTCGACGCCTTCGGGCCGAACGGCTGGAGCCGTATCGAGACGCGCGCACCACCGTCGGTTTGCTCTCTCTCCTCTCCTTTGTCTCTTTTGCTGCGTTCCTTCCCCGCTAACTTTGTTCCCCGTCAGTTTGGTTTGTACGAGCCGCTAGCGTTTCACCAAACGTACGTACTCCTACTACTCCTACCTTGTGAAACACCTAAAAACTACTACTGAGTAATTAAGCACCGGCTCCGGGCGTTCCTTGGGCAAAGGCATGGACGTTGACGTACCCCTGCCGTGCCGTAAGTGAAACGTTCGATATGGTTTCATAATTTCACGCGCCGGACGGGTCAAGTCCGTGCAGACAATCCAAATCTGTACCTGCATGCCAATTTATGCGCTGTGGGCAAACCGACAGTAAGACTGGCCGGGCACATGACAACTCACCCGTACGGCCGAGGCGGATGCGATGCGTGCGGATCGACAGGCGTGCGTGGGCACAGTTGTACGTACTCCATTTTTAGACTGGTCAAGATCGACGGGCACAAAAATATTGATGATCCGTACTCAATATACAGTACAGGAGTAGTAGCATCTTTCTTGACAGAGAGCAAGCCAAGCGTGACAGTAAAATACTGCGGGCACGCAGGCATCTTTGCATACGCTGGGAGCAATAACAGGGAAACAACACGGTTTTTGTACTACCATAGACACGGTAACAGTTATAACTTACCAAAGCACAATACTGGTCTAAACATTTTTTTCCCAAGGACGAAACATGTTTTAACCCGGGAAGATTAACCATCAACATAAGGTTAGTTCAGAACATCAACAACCTACCTATAAATAAAATAAAAAACTAGAATAGGATCTACATGCAAATTCCAACATTTGGAGTCGCATGGCCTGATCACGTGACGCTTGTGCAACACTGCCGAAGCCCACATGCAGCAAAAACAAAAACAAATATTGGAGAAGACGACAACGACGACGAGTTTGGCCGCGCGACGTACGCCAACCGTCGGCCGGCCCAACTGGGCGCATGGGCTGGAGTTGGATGGTCACGAAAGGAGGACATGGAGCGATGCGTTCTTGGTGGCCGCGCACACGGGGCAGGTGTCCACGGCGGGCTCGCACGCGCCGCACAGGGACAGGTGCCGGCACGGGAGCAGCAGAACGCAGGCGTCGCCCTGGCCGCAGGCCTTGCACGACGGAGCCGCCGCGACTGCCTTGGACGCCGCGTCATCGGCGTTGTCGCCCGCTGGGGTCTCGAAGCAGCAGGACTGCGCGTCGTCGGCATCGCCCTCGGCTGCACCGGGGACGGCGCAAGGGGGCTGCAGGAGTTGGTCCAGCGTGGCGCGGAGGCCGGCGGCGACGGCCTCGTGGCTCTTGGCGACGCTAAGCCACGCCTGGCCCTCTGCGGTCATCTGCCTGAGCTTCTCCTCCAGCTCGCCGTTGCGGTAGCGCACGCGCTCCAGTTCAGCCTGTACGGTCTGAAGCCGCCCCGCCGCGGCGCGCTCCACCGTAGCCAAGACCGCCCTCGCGTGCCGCCGCCGCGCCTCCTCAAGCCCCGCACGAAATCTCTCGGTCTGCGCAACAAACATGAGAGGAGTGAGATACCGTCCGGCAAAACCGATTGACAACCTGATTCCAACCGCGAAGAAACGGGGCGCAGGGGCATACCTCGAGCCGTATGAGCGCGTCCATCTCGATGCCCTGGTTGTAGAGCAGCGTGTTGAGGCCCGAGGCATTGGCCACCCTCCCGCTTGTGGAGGCGGCGCCGGAGCCCACCGCCCTGCTCGCATCGCAAGGCAGCACGAGCCCGTGCATCGCGGCCGCCTGCTGCAGAACCAGGTCGGCGAGCCCCGCCGGCTCGTCCCCGGCGATGCGCGCCCGCTTCCTGGGCACGGAGCCGTAGTTGTCGTTACATGTCAGCTCGCTCCGCGGGAGATCGCTGAGCACCGTGCTGTTCCCGATACACGCGACAGCGGGCGTGCACCCGACGTGGTCGTCTGGGAACTGGGACTGGGAGGCGCCCGGCGCCGCGGCGGCCTCCATGGACCTGTAGGTGTTGAGGTCGTGGGGGAAGGCGTGGGAGAGGAACCGCGCCTGGACAGCCATTGGTACCAGACCACGGCTACGTATCTATATCTTGTCTGGGCGAGACGAGAGGAGAGGGCGGGGCGGAGAAGGCAAGGTGTCGAAGAGGACGAGGGACGACGATGCGTGGGGAGTTGGGTGGGGGAGCGGAAACGGCTGGGGAGTTGGGGCGGATAGAGAGGGAGGGAGGAGGCGTGGAGGAGGGGGGAGGTTATATATACGGCGTGGGTGCGGGGGGAAGACACGTTGGGTTGGGTGTGTGGGGCGCCTCGCCTGAAGGGGACAAAAGCTGTCTGCCTCTTGTTTATTTTGACGGGGAACCAAAGCGGATGCGGATGCGGATGCGGATGGGTTGGGTTGGACGGATGCGATATCTCCCGCCCTATCTTTTCCGCTCCTGCCTTTAATAATGTCTATCGTTTACGGTGTGGAATGCTTTTCCTCTTTCCTGCTCTCTTTTTCCTGCCCCGTTTTTTGTTGCCTGCCTGCTGTGGTGTGGCCATTGATTCGTCGTGGAGAGTGATGTGAGATGCGCCGTGGTGGGGGTTGCATGATGATGATGATAATAAAGGGGGGCCACTCCTCTGCTCTCGGTGCTTTGACGTTTTCCTTTCCTTTCACCTTCATTTTCCGATGGCTACGCTGCTTCTGCAATTTACGATACGACCTAATAAAACTATTAACGTCGCTACAGTTATTTACTCTGCAATACTCAACTGTACGTACGTTTCAGGAAAAAGAAAAGTACTACGACTGTGATTTTTTATTAATGCCGATGTATATGTAGCGTGGGTTTGTTTGTGTGGTTCGTCAAGCAGGTACGGGGATGTATCCTTCACGCGAAAAAAAGTCGTACTAAAATGAACTGGATTTTTATACGATCTCACCTCAAAGAAATGTGTACTTCCATACTGCTAAAGAAAAGAGGTGAAATAGCGTAGGCGCCAAATAAATGTGGAGTATTTTTAGATGCGGGTCAGTTTCAACGGCACAGGCCACGGAGATGCGAGAATTAAGGTGCAGGGTGGTGCAGACGCCCCCACCCACACACAACCTACCGTCGTGGCGTGCCATTGAATGCCGGGCCGCATTAGTATTCACGCATCGTCGGTCACAGGTTTGAATACGCCCCCCGAAAACGTCAAGTGCGTGATCGTGATGCTCCCGCTCCCACTCCCGCACAACCGGATCTACGTAGAAATCACACCGCACCAAACCGCAGTTAGATGCGTGAATCACGGTGTCTTAACCGATACGGCCACCGGTAATTAATCCCGGACTGGCCCCATGCCAACGCCATGCATGAGTCCAGACTCCCACCGCGCACAAAACACCAGGGCCGGTGGCCTGGCCACATTTACGTCTCATCTATCTCGCGTGTGGTGTGGTGCAGTCCGTTTGTTTGTCCTTGCTCCTCCCATGCCTTGAAGGCTCGTGCTCGTACCGGCTGCCCCGTCGGTCCGTCCTCGTTGGCACGGCCTGGGTCTGACCAGCAAGAGGCCAGGGCGGGCTGGACCAAGCATGCATGCATGCATGCATGCCTGTGCCTGCAACCACCACGCAAGGAACACCATGCACCTGCCACCGCGCGGCCGTGTCCGCACCGCACGCATTAACATCCCAACGGGAATAGCGTGACGAGAGGCAGCGCTGCTGTACCTCTGCGATCTGCCCACCGCCGCGCCGGCCAGGCCACACCCACACACACACTGCATCGGCCGGACACCGGCCCTACGTACACAGGACTACCGGCGCCACCGCGCTATATATCGCCATGCACATGCAGGACGGCCTCAAGCACAAGACAGTGTATGCATGCATGCACGGTTGTTATTACCACCGCATCGAGTAAAAACCGGCTGTTCCCACAGCCACAGCCCACAGGCATTTCGTACTTTAGTTGACAGAGTTAATGATAGTGCGCGCCCTTTGTTAGCTGCACGCTAGTTGACAGAGTAGCTTGATCAGCGCTAGCTGCTCGGCTCAATAACTATTAACTGCAATCCTGTTATGGGGTCGTAGTAGGGGTACTACGTCCGAAGGGGGGGGGGGCGCGAGCGGTCGCGATCTCACCCATAACGCAGCACGATCCGTCCTTGGAAGAGCACTGTGTAGCTCGAGTACATTGCTGGGCATGGCCCATGGCCTCGGAAAGCCCAGAGCTAAGCTACGTGCCTATCCGACCGCCCGGGCAGCCAGCCGTATGGATCCACGTCAATCAGTGAGCGATGGAGATTAGGTGCACAGTTGACGCAAATGATGCGGTACTGGCTATAGCTTGTGCATCGTGCATGCATGCATTCATGCATGGGTCTGGCCTCGCCGTACCCCGGCGAACCAGCAAGCCGCAATGATCATGATGCTTCACGACGTCGCCCATGCCGACGCGACATGCACCGCTGCTACGTGTACGGTTTTCGGGCCGGGGGATCGGCATAGGTGCCATGCACAGTTGGCGCAGTCGGTCACACATGCTCATCACATGCATGCGTATGACGCACCGATCCGCCGCACAGTGTCTAGCTGGCCAGCAGCAGCTAGCTGTAGCTCCGTGTGTGTTGTATGTGCATGCATAGTGGGTTGACACGTCCAATTAATGGGCCTGGCCTGCTCAGTTTTGGGGCGCTATGCGAATAGGGTTTTCTTTTCTTTGTCAAAGAAAAAGAGGCCACGCGAATAGGGATCGGATGCGATGGGGAAGCGGCTGCTAGCTATCCATCATCACGATCACGTAGTACGATTCGTTGCTACAGCCAGCCTACACGGGCACACAGGACACAGCAATGGCTGTGGTGGACCAGAGCCTCTATACACGGACGGGCGCACAAATTAAGCAAGCAGTACTGTATCGGTTGATCGCGCACAGCGTTATGACCCCACAGCTATCGTTTTCTTCTCCTTGAGAGAGCAGAAAGAGAGAGAGAGGGGTAGATCGAGGCGGCTCTCTGTGCATTGCGCTAACTCCAGGACTGCACGAGACAAGGCGCCGGTCGGTCCGGCCCACCTACCCAGTGCATTCGCATTGGCATTGCCATTGCTATGCATGCATCGTTCGCCCGTCGTCGTGGTCCCGGGGTCCTCTGTGCCGATAATGAAGACGGGAACAGTCCACGGAATAGCATGCCATGCCATGCACGGTGCCTGCTAGCTGTGCAACGGTTGACACTGCTGCGCGTAGGGAGTACATTTCCTGTCTCATGGGCCACCGGCTAGACGTATTCAAAGCCTTCGGCTTTCTCGATGCGGTACAACTACAGGACGCTGGTTAAAAATAAATGGAGGAAGTATTATTTTCCAGTGTTGATAGAAGATCTACTAAACTCATTATAGTAAATAGAAAACGATATCATTGAGAAATAAAGTCTAGCTACTGTCAAAAAATAGAAATGATGCACGGCTAAAAAGTAATGCCCTAAAAAAAGGCAGCTCGGAGGAAAACTAGGTGAAAACCTATACAGTGCCTCGCCAAACTAGTCCTAAAGCACCGCAACTCAAAGAACACGTTGAAAGACAATATCCCACAACACACCTCGTCCGTCACCTCAGCGCCTTCGTGGCAACTAGAGTGTGCATCCAAATCCGTCACACTAGCTCAAAACTGGATACAAGAATGGATGCAAACTCCATGACATGGGAGAGGAAAGATATGTTCGATGAAGCGAACATATGACGCTATGATCTCAAGAGTTTGACCGATACGGCTCGCGTGACACACCTTGCATGTGAAGGGTCGGGCGAGTGTATCTGATTTGGTTTGACACCCAACTTGTTAAGACTAGTTGCATAATTATTTCTCAAATATTGGCTAGTAGTGTATACTTTTCTTTTTCATGACTTATATCCCCAATATCATCAATGGGCTTGAGCACCCGTGCATATTACAGTTTTGCCTTCTCCTTCCAAGGAAGCTTGCATGACTTGGATGACACATTAACTTTCTGGTCTTTCTTCTCTTCAACTTTCTCACACTCATTCTTCTTCGGCTCTAGGGCCTTTTCTTCACTTTCATCAGTGGGCGGCACAGGGGCCGAAACATCTTTCTTTTCAATGGCAATTTCTTGACGAGCATCGAGCTCGGATTCATTCTTCTCCTCTGCCATGACAATGTCCTCGGGGTGAGGAATTTCTTTAGTGTCAACATCCATTTGAGCATTTGTCTCACCGGGTGTTTCTGGTGCAGGTTCCTTTCGGGCAACGCTGGTTCACCCTTTGTTTCGTCTTTTTCATTGCCCATGCCTCACTTGAAGGGAATTTCATCGGCATTCCTTGATGGAGACATAGTGACCTTTTTGTGGTCTATTTTTTCATTTAGGAGCAATGTAATCCGGAGGTGGCACATCATTCTTGACAAGATTATCAAGTGAGACAACAATGTCGTCGATGACTTCATCAGCAGCAACAAATTGTTGTGCTTCTCAGAATGGTGAGGATGGAGCTTCTTTCTATGGAGCACTTTGGCCCACTAAAATGTTTTGGGTTGCAACGACCATCATCCTATGATCTGAATTTTCTTTCGACACCTTCGCCTTTGGTTTTGTCTTCTAACGACTTTCATCGGTGGCTCTTTTCTTCTTAGCTTCAGCATGTGCATGAATTTCCACATTGGGCATTTCGCACAGTTGAGTAACTTCCCCAATCAGACGAGATTCCATCTGATCTTCTTCACCGGAGCGAAGTTACAACCTTGCTCATATCCGTGATAGCCTTGTCGAGATCCCTGGGTTCTAGAGCAGACCAAATCCCTCCCCATTTGTTCCTAAGATTTCTTGTCATCCAGAGTGGATCTAAGATCATCCGATATCTCCTTGAATTCTATGAACATTATAGATGCCATCTGAATCACATCAGGTGGTAGTCGCAAACTCTGGAAATCTTCAGCATCATATTGAGATGCACACTTGTCGAGGACTTCCATAAGTAACATGTGACCCTAGTTCTTAGAAGAATCAAAAGTTTCTTTTGGGTATGAACCCCTTTTCTTCTATTGTTACAATTTTTTCCTCACTCATAGATTGTTCCACTTTGCAAAGGCATTGGTGTTAGTGCATCTAGTTGTAGAATCGAAAGTATGTCTAGAGGGGGGGGTGATTAGACTACTTGACCAAATAAATTTTTTACCTTTTCCCAATTTTAAGTAGTCGCAGATTTTAGTAATGATAGCAAGTCAAGCACACCCTACACATGCATGTCTAAGAGTATATCAACGGAAAGTAAAGACAAGCATATGTAATAGAGGATAGGGAGGACGATCAAACGCAATTTGGAGGCACAAAGATTTTTCCCGTGGTTCCGATAGGTGGTGCTATTGTACGTCCACGTTTATGGAGACTTCAACCCATGAAGGGTAACGGCCGCGAGAATCCACGGAGGGCTGTACGCATAGAGGGTTCCACGAAGAAGTAACCTTGTCTATTCCGTGATGGCCTACGTCCACGGAGGACTAGCCTTACTCGGGGTAGATCTTCACGAAGTAGGCGATCTCCTTGCCCTTAAAAACTTCTTGGTTCAACTCCACAACACGAAGTAGGAGGCTCCCAAGCGACACCTAACCAATCTAGGAGGCACCACCCTCCACAAGGTAATAGGCTCGATAATGATGATGAACTCCTTGCTCTTGTGCTTCAAGATGATAGACTCCTCAACACTCAATCACTCTCTCACAGATTTGTCTTTGGTGGAAGAGATTGATTGGGTGGAAAGTAACTTGGGGAGGCTAGAGATCAAGCTTCATATGGTTGGAGTGGAATGGCTTGATCTCAACACATGAATAGGTGGCTCTCTCTCAGAAAATCAGATGGGATAAGTGGGGAACTGTTATGAGTGCTTGTCTTGCGAGTCAGTGGTGGTGGAGGGGTATATATAGGCATCTCCAAAAATCCAACCGTTACACCTTAAGTTACCAACTCAGTGAAACCGAAGTATAAAACTCGGTGGTACTGAGTTGCTCCAAAGGTAGCAACTTTTGAATCTTGGTGAGACTGGTATATAAGTCTCGGCAGTATCGAAAAGGTGACCAACGGTCAGATTGCAAAACTCGGTGGCGTCGAACCAAAATCTCAGAAATTTCGATTTTAAGGAAAGAGGCAATAGAATGTTGGCAACCTAAACTCACGGGCACCGATGCAGAATCGGTTGTACCGAAGACTTATGGTTTTGCTGGGATCTGTGTGAGGTGAAAATCGATAGGGCCGAGTTGTTGGGGAACGTTGCATGGGAAACAAAAAAGGTCCTACGCTCACGCAAGATCTATCCATGGTGATGAGAATCTATGAGGGAAGAGTGGATCTACATACCCTTGTAGATCGCTAAGCAGGAAGCGTTAAGAAACGCAATTGATGTAGTCGAACGTCTTCACGATCCAAATCACCAAGTGTCCCGCGATCCAATCGCCATCCGTCCCGATCCAACGCCCAACGGACGACACCTCCGCGTTCAGCACACGTATAGCTTGATGACGATCTATGCCTTGTTGATCCAGCAAGAGGGAGCGGAGAGGTAGATGAGTTCTCCGGCAGCGCAACAGCGTGGTGGTGATGGTGGTGGAACTATTCCAGCAGGGCTTCGCCTAAGCACCGCTGAAACGATATAGAGGAGAAACTAAGATCTAGAGGAGAGGGTAGCACGTGGCCGATTTCTGTTGTGAAAACCCCTCAATACCTCTAGTATATATAGGAGGAGGGAGGGAGGAGACTTGGCCCCTAAGGGGCCAACCCTTGGTTCGGCCGAAGTGGGAGGAGGAGGAGTCCTCCTCCAATCCTAGTAGGATTAGGACTCCTTCTCTCCCACTTGAAACCCTCTTTTCACCTTGGGTTTCTCCTCCTAGACGCACGGGCCTCTTGTGAGGCTTCGGCCAACCCACTAAGGCTGGTATACCTCCTCCCACGCCCATGTAGCCTCTTGGGTCTAAAACCCCCTCCCGATGGTCCCCCGGTACCCTCCCGGCACTCCCGGTACACTACCGATGAGCCCAAAAAAAATTCGGCGATCAAAACAGGACTTCCTATATATCAATCTTTACCTCCGGACCTTTCCGGAGCTCCTCTGGCATCCGAGATCTCGTTTGGGATGCGGAACAACCTTCGGTCACCACCATACATAACATTATACTACCGAAACGTCACTGAACCTTAAGTGTGCAGACCCTGCAGGTTCGAGAACTATATAGACATGAACGAGACACCTCTACGGTCAATAACCAATAGCGGGACCTGGATGCCCATATTGGTTCCTACATATTCTACGAAGATCTTTATCGATTGAACCTCCATGTCAAGGATTCAGTTAATCCCGTACGTTGTTCCCTTTGTCCTTCGGTATGTTACTTGCCCGAGATTCAATCGTCGGTATCTCTATACCTAGTTCAATCTCGTTACCGGCAAGTCTCTTTACTCGTTCCGTAATACAAGATCCCATGGCTAACACTTTAGTCACATTGCTTGCAAGGCTTGTTGTGCTGTTGTATTACCGAGTGGGCCCTAAGATACCTCTCCGTCACACGGAGTAACAAATCCCAGTCTTGATCCATACCCACTCAACAGACACTCTCGGAGATACCTGTAGAGAACCTTTATAGTCACCTAGTTACGTTGCGACGTTTGATACACACAAGGCACTCCTCTAGTGTCAGTGAGTTGCATGGTCTCATGGTCATAGGAATAGATACTTGATATGCAAAAAAAACTATAGCAATAAACTGACACGGTCATATGCTATGTTTATAGTTTGGGTCTTGTCCATCACATCATTCTCCCAATGATGTGATCCCGTTATCAAATGACATCTCATATCAATGGCTAGGAAACCTTGACCATCTTTGATCAACGAGCTAGTCTACTAGAGGCATACTAGGGACAAAGTGTTGTCTATGTATCCACACATGCAATGTGTTTCGAGTCAATACAATTATAGCATGGATAATAAACAATTATCATGAATAAGGAAATATAATAATAATCATTTTATTATTGCCTCTAGGGCATATTTCCAACAGTCTCCCACTTGCACTAGAGTCAATAATCTAGCTCACATCACTATGTGATTTACATTGTAATGAATCGAACACCCATATAGTTCTGGTGTTGATCATGTTTAGCCCTTGGAAGAGGTTTAGTCAATGAGTCTGCAACATTCAGATCCGTATGCACTTTGCAAATATTTATGTCCTCCTCCTTGATGTACTCGCGGATGGAATTGAAGCGTCGTTTTATGTGTCTGGTCCTCTTGTGAAACCTTGGTTCCTTGGCCAGGGCAATGGCACCAGTGTTATCACAGAATAGATCCACTGGATTCAGTGCACTGGGCACTACTAAAAGATGTGTCATGAACTCCTTCATCTAGACACCTTCCTTCGTTGCCTCTAAGGCTGCGATGTACTCCGCTTCGCATGTAGAATCGGCTACCACGCTCTGCTTGGAACTGCACCAGCTTACCGCTCCCCCATTAAGAATAAGTACGTATCCGGTTTGCGACTTAGAGTCATCCACATCAGTGTCAAATCTTGCATCGACGTAACCCTTTACGACGAGCTCTTGATCACCTCCATAAACGAGAAACATTTCCTTAGTCCTTTTCAAGTACTTAAGGATATTTTTGACCGCCGTCCAGTGCTCCATTCCTGGATCATTTTGAAACCTTCCGGCCATACTTATGGCAAGGATGACATATGGTCTTGTGCACAACATTGAATACATGATAGAGCCTATGGCTGAAGCATAGGGGATGTCACTCATCTTTTCTCTATCTTCTGCAGTCACTGGGCATTGAGTCTTACTCAACTTCACATCTTGTAACACAGGAAAGAACCCCTTCTTGGACTGATCCATTTTGAACTTCTTCAAAACTTTATCAAGGTATGTGCTCTGTGAAAGTCCTATTAAGCGTCTCGATCTATCTCTATAGATCTTAATGCCCAATATGAAAGCAGCTTCTCCTAGGTCGTCCATTGAAAAACTCTTGTTCAAATATTCCTTCACGCTTTCCAGCATTTCTATATTGTTTCCAATCAGCAATATGTCATCCACATATAATATTAGAAACGTTGTAGAGCTCCCACTCACTTTCTTATAAATACAAGCTTCGCCGTAAACTTGTATAAACCGGAATGCTTTGATCACCTCATCAAAGCATAGATTCCAACTCCGAGATGCTTGCACCAACCCATAAATGGATCTCTGGAGTTTGCAAACTTTGTCAGCATTCTCTGGATCGACAAAACCTTCCGGTTGTATCATATACAACTCTTCCTTAAGGAAACCGTTAAGGAACGCTATTTTGACATCCATCTGCCAAATTTCATAGTCGAAATATGCAGCTATTGCTAACATGATTTGGAAGAACTTAGGCATCGCTATGGGTGAGAAGGTCTCATCGTAGTCAACTCCTTGAACTTGTGGAAAACCCTTTGTCACAAGTCGAGCTTTATAGACGGTGACATTACCGTCCGCGTCCGTCTTCCTCTTAAAGATCCATTTGTTCTGAATGGCCTTTCGCCCTTCAGGTAATACTTCCAAAGTCCATACTTTGTTTTTATACATGGATCCCATCTCGGATTTCATGGCCTCTAACCATTTCTCGGAATCCGGGCCCATCATCGCTTCACCATAGCTCGTAGGTTCATCGTTGTCTAACAACATGACCTCTAAGACAGAGTTGTCATACCACTCAGGAGAAGCACGTGCCCTTGTCGACCTACGAGGTTCAATAGTAACTTGATCCAAAGTTTCATGATCATCATCATTAACTTCATTTTCAACTACCGTAGGCTCCACAGAAACATCTTTCTGTATTGAGCTACTCTCTGGTTGAATCAAAGGTTGAACAACTTCATATAGTTCTATCTTCCTCCCACTCAATTCTTTTGAGAGAAACTCTTTCTCAAGAAATGTTCCATTTTTGGTGACGAACACTTTGCCTTCGGATATGCGATAGAAGGTATACCCAACTGTCTCTTTTGGGTATCCTATGAAGACGCATTTCTCCGCTTTGGGTTCCAGCTTTTCAGGCTGAAGCCTTTTGACATAAGCATCACATCCCCAGACTTTAAGAAACTACAACTTTGGCTTCTTGCCAAACCACAGTTCATATGGCATCGTTGTTGGAAATATGCCCTAGAGGCAATAATAAATTAGTTATTATCATATTTCCTTGTTCATGATAATCGTTTATTATCCATGCTATAATTGTATTGATCGGAGACTTAGATGCATGTGTGGATATATAGACAAAACCATGTCCCTAGTATGCCTCTAATAGACTAGCTCGTTGATCAAAAGATGGTTAAGGTTTCCTAGCCATGGACATGAGATGTCATTTGATAACGGGGTCACATCATTAGGGGAATGATGTGATGGACAAGACCCAAACTGCAAACGTAGCATATGATCGTGTCAGTTTATTGCTACTGTTTTCCGCATGTCAAGTATGTGTTCCTATGACCATGAGATCATGCAACTCACAGATATCGGAGGAGTGCCTTGTGTGTATCAAACGTCACAACGTAACTGGGTGACTATAAAGGTGCTCTACAGGTATCTCCGATGGTGCCTGTTGAGTTGGCATGGATCGAGACTGGGATTTGTTACTCCGTGTGACGGAGAGGTATCTCGGGGCCCACTCGGTAATGCAACATCACAATAAGCCTTGCAAGCAATGTGACTAATTGTTAGTTGCGAGATCTTGTATTACGGAACAAGTAAAGAGACTTGCCGGTAACGAGGTTGAACTAGGTATGGAGATACCGACGATCGAATCTCAGGCAAGTAACATACAGAAGAACAAAGGGAACGTTATACGGGATTAACTGAATCCTTGACATAGAGGTTCGACCGATAAAGATCTTCATAGAATATGTAGGAACCAATGTGGACGTCCAGTTCCCGCCATTGTTTATTGACCGTAGAGGTGTCTCGGTCATGTCTACATATTTCTCGAACCCGCAGGGTCTGCACACTTAAGGTTCGGTGACGTTTCGGTAGTGTAGAGTTATGTATGGTGGTGACCGAAGTTTGTTCGGAGTCCCGGATAAGATCCCGGACATCACGAGGAGCTCCGGAATGGTCCGTAGGTAAAGATTCATATATAGGAAGTCCCAGTTTGGTTTCCGGAAAAGTTTCGGGCTCATCGGTAGTGTACCGGGAGTGCCGGTAGTGTACCGGGAGTGCCGGTAGTGTACCGGGAGGCCTCCGGGAGGGGTATTTCGACCCCAAGAGGTCCATGGGCTGTGGGAGGATAATAACCAGCCCTTAGTGGTCTGGGAAAACAGCCACAAAGGCCCATGGCACAGGAGAGAAAGTCCTAAAGCAAAAATTGGAAAATCAACCAATATGAGGCAATCCTACTCCAACTAGGATTGGAGGTGAAGTAGGATTGCTTCCCACCTCCTATTTCGGCCGACCCAAAGGCCTTGGTTGCCTATCCTCTCCTCTCCTCCTATATATACTAGTGGATTGGGTGGTTTTTGGACATAATTTCCGGCCACGTGCTACCCGTTACACCGGTGCATAGTTTCTCCTCTAGATCGGTTTTCTACAGCGCTTAGGCGAAGCCCTGCCGGAATTGCTCCACCACCATCACCGGAGCGCCGTCACGCTGCCGGTGAACTCTCTCTCCTCTCCACCTCCTCTCGCTGGATCGAGACGGTGGAGATCATCATCAAGCTGCACGTGTGCTGAACGCGGAGGTGTCGTCCGTTCGGCGCTAGATCGGAAGGACCGTGATCGAGATCGCGAGACGGTTCGTGATGTGATCACGGAACGGATCGTGATGAGTTCGCGGGATAGATCGTGATCAAGATCGTGAGACAGATCGTGATGAGTTCGCGGGACGGATCATGATGTGTTCGCGGGACGGTTCGTGATTGGATCGCGGGACGCTCGGCGATTTGGATCGCGAAGAAGTTCGACTACACCAACCGCGTTTCTTAACGCTTCCCGCTTAGCGATCTACAAGGGTACGTAGATCCACTCTCCCTCTCGTAGATGCTCATCACCATGGATAGGTTTGCATGTGCGTAGGAAATTTTTTGTTTCCCATGCGACGTTCCCCAACAGTGGCATCATGAGCTAGGTTGATGGTTCGATGAGATCTCGAGTAGAACACAAAAGGTTTGTGGGCGTTGATGCTTAGATTGCTTCCTCCCTTGGTCGGATTTTGGTTAAGCGGGATTGTGAGATGAAGTGGCCTAGACCAACATTACTCGTACGCTTACGAGAGACCGGTTCCCTCGATGCAACTTGTTGCTTAGATGGCTTGCGGGTGACAGTTTCTCTCACTTTAGTTGGATTGGATCCGACAAAGGCGGTCCTTGAGAAGGTTGAAAAGCAATCTATGTATCACCGTTGTGGTTTATGCGTAGGTGAGAATCGTTCTTGCTAGATACCCGTAGCAGCCACGTAAAACATGCAACAACAATTAGAGGACGTCTAACTTGTTTTTGCAGGGTATGTTGTGATGTGATATGGCCAATTACATGATGAGATATATGTGATGTATGAGATGATCATGTGATGTATAGAATTTCACGACTTGCATGTCGTTGAGGACGGCAACCGGCAGGAGCCATAGGGTTGTCTTTAATTATTGTATGACCTGCGTGTCAATCATTAAGCGCTATGTAATGCTTTACTTTATCGCTAAGCGGTAGCAATAGAAGTAGAAGCAGGGCTGGCGCCACAACCCCAATGGCAACACATTGATGGAGATCAAGATGATGGAGATCATGGTGTTGTGCCGGTGACAATGGAGATCATGACGGTGTTTCGAAGATGGAGATCTTAAACACAAGTTCATGGCCATATCATGTCACTTATGAATTGCATGAGATGTTAATCCTTTTATGCACCTTGTTTTGCTTAGTACGGTGGTAGCATTATAAGGTGATCCCTCACTTGAATTTCAAGATGAACCGTGTTCTCCCTGAGTGTGCACCGTTGCGAAAGTTCGTCGTGTTGAGACACCACGTGATGATCGGGTGTGATAGACTCTACGTTCACATACAACGGGTGCAAGCCAGATTTGCACGCGCAGAACACTCGGGTTAAACTTTACGAGCCTAGCATGTACAGACATGGCCTCGGAACACAAGAGACCGAAAGGTCGAGCATGAGTCATATAGTGGATATGATCAACATAATGATGTTCACCATTGAAGCCACCTTAACTCACGTGATGATTGGACTTGAGTTGGTGAATTTGGATCATGTATCAGTCGAATGACCCAAGGGATGTCAATTTGAGTGGGAGTTCTTAAGTAATATGATTAATTGAACTCATTATCATGAACATAGTCAATAGTGTCTTTGCAAATTATGTTGTAGATTACTAGCTCGCGCTGTAGCTCCCTTAAATTTTTATATGTTCCTAGAGAAATAGAGTTGAAAGATGTTGGTAGCAATATTGCGGACTGGGTCCGTGATCTGAGGATTGTCCTCATTGCTGCCCCCTCTAGCGTCGTCTATAGATGTTGTGAACATCTGACAGGCACGTTTCGATGACTACTTGATAGTTTAGTGCGTCATGCATTACGGCTTAGAATTGAGGCTCCGAAACGTTTTGAACGTCACGGAACATATGAGATGTTCTAGGAGCAGAGATTGTGATCTCAGGCTCGTGCCTGTGTTGCAAGATATGAGATCTCCAACAAGATTCTTTGCGTGTAAGATGAAGGAGAATAGCTCAATCGTTGAGCATGTACTCAGATTGTCTGGGTACTACAATCGCTTGAATCAAGTGGGAGTTGATCTTCCAGCTAAGATAGTGATTGATATAGTTCTCCAAGTCACTGTCACTAAAGCTACTAGAACTTAGTGATGAACTATAATACACCAGGGATAGAAGTATTGATCCCTGAGCTGTTCGCGATGTTTGACACCGCGAAAGGTAGAAACCAAGAAGGAGCGTCAAGTGTTGATGGTTAATCAAACCACTAGTTTCGAAAAGGGCAAGAGCAAGGAGGGAAACTTCATGGATAGCAAGTCAGTTGCTGCTCCAGTGAAGCAACCCAAAGTTGAACTCAAACCCGAGACTAAGTGCTTCTATTATGAGGTGAGAGGTCGCTGAAGCGGAACAACCCTAGATACTTGGTAGATAAGAAGGCTGGCAACATCGACAGAAGTATATTTGATATACGAGTTATTGATGTGTGCCTTGCTAGGACTCCTAGTAGCACCTGGGTATTGGATACCGGTTCGGTTGCTAAATGTTAGTAACTCGAAATAAAAGCTACGGAATAAACGGAGAACTAGCTAAGGGTGAGGTGACGATGTGTGTTGGAAATGTTTCCAAGGTTGATGTGATCAACATCGCACGCTCTCTCTACCTTCAGGATTAGTGACGAACCTAAATAAATGTTATTTGGTGTTTTGCGTTGAGCATGAACATGATTAGATCATGTTTGTTGCAATACGGTTATTCATTTAAGTCGGAGAATAATAGTTATTCTGTTTACATGAATAATACCTTCAATGGTCATGCACCCAGTGAGAATGGTTTGTTGAAATCTTGATCGTAGTAATACACATGTTCATAACATTGATGTCAAAAGATACAAAGTTAAATAATGATAGTACCACATACTTGTGGCACTGCCGCAAAATGTCATATTGGTATAAAGCGCATGAAGAAACTCCATGGTGATGGATATTTGGACTCATTCGATTTCGAATCGGTTGAGACATGAGAACCATGCCTCTTGGGCAAGATGACTAAAGGACCCCGTTGGATGGAGCGGGCAAGTGATTCATTGGAAATGATACATGTTGATGTATGCAATCTAGTGAGTCTTGTAGCGTGCAGTGGATATCGTTATTTTCTTACCTTCACTCATGATTTGAGTAGATATAGTGTATATTTACTTAATGAAACACAAGTCTGAATCGTTTGAAAGGTTCAAGCAAATTCAGAGTGAAGTTTAAAGATCATCGTGACAAGAAGATAAAAATGACTGCGATATGATCGTGGAGGTGAATATCTGAGTCACGAGTTTGGCATACAACTTAAGACAATGTGAAAGTTGTTTCACAACTAAACGCCACCTGGAACACCATAGTGTGATGGTGTGTCCGAACATCATAGTTATGCTATATTGGACATGGTGCGTGCTATGATGTCTCTTGTCATTTTACTACTATAATTTTGGGGTTATGCATTAGAGACAACTACATTCACTTTAAATAGGGCACCATCTAAATCCGTTGAGATGACACCATGTGAATTATGGTTTGATAGAAACCTAAGCTGTCATTTCTTAATACTTGGGGCTGCGACACTTGTGTGGAAAATGTTTTCACCTAATGAGGTCGAACCCAAGGCAGACAAATGCATCTTCATAGAATACCCTAAGATCAGTTGGGTGAACCTTCTATCTCAGATCCAAGTGCAAAGTGTTTGTTACTAAAATGGATCCTTTCTCGAGGAAAAGTTTCTCTCGAAAGAATTAAGTGGGCGGAAGATAGAACTTGATGAGGTTGTTAAAACTTTGTTCAACCAGAGAGTAGCGCAACGCAGGATGTTGTTTCTGTGAAGCCTACGTTAGTTGAAGAGGAAGTTAATGATGATGATCATGAAGCTTCAGGATCAAGTTACTATCAAACTTCGTAGGTCGACAAGGATGTGTACTGCTCCTAAGCGGTACGACAACCCTGTCTTGGAGGTCATGTTGTTGGACAAACGATGAACCTACGAGCTATGGAGAAGCGATGATGGGCCCGGATTCCGACAAATGGTTGGAGGCCATGAAATCTGAGATAGGATCCATGTATGAAAACCAAGTGTAGACTTTGGTAGACTTGCTCGTTGGACGGCAGGTCGTTGAGTACAAATGGATCTTTAAAATGAAGACAGACATTGATGGTGAATGTCACTATTTGTAAAGCTCGACTTGTTGCAAAGATGTTTGTGACAAGTTCAAGGAGTTGACTACGATGAGACTTTCTCACTCGTAGTGGTGCTAAAGTCTGTTGGAATTATGTTAGCAGTTGCTGTGTTTTCAATTATGAAATCTGGCAGATGGATGTCAAAACATCGTTTCCTTAACGGTTTACTTGAGGAAAGGTTGTATGTGATACAACCAGAAGGTTTTGTCAGGCCTAAGGATGCTAAAAGGTGTGCAAGCTTCGGTGATCCTTCCATGGACTGAAGCAAGCATCTCAGAGTTGGAATATACGCTTTGATGAGGTGATCAAAGTTTTGATGTTTATACCAAGTTTACGAGAAACTTGTATTTGCAATAAAGTGAGTGGGAGCACTATAGAATTTCTGATAAGTATATGTGGATGACATATTGTTGATCAGAAATAATGTAGAGTTTCTGGAAAGCATAAAACGGTCATTTGGAAAGTGATTTTCAAAGGAAGATCTGGATGAAGCTACCTAATTGTTGAGCATCAAAATCTATGGAGATAGATCAAGATGCTCGATGAGACTTTCAATGAGTGCATACCTTGACAAGATTTTGAAAGAGTTCAAAATGGATCAGTCAGAGAAAGAGTTCTCGCCTGATTTGTAAGGTGTGAAAGTTGAGTGAGACTCAAAGCTCGACAACGGCAGAAGAAAGAGGAAGGACGAACATCGTCCCCTATGCCTTAGCCATAGGCTCTATATTATGCCATGCTATGTACCGCACCTGTGTGTGCCTTGCCATGAGTCCGTCAGGGGGTACAAGAGTGAACCAGGAGTGGATCACTGGACAGCGGTCAAGATTATCCTCAGTAACTAAGAGACTGAGGAGATGTTTCTCGATTATGGAGGTGATAAAGAGTTCGTCGTAAGGAGTTACGTCGATACAAGCTTTAACACTAATCCGGATGACTCGTAGTAGCAATCTGGATACGTATAGTGGAGCAGCCATTTGGAATAGTACCGAGCGGAGTGTGGTAGCAGTGTTTACAGTTTGACATAGGTATTTGCAAAGTGCACATGGATCTGAATGTTACACACCCGTTGACTATAAGACCTCTCTCACATGCAAAGCATGATCGAGCCCCAGAACTCGTTGGGTGTTAGATTCATAACAATGCGAATCACATGGTGATGTGAACTAGATTATTGACTCTAGTGCAAGTGGGAGACTGTTGGAAATATGCCCTAGAGGCAATAATAAATTAGTTATTATCATATTTCCTTGTTCATGATAATCGTTTATTATCCATGCTATAATTGTGTTGATCGGAGACTTAGATGCATGTGTGGATATATAGACAAAACCATGTCCCTAGTATGCCTCTAATAGACTAGCTCGTTGATCAAAAGATGGTTAAGGTTTCCTAGCCATGGACATGAGATGTCATTTGATAACGGGATCACATCATTAGGAGAATGATGTGATGGACAAGACCCAAACTGCAAACGTAGCATATGATCGTGTTAGTTTATTGCTACTGTTTTCCGCATGTCAAGTATGTGTTCCTATGACCATGAGATCATGCAACTCACAGATATCGGAGGAGTGCCTTGTGTGTATCAAACGTCACAACGTAACTGGGTGACTATAAAGGTGCTCTACAGGTATCTCCGATGGTGTCTATTGAGTTGGCATGGATCGAGACTGGGATTTGTTACTCCGTGTGACGGAGAGGTATCTCGGGGCCCACTCGGTAATGCAACATCACAATAAGCCTTGCAAGCAATGTGACTAATTGTTAGTTGCGGGATCTTGTATTACGGAACAAGTAAAGAGACTTGCCGGTAACGAGGTTGAACTAGGTATGGAGATACCGACGATCGAATCTCGGGCAAGTAACATACCGAAGAACAAAGGGAACGTTATACGGGATTAACTAAATCCTTGACATAGAGGTTCGACCGATAAAGATCTTCATAGAATATGTAGGAACCAATGTGGACGTCCAGTTCCCGCCATTGTTTATTGACCGTAGAGGTGTCTCGGTCATGTCTACATAGTTCTCGAACCCGCAGGGTCTGTACACTTAAGGTTCAGTGACGTTTTGGTAGTGTAGAGTTATGTATGGTGGTGACCGAAGTTTGTTCGAAGTCCTAGATAAGATGCCGGACGTCACGAGGAGCTCCGGAATGGTCCGGAGGTAAAGATTCATATATAGGAAGTCCCAGTTTGGTTTCCGGAAAAGTTTCGGGCTCATCGGTAGTGTACCGGGAGTGCCGGTAGTGTACCGGGAGTGTCGTTAGTGTACCGGGAGGCCTCTGGGAGGGGTATTTCGACCCCAAGAGGTCCATGGGCTGTGGGAGGATAATAACCAGCCCTTAGTGGTCTGGGAAAACAGCCACAAAGGCCCATGGCGCAGGAGAGAAAGTCCTAAAGCAAAAATTGGAAAATCAACCAATAGGAGGCAATCCTACTCCAACTAGGATTGGAGGTGAAGTAGGATTGCTTCCCACCTCCTATTTCGTCCGACCCAAAGGCCTTGGTTGCCTATCATCTCCTCTCCTCCTATATATACTAGTGGATTGGGTGGTTTTTGGACATAATTTCCGGCCACGTGCTACCCGTTACACCGGTGCATAGTTTCTCCTCTAGATCGGTTTTCTACAGCGCTTAGGCGAAGCCCTGCCGGAATTGCTCCACCACCATCACCGGAGCGCCGTCACGCTGCCGGTGAACTCTCTCTCCTATCCACCTCCTCTCGCTGGATCGAGACGGTGGAGATCGTCATCAAGCTGCACGTGTGCTGAACGCGGAGGTGCCGTCCGTTCGGCGCTAGATCGGAAGGACCGTCATCAAGCTGCAAGTATGTATGATTTCCAACAAGTCACTTGCCCCTTCCATTGTTCCAGAGAACGGCGTTTCAGTCATCTTGCCCATGAGGCATGGTTCACATGTGTCAAGTGATTCAAAATCAAGTGACTCTAAAAGTCCATTAGCATGGAGTTTCTTCATGCGTTTTACACCAATATGACCTAAACGGCAGTGCCACAAGAAGGTGGTACTATCATTATCAACTCTACATCTTTTAGCATTAATGTTATGAACATGTGTATCATCACTATCGAGATTCAATATGAATACACCCCACACATTGTGTGCATGACCATAAAAGATATTACTCATATAAATAGAACAACAATTATTCTCTTATTTAAATGAGTAACTGTCTTGCAATAAGCAAGATCCAGATATAATGTTCATGCTTAACGCAGGCACTAAATAACAATTATTCAGGTTCATCACTAATCCCGATGGTACTCGAAGAGCGAGCGTGCCGACAACGATCACATCAACCTTGGAACCATTTCCCATGCGCATCTTCACTTTTTCCTTTGCCAGCCTTCATCTATTCTGTAGTTCTTGTGTTTGAGTTGCAAATGTGAGCAACCGAACCAGTATCAATTACCCAGGCACTACAACGAGAGTTGGTACGGTACACATCAATAACATGTATATCATATATACCTTGTTTGTTGTTGGCCGCCTTGTTATCAACCAGATACTTGGGGCAGTTCCGCTTCCAGTGACCAGTTCCCTTGCAATGAAAGCACTCATTTTTTGGCTGGGTCCAGCATTGGGTTTCTTCACGGGAGGGGCAAGTGCTTTGCCACTCTTCTTAGAGTTACCCTTCTTGCCCTTGCCATTCTTCTTGAAACTAGTGGTTTTATTGACCATCAACACTTGATGCTCCTTCCGAATCTCAGACACAACGACTTTTAACATCACAAACAGCTCGGCGACTGACATGTTCATCCCGTACATGTTATAGTTCAACACGAAGCTCTTGTAGCTAGGTGGCAATGATTGAAGAACTCTGTCAGTGATCGCCTGTGCCGGAAGGGGCATCCCCAATCCGTCTAGACGGGTATAATACCCAGACATTTTGAGTATGTGTTCATTGACAGACCCGTTCTCCTCCATTTTGCAAGCATATAACTTATGAGAGGTCTCATTCCTCTTGATCCGAGCATTCTTCTAAAAGATAAACTTTAACTCGTGGAACATATCATCTGCTCCATGACATTCACAAAAGTCTTTGAAGTCCCAGTTCTAAGCCATACAACATTGCACATTGAACTATTGAGTAATCATCAGAACGTGTCTGCTAGGCGTTCACAACGTCTGCAGACTCACCTGGAGCGGGTGGATCACCAAGCGGTGCATCAAGGACATAAGCCTTCTGGGAAGCCGTGAGGATAATCCTTAGATGATGGGCCCAGTCCACAAAGTTACTTCCATCATCTTACAACTTAGCTTTCTCTAGGAACGCATTAAAATTCAGGGGTGCTACTGCATGAGCCATTGATCTACAACATAAATATTCAAAGGTTACTAAGACTATTGTTCAAGATAATGAGTTTAGTTAATCAAATTACTAAAGCTCACACTCAAATTGACATCCCTCAGGTCATCTGAGTGATACATGATCCAAATTCATGAACTCAAGTCCGATCGTCACGTGAGTTGAGGTGGTTTCAATGGTGAACATCATCATGTTGATCATATCTACTATATGACTCATGTTCAACCTTTCGGTCTCTTGTGTTCCGAGGCCATGTCTGTACATGCTAGGCTCGTCAAGTTTAACCCGAGTGTTCGGCACATGCAACATTGGCTTGCACCCATTGTATGTGAACGTAGAGTCTATCACACCCGATCATCACGTGGTGTCTCGACACGACGAACTTTCGCAATAGTGTACACTCGAGGAGAACACAATTTATCTTGAAATTTAAGTGAGGGATCACCTTATAATTCTACCGTCATCCTAAGCAAAACAAGGTGCATAAGAGGATTAACATCACATGCAAATCATAAGTGACATGATATGGACATGAACTTGTGCTTTTGATCTCCATCTTGAAAGTAACGGCATGATCTCCATCATCACCGTCATGACACCATGGTCTCCATCATCTTGATCTCCATCAACGTGTCGCCATTGGGGTTGTCGCGTCGACTGTTGCTTCCACGACTATTGCTAACTCATAGCAATAAAGTAACGCAAAACGGCGAAAATAATTAAAGATAACCCTATGGCTCCTGCCGGTTGCCGTGCTCATCGACACGCAAGTCGTGATATTCTATAAAATACATGACATCTCATACATCACATATATCTCATCATGTAATTGGCCATATCACATAACAACATACCCTGCAAAAACAAGTTAGACGTCCTCTAATTTTGGTTGCAAGTTTTACGTGGCTGCTACGGGTATCTACCAAGAACAATTCTCACCTACGCAAAAACCACAACGGTGATACATAAATTGCTTTTCAACCTTCTCAAGGACCGTCTTTGTCGAATCCGACCCAACTAAAGTTGGAGAAACAAACACCCACCAGCCATCTTTGTGCAACGAAGTTACACGTCAGTTGATGGAACCGGTCTATCGTAAGCATACGAGTAAGGTTGGTCCGGGCCGCTTCATCCCACAATACCGCTTAAACCAAAACACGACCAAGGGAGGAAGCAATCTAGACATCAACGCCCCCAAACTCCTTTGTGTTATACTCGTGATCTCATCTACACATAGATCTAGCTCTGATACCACTGTTGGGGAACGTTGCATGGGAAACAAAAAAATTCCTATGCACACGCAAGATCTATCCATGGTGATGAGCATCTACGAGGGGGAGAGTGGATCTACATACCCTTGTAGATCGCGAAGAGGGAAGTGTTAAGAAACGCGGTTGATGTAGTCGAACATCTTTGCAATCCAAATCACCGAGCGTCCCGCGATCCAATCACGATCCATCCCGATCCAACGCCAAACGGACGACACTTTCGCGTTCAGCACATGTACAACTTGATGAGGATCTCTGCCTTCTTGATCCAGCAAGAGGGAGCGGAGAGATAGATGAGTTCTCCGGCAACGCGACGGCGTGGCGGTAATGGTGGTGGAACTATTCCAACAGGGCTTCGCCTAAGCACCGCTGAAACGATCTAGAGGAGAAACTACGATCTAGAGGAGAGGGTAGCATGTGGCTGATTTTTGTTGTGAAAAACCCTCAATTCCTATAGAATATATAGTAGGAGGGAGGGAAGAGACTTGTCCCCCAAGGGGCCAACCCTTGGTTTGGCCGAAGTGGGAGGAGGAGTCCTCCTCCAATCCTAGTAGGATTAGGACTCCTTCTCTCCCACTTGAAACCCTCTTTCCACCTTGGGTTTCTCCTCCCAGCCGCATGGGCCTCTTATGGGGCTTCAACGAGCACACTAAGGGCTGGTATGCCTCCTCCCACGGCCCATGTAGCCTCTTGGGTCAAAACACCCCTCCCGATGGTCCCCTGATACCCTCCCGACACTCCTTGTACACTACCAATGAGCACAAAACTTTTCCGGCGACCAAAACAGGACTTCCTATATATCAATCTTTACCTCCGTACCATTCCAGAGCTCCTCGTGATGTATGGGATCTCATCCTTGACTCCGAACAACCTTCAGTCACCACCATACATAACTCTATACTACCGAAACGTCACCGAACCTTAAGTGTGAAGACCCTGCGGGTTCGAGGACTATGTAGACATGACCGAGACACATCTACGGTTAATAACCAATAGCGGGACCTGGATGCCCATGTTGGTTCCTACATATTCTACAAAGATCATTATCGGTTGAACCTCTATTTCAAGGATTCAGTTAATCCCGTACGTTGTTCCCTTTGTCCTTCGGTATGTTACTTGCCCGAGATTCGATCGTCGGTATCTCTATACCTAGTTCAATCTCATTATCGGCAAGTCTCTTTACTCGTCCTGTAATACAAGATCCCATGGCTAACACTCAAGGCTTATTGTGATGTTGTATTACCGAGTGGGGCCTGAGATACCTCTCCATCACACGGAGTAACAAACCCCAGTCTTGATCCATACCCACTCAACAGACACTCTCAAAGATACCTGTTGTCGGTGCACTAGAGTTTTTGGGCCATCTAGTGCCCCCTTACCCATGCACGGGCAGTAGTAGCCGCCCTGGCGGCAAGGCCCAGCAAAGACTTGTCAAGTATCACCACAGAAGACTCAAGACTATCGACAAGACCTTGTCGGCAAGGCAAGGTTCTGTCAAGGCAAGTCCCTGGCAAGCACTGCCAGCACACGGGCCAGGTGTCGATTCACCTGGATGCGTGTCGCGGCATCAACTTTGGAGGGATCTAAGCAGAGCTGATGGGACGGGCCCCCGTCCCATCCCACTGACGGACTAAGGGGCTTGACGGTGCATTGAATGCTCTTGTCCTACTCCGTTAGAGTTAGGTACGATAGCACTTTTGCACTGTGCATCCTGCGTGCACACTATACGCTTATACGTCTCCAACGTATCTGTTTTTCCAAACTCTTTTGCCCTTGTTAGGGACTCTAATTTTCATGATTGGAATGGAACTAACCCAGACCGACGTTGTTTTCAGCAGAATTGCCTTTGTGTTATTTTTTTGCAGAAATAAAAGTTCTCAGATTGACCTCAAAATTTACGAAGATTATTACTGGAATTAATGAAAAATATTGGTGAAAGCATCAACTCCAGGGGCCCCACCACCTGGCCACAAGCCTGGTGAGCGTGCCGGGCAGGCTTTGTGGGCCCCCTGCTGCTCCTCCGACCTCGTTTCTACACCTATATATATTCCTATTCGGGGTAAAAAAATAAAGAAGAAGAGTTCATCGCGTTTCACAACACGGAGCCGCTGCCACCTCCTGTTCTTCTTCGGGAGACCAGATCTGGAGTTCGTTTTGCGCTCCGGAGAGGGGAAATCGACGCCTTCCTCATCACCAAACATCCGTCATCACCAATTCCATGATGCTCTCCACCGTTCGTGAGTAATCTCATCATAGGCTTGCTGGACGGTGATGGGTTGGATGAGATTTATCATGTAATCGAGTTAGTTTTGTTAGAGTTTGATCCCTATTATCCACTATGTTCTGAGATTGATGTTGCTATGACTTTGCTATGCTTAATGCTTTTCACCAGGGCCCGAGTGCCATGATTTCAAATCTGAACCTATTATGTTTTCATGAATATATGTGTGTTCTTGATCCTATCTTGCAAGTTGTAGACACCTATTATGATTTATGATCCGCATCCCCCAGGGTGAAAATAACAGGGATTCTTTCCGGTGATTACCGTAGTTTGAGGAGTTCATGTATTCACTAAGTGCTAATGCTTTGGTCCGGTTCTCTATTAAAAGGAGGCCTTAATATCCCTTAGTTTCCAATAGGACCCCGCTGGCACGGGAGGGTAGGACAAAAGATGTCATGCAAGTTCTTTTCCATAAGCACGTATGACTATATATGGAATACATGCCTACATTACATTGATGAATTGGAGCTAGTTCTGTGTCACCCTATGTTATAACTGTTGCATGATGAATGCCATCCGACATAATTATCCATCACTGATCCATTGCCTACGAGCTTTCCATATATTTATCTTTGCTAAGTTACTTTTCTGTTGCTACTGTTACAAACACTACAAAACTGCTACTATCACTTTGCCACCGTTACCGTTACTTCCATATTACTTTGCTACTATATACTTTGCTGCAAATATTAAGTCTTTCATGTGTGGTTGAATTGACAAATCAGTTGCTAATACTCGAGAATATTCTTTGGCTCCCCTTGTGTCGAATCAATAAATTTGGGTTGAATACTCTACCCTCGAAAACTATTGAGATCCCCTATACTTGTGGGTTATCATACACCACTGTTGGGATCCCCTTAGGTATAAAAGGAGGCCCATGGCATTATACAGACGGTCTTTAGGACTTTTGGACTTTGGAGAGGTTAGACAGTTGGGCAGTTAGACAACCGGACAACCCGACTGTTAGACAATTGAGATTACCAAGCTCATGTAGCAGCCATTCATGGCGCTCCTATAGCTAGAACCCTAGAACACGATCAATATAACCAAGTAGGAGTAGGGTTTTACGCGTCCGTGTGGCCCGAACCTGGGTAAGAACTCCTCGTGCGCAACTTATCAGACCGGCTCTTTGCGCCAGTCCACCCCCTGCCGAACCGAAAGGGATCCCCGCAATCCCATAGGTGTTTGTTCCATGAAATCTTTGGCACGCCAGGTAGTGGGCGCGTGAGTGGTGCGAAACCGTTCTGGTGATCTGTGCCCCAGCTTCATCATCGCCATGGCCCCCAAGAAGAAGGGCCTGACAACAGTTGGCCCATCCACGTCCGTCGTCCCTGTATCTGCGCGGATAGGAGACGGCGTAGACGTGGGTGGAGGAGGAGGGGGTGGAGGTTAAGAACTTCCATGATGCTCCGGCGACCAAGGCCAAGCGAGCGGTGATGCTCTCCACGGAGACACCCATGGCGACAGTGGGAACCTCTGCGCCCTTGGGCCTCAGGACGGAGCGGTACCGCGTGCGGGTGGTACGACGAACTCTTAGGGCGAAAGAGTGTCTTCTAGGGCACCCACACCGGCGCCTACGCCACAACCTTCTCAGGACGCGCGTGGAGAGCCGCGCCACGGCACCCGCAGTTCTCAATGTCCCCACAGGAAAGCCCCTGCGCATCATTCCCAAGATGCGTGGGATCAGCGTGCAAGCGGGAGTGGTATGCCGACGCAGGACCGTGGCGGTGCTCCTTCTAATAGTGTTAGGAGTCAAAGCATCTCACGTTCCTCCTGCTGTTCGCTATCATCCACGGCAAAGGAAGCGCTGGCGCGAGCGCAACTACTCCTAAACTTCGCTCCTGCTGCGGAGAAGCTCGACGGATGGAGAGCCACCATTCAGAGCCTCCTCAGCCTCGCAGATAAGCTTCGGCCCACAGGGCCACCTCAGACCAGTGGTGAAGTGCCCGGAGTCGGCGTGACCTCGGCGCACTCTCCTCCGCGACAGCATTGCCAGTCGCCGACCCGATGGACCGACACCTAAACGGTTACTCAATGGCGTCATCTGACCCATGGACGCACCGCAATCAGCGTCATGTTCTTCGGGAGCATGGCAAGGAAGACGCCCGAACCACGATTGAGCGGTGACGGGAAGCGCGCCTCCACTCGGACAGGCGCACGGGGCCGACTGTAGACAAGTCCGCGCCGGGGTACCATGTCAGCCTACCTTACGAGGCGGGTTGTCCAGCGTTTACCCATGAATTGTGGCAAGTCTAGTGGCCCAACTCCCGCATGTTCAAACTAGAAGTCCCGGAGAAGTATGACGGCAAGACCCATCCGTCAGAGTTCCTAAGCATCTACACCATTGCGGTGCAGGCTACCGTGGTTCACGACGACAAGATATTGGCCAACTACTTCTCGTTGGTGCTTAAGCCCAACGTCAAGTCATGGCTGATGCACTTGCCGGAGGGGTCCATCACTTCCTGGGCAGACCTGTGTCACGAGTTCGTTGGCGCCTTCACCAGAGGTGATCAAGCTCCTGGCCAGGAGAGTGATCTGTACATCATCCCCCAGAAGGAAGGAGAAACTTTGTGCAAGTACATCCAGAGGTTCAGCCACGTGCACCACAACATCCCAGATGTTCACCCTGCCGCTGTTATCAGCGCATTCCATCAGAACATGCGCAACCGTAGAATGCGGGAAGAGCTGGCGATGAACAGAGTCAGGGACATCACCGAGCTTTGTGCTTTGACAGACAAGTGCGCTCGGGCTGAAGAAGGGAGAAGACTCCCCGGCGAAGATGCTGGCGCGGAGGTCGACTCTGAGGATGAGGATACTACTGTCCCGGCAAAGAAGGGCCGGCGACGGAACAAGAAGCACAAGGCCAAGACCATACTTGCCATCGAGGCATCTGGCAACCCTGGCGCTGCCAAGAAAGGCAAGGTCGATGACCCCGACAATGATGGTGCCGGGTGCGCCTCCTGCCACACCCTAGCGGCTGCCGGCAAGCTAGAAGACTCCGGCAAGCAGTATTGCAAGATCCATCGCACCAAAGGCCACGACCTCCAAGATTGCCGGCAAGTTGAGCAGCTTGCCGAGAAGCAGAGGGCCGAATTTGAAAGGCGTGACAAGGAGAAGGGTCAGGATGGTGTTGAGGGGTCCGGCAAGAAGCGTGTTGGCCGAGGAGGTCGCCGCGGCAAGCCCAAGCAACATAAGGATCGGCCCTCCCATAGCCGCGACAAGCAAGAAGGAGATGATGATGATGTCGAAGAGGACGATGAGTCCAGTGAGCATGAGTTTCAGAAGGATACGGAGATGATGTGCATAGAAGGAGGAGCCTCGTGGCATTCCTCTCACCGCCAACTTAAACAATGGGCACGCGAGGTTAATGCGGTAGAGCCCTCTATCGGCGCACAGGAACATCTGAAATGGTCCAACACTCCTATCATCTTCGACGCCGAGGATAACCCTGATCCCATAACTGTTGGTCGGGTGCCTGCCGTTGTTGGTCTCGCCAATGGTTCGCAACCTCAAGGTGACGAAGATGTTAGTCGACAGTGGGGCCAGCCTGAACCTGATTTTGCCCGATGTCATTCAGAGGCTATAGATTCCCGACGAAGATCTCAAGCCGACATGCGCTTTCCAAGGGGTCAATTCAGGAAGGACTCCGCCGAAAGGGAAGGTCATGCTGCCCGTGACATTTGGCAGCGATATCAATTTCAAAACGGAGAAGATTGTTTTTGACGTTGCCGAGATCTCGTTGCCATATAACAGCATTCTCGGCCGTCCGGCACTGGCCAAGTTCATGGCGGCCACCCACTTCTCTTACAACGTGCTGAAGATGCCCGGACCAATGATCGTCGTTACCATCAACTTTGACAAGAAAAGCGCGCTTATCTACATTGACCAACTCTACCGGGGTGCGGTCGTAGCACCTGCCACTAAGGCACTTGGTCCTACCGCTGAAGCTCCTAGGGGGAAGAAGACCGGCAAGGCCTCTGGTGCACAGTCTGGCAAGCGCACCTCCTCGAGGTGCTGCACTACCGTTGACGATGTGCCAGAGAGCTCCACGGGCAAGAGCAAAAAGTCCAAGGCTGCCCCGCCAGAGACCAAGAAGGTACCTGCCAAGGAGGATGGCACGGGAGGAACTTTCACCATAAGTTCCACCCTTGACGACAAATAGGAAAGCACGCTTGTCGCCTTCCTGCGGGCGAATGTCAATGTGTTCGCATGGCAACCATCTGATATCCCCGTTGTTCCCAGGAAGGTGATTGAGCACCACCTTGCTGTCTACCCACACGCGTGGCCCATCAAGCAGAAGGTCCAAAAGCATGCTTTGGAGCGGCGACAATTTATTGCCGAGGAGATCAAGAAGTTAGAGGCAGCTGGCCTGATCACATGAGTACTCCACCCTACGTGGTTGGCCAATCCAGTCGTAGTGTGCAAGGCGAATGGGAAGTGGAGGCTATGCATTGATTTCACAGACATCAACAAGGCCTGCCCAAAAGATCCTTTACCTTTGTCGCGCATTGACCAGATTGTGGACTCCACCACCGGTTGCGATCTGTTGTCCTTCCTTGACGCCTATTCCGGTTATCATCAGATCTTTATGGCCAAGGAAGGCGAAGAGAAGACCACGTTTATCACCCCATGTGGTACATACTGCTTTTTTGCGTATGACTTTTGGGTTGAAAAGCGCTGGTTCTACCTTCGCAAGAGCAGTCCTGAATGGTTTTGAGCCCTAGCTACATAGAAATATGGAGGCTTATATGGACGACATAGTGGTCAAAACCAAGGACAAGGCTACGCTCATATCAGACCTAGAAGAGACATTTGCGAATCTGTGCAAGATCAACATGAAGCTCAACCCCGAGAAATGTGTGTTCGGCGTCCCATCCAACAAGCTTCTTGGGTTATTTGTGTCTCAATGATAAATCGAAGCAAATCCCGATAAAATCAAAGCAATTGAGCAAATTAAGGCACCAAGGCAAGTCAAGGACGTGCGACACCTTGCCGGCTGTGTTTCTGATTTGAGTAGGTTCATCTCAAAATCTGCTGAGCGCGCCCTGCCCTTTTTCAAAATTTTGAAGAAGGCAGGTCCAATGAAATGGACTCCGGAAGCAGAGGCGGCGCTGCAGGATTTGAAGAAGTACCTGTCCTCTCCGTGAGTCCTAGTCGCACGAAAACCACAAGAGCCACTGCTGCTGTATCTGGCGGCAACGAATCAAGTGGTGAGTGTTGCACTAGTGACTGAAAGAGAAGTTGACAAAGAAGCAGTCGCAACGGCAGGGACGCCAAACAACGGGCCGAGACAGTCTCCGGTAGGGTCTGGTGCTGGCAAAGAAGGATCTGCGTAGTTGAAAGAGATAGTCCAAAAGAAGAAAGTGGTGCAGCGACCAGTCTATTTGGTCAGCTCCTTGTTGCAGGGGGCTAGATCAAGGTATTATGGCGTGCAAAAAATTCTTTTCGGCCTTCTTATGGCCTCGAGGAAGCTGCGATGTTACTTCCAAGAACATGAGATCACCGTTGTCACCCGCTTCCCGCTACAGCGGGTATTGCGAAACCCAGAAGCAACCGGCAGGATTGTGGAGTGGGCCCTAGAATTATCAAGCTTTAATCTTAAGTTTGAAAGCACTTCGAACATTCCGAGTAGGGCCTCGGTGGAATTCATTGCAGAATAGACCCCAACGCCCGATGAAGAGATTCCAGAGTCAACTCTCCCCGACAAGGAGACTGATCAAGAATGGATCATGTATTTTGATGGAGCTTTCTCGCTGAAAGGCGCTGGTGCCGGAGTGCTGCTCATCACACCCACCGGAGAGCACCTCAGATATATGGTCCAGATGCACTTTCCCCAGGAGAGATCAACAAACAACACTACTGAGTACGAAGGGCTGCTTGCCGGTCTCAGGATCGTGGCAGACCTTGGGATCAAGAAACTTATTGTCAGGGGTGATTCTCAACTTGTCGTTGGGCAAGTGAACAAAGATTACCAGAGCCCGTTGATGGACGACTATGTAGATGAAGTGAGGAAGTTGGAACAACGTTTTGACAGCCTACAAATGGAGCACATTCCACGTGTAGAGAATAACGTTACCGATGGCCTGTCACAGCGTGCTGCCCTTAAGTTACCCGTGGAACCAGGAACTTTTGTGCTCCAACTAACTCAACCCTCCGTGACACCATCAACTGGACAAGAGAAGACAAGAAAGTGAAGTTCTGGCAAGTATTTCCCGGCAGAGCTCCCCAAAGCCGCTGGCGAGAAGGTTGCCAGAGGGAACGACAGGCTTGACAGTGAGCACCATGCTTCGACAGGACCCCCGGTTCTTGCCGCAGAAGCATACGCTCCCACCAGGCTTGCCGGGGCGTAGCAGACTCCGGCAGGCCCTCAGGCCCTTGCCATCAAGGCAAATGCTGCCCCGACAAAGGATACGCTTTTAGTCCTTGTTGTTGAGCCCCAGGCTCCAGCATGGGCACATCACATTGTCCAATTCCTTCAAATAGGAGAGCTCCCCGAGGAACAAGAGGAATCAGAGAAAGTAGCCCGCAGGTCTCGTATGTACCAGTTCGTAGATAATGTCTTGTATAGAAAGAGAGCGAATGTCGTGAAACTCAAGTGCGTTTCTCGAGAGGATTGACTGGAGCTGTTGGCAGAGATACACGGAGGCATATGTGGATCCCACATAGGATCAAGAGCACTTGCCGGAAAGGCATTCCGGCAAGGTTTCTTTTGGCCCACTGCCCTCCAGGATGCAACTGCGTTAGTAACCAAGTCTGAAGCATGTCAGTTTCATTCAAAGAAACTACATCAACCAGCTAAAACCCTTCAAACAATCCCTCTCTCCTGGCCATTTTCGGTCTGGGGGCTCGACATCTTGGGCCCCTTTTGCCGCGCTGCTGGGGGCTTTGAGTACTTGTACGTGGCGATCGACAGGTTCACAAAGTGGCCGGAACTGGAAGCAGTGAGAAAAGTGACAACACAGTCAACCGTCAAGTTCTTTAAAGGACTAGTTTGTCGCTTTGGTGTTCCCAACAGGATCATCACTGACAACGGCACACGGTTCACGAGCCGCACCTTCATGCAGCATGTCCAAGACCTTGGTAGCAAAATCTGTTTTGCTTCCGTTGCCCACCCGAGGAGCAACGACCAAGCCAAAAGGGCTAATGTTGAAGTGCTGCGAGGTCTCAAGACAAAAACTTTTGATAGGTTGCACAAGTGCGGAAGGAACTGGATTGTTGAGTCGCCGGTGGTTCTTTGTTCAATCAGGATGACACCAAATCAAGCTACCAACGAGACACCCTTCTCCCTTGTCTATGGGGCGGAGGCAGTTCTCCCCATGGAACTCATATACGGGTCTCCTCGAGTGCTCGCTTATGATGAGCTCGAGCAAGAGTAGTTGCGGCAAGACGACGCGACGCTCCTTGAGAAAGACCGTATTCAAGATGTTGTGAGAGCTGCGTGCTACCAGCAAGCTTTGCACCGCTACCATAGCCGCATGGTCAATGCCAGAAGTCTTGAGATATGCGACCTTGTTCTTTGGCGAGTTCAGTCCGTCAACAATCCAAACAAGTTGACGCTGAAGTGGGAAGGCCCTTATGTTGGGGAACGTTGCATGGGAAACAAAAATTTTCCTACGCACATGCAAGATCTATCCATGGTGACGAGCATCTACGAGAGGGAGAGTGGATCTACATACCCTTGTAGATTATTAAGCGGGAAGCGTTAAGAAACGCGGTTGGTGTAGTCGAACGTCTTCGCGATCCAAATCGCTGAGCGTCCCGCGATCTCATCACGATCCGTCCCGTGATCCAATCACGATCCGTCCCGCAAACTCATCATGATCCGTCCCGCGATCTCATCACGATCCATCTCGCGGTTTTGACCACGGTCCTTCCGATCTAGCGCCGAACGGATGGCACCTCCGTGTTCAGCACACGTATAGCTTGATGATGATCTCCGCCTTCTTGATCAAGCAAGAGGGAGCGGAGAGGTAGACGAGTTCTCCGGCAGCATGACGGCGCTGCAGCGATGGTGGTGGAGCAATTCTAGCAGGGCTTCGCCTAAGCACTGCAGAAAACCGATCTAGAGGAGAAACTATGCACTAGAGGAACGGGTAGCACGTGGCTAAAAATATTGTGCCAAAACCCTAAAACCCTCTAGTATATATAGGAGGAGAGGAGGAGGAGGCTTGGCTCCCAAGGAACCAGCCCTTGGGTCGGCCTAATGAGGAGGGAGGAGTCCTCCTCCTCCACTCCTAGTAGGATTAGGACTCCTTCCTAATTTAGCCCTTTTGCCTTTTTCCACCTTTTTCCTTTTGGGCTTTTTCTTCCCAGCCGCATGGGACCTTTGTGGGACTTCCTATAGCCCACTAAGGGCTGGTATTCATACTCCCACAGCCCATGTAGCCTCTTGGGTCGCAATACCCCTCCCGATGGTCTCCCGGTACACTACCGACACTCTCGGTACACTACCGATGAGCCCGAAACTTTTCCGGCGACCAAAATAGGACTTCCTATATATCTATCTTTACCTCCGGACCATTCCGAAGCTCCTTGTGATGTCCGGGATCTCATCCGGGACTCAGAACAACCTTCGGTCACCACCATACATAACTCTATACTACCGAAACGTCACCAAACCTTAAGTGTGCAGACCCTGCGGGTTCGAGAACTATGTAGACATGACCGAGACACCTCTACGGTCAATAACCAATAGCGGGACATGGATGCCCATATTGGTTCCTACATATTCTACGAAGATCTTTATCGGTCGAACCTCTATGTCAAGGATTCAGTTAATCTTGTATGATGTTCCTTTTGTTCTTCGGTATGTTACTTGCCTGAGATTCGATCGTCGGTATCTCCATACCTAGTTCAACCTCGTTACCGACAAGTCTCTTTAGTCGTTCCGTAATACAAGATCCCGTGGCTAACACTTAGTCACATTGCTTGCAAGGCTTGTTGTGATGTTGTATTATCGAGTGGGCCCTAAGATACCTCTCCGTTACACGGAGTAACAAATCCCAGTCTTGATCCATGCCAACCCAATAGACACCCTCGGAGATATTTGTAGAGTACCTTTATAGTCACCCAGTTACGTTGCGACGTTTGATACACACAAGGCACTCCTCCGGTGTCAGTGATTTGCATGATCTCATGGTCATAGGAACAGATACTTGACATGCAGAAAACAGTAGCAATAAACTGACACGATCATATGCTACGTCTGTAGTTTGGGTCTTGTCCATCCCATCATTCTCGTAATGATGTGATCCTATTATCAAATGACATCTCATGTCAATGGCTAGGAAACCTTAACCATATTTGATCAACAAGCTAGTCTATTAGAGGCATACTAGGGACATGGTTTTGTCTATGTATCCACACATGCATCTAAGTCTCTGATCAATACAATTATAGCATGGATAATAAACGATTATCATGAACAAGGAAATATGATAATAACTAATTTATTATTGCCTCTAGGGCATATTTCCAACACCTTATCGGGTAGTATGAGTCACCAGGCCTGGCGCAGTCTGACTGGAGACCGAAGATGGCATCCCAGTGAGCAACTGCTGGAACATTGAACACCTTCGTAAGTTCTACCCATGAGGCCACCTTTCATACAAGTCTTGCCGCTGAAGCATGTAATCCTTGGTACAAAGCCAGGCTCAGACCCTATGCGTATTTAAATAAAGATAAGTGTTCTGCAATCCTGTTCGATTCTCATGTTTACTTATGTGCATGTTTATCCGAAGTGTTGGATTGCACTTAATCCCGGCAAGGACTAATGGACCACCAAGGTTCCATATCCATATTTTCTCTTCTTTCTTTTTCCCAAAGGACATAAGGATCCCTCGCGTGTAGCTTTGCCAGGGGGAATGATGGTACGGATACCTATGAGCGCGACGTCCCAAAAAACTTGCCGGAAGGAGAAAAGCAACAAAAAAGATAAGTTGCGAAAACCCCATGTGAATCCTTGTCGTAAAGTTATTTTCCGTGAGCGATTTAGACTTCTGTATGGAAAACCTGCACATGCGAGAACCTTGCCGCGATTGGATGCGCCACTACGTTCAGGACCGCTCAACAACTTAAGTGGCTTCACACGCGCTCCTTGTTTCATTTTGAGTCCGCTCAACGATCCAAGTGACAACGCTCATGCCCTTATCCCGTTTTTGAGTAAGGCCGACGCCTTGAACGGCCGTGCCAAGGACGCCAAGGTGTCTTGCTGGCAGTGGCACCGCCAGCAGGCTGCTAAGGACCCGTTCCTCAAAGCACTTGCGGTAGGGATACACACGCTGGCAAGATTCTTCCAGAAAGGGCGTAGGGAAAATTCCATACACAGAATACGTTTAATAAGGAAGATAACATGCAACTTGTCAAATAGGGTGAAATTTACATAAGATGCCGTTTTTTAAGTACATCTTTATTTGACTTTCTCCCCTAGGGGAGATTACAAGAAGAAAAGGATGGAAAGGAGAGGCGGGATACAAGAAGAAAAAGATGGTGAGAGGTCGCCGGCAGAAGCCTGACCTGGCCCCTTTGGACCAGCACTGCATGGACGAGCAGGGCTGCCAGATGGGCAAGCAAGAACCTGACCCCTCTTGGACCAACATTGTGCAGAAGAGAGGGCCAGAGCGGGCAGAAAGGGGGATCGACCCCAGAAGCCGAAGTCCATAGGCCTGCTGGAAGACCCAGCTGGAAGATCAGGCAGTGCCTGGGACTGAAGCACCTAGTAAGGACATCTTGCTGGGAGGGGGAGAGGCGTGAGGCTGGCGATGATGGCACGGCCGATGGTCAGTCCGAGCTCGAATCTTCGGGCTCCGACTTGAGCGCCCGAAGACCGGACTCATCACCGCCGTCTTCGCCGCTGTCCTCCCCGTCACTCTCACCGGAGGACAGGCTTTCGGCGCTGCTCACACTCTCTTCGCAACAGCTGAGGCGGATGCTGGAGCTCCCATAAATCTTGATGGAGGGTGTATTGGCCTCCATCATTTTAAAACGAATAACGTGCCCCACCTGGAGATTGTAATGGCACGAGTGAAGGTCTTCCAACCGCGCCTGAGGAACATGACGCGGCGTGCCGGGTACTCCATGTCCACCCGCGTCGTGCCATTACGACACCCTGCCACCCGCGGCCACAGGAAGGGCAGCTGGTCGTCGTCCACTACCCTGGCGAAGAGGCGTGGGAGGCACAGATGGCTCCAGAGGGGACCGCCCAGCTCGAGGACGAAGTCTAGCGCCGTCCCCTTGGCGTGGGCCTCTTAGATGGAGATGCTTGGCATCGGAGGAGGGGTGGAGCAGCGCTCCGCCTCCCCCAACCTCGGCCTCCGCGGCGACCACGGCCCCTCGCGCCTCCTCCACCACGCGAACTTGAGCCTCCCTCCACCTCCACGGTTGAAGCGGCGGCATGATCCAGACAAGAGCTCCTCCTCGCAGCCAAGAAAGGTGGTCGCCCCCACCCCCTATACATGGCGAAGGGCGGGCGCTACCTGAAGATTGAGAATACGAGGGGGGAGGCGGACTGCAAAGTTTTGCACTCGAAGGTAGAAGAAGGATGGATGAGCTCCACCCCCGCTGTCCCCAATTCATAGGAGGAAGCATGGGGGCTGGCTCTCCTCCACTCCAAAGGATGCCGCCCACCTCCTCCAATAACGACACCCTCGGTGACGGTGCGAACAACAACCGCCTCGTTGCCCCAATCCATGACGCTGCACTTACTGCCTTTTCTCAAGAACTTTAAATCACGGGCGCCCGTTGCTAGCTCCCCGCTATGCATGCGGCGCGCGTCGCAGAAAAGACCTGACCCGGTAATTGAAAACTCGGCAGCCGCGCCACACACGTATCCCATTACCCGCATTCAATGGGCATCATGGGGAAGCGTAGTGAACGCAATGATCACAACTGCAAGGCTCTCGCACGCATGCCCATGCACTGGTTGGGCCTAGCCATCAACACCTCGTGCCGTGTATGGCCCAGGCCCGGGGGCTCCTTTACTCATGCACGAGCCGTAGTAGCCGCCGCGGCGGCAATGCCTAGCAAAGACTTGTCAAGAACCATTAGAGAAGACTCAAGACTACCGGCAAGACCTTGTTGGGAAGGCTGTAGAGCCTCGAGGCCCCCAGCAAGGCAAGGTCCCGGCAAGGCAAGACCCCAGCAAGCACCGCCAGCACAAAGGCCAGGGGTCGATTCACCTGGACGCGTGTCACGGTGTCAACGTTGGAGGGAGCTAAGCGGCACCGATGGGACGGGCCCTCGTCCCGTCCCAGTGACGGACTGAGGCGCCTGACGGTGCATTGAATGCTCTTGTCCTACTCTGTCAGAGTGAGGTACATAGCATTGTAGCACTATGCATCCCGTGTGCACATTATACGCCACTATTGGGATCCCCTTAGGTATAAAAAGAGGCCCAAGGCGTTACAAAGAGGGTCTTTAGGACTTTTGGACTTTTGGACTTTTGGACTTTTAGACTTTGGAGAGGTTAGACTGTTGGGCAGTTAGACAACCGAACAGCCCGACGGTTAGACAACTCGAGATTACTAAATTCATGTAACAGCCTTTCATGGAGCTCCTCTAGCTAGAACCCTAGAACATGATCAATATACCCAAGCAGGAGTAGGGTTTGACGCATCCGTGCGGCCCGAACCTAGGTAAAAACTCCCCGTGCGCAGCTTACCAGACCGACTCTTTGTGCAAGTCCGCCCCCTGCCGAACCGAAAGGGATCCCCGCGATCCCGTAGGTGTTCGTTCCCACGAGACCTGTAGAGCACCTTTATAGTCACTGAGTAGTTTGATACACACAAGGCACTCCTCCAGTGTTAGTGAGTTGCATGATCTCATGGTCATGGAACGGATACTTTACATGCAAAAAAACTATAGCAATAAACTGACACGATCATATGCTATGTTTATAGTTTGGGTTTTGTCCATCACGTCATTTTCCCAATGATGTGATCCCGTTTTCAAATGATATCTCATGTCGATGTCTAGGAAACCTTGACCATCTTTGATCAACGAGCTAGTCTACTAGAGGCATACTAGGGACAAAGTGTTGTCTATGTATCCACACATGTAATGTGTTTCCAGTCAATACAATTATAGCATGGATAATAAGCAATTATCATGAACAAGGAAATATAATAATAACCATTTTATAATTGCCTATAGGGCATATTTCCAACAAGAGTGGGATGAATTTGTGGCACCGATTTTGCATGATAGGCTTTTGATAGACTTTTGTGGAAGAGCTTGTGGGTGTTTTTGGTGACTATCACTTGTGCACGTGGAGCATTTTGTTCACCAACAATACCTCACCCGCTTTTAATAGTATTGGCTTTCCTATAGACTCAAAGTGATTTCTCACAAAGTAAAATGTAGAGTCTTCTTGATTGAAGCTTTGCTGATGCGGAATCCTATGGACATCACCATGGCAAGAGTCCATTTGTCAAGTGCCACGTGCCACATCTACTACACATATATAAAGGTGAATCATCTCCTTTACACGTGTTCACTTGACCCCTTCGAGGATGGTATACTACTTGACATTCCTCTCGTGTGCATGCATAGGTATTGTCAGAGCTTCATAGATGACGAGGAGGAGCACCAGCACCTACGTACGACTACACCATCCGCGAGGGAAGCTTGGAAGAGAAGGAAGAAGAAGTGAGGACAAGACTTTGGAAGACCTGAACCTTCCGTCTGCAGCGCACCCCAGGCGTGCCAACTCTCTAGAAACCCCGGAACCTGCCCGGAACTTCCGGCGCCCGGAACTTCCTGCTTGCCTGCATGCAACCACTCGGGCCTGAGGCCCATGTACCCACTTCTCCCATCACTTACCCCTTCGTGGCTACCACTATATATACTCCCCCTCCTCCATTTTAGGGTTAGCTATTGGTTTGCACTTGTGAGCATAGCTCCACTACTTGTCTCTCTTGAGGAGTTTGTCCTCCTTTGGGAGTAGATCCAAGTGATGCCAAGGCCCCTTGCGAGGGAAGATCCCTAGTGGATTCAAGGCCCCATCTCCCCATGGGATTTGGGATGAACTCTACCATGTATCCTTCTTTCCCTTTGTTGTTCATGTACCTTTGTGGATCTTGTGTGTGGTGAGTCTAGTGGATGTGTTATTGGACTTGTTCTTGAGTGTTTCCTCTTGTGATTTCTCCCCGTCTTCCCCATGTTCTTCGTGTTCTTCGTGGAATCCCCCTCCAATCCATGAAAGATCGACTCACACGGGCTTTTCCCGTATCATATGGTATTATGAGCCACGTTTCTCATGAATTTGGAGTCCCCCCTCTTCGTTTTCTAGCTTGATTTTTTTTGATTTTGTTTGATTTTGTCCCAATTCGAAAATCCCCACCAAAAATAGCCCCAAAATTCTTCTTGTGATTTGTTTTTCTTGCGAGTTTTTGTTGATTTTGATCCATGGATTTGGTGTTTGGCAAGTGGATCTACCTCCCTTGGCATCCCCTAGACCTAATTCCACCTCCCCCCCTTCAATTTCGGCCTGAAAATCGAAATTTTCTGCCCCTGTTCTTGGATATGGAAATTAGGGTTCGTCCCGGAGTTGTTTTCGTGACCATCGGAACTTCCACGCTCTCCCGGAACTTCCGGACGCCGAAACTTCCGTCCTACACCCTGAACTTTCGGGCTAAACAGAAAGTGTCCCCAAAAAAACCCGGGTCAAACCCATACTTTCCCGTGACCCCCGAAACTTCCGGTACCCCACCGGAACTTCCGGCCCTAAGCCCAGAACTTGCGGCCTAACCAGAGTCTTTCCAAGTTTCAGTTTAAGCCTTTTCACCATTTTGGCCGTAACTAATTCATCTGAACTCCGATTTTGACGTTCTTTAGCTCGTTTTGTAGATATTTACACCCCCCATGCCACAAAAATAGATTCATAATAATTTATATCCACCACATTTTTGAAAATTTGGCAAGTTTGCCTAGGCCTCCACCATAACATCTGCATAGACTTTCCGCCATACACTTCCGCCATGCTAACCCATTTTTGTTTGAGATTTTGAGTTGTGGTTTACGTTTCCTAAGGTGTTTCGGCTAATTAGGGACGGTGCTACATTGACAACGCCGCCACTCATCATCACCTCGGCCTCGACATCGATAATGGCCACTTTGCCTTTTGGCACCCCAACCGTAAGCAAGGACGGTAACCTCGACGACATCAGTGTATATTTCCTTGCCATTAATTTGATCGCTCCTAGCCTTTTGTGCACCTTACCCATTAATACTAGCAAGTTGAGAATTGCCAGGCCATGTTACTTGTGCATCATAGTGTTACTCTTATGCCGCATAGCTACATTTAGCGTTCAAACATCTTGTCATCTACTTTGTGCCATAAGTCTTTCCCGTGCATATCCATCATACTTGTCTCATATCTTGGTTCGAGCATCAAGCATAGAAGAAAAGGCAAAAGAAGAAAAAGTTTTTAAGCAAAAGAGGAAATACAAAAGAGCTTGTAATCAATAGCATTAGCATTGAGCCATTTTGCATAGTTCATACACTTGGATCATACATGCAGAGCATAGTTGGGATTGAAGACGACACATTTACTCTTTTAGGTTGGTGCAGAAGTGCGTATCTAGCCCATTTGAGCAATCGAGCTATTGCCTCTTCTAGTATCCGTGCAACACGAGCTTTTCCCAGGTCTATCACATTTTGTTCTCATTCCTTGGTTGCGCGGATCCCATTTATCTATCCGTGTGTGTGTTCCTAGTGCCACCATAGATATTGATCTATTTGCTTTCCATTGCAATTTTGTGAATCTTCCTCAACATTGTCGGTATTTTGGATTGACATTTGCTTGAATTTTGTGCCACTTGTCCTAACCGAGCCACTCGATAAGCTTTATATTGTAGGTGGGAGTGAACAAGTCCGGTAGCAATTCCACTATTCGCTCAATTCACATTGAGTGAAATGGGATACATCCTCAAGTTTGGGAATGGTATCTTGGTATTGTTTATCTCATTTCCCACTTACCTTTGCTCGAGTCTTGTGATGGCTAGACAAAGGACATCATCTTCGGTCTTCGACGACTACATCGGCATGAGAAACCAAATCAACCAACAACTCGAGCGAATCGCCATCGACATATGACACTCCAAAGCTCGAAAAAGAGACATGGTGGATTCACACATGGAGCAAGTTCGACACATGGTGGCCAACTAAAAGTATTATTTACCTTTGTCATCGTCACGGCGTAGACACTCAAGTCACACATCTTCGAAGAAACAAGTCTAGGAAGACCAAGATCACCACCAAGGACAAGCTTCGACACCAAGATCAAGGCGATCGACTACATGCATGGATGACCCTTCCATCTTCGGAAGCATCCCAAGGAAGATGAGCGCATGGGATTTTCCCTTCGGTCATGGAGGCGAGTGATGATGTGCCATCTTTGGCCTTCATCCACGACGACGAGATAGTTGAGCATGGGACTATCCCTTCAACCGAGGTGACGAAAGGAGTTAAGCATGGAGATGTTTGCACCTACATCTCTCCGACACCCACGTTTGACGAGATGCCCCAATTTACATGCGAGGAGAGCCACCACCACATGAGTGAGATGAGTGACCCCACCATATGTGACATTGAGTGTATTTCCTATGAGAGGATGAGTGTGACCACCACTAGCCCCATATATAATGAGTTGCCACACTTTCCATGCGAGGAGAGCCACACCCCCACCTCTTGAGTGAGGTGAGTGACCCCACCATATGTGAGTATGAGTGCAACTACCTAGACGGAGTGAGTGAGCCACCACTACATAGAGCGAGGGAGGTAGTTGATAGGGCATGTGAGACCATTTCGATTTCTAAAAACTTAACCTCTACCTCTATTGTGTCTTCTTCTTTCGTGCTAGGTCCCATATACGACGGCACGCCGATCCTTGACGACTTCATCCTCCCTTTGGACAAGACGATGGCCATGCTGGAATATCATGCGCCCCCACATGGTTCCATCACGATGACGTGGACCATGAGTTGGTTTCTCCCACCTCACCTACACCACATGAGAGGAATGAAAAAGGTAACATAGGTGAAGGTGATGATCTTGTCCCACTAGTGTACTGTCTTGACATTGATTGCTTGCATGATGTTGATCACCTTATGGATACTTCATATGCTATGTCTTCTTCATGCTTAGATGTTCCACCTATTTATGATGAATATGATGATGAGCATGTTGAATTACCTAGCTGTGATGCTATACTCCATAGGATATCATGTGAAAATTCTATTGGTCACATAATGTTTGACAATCCGCTTGACTTGTCATATGTTATGCATGAGATCACCCATATTGCAACTTTGCAATCCCTTCGTAGTAACTATGCATATGACATTAAAATAAACCCAATTTGCACATATGGCATAGATGAAAAACCCATGATTATTGGCATTTGCTTTTCTTGTGATGATATTGTCATGCTTCCTTTGCATCATTTGCGCAATAATTCTCATATGACATGCCATGACCACCTAGCTTCGGATATCCATTTGGATGTTGTCCATATTCTCCATATTATGATCCCGCTATTGCACATGAGGTAACCCCCTTAGTTTCCTCATACATATTAGGAGATTGTGTTCCATCCTACACTTTGCATGATCCCCATATTTGTGTGCACAATATGCTTGCCATTGATATGAATAAAATGCTTGTGCCAGATACTTGCTATAAATTGCGTCCCAATCATCTTGAGCATAATAACTATCATTGCATGATGGATGACGTATTCCTATGCCATGCCTCAAATTTATTTGAGCATTGGAATTTTGTGCTAACGCACATAAGCACATGCACATCCTAACGGATGATGTATACATATACCACACACACACCATTTTTCCTTTGTCTTTGTTGTGTGTAGGTACTCATGAACACTCGTAAACCTCACAATCCCATGAGTTGATGAAAATACCTCTTAAGGGCACCGATGCTTCGGGATTCACCAGAATGTGTCTCCAACCATTCCCCTCGCGCAAGGACTACGCGCACCCCTTCTACATGGCCCTCGCATGGTTATGGTTTATTGTCCACTATACATCCTATGCCCATAATGCCATGTTCACTTTGCATGATATGCTCATTTCTATGCCTTTGCCATGCATTTGTGACCCATGCTTTGCATATCACATGACACTTTACTATAGGATTTGTATGTGTATTTGCAAGCTTGGTGGAGACATTACTTGCTATTGCCATGTTTGCTTTGTGACCCATGCCTGTGATGATGCTTTGCTCTAGCTTTGTATTCGTGCTCGCGATATGTCATGTGCATTATTTATGCCCACTATTTGTTCACATGACATGATTGCCATGATTTTCTCTAGTATGTTGCATCTTCGCACTACTAGCTTGTATGATATGATTGCTATGCTTGACTTGATTGCCTCACACATGTTGAAACTCGCTCTTTCTATTGTGTTGAGTGCCTCACTACCTTCACTACACCATGTGCACATTATGCTTGGATTATCTTGCACTTGCCCCATGTGTTTAAACCCTTCATTCTAATTGGTATTGTGAATGATTCCTATGCCTACCATAGACCTTTCATTGATTACTTTGTGCATACTTGCTGTGACCATGAGGTAGATGCTTGTTATATTCACACACATATTTGCATCCCTACCTCACCTTTCCATACTTGTCTCCGTGATGACATTGCTTGCGCTCAGTTTGTATGCTTACATGCCATGACACAATTCCTTGTCACACCATATGTTATGCATGATGATAACACTTGTGCAGTGATTCACCACTTGAATGCCTGGTTTGGCACTAACGCTAACCACATTTGTTTTTCCAAGTGTTTGTTGTCCTTGCTCCTTTTGAAGGAACTACAAGATGGAGAGACATTGGAGAGTGCACCCTTAGAGCTTGATGATGACGAGTGCTTGGTGATCGTCCACTTCTACACGGCGACGCCATCTCCTTCGCATGGTGATTTGGATCTTGATCCGAGGAAGGATCTTTCCCAAGGGGGAGGGTATGATGCGGAGCATCCTATGGACATCACCATGGCAAGAGTCCCTTTGCCAACTGACACGTGCCACATATACTACACATACATAAAGGTGAATCATCTCCTTTACACGTGTTCACTTGACCCCTTCGAGGATGGTATACTACTTGACATTCCTCTCGTGTGCATGCATAGGTATTGTCGGGGCTTCACGGATGACGAGGAGGAGTGCCAGCACCTACGACTACACCATCCGCGAGGGAAGCTTGTAAGAGAAGGAATAAGAAGCGAGGACAAGACTCTCGAAGACCCGGACCTTCCGGCCTGCCCGGAACCTCCGGACCCGGACCTGCCGGCCGTAGTGCACCCCAGGCGTGCCAACTCTCTGGAAACCCCGGAACCTGCCCAGACCTTCCCCGGAACTTCCAGCGCCCGGAACTTCCGGCCTGCCTACGTGTGGCCACTTGGGCCCAAGGCCCATGTTCCCACTTCTCCCATCACTTATCCCTTTGTGGCTACCACTATATATGCCCCCTCCTCCATTTTAGGGTTATCTATTGGTTTGCACTTGTGAGCATAGCTTCATTACTTTTCTCTCTTGAGGAGTTTGTCCTCCTTTGGGACTAGATCCAAGTGATACCAAGGACCCTTGCGAGGGAAGATCCCTAGTGGATTCAAGGCCCCATCCCCCCATGGGATTTGGGATGAACTCTATCGTGTATGCTTCTTTCCCTTTGCTGTTCATGTACCTTTGTGGATCTTGTGTGTGGTGAGTCTAGTGGATGTGTGATTGGACTTGTTCTTGAGTGTTTTACCTTGTGATTTCTCCCCGTTCTTCCCCGTGTTCTTCATGGAATACCCTCCAATTACTGATAGATCGACACCCACGGGTCTTGCCCCTTATCATTTGCCAATCCTATTCCTTGCATCCAGGGGTCTCTCCACACTCCTTTTGCCATCCCATCATTGAATTTTCCTAAAATATGTGGAAACATTAGTGCAATGAGATATATGTTGTTATTAATTACCAAAACCACCAAGGGAGCAAATGTGCTTTCAATCTCCCCCTTTTTGGTAATGGATGACAACATATAGATCAAAGCTTCGATATATGATATAATCAATGAATATAATCATCGCTCTAAGAAGTATGTGATAAGCAAGAGCTCCCCCTAAATTTGTGCATTATTTTGAATTTGCATTTGAATGCAAATGCACAATCGATTGGGTATATGGGGCACTCTTCCATGTCACATACATCTTGGTGGTGTGCGAGAATAATATGAATGAACATCATAGCACAACACAATCAAGCAAAAGTTAATGATCATCCCATAGGCATCACAAGGATAGGAAATAGTAGCAACACACATCAAGTGCATGATCAAAAATGAACAAGGTTTAGCACAAACAAGCCACAAGATATCAATGTTTTTGAAAAGCGATAAAAAGCAACACACACTCTCTCTCTCTCGAAGCCCTAATGATCTATACAACTTCTTCCCCTTTGGCAACAAGTTACCAAAAAGTTCAAAGGTATAGAACTAAACGCTCCTCTGGGGCTGATCTCCTCCGGTAGATGATGTAGGAGTCGAGAGAACGGCTACAACAAAGATTTCAACAGACGTCATGGATGGAGTTGAAGTAGCAACTTGAGGTGCTGGTGGAGCTGAAGGAGCTGATGGAGTTGTAGCAGGTGCTGATGAAGAAGGCGTCAACTCTAGAACTGGCACTGTACGAGTCCTCACTTGAGTTCTGAACTGAGTGTTTTGTCCTGAGGGGTGGACTGTCCTCATCATCATTTGTGGTGTGGGGATTGGGTACGCCATCAACTTCTTTCCTGAGCTTGTTTACATTCACTATGAGCTCATCCACCTTGTTGTTGAGAATGTGGAACTTGTTTGGAATTTTCTTTCTTTGGGTCGTATGGAGAAGACCACAATGAAAATGTTGAGTAGCTATCATATGCATTATTGTTTCTCTATCAAAGAGCCCATATTACCTTGCCTTCTCCTTTGAGTTATTGTTTGCAGATTCCAGCTTAGTCCAATGCACGTGCACTCTTATTATTATTCACACCGTTCGATCATGCAAGTGAAAGGCAATAATGATGCTATATGACGAAAATATTGAGATGGAGAAAAGTTGGTACGAACTCGACCTATTTTGCTTTTGTATATGATTGGCTCATCGTTCCATATTCAGTTCATTATGGGTGAAACATATTTCGAATGACAATTAGAGATTATAGTTACTCATGCCATGCTTAGTTAGCTAAGAGTGGATAATGGTTTGTCTTGTCTACCAACATGAATATTAAAATGGTTGTGATGTAGTATTATAGGATGGTATCCTCCTCTGAATGATTCAAGTGGCTTGACTTGGCACATGTTCATGCATGTAGTTGAAACAAAATCAACATAGCCTCTACGATATTTATGTTCACGGTGATTTATATCCTACCGATCCTTGCATTCAATGTTGGTTAATCTCAAATCATGTTGATGACTATTGTCACTCTCTAGTTGGTCGCTCCCCAGTCTTTTGCTAGCCTTCACTTGTACTAAGTGGGAATACCGCTTGTGCATCCAATTCCTCAAACCCAAAGTTGTGCCATCTGAGTCGACCATACCTACCTATATGCGGTATTCACCTATCATTCCATGTAAATTTGCACGTGCCAGACTCTAAACCTTCAAATAATTATTCGTTTTTGTTTGCCTGAATCGCTCATGTAGCGACTGGGGGCTGTTAATATCTTCCATGCTAGGTGGATTATTCTCATGATATGTGTTTATTCACTATCATTCACGAGAATGTGGCTGGTATTCGGGATGCCCAGTTCCATGCTCAAAATCAAATCAAAATATAATGAAACAAAACTCCCCAAGACTGTGTTTGTATGGACGGTACCCGTGGATTCGGCTAGCCATGGAGTGTGATTGATTGATGGAGGGAAAGAAAAAACTTTATCAAATCTGTTTGGGAACCGCCTATAATGTATCTAGCATGGAAGATGTTGAAATCTCTTGGTCGTTATTATGACAATGAAAGCATACCTCTGAAAATGTTATTCATTCATGTTTTAAAAAGCTCGAGTGGTGGCACCTCTGCAAATCAATGCTGCCCTCTGCGAAGGGCATATCTATTTACTTTATTGTTGAGTCATCATCTTCTTATAAAAAGCACCATTTAGAGAGCACCACCGTCATTTGTATGCCTTGCTAGTAATTGATATTGAGTATGAGTGTGACTGGATCTCTTTTACCATGAATTACAATGTCTAGTCAGTCCTTGTTCTTTAGAGGTGCTCTGCATTTATGTTTTGCGGTCTCACAAAGGGCTAGTGAGTTACCATTGTATCACGATTGTTTTGATAAAAGTGTTGTCTTCCAAGAGTTTTTATTATTGCTCGCTAGTTGATTATGCCATTGATATGAGTAAACGTGAGACCTAAATGTTATTGTGAATGTGATTAGTCTATAATCTTTGCTGAAAATCTAAACATCAGTTAGACATATTTACAACAACAAGATCAAACAGAGTTTGTAAAAGTTTTTCTTTATCACTTCGAGTTTATCAACTGAAATGCTTGAGGACAAGCAACGGTTAAGCTTGGGGGAGTTGATACGTCTCCATCGTATCCACTTTTGTAAACTCTTTTGCCCTTGTTTTGGACTCTAATTTGCATGATTTGAATGGAACTAACCCGGACTAGCGCTGTTTTCAACAGAATTGCCTTGGTGTTATTTTTGTGCAGATATTAAAGTTCTCGGATTGACCTGAAAATTTACGGAGATTATTTTTGGATTTAATAAAAAATACTAGTGAAAGAACAACCAGAGGGGGCCGCCCACAGGTGACGAGCCCACCAGGCGCGACCACCCCCTGGCCGCGCATGGCAAGCTTGTGGGCCTCCTGTGACTCCGCTGACCTCAATTCAAACCCCACATATTCCTATTCGTGGAGAAAATAATCGAGAATAAGAGTTCATCACGGTGCACGATACGGAGGCGCCGCCACCTCCTGTTCTTCCTCGGGAGGCCAGATCTGCAGTCCTTTTTGGGCTTCAAAGAGGGGAAATCGACGCCATCGTCATCACCAACCATCCTTCATCACCAATTCCATGATGCTCTCCGCCATTCATGAGTAATTCCATCGTAGGCTTACTGGACGGTGATGGGTTGGATGAGATTTATTATGTAATCGAGTTAGTTTTGTTAGGGTTTGATCCCTAGTATCCACTATGTTCTGAGATTGATGTTGCTATGACTTTGCTATGTTAATGCCTGTCACTAGGGCCCGAGTGCATGATTTTAGATCTGAACCTATTATGTTTTCATGAATATATATGTATTCTTGATCCTATCTTGCAAGTTGTATACACCTATTACGAGTTATGATCCGCATTCCCCAAGGTGACAATAACTGGGATTCTATCTGGAGATTACTGTAGTTTGAGGAGTTTATGTATTCACTATGTGCTAATGCTTTGGTCTAGTTCTCTATTAAAAGGAGGCCTTAAAATCCCTTAGTTTCTAATAGGACCTTGCTTCCACAGGAGGGTAGGCAGGACAAATGATGTCATGCAATTTCTTTTCCATAAGCATGTATGACTATATATGGAATACATGCCTACATTACATTGACGAATTGGAGCTAGTTTTGTGTCACCCTATGTTATAACTGTTGCATGACGAATGCCATCCGACATAATTATCCATCACTAATTCATTGTCTATTAGCTTTTCACATATTGATCTTTGCTAAGTTACTTTTCCATTGCTACTTTCACAATCACTACAAAACTGCTACTGTCACTTTTGCCATCGTTACCGCTACTCACGTACTACTTTGCGACTGAATACTTTGTTGTAGATATTAAGTCTTTCATGTGTGGTTGAATTGACAACTCAGCTGCGAATACTCGAGAATATTCTTTGGATCCCCTTGTGTCGAGTCAACAAATTTGGGTTGAATACTCTACCCTCGAAAACTGTTGCGATCCCCTATACTTGTGGGTTATCAAGACCTTTTTCCGACGCCATTGCCGGGGAGCATAGCTCTATTCTCTTAGTCACTTGGGATTTATACTTGTTGATCACTATGAAGAATCTGAAAGATCCAAAAACCAATATCTATCCCTCTACTACGAGGGGAGGTAATGAACTGCCATCTAGCTCTGCACTTGATTCACCTTCTGTTATGAGTAAGTTTGCGACACCACCACCTGCTAGTAATTCTGATATGTTGTAAGTAATTGATGATGCCACTTATGCTATGCATGATGCTTATGATGATACTTTGCTTGATAATACTGTGCCACTGTGTGAATTTCTTGGTGAACAAATTGCTAGAGTCAATGCTGAAACTGATGATACTTCTGAAACTAATGAAATTATTGAAACTGAACACTATGATACACTTGCTTTACCTAGCTCTCCTAGATATGAATTGCCTGATATACCTGAGGATTATGTTATGGAAGGAGAGGTAGCTAGGGACTTTATTGCTTGTAAGGATGGAGATGATTTTAAGAAATTACTATGCAAGTGGAAAGAAAAATCTTTGAATGCTAGAATGAAATATGATCCTAAGTTTTCTACTTCACCTATATTTGATACTGATAAGGATTATGAATTCTCTGTCGATCCTGAGATAATTACTTTGGTTGAATGTGATCCTTTCCATGGTTATGAATCTGAAATTGTTGTAGCACATCTTACTAAATTGAATGATATAGCCACCCTATTTACTCATGAGGAAAAAAATTCATTATTACTATATTATTAAGTTGTTTCCTTTCTCGAACCCGTAGGGTCTGCACACCTAAGGTTCGGTGACGTTTCGGTAGTGTCGAGTTATGTATGGTGGTGGCCGAAGGTTGTTCGGAGTCCCAGAAGAGATCCCGGACATCACGAGGAGCTCCGGAATGGTCCGAAGGTAAAGATTCATATATAAAAAGTCCCAGTTTGGTCGTCGGAAAAGTTTCGGGCTCATCGGTAGTGTACCGGGAGTGCTGGTAGTGTACCGGGAGACCACCGGGAGGGGTATTTCGACCCAAGAGGTTTTATGGGCTGTGGGAAGATGAATACCAGCCCTTGGTGGGCTGGTGGAAGTCCTACACAAAGCCCATGAGGCTGGGAAGAAAATACCAAAAGGAAAAAGGTGGAAAAAGGCAAAAAGGGCTATATATGGAAGGAGTCCTAATCCCACTAGGAGTGGGAAGAGGAGGACTCCTCCCTAGCCGGCCGAACCAGGTGGGCTTTGGCCCTTGCGCCAACCCCTCCTCCTCCTCCTCTCCTCCTATATATACTAGAGGAGTTTGAGGGGTTTGGCACAAGTTCTTTCTTCCACGTGCAACCCTAACCTCCAGTGCATAGTTTCTCCTCTAGATTGGTTTTTTGCGGTGCTTAGGCAAAGCCCTACAGGAATAACTCCACCACCATCACCGGAGCGCCGTCATGCTGCCGGTGAACTCTCCCTCCTCTCCACCTCCTTTTGCTGGATCAAGACGGTGGAGATCGTCATCAAGCTGCACGTGTGCTGAACGCGGAGGTGCCGTCCGTTCGGTACTAGATCGGAAGGATCGTGATCGGATCGTCGGACGGATCATGACGAGATCGCGGGACGGTTCATGATTAGATCGCGGGACGCTCGGCGATTTGGATCGCGAAGAAGTACGACTACACCAACCACGTTTCTCAACGCTTCCCGCTTAGCGATCTACAAGGGTACGTAGATCCACTCTCCCTCTCGTAGATGCTCATCACCATGGATAGGTTTGCGTGCGCGTAGGAAATTTTTTGTTTCCCATGCGACATTCCCCAACAGTGGTATCTGAGGTAGGTTGATGGTTCGATGAGATCTCGAGTAGAACACAAAATATTTGTGGGCGTTGATGCTTAGATTTCTTCCTCCCTTGGTCGTGTTTTGGTTCAGCGGTATTGTGGGATGAAGCGGCCCGGACCAACCTTACTCGTATGCTTACGAGAGACCGGTTTCCTCAACTGGACTTGTTGCAACAGATGGCTAGTGGGTGTCAGTTTCTCCTACTTTAGTTGGATCGGATTCGACAAAGGCGGTCCTTGAGAAGGTTGAAAAGCAACTTATGTATCACCGTTGTGGTTTATGAGTAGGTGAGAATCGTTCTTGCTAGATACCCATAACAGCCACGTAAAACTTGCAACAACAATTAGAGGACGTCTAACTTGTTTTTGCAGGGTATGTTGTGATGTGATATGGCCAATTACATGATGAGATATATGTGATGTATGAGATGATCATGTGATGTATAGAATTTCACGACTTGCATGTCGATGAGTACGGCAACCGGCAGGAGCCATAGGGTTGTCTTTAGTTATTGTATGACCTGCGTGTCAATCATTAAGCGCTATGTAATGCTTTACTTTATCGCTAAGCGGTAGCAATAGAAGTAGAAGCAGGGCTGGCGCCACAACCCCAATGGCAGCACATTGATGGAGATCAAGATTATGGAGATCATGGTGTTGTGCCGGTGACGATGGAGATCATGCCGGTGCTTTCAAGATGGAGATCTAAAGCACAAGTTCATGGCCATATCATGTCACTTATGAATTGCATGTGATGTTAATCCTTTTTATGCACCTTGTTTTGCTTAGGACGACAGTAGCATTATAAGGTGACCCCTCACTTAATTTCAAGATAAATTGTGTTCTCCCCGAGTGTGCATCGTTGCGAAAGTTCGTCGTGTCAAGACACCACGTGATGATCGGGTGTGATAGACTCTACGTTCACATACAATGGGTGCAAGCCAGATTTGCACGTGCAGAATACTCGGGTTAAACTTGACGAGCCTAGCATGTACAGACATGGCCTCGGAACACAAGAGACCGAAAGGTCGAACATGAGTCATATAGTAGATATGATCAACATAATGATGTTCACCATTGCAGCCACCTCAACTCACGTGATGATCGGACTTGAGTTGGTGAATTTGGATCATGTATCACTCGAATGGTCAGAGGGATGTCAATTTGGGTGGGAGTTCTTAAGTAATATGATTAATTGAACTCATTATCATGAACATAGTCAATAGTGTCTTTGCAAATTATGTTGTAGATTACTAGCTCGCGCTGTAGCTCCCTTAAATTTTTATATGTTCCTAGAGAAATAGAGTTGAAAGATGTTGGTAGCAATATTGCGGACTGGGTCCGTGATGTGAGGATTGTCCTCATTGCTGCACAGAAGGCTTATGTCCTTAATGGACCGCTCGGTGCGCCACCCCCTCTAGCGTCGTCTGTAGATGTTGTGAACATCTGGCAGGCACGTTTCGATGACTACTTGATAGTTTAGTGCGTCATGCATTACGGCTTAGAATTGAGGCTCCGAAACATTTTGAACGTCACGGAACATATGACATATTCTAGGAGCAGAGATTGTGATCTCAGGCTCGTGCCTGTGTTGCAAGATATGAGATCTCCAACAAGATTCTTTGCCTGTAAGATGAAGGAGAATAGCTCAATCGTTGAGCATGTACTCGGATTGTCTGGGTACTACAATCGCTTGAATCAAGTGGGAGTTGATCTTCCAGATAAGATAGTGATTCATATAGTTCTCCAAGTCACTGTCACTAAAGCTACTAGAACTTAGTGATGAGCTATAAAACACCAGGGATAGAAGTATTGATCCCTGAGCTGTTCGCGATGTTTGACACCGCGAAGGTAGAAATCAAGAAGGAGCGTCAAGTGTCGATGGTTAATCAAACCACTAGTTTCGAAAAGGGCAAGAGCAAGGAGGGAAACTTCATGGATAGCAAGTCAGTTGCTGCTCCAGTGAAGCAACCCAAAGTTGAACTCAAACCCGAGACTAAGTGCTTCTATTATGAGGTGAGAGGTCGTTGAAGCGGAACAACCCTAGATACTTGGTAGATAAGAAGGTTGGCAACATCGACAGAAGTATATTTGATATACGAGTTATTGATGTGTACCTTGCTAGTACTCCTAGTAGCACCTGGGTATTGGATACCGGTTCGGTTGCTAAATGTTAGTAACTCGAAATAAAAGCTACGGAATAAACAGAGAACTAGCTAAGGGTGAGGTGACGATGTGTGTTGGAAATGATTCCAAGGTTGATGTGATCAACATCGCACGCTCTCTCTACCTTCAGGATTAGTGACGAACCTAAATAAATGTTATTTGGTGTTTTGCGTTGAGCATGAACATGATTAGATCATGTTTGTTGCAATACGGTTATTCATTTAAGTCAGAGAATAATGGTTATTCTATTTACATGAATAATACCTTCAATGGTCATGCACCCAGTGAGAATGGTTTGTTGAAATCTTGATCGTAGTAATACACATGTTCATAACATTGATGTCAAAAGATACAAAGTTAAATAATGATAGTACCACATACTTGTGGCACTGCCGCAAAATGTCATATTGGCATAAAGCGCATGAAGAAACTCCATGCTGATGGATATTTGGACTCATTTGATTTCAAATCGGTTGAGACATGCGAACCATGCCTCTTGGGCAAGATGACTAAAGGACCCCGTTGGATGGAGCGGGCAAGTGATTCATTGGAAAATGATACATGTTGATGTATGCAATCTAGTGAGTCTTGTAGCGTGTAGTGGATATCGTTATTTTTTTACCTTCACTGAAGATTTGAGTAGATATAGTGTATATTTACTTAATGAAACACAAGTCTGGATTGTTTGAAAGGTTCAAGCAAATTCAGAGTGAAGTTTAAGATCATCGTGACAAGAAGATAAAAATGACTGCGATATGATCGTGGAGGTGAATATCTGAGTCACGAGTTTGGCATACAACTTAAGACAATGTGAAAGTTGTTTCACAACTAAACGCCACCTGGAACACCATAGTGTGATGGTGTGTCCGAACATCATAGTTATGCTCTATTGGATATGGTGCATGCTATGATGTCTCTTATCGTTTTGTTACTATAATTTTGGGGTGATGCATTAGAGACAACTACATTCACTTTAAATAGGGCACCATCTAAATCCGTTGAGATGACAGCGTGTGAATTTTGGTTTGATAGAAACCTAAGCTGTCATTTCTTAATGCTTGGGGCTACGACGCTTGTGTGGAAAATGTTTTCACCTAACGAGCTCGAACCCAAAGTGGACAAATGCATCTTCATAGAATACCCTAAGAACAGTTGGGTGAATCTTCTATCTCAGATCCATGCATAAAATGTTTATTGCTAAAACTGGGTCCTTTCTCGATAAAAGGTTTCTCTTGAAAGAATTGAGTGGGAGGAGAATAGAACTTGTTGAGGTTATTGAACCTCTGCTTCAACCAGAAAGTAGCGCAACATAGAAAGATGTTTCTGTGAAGCCTATGTCAGTTGAAGAGGAAGTTAATGATGATGATCATGAAGCTTCGGATCAAGTTACTATCGACCTACGAGACAAATAGAACTTGATGAGGTTATTGAACCTACACTTCAACCAGAAAGTGGAGCAGTGCAGAAAGATGTTTCTGTGAAACCTACGTCAGTTGAAGAGGAAGTTAATGATGATGATCATGAAGCTTCGGATCAAGTTACTATCGAACTTCATAGGTCGACAAGGATGTGTACTGCTACTGAGCGGTACGACAACCCTGTCTTGGAGGTCATGTTGTTGGACAACGATGAACCTACAAACTATGGAGAAGCGATGATGGGCCCAGAAACCAACAAATGGTTAGAGGCCATGAAATCCGAGAAAGGATCCATGTATGAAAACCAAGTATAGACTTTGGTGGACTTGCTCGTTGGACGGCAGGTCGTTAATTACAAATGGATCTTTAAAATGAAGACAAACGCTGATGGTAAATATTACCATTTGTAAAGCTCGACTTGTTGCAAAGTAGTTTACGACAAGTTCAAAAGAGATGACTGCGATGAGACTTTCTCACTCGTAGCGACGCTAAAGTCTGTTGGAATTATGTTAGCAGTTGCTGCATTTTTCAATTATGAAATCTGGCAGATGGATGCCAAAACATCGTTTCCTTCCTTAAGGAAAGGTTGTATGAGATACAACCAGAAGGTTTTGTCAGTCCTAAGGATGCTAAAAGGTGTGCGAGCTTTAGTGATTCTTCTATGAACTGAAGCCAGCATCTCGGAGTTGGAATATACACTTTGATGAGGTGATCAAAGTTTTTGAGTCTATACAAAGTTTACGAGAAACTTGTATTTGCAATAAAGTGAGTGGGAGCACTATAGAGTTTCCGATAAGTATATGTGGATGACATATTGCTATTCGGAAATGATGTAGAATTTCTGGAGAGCATAAACGGTTGTTTGAAAAGAGTTTTTCCAAGGAAGACTTATATGAAGCTACCTAATTGTCGAGCATAAAAATCTATAAAGATAGATCAAGATGTTTGATAAGACTTTCAATGAGTACATACCTTCACAAGATTTTGAAAGAGTTCAAAATGGATCAGTCAGAGAAAGAGTTCTCGCCTGATTTGTAAGGTATAAAGTTGAGTAAGACTCAATGCCCAGTGATTGTAGAAGATAGAGAAAAGTTGAGTGTCATCCCCTATGCTTCAGCCATAGGATCTATCATGTATGCAATGCTGTGCACGAGACCTGATGTCAGCCTTGCCATAAGTATGGCCAGAAGGTTTCAAAGTGAGCCTGGAATGGAGCACCGGACAGCGGTCAAGATTATCCTTAGTAACTAAAATACCAAGGAGATGTTTCTCAATTGTGGAGGTGATAAAGAGTTCGTCGTAAAGAGTTACGTCGATGCAAGCTTTAACACCAATCCGGATGACTCGTAGTAGCAATCTGGATACATATAGTGGAGCAGCCATTTGGAATAGTACCAAGTGGAGTGTGGTAGCAGTGTTTACGATTTGACATAGTAATTTGAAAACTACACACGGATCTGAATGTCGTAGACCCGTTGACTATAACACCTCTCTCACATGCAAAGCATGATCGAGCCCCAGAACTCATTGGGTGTTAGATTCATAACAATGTGAATCACATGGTGGTGTGAACTAGATTATTGACTCTAGTGCAAGTGGGAGACTGTTGGAAATATGCCCTAGAGGCAATAATAAATTAGTTATTATCATATTTCCTTGTTCATGATAATCGTTTATTATCCATGCTATAAATTGTATTGGTCTGAGACTTAGATGCATGTGTGGATACATAGACAAAACCATGTCCCTAGTATGCCTCTAATGGACTAGCTCATTGATTAAAGATGGTTAAGGTTTCCTAGCCATGGACATGAGATGTCATTTGATAGCGGGATCACATCATTAGGAGAATGATGTGATGGACAAGACCCAAACTACAAACGTAGCGTATGATCGTGTCAGTTTATTGCTACTGTTTTCTGCATGTCAATGTATATGTTCCTATGACCATGAGATCATGCAACTCACGGATATCGGAGGAGTGCCTTGTGTGTATCAAACGTCACAACATAACTGGGTGACTATAAAGGTGCTCTACAGGTATCTTCGATGGTGTCTATTGAGTTGGAATGGATCGAGACTGGGATTTGTTACTCCGTATGACGGAGAGGTATCTCGGGGCCCACTCGGTAATGCAACATCACAATAAGCCTTGCAAGCAATGTGACTAATTTTTAGTTGTGGGATCTTGTATGACGGAATGAGTAAAGAGACTTGCCGGTAACGAGGTTGAACTAGGTATGGAGATACCGACGATCGAATCTCGGGCAAGTAACACACCGAAGAGCAAAGGGAACATCATATGGGATTAACTGAATCCTTGACATAGAGGTTCGACCGATAAAGATCTTCGTAGAATATGTAGTAACCAATGTGGACATCTAGGTCCCGCCATTGGTTATTAACCATAGAGGTGTCTCGGTCATGTCTACATAGTTCTCGAACCTGTAGGGTCTGCACACCTAAGGTTCGATGACGTTTCGGTAGTGTAGAGTTATGTATGGTGGTGGCCGAAGGTTGTTCGGAGTCCCAGAAGAGATCCCGGACATCAAGAGGATCTCCATAATGGTCCGGAGGTAAAGATTCATATATAAAAAGTCCCAGTTTGGTCATCAGAAAAGTTTCGGGCTCATCGGTAGTGTACCGGAGTGCCGGTAGTGTACCGGGAGACCACCGGGAGGGGTATTTCGACCCAAGAGGTTTTATGGGCTGTGGGAAGATGAATACCATCCCTTGGTGGGCTGGTGGAATTCCTAAACAAAGCCCATGAGGCTGGGAAGAAAATACCAAAAGGAAAAAGGTGGAAAAAGGCAAAAAGGGCTATATATGGAAGGAGTCCTAATCCCACTTGGAGTGGGAAGAGGAGGACTCCTCCCTAGCCGGCCGAACCAGGTGGGCTTTGGCCCTGGCGCCAGCCCCTCCTCCTCCTCCTCTCCTCCTATATATACTAGAGGAGTTTGAGGGTTTTGGCACAAGTTCTTTCTTCCACGTGCAACCCTAACCTCCAGTGCATAGTTTCTCCTCTAGATTGGTTTTCTGCGGTGCTTAGGCAAAGCCCTGCAGGAATAACTCCACCACCATCACCGGAGCGCCGTCACGCTGCCGGTGAACTCTCCCTCCTCTCCACCTCCTCTTGCTGGATCAAGATGGTGGAGATCGTCATCAAGCTTCACGTGCGCTGAACGCGGAGGTGCCGTCCGTTCGGCACTAGATCGGAAGGATCGTGATCAAGGCCACGGGACGTTCGTGATCGGATCGCGGGACGGATCGTGATGAGATCGCGGGACGGTTCGTGATTAGATCGCGGGATGCTCGGCGATTTGGATCGCGAAGAAGTACGACTACACCAACCGCGTTTCTCAACGCTTCCCGCTTAGCGATCTACAAGGGTACGTAGATCCACTCTCCCTCTCGTAGATGCTCATCACCATGGATAGGTTTGCATGCACGTAGGAAAATGTTTGTTTCCCATGCGATGTTCCCCAACATGATCACCCTCTCAAGAAAAATGAAATACAATCGATGCTTCTAGGGACCACCTAGATAATTGTGTTGGTTGTGTTTTTCAGGGAGCGAACTATTGAACAAGATGAACTAGTATTGAATAATATATTGAGCAATGATAATGATTGGACTATTCCCGAACCACCTCCTAAGCCAACTCCAAAGAAAAGAGGTATTCTATTTCTCAGTCCTGAAGACATGCAAGAGGCAAAGAAATCTATGAAAGAAAAAGGTATTAAAGCTGAAGATGTCAAGAATTTACCACCTATTGAAGAAATACATGGTCTTGATAACTGGACACAGGTAATAGAGGTAAATTCTCTCTGTAGATTTGATGATGGCGATATTCCTTATAATAAGTCTGCTAGCCAAAGCTTGGATGAGTTTGATAATTTTATTGTTAAGCAAGAAAATTTCAATGCTTATGTTAGTAGACAATTGAAACATAATGCTTACATGCTTGATCGCTTAGGTGATTATATGAGTAGAACTATCAATGATCTTAAGCTTATTAGTAAACATGCTTCCATGGTAACTAGTCAAGTAGAATAAGTACTTAAGGCACATAATGATTTGCTTAATGAGATGTATAGTAAGAACAATGATCATTCTGTTAGAGTTTTGACTAGAGGTGGTAGAATGACTCAGTAACCTTTGTATTCTGAGGGCCATTCTAAGAGAATTGAGCAAGATTCTCAAAGAATTAATACTGATGCACCTAGTCGTTCCAATAATAAGAGGAATAAGGATGATGATAGAACTTTGCATGTTGCTAGTGAACTGTTATAGATACACCTAAAAACTCAAATGATATTTCTGTTTCTGATGGTGAGACACAATCTGGTGATGAACATTAGCCTAGTGATAATATTAATGATGATGTTCATGCTGATACTCAACCTAGTAATGATAATGATGTGGAGATTGAACCTGCTGCTGATCTTGATAACCCACAACCTAGGAATAAAAGATATGAGAAAAGAGACTTTGTTGATAGGAAGCATGGTAAAGAAAGAGAACCATGGGTTCAGAAACCCATGCCCTTTCCTCCTAAAACATCCAAGAAAAAGGATGATGAGGATTTTGAGCCCTTTGTTGAAATGCTTAGACCTGTCCTTTAGCGTATGCGCTTGATTGATATTTTGAAAATGTCTTCTTATGCTAAGTATACAAAAGATATTGTGACTAATAAAAGAAAGATACTGGAAGCTGATAATTCCACCATGCTTGCTAATTATACTTTTAAGGGTGGAATACCAAAGAAATTAGGAGATCCAAGAATACTAACTATACCATGCTCTATTAAAGGGAATTATGTTAAAACTGCTTTATGTGATTTGGGAGCTGGTGTTAGTGTTATGCCTTTCTCTTTATATCGTAGACTTGATTTGAATAAGTTGACACCTACTGGAATCTCTTTGCAAATGGCTGATAAATCGATTGCTTTACCCATCGGTATTTTTGAGGATGTGCCTGTCGTAGTTGCAAATACTACTATCCTAACGGACTTTGTTATTCTTGATATTCCCGAGGAGGATAGTATGTCGATCATCCTTGGTAGACCCTTATTGATTGTAACAAAGGCAATGTCACTTTTCATATCAATAGTAATGAGCATACGGTACACTTTCTGAAGAAACAACCCAAAGTTCATAGTATCAACTCCATTGAAAAAATTCAACGATTATTATTGGAGACATTGAATTCCCTCTTCCAACTATCAAGAAGAAATATGATATACTTATTGTTGGGGATATGCATATCCCCATTGAGGTAACTTAGTGTTATTTGAAAATTCTCTATTTTGATGTTACTCAAAAGAAGTTTGTTAATAAGAATTGATCAACTTTATTGATGGATTGCTTTTGATGAGCATGAGATGGATGAATTTAGAAAGCACAACTTTATGTACCCAACTTTTACTTTCTTTTAGTTGGAGAAAATAAAGTAAAAATGCTATTATTTTTTTGTTTTCTGAGTTTCCCGTGCAATAAAAAGGTGACCTGAAAATAAAAGTTCTTCAAATGTCCTAAAAATGGAGTATGATTTTATCTGGAATATTTAAAAATTTCTGGCACTGAGCACAGTGCAGGGGGTGCACCAGTGGGCCACAAGCCCACAAGGCGCAGCCACCCCCTGGCCTCGCATAGCAGGCTTGTGGGTCCCACGTGCCCCCCCTTCACTTATTTTAGCACCCATCCACTTCGTCTTCCACCAGAAAAAATCCCACCATTGCTCAAACTCGTGTTCTAGCTCATTTTGCTGTCATTTTCGATCTCCTTGTTCAAAGCTTCATTCGCCTAACTATTTCGAGAGATTTCTCTTCAGTATGTGACTCCTCCAATGGTCCAATTAGTTTTTGTTCTAGTGCTTTATATTTTGCAAATTTTTGCTGCCGTTGTGACCTTTTTCTTGAGCTTGCATGTCAAATTTGTATGTCCCAAGTATTTTTTATGCATGATATAGGCTCTAGGCACTTGTGGGGGTAGTTGCTATAAGTTTTGTTGAGATCTATTCACCTTTATTTTGAGTCACTAAAAATTTCAGAATTTTTTATAAAAAGAAATGATGAGGAGATTGTTAAGAGGTCTTCAAGCCAGAGCTCTAAAGAAGATGAAAATGAGATGAAGAAGGAGTCCAAGTACAATCTTCCTCGCGTTGCAGAAGTTCAATCATGTGAATGGCCATGTAATAAATTCCCGAGGGCGGGCGGAATTTTATAAAGATTTCAATTATTTGGCCAAGAATGCAGGCATCACCGACTTCCTCAATGATAAGTGTGACCAGTACCTCTTGCTCGCTAATACCTTTGTGCAAAATTTTCACTTTCATTATAGGGAAGAACCTCCTACAGTAGAATTTCACTTATATGATGTGCCTAAGAAAATGAACATTTATGATTTTTGTAATGTTTGCAAAATACGCTACGAGGGCAGCATGAGGGAACCACGTCCTAGAGACATGGAAGATTTTATTGCCCAAGTCACGTTAGGAGAAGAACTAGTTTACATTTTCCCTATTCTACATTATCATTCATTGTTTGCGGGAAGATGTTTAGTTGGTCGTGGGGAGAGTGGAGGCCTTAGTGCTCCCGACCTCGCCATTCTTCACCACACTTTATTTGCTGATGGAACTTTTAGTCTGGGCGCCATAGTGGCCCAACGGTTGAACTTAAACCGTTCGAGGGGGGCCATATTCAGAGGTATCTATGCATCTCATCTAGATAAACATTTTGAGATACCCATTAGGCTTGACAAGGAAGAGGAAATGCTGCTACCCGCAAAATATTTAGACTATGACTGTATGGTAATTCTTGATGTTGTTAGGAAGAATGATGATAGGAGGCTGTTTTATAACTTAGTTTTTAGTCAAGGTACTTGTGAGATTATTGTCCTGCATGCTTCTTCCTTGTTCGACATTCACCGGTAGGTACACTATTATGCCCGAGGAAATTTACACATATTGGGGCTAACGCAACCCCCAACACCTGAGCCGGCACCATCCCTTGATCCGTATATGGATCCGGTTTTTCAGTGGGAGCCACAGGAGCTCACCAACCAGTGGAACCCTCAGGACCCTCAGGATTATCCAGGAGAGGGTTATTTCCAACCATGTCCCTAGTCCAACTAAGGCCAAAAGTGTAAGCTTGGGGGAGTACGTATTTCTCACCGACTTTACCTTCATGTTCACACACTCATCTTAGTACTCGATGTTCATACTTTTTCATTTTACCATCCATGGTACTTTATTTCTTCTTTTCACTTTATTCTTGGGTGTTTAATTAACTTTGAGAACAAAATTCAATTTTTTATTAGTTATAGCTTTATCTTCTAGTTTGTTTAGTTGTACCATTTAGAAGAAAACCCAAAAAGATTTTCCGTTCTCCTTTTGCTTGTTGGGAGCTTTCCCGTGTAAATAGTTTTTCTCGTTCTTCTTTTGAATTTTCTTTCTTTGGGTCGTATGGAGAAGACCACAATGAAAATGTTGAGTGAATCTCATATGCATTATTGTTTATCTATGAGAGAGACCATATCACCTTGCCTTCTCCTTTGAGTTATTGTTTGAAGGTTCCAGCTTAGTCCAATGCACGTGCACTCTAATTATTCACACCATTCGATCGTGCAAGTGAAAGGCAATAATGATGCTATATGATGAAAATATTGAGATGGAGAAAAGCTGGTATGAACTCGACCTATTTTTCTTTTGTAAATTTGATTGGCTCCTCATTCCTAATTCAGTTCATTATGGGTGAAACATATTTGCAATGGCAATTAGAGATTATAGTTACTCATGCCATGCTTAATTAGGTAAGAGTGGATAATGGTTTGTCTTGAGTGCTAACATACATATTAAAATGGTTGTGATGTAGTATGATAGGATGGTATCCTCCTGTGAATGATTCAAGTGGCTTGACTTGGCACATGTTCATGCATGTAGTTGAAACAAAATCAACATAGCCTCTACGATATTTATGTTCATGGTGATTTATATCCTACTCATGCTTGCATTCAACGTTGGTTAATCTCAAAGTATCTTGATGACTATTGTAGCCCTCTAGTTGGTCGCTCCCCAGTCTTTTGCTAGCCTTCACTTGTACTAAATGGGAATACTGCTTGTGCATCCAATTCCTCAAACCCAAAGTTGTGCCATTTGAGTCTACCATACCTACCTATATGTGGTATTCACCTGCAGTTCCAAGTAAATTTGCATGTGCCAAACTCTAAAGCTTCAAATAATTATTCTGTTTTGTATGCCCGAATCGCTCGTGTAGCGACTGGGAGCTGTCAATATCTTCCATGCTAGGTGGGTTATTCTCTCAATTCACTATCATTCACGAGAAAGTGGCTGGTATTCAGGATGCCTAGTTCCATGCTCAAAATCAAAACAAAATATAATGAAACAAAACTCTCCCAGTGTCGTCATTTTCTCACGACAGATGCCATAGGGTGGCTTATCGGTGGTGTTGGGGCCATAGGACGCCGATGGGCTCCGGGTGCGAGATTGGGTACAAGAAGGTGGAGACACGCGATGTACCCAGGTTCGGGGCCCTCCATGGGAGGTAATGCCCCTAGTCCTGCTTGGATTCGTTGGATGGGTGGATAAGTATACAGAGGTGCTCCTAGAGCTGTGTTCGGAGGAGGAAGAAAGGAGCAGCTGGCTCGTCTCCCTCCACTACTGGTAAAGGTATGAGAGCTCCCTATGTGTGTGTTCTTGATCGGGGGTTCCGTCCCCGTTGCATCGGGGGCTCGGGAGGTTTTATAGGCCAACCCCCCCGGCTCTTACAATATGATTTAGGTACGAGGGTGGAGGGACCCGGCTGGCAGCCTCTCCGCCTGGCCAGGGGGTCCCACGGCTTGTATCGTCTCGTCGTGGGCGGGGCTCGCCGGCCGAGCAGTTCCATCGCTGCTGGGACCCGCCGACGGGCGCCGCGATTGGCTGTCCCCCACCTGCCCGGACATGGGCCGCCCACCGAGGTCGTCAGTACGGCCGGCGGCACTGTAGCCACGCCGGGGCAGGCACTCGAGTGGCGGAGGCGTGCTGGAACTGTTTCCCGTCCGGTCGCACTCACTGAGGTCAGCGGGCCGGACGGATGGACTGTAGCCATGTGGAACGGCGCTTCAGCGATCACTGTGGCCACAGGGTTGCTTGCCCCGCCAATCACGTTGCACTGCCGTACCTGCGGACAGGGAGACAGGACAGGGCGTGTCCGTCCCCAAGTCAATGGACAGCCCGACTCGTGGGCAGCCGACTGCTTGGCTAGGCGGCCAGGAGCACGCCCGACTGCTAGACCAGTCGGGCGAAACGCCAGCCGGAGACGGTTCGTGTGGCTTGTCCCCAGCCTGCCTTGTCGAGCCGGCCGATTGGTTTTTCTTCGAAGCGGAGAGGGGAGGACCCCGTTGCCTTGGCCTACCCGGGGATATAAACCCCGTCACCCAGGACTCTGTTTGTATGGACGGTACCCATGGATTCAGCTAGCCGTGGAGTGTGATTGATTGGTGGAGGGGGAGTTACAACTTTATCATTTCTGTTTGGGAACCGCCTATAATGTATCTAGCATGGAAGATGCTGAAATGTCTTGGTCGTTATTTTGACAATGAAAGCATACTGCTCAAAATTGTTATTCATTCATGTTTTAAAAAGCTCGAGATCTGGCACCTCTGCAAATCAATGCTTCCCTCTGCGAAGGGCCTATCTATTTACTTTATTGCTGAGTTGTCATATTCTTATAAAAAGCACCAGTTAGAGAGCACCACCGTCATTTGTATGCCTTGCTATTAATTTATATTGAGTATAAGTGTGAACGGATCTCTTTTACCATGAATTACAATGTCTAATCAGTCGTTGTTCTTCAGAAGTGCTCTGCATTTATGTTTTGCGGTCTCAGAAAGGGCTAGCGAGATACCATTATATCAAATTTTATCATGATTGTTTTGATAAAAGTGTTGTCATCCGAGAGTTATTATTATTGCTCGCTAGTTGATTATGCCATTGATATGAGTAAATGTGAGACCTAGATTTTATTGTGAACGTGGTTAGTCTATAATCTTTGTTGAAAATGTGAACATCAGTTAGACATATTTACAACAACAAGATCAAACAGAGTTTGTAAAAGTTTTTCTTTATCACTTTCAGTTTATCAACTAAATTTCTTGAGGAGAAGCAATGGGTTAAGCTTGGGGGAATTGATATGTCTCCATTGTATCCACTTTTCCAAACTCTCTCGCCCTTGCTTTGGACTCTAATTTGCATGATTTGAATGGAACTAACCTGGATTGATGCTGTTTTCAGTAGAATTTCCTTGGTCTTATTTTTGTGCAGAAATAAAAGATCTCGGAATGACCTGAAAATTTATGGAGATTATATTTGGATTTAATAAACAATACTGGTGAAAGAATCAACCGGAGGGGGGCCACCCACAGGTGACAAGCCCACCAGGCGCGACCACCCCCTGTCCACGCCTGGGAAGTTTGTGGGCCCCATGTGGCTCCGTCAACCTCAATTCCAACCCTATAAATTCCTATTCATGGAGAAAAAAAATCAAGAAGAAGAGTTCATCGCGTTTCACGATACGGAGCCGTCGCCACCTCCTGTTCTTCCTCAGGAGGCCAGATCTGGAGTCCGTTTTGGGCTCCGGAGAGGGAAAACTTAAGAGTGTTTAGTTATTGAGTTAGTCGCTCTATTTCCATCATATCATACACGACTTATCTTGACTAGAGTGATTACTAACAAGTTCATTTTGACTAATATCACTAGATTTGTCAAATACCTAGTCATCATCTCCTAGCAAGTCATCCGCATCACTATTGAAATCAAGATACTCGGCGTGTGATACCTTGGGGCCTTTAGCCATGAAGCAACTTCCACTCCCTTCATTTGATGAAACATATGTGTTGTAGGAGTTGGTAGTCACTAGAGCAAGTACGGTAACACCTTCATCTTGACTATAGTCGGAGTTGGAGTGATAGCTTCTCTCGAGATGGTTGTTGGATTCGGAGCCGGAAACCCATTCACCAACATGATCTTGATGTCTTCTTATTGAGTAGCTATTGGTGTACTTGTCCTTCTTCTCCGAGTCCCTACTTCTCTGTGAGGGTCTTCGTTCATAACGGTCATCTCTACTCCTTCTCTCTCTTAGAGGTGATTCATCTCTGGAGCTTCGTCTTCTAGGTGACTCTTCTTTTTGTTTGTAGGGAGCCGTGAACTCATTGGAGTAGTGTCTGAGCTTCCCACAATTGTAGCAGTTTCGGTCATGACTTGACGAACGCTTCTCTTCATATCTTGAGTTGGAGTTTCGATCTTTGCCTAAATTCTTGTAGAACTTGTTCAATTTGTCTACCATGAGGCTTATTTCTTCATTGGTAACAAGGTTGTCGCTTGAAGTTGCCCAAGCATCACTTATGGCTTTGTAAGCATCGCTAGACTTGTTGTGAAGCTCTTCTTTGACTTTGAGTGTCATCTCATGAGCAACAATCCTTCCAATCACTTCAGTAGGCTTGAGATCTTTGTAGTTGGGCATCATTTGGATAATTGTGCACACGGTGTCGTATCTCTCATCCAAATCTCTAAGTATCTTCTTGATGACGAATTTGTCGGTCATTTAATCGCTTCCTGAGCCGACAATCTCATTGGTGATGAGAGCTAGCCTAGAGTACATCTTCGCGACTCCTTCACCATCCTTCATCTTGAACTTGTCAAGATGACTCTGAAGAACATCCAACTTGGATTCTCTCACGGATTTGGTACCTTTGTGCATATCAACACAAGCATCCCTAATTTCCTTGACATTCCCAAGACGGCAGATTTTGTTGAATTCTTCGGGGCATATGCAGTCGAAAAGAATGTCGCATGCTTGAGAGTTTTATTTCAACATCTTCAATTATTCCGCGGTCGCTTCACGATCCGGTTCCCTTCCATCACCAAAGAATTCACCTTGCAATCCAACACGAAAATAGCCCAAACGATAGGGTTATGACCGAGAATATGCATTTTTATTTTGTGCTTCCAACTAGCAAATTTTGTACCATCAAAGTATGGACCTCTACGGTGATAATTTCCCTTGCTAGAACGCCATACTCTACTATGTTGTGAAACCAATGCAATGGAGACAAAAGCTCTGATACCACTTGTAGGATCAAAAGTATGTCTAGAGGGGGGGTGATTAGACTACTTGACCAAATAAAAATACTACCTTTTCCAAATTTTAAGTGTTGGCAGATTTTAGTAATGATAGCAAGTCAAGTACACCCTACACATGCATGTCTAAGAGTATATCAGCGGAAAGTAAAGACAAGCATATGTAACAGAGGATAGGGGGGAAGATCAAACGTAATTTGGAGACACAAAGATTTTTCCCATGGTTTCGATATGTGGTGCTATCGTACGTCCATGTTTATGGAGACTTCAACCCATAGAGGGTAACAGTCGCGAGAGTCCATAGAGGGCTCTACCCACGGAGGGTTCCACGAATAAGCAACCTTGTCTATTCCATGATGGCCTACGTCCATGAAGGATTAGCCTTACTCAGGGTAGGTCTTCACGAAGTAGGCGATCTCCTTGCCCTTACAAACTTCTTGGTTCAACTCCACAACATGAAGTAGGATGCTCCCAAGCGACACCTAACCAATCTAGGAGGCACCACCCTCCAAAAGCTAATAGGCTCGATAATGATGATGAACTCTTTGCTCATGTGCTTCAAAATGATAGACTCATTAACACTCAATCAGTCTCTCATAGATTTGGTTTTGGTGGAAGAGATTGATTGGGTGGAAAGCAACTTGGGGTGGCTATAGATCAAGTGTCATATGGTTGGAGTGGAATGGCTTGATCTCAACACATGAGTAGGTGGCTCTCTCTCAGAAAATTAGATGGGATAAGTGGGGACCTGTTCTGAGTACTTCTATTGCGAGTGAGTGGTGCTGGAGGGGGTATATATAGGCATCTCCAAAAATCCAATCGTTACTACTTAAGTTACCAACTCGGTGACACAAAAGAATAAAACTCGATGGTACCGAGTTGCTCCAAAGGTAGCAACTTTTGAATCTCGGTGAGACCAATATAAGTCTCGACAGTACCGAAAAGGTGACCAACGGTCAGATTGCAAAACTCGGTGGCACCGATACAGAATCACGGAAATTCCAATTTTAAGGAAAGAGGCAAGAGAATGTTGGCAACCTAAACTTGGTGGGACCGATGCAGAATCGGTTGTACCGAAGACTTAGGATTTGGCTGGGATTTGTGTGAGGTGAAAATCGGTAGGGCCGAGTGTGATGAATTGGTGGCACCGATTTTGCATGATAGGCTTTTGACAAACTTTTGTGGAAGATCTTGTGGGTGTTTTTGGTGACTATCACTTATGCACGTGGAACATTTTGTTCACGAGCAATACCTCACCCCTTTTAATAGTATTGGCTTTCTATAGACTCAAAGTGATTTCTCATAAAGTAAAATGTAGAGTCTTCTTTCTTGAAGCTTTGCCAATCCTATTCCTTGCATCTAGGGGTCTCTCCACAATCCTTTTGCCATCCCATCATTGAACGTTTCCTGAAATATACTTAGTGGTAACATTAGTCCAATGAGATATATGTACTTATTAATTACCAAAACCACCAAGGGGGCAAATGTGCTTTCACTAGTGCCCCATGTGGGATAACTAGAAGAGGCATCTAGAGGGGGGGTGCATGAATAGACTACTTGGAAAATTTAAAACCTAACCTTTTCCTAGTTTTATTGGTTGGCAAGTTATAGCAATTATAGCAAGTCTAGCACACTCGACACATGCAAGTCATCAAGTATGGCAGCGGGAAGTAAGACATGCACATGAATGTAAGGAGTCGAGATAGGAAGATCAAACTCAATTGAAGATACGAAGATTTTTCCCATGGTTTCGATAGGTGGTGCTATAGTACATCCACGTTGATGGAGACTTCAAAGTACGGAGGGTAACGGTCACGAGAGTCCATGGAGGGCTCCACCCATAAGGGTCCACAAATTAGCAACCTTGTCTATTACACCATGTCTTACACCCATGAAGGACTAGCCTCACTCAGGGTAGATCTTCACGAAGTAGGCGATCTCTTTGCCCTTAAAAACTTCTTAGTTCAACTCCACACGAAGTCGGAGGCTCCCAAGCGACACCTAAACAATCTATGAGGCACCACTCTCCAAAAGGTAATAGATGTGGTATGAATGATGAACTCCTTGTTCTTGGGTTTCAAAAGATAGTCTCCTCAACACTCAATCACTCTCTCATAGATTTGGCTTGGTAGAAGAGGTTGATTGGGTGGAAAGCAACTTGGGGAGGCTAGAAATCAAGATTCATATGGTTGGAGTGGAAGATCTTTATCTCAACACATCTGTAGGTGGTTCTCTCTCAAAAAATGGATGGGGAAAGTGTTGGTCTATTCTGAGTGCTTCGTCTACGAGTGAGAGGTAGGTGGAGGGGTATATATAGGCATCTCAAAAAATCCAACCGTTACAACATTATTGTCGTGTAATCGAAGCAAAAACTCGGTTGCACTGCTAGTGCAAAATGTGACAACTTTTTTCATTTCAGTGAAAACGATATATAAATCTCGGTGAGTCCGATTTTGGCTGCCTGGGCAGTTACTAGTTTCGTTGTCACCGATTCCTAAAACTAGGAAATTTCGATTTACAAAAACGGGACAAAAGAAAGTTGGTCACCGATTCAGTTGCACCAAAATGAGACTTGGTTTGACCAAGATGCTAGAGTTTGCGTTTGGATCTGTCTCACGCAAACCTCGTTAGGGCTAAATTAAAAATGTTGCTGGCACCGAATTTTGGACTTTTAAGGTTTGGACAAAATATTTGTGGGAGAACTTCATGAGTATTTTTGTGGCTAATCTCTAAGCATTTGAGCAAGCAGATCATCATATATACCTCATCCCCTTTTAATAGTATTGGCTTTCCTATGGACTCAAATGTGATTTCTCACAAAATGCAAATGTAGAGTCTTGAAGATTGAAGCTTGGCCAATCCTATTCCTTTCCTTCTTCTTTCCTTGGGGATTCTCCTCACGATGCTTAGCAAATCCTCTCTATGGACTTTATCTGAAATAAACTAGGTAGAACTATTAGTCCAAGAGATAATGTATGTTGTCATGAATTATCAAAACCAATGTGGGATCATATGTGCTTCAATCTTCCCTTTTTTGGTAATTGATGAAAAATACAATGAAATCTTCAATTTAAGATATGCAGAAGTATGTGATAGCTTTCAAGGATACATGACTAAGACATGCCCCCTAAATGTGTGCAATTCTTTTAAGGATAGGTATGCATGGACACACACATAGTAGAGAGGACATGATAAGTCATGTGTATTTGACTATATGCATCAAACATATGTGAAAGAGGTGTATGCATGTTCAAGATTCACTCTTGGAAATAATATGCACAAGAATCAAGAGATCATCTTGACCGAGGATGTGATGCATACACTTACCTTGAAGGTGTTGATCATTTAATAGTAGAAATACACTTGACAAAACAAGGCTAGATAACACAACAATATTTCTGTCATAAGAATGCAAAAATCTTCAGTAATACCAAGACATGGAAAACATATTGAACATATCATTTGATGATTGATATTTCTCCACCTATTTGTTAGGCTAGATATGTCTTCAATAACATTTAGAACCCCTCCCCTAAGTATGAATTTATAAGTCTTCCTCTCCCCCTGAATCTTTGCTTGCAGATATTGGGAGTAGGTAGGGTGATACAAGTCTAACACAAATAGACAATCAAATCTTAACACGTTTTCTATCTCTCTTAATGATGGAATGAATCTGGTCTACTCTCTCCCCTTTAATGTAGTGTAACTTGATACTCCCTTGAATGTTTCTTCCACTTGGGGTAAGCATCAGCCTTGATATATTTTCTCCCCCTTTGGGCAAGCATAAGCTTTGATATCTCACCCCCTTTGGCATTAATTTCCAAAAGTGTCAAAGGGTAAGGGTTCCTTGAGAGTAAGGATCATTGAGATCATTGACAACTAATGTCAGGAAAATGGCAATGAACTCAAGTGATGACAGAAATTGGTAGCCCCAAGGCAAAGTGAGTCGGTAGAACCTAAAATGATCTTAGAGCTCTAGGAGAAATCGGTGTTGCCGAAGAACTTCGAATTGGTGGTACAGAAGAATCTCTTGGAAGTATATCTCCTTTATTAGTGGAACCAATTTTCCCAGTTCGGAGAGATCGAGTAGCAAACAGAAATTTGGAAAAAGTATTCTTGGCCATATTGACAATAAAAACTTTCAAAAATATTTGACCAATGTTCCAAAAACAAATCTAACAAATTTGCAAGGGATTTTGAAAAAGATTTGCAATGAATTTTCCAATAAGATTTGCAATGAATTTTCTCATCTAGATGAAGATCAAATGGTTTTAAGAAAACATGCAACTAGGAGGTGAACCACACAATAAAATTCATCTAGATGATGGTCGGCGACTAGGCCACCTATATTAGAGTATATTAACTTAGGAGCCAAGTAAGAATACTTGATCATAGGTCATAGTCATTGTTAAACGGGTTGCCATTGTTGATTTAAGCATCTTGATGTTTTCATATCCCTTAGAATTGCTTTATCTCATGTGTTGGAGTAAAGATCTTCAAGGATATGATTGCATACCTTTGAATGATGTAGGTGACGTAGCATGTAGGAGAACTTCTTCTGGAAGCTCAAAGTTGATGAAGATCATCTTGAGTTGGGATCAATCCTTAATTTTTTGGTTCACTTTTCACCTACATGGGTTAGTCATGCAAGGAAGAACAAGATATATCCAAATGACAAAAGTGAAAGTTGTTTATCAAATAGTTGTCAAGGATATGATTTGTGTTGTCTTCTTCATCCATCACAAAGAAAGGTTTTTGATACTTGGTCATGACAAGATTGCTTTTGATGTGAGTTGATGACAATCTTGTGAAGTGTACAAAAGGTTTGATGCAATACAAGGGAGCATAGTTTTCCGAGATATGAAGAATCATCATGTCAATGGTATAAAGGAATAGTCATGTAAGCTCATGTCCTTGCATGCACCTGAGTGATTCTAGCTGAAGTTTGAAGCATGAATGATGTTCAACTCACTCCTCAAGTGGAAAACACTTTATAATCGAGTGGCTTCGTAAATATATCGGCCAATTGTTTTTTAGTACGAATATGCTTGAGATTGATATCTCCTATGGCAATATGATCAGGAATGAAATGATGTCCAAATTAAATATGCTTAGTTCTAGAGTCTTGCACGGGATTATGAGCAATCTTAATTGCACTCTCATTGTCACATAACAATGGATCATGTTTCACATGTATGCCATATAATACTTACGAGTTTGAGTCATCCATAGAAATTGTGCACAACATGATCCGGCGGCAATGTATTCGCTTCGGCGGTAGATAGAGATATCGAGTTTTGTTTATGGGATGAACAAGACACAAGAGATCTTCCAAGGAATTGAAAAGTATCCGAGGTGGATTTTCTACCAACCTTATTTGCGGCATAATCCGAGGTGAATTTTCTACCAACCTTATTTGCGGCATAATCCGAGTCAGAATAGCCAACAAGATTAAAATAAGATCCCATGCGATACCAAATGCCAAAGTTTGGTGTATGTATCAAGTATCTCACAAGTCTTTTCACAACCTTAAGATGACACTCTTTAGGAGCAGCTTGATATCTGGCACACATGCACACACTAACAATGATATCGACACGTGAGGAACATAGATATAGCAATGAACCAATCATTGATCGATAGACCTTTTGATCAACCAGTTTGTCCTCCTTTGTGAGGTTGGCGTGTCCACTAGTAGGCATAGGAGTTTGCATACCTTTACATTCTTGCATGTTAAACTTCTTGATCAACTCCTTGGTATACTTGGTTTGAGAGATAAATTTCCCTTCTCTCTTTTGCTTGATTTTCAAACCAAGGAAACATTTTAGCTCACACATCATATACATCTCATATTTCTCAGAAATTAACCTTCCAAATTTCTCACTAAAATGTAGGTTAGTAGATCAGAAGATAATATCATCCACATAAATTTGGCACACAAATAATTCACCATTAACTCTTTTAGTAAGAAAGGTTGGGTCAATTTTACCAATTTCAAATCCCTTTTCAAGAAGAAACCTCGTTAGGCATTTGTACCAAGCTTGTGGGGCTTTCTTAAGACCATAGAGTTTTACGAAGTTTCTAAACATGATTAGGTTTCTTAGTGTTGACAAAGTAGGGAGGTCATTTAAAATAAAATTCCTCCTCAATTTAACCATTTAGAATAGCACTTTTGATATCCATTTGGTAAAGAGTAATATCATGGTGATTGGCATAAGCAAGAAGTATATGGATAGCTTCAAGTCTAGCAACGGGGCATAGGTCTCACCGTAGTCCATACCTTCAATTTGAGTGTAACCTTGTTCTACAAGACGTGCCTTGTTTTGTACCACTTGACCATCTTCATCTTGCTTGTTTCGAAACACACATTTTGTTCCAATTATGTTATGCTCATCTTTGGTCTTCTCCACTAGTGTCCACACTTTATTCCTGTCGAAGTTGTGTAGCTCTTCATGCATAGCATTCACCCAACTCGGGTCTTCAAGGGCTTCTTCTACCTTCATAGGCTCAATACTAGATATAAATGAGTAATGCCCACAAAAGTTAGCTAAATGAGTTTTAGAGCGAGTGATTCTCCCTGTTTGTATGTCAGCGAATATTTAATCTAAAGGATGATTCTTGTTCACTCTTGCTCGAACTTGTGGTAGTTGTTGCCTATTGGATGGTGGAGCTTCCTCCTCCTCCTCATCTTCTTCATTCTTGTCGAAGGTGTCGTCTCCTTGAGGTGCTGGTGAAGTGGGTTGAGGTGGATCATCATGATGTACTTCTTCCTCCTCTTCATCTTGCCGTGTATCGATTGTGGATGCCTCCATGTTGTTTTGTGGTTCGTCTTTACGTGAAGTAGGAGCTTCCACTTGGGTTGACGAAGTGATGTCTTTCACCTTCATGGGACGATTCTTGTCGATGGACAAGTCTTGAATGGCTTCCGATGGTTCCTTATATCCTACATCATTAGGCAATTGTTCGACTTGCAAACCATTAGACACATTAAACTACACATCTACCGTATCTTCAACTTTTCAAGTGATGTTGTTGTAGACGTTGTAAGTGTGCGAGTTTGATCTGTAACAAAGTAGGAAACCTTTTTGAGATTATGGAGCAAATTTAGAACGACGATGCTTATCATGAATGTAGCACTTCGAGCCGAATAGTCGAAAGTGTCCAACTTGGGGTTTGTTGCCGGTGAGTAGCTCCTATGCCGTTTTACCGAGAAGCTTGTGTAGGTAGAGTCGGTTTGTTGCATGACAAGCTGTTTCCATTGCTCCTACCAAAAAGTGTCTTGGTGTCTTGTATTCGTCAAGCATCGTTCAAGCCATCTCCATGAGAGTCAGGTTCATCCTCTCAACAACTCCATTTTGTTGAGGTGTGTACATAGCCAAGAACTCATATGAGGTACCTTCTTCGTCAAGAAAGGTATCCACATTAGTGTTCTTAAACTCGGATCTGTTGTTGCTCCGAACTTTCTTGAGATTCAATTCAAATTGATTTTGCACTTTGCGAGCAAAGTTCTTGAAGATCTTTTCTACCCGCGACTTGTCATCAAGAAAGAATACCCATGTGAATCTGAAAAAATCATCAACTATAACTAGACCAAAGGAATTTCCACCGATGCTCTTGTAAGCATTGGGACCAAACAGATCCATATAAAGCAACTCGAGTGGTTGATGACTACTACACAAATTTATTGGTGTAGGCTATGTTGGGACTCCAAGCGCAGAGTTTTGTAGGACAGTAGCAATTTTCCATCAAATGTATGACCTAAGGTTTATCAATCTGTGGGAGGTGTAGGATGAAGATGGTATTAATCAAACAACCTGCAATCAAATACAAGAATCTCTTGTGTCCCCAACACACCCAATACAATTGTAAATTGTATAGGTGCACTAGTTCAGAGAAGAGATAGTGATACAAGTGTAGTATGGATAGTAGATATAGGTTTTTGTAATCTGAAAATACAAATACAACAAGGTAACAAGTGTAAAACAACTAGCACAACATTGTATAGATGCTTGGAAATAAGACCTATGGTTCATACTTTCACTAATGCAATATCACAACAATGCTAAAATAGTTGAATCATATGATCATTGATACGCCCATTTTGCATCATGAATTATTTATACTATTTAATTATTCTTGTCCATTATTCCACATTATTTGACAATTCTTATGTCCCTTCTCTCTCAATATGCAGGGTACACCATAAGAAGGAAAATATCTGGAATCCGGAATTCTGGACCGGAAAACCGAGGAAAAGGTACAAAAATTCACCAGACTCCAAATATCTAAAAATTCAAGGTGCATATTTTTGAATATTTAAAAAATTTCTAGAACAAAAATATACCGGAGTGGGGCCGCGAGCGGGGCACAAGCCAACAGGGCGCCCCTAGGGGCCCCTGATGGCTTGTATGCCCCCTGTTGAATCTATGACGCCCCTCCTCTCCTATATGATGTGTTTTACCCTAGAAAAATCATAAGAAACCTTTTGGGATGAAAGGCTGCCATCTCGAGGCGGAAACCTGTGCAAAGACCCTTTGCACTCCGGCAGTCAGATTCTACCGGGGAAATCCCTCTCCGGGAGGGGGAGATCGAAGCCATCGTCATCACCATTGCTGCCTCCTTTGTGGGAGGACTAATATTCATCAACATGTTCACTAGAACAATCTCGTCTCCAACCCTTGTTGATCTCTTGTATTCAATCTATGTTCCAAAACCATGGATTGGTACTTGTGGGTTACTAGTTGTGTTGACTATATCTCGTAGTTGGTGCTTGTTGGATTACTTGGTGGAAGAGATTATGTTGAGATCCTTAATTATCATTATTATACCTATTATCTTGAACATTCTAATGATGTGCAAGTAGTTACAATTTTTCCTGAGGACATAAGATAAGTCTTGTTATAAGTAATCTTATGAAGTTGGTATGCGTTCGATATTTTCATGGTATGTATGATGTGACTTCTCTTCGTGGTGCCATGCGAACATCGACTACATGACACTTCACCATGCTATGGGCCTAAGGGAAGTCATTGTGGATTAATGAGTAGATGGTGGGTTGCGAGAGTGACAAAAGCTTAAACCCCAGTTTATGCGTTGCTTCATAAGGGGCTATATTGGATCCACATGTTTCATACTATGGTTTGATTTATCTTCATGCTTATTTCGTAGTTGTGATGCTTGCGATAGGGGTAATCATAAGTGGGTTTTTAGTCCAAGTAAGAAAAACACCTTAGCACCGGTCCACCCACATATTAAATCATCAAAGTATCGAATGCGGATTAACTCAGCATGATGAACATCACTAGACAAAAATTCCCATGTGTCCTCGGGAGCACTTGCTTCATTTAAGAGTACTTTCACGCCTGTCCTTTGCTACAAAAAGTATTGGGATACCTTGCTGCACCCTTGTTACTATTGTCACTTGTTACGAATTATCTTTCTACAAAACCATCTACTACTGTTACTCACAGCACTTGCAGAGAATACCTTGCTAAAAACTGCTTATCATTTCCCTTTGCTCCTCGTTGGGTTCAACACTCTTACTTATCAAAAGGACTACGATTGATACCCTATGCTTGTGGGTCATCAAGACTCTTTTCTGGTGTTGTTGCTAGGGAGTGAAGCACTTTTGATAAGTGGAAATTGGTAAGGAAACATTTTCTATATGTGCTGAAATTTACTGTTGCTTATCGCTATGAACGGTCATCCTTTGAGTGGCTTGTTCGGGGCATCTTCGCCCCGAATGGAAGGCGAGGAGATTTTTCCTCAACGTACGCAATCTACTGAAAATATTTATTATGATATTCCTTCGGGTATTCTTTAAAAACTATTATCTAATCCTTATGATGGTATGACTCATCCTGTTACCATTTGATATTCGTCGATGATGTTTGTGGTTTGTTTTAGCTTGCAGGTTTGTCTAGGGACAGAGTTTAGAAGAAAGTTTCCCCTTTATATTTGGAGGTAAAAGCAATAATGTGGTATAGGCTATTGGATAATATTGAATTTTGGGACTAGAATTGCTTGAAGTTGGAATTTCATCAGAAGATTTATCCAATGCACCTAGTTCACTGTGATCGGATCTGTATATATAATATTTGGCCTCGTAAAGGTGAAAGCATCGCTCAAGGTTGGGGGAGGCTTAAATCTAGGATACACACCTGCACCAACAATGAGCTCTCAAGAGAAATGATTATATAAAAAATTAAGCTCGACTTTCTCATGATGACCGATTACTATTGGATTCTTCTTCTTGTGGCTCATATATGAATGAAACTACTGAAGTCAAATGGGATCTTCTGGAAAGAATTAAACACAACTCTGAAGATTGGGAACTCGAAGAACGTAAATAGCCACGTATAAAACTTATTTTTGATTGTGTTAAATATTTTATGGAAACCAATACCTTCCATGAGTTTAGCAATAAATATGGTCTTGACTCTGAAATAGTAGCTACTTTCTGTGAATCTTTTGCTACTCATGTTGATCTTCCCAAAAAGAAGTGGTTTAAATATCATCCTCCCATCAAACCACCATTAGAGGAACCAATTAAAACTGAGAAGGAAGAAATAGTTGTTAGTCATGTTGATCCAATTGTTCCCACTTCTTACATTGAGAAACCTCCTTTTCTGTTAGAATTAGGGAACATGCTAAGTGACGAGGATATCTACCTGGGGTTGGGTCCTAGGCCTGACTTATATACCCTACCTAAGGACACTGCATTGGAGGTCTTAAAGATCACAAGAAAGATTCGGACTGGATTCACTATGGCGCTCAAGTCACTCAACAGTCAATCCATTTCGAGGCGTCTTCCTCCACTCGGCAGTCACCTGTCACTTAGAAGACCTCGCTTCCAGTCATCACCAGAAGACCAGAAGCCACCCTCGGGAGGCCAACAGGCAGGCGTTAGGCTCGTCTTTATACCCAAGATCGGACCCTTGGATGCCTCACACTTATGAGGGGCAGCAAACACTATATAAGCCGCCCCTCCCCTCTGGCACAAGGGTTCGCAACCTTTATAACTCATACTCTCCACACGACAAAAGCTCCAGAGCACTGAGACGTAGGTCTGTTACCTCCACAAGAGGGGCCTGAACTCATACATGCGTGTGTACATCCTCGCCATAGCAAGGACTCTGCCATCTCCTTTCGTACCCCTAACTTCTATTGTCAGACTCATTCCCACGATAGTTGGCGCCCACCATGGGGCAGGCGTCTAAGCGACTTCCGGCGAGGTTTCATTTTTCTCCCTTCGTCATGTCTTCCAATGGTGTCTTCTCCCTAGGCCACGAGATCCATTTTGGAGCGCTCACCTTCATTGCCGACGATTCCAGTTTGCGGGGCCGTGACGTCGAGGCGCTCCCAGTTTGCGGGGCCGTGCACTTCCGTGCGAGTTCCTATGGTGTGCGTCTGCGGTAGCTGTCGACTCTGTACTCGTCGGCTCTCCCCGCTGTTCGTCGTCACAAGCGATCCGGTCGCTCACAGCTCCAGCGCTGGGTCAGTCATGCAGCGGCCCGCTAAATTTCATTTCCGCAGATTGCAGCGATTCAGCCTGCCGAGTCCCTTCATGGCGTGTTTGAGTCGGAATCCGATCAGTCGGACGTTCCCTCCGAGTGCTAGAGCTGCGATCATGCAGTGGAGGTCCTTATGGCTGGTTCCCATCAAATTCCGCCCCCGGGCTTCGGCCGCAGCAAGCGGGAGGCTGGCGGACCGTCGAGTGAACAGTCGCGCCGCGATGAGGAGGTCCTCCATACTCCCATCGTTGGTGCGACCGCTGAGGCCCAGGCCTTGGAGGCCACACACATTCGGCTTGAAGAACCCCAGAGAGAACTTGACAAGCACGCTCGCCAGCGCCCACCAGCTCCCAGTCGACGCGAGCGACGGCTATTTCCGACTGGATCGCATAACAATGTTGAGGTATACCATACTCCTGTGTTAAACGTTGTAGCTGCGGCTAGGATAGCAGATTCCATTAGGCCGTCACAGTCGGAGGCTGGTAGAGGGTTGTTGCAGATTAGAGCATTGTTGGATGCAACGCAGCGTCAAAATTATGTTGTCTCCTAGTCACGCAATAGGATTCACAGTAATTCCCCAAGAGCAGAGACTTTTTAGTCAGCACATAGTCCTAGATCACCCTTGCACCGAAGGGGCGGAGGTTTTCATGAAGATCAACATAGAGACCAGTTTCATCGTGATGACCACCGTCGAGTGCCCACTCCTCCGCGGGGTGGTCCTTACGTGTCCCGGCACCAGGACGAAAGACGCTCGTTCGGTGATGAGTGGAACACAGGGTTTGATGCTCGAGACCTCCTACTTAGAGGCGGGTCGACAGAGGCAGAGCCCATAGGGATAGGTATGATAGAGATGTTCCGAGTGGAAGCGTTGCTATTATTTCTGGTCAGTGTTTTAGGAAGGCTATTCGTTTTGCAGAGATTCCCCTAAACTTCAGGCTGGCGGCTAGGATCAGCAAGTTTTCTGGTGAGTCAAAGCCAAAGACATGGTTAGATGATTACCGAGTGGCAGTTCAGATTGGCAGTGGTAATGATAACATTGCAATGAAGCATATGTCCTTGATGTTGGATGGTTCGGCTCGTGCGTGGCTGAATCGTTTGGCCCCTTCTAGCATCCACTTCTGGGAGGATCTCGCCCGAGTGTTCATTAGAACGTTCGAAGGCACTTGCAAGCGTCCTGCTGGGCTGATTGATTTGCAACATTGTGTTCACAAGCCCAACGAGACTTTGAGAGATTACAATCAGCGCTGGCCCAGTCTGCATCATACAGTGGAGAATGTTTCCGAACATCAGGCTATCTGTTCTTTCAAGGCTGGAGTGAAATACCGATAGCTCTATCTGAACTTTGGGCATACGGGGGACATCTCGCCAAGCAAAATGATGGAAATCGCCACTCGATACGCCAATGGTGAAGAAGAAGACCTCCTCCACAGCGGCAAAGGAAAGGCAATCGACAACGATGCCGGTGGTAATGCCAGTCGGAAGCAGAAGCGAAAGGCTGCTGGCCCTCTCCAGGTAGAGGCAGCCGCTCTGGAGGCTCAAGGAAAGAACAAGGGGAAGTCCAAGGGGCAATTTAACCCCAAGAAAAAGGAAAGAACTAGTCAGGGACTGATGTGATGGACTTACCGTGTGCAATCCACACGGGGAAAGATGAAGAAGGCAACTTGATATTGCCCAAGCATACCACTCGACAGTGTCGATTGCTGATTCAACAGTTCAAGGAGGCTCCGTTGAGTGAGAAAACTCCTGAGAAGGATGATGATGAAGACAAAGAAACGTTTCTAGATGTCACCGCTACACTGATGATTTTTGCTGATGTTGAAAGCAAGAGTCGATTGAAGGTCATCAACATGGAGGTCAACATGGTCATGCCTACAAACCCCACATACCTCAAGTGGTCTCAGACTGCCATCACATTTGATCAGTCGAGTCATCCTGCTCATGAGGCCACTCCTAGTCGGCAGGCTTTGGTAGTCGATCCGGTTGTGGGAGGCACTCGACTCCGCAAGGTCCTCAGGGACGGTGGTAGCGGCTTGAACATCCTTTACGCAGATACCCTTAAAGGGATGGGCATACCAATGTCCCGACTCAGTGAGAGCAACATGCAATTTCATGTAGTCATCCCAGGGAAGAAGGCCAAGTCACTCGGCCAGATTGCATTGGATGTGACATTCAGAACAAATAGAAATTTTCAAAAGGAAAAGTTGACGTTTGAAGTCGTGGATTTCCAGAGCGCATATCATGGCATTCTGGGTCGACCCGCATATGTTCGTTTCATGGCCCATCCATGTTACGTGTATCTCAAGTTGAAGATGTCAGGGCCCAAATATGTGATCACGGTCACCGGCAATCGACAGCAGGCTAAGGAGTGCCTCCAGCAGGGTTCCAAAATTGCCAATCATCAGATGGCTATGGTTGAGCCGGAAGAATATAAGAAGAGTGCTGACCCTACTGATTTGCTATGCGCTAAGAAGCCTGCTTCCGATTCAGCTTTTCAGTCGGCACGGGAAGTGAAGAAAGTACACATTCACCCGATAGATTCAACTGCCACTCCGACCAATGTATCGTCAACACTCGGCATCAAATAGGAAGCCAAGCTCATCCAGTTCCTCCATGAAAACTGGGACATCTTCGCATGGAAGCCTGCTGACATGCTGGGGGTTCCCAGGGAGCTCGCTGAACACCGACTGAGAGTTGATCCGAAGGCCAATCCTGTTAAGGAGCATTTGCGTCGATCGGCGACAAAGAAGCGTAAAGCAATCGGCCAAGAGGTGGCTCGTCTCTTGGAAGCCAAGTTCATTCAGGAGATTTACCACTCCGAGTGGCTCTCGAATGTTATCATGGTTCCCAAGAAGGACAAGTCGTTACACGTGTGTATTGAATTCAAGCATATCAATCGGGCCTGCCTGAAAGATCATTTTCCTCTCCCCCACATAGATCCGATTGTTAACTCGACGACGGGATGTGAGCGTTTATCGTTTCTCGATGCTTACTCCAGTAACCATCAGATCCATCTGTTTGGCCCGGTTAAAATAAAAACAACCTTCATGACCCCATTCGGGTGTTTTAGTTACATCACCATGCCATTCGGTTTGGAAAATGTCGGCGCTACTTTCATGCACAAGATTCAGAAGTGTCTACTCGACCAATCCCTCGGAATGTCGAGGCGTACACGGATGATAACGTCGTCAAGTCCCGCAAAGGTTCCGACCTGCTGGCTGACTTGGCCGAAACTTTCGCCAATCTGAGGAGGTATGATATAAAGCTGAATCCGGCTAAGTGTACTTTCGGTGTACCTGGCGGCAAGTTACTCGGTTTTCTTGTTTCCGAACGAGGGATCAACATCAACCCCGAGAAAATCAGCGCCATTAACCGAATGAAGACTCTCGTGCGAGTGCACAATGTTCAAAAATTCACAGGTTGCTTGGCTGCATTGAGTCGATTCATTTCTCGTCTCGGTGAGAAGGCGTTGCCTTTATACCGACGGATGAAGAAGTCTGACACGATCGAGTGGACTCCGGAGGCCGAAGCAGCATTTGTCGAGCTCAAAGCCCTGCTCTCCACCCAGCCGGTGCTTGCTGCTCCTCACAGCAAAGAGCCTTTGCTCTTGTACATCACAGCCACTAATCAGGTCGTCAGTACAGTGCTGACTGTCAAGCGGGAAGAGGAGGGCAAGGCCTACAAAGTCCAATGCCCAGTCTATTACGTTTCTGAAGTGTTAACGCCTTCGAAGCAAAGATATCCGCACTACCAGAAGCTATTTTATGGTATTTATCTGTGAGCAAAGAAGGTGGAGCACTATTTTCAGGACCACTCAATTTCAGTCGTCAGTGACGCTCCATTACCAGAGATCTTAAACAATCGAGACGCGACTGGTCGAGTGGCTAAATGGGCGATTGAACTCTTGTATTTTGACATCAAGTTTGAAGCCAAGAAAGCGATCAAGTCTTAGGCACTTGCTAATTTTATGGCCGAGTGGATTGAATAGCAGCAACCAATCCAGATTCACTCGACACACTGGACCATGTTCTTTGACAGCTCGAAAATGTTGAATAGGTCTGGTGCTGGCGTTGTCTTGGTATCTGCGAAAGGCGACAAACTTAGTTATGTCATGCAAATCCACTTCGATCCAACAACGAAGCAGAATATTAAGCGCTTTTATATGGGTTGCGCCTGGCTATCTCACTCGGCGTCAAGCGCCTGATGGTTTATGGCGACTCAGATTTAGTGGTCAATCAAGTGATGAAAGAGTGGGATGCTCGAAACTCCGCTATGACTCGATACTGCAAAGCTGTTAGAAAGCTCGAGAAGAAGTTTGAAGGTCTGGAACTTCATCATGTTTCCCGAGTGAAGAATCAAGCGACTGATGAGCTGGAAAAGATTGGATCCACTCGACGACCTGTCCCTAGCAATGTATTCTTGGAGCACCTCCACACTCCTTCTGGTCTGGACAAGGCGGATTCACTCATTTTCTCGTTGCAGTCGACAAGTTTACAAAGTGGATTGAGGCCAAACCGATAAAGAAATTGAACTCTCGACTGCAGTCACGTTCATGAGGGAAATAATATTTCGGTATGGGGTTCCCCACAGCATCATCACAGATAATGGAACCAACTTCGACTCGGAAGAATTCAGACGTTTCTGTTCCTCCCAGGGCACTCGGGTGGATTATGCTTCCGTTGCGCACCCTCAAACCAATGGTCAAGTTGAGCGAGCCAACAGCCTCATCCTGCAAGGTCTGAAGCTTCATCTCAAGCGCGACCTGGAACATGCTGCCGGGGCCTGGGCGTCAGAGTTGCCATCTGTTTTATGGGGCCTGGGCGTCAACGCCTAATCGGTCGACTCGACGAACTCCCTTTTTCCCGGTCTATGGATCCGAAGCTGTCCTACGAAGTGATTTATTCCACAACTCTCCCCGAATGGATCTTTACACTAAAGTTGAAGCTGAGAAGCAAGACATGATGGCGTAGACCTCCTAGAGGAAGAGCGAGAGATGGCTCTGATCCGGACCGCAACTTATCAGCAAGATCTGCGATGCTTCCATGCGAAAAATGTTAAGAGTCGGTCGTTCCATGAGGGAGATTTAGTGCTCCGAGTGGATGAACAACGACCCCACAAGCTCGCTCCTACGTGGGAGGGTCCCTTTATCGTCACCAAGATGTTGAACAATGGAGCTTATCACCTGTACAACCTCAAGATGCAGATTGACAAGCCGCGAGCCTGGAATGCAGATTTGCTCCGACATTTCTATACTTAAAAACAGAGTGGTTTTGATGTAATAAAAGTATTTCAGAGCATATGTTTTATGCAAGTTTGACTTCCTTAGTCTATTCGTCAATTCCTATCATATAATTTCTCACTGGGGAACACTCCGAGTGTTGAGCAATCCTCACACTCGGGGGCTTAGCCGCAAACATGCTTTCGCCTAAGTTAAAAACCCTGCCGAGTGGATAGCAGTCCATTCACTGAGTGACTTAGCTGCAGACCAGTCATCGCTTAAGTTCAAAACATCTCCGAGTGTTGAGCAATCCTCACACTCGGGGGCTTAGCTGCAAACCATCATTTTCCTAAGTTAAAAACCCTGCCGAGTGGATAGCAGTACATTCACTCGGTGGCTTAGCTGCAAACCATCATTTTCCTAAGTTAAAAACCCTGCCGAGTGGATAGCAGTACATTCACTCGGTGACTTAGCTGCGAACCAGTCTTCGGCTAAGTTCAAAACTTCTCTGAGTGTTGAGCAATCCTCACACTCGGGGACTTAGCTACGAACCAGCTTTCGCCTAAGACAAAAATAAATTCCGAGTGGATTACTATATATTCACTCGAAAACTTAGATGAGAACCACTATTCATTTATGTTCAAAACTTCTCCGAGTGTTGAGCAATCCTCACATTCGGGGGCTTAGCTGCGAACCAGTTTTCGCCTAAGTCAAAAATAAATTCAGTCGAACAAGCAATTGAAAATCAAATGCGGATAAATTCAAAGGTTTCGTCATGGATAAATGTTTCGCGCACAATGCAAATGTGCACAGGCTTAAGGCCCAAAGGAAGTCTTATGACTTATACATTTTCACTCGGTATACCAAGGCAAATGAAGTTTTCTCCATGAATCAAGTTTTTACAGCGCCGGACGGGCTTGCTGGCTCGACGAAGGTGTCCAAGTCAATCCCATCTGCAATCCTCGTGGCCGCATCAATGAAGGTCTCCATGAAATCTTCAAACTGAAGCTTCTTCGTGTTCACCACTCGGAGCTCCTTCAACTTGTCCTCCCTTGCCTCCTTGCAATGGACTCTAACAAGGGAGAGCGCCACATCGGCTCCACGGCGGGCGACTGACTTCTTCCAAGCCTGCACTCGAGTGGGAAGATCGTTAAGGAGTGCCATCATGTATGCAAGATCAATCTGAAGGGTGTCTTCGGGCCACAGTTCCTTGCCATTCTTCTCCATCGCAGCTTTCAGTCGAAGGATATACGCTTGAACGCCCTGGAGTCTAACGTTGAGTCGAAACATGTTCATGGCCACTCCGTCACCAATAGGCAACTTGGTGGGGTCCAGATTGGGCTCGATTTCTTCGGTCTCCTTTTCGAAGTCTTGACAGAATTCTGTTGGGAAGAAGGAATGAGAGGGTTTTTGATGAAATACAGTCGACAAGGATTAACGTACTTCAGTGGACAAAGATGGTTACCGTCGAGCATGATGTACATCTTCCTCGCGAACTCCCCCAAGTGCTTCTCCAAGCCATTGCTCCTCTTGGTCAGCTGCTCGGTCTTCTTGATGAGCTGTACCCGTTCTAGCTTCAGCCTGGAGTTTTCCTCCTCCATCTTGTTAGCGGTAGCCAGTTTCTGCTCAGCGGCTTCAGTCTTCTCCCTTGCACCCGTTGAGCATCAGCAAGCGCCTTGTCTTTGTCCTCCAGCGCCTTCTTCATGGTATCTAAAGAAATAGCATTGTTGAGTCGCGCTTGGAGTCGACGATTTTCATCGCGTACGTCTGTTCGAGCAAAAACACTCAGTTCAAAGCATGGAAAGTGAGGATAAGAATGCATTGGATCGACAGAGGTTACCTCCTAGAGTCTTTAGTTCAGTACGCACTCGTTGCAAACTGCCGTTGGAGACCTCCAAGTCCACTCGCATCTGGTTCCTTTCCTCCTCGAGGTCCTTGTATTGCGCGCCAAGTTCACAAGCTCTCTAAAATCAACAAAGAAAAAAATTCTGTCGACAGGAAATCCCACCACTCCCGAGTACAGAAGGTCAAGAACTGTCAACTGGATGGCGGACCCCACCCCACCCCACTCCCTTGAAATAGCGTAATATCATGGTTGATGGAAATAATATCCATGAAACTTGCATTCAGGAGAGGAAGAATTCAAGCAAAAAGGTCCACCCTACATGTCGAGTGGCAAGCGTACTCCGCGTACCGTAAATAACCTTGCGTTCAAGATGGTCTCTTTCAGACCCCCGCTAGTGCCGGCACTCGATGGCGGTCTCGGTGACTACACCCAATGGGTGCACTCAGCATGCCCCCACTGGACCTGTTAACACTCGATGTGTCAGGTGATCCTGCCACCCCACTTCGCACCTTTGAAGTAGCATCATATCATAGTTGATGAAATGATGTCCATGAAACCTACAAGGTAGCTGCAGAGTGGTACGGCTAAGGCAAAAAAGTCCACTCGACATGTCGAGTGGTGAGCGTACTTCGCGTACGACAAAAAATACTGAGTTCAAAGTTCTTCATACTACTGCTCGTCGTCAACAATCAACAGTAGCCTCGGGGACTACACCTAGTGGGTGGACTCAGTGTGCCCCTGCTGGTTCCTAAATAGCTCGACAAGGTCTTCCCTGTTCGGGCATACGACAGTCTCTATCAGGCTCCTGCCAGTGCAAGCACTCGATGGCGGTCTTGGGGACTGCACCCAGTGGGTGCACTCAGCGTGCCCCCACTGGATCTGCTAACTCTTGATGTGTCGAGTGGCAGAAAATAAAATTAAAAATGTGCACAAGCACATGAATATCGTCTCTTCTAAGACCTCCGCCAGTGCAACCACTCGACGGCAGCCTCGGTGACTACACCCAGTGGGTGCACTCAGCATGCCCCCACTAGACCATCTATAACTCGATCTCTCGAGTGGCTTGCTACCCCACTCCCCTGAAATAGCGTCATATCATGGTTGATGGAAATTATGTCCATGAAACCTACTAGGAAGCTTTGGAGTGGCGTGGCCGGGGCGAGAAGCCCACTCGACATGTCAAGTGGCAAGCATATTCCGCATATGACAAGCTCTAAGACCACTACCAGTGCAAGCACTCAACAGCGGTCTTGGGGACTACACCTAGTGGGTGCACTTAGCGTGCCCCCACTGGACCGAAATCTACTCGATTACGACCTGATCTATTCGAGTGGAGAACTTACAAATATTCTACAAGCGGAAAACACCCAGTGGGTGTACAATCAAAGAAAACAGGAATTCAATCGGAAATGCACTTACAATCGAACTTACTCGGACATTGGTGCGAAGCGTTGTGTTGGCATAGTAAGCCAGCTTGCTGGCCTCATACGCCTCCTTGGTGCGCATCATCATCTGTTCCGCCTGGTTCATGGCCTCCTTCGTGGCTCCGGTCTGGTCTTCCGGAACGCGATGCAGAGGAAAGGCAGTCACTGGTGGGATCAACGTTGCGGTAGGGATAGTTGGGATAGTCTGAGGTGGTCCGGTTGGAGTTGACGTCATGATGGTTGAAACAGTTGGTGGAGCACTTGATAGCGGTACCGCAAGATCGGTTCTGACCCGTGTCGAGTCGCTTATCCCCTGGAAGGATCCAGTAGTCGACCGTTGAGGCGTGTGTGCTGACGGAGTTCTTCGGGCGCGTATGCGCGGGGCGCCTAAGGTCTCACCTTCACCCCCGGACTCCAAGGTTGTTCTTCATCATCTTCCAGTTGAATGATTTCTGCAAATACCAATCGGCAATGTTAACTCTTGCAATCGACGAATCTCATTCGAGGAGCAGAGCTGAGTAAAGATTTGGTTATTCCTTTGGGAAGTGGCCGCATTAGCAATATCCACATCCATTTGCTCCTCTCCGTCCCATGGAGGCGACGTCACTGGTAAATCAAATTCCACTCTATCAACAATTATTCTAAGTCGACTATGAAAGATGAAAGAAAACACTTACGTTGAGACGACAGGCACAACCATCTTCATGCGAGGCAGAGCGTTGCGAGGTTTTGCTATGTTGGGCTTGGGGTGCTTCGCCGATCCTTCATTCGACTCGACGGTCGAGGGTTGGTTCCGCTTCGGGTTTCTTTCACTCGGAGTCAGAGCCTTGCCAGCGATAGTCATGGGGTCCTAATGTGACTTGGAGCGACATTCGGTGCATGGAGGAGACTCGATTTCCTCCTCGTTCTTGCCGAAGTATTCATATTCATCTTCACTGTCATAAACATAGTCGACGTCCATGCTGCCACCCTCACTTTCCCCACCATCTTCACGCTATCTCCCGTTGGGTACGTGCGAGTGCATGTGCGTCCACTCCTGCATGATTCAAACAATGAAGCAGTCAACAAATCAATCAATCTATCGACATAATAGTACAACAATCGACAAGATAAAATTTACCAGATTCTTCGGAGGATTCTTAGCAGAGTAGGATTGGATCCTCTTGGTACCCAGGGGATTGTCACAATCTCCGGTCATACTGCGAAGCCACTGCTCGATAGTTTTCTGTGAAACCTCCTCCGGGTGTGTCCTAGTCGAGTCCTAAGGGCCTGCATAATGCCACATAGTGTGGTCCCTTGCTTGAAGCGACTGGATCCGTTGACTAAGGGATGTCTCCAAGAGAACCATACTAGTGACTCCACCACGGATAACGGCCCCTACAGCATCCACCAGGATCCCAACCTGCACTTTCTCCCCCTCGAGCACCTTCAAGGATTTGGGAACGGCTAGACGATCTAACGTGAAGGGAGAAAGACCAGTCGACATATTGGGAGAAGCTGCATCCTTGCAATAAAACCAGGTCGACTGCCAACATCTAACCGATTCAGGGAAAGTCATGGAAGGAAAAGAACTACGAGCTCTCTTCTGGATTCCTAAACCTCCACACAGCTAGACTACGTGAGTTTTTCCATCCTCGGGGTGGGCCTTTTTCAACGTTTGAGATCTGACGGTGCAAATGTGCTTGAACAGACCCAAGTAGGGAGAGCAGCCCAAGAAGCACTCACACAGAGTGATGAAGACAGACAAGTAGGAAATTGCATTTGGAGGAAACTGATCGAGCTGAGCTCCAAAGAAGTTCAAAAACCCTCTAAAGAATGGATGGGGGGCATGGAGAATACTCTTTCGACATGGGAGAGGAGAAGAACCCGCTCCCCCTCGCGCCGCCCCGGCTCGCGCCCTCCCTCCGACAGCCTCTAAGAACCGTCCACCATGAGCCCATCGACGAAAAGATTCTCGACATCCGCGGTGGTGACTGTCGATGGGAGAAAGTCCCCCTGGATCCACCTCGCTGGTGCGATGAACCGGGCGGTCGAGGGCTTCTTGGCCTTGCCCTTCACGCCCCCCTTCTTGGCACGCTCTAGCTTCTCAGTTGCTCCCTTCGTCATCGTGGCGGCGGAGCTCGTTCGAGCAGAGCAAAGTGGCACGCTGGAGAGGGGGGAGGCGAAGGAAGAGATGAGATTTGGGGGAAAAGTACTATGCATACTGTGGCGCTTCGGGATTTATACCCCGCTGAGTGTGTCACTAACATATGGGCCTGCGAGATCCTCGCGTATCCTAACTGCAGACGGCACCCGGTACGTGGCGAAATGAGCAGCGCACGAATCGAGGCGTCATGCTCCCACTTGCCCCGGTCGTGGTGTCATGATCGGAGACGCGCGCGCTTCCCAAATTTTTGTATCCCGCAAGATCCGGGCCTGACAGAGCGACCCGTCACATCCAAAGATCCCTTGAGGTCACTTGGAACAAAATTGGCATTGAGCATTCACTCGGACACTTTCAAGATAGAATCGATCCGGGCGAACGAAGAGTTCAGTCGACGCAAGATTCGTTGAAGCCCCAAAAATCATTCGGAAGATTTGGTGCCTTGTTCTGAACTGGCATCGATACCCCCTTCACTAGTTGAGCCCTGATCCATTCGAGGGCTAATGACGAGGATATGTACCTAGGGTAGGGTCCTAGGCCTGACTTACATACCCTACCTAAGGACACTTCATTGGAGGACTTAAAGATCACAAGAAAGATTCTGACCGGATTCACTATGGCGCTCAAGTCACCCGACAGTCAATCCATTCGGAGGCTTCTTCCTCCACTTGATAGTCACCTGACACTCGGAAGACCTCACTTCGAGTCGATGCCAGAAGACCCAAAGCCACCCTGGGAGGCCAACAGGGAGGCATTAGGCCAGTCATCATTAATAGCAATTATGATGTACATTACGAGTAATGCTCGTCTTTATACCCATGATCGGACCCTCGGATGCTTCACACTTATGAGGGGCGGCAAACTCTATATAAGCCATTCCTCCCCTCTGGCACAAGGGTTCACAACCTTTGTAACTCATACTCTTCACATGACAAAAGGTCCAAAGCACTGAGACGTAGGGATGTTACCTCCACGAGAGGGGCCTAAACTCATACATCCGTGTGTACATCCTCGATGTAGCTAGGACCCTGCCCTCTCCTTTCGTACCCCTAACTTCTACTGTCAGACTCATGTTAGGACACCGATACCTTCTAAACAAATAAATGTGAACTTAAGGTTGCCATGGTTAAAGATCTTTTAGATAATAACGTTGAAGGTCAGGTTCTTTATTTTTGTGGGGAAGCTGCTAGGATTGCGAAACCTGCTAGAAACAAACAAGATAAGTTAGACAAAAATAAACCATTGGTTGGCATGGCTGTTGTTTTAGTTAAAATTGGAGATCATTGTTATCATGGCTTGTGTGACCTCGGTGCTAGTGTTAATGCTATACCTTTTACCTTATATCAAGAAATTATGGACGACATAACACCCTCGACTATGGAATATATTGACGTTACTATTAAACTTGCAAACAGATACACTATTTTGCCACTTGGGATCATTAGAGATGTTGAGGCTTTGTGTGTGAAGGTCAAGTACCCGCTGATTTCTTAGTACTTGGTTTAGAACAAGATAAATTTTCCCTATTATATTCGGTAGACCTTTCATAAGCACCATTAATGCTGAAATCAATTGTGTAACTGATAAGGTTAATGTAAGCTTTGGTGATGTGTCTCATGAACTAAATTTCTCCAAGTTTACTAATCAATCACATGAGAAGGAGTTACCTAGTAAGGATGAACTGATTAGTATTGCTTCTATTGTCGTACCTCCTACTGATCCTTTAGAATAATATTTGCTAGACCATGAGAATGATATGCTAATAAATCAAAGGAATGAAATAGATGACATACTCCTTAAACAAACACATATTCTTAAACACAACTTACCGGTTGAAATTTTAGGGGATCCTCCTCCATCCAAAGGAGATCCCATGCTTATATTGATGAAAAGAAATATATCCTATTTAATCAGTGCTAGCCTTTCAGAGCATGAAGAGAGTAGATTACTTACAAATCCGAGGAAGCACAGGGTTGCTATTGGATATACTCTCGATGATTTAAAGGCCATAAGGCCCACTCTATGTCAGCACCAGATTAATATGGAATCAGATGCTAAACCTGTTGTTGATCGCCTACGTCGCTTAAATCCCAAAATGAAATAAGTGGTAAGAACTGAAATACTAAAGCTTCGGGAGGCAGGTATAATCTATCCTATTGTGAATAGTAGGTGGGTAAGACAGGTTCATTGTGTTCCTAAGAAAGGTGGTATTATTGTTGTCCCTAACAATAAAAGTGAGCTTATTCCACAAAGAATCATAACTCGTTATAGGATGATAATTGATTTCAGGAAATTAAATAAAGCTACTAAGAAAGATCATTACCCCTTGCCTTTTATTGATCAAATGTAAGAAAGATTATCTAATCAGATGCAATTTTGCTTTCTTGATGGATATTCTGGATTTTCTCAAATACTCGTGTAAAAATAAGATCAAGAGAAAACTACCTTTACATGTCCATTTGGAACTTATGCTTATAGGTGTATGCCTTCTGGTTTATGCAATGCACCTCCTACATTTCAAAGATGTATGACTTCTATCTTATCTGATTTTTGTAAAAAGATTGTTGAGGTTTTCATGGATGACTTTTCCATTTATGGGACTTTTTTGATGATTTCTTGAGCAACCTTGATCGAGTTGTGCACAAATGTGAAGAAACTTGTCTTGTCTTAAACCGGGAGAAGTGCCACTTTATGGTAAACAAAGGTATAGAGCTTGGGCAGAAAATTTCTGAACGAGGCATTGAGGTGGACAAGGCTAAAGTTGATGCAATAGACAAAATGCCATGCTTGAGAGATATCAAAGGTATAAGAAGTTTCCTTGGCATGCTAGTTTTTATAGGCATTTCATTAAATATTTCTCAATGATTTTTAGGTCGTTAACTAATATTCTTCAAAAAGATGTTCCTTTTGTTTTTGATGATGATTGTGTAGAAGCTTTTGAAATACTTAAGAAGGATTTAATTTCGCCACCTATTGTTCAACCACCTGATTGGAACCTACCTTTTGAAATTATGTGTGATGCTAGTGATTATGATGTTGGTGCTGTTCTAGGGCAAAGAGCAGACAAAAAATAAAATTTTGTTCATTATGCTAGTAAAACTCTAGACTCTGCTCAAAGGAATTATGGTACCACTAAAAAGTAATTTTTAGCAGTTGTTTTTGCTTGTGATAAGTTTAGTCCTTACATTGTCAATTCCAAAGTAACTATTCACACCAATCATGTTGCTTTTGAGTACCTTATGGGGAAAAATGTGCTAAACCTAGACTCATTAGGTGGGTACTTTTACTTCAAGAGTTTGATTTGCCTATCGTTGATAGAAAATGATCTGAAAGCCCCGTAGCACATAAATTGTCTAGGATGGAAAATGTTCTTGATGACCCACTTCCTATTGATGATAGTTTTCCTGATGAGCAACTTGCTACTATAAATACTTCACGTAGTGCTCCTTGGTATGCTTATTATGCTAATTATATTGTTTCCAAGTACATTTCACCTAGCTTCACCTATCAACAAAACAAAAACTTCTTTTATGATTTACGACATTACTTTTGGGATGACCACATCTTTACAAAGTGGGAGTAGACGGTATTATTAAATGATGTATACCCGAGCATGAACAAGAACAAATTCTTCGAAAGTGTCGGGTCAAAAAAAATCTTCGGAAGTGCCATTCCAAAGCTTACAGAGGACAACATAGCGGCGACAAAACTGCACACAAGGTATTGCAATCTGGTTTATATTGGCCTACTCTTTTCAAAGATGCTCATAAGTATGTCCTTTCATGCAATGAATGCCAGAGAGTTGGTAACATCGCTAAGCATCAGGAAATGACTATGAATTATTCACTTGCCATTGAACCATTTGATGTTTGGGTTTTTGACTTTATGGGACCTTTTCCTTCCTCGAATGGGTATGCTCATATTTTGGTTGCTATTGATTATGTTACTAAGTGGGTAGATGCTATTCCAACTAGTAGTGCTGATCATAACACCTCTATTAAAATGCTTAAAGACATCATTTTCCCGAGGTTTGGAGTTCCTAGGTACTTAATGAGTGATGGTGGTTCACATTTTATTCATGGTGCTTTCCGTAAACCTCTAGCTAAATATGATGTTAACCGTAGGATTGCATCTCCTTATCATCCTCGCTCTAGTGGTCAAGTTGAATTGAGTAATCGACAAATAAAATTAATCGTGCAAAAGACTATTAATAGATCTAGGAAGAATTGGTCTAAGAAACTAGATGATGCACTGTGGGATTATAGAACTGCTTATAAGAATCCTATGGGTATGTCCCTATACAAAATGGTCTATGGAAAGGCTTTTAATTTACCTTGCGGGCTAGAACATAAAGCTTATTTGGCAATTAAAGAACTTAACTATGATTTTAAACTTCCTAGTGAGAAGAGTTTATTTGACATTAGCTCACTTGATGAATGGAGAACGCAAGCTTATGGAAATGCTAAGTTGTTTAAAGAAAAGGTTAAAAGATGGCATGACAAGAGGGTTCAAAAATGAGAATTCAATGTAGGAGACTTAGTACTTTTGTACAACTCCCGTTTCAGATTTTTTGCAAGAAAACTTCTCTCCAAATGGGAAGGCCCATATGTTGTTGAGGAGGTTTGATACATACATTTTGCATCATGTTTTGGTACTGTTATTTATAATGTTTTTATGCATAATAATGGTTTATGGAGTAATTCTGATGCCTTTTCTCTCATAAAATGCAAGGTTAGCACAAAGAGGGAAAATATCGGCAACTGGAATTCTGGACCTGAAAAAAGCATATCAGACATACCTATTCTGCACATCTTCAAATGATCTGATAGTTCGCGGAGATTTATTTTAGAATATATAATAAATATTGGAGAAAATACCTACCGGAGGTGGCACCTCGTGAGCACAAGACACCATGGGGCGCCAGGCCCCCCAGGCGTGCCCTGGTGGGTTGTGCTCAGCACGGCCCACCTCCGGTGCCCATCTTCTGGTATTTAAGGTCTTTTGACCTAGAAAATATAAGGGTAGGAATTTCAGGACGAAACACCGCTTTCTCAAGGCAAAACTTGGGCAAGAGCACTTTTGCCCTGCGTCGGAGCGATTCCGACGGGGGACTTCCCTCCAGAGGGGGAAATCGAAGCCATCGTCATCACCAACAACCCTCTCATCTTTGGGAGGCCATTCTTCATCAACATATTCAACAACACCATCTCCTCTCAAACCCTAGTTCATCTCTTGTGTCCAATCTTTGTACCGGAACCTCAGATTGGTATCTGTGGGTGACTAGTAGTGTTGATTACATTACGTAGTTGATTACTATATGGTTTATTTGGTGGAAGATTATATGTTTAGATCAATTATGCTATTACATACCCCTCTGGTCTTGAGCACGAATATTATTTATGAGTAGTTACCTTGTTGAGGTCACGGGAGAAGTCATGTTGCAAGTAATCATGTGAATTTGATATGTGTTCGATATTATGATGATATGTATGTTGTGATTCCCTTAGTGGTGTCATGTGAACGTCAACTACATGAAACTTCACCATCCTTGGGCCTAAGGGAATGCATTGTGCTGTAGTTATTAGATTATGGGTTGCTAGGGTGACAGAAGCTTAATCCTAGTTTATGCGCTACTTCGTAAGGGGCTGATTTGGATCCACATGTTTAATGCTATGTTTAGATTTTATCTTAATACTTTTCTCGTAGTTGCGGATTCTTGCGAGGGGGTTAATCATAAGTGGGAGGTTTTCCAAATAAGAACAACACCCAAGCACCGGTCCACCTACATATCAAATTATCAAAGTAGCAAACACGAATCAAACCAACATGATGAAAGTGACTAGATGAAATTCCCGTGAACCCTCGAGAACACTTTGCTTATTATAAGAGATCGTTTTGGATTGTTCTTTGCCACAAAAGTATTGGGCTGCCTTGCTGCACTTTATTTACCGTTACCATTACTTGGTCGTTACCAATTATCTTGCTATCAAACTACCTGTTACCTACAATTTCAGTGCTTGCAGAAATTAACTTGCTGAAAACCGCTTGTCATTTCCTTCCGCTCCTTGTTGGGTTCCACGCTCTTACTTATCGGAAGTACTAGGATTGACCCCCTACACTTGTGGGTCATCAAGATGTATCGCTTCGGTGCTATAAAAATCAATAACTTCGAAGGCAAGAACCCGAGAGTGGTGAATGGGCAAAGAATCAAGCATTATGTTTCAGGTGCACCCATTAATGAAGAAACAAATGTCATCCAAGTTATTTCATCGGAAGAACACATCAAGGATGCCTCCGGAACACTCCAGAAACCTGAAAAGGGGGTATGTATGTGGTACGGTAAGTAAACCGACTCCAAAAATTCCAAAAAAATCTGTCATTTTCGGTATTTTAGAAATACTACAAAAATAAAGCGGAGCCAGGAGGACCCACGAGAGAGGCACAATGCAACATGGCGCACCCCCTAGGGGCACACCCTTATGGCTTGTGGGCCCCTCGTGTGCCCTTTGAACTCCGATTTCTTCCAGAACACGTATTCTGAGCTAGCAAAAATCATTATATATACTTTGTATGTTTTGACCACCAAATCGTGAGTATTTCTCCTCTGTTCTTGTTTCGGGCTATTTTTCTGATAGATCTAGATCTCCATGACTTCCCTAAGCCAACCAAGGACAAGTTCTTCGAGAAGGTCATCAACCCCTACTTGCTGGAGGTGATGAAGCACCCTCATGCCATTTAGATGCATGAGGGGGTGCTCAACATCTGGGATGTTCAAGGCCCCAAGAAGGAGGGAAGGGAGAAGGCCAGTCTTGCAGAAGTGGAGCAAGAAATCTTCAAGTGTCAAGGGATGGTTGAACATGGCTTGAGTGCTAATCACTCTATGATCATGGACTACATCTGTGAAAACAGGATGGATAGAAAGAGCGTGGGAGAGGCTCTCTCCAAGCTTCAAGGGCAGATCAAGCATCTCCAAGATCAACTCTATGAACTCCAACTCCAAAATTGTGAGTATGAATCTAGGTTTAAAAGGATGAGCCTCGCAATCGATTTCAGGATTCCGGAGAAAAGAGCTTCTTTCTTTGATGGGGAATCTATGCCTTGGAAGATGGAGGATCACCGCACACCACCGCCATCACCGAAGAACACTTGAGTACATGGGTATGGGCACCACCCTTGGCTTATTCCAAGCCTGGGGGAGGTGCCCCGGTATTGTATCACCATCACTTTTTATCACCACTATCTATCTTAGTTCGATCTTTAGTTTTTCATGATCTAGAGAGTTAAAATTTGAGATTTTCTTTGTTTAGAGTTTTTTGCTTTGAGTTTGACCTATCCTTATAATCGAGTATGAGAATTATATAATAAAGTTAGTTGAGTTCGTGTGCCTCACCCTCACTTGCACACATCATCTTAGCATGGCAATAAAAATAATAGAAATTATCACCTGCTTATCTCATGAGAAGTAATGACTTCACATAGAAAAGAAGTATAAGCAATCAAAAGTGTTGAAAACCAACAAACATAATGTTAGTAATTGGTATGATCTATGCGAAAGTATGGTATAGAAGAGGAGATTTACATATAAATATACTATCTTGAACACCTTTTAATATTGTGAGCTTCCATCAAAATATTATATAATGACCAAGTGTTGAAGTCGGACATGGAAGACAACATAATGATCATGGTTGTTTACATTTGCATAGAAGTTATATGGTATTGAATCCTTTAACATGTGATGCTTGCTTATGATCTTTTGCTAGCCCAAAGATTCGCACTAAGTAGAGATACTACTTGTGCATCCATAACCTTTAAACCCAGTTTCTTGCCATGAGAGTCCACCATACCTACCTATGGATTGAATAAGATCCTTCAAGTAAGTTGTCATTGCTGCACAAGGCAATAAAAATTACTTCTAATCATGTAAGGTCTTTTATTGTAATGGAAAGTATGCTTTATACGATCTTGTGATGGTGAAGCAATAAAAGCGATGGAGTGCATAATAAAGTTCACTATCACAAGGGGCAATATGAAGTTATGTTCTTTTGCATTAAGAGATTCAACATATCAAACAAATACAATCTCATGACAAACTCTTCTTCCCTCTGCAAAGGGCCTATCTTTTACATTCTTCCAAATTTTATTTTTCATGCAAGAGTCAATATTATATCCCTTGTTCTTATTCTTCAACTCTTTAGTGGAAAGCATTATGTGTTAAGGAAAGATTCAAACAAATATATGTAGTTGAATGTAGATGATCTTGTTTCATTATTGTTGACATTATCCTTGAGGTAAATAAGTTGGGTGGTAAGAACAATGCAGCCCCCATCTTCCTATATGTCCCACATTATCACTTGTTCCAAAAATATGTGATGTGTGTTAACAATCATAGAAGGCTACATTATAGTTGAATATGTGAACTTGCTAGAAATACAAAGCTCTTACATAGACTCTTCTCTCGATTACAAAATCTATGATTATCTCAAGGACTAATTGCATTGCTTGTTGGTTCTAAATAAAAACTATGCTTCATATTTCTTTAGTTATGAATAGATTGTTACTCCCTATGTAAACTAATATAAGAGCGTTTAGATTACTAAAATAGCATTATAAACACTCGTATATTAGTTTACGGAGGGAGTACTTGTTTATGAAAGGTTATATGATGAAAAACTTGTTGCTATGATGATATTCATGATGCTCTCTCTCTCAAATTATGTGGTCATTATTTTGGAGTTCGGCTTTCACTTGAGGTCAAGCGAGGTCTAAGCTTGGCGGAGTTGATACACCCATTTTGCATCATGAATTCTTACTACTATTTACTTTATTCTTGTTCATTATTCCATATTATTACACAATTCTTATCTCTTTTGTCTCTCAATATGCAAGGTACACCACAAGGAGGGAAATATCTGGGAACTGGAATTCTGGACCGGAAAACCGAGAATAAGGCAGAAAAATCACCAAAGTGCAAATGACCTGAAACTTCATGAAGAATATTTTTGGAATATTTAAGAATTTCTAGAACAAAAATATACGAGAGGGGGGCTGCCAGCAGGGCACAAGCCAACAGGGCGCCCCCTAGGGGCGTGCCCTGATGGCCTGTGGGCCCCCTATGGTGTGTTTTAGCCTAGAAAAATATCATAAGCAACCTTTTGGGACAAAGCTCCACCGTCAAGAGGCGAAAACCTGGACAGAGCCCCTTTTTCACTCCGACAGTCAGATGCTGACGGGGAAATCCCTCTCCGGGAGGGGGAGATCGAAGCCATTGTCATCACCAATGCTTCCTCCTTCGTGGGAGGACCAATGTTCATCAACATCTTCACCGGCACCATCTCATCTCTAACCCTAGTTCATCTCTTGTACTCAATCTTTGTTCCAAAACCTGAGGTTGGTACCTGTGGGTTACTAGTTGTGTTAACTACATTTCGTTGTTGATGCTTGTTGGATTACTTGGTGGAAGAGATTATGTTCAGATCCTTAATTATCATTATTGTACCTCGTATCTTGAACATGTTGATTATGTGTGAGTAGTTACTATTGTTCCCGAGGACATGAGAGAAGTCTTGTTATAAGTAATCTTGTGAACTCAGTATGTGTTCGATATTTTGATGATATGTATGCTGTTACTTCTCTTATTGGTGTCATGTGAACGTTGACTACATGACACTTCACAATGCTATGGGCCCAAGGGAAGTCATTATGGAGTAACAAGTAGATGATGGGTTGCGAGAGTGACAGAAGCTTAAACCCTAGTTTATGCGTTGCTTCATAAGGGGCTGATTTGGATCCACATGTTTCACGTATGGTTTTATTTATCTTAATTGATCTTTCGTAGTTGCGGATGCTTGCGAGAGGGGTAATCATAAGCGGGTTGTTAGTTTAAGTAAGAACATCACCTTCTCACCGGTCCACCCACATATCAAATTATCAAAGTAGTGAACGCAAATTAACTCAACATGATGAACATGACTAGACATAGATCCCCATGTGTGCTCAGGAGCACTTGCTTAATTTAAGAGTACTTTCAGGCTTGTCCTTTGCTACAAAAAGGATTGGGCTACCTTGCTGCACACTTGTTACTTGTTACGAATTATCTTGCTACAAAACTATCTACTATTGTTACTCATAGCACTTGTAGAGAATACCTTGCTGAAAACTGCTTATCATTTCCTTCTGCTCCTCTTTGAGTTTGGCACACTTAGTTATGCGAAGGACTATGATTGATCCCGTATACTTGTGGGTCATTAATCATCACCTCAACGTGCAACAAAGAATCACTCCAAAGTTCCTATCTAGCGGAGAACAAATAGATGAAATTGGTGTAGGTAGTAGAATCACCTCAAAGTCATTCTTTCTGATCAATCTTTTGAGCTATTCCTATAAGTGTCACAAACAGCCCAAGAGTTCGTACTAGAATAACACCAATGATACATATCAATCAACCCTAATGTCACCTAGATAGTCCAATGTCACCTCAACTATCCATGGGTAAATTATACGACATGCATGAAACAACTTCACATCTATCATATTCAATCCAACACAAATAACTTCAAGGAGTACCCCAAGATTTCTAGTAGAGAACATAGTATGAAAACATGCAATCAACCCCTATGCATATATACCCAAGGTCACCGGAATCCGCAAGTTGATGCCATAACATATATCAAGTGAATCACTAGAATACCCCAATGTCACTACGGGTATCCGCATGCAAGACATACATCAAGTGTTCTCATACCAAAATATTCAATCCAACATAATGAGATCTTAAAGGGAAAGATTCAATTCATCACAACAAGATGGCAAGGGAAGAACACCATAGGATCCAACTATATTAACAAAGCCCGTGATACAGATCGTGAAATCTCAAGAAGACAAGAGAGAGAGAGAGAGATTGAACACATAGCTACGGGTACATACCCTCAGCCCCAGGGGTGAACTACTCCTCCTCGTCATGGCCTCCGCCGGGATGATGAAGATGGCTACCGGTGATGGTTTCCCTCTCCGGTAGGGTACTGGAACGTCTTCGTATTGGTTTTTAGTTGATACATAGAGTTGTGGCGGCTAAGCGGAGAGTCTCTCATTTTTTTGGGGTTTCTAGGATTTATAGGATTTCAATTTTGAAATCACACGCAATGGAGCCACGTGGGCCCCACAAGCCATCAGGGCACGACCTAGGGGGCGCCTTGTTGGCTTGTTCCCCATAGGTGACTCCCCTTTGGTGGTTCTTTGCTCCAATATTGTTTTTTTCCTCCAGAAAAAAATATAAAAATGTTTCGGGCGATTCCGAGAACTTGCATTTTCTGCACAAATACAACAACACGGTAATTCTGCTGTAAACATATTTAGTCCAAGTTAGTTCTAAATAAATCATAAAGAGTGCATCATAACTTATTTGTGATGGCATTCAGCATCCCCAAGCTTAATTCCTAAATTATCGATAGGTTGGAGATGTATCACCATCCCCAAGCTTAATTCCTACTCGTCCTCAATTAGTTAAACGATAAAAGAGATAATTTATGAAATGTAAATGCTAGCATAATTTATAATATTGATCAAGGATAATTTCAACCACTTTTCTATCATCATAACCAGCAAGTATTTCTCATAAAACTTCTTATGGTCAAATAGCAAGTTATTGATATGTTAAGTATAGACCATAAACTTTCTTGAAAACTAGCAAACTATGTTTTGAGTAATCAAACAATTACAATTCATCTTCTTTTTGGTAAGGGTCTATGTAAGAGCCTTGGTTTAGCAAATTCCACATACTCAACTATCATTAAGTCTTCCATGATTGCTGACACTCAAAGCGTATTTTTGGAACAAACAGTTTCAGTTAAACACATAGGAATATATGGGCTTAATGTTTCGCCTCCCAACTTATTTATCTCGAGGATAATGTCAACAAATAATGAACCATGATCACCGATATTCAACAAAATATGTGTGTCTGGATCTTTCCCCACCACATGATGCTTGCCAACTAATAGATTGAGGTTGGAATAAGAAGTTGACTCAACATAAAAAGTAAAAGATAGGCCCTTCGTAGAGGGAAGCAGGGATTTGCAGAGGTGACAGAGCTCATTGTTTAAAACAGAGATGAATATACAATTTTGAGTGGTATACTTTTCCTATCAATCTCACAACAGAGTTTTCAACATCTACCATGCTAATCACATTATTGGCGGTTACCAAAGAGAATTGAAATTTTACTCCCCCTCCACCATTCAAACACATTCCATGGCTAGCTGTATCCAAGGGTACCATCCAAACAATCAACTTTCTAGGGGGAGTTTTGCTTATTTTTTGTGTTATGCAGGACTGGACATCCTTTTTACCAGCCTCTCTCATGCAATGACAAGTGAATAAACACTCATCTTGAGAATAACCCGCTTATCATGGAAGATAATGACTGCCTCATCGCTCCATGAGCGGTACATGCACTCAAAAGAGATGTTTATTTGAATATTTAGAGGTGGAACATGCAAATTCAATTGGAATGGCAGTGAAATACCATATATACATAGGTATGGTGGACTCTCATGGAAGAAACCTGGCTCAAGGATTTGGATGCACTAGTAGTAATTCTACTTACTACAAATTTTTCGCTAGCAAAAGGTTCTAAACAAGCACCACATGTTAGAGGATCCATGACAATATAACTGCTATGTGAATATAAACGAACATAACCATTATGTTATCTTCCTTGTCCAACGTCAACTACCTGATCAAGTTTGAAAATAATTAAAGGGTCTCACAATCATAGAAGATGTTCAAGATAGTATATTTATATGTGAAACCTCTCTTCCTTCAATATTCCTTCATTAATTATTTAAATGACCAATGTTATGTTTGCTAACTTCCAAGAAATTTTACCGCTTATATTCCTAGTATGTGAAGTCACTACTCCACATGGGACAAGTATATGAAGCATATATAATTTCACATTTTTGACATTCAATTAATTCAACGTTTATTCTCATGATATAAATGAAGCACATGAGTAAACTTCAAACTATTGTCAAAAGATATAAATGAAGATCAATAAGTAGTCAAACAATAAAGTAGCTATGTGGGGACTCTCTCTCTCTCAATAAAGATTTTCAGATCTCCATATTTTATTCAAACAGCAAGCTAAATAATAATTCATTCAAATAATAGCACATATAATGTGGACAAATAAAAACTTATCATCAACATAGGCTAACCGATATTTGTTGTTGAAGAAAGGAGGTATGCGTAGCATACCCAAGCTTAGATGCCTGAGACTTCTTGTAATATTTAATTGGGGTGCCTAGGGCATCCCCAAGCTTGATATTTTGTATCTCGTTCAATTCCCTCAGATGCCGGTTTCACCTAAGTCTCAAAACTTCATCCACACAAAACTCCAAAAGAAGTCGTGAGATAGGACAGTACACATAAGAATAAGTCAACACTTCATGTACCGCAATTGCATAATAATTTTCAAACATTAGATATTGTATACTATCATTTCCACAATTTATATCCAACAATATAAGCTATGAAAACTATAGGATCAGTAGATAACAAAACTATGGCAGCAATCTATTCAAACACAACAGTCTGTAGCAATATATTAAAACGGTGTACTTATGTGATTCAAACAGTTCTGAAAATTTAGTACATGATAAAGAATTTGTGTTAGAGTATTGTGTAAATTTTTTAGAAGTTTTCCACGTTCAAATAATATATGAAAATTCAAACAGTACAACAAAAGTTTCTGTTTTTATACATCACACATAAAAACGTGCAATGGAGGCATCTCAATTCTTGGAATTTTTTATTGAAAAACAAGATTATAAATAACATCTAACATAGAATCGTCAAAATAAAATGATGCTCCAAGCATAACTCGTATTTGTGAAGAATAAAAATATAGCTCTAAGTAAGATATACCGATATTGTTGAAGACGAAAGAGGGGATGCCTTCCGAGGCATCCCCAAGCTTATACGCTTGAGTCTTCCTTGAATATTACCTTGGGGTGCCTTGGGCATCCCAAGCTTAGGTTATTGTCACTCATTATTCTCCTTATATCGGTATCTCACCCAAAACTTGAAAACTTCAATCACACAAAACTTAGCGGAACGTAGTGAGATGGGTTAGTATAATAAAGATAGATCATTCTCTTAGGTAATGTAAAGACAAGATTCATAATTGTTCTCACATAATACTTACTACATTATGACATTAACATAATTTATATCACTCAATATAAGCTATGGAAACACTAAAACAGGCAAACTATGCATGCAAAACAGAATCCGTCAAAAACAAAATAATTTGTGAAGATTTGTGTGATCACCATACTTAACTAACTCTAAAAATTCTGAAAATTGGGAAAACTAAGAGAATTTGCATGATATTTTTTTGTAAAAAATTCAGAATTTTGAGGCTCTAGTAAAATCTCAAAATTCATATACTGAACGCAAAAGTTTTTGTTTTTGCACAGAATCAAAGAAACAAGTGTCCACACTATCCCGAAGGCTTTACTTGGTACTTTACTGAAATAAAAGACACAAAACATGATCACTAGAGTATATTAATCATGTGTACACACAAAAACAGAAATGAAAAGTGTTGGGTTGTCTCCCAACAAGCATTTTTCTGTAATGCCATTTAGCTAGGCCTCATGATTTCAATGATGCTCACATAACAATAGTTTTTGAAACACAATGGGAGCATCATGAAGCGTATGCCAAGAACATTTAACTCTGACTCACCTCCTATGCATAGGGATTTTGTGAGCAAACAATTTAGAGGAGAAAGAATCAATTAGCATAGGAAGGCAAAACAAGCATATCTTCAAATATTTGAACACATAAAGAGGAAACTTGATATCATTGCAATTCCTACAAGCGTAAGTTCCTCCCTCATAACAGTTTTCAGTAGCATCATGAAGAAATTCAACAATGATGTGATCCCGTTACAACTTTACATCACATGCTACGTTTGTAGTTTGGGTCTTGTCCATCACATCATTCTCCCAATGATGTGATCCCGTTATCAAATGCCATCTCATGTCCATGGCTAGGAAACCTTAACCATGTTTGATCAACGAGCTAGTCTGCTAGAGGCATACTAGGGACATAGTGTTGTCTATATTCCCACACATGGATTTAGTTTCCAATCAACACAATTATAGCATGTACAATAAACTATTATCATGAACAAGAAAATATAATAATAAACACTTTATTTATTGCTTCTAGGGTATATTTCCAACAGTCTCCCACTTGCACTAGAGTCAATATTCTAGCTCACATCACTATGTGATTTACATTGCAATGAATCGAACACCCATACTGTTCTGGTGTTGATCATTTTTAGCCCTTGGAAGAAGTTTAGTCAATGGGTCTGCAATATTCAGATCAGTGTGCACTTTGCAAATATTTATGTCCTCTTCCTTGATGTGATCGCGGATGGAATTGAAGCATCGCTTTATGTGTCTGGACATCTTGTGAAACCTTGGTTCCTTGGCAAGAGCAATGGCACCAGTGTTGTCATAGAACAGAGCTATTGGATTCAGTGCACTGGGCACTACTCCAAGATGTGTCATGACGTCCTTCATCTAGACACCTTCCTTCTTTGCCTCCGAGGCTGCGATGTACTCTGCTTCGGATGTGAAATCGGCTACCACGCTTTTCTTGGAACTGCACCATCTTACCGCTCTCCCCATTGAGAATAAATACGTATCCGGTTTGCGACTTAGAGTCATCCGGATCAGTGTCAAAGCTTGCATCAATGTAACCCTTTACGACGAGCTCTTGATCACGTCCATAAATGAGAAACATTTCCTTAGTCCTTTTCAGGCAATTAAGGATATTCTTGACCGTTGTTTGGTGCTCCATTCCTGGATCACTTTGAAACCTTCAAGCCATACTTATGGCAAGTCTGACATCAGGTCTTGTGCACAACATTGCATACATGATAGAGCCTATGGCTGATGCGTAGGGGATGACACTCATCTTTTCTCTATCTTCTACAGTCACCGGGCATTGAGTCTTACTCAACTTCACACCTTGTAACACAGGCAAGAACCCCTTCTTGGACTGATCCATCTTGAACTTGTTCAAGTCTTAATCAAGGTATGTGCTCTGTGAAAGTCCTATTAAGCGTCTCGATCTATCTCTATAGATCTTAATGCCTAATATGAAAGCAGCTTCTCCTAGGTCCTTCATTGAAAAACTCTTGTTCAAACATTCCTTCATGATTTCCAGCATTTCTATATCATTCCCAATCAACAATATGTCATCCACATATAATATTAGAAACGCTACAGAGCTCCCACTCACATTCTTGTAAATACAAGTTTCTCCGTAAACTTGTATAAACCCGAACGCTTTGATCACCTCATCAAAGCGCAGATTCCAACTCCGAGATGCTTGCACCAGTGCATAAATGGATCGCTGGAGTGTGCAAACTTTGTCAGCATTCTCTGGATCGACAAAACCTTCCGATTGTATCATATACAACTCTTCCTTAAGGAAACCATTAGGGAACATTGTTTTGATATTGACCTGCCAAATTTCATAGTCGAAATATGCATCTATTGCAAACATGATTCTGACGGACTTAAGCATCGCTACGGGTGAGAAGGTCTCATCGTAGTCAACTCCTTGAACATGTGAAAAACCCTTTGTCACAAGTCGAGATTATAGACGGTGACACTACCATCCGCGTCCGTCTTCCTCTTAAAGATCCATTTTTTCTCAAAGGCCCTTCGCCCTTCAGGTAATACTTCCAAAGTCCACACTTTGTTTTCATGCATGGATCCCATCTTGGATTTAATGGCCTGTAACCATTTCTCGGAATCGGGCCCATCATCGCTTCTCCATACCTCGTAGGTTCATCGTTGTCTAACAACATGACCTCTAAGACAGGGTTGTCGTACCACTCAGGAGCATTACATGCCCTTGTCGACCTACGAGGTTTAATAACAACTTGATTCGAAGCTTCATGATCATCATCATTAACTTTCTCTTCAACTGTCATATGCTCCACAGAAACATATTTCTGCGCTGCACTACTCTCTGGTTGAATCAAAGGTTCAACAACCTCATCAAGTGCTATCCTCCTCCCACTCAATTCTTTCGAGAGAAACTCTTTCTCAAGAACTGTTCCGCTTTAAGCGAAAAACACTTTGCCTTCGGATCTGAGATAGAAGGTATACCCAACTTTCTCTTTTGGATATCCTATGAATACACATTTTTCCACTTTGGGTTCCAGCTTTTCAGGCTGAAGCTTTCTGACATAAGCATCACATCCCCAAACTTTCAGAAACGACAACTTTGGCTTCTTGCCAAACCACAGTTCATATGGCGTCGTCTCAATGGATTTCGATGGTGCCCTATTTAAAGTGAATGCAACTATCTCTAATGCATAACCCCAAAGCGATTGTGGCAAATCGGCAAGAGACATCATAGAATGCACCATATCTAATAAGGTTTGATTACGACATTCGGACACACCATCACGCGGTGGTGTTCCATGCGGTGTCAATTGTGAAACAATTTCACATTGTCTTAAGTGACTGCCAAACTCATAACTCAGATATTCTCCTCCCCGATCAGATCGTAGGAATTTAATCTTCTTGTTACGATGATTCTCAACTTCACTCTGTAATTGCTTGAACTTTTCAAACGTTTCAGAATTGTGTTTCATTAAGTAAATATACCCATATCTACTTAAGTCATCAGTGAAGGTGAGAAAATAACGGTATCCACCGTGCACTTCAATGCTCATCGGACCGAACACATCAGTATGTATGATTTCCAACAAATCACTTGCCCGTTCCATTGTTCCAGTGAACGGGGTTTTAGTCATCTTTCCCAAGAGGCATGGTTCACATGTGTCAAGTGATTCGAAATCAAGTGACTCCAAAAGTCCATTAGCATGGAGCTTTTTCATGCATTTTACACTAATATGACCTAAACGGTGGTGCCACAAGAAAGTATTACTATCATTATCAACTCTACATCTTTTGGCATCAATTTTATGAACATGTATGTCATCGCTATCGAGATTCAGTATGAATAAACCCCTCACATTGGATGCATGACCATAAAAGATATTACTCATATAAATAGAACAACCATTATTCTCTGATTTAAATGAGTAACCGTCTCGCAATAAACAAGAGAGAAATATAATGTTCATGCTTAACACAGGCACTAAATAACAATTATTCAGGTTCATCACTAATCTCGATGGTAATCGAAGAGCGAGCGTGCCGACGGCAATCACATCAACCTTGGAACCGTTTCCCACGCGCATCATCACTTCGTCCTTTGCCAGCCTCCGTCTATTCCATAGCTCCCTTTTGAGTTCCAAATGTGAGAAACCGAACCAGTATCAAATACCCAGGTACTACAACGAGAGTTGGTAAGGTTCACATCAATAACATGTATATCATATATACCTTGTTTGGTATTGGTCGCCTTGTTGTCAGCCAGGTACTTGGGGCAGTTCCGCTTCCAGTGACCAGTTCCCTTGCAATGAAAGCACTCAGTTTCTCGCTTGGGTCTAGCCTTGGGTTCTTCATGGGAGGGGCAACTGCTTTTCCACCCTTCTTGGAGCTACCCTTCTTGCCCTTTCCATGGGAGGGTTCTTCATGGGAGGGGCAACTGATCTTCATGGGAGGGGCAACTAGTGGTTTTATTGACCATCAACACTTGATGTTCTTTCTTGATTTCAGACTCAGCGACTTTTAGCATCGCAAACAGCTCGGCGACTGACTTGTTCATCCCGTGCATGTTATAGTTCAACACGAAGATCTTGTAGCTAGGTGGCAATGATTGAAGAACTCTGTCAGCGATCGCCTCCGACGGAAGGGGCATCCCTAACTACGCTAGACGGGTCGAATTTCTAGACATTCTGAGTATATGTTCACGGATAGACTCGTTCTCCTCCATCTTGCAAGCATAGAACTTATCGAAGTTCTCATACCTCTCGATCCGGGCATTCTTCTTAAAGATAAACTCCAACTCCTACAACATCTCATATGCTCCATGACATTCAAAATGTCTTTGAAGTCCTGATTCTCAGCCATACAACATTTCACACTGAACTATTGAGTAATCTCGAGAACGTTCCTCCCAAGCGTTCTTAAGGTCTTCGGGAGCGGGTGGGTCCCCAAGCGGCGCATCAAGGTCATAAGATTTCTAGGAAGCCATGAGGATAATCCTCAGATTACAGGCCCAGTCCACAAAGTTACTTCCATCATCTTTCAACTTAGCTTTCTCTAGAATGCATTAAAATTCAGGGGTGCTACTACGCGAACCATTGATCTACAACATAAATAAGCAAAAGTTACTAAGACTATTGTTCAAGATAAATAGTTTAGTCAATGAAATTGCTAAAGCTCCGACTCAAATTGATATCCCTCAGGTCATCTGAGTGATACATGATCCAAATTCACCAACTCAAGTCCGATCATCACGTGAGTTAAGGTGGTTTCAATGGTGAACATCATCATGTTGATCATATCTACTATATGACTCATGTTTGACCTTTCGGTCTCTTGTGTTCCGAGGCCATGTCTGTACATGCTAGGCTCGTCAAGTTTAACCCGAGTGTTCTGCATGTGCAACACTGGCTTGCACCTGTTGTATGCGAACGTAGAGACTATCACACCCGATCATCACGTGGTGTCTCGACACGACGAACTTTCGCAATGGTGCACACTCGGGGAGAAAGCAATTTATCTTGGAATTTAAGTGAGGGATCACCTTATAATGCTACCGTTGTTCTAAACAAAACAAGGTGCATAAAAGGATTAACGTCACATGCAAATCATAAGTGACATGATATGGCATGAACTTGTGCTTTTGATCTCCATGTCCAAAGCACCGGCATGATCTCCATCGTCACCGGTATAACACCATGATCTCCATCATCATGATCTCCATCATTGTGTCGCCATCGGGGTTGTCGCGCCCACCATGCTCATACTACTATTGCTACCGCTTAGCGATAAAGTAAAGCATTACATAGCGCTTAATGATTGACACGCACGTCATACAATAATTAAAGACAACCCTACGGCTCCTGCCGATTGCCATACTCATCGACATTCAAGTCATGATATTCTATACAAAACATGATCATCTCATACATCACATATATCTCATCATGTGTTTGGCCATATCATATCACAACATATCCTACAAAAACAAGTTAGACGTCCTCTAATTGTTGTTGCATGTTTTACGTGGCTGCTATGGGTATCTTGGAAGAACAGTTCTCACCTACACATAAACCAGAACGATGATATTCAAATTGCTTTTCAACCTTCTCTAGGACCGCCTTTGTAGAATCCGATCCAACTAAAGTGGGAGATACAGACACACGCCAGTCATCTTTGTGCAACAGAGTTACACGTGAGTCGATGGAACCAGTCTCTCGTAAGTGTACGCGTAAGGCTGGTTCGGGCCGCTTCATCCCACAATATCGCTGAATCAAAACAAGACCAAGGGAGGAAGCAATCTAAGCATAAATGCCCATAAACTCTTTTTTGTTCTACTTGTGATCTCATCTACACATAGACCTAGCTCATGATGCCACTATTGGGGAACGTTGCATTGGAAACAAAAAAATTCCTATGCTTCACCAAGATCAATCTAGGAGATGAGCATCTACGCGAGGAGAGATTGGATGCACATACCCTTGTAGATTGCTAAACGGAAGCATTAAATAACATGGTTGATGTAGTCGTACGTCTCCGCGATCCAAATCACAAGCCGTCCCATGAACTCCCAACCAAGTGCCGAACGGGCTGCACCTCCGCGTTCAGCACACATGCAACTCGATGACGATCTCCGCCTTCTTGATCCAGCAATAGGGAGCGGATAGGTAGATGGGTTCTCCGGCGGCACGACAGCGTGACGGTGGTGGTGGTGGAGTTGATCAGGCAGAGCTTCGCTAAGCGTCACTTAATCAATCTACTAGAGGAGAGGCTATCGGAGAGGGAGGAAGGCATGCGCCATGGCTTGAGGTGTGGTTGCCCTCCTCCCTCTCTCATATATATAGGGGGAGGGGAGAGGCGCCCAACCCCTAGGGTTTCCCCCTTGGCGCGTGATACGTCTCCATTGTATCTATAATTTTTATTGTTTCATGCCAATATTCTACAACTTTCATGTACTTTTGGCAACTTTTTATACTATTTATGGGACTAACATATTGATCCAGTGCCGAGTGCTAGTTCCTGTTTGTTGCTTTTTTTTTGTTTCGCAGAAAATCCATATCAAACGAAGTCCAAACGTGATAAAAACTTACGGAGATTTTGTTTGGAATATATGTGATTTTTGGGAAAAATAAACAACGCGAGACGATGCATGAGGAGGTGACAAGCCTGCTAGGCGCAACCACCCCCTAGATGCGCCTGGCAGACTTGTGGCCACCCCTTAAGTCAGTTGGAGCTCTCCTTTCGCCGCAAGGAATATATTTTTATAATAAAAATCCCTTCAAAATTTCAGCCCGAACGGAGTTACGGATCTCCGTATATTTAAGAAACACTGAAAGGTTAGAATGTGAGAGCGTAGAAACAAAAGGAAATAAAGAGAGAGAGAGAGAGATCCAATCTTGGAGGTGCTCTCGCCCCTTCGCCTCCATGGAGGCAAAGGACCAGAGGGTAAACCCTCCTCCCATCTAGGTGGGAGGTCAAGGAATAAGAAGGAGGAGGGGGCTCTCTCCCCCTCTCTCCCAGTGGTACCGGAATGCTGCCCGGGCCATCATTGTGACGGCGATCTACTCCAATAACTTTGTCATCTTCACCAACACCTCCATCACCTTCCCCCATATATCTACAGCGGTCCACTCTCGCGCAACCCGCTGTACCCTCTACTTGAACATGGTGCTTTATGATTCATATTATTATCAAATGATGTGTTGTCATCCTATGATGTTTTTGTAGATCCGTTTTGTCCTATGGGTTGATTGATGATCATGATTGGTTTGAGTTGCATGTTTTATTATTGATGTTGTCCTATGGTGCTCTCCGTGTCACGCAAGTGTGAGGGATCCTCACTGTAGGGTGTTGCAATGTGTTCATTATTTGCCTATGGTTGGCTGCTTGAGTGAGAGAAGCATAAACCTGAGTAGGTGGGTTGTTGCATATGGGAGCAAAGAGGACTTGATACCTTATAATTCTATGGTTGGGTTTTACCTTAGCGATCTTTAGTAGTTGAGGATGCTTGCTAGAGTTCCAATCATAAGTGCATATGATCCAAGTAGAGAAAGTATGTTAGCTCATGCCTCTCCCTCATATAAAATTGCAATAATGATGAGCGGTCTAGTTATCGATTGCCTAGGGACAATTCCGCAACTCCTACCACCACTTTTCCACACTCGTTAAACTAACTTAATAGTTACTCTATCTAAGAAGCCCCTAGTTTTTATTTACGTGCTCCTTATTATCTTGCAAGCCTATCCCGTTACATCTACAATGTACTTCTAGTTTCATACTTGTTCTAGGTAAAGCAAACATTAAGCATGCGTAGACTTGTATTGGTGGTCGATAGAACTTGAGGGAATATTTGTTCTACCTTTCGCTCCTCATTCGGTTCAACACTCTTACTTATCAAAAGAGGCTACAATTGATCCCCTACACTTGTGGGTTATCAAGACCTTTTTCTGGTGCCGTTGCCGGGGAGAAATAGCGTGGGGTGAATATTCTCGTGTGTGCTTGTTTGCTTTATCACTAAGTAGATTTTATTTTCTGTTTTAACTTGTTTTCTATCTTTATATATGGGTAAGAAACGCAAAATACCAAAAAAATAGATGTACTTGCTGCTCCAAAAGTTGAGGAACCACTAGTGTTCCGTACCACCGAAGAATATTACTTGGGTCATCTTCGATCCACTTGTGGTCATGATGAAAACCCAACTATCTTAGTTGAGGGAAGATCATTAAATGAGCATGCTCATTATGTGTGACACCGCATATCTCAAAAAGGGAAACTCCCATGGCATCAAATTAATACTTTGTGTTGCTATGGTTGGAATCTATGTGAAATTTATGATGTTACTTGTTGTTCTAAAGAAGCTAAAAAACACCTTACCTACCAATGTGTGTTTAATGATAATGAAATATTATCCTATTATGCCCAGGAGGCCTATTCCTATAATGATGTTTAACAAATCAAAGAATTTGTTGCTTTTAAGGGTGCCCATGAAATTGCTTCTTTCATTGAAAAGTATGATGCTACTCTTTACAATTCTGAAAATTTTGCCATACTTAAATATTGCTATGAAAACTATGCTTATAATGCTTATGTTAAAGAGTTATTGAAAGAATGACCGCTGCCTTGGAAGAGACTAATATTTTGTAGGAATCTATGGAAGAGGAAGTTGCTGAAATTGTAAGCTCATTAGATGAAAAAGATGAGGAGGAGAACGAAGAACAAAAGGAGGAAGAGCGGATTAGCTACCCGTGCCAACCTTCTAATGAGAGTAGCTCTTCAACTCATACATTGTTTAATTTCCCTTCGTGCTTACCGAAGGATGAATGTTATGTTGATTGCTATGATCCCTTGGATTCGTTTGAAATATCCCTTTTTGATGAACTTGATGCTTTCTATTCTTGTGGCCATGATGCCAATATGAATTATGCTTATGAAGATGAACTTGCTATAGTTCCTTATGTTAAGCAACAAATTTTTGCTATTGCACCCACACATGATAGTCCTATTATCTTGTTGAATTGTTCAAACTACACTATATTGGAGAAGTTTTCACTTATTAAGGATTATATTGATGGTTGCATTTTCCTATTGCACATGACGATTTTAATGAATATAATATGCATGTGCTTGCTGCTCCTACTTGCAATTATTATGAGAGAGGAACTACATCTTCAGCTCTCTATGTTTCCGAAACAATAAAATTACAAGAAGCTACGTATGTTATGCATTGACCTTTACTTGGTGTGAATGAATTGTTCTTGTATGACATGACAATGCATAGGAAGAGAGTTAGACTTCGTTGGTGCATGATATATGTTACTTTGTACTCAATACTTAATTACAAATCATTGCTAATTAAAATTGGTTTTGATATACCTTGGGATCCAAATGGATCCACTACTTGAGCTCTTTGTGCCTAGCTTAATGGCTTTAAAGAAGGCGCTGCGAGGGAGACAACCCGGAAGTTTTAGACAGTCATTTTATTCTGTTGTGTGCTTTTATATAGTTCAAACACAAACAAATAAAGAGGGGAACCTAAATTTTTTTCAAAAAGAGAAGTGAAAGTAAGAAGAACGAGCACCGTTGAAGTAGGGGAGCTCCTTGAACTTTGTTCATGCCCATGGAAACTTTGCGAATCTTAGTTACAGAAACTTTTCAACAAAAATAAGTATACCATTGTATAAATCCATTGTATTATAAAAATAATGTACCAATATTTTCCTTTAGTATGATTAGATTGCTTGTTTGGTGTGTGCAGTGCAAAAACAGAAACTTTGGCTGTAGTGCGTGAATTTTCATTTTTTACTCGAATGTCAAAAGTTTCTGAAATTTTTACACAGTTTGCTATGCAAATGTTTTTTCCAATTTGTTAGAATTTTTAGAGTGACAAAAGTATCGGGAATGTTCTGATTACTACAGACTGTCCTATTTTTGACAGATTCTGTTTTTGATGCATTGTTTTGCTCGTTTTGATGAAACTATCGATTGTATCAGTGGTATAAGCCATGGAAAAGTTATATTGTAGTAGCTAAAATGAAAAAAAATATGAATTGGTTGGCAACAAAACTTAAAGTGGTGATTTCTTTTATTGTACTAATGTATCTGACGAGGGTTTTGTTAAGTTTTGTGTGATTGAAGTTTTCAAGTTTTGGGTGAGATCACGATGGATGAAGGAATAATGAGTGGAAAGAGACTAAGCTTGGGGATGCCCGAGGCACCCCAAGGTAATATTCAAGGACTTCCAAGAAACTAAACTTGGGGATGCCTCGTAAGGCATCCCCTCTTCTTCTAACAACCATCGGTAATTTTACTTGGAGCTATATTTTTATACGTCACATCACATGATATGCGTAAATCTTGGAGCGTCGTGTTATTTTTATTTTTATTTTAATAATGCACCATGCTGGTATGAGAAAGTCCTTTGTTGATTTATAGAAGGCTCTTTGCACCTCACTTATATCTTTTGAGTATGGGTTTATAGAATGCTTCATGTGCTTCACTTATATCATTTGAAGTTTGGCTTGCCTGTTTCTCTACACATTGAAAACTGCCATTTGTAGAATGCTCTTTTCCTTCACTTACATTTTTTAGAGTGTGGGAATATCTCTTATAGAAATAATTAAACTCTAATGCTTCACTTATATCTATTTAGAGAGTTAACAGGAGTTGGTCATTCACATGGTTAGTCATAAAATCCTACATAAAACTTGTAGATCACTGAATATGATGTGTTTGATTCCTTGCAATAATTTTGGGATATAAAGATAGTGATATTAGAGTCATTCTAGTGAGTAATTGTGGATTGTTAGAAATACTTGTGTAAAGGTTTGTGATTCCCGTAGCATGCACGTATGGTGAACCGTTATGTAAGGAAGTCGGAGCATGATTTGTTTATTGATTGTCAACCTTTGTGTGAGGGTCGGGAGCACGCGATGGTTAACTCCTACCAACCTCTCCCCTAGGAGCATGCGTCTAATACTTTGTTTCGATGACTAATAGACTTTTGCAATAAGTATGTGAGTTCTTTATGACTAATGCGAGTCCATGGATTATACGCACTATCACCCTTCCACCTTTGCTAGCCTCTCTTGTACCGCACAACTTTCGCCGATGCATTACACCCACCATATATCCTTCCTCAAAATAGCCACCACACCTACCTATTATGGCATTTCCATAGCCATTCCGAGATATATTGCCATGCAACTTCCACCGTTCTGTTTGTTATGACATGCACCATCATTTTCAAATTGCTTTGCATGATCGTAAGATAGCTAGCATGATGTTTTCATGGCTCGTCCGTTTTTTGATGTCATTTGCTAAGCTAGATCATTGCATATCCCGGTACACTGCCTGAGGCATTCATATGGAGTCATATTTTGTTCTAGGTATCGAGTTGTAATGTTCTTTTGAGATGTAAGTAAATAAAATTGTGATGACCATCATTATTAGAGCATGTCCCATGTGAGGAAAGGATGATGGAAGCTATGATTCCCTCATAAGTGGGGATGAGATTCCGGACTTTATGAAAAATAAAAGAGGCCATCGAAGCCCAAATAAAAAATAATATAAAAGAGGCCTTAGATGCCCACCAAAAAAACAAAAAAAGAAAAAAGGAGAGAAAAGAGAGAAGGGATATTGCTACTATCTTTTTCCACACTTGTGCTTCAAAGTAGCACCATGATCTTCATAATAGAGAGTCTCCTATTTTGTCATTCTCATATAACTAGTGGAATTTTTCATCATGATGAACGTCCACTTAGTTTCTTTTTTGAGCTTTCATACACTTATAGCTCTAGTGCATCCGTTGCATGGCAATCCATACTCACTCATATTGATATCTATTAATGGGCATATCCATAGCTAGTTGATACGTCTAGTTGATGTGAGACTATCTTCCCTTTTTCCTTGACAACCTCCACCAAATTCAATTCCACCTATAGTGCTATATCCATGGCTCACACTCATGTATTGCATGAAAGTTGGAAAAGTTTGAGAACATAAAAGGTGTGAAACAATTGCTTGACTTGTCATCAGGGTTGTGCATGTAATAAATACTTTGTGTGGGGAAAATGGAGCATAGCCAGACTATATGATATTGTAGGGATAAATTTCTTTTACCATTATATTTTGAAGAGATACTGTTGTTTTATTAGTATGCTTGAAGTATTATTGTCTGAATGTCAAATGATAGACTATTGCTTTGAATCACTCGTGTCTTAATATTCATGTCATGATTAGATTATATGAACAAGATTATGCTAGGTAGCATTCCACATCAAAAAATTATCTTTTTTCTATCATTTACCTACTCGACGACGAGCATGAATTAAGCTTGGGGATGCTGATACGTATCCGTCGTATCTATAATTTTTGATTGACTCATGCCAATATTCTACAACTTTCATATACTTTTGGCAACTTTTTATACTATTTTTGGGACTAACATATTGATCTAGTGCCCAGTGCTAGTTCCTGTTTGTTGCATGTTTTTTTGTTTTGCAGAAAATCCATATCAAACAAAGTCCAAACGAGATAAAAACTTACGGAGATTTTTTTTGGAAAAATGTGATTTTTGGGAAAAGAATCAACGTGAGACGATGCATGAGGAGGTGACAAGCCTACTAGGCGCAGCCACCCCCCTGGCCATGCCTGGCAGGCTTGTGGACACCCCTTAAGTCGGTTAGAGCTCTCCTTTTGCCGCAAGGAATATATTTTTATAATAAAAAACCCTCAAAATTTCAGCCCAATCGGAGTTACGGATCTCCAAATATTTAAGAAATGGTGAAAGGCCAGAATCTGAGAGCACAGAAACAGAAGGAAACACACACAGAGAGAGAGAGAGAGAGATCCAATCTCGGAGAGGATCCCGCCCCTCCGCCAACATGGAGGCCAAGGACCACAGGGGAAACCCTCCTCCCATCTAGGGGGAGGTCAAGGAAGAAGAATAAGGAGGGGGCTCTCTCCCCCTCTCTCCCGGTGGCACCAGAATGCCGCCGAGGCCATCATCGTGATGACGATCTACTCCAACAAATACGTCATCTTCACCAACACCTCCATCACCTTCCCTCATCCATCTACAGTGGTCCACTCTCCCGCAACCCGCTGTACCCTCTACTTGAACATGGTGCTTTACGCTTCATATTATTGTCCAATTATGTGTTGCCATCCTATGATGTTTGAGTACACCCGTTTTGCCCGATGGGTTGATTGATGATCATGATTGGTTTGAGTTGCATGTATCATTATTGGTGTTGTCCTATGGTGATCTCCGTGTCACAGAAGCATGAGGGATGCTCGCTGTAGGGTGTTGCAATGTGTTCATGATTTGCCTATGGTGGGTTGCTTGAGTGACAGAAGCATAAACCCGAGTAGGTGGGTTGTTGCATATGAGAGTAAAGAGGACTTGATATCTTATAATGCTATGGTTGGGTTTTACCTTAATGATCTTTAGTAGTTGCGGATGCTTGCTAGAGTTCCAATCATAAGTGCATATGATCCAAGTAGAGAAAGTATGTTAGCTTATGCCTCTCCCTCATATAAAATTGCAATAATGATGACCGATCTAGTTATCGATTACCTAGGGACAATTCACTCCTACCACCACTTTTCCACACTCGTTAAACTGACTTAATTGTTACTGTATCTAATCCCACCCTAGTTTTTATTTACGTGCTCCTGATTATCTTGCAAGCCTATCCCGTTATACCTACAAAGTACTTCTAGTTTCATACTTGTTCTAGGTAAAGAGAACATTAAGCGTGCGTAGAGTTGTTTCGGTGGTCAATAGAACTCGACGGAATATTTGTTCTACCTTTAGATCCTCATTAGGTTTGACACTCTTACTTATCGAAAGAGGCTACAATTGATCCCCTACACTTGTGGGTTATCAGGGCGGCGACCAAGGGTGGAGGCGCCCTAGGGTGGCTTTCCACCCAAGGCAAGGTTACGCCAACCCTAGGGTTGGCCATCCCACCAACCCCCTAGTCGCATGGGCCTAGGTGGGAGCTATGCCCAGCTCACCAAGGGCTGGTGCGCACCCCTCTCAGCCCATGTGGCCCCTCTGTGTTGGAGATATGCCCTAGAGGCAATCATGTATGATGATATTTCCTATGTGTTTATGAATAAAGATAGTCCTTGGACATTATCAATGATGTGTATTAATAAGTACGTGACTTGTTTGTGAGACTATGCATTGTATGATAACTGTCCTAAATGGTCCCTAGTCGAAAGGGTTGTGTGGACGCGCGACTAATCAGACTAGCATATGACACGATGGATGGTTCGGTCTCACTGACCATGTAGCATTGGATGCTAGCCGGATAATATGGACTCAAAAAAGTCTGGTCGGATTCGACATAGTCGGATCCGAGTCGAGATAAGGTCTGTGTTGGACAGACCCAACTATGAGACGCAGTGATATGTCATCTGTGAGTCTTTAGTACAACATACGTTCTATGTCCTTAAGACCTGAGCTGGCGCATGTACGCGGGATGGTGACAGACTTGCTTTGGGCCGACCAAACGCTACTCCATGACTGGGTAGTTACAAAGGTAGGTTTCGGTCTTATCTAGACCCATGTTGCGAGACATGGTCGAGCAAGATGGGATTTGCCCCTCCTACTAGGAGAGATATACTCTAGGCCCCTCGGGTGATTCGACCTGGATAAGCATGGCCATGTGATGAGGATTATGAGATAATCCGAATGTTGGTCGCATTCACCGGAACGAGAAAGAGGTCATGCTGCAACGAGGGTGACCATATCGCCTTGTGCACGACAACATATATCGTGTGGCAAAGGGAACAAAAGTGCGAAGTACAGGTTCGCCTAACCAGCTTCGTCGGATACTTGGAGTCGGCACGTCTTGCTAGAGGCCGCTACCGACCGATCGAGTCGGATGTCATCTGAGTCGTGACCAAGTGTACGAGAACCAAAAGGGTCGCGCGCTTAAGGGAAGGAACACGTGGGCTTTAGGATCCGTGCGAGGTCCAAGAGTTGAGCCCGCGCCGGGTGCCTACATATAGTGGAGGTGCGGCACACCCATCCGGTTGATCGCTTCGGCACCGTCATTAGCGCTTTGCATGAGTTGCAACTAGCCACCTCCACTCGCCGCCGCCGACCGTTTGATCGTACCTATCAGTCCGCCGCATGGGTGTTCCTCCTGCACGCGCGGATATCATTAGAGGCGGTGCACTTGCGCCACTCCGGCGAACCTGTACATGGGATCCGGCGACCGGCTGTTCGAGGGATATTGGAATGGCTGTTCGAGGGAGCTCGGACGAGGAGTAAATAGACCACACGAACGCGCTACCCCAATTCTACTTCCGCTGCACGGCACTGCGCGTCTAGTGGTAACAATATGTGATCCATCTCCGTAGCATGTTCTTGGATGTTCTACACGTAGGAAAAAATTAATGGCATGTGATGCACCTACGGTAGAGCCCAACAGTGGTATCAGAGCCTCTGCTATAGGTCTTGGATTCAGATCGGTAGCATATGTGATATGTGGCGGTGGCGGATGTGATTTGTCGTCGTTCATGAGATCAGCTATGTGCACGGTTGATGAGATCAACTGCACATCGGGATCGTTGAGGCTATGTTTTCTGTCAATCGGAATCGATGAGGTCATGACACAACCTACCCCTACCGGTCGGTATCCGCCATCGGGGTTAACCATGAAACGTAAATCTAAATTGGGTTCGCGATGATCAATGAGATTGGTCAGATCAGAAAATTCGGCATGATCGGAGTGCATATGCGATCTGTGATTTCCAAAAATGTCGGGCGTTGCGTAGCGCCTTGTATTTCGTAAACGATCACACAAACTAGTAGAATGTGATTCTACGCATAAGTTTGTTTTGCAGGTTTGATGTGAATAGCATGGCTCATATGTATGTGATGCATGTGTGTAATTTAACATGACCTGGATCTCATGATTGTCAGCCGGCAGGAGCCAAAGTGATGTCATTATATTGTATAACGACCTGCATGTGGACTTGTGATTCTCTGTAAAGTCATTACTAGTTGTAGTAGTTGGAGGACAGAGATCAAGTTCGGGGCTTTGGCGTCCTGGCGAGACGGACAAGATGGAGTTTCGCCTTGGTCATCGGAGTTGAAGCCGACCTAGAAGGATGTCCATGAAGGACCCATACTATTTCACATATTTATGTTTATATGTGATTGATATTGCTTCATGTTTCTATGCATGTTAGTATGGAAGAAAGATCCCTCATTAATATCAAGCACATTTCCATTCCGGATGTTGCACTTTCGCACGTCAAGTACGTCTAGTGGTGGGCTCATAAAATTGAGGTGCTACTAGGTGTCCTCGAACTGGAGGGTTCGTGTCGGACATGGACATGCACTGCATCGGGTTAACTTGACAAGGCTATCAAAACGGTTTTGGGCCTTGTGGCAGAGAAGCTTGGGAGCCGGGGTATGAGAACCTACCCAACCAACAAGAGTCATATAGAGATATGATTAGCAAGGAGTTGCTTACCGAATAGGCAAGTTGGCTAGCAGTGATGCTAAATCTCATTAGTCGCTCACGCTAGACGGGTCCTGAATCACTCAGAGTTTGCGGAGGGATGCTGACTTCAGTGGGAGTAGTTCTGTTTAAGAATTTAATTACTCTACATAAACACATTGCTTAGTGATTGCATATTTTCTGTTGTAGGTCAATGGCACCACCTGCTCAACCCAACTTTGCATTGAAATCAATTCTAGAAAAGGATAAACTGAATGGAACAAACTTTACCACCTGGTATAGAAATCTGAGAATTCTTCTCAAGCACGATAAAAAGGAACATGTTCTAGAGGATCCACTTCCAGAGGAACCTTCCGAGAATGCTAACGCCACAACCAAGAATGCCCACCAGAAGCTCATTGATGAATCAAACGAGATCAACTGCCTCATGCCGGCTTGTATGGAGCCCGATTTGTAACAGCATTTCGAAAACATTTAGGCTTTCGATATGATTGAGAGTTTGAGGAGCATGTTTTAGGTGCAGGCTAGGACCGAAAGGTTCAACGTCTGGCAGTCCTTAATGGATTGTAAGCTGAAGGAGGGTGATCCACTGAGCCCGCATGTGATAAAGATGATCGGGTACGTGCAAGCTTTGGATCGGTTAGGCTTCCCACTTGGGGACGAGTTGTCCACAGATGCAATTTTGGGTTCTCTTCCACCTTGCTATGGCACGTTCGTCTCGAACTATCCTATGCACGGCTTGGATGAGAAGCTCACTGAATTGCATGGGATTCTCAAGGTGGTAGGTCAAGATATTAAGAAAGGCACGCATCAAGTGTTGATGGTGCAGAACTCGGCTAAGTTCAAGAAGTTGATCCAAGAAAAAGGGTAAGGCAAAGGGCATGGAGAAGGCTGTCTCCGCTGCTGAGCCAAAGTCCGGACCAAACTCAAAGACCATTTGCTTTCACTGCAAGGAAGCTGGTCATTGGAAGAGGAACTGTAGCAAGTGGTTTGCTGAGCACGACAAGAAGGTCGGAGATGCTTCTTCAGGCAAAGGTACACTTGTTACATATGTTATAGACATTTACCTTGCTGACATACCTAGTAGCTCTTCGGTATTTGATGCCGGTTTGGTTGTTCATATTTGCAACTCGATGTAGGGGATGGTAAGAACTAGGCGTGTGGCACAAGGGGAGATTGCCATCAGGGTCGGCAACAAAGCAAGAGTTGTTGCATTGGAGGTCGGCACGATGCAGATCAAGCTTCCTTCTGGATTTATTTTGGAATTGAATAATTGATATTACATTCCCGCACTTAGTCGGAACATTATTTATGCCTCATGCTTGATGAGTCAAGGTTATGAATTCAATATAAAGGACAATGGTTGTTCATTTTATTTGAATGGAATGTTCCATGGCTATGCACCCATAGTCGGTGGGCTGTTTATTTGAAATCTAGAAACGACACCAGTTTATAACGTGAATGTCAAGAGGCATAAGCCTAATGAGATAAATCCGATATACTTCTAGCATTGCCGGCTTGGACACATTAGTCTGAAACGGATGAAGAAGCTCCATGATGATGGACTCAAAACTTCGTCAATTTCGGGTCTTTCGAGACATGTGAATCATGCTTGCTAGGCATGATGACTAAGTCTCCTTTTGCAAAGAGTTGTGAGAGGGCGTCCGAGCTGTTCGAGCTTATACATAGTGATGTGTGTGGTCCAATGAGCACAATGCCCAGAGGTGGCTATCAGTGCTTCATGACTTTTACCAATGACTTGAGTAGATATGTATATATCTATTTGATGAGGCACAAGTCGAAAACTTTTGAAAAGTTCAAAGAGTTTCAGAACGAGGTTGAAAATCAGCTCGGCAAGACGATAAAACTTCTATGGTCAGATCATGCAGGTGAGTACCTAAGCCAGGATTTGACAATCATCTGAAAAGCCGAGGTATAGTACCTCAGCTCACACCTCCGCGTACGCCGCAGAGAAACGGTGTGTCAGAACAGAGAAATCAAACCTTGTTGGACATGGTCCAGTCGATGATGAGAAACTCGGATTTACCCTTGTCATTCTGGAGATACGCTCTAGAAACCGCAACTTTCACACTTAATAGGGTACCATCTAAATCCGTAGACAAGACACCACATGAGATGTGGATTGGGAAGACTCCTAGTTTGTCTTTTCTAAAGATTTGGGGTTGTGAAGCATTTGTCAAGCGACTCATGTCGGACAAGCTTACACCCAAGTCGGATAAATGCATATTCGTGGGATATCCGAGGGAAACCTTGGGATACAACTTCTACAACCAAGAAGAGAACAAAGTGTTTGTTGCTCGGAACGGGTTTTTCCTAGAGAAAGAGTTTCTTAGTCAGGAGGCCAGTGGGAGAATGGTGCGACTCAAAGAAATTTGAGAGCCACTCGGGGACAACTCGGTTGGTGATGAGATCACACCGGAGTCGGTCAGAGAACCTGTAGTGGAGTCGGCACCGGAGCCACGGAGGTCAGAAAGATTACGCAGAGTGCGCGGCGTTTGTTGCTAGAAAGCAACAAGCCGGCCACGTATGCGGAAGTGATGGCGATTTCGAGGCATGTCTAGAGGCCATGAGATCCGAGTTAAAGTCCATGGATGAGAATCAAGTCTGGGACTTGGTTGATCCGCCACCTGGCATAGTTGCCATTGGTTGCAAATGGGTCTTTAAGAAGAAAACCGATGTGGATGGAAATGTTCAGATCCACAAAGCTCGGCTTGTTGCTAAAGGTCATGGACAAGTTCAAGGAATTGACTATGACGAGACCTTCTCGCCGGTAGTGATGCTAAAGTCGGTGAGGATCATACTAGCTATAGCTGCATATTTCGATTATGAGATATGGCAGATGGATGTCAAAACGGCTTTCCTTCATGGAAATTTAAAAGAGGATGTATACATGATACATCCCGAAGGTTTTGTTGATCCAACTAACGCTGGTAAAATATGCAAGCTCAAGAGATCCATTTATGGATTGAGGCAAGCAGCTCGGAGTTGGAACATTCGTTTTGATGAAGTCATCATTGAACTTGGTTTCATCAAGAATGAAGAGGACTATTGTTTATACAAGAAGTCTAGTGGGAGCTCGGTAGTATTTTTGATCTTGTATGTGGATGACATAATGCTGATTGGAAATGATGTTTCGATGCTGAACTCAGTTAAGGAATCATTGAATGGAAAGTTTTCGATGAAAGACCTTGGAGAGGCACTGTACATTTTAGGCATCAAGATCTATAGAGATAGATCGATGAGGCTGCTCGGCTTAAGCCAGAGCACGTACATAGACAAAGTGTTGAAGAGGTTCAACATGAGTGAGGCCAAGAAAGGTTTCTTGCCCGTCTCACATGGTATAAGGCTAAGCAAGACTCGGAGTCCTATGACTTCTGATGAGCAAAACCGGATGAGTAGGATTCCATATGCCTCGGCAATTGGGTCCATCATGTATGTCATGCTATGTACACGGCCTGATGTTGCTTATGCAAGAAGCTTAACAAGCAGATATCAGGCCGACCCAGGTGAGAGTCATTGGGCAGCGGTGAAAACTATCTTGAAGTACTTGAAAAGTACTAAAGAGATGTTCCTAGTTTATGGAGGTGAGGAGGAGCTCTGCGTAAAGGGTTACATTGATGCTAGTTTCCAAACCGATAGGGATGATTGTCGATCGCAAACTGGATTCGTGTATGTCATGAATGGAGGAGCAGTGAGCTGGACGAGTTCCAAGCAAGATACGGTGGCCGACTCCACAACAGAGGCCGAATATATTGCGGCTTGCGAAGCCGCAAAGGAAGGTGTTTGGATTCAGAAGTTCCTGGAAGATGTTGGTGTGTTCCCTGGCTGGTCAAAACCATTGGACCTTTATTGCGATAATTCAGGTGCCATCACACATGCCAAGGAGCCTAGACAACACCACAAGACCAGGCACATAGACCGAAAGTATCACTTGATACGAAAGCTCGTAGAGAAAGGTGATACTAATTTGTGCAAGATTCATACGAATGCAAATGTTGCAGATCCGTTGACTAAGTCGCTTCCACAACCCAAGCATGAGGGGCACGTTAGAGCTATGGGCATTCGATGTCTATTTGATTGACTCTAGTACAAGTGGGAGACTGTTGGAGATATGCCCTGGAGGCAATCATGTATGATGATATTTCCTATGTGTTTATGAATAAAGATAGTCCTTGGACATTATCAGTGATGTGTATTAATAAGTACGTGACTTGTTTGTTAGACTAAGCATTGTATGATAACTGTCCTAAATGGTCCCTAGTCGAAAGGGTTGTGTGGACGTGCAACTAATCAGACTAGCATATGACACGGTGGTTGGTTCGGTCTCACTCAACATGTGGCATTGGATGCTAGCCGGATAATATGGACTCAGAAAGGTCTGGTCGGATTCGACATAGTCGGATCCGAGTCGAGATAAGGTCTGAGTTGGACAGACCCAACTATGAGACGCAGCGATAGGTCATCTGTGAGTCTCTAGTACAACATACGTTCTATGTCCTAAGACCTGAGCTGGCGCATGTACTCGGGATGGTGACAGACTTGCTTTAGGCCGACGAAATGCTACTCCGTGACTAGGTAGTTACAAAGTTATGTGTCGGGCTTGTCCAGACACATGCTGCGAGACATGGTCGAGCAAGATGTGGTTTGCCCCTCCTACCAGGAGAGATATACTCTGGACCCCTTGGGTGATCCGACCTGGATAAGCATGGCCATGCGATGAGGATTATGAGATAATCCGAATGTTGGTCGGATTCGCCGGAATGATAAAGAGGTCATGCTGCAACAAGGGTGACCATATCGCCTTGTGCACGACAACATATATCGTGTGGCAAAGGGAACAAAAGTGTGAAGTAGAGGTTCGCCTAACCAGCTTCATCAGACACTTGGAGTCGATGCGTCTTGCTAGAGGCCGCTACCGACCGCTCGAGTCGGATGTCATCTGACTCGCGACCAAGTGGACGAGAACCTAAAGAGTCGCCTGCTTAAGGGAAGGAACACATGGGCTTTAGGATCCGTGCGAGGCCAAGAGTTGAGCCCATGTCGGGTGCTTATATATAGTGGAGGTGCGGCACACCCATCTGGTTCATCGCTTCGGCACCGTCATTAGGGCTTTGCATGAGTTGCAACTAGCCACCTCCACTCACCGCCGCCGACAGTGTGATCGGACCTAGGAGTCTGCCGCACGGGTGTTCCTCTTGCACGCGCAGATACCGTTAGGGGCGATGCACTTTTGCCACTCCGGTGAACCTGTACGTGGGATCCGGTGACCGGCTGTTCGAGGGAGATCGGAACGGCTGTTCGAGGGAGCTCGGACGAGGAGGAGATGGACCACACGAACGCGCTGCCCCAACTCTACTTCCGCTGCACGACACTGCGCGTCTAGTGGTAACAATTTGTGATCCATCTCCGTGGCATGTTCTTGGATGTTCTGTGCGTAGAAAATATTTAATTGGCATGTGATGCACCTACGGTAGAACCCAACACTCTGGGGCTGGAGGCCCCTTCCGGTGGACCCCCGAAAAACTTCCGACACCCCCGGTACACTACCGGTGACGCCCGAACTATTTCCGGTGACCATCACAGAACATTCTATATATGAATATTTACCTCCAGACCATTCTGGAGCTCCTCGTCATGTCTGGGATCTCATCCGGGACTCCGAACAACCTTCGGTCACCAGCATACATAACTCATCTATACTGAAACGTCACCAAACCTTAAGTGTGCAGACTCTGCGGGTTCGAGAACCATGTAGACATGACCGGGACACCTCTACGGTCAATAACCAATAGCGGGACCTAGATGCCCATATTGGTTCCTACATGTTATATGAAGATCTTTATTGGTCGAACCTCTATGTCAAGGATTCAGACAATCTCGTATGTTGTTCCCTTTGTTCTTCGGTATGTTACTTGCCCGAGACTCGATCCTCGTTATCTTCATACCTAGTTCAGTCGCGTTACCGGCAAGTCTCTTTTACTCGTTCCGTAATACAAGATCCCGTGGCTAACACTTAGTCACATTGCTTGCAAGGCTCATTGTGATGTTGTATTACCGAGTGGGCCCTGAGATACCTCTCCGTCACACGGAGCAACAAATCCCAGTGTTGATCCATGCCAACTCAACAGATACCCTCGGAGATACCTATAGGGCATCTTTATAGTCACCCAGTTACATTGCGACATTTGATACAGACAAGGTACTCCTACGGTGTCAGTGAGTTGCATGATCTCATGGTCATAAGAATAGATACTTGACATGCAGAAAACCATAGGAATAAACTAACACGATCATATGCTATGTTCGTAGTTTTGATCTTGTCCATCACATCATTCTCCCAATGATGTGATCCCGTTATCAAATGACATCTCATATCCATGGCTAGGAAACCTTAACCATGTTTAATCAACGAGCTAGTCTGTCAGAGGCATACTAGGGACATAGTGTTGTCTATATGCCCACACATGTATTTAGTTTCCAATCAACACAATTATAGCATGGACAATAAACGATTATCATGAACAAGAAAATTATAATAATAAACACTTTATTTATTGCCTCTAGGGCATATTTCCAACACTTCACACATAAGGTAAACCATATCACCAGAATCATCAAAGTCGAGTAGGTGCTATACGGACTGCTAAAAAATAACGGGTGCAAAATGCCTTCAGACACCACTCGAAGATGCAGGCTAGCTAGACGAGAAATTTTTTAATTCCTAGTGAATCTTTACCAAGCTCTTGTAAACCACCATGATCAATTGATCATGAACGCTTTTGCCATCTCCTACCTGGTTAATACTATATTAAACGATGGCAGATTGCAGTGTCTTAAAAAAATCTTGTTGTAACCGTCGTGTATTTGCAATGCCCCCTTCGGAGCTGTAAATGATGTCAATGTCAATGAAATGAGATCAATGCGTTACAACGGGCAGCCTAACCGTTTGTGCAATTTCCTCCTCTCAAACCTGCAGCCATCTCGTAGTTGCAGTAGAGTAGCGACGTACTCCGACGACCGATGATTTTCCCAAACCACGTGGATGCATCAGAGGAGAGCGGTGACTGAGGAGGCACAAGCGATGACCCGACCCATCAGAGACGTATGGTTTTGCGCCTGCCGGGCAAAGCGCCTTTAACACGCAGCCTTCCGGGGTACGTCATGTCCACATGAATATGAACAAATCGTGAAGTGTAAGTCGGGTGAAGGTCAAACCTCACAATAGGAACACTGGGTTGTCTTGATGTTCTCGCAGTATAATCCTGAGCTTGGAGCACTAAGAATCGAAATATGAACACGAGTCATATGAAGATATGATCGATAAATTGGCCTACCGATTGAAGCTCTCGTCATGAGTGGTGTCCACATAAATGACCATGAATTATATACAAGTCTTGAATCACTTAAAATCAATTATGAGAGATATTGATTTGAGTGGGAACACAATTATGAATTGATTAAGTTTAATCAGTGGTGAATTTAATGATGAACATTGTCTATGTGTAGTTTGCATCGTATTTGTAGAATTATAGCTCACAGTTCCATCTTTCGTGTTGAAATTGATTAGTTGTTTTTATCTGGTTGAATCGTTACGATCGACAAACATAACGAGAGAATCATCCTCAAGATTGTCAAGATTTTGTCCTATTGCATGTTTACAATGCACTCCTGTAGATGTCGTGGATGATGAGACTCACGTTCTTCGATTCAATGGGCTAGAATCCTATTACGGTGTACTTGATTCCAAGAAACTTGAAATTCAAAATGTTTGGGATAGTCATATGATATTTTTGAAACTGAAATATTTTTTAGAAACAAACAAAGACCAAAACATATGTGATATCTAAAAAAGTGTTTGTGTGCAAGTTCTAGTGAAGCGTTCAACTATGTTTAACACTGAAATATATATAATCCGAAAGAACGTCAATCATGTGTTTATGGTGAGAACTTAAAGAGAAATAACAAATTTGAAGGATGTAATGTGACTTACACGTCCAGGGAAGTTTGGGGCCCACGTTACTCTTAAAGTTGGATGCTTTTTTGTGAATATGAGAAATATTGGAAGTAAAACTATAAAAAAGGAAGAAAGAAAAGAAGAGTGGAATGTCTAGATCAGGTATGAAGGTCATATAAATTATGAGATGTAGAGAAAGTTGGTCAAGTAAGTATAATTCTTGGTAATTACGATAAATTGTTAATCACTAAATTCTTCATAAATTATGGCTAAAAGGTTGGCCACAAGGATACTGACTTGATTGCATATTGTTGTAAATCGATGTACAAACCACTACGACGTATATGACCAACAAATAATGTGGTTAAAATTTGTAATGGAAGATTTGTAAAAATTAAAGTACTTCCCATGAGCATAATACCTTTGTATTTACTGTGATAATTCATTTTAGGGTTTTGTATACTCTAGCCCATTGCATAGAAGTAATAAGGAGAACAATAATTGTTCAATATTACGAACAAAAGACCATACCCCTACTGTGAATAAAATGTACGTTATAAATATTGATGATAAAATTGAACATTCATAACAGTGGAGCGGCTAAGTCTGACATGGAGCTTCGGCGGAGATGTCAAGTCATGCATGGCCGACATGTGCTACGTTGTGTCATGCCTGGTCAGCAGGTGCTACGCACGATAGATCCTCCAGAGTCTTCGCATCTGGATGGACGAGCGTGGGGCGGTGGTGCCGTTGGGCGTCGTGGTGACGTCGATGGATGTCTGGACTGGCAAGGATGATGCGGATCTCTATCTTGAAGATGGGTCAGTGGTCCGAGGATGATGACGGCTTCTGGATTCTATAACGTGTGTATGTGGTGCACGTTTTAGGTCTGCTATGCCGGCTGTTGGTCCGGATACGTTATGCGGATGGATCGGCGACGACACTGGTTTTAGATATGGGAGTGAGAGCACTCCACGTTATCAAGTTTGTAGATGTGATTGGTGGCTTCGGGTGGCTTGATGTATTTTTTTTGTCAGTCCTTCGTGAAATAATTAATAAAGATGGTTGTATGCATCGACTGATGCAGAGGCCGGAAGTTTAACCTCCATTTCCAAAAAAAATGACGTCGCAAAACTGAAAGAATACCACATAAGTGCGGCACATCATTTAGTCATTGAAGAAAACCGCATGAAAAAATTACATAGTGATGGATTTTGTAGTCATCTAATTATGGATCATCAACACTTGTAACTTCTGTCCAAATAATGCCGTAAACTAAAATACCATTCCCAGGCCATAAAAAACGAGCAACAAAGTTAGAAACATGTATGTTGATGTGCGTAGTCAAATAAGTGTTGTTGTAAGCAGATGATTTATCTATCTTCAAGGATTACTGAAGTAGATATCTATATTTACTTATTGAGACATAAAATCAAGATCTTTTGAAATGTTTTAAAAGGTTTTTAGAATGGAGTAGAAATTATTAAAATATGAAAAAAAACTACTATTGAATTGCACAAAGGAATATTTGAGTTATAAAGTTAGCAAATATGTGATGAATTGTGAAAAGAGTTCTATAGCTTTCAGACAAGTTTAATTGAAGGGAATCTTTGCTTAGCAAGAGAAACGTGCGGTTTCTCTCCTTGCGTCCCAAAGTTAACGGACTAATCCATCTAAATTTTTGTCTGTTGTAACCGTCTTGTATGTGCAATGCCCCCCTTCAGAGCTATAGATGTTGGGATCATCAGTGTCAATCAAATGAGATCAATACGTACTGTTTCTTTACAATGGGCAGCCTAATCCTTCGTGCAATTTCCTCCTCCCAAACCTGCGGCCATCTCGTAGTAGCAGTACAGTAGTGACGTACTCCGAGGTCCGATGTTTACCCCAACCACGTGGATGCGTCAGAGGAGAGCTGTGATTGAGGAGGCACGGGCGATGACCCGAGACCCGACCCATCGGATCAGTATGGTTTTGCGCCTGCCTGCCGGGCAAAGCGCCACTCTACTTCCCTCGTCTGATGATGATCTCCACTCGCTCCGGTAAGTAAGGAACAGCACCACAGAGATAGAGACAGAGACGACGTGGTTCGCCGTGCCAAACCCACCCGGGCAAGGCACCACCAGAGCGTAGTACTCCGTAGTGGGCAGTGTGCGTGCGATGGATTTTACTTACATGCCCTGGTCGAGCAGGCAGCTATAGGCACCTGCGCTCTTTTGTTCGACACGGTAGCCCCTCCCGTCCGTCGGAGACCACACCACACCACAGACGCGTCCCGTGCGAGCATGTGCCCGGTGCCACCCTTTCTCTCCTTCCAACCGAGCAAGCATCCTCGCGTCGCGGAGTTGCGTGCGTCTTTTGGGACTTTGACACTGACCGCTCGACCCCTAGCTCGGCGTGCCCGCGCTCGGATTCCGCTGTCCCTTGACCCAGCGCTGTGCGACTGTGCTAGCTTTCACCTTCACGCTCTGCCATCGGCCCGGTCCGTAGATGTCCATGCCTGTAACATCCGTCCATCAATGATCGACCCGTCCGGTCCACCACATGCATGCCTCCCTCATGATACAGTGCGCCGGCATGTGTGGCAAATGAAAATCTCGATGCGTGCCTGATTGGTACGTGCCGTGGCCAGACGCATGCTCTGCACGATGGAACGGTAGGAAGGTTGCATTGCATCCATTGCTCACAGGTCACCGAGCAGGCAGGTAGTACGAATTGCTAGTGAATGAAAAAATGCAAGCAAAAAAAAATCACAAACGGCGACATGGAGCTGCAGAATCAGCTAGCCGCAACTGCTTCCAAGAAAGGAGCGCGCCATGCCCGCACGTCAGCAGTACATGCATGCATCATGCGCAAAGGAGGGAAGCCGTCCGTAGGCCAGCGCGCGCTCTGGAGGGCCACTGCTGCAGGGCAGTGCGAGCTGCATGGCAGCAGAGCATGCATGCACTGCAATCTCTCTTCCTTCCTAGTACGGCCGAGCTTCCGGCTACTGCCACTGCTGATAGTGGTAGGAGTAGGAGTGGTATTTTAATACTACTATTACGTACCATATTCACAATTATACTGCTGGGCCCTTGTGGTGGATGGTCTGCCCAAGGCTGAGTGTTCCCCACAATCCTGGGCCTGCTGCACGCTGCGACAGTCATGGAAAAAGGTGAAAAGCTAGACAAATCTCTGCCACTGTGTGCTAGAGATAGAGCTAGAGCTAGAGGCGGACAGAGAGACGAGCACGGAGCACTGCTACCTCCACCAAAGGAAAAGGAAAGGGAACCCGCAAAGAAGGCGCAAACATCAGTGCAGTGCATGCATCTCGCGTGGATCTGCCAATTCAGACGTGGGTCATCAAAGATTGAGGGAGAAAAGCTGTGGCTGTGACCGACAGGGGTACTGCAATAACAAGAGAGGACAGTACTGTGCGCAGACGCAGAAATTTGCAGGCGGCATGCATGGCGTACTGTGATCTGCATCTTCAAAAGTGACGTGCAATGTACGGATTATCCTACCCAAAAGGCATCAATGGAGAGAGGAGGCAACCGGCTGTGTGGCAACCGCCTGGTGGCCCCACCACTTGCAGGCTTTAAGGGTTGCCGATCTTGGGCCAGCGGCATCCCTGCCCACGATAGACGGAGAATTTTGGCTCCCAGCTGCCGAATTTTCACTATCACGGGCAAGCGATTGGATTCTTTTTTCTCGCTTGGTAAGCGGAAATTGCCTTTGAAGGCCGTGCTTCATGAAAGTCTTTAAATGCAAAATTCAAAATTCATGAAAATTCATATTTTACATTTTTAAAAATTCTGAAAAAAATAATATGTGAGGGCGTAACACACACATGTGTGTAAATTTTCAGAAAAAAATATGTTGAAATGAGACCTTTACAAAAAAGACAAATCTGAGCTTTTTAACACATGATACTATTCATCGTCTCAGGTCCTGAATGTGCAGATCATATTTCAAGATATTTCATCCTAAATATTTACACACGTAAACATAACATTCTTCCTTAGTTGCATAATTATTTTAGATTTTTTTGAAACCAAAAAGTTTGAATTTTAAATTTTTCAAAAATACAGAGCTCCATGAAGCTCGGCCTCCAAACGTCCGTTCTCCTTGGTAAGTGCGAAGAAAAGTTAATATGGAAATGTTTGGTTCATATACTCTCTGCTAACTTTATTCGCATAACCTTGCGCTATGTATGGCGCATAATGAGGTTAAATTTAGCAAAATTTTATCTCGTTTATTTAAGGTAACCTTGCAACACTTGTATGTGTCGTCGTATGTCTACTATAGTTTTGAATGGCAAAAAACTTGACCAAAGTGTTCTGCAAACCAAACAGGACATTAACTCAATAAACTTGTGTAACTTATCACTCTCAGCGTATGTTCACATGGTTGTTGAAATTAAGCTCTTGGTAAAATCGAGAGAGTTTATTTTTATGAAGCTTAAATGTGTTCAAAATAGGGTAATAGACCAATTGGCGTCGTACAATCGCATAGAATGTAGTAATGTTGTATGGCTACAAAGAGGACCGCCGTGTATTGAGGAACTTGTGCATATAGATTGTAACCCTATTACATGTTAGTAAATAGGCAATTTTTCGACTTAATTAATCTAAGAATAAATCATGAACATGACGGACACAATATTAAACATATATTGATATTTGATCAAAATATCGCGTACTAGGCAGATAATAGAAAGATCTACGCATATCACTAGTATGACTAACATAGGAATTAATAAGAGCGGGATAAACGTGTTATACCTTCCAATAGAGTAGTTAGCCATAGCCGCGATGTTGGCGACGACAGCGTCCTCGACCGCCTTCTTGTCGGCTTCAAACTTCTCAACAGTGGAACGATCGGCGTGAGTTGAGGACAACATGCTGATAACGATGAAGGCGATGCGTTAGCCAGAGGCGAGCAGTCACGTAGTTGCTCCCCAAAAATCTAATCGCCCCTCTCCCGGTACAGGATCCTGAGAGGCAGGGTTTTGGAGGCCTGCTCTCCCGTCAACCGTGTACGTGACGAACGGGACGAAGTTGACGGTGGCACCAAAAGGAACGAACGTGTTAAAGGGATTTGCCAGTTTCTTAATTGCTTGGATGTAATCCAACGGTATCACTTTGGAGCTTCTTAAATGTCTGACAACTTCAATCTCATTTTTATATGTTTGTTGGACTTCATGTTGTCCTTTGAACTCTTTACTTTGGCAATAACTGTCCGATTATCATAGTTCAAAAAGATATCCGGAACCGGCTTCTCAACCACCATCACGTCCATCAAAAGATCTCGAAGAAATTTTGCTTCGACACCAGATATGTATAATGCTGATAATTCTGCTTCCATTGTCGATCTCGTTAGATCGTTTGCTTGCAAGGCTTCTAGGGAACAACACCACCTCCAAGGGTAAGCATATACCCAGTAGTGGCCTTCATCTCATCAGCATCAGAGATCCAATTCGCATCACCATACCCTTCAAGTACCGACGGGTATCCGGTATAGTGAAGTCCGTGGTTCATAGTACCATTCAGATAGCGCACGATTCTTTCAACAACGTCCCAATGAAGATCACCCGGATTGGCAACAAACCGTCTTAGTTTGCTCACAACAAACACGATGCCATGCCTCGTTGCGCTCACTAGATACATAAGTGAACAAATAATTTGAGCGTATCTCAATTGATCTTTAGCTGTGTCTGTGAACTTTCAAATCAACACACTAGGATCATATGGTGTTTGAGAAATTTCACAGTCCGGATATCCAAAGCGATTCAAAATCTTCTCAACATAGTGGGATTGCAGAAGTGTAATCTCACCCTCATCATCTTTCAAAAGCTTGATGTTCAAGATAACATCAGCCACCCCAAGGTCCTTCATCTCAAAGTTCCAAGACAGAAAATTCTTAACCTCCTCAATTACTTTGATGTTGGTTTCAAATATGAGTATGTCATCAACATACAAGCATAGTATAATTCCTTCGCCCCCACCATGCATGGCAATAGTCTACACATTTGTCAGCTTCATTTACAATGAAGACAATAGATGCCATGGTTGTATTAAACTTCTCATGCCATTGCTCAGGTGCTTCTCTCACACCACATAAAGACTTCAAAAACTTTCACACCTTTCCTTCCTCACCATCTATCACAAAGCCGTTTGGCTGTTGCATATAAATTTCCTCCTCTAGCTCTCCGTTTAGGAAAGTTGTCTTAACATCCATTTGATGGACGAGAAGACCATGCGAGGCCGCCAACGAGAATAGTACTCGAATGGTGGTCAGTCTAGCCACATGTGAATAAGTATCGAAGAAATCTTCTTCTTCTTTCTGGGCATAACCCTTGTCCACAAGCCTAGCCTTGTACTTTTCAATCGTACCACCGGGCCTAAGCTTCTTTTTGAACACCCGCTTACATCCCAATGGTTTGCAACCATAGGGACGTTCAGTAATCTCCCATGTCCCATTACACATGATGGAATCCATCTTGCTACTGGCTAGATCTTCCCAGCAGTCAACATCTCGAGATGCATACGCTTCTGAAATAGAAGTGGGATTATCATCCATGAGGTACACGAGGAAATCATCACCAAAGGTCTTTGCAGTCCTTTGTCTCTTGCACTACCAAGGGTTTCCTCTTCATCCTCCTCGGGATTTTCATCATGTATTTGTTCATAATATTCCATAGGAATGACAGGCTCGGGAGTCTCCTCAGATTCCTGGCTACAAATGCTCTGCATATCTCTCATGGGGAAAATATCCTCAAAGAATGTAGCATCCCTAGACCCATAATCATATCGTTCTTCACGTCAGGTACCTCAGATTTCACTACTAGAAATATGTAGCCAACTCTATTCTTAGCATAGCCCAAATTTATACAGTCCACAGTCTTTGGTCCCAGCTTACGCTTTTTGGGGATCGACTCATTGACTTTCGCCAAACAGCCCCAAGTACGTAAGTAAGAGAGCGTCGTCCTTCTCTTCGACCACTGCTCATAGGGAGTGACCTCATTATCTTTTGTCGGAACCTTATCCAGGATATGACATGAAGTCAATATAGGCTCCCCCACCATGCCTTGGATAAATCCGATGTATCTAACATGGCGTTAACCAAATCAGTCAGAGTATGGTTTTCTCGTTCAACAACCCCGGTTGACTGGGGTGAATAGGGAGGAGTCCTCTCATGAATAATGTCGTGCTCCGCACAAAAAGAATAAAACTCATTTGAGAAGTACTCTCCACCATGATCAGACCAGGCTCGTTTAATTTTCTTTTCCAGTTGGTTCTCAACTTCTGCCTTATAGATTTTAAAGTAGTATACAACCTCATCTTTAGTATTTAAGAGATACACATAGCAATATCTAGCGGAATCATCTATCAATGTCATAAAATATTTGTTTCCACCTTTAGTCAACACACCATTCATCTCACAAAGATCAGAATGTATGAGTTCTAATGGCACCAAGTGTCTCTCCTTCGTAGCCTTGTGAGGCTTGCGAGGTTGCTTTGCTTGCACACACGAATGTCACTTTGAAACTTTGGCCAACATGAAACTCGGGATTAAATTCAGTTTTTCTAGCCGCGACATAACACTGAGACTAATGTGACAAATAAGTGAATGCCAAACTTCAGATTCATTAACATTCGAATGAATATTGTTCACCGCTTTATTATAAAAATCTTCAAGGGAATGGTGGAACAAACCTCCGCATTCATTACCTTTTCCAACAAAAAGTCTACATTTCGTAACAACTACTTTATTGGACTCGAAGAACAACTTAAACCATTCTCAACAGAGAAGGGAGATGCTAACGAGGTTCTTCTTGGTGGCGGGGACATGCTGCACGTTCTTCAACTGCACGATCCTTCCCGAAGTAAACTTCAGATGGACCGGCCAACACCATTGTAAATAAATTACTGTATCTAGATGCACCATTTTCATTGTTTCCCACAATCATATTGACAGACTTGTTGTCCTGCCCTGGCTTCTTGTACTTGTTTGGGCACTTGTTGGCTCAATGTTCCTCCAAATCACAAGTAAAGTAGCCATCTCCCTTCTTGTTCTTCTTGAAGGTCTTCTTTCCCTTCTTCTTAAAGTCGGTATTCTGTTGGACGGAATTCTTTCCCTTGGACTTGTTGGAGTTGAAGTTCTTCTGATGTACCATATTTGTGACACAAGGACTTCCAACCCCTTTTCCATACGAGTCCTTTGCTCTCGAGTTCTGCTCAACACTCAGATGGCCGATGACATGCTCTATTGATAATTCATGCCTCTGATTATTTTAGAGTGGTAGCAAAGTTCCTCCAGGAATTAGGGATCTTGGCGATTATACACCCTGCGACAAATTTGATCGGTAATTCGCATTTAAGAACCTCAAGCTCCTTAGCAATGCATACTATCTGATGAGCTTGTTACAATATAGAATGGCTTTCGACCATTTTGTAATCATGGAACTGCTCCATAATATACATCTCACTCCGAGCATAGGTGGCGCTGAATTTAGATTCGAGTGCCTCCCACAAATCCTTGGCAACCCGCACATGTAAATATGCGACAACCAACTAATCTCCGATCATGCTCAGAACTGCTCCAAGAAAGTAGACGGTTGCCTCCTTGAACACCTTCTCCTGTTCAAGACTGATCGTTCCCGTACGAGTAACACCAGCTACCCAGAACACATTCATAGCCATGAGCCAATAAGGTGGTTTTGGTCTGCGAATGCTTAAAATATGTATCGGTAAACGTATCTTATTTCAGTGCAGCAACAAAACTATTACCCAAAAAATTCCTAAACAAATTAGGTTTTTGGATTGTTCAGTAAATAGGTAATTTTTCGAGTAAATTAATCCAATAATAGATCATCAACATGATGTAAATAGTATTAAACACATACTAATATTTGATCATATTATCGCGTACCAGGCAGATAGTAGAAAAATCTACACATATCACTAGTATGACTAACATAGGAATTAATATGAGCGGGATAAACGTGTTATACCCTCTAATAGGCCAGTTGGACGTAGCCACAGTTTTGGCAGCGGCAACGTCCTCGGTCGTCTTCTTGTTGGCTTCAAGCTTCTCAGCAGTGGCATGATCGACGTCAGTTGGGACGACGCGGGGATAACGCCGAAGGCGATGCAGACGTAGACGAAGTAGTCGAAAGGAGGCGAGCAGTCGCGTAGTCGTTCCCCAAAAACCTAATTGCCCCTCTCCCCGTATAGGATCCTGAGAGGCGGGGTTTCGGAGGCCTGCTCTCCCGTCAACCGTGTACGCGATGAACGGGATAGAGTTGCGAGCGGCAGCAGCAGCAAAAGGAATGAACACATGGAGAAGATGTGCTATGTTTGTTGCTGCTAGGGTTGGCTGAGGCCTCACATATATAAGCGTGTCCGGGTTGAGAGTCGTGGGCTGAAACCATGATCTGACGTCTCAGATCGTGGCACGTCCGTTATGTATTCTCCGTTTCTGACCCCCCAAAAAAATAAGCGCATAGGTATGAGCTCGGCTTAATCCCGTAACCCGTGGTGCATCGTGACGAGGCATGGCATGGCGAGTCGGGTGGCGGAGGAGGAATGCGTGAGGGCCTCTTCTCTTCTCAAGCTCCAATAGCATGTAGAAGAGATACCCTTATAAGGAGGTCCAACTCCTTCTCCACTAGCAAGGTGGGACTAAACTTCCCACCACCACTTGTCATGCCACCTACCTGGGCCCTTAGAGATTTTCCGAAATTGTCATATGGGCCCTAGGACCATCTCACATTTCAACATTTCCTTGGAATAAATTTATTTTATCCTATAAAAAAACTTGTCTCACCTATGGTGTGGCAAGATTTTTTTTGAACAAGCAAAGGCACATATGGCATCAATTCATTGACACTGCTAACAGTTCACATTGAGAGTTACAATTCCGTGTAATTGCATGTCCAAACACAACAGTTTCAAATGACAATTGTCCTCAAGATGATATGCATTCTTACAATAGAATTTAACTCGCTGGAGTTGTTCCATGGAGGAGGGCTAGCTGGGCAATATGATGTCCCTCCATGTTATGGAGTCTCAAGATATGAAAAAACTGGACTAAAGATGAATTTGTGATTGCAAAAAACTCTATAAGTAGACCTCTTGCATCCCAATGTCTTGGATCTGTTCGAGGCATTGTTGTGGCAGCTGCTTTTGCGAGTGGTAAATTGTCTATGAGGAAGGTCGCATCTTTTATTTGTAACCTCGCAAGTATATTGGTTTCAAGTACTATATTGTTTGCATGGAGGATTCCTATAGCATAGATTTAAACCTTCAGTCTTATGCTTCCTTGGTTTCTGTGCATGTAAAGTCCAAATTTGGTTCTTGTGTTGCTAGCATGTTGAACCTGATTCTTCCATATTGCCTCTGTGAAAATCCTATTTGTTGTTCTTAACTTTAACAAATCTAGTATTCCCCATGTGCCTGTGTACATCTATCTGGAATTCACAATTCTTCTCCTACTTATGCGAGTAATCTTATAGTCCCACTTGTTGGGATAGGCAATTAGCAATGGCCTGAGTTACATGAAAAAAAATTCTATAGAGCAGAGCTTTCTTTTCTTTGAAAAAATTATCGTTCATTGATTTCCACATACACCACATGAAGGTAAATAAATTGCTAAAAGTGGCATGTGGGTGATGTGAGTTAAGAATGCTTGAAATCATATTTGTAATGCAGTTTCTATCCTATAAATGATCTTCTATTCTAATGTACCAAGGATGGGAGACAACTTTAGCAAATGGACAAAGAAAAAGAATATGCTTTTCATCTTCTTCCATTCCACACCTATAGCAACCTTTACTTATATGTGGAATGGACGTATGTGCTCTTTTACTGGTTGGAAGGGCTTTTCTTACCAGTCTCCATGGGGATGTTTGTATCCTTGGAGCTATATCTTTTGCTTTCCAATTTTTTTCGATAGCTCTATTGAGTTGGTTGTAACGATTGTGGGTTGCGGTTCTCCTTCTTCTGGCAAAACATGTAAACAAAGTTTGTATGCACTTTTGGTTGTAAATTTCTCTAGCGGGGTTAGCTTCCAACAAAGAAGATCTTTCCCACCATCCTCAGTGATTTGAACTCAATTCATCACATTTGTAGTATTCAGGTGAAAGAGGGTATCGATGAGGTTATTGTTCGATTTTTTTGATTTGGGAGCCAAAGATCTTCAACAAAAGGTTGGTATTCATAATATCTATGCTGAGTAACCAAATGGTCACAGTCTCACAGATAGTATCCAAAGAATTATACCATACTCCGAAGAGAAATGATTCCTTTCGTGAGTTGATAGAAGGAGTTTCTTATTAGAATGGGTCTAACTTTGAGAATTGTAGTCCAAAAAGCGATCTCAGGACGATAATAGATGGCCTTCCAGATGGATGTGACAGGATAGTAATTGTGTTCAAGATTTTTGAAATATGTTTATTTGAATATTAAGCTATCCTCCAAGCAGTTGAAAGAATTAAACCTCTGTTAGTGGCTTGCATGTTTTGGATCCCAAGATCTCCTTCATTCTTTAGGGGAACAAACACATTTCCAAGCTCGAAGACAAAGAGATTTAGAATTGCATGCCTCTCTCACTCATGTCCGCTAAAAGTTCCTCATAATTGAAGTGAGTTTGGATAAGAAATATTTTGTGAAAATGTTATTTGATATGTATCAAACATAAAATGAAGCAAATACATAATTTATGAGGCTAAGTTTGGCTTTGTAACCAGGGAGCTTGGCTTTCAATTTTTGACTCATAAAATTATAGGTTGTAGATTATCTTTGGCTGGGAAAATATGGGGTGACCCAAGTGGATAGTGTCGTTATCTATATCTAGAATACGGAAGATGCTTTTCATGGCTCGTTGAACGTTTCTATCCACACCTTGGTGATGACAATACATGTAAGGTCCTCTAGTTTGAGAGATCAAGGGATTTTTTTCGTTTGTGCATCACATTCATACATCGAGACTTGGGGGCTAATTCAAAACTTCATTTGAGCTTAGTTAATACCATCCTATCTAAGTTAAGAAAAAAATGACAAATTGAACATTTGCTCTTTCTTTGAGTTTTTCGTTCAATTGTATTATAATAATAAGTTAAAGGACTTAAGTGCTAAAGGTACAACTCATTGTGAATTGGAAATGCATTTATAATAACTCAAATATTCTAAATGAAATTCAAACTTTATTAATAATTGGACTATATAATATAAAGTCATTTTAAAAAGAAAAGAATAACTAAACAATTCATCTAATTACATTCTTGAGTTACAAAACTTGAGAAAGAATAAAGCTATAAATAAACTATCTACTTTCCTATACTATCCTTATCTAAGTCTTTAAGATTTTATTGATCTTCTTCATTTCCCAATCTCGCAGTATGAAACAACAAAGAGAAAGATATTTGTATGATTAAAAGGTAGCATTCCATTTCTGGAAATGAAAAGTTTGGTTTAGGAGCTAGCACTTTAGATGGTTGACAATCTTACTCAAACACTTTAATAGATAGGTCAAGCAAGACCCACAACAAGTCAAGAGGACAACCATATACGATAGTGAACAATAGCAACCAAAGTCAAATGTACAAGTTTTGGGAAGCCAAGTTCCAAAACCTAGCAGAAAGAGTCCAAAACAGTGGATTAACCAATTAGTACTAACTCATGGGAACTCCTTAAGCCACATGATCACTATGTAGTATCATTTGATCAACTAACACTGTAGAGAAAAAATTGTCAAAATGACAATATATATATATAACCTCTCTACTGAATCCAAAACAAGTAAACAGAGACGGGCACAAAAGCCAAAATGACAATATATACATCAACCCGCCGAGATAGGTAACAAGTCCCAACCATTGCGCCACCTCAAACTTGAGAAGATAAGCATCATGATCAGAAAGATAACTCAATCAGCATACAAAACAACCATGCTAGTAGTTGTCATCACAACCACAAGCACATGAGCATTCTAGTCGACCAGAGCAACCAGGGACACAACACGATCACTACATGAGGTGTTTCCAACTTAGAGAGATGACTAGACTATAAATAGCTAAGCATCAACTGCAACCACACTCATACACCACTCATACTTTAGTATCAACGGTGTTGTACCACCAAACCTTGTAACTAATTGAAGAAGTGAAGAGGGGGAGGCTATCCACAATAAGGAGCACCAAAATCTAGAAGACCAAGTCTACAAAAGATCTCAAAGTATCCTAGAAGTGCTAGGACTAATTCATCATAGGATCAATTAAAGCCACAAATAACTTAAATCCGTATGAGAGGGGGACTCATACTAGCATAAATTCTCAGGCTAAGATCAAGGAGCATATGTTCTAGTGCTGATAGAAAGATAGACAAGATACAAAATATGGACTAAGAGCAAGGACCATATGTTCTTATACTTAGGAGAGAGCGGAGAGAGAAACAAAAAGGAGAGAGAAATAGGACCAACAAAGTAGGCCATAAAAGAACATCATAATCATCTACAATAGCAGAACACATACACATTACTTACACTTGGTAATTTCCTGCAATTAGGAATACAATCACACACTAGCACTTGGGCTAGTAATCTTACTTCTTATATAGCAACAACAGATATGTCCATTCAAACTATAATTATATGCAGTACAATAAAAAGACACATTAGTGACATTATGTCCTGAACGAATTTTTTTTGTGTCACACCTCCATGGTGATAATTTTGACAAAGACATGTATCATCATGGATGTGGTGGGAACCTACTTTTATGACAAAAGGTAATGGTAGAAAATGGGATTTTGCTCCTGGATGGGCCGGAGGCGAACTTGCATGACATTGTTTGGGCCATCCATGAAGTAAAAAATCATGGTAGAAGTGAGGAAGCCAATTTTTCTGGGATTTCTCAGTATACAGATGGTGGTCTAGCAATGCCGGGGTGTGGTTTGCGCGTTTCTCTCGTACGTGCATGTGTGCGATCCCTTCGCTTACTGGACCCTAGTGAGCCCTTCGTCTAGTGAATCCGAGCAATCCCTTGAGAATTACTAAGCCTGATTGAGTGACCCCTCGCACTACCGAACCCGAGCAATCGAGCCCTTTTTACTTACTGAACCCCAACAAGCCCTTGGCCTTACCGAACTCAAGAAATTGATGCGATACTCGAGTCGTTGGTCTGCAGTAGTGTTGGAGGCCTCGATTGGTCGTGCACGGGATGCATAGAGTCGATACCTGCCGGTTGCATCGAGCCCCTTGCGGGATACATAGAGTTGACCTAGTTGGTTGGCTCTCATGAACAGTCAATGTTGCCGTCACGTGTGTGTACACCTCACCCCAGTCTATGGGGATCAAATGCACATGACCCCATGATTACTGGTTGGCACTTGGGTGAACATGACACCGAGGAGGTCGCGCCATGGTACTCCACACCCTTCCCGATGAACAGGACCCCGTTCGACTGCTGAGTTTGCCCCTACATGAACATGACAACATTTCGGTCGTTCTGTGGTACGCGAGACCCCAGTCGAGTCGACGAACATGACCCCATTTTGTCCGTTCCGCACTAGTTGGTTGGATCCCAATGAGCACGCCGTTTTGGATATTCCGACCTAGCCGGTTGGCTCCTCATGAAGAACACACTATTTCATCCAGTCAGACCTAGTCGTTGGCTCCCGATTAAAAGGATCTCGTTCCGTGTTGCGCCATACCCCTCCCCGTCCTATGCAGTCGTTCGTGTATACACGAGTATGACTAGCCGGTGCATGAATAGTTGGCCTGCATTTTTGCACCATAGTTGTACATACACTAGTAGAATATCGATCAGTAGTCCCGCTCGGGATGTGCCTTCTGTACCGGTTCCCCAACCAGTACTAAAGGGTCAGGACTAAAGGTCCAGACCTTTAGTACCGGTTGGACCACAAACCGGTACTAAAGGCCCACCATGTGGCTGCCTACGTGGGCTGATGGTGGAGGACCTTTAGTACCGGTTGGTGATACCAACCGGTACTAAGTGTTCTGTTTTTTCGCTTTTAATTAGGTTTTAGTTTTCCTCTCTATTTATTGTGTTTTCCATTCATTTCAAATTTTTTTTATGATGCTACATACCGTAAACATTAATTACACAAGTTGATGCATATATATATATATATAATATACATATATATGTAATATAATACACAATATCTCATACACAGTGTATATACAAATGGAATTACACATCCATATATATATATATATATATATATATATATATATATATATATATATTCTGGACTTATAACTTAAGGCCCAAAACCCGGCCGGGACTAGATGAAATATCAGTTTTCTACTACTGATTTGCTGGCATTATTGAGTCGGCGGTAAGTAATAGTGCTCTCCGTTTACATCAATGACATGTTGAAGAAGAAATGCCGCAAATTCCTCTTGAAGTGCTACAAAGCGTTTCTCGGGTGAGAGCTTCGACATCATCTGCCAAACCTGGAGCTGTCTTTCACGTGCTCCTCTGCGACGTATACGGCCTTCGGTCTGGATGCGAATGTTCTCGCAGAGGAAGTATCCACATAAATTTGTCCCATTTGGCTGCTTCGCGCACTTTGCAAAAGAATAGAATTCAATAAGATAATTAATAATCAAGAATGATAATGGTATTGAAACTAGAATTAAAGAGATGCGCGGACCTAGTAGTACTACTTAATTACCTGCATCTTTTTCCACTTCAGCTTCGGTTTCCATTGACGACTGTGATGGTTTTTTCTATCATCTTTTTCCAAACACTACGCGGCAAAGAAAAAGAACGAAAGAGTTATTATAATTACTTTTGATATCAGGAAATAATGAAAGAAAGCGAGGTCGATAAACATTGAAATTACCGTTCTATCATAAAAAAACAATTCCACGTATGATTTTTCTAGTGTATCTAGTGAGTCATACACTTGAACAAGTCCATCCATGAGGATAATATTTAGGAGGATATAGTGGTCTCTATGCAGAAGTTTATATAATTAAGCAGGCATGCATATAACTCATCAACTACACTTGACAGCGAGCTAGTAAGCAAAAATAGAATGAGTAGTATACAAGAGAGTAAACCCTCACCCCATGTTGTAAGGAAATATTGTAGTAGATTTGGTATTCATTAGTGCCTCTAGAAAATTTTCCAAGAGATCTTCTGTGTCCTTGGGATAATGTTTTACCACATGACCATTAACGGTACTTGGGTCGATGAACCCAGTGTCATCGATTCCCTCTTGTTTCAATTCCCACATCTTCAATCTGCCTAATAGCGTAAAAAAAGAACATATATAGTGAGGATAAGCCAATGAACGATATCTTAGCTAGAGACTTAAATTATTAAAGATATAAATCACTTACAGACAATAACAACTGACGAGAGTTTTGTCAATAGAGTCCATGTGGTATAATTGGAAAAGTTCTGAGAATTCAAGACATATGTCACATGCATTGACATAATGCTCTTTTGTGACATTGACCATGACCGCCGTCGTCCCTCGCTTTGCTTCAGGCAGGTACCAATCATGCAACCGTCGCATCGCAGTTGGTAGTTCCTTGTACTACTCAGGTGTGACAAGTGGTTTTCCGACGACATATTGCATGGCGTACTCAGTTGCACCGTACCCGCGGATTTCCTCGGTGCCAAGGATTTGGCCAAGAGTGAGACATGCAGCCTCCGCTTCTTCGAGGTCGATTGGGTTGCCTTGCACGTCGACTGGTTGGATCGATTTCTTGCTTCGATTGGTACTCACATTGAGCGGAGAAATCGATTGCTTGGATTGTTCTCCGAGCTGGGGAACTGTTTTCCCACTAGTAGTACCACCTGTCGTTGATGTCGTACTTCCCAACTTCTTCCTTGGGCTGGGCCGACTTCTCTACTCACTTGCCTTCTGAATTTTTCGCTCATAGTCTGTCGGCATACGCTCGACATATGCCGGGGGTCGACCAATAAAGTGTTCCATAAAGTGCTCTTGGACTTCCTTGGGTATTACCTCCTTTGGCGGCACTGTCTTCTTCGCAAAAAAGGCTTTCACTTGGCGATCGCTTTCAATTTTGTTTTCCTCTGGTGTCATGTCGTAAGGCAGCTTCCTTTTGGCCGGAGGCTCGGGTTTCTTCTTTGCTTTATTCCGAAGAGGACTGCTGTTGGCCTTCCTCTTTTGGGAGCCCTGCTGGCGGGAACGCTGCCAGGGTGGAGTCGGCTCACGCGGCGGAGATCGATATCGACGATATGGACTCGCGTCATGCTCCGTCCCAAGGTTGGGAGGACTGCTGGTGAGGTGGGATGCCTCTCGAGGTGGGGAGGATTGCTGGGGAGGTAGGGAGGACTGCTGGCAAGGTGGAGAGGACTGCTGGCAAGGTGGGCAGGACTGCTGGTGCTGCGATGCCTCTGGCTGGGATCCCTCGCACTGGACATCGATACTCGAAGGAGTCGGTGGCCTTAGCACCGACCGTGGAAAGACGATGCAATCCTTACTCCATAGAATGAGACCATGGCCGGCTTCTGCCAATGTGGACTCCCCCTCACCTCCAGGGATGTCAAGCAATAGTTCATCATATCCTGGCTCTATTGCGTCCACCGCGACACGAGCATACCCAGCTGGAACCGGATTGCAATGCTAGTGAACATCAGGTGTATTTGGTAAAGCATAGCCCGTTGCGACCCGCATGGGTATGTTCTTCCTTTTCTGGATTAGCTCACAAGATGTCTTATCGGTGATATCATCCACAGGGGTGTGACCCAGTGGTGCCCCCGTGGAACCCATGCTGCTTTTCGGCAGTGTAGATGGGACGGGTTCCCCTGCCTCATGCTGTGGAGTTTCCCTTTGCTGGGTCAGTATCTGTATCTGCAGCTATTGTTGCTCATACTTCTGTTCCAACTTTGAAAGTCGGTCTGCTTCCACCTTCTTTTTTCTCAAACGGCTTTTATAACCGTCCTTCCATCCCGCAAACCCCTCGTACCACGGAACAACGCCCATGCCTCGTGTTTGTCCTCCGTGTTTGGGATTCCCGAGGGCACGTGTAAGCTCGTCGTTCTCTCTATCGGGGTGAAACCGTCCTTCTTGGGCAGCTTTTATTGCATCAATCAACTCATCTGATGCATGCTTCAGACTGGCCAGTGCAATAATCTTCCCTGTTGCTGGGTCCAACTTTCCCCCATGCGCAAAAAACCAATTCCTGCACCTCTGGGGCCAGTGGAAGGTTACTGGAGTGATCCCTTGAGCATGCATCTTATTCTCTAATGCATCCCACTTAGGAATGGCTGACTTGTATCCACCTGTCCCTAGTTTATGGTGATAACTTTTTCTCCGCATTTATCTTATTCTTTGCCGACTTCTCCATAGCAGCTTCCGATGTCTTGTACTCGATAAATGCATCCCAGTGATTCCTTACCTTCTCGTATATTCCTATGAATTCGGGCGCCTTCTGGCCTCTAGAGTTGTACTCGGTCCATAATCTTTTCTTCCAAGTCTGGAATGCGCCGGCCATCTTATGGAGAGCAAACTCCTTGACTTTGTCCCTTTGGTGCTCCGAGAGAGAATCTGGTAGGATGAAATGCTCCATGAGATCTCGCCAAAGGGTATCTTTAATTCTTGTATCGACATAATTCACTCTTGGTTTGGGTTGTTTGGTTGAACCCATTCTTGCATTGTGATCGGGACTCCATCCCTAACAACCACTCCGCATTGACGCAAAAATGTATTGGCATTGGCTTCAGGGTGAGTCGGTGCGCCATCATGTTTGAAAGCATCAAGATTGAGCTTTACGTTGCCGTCCAATATTTTGGCACTGCCTCGTACCTTTCTACTAGATTGGCTCGATCCGGAGGGCTGCACTACTGGAATCAGACATTTTGCCGTCTGCCAGCGCTTTGCCGTCTGCTAGCAGACAACAAAGAGTCTATTTGCCGTCTATCTTCCCAAAGCAGATGACACAGAACCAGCTGATGGCAAAGACCCTCTTTGTCGTCTACAATTCTTTGGCGTCCGCTGGCGGACGACAAAGAATTCTTTGGCGTCAGCCAGGGGACGGCAAAGACTAGAGTGGGCCCCACGGGGCACGGCACTGGCTAGGTCAACCTCCTCACTTCTTTGTCGTCCACCAGCGGACAACAAAGAAGTGAGGAGGGCCCACAAACTAGGCAAGCTAACTGCAAGGGCCCACCCCACCTCTTTGCCGTCTGCTAGTGGACGACAAAGAAACTTTGCCGTCCGCTGGCAGACGGCAAAGAGAATAACTCCTATAACGGGCCGTTAACCCCCTCCTCTCCCTCTTCTCTCTCTCCCTCTCTCTCTCCCGCCGCCGCCGCTGCACTCCGCTCCCCCGTCCCTCCCCCTCCGCCGTCCTGCGCCGCCCCCCTCTGCCGTCCCGCACCGCCCCTCGACGCCCGCCCCATCGCCGGCCGCCCTGCACCGCCCCCCGCCTCCGGAGCTTGCGGAGTCAACCGCCCCTACCCCACGCGGCCCCGGCCCGCCTCCCGCCGCGCGCCGCCACCGACCCCCCCGACCACTAGCCGCCCCACGGCCCAGCGGCCCGCCGCCCCCGCCGCCCAGCCGCCCTGATGCCCTCGCCGCCCCTGCCGCCCCGGTGCCCCGCCGCTCCACTCCGGTGAGCTCTACCGGCCCCTGTTTTTTTGCTGTTAGTTAGGTTAGTTGCTACTGTTAGTTAGGTTAGTTAGATTAATTCTAGGTTTGTTAGGTTAGTTCTAGGTTAGGTGGGTTAGTTTCTACGTTAATTAGGTTAGTTCTTGAAAAAAAATATTAGGAGAAGAAAAGAAGAAGAATAAGAAGAATAAGATGAAGAAGAGGAGGAGGAGGAGAAGAAGAAAAGGGGGAGGAGAAGAAAAGAAGAAGGAGAAGAATAAGAAGAAGAAGAAGAAGAAGAGGAGGAGGAGGAGGAGGAGGAGGAGGAGAAAAGGGGGAGGAGAAGAAAAGAAGAAGAAAAGGAAGAAGAAGAAAAGAGGAAAGGAGGAGAAGAAGAAGAGGAGGAGGAGGAGAAGAAGAAAAGAGGAAAAGAGGAAAGGAAAGGAAGAAGAAGAAGAGGAGGAGGAGGAGAAGAAAAAAGACAAGAAAGAGTAAGTGAAGAAGAGAAGAAAAAAAAGAGGAGAGGAGCGAGAAGGAGAAGAAAAGAAGAAGAAGAAAAAAAGAGGAGAGGAGGAGAAGAAGAAGAGGATAAAAGGAAAGGAAGAAGAAGAGGAGGAGGAGAAGAAAAAAGAAGAAGAGGAAGAAGAAGAAGAAGAAAAATAGGAGAGGGGAGAAGAAGAAGGAAGAGGAAGAAAGGGCAAAGGAGGAAGAAGAGAAGACCATGACCCCGACCCCGACCCCAACCCCGACCCCGACCCCGACCCCCCGACACGACACCCCGACACCCCGACACGGCACACCGACCCCGACACCCCGAGACCCCGACACAGCACCCCGACCCCGACACGGCACCCCCGACCCCGACACAGCACCCCGACCCCGACACGACACCCCGGCACCCCGACATGGCACCCCGACCACGACACAGCACACTGACCCCGACACGACACCCCCGACACCCCGACCCCGACACGACACCCCCGACACGCCGACCCCAACACGACACCCGACACCCTGACACGGCACCCCCGACCACGACACAACACCCCGACCCCGACACGACACCCCCGACACCCCGACCCCGACACGACACCCCTGACACGCTGACCCCGACACGACACCCGACACCCTGACACGGCACCCCCGACGCCACTAACCCTCAACCCCCGACGCCACCGATCCTCAACCCCTGACATCACCGACCCCAACCCCCGACACGACACCATGACACCCCGACACCATGACACCCCGACACCCCGACACCCCGACACGACACCCTGACACGGCACCCTGACCCCGACACGACACCCCCCACACCCCGACCCCGACCCGACACCCCCCACACCCCGACCCCGACACGACACCCCCCACACCCCGACACGACACCCCCACACCCCGACATGACACCCCCGACACCCCTGACCCCGACACGACACCCCCGACATCGATGGAACCGTAAATAGCAAGTATCGTTGGTGCGAGATACATGTGGCCGTCGGTGTCGAACACTGCATCCATGTCCCACAAGTTACGCCGGCGTCCGTCATCCCGCAACAACAGTTCTCGGGGTCGATGGCGGTTGAACACCTATGCGAATTTGTCTTGCAACCTCTGCGATGACGATTAAAAGCCAAGTGTTGAAACTTGAAACACCCTAACTGACTCAAGTCGGTTTGGTTGTTTGAAGTTTCAAAACATGGCTTTAATCCTCATTGCAGAGGCTGCCAGACAAATTCGCATAGGTGTTCGACCGTCATCGGCCCCCAGAACTATTGCTGCGCGTGGGACACCGGGCGCCGGCGTCACTTGTGGGATGTGGATCTAGTGTTCAACGCCGAGCGCCACATGTATCTCGCACCGATGATACTTGATATTTAGGGCTTCATCGACGTCGAGGAACCCCCTAACCCAACACCACGACATGACACCCCCGACCCCCGACCCCGACACGACATCTCGACCCCGACATGACAACCCTAACACCATGACACAACATCCCCGACCCCCGACACCTCTTCGGCCTCCTGTTGACCGAAAGGGTGCTCTTCGGCCTTCTAGAGGCCGACGGGGTCATATATGTGTGAATTATGAGTTAGGTCATATAATTTCCGATTTTGTTATGAAAAACATCATATATATATTTGTGTTCATCGGGTGGATTTAAATGTGAAGTTGTTTCGTCGCTGTGAGGGTTTGGTGTTCGACGACCTCCCCGTGCATTCGACGAGCTCCACCCCTGCGTTCGTGGGTGAGCACAAATGACATCTCCTCCTCCCCCTTCATTTGCTCTGTTCCGGTCTTCGTGCCGATGAAACTTGCTAGCTGTAGGTAGATTGAATCATCAGTATGCGTGAACACTATGCATCTCCCGTACGAAAGGGTTACATCTATAAATATGCATACATTTGCATATTTATAACCGTGATTCTTTCAAATTGTCCAGCGTTATCCATGGACAGCCCGAGTATGTGTAGATTGGGTTCGTTTTCCCATATGCTCTGCTCCGGATCCGATGCAGAATTTCGTTAGTGCCTCCCTGTTGTTCTCTCGGTACACATCCTCTCTGCTTATTGTCGAGACATGTATCAGGAGAACAACAGGGAGGTGCTGCCAAAATTTTGCATCGGATCCGGAGCGGAGCATGGGAAAACGAACCCAATCTACACATACTCGGGTGGGATTAGGACCTATCTTTACCTACTAGCGTCTAGGTTGCATCGATGTAATGAAACTGACAATCTCTATTAACTGATGAATATGATTTGTTGAATTATGTATATATTTTGTGTGTGTCTAGTAGCTAGGCAGGATGAGTGATAGTGGGTGGATGTACACCGGTCACACTAGTCAGAAAGACATGACCCGTGAATGGTTAAGAAAAACCAAGGAGTTTGTGAGAGTCGCATTTGCAAATGGACAGAAAACAACCTGGTGCCCTTGTGTCGATTGCGACAACTATAAGAAGAAGTCAGAGTTTGAAATGATCAAACACCTACAGAAGTGGGGTTTTATGCCTAATTATACGGTCTGGACATTTCATGGTGAGTCTTCCCAACGTGCCAGAGCTGAGGTGCTTCGTCGTCGCACCGACGAGCATGGTACCGGGATCGAAGACATGGTGCAAGACTTTGATGATGCTCGGGATTCGGACGATGAGATGGAGGAATCTGCAAAGGCCTTTTATGAAATGTTGGGGTCTTCAAAACATCCTCTCCACGAGCACACTGAGCCTTGTCAACTGGATGCCATCGCGTAAGTAATGGCTCTAAAGGCTCAGTTCAACCTAGGCAGAGAATGCTACGACGCGATTATGACGATATTTGGACGCTTTCTACCCAAAGGCCATGTATTGCCACCAAACTTGTACAAGTCGGACAAAATCCCGCGTGTGCTTAGGATGCCCTATGAGAAGATAGATGCCATTGAGAATGGATGTGCCTTATTTAGGCTTCAGTATGCGGGCTTGAACTATAGCCCCATTTGCAATGCTTCCAGATATGTTCTGGTAGACAACGGTATGGGTGAGAAGAGTCATACCAAAATCCCCATTAATGTTCTTCGGTATCTGCCAATCATACCAAGACTTCAAGGGCTTTTCATGGTCGAAGAGACGGCTAGACAGATGGCGTGGCATAAATTGGGCAAAAGAACAGAACTGGATGCAGATGGGAATCCGATGTTGGGACACACTTCGGACGCTTTTGCATGGAAGCATTTCGATGCATTACATAAGGATAAAGCGGCAGAACCAAGGCATCCTCGAGTTGCCATCAGCACAGATGGGTTCAATGTGTATGGTATGACGGCAGCATAGTACAGTTGTTGGCCTGTATTTGTCATTCCACTCAATCTCCCCTTGGAGAGATTATGAAAAGAAAGAACATTTTCCTGACCCTGATAATTCTAGGGCCCAAATATCCGGGGAAGAATATGAATGTGTACATGCAACCGCTTAAGGATGAATTACAAGAATCCTGGGATAATGGGATCAAGACATTCGACGCCGCTACAAAAAAGAACTTCAAAATGCATGTGTGGTACATGTACTCGATGCATGACTTGCCGGCGTATGCGCTATTCGTTGGCTGGTGTGTGCATGGAAGGTTTCCGTGCCCCACATGCAAGGCAGCTCTTCAGTTCCGTTGGCTGGAGGCGGGTCGCAAGTTTTCTTGCTTCGACATGCATAGACAGTTCCTAGATCCTGACCGTAAGTTCAAAAAAGACAAGAAGAATTTCATCAAAGGTAGAGTTGTCAAAAACATTGCACCACCTGCGTTAACAGGCCAACAGATCCTGGATCAGATAAACGCTCTCGAGCTGGATCCAAATCGTCCAGGGTATTTCAAAGGGTATAATACGGAACACGCATGGACTCACAAGATATGTCTGTGGGATCTGCCTTACTTCAAAGACCTCCTTTGCCCACACAACATCGACGTGGTGCACACTGAAAAGAATGTCGCGGAGGCCCTTTTTGGTACATTGTTCGGCATAGAGGGGAAGTCAAAGGATAATCCTAAGGCTAGAGTCGACCAGGAGGCTCAATGTGATAGACCGTTACAAGACATTCGACAACCGAAAGGAAAGAAGAACTGGAGGAAGCCAAAGGCATGGTTCAATCTTGGAAGGCCAGCTATGAGGGAAATGATCTTGTGGGTGCAAATGTAATTGATGTTCCCCGATGGGTATGCAGCGAATCTAAAGAGGGGAGCGAGTCTTGAAAAATTGAAAATATTTGGTCTCAAGAGTCATGATTTCATTTCATTAATTAGACGATTTCATTTCTTCGCCTAGTTTGCGGCTAATGCAATAATCCTTTGGTATTAAACTTGTAGGCTAATGCAGAGTCTATGGACTCCGAATTGAGACAAGTCGCTAATGGTTTTGACTTTAAGGTCCGTTCATTTGACAAATATGACATCAATGGGTATCGCTTTCGTACTTTTGGTAAAGAGCTATCTATGGCCGACCGAAAGACTACAAATTGTTGTGTCTCCGCTGTCGGCGAAGGAGGGGTCGAGTATCGTGGAAGAGTTGAAGCAATTTATGAACTTACATTCTTTGGTGAAAACCCATCAAACGTCGTAGTCTTCAAATGTTATTGGTTCCAGCCGAAGGAGACTAGAAGGACTCATGAACAGATAGGGCTAGTCGAAATCAAACAAAGCACCCATTTGGATGTTCTCGATGTCTATATTACGGCTCAACAGGCGACCCAAGTTTTCTATCTACCATGGGCCTGCCAAACGGATCCAAATTTGAAAGGTTGGGATGTCGTTTATGATGTGCTGCCACATTTTAGACCACCTCCCCTCAGTGAAGATGATTATGAACCTCACATTAACCCAGACACATATGAAGGAGAATTCTTCCAAGAAACACGTGTTTCCAAAAAACGCTTCAAGAATCGCTCTACTTCACTCCAGAACATTGAGGTCAACGGCGACAGTGAACCCGACTTGACCCCTGAGAAGGAACAAGAAGAGACGGAAGAAGAATAGGTTACTGCTGCAGATGACCTAACAATGCTTGACCGATTACATAGAGGCCTTCCACATGTTGATGCATTTATTGATGATGCTGATGAGCACGTCATTACTGATAGTGATGATGATTATGCATTTATTGATCCCGGAGCATATATAGATGATGAAGATTAATATTAGTAATGTGAGGTATTCAATTATTATTATGTACATATATATTATTAATTAGTTCATGTTATTAGGTATTTAGTTTTTTTATGTTGAACTAATTTCGTTCACTCTTTGTCATTGCAGGTGTTAACAGATGGTGGGCGGGGGTCAAGAGCGCTCTGAGCCTCCTTCCTTGGCGCGTGCTGGGAGGGGTGCTATTATTCCACCCCAGCAACTCCGGAGAGCCCTGGTACACAACATGCAGACACCGGCGAGCGCTTCTTCTTCGACCGGGAGAGGTCGGGGGAAGACGAAGAGAGGTGCTAGAGGTAGGAAGGCTGCTGCGCCTTCCTCGCCGCCACCCCTAGCTGATTCTCCCGACCATAGGAGTGCTCCGTCTCGGGTGGACCCGTCTGACTTGGACCCATCTCGGACTCCGGTCCACGAGCTTCGGGTCGACGAGCCTCGGTTCACCGAGCCTTCGTCCCAGGAGACTCGGGTCCCAGAGTCTTCGTCCCAGGAGACTCGGGTCCCAGAGTCTTCGTCCCACGTGACTCCGGAGGCTAGTAGCCATGCTGATGGTGGCGAGGACAATTACTTGTCTGAGGACACCTATAGCGAGAGCGAGCTGGTTGAGGAGGGCAAGAAGGTCTACCAGTGTGGTTGTACAAAGCTGCCTCCCGTGCCGATGACACGCGAGCAGAGGTGGTTGATTGAGCCTAATGCAGAGAAGTAAGTGCATTTACTCTTTTTTAACCTTTTGCCTTCATGTTTCTTCAAATTAATATCTAATGTGTTGGCCTTGTCCTACTGTAGGGGTTGGAAGTACGAGCGTGGTGGTGTCCACAGGCCCAACCAGGTCCTTGGTGTGCTTCTCCGGCACCATTTCCCGGGGAAGGTCCAGTTGCCCGGTGAGGGTGAGTCTCCACAGGTAGCACTGACCTGGGAGTTGTACAAGGCTGCCTCGGCCCCGCCGGAGGAGATGGCCGACGGTGTCTTGTGCGAGACAGTGGCTGACATTGTGATCCGTCGCTTTTGGGTAATTTCTCCTTTACAGAATTAAAAATCACCAACACCTAGTGATTGTACTAATCAGTGTCTAATGTGTTGTCTTGTTTGATTGTAGACCTTCTATAGGTGTCTTGAGGAAGACGAGGCGAGAGCGGTTGTTGTTCTCGAAGCCGAGTGCAAGCGCCTACTTCAGAACTTATGGCACGAGGCTCAGGTGCAGGCTATTCGAGACTACTACGCCTCGAGTAACATTAAGAGGGCCAAGAAGAAGTGCCGCGGAAATTATCTGAGTAAGGAGAAGTTTATGAAGGTAATTATCTATTCTTAAGGCCTTGTACTTAGTTTCTTTGATTTGATTCGTAGGCGTAGCGCTGAAACTTCTCTTGTCTAACTTAGGTGCCCCCGAGATGGTGTGCGGATAGGATGGACTGTTGGGAGGCATTGGTGGATGAGTGGTGCTCTCTCGAATGGCTAGCCGAACACAACAAGGCCAAGGTGAAGCGTGCCCAAATGAGAGGTGTGCCACACCATCAAGGGAGCTCCAACCTGTTTGAGTATGGGGATAATTGGGTATGTGGTTTGCTTCATGATTCATGCAATTTCATTCTTCATGCTAGCTTGAGCCCTTAACTAATATTTTGTTCACCTCTTTTAGGCGCGAGAAAACAAGAAGGAGGTGCCACCTCTGTTCGACCTCTATGCCATGGCCCATACTGCCTCGTATAAGAAGGCCAAGGCATTCTCTGAGGATGACCTCGATCATCCAAAGAGCTTCAGCAACATCTCCTCCCACAACAAGCTCGCGGGTACAGAGATGAGGGGAAGGCGAGGAAAGGGGAGGACTTCAACCCGAGCCAGAGTCCTTTTGATCCAGAGCTCGTGATGATATCTGGTGGTGGGAGGCCCCATGGCTCGATAGCCATTGGGGATGGACTGGTACGTTGTCCTAGAACTCTCCCAGATATCAAGAAGCGCCAGACGAGCTCTGATCTTGAGATAAGGCCTCGTCCACGGCCAATGGAGCTCGCCCTTGAGGCTAGGGCTCAGGAGCTTCTGGTGGAGGCAAATAGGCAGGCGGCGCAGAGGGAGAGGGAGATGGAGGAGAGGACGACTAGGCAGTTGGAGGAGGAGAGGAATCGGAACGACGCATCTCGCCGGGCCCTATACGAGCTCCTCGTGGTAAGTTTCTCCTGCATATTAGCCAAATCATGCACGTAATGTTTGTTTCATCACTATCTAATATGAATGACTCGTGAAAACAAAATGTACAGACCGTGTGCCAAAACACTGGTCAGACCCCTCCGTCGATGCCCCGTATTGCTATAGCACCCACGATGAGTTTCATTTAAATGGTCATTAGTGACTAGTATTCACATTTGAGTTGCAGTATGCTAAGGAGACATTGCAAATGATCTTTGGTGCAGCGTGCCTCCCAACAAGCATCGACCGATCCTTCTGCGTCTGCCGCAACCCCGACCAGTCCTTCTACGTCTCACCTTGGCCCAAACCCTACCGGTCCTTCACCTCCATGTTGATGGTAAGTTTTCCCACGTCTTTTCATTAACAAATGCATACTTAGCTTAAGAAATGAACTACTTAGCTCCAAAATGACCTATACTTAGCTTATTTTCATCAAAAATGACTTGATATGCTTAGTTAGCTAGAAAATGGTACATTCTACCTAGGATAGCTATAAAATGACGTATACTTAGCATTTTTTCCTCCAAAATGACTTGATATGCTTAGTTAGCTAGAAAATGGCATTAGTAGCTAGTATAGCTCAATAATGATCTATGGCTAGTTCATTTATGACATAATTAGCTCACTTAGGTACAAAATGGCATAACTACCTACGATAGCTTAATAATGATCTATAATTAGCTTAGTTAGTTCATTTATGACATAATATGCTCACTTAGGTAAAAAATGGCATAATAACCTTGGTTTACCTCCAAAATGGCCTATACTTAGCTTATTTTCCTCAAAAATACGTAATAACCTTACTTACCTCCAAAATGATATATTCTACCTAGGATAGCTATAAAATGACCTATACTTAGCTTATTTTCATCAAAAATGACTTGATATGCTTAGTTATCTAGAAAATGGTATATTCACCTAGGATAGCTATAAAATGACCTATACTTAGCATTTTTTCCTCCAAAATGACTTGATATGCTTAGTTAGCTAGAAAATGGCATTAGTAGCTAGTATAGCTCAATATTGATCTATGGCTAGTTCATTTATGACATAATTAGCTCACTTAGGTACAAAATTGCATAACTACCTATGATAGCTCAATATTGATCTATAATTAGCTTAGCTAATTCATTTATGACATAATATGCTCACTTAGGTAAAAAATGGCATAATAACCTTTGTTTACCTCCAAAATGACCTATACTTAGCTTATTTTCCTCAAAAATACATAATAACCTTACTTACCTCCAAAATGATATATTCTACCTAGGATAGCGATAAAATGACCTATACTTAGCTTATTTTCATAAAAAATGACTTGATATGCTTAGTTAGCTAGAAAATGGTATATTCACCTAGGATAGCTATAAAATGACCTATACTTAGCATTTGTTTCCTCCAAAATGACTTGATATGCTTAGTTAGCTAGAAAATGGCATTATTAGCTAGTATAGCTCAATAATGATCTATAGCTAGTTCATTTATGACATAATTAGCTCACTTAGGTACAAAATTGCATAACTACCTAGGATAGCTCAATATTGATCTATAATTAGCTTAGCTAATTCATTTATGACATAATATGCTCACTTAGGTAAAACAAATGGCATAATAACCTTGGTTTACATCCAAAATGACCTATACTTAGCTTATTTTCCTCAAAAATACATAATAACCTTACTTACCTCCAAAATGATATATTCTACCTAGGATAGCTATAAAATGACCTATACTTAGCATTTTTTTCCTCCAAAATTACATGATATGATTAGTTAGCTACAAAATGGCATTACCACCTTGGAGAAGAGGAGAGGAGAGGAGAGGAGAAAAAGAAATAGAAGATAAATTCTTCTTCTTTTTTCCCCTTCATTTTCTTCTTCTTCTTCTAGCTAGTCTTCTTCTTCTTCTAACTATATCTTTCCTACTTTGCAGATTTGCTATAGATGAGGAAGAGTGCATTGATGGACCATACTCTTCTACTTCTGCTACCTTTATGTTTATGGAAAACTTTTTTTGGATACATATGTATGGATATGTTGTTGGAAACCATATTGTGTGTTGTTGGAAACTTGTATATATGTTGGACTTGTATGTTGGAACTTAATTATTGGTATATGCTTGTTTCAACTTATTTGGTATGCTTGTTGGAACTTTTTGAATGATATGTATGTTCTAGATATGTAGGTTGGATATGTATATGTTGGCTATATATGAATATTCCGTCAAATTGAATGATTTTAAGAAAAAACAAAAAAAACAGGGGCTATATAGCCGCTTTGCCGTCTGCTGGCAGACGGCAAAGAGCTTTGCCGTCAACTAGCAGACGACAAAGTGGCCACGTGGCAGCTACCTATGCAAACTCGGGCTGGCCTAGGTGGATTCTTTGCCGTCTGCTGGCAGACGGCAAAGAACCAACATAGGCCAGCCCCAGCTATAAAAAAAAGGTGCTTTGCCGTCCGCAGGCAGACGGCAAAGAACCTAAGGTCTTTGTCGTTTGCCAACGGATGGCAAAGCACGCCGTTAAGCCCCCTAACGGATCTAAGTGTCCACGTTTGCTGTCCAGGCTCTTTGTCGTCCACTGGCAGACGACAAAGAACCTAAGGTCTTTGCCGTCCGCCAGCGAACGGCAAAGCGGCCTTTACCGTGGATTATTCAGCCGGACGGTTTGCCGTGTGCTGGCGGACGACAAAGCCTTTGCCGTCCATGTTAAATGCCTTTCCCGTCCGGGATGGTGGACGCCAAAGTACCTGTTTCCTGTAGTGCTGATAATTAAAAGAAAAAATATTTGTTAATATATATATACAAATCAATTAATACACATGTAATGATCACCAGAGGCTAATATGTGTATATACCTTGCCGGACATTGTTAGTTGTTCCGGATTTTGGAACATAAGTTGTTCTTCCTCGGCCTCACATCCATCACCGTAATCGTTTAGATATTGTGAGCCGTCATCGTCATGTGATTCACCCAGAAGGTCCGCTGGCTTTTCGGAGGAGCGTATCATGTCGAAGATGTCCTCTTCATGAGCTCTACCGGTATTGTCCATAGCTTAATAACTAATCCATAATAATATAGATAAAACAAATTAGTATTCGAATTAGCATGCATTCAAGAAGCAAAATAACTGATAGTTAATTAATAATGCATCATCGAATACATATATAGTAGTTCTTAGAAAAGATCTCATCTCATAATCTCGGATAATTGTTAATACATCGGCTAATCCATCGATCTAGCTAATACATCATAATAATACATATATAGTAGCTAATATATCGATCTAGCTAGAACCCTAGCGCCTGGCGGATATCGGGGCGGGCGGTGGACACACAAAGATAAGGAACCATCACAGGAACATAGGTGCAGTGAGATCCCTAAAGAATCTGCTAGGTATTGTCGGACCTGGCCTGCAAAGCTGCCATGTAGCGACGGACGTGCTCGTTCTCCTTGGTGACATGGTACTGTACCACCTCCGTGGGGGACTCAAGCCTCTGAAAACTTTGTGGCCCATGCGGGCGCCACCACAGAACCTCCGGGCCGATGACGGGCTGGCTCCTCACCAAGCTGCGCCGCCCGGAAGGCAGCACCTCCCAGTACCAGCCTGGCAGAGCCCAATCCCTGACAGGGCCCCTCGGCTCAAGGAAGTGACCTCCTCCGGCGACTTGACAACGAGGATGCGGGATCGGCATCGTCGACGTCAAGAAGAAACACTTAATTATGAAAACAAATTAAAGAAAACTTAGCAAAATTAACACTTAGCATCTAACAAATTAAATAACACAACATGTAACAAAATTAACACATACCCTAATAACCTAAGGACGACCTACCTACCTAACTAACTAAACTAAACCTAAACAAAATTAAACCTAAACTAAACTAAACCTAAACTAAATTAAACCTAAACTAAATTAAACCTAAACTAACTAAACTAAAGTAACTAACCAATTAACTAACCTTATAATTAACCTAAGAAACTAAATTAAACTAACTTAAACCTAAACTAACTAAATTAAACCTAACCTAACTAAATTAAACCTAAACCTAAACTAACTAAATTAACAGAAAAAACAGGAATAATGGAGGGGGCGGCCAGGCACTCACCGGAGCCGGAGTTGGGTGGGGGCGCTGCCGGGGCGGCGTCGGGACGATGGCAGCAGGGTGGCACGTGACGTCGGGGCGGCGCGTGGCGTTGGGGCGGCGAGCTCGGGGCGGCGGGCGGCGGCAACGACAATTTCCGGCAGCCGGGCGGCACGGGAATGAGCTTCTCCCGGTGCGTGGCTCGCACCGGGACGAGGCCTTCAATATTTATATGTGGAGGACCTTTAGTACCGGTGCGTGGCTCGCACCGGTACTAAAGGGGTCTTTAATACATGTTTCCATGCATGTTTGAACAACTTAAACTGCTACATAAGACAATTTGATTAAATGGCATTTGAAATATCATATCTCGAGTTTGAAAAGCAGTACAAATGAACTCTGAAAAGGTTGTAAGTTGGCATGACATCATAATTTCACCCACATAGCAACTTCTAAAGAGTTGAGAGGGTTACGGCAAAACTTGGATGCACTTCGTGCACAAATTGGTCAATCTCTTTTGAAGTATGAGGGTTTCGAACGAAAACTCATCTATTACAAAGGGATTTCATTTTTAATAACTTATTTTAACTCCATACTTTTTGTGTGTTCATATGCCCCATTCAAAGGCAAGTCATCAATTTTCAACCCTTTCTGACTTTATTTGATATTTTTCATGCATTTAATGATTTATTTTGAGCTAAATAACCCTAAATTTGAAAATAGTACAAATGAACTCTGAAAAGGTTGTAACTTGGCATGACATCATAATTTTACCCACATAGCAACTTCTAAGAGTTTAGAGGGTTATGGCAAAAACGGGATGCACTTCGTGTACAAATTGGACAATCTCTTTCGAAGTATGAGGGTTTCGGACGAAAACTCATCTATTACAAAGGGATTTCATTTTTAATAACTTATTTTAATTCCATACTTTGTGTGTGTTCAATATGCACCATTCAAAGGCACATCATCAATTTTCAACCCTTTCTGACTTCATTTGGTATTTTTCATGCATTTAATGATTTATTTTCGGCAAATGACCCTAAATTTGAAAAGTAGTACAAATGAACTCTGAAAAGGTTGTAACTTGTCATGACATCATAATTTCACCCACATAGCAACTTATAAAGAGTTGAGAGGGTTACGGCAAAAACTGGATGCACTTCGTGTACAAATTGGACAATCTCTTTCGAAGTATGAGGGTTTCGGACGAAAACTCATCTATTACAATGGGATTTCATTTTTAATAACTTATTTTAACTCCATACTTTTTGTGTGTTTAATATGCACCATTCAAAGGCACATCATCAATTTTCAACCCTTTCTGACTTCATTTGATATTTTTCATGCATTTAATGATTTATTTTGAGCTAAATGACCCTAAATTTGAAAAGCAGTACAAATGAACTCTAAAAAGGTTCTAACTTGGCATGACATCATAATTTCACCCACATAGCAACTTCTAAAGATTTTAGAGGGTTACGGCAAAAACTGGATGCACTTGGTGTGCAAATTGGACAATCTCTTTCGAAATATGAGGGTTTCGGACGAAAACTCATCTATTACAAAGGGATTTCATTTTTAATAACTTATTTTAACTCCATACTTTTTGTGTGTTCAATATGCACCATTCAAAGTCACATCATCAATTTTCAACCCTTTCTGACTTCATTTGATATTTTTCATGCATTTAATGATTTATTTTGAGCTAAATAACCCTAAATTTGACAAGCAGTACAAATGAACTCTGAAAAGGTTGTAACTTGGCATGACATCATAATTTCACCCACATAGCAACTTCTAAGAGTTTAGAGGATTACGGCAAAAACGGGATGCACTTTGTGTACAAATTGGACAATCTCTTTCGAAGTATGAGGGTTTCGAACGAAAACTCATCTATTACAAAGGGATTTCATTTTTAATAACTTATTTAAACTCCATAATTTTTGTGTGTTTAATATGCACCATTCAAAGGCACGTCATCAATTTTCAACCCTTTCTGACTTCATTTGATATTTTTCATGCATTTAATGATTTATTTTGAGCTAAATGACCCTAAATTTGAAAAGCAGTACAAATGAACTCTGAAAAGGTTCTAACTTCGCATGACATCCTAATTTCACCCACATAGCAATTTCTAAAGAGTTGAGTGGGTTACGGCAAAAGCTGGATGCACTTGGTGTACAAATTGGACAATCTCTTTTGAAGTATGAGGGTTTGCGACGAAAACTCATTTATTACCAAGGGATTTCATTTTTAATAATTTATTTTAACTCCATACTTTTTGTGTGTTCAATATGCACCATTCAAAGGCACATCATCACTTTTCAACCCTTTCTGACTTCATTTGATATTTTTCATGCATTTAATGATTTATTTTGAGCTAAATGACCCTAAATTTGAAAAGCAGTACAAATGAACTCTGAAAAGGTTGTAACTTGGCATGACATCATAATTTCACCCACATAGCATTTTCTAAATAGTTGAGAGGGTTACGGCAAAAGCTAGATGCACTTGGTGTACAAATTGGACAATCTCTTTCGAAGTATGAGGGTTTCAGACGAAAACTCATCTATTACAAAGGGATTTCATTTTTAATAACTTATTTTAACTCTATACTTTTGTGTGTTTAATATGCACCATTCAAAGGCACATCATCAAATTTCAACCCTTTCTGACTTTATTTGATATTTTTCATGCATTTAATGATTTATTTTGAGCTAAATGACCTTGAATTTGAAAAGTAGTACAAATGAACTCTGAAAAGGATGTAACTTGGCTTGATATCATAATTTCAGCCACATAGCAACTTCTAAAGAGTTGAGATGGTTACAGCAAAAACTGTTACAAAGATACCATGCTAGAAAATGCATGCATGTCCTTCACATAGAAAGTGATGACGGTGAAGCCGGTCACATCCCAGAGTGGGATCTCGCGGTGTAAGACTTTTTCTGCGTGTTTGTCCCTTGCTTATGATTGCGCCGTAACCATGGAGAATCTTCATCATTTAACATGATGCTTGGGTCAGTCTTCACTCTGAAGGGAGGGATTTCATGAAACTTTTCATAATCTTCTGACATGTCTGTCTTGTCCTCCACTCCCACAATGTTTCTTTTCCCTGAAAGAACTATGTGGCGCTTTGGCTCATCGTATGATGTATTCGCTTCCTTATCTTTTTTTCTCCTCGGTTTGCTAGAAATGTCCTTCACATAGAAAACCTGAGCCACATCATTGGCTAGGACGAATGAGTCGTCTGTGTATCCAAGATTGTTGAGATCCACTGTTGTCATTTCGTACTGCGGGTCTACCTATACTCCGCCTCCAGTATATTTGACCCATTTGCACCGAAACAAAGGGACCTTAAGATCAGGTCCATAGTCAAGTTCCCATATCTCCTCTATGTAACCATAATATGTGTCTTTAAAGTTAGTTGCATCATAGCGGACACCACTGTTTGGGTTGGTGCTCTTTTTATCTTGCGCGATCATGTAAAATGTATTCCCATTTATCTCGTACCCTTTGAAAGTCGTTACAGTCGAACTTGGTGTCTTGGCCAACCAGTGCAGTTCATCTAGAACATCATTGTCATTAATGAGCTTTGTTTTCATCCAACCGGCAAAAGTCTCCATATGTTTACGTTCAATCCAGGGGTCAGACTGCTCCGGGTTCTTGGACCATACAATATCCTTGTGTTCCTCCATATATGGAGTCACCAAGGTGTAATTTTGTAGAACCGTGTAGTGTGCTTGAGTGAAAGAATGCTCGTTCATATTTATTGCTTCTTTCTTTCCTAATGTGCCTTTTCCACCCAGTCTCCCCTCATGCCGCGATTCAGGAAGACCAATCGGCTTAATGTCAGGAACAAAGTCAACACAAAACTCAATAACCTCCTCTGTTCCATATCCCTTAGCGATGCTTCCTTCTGGTTTAGCACGATTATGAAGATATTTCTTTATGACTCCCATGAACCTCTCGAAGGGGAACATATTGTGTACAAATACAGGACCCAGAGTGTTAATCTCTTCGACTAGGTGAACTAGAACGTGCGTGATAATATTGAAGAAGGATGGAGGGAACACCAACTCGAAACTGACAAGACATTGGACCAGGTCATTCTGTAACCTTGGTAGGATTTCTGGATCGATTACCTTCTGAGAAATTGCATTGAGGAATGCGCATAGCTTCACAATGGCTAATCGAATATTTTCCGGTAGAAGCCCCCTAAGTGCAACCGGAAGTAATTGTGTCATAATCACATGGCAGTCATGAGACTTTAGATTTTGAAATTTATTCTCTGCCATATTTATTATTCCCTTTATATTCGACGAGAAGCCAGACGGGACCTTGATACTGAGCAGGCATTCAAATAAGATTTCCTTCTCTTCTTTCGTAAGAGCGTAGCTGGCAGGACCTTGATACTGCTTTGGAGGCATGCCGTCTTTTTCGTTAATTCTTTACTTGTCCTCCCGTGCCTCCGGTGTATCTTTTGTCTTTCCATACACACCCAAGAAGCCTAGCAGGTTCACACAAAGATTCTTTGTCACGTGCATCACGTCGATTGCATTGTGGACCTCTAGGGCTTTCCAATATTCAAGTTCCCAAAATATAGATTTCTTCTTCCACATGGGTGCGTATCCGTTGGCGTCATTCGGAACAAATTGTCTGCCAGGACCCTTTCCAAAGATTAACTATAAATCCTTGACCATATCAAATATATATTCACCAGTACGGAGGCCAGGCTTCTTCCGGTTATCTGGCTCACCTTTCAAATGGTTGCCTGCCTTTCTTAAGATATGCTTGATCGGTAGAAATCGAGGATGTCCTAGGTACACATTCTTCTTACATTTATCCAAATATATACTTTCAATATCATCTAACCAGCGCGTGCATGCATTGTATCCCTTGTTTGTATGTCCTGAAAGGTTACTAAGAGCAGGCCAATCATTGATGGTTACAAACAGCAACGCTCGTAGGTCAATTTCGTTCTATGTGTGCGCATCCCACACACGTACACCTGGTTTTTTCCACAACTGTAGAAGTTCATTAACTAGTGGCCTTAGGTAGACATCAATGTCGTTGCCGGGTTGCTTAGGGCCTTGGATGAGCACTAGCATCATAATGAACTTCTGCTTCATGCACAACCAAGGAGGAAGGTTGTAGATACATAGAGTAACGGGCCAGGTGCTGTGACTGGAGCTCTGCTCCCCAAAAGGATTCATGCCGTCTGTACTAAGACCAAACCATAAGTTCGTTGCGTCATCCGCAAAGTCCTCGAACTCCCTCTCAATTTTTCTCCACTACGACCCATCAGCGGGTGCTCTCAACATCCCGTCTTTCTTACGTTCTTCTTTGTGCCATCGCAACAACTTGGCATGCTCTTTGTTTTGGAACAAACGTTTCAACCGTGGTATTATAGGAGCATACCACATCACCTTGGCAGGAACCCTCTTCCTATGGAGTTCTCCCTCCACATCACCAGGGTCATCGCAGGGGATCTTATAGCGCAGTGCACCGCATACCGGGCATGCATCCAAATTCTCGTACTCCTGACCGCGGTAGAGGATGCAGTCATTAGGGCATGCATGTATCTTATGCACCTCTAATCCTAGAGGGTAGACAACCTTCTTTGCTTCGTACGTACTTTCAGGCAATTTGCTATCCTTTGGAAGCATCTTCTTTATCATTATCAACAATTCTTAAAATCCCTTGTCAGTTACACCATTCTTTGCCTTCCATTGCAGCAATTCCAGCGTGGTACCCAGCTTTTTCTGGTCATCTTCACAATTTGGATACAATAATTTCTTGTGATCCTCTAACATGCGTTTCAACTTCAATCTCTCCTTATCATTTTCGCTGTTTCTCTTTGCATCAGTAATGACCCGACCCAAATCATCAGTGGGCTCATCTGATGCCTCTTCTTCAGCTTCCCCCATTGATGCCTCTTCATCAGCTTCCCCCATTATTGTATCAGCGAAAGGATAGTTGTCATCATCCTCTTCTTATTCATTGTCTTCCATTATAACCCCTATTTCTCCGTGCTTGGTCCAACAGCTATAGCCGGACATGAAACCGCACTTCAGCAGGTGATAGTGAAGGGTTTTTGAGGTAGAGTAAGTCCTATCATTTTTATAGTCACGACATGGACAACACATGAAACCATTCTGCTTGTTTGCCTCAGCCACATGAATAAAATCATGCAGGCCATTAAGAAACCCTGGACTTAGTCGGTCATCGTACATCCATTGCCAGCTCATGTTCACTACACAACATCGAAGTGACCAAATTAATACAACTTCATCATCACATTACAACCAAAAGTAGAGCTAGCAGTGACCAAATGTTATTACTGCAAATAATAGATACTTATAGTTCATACATACATCTCATAAAACAACATACAACTATCTAAAACATGTAAATGCAACAACAAATGCGATCATAATCGCAAATAAAGTAACAATCGGGCCAACAACATAATGATACCAAGCCTCTTTACCTATGGCATATTTTCTAATCTTTCTAAGCTTCAAGTGCATTCCAACCATCTTGTTCTTGTGATCATCGACGATATCGACAACATGCAACTCCAGTCCCATCTTCTCATCTTGAGTTCTTTTCAATTTTTATTTCAAATGATCAATTTCTTTTTCAGCTTGTGTTAATTTCTCGAGCAGAATTGCATAGTCAGTTGGAATTTCTGGTTCAACTACTTCCTATAGATAAAAACATCTACATCAATTTGGTGGCATAATTAATTGTCATAGACATTAGATGATGTGTGAAATAGTTATAAAAGATAACGACATACCACATCTGAATCATAGACTGGACGAGGGCCGATGTGGGCGGATACCATAACCATGACACTATAGAATAACTAACAATAATACAAGTAAGTAAATCGTACACGCAGCTATCTAAATCATGCAAATAATTAAAAAAAGGTTTTAAGAAGAACAAGAGGTTCACCAAGGTGGTTGGTGCCGCGACAAGACGGTGCGGACGATCGACGGTGGTTAGGACGGCCGGGGATGGGCGGGCACCAAATAAACCACACCTACACATATGCAACCTAACAAGTTAATTTGAGCTCAAATTGCATATAAATCAAATAAACTCCCACATAATGATATCACTCCTCCAAAACCTAGCAAAAACCCACAAATCACATATCTTTGAGCATACCACAAGCTAATTAGCAATGAGAGATGAAGGAGCAAAGTTGCTAACCTTTATGAACACTTGGATAGATGGGGTGCCTTGACAAATCCTTGGCAAAATGGAGGATGAGCTTCAAGCAAGAAGAAGAACAGGGGAGAAAACAGAGAAATGAGAGCCCCTTCGATCGGCTGCGAACGAAGCGTATATGTAGGACGTCTTTAGTACCGGCTGGTGACACCAACCGGTACTAAAGGGCAACCTTTAGTACCGGTTGGTGTAACCAGCCGGTTCTAAAGGTGCACGCGGGGCCCAAGTCTGATCAAAAGCCTGCCACGCCCCCTTAGTACCGTCTCGTGACACGAACCGATACTAAAGATCGCTCACGAGCCGGTACTAAAGGTTGCCCCTGCTCCTAGCCATTGGAGCCGGCATGAACCGGGACTAATACCGTCTTTAGTACCGGCTCGTAACCAGACCGGGACTAATGCTTGGGACGAAAGGTCTGTTTTCTACTAGTGATATGTGTACATGATTTAAATAGGCATGCATGACCAGCTACATTGAGGGCCGGATTTTATACCAGGACACGTTCCACTCCGTACTCGGCCATAGTTCATCATTGCAGATAAATCTACGAGTATGTAATTACTCATTTGCGACGAGACAGATAATGGTGCGTGAGTGCTACTTGTGAGTTGCGTTGGGATCTTCCCCGAAGACGAGAAGAGATGCATCACAGTAGAGATAAGCATTTCCCTCGGTGATAACCAAGGTTATCGAACCAATAGGAGAACCAAGCAAAGTCCTTTAAACAACACCTACACACACAAAACCAACCACTTGGACCCAATGCGGGAAAGAGGGTAGTCAAGCCCCTTGAGCTCGCTACTTGCAAGGATTAAATCTTGATAGAATGGATATTGCAAATAATAAACTTAAAAAACAAGTAATAAAAGGTAGTGAGGTTGATGTAGATGGTCTCCGTGGTCGATACCCCCTCCAATAGAGTATCGAAAAAGTTCTCCACATGGCCTCCCTTTGAAACAGAGGCTTGTGGCGGCGGAAAAAGTGTTTGGGGGGGCTCTCTGTTGGTTTTCTCGTTTTATAGAATTTATGGAGGTGGAATTAGGTCAGGCGGAGCCACAAGGGGCCTACAAGGCATCAGGGTGCATCCTGTTTCCTTGTCGTCTCCTAGTCTGGCTTCTGGACTCCTCCCTAAGTTCCGTGGGTCTCTTTTGTCTGGAGAAAAATCATCAAAAAGTTTCATAGCATTTGGACTTTGTTTGGTACAGATTTCCTGGAAAACCAAAAGGAGGTAAAAAAATAGCAACTTGCACTTGGCATTTGGTTAATAGGTTAGTTCCCCAAATGATATAAAAATATCATATAATTGTTGGAAATATGCCCTAGAGGCAATAATAAATTAGTTATTATCATATTTCCTTGTTCATGATAATCGTTTATTATCCATGCTATAATTGTATTGATCGGAGACTTAAATGCATGTGTGGATACATAGACAAAACCATGTCCCTAGTATGCCTCTAATGGTCTAGCTCGGTTATCAAAGGATGGTTAAGGTTTCCTAGACATGGACATGAGATGTCATTTGATAACGGGATCACATCATTAGGAGAATGATGTGATGGATAAGACCCAAACTACAAACATAGCATATGATCGTGTCAGTTTATTGCTACTGTTTTCTGCATGTCAAGTATATGTTCCTATGACCATGAGATCATGCAACTCACAGATATCGGAGGAGTGCCTTGTGTGTATCAAACGTCGCAACGTAACTGGGTGACTATAAAGGTGCTCTACAGGTATCTCCTATGGTGTTTGTTGAGTTGGCATGGATCAAGACTGGGATTTGTTACTCCGTGTGACGGAGAGGTATCTCAGGGCCCACTCGGTAATACAACATCACAACAAGCCTTGCAAGCAATGTGGCTAAGTGTTAGTCATGGGATCTTGTGTTACGGAACGAGTAAAGAGACTTTCCAGTAACGAGGTTGAACTAGGTATGGAGATACCGACGATCGAATCTCGGGCAAGTAACATACCGAAGAACAAAGGGAACGTTATACGGGATTAACTGAATCCTTGACATAGTGGTTCGACCGATAAAGATCTTCGTAGAATATGTAGGAACCAATGTGGACGTCCAGGTCCTGCCATTGGTTATTGACCGTAGAGGTGTCTCGGTCATGTCTACATAGTTCTCGAACCCGCAGGGTCTGCACACTTAAGGTTTGGTGACGTTTCGGTAGTGTAGAGTTATGTATGGTGGTGACTGAAGGTTGTTCGGAGTCCCGGATGAGATCCAGGACGTCACAAGGAGCTCCGGAATGGTCCGGAGGTAAAGATTCATATATAGGATGTCCCAGTTTGGTCGCCGGAAAAGTTTCGGGCTCATCGGTAGTGTACCGGGAGTATCGGTAGTGTACCGGGAGTGCCGGTAGTGTACCGGGGGACCTCCGGGAGGGGTATTTCGACCCCAAGAGGTCCATGGGCTGTGGGAGAATAATAACCAGCCCTTAGTGGGCTGGGAAAACAGCCAAAAAGGCCCATGGCGCAGGAGAGAAAGTCCTAAAGCAAAAAGTGGAAAATCAGCCAATAGGAGGCAATCCTACTCCAACTAGGATTGGAGGTGAAGTAGGATTGCTCCCACCTCCTATTTCGGCCGACCTAAAGGCCTTGGCTGCCTCTCCTCTCCTCTCCTCCTATATATACTAGTGGATTGGGTGGTTTTTGGACAGAATTTCCGGCCACGTGCTACCCGTTCCACCGGTGCATAGTTTCTCCTCTAGATCGTAGTTCCGCAGCGCTTAGGCGAAGCCCTGCCAGAATTGCTCCACCACCATCACCGGAGCGCCGTCACGCTGCCGGTGAACTCTCTCTCCTCTCCACCTCCTCTCGCTGGATCGAGACGGTGGAGATCGTCATCAAGCTGCACGTGTGCTGAACGCGGAGGTGTCGTCCGTTCGGCGCTTGATCGGAAGGACCGTGATCGAGATCGCGAGACGGTTCGTGATGAGATCGCGGAACGGATCGTGATGAGTTCGTGGGACAGATCGTGATCAAGATCGTGAGACGGATCATGATGAGATCGCGGGAAGGATCGTGATGAGTTCATGGGACGGATCGTGATTGGATCGCGGGACGGATCGTGATGAGATCGCGGGACGCTCGGCGATTTGGATCGCGAAGATGTTCGACTACACCAACCGCGTTTCTTAACGCTTCCCGCTTAGCGATCTACAAGGGTACGTAGATCCACTCTCCCTCTCGTAGATGCTCATCACCATGGATAGGTTTGCGTGTGCGTAGGAAATTTTTTGTTTCCCATGCGACGTTCCCCAACAATAATTGCATATAAACTCCCCTAGATTGATAATATGATAGCACGAAACAATCAAAAATTATAGATACGTTGGAGATGTATCATCATCCCGAGTCTTAAGTCATGCTCGTCCTCGAGTAGGTAAATGATTAAAACAGAATTTTTGATGTGACATGCTACCCAACATGCAATCTCTTTTTTAGTATGATCATTAAGAAACAATGAAATAATTGGTATCAACATAATAATATCCATAAACATAAAATTACGTAATCATTACTTTTCAAAATATATGATCCTTAAAGAATGTTATTCCCTACTCATTTTATCGTATCAAGCATGGGTGACTCCTTCTTGAGCGCATGAGTATAAATCATGAGAACCCCAGTGTCAAACGAGGCAATTGGATTGTACTTCTAACGCGCTTCAGCATTTTCAACTTCATGCAATACATGAGCATGAACCATGGATATAGCATATGGGTGGAATAGAGTATGGTAGTACATATAAAAGGAGTCAAAGTGGAAAAGAAAGTCTCTCATCAACTAGGCGGTTCAAAGGGCTATGGAGATGCCCATTAATAGATATCAATGCGAGGAGTAGGGATTGCCATGCAACATATGCACTAGATGTATATGCTCAACGAAAAGTAAGTGCTTGTGCATCCAACTTGCTTTCTAATGAAGTCCTGGGACATTTGAGGAAGCCCACCATTGGAATATACAAGCCAAGTTCTATAACAAAAAAAATTCCACTAGCATATGAAAATGACAACTCATGAGCTCTCTATATGAAGAACATGGTGACACTTTGAGGCACAACCGTGGTAAATGGATAGTAACACTGCCCCTTCTCTCTTTTCTATCCTATTTTCATGGTGGGCCTTTCTCTACTTTTTTGACCTATCCCATTTCTCTTTTTTCTTATTTGATTTTTGGTCCGAAGTCTCATCCCGACTTGTGAGGGAATCACTGCCTTCATCATCCTTTCGTCAATGAGACAGTGCTCTAATAACTATGATCATCACACTTTTATTTACATACAACTCAATATTAAAACTCAACATAAACAATATGAATATATAAGAATGCCTCTAGCAGTGTAACCATATGTATAATGACCTAGCGTAACATGTACACAATGATGAACGGTGGCTTTGCTACAAATGCTATGTCAGCTATATGATCATGCAAATCAATATGATGATGAACACACAAGTCATGTGATGGAATGGTGGAAGTTTCATGTCAACATATCTTAGAATGGCTATCGAAATGCCATGATCGGTAGGTATGGTGGATGTTTTGAGGAACATATAAGGAGGCTTATGTGTGATAGAGTGTATCATATCACGGGGTTTGGATGCACCTACGAAGGTTTCACCGACTCTCGAGGTGAGAATGGGCAATGGTGAGAGTGTGTGGTCATAAAGAACTCATATGCTTATTGTAAAGCCTTATTAGCTCTCTTGAAGAAAAGTACAACCACATGCCCCTAGGGAGGAGGTTGGTAGGAGTTAACCATCGCACCCCTGTTTCGAACAACACGATATGATTTCATTTCAGCATAAAAATGCTCACACATCATCACCATGCCATCATTAATACTTGTATGAATAATAAATAAAGTGTTTTAATTACCAATATTTTTACTAACCAACGATCATGTAGTCATGCCATTTCATATTACTACATCAATATAATCAATTCACGTTTCTTCTTTAGTGAGCTACATGAAAGTTTTTATTATATCCCTCTTATATACCAATCCTTTTTGGACTAGTCTTATAACTCATGCCTATTACCATTCATATTTATTATATACTCTCAAAAGTATTTAAGTGAAGCAGGAGAGTTCAATTATTTCTACAAAATTCGAACACCACCATGCTCTAAAAGATATAAGTGAAGAACTAGAGCAACTGCCTAGCTCAAAAGATATAAGTGAAGCATTTAGAGTATTCTACCAAATTATCATGAAAATGTCTCTCTCTCAAATATATGTGCCTAGCAAACAATGATTGTGGCAAACTAAAAAATAAAATATAAAACGCTGCTCCAAGAAAAACACATATGATGTGATGAATAAAAATGTAACTCCAAGTGACATACCAATAGATTGGAGATGAAAGAGGGGATGCCTTCTCGGGCATCCCCAGGCTTAGATGCTTGGGTGATCCTTGAATATTACCTTGGTTTTCCTTGGGAATCCTCAAGCTTATGGTCTTATCGCTCCTTGTTCCTTCATCAATTGTTCTCTCACCCAAAACATGAAAACTTCAGCACACAAAACTTTACAAAGCCTCGTGAGATCCGGTAGTAAAGTAGACATATAAAATACTTTAGGTACTGTTATAAATTGATTCATATTCCCGATACAGTCCATAGAATAATCAAAACAAGCAAACTATGCAAGCAAAAACAAAGTCTATCTAAAATAGAACAATCTGTAATGATGTGTACTAAAACCATACTTCTGTAACTCCCAAAATTCTGTAAAATAGGAAAATCTAGGAAATTTGTATCTCCACACAGTGTAAAAATTCGGCAGTGGACGCAAAAGTTTCCGTTTTATCATCGTATCCTATCTTCCAAATCATCCCAAAGGATATACTTGGCACAAACACTAATTTAAACATAAAACACAATAACTAGAGTAGCAATAATCATTTCAACACACTAAAACAGAAAGTAAAACAATAATCATTCCAAAGGCTTTAGGCACAAACACTAATTAAAAGATAAAAAAAATTGATTATAGTAGCAACAATCATGTTATCACACGAGAACTTGATATACAAGCTACAAATAAAACAAATATCTGGTTACCTCCCAACAAGCGCTATTGTTTTATGCCCCTAGCAAGGAATAGTGCATAGTATCAAGTAATTTCATGTTTCAAATTGATTACATAGGTGTCCCTCATAATAGATTCATAAGGTGGTTTAATTCTATTTTTAGGGAAGTGTCCCATCCCTTTCTTTAATGGGAATTCGAATTTTATATTACCTTCTTTCATGTCAATAATAGCACCTATAGTTCGTAAGAAAGGCCTACCAAGTACAATAGGATAAGACGGATTGCATTAATTATCAAGCACAATGATATCCACATGCACATAATTTATACTATAAAGAATAAGAACATCATTTATTCTACCCAATGGTTTATTAATAGTAGAATCCGCTAAATGCAAGTTAAGGGAACATAAATTTATATCGATGAGACCTAGCACATCACATAGATATTTTGTTATTGTAGAAACGCTAGCGCCAAGGTCACAGAAATAATTGATTCATAATATTTAAGCTTAATTTTAATAGTAGGTTCCCATTCATCGTGTAATTTTCTAGGTATTGAAACCTATAAGTCAAGTTTCTACTCACGAGCTTTTATCATAGCTTCTACAATATGTTTAGTAAAATCTTTAGTTTGTTCATAGACATTAGGTGAGATAATCATGGATTGCAACAAGGAAATACATTAAACTAAAGAAATATTACATAATTAAAATTCTTGTAGTCCAAAGTAGTGGGTTCATCACTATTTATAGTTTTAACATCTCCAAACCCACATTTTCATTTTTATCAGTAAGATCATCACCCTTCGAACAAATGGGACACCTTCTAGCTAAACTTGACTCTTTTCCAGTACTTTTATCATCAATTTACAGATTAGTAAATAAATATTAAATAAGATAAACACCAATCATTTCAACATATTCATCATAATTATGATAAAAACCGAGAGGAATCACTTTTTCTAGAAATTCTCACCTGGCTCTCAACCTAGCGGTCCCCTCCCTACCTTAATTAATAGATATTTGTATGGATTTAATAGACTCATTAATATCGTGCTTGGGTGGAAAAGTTTTAATACTAAGAGTTTCCACATCATGGTCAATCCTATCCATGTTTCTAGGCATATCGTCAACTTTATGTACTGTTTCTTCTATCATAGTATTGAAAAACTTTTGAGAACTGATACTTGTAAACTGCGTTGGGATTTTCCTTGGAGAGAAGGGAATGATGGAGCAAAGCAAATATAAGTATTTCCCTCAGTGAGAACTAAGGTTATCGAACCAATAGGAGAACCACACAAATTCTCGTCTTGAGTGCTTACGCAAGAGCAAACACTTGCACCAGACGCGGGCAAGAGGGTTGTGGGTCCCATTGAATTCGTTACTTGCAAGCAAGGAGTAGTGATATATAGATAATCTGATAATACAAATAGTAAATAAAAAGAAAATAAATAATTCCAGCAAGGTATTTAGAGTTCTTGCAAAAATGATTGTGAGGAGACCCAGGGGGCAAAGTGTTTGCTAGAGGCTTCGCTCTCGAAGAAGGCGTATGGTGGCAAAACAAATTATTGCTGGGTAATTGATAGAAGAAACGCATAGTTATGCAATATTTATTCACGTCAGTGATCATGTATATTGGCATTCACCTAAACAAGTAAACTGACTCCGGCCTGCATCTACTACTATTACTCCAGCCATCGAGTGCTATCCAGCATGCATCTAGAGTATTAAGTAAAAAGGAGTAATAATTGGTGGATGATGAAATGATGTAGACAAAGTAAATCCAATTAATATGAATGAACCTCATCGTTTGACCCTTAGTGTCAGCAATACAATACGTGTCATGTCCCTTTCTGTCATTGGATTGAGCAGCGCAAGATTGAACCCGCTACAACGCACCACTCCCACTTGAAGATAAAACAATCTAGTTGGTCAAACCAAACCAATAGATCGGAGAGCATTACAATGCTATAACAATCATGCAAATAAAACACCAGTAAGTATTCAATACCTTTTCATGAAAAATCTAAACATAAACCCACAACTCATCGGATCCCAACAAACATATCGCAAAGATTGATTAAGTAAGATAAATCACCACGGGAATCACGGTGATGTTGGGAATGAAGAACATAGAGAGAGAGAGCCATCTAGGTACTAACTACGGACCCGTAGGTCTATGGTGAAATACTAACACATCACCATGGGAGCAAGACAATAGATGTAGAGGCCCTTCATGACCGATCCCCCTTCCGACAGGGCACCGAAACAGGGTTCCAACTGGGCACTCGGTGGAACAGAGACTTGTGGCGGCGGAAAAAGTGTTTCGGGAGGCTCTCTAGGATTTTCCAGATATTAGGGAATTTATAGGCGAGAGAATGATGCGAGAGGTCCTAGAAGGTGCCCCAACCTATTAGGGCGCGGCCACCCCCTCGGTGCGCCCTGATGGCTTGGGGGCACCTTGTGTGCCCTCCGGTCTTCCTTCGAATCTTCCAAGCCTTATTTTGGTCCAGAAAAAATCATCAAAAATTTCGGGGTAATTGGACTTCTTTGGTACAATATTCCTGAAAAGCCAAAAACACATAGAAAACAGTAATTGACACTTGGCACTGGGTTAACAGGTTAGTGCTAAAAATAATATAAAACAACAAGTAGTTTCCTAAAAAGTATCCTAGAATGATAATATAAAAGCATGGAACAATCAAAAATTATAGATACGCTAGAGACGTATCATCATCCCCAAGCTTAATTATTGCTCGTCCTCGAGTAGGTAAATGATAAAAACAGAATTTTTGACGTGGCATGATGATACTTGTGATCTGAGTTGGGTTTCCCATGAAGAGGAACGGGTAATTGCAACACAATATGGATAAGAATTTCCCTCACTTAAGAACCAAGGTTTATCGAACCAATAGGAATATCGTTCAACAACCATCTTCAGCAGCTACACAAAAAAAGAGCAAAAACTTGCACCCAACGCGGCAAGAGGGTTGTCAATCCCCTTGATCTTGTTATTCAAGCAAGTAAAGTGTGTAGATGATAGTAGGTAAGTGTAAATTGCAAAATAAAATGAAAGGTAAATAATGGCAGCAAGGTAATGAAATCATTTGTATATATATAAGTGAATAGACCCAGGGGCCATAGTTTTCCCTAGGGGCATCTCTCATGTAGGCAACATATGGTGGCTAAACAAATTACTATTGGGCAATTGATAGAAAAACACATAATTATGTGAGATTCACGTCAATTATCATTGATACATCGCCAACGTATCTATAATTTATAAAGTATTCATGCCACATTTACAATAATTTTATATGATTTTGGTATGATTTTATTAGAACTAACCCGAACTGACGATGTTTTCAACTGAACTACCATGGTGTCGTTTTTGTGTGCAGAAATAAAAGTCCTCGGCATGGGATGAAAATTTACGGAGAATATTTTTGGAAATATTTAAAATACTAGAGCAAAAAGATAATGGAGAGGAGTCCCGAGGAAGCCACAAGCCTAGGGTGTGCGCCCCCTAGGGTGCCCCTCGCTTGTGGGCCCTCAGGAGTCCCCTTGACGTGAGACCGACACCAAAAATTCCTATAAATACCAAAAACCACAGAAAGAACCCTAGATCGGGAGTTTCGCCACGGCAAACCTCTGTAGCCACAAAAAAACAATCGGGAGCCCATTCCGGCACACCGCCGGAGGGGGAAACCATCACCGAAGCCCATCTTCATCATCCCGGCGGTCTTCATGACGAGGAGGGAGTAGTTCACCCTCAGGGATGAGGGTATGTACGAGTAGCTAGGTGTTTGATCTCTCTCTCTCTCTCATGTTCTTGAGATGGCACGATCTTGATGTACCACGAGCTTTATTAATAGAGATGAGTCATATGGAATTTTCCCCTCTCTATCTTCTTGTGATGAATTGAGTTTTCCCTTTGAAGTTTTCTAATCGGATTGAGTCTTTAAAGGATTTGAGAACACTTGATGTATGTATTGCGATGGGATATCTATGGTGACAATGGGCTGTTCTATTGATCCACTTGATGTATGTTTTGGTGATCAACTTGCGGGTTTCGTGACCTTGGGAATCTATGCATAGGTTTTGACACACGTTTTCGTCTTGACTCTCTGGTAGAAACTTTGGGGCACTCTTTGAAGTTCTTTGTGTTGGATTGAACATGATGAATCTGAATTGTGTGATGCATATCATATAATCAAGCCCATGGGCACTCGTGGTTACATTGGAGTATCCAGGTGACATTAGGGTTTTGGTTGATGTGTATCTTAAGGTGTTATTTTAGTACGAACTCTCGGGCTGTTCATGACACTTATAGGGATAGCTCATAAGATTGATCGGAAAAGATAACTTTGATATGGTTTCGTACCCTACAACTATTTCTTCGTTTGTTCTACGCTATTTGTGATTTTGGAGTGAAATCTTTGTTGCACGTGAGGGATGTACATATGATTCAACTATGTTAGTATTGTTGAGAGAACTTGCACTAGTGAAAGTGTGAACCTAGGCCTTGTTTCTAAGTATTGCAATACCATTTGTGCTCACTTTTATCATTAGTTACCTTGCTGTTTTTATATTTTCAGATTATATAAACCTATATCTACCATCCATATTACACTTGTATCACAATCTCTTCACCGAGCTAGTGCACCTATACAATTTACCATTGTATTGGGTGTGTTGGGGACACAAGCGACTCTTTGTTATTTCGTTGCAGGGTTGTTCGAGAGAGACCATCTCCATCCTATGCCTCCCATGGATTGATAAACCTTAGGTCATCCACTTGAGGGAAATTTGCTATTGTCCTACAAAACTCTGTTTGGAGGCCCAACATGAGTCTACAAGAAGAAGGTTGAGTAGTAGACATCAAGCTCTTTTCTGGCGCCGTTGCCGGGGAGGTGAGTGCTTGAAGGTATATCTTTAGATCTTGCAATCAAATCTTTGAGTTTCTTGTTTTTCACTAGTTTAGTCTATAAAATAAAACTACAAAAAAATATGGAATTGAGGTTGCCTCATATGCTTCATCTTTTTAATGTCTTTCGTGAAAATGATGGAAAAAAATTGTGCTCAAGTGTTAGAAGAAGAAGTTATTAAAATGTTTAGCACTAAATCTTTGAGTGATGAGAATAATAGTAATATTGTTAGTATGAATTCTCTAAATATCCATGATGCTAATGATATTCAAAGCCACGAGTTTGGGGATGCTATGTGTGATGAATATGATATTTTTAGCCCCCAACTTTTGATGAGCAAAACTATTATGATGATAACATGCCTCCTATGTATGATAATTATTGTGATGACATGTGTGCTATAAAGAGTGATTATAACCATCAAAACTGTCATCATGATTTTAACATTCAATGTGGTTATGTCAATCAAGTATCACATGATAGTTATTTCGTTGAGTTTGCTCCCACTATTATGAATGAAAAGAAAATTGCTTACGTGGAGAGTGAAAAAAATTCTATGCTTGTGGATCATGAAGATAATGCTTTATGTGATAGTTATGTTGTGAAATTCCTTCATGATGCTATTGAAAATTATTATGAGGGAGGAATATATGCTTGTAGGAATTGCAATAATATCAAGTTTCCTCTCTATGTGTTGAAAGTTTTGAAGTTATGCTTGTTTTGCCTTCCTATGCTAGATGATTCTTTTTCCCATCAATTGTTTGATCACAAAATACCTATGAATAGGAAGTGGGTTAGACTTAAATGTGATTGTCATGAGATTCATCATGGTCTTTTGCATGTTTCAATTATTCCTATGTGAACATCATTAAAATAATCATGCCTAGCTAAAAGGCATTAAAGAAAAGCGCTTGTTGGGAGACAACCCAACACTTTTACTTTCTGTTTTGTGTGTTCACATGATTAAGACACTGTAGTAATCATGTTTTGTGCCTTTTATTTCAATAAAGTGCCAAGTAAAACCTTTGGGATGACTCACGAGATGAGTAGAATTGATGCTGAACCAAAACACAAACTTTTGCCTCCAGTACAGGAATTGATTTTTTTACTGGAGCGTGATAATGGTCTGAAATTTGTACATAGTCTTTATATACAAATTATTCAAGTTGTCCTAATGTTTCAGAATTTTTAGAGACAGGGAAGTATGGCTATACTAATCTTCATAGACTGTTCTGTTTTGCATGCATAGTTTGCTTGTTTTAGTGTTTCCATAGCTTATATGGAGTGATATAAATTATGTGAATGGTAGAATACAATAGGTATCATGTGGTAAACATTATGAATCTTGTCTTGACAGTACCTAAGTGAACGATTTATCTTTATTACACTAACCCTTTTCATGATGTTTCGTTAAGTTTTGTATGATTGAAGTTTTCAAGTTTTGGGTGAGACACCGATATGAGGAGAATAATGAGTGAAAATAACCTAAGCTTGGGGATACCCAAGGTACCCCCAAGTTAATATCCAAGTAATACTCAAGCGTTTCAGCTTGGGGACGCCCCGGAAGGCAACCTCTCTTTCCTCTTCAACATTATCGGTATATCTTACTTAGAGCTATATTTTTATTCATCACATAATATGATTTTTGCTTGGAGCATAATTTTATTTTTTTGTTCTATGTTATGTGTTATTTATAATATCGTTTTTCAATAAAAAGTTCCAAGAATTATCTTAGGATGCTTGCATTGCATGTTTTGATGTGTGCTGTGTAAAAACAGAAACTTTTGAGGTAGTGTTGGAATTCTCATATTTTACGAAAAGTGGAAAGTTTATGAAATTTTTACAAAGTATTTTCATATAAATTATTTAGCATGTTCTAAATTTTCATAATTTTTAGAGTTATAGAAGTACACAGGTCTAATAAATTGGTACAGACTGTTCTGTTTAGACAGATTGCTGTCATAGTTTTGTTATCTACTTATCCTGTAGTTTCCATAGTATATATTGGTATATATAAATTGTGAAAATGATAGTATACAGTACCTAATGTTTGTAAATTATTGTGCAACATGTCTTGCCAGTACTTAAAGTGTTGATTTATTCTTATGTGTACTAACCTATCTCACGGGTTCTTGTTGAGTTTTGTGTGGATGAAGTTTATGAGAATTAGGGAAACCAGGATATGGGAGAATTGAACAAGATACAAAAGCTCAAGCTTGGGTTTTCCCAAGGCACCCCTAGTAAATATTTCAACAACTCTCAAGCATCTAAGATTGGGGATGCTACGCATCCCACCTCTCTTCGTCAACTATCGGTTAGCCTATGTTGAGCCTAAATTTGTATTCGCTCACATGATGCATCCTATTCTTGGAGTGCTATTTTTATTTTGCTCGCTGTTTAAATAAAATACTCAGATATTAAAATATTTATTGAGAGATAGAGAAAGTCCTCATATAGCTACTTAATCGTTTGACTACTCATTGATCTTCACCTATATGTTTTGGAGTAGTTTTGTCATTTACTCTCGTGCTTCACTTATATCCTATGATTAATTAATTGAATGAATTGAATATCATAAATCTGAAATTATATATGTTTTATATGCTTATCCCATGGGGACTAATGACTTCAGATATAAGAAATATAGGTGGTAAAATTTATTCAAAGTGAGCAAACACCACATTGGTGACTTGAACAATTCATGAAAGAATATTGTAGGAAGAGAGATTACACATATAAATATACTATCTTGGACATCTTCTATGATTGTGTGCTCATTAATTATTTTCAAACTCGAGCAAATTAGTTAAAATTGGACAAGGAAGACAACTTAATGAGTTATGTTTGGGTATATTTGTATAGAAGTTATATTGTTATGGATCCCCGAACATGTGGTGCTTGCTTCCACCTCATACTAGCAAAAACTTCCGCACCAAGTAGAAATACTAATTGTGCATCCAAGCACCCTTAAATCAGTTTTTCCGTGAGAGTCCACTATACCTACCTATGGATTGAGTAAGATCCTTCAAGTAAGTTGTCATCGATGCAAAAAGTAATGAAAATTGCTCCTAAATATGTATGATCTTTTATTGTAAGGGAAAATAAGCGTTGTACGAACTTGTGATGGTAAAGAAATAAAGTGATGGACTACATAATAAAGGTTGCTATCACAAAGGGCAATACAACATGATGTTCCTTTGGAGTAAGGGTTTGCACATCCAAAAACAAAAAGCACGGGACAACCTCTGGTTCCGGGTACAAGGGCCATTCTTTGACTTTCTAGTACTTACCTTTTATGCAAGAGTCATGGTGATCTTCACCACTTCCTATATTTCGCCTTTTTCTCTTGGCAAGCATCAAGTGTTGGGGAATGAACTAGACATATATATCCAAACTAATGTATTTGATCATGAATTATTATTGTTGACAATCATCCATATGATAAATAAGTTGGGAGGCGAAACATTAAGCCCCTATCTTTCTCTGTGTTCGATGGATGCTATTCGTTCTAAAAATATGCTTTGAGTGTCAATAATCATGTAAGACTATATGATAGTTGAGTATGTGGAATTTGCTAAATCAAAGCTCTTACATAGACTCTTCCTGAAAATAAGATGAATTGCAATTGTTCGATGACTAGGAATATGGTTTGTTAGTTTTCAAGGAACTCTCTGGTCTATACTTTAACATGTGAAAAGCTTGTTGCTTGATCATGAGAAGTTTTATGAGATGATCTATTATTTATGGTTTATACTGATGCGAGAAAAAGTGATTGGAATTATCATTGATCAAACTAGTGCACTTTCTAGCATTCACACTTAATAAATTATTTATTTTATCATTTACGTACTCAAGGACGAGAAGGAATTAAGCTTGGGGATGCTGATACGTCTCCAACAGATCTATAGTTTATGAAGTATTCATGCCATGTTTACAATAACTTTATATGATTTTGGTATAACTTTATTAGAACTAACCCGGTCTGACGTTGTTTTCAGCAAAACTACCATGGTGTTGTTTTTTGTGCAAAAATAAAAGTTCTCGAAATGGGATGAAAAATTTACGGAGAATATTTTTGGAAAATATAAAAAATACTAGAGAAAAAAGATTCCAGAGAGGAGTCTCGAGGCAGCCACAAGCCTAGGGGTGTGCCCCCCTAGGGCGCCCCGTGGCTTGTGGGCCCCTCAGGAGTCCCCTTGACATGAGATCGATACCAGAAATTCCTATAAATACCAAAAACCCCAGAAAGAACCCTAGATCGGGAGTTACACCACGGCAAACCTCTGTAGCCACAAAAAAACAATCGGGAGCCCATTCCGGCACACCGCCGGAGGGGGAAACCATCACCGAAGCCCATCTTCATCATCCCGGCGGTCTTCATGACGAGGAGGGAGTAGTTCACCCTCAGGGATGAGGGTATGTACGAGTAGCTAGGTGTTTGATCTCTCTCTCTCTCTCTCGTGTTCTTGAGATGGCACGATCTTGATGTACAGCGAGCTTTATTAATAGAGATGAATCATATGGAGTTTCCCCTCTCTATCTTCTTGTGATGAATTGTGTTTTCCCTTTGAAGTTTTCTTATCGGATTGAGTCTTTAAAGGATTTGAGAACACTTGATGCATGTATTGCGATGGGATATCTATGGTGACAATGGGGTGTTCTATTGATCCACTTGATGTATGTTTTGGTGATCAACTTGCGGGTTCCGTGACCTTGGGAATCTATGCATATGTTTTGACACACGTTTTCATCTTGACTCTGTGGTAGAAACTTTGGGGCACTCTTTGAAGTTTTTTGTGTTGGATTGAAATTGTGTAATGCATATCATATAATCAAGCCCATGGGTACTCATGGTGACATTGGAGTATCTAGGTGACATTAGGGTTTTGGTTGATGTGTATCTTAAGGTGTTATTTTAGTACGAACTCTGGGGCTGTTCGTGACACTTATAGGGATATCTCATAAAATTGATCGAAAAAGATAACTTTGATGTGGTTTAGTACCCTACAATAATTTATTCGTTTATTCTCTGCTATTTGTGACTTTGGAGTGAACTCTTTGCCGCACGTGAGGGATTTACACATGACTCAACTATGTTAGGATTGTTGAGAGAACTTGCACTAGTGAACGTATGAACCCTAGGCCTTGTTTCTAAGTATTGAAATACCGTTTGTGCTCACTTTTATCATTAGTTACCTTGTTGTTTTTATATTTTCAGATTACAAAAACCTATATCTACCATCCATATTACACTTGTATCACCATCTCTTCGCCGAACTAGTGCACCTATACAATTTACCATTGTATTGGGTGTGTTGGGGACATAAGAGACTCTTTGTTATTTGGTTGTAGGGTTGTTCGAGAGAGACCATCTTCACCTACGCCTCCCATGGATTGAGAAACCTTAGGTCATTCACTTGAGGGAAATTTGCTACTGTCCTACAAAACTCTGTGCTTGGAGGCCCAACACGAGTCTACAAGAAGAAGATTGAGTAGTAGACATCAATCATATATAGGCATCACGTCCATATTTAAATTGGTTGACTCTTGTCGGCACCTATTACTATTATCTCACCCATCGACCACTATCTAGCATGCATCTAGAGTACTGCTTGGAGAACATTGACATGATGTAGACAAAGATAATTCAATTAATATGAACTAACCCCATCGTTCTATCCTTAGTGGCAACAATACAAAGATGTGTCCTGTCTCTTTCTATCACCGGGATATAGAGCACCACCAGATTGAACCCACTACGATGCTCCTCTCTCACTGAAGAAACATCAATCTAGTTGGCCAAACAATTTCAATAGATCGGGGAGATTTACGAAGCTATAATGATCATGCAAATAAGAATCATAATATTAAGAGGTGACTCAAATACTTTTCATGAATAATCCGAACATAAACTCGCAATTCATCGGATCCCAACAAACGCACCGTACAAAAGAATTACATCGGATAGATCAAAGCGAAGATGCGATGATCTTTGTATTGAAGAACAAAAGAGAGAGAGAGAGCCATCTAGGTACTAACTATGGACCCATAGGTCTTGTTGGAAATATGCCCTAGAGTTAATAATAAATTAGTTATTATCATATTTCCTTGTTCATGATAATCGTTTATTATCCATGCTATAACTATATTGATTGGAAACAAAGTACATGTGTGGGTATATAAACAACACTGTGTCCCTAGTATGCCTCTAGTAGACTAGCTCGTTGATCAAAGATGGTCAAGGTTTCCTGGCCAGGGACATGAGATGTCATTTGATAACGGGATCACATCATTAGGATAATGATGTGATGGACAAGACCCGAACTATAAGCATAGCATATGATCGTGTCAGTTTATTGCTATAGTTTTCTGCATGTCAAGTATCTGTTCCTATGACCATGAGATCATGCAACACACTAACACCAGAGGAGTACCTTGTGTGTATCAAACGTCGTAACGTAACTGGGTGACTATAAAGCTGCTCTACAGGTATCTCCAAGTGTGTCTATTGAGTTGGCATGGATCAAGACTTGGATTTGTTACTCCGTGTGACGGAGAGGTATCTCAGGGCCCACTCGGTAATACAACATCACAACAAGCCTTGCAAGCAATGTGACTAAAGTGTTAGCGACGGGATCTTGTATTACGGAACGAGTAAAGAGACTCGTCGGTAACTATATTGAACTAGGTATAGAGATACCGACGATCGAATCTCGGGAAAGTAACATGCCAAAGAACAAAAGGATCAACATACGAGATTAACTGAATCCTTGACATAGAGGTTCGATTGATAAAGATCTTCGTAGAATATGTAGGAACCTATATGGGTATCCAGGTCCCGCTATTGGTTATTGACTACAGAGGTGTCTCGGCCATGCATGCATAGTTTTCGAACCCGCAGGGTCTGCTCACTTAAGGTTCGGTGACGTTTCGGCATAGTTGAGTTATGTATGTTGAGGAATGAAGGTTGTTCAGAGTCTTGTATGAGATCTTGGACGTCACGAGGAGCTCCAGAATGGTCTGGAGGTAAATATTGATATATAGGAAATCCCATTTTTGCCACTGGTAAAGTTTCGGGTATTTCCGGTAGTGTTCCGGGAATGCCGGAGGGCCGTCGGGAGGAGCTACCCATGCCTGGAGGACACATGGGCCTGAGGGGTGTTGCACCAGCCCTTAGTGGGCTGGGAAAACCAGCCCTACAAGGCCCATGCGGCTAGGAAAGAGTGGGAAAGGAAAAACCCCAAAGAAGGGAAGGAAAATCCAAATTTGGAAGGAGTCCTAATAGGATCCCACCTCCCTTGTGGGAGGTGGATTCCTCCCTTGTTTGTTTCGGTCGAACCTACTTGGAGTAGAGGCCAAGGCTGCCTCCTCTCCCCTTCCTCCTATATATACTGAGGGATTTTGGGAGCAGCCCCTAACCCTAATTGCCACATGCAGCCCTCTCCCCCTCTAGATCTGTTCCTCCTCTAGATTGATTTCGTAGTGCTCGGCAAAGCCCTGACGGATCAACTCCACCACCACCACTGCCACATCATTGCGCTACCAAAGAACTCAGCTACCTGTCAACCCTCGCTTGCTGGATCAAGGAGGTGGAGATGGTCATCGAGCTGTATGTCTGCTGAACGCGGAGGTGCCGTCCATTCGGTGCTAGATCGGAAGGACCGTGATTGGATCGTGGGACGGATCATGATTGGATTGCAGGACGGATCATGATGGGATCGCGGGACAGCTTATGATTTGGATGGTGAAGACGTTCGACTACATCAACCGCATTTCTTAACGCTTAGCGATCTACAAGGGTATGTGGATCCACTCTCCCTCTCGTAGATGCTCATCACCATGGATAGATCTTGCGTGTGCGTAGGAATTTTTTTGTTTCCCTTGCAATGTTTCCCAATAGTGGTATCAGAGCTAGGTCTATGTGTAGATGAGATCACGAGTAGAACACAAAAGATTTTGTGGGCGTTGATGCTCAGATTTCTTCCTCCCTTGGTCAGTTTTTGATTCAGTGGTATTGTGGGATGAAGCGGCCCGGACCAACCTTACTCGTATGCTTACGAGAGATCGGTTCCATCGACTGACATGTGACTTTGTTGCATAAACATGGCTGGTGGGTGTGTGTCTCTCCTACTCTAGTTGGATCGGATTCGACAAAGGCGGTCCTTGAGAAAGTTGAATTGCAATTTGTGTATCACCTTGTGGTTTTGCGTAGGTGAGATTTGTTCTTGCTAGATACCCATAGCAGCCACGTAAAACTTGCAACAACAATTAGAGGACGTCTAACTTGTTTTTGCAAGGTATTTGTGATGTGATATGGCCAATTACATGATGAGATATATGTGATGTATGAGATGATCATGTTTTGTATAGAATATCACAACTTGCATGTCGATGAGTACGACAACTAGGAGGAGCCATAGGGTTGTATTTAATTTTTTATGACCCGCGTGTCAATCATTAAGCGCTATGTAATGCTTTACTTTATCAATAAGCTGTAGCAATAGTAGTAGAAGCATGGTGGGCGCGACAACCCCGATGGTGACACGTTGATGGAGATCAAGATGATGGAGACCATGGTGTCATGCCGGTGATGATGGAGATCATGTAGGTGCTTTATAGATGGAGATCGAAATCACAAGTTCATGGCCATATCATGTCACTTATTATTTGCATGTGATGTTAATCCTTTATGCACCTTGTTTTGCTTAGGACGACGGTAGCATTATAAGGTGATCCCTCACTAAAACTTCAAGATAAAATTGTGTTCTCCCCGAGTGTGCACTATTGCGAAAGTTTGTCGTTTCAAGACACCATGTGATGATCGGGTGTGATAGACTCTACGTTCACATACAACGGGTGCAAGCCAGTGTTGCACATGCAGAACACTCGGGTTAAACTTTACGAGCATAGCATGTACAGACATGGCCTCAGAACACAAGAGACCGAAAGGTCGAACATGAGTCATATAGTAGATATGATCAACATGATGATGTTCACCATTGAAACCACCTCAACTCACGTGATGATCGGACTTGAGTTGGTGAATTTGGATCATGTATCACTCGGATGACCGGAGGGATGTCAATTTGAGTGGGATCTCTTAAGTAATATGATTAATTGAACTCATTTGCCATGAACATAGTCCAAAGTTGTCTTTGCAAAGTTATGTTGTAGATCAATAGCTTGCACTATAGCTCCCCTATGTTTTTAATACCATCCTAGAGAAAATATAGTTGAAAGATAATGTTAGCAATTATGCGGTCTGGGTCTGTGATTAGAGGATTGTCCTCAGTTGTTGCATAGAAGGCTCATGTCCTTGATGCACCGCTCGGTGCGCCACCCCCTCTAGCATCGTATGTGGATGTTGTGAACATCTGACAGACACATTTTGATGAATACTTGATAGTGCAGTGCGTCTTTCGTTACGGCTTAGAATTCAGGCTTCAAATAGGTTTTGAATGTCATGGAACATATGTGATGTTCCAAGAGCTCAAATTGGATTTCAGGCTCGTGTGCATGTTAGAGGTATGAGACCTCCAACAAGATTCTTTGCCTGCAAGATGAAGGAGAATAGCTCAATCAATGAGCATATGCTCAGATTGTTTGGGTGCTACAATAGCTTGAATCGAGTGGGAGTTGATCTTCCAGATAAGATAGTGATTGATATAGTTCTTCAAGTCACTGCCACTAAGCTACTAAGGCTTTTTGACGAACTATAACATGCCAAGGATGGATGATCCCATGAGCTATTCACGATGTTTTGACATCTCGAAGGTAGAAATCAAGAAGAAGCATCAAGTGTTGATGGTTAGTAAAACCACTAGTTTCTAGAAGGGCAAGGGCAAGGAGGGAAACTTCATGGATGACAAGCCAGTTGCTGCTCCATTGAAGAAACCCAAGGTTGAACCCAAACCCGAGACTAAGTGCTTCTAGTATGAGGAGAGCGGTAGCTGAAGCGGAACAACCCTAGTTACTTGGTAGATAAGAAGGCTGGCAACGTCAACAGAAGTATATTTGATATTATATTGGATATACGTGTTATTAATGTTTAGCTTGCTAGTACTCCTAGTAGCACCTAGGTATTTGATACCGGTTCAGTTGCTAAATGTTAGTAACTCGAAATAAAAGCTACAGAATAAACGGAGGCTAGCTAAGGGTGAGGTGACGATGAGTGTTGGAAGTGTTTCCAAGGTTGATGTAATCACCATCGCACACCCTCTCTACCTTCAGGATTAGTAATGAACCTAAATAAATGTTATTTGGTGTTTGCGTTGAGCATGAATGTGAGTAGATCATGTTTATTGCAATACGATTATTCATTTAAGTTAGAGAATAATGATTATTCTGTTTACATGAATAATACCTTCAATGGTCATGCACCCAATGAGAATGGTTTATCGAATCTTGATCGTAGTGATACACATGTTCATAATATTGAACCCAAAAGATACATAGTTAATAATGATAGTACCACATACTTGTGGCACTGCCGCTAAATGTCATATTGGTGTAAAGCGCATGAAGAAACTCCATGCTGATGGATCTTTGGAACTCATTCGATTTCGAATCGGTTGAGACATGCGGACCATGCCTCGTGGGCAAGATGACTAAGACCCCGGTTTCAATATGATGGAGCGGGCAAGTAACTTATTGGAAATGATACATGTTGATGTATGCGATCTAGTGAGTTTTGTAGTGTGCGGTGGATATCGTTATTTTCTTACCTTCACTTATGATTTCAGTTGATATGGGTATATTTACTTAATGAAACACAAGTCTGAAACATTTGAAAAGTTCAAGCAAATTCAGAGTGAAGTTTGATATCACCGTGACAAGAAGATAAAATGTCTACGATATGATCGTGGAGGTGAATATCTAGGTTACGAGTTTGGTATACAACTTAAGACAATGTGGAAGTTGTTTCACAACTCATGTCACCTGGAACACGATAGTGTGATTGTGTGTCTGAATGTCATAGCCATGCTCTATTGGATATGGTGCGTAATATGATGTCTCTTATCGTTTTGCCACTATCATTTTGAGATTATGCATTAGAGACAACTACATTCACTTGAAATAGGGCACCATCTAAATCCACTGAGATGACACCGTATGAATTATGGTTTGGCAGAAACGTAAGTTGTCATTTCTCAGAGTTTGGGAATGCGACGGTTATGTCTAATGAGCTCGATCCCAAAGCAGAAGGGTGCATCTTCATAGGATACCCTAAGGCAACAGTTGAGTTTACCTTCTATCGGAAATACGAGTGCAAAGTGTTTGTTGATAAAAACGGGTCCTTTCTGGAGAAAGGGTTTCTCTTGAAAGAATTGAGTGGGAGGAAGATAGAACTTGATGAGGTTGTTGAACCTTTGTGTAGGATCACTAGAAGTGTATGTCTAGAGGGGGGTGAATAGACTACAAGCAGAAATTTAAAACTACCTCAACCATAAGACAAGATGTTGGCAGTTTTAGCATACATAATTAGTCTATGACACCCAACACATGCGAGTTATCAAATATAGCAGCGGAAAGTAAAGACGTTGCACATGGAAGTAAGGAGTAGAGGTAGAGAGATCAAACGCATGAAGGACACAAGATTTTTCCCATGGTTCCGATAGGTGGTGCTATCATACATCTATGTTCATGGAGTCTTCAACCCACGTAGGGTAATAGTCGGGAGAGTCCATGGAGGGCTCTACCCATGAAGGGTTCCACGAAGAAGCAACCTTGACTATACCATGACGGCCTACGTCCACAGAGGACTAGCCTTAATCGGGGTAGATCTTCACGAAGTAGGTGATATCCTTGCCCTTACAAACTTCTTGGTTCACTCCACAACATGAAGTAGGAGGCTCCCAAGTGACACCTAACCAATCTAGGAGGCATCACCCTCCAAAAGGTAATAGGCTCGGTAATGCGATGAACTCCTTGCTCTTGAGCTTCAAGATGATAGACTCCTCAACACACAATCACTCTCCCACAAATTTGGCTTGGTAGAAGTGATTGGTTGGGTGGAAAGCAACTTGGGGAGGCTAGAAATCGAGATCCATATGGTTGGAGTGGAAGATCTTGACCTCAACACAAGGGTAGGTGGTTCTCTCTTAGAAAATCAGTAGGTATGAGTGGGGAACTATTCTGAGTGCTTCTCTTGTGAGTGACTGGTGGTGGAGGGGTACATATAGGCATCTCCAAAAATCCAACCATTACAAACAAAATGACAAACTCGATGGTACCAAAATGACCAAAAGGTGGCAACTTTTGAATCTCGGTGAGACCAATATAGGAATCTCGATTGCACCGATAAGGTGAGCAACGGTCAGAATGTCCAATCTCGGTGACGCCGATCCAACAATCTCGGTGGGACCAAAATCGTGAACTTGCGTAACAGAAAGTTGGCAGCCTAACTCGGTGGCACCGAATGCAATATTGGTTGTACCGAAAAGCTTGGGTTTGGCTGAGTCTGTCTAGGGTCTGGAATCGGTGGCACCAAGTGTAGAATGTTGGTTGCGCCGATTTTGAGTGTTTGGCTTTGGACAGACTTTTTTGGAACAGCTTGTGGGTGTATGTGGTGACTATCACTTGTGCACATATGAGCATTTTGTTCACCAACTGAACTTTACCCCCTTTAATAGTATTGGCTTTGCTATGGAGTCAAAGTGATTTCTCACAAATGTAAAATGAAGAGTCCTCTTGCTTGAAGCTTGGCCAATGCTATTCCTTCTCCTTCTTCTTCATGGGGATACTCTCCACACTCCTTTTGCCAACCCATCTCTCTCTATGGATTTTATCTGAAATACACTAGATGAAAGTATTGGTCCAAGAGATAATGTATGTTGTCATGAATTATCAAAACCACCAAGGGAGCACATTGTACTTTCAATCTCCCCCTTTTTGGTAATTCATGACAACATACAATCAAAGCTTCAAATAAGGATATGCAAGTATATAAGGAAGACTTTGAGAGACACATGACTTAGACTTGCTCCCCCTAGATGTGTGGAATCCATTAAAGGATAGTTGCTTTGGAATGCATGGAAACACATGCAGTAGAAGGGATAAAAATGAGTCATGCGTATCTTGGCTATATGCATCAAATGTATGTGAATGAGATGTATCCTCGTTCAAGCCTTCACTCTTGCAAATAATATGTGCAAGAAGCAAGAGATCATCTTGATCAACGTTATGATGCATATACTTACCTTGAGTTCTTGAGCATTCTAGTAGTAGAAACACACATGAGAAAACACTATTAGGGAACACACGAGTATTCTACTAATCAAAGGCAATAGAACTCAAAATATACCAAGATATGGAGAACATATAGAAGATAGTATTCCTTGGAATTGATATGTCTCCATGATCATTTAGAAGTTTCTACCCTTTATATATGAAAATGACGGATCATCCTCTCCCCCTGAATCTTAGCATGTAGATATTGGGATTGTATAGGGTGAGAAAATTCGTCTTCCCTACTTTGGTATTCTACCCTTGAAAATGTAAGTGTAAACTTGATATTCTCCTCTCCCCCTAAATTATATCTCCCCCTTTGCATAAGCGTGTAACTCCCTTTTTAGCTTTGAAGCTTTGTATATCCCTCCCCCTTTAGCATGAATTTCCAAAAAGGTCAGACGTAGGGTTAGATACAGGGATCATTGAATAAAATGGGATCCTTGAGAAAAAGGTTCATTGAATGTAGGAGTCATAGAAAACTAACAAAAATTAGATCTTGTAGAACTTCTCCTCCTGTAAGTTAGGGATCCTTGAATGTATTTCCCCCTGGATTTTTTTATAAAGGGGTCATCGAAGGATGGAAAAAAATACATAAAGAACACGAAGAATGTTTACAAATACAAGTACAAGCAGAAATATGACATAAAGTCGGTGGCTCCAAGATAGATTTATCGGTGATACCAAGGTAATGTTATGCAGCTCATCTGCTAAATCACTAGAACCGAGTTCTTTGTATCGGACGCTCCGAGGTGTAACTTAGAAACTTGGATAAATTTGAAAATTGATCAAAGACAAAATTGCAAATGAAAATCAAAAAAGGAATAAAATTAGAAGATTTGTACCCATTGCTAATATTTACAGATATGTATCAACTAGGAAAGATTTGAGTGGTTCCAAGAAATTTGCGATTTGAGGGTGAACCAACCAAAAACTTAACTAGATGATGGGCGGTGACTAGGTCCCCTATATTAGAGTATATTGACTTAGGAGACAAGCAATATTGCTTGATCATAGGTCATACTCATCGTTAAGCTCAAAATGGGGTTACCATTTTACGATTAAGCATTTTAATGTCTTCAATCTCTTGAGTTGCTTTACCTCATGTCTTGGAGTAAAGCCTTTTTCAAGAATATGAATACATACCTTTGAGTGATGTTGCTGACGTAGATTATAGGTGAACTTGATGAGGATGCTCGAAGTTGATGAAGATCATCTTGAGTTGCGAGCAATCCTTGTCGTTTTCGTTCACTTTTCACCTACATGAGTTAGTCACACAAGGAAAGACATGATATATCAAAACGACATGATACCAATTGAGATCTATCAATTAAGGTATATATGTCAAGGATATGTTTTGTTGTCTTCTTCCTTCCATCATCAAAGCGAGGTTGTGTATACTTGGTCATGACAAGATTGCTCAAGATAAGAGTGGATGGCAATCTTGTGGAGTGTTTTCTTCCAAGTACCTACAAAAGGGTTAGATACAAGACAAGGGAGAATAGAATTCCAAGATATGATATTCAAGGTAATAGCAAGGAATAATCAATGAAGCTCGTCCCCTTGCATGCATCCGAGTGAGCTTAGCTCAAGTTTGAAGCATCAATGATGTTCAACTCACTCCTCAAGTGACAAAACACTTTTTCATCAAGTGGCTTAGTAAAGATACCGGCCAATTGCTTGTTAGTATGAACATGTTTAAGATGAATATCTCCTTTGGCAACATGATCACGAATGAAATGATATCGAACTTGAATATGCTTGGCTGGAGAATGTTGCACGGGATTATGACCAATCTTAATATCACTTTCATTGTCACAAAGTAATGACACATTTTTAACATAGATTCTGTAATCTTTAAGCATTTGTGTCATCCATAACAATTGTGCAAAACATGATCCAACAGCAATAGATTCAGCTTCAATGGTAGATAGAGATACCGAGTTTTGTTTCTTGGAGGACAAAGACACAAGAGATCTACCAAGGAATTGACACGTAACCGAGGTGGATTTTCTATCAACCTTGTCACCGGCATAGTCCGAGTCAGAGTAGCCAACAAGATTAAAGGAAGATCCCATGGGATACCAAATGCCAAAGTTTGGTGTATGAATCAAGTATCACACAATACGTTTCATAGCCTTAAGATGACATTCTTTAGGTGTAGATTTTTATCTAGCACACATGCAAACACTAAGCATAATATCGGGATGGGAGGCAGATAGATAAAGCAATGAACCAATCATTGATCGATAAACCTTTTGATCAACCGGTTCACCCTACTTAGTGAGATCATCGTGTCCGCTAGTGGGCATGGGAGTTTTCATACCTTTGCACTCTTGCATGTTGAACTTCTTGATTAAGTCCTTGGTGTACTTTGTTTGAGATATGAATGTACCTTCTTTCGTTTGCTTGATTTGTAGACCAAGAAAGAATTTTAGATCACACATCATAGACATCTTATAATTCTCTGACATCAACATTCCAAATTTCTCACTGAATTGTGGGTTTGTAGATCCGAATATAATATCATCCACATAAATTTGGCACACAAATAATTCACCGTTAACTCTCTTTGTGAACAAGGTTGCGTTAATTTTACCAATTTCAAATCCTTTTTCAATAAGAAACTTCGTTAGACATTTATACCAAGCACGAGGAGCTTGATTAAGACCATATAAAGCTTTGCAAAGTTTGTAAACATTGTCAGGTTTCTTAGGATTTACAAAACCAGGTGGTTGTTTAACATAGACCTCTTCTTCAATCTCACCATTTAAGAATGCACTTTTAATATCCATTTGGTAAAGCGTGATATCATGGTGATTAGCATAAGAAAGAAGGATTTGAATGGCTTCTGGTCTAGCAACAGGGGCATAGGTCTCACCATAGTCCATACCTTTAACTTGCGTATATCAGTGAGCTGGAAGGCGAGCCTTGGTGCATACGACTTGACTGTCTTCATCTTGCTTGTTGCGAAAAACCCATTTCATGCCGATGACGTTTTGCTCGTCCTTGGGTTTCTCCACGAGTGTCCACACTTTGTTCCTTTCGAAGTTGTGAAGTTCTTCATGCATAGCATTCACCCAATCCGCGTCTTCAAGAGATTGTTCTACCTTCAAAGGTTCAATGCTAGAGATGAAAGAATAACGTTCACAAAAGTTAGCCAAGCGAGTTTTAGAGCGAGTGATTCTCCCGATTTGTATATCCCCAAAGATTTGGTTTAGGGGATGGTTCTTGGTCACTTGTGCTCGAACTCGGGTCAGCTTCCGATTGTTGGATGGTGGAGCTTCTTCTTCTTCATCATATCCTTCGTCTTCGTTGTTGTTGAAGGTGTCGTTCTCTTGAGGTGGTGGTGAAGGAGCTTGGGGTGAATCTTCATGATGTACTTCCTCCTCCTCTTCATCTCGTCGTGTACCACTTCTGGATGCTTCCATGTCATGTTGTCGATAGCCTTGGTTCGAAGTAGGAGCTTCCACTTGGGTTGATGAAGTACTTTCCTTCACCTCTGTGGGACGAATCTTGCCGATAGACAAGCCTTGGATAGCTTCCGAAGGGTCTTTATCACCTACATCATCTGGCAATAGTTCGACTTGCGAACCATTAGACTCATCAAACTTCACATATACCGTCTCTTAAACTTTTCCAGTGAAGTTGTTGTAGACATGGTAAGTGTGAGAGTTCGATCCATAACCAAGTAAGAAACCTTCATGAGATTTGGGAGCAAATTTAGCATGACGATGCTTATTGAGAATGTAACACTTGGAGCCGAATACTTGAAAGTATCCAACTTGGTTTTTGTTACCGGTGAGAAGCTCGTATGCCGTTTTACCGAGAAGCTTGTGCAAGTAGAGTCGGTTTGTGGCATGCCATGTTGTTTCAACAACTTCTGCCCCAAAGTGTCTTGGATTCGTCAAGCATCATTCCTGCCATCTCAATGAGCGTCCGGTTCTTCCTCTCAACAACTCCATTTTGTTGAGGTGTGTACGTAGCCTAGAAATCATGTGAAATACACTCTTCGTCAAGAAAGGTATTCACATGGGTGTTCGTGAACTCCGATCCGTTATCGCTTCGAACCTTCTTGATCTTCACTTCAAACTGATTTTGCGCTTTGCATGCGAAGTTCTAGAAGATCTTTTGTACATGCGACTTATCATCAAGAAAGAATACCCATGTAAATCAGGAAAACTCATCAACTACAACTAGACCATAGGAATTTCCACCGAGATTCTTGTACGCATTGGGACCAAAAAGATCCATGTGAAGTAACTCAAGTGGTCTCCTAGTAGTCATGATATTATTAACGGGATGACTTCCACCTACTTGCTTTCCTGCTTGAAAAGCGCTACAAAGTCTATCTTTGTGAAAGATAACATCTTTAACACCAAGAATGTGATCGCCCTTGATAAGCTTATCTAGATTACATGTGCCTACATGTCCAAGCTTTCTATACCATAGCCAACCTTTAGATGATTTAGCAATGAGACAAGTACGAGGTTGGGCTTTTTAGTGAAATCAACAATGTAAAGATCACCTCTACGAATACCGGTAAAGGTCGTTTTATGATTATGAAATCGAAACACTTGGCAATCTACTTTAGTAAATAGCACATTGAAACCAAAGTCTACTAGTTAAGATAGGGAAAGGAGATTATAGCCAAGGGATTCAACAAGCATCACATTTTGAATTGAGATATCATAAGATATGGCCACCTTACCAAGGCTAAGTACCTTACCCTTAGAGTTGTCTCCAAAGGTCACGTACCTCCGAGGACCTTGATTAGGCGTGATCTCTTGGAACATGTCTTTCTCACCAGTCATGTGATCCGTGCATCCACTGCCAAGAATCCACTCTTTTCCACCGGCCATGTAATCCTTGAAGTTCGCCATTAGACTTAGATTCCTCATGATATTTTCATGCTCGATGTCGAACAACTCATCTTTATCATAGTAGCCATGTTCCACATTGTCATCATCAAGTGGGAAATCCTCGTCATAAAGAACAAGAGATTTGTTAGAATTGTGATCATGATAATGTTCAAGTTTATGAATGCTAAAGTCTTCAATAACGATGTTGTTGACAGTTGTGACATCTCCTTTAGCACGCATAAGATCACGAAGCTCAAATAGGCATTTATCAAAGTTTGGATCACTAGGCTTCATTTTGTGAAAAGCAATGGTTTTATGAAGAATTTCATCAAGATTTTGTAAGGAAAGATTTGGATATAGTTTCTAGAAGAGATTGATTGGGTGGAAAGCAACTTGGGGAGGCTAGAAATCAAGATCCATATGGTTGGAGTGGAAGATCTTGACCTCAACACAAGGGTAGGTGGTTCTCTCTGAGAAAATCAGTAGGTATGAGTGGGGAACTGTTCCGAGTGCTTCTCTTGTGAGTGAGTGGTGGTGTTGGGGGGTATATATAGGCATCTCCAAAAATCCGACCGTTACACACAAAATGACCAACTCGGTGACACCGATGTGTTAATCTCGGTGGTACCGAAGTGACCAAAAGGTGGCCACTTTTGAATCTCGGTGAGACCGATATAGGAATCTCGGTTGCAACGATAAGGTGACGAACGGTCAGAATGTCCAATCTCGCTGACACCGATCCAACAATCTCGGTGGGACCGAAATGGTGAACTTGCGTAACAGAAAGTTGGCAGCCTAACTCGGTGGCGCCGAATGCAATATTGGTTGTATCAAAAAGCTAGGGTTTGGCTGAGTCTGTCTAGGGTTTGGAATGGGTGGCACCGAGTGTAGAATGTTGGTTGCACCGATTTTGAGTGTTTAGTTTTGGACAGACTTTTGTGGAAGAGGTTGTGGGTGTATTTGGTGACTATCACTTTTGCACGTATGAGCATTTTGTTCACCAACTGAACTTTACCCCCTTTTTAATAGTATTTGCTTTCCTATGGACTCAAAGTGATTTCTCACAAATGTAAAATGAAGAGTCCTCTTGCTTGAAGCTTGTCCAATGATATTCCTTCTCCTTCTTCTTCATGGGGATACTCTCCACACTCCTTTTTGCCAACCCATCTCTCTCTATGGACTTTATCTGAAATACACTAGATGAAAGTATTAGTCCAAGAGATAATGTATGTTGTCATGAATTATCTAAACCACCAAGGGAGCACATTGTGCTTTCACTTTGTGTCAACTAGAGAGTAGCGCAGCGCAGAAAGATGTTTCTGTGGAACCTACATCAGTTGAAGAGGAAGTTAATGATGATGATCATGAACGTTCAGATCAAGTTACTATCGAACCTCATAGGTTGACAAGGATGCATACTGCTCTTGAGTGGTACGGCAACCCTCTCTTGGAGGTCATGTTGTTGGACAACGATGAACCTACAAACTATGGAGAAGTGATGATGGGCCCGGATTCCAACAGATGGTTAGAGGCCATGAAATCCGAGAAAGGATCCATGTATGAAAACCCAGTATGGACTTTGGTAGACTTGCCTGTTGAACGGCAGGTAATTGAGTACAAATGGATCTTTAAGATGAAGACAGACGCTGATGGTGAATGTCACCATTTATAAAGCTCGACTTGTCGCAAAGAAGTTTCCACCAAGTTCAAGGAGTTGACTGCGATGCGACTTTCTCACCCGTAGCAATGCTAAAGTTTGTTGAAATTATGTTAGCAGTTGCTGCATTTTTCGGTTATGAAATTTGGCACATGGATGTGAAAACATAGTTTCCTTAACAGTTTCCGTGAGGAAGGGTTGTATGTGATACAACCAGAAAGTTTTGTCACTCCAAAGGATGCTAAAAGGTGTGCATGCTCCAACAATCCTTCTATGGGTTGGAGCGAGCATCTTGGAGTTGGAATATACGCTTTGATGAGGTGATCAAAGTTGTTGGGTTTATAAAAAGTTTAGGAGAAACTTGTATTTACAAGAAAGTTAGTGGGAGCACTATAGAGTTTCTGATAAGTATATGTGGCAGACATATTATTACAATAAAGTGAGTGGGAGCACTATAGAAAGTGAGTGAAAGCATAAAGAATTATTTGGAAAGAGTTTTTCAAAGGAAGACCTGGATAAAGCTACCTAATTGTTGGGCATGAAGATCTATAGAGATAGATCAAGATGCTTGATGAGACTTTCAATAAGTACATGCCTTGAGAAGATTTTTAAAAAGTTCAAAATCGACCAGTCAAAGAAAGAGTTCTTGCCTAATTTGTAAGGTGTGAAGTTGAGTAAGACTCAAACCTCGACCACGGCAGAAGAAACAGAAAAGACGAAGGTCGTCCCCTATGCCACTAGCCATAGGCTCTATTTGGTATGCCATGCTATGTACTGCACTTGATGTGTGCCTTGCCCCATGTCTAACAAGGAGGTACAAGAGTGATCCAGGAGTGGATCACTGGACAATGGTCAAGATTATCCTTAGTACCTACAGGACTAAGGAAATATTTCTCTATTATGGAGGCGATAAAGAGTTCGTCGTAAAGGGTTACGTCGATGCAAGCTTTAACACCAATCCGGATGACTCTGAGTAGCAATCCGGATACGTATAGTGGAGCAGCCATTTGGAATTGCTCCAAGTCGAGTGTGGTAGCAGTGTCTATTGTATGACATAGAGATTTTCAAAGTACACACGGATCTGAATGTCGCAGACCCGTTGACTAAAGACCTATCTCAAATGCAATGCATGATCAAACCCCAGAACTCGTTGGGTGTTAGATTCATAACAATGTAAATCACATGGTGATGTGAACTAGATTATTAACTCTAGTGCAAGTGGGAGACTGTTGAAAATATGCCTAGAGGCAATACTAAATTAGTTATTATCATATTTCCTTGTTCATGATAATCATTTATCATCCATACTATAATTGTATTGATTGGAAACTAAATACATGTGTGGGTATATAGACAACAATGTGTCCCTAGTATGCCTCTATAAGACTAGCTCGTTGATCACAGATGGTCAAGGTTTCCTGGCCATAGACATGAACGGGATCACATCATTAGGAGAATGATGTGATGGACAAGACCCAAACTATAAACATAGCATATGATCATGTCAGTTTATTGCTATAGTTTTCTGCATGTCAAGTATCTGTTCCTATGACCATGAGATCATGCAACTCACTGACACCAGAGGAGTACCTTGTGCATATCAAACGTTGCAACGTAACTGGGTGACTATAAAGGTACTCTACAGGTATCTCCGAGGGTGTCTGTTGAGTTGGCATGGATCAAGACGGGGATTTGTTACTCTGTGTGACCGAGAGGTATCTCAGGGCCCACTCGGTAAAACAACATCACAACAAGCCTTGCAAGCAATGTGACTAAAGTGTTACCATGGGATCTTGTATTACGGAATGAGTAAAGAGACTTGCCGGTAATGATATTGAACTAGGTATAGAGATACCGACGATCGAATCTCAAGCAACTAACACACCGAAGAACAAAGGGAACAACATACGGGATTAACTAAATCCTCGACATAGAGGTTCGATCGATAAATATTTTCATAGAATATGTAGGAACCAATATGGGCATCCAGGTCCCGCTATTGGTTATTGACCGCAGAGGTGTCTCGGTCATGTCTGCATAGTTCTCGAACCCGTAGGGTGTCAAACTTAAGGTTCGGTGACGTTTTGGTATAGTTGAGTTATGTATGTTGGTGACCGAAGGTTGTTCGGAGTCCCGGATGAGATTCCAGACGTCACGAGGAGCTCCGCAATGGTCCGGAGATAAAGACTGATATATAGGAAGTACCATTTTGTCCATCGAAAAAGTTTATGGTATTTCTGGTAGTGTACCGAGAGTGCCGGAGGGCCATCGGGAGGAGCCACCCATGCCGGGAGGCTACATAGGCCTGAGGGGTGTTGCACCAGCCTTTAGTTGGCTAGGTAAACAATCCCTACAAGGCCCATGTGGCTAGGAATGAGTGGAAAGGAAAAACCCCAAAGAAGGGAAGGAAAATCCAAATTATGAAGGAGTCCTAATAGGATCCCACCTCCCTTGTGGGAGGTGGATTCCTCCCTTGTTTTGTTCAGCCGAACCTACTTGGAGTAGGGGACAAGGATGCCTCCTCTCCCCTTCCTCCTATATATTTTGAGGGATTTTGAGGACATCCCATAACCGTAATTGCCACGTGCTGCCCTTTCCCCCTCTAGATCTGTTTCTCCTCTAGATTGATTTCGTAGTGCTTGGTGAAGCCCTGCCGGATCAGCTCCACCACCGCCGCCGCCATGCCGTCGCGCTACAGGAGAACTCATCTACCTCTCCACCCTCGCTTGCTGGATCAAGGAGGTGGAGATCGTCATGGAGCTTTACGTGTGCTAAACGCGAAGGTGCCGACCGTTCGGCGCTAGATCGGAAGGACCATGATTAGATCGCGGGATGGATCATGATGGGATCGCGAGACGGCTTGCGATTTGGATCGCGAAGACGTTCGACTACATCAACCGCGTTTCTTAACGCTTCCTGCTTAATGATCTACAAGGGTATGTAGATCCACTCTCCCTCTCGTAGATGCTCATCACCATGGATAGATCTTGCGTGTGCGTAGGAATTTTTTTGTTTCCCTTGCAATGTTCCCAATAGGTGTGTGGTGAACTACTCACACACCATCATGAGGGTAACAAGCTTGATGAAGAGGCCCTCCATGATCGATCCCCCTCCGGCAGGATGCTGAACGAAGCTCTAGATGGGATCGCGGCAGAACAGAGACTTCTGGCGGTGGAAGAAGTGTTTCGGGATGGCCTCTAGGGTTTTTGGAACATATGTGAATTTATAGACCAGAGAATGGGGGTACGAGGGCACCCTAGGAGGGACAAGCCATCAGGGTGCGCCGACCCCCCTAGACGTGCCCTGTTGGCTTGTGCCTCCCTCGTGCGGCCTCTGGTCTTCTCCTAAAGCTTCGAGGTCCTCTTTTGGTGCAGGAAAAAACATAAAAAAGTTTCGAGGCAATTGGACTTTCTTTAGTAGTGTAAACTTGAAAAGACAAAAACACGCCGAAAACAACTCCCACAAGGCACTGGGTCATAAGGTTAGTGCTCAAAAAAATATAAATTGGTAAATTCATAGTCAAAAAGTATCCTTGAATGATGATATAATAGCATGGAACAATCAAAAATTATAGATATGTTGGAGACGTATCACATGCTACCCAACATGTAATATTTTTGAGGTATAATCATTGAAAAACGATGAATCAACAAACCTTAACATAGTACTATCCATAAGCATAAATAACACAATCATCAAATTTCAGAATATACGATCCTTAAAGAAGGTTTACCCCCCATTCATTTTATCATATTAGCATGGCATGACCACGTCTTCACCACATAAATAAATATATCAAGCACCACGGTGTTAAGCCAAGCAATTGGATCGTACTTTTTCACGCGCTTCAGCATTTTATACCTCAGTGAATACATGAGCATGAACCATGGACATAGCATAAAGGTGGAACATAATAGGGTGGTAGGTTTCAAAGGGGTAAAAGTGGATAAGAAAGTCTCGCATCAACTAGGTGGATCAACGGGCTATGGAGATGCCCATGAATCGATATCAATGTGACGACTAGGGAGAGCCATGCAATAGATGTACTAGAGCTATAAGTGTATGAAAGATCAAATGAAACTAAGTGGGTGTGCATACAACTTGCTTGCTCATGAAGACCTTGGGAATTTGAGGAATCCCGTGATCGGAATATACAATACAAGTTCTATAACGAAAAAATCCCACCAATATATGAAAATGAGAAAGCATGAGACTCTCAATATGAAAAACATGGTGTGGGTGTCAAAACCGGCAGATGTCGGGTAGGGGGTCCCGATCTGTGGGTCTTGGATCGATGGACAGGATACAAGGTAGACAGTATTTACCCAGGTTAGGGCCCTCTTGATGGAGATAAAATCCTACATCATGCTTTGTTTGTATTGATGATGGTGTATCAAGTACAAAGTTGATCTACCACGAGATCGTCTGTAGTAGTCTAAACCCTAAGAGCTATGCTCGTGTGATAATATGATCTATGATGATCTGATTGTCCCTAATGACTAGCCTGGCCTCGGCTTATATAACACACAAGAGGCCTAGGATAACAAGAGTCCTAGTCGGCTACGTCGGTGCAGAGGAGTCCTTGTCTTGATCACCAAGTCCTGTGGAATCTTCCTCGTCTGCATCATGGGTTGTGCGATCTGGCCCATTAAAAAACCTCCCTGGGGGTCCTCGGCCCGACCCACCTGTCGGGAGACGACGTGGTGAGTACCCCCTAGTCCAGGACACTGTTAGTAGCCCCCTGAACCGATCTTCAAGTTAGGGACGCTCCTCGGTTCTTTCGAACAGTTCTTCGTCTTCGACCCTCGGTCTTGAAAACTGGTTCAATAAATCTTCCCATCACTGATCTCGAGGATCGCCAAGGTGAATCAGAAGAGTTCACAAGTCGGGCATCTGAGGATCCCCTTTAAGTTATAGACTTGTATTAATGCCTCATTATTCTTACGCCACAACTCGGGTCCGAGGTGTTTCCTGGGTGGCTGTATCCTCTTGTGTTCAAGCTCCAAGGCAGAACTGTATCCGAGGTGTCTTTTTGAGCCCGACCTCCAATGTTGGTCGGCATCTGAGGTATCATAGGATACCTTGGTCTTTGAATATTTGAAGTAGTTCGTCCGAGCTTAAATATCGGGATAGTCTTTTACGGAGCCAACCGTTTGCATCCTATCTTTATGACGGATTGCTTACGAAGTGTCTTCGATCTTGAGCTTTATGTCCGAATGCTTCCGAGCTTCAACGCCGGACCACATCCGAGCTCCAACGATGATCAACGTCCGAGGTGTCATAAACTACCTCGGTCTTTGAAAGATTGAACGAATCCAGCCGAGCTTAATGCCAGAAATGCCTTCTATGGAGGCACACACTTGTGCCCGAGCTTTATGCCGGACTTCTTCTGAGGTGGCGCACCACCCCGACCGTTGGCTGACTTTTTATGGATATTTTCGATTGGTGCAATTTATTCTCTGCCGAGATATATAGCCAGTAGCCCTCAAGGTGCGTGTTGGCCTAAAACCTGAGATGCCCCTAAAGGAAAAAATAATAATAATAATAAAATCACTAATCCCAGTAGCCCCTGAGATGTAGGTCTATTTGTAAAATCGGCCAGAGGATCAAGTTCTTGCTCAGTGGCATCCGTTAGGTTTGTAAACGCGATATGTAGTAGTTTCCGAGACTCCAGTTGGGTGCGGCCGACCAACCTAAGGATCGAATCTCCTCAGAAACCGTATTGCACTTTGAATTTTCTGCATTGAATTGGCAATGTAGTAGCCCCCAAGCCTTAATTTCGGCACCAGTGGTCGAATTAAGGATCGATATTTGTTTGACACAAACTTTGTTACATTTGACACAATCTATGTGTAATGATTCTCTGTATCCAAGTACTTTACATATTAATGCTCAGATCCGCATTGTACAAGACTTTGTTGACCGACCATCAGCTTCAACCTCCTCGGCCAGTAGCTGAGGAGTGTTTGTCCTACTTTATAAAGCCCTTAGAACGGCAAAGATTTACGACAAACAAGGCAATCTGGTCATACGGTTTTATAAACAAAGGTACACAGACAGAGATGTTATATTACTATTAATGTAAGAAACATCTTCTGGGAAAAATATTTCTTTATAAGTTCCTTTTCCCAGGCTATCATGTTCACCATGATCGTGAAACCTCAACTCCGATCAATGTGGGATGAAAATATTGAGTATTTAGTTCGGGGAAAGTTTTCGAACTCTGTGCTCCTTAGTGAACCTAAATTTTCACTTCCGTTGTTGCCGACCAATTATATTCTTAAGATGGCTAGCTTTCGGCTTGACCCAGTCTGAGGTACTAACATGGATGACCTGGAAGTAACAATCGCAGAGGTGCCCCCTTTACCCCCTAGCCGAACAATCGGGAACGCAGGGGATAAGCACACGAGCCAGGCAACCCAGCTTGGCCAAAAACTTAAGTCAAATTGATGCATATTTATGTATTTATAACAATGATTACGGAAGGCAGCACTCGTATATTGAATACAAATGCTTTTCTGCGATATGCTATTTTGACTCCTTTGTGACCGTTTATCATTTGAGAGTGGCCCATCGTCGACTTCTACCCCTTTGTATATGCTACACAAGGTGTTTCCGTAGTAACAAAACAACCCTTAGCCAACCTCTCGGTGCCCGGAGGCGGTTGTGTTAGCGGAAACGAGGCAATCAGATATCTAGGCTTTATAACATTCACTTAGTCATGGGATATTAAAGTTTGGGAGGCCAGTTACTGGCCCCCGGTTAGTGTTCGACGTCCGCCGAGGTCAAGCCATTAACACTCTGGCCAAATTTGTGAAAGGCCCACAGGGTAACCTCTATCGGTCTATAGTTTGACAGAGTCATTGGATCGCTGACCAGTTTGCGCTCATTGTGACAGTCAGTTTTCGGCTTTCTCCACTGAGGTACTTGACCAATTTAAATCGGGAGTACAATTCCAGTAGTTCTCCCTTTTTAAACCTAGCCGAACAAAGCGGAATGTAGGAGGCAATCACAGGAGCAGGGCAACCCACCAACTAACCGAAGACACAGTTCGAAACTGATGCATTTAGAGCAATATCTGAGATGCTGAGGTGGACGTCGACAGGGAAGATGCCAACCACCGGGTCAGAAAAGATTTCCCGAGCTGAATTATTACGTAGGGCACCTCGGTCAAGATGATGTCCCTCCTCCTAGAAAACATACAAATAGCCTAAAAGTGTCTTAAGCTCGAAGAGCCAAAAAACTTACGTAAAAACTTTGACGTTCAAAATAAATCAAGTGTTTTGGTGCCAATCCGAAAATTGGTCTTACAATTAACATGTGTTTCGATCATGCTTTAACATGATACATCCGATCTCTGAAACTTCAAGTAGGCCAGACTTTGGCTTCAACCTCCATATCCCGTGGGCAGAGTGTTTCTCCGAGGCCTGTTTAGCGAATTAAATTCAAGCAGCTTTAGAGAGAAACTAGGCTACGTGGCTATTGATCAAACACTCGTGTCAGAAAACGTAGTAGAAAAAGACTTTGCAACGACCAAGAACAAAACAACATTTATTATAAAACGGCTCATACAAATTTAAGAGCCCCAAGTTAAATCGGGTAAAGAAATGTTTTAACAAACAAAGTTTTTTTCTTTAACAAAAAATAAAATGTTTGGTTGCACCGAACAAAAAGTAAAATTTCAAAGAGAGATGAGCACGAAAATGACTTAGCTTGTTAATGTGCTCAGTGCTGTTCGCTGTTGTGGTGGTATGAAGATGTAGTCCTCCATTTGGCCGATATCCCAGCCCCGAAGCCCGAGGTAATCGAGCGAAGAGATCGGATCGAGAAGTGGCAACGCAACACAACTTCTACGGCAAGGCCCCCGGTCCAGCCGAGGAGAGTAGTTCGGTAGCATGACGATGAAGACCCCATTTATCATGGGATTTTTTTTAATAAACAAACCTTTTTATTTAACACAAATATAATGCTTGCTCGAACCGAACAAAAGTTAAAAAAATTGAAAAAAGTTGAGCATGAAAGCGACTTGGCTAGTTAATGTGCTTGTGACGTGTCTCAAGCTTGTAGTAGGTCAAAGTCCTAGCCCCCAAGCCGGTCACGAGGTAGCCGAAGAAGAGCTCGGCTTGATGAAGTGACAACACAACACTTCCGAAGGGCCGAGGAGAAACCACCAGTCCAATCGAGCAGATGAAGTAGTTCGACATCATGATGGTGAAGCCCCCACGTCCGTCGACCTTGTCGACGACATAGTTTGGTTGATGGAGGCGGGACGACAATGTAGGCACGCCAAGGTGACCACATGACATAGCCGAAGTCGATTAAATATGCACACAATATAGTGCAAGCCAAGAGTAATAACAAATAAAGGTAATAATATCTTTTAGAAAAACTTCTACTTAGTTAATTTAAGTAAAGCAAATAATTAAAGTAATATGGCTTGGGCGCCGAGGTGGCTGAGCGAATAGTTCGACTTGATGAAGTGGCTACGCTGCACGGTCGATGTGGCGAGGTGAAGTCCCCGGTCTAGCTAACATGGCGAAGCTAGTCGGCTGGTGACGTCAAAGTCCCTGGCACAGGTTGATGAAGAGATGGCAAAGCCCCCGGTCTAGCCGAGGTGACGGAGCAGGTCGGCTGGTGACGCCGAAGTCTCATGCCAGTCGAGGTCTCGAAGCAGGTCGGTTGGTGACAGCGAACTCTCCGCCCAGCCGAGGTGTCGAAGCAGGTCGGTTCGTGACACCAAAGTCTCCGGCCAGCCGAGGTGTCAAAGCTAGTCGGCTGGTGACACCGAAGTCTCATGCCAGTCGAGGTGTCAAAGCTGGTCGGCTAGCGATGCCGAAGTCCCCAGAGCAGGTTGATGAGGAGATGACGAAGCCCCCAGTCTAGCCGAGGTGATGGAGCAGGTCGGTAAGATGACTTTAGAGTCCCATGCCAGCCGACGTGTCAAAGAAGGTCGGCGTGGTGTGCGTCGGCTTGAAAAAGCGACGGCGCGGCAATGCCGACGCGGCATGACGCAGTCAATGCTGGATTGGTGAAGCAACGAAGCGCCCGACGCGCACAACCTGCGGATGACGAGGTTCTCTTGATGATTATTCGGCACTCGCGATGCCGAACTCTTGGTCGGCTAACTGAGATGATGAGAAAAATTCATTCAAAAGGGGTGTCTGACAACCCGTTCATGAACAAGATGAACTCGGGTCGGATTCGTTTTCGCGCAAAAAATAGATCCAAAATTCGTTGTACTCATCGGACGTTTCCTGGAGTTTGGATGGTCGGATTGAGCTGACATTTTGAGGGGTGATCGGTATAGGAATTCCGTAGGCGGTGAACAAAGGATTTTCCAACAGATTTCCGAGCTAGATACTAGACACCTCACCCTAAACTCATCCACGTTCCCATCCAGATTCAACATGGCTCCGGTATATCAGAGATTGCCGTAGATTCCTCCATCAAAACGCGACGAAATTTTGCAAGGTTGTTGTAGATACAATTCTGCAGAATTCCACCAAAGCAATCGTCAAAGCGACGCTTGAGTAAACAGGGACGATGAACACAAATTCACTGTCCAGAAAAACTGCAATCTGCATACGAGCGATTTGATCCTTCTAGCCATCCCACAACGGAACTCTCAATGAAAGCACCAATTTCGGTGTCAAAACCGGCAGATCTCGGGTAGGGGGTCCCGATCTGTGGGTCTTGGATCGATGGGTAACAGGAAACAAGGGAGACAGTATTTACCTAGGTTCGGGCCCTCTTGATGGAGGTAAAACACTACGTCCTGCTTTGTTTGTATTGATGATGGTGTATCGAATATAGAGTTGATATACCACGAGATAGTATGTAGTTGTGTAAACCCTAAGATCTATGCTCGTATGATGATATGGTCTATCATGATCTAATTGTCCCTAATGACTAGCCTGGCCTTGGCTTATATAACACACCAGAGGCCTAGGATAACAAGAGTCCTAGTCGGCTATGTCGGTGGAGAGGAGTCCTTGTCTTGATCACCAAGTCTTGTGGAATATTCCTCGTATGCATCATTGGCTATCCGAACTGGCTCATTAATGAACCGCCTTGGGGGTCCTCGGCCTGACCCATTTGTCGGGAGAAAACGTGGTGAGTACCCCCTAGTCCAGGACACCGTCACATGGCGCTCTCTCTAGGCATAAGTGCAGAAAAAGAGGTAGTAGCACTGTCCCTTCTCTCTTTATCTCTCATTTATTTCCTTTTCTTTTTATTTTTATGCTCCTTTTTTTCTCCCTTTTCTATCTTTTTCTTTTTTTCTATCTGGAGTCTCATCCCGACTTGTGGGGGCATCATTGTATCCATCATCCTTTCATCACTGAGACAATGCTGTAATAATGATAATCATCACACTTTTATTTACTTACAACTCGATACGAAAAATAAATAAACAATATGACTCCATATTAATGCCTCTGGTAGTGTACTAGGATGTGCAATGATCTAGAATAACATGTAAATAATGATGAACGGTGGCTTTGTCACAAATACCATGTCAGCTACATGATCATGCAAAGCAATATGACAATGAGTGCACAAGTCATATGATGTAATGGTGGACGTTGCATGTCAATATATCTCGGAATGACTATGGAAATGCCATGATAGGTAGGTATGCGGGATATTTTGAGGAAGATATAATGAGGCTTATGTGAAACTTTGCATATCATGTCACGGGGTTTGGACGCATCGACGAAAGTTGCACCAATCCTTAAGGTGACAATGGGCAATGCACGATACCGAAGAGGCTAGCATATATGAAAAGGTGATTGTGTGTACATCCATGGATTCACATTAGTCACGAAGAACTCACATACTTATTGCAAAGCTTTATTAGCTCTCTCAAAGCAAAGTACTACCCGCATGCCCCTAGGGAGGAGGTTGGTAGGAGTTAACCATCGCACGCCCCCGACCTAAACAACACTAGGATTTCAACGAGGGATAAAAATGCTCACATATGATCACCAAGCCATAACCGGTATTTATATGAACAATAAATTAACACCATTTAACTATTGATACTTAAACTAACCAACAACCATGCACTCACACCCTTTCGTATTACCATATCAACATCATTAACCCACAATTTCTCTATTATGTGCTACATGAAGGTTTTGATTATGCACTCCATCAATACCTATTATTTTTGGACTAGTCTTATAACTCCTGCAAATTACCATCACTATATGTTAGACTCTCAAAGAAATTAAGTAAACAACGAGAGTCTAATTATTTCTATAAAATCTATATGTCATCGTGCTCTAAAAGATATAAGTGAAGCACTAGAGCAACAACTTAGCTCAAAAGATATAAGTGAAGCACATAGAGTATTCTACCAAATTATGGTCCCGTGTCTCTCTCAGGTAGGTATGTCCAGGAAACAATAATGGTCTAAAACTAAAACAAAAGCAAACTAAAACATAAGACACTCCAAGCATAAGTCGTATCATGTGATGAATAAAAATACAGCTCAAAGTGACATACCGATGGATTGAGACGAAAGAGGGGATGACTTCCAGAGCATCCCCAAGCTTAGAAGTTTGAGTCTTCCTAGAATATACCTTGGGGTGCCTTGGAAATCCCCAAGCTCAGGCTCTTTGCCGCTCCTTATTCCTTCATTCATCATGATAGCACCCAAAACTTGAAAACTTCAGCACACAAAACTCAATAGAAAACTCGTGAGCTCCCTAAGCATGATAGGTAAATAAAAAACTTTAGGTGTTTTTATAAATTTAATAATATTTTATTATTGAATAAGGTAGTGTATTCTAACTTGGAAAATTTCACTTTTGCCACTCCTAGTTTTTGACAATTATCAAAATTGCCATTTTGTGGCAAAAAAATTAGAGTGGCAATTTTTATAATTATCAAAAGCAAAGAGTGGCAAAAGTGAAATAAAATTATTTTGCTTTTGCCACTGGATGTCAATTGTGATAACTGTCAAAAGCTAAGAGTGGCAAAAGTGAAATGTCAAAATCTAGAGTGGCAAAAAATAATTACCTTCTAATATCTCAATGGCTTATACCCCCTGATACAATCCATAGCATTGTCAAAACAGGTAAACTATGCAAGCAAAAAACATAATCTGTCTAAAACTGAACAGTCTCTAATGATCTATGCAATCAACATTCTTTTGTAACTCCAAAACTTCTGGAAAAATAGGAAAAACATGGGAATTTGTATAAAAATACTTTGTAGAAAATTCATATCAAAAAGACATTCCCTTAAAATCAGAGAAATTCTGCACTCGATGCAAAAGTTTCTGTTTTTGCACCGTATCAATTTTACTTATCATGCAAGTCATCCCAAAGGCTTTACTTGGCAGAAACACTAATTTTAACTTAAAAACACAATCATTACAGTAGCAATAATCATAATATCACACCGTGTCATAAAGTAGAACTAAAATTAAAGATAACTATTAGGTTGCCTCCCAACAAGCGCCATCGTTTTATGCCCCTAGATAGGCATAAGGTGTAGTATCAAGTGTTGCCATATTTGACACTTAATCCATAGGTGGCCCTCATAATAGATTCATAAGGTGGCTTACTTCTCTTCCTACAGAAGTATTCCATACCTCTCCTTAGTGGGAATTGGAATCTTATGTTTCCCTCCTTGATATCAATAATAGCACATATAGTTCGTAGGAAAGGCCTACCAAGTATTATTGGACAAGACATATTGCATTCAATATCATGCACAATGAAATACACGGGGCTCATAATTTCTATTAGTAAGTATAAGCAAATCATTTGTTCTACCCAATGGTTTATCAATAGTGGAATCCGCAAGATGCAAGTTAAGGGAACATTCAATTATATCGGTGAGATCTAGCACATCACATAAAGATTCAATGGGAGAAGTACCAATCATTTTAAGAACTTCATCATGATTACTAATGGGGAGAGATTCTGGTTTAGCCACCATCCTATTTACGAGAGTGGTGTTATTATCTGAAATATTTCCTATTAATTCTTTAGTTTGGGAAAATTATAATTGAAGATTAGATACTTCTCGATTGAATTCATCAAGTTGTTTACTAATTGCATCTAGCAGAGTTGAGTGTTCCTTAATTTCAGCAGGTTTGTTTATTGTGCTCATGTTGTGAGGTCATGAAATATTTCATGGGACTTTCAATTTAAGCCATATTTCGGTAGTAGGAAATATTATAGAATTTATCTCGGGACATGGTGACAAAACAAGCAAAGTAACAAGCAAACGAGTAAACTAGATAACTAAGCAAACAAGCAAACTAGCAAAGATAAATATATTTTTAATTTTAATTTTTATAGCAAGCAAAATATAACAGAAAATAATAAGTAGAACAAGTGACCGATAATTTGTGAATAGCCAATTTATAGGAATTTGATGATACTCCCCTACAACAGCGTCAGAAATCCTTCCTGATACTTGTAAACTGTGATGGGATTTCCCCGAAGAGGACGGAATGATGCAACAAAGAAAAGGTAAGTATTTCCCTTAGTGATAACCAAGGTTATTGAACCAATAGGAGAACCATGCAAATTCGCGTCTTGAGTGCCTTGGCACAAAAGAGCAAACACCTGCACCCAACGCGGGCAAGAGGGTTGTCAATCTCCCTGAACTCGTTACTTGCAACCGATAAGTAGTGATAGATATATAATTTGATAAATGTAAATAGTAAATAAAAATAAAGTAAATAATGGCAGCAAGGTATTTAGAGTTTTTGTACATATAATTGTGAGGGGACCCGGGGGCCGTAATGTTTGCTATAGGCTTTTCTCTCGAAGAAGGCATACAGTGGGTAAACATATTACAGTTGGGCAATTGATAGAATAGAGTATAGTTATGCAATACTTATTCATGACAATGATCATGTATATATGCATCAGGTCCATAAACAAGTAGACCGACTCCTTCCTGCATGAACTACTATTACTCCACCCCTCGGCCGCTATCCACCATGCATCTAGAGTATTAAGTAAAATCAGAGTGATGCTTGGAGGATGATGACATGATGTAGACAAAGTAAATCCAACCAATGTGAATAAACGCCAATGTTTTACCCTTAGTGGCAGCAATACAATACATCTCATGTCCCTTTTTGTCACTGTGATTGAGCACCGCAAGATTGAACCCACTACAAGGCACCGCCCCCACTTTAAGATAAATCAATCTAGTTGGCCAAACAAAACCGATAGACCGGAGAGCATTACAATGCTATAACAATCATGCAAATAAAATACCACCGTGGCTTCAATATATTTTCATGAATAATCAGAACATAAACCCACAATTCGTCAGATCACAATAAACACACCATAAAGATTGACTACATAAGATAGATCAGCGCGGGAATCGCGGTCATCTTGGCAATGAAGAACATAGAGAGAGATATAGCCATCTAGCTACTAACTATGGACCCGTAGGTCTGCAGTAAACTACTCACACACCGCCATTGGATTAGCAAGGTTCATGTACAGGAACTCCATGATTGATCACCCCTCCGTCAAGGCACCAGAACAGGGCTCCAGATGGGAACACAGCCGAACAACGACTTGCGATGGTAGAAAAGGTATTTCGGGAGGCTCTATAGGGTTTTCCAGATGTTAGAGTTTTTTTGGCCAGAGAATGATGGCAGAGGGCCAAGGAGGTGGCCTCAAGCTATCAGGGCGCAACCACCCCCAGGGCGCACCCTGATGGCTTGGGGGCACCTCATGTGCCCTCTAGTCTTCCTCCAAAGCTTACAGGTCTTATTTTGGTCCAGAAAAGATCATCAAAAAGTCTCGGAATATTTGGACTTTGTTTGGTACAGTATTCCTGAAAAGCAAAAAACACGTGGAAAACAAAATTGACACTTGTTACTGAGGTAATACGCGAATGCTAAAAAATAATATAAAATTGCAAGTAATTGCCTATAAAGTATCCTAGAATGAAAAGATAATAGCATGGAACTAATAAATTCTTTAATTGTGTTCTCAATATAAGATGGCATCCTAATATTATTATTGGAAGAATTTCCGTAATATTTTCCATAATTATTAGAGGAATTACCGGGATACGTCCTAGGATTGAAGTTACCTATATAAGCATTTTTATTGAAATTATTGCTAGAGACAAAGTTCACTTCAATAACATCGTTATTTTTCTAAATCAAAGTACATAATTGCACATCATTTGGATCAACATGAGCATGCAAACATATTCATAAGAGAATCCAATTTATCACTGAAATTAGCGATTTCTTTGATAGAATACTAATTATATTAAAAGGAACTTCCGGAGAATGAGAAAGTCAATTGGAAGTGAGCTGAGCTATACCCGTGCGAAGGAAGGAACGAAGAATAAGCAATATTCACTCGACCAGCATCACCTCCTCGAGTAAAGGCTTCCACAGCGGGTTGACCAAAATGAGGCCGGAAAAAGTAGCCTACTTGAGAGAAAGGGTAGGCACTCTCAGCTTGGAGGTGGGCAATCTCGTCTTTTAACCCCACTGTCACTTTGAATTTAGTGGGGCACTGTTTACTTACAGCCTCTACGAGTTGCAAGTGAATGGGGCCAGTGCATGGTGAACGGAAGGGTTCATCAAGCCATTTCTCGCCTTAACCCCTAAACTAAATAGGAAGAGGGGTACTTGACTAATAGGGGGCAATTGCATTGCACCTGACTATGAGGGACTTCTTGATACCTTATTTTCACTTCCTAACTAGTAGCTAGTTTCCTGTTGCGGACAAGAGAACTAACTACATTTGCTTTTCCCCTCATCTCCATGAGATGAGCCAATGCATTGGACCGATGGATAATTCTTCTTCTTGATTAGATCTCGTTCGGTATGCCATTAAGAATAATTTGTCATGATATTATCTAGTAATTTAGTAGTTTCTACCAATGCAACATCCATAAAGGTACCACCTCCACCAGAGTCTATAAGATTTCTCGACACAAAATTTAGTCCCGCATAGAAATTTTGTATTATCATCCATAGACTTAAGGCGTGAGTGGGGGAATTTATAATCATCAATTTCATTCTATCCCATGCTTGTGCAACATGTTCTTGCTCATTTAGTTTGAAATTCATAATTTGGTTTCAGAGAGATATAATGATAGCAGGAGGAAAATACTTGGCAATAAAAGCATCCTTACACTTATCCCATGTTCCAATACTATTGCAAGTTAAAGAAGAAAACCAAGTTCTTGCTTTATCTCTTAGTGAGAAAGGAAATAATTTCAGTTTAATCACATAATTATCCACATATTTTTTTTATTTTGCATAACACATAATTCAATGAAGGTATTTTGATGTGAAGCGGCGTCCTCATTAGGACTTCCAGTAAATTGTTCTTTCATAACAAGTTAAGCAAAGTGGAATTTATATCAAAAGCTTTCGCACTAGTCGAGGGCGGTATTGGTGGACTAGTAAAGCCATTATTACTAGTATTTAAAAGGTCACACAATTTGGTATTTTCCTGAGACATAGTGACAAAGCGAGTAAACTATCGGAAAAAACTTCCAGCGAAAGTTCACCACAAACACATGGCAAGCGCCCCCATCTCTTCTTCGTGCCCTTACCGCTCCTGGCCTGGGGATAGGACAAGTTGTTCCGTCTCCCTTCTTCGACTGTGCAACCTCGAGACCCAAGGGTACCTTCCCTTCTTAGATCTGGCGGTTGTCCGTGCTGGCTTATCTTCATTCAACGGCGAAGCCTTCACGGAAAATTTCCCCAATCCACAAAAGGGGGAGCGTGTATGTTTCGTGCCCTTCCTTTTGTGAGATCTTGGGTTCCCCATTCATCCATCCTTGAGGGGGTTATAGGAGTTTTGTGGGATCCAGCTTCGTCACCTCACCCCAGGGTCTATCTTGCACATCTCGGGCTGCGTCGCCCTTTGCAAGATGTTCCTGGGCCACGAGGCACATTTTGAACTATGGAGGAGGTACTTCTACCTCGTCCCTAGTACTCGGGACAAGACAATCTTAGAGGTCGGAGGAGCCAAAATATCCCAAATAGCAGGGACGGGGTATCCAGTGGGAACACGAAAGGAGTTCGAAGAATGGTCTTCGAAATGGTTTTATATCGAGGATGTACCCCTATTTGACCCAGCTCGAAGGGGTTTGCCCGAATACACCGATGCCCCCATGAACAAGAGGTACAACTGGCGACCTAAGAGCTCGTCCCAAGAAGACAACGTCGAAGTGCAATGCCTGGCAGCCCACATGAGGGTACTAGCCCATCACCCGGTGCGCCCGGCCCCTTCAACAGAGAATACACCCTTTGTGGTGTTACAACGGGACAAATGACATCAATCCCTCCCAACGAATGGGCCATGCCAATCAAACAACATTAGCCGCCACACTTGCCGACCTATAAAAAGGGGAGCAAGAAGATTTTGTTCGGCTACCGACCAAGCAGGGCTATTCCAGTCATAATCCCAAATATGGGTGAGCCTTTCAATTTAGTGACTACAATTCGTGTTTTTAACTTTATCCCTTCCTGACCAAAGCCTTTAACTTATGTGAATAGGAATGGAGGAGCTTCATCAAGACAATTAACTGTGTGGCCCCCAACCCGAGGACTATTCCCGTGATGAGGATCCGGGCTTTCATGATGACCCGGATCTGACAATTGAGCTTGAAGACAGGGTTTTCTACTAGGAGAGACTTGACCACTCCAAGGTGGATATTATAATAGATTATCCTGGATCATTCCCTTCCTCTGCGATAAGCAAGAAGAAGAAAAACTCATCCCACAAAAGACAGGTATCCTCCACCGATCCAAACATACCAGCTCCTCCTCCCAAGCATCATCGGTATGCGAGACATGCATCGGCTACGGCGGCAATGCCCGAGATGAAGAGTAACATGGATCTGTCGAACGAGCCGGTCATGGGGACAAGCCCGTCCATCCGCTCAACTCAAAGGTACTATGTTCGGTTGTTTTACTTTATTATTGCAACTAGTAGAGCCTCACAAGAGAACTTATATCGAAACACTTAGGCAAAGAGTTCAGCCTTCTTCTGTCGAGGAGGTTGCGAGGGTGTTTAGCTCATGCCGAATCCGTTGTAGAGGTCCCTACGGTCAATCTGGCCCGAGAAGACTCTGGAGGCAATGTCAGTTACCAAGTCTGAGGTAGAGAGCACTATGAATCATCAGCAGCGACGAGAAGCCCTACGCCACCCAGCGCTCTCCGAACAAGAGTTCAATGCTCTACGCTCACTGGACGCACACATCGGAACTGCCTGAGCTCAGTTCGGGGAGGCAATGAAAATGATATCGTCCAGCCTAGAGGTGAGTAATCAGCTATAAGAGTCCGATCACTCACCTAAACCCAGTTCCCCCGAACCTTAAATTGGTCGGAAAGACCAAATTAAGGGTCATCGTAATGTATTATTGCTAATGCAGGCCTCGAGGCAGCAGAGCGAACAACTGGCCAAGGAGCTGGAGACAGGCCGAACACAGGTGGAAACCGTGAAGGCCGAATTGGAGCAAGTGAAGAGCTTTACCCTGGAGGCACATGGTGAGTATGCATGTTATGCTGTCCTTAGTACATATTCCCATGCTAATGCAGGGGCACTTTGTAGCAGCTGAATCAATAGAGCAATTGGAAAGAGATTTAGCAGTAGCTCGAGAATCTCAATAGTATGCCGAATATCAGCATGAGGCCGGCTGCCGCATTTTGCAACGAAATATCAAGGACAAGAACCGCCTTCAAGCGGAAAACAGACAGCAAGCCAAAGAAATTGAGATCTTAAAGACTCAATTGGCCCAGGTCCAAGAAGAGAACTAGAAATTATAGAGGGACATGTTCGGTAAGTGTGATTCTAACACTAGTTAGTACTTCTTGTATATGAAGTATAATGATCATGCCTTGACTCATGTATAGGTCTCCTGTTCGGGTGGCCCGAAGAAGAGATCGGTCTTACCGCAAAAACCTACTAAAGGAGTTGTCCGTACTTCATGAGCGCGATCGGAAGGCCATGAAGAGCATGGTAAAAGCATTGTGGCCTGCCGAGCAAATTCCGGAGGAGATGACTAAACTGATTGATCCGTTCAAGGGAGCCCGAAGTAGGTTTGAGCTATGGAAGACATCGGCTTGCCGAGAGGGAGCACGAGAGGTCTGGGCGATGATCAAGACCCGTTATACCGACCTTAACCCCGAGCGTATGGCCCGGGTTGGGCCGGTAGGATCGGATGGGCAGGAAGTGCCGCTTCACTTGGTATACGACCTGGTGATGCCCGCTGCCCATATCTCGCAAGAAGATTCCTCCCTGGACACCTTAATAGATAATCTCGAGCAGCAGCCAGATGTATGATTATTTGTAACTATGTACCAATAACCTAGGAATTGCTTCGTCTGTGTTGTAAACCTTGTCTTAACCGGTCATAAACTTCGACCTCCCGCACTAAGAGTTTGGGAGTGTTTCTTATAAAACATAAGTCGAGGGGAGCGAATTATGTTAGGGGAACCAGGCAATTCGGCCATTTGGTGCGAACGGGCAGAAAGCACATAGGGAGATATGTTATATTATAACTTAGCATAAGAAACATCTTCCGAATAAAATAGTACCTCTATTGATACCTTTCTTCAGGGTGCTACATAAATCCTAGGTAGTAAGGTCGTATACCGCTGGTATGCGACTAATGGCTCTTTGTGAGAAAAGAAACCTGAGTCATGGTGCTAACGACCATAGTCTAATTAGTTGCTTCCGTCGCAACCGACCAATTGTGTGCCGAAGATAGCTAGCTTTTGGCTTCACCCGTCTAAGGTACGTATCCGGATAATCCAGTCATAACAATCTCACATGTGCTCCCTTTACCCTCTAGCCAAACAATCGAGAACATAGAGGGTTAGCACACGAGCGAGGCAACCTAGCTTGGCAAAGTCTTAGTTCGAATTGATGCATATTATGGCTTAAACATGATAAGGGAAACATGCGTACACAATAAATAAATGCTTATAATGTAAAAGCATTGGCTTCGGAAAGAAGCCCCCAGGTGTTGTTTTTGGATTTGACACTTAAGGGTGTAAGCCGAAAATCTTAGTACAAGATCGGTTGAACTGAACACAAATTTGGGAAGAAAAGAAAAAAATTCAAATCTACCAAACAGCAAGGTGTGAGGGGAAGGAAAAAGGAAAGAAAAAGGAGGTAAAGGGTAAAGAATGTGACGACACCGGTTTATCCATAGAAGCGCCAAAGACGAGCTGTGTTCCATGGGTTTGGTTCAAGGCGGTTGTCCGAAGGGTTCCGAAGACAGTAAGCCCCCCCCCCACGAGTACTTTGTCGATTATGAAGGGGCCCTCCCATTTGGGGTTGAGTTTATGCTTCTGCTTCTCCGGGTGCCGTAAGACGAGTTCACCCATGTTATATGCTTTTGCCCTGACCTCCCTACTCTGGTAACGCTGGGCCTGTTGTTGATAAAAAGTAGAGCGAGCCCGAGCTATGTTGCGCTCTCCTTCTAAAGCGTCCAAGTCGTTCTGCCGATCTAACCCGGCTTCCTTTACCTCGTACATGCACACCCTTGGTGCATCGTGAATAATATCACAGGGAAGGATTGCTTTTGCCCCCATAGACCATGAAGTACGGTGTGTATCCTATTGATCTGTTCGGGGTGGTGCGTAGGCCCCATAGAACAGATTCGAGCTCCTCCACCCAATGACAGTCAGACTCGTGAAGAGATCGGACCAAACGTGGCTTAATGCCGCTCATGATGAGGCCGTTTGCTCATTCGACTTGTCCATTGGTCTATGGATGATAGACCAATGTGTAATCAAGCTTGATGCCCATTTTTGCGCACCAGTCTTTGACCTCTTGGGCCATGAAGTTGAATTCGTAGTCCGTTATTATACTGTGTGGGATGCCGTAGCGGTGTACCACATCGGAAATAAAGTCGATTACTGATCCGGACTTGGCTGATTTGACAGGTTTTGCCTCTATCCATTTGGTGAACTTGTCAACCATGACCAGTAGGTATTTATTCTTCTTGGTCCCCCCTTTAAGTGGTCCAACCATATCCAGCCCCAGACCGCGAAAGGCCAGGTGATCAGTATAATCCGAAGAGCTGTTGGGGGCATGTGGCTTTGATTTGCAAAAAGTTGACACCCCACGCAGTGTTTGACAAGTGAATGGGCGTCCGCCCGAGCTATGGGCCAAAAGAAGCCAGTTGGAAGGCCTTGCTAACTAAGGCTCTTGCTGCGGCGTAGTGGACACCCATCCCTACATGGACTTCAGCTAAGAGCTGACGTCCTTCTTCCTCAGATATGCACCGTTGTAATATTCCGGTGGTGGTTTTGTTGTATAACTCACCCTCATGTACTTTGTAGGCTTTGGATCGCCAAACTATTCGCCACGCCTGTGTCTGATCGTCGGGCAGTTCTTTGCAAAGAAGGTAAGCGAGGAAGGGCTCGGTCCATGGAGCGATTACTGCCATGACCTCATGAGCTGAAGGTGTTTCATCCATTATGGATCCGCCAATGATTGGGTCGTCTGGTTCATTTATAGGGGGAACAACCTCTTCCGCAGTATTTAGACCGGCACCCTTATGATCGTCGTGCCAAACCACGGATGGCTTAAAGAGTCGTTTCAGGAAAGTGTTTTCTGGGACAGGGTCGCGTTTAGCCCCCATGCGGGCCAATACATCGGTGGCTTTGTTGTTATCTCGAGCGACGTGGTGAAATTCCAGCCCTCTAACCGTGCAAATATCTTGAGGACATCGTTTCTGTATGTCGCCATCTTTGGGTTTTTGGCGTCGAATTCCCTGTTGATTTGCGAGATGGCCAAGTTGGAGTCTCCCTGTACCTCCAATCATCTTATGCCCATTTATACTGCCATCCAAAGACTGTGTAAGAGTGCTTCGTATTTGGTTGCATTGTTGGAATCGGTACACATGATCTACAACACGTCTCGAACGTTGTCGACTATGGGGTGTGTGAGGATAACTCCAGCCTCCTGTCCGGCCAAAGTTTTAGATCCATCAAACTAAATCATCCAATGGGAGTATGTACTATATTCCTTGGGGAGCTCGGCCTCTATCCACTCAACAAGGAAATCTGCTAGTACCTAATATTTTATAGCTCGTCGTGGCTTGTAGGCAATTTCAAAGGGAAGGAGCTCAATAACCCACTTGGCTATGCGGCCTGTGGCATCCCTATTGTTGATTATGTCGTTCAGAAGTACTTTTGATGCCACCGTAACCGAACACTCTTGGAAGTAGTGCCTGAGTTTCCATGATGCCATAAATACTGTATAGGCTATCTTCTCGTAGTGCGGGTATCTCGACATGCACTGCGATAGTACTTCTGACACGTAATAGACCGGTTTTTGTGTCCGGAATTTTTGTCCCTCCTCCTCTCATTCGACGGCGAGCACTGAGCTAATGACTTGGTTGGTGGCCTATATGTATAATAACATGGGTTCACCAGCGCCTGGTGCTGTGAGTATGGGATTGCTTGCCAGCAATTTTAATTTCTTCTAACGCAGACACTGCTTCGTCGGTCCACTCGAAATTGTTGGTCCGTTTCAGCAGTCTATAGAGCGGTAAAGCCTTTTCCCCGAGGCGGGAGATAAAGCGGCTTAGCGCTGCTATGAAACCAGGCAACCTCTGGCAATGCTTTAGCTCTGTGGGTATTGCAAGTTCTGGTAGAGCGTGGATCTTAGCCGGATTCGTCTCTATTCCTCTATGGGAGATGATGAATCCGAGAAGTTTACCAGCGGGTACTCCGAATACACATTTCTCCGTATTGAGTCGTATGTCATACTCTCGTAGGCTGGCAAAGGTTTGCCGTAGGTCATCGATCAACTGGTTGACATATTTAGTTTTTATTACCACCTTGTCCACGTATGCATCGGCAGTTTTACCGACTTGTTTTGTGAGACAAGTCTTGATCACGCGCTCGTACGTAGCCCCAACGTTTTTAGCCCGAAGGGCATCATGTTGAAGCAGAATGGCCCATAGGGGGTTGATGAATGCGGTTGCAACTATTGACCGAAGTGCGGTCAGTTCTTCTACAGCGAAGGTCTCAGCTAGTGCCTTGAGGGTGAATGTTGCTGATTTGTTTTTGGCCCGAAGGGCTATGTTCAGACCACTGGCGATTGTGATTACCCCGTTTGGTCCTGGCATCTTGAGTTTCATATACCCGTAGTGTGGTATAGCCTGGAATTTTGCAAAGGCGTCACGTCCCAATAGGGCATCGTAGCCGCTGGGGAAGGGCACGATGTGGAAGAGGAGTTCTTCGGATCGGTAGTTTTCGGGCGTGCCGAACACTACATCCAGGACGATATGTCCTAAACAACGCGCTTGTTTCCCCTTGAATGATTCCCTAGAAAGTCATGCTGCTATGCTCGATATGAGATCGGTCGAACTGTATTTTTTCCAGGGTATCTTCGTAGATCAGGTTTAAACCATTGCCGCCATCCATTAGCACCTTGTCTAACCTGAAGCCATCAATGATGGGGTTTAGGACTAGTGCGGACGGTGAGTGACCCGGAAGAATGGCTGGTCGGTTAGTATCTCCGAAGGTAATGGGTATGTCTACCCATGCACTTGTTGCTACCACATGATAGACCTATTCGAGTTCTTTAAGAGCTCTTTTCCTCCTGTTCCTCGAGGGGAACGTTTCGTAGATCGTCAGGAATTCGGTGTTGTATTCGGGTGGCGATGTGGCGTGCCTATTCGGCGGTAGCGCCTGAAGAATGGCTTCACCACTTTTTGCGACCTGCCTGACGGCCCAGCAAGCTCTAAGGCTCTGAGTCGGGCTTTTGTTCAGCAATACGGAATGTATAGGGCATGTTTTGTCCAATAGCCCATCAAGGACAGTAATGACCCGTATAAGGGGCTATTTCTCTTTTCGGCGGGTTCGAGTCTGGAAGGCGCTTAGGAGGTATACTCTTCTTCCAATCTCCTCTAGGGTACTCGGTGAAGGTTGGTTCCAAAAATAGTCATTTGGCTTGCCAAGCGCTTTCCATGGCACAATATTTTTGTACCAAGTCTGACAGGTCGGTAAAGTCACAAATGTGGCGACGTGCCAGGGCGTTGAGAATCCCTTTGTTATGGCAGTTGCGATTGAAGGTTGCCATTATCTCCTGATCAATGACGCCTCGTACTTTGTTTCTAGCAAGGAGGAGTCTAGCCGATTAATGATGGACCGACTCTCCTGGTAACTGCTTAACATCCCGTAAGTCCAAAGACTTGGGCTCTGCTACGATGCTTGAGTGATCGGTTTGGGTGGTGGGTGGGAAATTTTTTGACTCCATGCCACGATCTGAGTTCGGAATCACGGGCTCCGTACTGTGTGTTAGATCAAGGACCGATACCATTATGTCTCCGGAGCGAACTCCGGTGTCTAGGTACGAGGTCTTGGTGATTGGAGAGAAGGATATAAACCATTTTTAATTCTGGTCGTTGGGGGGACAAGCCCCCAGTGGGACACTCGACGGTGGCGACTAGGTGGGTGACCGTGGGGATGTGGATCTCCCTATCATCGGGTTTATGCCATAGCCAGTCATAGATCGTAACCTGGTCATCACACATACGCATGGTCTCAAACCGATCAAATTGCTCGTTTAAAAATGAGGCGATGGTAGGATGCGTGTCGCTGAAGCGAGTGGAGTCGATATGCAGCGTCGCAGTTCCGGAGCCGCATGAAAGCAGATTTGGGTCCTATTTAGCCATGAGGGATCCGGTCAGAACGGCTGGATTGGGCGTTCAAGACAGCCCGGGGGTGACGACTTCATCAGAAGCGGGGCCCAATGTCTTCGGCGTCGAGGCGTCGAGATTTCCTGGCTCCTCCACAGGAGTCGAGGGTTCTATCAAGAAAAGTTCTCCCCATGAATCAGCGACGAACTCTAGGGTTCCGAACCTGATTCCTTGATCGGGGGGGGGGGAGTTTCCGATCTAGCCAAGGTGGCCGATCGGGTCAGCGTGCGGCGAGGCGTCGCCGCTTGTAAGGATCTGATCAGGGATGAGAATACCCTGGCTGCAGATCTCGCTTCTTGTGACAAGGCGAGCCATCGATTCCTTTGGCGATCACAGTGGAACTCTCAATGGAAGCACCAATGTCGGTGTCAAAACCGGCGGATCTCGGGTAGGGGGTTCGGAGCTGTGAGACTAAAATCGATGGTAACAGGAGACGAAGGAGACGATGTTTACCCAGGTTCAGGCCCTCCTATGGAGGTAAAACCCTATGTCATGCTTGATTGTATTGGTGATATTGATGGGGAACTTTGCATGGGAAACAACATATGCACACGCAAGATCTATCCATGGTGATGAGTATCTATGAGAGGGAGAGTGGATCTACATACCCTTGTAGATCGAGCGGAAAGCGTTAAGAAACGCGGTTGATGTAGTCGAACTTCTTCTCGATCCAAATCGCCGAGCGTCTCGTTATCCCATCACGATCGATCTCGCGATCCAATCATGATCCGTCCTGCGATCCCATCACGATCAGTCGCGCAATCAAATCACGAATTGTCTCGCGATCCTTGATCACGGTCCTTCGCGTTCAGCACGTGTACAGCTCGATGATGATCTCCGCCTTCTTGATCCAGCAAGAGGGGGCGGATGAGCAGATGATTTCTCCGATAGCACAATGGCATGGTGGTGGTGGTGGTGAACTAATCCTGCATGGCTTCGCCTAAGCACCGCAGAACTAATCTCGAGGAGAAACTAATCTAGGGAAGAAGAGGGCAACACGTGGAAATTAGGGTTGAGTCATTTTGCCCTCTCTCCCTCCAGTATATATAGGAGGAGGGGAGGGAGGACGATGCCCTAGGTCTCGCCCCTTTGCCTTGGTCGCAAGGAGGAGAGGAGGAGTCCTCCTCCAATCCTAGTAGGATTAGGACTCCTCCATCCCACTTGGAAACTGTTTCCACCTAGGATTTTTCCACCCCAATGACATGGGCATTTAGTGGGGGCTTCGGCCAGCCCACAAGGGGCTGGTTTGCCTCCTTCAACAGCCCATGTGGCCCTTTGGGTCGAGACACCCCTCCTGATGGTCCCCCGGCACCCTCCGGGCACTCCCGGTACACTACCGATGAGCCCGAAACTTTTCCGGTGACCAAAACAAGACTTCCTATATATCAATATTTACACTCCAGACCATTCCGGAGATCCTCATGACGTCCAAGGGCTCATACGGAACTCCGAACAACCTTCGGCCACCACCATACATAACTCTATACTACCGAAACATCACCGAACCTTAAGTGTGCAGACCCTGCGGGTTCGAGAACTATGGAGACATGACCGAGACACCTCCATATTCAATAACCAATAGCGGTACCTGGATGCCCATATAGGTTCCTACATATTCTATGAAGATCTTTATCGGTTGAACCTCTATGTCAAGGATTCAATTAATCCCGTATGTTGTTCCCTTTGTTATTCGGTATGTTACTTGCCCGAGATTCGATCGTCGGTATCTCCATACCTAGTTCAATCTCATTACTGGAAAGTCTGTTTACTCATTCCGTAATACAAGATCCCGTGGCTAACACTTTAGTCACTTTGCTTGCAAGGCTTGTTGTGATGTTGTATTACCGATTGGGCCCTGAGATACCTCTCCATCACATGGAGTAACAAAGCCCAGTCTTGATCCATGCCAACCCAATAGACACCCTCAGAGTTACTTATAGAGCACCTTTATAGTCACCCAATTACGTTGCAACATTTGATACACACAAGGTACTCCTCCGGTGTCAGTGGGTTACATGATCTCATGGTCATAGGAACATATAGTTCACATGCATAAAACTATAGCAATAAACTAACACGATCATATGCTATGTTTATAGTTTGGATCTTGCCCATTACATCATTCTCCTAATGATGTGATCCCATAATCAAATGACATCTCATGTCCATGGCTAGGAAACCTTGATAATCTTTGATCAACGAGCTAGTCTATTAGTGGCATACTAGGGACATGGTGTTGTATATGTATCCACACATGTATCTGAGTATCCGATCAATACAATTCCAGAATGGATGATAAACGATTATCATGAACAAGGAAATGTGATAATAACTGATTTATTATTGCCTCTAGGGCATATTTCCAACAGATATGTAGGCTACAGAGTTGATCTACCTTGTGATCGAATAGCTAAAACCCTAGATGAGTTGTTCTCTGTCCTACAACTTAAAACCCTCTGATATATATAGACACCGAGGGTACCTAGGATTTACACATGCTCGGTTACACATCGACAGAAAAACATGCCTATCTACTGTCAAAAACTTGGAAGACGCACCACAGCTCCTTGCAGTTTCCACCCTCGCGACGGGTCCTTTTACCATCCAATGCACATCCAGCGGCCCACATAGTCCGGCCCATGAGAAACAGGTCGGTTGTCTGAGGACCCCATAAACCAGGACTCCCTCAAAGGCGCCCGGGATGGATGAGACGGTTTTCATGGAAACGACAATAAATATCGAAAGCGCCTCGCTTGATCTATTTGCTTGCCCGTCCAACCCGACGTGTCCCCCCCCCGATCCGGCAGCTCAAGTTGATGACCCCAATCCAGCGGCTCAAAGTGATCTAGATGTCATCAGTGTTAAGGAGGCTTTCCAAATTCCTATTGCTTCTACCTCCTTAGCAAAAATTGTGGCCAAGGATGAGCTAGTTAATTTAGAAAAGGGGAAAGCCCAACTAGAAGTCCCAAGCTTGTCTGCACTTGAAGTTGAAAACATTCATCAGCAATACCTGACTCGGCTGTCAAAAAACCAGGAGCTTGGGATCCATTTGATCGGTGCTCTTAAATAAAAATATGAGGTAACATTCCTGTTTCACTGCTTGATTATTATTTCCTGTCCTCAGACCTCAAGGACCATCTTACTATGTAAATTGTAAGCTGGTTCTTCAAAATATACATATTGGAATTGGACTATAGTTGTAGCCTGATACGTCTCCAATGTATCTATAATTTTCAATTGTTCCATGCTATTATATTATCTATTTTGGATGTTTTATATGCATTAATATGCTATTTTATATTATTTTTGGACTAAGCTATTAATCTAGAGCCTAGTGCCAGTTTCTGTTTTTTCCTTGTTTTTGAGTTTCACAGATAAAGAATATTAAACGGAGTCCAAACGGAATAAAACCTCCAGCAGGAATTTTTCTGGAACAAAGGGAATCTACAAGACTTGAGAACAAAGGCAGAGGAGCCACCGTGGGGCCACAAGCCCTAGGGGCGCGGACAGGGGGTGGCCACGCCGGGCCAGGCTTGTGGGCCCACGACTGGTCCCCTAACCCTAATCTTCAGCCTATAAATTCCCAAATATTCCATCATTATTTGAACGAGCCACAAAAATGCTTTTCCACTGCCAGAAGCCTCTGTTCCCGAGAGATCCAATCTTGGAGCCTTTTCCGGTAATCTGTCTAAGGGGGATTCGATCATGGAGGGCATCTACATCAACTCCATTGCCCCTCCGATGATGCGTCAGTAGTTCACCACAAACCTACGTGTCCATAGCTAGAGCTAGATGGCTTGTTCTCTCTCTTTGCTTCTCAATACCATGTTCTTCATGATTTTCATGGAGATCTATCCGATGTAATACTCTTTTGCGGTGTGTTTGTCGAGATCCGATGAATTGTGGGTTCATGTTCAGATTGTCCATGAATATTATTTTAGTCTTTCCTGAATTCTTATATGCATGATTTCGTATCTTTGCAAGTCTCTTCGAGTTATTGGTTTGGTTTGGCTAACTAGATTGGTAATTCTTGCAATAGGAGAAGTGCTTAGTTTTGGGTTCAATCTTGTGATGTCCTGACCCACTAACAAAGTAGGGGTAGCGAGGCACGTATTATATTATTGTCATCAAGGATAAAAATATGGAGTTTTCATCACATTTCTTGAGTTTATCCCTCTACATCATGTCATCTTACTTAATGTGTTACTCTATTCTTCATGAACTTTATACTCTAGATGCAGGCAGGAGTCGGTCGATGTGTGGAGTAATAGTAGTAGATGCAGAATCATTTCGGTCTACTTGTCATGGACGTGATCCTTATATGGATAATCATTGCCTTGTATATCTTCATAATTACTTGCTTTTCTATCAATTGCTCGACAGTAATTTGTTCACCCACCGTAATACTTGCCATCATAAGAGAGCCATCTAGTGAAACCTATGGCTCTCGGGTCTATTTTCCATATTATACTTTCAGATCTAAAACCAAAAATAACAAAAATACTTGCTACCCTATTTTTACTTTTACTTTTATTTTACGTTCAAGCATCCTATATATCTATCTCTACTAGATGTCATCATTGCAAGTAACCCTGAAGGGTTTGACAACCAATTTATAGCGTTGGGTGCAAGAGTTTGATTGTTTGTGCAGGTACATCTATTGGTGACTCACTTGTATCTCCTACTGTATTGATACCTTGGTTCTCAAAAACTGAGGGAAATACTTATCTACTTTGTTGCATCAAATCGTTCCTTTTCACGGGAAACCAATGCATGCTCGAGAAGTAGCAAGAAGGATTTCTGGCGCTGTTGCCGGGGAGATACAAGTCAATTCAAGATAAGAACTCTCTTATCAACTTGCCAATTTCTGGTTTGGTTACGGGAAGATCTACATCAAGCCTACCAAGTACCCATCACAAACTCATCTCTTGCATTTACATTATTTGCCATTTGCCTCTCGTTTTCCTCTCCCCCACTTCTAAAACGATTTTTAGAAAATACCAAAAAGATTTGCGTTTGTTCACCCTTTTTCGTTCGTCTTTTCGTTTGCTTTTGCTTGCTTGTGTGCTTGATTGCTTGCTTTGTCACGATGACTCAAGAGAATAGCAAGTTGTGTGATTTTTCCAATACTAATAATAATGATTTTACTAGTACAACTATTGCTCCCACCACTAGTGCGGAATCTTATGAAATAATGCTGCTTTGCTCAATCTTGTCATCAAAGAGCAATTTTTCGGCCTTGCTAATGAAGATGCCGCATCCCATCTAAATACTTTTGTTGAGTTGTGTGATATGCAAAGGAATAAAGATGTGGATGATATTGTTGAATTGAAGCTATTCCCGTTCTCACTACAAGATCGTGCTAAAACTTGGTTTTCATCTTTGCCTAAAAATAGTATTGATTCATGGAATAAGTGTAAAGATGCTTTATTTCCAAGTACTCTCCGCCCGCTAAGATCATCTACCTTAGGAACAATATAATGAATTTTAAGCAACTTGAACATGAACATGTTGCACAATCTTGGGAGAGGATGAAACTTATGATTAGGAGTTGCCTAGCGCATGGTTTGAGTTTATGGATGATTATACAATTTTTTATGTTGGATTGAATTTTGCTTCTAGGAACCTCTTAGATTCTGCCGCAGGTGGCACTTTTATGGAAATCACATTAGGAGAAGCTACTTAACTCCTAGATAATATTATGGCAAATTCAATGGCACACCGAAAGATCTCCTACTAGTAAAAAGTGCATGCTATTGAAGAGATAAATACTTTGAGTGAAAAGATGGATGAATTGATGAAATTGTTTGCTAGTAAGAGTGTTCCTATTGATCCTAAAGATATGCCCTTGTCTTCTTTGATTGTAAATAATAATGAATCTACGGATGTGAATTTTGTTGGTAGGAATTTTTTTTGTAATAACGCTTATAGAGGTAATTTCAATGTTAGATCGTCTCCTAGTAATTCCTCTAATAATTATGGTAATTCCTATGGCAATTCTTATGGAAATTATAATAAAAATACCCTCTTATTTTTAGAGTAATATTAAAGAGTTCATTACTACGCAAAAAGGTTTTAATGTTATGATTGAAGAAAAAATGCTCAAGATTGATGATTTGGCTAGCAACGTTGATAGAATTTCTCTTGAGATTGATTGTTTAAAAATTAGATCTATTCCACCCAAGCATGATATTAATGAGTCTTTGAAAGCTATGAGAATTTCTATTGATGAGTGTAAGAAAAGAACCGCTAGAGTTCGTGCTAAGCGTGAATGGCTTGAAAAAGTATGTTCTCGTGATCATATTGATGAAGATCTTAAAGTGATTGATGTGACTCCTATTGAATCTTTGTTTTCCAATGTTAATATTGATAAGGATGGGACTGGAGATGAGTCAACTTTAGTTAAAAGGCATCCCAATTATTCGGAGTTTATAGATCTTGATGCTAAGATTGATAAAAGTGGGATTGAAGAGGTCAAAACTATAAATAGTAATGAACCCACTCTTTTGGATTTCAAGGACTTTAATCATGATAGCTGCTCTTTAATTGATTGTCTTCCCTTATTGCAATCCATGTTGAACTCCCCTCATGCTTTTAATCAAAACAAGGCTTTTACTAAACATATTGTTGATGCCATGATGAAAGCTTTTGAATAAAAACTTGAGTTGGAAGCTTCTATACCTAGAAAGCTTATGATGAGTGGGAACCTACTATTAAGATTAAGAGTGAAGATTATGATTGCCATGCTTTGTGTGATTTGGGTGCTTGTGTTTCCACGATTCCAAAAACTTTACGTGATGTATTAGGTTTCCGTGAATTTGATGATTGTTCCTTAAATTTGCATCTTGCGGATTCCACTATAAAGAAACCTATGGGAAGAATTAATGATGTTCTTATGTTGCAAATAGGAATTATGTGCCCGTATATTTCATTGTTCTTGATATATATTGCAACCCTACATTTTCTATTATTCTTGGTAGACCTTTTCTTAGAACGATTTTTGCAATTATTGAAATGAAGGAAGGGAATATTAGATTCCAATTTCCATTAAGAAAGGGCATGGAACGCTTTCCTAGAAACAAAATAAAATTACCTTATGTATATATTATGAGAGCTACTTATGGATTGCATACCAAATATTATAATACCTAGATCTATTGCGTTTTGCCTAGCTAGGGGCGTTAAACAATAGCGCTTGTTGGGAGGCAACCCGATTTTATTTTGCTTTCTGCTTTTTGCTTCTATTTTGGTGTGTTTGGCACATTATTACTTCTGTAGTAATTGTGTTTTTGTGTGTTGATTAGTGTTTGATCCAAGTAAAACCTTTGGGGTGATCTATGGTAGTTGTTGATTTGATCCTGCTCAAAAACAGAAACTTTTGCTCTGAGTCAAGAATTTTTTCAAATATTTCATAGCGTAGAATTGCTCTGAAATTTTTACACAAGATTGATATAAAAATTTCCCAATTTTCCTAATTGTTCAGAATTTTTAGAGTTCCATAAGTATTCGAAGTTTACAAATTTCTACATAGTGTTCTGTTTTCTGACAGATTCTGTTTTCTTTGTCTTGTTTGCTTATTTTGATGCATCTATGGGTCGTATCGGGGGTATGAGTCATGGAAAAGTTAAAGTACAGTAGGAATTACACAAATATAAATAAAGAATGAGTTCAAAACAGTACCTAAAGTGGTGATTTATTTTTCTTACACTAACGGATCTCATGAGTTTTCTGTTGAGTTTTGTGTTGTGAAGTTTTCAAGTTTTGGGTGAAGGTTTGATGGACTATGGAATAAAGAGTGGCAAGAGCCTAAGCTTGGGGATGCCCAAGGCACCCCAAGTCATATTAAAGGATACAAAAAAGCCTAAGCTTGGGGATGCCCTGGAAGGCATCCTCTCTTTCGTCTTCAATCCATCGGTAAATTTACTCGAGGCTATATTTTTATTCACCACATGATATGTGTTTAGTTTGGAGCGTCTTGTATGATATGAGTCTTTGCTTGTTAGTTTTCCACAATCATCCTTGATGAACACATCTTTTGAGAGAGACATGCTGAATCATGATTTTGTTAGAATACTCTATGTGCTTCACTTATATCTTTGTAGCTAGACAATGTTGCTCTAGTGCTTCACTTATATCTTTATAGAGCATGGTGGTGTTATATTTTATAGAAATTATTGAACTCTCGTTCCTCACTTATACTCCCTCTGTTCCTAAATATAGGATGTATAGTTTTTGGCATGGAAATTAAAGAAGGCACGTGGAGGAAAATTTTCACAAGTTTTGGGCGAGATTACACCTGACTAATTGACATAAGAAAATAGAGGAGCTTTCCTGATATAAGGAAATGTAATAAAATCCCAAAAACAAATATCCAAATGAGTGGTGCAATGCAATACACCTTATATTTCAGATTTGTTTCTCAACAATCTATACACCTTATATCAAGGAATGGAGGGAGTATTATTTTGAGAGTTTCTTAAAACAGCATGGTAATTTGTTTAGGTTATGAATTTAGTCCTAATATAATGGCATCCAAGAGGGATATAATAAAACCTTTCATATTAAGTGCATTAAAAACTATGAGAAGTTTGATTCCTTGCATATAGTTTTGAGATAATAGGGATGGTAATATGAGAGTCATGCTAGTGAGTAGTTCTGAATTGGAAGAGATACGTTTGTTAAAGCTTGTGATTCACGTAGCATGCACGTATGGTGAACCGTTATGTAACGAAGTCGAGCATGATTTGTTTAATGATTGTCGACCTTTGTGTGAGGGTCGGGAGTGCGCGGTGGTTAACTCCTACCAACCTCTCCCCTAGGAGCATGCGTCTAATGCTTTGTTTGATTACTAATAGATTTTTGCAATAAGTATGTGAGTTCTTTATGACTAATGTTGAGTCCATGGATTATACGCACTCTCACCCTTCCACCTTTGCCAGCCTGTCTAGTACCATGCAACTTTTGCCGGTACACCAAACCCTCCTTCCTCAAAACAGGCACCATATATTCCTGAAAACAGTCACCATACCTACCTATTATGGCATTTCCATAGCCATTCCGAGATATATTGTCATGCAACTTCCATCATGTAGTTTTTCTATGACTTGCATCATCACTTCATATTGCATATAGAGTTATATCTTGTCATAGGAATCGATTTGTAATTTCTTTTTCATTGAGTTATAAGTAAATAAAAGTGTGATGATTTTTCGTTAATAGAGCATTGTTCCATGAGAGAAAAGGATGATGGAGGCTATGACTCACAAGTAGGGATGAGTATCCGGACTTTACAAAAAATAAAAGAGGCCAACGAAGCCCAACAAAAAAATAAAAGAGCCAAAGAAGCCCACCAAAAAAGAGAGGTAAAGAGAGAAGGGACAATTGCTACTACCCTTTTCCACACTTGTGCTTCAAAGTAGCACCGTGATCTTCATGATAAAGAGTCTCCTATTTTGCCACTTTCATATAACTAGTGGATATTCATTATGCATGACCACTTAGTTTTCTTTTTGAGCTTTCATACACTTATATCTCTAAGTGCATTTGTTGCATGGCAATCCCTACTCACTCACATTGATATCTATTGACGGGCATATCCATAGCCCGTTGATATGCCTAGTTGATGTGAGACTATCTTCTCCTTTTTCTCCTTGCACCTCCTCCATATTCTGATCCACCTATAATGCTATATCCTTGGCTCACGCTCATGTATTGCATGAGAGTTGAAAAGGTTTGAGAACACCAAAAGTGTGAAACAATTTCTTGACTTGTTCATCGGGGTTGTGCATGATTTAGATACTTTGTGTGGGGGAAGATGGAGCATAGCCAGACCAGATGATTTTGTAGGGATGACTGTCTAAGGCCATGTTATTTCGAACGAACACGACTACCTTGTTGGTGTGCTCGAAGTATTATTGTTTTATGTCAATATTAGACTATTGTTTTAATCTAACGGATCTGAATATTCATGCCACAATAAATAATATTACATGGATAAATATGTTAGGTAGCATTCCACGTCAAAAATTATGTTTTTATCATTTACCTACTCGAGGACGAGGAGGAATTAAGCTTGGGGATGCTGATATGTCTCCAACGCATCTATAATTTTTGACTGTTCCGTGCTATTATATTATCTATTTTGGATGTTTTATATGCATTAATATGCTATTTTATATTATTTTTGGACTAACCTATTAATCTAGAGCCTATAGTCAGTTTATGTTTTTTTCCTTGTTTTTGAGTTTCGCAGATGAGGAAATTTAAACGGAGTCCAAACAGAATAAAACCTTCGGAAGGAATTTTTTTGGAACAAAAGGAATCTACGACACTTGAGAACCAAGCTAGAGGAGCCACCGTTGGGGCCACAAGCCCTAGGGGCGCGGCCAGGGGGTGGCCACGTCGGGCAGGCTTGTGGGCCAACGGCTCCTCCCCTAACCCTAATCTTCGTCCTATAAATTCACAAATATTCCATCATTATCAGAACGAGCCACGAAAACACTTTTCTGCCGCCAGAAGCCTCCGTTCTCGAGAGATCCAATCTTGCAGCCTTTTCCCGTAATCTGTCGTTGGGGGATTCGATCACGGAGGGCATTTACATCAACTCCATTGATCCTCCGATGATGCGTGAGTAGTTCACCACAGACCTACAGGTCCATAGCTAGTAGCTAGATGGCTTCTTCTCTCTCTTTGCTTCTCAATACCATGTTCTTCATGGTCTTCATGGAGATCTATCCGATGTAATACTCTTTTACGGTGTGTTTGTCGAGATCCGATGAACTGTGGGTTTATGTTCAGATTATCCATGAATATTATTTAAGTGTTTCCTGAATTCTTATATGCATGATTTCATATCTTTGCAAGTCTCTTCGAGTTATTGGTTTGGTTTGGCCAACTAGATTGGTAATTCTTGCAACAGGAGAAGTGCTTAGTTTTGGGTTAACTCTTGCGGTGTCCTCACACAGTCACAAAGTAGGGGTAGCGAGGCACGTATTTTATTGTTGACATCAAGGGTAAAAAGATGGGGCTTTCATCATATTGCTTTAGTTTATCCCTCTACATCATGTCATCTTACTTAATGCGTTACTCTGTTCTTCATGAACTTAGTACTCTAGATGTAGGCAGGAGTCGGTCGATGTGTGGAGTAATAGTAGTAGATGCAGAATCGTTTTGGTCTACTTGTCATGGACGTGATGCCTATATGCATAATCATTGTCTTGGATATCTTCATAATTATTCGCTTTTTTATCAATTGCTCAACTGTAATTTTTTCACCCACTGTAATACTTGCCATCATGAGAGAAGCCATCTAGCTAAACATATGGCCCCCCGGTCTATTTTCCATATTATACTTTCAGATCTAAAACCAAAAATACCAAAAATACTTGCTGCCCTATTTTTACTTTTACTTTTACTTTCCGTTCAAGCATCCTATTATATCTATCTCTACTAGATCTCATCCTTGCAAGTAACTGTGAAGGGATTGACAACCCCTTTATAGCGTTGGGTGCAAGAGTTTCATTGTTTGTGGAGGTACATCTATTGGTGAGTCGCTTGTATCTCCTATTAGATTGATACCTTGGTTCTCAAAAACTGAGTGAAATACTTATCTACTTTGCTGCATCAAACCGTTCCTCTTCACGGGAAACCAGCGCATGCTCAAGAAGTAGCATAGCCCCCAAGGGCCAACTTATTATGATCATGACCTGTTGGTACTTTATGTTGTAAAGTAGATAATACAGAACAGTGATCTAGCCCTCAAGGGCCATCTTATCTCTTTGAGCTAGCCAGGTCTTCTTTTAACCATATAGAAATCATCGTGTAGCCCTCAAGGGTCGGCTCATCTTCTTGAGATGAGTCAAGTCTTTTAGTAACTTTGACGAAAATCGACCTGTAGCCCCCAAGGGTCAGCTGATCTTCTTGAGATGAGTCGGGGCTTGTAATGATGTGTTGATATGAAATTTGGCACACGCCCAAGTGTCATTTGGATTTTTTACAACCTCGGGGAGTTTGGATAATATAAGTTTAAAATGCAATAGCCCCCGAGGATCAAGTCGCCTTTGTAAGGCGGCTTGAGGCTTTTGTAAAGACAATCATTTGATGAAATTTTAATACCTGTCCGGAAGATATGGAAAATTTTGAATCTGTAGTTGTGAAATTAAAGGAGCGTATGAAAGAAGAAGTAAATTTGAAAATTGAAGCTGGTCTTGTGGCGGCTCATTCTAAAGAATCCGCGTGTGAGGCCCAAGACTGTCTTGAGAAAGCTGTAAAGAAGTTTGAAGAATAGAAAGTCAGACTTTTGAAGCATGCCAAGAAGGATGAGGGTGAACTTGGCCCCTTGAAAGAAAATTATGCCACCCTAGCGAAGCAGATCAGTAAGATGCTAACAACCATCTTAGGTATGTACTCATAGCTCCTTTCACTTGAATTACTGGGATATGATCATATGGCGACTCATCATCACAATCGTCTTTGCATGCATGATGAAAAGAGCAAGCCCTTGTTGAACTGCCTATTGTGAAATTGAAGGCCATTTTTACATATGTAGAGCAATTATTCACAGGGTCTATCTACTCCATTATGGCAATAAAGAACCTGAAGCACCCACCCAAGAGTATCAACAACATGTTGAAACAACTATCTAATGTGCCTCAATGGATCATAGAAACCCGAAAATCGGTGGCTCGAGGTGGAGCAAACATGGCTCTCGCTTAGGCAAAGGCATATTTGCTTGAGCAAGATTTGGAGGCACTGAAAAATGGCTTCCCTGAATGCAAATTGGACGACTCAAAGTTCACCCGGTCTGATTTTGCCAAGTGTTTTAAGGAAACTCGGCCATTGACAACTCTTATGGATGAAGAAATCAACCTTTCGCAATATAAACCGGTATACTCCAATGAGAATGAGTGTATCGATGCCCCCAATGATGAGCCGTCAGAGATGGTGCCACCTCGACGTAAGAGATCTTTTGATCTTGATGTTGACGCATCAAGTCTTATCGAGGGGTATTCAAACTTTGATTCCTTTTCAATTTGGTGGCAACAAAAGGACCAGTAGGCTGAAGATGAGGAGAAGTCGGTAGAGACTCAACTAGAGGCGGATGACGCTGGCCAAGCTTGAAGATGAGTCTTTGATGATGAATGTGCCGCTAGGTGGCTTAGGCCCATGAACATTGGGCAAAAAACATGAATATTTTCTGGCTCATGTTATGAGTCGGTAATAGGGATAGCTTTAAAACTCTGAAATTCCGTGTCGTGCCATCATGCATGTTGACTGCATCTTCCATATTATTGTCATGACACCTTTGATGTCTTGATATACTTTCCAAAATATCATCATGCTACTCTTTTTCGGTTGCCGCTGTATTTTTCACTGAATTAGAGAGGTCAATTCAATACTTCAAAGAGACTTGCTTATGAAGTTTTAAGACTTTAATAAATCCTTCCACAACATTGTCGTAGAAGATGTACGATTTGCACTGGCCATGATAAGATCACATTTTCATAACCCGAACGCTCGTTTGATGAGCCGACAATAACATTAAACCTGCAAGGTTGTGAAGTAATAACGCATGGCGATAATAACCATAATAATAAGAAAATTTGCAATGAGCCGGCTCATTGAGACTCGGCAAGGCGACTGGCTTTCAATGAAGCAGGTATGATAACCCATGGTTTGTCCTTGCTTTGTGTATGTCGGCTCTCACGTGCCTCAACCGTTGTTTAAACCTTGAGCAGTTCACTATCCACAATGGATTGACTTGTCAAGAGTACATGAGGTCACCTGATCGGTGTCACATCAAGCATACAGGCAGGTTTAACCATTTTTGTGGCATTTTTATGCCGGGTCAAGAGGGTGAGAAAGCCAAACTCGATGAGTTGGAAGCCCCCAAGTGACCTGTGATTATGGAAAAGCTCAGCATAGCATATACATGAGACAATGCTACTAGTGGAAAACATCTGGTGTCCAGATGAGCCGTCTTTATTCCAGTGATCATAATAGTATAATGACTCGTTGAACCAAGAAACCCCAAGTGATGTGTGACGTGGCTTGAGACTGCGTCGATATTTCCCCAAAGAGGAAGGGATGGTGCATCACAGCGATGGTAAGTATTTCCCTTAGTTATGAAACCAAGGTATCAATCTATAGAGAAAGATCACGCACCCACATGAACAACACATGCACACAAATAACAAATACTTGCAACCTGACGCAAAAGAGAGGTTGTCAAGCTCTCTATGGTAATAAAATAGATTAGGCAATGATATTTTGACAAATAGACCTCGCAAGAGCACAAAATAAAATGAGTAAAAAAAAGTGCAGCAAGGTATTTTTATTAATAGCTGTGAAAACAAAAAGGGAAAATAGTAGACCGAAAAGCAATATGTTGGAAAAGTAGACCCGGGGCCGTAGGTTTCACTAGTGGCTTCTCTCATTAGTTTAGCACACGATGGATGAACAAATTAATGTTGGGCAATTGACAGAAGATCAAATAATCATGACAATATCCAGGCAATGATAATTATATAGGAATCACGTCCAAGATAAGTAGATCGAAATGATTCTGCATCTACTTCTATTACTCCACACATCAACCACTATCCAGCATGCATCTAGTGTATTAAGTTCATGGAGAAATGGAGTAATGCAATAAGAACGATGACATGATGTAGACAAGATCTATTCATGTAGGGATAGACCCCATCTTGTTATCCTTAATGGCAACAATATATGCATGCCTTGTTTCCCCTTCTGTCACTGGGAAAGAACACCGCAAGATCAAACCCATCACAAAGCACCTCTTCCCATGGCAAGAAAATTCGATCTAGTTGTCATAGATAAACCAAAGATTATAAGAAGAAATACGAGGCTATAAGTAATCATGCAAATAAGAGATCAAAGAAGACTCAAATCATATTCATGGATAGAAACTAATCATGAACTCAAAATTCATCGGATCCCAACAAACACACCGCAAAAGTCATTACATCAAATAGATCTCAAAGAGACCATTGTATTGAGAATCAAAAGAGAGGAAGAGGAAGCTATCTAGCTACTGTGTATGGACCCGTAGGCCTCTGGTGGACTACTCACGCATCATCAGAGAAGCACCCATGAAAATGGTGCACCCCTCCATGATGGTGTTAGATTGGATCTCTAGGTTTTGGAACTTGCGGCTGCTGGAATTGTGTTTCGTCGACTCCTGTAGGGTTTTCTGAATATTTGGGAATTCCTAGGGCGAATAGTCGGTTGAGGGGAGTCCCTAGGTGCGCACGCTCCACCAAGCCGTGTTAGGGGCCTCTGGCGCACCTTGGCGGAGGGTGACCACCCTGGGCCCCCTCTCTAGTGGTTGTTTGGCCCATCCTGGTTCTTCTGGTCCACAAAAAATCTCCAAAAAATCCCGTGAAGTTTGCGCTCCGTTTGGTACCGATTTTCTGCGAAGTAAAAAACAAGCAAAAACAGCAACTGGCACTTTGGCACTATATCAAAAGGTTAGTCCCAAAAATTGATATAAAGTTAATCTAAAAAGATTGTAAAACATCCAAGATTTGTAATATAACAGCATGGAACAAGACAAAATAGATACGTTGGAGATGTATCAGTGTGTTTCAAACAATAAAGACTCATTCTTAATGTATTGGCTGAAACGACAGAAACTCCAAGTTTCAAGGGTGCCGGCTTTATTATATTTGAAAACATAGAAGTATGTACAGAAGTTGGGGGTCGATACAAAGATAGTGAGTCAATGGCTGCAATTATAATAAGAGTAGATGTGAGCCGGATCAACTCACTCGGTTGCTGGGTTTTTTGAGGGGACTCGGTTCAGCCGGGTCAACATCGGTTGTATTGAATTTTGGCTCTTGAACGACGCAAGCCGACTTAGCAAATGCTTCACCTCCTTCCTCACACTCTTGGCTATCTTCCTGCTGCCTCCCACGATTATAGTGCCTTTGAGACACGGCATCTTGAGCTTGAGGTAAACATAGTGATGCGGAGCATCCCATGATCACCACCATGGACTCTTCCCCAAGATTACAAGCGACAAGAGGACCCATGACGAGAGCCTGTGCATGTGCCATCGAAAACGAGGTGACATCTCTCCTTGCTCAACCTCCGTTTGACCCACTCGAGACATGGTAGGACAAGTTCCGGCTCTCGGATGACCGGCCGGTCTTGGATGTCCTACGCCTGGAGATCAACCCAGCACAAAGGCCATCTAGACTTCCCAGCTCATGGACGACCGATGCCGTCCGGACTACCGACACAGTCTAGCGCATGGATGTCCAGGCCACCCCAGAAATCCGTCCCTCAAGCACATGCTCGAAAACATTGGAATACTGGAGCCTCCGGACGACCGAGCCTCGGACGTCCGGTCGCATCCGGAAATCCAGTCAGGGCGCACCCTTACTGAATACTCGCACTTCAGGCCCCTTCCGAACGTCCAGACCATCTTCAGCCACTAGACGTCCGACCCCATCCGAACGTCCGGACCTTGTCGACGCACATGCCCATGGGTTTCGGCCCATGTAACCCCCCTATTTGGGCTCAGACTATATAAGCCTCACCCCTTCCTCCATCGGGTTAGCAAATGTTTGCTCTCGAGCTTAGCTCCATTACTTGCTTCTCCTAGGGAGTTTGCCCTCCTTTGGGAGTAGATCCAAGTGATGCCAAGGCCCCTCTAGAGCGAAGATCCCCATGGATTCAAGGCTCCTCCTCCGGAGTGAGAGAACACTACCGCTACTTGTTTTGTTTGTTGATTTGGGATCTTGTACCTCTTGAGATGTTATGGACCTAGTGGATGTGTGATTGAGTTTGCACTTGAGTGTTTCCTCTTGTTCTTCCCCGTGTTCTTCGTGTTTTCCTCCTCCAATTTGTGAAAGATCGACACACCCGGGTTTGCCACGCTGATCACGAATTTGGATTCTCCCACACCGTTTGCTAGCCAATTTTTGCCTTGATTTGACCTAATTTCGAAAATCCCCACAAAAATAGCCTTAACCAAAATTTCTTGCATTTGTTGGATTTGATGAGATTTTGTTGATTTGGATCCGTGGATTTCGTAGAGGAGAAATGGATCTATCTTTCCCCCATCGTCCCCATCATTTTCATCCGCAAAATCGCCCCAGTTTTGCCCGAAATTTTTCTTTTGGCTCGAGTTCATCCGGTGAAACCCGCAGCCACCGGACGATCGAATCCCGGATGACCGACCACGCGAGGACGTCTGAGCAAATCTGTCGAAACTGAATTTTGCCCAAAAATTTTGTTTCCTCCGGCATTTCTTCCGCAACCCATGTGCATTTGATATTTTGAGTCGTGGGCCTCGCCACTTCCTAAGGTGTTTCGTCTACTTAGGAGTGGTTCTTCATCGGCATCGCTGCTCATCATCATCATAGATCATCGCCAACCAACTCTTCATTGACACCACACTGTAAGCAAGGACGGTAACCGCAAGGACACTCTTGCCTTATACCCTTGCCGTTGCATTGTTACCCCGAGCCTATTTGCGTTACTTGCCTATCAAGACTAGCCATTGAGTATTCCCGGCCCACGCTACTTGTGCACATTAGTGATACATGCTCCGCATAGCTACAATTGCATGCATATACATCTTAGTATCATCTCTTGTGTTACAAAGTACCCGCATACATAATTGCTATCTTGGTGTGCACGTCCTCCGCAGTGACAATCCAAATATCATTGCTAAAGGAAAGAGAAGCAAAGCTATTAAGCAAGGACAAAAGATCAATTGCATTGCCAAATTTGCATATCATACTTGATCATCTTGGATCACTTGAGTGAGTGACTCGTGCCGCATACATACACAGTCGGTCAGGAATAGGAAGACGACACGTTTTGTTTCTTATAGGTTGTGCACAAGTTCATATCACACCCATTTGAGAAATCCTGCTAGCTTCTCTCTAGTGTTGTGCAACACGAGCATTTTCTGTGGATTCCACATTTTGAGTTCATTTCTTGGTTGCACAACCCCACTTATCTATTTGTATATGTGCTTCCGAGTTCACTCATTGCTATTGAGTCACATTGTCTGACTTGCAAATTTACGAATCTATTTCAACTTTATTGCATCATATTCTCGAATTGCTTGTAATTTTGTGCCACCATCCTAACCAAGCTACTCCCTAAGCATTACTCGTATAGGTGTGAGAAGAGCAAACTCGGTACCAATTCTACTATTTCCACGATTTCACATTGATTGATTGATCCTCATTTCAACCTTCGGAACGGTGTTTGGTATTGTGTTTTCTCATTCTTCCACTTATATCTACTTGAGTACCATGGATAGTAATACTATGACGAAACTGACATTCGAGGAGGACGACGATGACATGAACAACTATGTCAGAGAACTACAATTCTTCGCCGCACAAAAGGGAATGCACCAAGCACATGATGTCATCATGGACCGCATCGAGCACCTCGCCACCAACATACGTGAATCTGAGGAGAGAACGTGGGACTTCATGAGAACTAAAATGGACGAGCTCCGCATCTTGATGGTGAACCGCACATCATCCACTTCTACCTCAACTCGACGGTGCACCACAAGTTGACACTCCTTCAAGGACTCCTCTGGCGAGAGTCCTCCTCCTCGAGCTCGACCACAACAACGTGATGCACGTCGCCTCTCTCAAGACTCAAGCAATCCCTTCCACAACGACGAGCCTCAAGGTCGACATCGCGAGCGTGACCACCGTCACCAACAAGAGCAAGACGCATACGAGCAAGAACGCCTATGTCACCGTCGTGAGGAAGACCCTTGCCTTGAAGAGCAAGCAAATGAGGCACATCGCGCGCTTCATGAATCAACCCATGCCTCGCAAGAATGCAACCGACTATCTCGTGAGGAATAAGAAGCTCTACATCGAGAATGCCAAGAGGAAGCCGCACGTCAAGAGGAGCAGCAAGAACGCCAACAACGGATGCGACAACGACGTCAACAACACCCAAGGCAAGAGGAGCAACACATTGATGAGCTCGCTCCAAGGCAAGAGTAATGTCAACATGATAACAACGCCCCTCCACGAAAATAAATGCAACCTCAAGCAAATCCCGTTGACCACGTGGATTATCAAGCTCCACGCCAAGACCAACGTCAACAAGACAACTATGCTCCTCCACAAAAAGGATAGCGCAATCACAACAGCAATCAAGAAAAACGCTTTGGCAAGTACAAGTTCAATATGCCTAAGTTCTCCGAAAGCAACGATCCCGAAGACTATCTCTCTTGGGCACTCAAGATTGACAAAATATTCTGGTTGCACAACTATGAAGAGGACAAAAATATTGCCATGGCCTCCCTCAAGTTCCAAGATTACTTGCTTATTTGGTGGGAACAAGTGACTGAGCAAAGAAGAGAAAGGGTGACCCTCCAATCACCACTTAGGCACAAATGAAAGATCTCATGAGAGCTCGATTTGTCCCAACACACTATAATCGTGATCTCTTCAAGAAGCTACAACTACTCAAGCAAGGCACCAAGTCAGTGGAAGAGTACTACCAACAGATGGAGATAGCCATGATATGAGCCAATGTGAAGGAAGATGATGAGCAAACTATGGCGAATTTATTGAATGGTCTCAATTACCAAGTCAAGGAAATTGCGAATTTCCAACCCTACCCAACATGCTCGAGCTAGCGCATCAAGCCACAAAGGCGGAAAGTCGAGTTCAAGAGGACTACAAGTACTCAAAGACCTCCTACAATACATACGGTGCAACTACTAAAGCATCACCAACTATGACACCTTCCTCTACAAGAACCTCCACGACAAAAGATGACAAGTCAAGCTACAAGCACAAGTCGTCTTCATCATCCCGCAACACTCCTACAAGCAAAACAAGAGCGTCATCCTCTACACCAACACCGGATGACGTGAAAACAAGATCCATCAAGTGTTTCACGTGCCAAGGCCAAGGACACAAGATGTATGCGTGTCCCACAAGGCAGACCATGATCCTTCAAGATGACGGTTCCTATGACTCCATGAGTGAAGATGAGATGGAAGCTTTGGAACACGTGGCTATGCATAGACAAGTCAATCAAGATGAAGACTATAAAATCTTTTGTGACAATGATCCGAGCCCCACTCTCATTGTCTCAAAGATTTTGACTCTACAACAACAACAAGATGAGGACCAACGTTGCCACATCTTCCACACCAAGGCCAGTATCCAAGGGAGATCCATTAAGGTCATCATCGACGGAGGAAGTTGCCACAGTTTGGCAAGTGATGAACTTTGCTCAAAGTTGCACTTGGTCAAGAAAAAGCACCCTCGCCCCTACAAGGTCAAATGGCAAAGTGACTCCGGAACAATGCAAGTTGACCACACTGTGCAAGTTTCCTTCAAGATTGGAGCTTACGAAGACACCATGGAGTGTGATGTGGTGCCCATGTATGTTTGCCACCTACTCCTTGGGCAACCGTGGCAATTCGACCGTGGCGTCATACACGATGGGCTCACAAATCAATATAGCTTCAAGATGTAGGGCACCAAATATGTGCTTCACCCTATGTCTCCAAGTCAAGTAACCGCCGACAAGCAAGCTTTGTCCCATCACGGAGAGAAAAGTGAGAGAGTGATCCACCTCAAAGCGAGTGAGCGCCACAAGCCAAAATTGAGTGACTCCATGATGAGGGACATGAGTGACCTAGTCCTTTTTGCCACCAAAAGAGATTTGAGGGACGTGAGTGAGAGCCCATCGACTATCCTTCACTATGTGATAGTGCGCAAGGATGATGTTACCCGACCTAACCCTTCACAACATCTTCCTCTTGTGTTATCTCAATTGTTGCATGAATTTCAAGATGTTTTCCCTGATGAGCTACCTCCGGGACTACCACCAAAACGAGGGATGGAACACCGCATCGACCTCATTCCCGGCACACCACTCCCTAACAAAGCTCCCTACCGCGTCAACCCCGACGAAACAAAGGAGATACAAAGTCAAGTCCAAAAACTCCTAGATGAACGACATGTACGTGAGAGTTTGAGTCCTCGTGCAGTTCCCCTGATCCTAGTGCCTAAACAAGATGTTAGTATGCAGATGTGTTTCGATTACCGACCTACAAATGCTATCACCATTCGCTACAGTCACCCTATCCCATGCTTAGATGACATGCTAGATGAACTTGAAAAGTGGTTACTACCAAATTCACATACAAGAGGGTGATGAGTGGAAAACGGCTTTCAAAACTAAATTTGGTCTCTGTGAATGGTTAGTGATTCCCATGGGTTTATCCGAAGCACCGGGTATGGTCATGTGTATGATGCATCATGTTTTGCGTCCCTACATTGGATATTGTGTTGTGGTCTACTTTGATGACATCCTTGTTTTTAGCAACTCTCTAGAACAACACGCCACACATGTTAGGGACGTTTTGCAAACTCTTCATGAGGAAAAACTTTATGCAAACAAGGACAAATGCATTTTTGGTGTTGACAAAGTTGTTTTTCTAGGATTTGTGGTTTCATCTAAGGGTGTCCATGTTGATGAAACTAATATAGAAGCAATTAAAAATTGGCCCACACCCACCAATTTGCAACAAGTTCATAGTTTATTAGGGCTAGCCGGTTTCTAGCATCGGTTTGTGAAGGATCTTAGCACCATTGCCACTCCTCTACACGCTTTGAGCAAGAAAAATGCACCTTTTGTTTGGGGACCATCCCAAGACACCGCTTTCCATGAACTTAAGAATTTGCTCACTCACGCACCTTTGCTTGCCTTGCCTAACTTTGACAAAAATTTAGAAGTGCATTGTGGCGCTAGTGGTAATGGCATACGAGTTGTGCTTATGCAAGAGAAGCACACAATCACGTATTTTAGTGAGAAAATTTACGGTGCTCAACTCAATTATCATATCCATGACAAAGAATTGTACGCATTGGTGAGAGTCTTACAAGCTTGGGAACATTATTCGCGACCACATGAATTTGTCATTCATACCGATCATGAAACTCTCAAGTACCTAAAGGGTCAAACTAAGTTGAACAAACGACATGCTAAATGGAGTGAATTTATTGAATCTTTCCCTTATGTCATCAAATACATTAAGGGCAAAGAAAATGTTCTGGCGGATGCTCTTTCCCGCAAATGCACGCTCATTACTCACCTTGAATTGAATGTTATCGGTTTTGAGCACATAAAAGATTTGTATGAGCATGATGTTTCTTTTGCTATTCCATATGCCAATTGTCAAGTGAAATCGTCTTGGGAAAACTACTATATGAAAGATGGCTATCTTATGCGTGCAACAAACTTTGCATCCCCAAGTCTTCTCTTCGTTTGTGTCTTTTGCAAGAGGCTCACGGTGGAGGACTAATGGGTCACTTTGGACGCGACAAGACATATGCCACCCTTACTGACAAGTTATATTGGCCTAAGATGCTTCGTGATGTCGCACGCTTCACCAACCGATGCTCTACATGCCGCAAAGCTAAGTCAAAAGCTCAATCCCATGGTATTTACATGCCTCTTCCTATACCGTTTCAACCTTGGGAAGATATTAGCATGGATATTGTGCTTGGCTTGCCACGAACAATGAATGGCCATGATTCCATTTTTGTTGTTGTGGATCGTTTTTCCAAAATGGCTCATTTCAATCCTTGCCACAAGATAGACGATGCTTCACATATTGCCAATCTCTTTTGTAGGGACATCATACGCCTGCATGGAGTACCCCAAGACCATTGTCTCGGATCGCGACGTCAAGTTCTTGAGCTACTTTTGGAAGACCCTTTGCGCCAAGCTCGGCATCAAGCTACTATTATCTTTGGCGTACCACCCGCAAACCGATGGCCAAACGAAGTTGAAGAACGGGACGCTTGGAACTATCCTCCGTGTGCTGATCAAGAAGAACATCAAGGAGTGGGAAGATTGCCTCCCCATCACCGAGTGCATCTAAAATCATGCACAACAGTTTGCCACCAACAAGTCTCCTTTCGAGGTGGTCTACAGCCTTAACCCATTGTCCCCACTAGACATCCTTCCTCTACCACTCAAAGAGTGCATCAACATGGATGCAAGGGCAAGGGCAAGCTACATAAAGAAGATGCACAAAGACACAAGGAACACCATCGAGCACCAAGTGGAATGCATCACCGCCAAACGCAACACCAACAAACACTCCATGGTGTTCAATCCCGACGATCTTGTATGGGTACACCTTCGCAAGGATCGTTTCCCTGCCGAGCGCAAGTCCAAGCTGCTACCTCGTGCCGATGGACCCTTCAAAGTGTTGGCACGCTACAACAACAATGCCTACAAGATAGACATCCCTCATGACAAATACAATGTGAGGGACACATTCAATGTCATGGACTTATCTCCCTTCCATGGTGATGAAGATCTTGATCCGAGGATGGATCTTCCCCAAGGGGGGAGATGATGTGGAGCATCCCATGATCACCACCATTGACCCTCCCCCAACATCGCAAGCCACAGGAGGACCCATGACGAGAGGCCGTGCACGTGCCATCAAAAATGAGGTGACATCTCTCCTTGCTCAACCTCCATTTGACCCACTCGAGACATGGTTCCTACCTCAGACGGAAGTGCTCTGTGTACTCAGGTACACACGAGAAGGACGTCAAGCTTGGAAGGACATGGAAGGAGCAGAGGACAAGTTCGAGCTCTCGGGCGACCGGCCGGACTCGGACGTCCGGCGCTTGTAGATCAGCCCAACACGAAGGCGAGACGGACTTCCCAGCTCACGAACGACCGACACCGCCAGGAGGACCAACACCGTCCGGAGCAGAGACGTCCAGGCCACCCCAGAAATCCGGCCCTCAAGCAGCCGCTCCAAAATGCCAGAAGACCGGAACCTGCGAACGACCGAGCCCCAGACGTTCGACCGATCCGGAAATCTAGTCAAGGCGCACCCGCACCGAATCCTCAGACTTCCGGGCTCCTCCGGACGTCCGGACCATCCTGAGCCACCGGACGTCCGACCCCGTCCGGACGTCTGGACCCTGTCTGTGCGAGGCCCACGGGTTTCGGCCCATGTACCCATATATCGGCTCAGACTATATAAGCCTCACCCCTCCTCCATCTAGGTTTAGCTAATGTTTGCTCTCGAGCTTAGCTCCATTACTTGCTTCTCCTAGGGAGTTTTCCCTCCTTTGGGAGTAGATCAAAGTGATGCCAAGGCCCCTCTAAATGGAAGATCCCCTATGGATTCAAGGCTCCTCCTCCGGAGTGAGAGAACACTAACGCTACTTGTTTAGTTTGTTGATTTGGGATCTTGTACCTCTTGTGATTTTATGGACCTAGTGGATGTGTGATTGAGTTTGCTCTTGAGTGTTTCCTCTTGTTTTCTCCCGTGTTCTTCGTGTTTCCCCCTCCAATTCGTGAAAGATCGACACACCCGAGTTTGCCCCGTATCACATAGCAAGGACGAGCCATGAAACGAGCGTAAGACGACCTTCCAAAGAGAGCGTGGTAAGGGATTTTTATTTTTACCACCTCAAAGGTTAAAGGCTCACATTTGTAGTTATATTCATCACCAAAAGTGACGTGAAGCTTAACCCGCCCAACTGGGCATGCTGATTTCCCAAGAACATTTCCATGAAAAACAATGTTTGATGATTGCAAACTGCTATCTGGGAGGCTCATCCGTCAACAAGTGTCATAATACAGAATGTTGATGCTGCTACCTCTATCCATGAGGACATTTGTAAGGGTATATCCACCCACTTGAGGCACCACCACCAAGGCTAGATCTCCTGGATTATCAACCCAGGAGTGGTGATCTTCTCTGGCCCACGCGATTGGGTGCTCAGATCAACTGAGGTATCTAGTAACGGCTGGTTCTACCATGTTGACGGCTCTCAGCCTGAGTTGCCCTGACCAGAACGTTGTCCATTGCCATTTTTCCCTTGGTGTTGAAAGCCTGATCCTAAGCCACCTTGTCCATTAAAACCTGAGACTGAAAATCTGCCTGGTGAGCCGCCTTCCAAGTCACATGGGCTATACTGACCCGGATGTCCTCCACCATTACCCTCTTGATGATTTTGAGAAGCCTAGTTGCGAAACTCCTGCATGATATAGCAATTTTCTCATGAGTGGGTAGCCGACTTATCCTGGGTACTATGCTTGGGACAAGGCGCTTTGAGTGTCTCCTCATAATTACACGGCTTATTCCCATTATAAGGCCCCTTAGGACGGCCGCTGATTTTTGAAACCAGTGTTTGCATTGGCCACAAACTCTGACCCGCCAACGGGCTATTTCCGTTTGCTATTGTTGCCATGACCTCCATGGTGTCCACCTTGCTAATGACCCTTGCCACCATCACCTTTCTTGCCTTTGCGTGTTTTGTCCTCGTCTGATTCGGGATCCTTCGTATTGCCTGACTCTGCATACCTGGTAAGAACGTCCATCAAATCTCCCATGTCTTAAACTTTACACTTCAATCGACCAAGCTTCTCGACCAGGGGCTCAAAGTGGCAGTTTTTCTCCAAGATGAGCATGGCCTGAGCCGCCGTGATGCTATTCGAGGAGTGGATGATTTTGGCAACCTGGCGAGTCCAATGATGTGCCAACTCATCCATGCGCTAGATATAATGTTGAAGATCTATGATTGTCTTTGGCCGTTTGCACGTTTCGTAGAAAATTTCGATGAACTATTCCATTAGTTCTGTCGAAGTGTTGATGGAGTTAGGCGGAATATTTTTCAACCTTGTTCGAGCTGGTCCTTCTAGGATCAACGTCAAATACTTCATGCATACCGCATCGCTGACGTCGAGCATGTCCATGGCTAACTCATACCTTTCAATCCATGCTGTCGGCTTAAGGTCTGCGGCGTAGTTTGGCACCTTACGAGGCCCTTTGAAGTCCTTAGGCGTCGGCTCACTATGGAGAGCCAGAGACAAACAAGGGATGCCAATTGTCTTGTTGTTGGCTCTACCCCCCAGCACCGTTGACCCGGGCTCCATCATGAGTTGCTGAGTCGCCCATATTGTTGTTGCTTCTGCCTCTGATGCCGGGTTGCTCTTGCCGCGTCAACGACCGCTTGACCGTTGGGTAACATGGGCCCGGTTGGAGAAACCAGAGGCTCCCATTGACGCCCACTACTGGAAACAACTAGAGATTCCTCATGGCGGCTCTTGCTGGCGTACGGCATGGAGTGCATCCGATCACGGCTATAAGAATATTGCGCTTGTTGTACCACTGTTGTCTTCAGCATCCCGATGGCGTTCCTTCCCTCAATCTCAACTGGGGTCTTCCCGCGAATCGGGAGTGCCTCCAAATTGTGCGTTGCTACCAACATGTTGTCAACGGGGTTGGAGAAGTGGCCCTGCAGCATCTGAAAACACCGATTCGGCGATTGAAATGATGGTGGCTCGGCCGGCTCTACCTGCGATTCTTCATGGCGAGGTGGATCTTGTCCCGCCCCTGGAGTTGCTGGACTGGCAAATAACTAAGTTGTCTCGAGGCCTATCGGCAGCTGGCTCTAGTGTCTCCTTTGGTGAACCGCCTTAGAAGCATCCTGCCAAAGCCCTATCCGTCAAGCCTCAACCTTCAAAATCTCCGACTCGTTATGGATACCGTTTGTACTTCGGCCAACCAGATGTTTTCAGCGTCAATCTCCTCTTGAACCTTGGTCATCACAGCACGAAGTTTTACTAGTTCCGCATTATGAGCTTCCTGATCGTCTATAGTGACAGGACTCTCCACGATTTTGGCTATCTCAGCCATCAAGTCGCTCATGGCCTGAGCCGGCATCTTGCCTAACCCGCGTGAACCATTTGTGGCTGCTGCCGTAGACGGATCTTGAGCCGCCATAGTTCCTGCCATGTAGATGGTGACCTCACGACACGGCTCGTATGACTCCTTGGAGGCTTCCGCTTCCAAGTATCCCCCAACTCTCCCATCATAGAGGGGAGAGATTGATTCGGTGTCTCCCATGGATGACTCACCATCGCAATTGACATGGATACCTTTGCTGCCTGCCGACTCATCCGGAAGGCTGACTCCTTGAGTGAAACCTACGAAGATGTGACGTCGGCTAGCTTGATTCTGGTCGGGTCAGGCGCGCCGAGCCGGCTCCATGATGTTAGTGCTGATGTCCGGCTCATGTACTATCACTCTGATCTTGCCTATGAATACATGGGTCTTGCCAAAGGGGACCCGGTACCAAAACTCGACCGAGTCGGCATCGGGGGCCCAGCTTGAATTGTCGATGTAGAGTTTGCTGCGGCTGCACTTGATCATCCGAGCCACCGCAAAGCTCCCGAACCCTGAAAGGGCTTCCTCTGAGAACTCAACTGCACCGCATGACAGCCCCACGATGGGTGCCAACTATCGTCGTTTTGTCAATACAGATGTGTTCATAGGACAACTTAGGTGTGAGGCCATCATCGTTGTGTGGCGACTCGAAGGGGTTGATCAGGAATGAGAGATGGATTTATCAAGGTTCGGCCCCTCCAATGGAGGTTAAAGCCTACGCCCTGCTTTGGTGCCTATATTGATGGTGATCTTGATTACAAGGGTGCGGAATCGCTAACCTAGCTTTCGAGGGTTTATAACTTAGCTCTATTGGCCTTAGGGGCTCATCTTTATATACAGGTCGAGGCCCTCGTGTCGTGGTTTTGTCACGGAAAATGTCCGATGACTTATGTTCGAGGCCATCGCTAAGGTTATGGACTCAAAGGGGTTGGTTGGGACGAAAGATACAAGTTTACCCAGGTTTGGCCCCTCGAGAGGAGGTAAAATCCTACGTCCTGCTTGTGCTGTATTGATTGGAGTATCAATTACAAGGGAGCGGATTCACTTGACCTAGTTCTCGATTAGTTGTTTTTTTCTCTAAGTCGCCCTGGGTCTCTGCCCTTATATAGGAGGCCAAGACCACGGGTTACAAGTCTCATACCGACTCTTACAACGTATCCAACTCTATCTCTAAGTCGCCTTGCTTTCCTGGGCAAGCCGTCTCCTGGCGGCTTAACTGCCCGGGTCTTCATGCCTTCTTTGTCTGGGCCTTGCCCTGGCCCATCTTGGCAAGCCGCCATATGTCTTAGGCTTATGTCTCTAGGCCTATCTGCCTTGATTTGATCCATGAGCCGCCAGGTATGACCCGGCCCCTCCTAGGCGGGTCTCACCATGGGGTTATATCCCCAACATTAGGCCCCAGGTTGGTTCGAGCTTGCTCATGTCAATCGTCCATTTTATTTGGCGGCGAGTCTCACTCTTCATCGCCTGAAAGTAAGAAATGTAACCCGCCATGAAGTCATATTGGATATGCCAAAAAGATTCCCTGACGTCCACAATGGATCTTTCATCATTAAACCGAAGGCCCGAAAATCGAGGCATCCGTCTCGGTCGGTCAGTTTCGGTCGCCTTGATTCCCATGCCCGTTTCCTCCAGCCTCTTCAATAGGACCACGAACAGTCTTTCTCATTTCCTCCACCACCTGCGCCTCTTCTTCTTCCTCTCGACGCCGTCGCTCTAGAGCCTCCTCGCTCCGGTGAAGCTTCAACGCCGTCGCCGCCCTAGGCCACTACATCGACCTGAACGGACCAGAGCATCACCCGCGCTTGTCGCATCACCTCCGGTACGTCCTTCTCCGTCCCCTAGATCTGTATCTTAGGGTAGTGAATCCATGGAGTTCTTCCTTCCGCTAGAACACGAGTTCTTCGTAATGCCAGACGACATATTGAACAGTGAACCTTATAATGATCCTCTTTCCATTGCGGTAAATCATAGGACATCAATAATAGTGCAATACAGATCCATAGTTGCCTCCTTTTACTGTCTTCGAATGTTTGCCAGTTCCTCCGTTCGTCATTAGGTTTAGAATAAACCTGCTTTTTTCTCTGTTTGTTGATCCGCACTTCTATAGATAGCATGCGAAACCTGTTTTCCACACTTAGTAGCATTTTGCTTCGTTGCCCTGCAAACTTAACTCGCCATTAAAATTTCGGCTCTCCCCCAAAGTGCTCCGGCGGCTTAGTTTCATAGAGCTTAGATTTCATTAGCCGCCCTTAGTTGTCTATCACCTTCTAACTCGCCATGCACTATTACTTTCCATAGCTTTAAGACGCCACTATGCCTTGTGCGTCCAATTCCTGTAATTAGGTCGGCTCCGCCGTTACTGAAGAGTTTCTGAAGGAATTCGTAGATGAAGGGACCTTACCAGCCAAAAATGTCATCCATTGGCAGGTTCCAGGCAATGAAAAGAAACCCATTCCCCAAGAGGGCGAAATAGTCATATTCGCTGATCACCTTGTTCGGGGTTTCAGCCTGCCCGGCTCTAAATTTTTTCGAGACGTCCTTAATTTCTTTAAGATGCGCCCTCAAGATATTGCCCCAAACTCCGTCTCAAATATGTGCAACTTCCAAATCCTCTGTCAAGTTTACTTACAAGAAGAGCCGTTTGTTGACCTATTCCATGAGTTCTTCTATGCAAACCGCTAGACAGAAGTGGCAGCTGGCCCAAGTCTAGAGCTTGGCGGGATCTCCATTCAAAGAAGACGAGACATGACCTTTCCGTTGTTCGGATGCCAAGTCATCCCAAAGACTAGAACAAAACCTGGTTGTATTGCAAAGATACTTCTCCAGAGGGAGAACGTCCATTGCCGGGTTATCGCCCGTCCCGGCTCAAGACCACAACTGAACTCCCTGACCGGATGTCAGCTTCTGAATGGGAAAAATATGCTCCGGCTTACGCCAAAATTAAATCCCTCATGGACAACGATCTGACGGGAATTGATCTAACCCGCTGCTGGGTCTCTTGGCGAGTCAAGCCTCTAAGCCGAAGAAGCCGCCTCATGTGTGAATATACAGGTGACGCCAACGATCCCCTTTGTTTTAATCCTACCACTTTGTCAGAAGACAACATTGTTGCTGCCGTCAAAAGCTTTATCCATGAATCTCAAGATTCTTGCCGCACCATTGGATTACCACCCTTCTGCGCCGCAAACCCGGCCCCGGATCTAAGGGCGACTCTTAATCTCCCGACTTCCACGTTAGCTATCGATGTATGTTTTACAATCTTTAACCTCTTTCGGCGGCTTTTACTTCTATGCTAACTCTAGTTTCTGGAAAAATAAATACGTTCCTCCTCCGAAGAAGTTGAAGGAGAAGGCCGCCGTCCGAAAGAAGAAGCCTGCACCTCAAGAACAACCTGAAGCTGACGACTCAGAGGTAGAACTTGACTCTCTTGGCCGTCTCTTCATATGCCTTATTGACAATAATAATTCACAGGACGAAACAGAGACAAGCCATGCCAACGTCCGTGAGGTAACCTATGTTTCATATGACTCAGAACATCCTCCACCAAAGAAGATATGGCGGGTCATCCGAAAAGTCCCATTTTCTCATCCTCTTGCTTATTTAGACCCCAACTTTCTTTTGAAAAAGCAACAGCACCTCTCCCGGCACCAAACCTGGAGCGCAGGCTCTGAAGACCTTATGGACGGGTTGTCAAACTCTCCGGTTCAACGGAAACAGCCAGCTGAGGTATTTGCTTTAATGTATTTTAACTCTGTCAATCTTGCCTTACAATCTTGCTCTATCTTCATATTGCTTTTGACTGCTTTCAGGAATTGCCTCCTTCTTCAGGCGACTCTACAGCAACCAAGCTACCGCCTCTGAAGATCAACCCAGAGTATGCGCTTTCATATTTGCGTCCAATCTTTTATCATCCTTTTAAACTTCACGCAATAACTCTCTATGCTTTCCAGGGCTCAAGCAAAACAAAGAAAGACCGGCAGGTCTACCCCTGCCCCCACTGCCAAGCCAGACTCTCCTACAGCCTCCAAGGATGTGCCTGAAGATGCTCGTCGTTCTACCGAGCCGGTGGCCCATGACACATTCATTGACATCCCTCCGAGGACCAACTCTAAGCCGCTGAGCCCTTGAACGACCGCTGATGATTCGGCTACTTCGGATGTCCTTATTACTGGTATTGGCTTTCAAACTCCTCAACCTCATGTGTTGACAAAGCACACTAAGAAGACTGAAGCCTCTGAGAAGCTGGATTTTGAGCTCCCCATGCTAGAGAAGTTAACTACTGATGAGCTACACGCTGGTTACCTGAACCGCCTCTCCATAAGCCGGAACACGGAGCTCAGACTTGTTGGCTTAATGAGGAAAAAATATGAGGTATTCCTACTTTCTTTTCTTTATATCCTTGCATAACCCTCAAGAGCTAGTTTAATATTTGTTAATGGTAAACCGTGTCTTCCAACCCATGTAATAAGTAGAAACACTTAACATGTAGCCCCCAAATATTGGTTTAAGATGTAAATATTGAACCGGTACTTTAGTGTTTAAGTAGTTGACCAATTGTAGCCCCCAAGTGCCGGTTCAACTTGATAAAGGTGAGCTGGAAATTAATTGTAAAAAGATGAAACTACCATTTGTAGCCCCCAAGCTCCGGCTTATCTTTGACAAATATGAGTCGGAACTTCATTGTAGATTTGAACAAAGAGCTAAATGTAGCCCCCAAGCTCCGGTTTGTCTTTGACAAATATGAGCTGGAACTTCATTGTAGGTTTGAACAAAGAGCTAAATGTAGCCCCCAAGTATCGGCTTAACTTAATGAAGATGGGCCAAGACTTACTTTGTAGTTTGTAGTTTGTAGTTTGTAGTCTTGGAGAGCAAATAGAAATTAGCCCCCAAGTGTCAAGTATATTGCTTGCAATCTGCTTGAGACTTGCATTATATTTGTTAACTTAACCATCTGATGACATGTTACCCTGGCGACTTACCCTTCTTTTACCTTTTGTCTATCACAAGAAGCTTTAAACAATGCCGAGTCTGAACTGACCGGCTTGAAGAGCAATCTGGCCTCCCAGCAAGCCGCCAAGAGTGCAGCAGAAGAGAAGTGCCAGTTTGCGGCCGAAGAGCTTGTAAAAGCTAAAGCTGATTTTGCCGCCTTCAAGAAAGCTGCTGAGACAGAGAAAACTGCCCTTGCTCAACGTGTAGATGATGCTGACCAGTGGCTCATGGAGGTATCCGATGAACTTTACGCCCTGAAGCACCATATTGCAAAGATGTCTGATGCTATCTTTGATAAGTACTAAAGACTTAGCCAATATCTTTGTCTGAAGACTTATACAGGCGTTTTATAACCAAAAATCTGTCTTATGCAGGTCCAAGGAGCCGTCAACTCGCCGCTGACAGCCTGTTGTCGCTGAAAGCCGTCTACACACTATCAGAACAGCTGTACTACAGAATTCTCTGCACCATCAAAGCGATGATTAATAAAGAGAGTATCCCCCAATCCATGAAGGGAGTCATAGAAATGTTATCCACCCTACCCAAGCAAGTCTAGAAGCTCAAGAAATCATCCACCCGAAAGGGAGCCATTGCGGCCATAAGCCAGTATTCCATAAAAGAAGGACGACGGCTTAGAATTCACAGAAGCCGACTATGCCTGTTGTATGAAGGCCTCCAGAGTCCTTGCATCAGTTTTAGTGGAAGAAGTGAACCTGTCAACATATCAGGCGGCTTACAATGCCGAGAACAAGCGAATGCGCTGCCAACCTTCCGAGGCCACAGACTTAATTCCTGCATGCCGTAAGCACTTCTTTGCTCCCGATCTTGACCCGTCTCTCCTCTTTGAAGAGGCAAACTTTGAAGCTTTAACCAACTGCAACTAGGACGTGGACAATCTCTAGATCGAGGAGGTCGAAGACCCGGTGTAGGGTGACCCGCCGTCTAGCTGGTCAATTTGATAATGCCATGGATAATCCGGCTCTCGTGACCCGCCGAACTTTGGGGTGTGTAAAAAACTTGAAGTCATTGCTTTTGAGCCCTGTGAAGAGCATTGTAATAGGACTTTAGTGAAAACTTTGTCTTGTCTGAACTGTGCCATCATGCACATAGGAAATCGCACTGCTTTAACATATTGTGTCTGCCTTGTGCTTCAATTCATACCAGATGTCGTGGCGGCTCTTCTTGAGATAACCAACCTGTGGGAACAGAATATGTTCCATACTGTCTAGTAGGGCGGCTTAAAATAGCACAGCCTAGAGATGTTATGTCTTTCCTGATTAGTTTTTTGAAATTTTTTGAACTCATGTGCTGGTTCTTCTAGGTGGACTCGCTAATTAAAACTCCTAATCAGTACAGGGTCTCTATCAAGATTGGCCGTCAATTTCTTAGAACGACTCAGGGGCTCTAAGCAAGATTAACTGATAGGAAGTGTAGCGTCCCAGAAAGAGACACGACAGGGCATGAGTACCCTGGTAGCTCATAAACTGTCTCTCACGTGACATAAATCTGTTGTTTTAACCTTAAACAGTGCAGGGTCTTTGAAAGATTAACTGTCTAAGAGTACGAACGGGCCACATAGCAGAGAGTCGGTAGTAGATGAGAGAGTTTATCCTCGCTTTCCATAAGCCGGCCCTCACGTGACAAGAACCATCGGTTTAACCTTAACCAGTACAGGGTCTCTAACGAGATTGGCCATCAATTTCTTTGAACCGGCTTAGGGTCTGTAAGTGAGATTAACTGGTAAGAGTTCGGCGGGTCACCTGGTGGAGTAGCAAGTTGCAAACGGGCAGGTTTAACTCTGGTGGCTTAAGAGCTGATCAAGAGAGTATGTAAGCTAAACCCGGTGGGTTGGAAGCCCCCAAATGACCTTTGTTGACGAAATCAACTATTTGGCTTGAGAGCCGATCAATAGGGTGTGATAAGCTAAACCCGACGGTTGGAAGTACCCTAGCCGACCTTGTTGAAGGAGTCAACTAGTTGGCTTAAGAGCCGACTAATAGGGTCTGATAAGCTAAACCCGATGGGTTAGAAGCCCCCTAGATGGCCTTTTTCACAAATTGAGATATGTGAAACGACAGAGGCCCCGGCTTGCAGGCATGCCAACTTTATTGGTATATATATGTGTGTGTGTGTGTGATATGTACAATGATGGTGTACAATGTGAAGTCTCAACGACTCAGGTATAGTAAGGCCGCAAATGCGCTATGTTCCACGGCCGACGGGTCTCCTGCCCAGAAGTGCTTGAGTCATATTGGACGTCAATGAGGTAATATGACCAATTGTTGAGATTTCTGCTGACCACGAAAGGCCCTTCCCATGGAGGGGACAACTTGTGTGCATCTGTCTAATCTTGAATCAACCACAACACTAAGTTGCCTTCTTGAAACGTCTGAGTCTTAACTCTACAGCTATGGTAGCCACGCAGGTCTTGTTGATAGATCGCCGATCGAGCCGTCGCCAGATCACGTTCTTCCTCCAAGGCATCCAACGCATCTTGACGTGTTGTTTAGTTATCCTCCTCTACGTAAGCCCACACCCGTGGCGAGTCATGACGGATATCGCTTGGTAACACGGCTTCTGCGCCATAAACCATGAAGAAAGGTGTATAACCTGTTGATCTGTTAGGAGTGGTTCTGATGCTCCATAAGACGAATGACAACTCTACCCAACAACCCAGCCACTGCAAAGGAACCATAAGCCGGGGTTTGATACCTCTCAAGATTTCCTGATTAGTATGTTTTACCTGACCATTTGACTGTGGATGAGCCATCGTAGAAACGTCAAGTCGGATGTGCTCACTTTCACAGAATGCTCGCATAGCCCCCTTGGATAAGTTTGTACCATTATCTGTGATCATACTGTGAGGGTAACCGAAGCGGTAGATCAACTTCTTAATAAATTGAACCGCCGTAGCCGCGTCACACTTGCTGACCGGCTCAGCTTCTACCCACTGGGTAAATTTGTCCACCACCACCAAGAGGTGGGTCTTCTTGTCCTTGGATCTCTTAAAAGTCCCGACCATATCAAGCCCCCAGACTGCAAACAGCCAAGTAATTGGGATCATGCGCAATTCCTGAGCTGGGACGTGAGCACATCGGCCGAACTTCTTACATCCATCACACTTGCGAATCAAGTCCTCCGCATATTTATGAGTCATCAGCCAGAAGAAACCATGTCAAAAATCCTTGGCCACCAGAGATTTTGAGCCGGCGTGATGACCACAATCGCCAGCATGAATTTCATTCAAGATTTCCTTACCCTCTTCAGGTGAAACACAACATTGAAAGACACCAGTGACGCTGCATTTATGTAACTCACCATTGATTATTGTCATAGACTTAGACTGCCTGGTGATCTGTCTGGCCAGATTTTCATCATCAGGTAACTCACCGCGAGTCAAGTACGCCAAGTAAGGCACGGTACGGTCAGGAATAGCATGTAGAGCCGCCACCAGCTGCCCCTCCGGATCAGGTACAACCAAGTCTTCCTCTAAAGGTAACTTAACTAACGGGTGATGTAATACATCTAAGAAAACGTTAGGCAGTACCGACCTATGCTGAGAACCCAGACTTGACAGGGCGTCAGCCGCCTCGTTCCTGTGTTGATCAATATGATCCACCAGATAACCCTTGAAATGACCAGCGATGACATCCACCACCTGATGATAAGCAGCCATCCGCGGGTCCTTGGAGTCCCAAGTGCCTGAAACTTGCTGAGCCACAAGGTCTGAGTCGCCGAGACACCTAACTTGTCTCGGGTTCATCTCCTTAGCCACCCGGAGGCCATGAAGCAAAGCCTCATACTCAGATGCATTGTTAGTACAAGGAAACATCAGCCTTAGAACGTAACAGAACTTGTCACCTTTAGGGGAAGTTAAGACAACCCCTACCCTGATCCTTCCAATTGCCTGGTTCCATCAAAGTGGATTGGCCAATACGTATCATCCGATTTTTCCTCGGGTGCCTGACACTCCGTCCAATCGTTTATGAAATCCACTAAGGCTTGCGACTTGATCGCCGTCCGAGGCACACATTTAAGATTAAGAGGCCCAAGCTTTAATGCCCACTTAGCAATCCTGTCGGCGGCCTCTCTGTTTGGAATTATGTCTCCCAACGGGTCATAGCTAACCACTGTGATCTGTGACCTAGGAAGTAATGCTTCAGTTTACGATTGGCCATGAACACCCCATATACCAGCTTATGCCAATGTGGATACCCCTGCTTGAACTCTATCAGGACTTCACTAATATAATAAACCGGCCTTTGAACCGGATATTCCTTCCCTCCCTCCTTACGCTCAACAACGATCGCGGTGCTGACTGTCCTATTATTAGCTACCACATATAAGAGAAAAGGTTCCTTCTTAGCCAGAGCTGCTAAGACTGGCGGTTCTATGAGCTGCCTCTTGAGGGCCTCAAATGCTTCACCCACCGCCGCACTCCAGACAAAGTTGTCCGTCTTCTTCATCATCTGGTACAACGGGATGGCCTTCTCACCAAGGCGGCTTATGAACCGGCTTAACGCAACGGTCTGTCCCGCGAGGCACTGAACATCATTGATGCATGCCGGCTCAGACAAGGAAGTGATAGCCTTGATCTTATCTGGATTAGCCTCAATGCCACGCTCAGAGACTAGAAACCCCAAGAGCTTGCCTGCAGGAACACCGAAAACACACTTAGCCGGGTTAAGCATCATCTTGTAGACCCATAAGTTGTCAAAAGTCTCCTTCAGGTCGTCAAGCAAAGTCTCCTTCTTCCTGGACTTAATCACAATGTCATCCATGTATGCATGAACGTTGCACCCAATTTGGCTGTGAAGACACTTCTGCACACAATGCTGGTAGTCGCCTGGGCACTTTTGATCCCGAAAGGCATAGACACAAAGCAGAAGGCACCAAAAGGTGTGATGAAAGCCGTCTTCTGTTGGTCCTTGACTGCCATCTTGATCTGATGATAACAGAATAAGCATCCAAGAAACATAAACTCGCACAATCCTCCGTTGCATCGATAATCTGGTCAATGCATGGGAGAGCAAACGGGTCAGCCGGACAGGCTTTGTTAAGATCCGTGTAATCCACACACATCCGCCACGTGCCATTCTTCTTAAGCACCAGCACCGGGTTAGCAAGCCACTTTGGGAGAAATACTTCAACGATGAAACCCGTCGCTAGGAGCTGGGCCACCTCTTCTCCAATGGCTTTGTGCCTCTCTATCGTCGTAGGAACTGTTTGACTGGCTTTAATTTAGGATCCACATTAAGATGGTGCTTAGCAAACTCTCTCAATACACCCAGCATGTCAGACGGCTTCCATGCAAAAATGTCCAGATTCTCATCGATGAATTATGTCGTTGTTTTCTCATGACAGATGCCATAGGGTGTGTTATCATAGGTGGTTGGGGCCGAAGGATGCCAACGGGCTCCGGGTGCGAGAGTGGGCACAAGAGGTGATGACACACGATGTACCCAGGTTTAGGGCCCTCCGGCGGAGGTAATACCCCTAGTCCTGCTTGGTTTAGTTGGATGGATGGGTATAGATACAATGGTGCTCTTGTAGCTATGTCTAGAGGAGGAAGAAGGGGCAGCCGACTCCTCTTCCTCCACTGCTAGCAGGGGTTGAGTGTGTGTGCGAGAGGGATCGATCGTTCGTTTGTGTTGCATGGGAGGCTCGGGGGGTTTTATAGGCCAACCCCCTGGCTCTTATAATATGCTCTAAGTACAAAGGTGGGGGGACCCAGCTGGCAGTCTCTCCGGCTGGCCAGAGGGTCCCGCTATTCGCGTCGTCTCGTCATTGACGGGGTCCTCCGGCCGAGCGGTCCCATCTCCTGCTGGGGCACGCCAACTGGCTCTGCGATTGGCCCTCGCCCACCTACCGCGGCATGGGCCGCTCGGGGGGGCGTCGTCTAGCGCCAACCGGCCGAAGTCTCCGGTACGGCCGGCTGCGCTGTAGCCACGCCAGGGTAAGTAATCGAGTGGCGAGGGCATGCCGGCACTGTTCCCACAACTGGTCGCGCTCGCCGAGATCAACAGCCTGGACGGTTGGACTGTAGCCACGCTGTGAAGTGCGTCAGCGGCCATTGTAGTCATAGGGCTGCTCGTCGTGCCAGTCGTGTCGCGTCGTCGTACCCACGCGCAGTGGGATGGGACGTCGCATGTCCATCCCAAGGTCAACGGAAGAACTGGCCCGGAGGCACCCGGCGACGCCAAGCTGGCCGAGGGCCCAGCCGGCTCCTCAACCAACCGTCCGGGGCGCCAACCGATACTGGTTTGTGCCGGACGTCCTTCAGCCGGCCATGGCTAGCCGGCCGCGTAGTTATTCTTCGAAGCGAAAGGGGGAAGACCCCATTGCTTTGGCCTACCTAGGGGTAATAACCCCGTCAATAGTCCCCGAAGCCAGCGGGGACCCGCGTCTGGCAGGCGGTTGGGAGCCAGTAGCTTCCCCTCGGCGATGCCCGCGTCTGGCTCGAAGGCAAAAAAGCAGTCGGGTCGGTCTTCGGACCCGACGCCTCGGGTACTGGTATGCCACCCCGGGGCCCGCGCCGGCACGCGGCGCGCCACGCGGCGAGTGATGATGTCGTGGGTCCCGTGCATGTGGGGAGACGGGATGTCGCCTGGGCCTAGCCCGCTAGGACCCCAGGTGTAGGCCAGTAGGCCTTGGGGCGCAGGCCGGGATCCTCTATGCCTCGAGGCGGCCGTTACGACCCGGGGCCACCCACACGCGCGCGGAGTTTCCGGGGGGGTGGCCATAGTTAATCCCACGTCCCCCGGTCGTGGCCTGCCCTATAAAAGGAGAGGAAAGGCAGGAGGCGGAGGTACCCGCGCCTCACTTGCCCCCTTGCTGCCCGTCTTCGTTGCCTCCCTGCCTTCCTCGCGCGCCGCCGCACCCGAGCACCCACCCGCGCCCGCACACCGTACCGCCGCCGCGATGGCCGTTGGACGCGGTGGAAGCTGGGCAGGCTCCTTTATGGTCGAGGTGGACATCGCTGAGCTTCGCCGCGCGCGCATGCTACCGCCGAAGGAGTGGGTGGTCGCACGCGCGCAGGCGAGGAGATAGTGTCGGCGCCACAGCCCGGGGAACACGTCGTGTTCCTTTGGCACTTCTCCCGGGGCTTCGGGCTCCCGGTTAGTATCTTCTTTCGCCTCCTCCTTGATACCTTCGACCTTCAACTGCATAACCTCAGCCCAAACTCGATTCTTTATCTCTTCGCCTTCGTGACATTGTACGAGGGGTACCTCGGCATCCTCCCCTTCATCGACCTCTTCAATGCTATTTTCTACCTCAAACCTTTGAAAAGCGACGCCTGCGGGGGCACAGTGGTGTGCTGCCGCGGCGTTGCTCGCTTCCCCCCCTCTCTCTCTTATTGACTCCATCAAGGGGTGGCACCGAACATTCTTCTACATGAAGAACGTCGATCCAAGGACGGACTACATCTGGATGCCGCCTTTTGAAGACAGGCAGTCCACCCAGCAGAACTAGTTGGGGGCTGCCCCACGCGGCGTGGCTCTAGAGGAGCTTGGCTGGCCTATGCAGCTGAAGAGCTCCGAGGGACTGGTCGTCGCCGACCTGGTAGCGGTCTTTATCTCGCGCCGGGTGTTGCCCCTCCAGCTGAGGCCGCACCGGATCTGCGACATGTCCGGCCGGCGCGACCCCTGTAGGCTGTCCACCGTCGAGCTGACGCCGGCTTAGGTGGCGAAGTGGGTGAACGCCCTTACGACGTTCAAGCTGAAGCCCGCCTCGTGGTCCTTCGACATGGAGCCGTATGACCTCATCAACCGGCCTCCCTTGGTGAGTTTTTTGGTGAGGCGGTTTCTTTTTGTTTGATATTCCCCAGTTGGCAGTCGGCTGGAGAACTTACTTTGATATGCTGACCGCAACTGCTGGTGTGACAGAACACGCCGGATGGCCCGCACCCTCAGATCTTCGAGGCGGAGCGTGAAAACTCCGACTCCGAAGACTACCAGACGGGAGGCCCCTAGAGGAAGGGGTGCACTCCTCGGGAGGAGCCGATGAGCTGGTAGACCCGCGAACCGACGCTTCTATCAGAGCCGGAGGGTCCGGCGTGGCCGGGGAGCCCAGCGGAGCGGGTGAGTTCCCTCTTGACCCCTCGATCAAGGACTGGACGGATGATGACGATGATGATGATGACATGATGATTCTGAATGAGCCTCCACCCTCAGCCCGCCAGGGTCGGAGGAGCGAGGAGCGGCCAGCTCAAGGACCGGTGGCTGGAGCATACGGTCGGGGGAAGAGGTCGTCTCAGGGGGGCAACAACCCTGCCGCCTGGCCCGAAGCAGGTGAAGGTGACCGTGAGGAAGCCGCCGCCACGCGCCAAGCGGGCCTTGCCCCTTGTCATCGAGTAAGGCTTTTTCCTTGTATGAGTTTTCTTCCGGGTCGCCAGCCGGTAAATGACCAATCCTTGGGTGCTACAGCGACCCCATCGAGCTCCACGCGGAAGAGCCGACGGGGGTGCTGACGGATGCCGCCAGCGGGCTGGCCCATGAGCACGCGACCACCCAGCGGGAGGAGAAGAGGAGGCTCGCGGAGCTGCGAGCCTCCAAGTCCGGGATGTGAGGAGGGGCCTCGCACTCTGGGACCTCAAGAGGCCAGAGGCGAAGGGGGTCGATGGATCCTCCGCGGGTGTCGGACTCGGCGGCGAAGTCAACCCGCATGTCGAGGCCTCCTTCAAGCGAGCCGTGAGGGGCGGCTACGGACCCACCAGTGCCTCCGCCCGCGCAGGAGACGGCCCAGGCGAGGGCGGCGACAACGGAGCTGGCTCCCGAGGCGGCCCAGCCTGAGGTGCCGAAGGTGACCCCGCCTGCGGCCGAGCCGGCCCGGGCCGAGGTGCCGGATGTCCCGGCGGCCCCGAAGGCGGCGTCGGAGGTGCCGGCCATGGAGGTGGAGGTGCCCCCCGTTGCGACCGACGCGTCGGAGCGGCAAGAAGAGGAGGCAGCGACGGCGCTAGGTGGGGGGGCGGCGGGAAGCGACTCCCGGCCCCTTGCCGTCATCAACCCGGCCCCGGCAGCTGGAGCCGCAGCGAGCCTGGGTGGCAGCGGCGGCCGGGCCTGGAGGAACCTGCGGTCGATGCAGGAGGTGATCCGCGACTAGGAAGCGTTGGCGAGCGTGTCGGCCCCCCAGGCAGGAGGCCCCATCCCTTCCTTTGCGGACTTGGGGAGCGTCCTGGACCGATGCTGGCAGGAGCTGGTCCGGTTCGCGGAGGCGACAGACACCGCCCTACAGCGTGCGGAGGTAAGTCGGCTGCTTTGACTTAGAATTTTCAGTGGGGGCACGCGAGCACACCCACTGGGTGTAACCCCCGAGATGCGGACCGGCAGATAGGCTGACGGTCAGCCAGGACGGATCTATTTTGAGCGTGTCTTTGACCTTTGCCTTTTTGTGGCAGGAAGGAACCTCCCTATGGCAGAAGCTATTCGCGGAGGCGGTTGCCATCCACGACCGCGGCAAATACGGCTTCTACCGTCTGGAGGAGGTGTTGGCTTGCATGCAAGGTCAGTTGCACTTCGCAAAAGGGGCACCCCGGGAGTCGGCTGACGCATGTCGCGTCTTGCAGGTGACCTGGTCGCGCTTCAGGGGGAGAAGACCGGGCTTGTCTCCGAGCGGGTCCGGCTGGCGCGAGACATCCGGGAGGCCACGCAGGAGACGGACCGGCTGGCCGCACTACTGGTCGATGGGGAGGCGGTCTAGGACCGGCTCAAGGACAAGGCGGCGAAGGAGGTGGCGGCCCGGGAGACGACCGTCAAGGAGGCGGCTGACGTTGCCCTGAGGACTACCGCCCTCCGAGGCGAGGTGACCCGGCTCGAGAGGACGCTCGAGAAGGTCAGGGGTTCCATTGTCGTGTCGGAGGCAGCTTGAGAGTCGGAGCGCAAGGCGGCGCTCAACTTTGGCCTTGGAGTGGACGACGTGATCGAAGGTAAGTGCTGGTTTTTCTCTTCTCCAGCCGGATGCTTTTCCCTTTGTCGCTTCTTGTGTTTCAACTTGCCTTTCTTACCTTCTCTTCTTCTTTCTTCCAAGGCGCTTCCCGGAAAGTCAGCGCCGCACTGCGCGCCATTGGGGAGCACCGGAAGTACCTCCGGGAGTGCGGTCGCTCCATCAAGGAGGATGCCGCGTGGGACGTGGATGAGATCGGACTCGCCATCGAGATGCGGATGACCCATCTCGAGCGAAGCGTGGAGCGGCTCAAGATCGCCGGCAAAGAGTTCATCGCCGCGCTGTGGCCGGGCTGCGGGGGAGCTCAGACGCACCGCGTGGCTCAGTGGCTGGAGCACACTGTCCCCCGCCTCGAAGCCTGGAAGGCGTCGGCTGCCCGAGCCGGAGCGCAGATGACGCTCCGGTTCGTCACGTCGTGGTACCGCGGCATGGATCTAGGCCGGCTCGTGACCATGCGGGACGTGCCGGTGTGGATCTAGGCCAGCTCGCGTCGTATGTCGACACAGACGAGTTCCTACGGGCCCTTGGCGAGGATGGTGAGCCACTGCCTGAGGACTCATTCAGCATCCCCCAAGGCCTGGCGAATGATGAAGTTGCCGACGAGAGCACCGACTCGAGCGGCAAGATGGCCGAGACCAAGGAGCCCACCTCGAAGGCCAAGGAGGCCGACCCGCAGGCCGCGACCACCTCCGAGGCGAGAACCGAGCCGCCCCACGACGCGCCGGCTGGGGGCACACCGGCTGGCGACGTGCTGGTGGCCTGAGCCCCGGGGCGTTTTTTTTTCTCATTTTTTCTCCCTGCATGTTAAGATTGAATCCACCCACTGAGGGTGTTTATTAATGAACTAAATGTTGGTCGTGGGCCGCTTTTGCCTTAACATTTATGCCATGAATAGTTTGCCTTGTTACTCATGCCGTCCCATCCTTATCATTTTTTACCCGCCCAACACTTTTCGTTTCTACTCCTTTTCCCCTTTGGTTTCGGCCCCGCCAGCCCAATAGCCGGGAATCGGTCTGTAGCTGGGTCGGGGCGTCCGCCTCAAGGGAGTCGGTTCAAAACTTAGGAATCGCGAGGGCTTTTCGGGATAAGTAGAGTGGTAGAGACGCGACGATGGTCCGGCTGGGCCTAGAAGGGGTCTCCCTTTGTTTTGACCTTTCGCGTGAGCTAGACCTTGCCGCCCCTAGGCCCCATCAGCCGGACAACCGGGAGCCAGTTTTGTAGCTGGTAAGGGTGAGGAGGTTTGTCCGTCTCACATTACTTAGCCAGTTTCCGAAGAGACGTTCTAGGTCCAGCCGGCTAGCCCCCGGGCCCGGGAGACGGGTCAGGGAGCCGGTGAGTGAGGAACACTTTTGAGGGAAACGAAAACGGGGCGCGCCACAAGAGCCGGCTTGGGGGGCCCATTGCATTCATAAGCCCAAAAGGGTGAGGATACATACATATACTGGTTTCTTTAGCAGTAAAACGGGCGCAGAAGGGCCGCGTTCCATGGGTGCTCCATCTCCTCTCCGGAGGCATCTCTTTTGTGCTATGTGGCTTCTGGGCATCTATTAAATAGTATGCGTTGTTGTGTAGTGCCTTGCTGACGATGAATGGGCCCTCCCATGGGGAGGACAGCTTGTGTTGCTGTTCGCTGGATCCGCCTGAGGACCAGGTCCCCCTCGTGGAACGAGAGTGGCCGGATCCGCTTGTTGTGGTAGTGCCGGAGCTTCTACTGGTAGATCGCCGTTCGGCTCAAGGCTAGTTTGCGAGCTTCCTCGAGTAGGTCGACGCCATTGTCTCTTGCCTCCTTTCCGTCCTTCTCCGTGTATAGGGAGACCCGAGGCGAATCGAACTTGATGTCGGTGGGGATGATCGCCTCGGACCCATACACAAGGAAGAAGGGAGTATAGCTGGTTGAATGGTTCGGGGTGGTCCTGAGACTCCAAAGGACGCCCCATGGTAAGGCCCGCCCTAAGGGCTCCGGGTCACACCAGGCGGCTCATATGCCAGCCAAAGAGTGGGCTGTGAAGACTTAAGCCCAAGACGCTTGGAGGATTGACAAGATGGGTCGGAACGTGGTCCGGACGAAGAAGACCCGGGCGTGTAAGCTAGAGACAACTTGACCAGGAAGGCAAGATAAGCTAGAGATAGACTCATACATGTATTGAGAGTCGGTTATGATTTGTATGACCCGTGGTCTTGATATCTTATTTAAAGGCGAGACCCGGGGCGACTTAGAGATCAGACTATCGAGAACTAGGTCAAGGAATAGCGCCCTTGTAATCGATACACCAAGCAATACAACACAAGCAGGCCGTAGGCTTTTACCTAGACTTGAGGGGTCGAACCTGGGTAAACTCGTGTCCTTCGTCCCAACCAACCCCTTTGAGTAAATCACCTTAGGAATGGCCTCGAATCCAAGTCCGTACACACGGACATCTGCCGTGATAAAACCACGACAGTTGGCGCCCACCATGGGGCTTGTGCTCGGTGGTGTTCAGTACTCAAAGGGATCTCTCTCGGGGTTCGAGGGATACGTGGTCGGAAGGATGAATAAGAGTCGTGGCGGTCGGCTCTACATCAACGACGCCGGCTGGGGGCTTGATGCCAGCTCTGTGGAATATGGATTCTGGGTTCCTTTTGGCGGGATCCACGTCTTCATCGGCAGGATCAACGGATCTATGCCCGGGACGGACGTCTGCACCGACATCGTCGAGCCGGCTCGGCGCACGCAACCCGCCCGTGATGTGCAGCCCGCCCATGTTAACCCGGGGCAGAATCATGTCTTCGTGGGCTTCACTCAAGGTATTGTTGGAAATATGCCCTAGAGGCAATAATAAATTAGTTATTATCATATTTCCTTGTTCATGATAATCGTTTATTATCCATGCTATAATTTTATTGATCGGAGACTTAGATGCATGTGTGGATACATAGACAAAACCATGTCCCTAGTATGCCTCTAATAGACTAGCTCGTTGATCAAAGATGGTTAAGGTTTCCTAGCCATGGACATGAGATGTCATTTGATAACGGGGTCACATCAGTAGGAGAATGATGTGATGGACAAGACCCAAACTACAAACGTAGCATATGATCGTGTCAGTTTATTGCTACTGTTTTCCGCATGTCAAGTATATGTTCCTATGACCATGAGATCATGCAACTCACAGATATCGTAGGAGTGCCTTGTGTGTATCAAATGTCGCAACGTAACTGGGTGACTATAAAGGTGCTCTACAGGTATCTCCGATGGTGTCTGTTGAGTTGGCATGGATCGAGACTGGGATTTGTTACTCCGTGTGACGGAGAGGTATCTCAGGGCCCACTCGGTAATGCAACATCACAATAAGCCTTGCAAGCAATGTGACTAATTGTTAGTTGTGGGATCTTGTATTACGGAATGAGTAAAGAGACTTGCCGGTAACGAGATTGAACTAGGTATGGAGATACCGACGATCGAATCTCGGGCAAGTAACATACCGAAGAACAAAGGGAACGTTATACGGGATTAACTGAATCCTTGACATAGAGGTTCGACCGATAGATCTTCGTAGAATATGTAGGAACCAAATGTGGACGTCCAGGTCCCGCCATTGGTTATTGGTCGTAGAGGTGTCTCGGTCATGTCTACATAGTTCTTGAACCCGCAAGGTCTGCACACTTAAGGTTTGGTGACGTTTCGGTACTATAGAGTTATATATGGTGGTGACCAAAGGATGTTCGGAGTCTCGGATACGATCCAGGACATGACGAGGTTCTCCGGAAGAGTCTGGAGATAAAGATTGATATATGTGATAATAGTGTTTTGATCTCTGGAAGAGTTCCGGAATTAACCGGAAGGGGTTCCGGATGTTTACCGAAGTGTTCGGCTACAGCAACACTTTATATGGACCAATGGGGTAAAACCCACGAGGTATTGGAAAGGGCAAAAGGAAGTTTTGCTTCTGCCTTAAGCAGTAAGGCAGTACTACCGCATGCGAAGCGGTACTACCGCTCAAGCAGTACTACCGCTCGTGAAGCGGTACTACCGCTCAAGCGGTACTACCGCTCGTGAAGCGATACTACCGCTTGTGCGCGGGACTGCAGGGATCCGAGTTGGACACTTCTCTTGCGGGCCAAACCGACCTTGTGCGGGCAAAATTGTCCTTGTAGAGGTTTTTGCTCCAAGTTTAGACCCGAGGGCTCAACATATAAATAGAGGGGCAGGTGCTCCTCTAGATCGGTTTTCTGCAGTGCTTAGGCGAAGCCCTGCCGGAATTGCTACACCACCATCATCGGAGCGCCGTCACGCTGCCGGTGAACTCTCGCTCCTCTCCACCTCCTCTTGCTGGATCAAGACGGTGGAGATCATCATCAAGCTGTACGTGTGCTGAACGCGGAGGTGTCGTCCGTTCGGTGCTAGATCGGAAGGACCGTGATCGAGATCGCGAGACGGTTCGTGATGAGATCGCGGAACGGATCGTGATGAGCTCGCGGGACAGATCATGATCAAGATCGTGAGACAGATCATTATGAGTTCGCGGGACGGATCGTGATGTGTTCGCGGGACGGATCGTGATTGGATCGCGGGACGGATCGTGCTGAGATCGCGGGACGCTCGGCGATTTGGATCGCGAAGAAGTTCGACTACACCAACCGCGTTTCTTAACGCTTCCCGCTTAGCGATCTACAAGGGTATGTAGATCCACTCTCCCTCTCGTAGATGCTCATCACCATGGATAGGTTTGCGTGTGCGTAGGAAATTTTTGTTTCCCATGCGACGTTCCCCAACAGTGGCATCATGAGCTAGGTTGATGGTTCGATGAGATCTCGAGTAGAACACAAAAGGTTTGTGGGTGTTGATGCTTAGATTGCTTCCTCCCTTGGTCGTATTTTGGTTCAGTGGAATTGTGAGATGAAGCGGCCCGGACCAACATTACTCATACGCTTACAAGAGACCGGTTCCCTCGACGCAACTTGTTGCCTAGATGGCTTGCGGGTGACAGTTTCTCTCACTTTAGTTGTATCGGATTCGACAAAGGTGGTCCTTGAGAAGGTTGAAAAGCAACTAGTGTATCACCGTTGTGGTTTTTGCGTACATGAGAATTGTTCTTGCTAGATACCCTTAGCAGCCACGTAAAACATGCAACAACAATTAGAGGACGTCTAACTTGTTTTTGCAGGGTATGTTGTGATGTGATATGGCCAATTACATGATGTGATATATGTGATGTATGAGATGATCATGTGATGTATAGATTATCACGACTTGCATGTCGATGAGTACGGCAACCGGCAGGAGCCATAGGGTTGTCTTTAATTATTGTATGACCTGCGTGTCAATCATTAAGCGCTATGTAATGCTTTACTTTATCACTATGGTAGCAATAGTAGTAGAAGCATGCAGGGCGTGACAACCCCGATGGCGACACGTTGATGGAGATCATGGTGTCATGCCGGTGACGATGGAGATCATGCCGGTGCTTTCATGATGGAGATCAAAAGCACAAGATCATGGCCATATCATGTCACTTATGATTTGCATGTGATGTTAATCCTTCTATGCACCTTGTTTTGCTTACGACGACGGTAGCATTATAAGGTGATCCCTCACTTAATTTCAAGATAAATTGTGTCCTCCCCGAGTGTGCACCGTTGCGAAAGTTCGTCGTGTTGAGACACCACGTGATGATCGGGTGTGATAGACTCTACGTTCACATACAACGGATGCAAGCCAGATTTGCACATGCAGAACACTCGGGTTAAACTTGACGAGCCTAGCATGTACAGACATGGCCTCGGAACACAAGAGATCAAAAGGTCGAACATGAGTCATATAGTAGATATGATCAACATGATGATGTTCACCATTGCAGCCACCTCAACTCACGTGATGATCGGACTTGAGTTGGTGAATTTGGATCATGTATCACTCGAATGATCTGAGGGATGTCAATTTGAGTGGGAGTTCTTAAGTAATATGATTAATTGAACTCATTATCATGAACATAGTCAAAGTGTCTTTGCAAATTATGTTGTAGATTACTAGCTCACGTTGTAGCTCCCTTGTATTTTTATGTGTTCCTAGAGAAATAGAATTGAAAGATGATGGTAGCAATATTGCGGACTGGGTCCGTGATCTGAGGATTGTCCTCATTGCTGCACAGAAGGCTTATGTCCTTATTGCACCGCTCGATGCGCCACCCCATCTAGCGTCGTCTGTAGATGTTGTGAACATCTGACAGGCACGTTTCGATGACTACTTGATAGTTTAGTGCGTCATGCATTACAGCTTAGAATTGAGGCTCCGAAACATTTTGAACATCACGGAACATATGAGATGTTCTAAGAGCTAAGATTGTGATCTCAGGCTCGTGCCCGTGTTGCGAGATATGAGATCTCCAACAAGATTCTTTGCCTGTAAGATGAAGGAGAATAGCTCAATCGCTGAGCATGTACTCAGATTGTCTGGATACTACAATCGCTTAAATCAAGTGGGAGTTGATCTTCCAGATAAGATAGTGATTGATATAGTTCTCCAAGTCACTGCCACTAAGCTACTAGAACTTGGTGATGAACTATAAATTGCCAGGGATTGAAATAATGATTCCTGAGCTGTTCGCGATGTTTGACACCGCGAAGGTAGAAATCAAGAAGGAGCGTCAAGTGTTGATGGTTAATCAAAACCACTAGTTTCGAGAAGGGCAAGAGCAAGGAGGGAAACTTCATGGATAGCAAGTCAGTTGCTGCTCTAGTGAAGCAACCCAAAGTTGAACTCAAACCCGAGACTAAGTGCTTATGTTATGAGGTGAGCGGTCGCTGAAGTGGAACAACCCTAGATACTTGGTAGATAAGAAGGCTGGCAACATCGATAGAAGTATATTTGATATACGAGTTATTAATGTGTACCTTGCTAGTACTCTTAGTAGCACCTGGGTATTGGATACCAGTTTGGTTGGTAAATGTTAGTAACTCGATATAAAAGCTACGGAATAAACGGAGAACTAGCTAAGGGTGAGGTGACGATATGTGTTGGAAATGTTTCCAAGGTTGATGTGATCAACATCGCACGCTCTCTCTACCTTCAGGATTAGTGACGAACCTAAATAAATGTTATTTGGTGTTTTGCGTTGAGCATGGACATGATTAGATCATGTTTATTGCAAATACGGTTATTCATTTAAGTTAGAGAATAATGGTTATTCTGTTTACATGAATAATACCTTCAATGGTCATGCACCCAGTGAGAATGGTTTGTTGAAATCTTGATCATAGTAATACACATGTTCATAACATTGATGTTAAAAGATACAAAGTTCATAAAGATAGTACCACATACTTGTGGCACTGCCGCTAAATGTCATATTGGTATAAAGCGCATGAAGAAACTCCATGCTGATGGATCTTTGGACTCATTCGATTTCGAATCGGTTGAGACATGCGAACCATGCCTCTTGGGCAAGATGACTAAAAACCCCGTTGGATGGAGCGGGCAAGTGATTCATTGGAAATGATACATGTTGATGTATGCAATCCAGTGAGTCTTGTAGCATGTAGTGGATATCGTTATTTTCTTACCTTCACTGATGATTTGAGTAGATTTAGTGTATATTTACTTAATGAAACACAAGTCTGAATCGTTTGAAAGGTTCAAGCAAATTCAGAGTGAAGTTTAAGATCATCATTACAAGAAGATAAAAATGACTGCGATATGATCGTGGAGGTAAATATCTGAGTTATGAGTTTGGCATACAACTTAAGACAATGTGAAATTTGTTTCACAACTAAAACGCCACATGGAACACCATAGTGTGATGGTATGTCCGAACATCATGGTCATGCTCTATTGGACATGGTGCGTGCTATGATGTCTCTTATCGTTTTACTACTATAAGTTTGGGGTTATGCATTAGAGACAACTACATTCACTTTAAATAGGGCACCATCTAAATCTGTTGAGATGACACCGTGTGAATTATGGTTTGATAGAAACCTAAGCTGTCATTTCTTAATATTTGGGGATGCGACACTTTTGTGGAAAATGTTTTCACCTAATGAGGTCGAACCCAAGGCGGACAAATGCATCTTCATAGAATACCCTAAGATCAGTTGGGTGAACCTTCTATCTCAGATCCAAGTACAAAGTATTTGTTGCTTAAATGGATCCTTTCTCGAGGAAATGTTTCTCTCGAAAGAATTGTGTGGGAGGAAGATAGAACTTGATGAGGTTGTTAAACCTTTGTTTAACCAGAGAGTAGCGCAGCGCAGAAAGATGTTTCTGTGAAGCCTACGTTAGTTGAAAAGGAAGTTAATGATGATGATCATGAAGCTTCAGGATCAAGTTACTATCAAACATCGTAGGTCGACAAGGATGTGTACTGCTCCTAAGTAGTACGACAACCCTGTCTTGGAGGTCATGTTGTTGGACAACGATGAACCTACAAGCTATGGAGAAGCGATGATGGGCCCGGATTCCGACAAATGGTTAGAGGCCATGAAATCCGAGATAGGATCCATGTATGAAAACCAAGTATAGACTTTGGTAGACTTGCTCGTTGGACGATAGGTCGTTGAGTACAAATGGATCTTTCAAATGAAGACATACACTGATGGTAAATGTCACCATTTCTGAAGCTCGACTTGTTGCAAAGATGTTTGTGAAAAGTTCAAGGAGTTGACTGCGATGAGACTTTCTCACTCGTAGCGATGCTAAAGTCTGTTGGAATTATGTTAGCAGTTGCTGCATTTTCAATTATGAAATCCGGTAGATGGATGTCAAAACATCGTTTCCTTAAATGGTTTACTTGAGGGAAGGTTGTATGTGATACAACCAGAAGGTTTTGTCAGTCCTAAGGATGCTAAAAGGTGTGCAAGCTTCAGTGATCCTTCTATGGACTGAAGCAAGCATCTCGGAGTCGGAATATACGCTTTGATGAGGTGATCAAAGTTTTGAGGTTTATACAAAGTTTATGAGAAACTTGTATTTACAATAAAGTGAGTGGGAGCACTATAGAATTTCTGATAAGTATATGTGGATGACATATTGTTGATCGGAAATAATGTAGAATTTTTGGAAAGCATAAATGGTTGTTTGAAAAGTGATTTTCAAAGGAAGACCTGGATAAAACAACCTAATTGTTGAGCATCAAGATCTATAGAGATAGATCAAGATGCTTGATGAGACTTTCAATGAGTACATACCTTGACAAGATTTTGAAGGAGTTCAGAATGGATCAGTCAGAGAAAGAGTTCTCGTCTGATTTGTAAAGTGTGAAGTTGAGTGAGACTCAAAGCTCGACAATGGCAGAAGAAAGAGAAAGGACGAACGTCGTCCCCTATGACTTAGCCATAGGCTCTGTACAGTATGCCATGTTGTGTACCGCACATGCGTGTGCCTTGGCATGAGTTCGTCAGGGGGTACAAGAGTGAACCAGGAGTGGATCACTGGACAGCGGTCAAGATTATCCTTAGTAACTGAAAGACTAAGGAGATGTTTCTCGATTATGGAGGTGATAAAGAGTTCGTCGTAAAGAGTTACATCGATGCAGGCTTTAGCACCAATCCGGATGACTAGTAGTAACAATCTGGATACATATAGTGGAGCGGCCATTTGGAAGTAGTACCAAGTGGAGTGTGGTAGCAGTGTTTACGGTTTGACATAGAGATTTGCAAAGTACGCACGGATCTGAATATCGCGGACTCTTTGACTATAAAAGACCTCTCTCACATGCAAAGCATGATCGAGCCCCAGAACTCGTTGGGTGTTAGATTCATAACAATGCGAATCACATGGTGATGTGAACTAGATTATTGACTCTAGTGCAAGTGGGAGACTGTTGCAAATATGCCCTAGAGGAAATAATAAATTAGTTATTATCATATTTCCTTGTTCATGATAATCGTTTATTATCCATGCTATAATTGTATTGATCGCAGACTTAGATGCATGTGTGGATACATACACAAAACCATGTCCCTAGTATGCCTCTAATAGACTAGCTCGTTGATCAAAGATGGTTAAGGTTTCCTAGCCATGGACATGAGATGTCATTTGATAACGGGGCCACATCATTAGGAGAATGATGTGATGGACAAGACCCAAAATACAAACGTACCATATGATCGTGTCAGTTTATTGCTATTGTTTTCCGCATGTCAAGTATGTGTTCCTATGACCATGAGATCATGCAACTCACAGATATCGGAGGAGTGCCTTGTGTGTATCAAACGTCGCAACATAACTGGGTGACTATAAAGGTGCTCTACAGGTATCTCCGATGGTCTCTGTTGAGTTGGCATGGATCGAGACTCGGATTTGTTACTCCGTGTGATGGAGAGGTATCTCAGGGCCCACTCGGTAATGCAACATCACAATAAGCCTTGCAAGCAATGTGACTAATTGTTAGTTGTGGGATCTTGTATTACGGAATGAGTAAAGAGACTTGCCGGTAACGAGATTGAACTAGGTATGGAGATACCGACGATCGAATCTCGGGCAAGTAACATACCGAAGAACAAAGGGAACGTTATACGGGATTAACTGAATCCTTGACATAGAGGTTCGACCAATAGATCTTCGTAGAATATGTAGGAACCAAATGTGGACGTCCAGGTCCCGCCATTGGTTATTGGCTGTAGAGGTGTCTCGGTCATGTCTACATAGTTCTCGAACCCGCAAGGTCTGCACACTTAAGGTTTGGTGACGTTTCGGTAGTATAGAGTTATATATGGTGGTGACCGAAGGATGTTCGGAGTCTCGGATACGATCCAGGACATGACGAGGATCTCCGGAAGAGTCTGGAGATAAAGATTGATATATGTGATAATAGTGCTTTGATCTCTGCAAGAGTTCCGGAATTAACCAGAAGGGGTTCCGGATGTTTACTGAAGTGTTCGGGTATAGCAACACTTTATATGGACCAATGGGGTAAAACCCACGAGGTATTGGAAAGGGCAAAAGGAAGTTTTGCTGCTGCCTTAAGCAGTAAGGTAGTACTACCGCTTGTGAAGCGGTACTACCGCACAAGCGGTACTACCGCTCGTGAAGCGATACTACCGCTTGTGCGTGGGACTGCAGGGATCCGAGTTGGACTCTTTTCTTGCGGGCCAAACCGACCTTGTGCGGGCAAAATCGACCTTGTAGAGGTTTTTGTTCCAAGTTTAGACCCCAGGGCTCAACATATAAATAGATGGGCAGGGCTAGCACACGGGACACAACTTACGGCCACGTGCTACCCGTTCCACCGGTGCTCCTCTAGATCGGTTTTCTGCAGTGCTTAGGCGAAGCCCTGCCGGAATTGCTACACCACCTCACCGGAGCACCGTCACGCTGCCGGTGAACTCTCTCTCCTCTCCACCTCCTCTTGCTGGATCAAGACGGTGGAGATCATCATCAAGCTGCACGTGTGCTGAACGCGGAGGTGCCGTCCGTTCGGTGCTAGATCGGAAGGACCGTGATCGAGATCCCGCGACGGTTCGTGATGAGATCGCAGAACGGATCGCGATGAGCTCGCGGGACAGATCGTGATCAAGATCGTGAGACGGATCGTGATGAGTTCGCGGGACGGATCGTGATGTGTTCGCAGGACGAATCGTGATTGGATCGCGGGACGGATCGTGATGAGATCTCGGGACGCTCGGCGATTTGGATCGCGAAGAATTTCGACTACACCAACCGCGTTTCTTAACGCTTCCCGCTTAGCGATCTACAAGGGTATGTAGATCCACTCTCCCTCTCGTAGATGCTCATCACCATGGATAGGTTTGCGTGTGCGTAGGAATTTTTTTGTTTCCCATGCGACGTTCCCCAACAGGTATGGATCTGGAAACTTCTGTGTCACAGGAAACTCTTGTTTATTCGGAAGACGGATCTTCGAGCGGAGAAACGGAATCGATCTACCAGCTTCACAACGGTGGGTTCGGGGGCTGCGACGAGCTTTACCCTGAGTCGGATCATTCTAAGCCGAACGATCTTGGGCTGCCGGTTCATGCAGCTATGTTTATGGCGGGGTTGGCCCCGGGTGCGAGCAGCACACCCGTTGGAGCAGCAACCTCGGGGGCTGATCTGCTGTCGCCGGCTCAAGTTCTTATGGATCTGATGAACGAGCTCGCGGCCCTGATGGCCACTGAAGTTACACCAGATAACCAAGCCTCTCGGAACTTAGAGATTGTGAGGCTCAAGGACCGGATGGCGGAGGAGCAACAGAGGATAGCTGAGCTCAAGGTCTAGATGGAGGAAGAGGCAGAACGTATTAAGACGGATGCCTTCCGCCTTGGGCTGGAACAGCAATCGACGGCTGCGGTGCATCGGATGAGACATCAATCCCGCTTACCAGAATGTTATGAGGCTAGGAATCTCTTCAACACGGCAGGAACGGGATGGGCAGCGGATGCACCTGGAAGCCGGTCGGCGGCTCGACCGCAGCTTAACCCGGCCCGACGAAACCAGGCCTCACCAGTGTTCTTTCCAACACCGGCGGGTCATTATTCCAACCCGGCAGAGAACATGGTGGCCGCAGCCACCCGGCTTGAAACAATCCCTATTCTGGATGAAGCACCTTTTGCAGAAGAGGAACGGAATGCCATTGGATACCTTCAGACGGCGATGGCCCAGCAGGAGAAGTATGCTCACAGCCGGAGCCGCGTTCATTCAACCCCTCTCCCCAGCCACAGCTTTAGCTGGCGCTATGAGTCGCCGGCGGTTTCCAGCAGCGATCGGCACAGAGGACCTCCAGGGGATGATCAGGTGGCTCTAGATGCACAAGCGCTCATAAACCGGGCAAGAAACCAGCAAGAGGTGGCAGCTTTGGCCACGGTGACTCACCAAGAGCCCACGCCCTCTGTCTCAGTGGGAGCAGGAGGAACCACCAGGGCCGTGGGAGTGCCATGCTTATCGCCGGCTCTGCGAAGTGAGTAGTTGCCGAAGGATTTCAAAGGACCTCGCAAGGTTCTAAATTACACAGCTGACTTACCTCTGAAGGCCTGGACCAAAAGTTATGAGCTGGCTATGGAGATGTTGGATGTTAGTGAGGCAGTGTGTGCTAAGTACTTCATCATGATGCTTGAAGGTCCAGCTCGCACGTGGTTGAAAGGGTTGCCACCCAATACCATTAATTTGTGGGCTGAGTTGAGGGCAAGGTTCATGAAAAACTTTCAAGGGACTTGCAAACAACCTATGACTATTGTGGATCTCGATCATTGTGTTCAGCATGAGAATGAGTCGGCTCATCATTGGGTCCGATGGGTGTCGACCATTATCCACTCATCTGAACAGATCATGGCGGCTCAAGCAGTACTGATCCTAGAAAAGAACTGCCAATTCACCCCTTTGAAGCAGAAGCTTGGTCGGCTCAAACATACGTGTCAGGACATGGGAGAACTCATGACGGCTCTCACAAAATACACTAACTCTGATAACATGAAGGATCCCAGCTCTGATGAGGAGAAGGCTGGCCAGGGTAAGAGGAACAACCAAGGCAAGGGTGCGGCGAACAATGGTAACCAGAGTAAGCGGGAAAACCTAGATGGCGGGTCAGAACTGGTGGCCAATGCGAGCACCGGACAGAATCATTCTAAAGGTAATGGGAAGTTCAGGCCGCCTTTTAACAAAAATAGGACTCCTTTAAATTTGGAGGAAATGCTCAAAAAACCCTGTCCAGAGCACAGCCGGCCCGATAAGCCGTCAGCACACACATGGGTGATTGCCTTATCATGCAGAAGTTCAAGAATCATAACATGCAGCAGCACAACAACCATGGCGGTGGCCCGCCCGGCGGCTTAGGACCAGGCGGGTCAGGAGCCGGATTTGGATCCGGCGGCTCAGGGTCCGGTCATCATGGTCAGGGAAATCAAGGAGGACATCCTCAGCACTCTGGTAACAACAATCAGCAGTAGCATAACCAGTCTAGATATCAGAGTAATCCAAAGCACCTCAGTTCGGGCCGGTATCATGTCTTCACGACCAGCCTTAACAAGCGGGCTCAGAAGTTGTGCAAGCGAGCGGTTAATGCAGTTGCGCTGGCTCTGCCGCAATACTTGAAGTGGTCTGAATATGACATAACGTGGAGCCGGGAGGATCACCCGCCGCATGTTGATGACCCGGGGCGGTTGGCCTTGGTAGTTGCCCCCCAAGTGGGAGGATATATGGTGAATAAGGTACTTATGGATGGGGGCACCAGTATCAACATCCTATATTATGATACCTTCCGACGGATGAAGGTGCTTGACAAAGATCTTAATCCCTCATCCATCGTTTTTCATGGTGTGGTGCCAGGCAAGTCGGCTTATCCGGTGGGCAGGATTTCTTTGGAAGTCACCTTTGGTGACGAATATAACTACAGGGTGGAGTCCTTGTGGTTTGAAGTGGTCAAGATCAAGAGCCCTTACCATGCGTTGTTTGGGCGGCCGACTTATGCTAAGTTCATGGCTAGGCCTGTTATGTCTACTTACAGCTCAAGATGCCTGGGTTAAAAGGTACGATTACCATTCATGGTGATCGGAAGAAGACTATTGAGTGCGAGGAAGGAGACGCGGCTTATGCAGAATCCAGTTGTGCTTAGGCAGAGCTTAAGTTTTATAAGGAGAATGTTGACCCGGAGGATATGACCCCGCTGAAAAAGCCCATGACGAAGGTTGAGCCACCCCTCAAATTTTCGGCGGATGATACCAAGGCAATAGATTTCACTCCGGGCAACTCATCCAAACAGTTCATCATTGGGGCTAACATGGATCCCAAATAGGAAAGCGCGCTCATCGAATTCATCCGTGAGAATCGGGACATCTTTGCATGGAACCATCTGACATGCCGGGTGTACCGAGAGAATTTGCTGAGCACAACCTTAATGTGGATCCTAAGTTTAAACCTGTCAAGCAGTTTCTACGGTGGTTCAATGAGGAGAGACTCAAGGCCATTGGGGAAGAGATCGCCCAGCTCTTAGCGGCGGGTTTCATTGTCGAGGTCTTTCACCCGGAGTGGCTTGCTAACCCAGTGCTGGTGCTCAAGAAGAACGACACGTGGCGTATGTGCATGGGCTATATGGACCTTAACAAAGCTTGTCCAGCTGATCCTTTTGCTCTCCCTCGTATTGATCAGATCATTGATGCCACGGCGGGTTGTGAAAGCCTATGCTTCCTCGATGCTTATTCAGGATATCATCAGATCAAGATGGTAGTTAAGGACCAAGAGAAGACGGCTTTCATTACGCCTTTTGGAGCCTTTTGTTATGTGTCTATGCCTTTTTGGCCCAAGAGTGCTCAGGCGACTTATCAGCGTTGTGTGCAGAATTGCCTTCACGGTCCGATCGGACGCAACGTGCACGCTTACGTGGATGATATTGTGATCAAATCAAGGAAGACCTTCTGGACGACTTAAGGGAAACCTTTGACAATCTTCGGATCTATAAGATGATGCTTAACCTGGCAAAGTGTGTCTTTGGTGTTCCGGCTGGCAAGCTCTTGGGATTTCTGGTTTCTGAGCGTGGCATTGAGGCTAACCCGGATAAGATCAAAGCTATCACCTCCCTGGCAGAGCCGGCTTGTATAAATGATCTCCAACGCCTGGCAGGGCAAATCGCCGCGTTGAGCCGGTTCATAAGCTGCCTTGGTGAGAAAGCTATCCCTCTATATCAGATGATGAAAAAGACAGACAATTTTTTCTAGAGTACGGCGGCGGGTGAAGCATTTAAGGCGCTCAAGAAGCAGCTCACTAAGCCGCCGGTATTAACTGCTCTGGCTGAGAAAGAACCTTTGCTCATGTACGTGGCGACTAACAACCGGGTTGTCAGTGCGGCAATTGTGGTAGAGCGCAAGGAAGCAGGGAAGGAATATCCGGTGCAGAGGCCGGTTTATTATACCAGTGAGGTCCTGATAGAGTCTAAGCAGAGATATCCACATTGGCAGAAGCTAGTGTATGAGGTATTCATGGCCAACCGCAAGTTAAAGCATTACTTCTTCGGGCAACACATCACTGTCGTCAGCTCTGCTCCATTGGGGGATATAATTCAAAACACAGAAGCCACTGGTAGGATTGCTAAGTGGGCACTGGAGCTGGGACCTCTGAATATAAAATACGTACCTCGAACGGCTGTCAAGTCTCAAGCCCTTGTGGATTTCATAAATGACTGGACATAGTGTCAGGCGCCAGAGGAAAAGCCGGACAACACATACTAGACTATACACTTTGATGGATCCAAGAAGCTGGAAGGATCAGGGGCAGGAGTTGTTTTAACATCTCCCAAAGGTGATAAGTTCTGTTATGTGCTCCGACTGATGTTCCCTTGCACCAACAATGCGGCTAAATATGAAGCCCTCCTTCATGGTCTCAGAGTCGCTAAGGAGATGAATTTAAGCCGGGTAAGGTGTTTCGGCGAATCAGATCTTGTGGCTCAGCAAGTTTCAGGCACTTGGGATTCCAGGGACCCGTGAATGGCGGCTTATCGTCAGGCGGTGGATGTCATTGCTGGTCACTTCAAGGGTTATCAGGTGGATCATATTGATCGTCGCAGGAACAAGGTGGTTGATGCCCTGTCAAGGTTAGGCTCTCGGCGAAATTCGGTGCCGCCCAATATTTTTCTGGACGTCTTACATCATCCGACTATCAAGTTACCCTCAGAGGAAGATTTGGTTGTTCCTGACCCGAAGGGGCAATTGGTGGTGGCTCTACATGCTATTCCGGATTGGATTGTGCCTTACCTGGCATATTTGACTCGGGGCAAGTTACCTGATGATGAAAATCTGGCCAAACAGATCACCCGGCGGTCTAAGTCCATGACAATAGTTAATGGTTAGTTGCACAAGTGCAGCGTTACCGGGGTGTTTCAACGTTGTGTCTCACCAGAGGAGGGTCAGGCAATCTTGAATGAAATTCACGCTGGAGATTGTGGACATCACGCCGGCTCAAAATCTCTAGTGGCCAAGGCTTTCCGGCATGGTTTCTTCTGGTTGACGGCTCACAAGGATGCAGAGGATCTGGTCCACAAGTGTGACGACTGTCAAAAATTCGGCCGGCGTGCTCATGTTCCGGCTCAAGAATTGCGCATGATACCAATTACTTGGCCGTTTGCAGTCTGGGGGCTTGATATGGTCGGGCCTTTCAAGAGATCCAATGATAAGAAAACGCACCTCTTGGTGGCGGTTGATAAGTTCACCAAGTGGGTAGAGGTTGAACCGGTCAGCAAGTGTGACGCGGCTACGGCAGTTCAGTTTATTAAAAAGCTGATCTACCGTTTTGGTTACCCTCACGGCATCATCACGGACAATGACACAAACTTGTCCAAGGAAGATATGAAAAAATTCTGCGACATGGAGGACATCCGGCTTGATGTTTCGGCGGTTGCCCATCCACAAGCCAACCGTCAAGCGGAGCGTGCCAATCAAGAAATCTTGAAAGGTATCAAGCCCCGGCTTATGGTTCCTTTACAACGTACGCCAGGTTGTTGGGTGGAAGAGTTGTTGTCTGTCTTATGGAGCATCAGAACCACCCCCAACAGATCCATAGGGTATACACCTTTCTTCATGGTTTACGGTGCAGAGGCCGTTTTACCAAGTGACATCCGACATGACTCGCCACGAGTGGCGGCTTACGTTGAAACGGACAATGAGACGGCACATCAAGATGTGTTGGATGCTTTGGAGGAGGAATGAGAGCTGGTGGATGCCCGTTCGGCGATCTATCAGCAAGACCTACGCCGCTATTATAGCCGCAGGGTCAAGACCCGGACGTTTCAAGAGGGAGACTTAGTGATGCGGCTGATTCAAGACTAGGCAAATATGCATAAGTTATCTCCTCCATGGGAAGGACCTTTCGTGGTCAGCAGAAATCTCAACAACGGGTCATATTATCTCATTGACGTCCGGGATGACTCAGATACCCCGGGTCAGGAGACCCGCCGGCCGTGGAACATAGCGCATACGCGGCCTTATTATACTTGAGTTGTTGAGAATCAACATTGTACACTATCATTGTACATATCATATTTATATATGAATAAAGTAGCATCCCTGCAAGCCGGGGCCTCTTCCATTTCGCATATCTTCGCCCAGGCGAGAAAAATCCAAAACTTTGGTTGTCGAAGGGGGCTTCCCACCTCCGGGTGTAGCTTATCTAACCCTAACAACCGGCTTTCAAGCCAAAAAAATGTTGACAAGTCAACATTGGATGTCGAAGGGGGTTTCCCGCCTCCGGGTGTAGCTTATATAACCCTAACAACCGGCTTTCAAGCCAAAAAATGTTGACAAGTCAACATTGGCTATCGAAGGGGCCTTCCTACCTTCGGGTATAGCTTATCTAACCCTAACAGCCAGCTCTTATGCCAAAAAAGTTGACAAGTCAACTTTGGTTGTCGAAGGGGGCTTCCCACCTTCGGGTGTAGCTTATCTAACTCTAACAACCGGCTTTCAAGCCAAAAAATGTTGACAAGTCAACATTGGCTATCGAAGGGGGCTTCGTACCTTCGGGTATAGGTTATCTAACCCTAATAGCCGGCTCTTATGCCAAAAAAGTTGACAAGTCAACTTTGGTTGTCGAAGGGGGCTTCTCACCTCTGGGTGTAGCTTATCTAACCCTAACAACCAGCTCTTATGCCAAAAATGTTGACAAGTCAACATAGCCGTCCAGGGGGCTTCCTACTCATCGGGTTATGCTTTTAAGCCGCCCTCCTAACGGTATAAGGATACATCTATTCGTGCAGGAAATTAAGCTGCTATGAGCCGGTAAGGCATACAATGAGAAGCACAAGGAAGATGACATATATATGTGTTAAGCCAGACCTTTCATATATGCACGATGGCACAACTCAAAGAAAGGCAAAAGTTACTACCAGTCTATTACATATGCTCTCGGTGGAGACCAAAAATATCTTAAAGTGTTTTACACCGCTCACGGCGGGTCACAAAGAGCCGACTATCAATAGGCGCTCATAGTGCGATCAGCTGGCTGGCGGGCCACCTTGCTCCGGGTCTTCGGCTGCCTAGATCTGAAGATTTTCCAAGTCCCAGTTGCAGTTGGTTAAAGCCGCAAAAGTTCGTTCTTTAAAAAGGGGGACGGGTCAAGTTTAGAGGCGAAAATATGCTTACTGCGGGCGGGTGTGAGATCCTTGGACTCAAAGTGCGGGCCACGGATCCTTTTCTGCTCTGTGCTGTAAGCCACCTGGTAAGTTGCCAGGTTGACCTTTTCTGCTAAAACGGAGGCCGGGACTTTGGAATCCTTCACACATCGGGCATAGTTAGCGTCCGTGAATTCAGAACCATCATCCTTTTTGGAGGGGAATCCATCCATCATATCAGCTGGAGTTAGCTCTGGAGCGAAAGCCAATGCCCGGCTTAGGGCTGCGATCGCCCCCTGACGGGCGGTTGATCTCTTCAACTTCACAATCTGCTTTGGCAGTGTCGACAGAAGCTCTAAGACCCCTGTGAGAGTTGAAGGGATATTATCCTTGTACTCCACATCTTTGATGGTACACACAGCGCCGCAATATAGTTGTTCTGTAAAGCTATACATGGACTTCAGGGGCAGCAGGCTGTCAGACGCAAGTTGGCGGCTCCTAGGACCTGCATAAGACGGACGCCTTGTCATAAGTCGCCAGCACAAGTACAAATACACAAATTGAGTTAAGATATCGAATACTTACCAAATATGGCGGTTGTCATTTTCGTGATGTGGCGCTTCAAGGACTGCAGCTCATCAGAAATGATCATGAGTCGCTAATCAGCGTCATCCACCTGTTTAGTCAAGGCGGCTTCTTCAGTCTTAGAAGATTCCTTGAATGTTGCAAAGTCGGCCTTGACTTTGGTTAATTCTTCGGCAAGGCACCAGCATTTCTCATGAGCTTCACTCCGGGTGGCTTACTGCGTGGCTAGATTGCTTTTTAAGTCGGCCACTTCTGACCCGGCTTCGTTTAAAGCTTCCTACAACATATCAAAGCATGGAATGAGCTGATAGGAGGAGAAATTTAAAAAGTCAGCAAGTCTCAAACAGATTGCAAGAAATATGTATGACACTTGGGGGCTAATGTCTATTTTGATCTCCTAAGGTTATAGGAAGTTCCGGATCATCTTTATCAAGTTAACCTGGAACTTGGGGGCTACATATTGGTTTTTCAGGCTGTTCACAATGAAAGTCCCGGCTCAACTTCGACAACATTGAGTCGGCCCTTGGGGGCTACAATTTCCTCTAGTATCTATTCTCAATAAAGTCCTGACTCAACTTCGACAAGATTGAGCTGGCCCTTGGGGGCTACAATTGGCTCTATTATATATTTCATATAAAGCTCCGGTTCAATGTTTTCAACCTTGAGCCGGCCCTTGGGGGCTAACAACGATGATTTGAGGTTACTTCTAAGTAAGGTGAGACCTACATGCTAAACGTGTCTACTTCTACCATGATGGAAGAGCCGGATTATCATCATCCAATGTTAACCCGGCTCTTGGGGGATGAGTAAGGGTATAAGGAGGAAAAAGATTACCTCATATTTCCTCTTCATTAAGTTGACAAGTTTGAGCTCCAGATCCCGGCTTGTAGATAGCCGGCTCATATAGCCAGCGTGAAGTTCATCAGCTGTCATTTTCTCGAGGGCGGGGAGTTCAAACTCTAGCTTCCTGGTGGCTTCATCCATCTCACTATGCTTTGTCAACACGTGAGGAGGAGGAGAGTGAAAGCCGGTGCCGGTAATCATGATGTCCAGAGCTGCGGTGTCATCAGCAGTCTTGGTAGGGCTCGGCGGCATGGAATGGTACTTATGCGGACTCTCTCGAATAACATTAGTTGCCGGCTCTGCAGGGGCTGCTGAGGGATTTGCATCCGGCATAGGAGCGTCCGGCTTGCCAAGCTTCGGTTCTTGAGCGGTAGGGCCAGGGGCAGACTTGTTGGTCTTCCTTCGCTTCGCCTGAGCCCTGGTAAAACATAAAAGTTAGAGCCCAAGGTTTACAACCGCCAAAGAGTCGGAAGTAAAAGCTTGAAAAACACATAATGGGATAATCTTTGGAGGCGGCAGAGCGGTGGCCGTAGAGTCGCCAGATGAAGGTGATGATCCCTGAAAGGCAGTTTAGATAATGTAAGGCAATGTTGGAATTACAAAGGAAGATATAATAAATCAAGCAGAGAAGAAATACATACCTCTACGGGGAGCTTCTTCTGAGCCGGGGAGTTAGCTAACCCGGACACGAGATCGGTAGAGCCGACGCTCCGGGTCTGACGTCGGTCGGCTTGCTGTTGCTTTTTCAAAAGAAATTGGGGATCCAAATAAGAAAGAGGATGAGAAAGGGGAACTTTTTGAACGACCCGCCGTATCTTCTAGGGTATGAAATATTCCGAGACAGATGAAATATAAGTTACATCAGGGGCGTTGGTGCGGCTCGTCTCTGCCTTGTCCTGTGAATGGTTGTTGTCAGTAAAGTGAATGAAGAGGCGGCAAAAAAATAGTCAAATTATACCTCTGAGCCGTCTAATTCCGGTGGCCTAAACCATTCTTCCTGAGAAGTGGTCTTTTTCGTCCTCTTTACCATGGCTTTCTTCTTGGCCTTCTTCGGAGGAGGAACATATTTTTTCTTCCAGAAGTCGGAGTCAGCGTGAAAAGATAAGCCGACAAGTAGTGAGGAATTGCCAATACGTAGCTAAATAAAGAGAAGAGACTATGGAGAATCGCCTTACTTCTAGGGCCGAGTTAATGACGCAGAAAGGTGCCAGCCCAATGGCGCTGCAAGCTCCTGAAGTCTCGTGGACAAGACTCCTGACGACAGTTGTAATATCATCTTCTGTTAACGTCATCCGGCTGAAGCAGAGGGAATCGTCGTACTGACCCGGGTATTCGCACATAAGGCGATTTCTCCGGCTCAAGGGCATAATCCTCCAGGAGATCCAGCAGCGGATCAAATCCAACCCCGTCAGTCCGTTGGCCATGAGGGCCTTAATCTTGGCGTGAGCCGGCTCGTGCTTCGGCCGTTCAGCAGTTGACAGCCGGCCAGGAAGTTCGAAGGTCATCGAGAGCCGAGAGGTAGGGTAACCCGGCAACGGACGTTCACCCTCTAGAGAGGTATCTTTAAAATAAAACCAAGTCTTATTCCAATCTTTTGGGTGACTCGGCATCTGGACAGCCGAAAAAGTTTTGTCCCGGCGCCTCTGAATTGAAATCCCACTGAGCTCTAAGCTTGGGCCGGCCTTCACTCTGGTCTGGTGGTTTGTGTAGAAGAACTCCCAGAAGAGACCAACAGACAGCTCGGCTTGCAGATACACTTCGCTGAGCACTTGGAAGTTACAGATGTTGGAGACAGAATTGGGGGCGAGGTCTTGAGGGTGCAGCTTGTAAAGGTGAAGAACATCCCGGAAGAATTTTGAGCCAGGGGGTACGAACTCACGTTCGATGTGATCTGAAAATACCACTACTTCGCCCTCCCGAGGAACGGGCTTCAGTTCATCACCTGGAACCCGCCAATGGATGACATCTTTGGCAGGAAGGGTGCACGCGTGTACAAAGTCCATCAGGAAATCTTCGGTGATGCAAGAGCCGACGTAGTTGCATGAGTTGGACGCACGAGACATGGCAGCAGTTTAAAACTATACAAAGTAACAATATACGGTGAGTCAAGGAACGACAGATATCTACGGGCGGTTAAAAGCTTAAGATCTTAAGGTTGAGTCGCCACGATCCGATTGGTGAGAGCCGGAATTACATGGCGGGTCAAGAAGACAAAGCAAAAATTTGGCTAAGTATGGAAAACAGGTCTCACAAAGTATGTCTAAGATTACGGATCTACAAAATGGAGAAAATGTTTTTATTTCATACCAAGAGATGAACTGATGAAACGGTGAAAGTTTAGAAACAACAGGCGGAGCTATTGCAAATCTGCGTAGTATTACTATCGATCTCCTACATAATGCCGCATCGGGGACAAGGTATTGTCAAGTGTTTATGGGCTAAGCATGGACGGCATTGAAGGAGGCTCGTGTTCTACGTGGCGGGAGGAGCTCCATGAAACCCTACCAAAATGGCTATGGATCTAGGGGAAGAAGGACTCACCGGAGACGGCGCAACGGACGCGGAGAGAACTCTGGAACGAAATAGGTTGATGAAGCGGCCTTGTCGACGACGACGAGGAGACGGCGCCGGAGCGAGATGCGCTGGAGCGGAGGCGTCGAAAGGAAGGAGATGAAGAGCGAGCAGGAGGAAGGCAAATATTGCCCCTCGCGGTCCTATTTAATAGAAAAAGGCGGAAACAGGCACAAAAATCCAGGTGTCGGATGACATTTGACCGAGGTGGATGCCTCAATTCCTGGACTATCCATTTAATAAGGGAAGATTCGTTGTGTGCGTCAGAGGATCTTTTTGAAAGATTTGACATGACATTACGGCGGGTCATTATTTTCTGGGTGACTCGCTGAGGAGTAAGAAGGAGGCTGAAGTGAGCAAGCTCAAATCAACCTGGGGCCTAATGTTGGGGATATAACCCCACGGTAAGACCCGCCCTAAGGACTCCGGGTCACACCAGGCGGCTCGTACGCCAGCCCAAGAGTGGGTTGTGAATACTTAAGCCCAAGACGCTTGGCGGCTTGACAAGATGGGCCGAAACGTGGCCCGGACGAAGAATACCCGGGCGTGTAAGCCGCCCGAAGACAACTTGACCAAGAAGGCAAGATAAGGTAGAGATAGACTCATACATGTATTGGGAGTCGGTTACGATTTGTATGAACCGTGGTCTTGACCTCCTATATAAAGGCGAGACCCCGAGTGACTTAGAGATCAGACTATCGAGAACTAGGTCAAGCAATAGCTCCCTTGTAATCGATACACCAAGCAATACAACACAAGCAGGACGTAGGCTTTTACCTCGACTTGAGGGGCCGAACCTGGGTAAACTCGTGTCCTTCGTCCCAACCAACCCCTTTGAGTCCGTCACCTTAGCAATGGCCTCGAATCCAAGTCCGTACACCCAGATATCTACTGTGATAAAACCAAGACAGCCGGCAGCTCGTCGATCCAGCAGCTGGCCGACCTTACCTGCGGCATCACGAGCCGAGGCTTGATGCAGGACAGGATGAGGCCGTTCGCCACCTCGACCTAGCCGTTTGAGTGAGGATGAGTGATGGAGGCCAGGTCGAGCCGAATTCCTTGCTTGGAGCAGAAGCGCACAAGTGCGCCCTTGGCAAAGTTGGTGCCGTTGTCGGTGATGATATTGTGGGGTATGCCATAGCGCACCGTGATGTCGTCGATGAACGGGACGGCCGTGGGGCCGTCCAGCTTCTTGATTGGTAGCGCCTCGATCCATTTGGTGAATTTGTCGACAGCCACCAGCAAGTGCATCATGCCGCCTCGAGCGGTCTTGAATGGGCCCACCATGTCTAGCCCCCAAACGGCAAAAGGCCATGAGAGGGGGATGGTTTGGAGGACTGTTGCCGGCAGGTGGCTCTGCGTGCTGAAGCGTTGGCAGCCTTCGCACTCGTCAACCAATTTCTTGTCCGCCTCGAGAGCAGTCGGCCAGAAGAAACCATGGCGGAAAGCCTTGGCCACCAGGGTCCTGGAGGTGGCGTGGTGCCCGCACTCACCCTGGTGGATGTCGTGGAGGATCTCCAGACCCTTTTCCGGCTCGACGCGTCGCTGGAAGACGCCAGTGGTGCTGCAGTGGACGAGCTCATTGTTGATGATGTCGTAGGCCATGGCCTGACGTTGGATTTGCCTTGCCAAAGCCTTATCCGGGGCAGCTCGCCCCATAGAAGAAACGCCAGGATGGGTTGGGCCCATGAGGGGGCCGAGACGGGTGCCGGCCCGAGAGCCCCCGGAACTAGCTGATCAACCCCCAGGACCGGCTCGCCAGCCCCCAGGACTGGCTCGGAAACCCCCGGGACTGGCTCGGAAACCCCCGGGACTGGCTTGGAAGATCCCGGGACTGGTTGATCAACCCCTAGGCCCGGCTCGCCCGTCCCCAGGGTCGGTCGATCGATGATCATCATGACGGCTCCGCCGCCAGGGCCAGCCGCCTCGGACGTCGCCGCCTCGATCGGAGCCGGCTGGATGGCCGACAGTTCGAGAGCCGACGGTGAAGGTGTCGGAGAGGCGGCCGGGACCGTTGATGGACCGACGGTGTCCGCCGGCACGAAGATTGACTCTGATTCTGGGGAAGGCTTGATCGACGGCTTGAGGAGCCGTTCGAGGGAGACGCCGGCTAGGATGGCCTCTCGGGTGGAGCCGATCTTTGCCAGCGCATCCGCCGCCTCGTTGTCCGCCCATGGGACGTGATGAAACTCACAGCCCTCGAAGGAGCTAGTGGATTGTTGTACGAGGAAGCGGTAGCTGGCCATGTTGGCGTCCGTGGCGTCCCATTCGCAGAGACTTGCTGCACCACGAGGTCGGAGTCGCCGAAGCAGAGGATGCGCCTGATGCCGATCGCCTTGGCGAGCCGGAGGCCATGGACGATGGCCTAGTACTCGTCCATGTTGTTGGAGGCGGTGAAGTGGATTTGGAGGGCGTATTTGAGCTGGTCACCCTTCGGGGAGGAGAGGACTATGTCGGCACCCAGGCCGGTCCTCATTTTTGAGCCGTCGAAGTGCATCCGCCAATGCGTGGAGTCTGGGGGAGGCGGGACGAACTCCGTCTCCGCCCAGTCAACGAGGAATTCATCCAACGCCTGTGACTTGATGGCGGTTCTTGGCCCGTACCGGATCTCATGATCTCCGAGGGCGATGACCCATTTGGCGATCCAGCCAGCGGAGTCCCGGCCGCTCATTATCTCGCCGAGCGGGGCCGTGCTCACCACGGTAATGGTATGCTCCTGGAAGTACTGCTTGACCTTCTTGGCGGCGAAGTATATGCCATAACACATCTTTTGGTAGTGGGGGTAGTTTTGCTTGGACGTGGAGAGGACCTTGCTGAGTTAGTAAACGGGTCATTGGACCGGCAGGGACCTGCCCTCCTCCAGCCGCTCGACCACCAGGACGACGCTGATGACGTGGGTGGTCGCCGTGATGTAGGTGAGCAGCGGTTCCTTCTCAGGCGCCACCTGGATGGGCGCGCGGGTGAGCACCTTCTTGAGGCCGCGGAAGGCCTCGTCCGTCTCATCAGGCCAGTCGAAGACGCCCGGCCTCTTGGTTTGACCCGGCTCGATTAGAGCCGTCTTGCGAAGGAGCCCGTAGAGGGGCAAGGCCTTCTCCCCCAGTCAGCTGATGAACTGGCTGAGCGAGGCAGCCAGTGAACTTCTGGACGTCGCGGAGCCAGGTCGGCTTCGGCATGTGCTTGATCGCGCTGATCTTCTCGGGGTTAGCTTCGATGCCGCGAGCGAACACAAAGAAACCCGAGAATTGGCCGGCGGGGACGCCGAAGACACATTTCTTCGGGTTGAGGTAGATCTTGTACTCGCGCAAGTTCGTGAAGGTCTCCCGGAGGTCGTCGAGGAGGCTAAAATGCTTCTTGGTTTTGACGACGATGTCGTCGACGTAGACGTGGACATTCCTGCCTATCTGAGGCAGGAGGCATTTCTGCATGCACCGTTGGAAGGTGGCGCCTGCATTCTTCAGGCCGAAGGACATGGTGATGTAGCAATAGGACCCAAAGGGCGTAATGAAGGAGGTCTTGAGCCGGTCTCTCGGGTCCAGCTTGATCTGGTGGTTGCCGGAGTAGGCGTCTAGGAAGGACAGCAAATCGCAGCTGGTCGTGGAGTCGATGACTTGATCAATCCGCGGCAGAGCGAACGGGTCCTTGGGGCACGCCTTGTTCAAGCTAGTGTAGTCGATGCACATGCACCAAGTCTTGTTTTTCTTCAGCACCAGGACCGAGTTGGCCAGCCAGTCCGGGTGGAACACTTCCATGATGAACCCGGCTGCGAGTAGCCGGGCGATCTCTTCGCCTATAGTATGCCGCTTCTCCTTGGAGAAACAGCGCAAGGGTTGCTTGAACGGCTTGACGTCCGGCCGGACGTGGAGTTTGTGCTCGGTGAACTTCCTCGGAACACACGGCATGTCCTTGGGGGACCATGCAAAGATGTCCCGATTCTCACGAAGGAAGCCGACAAGCTCGCCTTCCTATTTGCCGTTGAGGCAGGAGCCGATGGTGACACACTGAGCTGGGTTGGCCGGGTCGAGCTGGATTCGCTTGGTGTCCTTGGACGGATGGAAGGAGGCCTCGCCAACGGACTGTGAGGGGGGGGCGGCACGACCGGCTAGCTGGCAGCGAGGGCCATGAGACGGTCGAGCTGCTGTTTCTCCTCGGCGATCTCGAGGGCCTCGGCCAGCCGGCTGCCATCTCGAGCGCACTCGAGCAACATCTTGTAGTCGCCCTTGATGGTGATGATTCCCTTGCGGCCCGGCATCTTGAGATTGAGGTAGGCATAATGGAGGACCGCCATGAAGCTGACAAGAGTCGGTCGGCCCAACATCGCTTGGTAGGGGCTCGCGAGGTCCACGACCTCGAATAGCACTGGCTCGCGGCAGAAGTGGCCGGGTCCGCCGAAGAGGACGTCGAGTGTGATCTTGCCGACAGGGGAGCAGGACTTTCCAGGCACGATGCCATGGAAAACTGTCCGACTCACCTGTAGGTCTTCTATCTTCAGCCCTAGCTTATGCATAGTGTCGAGGTAGAGGATGTTGATGCTGTTGCCACCATCTATCAGCACCCGCGCGAAGCGGCAAGTTCGCTCTTTGGTGGCTATGGTGGGGTCGAGGACCAAGGCATAGCTGCCGAGATTCGGCATCACGGCAGGGTGATCAGCCTGGCTCCAAGTGACCGGCTTCTCCGACCAGTGCATGAACTCGGGAGTTGTCGGCATGGTGGCGTTCACCTCACGGCGGAGCTAGCGCTGAGCGTGTTTGCTCGTCTCTTCACTGGTGAAGATGACGTAGCAACCATCCTGGTTGGGAAACTGGTTGATTAGACGACCGTCGTTCTGGGCCGGAGCCGTAGCCGGTTCACGGGCGGCAGCTTGGGCCGGGGCCGACGCGCAGGCTATCGGCACGGGAGGAGCCGAAAGGCTGTCCCCCCGGGGCAATCGCTGTGAGAAGCTGCACTACCGAAGCGTATGCGTAGAGGGCTTGGCCCCTGAGTGGTTCTTGCAGGGGAGGTCGAGCATTTGCTCGAAGGTGAGCTTCGGCTGCCAGGCAGCCTTGCTAGTGCGCTGGCGCTGGCCGGAAGGCTGGGCAGCCGACTCTTGCTCCTCGATGGTGTTGACCTGCCGGCTCCCATAGCGGGGATCCGGCTGGTCGTTCTTGCGTTTGTTGTTCTGCGGCTGCCGACCGGGGCATGGTCGGCGTTGTCGTCGCCTTGGCGGGCGGGGTCGTCTTGACCCAGATGGCCGAATCAGCCATGGCGTACTTGTCTGCCTTGGTCATGAGCTCGGCAAGTGTGGCCGGTTTGGAGCATAGGAGCCTATGTTTGAGAGGGGTGCCGTCCCGGAAGCCCTCGATGAAGTACTGCACAGCTTGCACCTCGTGCACCCCTTCACAGGAATTGTGGAGCTCGATTAACCGAGTGAGGTAGTCGCGGAGGGATTCGTCCGGCCCCTGAATGCACATGGCGAGTTCACGGGGACGGCCAGGATGCTTGTAGGTGCCAGTGAAGTTGCGGACGAAGGCCTCCTCGAAGTCCGTCTAGGTGTTGATGCTGCCGGCCTCCAAACTGTTGAGCCAGGTGCGGGCCGAGCCGATCAACATGAGGGGGGCGTAGCGAACGGCTACGTGCTCATTCCCCCTGGCAATGCCAACCACGATGGTGTAGTCGATCAGCCAGTCTTCGGGTTTGGCGGCCCCGTTGTATTTCGGGGTGTCCCTAGGGAGTGTGAAGCCGGTTGGGAATGGCTCGGTGCGGATCCGGGTGCCAAAGCAAGCCGAACCAATTGAGCCCTCCTCCTCTAGGAGGGCGGATTGCGCGAGTCTATCGAGGCGGTTGCGGGCGTCGTTCTCGCTGCGGGGGACGCGTGGTCCGAGCCGAGCCGAGAGCTCGGGATGGATGGTGGGCGGCACCGATTGCCCCAACTCGCGCCGCAGGGGCGGCGTGTGCCCGTGGCTGCGCCGGCTGCGAGATGCCGGCGCTTCGTGGTGGCGGCCGCTTCAAGGCGGATCGTTGGTGCGCCGGCTGCTGACAGCCGGCTGCTCGCTCCTCGACGTCTGAGAGGGCCGGGGGTTGAATGCTCTGTCCTGGCGATCGGAAATGCGAGGGGAGCAGGAGTACTGGGCCGCCTGGCGGCTGGCAGTTCTCATGCCCTCGCGCTCGGGCTGGGGACCTTCAGTGGCTGCGCTACCCGTCGCGAGCAGTTGCTGCTGCACATCAGCAGCATCGATGAGCTCCTTGATGTGGCGCTCATGGGCGGCACACTCCTCGCCCTCCAAGGTGGCCAATTCCTCGTAGGCCACCTTGAGAGCCCACAGGTTGGCTATGGGGGTGTCATAGACGGGCATCTTGCCGCTGAGGATTTCGGCGACCACGCGACCGCGGTCACGCACAACCCCACGCCGGCTAGGCTTGGTGCCAGCCGAGGTGAGTCCGTAGGCGGAAGCGTACTCCCGCTGTGCCGCCTCCATGCGGCGCCGCGTGGCCGCGAGGGCGGTGGCATCCTCGAACAAGACGCGATGAGCCGCCTCGAGATCGGTCATGGCGGTGTCAGGGTTTGCTGTAGGGGCGATCGGGGTACTCAAGCCCCGGAGGGCCGCGCCGAGCGGGTCGGATGTGCCGACGCGGGCAGTGGCAGCGCTAGCCGCGACCCATGCCCGTCCAGAAGCGGTGGAGGAAGTGATGGCCATTACTCCCACGTGACCGTGACAAGCGCTGGACTGAGTCACAGCGAGTGCGCCCACAGCCTTGCGAGGACCGGCGCAGAAGAGCACCTGCGTGGGGTACTCGTCAGCAGCCGGAGTCTTGGCGAGGCTGAGCCTGCCGAAGCGCTCGGTGAGCGCATCGATGTCGGCCGTGAGGACGACAGAGTTGCCCGCAGGGTGTGCCGGAGCAAGCCCGACGAGCCCCCCACGGTTTCGCCTGGACGAGTGGCGGTGGCGGGGAATGGTGAGGGGTCCCACCCTAAGCATGAATCCGGCCGGCGCCGCGTACGACCCCACGGTGGGTGCCAACTGTCGTCGTTTTCTCACGACTGATGCCATGGGCTGGCTTATCGTAGGTGGTTGGGGCCAAAGGACGCCGACGGGCTCCGGGTGCGAGATTGGGCACAAGCGGTGATGACACACGATGTACCCAGGTTCAAGGCCCTCCGGGGGAGGTAATACCCCTAGTCCTGCTTGGCTTAGTTGGACAGATGGGTATAGATACAATGGTGCTCCTGGAGCTGTGTGTAGAGGAGGAAGAAGGGACAGTCGGCTCCTCTTCCTTCACTGCTAGCAGGGGTTGAGTGTGTGTGCGAGAGGGATCGATCGTTCGTTCGTGTTGCATGGGGGGCTCAGGAGGTTTTATAGGCCAACCCCCCAGCTCTTATAATATGCTCTAAGTACAAAGGTGGGGGGACCCGGCTGGCAATCTCTCCGGCTGGCCAGAGGGTCCCGCTATTTGCGTCGTCTCGTCATTGGCGGGGATGCTGACCGAGTGGTCCCATCTCCTGCTAGGGCCCGCCAGCCGGCTCTACGATTGGCCCTCGCCCACCTGCCGCGACACGGGCCGCCCGAGGGGCGTTGTCTAGCACCAGCCGACCAAAGTCTTCGGTACGGCCGGCTGCGCTGTAGCCACACCGGGGTAAGTAATGGAGTGGCGAGGGCGTGCCGGCACTGTTCCCACGCCCGATCGCGCTCGCCGAGGCCAGCGGCCAGGACGGTTGGATTGTAGCCACGCTCGGCAGTGCGTCAGTGGCCACTATAGCCACAGGGCCGCCCGTCGTGCCGGTCGTGTTGCGTCGTCATACCCGCGCGCAGTGGGACGGGACATCGCATGTCCATCCCAAGGACAATGGAAGAGCCGGCCCGGAGGCAGCCGGCGACGCCCAGCCGACCGAGGGCCCAGCCGGCTCCTCGACCAACCGTCCGGGGCGCCAGCCGGCACTGGCTTGTGTCGGACGTCCTTCAGCCGGCCACGGCCAGCCGGCCACGTAGTTATTCTTCAAAGCAAAAGGGGGAAGACCCCGTTGCTTTGGCCTACCTGGGGGTAATAACCCTGTCAAATTCGATGAGCGCGCTTTCCTATATGGGATCCATGTTGGCCCCAATAGTAAATTGTTGAGATGAGTCGCCCGGAGTAAAGTCCATTAGCTTAGTGTCATCCACCGAAAACTTGAGGGGTGGCTCTGATTTTGTGGTGGGCTTTTTGAGTGGAGTCATGTCCTCCGGGTCAACATTTTCCTTATAGAACTTGAGCTCTGCTTTCGCGCAACTTGACTCTGCATAAGCTGCATCTCCTTCCTCACACTCAATAGTCGTCTCTCGATCACCATGCACTGTAATCGTTCCTTCTAAACCCAGCATCTTGAGCTACAAGTACACATAGCAAGGCCTAGCCATGAACTTGGCGTAAGCCGGATGTCCAAACAGAGCATGATACGGACTTTTGATCTTGACAACCTCAAAACACAAGGTCTCTACCCTGTAGTTGTATTCGTCATCGAAGGCGACTTCCAAAGAAATCCTCCCCACTAGATAAGCTGACATGCTAGGCACCACACTGTGAAAGACTATCGAGGAAGGCTTAAGATCCTTATCAAGCAACTTCATCCGGCGGAAATTGTCGTAGTACAAAATGTTGATGTTGCTTCCCCCATCCATAAGCACTTTAGTAAACACATATCCTCCAACTGGGGGGGAAACTACCAACACCAGCCGTCCCGGGTCATCAACATGCGGCGAGTGATCCTCTCTGCTCCAGGTTATGTCGTACTCTGACCACTTCAAGCATTGCGGGAGAGCCGGTGTGACGGCATTGACCGCCTGCTTGCGCAACACCTGGTCTCGCCTGTTAAGGCTGGTTGTAAAAACATGATACTGACCCGAGCTGAGTTGCTTCGGGTTACTCTGATACCTAGACTAGTTATTTTGCTGCTGATTATTGCCACTAGATTACTGATGATGCCCTCCTTGACTGCCCTGGCCCTGGTAGCCGGATCTTGAACCGCCAGACCCCAGGCCAGCACCTGACCCGCCTGGACCTGAGCCGCCTGGCGGGCCTCCACCATTGTTGTTATGCTGCCGCACACTGTAATCCCGGAACTTTTCCATAATGTGGCAATTCCTCCATGAGTGATTCGCCACCTTATCGGGTCGGCTATGCTCTTGACAAGCTTTACTGAGCATCTCCTCCAAATTAAAAGGAGTTTTACCCTTATTAAAGGGTTGTCTGAAGTTCCCGTTGCCCTTAGCACGATGGTTCTAGCGCTGGTGTTGGCCACCAATTCTGACCCACCATCTGGGTTCTTCCTTTTGCTCTGGTTTCCATTGCCTACCGGACCCTTGCCATTGTTACTCTTCTTGCTCTGACTAGGCTTCTCCTCGTCAGAGCCAAGATCCTTCGTATTATCAGAGTCAGCGTACTTCGTGAGAGCCTCCATGAGCTCCCCCATGTCCTGACACGAGCGCTTGAGCGGGCCAAGCTTCTGGTTCAGAGGCGTAAAGTGGCAATTCTTCTCCAGAATCAAAACTGCTTGAGCCGTCGTAATCTGTTCAGGCGAGTGGATGATGCTTGAGACCCGTCGGACCCAATGATGAGGCGACTCATTCTCCTGCTGCACACAATGATCCAAATCCACAATCGTCATGGGCTGCTTGCACGTTCCGTGGAAATTTTTGATTAACTTCGTCTTTAACTCGGCCCAGGAATTGATGGTCTTGGGTGGCAAGCCCTTCAACCATGTGCGAGCCGGCCCTTCTAGCATCATGATGAAATACTTGGCACATACTGCGTCATTGATGTCTAACATCTCGATCGCCAGCTCATAGCTCTCAATCCACGCCTTCGTAGGCAAGTCAGCAGTGTAATTTGGGACCTTGCGAGGGCCCTTGAAATCCTTCGGCAGACGTTCGTTCCGTAAAGACGACACTAAGCACAACACTCCCATGGCCCTAGTGGTTACTCCTGCTCCCTATCGAGATAGAAGGTCTCGGTTCTTCATGAGCCGCCGCCGTCGCTAGAGTCGCCGCTTCACACTGTGCCCTTGCACGGTCCACCAGCACCTCAGCATCCAGAACCACCTGACCGTCCCGTGGCGGGTTCCGGTGCCGGTCACTGCTAGAAACCGCCGGCGACTCATAATGATGGCTGAAGTTGCGGCTGGGGATGGGGGTTGAGTGCACACGACTCCGGCTGTAGGTGTACTTCTCCTGCTGGGCCATCGTCATCTGTAGGTATCCAATAGCGTTTCGCAGCTCTTCTACAAAGGGCGCCTCGTCCGGGATAGGAACCGTACCGAGCTGGGTTGCCGCCGCCACCATGTTCTCTGTCGGGTTTGAATGGCGATCTATCAGCGTTAGGAACACCATTGGTGAGGGCTGGTTTCGTCGGGGCGGGTTAGAGCGCTGCTGTCGAGCCGTCGGCCGACTCTCTGGCGCTTCCGCCGTCCGTCCCATCCCCGGTGTGTTAAAAAGATTCCTGGCCTCGAACTGCTCCGGCAAGCGGGATTGATGCCTCATCCGCTAAACCGCCGCTGCAGATTGCTGCTCCAGCTCAAGGCGGAAGGCGTTCACCCTAAGACGCTCTGCCTCTGCGTCCATCTGAGCCTTCAGCACGTTGAGCCCTTGTTGGACTTCAGTCATCTGGTCCTTTATCCTTGCGATCTCTGCGTTCGGGGCGGCTTGATTTTCTACCGTGACCTCAGTCGCCATCAGGGTTGTGAGCTCATTCATAAGATCTAGGAGAACTTGAGCCGGCGATGGGTCAGCCCCTGACCCGGCTGCCCCAGAGGTTGTACTGCTTGTGCCTGGTACTGAACCCATCATGAAGACGGCCGCATGCATCAGCGACCCGTAGTCCTCCAACTCATGACACACCGACTCGGGGTAAAGCTCGTCGTAGCCCCCGAGCCTGCCATCGTGAAGTGGGTAGATTGATTCCGTCTCTCCGCTCGAAGATTCACCCTCCGAACAGACGAGAGTTTCCTATGACATGGACCCCTTAAGATCCGTGCCTTGAGTAAAACTGACGAAAACATGCTTCCTGCCCGGGTTAACACGAGGGGGTTGCACGCACCAAGCGGGTTGCGTGCGCTGGGCCGGCTCGACGATGTTGGTGCAGACGTCCGGCCCGGGTGTAGATCCGCCGACCTTGCCGATGAAAACATGGATTCCACCGAAGGGGACTCACAAACCGTACTCGACAGAGTCGGCCTCGAGGCCCTAGCCGGCGGCGTCGATGTAGAGCCGGCCGCGGCGACTCTTGTTCATCCTACCAACAACGTATCCCTCGATTCCTGGGAGAGAGCCCTTTCAGAACTCAACACCACCGAGCGCTAGCCCCACAGTGGGCGCCAACTATCGTGGTTTTGTCACGGCAAATATCCGAGGACTTATGTTCGAAGCCATCGCTAAGGTGATGGACTTAAAGGGGTTGGTTGGTACGAAGGACACGAGTTTACCCAGGTTCGGCCCTCGAGAGGAGGTAAAAGCCTATGTCCTGCTTGTGTTGTATTGATTTGAGTATCGATTACAAGGGAGCGGATTCGCTTGACCTAGTTCTTGATTAGTTGGTTTTTTCTCTAAGTTGTCCCAGGTCTCTTCCCTTATATAGGAGGCCAAGATCACGGGTTACAAGTCTCATACCTACTCTTGCAACGTATCCGACTCTATATCTATGTTGCCTTGCTTTCCTGGGCAAGCCGTCTCCAGGCGGCTTAACCGCCCGGGTCTTCATGCCTTCTTTGTCTGGGCCTTGCCCTGGCCCATCTTGGCAAGTCGCCATATGTCTTAGGCTTACGTCTCTAGGCCCATCTGCCTTGATCTGGTCCATGAGCCACCAGCTATGACCCGGCCCCACCTAGGCAGGTCTCACCACGGGGTTATATCCCCAACACCTAGGTTTTACAAGAGTTCGGGACATTTTATGACTCGAGATCTATTACAATCTTGTCTCTCAAGTAAGGGAAGTCTCTGGCGTCTTCCGATCCATGGGCCTTGAGTCGCCATCTTCGCGTGTTGGGCCGCCAGGAAACAAATTTGGTAAGTCATCTTATTTTCCTTATTATCAACAGCGCTACCCATCTTGAGTACAACTCTTAAGCCGCCAGTACGTTGACCCAGCCCAATAGGCGGGTTACACATATCCCCGACAGGCAGAGTACCAAAAAAGGTCTCTGGATGGCCTATCATAGGAATAGAGGCTTGAGGTGGCGAAAAAAGTGTTTCGGCTGGATCTCTGTTAGTTTCCCAGTTTTAGAGAATTTATGGAGGTGGTATTAGATCATACGGAGCCACGAGGAGCCCACAAGGTATCAGGGCATGCCTACCCCCCTGGGCACGCCCTCTTGCCTTCCCATCTCCTCGCGTCGCTTCCTGAATCCTCCTGAAGCTTCTTCAGTCTCTTTTGTCTAGAATTATTTTGTCAAAAAGTTTCATAGCATTAGGACTTCGTTTGGTACAGATTTCCTAGAAAACCAAAAATAGGCACACAAAAAACAGCAACTAGCACTTGGCACTGGGTTAATAGGTTAGTTTCCAAAGATGATATAAAATAGCATATAATCGCATATAAAGTATCCTAGATTAATAATATAATAGCATGGAACAATAAAAATATATAGATACATTGGAGACATATCAGATACCTCCCCGACAACAGCGCTAGAAATTGGCAAGTTGATGGGAGATTATTTTGATCTCCTCCCCGGCAACGGCGCTAGAAATTCTTGTGTGCTACTTGTGAGTTGTGTTGGGTTTTCCCCGAAGAGGAAGGATGAAGCAATATAGTAGCAATGAGTATTTTCCTAAGTGAGAACCAAGGTTATCGAACCGATAGGAGAATCAAGCAAACTCTCGTTGTCATCACCTGCACACACAAAACCAAACACTTGCACCCAACGTGGGAAAGAGGGTTGTCAATCCCCTTTAACTCATTACTCGCATGGAGTAGCGGGCATAGTTTTCACTAGAGGCTTCTCTCTCGAACGCATATCATATGGTGGGTAGACAAATTACTGTTGGTCAATTGATAGAAAAGCACATATTTATAATGTTATTCATGGAAATGATTATGTACATAGGCATCACCTCCATCACAAGTAGACTAAATTGATCATGCATATACTACAATTACTCCACCAATCTACCTACTCCTGCATGCATCTATGGTATTGAATTGATGATAACAAAGCAGCACATTAAGCAAGATGGCATGATGTAGACAAAGTAAGACAAGTAATATATTCAGACCCCATTGTTTCATCCTTAGTGGCAACAAATCAAATACGTGCCTTAATCCCTGCTGTCACTAGGATATATAGCACCACAAGATTGAGCCCACTTCAAAGCACCTCTCCGGCTAAAAATACATCAATCTAGTTGGCCAAACTAAGCGGATAGATCAGAGAGAAATACAAAGCTATAACAATCACGAATAACAAACTTCAACAAAGATATAAAAATCATGCATAATAAAGTTCAAAAAAGACTGAATTTCTTTCAACTATTAATCTAATCATGGACCCACTATTCATCGTATCCTAACAAACACACCGCCAAAGAAGATTACATCGGATAGATCTCCAAGAGAATCAAGGAGATCATGGTATTGAAGATCAAAGAGAGAGAATAATCCATCTAGATACTAGCTATGGACCCGTAGATCTATGATGAACTACTCACACATCATCATGGAGGCACCAAGGTTGATGTGGACGGCCTTCGTGATTGATTCCCCCTCCGGGAGAGTACCGAAAAAGTTCTCCAAATGGGATTACGGAATAATAAAGGCTTGCGGCGGCGTAAAAAGTGTTTTGGGTGTCTCTCTGTTGGTTTGTGGATATATGAGAATATATAGAAGTGGATTTAGGTCTAACGGAGTTGATAGGGACTACAGTGATGCTCGCCCAAACAACTTCCCCAACGTGCGTGAGAACTTCAAGACTCTTGATCTTGACACGTTCATAGGAAGTAAGATGACAACATGAAATGATGAGCTCATCATGGAATTCTCCACCACTACTCACTTCTATCCCGATGGTAAGATCAAGTGGATGATAAAAGGTGTGAGGTATGAGTCCTCAGTGGAAGAACAAACATGGTTGCTTGGTTTTCCCTTATGGAGTGAGACTGGTCTGGATGTCTATGGTAAACCCTGCACAGATCACAACTCCATGGCCAACATGTACATGCCATCCCTCCTGAGTTTGTTTCTACACATAAGTGGGGATTCGTCTACTTGTAGCCTAGGGCTTGGCACGACGAACACCACCATGAGGTACACCCTGATTCCCAAGTCTGGAGATGACAAGATGATATGAGGGTAAACCATCCAATGATCAGAACTCCATGGACAACATGTACATGCCATCCCTCCTGAGTTTGTTTCGACACATAAGAGGGGATCCGTCTACTTCTTGTAGCCCAGGGCTTGCCACCACGAACACCACCATGAGGTACACCCTGATTCCCAAGTCTGGAGATGACAAGATGATATGAGGGTAAACCCTCCAAAGATCACAACTCCATGGACAACATGTACATGCCATCCCTCCTGACTTTGTTTCTACACATAAGCGGGGATCTATCAACTTCTTGTAGCCCAGGGCTTGCCACCACACACACCACCATGAGGTAAACCTTGATTGCCAAGTGTTGAGATGACAAGATGATATGAGGATACACCACTAATATCTTGTATCACATTGACACATTCACTCACTTCAATATAATGGAACTTATGGTTGATACTATCAAGAGGACAACAACTCACCAGAAGCACTCTTGTGGCTACACTCCATACATTCGGGTGCTTATCAACTCCAAAGTTGGTAGCAACCTTTATCTACTTGACCGCAAACACTTTCCACTATAGCCAAAGTTAGAGGATTGCACAACCATGATGGATTCCTAACATCCCATCTCTGTAGTTGCTCCAGAGCAAGCTGAGGCTGCCACCAATACCAGTGTGCCTAGTTATTCTACTACACAGATACCCAAGACAAAGATTGGTCAGATGCTATATCTTCTGCATGTTACTCAGAGGATCGATCGAGGCTTATCTACCCTCGCGAAGAACCAGGAGAGTCCAGAGAGGATCATGGAAACCAAGTTCCACAGTCTTGATGTCAAGGTCACACATATGGCACTGACCTAGAGAATCTCAAGGGAGATATTGAGGCCAGGCTGAGTGGTTATGATGAGCATCCTACTACTACTCAGTTCAGACGAGGCCCATATTACTTATAGTTGTCTCTTTTGCTGCACCAGTAATCACCCCTCCCATTTAACATACATTGCCACAGATCTTCACAAACGGACTTACCATCGACCCACAACGAAGCTGCCAAGCAAAGGACTACTTCATCACCTGTAGCTGTGGATCGAGATGAGAGCGACTTTTAGCTCTAGATTCTTCAATTTTTTGGTAACTTGTTGCCAAAGGGGGAGAGTAATATAGACCTCTTGGCTTCAAGAGAGAGAGCGTGTGTCTCGCTTTTGAGCTTTATTTGCTTTGATTTGATCGAGATACTTTGATTTGTTGGGTTAAACTTTATGTCGTGTGTTTGAACATACACTACTTTTGCTTTACATGCTATATATGTCTAGCTATTTGATATCTTGGTCATTCACGTGATTGCTTGGATGAGTGCTTGTTATGTTCCTTAATATTCTTTGTGTGCTCCATCAAGATGTATGTGACATGGAAGAGTCACTCCACGATTTTATTTGGTTGTGCATTTGCATTCAAAAGCAAATTCTTAAATAATGTACAAATTTAGGGGGAACTCTTGCTTATCACATACTTCTCAAAGCCACAATGTTATTCATTGATTATATGGTATGTCGAACCTTTGATCTATATGTTGTCGTCAATTTCCAAAATGGGGGAGATTCAAATTGCAACAAATCTCCAGGTGGTTTGGGTAATTAATAACAACATATACATAATGGAACTAATGCATCTCAAAGAAATTTCAAGTGAAATTCAATGTAGGTATGAATATAGGATGGAGATGTGTACCCTTCAAATGCAAAGGACAAAGCATTTGCAAAAGCTTCAAGACTCTACTTTTTGATGAAGTGATCCGAGATCACATTGGGTCATAGGAAAGCCAATACTATTAAAGAGGACGAAGTTTTTTTATCATGAGTCATTTGCTCCAAGTGCTTCGAGATATTGCTCTAAAAAATCTTAACCACACCCTCAAATTCCAATATGTAAAACCCTAAAGTCCAACTAGGTCCCACTGAAACAATCCCATCTGGACTCACCGAGTTACACTTGACAGAAGCCACTTCCTAACCCTAGCACCTCGGTCTCAACGAGATGATCTGTATATCCCATCGAAAAGTTACTGCCAACCTTTTGTTACCTATTATTTTCATCTCGGAATTACCGAGTGGTTTAATAGGTATCAACGAAGTGTGTAAAGTGCTTAGATGATCACCCATCGATCCCACAAAGTTGTTTCATCCGGTCTCCTAGAAACGCCTAAAGTTCAGACCTTTTTCACTAGTCGGTCTCACCGAGTGATTTCACCCAGTCCTTATGAGTTGTGCATGAAGGTATGCAGCGGTTATATTTTTGATGATGTCTATATATACCCACACACACTCCACTAGAACAGAGAGAGAGCAACCAGGACGAAGCTATCTCTTTCCATATCCATTTACTGTGAGAGAACCACCTACACTTGTATTGAAATCAAGGGGATTCCACTCTAACCTTCAATTCTTGATTTCTAGCCCCATCAAGTTGTTTTCCACCGAATCCTTTCTCCTACCACCATGTCAAATATGTGAGAGAGTGATGGAATGTTGAGAAGACTATATTTTTGAAGCACAAGAGCAAGGAGTTCGCCATAAACAACCACATTTATTACCTTTTAGAGTGTGGCGTCTCCTAAATTTGTTAGGTGTCATTTGGGAGCCTTTAAATCTTGTGGAGTTGAACCAAGGAGTTTGTAAGGACAAGGAGATCGCCTACTTTGTGAATATCTACCTCGAGTGAAGCTAGTCCTTCGCGGACCGAAACCATGATGACATAGACAAGGTTGCTTCTTCGTGGGTGGAGCCCTCCGTCGACTCGCAAAAATGTTACCCTTCGTGGGTTCAAGTCTCCATCAACATGGACGTATGATAATAACACCTATTAGAACCATGCCAAAAATCATTGTGTCTTCATTGCGTTTGATGTCTCCGATCCCTCATTTACGTTCATACGCAAAGTCATTACATTTTGTTGCCCATTATCTAGACTTGCATGTATAGGATGTTACTTGACTTGTGTGAATCGCTAAAACTTGCCGAAAACTAAAATTGGGAAAATAATATGTTTTATTTGGTTAGGTATTATATTCACCACCTACAGCACCTCTAAACCTACTTACAACCTACACTCGCTCGTCGGGCAAGGATCTGGCGATGCGCGACAGTGCAGGCGTAAGGCACAGTCTCCCGTCGCCGTTCGACGGAACGCCCATTCCCTGTCCGCTCTGCTCTGCTCTCTCTCTCTCTCTCTCATGCGCACTAAGAGCATCTACAACCGGAGCTCTCAAACCCGCCTCATACGCCCGGGCAGGCCACCCGGTCACTACTCGATCACATTGTTTTGACCTAGACGGACCCCTCAAACGTCCTTCAAACGCCCGGGCTGACCGGCACCCCTCATATCGAACCCAAATATGAGGTGGGTATGGGGGCGCCCGTACGCGCCCGGGCACGCCCGCCACGTTAGAGCCGGCCCATGCTGGCCCACCCCTACCCCACTTATATTCGTCCCCATCCGCTCGCCGAACCAAACCCTAGCCACTTCACTCCCCTCCCCTCCACTCCTCTCCGCCACCCGAGCTCTCCTCCGGCGGATTCCGGCCACCTCCGCTATGTCAGACAATGGATCGAAGTCCGACCTTTCCGGATCCGTCGATTGGGGTGTGATTCCGTGTGGGTTGGAGGAGGTAATGGCAGTTCGCATTGCACTCCGCCGGCCCCGGGAGGAGAGCAGCCGACCGAGGGACGCATCCGTCCGCCGCGAGGCCCTAGCATTCGCTCACCGGGCGCTCGGGTCCGGCGGTACTGGATCCTCGCGGGCCCGGCAGCTGGAACACCACTCTATTCCATCACCGGTCCGACGGACTATGAGTCGTACGGGGTCCGGGCGGCACGCTATGAGAAGGAGAGCGCAAGGGCCATCGAGGCCCGTCTCGGGGCAGATATGGCGGAGGCGAAGGTGGCTGCTACGGCAGCGCGGGCGGCTGCAAAGGAGGAAGCCATCCGCGCCCGCATTGTGAAGAAACGGCAGCGGAGGAACACACGCGCCCTCGCCCAAGAGCAGAGTCAGGCGGTCCGGGCCACCACCTGACTGTCACCAAAGAAGGAGAAGGACAGCGAGGGCGAGGACAGCTCCGGCGACGAGTAGATCCGGCTGGAACCGTATTGCGTCTTCGAGCGGTACTTCCGCGAGAATGCCGGTAAGGACAAAGGGAAGGGCAAGGGCAGCCATGGATGAAGTCCATCATAGCCAAACATGTCAAATTTTATTAGTCCGATGGCATATTTAGTGTAATGTGATGGAGTAGCCGGACGATCCGTATACGTCGATGTAGTTGCATGAGTTTGTATGGATTTGAGACATGTTAATTGAGATGTCCGGATGTGAAGTGTTTAATTTGAAAGGTGTTCAGTCAGTGTCCACGGACGCGTCCGATCGTGTCCGCGAACGTTTGAGGGTCTGAATTTGCCGTGTCCGGCTATAGATGCTTTAACAAATTGGGGTGGGGATGCAAGACCATTGTTGCCGGTGTCAAACAGAGAGGACGCGACCCGTCCATGAGAAGGATCCCAACAAGCTGTTTGGGTTGCATGACGTGGCAACTCGGGTTGCTTTTTAAGAATAGTGTTTTTGATCCAACGACTTGCAGGTAGTTCGTCGGGGAACGTCAAATTCCGACGTTCCACAAACAACATTTCCCAATGAAAAAAAGGCAACCAAAGGGGCTGGAGCTAGTAACCTGCAGCTTTCACTCATACGTGATTAATCAACAGAGCGGACGGAATTTGTCGATAAATAAAAGCTAATGGCTTTATATATTGAGACCACTTTTATATATTCTTTAGACAATGTTTTTTTAGTTATAAGTGTTGCACATGTTTTTTTGCAAATCAAAAGTATTTTGTTTCTTAAAGGTACGTCAATTTTTTTTAAATATGAAAACATTTATATATTGCATGAAATATCTTAAAACAATCAATATTTAAACATTATACAGGTATTTATTTAAATACATTTTAAAATTTTAAATAATTTTTTATGCAACTTAAAAATATTAATATAGTTTTGCAAAGGTTAAATACATTGAATTAAATGATCATAATATTTTAAGTATTCACATTCTTAATAAACTATTTAACCTTTTCAAAATTACATTTAATATTTTCAAAATTATGTGAACATTTAGTTCAATATATTTTACCTTGGTTAAATGCATTTAAATAAGTGAGTGTGTAATTTTATTAATATTTTCAATAAATTGTTCATGCAGTATATAAAAGTTTGCATGCGTTTTTGAGTTTCTACGTATTTTTATAGGAAACTAAATATTTGTGCTCCACGAAATACCCTCATTTGCAAAATTTATCAGTAAAAGATTATATTTTCTAAGTAAAAATATAAAAGTTACCTCAGTATAAAAGTTTTTTTGCGGGTACAGTATAAAAGAACATTATCCTACGTGACACACAATCTACACCGGGTCTGTTTATTTGCGCTTTTTTTAACACAGTACAAACATAAATACACGTGCATACACTCACTCTTTACGAACGCACACACGCACGTCATGCCCTTGTGAGCACCTTCAAAAAATTTAGTCGATATATCATCTTAAAATTTACGAACCGTAGACGTAACGTCTCCTCCACTGAATTCTTGAAGTATAAATGCTAGGTCGCTGGTTTGAAACCCACTGCTGGAGCTTTTTCATTCTATTTTGGAATTTTAATTTATACTATTAGGCCAAACTGATATAGAGGATATTTATTCTCCTATACATCATCAAATGTCGTTGGGCCTGGTTGTTAATCGCGTGTGCGTGAAAGACGCAAGACGCTGGTTAGAACTCTTTGGGTGCACCTTCTTCATCTGAATATTTTTTGTAAATTTACGCGATTAGTCTAGAAGGGCACATAATTTAGTTATACCATTTCAACAGGAAACGTGGTTTGGATAGGCATGCACGTAGGTTGGTACTATTTTCCCTCCCAATGTAATTTGTATTGTACGAGATTTTAGCTTCACTGAGAGAATATTCGTCTCAAACGTCCAGACATGTCGTCCGGTTATAGACCGTCACGAAAATTGATCTAAATGGACGTTCTAAACGGGCCGCAAACGCCCTGACTGACTGACGTCCCTTGTATCCAATCCAAATATGAAGCGAATATGGGGCTTCCACACACGCCCATTGCGTCGGACCCGACAACACGACTCCATCGCAAATTGCACCAAACCTACCTCAGACCTATTGGATCAACTTTCTCGCTCATATCTTCTTCCTCCTCCGTGTCGTTCGTCGCGCAGCTCCGCCGCGGCACGCGCTTCGCGCCGTCTGTCCATCTTGCAGCTCCGCAGCTCTCCCATCGTTGACGACGGGAACACCGTCGCCGCCCTAGAAGCCACCATAGTACATCCGACAACTCTCTCGCTCCGCCTTGCGCTTGATGTGTTCGACAGAATGTTTGACTGGTTTTTTTATGATTTTATTAGGAAAAATGATTGATTTTGATGTTTCGTCCGACAATGGGTATTGACCGACGAAGCTTGAGCAAATGATTCAAGATGAGTTCTTCTATTTCTCGGATTCGAACGAAGAAATGGACATGATCATGATCATGAGCATGAAAGAAGAAATGGACGACAAGTGAAGCATATGTGGACCCATAATAACAACCAAAGAACAATTTATTGATGGTGTACTTAAAATGAATTTTATGTAAATACTATTTATGTTTGATACCAATACTTATTTACGTGCGACAGTTCTTTGTATGATCGACATGCATGGTTTTGTATGGATTTGAGAGTCCAAATTTAAAAAATACAGTATAAAAAGTGAAATATGAGGAGCAGTTCGGCTGCGTTTGCAGATGTATAGAGGCCGAATTTGTTCGGTCTGGCTGTAGGGTAATTGACTTTGTCGAAACATGGTGACATAATATTTAATTTCGAAAAATTCCTCATTGCGTCGACACCAACTGTGAAAATACTCCATATAATCGGGTTTCTTAGTGTAGTCCAACGATCAAATAAGCCTAACACAAGGTTTTAGATGCCACTCCATCGGAACGACCCAGAATCAGAGAAATCAAGAGACAAGATGGATATGGTTTCTGTGGCGATAGGATCAACGGTGACGTAGCCCGTGCAAGAAAGGGAACGGCGAACGAAGAGTGATGGTGAATCGCTGATGATGCGTACGACCAAGCAATATGTGACGTCGTTTTCGGTCAATACTTGCCGATGGCAATAGCTGTATTTTCATGGTCCCACCTGATTTATTTAAAAATTACGTATATACTGTACGTGAATGCTTTATGAACAGTTGACCATAGTACATATGCCAACGTTCATACATAAGGCATCCCTACGATCGCGCACACACACATTATATCTTAATGAGCACCTTCGAGAGGACTGAGCTGTCATATTATTTTGAGATATACGAAGTCATCGTAGACACCTCGTCATCGACATGAACGCCTCGTTCCACGAATGTGCATCACTGAAAATGCTGAAATAAATCCAGGAATAATACGAGTACCAGGACTTAAACTCTAATGGGTTGGGGATACTACAGTTTTTTTAATCATCCAACCACATGTTGTTTCACATTCTGTGCGTGAATGTTGTTTGCCTAGCTTGCTCTCCTGGTTCCTTTATCAGCCTTGCTCTCCTGGTTTTTTTAGAGAGTTGGAATCTTGTGTTTCAATTTGTATATGGATGTGGCATTTGTGGACTTGAAAACTTCATGATGGCAACCGATCGGTGGTTGGAGTAAATGCCAGGAAAGCAAAAGTTATTAGGAATTTACAGAATGTGTGGGGATTAACAAAACAATTAGACCTCTTTGATTTGTAGGAATTTTATAGCAATCCTCAAGGATAAGAACTTTGTAGGAAAAAATTGGGCGCTTTGGTTTATGGGAATGGATCTTTATTTCTATGTAGGATAGGAGTCCATTCTTTACATTTTAGAGAAAAATTTAGCCATAAAATATTTCTATCCTATGTATCAAATGATATCTCTTTCTCTATAGAAATTGAGATGCATGCATCTCACTTTCTTATGATTTTTCTATTTCTATATTATACCTATCATATTAACTAAATGAGGCCTTATGTGTTCATATGTTGTAACAGAAGAGCGCCTAATGTAGGTAGGAATTAATCATTACTCGTTGCAAAAAAAATCAAAATTTTAGAACTTATTTGACAATTTTTTGATTCTTACGTTTTACTGCAGGATTTGAGTTCGGAATCGGAAGGACACTTACACTCTAATTTTTCTTTTGAGAAGGAGAGTTTATATAACATCCCAAAAAAGAGCCTACATACTAAAAGCTCTATTTCTATAAGAGAACCCCACAAGATTATTTTAGAATTTCTCCAGTTAAATAGTGCCTCCAAGGCGGGCTGCCATATTTTCCATTTTATTTCGAGGCCCTGTTTTTTGGCTTATTCTTCAGCTTTGTAGTATTTCATTTCAACTTAAAAACCAACAAAGCTCGTAGTTATGGGTTTTTTGACTTGGCTTTTGGCGTATACCATCATATCCTACATTCCTAAGTTGATTACAATTCTCTTATTATGCGAAGTGTACACCTGGGTGTCCCACTAAGCCATGCATTTAAGTCTTCTCTCCCACTAAGCCATACAAAATCTGCCACATAAGTGAGTCATGAATTTAACTTATAAATTACATTTTTTTCATTAGTCTATGCATGTAACGCTGCCACATCATACATTCATGTTGGTCATCCTTCACATTTTTGTTCGAAATGGCATTTTTAACTATAATTTGAAAGTGTTTATTCTAGTTTTGACACTTTCTTTTATTGATTTTCAAGCTTACACAATTTTGGATATATTTACGCATTTTTTAACAAAGTTAGCAGAACAACGCGTAGGGCATCATATAGTGACAATATTAGTCAAAAGTCGAATCCCTAAGCCTCAACTTAGGAGTTTTTTTATCCAAGTCAAAGTGAAAAAAAGATACAAAAGCTGAAACATAAGCCCAAACAAAGAGTGCCTAAGATAAGCCGCGGTCTTCCCTTTACGGTGCCAAAGTAATGGCCTATGTGCACCTAACCGCTACCCCACAAGGGGCATCTCCAATGTGAGACGCAAACCATACATTGCATCCTTCCGCGAACCGCGGGATACAACGGATATGGGTGCGGGAGACGGCCATCCAAAGCTATCCGCATACTTTACAAATCGGGTTTCAACTAACCGGACCAATTCATCAACGCGACGAAATTCACCAAAGTTCAGATAGAAAATAACACAAATCATCCATACATAGCATGTAAGTAATTAGTATAACAACAGTACAAATTCAACGATAGATAATTCAAATTCAACGAGATTAACCGGATGATTTTCATTTTTTAATGGATGAATCTTGTTGTCCCACACATACTACCCCTTGAGGTTCATCTAACAATGTGTATGTGTGAATCGTCTGCCTTGTAGTATGTCACGGTAGCGCGTATACGCTACACAACACGTAGAGCAACATTGAGTGAATCAATAGATCAATTAACAAGTTAAGTAAAATGAAGCAAAACTTACGATCTCCGTGGTTACAATGTCCAATAGCCACATTGCCTCGAGTCGATCAACCATGCCACAAAACTTCATGATGGATCTCTGGATTGTTTACCATCCATACACTAACAATCTCACATTGCATTCGTGGAGTCGTAGGGCGCAAATAGCTTTCCCACATGAAATGAACCGTTCATGTGCTCTGGCAAAAGAGCCTCCTTATTCTTCTGTCTGCGAAGTACGTTGATACAACCAACCATGCATCGCAATGACTCATCCTTCATGGTCGAGTACCTCGCCATCCTTCTTACTCTCGAAAACCGACATGAAATTCCAAAATAACCTCAATGGCATTTGACCGAGCACCTATCGGGTGTGGTGTCCGCCATGAACGTCGTCGATAGGGGACAGAGGGTACCTGTGTGCGAACGGATCCCGGGTGTCTGGCACCGTAGTACAAGGCGGGCGAGCGTGTAGGTGACGGCTGCGGATGTCCGACATGCCTTGGTGGCGGTCGGGAAGGGGAGGGGGTTCATCGACGGTGTTGAAGGAAAAGACGTGTATGCAAAGATACGGGAGCATGGACGAAGTGGAATAGAATAAGACCGGGAGGAAGATTTGATTGGACCGAGGTGTGAACTCCTACATGACTCCTATAACAATTACCTATATTTGCTTCCGGTTTATGAGAAAAAAAAACACCGGATGAATCGACTGACCGATACAAGATTCATATTAGATGGCAAAATATTCGTCCTGGACTTTTGCGGGGTGGTGTTGCCATAATCTCACAAGAAAAAGACAGGCTGTAGTTGGTCCCATCTGGCACCCATGTCCAGTATCGGCACTGATTACCAAGAATCGCCACACACGCGCACCTGCACATGTATCGGCCACTCGATAGGAGAGAAGACTGATCTGAGACGGTGGATCCCACGCAGATATATCGAAAACGAAAAGAGTCACATGATATTGTCGAGTGGGGTGGGGCCTACGAGCAGACCACCTTCTCTCGCTTGGCTACACCGTCGTGGTCGCAAGTTGCACGCCTGCCGGGTGCATATCCTACTGGAAAAGCCAAAGCAAAGATGTAACGGGCGGGGAAGGAATACGTGTACTTTGTTGTCGTTTCGCATCAAGGAGTGCCGTGCATGTATCGCATTCCGCCTGCTGTAGTTTTCGCGGCGAGTGAGACGAGCCCTACGGCTATTAATGAATGAAATGAAGGCGTACAAATCCTGTCGACAAGCGGCGCTCACATGCATCCACCACATGCTTTGTGCGGTGCATGCATAATTGTGCAAGAAGGAGCGTCCGTGACGCCACGATCTATCTATCTATACGGGCGGAACAATGGGTGGACACGCTGGTCCACGGCGCTCATCACCTCATGTCATGCATTGCTCTTTTCTAGAGTATGCCTTAAATCATGTGATCATCTGCGTGCGGATCGATGTGTGCACATGTCGTCCCACTCCCATAGATGGTACTACTACTAGTTACTGTATGAGACAAGATTTTGTATCGTCATTTGACAATTTTAGGGGGCATTAGCATATCAAGTCAAAGCACCACTCGATGTAATGCCAGCACTGACTGGATCGGTTTTGACAACCACAGAGTGCATAAGATCTGTCTGCCGGCCACCCGCAAATTCAACTAGTTTAAGCTTGATGCGCAATTTCCATGCTATGCACCGACGCCCCCCACCAATTAACCAAACGTGCGTCCCGTAATTCGAAATTATAAACCACAAGATTTTTATTTTGAGCAGATAAACCACAAGATTGATGGCACCATATCCACAGAGTAACTAGCTACTTTTTCACGCAAAAAAAGAGCAGGTCAAACGCAGATGCTCACAAGGTGGAAAAGTGGAAGAAAGAACGCGCGACGTATCTTGACCCTGTGAACACACATGCTCAAACTGAAAGGTATAATTATAGTTATAGGTACTTCCTCTCTATCTAAATACTTATAGTTATGAAATACTAGTCTAGTTTTTTCAACTATAAGTATTTAAGTACAGAGAGAAAAATATTTAGACAATCTTCTTGTGAGAATGACTCTAGAACTAAGAAAACGAATGATCCAGATTTGAGCTTCCCCATTCCGCTATGTACTGTTTCTGTATTTTTCCTCTGATGTTTTCGAATGTGATATTGTATTAGCATCGACTTTCTCAAAAGTTTTAAACCTTGGTTTTATGTTTTTGAAACAAAAAATATTTACAACATATATGTCTCATTTGTGAACAAATGTAAGTCAAGTATGAACAAGCAAAGCTATTCATTTAGATTTTTCTGTTTGGAAGACCCAGCAAAATTACTGTTGTTTCATTGATTTGGCAGATGGAGGGCAACAAATGTGAGGTTGATAGGGTGGCCGGTGGATGACAAGGCAAAATTTCAGAGAAAAACAAGAAGTAAAGAAGGATACTACTACATTAATTCTTCACGTTACATGCCAAAAAGGGTGCTCGATACATTGTGCTCCTCCTATCCTCCACTGCTCCATGTTGAGATATAAATTATAATAGTACAATGTGTTGAGTGATATGTTTCGTAATATTTTCATTGCTAACAAATAAATCAACCTTCTTCACTAGTCTCTTAAGGTCGCTTACGATGATTATTCCAATAGATGCATCAGCAACAAAGTTATGACCAAATCCTAATATAGGTACATTACTTGCAATACATATCACTAGAAACACGTTGGGAGATCATGATGGTTGCACGACTTGAACTGTACATTGCTTCACTTTTGGATGACTCCCCAACGCCATGCAATCTCTATGTTTGGATTCCGTGCTTCATTACTATGACGGTCATTATGTTCGGCTATATATCCTTACTATTGATGCTTGTCAAGTTTTTTAGCACGTAAATCATAGGGTAGGAAATAGGTTCCCTCAACTTCGAAAAAAACCCAAGCACAACTATTTTCCTATGCTTGCCATGCCCTTTCTCAGTGATGCTTTCTCTTTTTATTTGATAGATTTGGAACATACACAATATGATTTCGTTTTGTACATCTAAGAATTTTCGCTCTTTGAACCCATAATTTTAAAAAGAAAATACTAGTTGGAAAGACTTCATTTCTTTAGCACCTGTATTATCCAAAGCACCATTATTTTCTTTGTTAATTTGCAAGGCATCTCGTTCTTATGTAAATTCAACAAACTTTATGGCTTGACAGTCTTTCAACTTCTTCCCTATTTCATACCACTCTCAATAGGATTGCTCCCCAAGGCTTTTAAAATATCTCGGCAGTAAATTATGGCCAAATATTTCCTATTATGTTGGGATGTATAATATGTTGTAGTACTAGGTGAAGCCATATAAATAGTTGTAGAACCATATTTTTTCTTGCCAATTCTATTAGTTGACAAAGTTCATCTTCTTGCAAAACGCTAGCTATTATTGCATAATAATCAGAAACCAAGCCATTTTCATGTTGTTCAAGGCAAACATCACTAGTCTCTTTCATGGGGCTATACTATTTTTAAATGCAGCCACATCAATTTTGGAAAGGATTGGTCCACAATACTCTCATAATATTTCGGTAATTACTTGTGGGTATTGTTGAAATTATACATTTGTATAGAGGATATGTTGTATTCTATAATATTTGGTGTGAAGTCAAATGCACTCCTACGGGATTTTCACTTATCTAGCTTTGATCGTGAAGGAGTGAAGCAAAATTATGAATATTTACAGTTGTGTACAATGTTGAGAAAATAGTACCATTAGTTTAACATACGCCAATTGAGAGTTGCCGGCCAGATAACCAGAAGTAACATGGCCAATTCTCCCATTCATCGGTGACGGTGTCAGACATCGGGAGGATCCCGACAAGAAGCCTGCCATAGGGCCCAAAAGGCCGAGCAACGGAGGAGAGCCTGAAGAAGAGGATAAGCGCCCAATGACCAACTTGACCTCCAAGATAGAGGAGGCGGCTACCCTAGATCGCATCTTTGTGTGTAAAACCCTGGCCACCACCGTGTATATAAGGGGAGGCTAGGGAGCTCTCGTTCCATCTATTCTCCGGTGTCCCTAAACTCCTCGACTGGTCGGACCACACAATATCATTTGGCTTAAAGGACCACCCACAGTACATCCCAAACGCAAGCAAAATTGCACTCGTCATCGAATCCATCATTGGTGTCTACCAACTCTGCAAGGTCCTGATGGATGAAGGGTTAGTTCTAAACATTATCTACTACGACACTATATAACCAGAAGTAGCATGCGCTCGTCACAAACTCATTTCCACGCCATAGTCTCCGGAAAGAAGATGCAGCCATTTGGCCAAATCGCGATGGAAAGCCATTGATGGCTCGAGAATTTTTGATGTTTTCCATAATGATTTCCACTTGCTTTTATTGTATTTTTGTTATTTTTTGGATATTTCTAATGCTAATCCGACAAAAGAGAAGGAAATCTACTTTTTCCCCATGATTGGAATAAAATGTTATTTTTAGTAGGAAACCAAGGGGGGTTACTGGAAATCAAGTCAAATGGAGCAACTTTCGTGAAGAGAGGACAACCAACAAGCTCACCAGAGTGAAAGATGGTGTTCCATGCGCTCGCAAGCGCTCGCATGAGCGGTCTTATGGATTGCCATCAGCCCCTCCTCATCTATACAAGCAACTTTCATGAAGGGACCACAAGGAGAAGAGGACCCTAGCCGCCGCCACACCATCCAGAAGAGGAGAGGAGAGGATCTGAAGAACTAGCGAAGATCATCATAGTTTTGGTTCCTTCCTCTCCATTATCATCATCATGACCCCCTTCACTATTGTAAGAGGGATTGCAATTTGTAAACTCTACTCCATTGCATGTGAGATCAAGACTAGTTGAGTACCATTTCATCTCATTGTGGATCCTCCGAATATCATCGATACGGTTTTCATGGGTTCTATGTCTGTTGTGATTGATTCCCCTACTATGATGTGTGAGTAATTCCCATAGGTGTGGGATATGTAGGTAAGTGATAAGATTGATTTGTGCCTATTCTATATGCCATCATTTGAATTCGTAGTAGTATGATCTACCTAGTATGTTGTTATACTATAGTAATCTCTATGTGCGGTGTCCAGTTTAAGGGCCCACACAACGTCAAGACCTACAGAGGTAAAACATATTATTGAGGAACTATGTGACCTCTAACGTGTCAGGTGGAGATAACTATGAGAATCAAAGACAATATGAGATAAGGGTGATCCATTGAACCTAATGCTAGGTTCCGGTACCTTAATTGTGGAAATGACCACTCTGTGACAATGGAGAAGCAAGACCATAGAATAAAATGTAATCCCAAGGGGAGGAGTTTCATAACTCTTGGGAGAACCACCTACAGAACACTTATATCAAATGCTATGAGTACAATACAAGGTAACTGGTATTACCATCGCACTGGCACATTTCATATATTCCTACCATGAACTAAATTCTCTCTACACCTAATCTCTTCATTGCAGGAAATACAATCTATATTTTTATTCTTGATATTTACTTCCCTTAGTTATTTAGTAGACACTTTTAAACTATCTTTATATTATAATATTTGGCTTATCGTTTATCTAGAAGGTCAACCAGTTACTTCACACAGTTGTGTGTGATAGAAGCGCCTCCATAAATACTCTTCTCCGCTCTTTATTAGTACGATTGCTCATTGGGATACTTCTGCGAAAGTGCTACACTAGCCTGTTTGGTCTGCAGGTACCAAGGCATTTTCTAGCGCTATTTTCGGGGAGGTAAGCGCACAATATTTGTTTTGTAACTGTTTTTGCAGGTATTATTATTGTAGATGCTTTGTGCAACTCACAGAGGATCTACTCATTCAGGAAGAACGTATTTACCAGATTATATTGCTTGTTTTCCTCACAAGCAGCAAGCTTGTCGGTGTACTAAAGTTTGGGTCCTTTAGTACCCCTTACTTGTGCACGGGCAGTTGTAGCCGCATCAGCGGCAAGGCCCGCCAGGCGACTGCTAGATGCAAGCACAAGGAAGTCAAGAAGGCATTCAAGTCAACAGTCGAAAGACCGAAGGCATGGCGCCTGACAAGATCTTGCGGGGATGGCCTATGGAGGCCCGACAAGAAGTGCACCCGGCAAGGCCTCGCCATCCTGACAGCGCAAAGACCAGGTGTCATCCCACCTGGGTACATGTCGAGGCGCCGAGGATGGAGGAGGCTAAGCGATGCTGATGGGACGGGCTCCTGTCCCGTTCCGTCCCGTAGAAGGTCAGGGATGCCTGACGGAGCATTAAATGCGTTTGTCTTACACCGTCAGTGTTAGGTACGATAACACCGTAGCACTTTACACCTCATGTATGCGTTGTACGCCACTGTTGGTGACCCCTTCGAGAGTATAAAAGGAGGCCAAAGGCACAGCTACAGGGGGATCTTCTCTGGCCGATTCTACATGAGTAGCAGCTGTGTACTATAGCGCTCCTAGAACTGGATCTAGAACTCATCCAATACAACCGAGCATGAGTAGGGTTTTACGCATTTTTGCGGCCCGAACCTCGGTAAATCCCGCGTGTTAATCATTAGATCTACTCTCTGTGCGAGCCTTATTCCCTGCCGAATCGTAAAGGGATCCTTGCGATCCCATATGTGTCGTTTCTCCGACATCTTTGGTGCGCCACGTAGGGGGTGAAGGTTGCGCAGACCTGATCTGGTGACTAGCGTGCCAATTCCTTCATAATCATCATCGCCATAGCCCCCAAGAGGAAGGGTCTTATGGCGGTTGGCCCATCCATGCCCGTTGTCCCTGTAGCTACACAGACAGGTGTAGGATCAAAAGTAGGTCTAGAGGGGGGGGGGTTGATTAGACTACTTGACCAAATAAAAATCTACCTTTCCCAATTTTAATTCTGGCAGATTTTAACATTCATAATGTGTCAAGTACACCCTACACATGCATGTCTAAGAGTATAGCAGCGGAAAGTAAAGACATTGCACATGTAAGTAAAGACAGGGTAGGAAGAGCAAACACAATTGGTGACACGATGATTTTTCCCGTGGTTCTGATAGGTGGCGCTATCGTACATCCACATTCATGTAGTCTTCAACCCACGGAGGGTAACGGTCGCAAGATTCCACGGAGGGCTCTACCCATGGAGGGTTCCACGAAGAAGCAACCTTGACTATACCACGACGGCCTACGTCCGCAGAGGACTAGCCTTACTCGGGGTAGATCTTCACGAAGTAGGCGATCTCCTTAACCTTACAAACTTCTTGGTTCACTCCACAACACGAAGTAGGAGGATCCCAAGCGACACCTAACCAATCTAGGAGGCACCACCCTCCAAAATGTAATAGGCTCGATAATGTCGATGAACTCCTTGCTCTTGTGCTTCAAGATGATAGACTCCTCAACACACAATCACTTTGTCACAGATATGGCTTGGTAGAAGAGATGGGATTGGTGGAAAGCAACTTGGGGAGGCTAGAAATCAAGATCCATATGGTTTGAGTGGAAGATCTTGACCTGAACACAAGGGTAGGTGGTTCTCTCTCAGAAAACTGATAGGAGAGGTATGGAATGGTTCTGAGTGCTTCTCTATCGAGTAGGTGGTGGTGGAGGGGTATATATAGGCATCCCCAAAAATCCAACCGTTACACACAATAAGTCAGACTCGGTGGCACCGATGTGTAAATCTCGGTGGTACTGAAGTGACTAAAAGGTGGCAACTTTTGAATCTCAGTGAGACTGATATAGGAAACTCGGTTGCATCGATAAGGTGACCAACGGTCAGAATGCACAATCTTAGTGACGCCGATTCGACAATCTTGGAGGGACCGAAACTGTGAACTTGCTTAACAGAAAGTTGGTAGCCTGAACTCGATGGCATCAGTATGGAATCAGTTGCACGGAAGTGGCTAGGGTTTGGCTGAGTCTGTCTAGGGTTTGGAATCGGTGGCACCGAATGTGGAATGTTGGTTGCACCGATTTTGAGTATTTGGCTTTGGATAGACTTTGGTGGGAGGGTTTTTGGGTGTCTTTGGTGACTATCACTTGTGCACGTATGAGCATTTTGTTCACCAACAAAACTTTACCCCCTTTTAATAGTATTGGCTTTCCTATGGACTCAAAGTGATTTCTCACAAATATAAAATGTAGAGTCCTCTTGCTTTAAGCTTAGCCAATCCATTTCCTTGCATCTTGGGGTATTCCACAATCTCTTTTTGCCAACCCATCATTGAAATTTTCCTGAAACATACTTGATGGAAACATTAGTTCAATGACTTATATGTTGTTATAAATTACCAAAACGACCAAGGGAGCAAATGTTCTTTCAATATCCCCTTTTTGGTAATTGATGACAACATATAGATAAAAGCTTCGACATATGATATAATTTATGAATGTAATCATCGCTTTGAGAAGTATGTGATAAGCAAGAGCTCCCCCTAAATTTGTGCATTATTTTGAATTTGCGTTTGAATTCAAATGCACAATCGATTAGATACATGGGGCACTTCTTCCATGTCACATACATCTTGGTGGTGTGCGAGAATAATTAGAGTGAACATCATGGCACAACACAATCAAGCAATGTAGAATATCATCTCATAAAGCATTAAGATGATAGGAAGTAGTAGCATCACACAAAAAGTGTATCACAAGCAACGAAAAGACAATTGTTTTTGCAAAGCAGTAAACACCAAAACGCTCTCTCACTCGAAGACTAAAAATCTATATACACTTCTCCCCCTTTGGCAGTAGTTACCAAAAAGTTCAAAGGCACATGTCTAAGCGTTCTTGGGCCGATCTCCTCCGGTTGTCGATGAAGGAGTCGAGAGAACAACGTCGGCAAAGATCTCTGCAGATGTCGTGGATGGAGTCGGAGTGGTAGCTGGAGGAACTGGAGCTGAGGTGACAACAGCAGGAGTTGATGAAGAGGGCCTTAATTTTGGAGCTCGCACGGTGGCTGATTTGGCCTGAGTAGGAAACTGTGTGACTATCCTGAGAGGTGATCCATCATCATCATCATCATTATCACCATCATAATCATCACCTTATTATTAAGGGTCTTGATCCTAGTTTCAAAGATCCTCACAAGACTGTTCTCATTTATGGATCTAGGGACTTGAGCACTAGTGGCTCGAGCTGCCTTTGCCTCTGCTTGAGCTGTAGCAGATGTGGGATGATCTGGGTCCATCACCACAATATTATCCTCAAGCTCTGGCTATAGGGGCAAATGGGGACTGTCAAGAGAAGATATGTGCTTCTCAAGCTGAGAATTGTTGAGCATCTAGATATAGGGTGCATAGTAGCAAGAGCGCTTCTGATCAGGAGCAACCCTCTTGACTGTCTCAACAATCAAGTCCATGACTCTGATCCTGTGTGTTTGTCAAGGTGGATCAACATGTTGATGGAGTAGCCTCGGATCATCTTGTGATCTCCTGACTTGGGCATCGAAGTATGCCTCAGAATGGTGTTCATGGTGCGGAGTCCAGCTTAAACATAGTAGATGGATCCAAGCTTGTGAGATTGCACTTTGTCCATAGGAATAGGATTATACATATCCTTCATGGCATTGTGGCTTGCCTTGGATTCCGTGTAGACATCCAAGTCTCCATCCCGAACCTCTGGGACTCCTAGAAGTGCAGCCCATTCATCAACTGTGGATTCATATCTTGCTCCTTCTGTCATCCATACAATCCTACCATCTCCATAGAAATGTGCAGGGAGTAGAATTGCATGATCATTACATCATTCCATGCAGTAAATTCTCTGCCAACAAACTCATCCAAAACAATGCAGTGGAAATTGTCTTGGACACTTGGAAAATACTCGTCATTCTCCTTAATGAATTTCCACTCGACATATCTCATGTCACTCATAGCTGGACTCTTGTCAAAAAGCACAGTCTCATAGAAATCCTATTGCTCTTTGGTATAGAATTTGTAGTCCACATCTGTCTTCTTCCTTTGGGCATATGGATCAATAGCTCTCCATGCCCTCAAACCCAAGTCCTTCCTCTTCTTCATGTCTTCAGCAAGTGGATAGCTGGTATTATGTACTGGAAGGTGTGGTCTAAGTTTCATCAAGGTTGTCAAGTTATCATCATTCTCAACTCTAAAGGTAGTTCCCTTGTTCTTTTCAGAAGCTGGAGTATGCCTAGATGTCCTCTTAGGCTTTTCAGCAACAACAACCTTCTGGGATTTTGTGCTCTTGGATGTGCCATACTTGGGCATAGCATCAGCTAGAAGTTTCTTGGCCTTCTTCTTGGGAGGAGCCTTTGCAGCTGGCTCTTCCTCTTCTTCAGCAGCAGCTGCCTTCTCTAGATCTTCATACATAGATGTAGGCCTGCTAGTAACATGGATTATCCTCTTTTTGGCCTTCTTTTTCTCCCCTGCCTTCTTAGGCATAGTCTTCTTTGGGGGTTCAATGGTCATTGTAGCTCTGGCACTCTCAGGTGCTCTCATAACTTCAGAAGGTGCATATGTTTGCTGACGACCCTCCTGGAAGAGGTGGCCTCACTTGCTGACTTCATGGCAGCCTTCTCTTGGTTCTTGGCAAGAACCTCATCTGGCACAAAAATCTGAATCTTCCTCCTCTGAATTCAGCTTCTTCCTGGCCCTAGTGGCAGCCTTGGGCAGCCCATGGGAGCTGGGGGTTCCTGGATCTAAAAAAGAGCTAGTCTCAGGGCTAGTGCCTGAACTCATGTCAACACCTTGCTCTGGCAAATTCTGACTGCCTGACCCTGACATACTGACCCTAAGAATAGAGTATGAAAGAGTGGAATAGGATAAGTCATCACAAAATACTCAGCTGGTTTTTGAAAGTTTGAATAGAAAAATTATAGATGTAGTTCAATGCAAAATTGGATTTCGGTGTCACCGGGTCAAACATTTCGGTGCTCCCGAGACTCACAAAACCCTTAATCGAAACTTGGCAACAGTTCCGGTAAGACCGAAAACTTTCACTCGGTCTCACCAAGTTCTGTCCTTAGTAGCACAAAAAGGAAATCGGTGGAACCGATTTTTCTAACTCGGTATCACCGAGATGCAATATCACGAGCAACTAAACCTAGAATTTTTCAATTCGCTAGACTATGGAGTTTATCTTGTGGATAGAACGATCTCAAACTATGGATAGATAATGGAGAAAGCCTAATGCATAAGAATCGGAGGTTGGAGCGCAAGAGGGGGCGGAATCCGTGCCCTAGCTCAGTGACAGATCCACTACGACAGCGACGATTCCCAGCGGCGGAGGAGTGCGGGAAGAAAAGGGCGACGACCAGGGGGTCCTTCTGTGGCAGCTTAGGGCTTGGGGCGCGACGGTTTGAAGAATGAAATTTTGAACTGTCGGGACCACCGAATATATACCCTACACTATCAGTGACGTCGTTTCTGAGTTTTCGGTGTCACCGAGTTTCTCAACTGTCACCTGACAGGGAAACTCGGTGTAATTGAGAATATGGAATCGGGAGTACCGAGGCAAGAAATCCAGATCAACCCTAGGCATTCGGTGAGACCGAGATTTTGGTGTTGGTTCCACCGAGATGCACTTAGGAGGTTTTAATGGTTAGTCCTTGTTGATGTGGAACTCTGAGTGATCCTCACACCAAGAGATCAAAACACACTTGTTCAAATTTTGTGATGCAGCATGAATAGAGTATGAGGTGAGAAAGCATAGATAGCTCAAGATGTGGTCCTAGGCATTCTTGTATATCCAATTGGAAAATAAATATTAAAATCCAAATAGCAACAATTGGATATCCTCGAATGAGTAAATAAATTCATACCAACATGCTCGCACAATAAGATGTCAAATGAAATCATGGCAAACATGCACAAACACAATAGCATCTAACAAGTACTTTGGCGATGACGAAGTCATCTATATAAGAGTATTTGACTTAGGAGCCAAGTGGGGTATACTCATTGTTTAAGCACAAGTGGGGTTACCACTTTCACATAAAGCATTTAATGTTGTCACATTCTTATGAGATGCTTTAACTTAACTCTTAGAGTAAAGATCCCCCTAGATGTGACATCCCCCCATAAGAGGGATATACTAACCTTGGTTTTTGTCGATGAAGACTTCATGTTGGTGAGGTAGTGGTGGATGCACAAAGTTGATGAAGATCACCAAGAGTTGGGAGCATTTGTCACGCCCAAGATGCGCGCCTATCCATATTAAGGCACGAGGGCCTCGCAAGGGATAGATGTGCATCTCGTCGTGTTGCAAGAATGGATATCATTACAAGTACATGTACATAAGAGATGAGTATAGGGAATTTGCTTACACTCGCCACAAGCTACATTAGAGTCACATCAATTCATCAACATACTCAATCATCATACAGAAGAGCAGGGTCCAACTACGGACGAAATCAAACGATAAAATGACATCCACCCTTGCTATCCCAGGCTGCCGCCTGGAACCCATCCAAGATTGATGAAGAAGAAGAAGAAGAAGAACCCCAAATCAAATCAAGCAACGCGCTCACGTCAAATCATCGCATTACCTGTACCTGCAACTGTTGTTGTTGTAATCTGTGAGCCACAGGGACTCAGCAATCTCATTTCCAAGGGTATCAAGACTATTAAAGCTTAATAGGTGAGGTATGGTTAAGTGGTGAGGTTGCAGCAAGCGACTAAGCATTTATTTGAGTGGCTAACTTACGAGTACAGAAAGTAAAGTATGGTGGTCTACGCATAACGGGCGAGAACTAGTAATGATCACTACCTGATCCTGAACACCTACTTACGTCAAACATAACCCCACCGTGTTCTCTTCCGGATAAGAACTCACGAGAAGAGACAGTCACGGTTACGCACACAGTTGGTGTATTTTATTTGAGTTTACTTCAAGTTTACTATGATCGGGTGTTAAACAAAGTATCCAAGTTTGCCACATAACCGCGTGCACGGCTTCTCGAAAAGATTTAACCCTGCAGGGTTGCTCCAACTCATCCATCACAAATTAACCACACGCAGCGGGAATAACCTCAACCACGGATCTCATGATCATCCTAGGCAATTCCAAAGGAAATCCAACACCTCGAGATAGCCCAAAGAATAATCGGAATTCCTCACTCAAGACGTTAGAGAAAGGTAAAACAAATCCAGCAAGGCCTCCCGACGTGTCGACGATCCTGATAGGAGCCGCGTATCTCGTTCTCAGGACACGGCGGATAAGCTTCGCATATAGTGGCCTGATAGAAATCTCCCAAGTTGCCCTGGGTTGGCTCCGCACAGTGCTCTAGTTTGGACCAACACTCATGAGGAGCACTGGCCCGGGGGTTGATTAATTATCCACGGGGTCTGGAAAATTCCCTATGCAAGTTCATTAATTATTAGGCAAATGTAGTACCGATGTTGGGCCTTGCCAGACAAGCTTTATTCTAACCTGAAAATCAAGGGGGTCCCCATAACAACCCCGAGCATGTTAGGAGCGCTCATTTATGGAACATAACACCGGTGCACAAGTAACTAGGGGCGGCAAGAGTGGAACAAAACAACGAGCATAAGGCCAAGCCTTCCACCTTTACCAAGTATATATTTGCATTAAATTAAATAGCAGCCATATTGTGATAACAAAAGAATGTCCATGTTGACACATGGAAGCAAATGCACCTACAACTAGAAACGCTATAAGAAGGGCTGAGCAAGCGATAACATAGCCAAGCAATGGTTTGCTAGGATGTGGAGGGGTTATAGGCTTTTCATGGCAATGTTGGGAGGCTTGACAAACAAGTGGTAGGTAGCGTGACATAACGATAAAAGCGAGACAACTAGCATAGCAATGATAGTAATGGTATCCAAGGAAATGAGTCATCTTTCCTGAGATCCCGCTCGGAAGAAGAACGAGTCCATGAAGAAGATGTGCCAACGTAGTCGAACGAATCCTCACACTCCGAACGCTTTCGAAATTGTATCGAGAAGAAGTAATCCGAAATAAGCAATCAACACAAGATACACCACAACATATGCATGACATGATGCGCAACCAAATATGATGCATGTCCGGTTTAATATGCAATGCATGACAATTCACAACAATCAAATACTACACATTAAGTGAAGCTCAATATGCAATGAGTTGCATATTGACGAAACTCCATGTTCGAATTATTTAGTTCACTCCCATTAGGTAAACGACAATATTAAATGTTGTTAAACATGGCAAGAGGTGAAGCATAAGTAAACTATCTATCTAGGCAACTTAAATGAGGCCGGAAACAACTTATAGCGCTTCCGAAATGACCCCACATGTTAATTTTGAAATTGGTCCAGATCTAAACTAATAATATTTTATATTGGTTTAACAACAGAATAAATCATACCATGTTATTCCACATGTCATTCTAGTCTATTTACATATATAGAACATCTCAAACGGAGCTACGGTCTAAAAGATATGAGCAACACAAGATGCTCATGTCGTGAATGCAATTGCATGGAAAACACAATCACAAACATTTCGAATCATGAATGCAGCAAGTCATTATGAAATTACATGAGATTCTTAGCAAGTTTCATATGCAACATGTTCAAAACGGAGCTACGGTTCAACCACAATCAACGAAACATGTTTTAGTTGAAATCTGCCAAAAAGAGCAAGATAGCATTTTGCACACATGAAAACAATAAGTTACACTATTCCAAAAACAGCAAGATATATAACACACACTTCATTTCATCTTCACACATCATATTCAAAACATGCATGGATCACATGGTAGGAAGCTCACAAGAAGTCTACTTGATAACAGTTTCAGACAGCGAAAATAGCAGTTTTTGACAGTGCAGTTTTTATCACGAAGGCATATTGACAGCAGTAAAACTATATGCTACAGGTCTTATAATGGCATGAAACTTAGCAGCATACTAGAGAGAAATATCAACTACAAATAACTCCATTACACCTACCACAAAAGGGTTCTAGAACACTAGCAAATCACATGGCAAGACAGCAACAAAATATTACAGATTCCAGACTTAGAAATATTTTGGACCCTCAAAACGGTAGAATTTTATAGCAAGTTGACAACAACAAAATAATACCTATACATGCATTTCTATGACAAGCAAAATTTCCATGGGCTAGGACACATATCAAAGGGCATTTCCCATGTTCAAAATTATTTCATATCATGCACGGATTAAATGACACAAAAATAACAAAAGGGCATCACAACATAAATGACATGCACACAAAAAGCTCAAATGTAAAAACAAAATGCACAGATAAATACTATGGATTTTTCTACCCCGAAAACATGTATAATATGCATGGGTTCATGTGGAAAATTAATCACAATTAAATATGCGAGTATTAGGCCTAATCACCTTATAACACTTCATTAATGCAAAAAAATGTAAACATGATGCCGACAATTTTATCATGCATGAAAATGCGATGCCGATGATATGAACATTTTTAATATATGATTTTGATTAATTTCGATGCACATTAAATAAATATGACAATGCAACAAATGCAATTATGCAACATAACGGGAAAATGACGTGTTAGACATTTAGGCATGGATGAAAATGACGTATTATTAATCTACGCAATTTTCTAACCATTTTACATATTCAGAATATTTTTTTACGGTGCACGGATTAATAGATAAAATCGTTTAAAATTCGGAATGACCTAAAAAAACAAAAGAGGCTGGCTGGGCTCACCCTGGGCCAAAACCTATTCGGCTGGGGATCTGGCAGGGGGGCACTAGGCCTGGGGGAGGCGAGGCCCACGCGGGGCTGGCGCTGGCGCGAGGCCGGTCAACGCTCGGGCGAGCGGAGGGCTCGTCCCCGTGCTCCCGCACGAGGGCACGACCATGGCGGCGGCTGGGCAACTCCGGCGGAGGCAGCGGGGCTCGGGGCGGATCCGGCCAAGGGAAGGCCGGGGAAGGCCGGATCCGGCGACAGGAGCTCCATTCCCGGCGACGGTGAGCTGCACCGGCGGCTGAGCACGCACCTGCGGGAGAGAGGCGAGGTGAGTCCGGGGAGGAGAAGGAAGGAGAAGGAAAGGAAGGGGAAGAAGAGGGGGGAAGGGAGAGGAGCGGCGGCGACGTCTCCGGTGAGGCCGGCGGTGGCGGAGAACGGCAGCAGGGTCGGGCGCGACGCCCCTTGCAGCCATGGGAGGCCACGGGAGGAGCTCGGGAGGAGCGGCCATGGCAGGCATGGGAGGAGCTCGGGAACGGGCCCAGATGGGCTCGGGCGGGCCTAACGGCTGGAGGAGGGAGAAGGAGGGGTTTGGCACGGGATTCTAGGGAATTAGGGTTAGCTGCCCAATTAGGAAGGGGGAGGGAACTATATATAGGTTTCGGGGCTAGGGTTAGCGGTCACTGTCCGTTTTCGGGCCGTCGGATGTCGATTCGATGGACCGGAAGCGGAGGGGGCTACGGTGGCTGTGCAGATGGGGCTAGGAGGGGAAGAGAGGGAAGTGCGACCCGTGACAAGAATTTCGAAACACCGAGAAACGTCCGACGATAACCGATAACCTCACTGCTACGACTGACCGACGGGGTATCAAACGAACTCGGAATGCGACGAAATTCGACAGGCGATCTACCTACAACATAACAAGACCGCATGCCAAGTTTCGACCCAATCGAAGAATATTTTTGCGCGCACTTAAAAACGGTTTTATTAAAATGGTGCCGCGGGCGCGTGCGTGTGCGGTTGGTCTCGAACGGGCAACGGCAAGAACGGAGAGAACCGGCAACTACGAACGGATGCAAGTTTTTGAAAATGGGTGACGATGCTATGTGGATGATGCGAATGATGCGATGATGAATGCAACAGTCAGACGAACCACAGATGAGAACGGAAATAAAAGGGGAACCTTCTGGAATCTTCTGGAGCGACGGTCCCAGGCTGTTACAGCATCCTTGTTGTTTCATTACTCTTCTCACCTACATGGGTTAGTCCCAACACACAAGAGACAAATACAAGGATATCTATAGACATGGAGTGCAAAGAATATGTGATGATGTCCATTGATTTATTGATTACCTTGTCTCTTGCTTACCTTTGAGGGAATGTGTGACTCCTTGAACTATTTGCATAATGTTGATATTTTTTGTAACTAGTTCTTGCCAATAATGAGTATGAGTGAATTTCATTGGCGGAGTCACCCCTCAAGAACTCTCTAGTTCTTATTCTTGGGGACTGATACATCTCCAACGTATCTATAATTTTTGATTGTTCCATGCTATTATATTATCTGTTTTGGATGTTTTATATGCATTAATATGCTACTTTATACTATTTTTGAGACTAACCTATTAATCTAGAGCCTAGTGCCAGTTTCGGTTTTTTCCTTGTTTTTGAGTATTGAAGATAAGGAATATTAAATGGAGTCCAAACGGAATAAATCTTAGGAGTGATTCTTTTGGACCAGAAGGAAACCACCAAGCTTGGAGATCAAGGCAGGAGAGTCGCCGTGTGGCCACAAGCCACAGGGGCGCACCCAAGGGGGTAGGGCATGCCCCCAGGCTTGTGAGCCCATGGAAGCCCTTCTAACCCTAATCTTCGGCCTATAAATTCACAAATATTCCCTGGATATAAGAACGAGCCACGAAAACACTTTTCTGCCGCCGGAAACCTCCCTTCCCGAGAGATCCAATCTTGGAGCCTTTTCCGGTAATCTGCCGGAGGGGGATTCGATCACAGAGGGCATCTAGATCAACTCCATTGCCCCTCCAATGATGCGTGAGTAGTTCACCACAGACCTTTCGGTCCATAGCTAGTATCTAGATGTCGTATTCTCTTTCTTTGCTCTTCAATACCATGTTCTTCATGATCTTCATGGAGATCTATCCGATGTAATACTCTTTTGCGGTGTGTTTGTCGAGATCCGATGAATTGTGGGTTTATGTTCAGATTATCTATGACTATTATTTGAGTTTTTTCTAAATTCTTATATGCATGATTTCATATCTTTGCAAGTCTCTTCGAGGTATTGGTTTGGTTTGGCCAACTAGATTTGTAATTCTTGCAATAGGAGAAGTGCTTAGTTTTGGGTTCATTCTTGCGGTGTCCTCACCCAGTGACAAAGTAGGGGTAGCAAGGCACGTATTGTATTGTTTCCATCGAGGATAAAAATATGGGGTTTTCAACATATTGCTTGAGTTTATCCGCCTACATCATGTCGTCTTACCTAATGCGTTACTCTGTTCTTCATGAACTTAATACTCCAGATGCAAGCAAGAGTCGGTCGATGTGTGGAGTAATAGTAGTAGATGCAGAATCGTTTCGGTCTACTTGACATGGATGTGATGCCTATATGCATAATCATTGCCTTGGATATCTTCATAATTATTCGCTTTTCTATCAAATGCTCGACAGTAATTTGTTCACCCACTGTAATACTTGCCATCATGAGAGAAGCCTCTAGTGAAACCTATGGCCCCCGGGTCTATTTTCCATCTTATAGTTTCAGATCTAAAGCCAAAAATACCAAAAATACCTTGATGCATTATTTTTACCTTTTGTTTTAATTTCCGTTCAAGTAATCTATTTTATCTTTCTCTATCATATCTCATCCTCGCAAGTAACCGTGAAGGGATGCCAACCCCTTTATAACGTTGGGTGCAAGTGTTTGATTGTTTGTGTAGGTGCATCTTTTGTGGACTTGCTTGTATCTCCTACTGGATTGATACCTTGGTTCAAAACAACTAAGGGAAATACTTATCTACTTTTCTGCATCAACCGTTCCTCTTCATGGAAACCAACGCGTGCTCGAGAAGTAGCAAGAAGGATTTTTGGCGCCGTTGCCGGGGAGATACATAGCAAGTCAGGATAAGAACTCTCTCGTCAACTTGCCAATTTCTGGTTTGGTAGCCAGAGAGATCTACATCAAGCCTACCAAGTACCCATCACAAACTCATCTCCTGCATTTACATTATTTGCCTTTTGTCTCTCATTTTCCACTCCCCCACATCACCAATTTGCCGTTTTATTCGCCCTCTTTGTTGTTTGCCTTTTTCTCGCCGGATCTCTTTTGTTTGCTGGTGTTGCCATGTACTTCCTATTTGCTTGCATCTTCGCTTTCTAAAAATCTATTGTTATGGATCCTCATCCACTTGCTAATATTTTCAAACGACCAAATTATGATGAACCAATTGCTAGTGAGTTGAGTGTACTTGATTATCTCTATGAAGTTTTGCTTGATATTCGTGAATCTGAAAATTGTGATGAAGTGATTCATGATGTTTCCTTGAATGAAAAGCATGATTGGAATGATATTGTTATAAATTTTATTAATGTCAATTATGTTAATGATATGCAGAACTACAAGCTTGGGGATGCTATATTTGATGTGTTTGCCATGAGCACTACTTATTGCAATGATCATGATTGGGGTGATAATGCTTCTTATGATGTTGATAATTTATTTAATACTCATGATGAATATGATATTGAAAGTGGGTTTGTAAGAGTGTCAACTTTAGGCATTATTGATCCCACTATTTCGGAGAGTGTTTAATTTTATGAAACTTTTGATAAAAGTGGGTTTGGAGAGGTCATGACTTTAGTAAATGATAATCCCACTATTTTGGAAGAGTATCAACTTTGCATGCATGTGGATCATGAAGAGAAAAATTTATATGATAGTTATATTGTTGAATTCCTTCATGATTTTACTGAAATTTCTTATGAGGGAGGAACATATGCTTGTAGGAATTGCAATAATATCAATTTTCCTCTCTATGTGTTCAATGTTTTGAAGTTATGCTTGTTTTGCCTTCCTATGCTAGTTAATTCTTGTTCCCATAAATTGTTTTCTCACAAAATCCCTATGCATAGGAAGTGGGTTAGACTTAAACGTGTTTTTAATGCTATTCATGATGCTCTTTTGCATATCTCAACTACTACTTTTTATGTGAGCATCATTGAAATCGTTATGCCTAGCTAGGGGCGATAAAACAATAGCGCTTGTTGGGAGGCAACCCAATCTTATTTTGCTTTCTGATTTTGTTTCTATTTCGGTGTGTTTTTCACATTATTACTTCTGTAATAATTGTGTTTTGGTGTTTTAATTAGTGTTTGAGCCAAGTAAAACCTTTGGGGTGATCTATGGTAGTTGTTCATTTCATCTTGCTGAAAAACAGAAACTTTTGAGCTCAGTACAGGAATTTTCTAATTTTTTGAGAGCATCAATTTTATCTGAAATTTTTACACAAGATTGATATACAAATTTCCCTTATTTCGCTAATTTTCAGAATTTTTAGAGTTTCATAAGTATTCGAAGTCTACAGATTTCTACAGACTGTTCTGTTTTTGACAGATTTTGTTTTCTTTGTGTTGTTTGCTTATTTTGATGTATCTATGGGTTGTATGGGGGGGGGGTATGAACCATGGAGAAGTTAGAATACAGTTGGTATTAAAAAAATATAAATAAAGAATGAATTCACAACAGTACCTAAAGTGGTGATTTATTTTTCTTATACTAACGGATCTCATGAGTTTTCTGTTGAGTTTTGTGTTGTGAAGTTTTCAAGTTTTGAGTGAAGATTCGATGGACTCTAGAATAAGGAGTGGCAAGATCCTAATCTTGGGGATGCACAAGGCACCCCAAGCCATATTAAAGTATACCAAAAAGCCTAAGCTTGGGGATGCGCCGGAAGGCATCCCCTCTTTCGTCTTCAATCCATCGGTAAATTTACTTGAGGCTATATTTTTATTCACCACATGATATGTGTTTTGCTTGGAGCGTCTTGTATGATATGAGTCTTTGTTTTTTTGTTTGCCACAATCATTCTTGCTGCACACATCTTTTGAGAGAGACATGCTGAATCATGAATTTATTGGAATACTCTACGTGCTTCACTTATATCTTTTGAGCTAGGCAATGTTGCTCTAGTACTTCACTTATATCTTGTTAGAGCATGGTGGTGTTATATTTTATAGAAACTGTTGAACTCTCGTACCTCACTTATATTATTGTGAGAGTTTCTTAAAACATGATGGGAATTTGTTTAGGTTATGAGTTTAGTCCTAATATAATGGGCATCCAAGAGGGATATAATAAAAACTTTCATATTTAGTGCATTGAATACTATGAGAAGTTTGATTCCTTGCATGTAGTTTTGAGATAATAGAGATGGTAATATGAGATTCATGCTAGTGAGTAGTTGCGAATTGGAAGAGATACATGTGTTAGAGTTTGTGATTCCCGTAGCATGCACGTATGGTGAACTGTTCTGTAACAAAGACGGAGCATGATTTGTTTAATGATTGTCAACCTTTTTGTGAGGGTCGGGAGCGCGTGATGGTTAACTCCCACCAACCTCTCCCCTAGTAGCATGCGTATAATGCTTTGTTTGATAACTAATAGACTTTTGCAATAAGTATGTGAGTTCTTTATGACTAATGTTGATTCCATGGATTATACGCACTCTCACCCTTCCACCTTAGCTAGCCTCTCTAGTACTGCACAACTTTCACCGGTACATCAAACCCACCTTCCTCAAAACGGACACCATATATTTTCCTCAAAACAACCACCATATCTACCTATTATGGCATTTCCATAGCCATTCCGAGATATATTGCCATGCAACTTCCACCATCTAGTTTTTCATGACATGCACCATCACTTCATCTTGCATATACAATCATCTTTTGTTTTAGGTATCGAGTTATAAGTAAATAAAACTATGATGATTTTCATTAATACAACATTGTCCCGTGTGAGAAAAGGATGATGGAGGCCATGACTCCCTCACAAGTTGGGGTGAGTATTTGGACTTTACAAAAAATAAAAGAGGCCAGCGAAGCCCAAATAAAAAAAAGAGGCCAAAGATGCCCACCAAAATATAAATAAAATAAAAAAATGATGAGAGAAAGAGAGAAGGGACAATTGCTACTATATTTTTCCACACTTGTGCTTCAAAGTAGCACCATGATCTTCATGAAAGAGAGTCTCCTATTTTTTCACTTTCATATAACTAGTGGATGTTCATCTCACACGACCACTTAGTTTTATTTTTGAGGTTTCATACACTTATAGATCTAAGTGCATTTGTTGCATGGTAGTCCCTACTCACTCACATTGATATCTATTGATGGGCATCTCCATAGCCCGTTGATACGCCTAGTTGATGTGAGACTATCTTCTCCCTTTTTTCCTTGCACCTCCTCCACATTCTATTCCACCTATAGTGCTATATCCATGGCTCATGCTCATGTATTGTGTGAGAGTTGAAAAGGTTTGAGAACACCAAAAGTGTGAAAAATTGCTTGACTTGTTCATCGGGGTTGTGCATGATTTAGATACTTTGAGTGGGGAAGATGGAGCATAGCCAGACCATATGATTTCATAGGGATAACTTTCTAAGGCCATGTTATTTTGAAAGTACACGATTGTCTTGTTGGTGTGCTCGAAGTATTACTATTTTCATGTCAATATTAGACTATTGTTTTGAGTCTTACGGATCTGAATATTCATGCTACAATAAAGAATATTACATGGATAAATATGTTAGGTAGCATTCCACATCAAAAATTCTATTTTTATCATTTACCTACTCGAGGATAAGCAGGAATTAAGCTTGGGGATGTTGATACGTCTCCAACGTATCTATAATTTTTGATTGTTCCATGCTATTATATTATCTGTTTTGGATGTTTTATATGCATTTATACGCTATTTTATACTATTTTTGGGACTAACCTATTAATCTAGAGCCTAGTGCTAGTTTCTATTTTTTCCTTGTTTTTGAGTATTGCAGATAAGGAGTATTAAACGGAGTCCAAACGGAATAAAATCTTCCCCATGATTTTTTTGGACCAGAAGAAACCACCAAGCTTGGAGACCAAGGCAGGAGAGCCGCCGTGTGGCCACAAGCCACAAGGGCACGCCCAGGGGGTAGGGCGCGCCCCCCATGCTTGTGGGACCACGAGAACCCTCCTAACCCTAATCTTAGGCCTATAAATTCACAAATATTCCCTGGATATCAGAACGAGCCACGAAAACACTTTTTCGCCGCCGGAAGGCTCCGTTCCCGGGAGATCCAATCTTGGAGCCTTTTCCGGTAATCTGCCGGAGGGGGATTCGATCATGGAGGGCATCTACATCAACTCCATTGCCCCTCCGATGATGCGTGAGTAGTTCACCACAGACCTTCGGGTCCATAGCTAGTAGCTAGATGGCTTCTTCTCTCTCTTTGCTCTTCAATACCATGTTCTTCATGATCTTCATGGAGATCTATCCGATGTAATAATCTTTTGCGGTGTATTTGTCGAGATCCATGAATTGTGGGTTTATGTTCAAATTATCTATGACTATTATTTGAGTCTTTTCTGAATTCTTATATGCATGATTTCATATCTTTGCAAGTCTCTTCGAGTTATTCGTTTGGTTTGGCCAACTAGATTTGTAATTCTTGCAATAGGAGAAGTGCTTAGTTTTGGGTTCAATTTTGCGGTGTCCTCACCCAGTGACAAAGTAGGGGTAGCGAGGCACGTATTGTATTGTTGCCATCGAGGATAAAAAGATGGGGTTTTCATCATATTGCTTGAGTTTATCCCTCTACATCATGTCATCTTACCTAATGCGTTACTCTGTTCTTCATGAACTTAATACTCTAGATGCAGGCAGGAGTCGGTCGATGTGTGGAGTAATAGTAGTAGATGCAGAATCATTTCAGTCTAGTTCACACAGACATGATGCCTATATCCATAATTATTGTCTTGGATGTCTTCATAATATTCGCTTTTCTATCAATTGCTCGACAGTAATTTGTTCACCCACTATAATACTTGCCATCATGAGAGAAGCCTCTAGTGAAACCTATACCCCCCGGGTCTATTTTCCATCTTATACTTTCAGATCTAAAATCAAAAATACCTTGCTGCATTATTTTTACCTTTTGTTTTACTTCCATTCAAGCAAACGATTTTATCTATCTCTATCAGATCTCATCCTTGCAAGTAACCGTGAAGGGATTGACAACTCCTTTATAGCGTTGGGTGCAAGTGTTTGATTCTTTGTGTAGGTACATCTATTGGGGACTTGCTTGTATCTCCTACTTGATTGATACCTTGGTTCTCAACAATAGAGGGAAACACTTATCTACTTTGCTGCATCAACCGTTCCTCTTCACGGAAACCAACGCATGCTCGGGAAGTAGCAGGGACTGACATCAAGTTGATGGTTATCCTTCATGTTGAAGTAGCACTTGTAGAATTTGAGCTTGTAGTAGCCTTGGGAACCCACTTCACCAAAGCTTGGGATTCATATTCATATGATTCAAAGTCCTCTTGAAGTTTGTTCTTGTCCTTGAGCTTGGTGACTTGTGGTGGAAGGTCATCTTGAGCTTTTGTTCCCTTGGGAAGAGTATTTTCATACTTCTTCTTTTGAGGAACAAACTTGGGATTGGGGTATTGACCTTCTTCCCATTCAACTCCATTAGCATTGAAGTAGCCAACACCACGATTCTTCCGGTATCCTCCATGCTTGCGTACAATCTCCTCAAATTGTTTGCACCCTTCAAGACTCTTGTAGATACCTTTCTCTATAATCCCTTTCAAGAGTTCATTTTCTTGCTCAAGTGTAACTTGGCTAAGAGAAGAGTTAGTGGGATCAAGAGAGCTACTAGAAACAATATCATTGGATTTATCATTTTTATTGCTACTAGTTGAAGAACCTTTCTTTCCTTTTTTACTAGCTTGCTTAGACTTAACTTGTGGCATGAATGTAGATAAAAGAAGTTGTTTGGCTAGATAAGAGGAAGTCTTCTTTTGAAGATCATCATCGATAGCTTTAAGGAACTCATGCTCTTACTCCAAATTTAGTTTCTCGAAGCGTAGCTTCTCATGTGTCCTTACAAGCTTTCTATGATATTCTAGAGTTGACTTATGAGGTAACTTAAGAGTTTTTAGTTCTTGAGTTAGTCGTTCTATTTCCAACTTATCATCATCACACGACTTATCTACACTAGAGTGAGTACTATCAAGTTCATTTTGACTAACATTTCTAGTTTTGTCAAATAGCAAGTCATCTTCAATTAACAAGTCACCTTCATCACTATTGAAATCAAGATACTCGGGGTGTGATACCTTGGGGCCTTTAGCCATTAAGCAACTTCCACCCCCTTCATTTGGTGAATCAAATAGGTCATAGGAGTTGGTAGTCACTTGTGCAATTCCGGCAACACCTTCATCTTGACTATAGTCAGAGTTGGAGTGATAGCTTCTCTCAGAGTGGTTGTCGGAGTCGGATCGGAAACCCATTCACCAACATGAGCTTGATGTTTCCTTCTTGAGTAGCTCTTGGTGCACTTGTCCGTCTTCTCAGAGTCCCTACTTATCCTTGAGGGTCTTCGTTCATAACGATCATCTCTAATCCTTCTCTCTCTTCGAGGTGACTCGTCTCTTGAGCTACGTATTCTTGGTGACTCTTCTCTTTGTTTTTAGGCAGCCGTGCACTCATTGGAGTTGTGTCCAGGCTTTCCACAATTGTAGCAGTTTCGGTCACGACTTGACGAACGCTTCTATCCATATCTTGTGTTGGAGCTTCAATCTTTGCTTCTATTCTTGTAGAACTTGTTGAATTTGTTGACCATCAGGCTTATCTCTTCATTTGTGACAAGGTTGTCGCTTGAGGTAGAGGGAGCATCACTTGTGGCTTTGTAAGCACCGCTAGACTTGTGGTGAAGCTCTTCCTTGTCTTTGAGTGTCATCTCATGAGTAGAAATTCTACCAATCACTTCCGTTGGCTTGAGATCTTTGTAGTTGGGCACCATTTGGATCAATGTGCAAACGGTGTCATATCGATCATCCAAAGCTTGAAGTATCTTCTTGATGATGAATTTGTTAGTCATTTCTTCGCTTCCTAAGCCGGCAATCTCATTGGTGATGAGAGCTAGCCTAGAGTACATCTTAGTGACTCCTTCACCATCCTTCATCTTGAACTTGTCAAGCTATCCTTGAAGAACATCCAACTTGGATTCTCTCACAGACTCAATTCCTTCGTGCATATCAACCAAAGTATCCCAAATATCTTTTGCATGTTCAATGCAGCTGATTTTGTTGAATTCCTCGAGGCATAGGCAGTTGAAGAGAATGTCACATGCTTAAGCATTGAGTTGCAACATCTTCAATTCATCTGCATTCGCTTCACGATCGGGTTCCTTTCCTTCTGCAAAGAATTCACCTTGCAAGCCAACATGAACAACAGCCCAAATGGTGGGGTTATGACCAAGCAAATGCATTTTCATTTTGTGCTTCCAACTAGCAAAAATTGTGCCATCAAAGTACGGACCTCTACGGTGATAATTTCCCTCACTAGAACCCATACTTGTCCTAGGTTGTGAGACCAATGCAATGGAGACCAAAGCTCTGATACCACTTGTAGGATCGAAAGTAGGTCTAGAGGGGGGAGGGTGATTAGACTATTTGACCAAATAAAAATCTACTTTTTCCCAATTTTAATTCTTGGCAGATTTTAGCATTCATAGTATGTCAAGTACACACTACACATGCATGTCTAAGAATATAGCAGCCGAAAGTAAACACATTGCACATGTAAGTAAAGAGAGGGTAGGAAGAGCAAACGCAATTGGTGACACGATGATTTTTCCCGTGGTTCTGATATGTGGCGCTATTGTACACCACGTTCATTGAGTCTTCAACCCATGGAGGGTAACAGTCGCGAGAGTCCACGGAGGGCTCTACCCACGGAGGGTTCCACGAAGAAGCAACCTTGACTATACCATGACGGCCTACGTCCACGGAGGACTAGCCTTACTCGGGGTAGATCTTCATGAAGTAGGCAATCTCCTTGCCCTTACAAACTTCTTGGTTCACTCCACAACACAAAGTAGGAGGCTCCCAAGCAATACCTAACCAATCAAGGAGGCACCACCCTCCAAAATGTAATAGGCTCAATAATGTCGATGAACTCCTTGCTCCTGTGCTTCAAGATGATAGACTCCTCAACACACAATCACTCTCTCACAGATATGGCTTGGTAGAAGAGATGGGATTGGTGGAAAGATACTTGGGGAGGCTAGAAATCAAGATCCATATGGTTGGATTGGAAGATCTTGACCTGAACACAAGGGTAGGTGGTTCTCTCTCAGAAAACTAATAGGATAGGTATGGAATGGTTCTGAGTGCTTCTCTTTCGAGTAGGTGGTGGTGAAGGGATATATATAGGCGTCCCCAAAAATCCAATAGTTACACAAAAAATGACCAACTCGGTGACACCAATGTGTTAATCTCGGTGGTACCGAAGTGACCAAAAGGTGGCAACTTTTGAATCTCGGTTGCACCGATAAGGTGCCAACAGCCAGAATGTCCATTCTTGGTGACGCTGATTCAACAATCTCGGAGGGACCGAAATTGTGAACTTACGTAACAGAAAGTTGGCAGCCTGAACTCGGTGGCACCGGTATGGAATCGGTTGCACCGAAGTGGCTAGGGTTTGGTTGAGTCTGTCTAATGTTTGGAATCGGTGGCACAGAATGTGGAATGTTGGTTGCACCGATTTTGAGTATTTGGGTTTGGATAGACTTTGCTGGGAGAGTCTTTGCTTGTCTTTGGTGACTATCACTTGGGCACGTATGGGCATTTTGTTCACCAACAAAACTTTACCCCCTTTTAATAGTATTGGCTTTCCTATGGACCCAAAGTGATTTCTCACAAATATAAAATGTAGAATCCTCTTGCTTGAAGCTTAGCCAATCCATTTCCTTGCATCTTGGGGTATTCCACAATCTCTTTTTGCCAACCCATCACTGAACTTTTCCTGAAACATACTTGATGGAAACATTAGTTCAGTGACTTATACGTTGTTATAGTTTACCAAAACCACCAAGGGAGCAAATGTGCTTTAAACAGGCGACCGTGTAGACACGGGTGGAGGGGGTGGAGGTCCAGAGCTTCCGTGACGTTTTGGTGATCATAGTCAGGTGAGCGGCGTCGTCCGTGCCGCTAGATCTAAGGACAACGCTGTACTGCCAGCAGGCGATGCAGCAAACTCCAGAGACGAAATGGCGCCTTCCCAGACACCCACACCGGCAAACGCGCCGTGACCTGCTAAGGGCGCGCGTGATGAGCATTGGCATGATGTAGCTGGGTCCGGGTGTCCTCATGGAAAATCTCCTGAGCATCATCCTTGGGATGTGCAAGACCAACATGCACGTCCACGTGCTGGTTGAAGCAGCGTACGGTCATGGGACCGTGATGTAGCTTCTTCCAACATAGTTGAGAGTCAAAAGCACTGGCGCGAGCACAGTTGCTCCTCAACTTTCCTCCTGCTGTAGACAAGCTCAAAGAATGGAGAGCGTCCATTCAAAGCCTCATTGGCCTCGCCAACGAAGATAAGCCACAGCAGGTGGAGCCTTCATGGCGACGGTCCATCGAGCTGACAAGCGCCGGTGGCGAGTAGACTGGAGGTGGTACAACTGCGGTGTAGCCTTCTCCACAGCGGCAGCAGCGGTCACTGACTCATTGGATCGACACTCCTGATGACGATTCCATGGTGTTGTACAATCCGCAAACTCTCCGCGACCAACGTCAAGTTCTTCGATAGCGAGGCAAGGAAGACGCTCAGGGATGTTGCCGAGCTCTATGATCTGGCGGATAAATGTGCCTGAGCTGAAGAAGGGACGAGGCTTCCCGGCAAGGACGCTAGCGCAGGGGTCGACTCTGAGGATGAGAACACTGCCACCCCGGCAAAGAAGGGCCGGTAGCATAACAGCAAGCCTAAGGGCAAGTCCGTGCTTGCCATCGATGGATCCGGCAACCCCAGCACCGCCAAGAAGGCCAAGGTTGATGACCCTGACAAGGATGTTGCCGGGTGCACCTCCTGTCAGGCTTTGGCGACTGCCGACAAGCCGGAAGGCTCCGTCAAGCAGTATTGCAAGATCCAGCACACCAAAGGCCACGATCTCCAGGACTGCCAGCAAGTTGAGTAGCTTGCCAAGAAGCAAAAATCCGAGTACGAGAGGCAAGACAAGGAGAAGGGCCAGGATGGTGCGGAGGGGTCCAGCAAGAAGCACGGTGGCCAAGGAGGTCGTTGTGACAAGGCCAAGCAATAGAAGGACCGGCCCGCTCGTGGCCGCAACAAGCAAGAGGGGGGTGATGATGGCATGGAAGAAGACGACGAGTCCAGCGAGCAAGAATTCCGAAGAGCTATAGACACCATGTGCGTCGACGGACGTGCCTCGTTGCATTCTTCCCATCGCCAACTTAAACAGTGGGCGCGTGAGGTTATTGCGACTGAGCTATCTATCGGCACCCAGAAGCCTTTGAAATGGTCCAACACGCTTATCATTTTCGACGCTAAAGATCACCCTGATCGTGTAAGTGCGATTGGGTGTTTGCCGTTGTTGGTCTCACCAACGATTCCTAACCTCAAAGTGGCGAAAATGTTAGTTGATGGTGGGGCCGGCTTGAACTTGATCTCGCCCGAGGTAATGAAGAGATTGCAAATTCCTGATGGAGATCTTGAGGAAACAGGGTTATTTCAGGGGGTCAATCCAGGAAGGAGCCAGCCCAAGGGAAAGATCACGATCCCGGTAACATTTGGTAGTGTTCTGAACTTCAGAACGGAGAAAGTTGTTTTCGACGTCGCCAAAATTCCGTTGCCATACACTGGGATCCTTGGCCGTCCAGCGTTAGCCAAGTTCATGGTGGCGTCGCACTACACCTACAATGTATTGAAGATCTCTCGCACAGACTCCGGCAAGCGCACTTCCTCGGAGTGCTGCGCTCCTATTGAGGACGTGCCAGAGAGTTCCATCGGCAAGAGCAAGAAGTCCAAGGCAGCTCCCCCAAAGACTAAGAAGGTGACCGCCAAGGACGATGGTACGGGAGGAACTTTCACCATAAGTTCCAGCCTTGATGACAAATAGGAAAGCACGCTCGTTGCCTTCCTGCGGGCGAATGTCGATGTGTTTGCGTGGCAACCATCTGTTATCCCTGGTGTTCCCAGGAAGGTGATTGAGCACCACATTGCCGTCTATCCACAGGCGTGGCCCATCAAGCAAAAGGTCAGGAAGCAGGCTTTGGAGCAGCAACAATTTATTTCCAAAGAAATCTAGAAATTAGAAGCGGCTGGCTTCGCTAGAGGAGTACTTCATCCCACATGGTTGGCCAATCCAGTTGTAGTGCACAAGGCAAATGGGAAATGGATGTTGTATATTGACTACACAGATATCAATAAAGCCTGCCCCAAAGATCCTTTTCCCTTGCCGTGCATCGACCAGATTGTGGACTCCACCGCCGGCTGCGACTTGTTGTCTTTCCTTGACGCGTATTCAGGTTATCATCAGATTTTCATGGCCAAGGAAGACGAAGAGAATACCGCATTTATCACCCCATGTGGTACCTATTGCTTTTTGCGTATGCCTTTCGTGTTGAGAAGTGCTGGTTCTACATTTGCAAGAGCGGTCCAGATTGGTTTTGAGCCCTAGCTACATAGAAATATGAAGGCTTCTATGGATGACATAGTGGTCAAAACCAAGGACAAGGCGATGCTCATATCAGATTTAGAAGAAACATTTGCAAATTTGCGCAAGATCAACTTGAAGCTCAACCCTGAGAAGTGTGTGTTTGGTGTCCCATCCGACAAGCTTCTCGGCTTCTTTGTATCTCAACGTGGAATTGAAGTAAATCCCGACAAAATAAAAGCAATTGAGCAAATTGAAGCACCAAGACGTGTCAAGGATGTGTGTTGTCTTGCCGGCTGTGTTGCCGCTCTAAGTAGGTTCATTTCAAAATCTACTGAGTGCGCCCTGCCCTTTTTCAAAATCTTGAAGAAGGCATGTCCGATGGAATAGACTCCGGAAGTGGAGGCATCGCTGTAGGATTTGAAGAAATACCTCTCCTCTCCGCCAGTCCTAGTCATGCCAAAACAACAAGAGCCGTTGCTGCTATATCTAGAGACAACAAATCAAGTGGTGAGTGCTGCGTTAGTGGCTGAAAGAGAAGTTGACGAAGAAGCAGCGGCAACGGCAGGACCACCAAGCAACAAGCCAGGATATTCCCCGGCAGGGTCTGGTGCTGACAAAGCAGGATCTGCGCAATCAAATGAAACAATTCAAAAGAAGAAGATGGTGCAGCACCCAGTCTATTTTGTCAGCTCCCTTTTGCAGGGGGCTAGGTCAAAATATTCTGGTGTGCAAAAGTCGCTCTTTAGCGTCCTTATGGCCTCAAGGAAGCTGCGCCATTACTTCCAGGCACATGAGATCACCGTTATCACTCGCTTCCCGTTGCAGCGGATTTTGCGGAACCCATATGCTACCGGCAAGATTGTGGAGTGGGCTTTGAAAATGTCAAGCTTTGGTCTCAAGTTTGAAAGTACTTCGACTATCCAGAGCAGAGCCTTGGCGGAATTCAATGTGGAGTGGACCCCAATGCCAGATGAAGAAGTTCCAGAATCAACTCTCCCCGGCAAGGAAAAAATCAAGAGTGGATCATGTATTTTGATGGGGCTTTCTCGCTGCAAGGCACCGGTGCTGGAGTGTTGCTTGTCACACCCACTTGAGAGCACCTCAAATATGTGATTCAGATGCACTTTCTCAGAGAAAGGTCAACAAACAATACCGCAGAATACAAAGGGCTGCTTGCCGGTCTCAGGATCGCGATAGACCCTGGGATTAAGAAACTTATTGTCAGGGGTGCTTCTCAGCTTGTCGTCAAGCAGGTGAATAGGATTATCAGAGTCCATTGATGGAAGCTTATGTAGATGAAGCGATAAAGTTGGAAGAACATTTTGACGGTCTGCAAATGGAGTACGTTTGGTGTGCAGAGAACAGTGTTGCTGATGGCCTGTCAAAGTGTGCTTCCCTTAAGTTGCCTGTGGAACCAGGAACTTTTGTGCTCCGACTGACTCAACCATCCGTGACACCAGCAATTGGACAAGAGAAAATAAGAAAGTTGAGTTCCGGCAAGTATTTCCTGGCAGTGCTCCCAGAAGCCGCCGACGAGGAAGTTGCCGGGAACGACGCTAGGCTTGCCGGTGAGCATCACGCTCCGACAGGGCCTCAGGCTCTTGCCGTGGAAGCACACGCTGCCGCCAAGCTTGTCGGGGGGCAATGGGATCCGGCAGGGCCTCGAGCCCTTACCATTGAGACAAATGCTTCCTCGGTAGAGGATATGCCTTTAGTCCTTGTTGTCGAGCCCCAGGCTCCATCATGGGCACAACACATCGTCCATTTCCTTCAAACAGGAGAACTCCCCGAGGAACAAGAAGAAGCAGAGAAAGTATGCCGCTGGTCTAATATGTACTAGTTTGTGGACAACGTCCTATACAGAAAGAGGCCGAATGGTGCATTTCTCGGGAAGATGGACTGGAGCTGTTGGCGGAGATACATGGAGGCATATGTGGCTCCCACATAGGATCAAGAGCACTTGACGGTAAGGCATCCCGGCAAGGTTTCTTTTGGCCCACTGCCCTCCAGGATGCAACTGTGCTAGTAACCAAGTGTGAAGCATGCCAGTTTCATTCGAAGAAAATGCATCAACCAGCTCAAGCTCTTCAGACAATACCTCTCTCCTAGCCATTTTTGGTCTGGGGGCTCGACATCTTGGGTCCCTTTCCCCGTGCTACCGGGGGCATTGCGTACTTGTACGTCGCAATCGACAAGTTCACAAAGTGGCCAGAAGTGGAAGCAGTGAGAAAGGTGACAACACAATCAGCCGTCAAGTTCTATAAAGGAATAGTTTGCCGCTTTGGTATGCAAAACAAGATCATCACCAACAACGACACATAGTTCATGAGTTGCACCTTCATGCAGTATGTCCAAGACCTTGGCGGCAAGATCTATTTCGCTTATGTTACCCACCCAAGGAGCAACGGCCAGGCAGAAAGGGCTAATGCTGAAGTATTGTGAGGCGTTAATACAAGAACTTTCGATAAGCTACGCAAGTGCAGAAGGCGCTGGATTGATGAGTTGCCGGTGGTTCTTTGGTCAATCAGGACGACTCCAAATCGAGCTACTTGCCAGACACCCTTCTCCCTAATATATGGGGCGAAAGCATTTCTCCCCATGGAACTCACATACGGGTCACCTCGAGGGCTCGCTTATGATGAGCTTCAGCAAGAGCAGTTGCAGCAAGATGACGCTACGCTCCTTGAGGAAGATCCTCTTCAGGCTCCTGTGCGAGCTGCGCGGTACCAGCAAGCTTTGCACCGCTACCATAGCCACAAAGTTCATGCCCGAAGTCTTGAGGAAGGCGACCTTGTTCTTTGGCGCATTCAATCCGCCAAGAATTCCAACAAGTTGACGCCAAAGTGGGAAGGCCCTTGTTAGGTAGTGCGAGTCACCAGGCCTAGCAAAGTTTGCCTGAAGACCAAGGATGACATCCTAGTGAGCAACTCCCGAAATATCGAACATCTTCGTAAGTTTTGCCCATGAGGCGCGGTTGCCGGGTCTCCCGGCAACCATCTTTGTAGAAGTCTTTCCGCCGAAGCATGTAATCCTTTGTACAAAGCCAGGCGCATACCCCGTGCATAGTTGAATAAAGCTAAGTGTTCTGCAAATCTTGTTGATTCTCATGTTAACTTATGTACATGTTTGTTCGAGATATTGTATTACACTTACTCCCGGCAAGAGCTAATGGACCGCCAAGGTTCCATATCCCTATTTTCTCTTATTTCTTTTTCTCAAAGGACAGAAGGTTACCTCGCGTGCAGCTTTGCTGGGGGGGGGGGATGGTGGTATGGATAGTGACGGGCGACGTTCAAGGAAAACATTTTGCCATGACGTTCAATGAAAAGATAAGTTGCAGAAACTTTAAAACATATTTTTTTCTTGTTATTCTCCTTGAATGGTTTCAACTTTTGCATGGGAAACCTGCACATGAAGGAACCTCATCGTAATCGGTCGTGCCCTTACTCTGTTTCGAGTCCGCTCAACAACTTAAGTGGCTGCACTGAAAATGTCAAGGTAACCTTGTCATGATTAGTCCTGCCCTTACTTTGTTTTGAGTCTGCTCAACAGCTTAAGTGGCTGCACTGAAAATGTCAAGGTATCCTGCCGGTAGCAGCACTGCCAGTAGGCTGCTAAGGATCCGCTCCTCAAAGCACTCGCGGCAGGGCTCCGTGCACCAACAAGTTTCCGATAAAGCGTAGGGAGCAAACCATACAGAGAGGAATCCGATAAGGGGAATAACATGCAAAACACATCCAGTCATTCAAAGAGAGTGAAATTTACATGAGATGGCATCTCTTCCTAAGTACATCTTTATTTGACTTTCTCCCCTAGGGGCAGATTACAAGAAGAAAAGATAGCAAGAGGCCCCCAATAGAAGCCCAGCCTGACCCCTCTAGACCAGCATTGGGCGGAGGGACAGGGCTTCCAAAAGGGAAGACAAAGACGAAGTCCACGGGCCTACCGGGAGATCCAATTGGAAGATGAGGCAGTGCCCAGGACAAGGACCCCCGGCAAGATCGTCCTACCGGGAGGGGGAGAGGCGTGAGGGTGACGACGGTGGTGCAGTCGCCGATCAGTCAAAGCTCAGGTCGCCGTATTCTGACTTGACGGCCCGGAGTGCGGACTCATCGTCGCTTTCACCGACATCGTCCTCCTCGTCGGTGTCGCTCGAGGATGAGCTTTCAACGCCACTCGATCTCTCTTTGCAACAACTGAGACGGACGCCTGAGCGCCCATAAATCTTGACGGAGAGCAGATAGGCCTCCATAATCTTGAAGCAGAGGACGTGTCCGTCCTGGAGGTTGTGGGCGCAGGAGAAGGTTTTCCAACCATGCCGGAGGAACATGAGACGATGCTCCGGGAACTCAACCTCCACTCGCGCCGCACCATTGCAGCAGCCATGCGCCCGCAACCATAGGGCAGACGGATTCTCGACCTCCATCACCCTGGAGAAAGGGTGAGGAGGACGTAGACAACTTGGAAGGGGACCGCGAAACTCGAGGACGAACTCCAACGCTGTCCCCTCGACGTGGGCTCCTTCAAGGAGGGGGTCTGGCGTCGGAGGAAGAGGTAGGTTGACGCTTTGCCTCCCCCGACCTCAACCTCCATGCCAGCCACGACTCCTCGCGCTTCTTCCGCCACGCACGCTCGAGTCACCCTCCGCCTATGTGGCTGAAGCGGTGGCATGATCCCGACGGGAACTCCTCGTCTTTGGTGCAGGACGGTGGCTGCCCTAGCCCCCTATTCATGGCTGAAGGCAAGCACACCTCAAAATCCAGAGAGAATAGAAGGGCGAGCTCTAGAGACCTGCACTCGGTAAAGAAAGAAGGATGGATGAGCATCGCTCTCACTACCCCTTAGTTTGTAGGGGTAAGCGGAGAGGCTGGCTCTCCCCCGCTCCAAGAGTCGCCACCCACCTCCTCCCATAGCTTCGCCCATGATCATGGGGCGAACAGGTAACCGTCTCGTTACTCCAATCCTTGGCGCTGTGGTTTCTGCCACGATCAAGACTTTAAGTCGCGGGTATCCATTGCCAACCCCCCGCTATGCATGCGGCGCACGTGGCGGAAACAACCGCTCCGTGCACGTATCCCACGACGTGCACTTAACGTGCGTCGCGGGGAGGCATAGTAAGCGGAATGATTACAACCGCAGACTCCTGCTGCGCGTACCCATGCACTGTTTGGGCCTATCCCAACAACGTCTCGCGCTTGTGTGTGGCCCAGGCCTGGGGGCTCCTGTCGGTGTACTAAAGTTTGGGTCCTTTAGTACCCCTTACTTGTGCATGGGCAGTTGTAGCCGCACCAGTGGCAAGGCCCGCCAGGCGACTGTTGGATGCAAGCACAAGGAAGTCAAGAAGGTATTCAAGTCAACAGTCGGAAGACCGAAGGCTAGGCGCCTGGCAAGATCTTTCCGGGATGGCCTACGGAGCCCCGGCAAGAAGTGCACTCGACAAGGCCTCGCCATCCTTCCAGCATAGAGACCAAGTGTCATCCCACCTGGGTACATGTCGAGGCGCTGAGGATGGAGGAGGCTAAGCGGTGCTGATGGGACGGGCTCCTGTCCCATCCCGTGGAAGGTCAGGGACGCTAACGGAGCATTAAATGCGTTTGTCTTACACCGTCAGTGTTAGGTACGATAACACTGTAGCACTTTACACCTCATGTATGCGTTGTACGCCACTATTGTGACCCCTTCGAGAATATAAAAGGAGGCCCAAGGCACAACTACAGGGGGATCTTCTCTGGCCGATTCTACATGAGTAGCAGCTACGTACTGTAGCGCTCCCAGAACTGGAGCTAGAACTCGTCCCATACAACCGAGCAGGAGTAGGGTTCTACGCATCTTTGCGACCCGAACCTGGGTAAAATCCCGCATGTTAATCATCAGATCTGCTCTCTGTACGAGCCTTCTTCCCTGCCGAATCATAAAGGGATCCTCCCAATCCCATAGGTGTCGTTTCTCCAACAAAGCTTAATTAATAGAAAAATACAAAAATAGTGAGATACTTGAGCCTAACACTTTGTTTGCAGAAATGATGATTACTCAAAAGCCCAAGAAGACTATTAGGGATTAATGTGCTCCAATACTTGTTTCTAGATCTCCTATAGTTCATCCTACTATTTTTCTCAAGAGAATTCGATTGGATGTGATCTTCTTGCTATAATTAGAAAACATGCCTTTGCAGGAACTGAAGAGGAAGATCCTCAAGCAAATCTAATTATGTTTGACACCTTTTGTGGGACATTTAAATTAAAGGTTGTTTGATGAGAATTTGTCTTATTGAGACTTTTCAGGTTTTTTCCTAAAGGATGATGCTAATAAATGTTCTAATAGATTGCTTCAAGAGAGCATAACCAGGTGGATTATGTGTGGTGAAAATTTTATGGCCAAATTCCTGCCAAGCTCGAAGATTACTAAATTAAGAACAAATCTCACCTTATTTGTTCAGGAAGATAGTGAAACTCTATATATGGTTTCAGAGAGGTATTCTAAATGATTGACCTTATGTTCTAACCATGGTTATGCTAAATATGTTATACTACACATGTTTATCATGGAATTAATGATGAATCAACATCCATTCTTGATCTAAGTGCAGGAGGACAATTCATGCCATTGACTCCAGAAGAAGGGAAAGAACATATTGAGAAATTGTATCTGAACATGAGCAATGGAATATTGAGGAGCCAATCAAAACCATTGAGAAAATATATCATATTGAAGACATGGAAAATTTTAAGAAGGCCAGTGTTGGTGTCAAAACCGGCGGATCTCGGGTAGGGGGTCCCAAGCTGTGGATCTTGGATCAATGGGGAACAGGAAACACATGGACATTATTTATCCAGGTTCGGGCCCTCTCGAAGAGGTAAAACCCTATGTACTGCTTGATTATATTGATGTGTATGAGGATTACAGAGTCGATCTACCACGAGATCAGATGAACCAAACCCTAGATGAGTTTGATGATGGTTCCTCTTCCTCCTACGAACTAAACCCTCCGATTTATATAGACGCATGGGGTTCCAAGGGTTACACATGGTCGGTTGCCCTCCGGGAATAAACATTCTGACTCTACCATCTTGACTTGGAGTGGAGGACACACCAAGGCACCAGAGGTTTCCTTCCTAAACAAGGCATCGCCTTTATCGCTCGGCCTTCCAGTAATAATCTAAGAGTGGCTCACCTATCCGGCCCATATGAGATAGACCGACGGCTTGAGGATCCCTTAGTTGTGGACTCCCTCAGTAGCCCCCGAACTAGCCTCCAATGCCGGGGTCCCGTGATCCCTATTAGCCTCACGGGCCCAAGGTCTTCGGTTTGCGGGTTGAGTTCTTCTCCCCTTCTATGTTTGGATGGCACTAGTTCGACCACCGATGAGTCCTCGATTGTCGAAGTTTGGCGGGACCCACAATATTAACTTTCCTGCTCAAGGTTAATGACACTCATCGATTCCCGCGCGTCTACGCTGGGCAGACGGCCAGTAGTCTTTTATAGAAATTCCTTTCGCGGGTTAGATGAAAAATGCATATTAAATAGGCTGGGCATGCCATGAGCAACACATCCTATTCCCCAATCATTTAGAAAACAAAAATCAGGGAGATCAAAGACATGGCAAGCGTCTGAGGCTCCTCCTCATGTCCTCATGGCTCTCTCCCATGCGATTGGGCAAGATGCTTAGTCTCCTATCTCCAATTGAGCGGCCTTGAAGCGCAAGGATATCTTCCTGCTTCAGATCTAGCGTCCACCCGTCCCGGATTAACTTCTGTGAATGACGAGGCCTTTGAAGAGAATTTCCCTGCTCCACGCAAGGAAGATAGGGTATGTTTCAAGCCCTTCCTCTTACGAGGCTTGGGCTTCCCCATTCAACCCTTCCTGAGGGGTTTGCTGGAGTTTTTCGGGATCCAGCTCCATCATCTTACCCGTGGATCCATTCTGCATATCTCGGGCTATGTCGCCCTTTGCAAGATGTTTTTGGGCTGCGAGGCTCATTTCGCATTATGGAGAAAGCATTTCTACCTCGTCCCCCATACCCGGGGAGGGATAATCTTTGAAGTTAGGGGAGCCTAAGTATGGCACATAGCCAGGACGGGGTACCCAATTGGGACCCCAAAGAAGGATTCCGAAGAGTGGACCTCATAATGGTTTTATATTGAGGACGCCCCCATATTCGATCCAGCACAGAGGGTCTGCCCGAATACTCAGACGCTTATTTAAATAAACATTTTAACTGGCGACCGAAAGCCCTCCCCAAGAGGAGAGTGACAAAGTAAAGCGTCTAGCTGCTCAGGTGAGGTTGTTGGCTCATGTCAAGTTAACCATCATTGGTGTGATGGCCGCTGCTATTACTCGATGTGTCCAACCTCTCTAACAAAGGATGCACCCCTTATGGTGTTCCAATGGGACAAACAACGCGACCCGCTACAAACTGAAAGGGCCTGCCAACCAGGCAACAATGGCAGTCATACATGCCGATCTATTTAACGGAGAAAAGGAAGAGTTTGCCCGCCTGAGTACCACAAATGGCTACATGAGTCATAATCCCATTGAATAGGTAAGTTCAACTATATTTTCATAGTCCAGATGTTATGTCCATTTTCGTTGACCGAATCTTTTAACTTTCCGAACAGAACTAGAGGTGCTGGATTGAGATAGGTCAACTGCTCCTCCTCAATCGTAGATTTATTCTCGTGACGATGACCAGGGATTCCACGGCGATCGAGAGATGTCAATCAATTTTGAGGACATTTTTTTACCAGGAGAGTCTCGACTTATCTAAGGTGGCCCTTTTGGCCGATCACCTGGGGACACTCCCTTCCTCCGGTGTAAGTAAGAAGAAGGCCTCTTGTCAAAAAATGCGCTCGCCTCCCGTCGTTTCTAGTACACTCACTTCTACTCCCAAGGGTCGTCGCACCATGCGCTGAACACCAGCGAGAGCGGCACCGGCCGTCTCCGCACCAAAAGATAGTGTAGTTCCCAAGCATGTGGCGGCCATGGGAACTACCTCGACCGCGCCCTCAACCAAGAGGTAATACTTTTAACTCATAGTTAGGTCATGGTTATAGCCGTTGCAAGCACTTATAACCTTTGGTGAGATCTATAGGAGACGTGTACATCCACCTTCGTCCGAGGACGTCAAAGAGGTGTGAAGTGGTAATCCTGAACCAAGGTCTTCCGCCAAGGTCGGGGCCAATGCAGAGGTCCCCGCCATAGAACAACTTCCAGAGGATCCCGAGGATGTCTCAGTTACCAATTCTCAAGTCGAAAGTGCGATGAATCACTGATAGCGAAAGGAGTTACTACGACACCCTATGTTTTCTGAACATGAGCTTAATGCTCTTAGTTTGGTGTAGGCATATCTTGGAGCTGCCCGAGCAAGACTTGAGGGAGCCTCAAACCTTATGTTGACCAACATGCAGGTGAGTGATTAGTTTTCACAACTGGAGACAAATCCTAACCCAGTAGCCCCCGAGCCTTAATTTGGTCGGGATGGCCAAGTTAAGGGTCTGTGTATTGTTGCGACATGGTGTAGGCTTCGAGGGAACAAAACAAAAATTGTCCAAGGACCTTGGGTTAAACGGAAGATATTTGGCAGCTACGAAGGCCGAACTAGAGGAGGTTAAAAGGTTCACCAGAGAAGCACATGGTGAGCAAAAGGGTTTAACATGTAGAATTGCTTGGGGCACCTTTTCTAATGACAGATTGTCTTATAGTAGTCGAGTCCATAAGTCCACTGCAGAAAGATCTAGATGCGTCCAGAGAATCTCAAAGGTATGCCGAATCGCAGCACGAAGTTGGCCGCCGAGTACTAACTTGGAGTCATGAGGAAAAGAACAAACTCAAGGCAGAAAATCAGTGACGTGCCAAAGAAATTGAGAGGTAAAAAACTCAACTAGCACAAGCCCAAGAGAAGAACCAGAGATTGAAAGGTGACATGTTCGGTGAGTGAAATTTTAACTTGTAATTCCGTAAAATATGTGTATTATTACAATGTAAGATACATGCCACGTCTCTTGTTAGGTCTCCTGGCCGAGCGCCCTGTGGAAGTGGCCAGCTTGTTCGGAGGGGACATGCTAAAGGAACTGTTCATCCTGCATGAGCAAGCTCGGAAAGCTATGAAGAGCATGGTGAAGGCATTATGGCCAATCGAGACGCCTCCGGAAGGGATGGACGAGCTGGCTAGTTGTTTTAAAGGAGCTCGACGTCGCTTCAAGCTATAGAAGACATGGGCTTGTCAAGAAGTAGCACGAGAGGCATGGGCAATGGTGAAGACCCTCTTTACCAAAATCGACCAGAGCATTTGGCCTGAGTTGGGCCGGTAGGGCCGGATGGTCAAGGGGTTCCACTTTATTTGGTGTATGACCAAGTGATGCCAGCCACTCATATCTCGCAAGAAGATTCCACCTTGGATACCATAATAGATAATCTTGACCAGCAACCAGGTGTTTGATTCTATGTAGCCATGTACTTTACATCAAACATACTATGTTCATGCTATAAACATTGTCTTAACCGGCCATCAACTTCTACCTCCCCCGCCAGTGGACGGGGAGTGTTCCGTACTATGTGACCTCACGTAACAAGAAATCACTAAGGGAGTCCTGGATTGGGGGGTCCTCGGATAGCTGACCTATTGTTTATGGGCCGTACTGTATGGGTTGCAAGGCGGACATCGGATGATCGAAGACCACCTATGCCAGATGGAAGCCTCCAGGAGCCATGAAGTATTCTCCAAGTTATTAGCTATAGTTAGGCATGTTTATCTCTTCGGCTTGTAACCGACCATGTGTAAACCTAGGACACCCTTGGCGTCTATATAATCCAGATGGTTTAGGGGTATAGGGAGGACAACTCATCTAGGGTTAGACACACGATCTCGAGGTAGATCAACTCTGTAACTCCTTACACCATCAATACAATCAAGCATGACGTATGGTATTACCTCCATGCGAGGGCCCGAACCTGAATAAACTCGTGTCCCCTTCATCTCCCGTTACCGTTGATCCTCGTCTCACAGTTTGGGACCCCCTACCCGAGATCCGCTGGTTTCGACACCGACATTGGTGCTTTCATTGAGAGTTCCTCTGTGAGGGCCGAAGGGATTGATGGCTCGACCCGTCGTAGGTAGCGAGATATGTATCGAGGGAATTCTCCACCCCTGATCAGAGTTTCATCGGTAACGATATCTTGTCGCACGCCGTCCTGTTCGGCCATCAAGGCGAGATCAGAATGTTTCCCCCCGATCAGAGTATCAAGTTCGGAACCCTAGAGTTCGTGGCTGATTCACGGGGAACACTCGTTCCAGTGGAACCCTCAATCTTTGAAGAAGAACATGTAAGTCTGGATGCTTTGACGTCCAGGATATTAGGCCCCACAGTGGAACGGAACACGGATCCCGCCTCTGCATAACTCTAGAACTGTCACACCGCTTGACGAATCCACCCATATCAGCGACACGCATCCCGCCATCGCCTCGTTCTTGAACGAGTTGTTCGATCGAATCGAAGCTATGCGTATATCGGATGACTAATTTCCGATCTATGATTGGCATGGTATCAGACCCGATGATAGGGAGATTCATGTCCCTCCGGTCACCCACCATGCCGCTACCATTGAGTGTCCGGCCACGGATTCTGCCCGACAGCCGGAATTGAAAACTGTCTATACCCCGGTCCTCGATCTCCAAGACCCCGACGGTGAATCAGAGGCTGGGAATCACTCTAAAACCAGACCGTCACCGGTCTAGGATGTTGGGTACTACCTTAGGTGCATCGCATGCAAATTAAAATTTTCCTACGCGCAGAACATCCAAGAACATGATACAGAGATGGATCATAGATTGTTACCACTAGACGCGCAGTGCCGTGCAACGGAAGTAGAGTTGGGGCAACACATTCTTGTGGTCCGTATCCTCCTTGTCCGATCTCCCTCAAATAGCCGTTTCGATCTCCCTCGAACAGTCGGTCGCCGTATCCCACATACAGGTTCGACGGAGCGGCGCAAGTGCACCGCCTCTAACGGTATCTGCGCGTGTAGGAGGAACACCCGTGCGGCGGACTGCTAGGTCTGACTACACGGTCGGCGGCGGCGAGTGGAGGTGGCTATTCGCAACACATGCAAACCCTAATGACGGCGCCAAAGCGATCAAACGGATGGGTGTGCCGCACCTCCACTATATATAGGCATCCAACGCGGGCTCAACTCTTGGGCCTCGCACGGATCCTAAAGCCCACATGTTCCTTCCCTTAAGCACGTGACCCTTTAGGTTCCCATCCACTTGGTTGCGAGTCAGATGCCATCTGACTCGACCTGTCGGTAGCGGCCTCTAGCAAGACGTGCTGTCTCCAAGTGTCCGATGAGGCTGGTTAGGCGAACCTGTACTTCACACTTCTGTTCCCTTTGCCACACGATATATGTTATCGTGCACAAGGCGAAATGGTCATCCTTGTTGCAGCATGATCTATTTCTTGTTCCGGTGAATCCGACCAACACTTTGGATTATCTCATAATCCTCATCGCATGGCCATGCTTATCGACGTCGGATCACCCGAGGGGCCCCAGAGTATATCTCTCCTGGTAGGAGGGGCAAATCCCATCTTGCTCGACCATGTCTCGCAGCATGGGTCTGGATAAGCCTGAAACCTACCTTTGTAACTACCCAGTCATGGAGTAGCGTTTGGTCGACCCAAAGCAAGTCTGTCACCATCCTGAGTACATCTGCTATCTCAGGTCTTAGGATATAGAACGTATGTTGTACTAGAGACTCATAGATGACCTATCGTTGCGTCTCATAGTTGGGTCTGTCCAACTCAGACCTTATCTCGACTCGGATCCGACTATGTCGAATCCGACCAGACCTTTCTGAGTCCATATTATCCGGCTAACATCCAATGCTACATGCGCAGTGAGACCGAACCATCCACCGTGTCATATGCTAGTCTGATTAGTTGTGCGTCCACACAAACCTTTCGACTAGGGACGATTTAGGACAGTTATCATACAATGCATAGTCTCACAAACAAGTCACGTACTTATTAATACACATCATTGATAATGTCCAAGGACTATCTTTATTCATAAACACATAGGAAATATCATCATACATGATTGCCTCTAGGGCATATCTCCAACACAGGACCCATCGCATGATCTGGGAACGACAATTCCAAACACGCGTGGCGACAGGGAACCAAATTTTTTCCCACCCACCGCCCAAGATGATCTTCCAAGTACCGTGCCAAAGCCCATGTCTTCGGACTTTGGGGATATCAAGCAAATACAAGGAGAATCAATCCACCACTTTTGGGCAAGACTCCTACTCACTAGGAGTAGAGTAAATGGTCTTAGCGACCACGATGTAATGGCAATCTTCATTCGCAGTTGCCATGACGAAGGGATTCTCAATGCCCTGGCCCACCGATGCATAAGCGACTTTTCGGAGTTATCCGAATTGGTAGAGAAGTACTATACCATGGAGAGTGTCTGGCAATCCAAACGATTGTTCTCAGAACCAATCCTCTCCGAACACCCTATAGGAGCTCGGAAAAAGAGGACACCTCCAAAGCGGCCAGCCAGGTATGAACCTGTCGAGAAAACAAACAAGTCCCTTTCTGGGACCGGCACCGTCCTCGACGGACTCTTGTATAAACCCTGCCCCATTCATTCCGTGTTGTTGAACACAAACCCTACTGATAGCCTTCCAGCTTGCTGGCTTGTAAGGCAAGTCACAAAAAGTGGCGAGGCCATCCTCGACACACCTTCGTCGAACAAGCGATCTCCTTCGCCAACCGGATTTAATGACAAAGTCTTGACGGTCTATGAGATCTTCCCCTCAAGGAGCAGGCGTAAAAGAGCTCTTAGGGAGCATGAACAACTCTGCCACGTGGCAGCTACTAGCCCATGGGCAGACGTACCAATTACTCTTGGGGACACTGACCAGGCGCCCATCCTTCCCGGTCATTCACGGGCCGCTCTTGTCTTGACTCCCATCATTGATGGATACAGGCTACATAAGGTGTTAATGGACGGCGTCAATGGTAGCCTCATATACGAGGCCACTCTGGAAAAAATGCAGTTCGACTGATCCCGCATCAAACATAACAACACAACCTTCCAGGGAATTATCCGAGGGAAAGAGGCACATTGTTCCGGATGTATCATCCTGGACATTGTGTTCGGTACGCCTAAAAACTACTGATCCGAAGAACTTCTCGTCCACATCGTCCCCTTCCCAAGTGACTATCACGCCCTATTAGGATGCGACACCTATACAAAGTTCCAAGCTATACCCCATTATGGGTACATGAAACTCAAAATGCCAAGACCAAATGGAGTGATCACGATCGCGAGCGATACGAATATAGCCCTTCGGGCCGAAAACAAAATGGCACACTTGCCCTCGAGGCATTAGCGGAAACTTTTGCCGTCAAGAGTTGACCGATTTACGGTCGACGGTCAATAGGGATGATGTGATCCTTAGCAAGAGGCCCAAATCCACGTCCTTTAAACCCGCAAAGGATATCTTCAAATTTCAAGTGCATCCAATGGAGCCCAATAAAACAACGTCCATCGGAGCCTAGCTCGATCCCCTTACGGACGAAGTATTGCGGAATTTCCTCTGCGACAATTGGGACATTTTCGCTTGGCATCCTTCTGATATGCTTGGAATCCCATGGCGGCTCGGCGAACATAGCTTAAACATTATTCTGGGTTTTAAGCCCGTGAAACAGACCCTGCGCCGCTTCTCCGAGCCTAAACGGCAAGTCATTGGTGAAGAATTAGCCAAATTGCTCGAGGCTGGGTTTATTCGGGATATTAAACACCCCGAGTGGCTAGCAAACCTGGTGATGGTACCTAAGAAAGACAAGTCCTGGCGGTTGTGTGTCGATTTCAAAGACCTCAAAAAAGCATGCCCCAGGGACCCTTTCCCCTTACCACGCATAGACCAGATCATTGATGCCACAGCTGGAGATGATTTGTTGTGTTTCCTCGATGCTTACTTCGGATACCATCAAATTAAAATGAAGGAATCCAATCAAGCGGCTACTGCATTCATCACCCCCTATGGGCCATTTTGCTTCAACATGATGCCCTTCAGGCTAAAAAACGCACACATACCAGCGCATGATCCAAACCTGCCTCTCTACATGTTGGAAAGACTGTCGAGGCATACGTGGATGATGTGGTAATAAAACCCAAACACGTCGACCAGTTCATCGATGACTTACGTCAAACTTTTCCTAATTTACGCGAATATGATATATGGCTCAATCAAGAAAAATGTGTATTCGGAGTTCCCTCCGGTAAGCTGCTTGGATTCATCGTCTCCCATGGAGGAATAGAGGCAAATCCAGCTAAAATCTGTGCTCTATCAGAACTTACAATTCCAATAGAGCTGAAGCATGTCTAGAGGCTAGCCGGGTGCATAGAGGCGTTAAGCCGCTTTATCTCTGCCTCGGAGAAAAAGCGTTACCGCTCTATAAGCTGCTGAAATGGACCAACAATTTTGAATGGACCGATGAAGCAGCGGCCGCGTTGGAAGAAATGAAAGCAATACTGGCAACCAACCCCATACTCACGGCACTAGGCGCCGGTGAGCCCATGTTGTTATACATATCGGCCGCCAACAAAGTCGTCAGTGCGGTGCTCGTCGTTGAACAAGATGAGGAGGGACATAAATTCCGGACACTGAAGTCGGTATATTATGTGTGACAGGTACTAATGCAGTGCAAGTCAAAATACCGACATTATCAAAAAATAGCCTATACAGTTTTCATGGCATCGAGGAAACTCCGACACTACTTCCAGGAGTGCTCGGTAACGGTGGCAGCGAAAGCCCCCTTGAATGATATAATCAACAATAGAGACGCCACCGGTCGCATAGCCAAATGGGCCATTGAGCTCCTTCCCTTTGAAATAACCTACAAGGCATGCCGCGCCATTAAATCTCAAGTACTGGCAGACTTCTTGGCCGAACGAACAAAGGCCGAGATCCCCAAGGAGTATAGCGCATACTCCCATTGGACGATGTACCTTGATGGATCCAAGACCTTGGCCGGTCTGGGGACTGGAGTTATCCTTACATCCCCCATAGGTGACAATGTATGATACGTGTTGCAAATCATGTATGCCGACTCAAACAATGTCGCCGAATATGAAGCTCTTCTTCATGGTCTTCGGATGGTGGTGTCGATGGGCATACGACGGCTAGAGGTACGGGGAGACTCAAATCTGGCAATATCCCAAATTAAAGGCGAATTCGATGCCAAAAATCCGAAGATGGCGGCATATAGAAACGTCGTCCTCAAGATATCTGCTCGGTTTGAGGGGTTGGAATTCCACCATGTTGTTCGAGACAACAACCAAGCCGCCGATGTATTGGCTCGTATCGGAGCCAAGCGCGATCCCATCTCGAAAAACACCTTCCGGGAACAGCTTTTCAAGCCCTCCATAGTGTGGCAGCACAATGATAATGGTGCCGGTCCGAATACGGCGGACGAAGTTGTTACCCCCATAAATGAGCCGGATGATGGCATCATTGGCGGCTCAGCAATGAATGAGACGCCCTCGGCCCATGAAGTAATGGCAGTAATTGCGTCATGGATAGAGCCCTTCCTTGCTTACCTTCTTCACAAGGAACTCCCCGACGATCAAACGGAGGCACAACGCATAGTCGAGCGATCCAAGGCCTATAAAGTACACGAGGGTGAGTTATACAAGATAAGCACCACCGGAGTATTACAGAGGTGCATATCCGAGGAAGAAGGATGGGATCTCCTCGATGAAATTCATGCAGGCATGGGCGGGCATCATGCCGCGGCAAGGTCACTTGTCGACAAGGCCTTCCGAGCCGGGTTTTTTGGCCTACATCTTGGACGGACGCCCGGTCACTTGTTCAACATTGCGTTGGGTGTCAGCTCTTCGCGAATCAACGTCACATGCCCCCTACAGCTCTTTGAACTATTCCGATTACTTGGCCTTTTGCGGTCTCGGGGATGGACATAGTTGGGCCCCTTACAGGGGGAACCAAGCAAAATAAATACCTACTGGTCATGGTTGACAAGTTCACCAAATGGATAGAAGCAACGCTGGTTAAATCAGCTAAATCCGGACCAGTGATCGACTTTATATCTAGCGTAGTACACCGTTACGGCATCCCGCATAGTATAATAATGGATAATGGATCCAACTTCACGGCCTAAGAGTTCAAGGACTGGTGCGCAATAATGGGCATAAATCTTGATTACACATCGCTCTATCATCCGTAGACCAATGGACATGTCGAGCAAGCAAAAGGCCTCATTATGAGCGGCATCATGCCACGTTTGGTCCGATCTCTTCAGGAGTCTGACTATCATTGGGTGGAGGAACTCGACTTCGTTCTATGGGGCCTACGTACCACCCCGAATAGATTAACGGGCTACACACCGTTTTTATGGTCTATGGGGCAGAGGCAGCTCTTCCTTGCGATATTATCCACGACGCACCAAGGCTGCACATGTATGAGGAAAAGGAGGCCGAGTTGGATCAACAGGAAGACTTAGACACCTTGGAGGGGCAACGGGACATAGCTCTGGCTCGATCCGCTCTTTATCAACAACAAGCTCGGCGGTACCAAAGTAGGGAGGTCAAGACAAAGGAATACAACATAGGAGAACTCGTCCTATGGCCCCTAGAGAAACCGAAGCACAAACTCAACCCCAAATGGAGGGTCCTTTCATCATCGACGAAGTGCTTGCGGGAGGGGCCTATCGTTTGCGGAGTCCATCCGATAACTGCCTTGAACCGAACCCATGGAAGACAACTCATCTTCGGCGCTTCTACGGATAAACCGGTGTCGTCTAAACTCCCCTATACCTTTTCCTTTTTGTTTTTTTGCCTTTTTTGCCTTTTCCCTTCTCACTTTGCTGTTCGATAGGGGAAATTTCTTTTCTTACCCTATGTTCGACTGAACCAATCTTGTAATACAGATAATCGACATACACCATAAAGTGTTAAATCCGAACACGACACGTGGGGGCTTCTTTCAAGTATGCAAATTTTTATTTGCTCGTACTTACCAGGGATGTATGTTTCTTTTGTCGTGTTTTAGCCATCATATGCATCAATTCAAACTAAGAATTTACCAAGCTGGATTGCCTCGCTCCTGTGGTTACCCTCTACGTTCCCGATTGTTCGTCTAGAGAGTAAATGGAGCACCTCTGCGATTGTTACCACCGGGTCATCTGGACACGTACCTCAGACGGGTGAAGCCGAAAGCTAGCTATCTTACGTAGACAATATTTCGGCTATGCCGGAAACACCTTATACGACTTTGGCTGCTATTACCGTTGTTTGGGTCTTTTCTTCCCAAAGAACAATTAGCCGCATAGTGCGAGTATGCGGATTTCTATGTACACTCTTCGTAGAACCCCGACAAAAGGTATCGATAGAGGTACTATTTTCATCGGAAGATGTTTCTTACGCTACGCCGTAATATCACATATCTTTTTGTGTGCTTTCGTCTGTTCGCACCACATGGCCGGATTGCTTGGTTCCCCGAATACAGTTTGTTTTTTTGCGAAAGAATAATAAGGAGGAACACTCCTGATCTCTTCGCAAGGGAGGGAGAAACCGATGTCTGGTTAAGACAAAGTTTACAACACGGATTGTCTATACACATGTACATATAAATTACATGTGCGGCTGCTGATCGAGATCATCGATTATTGTGTTGAGGGGGCAGTCTGCTTGCGAAAGACGGGCGGCTGGCATCACCTGGTCATATACCGAGTAGAGTGGCACTTCTTTTCCATCCAATCCCACAGGACCAACCCACGCCATATGCTCGGGGTTAAGTCCGGTGAAACGGGTGTTGACCATGGCCCTCGCGGCAGGCCGAAGTCTTCCATAGCTCGAAACTATCCCGAGCCCCCCTAAATCGATCTACAAGTGCGGCTAGCGCTTTAGGTGGCTGTTCGGTGGGCCATAGTGCCTTCACCATCCCTTTCATTGCTTTTTGCACGCGCTTATGGAGAGAGGTCAGCTCCTTCAACATGTCCCCTTGGTACGATTCAATCTCCTCTTCAGGATGTCCGGACAAGAGACCTGCACATAAGATAACATGCGCGATTACTATCATTCCCTACATAGGAAAATACTTATTGATAGCGGAGTTGTACTTATCGAATACGCCCCTCTAAAGCTTTCAATTCTCTTCTTGAGATTGGGCCAATCGAGTATTTAAACTCTTTATTTCCTCAGCCTGTTCTTGTATAATGAGGTAGTCAGCCTGATGCTGGGATTCCACATACCTTTGGGAATCCTGGGCTTCTTCCAGCTGCCTTTCCATATGTCCTATTGATTCAGCTGCTACACGGAATCCATATGTCAGGCACGATGATGTAAATTGATTAGCAGTAAATGCATACTCACCATGGGCCTCTCGTGTGAAGCTCTTCACTTGTGCTAGTTCGGCCTTCACGGATTGCACTTCCGTGCGGCTCTCCTCGAGGGCCTTGGCCAATTGCTCAAAATGTTGCTTTGATGCCTGCATCAGCACTCAAACAGTGTGGAGATCCTTAATTTGTTTTTCTAAATTAAATTAAGGCTCGGGGGCTACTAGGCCTACACAAGTATGCAGATTCTATAAAATCCGATCTCTTACCTGGATGTTGGTTGTTATCAGCTTCATAGCTTTGCCGAATCCAGCTCGGGGGGCCCCGAGGTGTGCATCCGCTGAACGTAGGGCGCCAAACTCCTGGTCGGAGAGAATTGGGTGCCGCATAGCCTCCCATCGGTGCCAATGATGCATGGCACTCTCCACCTCCGATTTGGTGACGGATACTCCATCACCAGATTCGGCGGGCACCGGATTGGCCATGAGGGCTTGCATAGCGGAAGCCACATGGGTCGTGGCCCGGGAGCTTATGTCGTCTCCTAACACTCGGGTAGCCCCCTCGGTAGGAGAGGATTGGGTGTTTCGCCTAGGTATAAAACTAGCGGCTATGAGATTCTGCTGACTACAACCATAAAACAGATATCCGAATAATGTACCTTCGGGATGAGTGGACGGGTGGATTTGTCCCCATGTCTAGCTCCTTCGCGGGGTCCTGGTTGGCCTCTGCTTCGCCCGCGACTTCGGCTACTGGCGCATGGCGCATGGATTGATGGCGCTTGGGGGTCGAGACCGGCATGTCTGGGGCGCTCTTAGTAGCAGACCTCGTGTGGGAGGAACTTTTGTTCTTGCCCACGGATGGAATGGAAAATGACTCGAGGTAATCGATTATGATAGCCACCGGAGTCTGGACAATGCTGTCCTAGAAATAGACTCCGTTTTCGAAGTCAAGGAGAAGATTCGGGTCCTCATTGAAGCCCGAATCGTTATCGCGTGAATGGTTCTCGGGATGAGGAGCCGGACAGTTGACAGTCTCGACGAAGCTCCTCCATTCCTGTTCACACCAAGACCTCGGTCAAATAGAGTACAAAATGAAACCCCGAACTATTTCGTGATTCAAAAAGAAAGGCTTACCTGTTCTATGGGATTATTTGTCGAATACCCTTCCTTGCTTGACCGTCGGATGAGGTCTTCTTGCTCTCCTTTGTACAGGTCGGCAAGTGCGGTGGCCAGCGCTGTTGGATTAGTGGGACCTAGTTTTTGGGAGCGCATGGCATCACTTGTCCCATTGTACCACCATAAGGGGTGTACCCCCTGTTGGAGGTGCAACACATACTGGGAGATGGCAGCGGCCATGACATCAATCATGGTCAATTGGTGGTGGGCAAGCATCCGCACCTGTGCGGCCGGGCGTTGCACCTCGGCGCTTTCCTCATGAAATGAGTCCTTGGTCGCCAGTTGTACCTCCTCTTCGGGAGGAGGTCAGAGTATTCGGGCTGACCTGTCCGAGTTGGCTCGAACAGGGGGGCATCTTCAATATAGAACCACCCCGACGTCCATTCTTCGGATTTCCTTGGTGTGCCAGCCGGATACCCCGTTCCCGCTATGCGGCATACTTCAACCCCGCCGACCTCTAAGATTGTCTTGTCCCGAGTTCGGGAATGAGGCAGAAGTATTTGCTTCACAGATCGAAATGAGCTTTGCACCCTAAGAACATCTCGTAGAGGGCGACAAAGCCCGAGATGTGTAGAATTGACCCTGGGGTGAGGTGGTGGAGTTGGATCCCGTAGAACTCTAATAACCCCCTCAGGAATGGGTGGATTGGAAACCCAAGGCCCCAAGGAGGAAGGGGACAAAGCAGACGCGCTCCCCCTTGTTTGGATTAGGGAAGCGCTCGTCGATGACCTCGTCACCATAAGAGAGCAGACCTACAAGGGTCGTCGCCAAATCTTATGATGGAAGATATCCTTGGGTCTCCAGGTTACGGAGCCGCAGGAGTGTGACAGAGCAGCTGGTCCAGTCCCCTGGGCGGAGGCCGTAAGGGTGTGCTGAGGAGCTGGGAGCATTAGCCATGTTTTGCATGGAGCTTCCGCTAGGATTTTTCGACGAGAGGGAAGAAGAAGATGTGGTCGGAACCACAATTTTTTGGTTAAATGGGTTGGTGCCTCCATTGCGGAGGGGTAGGATTGTAAAGATTGTTGATCGCTCGCCTCCCCACGACACGCGAAAGTCGAGGAACTTGAGCAGTTATTATAATAACCCCGCGCCCATGACGCCTGGGATCTTATCGAAGACTTGTCGGTTGCCGAATGAAGAAGGATGAGAGACTCGCCTTGCAAGCCGAAGACAACGGTGACATGAGGAGATCAACCGGATATAAATCAGCATTGAAGGCTAGTCCGGGGGATACTAAGGGAGTCCTGGATTAGGGGGTCCTCGGATAGCCGACCTATTGTTTATGGGCCGGACTGTATAGGCTGCAAGGCAGACATCGGATGATCGAAGACCACCTACGCCAGATGGAAGCCTCGAGGATCCATGAAGTATTCTCCAAGTTATTAGCTGTAGCTAGGTATGTTTATCTTTTCGGCATGTAACCGACCATGTGTAAACCTAGGACACCCTCCGCGTCTAATTAAACCGGAGGGTTTGGGGGTATAGGGAGGACAACTCATCTAGGGTTAGACACACGATCTCGAGGTAGATCAACTTTATAACTCCTTACACCATCAATATAATCAAGCAGGATGTAGGGTATTACCTCCATTGGAGGGCCCGAACCTGGGTAAACTCGTGTCCCCTTCGTCTCCCGTTACTGTCGATCCTAGTCTCATAGTTTTGGACCCCCTACCCGAGATCCACCAGTTTTGACACCGACAATCACTTCGGAGAACCAGGCAATCCAACCATTTGGTGCGAACAGACAGAACACACATGGGGAGTTATGTTATATTACTGTTTAACATAAGAAACATCTTCTCAAGAAAATAGTTCCTCCATGGGTTCCTTTCTTCAGGTTACTACCAAATCGTAGACTGTCGTGGTTTTGTCACGGCAGATGTCCGGGTCAACGGACTTAGGTTCGGGGCGAGACGCAACTACGTGGCGGCTTGAAGGGGTTGATCGGAATCGAGAAGACACGGCGTTTTACCCAGGTTCGGCCCCTCCAATGGAGGTAAAAGCCTACGTCCTGCTTGTCTTGTATTGATGATGATGAAGATCTCTCGGTTACAAGGGTGCTAATTGCTACCTCTAATCACGAGAGCCTCTAATCTCTTGTGTTGTCTAAACTTGTGGACTTATGTCTCTTCTGAACTCGTCCCTCTAGGGGTGCTCTACCCCTCCTTATATAAGTGGAGAGGTAGGTTTACAAATAGAGTCCTACTAGGAGTAGGATTAGGGCTAGTCTCTCACGAATCCTACTCCGGGTCTTATTTCCTTTAAGGGAATCCTTCTCTCTTGTGGGCCTTCTCCTGTGGGCTTCTCTTGTGAGCCACCTGGCACCGACTCACTTGCCGGGTCTTGGGCTTGACCATCCTGTGAGTCGCTTGGCCGGGTCATTAATAAGATGTCATGTCTTCGGCTGGGTCTCCTGTGAGTCGCCAGGCCGGGTCATACCATGGGGTATAGACATCTGCCGTGACAAAAACACGACAGTTGGCGCCCACCGTGGGGCAAGCACAGTGGTGTTGTATTCTTGAAGGGAATTTTTCTTGGGATCGGGAAGCTTACAACCTGCTAGATAGAAAAAGAAAACAACACGAGAGGATGTATGTCATCGATGAACACTCCAAACAACGAGGTTCGATTGGGGTGAGTTCATGTTTTCACGTCCGTGTGGCGTCGCAAGCCGCCAAGTCAAGATTGCCCAGACTTTCCACTTCAAAGTTCAATATGCGAGGGGAAGAAGAGCCGGCGCAGAGGGATCATGTTGTCGATGAGTGGTTGAAACACAACGTGGGATCGAGAGGAGTTCCAACGCGACCACGTTTTCTTATTTACATGTGGGGATCAAATCCACAGAGATCCCCTGTGCTGCGTCTCCACCGAGCATGAATGGTCCATCAAACCACTAGTACTACTAATTACATACGTAAAGGTAAAGATGATCCATCATTACGCGAAGAAGGACTCGGACATGGTTTGTGAGTGCCTCCGAGCTGCCCTCGGATCATCTCGCACCGCTGCTCCGGCTCCACCCCCACCTCGCCTCGCCTCCCCTGAGCACAAGACAGAAAACAAACGAGAGGGAGTCGGATACGAAGTGAAGGCAGAGGAGGTCCGACCCGGACTCGATCCCTACACCGTGGCTCCTCTCTGCCTGGCCCGCCGCCGCGTCCTGCGCCTCACCATGGATGCCCGAGCCGGCTGCCTGTATGCCGACCCTCTGCACCTCAACCCGCCACCGCTGTTACCGCTTGGGTGCTGCGCCTCTGAGCCTCGCCTCTGTAAAGAGCTGCCCTGCGAGCACCGCCCTGCATCTGCTGCTCCACGCCTCTGCTCGCGGGTGAGCCTCGCCCTTGCAAGTCGCCTTCACTGAGCCGGTCACCGTCGCTCCATCCGCCTCTCCACAAGCCGACACTTTTTGAGCCGTCGTTTGGCATCGCCTCTACATGAGCCGCCTCACCCCACCGCCGACGGCTTGCCGCACTGGCTTCGCCGGCTGCCGGCTACGCGCCATGGCGACCCGCCGTGGCTAGCTCCGCCTCCGCCAACCTCTGTTGCCGCCCCTCCACCGGCTATGCTGCGCCAAGGCCCCCTCGGGCTCTCCGCCGTGCCACGGCCGGCACCCGCCCATGCGCGCCGCCCCTGGCCTTGCGCCGCCGCCGCGCCTAAGCCGGCCTCGTCCGCCTTGCCGCCCCTCCACTGGCTCAAGCTCCCCCCACCACGCCCCTACCTCACCCGCCGGTGTCTCGCCTCACCTCCGCACCCGCTGGCGGACATCCGAGCTGCCACGCCCTATGACCTACCGTCGTTTCGTATAAGAACGTGGCGGGAGTTTGGTCCGGTGAGAGGATAAGTGGGAGGCCCAAAAAAAGGATCAATTTTAAAAAAGATCTTGGCCAGTGTCTGAACAACGTCGGATGATTCGACGGGCGCGTCTGTCTCGCCTGACGCGGCGGCTCGCCTTCGTTGTGGTTTCCTCTGCGTCCACACCCCTGTCTCCCGTGGTTGCATCCAAGCCGACCCACTGCCGAGCCACCGCGGCAACCTCCGCCTCTGCCATGGCCACGCTTTGCCTTTTGCCATGGTTGTTCGCTCGCTCGAACCGTCCTGTCCGTAATTGGACGAGGCTTGGCCTGAAGAAATCCAGCCTGAGGGGTGCTGTGCATTGGATCAAATGTCGTTTCCAACACATCAGGTGATATTTGTCCAGTCTATGTTAATCGCATATATTAATTAAGGGCAATTATCTTGGCATGTAATATTTTTTATGCAGGACAGTAATTCAAAGTGGCTTTATACCGCGGAGATGGAGGCGCGCCAACATCATCATGCACCGATGTGCTACGCAGGCTTACGACGCCGCGGCCGTCTCTCGCGACCACACTGGATTATATTGATGCGACCGTTTCTCGTGACCACACTGGATTACAATGTTCCGGCCGCCTCTCGTCACCCGTGCCGACTTTCAATGCTATGGCTGTCTCTTGCCATCCACGCCGGCTTACAAACACCGTGGCGTCTTTGACAATAGTACCGGCTTACAATGCCGCGGGTGACCCCGGGCGACTCACCGATTGAACCAGCTTACAACACCACGGTCAACCTCAAACTTCCAGTAAAGATCCTCAAGCCGCCTCTTCGAGTCAACTTAAGGCTCAGGGGCTACAGACATGGCAAGAAACATTTGGTCGTTTTCAATGAGAAGCCCGGGTCTTTGCAAGATGAAATTTTCCGGCTCAGAAATTTGAGTTGAAGTGGTCTGTTCGCCGTCAAAACGGCTGATCTATCATCCGGCTTTATGCCCTATCAAGCGCTGTTGCAGGGAGGCTTATTTCCTTCGGGTATAGCTCACATCTCCCCTGCACAGTCGGCTTTTACGCTAGTGCAAGAAGGCTTCTTGCCTTCGGGTATAGCTCACTTCTTCGTTGCACAGTCGACGATATGCCCAATTAAGCACTGTTGCAAAGAGGCTTCTTGCCTTCGGGTATAGCTTACTTCTCCTTTGCACAACCAGCTGTTATCAAACTGTTGCAAGGAGGCTTCTTGCCTCCGGGTATAGCTTACTTCTCCCTTGCACAGTTGGCTTTATGCCTAGTTTGGGTACATTAAGCGCTGTTGTTGATGGAGGCTTCTTACCTTTGGTATAGCTTACAGGACCCTAAGACAACAACGTGTACACCAAATTCCAGTTGCTTATCAACTGCGGCCATCGAAGGGGGCTTCTTACTGACGGGTATCGCTTATCTCACCCTAATGGCCGGCTTTATGCCACTTCCGGTTACTTATTAACCGCGGTTGTCGAAAGGGGCTTCTTACCGACGGGTTCGCTTATCTCAACAACCGGCGTTTACGCCAAAATTCAGTTGCTTATCAACTGTAGCTATTGAAAGAGGCTTCTTGCCTTCGGGTATAGCTTACTTCTCCTTTCAAACAGCCGGCTTTATGCCGTCTCAAGCTAATTATTAGCCGTGGGTGTCGATGGAGGCTTCTTGCCTTGGGGTATAGCTTACATCTCCCATCGACAGCCGGTGTTTGATGTACTCTTACCAGTCAATCTCGCCTAGAGACCCTGAGCCGATTCAAGAAATTGACGACCAATCTTGCCTAGAGATTCTGAGCCGGTTCAAGAAATTGACGACCAATCTCGCCTAGAGACCCTGAGCCGGTTCAACAAATTGACGACCAATCTCGCCTCGAGACCCTGAGCCGGTTCAATAAATTGACGGCCAATCTCGCCTAGAGACACTGAGCCGGTTCAAGAAATTGACAGCCAATCTCGCCTAGAGACCCTGAGCTGGTTCAAGAAATTGACGGCCAATCTTGATAGAGACCCTGAACTGGTATGATTTCAAAGCATCAAATCCACGCAGAAGAACCATCATATGAGTGTTTTGAGGAAAGCAAGATCATCATCACATATTGCATCATGCCGGCTTATCAAGCCGGGTCAGAGCAAGGTTATGAGAAAAGGAGCAATGTTATGAAAGGTATACATCTCCGGGTTGAGCTTCTTTAAGCCTCCCTCACAACAATGCAGAATATATTCTTTCTTGTAGGTTTTATCTCTTAAGATGAGCCGCCGTTAAAGTATTCTGCAAAAGCAAATGGATTTTTTAAATAGCCAACATGGCTGGATCTTCATGGTTTATCATAACCAGTAATAAATGATTGGGATTTTTTCAAACCAGCTCAAAGAAATTATTATCTTTCAAGAGCCGCCCTATCAGATATAATACCGTGTCATCTAATTGGCCGGTTCTCGGATTTCTTTAATTGTGCTCTGTAGTAATCTACAACACTCATGGATTTCTCAAACTTATATTTGCCGGGTTGCACCGCAACCATGAGCAGGAATTTCATGTCAAAACAAAGGAGTTATTCCAGGATATTCATTTCGGGTTATATTACAACCACGATCAAAGATTCATTCAACAAACTGTGGTAAGTCATATTATTCTCACATAGTCCCGAGTCGCCGCAGGACGACCCGGCACTTGGGAGCTACAATATTCAAGTCCAGTTTTATATCAAATATGCAAGTCCCATGTAGCTGCAAGCATGCACCACGACACTTGGGGGCTAATGCAAGCCGGCTTTCAAATTATTACATCGTCAGCAAGACCCTATTATCTCAAACAGATGACCCGGCCCTTCTATATTTTCTCAAAGAATATGAGCTGGCCTTTCTATATTTTTATAAAGTCCCAACCCAGTAAATTCTTACTGACCCGGCACTTGGGGACTACATCACTCAGATCAAACTTTCTAAAAAGTCCCAAGTCGCCGCAGGCGTGCGACCCGGCACTTGGGGGCTACAGTATTTAGCCGTTTAAATAGATTATGAGGTTCAAATTGAAGACCCGGCACATCACATTCTGATGAGCCAGCCCTTGGGGGCTACACCCGTCAAAGCATTATAAGATATAAGGCAATTATAAGTCCCAGGTTGCTACAGGCAGGACAACCCGACACTTGGGGGCTACACAGTCCAAAATGTTATTTGCAAAGCACCGAGTTATCATGGATAATCTCGGAGCTTGGGGGCTACAAGTAATATGGACGTATCAAAAACTTTGAGGAGAATTTTCAAGATATTAAATATGGAGTTCAGTTGTTAGACCCGGCGTCACCAAACACTTATGACCCGATGTTATCAAAAGATCATAACCCACCAGAGTTTATATAAGCCGCCCTGCTTCACAACAATAGAAGTTCGGCTTTACATCAGATGGATTTTCATCTCAATATTTTTTATCAAAGTCAGTTGGATTCCAATTACTTGACCTGGAATCACCAATGATAATGACCCCGCGTCATCAATAGTTATAACCCGACGGAAATGACCCGCCAAGTGTATTGGAAGCCGACTCAATGGCATATGGGTGTTCTATTCTCAATATTTTTCAAAAGACATTGACAAGAAAGATGATTATCAAGACGACTCATTCATATGGAGAAAAGACCCGGATTTCTGAGAAGCCATTTTATAAGCCGGCCAAAGGAGCAAGATGGCCACTTAACATATTTGTTACTCTTATTTCAGGAGCTTACCATGAATAAATTCAAGCTAACCTGGGGGCTAATGACGGGGATATACCCCATGGTATGACCCGGCCTGGCGACTCACAGGAAACCCGGCCGAAGACATGACATCTTATTAATGACCCGGCCAAGCGACTCACAGGATGGTCAAGCCCAAGACCCGGCAGGTGAGCTCGCGCCAGGTGGCTCACAAGAGAAGGCCACAGGAGACGGACCACAAGAGAGAAGGATTCCCTTAAAGGAAATAATACCCGAAGTAGGATCCGTGAGAGACTAGCCCTAATCCTACTCCTAGTAGGACTCTATTTGTAAACCTACCCTCTCCACTTATATAAGGAGGGGTAGAGCACCCCTAGAGGGACGAGTTCAGAAGAGACATAATTCCACAAGTTTAGACAACACAAGAGATTAGAGGCTCTCGTAATTAGAGGTAGCAATTAGCACCCTTGTAACCGAGAGATCTTCATCATCATCAATACAAGACAAGCAGGACGTAGGATTTTACCTCCATCGGAGGGGCCGAACCTGGGTAAAACGCCGTGTCTTCTCAATTCCGATCAACCCCTTCAAGCCGCCACGTAGTTGCGTCTCGCCCCGAACCTAAGTCCGTTGACCCGGACATCTACCGTGACAAAACCAGGACATAGACGGTATAACCGAATACCTACAGTATGCGGGTGATGGTTACTTCGGGAAAATAACCCCAATTTTTGGTGATGATCACTAATTGTTCACTTCCCTAATGGCCAACCAATTGTATTTTTAAGAACGCTAGCTTTCGGCTTCACCCGTCAGAGGTACGTGCTCGGTCATCTGGTCATAATAATCACAAAGGTGCTCCCTTTACCCCCTAGCCGAACAATCGGGAACATGGATGGTAAGCATATGAGCAAGGCAACCCGGCTTGGCAAAATCTTAAGTCAAATTGAAGCATATAATGGCTTAAGAACGATACTGGAAGGGTGCACGCACGACAAAGATGAATAGATGCACGAAAAATATATTGTTTGACTTTGTTAAAAAGCCCCAATGTGTGACCGGGTAGTGCGTTTGAAGATGTATGCCGAGGACAACTTAACATAACTTGGTTAAGACAACCTGGGAAATGCTAACCAATCCGATAAAATAAAAAGGAAGGAAAAGTATAAAAGGCAAAAAAGGACTAGTGAGGGTGATGACACCGGTCTAGTCGTAGAAGCGCCGAAGACGAGCTGCCTTCCATCGGTATGGTCCGAGGCGATTGTCAGGCGGGTTGCGGAGGCAATATGCTCCTCCTACAAGTACTTCATCAATTATGAAAGGACCCTCCCATTGGGCGAGAGTTTATTCTTCTGCTTCTCCGAGAGGCGTGAAACAATTTCGCCCACATTGTATGCCTTCGCCCGGACTTCCCTACTCTGGTAGCACCAGACCTGCTATTGATAAAAGGTAGAGCGGGCCCCAGGTATATTGCGCTCTCCTTCTAGGGCGTCTAAGTCATCCTGCCTGTCACATCCCTAGTATCACCTTGCTTGACATTGCATTCGTGCATGCATTTTTTTCAATTGAAAAAGAAATGAGGAATGATCAAGCCTCACCATTCAAATGTTTTGTGAGATAAGCAATATAAAAATTGCTTCAAACAGATCCAAGAAAATGATCCTGGTGTTCTCATAAGATATTAGCATGATGTGAAAATGACACCCAATATTTTGGAGTCACGTAAACATTTTATATTGGGATTTTGAATTAATAAAACAACATTTGTATTGTATTTATATTTATTATATATAAAATATAAGTTCAATAATTTTGAAACTTTTCATGTGGCACTAAGTTATTTATACCTAGTTCACATGACAATTTTTAGGATTTTAAGAAATGGCCAACTATTATATTTTTGAGGCAAAACAAATGTCAGAAATGAAATAAAACAAACAATAAAAGAAAAAAGGAGAAAAATCTCACTTGTAGCTTACCTAGCCCAGCACTTGAGGCCCATCAGGCCCAAGTGCCAGTCGTTCCCGACCTCTTGCTAGAAGGACGAGGCATGGCAACTCGTGCGCGGCCAAGCCTCCACCTCCACCCTGCCTGCCTGGCCAGCCCTTGCCACTGCAACATCGGGGATGAGCTCCCCCATGCCGTTCAGATCCTTCTCTCCCTCTCTTTCCTCTCCTCCTCGCTCTCTACTGCTTCTCCCCCTCGGACCCGAGCGGAGCACGTCACCACCGCTCACAGCCCTGCAACCACTGGCCTCGCCGAGCCACCCCACCGTGCTCATCTCCTCCTTCATCAAGAAGTTTCTTCCCGTCGAAGAAATCAAGCGAGAGCCCCCAACAACACCGCCGTCGTCGCCTGCCATCGGAGCTCGTCGCGCTCGATTTGCTCTGTCCAGAGCTCCTCCGCCCCTATCGTTGCCATCGTTCGACCCCGCGATGAGCCACCGCTAGTTTCCCCTTCTCTCCGGCTCTTCCCGTACCCCCTAGGCCATAGAGCCAGCATGACCGAGCTCTTGCCGCCGCTCATGTCATCGTCGGCCTCAGCTCCGGTGGCCACGAGCCCCCTTGTTGCCTCCACTGGATGCGTGTGTGAGCGGGCCACCTCCCGGTGCCCTCAACGCACCAAACCGCCGCCGTTAGCGTGATTCTGGCGAGCCTCCACCGCAGGATTGGTCGTTAATGACCTCCCTCCGTCCTATGCTGATGTGGCTGGCCGATTAGTGCTAATCCCCCAACCATTAGCCATGGACAGCGGGCCCCATCGATGGTCAAAGCTGAGTTAGCTTCGGGTTTGACTGGGATTAGTCCCCGTGTCACTAACATGTGGGTCCCGGTCGTCAGGTTTGACTTGGACCGGGTCAGTTGACCAGCTGACGCCAGCATGATGCAGTGCTGACGCAATTAATGAATTTCTATAATAGAAATATTTCAGAAAATGATATAAATTGTAAAAATTCGTGGAAATTAGTCTGTAAGATAGATTGAAATAATTTATATATGAAAAATTATCAAAAAAATCCAATGAATCTGATGGTGCTATTTTCATGCAAGTTAGATCATGCTAAATAGGATAACTTGGAAATTTTGTTCCAAACATAGTATGTCACTTCACATATGGAGTTGAATTTGAACCTTGGGTTCAAACCATCTTCATTTAACATTATGATAGATTCAGTAGACCAAACCAGCAACATATTGACATGTCATACTCATGCATCATTGTGAAGCATTTGCCTTGCTTAATTTGTACCTTGTCTGATCTTGTTGATAGACTTGTGAGACGTAGTAATCGACGACATCAAAGAACAACCGAGTTCTTCTGATAAACAAGCAAGCAACCCCCCTTGAGCATATTCGATACAATCCCACTCTCTCGCTCTTGCTCTCATTTCAATGCATTAGGACAGTGCAATTCAACTGCTACTTGTGTTGCGGTAGATGAAACGACTCCTTTGCATGACATATCATTGTCAGAGTAAATAGCTAAACCAAGCAACCTACCATACCTGGTAGATGCTTGAGCCAAGTTGTGCAATCACCCTGTTATGCTTGCTACGCTTAGAGTTGTGTCAGGCCTGATTCATCTGGGTGATGATCCAGAGTGAAATGCATGTGTCCTGATGATGAGGGCTAAGTATCGAACCCGTTTTGGTAAAGGTAGTGATGAGAGGCCATGTAGGAGTACATGGTGGGTTGTCTCATTGAAACCGCTCATAGGAACCAAGCTCCATGTCTGTGTTCCAAGACTAGATACTACCGCACATTGGAGTCTAGTGACTCGACCCCTCTCGGCCTATTAACTTCGCTGTTCTCAGTCCAAGAGTCGAAGTAGTTTGAAACATTGATAGGTGTGGTCGGGCCTGCGAAGTGAATGAACGGCCCAGAAGGGGCCGGCTTGGGCCCTGTACACAACATTTGAGGCCATGTTGGAAACCTCGGCCGGACTTCCATTATGGGTTCCAACTCAGATAGGAGACTACCTTGGACGTGAGTCATTGTAAGTAACGTTCGTGGCCGACTCCCTCGTTGGGCTTCCGCATGAAGGTTGCCGAGGTGCCTTTTTACGTGCACATGGCGATAAGTGGCGGGAGCATGTGTCATGAAGTACACCCCTACGGGGTAATCTATATATTTGACTAGCTGCGTCCGCGGATATGGACTACTTGGAGACTTGCATTGGTCATAGATAACTTAAATGGATACTCTAAAATGCTCCAGATAAGTGTGAGTGCTATGGATGGCTTCTCGTAGAAAGAGGAGAGAGGATCCATAGTGGTGTATTGATCTGGTGAATATGTGGACTCGTGTGATACGCCACCTCAAAGGAAGTAGTCATAGTCGTAGTATAGGTTAGCCAAGAGTCAAAGCTCGCTTGCTGTAATAAACTCTACAACCACCTTTGTTGACAATAATGCATATGTAGATAGTTCTGATGTAAGTCTTGCTGAGTACCTTTGTCCTCACGTTTTCTTATTTGTGTTTTTTGCAATGAGACTTCAGTCTCATTAGTGATTCTTACGACGTGAAGTTCGATGTTGACCAGATTAGCTTGGGAATCCCATGGATAAGTCTGGTTCCTTTGGTAGGGTCGTCGTATCTTTTCAGGCTCCTCCAGCCACTTTTAGTAGATGTCCATACCCAGACATGTTTTGCTTCCGCTTGTTGCTTGTATGACTTGAGTGTTGGGTCATGTGACCTCTGTTTGAAATACCACACTATGTTGGCTCTTATGAGTCTTAATAAATACTTGAGTCATAGAGTTATGATGTGATGCCATGCTGTATCTACGCATATCATGCATAATGTGTGTATGTTTAGAATGGATTGGTATGCGTGGGATTTGACACATAGTTGTGTGCCTACGGTAGCCTTCTTTACAGGGAAATGCCTCTTTGTGCTTCCATGAGCCTTGGTAGCTTTCTACTGCTCTGGACACATTGATTAACCGGCGTGTATCCTTCTTTGGTGTTGTGTCTGTCCCTATAGGGAAATGTCACGCAGTGTCATGGAGTCCATGTAGCCTGCTACGACTCGTCTACATGCAGTGATGACATTAATCTCCCACGACGTAATGGAGTCCTTGTAGCTTGCTATGACTCATCTACACACGTTGATGACCGACACCTGCATTGTTGGGTTACGTATGTCTGTCCCTATACGGTTGTGCCACTTGGGTGTATGACTAGTCATGTCAACCCGGATTATTTGACATGTGAATGCTAGCGACATGTTCATATACGTGAGCCAAAAGACGCAAACGGTCCTGGCCAAGGTAAGGCCGTAACTATGGGTTACCGTGTATGAGGCAGCAAAGTGGTGTGACATATTACACAATGGATTCATATGGCTTAGGATCGGGTCCCGACAGCGTTGGTATCAGAGCTTGACTGCTTGTAGGATTACCAAGCCAAACTGGTTGATGTTGTGTCTAGAACTGCTTTAGTTATATAAGGGAATTGATTTTGGAAGGGAACGTAAGTTTCTTTTTACTCCTTTCCTCGTGTCATTCCAATTCTGAGTCACCCTCTTTGCTATTCTACGGGGATTAAGAACTAGGCTTTCTCATCTATCTATCAAGATGACGAGTTACTATGCTCGAGACCTATAGGAAAGGTGTTGTCTTCTGGATCGATGTCTCTATAAGAATTCAGTTGTTATGTTGTCAGTTTCTTGTGCAGGTTGCCTCATATTTCATGCCCGTAAAACCGTTATGCTTTCCGAGTTAACCAAGGGTTATAAAATAACCTAATGCATTTGCAAACTCTTTCATCTTGGTTCAATGTCTTTTGGCCAGACAAAGCACACCAATTATCTTGTTGAGGTAGTCCATTACCTTGACGTATTTGTTGAAGTGTTAGGAAACCATGTTATCTCAGTGAGCCACCAAACAGTCTAGTTGTGTCGTGTGTTTCCAGTGTAATAATTCTGGCCATCATTATCGAAAGCATCCCGTGATGCTAATTAGTCAATAGGTATTCTATTTCTGGGTTTTTGAGCCCAAGGATCATTCAACTCAATCCTGTTAATAGTGTTTGCTCGTTCCTTCAGGATGATTAGTAACCTTGCTATAGTCTTCAAGGTTCGTGGTATATCATTCTTCCAATACCATGAGCCATTTTGGCAGAAGTTCCTCGTGATCTGAAGGTCACCACAAGAGTGCTCTTGATTAGTTCTCCATTCCAGACTCGTGACTCTGCCAATCCTACCTTTCCGCATGGGTTATCCGGAGGAATTTTGTTGAACTTCTTCAACATGCTAACCATGCATCTATAACTCAGAAAAATCATGTGCTCTTGAGTTTCCCCCTTCATTTGTATTTCGACCTTCTTCTATTAGTGGATAGTCAAGAGTAGTTGTGCATTTGTATTCATCGATGCCTATTATTCTTGTGGTCTGTCAAGCCATTCTATTTCAGAGTGACTGGGACAAACAAACTCCAGTACCTCATCCATTTCTTGGATTGGGTCAAAACTGTTGTATTCCGCAGAACAAAATGCCAATCCAGCTTTTGTTCTGTTCCACCTCGAAGTATTACCCTCTTGAAGTCAAGATTGTCATGGGAATGGCACCACCTCTTATGAATTCTTGATACTGTGGTACTTCTTGCCATCATTACTCATTCCTCGGTCTTCGTGTTGGTTGTAACCGGAATATCAACAAGTGAACCATGATGTGTGAAATCAATACTCCTAGCAATTCCATTGCTTGGAAGTTAATGGACAATAATTTCATTCTTGGTGTATTCGTTATTGAATCATCAGTCTAAATATTGATCGTGCTACCTAGTCCATTTTCCATGGTGCACTTTTCGATCAATGAGTTAGTATTGTGTCAATCCTTCGTTCTTTTGATTATATCATCTTGCCCTCAAAAGCAACATTGTTCCCGAGCTTGATAACATGTCGGTGGTCTGTGATTTTCCGAATATCTTCTTGGAAGTATCACCAGGTTGTCCCCTGACTGCTATGTTGAGTTCATGATCAAGTTGGTTTTCCTGTAAGCCACCCCCTTCTCCAAGACTCTGTGTTGGATACCCCTGAGCTAGTTGGTTAAGCTAAACAACAACTTGGAGAGTTGAAAGATAAAAGCTGGATCTATCTTAGTTCATACCAAAAGGGATATCTTCGTACGTGTTTCCTTGTGGTGAAGAAAGATGATATTTTGATCGGTTGATCCCTGTGATCAATTATTGCATCTATTGTCTTATCCAACCCTTGATTTGAGTGTGGGCTATCGTCAAATCAAAATCAGAACCAACGAATATCGTAATGTTGTTTTACTCGTGGATGTTTCCTCGAGCATACACCATTACATCCATTGGTCTGACCAATGCTACTATCTTTCTCACATAGTTGTGGAATTCCATCTTCATGGATATTTTGATGAATTGTTGTTGAGCCCATTGAAACATCCTTCTCTCCTCCATAACTCATGATGAACATTAAGCTAGTATTGGAACCTTTTGTAGGCATTATCTTCAGGTCTCATACCCGAAGTATATGTATGGTGTAAGAAGTGCCTTCCCCTGATTCACGTGTACATGATGCATGTTGGTGCCGTGAATTCGAGATAAGTTATTTTGCCCCTTTGGAATCATCCCAAGCCAATCATGCATGTGCGAAGTATTCTATGGATTGATAGACTAGTCATCTCTAGTCCATATGCATCCCTAGCACACCAAGCCACTGTTTGTCCTGTTCGAGTGAAAGGAGTTCCTTCTTAAGAGCTAATCCGGACTTATGTAAGGACCTCTCTATCCTCCAATGATGGTTTCAAACCCAAACTTGGTGGTGTTTTGTGGTAAGAATCCCATGTGGTCACAATTATCTTGGACATTGTGTTCACATGTATCTTACAATCCAACTCATGTTTTGGAGCTCGCTTTTGTAGTTCATTCCTTGAGAATCCTGCAACATCATCTCGTCGATTTATGTTGCAAACCTTCTCTTTCAGACCTGCTGAGTCTGAAGTAGCCCATCACCAACCAAATCTGAATCTCAGGAAGATATGATGGTTGGAATTCTTCTAGGATCTATGATGTAGGTTTCCATAAGGTTGATGTTCTGACCGACACACTTAGTCGGAAGATCTATCATTGTAGTATCTTGATTCAGCAAATTTGACCACTTCTACATGAGGTTTTCATATGACTTATTCTAGAAGTTGTTCCTCATGGACCCCTTGAGCTCCCGAAGTCTGACCTTTACTTGATGTTCTAGATAGCGGACATGATCTATATTTGGGTTATGCTATACCATCAAGGAGAACATTAGAAACGGAGTGCTAAATGTCTCTCGGTCGATCATCCAGATTTCATTCTTTGGCATAGCTAAGGTGAAATCTGAGAGAGTGTTGTCTTCCTTTGCATCTGCATCCTCCATCATTATTCATCATGGTAGTAGGATGTGACCAAGATCCTTGGCATGGATATTGGTATAACCTTGTTGAATAAGGAAATGCTCAAGTTCTTGAGAGCACGCTCAGACACTGGGTTATACCCTCAGTATCAATTGGAATGTGCCTTCCGTTGTCGAGTTGTTTCATAACTCTAGTTCCCTTCCGGTCTGAGTCTGCCATTCTTTCAATTCCTTCAAATGATTGTTGGTGAATTGCCTTAGCCTGGTATGAAGAGCCATGATCTCTGGATCAAAAGTAATTATTTTTGCCATGTAAGGGAATACTCTACGAGTCACCTCTCCTAGGATGTCTCGTCATGATATTAAGGGCAACTTAACTCCTCGCTACTTTGAAACCCGTCACCGTCTAATTAAGAGTGGAATTGTTGCCTGCCAATTGAATGCCCCCCTTGCTACCTCTTGAGCTTGCGTTGGTTTTCCCTTGAAGAGGAAAGGGTGATGCAGCAAAGTAGATAAGTATTTCCATTGGTTGTTGAGAACCAAGGTATCAATCCAGTAGAGGAACAAGCAAGTCACCAATGGATGCACCTACACAAATAATCAAACTCTTGCACCCAACGCTATAAAGGGGTTGTCAATCCCTTCACGGTTATTTGCAAGGATTAGATCTTAAAGAGATAGATGTAAACGAGAACGGAACATAAAAGATAAATAAATTGCAGCAAGGTATTTTTGGTATTGTTGGTTTATAGATCTGAAAGTATATTATGGAAAGAAGACCCGGGGACATAGGTTTCACTAGAGGCTTCTCTCTTGAATGAAAATATCATGGTGGGTAAACCAATTACTGTCAAGCAATTGATAGAAAAGCGAATAATCATGTAGTTATCCAAGGCAATGATCATGCATATAGGCATCACGTCCGTGTCAAGTAGACCGAAACGATTCTACATCTACTACTATTATTGCACACATCGACCAACTCCTGCCTGCATCTAGAGTATTAAGTTCATGAAGAATAGAGTAACGCATTAATAAAGATGACATGATGTAGAGGGATAAACTCAAGGAATATGATGAAAACCCATGTTTTTACTCTTGATGGCAACAATACAATACGTACCTCGCTACCCCTACTATGTCACTGGGTGAGGACACCACAAGATTGAACCCAAAAGCAAGCACTTCTCCCATAGCAAGAATTACCAATCTAGTTGGCCAAACCAAACCAATAACTCGAAGAGAATTCCAAGGATAGGAAATTATATAAATAAGAATTTAAAGGATATTCAAAAAAGATTCATGGATAATCTGAACATAAACTCACAATTCATCGGATCTTGACAAACACACCACAAAAGAGGATTACATCGGATAGATCCCCATAAAGATCATGAAGAACATGGTATTGAAGATCAAAGAGAGATAAGAAGCCATCTAGATACTAGCTATAGAACCGTAGGTCTGTCGTGGACTACTCACGCATCATCAGAGGGGCAATGGAGTTGATGTAGATGCCCTCCGTGATCGAAACCCCCTTTGGCAGATTACCGGAAAAGGCTCCAAGATTGGGTCTCTCGGGAATGGAGGCTTCTGGCGGCGAAAAAGTATTTGTGTGGCTTGTTCTGATGTTGGGGGAATATTTGGGTATTTATAGGCCAAGAAATAGGGTTAGGAGACCTGCCGGAGTCGGAAAGCCTACTAAGCGCGGCTAGGGGGGGGGCACGCCTACCAGGCTTGTGATTCCCTAGCAGGTGCCCTGGCGTGTACTCCAAGCCTGGTTGATTTGTTTCCTTCCAAAAAATTCCTTCTGAAGGTTTTATTCCGTTTGGACTCCATTTAATATTCCATATCTATAAAACTCAAAAAGAAGGAAAAAACAGAAACTGGCACTGGGCTCTAGATTAATAGGTTAGTCCCAAAAATAATATAAAATAGCATATTACTGCATATAAAACATCCAAAACAGATAATATAATAGCATGACATCATCAAAAATTATAGATACGTTGGAGACGTATCAGCATCCCCAAGCTTAATTCCTGCTCGTCCTCGAGGAGGCAAATGATAAAAACAGAATTTTTGATGTGGAGTGCTACCTACCAAATTTATCCATGTAGTATTCTCTATTGTGGCATGAATATTCAGATTCGTAAAACTCAAAACAAAACCTTAATATTGATATAAAAACAATAATGTTTCAAGCATACTAGCAAACCAGTTGTATCCCTTCAAAATATAATGGCAAATGAAAGTTATCCCTACAATATCATATGGTCTGGCTATGCTCCATCTTCCCCACACAATATATTTATATCATGAACACCCCGATGACAAGTCAAGCAATTGTTTTCACACCTTTATTTTCTCAAACTTTTTCAACTCTCACGCAATACATGAGCGCAAGCCATGAATATAGCACTATTGGTGGAATAGAGTATGGTGGAGGTTGTCAACGAAAGGGAGAAGATAGTCTCACATCAACTAGGCATATCAATGGGCTATGGAGATGCCCATTAATAGGTATCAATGTGAGTGAGTAGGGATTGCCATGCAACGGATGCACTAGAGCTAAAAGTGTATGAAATCTCAAAAGCAAACTAAGTGGGGGTGCATCCAACTTGCTTGCTCATGAAGTCCTAGGGCAATTTGAGGAAGCACATCATTGGAATATACAAGACAAGTTATATAAAGAAAAATTCCCACTAGTATATGAAAGTGACAAAATAGGACACTCTCTATCATGAAGATCATGGTGCTACTTTGAAGCACAAGTGTGGAAAAACATAGTAGCAATGTCCCTTCTCTCTTTTCTCCCATTTTTTTGGTTGGCATCTAAGGCCTCTTTTATTTATCATTTTTTTATTTGGGCTTTGATGGCCTCTTTTTTTCATAAAGTCCGGAATCTCATCCCCACTTGTGAGAGAATCATAGCTTCCATCCTCCATTCCTCACATGGTACATGCTCTAATAATGATAATCATCACACTTTTATTTACTTATAACTCGAAACAAAATTAGAACTCGATACCTATGACAAAATATGACTCTATATGCAATATGGAAGTAAAGGTGCAAGTCATAAAAGGAAACGGTGGAAGTTGCATGGCAATATATCTCGAAATGGCTATGGAAATGCCATAATAGGTAGGTATGGTGGATGTTTTGATGAAAAAATATATGGTGGCTGTTTTGAGGAAGGTGTTTGTTGCACCAACAAAAGTTGCACGGTACTAGAGAGGCTAGCAAGGGTGGAAGGGTGAGAGTGCGTATAATCCATGGACTCAACACTAGTCATTGAAGCAAAGTATTAAACACATGGTTCTAGATGAGAGGTTGGTAGGAGTTAATCATCGCGCGCTCGCGACCCTCACACAAAGGTCGATGATCTATAAACAAATCATGCTCTGACTTCCTTACATAACGGTTCACCATACGTGCATGCTACGGGAATCAAAAACCTTTACACAAGTATTTTACCAAATCACAATTACTTCCTAACATGAATGTTAACATTACCATCTTTATATCTCAAAACTTAATGCAAGGAATCAAACTTCTTATAAACACTCAATGCACTTAATATGGAAGTTCTTATTATATACCTCTTGGATGCTTATCATATTAGGACTAAATTCATAACCTAGACCAAATACCATGCTGTTTAGATACTCTCAAAATAATATAAGTGAGTTACGAGAGTTCAAATATTTCTATAAAATGCAAACACCACCGTGCTCTAAACAATATAAGTGAAGCACATAGAGAAAAATTGCCTAACTCAAAAGATATACGTGAAGCACATAGAGTATTCTAATAAATTCATGATTCAGAGTGTCTCTCTCAAAAGATGTGTGTAGCAAGGATGATTGTGGAAAACTAAAAAGAAAAGACTCATATCATAGAAGACTCTGCAAGCAAAACACATATCATGTGGTGAATAAAAATATAGACTCAAGTAAATTTACCGATGGATTGAAGACGAAAGAGGGGATGCCTTCCGGGGCATCCCCAAGCTTAGGCTATTTGGCATCCTTGAATATGACTTGGGTTGCCTTGGGCATACCCAAGCTTAGGCTCTTCCCACTCCTTATTCCATAGTCCATCAAATCTTTATCCAAAACTTGAAAACTCCACAACACAAAACTTAACAGAAAACTCGTGAGATCCGTTAGTATAAGAAAACAAATCACCACTTTCGATAATGTTGTGAACTAATTCTTTATTTATATTGGGGTTATACCTACTGCATTCTAACTTCTCCACGGTTCATTCCCCGTGATACAACACATAGATTCATATAAATAGGCAAACAACTCAAAGAAAAATATAATCTGTCGAAAACAGAACAGTCTGTAGCAATCTGAAAACTTCGTATACTTCTGTAAGTCAAACAATTCGGAACAATTAGGACAACCTGAGATATTTATATATTAATCTTGTGTAAAAATTTCAGATCCATTCGACGCTCTGGAAAATTTATAAAATTCCTGGACTGAGCGTAAAACTTTCTGTTTTTCAGAAAGATCAAATCAACAACTACCATAGATCACCCCAAAGGTTTTACTTGGCTCAAACACTAATTGAAACACCAAAACACAATTACTACATAAGAAATAATGTGGGAAACACTCAAAAACAGAAGCAAAAAAGGAACACGAAAATAAAATTGGGTTGCCTCCCAACAAGCGCTATTGTTTAATGCCCCTAGCTAGGCAAAACACAATAGACGTAGGTGTTGTCATAATAATAAGGGAGATCATCCATGCTCATCTCATACTCCCTTATTTCAGCAGGTAGTTTCCATTGTGGCAAGCAAAAATAACCAAAAGGGCTGAATTTAATAGGATAGGGATCCTTAAGATCAAGTGCGGGAGGAATAGGTTCCTCCTTTGGTCCCTTATAGTGTGTAATCAATTCATCATTATGAGCTTTCCTTTGGGTAAATTCCATGAGACTTTTTCTAAGAATGAACTCTAGTCCGTTATTTTGTATCACACAATTTTCGTTGAGTTCAGAAATATTATCAACCAAAACCTCGGTAGGGACCTTTTTTCTCAAATTTTCATTATAAGCAACATAATCTGGAGATTGTAATCTCATTATCTCATGTTGATAAAAAGGATCTCCTCAATAGGGGGACATCCACCATTAATTTATAATGCGCAAACATTTCACTAGCTTGTTTCATGATAAATCTAAACTCATGGGCTAGGAATATAGTGCCGGCACGCTTAACAGAAGAATGGTGAATATTAGAGAAATCAAGAAAAATCATTTGTTTGCAAGGGTGCATATGCATGAATTTATAGCATCCGCAGGATTATTAGTTTTATTGAGAATGGAACCTCCTAAGGTAGGAAGCGTTCCCGCACAAGTAAAGAAATCTTGCATAACACCTTTTCCAATGATATTACCTCTACCTATGTGGAACTTTTTTGTATGAATGATAGTAGGTTCTTTTTGAGGGTTGTTGTTAGCAAGGTCATTGAAATTACCCTCAAGATTATTACTATGTCTTTCATTGAAAGTCTCCCTAGATTCCGACATGGTGGCAATAAAGCAAGCAATCAATCACACAAGAAAACGAAAGGCAAACGAAAGAAGGGCGAATAAAAAGGCAAATTTTTTTGGATTTTTTGAAAATTGTTTTAGAAGTGGGGGAGAGGAAAATGAGAGGCAAATTACAAATAATGTAAACGCAAGAGATGAGTTTGTGATGGGTACTTGGTAGGCTTGATGTGTATCCTCCCCGGTAACGGCGCCAGAAATCCTTCTTGCTACCTCTTGAGCTTGCGTTGGTTTTCCCTTGAAGAGGAAAGGGTGATGCAGCGAAGTTGATAAGCATTTCACTCAGTTGTTGAGAACCAAGGTATCAATCCAGTAGGAGGAACAAGCAAGTCACCAATGGATGCACCTACACAAATAATCAAACTCTTGCACCCAACGCTATAAAGGGGTTGTCAATCCGTTCAAGGTTATTTGCAAGGATTAGATCTGAAAGAGATAGATGTAAATGAGAACGGGAAGTAAAAGATAAATAAATTGCAACAAGGTATTGTTGGTATTGTTTGTTTATAGATCTGGAAGTATATTACGAAAAGTAGACCCGGGGGCCATAGATTTCACTAGAAGCTGTTGGGGAATGTTGCATGGGAAACAAAAAATTTCCTACGCACATGCAAGCTCTATCCATGGTGATGAGCATCTACGAGAGGGAGAGTGGATCTACATACCCTTGTAGATCACTAAGCGGGAAGCGTTAAGAAACGTGGTTGGTGTAGTCGAACGTCTTCGCGATCCAAATCGCTGAGCGTCCCGCGATGTCATCACGATTCGTCCCGCGATCCAATCACGATCCATCCCGCGAACTCATCACGATCCGTCCCGCAATCTCATCACGATCCGTCTCGCGATCTTGATCATGGTCCTTCCGATCTAGCGCCGAACGGACGGCACCTCCGCGTTCAGCACACGTACAGCTCGATGACGATCTCTGCCTTCTTGATCCAGAAAGAGGGAGCGGAGAGGTAGAAGAGTTCTCTGGCAGCGTGACGGCGCTCCAGCGATGGTGGTGGTACTATTCTGGCAGGGCTTCGCCTAAGCACTCCAGAAAACCGATCTAGAGGAGAAACTATGCACTAGAGGAACGGGTAGCACATGGCTAAAAATCTTGTGCCAAAACCCTAAAACCCTCTAGTATATATAGGAGGAGAGGAGGAGGAGGCTTGGCTCCCAAGGAGCCAGCCCTTGGGTCCGCAGAACCAGGAGGGAGGAGTCCTCCTCCTCCACTCCTAGTAGGATTAGGACTCCTTCCTAATTTAGCCCTTTTGCCTTTTTCCACGTTTTTCCTTTTGGGATTTTTCTTCCCAGCCGCATGGGCCCTTTGTGGGACTTCCTTCACCCACTATGGGCTGGTATTCATCCTCCCCCAGCCCATGTAGCCTCTTGGGTCGAAATAACCCTCCCGATGGTCTCCCGGTACACTCCCGGCACTCCCAGTACACTACCGATGAGGCCGAAACTTTTCGGTCGACCAATATAGGACTTCCTATATATCGATCTTTACCTCCAGACCATTCCGGCGCTCCTCGCGACGTCCATGATCTCATCCGGGACTCCAAACAACCTTCGATCATCACCATACATAACTCTATACTACCGAAACGTCACCGAACCTTAAGTGTGCAGACCCTGCGGGTTCGAGAACTATGTAGACATGACTGAGACATCTCTACGGTCAATAACCAATAGCGGGAGCTAGATGTCCATATTGGTTCCTACATATTCTACGAAGATCTTTATCGATCGAACCTTTATGTCAAGGATTCAGTTAATCTCGTATGATGTTCCCTTTGTTCTTCGGTATGTTACTTGCCCGAGATTCGATCGTCGGTATCTCCATACCTAGTTCAACCTCATTACCAGCAAGTCTCTTTACTCGTTCCGTAATACAAGGTCCCGTGACTAACACTTAGTCACATTGCTTGCAAGGCTTATTGTGATGTTGTATTACCAAGTGATCCCTGAGATGCCTCTCCGTCACACGGAGTAACAAATCCCAGTCTTGATCCATGCCAACCCAACAGACACCCTCGGAGATACTTGTAGAGCACCTTTATAGTCACCCAGTTACGTTGCGACATTTCATACACACAAGGCACTCTTCCGGTGTCAGTGAGTTGCATGATCTCATGGTCATAGGAACAAATACTTGACATGCAGAAAACAGTAACAATAAACTAACACGATCATATGCTACGTTCGTAGTTTGGGTCTTGTCCATCACATCATTCTCCTAATGATGTGATCCCGTTATCAAATGACATCTCATGTCCATGACTAGGAAACCATAGCCATCTTTGATTAACGAGCTAGTCTATTAGAGGCATACCAGGGACATGGTGTTGTCTATGTATCCACACATGTATCTGAGTTTCCGATTACTACAATTATAGAATGCATAATAAACGATTATCATGAACAAGGAAATATGATAATAACCAATTTATTATTGCCTCTAGGGCATATTCCTAACAGTCTCCCACTTGCACAAGAGTCAATAATCTAGTTCACATCACCATGTGATTTGCATTGTTATGAATCTAACACCCAATGAGTTCTGGGGCTCGATCATGCTTTGCATGTGAGAGAAGTCTTATAGTCAATAGGTCTACGACATTCTGATCCGTGTGTACTTTGCAAATCTCTATGTCAAACCGTAAACACTGCTACCACACTCCACTTGGTACTATTCCAAATGGATGTTCCACTATACGTATCCAGATTGCTACTATGAGTCATCCGGATTGGTGTTAAAGCTTGCACCGACGTAACTCTTTACGACGAACTCTTTATCACCTCCATAATTGAGAAACATCTCCTTAGTCCTCTGGTTACTAAGGATAATTTTGACCGTTGTCAAGTGATCCACTCCGGGACCACTCTTGTACCCCTTGACAGACTCATGGCAAGGCACACACATGTGCGGTACACAACATGGCATAATATAGAGCCTATGGCTAAGGCATAGGGGACGACATTCGTCCTTTCTCTTTCTTCTGCCATTGTCGAGCTTTGAGTCTCACTCAACTTCACACCTTACAAATCAGGCGAGAACTCTTTCTTTGACTGGTCCATTTTGAACTCTTTCAAAATCTTGTCATGGTATGTACTCATTGAAAGTCTCATCAAGCATCTTGATCTATATCTATAGATCTTGATGCTCAACAATTAGGTAGCTTTATCCAGGTCTTCCTTTGAAAAACTCTTTTCAAACAACCGTTCATGCTTTCCAGAAATTCTACATTATTTCTGATCAACAATATGTCAAGCACATATGCTTACCAGAAACTCTATAGTGCTCCCACTCACTTTATTGTAAATACAAGTTTCTCATAAACTTTGTATAGACTTAAAATTTTTGATCACCTCATCAAAGTGTATATTCCAACTCCGAGATGCTTACTTCAGTTCATAAAAGGATCACTGAAGCTTGCACACCTTTTAGCATCCTTAGGACTGTCAAAACCTTCTGGTTGTATCTCATACAACCTTTCCTTAAGGAAGGAAACGATGTTTTGGTATCCGTCTGCCAGATTTCATAATTGAAAAATGTAGCAACTGCTAGCATAATTCCAATATACTTTAGCATCGCTATGAGTGAGAAAGTCTCATCGTAGTCAACTCCTTGAACTTGTCGGAAACTTCTTGGACACAAGTCGATCTCTATAAATGGTGAAATTTACCATCAGCATTTGTCATCATCTCAAAGGTCCATTTGTACTTGACGACATGCCGTCCAACGAGCAATTCTACCAAAGTCTATACTTGGCTTTCATACATGGATCCTTTCTCGGATTTCATGGCCTCTAACCATTTATCGGAATCCGGGCCCATCATCGCTTCTCCACTGCTCATAGGTTCATCGTTGTCCAACAACATGACCTCTAAGACAGGGTTGTCGTACCACTCAGGAGCAGTACATGTCCTTGTCGACCTACGAGGTTCGATAGTAACTTGATCCAAAGCTTCGTGATCATCATCATTAACTTCCTCTTCAACTAACGTAGGCTTCACAGAAACATCTTCCTGCACTGCGCTACTCTCTCGTTGAAACAAAGGTTCAATAACCTCATCAAGTTCTATCTTCCTCACACTCAATTCTTTCGAGAGAAACTCTTTCTTGAGAAAGGACCCAATTTTGGTAACAAACACTTTGTACTCGGATCTTAGATAGAAGGTATACCCGAATATTCTTAGGGTATTCTATGAAGATGCATTTGTCCGCTTTGGGTTCGAGCTCATGAGGTGAAAACCTTTTTCACATAAGCGTCACAGCCCCAAACATTAAGAAATGATAGCTTAGGTTTCTATCAAACCATAATTCATATGGTGTCATCTCAACGGATTTAGATGGTGCCCTATTTAAAGTGAGTGTAGTTGTCTCTAATGCATAACCCCAAAACGATAGTGGCAAAACGATAAGAGACATCATAGCCCGCACCATATCCAATAGAGCACGACTATGACGTTCGGACACACCATCACACTATGGTGTTCCAGGTGGCGTGAGTTGTGAAACGACTTTCACATTGTCTAAAGTTGTATGCCAAACTCGTAACTCAGATATTCACCTACACGATCATATCGCAGACATTTTTATATTCTTGTCACGATGATCTTAAACTTCACAATGAATTTGCTTGAACTTTTCAAACGATTCAGACTTGTGTTTCATTAATTAAACATACACTATATCTACTCAAATCATTCGTGAAGGTAAGAAAATAACGATATCCACCGCTACAAGACTCATTGGATTGCATACATCAACATGTATCATTTCCAATAAATCACTTGCCCGCTCCATCAATCTAGAAAGCGGGTCCTTAGTCATCTTGACCAAGAGGCATGGTTCGCACGTCTCAACCGATTCGAAATCGAATGAGTCCAAAGATCCATCAGCATGGAGTTTCTACATGCGCTTTATACCAATATGACATTTAGCGGCAGGGCCACAAGTATGTGGTACTATCATTATTAACTTTGTATCTTTTGGCATCAATGTTATGAACATGTGTATTATTACAATCAAGATTCAACAAACCATTCTCACTTGGTGCATGACCATTGAAGGTATTATTCATGTAAACAGAATAACCATTATTCTCTAACTTAAATGAATAACTGTGTTGCAATAAACACGACCTAATCACATTCATGCTCAACGCAAGACACCAAATAATATTTATTTAGGTTCATCACTAATCCCGAAGGTAGAGAAAGCGTGCGATGTTGATCACATTAACCTAGGAAACATTTCCAACACACATCGTCACCTCACCCTTAGCTAGTTCTCCGTTCATTCCGTAGCTTTCATTTCGAGTTACTAACATTTAGCAACCTAACCGATATCCAATACCCAGGTGCTACTAGGAGTACTAGCAAGGTACACATCAATAACACGTATATCAAATATACTTCTGTTGACGTTGCCAGCCTTCTTATCTACCAAGTATCTAGGGTTGTTCCGCTTCAGCGACCGCTCTCCTCATAATTGAAGCACTTACTCTCGGGTTTGGGTTCAACTTAGGGTTGCTTCACTGGAGCAGCAACTGACTTGCCATCCATGAAGTTTCCCTCCTTGCCCTTGCCCTTCTCGAAACTAGTGGTTTTTACTAACCATCAACACTTGACGCTCCTTCTTGATTTCTACCTTCGCGGTGTCAAACATCGCGAATATCTCACGGATCATTATTTCTATCCTTGGTATTTTATAGTTCATCACCAAGTTCTAGTAGCTTAGTGACAGTGACTTGGAGAACTATATCAATCAGTATCTTATCTGGAAGATTAACTCCCACTCGATTCAAGCGATTGTAGCACCCAGACAATCTGAGCACATGCTCAACGATTGAGCTATTCTCCTTCATCTTGCAGACAAAGCATCTCGTTGGAGATCTCATATCTCGCAACACAGGCACGAGCCTGAGATCCTAATTTCAGCTCTTAGAACATCTCATATGTTCCGTGACGTTCAAAACGTTTCGGAGCCTCAATTCGAAGCCGTAATGCATGACGCACTAAACTATCAAGTAGTCATCAGAACTTTCCTGTCAGATGTTCACAACATCTACAGACGATGCTAGAGTGGTTGGAACACCAAGCGGTGCATTAAGGACATAAGCCTTCTGTGCAACAATGATGACAATCCTCAGATCACGGAGCCAGTCCGCAATATTGGTACCATCATCTTTCAACTCTATTTTCTCTAGGAACATATAAAAATTCAAGGGAGCTACATCGTGAGATATTGATCTACAACATAACTTTGCAAAGACAACTTTAGACTATGTTCATGACAAATGAGTTCAATTAATCATATTACTTAAGAGCTCCCGCTCAAATTGACATCCCTCCGGTCATCCGAGTGATACATGATCCAAATTCACCAACTCAAGTCCGATCATCACGTGAGTTGAGGTGGTTTCAATGGTGAACATCATCATGTTGATCATATCTACTATATGACTCATGTTCGACCTTTCGGTCTCTTGTGTTCCGAGGCCATGTCTTTACATGCTAGGCTCGTCAAGTTTAACCCGAGTGTTCAACACTAGCTTGCACCCGTTGTATGTGAATGTAGAGTCTATCACACCCGATCATCACGTGGTGTCTCGACACGACGAACTTTTGCAATGGTGCACACTCAGGGAGAATACAATTCATCTTGAAATTTAAGTGAGGGATAACCTTATGATGCTACCGTCGTCCTAAGCAAAACAAGGTGCATAAAAGGATTAACATCACATGCAAATCATAAATGACATGATATGGCCATGAACTTGTGCTTTTGATCTCTATCTTGAAAGCACCGGCATGATCTCCATCGTCACCGGCACGACACCATGATCTCCATAATCTTTATCTCCATCAACGTGTCGCCATCGGGGTTGTCGCGCCCATCGTGCTTGTACTACTATTTCTACTGTTTAGCGATAAAGTAAAGCATTACATAGTGCTTAAAGATTGACACGCAGGTCGTACAATCTATACATCACATGATCATCTCATACATCACATATATCACATCATGTAATTGGCCATATCACATCACAACATACCCTGCAAAAACAAGTTAGACGTCCTCTAATTGTTGTTGCATGTTTTACATGGCTGCTACGGGTATCTAGCAAGAAAAATTCTCACCTACGCAAAAACCACAATAGTGATACATAAGTTTCTTTTCAACCTTCTCAAGGACCGCCTTTGTCGAATCCGATCCAACTAAAGTAGGAGAAACAGACACCCGCCAGCCATCTTTGTGCAACGAGGTTACACGTCAGTCGATGGAACCGGTCTCTCGCAAGCGTACGAGTAAGGTTGGTCCGGGCCGCTTCATCCCACAATACCACTGAACCAAAACACGACCAAGGGAGGAAGCAATCTAAGCATCAACGGCCACAAACTCTTTGTGTTCTACTCGAGATCTCATCTAAACATAGACCTAGCTCTAATACCACTATTGGGAAACGTTGCATGGGAAACAAAAAAATTCCTACACACATGCAATATCTATCCATGGGGATGAGCATCTACGAGAGAGAGAGTGGATGTACATACCCTTGTAGATCGCTAAGCAGGAAGCGTTAAGAAACACGGTTGGTGTAGTCGAACGTCTTCGCGATCCAAATCGCCGAGCGTCCCGTGATCTCATCATGATCCGTCCCGCGATCCAATCACGATCCGTCCCGTGAACTTATCACGATCCATCCCGTGATCTCATCACGATCCGTCTCGTGATCTTTATCACGGTCCTTCCGATCTAGCGCCGAAAGGACGACACCTCCGCGTTCAGCACACGCACAGCCCGATGACGATCTCCGCCTTCTTGATCCAGCAAGAGGGAGCGGAGAGGTAGAAGAGATCTCCGGCAGCGTTATGGCGCTCCGGCGATGGTAGTGGAAGTATTCCGGCAGGCCTTCGCCTAAGCACTGCAGAAAACCGATCTAGAGGAGAAACTATGCACTAGAGGAACGGGTAGCACGTGGCTAAAAATCTTGTGCCAAAACCCTAAAACCCTCTAGTATATACAGGAGGAGAGGAGGAGGAGGCTTGGCTCCCAAGGAGCCAGCCCTTGAGTCGGCTGAACCAGGAGGGAGGAGTCCTCCTCCTCCACTCCTAGTAGGATTAGGACTCCTTCCTAATTTAGCCCTTCTGCCTTTTTCCACCTTTCTTCCTTTTGGGCTTTTTCTTCCCAGCCGCATGGGACCTTTGTGGGACTTCCTTCAGCCCACTAAGGGCTGGTATTCATCCTCCCCCAGCCCATGTAGCCTCTTGGGTCGAAATACCCCTCCCGATGGTCTCCCGGTACACTACCGATGAGGCCGAAACTTTTCGGTCGACCAATATAGGACTTCCTATATATAGATGTTTACCTCCAGACCATTCCGGAGCTCCTCGCGACGTACATGATCTCATCCGGGACTCCAAACAACCTTCGATCTTCACCATTCATAACTCTATACTATCGAAACATCACCGAACCTTAAGTGTGCAGACCCTGCGGGTTCGAGAACTATGTAGACATGACCGAGGCACCACTACGGTTAATAACCAATAGCGGGACCTAGATGTCCATATTGGTTCCTACATATTCTATGAAGATCTTTATCGGTCAAACCTCTATGTCAAGGATTTAGTTAATCCCGTATGGTGTTCCCTTTGTTCTTCGGTATGTTACTTACCCGAGATTCGATCGTCGGTATCTCCATACCAAGTTCAACCTTGTTACCGGCAAGTCTCTTTACTTGTTCCGTAATACAAGATCTCGTGACTAACACTTAGTCACATTGCTTGTCAGGCTTGTTGTGATGTTGTATTACCGAGTGGGCCCTAATATACCTCTCCGTCACACGGAGTAACAAATCCTAGTCTTGATCCATGCCAACCCAACAGACACCCTCGGAGATACTTGTAGAGCACCTTTATAGTCACCCAGTTATGTTGCGACATTTGATACACACAAGGCACTCTTCCGGTGTCAGTGAGTTGCATGATCTCATGGTCATAGGAACAAATACTTGACATGCAGAAAACAGTAGCAATAAACTGACACGATCATATGCTACGTTCGTAGTTTGGGTCTTGTCCATCACATCATTCTCCTAATGATGTGATCCCGTTATCAAATGAGATCTCATGTCCATGACTAGGAAACCATAGACATCTTTGATCAATGAGCTAGTCTATTAGAGGCATACTAGGGACATGGTGTTGTCTATGTATCCACACATGTATCTGAGTTTCCGATTAATACAATTATAGCATGGATAATAAACGATTATCATGAACAAGGAAATATGATAATAACCAATTTATTATTGCCTCTAGGGCATATTTCTAATAGAAGCTTCTCTCTTGAAGGAAAATATCCTGATGGGTAAACAAATTACTGTCAAGCAATTGATAGAAAAGCAAATAATCATGTAGTTATCCAAGGCAATGATCATGCATATAGGCATCACGTCCGTGTCAAGTAGACCGAAACGATTTAGCATCTACTACTATCATTCCACACATAGACCGACTCCTGCCTGCATTTAGAGTATTAAGTTCACGAAAAACAGAGTAACACATTACGAAAGATGACTTGATGTAGCGGGATAAAGTCAAGGAATATGATAGAAACCCCATATTTTTACCCTTGATGGCAACAATACAATACGTGCCTCGCTACCCCTACTATGTCACTGGGTGAGGACACCGCAAGATTGAACCCAAAACCAAGCACTTCACCCATTGCAAGAATTACCAATCTAGTTGGCCAAACCAAACCAATAACTCGAAGAGACTTACAAGGATATGAAATCATGCAAATAAGAATTCAGAGGAGATTCAAATAAGATTCATGGATAATCTGAACATAAACTCACAATTCATCCGATCTTGACAAACACACCAGAAAAGAGGATTACATCGGATAGATCCCCATGAAGATCATGACGAACATGGTATTGAAGGTCAAAGAGAGAGAAGAAGCCATCTAGCTCCTAGATATGGAACCATAGGTCTGTGGTGGACTACTCATGCATCATCAGAGGGGCAATGGATTTGATGTAGATGCCCTCCATGATCGAAATCCCCTCCGATGGATTATCGGAAAAGGCTCCAAGATTGGATTTCTTGGGAACGGACGCTTCTAGCAGCGAAAAAGTATTTGCGTGGCTTGTTCTGACGTTGGGGGAATATTTGGGTATGCGATTGAACATGTGTCTGCTTACCTTGTTGCTTGATACTTTGAGGCTTATTGTTCAATGGGCAAGATCTTACATGGTGCCCTTCTATTTTGCACTTGAAGCAAATAATCTTGGCCGAATTCTTGACTTGTTCTTGGACCTTCTTCTTGTACTTCGTGGACATCTTCTTCTTCTTGGAGTTGAATCCAAGTCCACCTTTGTCATTTGGGAATTTTTGCACACTCAAGATATTGTTGAGTTTGGACTTACCTTCATGACTCTTTTCCAAGTCTTTCTTCAAAGAAGTGATGTGGGCCTTGAGCTCATTGATTTCCTCTACATGGTTAGAATCAACACAAGTGCTAGAGGAAGTATACGTTTCATCATTAGAGCAACAAGGCAAGTATAGTAATTCATCACAAGATGTACCAACATTATGAGTAGATGAACTACGAGGACTAGCACATGACAATAAAGCATTTCTACTACATGTAGTGCTAATGTCCACATGAGGCTCACTAGATGTTACCTTAGTAGTACTAGCCTCATGAGCTATCTTTAGCACATTATGCAATACTAGAAGATCGTCATGAGAGCTAGAAAGCTTTTCATGACTTTCTTCCAATCTCCCGTAATTGCTAAATAGCAAATCAAGTTGAGCCCTTAGCTCAACATTCTCCTTTAATATGGATGCTTCACAAAAAATAGAGTTAGTAGCACAAGCATCATTATTAACAACACAAGTAGAAGCCAACATGGAAAGCTCTTTAGTATATGAAGCTTCAAGTTGAGCATGAGACTTGGTGAGTTCAATGAGCGAACTCTTAATGACCCTTGAGCCATTTTAGAGGTGCTCAAAGTCCTCAAGGAGTTTAGCATGTGCAATTTCAAGCTTATCATTTTTAGTTCTAAAATCATTAGCCACCTTGAGAGCTCTTTCATGGGATTCCTTTAATCGAGATAATTCTAGAGCAAAGGTCTCCTCAAGAGGTTCCTTGGTGGTTTGTTCATTTTCAAGAGCTTGAGATAGCTCTGTGATCTCATTAGCGTAATCACGCTCATGACCTTCCATTTTCTCAATGGTAGCCTCATGCTCCTCGAGATGAGATTCCAACTTCTCAATATATTTCTTGCCCTCAATGGAAATAGACATGATTTCAATGAAGGTTGAACGGGCAAGTTTATTCTTATGAAGAGCTTTAAAATTATTTCTCCCTTAATATTTAAGGACGCAACATTATCGCACTCTTCTTGATTATTCTCATTAGCATCAACATCATCATCATCATGAGATATATTGGGATTCAAAGTAGGAGATAACTTTGAGGCCTTAACCATACGGCAAAAGTGAGAAACAATAGATGATGATGTAGGATCCCTTGAAGCACCATTCAAGAACACATTTTGTTCCATGGAGTGTTAGGTTTCCTCTACATTGTTGGCACAACAACTCGAGGAAATAGAAACATTTTTATCATGGCAACAAGATATAGCAAGAATATCATCATGAGATTTAGTCAAGCAATTTCTACATGATATGCAAGGACTATCAACACAAGCATGTGAAACATTTAAAGTGCTCAAAGTGTTAAAGTCCAAAGATGAAGCATTGCTATAAGATAGTGAAGACGAATTATCAACAATAAGCCCACTATCATCATTACAATGATCATCACTACTCATCATATAATTACCTTGTGGCAATCCACATGTAGGTGAAGTAGATGAAGTTGAGAATACAACCCGACCGAAGGTGGAGGGAGAACAATCATCCCTACAAATCTTGGACACATCATATTTATTTTGAAGCTTTGTCCACAACTCCTGAGCATCCCGGAATGGGATGAGTTGAAATATAACTACATTGCTCAAAGCATCAAAATGCACATTAGAAGCTTGAGCATTGAGATAAGAGTTTTTCTCATCCTCTAAAGACATGTGTTGAGAATCCTTTGGAGGAGAAAAACCCATATCTACAATTCGCTCTAAATTTGGGTCCGTGGCCCTAAAGAGATTAAGCATGCGAATTACCCAAACATCAAAATTTGTGCCACTGAAACTAAGAGTGTCAGAGAATCCTAGCCCCCTAGTCAAAATCCTTACTATCTAGGTTGTTAAACCTAATAATGAGAGACCTAGCTCTGATACCAATTGAAAGGACGCGGATGTCGCCTAGATGGGGGGTGAATAGGCGCTTTTAAATAATTACGATTTAGGCTTGAACAAATGCGGAATAAAACTATCGTTTAACTAGTCAAGCATAAAACCTAAAACAACTAGGCTCACCTATGTGAACCAACAACTTATGCTAAGCAAGATAGACTAGTAAGTGATAGCATGATATATAACAAGAAACAATATGGATATCACAAAGTAAAGTGCATAAATAAAGGGGCTCGGGTAAGAGATAACCGAGGCATGCGGAGACGACGATGTATCCCGAAGTTCACACCCTTGCGGATGCTAATCTCCGTTCGGAGCAGTGTGGAGGCACAATGCTCCCCAAGAAGTCACTAGGGCCACCGTAATCTCCTCACGCCCTCGCACAATGCAGGATGCCATGATTCCACTAAGGGACCCTTGAGGGTGGTCACCGAACCCGTACAAAAAAGGTTGGTGAAATCTCCACAACTGAATTGGAGGCTCCCAACGACACCAAGAAGCTTCACCACAATGGATTGTGGCTCCGAGGTGACCTCAAATGCTCGGGGCAATCTCCACAACCTAATTGGAGACCTCGAAGCTTGCCCGGAGCTTTGCACCACAATGATCTCCGAGGCACCAACAACCGTCTAGGGCGCCAAAGCATCCAAGAGGAACAAGCTCTAGGGTGCTCAAACACGCAAGAGTAATAAGCTTCTCAACTTCTCACTTCCACGTATCATCGTGGAGAACTCAAGCCTATGCACCAAATGTAATGGTAAGGGCACACGGAGTGCCCAAGTCCTTCTCTCCCAAATACCACGAGTAAAATGAGAGGAAGAACGAAGAAGAACCCGAAGAACTCCAAGATCTAGATCCAAGGGGTTCCCCTCACTTAGAGGAGAAAGTGATTGGTGGAAATGTGGATCTAGATCTCCTCTCTCTTTTCCCTCAAGAACTAGGAAGAATCATTGGAGGGATTGAGAGTTAGCAAGCTCGAAGAAGGTCAACAATGGGGGCAAACTCGAGCTCAAAGGATAAGGTTCAATGGGGAAGAAGACCCCCTTTTATAGGTGGGGAAAAATCCAACCCGTTATGCTCACAGCCTGCACAAAGCGGTGCTACCGCTCGAAGGAGCGGTACTACCACAAAGGTTAGCGGTACTACTCCTTGCGAGCGGTACTAAAAAAATACATCCGTGCCTACCACCGATGGACAAAACACGAGATTTTGGTCCGTAGCGGTAGTTCTTCTCTTGGATCCGCGATAGTACCACTCCGGAGCAGTAGTAAAAAATTACATCCGCCCTAGCCGTGGCAGTACCGCTGTAGCCTTTTAAGAACACCGAAATTGCCACAACTTTTGCAAACGGACTCCGAATTCAACAAAACAAAGTTTGTTGGAAAGCTAACGACATGGGCTAAGACAATATTTATTGAAATATCAATAAGAATAAAAAGAGAAAAGTCCCATAAGAAAATGGTGAGAACCCTTCCTCGAATAAGACCGGTAAAACCCCCAACACCGAAAACGCAATAGGCGAAGCATATGAAATCCGTTTTCGATGTACTAGAGCTTGTCACGAAGATAACCACAAGATCAAGAACCCACAAGATCAAGAACCCACTTGAAAAGAAAACCAAGAACCAAGAAAGATGATGATGCTAAGAATGCAATGTTTTGAGCTCTCAACGAACGATACGATCAAGCTACTCACTTGAGATCTCCCCTTGGTAGTACGGCAATCGATCCTATAACCCGGTCTCTCAACTACCATCATGAGACCAGTAATATAGAAAACCCTATAAAGGTCAAACCTTAGCCTTGCGCATAGTCCACTTGAGCTAGATGATGATGATCTTGACTTGATCAAGATGGACCACCTTTCTTGATTGCGTTGGCTTGATGAAGGCTAGATGATTGCTCCCCCATACTCCACTATGGGTGAGACACTCTTTGGCACATCTTCACAAGTCCATTGTCACCACAATGAACGGCGAGCCTCAAGCATGATCTCTCCGTGATGCTTCACTTGAGCTTGCACATCGCAACCTTGATGACGATCTCCACTTGATGTCATCTTCCATGGGATGTATGGGATCTGCCTCTTGATGCAAGCCCATGGAAATATACCTAACCCCACAAAGAACTCTCACGTAGACCATGGGTTAGTACACAAAGCGTAACGGACAATTCTTACCACACCATGGGATCACTTGATCCCTCTCGGTACATCTTGTACGCTTTGTGTGTTGATCAACTTGATTCACTTTTTGACTTAGTCTTGATCAACCTTGTATCTTAGCTTCTCTCTTCATAAGGATGATGTCTTGAAGGTAAACATGAACGCTTACACAATCTTCTTCGTCAAGACATGCTTGCAATAAGTTCAACTCCCACATGACCAATCTTTGGATAAACCTTGAATACCACCTTGGCCACCATATAAACTCCTTGAAGCCAACAGATGGACTTCAAGAAGTACCCACAGACAAACCCTTAGAATATAACTCAAGGCAACCATTAGTCCATAGGGATTGTCATCAATTACCCAAAACCACATATGGAGAAATGTGCTCTTACACCCTTCTTCCCGGATCTTCCCGCGCCCCCTAGGCCATAGTACCACCACGACCGAGCTCCAGCTGCCGCTCAACACATCGCCAACCTCAGCTCCGGTGGCCCCGAGCCCCCCTCTTGCCCCCACAGGATGCATGTGTGCACGGGCCATCTCCCGGTGCCTTCAGCGCGCCAAACCGCCGCCTTTAGCATAATCCCGATGACCCACCCCTGCGGGTTTGGTTGACGGTGACCTCCCTCCGACCGGTGCCGACGTGGCCGTCATTAGCGCTAGTCCCCCCAGGCATTAGCCACTGCTAGCGGGCCCCATCGGTGTTCAAAGCTGAGTGAGCGTCGGGTTTAAGCAAGATTAGTCCCCGTGTCACTGACGTGTGGGCCCTAGTCATCAGGTTTCACCTAGACCGGGTCAGTTGACCGGCTAACGCCAGCATGACGCAGTGCCGACGTTATTAATGAATTTCTGTAATAGAAATATTCCAGAAAATTATATAAACTTTAAAAATTCATAAAAATTAATCTGTAAGTCAGATTGAAATAATTTATATATGAAAAATTATCAGAAAAGTTCAATGAATCTGATGGTGCCATTTTCATGCATGTTAGATCAAGCTAAATAGGATAACTTGGAAATTTCGTTCCAAACACAATATGGCACTTCACATATGGAGTTGAATTTGAACCTTGGGTTCAAACCATATTCACTTAACATGTTGATAGATGCAGTAGGCTAAACCAACAACATATTGATCTCATCGACAGACTTGCGAGACGTAGTTATCGACGACATCAAAGAACAACTGAGTTCTTCTGATAAACAAGCAAGCAACCCCCCTTGAGCATATTCGATAAAATCCCACTCTCTCACTCTTGCTCTCATTTCAATGCATTAGGACAGTGCGATTCAACTGCTAGTTGTGTTGCGGTAGATGAACCCACTCCTTTGCAGGACCTGTCATTGTCATAGTAAATAGCTAAACCAAGCAACCTAGCATACGTGGTAGATGCTTGAGCCATGTTGTGCTATGATCCTGTTATGCTTGCTATGCTTAGAGTTGTGTCAGGTCTAATTCATCTGGGTGATAAGCTGGAGTGAAATGGATGTGTCCTGATGATTAGGGCTAAGTGTTGAACCCGTTTTGGTAAAGGTAGCGATGAGAGGCCATGTAGGAGTAAATGGTGGGTTGTCTCATTAAAGCAGCTCATAGGAACTGAGTTCCGTGTTTGTGTTCCAAGACTAGTACCACCGCACATTGGGGTCCCGTAACTAGACCTCTCTCGGCCTATTACTTCCCTCTTCTCAGTCCAGGAGTCGCAGTAGTTCAAAACGTTGATAGGTATGGCCGGGCCTACGAAGTGAATGAACGGCTGAGTCGGGACCGGCTTGGGGGCCTGTACACAACTTTTGAGGCCATATTGGAAACCTCGGTCGGACTTCCATCATGGGTTCCAACTCAGATAGGCGACTACCTTGTACGTGAGTCGTTGTAAGTTAACGTCCGTGGTTGGCTACCTCGCTGGGCTTCCGCTTGAAGGTTGCCGAGGTGCCTTTTTACGTGCACATGGCGGTAAGTGGCGGGAGCATGTGTGATGATGTACACCCCTACAGGGTAATCTATCTATTCGAATAGCTGTGTCTGCAGATATGGACTACCTGGAGACTTGCATTGTTCATAGATAACTTAAATTGATGCTCTAAAATGCTCCAGATAAGTGTGAGTTCTATGGATGGCTTCTCGTAGAAAGACAAGAGAGGATCCATAGTGGTGTATTGATCTGGTGAATATGTGGACTCGTGTGTGATACGCCACCTCAAAGGAAGTAGTCTTAGTCATAGTATAGGTTAGCCAAGAGTCAAAGCTAGCTTGCTGCAATAAACTCCACAACCCCTTTTGTTGACAATAATGCATATGTAGATAGTTCTGATGTAAGTCTTGCTGAGTACCTTTGTACTCACGTTTGCTTATTCATGTTTTTGCAGATGAGAGTTCAGTCTCATTAGTGATCCTTACGACGTGAAGTTTGATGTTTACCGGATTAGCTTGGGAATCCTAGACACAGGTTTGGTTCCTTTGGTAGGGTCATCGTAGCTTTTAAGGCTCTTCCAACCACTTTTAGTAGATGTCTGTACCTAGACATGTTTTGCTTCCGCTTGTTGCTTGTATGACTTGAGTGTTGGGTCGTGTGACCCCTGTTTGTAACACCACACTATGTTGTCTCTTATGAGTCTTGAATAAATACTTGCATCATAGAGTTTTGTTGTGATGCCATGATGTATCTACACATATCGTGCATAGTGTGTGTATGATTGAAATGCATTGATATGTGTGGGATTTAACACCTAGTTGTGTGCCTATAGTAGCCTTCTTTATGGGGAAATGCCTCTTGGTGCTTCCATGAGCCTTGGTATCTTGCTACTGCTTCGGACACATTGATTGACCGGCGTGTATCCTTCTTTGCTGTTGTCTCTGTCCCTACGGGGAAATGTCTTGAAGTGTAATGGAGTCCCTGTAGCCTGCTATGACTCGTCTATGTGCAGTGATGACATTAATGTCCCACGACATAATGGAGTCCTTGTAGCTTTCTAAGACTCGTCTACACACGCTGATGACCGACACCTGCATTGCTGGGTTACGTATGGCTGTCCTTGTACGGTTGTGCTAGTTGGGTCTATGACTAGTCATATTGACCTGGGTTCTTTGACAGGTGAATGCTAGCAACATGTTTATATCCGTGAACCAAAAGACGCAAATGTTCTCAGCCAAGGTAAGGTGGCATCTTTGGTTTACCGTGCGTGATGCTGCAAAGTGGTGTGAAGTGTTACACACTGGATTCATATGGCTTAGGATCGGGGTCCCGACACTGCCAATCTAGCTCGGCCTCCTTTTCTTCATACATGCACACTATAGGCGCGTCATGGATGATGTCGCAGGGTAGGACTACTTCTGCCTTGTACACCATGAAAAACGGTGTGTATCCCATTGATTGGTTTGGGGTGGTGCGCCGGCCCCATAATACGGAGTTAAGCTACTCCACCCAATGATAGTCAGATTGTTTTAGGGAACGAACCAGTCGAGGTTTGATACCGCTCATAATGAGAACGTTGGCCCGTTTGACTTGTCCGTTGGTTTGTGGGTGATATACCGAGGCATAATCAAGCTTGATGCCCATATTAGGGCACCAATACTTTACCTCTTGGGTTGTGAAATTGCATCCATTGTCTGTTATTATACCATGCGGGACACCGTAACGGTGCACCACACCGGATATAAAGTCGATGACCGACCGTACTTAGCTTAAGCTACTGGTTTTGCTTCAATCCACTTGGTGTATTTGTTGACCATGACCAGTAGATATTTATTTTTCTTTCCCCCCTCTTTAAGTGGTCCGACCATGTACAGCTGCCAGACCGCGAAATACCAAGTGATCGGTATCATCCGAATAGCTGTTGGGGGCATGTTGCTTTGATTTGCAAAGATCTGGCAACCAACACAATGTTGGACAAGTGTGTGGGCGTCCGTGCAAGCAGTGGAACAAAAGAATCAAGCTCGAAAGGCCTTGCTTACCAGGGCCCAAGCTTCTACATGGTGGCTGCCCATGCCTGCGTGTATCTCGACTAAGAGTTGCTTTCCTTCTGCTTCGGATATGCACCGTTGGAGGACTCCGGTGGTGCTTGTACTGTATAGTTCACCCTCATGGATCTTGTAGGTCTTGGATCACTGCATTATGCATCTTGCCTCGGTCTAGTCATCAGGAAGTTCTTTGTCGAGAAGGTCGACGAGAAAGGGCTCTGTCCATGGCACGATTACCTCCATGACTTTGGGAGTCGAAGGCGTTTCTTCAAGTGCCGACCGCCAATGATCCCTTCATCTGGTTCGATGGCGGGAGGGATGATCTATTCTAGGACATTGGCTCCAGAGTCCTTGTCCTCGTCCTTCCATACAACGGATGGCTTGAAAAGCCGTTCCAAAAAGGTCTTCTTAGGAACGGGGTCGTGCTTGGCGCCCATGCAACCGAGGACGTTGGTACCTTGATTGCTGTCGCTAGAGACATGGTGGAATTCTAATCCTTCGAACCATGTGGATATTTTGAGGACAACATTTCTATATGCTGCCATCTTTGGGATTTTGGTCTCGAATTTGCCGTTGATTTGAGAGATGGCGAGGTTAGTCTCCCTGTACCATGAGCCATTGTACGCCCATTGATGTTGCCATCCGATGTCCATGCAAAAGAGCCTCGTACTCAGCCACATTATTAGAATCGGTGTATATGATCTGCGATACGTACATGATGTTGTAGCCAGTGGGGGATGTAAGTATAACTCCAGCCCCCCGCCCGGCAAGCATCCTGGATCTGTCAAAGTACATCGTCCAATGGGAGTATGCATTGTATTCTTTGGGGATCTCGGCCTCCGTCCATTCGGCAAGAAAATCAACCAACACCTAAGATTTAATAGCTCAACATGGTTTTTACGCAATTTCAAAGGGGATGAGTTCAATGGCCATTTTTGGCTATGTGTCCAGTGGTGTCCTTGTTGTTAATTATATCATTCACTGGTACTTCGGATGCCACCATGATCGAACACTGTGGAAAGTAGTGTGAGAGCTTTCGAGATGCCATGAAAATTGTATAGGCTATCTTCTGGTAATGCGGATACCTAGATTTGCACGGGGTGAACAGTTCTGATACGTAATAGACTGGCTTCTGCACCCGGAACTTGCGACCCTTCGCGTCACGTTCGATAATGAGAACCGCCCCAACGACTTGATTTGTGGCCGAGATGTACAATAGCATTGGATCACCTATGTTGGGCGCTGCTAGTATAGGATTGCCAGCCACGCAGCAATGCCTTTTCACCAAGGTGGGAGATAAAGCATCTCAAAGCCGCCACGCAGCCCACCACTTTTTGAACATGCTTCAGCTCCATAGGGATAGCTAGTTGGGATATGGCTCGGATTTTAGCTAGCTTGGCCTCTATTGCTCTATGGGAGACAATGAATCTGAGAAGTTTACCTGCGGCAACTCCAAAGACGCATTTGTATGGATTGAGTTGTCCATCGTAAGCCCGCAGATTATCAAATCTTTGCGGGAGGTCATCCACCGGCTGGCTAACATGTTTTGTCTTGATGACCACGTCGCCCACGTATGCCTCGACCGTCTTGCCGATTTGATTTTCTATGCATGTTTGAATCATGCACTGGTATGTGGCGCCAGCATTTTTAACCCGAAGGGCATTATGCTGAAGCAAAATGGCCCGTAGGGGGTGATGAAGGTGGTTGCGCCTTGGTTAGACTCCTTCATTTTGATTTGATGGTATCCAGAGTAGGCATCGAGGAAGCACAATGAGTCGTGTCTGGTGGTGGTGTCGATGATATGGTCTATGCGCGGTAAGGGAAAGGGATCCTTAGGGCATTCTTTATTTAGGTCTTTGAAATCGACGCACAATTGCCAGGATTTGTATTTCTTTGACACTGTGACTAGATTTTCCAACCACTCGGGGTGTTTGATTTCTCGGATGAATCCGCCTTTGAGTAGTTTTGAGAGTCCTTCACCCATAGATATTTGCTTGGGTTCAGAAAATCGGCATTGGGCCTGTTTGACTGGCTTCCTGTGATTATGTTTAGGTTATGCTCCACTAGTCTTCGTGGGATTCCTGGCATATCTAAGGGGTGCCAGGAAAATGTGTCCTAGTTTTCATGCAAGAATTTTCGCAGTGCTTCATCAACCGTGTGGTCCAGCTGAGCTCCAATGGATGCTATTTTGTTGGAGTTTGTTGGATGCACCTGAAATTTGACAATTTCATCTGCTCGTTTGAAGGATGTGGATTTGTGCCTCTTATTGAGGATCGTCATCCCTATCTACCATTGAGTGGAGTGCGGTTAATTCCTCGTCCGCGATTGTCTCGGATAGTGCCTTGAGGGTGAGCGATGCTGTTTTGTTCTCGGCCAGAAGAGCTCTATTCGAGGTACTTATAATTGTGATCACGCCATTGGGCCCTGGCATTTTGATCTTCCTATACTCGTAATGCGTTATGGCTTGAAAGCTTGTGAAAGCATCATGCCCCAATAGGGCGTAATAACCGCTATGAAAGGGCACAATATGGAAGAGAAGTTCTTCGGACCTGTAGTTCTCAGGGGTGCTGAATACAACAAGAGTCACTCGTCGAGTGCAACGTGTCTCTTTTTCGGGGATGATACCCCGGAAGGTGGTGTGGCTTTGTTTGACGCGAGATCTGTCTAATTGCATTTTGTCCATGGTATCCTCGTGAATGAGGTTTAAACCGTTGCCGCCGTCCATTAACACCTTGTGGAGTGTAAAGTCGTCTACTATGGGATCGGGGACCAGTGCAATAGTTGTTCGGACGGGGCGTGTTCTCAACTGGTATGACTCACCGAAGGTGATGGGCGTGTTTGTCCAAGGATTCATCGCTGCCACCTGGTGTATTTGGTCGAGTTCTCGAACAGCTCTCTTCCTCTGATTTTTTGAGGGAAATGTCTCGTAGTTCGTAAGGATCTCGGCGTTGTGATCCGGTGGTGTTGTTGAACGTCTTCTTGGGGTGGGACCCAGAGGATGGCCTCTTCACTCTTTGCGACTTGCCTAATGACCCAGCAAGCTCGAAGGCTATGAGTCGGGTTTGTATTGAGCAAGACGGAGTGTATGGGGCACGGCTTGTCCAATAGTTCATCAAGGATAGTTCTAGAGCATGCAAGGGGTTTATTCTTTTTCCCGGTGGGCTCATGTTCCGCATATTGTCATGGGGATACACGCTTACTCTGAGCTCTTATGGGTTCCCTGGCAAGGATTACGTCCGTGCGAAACTGTTGAGCCTGCCATGCACTTTCCATGATGCAGTATTTGTGTACCACATCCGATACTCGGTGAAGTTTTGAACGTGGCGACGGGCAAGGGCGTTTAGGATTCCTTCATCTTGGCAGTTATGTCGGAAAGTTGCTATGATTTCCTGGCCATTGCAGTAAGCTATCTTGTTTTTGGCAAGGAGGAATCTAGCCCAGAAGTATTGGCCCATTTACCTAGTTGTTGTTTGACGTACAATAGGCCCCGTATGTCAGGAATCCCTAAATTACTTGGAGAGTACTCGACATGGGGGTGGGTGGGGAAAAACTTTTTATCCCAATAGGATATGAGTCCGAAGCTTTGGTGGCAGTGTCTTGTACCATTTGGAATCCGGGCCGCCGGGTTTGGGGTCTGGATTATGAGTCGGACATCGCCGCACGTACTCCAGGAGGACTCCAGGTCATGCGCTGAATCGGGGTTCGATCCTGAACTTTTTCCGAAGCAATGTCCGGATTCTGAACTAGAGGAATGATCCCGATGGTTAGAAAACCGATCATAAACCATTCTCAGCTCCGTTGGTTGAGAGAGCAAATCTTTGTCTGAGGCCTTGATGGTAGCGACCAAGTATGTGATAGGTGGGACGTAAATTTCCCTATCGTCGGGTTTAAGCCCGATCTGGTCATAGACCGAGGGTTGGCCGTTGGTTATCTCTAAGGCTTGGATCCAGACGAGTAACTCGTTTAATGACGAGATATCAGTGGTGTCCATGCTCTTGGAGAACAATGTGCCAATCCGCAACACTACTGCTTGAGGGGCATTTGAAGTCGCGCCTGGGTAGTATTCGATCGAAGCTGATCTGGGCGTATCGACTAGGTCGGGTGAGGGAGCCCTAGACTAAGGGGTCCTCGGGCAGCCGGCCTATTTCTCACATGCCGAATTGGTGGGCCGCTCTCTGATTATTGCAGGAAGGGCCGGGATATGCGATGACCCCGTATTCTGGAAGGAAACCTCCAAAGATGTGGCGTGCACTCCAAGTCAAGATGAGAGGATCAGCGTCTTTACTTCTGGCTGTAGACATATCATGCGTAAACCCTAGGTACCCCGGTGTCTATATAAACCCGGGGGTTTAGATAGTGGAGGGAAGATGAACTCATCTAGGGTTTAGCTCCTTGATCTCGAGGTAGATCAACTCTGTAATCTTCATAGACATTAATACGAGCAAGCAGGACGTAGGGTTTTACCTCCATAGGAGGGCCTGAACCTGGGTAAACATTGCCTCCTTCGTCCCATATTACCCATCAGTTGTAGATCCATAGCTCGAGAACCCCTACCCGAGATCCGCCAGTTTTGACACCGACATTGGTTCTTTCATTGAGAGGTCCGCTATGATCGCGAGAGGAATTGATGGCTCGCCTAATCATTAGCGATGAAGTCCGTAAGGGGGACTCTTTTGCCCCCGGACAAATTTTCGCTTTCGGTAGCATCGTGCTGCACACCGACCCGACCGGCCACCCTCGTCGGATCGGGAGTCTCGACCCCGATCAAGAGATCAGATTTGGGAACCTACAGTTCTTCATAGACTCCTGGGCGATCTTTCAGTCGCTAGGCTCGCGATCTCATCTGACGAGCCCGAAGTCACTAAAGCCTTAACTTCGGATCTCCTCCTCGACTCTATCCTCGGGTCTATCCCTGCGGATGATCTGGCTCTTAGTCCGGATCCGGTTACAATACCTGAGGGCCAGGGGTTGGCCCTTGACGAACACACTCTTTGTACGGACACTTTGGAGGTTAACTGCAAAAGCCCTAGGCAGATTGACCCGGTCGAGCTCTCGACGATCAACAGGGCACTGGATCGGATCCTATCAATAAAAATCACAGACGACCCGACCTCGACCCATGCTTAGATCTATCTGAAGGCGGTCATGGGGAATTTTTTGGCCCACCCACCACCCACTTGGTAGGCACTATCAAAGACTTAACTGATATGCTCGACTATGCCTCCGTGGAGGCAGAAGACATGGATGAAGAGGACAGCGCCCCCGTGCCGATCAACACTAGGCGATGGATTCCCACCTCCACCTATGACGTCTACATGGTAGACAATCCCGATGATAAGGGTGATCGCACCCCTAAGAAGAATAGCGATAAATCCGGCGAGGAGCCGTCAAGGCACCGGAAACTGCGCAAACGGTCTAAGGCAAACAAGGGAAGGGAAGCTATTGAAGGCACCGGGGAAAACAAAACCCCAGAAGACCTCGGCGACCCTAAAGTCACCGAACAGCCACATGAGGACTAGGAAAGGCCCGAAGATCAACGCGACACCGAGGATCCTAATGATTCTGGGGACGACTACTACTCCCCCCATCGAGGAGGAGGACAGACTGAAAGCCGAAGACTTCACCGTCCCCTAAAACCCTGTGGATGAGGAACGGTTTAGGCGGCAACTTTAAGGCACCGCCCGAAGCCTGAAGGCAAAATAACATCAGCTCAGAGTCGAATAAGACACCCTCAATGATAGATGGACGAGGGTCCTGGCAGCCGAAGAAGGGTACAGTACCGATCTGCCGGACCAACCCAAGAGCTACCCATGCTGGCGGCTGCTGCTGCAATTTGATGACGAGGTCCTTGAAACATCATCTCCCAAGCATACTTCTTACGACTAGCCAAATGATACGTCTCCATCGTATCTACTTTTCCAAACCCTTTTCCCCTCGTTTTGGACTCTAATTTGCATGATTTGACTGGAACTAACCCGGACTGACACTATTGTCAGCAGAATTGCCTTGGTGTTATTTTTGTGAAGAAATAAAAGTTCTTGGATTGACGTGAATATTTACGGAGAATATTTTTGGAATTTATAAAAAAATACTGGAGAAAGAATCAACCAGAGGGGGGCAGCCATAGGTGACAAGCCCACCAGGCGCATCCACCCCCCTGGTCGCGCCTGCTAGGCTTGTGGTCCCCCTGTGGCTCCACTGACCTCAATTCCACTCCTATATATTCATATTCGGGGAGTAAAAAATAGAGGAGAAGAGTTCATCACATTTCACGATACGGAGCCGCCGCCACCTCCGGTTCTTCCTCGGGAGGCCAGATCTGGAGTCCGTTTTGGGCTCCACAAAGGGGAAATCTTCGCCTTCATCATCACCAATTCTATGATGCTCTTCGTTGTTGGTGAGTAATACCATCATAGGCTTGCTGGATGGTGATTGTTTGGATGAGACTTATCATGTAATATAGTTAGTTTTGTTAGGGTTCGATCCCTAGTATCCACTATGTTCTGAGATTGATGTTGCTATGACTTTGCTATGCTTAATGCTTGTCACTAGGGCCCGAGTGCCATGATTTCAGATCTGAACCTATTATGTTTTCATGAATATATATGATTTCTTGATCCTATCTTGCAAGTTGTAGACACCTATTACGAGTTATGATCCGCATCCCCCAGGGTGACAATAACTGGGATTCTTTCTGGTGATTACCATAGTTTGAGGTGTTCATGTATTCACTAAGTGCTAATGCTTTGGTCCGGTTCTCTATTAAAAGGAGGCCTTAATATCCCTTAGTTTCCATAAGGACCTTGCTACCATGGTAGGGTAGGACAAAAGACGACATGCAAGTTCTTTTCCATAGCACGTATGACTATATATGGAAAACATGCCTACATTACATTGATGAATTGGAGCTAGTTTTGTGTCACCCTATGTTATAACTGTTGCATGATGAATGCCTTCCGACATAATTGTCCATCACCGATTCATTACCTACGAGATTTCCACATATTGATCTTTGCTAAGTTACTTTATCGTTGCTACTGTTACAATCGCTACCAAACTGCTACTGTCACTTTTGCCATCGTTACCGTTAGTTCCATACTACTTTGCTACTAAATACTTTGCTGGAGATATTAAGTCTTTCAGGTGTGGTTGACTTGACAACTCAGCTGCAAATACTCGAGAATATTCTTTGGCTCCCCTTGTGTCAAATAAATAAATTTGGGAGGAATTCTCTACCCTCGAAAACTATTGCGATCCCCTATACTTGTGGGTTATCAAGACCTTTTTCTGGCGCTGTTGCCGGGGAGCATAGCTCTTTACTTTGAGTCACTTGGAATTTATATCCGTTGATCAGTATGAAGAATCTGAAAGATCCAAAAACCAAGATCTATCCCTCTAATACGAGGGGAGGTAAGTAAATGCCATCTAGCTCTGCACTCGATTCACCTTCTGTTATTAGTAAAGTTGCAACACCACCACCTGCTAGTAATTCTAATATGTCGCAAGTAATTGATGATGCCACTTCTGCTATGCACGATGCTAATGATAATACTTTACTTGATAATACCGTGCCACTGAGTGAATTTCTTGATGAACAAATTTCTAGAGTCAATGCTGAAAAGTATGATACTTCTGAAACTGATGAAATTATTGAAACTGAACACTATGAGACACCTACTAGACCTAGCTCTCCTAGATATGAATTTTGTGATATACCCAAGGGTTATGTCGTGGAAGGAGAGGTAGCTAGGGACTTTCTTGCTTGTAAGGATAGAGATGATCTTAAGAAACTGCTATGCAAGTGGAAATAACAATCTTTGGATGCTAGAACAAAATATGATCCTAAGTTTGCTACTTCACTATCTTTGTTACTCACAGGGATTGTGAATTCTCTGTCGATCCTGAGTTAATCACTTTGGTTGAATATAATCCTTTCCATGGTTATCAATCTGAAACTATTGTGGCACATCTTTCTAAATTGAATGATATAGCCACCCTGTTTACTCATGAGGAAAAATGTGTTATTATTATATTCTTAAATCGACTCCTTTCTCATTAAAGGGTGATGCTAAGATATGGTTTAATTCTCTTGCTCCTGGTTGTTTGCATAGTCCCCAAGATATGATATATTACTTGTCTGAAAAATATTTTCCTGTCCATAAGAAGCAAGCTGCCTTGCCGGAAATATTTAATTTTGTGAAAATTGAAGAAGAGAGTCTCCCACAAGCTTGGGGGAGGCTTCTCCAATTACTTAATGCTTTGCCTGATCATCCTCTCAAGAAAAATAAAGTACTTGATATATTTTATAATGGATTAACCGATGCTTCTAGGGACCACCTAAATAGTTGTGCTGGTTGCGTTTTAAGGGAACGAGCTATTGAACAAGCTGAACTACTATTGAATAATATATTGAGCAATGATAATGATTGGACTATTCCCGAACCAACCTCTGAAGCCAAGTTCACAGAAAAGAGGTATTCTATTTCTCAGTCCTAAAGATATGCAAGAGGCAAAGAAATCCATGAAAGAAAAAGGCATTAAAGCCAAAGATGTTAAGAACTACTACCTATTGAAGAAATACATGGTCTTGATAACCCGACACAGGTAGCAAAGGTAAATTCTCTTCGTAGATTTGATGAAGGTGATATTCCTGATAATAAGTCTGCTAGCCAATGCTTTGATGAGTTTGATAATTTTGTTGTTAAGCAAGAAAATTTCAATGCTTATGTTAGTAGACAATTGAAACATAATGCTTACATGCTTGATCGCTTAGGCAATTATATGAGTAGAACTATCAATGATCTTAAGCTTATTAGTAAAGATGCTTCCATGGTGACCACTCAAGTAGAACAAGTACTTAAAGCACAGAATGATTTGCTTAATGAGATGAATAGTAAGAAAATGATCATTCTGTTAGAGTTGTGACTAGAGGTGGTAGAATGACCCAGGAACCTTTGTATCCTGAGGGCCATCCTAAGAGAATTGAGCAATATTTTCAAAGGATTAATACTGATGCACCTAGTCATTCCAGTAATAAGAGGAATAAGGATGATGATAGACCTTTGCATGCTGCTAGTGAACTTGTTATAAATACACCTCAGAACCCAAATGATGTTTCTGTCTCTAATGCTTAGACACAATATGCTGATGAACATGAGCCTAGTGATAATATTAATGATGATGTTCATGATAATGCTCAACCTAGTAATGAAAATGATGTGGAGATTGAACCTGCTGTTGATCTTGATAACCCACAATTTAAGAATAAAAGATATGACAAAAGAGGCTTTATTGCTAGGAAGCATGGTAAAGAAAGAGAACCATGGGTTCAGAAACCCATGCCCTTTCCTCCTAAATCATCCAAGAAAAAGGATGATGAGGATTTTGAGCGCTTTGCTGAAATGCTTAGACCTATCTTTTTACGTATGCGCTTGACTGATATTCTGAAAATGTCTCCTTATGGTAAGTATATGAAAGATATTGTGACCAATAAAAGAAAAATACCGGAAGCTGACATTTCCACCATGCTTGCTAACTATACTTTTAAGGGTGGAGTACCAAAGAAATTGGGAGATCTAGGAGCACCCACTATACCATGCCCTATTAAAGGGAATTATGTTAAAACTGCTTTATGTGATTTCGGAGGTGGTGTTACTGTTATGCCTTTCTCTTTATATCGTAGACTTGATTTGAATAAGTTGACACCTACTCAAATCTCCTTGCAAATGGCTGATAAATCAACTGCTTTACCTATTCGTATTTGTGAGCATGTGCCTCTCGTAGTTGCAAATGCTATTATCCTAACGGAATTTGTTATTCTTGATATTCCCGAGGATGACAGTATGTCAATCATCCTTGGTAGACCCTTTTTCAATACTGCAGGGGCTGTTATTGATTGCAACAAGGGAAATGTCACTTTTCATATTATTGGTAATGAGCATACGATGCACTTTCCGAAGAAACAACCTCAAGTTCATAGTATCAACTCCATTGAAAAAAATTCAACGATTATTATTGGAGACTTCGAATTCCCTCTTCCTATTGTCAAGAAGAAATATGATATAATTATTGTTGGGGATGTGCATATTCCCATTGAGGTAACATAGTGTTGTTCGAAAATTCTTCGGTTGCATGCCACTCGAAAGAAGTTCGTTAATTAGACTTGATCAACCTTATTGATGGATTCCTTTTGATAAGCATGAGATTGATGAATTTAGAAAGCACAACTTTCTGTACCCAACTTTTACTTTCTGTTAGTTAGAGTAAATAAAGTAACAATGCTATTATTATTTTCTTCCGAGTTTTCTGTGCAATAGAAAAATGACCTGAAAATAAAAGTTCTTCAAATACCTTGAAAATGTAGTATGATTTTTTCTGGAATATTAAAAAAATTCTGGCACTGAGCACACACTAGGGGGCAGCACCAGTGGGTCACAAGCCCACAGGGCGCGGTCAACCCCTGGCTGCGCCTAGGTGGCTTGTGGGTCCCATGCGGCCACCTTCTCTTATTAGAGCTCCCATCCACTTCGTATCCCTCCAAAAAAAATCGCACCATTGCTTAAACTCGTCTTCTAGCTCATTTTGCTGCCATTTTCTATCTCCTTGTGCGAAGCTCCATTCGCAAAACTATTTTAGGAGATTGTTCTTTGGTATGTAACTCCTCCAATGGTCCAATTAGTATTTGTCCTAGTGCTTTATATATTACAAATTTTTGCTACTGTGGTGACCTTGTTCTTGAGCTTGCATGTCAAATTTGTATGGGCCCATGTAGTTTTGATGCATGATATAGCCTCTAGGCACTTGTGGGAGTAGTTGATATGAGTTTTGTTGAGTTTTATTCACCTTTGTTTTGATGTCACTAAACTTTTTAGAAGTTTTTTAGAGAAAGAAGGAATGTTGAAGAGGGTATTTCAAGGGGGTTCCTTGAGCAAGAAGGCCCCGAGACTCGCGATACGTGAACCCGACCTTGAACCATTGAGGGAAGCACAAGTACGACCTTGTGAATGGCCATTGAATCAATTCATGGGTGATGCCAGTTTGAAGGAAGAATTTTACGCACACACAAGAAATGTTGTCCTTGAAGAATTCATTTCAGATCAGTGCAAGCAATACTATCAACTCACAGATTCTTTTGTGCGGAGGTTTGAATTTTCATTCAATCGTAACAAACCTTCTACCCTATTTAATCTTTATGACCAATCTTATACTATGGACCTAGAGGATTTTAACTGTGCGTGCAAAATTCCACATTGGGGCATCTATAGTGATCCGTGCAAAAATGAATATAATTATTTTCTTGCTAGCATCACTATGGGAGAAACTAGAAATATTACACAGGTTGCCTTGGGGAGCATTCACTTTCCTACCATACATTATTTTGCTCTATTCATAAGCAGATGTATTAATGGTAAAACTGATCATAGCCACCTTTGTGCACCTGATCTGGGTATTCTTAAGAGTGCGGTAATGGGTGATAAACGATATAACTTAGGAGCCATTATTGCTAGAAGGTTGCATAATAATGCTAAGGATTGATATTTCTTTGGTGGGATTTATGCCACTCGTGTAGCTAATTATCTTGGGGTACATACACGGGGAAATGATATTGAGTTACCACCAGCTTTTCTTGACTATGAGGCTTTAGTGCATTATCAGTTTCTTGAGAGGAATGAACAATCCCTCCTGTACTGACTAATTTTTTATAGACATCGTGCTGTCCATATTACTCTTCCTGCTCCTGCCTTCTTTAACTTTCAGGAAAAACAGAGACACTTTATAACCAGAGGAGGCAAACGAGTACGAGAGAAATGCGGAAGCTGCTCGCCTCCATGTTGCAGCCATTCAGGCGGTAGCCGCCTCAGCCTGGTACAACCTCGACTATTACTTTGGATATTATCCGGGCCAGCCATGGCCCTAGACCAACTTAGGCCAAAAGCCTAAGCTTGGGGGAGTACGTATTTCTCACCGACTTTACATTCATGTTCACACATCAATCTTAGTAGTCGGTGTTCATACTTTTTCATTGTACCATCCATGGTAGCTCATTTCCTTTTTTCGCTTTCTTCTTGTGTGTTTAATTAACTTTGAGAAAATTCAAAAATTCAAAAAAAATCAGTTATAGCTTTACCTTGTAGTTTGTTTAGTTGTAGCATTCAAAAGAAAAACAAAAAAGATTTTTCGTTCTTCTTTTTCTTGTTGGGAGCTTTCCTGTGTAAATAGTTTTTCTCGTTCTTGTTTTGAATTTTCTTTCTTTGGGTCGTACGGAGAAGACCACAATGAAAATGTTGAGTGTCTCTCATATGCATTATTGTTTACCTATTAGTGAGTTCATATTACCTTGTCTTCTCCTTTGAGTTATGGTTTGCAGATTCCAGCTTAGTCCAATGCACGTGCACTCTTGTTATTATTCACACCATTCGGTCGTGCAAGTGAAAGCCAATAATGATGATAGATGATAAAAAGATTGAGATGGAGAAAATCTAGTATGAACTCGACCTATTTTGCTTTTGTAAATATGATTGGCTCATCGTTTCGAATTCAGTTCATTATGGGTGGAACATATTTGCAATGACAATTAGAGATTATAGTTACTCATTCCATGCTTAATTAGCTAAGAGTGGATAATGGTTTGTCTTGTGTGCCAACATACATACTAAAATAGTTGTGATGTAGTATGATAGGATGGTATCCTCCTATGAATGATTCTAGTGGCTCGACTTGGAACATCTTCATGCATGTAGTTGAAACAAGATCAACATAGCCTCTACGATATTTATATTCGTGGTGATTTATATCCTACTCATGCTTGCATTCAATGTTGGTTAACCTCAAAGCATTTTGATGACTGTGTCGCTCTGTAGTTGGTCTCTCCCCACTCTTTTGCTAGCTTCCACTTGTACTAAGCGGGAATTCTGCTTGTACATCCAATTTCTCAAACCCAAAGTTGTTACACATGAGTCCACCATATCTACCTATACGCGGTATTTACCTGTCGTTCTAAGTAAATTTGCATGTGCCAAACTCTAAACCTTCAAATAAACATTCTGTTCTGTATGCCCAAATCGCTCATGTAGCGACTAGGGGCTGACAGTATCTTCCATGCTAGGTGGGTTATTGTCACGATATGTGTTGATTCACTATCATTCACGGGAAAGTGACTGGTAATAGGGATTCCCAGTCCCGAAATCAAAGAAAGAAAAAATGTAAATAATTAAACAAAACTCCCCCCACGAATTGTGTTTGTATGGACGATACCCGTGGATTCGGCTCGCTGTGGAGTGTGATTGATTTTTGGAGGGGGCTAGAAACTTTATCATTCTGTTTGGGAACCGCCTATAATGTATCTAGCATGGAACATAGTGAAAACTCTTGGTTGCTATGTTGGCAATGAAAGCATACCGCTCAAAATCATTTTTCATCCTGGTTCTAAAAGCACGATCTCTGGCACCTCTGCAAATCAATGCTTCCCTTTGCGAAGGGACAATCTATTTTACTTTATTGTTGAGTCATCCTCCACTTATAATAAAGCACCAGTTAGAGAATGCCACCATCATTTGTATGCCTTGCTGCTAATTGATTTGAAGTGTGAGTATCATTGGATCTCTTTTATCGTGAATTACAATGTCTAGTCAGTCACTATTCTTTAGAGCTCCTCTGCATTTATGTTTTGCGGTCTCATAAAGGGCTAGCGAGATACCATTTTGTCATATTCTGTCATGATTGTTCTGATAAAAGTGTTGTCATCTGAGAGTTATTATTATTGCTCTCTAGTTGATTAAGCCATTGATATGAGTAAATGTGAGACCTAAAGGTTATTGTGAACGTGGTTAATCCATAATCTTTGCTGAAAATTTGAACATCAGTTAGACATATTTGCAAACAACAAGATCAAACGGAGTTTGTAAAAGTTTTTCTTTATAACTTTCAGTTTATCAACTGAATTGCTTGAGGACAAGCAAAGGGTTAAGCTTGGGGGATTTGATACGTCTCCATCGTATCTACTTTTCCAAACCCTTTTGCCCTTGATTTGGACTCTAATTTGCATGATTTGAATGGAACTAACCCGGACAGACGTTGTTTTCAGCAGAATTGCCCTCGTGTTATTTTTGTACAGAAATAAAATTTCTCGGTTTGACCTAAAAATTTACGGAGAATATTTTTGGAATTTATAAAAAATACTGGATAAAGAATCAACCAGAGGGGGGTCACCCACAGGTGACAAGCCCACCAGGTGCGACCACACACCCCCCGGCCGTGCCTCGCAGGCTTGTGGACCCCCTGTGGCTCCACCGACCTCAATTCCACTCCTATATATTCATATCCGGGGAGAAAAAATAGAGGAGAAGAGTTCATCACATTACATGATACGGGGCCAACACCATGTCCTGTTATTCGTCGGGAGGCCAGATCTGGAGTCCGTTTTGGGCTCCGGAGAGGGGAGCTCTAAGAGCTCGTGTCACTCAACTCCGACGCTCCCTCGCCTCGCCGTCACCACCAACGGATGCCGGAGGTCCGCCGTCGTCGATAGGACCCCTCGGATGCCGTCTCCGACCACCGCAGCGCCGTCCCCATCAACCTCGCCGCCTCGGCCTCGCCGAAGAAGCTCCATCGTCGGCAACCCTCCCTCTGTGAGCACCCCCCCTCCCTTAACCGTTGGATCTGGATCTAGCGATCCAGATTAGAAGTTTTAATACCCCGCACCGTTTTCTTTTAGTTAACGGTCGTCCGCTCGCTAGCTTTCGCACGCACATGGCCTCGGCCAATCACAGCATGCCACGTCACCCCATGTCCGTTAGAAATATTTTTTTCTTTTTCTGTTTTAAATTCAGTTAACAGAATAGTTTCTGATTTTGTTTTCTTTATAACTTCTATGTTTTAATTGTTTTAATTTCATTCTTTTTGCATTGTGCCACAAAATTTATCTAGTTTCTGCAGATATAAATTTTGACCATATTTGAATAATTTAAAATTGATTTCAAACAGATTTGTTTCAAATGTTATTTTTTGAATATCTTGAGTTTAAAAATAGATTTTTGGTTGATTATTTTTTATACTGGTCACTAGTGATGTTATTTATCAGTAAGTAAAATTTTGGAATTTTTAGAATACTTTAAGTTAGTATTTTTAACAAAACAGATTCTGTTTTAGTTCTTTTAGGTTTATTTGTATTTCTCTTGTTTTAAATTGTGTTAATTTTTTATATTAGTTGATAAATTCTACTTTGTTTTCTGTTAGTTAGCAGTAGTATGTTCAACCAAGTTTATTTTATGTCACTTATTATTTTTATAGCATGAAATCAATTCTAGTTTCATAATAACTTGCAAATTGATTTCATTGCTAGTTGGATTTCCTATTTGAAAATTATTTTCATAAATATTTTTATAAGTTTTACTTTCTGTTAACTAAGTTTTAATATATTTTATTTTCTGTTATTTTAAAATTTCATAGTTCTTACTTGTTCTTCAGAAGTAATTCTTTTTACTAAGTAAAATATTTACTAAAATACTTTTGTTATATTTGCTTTGTTTTTGTTTTGTTACCTTTGAAAATAAAATCATTTGTAGGGGAAAACCACTTTTGGTTGATTTGATGAAGTTTTGTTGATTTTAACTTTTGTCTTAAGTATTTCCTTCATCACAACCCTTTTGTGTTTGGTTTTGTATTACTTGTTGATTGTTAGTATTGATTGCCAGTATGATTGCTTATATGAATGCAATGTTTGATTCTATAAATTTTCATGGGAGAGTGACGAATAGTCTGTCAAGTTATTTCTGAGAGCGATATTATTCTTCATCAACAGTACAGGCAAGTTCACTTTGACCATTTTGTTCATACCTATGTTTTATTGCATGTAGTGACATCATTCAAGAAGTCCCTCCCGTAGTGTTATTCAAATTCTTGTAGTTGAGTAGAATGCATGAGGTAGGAACCCACCACTTGTTACTAAAGCCCAGGGAACGTTAGTTATTTTTATACTATGCTAAAGTAGACGGGGTTTGGTATGAGTGTTTCGTGAGTGGTGTGAGAAGGAGGACTCTATGTCAAGACAACAACTTCATGAAGGCATCTTCAAGTCCTGCATCTTCAAGACCTCAAGACTTCAAGACTCGAGAAACAAGTATTCAGTACACACTACTGGGTGAAGGATGGTTGATTGGGCATCCCTGGAGTAACCAGTGGATGGCCGGGATGCATGGAGGAGCGCCATGACATCTTCTGGAAAGCTTCACCCAGACTCAAAGAGACGGATGAATACTTCATGCCTGGAAGCTTACCTGTGTAGCCACAAGTCATTATGGGCTCTGGCTTGGTTGATCTTTGTTGTGACTCTGGCTGGGCAGTGCTACGAGAGGTAGTCGGCGTTAGGAATGGATGGGCACTGACAGTAGTCAGGGAAACACTCTGAAAGACCATGTTTCATTTGTCCTGTTCTCAAACACCCGGCAGTGCGAGGACTTACCAGGAGGGAACGAATCTTGTGGGTAAAGTACACAACACTTTGCAGAGCTAAACCTAATCGATTAGCCGTTTCCCCGGTTACGGGCAATTTGAGCCTCTGGGCTTGGATCTATCTCTGAACTCTCAACACTGGACTGATAATTAATTGTGGGCAACTGATGATACTTGTGGGCATTAAGACATCGGTTGGCGGAACCATGTCATGTTAGGTAACTCTGTAGTGAAAACTCCTGATATTCCTTTGTTGTACGAAAATAAAATAAAATTAGCTTTTATGCAAAAACTCAGACACAGAGCCACAAAGCCTTACTGGATATAGAATAGTTTTTTTATCTTCTGCTCTACTATGGTGATCTTGCCGGTACATTCAATGTACTGACCTACACGGCTGCAACGTCTCATGTTGCAGATACTCTTCTTCGACGAGTAAGAGATACGATTCAGGGTTACGATCTACACTCAACCTGCCATTGGTGTTTATTGGGACTCCACTCCTGTTGACTGTTTCCGCTGAGGTTTTAAGGTATATATCAGTTTTTCATTAATTACATGTGATTGCACTTTGATATATACATTGATGTACTGTGTGTGCCAGCATACTGATCTAGGGATGGCACAGAACACATAGAGGCTTGACCTTTCCAGGTCGGGTCGCTACACAAGTGGCTAGCTCGTTAGCTCAGCAAGGACAAACCAAGGACAATGTCCGCCCTTACGTTACTTATGACCCGCTTTTGCGTGGGCGAGGATAACTAGCTAGCTCGACGAGGCCACAACCCCAAAGACCCCGGCACCTCCGGAGTCCGGGATGGAAATGGGAAACCACGACGTAAAAAAACTAACGCCGGAACAACAACGGCGATGCTGAGGACACGACCATTAATGGTGGTTTCCGCAACCCAAAATCCAGACCGCGGAAGAAACCTTCTAAAGGAAATCGAGACGGACCTACCACGTTGGACAAAATAATGGATAGGTGATACGTCTCCAACGTATCTATAATTTTTTATTGTTCCATGCTATTATATTATCTGTTTTGGATGGTTTATATGCATTAATATGCTATTTTATATTATTTTTGGGACTAACCTATTAATCTAGAGCCTAGTGCCATTTTTTGTTTTTTCCTTGATTAGGAGTATTGCAGATTATGAATATTAAACTAAGTCCAAACGGGATAAAATATTCGCGATGATTTTTCTTGGACCAGATGACATCTACCAGACTTGGATGGGGAAGGAAAGAGACCTGCCAGGAGGTCACAAGCCAGGGGGCGTGACCACCACCCTTGGCCGCGCCTAGCAGGCTTGTGGCCCCCCAGCACGTCTCCTAACCCTATTCTTCGGCCTATAAATACGCAAATATTCCCCCAATACCACAGGGAGCCATGCAAATACTTCTCCGCCGCCAGAAGCCTCCGTGCTCGAGAGATCCAATCTTGGAGCCTTTTTTGGTAATCTGCCGGAGGGGGATTCGATCACGGAGGGCGTCTACATCAACTTCATTGCCCCTCCGATGATGCGTAAGTAGTCCACCGCAGACCTACAGATCCATATCTAGTAGCTAGATGGCTTCTTCTCTCTCTCTCTCTCTCTCTCTCTCTCTCTCTCTTTGTACTTCACTACCATCTTCTCCATGATCTTCATGGGGATCTATCAGATGTAATACTCTTTTGCAGTGTGTTTGTCGAGATCCGATGATTTTGGGTTTATGTTCAGATTATCCATGAATATTATTGAGTCTTTTCTGAATTCGTATATGCATGATTTCATATCTTTGCAAGTCTCTTCGAGTTATTGGTTTGTTTTGGCCAACTAGATTTATAATTCTTCCAATGAGAAAAGTGCTTGGTTTTGGGCTCAATCTTGTGGTGTCCTCACACACTGACATAGTAGGGGTAGCGAGTCACGTATTTGTATTGTTTCCATCAAGGATAAAAAATATTGGGGTTTCATCATATTGCTTGAGTTTATCCCTCTACATCATGTCATCTTACCTAATGCGTTACTCTGTTCTTTATGAACTTAAAACTCTAGATGCACGCAGGAGTCGTCGATGTGTGGAGTAATACAAGTAGATGCAGAATCGTTTCGGTCTACTTGACACGTATGTGATGCCTATATGCATAATCATTGCCTTGGATATCTTCATAATTATTCTCTTTTCTGTCAATTGCTCAATAGTAATTTGTTCACCCATCGTGTTATTTTCCTTCATGAGAGAAGCCTCTAGTGAAACTATGCCCCCCGGGTCTACTTTCCATATTATATTTTCATATCTATAAACAAAAAATACTAAAAATACTTTGCTTTTGTTTTACTTTTAGTTTTAGTAACCTTCTATATCTATCTCTATTAGATCTCATCCTTGCAAATAACTGTGAAGGGATTGATAACCCTTTTATAGCGTTGGGTGCAAGTGTTTGATTGTTTGTGTAGGTGCAAAGATTGGGGACTTGCTTGTATCTCCTATTGGATTGATACCTTTGTTCTCAACAACTGAGGGAAATACTTATCTAATTTGCTGCATCACCCTTTCCTCTTCAAGGGAAAACCAACGCAAGCTCAAGAAGTACAAATAGGCCCTGCCAGATCCACGGCACCCAAGACAAGCGTGCTACCCACACCAACCATATTTTTGGATATTCAAAGAAGCTTGCAAACTCGCAGCCGAAGAGCAAGGCAAGGGCCCACGCAACGAGGACGATGACGAGCCCCACGGTCCAAGCAATGGAGGACAAAGGCAGTTCCCTCGAGTGATAAAAACGGTGAACATGACATATGCCACTCACGTACCAAAAAAGGAGAGGAAGCGCGCCCTTCGGTAGGTCTGCGTCGTAGAGCCCGTAGCCCGAAAGTATAACCCATGGTCGGCAGGTCTCTTATTTTCCCTTTTCTTGCCAGATCTCTTATTTTCTATGTTTGCTTGTGTTGCCTTGTTCCTTCTATTTGCTTGCATCTTCGCTTGCTAAAACTCTATTGATATGGATCCTCATCCACTTGCTAATCTTTTCAAAATACTAAATTATGATGAACCAATTGCTAGTGAGTGGAGTGCACTTGATTATCTCCATGGAGTTTTGTTTGAAAATCATGAATCCAAATTTTTTGATGAAGTGTCGAAAGAAGAAATTTATAAGGTGATTCATGATAGCTCCTTAATTGAAAAACATGATTGCAATTATGTTACTATAAATGCTATTAATGGCAATTATGTTAATGATATGCAAAACTACAAGCTTGGGGATGATAATTTTGTCATGTCCAGTTCTTATTGCAATGATTATGATTAGGGTGATAGTGCTTCTTATGATCTTGAAAATTTATTTAAGCCTCATGTTGAATATTTTATTGATAATAATGTTTACCATAGTATGGAAAGTGGATTTGGAGAGCGCATGACTTTAGTTAATGTTAATCCCACTAACTTTGACGATTGTAAGAATTTTATGCATGTCGATCATGAAAAGAATGCTTTATGTGTTAGTTATATTGTTGAATTTATTCATGATGCTAATCAACATTACTATGAGAGAGGAACATATGCTTTTACATATTGCAATAATATCAAGTTTCCTCTCTATGTGTTCAAAGTTTTTAAGTTATGCTTGTTTTGCCTTCCTATGATAGTTGATTCTTGTTCCAATAAATTGTTTGCTCACAAAATCCCGATGCATAGGGAGTGGGTTAGACTTAAATGTTCTTGTAATGAGATTCATGATGCTCTCTTGCATATTCCAATTACTACTTTTTATATGAGCATCACTGAAATCATCATGCCTAGCTAGGGGCGTGCATCGATAGCTCTTGTTGGGAGGCAACCCAATTTTTTTGTTTTTTGTTTATGTTTTTGAGTGTTTCACACATTTTACCTATGTAGTAATTATGTTTTGGTGTTTTAATTAGTTTTTGAGCCAAATAAGACTTTTGGGGTGGTCTATGGTGATTGTTGATTGATCTTGCTGAAAAACATAAACTTTTGCGCCCAGTCCAGGAATTTTATAAATTTAAAAGAGGGTCGAATTAGTATGAAACTTTTACACATGATTTATATACAAATTTTCCTGATTTTACTAAATGTTCAGAATTTTTGGAGTTATATAAGTATTCTAGGTTTACAGATTACTACAGACAGTTCTGTTTTTGACAGATTCTGTTTTCTTTGTGTTGTTTACCTATTTTGATGTATCTATGGTTCGTATCGGGGGGTATGAACAATGGAGAAGTTAGAATACAGTAGAAATTACACCAATAGAAATAAAGAATGAGTTCACAAAAGTACCTAAAAGTGGTTATTTATTTTCTTATACTAACGGATCTCACGCGTTTTTTGTTGAGTTTTGTGTTGTGAAGTTTTCAAGTTTTGAGTAAAGATTTGATGGAGTATGGAATAAGGAGTGGCAAGAGCCTAATCTTGGGATGCCCAAAGAACCCCAAGAAATATTCAAGGATACCAAAGAGCCCTGGAAGGCATCCCCTCTTTCGTCTTCAATCCCTCGGTAAATTTACTAGAGGCTATATTTTTATTCACCACATGATATGTGTTTGGTTGGAGCGTCTTGTATGATATGAGTCTTTGCTTTTTAGTTTGCCACAATAATCCTTAATGCACACATATTTTGATAGAGACACGCGTTAATCGTGAATTTATTAGAATATTCTTTGTGCTTCACTTATATCTTTTGAGCTAGGCAATTTTGCTCTAGTGCTTCACTTATATCTTTTAGAGCACGGTGGTGTTTTGTTTTATAGAAATAATTAAACTCTCGTACCTCACTTATATTATTTTTAGAGTCTTTAGACAACATGGTAATTGGTTTAGGTTATGAATTTAGTCCTAATATAATGTTCATCCAAGAGGGATATAATAAAAACTTTCATATAAAGTGCATTGAATATTATGAGAAGTTTGATTCCTTGCATAAAGTTTTGAGATATAAAGATGGTAATATTAAGAGTCATGTTAGGAAGTAATTTTGAATTGGTAAAAATACTTGTGTAAAGGTTTGTGATTCCCGTAGCATGCACGTATGGTGAACCGTTATGTAAGGAAGTGGGAGCATGATTTGTTTATTGCTTGTCAACCTTTGTATGAGGGTCGGGAGCGCGTGATGGTTTACTCCTACCAACCTCTCCCCTAGGGGCATGCTTATAATACCTTGCTTCAATGACTAATAGTCTTTTTAAATAATTATGTGAGTTCTTTATGACTAATGTGAGTCCATGGATTATACGCACTCTCACCCTTCCCCATTTGCTAGCCTCTCCAGTACCGCGCAATTTTCGCTGGTGCATTAAACCCACCATATATCCTTCCTCAAAAGAGCCACCATACCTACCTATTATGACATTTCCATAGACATTCCAAGATATATTCCCATGCAACTTCCATCGTTCTGTTTATTATGACACACACCATCATTTTCATATTGCTTTGCATGATCATAAGATAGCTAGCATGATGTTTTCATGGCTTGTCTGTTTTTTGATGTCATTTGCTATGATAGATCATTGCACATCCCGGTACACCGCTGAAGCATTCATATAGAGTCATATTTGTTTCTAGATATCAAGTTGTAATTCTTGAGTTGTAAGTAAATAAAAGTGTGATGATCATCATTACTAGAGCATTGTCTCGTCTGAGAAAAGGATGATGGAAAATATGATTCCCTCACAAGTTGGGATGAGACTCCGAACTTTACAAATAATAAAAGAGGCCAATGAACCCCAAATAAAATAAAGAGGCCATAGATGCCCAACAAAAAAATGAGAGAAAGAGAAAAGGGACAATGCTACTATCTTTTTCCACACTTGTGCTTCAAAGTAGCACCATGATCATTATGATAGAGAGTCTCCTATTTTGTCACTTTCTTTATATAACTTGGCTTGTATATTCAAATGATGGGCTTCCTCAAATTTCCCTAGGTCTTTATGAGCAAGCAAGTTGGATGCACACCCACTTAGTTTCTTTTTGAGCTTTCATACACTAATAGCTCTAGTGCATCCGTTGCATGACAATCCCTACTCACTCACATTGATATCAATTAATGGGCATCTCCATAGCCCATTGATATGCCTAGTTGATGTGAGACTATCTTCTCCTTTTTCTTCATGACCTCCACCACATTCTATCCGACCTATAGTGTTATATACATGGCTCACGCTCATGTATTGTGTGAAAGTTGAAAAGGTTTGAGAACATAAAAGGTGTGAAACAATTGCTTGACTTGTCATCGGGATTGTGCATGATATAAATACTTTATGTGGGGAAGATGGAGCATACCAGACCATATGATTTTGTAGGCATAACCAGTCAATTGCTGTCTTAGTATGATTGAAATATTATTGTTTTTATGTCAACATTAAGCTTTTGTTTTGAGTCCTATGGATCTGAATATTCATGCCAAAATAAAGAATATTACATGGATAAATATGTTAGGTAGCACTCCACATCAAAAATTCTGTGTTTATCATTTACCTAGTCGAGGACGAGCAGGAATTAAGCTTGGGGATGCTGATACGTCTCCAACGTATCTATAATTTTTTATTGTTCCGTGCAATTATATTATCTATTTTGGATGTTTTATATGCATTAATATGATATGTTATTTTATTTTTGGGACTAACCTATTAATCTAGAGCCTAGTGCCAGTTTCTGTTTTTTTCTTGTTTTTGAGTATTGTAGATAAGAAATATTAAATGGAGTCCAAACGGAATAAAATCTTCGCGATGATTTTTCTTGGACCAGAAGGCATCTACCAGACTTGGAGGGAAAGGCAAGGCACCTGCCAGGAGGTCACAAGCCAGGGGCGCGTCCACCTCCCCTGGTCGCGCTTGGCAGGCTTGTGGCCCCCCAGTAGGTCTCCTAACCCTATTATTCTCCCTATAAATTCCCAAATATTTCCCCAATACCAAAGGGAGCCACGCAAATACTTTTCCTCCACCAGAAGCCTCTGTTCCCAAGAGATCAAATCTTGGAGCCTTTTCCAGTAATCTGCCAGAGGGGGACTCGATCACAGAGGGCATCTACATCAACTGCATTACCCCTCCGATGATGCGTGAGTAGTCCACCACAGACCTACATGTCCATAGCTAGTAGCTACATGGCATCTTCTCTCTCTTTGTGCTTCAATACCATGTTCTCCATGATCTCCATGGGGATCTATCCGATTTAATACTCTTTTGCGGTGTGTTATTCGAAAGCCGATGAACTGTGGGTTTATGTTCACATTATCCATGAATATTATTTGAGTATTTTCTGAATTCTTATATGCATGATTTCATATCTTCGCAAGTCTCTTTGAGTTATTGATTTGGTTTGGCCAACTAGATTTGTAATTCTTGCAATGAGAGAAGTGCTTGGTTTTGGGCTCAATCTTGCGGTGTCCTCACACAGTGACAAAGTAGGGGTAGTGAGGCACTTATTTGTTTTATTGCCATCAAGGATAAAAAGGTGGGGTTTCATCATATTGATTGATTTTATACCTCTACATCATGTCATCCTACCTAATGTGTTACTCTATTCTTCATGAACTTAATATTCTAGATGCGGGTAGGAGTCGGTCGATGTGTGGAGTAATAGTAGTACATGCAGAATTGTTTCGGTCTACTTGGCACGTACATGATGCCTATATGCATAATCATTGCCTTGGATATCTTCACAATTATTCGCTTTCTATCAATTGCTCGACAATAATTTGTTCACCCATCGTGTTATTTTCCTTCAAGAGAGAAGCCTCTAGTGAAACCTATGGCCCCCGGGTCTACTTTCCATATTATATTTTCAGATCTATAAACCAAAAATACCAAAAATACTTTTCTTTTGTTTATTTTTTGTTTATTAATATTCTATATCTATCTCTATCAGTTCTCATCCTTGCAAATAACCATTAATGGATTGGCAACCCCTTTATAGCGTTGGGTGCAAGTGTTTGATTGCTTGTGTAGGTACGAAGATTGGAGACTTGCTTGTATCTCCTACTGGATTGATACCTTGGTTCTCAACAACTAAGGGAAATACTTATCTAGTTTGCTGCATCACCCTTTCCTCTTCAAGGGAAAACCAACGCAAGCTCAAGAGGTACCAATCGGCCCTGCCAGATCCACGACACCCAAGAAAAGCCCGCTACCCACACAAACCATGATTGTTGGGTATTCAAACAAGCTTGAAAACTTGCACCCGAAGAGCAAGGCATGGGCCTACGCAGCAAGGATGATGACGAGCCCTGCGGTGCAAGCAATGGAGGACAAAGGGAATTCCCTCTAGTGGTAAAAACGGTGAACATGATATATGCCACTCACGTACCAAAAAAGGAGATGAAGCACGCCCTTTGGGAGGTCTGCGCCGTAGAGCCCCTAGCCCCGAAGTGTAACCCATGGTCGGCTTGCTCGATCACCTTCGGTCGATGGGACCATCCGACTAGTATCGCGGAGGTTCGGCGGCCCTCATCCTAGACCCCATTAGCGATGGGTACCACCTCACTAGAGCCCTAATGGATGGAGGAAGTAGCCTTATCCTGATTTACGTAGACACGGTGAAAAACATGGGTATAGATCCGTCAAGGATCAAACCTAGCAACACTACCTTTAAAGGAGTGATCCTGGGCATCGAAGCATGTTGCTCGGGCACCGTGAATCTGGAAGTAGTGTTAGGCTCGCCCAAAAACTTCCGCAGCGAAAACTTGATCTTCGACATTGCCCCTTTTCGCAATGGTTATCACGCCCTTCTCGGCCACACAACATTCACTTGCTTTAACGTCGTCCCCCATGATAACCCACAAGTATAGGGGATCGCAACAGTTTTCGACGGTAGAGTATTCAACCCAAATTTATTGATTCGACACAAGGGGAGCCAAAGAATATTCTCGAGTATTAGCAGTTGATTTGTCAATTCAACCACACCTGAAAGACTTAATATCTACAGCAAAGTATTTAGTAGCAAAGTAATTGGTAGTAATAGTAACGGTGGCAAAGTGATAGTAGCAGTTTGTAGTGATTGTAACAGTAGCAACGAAAAAGTAAGTGAGCGAAGATCAATATATGGAAAGCTCGTAGGCAATAGAACAGTGATGGATAATTATGTCGGATGGCATTCATCATGCAATAGTTATAACATAGGGTGATACAGGACTAGCTCCAATTCATCAATGTAATGTAGGCATGTATTCCATATATAGTCATACATGCTTATGGAAAAGAACTTGCATGCCATCTTTTGTCCTACCCTCCCGTGGCAGCGGGGTCCTATTGCAAACTAAGGGATATGAAAGCCTCCCTTTAATAGAGAACCGGACCAAAGCATTAGTACTTAGTGAATCCATGAACTCCTCAAACTATGGTAATCACCAAAAAGAATCCCAGTTATTATCACCCTCGGGATGGGGATCATAACTCGTAATAGGTGTCTACAACTTGCAAGATAGGATCAAGAACACAGATATATTCATGAAAACATAATAGGTTCAGATCTTAAATCACGGCACTCGGGCCCTAGTGACAAGCATTAAGCATAGCAAAGTCATAGCAACATCAATCTCAGAACATAGTGGATACTAGGGATCAAACCCTAACCAAACTAACTCGATTACTTGATAAATCTCATCCAACCCATCACTGTCCAGCAACCTACGATGAGATTACTCATGAACGGTGGGGAGCATCATGGAATTGTTGATCAAGGGTGGTTGGTGATGACGAATGCGTCGATTTCTTCTCTCCGGAGCCCAAAACAGACTCCAAATCTGGTCTCCCGAGGAAGAACTGACGATGGTGGTGGCTCCGTATCGTGAAACACGATGAACTCTTCTCTCTGATTTTTTTCTCAACAAATAGGGTTATATGAAGCTGGAGAGGAGGTCGGAGGAGCCACGGGGGCCCCACAAGCCTGCTCGGCGCGGCCACGAGGGGTGGCCGCGGCTAGCAGGCTTGTGACATGCTGCTGGACCCCTCTGGTTAATTCTTGCGCCGGTATTTTTTAGTAATTCCAAAAATATTCTCCGTAAATTTTTAGGACGATCCGAGAACTTTTATTTCTGCACAAAAATAACACCAAGGCAATTCTGCTGAAAACAGCATTAGTCCGGGTTAGTTCCATTCAAATCATGCAAATTATACTCCAAAACAAAGGCAAAAGAGTTTGGAAAAGTGGATACGTTGGAGACGTATCAAGTCTCCCAAGCTTAAACCTTTGCTTGTCCTCAAGCAATTCAGTTGATAAACTGAAAGTGATAAAGAAAAACTTTTACAAACTCTATTTGATCTTGTTGTTGTAAATATGTTTAACTTATGTTTAGATTTTCAGCAAAGATTATAAACTAACCACATGCACAATAACATTTAGGTCTCACATTTACTCATGTCAATGGCATAACCAACTAGCGAGTGATACGTCTCCGTTGTATCTATAATTTTTGATTGTTTCATGCCAATATTATACAACTCTTACATACTTTTGGTAACTTTTTATATGATTTATTGGATTAACCTATTGATCCAGTGCCCAGTGCCAGTTCCTGTTTTTTGCATGTTTTTTGTATTGCAGAATATCCATATCAAACGAAGTCCAAATGCTATAAAATTTTACGAAGAATTATTTTGGAATATTTGTCATTTTTGTAGGTTGGAATCACCACAAACGGAGGCCCCACACAGGGCACAACACACTAGGATCCGACCCCTGAGCTAGGCGTGTGGTGGTGGGTTGTGCCCACCTCGTATGTTGGTTGGAGATCTACTTTGGGCGCAAGGAAGCTTATATCTGGAAAAAAATTGTGTTAAAATCTTAGCGCAATCGGAGTTACGGATCTCCAAGAATATAAGAAACGGTTTTTGACCAGATCTGGGGAACGCGAAACAGAACAGAACAGAGAGGGAGATCCAATCTCGGAGGGGCTCCCGCCCCTCCGCTTCCATAGGAAACCATGGAACAGAGACAGAATTCTCCTCCCCATCTAGGGGGAGGCCAAGGAAGAAGAAGAAGTACAGGGATCTTTCCCCCTCGCTTCCGGTGGCGTCGGAGTGCCGTCGGGGCAATGATTGAGACGGCGATCTACATCAACAATCTTGCTACCATCAACACCAACTCTTTGCCCCTCTATGCAGCAGTGTAACACCTCTTCTCCCTGTTGTAATATCTACTTAAACATGGTGCTCAACTCCATATATTATTTCCCAATGATGTATGGTTATCTTATGATGCTTGAGTAGATCAGCTTTGTCATGTGGGTTAATTGTGATCTTGGTTGGTATGATTGTATATTTTATTTATGGTGTTGTCCTACGGTGCCGTCCATTCTCATGCAAACGAGAGAGGCCCCCGCTGTAGGGTGTTGCAATATGTTCATGATTTGGTTATTGTCAGTGTTGCGGGGGATGAAAGCAGCCCAAACGCGGATAAGTGGGTTATAGCATATGGGAGTAAAGAGGACTTGACACATAATGCTATGGTTGGGTTTCACGACCTTAATGATCTTTAGTAGTTGCAGATGCTTGCTAGGGGTCCAATCATAAGTGCATATGATCCAAGTAGAGAAAGTATGTTAGCCCATGCCTCTCCCTCATATAAAATTACAAGAATGACTACTGGTACTTGTTATCGATTGCCTAGGGACAAACAACTTTCTTGTTGACACAAACCCTTGTTGGGGAACGTTGCATGGGAAACAAAAAAATTCCTACGCGCACGCAAGATCTATCCATGGTGATGAGCATCTACGAGAGGGGGAGTGGATCTACATACCCTTGTAGATCGCTAAGCGGGGGAGTTTCCGATCAACACAATTATAGCATGGATAATAAACGATTATCATGAACAAGGAAATATGATAATAACCAATTTATTATTGCCTCTAGGGCATATTCCCAACAGTCTCCCACTTGCACTAGAGTCAATAATCTAGTTCACATCACCATGTGATTCGCATTGTTATGAATCTAACACCCAATGAGTGCTGGGGCTCGATCATGCTTTACATGTGAGAGAGGTCTTATAGTCAACGGGTCTGCGACATTTAGATCCGTGTGTACTTTGCAAATCTCTATGTCAAACTGTAAGCACTACTACCACACTCCACTCGGAGCTATTCCAAATGGCTTCTCTACTATACGTATCTGGATTGCTACTAAGAGTCATCCGGATTGGTGTCAAAGCTTACATCAACGTAACTCTTTACGACGAACTCTTTCCTACCTCCATAATCGAGAAACATTTTCTTAGTCTTTTAGTTACTAAGGATGATCTTGACCGTTGTCCAGTGATCCACTCCTGGATCACTCTTGTACCCCTTGACGGACTCATGGCAATGCACACATAGGTGCGGTACACAGCATGGCATACTATACAGAGCCTATGGCTAAGGCATAGGGGACGACATTCGTCCTTTCTCTCTCTTCTACCATGGTCGAGCTTTGAGTCTCACTCAACTTCATACCTTACAAAGCAGGCGCGAACACTTCTCTCTGACTAATCCATTTTGAACTCTTTAAAAATCTTGTCAAGGTATGTACTCATTCAAAGTCTCATCAAGCATCTTGATCTATCTCTATAGATCTTGATTCTCAACAATTAGGTAGCTTTATCCAGGTTTTCCTTTGAAAAACTCCTTTCAAACAACCCTTTATGCTTTCCAGAAATTCTACATCATTTCTGATCAACAATATGTCAACCACATATGCTTATCAGAAACTCTATAGTGCTCCCACTCACTTTATTGTAAATACAAGTTTCTCATAAACTTTGTATAGACTCAAAAACTTTGATCACCTCATCAAAGTGTATATTCCAACTCCGAGATGCTTGCTTCAGTCCCTAGAAGGAGCACTGAAGCTTGCTCACCTTTTAGCATCCATAGGACTCACAAAACCTTTTAGTTGTATCACATACAACCTTTCCTCAAGTAAACTGTTAAGGAAACGATGTTTTGTCATCCATCTACCAGATTTCATAGTTGAAAAATGCAGTAACTGCTAACATAATTCCAACAGACTTTAGCATCGCTACGAGTGAGAAAGTCTCATCGCAGTCAACTCTTTGAACTTGTCGGAAACTTCTTTGTGACAAGTCAAGCTTTATAAATGGTGACATTTACCATTAGCGTCTGTCTTCATCTCAAAGGTCCATTTGTACTTGACGACCTGTTGTCCAACGACCAAGTCTACCAAAGTCAATACTTGGTTTTCATACATGGATCCTTTCTCGGATTTCATGGCCTCTAACCCTTTGTCGGAATCCGGGCCCATCATCGCTTCTCCATATCTCGTAGGTTCATCGTTGTCCAACAACATGACCTCCAAGACACGGTTGTCGCACCACTCAGGAGCAGTACACATCCTTGTCAACCTACGAGGTTCGATAGTAACTTGATCTGAAGCTTCATGATCATCATTTACTTCCTCCTCAACTGACATAGGTTCCACACAAACATCTTTCTGCGCTGCACTACTCTCTGGTTGAAACAAAGGTTCAACAACCTCATCAAGTTCTATCTTCCTCCCACTCAATTCTTTCGAGAGAAACTTTTTACGGGAAAGGACCCGTTTTAGCAACAAAGACTTTATGCTTGGATCTGAGATAGAAGGTTCACCGAACTGTTCTTAGGGTAATCTATGGAGATGCATTTGTCCACTTTGAGTTCGAGCTCATTAGGTGAAAACATTTTTCCACACAAGCGTCATAGCCCCAAACATTAAGAAATGACAGCTTAGGTTTCTATCAAACCATAATTCACACGGTGTCATCTCAACGGATTTATATGGTGCCCTATTTAAAGTGAATGTAGTTGTCTCTAATGTATAACCCCAAAACTATAGTAGCAAAACGATAAGTGATATCATAGCCCGCACCATATCCAGTAGAGCACGACTATGACGTTCGGACACACCATCACACTCTGGTGTTCCAGGTGGCGTGAGTTGTGAAACGACTTTCACATTGTCTAAAGTTGTATGCCAAACTCGTAACTCAGATATTCACCTCCAGGATCATATCACAGACATTTTTATCTTCTTGTCACGATGATCTTAAACTTCACTCTGAATTTGCTTGAACTTTTCAAATCATTCAGACTTGTGTTTCATTAAGTAAATGTACACTATATCTACTCAAATCATCAGTGAAGGTAAGAAAATAACGATATCCACCTCATGCTAGAAGATTCATTCTATTGCATACATCAACATGTATCATTTCCAATAAATCACTTGCCCGCTCCATCAATTCGGAAAACGGGGTCCTTAGTCATCTTGCCCAAGAGGCATGGTTTGCATGTCTCAACCGATTCGAAATCGAATGAGTCCAAAGATCCATCAACATGGAGTTTCTTGATGCGCTTTATACCAATATGACATTTAGCGGCAGTGCCACAAGTATGTGGTACTACCATTATTAACTTTGTATCTTTTGGCATCAATGTTATGAACATGTGTATTACTATGATCAAGATTCAACAAACCATTCTCACTGGGTGCATGACCACTGAAGGTATTATTCATGTAAATAGAATAACAATTATTCTCTAACTTAAATGAATAACCGTGTTGCAATAAACACGATCTAATCACGTTCATGCTCAACGCAAAACACCAAATAACATTTATTTAGGTTCGTCACTAATCCCGAAGGTAGAGAGAGCATGTGATGTTGATCACATCAACCTTGGAAACATTTCCAACACACATCGTCACCTCACCCTTAGCTAGTTCTCCATTTATTCCGCAACTTTTTCGAGTTACTAACATTTAGCAACCGAACCGGTATCCAATACCCAGGTGCTACTAGGAGTACTAGCAAGGTACACATTAATAACACGTATATCAAATATACTTCTGTCGACGTTGCCAACCTTCTTATCTACCAAGTATCTAGGGTTGTTCCACTTCAGCGATCGCTCTCCTCATAATCGAAGCACTTAGTCTCGGGTTTGGGTTCAACTTTGGGTTGCTTCACTGGAGCAGCAACAGACTTTCCATCCATGAAGTTTCCCTCCTTGCCCTTGCCCTTCTCAAAACTAGTGGTTTTACTAACCATCAACACTTGACGCTCCTTCTTGATTTCTACCTTCGCGGTGTCAAACATCGCGAACAGCTCAGGGATTATTATTTCTATACCTGGCATTTTATAGTTCATCACAAAGTTCTAGTAGCTTAGTGATAATGACTTGGAAAACTATATCAATCACTTTCTTTTCTGGAAGATCAACTCCCACTCGATTCAAGTGATTGTACCACCCAGACAATCTGAGTACATGCTCACCGATTGAGCTATTATCCTTTTTCTTACAGGCAAAGAATCTTGTTGGATATCTCATATCTCACAACATGGTACGAGCCGGAGATCCCAATTTCAGCTCTTAGAACATCTCATATGTTCCATGACATTCAAAACATTTTGGAGCCTCAATTCTAAGCCATAATGCATGACAAACAGAACTATCAAGTAGTCATCGGAACATACCTGTCAGATGTTCACAACATCTACAGACGATGCTAGAGGGGGTGGTTCACCGAGCGGTGCATTAAGGACATGAGCCTTCTGTGCAGCAATGGGGACAATCCTCAGATCACGGACCAAGTCCGCAATATTGCTACCATCATATTTCAACTCTATTTCTCTAGGAACATATAAAATATAAGGGAGCTACAACGTGAGTTAGTAATCTACAACATAATTTGCAAAGACACGACTGACTATGTTCACGATAATGAGTTCAATTAATCATATTACTTAAGAACTCCCACTCAAATTGACATCCCTCCGGTCATTCGAGTGATACATGATCCAAATTCACCAACTCAAGTCCGATCATCACGTGAGTTGAGGTGGTTTCAATGGTGAACATCATCATGTTGATCATATCTTCTATATGACTCATGTTCGACCTTACGGTCTCTTGTGTTCCGAGGCCATGTCTGTACATGCTAGGCTCGTCAAGTTTAACCCGAGTGTTCTGCATGTGCAACACTGGGTTGCACCCGTTGTATGTGAACGTAGAGTCTATCACACCCGATCATCATGTGGTGTCTCGACACGATGAACTTTCACAACGGTGCACACTCGGGGAGAACACAATTTATCTTGAAATTAAGTGCGGGATCACCTTATAATGCTACCGTCGTCCTAAGCAAAACAAGGTGCATAAAAGGATTAACATCACATGCAAATCATAAGTGAAATGATATGGCCATGAACTTGTGCTTTTGATCTCCATCTTGAAAGCACCGACATGATCTCCATCATCACCGGCATGACACCATGATCTCCATCATCTTGATCTCCATCAATGTGTTGCCATCGGGGTTGTCACACCCACCATGCTTCTACTACTATTGCTATCGTTTAGCGATAAAGTAAAGCATTACATAGCACTTAATGATTGACATGCAGGCCATACAATAATTAAAGACAACCCTATGGCTCCTGTCGGTTTTTGTACTCATCAACATGCAAGTCGTGATATTCTATACAATACATGATCATCTCATACATCACATATATCTCATCATGTAATTGGCCATATGACATCACAACATACCCTGCAAAAGCAAGTTAGACGTCCTCTAATTGTTGTTGCATGTTTTACGTGGCTTCTACGGGTATCTAGCAAGAACAATTATCACCTATGCAACAAACCAAAATGGTGATACATAAATTGCTTTTCAACCTTCTCAAGGACCGCCTTTGTCGAATCCGATCCAACTAAAGTAGGAGAAACAGACACCCGCCAGCCATCTTTGTGCAACGAGGTTACACGTCAGTCGATGGAACCGGTCTCTCGTAAGCGTACGAGTAAGGTTGGTCTGGGCCGCTTCATCCCACAATACCGCCGAACCAAAACACGACCAAGGAAGGAAGCAATCTAAGCATCAACGCCCACAAACTCTTTGTGTTCTACTCGAGATCTCATCTACACATAGACCTAGCTCATGATGCTACTATTGTGGAATGTTGCATGGGAAACAAAAAATTTCCAACGCACATGCAAGATCTATGCATGGTCATGCGAATCTATGAGAGGGGGAGTGGATCTACATACCCTTGTAGATCGCTAAGCAGGAAGCGTTAAGAAATGCGGTTGGTGTAGTCGAACGTCTTCGCGATCCAAATCGCCGAGCATCCCGCGATCTAATCACGATCCGTCCCGCGAACTCATCACGATCCTTCTCGCGATCTTGATCACGGTCCTTTCGATCTAGCGCCGAACAGACGGCACCTCCGCGTTCAACACACGTACAGCTCGATGACGATCTCCGCCTTCTTGATCCAGCAAGAGGGAGCGTTGAGGTAGATGAGTTCTCCGACAGCGGGAAGGCGTTGTGGTGATGGTGGTGGAGCTATTCCAGCAGGGCTTCGCCTAAGCACCATTGAAAACCGATCTAGAGGAGAAACTGCGATCTAGAGGAGAGGTAGCACGTGGCTATTAGGGTTAGCTTTTCCCTCTAAATCCTCTAGTATATATAGGAGGGAGGGAGGGGAGGAGGCAGCCTCAAACCCTCAAGGTTTGGTCGAAATTGGAGGTGGAGGAGTCATACTCCAATCCTATTAGGAGTAGGATTCCTCCTTTCCACTTGGAAACTCTTTCCACCTCTCCACCTTTGGATTTTTTCCTTCTCAAACCACTCCAGTCGCATGGGCCCTTAGAGGAGGCTTCGGTCAGCCCACCAAGGGCTGGTTTACCTCCTCCCACATCCCATGTAGCCTCTTGGGTCGAAATACCTCTCCCGATGGTCCCCCGGTACACTATCGGCATTCCCGATACACTACCGATGAGCCCAAAACTTTTCCGGGGACTAAAACAGGACTTCCTATATATCAATCTTTACCTCCGGACCATTACGGAGCTCATCTTTACGTGCGGGATCTCATTCGGGATTCCGAACAACCTTCTATCACCACCATACATAACCCTATACTACTGAAACGTCACTGAACCTTAAGTGTACACACCCTGAGGGTTCGAGAACTATGTAGACATGACCGAGACACCTCCACGGTCAATAACCAATAGCGGGACATGGATGCCCATATTGGTTCCTACATATACTACGAAGATCTTTATCAGTTGAACCTCTATGTCAAGGATTCAGTTAATCCGATATGATGTTCCCTTTGTTCTTCGGTATGTTACTTGCCCGAGATTCGATCGTCGGTATCTCCATACCTAGTTCAACCTTGTTATCGGCAAGTCTCTTTACTCGTTCCATAATACAGGATCCTGTGACTAACACTTAGTCACATTGTTTGCAAGGCTTATTGTGATGTTGTATTACCGAGTGGACCCTGAGATACCTCTCCATCACATGGAGTAACAAATCCCAGTCTTGATCCATGCCAACCCAACAGACACCCTTGAAGATACCTGTAGAGCACCTTTACAGTCACCCAGTTACGTTGTGACATTTGATACACACAAGGTACTCCTCTGGTGTCAGTGAGTTGCATGATCTCATGGTCATAGGAACAAATACTTGACATGCAGAAAACAGCAGCGATAAACTGACACCCGAAGCATGCAATAGTTTTGCGATATAGAGATGGAATATGTGGGAGGTACTAGTAAACGGTTGTGGTTAGTAAGAATATTGATGTTAAGGTTTGTGATTCCCGAAGCATGCACGTATAGTCTCTCCTTATGCTATGAAGTTGGAGCATGATTTATTATTGATTGTCTTCCTTTGCGTGGAGGTCGGGATCGCGCGATGGTTAACTCCTACCAACCCTTCCCCTAGGGGCATGTGTAGTAGTACTTTGCTTCGAGGGCTAATAAACTTTTGCATTAAGTATATGAGTTCTTTATGACTAATGTGAGCCCATGGATTATACGCACTCTTACCTTTCCCCAATTTGCTAGCCTCTACGTTACTGTGCATTGCCCTTTCTCTCCTCGAGACGTGGTGCAAACTTCACCGGTACATCCAAACCCTGTGATATGATATGCTCTATCACACATAAGCCTTATTATATGTTCCACAAAACAGCCACCATACCTACCTATTATGGCCCTTCCATAGCCATTCTGAGATATATTGCCATGCAACTTCCACCACTTCGTTTTGATGACTTGAGCATTCATTGTCATATTGCTTTGCATGATCATATAGCTGACATAGTAGTTGTGGCTCAGCCACCGTTCATCATTTTCCATACATGTTATGCTAGATCATTGCACATCCTGGTATTGCCAGAGGCATTCATATAGAGTCATACTTTGTCATAGGTATCAAGTTGTAATTTTTATTTCTTTTGAGTTATAAGTAAATAGAAGTGTGATGATCATCATTATTCATTATTAGAGCATGTTCTAGTGAGGAAAGGATGATGGAGACTAGGATTCCCCCACAAGTCGGGATGAGACTCCGGACAATGAGAGAAAAAAGGAAAAAGGAAAAAAGGAAAAAAAGGAAAAGAAAAAAAAGAAAAAGAAAGAAAGAAAGAAAAAGAAAAAATAATAAAAAGAGAGAAGGGGCATGCTAGTTCCACACTTGTGCTTCAAAGTAGCACCATGTTTTTCATATAAAGAGTCTCCTATGTTGTCACTTTCATATACTAGTGGGAATTTTTCATTATAGGATTAGATGCACACCCATTTAGTTTTCGTATGGAGCTTTCATACACTTATAGCTCGTAGTGCATTCGTTGCACGGAAATCCCTACTCCTCGCATTGATATCAATTGATGGGCATCTCCATATCCTGTTGGTTAGCCGCATCGAAGTGAGACTTTCTTACTTTTTTGTCTTCTCTATATTTACCCCTATCATCATACTCCATTCCACCTTTAGTGCTATATCCATGGCTTGCGCTCATGTATTGCGTGAGGGTTGAAAAAGCTGAAGCGCGTTAAAAAGTATGAACCAATTGCTTAGCTGACACCGGGGTAGTACATGATAAATACTTTGTGTAAAGAAAACAGAGCATGTCAAGACTATATGATTTTGTAGGGATAGCTTTCTTTAGCATTGATATTTTGAAAGACATATTTGTTTGTTGGGATGCCTGAGTATTGATGTCTTTATGTCAAATTATAGATTATTGCTTTGAATCACTTATGCCTTGATATTCATGCCATGATTAGATATATGATCAAGTTTATGCTAGGTAGCATTCCACATCAAAAATTATCTTTTTTATCATTTACCGACTCGAGGACGAGCAGGAATTAAGCTTGGGGATGCTGACACGTCACGTTCGTATCTATAATTTTTGATTGTTTCATGCCAATATTATACAAGTTTTATATACTTTTGGAAACTTTTTATATGATTTATTGGACTAACCTATTGATCCAGTGCCCAGTGCTAGTTCTTTTTTTTGCATGCTTTTTGTATCGCGGAATATCCATATCAAACGAAGTCCAAAAGCAATAAAAATTTATGGAGAATTATTTTGGAATATTTGTGATTTTTGGGAGTTTGGAAAAGTGGATACGTTGGAGACGTATCAAGTCCCCCAAGCTTAAACCTTTGCTTGTCCTCAAGCATTTCAGTTGATAAACTGAAAGTGATAAAGAAAAAAATTTACAAACTCTATTTGATCGTGTTGTTGTAAATATGTTTAACTTATGTTCAAATTTTCAGCAAAGATTATACACTAACCACATGCACAATAACATTTAGGTCTCACATTTACTCATGTCAATGGCATAACCAACTAGCGAGTGATATGTCTCCGTTGTATCTATAATTTTTGATTGTTTCATGCCAATATTATACAACTCTTACATACTTTTGGAACTTTTTATATGATTTATTGGATTAACCTATTGATCCAGCGCCCAGTGCCAGTTCCTGTTTTTTGCATGTTTTTTGTATTGCAGAATATCCATATCAAACGAAGTCCAAATGCAATAAAATTTTACGAAGAATTATTTTGGAATATTTGTGATTTTTGTAGGTTGGAATCACCGCAAACGGAGGCCCCACACAGGGCACAACACACTAGGATCCGACCCCTGAGCTAGGCGTGTGGTGGTGGGTTGTGCCCACCTCGTACGTTGGTTGGAGCTATACTTTGGGCGCAAGGAATCTTATATCTGGAAAAAAATCGTGTTAAAATCTCAGCGCAATCGGAGTTACGAATCTCCAGGAATATAAGAAACGGTTTTCGGCCAGATCTAGGGAACGCGAAACAGAAGAGAACAAAGAGGGAGATCCAATCTCGGAGGGGCTCACGCCCCTCTACCGCCATAGGAGAACATGGACCAGAGGGTGAATTCTCCTCCCCATCTAGGGGGTAGGCCAAGTAATAAGAATAAGTAGGGAGCTCTCTCCCCCTAGCTTCCGGTGGCGTCGGAATGCCGCCGGGGCTACGATCGAGACGGCGATCTACATCAACAATCTTGCTACCGTCAACACCAACTCTCTCCCCCTCTATTGAGTGCTGTAGCAGCTCTTCACCCCGCTGTAATATCTACTTAAACATGGTGCTCAACTCCATATATTATTTCCCAATGATCTATGGTTATCCTATGATGTTTGAGTAGATCTACTTTGTCCTATGGGATAATCGTGATCTTGGATGGTATGATTGTATATTTTATTTATGGTGTTGTCCTATAGTGCCCTCCATTCTCGCGCAAACGCGAGGGCCCCCTGCTGTAGGGTGTTGCAATATGTTCATGATTTGCTTATTGTCAGTGTTGCGGAGGATCACAGCAGCCCAAATGCGGATAAGTGGGTTATGGCATATGGGAGTAAAGAGGACTTGATACTTAATGCTATGGTTGGGTTTCATGACCTTAATGATCTTTAGTAGTTGCGGATGCTTGCTAGGGGTCCAATCATAAGTGCATATGATCCAAGTAGATAAAGTATGTTAGCTCATGCCTCTCCCTCATATAAAATTACAAGAATGATTACATGTACTTGTTATCGATTGCCTAGGGACAAATAACTTTCTTGTTGACACAATCCCTTTGACTGAACACCTAAATTTATTTATCTTGGAAAGTACTTCTAGTTTTATTCTTGCAAAATAGTTCTAGCATCACTCCAACAAAATAGTTTCATACTTGTTTTAGGTAAAGCCAACGTCAAGTGTGCGTAGAGTTGTATCGGTAGTCGATAGAACTTGAGGGAATATTTGTTCTGGCTTTAGCTCCTCGTTGGGTTCGACACTCTTATTTATCAAAGAAGGCTAAAAACGATGCCCTATACTTGTGGGTTATCAGCGAGCAATAATAACAAGTCTCGGATGACAACAATTTATCAAAACAATCATGATACAATATGACATAATGGTATCTCCCTAGCCGTTTCTGAGACCGCAAAACCTAAACGCAGAGCACCTCTGGATAACAAGGACTTACTAAACATTGTAATTCACGGTGAGAGAGATCCAGTCATGCTCACACTCAATATCAATTAATAGCAAGGCATACAAATGACAATGGTGCTCTCTAACTGGTGCCTTTTATAAGAGTATGATGACTCAACAATAAAGTAAATAGATAAGCCCTTCGCAGAGGGAAGCATTGATTTGTAGAGGTGCCAGAGCTCAAGCTTTTAAAATAGAGATACGTAATGATTTTGGAGAGGTATGCTTATGCTGCTCACATGACGTGACGGGGTTATCACCCCTAGGTAGTCCAAAGCAACGGGGTTCTCCCCCTTCCGCTTCAAAGAAAACTGCGTGGTCGCCTCTCCATGGCCGGCTAAGGGACAGCCGGCTCGATGCGCTGCCGGCTGCCTGTCGTGCCGCCTCCTCCGTTGACCCAGGGGTGGATGTGCGACGTCCCATCCCCCTGGGCGCGAGTACGACGACAAGATGTGACCGCCACGACGGGCGGTCCTGTGGCCACAATGGCCGTTGACGCACCGGAGCGCGTGGCTACAGTCTGGCTGTCCAGGCCGCTGACCTTGGCGAGTGCGACCGGGCAAGGGAACAGTGTCGGAACGCCCTCGCCCACTTGATTACCTGCCCTGGCGTGGCTATAGTGCGGCCGGCCGTACCGGAGACTTCGGTCGGCTCGCACTAGAAGACGCCTCCCGGGCGACCCGTGTCGTGGCAGGTGAGCAGGAGCCAATCGCAGAGCCGGCTGGCGGGCCCTAGCGGGAAACGGGACCGCTCAATCAGCGGACCCTACAGATGACGAGACGACACGAAGGGTGGGACCCCCTGGCCGGCCGGAGAGACTGTCAGCCGGGTCCCCCCACCCCTGTACTTTAGACATATTGTAGAGCCGGCGGGTTGGCCTATAAAACCCCCCGACCCCCCATGCAATGGGGACGGACGATCACTCTCGCACACCCACAGAACTCGCAAAACCCCTCTGGTAGTGGAGGAAGACGAGCCGGATGCTCCTTCTTCCTCCTCTATATACAACTTCAAGAGGAACCTTGTACACATACTCATCCATCAAACTAGACCGAGCAGGACTAGGGGTGTTACCTCCCACGGAGGGCCTTGAACCTGGGTACATCGCGTCTCACCACTGCTTGTGCCCAATCTCACACCCGGAGCCCGACGGTGTCCTCCGGCCCCAACCACCTACGATAAGCCACCCTATGGCATTTGTCGTGAGAAAACGATGACAGTTGGCGCCCATCGTGGGGCCGTACGAACCACCAGCCGGATTCATGCTCTGGGCGGGACCCCTCGCCATTCCCCACCGCTGCCGCACGTCCATGCGATATCGCGGGCTCATGGGGCTTGCTTCGGCACGCCCTGCGGGCAACTCCGTCGACGTCACGGCCGACATTGACGCGCCCATCGAGCGCTTCGACAGGCTCAGCCTTGCCGTGGCTCGGGCCACGGACGAGTACCCCAGGCAGGTACTTGTCTGCATCGGTCCTCCCACGGGCGTGGGAGCACTCGCTGCGACCCAGTCCGGCGGCACCCATGATCGCGTGGGGGTGATGGCCACCGTCTCCTTCACCTCCTCCGGACATGCGCGCACCGGGGCTGACGCTGCCGCGGCCCGCGTCGGCACCTCTGATCCGCTTGGTGCGGCCCTCCGAGTCCTGAGCACCCCTATCGCCCCGATGACAAACCCCGACGCCGCCGCGCCGGACCTCGAGGCGGCTCGTCGTGTCTTGTTCGAGGACGCCACCACCCTCGCGGCCACGCGGCACCGCATGAAGGCCAGCCAATGGGGATATGCTTCCACCTACCATCTCACCCCGGCTGGCACCGGGCCCAGCCGGCGTGGGGCCGTGCGTGACTGCGACTACGTGGTTACCGAAATCCTTGGCGGCAAGATACCCATCTACGACACCCCCGCAGCCAACTTGCGGGCCCTCAAGGTGGCCTACGTGGATTTGGCCACCTTGGAGGGTGAAGAACGTGCCGCTCACAAGCGCCACATCGAGGAGCTCATCGACGCCGACGACGCGCAGCAACGCCTGCTCGCGTCGGGCGGCACCGCCACCGGAGGCCCCCGGCTCGAGCACGAGGGCACGGGGACTACTGGCCGTCAGCCGGCTCAGCACTCCAGCTCCCCTCGCGTCTCCAGATGCTGGACCAGAACAAACAACCCCTGGCCCTCCCAGATGCCGGGGGGCGAGCAGCCGGCTGTTACAGCCGGCACACCAACGACCCGCCTCGCAATGGTCGCCACCAAGAGGCGCCGGCATCCGGCAGCCGGCACAGCCACGGGCACACTCCACCCCCAGAGTGCGAGCAGGAGCGGACGGTTCCGCCCGTCATCCGCCCGAGCTCTCGGCCCGGATCGGGACGCGAGTCCCCCGCAGCGAGAACGACGCTCGCAAACACATCGACCAGCTCACGCAGTCCGCCCTCCTCGAGGAGGAGGGCTCGATCGGTCCAGCCTGTTTTGGCCCCCGAGACACTCCGAAGTACAACAGGGCTGCCAAGCCCAAAGACTGGCTGATCGACTACACCACCACAGTTGGCATCGCCAGGGGAACAAGCGCGTAGCCGTTCGCTACGCGCCCCCCTCATGTTGATAAGCTCGGCCCGCACCAGGCTCAACAGCGTGGCGGCTGGCAGCATCAACACTTGGACGGACTTCGAGGAGACATTCGTCCACAACTTCACCGGCACCTACAAGCGGCCTGGCCACCCCCGTGTACTTGCCATGTGTGTTCAGGGGCCGAACGAATCCCTCCGCGACTACCTCACTCAGTGGACCGAGCTCCGCAACTCTTGTGAGGGGGTGCACGAGGTACAAGCCGTGTAGTACTTTATTGAAGGTTGCCGAGACGGGACCCCCCTCAAGCACAAGCTTCTATGCTCCAAGCCGGCCACGCTTGCCGAGCTCATGGCCAAGACGGACAAGTACGCCACGGCTGATTCAGCCATCAGGGTCAAGACGAGCCCGCCCGCAAAGGCGACGGCAACACCGGCAATGTCCCGGCCGGCTGTCGACGGCCGGCAGCCGCAAAACAACAAGCGCGAGAATGACCAGACGGATCCCCGCTACGGGAGCCGGCAGGTCAACACCATCAAGGAGCAGGAGCCGACTGCCTAGCCTTCCAGCTAGCGCCAGCAAACTGGCAAGGCTGCCTGGCAGCCGAAGCTCACCTTCGAGCAGATGCTCGACCTCCCCTGCAAGAACCACTCAGGGGCCAAACCCTCTACGCACACGCTTCATAAGTGCATCTTCTCACAGCGATTGGCCTGGGGGGGACGACCTCCCGGCTACTCCCGTGCATCGGCACCTGTGCCGACTCCGGCTCCGGCCCAGAATGACGGTCGTCTCCATGATCAGTTCCCCAACCAGGACGGCTGCTATGTCGTCTTCACCAATGAAGAGACGGGCAAACATGCTCAACGCCAGCTTCGTTGAGAGGTGAACGCCACCATGCGGGCAACTCCTCAATTTATGCACTGGTCGGAGAAGTCGGTCACTTGGAGCCAGGCCGATCACCCCGCCATGATGCCGAATCCCGGCAGCTACGCTCTGGTCCACGACCCCACCATCGCCACCAAGGAACGAACCTACCGCTTCTCGCGGGTGCTGATAGATGGTGGCAGCAGCATCAACATCCTCTACCTCGACATGATGCACAAGCTGGGGCTAAACATAGAAGACCTACAGGCGAGCTGGACGGTCCTCCATGGCATCGTGCCTGGAAACTCTTGCTCCCTTGTCGGCAAGATCACGCTCGATGTCCTCTTCGGCGGACCCGGCCACTTCCGCCGCGAGCTGGTGTTGTTCGAGGTCGTGGACTTCGCAAGTCCCTACCACACGCTATTGGGCTAGCCGGCCCTCGTCAGCTTCATGCCGGTCCCCCATTACGCCTACCTCAAGCTCAAGATGCCGGTCCGCAAGGGAATCATCACCATCACGGGTGACTACAAGATGTGGCTCGAGAGCACTCGAGACAGCAGCCGGCTGGCTGAGGCCCTGGAAATCGCCGAGGAGAAACGACAGTTCGACCGGCTCATGGCCCTCGCTGCCAGTCAGCCGACGATGCCGGCTCCCCCCTCGCAGTCCGTCGGCGAGGCCTCATGCCAGCTGTCCAAGGACACCAAGCAAATCCCGCTCGACCCGGCCAACCCCGCTTAGTGCGTCACCATCGGCTCCCGCCTCAACAGCAAATAGGAAGGTGAGCTCGTCGACTTCCTTCATGAGAATCGGGACATCTTTGCATGGTCCCCCAAGGACATGTCAGGTGTTCGGAGGAAGTTCGTCGAGCACAAACTACACTTGTGGCTGGACGTCAAGCCGGTCAAGCAACCCCTACGCCGTTTCTTCGAGGAGAAGCAGCGTACCATAGGAGAAGCAATCGCACGGCTGCTCGCAGCCAGGTTCATCATGGAAGTTTTCCATCCGGACTGGCTGGCCAACCCAGTCCTGGTGCTGAAGAAGAACAAGACGTGGCGCATGTGCATCGACTACACTAGCCTGAACAAGGTGGGTCCCAAGGACCCATTCGCCCTGCCGTGAATCAATCAAGTCGTCGACTCCACGGCCGTCTGCGACTTGCTATCCTTCCTGGACGCCTACTCCGGCTACCACCAGATCAAGATGGACCCGGAAGACCGGCTCAAGACCTCTTTCATCACGCCCTTTGGGGCCTACTCCTACATCACCTTGTCCTTCGGCCTGAAGAACGCAGGCGCCACCTTCCAGTGGTGCATGCAGAAGTGCCTCCTGCCTCAGATAGGCAGGAACGTTTACGTATACGTCGACAACATCGTCGTCAAAACCAAGAAGCACTTCAGCATCCTCGACGATCTCCGGGAGACCTTCGCAAACCTGCACGAATACAAGATCAAGCTCAACCCGGAGAGGTGTGTCTTCGGCATCCCAGCCGGCAACTCCTGGGTTGCTTCGTGTCCGCTTGCGGCATCGAAGCTAACCCCGAGAAGATCAGCGCGATCGAGCGCATGCCCAAGCCGACCCGGCTCCGTGACGTCCAGAGTTCACCGGCTGCCTTGCCTCGCTCAGCCGGTTCATCAGCCGCCTTGGGGAGAAGGCATTTCCCCTCTACGGGCTCCTTCACAAGATGGCTCTAATTGAGCCGGGTCAAACCAAGAAGTCGGGCCTGTTCGACTGGCCCGAGGAGGTGGACGAGGCTTTTCGCGGCCTCAAGAAGGCTCTCACCCGCGCACCCATCCTGGCCGCGTCGGCTGAGAAGGAGCCCTTGCTCGCCTACATCGCGGCGACCACACGCGTCATCAGCGTCATCCTGGTGGTCAAGCGGCCGGAGGAGGGAAAATCCCTGGCGGTCCAGCGGCCCATCTACTACCTTAGCGAGGTCCTCTCCGCGTCGAAGAAGAACTACCCCCACTACCAGAAGATGTGATACGGCATATACTTAGCCGCAAAGAAGGTCAAGCAGTACTTCTAGGAGCATGCCATCACCGTGGTGAGCACGGACCCACTCGGCGAGATCATGAGCAGTCGGGACACCACCGGCCAGATCACCAAATGGGTCATCGCCCTCGCCGATCACGAGATCCGGTACGAGCCACGAACCGCCATCAAGTCACAGGCGTTGGCTGACTTCCTTGTCGACTGGGCGGAGACGGAGTTCGTGCCGCCTCCCCCAGACTCCACGCATTGGCGCATGCATTTCGACGGCTCGAAAATGAGGACATACCTGGGTGCCGGCATAGTCCTCTCCTCCCCGAAAGGTGACCAGCTCAAGTACGCCCTCCAGATCCACTTTGCCGCCTCCAACAACGTGGCCGAGTACGAGGCCATCATCCATGGCCTCTGGGGCACCAAAGAGATCGGTATTAGGCACATCCTATGCTTCGGCGACTCCGACCTCGTGGTGCAGCAGGTCTCTAGCGAATGGGATGCCAAGGACGCCAACATGGCCAGCTACTGCTTCCTCGTACAACAGCTCACCGGCTCCTTCGAGGGCTGTGAGTATCATCACATCCCACGGCCGGACAACGAGGAGGTCGACGCATTGGCAAAGATCGGCTCCACCCAGCAGGCCATCCCAGCCGGCGTCTCCCTTGAGCGGCTGCTCAAGCCATCGATCAATCCTTCCCTGGAGTCAGAATCAATCTTCGTGCCGACAGACGCTGCCAGCCCATCAACGACTCCAGCCGTCCCTTGAGCGGTTGCCGGCACCAATGACGTGGCCATCATGATGCAATCGAGAAACCGGTCGCGGGGGCTGGCGAGCTGGCCCCAACGGCTGGCGAGCCGGTCCTGGGGGCTTATCATCTAGGCCCAGGGGCTCCCGAGATGGCCCCCGTGTCGACTCCCTCATGGGCCCAGCCTATCTTGGCATTCCTCCTGCGCAGCGAGCTCCCCCCGGACGAGGCCTTGGCAAGACAAGTTTAGTGCCGGGCCTCGGCATACAGCATCATTGACAACGCGCTCGTCCATCGTAGCACCACCGGCGTCTTCCAGCGGTGCGTCGAGCCGGAAAAGAGTCTGGAGATCCTCCTTGACATCCACCAGGGCGAGTGCGGGCACCATGCCGCCTCCAGGACTCTGGTGGCCAAGGCCTTCCGCCACGACTTCTTATGGCCCATCGCTCTCGAGGCAGCCAAGAAATTGGTCAACGAATACGAGGGCTGCCAACGCTTTAGCACGCAGAGCCACGTGCCGGCATCAGCCCTCCAAACCATCCCCCTCTCGTGGCCCTTTGCTGTCTAGGGGCTGGACATGGTGGGCCCCTTCAAGACCGCACGAGGCGGCATGACACACTTGCTGGTGGTTGTCGACAAATTCACCAAGTGGATCGAGGCACGACCGATCAAGAAGCTGGATGGCCCCACGGCCGTCCGGTTAATCAATGACATCACGGTTCACTACGGCATGCCCCACAACATCATCACCAACAACGACATGAACTTCTCCAAGGGCGTGCTCGCGCGCTTCTGCTCCAAGCAAGAAATCCGCCTCGACCTGGCCTCTGTCGCTCATCCATAGTCAAACGGCCAGGTCGAGAGGCTAACGGCCTCATCCTGTCCGGCATCAAGCCCCGGCTCGTGACACCACTGGTACGGTCAGCCGGCTACTGGATCGACGAGATGCCAGCTGTCCTTTGGAGTCTCAGGACCATCCCCAACCGATCAACCGGCTACACTCCTTTCTTCCTGTTGTACGGGTCCGAGGCGATCATCCCCACCGACATCGAGTTCGACTCGCCTCGGGTTGCCCTATACACGGAGAAGGACGCAAAGGAGGCGAGAGAAGACGGCATTGACCTACTTGAAGAAGCCCGCGAGCTGGCCTTGAGCCGGACGGCAATCTACCAGCAGAAGCTCCGGCACTACCACAACAAGCGGATCCGGTCGCTCTCCTTTTGTGAAGGGGACCTGGTCCTCAGGCGGATCCAACGGACAGCCGGGTAGCACAAGCTATCCTCCGCATGGGAGGGCCCGTCCATCATCAGTAAGGCGCTGCACCACAATGCATACTACCTAATAGGAACCCAGAAGCCACAGAAGCGCAAAAGAGATGCCTCCGGCAAGGACACGGAGCGCCCATGGAACGCGGCGCTCCTCCGCCCGTTTTACTCCTGAAAAAAGCAATGTATGTATGTATCCCCACCCTTTTGGGCTTATGAATGCAATGGCTGCCCCAGGCCGGCTCTAGAGGCATGCCCTATTTTGCTTCCCTCAAAGGTTTCCTCGCCCACCGCCCCCTGACCCAGCTCCCGGGCCCGGGGGCTCGCCGGCTGGTCCTAGGTCGCTTCTCCCTAAAATTGGCTAACTAGTGTAATCCGGGCAAGCCCTCCCACCCCAACCAGCTACAGATCCGGCCCCCGGCTGTCCGGCTGACGGGACCTTGGGGCGGCAAGGTTTGGCTCACACTAAGAATCAATCGAAAGGAGATACTGGCTAGGCCCAGCCGGACCTCCGCCTCTCCTCTGTCACTCTACTTATCCCGAAAGGATCTCGCGGTTTCTAAGTTCGAACCGGCTCCCTCGAGGCGAACACCCCGGCCCAGCTACAGACCGGCTCGTGGCTGTTGGGCTGGCGGGGTCGAAACCAAAGGGGAATAGGGGGGATCAAAAAGAACCAGAAGGGCGGAAAAGGATAAGGATGAGCCGACACGAGCTGTAAGGCAAACACGCTAAATATTCACAGCACGAGTGTTAAAGACAAAAGCGGCCCACGGCCAGTACGGTTCATTACATAAACACACCTAGTGGGTGGACTTGAGCCTAACTTGCAGGAAAAGAAAAGGAAAGATAAAGACGCCCGGGGGCTCACGCCACCGGCGCGTCGCCAGCCGGCACGCCTCTAGCCAAAGCGTTGTTGGGCGGCTCGACTCTCGCCTCAGAGGTGGTCACGGCCTACGGGTCGGTGCCCTTGGACTTCGAGGTGGTCTCAGCGGTTCTGGATGTCTTGCCGCTCGAGTCGGTGCTCTCATCGGAAACTTCCTCGTCCGCTGGGCCTTGGGGGAGGCCGAAGGAGTCTTCAGGCACCAGCACGCCGTCCTCGCCAATAGCCGGCACGAAATCGTCCATGTCGACGTACGACGCAAGCTCGTTGGCCCGACGGATTAGGGACGGCTCGTCTCGCATGGTGGCCAGCCGGCCCAAGTCCATGCCGCGATACCACGATGTGATGAACCGGAGCGCCATCTGCGCGCCGGCTCGGGCTGCGGACGCCTTCCAGGCCTCGAGCCGGGCCACGCCATGCTCCAGCCATAGGGCCACGCAGTTCGCCGAAGCTCCTCCGCCGCCCGGCAACAGAGCGGCGATGATATCTTTCCCGGCCGTCTTCAGCCGCTCCACGCTCCACTCGAGGTGGGTTAGCCGAAACTCGATGGCGACCCCATGCTCATCCACGTCCCATGCGACGTCCGCCTCAATGGAGCGCCCGCACTCCCGAAGGTACTCCCGGTGCTCCTCAACGGCGTGCTCAGCACGGCGTTGAGTTTCCAGGAAGCGCCCTATAAGAGAGAAGAAAAGAAAGGCAAATCAAACACAAGAGCCAGCAAAAGAAAAAGCAGTCGGCTGGAGAAGGGAAAAATGGACACATACCTTCAACGTCGTCCTCCACCCCGATGGCGAAGTTGAGCGCCACGTTCCGCTCCGACGCCAGCGCCGTCTCCGATGCAGCGAGGGAGCCCCTGACCTCCTCGAGCGACCTCTCAAGGCGGGTCACCTCATCTTGAAGGGTGGCGGTCCTCCGGGCAGTGTCAGCCGCCTCCTTGACGACCGTCTCCTTGGCCGCCTCCTCCTTCGCCATGGCGGCCTTGGGGCGGTCCTAGGCCGTCTCCTCGTCCACCACCAGCGCGGCCAGCCGGTCCTTCTCCTACGCGGCCGCCAGGACGTCCTGCGCCAACCGGTCCCGCTCGGAGACGAGACCGGTCTTCAACTCCTAGAGGGCGGTCAGGTCACCTGCAAGACACGGCAAGCGTTAGCCGGCTCTCGGGGATGCACACCCTCCCGCGAAATTCAACTTACCCTACACACGCTCCAGCTCCTCCCCCAGGTGGTAGAAGCCATGCTTGCCGCGGTCGTGGATGGTGACCACCTCCTCAAACAGCTTCTACCGTAGGGAGTTCCCCTCTTGCCACGTAGTGCCAAGAATCAAGACACGCTCAAAAGAGATCCGGCCCGGCTGCCTCTTAGCCGGTCAGCTGGCCCGCATCTCGGGGGCTACACCCAATGGGTGCGCTTGCTGTGCCCCCACTAGAAAACCTAAGACAAGGTCAACCGTTCTTACCTCTGCACAATGCAGAATGGCATCTACCACCTCTGCGAATCGGGCCAGCTCCTGCCGACACCGGTCCAGGACGCTCCCCAAGTGCCCGAGCGAGGGGACCGGGCCGCTCGCCTGGGGAGCCGGTAAGGCTGGCACTCCTGCCAGGGCCTGCCAGTCCTGGAGCACCTCCTACATCATCCGTAGGGTCCTCCGGGCCCGGCCGCCACTGCCGCCCGGGCTCGCCACAGTGCTGGCCGTCGGTGGCGGGTCAACAACGGTGTGGGTCCACGTGTCGGCCCCTGTCGACCCTCCGCCCGACGATGCCTCCATCTCCACTCTCTGCCACTCCGACGTGTCGATCGCGATGGAGGGCACCTCCACCTTCGCGGCCGCCACCTCTGACGCCACCTCCATTGCCACCCCCGGGGCCGTTGGGGCCTCCGGCACGTCAACCCGGGCCAGCTCGGCCGCGGGTGGTGTCACGTCCGGCACCTCCGGTCGGGTCGCCTCGGGAGCCGGCTCCGCTGTTGCCGCCCTCGCTCGGGCCATCTCCTCCACGGATGGAGGCGCAGGCGGGTCCATGGCCGCCCCTCGCGGCTCACTAGACGGAGGCCGCGACTGGCGGGTCGATTCCGCCGCTGAGTCCGATGCCCGCATGGGGTCCGCGGCCCTCCGCCACCGCCCACCGCTCGAAGTCCTGGAATGCGAGGCCCCGCCTCGCGTCCTGTACTTTGAGGCTCGCAGCACCACGAGCCTCCTCTTCTCCTCCCGCTGGTGGCCGCGTGCTCGTGGGCCAGCCGGCTGGTGGCATCCATCGGTTCCCTTGCCAGCTCCCCCTCGTGATGCTCGATGGGGTTCCTACAGCGCGCAAAGGTTGGATCACCCATCGGCTTGGGACCCGGAAGAAAACAAATGCAAGACATAAAAATAAGAAAGACTTACCCGATGACGAGGGGCAAGGCCCGCTTGGCACGCGGCGGCGGCTTCCGTGCGGCCACCTTCACCCGCTTTGGGGCTGGCGGCGGGGCCGTCAGCCCCTCCTGGGCCGGCATCTTCGCCCGGTCGGCGGCTCCGGCCATTGAGGCTTGAGCCGGCTGCTCCTCGCTCCGCCGATCCTGTTGCATCGAGGGAGGAGGTTCGTTCATAATCATTACGTCATCATCATCATCGTCAACTTTGGGAGGAGTTAAATACCGCATATAGGTAGATATGGTGGACTCATATGGAACAACTTTGGGTTTATTGAGATGGATGCACAAGCAGTATTCCTGCTTAGTACAAGTGAAGGCTAGCAAAAGACTGTGGAACGACCAACTAGAGAGCGACACAGTCATCAACATGCCTTGAGATTAACCAACATTGAATGAAATCATGAGTAAGATATAATTCACTATGAACATAGATATCGTGGAGGCTATGTTGATTTGTTGAAACTACATGCGTAAACATGTGCCAAGTCAAGCCACTTGAATCATCCGGAGGAGGATACCATTCTATCATACTACATCACAACTATTTTAATACGCATGTTGGCACTCAAGACGAACCATTATCCACTCTTAGCTAATTAATCGTGGCATGAATAACTATAATCTCTAATTGTTATTGCAAACATGTTCAACCCATAATGTGTTGAATTCCAAACGATGAGCTAATCATATTTACAAAAACAAGATAGGTTGAGTTCATACCAGCTTTTTCTCCATCTCAGTCAATTCACCGTATATTGTCATTATTGCCTTTCACTTGCACGACCGAATGATGTGAATAATAATAAGAGTGCACGTGCATTGGACTAAGCTGGAATCTGCAAGCAATAAACCAAAGGAGAAGACAAGGCAATATGGGCTCTTTGTAAGAGAAACAACAGTGCAAATGAGAGCCACTCAACACGTCATCGTGGTCTTCTCCTTACGGACCAAAGAAAAGAAAGGAAACTTATTTACATGGGAAATATCCCAACAAGCAAAAAGAAGAACGAGACATCTTTTTGGGTTTTCTCTTTAATGCTACAACTAAGCAACTAGGAAATAAAGCTAAAACTATTTTTTCTCAAAGTTTACTAAACACTCAAGAAGAAAGCAAAAAGAAGAAAATAAACTACCATGGATAGTACAATGAAAAAGTATGAACACCGACAACTGAAATAAGTGTGTGAACATGAATGTAATGTCGGTGAGAAATATGTACTCCCCAAGCTTAGGGTTTTGGCCTAAGTTGGTCTAGGGCCATGGCTGGAAATAACCTTCTTCGGGATACTATGGAGGACACTGAGGGTTCCACTAATTAGCGATCTCATGTGGCTCCCATTGAAAAACCAGGGTTTGATATGGATCCAGAGCCGATACTAGCTCAGGTGTTGGGGGTTGCTCCAAACCCCAATATTGGTAGATGTCATCGGGCATAACTGTCTACTGCTTGAATGAATATCGAAGAGAGAAGAAGCAGGCAGAGTAATAATCTCACAAGTACCCTGACTAAATACTAAATTGTAAAGCATCCTCCTATCATCATTCTTTTTCATAAAATCATGGGCTACCATACAGTCATAATCTAAAAACTTTGCGGGTATCAGCCTCTCATCTTTTTCGTGAAGCCTAATGGGTATCTCAAAATGTTAAGCTAAACGAGATGCATAGATACCTCCGAATATGGGCCCCTTCAAATGGTTGGTGTTCAACCATTGGGCCACCATAGTGCCCAGACTACAAGTTCTATCAGCAAGTAAAGCATGGTACAAAATAGCAAGGTGAGGAGCACTAAGGCTACCACTCTCCCAGCGACCAACTAAACATCTTCCCGTAAATAATGAATAATAGCATAGCACAGGAAAATGTAAACTAGCTGCTCTTGCCTTTGACACACCTCTCTCTTCTCCTATAGTGATTGCGGCAATAAAATCTTCCATGTCTCGAGGACGTGGTTCCCTGATGCTATCCTCATAGGGTATCTTGTAAACTTCGCAAAAATCATAAAGGTTCATTTTTTAGGCACATCATATAAGTGAAATTCTACTGTAGGAGGGTCTCCCCTAGGATGAAAGTGAAAATTTTGCATGAAGGTATTCGTGAGCAAGAGGTACTGGTCACACTTATCGTTGAGGAAGTCGGTGACGCCTGCATTCTTGGCCAAATAATAGAAATATTCATAAATTCCGTCCGCCCTCAAGAATGCGTCGCATGGCCATCACATGGTCGGATTTCTGCGACGCGAGGAAGATTATATTTGGGTTTCTCCTTCATTTCATTTTCATCTTCCTTAGAACCCCAGCTTGAAGAACCTCTTAGTAACCTTCTCAACATTTCTGGAAAATTCTGAAATTTTTAGTGTGTGAAAATAAAGTGAACAAAACTCATCTAAACTCATAGTAACTACTCCCTCAAGTGCCTAGAGACTATATCATGCATCAAAACTACTTGGGTTCATACAAATTTGACATGCAAGCTCAAGAACAAGGTCACCATAACAGCAAAAAATTGCAATATATAAGGCACTAGAACAAAAAATAATTGGACCATTGGAGGAGTCACATACCGATGAGCAATCCCCTAAAATAGTTTTGCAAATAGAGCTTTGAGCAAGGAGATCAAAAGTGGCAGCAAGATGAGCTAGAACACGGATTTGAGCAATGGTGGGATTTTTTTTTCTGGGGAAGATGAAGTGAATGGGTGCTCGAATAAGTGGATGGGGGCCACATGGGACCCACAAGCTTGCTAGGCGCGGCCAGGGGTGTGGCCACGCCTTGCAGGCTTGTGGCCCACTGGTGCAGCCCCCCGATGCATTCTCAGTGCCAACGATTCTTAAATATTCTAGAAAAATCATATTAAATTTTCAGGGGATTCTGGGAACTTTTATTTTCAGGTCATTTTTCTATTGCACGGAAAACTCAGAAAATAGAAATATAATAGCATTTTTACTTAATTTCATCTAGGTAACATAAAGTAAAAGTTAGGTGCAGGAAGTTGTGCTTTCTAAATTCATCCATCTCATGCTCATCAAAAGGAATCCACCAATAAGGTTGATCAAGTCTTATTAACAAACTTATTTCGAATAACATGAAACCAAAGAATTTTCGAATAACACTAAGTTAGTGGGGATATGCATTTCCCCAATAATAAGTATATCATATTTCTTCTTGACAGTAGGAAGAAGGAACTCAAAGTCTCCAATAAGAATTGTTAGAATTTTTTCAATAGAGTTGATACTATGAACTTGAGGTTGTTTCTTGGGAAAGTGTATCGTATGCTCATTACCATTAATATAAAAAGTGACATTACCCTTGTTGCAATCAGAAATAGCCCCTGCAGTATTCAAGAAGGGTCTACCAAGGATGATCGACATACTGTCGTCCTCGGCAATATCAAGAATAACAAAGTCCGTCAAGATAGTAGCATTTAGAACTATGACAGGTACATCCTCACAAATACTGATAGGTAGAGCAGTTGATTTATCAGCCATTTGCAAAGAGATTTCAGTAGGTGTCAACTTATTCAAATCAAGTCTATGGTATAAAGAGAAGGGCATAACACTAACACCAGCTCCAAGATCACATAAAGCAGGTTTAACATAATTTCCTTTAATAGAGCATGGTATAGTAGGTACTCCAGGATCTCCTAGTTTCTCAGATATTCCACCTTTAAAAGTATATTTAGCAAGCATGGTGGAAATCTCAGCTTCCGGTATCTTTCTTTTGTTTGTCACAATATCTTTCATATACTTAGCATAAGGAGACATTTTCAAAATATCAGTCAAGCGCATACGTAAAAAGACAGGTCTAAGCATTTCAACAAAATGCTCAAAGTCCTCATCATACTTTTTCTTGGATGGTTTAGGAGTGAAGGGCATGGGTTTCTGAACCCATGGTTCTCTTTCTCTACCATGTCTCCTACCAATGAAGTATCTTTTATCGTATCTTTTATTCTTAGGTTGTGGGTTTTCAAGATCATTAGCAGGTTCAATCTCCACATCATTATCATTACTAGGTTGAACATGAGCATGAACATCATTATTAATGTTATCACTAGGCTCATGTTCATCACCAGATTGTGTCTCAGCATCAGAAATAGAGATATCATTTGGATTCTCGGATGTATCTATAACAGGTTCACTAGCAGCATGCAAAGTACTATCATCATTCTTTTTCCTACTCTTATTGGAAGGAATAGGTGCATCAGTATTAACTCTCTGAGAATCTTGTTCTCCTAGGATGGCCCTCGGGATACAAAGGTTCCTGAGTCATTCTACCACCTATAGTCACAACTTTAACAGAATGATCATAAATTTACTATTCATCTCATTAAGCAAATCATTTTGAGCCTTAAGTACTTGTTCTACTTGAGTGGTTACCATGGAAGCTTGTTTACTAATAAGCTTAAGATCATTGATAGTTCTACTCAAATAATCACCCAAGCGGTCAAGCATATAAGCATTATGTTTCAATTGTCTACTAACATAGGCATTGAAATTTTCTTGCTTCATAATAAAATTATCAAATTCATCCAAGCATTGGCTAGTGGGATTATTATAAGGGATATCTCCTTCATCAAATCTACTAAGAGAATTTACCTCTACTACCTGTGTCGGGTTATCAAGACCATGTATTTCTCCAATAGGTGGTAGATTCTTAACTTCTACAACTTTTATACCCTTTTCTTTCATAGATTTCTTTGCCTCTTCCATATCTTTAGGACTGAGGAATAGAATACCTCTTTTCTTCAGAGTTGGCTTCGGAGGTGGTTCGGGAATAGTCCAATAATTACCATTGCTCAATATGTTATTCAATAGTAATTCAGCTTGTTCAACAGTTCGTTCCCTGAAAACACAACCAACACAACTATCTAGGTAGTCCTTAGAAGCATCAGTTAGTCCATTATAAAAGATATCAAGTATTTCATTTTTCTGAAGAGGATGATCAAGAAAAGCATTAAGTAATTGGACAAGCATCCCCCAAGCTTGTGGGAGACTCTCTTCTTCAATTTGCACAAAGTTAAATATTTCTTGCAAGACAGCTTGGTTCTTATCGACAGGAAAATGTTTTTCAAAGAAGTAATAAACCATGTCCTGGGGACTACGCACACAACCAAGAGCAAGAGAATTAAAACATTTCTTAGTATCACCCTTTAATGAGAAACAAAATAACTTAAGAAAATAGTAATAGCGAATTTTTTTCCTCATGAGTAAATAGGGTGGCTATATCATTCAATTTGGTAAGATGTGCCACAACGGTTTCAGATTCATAACCATGGAAAGGATCCGATTCAACCAAAGTAATTAACTCGGGATCGATAGAGAATTCATAATCCTTATCAATAACAAAGATGGGTGAAGTAGCAAACTTAGGATCATATTGCATTCTAGCATTTAGAGATTTTTCCTTCCACTTGTGAAGCAATTTCTTAAGATCATCTCTATCCTGACAAGCAAGAAAGTCCCTATTTACCTCTCCTTCCATAACATATTATTCAGGTATATGAGGAAATTCATATCTAGGAGAGCTAGGTCTAGCAGGTGAATCATAGTGTTCAGTTTCAATAATCTCATCTGATTCAGAAATATTATCAGTTTCAGCATTAGCTCTAGCAATTTGTTCATCAAGATATTCACCCAGTGGCATAGTATCATAAAGCAAATTATCATAAGCATCATGCATAGCAGAAGTAGCATCATCAATTACTTGCGACATATCAAAATTACTAGCAGGTGGTGGTGTCGCAAACTTACTCATAACAGAAGGTGAATCAAGTGCAGAGCTAGATGTCAGTTCCTTACCTCCCCTCGTAGTAGAGGGATAGATCTTGGTTTTTGGATCTTTCAGATTCTTCATAGTGATCAACAGATATATATCCCAAGTCACTCAAAGAATAAAGCTATGCTCCCCGGCAATGGCGCCAGGAAAAGGTCTTGATAACCCAAAAGTATAGGGGATCGGAATAGTTTTCGAGGGTAGAGTATTCAACCCAAATTTATTGATTCGACACAAGGGGAGCCAAAGAATATTCTCGAGTATTAGCAGCTGAGTTATCAATTCAACCACAACTGAAAGACTTAATATCTGCAGCAAAGTATTTAGTAGCAAAGTAATTGGTAGTAATAGTAATGGTGGCAAAGTGATAGTAGCAGTTTGTAGTGATTGTAACAGTAGCAACGGAAAAGTAAGTGAGTGAAGATCAATATATGGAAAGATCATAGGCAATGGATCGGCGATGGATAATTATGTCGGATGGCATTCATCATGCAACAGTTATAATATAGGTTGACACAGAACTAGCTCCAATTCATCAATGTAATGTAGGCATGTATTCCATATATAGTCATACATGCTTATGGAAAAGAACTTGCATGACATCATATGTCCTACCCTCCCGTCGTAGTGGGGTCCTATTGGAAACTAAGGGATATTAAAGCCTCCCTTTAATAGAGAACCGGACCAAAGCATTAGTACTTTGTGAATACATGAACTCCTCAAACTATGGTAATCACCGAAAAGAATCCCAGTTATTGTCGCCCTGGGGGATGCGGATCATAACTCGTAATAGGTGTCTACAACTTGCAAGATAGGATCAAGAACACACATATATTCATGAAAACATAATAGGTTTAGATCTGAAATCATGGCACTCGGGCCCTAGTGACTAGCATTAAGCACAGCAAAGTCATAGCAACATCAATCTCAGAACATAGTGGATACTAGGGATCAAACCCTAACCAAACTAACTCGACTACATGATAAATCTCATCCAACCCATCACCGTCCAGCAAGCCTACGATGATATTACTCACGAACAATGGGGAGCATCATGGAATTGGTGATGAAGGGTGGTTGGTGATGACGAAGGCGTCGATTTCCCCTCTCCGGAGCACAAAACGGACTCCAGATCTAGTCTCCTAAGGAAGAACTGGCGATGGCGACAGCTCCGTATCGCGAAATGCGATGAAATCTTCTCTCCGAGTTTCTCTCGACAAATAGGGTTATATGGAGCTAGAGAAGCGGTCAGAGGAGCCACGGGGGCCCCACAAGCCTGCTCGACGCGACCAGGGGGTGGCCGCGGCCAGCAGGCTCGTGGCCTGCTGGTGGCCCCCCTCTAGTTAATTCTTGCATCAGTATTTTTTATTAATTCCAAAAATATTCTCCATAAATCTTCAGGACGATCCGAGAACTTTTATTTCTGCACAAAAATAACACCAAGGCAATTCTGCTGAAAACAGTGTCAGTCCCGGTTAGTTCCATTCAAATCATGCAAATTGGAGTCCAAAACAAGGGCAAAAGAGTTTGGAAAAGTGTATATGTTGGAGACATATCACCCCACTACGTGTACACGAAGCTCAAGATGCCCTGGCCAAAGGGGGTCATTACTGTCAACGGCAACACATAGCGCTCTCTTCGAACTGGGGAACACACAGCAGCCCTGGTAGCCGAATTCCAATACGGCAGCAATAGGTCGAAGCCCAAATCAGCCACAAAGGCACGTCAGGTTAGTAAACGAGCTCGGTCTCAGCCTGGACTCCTAGAATCATCTTCCGCCCAACAAAAATAGGGATACGCCCCTCACAGCACATCCCTGGTTCCCATAAAATATGTGCCAAGAAGGCACAACTTCGCGCTCAAAATACCATGGGCAGCTGTGGGGACCCACTATTAAAGGGGAAGTGTTCGGCTGGACCAAACTACTGCTAACACATGTCTTCGGACAAACTACAGGTACCATCTAGGACCCTCCAAGTGTAAATCTCATCCACACTGCAGCAACTTCTCAAGATCTTCTTCCCAAGGTTCGTTTGCTGATAGCAATCACCTTTAAAGGAACGCTACCCCCCCCTTCTCAAGACCTCTCCTTTGTAAACTTTATTTTTCATTTCAAAATACGTGCAATAGTCGCTTCGGCAGTTTGAGTTATAAGAATTCATCAGAAATAAAGATCATCCTTTATGGCCTCCTCGTTGTATCTTATGTCACATACTTTGTTCTCTACTCACCGACACCGACAACAAAGTTGTTCGGTACATATCATGATGCGAACGGCTAATAGACCGGGGGCTTGACTATAAAAATCGCCCCAAGCATCACCCCGGCACTATTGTTTATGTGTTCGGCGTCTCGGATGTTGTGTTATATGAATCGGTTCCAAATTATGTCTTCGGTCAATGGTTAGGTTGCTCGGCTCCTGTGTTTGCCCTCTTACATTCCTCTCGTTCGGCTAAAAGGGCAAAGGGAGAACCACTGTGATTGTTCTTCCAGCTCGCCTCGTCAAGTACCCCAATGGAGAAAGCCAAAAGCTGACTGTCATAATAAGCAAGAGCTGGTCTACAATGCGAGCATAAGTGTCAAACTAAAAATCGATAGAGGTTATTCCATGTTATATGAGGGGTTTGTACGATTACAAACCATGTGATGCTGGTTTCAACCTTGATGTATCCGAATATCACAAAACACTAGGGACTAGTCATCATCCCCTGCAGTCAAGCTCCTATGGCTAAGTGAAAGCACTAAAGCATCATAGTCTTATTGCCTTTTTCCCCTCGCACTACCACCTTCGGTTACCGATACGTCGGCTAAGGGTCATAGTGTGGAGGTAGAAACACCTCGCGTAGTATCTACATGGGGGCTGAAGCCGATGACTCGCAACTTCCAGATAAAATGGACACATAGGAGTCAAAATAATAGAAAGCTTAAAGACACGATAAACCATGCAACCGCATTATAAAGCGGAACAGTCATCGGACACATGACAAAATGCTCATTCATAAATTACATCCTTAGGGCATTGGGCTTCTATCGCCTGAGCACCATCCATCACAATTGAAAAGTATTGCTCGGGGCGCCTATGCTCCTTCCCAGGGGGTGGAGGCGCGGTGGCCATCTCGGTCGGCTTGAGCCTCGGCCAGTGAATCATGGTCCTTGCAAAGGCCATCTGAGGTCACTCGATGCACGTAGAACGCTTTAGAGCGTCAATCCGAGGCGCATCATCGCACAGGTTCTGCACCAAGCCAAAGTAATTGTTTGGCAATGACTCTGCAGGCCACAGCCAGATGCAAAGGTCTTTCATGGCCACCTACGCCATCCTATGCAGCTCCATAAATTGTTTCATCTGATTCCTCAGGAGGGGAGGATGCTCGGGGGCTTGAAATTGCGCCCTGAATGGTCGAGACTAAGCATCCCCATCCCAAGAGGCAAAGTATTTGTTCACGTCCGCTACACCTCTCGTTAGGTCCGTAAAGGCGCTTGAGGAACACCACACCACGGTGAGCAACACAAACCTGTTACCACCATAGCACATTGTAGTAAGTACAGCTTACCATCCGCGATTGCCTTGACTTGGCGGAGTCCTTCTTCAAAGAACCACCTCTCAACTCGCTCCGCTTTGAGCTCGCATTTCAACGGGGATAGTTCGGTGGCCTGGTCATCATTCCTTTGCTCAAGGGCCTTGCACTTCGTGCTGGCATCCTTGAGCTCCAGCTGCACCTCTACCACCCGGGCCTCATGCTTGTCGCTCATGGCTTTTAACACTAACAGTCCGGCTGCTGCTTGTTCGGCCGCCGCCTTCTCACCCGTGGCCTCCTGCCTCACCTTTTCAACTCGGCCTTGAGGTTCTCGACCTCCGCGGCCGCAGCTGTGGTAACAGTTAGTAAATAAAACTTAAGAATAACAATCCGCATATCTCAATCAATGAGGATAGACAATAGCCCGAATGATACAATTCGGGCTTACCTTGTGTCTCGTCAAGTCTCTTGTTCAGGCGATCGAGCTCCTCATCAGAGCTCCTGAGCTTCCGGTTTAGCTCGGCAAGCTCCACTATGGTGGCGGCTGCCTCCGATGATGAGGGCTACAAAAACAACTTATGTGCATTAAAACTCCCGAGCTATCGGATTCAGAACCTCTTCTAAGTACTCTCCGGAGCTCTTAGAATAACAAGGACAAAGTTTGCCTTGAGCATTGTTACTAATTTTTGAAAATTTGACCCCCGGTGTGGGGTTTTCAAATTCACTCATGCCACGGGGGCTACTACACTTGTAAGGCTGGCATAACCTTGGTAAATTAACTTTTTCTAGAAAAAAGAGTATTACGTGACTCACCTTGAAGCTCGTCAAGCGACCGTTAAAGGCCTCTTTCAGTCTGCTATCAACGGACCGAATGCCTCGCAAAACCGCACCCATAAGGGTGCGGTGATCTTCGGCGATGGAGGAGACAGATAAAACTACTTCCATCATGGTCGGCCACCTAGACATTGGCGGCACCGGTAGTGACCTGCCAACCCCCTCTCCCGTGGGGGATTGAGCTGGCAGCTCCGGAGGCACATAGCGCTCCAGAGATTTCCTCGGAGGGGACTGGGCCGGGCTTCATCCCCATCTTTAGTCGCCAGGACATATTCCTCCTCCTAGTCTTCGGCGGTCGAGGTATTAACCTCAGCCATAATGTCATCACCCCTGCTGCCTGTGTTCGTATTAGTAGGAGCCTGGTGCGATAACACCTCCGCGGCCTCCCTCGATACCTCAGGAGGCGTAGGGTGTGACGCAGTCCCACTTTCCGCTAGTTCAGTAGACAAAGACTCGGTGTTTGAGATTTGGTCGGTGGGGAGACCGCATGGTGGGCTGCAAATTGAAAGACGTTCGCCCATTTAGCATTAAAAGCTCTATATAAGTGACCCAGAGGGTCTTTGGATTCGTACCTCTGGGGTGGGGACTTAACCCTTGGGTTGCTTATGGGAACCTTCTCAAAAGCCTTAGACTCCTTATCGGAGTCTGAGTTATCATCAGCAAGGACTGCCTTTGTCTAGCATGTCCTCTACGGGGCAAGAGGAGGATGGTCCTCCGCGGTGTCTGCTGACGCCGCCCTTTTCCTTGTGGGGGGGAGTTGCACTCCCCTTCGTCCTCGTGCTCTTCCTTGTGAGTGGAAGAGGCATGGATCTCCTCAGACTTAGAGTCCGGAAGACCCCTTAGATGAAGACCCTCTTGGGCCTCCTTCTTCTCCCATTTCATATTCTTTTCCTTCTTCTCTGGCACCGAATACGGCGCCACGACGAGCAGCTCCGTCAACAGATCCGACCGAGGGTCCTCGGGCTGTGGGGCCGGACAGTCAATTTGCATGGCCTTGCTCAGCCATTTCTGTGAAGATAAGGGAGAAGGGGTTCAGCTCTTTGTCAAAAAACAGAGTCAGAGGTTAAAGCTTTTTCATACCTTGGTAGGTGGGGTATCGGCGTCAAGACCGGTGTCCTCCTCCTCGGCCGGCCAGCTCTTCTCGAGCTTGAATAGCACTTTACACAATTTATTGTGGGTAGTGCAGAAGAATTGACGCACGGTGGACGGATCCTCGAGTTGGTAAGCCCACATTGGGGAGGCCCGGTCCTGGCAGGGGAGGAGACGGTGGCGGAGCATGACCTGGATCACGTTGACCAGCTCGATTTTGGCCTCAACCATCGCGGAGATGTGCTTCTGTAGCAACTTTACCTCTACAGCTGACCCCTAGTCAAGGCCTTCTTGAGACACGAGGTTAGCCTCGTGGGGGGTCCGAATCTGAACTCGGCAGGCGCCACCCAGTCCGTGCTCCTTGGTCCGGTGATGTAGAACCATTCCTTTTGCCAAATCTTGACCGTGTTGATAAAGGTGTCGTCCGGCCACTCGACACGGGGGAGCTTGCTGATTACCGCCCCTCCACAATCCGCATGTGCGCCCGCAACTGTCTTCGGCTTGACATTGAACACTTTGAGCCATAGGCTGAAGTGCGGTTGTACCCGAGGGAAGGCTTCGCAGACGATGATGAACGCCGAGGTGTGAAAGAAGGAGTTTGGGGGGAGTTCATGGAAATCTAACCCATAAAAGAACATGAGGCCCCTAACGAAGGGGTGGAGCAAAAAGCCCAGTCCCTAGATGAAATGGGGGACGAACACCACCCTCTCGCTCGGCTTCGGCGTGGGAATCGCCCGATTCGCCTCTGGAGCGCAGTGGGCAATGTTGGCGGGGAGGTAGCCGGCTTTAGCTCCTGAATGTCGTTGTCGGTGACGGAGAAGGCCTCCCATTTGCCCATGGAGCCTGAACCAGCCATGGCCGAACTCGGAGGGAAGATTGAGGAAGAAATGGATCTGGGCTATCGGAGCTTGGGAAGGTTGAGGAGGCAAAGGGTACGAATTTGGAGCGTGAATAGGCCTTGGGGGTTTTTCTCCCTTTTATGGGGTGCGGTAATACTGAGAGCCTCCCTTTTACTGCGCCACTGGCCTTTCCACTTCTCAAAACATTTGTGTCACTATGCGCGCGTGGGATAACCCATGGCATTAATCATATCTCGTTAGAAACGGGACACGATCTACACGTTGATACGACATGCCAATGGACAAAAGGTCTCGAACCGCGAATCGAGCTTTTGTACCGGCTCAGCGGTCGTGATAGGCCACGACCCTTCGTCAGAAAGGTTGTCAGGGAATACCGTTACACTTGGACATTCGACCTTGGAGGTTAAGCGACTAATGGCATTTGGATAAATACCTGTCGTTGGGGGCCGGACTAGAGCATGTTGATCATAAAGGGGGAAAAGAACTCACCCCGTAGGCCGAAGACTCTAATCACGCAAAGCTACAAGTGTTGTGACCCTGGCGTTGGGGGCTAGTTCCAGGGCTACTGATGGAGTCATGGACTAAGGGGTCCTCGGGCCGCCAGCCTATCTCTCATAGGCGGAATTGGTGGGCCGCTCTCTGATTATCACAGGAAGGGTCGGGATATGTGACGACCCCGTATTCTAGAAGGAAACCTCCAAAGACGCGACATGCACTTCAAGTCAAGATGAGAGGATCATCGTCTTTACTTCCGGCTAGAGACTTATCATGTGTAAATCCTAGGTACCCCCGGTGTCTATATAAACCAGGGGGTTTAGATAGTAGAGGGTAGAAGAACTCATCTAGGGTTTAGCTACTTGATCTCTAGGTAGATCGACACGGTCATATTCATACACATTAATACAACCAAGCAAGATGTAGGGTTTTACCTTCATAGGAGGGCCTGAACCTGGGTAAACATCGTCTCCTTCGTCCCCTGTTACTCATCGATTCTAGATCCACAACTCGGGGCCCCCTACCCGAGATCCGCCAGTTTTGACACCGACATTGAGCTTTAAGGCCGAACCCAAGGTGGAGGTCGCCCCAGTGGCAGGATTCACTGCTACCGAAATTAATGCGTCAGGACTTGCGAGCTCTTCAAGGCGAGCTGAAAGTTGATACGTCTCCAACATATCTATACTTTCTGATTGTTCCATGCATTTATATTATCATTCTTGGATGTTTTATAATCATTTTATCGACTTTATATCATTTTTTGGGACTAACCTATTGAGATAGTGCCAAGTGACAGTTGCTGTTTTTTGCTTGTCCTTTACTTCACAGAATATCAGTACTAAACGGAGTCCAATTGCCACGAAACTTTTTGGAGATTTTCTTTGGACCAGAAGATAATTTGGGAGCCAAGGAAGCACCTGGGGGGACCATGGGTCCCACAAGACACCAGGGCGCGCCAAAGGCCCCTGGCGCTCCCTGATGGATTGTGGGGCCCATGGGGGTCTCCTCCGCCACCTCTCGGCTCTATAAATCCTCAAAAATTCCAGAAACCCTAGGGGAATCTACAAAACACAATTCCAGCCACTTCAAGTTCTGGAACCACGAGATCCAATCTAACACCATCATGGAGGGGTTCATCATCCTCATGCGTGCCTCTCCGATGATGAGTGAGTAGTCCACCATAGACCTACGGGTCCGTAGGCAGTAGCTAGATGGCTTCCTCTCTCTCTTTTGATTCTCTACACAATGATCACTTGGAGATCTATTTGATGTAATGACTTTTTGCAGTGTGTTTGTTGGAATTCGATGAAGTTTGAGTTCATGATCAGTTTCTATCCATGAATATTATTTGAGTCTTCTTTTGATCTCTTATATGCATGATCATTTATAGCCTCATATTTCTTCTTAAAATCTTTGGTTTAGTTAGGCCGACTAGATCGATTTTTCTTGCCATGGGAAGAGGTGCTTTGTGACGGGTTCGATCTTCCGGTCTCCTCTCCCAGTGACAGAAAGGGCAGCGAGGCACCCAAGTATTGTTGCTATTAAGGATAAAAAAGATGGGGTCTATTCCTACATGAATCGATCTTGTCTACATCATGTCATCATTCTTATTACATCATTCCGTTTCTCCATGAACTTAATACACTAGATGCATGCTGGATAGTGGTCAATGTGTGGAGTAATAATAGTAGATATAGAATCGTTTCGGTCTACTAATCGTGGACGTAAAGCGTATATATTGATCATTGCCTTGGATATTTTCATGATTATTTAATCTTATATCAATTGACCAACAATAATTTGTTTACCCATCATGTGTTATTTCCTTGAGAGAAGCCACTCGAGAAATATACGGCCCCGGGGTCTATCCTTTTAATATATTCCTTTCTGATCTATGTTTTTCTGCATTTGTTTCTAGATCTATTATTCCAAAAAAACCAAAATACCTTGCTGCACTTTTTATTTGCATTTTTATTTTGTGTTCTTGTGTGATCTATTTATCAAATCTCATACAAACCAATTTATATTTTACCGTGGAGAGATGGAGAACCTCTCTTACGCGTCGGGTTGCAAGTATTTGTTCTTTGTGTGCACGTACCGTTTACATAGTGTTGCTTGGTTCTCGTATTGATTCGATAATGTCACAACCCTAGTTTCACTTTGCTTGTTAATGCATTCATGCATGCATTTTTATTTCCTTTTGAAAAAGAAATGGGGAATGATCACGACTCGCCATTCAAATTTTTGTCAAATAAGCAATATAAAAATTGCTTGAAAAGGATGCAAGAAAATGTCCCTCGTGTTCTAATAAAATATTGGCATGAGCTAAAAATGCCAACAATATTTTAGACTCAGAGAAACATTTTATTTTGGGCTTTTGAATTAATCAAACAATTATTGGCATTGGATTATATTTACTATATATAAAATATAAGTTCAATAATTCTGAAACTTTTTATGTTGCACTAGTTATTTATACGTAGCCCACATGACAATTTCCAAGATTTTTACAAATGGCTAGATAATTTATTGAAGGAAAAAAATATGAGAAAAATAGAAAACCAGAAGCAATAAATAAAAAGAAAGAGAAAGAGGCTTACCTGGGCCTACTTACCTGTAGCCGGCCCAGCAAGCCCATCTGCCAGTCGTCCATGTCCTCCGGCCAGAAGGACAGGGGCACGAGCTCAATGCGCGCCAACACGGGCTGAGAGAGCTCCTCCCTGCCTACTGCCTACCCCCCTCGACGGCCCGGTATTCCTGCCGCCGCCATGCAACACCCTCGGCCCTCTCCCACTCCTCTCGTCCTCATCCCCTTCTCTAGACCTCTCTGTCTCGTGCTCGCCCAAAGCCGCCATGGTCACACCTCGCTAGACCACCGGAACCTCCGGCCTCCCCTCGCCTCCCCGAACTGACCACGAGCTCTGCCGCACTGCGTTGCCTCTCCACACCGACGGAATTGACCTTAGACGACCTCCATCCTCGCCAACATCATCGTTTCCACCTGCAGGCACCGAAGTTCGCCAGCCTTGATTTGTCGCCATCCCCGCTTCCCCGAACTCGTCGTCGACTCCATCCGCTTTGTTGTGAGGCCCTGGCCATTTCCCCTTGCTCCCCCTACACTTTCATGTCCCCTAGCCCCCCTAGCCATGCGATCCGAAGCTCACCGCTGCCCAGCCATGTCGTCATCGCGGTTAGAATTTGAATTGCTGGCCCACGCGCATCGGATCGCTCTCTGGGTGTCCTCAGGAGGCCAACGCGCTTGTTTGCTCGCCCCCTAGACCACTGCAGCCCCATGCCTGCACGCGGCCAAACGCCGATCACTGCTAAGCTCGCCGGGGCCATTGTCTCCGGCCATCCCGCGGCCTCTGGTTGGGCCCATTGGATGCAGACGTGCGAGAGCTCCCTCTAGGTGCCTTTCGCGTGATGAATGGGCGCTGGAGCAGCCATTCCAGCGTGCCTCCATCACTCGTTTTGGTCGATGGCGACCCTCCCTCTAGCATGCTGACGTAGCTGGCCATTAGGGCCTAATACCCCTCCTAATTAAGCCACTTAGAGGCCGACAGTGGCCCCCAACGGGGGTTAACCCCCTGTTAGTGCAGGATTAGTCCCTAGGTCACTGACCAGTGAACCCCACTGGTCAGGTTTGACCTGGGACCGGCGCTGTTGACCTGCTCATGTCATTATGACGTCAGGCTGATGCAATTAATGATTTTCTGGAATAAATATAATTCAGGAAATTCCAGGAAATATTTAAAACTTCTAAAATTCATAGAAATTCAACCCTAGCTCCAAATGAAATAATTTATATATGAAAAATTATCAGAAAAATTCAATGAATCCGATGGTGTATTTTTCATGCATGTTTGAACAACTTAAACTTGATAGATAGGACAATTTCATTAAAGACATTAAAATGCTTATCATATGGAGTTGGAATTGATCTATATTCATCAAATGTACCCCATTTAACTTGTGTTCACTTGCATTAGATAAATCCAGCAACATGTTAACATGCCATACTCATGCATCATTGTGAAGCATTTGTCGTGCTTAAGTTGTTCCTTGTTTGATCTTGTCAATAGACTTGCGAGACGTAGTTATCGACAACATTGAAGAACAGCTGGTTCTTCTGATCTTCAGGCAAGCAACCCCCGTTAAGCATTTCCATACAATTCCACTCTCTCACTCTTGCTCTCATTTCAATGCATTAGGACAAATAATTCAACTGTTACTTGTGTTCCGGTAGCTGAACCCACTCCTTTGCGTGAACTGTCATTGTCACAGTAAATAGCTAAAGCAAGCAACCTAGCATACCTGGTAGATGCTTGAGCCATGTTGTGCCATAACCCTGCTATGATTGCTATGCTTAGAGTTGTTTCGGGTCTGATTCATCTGGGTGATGAACCGGAGTGAAATGGATGCGTCATGATCATGAGGGTTAAGTGTTGAACCAGTTTTGGTAAAGGTAGTGATGAGAGGCCATGTAAGAGTACATGGTGGATTGTCTCATTGAAGCCGCTCATATGAACTCAGTTCCATGTTTGTGTCCCAATACTAGCTACTACCTCACATTCGGTTCCGGTAGCTTGACCCCTCTCAGCCTATTAACCTACCTTGTTCTCTGCCCAGGAGTCACACTAGTTCAAAACGTTGATAGGATGTGGCCAGGCCTGCACAGTGAATGAACGGCCCAACCGGGACCGGCTTTGGGCCCTACACACAACTTTTGAGTCTGAATCGTGAAACACACCTGGATTCTCAATTGAGGTAACCAACTCAGTGAGGCGACTGCCTTGGGCTAGAGTCTTTGTAAGTTAACGGTCCTGGCCGACTCCCTCGCCGGGCTTCCGCTTGAAGGTTGTCGAGGTGCCTTTTTACGTGCACATGGCGATAAGTGGTGGGAGCCATGTCTGACGAAGCACACCCATGCAGAGTAATCTATCTATTCGAATAGACGCGTTCGCAGATATGGACTACTTGGAGACTTGTATTGTTCATATATAACTTTAACTTTATATTCTAAAATGCTCCTCATAAGTGTGAGTGCTATGGATGGCCTTCTCGTAGGAAGACGGGAGAGGATCCATAGTAGTGTATTGATGTGGTGAATATGTGGACTCGTGTGCGCTCTCTTGTAGGGAGACGAGAGAGGGAAGATACATTGTGGTAGTGTAGATTAGCCAAAGGTCAAACTGGCATTCTGCAGTAAACCCCACAATCCCATTCATTGATACATGATCCATAAGTAGATAGTTCTCATGCAAGACTTGCTGAGTACTTTCGTACTCACTTTTGCTTATTTACATTTTTGGAGAGATAGACGTTGTTTACTTTACACTTTCTTCTTGATGTTGACATCGACGGAGTAGCTCGGGAACCCAAAAAGCAGTCTGGCTCCTTTGGTAGGGTCGTTTTTGCTTTTCAATCTCTTCCAGACGATTTTAGTAGATGACTGTACCCAGACATGTAACTGCCGCTTGTTGTTTGTATGCTCTGAATGTTGGGTCATGTGACACCCTCTTCTTGTAACATTATACTATGTTGGATATTTGGAGCCTGATGACCCACAAGTATATGGGATCAATCGTAGTCGTTTCAATAAGTAAGAGTGTCGAGCCCAACGAGGAGCAGAAGGAAATGACAAGCGGTTTTTGGCACGGTAATCTCTGCAAGAACTGAAATTGTAGGTAACAGATAGTTTGATAGCAAGGTAATTTGTAACAAGCAAGTAACGGTAATGGTAAACAAGGTGTTGCAAGGTAGCCCAATCCTTTTGAGGCAAAGGACAGGCCAGAACAATCACTAGTAATAGGCAAAGTGTTCTCGAGGGTACATGGGTATTTCGTCTAGTCACTTTTGTCATGTTGGTTTGATTTGTGTTTGCTACTTTGATAATTTCATATGTGGGTGGACCGGTGCTAAGGTACTATTCCTACTTGAACTAATAACCTACTTATGATTAACCCCTCGCAAGCATCCGCACATACGAGAAAAGTATTAAGACAAAGTCTAACCATAGCATTAAACATGTGGATCCGAATCAGCCCCTTACGAAGTAGCACATAAACTAGGGGTTAAGCTTCTGTCACTCTAGCAACCCATCATCTAATAACTACTCCACAATGCATTCCCTTAGGCCCATGAATGGTGAAGTGTCATGTAGTCGACATTCACACACCACTAAGGGAATCACAACATGCATATCATCAAAATAACGAACACATATCAAATTCACATGAGTACTTGCAACATGACTTCTCTCGTGTCCTCGAGAATGAAGGTAACTACTCACAAATAACAAACATGCTCAAGATCAGAGGAGTATTGAATAGCATAATGGATCTGAACATATAGTCTTCCACCAAATAAACCATATAGTAATCAACTACGCAAGGTAATCAACACTACTAGTCACCCACAGGTGCCAATCTGAGGTTCCAGTACAAAGATTGAACACAAGAGATGAACTACGATTTGAGAGGAGATGTTGTCGTTGAAGATGTTGATGAAGATTGGCCTCCCAAAGATGAGAGGAGTGTTGGTGATGACGATAGCTTCAATTTCCCCCTCCGGGAGGGAGCAGAATCGCTCCGTCGGAGCACAAAAGTGCTCCTGCCCAAGTTCCGCCTCGTGGTGGTGGTGCTTCATCCCAAAAGTCCTCCTGTTATTTTTCCTAGGTCAAGAGTGACCATATACCAGAAGATGGGCACCGGAAGCGAGCCAGGCTGGGCATAACCCATCAGGGCGTGGCCAGGGGGCATGGCACGCCCTGGTGGGTTGTGCCCACGTGGGGGGCCTCCTCCGGTAGTTTTCAGCTCCGGTAATTTTTATTTATTAACAAAATAATATCCGTAAAGTTTAAGCTTCATTGGAGTTGTGCAGAATAGGTATCTATGGCTTGCTTTTCTTGGGTCCAGACTTCCTGCTGCCGGTATGCTCCCTCTTTGTGTAAACCTTGCATATTATGAGAGAAAAGGCATTAGAATCACTCACCAAAGCATTATTATTCAACAAAACAAATTAAATAATAGTAGGAAATCATGATGCAAAATGGACGTATCAACTCCCCCAAGATTAGACCTCACTTGTCCTCAAGAGCAAGCCGAAATTGAAAAGCATGTCCACATGGTTGGAGAGAGAGGTGTCGATAAAAACAAAATACAGACATAGAAGCATCACGCTTATTAACATGACAACAAAAAACTCTAACATAATAACTTATTTCGATACATTTTTTTCATAAGGATTCTCAAGAACAAGTAACAATTCATCACAACAAAGAAGTATGAAGCATAAACCTTATTGGAAACCAACAAACTATGTTCTCAGTCAAACCTTGCAACTAGAATTTATCATATTTTCAGGAAGGGTCTCATGTCAAAGCCTTTTGGCAAGTCCACATACTCAACTATCATTTAGTCTTCTATGATTTCTAACGCTCACGGCATACCCATGAACAAAATGTTTCAACCAGACATGTAAGAAGATAGGGGCCTATAGTTTCACCTCCCAACTCAGTCACCTCAAAGGTGATGTCAACAATAATAACTCATGCCCACCCATATCCAACTGGGTATATGTGTCTAGATCTTTCCTCACCACATGATGCTTGCAAAAGGAAAAAGGAAAAAGGGAATAGGGAAGAATACTTTAACTCTTGCATAAAAGTAAGTGCATAAAAGTAAAAGATAGGCCCTTCGCAGAGGGAAGCAGGGGTTGTCATGCGCTTATTGATTTGTATGCCCTATCCCTTAATGTAAAAGAACGTCACGCTATATTTCCCCCTATGATAACAACCTTTATTATGCAGTTCATCGCTTTTGTTACTTTGCCATCATAAGTTCATATAACGCTCAATTTTCTGTTACACTAATTGATCAAAACACTTTTAGAAGCAATTCTTATTGCCTTATTGCACCGATGACAACTTACTTGAAGGATCTTTCTTGATCCATCGTAGGTATCGTGGACACTCACAAAAAGAGTTTGGTTTGGATTTTTTGGATGCACAAGTAGTATCTCTACTTAGTGCGGAATTTTTGGCTATCAAAGATATTGGGCAAGCACCACATGTTAAAGGATCTATGACAATATAGCTTCTATGTGGATATGAACAAACATAAATCATTACATTGTATTCCTCGTCCAACATCAACAATTTTGACATATAATATTTGATGGGGGCTCACAATCATAAAATATGTCCAAGATAGTGTATTTGCATGTAAATCTTCGCTTCCCTTATTAATCCTTTCATGAATTGCATCATTAACCAATGCTATGGTTGTCAATCTCCAACAAATTTTACTACTTATACTTTTCATTATGTGATTTCATTACTCAGCATAAGATTAGCATATGATTTCTCATTTGTTTCTTTTCCTTAATTTGATTGCAACCAAAAAGTAAAGAGGCAAAACTAAAAGTAACTTTATTATATAACTTTCAGTCGATCACATAGATAGATAGGCCACGGAACTAACACACGAAAATAGATCATGCTAAACTTTTATTCAACTAAAGCAAATGGAAACTAAGGATCGAACCAAAATAGGTAAAGGTGAATAAAAGTGGTGGTGATACGATACCGGGGCACCTCCCCCAAGCTTGCCTTAAGCCAAGGCGAGTGCCCATACCCGTGTGCGCAACTCTCCTTTGGTGGTGGTGATGAAGAAGGTGGAAGAGTTGATGAAGCCTTCTTCATCAACTTAAATTTAAGCATAAAGTTTTCCTCCCTTGGATTGTCATTCTACAATTCAAGCTTTAATATCCTTTGTCATAGGGCCTCCTTGCTTTCCTGCAGAAAGCTAGACGGGATAAATTGAACCTTAGGTTTGTATCTTCTAGGGAGGCTTGACTTCTTCAATTCCACATGTATGTCTCCGGGTTGAAGCAATGGATCATCCTCTTACTCAGAGCTGTCATCTTTTGTTTCTTGCATGGTAGCATATTCTTCCTCCTCCGAGGTCCATAGATAGGGGTAAATCTCCCTAAAAATCTTTGGGTCTGGAACATTGGGATCAACATGGCTCTCTCCGTCTGAATCTTGGGATGACATATTTTCAGATCTGTTAGGAAAACAGCACGAAACAAGAGCACGGGATTTTTCTGCGATGCGGTCATCAAAATAGACGGGGGTATATATAGAGAATTTTTATTATTGGGAAACAATTATTTGGAAGGAAAACGGAGTCAGGAAGGTATCCAAGGTGGGAACAACCCAGCAGGGCACGGCCAGGGGCGTCTGGCGCGCCCCTGGTATATTGTGCTTACCTCGATCACCTTCCGGTTTATATCTTTATTTCCAAAATTCTAAAATATTCCAAAACTGACAGAAAATATTTTTGCGGATTTTTCGGAGTCCGTTTACTTACCGAATCACGTAGCTCATATTTTTAAGAAATTTGGAGTGCTCCAGAAGGTTTCTTTTATGTGCTCCTCCGGTGTCATGGCTTGGATAATCTGGCCTTCAACGTTAATAGGTGTACCTAAGATATAGTGCTTAATTCTTTGTCCATTGACCACCTTCGTGTTAGTACCTTTGGCATTATTAATCTCGATAGCTCCAGAACGATAGACCTCTTCGATAATATATGGTCCTTCCCATTTGGAGAGAAGCTTTCCTGCAAAAAATCTTAAACGAGAGTTGAACAAAAGAACCTGGTCTCCTATTTTGTATTCCCACTTTTGAATTCTTTTGTCATGCCATCTTTTAATTTTTCTTTGAATAACCTAGCATTTTCATACGCTTAGGTTCTCCATTCATCTAGTGAGTTAATATCAAATAGCCTCTTTTCACCGGCAAGTTTGAAATCATAGTTAAGTTCTTTAATTTCCCAAAATGCTTTATGTTCTAATTTAGAGGCAAACGACAAGCTTTCCCATATACCATTTTATATGGAGACATACCCATAGGATATTTATAAGTTGTTCTATAGGCCCAAAGTGCATCATCTAGTTTCTTAGACCAATTCTTATGAGACCTATTGAAATTTTTTGTAATATTACTTTTATTTCTCTATTTCTAAGTTCTACCTGACCACTAGATTGAGGATGATAGGGTGATTCAATTCTATGGCTAACATCATATTTAGCAAGCATCTTACGGAAAGCACCATGAATAAAGTGTGAACCACCATTGGTCATTAAATATCTAGGGACTCCAAACCTTGGAAAGATAACCTGTTTAAGCATTTTAATGGAGGTGTGGTGATCAGCACTACTAATTGGAATAGCTTCTACCCACTTAGTGACATAATCAACCGCAACTAAAATATGAGTGTATCCGTTAGAGGAAGGAAAAGGTCCCATATAATCAAAAACCCATACGTCAAATGGTTCAACAACAAGTGAATAATTCATAGGCATTTGTCGACACTTACTGATATTACCAATTCTTTGACATTCATCACAAGAAAATACAAGCTTATGGGCATCCTCGAACAGAGTAGGCCAATAAAAACAAAATTACAATACCTTGTGAGCAGTTCTATCTCCCGCATGATGTCCTCCAGAAGCTTCGGAATGACATTTTCGTAGGATTTGTTCCTGTTCATGCTTAGGTACACAACGTCTATTAATACCATCCACTACTTCTTTATAAAGAAGTGGGTCATCCCAAAAGTAACGTCTCAAGTTATAGAAGAATTTTTTTTCTTTTGTTGCTATGTAAAGCTAGGTGGTATATATTTAGCGACACTGTAAATAGCATAATCAGCATACCAAGGTGTGTTGTGTTAGACACTTATTGCAGCTAGCTGTTCATCGGGGAAACTATCATCAATAGGTAGTGGGCCATCAAGAATTTTTTTTCAAACCTAGATAAGTTATTAGCTATGAGGTTCTCAGCTCCTCTCTTATCAACGATATGTAAGTCAAATTCCTGAAGCAAGAGAAGCCACCTAATGATTCCAGGTTTAGCATATTTCTTTGACATAAGATATTTTATAGCAGCATGGTCAGTGTGAACAGTAACTTTGGAATCAACAATGTAAGGTCTAAATTTATCATGACCAAACATGACTGCTAAAAATTCTTTTTCAGTAGTGCCATAATTTCTTTGGGCACTGTCTAGAGTTTTGCTAGCATAATGGATAACATTTATTTCTTATAAACTCTTTGTACTAGAACAACACCAACAGCATAATCACAAGCATCACACATAATTTCAAAAGGCATGTTCCAGTCAGGTGGTTGAACAATAGGTGCAGTGTTTAAGGCTTTCTTTAGTGTTTCAAAGGCTTCCATGCAATCATCATAAAAACCAAAGGGAATACCCTTTTGCAAAAGATTAGTAAGAGGCCTAGACATTTTACAGAATTCTTTAATGAACCTCCTATAAAAACTAGCATGACCCAGGAAACTTCGAATACCTTTAGTATCTTTAGGACTCGGTATTTTCCCAATTGCATCAACTTTAGCTTTATCCACATCAATACCTTGTTCAAATATTTTATGCCACAAAAATCAGAGAATATAGCAGTCATACATCTTTGGAAGGTAGCAAGTGCATTGCATAAACCAAAAGGCATATGTATATAAGCATAGGTTCGAAAAGGCCAAGTAAAGGTGGTTTTCTCTTGATCGTATTGAGACACAGGTATTTGAGTGAAACCAGAATATCCATCTAGGAAACAAAAGTGTGTGTGTTTAGATAGTCTCTCTAGCATTTGATCAATGAAAGACAAAGGGTAACGATCTTTCCTAGTAGATTTATTTAATTTTCTAAAATCAATTACCATTCTATAGCCAGTGACAATTCTTTGTGGAATGAGTTCATTCTTATCATTGGGAACAACGGTAATACCTCCTTTATTAGGGACACAGTGAATGGGACTTACTCATCTACTATCAGCTATGGGATAGATTATACCTTCTTCTAGAAGCTTTAATATTTCAGTTCTTACCACTTCCTTCATCTTAGGATTTAAACGCCGTTGGTGATCAACAACGGTTTAGCATCAGGTTCCATATTGATCTTGTGCTGACATAGAGTGGCACTAATTCCCTTAAGATCATCAAGAGTATATCCAATAGCAGCACCGTGCTTCCTTAGAACTTCCAATAATCTCTCTTCTTCATGTTCTGAAAGGTTAGCACTAATGATAACATGATATATCTTTTTCTCATCAAGATAAGTATACTTCAAAGTGTCAGGCAATTGTATCAATTCAAACACAGGATCACCTTTGGGTGTAGGAGGACCTCCAAGGGTTTCAATAGGCAAATTCTATTTCAAGAGAGGTTGTTGTTCGACAAAAATTTGATCTATTTCATTTCTTTCATGCAAGTGCATATCATTTTCATGGTCTATCAAGTATTGCTCTAGTGGATCAGTAGGTGGCAAAGCAATAGAAGCAATACCAATTATCTAATCCTTATTAGATAATTCTTTATCAAGGGGTTGTCTAGAGAACTTGGAAAAAATAAACTCATGAGACACATTACCAAAACTGACACCAACGGTTTGTTTTTCACCATCTATCTTAGCATTGACGATGCTCAAGAAAGGTCTACCAAAGATAATGGGACAAAAGTCATCTTGTGGGGAACCAAGAACTAGAAAATCAGTAGGATATTTTGTTTTCCCACACAATACTTCAACATGTCTAACAATCCCAAGTGGTGTGATAGTGTCTCTATTAGCAAGTTTAATAGTAACATCAATATCTTCGATTTCAGCATGTGCTATTTCATCCATAATTTCTTGATATAAGGTAAAAGGAATAGCACTCACACTAGCACCCAAATCACATAAGCGATGATAACAATGATCGCCTATTTTAACTGACACAACAGGCAAGCCAACTACAGGCATGCGTTTGTCTTTTTCATCGGGTTTAGCAATTCTAGCAGCTTCATCACAGAAGTAAATGACGTGCCCATCAACATTTTCTACCAAGATATCTTTAACCATAGCAACACTATGTTCTACTTTAATTTCAAGGGTTTACGTGCTCTTATATTACTCTTAGAAATCACACATGATACCTTAGCATGTTCCTTTATCCTAACAGGGAAAGGTGGTTTTTCAATATAAGCGGTACGCACAACTAGATCAACATTGTAAACAATAGTTTCTTCTTTAGCTATGACCGGTTCTTTAATTTTCTATTTAATAGGGGTATGATATCTAAACCACTTCTCCTTAGGAAGGTCAACATGAGTAGCAAATGCTTCACAGAAAGAGGCTACTATCTCAGAGTCAAGTCCATATTTAGTTATAAACTTATGAAAAGTATCGGTATTCATAAAAGATTTAACACAATCAAATTCGAGCTTTATACCTGACTCATTAATGTTGTCGAGTTCCCAATCTTCATAGTTTTGTTTAATTCTATCTAAAAGATCCCACTTGAAATCAATAGTCTTCTTCATATAAGAACTAGCACAAGAAGTATCGAGCATGGTTTGATCATTATGAGAAAGTCGAGCATAAAAATTCTCAATGATAACTTCCCTCGAAATATCATGATTGGGGCATGAGTATAACATTGACTTAATCCTCCCCCAATCTAGAGCGATATTTTCTCCTTCACGAGGCCAAAAATTATATATATAATTCCGATCACGATGAACTAGATGTATAGGATAAAACTTTTGATGGAATTCCAATTGCAAACGATTCCAGTTCCATGATCCAAGATCATCAGATAGCCTATACCATGTCAATGCTTTTCCCTCCAAAGATAAAGGGAAAACCTTCTTCTTAACTTCATCTTCGGATAAACCTTCAAGCCTAAATAATCCAGATATTTCGTTCACATATAAAAGATGCATATCAGGATGTTTAGTTCCATCCCCTGCATAAGGTTTAGCAAGCAGTTTTTCTAGCATACCCAAGGAATTTCATATGTAACATTTTCAGTAGGTGTTGTAGGTTGAGGGGTAACTAATTGTGGTTATGGTCGAGGTGAAGATACCCCAAACAAACCCCTCAAATGATTGTTCTCCATAGTATCAAGTGACAGTAAATTTCAGCACGTACTATAAGTTTTTCCTTACCGATTTCCACTTACCAAGAGCGGTTCACTCCCCAGCAACGGCACCATAAAAGAGCCTTGATGACCCATAAGTTTAGGGCATCAATCATAGTCCTTTTGATAAGTAAGAGTGTTGAACCCAATGAGGAGCAGAAGGAAATGACAAGCGATTTTCAGCAAGGTAATCTCTGCAAGCACTAAAATTGTAGGTAACAGATAGTTTGATAGAAAGGTGATTTCTAACGAGCAAGTAACAGTAAATAAGATGCAGCAAGGTAGCCCAATCTTTTTGAGGCAAAGGACAGGCCATAACAATCACTAGTAATAGGCAAAATGTTCTTGAGGGTACACGGGTATTTCATCTAGTCACTTTTGTCATGTTGGTTTGATTTGTGTTCGCTACTTTGATAATTTGATATGTGGGTGGACTGGTTCTAAGGCGCTGTTCTTACTTGAACTAACAACCTACTTATCATGAACCCCCTCGCAAGCATCCGCAACTACGAGAAAAGTATTAAGACAAAGTCTAACCATACCATTAAACATGTGGATCCAAATCAGCCCCTTACGAATTAGCGCATAAACTAGGGTTCAAGCTTATGTCACTCTAGCAACCCATCATCTAATAACTACTCAAAAATACATTCCCTTAGGCTCATGAATGGTAAAGTGTCATGTAGTTGACGTTCACATGACACCACTAAGGAAATCACAACATACATATCATCAAAATATCGAACACATATCAAATTCACATGATTACTTGCAACATGACTTTTCTCGTGTCCTCAAGAACGAAGGTAACTACTCACTAATAATAAACATGCTCAAGATCCGAGGAGTATTGAATAGCATAATAGATCTGAACATATAATATTCCACCAAATAAACCATATAGTAATCAACTACGCAAGGTAATCATCACTACTAGTCACCCACGGGTACCAATCTAAGGTTCCGGTACAAAGATTGAACACAAGAGATGAACTAAGGTTTGAGAGGAGATGGTGTTGTTGAAGATGTTGATGAAGATTGGCCTCCCAAAGATGGGAGGGGTGTTGGTGATGATGATAGCTTCGATTTCCCGCTTCGGGAGGGAAGTTCCCCCGGAAAAATCGCTCTGCCAGAGGGCAAAATTGCTCCTGCCCAAGTTCCACCTCTGGGCGGTGGTGCTTCATCCCGAAAGTTCTCCTCTTATTGTTTTATAGGTGAAGAGTGACCATATACCAGAAGATGGGCACCGGAAGCGGGCCATGCTGGTCACAACCCATCAGGGCATGACCAGGGGGCCTAGCGCATCCTGGTGGGTTGTTCCCACCTGGGGACCATCCTCCGATAGTTTTCAGCTCCAGTATTTTTTATTAAATACAAAAATAATCTCTGTAAATTTTAGCTTCATTGGAGTTGTGCAGAATAGGTATCTTTGACGTGCTTTTCTTGGGTCCAGAATTCCAGCTGCCGGCATTCTCCCTCTTTGTGTAAACCTTGCATATTATGAGAGAAAAGGCATTAGAATCACTGTCCAAAGCATTATTATTCAACAAAACAAAGTAAATAATAGTAGGAAATCATAATGCAAAATGGATATATCCGAGCATTCTAAATAAATGCTATGTTGTAGAGTTTTGTTGTGATGCCATGTTGTATCTACGCATATCATGCATATTTTGTGTATGTTTGAAATGCATTGGTATATGTGGGATTAGACACCTAGTTGTGTGCCTATGGTAGTCTTCTTTACAGGAAAATGCCTCTTGGTGCTTCCACTGAGCCTTGGTAGCTTGCTACTGCTCCGGACACACTGATAGACCGGCATGTATCCTTCTTTCATGATGTGTTTGTCCCTTTGCGGAAATGTCTCGCAGTGTAATGGAGTCCATGTAGCTTGATATGACTCGTCTACGTGCATTTGACTATAGAAATGTCTCACGACGTAATGGAGTCCGTGTAGCTTGCTATGACTCGTCTACACACGTTGATGACCGACACCAGCATTGTTGGGTTATGTATGCTTGTTCCTGTTCGGGTGTGCCACTTGGGTTCTACGACTAGTCATGTTGACTCGGGTTCTCTGTCATTTGAATGCTAGCGACATATTCACATACACCCAAAAGACGCAAATGGTCCCGGCCCAGGTAAGGTGGCAGTCGTGGAGATAACTGTGCGTGAGGCCACAAAGTGATGTGATGTGTTACATGCTAGATTCTTATGGCTTAGGATCAGTGTCCCGACATGCTAGATTCTTATGGATTACAATACTTTCGTATGGTTTTGATGCACTTTATATGATTTATTTAGAACTAACCTGGACTGACGGTGTTTTCAGCAGAACTACCTTGGTGTTGTTTTTTGTGCAGAAAATGAAAGTTATCGGAATCGTCCAGAACTTTTTAATGATTGTTTTGGAACAAAAGAGACCTACAATGCTTCATGGGAGATCCAAAAGAGTCACGATGTGTCCACCCTCCACCAGGGCGCGCCAGGCCCCTAAACCGTGCCCTGGTGGAGGGTGCTCACCTCGTGCCCCATCTCCGCGTGAAACCAACGCCAAAAATTCCTATAAATATAGAAACCATCAGAAATACCATAGACTCCTCGTTCCGCTTCTGCAAGGCCTCTGTATCGACGAAAAACCAATCTGGAGAGAAAACAGTACCTTGCCGGCGAGGGTAGATCATCTCCAGTGGCCATCTTCATCATTCCGGCGGAGTCCATGATGAGGAACGAGTAGTCAACCCTTGAGGCTGATGGTTTGTACCAGTATCTATGTTTTCAATCTCTCTCTCTCGTGTTCTTGAGATGGTACGATCTTGATGTATCACAGGCTTTGTTAATATAGTTGGATCACATGGTGTTTTCCCCTCTCTATCTTGTTGTGATGAATTGAGTTTTCCCTTTAAGATTTTGTTGTTATCGGATTGAATACTTTTATGGATTTGAGAGCACTTGATTTATATCTTGCATGCGGATAGCCGTAGTGACATTGGGGTATTCAAGTGATTCACTTGATATATGTTATGGCGTCAACTTGCGGTTTTCGGTGCGTTGGGAGTGTATGCATAGGGGTTGATTGCACGTCTTTGTCCTAGCTTCTCCCGTAGAAATCTTGGGGCACTCTTTGAGGTTCTTAGTGTTGGATTGAGTGTTATGAATATGAAAATGTTTTATGCATATCGTATAATTAACTCATGGATACTTGTGGTGACATTGGAGTATCTAGGTGACATTAGAGTTGGTTGTTATGTATCATATGGTGTTATCCAAGACGAACTCTTAGATATATTGTTGAGAGTTTGCACTAGCGAAAGTACATACCGTAGGCCTTGTTTTCAAGCATTGCAATACCGTTTGTTCTCACTTTTTTCAATTGCTACCTTGTTGTTTTTATATTTTCAGATTACAAAAGTCAATATCTACTATCATTATTGCAGTTCTATCACCATCTCTTCGCTGAACTAGTGCACCTATACAATTTGTCATTGTATTGGGTGTGTTGGGGAAACAAGAGATTTATTTTATTTGATTGCAGGGTTGTTTGAGAGAGACCATCTTCATCATACACCTCCCACAGATTGATAAACCTTAGGTCATCCACTTGAGGGAAAATTTCTACCGTCCTACAAAACTCTCTGCTTGGAGGCCCAACACGAGTCTACAAGAATAAAGTTGCATAGTAGACATCAATCTCTTTTCTAGCATCGTTGTCGAGGAGTTGAGTGCTTGAAGGTATATCTTTAGATCTTGCAATCAAATCTTTTAGTTTCTTGTTTTTCACTAGCTTGGTTTTATAAAAATAAAGCTACAAAAAAAGGAGTTTAGGTTACATCTATTGTTTCGTCTTTTTAATGTCTTTCTTGAAAATGATGGAAAGGGAAATTGTGCTCAATTGGTAGAGGAAGAATTTATGAAAATACTTGATGAAAATTCCTTGAGTGATGAGCATGATAGAAATATTGTTAGTATGAGTTTTATGAATATTCATGATGCTAATGATATGCAAAGCCACAAGCTTGGGGATGCTATGCTTGACGAATATGATATTTTTAGTCCCCCAAGTTTTGAAGAGCAAAAATGTTATGATGATGGCATGCCTCCTATCTATAATGATTATTGTGATGACATGTATTCTACAAAGAGTAATGAAAACCATGAAACTTTTTATCATGATTTTAATATTCAAAGTGGTTATGTCTACCAAGTACCTCATGATAGTTATTTCGTTGAGTTTGCTCTCATTATTATGAATGAGAAGAAGTTTGCTTATGTGGAGAGTGATCGATTTTCTATGCTTGTGAATCATGAAAAGAATGTTGTATGTGACAGTTATATTTTTTAATTCCTTCATGATTCTACTCAAAATTATTATGGGGGAGGAACATATGCTTGTAGGAATTGCAATAATATAAAGTTTCCTCCCTATGTGTTCAATCTTTTGAAGATATGCTTGTTTTGCCTTCCTATGATAGTTGATTCTTGTTCCCATAAATTGTTTCTCAAAAAAATCCCTATGATTTGGAAGTGGGTTAGACTTAAATGTTCTTGTCATGTGATTCATGATTCTCTCTTGCATGTTTCAACTAATATTCCTATACAAGCATCATTAAAATCATCATGCATAGCTAAAAGCATTAAAGAAAAGCGCTTGTTGGGAAAAAAACCAACACTTTTACCTTCTATTTTTATGTTTTCACATGATTAATCTACTGTAGTAATCATGTTTTGTGTCTTTTATTTCAATAAAGTGCCAAGTAAAGCCTTTGGGATAGTGTGGATACTTGCTTGCTTGATTCTATGCAAAAACAGAAAGTTTTGTTTCCAGTATATGAATTATATGATTTTACTGGAGCATCAAAAAAATCTTAATTTTTTACAAAACATTTCTATGCAAATTGTGTTCCTTGTCCTAATATTTCAGAATTTTTAGAGTCAGGGAAGTGTGGTTATCATTCAGATCTTCACAGACTGTTCTATTTTTGGCAGATTCTATTTTGCATGCATAGTTTGCTTGTTTCAAGTGTTTCCATAGCTTATATGTGGTAATATAAATTGTGATAATGATGGAATACAGTAGGTATTATGTAATAAAAATTATGAATCTTGTCTTGATAGTACCTAAGTGAATGATATATCTTTACTACACTAGCCCATCTCATGAAGTTCCGTTAAGTTTTGTGTGATTGAAGTTTTCAAGTTTTGGGTGAGATACTGATATGAGGTGAATAAGGAGAAGCAAGGACCTGGTATTGGGGATGAAAAAGGCAACCCCAAGGTAATATCCAAGGAAGACTCAAGCGCCTAAGCTTGGGGATGCCCCAAAAGGCATCCCCTCTTTCGTCTCCAACATTAACGATACATCTTATGTGGAGCTACATTTTTATTCGTCAAACGATATGTATTTTGCTTGGAGCATGATTATAATTTGTTGTTCTCTGTTAGATTTTATTTATAATGTATTTTTAAAATAAAAATTTTCAAGAATTGCATTAGGATGCTTGAATTACATGTTTGATATGTGTTGTGTAAAAACAGAAACATTTTCTATAGGGTTTGACTTTTCATATTTTAGTGGAACGTGGAAAGTTTCTGAAATTTTTACACAGTGCTTTAATATAAATTATTTAGCACATACTAAATTTTCAGAATTTTTTGAGTTACATAGGTACACTAGTTTAATAGATTCCTACAGACTGTTCTATTTGGAAAGATTGTTGTCATAGTTTTGTTATCTACTTATCCTAGATTTTTCATGGCTTACATTATTAGATAGAAATTTTGGAAATGATAGTATACAGTACCTAATATTTGACAATTATTTTTCAACTTGTCTTGGCATTACATGAAGTGTTGATTTATTCTTATGTGTACTAACCTATCTCACGAGTTCTTTTCAAGTTTTATGTGGATGAAGTTTTTGAGAAAAGGTGAAACCGGGATATGAGAGGATTGAATGAGACACACAAGCTCAAGATTGGGGATGACCAAGGCACCCCAAGTATATATTTCAAGAAGTCCCAAGCATCTCAGCTTGGGGATGCTACGCATCCCACCTCTCTTCATCAAACAAATATCGGTTAGTATCGGTTGAGCCTAAGTTTTTGCTTCTTCACATGATGTGTGCTATTCTTGGAATGTAATTTTATTTTTGTTTTACTTGATGTTTTAATAAAATACTCAGATCTGAAAAATATTTATTGAGAGATAGAGAGAGAGTTCTCACATAGCTACTTGATTGTTTACCTACTCATTGATCTTCACTTATATCTTTTGAAGAGTAGATTGATTTTTACTCTTGTGATTCACTTATATCCTAAGAGTAAATTGTGACTTGAATATCATAAATACGAAATTGTAAATGTGCTTTATGCTTAGTAGTAGCTTCAGATCTGGTTTAGAAAGTAAAATCTATTGAACTTCCACAATCACGGTATTGGGCATACAAGCAATTCGTGAATGATTAGTATAAGGAACAGAACTTTCACATAAAAATATATTATCTTGGACATCTTGTATGATTGTGAATACCCATTAATTATTTCCAAACTTGAGCAAATTAGTTGAAGTTAGACAAGGAAGACAATGTAATGAGTTATGGTTGCGTATATTTTCATAGAAGTTATATTGTTATGGATCCTCCAACACGTGGTGCTTATTTAGAACCTTTTGCTAGCCAAAAATTCGTACTAAGTAGAGGTACTACTTGTGCATCCAAATCCTTGAGCCAAGTTTATTCCATGAGAGTCCACTATATCTACCTATATGTGCTATTACCCTGTCGTTCCAAGTAAATTTGCATGTGCCACCTCTAAAATTTCAAATGAGCATCTGTTTTGTGCGCCTGGACCGCTCATGGAGCAATAGGGGGCGGTCAGTATCTTCCATGTTAAGCGGGTTATTCTCATGATGAGTGTTTATTCACTCGTCCTTGCACAAGAGGGGCAGTAATAGGGATTCTGTAACATCCCAAATTTTGGAATGTTATAATAATTATTAGAATGATTGTTTGTTTGCTCGAGTGATTGAAAGTGAGTGAAATTTCAAACTTTTTGAAACTTTTGAAAGTTTAATTAGAGGGAATGAAATGACTTTCCCAAAACTTTCACTTTGCATTTTTCTCACCAAGAATTCAAATTCATTTCATCACAAAACCCTAGAGTGAAGATGACATGACTTCTTCCATTTACAGAAATGAAAAGGGATTTGAAAAGAATTTGAATTTCATTTGAAATATATTTCAAATTCAGAAAACTTTATGCAACTCAATGATTTTCATAAGAAAGGATAATATGACTTCCTCAAATTTTAAGAAATATGAGTTGGAAGTTTAAAAGAAGGAATTGAAAGAGCTTTTGAAAACCTCTGGATTATTTTGAAAATCCATTTCATATTTGGTCCCTATTCAAAATTTTCAAAGTATTCAAACCCCTGACAAAAATTTGAAAGGAGTAACATGACACTCCAAGCCAGGGGGTAATTTTTGAAGTTTTTTGAATCATCAAACCCAAAAAGTTATTTGAAAAATATTTGCAAAAGTAAATAAAGCCAATTAAGGCATTTTCTGAAAAATGATTTTTTTAATTTATTCAAATGCCAGAATAAAAATGTCCATTAAATGGAATTTATTATTCTGTTAATTTTGATATAGAATTTGACTATATTTGGAATTTATTGGAATGCTTTAAAGGTTTTTGAAACGCTCCGGAAAAACATTAAATAGAAACGGTAACGGTTTTAGAATTAAAACGGGCCGGCCCACAGGCTTTATTTCGTGAATTCAATACGCGCCGGCCGACCGACACGGAAACCTCGCCCTCCCTCTCGCTGCCACCGGGTCCCACCCGACCGACCGTTAGCCCCGCTCGGTCGCCTTCCTCCTCCCACGCGCCCGACGCCGTCGCCGGTTCCCCTTGCCGCGGACCCCCTTCCTCCTTACTCCCCGACCCCTCTGAGGCCCCTATAAGAAGCCTCCAGACCCCTCTCTCCATTCCCCTTGTTTCCCCCTCCTCCCGCGCCCTCCCATTACCGGAATCTCTCGCCGGACTTCACCACGGCCGCCGCGCCATTATCGCGTCCCCGCATCACCCTGACCTCCCCGCACTCTCCCGAGCCCTCCGACGATTTCCTCACGACCGTGCGCACATCCCTGACCCCTCACCCTCTCTGGAGCTTCTAAGACATCACCCTCGCCGGAGTGTTCCCCGACCCCGAAGCTCCCTCCGCTCCTGCTCGTCGTCACCGTCGTCCCCGAGCTCGCCCTCGACCACCACCGGACGCGCCATTCATCGCTGAGTCAAACGGAGCCCTCGCAGTCGCCGGAGGACCACCGGAGGTGCATCCCCGATGACCTCGACGCCTCTGTCATCGCCGGAACCCTCGCCGGAACCGGCAACCACCACGGTGAGCACTCTCCCCCGTCCGATCTCGTCTCAACGGCGTAGATTAGAATCCCCGTACCCCTTCGGTTCTTTTAGAAAGAACCGGCCGGTTTTTCTTTTGAAATTATAGACCGAACCGTTTTCTGTTATGTCTCGGTCGTCCGCCCGAAAACTCCCTACCACACGCACACCAGACCAATCAGGAAGCGCCACGTGTACCCCCTGACCGATAGAAACGCATTTTCTTTTCTGTTTTAATTTCTGTTTCCAGAATAAGTTCTGATTTTATTTCCTTTATATCTTTTAAACTGTTTAATGTTTTTAAATGATTTTTTTTGTATAGTGTCACAAATTTCATCTAGTTTCTGTAGATATCAAATTTGGCTATGTTTGAACACTTAAATTTGAATTTAAAAAGATTTGATTTAAATTTTGTTTTCTGAATATCTTGAGTTTTAAAAGGTATTTTTGAATGATTCTTTTTCCTACTTGTCACTAGTGACCATAGTAAGTTAGATTTCATTATGTTTTAGATTTCCTACATTATGTTTTAGATTTCATTTAGTTTTGTTGTTCCAAACCTTAGTAATTTACTTGCTGTTAACAAAAGTTAATTTGTTTAGTTTATAAATTTTGTTGTAGGGATCTATACCCTCTTTCAAATAGGTATAGTTGTTTTAAAAGCAAATTTGTTAGTAACAATTCTTTTAACTAAAGTTTTATATAATTAGATTCTGTTTTCAAATAAAATTTGTAGTAATCTTTTCTGTTAAGAAATGTTTGTCAATAAAAATGGTTTAGTTTTACTCTATTATAGGAAACTATATTCTCTATCATTAGGTAATGTTTTATAAAACAACTTAGTTTTAGTAGAGATTATTTTCACAAAGTTTTAGATGATCTAATTCTATTTTGTAACAAATATATTTTATTAATTATTTTCTGTTAACTTAGTTGTTTCATAATTTTTTTTCTCTTAGTTTATGGTTGTGCTTGTAGTTAAGTTCATTAGACAAACACTCTTGTTGTTTAGGATAATGTTTTCATAGTTTTACTTGTTCTTCAAAAGTAATTCTTTTGCTAGTAAAATATTTACTAAAATCCTTTTGTTGTATTTTACTTTGTTATTGTTTGTTACTATTTGAAAATAATTGTTTTAGGGGAAAACTACTTTAGTTGCTTTTATGAAAACTTTCTTGATTTTAACTTTTGTCTTAAGTATTGCCTTCATCAACCTTGTTGCTTTTGTTCTTGTGTTACATTGTGATTGTCAGTTTTGATTGCTAGAAGTGTTTGCTTATGAATGCAATGCTTGTTTATATAGATTTTCATCGGAGAGTGACGAATAGTCTATCAAGTTATTTCTGAGAGCGATCTTTATCTTCATCAACAGTACAGGCAAGTTCACCTTGACCATCTATTTCATACCTATGTTTTTATTGCATGTAGTGACATCATTCGGCACATCCCTCCCGTAGTGTTATTGAAATTCTTGTAGTTGAGTAGAATGCATGAGGTAGGAACCCACCACTGGTTACTAAAGCCTCGGGAACGTTAGTTACTTTTATGCTATGCTAAAGTAGATGGGGTTTGGTATGAGCGTTCGTGAGTGGTGTGAAGAAGGACTCTACGTCAAGACGACAACTTCATGAAGACATTTTCAAGTCCTGCATCTTCAAGTCCTCAAGACTTCAAGACTCGAGAAGACAAGTTTTCAATACACACTACTGGGTGAAGGATGGTTGATTGGGCATCCCTGGAGAAACCAGTGGATGGCCGGGATGCATGGAGAAGCGCCATGACATCTTGCGGAAAGCTTCACCCAGACTCAAAGAGAAGGATGAATACTTCATGCCCGGAAGCTTACCTGTGTAGCCACAAGTCATTATGGGCTCTGGCTTGGTTGATCTTTGTTGTGACTCTGCTGGGCAGTGCTACGAGATGTAGTCGACGTTAGGATTGGGATGGGCACTGTCGGACTGTCAGGGAAACACTCTGAAAGACCATGTTTCTTTCATCCTGTTCTCAAACACCAGGCAGTGCGAGGACTTACCAGGAGGGAAAGAATCTTGTGGGTAAAGTACACAACACTCTGCAGAGTTTAAACCTAATCGATTAGCCGTGTCCCCGGTTACGGACAATTTGAGCTTCTAGACTTGGATCTATCTCTGAACTCTCAACACTAGACTGATAACTAATTGTGGGCAACTTATGATACTTATGGGCATTGAGACATTGGTTGGCGGAACCATGTCATGATAGGTAACTCCATAGTGAAATTCCTGATATTCCTTTTTTGTAGGAAAATAAAATCAGCTTTTACGCAAAAACTCAGACACAGAGCCACAAAGACTTTGCATATAGAATAGTCTTTATTTTCTGTTCTACTATGGTGATCTTGCCAGTACATTCAATGTACTGACCTACACGGCTGCAACGTCTTATGTTGCAGATACTCTTCTACGACGGGTAAGAGTAAGATTCAGGGTTACGGTCCGCACTCAACTTGTCGTTCGTGTTATTGGGACTCCACTCCCATTGACTGTATCCGCTGCTATTTTAAGGTATATATCAATTTTACGTTATTTACATGTGATTGCACTTTGATATATACATTGATGTATTGTGTGTGCCAGCATACTGATCCAGGGATAGCACAGAACACACAGAGGCTTGACTCGTTTTGAGTCGGGTCGCTACAGATTCCCAGTCCCGAAATAAAAAATGCAAATAAATAAAAAAACTCCCCCAGGAATGTTGTTGGTATGGACGGTACCTATGGATTCGGCTAGCTGTGGAGTGTGTTTGTTGGTAGAGGGGGGTAAACCTTTACTTTTACCGCTTGGGAACCGCTGCTAATGTGCTTAACATGGAAGATATTGATAACTCTTGGTCGTAACATTGACAAGAAGGGTGCATATCCCAAAATTATATTTATCTCTGTTTTAAACAATGAGCCCTGGCACATATGCAAATCCCCGCTTCCCTCTGCGAAGGGACAATCTATTTACTTTCATGTTACTTACTTTTCATGTTGAATCAACTTCTTATTCCAACCTACTTATATTAGTTTTTTTTGAGATGTAATCAGTAGGAGAGGCTCCTACTGCTTTACATTAATTAAACCATTTTACAATTTACATGTTCTGGGTTGACCGGATGGTCTCCCCACTTTCTACCCAAAACCAGAGACTGAGTGGGAGGACAAAATGAGGAAGCTCTGGATGCAACCAGAGGAATTACAATGCTAGAGCTAGTAGTGTTAAATAGTCCCAAAACTTGGGATCAACCCTGTGCTTCAACCAGAGAAGGTCTTCTTTTGATCTAAGATGTGGAATATATTAGTTGTAAAGCATCATGTGGTGGCGAAAGATCTAAGAACATATGGCCAGTCAAATATATTTGATCATGACTTATTATTATTGACAATTATCTCTAAGATAAATGAGTTGGGAGGCGAAACATTAAGCCCCTGTCTTTATTTGTGTTCGACGGATCCGATTTGTTCTAAAAATATGCTTTGAGTACTAGCAATCATAGAAGACTATATGATGATTGAGTATGTGGAGCTCTTACTTAGACTTTGTTGAGAATAAGGTAAATTGCAATTGTTTGGTGACTAAGAACATAGGTTGTTAAGTTTCTAGAGAATTCATTGTTTGAACCATAACAAGTGAATTGGTTGCTACTTTATCATGATGAGTTTTATGAGAAAGAGTTGTTGTTATGATGCTAGGAAAAGTAGTTGAAAATATCATTGGTCAAACTTATGCACTACGCTAGCATTCACACTTCATAAATTATTTCTTTTATCATTTACCTACTCAAGAACGAGTAGGAATTAAGCTTGGGGATGCTGATACGTCTCCAATGTATGGATCATTAATGAAGTATTCATTCCATATTCACCTATGTTTAGAATAGTTTTCTATGGTTTTGATGCACTTTATATGATTTATTTAGAACTGACCTGGACAGACGGTGTTTTCAGCAGAACTACCGTGGTGTTATTTTTTGTGCCAGAAAATGAAAGTTATTGGAATCATTTGGAACTTTTTAATAAATGTTTTGGAAGAAAAGAGGCCTACGACGCTTCGTGGGAGGTCTAGAAGAGTTACGATGCGTCCACCCTCCACCAGGGCGCACCAGGCCCCTAAACCGTGCCCTGGTGGAGGGTTCTCACCTTGTGGCCCATCTCCGCGTGAAACCAACACAAAAAAATTCTATAAATATAGAAACCATCAGAAATAACCCTAGACTCCTCGTTCCGCTTCCCCAAGGCCTTTTTATCGACGAAAAACCAATCTGGAGAGAAAACAGTACCCTGTCGGAGAGGGTAGATCATCTTCGGTGGCAATCTTCATCATCCCGGCGGAGTCCATGATGAGGAGGGAGTAGTCCACCCTCGAGGCTGGCGGTTTGTACCAGTAGCTATGTGTTCAATCTCTCTCTCTCTCTCTCTCGTGTTCTTGATATGGCACAATCTTGATGTATCACGAGCTTTGTTAATATAGTTGGATCATATGGTGTTTTCCCCTCTCTATCTTGTTGTGATGAATTGAGTTTTCCCTTTGAGATTTTGTTGTTATCGGACTGAATACTTTTATGGATTTGAGAGCACTTGATGTATGTCTTGCATGCAGATACCCGTAGTGACATTGGGGGTATTCAAGTGATTCACTTGATATATGTTATGGCGTCAACTTGCGGATTCCGGTGCCTTGGGAATCTATGCATAGGGGTTGATTGCACGTCCTTGTCCTAGCTTCTCCCGTAGAAATCTTGGGCACTATTTGAGGTTCTTAGTGTTGGATTGAGTGTTATGAATATGGTTGTTTTATGCGTATCGTGTAATTAACTCATGGATACTTGTGGTGACATTGGAGTATCTAGGTGACATTAGAGTTGGTTGATGTGTATCATAGGGTGTTATTCTAGTACGAACTCTTAGATAGATTGTTGAGAGATTGCACTAGTGAAAGGACGTACCATAGGCCTTTTTTCAAGCATTGCAATACCGTATGTGCTCAGTTTTTTCACTTGCTACCTTGTTGTTTTTATATTTTCATATTACAAAAATCAATATCTACTATCATTATTGCACTTGTATCACATCTCTTCGCCGAACTAGTACACCTATACAATTTTCCATTGTATTGGGTGTGTTGGGGACACAAGAGATTTCTTTTATTTGATTGCAGGGTTGTTTGAGTGAGACCATCTTCATCCTACACCTCCCACGAATTGATCAACCTTAGGTCATCCACTTGAGGGAAAATTGCTACTGTCCTACAAAACTCTTTGCTTGGAAGCACGTGATACGTCCAATACGTATCTATAATTTATGAAGTATTCATGCCATGTTTACAGTAATTCTATATGATGTTGGTATGATTTTATTAGAACAAACCCGGACTGACGTTGTTTTCACCAGAACTACCGTGGTGTTGTTTTTGTGCAGAAATGAAAGATCTCGGAATGAGCTGAAAATTTACGAAGAATATTTTTGTAAAATATAAAAAATATTGGAGCGAAGAGCTAGGCCAGGAAGTGGATGAGGAGGCCACAAGCTTGCTAAGCGTGGCCACCCCCTAGTCGCGCCTAGCAAGCTTGTGGGCCCCTCGTGGCACCCCTTGACGTGATTCCAACGCCAAATAATCCTATAAATCCAGAAACCTCTGAAAAGAAACCTAGATGGGGAGTTCCATCGATGCAAGCCTCGAGAGCCACAAAAAACAATCGGGAGCCCGTTCTGACACCCTGTCGGAGGGGGAAACCATCACCGGAGGCCATCTTCATCATCCCTGCGGTCTCCATGACGAGGAGGGAGTAGTTCACCCTCGGGGTTGAGGGTATGTACCAGTAGCTATGTGTTTGATCTCTCTCTCTCTCTCGTGTTCTTGAGATGACACGATCTTGATGTACCGCGAGCTTTATTGATATAGATGAATCATATGGAGTTTTCCCCTCTCTATCTTGTTGTGATGAATTGAGTTTTCCCTTTGAAGTTCTCTTATCGGATTGAGTCTTTATGGATTTGAGAACACTTGATGTATGTCATGCGATGGGATATCCATGGTGACAATGGGATGTTCTATTGATCCACTTGACAAAAGTTTTGGTGATCAACTTGCGAGTTTCGTGACCTTGGGAATCTATGCATAGGGGTTGGCACACGTTCTTATCTTAACGTTTCGGTAGAAACTTTGGGGCACTCTTTGAAGTTCTTTGTGTTGGATTGAACATGATGAATCTGAAATTATGTGATGCATATGGTATAATCAAGCCCACAGGTACTTGTGTTGACATTGGAGTATCTAGGTGACATTAGGGTTTTGGTTGATGTCTATCTTAAGGTGTTATCTTAGTACGAACTTTAGGGCTGTTCGTGACACTTATAGAGATAGCTCATAAGATTGATCAGAAAAGATAACTTTGAGGTGGTTTCACACCCTACAATAATTTCTTTGTTAGTTCTCCGCTATTTGTGACTTTGGAGTGAACTCTTTGTCGCATGAGAGGTACTTACATATGATTCAACTATGTCAATATTGTTGAGAGAAATTGCACTAGGGAAGGTATGGACCCTAGGCCTTGTTTCTAAGCATTGCAATACCGTTTGTGCTCACTTTTGTCACTAGTTAGCTTGCTGTTTTTATATTTTCAGATTACAAAAACCTATATCTACCACCCATATTGCACTTGTATCACCATCTCTTCTCCGAACTAGTGCACCTATACAATTTTCCATCGTATTGGGTGTGTTGGGGACACAAGAGATTTCTTGTATTTTATTGCAGGGTTGTTTGAGAGGTACCATATTCATCCTACACCTCCCATGGATTGATAAACCTTAGGTCATCCACTTGAGGGAAAATTGCCGCTGTCCTACAAAACTCTGCGCTTGGAGGCCCAACACGAGTCTACAAGAAGAAGGTTGTGTAGTAGACATCAAGCTCTTTTCTGGCGCCGTTGCCGGGGAGGTGAGTGTTTGAAGGTATATCTTTAGATCTCGCACTCAAATCTTTTTGTTTCTTGTTTTTTCACTAGTTTGGTTTTATAAAAGAAAACTACAAAAAAATGGAATTGAGGTTCCCTCATATGCTTCATCTCTTTAATGTCTTTCATGAAAATGATGGAAAGGAAAATTGTGCTCAAGTGTTAGAAGAAGAAGTTATTAAAATGTTTGGCACTCAATATTTGAGTGATGAGCATGATAGTGATATTGTTAGTATGAATTCTCTGAATATTCATGATGCTAATGATATCCAAAGCCACAAGCTTGGGGGTGCTATCTTTGATGAAGATGATATTTTTAGCCCCCCAAGTTTTGATGAGCAAAATTATTATGATTATGACATGCCTCCTATCTATGATGATTATTGTGATGCCACGTATGCTATAAAGATTAACGGTAACCATGAAACTTGTCATCATTATTTTAATATTCAAAGTGGTTATGTCAATCAAGTATGTCATGATAGTTATTTCTTTGAGTTTTCTCCCACTATTTTAAACGAGAAGAAAATTGCTTATGTGGAGAGTGACAAATTTTCTATTCTTGTGCATCATAAAATTAATGATTTATGTTTTGGTTATATTGTGGAATTTCTTCCTGATGTTACTGAAAATTATTATGAGGGAGGAACATATGCTTGTAGGAATTGCAATTATATCAAGTTTCCTCTCTATGTGTTCAAAGTTTTGAAGTTATGCTTGTTTTGCCTTCCTATGCTAAATGATTCTTGCTCCCATAAATTGTTTTCTCGCAAAATCCCTATTCATAGGAAGTGTGTTAGAATTAAATGTGCTTTTCATGAGATTCATGATGCTCTTTTGCATGTTTCAATTACTATGCCTATGTGAGCATCATTGAAATCATCAAGCCTAGCTAAAAGGCATTAAAGAAAAGCACTTGTTGGGAGACAACCCAACACTTTTACTTTCTGTTTTTGTGTGTTAACATGATTAAGCTACTTTATTAATCATGTTTTATGTCTTTTATTTCAATAAAGTGCCAAGTAAATCCTTTGGGACAGTGTGGATACTTGCTTGTTTGATTCTGTGCAAAAACAGAAAGTTTTGCGTCCAGTATATGAAATTTTTTTGGAATTTTTACACAAAATTATATACAATTTTTCAGGATTTCCTAAATTTTCAGAATTTTTAGAGTGAGGGAAGTATGGTGATCATTCAGATCTTTACAGACTGTTCTGTTTTTGACGGATTTTATTTTGCATGCATAGTTTGCTAGTTTCAAGTATTCCTATAGATTATATTGAGTAATATCAATTGTGGGGATTATTTAATACAGTAGATATAATTTGGGAACATTTATGTGTCTTTTCTTGACAGTACCAAAGTGAATGATCTTTATTTAGTACACTAACCCTTCTCACAAAGTTTCGTGATGTTTTGTGTGATTGAAGTTTTCAAGTTTTGGGTGAGACACCGATATGAGAAGAATAATAAGTGACAAGAACCTAAGATTGGGGATGACCAAGTCACCCCCAAGGTAATATCCAAGGAATACTCAAGCGTCTAAGCTTGGGGATGCCCCGAAAGGCATCCCTTCTTTCGTCTTTAGCACAATCGATATATCTTAGTTAGAGCTATATTTTTATTTGTCACATAAAATGTGTTTTGCTTGGAGAATAATATTATTTTGGTTTTCTCTGTTATGTGTTATTTATTATCTTATGTTTCAACAAAAAGTTCCAAGAATTGCCTTTAGGATGCTTGAATTGCATGTTTGATGTGTGTTGTGTAAAAACAGAAACTTCTGCTGTAGTGTTTGAATTTTTATATTTTACTGAACTGTGGAAAGTTTCTGAAATTTTTACAAACTATTTGAATATAAATTTTATAGCATTTCCTAAATGTTTATAATTTTTTGAGTTACATAAGTACACTGGTTTCATAAATTGCTACAGACTGTTCTATTTGGATAGATTGCTGTCATAGTTTTGTTATCTACTAATCCTATAGTTTCCATGCCTATATTGGTAGATAAAAATTGTGGACACAATAGTATACAGTACCTAATGTTTGAAAATTATTATGCAACTTGTCTTGGTAGTACATGAAGTGTTGATTTATTCTTATGTGTACTAACCTATCTCACGAGTTTTTTCAAGTTTTGTGTGGAAGATGTTTTTGAGAATAGGTGAAACTGGGATATTAGAGGATTGAAAGAGATACAAAAGCTCAAGATTGGGGATTCCCAAGGCACCCAAATTAAATTTTTCAAGAAGTCTCAAGCATCTAAGCTTGGGGATGCCATGCATCACACATCTCTTCATCAACAATTTTTGGTTAGCCTATGTTGAGCCTAAATTTTTATTCGTTCGCATGATATGTGCTATTCTTGGAGGGATATTTTTCCTTTTATTGATGTTTAATAAAATAATCGGATCTGAAAATATTTATTGAGACATATAGAGAGTCCTCACATAGCTACTTAATTGTTTGACTACTCGTTGATCTTCACTTATATGTTTTGGAGTAGTTTTGTCATTTACTCTCGTGCTTCACTTATATCCTATGAGTAAATGGTTTAATGAATTGAATATCATAAATCTGAAATTATATATGTTTTATATGCTTATACCATGGGGAGTAATGACTTCACATATAAGAAGTATAGGTGGTAAAATTTATTGAAAATTGGCCAACACCACATTGGTCACTTGAACCATTCATGAAAAAAATATTGAAGGAAGAGAGATTTCACATATAAATATACTATCTTGGACATCTTCTATGATTGTGATTTCCCATTAATTATTTTCAAACTCGAGAAAATAAGTTGAAGTTGGACAAGGAAGACAACGTAATGAGTTATGGTTGCGTATATTTGCATAGAAGTTATATTGTTATGGATCCTCCAACATGTGGTGCTTGCTTCCACCTCATACTAGCCAAAACTTCCGCACCAAGTAGAAATACTACTTGTGCATCCAAACACCCTTAAACCCAAAGTTGTTCCATATGAGTGCACCATGCCTACCTATATGCGGTATTTACCTGCCGTTCCAAGTAAATTTGCATGTGTCAAACTCTAAACCTTCAAATAATATTATGTTTTGTATGCCTGAATCGCTCATATAGTAACTAGGGGCTATCAGTATCTTCCATGCTATGTGGGTTATTCTCACGATATGTGTTGATTCACTATCATTCACGAGAAAGTGGCTGGTAATAGGGATTCCCAGTCCAAAATAAAAAAATGCAAATAATTAAACAAAACTCCCCCAGGAATGTTGTTGGTATGGACGGTACCCGTGGATTTGGCTCGCCGTGGAGTGTGATTGATTGGTGGAGGGGGAGTAAAAATTTTACCATTCTGTTTGGGAACCGCCTATAATGTATCTAGCATGGAAGATACCGAGATCTCTCGGTTGTTATGGTGACAATGAAAGCATACCGCCCAAAATTATTATTCATCTCTCTTTTAAAAAGCTCGAGCTCTGGCACCTCTACAAATCAATGCTTCCCTCTGCGAAGGGCCTATCTTTTACTTTCTAGTACTTACCTTTATGCAAGAGTCATGGTGATCTTCACCACTTCCTATATTTTTCTTTTTTCTCTTGGCAAGCGTCATGTGTTGGGGAAAGATCCAAGTATATATGGTCATTCAAATATATTTGATCATGAATTATTATTGTTGGCAATTATCTATATGATAAATAAGTTGGGAGGCGAAACTTTAAGCCCCTATCTTTCTCTGTGTTTGACGGATGCCATTTGCTCTAAAAATATGCTTTGAGTGTTAGCAATCATGGAAGACTATATGATAGTTGAGTATGTGGAATTTGCTAAATCAAAGCTCTTACATAGACCCTTCCTGACAATAAGATGAATTGCAATTGTTTGGTGACTGAAAGCATAGTTTGTTAGTCTATACTTTAACATGTGGATAGCTTGCTATTTCATCATAAGAAAGTTTATGAGATGAGCTACTGTTTATGATATATAATGATGCTAGAAAAAGTGTTTGGAATTATCATTGATTAAACTTGTGCACTTGCTAGCATTCACACTTCATAAATTATTTCTTTTATCATTTACCTACTCAAGGACGAGCAGGAATTAAGTTTGGGGATGATGATACGTCTCCAACGTATCTATAATTTATGAAGTATTCATGCCATGTTTACAATAATTCTATATGATTTTGGTATGATTTTACTAGAACTAACCCGGACTGACGTTGTTTTCAGCAGAACTACCGTGGTCTTGTTTTTGTGCAGAAATAAAAGTTCTCGGAATGAGCTAAAAATTTACGGAGAATATTTTTGGAAAATATAAAAAATACTGGAGCGAAGAGCTAGGCTAGGAAGTGGACGAGGAGGCCACAAGCCTGCTAGGCGCGGCCACCCCCTGGTCGCGCCTAGCAAGCTTGTGGGCCCCTCGTGGCACCCCTTGACGTGATTCCAACGCCAAATAGTCCTATAAATCTAGAAACCTCCAAAAAGAAACCTAGATCGGGAGTTCTGCCGCTGCAAGCCCCCAGAGCCATGAAAAACCAATCGGGATCCCGTTCCGGCACCTTGTCGAAGGGGGAAACCATCACGGGAGGCCATCTTCATCATCCCGGCGGTCTCCATGACGAGCAGGGAGTAGTTCACCCTCGGGGCTGAGGGTATGTACCAGTAGCTATGTGTTTGATCTCTCTCTCTCTCTCTCGTGTTCTTGAGATGACACGATCTTGATGTATCGCGAGCTTTATTGATATAGATGAATCATACGGAGTTTTCCCCTCTCTATCTTGTTGTGATGAATTGAGTTTTCCCTTTGAAGTTTTCTTATCGGATTGAGTCTTTAAGGATTTGAGAACACTTGATGTATATCTTGTGATGTGATATACGTGGTGACAATGGGATGTTCTATTGATCCACTTGACATATGTTTTGGTGATCAACTTGCGGGTTCCATGACCTTGGGAATCTATGCATAGGGGTTGGCACACATTCTTATCTTGATGTTCCGATAGAAACTTTGGGGCACTCTTTGAAGTTCTTTGTGTTGCATGGAACATGATGAATCTGAAATTATGTGATGCATATCATATAATAAAGTCCACGGGTACTTGTGGTGACATTGGAGTATCTAGGTGACATTAGGGTTTTGGTTGATGTGTATCTTAAGGTGTTATCTTAGTACGAACTCTAGGGCTATTCATGACACTTATAGGGATAGCTCATAAGATTGATCAGAAAAGATAACTTTGAGGTGGTTTCGTACCCTACAATAATTTCTTCGTTAGTTCTCTGCTATTTGTGACTTTGGAGTGAACGCTTTGTCGCACGAGAGGTACTTACATATGATTCAACTATGTCAATATTGTTGAGAGAAATTGCACTAGTGAAAGTATGGACCCTAGGCCTTGTTTCTAAGCATTGCAATACCATTTGTGCTCACTTCTGTTCCTAGTTACCTCGCTGTTTTTATATTTTCAGATTACAAAAACCTATATCTATCATCCATATTGCACTTGTATCACCATCTCTTCGCCAAACTAGTGCACCTATACAATTTGCCATCGTATTGGGTGTGTTGGGGACACAAGAGATTTCTTGTATTTGATTGCAGGGTTGTTTGAGAGAGACCATATTCATCCTACACCTCCCACGGATTGATAAACCTTAGGTCATCCACTTGAGGGAAAATTGCCGCTGTCCTATAAAACTCTAGGCTTGGAGGCCCAACACGAGTCCTAAAGAAGAAGGTTGTGTAGTAGACATCAGCCCAACACAACTCTACAAGAATAAAGTTGCATAGTAGACCTCAAGGACACACCAAGGCACCAGAGGTTTCCTTCTTGAACAAGGTGTTGCCTTTATAGCTCTGCCTTCGAGTAATAATCACAGAGTGGATCACCTATCCGACCCATAAGAGATAGACCGGCGACCCGAGGACCCCTTAGTCCCGGACTCCCTCAACCACTCAAGAGAAAGGTAAGCATGTTGACCATCTTATAAATGAAAATGTGGATATATTTAGCATTTATCTTCAGGATGATGAGCTTCAAGAGACGATGCGCCAGTTTAAATTCCATCAAGACTACTTCAATAGAGACTTTCGAAGATGTATTGATACGTCCATTTTGCATCATGCTTTTATATTGATATTTATTGCATTATGGGCTGTTATTACACGTTAAGGTAGAATACTTATGCCTTTTCTCTCTTATTTTACAAGGTTACATGAAGAGGGAGAATGCCGTCAGCTGGAATTCTGGACTAGAAAAGGAGCAAATCTGATATACCTATTCTTCACAACTCCAAAAGTCCTGAAAATTTATGGAGATTTATTTTGGAATATATGAAAAATACTAGGCGAAACAGATACCAGAGGGGGCCCACCAGGAGGTGGCAAGCTTGTCAGGCACGACCACCCCCTTAGCCACGCCTAGCAGGCTTGTTACCCACCTAGCAGGCCCCGACACACATCTTCTGCTATATGGAGGGTTTTGACCTGGAAAAAATCATAAGAAAGCTTTCGGGACGAAGCACCGCCGTCTCGAGGCAGAACTTGGACAGAACCAATCTAGAGCTCCGGCGGGGTTGTTCTTCCGGGGAACTTCCTTCCCGGAGGGGAAATCGAAGCCATCATCATCACCAACAATCATGTCATCAAGAGGGGGTCAATCTCCATCATCATCTTCACCAGCAACATCTCCTCTCCAAAACCTAGTTCATCTCTTGTATCCAATCTTTGTCTCAAACTTCCGATTGGTACCTGTGGGTTGCTAGTAGTGTTGATTACTCCTTGTAGTTGATGCTAGTTGGTTTACTTGGTGGAAGATCATATGTTCAAATCTTTTACAATAATTAATACTCCTCTGATTATGAACATGAATAAGTTTTTTGAGTAGTTACATTTGTTCCTGAGGACATGGGATAAGTCTTGTTATAAATAATCATGTGAATTTGGTATTCGTTTGATATTTTGATCAGATGTATGTTGTCTCTCCTCAAGTGGTGTTATGTGAATGTCGACTACATAACACTTCACAATTATTTGGGCCTAGGGGAAGGCATTAGGAAGTAATAAGTAGATGATGGGTTGCTACAGTGGCAGAAGCTTAAACCCTAGTTTATGTGTCGCTTCATAAGGGGCTTATATGGATCTATATGTTTCATGCTATGGTTAGATTTATCTTAATTCTGCTTTCGTAGTTGCGGATGCTTGCGAAAGGGTTAACCATAAGTGGGAGGTTTGTCCAAGTAAGTGCAGCACCCAAGGACCGGTCCACCCACATATCAAATTATCAAAGTAATGAACATGAATCAAATGAGCATGATGAAAACTAGCTTGATGGAAATTCCCATGTGTCCTCGGGAGCGCTTTGCTTTATATAAGAGTTTGTCCAGGCCTGTCCTTTGCTACAAAAAGGATTGGACTACCTTGTTGCACCTTTGTTACACTTGTTACTTGTTACTCGTTACGAATTATCTTATCACAAAACTATCGGTTACCGATAATTTCAGTGCTTGCAGAGAATACCTTACTGGAAACCGCTTGTCATTTCCTTATGCTCCTTGTTGGGTTCGACAGTCTTACTTTATTGAAAGGACTACGATAGATCCCCTATACTTGTGAGTCATCATGTATCTATCATAATGAAAAGGTAATAGCATATCTCTCATAAGAGGTAGATGGGCTAAGTCAAGTGGTAAAGAATCTTGATAAACACTCTCATATGATAGAGACTCGATGTACTCAAATCTCTAAGACTCAAGATTTGATTATTGCTCACTTCGATAATCATGTTTCCACTAATGAAATATCTACTCATAGTGGTAAAAGAGTGTAGGATCCCAAAGGCCCGGAATGGTATGAAAAATAGCAAGAACAAATAAGAATGTAGATCTGAGGCCAAACCCATAAAAATAGAGAATTACTTTTTGGTGAGGAAGAACCTGAAGAACAGGTCCATGAAGATGCCCAGGGATATGTAGCAGAAGCTACCAAACAAATTGACTCTCATGCGGAAAGAATTAATGGCAATGATAATTAAGAAGAAGAAACTCCGGAAGCAGAACAAGAGGAAGAACCAAGGGTGGAAAGGAATAAACAACCACCTGATCCAACCAAAAACGGTCAGTGGCAAAGCTACGAAGAACAAGGAAAAGGTTAAGGGGAAGGAGAAATATAGAGGTAAATCAAGGAAAACTCTTCCTTGTCCTAAGGCTATGAGACCACCATCAGATGATGCATTATACTCTTGCTTCTACAAGCCATAGTTGATCTTAAAATGTCATTTCATGTGATTGATATGTTAAATGTTCCTACTTTTGCTAAGTTTGTGTGTGATGTTGTGAACAACAAAAGGATTATGACTCCAAAGGAACATGTGGCCATGATAATGGAGTACCTATTTGATAACAAGATACCAGGAAAATCGGGAGATCTAGGTATACACACGATATCTTGTTCCATTGGTAATGTTGATATAAATAATGTTCTCTATGATGTAGGAGCAAGGGTAAGCGTGTTGCCTCTAACTCTTTATCACAAATTGAATTTATTTGAATGTATACCCACATGCATAACTTTACAGATGGTAGATAAGTCCACGAAAAAGCCAGTGGCGATGCCTAAAAATGTTTCATTGAGATTGTACGAGCATGTTATACCCATCCATTATCCTTGACGTGCTCAAAGATGAAAAATTATCAATTATCCTTGGTAGACCATTTTTGAATACTGCAGGTGCATTGTTAGATTCTCAGAAGGGAAAGTAACCTTTAGAATTTGTGAAGAATAAATAGTTAAATACTTCCCAAAGAAGCCAGGAGCAAAAGTACAGTAAGCAAAAGTACGAGAAGGAAATTGTTATCGTAAGTTTTGGGGATACGTCTCATGAGTTTAATTTCTCTAAATTTTGTAGACAACCCCATGATAAAGAATTGTCTAGTAAGGATGAAATTATTGGTCTTGCCTCTATTGTTGTGCCTCCTACTGATCCTTTAGAACAATATTTGCTGGACCATGAAAATGATATGCATATGAATGAAACGAGTGAAATAGATAAGATTTTGTTTGATCAACATCCTATTCTAAAACACAACTTGCCTGTTGAAATACTTGGGGATCCTCCTCCACCCAAGGGTGATCCCGTGTTTGAGCTTAAACAATTACCGAATACTCTGAAATATGCTTATCTTGATGAAAAGAAGATATATCCTGTTATTATTAGTGCTAATATTTCAGAGCATGAAGAACAAAGATTATTGAAAACTCCGAGGAAGCACCATGCTGCTATTGGATATACTCTTGATGATCTTAAGGGCATTAGTCTCACTTTATGTCAGCATAAAATTAAAATGGAGCCCGATGCTAAACCAGTTGTTGGTCACCAACGACTGTTAAATCCTAAAATGCAGGAAGTGGTAAGAAATGAAATATTAAAGCTTCTGGAGGCAGGTATCATTTACCCTATTGTTGATAGTAGATGGGTTAGTCCAGTTCATTGTGTCCCTAAGAAAGGAGGTATTACCTTAGTTCCTAATGATAAAAATGAATTGATCCCGCAGAGAAGTGTTACATGATATAGAATGGTAATTGATTTTAGGAAATTAAATAAAGCTACTAGAAAATATCATTACCCCCTACCTTTTATTGATCAAATGCTAGAAAGACTATCCAAACACACACATTTCTGCTTTCTAGATGGTTATTCTGGTTTCCCTCAAATACATGTGTCAAAAGAGGACCAAGAGAAGACCACCCTTACCTGCCCTTCTGGTACTTTTGCTTATAGATGTATGCCTTTTGGTTTATGCAACGCACCTGCTACCTTTCAAAGATGTATGACTTCTATATTCTCTGATTTTTGTGAAAGGATTCTTGAGGTTTTCATGGATGATTTTTCCGATTACGAAACTTATTTTGATGATTGTTGGAGCAACCTTGCTCGAGTTTTGCAGAGATGCGAAGAAACTAATCTTGTCTTGAATTGGGAGAAGTGCCACTTTATGGTGAATGAAGGCATTGTCTTAGGACATAAAATTTCTGAAAGAGGTATTGAAGTTGATAAAGCTAAAGTTGATGCTATCAGAAAATGTCGTGTCCTACGGATATCAGAGGTATAATAAGTTTCCTTGGTCATGCTAGTTTCTATAGGAGATTTATTAAAGACTTCTCTAAGATTTCTAGGCCGCTCACTAATCTCTTGCAAAAAGATGTTCCATTCATTTTCTATGATGATTGTGTAGAAGCTTTTGAAATTCTTAAGAATGCCTTGATTTCTGCACCTGTTGTCCAACCACCTGATTGGAACTTACCCTTTCAAATCATGTGTGATGCTAGTGATTATGTCGTTGGTGCTGTCCTAGGGCAAAGAGTTGATAAAAAATTAAATGTTATTCATTATGCTAGCAAAACTCTAGATAGTGCTCAAAGAAACTATGCTACCACTGAAAAAGAATTTTTAGCAGTTGTGTTCACTTGTGATAAGTTTAGACCCTATATTGTTGATTCTAAAGTAACTGTTCACACTGATCGTGCTACTATTAAATATCTTATGGAAAAGAAAGATGCTAAACCTAGACTTATCAGGTGGGTTCTTCTGCTATAAGAATTTGATTTGCATATTGTTGATAGAAAGGGGGTTGATAACCCCGTAGCAAATAACTTGTCTAGGTTAGAGAATGTTCTTGATGACCCACTACCTATTGATGATAGCTTTCCTGATGAACAATTAGCTGTCAGAAATGCTTCTCGTAATGCTCCTTGGTATGCTGATTATGCTAATTACATTGCCGCTAAATTTATACCGCCTAGTTTCACATACCAACAAAAGAAAAAGTTCTTGTATGATTTAAGATGTTACTTTTGTGATGACCCACACCTTTATAAAGAAGGAGTAGATGGTGTTATTAGATGTTGTGTACCTGAGCATGAACATGAATAGATCCTACACAAGTGTCATTACGAGGCCTACGGAGGACACCACGCTGGAGATAGAACTGCACATAAGGTATTACAATCGGGTTTTTACTGGCCTACTCTCTTCAAGGATGCTCGTAAGTTTGTCTTGTCATGTGATGAATGTCAAAGAATTGGCAATATTAGTAGACGTCAGGAAATGCCTATGAATTAATCTCTTGTTATTGAACCATTTGATCTTTGGGGTTTTGATTATATGGGAAATTTTCCAACGTCCAACGGGTATACTCATATTCTAGTTGTTGTTGATTATGTTACTAAGTGTGTAGAAGCTATTCCAACTAGTAGTGCTGATCATAACACCTCTATTAAAATGCTTAAAGAAGTTATTTTCCCTAGATTTGGAGTCCCTAGATATTTAATGACTGATGGTGGTTCACACTTTATTCATGGTGCATTCCGTAAGTTGCTTGTTAAATATGACGTTAATCATAGAATTGCATCTCCTTATCATCCCCAGTCTAGTGGTCAAGTAGAATTAAGAAATAGATAAATTAAATTGATCTTGCAAAAGACGGTTAATAGATCTAGGAAGAATTGGTCTAAGAAACTTGACGATGCATTATGGGCTTATAGAACTGCTTACAAGAACCCTATGTGTATGTCTCCGTATAAAATGGTTTATGGTAAATCATGTCACTTACCCCTAGAGCTAGAGCATAAAGCTTATTGGGCAATCAAAGAGCTCTCAACTATGATTTCAAACTTGCTGGTGAGAAGAGGTTATTTGACATTAGCTCACTTGATGAATGGAGAACCCAGGCCTATGAGAATGCCAAGTTGTTTAAAGAGAAAGTTAAGAGATGTCATGATAAAAGGATACAAAAGCGTGAATTCAATGTAGGTGATCATGCCTTGCTATACAATTATCGGTTAAAAAAATTTGCAGGAAAACTTCTCTCTAAATGGGAAGGCATTACATTGTCGAGGAAGTATATCGTTCTGGTGCCATCAAGATCAACAACGTCGAAGGAACAAATCCGAAGGTGGTAAATGGGCAGAGAATCAAACATTATATCTCAGGTACTCCCATAAATGTTGAAACCAATGTTATTAATACCATAACTCCGGAGGAGTATATTAGGGAGACCTACCGGAACGTTTCAGACTCCAAAAAGGAATAGGTATGTGATACGATAAGTAAACCGACTCCAAAACTTTCCCAATATCAATCTTACTCAGTTTTGAAATATTTAGAAAAAATAGGAAAATCAAAAGTATTCCGAAGGACACATGAGGAGGCGACAAGCCTCCTAGGCATGGCCACCCCCCTGGCCGCGCCTAGGGGCTTGCCACCACCCCGTCCACCCTCCGGACTCCGTTTTCTTGTGGTACACTCCTTCGGGTCGGAAAAAAATCATTATATAATCTCCCAAAGGTTTGCACTTTCGTATCACAACAATACCTCCTGTTTTTGTTTTGAGTTGTTTCTGCGGCAGATTTAGAGCAAGATGTCTTTGCAAGAGTCGACCGGGGAGAGTCGTGTTTCTCACCTAACACAGGAACCAAGAACATATACTGAAGCTAATCACTTTGGGCAAACCACGGAGGAGGATATGGAGGCCGACTTGAAAAGGGTGGATGCCATGGAGGAAGACCAAGAAGTTAACTCTCATCCGCAACCCGGAGTCATGTTGGAGGAACTTCAGAGCTCAGCAATCCCGAATTCGGTTATTCCTCCCGATGCTAAATTTCTTACTTATGAAAACCTGAAAAGGAGTGTTGTCTTTTCACCCGCAGCAATGAAACATCCATGGGTGAAGGAATCTATAACCGTCACTGGAAAACTTCACAAGGAAATAATGGATCTCAGGTAGCAAAATAACAAGCTTGAGGAGGAGAATCGGATTCTAAGGGGCTCATCACCAAGAATATTGCACCATCACCTCCGAAGAAGGACATATAACCACATGGGTATGGAAAATCCCATTGGCTTGTGCCGAGCTTGGGGGAGGTGCCCCGGTATCGTATCACCATCACACCCTTTTTCCTTTTTTTCTCTTGTTTTTCTTAGTTCGATCCTTGTTGCTTTTGGTTTGATCCAGTAGAATAAAATTTTAGTATGATCTAGCTTTTAGTTTTTGCTTTTTGCTCCCCTAGTGTAAGCAAGTCTGAGAGTTATAGAATAAAAAGAAGTTTTGATGAGAGGGCTCTGCTAGCTTAATATGCTCATGAGAGTAATAAATAAAAGAAGAATAGAATAAAAGCAAAGAGTATACATAATGATATTATGGGGAGTGATGACTTCACATATAAGAAGAATGTCGATTGAAATTTGTTGGGAGTTAACAAACATAGTGATTGGTCATTGGTGCAATTGAAAAGGAAGTGATAAAGAAAGAGAGATTCACATATAAATATATTATCTTGGACATCTTTTATGATTGTGACCACTCATTAAAATATTACTTGCTAAGAAGTTGATGTTGGACAAGGAAGACAGCATAATGGGTTATGTTTGCTTGCCTTCGGATAGAAGTTATATGGTTTTAGATCCTCCAACACGTAGTGCTTGGTTCCACCTCATATGAGCCAAAACTTCCGCACCAAGTAGAGATACTACTTGTGCATCCAAACACCTCAACCCAGTTTTGCCATGAGAGTCCACCATACCTACCTATGGATTTAATAAGATGCTTCAAGTAAGTTGTCATCGGTGCAAAAAGCAATAAAAATTGCTCATAAATATGTGTGATATTTTATTGTAAGGGAAATAAGTGTTGTACGAACTTGTGATAGTAAAGAAATAAAAGCGACAGACTGCATAATAAAGGTTGCTATCACAAAGGGCAATACAACGCAACGTTCCTTTGCACTAAGGGTTTGTGCATGCCAAAACAAAAAGCGCATGACAACCTCTGCTTCCCTCTGCGAAGGGCCTATTTGTTACTTTTACTTTTTAAGTACTTACCTTTATGCAAGAGTCATGGTGATCTTCACCACTTCCTATATTTCGCCTTTCTCTCTTGGCAAGCATTATGTGTTGGGGAATGATCTAGACGCATATATCCACTCGAATGTTGGTGATCATGAGTTATTATTGTTGACATCACCCTTGAGGTGAACAGTTGGGAGGCAAAATTATAAGCCCATATCTTTCTCTGTGTCCGATTGAAACTTTGATCCCATGAGTACCGCGTGAGTGTTAGCAATTATGAAAAACTAAAAGATGATTGAGTATGAGGGTTTGCTTTACAAGCTCTTATATTGACTCTTTCGATCATATGATAAATTGCCAATTGTTTCAATGATTAAGATCATAGTTTGTTGGTTCTCAATAGAGTTCTTGGTTCATACTTTATCTTGTGAATGAATTGCTACTCTAGCATAACAAATCTTATACAATAAGTATTGTTGTTCTAAAGATGTTCATGATGCCCTCATGTCTATATTGTATTTTTATCGACACCTCTATCTCTAAACATGTGGACATATTTGTCGATCTTGGCTTTCGCTTGAGGGCACGCGAGGTCTAAGCTTGGGGGAGTTGATACGTCCATTTTGCATCATGCTTTTATATTGATATTTATTGCATTATGGGCTGTTATTACATGTCATGGTACAATATTTATGCCTTTTCTCTCTTATTTTACAAGGTTTACATGAAGAGGGAGAATGTCGGTAGCTGGAATTCTAGACTGGAAAAGGAGCAAATCTGAGATACCTATTTTGCACAACTCCAAAAGTCCTCAAAATTTAAGGAGATTCATTTTGCAATATATAAAAAATACTAGGCAAAACAGATACCAGAGGGGGGCCACCAGGAGGTGGCAAGACTGCTGGGCGTGGCCACCCCTTGGCCGCGTCTAGCAGGCTTGTGACCCACCTGGCAGGCCCCCAACGCCCATCTTCTCCTATATGGAGGGTTTTGACCTGGAAACAATCATAAGGAAGATTTCGGGACGAAGTGCCGCCGTCTCGAGGCGGAACTTGGACAGAACCAATCTAGAGCTCTGGCAGGGATGTTCTGCCGGGGAAACTTCCCTCCCAGAGGGGGAAATCTAAGCCATCGTCATCACCAAAGATCCTCTCATGGAGAGGGGGTCAATCTCCATCAACATCTTCACCAGCACCATCTCCTCTCCAAACCCTAGTTCATCTCTTGTATCCGACCTTTGTCTCAAACCTCAGATTGGTACATGTGGGTTGCTAGTAGTGTTGATTACTCCTTGTAGTTGATGCTAGTTGGTTTACTTGGTGGAAGATCATATGTTCAGATAGTTTATGATAATTAATACTCCTATGATTATGAACATGAAGATGTTTTGTGAGTAGTTATGTTTGTTCCTGAGGACATGGGATAGGTCTTGTTATAAGTAATCATGTGAATTTGGTATTTGTTCGATATTTTTATGAGATGTATGTTGTCTCTCCTCTAGTGGTGTTATGTGAACGTCGACTACATAACACTTCACAATTATTTGGGCCTAGGGGAAGGCATTGGGAAGTAATAGTAGATGATGGGTTGCTAGCGTGACAGAACCTTAAACCCTAGTTTATACGTTGCTTCATAAGGGGCTGCTTTGGATCCATATGTTTCATGCTATGATTAGATTTATCTTAATTCTTCTATCATAGTTGCGAATGCTTGCGAGAGGGGTTAATCATAAGTGGGAGGTTTTTCCAAGTAAGGGCAGCACCCAAGCATCGGTCCAACCACATATCAAATTATCAAAGTAACGAACGAGAATCAAATGAGCATGATGAAAACTAGCTTGACGGAAATTCCCATGTGTCCTCGGGAGTGCTTTGCTTTATATAAGAGTTCATCCAGGCATGTCCTTTGCTACAAAAAGGATTCGGCTACCTTGCTGCACCTTTGTTACACTTGTTACTTGTTACTCGTTACGAATTATCTTATCACAAAACTATCGGTTACCGATAATTTCAGTGCTTGCAGAGAATACCTTACTAGAAATCGCTTGTCATTTCCTTATGCTCCTTGTTGGGTTCGACACTCTTACTTATCGAAAGGACTACGATAGATCCCCTATACTTGTGGGTCATCATGTATCTATCATAATGAAAAGGTAATAGCATATCTCTCATAAGAGGTAGATGGGCTAAGTCAAGTGGTAAAGAATCTTGATAAACACTCCCGTATGATAGAGACTCGATGTACTCAAATCTCTAAGACTCAAGACTTGATTATTGCTCACTTCGATAATCATGTTTCTACTAATGAAATATCTACTCATAGTGGTAAAAGAATGCAGGATCCCAAAGGCCCGGAATGGTATGACAAATAGCAATAACAAATAAGAATGGAGAGCCAAGGCCAAACCCATAAGAATAGAGAATTACTTTTTGGTGAGGAAGAACCTGAAGAACAGGTCCGTGAAGATGCCCAGGGATATGAAGTAGAAGCTACCAAACAAGTTGACTCTCATGCGGAAAGAATTAATGGCAATGATAATTAAGAAGAAGAAACTCCGAAAGCAGAACAAGAGGAAGAACCAAGGGTACAAAGGAATAAACAACCACCTGATCCAACCAAAAACATTTAGTGGCAAAGCTACGAAGAACAAGGAGAAAGTTAAGGGGAAGAAGAAATATAAAGGTAAATCAAGGAAAATTCGCCCTTATCCTAAGGCTGTGAGACCACCTTCAGATGATGCATTATACTCTTGCTTCTGCAAGCCATAGTTGATCTTAAAATGTCAATGCATGTGATTGATATGTTAAATGTTCCTAGTTTTACTAAGTTCGTGTGTGATGTTGTGAACAACAAAAGGAGTATGAATCCAAAGGAACATGTGATATGTCTCCATAGTATCCACTTTTCCAAACTCTTTTGCCTTGTTTTGGACTCTAATTTACATGATTTGAATGGAACTAACCCGGAATGACGTTGTTTTCAGCCAAATTTCCTTATTGTTATTTTTGTGCAGAAATAAAAGTTCTCGGATCGTCCTGAAAATTTACGGAGAATATTTTTGAATTGAATAAAAAATACTGGCACAAGAATCAACCAAGGGGGGCCACCTGCAGGCCACAAGCCTGCTAGGCGCGGCCACCCCCTAGTCGCGCCTAGCAGGCTTGTGGGGCCCTCGTGGCTCCTCCGACCTCCTCTCCAGTTCCATATAACCCTATTCGTGGAGAAAAAATTAGAGAGAAAATTTCATCGCGTTTTACGATATGGAGCTGCCGCCACCTCCTGTTCTTCCTTAGGAGACCAGATCTGGAGTCCGTTTTGGGCTTCGGAGAGGGGAAATCGATGCCATCGTCATCACCAACCAGCCTTCATCACCAATTTTATGATGCTCTCTTCCGTTCGTGAGTAATACCATCATAGGCTTGTTGGACGGTGATGGATTGGATGATATTTATCATGTAATCGAGTTAGTTTTTTTAGGGTTTGATCCCTAGTATCCACTATGTTCTGAGACTTATGTAGCTATGACTTTGCTATGCTTAATGCTTGTCACTAGGGCCCGAGTGCCATGATTTCAGATCTGAACCTATTATGTTTTCATGAATATATATGTGTTCTTGATCCTATCTTGCAAGTTGTATACACCTATTACGAGTTAGGATCCGCATCCCCTAGGGTGACAATAAATGGGATTCTTTCCGATGATTACCATAGTTTGGGGAGTTCATGTATTCACTAAGTGCTAATGCTTTGGTCCGGTTCTCTATCAAAAGGAGGCCATAATATCCCTTAGTTTCCATTAGGACCCCGCTGCCACGGGAGGGTAGGACAAAAGATGTCATGCAAGTTCTTTTCCATAAGCACGTATGACTATATATGGAATACATGCTTACATTACATTGATGAATTGGAGCTAGTTGTGTGTCACCCTATGTTATAACTGTTGCATGATGAATTCTATCCAACATAATTATCCATCACTGATCCATTGCCTACGAGATTTCCACATATTGAACTTTGCTAAGTTACTTGTCTGTTGCTACTGTTACAATCACTACAAAACTGCTACTGCTACTTTTGCTACCGTTACCGTTACTTCCGTACTACTTTGCTACTGAATATTTTTCTACAGATATTAAGTCTTTCAGGTGTGGTTGAATTCACAACTCATCTGTGAATACTTGAGAATATTCCTTGGCTCCCCTTGTGTCGAATCAATAAATTTGGGTTGAATACTCTACCCTCGATAACTGTTGCAGTCCCCTATACTTGTGGGTTATCAAGACCTTTTTCTAGCTTCGTTGTTGGGGAGCATAGCTCTATTATCTGACTCACTTGGGATTTATATCTGTTGATCACTATGAAGAATCTGAAAGATCCAAAAACCAAGATATATCCCTCTACTACGAAGGGAGGTAAGGAACTGCCATCTAGCTCTGCACTTGATTCACCTTCTGTTATGAGTAAGTTTGTGACACCACCACCTGCTAGTAATTCTGATATGTCGCAAGTAATTGATGATGCCACTTCTGCTATGCATGATACTTATGATGATACTTTGCTTGATAATAATATGCCGTTGGGTGAATTTCTTGATGACCAAATTGCTAGAGCCAATGCTGAAAATTATGATACTTCTGAAACTGATGAAATTATTGAAACTGAACACTTTGAGACACCTGCTAGTCCTAGCTCTCCTAGATATGAATTGCGTGATATTCCTAAGGGTTATGTTATGGAAGGAGAGGTAGCTAGGGAATTTCTTGCTTGTAGTGATAGAGATGATCTTAAGAAATTACTATACAACTCGAAAGAAAAATCTTTGAATGCTACAATGAAATATGATCCTAAGTTTGATACTTCACATATCTTTGTTACTAATAAGGATTATGAATTCTCTGTTGATCCTGAGTTAATTTCCTTGGTTGAATGTGATCCTTTCCATGGCTATGAATCTAAAACTATTGTCGCACATCTTACTAAACTGAATGATATAGCCACCCTGTTTACTCATGAGGAAAAAATTCATTATTACTATATCCTTAAGTTGTTTCCTTTCTCATTAAAGGGTGATGCTAAGATATGGTTTAATTCTCTTGCTCCTAGTTGTGTGCGTAGTCCCCAGGATATGATTTATCACTTCTCTGAAAAATATTTTCCTGACCATATGAAACAAGTTGCCTTGCGGGAAATATTTAACTTTGTGCAACTTGAAGAAGAGAGTCTCCCACAAGCTTGGGGAGGCTTCTCCAATTACTTAATGCTTTGCGTGATCATCCTCTCAAGAAAAATGAAATACTTGATATCTTTTATAATGGACTAACTCATGCTTCTAGGGACCACCTAGATAGTTGTGTTGGTTGTGTTTTGAGGGAACGAATTGTTGAACAAGCTAAAATACTATTGAATAATATATTGAGCAATGACAATGATTTGACTATTCTCGAACCACCTCTGAAGCCAACTCCGAAGAAAAGAGGCATTCTATTTCTTAGTCCTGAAGATATGCAAGAGGCAAAGAAATATATGAAAGAAAAAGGTATTAAAGCTGAAGATGTTAAGAATCTACCACCTATTGAAGAAATACATGGTCTTGATAACCTGACATAGGTAGTGGAGGTAAATTCTCTTCATAGATTTGATGAAAGCGGTATTCCTTACAATAAGTCTGCTAGCCAATGCTTGGATGAATTTGATAATTTTGTTGTTAAGCAAGAAATTTTTAATGCTTATGTTAGTAGACAATTGAAACATAATGCTTTCATGCTTGATCGCTTAGGTGATGATATGAGTAGAACTATCAATGATCTTAAAATAATTAGTAAACATGCTTCCATGGTAACTACTCAAGTAGAAAAAGTACTTAAGGCCCAGAATGATTTGCTTAATGTGATGAATAGCAAGAACAATGATCATTCTGTTAAAGTTGTGACTAGAGGTGGAAGAATGACTGAGGAACCTCTGTATCCTGAGGGCCACCCTAAGAGAATTGAACAAGATTCTCAAAAGGGTAATATTGATGTACCTACTCACTCCAGCAATAAGAGGAACAAGGATGATGGTAGAACTTTGCATGCTGCTAGTGAACCTATTATAGATACACCTGAAAACCCAAATGATATTTCTGTTTCTCACGCTGAGACACAATCTGGCGATGAACATGAGCCTAGTGATAGTATTAATGATGATGTTCATTTTGATACCCAACCTAGTAATGATAATGATGTGGAGATTGAGCCTGATGTTGATCTTGATAACCCACAACCTAAGAATAAAAGATATGACAAAAGAGATTTCATTGCTAGGAAGCATGGTAAAGAAAGAGAACAATGGGTTCAGAAACCCATGCCCTTTCCTACTAAACCATCCAAGAAAAAGGATGAAGAGGATTTTGAGCGCTTTGTTGAAATGCTTAGACCTATCTTTTTGCGTATGCGCTTGACTGATATTCTAAAAATGTCTCCTTATGCTAAGTATATGAAAGACATTGTGACTAATAAAAGGAAGATACTGGATGCTGAAATTTTGACCATGCTTGCTAATTACACTTTTAAGGGTGGATTACCAAAGAAATTAGGAGATCCAGGAATACCAACTATACCAATGCTCTATAAAAGGGAATTATGTTAAAACTGCTTTATGTGATTTGGGAGCTGGTGTTAGTGTTATGCCTTTGTCTTTATATCATAGACTTGATTTGAATAAGTTGACACCTACTGAAATCTCTTTGCAAATGGTTGATAAATCAACTCCTCTACCTATCGGTATTTGTGAGGATGTACCTGTCATAGTTGCAAATGCTACTATCTTAATGGACTTTGTTATTCTTGATATTCCCGAGGACAATAGTATGTCGATCATCCTTGGTAGACCCTTTTTGAATACTACAGGGGCTGCTATTAATTGCAACAAGAGCAGTGTCACTTTTCATATTAATGGTAATGAGCATATAGTACACTTTCCGAAGAAACAACCTCAAGTTCACAGTATCAACTCCATTGAAAAAATTCCAACGAGCATTATTGGAGACTTTGAGTTCCCTCTTCCTACTATCAAGAAGAAATATGATATACTTATTGTTGGGGGCATGCATATCCCCATTGAGGTAACTTAGTGTTATTCGAAAATTCTTCGGTTTCATGTTATTCGAAAGAGGTTTGTTAATAAGACTTGATCAACCTTATTAATGGATTCCTTTTGATGAACATGAGATGGATGAATTTAGAAAGCACAACTTTCTGTACCGAACTTTAACTTTTGTTAGTAAGATTAAATTAAGTTAAAAATGTATTTTTTTTCCTATTTTCTGAGTTTCCTCTGCAATAAAAAAGTGACCTAAAAATAAAAGTTCTTCAAATGCCCTGAAAATGGAGTATGAATTTTTCTGGAATATTTAAAAACATCTGGCACTAAGCACACTACAGGGGACTGCACCAGTGGGCCACAAGCCCACTAGGCGCGGTCACCCCCTCGTCGCGCCTAGCAGGCTTGTGGGTCCCACATGGCCCCCTCCACTTATTCTAGCACCCATCCACTTCATCTTCCTCCAGAAAAAATCGCACCATTGCTCAAACCCATGTTCTAGCTCATTTTGCTGCCATTTTCGATCTCCTTGTTCAAAGCTTCATCCGCAAAACTGTTTTCGGAGATTGTTCTTCGGTATGTGACTCCTCCAATGATCCAATTAGTTTTTGTTCTAGTGCTTTATATATTGTAATTTTTTGCTGTTGAGGTGACCTTGTTCTTGAGCTTGCATGTCAAATTTATATGGTCCCAAGTAGTTTTGATGCATGATATATCCTCTAGGCACTTGTGGGAGTAGTTGCTATGAGTTTTGTTGAGTTTTATGCACCTTTATTTTGAGTCACTAAAAATTTCAGAATCTTTCAGAGAAAGAGATGTTGAGGACATTATTAAGAGGCTCTTCAAGTCGGAGTTCTAAGGAAGATGAGAATGAGATGAGGGAGACACTCAAGTATAATCTTCCTCGCGCTGCAGAACTCCGACCATGTGAATGGCCGTGTGACACATTCTTGAGGGTGTCCGGAATTTATGATGGTTTCTATTATTTGGCCGAGAATGCCGGCATCACCGACTTCCTCAACAATAAGTGTGACCAGTACCCCTTCCTCACGAATACCTTTGTGTAAAATTTTCAGTTTCATTCTAGGGAAGAACCTCCTACAGTAGAATTTCATTTATATGATGTGCCTAAGAAAATGAACCTTTATGATTTTTGCAAATTTTGCAAAATTCCCTATGAGGGCAGCATCAGGGAACCACGTCCTCGAGACATGGGAGATTTTATTGCCGCAGTCACTATAGGGGAAGAGAGAGGTGTGTCAAAGGAAAGAGCCAACATGCATATTAAAATGGTTGTGATGTGGTATGATGGGATGGTATCCTCCTCTGAACGATTCGGGTGGCTCGACTTGGCACATGTTCATGCATATAGTTGAAACAAAATCAACATAGCCTCCACGATATTTACGTTCATGGTAATCTATATCCTACTCATGCTTACATTCGAGATTGGTCAATCTCAAAGCATGTTGATGACCATGTCGCTCTCTAGTTGGCCGCTCCCAGTCTTTTGCTAGCCTTCACTTGTACTAGACAGGAATACTGCTTGTGCATCCAATCCCTGAAACCCAAAGTTGTTCCATATGAGTCCACCATACCAACCAATATGCGGTATTTACCTGCCGTTCCAAGTAAATTTGCATGTGCCAAACTCTAAACCTTCAAATAAACATTCTATTTTGTATGCCCAAATCGCTCAAGTGGCGACTGGGGGTTGTCATTATCTTCCATGCAAGGTGGGTTATTCTCGCGATTTGTGTTGATTCACTATCATTCACGAGAAAGTGGTTGGTAATCGGGATGCCCAGTTCCATGCTCAAAATGAAAGAAAAATATAAGTAAACAAAACTCCCCCAGGATTGTGTTTGTATGAACGGTACCCGTGGATTCGGCCAGCCATGGAGTGTGATTGATTGGTTGAGGGGGAGTAAAACTTCATCATTCTATTTGGGAACCGCCTATAATGTATCTAGCATGGAAGATGTTGAAAACCTCTTGGTTGTTATGTGAGCAATGAAAGCATACCGCTCAAGAATCATTACTTACCTCTGTTTTAAAAACTCGAGCTCTGGCACCTCTGCAAATCAGTGCTTCCCTCTATGAAGGGCCTTTCCATTTACTCTATTGTTGAGTCAATAATCTTCTTATAAAAGGCACCAGTTAGAGAGCACCACCATCATTTTTATGTTTTGTTGTTAATTGATATTGGGTATGAGCATGACTGGATCTCTTTTACCGTGAATCACAATGTCTAGTGAGTCCTTGTTCTTTAGAGCTACTCTACATTTATGTTTTGCGGTCTCAGAAAGGGCTAGCGAGATACCATTTTGTCATATTGTATCATGATTGTTTTGAAAAAGTGTTGTCATCCAAGAGTTATTATTATTGCTTGCTAGTTGATTATGTCATTGATATGAGTAAATGTGAGACCTAAATGTTATTGTGAACGTGGTTAGTCCATGATCTTTGCTGAAAATCTGAACATCAGTTAGACGTATTTATAACAACAAGATCAAATAGAGTTTGTATAAGTTTTTCTTTATCAGTTTCAGTTTATCAACTGAATTGCTTAAGGACAAGCAATGGGTTAAGCTTGGGGGAGTTGATACGTCTCCATTGCATCCACTTTTCAAAACTCTTTTACCCTTGTTTTGGACTCTAATTTGCATGATTTGAATGGAACTAACCCGGACTAATGATGTTTTCAGCAGAATTTCCTTGGTGTTATTTTGTGCGGAAATAAAAGTTCTTCGATCTTCCTGAAAATTTACGGAGAATATTTTTGCATTTAAAAAATACTAGCGCAAGAATCAGCCAGAGGGGGGCCACCTATGGGCCACAAGCCTGCTAGGCACGGCTACCCCCTGGCCACGCCTAGCAAGCTTGTGGGGCCCTCATGGCTCCTCTGACCTCCTCTCCAGTTCCATATAACCCTATTTGCGGAGAAAAAATCAGAGAGAAGAATTCATCGCGTTTTACGATACGGAGCCGTCGCCACCTCATGTTCTTCTTCGGGTGACAAGATCTGGAGTCCGTTTTGGGCTCCAAAGAGGGGAAATCGACGCCATCGTCATCACCAACCATCCTTCATCACCAATTTCATGATGCTCTCCACCGTTCATGAGTAATCCCATCGTAGTCTTGCTAGACGGTGATGGGTTGGATGAGATTTATCATGTAATTGAGTTACGTTTGTTAGGGTTTGATCCCTAGTATCCACTATATTCTGAGATTGATGTTGCTATGACTTTGCTATGCTTAATGCTTGTCACTAGGGCCCAAGTGCCATGATTTCAGATCTGAACCTAGTATGTTTTTATGAACATATATGTGTTCTTGATCCTATCTTGCAATTTGTAGACACCTATTACGAGTTATGATCCGCATCCCCCAGGGTGACAAGAACTGGGATTCTTTTCGGTGATTATCATAGTTTGAGGAGTTCATGTACTCACTAAGTGCTAATGCTTTGGTCCGGTTCTCTATTAAAAGGAGGCCTTAATATCCCTTAGTTTCCATTAGGACCCCGCTGCCACAGGAGGGTAGGACAAAAGATGTCATGCAAGTTCTTTTCCATAAGCACGTATGACTATATATGGAATACATGCCTACATTACATTGATGAATTGGAGCTAGTTTTGTGTCACCCTATGTTATAACTGTTACATGATGAATGTTATCCAACATAATTATCCATCACTAATCCATTGCCTACGAGCTTTCCACATATTGATCTTTCCCTGTTGCTATTGTTACAATCACTACAAAACTGTTACTGCTACTTTTGCTACCGTTACTGTAACTTCCATACTACTTTGCTACTGAATACTTTGCTGCAGATATTAAGTCTTTTAGGTGTGGTTGAATTGACAACTCAGTTACGAATACTCGAGAATATTCTTTGGCTCCCTAATCAATAAATTTGGGTTGAATACTCTACCCTCGAAAACTGTTGCGATCCCCTATACTTGTGGGTTATCAACATGTGGCCATGATAATGGAGTACCGATTTGATAACAAGATACCACGAAAAACGGGAGATCCAGGTATACAGACGATATCTTGTTCCATTGGTAATGTTGATATAAATAATGTTCTCTGTGATGTAGGAGCAGGGGTAAGCGTTATGCCTCTAACTCTTTATCACAAATTGAATCTATCTGAATGTATACCCACATGCATAACTTTACAGATGGTAGATAAGTCCACGAAGAAGCCAGTGGGGATGGCTAAAAATGTTTCGTTGAGATTGTACTGGCATGTTATACCTATCCATTATCCTTGACATGCTCAAATATGAAAAATTATCAATTATCCTTGGTAGACCGTTTTTGAATACTGCAGGTGCATTGTTAGATTCTCAGAAGGGAAAGTAACCTTTATAATGTGACTAAGAAATAGTTAAATACTTCCCAAAGAAGCCAGGAGCAAAAGTATGGTAAGCAAATAAAATCCACGTCCACCAGAGACTTGATATAATACCAAGGTATGAGGTTGAGCTAAGCAACCTAAAAGCCAGCGCTTGATGTGAGGCAACCAATTCGTTTTTTAGTTCATTAAATTTGTGTCTTTGTTTCAGTTATTGTTTTTCTCTTACAAATGAATGATATGTCTCCAACGTATCGATAATTTATGGAGTATTCATGCCATATTTGCCTATCTTTATAATACTTTTATGTTGTTTGATGCACTTTATATGATTTATTTAGAACTAACATAGTCTAACGTTGTTTTCAGCAGAATTACCATGGTGTTGTTTTTGTGCATAAAATAAAAGTTCGCGGAACCGCGCAAACTGTTTTTATGATTTTTTTCTGGAGAAAATAAGAAATACGGAGCGAAGAACCACCAGAGGGGGGACACCTGTGGGCCACAAGCCAACAGGGCGTGCCCTATTAGCTTGTGGGGCCCACGTCGCTACGGTTGACATGATTCCAACGCTGAAAAATACTATAAATCTAGAAACCCTCGAAAGTTAACCTAGAACTTCTGATCTGCTTCCGCAACTCTCTATATTGAAGAAATACCAATCTGGAGTCTTTTTGGTACCCTCTCAGAGGGGGAAATCATCACCGGTGGCCATCTTCATCATCCCGACGAAGGCCATGACGAGGAGGGAGTAGTTCACCCTCGGGGCAGAGGGTATGTACCAGTAGCTATGTGTTTGATATATCTCTCTCTGTGTCGTGTTTTGAGATGTCACGGTCTTGATGCATCACGGGCTTTGTTAATATAGTTCGATCATATGGTGTTTGTCCCTTGCTATCTTGATGTGATGAATTGAATCTTTCCCTTTGAGATTTTGTTATGTTGGATTGCATATTGGATTTGAGATCACTTGATGTATGTCTTGGTACACAACTTGCGGATTACTGTGGTGACAATGGGGTAATGTATGCATAGGGGTTGATACACGTTCTTGTCCTACTTTCTCCGATAGAAATCTTGGGATACTCTTTGAAGTTTTTTGTGTTGAATTGAAATGATGAATTTTAAATTGTTTGATGCATGTTGAATAATTAACCCATGAATTTCACCACTGGAGTATCTAGGTGACATTAGGGTTGATTGATATGTATCATTGGTGTTATTTTAGTATGAACTATAGGGTTTTTTGTGGCACCTATAGGAATAGGTCAATAGATTGATCGGAAAGGGTAACTTTGAGGTGGTTCTACTACCTATGACAACTTCATCTTATGTTCTCCACTATATTGTAGTGCTTCCTTGTTGCACGTTGAGGGATGATGATATGATTCTATTAGTTAGCATTGTTGAGATATTATACTAGTGAAAGTATGAACCCTATGCCTTGTTTCCAAGCATTTATATAATGTTTTGCTCGCCATTTTCCACTTGATAGCTTGCTGTTTTTATATTTTCAGATTACAAAAACATATATCTACCATCCATATTGCACTTGTATCACCATCTCTTCACTGAACTAGTGCACCTATACAATTTACCATTGTATTGGGTGTGTTGGGTACACAAGAGATGTCTTGTATTTGATTGCAGGGTTGTCACCCAAGAAGGACGCTTGAACACATGGGTATGGGCACCATCCTTATCTTGTTCCAAGCTTGGGGAGGTGCCCCGGTATAGTATCACCATCACTTTTACCATTATCATCTATCTTAGTTCGACCCTTAGTTATGTCGTGATTTAGAGAAATAAAATTCTAGGTTTGCTTTGCTTAGAGTTTTTTCTTTGAGATTTATCTATTGTTGTAATCGAGTATGAGAGTTATATAATAAATATTAGTTTGAGTTTGCTTGCTTTACTCCCATGCATCAATCATAGCAATGAAAGAAAAGAAACAGAAAGATCATATGCTAATCCCATGGGGAGTAATGAATTCACATAAAAGAAATATGTTAGATAAAAAGTTGTTGGGAATAAACAACCATAGCATTTGTCATTGATGCAATATATGCAAGATTATGATAGAGGAGAGGAGATTCACATACAAATACACTATCTTGAACATCTTTTGTGATTGTGAGCCCCCACCAAATATTATATAATGGTCAAGTGTTGATGTTGGACATGGAAGATAGCGTAATGATCATGTTTGTTTACATTCACATAGAAGTTATATGGTCATAGATCCTTTAACATGTGGTTCTTGCTTTAGATATTTTGCTAGCCAAAAAAGTCCACCCTAAGTAGAGATACTACTTGTGCATCCATAACCCCTTAAACCCAGCTTCTTTCCATGAGAGTCCACCATACCTACATATGGATTGAATAAGATCCTTCAAGTAAGTTGTCATCGGTGCATGAAGCAATAAAAATTGCTCTTAAATGTGTATGATATTTTATTTTAAGGGAAAATAAACTTTGTACGGTCGTGTGATGGCAATGAAATAAAAGTGACATATTGCATAATAAAGTTTGCTATCATAAGGAGAAATATAAAGCGAAATGCCTTTCCATTAAGAGTTTGCACATCCAAAATTAAAAAGCGCATGACAACCTCTACTGCCCTATGCGAAGGGCATATCTTTTACTTTCATGTATTTACTTTTATGTTCGAGTTAGTAATGGTTATCCCTATTCCTACCTATTAACTCTCTAGTTGGAAAGCATTATGTGTTGGGGAAAGATCCATATATATATATATATATATATATATATATATATATAGGTAAATAAGTTGGGCGACAAAGACAACACAGCCCCATCTTCCTATGTGTCCAATGAAAACATTAGCTCCAAAAATATGCAATGAGTGTGAGCAATCATAGAATACTAAATGATAGTTGAGTATGTGAACTTGCTAGAATGAAAGCTCTTACAAAGACTCTTCTCTGAAATTTGATGAATTGTGATTGTCTCAGTGACTAAGAACATAGTTTGTTGATTGTCAATAAAGTTTATGTTTAATACTTCAACAATTGTGGATGGACTGTTACTTGTTTATGAGAAGTTATACGATGAAAAACTTGCTGGTATGTTAATATTTCTAATGCTCGCATGTCTGTATTCTGTTTTTATCGACACCTCTCTCTCAAATTATGTGGTCATTATTATCAAGTTCGGCTTTCGCTTCAGGATAAGCGAGGTCTAAGCTTGGGGGAGTTGATACGTCCATTTTGCATCATGAATTCTTATTGATATATGTGTTATTTTTGTCCATTATTCCTAATTGTGATACAATTCTTATGATTTGTCTCTCTGAATATGCAAGGTACATCATAAAGAGGGAAATCACTAGAAAATGGAATTCTAGACGTGAAAACCAAGAAAATGGTTGAAAATTCACTCGACTTCAAATGACCTGAAAACTTCACGAAGAATTTTTATGGAATATATAAGAATTATTGGGCCCAAAATATACCAAAGGGAGGCCACCTGTTGGCCACAAGCCAACAGGGCCCACCCACCCCCTTGGGCGCGCCCTGTTAGCTTGTGGGGCCCAGTAGGTCTCTTGAACCCCCTCTTTTCATATATGGTGTGTTTTACCCTAGAAAAAATCAATAATATAATTTAGGGATAAAGCGTCGCCGTCTCTAGGCGGAAACCTGGGCAGAGGCCTTTTTTCTCTTCGGTAGAGAGATTTTGTCGGGGAAACTTCCGTCCAGGAAGGTGAGATCGAAGCCATCGTCATCACCAACACTTCCTCCTTCATGAGAGGACCAATCTTCTTCAACATCTTCACCAACACCATCTCATTTCATACCCTAGTTCATCTTTTGTATTCAATCTTTGTCTCAAAACCTTAGATTGGTACCTGTGGGTTACTAGTAGTGTTGATAACATCTCGTAGTTGATGCTTGTTAGTTTACTTGGTGGAAGATATTATGTTCAGATCCTTGATCACCATTATTACACCTTTGATCTTGAACATGTTGATGATGTGTGAGTAGTTACTTTTATTGTTAAGGACATGGGAGAAGTCTTGTTATAAGTAATCAAGTGAAGCTGGTATCCGTTCAATATTTTGATGATGTGTATGTTATTGCTTCTCTTACTGGTGTCGTGTGAACGTCGACTCCACGAAACATCACCATGTTATGGGACTAAGGGAAGACATTGTGGAGAAACAAGTAGATGATGGGTTGTGAGAGTGATAGAAGCTTAAACCCTAGTTTATGTGTAACTTCATAAGGGGCTGATTTGGATCCACACGTTTCATGCTATGGTTAGATTTATCTTAATTCTTCTTTCGTACTTGCGAATTCTTGCGAGAGGGGGTAATCATAAGTGGGTTGTTTGTTCAAAGAAGAACAACACCTTAGCACCCGTCCACCCACATATCAAAATATCAAAGTAACGAGCGTGAATCAACTCAACATGATGAACATGAATAGCCAGAAATTCCCATGTGTCCTCAGAGCATTTTCTTCATATAAGAGTATTTTCAGGCATGTCCTTTTCTATAAAAAGGATTGGGCTACCTTGCTGCATCCTTGCTACTATTGTTACTTGTCACTTGTTATGAATTATCTTGCTGCAAAACTATCTATCACTGTTACTCATACCACTTGGCGAGAATACCTTACTGAAAACTGTTTATCATTTCCTTCTGCTCCTCGTTGGGTTCGACACTCTTACTTATCTAAAGGACTATGAATGATCACCTATACTTGTGGCTCATTAGCTCAGATATTGCCACTAATGACTAATGAATGCAAAGAATTTCACAAATCCTCTCATTGATATTTTTCCACGTGAAATGGGCCAAAAAGGAAAGAAATCTGCACACGGACGTTTTGCATGGAAACCGAGGCAGGTCGTCCACCCGGACTACTTTTATAAAGGGACCCCATCGAAATGTCAACTAAACAATGTCGAGCACAGCTAGAACCTCTTCATCATCATCTTCCTCCACAAACCCTAGCCGCATCCACTTTCATCTGATAGCCATCTCCATCACCATAGTGCTCTCTCATCTAGTACATACTTGTAATTGTGCATTGCACAAGGCATCCATTTTAAGACACATTGCAATCAACCAATCCCAAGATGTACTCTCCAATGTTTTCTTCTCGCGATTTGATCTCCATGTATGAGTAGTTCAGTAAGGTATATGGTGAGGCATGAGCCTTGCAACCCCATGTATTTGGTGAGGATCAATGGAAGTCTTTGACACAATGGCTTGTATGGGTGAAATAAAATTGTTTCGTGAAGTGTCTCGTCTTGTCCACGATCTTCATCCCTGCAGGTACCTAGGATCATGGATATTGAGCACCGATGAGGCTAGGAGCAAGGGGACCGTGAAGTGTTATACCGAACACCGGTGATAGTAAGGTCTAGTATGGTAACATGGATCATAACTTTGGGGATTCATGTGGGGTAGTCACTAAACAACCAATGCTTTTGTCTCATATTCTTATCTGAATTATCGGGGCAACCGAGCAAGACTGATAGGGCCTTCGGTAGGAAAACTAATTCTTGATATAGGACTTGAGGCGGTCAAGAGGTTATTTGGACACATCCTCACTCCGATACGAGGCAAGCACCTCTTGATGGGTGACTTCCCGAGCACAAACTAATATCATTTTTTATCCCAACACCAATACATGGTTGTAAGCATTAAGTCCTCATCCTTGTACCTTATTTTTATTATAAGTGTTTGAATCATAATTTGCTTGCTAATCCGGTCAAAAGATGGATTGAGACTTTAACATAAGCTTGTTACTGACCATTGCTTCAAGGGGGTCTTCCTCTCATGGGTTCGATACCCACGGTCACCTCTTGGGAAATAGGTGTGGGTTACTATTTCTTGTTCCAATACTGGATCAATAAAAATGAGATATCAGTGCCTAGTTAAGAGTCTATCATGTACAAATAAGCACTGGTTTTTAAAGAAAGTATGGTTTATTTCTCTAAGCAGCTCCCTAGGCATCTTGTATTCTACAAGGACTTAGAGAACCAGAAACCCACATGCTTGGGAGGGACACCGTTAGAAAGTGCGATGGATATGGTTTTCCCTGAGTCGACCTAATCGGCTCTAGGGCCTCGAGGTTCACTGTACAAGAATAAAGAGGATGAAGAAAACAGGGAATAAAAAAAATATAAAGGTAAAAGCAATCGTGTGCTTTGACGATCGTGTGTTGTCTCAATCAGTAATCACCATTTTGAAGGCGACATTCAACCATAACCTTTGATTGATATATGAGGCAATTGAACTTTCATAAATAAATGACTCAAATCCCGTTCAAAACATCAAATTCTAATGTAGTTTAGACTAACGAGGCCGGAAGTTCCCCGGATCAAGATGTATAAAATAGTCCTCTTGAACTGATTTTCGAGGTGATATATGATCTCGTACTGAGATGACCACAAAAATACATGTATTTTTCTCAACGAGGCCTACAACTTTTCATGTAGAGCACTTTTCCATCTGATATCATCTTGGGGTTACGTTTTGTAGCAAAATAGTAACAAATACACCGCCCGTCCCAAAATAAGTGTGTTAACCTTAATACAACTTTGAGTTAGTGATAGTACAAAGTTGAGACAGTTATTTTGAGACGGAGGGAGTATTATGAACCCAGTTTCCTTTGTACACCGCACAACTTTTCGTTAAGTCCTAGAACTTTTAGGCTTACCCCGAATCTTGTAGGGCAAACTAAAGCAGCACGTCGTTTTGGCTCTCGAGGTTGCATACGATCTCACATGGAGATGATAAAAAAATGAAAGTTGTTCGCTTCGACGATACACGAATTTTTAATGCTTAATTTTCTTTTACTTTAGGACCATCTTAATTTTGTCTTCCAACCTGTCATAGTTTTCGTGTCCTATCTCCGATTTGGTCTATCCTTACATCCATTCTTATCTTCTTGAAGGGGCATTGATGAACTTCAATCCACAATTGACCTTATCTTTCTATTGTTTTGAGCCATCTTTTATGATCATACCATTTTTAGTGTCACTAGGACAACACCTACATACCTATGCATTGGGTACGGAGAGTGTTTTTTTGAAAGAGCGCAGGAGAACTGCGATGGGTACGGAGAGTGTGTATCAATGAATCAACGATGTACTGCTCACGGGGCAACGATAGGACTCCAGATTTACCGGCGAGTCACGTTCTTTGTCGCACGACCAGTTACTCTCGTCAACGGCATCGGACTCGCGGATTACCATCGGATTCGCGGGAGCCGTCGGCAACGGGCGAGCCCATGCTTTCTGACCAGCGCACCGCACCGCACCGCACCGCACCCGGAAAGGGAGCAGGACTATTGAATGGACGTGTCAGCCCGACTGTGCACACATACGTAGGCGTAGCATTGTTCCGTACGCCAGCTATGGCGCGCTTGAGACGCTACCCTATCGGCCGCTGTGCGTTGAACTTTGGGGCGGCATGCATGCACATGCACATGCAATGCATAGTAGACCTAATAAACTGGCTAGGTGTGCATGCACGGGGACGTACGGGAGATCTCGATGTCGATGTGCGCAGTGCCCAGTAGTACTAGCACGTACTCTATGGCGCGCACAGTCTGAGGCTGTAGTAGAGTCGTGCACTGTATGCCATCGCCTCATAATCATCGTCACCGGCGTGGCAGCACCGTCTGCACGAGCAGTGCTGGCTTTGTGGCAGGGGAGAGAAAGAGAGAGAGTGGGCGGCTGGCCCACAGGCGTCGTGGCCGGCGTGAGACGCGATCATGCCTACTGTAAGAGTACGTCTAACTCTATATGGATGGTTGCTGTTGGTGATGCTCCGTGCCGCGGCAGCATCGGAGGTGCCGTGCATGCAGGTGCGTCCCGCAGAATGGTCGGTCGGTGCGGTGCCTTTACGGGCGGGCGACTGTTACTTCCACCTTTCATGGCCGCCACGAGCTGCCCGTGCCCCTCTGACAGTAGCGGTACTGTGGATCGTGGCTGCCGACGCTGCTGGATTAGCTGGTTTGGTGATGTGTCCTGTGTCGTGTGTGTGCCAAATAAGCTCCTTGTTTGCATGTGCGCGCTCGATCGGCGCTGAACATTAACTAGTAGAGTACGCAACGTACCCCGTCGCCTGGACCCAGATCAATCAGGGCAGGGGCAGCGCTCCGTCGTCAGAGCTGCACGAGGGCGACCACTACCCTGCGCTCTTTCCGTGATCAGCAGGACCAGGCTGCTATCTAGATCCGGTTCTGCAGGGCGCGTCTTGAATTCTTGATCACTCGCTTGGCGTTTTCACAAGAGGTGCCACCGCCAACCTGCCTCATTTATTGAATTCAGCTGTTATCCGGCCCCGCAAGCTTTGATTTGCGCGTCTCCCTTGGGATCTTTTCTTTTTAGCGGTAGCCGTACGTTGGGATCGCATCACGACTCCGCAATCTGTTTGGACTTTTGACCGCAAACAAATTACTTACCGTATCTCTAGGTGGTCTTCATCTTGGAAATTGGGAGTTGGGACGGCCCGGCATCTGCATGGATGGATCGTCGATCCATTATTTCGCGGGCAGTTGCCCAACGTGCAGTAGCGTCACGTGTCCTCCCACCAGAGTGCTCTGCCGCTTCAAGTCATGGCTTTTTCCCCAACCGCAAACGCGGACGCGTATAAAACCTGCCTCCGCATAGGCCTCCACGCCCACGACCGTCTCCTCATCCGTTTCCCTCCCTCTCCCTTCTCTCTCTTCTTCGCCAACCCCTCTCTCTCTTCGCACGCCGTAGTAGTTGGCCATGGCCGTCCAGGCGCAACATCTCTCCCACGCCTTCCCCCACGACCTCCACGCCTACGGCAGCTTCAGTGCTATGGAGGATGAGTCTCTCTTCTTTCCCGAGAACCTCAAGCGCGGGCCGGAACTGGAGGGTGTCGGGAACATGCTGTTCGGCGACGTTCCGCGCGTCGATCCCACCTGGCACGACGGCGCCCGCGGCCACGGTTTTGTGCAGAGGAAGCGGGCGCGCGTCGTCCCGGAGGAGCCTTCATACTTGGAGAATCAGCGCGGGCAGGGGCTTGTGCCCGTCGGTGACGTGCTGACCAGGGCGGTGGGCTCCGGCGCGGCGTCCACCAGTGGGAGAATGATCAATGCTGCCGGCACGCCGCCGGACCTCCTCTCGCAGCTGTACCGTCAGGGCATGGAGATCGATGCAGTCCTACGAGTCGAGGTGCGTCCAACGATCTTGTTCATGGACCTGTTTTTATCTTGGTGATTGGACTCGACTTCTTGGTTTGATTGCGCGGTGTTCTGATTCCTGGTGATTTTGATGGACGTTCTGCAGACCGACCGCATGCGCGTGGGGCTGGAGGAGGCGCGGCAGCAGCACGTCAGGGCGCTTGTGTCGGCGGCGGAGCGTGCTGCGGCGAGGCGGCTGCGGGCCGCGGAGGCCGCGCTGGAGCTCGCGCGCTGCCGCAACGCCAAGCTGTCAGAGAGGCTCAGCCAGATTTGCGCCGAGGGTCAGGCGTGGATACGCGTCGCCAAGAGCCACGAGGCCGTCGCTACGGGCCTGCAAGCTACACTCGACCAGCTCCTGCAATCCCCTTCCGTTGCCGTCGCCGCCACCGGAGCGGACGAAGTGGGCGACGCCGAGGACGCGCGGTCCTGCTGTTTCGAGACCCCCGCCGGCGACGACGCTGCAGCATCAAAGGCGGCGGCGGCGGCGTGCAGGGCTTGCGGCGAGGGTGAGTCGTGCGTGTTGCTGCTGCCGTGCAGGCACCTGTGCCTCTGCAGCGCGTGCGACGCCGCCGTCGACGCTTGCCCGTTGTGCGCGACCACCAAGAACGCGTCGCTGCATGTCCTGCTCTCGTGATTGAAGCTCCCGCGCGTGGAAGCAGTGGCCCCCTCCGAAACGGTTTGCTATAGGAAAGTCAGCAGGCTTGATCAACTTGCCCGTGTTGTCAAGCTACAGTGAGTTCAGATTGCCGAAGAAATCGCAGTGCTTCTGTGGAATCTCAGCTAGTACCCGTGTCTAAATGTACAAGTGGTTCATGGAGTTTTGCAGATACTTTCTGGAGCTGACTGAATTGGCTAGAAAAAGAAACTTTTGTGGGTATGTTATTTCGGACAGGAATGGCAGGAACCGAATGCAATTTCAAATAGAGCGCCCTAGTTTGATTTTAGCGTTTTGGGCTTCAAAAAGTAGGGTTAGGGTGTATTTTGTTTAGGATTTCGATAACCAGCGAACGTTTGTTGGAAGAACCTGGTAAATCTTATGTTGTCGCGTTGATGTCAGTTTCTTTAATAAGTATGGCAAATTCGGTATATGTTCGTTTCTTTGCTAGGATTTGTTGTGCTTGTTGGAAGAAATTATCATCCTTAAAAAGAGGAGGTAACAGGGACAGTGTTAAAAATGCTCAAGATAGTTTTGCTATCTAACTAGGGTTTTTTTCGTGAACACGCAACGAATTACGTATCATTGCATTGATATAAGGGTAAAAAGGTACAATTATAATAGCCACCGCACACCGGCCGACAGTCGCATAAAAACCCGAGTAGTAAGAGGTAAGGGTTGTTCGTTTCCAATACATCAAAAGAATTTTATCTCTTAAAAAACAGGAATGAGTAGTAAGAGGTAAGGGTTGCTCGTTCCCAATACATCAAAAGAGTTTTATCTCTTAAAAAACAGGATTGCCCGTTGACGCCGGTGCGCATCTTATTGGATGCACGACAATAGTCCCGCGGTGAATGACCGAAGGTGATCGAAGATAAAGCCGCAGTGAGTGTTATGATGGAGTTGAGCACTTTTCAAAGGGCGGCGGGGGATGAGGAGCATGCAGTGATCCATCATTTCGCGAATGGTGTGTCCGAGCATTTCGCGAATGGTGTGTCCGAGCTTGGGATCGTAGCACTCGAGAGACACCATGTGAGTTTTATGATGGAGTTGAGCCCTTTTCAGAGGGCGGCGGGGGATGAGGAGCATGCAGTGATCCATCATTCCGTGAATGGTGTGTCCGAGCTCGGGATCGTAGCAGTCGAGAGACACCATGTGAGTGTTATGATGGAGTTGAGCCCTTTTCAGAGGACGGCGGGGGATGAGGAGCATGCAGTATCCATCATTCCGCGAATTGTGTGTCCGAGCTCGGGATCGTAGCAGTTGAGAGACACCATGAGAGAACCTCGTGCCATACCTATCGCGAGAACGGGCAGACAAGGAGGAGGTGATGTATGTCTTCGGTAGCCTGGTCGCAGAGTGCACATTTGTAGTTGTGTGGCAGCCCACGTCGAGCCAGACGAACTGCCGCCGAACAACGATCCTGCAAGGCAAGCCACATGAAGCCCTTGATGCGTAGGGTGGCCAGGTCTTCCATGTTAGCTTCCAAGATGCATTGAGCGTACACCCATGGAAGAGGGCCAGGTAATTCGATTTGGCCGAGTAGACGCCAGATTCCGTCCACCTCTAGCGCAGCTCGTCCGGGCCAGCCTCAAGAGTTTTGTGTTGCAGCATGCGCCAGACTTCAACGTACTACACAAGGGCCGTGGGGTCGAGGGTGCCAGCAATGTCGCGCACCCAAATGCATCAAGATAAATGCTCCGCCACTGTCCGGTCTCGGCAGCTGAATTTAGAGACCAACAAGTAGGCAAGCGGTCCGAGCTCCGAGATGGCCTTGCCATTGATCCAGGGGTCAATCTAGAATTTGCATGTTCGCCCGTCACGTACCTCCCAGGAAGTGGAGGCGTGGAATATCTGCAAGGCAGCGGGGGCGTGTGGGAGGTGAAGTTGGCTCTAGGGGCGTGACGCGTCAGTGCGCTGGAGACATAGCCACCGCGCGCGTAGCGTGACACCGGTCTGCTGTAGGTCACGGATCCCATGCCTCTGAGGAAAGTGGGGCAGCAGAGACGGTCCCAGTTCACGCGACACTGTCCACCTCGCGTGTCCTTGTGCCCAACCCATAAGAAATAACGAATGATCCGGTTCACACGTGTGAAGATGGTCTTGTTGACGGCGATGGCGACCAGGATATGGATGGGCATGGCAAAGAGGACATGTCAACATAGGGGGAGGCGGTCCCCAAGAGAGAGCATGGAACCAAGCTAAGGAGAGAGCTTCTTCTCCAATTGCTCGACAAGCGACATGGATGGCTCGCGGATGGATAGCGGGATGCCGAGGTACCTCATCGGGAACTGGGCGATTGAGCTAGACATCTCGGTCGCGATTGTGTTGATGTGCTCATGGGTGCAGCGAATGGGCAAGGTGGAGTACTAGGCGAAGTTTGTGCGAAGTCCCAAAGCCATGCCAAACGTGTAGAGCAAGCCTCAGACGGTTCGGATGTCGTGGGCATCGGGGTGGCAGAAGATGACGACATCATCTCTAATCAGGTAACTAAGGATAGTCAATTTTTGTGTTATGCTAGGGCATCTAAAACTAAAATCGAGTCATTAATTCGTCTAAACATCCGGGCACACAACCTGGATCTATAAACGCTACACAATCACACCCTCAAAGTCAGCTGACTAGACACTCAGCGCCCTTCAAACTCAGCCTACCCCTTCGATCAAGCTCCCACATAGTAGCATGCATGGGATCTTCGGACGTTCTGGATCTGTCGACTTGGAGCTCGCCGCTTGCTTGGACAAGGAGGAGATGGTTGTTCGGCTTGCGGTCCGTAGTCCTGGGTGGATACTCGAGCTCCCTCGTCCGAGTCATTCCGCCCTGGATCCAATGGCGAGGATGTGTCCATCAGCATCTCGAGGCTAGTGTCTTTGCTATCACCACGGAAGGCGCACGTCGAATGGAGGTCCAGGATTATTATGGGTCGCTACCCGGTGGTTGAGCTGGTCCCTCGCACGAGGTTCTGCATTATTGGCAAGAAAGGCTCGCTGGTTCCCCAGGTTGGGTCCTTGTACCAGCGTCGTCGGGCTTAGGCCCTTCCCAGTGCTCCAAGGTAGACACGTGCTAAGCATGCCACATAAGCAAAAAAATGACATGGCACAACAATTAATGAGGAAAGAGAGCACTTTGGTGACCCCGGGAAGAACCAACGCCATACACGTGTGTTGGAAATATGCCCTAGAGGCAATAATAAATTAGATATTATCATATTTCCTTGTTCATGATAATCGTTTATTATCCATGCTATAATTGTATTGATCGGAGACTTAGATGCATGTGTGGATACATAGACAAAACCACGTCCCTAGTATGCCTCTAATAGACTAGCTCGTTGATCAAAAGATGGTTAAGGTTTCCTAGCCATGGACATGAGATGTCATTTGATAACGGGGTAACATCATTAGGAGAATGATGTGATGGACAAGACCCAAACTGCAAACGTAGCATATGATCGTGTCAGTTTATTGCTATTGTTTTCCGCATGTCAAGTATGTGTTCCTATGACCATGAGATCATGCAACTCACAGATATCGGAGGAGTGCCTTGTGTGTATCAAACGTCGCAACGTAACTGGGTGACTATAAAGGTGCTCTACAGGTATCTCCGATGGTGTCTGTTGAGTTGGCATGGATCGAGACTGGGATTTGTTACTCCGTGTGACGGAGAGGTATCTCGGGGCCCACTCGGTAATGCAACATCACAATAAGCCTTGCAAGCAATGTGACTAATTGTTAGTTGCGGGATCTTGTATTATAGAACGAGTAAAGAGACTTGCCGGTAACGAGGTTGAACTAGGTATGGAGATACCGACGATCGAATCTCGGGCAAGTAACATACCGAAGAACAAAGGGAACGTTATACGGGATTAACTGAATCCTTGACATAGAGGTTCGACCGATAAAGATCTTCGTAGAATATGTAGGAACCAATGTGGACGTCCAGGTCCCACCATTGGTTATTGACTGTAGAGGTGTCTCGGTCATGTCTACATAGTTCTCGAACCCGCAGGGTCTGCACACTTAAGGTTCGATGACGTTTCGGTAGTGTAGAGTTATGTATGGTGGTGACCGAAGTTTGTTCGGAGTCCCGGATGAGATCCCGGATGTCACGAGGAGCTCCGGAATGGTCCGGAGGTAAATATTCATATATAGGAAGTCCCGGTTTGATTTCCGGAAAAGTTTCGGGCTCATCGGTAGTGTACCGGGAGTGCCGGTAGTGTACCGGGAGTGCCGGTAGTGTACCGGCAGGCCTCCGGGAGGGGTATTTCGACCCCAAGAGGTCCATGGGCTGTGGGAGAATAATAACCAGCCCTTAGTGGGCTGGGAAAACAGCCACAAAGGCCCATGGCGCAGGAAAGAAAGTCCTAAAGCAAAAAGTGGAAAATCAGCCAATAGGAGGCAATCCTACTCCAACTAGGATTGGAGGTGAAGCAGGATTGCTTCCCACCTCCTATTTCGGCCGACCCAAAGGCCTTGGTTGCCTCTCCTCTCCTCTCCTCCTGTATATACTAGTGGATTGGGTGGTTTTTGGACAGAATTTCCGGCCATGTGCTACCCGTTTCACCGGTGCACAGTTTCTCCTCTAGATCGGTTTTCCGCAGCGCTTAGGCGAAGCCCTGCCGGAATCACTCCACCACCATCATCGGAGCACCGTCACGCTGCCGGTGAACTCTCTCTCCTCTCCACCTCCTCTCGCTGGATCGAGACGGTGGAGATCGTCATCATGCTGCACGTGTGCTGAACGCGGAGGTGCCGTCCGTTCGGCGCTAGATCGGAAGGACCGTGATCGAGATCGCGAGACAGTTCGTGATGAGATCGCGGAACGGATCATGATGAGTTCGCGGGACAGATCGTGATCAAGATCGTGAGACGGACCGTGATGAGATCGCGGGACGGATCGTGATGAGTTCACGGGACGGATCATGATTGGATCGCGGGACGGATCGTGATGAGATCGCGGGACGCTCGGCGATTTGGATCGCGAAGATGTTCGACTACACCAACCGCGTTTCTTAACGCTTCCCGCTTAGCGATCTACAAGGGTATGTAGATCCACTCTCCCTCTCGTAGATGCTCATCATCATGGATAGGTTTGCGTGTGCGTAGGAAATTTTTTTGTTTCCCATGCGACGTTCCCCAACAGTGGCATCATGAGCTAGGTTGATGGTTCGATGAGATCTCGAGTAGAACACAAAAGGTTTGTGGGCGTTGATGCTTAGATTGCTTCCTCCCTTGGTCGTATTTTGGTTCAGCAGGATTGTGAGATGAAGCGTCCCGGACCAACATTACTCGTACGCTTACGAGAGACCGGTTCCCTCGACGCAACTTGTTGCCTAGATGGCTTGCGGGTGACAGTTTCTCTCACTTTAGTTGGATCGGATCCGACAAAGGCGGTCCTTGAGAAGGTTGAAAAGCAATCTATGTATCACCGTTGTGGTTTATGCGTAGGTGAGAATCGTTCTTGCTAGATACCCGTAGCAGCCACGTAAAACATGCAACAACAATTAGAGGACGTCTAGCTTGTTTTTGCAGGGTATGTTGTGATGTGATATGGCCAATTACATGATGAGATATATGTGATCTATGAGATGATCATGTGATGTATAGAATTTCACGACTTGCATGTCGTTGAGTACGGCAACCGGCAGGAGCCATAGGGTTGTCTTTAATTTTTGTATGACCTGCGTGTCAATCATTAAGCGCTATGTAACGCTTTAATTTATCGCTAAGCAGTAGCAATAGAAGTAGAAGCAGGGCTGGCCCCACAACCCCAATGGCAACACATTGATGGAGATCAAGATGATGGAGATCATGGTGTTGTGCTGGTGATGATGGAGATCATGTCGGTGTTTCGAAGATGGAGATCTTAAACACAAGTTCATGGCCATATCATGTCACTTATGAATTGCATGGGATGTTAATCCTTTTATGCACCTTGTTTTTCTTAGTACGGCGGTAGCATTATAAGGTGATCCCTCACTTGAATTTCAAGATGAACTGTGTTCTCCCCGAGTGTGCACCGTTACGAAAGTTCGTCATGTTGAGACACCACGTGATGATCGGGTGTGATAGACTCTACGTTCACATACAACGGGTGCAAGCCAGATTTGCACGCGTAGAACACTCAGGTTAAACTTGACGAGCCTAGCATGTACAGACATGGCCTCGGAACACAAGAGACCGAAAGGTCGAGCATGAGTCATATAGTGGATATGATCAACGTAATGATGTTCACCATTGAAGCCACCTTAACTCACGTGATGATCGGACTTGAGTTGGTGAATTTGGATCATGTATCACTCGAATGACCCGAGGGATGTCAATTTGAGTGGGAGTTCTTAAGTAATATGATTAATTGAACTCATTATCATGAACATAGTCAAAGTGTCTTTGCAAATTATGTTGTAGATTACTAGCTCGCGCTATAGCTCCCTTAAATTTTTATATGTTCCTAGAGAAATAGAGTTGAAAGATGTTGGTAGCAATATTGCGGATTGGGTCCGTGATCTGAGGATTGTCCTCATTGCCGCACAGAAGGCTTATGTCCTTAATGCACCGCTCGGTGCGCCACCCCCTCTAGCGTCGTCTATAGATGTTGTGAACATCTGACAGGCACGTTTCGATGACTACTTGATAGTTTAGTGCGTCATGCATTACGGCTTAGAATTGAGGCTCCGAAACGTTTTGAACGTCACGGAACATATGAGATGTTCTAGGAGCAGAGATTGTGATCTCAGGCTCGTGCCTGTGTTGCGAGATATGAGATCTCCAACAAGATTCTTTGTCTGTAAGATGAAGGAGAATAGCTCAATCGTTGAGCATGTACTCAGATTGTCTGGGTACTACAATCGCTTGAATCAAGTGGGAGTTGATCTTCCAGATAAGATAGTGATTGATATAGTTCTCCAAGTCACTGTCACTAAAGCTACTAGAACTTAGTGATGAACTATAATACACCAGGGATAGAACTATTGATCCCTGAGTTGTTCGTGATGTTTGACACCGCGAAGGTAGAAATCAAGAAGGAGCGTCAAGTGTTGATGGTTAATCAAACCACTAGTTTCGAAAAGGGCAAGAGCAAGGAGGGAAACTTCATGGATAGCAAGTCAGTTGCTGCTCCAGTGAAGCAACCCAAAATTGAACTCAAACCCGAGACTAAGTGCTTCTATTATGAGATGAGAGGTTGCTGAAGCGGAACAACCCTAGATACTTGGTAGATAAGAAGGCTGGCAACATCGACAGAAGTAAATTTGATATACGAGTTATTGATGTGTACCTTGCTAGTACTCCTAGTAGCACCTGGGTATTGGATACCGGTTCGGTTGCTAAATGTTAGTAACTTGAAATAAAAGCTACGGAATAAACGGAGAACTAGCTAAGGGTGAGGTGACGATGTGTGTTGGAAATGTTTCCAAGGTTGATGTGATCAACATCGCACGCTCTCTCTACCTTCAGGATTAGTGACGAACCTAAATAAATGTTATTTGATGTTTTGCATTGAGCATGAACATGATTAGATCATGTTTATTGCAATACGGTTATTCATTTAAGTCAGAGAATAATAGTTATTCTGTTTACATGAATAATACCTTCAATGGTCATGCATCCAGTGAGAATGGTTTGTTGAAATCTTGATCGTAGTAATACACATGTTCATAACATTGATGTCAAAAGATACAAAGTTAAATAATGATAGTACCACATACTTGTGGCACTGCCGCAAAATGTCATATTGGTATAAAGCGCATGAAGAAACTCCATGGTGATGGATATTTGGACTCATTCGATTTCGAATCGGTTGAGACATGCGAACCATGCCTCTTGGGCAAGATGACTAAAGGACCCCGTTGGATGGAGCGAGCAAGTGATTCATTGGAAATGATACATGTTGATGTATGCAATCTAGTGAGTCTTGTAGCGTGCAACGGAAATCGTTATTTTCTTACCTTCACTGATGATTTGAGTAGATATAGTGTATATTTACTTAATGAAACACAAGTCTGAATCGTTTGAAAGGTTCAAGCAAATTCAGAGTGAAGTTTAAAGATCATCGTGACAAGAAGATAAAAATGACTGCGATATGATCGTGGAGGTGAATATCTGAGTCACGAGTTTGGCATACAACTTAAGACAATGTGAAAGTTGTTTCACAACTAAACGCCACCTGGCAGACCATAGTGTGATGGTGTGTCCGAACATCATAGTTATGCTCTATTGGACATGGTGCGTGCTATGATGTCTCTTGTCATTTTACTACTATAATTTGGGGTTATGCATTAGAGACAACTACATTCACTTTAAATAGGGCACCATCTAAATCCGTTGAGATGACACCATGTGAATTATGGTTTGATAGAAACCTAAGCTGTCATTTCTTAATACTTGGGGCTATGACACTTGTGTGGAAAATGTTTTCACCTAATGAGGTCGAACCCAAGGCGGACAAATGCATCTTCATAGAATACCCTAAGATCAGTTGGGTGAACCTTCAATCTCAGATCCTAGTGCAAAGTGTTTGTTGCTTAAACGGATCCTTTCTCGAGGAAATGTTTCTCGCGAAAGAATTGAGTGGGAGGAAGATAGAACTTGATGGGGTTGTTAAACCTTTGTTCAACCAGAGAGTAGCGCAGCGCAGAAAGATGTTTCTGTGAAGCCTACGTTAGTTGAAGAGGAAGTTAATGATGATGATCATGAAGCTTCAGGATCAAGTTACTATCGAACTTCGTAGGTCGACAAGGATGTGTACTGCTCCTAAGTGGTACGACAACTCTGTCTTGGAGGTCATGTTGTTGGACAAACGATGAACCTACGAGCTATGGAGAAGCGATGATGGGCCCGGATTCCGACAAATGGTTGGAGGCCATGAAGTCCGAGATAGGATCCATGTATGAAAACCAAGTGTAGACTTTGGTAGACTTGCTCGTTGGACGGCAGGTCGTTGAGTACAAATGGATCTTTAAAATGAAGACAGACACTGATGGTGAATGTCACTATTTGTAAAGCTCGACTTGTTGCAAAGATGTTTGTGACAAGTTCAAGGAGTTGACTACGATGAGACTTTCTCACTCGTAGTGGTGCTAAAGTCTGTTGAAATTATGTTAGCAGTTGTTGTGTTTTCAATTATGAAATCTGGCAGATGGATGTCAAAACATTGTTTCCTTAACGGTTTACTTGAGGAAAGGTTGTATGTGATACAACCAGAAGGTTTTGTCAGGCCTAAGGATGCTAAAAGGTGTGCAAGCTTCGGTGATCCTTCCATGGACTGAAGCAAGCATCTCGGAGTTGGAATATACGCTTTGATGAGGTGATCAAAGTTTTGATGTTTATACAAAGTTTACGAGAAACTTGTATTTGCAATAAAGTGAGTGGGAGCACTATAGAATTTCTGATAAGTATATGTGGATGACATATTGTTGATCAGAAATAATGTAGAGTTTCTAGAAAGCATAAAACGGTCATTTGGAAAGTGATTTTCAAAGGAAAACCTGGATGAAGCTACCTAATTGTTGAGCATCAAAATCTATGGAGATAGATCAAGATGCTCGATGAGACTTTCAATGAGTGCATACCTTGACAAGATTTTGAAAGAGTTCAAAATGGATCAGTCAGAGAAAGAGTTCTCGCCTGATTTGTAAGGTGTGAAAGTTGAGTGAGACTCAAAGCTCGACAACGGCAGAAGAAAGAGAAAGGACGAACGTCGTCCCCTATGCCTTAGCCATAGGCTATATATTATGCCATGCTGTGTACCGCACCTGTGTGTGCCTTGCCATGAGTCCGCCAGAGGGTACAAGAGTGAACCAGGAGTGGATCATTGGACAACGGTCAAGATTATCCTCAGTAACTAAGAGACTGAGGAGATGTTTCTCGATTATGGAGGTGATAAAGAGTTCGTCGTAAGGAGTTACGTCGATACAAGCTTTAACACTAATCCGGATGACTCGTAGTAGCAATCTGGATACGTATAGTGGAGCAGCCATTTGGAATGGTACCGAGCGGAGTGTGGTAGCAGTGTTTACAGTTTGACATAGGTCTTTGCAAAGTGCACACGGATCTGAATGTTACAGACCCGTTGACTATAAGACCTCTCTCACATGCAAAGCATGATCGAGCCCTAGAACTTGTTGGGTGTTAGATTCATAACAATGCGAATCACATGGTGATGTGAACTAGATTATTGACTCTAGTGCAAGTGGGAGACTGTTGGAAATATGCCCTAGAGGCAATAATAAATTAGATATTATCATATTTCCTTGTTCATGATAATCGTTTATTATCCATGCTATAATTGTATTGATCGGAGACTTAGATGCATGTGTGGATACATAGACAAAACCATGTCCCTAGTATGCCTCTAATAGACTAGCTCGTTGATCAAAAGATGGTTAAGGTTTCCTAGCCATGGACATGAGATGTCATTTGATAACGGGGTCACATCATTAGGAGAATGATGTGATGGACAAGACCCAAACTTCAAACGTAGCATATGATCCTGTCAGTTTATTGCTACTGTTTTACGCATGTCAAGTATGTGTTCCTATGACCATGAGATCATGCAACTCACAGATATCGGAGGAGTACCTTGTGTGTATCAAACGTCGCAACGTAACTAGGTGACTATAAAGGTGCTCTACAGGTATCTCCAATGGTGTCTGTTGAGTTGGCATGGATCGAGACTGGGATTTGTTACTCCGTGTGACGAAGAGGTATCTCGGGGCCCACTCGGTAATGCAACATCACAATAAGCCTTGCAAGGAATGTGACTAATTGTTAGTTGCGAGATCTTGTATTACAGAATGAGTAAAGATACTTGCCGGTAACGAGGTTGAACTAGGTATGGAGATACCGACGATCGAATCTCGGGCAAGTAACATACCGAAGAACAAAGGGAACGTTATACGGGATTAACTAAATCCTTGACATAGAGGTTCGAACGATAAAGATCTTCATAGAATATGTAGGAACCAATGTGGACGTCCAGGTCCCGCCATTGGTTATTGACCGTAGAGGTGCCTCGGTCATGTCTACATAGTTCTCGAACCCGCAGGGTCTGCACACTTAAGGTTCGGTGACGTCTCGGTAGTGTAGAGTTATGTATGGTGGTGACCGAAGTTTGTTCGGAGTCCCGGATGAGATCTCGGACGTCACGAGGAGCTCCAGAATGGTCCGGAGGTAAAGATTCATATATAGGAAGTCCCGGTTTGGTTTCGGGAAAAGTTTTGGGCTCATCGGTAGTGTACCGGGAGTGCCGGTAGTGTACCGGGAGTGCCGGTAGTGTACCGGGAGGCCTCCGGGAGGGGTATTTCGACCCCAAGAGGTCCATGGGCTGTGGGAGAATAATAACCAGCCCTTAGTGGGCTGGGAAAACAGCCACAAAGGCCCATGGCGCAGGAGAGAAAGTCCTAAAGCAAAAAAGTGGAAAATCAGCCAATAGGAGGCAATCCTACTCCAACTAGGATTGGAGGTGAAGTAGGATTGCTTCCCACCTCCTATTTCGGCCGACCCAAAGGCCTTGGCTGCCTCTCCTCTCCTCTCCTCCTATATATACTAGTGGATCGGGTGGTTTTTGGACAGAATTTCCGGCCACGTGCTACCCGTTACACCGGTGCATAGTTTCTCCTCTAGATCGGTTTTCTGCAGCGCTTAGGCGAAGCCTTGCCGGAATTGCTCCACCACCATCACTGGAGCGCCGTCACGCTGCCGGTGAACTCTCTCTCCTCTCCACCTCCTTTCGCTGGATCGAGACGGTGGAGATCGTCATCAAGCTGCACGTGTGCTGAACGCGGAGGTGCCGTCCGTTCGGCGCTAGATCGGAAGGACCGTGATCGAGATCGCGAGACGGTTCGTGATGTGATCACGGAACGGATCGTGATGATTTCGTGGGACAGATCGTGATCAAGATCGTGAGACGGATCGTGATGAGTTCGCGGGATGGATCATGATGTGTTCGCGGGACGGTTCGTGATTGGATCGCGGGACGCTCGGCGATGTGGATCGCGAAGAAGTTCGACTACACCAACCGCGTTTCTTAACGCTTCCCGCTTAGCGATCTACAAGGGTACGTAGATCCACTCTCCCTCTCATAGATGCTCATCACCATGGATAGGTTTACGTGTGCGTAGGAAAATTTTTGTTTCCCATGCGACGTTCCCCAACAACGTGAACCTAGGCAAACCACTTAAATGGAAGAAGATGACCAATGCATGGAAGATTTTAGGTGCTAAATATTAAATAGAGTGAGCTTAGCAACAACAAGTTAAGCACTTATGCATTTGGGAGTTAAGTTGCTAAGCTATTTAATACTCTTAGAATCTCATCTAAGAACCTTTGCATTGGAAGCAACCTTAGAGTCCAAGGTCATTGGCGAAACTAAGCAACGCCATAAGTGACTCGCATATGGTCATTGCAATGGAAAGTCCGAAATCGAGGCACGACATGCCAGCAGCAAGAGCGCACTACAACATGGAGGAGGAAGATTGAAGTTGGATCTGGGAGAAGCGGAAAACCCGAACGGTTTGTGCCCTCGCGGCGGACCAAACTAAGAGGCCTTCCACCAAAGGAGAACATCGATGGTGACATGTATGACACATCAAGCTTCAATGCCAAGCATATTCACCTTGCCCTGTATTCCATTTTCGAGCGCTACATCCACAACAGCAACAAGAAGTGTAGCAAAGGCAAGGGCAAGAGTGGTTGAACCTCCTCTACAATCCTATGAATTAGTGGAACACACCAAATTGTGGTACTTCAACGATATGTATGATGAACACGCCAATGCTATGTTTTAGTTTCATATGTCATGTATGAACTATGTCATACGTTTTGTATGAATTATGAAAGCGCATATGTTAATCAACATGTTGTTGGGGAACGTTGCATGGGAAACAAAAAAATTCCTACACACATGCAAGATCTATCCATGGTGAGGAGCATCTACGGGAGGGAGAGTGGATCTACATACCCTTGTAGATCGCTAAGCGGGAAGCGTTAAGAAACGCAGTTGATGTAGTCGAACGTCTTCGCAATCCAAATCGCCGAGCGTCCCGCGATCCCATCACGATCCTTCTTGTGATCCAATCACGATCCACCCCGCGATCCCATCACAATCCGTCCCGCGATCAAATCACGAATCGCCTCGCGATCCTGATCACGGTCCTTCCGATCTAGTGCCGAACGGACAACACCTCCGCGTTCAGCACACATACAGCTCGATGACGATATCTGCCTTCTTGATCCAACAAGAGGGAACAGAGAGGTAGATGAGTTCTCCGGCAGCACGACGGCGTGGCGGCGATGGTGGTGGAACTATTCCGGTAGGGCTTCGCCTAAGCACCGTCGAACTAGACTAGAGGAGAAAACAATCTAGATGAAGTTAATCCCATATGTTGTTCCTTTTGTTCATCGGTATGTTACTTGCCCGAGATTCGATCATCGGTATATGTATACCTAGTTCAATCCCGTTACCGGCAAGTCTCTTTACTCATTCCGTAATACAAGATCCCGTGGCTAACACTTTATTCACTTTGCTTGCAAGGCTTGTTGTGATGTCCTATTACCGAGTGGGCCCTGAGATACCTCTCCGTCACACAGAGTAACAAATCCCAGTCTTGATTCATGCCAACCCAATAGACACCCTCGGAGATACCTGTAGAGCACCTTTATAGTCACCCAGTTATGTTGCAATGTTTGATACACACAAGGTACTCCTCCGGTGTTAGTGGGTTGCATGATCTCATGGTCATAGGAACAAATACTTGACATGCACAAAACTATAGCAATAAACTGACACGATCATATGCTATGTTTATAGTTTGGGTCTTGTCCATCACATCATTCTCCTAATAATGTGATCCCGTTATCAAATGACATCTCATGTCCATGGCTAGGAAACCTTGACCATCTTTAATCAACGAGCTAGTCTATTAGAGGCATAGTAGGGACATGGTGTTGTCTATGTATCCACACATGTATCTGAGTTTCCGATCAATACAATTCTAGCATGGATAATAAACGATTATCATGAACAAGGAAATATGATAATAACTAATTTATTATTGCATCTAGGGCATATTTCCCACACATGTATGCTTGTGTATGGATTTGAGCGTTTGGATATGAGAGGCACGACTGTGGACACAGACAAATGAAGGGTTGATTGATGATAAGTCTCCAGGGATCTATAATTTTTGTATGATTCATGCTCCATTGCTACCAATTCCATCCATATTGGGCATACTTTTTTATCACTTTTTATTGTACTTACCATATTAAACTAGTGCCCAACGTCATGTCCTATTTTTGCTATTTTTGGAACTTTAGGAATTCACTGCAAAGAAAGTGTGATAAAAACAAACATAAGTAGGTTTGGACATTTCACGCAGGAAGAAGACAAGGAGGGCCCCACCCTTGGAAGGGCTCATAGGGCATAGGTGGTTGATGTGGGCTCCTAGTCCCTAGGCACCTACGAAATGTAGGCTCCCGCATGTGGCCTCGTATTTCCGATGATCTATATATTCTCTGAAACCCTCACCGCAATTATCGAGCATTTTGGCCCTGTCACATAGTGTTTTTGAGGCGATCTTTATTTTTCAGCCCTAATCTTGAACTTCGCGGGAGGGGGGAGTTATCTCCATCATCATCATCATCATCATCATCGATCCTTGCGCTCCAAGATGAGCCGTGAGTAGTCCACCCGTGGAAAATGGATTCATGACAGTAGCCTAAGTTGCAATCTCTCCCCTTGATGTGTTATGTTCAATAAAATAGCCATATACGGTTCCCTACATGTTTATGGTCATTATGATATATTTATAGATGTGATGATGCTAGTGTAATGAATTATTTATGTATGTTCGGATTTATGAATGTCATCTTGTTTGATCTATAGATGCATATTTCTCTAAGGTCACTTGTTTACTCTTGGCCACCTTAGATCGTAATCACTAGTGAGAGAGGTATGCATGAGTTAGGTTCAAGCTTGTAAGTAATGTACGACAGTGACCAAGAGTAGAAAAGGCTTGTATTGAATTATTTGCACTAAGGATTAAGGTTTATTAGTGGATTCATTAGAATCTCGTAAACAAAACAACATGACCTCTTTCTTACATCAATTAAATGTGTTCACACATAAAGTCGAGATGGTGCAAAGGGATCTTTGTGCATTGACGAGCAATTTAGCTACAAGATGCACAAGTTATCTTGTCAAATAGTCTTATCGACGTGTTGCCTATATAGAATCAACACGTTCATTTGTTTGGCGTAAATTTGAAATATCTTGATGTGCACTTTTTCACATGATTATGTTACTTACAAAACTCTATGTACCGGAGAGATGCACATGGTGAAACCTATGAACTACAGTCCGTTTTTAGCATAAGAATCACCTTGCAACAACTTTTATAGGTATTTTTATTTTCAACTTTGTTTTGCTTTAAAAACACAAAATTATAACCTCCTAGTTTATTTTTTAATTGTCTTGCACAACTAGTAAGACTGGCGAGGTTTTACACCCTTGTTAGCTCTCGCAGGTCATAACTAAAATTTTATTTGTGTTGCAGAGCATTCAAGTGTTGGAAGGTACCAATAGCTCTACAAATTGATATCTTGATTTCTTATCATGGTAAACTGATTGCATACTACAGTATAAATTACTACATTGAGGAGCCTAACAAGCGCATTTGCAACCATCAACGGTATTTTGGCGCCATTGTCGAGGAGGTACATTGTCTTCAAGAAGTTTTCTATAAAATAGCCTGAATATTTGGTGTACACCTCCTCTTATTTTTATTATAAATATGCTATGTGTCTAACCGTGAGGAGGGAGAACAAAAGTTTCACGAAGTTCTGCAACTCCAGGAGGAAAGACACAGTGTGGTACGACCGCTGCCGGTAGTACTCACACTCGTACGAACTCGTAGCCGCGAGTAACAGAAAGTCTAGGAGTTCAAGATAGACTGCGGTACAACCTCTCGCGCTTGTACGCGCGCCCGCACCGCTGGCAGCCACGTAGGAGCACCCCTCAAGAGCAAAAGACGGTGCCCGCTACGACCGCACGCACTTGTAACAGCGCTCATATCCAACGACGACATTGCCTAACAGAACAATACGAGCGCTCACGTCATGCACTAGTTGCTATAGACCTTTTGCATACGCTCACATGCTTCGCATCATTTTTTCCTGAAGTACCATAATGTTGTCCCTCATTTTTAATTACTTTGTCATATCATTTATTTGTTTATGTTGCACCTTTAAGCTGGTCATAGTGAAAATAACATAGTTAGTAAAAATTAAAAAAAAAACTAAGGTGCCCAATAATATGTTTTTACCACATAGCGCTTCCCAATGCAAAATGGCTCAAATTTAATAAATGAAGATATTTATGTTACCAAGCCTTATACACTATCCGCTATGGAGATACTAAGGGCATCTCCACAGAATATCTCAAAGCTTCCGTATATGTTCGGATTATAACGTTCGGACAGTTTGTATCAACTTTTGTTATTCAATGGTACCTCCATCGGTTTGTGAATTAATCTGGACATCCGTTTTCTCGCAAATTGAAGACAAACATGGGGCGCTATGCCGGTGTCGAGACATTCACTTAACCAACAAAAAACCACCAGGTGGTCCTCCACTTATTTCACTCTCCACACACGTATGGTTCCCTCTCCTCTCTCTCCTAAATTATGTCTGCGGACCACACCCGGACATAAATGCAGACATATACCAAAATCATTTGCGGGTCAACTTTGAAGATACCTTAACACCCACTAGTAGCATATGCATGCAACCACTCAAAGTCACTCCTCATTATGAGACTAGGCTTAACATATATACACAATGCAATACTTGGTAGGGCTTTTGTAATAGGTGTATGTTTTATATATTTTAATGGTTCAGACTTAATGGTATCTATTGCGTACTTTACTTAATACTCTCTCTGTTTCTAAATATATGGCTTTTTAGAAATTTTAATATGGAGCAGATACAAACATATATAGACACATTTTAGAGTATAGATTCACTTATTTTACTCTGTATAAGTGCTTATATTTATGAACAAATGGAGTAATTAATAAGAATGGTTGTATGCATTGTAATGATGCAGAGGCGATACCGCGTTAATAAAAAAATCCGCTTTTCTTGTTGAAACTCTTCAATATAATTGCAATACTACTGTTTAGGCTTCCTTTGATTCATAGGACATGACACCCACAGAAATAGTAAACTTATAGGAAATGAGATGCCATCTATCTCATATCCTATTAGCAAAAATAGAAAAGGAGATGTTTTCTGGTTCACATCATAAGAATTTTTTGTTGAATCTAATCTAATGTCCATTTTAAAATATGAAGGACAGAAAGGGTTCCTCCATAGGAATAGAGCCTAATCCTACAAACCAAAGGCCTCTAAATGATTTTTTTCCTATAGAAATCATATCCATTAGAATTTCTACAAAATTTCTTCAAACCAAAGGAGGCCTTAGTGATTACTAAAGCTCTTTGATTATTGTTGCGTACAAATCCTCCATAACACTAAGCTTCCTAGTTTTAAGGAGACCACATTCAATTGAGGTCTCCAGTTAGAATTAAGTCACCCGATTTTAACCATGTCAACAATTTCTCAAAGCTCTCTCATTCCAATCTTTTATGCTATAGACCATGCTTCCAAAATTGATGGCCTCACAACTAATTTAGCTATTCAATTTAGCATTGGGTCATCCGATTTTGACCGGGTCTAAAATTTCTCAAGCTTTCCCATTCAATTTTTTTAATTCACTATGTACCCTAATTTTGAAGCTCTTTCATTCAATTGAGGTATTCAATTATGTATTTGATTTATGATTTTGACAGGGAAAACAATTTTTAAAATCAATCAGCAGCAACCGGCCTATGAAAACATATCAATCCTTTGCACCCTCTCACTATGCAACCACCGATACGACCCCCCCCAGACATAAATATAGATTGGTTAGCGAATAACACATAATTAGACCACTAAAGGCCACCAAATCACCGCATTATAAATAAATAAAAGCACACTATCATATCCCCACCCTCCAAACGAAATATTTCATGAGTTCCAAAAATATAAGAGGTATTAGTTTTTTGCAAAATAAAATTTCTTTAACTTTGACCAAGTTCATAGAAAAATACGAACATCCACAATATTAAATAAAGTAAGATGAAAATTCATTCCATGATGAATCTAAATAGACCGATGTGATATTATGGATTTTGGTATATTTCTTTACAAATTCGATCAAACTAAAAATGTTGGAACTTTTAAAAAAGTAATACACCTTATATTTTAAAAGAGAGTAATTTTTTAAGAAACCCAACAACAGCAACAGTATGACAAAGCACGCTCAACCCCTCTAGTTCTGAGGAAAAGCAAGGCAATCTGCATGCCACACATACAAAAACGGGGCTATGACGTGTGACGGGTCCATGTGCATAAGAGAATCTACATCCGCGTATGACAAATATGACCCCTCAAACGCTTGGGCACACACACGCCTCAAATTAGCACAACTCCATCCGGACACCTCATACTAGATTTTTAAATTGATCAAAAGCATGTAAATGAAGAAATCTATATACTACGTAGATCACCTAGTTACGCATCGTTGGAGATGTCGACCATGTCCATTCCTGGCTCCGGATACATGAGCGGCAGCTGCAGCTTTGGCTCCTCCGGCCTCCTCCTCCTTTATCTCACTGTCGAGTTCGGTTAAGAGCGCGTCGGACGCCGCCTGCTCCTTCCGGAGGGACTGCGGTTGGCCTCCACATAGGCCTCATCCTGGATGGACTCCAGGATGGCATGTTGCTCCGCCATCTCCGTGGCTTGGGCGACGGCGAACTCCGCCTCTGCCTTCGCCATGTTAAACCCCGAAGTAGGCTGCTCTGCCTCATCCTCCTCCAGATCGGCCACCTCCACCGGCTCCTACAGCTGATCTCTCTCCTGCTGCTTCTGCTATTGCTCCTCCTCCTTCTCTCGCAACGACAAGTCCGGAGGCAGCCCGTCGGCGATGCAGGCGGCGTGCCTAGCCTGGATCTCCTCTACGAGCTGCCTCCGACGCTATGGCATGAGCATAGCGTAGGTGGTGATCTTTCACGGGACCATGGCGATGTTGGAGAGCTCGGTAGAGCGAGGGAGAGGAGGCGGACGGGCTAGGGTGGCAGCGTAGAGAGCAAGGAGGTGGATGTGCTAGGGCTGAGGGCCGCCGCCGGCTTAAATAGCCGGATTTTGGCTCGGACGACGAGCCGGAGCTCCGCCACGCGACTTTCACACCGCGGCAGCACAGGAGACATCCGTCAGACTGCCAGATTTCTGTTCGATTCCTCATGAGACCTTAGAGCATCTCCAACGCGCCAACCCATTTCGTCCGCCCGCGTCTGTTTGGGTCGCCGCGGACCTAAACATGCGCCCAACGCGCCGACCCATTCCCAAATCGCGTCCGCTTGGCGTCTGCACCGACCCATTTCAGGCCCAAATTTGGGCCGGATTTGCCTCGGCGCGGATGCCAAGAGGGCGCACCATGCGTCCCCCTCGTGTTCGCCTCGGACCGACTTATCGGTCGGCCAACCGCCCCCCGGTCGTATTAAATGCGACCAGCTACCTACGAGGCCCGCCTGACAGTGGGTGGATGGTGGCCGTGGGCTGTCCTTTTTAATCCGAAGCGTGCGGTGGGGCCGGCCTCATCCACTTCCTCTCCCATCCACATCTGGCCACTCTCGCTCCCCCGACGGCGACTACGAAACCCTAGCCAGCCAGCCAGCTAGCCACCGCCATGGGCTTCTTCAGCAAGGGCAAGGGCAAGCTCACCCCCGACGCAAGCTCATACATGACGCCGGTGCCACCTCGTCGTTTTGCGCCACCGCGGGAGTGTCTGTACATCCCAGTCCACCAAGCTCGGTGGCACTGGCAGTACAGACAAGCTCTGCCCTACCCAAATGTCAACCTCCCCCATGTTGGCATCTAGACCCCGACCGCATCCCCATCTGGACCTCGAGGAGGCAACGGCCTATGCCGTTGAGGAGAGCAGGCGTGAGGAGGAGGCGCACTGGGAAGGACTCGAAGAAGCCCTCGCGCTGCCCGCGATGGGCGACTGCGTCGTGCCCCCTCCTCCTCCAACTCTGCGGTCGCTCTGCCGATCCGCGAGCCCAAGGCTGAGGCCGAGGAGCGCCAGCCAGAGAGCTACAAGTGGACCAACCAGCTCCGGGAGTGGGTGTCCGTGCCTCCCGTCTGGTATATGTGCACGGAGGAGCAAGAGCACAAGTACCTCCTGCACCACAGGTCGTTGGCGCTGGCGAGGGAGGGAGCCGAGGCCGCGGAGCAGATAAAGCTCAAGCCCAGGTGGGCGGCGGAGGAGGAGGCGGAGCATCAGGAGCGGGAGAAGGAGCGAGCCCGTCAGCCTACGCCGTCGGTGGTGCTGGGGCAGGACGCTGCTCAGGCATGGGAGGCCGCGTTCCCTTGGGCTGGGCCGGCGCCGGAGCTCATCGACTTCATCGCCCCTGACGAGGACGAGGACGATGATGCGTAGGGCCGGTGCCAGATGCAGACGAGGGCGGTCGCGTTTTTTATTTATGTTTAATTAAGTTTGATGTGGATTTGGGCCGGCTTTGACCGACCTTTGATGTTTAATTATGTTTTAATATCGTTGTTTGGGCATTTTGTTTTTTTAATCCGCGCTGACAAGTGGGGCCGAGGCGGACACGATTTGCATCCGAGCCTGCGTTGAGCGGACACCGACGTCCGTTCGGCCGACCCAAAAGGACGAAAAGCGGACAACCCCGCGTCCGTTTGGGTCTTCCCGTTGAAGTTGCTCTCATCGTGAGTCCTACGTACTCCGTCAGTTCACACCATCTCATATTTAGACTGAATATAGGCTGCCCATCAGTCTCAGTGTTAGAAACATTTGTCTGTATTAGATTTTTTATAACCGATGACTAAAAAGATAGTTCCGACGTTTGAGACCGATTTGAGACGTCCCACGATAGTGCTCAAATTGTGCCTAGCCGGAAGGACGTCCGTGACGGACGCCACCTACGGTTCCATGAAGGAAAGACGCGAGAAGCTGGCCTGCCAAGTGCGTCGTATTGCCATTCTCCCAGTGTAATTTGAGAGCGGGTCAAAGTACCCACTCGATGACACATTGACACCGGATGAGCACGATCCTGTGAGAGCAAGTACAATAAGATGACATAAGTAGGCTATAAGAAATAAAATATTATATCCTTTCTTAGTTGGAGGAGAGAAGAGAGGAAAGAGAAGAGAAGCGGGCTCTTGGTGAGTAGTCAGCTACAACACGAAACCCAAGACGCTTTGTGAGGTTGTATGGTGGGCCAACTACTAATAAAATAGTATACATCTAAAACTTACTATTATACATGTTGGCTATTAGGTTAGCTCTAGATGATATGACAACTCCTTGTAGCCAGCAGTCGGCTGTATTATAGAGCATGGTTAATAGTATAGCCAGTTGTTGGCTATAGGCCATTGCCTTGTTATCTATAGCCTATCTTATAGCTAACACGTACAATAGTTGATTACAAAAGTGTACTACTTATTTACTATATGGCCCACCTTTCATTCTTACAAAGTGTCTAGAAACACGTACTAGAGCTGACTCTTCATCAAGAGTCCGTTTACCTTTTCTCTCCTTTTCTTTTTTCTTCAACTAAATAAAAATATATTAGTTTATTTTTTATAGCCTGCTGATTCAATTTTATTGTACTTGTTCTAACCTTGCTCTGATGCGCAGGTTGATGCCGCGGGCGCACCGATCTGCACGCCACCTACGGCTCACCAAACCCGATGCATATGCACGATCCTTTCGAGCTCAGCGTATGCACGATGAGATGGAGGCCACGCGAAGCCGAGCCAGCTTAGCTTGGCATGGTCGTCGCCGCGCTGAAGGGAGCCAGCTATATGCCAGTGTAGTATGTATAGAATAGATAGATGAGATGCCATTCGAACAGGGCCAAATTGATGGTCACTTAATAATAAGTTTTTGTATCAACGATACGGTGCGGATCGGACGCAATAATAAGGCGAGCTGACGTGGCGACAGGGTAACGTGAATACTCTGCAAGATTGACACATCTGCCGCATGTGGTCGCCCAGCTCGATACCTTTTCTTTTAGTTGGAGTATATTTAAGATGAGGTCGCCCTGGTCGTTCTGATAATTGGTTAGCACGTAGGTACCGATCCGTGGATCACTTGCACCTGGCCCAAAACAGGAGATTTTGTCGTCCAGCCCCTGACACGACATCACACGTGATTGCCGTCTTCAGCCAGCAACTGATTTGCGTGCTCCAAAACAGAGCAAAGCAAGTTTTGTCCTCTATCGCATGATGGATCACCAAGCCATCAGTACTCTATAATATTGCATCATCTGGACCACGATTCCAAGCCATACGGAAAGGAAAAGTTACCAGCACGACACGCCGATGTGGGGTCAGCCTGAGGGAACACCTCTCACAAACACTCCAACAGTAGTAGGGCGCGCCAGCGACACGACGATAATCCGTGCATCTGGTCATACTAGCAATTTAGGCCAGCGTGTAAACGACTAGGACATGCTGTACTGTAGGCGATGTTGCTGATACCTAAAATTTTCAGCGCCTAATTTAGCTAGCTACTAGTAGCATGGTACTGTCAATCATCCATTGCCTCGTCAAAGAGATGGTGATTGTACCCTAAGTTATAGGCCCACATGCCGTGAACCTTTCACTGCTGTTCAACTAGTCACGCCATGGCTGTCAAGGTGTCAAGCCAACGCAGCCATGATTCTGCACAGATGAGAGGAAAAAAATCATGTGAGCTCAACTTTGAAAATTAATTACCCCGTCGACATGTGGGTACTTCGTTTCTATACGGCCCTAATCTCTACTTCTAAAAGGACACTTGGTACCTCATTTCTCGGGGTTTTTTCGTCATCCATCCCATCTTTGTGTGGTTTTTTCGTTCGTTTTTTTTTCGTCGGCTTTTTTCGTCGCTCCTTCCATCGTCGTATATTTAGTAATATATTTATCTAAATGAATCAATCAAGATTAATTTATAACAAATCTTTAAGAATCAAATATGAATTAATTAATCTTACCATAAGTTGGTCACTCGCATTAATTAATATTTTCATACATTACCAAATTACATTAATTATCATTCCTTACCAATTCACATAAGGAAAACCATAAAATCACTAAAATCTCTAATATGGCAATATGGCAATTATGGTAATCAATCAATTCATTATATGATAACTCCACATACTCAGAAATATGGCAATATGAAAATTATGGTAATCAATCAGTCCAGCATATGATAACTCCATAACTCCATAAATTCAGCATATGATAACTCTGTATATTTAGTAATGTATTTATGTGAAAGAATCAATCAAGACTGATTTCTAATGAATTTGTAAAGACCAAATCTAAATTAATTAATCTTATCATAAGGCATTCAATCGCATTAATTAATATTACCATTTATCATTAAATCACATCAATTAACATTTCATTATAGTTTATTTCATCTTCCCTTCCATCTTTGTTTGGTTTTTTTCGTCCTTCCTCTCGTCATCGTATCTTGTTTATTCCTATTTTTACGTGGTTGGTACTCCTGAGATCCCCTCCCACCGACCGAACAACCTCTTCGCCCCCATCAATTTTTTTCTCCCTCTTAAGAACCATGCATCATAAAAAAATCATCGGAAGAGGAAAAAGAAAAAGCCGGCACAGAGACAGAAATAGAAACAAACGCACGTCTAGAATCAGCATGCTAGCCATCTATGGAAGGAAATCACCCTTGTCGCTTGAAGGAAATCTTCGAGATCTCGTGCCCTGACCCACCTCCCCTTCCTTTCCAGATCCCTCATATACACCCGACCACCGAACCTTCCCCTCCCTTCCATAGCCGAAAAGCGTCTGGTTGGATGCCCTCATCTTCATCTCCTCCCACAACCTCTCTCTTCTGCCAACTAGCGTTGTCGGTCCTGTCCCGCCGTCGGTCGCCATGTATGATGGGTTGGCGATCGGGACAAGGTGGAGCATGTCGCGGCGGTGAAGAGCACAACGACCGCCTACCATTGTAGACACCATGTTCATGGTGCGGACGAGGTGTTGTAGCCCTGGCTTGGAGCTCAAATCCAGCACGATGATGACGGCGACGTGCTGCCTACCGGTGACAGCGACGACATGCTTTGGCCTAACTGCCTCGACCTCAACAAGTTCTTGATTAAGCACGTGCGATGGCGCCAGTCGGAGGAAATTAAGCACTCTCTCCTCTTCATCTCCATCTGCATCATTGTTGTGTATTCTCTCTCCGTGTCGCTGAAAGGCACTTGGTGTTGGGGAACGTCGCATGAGAAACAAAAAATTTCCTAAGCTCACGCAAGACCTATCTATGGTGATGAGCATCTACAAGAGGGGGAGTGGATCTACATACCCTTGTAGATCGCTAAGCGGGAAGCGTTAAGAAACGCGGTTGGTGTAGTCGAACGCCTTCACGATCCAAATCGTCGAGCGTCCTGCGATCTCATCACGATCCGTCCCGCGAACTCATCATGATCCGTCCCGCGATCTCATCACGATCCGTCTCGCAATCTTGATCACGGTCCTTCCGATCTAGGGCCGAACGGACGACACCTCCGCGTTCATCACACGTACAGCTCGATGACGATCTCCGCCTTCTTGATCCAGCAAGAGGGAGCGAAGAGGTAGACGAGTTCTCCGGCAGCGTGATGGCGCCGCAGCGATGGTGGTGGAGCAATTCCGGCAGGGCTTCGCCTAAGCACTATAGAAAACCGATCTAGAGGAAAAACTATGCACTAGAGGAACGGGTAGCACGTGGCTGAAAATCTTGTGCCAAAACCCTAAAACCCTCTAGTATATATAGGAGGAGAGGAGGAGGAGGCTTGGATCCCAAGGAGACAGCCCTTGGGTCGGCCGAACCAGGAGGGAGGAGTCCTCCTCCTCCACTCCTAGTAGGATTAGGACTCCTTCCTAATTTAGCCATTTTGCCTTTTTCCACCTTTTTCCTTTTGAGCTTTTTCTTCCCAGCCGCATGGGCCCTTTGTGGAACTTCCTCCAGCCCACTAAGGGCTGGTATTCATCCTCCCACAGCCCATGTAGCATCTTGGGTCGAAATACCCCTCCCGATGGTCTACGGGTACACTACCGGCACTCCCGGTACACTACCAATGAGCCCGAAACTTTTCCTGCGACCAAAATAGGACTTCCTATATATCAATCTTTACCTCCGGACCATTCCGGAGCTCCCCGTGACGTCCGGAATCTCATCCGGGACTCCGAACAACCTTCGGTAACCACCATACATAACTCTATACTACCGAAACGTTACCGAACCTTAAGTGTGCAGACCCTACGAGTTAGAGAACTATGTAGACATGACCGAGACACCTCTACGGTCAATAACCAATAGCGGGACCTGGATGCCCATATTGGTTCCTACATATTCTAAGAAGATCTTTATCGGTCGAACCTCTATGTCAAGGATTGAGTTAATCCCGTATGATGTTCCCTTTGTTCTTCGGTATGTTACTTGCCCGAGATTCGATCGTCGGTATCTCCATACCTAGTTCAACCTCGTTACCGGAAAGTCTCTATACTTGTTACGTAATACAAGATCCCGTGACTAACACTTAGTCACATTGCTTGCTAGGCTTATTGTGATATTGTATTACCGAGTGGGCCCTGAGATACCTCTCCGTCACACAGAGTAACAAATCCCAGTCTTGATCCATGCCAACCCAACAAACACCCTCGAAGATACCTGTAGAGCACCTTTATAGTCACCCAGTTACGTTGCGACATTTGATACACACAAGGTACTCCTCCGATGTCAGTGAGTTGCATGATCTCATGGTCATAGGAACAAATACTTGACATGCAGAAAACAGTAGCAATAAACTGATACGATCATATGCTACGTTTGTAGTTTGGGTCTTGTCCATCACATCATTCTCCTAATGATGTGATCCCGTTATCAAAAGATATCTCATGTCCATGGCTAGGAAACCTTAACCATCTTTGATCAACGAGCTAGTCTATTAGAGGCATACTAGGGACATGGTTTTGTCTATGTATCCACACATGCATCTAAGTCTCTGATCAATACAATTATAGCATGGATAATAAACGATTATCATGAACAAGGAAATATGATAATAACTAATTTATTATTGCCTCTAGGGCATATTTCCAACAGTCTCCCACTTGCACTAGAGTCAATAATCTAGTTCACATCACCATGTGATTCGCATTGTTATGAATCTAACACCCAATGAGTTCTGGGGCTCGATCATGCTTTGCATGTGAGAGAGGTCTTATAGTCAACGGGTCTGCGACATTTAGATCCGTGTGTACTTTGCAAATCTCTATGCCAAACTGTAAACACTGCTACCACACTCCACTTGGAGCTATTCCAAATGGCCGCTCTACTATACGTATCCAGATTGCTACTAAGAGTCATCCGGATTGGTGTCCAAGCTTGCATTGACGTAATTCTTTACGACGAACTCTTTCTTACCTCCATAATCGAGAAACATTTCCTTAGTCTTTTAGTTACTAAGGATGATCTTGACCGTTGTCTAGTGATCCACTCCTAGATCACTTTTGTACCCCTTGACGGACTCATGGCAAGGCACACACAGGTGCGGTACACAGCATGACATACTATACAGAGCCTATGCCTAAGAAATAGGGGACGACGTTCGTCCTTTCTCTTTCTTCTGCCGTTGTCAAGGTTTGAGTCTCACTCAACTTCACACCTTACAAATCGGGCGAGAACTCTTTCTCTGACTGATCCATTTTGAACTCTTTCAAAATCTTGTCAAGGTATGTACTCATTGAAAGTCTCATCAAGCATCTTGATCTATCTCTATAGATCTTGATGCTCAACAATTAGGTAGCTTTATCCAGGTCTTCCTTTGAATAACTCTTTTCAAACAACCGTTTATGCTTTCCAGAAATTCTACATCATTTCCGATCAACAATATCTCAACCACATATGCTTACCAGAAACTCTATAGTGCTCCCACTCACTTTATTGCAAATACAAGTTTCTCATAAACTTTGTATAGACTCAAAAACTTTGATCACCTCATCAAAGTGTATATTCCAACTCTGAGATGCTTGCTTCAGTTCATAGAAGGATCACTGAAGCTTGCACACCTTTTATCATCCTTAGGACTTGACAAAACCTTCTAGTTGTATCTCATACAACCTTTCCTTGAGGAAGGAAACTATGTTTTGGCATCCATCTACCAGATTTCATAATTGAAAAATGCAGCAACTGCTAACATAATTCCAACAGACTTTAGCATCGCTACGAGTAAGAAAGTCTCATTGCAGTCAACTCCTTGAACTTGGCACAAACTTCTTTGCTACAAGTCGAGCTTTATAAATGGTGACATTCACCATCAGCGTCTGTCTTCATCTTAAAGGTCCATTTGTACTCAACGACATGCCGTCCAACGAGCAAGTCTACCAAAGTCTATACTTGGTTTTCATACATGGATCCTTTCTCGGATTTCATGGCCTCTAACCATTTGTCAAAATTTGAGCCTATCATCGCTTCTCCACAGCTCGTAGGTTCATCGTTGTCCAACAACATGACCTCCAAGACAGGGTTGTCGTACCGCTCAGGAGCAGTACACATCCTTGTCGACCTATGAGGTTTGATAGTAACTTGATTCGAAGCTTCATGATCATCATTTACTTCCTCTTCAACTGACGTAGGTTCCACAGAAACATCTTTCTGCGCTGCGCTACTCTCTGGTTGAAACAAAGGTTTAACAACCTCATCAAGTTCTATCTTCCTCCCACTCAATTCTTTCGAGAGAAACTCTTTCTCGAGAAAGGACCCAGTTTTAGCAACAAACACTTTATGCTTGAATCTGAGATAGAAGGTTTACCCAACTGTTCTTAGGGTATTCTATGAAGATGCATTTGTCCACTTTGGGTTCGAGCCCATTAGGTGAAAACCTTTTTCACATAATTGTTGCAGCCCCAAACATTAAGAAATGAAAGCTTAGGTATCTATCAAACGATATGGTGTCATCTCAACGGATTTAGATGGTGCCCTATTTAAAGTGAATGTAGTTGTCTCTAATGCATAACCCCCAAATTATAGTAGCAAAACGATAAGAGACATCATAGCACGCACCATATCTGATAGAGCACGACTATGACATTCGAACACACCATCATGCTATGGTGTTTGAGGTGGCGTGTGTTGTGAAACAACTTTCACATTGTCTAAAGTTGTATGCCAAACTCGTAACTCGGATATTCACCTCCACGATCATATCATAGACATTTTTATCTTCTTGTCACGATGATCTTAAACTTCACTCTGAATTTGCTTGAATCTTTCAAACGATCCAGACTTGTGTTTCATTAAGTAAATATACACTATATCTACTCAAATCATCAGTGAAGCTAAGAAAATAACGATATCCACTTCATGCTACAAGACTCATTGGATTGCATACATCAACATGTATCATGTCCAATAAATCACTTGCCCGCTCCATCAATTTGGAAAATGGGGTCCTTAGTCATCTTGCCCAAGAGGCATGGTTCGCATGTCTCAACCGATTCGAAATCGAATGAGTCCAAAGATCCATCAGCATGAAGTTTCTTCAATCGCTTTATACCAATATGACATTTAGCGGAAGTGCCACAAGTATGTGGTACTATCATTAATAACTTTGTATCTTTTGGCATCAATGTTATGAACAGGTGTATTACTACGATCAATATTCAACAAACCATTCTCACTGGGTGCATGACCATTGAAGGTATTGTTCATATAAGCAGAATAACCATTATTCTCTAACTTAAATGAATAACCGTGTTGCAATAAACACGATCTAATCACGTTCATGCTCAACGCAAAACACCAAATAACATTTATTTAGGTTCGTCAATAATCCCGAAGGTAGAGAGAGCATGTGATGTTGATCACATCAACCATGGAAACATTTCCAACACACATCGTCACCTCATCCTTAGCTAGTTCTCCGTTTATCCCGTAGCTTTTATTTCGAGTTACTAACATTTAGCAACCGACCGGTATCCAATACCCAGGTGCTACTAGGAGTACTCGCAAGGTACACATCGTTAACACGTGTATCAAATATACTTCTATCGATGTTGCCAGCCTTCTTATCTACCAAGTATCTAGGGTCGTTCCGCTTCAGCGACCGCTCTCCTCATAATCGAGGCACTTAGTCTCGGGTTTGGGTTCAACTTTGGGTTGCTTCACTGGAGCAGCAACTGACTTGCCATCCATGAAGTTTCCCTCCTTGCCCTGCCCTTCTCGAAACTAGTGGTTTTACTAACCATCAACACTTGACGCTTCTTCTTGATTTCTACCTTCGTGGTGTCAAGCATCATGAACAGCTCAGGGATCATTAATTCTATCCCTGGCATTTTATAGTTCATCACCAAGTTCTAGTAGCTTAGTGACGGTGACTTGGAGAACTATATCAATCACTATCTTATCTGGAAGATCAACTCCCACTCGATTCAAGCGATTGTAGCACCCAAACAATCTGAGCACATGCTCAACGATTGAGCTATTCTATTTTATCTTGCAAGCAAAGAATCTTGTTGGAGATCTCATATCTCACAACACGGGCATGAGCCTGAGATCCTAATTTTAGCTCTAAGAACATCTCATATGTTCCGTGACGTTCAAAATGTTTCAGAGCCTCAATTCTAAGCCGTAATGCATGGCGCACTAAACTATCAAGTAGTCATTGAAACGCGTCTGTCAGATGTTCACAACATCTACACACGATGCTAGAGGGGGTGGCGCACCGAGTGGTGCATTAAGGACATAAGCCTTCTGTGCAGCAATGAGGACAATCCTCAGATCATGGACCCAGTCCGCAATATTGCTACCATCATATTTTAACTCTATTTCTCTAGGAACATATAAAAATTCAAGGGAGCTACAACACGAGCAAGTAATCTACAACATAATTTGCAAAGACACTACTGACTATTTTCATGATAATGAGTTCAATTAATCACATTACTGAAGAACTCCCACTCAAATTGACATCCCTCAGATCATTTGAGTGATACATGATCCAAATTCACCAACTCAAGTCTGATCATCATGTGACTTGAGGTGGTTTCAATGGTGAACATTATCATGTTGATCATATCTACTATATGACTCATGTTCGACCTTTCGGTCTCTTGTGTTCCGAGGCCATGTCTGTACATGCTAGGCTCGTCAAGTTTAACCCAAGTGTTCTGCATGTGCAACACTGGCTTGCACCCGTTGTATGTGAACATAGAGTCTATCACACCCGATCATCACGTGGTGTCTCGACACGACGAACTTTCGCAACGGTGCACACTCGGGGAGAACACAATTTATCTTGAAATTAAGTGAGGGATCGCCTTATAATGCTAGCGTCGTCCTAAGCCAAACAAGGTGCATAAAAAGGATTAACATCACATGCAAATCATAAGTGACATGATATGGCCATGAACTTGTGCTTTTGATCTCCATCTTTAAAGCACCGACATGATCTCCATCGTCACCGGCATGACACCATGATCTCCATCATCTTGATCTCCATCAACGTGTCGCCATCGGGGTTGTCGCGCCCACCATGCTTCTACTACTATTGCTACCATTTAGCAATAAAGTAAAGCATTACATAGCTCTTAATGATTGACACGCATGTCATACAATAATTAAAGACAACCCTATGGCTCCTGCCGGTTGCCGTACTCATCGACATGCAAGTCGTGATATTCTATACAAAACATGATCATCTCATACATCACATATATCTCATCATGTAATTGGCCATATCACATCACAACATACCCTGCAAAAACAAGTTAGACGTCCTCTAATTGTTGTTACATGTTTTACGCGGCTGCTACGGGTATCTAGCAAGAACAATTCTCACCTACGCATAAACCACAATGGTGATACATTAGTTGCTTTTCAACCTTCTCAAGGACCGCCTTTGTTGAATCCGATCCAACTAAAGTAGGAGAAACAGACACCCGCCAGCCATCTTTGTGCAACGAGGTTACACGTCAGTCGATGGAACCGGTCTCTCGTAAGCATACGAGTAAGGTTGGTCCGGGCCGCTTCATCCCACAATACCGCTGAACCAAAACACGACCAAGGGAGGAAGAAATCTAAGCATCAATGCCCACAAACTCTTTGTGTTCTACTCGAGATGTCATCTACACATAGACCTCTGATACCACTGTTAGGGAACGTTGCATGGGAAACAAAAAATTTCCTACGCTCACACAAGACCTATCTATGGTGATGAGCATCTACGAGAGGGAGAGCGGATCTACATACCCTTGTAGATCGCTAAGCGGGAAGCGTTAAGAAACGCGGTTGGTGTAGTCGAACGTCTTCGTGATCCAAATCGCCGAGCGTCCCGCGATCTCATCACGATCCGTTCCATGATCCAATCACGATCCGTCCCGCGATCTCATCATGATTCGTCTCGCAATCTTGATCACGGTCCTTCCGATCTAGCGCCGAACGGACGACACCTCCGCGTTCAGCACACGTACAGCTCGATGACGATCTTCGCCTTCTTGATCCAGCAAGAGGGAGAAAAGAGGTAGACGAGTTCTCCGGCAGCGTGACGGCACCATGGTGATGGTGGTGGAGCAATTCCGGCAGGGCTTCGCCTATGCACTGCAGAAAACCGATCAAGAGGAGAAACTATGCACTAGAGGAACGGGTAGCACGTCGCTGAAAATCTTGTGCCAAAACCCTAAAACCCTCTAGTATATATAGGAGGAGAGGAGGAGAAGGCTTGGCTTCGAAGGATCCAGCCCTTGAGTCGGCCGAACCAGGAGGGAGGAGTCCTCCTCCTCCACTCCTAGTAGGATTAGGACTCCTTCCTAATTTAGCCCTTTTGCCTTTTTCCACCTTTTTCCTTTTGGGATTTTTCTTCCTAGCCGCATGGGACCTTTGTGGAATTTCCTCTATCCCACTAAGGGCTGGTATTCATCCTTTCACAGCCCATGTAGCCCCTTGGGTCGAAATACCCCTCCCGATGGTCTCCCGATACACTACCAGCACTCCCGGTACACTACCGATGAGCCCGAAACTTTTCCGGCGACCAAAATAGGACTTCCTATATATCAATCTTTACCTCCGGACCATTCCGTAGCTCCTCGTGACGTCCGAGATCTCATCTTGACCCCTAACAACCTTTGGTAACTACCATACATAACTCTATACTACCGAAACGTCACCGAACCTTAAGTGTGCAGACCCTGCGGGTTCGAGAACTATGTAGACATGACCGAGACACCTCTGCGGTCAATAACCAATAGCGGGACCTGGATGCCCATACTGGTTCCTACATATTCTACGAAGGTATTTATCGGTCGAACCTCTGTGTCAAGGATTCAGTTAATCCCGTATGATGTTCCCTTTGTTCTTCGGTATGTTACTTGCCCGAGATTCGATCGTCGGTATCTCCATACCTAGTTCAACCTAGTTACCGGCAAGTCTCTTTATCGTTCCGTAATACAAGATCCCATGACTAACACTTAGTCACATTGCTTGCAAGGCTTATTGTGATGTTGTATTATCGAGTGGGCCCTGAGATACCTCTCCGTCACACAAAGTAACAAATCCCAGTCTTGATCCATGCCAACCCAACAAACACCCTCGGAGATACCTATAGAGCACCTTTATAGTCACCCAGTTACCTTGGGATGTTTGATACACACAAGGTACTCCTCCGGTGTTAGTGAGTTGCATGATCTTATGGTCATAGGAACAAATACTTGACATGCAGAAAACAGTAGCAATAAACTGACACGATCATATGCTACGTTTGTAGTTTGGGTCTTTTTCCATCACATCATTCTCCTAATGATATGATCCCGTTATCAAAAGACATCTCATGTCCATGGCTAGGAAACCTTAACCATCTTTGATCAACGAGCTAGTCTATTAGAGGCATACTAGGGACATGGTTTTGTCTATGTATCCACAAACACATCTAAGTCTCCGATCAATACAATTATAGCATGGATAATAAACGATTATCATGAACAAGGAAATATGATAATAACTAATTTATTATTGCCTCTAGGGCATATTTCCAACACTTGTAGGTGAGGGTGCATGCGGAGATGGGTTTAGTAACTATTCCTGTGTCAGTGAACATACTACAAGCGTGTGTGACGAGGACGAACTTGGCACAGGCAATGGTGGGCAGTGGTGCTGATGGTCAGTTAGAGGAGAATACAAGAAACGAAGCCATGCGACCGCACTAGACATGTATAGCTAATCCATGGCTATGCTTATTTCTGCCGGAATGGTTCAGATGGTCTTAACTGGAGGTATGTATGTGCTTTCTTTAGATGCATTTATTCTCTTTGGATTATTGGAGATAAGATACCTAACTAGATTTGCAATTGGCACAAACTGTTGGAAATATGCCCTAGAGGCAATAATAAATTAGTTATTATCATATTTCCTCGATCATGATAATCGTTTATTATCCATGCTTAATTGTATTGATCGGAGACTTAGATGCATGTGTGGATACATAGACAAAACCATGTCCCTAGTATTTCTCTAATAGACTAGCTCGTTGATCAAAAGATGGTTAAGGTTTCCTAGCCATGGACATGAGATGTCATTTGATAACGGGGTCACATCATTAGGAGAATGATGTGATGGACAAGACCCAAACTACAAACGTAGCATATGATCCCACTAGGAGTAACGACTACCAGCGGATGTGTCCGGGGCGTTACACGGCTTCTACCACAAAATGTTCAATTAGCCATTGTGAAGCTATGTTCATTCCTCAATGCAATTTGCCAGAAGGTAATCGATCCAGAAGTCCTACCAAGCTTACAAAATGATTTTGTCCAATGTCTTGTCAGTTTCGAGTTGGTGTTCCCACCATCCTTCTTTAATATTATGACACACGTCCTAGTTCACCTAGTCGAAGAGATTGCCATTCTGGGTCCTATATTTCTACACAATATGTTCCCCTTTGAGAGGTTCATGGGAGTCTTAAAGAAATATGTTCGTAACCGTGCTAGGCCAAAAGGAAGCATCTCCAAGGGCCATGAAACAGAGGAGGTTATTGAGTTTTGTGTTGACTTTATTCCTGACATTAAGACGATTGGTGTTCCTCAATCGTGGCATGAGGGGAGACTGCGTGGAAAAGGCACTCTTGGACCAAAATCAATAATATCTATGGACAGGCATTCTTGGGCGCAGGCACACTACACAGTTCTACAAAATTCTACCTTGGTCACCCCATATATCGAGGAGCAGATGGATATTATATGCTCAAAGAACCCATCTCATGAATGCCGACAATGTTGAAGATGACTTGTACCTATTGGCCAAGAGACCATCTTCAACTATATTGACTTTCCAAGGGTACAAGATAAATGGGAATACATTTTACACGATCACCCAAGATAAAAAGAGCACCAACCAAAATAGTGGTGTTCGCTTTGACGATGCGACAAACACCGAGGAAAAGGACACATATTATGGTTACATAGGGAGATATGGGAACTTGACTATGGAGGTGATTTGAAGGTCCCTTTGTTCCGATGCAAATGGTCCAATCTCACTGGAGGAGGGGTAATGGTAGACCCACAGTATGGAATGACAACAGTGGATCTCAACAATCTTGGGCACACAGACGAACCATTCTTTCTAGCTAATGATGTGGCGCAAGTTTTCTATGTGAAGGTCTACCAAACCGAGAAAAAGGAAAGATAAGAAAACGGATACATCATACGATGAGCCAAAGCGCCACATAGTTATTTCTAGGAAAAGAAACATCGTGGGAGTGGATGACAAGACAAATATGTCAAGAGATTATGAAAAGTTTGATGAAATTCCTCCCTTCGTAGTGAAGACCGGCCCAAGCATCATGTTAAATTATGAAGATTGTCCATGGTTATGGTGCAATAATCAAGGGACAAACGCGAACAAAAAGTTTTATACCCCAAGATCCCACTCTGGGATGTGATTGGCTACACCGTCATCACTTTTCTTCTCTAGTGAGTAGCTGGGATGGTTCAGTTTGTACACGAAGTGCATCCAGTTTTTGTTGTAACCCTCTCAACTTTTTAGCACATGATATGTGGGTGAAATGATGATACCATGCCAAGTTTCAACCTTTATAGAGTTCATTTGTGGCGCTTTTTAATTTCAGGTTCATTTAGCTCAAAACAATTCATTAAATGGATGAAAATAGCAAATGAAATTTGAAAGTGTTGAAATTTGAGGATTTTTTTGAAAGGAAGGGGTTTCCCCCCTGCCCCATTTTTATTAATGAAGTAGCAAGGCCACAGATGCATCCAGACTTACATCGCTGCTCAAAGAGCTAAACCAGGGTAGAACTACCAAGTTTGAAAGAAGCCTAAACATACGAGCCACAAAGGCAACAAAATTTTTAGAAACTCTCATAGGCTGGTAACATCACGAGCTCAAATTTATTACAGTCTAGGTTCCAGAAGAAGAAGTCACAGGTTCAGGTCCAGGCGATCTGCATAAGCTCCCCCTAGTGCTTGTCCAGCAATAGGATGAATCGCCGCAGAATGTCCACCTGTGTAGTGTCGCAAAGCACCAGCCAACTCTGCAAGATACCCTTTAGCTTGGCAAGCCCGCAACCCAGACATCTCCACGTATGCCCCTGGAAACAAAATTCATTCCTAAACTTCCATATACTCCATAAGGAGGCAGCAATTACCATGTCTAGCACAGGTTTTTTTATAAAATTTCCACAAGGAGCAAACACCAGAGAAACAAGTGATTCTCCGAATATGAAAGAATTCAGAGATCAGTGACATAATGTCAACAACATTGATACATTCAAAGAATAAATGTTGGATGGATTCAACTTCACTGCAGAACAAGCAGGAATGATCTTCCACATGTCTTCTCTTAGCTACATTGTCTCTAGTTAAAATTTTATTATACAAACATAGCCACAAGAAGACATGGATGTTTTGTGGACATAAAATTTTCCATAGGCTATCTCCACAAGGAGAAATTACACCACCAAAGTTAATATTACTATAAAAAGATTTCACATAATATTTACCATTTGGTTCTAACAACCAAATCGGCGAGTCTTGGGGGTCAGACAGGGGGATGTTAACTAGTTGCTCAATGAGTTGTAACCAACGAGCCATGCCCCTCTGATCTACACAATGTATACAAGCGAGTCTTAGATTTGTCCCATCCTAGACCTGAGAAACAACACAGTCTTGTTGATTGCAAATATCAAAAAGATCCCAAAATTTAACCTTCAAGGAACAGTCCCCAACCCATCTATCATGCCAAAAGCTAATATTATTACCATTTCCAATATTCCAGGAGTAAAAAGTTTTGGCAGCTTGTAAAGCCTAGGTTACACTCTTCCAAAAAGGGGAGCCAACCTGTTGATTAGACCACAGAATATTTGGAGAATACACATTATATTTAAAAGCAATCCATTTTTTCCTATCACCATTATTATTCTCAAACAAACGTTTCCACCAAGAAGCTAAAAGTGCCATGTTGAATTCTCTTAGGTTGGGTACCCCCAACCCACCCAAATTTTCTTTCTCAAGACAAGGCCCGAATTTTCTAGATGATATTTGTGCTGATCTCCCATGTTGCCCCAGAAAAAATGAGCCATTTGAGAATTAATAGCATCAATAGCCCATTTGGGAAATTTCATAATACCCATTAGGTATGCAGGGATACTCACAAATCAGAATTAACTTGCCCTCATATGAGAGGTTGAAGATATATCTTTAATAATTCTATAAATGATCGGCGGAAGATCTTCTCTCCTAAGCTTGTCATAGTGCAAAGTCACACCTATGTATTTAATAGGAAAAGATCCTAACTTACAAGAAAAGAGCTGAGCAAAAATGTTTGCTCTCTCTTCATCCATGTTGATAGTAAGAAGATCACTTTTATAGAAATTTATTTTCATGCCCGATAGATTTTCGAAACATGACAAAATCCATTTTAAATTCCTAGCTTTCTCATAGGAATCCTCTAGAAATAGGAGCGTGTCATCAGCATATTGTAGGCTGATCACCCCACCAGGGATTACCTGTGTGAGCAGATGAGAGATCAAACCATGCTTGGATGCCTTGACTAACATCTTGGAGAAGACATCCGCAACCAAATTGAAAAGAAGGGGGGGGGGGAATGGATCTCCTTGTTTAAGCCCTTTCCCACCCATGAAGTGTGGGCCCGTGGTATCATTGATACTAACACTAAAAGTACTATGAAACAACAAGCTCTTAATCCAGGATAGCCATTTTGACCCAAGCATTTCAAAAAGGAAATCCCAACTATCTCGATCGTATGCTTTTTCGTAATCAAGTTTGAGCACAAGCCTAGGGGATTTAGACTTTTTTTACTTCATGAATAACCCTCTCAAGGATATACCTGCCTTTGAAGGCAATTTGGTTAGGTGAGATCAGTCTGTTACTAATAGGCGAAAACCTATTAGTAACGGCCTTAGAAAAGATTTTAACCGCGCAACTGCTAAGACTGATAGGTCTAAACTTTTTCATCTCAGTAGCATCAGGTTCTTTGGGAATCAAAATAATCAGCGCGAAATTTAGTCTCTATATGTCTAGTCTACCCTCTTCAAAATCTCGCACCATGGACATAAGGTCAAATTTTATCAGGTCCCAAAAATTTTGGTAAAAGAGGAAGGACAGCCCATCCAGACCTGGTGCACCGTGAGCATATGATCGGATTTTTCCCCTCTAATTTCTTCCTCCGAGAAGTTCTTCTGGAGGTTATCATTTGCAGCCTTAGTAACCTTTTCATCTTCCTCCGAGAAGGAAGGTCCAAGATGAATATTGTGTCTTTCTTCATGTCCAAAAAGATTTTTATAAAAAGAGGTAGCAATCTCCAGCATTTCTTGCGTTGTAAAAATTGGGCCTTGTTCGCCATTTAACTCTATCAAGTGATTTTTGCGATGTCTATGGTTAGCTAGCGCATGAAAGTAAGCATTATTTTTATCTCCATCTTTGATCCTACGATCTCTCGATCTCTGCCACAAGGCAGTTTCCTCCCTTCTCATAATAGATTGCAGCTCACGTTTGATCTCCTTCATCCGCGATTGTCTATGTCCGTGACACAATTAGATTCTTCCAAAAACATCCAGGATATCAAATTCATGGATTAAGTCCCTCTTTCACTTCTTAGCCGCAGCTTCAATATTAGCATTCCACCCTCTAATCTTCTTTCTAAGACGTTTGGCTTTAGAGAGCCATATATCAACGGCATCACGCCCCAAAATGGGGGGAATTCCAACTACTCTCCACTATTTGCTTAAAGTCTGGTTGTTCCAACCACCATTTCTCAAACCTAAATATCCTTGTGAAGGTAACCCTCCGATCTCCCGTATCAAGTAGTACGGGGGTATGATCACTCCCAATTCTAGGCAACGCCCTTAAAACAGACAAAGGGAACAAACTATCCCAAGAAGTGGATACAAACACTATATCAATAGTAGCAAAATAGGGTCGTCCTGGTTGTTACTCTAGGTGTATTTCCTATTGGCAATACAAATCTCCATGAGACACCACTTTTAATCTAGTCATTGAAAAGGAAGGTAGTGGAACTGTTAACATTACCACTACTCTTGTCAGTATATGATCTAATCAGATTAAAATCACAACAAAAAATAACAGGGTAGGAGATATCACACATAATATCATGTAGTTCCACAAGGAACTCCATTTTATGTTCATTATAGGACGTACCATACATAGCAACAAACTGCCAAATAGTCTTATCAGTCTTATTCCTAATCATAGTTATGACACAATATTTTCTATTGACAAAACCAATGACCTCAAAGAGATCATTATTCATGCCCACAAGGTGACCACTAGCAGTACCCTGGGTAGATAATTGATGCCAAGTAAAGTCCCTCCGCCCCGCAATGATCTTAATAGTGTTATTATCTGATCCCCTTCTTGGTTTCAAAGAAACCAACAAAATCAATTGCATTGTTTTTAAGAAAGTCACAAAGGCGCTGTAGTTTACCAGGTTGACCAAGACCACGAATATTCCAAAAAGCTCCTATCATTTAATTTTAAAGGGGTGTGACAGGCCACAAGCCACTCCGGTAGCTCTTATATCAAGACTAGAACTACCTGAACTTGTGGCGCCTTCTGGTTCATAGGTAGCAATAGTATTACCAATTAGGGAACCCCCACATTCATCCATAGTGGTATGGTATAGATCAGTAGGAAGAGCAGTTTCAGGGTTAATATCAGCAAAGTGGAGGCATCTAATTTTTTCTCTATAAACTATATCCTGGATAATGTCTTTTTTCTCAATATCATTGTTACCAACACAAAGATAAATTTTAGACACTTGATCAGCAAGTACAGGGGTACTAGTAGAAGAAAAATATTTACCTTGGAATGATGTAGGAATCTCCAGGTTCTTCTTTTGCATGTAGGTAGTGGCTTTCTCCATAATCTTGATATTAGCATGTTGTCTAGTAACTGGCCTGGCTGAGAGCACATGCCCCCACTTCCCCGACTGACCTAAATTACATTTCAGTTTTTTCTCAGATTCTGCAATCTCTAGTGACTCAAGTAGAGATCTCTTCACAGATCCTAGAGCTATAGCCATATCACTGGGGAGACATTGCATTTCAGGAACTTCATTCTCCTCCTCCTCGGAGTCCACCATCTCAAACTTGCTAAGCTAGGCAGAGCAATAATCCATGTGTGTGGAGAAATCTCCCTCATCATCCTGTTGGAAAGTTCTCTCAGGAGTCTCAGATTTGTCTTGGCTGACTCTAGGTGGGGTTTTGGATTTTGTTTCAGCAATGAACTGCTTGTGTGCACAATCATTGAGGATTTGTGGACGGAAAGTAATAGCAGATTTCTTCCCAGCAATATTTCTGTTTCCGGAGCTAGAACTGATGTTTTGTTGAAAATTTGCTTGATCAAGGTCATCAATAGCTTCATCACCATACTCCTCCATTGAATCTTTGTTATTTTGCTCTGTATCATTCTCCTCCTAGTCCTCAGCTGCATTATCCATATATGGGTCTTCATCATCACCATCAGATCCATCACCCACTTGTTCAAAACCCTCCACAGTGAAACATAGTAAGTATATCTTCTTTTTCATCTCCACTTGTCTCTCATAGGGGATTTTGGAAGGGTCCCTACAAGCCACTTTAATCCTGATGATCTCATAAAAACTTTTGAATATGCCATTCCAGTACACATATACTAATATACCAACACATGAAGCAACTTGGGCAAAAACCTTCCATGCACACCACCTGGGAGGAATACCTTCAACCTGCACCCATGCCTCAGTTGATTCTCCATGGTTCTAGCATCCCGAGCCATTCACAGATCTTGACAGATACTCCGTCAATGGTTAGGTCAAAGGTAGGGAAATATGAGTAGAAACTTATTTTCCTCCAGCTCTCTAATCTGCCATGGACATTCTTTTCCTTTGCAAAAAATGCCATTCAACTGAGTGATCAGATCTAAAGTAGAAACTTCACCTTTCATCACTTTGAGCACTACACAGTTTTTGTAATTCATCCAAGAAGATTCAGCAGCAACCGGAATATCAATGTGGTAGAACCCTAACCCTGTTGCTGCACTACCAAAGTACTCTACTATAGGTTGCAACCTGGCCCAAGCTATGCAATTATTCACATTGTGATTACCAGAGCAGATAAAACACTTATTCTGTTCAATACAATTTCCAACACAATGCCCCAGTCAGCTGCAATTGAAACATACCATCGCTTTGTACCTGGGATCTAAAGGTTGTCTGGCAGAAACTAGGGGACTGGAATTGTAGGAGGGGCAGCCTTGGGCGCTGGTGCAACACCCATTGCAGCGGTACCGGATCCCTTGGTCTGTGGTGCAGCCATGGGTGCCACAACAGCAGGAGGGGCCTATGGAGCGCCAGGAGCACCCTTCTTGGGGGGTGGCTGCCGCTTTTGGCGCCACAGCAACCTTCCATAATAGGATAACAATGTTGACCATCCACATAGTCTTGTCCCTATTCTCTACATTATTGGGCTGAAATCTTCAATTTTTGGTTTTGATGTGCTCATTGGAAGTCCAAGATATGTAAAAGGGAAACTTCCACGCTTGCATCCTAACAATGATAACAAATTGGGTAGATGTTCTCCAGGAACATTGATTGGCACCATAATGGACTTTTCACAATTCACCTGGAGTCCAGTAAAGGCAGCGAAGTGCATGAGGAGATTCTTGATGTGAGCAAGTTGCACTGGCTAAGCACAAAGTACAAGAATAGTGTCATCAACATACTGCATTACTGGAAATTGTGGACAAGCCTAACTTTCTATGAGAGGATCAATTAGTTTGCTTCTCATGGCCTCATTAATAATGGGCTAAAGTAGATAAACTGCCACAATAAAGAGAAGGGGGGGGAGAGGATCTCCCTGTCTTACTTCTTTTTTGCAGTGGAAAACTTTCCCACGTACACCATTAAGAAGTACTGAGGAGCTCCCAGAAGAGAAAATCATGTTCATCCACCGGATCCATTTTCACCAAAATCCCTAGCTTTTAAAATTGCAATGATGGCTTTATGCTCACTTAGATCAAAAGCCTTTTCAAAGTCTAGCTTGAGCACTACAATAGGTCTCCTGGATTGACGACATTGATGAAGATACTCAAATGCCCATCCCTATCAGTCTCGAATGGTTCTTTTCTTTTATAAATCCATATTGGTTTAAATGAACAAGTTTGAGTATCACCGTTTGTAGTATGTTAGAAAGAAGTTTTGTGATGACCTTGACGATGCAGTTTAGAAGAGAAATAGGCCTATAGTCACTCACAGTTAAAGGTTTGTATTTCTTTGGAATAAGAGCCATAAATGAAGCATTAATGCCTTGTAGTGAATTTTTTTTGTCTTGAAAATCCTCAATCAGCTTATATAAATCCTTGGCCAAAATACTCCAGCAGGATTTTATAAAAGCACCATTAAAACTATCAGGTCCAGGGGCTTTACCAAAAGGCAACTTCTTGACTACATCATCAATTTTTTTAGTAAAAGGTCTTTCCAGTGCATCTAATCCTTCTAACCTCAAACTAAGATCTATTAGCTTTAGGGGATCAGAGGTTTGAATCGTCTCTCCTAATATTTTGTTGAAAGCTTTCCAGGTAACTGCAACTTTATCATTGTGCTCTATTTACTCATGACCCATTTCATCTTGCAAAGATTGACTGTAATTGTTTCTATATTTAATGGAGGCCTTTGCTTGAAAGAATTTGGAAATTTCATCCCCAAATTTAACTGTGCTTATAGTAGCCCTTTGACTCCTATAAATTCTCCGATAAGAAAACATTTTGAGTATATGCTCTTTTAGCAAATCTCTCACACGTCCTTCATTTGCACCGAGTTGTCTGAATTCTTCAAATAAACCCCAAATAAATATTGTTGCATTTGTGGCCTTTATAATAGCGTAAAGATTTGAAAGACCTTTGATCCATTGCTCGACTCTTTTCTTAGCCTTTTGAATTTGGCAGTTATTAGTTTTTCACTATTGTCCTCTTGAGTTGATTAATTCAAAATGTTGGCAATAGTTTCTTCAAAATTGTGATGCTTGGGCCAAAAAAATCAAACCTGAAGATTGTAGTTTTTGGGATGGAAGTGTCAATTGAAATCACATAAGGAATGCGGTTAGAAACTAGCTAAGATAAAGCAAGGACCATGGTATTTGGATACGTGTGAGACCAACATTCTGATGTAAATACCAATCAATCTTTTCTAGTAATGGTGCGTGTCGCATGTTGCTCCAAGTAAAAATTCTTCCTTCTTATGGTATTTCCACCATTGCAAAAGTTCTTATAGCATCATTGAATCCCACCATTTGATTAATACATTCGTGTCCATAATTCATGATCAATGGATATCTAATATAATTGAAAACCCTTGCTATAATCTAGTCAGTGTTATGAGGAATATGAATGTAGCTAAACCAATCCCAAAAATCAATTCTTCCATCATTGTCACATGGGCCATAGATATTAATCAAAATCCAACAATCATGTGTTAGCTTTGAGTGAAATCTTACATATATTGAATAGGATTTCTTTTAACAAACATACTCCTTTGAAGAGAATTTCATTCCACGCAATTAATAAACTTCCCGAAGCTTCCAGAGAAGGAGAAAAAACAAACTTGTTAAACCTTTTGGGACAGAAATTTCCGATATAGGCACTCCCAAAATTTCCCCTTTTTGTTTCTTGAAAGAAAATCGCACAACAACGTGATTCCTCAATCTAGTTGGAAATGGCTACCATTTATCACTAGAATTAATTCCCCTTAAATTCCAGTTTAAGATATTCCAGGAAGAATACATAGAGAGTCAATAATCACATACATCCACCTTATAGCAAAGTCACATAAAAGATTCCAACATGTGGAATGACCACCAGTCCAAAGTTTACATATTAAATATAAAGAAGGCTTACACGTCCACTGGTGTTAGAGCATATTTCTCCATATGTGGTTTTGGTAGTTGTTGATGTTGGAAATATGCCCTAGAGGCAATAATAAATTAGTTATTATCATATTTCGTTGTTCATGATAATCGTTTATTATCCATGCTATAATTGTATTGATCGGAGACTTAGATGCATGTGTGGATACATAAACAAAACCATGTCCCTAGTATGCCTCTAATAGACTAGCTCGTTGATCAAAGATGGTTAAGGTTTCGTAGCCATTGACATGAGATGTCATTTTATAATGGGATCATGTCATTAGGAGAATGATGTGATGGACAAGACCCAAACTACAAATGTAGCATATGATCGTGTCAGTTTAATGCTACTGTTTTCTGCATGTCAAGTCTTTGTTCCTATGACCATGAGATCATGCAACTCACTGACACCGGAGGAGTGCCTTGTGTGTATCAAACGTCGCAACGTAACTGGGTGACTATAAAGGTACTCTACAGGTATCTTCGAGGGTGTCTGTTGGGTTGGCATGGATCAAGACTAGGATTTGTTACTCCGTGTGACGGAGAGGTATCTCAGGGCCCACTCGGTAATACAACATCACAACAAGCCTTGCAAGCAATGTGACTAAGTGTTAGTCACGGGATCTTGTATTATGAAACGAGTAAAGAGACTTTCCGGTAACGAGGTTGAACTAGGTGTGGAGATACCGACGATCGAATCTCGGGCAAGTAACATACTGAAGAACAAAGGGAACATCATACGGGATTAACTGAATCCTTGACATAGAGGTTCGACCGATAAAGATCTTCGTAGAATATGTAGGAACCAATATGGGCATCCAGGTCCCTCTATTGGTTATTGACCATAGAGGTGTCTCGGTCATGTCTACATAGTTCTCGAACCCGCAGGGTCTGCACACTTAAGGTTCGGTGACGTTTTGGTAGTATAGAGTTATGTATGGTGGTGACCGAAGGTTGTTCGGAGTCCCGAACAAGATCCTGGATGTCATGAGGAGCTCCATAATGGTCCGGAGGTAAAGATTGATATATAGGAAGTCCCATTTTGGTCGCCGGAAAAGTTTCGGGCTAATCGGTAATGTACCGGGAGTGCCGGTAGTGTACCGGGAGACCACCGGGAGGGGTATTTCGACCCAAGAGGCTTCATGGGCTGTGGGATAGTAAATACCAGCCTTTTTTGGGCTGTTGGAAGTCCCACACAAGGCCCATGCGGCTGCGGAAAAAATCCCAAAGGGAAAAAGGTGGAAAAGGCCAAAAAAGGAGGAATCCTAGTCCTACTAGGATTGGAGGAGGAGTCCTCCTCTCCTCGCCACTTTGGCCGACCCAAGGGCTGGCTTTTTGGCAGCCAAGCCTCCTCCTCCTCTCCTCCTATATATACTAGAGGATTTTAGGGTTTTGGCACAGAATTTTCAGCCAGGTGCTACCCGTTCCTCTAGTGCATAGTTTCTCCTCTAGATCGGTTTTCTGCAGTGCTTAGGCGAAGATCGTCATCAAGCTGTACGTGTGCTAAACGCGGAGGTGCCGTCTGTTCGGCGCTAGATCAGAAGGACCGTGATCAAGATTGCGAGACAGATCGTGACGAGATCGCGGGACGGATCGTGATGAGTTCACGGGATGGATCGTGATGAGATCGCGGGGCGGATCCTGTTTAGTTCGCGGGACGGATCGTGATTGGATCGCGGGACGGACCGTGATGCGATCGCGGGACGCTCGGCAATTTGGATCGCAAAGACGTTCGACTATACCAACCGCGTTTCATAACGATTCCCGTTAGCGATCTACAAGGGTATGTAGATCCACTCTCCCTCTCGTAGATGCTCATCACCATGGATAGATCTTGTGTGTGCGTAGGAATTTTTTTGTTTCCCATGCAATGTTCCCAAGAAGTGGCATAATGGGCTAGGTCTATGTGTAGATGAGATCTCGAGTAGAACACAAAGAGTTTGTGGGCGTTGATGCTTAGATTGCTTCCTCCCTTGGTCGGATTTTGGTTCAGCGGTATTGTGAGATGAAGCGGTCCGGACCAACATTACTCGTACGCTTATGAGAGACCGGTTCCCTCGACCGCAACTTGTTGCATAGATGGCTTGCGGGTGCCAGTTTCTCTCACTTTAGTTGGATCGGATTCGACAAAGGCGGTACTTGAGAAGGTTGAAAAGCAAGTAGTGTATCACCGTTGTGGTTTTTGCGTAGATGAGAATTGTTCTTGCTAGATACCCGTAGCAGCGACGTAAAACATGCAACAACTATTAGAGGACGTCTAACTTGTTTTTGCAGGGTATGTTGTGATATGATATAGCCAATTACATGATGTGATATATGTGATGTATGAGATGATCATGTGATGTATAGATTATTACGACTTGCATGTCGATGAGTACGGCAACCGACAGGAGCCATAGGGTTGTCTTTAATTATTGTATGACCTGCGTGTCAATCATTAAGCGCTATGTAATGCTTTACTTTATCGCTAAACGGTAGCAATAGTAGTAGAAGAATGTTGGGCGCAACAACCCCGATGGCGACACACTGATGGAGATCAAGATAATGGAGATCATGGTGTCATGCCGGTAACGATGGAGATCATGCCGGTGCTTTCATGATGGAGATCAAAAGCACAAGTTCATGGCCATATCATGTCACTTATGATTTGCATGTGATGTTAATCCTTTTATGCACCTTGTTTTGCTTAGGACAACGGTAGCATTATGAGGTGATCCCTCACTTAATTTCAAGATAAATTGTGTTCTCCCCGAGTGTGCACCGTTGCGAAAGGTCTTCGTGTTGAGACACCACGTGATGATCAGGTGTGATAGACTCTATGTTCACATACAACGGGTGCAAGCCAGTGTTGCACATGCAGAACACTCGGGTTAAACTTGACAGACATGGCCTCAGAACACAAGAGACCGAAAGGTCGAACATGAGTCATATAGTAGATATGATCAACATGATGATGTTCACCATTGAAACCACCTCAACTCACGTGATGATCGGACTTGAGTTGATGAATTTGGATCATGTATCACTCGAATGACTGGAGGGATGTCAATTTGAGTGGGAGTTCTTAAGTAATATGATTAATTGAACTCATTATCATGAACATAGTCAGTTGTGTCTGTGCAAATTATGTTGTAGATTACTTGCTCGCGCTGTAGCTCCCTTGAATTTTTATATGTTCCTAGAGAAATAGAGTTGAAAGATGTTGGTAGCAATATTGCGTACTGGGTCCATGATCTGAGGATTGTCCTCATTGCTACATAGAAGGCTTATGTCCTTAATGCACCGCTCGGTGCGCCAACCCCTCTAGCATCGTTTGGAGATGTTGTGAACATCTGACAGGCACGTTTTGATGACTACTTGATAGTTTAGTGCGTCATGCATTACGGCTTAGAATTGATGCTCCGAAACGTTTTGAACTTCACAGAACATATGAGATGTTCTAAGAGCTGAAATTTGGATCTCAGGCTCGTTCCCATGTTGTGAGATATGAGATCTCCAACAAGATTCTTTGCCTGCAAGATGAAGGAGACTAGCTCAATTATTGAGCATGTGCTCAGATTGTTTGGGTGCTACAATCGCTTGAATCGAGTGGGAGTTGATATTCCAGATAAGATAGTGATTGATATAGTTCTCCAAGTCACCGTCACTAAGCTACTAGAACTTGGTGATGAACTATAAAACGCCAGGGATAGAAATAATGATCCTTGAGCTGTTCGCGATGTTTGACACTGCGAAGGTAGAAATCAAGAAGGAGCGTTAAGTGTTGATGGTTAGTAAAACCACTAGTTTCGAGAAGAGCAAGGAGGGACACTTCATGGATGGCAAGTCAGTTGCTGCTCCACTGAAGCAACCCAAAGTTGAACTCAAACCCGAGACTAAGTGCTTCGATTATGAGGAGAGCCGTCGCTGAAGCGGAACAACCCTAGATACTTGGTAGATAAGAAGGCTGGCAACGTCAACAGAAGTATATTTGATATACGTGTTATTGATGTGTACCTTGCTAGTACTCTTAGTAGCACCTGGGTATTGGATACCGGTTCGGTTGCTAAATGTTAGTAACTCGAAATAAAAGCTACAAAATAAACGGAGAACTAGCTAAGGGTGAGGTGACGATGTGTGTTGGAAGTGTTTCCAAGGTTGATGTGATCGACATCGCACACTCTCTCTACCTTCGGGATTAGTAACAAACCTAAATAAGTGTTATTTGTTGTTTTGCATTGAGCATGAACGTGATTAGATCGTGTTTATTGCAACACAGTTATTCATTTAAGTTAGAGAATAATGGTTATTCTGTTTACATGAATAATACCTTCAATGGTCATGCACCCAGTGAGAATGGTTTGTTGAATCTTGATCATAGTAATACACATGTTCATAACATTGATGCCAAAAGATGCAAAGTTAATAATGATAGTACCACATACTTGTGGCACTGCCGCTAAATGTCATATTGGTATAAAGCGCATGAAGAAACTCCATGCTGATGGATCTTTGGACTCATTCGATTTCGAATCGGTTGAGACATGCGAACCATGCCTCTTGGGCAAGATGACTAAAACCCCCGTTGGATGGAGCGGGCAAGTGATTCATTGGAAATGATACATGTTGATGTATGCAATCCAGTGAGTCTTGTACCGTGCAGCGGATATCGTTATTTTCTTACCTTCACTGATGATTTGAGTAGATATAGTGTATATTTACTTAATGAAACACAAGTCTGAATCGTTTGAAAGGTTCAAGCAAATTCAGAGTGAAGTTTAAGATCATCGTGCTAAGAAGATAAAAATGACTGCGATATGATCGTGGAGATAAATATCTGAGTTACGAGTTTGGCATACAACTTAAGACAATGTGAAATTTGTTTCACAACTAAAACGCCACCTGGAACACCATAGTGTGATGGTGTGTCCGAACATCATGGTCATGCTCTATTGGACATGGTGCGTGCTATGATATCTCTTATCGTTTTACTACTATAATTTTGGGGTTATGCATTAGAGACAACTACATTCACTTTAAGTAGGGCACCATCTAAATCTGTTGAGATGACACCGTGCGAATTATGGTTTGATAGAAACCTAAGCTGTCATTTCTTAATATTTGGGGCTGCGACACTTGTGTGGAAAATGTTTTCACCTAATGAGGTCGAACCCAAGGCGGACAAATGCATCTTCATAGAATACCCTAAGATCAGTTGGGTGAACCTTCTATCTCAGATCCAAGTACAAAGTATTTGTTGCTTAAACGGATCCTTTCTCGAGGAAATGCTTCTCTCGAAAGAATTGAGTGGGAGGAAGATAGAACTTGATGAGGTTGTTAAACCTTTGTTTAACCAGAGAGTAGCGCAGCGCAGAAAGATGTTTCTGTGAAGCCTACGTTAGTTGAAAAGGAAGTTAATGATGATGATCATGAAGCTTCAGTATCAAGTTACTATCGAACATCGTAGGTCGACAAGGATGTGTACTGCTCCTAAGTAGTACGACAACCCTATCTTGGAGGTCATGTTGTTGGACAACGATGAACCTACGAGCTATGGAGAAGCGATGATGGGCCTGGATTCCGACAAATGCTTAGAGGCCATGAAATTCGAGATAGGATCCATGTATGAAAACCAAGTATAGACTTTGGTAGACTTGCTCGTTGGACGACAAGTCGTTGAGTACAAATGGATCTTTAAAATGAAGATAGACACTAATGGTAATTGTCACCATTTCTAAAGCTCGACTTGTTGCAAAGATTTTTGTGACAAGTTCAAGGAGTTGACTACGATGAGACTTTCTCACTCGTAGCGATGCTAAAGTCTGTTGGAATTATGTTAGCAGTTGCTGCATTTTCAATTATGAAATCTGGCAGATGGATGTCAAAACATCGTTTCCTTAAACAATTTACTTGAGGGAAGGTTGTATGTGATACAACCAGAAGGTTTTGTCAGTCCTAAGGATGCTAAAAGGTGTGCAAGCTTCAGTGATCCTTCTATGGACTGAAGCAAGCATCTCGGAGTCAGAATATACGCTTTGATGAGATGATCAAAGTTTTGAGGTTTATAAAAAGTTTATGAGAAACTTGTATTTACAATAAAGTGAGTGGGAGCACTATAGAATTTCTGATAAGTATATGTGGATGACATATTGTTGATCGGAAATAATGTAGAATTTCTGGAAAGCATAAATGGTTGTTTGAAAAGTGATTTTCAAAGGAAGACCTGGATAAAACTACCTAATTGTTGAGCATCAAGATCTATAGAGATAGATCAATATGCTTGATGAGACTTTCAATGAGTACATACCTTGACAAGATTTTGAAGGAGTTCAGCATGGATCAGTCAGAGACAGAGTTCTCGTCTGATTTGTAAGGTGTGAAGTTGAGTGAGACTCAAAGCTCGACAACGGCAGAAGAAAGAGAAAGGACGAATGTCCTCCCCTATGCCTTAGCCATAGGCTCTGTACAGTATGCCATGTTGTGTACCGCACATGTGTGTGCCTTGGCATGAGTTCGTCAGGGGGTACAAGAGTGAACCAGGAGTGGATCACTGGACAGCGGTCAAGATTATCCTTAGTAACTGAAAGACTGAGGAGATGTTTCTCGATTATGGAGGTGATAAAGAGTTCGTCGTAAAGAGTTACGTCGATGCAGGCTTTAGCACCAATCCGGATGACTAGTAGTAACAATCTGGATACATATAGTGGAGCAGCCATTTGGAAGTAGTACCAAGTGGAGTGTGGTAGCAGTGTTTACGGAGATTTGCAAAGTACACACGGATCTGAATATCGCAGACCCGTTGACTATAAAAGACCTCTATCACATGCAAAGCATGATCGAGCCCCAGAACTCGTTGGGTGTTAGATTCATAACAATGCGAATCACATGGTGATATGAACTAGATTATTGACTCTAGTGCAAGTGGGAGACTGTTGGAAATATGCCCTAGAGGCAATAATAAATTAGTTATCATCATATTTCCTCGTTCATGATAATCGTTTATTATCCATGCTATAATTGTATTGATCGGAGACTTAGATGCATGTGTGGATACATAGACAAAACCATGTCCCTAGTATGCCTCTAATAGACTAGCTCGTTGATCAAAAGATGGTTAAGGTTTCCTAGCCATGGACATGAGATGTCATTTGATAACGGGGTCACATCATTAGGAGAATGATGTGATGGACAAGACCCAAACTACAAACGTAGCATATGATCCCACTAGGAGTAACGACTACCGGCGGATGTGTCCGGGGCGTTACACGGCTTCTACCACAAAATGTTCAATTAGCCATTGTGAAGCTATGTTCATTCCTCAATGCAATTTGCCAGAAGGTAATCGATCCAGAAGTCCTACCAAGCTTACAAAATGATTTTGTCCAATGTCTTGTCAGTTTCGAGTTGGTGTTCCCACCATCCTTCTTTAATATTATGACACACGTCCTAGTTCACCTAGTCGAAGAGATTGCCATTCTGGGTCCTATATTTCTACACAATATGTTCCCCTTTGAGAGGTTCATGGGAGTCTTAAAGAAATATGTTCGTAACCGTGCTAGGCCAAAAGGAAGCATCTCCAAGGGCCATGAAACAGAGGAGGTTATTGAGTTTTGTGTTGACTTTATTCCTGACATTAAGACGATTGGTGTTCCTCAATCGTGGCATGAGGGGAGACTGCATGGAAAAGGCACTCTTGGACCAAAATCAATAATATCTATGGACAGGCATTCTTGGGCGCAGGCACACTACACAGTTCTACAAAATTCTACCTTGGTCACCCCATATATCGAGGAGCAGATGGATATTATATGCTCAAAGAACCCATCTCATGAATGCCGACAATGTTGAAGATGACTTGTACCTATTGGCCAAGAGACCATCTTCAACTATATTGACTTTCCAAGGGTACAAGATAAATGGGAATACATTTTACACGATCACCCAAGATAAAAAGAGCACCAACCAAAATAGTGGTGTTCGCTTTGACGATGCGACAAACACCGAGGAAAAGGACACATATTATGGTTACATAGGGAGATATGGGAACTTGACTATGGAGGTGATTTGAAGGTCCCTTTGTTCCGATGCAAATGGTCCAATCTCACTGGAGGAGGGGTAATGGTAGACCCACAGTATGGAATGACAACAGTGGATCTCAACAATCTTGGGCACACAGACGAACCATTCTTTCTAGCTAATGATGTGGCGCAAGTTTTCTATGTGAAGGTCTACCAAACCGAGAAAAAGGAAAGATAAGAAAACGGATACATCATACGATGAGCCAAAGCGCCACATAGTTATTTCTAGGAAAAGAAACATCGTGGGAGTGGATGACAAGACAAATATGTCAAGAGATTATGAAAAGTTTGATGAAATTCCTCCCTTCGTAGTGAAGACCGGCCCAAGCATCATGTTAAATTATGAAGATTGTCCATGGTTATGGTGCAATAATCAAGGGACAAACGCGAACAAAAAGTTTTATACCCCAAGATCCCACTCTGGGATGTGATTGGCTACATCGTCATCACTTTTCTTCTCTAGTGAGTAGCCGGGATGGTTCAGTTTGTACACGAAGCATAAAGTGTTTGTTGCTAAAACGGGTCCTTTCCCGAGAAAAAGTTTCTCTCGAAAGAATTGAGTGGGTGGAAGATAGAACTTGATGAGGTTGTTGAACCTTTGTTTCAACCAGAGAGTAGCGCAATGCAGAAAGATATTTCTGTGGAACCTACGTCAGTTGAAGAGGAAGTAAATGATGATGATCATGAAGCTTTGGATCAAGTTACTATCGAACCTCGTAGGTCGACAAGGATGTGTACTGCTCCTGAGCGGTACGACAACCCTGTCTTGGAGGTCATGTTGTTGGACAACAATGAACCTACGAGCTGTGGAGAAGCGATGATGGGCTCGGATTCCGACAAATGGTTAGAGGCCATGAAATACGAGAAAGGATCCATATATGAAAACCAAGTATAGACTTTGGTAGACTTGCTCGTTGGACGGCAGGTCATTGAGTACAAATGGATCTTTAAAATGAAGATAGATGCTGATGGTGAATGTCACCATTTATAAAGCTCGACTTGTCGCAAAGAAATTTCTGGCAAGTTCAAGGAGTTGACTGCGATGAGACTTTCTCTCGTAGCGATGCTAAAGTCTGTCAGAATTATGTTAGCAGTTGCTGCAGTTTTCAATTATGAAATCTGGTAGATGGATGCCAAAACATTGTTTCCTTTCTTGATGAAAGGTTGTATGTGATACAACCAGAAGGTCTTGTGAGTCCTAAGGATGCTAAAAGGTGTGCAAGCTTCAGTGATCCTTCTATGAACTGAAGCAAGCATCTCGGAGTTGGAATATACACTTTGATGAGGTGATTAAAGTTTTTGAGTCTATACAAAGTTTACGAGAAACTTGTATTTACAATAAAGTGAGTGGGAGCACTGTAGAGTTTCTGATAAGCATATGTGGTTGACATATTGTTGATCGGAAATGATATAGAATTTCTGGAAAGCATAAAGGGTTGTTTGAAAAGAGTTTTTCAAAGGAAGACCTGGATAAAGCTACCTAATTGTTGAGCATCAAGATCTATAGAGATAGATCAAGATACTTGATGAGACTTTCAATGAGCACATACCTTCAATTTTTTTTGAAAGAGTTCAAAATGGATCAGTCAGAGAAAGAGTTCTCGCCTGATTTGTAAGGTATAAAGTTGAGTAAGACTCAATGCCCAGTGACTGTAGAAGATAGAGAAAAGATGAGTGTCATCCCCTATGCTTCAGCCATAGGCTCTATCATGTATGCAATGCTGTGCATAAGACCCGATGTCAGCCTTGCCATAAGTATGGCCGGAAGGTTTCAAAGTGATCCTGGAATGGAGCACTAGATAGCGGTCAAGATTATCCTTAGTAACTAAACGACTAAGGAGATGTTTCTCGATTATGGAGGTGATAAAGAGTTCGTCGTAAAGAGTCATGTTGATGCAAGCTTTAACACCAATCCGGATGACTCGTAGTAGCAATCTGGATACGTATAGTGGAGTAGCCATTTGGAATAGTACCAAGTGGAGTGTGGTAACAATGTTTATGGTTTGACATAGAAATTTGCAAAGTACACACGGATTTGAAAGTCACAGACCCGCTGACTATAAGACCTCTCTCACATGCAAAGCATGATCGAGCCCCAGAACTCATTGGGTGTTAGATTCATAACAATGCAATTCACATGGTGATGTGAACTAGATTATTGACTCTAGTGCTAGTGGGAGACTATTGGAAATATGCCCTAGAGGCAATAATAAATTAGTTATTATCATATTTTCTTGTTCATGATAAACGTTTATTATCCATGCTATAATTGTATTGATCGGAGACTTAGATGCATGTGTGGATACATAAACAAAACCATGTCCCTAGTATGCCTCTAATAGAGTAGCTCGTTGATCAAACATGGTTAAGGTTTCCTAGCCATTGACATGAGATGTCATTTGATAACGGGATCACCTCATTAGGAGAATGATGGGATAGACAAGACCCAAACTACAAACGTAGCATATGATCATGTCAGTGTAATAATACTATTTTCTTCATGTCAAGTATCTGTTCCTATGACCATGAGATCATGCAACTCACTGACACCGGAGGAGTGCCTTGTGTGTATCAAATGTCGCAACGTAACTGGGTGACTATAAAGGTACTCTACAGCTATCTTCGAGGGTGTCTGTTGGGTTGGCATGGATCAAGACTGGGATTTGTTACTCCGTGTGACAGAGAGGTATCTCAGGGCCCACTCGGTAATACAACATCACAACAAGCCTTGCAAGCAATGTGACTAAGTGTTAGTCACTGGATCTTGTATTACAGAACGAGTAAAGAGACTTTCCGGTAATGAGGTTGAACTAGGTATGGAGATACCGACGATCGAATCTCGGGCAAGTAACATACCGAAGAACAAACCGAACATCATACGAGATTAACTGAATCCTTGATATAGAGGTTCGACCGATAAAGATCTTTGTAGAATATTTAGGAACCAATATGGGCATCCAGGTCCCTCTATTGGTTATTGACCATAGAGGTTTCTAGGTCATGTCTACATAGTTCTCGAACCCGCAGGATCTGCACACTTAAGGTTCGGTGACGTTTTGGTAGTATAGAGTTATGTATGGTGGTGATCGAAGGTTGTTCGGAGTCCCATATGAGATCTCGGATGTCACGAGGAGCTCCGTAATGGTCCGGAGGTAAAGATTGATATATAGGAAGTCCCATTTTGGTCGCCGGAAAAGTTCGGGCTAATCGGTAATGTACCGGGAGTGCCGGTAGTGTACCGGGAGACCACCGGGAGGGGTATTTCGACCCAAGAGGCTTCATGGGCTGTGGGAGAGTAAATACCAGCCTTTTGTGGGCTGGTGGAAGTCCCATACAAGGCCCATGCAGCTGGGAGAAAAAGCCCAAAGGGAAAAAGGTGGGGAAAGGCCAAAAAAGGAGGAATCCTAGTCCTACTAGGATTGGAGGAGGAGTCCTCCTCTCCTCCCCACTTTGGCTGACCCAAGGGCTGGCTTTTTGGCAGCCAAGCCTCCTCCTCCTCTTCTCCTATATATACTAGAGGATTTTAGGGTTTTGTCACAGAATTTTCAGCCACATGCTACCCGTTCTTCTAGTGCATAGTTTCTCCTCTAGATCGGTTTTCTGCAGTGCTTAGGCGAAGCCCTGCCGGAATAGCTGCACCACCATCGTTGCAGCGCCGTCACACTGCCGGAGAACTCTTCTACCTCTCCGCTTCCTCTTGCTGGATCAAGAAGGCGGAGATCATCATCAAGTTGTACGTGTGCTGAAAGCGGAGGTGCCGTCCGTTCGGCGCTAGATCGGAAGGACCGTGATCAAGATTGCGAGACGGATCGTGACGAGATCGCGGGATGGATCGTGATGAGATCGCGGGACGGATCGTGATGAGTTCGCGGGACGTATCGTGATGAGATCGCGGGGAGGATCGTGATGAGTTCGCGGGACGGATCGTGATTGGATCGCGGGACGGATCATGATGAGATCGCGGGACGCTCGGCGATTTGGATCGCGAAGATGTTCGACTACACCAACCGCGTTTCTTAACGCTTCCCTCTTAGCGATCTACAAGGATATGTAGATCCACTCTCCCTCTCGTAGATGCTCATCACCATGGATAGATCTTGCGTGTGCATAGGAAATTTTTTGTTTCCCATGCAACGTTCCCCAACAGTTGACAATCCCTATGGACTAATGGTTGCCTTGTGCTATATTCGAAGGATTTGTCCATAGGCTCTTCTCGAAGTACATATGTTGGTTTGAAGGAGTTTATATTTTGACCAAGGTGGTATTCAAGGTTTATCCCAAGATTGTTCATGTGAGAGTTGAGCTTATTTCAAGCATGTCTTGAAGAAGAAGATTGTGTGAGAATTAATGCTTACCTTCAAGACATCATCTTTATGAAGAGAGAAGATAAGATAGAAGGTTGATCAACACTAAGTCAAAGAGTGAATCAAGTTGATCAACACACAAAGCATACAAGATGATCCCATGGTATGGTAATCATTGTCCATTACGCTTTGTGTACTAACTCATGTTCCTTGAGAGTGTTCTTTGTGGGGTTTGCTATGTTTCCATTGGATGACATCAATAAGAAGATCACATACAATCCATGGAGGATGGCATCAAGTGGTGATCATCATCAAGGTTGCGATGTGCAAGTTAAAGTGAAGCATCACGGAGAGATCATGCTTGAAGCTTGCCGTTAATTGTGGTGACAATGGACTTATGAAGATATGCCGAAGAGTGGCTCATCCATAGTGGAGTATGGGGAGCAATATACTAATCTTCATCAAGCCGGCGCAATCAAGAGAGGTTGTCCATCTTGAGGATGTCAAGATTGTCATCATCTAGCTCAAGTGGACTATGCGCAAGGCAAAGGTTTGACCTTGATAGGGTTTTCTATTTTACCAGAATCATGGTGGTAGTTGGGAGACCGGGTTATAGGATCGGTAGTCGTACTATCAAGGGGGGCTCTCAAGTGAGTAGCTTGATCGTATCGTTTGTTGAGAGCTCAAACCATTGCATTCTTGGCATCATCATATTTCTTGGTTCTTGGTTCATTTTTCTCTTTCTGGGTTCTTGAGCTTATGGTCAGCTTCATGACAAGCTCAAGTTCATCGAAAACAGAGTCCATATGCATCTTCTATGATATTTTCGATGTTGGAGTTTTTGATGGTTCTTCATTGATAAAGGTTTCACATCTTGATACCATTGGCATTTTCGTACTGCCTCTTCGATGTTTGGATAGTGCGTGTCATGTGCTATGCCACAAACTTGAGTTTGCTCTATTCGGAGCTCGTATGCGAAATTTATGGCAGTTTTAGTGCCAGAGCAGTTTTTCTCTGAACAGACGGTAGTACCGCTTCGGCGGTACTTCCGCTCTGTACTACCGTTGCTACTTCCGCTTATATTTACTTTCTGGTAAGGTTGGTTTTCTGGACGGTAGTAGTGGTCGGTAGTACCGCCCGCGTGGTACTACTACTCCCTAGTAATGATGCTACTACCGCTTGTATTTGGGTTATGGAGTCTTACTGCTTCCCAGTGGAAGTATCGCTGGGTAGGGCGGTAGTACCGCTCTGGCAGTACTACTGCCTCGAGTTTTCAGCCGAGCGGTAGTATCGCTTGTGCACGACCTGTGCACATAACGGTTGGATTTGGGGGGGCCTATGAAAGGGGGTATTCTTCCCCATTGCTCTCTATCTCTTGAGCTTGTGTTCTTCCCCCATTGTTATCCTTCTTTGAGCTTGCTAACTCCTAATCGCTCCAATGATTCTTGCTAGTTCTTGAGGAAAAAGAGAGAGGAGATCTAGATCCACATTTCCACCAATCACTTTATCCTCTATATGAGGGGAACCCCTTGGATCTAGTTCTTGGAGTTCTTGGTGTTCTTCTTCGTTCTTCCTCTCATATTCCACCATAGAATTAGTTGTTGTGGCAGGTTTTGGGAGAGAAGGACTTGGGCACTCCGTGTGCCCTTGCTATTGCATTTGGTGCATAGGTTTGAGTTCTCCACGGTGATATGTGAAATTTAAGTTTGAGAAGCTTATTACTCTTGGTGTTTATGCACCCTAGAGCTTGTTCCTCTTGGGTGCCTTGGCGCCCTAGATGGTTGGTTGTGTCTCAGAGCTCAATCATTGTGGTGTAAAGCTCTAGGAAAGCATCGGGGTCTCCAATTAGGTTGTGGAGTTCGCCCCGAACAATTTGTACATGTACCGGTAACCGCCCCCAAGGGTTGCCATTTGTACAGGTTCGGTGACCGCCCTCAAGGGTCTCTTAGTGGAATCACGAGATCTTGCATTGTATGAGGGCGTGAGGAGATTACTGTGGCCCTAGTGGCATCTCGGGTAGCATTGTGCCTCCACACCGCTCCGAACGGAGATTAGCATCCGCAAGGGTGTGAACTTCGAGATACATCATCGTCTCCACGTGCCTCGGTTATCTCTTACCTGAGCCCTTGACTTATGCACTTTACTTTGTGATACCCATATTGTTCCATGCTATATATATTGTTATCACTTAATTGTTTATCTTGCTTAGCATAAGTTGTTGGTGCACATAGGTGAGCCTAGTTGTTTTAGGTTTCACACTTGACATATTAAACGTTAGTTTTATTACGCATTTGTGAAGCCTAAACCGTAATTATTATAAAGCGCCTATTCACCCCCCTCTAGGTGACATCCACGTCAATTAAACTGGTTCCAACATTACTCAAAATGCTCCTTAATATAAACAAATATAGTCCAACTAGCGGAAGTACATAAAAACAAATCTTCTAATATCTTTATGCAGGGAAGATGAGCTTTAGTCCCGCCAAGCGGGATGCTTTACCCCTTCTTAGACGTCTTGTTTTGGTTGTTGTCATTAGTGCATGCCTTTGGATCAACCTTGCAATAAGAAGTCTTCAGATTTCTAATCACTTTATTGTTGCAAATTGGTGGCTTAGCTTAACATGCCATACAATTAGCATTCTCACAGGTCTTGTGCTTGTATCCTTTATTTAAATGTTACAGTCTCGAAGTTCTTCTTACCTTAGATTCCAAAATTGGGGCTCTGTCCTTCCTGTTTCCACAAAGGGATAGAGAAGCACTAGAGGGAAGTTTTTCCACAACAGAATCATCTCCAGGTATAGATTATTGAGGAGTGTTGTAGTTCTGTTTTCCAGCAGCAGTGACGTGAAGACATTTTGGGGCCATAGAAACATGACATGAGGCAGGAATAAAGAAGTCAAATGATGAATCATAGTTTGTCGCTTCACATATAATTTGCCACATAGGTGAGAGAAGGAACATTTTTGCCCAAGCAAATTTTTTTGTAGTCATAAGAATGGTGCATATAAAATGAACCCGGTTTGAAGGTACCTTAATGGCCTCCATGCCCTCAATATAATCTGCAAAGTGTGTCTACCAAGCCAGCAAACTATCCTTTCCCATTTCTGCCATATAGTGTGGATCACGAGTTAGTCCATTAGACATCAACCACGATCCCATATGGAGGCCTTTTCCATTACTCTACCGGAGGGGGAATCCATCACAGAGGTCATCTTCATCAACCTTGCGGCCTCTATGATGATGTGTGAGTAGTTAACCACAGACCTACGGATCCATAGCTAGTAGCTAGATGGATTTTTCTCTCTCTCTTTGTTGTTGGGACCAGGTGAATTGCGTGTTTATGATTAGATTATTCATGAAAATTAATTGAGTCTTCTCAAAATTCTATTATGCATGATTGTTATAGCTTTGTCATTCTATCTGATATATATCCCATTCACATTGTAGTGGTTTTTTGTGGGTTTGCTTTGGCCAACTAGATTGATTTATCTCCAGCGGGAGGTGTGCTTTGTAGTGGGTTGAAGCTTGCGGTGCTTGCTACTTCTCGAGCATGCGTTAGTTTCCCGTGAAGAGGAATGGTTTGATGCAGCAAAGTAGATAAGTATTTCCCTTAGTTTTTGAGAACCAAGGTATCAATCTAGTAGGAGATACAAGCGAGCCACCAATATATATACCTGCACAAGGAATCAAACTCTTGCACTCAACGCTATAAAGGGGTTGTCAATCCCTTCACGGTTATTTGCAAGGATGAGATCTAGTAGAGATAGATATAATAGGATGGTTGAACGGAAAGTAAAACTAAAAGTAAAAACAATGCAGCAAGTATTTTTGGTGTTTTTGGTTTTAAATATGAAAATATAATATGGAAAATAGACCCGGGGGCCATAGGTTTCACTAGATGGCTTCTCTCATGATGGCAAGTATTACGGTGGGTGAACAAATTACTGTCGAGCAATTGATAGAAAAGCAAATAGTTATGAAGATAAACAAGGCAATGATTATGCATATAGGCATCATGTCCATGACAAGTAGACCGAAACGATTCTGCATCTACTACTATTACTCCACACATCGACCGACTCCTGCCTACATCTAGAGTATTAAGTTCATGAAGAACAGAGTAACGGATTAGGTAAGATGACATGATGTAGAGGGATAAACTCAAGCAATATGATGAAAACCTCATCTTTTTATCCTTGATGGCAACAATACAATACGCGCCTCGCTACCCCTACTATGTCACTGGGTGAGGACACCAGAAGATTGAACCCAAAACTAAGCACTTCTCCTATTGCAAGAATTACCAATCTAGTTGGCCAAACCAAACCAATAATTCAAAGAGCTTGCAAAGATATGAAATCATGCATATAGGAATTCAGGAAAGACTCAAATAATATTCATGGATAATTTGAACATAAACCCAAAATTCATCGGATCTCAAAAAACACACCGCAAAAGAATATTACATCGGATAGATCTCCATGAAGATCATACAGAACATGGTATTGAGAAGCAAAGAGAGAGAAGAAGCCATCTAGCTACTAGCTATGGACCCGTAGGTCTGTGGTGAACTACTCACGCATCATTGGAGGGGCAATGGAGTTGATGTAGATGCCCTCCATGATCGAATCCCCCTCCGGCAAATTACCGGAAAGGCTCCAAGATTGGATCTCTCGGGAACGGAGGCTTCTGGCGGCAGAAAAGTGTTTTCGTGGCTCGTTATGATAATGATGGAATATTTGGGTATTTATAGGACGAAGATTAGGCTTAGAGGAGGTGCCAGGGGCCCACAAGCCTGCCCGGCGCGGGTGCCCCTGGCCGCGGCAAGCGGGCTTGTGGCCTCGTGGCAGCTCCTCTGCCTTGGTCCTCAAGTCTCATGGCTTCCATATTTTCCAGAAAAAATCTTTCCGGAGGTTTTATTCCATTTGGACTCCGTTTAATATTCCTTACCTGTGAAACTCAAAAAGAAGGAAAAAACAGAAAGTGGCACTAGGCTCTAAATTATTAGGTTAGTCCCAAAAATAATATAAAATAGCATATTAATGCATATAAAACATCTAAAACAGATAATATAATAGAATGGAACAATAAAAAATTATAGATACATTGGAAACGTATCAGCATCCCCAATCTTAATTCCTGCTCGTCCTCGAGCACGTAAATGATAAAAACAGAATTTTTGATGTGGAATGCTACCCAACATATTTATCCATGTAATATTCTTTATTGTGGCATGAATATTCAGATCCGATAGATTCAAAACAATAGTATTACTTCGAGCACACCAACAAGATAGTTGTGTCCTTTCAAAATAACATGGCCTTAGAAAGTTATCCCTACAAAATCATATGGTCTGGCTATGCACCATCTTCCCAACACAAAGTATCTAAATCATGCATAACCCCGATGAACAAGCCAAGCAATTGTTTCACACTTTTGGTGTTCACAAACCTTTTCAACTCTCACGCAATACATGAGAGTGAGCCATGAATATAGCATTATAGGTGGAATAGAATATGGTGGGGGTGCAAGGAAAAAGGAGAAGATAGTCTCACATCAACTAGGTGTATCAACGGGCTATAGAGATGCCCATCAATAGATATCAATGTGAGTGAGTAGGGATTGCCATGCAACAAATGCACTTAGATCTATAAGTGTATGAAAGCCTAAAAAGAAAACTAAGTGGTCATGCAAAATGAATATCCACTAGTTATGTGAAAGTGACAAAATAGGAGACTCTCTATCATGAAGATCATGGTGCTACTTTGAAGCACTAGTGCGGAAAAAGATACTAGGAATTGTCCCTTCTCTCTTTCTCTCTTTTTTTTATTTTTTATTTTTTATTTTTTGTGGGCTTCTTTGGCCTCTTTTTTTGTTTGGGCTTCGCTGGCCTCTTTTATTTTTTGTAAAGTCCGGATACTCGTCCCAACTTGTGAGGGAGTCATAGCCTCCATCATACTTTTTTCTCATGGGACAATGCTCTATTAATGAAAAATCATCACAAATATATTTACTTATAACTCAAAGAAAAAGAAATTACAACTCGATTCCTATGACAAGATAAAACTCTATATGCAATATGAAGTGATGATGCAAGTCATAGAAAAACTACATGGTGGAAGTTGCATGGCAATATATCTCGGAATGGCTATGGAAATGCCATAATAGGTAGGTATGGTGGCTGTTTTGAGGAATATATGGTGACTGTTTTGAGGAAGGAGGGTTTGATGTACCGGCGAAAGTTGCGCGGTACTAGAGAGGCTAGCAAGGATGGAAGGGTGAGAGTGCGTATAATCCATGGACTCACATTAGTCATAAAGAACTCACATACTTATTAGAAAAGTCTATTATTCATCAAACAAATAATATGACGCATGCTCCTAGGGGAGAGGTTGGTAGGAGTTAACCATCGCGCGCTCCTGACCGTCACACAAAGGGCGACAATCATTAGACAAGTCATGCTCTGACTTCAGATAGCGGTTCACCATACGTGCATGCTATGGGAATCACAAGCTTTAACACACGTATCTCTTCATTTCTCAACTACTCAATAGCATGACTCTCATATTACCATCCCTATTATCTCAAAACTATATGCAAGGAATCAACTTCTCATAGTTGTTAATGCACTTAATATTGAAGTTTTTATTATATCCCTCTTGGATGCCATTATATTAGGACTAAATTCATAACCTAAAAAAATTACCATGATTTTTTAAGAAACTCTCAAAATAATATAAGTGAGGAATGAGAGTTCAATAATTTCTATAAAATATAACATCACCATGCTCTAAAAAGATATAAGTGAAGCACTAGAGCAACATTGCCTAGCTCAAAAGATATAAGTGAAGAATATAGAGTATTCTAAAAAAATCACGATTCAGCGTGTCTCTGTCTAAAAATGTGTGCATCAAGGATGATTGTGGCAAACTAACAAGCAAAGACTCATATCATACAAGACGCTCCAAGCAAAACACATATCATGTGGTGAATAAAAATATAGCCTCAGGTAAATTTGTCGATGGATTGAAGACGAAAGAGGGGATGCCTTATGGGGCATCCCCAAGCTTAGGCTTTTTGGTATCGTTGAATACGAGTTGGGGTGCCATGGGAATCCCCAATCTTAGGCTCTTGCCACTCTTTATTCCATAGTCCATCAAATCTTCACGCAAAACTTGAAAACTTCACAACACAAAACTCAATAGAAAACTCATGTGATCCGTTAGTATAAGAAAGATAAATCACCACTTTAGGTACTATAGCGAACTAATTATTTAATTGTTTTTGTGAAATACATACTATATTCTAACTTCTCCATGACTCATACCCCCCGATACGACCCATCGATACATCAAAATAAGCAAATAACACAAAGAAAGCAGAATCTGTCTAAAACAGAACCTTCTGTAGCAATCTGTAAACTTCGAATACTGGAACTGTAAAAATTCTGAAAATTAGGACAACCAGGGAAATTTTTATATCAATGCCGTGTAAAATTTCAGATCAATTTGACGCTCTGAAAAATTCAGAAAAATCCTGGACTGAGCGCAAAAGTTTCTGTTTTCCAGCAAGATCAAATCAATAACTACCATAGATCACCCCAAAGGTTTTACTTGGCTCAAACACTAATTTAAATAGAAAAACACGATTACTATAGAAGTAATAATGTGACAAACACACCAAAACATAAGCAAAAAGCTGAAAGCAAAATAAAATTGGGTTGCCTCCCAACAAGCGCTATTGTTTAATGTCCCTAGCTAGGAGAAACGCAATAGATCTAGGTATTGTCATCTTTGGTATGCAATCCATAAGTAGCTCTCATGATATATTCATAAGTTAATTTTATTTTCTTTCTAGTAAAGTGTTCCATACCCTTCCTGAATGGGAATTGGAATGTAATATTCCCTTCCTTCATATCAATAATTGCACCAATCGTTCTAAGGAAAGGTGTACCAAGAATAATAGGACATGTAGGATTGCAATATACATCAAGAACAATGAAATCTACGGGCACATAATTCCTATTTTCAACAATAAGAACATCATTAATTCTTCCCATAGGTTTCTTTATAGTGGAATCCGCAAGATGCAAATTTAAGGAGCAATCATCAAATTCACGGAAACCTAACACATCACATAAAGTTTTTGGAATAGTGGAAACGCTAGCACCCAAATCACACAAAGCATGGCACTCAGAATCTTTAATCTTAATCTTAACAGTATGTTCCCACTCATCATAAAGCTTTCTAGGTATAGAAACTTCCAACTCAAGTTTTCTTCAAAAGCCTTCATCATAGCATCAACAATATGTTTAGTAAAAGCCTTGTTTTGATTATAAGCATGAGGAGAATTCAACATGGATTGCAACAAGGAAATACAATCAATCAAAGAGCCGCTACCATGATTAAAGTCTTTTAAATCCAAAGGAGTGGGTTCATTGCTATTTAAAGTTTTGACCTCTTCAATCCCACTTTTATCAATCTTAGCATCAAGATCTAAAAACTCCAAATCATTGGGATGCCTTTTAACTAAAGTTGACTCATTGCCAGTCCCATCATTATCAAGATTAACATTAGAAAACAAAGATTCAATAGGAGTCAGATCAATCACTTTAAGATCTTCATCAATATTATCACGAGAACATACTTTTTCAAGCCATTCACGCTTAGCACGAATTCTAGCGGTTCTATCCTTACACTCATCAATACAAATTATCATAGCTTTTAAAGAATCATTAATACCTTGCTGGGGTGGAATAGATCTAATTTTTAAAGAATCAATCTCAAGAGAAATTTTATCAACGTTCCTAGCCAAATCATCATTCTTGAGCATTTTTTCTTCAATCATAGGATTGAAACCTTTTTGCATACTAATGAATTATTTAATATTACTCTCAAAATCATAGGGTATATTATTATAATTTCCATAAGAATTTCTGTAGGAATTACTATAATTATTAAAGGAATTACTAGGAAACGGTCTAGCGTTGAAATTACCTCTATAAGTGTTATTATCAAAATTGTGCCTACCAACAAAATTCACATCCATAGATTCATTATTATTTACAATCAAAGAATACAAAGGCATATCATTAGGATCAATAGGAGCACTCTTACTAGCAAACAATTTCATCAATTCATCCATCTTTTCACTCAAAGTATTAATTTCTTCAATAGCATGCACTTTTTTACTAGTAGGAGATCTTTCGGTATGCCATCGAGTGTAATTTGCCATAATATTATGTAGGAGTTTAGTAGCTTATCCTAATGTGATTTCCATAAAAATTCCACCCGCGGTGGAATCTAAGAGATTCCTAGAAGCAAAATTCAATCCAACACAGAAAATTTGTATAATCATCCATAAACTCAAGCCATGCGCGGGGCGATTCCTAATCATAAGTTTCGTCCTCTCCCAACATTGTGCAACATGTTCATGATCAAGTTGCTTAAAATTCATTATATCGTTCCAAAGGGAGATGATCTTAGCAGGCAGAAAGTACTTGGAAATAAAAGCATCTTTACACTTATTCCATGAATCAATACTATTTTTAGGCAAAGATGAAAACCAAGTTTTAGCACGATCTCGTAGTGAGAATGGAAATAGCTTCAATTTAAAAATATCATTATCCACATATTTCTTCTTTTGCATATCACACAATTCAACAAAAGTATTTAGATGGGATGCGTCATCTTCATTAGCAAGGCCGTAAAATTGTTCTTTCATAACAAGATTGAGCAAAGCAGCATTAATTCCATAAGATTCCGCACTAGTGACGGGAGCAATCGGAGTACTAATAAAATCATTGTTATTAGTATTGGAAAATTCACACAACTTGGTATTCTCTTGAGTCGCCGTGACAAAGCAAGCAATCAAGCACACAAGCAAGAAGCAAACGAGGAGCCAAACGAAAAAGGGCGAAAAGCAAATCTTTTTGAAAATCATTTTAGAAGTGGGGGAGAGGAAAACGAGAGGCAAATAGCAAATAATGTAAATGCAAGAGATGAGTTTGTGATGGGTACTTGGTATTCTTGACTTGCTATGTATCTCCCCGGCAACGGCGCTAGAAATCCTTCTTGCTACTTCTCGAGCATGGGTTGGTTTCCCGTGAAGAGGAACGGTTTGATGCAGCAAAGTAGATACGTATTTCCTCAGTTTTTGAGAACCAAGGTATCAATCCAGTAGGAGATACAAGCGAGCCACCAATAGATATACCTGCACATGGAATCAAACTCTTGCACCCAACGCTATAAAGGGGTTGTCAATCCCTTCACGGTTATTTGCAAGGATGAGATCTAGTAGAGATAGATACAATAGGATGCTTGAACGGAAAGTAAAACTAAAAGTAAAAACAATGCATAAAGTATTTTTGGTGTTTTTTGTTTTAGATCTGAAAATATAATATGGAAAATAGACCCGGGGGCCATAGGTTTCACTAGATGGCTTCTCTCATGATTGCAAGTATTACGGTGGGTGAACAAATTACTGTCGAGCAATTGATAGAAAAGCGAATAGTTATGAAGATATCCAAGGCAATGATTATGCATATAGGCATCACGTCCGTGACAAGTAGACCGAAATGATTCTGCATCTACTACTATTACTCCACACATCGACTGACTCCTGCCTGCATCTAGAGTATTAAGGTCCATGAAGAACAGAGTAATGCATTAGGTAAGATGACATGATGTAGAGGGATAAACTCAAGCAATATGATGAAAACCCCATCTTTTTACCCTTGATGGAAACATTACAATACGTGCCTCGCTACGTCTACTATGTCACTAGGTGATGACACCGCAAGATTGAACCGAAAACTAAGCACTTCTCCCATTGCGAGAATTATCAATCTAGTTGGCCAAACCAAACCAATAATGCGAAGAGACTTGCAAAGGTATGAAATCATGCATATAAGAATTCAGGAAAGACTAAAAAAATATTCATGGGTAATCTGAACATAAACCCACAATTCATCGAATCTTGACAAACACACCGCAAACGAGTATTACATCAGATAGATCTTCATGAAGATCATAAAGAACATGGTATTGAGAAGCAAAGAGAGAGAAGAAGCCATCTAGATACTAGCTACGGACCCGTAGGTCTGTGGTGAACTACTCACGCATCATCGGACGGGCAATGGAGTTGATGTAGATGCCCTCCGTGATCGAATCCCCCTCCGACAGATTACCGGAAAAGGCTCCAAGATTGGATCTCTCGGGAACAAAGGCTTTTGGCGGCGGAAAAGTGTTTCGTGGCTCGTTTTGATAATGGTGGAATATTGGGGTATTTATAGGACGAAGATTAGGGTTAGAGGAGGTGCGAGGGGCCCACAAGCCTGCCCGACGCGGGTGCCCCCTGGCCGCGGCAAGCGGGCTTGTGGCCCCATGGCAGCTCCTCTGCCTTGGTTCTCAAGTCTCATGGCTTCCATATTTTCCAGAAGAAATCTTTCCGGAGGTTTTATTCCGTTTGGACTCCGTCTAATATTCCTTATGTGCGCAACTCAAAAACAAGGAAAAAACAGAAACTGGCACTAGGCTCTAGATTAATAGGTTAGTCCCAAAAATAATATAAAATAACATATTAATGCATATAAAACATCCAAATAGATAATATAATAGCATGGAACAATAAAAAATTATCGCACTATATTGCTTCACCCTTTTTCTTCGGGAAAAACCCAACACAGCTCATGGGTAGCAACTCTCTTGCAAACAATATGTGCAGGAATCAAGAGATCGTCTTGAACATGATGAGGATGCATATCTTACCTTGAAGGACTACATCATTTCACTAGGAATACATACTTGAGAAAACAGGGTAAGATAACACAATATTGTTCCTTTCATACAAATGCAAGGGTCTCAAGAATGCCAAGAGTTGCAAGACATGTAGAAGAAATAGTAATCTTATAAGATACACATGTCCCCATGAGAAATTTCAAGAAGGATTTGCAATGGGATTTTAATAGAACTTTCTCCCCTGAGTATGAAACTTCTTCTTTTACCCCTCCCCCTAGATCTTAGCATGTAGATATTGGGAGAAGGTAGGGTCAGACAAGTCTGAAAACAACAAGATCATGTAGAATAATCAAAAGAACATTTAGTCTCTCTCCTTTTTTACATGTTGACTTTTATCTCTCCCCCTTAATATATACTATCCCCCTTGATAGACACTTTACGTTTTGATATTTCTCCCCTTTTGGCATCAATTTACATGAAGGGTAAAACGGTAAGGGATCTAGAGAGAAGGGTCATGGAGTAGAACTAGAGAAAATTTAAATTGTTTGGCAAAGAGCTCTGTCAACAGCTAAATCGGTGACTTCGACTTAAGATAGGTTGGCGGAATTGAAAGTGAATTTAGGTTCTTGAGATAATTTTGTGGCACATAGTAGTATTATATCGGTTGTACCGAAGATCCACATAGCAACTTAGTTGCTATATCGGGGACGTCGAAATCTCCAAATCAGAGTTTTCAAGTTGCAGACAGAAACTTGGAAGAGGAACTTTCCCAATTTGATAATAAAACTTGTTAGAGAATTTTCATAAATCTTACATCAAAAAATTCAAAAACTTCTCAAAGCTTTCAGTGAATTTTCAATAAGATATGCAATGAATTTTCAACTAGACGAGGATTGATTGGTAGCAAGAAAAGCATAAAACAGAAAGATGAACCAACAAAGAAACTTCATGTGTAAGATGGTCACCGACTAAGTCACCTATAGTAGAGTATGTTGACTTAGGAGCCAAGTGAGAATGCTCAATCATAGGTCATACACATCATTAAGCTCTAAGCTTGGTTATCATTTTTGTTTAAGCATTTTGATGTTTTCATATATCTAGAGATTTATTAACTCATGACTTGGAGTAAAGCTTTCTGGGATATGATGACATACCTTTGGGTGATGGTTATGACGAAAGCATGTAGGTGGACTTGTTGTGTATGCTCAAGTGTTAGATTTTGGAGCTATCCTTCTTTATTTGAAGTCGATCCTACTACGTGGGTTAGCCATGCAAGGAATAACATGAATATATCCAAATTGACAAGAGTGATGTTTTGTGTTAAGTGTTGTCAAGGATATAGTTTGAGTTATCTTTCCTCCTTCATCATGAAAAATATTTGTTGATACTTGGTCATGAAAATATTGCTTAGGAATTTGAGTTGATGGAAATCTTGTGAAGTATCTACAATATGTTACTTGCAACACAAAGGAGCATGGTTTTCCAAGATATAAGAGAGTATCAAGGATTAATCATGTAAGCTCATGCCCTTGCATGCCTCTGAGAAAGTCTCTAGAACAAGTTTGAAGCATCTATGACATCAACTCACTCCTCAAGTGACAAAACTCTTTAAGTGGTTTTGTAAAGATATCTGCCAATTGCTTGTCGGTACGAACATGTGTGAGCTCCTTGGACAACATGATCACGAATGAAATGATGTCAAACTTGAATATGTTTACTTCGTGAATGTTGCACGGGGTTGTGTGCAATCTTGATAGCACTCTTATTGGTGCAAAGTAAGGGAATATTTTTCACATGTACTCCATAGTCCTTAACAGTTTGAGTCATCCATAATAATTGAGCACAACATGATCCGACAGTATTGTATTCCGCTTCGGCAGTAGATAGAGATACCAAATTTTGTTTCTTGGAGGACCAAGACACAAGAGATCTCCCAAGAAATTACAAGTACCTTAATTCTATCAACTTTATCTCTGGCATAGTCCAAGTCGGAATAGCCAATAATGTCAAAAGAAGATCCTTTAGGATACCAAATGCCAAAGTTTGGTGTATGTATTAAGTATCTCATTATTCTTTTCACGGCCTTAAGATGACACTCTTTAGGTGCCGCTTGATATAGGACACACATGCACACACTTAGCATGATATCGGGATGGGAGGCACATAGATATAATAATTAATCAATCATTTATCTGTAAACCTTTTGATCAACCTATTTTCCCTTCTTAGTGAGGTCAACATGTCCACTAGTAGGCATGGTTTTTTCATACCTTTGGATTCTTGCATGTTGAACTTTTTCAAGTCCTTGGTATACTTGGTTTGAGAGACAAATGTACCATCTTTGTTTGCTTGATTTGCAAACAAAGGAATTCTTTTAGCTCACCCATCATGGACATATCATATTTCCTGGACATAAACCTTCCAAATTTCAAAGTAAAATGAGCGTTACTATATACAAACATGATATCATCAACATAAATCTGGCACACAAATAATTCACCATTAACCCTATTAGTGAACATGGTTGCATCAATTTTCAGATTTCAAAACCCTTTTTGATTAGAAACTTCGTTAGGCATTTGTACCAAGCTTGTGGGGCTTGTTTGAGACCATACAGAGCTTTGCGAATTTTGTAGACATGATTGGGTTTCATAGGGTTGACAAAACAGGAGGTTATTTGACATAGACTTCCTCCCCAATTTCACCATTTAAGAAGGCACTTTTAATATCCATTTGGTAAAGAAAAATGTCATGATGACTAGCATAAGCAGGAATAATGTGAATGGACTCAAGTTTAGCAATGCGGGCGTATGTCTCACCATAGTCCATACCTTCGACTTGAGTGTACCTTGATCTACAAGGTGAGCATTTTTGTGTACTACTTGTGCATCTTCATATTGCTTGTTGCAAAACACCTATTTGGTTCTAATAATGTTTAGCTCGTCCTTTGGGATTCTCCACAAGCGTCCAAACTTCATTCCTCTTGAAGTTGTGTAGTTCTTCATGCATAGCAGTCACCCAATCCGGGTCTTCAAGGGCTCTTTTCTACCTTCATAAGATCCATACTATAGAAAAATGAGTAATCGTCACAAAATATAACCAAATTAGTTTTAGAGCTAGTTATTCTCCCCAATTTGATGTCACCAAGTACTTGCTCAACGGGTTGATTCTTGTCCACTCTTGATCGAACTCGATATAGCTTTTGACTAGTGGATGGTGGAGCCTCCTCGTCATCATATTCTTATTCATTTTCTTTGTTGAAGTCATCATTTCCTTGAGCTGGTGGAGAGGGATGTGGAGGTGGATATTCTACTTACACTTACTCATTTCCTTCATCTTGACGTGTATTGATACATATGATCTTTGTTGGGTTTTCTATGAAGAGCAATGGGTAATTGAAGCACAACACGAATAAGTATTTTCCCAAGTTAAGAAACCAAGGTTTATCGAAGCAATAGGAATATCAATCCACAACTGTCTTCAGCGGCTGCACACAAAAGAGCAAACAATTTGAAGCCAACGCATCAATAGGGTTGTCAATCCCCCTGATATCGTTATTTGCAAGCAAGTGAGGTGTGTAGATAATTGTAAATTTCAAAATGAAATAAAAGACAAATAATGGCAGCAAGGTAAAGATAAGATTTTTAAATATATAAGTGAATAGACCCTGGCGCCATAGTTTTCCCTAGCGGCATCTCTCACGAAAGCAACATATGATGTGTAAACAAATTATTGTTGGGAAATTGATAGAAAAGCATATCATTATGTGATATTCACGACAATGATCATGTGTAGATAGGCATCACGTCCAAAACAAATAGGTTGACTCCTACCTGCACCTATCACTATTACTCCACTTCAAGAGCGCTTCTATGCTTGCCTCTCTACGTATTAAATTCATGACAAACAAAGTAATGCTTGGAGAACGATGACATGATGTAGACAAAGTAAACTCAATCAATATGAATAAACCCCATCATTTTGTCCGTAGTGGCAACAATACAAAGACATATGTTGTCACCTTATATCACTGTGATATAGAAACCCGTCAGGTTGAACCCACTAGAACACATTCCTCTCACTGAAGAAAGATCAATCTACTTGGCCAAAGCAAATCAATAGATCAGAGAGATTTAGGAAGCTATAATGATCATGAAATAGGAATCAATAACAGATTTCAGAGAAGACTGAAATACTTTTCATGAATAATCTGAACATAAACCCACAATTCATCGCATCCCAACAAACATATCGCACAAAAGAATTACATCGGATAGATCAAAGCAAAGATGCGATGATCATTGTATTGAACATCAAAAGAGAGAGATAGCCATATAGGTACTAAGTATGGATCTGTAGGTCTATGGTGAACTACTCACACATCATCATGAGGGTGGCGAGGTTGATGAAGAGGCCCTCCGTGATCGATCCCCCTTCCGATAGGGTGCCGAAATGGAGCTCCAAATGGGATTGCGACAGAACAAAGACTTGCGGCGGCGTAAAAAGTGTTTCGGGATTCCCTCTAGGTTTTTTTGGAATAGATGTGAATTTATAGGCTGGAGAATGTGGGTAGGAGGGCCACCAGGGAGGGACAAGCAATTAGGGAGCGCCATATTAGCCTGTGCCTCTCTCGTGCGGCCTCCGATCTTCACCCAAAGCTTCCAGGTCTTCTTTTGGTCCAGAAAAAATCATAATTTTTTTGGGGCAATTGGACTTCGTTTTATATTACAAACCTGAAAAGTAAAATCACGCAGAAAACAGGAACTAGAACTAGGCACTGGGTCAATAGGTTAGTGCTAAAAATGATATAAATTGGTAAATTATTAGTCAAAAAGTATCCTAGAATGGTAATATAATAGCATGGAACAATCAAAAATTATAGATACGTTGGAGACTTATCAGCATCCCCAAGCTTAATTCTTGCTCGTCCTCGAGTAGGTAAATGATAAAAACAGAATTTTTGATGTGACATGCTAGCCAATATGCAATCTTTTGCATGTATGCTCATTGAGAAACGATGAATCAACAAACATCAACATAGTAATATTTATAGGCACAAGCAACAAAATCATCAATCTTTCAAAGTATACGATCCTAAAGGAATGTTTCCCCATTCATCTTATCATATTAGCAAGGCATGTCTCTGTCTCCAACGTATCCTAAAAGAATGTTTATCCCCATGCATCAATCTTTCAAAGTATATGAGTCTAAAATAATTTTATCCCCATTCATCTTATCGTATTAGCAAGGCATGGCTCCATATTCACCACATTAATACAAATGTCAAGTACCACGGTGCACAAGTTAGGCAATTCAATCATACTTTTTGAATGTGCATCAACTTTTTATTCTTCATGCAATAAATGAGGGTGAACCATGGACATATCATAAAAGTGGAATAGAATATGGTGGTAGATATCAAAGGGGTAAAAATTGGAGAAGATGGTCTCACATGAACTAGGCGTATCAATGGGATATGGAGATGCCCATCGATAGATGTCAATGTAAGGAGTAGGGATTGCCATGCAAATGATGCACTAGAGCTATAAGTGTATGAAAGCTCAACTGAAGCTAAGTGGCGTGTGCATCCAACTTTCTTGCTCATGAAGACCTCGGGCATTTGAGGAAGCCCGTCATTAGAATATACAAGTCATGTTTATAATAATGAAAAATTAACTCCCACTAGCATATGAAAATGACGCGCCTCCGGCCGAAAAAATAGTAGGATTTTAACAAGGAATAGAAATGCTCACACATATCCACCATGCATTTTTAACATTTAGAAAAACAAGAAATTAAGACCTCTTAATACCGGTACTTTTACAAATCAACAATGAGGCACTCACACCTTTTTCATATTACCACATCAATACCATTAACCACAATTCTCTTTTATGTGCTACATGATGGTTTTGATTATCACTCATTGAATACCAATTATTTTCGGACTAGTCTTATGAGCCATGCAAATTACCGTCATTGTTTATTACTCTCCCCGTCCCATAATGTAAAACGTTTTTTGACACTACACTAGTGTCAAAAAACATCTTACATTATGGGACGGAGGGAGTAAATCTCAAACAAATATAAGTGAAGAACAAGAGTGCAGTTATTTCTACAAAATCTATACGCCACCGTACCCAAAAAGATATAAGTGAAGCACTAGAGCAACTGCTAAGCTCAAAAGATATAAGTGATGCATTTAGAGTATTTGAAAAAATTGCGATGAAGGTGTGTCTATCAAATAGGTGTGTACAAAAACTATGATTGCGGCAAACTAAAAATAAAAGCAAGCAAAAGCAAACGACGCTCCAAGAAAAAATCATATCATGTGACGAATAAAAATATAGCTCCAAGTGACATAACGATTGATTGAGACGAAAGAGGGGATGCCTTCCGGGGCGTCCCCAAACTTAGACGGTTGAGTCTTACTAGAATATTACCTTGGGGTGCCTTGGGAATCCCCAAGCTTAGGCTCTTGTTGCTCCTTATTCCTTTGTCCATCGTGATAACACCCAAAACTTGAAAACTTCAATCACACAAAACTCAACAAAACTTCGTGGGATCCGTTAGTACAATAAACATATCAAATACTTTAGGTTTTGTTATAAATGGATTCATATTTCATTATTGCATAATAGGTACTATATTCTAACTTCTCCATTGCTTATACCCCCCGTTATAATCCATAGCATCATCAAAACAAGCAAAGAGAATATGTCTAAAACAGTACTGTCTATAATGATCTGTAATGAACCTATACTTCTATAACTCCAAAAATTCTGGAAAAATAGGTCATTGTGCAGAATTTGTATAGAAATACTTTTTCAAAAAAATCCAGATAAAAAAGATATTCTAGTAAAATCACAGAAATTCTGCACTACACGCTAAAGTTTTTATTTTTTCCACCGTATCAATTCTAGTCATCTTGTGAGTCATCCCAAAGGCTTTACTTGGCATAGGCACCGATAAAAATGAAGGTGTTACCACCACGAGATGGAGCTCCCATCACCACCACCTCTACCACCTCACCAGCGATGTCCTAATATGACCATCAACTACTGATTTCTCTTCGATCAATCTCTCGGGAATTCTCTCTAGATTGTGGCAATACCCAACTCTAATGGGTTCTCCCGGTGGATCAACCCTTGGCTTGGACTTCTCCAAGGCGATGGCGTTTGCAGATGAGATCTATAGATCTACTGGCCTTATAGTGCATCTGATGGAGGGACTTGGATCTTTCACAATGATTCATTCTTTTAGCAGGCATTGTTGTCGTTTGACTGAGGCTTCAGTGACAGCGACCCTAGAGGCTGCCATTGGAGGATCAACCACTGAGTTCGGAGTTCTTCAAATCAAAGATAAGGTGTATTCCTTTAATGTCTTGTCTAAGCAGGTCAGATTTCTTATTATCAAGCTTCACTCTTATTCTTGTGGGGACTTCAAATGCTTCTTTCATCTTTGGGGGAATAGAGTCCTAATTGGGTTAGAAGCTCAGAATTTGGAGGAAGGAATGTGATGCTGAATGGATATTGATTAGCCCTTCTAAGAATCGTTCGACAATGGGTTTATTGGCTATGCATAAACCTCCTAGCAGGTCATCCATCAAATGAGATCATTCTGCGAAGAAGCAATTATCATTTGCTACTTTACAATTATCTTGTCTGCTGAGGATATAGATATGCCACCTCTCAAAGTGAGATTGACACTCTTTCTCAAGATGCGGGTTATACAATTTCTACACTTGAAAGGGCAATCATTCATCCTCTGCCCTCACAAGACATAAATTGGATGGTAGCCCGGCCGCGTATTGTCTTTAGTTTGGTTTCTTTTCCGGCGACTATCCCAGCTACGGTGGTTGACAAGACGACCAAAATTCCCTCCACACTGGTGTAGGAGGTGCTGATCTCCCGGTGCCTACCAAGCCCGATAATCTAGGCGGGAACGTAGGCGATTCAAATCCCCTTGTTGCGGCCAGAATGGGTTCTGGGCCTGCGCCCTCTTCGGAGTCGTCGGAATCGGCCCAGTTGGGGCTCGATATCCCTTCCACCCAGGAAGCAGAGAATTCTTTTAATAATTTGATTTCTGGTATGGTCACGGATATTTTAACATGCCAGATGTGCACTAAGGTTGGTAGTTTTGCAGCGAACTGCCCTGCAGGTATAATCTATCTAGCATGCTCGAAGGAAGGCCACCATAGGCGGGATTGTGTGGCGTTGGTTAGGGAACGAGGGGTAGTTTGGAGGAAAAAAATTGCCCAAGACGGATTTCACGGGACCCACTTATTTCATTGATGCGGTTACACCATCAAGGCCTATGCCCAACGCTTCGTGCTCTTTTGTTGCCCCTACTCCGTCTAGTCCCATCAATGACTGAGCAAAACCCCCCTCTTGCTCTCTGCCGACAACCCCACCTCCACCATCGCTTTTGGCATACCTTACACCAATGGCTAACTTCCATATTGGTCCACAGCGGTATGTTGTAGCGGGCCATCATATTATCGATGGTGGAGACCTTCGCCTTCCGTGGACCTTTGTCACGCCGCCGACCGCCATCCACCGTCCCCATGAGGAGTTCATGATTGCTAAGGTAATGCCTCTCCTCGAGCCAAATGAGATTGGGCATATGCGAGAGTCAGTGGTTAATTTGTTGGAGCAATGAGGAGTTCAGTTGATGTCTGCTCAGCCTTGGATTTCTGGAGTGGGGTTATTCAGAGTTCGTGATGCTGGTGTTCGTTTGTCTCTAATTCAACTTCCACCACCTCCCATGGGCAATGACACATTTGTTAGATTTATGAAGCATGATGAGGGCATGGGTTTCTGAGGGACTCAGGGCTTTCGAGATGGTTGCTTGCTGTTCTTGGGGATTCCATTAGATTTGCGTACTACTGAATACCTGCGTGCTACAGCGAACACGTTTGAGAAGTTTCATTACTGGGCTAATGATGATCCATACCTAGCAAGGAGCATTGTTTTTGCTTCGTTTCCTGAGGATATTCTGGTCCCTAGAAATGTTGTTTTCAATGATTATGCACGAAGAGGTGGAGCCAGTGTATCTTGGATAGTCCCCTGCTACATTTTGGGGGCGAATGTTGCAGAACATATGCCGGAGGATGAAGACCCCATGCGCATCAATGGCAATCTGCATCCCCTGCTAGGTCATCCCATGCTGGAGCATCACAACTTTATTTTACCTCCCTACCCTGCCATTGGGTGGAATGAGTTGCCACCAATACCCCCACCCATGGAGGATCATGCCAATGCAGACAATTTGAGGCATGGACATTGGGTTGAGGCACCAGTTCATCATCAGTAAGAGAATCCACCAGTACTGCTCCCCCTGCAAAGGTGGGGCTTCTAGGCACAAATCGAAGGCCCCAACCCCTCGGGTCGAATCTGAGGTGCGTCGATTCACTAGGGGTTCTGTCAGACAGGATGGGTTTAAACCGGTGTTCCTTGAGTTAACCTCGGCGCTGAAGAAGAAGAATCCTCGAAGCAAGCCCCTCCCGGAGTCGAACACACCCAAGCACGACCATGAAGGAGGAGAATTCATTCCTTCTCCTACACCCATCAAGGAGATTCAGAAGATTGGCGAGGATCTTGGCATTGATGCAGGAAAGCTTATGGTGGAGCACCTTATGGCTGATCCCACGGTGAAGCAGGATAACAATTGTGATGATTAGCTCCTTCGTCATTCAGTGGGTCTGGCACGCCCTTAAGTTTGCGTTTATATATTTGCTTATGTCTGCTTGTTTGAACTGTTGCTTTTTTGGAGAACTGTTAGTTAGTCTTTTGGGCCTGTATACATACCTTATATCCTGTGATGCTTATTAGTTTGGCAGGTTACTACGTAGCCTACTCTATGATGCTACATGGATTTATTTAAATGAGTAGAAACCATAGAAAATGAAATTTTCTTTGTTGGACCGTTCGGGGCCTGAATTCGTCGGCCACACAGAGAACAGTCAAACACAAGTTGGAGGAAAGACACTGTTGTGTTGTTTGTTTCCAAGAAACTAAGTGTGAAACATATTCGCTAAAACAGACCAGATCTTTTTGCCTAAAGCAATATGATAATTTTGTGTTTGCTCCATATGTGGGAGGCTCTCGAGGCCTTTTGGTTATTTGGAATTCATCTGTGCTGCATGGTGAATTAATTGAGATAAAATCATTGGGAATTGTAGTGAAATTTATTTCCAAAATGAGTGCAGATGATTGGACTTTGGTAAATGTTTATGGCCCATGCCAAGGGGAACTAAGGGATTGCTTTGTTCGTTGGCTCTACAATCTATAAATTCCCTATGATGAAAATTGGCTTATGTTGGGGGATTTTAACTTTATCAGGTCTTTAGATAACAAAAACATTCCACGAGGAGATGTTAATGATATGTTCATCTTTAATGAGATTATTGGACACCTTGGCTTAGTTGAACTGCCAATAAAAGGCAAGACATATACCTGGTCCGATATGCAAGACAACCCACTCCTAGAACAACTTGACTGGATTTTTTACCTCAACCAACTGGATCACTTGCTATCCAATTTCAGAAGTTTTGCCTCTGGCTGGGAATGCCTCTGATCATGTCCCATGTGTGTTGGTGATTACTACCTCTATTCCTAAAGTTAACATCTTTAGGTTTGAAAATTCCTGGACTAAGGTTGATGGTGTTATGGAATGTGTCACCAATTCCTGGAATAATCCCTCACTCCTTATTCTCCTCATATCGGTGTCTCACCCAAAACATGAAAACTTCAATCACACAAAACTTAACGGAACTTCGTGAGATGGGTTAGTGTAGTAAATATAGATTCTTTCACTTAGACACTGTCAAGAAAAGATTCATAATTGTTCTCACATAATAAATACTATATTCCATTACTACCACAATTTATATTACCACATATAAGCTATGGAAACACTTGAAACAAGCAAACTATGCATGCAAAACAGAATCTGTCAAAAACAGAACAATCTGTAAAGATCTGAATGATCACCATACTTGCCTGACTCTAAACATTGTGAAAAATTAGAACACATCACAGAATTTTCATAGCAATGTTGTGTAAAAATTTCAATTTTTTTGGCTCTCCAGTAAAATCAGATAATTCATATACTGGACGCAAAACTTTCTGTTTTTGCACAGAATCAAACAAGCAAGTATCCACACTATCCCAAAGGTTTTACTTGGCACTTTATTGAAATAAAATACACAAAACATGATTAATACATTATCTTAATCATGAGAACACACAAAAACAGAAAGGAAAAGTGTTGGGTTGTCTCCTAACAAGCGCTTATCTTTAAAGCCTTTTAGCTAGGCATGATGATTTCAATGATGCTCATATCAGAATGGTACTTGGAACATGTAAGAGATCATAATGAATCTCGTTACAAGCATATTTAATACTAACCCACTTACTATGCATAGTTATTTTGTGAGCAAGCAATTTATGGGAACAAGAATCATCTAGCATAGGAAGGCAAAACAAGCATAACTTCAAAACTTTAAACACATAGAGAGGAAACTTGATATTATTGCAATTCCTACAAGCATATGTTCCTCCCTCATAATAATTTTCAATAGCATCATGAAGGAATTACACAATATAACTATCACATAAAGCATTATCTTCATGATCCACAAGCATAGAAATTTTGTCACTCTCTACATAAGCAATTTTCTTCATAATAATGGGAGCAAACTCAACAAAATAACTATCATGAGATACTTGATTGACATAACCACATTGAATATTAAAATCATGATGACAAGTTTCATGGTTATATCACTCTTTATAGCATACATGTCATCATCATAATCATCATAGATAGTAGGAATGTCATTATCATAACAAATTTGCTCATCAAAACTTGGGGGATTAAAAATATCATCTTTGTCAAACATAGCATCCCTAGTCTTGTGGCTTGCATATCATTAGAATCATGGATATTCAGAGACTTCATGCTATCAATATTGCAATCATGCTCATCATTCAAGGAATTCTCATCAACTATTTTCATAAATTCTTCCTCTACCAATTGAGGACAATTTTCCGAACCATCATTTTCATGAAAGACATTAAAGAGACAAAACAATTGATGCAATATAAATTCCATTTTTTGTAGTTTTCTTTTATAAAAGCAAACTAGTGAAAACAATAAACTAAAAGATTTGATTGCAAGATCTAAAGATATACCTTCAAGCACTCACCTCCTTGGCAATAGCGCCGGAAAAGAGCTTGATGTCTACTACGCAACCATCTTCTTGTAGACTCGTGTTGGGCCTCCAAGCGTAGAGTTTTGTAGGACAATAGGAAATTTCCCTCAAGTGGATGACCAAATGTTTATCAATCTGTGGGGGGCGTAGGATGAATATGGTCTCTCTCGAACAACCCTGCAACCAAATAACAAAGAGTCTCTTGTGTCCCAACACACCCAATACAATGGTAAATTGTATAGGTGCACTACTTCGGCGAAGAGATGGTGATACAAGTCTATGGATGGTAGATATAGGTTTTTGTAATATGAAAATATAAAAACAGCAAGGTAACTAATGATAAAAGTGAGCACAAACGGTATTGTAATGCTTAGAAACAAGGCCTAGGGTTCATACTTTCACTAGTGCAAGTTCTCTCAACAATACTGACATAGTTGAATCATATGTAAATCCCTCACATGCGACAAAGAGTTCACTCCAAAGTCACAAATAGTGGAGAACAAACAACGAAATTATTTTAGGGTACGAAACCACCTCATAGTTATCTTTTTTGATCAATTGTATGGGCTATCCCTATAAGTGTCACGAACATCCCTTGAGTTCGTACTAAAATAACACCTTAAGATATACATCAACCAAAACCCTAATGTCACCTAGATACTCCAATGTCACCACGAGTACCCATGGGCTTGATTATACGATATACATCACACAATTTTAGATTCATCATGTTCAATCCAACACAAAGAACTTCAAATAGTGCCCCAATGTTTCTACCGGAGAGTCAAGACGAAAACGTGTGAAAACCCCTATGCATAGATTCCCAAGGTCTCGGAACCCGCAAGTTGATCACCAACACATACATCAAGTGGATCAATAGAACATCCCATTGTCACCACAGATATCCCATCACAAGACATACATCAAGTGTTCTCAAATCCTTTAAAGACTCAATCCGATAAGAAAACTTCAAAGACTATTCATCACAAGAAGATAGAGAGGGGGAAACTCCATATGATTCATCTATATTAATAAAGCTCACGGTACATCAAGATTGTTCCATCTCAAGAACACGAGAGAGAGAGAGAGATCAAACACATAGCTACTGGTACATACCCTCAGCCCCGAGGGTGAACACCTCCCTCCTCGTCATGGAGATTGCCGGGATGATGAAGATGGCCTCCGGTGATGGTTTCCCCCTCCGGCAGGGTGCCAGAATGGGCTCCCGATTGGTTTTTCATGGATATAGAGGCTTGCAGCGGCAGAACTCCTGATCTAGGTTTATTTCTAGGGGTTACTCGATTTACAGGAGTACTTGGCATTGGAATCACGTCAAGGGGACCCCCGAGGGGCCCACAAGCCAAGGGCGCGCCCTGGGGGGGCGCCCTGGTGGCTTGTGGCTGCCTCGGGACTCCTCTCCGGTACCTTTTTGCTCTAGTATTTTTATATTTTCCAAAAATATTCTTCGTAATTTTTCAGCCCATTCCAAGAACTTTTACTTCTGCACAAAAAACAACACCATGATAGTTCTGCTGAAAACAGTGCCAGTCCGGGTTAGTTCTAATAAAATCATACCAAAATCATATAGAACTATTGTAAACATGGAATAAATACTTCATAAATTAAAGAATGTTGGAGACGTATGAAAGCGCCACAAAGTCTATCTTTGTCAAAGATAACATCGTTAGCACCAAGCATATGATCACCTTTGATAAGCTTATCTAGGTTACGCATACCAACATGTCCTAGCCTTCTATGACATAACTAACCATTATAAGATTTTGCAATAAGACAAGTGCGAGGTTGGGAAATATTAGTGAAATCAACAATGTATAGACCACCTCTATGAAAACCAGTAAAGATCATGTTATGATTATCTTTATGAAACACTTGGCAATCTACTTTAGTAAAAACACATTGAAACCGAAGTTTTCAAGTCCAGGTACGGAAATAAGATGTATCCAAGAGATAAAACAAGCATGCCAATTTTAATGGAACTATCATGAGATATGTCCACCTTACCAAGGCCAATCACCTTTCCCTTGGAGTGGTCTCCTAAAGTCACATACTTTCATGATCCATCATTTGGTGTAATCTCGCCAAACATGTCTCTATCTCCTGTCATGTGATCGGTGCATCCACTCTCAACATTCCTTTCCTTCGGACACATAGTCCTTGAAGTTGGCCATGAGAGTAGGATTCTTCATAGTCTTTTAAAATTTGATGTCCAATCTTCATCCTCATCATAGTAGATATGTTCCTCATTGTCATCATCAAATGATACATCCTTGTCACAAAAATCAAGTGATTTGTTAGAATTGTGATTATGACAATATTCGAGATAGTGAATACTAATGTCTTCTAGAATAATATTGTTAATGGTTCTAACATCTCCTTTAGCACACATGAGATCACGAAGCTCAAAAATACATGGATCACTAGGCTTCATCTTGTTGAATCCAATAGTTTTATGAAGAATAGCATCAAGACTCTTTAAAGAAAAATTTAGGTAACTCTTTTCCAATTTTTCCAGAGAGTGTAGGCACATGTACAGTTTAGCATGGAGCTAAGCACAACATTAGGTAAATCTCTAATGATAAGATTGATGGTACTTAGATTAGGAAGCATGCCAATTTCTTCCTCATGAGTAAGATGTAAGGGATCAATGGGAGGCACTGCACGTCTAATACTCCCAAAAATAGACATATCCATCTTACTCAAATGGTGATAAAACGAAATCAACAAAGACCAAAGCTATGATCCCAATTGTGGGATCAAGAAGAGGAGGTTAGAGGGGGTGAATAGACACTTACCAAGATAAATAAGTTGTTTTCATTTGCTTTAGAATTAGGAAGATCTTTGCACAAGTTAAGTTGCATCCAATGAGTCCTACACATGCATATATAGAATTAGAGCAGCGGAATGTAAATATTATGCATTTTCAAGAAACGTAAGGTTGGTAGAGTTGTAAGATCAAACACAATGAAGCCACAAAGATTTTTCGTGTGGTTCTGGTAGGTGGTGCTATTGTATGTTCGCGTTGATGGAGACTTCAACCCACGGAGGGTAACAGCTACATGAGTCCATGGAGGGCTCCACCCACAAAGGGTCCACGAAGAAGCAACCTTGTCTATTGTAGCATGGCTTACAAACTTCTTGGTTCAACTTCACACAATTAGGAGGCTCCTAAGAAACACCTAACCAATCTAGGATACACCACTCTCCGAAAGGTAATAGATGGTGTATAGATGATGAACTACTTGCTCTTGTGCTTCAAAAGATAGTCTCCTCAACACTCAATCACCCCCTCATAGAATTTGGCTTGGTAGAAGAGATTGATTGGGTGCAAAGAAACTTGGCGAGGCTGGAAATCAAGGTTCTATTGATTGGAGTGGAATCTCTTGATCTGAAGACACGAGTAGGTGGTTCTCTTTAAGAAAATGAATGGCGAAAGCATAGTTTTGTTCTGATGGCTCTCTGAATGAGTGAGAGGGCGTGGAGGGGTATTTATAGCGTTCTCCAAAAATCCAACCATTACAACATTATTGCCCAACTTGGTGAAACCGCAGTATAAACTCGATACTACTGACTAGTGCGAAATGTCCTAACTTTTGGCTTTTCGGTGAGACCGATTCAGTTTAACCTAGGTGGATCCATCACTTCGGTGACACCTAAACAAAAAACTCGGAAGTTCCAAAATTAAATATTTCGATCACAAAAGATTGTTCATTGCTTTCCGGTTGCATTGAATGCAATCTTGGGTCCACCAAGGTGCTAGAGTTTGGCTTAGGATTTGCCTCGGTGTGACCGAATCGAAAAAGTTGGTGGCACCGTGATGGCAGTTTAGGGTTTTAGATAGATGTTTTGTGGGAGTTAGGTTGAGTCTTTTGGCGTAATATCTCTAAGAACTTGAGCAACCAGATCATTATCAGTACCTCATCCCCTTTTAATAGTATTGCCTTTCCTTAGGACTAAATTGTGACTAACTCACATAAAAGAAAATGTAGAGTCTTGAAGCTTTTGTGGGCATCCAAGGGGTTTCTCCTCGCCATATATCCTAGCCAATCCATTCTTTGGACTTTTCCTGAAATGTACCAGATGAAACTATTAGTCCAAAAGACAATGTATGTTGTCATTAATTATCAAAACCACCAAGGGAGGATTTGTGCTTTCAATGGGCTATGCATGTTGCTTCACGATATGTTCACTATGGCATGTGATTTAATGGCATCCCCATGAATCAACAACTTGTTCACTATGCTAGTTTCCTCATTACCCATTTTGTTCTATTTTCTCATTTCCGTGTTCCAGCATCCTTGTGACCAAAACACTTAGTGTCTGGCCTCATAATGATGGAAAATCTTCACACCGAGATGGTCCTAATAATATCGCTCCATCGACTTCGGAGAAAATCCTAATATAGAGCTATCAAGTCCCTTGTCATACTTTTTCATTAACCCATAAGTTGCCATAATAGCCACCCTGTTACACGCGACGTTTGACAAACCCCATAGTGCATGAAGAAAGTATGAAAGAAGTATGCAAACATATAACTTTACTATGTTATCAACCATTAACTTGTGACGGAAGTATCTCATAGTCACAACAATAAATCTTGGCCTCTTAAACACAGATGTTCTTCTAACATTGTGTCCTCAAAGTTTTCGGCATACTCATGCCCATGATTAGGAAAATGGAACCATCATGCAACAACCGAGATAGTCTTTAGATGCAATAATAGGAATCTATTTTACCGTTTATTATTTCACACATGCACATGAGTTTCCCTCTGATCCTCTTTGTTATACAAACTTGAGAACCATTGAAATTATAGCACATAACATAAACATTAATTATTAACTTGGAGATAAGTTATACACCCTCTGAGCAAATTATGTCTACTAGAAGTGATGCTTCAGAGATTTCATTTTTTCAAAAACTTAAAATCTCTCATAGCTCAAGAGCAGAAATAACAGGATAGTGACAAGTCTATGAAGGAAAACTATTGAAGAAATTCAAGTATTGATCTCTACAACACAACTTTATTCTTGTAGACTCGTGTTGGGCCTCCAAGCGCAAAGTTTTGTAGGACAACAATAAATTTCCATCAAGTAGATGACCTAAGGTTTATCAATCCATGGGAGGTGTAGGATGAAAATGGTCTCTCTCAAACATACCTGCAATTAAAAACAAACAATACGGTGTGTCCCCAACACACTAATACAATGGCAAATTGTATAGGTGCACTAGTTCGGCGAAGAGATGGTGATACAAGTGTAGTGTGGATAGTAGATAAATGTTTTTTACTCTGGAATACTTAAAACAGAAAGGTTGTAATTGGCGAAAGTGAGCACAAAATTTATTGCAATGCTTGGAAACAAGGACTGGGTTACATACTTTCACTAGTGCAATCTCGCAAGAGTGTTAAAATAATTGAATCATATAACAATCCCTCAACGTGTGACAAAGAATCACTTTGAAATTCCTATCGAGCGTAGAACATAAGATGAAATGGTTGTTGTAGGTAGTAAAACCACCTCAAAGTTATCTTTCCTATTAATCTATTGAGCCATCCCAATAAGTGTCACAAACGGCCCTAGAGTTCGAACTAAAATAACACCATATGATACACGTCAATCAACTCTAATGTCATCTAGATACTCCAATGTCACCACAAGTATCCACATGTCAATTATTCGATATGCATCAAACAATTTCAGATTCATAATATTCAACCCAACACACAAAACTTCAAAGAGTACCCCAAAATTTCTATCGGAGAAAGTAGGATGAAACCGTGCATCAACCTATGTGCCTAGATTACCCCCAATGTCACCAACGGAATCTGCAAGTTGATTACCAAAACATACACCAAGTGACTCGATGGAAGACCCCATTTTCACCGTGGGTATCCACGTGCAAGACACATATCAAATGTTCTCAAATCCGAAATATTCAATCCAACATAACTAAACCTCAAAGGGAATGAATCAATTCAACACAACAATATAGAGAGGGAAGAACACATAAGATCCAACTATATTAACAAAGCTCATGGTACATCAAGATCGTGCCAAATAAAGAACACAATAGAGAGAGAGAGAGATCAAACACATAACTACTAGTACATACCCTCATCCGCGAGGGTGAATTACTCCCTAATCGCTATGGAGACCGCTAGGATGATGAAGATGGCCTCCGGTGATGATTTCCACCTTCGACACGGCACCGGAAAAGGGCTCTTGATGAGATCACTTTAGAACAGAGGCTTGCGGCGGCGACGCGGAAGTTCTAGGTTTCGTTCTAGAGATTTTGGGATATATAGGAACATTTGGCATTGATTTCAAATCAGTGGGATGCCCATGGGACCTACGAGCTCGAGACATGCGCCCTAGGGGGAGCCCCCAAGCTTGTGGATGCCTCGACCACTCCATGGTACATGTTCGGTGCCTCATGGGTCTCTTTTGGTCCATCAAAAATCACAGTAAAGTTTCAGCCCAATTCGAGAACTTTTGTTTTTGCACAACAAATAACTCCATGGTAGTTCTATTGAAAACAAAGTCAGTTCGGGTTATTTCATTCAAATCATATAAAAGTGCACCAAAACCATGTAGAACTTGGTTAAATATGTCATCAATACTTCAGAAATTATCGATACGTTGAAGACGTATCAAGTATGAGCATCAAAGAGAAATCACATGACAGAAACATAATTGAAGACGAACAACATAAAGAGTTTCAGAGTACACATGTGATCATTCGATGGAGATATAGTATTTATTTGACCAATTCACTCTTTCATAAAAGAGTTATGTCTCGTTGGAGGGACTTGTGATTTAAGGTAGAAGATAAACCCTCTTCTTCCTATTCTCATGAACAACATATTCATCAATTTGTTATCACTCGGGGTAGATACTTGAGGGTATCTCCATAATCTTGAGATAATCTATCTTCATGAACAACAATTAGTCTTGGTTATCGAAGAACTTGACACCTAACTATCTAGATAGTTGGCATCTCTCAAGAGTGACACATGAAGCATACTATACTTAGATCTGAATGATGTTAAACCACTATCTATTTTTTTGGCTCTTGAGTTTTCTCTTGGCGAATCTAAAACTAAAATCTATCTAACACAAGGTGCTCAAACGAACTTGTCCAAATCACACAGACCAACCAACGATCAATGTTGGAGTGGGGTAGTTATTTATAGTCACATCATTCTCGAGGGACTAATGACCATTTTGTACATGATGTATAACCAATGGACAACCAACACATTTCCGATGGTCAGATTTCAAAAGCACCCGAAAAATTTACTTGGGAAACAACTAAGTTGACTCCTTCATCCGATGAAAATCTCTCATAGCCCGGAAGAATAGTGTATCTGGTTGGAAAGTATTGTTTCGGAACACAAAGAGATTTCTCTCAATTCTCATAGGTTTTGGTATAACAAAAAGGAAACTTAAGTTTCAAACACTATAACCCTCTTGACAGTATTATGGTCATATGACTCAATAAATAGGAAATGAACTATGAAATAAAATACTATGTCTTTTCTATATATTCATTCTTCACGGCTGCAGTCAAAACACTCAGACTAGGTTCCAAAGTAATTGTCCACTTCATATATTTTTGGGGGTTAACTTCATCACGTATAATCTTCGTTAACAAACTTCACTAGAGAACAGATAATAATCTTCAAAGTTTGTACGACACACCTCTTAACTTCACGGACATCTATTCTCGCTGTGCACTAGCAAACACATTAGTGTTTACTGTTTTCAAAAACAATGTACAAAGACAAGGAGACAAATTATTGCACCAACACCATCCGACCCAAATTATAAGATCGTTTTACACTATGATTGTGTCAAAATGATCTTATGTTTTGGGACAAAGGTAATATCTTTTATTATTGCCTCTAGGGCATACGCCCTACGGATTCCATCACACTGGAGTTAGTCAATGAAACCATAGTGAAGTTACCGACAACACAAAGGTTGGAAAGGTTGCACAATATGCATGACTTCTCCGTGTTCTTGTTGGAAAACGATGAGCTGACTTCTTATGAGGAAGAGATGGTGAGCCCGGATTCAGACTTATGGCTTGAGGCCATGAGATCCGAATTAAGGTCCATGGATGGCAATCAAGTTTAGAACTTGGTTGATCTACCAGATGGTGGAAAGCCATTGAATGAAAATGGATCTTTGAACAAAAAATTGATATGTTCGGAAATGTTCAAGTCCATAAGGCTCAACTTGTCTCTAAATGCTATCTACAAGTTCAAGCAGTTGACTATGATGCGACTTAGTCACATGGTTGAATCTGTAAAGTACTTGTCGCTAAATGTTATCGATAAGTGGAAGCTCGGTCGCATTTCTAATCGTTTGTGTGGATGCCATATTTTTATTGGAAATAATGTTTAAATGGTTTAATCTATCAAGGACTCAATGAAAAATATTTTTTTGATGAGGGACTAGGGAGAAGCCGTTTATGTTCTCAGAATCAATATCTATATATATACATCAACAAAGGCCTACTGGATTAAGACAGACTGCCAGAGGACGTATCGAGGTGTTAAGGCGGTTCAACATGCAAGACGACAAGATAGGGTGCTTGCCCATGTCGCATGTCATTACTCTTAGCAAGACTCAGAGTCCCTTGACTTCTAATGAGCGAAGATGCATGAATGTAATTCGGTACGCTTCGATTGTTAGTTCCATCATGCATTCTATGGTGTTTACTTGTCGAGATGTTTGCTTTGCTCAAAGTGTAGTGGGCATATACCAGGGTGTCTAGGTGAGAGTTACTGGACATTTATGAAGAATATCCTTAATCACTTGACTAGGACTAAGGATATTTACCTGGTTTATGGAGGTGGGCATGAGCTCATTGTAAAGAATTACATGGATACAAGTTTCGAAACTGATAGGGTGATGGTCAATCACAATGTGGGTTTGTATTCATTTTTAATGGAGGAACATTGGTGAGCTAGAGGAGTTCCAAGAAATATAATTTTGTTGATTCGACAATAGAGTCAAGTACTTTGTGGCTTCTCAAGCTGCAAAGGAAGCTATTTGAGTCAAGAATTATATTTCTGAGCTTGGTGTGGTTCACAGCGCATCCATCCTTGGGACCTCTATTGCGATAATAGTGGTGATATTGCACAAGCCAAGGAACCATAGAATCATCATAAAACCTGATAGATGCTAAGGCATTTTGACCTCATTCGTGACATTGTTGAGAGAGGTGATGTAAATATATGCAAGGTACAATCTAATGCAAATTTTGCTGTTCCATTGGCGAAGCCTCTCCCGCAGCCGAAGCATGAGGCACACATAAGGTGCATGGGTGTGTGATGCACAATTGATTGACTCTATTGCAAGTGGGAGATTTTTGGAGATATGCCGTAGTGGTAATCAAGTGATGGTGATATTTCCCTATGTATTCATGAGTCTTTTCTATTGTCCTTGAACATCATCAGTGATATGCATTAATATGCAACTTGTTTGTGAAACTATATATAAATATATATTAAATGGTAATCGTTCTAATTGAACCTAGTTGATAAGGTTACTAGATCATTGATGGCGCGTGTTGCCGCACCCACCAATTTTGACGATACAATGGTAGGAAGTTCCGAAATTATGGTAACACCAAAATGGTATTTTTTTGGCTAGTGTATATCACTAATAAAATAGCTGGTTGGAGCTTGGCTTTGATTTATATGATTGATAATCGGCATGTCCGTTATTCATCGCCAAATAGACTACATCAAGTTGGACATTATATTAATCAAGTAAAATTTACGAAGCCAAAAATCTAAGAACATCCGAGAACAGGTTTCCACACAAAAATAGCCCACTCGGTCGCGTTAGAAAAGTTCATTACAAATGGTGCAAAACTGTTTTGTCCAAGATTGTTCAATCATCATTTTTATTTTGCTCGGATGATACATACCAAGAATATTTGACACCTTCCATCAAGTGCGACCATCAATACCAATACTGCCAGATGCATTGAGCTCCAACTGGAACAGTAGAAAACTATAAGATTAAGTCGAACAAGAATTGAAAAGGTGCATAATAAAATTACCTCATATAACACCCAAGATGTGTCCTATCCATATTTTGGCTAGAGGGCCTCCATAGGGATAGAAGTGCATCTCGCCGTTTTGCAAGAATGAATATCATTACAAGTACATGTAAAGAGGAGAGTATATAGAATTGTCTTACACTCGCCACAAGCTAAGTGATGATCATCTCAATACAATAATAGATTCAATCGCCATATAGAAGAGCAGGGTCCGACTACGGAAGAAATCAAATAATAAAAGTGACATCCATCCTTGCTATCCCAGGCTGTCGGCCTAGAACCCGTCCTATGATTGATGAAGAAGAAGACAAAGTACAAATCAAGCAAGCATCGCTCTCACATCAAAGCGTCAATTACCTGTACCTGCAACTGTTGTTGTAGTAATCTATGAGCCACAGGGTGAGGCATGGTTAAGTCGTGAGGCGGCAGCAAGCATTACACATCTATTTGAGTGGCTCACTTACGAGTACAAGAATAAGAAGGGTGATCTATGCATAATTGGACTTGATCTAGTAATGATCAAGAAGTGATCCTGAACACCTACTTACGAGTCAAACATAACCCGACCATATTTAGAGACAGCCACGGCTACGCACACGGTCGGTGTAATTTATTTGAGTTTACTTCAAGTTTTCTATGACTGTAGGTTAAACAAATTTCCAAGTCTCCATATAACTGCGGGCATGTTCCAAAAGATTTAACCCTGTAGGGGTGCTCCAAATGATCCATCACAAACTAGCCACAAGCTGCGTGGAAAACCTCAACCACGAGATAGCCCGTAGTATCCTCAGAATCCCAGTGGAAAACCTCAACCTCGAGATAGCCCAAAGTATCTTCAAACTCCCGTGCGCAAGACGCTTGAGAAATGTAAAACTAATCCAGCAAGGCCGCCCGACGTGTCGACGAACTTAATAGGAGCCACGTCTCTCATTCGCAGGACACGACTGGGTGAGCTTTACGTACGGTGACCTGCTAGAAATCACCCGAGTTGCCCCGGAGTGGCCCCACAAGTGGCTCTGGTTTGGACCAACACTCATGAGGACCACATGCCCGACGGTTGATTAATTATCCACGGGGTGATCATAAACCGAAAATCAAGGGGGTCGCCATAACAACCCCAAGCATGTTAGGAGCTCTCAATATGGAACATAACACTGGTACACAAGTAACTAGGGTGGCAAAGGTGGAACAAAACATCGAGCGAAAGGCCAAGACTTCCACCTTTTCCCAAGTATATATGCGCATTAAATTAAATAGCAATAATATTGTGATATCACAAAATATCCATGTTGTCACATGAAAGCAACATGCACGTGCAACAAGCAATGCTATAAGAAGGGCTGAGAAACCTGCACCGCCATGATGAAGACGAACCAACGTAGTCCAACAAATCCTCACACTCCGAATAGGTTTCGGAACTCTATCGAGAAGAAACAACTCAGAAACAAACAATCAACACATGATAAACACCACAACATATTGAGTTGATGCGCAAACAAATATGATGCATGTCCCTACGATTATGCAAGGCATGACGAGGCATAACAATCAAATACTACACATTAAGTGAAGTTCAATATGCAACGAGTTGCATATTGACGAGACTCCACATTCGAGTTATTTAGTTCACTCCGGTTTAATTACATGATAGTGTAAATGTTTTTAACCATGGCAAGAGGTGAAGCATAATGGAACTACACTATCTAGGCATTTTAAATGAGGTCGGAAATAGCTTATACTATTTCCAAAATGAGCACAAATGTTAATTTTGAAATTGGTCCAGATCTTAACTAACCATGTTTCATATTCGCTAAACAGGGAAAGAAAATGCATTATGGGAATCTACACGTCATTGTAGGTGATTTACATATAGCGATCATTCAAAACGGAGCTACGGCCTAAAAGATATTATCAACGCAAGATAAATATGCCATGAATGCAAAATGCATGCAAACGACAACCACAAACATTCCAAAACATGGATTCAACAAGATATCATGAAACTACATGAAATTCTAAGCAAGTTTCATGTATGGCATATATAAAACGGAGTCATGGTTCAACAAGAACAACCAACACAAGTTTTACTTATAATATGTCCAAATCAGTGACATGGCATATACCAACCCGCAAAACAACAAGCTACATCAATCTAAAATGCACAACAAAGACATGGTGATGTAGCATACATGATTCACAACAATTCATCTCAAAAGAGCCAATTGAATAGAAGCACGGATCAATAGGAAATGAGCTCACAAGATGGCTAGTTGAACAACAGTTACAACAAGGTTGATCTCAAGGCATATTGACAGTAAGAAAACTTTATTCTACAGGACTTATAATGGCATGAAAATTAATAGCGTGGTGGAGGACATGATTCACTACAAATAACTCCATTGGACCATCATCAAATAGGCATAGAGACTTGTCTAGATCAACACAACATGGAAATATGAAATAAACAGACTCTCAGACTTAGTGAAAATTAGGGTAGACATGGGCAACATTTTCTATCAGGTAGGCAAGTTGACAGCAAGAAACAAGTATATAGTGAGGCTATTCCTTGGAATCAAATGACACATCTAAAGACACCATAACATGCACTTCAATTCATCCCACATGGGCATTTGCAAAAGAGCTATAAATCCGTGGCAATCATCAAGACAAAAAGCTATGTTTCTATCCGGATTCCACACTGAAGTGAAATTTAACTATCTTCCAAAACAACAGTTTGACTAGTCATGTTTACATGGCAATAAAAGTAGCATGAAAATAATTTACATGCATGGCAAGGATCCCACATGAGACACTACAATTTACTCCACTGGCACAAGTTCAAAGGATGCATGGTTTGCTTAATATGATGCTCACAAAACGGAACTTATTGTTAACAAAATAACATTTTTATCATGAAGTCTACTTTAAAGTAAAAAAATTGACATGTTAAAGATGTTTGGCATAACAACCAGAGGCATGGCATTAAAGTACACATCTCATAGAGCAATTATCATCAAGGAATCACATGCAAGAGACCTGCAGACTAGATTCAATCATCGACACAAGTTTGATTAAAATAATAGTTCTCTAGAATTAGTTCATGATGCACTTTTGCAACAGAGATTTGAGAAAGTATATGATTTCCTACATGCATGCAAATGATGCCACCATGTAGAACCAGAAAAGCAGATGCTTTTTCATATATAAATCCACAATCGAATACATGTGCACAAGGTTACGGGCATCACAAAAATGCATTATGGCTGATTTCAGCACGAAAATGACTTTACCGTTTCACCTCACGGACAAACGAGATGGAGGTGTCCCGCAGGGCATTTGGATCAAGTGATCAGGGTGGACGAGGCCGGATTAGGACAAGGTCATTCAGATCGACGCAGGCGGGCAGACGAGGGCAGGCCATGGCGGCGGTGGTTACCGGCGAGGGTGGCGGTAGGGGACCTCGATGGGGCCAGATCCAGGGAGGCGAGGGGCGGATCTGACGCCCCTGGCCAAAATTGGTGCGCAATAGCGGCAGGGCAGGCCGCCGGAGGTGAGATGCTCCGGCGAGGGACGCGGATGAGGCGCTTGACAAACTGAAGCCGAGCGAGCGGGGCACTCGGGCGCCTGCTAGGGCATAATGGTGGGTGCACCGAGTCGGGCTGGCCGTGCTTGGGCCCTGGCGGGCCACGACGGTGGGGATGCAAGACAGGGGCATGTGGTGAACTCCCATTGATGGGGGCGTCGGCTCAAGCGTCGGCTGGCCCATGGCTCGTTGCCAAGTCGCGCGGGATGGGTCGCTGGTATGGAAAACGAGGCTGAGAGGGTGGCGGTTGCGAGGTAGGTGGATGCTAGGGTGATTTTTGTCCCAAAAATGGCTAGGTATCTTGATTAAATGGCCATGTTTAGCTAGGGTTGGGGTTGTAGGGGATTTTCGAACCTTCGATATAGATCGAACGGTCAGATCAGAGTGGTGGGTTAGGGTTGCCTTATGTGGGTTGGTTGGCTGTGTAGAAGGCCTTGGGCTGAGAGAAGAGAGAGATGTGCTGCCCGCCAACAGGTATTAAATGGGAACAATGTTTGTGATTTCTCCAGCTATAGTGCCGCTATAGTTATACGTTGGGGTATCAAATGACCTCTGAATGCGACAAAATTTGGCACGCGGTCTACCAATAATAAAATAAGACCGCACGCGAGCTATAAACCCATCATGAGAAAGTTTTGTATGCCCTTCAAAAAACAATATTATATGATGTCGCGGGCGCGTCGTGTGTGCTTGGTCTTGAAACGGTCAATGACAAGAACGAGAGAAACCAGCAACTACGAATGGATGCCAGTTTCCAAAAATGACGTCAACGGAGTGCAGATGCTATGCAGATGATGCGAATGATGCGATGAAGAATGCGACAACCAAATGGAACACACGACGATGACAAAATAAAATGGGAATCTTCTGGAGCGTCGGTCTCGGGCTGTAACAACTCTCCTCCATAATCAAGAGATCTCGACCCGAGATCTTATAATGAGAAGAGGAATACCAAAGGGAGAGGTAAAACTTAGTTGCTTCTTTGACAAACAAGTGAAAGCAACGATCCTTGAAAGTTACATACGGATGAAGACTGACACGAGGAACAAGCAAGGATTCAAAAGAAATTTGGGCAACACTTCCATAGGAAAGAGAGGCAAAACTTGATAAGATAGAAAGGACTTGAAAAGAGGGCTAAACACTCTGGATAAATTGAAAAGCAATGAAAGAACATGATCTTGATGAAACGAGATGATGGTCTAGAACCTCCATAAACTAAAGGATGATCTAAGGAAATGAAGATTGAAAGGAATAAGGTTGGCCTTGCAAAGATTTAGATGCAACTTCGCGAAGAGATGCTTGAGAAATCATGAACTCCGACACAGAAAAGATAAACAACTTAGAATCAAGAATTGATATCACGAACAACTCTAGAAGAAGAATTGCAATTATCTCAAGGAAACAAGAATAAGAATTATGTTGTGCCTATCCTTCATCAAGTTAAATTGATGACAAGCAATGTATTTGGCCTACTACTTATTCTTCTGAAAAGGTTGAAGAGAAAAGGCATGAACTTGTAGATGTCTTGAACGAAACACCGACAAGAATTTGAAACGAATGAGAATACTGAGAATAAATGGAGATACATGACATGAGAATGAACAGATCACAATCCGCCTAGCAGAGATCTTGAACGAAGCACCAGAATAATAGAGATACAAACCAAGAGAATTTTTGTAGAAGAATTTGAGAACGAAAGTTGGAAGTTTAGAATGAAGAGATCTTCTAAAATGATGGCCTACGGAGGATCGACGAATGAAAACAACTCTGAAATGTTCTGGATAGATAAGAAAGGAATTACACATAATCAAAAACAATTTGGGAAAACAATAGCATCAAGCTTGAAACACGAAACTTCAAGAGGATGATAGTGCTTTAAGAGAAACACTCCTTCAGTCTTCAATGCACAGAATAATGGTGAGAAACACCACCATGAATTATGGAGACTCTCCGGAACAATGAATAAGGAAAGGTTGAGGCAACGATGAAACTGATTTAGAAGTGATCTTCGAGAAGGAATATGACTTATGAAATTCATTCTTACATCATATTGAAAAGAACATGAGGACATCTCCAGAAAGATTAGAAGAGCTAGGTAAGATCCCGGGGAAAACCTGTGGGTTATGGGCCCACTTAAAGGAAACACCATTGAAACAGTTGCTTAGCAGGAGAGATTATACTGGTACTAATTTAAAACTTGATGAGGTGAAACTCTCGAAGTGATTTGAAGGTATTTGAACGGACGCACAAGTCTTCTGAGATATGCTGAGCTCCGGAGAAGAATAGAGGGACCTAACTAACATGAGAGGCTTGGACAAAAATTGCCAACACGGAAAAGACTTTAAAGGATGAAAAGGATATGATGAAGTTCGTAAATTTGAATTGAATCCACTGGAGAACAAAACAAGAACGGAGAATGATGAAGCCAGCACCTAAGCGTCTCACAATGAATCGCCAAAAACAATATGAAAGAAAAGATAGCGGAAGCATCACTGAAAGGAAAGGCACTTGGATGATAGTTTAATCATTGAATTAAAAGGGAGGGAGGGTGGGGGAAAACAAATAAAACTTAGACTGATGAAAAGAACTCCAGGAAGAAATATGAGGATTGATCTTGCAAATATTGGAGAGGATTGAATAATCTTGAAGAGAAGCATGCAGGTTGAAAATAATTTCATGAAAACGCCGGTTGATCCAAAGGATTAGAATTCCCATAGAAATATGAGAACACTACTTAATAAAGATATGAAATGGACACTTGGCATCGAAGCTACTCGAATTACCATACTCCAACAAAGCAAAGGACGAGGCTAGTGGATTAAGCCAGAAACAGGCACATAACCCATTATGCAGTTTTTTTGGCAGGATAATTCTAGGTAACTACTTGAATTCCCACCTGAGAAATTCCGAACTTTCTTGGTTATGCGATTCTTGCGGACCCAGGAACATACCCAAGGTAATCAGCCACAAGAGCACCCGCAACCTTCCACCACATAATCTGAGAAATTCCGCAAACTCTTCTACCTCGGACCTTCATAATCACAACTGTCGTGGTTTTTTTATGGCAGATGTCCGAAGACTTAGGTTCAAGGCCATCGGTAAGGCGGTGGACTCAAAGGGGTTGATCGGGACGAGAGACACGAGTTTACCCAGGTTCTGCCCCTCGGGAAGAGGTAAAGCCTACGTCCTGCTTTGTGTTATATTGATGGAGTACCGATTACAAGGGAGCGGATTCAGTTGACCTAGCTATCGATCAATTGGTTTATGTCCAAGCCGCCCCAGGGACTCACCTTTATATAGGAGGTCGAGGCCCTGGGGTTACAAGAGTCCTAACCGACTCATACAAGGTATTCGACCCTGTCTCTAAGCCGCCTTGCCTTCTTGGGCAAGCCGTCTCTAGGCGGCTTACACGCCCGGGTCTCGTGCCAAATTTTGTCTCTCGGCCTTCACCTTGGCCCATCTGGTAAGTCGCCATATTGCCCGCCCTTCAATCTTCAAGCCCACCTTAAAGGTCTTGACTATGAGACACCAGGCATGACCCGGCACCTCCTGAGCGGGTCTCGCCATGGGGTATATCCCCAACATTAGGCCCCAGATTGATTTGAATTCGTTCATGTCAATCTTCAAACTCTCTTGGCGGCGAGTGTCACGTCTTTGTTACCTGAAAGAGAAAAACTCATAACCCGCCATGGATGACATCATCTTGGATATGTCACAAAGATTCTGTGACATCACAACGGATCATCTCATTAAACGGTCGACCCGAAAATTGAGGCGTCCCCTTCGGTCAATCATCATTGTGCCTCCTCAATTCTCACGTGCACTCTTGCTGTCCCATCTCATAAATAGGAAGACGAGGGGTCCCATTGATTTCTCCTCTACCACTCTCCATCTTCTTCCTCTAGACGCTCGCACCACCAAAACTAGCTGCACCGACCGGACCTCGCCGTCGTCTCCAACACCGGCCGCTGTATCAACATGACTTGGTCCAAAGCTTCCCGAGTTCATCCGCATCCTCAAGGTTTGGTTCCCACTCCTTGATAGATCTGCACTCATCTGTTTAGATTTCTCCCGAGTTCGTCGGGTTTCTTCAGTGTTCATGGTCGTTCATCCGAATGTTCTTCGTAGTTTAGATGACGAATCGCTTTTTTGGATCTCATAACGCTGCCTAATTCATGTGGTCTTCCGCCCAATGATCGTGTCCTGCTCATTGCAGATCCGCAATCCATTTCAATCTGTATAATACCCACCTATTCTTCCACAGCTCTTTTAGGTTTAGAAAATATGTATTTATGTTCATCCTTAGATCTTGCAGCTGTAAGACGCGAAACCTGTTTGTCCACACTTAGCCATATTTTCAGTATCACCTTGTCCATTTAACCCGCCATTACGCTACCGGCTCTTTGACAAAATATGATGGTGGCTTAGAACTTATCCATGACCCACCTTCCCATCATCATTGCTTTAGCCATAGCCGTCTTAAATATGTAGCGTTTCTAACCTCCACACCTTGCAACCATTCACAGTTTAACCTGTCATCATGTCGAAAGCTCCTACATCTTGTGATTGGGTTGGCTCCGGAGTCACCAAGCCTCTTTTGCATGACTTAGTAGAGATGGGTGTCTTGCTGGCTCAGAACATTATTTATTGGCGGGTCCCAAGGCAAGAAACCAGACCCAACCCTTAGGATGGGGAAGTTGTCGTATTCTCTCATCACCTCCTCCGAGGTTTTAGCCCGCTTGGGTCAAAAAAAATCCAGGATGTCCTTCACTTCTTCAAGATCCATCCACAAGACATAGGCCCCAATTCTGTCACCAAGATGTGTCAGTTCCAAGTCCTATGTGAAGCATCTATGCAAGAAGAGTCGTCTGTTGACCTCTTCTGCGACTTCTTTTACATCAACCACCAAACTGAGGTAGTAGCCGGACCGAGCTTCAAACTTGGAGGCATCTCCATCTAGACACAGAGTGATATGCCCTATCCAACAGCCATCTTGCCGAGTCATCCCAAAGACTGGAACAAAACTTTGTTCTATTGCAAAGATACTTCCCAAAAGAGGAGAAGCCGCTGCGGGTTATCACCCTACCCGGATTTGCACCTTTACCGAGCTTCCAGACAAGATGCCTGCCACACAGAGAGTAAAATATGCTCATGCCTTCACCAAAATCAGGGCCTTAATGGCTAACGGCTTGACAGGAGTTGACATAACCCGTTGCTGGGTCACCTGGAGGATCTTGCTGCTGAGCCGGCGTGATAGACTCATGTGCGAATATACGGGTGCGGTGGATGACCCTCTTCGTTTCAACGCCGCCGCTCCAATAGAGCAAGATATTAATTCCGCCGTGAAGTCACTTCTAGGCAAACCCCAAGACGCTTGCAACAAAACTAGGTTGAACCCTTTCTACGTTAAGAACCCAGCTCCAGATGTTAGAAACCTTTTCAGCAAATTGCTTGTTTTATCTTAACCTTCTCCCTTACTCCTTTTAACCTTACGACAGCGTACACACATGGCAACTCTACTTTCTGGAAAAATTAATATACTCCTCCTTTGAAGAAGAAGACTAAGGCGGGTAAAACCCGTGGCTGTAAGAAGAAAACCTCTGCTCAGGAGCTACTCGAGCTTGAAGACTCAGAGGTAGAACTTGAATCTCTTGGCCGTCCCTTTATGTAACTTACTGACGATGATTCTTCACAGGAGGAAGCATAAACAAGTCATGCCGACGCCCCTGAGGTAAGTTGTATTTCCTCCGACTCAGAAATCTTGCCACGAGAAAAAAACATGGCGGGTCATCCAGAAAGTTCTGTTTTCACATCCTCTTGCTTACTTGGATCCCAACTTTCTTTTGAAAAAGCAACAACATGACTCCAGACGTCAGACCCGGAGCACCGGCTCTGAAGATCTCTTGGCCAGCTTGCCAAATTCTCCGGCTCCTAGGAAATGGCATGCTGAGGTATTCCTTCAAACGACTTAAATGACTGTGTATCGTTTTTCCATTGAGCTTACTTTATTTTTACCATCTTAACCTTTCAGGAGATGCCCACTTAATCAGGCGACTCAATCGCCTCCAAGCTGCCTCCTCTCAAAATCAATCCAGTGTACGTACTTTGTACTCCACAACATATGTTAACACCCTTGTCCTTCTATTTGTATAACATTCTTTTTGCTTCCAGGGCTCAAGCGAAACGAAGGAAAGTAGGCGGGTCAACCATCACTCATACTGCTCAAGAGCCAAGACTTCCAAGCCGGATTCTCCTGCAGCTCAGGTCGAGCCTTCTGAAGCCGGAAAAGATGCTCCAGAAGACGACCCTCAATTTCCAGACCCGGCTGACCATGGCATTGCTGCTCCTGAAGGCCCTCTAGAGACTGAGCCTAAGACGCCCAACCCTTCACCAGCCGCCAAAGATACGGCTCTTCCAGAAGTTGTTGTCACTTCAACGGGTTACAACTCTCCTGCTCCTCATGTGTTAACAAAACATACCAGCAAGGATGAAGAGCCCTCACCAGAGAAGATTGACTTTGTGTTCCCTAGCTTGGAGAAGCTGACTACAAACAAGTTACACGCGGGTTATCTGAACCGCCTCACCACAAGTCGTAACATGGAGTCCAAACTTGTTGGACTTATGAAGAACAAATATGAGGTACTCCTCCCATCTTGCCTTTCCTTATATCCTTATGTAGCCCCCAAGATCTGGTTTAGTATTGTAAATAGTAGACCGGGTCTTCCAACTTTCGTTACATTGTAAGTATCTTGACCTGTAGCCCCCAAGTGACGGGTTAATATAGATAATAAGCTGGTACTTACTTGAAAATAAGATCAAAGTGTAGCCCCCCAAGTCCGGGTCATTATGCAAATGATGAGCCGGAGCTTTATTGCTTAGAAGCGCCAAGTGTAGCCCCCAAGTGCTGGCTTATCTTCTTGAAGATGACCCTAGGCTTTCTTAGCATTGTAGACTTTTAGAGAAATGACAGACATTAGCCCCCTTGTTTGCAATATGCTTGAGACTTGTAATATTATTGCTTCAGCACTTTTGACTACTAATGTGTCTCCTTGGCGACTTAGAACTCATGGAGCTTATTTGCACTATGCAGCAAGCTTTGATAACGACCGAGTCTGACCTGACAAGCCTTAGAGAGGATGTTGTCTCACATCAAGCTGCTCGGGCTAAGGCGGAAGATAAGTGGCAGGTCTCCGTCATAGAACTTGACAAAGTACAGACCGACTTTGCTGCTTTCAGGAGAGCCGCCAAATCTGAACAAGCCGCCCTGATGAAGCGTGAAGAAGACGCTGATGAAAATCTCAAGCTTGTGGCAAAAGAGCTAAAAATCCTCAAGCATCATATATCTCGGATTACTGCTGCCATCTTTGGTAAGTACTTGATACTTAGAAAAATTCTGCCTTTCGTTGCAGGCTAGAGAAGCCGCAAACTGTCCTCGGATAGCTTGTTGAAGCTGAAAGCAGTATACACCTTGACGGAACAGCTGTACTGCGGGACCCTTTGCACCATCAAGTCAATCCTGACTGAGAAAGGTGTCCCCAAGTTCATGAAGTGGGTAATAGAAATGTTGTCCACCCCGCCCAAGCGAATCGAGGAGCTAAAACGACCAGCCACCAGAAAGGGAGCAATGGCCGCGTTAAGCCTGTCGCTGGCTTTTGCCCCTGAGCTAACCACGAAAGAGATGATGGATGACTTCTTGTACAAGAAAGATGATGGCTCAGAATTTACCCAAGCAGACTACACCCAACGTATGAAGGCTTCCCGAGTGCTCGCATCGACACTCGTCAACGAGACTGATCTAACCTCATATCAGGCGTCTTATGGTGAGGATAGCAAATGAGTGCGCTGCCCAACCTTCGAAGCCAAGGACTTGATTCCTACCCGCCGTAAGCAACTCTTTGCTCCTAAAATTGACCCGTGTGCCCTCTTTGATGAAGCTTAGTTTGAAGCTTTAAAAAACTGCAACTGGGATGTGGACAACCTTCAAATCGAGGAGATCGAAGACCCGACACAGGATGACCCGCCAGCGAGTTAAACAAGTTGCCCTTGATTGAAGGTAACCCGACTGGTTGAGCCGCCGGGATAGCAGTGATGCAAAAACTTTAAGTCCACAGATTTTTGGGCTCTTTGAAGAGCTTTGTTATAGCCTTCATAAAACTTGATTGACTTTGTCGTGCCATCGTTCACGTATGGAATTTGAATAGCTTCATGTGCTTACCTGTCCTACTTACTAGCGGCTTATCATAGAAGACAAGACAAGACAATATACTTTGTACCGTTTTTAGGGATGCTTTAGAGGCACAACCCCAAGATGTGAAATCTTTTTGTGATCTTGATTTTCTTTTTTCGAAAACTTAGGCGCGAAGCCCAAAACTCATATGCCGGCTCTCACATGGCACATATTCGTCGTTTGAACCTTACCAGTGTAGGGTCTTTAAAAGAGTAACTGTTAAGAGTACGAGGAGCCATATTGGAGAGGCGCAGTAGGGCATGAGTACCCCCAGACCTATAAGCCGGCTCTCATGTGACATATATTCGTCGTTTGAACCTTAAACAGTGCATCGTCTTTAAAAAGAGTAACTGAATCAGAGTACAAATGGGACACAAGGCAGAGAGACACAACAGATAGGTGAGTTTATCCTTGCTTTCCGTAAGACGACCCTCACGTGACAGAAGCCGCCGTTTGAACCTTACCCAGTACAGGGTCTCTGGTGAGAGTGACTGTCAAATATTTTGATCAGCATAGGGTCTCTGGTCGAGATTAACTGGTAAGAGTTCGGCGAGTCACCTAATGGAGCGGCAGTAGCATACATGCATGTTTAACTCGGCCTTGCGGTGGCTGAAAAGCCAATCAAGAGGGTGTGAAAGCTAAACCCGGTGGGTTAGAAGCCCCCAAATGACCTTGTGTACGGTATCAAGTTTTGTATATACAACCCGGCCTTGCGGTGGCTAAAGAGCCGATCAAGACGGTGTGATAGCCAAACCCGATGGGTTGGAAGCCCCCAAATGACCTTTGGTGAAGTATGCACCTTTGCACAATCTTGTATGAAGAAACGGCAGAAACCCCGTCTTGTAGGGATGCCAACTTTATTATATGAAAAAGGTATATACAATGATGGACATATGTACATTGATGAGAGTCGATGACTCAGGTGTAGTAAGTCTAGAGATGAGAAATATTCCACGTCCTGTTGGTCTCCTGCCGAGAGGTACGTGATTCGTCCCGTACATCAATGAAGTAATATGACCCGTTATTGAGATTTCTGCTGACCACGAAAGGCCCTTCTGTTGGGGAACGTTGCATGGGAAACAAAATAATTCGTACGCACTCGCAAGATCTATCCATGGTGATGAGCATCTACGATAGGGAGAGTGGATCTACATACCCTTGTAGATCGCTAAGCGAGAAGTGTTAAGAAAAGCGGTTGGTGTAGTCGAACGTCTTCACGATCCAAATTGCCGAGCGTCCCGTGATCTCATCACGATCCGTCCCACAATCCAATCATGATCTGTCCCGTGAAATCATCATGATCCATCCCGTGACCTCATCACGATCACGTCTCGCGATCTTGATCACGGTCCTTCCGATCTAGCGCCGAACGGACGGCACCTCCGCGTTCAGCACACGTATAGCTCGATGACGATCTCTTCCTTCTTGATCCAGCAAGAGGGAGCGGAGAGGTAGACGAGTTCTCCGGCAGCGTGATGGCATTGCGGCGATGGTGGTGGAGCTATTCCGGCAGGGCTTCACCTAAGCACTGCAGAAAACCGATCTAGAGGAGAAATTATGCACTAGAGGAACGGGTAGCACGTGTCTGAAAATCTAGTGCAAAAACCCTAAAACATCTAGTATATATAAGAGGAAGAGAGGAGGAGACTTGGCGCAAGGGCCAAGCCCTCTAGTCTTCGGCCTAAGTGGGAGGACAGGAGGAATCCTCCTCCAATCCTAGTAGGACTAGGACTCCTCCTTATTTTAGTCTTTTTGCCTTTTTCCACCTTTTTCTCTTAGGGATTTTATTGCCAGATGCATGGGCCTTGTGTGGGACTTCCACCAGCCCACTAAGGGCTGGTATTCACTCTCCCACAGCCCATGTAGCCTCTTGGGTCGAAATACCCCTCCCGATGGTCTCCCGATACACTACCGACACTCCCGGTACACTACCGATGAGCCCGAAACTTTTCTGGCGACCAAAATAGGACTTCCTATATATCAATCTTTACCTCCGGACCATTCCGGAGCTCCTCGTGACGTCCAGTATCTCTTCCGGGACTCCGAACAACCTTAGGTAACCACCATACATAACTCTATACTACCAAAACTTCACCAAACCTTAAGTGTGCAGACCCTGCGAGTTCGAGAACTATGTAGACATGACCAAGACACATCTACGGTCAATAACCAATAGCGGGACCTGGATGCCCATATTGGTTCCTACATATTCTACGAAGATCTTTATCGGTCGAACCTCTATGTCAAGGATTCAGTTAATCCCGTATGATGTTCCCTTTGTTCTTCGGTATGTTACTTGCCCAAGATTCGATCGTCGGTATCTCCATACCTAGTTCAACCTCGTTACCGGCAAGTCTCTTGTAGCGACCCGACCTGAAAGGTCGAATCTCTGGTGTTTCCGTACCATCCCAAGATCATGCTCGTACACACACGGTACATCAATGTATATATCAAAGGGAAATCACACAACATTTATTAATCGAAATCTCATATCGAGTCCTTTATTACAATAAAGATTACAATAAAGTGGTTGAAGGCCCACTCATGAGAATATCTAAATCTTGCGGAAGCATCGAAGGTAGATGAGTCCATCTGACTCCAAGGGCATCTCACCGAGCGTAGAGCGTATCCTCACTCTTGGTCAGAAAAGTATTCTGCAACATGATACGTTGCAGCCGTGTAGGTCTGCATATGGAATATGCCGGCAAATTGACAAGAGAGGGGTGAAAAGATAATCATCTAATCTACATGCATATATGGCAGGTGGGGTAGTAAGTTTTTGCGTAAAGCCAATTTTCCTACATCAAGAGAGGGCTAAGCAAAATTATTACTAAGTTGGTTGATTAATGAGATGGTTCCACCAACCAATTCTCATACCCAAGTTATTAATACCCACATCATCATATTAATTGTGTTGAGTGTTTCGGAAGTTTCAGTTCCTTTGGTTCAAGTCGTCCCTGACCATGGACACGGCTAATCGATTAGGTTTGAGTACTCTGCAGAGTTTTGCACACGTTCCCCACAAGATTTGGCCACCTCCGTTTGATTTCTCGCACTTCAGGGTGTTTGAGAAACGAATGACCAAAACATGGTCTTCCAAAGGGTTTCCCTGCGATTTTGTCGGTGCCCATGCTTTCCTACCATTCTTCTACATCTCGTAGCACCGCCTGTCCAGGGTCACCATGATATCCAACCAAGCCAGAGCCCATAATGACTTGTGGCTGTGCAGGTAAGCCTTGGGTCTTGAAGCATCCATCCATCTCTTTGTGCCTGGGTGGACCTTTCCGCATGAATACTGGCACATCTCCAGCATCATCTAGGCTAACCAGTAGTTTCTCCAGGGCGCCGTTCAACCATCATCCACCCAGAGGTATGTTGAAAACTCAGAGTCTTGAAGTCTTGATCATTATGTAGGTCTTGTAATTAATCTCACAACTCTCGTGAATCACACAACCAACCCCGTCTACTAATAGCATAGCAAAAAGTAAAACAACGTTTCCCGGGGCCAATGTGTCAAAGGGGTTGAGGGGGGTACCTACCACATGATACTACAACAAGTAACCAAGTTTCCAATTACCTACTTTGCATGCAATTGGGGGGATGGTAGAACTAATGCAATAAAAACATGGGTAAAGATGATCAAAGTGACTTGCCTGATTGATGATCTTCGTACTCGAGGGACTCTAGGTAACAAGCCTCGCACTCTGGATGATCTAACGAATCAAACAAGGGCACTCAATAGGCATACAACAAAATATTATAACTCACAACATTCAGTAATGAACTAGAATCTCTCAAGACAAAACAAGGCAGAAATCACATGCAAGAAAACACACAAAGTTTTGTTTTCAAAGAAAGTGATGGGTAAACCACTACTAACATAATAAAACTACTTGTATGAACAAAACTATAGTTGACAGCAAGGAAACAATAAAATATTTTATTAATAAACAGAATAAAATCCATTTAAAGTTTTGTTAAGAAAAATCTTAGTATGGTTTTGAAAGTTTTGAAAAACATTACTACATGAAGTGGGCTAGGGTTTTCTAGCAAAAGAGTAAAACTAAACTTATTATTTATATTAACAAAACATTATTTTAACAGAAAAGAATTTACTAAAACTTTTCTTAGAAAACAGAATTTAATTATTTAAAACTTTGTTAAAAGAATCTACTACTACACTAGTTGGTTTTAATCAAATTATACTTAGTTAAAAAATTAGTAGAGATTCCTATGATATTAAGTATAAAACAAAGCAAATAAATATTTTTATTAACAGAAAGTAAAACACCTAATGTTTAAGCAACAAAACCTACTAAAACAAATTACAACAAATCTGATTTAAACTAACTAAAAACTAAATTAACTAAACTATACTAACTACTAGGCAGATTCTGTTTATAGCTAGAACACTAAACAAATACATCCTAAAAATCCTCAAATTAAACATGATGATAGTCCTAACTAATACCAAGCAGTAGCAAAAATATTCATATAAAAATCTATTTTTGAACTCTAGTTATTCAGATTTGAGTGATTTGAGCAAATTTGATTAAGTTCAAATTTTAGAGGTCAAATTTAAAATCTAAGACTACAGGGTGAAACTATATGAAATATGTTAGCTAATGCAAAAATAATCAATTCAAAACACTAAATAGTTTAAAAGATACAGCTAAAACAAAATCAGAAAAGTTTCTGTTTACTAAAACAAAACAGAAAAAAATCTACCGAACGGTTAGTGCTACGTGGCAAGCGGTGGTTGGCTAAGAGGGTGAGCGCTGGGTGACTGCGGGCGGGCGACCGAAGCTTAGGACATACCAGTTCGCGTTTAAATTAGATATAATCCTAAGCGTTGATCTACGATCCGATGGTCCAGAGGAGGTCCGGCGACTTACAGGAGGGGGAAGGGGTCTCCGGCGAGGACTGCAGCGGACGGTGGTCGGACGCGGTCGGGGAAGGCGCTCCGATGGTCGGGGAGGTCATCGAAGAGGTCCAGGCGATGGCGGCTGACGTCTGGAGTGTTCTGGTGGCGTCGGAGGGACGAGGGGAGGACGGAGTCGACGGGCAGGAGCTTGGAGAGCTTCGGCCGTCGTCCCAAGTCCGGCGAGGTGGCGTGGGTGTTCTGGTGCAGGGGAGCGAGGGGTTCGGAGGGGGAGGGAGGCGACGGACTGGCCGCTCTTATATAGGCTGCGGGTGGGGGTCGGGGAAGGAAGGAGAGGGAGATCCGCGACGGCGAGATCATCGGCGAGGTGGCGCGCGCGCGAGGTGGAAGGCGACCGCGCCGATCCAGCGAACGGTCGGGTGGGACCCGCTGTCAGTGAGAGGGGAGGGATTTGTGGGGCGTCGGTCGGCCGGTAATTAGGCGAGTCGGGTATTAACTGCGGTGGGCCGGCCCGATCGCTTTTAAAACATTTCCTATTTTCAAATATCAGTGCAGTAAAAACCTTTTAATGCATTCAATAGAGTTCCAAATATAGGAGTATTATATATCAGAATTAACATAATAATAAATGCCATTTATTGAACATTTTTATTTTGTCATTTGAATAATTTGAAAAAAATATTATTTTCAGAAATTGCCTATTTGGTTTTAAAACCTTTTGCAAATATTTTTCAAAAGCCCCCTGGTTCTTATTGTTCAAACATATCACCAAGATGACCCTGGTGTGGAGTGTCATGTTACTCCCCTCTTATTTTGAACTTTTTCCAAGGTTTTCAAATAGGTGAAAGCAACACATTGAAAATAGAAAGGGACTTTCAGAAAGTGAGAAGAGGCATTTCAACTATTTCATACATTCAAGCAATGATTATGGTGATGCATAGCTATATTTCATAACATTCCAAAATGAAATTTTTGGGATGTTACATCTCTTTACTCATTCCGTAATACAAGATCCCGTGACTAACACTTAGTCACATTGCTTGGAAGGCTTGTTGTGATGTTGTATTACCGAGTGGGCCCTGAGACACCTCTCGTCACACGGAGTAACAAATCCTAGTCTTGATTCATGCCAATCCAACAGACACCCTCGGAGATACCTGTAGAGTACCTTTATAGTCACCCAGTTATGTTGCGACATTTGATACACACAAGGCACTCCTCCGGTGTCAGTGAGTTGCATGATCTCATGGTCATAGGAATAGATACTTGACATCCAGAAAACAGTAGCATTAAACTGACACGGTCATATGCTACATTTGTAGTTTGGGTCTTGTCCATCACACCATTCTCCTAATGATGTGATCCCGTTATCAAATGACATCTCATGTCCATGGCTAGGAAACCTTAACCATTTTTGATCAACGAGCTAGTCAATTAGGGGCATACTAGAGACATGGTTTTGTCTATGTATCCACACATGCATCTAAGTTTCCGATCAATACAATTATAGCATGGATAATAAACGATTATCATGAACAAGTAAATATGATAATAACTAATTTATTATTGCCTCTAGGGCATATTTCCAACAATCTCCCACTTGCACTAGAGTCAATAATCTAGTTCACATCACCATGTGATTCGCATTGTTATGAATCTAACACCCAATGAGTTCTGGGGCTCGATCATGATTTGCATGTGAGAGAGGTCTTATAGTCAACGGGTCTCCGACATTCCGATCCGTGTGTACTTTGCAAATATCTATGTCAAACTGTAAACACTGATACCACACTCCACTTGGTACTATTTCAAATGGATGCTCCATTATACGTATCCGGATTGCTACTAAGAGTCATCCGGATTAGTGTTAAAGCTTGCATTGACGTAACTCGTTACGACAAACCCTTTATCACCTCCATAATCGAGAAACATCTCCTTAGTCCTCTGGTTACTAAGGATAATTTTGACCGTTGTCTAGTGATCCACCTTGGACTACTCTTGTACCCCTTGACAGACTCATGGCAAGGAAAACATGATGGGGAACGTTGCATGGGAAATAAAAAATTTCCTACGCACACGCAAGATCTATCCATGATGATGAGCATCTACGAGAGGGAGAGTGGATCTACATACCCTCGTAGATCGCTAAGCGGGAAGCTTTAAGAAACACGGTTGGTGTAGTCGAACGTCTTCGCGATCCAAATCGCCGAGAATCCCGTGATCTCATCACGATCCGTCCCGTGATCCAATAATCATCTGTCCCGCGAACTCATCATGATCCGTCCCGCGATCTCATCATGATCCGTCTCGCGATGTTGATCACGGTCGTTCCGATCTAGCGCCGAACGGACGGCACCTCCGCGTTCAGCACATGTACAGCTCGGTGACGATCTCCGCCTTCTTGATCCAGCAAGAGGGAGCGGAGAGGTAGATGAGTTCTCTTGAAGCGCGATGGCATTGCGTTGATGGTGGTGGAGCTATTCCATCAGGGCTTCACCTAAGCACCGCCGAAAACCGATCTAGAGGAGAAACTGCGATCTGGAGGAGAGGTAGCACGTGGCTATTAGGGTTAGCCTTTTCCCTAAATCCTCTAGTATATATAGGAGGGAGGGAGGGGAGGAGGCAGCCTCAAACCCTCATGTTTTGGACGAAACTGGAGGTGGAGGAGTCCTACTCCAATCCTATTAGGAGAAGGATTCCTCCTTTCCACTTGGAAACTCTTTCCACCTCTCCACCTTTGGATTTTTTCCTTCTCAAAACACTCTAGCCGCATGGGCCCTTAAAGGAGGCTTCGGCCAGACCACCATGGGCTGGTTTACCTTCTCCCATAGCCCATGTAGCCTCTTGGGTCGAAATACCTCTCTCGATGGTCCCCCGGTACACTACCGACACTCCTGGTACACTACCGATGAGCCCTAAACTTTTCCAGCGACCAAAAAAGGACTTCCTATATATCAATCTTTACTTCCGGACCATTTAGGAGCTCCTCGTGATGTCTGGGATCTCATCCGGGACTCTAAACAACCTTCGGTCACCACCATACATAACTCTATACTACCGAAACGTCACCGAACCTTAAGTGTGCATACCCTGCGGGTTCGAGAACTATGTAGACATGACCGAGACACCTCTACGGTCAATAACCAATCGCGGGACCTGGATGCCCACATTGGTTCCTAAATATTCTATGAAGATTTTTATCGGTCGAACCTCTATGTCAAGGATTCAGTTAATCCCGTATGATGTTCCCTTTGTTCTTCGGTATGTTACTTGCTCGACATTCGATCGTCGGTATCTCCATACCTAGTTCAACCTCATTACCGGCAAGTCTCTTTACTCGTTCCGTAATACAAGATCCCATGACTAACACTTAGTCACATTGCTTGCAAGGCTTATTGTGATGTTGTATTATCGAGTGGGCCCTGAGATACCTCTCCATCACACGGAGTAACAAATCCCAGTCTTGATCCATGCCAACCCAATAGACAACCTCGGAGATACTTGTAGAGCATCTTTATAGTCACCCAGTTACGTTGCGACGTTTGATACACACAAGGTACTCCTCCAGTGTCAGTGAGTTGCATGATCTCATGGTCATAGGAACAAATACTTGACATGGAGAAAAGAGTAGCAATAAACTGACACGATCATATGCTACGTTTGTAGTTTGGGTCTTGTTCATCACATCATTCTCCTAATGACGTGATCCCATTATCAAATGACATCTCATGTCCATGACTAGGAAACCATAGCCATCTTTGATCAACAAGCTAGTCTATTAGAGGCATACTAGGGACATGGTGTTGTCTATGTATCCACACATGTATCAGAGTTTCCGATCAACACAATTATAGCATGGATAATAAACAATTATCATGAACAAGGAAATATGATAACAACCAATTTATTATTGCCTCTAGGGCATATTTCCAACAGTCTCCCACTTGCACTAGAGTCAATAATCTAGTTCACATCACCTTGTGATTTGCATTGTTATGAATCTAACACCCAATGAGTTCTGGGGCTCAATCATGCTTTGCATGTGAGAGAGGTCTTATAGTCAACAGGTCTGCGACATTTAGATCCATATGTACTTTGTAAATCTCTATGTCAAACTGTAAACACTACTACCACACTCCACTTGGAGCTATTCCAAATGTATGCTCTACTATACATATCCGGATTGCTACTAAGAGTCATACGGATTGGTGTCAAAGCTTGCATCGACGTAACTCTTTACGACGAACTCTTTCTTACCTCCATAATCGAGAAACATTTCCTTTTTCTTTTAGTTACTAAGGATGATATTGATCGCTATCCAGTGATCCACTCTTGGATCACTCTTGTACCCCTTGACGGACTCATGGCAAGGCACACACACGTGCGGTACACAGCATGTCATACTATACAGAGCCTATGGCTAAGGCATAGGGGACGACATTCGTCATTTCTCTTTCTTCTACCGTGGTCAAGCTTTGAGTCTCACTCAACTTCACACCTTACAAAGCAGGCGAGAACACTTCTCTCTGACTAATCCATTTTGAACTCTTTCAAAATCTTGTCAAGTTATCTACTCATTCAAAGTCTCATCAAGCATCTTGATCTATCTCTAGAGATCTTGATGCTCAACAATTAGGTAGCTTTATCCAGGTCTTCCTTTGAAAAACTCCTTTCAAACAAGCTTTTATGCTTTCCAGAAATTCTACATCATTTCTGGTCAACAATATGTCAACCACATATGCTTATCAGAAACTATATAGTGCTCCCAATCACTTCATTGTAAATACAAGTTTCTCATAAACATTGTGTAGACTCAAAAACTTTGATCACCTCATCAAAGTGTATATTCTAACTCCGAGATGCTTGCTTCAGTCCATAGAAGGATCACTGAAGCTTGCTCACGTTTTAGCATCCTTAGGACTGACAAAACCTTCTGGTTGTATCACATACAACTTTTCCTCAAGTACACTGTTAAGGAAACGATGTTTTGTCATCCATCTACCAGATTTCATAATTGAAAAATGCAGCAACTGCTAACATAATTACAATAGACTTTAGCATCGCTACGAGTGAGAAAGTCTCATCGCAGTAGACTCTTTGAACTTGTCGGAAACTTCTTTGTGACAAGTCAAGCTTTATAAATGGTGACATTTACCATCAGCGTTTGTCTTCATCTCAAAGGTCCATTTGTACTCGACGACCTGCCGTCCAACGAGCAAGTCTACCAAAGTCTATACTTGGTTTTCGTACCTGGATCCTTTCTCGGATTTCATGGCCTCTAACCATTTGTTGGAATCTGTGCCCATCATCGCTTCTCCATATCTCCTAGGTTCATCGTTGTCCAACAACTTGACCTCCAAGACAGGGTTGTCATACCACTCAGGAGTAGTGCGTATCCTTGTCGACCTACGAGGTTTGATAGTAACTTGATCCGAAGCTTCATGATCATCATCATTTACTTCCTATTCAACTGACATAGGTTCCATAGAAACATCTTTCTGCACTACGCTACTCTCTGGTTGAAACAAAGGTTCAACAACCTCATCAAGTTCTATCTTCCTCTCACTCAATTCTTTCGAGAGAAACTTTTCTCGAGAAAGGACCCATTTTAGCAACAAACACTTTATGCTTGGATCTGAGATAGAAGGTTCACCCAACTCTTCTTAGGGTAATCTATGAAGATGCATTTGTCCGCTTTGGGTTCGAGCTCATTAGGTGAATTTTTTTTCCACACAAGTGTCACAGCCCCAAACATTAAGAAATGACAGCTTAGGTTTCTATCAACCCATAATTCACACGGTGTCAACTCAACGGATTTAGATGGTGCCCTATTTAAAGTGAATGTAGTTGTCTCTAATGCATAACCCTAAAACTATAGTAGCAAAACGATAAGAAATCTCATAGCCCGCACCATACCCAATAGAGCACGACTATGACGTTCGGACACACCATCTCACTATGGTGTGCCAGGTGGCGTGAGTTGTGGAATGACTTTCACATTGTCTAAAGTGGTATGCCAAACTTGTAACTCAGATATTCACCTCCATGATCATATCGCACACATTTTTATCTTCTTGTCACGATGATCTTAAACTTCACTCTGAATTTGCTTGAACTTTTCAAACGATTCAGACTTGTGTTTCATTAAGTAAACATACACTATATCTACTCAAATCATCAGTGAAGGTTAGAAAATAACGATATCCACCGCACGCGAAAAGACTCATTGGATTGCATACACCGACATGTATCATTTCGAATAAATCACTTGCCCGCTCCATCAATCCGGAAAACGGGGTCCTTAGTCATCTTGCCCAAGAGGCATGGTTCGCATGTCTTAACCGATTCGAAATCGAATGAGTCCAAAGATCCATCAACATGGAGTTTCTTCATGCGCTTTATACCAATATGACATTTAGCGGCAGTGCCACAAGTATGTGGTACTATCATTATTAACTTTGTATCTTTTGGCATCAATGTTATGAACATGTGTATTACTATGATCAAGATTCAACAAACCATTCTCATTGGGTGCATGACCATTGAAGGTATTATTCATGTAAACAGAATAACAATTATTCTCTAACTTAAATGAATAACCGTGTTACAATAAACACGATCTAATCACGTTCATGCTCAATGCAAAACACCAAATAATATTTATTTAGGTTCGTCACTAATGAAGGTAGAGAGAGCGTGCGATGTTGATCACATCAACCTTGGAAACATTTCCAACACACATCCTCACCTCACCCTTAGCTAGTTCTCCGTTTATTCCGTAGCTTTTATTTCGAGTTACTAACATTTAGCAACCGAACCGGTATCCAATACCCAGGTGCTACTAGGAGTACTAGCAAGGTACACATCAATAACACGTATATCAAATATACTTCTGTCGACGTTCCTAGCCTTCTTATCTACCAAGTATCTAGGGTTGTTCCGCTTCAGCGACCGCTCTCCTCATAATCGAAGCACTTAGTCTTGGGTTTGGGTTCAACTTTGGGTTGCTTCACTGGAGCAGCAACTGACTTGCCATCCATGAAGTTTCCCTCCTTGCCCTTGCCCTTCTCGAAACTAGTGGTTTTACTAACCATCAAAACTTGACACTCCTTCTTGATTTCTACCTTCGCGGTGTCAAACATCGCGATTAGCTCGGGGATCATTATTTCTATCCCTGGCATTTTATAGTTCATCACCAAGTTCTAGTATCTTAGTGATAGTGACTTGGAGAACTATATCAATAACTATCTTATTTGGAAGGTCAACTCCCACTCGATTCAAGCGATTGTAGCACCCAGACAATCTGAGCACATGCTCAACGATTGATCTATTCTCTTCATCTTGCAGGCAAAGAATTTTGTTGGAGATCTCATATCTCGCAACACGAGCACGTCCCTGAGATCCTAATTTCAGCTCTTATAACATCTCATATGTTCCGTGACGTTCAAAACGTTTCAGAGACTCAATTCTAAGCCATAATGCATGACGCACTAAACTATCAAGTAGTCATCAGAACGTGCCTGTCAGATGTTCACAACATCTACAGACGACGCTAGAGGGCTTGGCGCACCGAGTGGTGCATTAAGGACATAAGCCTTGTGTGCAGCAATGAGGACGATCCTCAGATCACGGACCCAGTCCGCAATATTTCTACCATCATCTTTCAACTCTATTTCTCTGGAACATATAAAAATACAAAGGAGCTACAACGCGAGCAAGTAATCTACAACATAATTTGCAAAGACACTACTGACTATGTTCATGATAATGAGTTCAATTAATCATATTACTGAAGAACTCCCACTCAAGTTGACATCCCTCCGGTCATTCGAGCGATACCTGATCCAAATTCACCAACTCAAGTCCGATCATCACGTGAGTTGAGGTGGTTTCAATGGGGAACATCATCATGTTGATCATATCTACTATATGACTCATGTTCGACCTTTTGGTCTCTTGTGTTCCGAGGCCATGTCTGTACATGCTAGGCTCGTCAAGTTTAACCCGAGTGTTCTGCATGTGCAACACTGGCTTGCACCAGTTGTATGTGAATGTAGAGTCTATCACACCCGATCATCATGTGGTGTCTCGACATGACGAACTTTGGCAACGGTGCACACTCGGGGAGAACACAATTCATCTTGAAATTTAAGCAAGGGATCACCTTATAATTCTACCGCCGTCCTAAGCAAAACAAGGTGCAAAAAAAGGATTAACATCACATGCAAATCATAAGTGACATGATATGGCCATGAACTTGTGCTTTTGATCTCCATCTTGAAAGCACCGGCATGATCTCCATCGTCACCGGCATGACACCATGATCTCCATCAACGTGTCGCCATCTGGGTTGTCACCCCCACCATACTTCTACTACTATTTCTACCGTTTAGAGATAAAGTAAAGCATTACACAACGCTTAATGATTGACATGCAGGTCATACAATAATTAAAGACAACCCTATGGCTCCTGCCGGTTTCCATAGTCATCGACATGCAAGTCATGATATTCTGTACAACACATGATCATCTCATACATCACATATATCTCATCATGTAATTGGCCATATCACATCACAACATACCCTGCAAAAACAAGTTAGACGTCCTCTAATTGTTGTTGCATGTTTTACGTGGCTACTACGGGTATCTAGAAATAATAATTCTCACCTATGCATAAACCACAATGGTGATACATAAGTTGCTTTTCAACCTTCTCAAGGACCACCTTAGTCAAATCCGATCCAACTAAAGTAGGAGAAACAGACACCCGCCAGCCATCTTTGTGCAACGAAGTTACACGTTAGTCGATGGAACCGGTCTCTCGTCAGCGTACGAGTAAGGTTGGTCCAGGCCGCTTCATCCCACAATACCGCTGAACCAAAACATGACCAAGGGAGGAAGCAATCTAAGCATCAACGCCCACAAACTCTTTGTGTTCTACTCGATATCTCATCTAGACATAGATCTAGCTCATGATGCCACTAATGGGGAACGTTGCATGGGAAACAAAAAAATTCTACACACACGCAAGATCTATCCATGGTGATGAGCATCTACGAGAGGGAGAGTGGATCTACGTACCCTTGTAGATCGCTAAGCGAGAAGCGTTAAGAAACACGGTTGGTGTAGTCGAACGTCTTCGCGATCCAAATCGCCGAGAATCCTGCGATCTCATCACGATCCATGCCGCGATCCAATCATGATCCGTCCCGCGAAATCATCACGATCCATACCTCGATCTCATCATGATCCGTCTCACGATCTTGATCACGGTCCTTCCGATCTAGCGCCGAACGGACGACACCTTCGCGTTCAGCACACGTACAACTCGATGACGATCTCCGCCTTATTGATCCGTCAAGAGGGAGTGGAGAGGTAGATGAGTTCTTCGGCAGCGCGACGGCGTTGCAGTGATGGTGCTAGGACTATTCCAGCAGGGCTTCACCTAAGCACTGTTGAAAACCGATCTAGAGGAGAAACTACGATCTAGAGGAGAGGTAGCACGTGGCTATTAGGGTTAGATTTTTCCTCTAAATCCTCTAGTATATACAGGAGGGAGGGAGGGGAAGAGGCAGCCTCAAACCCTCATGTTTTGGTCGAAATTGGAGGTGGAGGAGTCCTACTCCAATCCTATTAGGAGTAGGATTCCTCCTTTCCACTTGGAAACTCTTTCCACCTCTCCACCTTTGGATTTTTTCCTTCTCAAAACACTCCAACCGCATGGGCCCTTAGAGGAGGCTTCAGCCAGCCCACCATGGGCTGGTTTACCTCCTCCCACATCCCATGTAGCCTCTTGGGTCGAAATACCTCTCCCGATGGTCCCCCAGTACACTACCGGCACTCCCAGTACACTACCGATGAGCCCAAAACTTTTCCGGCGACCAAAACAGGACTTCCTATATATTAATATTTACCTCCGGACCATTCTGGAGCTCCCCGTGACGTTTGGGATCTCATCCAGGACTCCGAACAACCTTCGGTCACCACCATACATAACTCTATACTACTGAAACATCACCGAGCCTTAAGTGTCACATGATCTCATGGTCATAGGAACATATACTTGACATGCAGAAAAGAGTAGCAATAAACTGACACGATCATGTGCTACGTTTGTAGTTTGGGTCTTGTCCATCACATCATTCTCCTAATGACGTGATCCCATTATCAAATGACATCTCATGTCCATGACTAGGAAACCATAGCCATCTTTGATCAACGAGCTAGTCTATTAGAGGCATACTAGGGACATGGTGTTGTCTATGTATCCACACATGTATCTGAGTTTCCGATCAACACAATTATAGCATGGATAATAAATGATTATCATGAACAAGGAAATATGATAATAACCAATTTATTATTGCCTCTAGGGAAAATTTCCATCAACACACAAGTGCGGTACACAACATGGCATAATATAGAGCCTATGGCTAAGGCATAGGGGACGACATTCGCCCTTTCTCTTTGTTCTAGCGTTGTCGAGCTTTGAGTCTCACTCAACTTCACACCTTACAAATCAGGCGATAACTCTTTCTCTGACTGATCTGTTTTGAACTCTTTCAAAATCTTGTCAAGGTATGTACTCATTGAAAGTCTCATCAAGCATCTTGATCTATCTCTATAGATCTTGATGCTCAACAATTAGGTAGCTTTATCCAGGTCTTCCTTTGAAAATCACTTCCAAACAACCATTCATGCTTTCCAGAAATTCTACATTATTTCCTATCAACAATATGTCATCCACATATACTTATCAGAAATTCTATAGTGCTCCCACTCACTTTATTGTAAATAAGTTTCTCGTAAACTTTGTATAAACTACAAAACTTTGATCACCTCATGAAAGTGTGTATTCCAACTCCGAGATGCTCGCTCCAGCCCTTAGATGGATTGCTGGAGCTCGCACACCTTTTAGCATCCTTAGGACGGAAAAACCTTCTAGTTGTATCACATACAACCTTTCCTCAAGTAAACTGTTTAAGGAAACAATGTTTTGACATCCATCTGCCAGATTTCATAATTGAAAAATGCAGCAACTCTAACTAATTCCAACAGACTTAAGAATCGCTACGAGTGAGAAAGACTCATCGCAGTCAACTCCTTGAACTTGTTATAAATTTCTTTGCAACAAGTCGAGCTTTACAAATGGTGACATTTACCATCGGTGTGTGTCTTCATTTTAAAGATCCATTTGTACTCAACGACCTGCCGTCCAACGAGCAAGTCTACCAAAGTCTATACTTGGTTTTCATACATGGATCCTATCTCGGATTTCATGGCCTCTAACCATTTGTCGGAATCCGAGCCCATCATTGCTTCTCAATAGCTCGTAGGCTCATCGTTGTCCAACAGCATGATCTCTAAGACAGGGTTGTCGTACCACTCAGGAGAAGTATGCGTCCTTGTCGACCTATGAGGTTTGATAGTAGCTTGATACGAAGCTTCATGATCATCATCATTAACTTCCACTTCAACTAACATAGTTTTCACAGAAACATCTTTCTACGCTGCGCTACTCTCTTTTTGAAACAAAGGTTTAACAACCTCATCAAGTTCTATCTTCCTCCCACTCAATTCTTTCGAGAGAAACTCTTGCTCGAGAAAGGACCCAGTTTTAGCAACAAACACTTTATGCTTGGATCTGAGATAGAAGGTTTACTCAACTGTTCTTAGGGTATTCTAAGAAGATGCATTTGTCCGCTTTGGGTTCAAGCTCATTAGGTGAAAACCTTTTTCACATAAGTGTTGCAGCCCCAAACATTAAGAAATGACAGCTTAGGTTTCTATCAAACCATATGGTGTCATCTCAACGGATTTAGATGGTGCCCTATTTAAAGTCTTTGTAGTTGTCTCTAATGCATAACCCCAAAATTATAGTATCAAAATGATAAGAGACAGCATAGCACGCACCATATCCAATAGAGCACGACTATGACGTTCGGACACACCATCACACTATAGCGGTCCACGTGGTGTGAGTTGTAAATAACTTTCACATTGTCTAAAGTTGTATGCCAAACTCGTAACGTAGATATTCACCTCCATGATCATATCGTAGACATTTTTATCTTCTTGTCACGATGATCTTTAAACTTCACTCTGAATTTGCTTGAACCTTTCAAACGATTAAGACTTGTGTTTCATTAAGTAAATATACACTATGTCTACTCAAATCATCAGTGAAGGTAAGAAAATAACGGTATCCACCGCATGCTACAAGACTCATTGGATTGCATACATCAACATTTACCATTTCCAATATAAATCACTTGCCTGCTCCACCAATCCGGAAAATGGGGTCCTTAGTCATCTTGCCTAAGAGGCATGGTTCACATGTCTCAACCGATTCTAAATCGAATGAGTCCAAAGATCCATCAGCATGGAGTTTCTTCATGAGCTTTATACTAATATAACATTTAGCAGTAGTGCCACAAGTATGTGGTACGATCATTATTAACTTTGTCTCTTTTTGCATCAATGTTATGAACATGTGTATTACTACGATCAAGATTCAATAAACCATTCTCACTGGGTGCATGCCCATTGAAGGTATTATTCATGTAAACAAAATAACCATTATTCTCTAACTTAAATGAATAACCGTGTTGCGATAAACACGATCTAATCACGTTCATGCTCAAAGCAAAGCACAAAAGTAGGTTCGTCACTAACCCCGAAGGTAGAGAGAGCGTGCGATGTTGATCACACCAACCTTGGAAACATTTCCAACACACATCGTCACCTCACCCTTAGCTAGTTCTCGATTTATTCTGTAGCTTTTATTTCGAGTTACTAACATTTAGCAACCGAACCGGTATCCAATACCCAAGTGCTACTAGGAGTACTCGCACGGTCAGCATCATTAACACGTATATCAAATATACTTCTGTCGATGTTGCCAGCCTTCTTATCTACCAAGTATCTAGGGTTGTTCCGCTTCAGCGACCGCTTTCCTCATAATCAAAGCACTTAGTCTTGGGTTTGGGTTCAACTTTGGGTTGTTTCAGTCGAGCAGCAACTAACTTGCTATCCATGAAGTTTCCCTCCTTGCTCTTGCCCTTATCGAAACTAGTGGTTTGACTAACCATCAACACTTGACGCTCCTTCTTGATTTCTACCTTCGCGGTGTCAAACATCACGAACAGCTCAGGGATCAATACTTCTATCCCTGGTGTATTATAGTTCATCACTAAGTTCTAGTAGCTTTAGTGATAGTGACTTGGAGAACTATATCAATAACTATCTTATCTGGCAGATCAACTCCCACTCGATTCAAGCGATTATAGCACCAGAACAATCTGAATACATGATCAACGACTGAGCTATTCTCTTTCATCTTGCAGGCAAAGAATCTTGTTGGAGATCTGATATCTCGCAACACGGGCACGAGCCTGAGATCCTAATTTCAGCTCTTAGAACATCTGATATGTTTCGTGACGTTGAAAACGTTTCGGAGCCTCAATTCTAAGCCGTAATGCATGACGCACTAAACTATCAAGTAGTCATAAGAATGTGCATGTCCGATGTTCACAACATCTACAGACAACGCTAAAGGGGTTGGCACACCGAGCGGTGCATTAAGGACATAAGCCTTCTGTGCAGCAATGAGGACAACTCTCAGATCATGGACCCAGTCCGCAATATTGCTACCATCATCTTTCAACTCTATTTCTCTAGGAACATATAAAAATTCAAGCGAGCTACAGCGCAAGCAAGTAATATACAACATAATTTGCAAAGACACGACTGATTATGTTCATGATAATGAGTTCAATTGATCATATTACTGAAAAACTCCCACTCAAATTGACATCCCTTCGGTCATTCGAGTGATACATGATCCAAATTCACCAACTCAAGTCTGATCATCACATGAGTTGAGGTGGTTTCAATGGTGAACATCATCATGTTGATCATGTCCACTATATGACTCATGTGCGACCTTTCGGTCTCTTGTGTTTCGAGGCCATGTCTGTACATGCTAGGCGCGTCAAGTTTAACCCGAGTGTTCTGCATGTGCAACACTGGCTTGCACCTGTTTTATGTGAACGTAGAGTCTATCACACCCAATCATCACATGGTGTCTAGACACGACGAACTTTCGCAACGGTGCACACTCGGGGAGAACACAAGTTATCTTGAATTTAAATGAGGGATCACCTTATAATGCTACCGTCGTCCTAAGCAAAACACGGTGCATAAAAGGATTAACATCACATGCAAATCATAAGTGACATGAGATGGCCATGAACTTGTGCTTTTGATCTCCATCTTGAAAGCACCGGCATGATCTCCATCGTCACCGGCATGACACCATGATCTCCATCAATGTGTCGCCATCGGGGTTGTCACACCCACCATGCTTCTACTACTATTGCCACCGTTTAGCGATAAAGTAAAGCAATACATAGCGCTTAATGATTGGCACGCAGGTCATACAATAATTAAAGACAACCCTGTGGCTCCTGTAGGTTTTCGTACTCATTGACATGCAAGTCATGATATTCTATACAATACATGATCATCTCATACATCACATATATCTCATCATGTAATTGGCCATATCACATCACAACATACCCTGCAAAAGCAAGTTAGACGTCCTCTAATTGTTGTTGCATGTTTTACGTGGCTTCTATGGGTATCTAGCAAGAACAATTCTCACCTATGCTTAAACCACAACGATGATACATAAGTTGCTTTTCAACCCTCCCAAGGACCGCCTTTGTCGAATTCGATCCAACTAAAGTAAGAGAAACAGGCACCCGCCAGCCACCTTTGTGCAACGAGGTTACACGTCAGTTGATGGAACCGGTCTCTCATAAGCGTACGAGTAAGGTTTGTCCGGGCCGCTTCATCCCACAATACTGCTGAACCAAAACACGACTAAGGGAGGAAGCAATCTAAGCATCAACGCCCACAAACTCCTTGTGTTCTACTCGAGATCTCATCTACACATAGACCAGCTCTGATACCACTGTTGGTGAACGTTGCATGGGAAACAAAAAATTTCCTATGCACACGCAAGATCTATCCATGGTGATGAGCATCTACGAGAGGGAGAGTGGATCTACATACCCTTGTAGATCGCTAAGCAAGAAGCGTTAAGAAACGCGGTTGGTGTAGTCGAACGTCTTCGTGATCCAAATCGCCGAGCGTCCCGCGATCCAATCACGATCCATCCCACGAACTCATCACGATCCGTACCACAATATCATCACGATCCGTATCGCGATCTTGATCACGACCCTTCGATGTAGCGCCGAACGAACGGCACCTCCGCGTTCAGCACACATACAGCTCGATGACGATCTCCGCCTTCTTGATCCAGCAAGAGGGAGCAGAGAGGTAGACGAGTTCTCCGGCAGCGCGATGGCGTTGTGGCGATGGTGGTGGAGCTATTCCGGCAGGGCTTCGCCTAAGCACTGCAGAAAACCGATCTAGAGGAGAAACTATGCGCTAGAGGAACGGGTAGCACGCGGCTAAAAATCTAGTGCAAAAACCCTTAAACCTCTAGTGTATATAAGAGGAAGAGAGGAGGAGACTTGGCGCAAGGGCCAAGCCCTCTAGGCTTCGGCCTAAGTGGGAGGAGAGGAGGAATCCTCCTTATTTTGGTCTTTTTGCCTTTTTCCACCTTTTTCTCTTTGGGATTTTCTTCCCAGCTGCATGGGCCTTGTGTGGGACTTCCACCATCCCTCTAAGGGCTGGTATTCACTCTCCCACAACCCATGTAGCCTTTTGGGTCGAAATACTCCTCCCGATGGTCTCCCGATACACTACCGACACTCCAGGTACACTACCGATGAGCCCGAAACTTTTCCGGCGACCAAAATAGGACTTCCTATATATCAATCTTTACCTCCGGACCATTCTAGAGATCCTCGTGACATCTGGGATCTCATCCGGGTCTCCAAACAACCTTCAGTAACCACTATACATAAATCTATACTACCAAAACGTCACCGAACCTTAAGTGCGCAGACCCTGCGGGTTCGAGAACTATGTAGACATGACCGAGACACCTCTACGGTCAATAACCAATAGCAGGACCTGGATGCCTGTATTGGTACCTACATATTCTACAAAGATCTTTATCAGTCGAACCTCTATTTCAAGGATTCAGTTAATCCCGTATGATGTTCCCTTTGTTCTTCGGTATGTTACTTTCCCGAGATTCGATCGTCGGTATCTCCATACCTAGATCAACCTCGTTATCGAAAAGTCTCTTTACTCGTTTCGTAATACAAGTCCTATGACTAACACTTCGTCACATTGCTTACAAGGCTTGTTGTGATGTTGTATTACCGAGTGGGCCCTGAGATACCTCTCGTCATATGGAGTAACAAATCCCAGTCTTGATCCATGCCAATCCAACAGACACCCTCGAAGATACCTGTAGAATACCTTTATAGTCACCCAGTTACATTGCGACATTTGATACACATTAGACACTCCTCCAGTGTCAGTGAGTTGCATAATCTCATGGTCATAGGAAAAGATACTTGACATGCAGAAAACAGTAGCATTAAACTGACACGATCATATGCTACGTTTGTAGTTTGGGTCTTGTCCATCACACCATTCTCCTAATGATGTGACGCCGTTATGAAATGACATATCATGTCCATGGCTAGGAAACCTTAACCATCTTTGATCAACGAGCTAGTCTATTAGAGGCATACTATGGACATGGTTTTGTCTATGTATCCACACATGCATCTAAGTGTCCGATCAATACAATTATAGCATGGATAATAAACGATTATCATGAACAAGGAAATATGATAATAACTAATTTATTATTGCCTCCAGGGAATATTTCCAACACCTTGCCAAGGGGGGATAACTTGTGCATCTCCGACTGATCTTGAATCAAACGCAACACCAAGTCGTCTTCTTGAAACGTCCGAGTCTTGACCCTGTGGCTATGATAGCGACGTAGGTCTTGTTTATCAATCGCCGATCGTGCTACTGCAAGATCCCGCTCTTCATCCCAAGCATCTAACGCTTTCTGATGAGTCGTCTCGTTGTCATATTCAACATAAGCCGCCACCCTAGGCGAGTCATGACGAATATCACTTGGTAAGACGGCTTCTGTGCCATAAACCATAAAGAAAGGCGTATAGTTTTTTTACCTTTTGGGGTGGTTCTGATACTCCAAAGAACTGATGGTAAGTCCTCCACCCAACAACCCGGTGTTCTCTGCAGTGGAACCATAAGTTGGGGTTTTATTCCTCTCAAGATCTCTTGATTAGCACGTTACGCCTGACCATGTGACTGTGGATCAGCGATAGCAGAAACATCAAGCAGGATGTGCTCACTTTCATAGAATTCTTTAATAGCCCCCTTAGACAGATTTGGTCCATTGTCTGTGATGATACTATGAGGGTAACCAAAATGACCGATCAGCTTTTTTAGAAACTTAATCGTCGTGGCCGCGTCACACTTGCTAACCGGCTTAGCCTCGATCGATTTGGTAAACTTATCAACCGCCACCAAAAGTTGGGTCTTCTTGTCATTAGATCTATTGAAAGGACAACCACATCAAGCCCCCAAATTGTAGATGGCCAGGTTATTGGAATCATCCGCAATTCCTGAGCTGGCATGTGAGCACGTCGTCCAAACTTCTGGCATCCATCACACTTGGTGACCAAGTCCTTTGCGTCCTTATGAGCCGTCAACCAGAGGAAACCGTGTCGGAAACCTTTTGCCACCAAAGACATTGAGCCGGCATGATGGCCGCAGTCGCCATCATGTATTTAATTTAGAATCTCTTTACACTGGAAGACGCCAGTTACGCTGCACTTATGTAAACTCGCCATTGACAATAGTCATCGACTTAGACCGCCTCACGGTTTGTCTCGCCAAGATCTCCCCCTCAGGCAACTCGCTTCGAGTCAGATACACCAGATAGGGCAAGGTCTAATCAGGAATAGCATGTAGAGCCGCCACCAACTGCCACCAACCCCCGCTTAATGAAAACTGGGATCATTCACATGAGTACCGATAACAATTAATGCATGCTTACTCAGGTTACTTGATCATATCATTGCACTTAAAAATCAGCTTTCTGCAAAACTTATCTACTTAGTGCTATATCATGCATTGTTGTACCTTTTTCCAAAACTTGGGTTGCTTGCGAGTACATTCAAAGTACTCATTGGCTTTCCACTTGTTATTTAATTGGCCAAGCGTGGAAGAACACGAGTACCGTCGGGGATATACCCCGCGGTATGACCCGGGAGACAGTTATGACCCGGTTGGTTGTAAGTCCCTGGATGACTCTCCAGTTGTGAGCCCCTGGATGACTCTCTGGTTGAGAGTCCCTAGATGATTCTCCGGTTGTGAGTACCTGGATGACTCTCCAGTTGTGAGTCCCTGGATGAATCTCCGGTTGTGAGTCCCTGGATGACTCTCCGATTGTGAGTCCCCGCATGACTCTCCGGTTGAGAGTCCACAGGTGACTCTCCGGTGAGTCCCCGGATGACTCTTCGGTTGTGAGTCCCTAGATGACTCTCCGGTTGTGAGTCCCCGGATGACTCTCCGATGAGTCCCCGGATTACTCTCCGGTTGTAAGCCCCTGAAGATGAGTCTCCGTTGTAAGCCGCCCGGCGTAAGCCGCCTAGTGACTCAGAAGCCCAAGAAGACAAGCCCACGATGGGAAGTCATAATAGGTTGTCTCAATCCGACTTAGACTCTACATGTAAGCCGCCCCTTCAGCTTATATAAGGAGGGACGGGTCACCCCGAGAGGGTCAAGTTTTTAGACGTCTCAATAGACAGGTCTTAGATAGACAAGAGATTAGAGACTCTCGTGATGAGAGGTAGCAAAACAACACCCTTGTAACCGAGAGATCTCCTTCATCATCAATACCAGACAAGCAGGACGTAGGCTTTTACCTCGATCGGAGGGGCCGAACCTAGGTGAACTCCGCATCTCTCGATTCCGATCAACCCCTTCAAGCCACCACATAGTTGTGTTTCTCCCCGAACCTAAGTCCGTTCACCCGGACATCTGCCGTGACAAATCCATGACAGTGGGCGCCCACCATGGGGCCTACACACGGTGGTGTTGTGGTCTTGGAGGGACCTCTTCCATGGATTGCAAGCCTGCCCGCCTCCCTCTGCTCGATGGCACAGCCGCCGCTGGGGTAGCCGCCTGTCGGGTCAGCCCCGAGCCGGCCTCGCTCCGCCGCCTCGGGACCTCGACTCGCCCGACGCAAGCCGGCTGACTCCGCCGCCGCCACTACTCTAGCACGCCTGGTAAACCGCCACCTCTCCATCGCCTCAGGACGCCCCCGTAAGCCGACGCCGGATCACCTTGCCGCCTCTCCATCGCCTCGAGCCGCCCCTGCAAGTCAGCACCGGCTCACCTTGTCGCCTCTCTATCACCTCGGGCCGCCCCGTCCTAAGCCGGCCCTGAGTTGTGCCTTTGACAAGCCGCCATGACCTCGCCACGAGCCGCAACTCCAGGCGGCTTCACCTCTACGCGCCTGCCATCCGGTTCCCACTGTGTCGTCGGCCGCCGCGTCACCTCCGCCTTGAGTCCTCTCATTGCTGCGGCTACATCACCCGCTGGTCATCTCACCGCACCAACATCCGCTGACAGCCGCCGTAGCCTAACACACCTCGCCACCACACCCGCGGAAGTTTTCGTGGCCTCCATTCCCCGTGAGCCGCCGATGGTGCCATGCTCCTAGTCCCCCGCTGCGCCACAAGCCGCCGGTCAGCTAACCACTCCTCTCCATGCACCGCGGCTCCAGGCACCGTCGCCGGTTGCTGTTGAGCCCCGCTACTGCCGCCTCTCGGCCGGCCTACTACCTAGACACCACGTGAGCCACCGATATGCCGCCATGGCCTCACTTCTCCGTAGTCCACTCTGCCCCGCCAAATCCGTTGCGTCCGTCTGGCTGGCTCCACAGTGCCCCCGCCGAAGTGGCTCGCCTCCGTCGTGACCATGCCTCGGGCCAGCCTCGTCTCGCCTGGCCTCCGCCACACCTTAAGCCTCCGCCTCATGACCGAGCTGCCATGGCCTCCGCGCTTCGAGCCGCTGCAACGCCGGCCTCCGTCACCTGGCATCCGAGCAGTCGTGGCCTCGCTTCTCCCGTTGCCTCGCCTCTGCCGTCATCGTGGCCTTCTCACAGCACGTGAGCCGCCAGCCCACCTTGCCTCGCCCCGCCTCGCGCTCGAGCCGGCCGGTCAACGGATGTGTGCCTGGGTGTGCTTGTGTGCGTGCAGTATGAGTATGTTGTGTGTGTGATTGCTCTCGCATCCGTCCACGAGCGATGTGTGCTACGCGTGTGTGTGCTTGGGTACGCATGAGTGTGACTGCTTCTGCATACATCGTATGCATGCATACTCAGGCACCTAGGCATAACTAAGTTATCTTTGCTTCTGTTGTGAGCGGGCATGCTTCAGCACCTGAGTTCACCCGGCTAAATGTGGATGGCTACATAGACATGATGAAGATAGAGACCGGGAAAAAATGCGACATGTCTAAACACACGAGGCAAGAGGAAAAATTCAGATTCCTTCCTCATTCGAGGATCAGGTGAAATTCTATAAAGAAGGAGCATGCAATATTGACCTAGTACTATAGAGGCAATGGCACGCGTACAACCAAGCACTATCGGGTGCAAGCAAATATTTTGAGGTCACGGTCATACTTACCAGAATCGGCCAGGCTACATAGCCACAACAAAACAAAATCCAGGACAAGCGCTCACGTTAAAAGTGGCATTATACCGCGGAGATGGAGGCGCGCCAACATCATTCTGCACAGGTGGTCGTCTGTGTCGCGTTTTTAACGGACTCGTGCACCGGCTTACAATGCCGCAGGCGACTCACTAAACCACGTCGGTTTAACAATACCACGGCAACTTACCATCCATGCTGGTTTCCAATGCCACGGGCGATCCACCGTCTGCGCCGGCTTACAACACCATGGCCACCTCTTACGGTTGCACCAGCTTACAATGCTGTGGCGTCTTTGACAACAACACCGGCTTACAATGCCATGGGTGTTTGCTACGTCTACATCAACCCAACAGTGGCTGCATGCATTAGTACAAGTCGCCCAACTGACGGTTCTGAATCGCTGCCCCACGGTCCAATCAACATTGACATATAAATGCAGTGCTCGCCAGCATGAGCCGCCCGATGAACAGGGGCACAAGTCGCCGCCATTACAGGTTGGTTCACTTCAAACAACTAGCCAGAACGAACCCTCGACCTGGTCATTGAAACAAATTATGCGGGATCATCTATAACGTGCCATGGCCGACCTCAACTTTCAGTGGAGATTCTCAAGCCGCCTCTTCGAGTCAACTTAAGACTCGGGGGCTACAGACATGGCAATACACATTTGGTCATTTTCAACGAGAACCCCGGGTCATGGCAAAGTTAACCCAATCCTGGGGGCTACTACATTTTTGGCGGAAGATTAGAAAAGTTGCCCTGGAGGACGAACCGCCATGATGCACCGTTCAAACATAGGTGCCTGAATTTATTTGGAGCTTTTGTCGTTTCTTCATACAAGATGGCGGCATACGAGATGACGACTTACAAGAAGAGTTCATAAACATTCCAGTTGATATATCAATTGCGACTGCTGAGGGCGGCTTCTTACCTTCAGGTATCGCTTCTAATGCCTTACCGGCCGGGTTTATGCCAAATCTCCGGCTAACACGATTAGCCGCGGCGGAGGGCGGCTTCTTACCTTTGGGTATCGCTTCTAATGCCTTATTGGTCGGCTTTATGCCAAATTTCTGGCTAACAGGATTAGCCGCGGCGGAGGGCGGCTTCTTACCTTCGGGTATCGATTCTAATGCCTTATCGGTCGGCTTTATGCCAAATCTCCGGCTAACACGATTAGCCGTGGCGAAGGGCGGCTTCTTACCTTCGGGTATCGCTTCTAATGCCTTATCGGCCGACGTTTACACCAAATGGCTCAAGGGGGCTTATTACCGATGGGTATCGCTTCTAACACCCTATCGGTTGGCTTTATGCCAAATCTCCGGCTAACAGGATTAGTCCCAGTTGTAGGGGGTTCTTACCGACGGGTATCTAACACCCTAACAACCGGCGGAGGGCGGCTTCTTACCTCCGGTTATCGCTTCTAATGCCTTATCGGCCAAGCTTTATGCCATCTCCGGCTAACACGATTAGCCATGGTTCTCTAAGGGGGCTTCCCACCTCCGGGTGTAGGTTATCTAACCCTAACAACCGGCGTTCGCGCCATATTGCTTAGGGTGGCTTCTTACCTCCGGGTATCGCTTCTAACACCTTATCGGCCAGCTTTATGCAATTTTCAACTAACACGATTAGACATGGTTGTCTAAAGGGGGCTTCCCACCTCCGGGTGTAGCTTATCTAACCCTAACAACCGGCGTTCGTGCCAAAAATGTTGACAAGTCAAACATTGCGTCATACATTGCATCATACTTTACATCATACATTGCGTCATATTCACATGACATATTGGCTTATCAAGCCGGATCAGAGCAAGATTATGAAAGGAGGAGCAATGTTATGAAAGATATAACATCTCCGGGTTGTGCTTCTTCAAGCCGCCCTCACAACAATGCAGAATATATTATATCTTGTTTATTTTTGCAGGTTTTATCTCTTAAAGATGAGCTGCCGTTAAGTACTCCGCAAGAGCAAATGGATCTTTAATAGCCAAACCTAGCTGGATCTTCATGGTTTATCATAACCAGTACTAAATGATTGGGGTTTTCAAGCCAGCTCGGAGAATTCATTATTTTTCAAAGAGCCGCCCTATTAGATATAATGCCGTGTCATCTAATTAATCGGTTCTCGGATTTCTTCAATTGTGCTTTGTGGTAATCTACAACACTCATGGATTTCTCCAATATACATTTGCCGGGTTACATCACAACCACGAGCAGGGATTTCATGTCAAAGACGAAGGAATTATTCCAGGATATTCATGTCGGGTTCTATTACAACCACGGTCAGGGATTCATTCAACAAATTGTGGGGAGTCATATTATAGTCCCAAGTCGCCGCAAGCAGACGACCCGACACTTGGGGGCTACATTATTCAAGTTCAGTTGATATCAAATATGCAAGGCCCATGTCACTGCAAGCATGCACGACGACACTTGGGGGCTAATGCAAGCCGGTTTTTCAAATCATTACATTGTCAGCAAGACCCTATTATCTCAAGGAAATAAGCCGGTGTTTCTATATTTTCCTAAGTCCTAGCCCAATAATTCTTACTGACCCGACACTTGGGGGCTACACCACTCAGAACAGATTTTCTAAATTCCCAAGTCGCCGCAGGCGTGTGACCCGATACTTGGGGGCTACAGTATTCAGCTATTCCAACAGATTAAGAGATTCAAATTGAAGACCCGGCGCATCACATTCTGATGAGCCGGCCCTTGGGGGCTACACCTGCCGAAGCTTTATAAAGGTATAAGGTAGTTATAAGTCCCAGGTTGCTGCAGGCAGGACAACCCGGCACTTGGGGACTACACAGTCCAAAATATTATTGCAAAGCACCAAGTTATCATGGATAATCTCGGAGCTTGGGGGCTACAGGTAATATGGACATATCAAAAACTTTGAGGAGAATTTTCAAGATGTTAATTATGGAGTTCAGTTGTTAGACCCGACGTCACCAAACATTTATGACCCGACGTTATCAAAAGATCATAACTCACCAGATTTTATATAAGCCGTCCCGCTTCACAACAATGGAAGTCCGGTTTTACATCAGATGCATTTTCATCCCAATATTTTTATCAAGTCAGCTGGATTCTAGTTATTTGACCCGGCGTCACCAACGATAATGACCCGGCATCATCAATGATTATGACCCGGCGGAAATGACCCGCCAAGAGTATTGGAAGCCGACTCAATGGCATATGGGTGTTCTATTCTCAATATTTTTCAAAGGACATTGACAAGCAAGATGATTATCAAAGACGACTATTTCATATGTAGAAAAGACCCGGATTTCTGAGGAGCCATTTCATAAGCCGGCCAAAGGAGAAAGCCGGCTACTTAACATATTTAATATTCTCATTTCAGGAGGTTACCATGAATACATTGAAGCTAACCTGGGGGCTAATATCGGGGATATACCCCGCGGTATGACCCGGGAGACAGTTGTGACCCGGCCGGTTGTAAGTCCCTGGATGACTCTCCGGTTGTGATTCCCTGGATGACTCTCCGTTTGTGAGTCCCTGGATGACTCTCCGGTTGTGAGTCCCTGGATGAGTCTCCGGTTGTGAATCCCCGGATGACTCTCCGGTGAGTCCCCGGATGACTCTCCGGTTGAGAGTCCCCGGGTGACTCTCCGATGAGTCCCCGGATGACTCTCCGGTTGTGAGTCCCCGGATGACTCTCGGTGAGTCCCCGGATGACTCTCCGGTTGTAAGCCCCTGAAGATGAGTCTCCGATGTAAGCCGCCCGGCGTAAGCCACCCGGTGACTCAGAAGCCCAGGAAGACAAGCCCACAATGGGAAGTCATAATAGGTTGTCTCAATTTGACTTAGACTCTACATGTAAGCCGCCCCTTCAGCTTATATAAGGAGGGGCGGGTCACCCCGAGAGGGTCAAGTTTTTAGACATCTCAATAGGCAGGTCTTAGATAGACAAGAGATTAGAGACTCTTGTGATGAGAGGTAGCAAAACAGCACCCTTGTAACCGAGAGATCTCCTTCATCATCAATACTAGACAAGCAGGACGTAGGCTTTTACCTCGATCGCAGGGGCCGAACCTGGGTAAACTCCGCATCTCTCGATTTTGATCAACCCTTCAAGCCGCCACATAGTTACGTTTCTCCCTGAACCTAAGTCCGTTCACCCGGACATCTGCCGTGACAAATCCACGGCAAGTATGGTGAAGAGTTCGTTGGTGACGAACATGTGAACCAGTACGGTTCCCAGTTAGAATGCCTCTAGGTTTAAGGCAGATGGCAGGGGTTCACACTTTCGATCAATATTTCCGCTGCGTGTTAAGTTTAAGTGTTTGGCCCTTGTGGCCCTATTTATGTAAGACTAGACCTTCATGGTATTTATTTGTGTAAGACGCTAAATGTGGATGTAAGACTCTTGTTATTCAGCTTCTCTGTGTTTAGTGAGCATTGATCTCTGGGATCACTGTACACGTGCATTCGGTGATCACGACTTATGAGTCGGGGTCCCCATAGATCTGGTATCAGAGCCATCCCAACTGTAGGAAGCCTTAGATAGCATGGACGTTATATAGGATAAAAACCGTTTTCAAAACTACACCTAGCACCTATACTTAGGAGTTCTGCACTATTTACCTCTTCTATTCTTCACACAACACCATGTTGACTCTCCTCCCTTCGAATCTTTGTAGATGTCTATCTTACCTGAAGCCCTCCTAGCATCTAGCTTTCCCTTACTCCTTGGGGATTGCCTGGAGAAGTGCCAGTTTTGCCGACCACCCATTTTCCTCTACCACGAGTACTGGGTCGATGCCCTCATGGAGGAGTACCATGTTGATGTGGTCGTGAAGGAAAATGACTCCCCGACCAGTTGGTTCTTTGAAGGACCATGGATGGAGACCCTGGCACTCGTAGTTGAGACAGCTGCACGAAAGGCACTCATCCACCTTTGAGGGATCATCCCAGAGATGGCTGACGAACCAGCTGCTCGCTATCTACCCTTGAGGAGGGATGATATAGACGAGAGTTGGATGTTGGTTCCATCCAAGGAGGATGGGACACCACTCAGATTCTAGACCTACTTCAGCCTCTGCGCCAACAGTTTGGCTCACCACTTGATTAAGAAGTCCGTGAAGCTCCGCGAGGAACTTCACCACACCCGAGAGCTACTTCATCAAGCCAAGGCGAAGCCAGATAGAATCAAGAAGGATGGAGCCCCCGAGGGACGACCAGCTATCGCTTATAAAGGAGGAGCACCCCTAGCCAGAGATGCACCCACATGTCATCATCGCATGAGTGCGAAGGAGTACAGTGAGCTCTTCACAGACCCGCCGACGAAGCGTCATCGGGATGGACCTCCTCGTTCCATGACCCCTTCGACCGGAAAAAATTCCCATTCGGATGATGAACAGGAGGAAGACCCAGAAGAGCGTGACTACGAGACCAAGCACTCCAATACCTTAGTTCGAGGACCCCTAGGGTAGGATCAATCATGTACCACTCATGCGAAGTCGAGTCCGTGTAATGGTTCATATGAAACCATGTGTGATTATTGTTTGTTTTGCTGTTTGTGTTCCGATGCAAGTCATGCTTTTGCCTTAGGCAACGTGTAAGCGACTCCATCATATATTTTACCTTAATATATGGGTTGGTCTCTCGACACTTGTTTTTACCACACTTGCACTCGACCAACCCCCTTAGACGCGCTTTTTTCCATTGTTTCTTTTCCTTTCATCTATCCCAGTTGTTTGACTTGGCTGCTCCAAACCGGATGGTGACTGCTACCCGCAACAACTCCTTTGCCAACCCTGAAGCCGGCAACCCAAGTCAGCAAAAGGGAGTTGGTGGGACTGCTCAGGCTGGAGGACACCAGGAGCATGCACAAGGTGACATTCCCCCGCCACCACCTCCACCGAAGAACATGACCATAGCTCAGTTTCTCTAAGTTCTCTAGGAGGAACGCCAAGCCAACAATGTTGCTATTGAGGAGATGGCTCAGGCCCTTGTGAACAACTAGCAGCAAGGCAGGAAGGGCAATGGTCACACCACTCTATCTGAGTTCATGAGGAATTTGCCCCCAACCTTCACCGAGACTGCCGAACCCTTGGATGCTGACGACTAGATCCGCAACATCGAGGACCTCCTTGCACTGGTCAATTGCAATGAGGATCGTGAGAAAGTGCTTTATGCCTCTCACTGCCTCGGAGGTACCGCCCGAGCTTGGTGGGATGGATTCAAGGTCATGCAAGGCGATCGTGTGATCACTTGGGATGACTTCAAGGAAGGGTTCCGCACCGCCCTCATTCCTTTTGGGACCAAGGCTATCAAGAAGAGAGAATTACGAGCGCTGAAGCAAGGAAGTGGCTCTGTCAAGGAGTACCTACAGAAGTTCAACCTGTTGTCAAGGTATGCACCTGAAGATGTCAACACGGAGGCTGCCAAGAAGGAACTCTTCATGGAAGGACTTCAGCAGACCCTGCAGTATCAGCTCATTGTCTGCGACTGTCATACCTTCTTCGACCTGATGAACAAGGCCCTCATGTTGGAATACAAGCGTCATGCCATACACGACACTCTCACGCGCAAGATGATCAACAAGGGTAGCTCCAGCAACCAGAAGCCTCGCCCCTGGTAGCCAGCCCCAACCAAGCTGACCTATGAGCCACAACAGGCTAGACCTCCTGCGTCTCATCCGAGCTACCAGCTTCAGCAGTATGCCAATCCCAGGCCAGCTGAAAACAACCCCAACAACAACAATGGTGGGAACTACAACAACAACCCTGGGTAAGTCACTTGCTTTTGATGTGGTCAGCCAGGACACATCTCTAGGTTGTGTCCTAACAAGAAGCCAGATGAACCACGCCCCAATGCGCTGAACCAAGGTCAAGGCATGGAGCACCACCAAGGAACCCTGCTCCCCGCAATCAGCCCAACAATGGCAAGGGTCGTGTGAATCAATTCACCGCTAAGGAAGCCCAAGGAGACCCTGACATCATACTGGGTACGTTCCTCATCAACTCAACCCTAGCAACAGTACTGTTTGATTGTGGAGCTTCGCATTCTTTTGTCACCCAAAAGTTTGCTTTAGAGAGTGGCATGAAGCCTACACCCCTGGGTAGTCATATGTTGATACAAACCTCGGGATCAGTTATAATGTCTGGGATAGGTTGCAAGGGAGTTGAGATTAACATCAACGGGGTAGATTTCCTAGCAGACATTATCGTCCCGAAGTCAGAAGGATTGGATGTGATCCTAGGCATGGACTGGTTAACCAAGCACCAAGGCTATCTAGACTATGCCAAGAGGATTGTTACCATGACCAATAGCCAAGGAGTGGAAGTCAAGTATGTTCCCAACCCTGCCTCCACTCAAGCTCCTCAGGCTAACTGTCTATCGGGAATTGAGTTGGATCAAGTGCCAATGGTATGTGAATACCCGGATGTATTTCCTGATGAGCTGCCTGGAATGCCTCCTGACCGTGACATTGAGTTCATCATTGAGCTAATGCCCGGATCAAGGCCCATCTATAAGAAGCCCTATAGGATGGGATCCGAAGAGTTGGCTGAATTGAAGAAGGAACTGGCAGGGCAACTCGGAAAAGGATTCATTCGCCCTAGTGTCTCTCCTTGGGGATCACCTATTCTATTCATGTCAAAGAGGGACGAAACTATCAGACTCTGTATCGATTACCGTTCAATCAATGAAGTCACAATAAAGAACAATTACCCACTCCCCAAGATTGAAGACCTGTTCGATCAGCTGAACGGAGCCAAGGTGTTTTCCAAGATCGACTTCAGGTCAGGGTACTACCAACTGAAGATCAGACCCCAAGACATTCCGAAGAGGGCATTTATAACCTGGTATGGCCTGTATGAATACATGGTCATGTCATTTGGGTTAACCAATGGCCCTGCTTACTTCATGTACCTCATGAACAAGCTCTTCATGGAGTACATGGACAAGTTTGTTGTCGTCTTCATTGATGACATACTCGTCTTTTCCAAGTCTGAAGAAGAGCATGACCAACACTTGAGATTGGTACTAGAAAAGCTTCGAGAGCACCAGTTTTAGGCCAAGTTAACCAAGTGTGAATTCTGGTTGCATGAAGTTGGATTCTTGGGTCATGTGTTGACTGTAGAAGGATTATCAGTGGATCCTGCCAAGATTGAAGCCCTGATTGAATGGCAATTCCCAACCACTGTGAAGGAAGTCAAGAGCTTCCTTGGACTCAAAGGGTATTACCGCAAGTTCGTGGAAGGGTTCTCGAGCATGGCCCGACCCATGACTCAGCTTTCGAAGAAGGACAAGAAGTTTGAATGGACAGCTCAGCGCGAGCAAAGCTTCCAGGAGCTCAAGAAGAGATGGACCACAAACCCGGTTTTGTCCACCCCCGATATTCACAAGGAGTTTGTGATATATTGTGTTGCATCGAGAACCGAGCTTGGAGGTGTTCTGATGCAAGAAGGCAGAGTCGTAGCATATCTATCCAGGCAGCTATGTCCTCATGAAGAGAACTACACTACTAATGATCTTGAGTTGGCAACCGTGGTTCATGCCTTAAAAACTTGGTGACATTGCCCTCGGGGGAAGCGATGTGAGATATACACAGACCATGAGAGTTTGAAGTATATTTTCACCCAAAGGGAATTGAACATGAGGCAACGAAGATGGTTGTAGTTGATCAAGGATTATGCCCTCAGTGTTCAATGCCACCCCGGCAAGGCTAATGTGGTAGCAGACGCCTTAAGCAGAAATGCTTGTTCCTTGAATGCCATGATTAAGGAAAGGCTACCCACCCGATATGAAGAGCTTGAAAGCTTCTAACTGGAACTAGTTGCACCCAGATTCCTCGCCAACCTCAAAGTAAAGCCTACCTTGATGAATGATATGAAACAAGCTTAGAAGGGACACAAGAGCATTGAAGGCATCAAGAGGAAGATCAAGGCAGGCAAGGCCCCAGGATTCTCTGTGGATGAACAAGGAGTTTTATAGTTCGGGAATCGCATCTACGTACCCAACAAAGAGGAGCTCAAGAACTTGATCTTTCAAGAAGCTCATGACACTCCATACTCCATTCGTTCTAGAGGAACCAAGATGTATCAAGATTCTGGTGGCATGGCATGAAACGGGAAATAGGCACATTTGTCGCTAAGTGTGATGTATGCCAGAGAGTCAAAGTTGAGCATTAGTGGCCCGTTGGGCTCGAAACCTCTCAAAGTGCCTGAATGGAAGTGGGATAAAGTCAGGATGGACTTCATCACCGGCTTACGAAGGTCGAGCAAGTGACATGATTCCATTTGGGTCATTGTCGATCACCTGACCAAGGTAGCCCATTTCATTCCCGTCAAGACCACCTATGATGGTAACAAGCTAGCCAGCCATTACATCGAGCATATCGTGAGTCTTCCCGGAGTTCCTAAGGAGATCGTGTTAGACCGAGGCACCTAGTTCACCTCGAGGTTCCGGAAGATGTTTCAAGGAGCCATGGGAACTAAGCTCTCCTTCAGCACTGCTTTTCACCCCCAGACCGGTGGACAGACAGAACGAGTAAATCAGATACTCAAAGATATGCTCCACGCTTGTGTTTTGGGGTACAGAGCCAAGTGGGAAGATTGCCTGCCATTTATTGAGTTCTCCAACAACAACAACTATCATTCAAGTCTTGGGATGGCACCATTTGAGGTGTTGTATGGATGCAAGTGTCGTACCCCCCTCAACTGGTCAAAAACTGGAGAAGGATTAGTCTTTGGACCAGACATCCTCCGCGAGGCAAAAGAGCAAGTTCAACTCGTCTGAGAGCACCTTGAGACTGCCAAGACAAGACAGAAGAGCTACTCCGACTCTCACCACCGAGAACTAAACCTCAACATCGGAGTTATGTTTACCCCTAAGTCACACCTCTCAAAAGGACCAAGCGTTTCCATGTCAAAGGGAAGCTTGCACCAAGATACATCGGCCCCTTCAAGGTCACCGCAAGACGAGGAGAAGTTGCCTACCAGCTAGAGCTACCTTCCGAACTATCAGATGTGCACAACGTCTTTCATGTGTCACAACTTCGGAAGTGTCTCCAAGTTCCCATCGCCCCGACCTCTACAAGGACATCGACCATCAAGCCATCGATCTTCAGCCAGACCTCACTTATCGTGAGAGTCTGGTTCACATTTTGTATGAAGCGAGCGCTGCACCCGAAGCCGCACCATCAAGTACTTGAAGGTCCAATGGAGCAACCACACTGAAGCTGAAGCAACCTCGAAGCGTGAAGACTATCTTAGATCTGAGTTCCCTTACCTATTTAGCGCTTAGCCTAGGAATCTCGGGGACGAGATTCTTGTCACACACTATGTTTGTATGTCTTTGTTGTGCTTAGATTTACAAAAAATTGGAACCAGTTAAAACTTTTTGAGTGCATGCTTGTTTGAGTTATTGCTTGATTGATTGTTTGGTTGGCACTCTTAGGTTCTACTCCTCTCCATATTCATCTTCCTTGAACCAAACTTCTTGCCCAATGATCATGCCATGTGAATATTGCCCAAAACAATTTTGTTTTCAACTATTATTTTTACCAAAAAGGATTTACTCAAATTAGGTTTTCAAAAAACCTTGAGTTGAGGTTTTCACTACAAGTCCTCAAATTGGGCGGATCCTTTTTCCCCAAAGGCTACCATACTTATGACTTCCCAAAACCACCAAATGTTAATTTTAAAAATTATTTTTATATTTATTTAAAAGGCTTTTTCTTAAGGCCAGAAATAGTCTTTTATAGAGAAAAAATATTTAAATTCTTTCAAAATATTTGAGAAAATTCGGGGAAACTTAGTGGACATATATTTTCCATATATATGAGTTTCAACACATGGTCATGTTCAAAATAATGGGAAAACCCCCTCAAACCCGTTTCTGTCCAAATCAAGCTGTTGAAATATTTCTATAGGAAATATTCTCAATAAATTCCAAGAAAATTCCAGCAAGTCAACATTGTCATAGGAGATGATATTGCAAAGTTTCATCTCAATCCAAATTGTTTTGATTTAGCAAACTATTCCAAAACCCTCCGTGTCCAGATTTAAATTTGAACACTTTACATTGTGAAGTTTGTTCCCTTGACCCCAAACTTTGTGGACATGTTCTAATCACAAAATAATTATGCTACACCAAGTGGTGCATCAAGGAGATTAGCCTAGCGTGACTAGATCTACAAAAACCAGATTTTGTTGATTTCTAGGGTTTTACAAAGTTGCATTGTGAGCTTTCTTCAATCAAGCTCAAAGTTGGTGGTCAAACCTATTTATAATCACCATTTGACCCTGTCAAATCTTATGGCAAGCAAAGCCCATTTGCTTGCCCTGATCATCATCAAACACCTTCTGCCAGAATAGTAAAAACCGTGTTGTTCCCACATTTACCCCCTTCTGTGTTTGACCCCCTTCTGCTAATCTCCTTGCCTCCAAAGTTTTACCACAACTTTCTAGTATTGCATTTCACCTCCAGTAATTTTCTATGGCCAAGACTCAATGGGTAAGTGAGGTAAAACCCACATTTACCTCTTTGGACAGCAAGGACAACAACATTTCAACCTCTCCCCTACTCCATTTCTTCACGTTTGCCTATCCCCTAGCTCTTGCTAGCTCATGGGCATCTATGGAACCTCCAAGACACAAATGGACACGCAGGTGCCCATTTTTTATGCCAATGCTGGCCATGTTGGCGCTCTGGAGCGTGCTACAATGCGCTCCCGCACTGTAGCAGCCCCCATCTCTACGCTCCCAACCACCTCGAGCCAAGGGAGCACGCCACCGGGCCCCCTCGATGTCCGCGCCTCCCTGCCGGTCGTCGCCCCTTCTCTCTCTCCCCTGTTGTCCCCCTTCACACACGCATGGCACCGCTCGAGAGCTCCAATGACGAAGCTCACACGCGTGAGCCTCTGGCCCCACCTCTAGCCAAGGGAGCACGGACCGAGTCCACGACCACCGCAGACACAGCCCAGGGCACCCCCGAGGCCTGTGACGGCCCTTGAGCTCGCCATGCGCCACGCCCACGGTGAGCTTCGCCCACCAGTACATAAAGTCCCCTGTACCTCCCTCTCGCCTCTGGTCGCCTCTCCTTCCATCCAAGCGCACTTTTGAAGCCCTAGCTCAACCTCCCTGAGCTCAAGCGCACGGGATCGAGCCGATCACTGCCGCTTCGGGCCACCGGCGTTCGCGAGGTAAACAACCTCCTCTGCCCCCGTTTCCTCTTGATCTGGAACCCCAGACCCTCCTGATCATTTTCCCCCTCCTCCCCGATCATTTTCAGCTAAGGAACGACGCCGATGATCCCCATTCCGAAGCGGCCCCACCGCACTTCCTCGTCGCCGGTAAGACAGAGCCTCTCTGGCGTCCCCTCCACCTCCAGCCGAACGGCAGGTCCATGATGGTCCCATTTCCTCCATCGCCTTGCTCCGCCGTCGACCGCATCACTGTCGGTGAGCTCCTCTGCTCCCTATCGCAAGGTGAGGGATGACAGATGGAGCCCACTTGTCATAACCTCACACCCCCCTCTCGCTGCCAGGCAGGGCCCACTGGAAGGTTTACAAAATGAACCTCCCGCACGCACCGCTTCGCCCTGGGCCGGTTCTCCCTTGTGCTGGCTTAGCTACGGTAGTTTCGGCCCAAATGAACAGGAGCATTTCTCCTTTTCTTTTTCCTCTGTTTTCCAAAAATCCCACAAGGCTAAAAATAAATCCTATGCCTAATATTTTTCCACCTAAAATCTTAGAATAATATGTAGAATTTAATAGTGCCATTTGTGAAATATTTTGAAAAAAATTATGCATGGTTTTATTTTAAAACCCATTTTAGGCATCTTTTTGCCTATGTTTAAATAGTTTTTAAAATGTTTTCACAACAAAACCTTAAAAAAACATTCTTAGTATAGTTTTAGTGTTTATCAGAGTAGGGTAGCATTTTAGTAGTAGATTTGTGTGCTCTGTTTTGGTGTGATGCTTATTATTATCGTTATTTATCATGACGATAGATTGCGTTTTTGATGAGGGAGTTGGACCCGAAGACTTTGAAGACCCCGAAGACTTTTTTGAGCCAGGCAAGCAACCCTTTGACCATGACTGTGAACCCGTTTTGTTGCATGGCATATAGCACTTTATTTCATTGTAATGATCATGATGATGTGGAGTTCACTTTGGTGGGATGCCTTTGATACTTCTTGTTGATACTTGCATCATGCATGACCCTACGTCCTTATGAGGGTTGTGCGGGTGGGAGTAGTTAGATTAATAGTAGATGCTATGCAAGTGGGATCGGGATTATGCATGGTGATGGAAAGAATATGGTTTCAAAGACTTTTCGAAAAACCGGTCGGGTGCCACTAATGCCCCAGGGAGATGATGATGAGTTGGGTAACCACTTGAGGAAGAAGTGGTGTAATGGAGCAAGTGAGTGTGTATGTTTTCAAAAACAGATTAGATTTAAGGTCTGCTGACCGTCCCAACCTTACATGCGCAACCACGATACCCCTTATGGGACAGGGCTCTGTTGATTACTTTGGTGGGTACTAGAAAGGAGCCCAGATTACTAGTGGCGGGAGTGGCGTGGTCACTCTTTATACGGGGTCATGACGGTATCGACGATCATGCGCTGTCTTCACAGGCACCGGGCAGACCGTTGGTCCCTGCATGGATGCTACGAGTGATGTACATCATGTGGGCTGTGTACCAATCGAGTGGACTCTTTGTTTAGTATCGCCAGGGGAAAGGCATAGTTTGGGTGCTTACCTCGGGTATGTTATATACTGCGAGTCGTGGATGACACCAAAGTTCCCCGAGTCTTGTGGGTAAAGTGTGCAACCTCTGCAGAGTGTAAAAACTATTCGAATAGCCATGTCCGCGGTCATGGACAGTTGGAGGTCCGTCTTAAACTACGTCCGGGTGTTTTTTGCAAACTTGGTGTGTGTGTGTGTGTGTGTGTGTGATGGTGACTCAGGGATGATACTTGAGCGAAGTCCGATGACTTGGCATGATTGTGAACACGAGATGTTCAACCCCCGCTTAATGAAAACTTAGATCGTTCACATGAGTACCGATAACAATTGATGCATGCTTACTCAGGTTACTTGATCATATCATTGCACTTAAAAATTAGCTTTCTGCAAAACTTACCTACTTACTTCTATATCATGCATTGTTGTACCTTGTTCCAAAACTTGGGTTGCTTGCGAGTACATTCAAAATACGCACTGGCTTGCCACTGGTTATTTAGTTGGCCAGGCATGGAAGAACAGGAGTACGATGAAGAGTTCGTGGGTGACGAACATGCGAACTAGGACGCTTCCCAGCCAGAATGCCTGTAGGTTTAAGGCAGATGGCATGGGTTCACGCTTTCGATCAAGATTTCCGCTGCTTGTTAAGTTTAAGTGTTTGCCCCTTGTGGCCATATCTATGTAAGACTGGACCTTCATGGTCTTTATTTGTGTAAGACGCTAAATGTGGATGTAAGACTCTTGTTATCCAGCTTCTGTGTGTTCAGTGAGCATTGATCTCTGGGATCACTATACACGTGCATTCGGTGATCACGACTTATCAGTCGGGGTATCCACATGTACCTAGGGTTATAAATGACCAGCCTCCAACCGGGGATATATGAGCCGATCTAATCTTCAAGACTTGGAATGCATGCCAAATCCTTGGAGCTTTCCTTCTTGAACACTGGGTCGCCACATAGTCTAGCCTTCCAATAATAGCCACGGAGCGGCCCACCAAGTCGGCCAATGAGAGATGAGCAAACGGCCTGAGGACTCTTTAGTCTCGGACTCCCTCAGTAGCTCCCGAAGTAGCCTCCAATGTCGGGATTCAAGACACCTGGTACCTTCTCAATTCCAAAGTCTCCGGCTTGCGGGGTGAGTTCCCTTTTCCCCCTTCTGTTCGGCTGGTTCCGGCTTGGTTACTGATGATGCCCTATTTTCGGAACAACATATCTTGCTTAGCCTCGAAGGCCAAACGCCCGAGTGTGAACAACACCCCATCTAAAAATCTTTCTAATGAACGGTTATGACAAGCCACGACCACTCAGCAAGTTATGAAAAATAGATTCGCAGTTCGAGGCCGCTTTTCCATTGGCACGTCTTATCAATGTGAAGATTGTGCTCCGTTTTTATGGGATACGAATAATGATGTGGGTTATCCCGGGTGTGTATACCAACACGATCGTTTGGGAAGTGACAAGGCCTACGGTGAAGTAAACAGACCCTTTGGTATTACGGCATCCCAAAAAAGCGAGAAAAATCCCCAAAGTGTCTGCACGCATACCAGATTAAATCTCTCCTCCCATCCAAGATCCAAGCGCTCAGGTCCATTTCTCTTCCCATCCTCTCCAAGCCGCTCTTCCGAAGCTCAGCCATGACGGGCTCAGGTTCACAGACCAAGTGGGAGGCCTCCCACATCACCCACGACGACATCCAGGAGTTGAAACTCATCAGGTACCTCTCACCCAATATCATCCACCGTGCTCTAGAATCGAGCCAGGTGGTTCCTACAACAAAGCCAGACGAGAGGGTGGTATTCATTCTGCATTTCATACGGGGACTGGCATTCCACTTCACCCCTTCGCTAGGACTTAAGTTCTTCTATGGGTTATACTTTCATTATCTTCCCCCGAACTCCTTCATGCATATCTCGGCCTTCATCCCCGTTTGTGAGGCCTTCTTGCACTTTGGCTTATGGCTCAAGACTTTCAACGTTAGGCTAAAGACAGGTAGCGGACAGCACAACAATTGCGGGGGTGGGGGTGATCAGCAAACTCTCACGGGCCGAGTGGCCTAAAGGCACCTTCATCATCATTGTCAAGGTTTGCCACCAAGAATGGTTCTACATCATCGAACCATGAGGCGCATACCGGACAGTGCCCTCCGAGTTCAGATCTGGACCCACCACGAGGCTAACCTTGTGGATTAAGAAGCGCATCTCGCAGATGGTGGAGGCAAAAATCGAGCTAACCAACGTGTTCCAGGTTATGCTCCGTTGCCGCCGCCTCCCCTGCCAGCACCGGGACACTCCAATGTGGCCCTACAAGGTTGACGACCCTCCACCGTGCGCCAATTTTATCAAACAACTCACGAGAAGTTGTGGAAGGTGTTGTTCAAGCCCTAGAAGGAGTGGTCGGCTGAGGAGGAAGACATCGGCCTAGACGCTGAAGCCCCTCCTACAAAGGTACGCCAAAGCTGTTATTTCATTCCCGAGTCTGCCTTTCAGTAAGGAACCTTACCCTTGTCCACTTTTTTCACAAAGCTAGGTGGACAAGGCCGTGAAGATCAACAGTCCAGCCCCCTGCCCGAAGACCCCAGGTTGGCCCTATTGACGGTGATTTTGGTCGTGGCGCCATACTCAACGCCGGAGAAGAAGGAGAAGAATAAGGAAGGCGAGTAGAAAGAGGCCCGTGAAGGCCTTCGCCTAAGAGGTCATCCGGACTCAAAGTCCAGAGAGACCCAAGATTGTTCCGCTCACGAGGAAGAGCGCGTAGAGGGCAGGGGGCGGGGGGGGGAGATCGACTCCCCCAGACAAGGAAGAGGGCAGAGTGGGAAGACGCTGAGGAGGATTTGCCTCCTCCCGCCCCTAAGAGGACCTTCGGGACCAAAGTGGTTTTTCCCGATAATAACACAATTTTGAGGAAGAGTCTTAGGCCTTCGAAAGGGTTACCCGAAGGAACCCCAGGGTCAAACCCCAGTCAGAGGTACTGAATCTGGTATACTGATATAGAATTTTTTTTACTAACTGAATGAACGTCTTCCGCATTGCAGCCTGACACGTGACCTCCAATCGATCATGTCTTAGAGGGGGATTCCTCGCCCGCTGAGCTAGCGGAGAGCGGGACTGCGTCCCACACCACTCCCCCTCAAACCGTTGAGGAGGCTGCGTAGGTGTTATCCCACTAGACCCCTCCTGGACCAAACACTGGGGGTGCTGAGTTCATGGTCAAGGTTCATACCTCGGCCACCGAATAACAGGAGGTCGAACATCTCCTGGCGAGCAAAGAGGGGGGCATGAATCGTCAGAGCTCCGTCTGAAGACGGCTTCGCAGAAGTGACACCACTAGCACCGCACGTGACAGAGCGGACCGCAACCGGGTGGACATCCTTGATGGAGGAGGCTCTGTCTAGCAACTCCATCGCCGAAGACCACCATACCCTTATGGGTGTGGTTTTGCAAGACATTCCCTTTGTTGATAAAGGAGGCCTTCAACGGTCTATTGGCGGGCTTCAAGGTAAGACATGTAACATTCTATTCACAAGAAAGAAATTATTTGTGAGGTTATACATTCTTTATAGGTATAGTAGCCCCCGAGTCGTGGGTGAGTTTGAAAAACTCACCCGGGGGTCAAAGAACCTAGAATCACGAACAAATTTGAAAGCAATACGTGACCCCTGAAATTCTAACAATTTCAGAGATGATTTTGCGAAGATTCTAAAGCCCACAACTCAGGAGTTTCTTTCACATAAGTTGTTCTGTAAGCCTCATCTTCAACGGTGGCCACCAACGTCGTGGAACTGGCCGGGCTGAACTAAAAGCCCAAGAGCTTCGATGAGGAGCTTGACCGCTAGAACAAACGGTTTGACAAAGTGCAAAGTAAGTTTAGGTTATACTACTTGGACCCTTGTTTTCCTCATTAATGGAGGTCTTCGGGCTTGTGTTCCTGAGATCTAGTTTCCCATTATGTCTACAGCCGTCAATGCAGAGGTTGAAACCTCAAGGCCGAGCTGAAGAAGGCCAAGTAGGAGGCTACAAACCAGAAGATAGTGGCAGAATGAGTGGCTGCCAAACTGAGCTCGCTAAAGATCGATAGCGACAAGCACAAAGCTCGGGTGGCCGAGGTGCAGCAGGAGCTTCTGGATGCCAGCACTAAGTGCGAGGCCGTTGAGCAAAAGACCAAGGACCAAGCGGCCGATCTGTCCTCGCTGTCTTCCGAGCTCAAGGCGGAGCGAGTAGATAGGCGGTGCTTTGAAGAAGAACTTCGCCAAGTCTGGATGATCGCGGATGGTAAGCCGTACTTACTACCATGTGTCTTTGGTGGTAACAGGTTTGCCTTGCTCACACGGGTGTGTCATTCCTCAGGCGCCTTTACGAATATCCCGAGGAGTTCACTGGACGTGGATAGGCACTTTGCGATTCGAGATGGGATGTTGAACCAAGACAGTTCTGGATGCAATTTCAAACCCCCGAGCCTCGTCCCCTCTCAGCTATCAAATGAAACAGTTAATGGAGTTGCATAGGATGGGCAAGCCATCCATGAAGGACCTCTGCATCCGGTTGTGGCCTACATAGCCATAGCCAAGAAGCTATTTTGGCTTGGTGCACAAGCTTTACCACGCCGCGCTCTGGATTGAAGTCTTGAAGCGCTCCGTATGCATCGAGGGAGCTCAGATGGCCTTTGCAAGGACCATGGTGCATTGTCCAGGGGTGAAGCCGCTCAAGATGGCTACCGCACCCCCGCCTCCTGGGAAGGAGCATAGGCATCCTGAGATTTACTTGCCTGCCGCGATGGAGGGTGCTCGGGCAATAGAGGCCCAATGCCTAAAAGATGTAATTTATGAGTGAGTGCACCATCGCGTGTCGTATGACTGTTTTGCTTTATAATGTGTGTGCCCAATGTATCATCCTTTTTATTATTTTGACTCTTGTGTGGCCATTTGAACTGAAAGTTGCCAGTTGTAGGCTTCAGTCCCCATGTAAATACTACAAGAGATGTTTCGACCTCCACATTGTGGCCCTTAGACGATATACTGGTGCCCGAAGGTGGTAGTGTGTGAGAGGAACGAGGCAATCAGACTGTGTTGCTTTGGTACTTTCACTTGGCCATAGGAGCTTGCCTACGGGGGCTAGTGACTAGCCCCCAGTACTTAGTGATAGTCGGATTAACGAAGGTTTTGAAGCCATTATCACATGGTTTGTGAAGGTACAAACCCCTCGTATAACACGGAATAACCTCCATCGATTCTTAGTTTGACACTTAGGCTCGGATCATAGAGCGGTTCTCGCTTATTATGACAGTCAACTTTTGGCTTTATCCACTTAGGTATTTGACCAGGCAAGATGGAAATACAATCGTAATGGTTCTCCCTTTACCCTTTTAGCCAAACTAGCAGAATGTCAGAGGGCAAACACAGGAGTCGAGCAACCCAACCATTGATCGATTGTATTTCCATTGGAACCGATTCATATAACGCAATATCCGAGATGCCGAAGACACACAAAATAGTGAAGGGGTGATGCTTGGGGCGGGAGTTATATCCAATCCCCTCGTCTATTAGCTAGTCGCACCTAACATGTACCAAACAATTTTACCTTTTGGCACCAGTGGATGGAAAATAATTTATGTAAATAAAATACTACAAAAAGGCAACGATGGACAATCTTTATTTGTGTTGAATTCTTATAATTCATAATTCTGAGGAAACTGTTAAAAGTATTTTTGTTTTAAAAACAAACTTTAGAGAGTAACAGTTTACCCAAGGTCTCCGACGGGTGGCTTGACGTCCTCCATGTGCCCTGCTACGCATTTGCTCCCTTGATCTGAAAAAAGAGGGTGCTCCTTTAATGGTAATTACTCTCGGTGAACGGACCTTGGAGAGGGAGTCTTAAGAAGTCATCGTGATATGGGTAAGATTCATGCTTGGGAGGTCCTGGATGGTACCTGTGTTTGGTCCGAGGACACATTTTGACTATAGTTCAGTTGAGCCGAACTACTAGTCTTTGGTAGTGGGTTCCCACACGTGCCCATGGTATTTCGAGCACAAAACTGCGCCTTTTAGGAACATACCTTACAAGTAGCCGGGTCGTGCCGTGGGGATCGTATCCCTATTTGTATTGAGTAGGGTATGGCTCTGGAATATCGGGTTGAGTTCGGGCTTGCTTGCTGCCTGTGGCGCCTTGATAGCTGATAAGTTCCTTGGTGCTTCATTGTCGTACTGGCATTCGGCTGCCAAGGCCATAGTGTGTTCCTCAGTTCAGAGGGAGCGCTCTGTGTTTCCATTGACAATGATGACCCCCTTCGGTCCCATCATCTTGTGCATCAAATAAGCGTAATGGGGAACGATGTTAAAGCAGGCGAACGTTGTATGGCCGAGCAGTGCATGATAGTCGTTGCGAAAAGGGACAATGTTGAATATTAAGTCTTCACTGTGGAAGCTGTCGGGCGAGCCAAACACTACTTCCAAATTTACCGTGCGTGAGCAGTGGGCCTCGCCACCCGGAATTACTCCTTTAAAGGGAGTATTGGTGGGATTGATCCTTGACGGATCTATGCCCATCTTTTTCACCGTGCCTGAGTAAATTAAGTTAAGGCTACTTCCTCCGTCCATGAGGACTCTAGTGAGGTGGTACCCATCGATGATGGGATCTAAGACAAGGGTTGTCAAACCTCCATGAAGGATACTGGTCGGGTGATCCCTACGGTGGAAGGTGATCGGGCAAGCCGACCATGGATTGAATTTCGGGGCTACGGGCTCTATGGCGTAGACCTCCTGAAGGATGTGTTTCCTTTCCTTCTTTTGTATATGTGTGACATATATCATGTTCACACTTTTTACCTCATGAGGGAATTGCTTATGTCCTCCATTGTTCGGACCACGAGGCTCTTCATCATCCTTGCTACGCGGGCCCTTGCCTTGCTCCTCGGCTGCAAGTTTGCCGGCCAGCCTGAATACCCAACAGTTATAGTTTGTATGGGTGGCGGGCTTTTATTGGGTGCCATGGATCTGTCAAGGCCTTTCCATGATTTTGTCTAGTGCGGTATGTCCGTCTCTATTTCCTTTAGAAGGTTTCTCCCGCTGTCCAGATTTTGAGCTGTCAAAGCCGGCATTTACGGCCGTGTCATCGGCATCATCATTATTGTGGCGGCGTTTGTTCTTGTTGTGTCATGGTTTGTTGTTTCCATCCCAAACTTCAGAGGTGTCAGGGTCTTCAGGATTGTGGCCGCAATGGGCTAGCCAATTGTCCTTGCCCATGCAAAAGCGTGTCATGAGTGAAGTAAGGGTGGACATTGTTCTCGGTCTGTCTTGGCCGTGCTGACGAGCTAGACATTCGTCCCAAATGTTATGTCTGACAGAGGTTATTGCCTCGGCATCTGGACAATCAATGATCTAGTTCTTGTTAGTCAGGAACCGATTCCAAAATTGCCTAGCCGATTTGGGAGCTTTTTGGATGACGTTGCCTAAGTCGGAGGAGTTCGGCGGCCACACATAAGTGCCCGAAAAGTTATATCGGAAGGCATCCTCGAGCTCTTCCCAACTCCCAATGGAATTTTCGGGGAGATTATTTAACCAGTGCCAAGTTGGCCCTTTAACCTTTAGCAGTAAGTACTTGCTGGTGCGGAGATCATCTCGCCTAGCCATATGAATGTCGAGAAGGAAGTCTTCGATCCACACAATGGGGTTTGTTGTCCCATCATATTGTTCTATATTTACGTTTAAACCCTTCGAGAAATAGATGTTGCATAACCTCGTCTCTGAAAACGGTGGGTGGGTAGTGCCTCTGACCCGGGCTATGTTGTGTCGGAAATTGGTTGTTGCTTCTGCCCGGTATGGCTCCCGATTTTTGTCGCTCTGGTTAAGCCAAGGTCGGTGTCCGTCCCATCTAGCGAGGGAGTACCCTCTAAATCTGTAGATGCATCTAGTGTGAGAGTGCCTACCAAGTTGGCGGTGGGTGGGTTGTCAAATTCCTCGTGACGTGTCCTCAGACCGATCTGAACATAGGTACAGGTTAGGTCGACCACGGTTTCCAACGATTGGATCTGGTCAAGCGTCTCGTTTAATAGCGAGAGGCTGACCGGTTCAATCTTCTAAGGGCTTTCAGAGCTAACCTTCGGAATACCCATGCAGGATGTGTATTCGGCGTGAGCCTAACCTTGGTTCTCAGGCAATATAACCAGATCTGAGCACAAGGCCAGGCCTCCGCAGGGATGGACCCGAGAGCGGGGCCAAGCAGGGGACCCAAAGTTAAAGCTTCGGGACTTCCGAGCTCATCGGACGAGACTGAGATCCTAGTAGGGAACAGATCGCCTCGGGACTCATCAGAGAATTCTAGATTCTCGAACCTGATCTATTGACCGGGGAGAAGCTTCCGACCTTGGCAAGATGCGGTTGGGTCAGCACGCAACACAATGCTGCCAAACGCGAAAATCTGCCCAGGGACAAAGGTGTCCCCGTTGCAAACTTGATCGCTAAGTATTAGGCGAACCATCAACCCTTCTAGAAATCTCACAACGGAACTCTCAATAAAAGCACCAATGTTAGTGTCAAAACCGGCGGATCTCAGGTAGGTGGTCTCGAGCTGTGGATTTGGGATTGTTGGGTAACAGGGGACGAAGGAGACGATGTTTACCCAGGTTCGGGCCCTCTTGAGGAGGTAAAACCCTATGTCCTGCTTGATTGTATTGATGTGAATGGGAATTACAGAGTTGATCTACCTCAATATTGTATGAGCTAAAACCCTAGACGAGTCAACCTACCTCTACGAATTAAACCCTCTGGTTTATATAGACACCAGGGGTACCTAGGGTTACACATGACCAACCTCCAACCGGGGTTAGATGCATTGATCTTATCTTCCAGAGTTGGAAGACACGCCAAGTCTTTGGAGCTTTCCTTATTGAACATGGGGTCGCCACATAAATCGGCCTTCCAATAATAGCCACACAGCAGCCGACCAAGTCGACCCATGAGAGATGAGTCGATAGCCCGAGGATCCCTTAGTCCCAGACTCCCTCAATCGTCCTCATATGCCACTTCAACCAGAGCTAGAGGACAATGTTGTGGTGATGGACCCCTCTCATCCCACTTCAGCTACTGCACAGGCAGAGGCAGAAGCAACTAGAGGCGCTAGTGCTCAAGTGCCTAAGGCAAAGAGTGATAAAATGGCATTTCTCATCAAATTTATCCAAGATATAGATAAGAATGTTGCTGAGATTCTTAAGAACTAGAAGAGCATTGTGCAGCTCATGTAAAGCAAGTTTCATACTCTGGACAACAAGGTGGATGAGCTTACCAATACTGTCACTAAGCTAAAGCAGGAGGTTGATGCAGTGCCCAGTCCCCACTCGTAAGACGATGATAGTCCTCCTCTCCGGACCAACACTCAGTTCAAGACTTAGGCAAGATCGTCTGCTATGCCAGTTCCTACGTCGAGACCATCTTCATCAACACCAGCTACTGCTCCGACTACTCCTTCAGCACCTCTAGTGTCTACACCACCACCCAGAGTACATCTATATAAGCTTTCGCGGACACCCTTCTCTCGACTTCTTCAACAGCTTTCCCGGAGCAACATTTAACTCTATATTCTTTGAACTTTTTTGTAACTTGTTGCCAAAGGGGGAGAAGTAGTATAAATCATAGGGCTTTGAGAGAGAGTGTGTGTGTGTGTGTTATGCCTTTTGTTGCTGTCTTTGATTTAAAAACCAATTCTCGTGTGTTATGGCTAAAACTTCATTGTGTTTGATCATACGCTTTCATGGTTGATGCTACTATGTCATATATTTGTGTTGCTTATGTTATGATCATTCACGTATGTTTGGTGTAATGTGCATTATCATTCACTCATATCATTTATGCTCACCACCAAGTTGTATATTGTGCATTTGCATTCAAACACAAATTTTAAATAGTGCACAAATTTAGGGGGAGATCTTGCTTATCACGTACCTCTCAAAGCGACAATGCTATTCGCTGATTATATCTCTTATCAAAGCTTTGATCTATACGTTGTCATCATTACCAAAAAGGGGGAGATAGAAAGCAGAACTTGTCCCTAGGTGGTTTTGCTAATTGATAACAACATACATTTCATTGCACTAATGTTTCCACCAAGTGTATTTGACAAAAAAATTCAATTATGAGATGGATAAAGGATTGTGTGGAGAACCTCCCCAAGGAAAGGAAAGGAATATGATTGGCCATGCTTCAAGCTACAAGACACTACATTTTATATTTTGTGAGAATCACTTTTGAGTCCACGAGAAAGCCAATACTATTAAAAGGGGATGAGGAATTCTGATGATCTGGTTGCTCAAGTGCTTGGAGATTGTCCACCAAAAATACTCACCCATTCTCCTACAAATATTCTCTATCCAAAGCCTAAAGTCCAAAATCGGTGACACCAAGAATTACCATTCGGTCCCACCGAGTTTTGCCTTAGATAGAACCTATGTCAAACCCTAGCATCTCTATGAAACCAAGTTTCCCATTCGGTGCAACCGAAACCAGCGACCAACCTTCTGTTGTCCCATTTCTAAAAATTGGAATTTCTGCCTAGGTAACTGCCTAGGTCATTGTTGGCATTCTGGGAATGGGGTACCCACACCTGCTTGCCTACGGCCCATGGCAAGGCCCACCTCATCAGCCAAGGACGGTTGGCACGACTGCACTCAAGACAAGGCCCTCGCGAGAGCCCTAGGCTCGTGAGGGAAGCGTCATCTAGGCCAGCGAAGAATGGGCCTCCTCAGGCCCCCCTCTGGAGAGGCAGAGAACTCTATGCAACACTTAGCCTCGGGAGTCCAAGCATGACGCAAGGTGGGACAGCAGGGCACCAGCGCGTCAGGCCGTACACATTCCCCTTTGGTGCAAAGCGACAAAGGACGTACGCTGGTTCCAAAAGTGCCCCAAAAGGTTTCCATTCCGGTGCAACAAGACCATGACCACGATCCCTACAGGAAGGATGTCATCGCCGAGCCCACCTCTGCATCACCAACAACTACTTTGGAGGCGAAGACCACCTTTCATCGGGATAAAGATGTACTCTTGTCCCCTTTTGAATTTGGTCATTGTGGGATCCCTTCCTGCCATAGCAATAAGGGAAAAGGACCCGAGCCACTATAAAGGGAGGCTAGGCTGCATTGTAGAGAGGAACAACAAAACACAAGGACGACAGAAGAGAGGCAAAGCCACTAGAGCGCCCTCGCGAGGCAACCCACCACTGTACTAGTTCATCCACAAACCTCCTCGTGAGGCAATCCACAAAATCGGGAGTAGGGTTTTACGCTTCACAACGGCCCGAACCTGGGTAAATCATCGTGTGCAATCTTCTTCCTTGTCATCGTGCGAGTACGTCGTCCAGATCTTCAAGTTGTGAGCTAGGTGGGGTGAGGTCATTAGGGATCTTCGCACATGCCCCCGTGTTCGAACTTGTTTGGGTTTTGCGGAGCCCGAAATGCAACATTTGGCGCACCGGGTAGGGGGCTTGTCGAAGTCCTCCTCAAGCCATGCTCTTCTCTGCCTCGCCGCTCCGATGTCTGACGCTCACCGGGCCTGCGTAGAGCGTCGAGCTGCCCGCGTTGCCTAGATGGCCCCCATGGGCCACGCCGCCGCTCGTCGGTCTGCCTCTCCTGTGGCCAATGCCGCCACGGCCCCGAAGGCCCACGAACAATAGGACTCCTCCCAGCCGGCCATCGCGCGGCGTGACTGCCGCACTGCCACTCCGCCGATCGTTCCAGCTAGCGGGTCGTCCTCCCACGCTCATCCTGGGCCGGCGTGTGGTACGGGCGCACTCGCCATGGCACGCGAGTTGTTGTGCTACCGCCCAACCCACGAACGCCACGACGACTGGCTCGGGCGCATCATAGAGCTCGTCAGTGCCGACAGTGAAGCTTCGGCGATCTCCTGCTCGCTCTGGCCCCAGTCCTCTCTAGCAGACAACGGGGCCTATGATGCACCCCCTCCTCCACAGCGCGACATCGACCCCGACCCAGGCGTGAAGCACGCCCGCGTGACCCACCCTATGAGCCACGGGCGAGGGCAAGAGACGAAATAAGCTGCCAGGTGGTGCCGAGGCCATGCATCGACGCGCATGCGCTCCTCGTGCCTTTGAACCAACGCCATGACCGAGCACCCCTCGAAGCGGGCCCTCAGGGGTGTCATGACCGGGTCCCTCCCGTGCGCACGGCACTCACTGGTCCGATGGGGTGTCGTGCCATCGATACGGAGCTCCATCCGAACGTGTGGCCCTACAAGTTCAAGCCTGACCTACCCCTCGCTACAACGGCACCCCAGATCCTGTTGACTTCCTACATCTCTACTTGTTGAGCATCCAGGCGGCTGGTGGAGACGACAAGGTCATGGCGAGCTGTTTTCCCGTGGCGCTCAAGGGCGGCGTGCTCTCTTGGTTCCTCAACCTCTCGGAGGGGTCCATCACCTCCTGGGACAATCTGCGCAAGCGCTTTGTCGCCAACTTCCAAGGTACCCACAACCGCGTGCTCATCACGAATGAGCTGCGACGTGTGAAGCAGTAGGAGGGAGAGACCCTGCACAAGTTCATACAACACTTCACGACCACCCGCCTCAATATCCCGAGGGCGTCGGATGAGGCCATCATCTCCGCGTTCACCGATGGCGTCAGGGACCTCGGGATGAAGGAGGAGCTCGCCATCAACGATGAACTGTGCTTAGCCCAGGAGATGTTCAACCTGGCGAACAAGTGCGCCAAGGCAGAGGAGGGTCGCCTCTCGCATCGCGAGCTTCCGGTGGCGGAGGACAAGAAGACCAAGGCCAAGGACGCGAAGCGCAAGGCCCCTGCGGTGCTTGTGGCCAAGCGAGAGGCGAAGCACTGCTGGGACGAGGAACCCCCTCAGGAGGGCGACTGTCCTGCATCTTCCATGGCGCGAACAGCCACAACACCATCGGTTGCGAGGAGCTCAGGCTGGTCCGTGACGAGCACTTCAACCGCCGCCTTGGACGCAGTGACCGTGGCTTCGGACGCGGCAAAGGCCATTTGGACTATAAGGAGCCACGCCAGGAGTGGCGAGACCAGCCTCGGGAGGACCGCTGACGCGATCAAGCTTGGGAGGACCACTCGCGCGACGACCCTTCGGAGGGGTCTCGTCGTGGCCAGCCTCGTGAGGCCCGTTCTCATGAGGTTGGCCTACCCCCACTGCCACCACCACCCAGGAGGAAGGAAGAGGACAGGCAAGACGACAGGGCTGGGGGATTCCAGGAGGTTAGGGCGATAGCCTATATCCTGGGTGGCGCCCAAGCCCCAACATCAAACCGCATCTTCAAGCAGTTCTCGCGGGACGTGAACGCAGCCCTCCCGAACCTCGAGGCCTTGTGTCCCCTCAAGTGGTCCCAGACCGCGATCACCTTTGACTCGAGGGATTAGCTCAGGTGCTCAGCCATGGCAGGCATGCTCCCCATGTTGTGCAAGCCGACCATCAGCAATGTCCTCGTCACCAAGACCCTCGTCGACAGGGGAGCTGGGCTCAACGTCCTCTCCATTGAGACCTTCGAGACGCTCCAAGTGTCGTATGACCAGCTCATGCCAACTAAACCCTTCTCAGGAGTCACCGACGGGTCCACAGTCCCCATCGGGCAGGTGCGCCTGCCTGTCACCTTCGGCGGACGCAAGAACTACCACACTTAGATGATCGTCTTCGACGTCACACACATCCACCTCCCATACAATGTGATCCTTGGGTACCTAGCCCTCACCAAGTTCATGGTGGTGACTCATCATGGCCACAACGTCCTCAAGATGCCGGGGAGTGGCGGCGTCATCACCTTCGCCTGTGATGAGAAGGATGTCGTCTGCTCCCTCGAGCATGCATATCATGCCATAGTAGTCAAGCACTCAGACGATCAGGGAGATGCCTTGCCTCATGAGGATGTACCCAGGAAGAAGAAGAAGCTCCTCCCTATAGGGTGCTAGGGGGCTGAAACCTCGAAGGATGGCACCTCAGGCCCGGCGCCCATGGCCGAGGCGCCTCCCTACATCGCATAGGAAGGCACGCTCAGTGCCCCCCTTGGGTTGGGCATGGGGGCTTCCATCCGGGAAGCTTCCGGCCAGGTCGGTGAGACAAGGGAGGCGTTCGGACACAACCTAGAGGCGTACTCTGACGCACGTCTACCCAAGCCAGGAGCACGGCGCAAAGCGTGAAGCTCGCGAGAATTCGTCACAAGAGTGATCGAGGAGCTTTGGGAAGCGCGGGCCATGCAAGGCGGGAGCTGCCTTGCACCACCAAGCGCAGCCACCATCATTGGCCCAATCGACAAGCCACGTGTTTGCGTCAGCGCGCTCATGATCAACAGGGCCACCTCCCAGGACATCTTTTGGCCGATGCGTGCCGATCGCGGTGGGGTCTACCTGTGCAACTATGTTCGCATGCCTTTCGGTCTGGCGAACGGGGTCGCAACGTTCCAACACCTTGCCCAGGACATGCTCATGCCTTATCGGGCAAGGCGCAGCGCGGAGTTGGAGGAGGAGCCCGGACCGAGCGGGGGTCCCGAGCCCCGGGAGGCGATGGGCTCATGAGGGTCATGTTCACACAGACACAAGGTCAGGCTACGTCAATCGCTTCGACTCTTCAGCGGCATGGCCGTCAGGTGATTTTTTGGTTTGTTCTTGGTAACTTTTTGGTTTACTCCGTTCGAGGGCACCCACAGGGCTGCATTATCCTTGGGCGATCAGGGCACACCCCTGTAGTCACCCCATTTACGCATATTTCATTACCTTTCATGCATATGATCTATTTCTTAATGTTTCATCCTGCGTGCACGGCGATTTGCCGCCATGAATTTCGTCGTGCCCTAATGATCCTGCCTTCGACCGCCTCATGATTAAGGGCTGGCATGACTTCTGTGCTCGAGTGCGACCCTGCAGCATTGATAAATCCAAGAGGTTGAGCTCTGTCTCGCGGGCCAGCCCCATGCAGTTCACCTCCCGTGCCCCTTGGTGCTTTGTCCTCTCGTGAGCTAATCAGGAGTGGGTGAGTCAGGGCGCGTGGCACGGTTTCCCTGGAAATGCATTCAGCGCAGGTTTCTCAAAATTTATAGGACCTTGGACGGGGCTCTCTATAGGAAGATTCAGGCGCAAACCACCTTTGAGGTAGGGCCTCGCGAGGCCAAAGCGCACTTGCGAGTGCCCAGATACACCTCCCAGTTCTACTGTGCAAGCCACACGTATGAACTTAATGGGTTGTACATGCCCGGGTGGCTCAGGAGCCGAGGCTCCCCATTCCCATGCCCAAGTGGAAGCCCCATGCTTCGCACTAGCGGACGACACGGCCCTACAATGACTATGCCCACACAACATGGAAGCCCTATGCTCCATGCTAGGGATAAACAACTGAGGGCGCCCCCGCTGCTGCATCCAACCTCAGGAAGTCCCCTCGCGGCCCCATCTCGCTGCATTCCGTGGGATGTTCGCGCGAGGGGGCTACGTGGGGGCTACTATCGGGCCAAGCCTGGTACACGCCACCTTCCCAGGTCTACAAAACCTGGTCTTCACGCGCCCCTCTTAGGAAAAGCTGGCAAGGAAAGCTATGGGAGCCGCTCGTACGTCAAGGGGGACTCCAGAGCATCGCGACTCAGGAGCCTCACTGGTCCTGTAGCCCCTCACCCCTTGGCACCGCATGCTGATCAGGACGGCCCAACGACCGCTGAGGTATGCATGGAATTGGGACTTGCCGACACAAAGCTCAAAGTGCTCAAAATCCCCAAGGAGGACGCTAGAGCTCGTACGTCAAGGGGGAGTCCTGAGCATCGTGACTAAGGAGCCTCACTAGTCTTATAGCCCCTCACCCCTTGGCACCATCCTGGTGATCCAGACGTCCCAACGGCGGATGAGGTATGCACAGGGCCGGGCCCTGCCGATGCAGAACTCAAGGTATTCAAAACCTCCAAGTCAATCTCGTCTTCACCATGTTCCCTTCATGAGGGCTGATCGCACATAAAGGGGGACTCCTGAGCAACGCGACTCGGGAGCCTTACTCGTCCCGTAGCCCCTCACCCCTTGGCACCGTCTTGGCGATCCGGACGTCCCAACGACGGTGAGGTGTGCGCGTGACCGGGCCCTGTCGACGCAGAGCATCACAACAAGCAAGTAGGAAACAAGGCAAAGAAAGCAACCACACAATTCAATAGTTATTACAAGCATTAAATGTTTTCAGAAATGCAAACAAGTCTAACGCCTCCGCGAGGCACGATGAGCGTTGCAGGAAAGGAACCAGGAAGAAGACTTAGGAGGAGCTGTCGCCACCACTCGTCCTAGCCTCGGGGAACTCGTCGTCGACGTTGCTAATGCCGTCTTCTTCGTCGCTAACTCTTGCAGCTTCAGGAGGTGAAGGAACGGCGACGCAGGTGAACTTCTTCATCAACGCCCCCACGGCGCCCTTCACGACCACTGTCGCGGGGGTGCCAACCCCGGGATCGACCGGGCAGATCACAGAGCTGAAGTCAAACCCAAGCTCACGAAGGTAGAGGTGGCTGAAGACACGCGTCGCATCCTCGGCATAGAGGTCGCAACACTCACTCTCCAAGACTTCCTCTGCCTTAACAACGACACCCTCTAGTGCCTCGATGAGCTTTGAAGAGAGCCCCGCGACCCCGCCCTCCGAAGACACCAGGGGCTCCGTAAACCCGTCCCGACAGAGGGAATGGAGTGCACGGTGAAGCCTGAGCTCAACGGAGGGAAAGACATCTAGCTCCACAACCTTTTTCTCCTCAGCCACGGCAAGAGCTTCCACCCTGGTGCCGAGCTAAGCCTTCTCCGCAGCAACTCCCTTCTCTAGCGCATCCAGGTGCTTGCGCTCTGCGGCTTGGTTGGCTGCCACCTTGGACAACATGGAGTCTCAATCGGCAAGCGTGGCCTCACGGGACTAGAGGTCTTCTTCTTGCTGATGCAGCTGGTCCGCAAGCGCAGACTTCTCCTCTTGATGAGCCTTCAGGCGGGCTTCCACCACATCACAGCGCCTGGTAGCAGACGTTGTCTCGGTTAGTGCCACCTCGCGATCTGCTCTCGCCGAGGCGGACTCCTTCTCGCTTTCTAGCATGATGGCCTTGGCTTGGCCCCAAACCACCACGGCAGAGGCGTCGGCCTGGAGCCACCCGGAGAGGAGCCTAGGCACACCTTCACGAGGTGATCGCCAGCGCCCTCGAGGACATCCCGAACCTGACCTAGAGCGGTGTTGGCCTCGTTAAGGATGCTGAGGACGCACGGTGCGGGCGTCAAGACCTCGTCCAGAGGAGTCTCCTGTGGGATCACAGGAGGCGCCCCCAGGGCGGCAGAAGCACGAGGAACAAGAGGCACCGGAGGCTGCGCTACAACCACGGGCAAGGTAGATGCATACTGGTATGCCGACAGTTGGCCCTCGACAGCTGGATCTCCAGACAGCGGCGCCAACGTGCCCCAAGGGCAGGAGCAGCCACACCAACTGGCATCAGGGGCTCTGGGGGCTCCGCGGCAGTGACCAGGAGGGTCGCCTCACGAGACCCCACACCCACGGTGTCTTGTGCCTCGTCATGCAACGACAAGGCGATAGTAGTGGGCGGCGTGTTGGGAAGCACCGTCGGCTTGATGCCCGCTTTCTTCTTCATCATCCTTAGCACGATGGCATTCCTGGTTATCAAGCAAAGGAGAGATCATCAGCATGCGATCTACCGGCTGACGGCCAAGGCTAAGTGGGATACTTACTCTTCGATGTCGACCTACTTCCTCTTCTTCTCCACCTCGACGACGGCGGGAGCACCCACGCCTCTCTCTGTGAGGGCGCCACCGCATGGGGAGTAGGGGCAATGTCCGCAAGGACAGCGGACGGAGGAGCCACTCTGGCCCTGGACCCGTCCGCCTCGCTCGCAAGCTGCAATTCGGGCATAGGTGAGACCGGCGCATCAATCGCCTTTTTGGTGTGGGCAGGGCACACCGGGGGGACTCAGCATCGCGCTTCTTGGGGGTCGCCAGGCCGACAGACCGAGCGGTGCATGGGGTGGGTCCCGGCTCCCTGAGGACCTTGGCGGGACGCGAAGAACCTACAACACAGACTTCACCGACATCATCATCATCTTCAAGGCCACGCAGGAGCGTGCTCTGTGACGGAGGGGACGCTTCCTCCAAATCTTCGTCCGATGTCTTCTTCGAATCCACCCCGTCCGCGTGTCGCCGGAGGACACCGCCACCGGGGAACCAGGGCCCTCAACTGGGAAGAGCCCCAGTTCATTGAAGATGGACATCGCGATGACCAGATCGGCTTTGTTGTCACGGCAGTACAACGGGGCATAGTCATCGGGAAAATCTCCGGGATCACCGTTGAGCAGGGTCGTCACAGCCTTGCTCAGCTCCCCAGGGGATATGTGATACCGGGCAAGCACATGTGTGTCAATCTTTCACGAATTGGAGGGGGGTTTGACGAAGAACACGAAGAAGAACGAGGGGAAACATGGAGAAATCCAAGGGGAAAACACTCTATTGTACAAGATCCACACCAAGTAATCCTCCAATCACAAGCAATACATGAAGTGCATCAAGATCCAAGAACAACAATGGAAATAAGTATACATAGGTAGTTCATCCCAAATCTCTAGGAGATATGTGGCCTTGAATCCACTAGGGATCTTCCCTCGCAAGGGGGTCTTGACATCCTCTATGGATCTTCTCCGGTGGAGGCCTTGATCTCCATGGGAGAGGTAGAGGAAGGAGCAAAGCTCAACTATGAGCTATCACTTTGCTAACCCTAGAATGGAGGTGGGAGAGGAGTATATATAGTGCAAGCCACGAAGGGGTAAGTGAGGGGGAAATAGGTACACGGGTCGCGGCAAAAGTCTTTGCACGTAGGCAAGGCCAGAAGTTTCGGGATGGATATGTAGTTCATCACAACTCAAGAAACCACAAATGCAACAATAATCAAAATGGGTTAGGTTGCGGAAGTCTATGGTGGTAAAGCAGATGATATGGTCAAGGGACTAGGCAAACTTGCCAAAATTTGAAAAATATGATGGACTCAAATGATGGTAAAACCAATATGATCATCTTGGTCACGTTGATAGCTTCAAAACAAGCCAAAGAACACTCAAATCGGAGTTCGGGAGCGAAAGTTACGGCCGAAACGGTGAAATGTCGGAACCTAAAATCCGTGCAATGATTCTGGTTAGGCCGGAAGTTCCAGGACGGGCGGATGTTCCGGGCTCCGGAAGTTCCGTGGGGTGCGGAAGTTCCGGGGGGGACGAGAAAAATGTTGGGAAACTTTCTGGTTAGGCTGGAAGTTCCGGACGATGCCGGAAGTTCCAGGGGACACGGGAACAACTCCGGGACGAACCCTAAATTCACTTGCCAGGGCAAAATTCGATTTCCAGGGGGCGGAAAAACTCGATTTCCAGGGCAAAATTGAAGGGGAAAAATGTTAAATTGGGGCTAGGGAATGCCAAGGGAGGTAGATCCACTTGCCAAACACTAGATCCAGGGATGAAAATCAACAAAACCTCACAAGAACAACAAAATGCAAGAAATTTTTTGGGGCTATTTTTTGGGAAAATTCGAATTGGGACGAAACCAAACAAAACCAAGCTAGAAAATGAAGAGGTGGGACTCCAAATTCGTGAGAAACTTGTCTCATGATACCAATATGATACGGGGCAAGCCCGTGTGTGTCGATCTTTCATGAATTGGAGGGGGGTTTGACGAAGAACACGAAGAAGGACGAGGGGAAAACATGGAGGAATCAAAGGGGAAAACACTCTATTGGACAAGATCCACACAAAGTACTCCTCCAATCACAAGCAATACATGAAGTGCGTCAAGATCCAAGAACAACAATGGAAAGAAGGATACATAGGTAGTTCATCCCAAATCTCTAGGAGAGATGGGGCCTTGAATCCACTAGAGATCTTCCCTCGCAAGGGTTTTTTGACATCCTCTATGGATCTTCTCCGGTGGAGGCCTTGATCTCCATGGGAGAGGTAGAGGAAGGAGAAAAGCTCAACTATGATCTATCACTTTGCTAACCCTAGATGGGGGTGGGAGAGGAGTATATATAGTGCAAACCATGAAGCGGTAAGTGAGGGGCAAAATAGGTACACGGGTCATGACACAAGTCTCTGCGTGCGGGCAGGGCCGAAAGTTTCAGGATGGCCAGAAGTTCCGAGCTTTGGAGGTTCCTAGTGAGCTCTGGGCATGGTCGAGGCTATGCAGAGAGTTGGCATGTCTGGAAGCTGCTCTAGTTGCCGGGGGCCGGAAGGTCTGGGGTCCGGAAGTTTCGGGATGACTAGAAGGTCCAGGACTTCTAGAGTGTCATCCTCGCTTCTTCTTCTGTATCTTCCAAGCTTCCCTCGTGGATGGTGTAGTCGTACGTAGGTGCTGGCACTCCTCCTCATCATCCATGAAGCTCCGACAGTACCTATGCATGCACATGAGAGGAGTGTCAATTAGTATACCATCCTCGAATGGGTCAAGTGAACATGTGTTAGGGATATGATTCACCTTTATGTATGTGAAGGAGATGTCGCACGTGTCACTTGCCAAAGGGACTCTTGACATGGTGATGTCTGTACGATGCTCCACATCATCCCCTCCCCATTGGGAAAGATCCGTCCTCGGATCAAGATCCAAATCACCATGGGAAGGAGATGGTGTCGCCATATATAAGTGGGCGACCACCCAATACTCATCATCATCAAGCTCGCAATGGGCACTCTCCAATGTCGCACCATCTAGTAATTCCTTCAAAAGGAGCAAACACGACAAACACTTAGAAAAACAAATGTGGTTAGAGTTAGTGCAAAACCAAGCATTCAAGTGGTGAATCACCGCACAAGTGTTGTCATCATACATAACATATGGTTTGACAAGAGATTGTGTCATGGCATGGAAGCATACAAAGTGAGCGCCAGCAATGTCATCATGGACAAGTATGCAAAGTTGAGGTAGGTATGAAAATATGAGTGACAATATAATGAGCATCTACCTCAAGGTCATAGCGATTATGCACAAAGCAATCAATAAAAGGTCTATGATAGGCATAAGAATCGTTCACAACACCAAATAAAAGGGAGTGTCTAAACGCATGATGCAAGTGCAAGACAATCCAAGCATAATGTGCATATGATGTATGAAGATAGTGTGGCACTCAACACAATATAAAAGACCAATTGGTCATCTTGTGTGAGGCAATAAAGTTAAGCAAGTAGCAATCAATGTGCAAAGCGTGGCAATGGTTGTCATCAACCGCATAAAAGGAGCACATCGGTGATGCAACATAAGCAAGCATAGTGATCATGGCGTGCAAACTAGTAGTGCGAAGATGCAACATACTAGACGAAACCATGATGGCCATGTTATTGGAGCAAATAATAGGCATAGACAATGCACATGACATAACGTGAGCACGGGAACAAAACATGATCAATGTATCATCATAGGCATGGGGCACAAAGAAAACATGGCAATAGCAAATGATATCTCCACCAAGCTCGCAAATACACATACAAATATGAGAAGCATGGGTCATGTGTAATGCAAATGATGGGTCACAAATGCATGGCAAAGGCATAGAAATGAGCATATAATGCAAAGTGAACATGGAAATATGGGCAAAGGATATAAAATCCACAAGAAACCATAACCGTGTGAGGGCCATGTAGAATATATGTGCGTAGTCTTTCCGCAAAGTGGGTGGGTGGAGGGTAAGCACTCCATGGTGGCACACATCTTTGTTTCTCTCTAGACCTTGTTTCTTCAACTCGTGCGCTTGCGAGGTTGATGAAGAATCATGTGTACTTACACAAGAAGGAGACACACGAAACAAAGTGTGTGCGTGGTAAATGTACACATCATCCATCATGATGTGTATGTGTGCGTGAGAGTTAGCACAAGATAAGCAATTCTCAAAGAAGTTTGAGGCATGGTATTGTTGGGGAACTTGGCATGGCAAACAAAAAAATTCCTACGCACACGCAAGATCTATCCATGGTGATGAGCATCTACGATAGGGAGAGTGGATCTACATACCCTTGTAGATCGCTAAGCGGGAAGCGTTAAGAAACGCGGTTGGTGTAGTCAAACGTCTTCACGATCCAAATCGCCGAGCGTCCCACAATCTCATCATGATCCGTCCCGCGAACTCATCATGATTCGTCCTGCGATCCAATCACGATCCGTCCCACGAACTCATGACGATCCGTCCCGCGAACTCATCATGATCTTGATCACGGTCCTTCCGATCTAGCGCCGAACGGACGACACCTTCGCGTTCAGCACACGTACAGCTCGATGAAGATCTCTACCTTCTTGATCTAGCAAGAGGGAGTGGAGAGGTAGACGAGTTCACCGGCAGCATGACGACGCCGCGGTGATGGTGGTGGAGCAATTCCGGCAGGGCTTCGCCTAAGCACTAAGAAATCCGATCCAGAGGAGAAAATATGCACTGGAGGAACGGGTAGCACCCTAAAACCTCTAGTATATATAGGAGGAAGAGAGGAGGAGGCTTGGCTCCCAAGGAGCCAGCCCTTGGGTCGGCCAAACCAAGGAGGAGAGGAGGAATCCTCCTCCAATCCTAGTAGGACTAGGACTCCTCCTTATTTTGGTCTTTTTGCCTTTTTCCACCTTTTTCTCTTTGGGCTTTTCATCCCAGCCGCATGGGCCTTGTGTGGGACTTCCACCAGCCCACTAAGGTCTGGTATTTACTCTCCCACAGCCCATGTAGCCTCTTGGGTCGAAATACCCCTCCGGATGGTCTCCCGGTACACTACCAGCACTCCCGGTACACTACCGATGAGCCCGAAACTTTTCCGATGATCAAAATAGGACTTCATATATATTAATCTTTACCTCCGGACCATTTTAGAGCTCCTCGTGAACTACGGGATCTCATCTGGGACTCCGAACAACCTTCGGTCACCACCATACATAACTCTATACTACGAAAAGTCACCGAACCTTAAGTGTGCAGACCCTGCGGGTTCGAGAACTATGTAGACATGACCGAGACACCTCTACGGTCAATAACCAATAGCGGGACCTGGATGCCCATATTGGTTCCTACATATTCTACGAAGATCTTTATCGGTCGAACCTCTATGTCAAGGATTCAGTTAATCCCGTATGATGTTCCCTTTGTTCTTCGGTATGTTACTTGCCCAAGATTCGATCGTCGGTATCTCCATACCTAGTTCAACCTCGTTACCGGTAAGTCTCTTTACTCATTCCGTAATACAAGATCCTGTCACTAACACTTAGTCACATTGCTTGCAAGGCTTATTGTGATGTTGTATTACCGAGTGAGCCCTGAGATACCTCTGCATCACACGGAGTAACAAATCCCAGTCTTGATCCATGCCAACCCAACGGACACCCTCGGAGATACCTGTGGAGCACCTTTATAGTCACCCAGTTACGTTGCAACGTTTGATACACACAAGGCACTCTTCTGATGTCCGTGAGTTGCATGATCTCATGGTCATAGGAACATATACTTGACATGCAGAAGACAGTAGCAATAAACTAACACGATCATATGCTATGTTTGTAGTTCGGGTCTTGTCCACCACATCATTCTCCTAATGATGTGATCCTTTTATAAAATGACATCACATGTCAATGGCAAGGAAACATTTGACCATCTTTGACCAACGAGCTAGTTCACTAGAGGCATACTAGGGACAAAGTGTTGTCTATTTACCCACACATGTAATGTGTTTCCAATCAATACAATTATAGCATGGATAATAAACGATTATCATGAACAAGGAAATATAATAATAAAAACTTTATTTATTGCCTCTAGGTCATATTTCCAACAGTCTCCCACTTGCACTAGAGTAAATAATCTAGTTCACATCACCATGTGATCCGCATTGTTATGAATCTAACACCCAATGAGTTCTGGGGCTCGATCATGCTTTGCATGTGAGAGAGGTCTTTTAGTCAACGGGTTTGCGACATTCAGATCTGTGTTAAACTGTAAACACTGCTACTACACTCCACTTGGTACTATTCCAAATGGCTGCTCCACTATACGTATCCAGATTGCTACTACGAGTCATCTGGATTGGTGTTAAAGCTTGCATCGACGTAACTCTTTACGACGAACTCTTTACCACCTCCATATTTGAGAAACATCTCCTTAGTCTTTTAGTTACTAAGGATAATATTGACCGTTGTCCAGTGATCCACTCTTGGATCAATCTTGTACCCCTTGACGGACTCATGGCAAGGCACACAGAGGTACGGTACACATCATGGCATAATACAGATCCTATGGCTAAGGCATAGGGGACGACATTCGGCCTTTCTCTTTCTTCTTCCGTGGTCGAGCTTTGAGTCTTGCTGAGCTTCACACCTTACAAATCAGGCGAGAACTCTTTCTCTGACTGATCCATTTTGAACTCTTGCAAAATTTTGTCAAGGTATGTACTCATTGAAAGTCTCATCAAGCATCTTGACCTATCTCTATAGATCTTGATGCTCAACAATTAGGTAGCTTTATCCAGGTCTTCCTTTGAAAAACTCTTTTTAAAAAACCGTTTATGCTTTCCAGAAATTCTACATCATTTACGATAAACAATGTGTCATCCTAATATACTTATCAGAAATTCTATAGTGCTCCCACTCACTTTATTGTAAATACAAGTTTCTCGTAACCTTTTAGCATCCTTAGGACTGACAATACCTTCTGGTTGTATCACATACAACCTTTCCTCAAGTAAACCGTTAAGGAAACGATGTTTTGACATCCATCTGCCAGATTTCATAATTGAAAAATGCAGCAATTGCTAACATAATTCCAACAGACTTCCGCATCACTATGAGTGAGAAAGTCTCGTCGTAGTAACTCCTTGAACTTGTCGTAAACTTCTTTGCAACAAGTCGAGCTATACAAATGGTGAAATTTACCATGAGCGTGTGTGTTCATTTTAACCATCCATTTGTACTCAACGAACTACCGTCCAACGAGCAAGTCTACCAAAGTCTATACTTGGTTTTCATACATGGATCCTTTCTCGGATTTCATGTCCTCTAACCATTTGTCGGAATCCGGGCCCATCATCGCTTCTCCACAGCTTGTAGGTTCATCGTTGTCCAACAAAATGACCTCCAAGACAAGGTTGTTGTACCGCTCAGGAGCAGTGCACATCCGTGTCGACCTACGAGGTTCGATAGTAACTTGATCCGAAGCTTCATGATCATCATCATTAACTTCCTCTTCAACTAACGTAGTCTTCATAGAAACAAATTCCTGCGTTGCGCTACTCTCTGGTTGAACAAAGGTTCAACAACCTCATCAAGTTCTATCTTCCTCCCACTCAATTCTTACGATAGAAACTCTTTCTCAAGAAAGGACCCAGTTTTAGCAACAAACACTTTATGCTTGGATCTGAGATAGAAGGTTTACCCAACTGTCTTTAGGGTATTCAATGAAGATGCATTTGTCCGCTTTGGGTTCGAGCTCATTAGGTGAAAACCTTTTTCACATAAGTGTTGCAGCCCCAAACATTAAGAAATGACAGCTTAGGTTTCTATCAAACCATAATTCGCACGGTGTCATCTCAATGGATTTAGATGGCGCCCTATCTAAATTGAATGTAGTTGTCTTTGATGCATAACCCCAAAATTATAGAGCACGACTATGACGTTCGAACACACCATCACACAATGGTGTTCCAGGTGGCGTGAGCTGTGAAACAACTTTCACATTGTCTAAAGTTGTATGCCAAACTCGTCACTCCAGTATTCACCTCCACGATCATATCGCAGACATTTTTATCTTCTTGTCACGATGATCTTAAACTTCACTATGAATTCGCTTGAACTTTTCAAAAGATCCAGACTTGTGTTTCATTAAGTAAATATACACTATATCTACTCAAATCATCAGTTAAGGTAAGAAAATAACGATATCCACCGCACGCTAGAAGACTCATTGTATTGCATACATCAACATGTATCATTTCCAATAAATCACTTGCCCGCTCCATTAAACCGGAAAACGGGGTCCTTAGTCATCTTGCCCAAGAGGCATGGTTCGCATGTCTCAACCGATTCAAAATCGAATGATTCCAAAGATCCATCAGCATGGAGTTTCTTCATGCTTTTTATACCAACATGACATTCAACGGCAATGCCACAAGTATGTGGTACTATCATTATTAACTTTGTATCTTTTGGCATCAATGTTATGAACATGTGTATTACTACGATCAAGATTCAACAAACCATTCTCACTAGGTGCATGACCATTGAAGGTATTATTCATGTAAACAGAATAACCATTATTCTCTACCTTAAATGAATAACCATGTTGCAATAAACACGATCTAATCACGTTCATGCTCAACGCAAAACACAAAATAACATTTATTTAGGTTCGTCACTAATCCCGAAGGTAGAGAGAGTGTGCGATGTTGATCACATCAACCTTGGAAACATTCCCAACGCACATCGTCACCTCACCCTTAGCTAGTTCTCCCTTTATTCCGTAGATTTTATTTCAAGTTACTAACATTTAGCAACCAAACCGGTATCCAATACCCAGGTGCTGCTAGGAGTACTAGCAAGGTACACACGTATATCAAATATACTTCTGTCGATGTTGCCAGCCTTCTTATCTACCAAGTATCTAGGGTTTTCCCGCTTCAACGACCGCTCTCCTCATAATCGAAGCACTTAGTCTTGGGTTTGGGTTCAACTTTGGGTTGCTTCACTGGAGCAGCAACTGACTTGCTATCCATGAACTTTCCCTCCTTGCCCTTGCCCTTCTTGAAACTAGTGGTTTTACTAACCATCAACACTTGATGCTCCTTCTTGATTTCTACCTTCGCGGTGTCAAACATCGCGAACAGCTCAGCGATCATTATTTCTATCCCTGGCATTTATAGTTCATCACCAAGTTCTTGTAACTTAGTGATAGTGACTTGGAGAATAATATCAATCACTATCTTATCTGGAAGATCAACTCCCACTCGATTCAAGCGATTGTAGCACCCAGACAATCTGAGCACATGCTCAATGATTGAACTATTCTCCTTCATCTTACATGCAAAGAATCTTGTTGGAGATCTCATATCTCGCAACACGGGCACGAGCGTGAGATCCTAATTTCAGCTCTTAGAACATCTCATATGTTCCATGATGTTCAAAACGTTTTGGAGCCTCAATTCTAAGCCATAATGCATGACGCACTAAACTATCAAGTAGTCACCAGAACGTGCCTGTCAGATGTTCACAACATCTACAGACGACGCTAGAGGGGTTGGCGCATCGAGCGGTGCATTAAGGACATAAGCCTTCTGTGCAGCAACAAGGACAATCCTCAGATCACGGAGCCAGACCGCAATATTGCTACCATCATCTTTCAACTCTATTTCTCTAGGAACATATAAAAATTCAAGGGAGCTACAGCACGAGCAAGTAATCTACAACATAATTTGCAAAGACCCTACTGACTATGTTCATGATAATGAGTTCAATTAATCATATTACTTAAGAACTCCCACTCAAATTGACATCCCTCCGGTCATTCGAGTGATACATGATCCAAATTCACCAACTCAAGTCCGATCATCACGTGAGTTGAGGTGGTTTCAATGGTGAACATCATTATGTTGATCATATCTACTATATGACTCATGTTCGACCTTTCGTTCTCTTGTGTTTCGAGGCCATTTCTTTACATTCTAGGCTCGTCAAGTTTAACCCGAGTGTTCTGCATGTGCAACACTGTCTTGCACCCGTTATATGTGAACGCAGAGTCTATCACACCCGATCATCACGTGGTGTCTTGACACGACGAACTTTTGCAATGGTGCACACTCGGGGAGAACACAATTTATCTCGAAATTAAGTGAGGGATGACCTTATAATGCTACCGTCGTCCTAAGCAAAACAAGGTCCATAAAAGGATTAACATCACATGCAAATCATAAGTGACATGATATGTAGCGACCCGACCTGAAAGGTCGAATCTCCGGTGTTTCCGTACCATCCCAAGATCATGCTGGTACACACACGGTACATCAATGTATATATCAAAGGGAAATCACATAGCATTATATTAATCAAAAACTCATATCGAGTCCTTGATTACAATAAAGATTACAATAAAGTGGCTGAAGGCCAACTCATGAGAATGTCTAAATCTTGCGGAAGCGTCGAAGGTAGATGAGTCCATCTGACTCCAAGGGCATCTCACCGAGCGTAGAACGTGTCCTCACTCCTGGTCAGAAAAGTACTCTGCAACATGATACGTTGCAGCCATGTAGGTCAGCATATGGAATATGCCGGCAAAGTCACAAAAGAGGGGTGAAAAGATAATCATCTAGTCTACATGCTTATATGGCAGGTGGGGTGGTAAGTTTTTGCGTAAAGCCAGTTTTTCCTACATCAAGAGAGGGCTAAGCAAAATTATTACTAAATTGGTTGATTAATGAGATGGTTCCACCAACCAATTCTCATACCCAAATTGTTAATACCCACATCATCATAATATTAGTGTTGATAATTCCGAATGTTTCAGTTCCTTTGGCTCAAGTCGTCCATGACCGTGGACACGGCTAATCGATTAGGTTTGAGTACTCTGCAGAGTTTTGCACACATTCCCCACAAGCTTTGGTCGCCTCTGTTTAATTTCTCGCACTTCAGGGTGTTTGAGAAATGGATGACCAAAACATGGTCTTCCAAAGGGTTTCCCTGCGACTCTGACGGTGCCCATCCTTTCCTACCGTTCTTCTACATCTCGTAGCACCGCCTGTCCAGGGTCACCACGATATCCAACCAAGCCAGAGCCCATAATGACTTGTGGCTGTGCAGGTAAGCCTTGGGTCTTGAAGCACCCATCCATCTCTTTGTGCCTGGGTGGACCTTTCCGTGTGAATACTGGCCATCTCCAGCATCACCTAGGCAAATCCACTGGTTTCTCCAGGGTGCCGTTCAACCATCATCCACCCAGAGGTATGTTGAAAACTCGGAGTCTTAAATCTTGATCATTATGTAGGTCTTGAAATTATTAACTCTCCCAACTCTCATGAATCACACAACCAACCCCGTCTACTAATAGCATAGCAAAAGTAAAACAACGTTTCCCGGGGCCAATGTTGTCAAAGGGGTTGAGGAGGTACCTACCACATGATACTACAACAATGTAACCAAGTTTCCAACTAACCTATCTTGCATGCAATTGGGGAAGATGGTAGAACTAACGCATATAAAACATGGGTAAACATGATCAAAGTGACTTGCCTGATTGATGATCTTCGTACGTGAGTGACTCTAAGTAACAAGCTTCGCACTCCGGATAATCTAACGAAGCAAACAAGAGCACTCAAATAAGCATACAACAAAAATATTGTAACTCACAATCATCAACCAAGAACTAGCAAACAATCAAGACAAAACAATGCACAAATCACAAGGAAGAAAAACACACAAAGTTTTGTTTTCTAGAAGATGATTGATAAAACACTACTAACATAATAAAACTATTTTGTAATAACAAAACAATGGTTGACAGTAAAGAAATAACAAAAAGATTTTTATTAACTAACAGAAGAAAATCAATTTAAGTTTGTTGGGAAAACTTTAGTAAAGTTTGTAAAAGATTTGATAAACACTATATGAAACAATTATAGTTTTACTAACAAAATAGCAAAACAAAACTTATTATTTATTGACAAAACATGTTCTTAACAGAAAATAATTTACAAATAAACTTGTCTTAGATAACAGAATTAGATTATATAAAACTCTATTAAAAGAATCTATTACTAAACTAGTTGTTTTAATCAAATTAAACCTATTTGAAAGGAAGTTGTGATTCCTATATTAACCCAGAAAATAAATTAGACAAATAATATTATCATTAACAATAAGTAAAACACTAAATGTTTAAATCAACAGAACCTACTAAACAAATTTAAACTAAATCTAAATTAAACTAACTAAAACTAAGTAACTAAAAAATATATACTGTAATACTAGGCAGATTCTGTTTATAGCTATAACACTAATCAAAATCATCCTAAAATTTCTCAAGCTAAGTATGAAAGTAATCCTAACTAATACCAAACAGTAGCAAAAAGATTCATGTCAAAATCTATTTTCAAACTCTAGTTATTCAGATTTGAATATTTTGAGCAAATTTGATTCAATTCAAAAGTTATAGTTCAAATTTGAAATTTAAAAGTACAGGGTGAAACTACATGAAAAATGTGAGCTATTTCAAAAATAATGAACTCAAAACATTAAACAGATTAAAAGATATAAGCAAAACAAAATTTGAACTCACTCTGTTAACTAAAACAAAAACAGAAAAGAAAACTAGATATGCAACGGCCAAGGGGCTACGTGGCACTTTCCTATTGGTTGGGGGCGTGTGCGCGCGAGTGCTTGCGGGCGGGCGACCGGACCGAAGAGGAAAACGATTCGGGTTTAAAGGGTTCTAATCCTAGCCGGGGATTGTAGATCCGAGGGTTGAGGATAGATCCGATGACTTACCGGAGAGAGAGAGTATCTCCGGCGAGTGGTGACGGCGGCCGGTGGTCGAGAGAGGCAACGAAGGGGTTCAGACGATGGCGGGCGAGGTCCGGCATCGAACGGAGGGGTCGGAGAGGCGAGGAGACGTACGAGGCGACGGGCACGTGGGGAGGGAGCTTCGGTGGTCAGAGCAGCTCCGGCGAGGAATCTGGCAACGCCTCGGCGAGGGAGAGAGGGGATTCGGGGGGGAAAGGAGAGAGGAGGTTGGGGCTCTTATATAGGGTGCTCGGGTGGTGTGGGGGAGGAGAGAGGAGAGAGATCCGGGGGGAGTAACTGTCGGCGAGGTCCGGCGTCGCGTGCGGGGAAGAAGACGACCGCGCGGGCTAACGGTCGGTCGGGGTGGGACCCGGTGTCAGCGAGAGGGGGGTGAGGTTTCCGCGTCGGTAGGCCGGTCGGTATTAACTTGGCGAGTAACTGTCGTGGGCCGGCCCGTTTAATACTAAAACCGTTACCATTTTTGTTAACCAGAGTAGTAAATCGTCTTCAAAAACATTCAAAACATTTTTAGAAATAGGAGTATTATAAACCAAAATTAACAGAATAATAAATGCCATTTAATGAACATTTTTATTCTGTCATTTGAACACTTTGAAAAAATAATATTTTCAGAAATTGCCTAATTTTTTTTAAATCCTTTTTGCAAATATTTTCAAAATAACCCCTGGTTATTTTTGTTCAAATATATCACCAAATGGGTCTTGGTGTGGAGTGTCATATTCCTCCCCTCTTATTTGAACTTTTTACCAAGATTTCAAATAGGTGAAAGCAACTTAGGGAAAGTAGAAAAGGCTTTCAGAAATTTAGAAAGAACATTTCAACAATAGATGTATTCAAGCAATGATGATGATAGATGCATAGCTATATTTCATAACATTCCAAAATGGAATTTTGGGATGTTACATGATATGGCCATGAATTTTTGCTTTTGATCTTTATCATGAAAGCATCCGCATGATCTCCATCATCACCGGCATGACACCATGATCTCCATCATCTTGATATCCATCAACGTGTCACCATCGAGGTTGTCGCGCCCAACATGCTTCTACTACTATTGCTACCATTTAGCAATAAATTAAAGCATTACATAGCGCTTAATGATTGACACGCAGGTCATACTATAATTAAAGACAACCCTTTGGCTCCTGCCGGTTGTCGTACTCAGTGACATGCACGTCGTGATAATCTATACATCACATGATCATCTCATACATCACATATATCACACCATGTAATTGGCCATATCACATCACAACATACCCTGCAAAAACAAGTTAGACGTCCCCTAATTGTTGTTGCATGTTTTACGTGGCTGCTACAGGTATCTACCAAGAACAATTCCATTCTACGCAAAAACCACAACGGTCATACGCAAGTTGCTTTTCAACCTTCTCAAGGACCGCCTTTGTCGAATCCGATCCAACTAAAGTGAGAGAAACAGACACCCGCAAGCCATCTATGCAACAAGTTGCGGTTGAGGGAACCGGTCTCTCGTAAGCATACGAGTAATGTTGGTCCGGGCCGCTTCATCTCACAATACCGCTGAACCAAAACACGACCAAGGGAGGAAGCAATCTAAGAATTAATGCTCACAAACTCTTTGTGTTCTACCCGAGATCTCATCTACACATAGACCTAGCTCTGATACCACTGTTGGAGAACGTCGCATGGGAAACAAAAATAATTCCTATGCACACGCAAGATCTAACCATGGTGACGAGCATCTACGAGAGGGAGAGTGGATCTACATACCCTTGTATATCGCTAAGTGGGAAGCGTTAGGAAACGCGGTTGGTGTAGTCGAACGTCTTCGTGATCCAAATCGTCGAGCGTCCCACGATCTCATCACGATCCGTCCCGGGATCCAATCACGATCCGTCCCGCGAACTCATCACGATCCGTCCCGCGATTCAATCACGATCCGTCCCACGAACTCATGACGATCCGTCCCGCGAACTCATCATGATCTTGATCACGGTCCTTCCGATCTAGCGCCAAACGGACGGCACCTCCGCATTCAGCACACGTACAACTCAATGACGATCTCTGCCTTCTTGATCCAGCAAGAGGGAGCAGAGAGGCAGACCAGTTCACCGGCAGCGTGACGGCACCGCGGTGATGGTGGTGGAGCAATTCCGGCAGGGCTTCGCCTAAGCACTACAGAAATCCGATCTAGAGGAGAAACTATGCACTCGAGGAACGGGTAGCACGTGGCTGAAAATCTTTTGCCAAAAACCCTAAAACCTCTAGTATATATAGGAGGAAGAGAGGAGGAGGCTTGGCTCCCAAGGAGCCAGCCCTTGAGTCGGCCAAACCAAGGAGGAGAGGATGAATCCTCCTTTAATCCTAGTAGGACTAGGACTCCTCCTTATTTTGGTCTTTTTGCCTTTTTCCACCTTTTTCTCTTTGGGCTTTTCTTCCCAGCCGCATGGGCCTTGTGTGGGACTTCCACCAGCCCACTAAGGTCTGGTATTTACTCTCCCACAGCCCATGTAGCCTCTTGGGTCGAAATACCCCTCCCGATGGTCTCCCGGTACACTACCGGCACTCCCGGTACACTACCGATGAGCCCGAAACTTTTCCCGATGATAAAAATAGGACTTCCTATACATCAATCTTTACCTCCAGACCATTTCAGAGCTCCTCGTGACATCCGGGATCTCATTCGGGACTCTAAACAACCTTCGGTCACCACCATACATAACTCTATACTACGGAAACGTCACCGAACCTTAAGTGTGCAGACCCTGCGGGTTCGAGAACTATGTAGACATGACCGAGACACCTCTACGGTCAATAACCAATAGCGGGACCTGGATGCCCATATTCCTACATATTCTACGAAGATCTTTATCGGTCGAACCTCTATGTCAAGGATTCAGTTAATCCCGTATGATGTTCCCTTTGTTCTTCGGTATGTTACTTGCCCGAGATTCGATCGTCGGTATCTCCATACCTAGTTCAACCTCGTTACTGGCAAGTCTCTTTACTCGTTCCGTAATACAAGATCCCGTCACTAACACTTAGTCACATTGCTTGCAAGGCTTATTGTGATGTTGTATTACCGAGTGGGCCCTGAGATACTTCTCCGTCACACGGAGTAACAAATCCCAGTCTTGATCCATGCCAACCCAACGGACACCCTCGGAGATACTTGTAGAGCACCTTTCTAGTCACCCAATTATGTTGCGACGTTTGATACACACAAGGCACTCTTCCGATGTCCGTGAGTTGCATGATCTCATGGTCATAGGAACATATACTTGACATGCAGAAAACAGTAGCAATAAACTGACACGATCATATGCTATGTTTGTAGTTTGGGTCTTGTCTATCACATCTTTATCCCGTTATCAAATGACATCACATGTCAATGGCAAGGAAACCTTTTACCATCTTTGAGCAACGAGCTAGTTCACTAGAGGCATACTAGGGACAAAGTGTTGTCTATTTACCCACACATGTAATGTGATTCCAATCAATACAATTATAGCATGGGTAATAAACGATTATCATGAACAAGGAAATATAATAATAAACACTTTATGTATTGACTCTAGGGCATATTTCCAACAGGTATAGGAATATGTCATCCATCATGTAACGATAGTTATTATGATCAACATGATTGGGACGCAAATTATAGCAAGTGTGTGGCACAAGCATTTTATTCATGTCAATGCCAAGCATATTGTGCACACAAGTATGGGTATCATGCCATGCAAGGGATGGGACAAAATCTCCTAAAAAGTATGAGGAAACTATGGGGGTCTCCTCATGTGCAATAGAGGTAGCATAACATGTAGAATATGGAGAACATCCAAAACAATGCACATCCAAAGCATGGTAATCAGGCATGGCAATAGTGAACAATTGCGCAAATGATGCAAAGGGAGCATGGCAATGTTATCACAAGAAAAGCAAATTCCAATAACCATGGGCTTGTCATCTATGACATATGTGCAAATTGGATTCATTTTAATGGCATGTGTATAGTTACTACGATGAGATTGCAAAGATGCTATATGGGTGAGCTCACGCATAACATATGACATGTCAAGCGGGTTATCAAACATGATGTGATCTATAGAGTTCTCACAAGATATCCTAAGCAACATGGCATCACAACTAATAGTCTCCACATGATAATCGTCAAACTCATCATAAATAGGTAGGTCATCACATGAGGAAGTCGCATAATCATGAAGCATGGCAATAGGTGGATCGACATCATGCAAGCGATCAATGTCCGCTAGTGGGACAAGAGCATCACCTTCACCTATGTTACCTTTGTCATTGCACCCATGTGGTGTAGGTGAGGTGGCATAGACCAACTCTTGGTTATCTTCATTGTGATGGAACCATGTGGGTGGTGCATAATATTACACCATGGCCATCGTCATGTCCAAAGAAAGGACGAAGTCGTCGAGTATCGGCATGCCATCGTGTATGTGGCCTAGCAACAAATGAGAATACACAATAAAGGTAGAGGTTAAGTTGTTAGAAATCGAAGTGGTCGCACATGCCCTATCAACTACCTCACTCTATATATGTGGTGGTGGCTCACACACTCCCTCGTAGTAGGTGCACTCAAACTCAAATATGGTCAAGTCACTCGTCTCACTCAAGTGGTGGGGGTTGTGGCTCTCATCACATGGGGATTGTGGCAACTCAACATGTATGGGGCTAGTGGTGAAGGCAATCTCACTCTCAATATGGTGGCAAAAGTCTCTCAACTCATCTCCAAACAAAACTCCCATGCTCAACCATCTCGCCACCATCGCCGTGGGTGAAGGCCCAAGATGCCACATCATCACTCTCCTCCATGACCGAAGGGAAATCCCATGCTCGATCATCTCACTCTTGCCTCCAAAGATGGAAGCGTCCTCTTTGCTCGCCACTAGTCGCTCGCCTCCAAAGCATGTTCCTTGAGTGGCTCCGTAGTCATGGTCGTCGCCACGCCATCGTCATAAAGAGTCGTGGTAGACTCGGCATAGTTAATGCCACAAAGAGGGATGGTGGTGAAGTCGGACTTGGGAGCATCGTCTTGGAGATCGTCGGGCTTGGACATCTTCTCATGATCGTCGTCTCGAAGCTTGGTCATCGTGAAGTGTGCGCGGGGTCGAGTAGGCTTGGCCGTGAGGTCTTGTACCGCTGTGAGAGCACCAATGTAGAGTTCGTCGAGATACTCGTAGTTGTTGTCAAAGATAGTCTTGGCGATGTCATTGATCAATCCCGTCATGAAGTAGAACTTCATCTAGATGGGATCGGTCACGCCGGCTCATTGCAAAGCGTTCATCATCATCATGAAGTACTCATCGATGGACTTGGATCCTTGTATGGTGTTCTCCAATTAGGGTTGAAGATGTTCCGTGTAAGTGGAAGGCACAAACTCTCGCCGCATCGCTTTCTTCGTTTTGGACCAACTCATGTTGAAGCTCTTCGAAGATGCGTGAAGCCACCATGTCGACGCGTCGCCGTGGAAGTGTCTTGTGGTGCACGTCACTTGATCTTCAAAAGGGATTTCAAGTGACTTGAGGTAGTGGTCCATCTTGCGCTCCCAATCGAGATACTCCTCGGGGTCTTGACTCCCATAGAATGGAATGTCATGGTCGAAGTCGATGTCATAGTAGCTCATGGAGGTCGCGGATTTGAGCTCGGGAGCTTCTCTTGAAGTGCTTGATGGCGCAGATGCCTCATGTCCAAAGGCAAGAATGCCTTGAAGTCGCTTGGTGAAGATGCCAAGGTAGGTGGTGAAGTCAACAAGCGGTGGTTGTGTCGATCTCCTGACCTTCACCATTGTTCGTCGTTGGGCGCCTTGATGTTGGCGTCGTTATTTCTTCATGTCGTTGATGGTGTCGATGCTGGTGTGGTCTTGCACTAAAGAGTCCTCTCGAAGATGATGAAGAACTCTTGCGGTTCTTTATGAGGACCTTGAACTCCTCCATTTGAGCGTGCATCTTGGCATCGATGATATTCTTGATGGTATCGAACTCGTCGTTGTTGTTGTAGACCGAAGTAGATGTGTCATCGTCATCCATGGAAGCACTCGAGAAGGTGTGAGAACAAGATGGAATGAACATACCAAAGTTACCTCTTTCCTAAGTTGTCGATGGATCTCAAAAGACCACAATGTATGCAAGTAAAGAGTGCACTCGCTGAAAAACCTTGTCCAATTCTCACAACCTACACAAACGGCTTATAGTGGAGGTCGATGGGGTTAGTGGCACAAAAATCAAGCAAAATGAAGTCCAAGATAATTTAAATGTTGAAATAAATCCAATGGACTCAAAATGCAAAGCAAGTGATCAGAAATATATAGGAGGGCAATAGAGAAACACACACTGTGGGATAATGGGGCTTGTGCAACTATAGGGATGAGCAAAGCTCGTGTTGCACAAACACAAGGAGATACGCTATCTTATTGCACGTTCGGGCATGATTCACCACTTGGAACCAATCCTATTTATGCAAGCCAAATGTTTCCTATTCCGAGTATCCTCATGCACAAGTATCTATTTTCATGCTCAACTCTCTTTTTCCTTATAAGCTTTGATCTTTCTTTCTTGCTTAGAAGCTTTTTTTCTCTTCTCTTTCTTTCCACTATTCTTACTGAGCCTCAACCAACTATATGAGTTAAATATCGCAAGACATGCACGGTAATAAGCAATTGCACTATATTATATTTCCAATGATGCAACAATATGATATCGTTATCACTAAGGTGCACAACTTTTCGCGAAGCCCGGCAATACTTGGATAGCTAGTCTCAATAGGTATGAAGGTAATCGCAAAGATGGTGGGGCTAACAAGATGCAATGTCAAGGAAGGTAAAGTGTATGACGGAATGTATACCTTCGTCACACTTAACCTTTCACGAAGTCTAGATGAACCGGTCTTGCTTCCGGTTGAAGATTGTCTCAAAGGATGGATGGTCGTCGTCGATGTCGAACGTCGGTGGTCGAAGTAGATGATGGACCGATATAAGTCACCGGTGGTTGATGAATAAGTAATTGTCCCTAAGTATCCGAAAAATCTTAGGAGACTCAAATCACAACTCAAGCAACCACAAATGCAACGATAATCAAAATGGGTTAGGTCGCGGAAGTCTATGGTGGTAAAGCGGATGATATGGTGGAAGGCCTAGGAAAATTGCCAAACTTTTAAAAAATATGATGGTAAAACAAATATGAGCATCTTGGTCACATCGATAGCTTCAAAACGAGCCAAAGAACACTCAAATCGGAGTTCGTGGGCGAAAGTTACGGCCGAAACGGCGAAATGTCGGAAGCTGAAATCTGTGCAATGATTCTGGTTAGGCCGGAAGTTCCGGGACGGGCGGAAGTTCCGGGCTCCGGAAGTTCCGTGGGGGGTGGAAGTTCCTAGGGTGATGGGGAAATGTGGGGAAACTTTCTGGTTAGGCTGGAAGTTCCGGGCCGGCCGGAAGTTCCGGGCAATGCCGGAAGTTCCGGGGGACACGGGAACAACTCCGGGACGAACCCTAAATTATGGATCTGAAAATGGGGGTGGAAAAACTCGATTTCCAGGGCAAAATAGAAGGGGGAAAAGGTTAAGTTGGGGCTAGGGAACGCCAAGGGAGGTAGATCCACTTGCCAAACACTAGATCCACGGATCAAAATCAACAAAAACTCACAAGAACAACAAAATGCAAGAATTTTTTTTGGGCTATTTTTTGAGAAAATTCGAATTGGGATGAAATCAAACAAAATCAAGCTAGAAAACGAAGAGGGGGGACTCCAAATTCGTGAGAAACTTGTTGCTATTTCTTGAGCATGTGTTGGCTTCTCGTGAAGAGGAACGGTTTGATGCAGCAAAGTAGATAAGTATTTCCCTCGGTTTTTGAGAACCAAGGTATCAATCCAGTAGGAGATACAAGTGAGCCACCAATAGATATACCTGCACAAAGAATCAAACTCTTGCACCCAACACTATAAAGAGGTTGTCAATTCCTTCATGGTTATTTGCAAGGATGAGATCTAGTAGAGATAGATACAATAGGATGCTTGAATGGAAAGTAAAACTAAAAGTAAAAAAACACTGCAACAAGTATTTTTGGTGCTTTTGGTTTTAGATATGAAAATATAATATGGAAAATAGACCCGGGGACCATATGTTTCACTATATGGCTTCTCCCAGGATGGCAAGTATTACGGTGGGTGAACAAATTACTGTCGAGCAATTGATAGAAAAGCGAATAGTTATGAAGATATCCAAGGCAATTATTATGCATATAGGAATCACATCTGTGACAGGTAGACCGAAATCATTATGCATCTACTACTATTACTCCACACATCGACCGACTCCTACCTGCATCTAGAGTATTAAGTTCATGAAGAATAGAGTAACACATTAGGTAAGATGACATGATGTAGAGGGATAAACTCAAGCAATATGATGAAAACCCCATCCTTTTACCCTTGATGGCAACAATACAATACGTGCCTCGCTACCCCTACTATGTCACTGGTTGAGGACACCGCAAGATTGAACCCAAAACTAAGCACTTCTCCTATTGCAAGAATTACCAATCTAGTTGGCCAAACCAAACCAATAATTCGAAGAGACTTGCAAAGATATGAAATCAGGCATATAAGAATTTAGGAAAGACTCATATAATATTCATGGATAATCTGAACATAAACCCACAACTCATCAGTTCTTGACAAACGCATCGCAAAAGAGTATTACATTGGATAGATCTCCATGAAGATCATGAAAACATGGTATTGAGAAGCAAAGAGAGAGAAGAATCTATCTAGATACTATCTATGGACCCGTAGGTCTGTGTTGAACTACTCACGCAACATCAGAGGGGCAATGGAGTTGATGTAGATGCCCTCTGTGATCGAATCCCCCTTCGGCAGATTACCGAAAAAGGCTCCGAGATTGGATCTCTTGGGAACGGAGGCTTCTAGCGGCGGAAAAGTGTTTTCGTGGATCGTTCTAATAATGATGGAATATTTGGGTATTTATAGGACGAAGATTAGGGTTAGAGGAGGTGTCAGGGGCCCACAAGACTGCCCGGCACGGGTGCCCCCCTGGCCACAGCAAGCGGGCTTGTGGCCCCGTGGTAGCTCCTCTGTCGTGGTTCTCAAGTCTCGTGGCTTCCATATTTTCCAAAAAAAATCTTTTCGGAGGTTTTATTCCATTTGGACTCCGTTTAATATTCCTTATCTGCGATACTCAAAAACAAGGAAAAAACAAAAACTGGCACTAGGCTCTCGATTAATAGGTTAGTCCCAAAAATAATATAAAATAGCATATTAATGCATATAAAACATCCAAAACAGATAATATAATAGCATGGAACAATCAAAAGTTATAGATACATCGGAGACGTATTAGCATCCCCAAGCTTAATTCCTGCTAGTCCTCGAGTAGCTGAATAATAAAAACAGAATTTTTGATGTGGAATGCTACCCAACATATTTATCCATGTAATATTCTTTATTGTGGCATGATTATTCAGATCCATTAGATTCAAAACAATAGTCTAATATTGACATAAAATACTTCGAGCACACCAACAAGGTAGTTGTGTCCTTTCGAAATAACATGGCCTTAGAAAGTTATCCCTACAAAATTATATGGTCTGGCTATGCTCCATCTTCCCCACACAAAGTATCTAGATCATGCACAACCCTGATGAACAAGTCGAGCAATTGTTTCACACTTTTGGTGATCTCAAACCTTTTCAACTCTCATGCAATACATGAGTGTGAGCCATGGATATAGCATTATAGGCGGAATAGAATATGGTGGGGGTGCAACGAAAAACGAGAAGATAGTCTCACATCAATTAGGCATATCAACGGGCCATGGAGATGCCCATCAATAGATATCAATGTGAGTGAGTAGGGATTGCCATGCAACAAATGCACTTAGAGCTATAAGTGTATGAAAGCTCAAAAAGAAATGTTAGTGGTTGTGCAAAATGAATATCCACTAGTTATATGAAAGTGACAAAATAGGAGACTCTCTATCATGAAGATCATGGTGCTACTTTGAAGCACAAGTGTGGAAAAAGATAGTAGCAATTGTCCCTTCTCTCTTTCTCTCTTTTTTTGGTGGGCTTCTTTGGCCTCTTTTTTCTTGTTTGGGCTTCGCTGGCCTATTTTTTTGTAAAGTCCGGATACTCGTCCCAACTTGTGAGGGAGTCATAGCCTCCATCATCCTTTTTTCTCATGGGACAATGTTGTATTAATGAAAAATCATCACACTTTTATTTACTTATAACTCAAAGAAAAATGAATTACAACTCGATTCCTATGACAAGATAAAACTCTATATGCAATATGAAGTGATGATGCAAGTCATAGAAAAACTACATGGTGGAAGTTGCATGGCAATATATCTCGGAATGGCTATGGAAATGCCATAATAGGTAGGTATGGTGGCTGTTTTGAGGAATATATGGTGGCTGTTTTGAGGAAGGAGGGTTTGATGTACCAGCGAAAGTTGCGCGGTACTAGAGAGCCTAGAAAGGATGGAAAGGTGAGAGTGCGTATAATCCATGGACTCACATTATTCATAAAGAACTCACATATTTATTGCAAAAGTCTATTAGTCATCAAACAAAGCATTAAACGCATGATCCTAGGGGAGAGGTTGGTAGGATTTAACCATCACGCGCTCCCGACCCTCACACAAAGGTCGACAATCATTAGACAAGTCATGCTCCGACTTCATTACATAGCGGTTCACCATACGTACATGCTACGGGAATCATAATCATTTCTGAACTACTCGCTAGCGTGACTCTCATATTAACCATCCCTATTATCTCAAAACTATATGCAAGGAATCCAACTTCTCATAGTTGTTGATGCACTTCATATGGACGTTTTTATTATATCCCCATTGGATGCCATTATGTTAGGACTAAATTCATAACCTAAACAAATTACCATTATGTTTTAAGAAACTCTCAAAATAATATAAGTGAGTAACGAGAGTTCAATAATTTCTATAAAATATAACACCACCATGCTCTAAAAAGATATAAGTGAAGCACTAGAGCAACATTGCCTAGCTCAAAAGATATAAGTGAAGAATATAGAGTATTCTAACAAATTCATGATTCAGTGTGTCTCTCTCTAAAAATGGGTGCATCAAGGATGATTGTGGAAAACTAAAAAGCAAAGGATCATATCATACAAGACACTCCAAGCAAAACACATATCATGTGGTGAATAAAAATATAGCCTCAAATAAATTTACCGATGGATTGAAGACGAAAGAGGCGATGCCTTTCGGGGCATCCCCAAGCTTAGGCTTTTTGATATCCTTGAATATGACTTGGGCTGCCATGGGCATCCCCAAGCTTAGGCTCTTGCCACTCTTTATTCCATAGTCCATCAAATCTTCACCCAAAACATGAAAACTTCACAACACAAAACTCAACAGAAAACTCATCAGATCCATTAGTATAAGAAAAATAAAGCACCACACTAGGTACTGTTGTGAACTCATTATTTATTTATGTTTGTGTGATACCTACTGTATTCTAAATTTTCCATGACTCATACCCCCCGATACGACCCATAGATACATCAAAATATGCAAACAACACAAAGAAAATAGAATTTGTCTAAAACAGAACAGTCTGTAGCAATCTGTAAACTTTGAATACTTTTGAAACTGTAAAAATTCGGAAAAATTAGGAGAACCAGAAAATTTGTATATCAATCCTGAGTAAAAATTTCAGATCAATTTGACACTCTGAAACATTTAAAAAAATCCTGGACTGAGCGCAAAAGTTTCTATTTTCCAGCCAGATCAAATCAACAACTACCATAGATCACCACAAAGGTTTTACTTGGCTCAGACACTAATTTAAACACAAGAACACAATTACTACAGAAGTAATGATGTACCAAACACACCAAAACTGAATCAAAAAAACTTAAAGCAAAATAAAATTGGGTTGCCTCCCAACAAGCGCTATTGTTTAACGCCCCTAGCTAGGCAAAACACAATAGATCTAGGTATTGTCATCTTTGGTATTGGTAACCTGGAAAACGGAAACTTTTGCGCCCAGTCCAGGAATTGTCTGAAGTTTTCATAGCGTGAAATTGATCTGAAATTTTTACACAGGTTTAATATACAAATTTCCCTGGTTTTCCTTATTTTCCCGAATTTTTGAAGTTCCAGAAGTATTCGAAGTTTACAGATTGCTACAGACTGTTATGTTTTTGACAGATTCTGTTTTCCTTCTGTTGTTTGCTTATTTTGATATATCTATGGGTTTTATCGGGGGATATGAGTCATGGAAAAGTTAGAATACAGTAGGTATTACACAAATATAAATAAAGAATGAGTTCACAACAGTACCTAAAGTGGTGATTTATATTTCTTATACTAACGGATCTCATGAGTTTTCTTTTGAGTTTTGTGTGGTGAAGTTTTCAAGTTTTGGGTGAAGATTTGATGGACTATGGAATAAAGAGTGGCAAGAGACTAAGCTTGGGGATGCCCAAAGCACCCCAACTCATATTCAAGGATACCAAAAAGCCTAAGCTTGCGGATGCCCCGGAAGGCATCCCCTCTTTCGTCTTCAATCCATCGGTAAATTTACTTGAGGCTATATTTTTATTCACCACATGATATGTGTTTTGCTCGGAGTGTCTTGTATGATATGAGTCTTTGCTTGTTAGTTTGCCACAATCATCCTTGATAGACACTTATTTTGAGAGAGAGACGCTGAATCGTGAATTTGTTAGAATACTCTATGTGCGTCACTTATATCTTTTGAGCTAGGCAATGTTGCTCTAGTGCTTCACTTATATCTTTATTGAGCATGGTGGTGTTATATTTTATAGAAATTGTTGAACCCTCGTTCCTCACTTATAAAATTTTGAGAGTTTCTTGAAATAGCATGGTAATTTGCTAAGGTTATGAATTTAGTCCTAATATAATGGCATCCAAGATGGATATATTAAAAACTTTCATATTAATTGCATTAACAACTATGAGAAGTTGGATTACTTGCATGTAGTTTTGAGATAATAGGGATGGCAATATGAGAGCCATGCTAGTGAGTAGTTGTGAATTGAAGAGATACGTGTGTTAAAGCTTGTGATTCCCGTAACATGCACATATGGTGAACCGTTATGTAACGAAGTCGGAGCATGATTTGTCTAATGATTGTCGACCATTGTGTGAGGGTCGGGAGCATGTGATGGTTAACTCCTACTAACCTCTTCTCTAGGAGCATGCGTCTAATTCTTTGTTTGATAACCAATAGACTTTTGCAATAAGTATGTAAGTTCTTTATGACTAATGTGAGTCCGTGGATTATACGCACTCTCACCCTTCCATCTTTGCTGGCCTCTCTAGTACCGTGCAATTTTCGTCGGTACATCAAACCCTCCTTCCTCAAAACAGCCACCATATATTCCTCAAAACAGCCACCATACCTACCTATTATGGCATTTCCATAGCCATTCCGAGATATATTGCCATGCAACTTTCACCATGTGGTTTTTCTATGACTTGCATCATCACTTCATATTGCATATCGAGTTATATCTTGTCATAGGAATTGAGTGGTAATTTCTTTTTCTTTGAGTTATAAGTAAATAAAAGTGTGATGATTTTTTATTAATAGAGCATTGTCCCATGAGAGAAAAGGATGATGGAGGCTATGACTCTCTCACAAGTTGGGATGAGTATCCGAACTTTACAAAAAATAAAAGAGGCCAGCGAAGCCCAAACAAAAAATAAAAGAGGCCAAAGAAGCCCACCAAAATAAAAAAATGAGATAAAGAGAGAAGGGACAATTGCTTCTATATTTTTCCACACTTGTTCTTCAAAGTAGCACCATGATCTTCATGATAGAGAGTCTCCTATTTTGTCACTTTCATATAACTAGTGGATATTCATTATGCACGACCACTTAGTTTTCTTTTTGAGCTTTCATACATTTATAGCTCTAAGTGCATTTGTTGCATGGCAATCCCTACTCACTCACATTGATATCTATTGACGGGCATCTCCATAGCCTGTTGATACGCCTAGTTGATGTGAGACTATCTTCTCCTTTTTCCCTTGCACCTCCTCCATATTCTATTCCACTTACAATGATATATCCATGGCTCACGCTCATGTATTGCGTGAGCGTTCAAAAGGTTTGAGAACACCAAAAGTATGAAACAATTGCTTGTCTTGTTCATCGAGGTTGTGCATGATTTAGATACGTTGTGTGGGGAAGATGGAGCATAGCTAGACCATATGATGTTTTAGGGATAACTTTCTAAGGCCATGTTATTTCGAAAGGACACGACTATCTTGTTGGTGTGCTTGAAGTATTACTGTTTTTATGCCAATATTAGACTATTGTTTTGAATCTAACAGATCTGAATATTCATGCCACAATAAAGAATATTACATGGATAAATATGTTGGTTAGCATTCCACATCAAAAATTCTGTTTTTAACATTTACCTACTCGAGGACGAGCAGGAATTAAGCTTGGGGATGTTGATACGTCTCCAACGTATCTATAATTTTTTATTGTTCCATGCTATTATATTATCTGTTTTGGATGTTTTATATGCATTAATATGCTATTTTGTATTATTTATGGGACTGGCCTATTAATCTAGAGCCTAGTGTCAGTTTTTGTTTTTTCCTTGTTTTTGAGTTTCGCAGATAAGAAATATTAAACGGAGTCCAAACGGAATAAAACCTCCGGAATGATTTTTTCTGGAATAAAAGGAAGCCACGAGACTTGAGAACCAAGGCAGAGGAGCTGCCACGGGGCCACAAGCCCGCTTGCCGCGGCAGGGGGTACCCCGTGCCGGGCAAGCTTGTGGGCCCATGGCAACTCCCCTAACCCTAATCTTCGGCCTATAAATACCCAAGTATTCCATCATTATCAAAAAGACCCACAAAAACACTTTTCCGCCGCCAGGTGCCTCCGTTCCTGAGAGATCCAAGCTTGGAGCCTTTTCTGGTAATTTGTCGGAGAGGGATCCAATCATGGAGGGCATCTACATCAACTCCATTGCCCCTCCGATGATGCGTGGGTAGTTCACCAAAGACCTACGGGTCCATAGCTAGTAGCAGGATGGCTTCTTCTCTCTCTTTGCTTCTTAATACCATTTTCTTCATGATCTTTATGGAGATCTATCTGATGTAATACTCTTTTGCGGTGTGTTTGTCGAGATCCGTTGAATTGTGGGTTTATGTTCAGATTATCCATGAATATTATTTGAGTCTTTCCTGAATTCTTATATGCATGATTTCATAACTTTGCAAGTCTCTTCGAATTATTGGTTTGGTTTGGCCAACTAGATTGGTAATTGTTGCAATAGGAGAAGTGCTTAGTTTTGGGTTCAATCTTGCGGTGTCCTCACCCAGTGACATAGTAGGCGTAGCGAGGCACGTATTGTATTGTTGCCATCAAGGGTAAAAAGATGGGCTTTTCATCATATTGCTTGAGTTTATCCCTCTACATCATGTCATCTTACCTAATGCATTACTCTGTTCTTCATGAACTTAATACTCTAGATGTAGGTAGGAGTCGGTCGATGTGTGGAGTAATAGTAGTAGATGCATAATCATTTTGGTCTACTTGTCATGGATGTGATTCCTATACGCATAATAATTGCCTTGGATATATTCATAACTATTCGCTTTTTTATCAATTGCTCGACAGTAATTTGTTCACCCACCGTAATACTTGCCATCTTGAGAGAAGCCATCTAGTGAAACCTATGGTCCCCAGGTCTATTTTCCATATTATATTTTCAGATCTAAAACCAAAAACACCAAAAATACTTGTTGCATTGTTTTTACTTTTAGTTTTACTTTCCATTCAAGCACCCTATTATATCTATCTCTACTAGATCTCATCCTTGCAAATAACCGTGAAGGGATTGACAACCCCTTTATAGCGTTGGGTGCAAGAGTTTCATTCCTTGTGCAGGTACATCTATTGGTGGCTCGGTTGTATCTCCTGCTGGATTGATACCTTGGTTCTCAAAACCTGAGGGAAATACTTATCTACTTTGCTGCATCAAACTGTTCCTCTTCACAGGAAACGAACGCATGCTCGAGAAGTAGTAGTAGTTGAGGGGCAAAATAGGTACACGGGTCGCAACCCATGTCTTCGCGCGCAGGCAGGGCCGGAAGTTCCGGGCTCCGGAGGTTTCGAGCGAGCTCCAGGCAGGGTCTGGGCTATCTAGAGAGTTGGCATGTCTCGGAGCTGCTCTAGTTGTGGGAGACCGGAAGGTCCGGGCCGGCCGGAAGGTCCGGGATCCAGAGGTTCCGGGAAGACCGGAAGGTTCGGGGACTTCCAGAGTGTCGTCCTTGCTTCTTCTTCCGTCTCTTCCAAGCTTTGCTCGTGGATGGTCTAGTTGTACGTAGGTGCTGACACTCCTCCTGATCATTCGTGAAGCTCCGACAGTACCTATGCATACACATGAGAGGAGTGTCAAGTAGTAGACCATCCTCGAGGGGGTCAAGTGAACATGTGTAAAGGAGATGATTCACCTTTATGTATGTGAAGCAGATGTTGCACGTGTCACTTGCCGAAGGGACTCTTGCCATGGTGATGTCCGTAGGATGCTCCGCATCAACACGCCTGTGGACCGCAGCCTGAGGTTGTCACCGCTACCCCGATAGTATGACAAGGGTCTCGAATGCGACTAGAGGGGCGCTAGGCGCTGCGTGAAGAACGGCTTCCATATCATCCCGCCAGTCAGCTTCTTCGTGCTGATATCGTGAGAGATCCGCTCAAGGACGGGCCTGGCCTGGGGGTCGGAGAACTTCGCGGAGCTCCACACGGGGGTCTTCTCCGACAGCCCCTTTGGAAAATCCAAGCGGTGCCTCAAGTTCTCCACCTTCTTCTCGACCTTTAAGAGCATGTTCCCTCTCTGGACCACGACGAAGGAGACACACACTGACCGCTGAGCACTGTCGTGCAGCCACAAGCTGAAGAAAGGACGGAAGAGGGCCACCAAAGGCTTTACGCCTACGAAAACCTCATGGTAGAAGCCGAAGACGGACAAGAGCGGAATGGAGTTGGGTTGGAGATGAAGGTCTTGGATCCTGTAATGGTTGAGGACGGTGGTGAAGAACTTGGATAAGGGCGGGACGAGCCCGACGAAGACACCATGGTGAAGAAGGGATAGGCTGACTTGGACGGGCGCTGCTTCTCTGAGGAGCCGCCCCATATCAAGGTCCGCCCCCACTCGTTGGTATCGTCCGCGGTTGACGGAGGCATCGGGGCAAGGTCCCCATCCTTGGCTATTGCGGACACCGAGAGCGCTAGTGAGATAGAGGCGGAGGCCAAACTCTGGGCCTCATGCTTCAACTTGTCGGCGGGAGCCATCGAGAAGTTCCCAGGACCAAGAAAGCAAGGAGGAGGATGGTGCGGTGCCGAGATCTGGAGAGATTTCTACTAAGGTTGGGGATCTGGAAGTAAGAGCAAGAGAAAAGAAGAGGAAAGCAATAATGGCTCAACACTGGAAGTCAGGATTTTGGTCGATTCGAGCAGTGGCCAAAGAGGCATGGGACACCCGACACCAACTGCACAACGCATGCCAGTCCTGACCCGCAGGCGTTTGGGGCCCATGACGCCTCGGGCCGTCCTCGGTGGCTTCGCATAGAAGCCGGCTCGGGCGCTCCTTGGACCCGGGGGCTACTGTCGGCGTTCTGGGAATGGGGGTACCCAGACCTGCATGCCTACGGCCTAGGGCATGGCCCACCTCATCAGCCAAGTATGGTTTGCGCGACCACACTCAAGACGAGGCCCTTGCGAGAGCTCTGGGCTCGCAAGGGAAGCATCATCTAGACCAACGAAGAATGGGCCTCCTCAGACCCCCCCCCCCTCCGAAGCAGTGGAGATCTCTATGCAGCGCTTGGCCTCTAGAGGCCAAGGATGACGCAAGGTGGGATAGGCGGGCACCAGTGCGTCGGGTGGTATAGTTTCCCCTTTGGTGCAAAGGGAGCAAGGATGTATGCGGTTTCCCAAAGCGCCCCCAAAGGTTTCTATTCCGGTGCAACAAGACCATGACCATGAGCCCTGCAGAATGTATGTCATCGCCGTGCCCACCTCTACATCATTAACATCTACTTCGCAGGCGAATACCACCTTTCATCAGGATAAAGATGTACTCATGTCCCCCTTCGAATTTGGCCATTGTGGGATCCCTTCCTGCCATAGCGATAAGGGAAGAGGACTCGGGCCACTATAAAGGGAGGCTAGGCTACACTGTAGAGAGGAACAATGGAATAGAGGGACGATAGAAGAGACGCAAAGACACTAGAGAGCCCTCGTGAGGCAACCCACCACTATACTAGATCATCCACCAACCTCCTCGTGAGGCAATCCACCAAAGCACGAGTAGGGTTTTACGTTTTGCAGTGGCCCGAACCTAGGTAAATCATCGTGTGCAATCTTCTTCCTCGTCATCATGCGAGTTCGTCATCTAGATCTTCGAGTTGTGAGCTAGGTGGGGTAAGGCCGTTCGGGAGATTCGCACACGCCCCTGTTTTCAAACTTCTTTGGGTTCTGCGGAGCCCGAAATCCGACAGTCAGCCATATCGGTACCACCGAGATTCATATATCGGTTGCACCAAAAAGGCCAAAGCTGCCACATTTTGCATTAGTCGGTGCAACCGAGTTTTTTACTTTGGTTTCACCAAGTTGGGAAATACTGTTGTAATGGTTGGATTTTTGGAGACGCCTATATATACCCCTCCACAACCTCTCACTCGTACAGGAAGTACTCAGAACATACAAACACTTGCCATATCCAATTTTCTGAGAGAGAGAGCCACCTACTCATGTGTTAAGATGAAGACCATCCACTCCAACCATATGGATCTTGATTTCTAGCCTCCACAAGTTTCTTTCCACTAAATCAATCTCTTCTACCCATGTCAAATCTGTGAGAGAGTGATTAAGTGTTGAGGAGCCTATCTTTTGAAGCACAAGAGCAAGGAGTTCATCGTACTTACGACATCTATTACACTTTGGAGGGTAGTGCATCCTAGATTGGTTAGGTGTCACTTGGGATCCTCCTACTTCGTGTTGTGGAGTTGCACCAAGAAGTTTGTAAGGGAAAGAAGATCGCCTACTTCGTGAACATCTGCCCCGAGTAAGGCTAGTCCTCCATGGACAAAGACCATGATATCATAGAAAAAGTTGCTTCTCCATAGACCCTTTGTGGGTGGAGTCCTTCATGGACTCTCACGGCTGCTACCCTCCATGGGTTGAAGTCTCCATCAACGTGGGCGTATGATAGCACCACCTGTCAGAACCAAGCCAAAAATCTCCGTGTCAATCTTGCACTTGATCCTCCTATCCCTATCCTCTATTTACACGTGTTTGTCTTTACTTTTCACTACTATACTCGTAGACATGCATGTGTAGGGTGAACATGACTTGCAACAATTTCTTAAACTTGCCTAGAACTAAAATTGTGAAAAGGTTAGGTTTTTAATTTGTCAAGTAGTCTAATCCCCCAAGACCTACTTTCGATCCTACATGGCGCCCGATGGACGGAGGCGAGGCTCGCAAGGTGCGGATGGAAAGGTGCGGCGGCACCCCTGGTGGTTGTAGACAACGAGGCCAGAGGTGGCACGCATGAGTGCGGGGACTACGGCCATCGGGTGCGGGCGGGAAGCACCAACGAGGACGCGCGCGGGGCGGAATAAACAAAAATTATAGCTCTAGTCAAGTATCCTAGAATGATAATATATTAGCATGGAGCAATCAAAACTTATAGATAAGTTGGAGACGTATCAACATCCCCAAGCTTAATTCTTGCTCGTCCTCGAGTAGGTAAATGATAAAAATGGAATTTTTGATTTGACATGCCACCCATTATGTACTCTTTTGTATGTATGATCATTGAGAAATGATGAATTAACAAAGAACAACATAGTAATATTTATAAGTATAACAAACAAAATCATTGATTTTTCAAAGTATATGATGCTAAAAGAATGTTTACCCCTACTCATCTTATTATATTAGCAGGGCATGACTTCGTCTTCACCACATCAATAGAAATGTTAAGCACCATGGTGTCCAAATCAGGCAATTGGATCGTACTTTTTAAATATGCATCAACTTTTTATTCTTTATGCAATACATGAGCGTGAACCAATGGACATAGCATATAGGTGGAATAAAATATGATGGTAGATATCAAAGGGGTAAAAATGGAGAAGATAGTCTTGCATCAACTAGGCATACCAACGAGTTATGGAGATGCTCATTGATAGATGTCAATGCAAGGAGTAGGGATTGCATGCAAATGATGGACTAGAGCTATAAGTGTATGAAAGCTCAACTGAAGCTAAGTGGGGTGTCCATCCAACTTGCTTGCTCATGAAGACCTTGGGCATTTCACGAATCCCGTTGTCAAAATATACAAACCAAGTTTACTATATGAAAAAGTAATTCCCACTAGCATATGGAAGTGACAACATAGGAGACTCTCTATGTGAATAACATGGTGCCACTTTGAGGGACAAGTGTGGTAAAGGATAGTAGCAAAGTCCCTTCTCTCCTTTTCTCTCATTTATTTTTATTTAATTTTTTCATGATAGGCTTTTCTCTCCTTTTTTTTGCCACCCCCATTCATATATTTTTATATGGCGGGCTCATTTGGCCTCCCCCATTTTTATTTTATTTTCTGTCCGGAGTTTTATCCCGACTTGTGGGGGAATCATAATCTCCATCATTATTTCCTCACTGTGACAATGCTCTAATAATGATGATCATCACACTTTTATTTACTTACAACTCAATATGAAGAACTGATGGGAACATATGACTCTATATGAATGCCTCTAGCAGTGTACTAGGATGTGCAATGATCTAGCACGACATGTATCAAAGACATGATGAACGGTGGCTTTGCCACAAACACTATGTCAGCTCTATATGATCATGCAAAGCAATATGATGGTGAACAAACTAGTCATGTGAAGTGTCGATGGAATTTGCATGGAAATATATCTCTAAATGGCTATGGAAATGCCATAATAGGTAGGTATGGTGGCTGTTTTGAGGAAAATATAATGAGGCTTATGTGCAACAGAGCGTATCATGTCATAGGGTTTGGATGCATCGACTAAAGTTGCATCGATCCTCGAGGTGAGAATGGGCTATGCACGGTACCGAAGAGGCTAGCAAATTTGAGAAGGTGAGGATGCGTATGTCCATGGTGTCACATTAGTCATAAAGAACTCATATACTTACTACAAAGTTTTATTAGTTTTATCACAAATCAAAGTACTCCTCACATTCCCCGAGGGACGAGGTTGGTAAGAGTTAACCATCGCATGCCCCCGACTCAAAACAAAACTAGGATTTCAATGAGGACTAGAAATGCTCACACATCATCACCATGCCTCTTTAAGTTTTAGATAAAAAACAAGTTAACACCTATTAATCTTGACACTTCTACAAATCAACAATTGTGGACTCACACCTTTTTCATATTACCACATTAATGTCATTAACCCACAACTTCTCTATACGTGCTACATGTTGGGTTTGATTATCATTCATTGAATACCTATTATTTTTGGACCAGTCTTGTGACCCATGAAAATTATCTTCACTATTTATTCAGATCTCAAACAAATATAAGTGAAGAACGGGAGCATATTATTCCTATAAAATCTACACGCCACCGTGCTCAAAACGATATCAGTAAAGCACTAGAGCAACTGCCAAGCTCAAAAGATATAAGTGAAACACATAGAGTATTCTAGAAAATTATGATGAAGGTGTGTCTCTATCAAGTAGGTGTGTCCAGCAAATGATGATTCTGACATACTGAAAGTAAAGGCAAACAAAAGCAGATGACACTCCAAGCAAAACACATATCATGTGATGAATAAAAATATAGCTCAAAGTGACATAGCGATGGATTGAGACGAAAGAGGGGATGCCTTTCGGGGCATACCCAAGCTTAGACGCTTGAGTCTCCTTAGAATTGTACTTGGGTTGCCTTGTTCCTCCCCAAGATTAGGCTCTTGCTACTCGTTATTCAGTAGTCCATCGTGATCACACCCAAAACTTGAAAACTTCAACCACACAAAACTCAATAAAACTTCGTGAGATCCATTAGTATAAGCAACATATTGCATATTTTAGATACTATTTAAATTGATTCTTAATTCATTTTTTCATAATAGGTATTGTATTCTAACTTCTCCATGGATTACACCCAATGATATAATCCATAACATAATCAAAATAAGCAAACTATGCAAGCAAAACACAATCTGTCTAAACAGAACAGTGTGTAGCAATTTGTAAAGATACCCTACTGTTGTAACTCTAAAAATTACAAAAATTAGGAATACTTGGAGAATTTGTGTAGCAATACTGTGTTAAAATTTAATACGAAACTCACTCACCAGTAAAAAATTAAATTCTTGTACTGGAGTCAAAAGTTTTTGTTATCGTTTCAGCATTGTTTCTAATCATCTTGTGAGTTATCCCAAAGGCTTTACTTAGCAAAATCACTAATTTAAATATAAAAACATAATAATTACATAGGTAATAGTCATCTTAACACGAAATAACAAAGAGTAAAAACAAAAATAAAGATACATGTTGGGTTGCCTCCCAACAAGCGCTATTGGTTTATGCCCCTAACTAGGCATAATGCATAGTTTCAAGTATTGTCATATTTGACACTCAACCCATAAGTGGATCTCATGATTGATTCACAAGGTAGCTTAATTCTCTTACTAGGGAATTTTTCCACCCCCTTCTTCAATGGGAATTGGAACCTTATATTTCCCTCTTTCATATCAATAATTGCACCTATAGTTCGTAAGAATGGCCTTCCAAGTATTATAGGACAAGATGGATTGCAATAAATATCAAGAATAATGAAATATACAGGCACATAATATTTTTTGAAATAATAATCACATCATTAGTTCTTCCTAATAGTTTCTTGATGGTAGAATCCGCAAGATGCAAGTTTAGGGAACACTCTTCATTATTAGTGAGACCAAGCAAAACACGTAAAGTTTTAGGTATGGATGAAACACTAGCACCAAGGTCACACAAAGCATCGCATTCATATTTATTTATCTTTATTTTGATAGTATGTTCCCACTCATCATGCAATTTTCTAAGAATAGAAACTTCAAGCTCAAGTTTCTCATCATAAGCTTTTAGCATAGCTTCTACTATATGTTTGGTAAAAGCATTATTTTGTTCATAAGCATTGGGTGAGATAATAATGGATTGAATCAAGGAAATACATTATACTAAATATCATTTCTCATAATTAAAGTCCTTGTAATCCAAGATAGTGGGCACATCACTAGTGAGAGTTTTAACCACTCCAAACCCACTTTTTCAGTTTTAGCATTAGAATCATCACCCTCCAAGCAAACGGGACGCTCCTCAACTAAAGTTTACTCATCTACAGCCGCTTTATAATTCATATTCAAAGAGGTAAACAAATATTAAATGGAAGAAACACCAATCATTTTAAGATCTTCATCATGATTTCGGTAAAAACCAGGTGGAAGAGCTTTTTCTAAGAATTCTCGGTTAGCTCTCCACTTAGCGGTCCTCTCCTTACTTTCATTAATAGATAAATAGATAGATTTAATAGTCTAATTAAAATCATGATTGGGTGGCAAATCTTTACTTTTTAAGTGTTTCCACATCAACAGCAATTCTATCAACGTTTTTAGCCAAAGCATCAAACACATGCAAATTTTCTTCTACCGTAGTATTGAAAACCTTTTGAGAATTAATAAATAATTTATTTATATTCTCAACATAATAAGGTATCCTATTAGAATTTATAGAATTATTTCAATAAGAATTACCATAAGAAGTTCCACAATTGTTAGAGGAATTACCGGGATACTCTCTAGCATTGAAGTTTCTGCGATAAGCATTGTTACTAAAATTATTTTTTGAGACGAAGTTCACATCAATAGCATCGTTATTTTGCTCAATCAAAGTAGACAAAGGCATATCATTGGGACCAACATGACTATTTTTACTAGCAACAATATTCATAAGAGCATCCACTTTTTCACTCAAAGTAGCGATTTCTTTAACAGAATTTACCTTGTTACCAGTTGGAGCTCTTTCGTATGCCATTGACAATAATTTGGAATGATGTACTACAGAAGTTTGGTGGCCTCTCCTAAGGTCACATCCATAAAGGTACCACCTGCGGCAGAGTCTAGAAGATTTCTAGACACAAAGTTTAGTCCAACATAGAAATTTTGGATTATCATCCACAAGTTTAAGCCATGAGTTGGATAATTTCTTATCATAAATTTCATTATCTCCCAAGCTTGTGCAACATGCTCTTGATATTGTTGTTTAAAATTCATTATTTTATTTCTAAGGGAGCTGATCTTAGCAGGAGGAAAATACTTGGCAATAAAAGCATCTTTACACTTATCCCGCGTTCCAATACTATTACGAGGTAAAGAAGAAAATCAAGCCTTAGCTTTATCTCTAAGTGAAAAGGAAATAATTTTATTTTCACAATATAATTATCCATATCCTTTTTATTTTGCATATCACCTAACTCAAGAAAGGTATTAAGATGTGATGCGGGATCTAACGTGGCTTGAGACTGCGTCGGTATTTCCCCAAAGAGGAAGGGATGATGCAGCAGAGCTACGATAATTATTTCCATCATTTATGAAACAAAGATTATCGAACCAGTAGGAGAACCAAGCAACACTATGTAAACGGTACCTACACAAAAAGAACAAATACTTGCAACTTGGCGTGTAAGAGTGTTTGTCAATCTCTCCATGGTAAAATATAGATATATTCGTATTAGATTGGATAAATAGATCGCGTAGGAACACAATATAAAATAAGTAAATAAAAGTGCAGCAAAGTATTTTTGGGGTTTTGGAATAATAGATCTTAAAGCAAATGCGGAAAATATAGAACGGAAAGCAATATGTTAAAAAATATATCCGTGGGTTGTAGGTTTCACTAGTGGCTTCTCTCATGAGTATAGCACACGGTGGGTAAACAAATTATTGTTGGTCAATTTATAGAAATCAAACAATCATGACGATATCCAAGGCAATGATCATTATATAGGCATCACGTCCAAGATAAGTAGACCAAAACGATTTTGCATCTACTACTATTACTCCACACACCGACCGCTATCCAGCATGCATCTAGTGTATTAAGTTCATGGAGAAATGGAGTAATGCAATAAGAATAATGACATGATGTAGACAAGATCTATTCATGTAGGAATAGACCCCATCTTGTTATCCGTAATAGCAACGATACATGCATGCCTCGCTGCCCCTTCTGTCACTGGGAGAGGACACCGCAAGATCGAAACCATCACAAAGCACTTCTTACCATGGCAAGAAATATTGATCTAGTTGGCCTGAATAAAGCAAAAATTCGAAGAAGAAATATGAGGCTATAGGTAATCATGCATATAAGAGATCAAAGAAGACTCAAATAATATTCATGGATAGAAACTGATCATGAACTCAGAATTCATCGGATCTCAGCAAACACACTACAAAAAGTCATGAAATCAAATAGATCTCCAAGAGACCATGGTATTGAGAATCAAAAGAGAATATGAATCCATCTAGCTACTGACTAAGGACCCGTAGGTCTATGGTGGACTACGCACGCATCATCGGAAAGTTACCCATGAAAACGACCGAGAGTGTTCAATACCTTTCCATGCTAGATATATCATAAGTGGTTCCCAAACAAAAAATAAAGTTTATTCCTTTTTACACCATTCTTTCACAATCCATGGCTAGCCGAATCCAGGATTTCCCTCCATACCAACACTTTCCAAGGAATTTAGTATTTCACAATAGAAAGTAAATTTCTTTTTCATTTTGGGACTGGGCATCCCTATTACTGTCGCACTCTCATGCAATGACAAGTGAATACACACTCATCTTGAGAACAACACATCTAGCATGGAAAAATACCGGTCACCCCCTTTCGCTTTATCAGCGGTATGAGCACACAAGAAGGAAAGTCATATTGAAAATTAGAGATGGCACATACTTGGAATGGCATGGAAATACCACATATAGGTAGGTATCGTGGACTCATATGGCAAAACTGGATTTAAGGATTTTGGATTCACAAGTACTATTTCTACTTAGTACAAGTGAAGGCTAGAAAATAGATTGAGAACCAACCAAGCAACAAATGAAAATCCTCATAAACAAGCAGTAAGCATAACTAACACCGAATAAGGCACCGTAAGTAGGATGTAATTTCATTGCACAACTATTGACTTTCCTACTTTCATAGGGAATCACAAACCTTAACACCAATGTTCTTACTAAAGCATAATTAGTCACCAACATTACTTACATACCACTATCATCATGTCTCAAAACTATTACAAGGAATCAAGTTTAATTTATCCAATGATCTTCATGAAAGATTTTATTATATCCCTCTTGAATATCTATCTCTTTGGGACTAGTTTCGTATATTGCCATTGCTTTTGACAAGGTCACATAGATTTAAAGTGAAGAACATGAACATAAAATTTTCATCTCTCAAAATAATATAAGTAAAGCATGAGATAATTTCTTAAAAATTCACTAGCTGTCAAATTAATCTAAGTGAAGCATGAGAGTATTTCTTCACAAATTTAAAGCACGCCATGCTCAAAAAGATATAAGAGTAATTCCATAGCTCAAAAAAATTAAGTGAAGCATGTAGAGCAATTCTAACAAATCATAGCATAATTTTGGCTCTCTCAAATAGTTGTGTCCAGAAAGGATCATTGTGAAAAAAAAAGCAAACCAAGCAAAGACTCATAAAATACAAGACGCTCCAAGCAAAACTCATGATATGTAACGAATAAGAATATAGCTCCAAGTAAAATACCCATGGTCGTTAGAAGAAAGAGGGGATGCCCCGAGTGGCATCCCCAAGCTTAGTTTCTTGTTCCTCTCTGGATATTATCCTTCGGTACCATGGCATACCCAATATTAGGCTCTTTTCACTTCTTATTCCTTCATCCATCGTGATTTCACCCAAAACTTAAAAACTTCAATCACACAAAACTCAACAAAATTTTTGTGAGATCCGTTACTATAATAAAGCAAATCACCACTCAACGTATTGTTTCAAACCCATTCATAATTTATTATTGCATTATATATACTGTATTATAACTTTACCATGGCTTATACCCTCCAATACAATCCACATATTCATCAAAAGAATCACACAATGCAACGAAAATAGAATCTGTCAAAAATAGCACAGTCTGTAGTAATCTGTACTCTAACCATACTTTTGTAACTCAAAATATTCTGAAAAATTAGGACAACATCAGAAATTTGTATATGAAACTTTTTTAAGAAATTCAGATTTTTTTTCGTTGCATATGTGATTTTCAAGAATTCTTTTACTAGACACAGACATTTCTGCTTTTGAACAAGATCAAATCAACTATCACCCAGCATGATCCTAAAGGCTTTACTTGGCACAAACACAAATTAAAACATAAAAGACACAATAATAACAGTATAATAATTCTGTCAAAACTCAAGAACATAAATAAAAATGTAAAAACAAATTATATTCATTGGGTTGCCTCCCAACAAGCGCTTTCTTTATAGCCATTAAGATAAACTTGGGATTTCAATGATACCCTCATGAAAGATAATAATAGCAACACAAAGAGAGCATCATGAATCATATGGAAAACACACTTAAGTCTAACATACTTCCTATATTTTATAAGAAAACAAATTATCAAGTCAAGCAAAAACTATCATATGGAGGAAGAATAAAGAGACAATAGCAATCTCAACAAGAAAAGAGGTAATTTAGTATCATGAAAATTTCTACAACCATAATTTCCTCTCTAATAATAATTACATGTAGGATCATAATAAAATTCAACAATATAGTGATCATAAACAATACTCTCTTTATAATCGACATGCATCAAGTTTTTATCATCTTCCAAAATAGTGGGATTATCATCAACTAAAGTTATGACCTCTCTAGACCCACTTTTATGATAAAATTCATAAGATAGAAGAAATTGCAAATATGTAGGATTCTTTTTACCTAAAGTTGACACTCTCCCAAACCCACTTTTGATACTATTGCAAACATTATTATCAATAACATATTCAACATGAGGCTTAAATAAATTTTCAAGATCATAAGAAGCATTATCACCCCACTCATGATCATTGCAATAAGAAGTGGACATGACAAAATTATCATCCCCTAGCTTGTAGTTCTGCATATCATTAACATAATTGACATTAATAGAGTTTATAGTAACATCATTGCAATCATGTTTTTTAATCAAGAAGCTATCACGAATCACCTTATAAATTTCTTCTTTCAACACTTCATCAAAAATTTCACATTCATGATATTCAAACAAAACTTCATAGAGATGATCAAGTGCACTCATCTCACTAGAAATTGGTTCATCATAATTTGGTCTTTTGAAAAGATTAGCAAGTGGATGAGGATCCATATAAATAGATTTTTAGCAAGCGAACATGCAAGCAAATAGAAGGTACATGGCAACACAAGCAAAGATAGCAAACAAGTAAAAAGGCAAACAGAAAATATTTTTGTAATTTTGTAAAACCTTTTTAGAAGTGGGGGAGAGAAAATTGAGAGGCAAATGGAAAATAGAAAAATGAGAGGAAAATGGAAAATAATGTAAATTGCAAGGAGATGAGATTTTTGATTAGGAAACTGATAGATGTTGATGATGTCTCCCGGCAACGGCACCAGAAATTCCTTTGACGTGGCTTGAGACCGTGTCGGTATTTCCCCAAAGAGGAAGGTATGATGCAGCACAACTACGGTAAGTATTTCCCTTAATTATGATACCAATGTTATCGAACCAGTAGGAGAACCAAGCAACACTATGTAAACGGTACCTGCACACAAAGAACAAATACTTGCTAGCCGACGCGTAAGAGAGTTTCTCAATCTCTCCTTGGTAAAAGATAGATAGGTTCGTAAGAGATTGGATAAATAGGTTGCATAGGAACACAAAATAAATAAGTACATAAAAAGTGCAGCAAAGTATTTTTGGATTTTTGGAATAATAGATCTGAAAGCAAATGCGGAAAAAGATAGGTCGGAAAGCCATATGTTAAAAAGATAAACTTGTCGGCCGTTAGGTTTCGCTTGTGGCTTCTCTCATGAGTATAGAACACGGTGGGTAAATAAATTATTGTTGGGAAATTGATATAATATCAAATAATCATGATGATATCCAAGGAAATGATCATTATATAGGCATCACATCCAAGATAAGTCAACCAGAAAGATTTTCCATCTACTACTATTACTCCACACATTGACCGCTATCCAGCATGCATCTAGTCTATTAAGTTCATAGAGAAACGGAGTAATGCAATAAGAATGATGACATATGTAGACAAGATCTATTCACATAGGAATAGACCCCATCTTGTTATCCTTAATAGCAACGATACATATGTGCCTCGCTGCCCCTTCTATCACTAGAGAGGACACCGCAAGATCGAACCCATCACAAAGCACCTCTTCCCATGCCAAGAAAAATTGATCTAGTTGGCCTAACTAAACCAAAGATTCGAAGAAGAAATACAAGGTTATAATTAATCATGCATATAAGAGATCAAAGAAGACTCAAATAATATTCATGGATAGAAACTGATCATGGTCTGAAAATTCTTCGGATCCCAACAAACACACCGCAAAAGGTCATTACGTCAAATAGATCTCCAAGAGACCATTTCATTGAGAATCAAAGAAGAGAGAGGAAGCCATCTAGATACTGCCTATGGACCCGTAGGTCTATGGTGGACTATTCACACATCATCGGAGAAGCACTCATGAAGACGATGCACCCCTCCGTAATGGTGTTAGATTGGATCTCGTGGTTCAGAAACTTGCGGCGGATTGAATTTTGATTCGTCGATTCCCCTAGATTTTTTGGAATATTTGGGTATTTATAGAGCTGATAAGCAGTGGAGAGGTGTTCTGAGGAGGCCACAACCCACCAGGCCGCACGAGGGGCCTCTTGCATGCCCTGGTTTCTTGTGGCCTCCTCGGCCCTCCTCATGGGTGCTTCTTTGGTCCCCTGGTTGTCTTCTGGCCCAAAAAAATTCACCAAAAAGTTTCACGGTGTTTGGGCTTCATTTGGTACAGATATTCTACGAAGTAAAAAACAAGCAAAAAACAACAACTTGCACTTGGCACTATGTCAATAGGTTAGTCCCAAAAAATGATATAAGGTTGCTAAAAATGATTGTAAACATCCAAGATTGATAATATAACAACATGGAACAATAGAAAATATAGATACATTGGAGATGTATCAGCTTCCCCAAGCTTAATTCCTACTCGTCCTCGAGTAGGTAAATGATAGAAACAAAAAAAATTGATGTCGAATGTTGCCTAAGATGTTCATCACAAATTCTTTTCTTTTGTAGCTTGGACATTTGGACTTTAGATGGTTCAAAACAATAGTCTAGTTTTGACATGAAGACTTTAATACTCAAGCATACCAACAAGCAACGATGTCTTTCAAAATATCAACAGTAAAGAAAGTTATCCCTAGCCCATCATTCTCAATCATTGATCCATTCATGAAATACGCTCAAATATTAGCTACACCTAATGCTCAAGTGAAATCATAGTGCCCCCTAGTTGGTGCTTTATAAGAGAAGATGGTAACTCAAATACAAGAAAAAATTGCATAAAGTAAATAGATAGGCCCTTCGTAGAGGGAAGTAGGGATTTCTAGAGGTGTCAGAGCTCAAAGATTAAATTGATAGAGAAAAAATATTTTGGGTGGCATGCCTATTCGCTATATCAAACGTGGAGTACAAGTCGTGCTTCTTGAAGCTTCCATCTTGGAGACTGGGCCTTCAAATATTCTTGTGTTTGGTAAGTGGCCCATATAGTCTGGCCCATAGAAATAGGCCGGCCTTCTAAGGACCCCTTAATCCAGGACTCCCTCAGTAGCCCCCGAACTTGCCTCCAACGCCAAGGGTCCCAGCTTCAATTGCTTTACATGATCAGAGTCTTCGGCTTGCGAGGTCAGTTCTTTACGCCAAACATAGTTCGGCCTCCGATGATAAGTAGCTTCCCCCATTGTAGCACGTCCGAACACTACAAATTGGCTGGCCTTGAAGGCCAAACGTCAAGGGGTAAATAATATTCCTCTGATGACCTCTCTGAAAAAAGGTCATGGCCCACCACGACCGCTAGGACAGTTACACAAACTCGATTCGTGGTTCGAGGCCATTTTAATCATCATGATCTATCAACATACCGCTCATGTCCCGTTTTATACGGGATATGTTTAATCACGCGCACGCAACGGTTCGCAAGTTTCGGGAAGCGGAGGGATTCACGATGCAGCAAGGGGAGACCAAATCAATAAGCCTCATAAAAGGAGAGGAAAACCCCGAAGCCTATTCACGTTTCCCATTCGCTTTCTCCGCCTTCCATTCCTCTGCGCCTCCAAAGCACAGATCTAGGTCTTCCGCCCCCACCTCCGAGCCCATCAATGGCGGGCTCCAAAAGGCCAGTGGGAGGTTTCCACGGTCACCAACTGGGACATTCTCGACCTTAAGAAGGCTGGCTACCTCTCCGCTGACATTCCTCATCGCGCACCAAAGGAGGGCCAAGTAATCCCCACCCCCCGGCCAGGCAAAAGGCTGGTCTTCCTCCCCCACTTCATCAGGGGGCTGAGATTCCCACTTCACCCCTTCGACAGGGGGTTGATGTTCTTCTACGGTCTTGACTTCCACAACCTCCCGCCGAATTCCTTTATGCATATATCGGCTTTCATCCTCGTCTGCGAGGCGTTTCTTTGAGTCGATCCACACTCCAGACTCTGGCTCAAAGTATTCAACGTCAAGCCGAAGTGCGTCAACGGGAAGCACGTAGACTGTGGTGGGGCTGTCATCGGCATGCTCACCCGCGTCGTGTGGCCATCAGGCACTTTCATCGACACCATCAAGGCGTGGTAGAAGGAGTGGTTCTATATCACAGAACCATGATAAGATGGTCAGATCTCTCCTACTGAATTCAGATATGGTCCCCACACTAGACTAGCTTCATGGCTCATAAAGGGCCTTAACTGGGGACCGAGCAAGGAGGTGAGCGACCTGCAGAAGCGCATCGGCTCCCTGATTGAGGAGGACATCAAGCTAACCAACATGGTCCAGGTGATGCTCCGGAGGCGCGTCCTCCCCTACCAGCGCTGGGACAATCCCTTGTGAGCTCCGCAACTTAATGATGCGCCCACAATCCGGCACCTCTTCCGCACTACGTGGGAGAAACAATGGAAGGCGCTCTTCAAGTCACAGGAGAGCAGCCATCCAAGGAGGAAGACAGAGGCTTGCAAGCCTTCAAACCCACCACCAAGGTACGGGTTACTTCTGCTTGATCGGCTTTTCCATTTCCCAAGGAGGATCCGTAATGTTTTCTTCAGATCATTCTTTCGCAGAAATGGCTAAAGAAAGCCATTAACATTAGCAGTCCGGCACCTCAGCCCAAGGATGCTAGGTCCGGGATGTTGGCGGAAATGCTCGTGGAGAAGCCTTACGAGGCCCCCACGAAGGAGAAGAAGAAGAAAGCGGGCTGAAGTGGCCTTTGTATCCAGGACCAGTCATAGATTTTGTCCGAGGAAACTCATGCCTCCTCGAATCAAGAGGAGCATGAGGAGGAAGAGGAAGAGGAGGAGCGGGAGGAAGAGGAGGAGGACAAAGCCGGGGGGAGGCAATTCCCCCCTCGCAAGAAAGAGGGTGGCATCATCAGATGCCCCAGAGGAGGTTCCCCCTCCTCCCTCGAAGTGGACGCGTCGGGCACAAGTGATCCTGTCCGACGATAGCTCGGACTCAGATACTGAATCCGATAACCTCGAGGTGGTTCCACGATGGAACCTCAGGGTCAAGCCCCTGGCTTGAAGGTTAGGATCTGAAGACCCTTTGTTTGTTCTTTTAACAAGTTTAGAGTTTATTAACACGCAGGTTCTTATGGATTTTGCAGCCCTCCGCGTGTCCTCCCCACCGATCAAGTATGGGATGGGGAGACCCCGCCCGCCGAACTAGCGAAGAGCAGGAATGCATCGCATACCGCCACTTCGGGCGCCGCGAAGGACACTGCCGAGGTTTCATCCCAACATGCTCCTATGGAGCCGAGTACCGATGGCGGCGGAGACGACACAATGGCTGAGCCTAACACCTCGGTTACCGAAGACCGAGGGAAGTACCCCGCCCGAACACTGAGGAGGCCGGACAAGCGGCCGCTCCGTCCCCTCCAAGGGTATCTTGAGAGCGTACCACACCTACGGAGGTTCTAGTTGAAACCCCGGTTGGTGATCGGGTTATCCAATCACCTCCGACGCCACCGACCAATGGGTGGCCGGTCATGGAGGAGGCTCTATCGAGCGCCTCCGTCTCCAAGGAGCACCGCACCCTCATGGGTGCAGTATTAAAGAGCATCCAGTCCATTGACAACATACTGAAGGAGGCCTTCAAAGGTCTCCTAACAGGTTTTCAAGTAAGTCACCTCATACTCTTATTGGCAAAGTTTTTATTTATTTCCATTATATACATGGTAGGCCCCAATCCTAGGAGAGTTTGGAAAAAACTTACCTAGGGGTCAATCATGTATCCGATACCGGACTAGATACAATTTATGTGTCTCACATGTTAGGGTAGCTCCTAATAAGGTCCAACATATGATCGGACTGATTAGAATGCGGGAGTTGAAAACCCATGTAACATGTCCACTGTATATGTAGTGTAGGCATCGTCATCGGCAGCGACAATAAATGACGTCGAGCTAGATGAGCTAAATCAGAAGCTTAAACGCTCTGAGGATGAAGTTGAAGCCCTCAACCGAAGACTCAACGAGGCACAAAGTAGGTCAAAACAAAATCCAAATACCTTTGCCCGAACTCCTTTATCCGAACACCTTTACCCGAACACTGTCCATGCAGATTTTCATAATCTCTTAATGTGTAAACGGCTTTGACGAAGGAGGTGGAGAGGCTCAAGGCCGCACTCCAACAAGCAAAAGACCATGCAGCTATTGAGAGAGGGTGCACAAAGAAGCGGCGACCACCCTCTCCACCCTGCGAGCCGCCAGCCAGAAGCACGAGGCTCGTGTGGCGGAGCTTCGGCGGGAGCTCAAGGACGCCAGCCGGAAGTGCGAGATCCTTGAGCAGAAGGGCAAGGAGAGCACAGTCGAACTGTCCACCCTGAAGAACGATCTTCAGAAGGAGAGGGTGGACATGTGGTTTTATGAGGAGCAAGTCCGCCAAGCAAAGGACATAATGGATGGTAAGCCATACTTACTATAGTGCATCTTTAGGGATAGCAAATTCAAATTGCTTACTAGGTGTGGCGTTCTTCACGCACCTCCTTTGATTTTCAGAAGAGTGTGGGGGACGCCAATATGTTGTTCACCTTGAGGGAAGAAGGAGACGAAGCTCGGTTGTTCTGGGCACAATTCGGAGCCTCGAGCGCTCGCCCCTTCTCGTGGAGCAGCTAAAACAACCGATGGAGTTGCACCAGATGGCAGAGCTGGCCATGAAGGACCTCTGCATCCGCTTATGGCCCGGCGAGCCGCTACCAGGCAGCTACTTTGGCCTGTTGCAGAAGTTGATTGCCACCTCGCCCCGCTTCGATGTCGTGAAGCGCTCTTCCTTCATAGAGGGGGTCGGGATGGCCCTTGCCAAGGCCAAGGTGCACTAGCCGGGGTTGGATCCGATGAAGCTAGCCACCGCCTCCCGGGAAGGAGCATCGACACCCCGAGTTGTACTTCGATGGAGTGATGGAGAGTGCTCGGGTAATAGCGTCACGGTGTTTGGGCAATAATATGTTTGAATGAGTTGTAATGTGTCTGAAGACATATCGAAACTTTTGATGTTATAAGTTATTATGCTTTTATAGTTTTGCATCCCTTTATAACTCCTATGTGGCCATTTAAAACTAAAAGATGCGAGTCGTCGGCTTTAGCCCCCAGGTAGATACTACATGGGGTGTCAATACCAATACACTATGTCCCCTAGCCTAGTTATCGGAACCCGAAGTCGGTGAAGTGTGGGAGACTAGGCAATCAGACTATAGTGCTTTATTTCTTTCACTTAGCCATAGGGGCGTGAAAAGGACTGTGGGGAGCTTACGATTGGCTAACGAAGTGTTGTGAAGTTCGGAAGAACCGCGGCTAAAGCCGATATCACAAGATTTGCATAAAGAACAAACCCCTCATATAACACGGAATAAACGCTTACAAGGATTAAAGTATAATACTTCCAACTCGGGTTCACAGACCGGATCTCGCATACTATGACAACCAGTTTTCAGCTTTCTCCCATGAGGTGCTTGACCAGACTATCTGGAAGCACAATCGTAGGGGTGCTCCCTTTGCCCTTTTAGCCGAACGAGCGGAACGTAAAGGGGCAAGCACAGGAGCCGAGCAACCCAACTATTGACCCAAGACACAGTTCAGAACCGATGCATATTAAGTGAACTCCGAGATGCCCAACACATAATGAACAATATGTAAGGCGATTTGTAAGTAAGTTCGAACCCCCGGTGTAATATCCGATCACGTCGTAACGTATTGAATTAATTCGTGAGAAGAGGGAGAAAAGGAAAATATGTGCCAAGAAGGACAACCAGAAAACATGTAAAATGATGTTGTATTTTTTGTCAACAACTCTCATTATTCGGAGTGCCGAAGCAATTGCTTACAGGTATATGAAAAAAAAGAGATTACAGGAGCGGTTGTACCAAGGTCTTCGATTAATGGCCTTATGTCCTCGATATGCCTTGTTGCTAGTTTTACTCCTGATCTTTGGTGTGCCTCGATGGGTGGCATCATTCGGCGAGCGGATCTTGGAAACGAAGTCTTGAGAAGTCGCCAAACTATGGGTAGCCTTTATGCCCATGGTGGGCCCTTCAATGGTCCCTGCATTATGTTCGAAGACATATTTAGTCGTAGTAGGCTGGTCCAACCGGACTCCCACCTTTGTTTCCCCACCACTGCCCATGGAATTTTAAGCGCGAAGTTGTGCCTTCTTGGCACGTACTTCACTGGTCCTAGGGGCATGTGATGGGGTACGAGTCCCTTTTTGGGGGTAGAGGAGGGCTCTGAGAATTCAGCCTACAACCGAGCTTGCTTCCCAACCTTGCATGTCTTTACGACAGATGTTGGAACCTATTGATCATCTTGGTAACTAAATTCGGCCGCCAGGGCCAGCGCATGCTCCTCAGTCCGTAGAGACCGCTCTGTATTGCCGTTGACAGTGATGACCCCTTTGGGGCCAGGCATCTTGAGATTGAGGTATGCATAATGCGGGATGACGTTCAAACGAGCGAACGATGTCCGACCAAGCAGGGCATGATAGCTGCTATGGAAGGGTACAATGTCGAAGATCAAGGCTTCGCTGTGAAAGTTGTCGGGCAAGACGAACAAAACTTCCAGGGTTACGGAGCCCGTGCACCGGGCTTCGATACCTGGAATCACCCCTTTGAAGGTGGTGTTACTAGGTTTAATCCGTGACGAGTGTATGCCTATCTTTTTCACCATATCTGAGTATATCAGGTTAAGGCTACTTCCTCCGTCCATTAGGACTTTTCTGAGGTGATACCCATCGATAATGGGGTCGAGGACGAGTGCGGCCAAACCCCCGTGACGGATACTGGTCGGGCGATCGTGCCGATCAAAAGTGATCGGATATACCGACCATGGGTTATACTTTGGGGCCACCGGCTCTACAGCGTAGGCCTCTCGAAGGATGCGCTTCATATACTTCTTGGGTATATGGGTGGCGTATATCATGTTTACCGTCTTGACTTCCGGAGGAAATTTCTTTTGGTTGCCACCAATCAGACCCCAAGGACCATCCTCATCCTCGCTGTGAGAGCTCTTGCTTTGATCCTCGGGTGGGAGCTTGTCGACCTGTTTAAACACCCAGCAATTGCGGTGTGTGTGGTTGGTGGGCTTCTCTTGAGTCCCGTGGATTTGGCAAGTCCGCTCCATTATTTTTTCTGTCGGAGTGGTTCCGTCGCGATTGCCTTTAGGAGGCTTCTTCCGCTGTCCAGGACGGGAGTCATCGGCATCACTATTATTGTGTCGGTGCTTGTTCTTATTTCGCTTTGGTCTTCTGTTGCCATCTTGAACTTCAAAGGCTCCGAGATATTCGGAATTGTGGTTCTGTCTTGCCAGCCAATTATCTTCGCCTGCACAAAAGCGGGTCATGAGGGAGGTGAGGGCGGATATAGTCCGAGGTTTGTCCTGGCCTAGCTGGGGGGCCAGCCATTCGTCTCGAATATTGTGCTGGAAGGAGGCTATGGCCTCAGCGTACGGACAGTCGACAATCTAGTTCTTCTTAGTCAAGAACTGTTTCCAGAATTGCCGAGTAGACTCGTCGGGCTTTTGGACGACTTTGCTAAGATCGGAAGAATCCGGCGGCCGAACATAGGTTCCGTGGAAGTTGGAGAGGAAAGCATCCTCCATGTCCTCCCAGCATCCAATGGAGTTTTCGAGGAGGCTATTTAGCCAGTGTCGAGATGGCCCCTAAGTTTGAGGGGAAGGTATTTGATGGCGTGGAGGTCATCTCCTCGAGCCATGTGGATGTGGAGGAGGAAGTCCTCGATCCATTCGGTTGGGTCAGTAGTTCCATCGTACTATTCCATGTTCACAGGATTAAACCCTTTCGAGAACTGATGCCGCATGACCTCATCCGTGAAACACAGCGCGTGAGCGGCCCCTCGAATCCGAGCTATATCACGCCTTTGATCGGCGTCTGTTCTGGCTCGGGTGCGTTCCCGGTCTCTATTATTGCCTCGTTCGAGCCATGGCATGTACCCATCCCATCTATCGGGTGAGTATCCTCTGGATCCATAGATGGATCTTTTATGGCATTCTCTGTGATCCAAGTCATCTTGCAGGTCGAACATGTCATTGGGCTCTAGTGGCTCCTTTCCCCGTCTTTGGGGTATTCCCGGTCTATAACCAGCATCATCAGCCATCTGATCACGCCCGTGAGGAGGGCAGTCTCTCCTATCGTATGGAGTATATTTTGGCGATGGAGTATCAGTGAGCTTGCCATCGAATTGTGGTAGCAGCCTTCTCCGCGGATAGCTCTTGGTCTGGTCCGACAGGCCGGTGACATGTCCTTCCTCAGCCGAGAAGAATCTTGTCCATCGATCATTGAGGTCATCCTGTTCGGCTTTAAGTTGTCGTTCCTTGGCTCTCAGACCGCGAGCCGTCGCTATGAGTTCCTGTCTGAACTGTTCCCGATCTTCATGGTTATCAGGGATGTCTGTGTCGTCGGCTTTTGGGATGTCCTCCTCCTCGACAGGGGGAGGTAATTGTCATCCTCGGAACCGTTGAAGTCGTCGGGGTTGCTTTGGTCCTCGGGCCTTTCCTGACCCTCTAACGGGTTTTCGGGATTATCAGGGTCGCCACGGTCTTCGGGGGTAACTTCGTCCCATGTGCCAATGATAGCTTTCCTTCCCTTTTTGCCTTTGGACCGCTTATGCAGCTTTCGACGCCTTGACGGTGCATCTCCCGACCTATCGCCGTCATTGTTAGGCGTTTTGTCGCCACTGGGAGTGTCCACCATGTAGATATCATATGTTGAAGTGGCGGCCCATCATCCGGTATTAACAGTGGTGGGGGTGCAATCCTCTTCATCCATGTATTTTGCCTCCTTGGAGGCATAGTCCCGCATGTCAGTTAAATCTTAGACTGTGGCTATCAATTGAGTGGTGGGTGGGTTGAAAAACTCATCTGGATCCACACGATAACCGACCCGAGCATAGATCGGGGTTGGATCATCGGCGATCTTCATCAGCGAGATCTAATCTAGGGCCTCGTCAACCTTTGAGAGCCCAATCGGGTCAGACTGTTAGGAACTTACGGAGTTTACCTCTGAAGTACCCGGGCATGGGGAGTGTTCGGCAAGAACACATGTCCGGTCTTTTGGCACAATGGCTGGACCAAGACAAGAGATCGGTCCATCACCATAGGTAACCCCATTGGTTTGTCCGAAGAAGGAACTCGAGGTTAAAGCCTCAGAGTCTTCGGGTACTACAGGCGAAGTTGCGAGCCCGGTTAGCGACAAGTAGCCCCGAGGATCAACGGAGAACTCTAGGTTCCCGAATCTGACCTCACGATCAGGGGCGAAGCTCTCAACACGGCCTAGATGGCCGGTGGGATCAGCGTGCAAGACCATGATGCCGAAGGCGAAGATCTGTCCGGGGACGAAAGTGTCCATGTTGCGGACCTCTTCATTGATGACAAGGCGAGACATCGATTCCTCCTTTCTCATAGAGTAACTCTCAATGAAAGCACCAATGTCTGTGTCAAAACCGGCGGATCTCGGGTAGGGGGTCCCGAACTGTGAGACTAGGATCGATGGTAACAAGAGACAAAGGGGACACAGATTTACCCAGGTGTGAGCCCTCCTATGGAGGTAATACCCTACGTCCTGCTTGGATGTATTGATGATATGGGGGTTACAGAGTTGATCTACCTCGAGATCGAATAGCTGACCCTAGATGAGTTGTTCTGTCCCTACACCGTAAAACCCTCCGGCTTATATAGACACCGAGGATGCCTAGGGTTTACACATGGTCGGTTATATGATGAGTACATAACATGCCTATTCGCTACATCAAACGTGGAGTACAAGTCGTGCTTCCTGAAGCTTCCATCTTGGATACAGGGCCTTCAAATATTCATGTGTTCGGTAAGTGGCCCGTATAGTCAGGCCCATAGAAATAGGTCAGCCTCCCGAGGACCCCTTAATCTAGGACTCCCTCAATGGCACATACAAATTTGCTTGTAACAACATGGAAATACCACATATAGGTAGGTATGGTGGACTCATATGGCAAAACTAAGTTTAAGGATTTTGGATGCACAAGTAGTAGTTCTACTTAGAACAAGTGAAGGCTAGCAAATAGATTGAGAAGCAACCAGCCGAGAAATGAAAATTTTCATAAACGATCATTAACCATAACTAGCATCGAATAATTCACCATAAGTAGGATGAAATTTCATTGCACAACTATTGACTTTCGTGCTTGCATAGGGAATCACAAACCTTAACACCAATATTCTTACTAAAGCATACTTACTCACCAACATAACTCACATGCCACTATCATCATGTCTCAAAACGACTAGAAGGAATCAACTTTACTTTGTCCAAGGATCTTCATGAAAGTTTTTATTATATCCCTCTTGAATATCTATCTCCTTGGGACTAGTTTCATATATTGCCATTGCTTTTGACAAGCTTACATAGATTTAAGTGAAGAACATGAGCATAAAAAAATTCACCTCTCAAAATAATATAAGTGAAGCATGAGAGAACTTCTTCAAAATTCACTAACTCTCAAATTAATCTAAGTGAAGCATGAGAGTATTTCTTACAAAATTAAATTGGTGAAAATACGCAGAAAATAGCAACTGGCACTGGGCACTGGGTCAATTGGTTAGTACTCAAAAATATTATAAATTGGTAAATAATGACCCAAAAAGTATCTTAGAATGATAATATATTAGCATGGAACAATAAAAAAATTATGGATACGTTGGAGACGTTTCATAGGGGCACATGGCGAGCTCCCGTTGGCCGGGGCGCCGACTCAGTCAGTGGCTGGCTCATGGATTGTAGCCAAGTGGTGGTGACTGGGTCGCCGTCATGGAAAACGAGGCTGGGAGGGCGGAGGCTGCGAGCTAGGTGGAGGCTAGGGTGATTCTTGTTCCAAAAATGGCTAGGGAGGCTGCTTAAATAGACATGTTTAGCTAGGGTTGGAGTTTTGGACCCTCCGATCGCGATCGTATGGTCCAATCGGAAAGGTGGGTTAGTGTCGGAATCGGGGCTCTCGGGACCCAGAAAGGTTTGAACTCTCGGGTGCACCCGCTCTCCTGCCCTGCTCTACCTCGTGACCTCACGACGACTCTCCGGCGGCTCAAGCTAAGGAAGGTGAATAAAGAACACCGCAGTTTACCCAGGTTCAGGCCACCTTGCGGTGTAAAACCCTACTCCTGCTTGTCTCGATTGCTTGAGGGTGGGAACAAGTACAAGGTGCGTTCTTGCCTCTTGGGGTCGATCTCACTCTATGGTGGCTGGTTCACCCCTCTTATACTGGCCCTGGTCCTCTTCTCCCGAAAACACAAGGCAGGAAGGGTTGCTACAACTTCCAGTTTGAAGGGGGACAAGACTTCAGCTTATCCTAACAAAAGTAGTCTTTGCCTGCCAAATCTTCTAACTGTGACGCGCCGGTGGGCTCGGGGGTGATCTCCGTCCTGCCGAGCCCCCAACATTGGTCCTCTTACACGCAAGAGGAAACCTTTGGGGATCGCTTTGGGAACTCACGAGCTGGCCTTGTTCCCTTAGCACAGAAGTGGAAAGCCCCTCTATTCGTGCTTGTTGGCACCGCTCCTGGTGCCCCCTGGTGAGGCATGAGTCACCCATGTGAAGGGGTAGCATTGTGCATCCCTACCAAGCCACCCTTGGTCAGTATGCCCTATACCCCCCCATGGGGGTGACCTCGGGAGATGACCTCGCGACGACGGCTCCGGGAGGCGAGCTTGAGAGGGGACTCCACTGGTCTCCTAATGGCTCTTGTTGGCGTGCACCTCGCGAAGAGGGGGTCCCCGCGAGGGTCTAGTTCACCTCTGAAGTACCCGGTCTCCTAATGGCGCTTGCTGGTGTGCACCTCGTTCAGGTCCCACGCAGAGCCATCCTGGGCCCATGACATGCGTCGAGCCTTGGGCCGCAGGCACACGGGCCTGGGTACCCCAAGTCCCACGGGCCCAACAGTTAGGGTTGGCTTAGGTGGTCTGGTTGGGCTGTCTAGAAGGCCTTAGGCTGAGAGCAGAGAGAGATGTGCAGCTCAACAACAAGTTTTAAATACGAACAACGTTTGTGATTTGTGTCGATATAGTTATCCGTTGGGGTATCAAGCGATCTCTGAATGCGGCAAAATGTGGCACGTGGTCTACAAATAATAAAATGAGACTGCACGCCAGCTTTCAACCCATTTTGAGAAAGTTTTATACGCACTTTAAAAATGATACTTTACGATATCGTGGGCGTGTGCGTGTGTGGTTGGTCTCGAAACGGTCAACGATAAGAACGGGACGAACCAGCAACTATGAACGGATGCAAGTTTTCAAAAATGACGACAATGAAGCATCGATGTTATGCAGATGATGTGAATGATCCGATGAAGAATGCAACAACCAAACGGAACACACGACGATGACGAAATACAATGGGAATCTTATGGAGCGCCGGTCTTGGGCTGTTACACCTCATGCGAGCACCTCCACTCTCATGGCATCATTTTGCTATTAGCTATGTGATTCCTTGCGACATACTTCCTATGAGCTAGTTTGTGTATTCTTGTTCGCTTCACCATTCTCCTTTAACAAAAAGTAAACGATATTCACTAAGTAATACTACAAGAGAAGGAGAATTAGACTAACAAAAGAAATATGCAACAGATACAATATGACATTATATTTGAGAGAAGATGCTTGATAAAATATAAGAGGTCTTATAATCATCATCCTTTGTATGATGAGCCGATTCCGAGGGAAAATATGTTGATCAAATTGAAATGGTTCAGATAAATCAACAATTGTACCCCAAATTCAACATGTCAGGGTGATTTAAATACAACAAACTAACCTAGAGAAAGAGAAAATCTATGGTGAAGTTTATATACAAATGGACTAAAAGAAATATACATTTTTATAAGAATCTAACCTGCAGCTAGTCTGCATATGAATAGTTGTGACCTGAATAAGTACACATGCTGCCATGTAGAGGATTGTACCTCTGCTTCTCCACAAATAAAGGATGCAAGTCGGATGACTTATTTTTTCCAGCTATCAATAATTGGATATGGTGAACACTGGAGAAGAACACAAAGTGAAAGTGGATCCAACCCACACAAAGAAAGTATTATGCTCATCTCAATACATGTAAGTTGAATAAGCTAAAAAGGGCAGATAGAGTAAATCATACTGAATGAACTCTCATTGGTGCTAGATACTAATAGAGAGGGCTAATCAGTGTGGTTTCGAGAGAGGTAGTGGAGCGTAAATTGGAATATATAACGTAAAGTCGAAGCGGCGGTCACCCTCCTCTATTCTGCCACAAAATTTCAATTGGTTAATAAATCGTTAAAAAAATCAAAGCATAACATCCATTGGTACTGATTGTCCGGGTTAGAATTTCCTAAATTCATGAGGATTTATGTTCTTCAAACTTGTTATGACGCCCCAAATGTTCTTGTGTGGTACTTGTTCAAGTAATCTTCAAATGTTCCTTAGATAGCCAAAATAGTCAAAAATTAATCAGATTTACTAGATAGTTATTAATATGGTCGCATGACTTAAATAAGAGTAGCACTACAAATAACCAATACCAAAAGGAACAACATTGTCATCCAAAATCAATAAATTTTCCCTACAAATATCATGACATTGTTCCTAGAAGTCCACTACGTGAAGATTATCAAGTCATCGGTAGCATAATCATGGACATGAATAATTCTAAACTAAAATGAGAGATTGTAGATAAGTGCGTAGTCCATCATCTTTTCTCAAAAGATTCTACCATCACCACCTAAAAGCAGTAGGTCATTTATTCGTGATTCCTTCCTTTACCTAGCTATCATCAATCTATCGTGCCATCATTTGTTATGGTCCTTATAAATAATATGTATTGCATTTGAAGTAAAAAAACATAGTTGAATAAATTGCACTTGTACCCAGTTACCTTTGACCTGATGTCCTTGTGACCATCACAATAATTTCATATACCATCATTTGGCCTCCATTGATTTGAAGCTCTGAAAACACATATTGCAAACAAAATAAATATTAAGCAGCGATTAAGGTAACCCACCCATAATCGGATCTGGCTCTGAAAATAGATGGTACCGGATTCAATAAAGAATAAAAATGAGAATTTCTATTTCCCAAGCCGGGCAGAGAGGGCCATGAAGATAAAATGCCCCAGAGAAATGGATCACCACAAATCCTTCCAAATGAGATATTGGAGATGTAAGTTTCACACTCATTTGTTGAAAATCCCTTTTACTACCCAGCCATCACCTATGCTCTCTCTCCATCCAAATTATTAAGAACCATAGTGGTCGGTTGGAGCAAAATATTTCAGTTCGTACTAATTCACTCGTGGCATACTTTGTGAAGTAGGGGAGGTTCATCCTTAAAATCAACTAGGAGTACATGTACACACCACCTAGAAGTGAGAACCGAGAGAGGGAGAGATATAGGAGGAACTTGTGATTCATTGCGTAAAGTGGTGGGGGAACGGTGGCAGCGGCTCCACCCCAATCGCCTCCACTGTTATAGGAGGAGGCTCTTCACTTGATGTTCGAGTTGCTCTCTGGTCACATCAATCGCCATGATGTGTCCATAAACAGAAGCACGGCCATTTTTTTAGGGGGCAACACCCTCCTTGGAGAGGGAAGGCATTGATGGCGGGACAGTGGACGGCTCGGACGTGGTGTGATCCAAGCAAGGAATCTGGCCATGACGGTGGATACGGTGGATGTGACCAGGAGGTGTGGGAGATCGGAGTGCAGCGGCAGTGATTGGGGTGTGGCTCTCTGTCGTTGATGGACCCCTTTAGCGAACCTGCTTGCCAATCGCGTGCAAGCGGTAGAGTCGGTCATCTAGAGCTTACCCGCCATCGACACCATTGTCATCCACGAGGGAGGAAGAGGCACGAAATAGGGAGGAATAGCAATCCATCAGCTCGGTCACGCAGTGACCTCTCTTAGCAACTGGCCTTTCTAGCGTACTGGGCTGGGAGAAAGACCCAATTAACCAGAAATCTCGGATTTTTTCTATGGAGTAGCTGCCCTTTCGAACAACAGATGTGATGGTTGAAATTGCCCCAATCAGAAAAATGGACGGCCAGAAACGGCGAGGTCATGAGAGAGCTGGGATTTGGCTCGGTTTTACTGTTCTAAATATGGACACGTGTCTTTTGACTAGTACACAATTTGCTTGATGACTATGTTTCACAAGTCATGTGCATAGAGATGATAAACCGATAGTATGGACTCGGGGATAGAGATCACTGAGTCGGGCAGACCCACCTTGAGATGCAACGATATATTTTCATTTGTTAGTATCAAGTATAATGTATATGTCATGTACTAGACCTAAGGTGCTCGCATGTTCTTGGGTTGATGATCGACTCACATAGGGTCTATCAAGGGCTACTCCATAACTGAACAGTCATAAAGGTAGCTTTTGGGTGAGTAGTGAGACATGGTTGACCAAGAAGCTATTTGCCCCTCCTATACATAAATATACTCTCTAGGCCCTCTCGAGTGATCAGATTCGGAAAGCATGGTTGTGCGACTTGGATTAACGGTTAACCCACCTCAGGGATTTGTGTCACCATTTCAAGAAGAGAGGTCAAACTACCACAAGCGTGACAAGTACTCGCCTTGAGCTTGGCAACCAAGATCGTGAGCCATTATCAAGGTTCGTCTAACAAATTTAAGCACACATGGGAGTTGGCATACTCTGCTAGGGGCTGCTAGCAACTATCAACTTGGCTCATGTCCGTGTGTACCTGAACCTATATAGGGTCGCATGCTTAAGCGGTAGAATCTCATTTGGATTGGATCCGAATGGGAATGGGTGTAGACTCCTAGTGGGCCTCAAGTCTTGATCCCATATCGGAGGTCTATATAAAGGGGAGTGGGTGCACCTCTTATGTTTGATTTTTTTCTCCCTTTACAGTCGCCACCCCACTCCCCACCACACCATGTCGGGCGACCGGACCTAGCAGTCTGCCAACTGATGTTGCTCCCTATACCTGAGGATGCCTTGGAGGCATCGCATCTCCGGTGCTAGGACGAACTGTTCGAGCGAAACACAATTAGTTGTTCGAGGAACACGCAAGGAGCCTATTCGAGGGATTCATGGTGAACTATTCATGGGAGATCTTCTACATGAGGAGGAGGCGACTAAGCTGATCGACTACATGCATCACTAACTATACTTCCGCTACGATGATTGCATGTCTAGTGGAAAACCTAATCTCGTGATCCATTTCTAGCAACATGTTCCTGGGTGCATGGTAGATTTTTTATTTGGCACCAGCATAGCGTACCAATTGTTACAATAATTGGATCTTGCGGTGTTTCGGTTCGAGGGTGTGCGGTGGCTTTTTCCGGGAGATAACTCGGAAAGGCGAGGTCAACAGGCTACGCGAGGCTTATTATGGTTGGAAGTTTGGGGCGGCGACACTGGGGCTTAGGCGTCATTGAGATTGTACACCTTTCATTGTGGGGGTCATAAGGTTGTCCTTGATATTGGTGTTCGGTGTAGCAAACATTGTTTTGGGTGCTACTTCTTATGGAGTGTTTTCTTCTTCACACATGTTGGATTGTTCAGGAATCTTCCCCTCCATTGTAGTCATGGTTTATTTTTGCTAGGAGTGGCGGGTAGCTGGTTAGTTCGATAGAGCGGGTTCTCCATCTTTTTCCTTGTGTTTAGGGTGGCTATTTTCCATTGTGTCAAAACAGGTGAACATACCACCACTATGCAGAAGGAGGAAGGGGACTTCATAGCCTCCAGCAACCGACCGTGGTCAACAATGTCCACCATCACGTCGTCGAGCCAAGGGTTGTGGTTCTTAGGGCCGTCGAAAATAGGGTTGGGATAGCATGGTTGTTGGGGATATGACCGCGAGGTGTAACCCACCGTTTGGGTTGGGTTAGATCGGCAGCGGCTTGAGAGTCACACTTAACATCGGTTGTGTTGTTGATAATAAGGCAGATGAGGTGACATATGCAATAAGTCACCTGGCGTCCCAATACATGAAGACGACGAATCGAGGCGCAAGAGGCGGAAGATGCCAGAAGGTTTCCTTACTTGAAACACAAGATAAGGTAGAATTGTAATAGGTCACGAGTCATAATATGGTTCAGACTCTTGTAAACCCGGGGGCCTCGACCTGTATATAAAAGCGAGCCTGTGAGGCCAATAAGCTAGGTTAGAAACTCTCGAAAGCTAGGTTACGATTCTGCACCCTTGTAATCGAGATTGCCATCAATATAGACACCAAAGCAGAACGTAGGCTTTTACCACCATTGGAGGGGCCGAACCTGGGTAAATCTGTCTCTCGTTCCCGATCAACCCCTTCGAGTCGCCACAAAGAGGTGATGGACTCACACCTAAGTTCTCCTATGAGAACATATACCGTGAAAAAACCACAACAGTTGGCACCCACCATGGGCCCCTCGCACGGTGGAGTTGAGTTCTTAGAGGGAGCTCTTCCTGGGTTTGGCAGCTTTGTGGTGGCTCAGATGCGCAAGAGCCGCTGCAACAAGCTCTACATCGACAATTCAAGCTGGGGCCCCGATGTGGACTCGGTCGAGTCTAGGTACCGAATACCCTTTGGCAAGATCGGTGTTTCCATCGGCAAGATCGGCGTGTCAGTGCCCAAGTCGGGCATCTGCACCAACATCGGCGAGCCGGCTCGGCACACTCGACCCGGCCGCCAACATGAATACCGGCAACGTGTCTTTGTAGGCTTTACCCAAGGAGTCAGTCTTCCGAATGAGCCAACAGATGGCGCAGATATTCGTGTTGTCTCTGATGCTGAGTCATCCATGGGAGACACTGAATCAATTTTTCCCCTCTACGAGGGCTATTCGGAAGAAGAAGCTGCCAAGGGGACCTACAAGTCGTCTCGCCAGGTCACCATCTACATGGGAGGAACCGCGGCGGCTCAAGATCCGACTACAGCAGTAGCCACAAATGGCGTGAGCGGGTCAGGAAAGACGTCGGCTCAAGCCATGAGCGACTTGATGGCTGAGATGGCTAAACTCGTGGAGAGTCATGTCATCGCGGAGAATCAGGAAGCTCACAGCACGGAATTAGTAAAACACCTTGCCGCTACGACCAAGGTTCAAGAAGAGATTAACGTCGAAAACTTCTGAATGGCTGAATTACAGACTCGTCTCCATAACGATTTGGAGCATTTGAAGGTTGAAGCTTGGCAGCTAGGGATTTGACGGAATGATTCTGAGGCGGTTCACCAGAAAAGACACTAGAGCCGGCCGCCGATAGGCCTCGAGCCGACTCAATTGTTCACCAGTCAAGCAACACCAGCGGCAGGGCATGAACTGCCTCGTCAGGCAAAATGACGGGAAGAGCCCGCTCAACCACCCTCGGTTCAGTCGCCGACTCAGTGTTTTCAGACGCTGCAGGGCCACTTCTCCAACCTTGTTGACAACATGTGAGCAGCAACACGCAATTTGGAGGCACTCCCGATTCATGAAAACAGTCAAGTTGAGATCGAGGCGAGGAACGCTATCGAGATGCTGAGAACAACGGTAGTGCAACAAGCGCGGTATTCTTACAACCGCGAGCGGATGCACTCCATGCCATATGCTAGCCAAAGCCGCCATGAGGTATATCCGGCCATTTCGAGTAGCGGGCGTCAACGGCAGCCCCGAGTTTCCCCAGCCCGGCCAGTATTACCCAACGCTCAAGCAGTTGTTGACGTAGACAAAGCAACCCAACGGGCGAAGGCAGAGGCGGTTGCACTACGGGTGACTCAGCAACTCATGACCGAACCACGGCCAACGGCACTATGGTCTAGAACCAATAACAGAATGATTGGCGTCTCTTGCTTATCACCGGCTCTCCGTAGTGATCTGATGCCTAAGGATTTCAAAGGGCCTCGTAAGGCGCACAATTACACAACAGATCTTGAGCCGGCAACATGGATTGAAAGTCATGAGTTAGCTATGGACATTCTCGACGTCAGTGATGTCGTATGCGCGAAGTATCTGATGATGATGCTGGAAGGACCGTCTCGAACATGGTTGAAAAAAAAAACCGCCTAACTCCATCAATACTTGGAAAAAGTTGAAGGAGTGTTTTATCAAAAAAATCCAAGGGACATGCAAATAGCCTATGATGATGGTAGATCTTCAGCATTGTATCTAGTGCATGGATGAGTCAGCACATCACTGGACTTGCCAGGCTGCCAAAATCATCACCTCATCAGACAGCATCACGGCGGCTCAGGCTGTGCTCATCTTAGGAAAGAACTACCACTTTCAGCCCCTGGTCCAGAAGCTAGGACGAGTAATGTCCAAAGTTCAAGACATGGGCGAGTTGATGGACGTTCTTACCAGGTATGTCAAATTAGACAGTACAAAGGATCCCGGTTCAAATGAGGATAAAACTGGCAAGGGTAAGAAAGTTGACGGTGGTAAGGTTCATCAACAAGTTGGAAATCAAGGAGGTCAAGGAAATAATAGCAAAAGGAAGCAACCCGACGGCGTGTCAGAATTTGTGGCCAATACCAACACCAGTTTCAAAACCAGCATCGGAATAATCGTCCTGGGGGGCTTATAATGAGGGTAAACCGCGTAATTATGAGGAGGCACTTGTCGGTGTCAAAACCGACGGATCTCGAGTAGGGGGTCCCGAGCTATGAGACTAGAATCGATGGTAATAGGAGACGAAGGAGACGGTGTTTACCAAGGTTCGGGCCCTCCTATGAAGGTAATACCCTACGTCCTGCTTGATTCTATTGATGATATGTGGATTACAGAGTTGATCTACCTCGAGATCGGATAACTAAACCCTAGATGAGTTGATCTACCTACAACCTAAAACCCTCCAGCTTATATAGACGCCAAGGGTACCTAGGGTTTACACATGGTCAGTTACACGTCGAAGGGATAAACATGCCTATTCACTACTCCAAACATGGAGGATACACCACGATTCCCGAAGCTTCCTTCTTAGAGACAGGGCCTTCGCTCAATCCAATGTTCGATAATCGGCCCATATAGTCCAGCCCATGAGAAATAGGTCGGCCACCCGAAGACCCCTGAAACCAGGACTCCCTCAGTAGCCCCCGAACTAGCCTCCAAATCCAAGGGTCTTAGCTCCAGCTTTGCTTGATCAGAGTCTTCGGCTTGCGAGGCAAGTTCTTCTACTCAATCATTGATCGGTCGGGTTTAGTTCGGCCTCTGATGACATGTAGTTTTCCTGATCAGAGGATCGTCCAAACACCATGAATAGCTCAGCCCCGAAGGCCAAACATCAAGGAGTAAATAGAGTTCCCTGACAACCTTTCTGACGAAAGGTCGCGGCCCACCACGACTGTTGGACCAGTTGCAAAAACTCGATTCGTGGCTCGAGGCCGTTTTTATCAGCACGACCCATCAATGCATAGATCGTGCTCTGTTTCACACGAGATATGTTTAATCATGCGCCTATAACATAACGCACGTCTTGGGAAGAGGAGGGGTACACGGCGTGGCAAAGGGGGTTAACCAGTGACTAGCCCCATAAGAAGGGGGAAACAAGGCATAGCCACACTTCTCATTCGCATCCTTTGCTTCCCTAATCTCCTAAGCTTCCAAAGCCCAGATCTAGTTTTTCCACTCCTCCTCCTCCAAGCTCGGCCATGGAGGGTTTCTGGTTCCAACGGCAAGTGGGAGGCTTCCCGGTTACCAAACGGGAGATCCGGGACATCAAGGACGCCGGTTACCTCCCCACCAATGTCTACGACCGTGCGCCGGGGAAGGGCCAGGTGATTCCTACTCCCAAACTGGGCGAGAGGGTGGTCTTCATCCCTCACTTCATCCGGGGACTGAGCTTCATGCTCCACCCCTTCGTGAGGGGACTCATGCTTTTGTACGGACTTGACTTCCACAACCTCCCGCTGAACTCCTTCATGCATATATCGGCCTTCATTATCATCTGCGAGGCCTTGATGCGGGTCGAGCCGCACTTCAGACTATGGCTCAAGGTATTTAATATCAAACCGGAGTACATCGTAGGCGAACACGCAGACTGCGGTAGGGCAGTCATCAGCAAACTCCCCCGCGCCGAATGGCCATCCGGCACCTTCATCGACACCATCAAGACTTGGCAAAAAGAGTGGTTTTATATCACCAAGCCAAGGGAGGAAGGCCAAGCTGCTCTGGCCGAATTTAGGTCTGCCCCCCCCCCCCACCCACCATATTGACTTCATAGCTCCAAAAGGGCCTCAACTGGGGGTCGGATACAGAGGTGGACAACCTATAGAGGTGAATCGCCTCAATGATCAAAGGCGAGATCGAGCTGGCCAACATGGTCCAGATTATGCTTCGGCGGCGCATCCTCCCCTGCCAGCCTCGGGACTCTCCCATGTGGGCTTATTGGCTTGATGATGAGAATACTATTCGTCGGCTCTTCCGCACAATGCGGGAGAATCTATGGAAAGCACTGTTCAAGGTGCAGGAGAGCTGGCCAGCGGAGGAGGAGGACCGTGGTCTACACGCCAACAACCCTCCTTCCCAGGTATAGCATAGTTTTACTTGATCGGCTCTGTTTCTCCGGAAGAAAATTTAAGCACCTTTCCAATCACCTCTTTTGAAGTGGCTGAGCAAAGCCATGGGCATCAACTGCCCAACACCATAGCCCGAAGACCCAAGGTCCAAGCTGTTGTTAGAGTCGCTCATCCTGGCACCTTACAAGGTGCCAGAAAATAAGGAGAAGAAGAAGAAACCAGGCCGACGAGGCCTTCGTATCAGGGACCAGCCGGACGCTGTGTCCGGGGAAACCCATGCCTCCTCCAATCAGGAGGAGGAGCATGATGACGAGGGGGAAATCGATTCCCCCTCGCAAGAAAGAGGGTGGCTTCATCAGACGCCACAGAAGAGGTACCTCCTCCTGTCCCGAAGAAAGCGCGTCGAACTCAGTTGATTCTGTCCGACGACAATTCGGAATCGGATACCGAGTCCGAGGACTTCGAGAATGTTCCACCGACCAAGTTTCGCATGGGGAGACCCCGCTCACCGAGCTAGCGGAGAGCGGGACCACGTCTCACCACACTCCTCTGGGCGCCACGAAGGATGCCGCGGAGGTATCATCCCAGCAGGCTCCTATGGAGCCGAACACCTGCAGTGGAGGAGACGATGTCATGGTCAAGTCTAACGCCTCAGCCACCGAAGACCGGGGGGAACATCCCCGCCCAGATACTGAGGAGACCGGACGAGGGGATGTTCAATCCCCTCCAAGGTCATCTCTGGAGTGCACCATGCCTCCGGAGGCACCGGTTCAATCCCCGATTGGAGATCAGGTTAACCGATCACCACCGGCGCCACCGACCAATGGGTGACCGGTTATGGGGGAGGCTCTATCGAGCGCCTCCATCTCCGAGGAGCATCGCACCCTTATGGGTGTGGTATTGCAGAGCATTCAGTCCGTTGACAGCGGACTAAAGGAGGCCTTCAATGGTCTCCTCACACACTTTCGGGTGAGCCACGTAATTCTCTATTTGTGACATATTACTTTGTTTGTGTTATTATTATATACATGGCAGCCCCCGAAAAAAACACCTGGGGGTCAAACATAGACCATTATGCGGAAAATGTTTGAGACGATATGTGTTCAGAATTTACTAACAGACCTTAAGAGGACCGGACATAAGATCATGTTAATGAAAGTTCGGAGGTTTGAACCCATGTAACCTGGTAGGGATTTTTTTTGTAGGCTTCATCGTCGGCGGCGGCTGCTAATGCCGCTGAGCTAGACGAGCTAAATCAGAAGCTCAAGAGCTCCGAAGATGAGCTTGATGCTCTGAATAAGAGATTCGACGAGGCACAAGGTAAGCCGGATTATGATATCAAAAAATTCATCACTAAATTATTTGTATTGTCGACGCAACATGGTTAAATGTTTGATACTTACACAGCCTCGGCGAAGGAAATTGAGAAGCTCAAGGCCGAGCTTCAGAAGGCTAAGCAAGAGGCTGCGACCGAGAAGGCGACGGCCAAACAAGCGGTTGCCGCACTTTCCGCTCTAAAAGACACGAGCACCAAACATGAAGCTCGGGTGGAGGAAATCCAACAAGAGCTCAAGGACGCCGGCCAGAAGTGCAAGGACCTCGAGCGGAAAGGCAAGGAGCAGGCCACCGAACTATCCACCTTGAAATCTGATCTCCAAAAGGAGTTGGCGGATAGGTGGTTCTTTGAGGAGAAAGTCCGCCAAGCGAAGGTTATCACAGATGGTAAGACGTATTTACTGCAGTGTGTCTTCGGGGATAGCAAGTTCAAGTTGCTTACCCAGGTGTGGTGTTCCTCAGGCGCCTGCTCCGACCTCCAGAAGAGCACAGCAGACGCGAACTAGTTCTATGCTTCGCGGGGAGAGGGAGATGAAGCTCGGCTGTTTTTGGCGTGATTCGAAGCTTCCGAGCACTCTCCTCTTCTCGTCGAGCAGCTGAAGCAACTGATGGAACTGCACCGGATGGCGGAGCCGGCCATGAAGGATCTGTGTATCCGGCTATGGCCCGACGAGCCATTGTTGAGCAGCTACTTCGGCCTGGTGCAGAAGTTGAGCGACGCCTCACCTCGGATCGACGCACTAAGGCATTCCTCCTGTATCGAGGGAGCTTGGATGGCCTTTGCAAGCGCCAAGGTGCACTGGCCGAGTCTTGATCCGACAAAGATAGCCACCGCTCCTCCACCACCTGGAAAGGAGCATAGGTGCCCTGAGCGATAGTTCTCTGTAGTGATGGAGGGTGCCAGGGGAATAGTGACTCGGTGTTCCAAAGAAAACATGTATGAGTAGATGTGTTGTAATATGTCTGAAGACCTTTTAATGTTTAATGGTTATGACGCATGGTTTATCATGTTTTTTAATGTTTTGCGTTCCTTATAACTCCTGTGTGGTCGTTGAAACTGAAAGTTGTGACTCGTCGGCTTCAGCCCCCATGTAGATGCTACGCGGGGTTTCTTTATTTATGCAATATAACCCTTAGCCGAGCTATCGGTACCCAAAGGTGGTAGTGTGCGACGGACCAGGCAATCAGACCATAATGCTTTATTGCTTTCACTTAGTCGTAGGGGCACGAAAAAGGACTCCGAGGGGCTGATGACTAGCCCCCGGTGATTTGTGATGCTCGAATGAACCGCGGCTGAAGCCAATATCACATGGTTTGTACGAATACCAAACTCATCATATGACACGGAATAACCTCTAATGAGGTATTTAGTATGACACTTAAGCTTGGATTCGCAGACCGGTTCTCGCATACTATGATAGTCAGTTTTCACCTCTCTCCCCTGAGGTGCTTGACCAGCCTAGCTGGAAACACAATCAAAGAGGTTCTCCCTTTACCCCTTTAGCCGAATGAGCGGAACGTAAAGGGGCAAGCACAGGAGCCGGGCAACACAACTATTGACCCAAGACATACTTCGAAACCAATGCATGTAAAGCGAATTCCAAGACGCCAAACGCATAATCAACTGTGCATAAGGCGGGTTTTTACTCGAGCCCCCGGTCTATTAGCCAGTTGCATCGTAATGTATCGAACAGTTTCGCAAGAAGAGGGAGAAAATAGAATATGTGCCAAAAAGGACAACGAGACAACCATGTATAATGATTTTGTATTTTTCTCAACAACTCTTATTGCTTGAATTGCCGAAGCAACTATTTATAGGTATTTGAAATATATATCTTACAGGAGTGGTTGTACCAAGGGTCTTCGATTGGTGACCTGACGTCCTAGATGTGCCCTATCGCTTGTCTGCTCCCGCACCTCCTAGGCAGTGGTGCACCTCAATGGGTGGTACTGTTCGGCGAATGGATCTTGCAAACAAGGTCTTGAGAAGTCGTCGAAGTGTTTATGATCTTTACGCCTTTAGTAAACCCTTGATGGTACATGCAGTGTGTCCGAAGACATTTTATGGTAGTAGTTCGGTCCAGCCGAACACTTACCTCTTTTTTCCCACTGTCGCCCATGGAATTTCGAGCATGAAGTTGTGCCTCCTTGGCACGTACTTCGCTGGTCATAAGGTTGTGCGATGGGGGGCAAGTCCCTATTTACAGGGAGGAGAAGGTTTTGAGAGTTCAGGCTGAAATCGAGCTCACTTCCCAACCTTACGTGCCTTTACGGCAGGTGTCTGCGTTTGCCGATCATCATTGTAGTGTAATTCCACCGCCAGGGCCAACGCATGTTCCTTAGTTCCGAGGGAGTACTCTGTGTTGACGTTGACAGTAATGAGTCCCTTGGGGCCGGGCATCTTAAGCTTGAGGTATGCGTAGTGTGGCACGACGTTAAAGCGAGCGAACACTATTCAGCCTAGCAGGGCGTGATAGCTGCTACGGAAAGGTACAATGTCGAAGATCAAGTCTTCACTTCGAAAGTTATCGGGCGAACCCAACACTACTTCCAGGCTTAAAGAGCCTGTGCACCGGGCTTCGACGCCTGGAATCACTCCTTTAAAGGTAGTGTTGCTAGGTTTGATACTTGACGGATCTATACCCATATTTTTCACCGTATCTGAGTAAATCAGATTCATCTACTTCCTCCGTCCATGAGGACTTTAGTGAGGTGATACACTTCTATGATGGGGTCTAGGACGAGTGCGGCCGAACTCCATGACGGATACTGGTCGGGTGGTCGCGTTGATCGAAGGTGATCGGGTACGCCGACCATGGGTTATACTTCGGGGCTACAGGCTCTACGGCGTAGACCTCTCGTAGTGCATGTTTTCTCACCATTTTGGGTATATAACTGGCGCATACCATGTTTATGGTTTTCACCTCTGGGGGGAACTTCTTTTGCCCACCACCGATCACATCGCGGGGTTCATCCTCCTCCTCACTGTGTGGGCCCTTGCCTTGATCCTCAGTTGCGAGTTTGTCGGCCTGTTTGAATACCCACCAGTTACAGTTGGTGTGGTTGGCGGGCTTCTCTTGAGTGTCATGGATCTGGCAAGGCCTCTCCATGATCTTGTCCAGCGGGGTGGGTGTAACAGCCTGGGACCGACGCTCCAGAAGATTCCAGTAGATTCCCCTTTTATTTCCGTTCTCGTCTATGATTTGTTTTATTGTCGCATTCATCATTGCATCCTTCGCATCATCGGCATAGCATCATCACCCATTTTTGAAAGCTTGCATCCGTTCGTAGTCGCCGGTTCTCTTCGTTCTTGCCGTTGCCCGTTTCGAGACCGACCACACACGCATGCGCCCGTGGCATCATTTTCAAAATGTTTTACAAGACGCGCTAAAAATATTCTTGGATTGGGTCGAAACTTGGCGTGCGGTCTTATTATAGCATAGGTAGACCGCCTGCCAAATTTCGTCGCAATCAGAGGTCGTTTGGTACCCCATCGGTCAACCGTAGCAGTGCGGTCATCGGTTATTCGTTAGACGTTTTCGGTTTTGCAAACTCCGTTGCCGGGCCACAATTCTTCCTCTCTTCCCCATAGCCCATCTACACAGACACTAGCCCACTTAGGCCCTCCTCCGTTCGTGGTCATCGGATCGCGATCGGACAGACAAGGTCCAACCCTAGCCCCTAGTGCGTCCCCTATATATAACCCCATGGAGAGATCTCCCACTCTCTCTAGGGTTTCCCCCATGTAAAATTGCAGCCACACCCCTAGAAAACCCCACCTGCTAGCCCTCCTCCTCCAGTCCCACAGCCCCAACCATCTGCCCGCTTTCGGCCCTCGGATCACGATCTAGAGGCCGAAAATCGCCCAGAATCCCACCTACCGGACATGTCCGGCGACCAACCCGGACGTGTCTGGTGACCGCAGTGCAGCCCGAGCCTCCCATGGTGCCCGAGTGCCTCGTCCCCGCAGCTGCCCGAGCAGCGCTCCCGTCCTCACCGTTGTTGGCCGGAGCCGCCGCCGCCAGTCACCGCCGGAGCCAGGCCAGACCCCCGCCGCCTTGCCCTTCCTCTTCTCCTTCCTCCCCTCTCTCTCTCTAACCTCCCCGTGGCCTCTCTCTCTTCTCTGTGCGCAGGTCCGCCGCCATGACCGTAGCTCACCGCCGGCCGCGCCTCCGGCCAGATCCGGCGAGAGGAGCACCGGATCTGATCATCCCCGTCCCAGATCCGGCCGCCCGACCCTCCGTCGGCGTCGTCCCTTGCTGTGGAGCCGCCGCCGTTGCCTCGCCCTCATGCGGGAGGACGAGCGAGCGCTCCCGCTCGCCGTTGACCGTTGTCGCTGCGTTATGGGCCGGCCTCCCCAAGGCCCAGATCCGCCGGCCCAGCTGCCTCCCCTGCCAGCCGGCCCAAGTGGCCTTAGGTGAGCCCCCTCCTCAGTGCCTATCCAGCGCATGCGTGCGCAATATATTAAGTTGCACCCACCAGTTTAGGCCCATGCGTGCTTTATTCCAGTAAATTGCACGATTTTAAAACATTAATAACTAATTAACCATAAGTCGTATGTAAAATGCTTAGAAAAATATGTAGATTAAGAATATGCCATTCGCATCCATGCTTAAAATATTTAGCATGTCATTTTCTGTCATTTTACATATTTGACATGATTTTGCATTGACATATTTATTTGACGTGCATTGGGATTTAATCCAAGTCATATTTTAAAATATTCATATTATCGGCATCGCATTTCATGCATGATAAAATGTTGGCATGATGTTTGCATTTTATTTTGCATAAATAACCTTGTTAATAAATTATGCCATATACTTGCATAATTGACTGTGATTAATTATCCACATGAACCTATTCATATTATATATGTTTTCGGGGTAGAAAAATCCATAGAATTTACCTGTGCATTTAGTTTTGTCATTTGAGCATTTTGTGTGCATGTCCTTTTGTTGTGATGCTCTTTTGTTATTTTCGTGTGATTTAATACATGCATGATATGAAATAATTTTGAACATGAGATATGCCCTATGATATATGTCCTAGCCCCTGGACATTTTCTTGTCATAGAAATGCATGTATAGGTGTTATTTTGCTGTTGACAACTTGCTATAAAAAATACTACTGTTTTGAGATGCTAAAATATTTCTAAGTCTAGAATCTGTAAAAAAATTGTTGTCTTGCCATGTGTTTTTCTAGTGATCTAGAACCCTTTTGTGGTAGGTGTAATGGAATTATTTGTAGTTGATAATGTAATTTAGTATGATGTTAAGTTTCATGCCATTATATGACCTGTAGCATATAGTTTTACTGCTGTCAACATGCCTTCGTGATAAAAACTGCACTGTCAAAAACTGCTATTTTCACCATGTCTGAAACTGTTTTCAAGTAGCCACCTTGTGAGCTTCCTACCATGTGATGCATGAATGTTTTGAATATGATAGGTGAAGATGAAATGAAGTGTGTGTCATATACTACTGCCCCATGCTTAGTTTGTGCATTTTAGGATCTTGTAGCTTGTTGTTTTCATGCGTGCAAATGCTATCTTGCTGTTATGGGCAGATTTCAACTAAAACTTGTGTAGGTTCTATTTGTTGAACCGCAACTCCGTTTGGAACATGTTGCATATGAAACTTGCTTAGAATCTCGTGTAGTTTCATAATAACTTGCTGCATTCATGATTTCAAATATTTATGATTGTATTTCCCATGCATTTGCATTCATGACATACGCATCTTGTGTTGCTCATATCTTTTAAGCCGTAGCTCCGTTTGAGATGTTCCATATATGTAAATCAACTAGAATGACATGTAGAATCTCATAGTGACATTTATTTCATTATTTAACAATATAAAATATGATTAGTTCAGATCTGGACCAATGTCGAAATTAACATATGAGGTCGTTTCGGAAGTACTATAAGTTGTTTCCGGCCTCATGTAAGATGCCTAGATAGATAGTTTACTTATGATTCACCTCTTGCCATGTTTAAAAACATTTAAGTCGTGTACCTAAAAAGAGTGAACTAAATAATTCGAACGTGGAGTTTCGTCAATATGCACCTCGTTGCATATTGAGCTTCACCTAATGTGTAGAAGTTGATTGTTGTGCTTGTCATGCCTTGCATATTTAAACCGGACATGCATAATATTTGTTTGCGCATTGTGTCACGTATATGTTGTGGTGTATCTTGTGTTGATTGTCTGTTTTGAATTGCTTCTTCTCGATAGAGTTCCGAAAGCGTTCGGAGTGTGAGGATTCGTTCGACTACGTTGCCTCGTCTTCTTCATGGACTCGGTCTTCTTCCGAGCGGGATCTCAGGCAAGATGACACATTTCCCTGGATACCATTACTATCATTGCCATGCTAGATGTCCCATTTTTATCGCTATGGCACGCTACCTACCACTTGTTTGACAAGCCTCCCAACATTGCCAGGAAAGCCTCTAACCCCCTCCATATCCTTGCAAAGCTTTGTTTGGCTATGTTACCGCTTGCTCAGCCCTTCTTATAGCGTTTCCAGCTGCAGGAGCAATTGCTTCCATGTGGCAACATGGACATTCTTTGTTATCACAATATGATTGCTATTTAATTTAATGCACTTATACACTTGGTAAAGGGTGGAAAGCTTGGCCTTTTGCTCAGTGTTTTGTTCCACTCTTGCCGCCCTAATTACTTGTGATTCGGTGTTATGTTCCATAATTGAGCGGTCCTAACATGCTCGGGGTTGTTATAGGGACCCCCTTGATTTTTGTTTTGGGATAAAACTTGTCTGGCAAGGCCCAACATTGGTACTACATTTGCCTAATAATTAATAAAACTACATAGGGATCCGTCGGCACCCGCGGATCTTAATCAACAACTCGGGCCAGTGCTCCTCATGAGTGTTGGTCCAAACTAGAGCACCGTGTGGGGCCAACCCGGGGCAACTCGGGAGATGTCTATGAGGCCACCGTATGCTTCGCTTATCTGTCGTGTCCTGATAACGAGATATGCGGCTCCTATCGGGTTCGTCGACACGTCGGGCGGCCTTGCTGGATTTGTTTTAACTTTCTCGAACGCCTTGAGTGAGGAATTCTGATCTTCTTCGGGCTATCTCGAGGTGTTGGATTTCCTTTGGAATTGCCTAGGAAGATCACGAGATCCGTGGTCGAGGTTATTCCCGTTGCGTGTGCTTAATTTGTGATGGATGAGTTGGAGCACCCCTGCAGGGTTAAATCTTTTCGAGAAGCCGTGCCCGCGGTTATGTGGCAAACTTGGATACTTTGTTTAACACCCAGTCATAGCAAACTTAAAGTAAACTCAAATAAAATACACCAATTGTGTGTGTAACCGTGACTGTCTCTTTTCGTGAGTTCTTATCCGAAAGAGGACACGGTGGGGTAATGTTTGACGTAAGTAGGTGTTCAGGATCGGTTAGTGATCATTACTAGTTCACGTCCGTTATACTTTACTTTTTGTATTCGTAAGATAGCCACTCAAATAAATGCTTAGTCGTTGTTGCAGCCTCACCACTTAACCATATCTCACCCATTAAGCTTTAATAGTCTTGATACCCATGGAAATGAGATTGCTGAGTCCCTGTGGCTCACAGATTACTACAACAACAGTTGCAGGTATAGGTAATGCGATGATTTGACGTGAGCGCGTTGCTTGATTTGATTTGGAGTTCTTCTTCTTCTTCATCAATCCTGGATGGGTTCCAGGTGGCAGCCTGGGTTAGCAAGGATGGGTGTCATTTTATCGTTTGATTTCGTCCGTGGTTGGACCCTGCTCTTCTGTATGATGTTTGAGTATGATGTTGTATTGATGTGTCTCTGATGTAGCTTGTGGTGAGTGTAAGCCAATTCCATATACTCATCTCTTTTTTACATGTACTTGTAATGATATCCATTCTTGCAACACAACGAGATGCGCTTCTATCCCTGTCGAGGCCCTCGTGCCGAAATAAGGATAGGACCGCATCTTGGGCGTAATAGTGGGTCCATCACAATTGCCATTAGGAGGCTTCTTCCGCTGCCCTGGTCGGGAGTTGTGGAAGCCGGAGTTAACGGCCGTGTCATCGGCATCACTATTGTTGTGCATGTGCTTATTCTTGTTGCGCTTTGGTTTCCCGTTCCCGTCCCGAACTTCATAAGTTCCGGGGTCTTTGGGGTTGTGGCTTCGTCTTGCAAGCCAATTATCCTTGCCCACGCAAAAGCAGGTCATGAGTGATGTAAGGGAGGACGTTGTCTGAGGTTTATCCTGGCCGAGCTGGCAGGCCAACCATTCATCCCAAATATTGTGATAGAAGGAGGCTATTGCCTTGGCATCCAGGCAATCAACAATCTGGTTTTTCTTGGTCCAGAACCGATTCTAGAATTGCCGTGCGGGCTCTCCTGGCTTCTGGACAACGTTTCTCAAGTCGGAGGAGTCCGGCGGCCGAACATAGGTGCCCTGGAAGTTAGATCGGAATGCATCCTCTAGATCTTCCCAACATCCGATGGAGTTTTCGGGGAGGCTGTTTAACCAGTGCCAAGCTGGCCCCTTAAGTTTTAGGGGTAGATACTTGATGGCGTGGAGATCGTCTCCGCGTGCCATGTGGATGTGGAGGAGGAAATCCTCAATCCATACGGTTGGGTCAGTTGTCCCATCGTACTGCTCTATGTTCATGGGTTTAAACCCCTCCGGGAACTGATGTTGCATCACCTCGTCCATGAAGCACAGTGGGTGGGCAGCGCCTCTGGCCGGAGCTATGTCGTGCCGGTAATCGGCGTCTGTTCTAGCCCGGTTTCGTTCCCGGCCTCTATTGTTGCGGTCGAGCCAGGGCCGGTACCCTTCCCAACTATCAGGTGAGTACCCTCTGGATCCATAGATGGATCTCGTACGACCTGATCTGTAGTCCAGGTCGCGTCGCAGGTCGAACCTGTCATCGGACTCTATTGGCTCTTTTCCCCGTCTTCGGGGTATCATCGGCCTATAACCGGTGTTGTTAGCCGTCCTGTCTCGTCCTCGAGGAGGGCGGTCTGGCTTGTCATATGGGGTATGTTTGGGACACGGCGTATCACTGAGTTTGTCATCGAATTGTGGCCACAGCCTTCTGCATGGATAACTCTTAGGTTGATCCAATGGACCGGTACCGTATTCTTCCTCGGTTGAGAGGACTTTTGCCCATCGATCATTGAGGTTGTCTTTCTCAGCCTTAAGCTTCCGTTCTTTTGCTTTTAGGCTGCGGGCGGTGGCTATAAGTTGTTGCCTGAACAGTTCCTGATCTTCGAGATTATCGGGGATGTCGAAGTCATCAGTTTCCGGGATGTCCTCCTCCTCGACAGGGGGGGGGGGGGGGGTAATTGTCGTCCTCGGAATCATTTAGGCCATCGGGGTTGCGGTGGTCTTCAGGTCTCTCCTCACCCTCTAGCGGGTGTTCGGGGATATTGGGATCGCCGAGGTATTCCGGGGTATCTTAGCTTTCCTTCCCTTTTTGCCTTTTGACCTTTTATGTGGCTTCCGGTGCATTGACGACGCTTACCCCGACTTGTCGCCATCGTTTCTAGGTGTGTGCTCGCCATTAGCGGCTAGAGTGTCCACCATGTAGACATCATACATGGAGGCGGTGGTCCATCGTCCGGTGTTAACAGGGGTGGGAGCGCAATCCTCCTCATCCATGTATTCTGCCTCCTTGGAGGCATAGTCCAACATGTCGGTCAAATCTTCGACTGTGGCTATTAAGTGGGTGGTGGGTGGGGCAAAAATTCATCCTAACCCGCCCTAAGACCTATCTAAGCATGGATCAGGGTTAGGTCATTGATAATCTTCATCGACGAGATCCGATCTAGAGCCTCGTTGAGTATCGAGAGCTTGATCGTGTCAACCTGCTTGGAGCTTTCGGAGCTGACCTCCGTCGTTTCTGCGCTAGAGGAGTGTTCGGCAAGAAAAAGTATCCGGTCGTCTGGCACTATGGCCGGATTCGGACTAAGAGTCAGGTCATCGCTGGGGTGAATCCCGTGGGTGTGACCGAAAGAGGGATACGAGGTTAAAGTCTCGGAGTCTTCGGGCGTGCCAGGCGAGACTGCGAGCCCGGTTAGAGAAAGATCGCCCCGAGAGTCTACAAAGAACTCTAGGTTCCCGAATTTGACTTCTTGATCAGGGGCGAACCTTCCGACCTGGCCTAGATGGCCGGTCGGGTCAGCGTACAACACAATGTTGCCGAAAGCGAAGATCTGTCTAGGGACAAAAGTGTCTGTGTTGTGGACCTCTTCATTGATGACGATGTGAGCCATCGATTCCTTTGGTGATCATAGAGGAACTCTCAATGAAAGCACCAATGTCGGTGTCAAAACCGGCAGATCTCGGGTAGGTGGTCCCAAGGTGTGAGACTAGAATCGATGGTAATTGGAGACGAAAGAGACGATGTTTACCCAGGTTCGGGCCCTCTTATAAAGGTAATACCCTACGTCCTACTTGATTGTATGTGGATTACAAAGTTGATCTACCTCGAGACCGAATAACTAAACCCTAGATGAGTTGTTATCCCTATAACCTAAAACCCTCTGGCTTATATAGACGCTTAGGGTATCTAGGGTTTACACATGGTTGGTTACACGTCGAAGGGATAAACATGCCTATTCACTAGTCCAAACATGGAGGATACACCACGATTCCCGAAGCTTCCTTTGTGGAGATAGGGCCTTTGCTCAATCCAATGTTTGATAATCGGTCCATATAGCCTGGCCCACGAGAAATAGGTCAGCCACCCGAGGACCCTTCAAACTAGGACTCCCTCAGCACTCAAGGCGCCTTGTCCCAAACACAACACCTAGGATAAGCTGGCTACCCACTCATGGGAAAATCGTTACATCATGCAGGAGTTCTGTAACCAGGCATCTCAGAATCATCAAGGAGGCAATGGTGGAGGACATCCGGGTCAGTATGGCTCGGGCAACTCATAGGGCGGCTCACCGGGTGGATTTTCAGGATCAGGTTTTAACGGATAAGGCGGCTCATGATCAGGATTTCAACACCAATGAAATAATGGCAATGGGCAGCGTTCTTGTCAGGACAGTTAGTAGCATAACAATCAAGCAGGGTTTCAAAGTAATCCTAAGCAGCTGAATGGTGGTCAATACCATGTTTTTACCACCAATACTTGCAAATGAGACAAAAAGCTCAAGCAGAGAGTCGTCAACATGGTAGAACCGACCGTTCACAGATACCTCAATTGGTCTAAACAACCAATTACCTGGGGCAGAGAGGATAACCCCTCCCGGGTTGATAATCCACGGGATCTAGTTTGGGTGGTAGCGCCTCAGGTTTGTGGCTATACCCTTACCAAAGTCCTCATGGATGGACGTAGTAGCATCAACATTCTATATTATGACACTTTTCGACGGATAAGTCTCCCAGATAGCAGTTTGCAGCCCTCAACCACGGTTTTTCATGGCATTGTTCGTGTGAAGTCAGCATGCCCAGTGGGGTGGGATAAGCTTGGTGTTGCTTTTGGTGATGAATATAATTACAAATGTGAGCCCTTAAATTTTGAGGGGGTAAAAATAAAAGCCCTTACCACGCTCTCTTCGGAAGGTCGGATTACGCTCATTTCATGGCTCGTCCATGCTACGCCTATCTTAAGCTCAAGATCCCAGGTCCCAAAGGAACTACAATCGTGGGGGCGACAGGAAGATTGCCCGGGAGTGCGAGGAAGGAGATGCAACTTACGCTGAGTCGGCCTGCGTCGTTCAAAAGCTGGAATTCACCACAGCTGATGTTGACTCGGCCGATCAGAGTCCCCTCAAGAAAATCGGCATTTGAGTGAGCTGATCCGGCTCACCTTTAGTATTATTATACTTAGAGCCATTGGATCACTATTTTTTATAGATCCCCAACTTCTATACATACTTCAATGTTTTCAAATATAATAAAACCGGCACGCCTAAAACTCTATTTTTTTGTCGTTTCAGCCTATACATTGAGCATGAGGCTTTATCGTTTGAAACATATTAATTGGGGGCTTCTGGCTCAACGAGTCATTATTATGATCACTGGAATAAATCCGGCTTATCTGAACACCAGATGCTTTGCAGTAGAAGCATTGCCTCTTGTATATCAGATGTCGAGCTATTCCATGATCATAGGGCATTTGGGGGCTTCCAACTCACCGAGTTTAGCTTTCTCACCCTCTTGACCCGACATAAAAAGCGCCACGAATATGGTTAAACCTGCCTGTATGCTTGATGCGACTCCAATCAGGTGACCCCATGAACTATTGACTAGTCAATCCATTATGGACCATGAACTATTCAAGGTTAAAACATTGGTTGAGTCATGTGAGAGCCGGCATACAGAGAGCTAGGATAAACCATGGGTTATCATACCCGCTTCATTGAAGCAAGACTTAAGCCTCGAAAGCTAGTCTTCTTGTCGAGTCTCACTCAATCGTCTTATTACAATTTCCTTATTATTTATATAGCCTTGTGTTGCAATTTAATAAGCTTTCAGGTATAAATGGCGGCTCATTAATGAGTATTCGGGTTACGAAACTGGAACTTATCAAGACCGGCTTTAATGGAAAATCTTCTGCAACAATGTTTTGTGAGAATTCATTAAAAACTTAAAAACCTCATAAAAAATCTTTCTAGAAGGTATACAATTGGTTTCTTCAAATTCGGAGGCAAGAAAACGGAATAATCAAGATTATATCTTGGGAGGCAGCTCAAAAACATCAAGGTGTCCTGACAGTTTTCACCATAAAAAGGAGGATGTAGTTAACGTGCACGATGGCACAACAGGGAATTTTAGAGTTTCAAAAATCATCCCTATTACATACTTATACTATGAGCCACAAAATATTAATGTTTTTTCCAATATTCATGGGCCTGAGCCGCCCGGTGGCTCATTCATCGTCAAAACGCTCATCTTCAAGCTTGGCATGCATCAACCGCCATTGGCCGAGCTTCTATCGACTCTTCCTCATCTGCAGCCTGCTTGTCTTTTTGTAGCCACTAAACTGACAATAAGCATTCAAAGTTTGAATCCCCTTCAATAAGACTTGAGGCATAGACATCAGGAGCAAAGGGTCTCTTACCTCGAGGTGTTACCACCTCTGACAGCTCATCGTTGGGGGTGTTGATACACTCATTCTTGATGGGGTACATCGGGTTATACTAAGAAAGATTGATTTCTTCGGACATCATAGTTGCCAACAGTCGAGTTTTCTTGAAACATTTGGCAAAGTCAGCATGAGAGAACTCTGAGCTGTCCAATTTGTATTCAGGGAATCCATTTTCAAAGCCCCAAGATCCAACTCAGGCAAGTTTGCCTTTGGACGGGCAAGAGACATGTTTGCTCCACCACGAGCCGTCGACTTCCGGGTCTCTTGTGACAGCCCAAGTGTTGTCCCTACCTTTTTTGGCATGTATCTTATATGAACCTTGTTGTCATGACATTAATGATATGAGTTGAACCTTGTTATGCCATGTCTTGTTCATGCATTCATGCATCATGCATCATACCATTCATCATGCCATGCCTTATTTGTGATGTGACCTTGTTGTGGTTGGGTGTGTCCTTGTGTTTGTGTGATGTGGTTTGAGTGCATGTGGTGCAACTCTCCTTCTTCTTCCCCTCTCTTTTTCTTTCAACAAAACCGAACCAAATACCCCCCCCCCTTTATTCCCTTGTCATTTTATTAACAGATTCTACTTGCTATTTAAATTCTTTGAAAATGTTCAAGAGGTAGCCTATTATGTTTTATAAATTATGAGTGTGGTTCTTTTGTTGTTTGAGTTAATATGCATGTGAGGTTTAAATAACCAGGGGGCTGTTATTTTAAAAACTATTTAAAATACTTGCTTAAAAAATCCCCTTGACAATTTTATCAAATAGTTCTCATATTCTTTTAGTCAAAAGTAATTTTTCCTTATCAAAAATCCTTCTGATTTTCTCTAGCAGTTTTCCAACTTTCTTGTTGTTTTATTAAATAGGAAAACCCTCTGTGTTTTATTCTCTTTGTGAGAGAGGAAGAGCTAGGACGGCTCCTCCCTGCGCGGCCCAGCCTAGGTGCCAAGCGGTCACCTGCTCCGTTTCTTCTCCGTTAGGGAGCAGAGAGTGAGCGCCCGCCGTGCGTTCACGGACACCGAGGAACGCCGTCAGTGGCGAGCCTATTTAGCCTCTCAACGTCTATGCCTTTTCCCCCTAGGGTTCCCTCTTCTCCTCGCGCCACCGCCGCTCCCCTTATCCCTCTTTCTCCCCACTTCTTTCCCCCTTCAGGTAAGTTCAGAGAGAGGTTCAGAGAGCAGCACATCGCCGGTGAGTCTTCAGGTCGTCGTCGTCGCCTCCGGTGACCTGCTCGTCGCCATCGGAGATGGTGGGAAGGTTCCTGGTGCCGCCGGCACTCTGTTCCCAGGGCTAGGGAGGTCCTAGCTCCTCTGCAGCGCCACTCCGTCGACGTTGTCGTCCGTGGTAGAGGAGCTTGTTGTCGGGCCGTCTTCTTCCTCTTCTTCCCCTTCGTCTCGCCGCGTCCACGTTCCCACGCCTCCAAAGACCCCCTCGGTGAGCAGCCGTTCCCCCGCAACCCCGTCTGTCCCGCGAATCATCGCCATAGTGATCGCCTCCGTTGTGCCCCGAGCCAGGCAACAGCTCGAGCTCGAGCGCCGTCTTGCCGCCGTTCCAGCCGATCTTCAAGACGGGGATGGGTTCCCCTAGGTTCCCTTGCTCCCCGCAGGTGATCTTTGTCGCCGGAGATGCCCAGCAGCCGCCGGAGTGGCTGTTGCATTTGCTGTCGCCGTAGGTGTCATTTTCTTCAGATTCGACAGTTAGCGCGCTTGTGTGTGTGTACTAGTGGGCTAGTTGCCCCTTTCTGTCGAGAACCGTAGCGTAGCGTAGTGGTGTGTGTGTGTGGGAGACGACCAGAGGTCATGGGTTCGAGCCCGAACCCCTTACCCCTTTTTGTTTTGTTCTTCCCTTTTGTTTTATTTTCTTCTCTTTTGCTATTGCATGTATATGTGAGTATGTGCAACCTTCATGCGTAGGGTGTTTTGTTTTGTTTTCTGTTTGTATGTGTGTGTGTAGAGTGGTGTATGTGTATGTGTATTGCATAGAGTGTGTGTGCATTTATGCTTGCTTGGTGTGTGTGTGTGATGCACATGCATGTATATGTGCATATATGCACTTGTGCATATATGTGTGTGTATGTGTGTGTGTGTGATGAACACCCACACACCTAGGGGTGTGTGTTCATGAGTGTATGTGCCATGTGCACTTGTGCATGTGGTTGTGTGTATGTGCCCATATGCATTGTGCATATGGTGCATATGTGTGAGTGTGGTGAACACCCACCCTCATAGGTGGTGAGTTCATGGGTGTGGGTGTGCTCATTTGCCCTTAGGCATATGTAGCTATGTGTGTGTATGCTTGTGTAGTGTGTGTGTGTGTGTAGAGAGTGTGTGTAGGCGACAAGTGGGTTTTCCCCACTTGCCATACACTATGTTGTGGTATAGGCCATGTTTTGTAGGGGTTATTAGTTCTTTTCCATTTTAAGCTAAGATGCCAAATCTGGTTAGGCCATATGTGGTCTTGTCCATTTAGAGTAAGTTTTCACTTATGAGAGTGGTGTTGATTTTGCTAGTGTTTTATTCTTATTATGCCATGGTACTTTTGTTTGACATGAGAATCACCCATATAAGTGGGAAACTTGCTGCAAAGTAGCTAACTTGATGTTGCTGTTTTCACCATGTTGAATATTTCTAAGTCTGAGAATGTGTTGTTATTTGTGCCATGTAGAGTGGTTGCCATCTTGTGATATGTTGAGAATTAGCTCAAGCTCAGTGCTAGCATTTTGAAGTAGATGTTGTCTACTACCGTCCTATTAATTTTTATGCCATGAGGTGGTCTCTAACACCATTAGTTGCTGCTGTCAACATGCTACCAGATTAACTCAGATTCTAGAAAACTGTTATTTTCACAAAGTCCTAGAAATCTGTTTCACCATGCCAACTTGTGAACTTCATGCTTATTGATGTGTGCCTCCTTTCCAGTTTGTGTAGTAGGATGAGTTGATAACCATGTTATGTAGTTTCTGCCAATGCCTTGTTTGTGGTTGTAGGAATTCCTACAGCTCAAATTATTGGATGTGGAAGTTGCTATGTTGCTGTTTTGTGGTAGATTGTTTGTTTTATTGTTTTGTGACTTGTGGGAGCTGTACTCCATGGAATTCCTTGATCTTTGGCTCTATTGTGGTTGGTTTTTCATTGCTTGTCCAGTGGCTACCTTGGAATGCCAAGGACTAGCCCAGGTCCTTGTTGTCTTGTGTTTTGCCTTCGTATCTTGTCGTGAGCGTATCGTGAGAACCGTAACTCCGTTTCTTATGTTCTTCATCTGCATTTTTATCGTTTTTGCATGATGCATCCATATTTGCCATGTTCATGCATGTCTAAATAACTTAACATAAGGTTCTTTCCAGATTCATTAATAACCAATCATTTGCATATGAAACATGACTAGTTAGGATTGCCATGTTAAAAACTCTTCAAATAAGCATGCATCATTCTTGCTTGTGCATTGCACCTTGGTTGTTTGTTTATTCTTGTTGTTTCTTTTGGGTCGACGCGAACGTTGAACCTGAGTACGAAGAGCCAGGCGAGTACAACTACGAGGATCCCGCTACTTGTTCCATTGAAGAACCAACAGGCAAGATGATCGTACCCAGATCCCGATACTATTTTCGCTTGTTAGTGTCTCGCTCTTATCGTTACAATTGAGATACCTACCACTTGAATGTCAGCCTCCTAATTGCCATGATAGCCTCTAACCCTCCACATCCTAGCAAACCTTTGATTGGCTAAGTTACCGCTGCTCAGCCCCTCTTATAGTGTTCTTAGTTGCAGGTACAGGTTGTTCCATGTGATAACATGGATTTGGCATATCACAATATTATCTGTTATTTAATTTAATGCACATATATATCTGATATTCACGGAAGGCTTGGCCTTTTGCTAGGTGTTTTGTTTCGCTATTACCGCCATAGTTCTTGTTACCGGTGTTATGTTTCCATACTTTGCGCTCCTAACATGCTCGGGGTTGTTATGGGGACCCCCTTGTTTATTTGGTTAAGATTAAAACTTGTCTGGCAAGACCCAATATTGGTACTACATTTGCTTAACAACTTAATAAAATTTGCATAGGGCTTTGCAACCCCGTGGATTAATTAACAACCCGGGCCAGTGCTCCTCATGAGTGTTGGTCCAACCCAGAGCAGCTTATTAACACCGCCCGAGGCAACTTGGTGATTGGCGTGGTAACCATCGCTCATCCGTCGTGTCCTGAGAACAAGATACGAGGCTCTTATCGGGTTCGTCGACACGTTGGGTGGTCTTGCTGGATTTGTTTTACCTTTATCGAGTGTCTTGCGTGAGGACTCTGACTTTCTTCGGGTTATCTCGAGATGTTGGAATTCCTTCTGAGTTACCTATGATGATCATGAGATCTGTGGTCGAGGCTATTCCCGCGGAGTGCGGTTAATTTGTGATGGACTAGTTGGAGCACCCCTACAGGGTCAAATCTTTTCGGAAAGCCATGCCCGCGGTTATGTGGCAACTTGGATATTTGTTTAACACCCAGTTATAGTAAACTTGAAGTAAACTCTAATAAAATACACCAACTGTGTGAGTAACCGTGATCGTCTCTGCTCGTGAACATGATCCGAGGGAGAACACGGTGGGGTTATGATTAATGTAAGTAAGTGTTCAGGATCTCATAGAGGTCACTCTAGATTCGATCGTTCATCGTAGGCCACATAATTACCTTCATGTTACGTAAGTTTAGCCACCATACATACTTAGTGTTGCTGTAAACTAAACACATACACCATCCCAACCTTTAAGCTTGAATAGTCTCGATACCCGGGCGCATGATTGTTGAGTCCCTGTGGCTCACAGATTACTACAACACTCCAGGTACAGGTACAGATGAGTTCGTGCAGGATGATCTGACGTAGCTCCAGTGGGAATATGACGAGCAAAGGGGCAGGATGTATGTGACTTATCCGGATGAGTGGAGGACCATGGTCGTGATCTTTGGGATAGCGAGATAGTATCATTTGCATCTGTTTTATCATTTGATTTCGTCTGTAGGTGGACCATGTCTTCATCTTGATGTTTGAACTCTTGTGTGGAATTGTAATTTAGTATGTGGCAAGTGTAAGCCAACTTGTATACTCATCTCTTCTGTAATGTATGATGTAATGATGCTATACTTGCGAACGGCAAGATGCGCCTCTATCCCTTGCGAGGCCCCTGTGCCTTAATATGGATAGGCGCGCATCTTGGGTGTGACATCTCTATGACCCATTGTGGCACGATAGAAAGTTGTTTTAACATGTCTTTGATGCTCTTGGGCGGGTGCTTCAAGTTCTTTACTTCCATAATAGAATAGACAGACCATGTGAACAGTTGCTCTGCATATGTGAAAATTGCCTTCAATTTCACAATGGGCAGTTCAACAAAGGCCTGCTCTTTTTGCCCTGCATACACAGACAATTGGGATGATGAGTCACCATATGATCGTAACCTAGTAACTCAAGTAAGAAACAAAAGAGCTTTGAGCGCATATAGAAGATGGTTCTTAACATCTCACTAATCTGCTTTACCAGGGTATTATAATTTTCCTTCAAGGGCCCAAGTTCACCCTCGGCTTTCTCAGCACGCTTCAAGAGTGTAGTTTTCTCTTCTTTGAAATTATTCACTTCTTGTTCAAGACGGTCACGCGCCTCACATGCAAATTCTTTAGAATGAGCCGCCTTAAGACCAAGTTCAGTTTTCAACTTCACTTCTTCTTTAAGACGCTCCTGCAATTTCACAGCCATGGATTCAACATCTTCAATATATTCTAGGTGGGTATTAAAAATTTGTCAAATGATTATGTTTACAAAAGCCTTAATCCGCCTTACAAAGCGTGACTTGATCCTTGGGGGCTACGGCATCTCACACTTATTTTTCAAAGTCCCGCGAGGTTGTAAACAATCCACACGACACTTGGGGGGCTAATGTGCCAAATTTCATGTCCCCACATAATTACAAAACCCGACTCATCTCAAGAAGATGAGTCGGCCCTTGGGGGCTACAGGGTCATTTCTTCAAAGTCGATAGAAGACCCAGCTACCTCAACGAGATAAGCCGGCCCTTGGGGGCTACAGGTTGATTTCTTCAAAGTCAATAGAAGACCTGGCTAACTCAAAGAGATAAGCCGACCCTTGGGGGCTACAGCTATAGTTCAATATGTCTATTTTGAAGAACCATCTTACCATTTCCATAGTAAGATGGTCCTTGAGGGCTGAAGACATGATATAATGACGAAGTAGTAAAACAGGAATGTTACCTCATATTTTTCCTTGAGAGCGTTGATCAAATGAATCTCAAGCTCCTGGTTTCCAGACAGCCGAGTCAACTACTGCTAATGAATGTCTTCAACTTGAAGCGCAAACAAGCTTGGAACTTCCAGTTTGGTTTTCCCCTTTTCCAAATCAACTGGCACATCTTTGGCCACAATTTTTGCTAAGGAGGTACAAACAACAGGAATTTGGAAAGCCTCCTTAACAATGACAACATCTGGATCATTTTGAGCCGCCAGACTGAGGTCATCAACATGAGCCGCCGGATTGGGGGACGCACTGGGCTGGGCAGACAAGCCGAGAAATCAGCTCAGTTGCCTTCAACATTTATCGCCGTTTCCATAAAAACCAGCTCATCTAGCTTGGGTGCCTCAACATCAGTTGTCGTCTCAACCACGGCATCAGGATCATTGTTTCCTGGAAGATCAACTTCAGCGGATGTCCCCTCGGGAGGGGGGGTTAGGAACATCTTGGCTTGCAGTGTCTGAGGTCGACCTAGCAGCACGCTTCTACACAGCTTTTTCCCTATAGTTGCCAGAAATCATATGATTATACTAAGGAAGAAACAACTCAATGGTCAAGTATGCAAAAATTTGTGCAAAGTTCAAACACTTACCAGCGATTAACATTAAAAGCAGGAAGCTGTGTTGTAGACGAGTCACCCGAAGATGAAGCAGAATCCTGATAAAATAAGTTTGACCGACTAAGAGGACGTTTAAAGAAGGCAGCTCTAGAATGGAAATTGACTGGACTACTTGGTACCTCAAGGCGCGGCTTATGAGCTGGCGGTGTGTGAGACAAACCAGGGGCTAAGTCACCTGAATCACTCCGGGTCTTGCGTTTTAACTGATGAGCAAAATGAGACTTCTTCGAATGAAAATCGTGAGCTAAGTAAGCATTCTGATGCGATAGTTTAAACTTTCGAACGGTTCGTCTTGGTTTTCTTGGGATAAATGTGTCTAAGGAACTAGAAGGGGTTGGAATTACCTCAATATCACCGTCTAGATTGGATTATGATTCGCCCTAGCAATAAATGTGTCTGCAAAGTTTAGTAAACAAATGGCAAAAAGAGTCAAGTTTTTACCTCAGAATGTTCTCCCGAAGGTGACTCAAGGGGCGGGTCATCCTTCTGGCATGTTGAAGGAAGAGGGGCGTGAGGTGTGACATTCAAGAAACTAGAGCCCTCTTGTAGAAGTATAAAGCATAAGATAAGAAGATGGATTAAATAAAAAAGGAGGAAAATATACAAGGCAAGAAATATTAAATACTAGAGGATCTCGATTTTGCAGATAGAACGGGCCCAATCCGGTGACACTGCATTTTTCCTTTGAGTCGGCAAAGAACCTTTTTGTTTCGTTGTTAAGGACGTCGTGTGATAAGTATTCATTAGAAAAACGTCGAGCATTGGATGACTTGACCGAGTACTTATACATAAGGTTTCCTCTCACGCTGACGGGTTGGATCCTCCACTTCAGCCAGCAATGGACCAAGTCGATCCCAGTCAAGCCATGGACAATCAAGGCCCTTAATTTGGTGCGAAGAGGCGTCATTTGATCCCTCTCTTCATATGACGGCCAACCCAGAAGCTCAATATTGCTGCTAAGATGTTCCATTCTATGACCCGGAAGAGGGTTTTGTCCTTCAGGGGCGGTATTCTTGCAATAGAACCAGGTCTTGTTCCACCCTTTGGAGTGACTCGCCAGTTTGCAATCACGGAAGAGACTGTTCTTCCTTTTTTTTGAATGGTAATTCCACCAAGTTCGCAGGAGGGTCCATTCTTGGTCTCGTTTGACAGTTCAAATAGAAAAATTCCCTAAAAAGGGTTACGGTTGGCTCTATCTGTAGATAAACTTCGCACGGAATGTGAAAATGGCACATGTTGGTCACTGAATTAGGCGAAATATCCTGAGGGCGGAGATTGAAGAAATGCAGTAGATCTTTGAAGAATTTTGAGCCGGGGTCCGAAAGCCTCTACCTAGATGATCAACAAAGACGATAACTTCCCCTTGTCGAGGCTAGGGGTAAGGCTCTTCTTTGGGAGCGCGCCATTCTATCTCCTTGCGAGCCGACGGGAACCGTAGGCTCACGAGGTTGTCCAAAGTGAATTTGGGCTCTTTGGATCTTACCCAGTTGCAGACTTTGGCATTCTTAGGCGCCATGAAGGGTCACAGAACAACTACAAAGGAGATAAGAAAGAAAAACCAGAATGTAACATAAGCCGCTAGATTATGAGTTGATCACAGGTGAGAAAAGTAACAGGCGATACAAAAAATATTCAAGGAGACAACAGTTTAAGCCGCCAGAAAGAGCATAAAGGCGAGTCATATCTACATGGGACTTAGCAAAGAATTTATACGCAAACAAGTTTCTACCAAGATGACTGCTGCGATGGATCTGGATAAATGTAAGAAAAGAAAGGTAAAATATATCCTGGCTAGCGGAGGAGCCGAACTGGGCATTTGAAACTACCATTCAAGGCATCATTTTTGGATCTATTCACGAGGAATGAGATGCAGAGAATACCATCGGACCGCGGATATTAAAGGAATTAAAAGAGTTATGGATCTACAAGTAACAGTTCCGACGAATACGAAGAACACGACATGAACACTAGCAAACATCAAACCCTAAATGGGGATGGAACATACCAGATTCTATTGAAGATGAGAGGAGGCAACAACGCTCGTTCCGGCGATTGCGAGGAGATCCGGTGGCTTGAGTAGCACGTTTGGGAGGCCTTGGCAACTTCCTTGAACTCCGGCGGGGTTCGACTGAAAAGGGGGGCGCGAGGAGGAAGAAGAAGTGGAAAGTGAATAACGGGCCGCTCCGTGAGTTTTTATAAGGTGAGAACCCGAAGAGGCAGCTGACAGGCGCGGGAAACAAGGAGACATAATAAATATTGAAAAGGTTGACGCCTCTATTTTCGAAATACAGGGATACGTGCAAACAATTTGTTGTAATGTTATTATGAGTCTCCTAAAATTCCAGCGGGTGACGTCATAGGCGGATGACACGGGAAAAATTACAAGTCTGGAAGTGCCATGAACTGGCATCTAGAAAAACTGGGAAGGCACAAATACAAGGCAAAAGCTAAGCCGCCTGCTGAAAGCAAGGAAAATTGACATGAATGATTTCAAATCAACCTGGGGCCTAATGTCGGGGATAATACCCCATGGTATAACCCGCCGTTTGGACCGGGTTAGATCGTGGGCGGCTTAAGAGTCACACTTAAGATGGGCTATGCTGTTGATAGTAAGGCAGATGAGGTGACTTATCCAATAGGCCGCCTGGCGGCCCAATACATGAAGACGGCGACTCAAGGCCCATGTGGCGGAAGACACCAGAAGGTTTCCTTACTTGAAAGACAAGATAAGGTAGAATTGTAATAGGCCACGAGTCATAATATGGTTCGGACTCTTGTAAACCCAGGGGCCTCGACCTATATATAAAGGCGAGCCCCTGAGGCCAATAAGCTAGGTTTGAAACTCTCGAAGGCTAGGTTAGCGATTCCGCACCCTTGTAATCGAGATCACCATCAACATAGAAACCAAAACATGACATAGGCTTTTACCTCCAGTGGAGGGGCCGAACCTGGGTAAATCCGTCTGTCGTTCCCGATCAACCCCCTCGAGTCACCACAAACTGGCGATGGCCTCACACCTAAGTTCTCCTGTGAGAATATCTGTCGTGACAAAACCATGACAATGGTGGTGGAGAGAGTGAGGTGTGAATGGGGTTTACACGGTGAAGATATGAGTGGGATTTAACACGTTTCCCCGGGCATGCAGGTGATAGCCAAGCGTGGGTGTGAAAAATGATTGATTCAACTCCTCCACTTGAGCGTGACCCGAGATTGCTTTAAAGTTCATGCGGATGGAGCCCACGCAACCAAAAGACAATTTTTACTTTGCAGTGGTCTACTTTGGTTGCAAGTAGGCTAACAAACTCATCCTAGATGTACAAGAGAGTATCTTGTGATACGGTGGGACTGGTGCTACCGTGATACAGGCTTGGCCATCGAATCTCTGATCCAAAGGCATATGAAGAAGAGTTGTTGTACCTGTGCACATTTTTTGAAATCCTCGAGGGTTTTTTCTTTGGCAAAAGTGATCATCATCTCACAAGAGCTCTTGATCTGAAATCCAACCGTCGAGCTCACATTGGAGCACATGAGCTTAGGTGCTCCCGGAGCACCAGATATTTCCCACTAGATGTACTTCCTCCGCTTTTATTTACTTCTCTCGGGTCAAATTCTCTAAACTTTGACCAGGTTTATACAAAAAATAGCATCCACAATACCAAGTCCATACCATTAGTATCATTATTCAATATATCATCATATCATATACTATCTCATGGGAGCACCTGAGTATAGTTTTTGTGGTGAAAGTTTAGATCATTTTTGATAAACTTGATCAAATTTTATAAAATTTAACTTAGATCGAAGGTAATACATAAATTAAATTAAAAGATCTGTCTAGGGCGTTTCTAGATGTGCTCTAGTTATAGCACATCTAAGTGACTCAATCAAACTAGAATGAAAAAAAACGTGCATGACTCTTAGCATAAAATTAATGACATAGGACTGTAACTAGAATGAAAAAGCTATCGATCTGGAGGTAGCAGTATGCAGCAGGACTGTGGCGGCATCAAGATGTGCAAGCATGAAAGCGATCGATCACGACGACCTCACAACTGTGGCTGGCCTTGATGTGATGCTGCGTGGTCCTGTGCTCGTACAACAAAAACCGGAGCTGTTTTGCGGGGATGGACGGTTGACGCCTGCACAGTGCCACGAGCGCCCCCCCTAATCAAAATTGTCGAGCCGATGAGTACAAATCAAGACGAAGGCATCATCAGTATAGTACGCTACAGCCTACCGTGTTGAGTTGCCACGGATGGCGCAACGGCGATGTGCTACCGCACACGAGTATACGACACATCCCGCGATTCGCTCCCGTGCGCGCGCGCCCACAGTCCACACATGGACATGGATGGATCCCACCGCCGCGAGCAGCTACTGCCGCTGCACGCATGCTGCTGCTGTCTGGGTAATTAATTCCGGGAGACAAGCCTCTCTTAATTTCTGGACCATGGCAACCTAGCTAACGGCCCCACAGGCGCAGGTGCCGTCCCCACATGCAAGAGGATCCAACGACCATTGTGTACAAAAGAAAAGATCCAACGACCAACCACGTGCTGGCATTACTACGCTACGCAGACGACCCCCCTGAGCTGAGCCGGCTCGAGCTTGGTTCCACAAGATCGTTAGAGTTTTCTTCATTTCTTTCTCGGCTTGGCTGGGCATTAAGAGCTATTCATACTCTACAGCAACTGTTCGGTCCAACGCTGTTTCCTGTTGCACCTGTCTCTCTCTCTCTCGCACGGCAGACGGCACGGTGGGGGTGAGGGTGGGCAATGGCTGTCCGATCCCGTTCACACCAACAGTGGACGGGTGCGGCAACCTGTACCCGGCGTGGACCAGTTTTGATTAAGAGTTGGTGGTGGACCGCTGGTGGTACTGACCAGTACTCTCTGGGTTTGCCTTTTCGCCGTTCCGGCGTGGGGTCCAGCCTGATCATTCCTCTCCCATGACGCCAATGACCAGAATCCATGAGAGTGATGGGCGAGGGCGATGTGTGGTCCCGCGTGTTGGGTGGATCGGTGGCACTGCTCAGTCGACCAAGCAGTGCCGGGAGATGGGAGCAGCTGGGGCCCGCGTAAAAGATTGCAACAATCAAGGTCTCTTTAATTTGCGGAATTCTCAAAACGACCCTAGATTACCAAAGAGTGTTTGATGTCATAGAAAAACCAAAAGAATTATAAAAAAGAGTTGAAGTGGACGTTAATTTTTTTAATAAAATCTAGTACAAAAGATTTCATAGGAAAAAATCTTATAAAATCCAATCCCATAAATCAAAGGACCAATATAGGAAAATTCGTAAAGATTTCAATCTTTCAAAAATTCTATAAAATTCCTTTGAATAAAAGGAGCCCTCAATTTCTTCACATGATGATGTACGCACCCAATGGAAAACACACTACTCCCTCAGTCCGGGAATACGTATACATCTAGCTTTTGTTCTAAGTTAAAGTTTTAAAATTTTGTTCAACTTCATAAAAAAGAATTCTAGTACATATGACATCAAATTGGTACATTATGAAACTACATTTCAAAACGAATCTAACGATACTACTTTAGCGCCATAAATGCTGCTACATTAACTATAAAGTTGATCAAAATTCTAAAACTGCGACTTAGGACAAAAGCTAGATGTACACTTGTTCATGAACGGAGTAAGTACTAATCAAACTTACTACTCCGATCCAACTAAATAAAGTTGAGTCCTCTTTTCGTGTAATACTAAACCCACGTCAATTAATTCGGATCTGAGGAAGTATTAGCGATTGTTTTAGATAATGGTTTAATTTTACTGATGAAAATTAATGTTGAAACAAGATCAACTTAACCAAGTGAACATGAAATCCTAAAAACATCAAACTTACCAGATGGACATGAAAGCGGCGTGGGGTTCAAGTTTTTTTTTCGACAACTATAGCACTCAAAGAAGGCTCAACTTTTTTTATTTAGCAATCAAACAGTGTACAAATACAAGCTTTCCCAAAATAAAAAGGTAAAAGTTTCAAACATCATTCTAAAATTACAGCTAGAAGCTTTGCTGCATAGATAGGAGCATCTAGAGGAGGACCTATTCAAGAAATTAGTTTAGCAAGAGAATGAGGAAGTACATTTTGTGTCCTAGAAATGTGTGAAACCTTGAAAGGGTCGAGCCAAGAAGCAGCGTTGAAAAATTCATTGACAATGGACCTAATCTTCCACTGGATTACCAAGTGAGTTTCTTGCTTCCACGACATCGTCCAAGGTCCTGCAATCAGTAAAGAAAGAAATAGGATTCCAGCCCAAGGTCTCTATAGTCGAAGTTGCAAGAAGTGATTCCATAGGTTTTGCGTGCAAAACTGAGGACACGTTCAAGGCTACCGCTTGAATGAATATAGAGTATGAATATAGAGTGATTAGTAAAGGTATTCTAGAGGAATCTCGCAAGGTAGTTTCATTCCAAGGATTCAATGCTACGTCCATGTCCAGACATGCGCAGGTTCTATCTCTCTCTATATATATGGAAAATACATCCTATGACCGGATGTGGTTATTTTCATGTCTCATATACTATCACGTGGTAGTATATATATTATTTTATTATTTTTAGTATGTTCATATACTATATCTAAGATACTTTAAAGTGAATTCTATGAAAAAAATTGCAAGTTGACTCATATATTTATTATATTTATAAAATACGTACATATTTGTACGTAAAAAAGTATATGCTCAAAATATGAGACATACTATCAAAAAAATTGTATATATACTACCTAAATATTCTTATATATTATAGACTACGTGTACATACACTTCAGAATGATAGATACTACCTATAGCATACGAAACAAAAGTGGGAGTAACTACACGCGGTCGTACCAAACATTCGTACCAAACATTTATTTTCAGTGATAAACTCTATTCATCACCCAGGGTGCAGAATAGGTTATTCTTCACCCGAGGTAATCTTACGAATTTTTCATAAATAAATTACATTTAAAATACAAATAGTTATATTTATATTGACCCACTATGTAAAATTTGGCATAAGAAAATAAAAATAAAGGCTGTAAGACAAGAAAAATTGTATTTTATGTATATTTTACACTATGTTTTTATGTTTGTAATTTTACGTAACAAAAATTTTTTTTACTGTGATTATAAAATTTCTTACGGTCTCTTTTCATGTATGGAATAAGAAAAAAATTATGTAACGTAAAATTACGGTGCATTGATGTCAAAATAAAAGGGGATGAAGAATAACTATTCCTCATCCAGGGTGACGAATAGCGCGACCATATATATATATATATATATATATATATATATATATATATATATATATATATATATATATATCATGATATTTTTTAAGAAGCCATGTGAGGCTGAAAACAAAATACTAAATGGGGTAAACCATGCAAGAAAGAAACTTCAAAGCAAATACATTCGACGAGTAAACGAGGAGTGAAAACTATCCCCTCCATTCACAAACATAAGATGTTCTAACTTTTTTCTAGATCAAATGTATATAGAAATGTTTCAGTGTGTGTTTTCACTCATTTCAGTCCATATTGAAATATCAAGAACATCTTATATTTGTGAAAGGAGGGAGTGTAAAGTAATCACTGATATTTTTATTTATTCTTAAAGTCCATACTGGTAGTGGATTCTCACAACAAACACACCATAGTCCTTACGTAGTCATATTTGTATTTTGAGGATTCTAAAATAAAAATATTTTTGATAAAAATAACATTTTTGCGAACAATTAATGAACGGGAATGCTACACGTCGGTGGGTCATAAGATCGTCTGCCTTGCTCGCCATTGGATGGAGTCGCCTAATCTACCACGCGTAAGCAGTGTTAGCCTCTGCAACAAAGGTAGTGTTGTGGTCGGCCCCTTGCAACAGAAGGCTTGTTGCAATTACCGGAAATCTTTTCTTTCTTATGAGAACACACATAATGGCCATTTGATCCTCACATGAGTGCCCCTAGCCTTTCAACAAAGGTACTGTTCAGTCGGCCCTTCTTAGCAAGAGGCTTGTTGGAATCACTCGGAGCCTTTTTTTGAAAGCAAGAATAACCGTCCGATCTAATTGCACGTGAGCAGCATCAATCGTTGCAACAAAGGTAGTGTTGCAGTCGACCTTCTGGAACAGGTTGCTTGTTGCAATCAGAGAACCATTTTTTCCCATCCAAAACACAAATAGTCGTTTGATCTACAATACACGGGCAACACGCACCAGTCTTCATAACAGAGGTAATGTTGCAGTAGGAGGCTTGTTGCAATCACCCAAAAAAATCTTCCTTCCAGAAACATGACGGGATCCAGTCACCCTCCCTCGTGCATGGGTCTACAACAAACCTTTTGTTGTGGTCGAGCTGGCTGAAACGAGGACCACGTTGCGAAAACTGGCTTATGTGTAGAGGTTGCTCCTGAACCGTCCGATCAAAATCAGGTTGGACGGCCACGAAGACGATCGATGCGCGCAAAGATCTGTCGAGTGTTCCCAATCATTTCCCGTTGATGACATTTGGCCTCATCACGTTTAGTATAGAAGGATAGGCTAGAGGTTTAATATACCAATTTAATCATGACAACCTGTTCAAAATTATTTAAAAAAGTTGCAAGGAAAAATACTGAACTTATTTAGGATAATTAATGTTAGACCATTAGGACCTTTTTTAGATTAGGGCTTCTTTTGTTCGAAGGGTTAAAAAGAATATGGATCCTGCAAAATTCTCATCTATTTATTTTCTACACTACAATTTGTAAAATTTCTTGCAAGAGGTATAACCTCTTGAACATATCATTTTGACTATACTCATTGTTGGTGGAGGAGATCTACTAGGCCACCACGCGTTGTGGGTGGAGGCCGATCGCCGCCTGCTCGGCCTTGCCACCATGGACGGCGATGAAGCCCCCACCTCCACGTAAATAGGTTTCATACGGTCTCGTGCTAATTTTTGTAACATTATGGTTTCCACAACATGGCAATTTTTGTAACTTACTTGCATTGTTTTCACATGGCAAATTTGGGGAAATTTGATCCATAAGTCATGGCATATCTAGTATATGCACTATGGCATGTTTATTTAACATAGCACGACAGTTCTTATTACTTATGTACAATGCCAAAACTGCCATGCACCTACAACAAATTTTTATCTACCCAAACATGACATTTTCTAGAGAACATTGTATTTGGTCACGTGGCATTTTTGACAAGTCTCATGACAAAGTTTTGAACATTGACATGGCAAGATTCAATAATTTTTGTTTACTCATACATGCCATATTTACAAAAAAAATATAAATAGTTTCAAACATTTCAATTTTGCAACCTATCTTTAGTAATGGTCATATGAAATTTTCTAAAAAGAAAAATATTACAGTTCTCACATGGCAAAACCTCGTACTTTTGCTCAACAAACCACTACAACTTTTCATCGAAATTTTTATGGTCACATAGCATTTTTTTAATATATTTTTAATGTCACATGGATATTTTTACTAAGTAGAAATGATCACCATGACAATTGTTTAGATTTATTTTGCAACAATGTTTAGATATCAATCTCCATGGAAAGGTTTCCAACGTACCATTTCAAATTTGTCGTTGTGTCTATGACAAATACATTACATATACTATGGAAAGATTATTTAGCATAACATGGCAATTCTCACTTTATGTATCACGCCAAAATTTTCCATCCCATCACAAAACAAATTTCTACATTTGCCATCTATTTTGAAGTAAAAAATTAATAAATTTGCATTGTGCCATGAATTCATAAATTTTCCATGTGCCCATGGAAAACTCTTAAATTTGACATCTTTGAAATATGAAAATTCCTATTTTTGACATCTCTCAAAGAAGAAAATTCCTATCTTTGCCATGTCCCCATTACAAATTTTCAAAAGTCTCCATGTTTTTTGTTAGCAAACAAACTTCCTAATTTTTCCTTGTTCATTTTCATTATATGTAGGATGACACTTTCAATATTTAATAATTAGACAATGACAATTTTAATATTTAGACCATGGCAATTTTAATAATTAGAGTGTGGTAAATTTTTTTGTAGGTAGCTTGGCAATTTCATTATTAAGCCATGGCAAAAAATTAAACAATGGAAAATTCACTAATTAGACCATGGTAGTTTATTGTAGGTAGCATGGAATTTTTTATTTTCTTTAGAGCATGGCATTTGTATTAATTAGACCATGGAATTTTTTCTTTTTTTACGACATTTTATTTGTTTTTTGGACCATGGAAAAATTATTGGTCATACCATGAAAACTTATTTGACATGCCACGGTAAATTATTATTTCTAAATACTATAAGATTATTGAGATGGCTAATTTCAGCCTCCTCGCAAGCGCAAACTTTTGTTGGAATGCAGAATTTACCATGTGAACATCATAGAAATTTTTAAATTTTGCCGTGATTTTTAAAGACAATTTTTTCTGTTATTTTGGGATGTTAAATATTCAAAAAATAGATTTGTGCATGATCTAGATAATATTTTTCTTTTGTTAAAGTTGTCTTCATACCATTGTTGTAGTTTATGAGTCAAAGCATGTCAATTTTAATAGTGTGGATACTTAGGCATATTTATTGAATACATCTTTGTAAATTTACAATTTAGAGGATGACTTTTTCTATAATATAGCATGGGTTTTCTAAATTTGGAAACTGGAAATGTAAATTAATGTTTTCCATCATTTTTCTATATAGAATATATATTTTTGTTCAGTGGCATTTGAAAAAAAACTGTTAACTGACCCTCTCGCCTAACTGGGTCGCATGTGTAACCCATTGTAGCAAATGCTCCAGGGAGGCCTAATTGGTTGATGATTATGTCCTCTCCTAGCGAACGAAACAAGTCGCTAGATCGGACCCCCTTAGGGGGAATGATATTTCGCTAGGCCTCCCTCCCTTGGGGAACGTCAATTCCTATAGGAAAAGTGATGCCACTTGATTCATAAAACAAGAATTTTTTATAAATAAAATCTAATTATTTTTTCCTTTGAAATGTGATTGATTGATTCAGATCCTTCATAGGAACAATAATCCATTCCTACAAATGAAAGGGCTGCAAAGGATTTTTTTTAAAGTCTTATCCTTCAGAATCCCTACAAAATTCCTCTAACCCAAATGAGGCCTTAGAAAGTGGTTCAAAATTATTAGAGGAAATTATTTTTGAAATAAGCTCAACTGAACCTTACGAAATGAACATGAAAGCGGCGTGTGTTTCATGTTGTGAGGCTGGAAATAAAATGGGGTAAACCATGAAAGGGAAGAAATTGAAACCAAAGGCATTCCATGCCAAAATGAGGGGTGAAAAGTAGAATGTAATCACTGATTTTTTTCTTAAAACCCATACTGCTAGTAGATTCTCATGATATAGACATCATAGCCCCTTTGTAGTCATATTTGTATTTGGAGGATTCTAATTGTCGGGAAAATTAACAAATATACATAAAACAACAGTTTTTGGTGAAAAGATAAAAATAACAATTGACGAAACACTTGGCACCATCAGGTTTAATTTTGAAGGGTTGGCTACAGGTTCAATCTACCCACTTAATTATGTTAACATAGTCAATATTATTTAACATTTTTGTGAGGGATCTGTTATAAACTTATGCTGGGTAATGTTAGACCACCAAGGCCTCTTTGGTTCAAAGGATTTTAAAGAATATAAATCCTTCAAAATTGATTATAGATTTCTTTTCTACCCTAGAGCATTATAAAATTTCTAGCTAGAGGTCTAACCTCTTGGAAAAATCCTTTCGAGTATATGACAACAATAAAAACCACTCAATCTTATCATAATTTTTGTGTTTTTTGAGATGCCCTGACATCCGCTTTTTTTCGTTCATGTGTTTATGAATCTTGTAGCCAAAGAGGCCCTCAAGTGGCCCTAACGAATAGTATCATCGCGATAAAGGCTTAACAAAACTTACTTGTCTAACACAAAATCTGACTATCTAAGATATAGTAACCGATGTAAATAAAGGCTTGCTAACCAAGTTTTGCCCTCTCTCGTGAGAGCCCTATGCCTCTATCCATGATAAGCTACCGTCATCTATTTACCATATATGTCCTGCTTTATTAGTTTCCCTACTGTTTTGGGTTATATTTTGACAGCAATTTTAACTAACAAATACTCCCTGCGTACAAAACTGAGACACTTATTTTGAGACGAAGGGAATAGTATAAGTTATACATAGGAAAAACATTACCACTTGAAACGCCATTCAAATACAGATCCAACAATGTAATTTTTATGACATGCACTAACGTTTTCTTAGACAATATAAGATCAAACTTTGAACCAAAATAGGACAAATAAACGCAGACGGATAGTAATCAATGGCGGAGCTATGTGTATAGCCGAGGGGGCTATGGCCCCCCAGCCCAACACAAATCACTGATTTTTTTTAGGAAAACTAATTAGAATAAAGTATTCTTATTAGCCCCAAACATGTATGCTTTGCTGCTAGCCCCTTTACATGACAGTCAAGCTCCGCCACTGCGTGTGGGTCGTTGGAGTTGCTCTGATTTTTTTTACTCTATAGCAAATTAGGCTGGAACCAGGATGGAGTACTCAAAATCTCTCTCTGTGCCACTGTCACGGTTTATTGTCTACCCGGGGGCAAGCGTGTGACCACACATGCATGCATGCGACAGCAGCGGCACGTACTATTCACGGGTGGGTGCCGCACCACGGCGCAATGACCAGGACGCCACGAAAAGCCAACGGCGAATACGCCGTGCCGTGCCGTGCGTGGTGGGGCTTTCGAGACGCGGCATGCCCACATGCACGCCGCGCGGCGGCCTCCTCTACTTCCTTTGCTTTTGCTGGTCAAGATAAGCCGGCCGGGGACGCTAGTGTAGCGTCCATGTCACCAAGAAAGCAAGGCCAATACTTCCCATTCCTACTCCTATCGTCTCTAATTATGTGCCGAATATTTTGTCACGTCTCGAAAGCTCATCTGATCAGCGTCGTCTACTTTGTTGACACAGAACGTATGGATTCCAGCTGCCAGTGCCAGTGCCGTGTCATCCCGAGTTACAGCTAGGGTTGCTTTGTCTTTGTCACTTTCGTCCAACTGTCCTCGCTTGAACGAAGAAGATTAACCGCAGGACCGGCCGTGAGCGTGATGTGGGCGGCTCTCCCCACAAGAAAAGCATAAAAGCTTCGACGTCTATCTTCTCACCGTCTTTGTCGCACAAGATGGGCTATACAATATTTGTTTGGACGCCACGGTTCGCGTTGAATTATGGCCACATTAGACTAGACCAACGATTTGTCCAACCAATTGAACAAACTAAATTAATGAGCTGGCTATTTTCACGGTCAAGTCGTATATCACCCAATCCAATAGCTGAAAGGAAGCTACAAAGTGTCCATCCGTATGATGGACATTGGACCTCTATCTCCCTAGCTAGCTACTGGACGTCTCCATCCCGTCAACTTCAACAAATTCAGCTGAAAAGAACGGACGCACTAATCGCATTCAGGAAAAGTATGGCAGGTTGGCATCAAATGACACCACCACGATTATAGCTTGACGTGCACTGCGCTGGCAGCCAGCAAGTAAATAGACTCGCTTACAAAAAATGACGGGACACGCATATGGACCACCTGTAATTTGGATGCGTCCCCATTTTCCTGTCCACTTGCTACGTGCTACGAGATGGATTGACGTTGTTTCCAGGCTCGACTAGGCATGTGTTAAGTTTGGTTTAGTTGAGAGGTTTAGGTCGGTAGTAGTTGCCGCGCGTGTGTGAAATCTCAAATGTCGACAGGAGAAAGAGATGGATTGGTACCCGCCGGGAAAGATCTCTCGCCACATCGCTACCACTAGAACAGCTATTTTTTCTTTCTACTGCTTTCCTTATCGTCATTACTATCAGTGGCGGAGCTTGACGGTGATGTAAGAGGGGCTAACAGCAAAGCATACATGTTTGGGGCTAATAAGAATACTTTATTCTAGTTATGTTTCCCTAAAAAAAATCTTGAGTGATTTGTGTTGGGCCGGGGAGGAGGGGGGGGCTAGCCCCCTCAGCTATACACATAGCTTTGCCATTGCCCACATGAATTTGTTCTTTTTTTGTCCCGCGTATTCTTTTTTGGGTTTAGGTCAGTCGTCCATTTAACGCATGGATCCAAATCTCGTTCTTGAGACTGACCGACTTTTATCTTTTATCATTCATACATATTTTTTAATGGCATTGGCATAATAATTTTATTTCATCAAAGGCATTCTGATACATTTTTTTACCAAATTTTTGCTAAGAGTATAAAACCAAATAAAACAAGAATCATAATTAGATATTTTAAAAGATGTCTAACTTTCATAACTGCTCCTACTAGTTGAATAAATATCTATTTTATGTCTTCATTGTTGGTTCTTGAGCTTGACAACGTTTATCTTCTTCGATTCTAAAAAAGTAGATGCCGCTTCCTCTTTGGACTCTTTTCTAGTCTCATCTTCAGTTTCAATTCTAGCTAGAAGTGCACGTACATCTAACAAATTTCGTGCAATCAATAGATCGCTTGCATCGTTTCTACACATAAATTTAAGCAAATGAGCTACCAAAATTGCGTCAAATCAGAGAGCAAAAGGCCAAACAAAAATCATGTACCCCTTTTCTTGCACTTAACAAACACCTAATCGGGATGTTCCAGCGCAGTACAAACGCGATGGACGATCTACCGCAATAGTTATCACACTTTTATGAGCGGCAATGGTGAGCCGGCAAGCCTCTCGGCCAGCGTCGTGCCAGGGCGATGACTGGCCGTGGTTTTGTCGGCGAACCGACGATGGGACAGACCCGAGTGGCTAGGGGCGGATTGAGCACCTCCATGCGGCACCGAGGCGTTGTACACGCTGGGTAGACCGATACCCGACCAATCAATGGCAAGCGCAGTCGTCGGCGACCGGATTCGGAAAATCCCATCGACAGAATGCGCCAAATCTTGTCGCCATCGCCGAAGATCTACCACTAGGCCTCCCGCACCGGGACGGAGGAGGCACCTGTCGATGGATGTGTTGCCGCACGGAGGAGGGAGAGGGCTGGAGAGCAAGGGTGTCAGAAAAAATGGACGCCAGACTAGGATTTGTGCACTTGCGAAAGACGGGTGGGGGAAAGGGATACAAAAGGGAAGAACGTGCCATCGACCGATAGGCAAGGAAAAGAAGTAGGCGGATTGAGCACGTGCATGCGCACCGAGCATTATCCAGGCTGGGTGGACCAGTACCCGACCAATCAATGGCAAGCGCAGTCGTCGACGACCGGATTCGGCAGACCCCGTCAGCAGAATGTGCCAAATCTCGCCGTCGACGAAGATCTACCACTAGACCTCCCGCGCCAGGACGAAGGAGGCACCCGTCGATGAGTGTGCTGCTGGGTGGAGGAGGGAGGGGGCTGGAGAGCTAGGCGGCCAGGAAAAATGGGCGCCGAAATAGGGTTGTGCGCTTGCGAACGGTGGGTGAGGGAAAGGAATACAAAAAGGGAAGACTATGCTATGGACTGGCGGGCAAGGAAAAGGAGTGGGCGGACAAGATGGGTGTCCATGCCGACGCAAACACGGTTTAAATTTGGGTAAACGTTTCCAGCCCACAGTCCGGCCGAGTCTTCGGCCGGACGCGTGCGCTTCGTAAGATTGCGCCTATCTGCGGCCCGTGCATATTCTTTTTTGACCAATCGTTATCTTTATTTTTCTCTCTCGTTCCTTTCTTCTTTCTCTTGTTTCTTTGTTCCTCTCTCTCATGCATAGGAGGACGGTGAGGCACAGGCCGCTTGTGACGGATCTGAGACCCGGGGGAAGACCCGGGGGAAACTGCGGCGCCTGCAAAGCGACGACTCGAACGATGCAGCAGTCGCCATGGATGCATCTATACATAGCTTTCCTTTTTTACTTTATGGAGTGCTGCAACCGGCCACGGGAGATGCTACATCCGGTAGCGAGGGATGTTACAACCAACAATTTTGTTGTTGGAACTAACCACACGATTTGTCGCTGAATTTTTATTTGCTGCAACCGGTGCTTTGTTTTGCTACCACCAGTGTTTTCAGTTGCTACTACCGGTGACAACCTTTTTTTTGCGACATAATTCATGAAGATGATACAACCTCGACGACGGACGAAAACGTTTTTTTGCTGCAAACCATGAATTTTTTTGCTACCACCGGCTACAGGGGTTGTTACCACCGTACACAGCGTCGGACCGACATTTATTTAGTTTTTGCTACAACCACATTATCTTTTTGCTGCAACCGACAACTACAAAAGCTACATCCAATTAATATTTTTGCTACAATAGCGATGATGGTAAGCTTTTTTTTCTGGAAGCGATAAACTTTTTTGCTACAAGTGGCAATTTTTTTTTTTTTGGAACCAGCATGAGCCTCGGGCCGGCACATGACCAGATACAGCGCCAGCTCGAAGACATGTGATGTGGCCAGTGACCGGTGCCATCGGAGCTGCCGCCACCTTCCCCGGAGCTGTAGCCACGAGTGCATGTTGTTGCATGCGTGGATAGAAACACAGGCGGCTATTGGGGACGACCAGCAGCGAGGGCGGCGAGTGGCGGTGACCGGCGCCGAGGACGGCGGCCGGCGGCAACGGTGGGGATCTGCAGCCATTCTTCAAGGTTTCCTACATCGGGCATCCATGCATGGCGAGTGTTTGGGGGCAGCGCTGCTTTTATTTTCCCCTCTGGTTTTTGTTGGATGCGTACTTTTGGGAAGAAAAACGGTTCAGAACCATTATCTAACATCTAACGGTCGAACACAATATAATCTAATGACCCCGTGTTGTCCGGCCAAACCGTTGCGCCGGTGCACAGAGTAGTGCCCTTAAATTTGGGCTTCAAAATAGATGTCACTGCAGATATAAAGCGGACGTTCTACGCTTAGGTTTCTTATGTCCGTGTCGTTTGCTCTAACAAGTGTCCGAACAGAATCCCGCCGCTACCGCTGGCCCTGTTTATACTTCCAATTTATTACTCCTCCTTTCATCAAACCGAGCAGAGCAGAGCAGTGCGGCAGCAGCGATATGATATGTGATGTGTCCACCTGCCCGTCCAATTGTACGCCTTGCTGCACCCAACAGAAAAGTGAAAGAAGCCTAGTACAGTAGTACCTCTATCTTCACTGCTTCCACCAAACGACAGGCGAGGCAGAGGCAGGACTACGTGCTGCGCTGCCATGCATGGTGGATCACATCTGCCAACTCAGCCCGGTTGCCGCAGAGAAGAAACCAAACAAAACATGGGCTCACGGGATCTTCACTGCTGGCTGGGCATCCACTGCTAGAATAATAAATAACAGCACGATTCATTGGCAGTTCGGCATGCAAGGATTTGAAGCTGCCAGTGCCAGCAGCATGGCGTCTCTGGCTCCCTCCTGATTCAGCTGGCGGCTGTGCCCGGATAATCCTACCAGATGGGCTGTTCATGCCCTACCAGATGAGCTATTATTGGGCTGCGAGGCTGTATATGCTTGATCTTGCTGGTTGGACCCCCGCATGGGCTATGTCTTGCCCGTGCCGATTCATCAGGAACAGGCGGACGACTACATACCAACCCATTAGCTGGGTCACTAGTTACCTTTGCTCTCCTGCGTCTAGTCGCTGCGTTTCTACTAGTCAAGTCTGTTTTTCTTTCGTTCTCTGTTGCTTTTCTCTTGTTTTCTTCGTTTTTCATCGGTTCTTCAATTTTTTTATTATATTTTATTTGTTTTCAATGATTTTCTTTGTTTATTCTTTTTCTAGTTTATACTTTGCTTCACTTTGTTTCTTTCTTATTTTGTAAGAGATTTTCGATTTCCTTGCTTTTCTTGTTGTTTCTTTGTCCTATTTTTTGTTTTTAATACATTTTTTACTTTTTAATACACATCATATTATATATGAAAACATCTTTTATGCATGTTTAAAATTTTCAAATACATGTTTAGCATTTAATAAATCATTGGCCAAACATTTTTTTTTCAAAATTATGTTTTTTTACATTGTACAAACATTTTATGAAAATGATAAGAGTACATTTTTGAAACATTTGAAGATTTGATTTTAAAAATGACGTATATTTTTGTGAAATGTGTGACATTCTTGTAATTTTCACAAACATTTTTCATACATATGATTAACATACTTCTAATAAATAATTAACATTTATACTTTTCACATTTACATTTTGTAGACATCATAAACATTTTCCTGCCACTTTTAACATTTTTTAATGCAATATTAATATTTCTGAAAACACTTTTAATATTTTTTTAAATGTGACGTAATTACACAAACATTTTACATTTTCATAAACTTTTTTATGTTGCGTATATATGTTTGAAATGTTTGACATTTTTTTAATTGTCACAAACATTTTTCATGCATATGATTAACATTCTCATATGCAGAATTGACATCTTTTAATTTTTACGTTTACATTTATACATTTATCGTTACATAAAAAACATTTTCCTATACTGTTTAACACTTTCTAAATGCAAGATTAATATTTGTAATTTTTAATGAAATATTTTTCTAATATATATATACTTAAAATATAAAGAAAAACAAAAAAAAGGAAAAATTGAAGAAAAAAATGAGATGAATGATGTCATCGTGGCGGGGCACCTGGTTACTAGGCCGGCCCAGTTATTGCTCCTGCACGCGAGTCGTGCTTAGGCATGGCGCCAGGCGGCACATAGCCATGTCCGAGACCTCCTATGTTTTTTGTTTGCATGATAACACGTGTCTCATTATATCACAAGGCGCATAGTACAAACCACGTATACACCGACGTGAAAATACTGGAAAGACAACAAAACGCTGGCCTTTACACAAAGGAACATGAGCTAAAAAGAAAAATTACAATCAAGACCAAAGAATCCCTTGAGGTCGACACCAACGTCCGTCACATGCCTCCAGCACCATGACCGTAGCCACCAATGGAAAAAAATAACAGGTCACCTCCTCACACGAGCTCGATGTGGCTTCATCGCAGATATGTAGATCTGTGAAGCACCAAGGTGGCTCACCAAAAGCAAAATCATTTCCATTGAATGAATGAAACTGGGACAACACACAATCGAACACTAGATCTCGCGCCATTACACGACTGAGACATTAGAGGAGGAAACCGTACCTGCATGCACAAATCACGACCCCATGATCCACCATCTTCCAAATACCGTCGATGCATACCATAATTTGCATCCACTCTTGGAGCAAAGGCCTTCGCAAGGGCAGAACCCGAGGACACAAGTGTATCATGAGGTTGTCTTCGTCGTCGTGCCATCCTTGCTTGAACAAACTGGTTTCCAAATCTATCCCCAATTATAGGACCAATCACCTCGTCGAGAAGGATTCTGAAGCTTCTTTATTTAGCACCGCATCGCTGCTGCCGAACCCAAGATGATGAATGAGCCCAAAACCTAAGCTATTTGGCCCTAAACCCCGTGATCATTGATGACCGAGAAGTCAGTGGAGGGCAACCGCCAGAGGTCAACACCGAAAGGTTTGGGTCTCCTCGCGATGACTAGGGTTTCTAGTTGCTCGTGTCTCCATAGAGGAAAACTAATTATACCGAGTCAGTTAGTTTCCTAATCCGAGATCCCATATGTGACCGCTCATTGCCTGTAGCGAGTCGTATTAGGAGGAGTGAATTGGCTGGTCCATGAACCCATATCGTCTTTTCCTTCATACGTATTTGAAGTTCCGAACATACTTGAAAAACATGTTTTCTTAGCATTTAAATACAACAACAACAACAACAAAGCCTTTAGTCCCAAACAAGTTGGGGTAGGCTAGAGGTGAAACCCATAAGATCTCGCGACTAACTCATGGTTGTGACACATGGATAGCAAGCTTCCACGCACTCCTGTCCATGGCTAGTTCTTTGGTGATGCTCCAATCCTTCATATCTCTCTTTACGGACTCTTCCCATGTGAAGTTCGGTCTACCCCGGCCTCTTTTGACATTATCAGCATGCTTTAGCCGCCCGCTATGCATTGGGGCTTCTGGAGGCCTGCGTTGAATATGTTCAAACCATCTCAGACGATGTTGGACAAGCTTCTCTTCAATTGGCGCTACCCTAACTCTATCTCGTATATCATCACTCCGGATTCGGTCCTTCCTTGTGTGGCCACACATCCATCTCAACATGTGCATCTCCGCCACACCTAACTGTTGCACATGTCGCCTTTTAGTCGGCCAACACTCAGCGCCATACAACATTGCGGGTCGAATCACCGTCCTATAGAACTTGCCTTTTAGATTTTGTGGCACCCTCTTGTCACAAAGAATGCCAGAATCTTGGAGCCACTTCATCCATCCGGCTTTAATTCGATGGTTCACATCTTCATCGATATCCCCATCCTTCTGCAACATTAACCCCAAATATCGAAAGATGTCCTTTTGAGGCACAACCTTCCCATCAAGGCTAACAACATCCTCCTCCTCGTGCCTAGTAGTACTGAAAGCGCACCTCATGTACTCGATTTTAGTCCTACTAAGCCTAAAACCTTTCGATTCCAAGGTTTGCCTCCATAACTCCAACTTCCTGTTGACCCCCGTTCGACTCTCATCGACTAGCACCACATCGTACGCAAAGAGCATACACCATGGGATATCTCCTTGTATATCCCTTGTGACCTCATCCATCACCAAGGCAAAAAGATAAGGGCTCAAAGCTGACCCTTGATGTAGTCCTATCTTAATCGGGAAGTCATCAGTGTCACCATCACTTGTTTGAACACTTGTCACAACATTATCGTACATGTCCTTGATGAGGGTAATATACTTTGTTGGGACTTTGTGTTTTTCCAAGGACCACCACATAACACTCCGTGGTATCTTATCATAGGCCTTCTCCAAGTCAATGAACACCATATGTAGGTCCTTCTTTTGCTCCCTATATCTCTCCATAAGTTGTCGTATCAAGAAAATGGCTTCCATGGTCGACCTCCCAGGCATGAAACCAAACTGATTTTTGGTCACGCTTGTCATTCTTCTTAAGCGTTGCTCAATGACTCTTTCACATAGCTTCATTGTATGGCTCATCAATTTAATTCCACGCTAATTAGTACAACTCCGAACATCCCCCTTGTTCTTGAAGATTGGTACTAATATACTCCGTCTCTATTCTTCTGGCATCTTGTTTGCCTGAAAAATGAAGTTGAAAAGTTTGGTTAGTCATACTATCGCTATGTCCCCGAGGCCTCTCCACACCTCAATGGGTATACAATCAGGGCCCATCGCCTTGCCTCAATTCATCCTCTTTAAAGCCTCCTTGACCTCTGACTCCTCGATTCGTCGCACAAAACTCCTGCTAGTATCATCAAAGGAGTCATCCAGATCAATGGTAGAGCTCTCACTCTCCCCATTGAACAACTTGTCAAAGTACTCCCGCCATCTATGTTTAATCTCCTCGTTCTTCACCAGGAGTTGATCTACTCCGTCCTTGATGCACTTGATTTGATCAACATCCCTCGTCTTCCTCTCTCAGATCTTGGCCATCTTATAGATGTCCACTTCGCCTTCCTTCATGTCTAACCGTCGGTAGAGGTCCACATACGTCCGACCCCTTGCTTCACTCACACCTCGCTTTGCGGCCTTCTTTGTCGTCTTGTACTTCTCTACGTTGTCTGCACTCCTATCCAGATATAGGCGTCTAAAACACTCTTTCTTCTCCTTAATTGCCTTCTGGACATCATCGTTCCACCACTAGGTATCTTTAGCTTCTCTTCTACTTCCCCTGGACACTCCAAACTCCTTTGAGGCCACCCTGCGAATGCAAGTCGCCATCTTCATCCACATGTTGTCTATATCACCTCCTTCCTTCCAAGGGCCTCCTTAATGACCCTCTCCTCGAACGCCTGAGCTACCTCCCCCTTGAGCTTCCACCACTTCGTTGGAGTGACTTTGGCACGCTTGTCCTACTGGACACGAATCTGAAAGCAGAGGTCAGCAACCACAAGCTTATGCTGAGGGACAACACTCTCTCCAGGTATCACCTTACAGTCTAGGCATGCACGCCTGTCTTCTCTTCTCGAGAGGATGAAATCAATCTGGCTAGAGTGTTTCCCACTACTGTAAGTCACTAGATGTGATTCTCTCTTCTTAAAGAGGGTGTTAGCTACGATCATGTCGCATGCTAGCGCAAAGCTTAAGACATCTTCTCCTTCTTGATTCCGGATGCCATAGCAAAAAACCTCATGCACCCCTTCAAAACTTGTGTTAGATGTGCCCACGTGGCCATTGAGGTCTCCTCCTATGAAGAGCCTCTCGCCAATCGGCACACTCCTAACCATGTCCTCCAAGCCTTCCCAGAACTCTCTCTTGGTATTCTCATTGTGGCCTACTTGCGGGACATATGCGCTGATAACATTGAGAACTAAGTCCCCAACTACCAGCTTGACCAGGATAATCCAGTCCCCACGTCTCTTGACGTCTACCACTTCATCCTTGAGGCTCTTGCTGATCAAGATGCCTACTCCATTTCTATTCACAGCCGTCCCTGTGTACCATAGCTTGAGGCCGGTACCCTCCACCTCCTTTGCCTTTTGTCCCCTCCATTTGGTCTCTTGGACGCAAAGGATATCAACGCCTCTCCTCAGCGATGTATCAGCTACCTCCCGAAGCTTACCTGTCAGAGACCCTATGTTCCAGCTACCTAAGCGAATCCTCCTAGGCTCGGCTAGCTTCCTTACCCTTCGCACTCATCGAGTCAAATGCGAAGACCCTTGCTCAATTTCCACTACACCCGAGCGCCAATGTAGTGCGCCACCGACGACCCGATCCTCGCTCACTTGCCACCGTATCCAGATTACGATACGGTGCGCCACCTGGGAGGTGACGGTCCGACCCTTGCCCATTTTCCACCACACCCGAGTTCCGATGTGGCGCGTCGCTGAGAGGGTTACGCCCCATCAAAAATCTTTTGGGTTTCATCTCCATAAGAGTGGCTGAGTTTTGACGTTGGTTTGCCAAGCCTATCACAACCCTCTTTCTTTACCCGGGCTTGGGACCGGCTATGTTAAGACAACATAGGCGGAGTTGTTTTCTTAGCATTTAAATATTTTCTGAAAAACACAAAAATTTGTCAAAAAAATTGAACATTTTTTAGATTCTGGAAAAATCGATTATTTTTAAAAAGTTATGATTTTTTTTAAAGACCCAATCATTTTTTGAAAATTTTGATTAACACAAACATTTTTTAAAAGAACAATGAACTTGAAAAGGAAAAAGGAAAAAGACACAAAAAAGAAAGGAAACAAAAAATAAAAAGAAATATTAAAATGATAATGAAAAATAAAAGACCAAAATGAAGCTGGAAAACAAGTAAAAGAAACCAAAATGACTCCCAAGACCGATTGGCTCGATATGGTAAAGTGAGCCAATCCATTTCTCACGCTCGGAGGATTCGTCTATGCGAGCTCTTGTTGTCATAGGTAGCATCGCGAGTATACATGGACGTCATTGTGGCCCATACCTTATGCGGTTGCTTTTTGTTAACACCTGGCTACCTAACTATGCTCCTTTTACGACCCTAAAAAACATGCTCCTTTTGCTAAGAAAATTCCCTAACTAACGGGAGGGACGTTTTGGCTCCCGAGTGAACATGATCCATGTGAACAGTAACACAAAGAATAATAGTAAATGTTTGTAATAGTTTTGAAATGTGTGTGGATGTTCGTGTTTGTGTCGCAAGCATGCTTGACAATTTTGCTGTGAAACAGGGCAGCAGTGTTTTGTCGGTGAAAAAACAAATTTAGGGTGGCATTTGGTGTTCATTTTTTGCACACGCCAAAATGCTTAACATTTTTTGCCTCAAAATTTGCAGGTGGAATTTGAATGTGACTAACAACACATAGAAAAATGTCTAGTTTTTTCTTGACATTTCAAAAATTACTTTTGGGCTGAGGCGCACGTGCTCACGGGAGCCGAATTGAATTTCCACTAACTATGCTCCTTTGTCTACAGAAAATCTAACTATGCTCATTTTATATTACATCTTTGTTAAAGCACATCTAGATGTGTCAGAAGTGTTGCACATCGGAGTCCTATGTCATTGATCTTATGTATTCATATGAATATATTTTTATGCTTGATTGAGTCACTTAGATATATAATAATTAGGACACATCTTGATGTGCTCTAGGCAGACCCAATATATTATACTTAAAAGAAGCTAATTATGCTCATTTCTTAAACTTGACAACTAGACATTTATAAAAATCATGTCGCGACCCGGTGGCCTGATAGGGCCCTGAATTTCTGCGCTTACTATGTCAGTCCCTGGATCAATAATTGACACACAGAGTCAATGATGAAATACCAAGAATACATCACATGTCAAAGTATTTGCATCAAAGATGTAGTGCAATACAATACATACTTGCTTAGCCCATGGCTAGCTTACAATACAATCATACAACATAGTAATAATCTAGTTTTGTGGCATCCATCGACTCACATGCAAGAGTTGAGTATAGAGTCATAACCCTACTTTGTAACCGTCCCTTTGATATGGTAATCCTCCAACATGATACGTTGCAGACACATGGGTGGAACATAAACATGCAATTTGCTGTGGCTAATTTTCGTTTTTGCACGAAAATATTTTTCCGTATCTTTACAATAGTGGTCTACTCTAATAGCAATATGACACTTCCCGTAAACACTGGTCATAGTCTAGAGTTACCCCGTAGAACCCGGTCGTAACCCAAACTAGTTTGAGTATGTGGACTCCCGGTAAACTCCGGTCATCCCAGGCATCTCTCCAAAGAACCTCGTAAACCCCAGTCTTTTGAGATCAACGCCATAGATCCCCATTGGTTCAACCCATGATTTTTTCATGAAAGAGGTGAATGAGATCAATCTGACAATTCTCTGATGAGTTGCTCAAAGTTGTTTGTAACCAAGGACACAACTAATCATGATCAGTTTATACACTCTGTAGAGGTTTGTGTACTTTAGATGTGATTCTCGATTACACCATAATGTTACTAAACTTCACTTGTGAAGTAGCTAGGTATATCAATACAAGACTTTTGGGAAGTAGTCAACCTCTCAGAAATGACAGACCCAGTCCAACCTAATGCAAGACTACATCTACTGGTCTGCCACAGGAGGGTTCCCACAACTTACTCGATCCTAACAGAGCACATATTGTCTCACGGTCACACAAGGAAGCTACTTAACTTTTGAACTCGTACAATCTGTGGTGACTGAGTGGCATTCCCCACCAAAACTACACTCCGATGACCCAATCAAAGCCAGTCCATCTAGCTCGATTCCTTAATTAAGTAGTAGTTAAGTAGTCAACCATGTGTTTGTATGGTGGAATAATGATTGGTGTTTCCCAATCCACGTCATAGGAGCTAAGCAACTACTCGTGGGTTACAAGGTCAAGGTATAATGGACGTATTCAATCTACTGGGCTTTGTCAAGCATAAAGTAAAATCCTATAGGGGATTCCTAGTTGAAAATCAACTACAATGCATGAAAACATAGGTTATGATCAAAGGTTCCACTTGCATGTATTTACGATCCTCCAGTCTCACAATACTTGATCAACACACTTCACTCTCTATAACAATCTATCGTAGGTAAAGAGCATTCCTGAATAACCATACAGTACAATCAAACAAACAAGAAGTGTTGGGTATGGTGTTAGTGACATTGTGCGGTGAGATTCCGTGTCAAGGCTTAACTCATAAGAGTTTGGATAACATCATAGTAGTTGTCTCTTGGAGTACATGTGACATAAGGGTTCACATATGCAAGGTTCAACCAAGGTTCATCACATAAGGAGCATGTGATGTTAGATATTGGTTCTCAGATCCAGTCAGGGGATCATAACAACAGTGTCGTGGTCTATGAATCTTGAGTAGACAAGTTCATGTTCAACTTTGAATCACAATTCAAACTTGTTGACCATTGATAGCTTGAATACACTATGGTCTGGAAATGATAACTTGGTCTGGCTTTCGATCCAATTTGGATTTGAACTAGGGTTCAATCTACTTGAAGTCAAATTGAATTTATTTCATAATTTAATCTCGTTTCACTGAAGTTAATTTTAATTATAAGCATTCATAATTTATTTAAGTTAGTTCATATTAATTCAAGTGCCATCTATTAATCCTAAAGTCGTACACAAATCCAATATACATACTAAGGGCTATTATTGAATAAGTTTTTAAACTAAAGTCAATTATATTCCAATATAATTATTAGGGTTCAAAAAGCTTTCATTAGTTTGGTTTTAACTAATTTGATTTCAGTTCATCTTTCCTTAATCATTAAGTATTGACTCCAACATGATCTACTAGGTTTAATTTGATTTAACAAACTGTTTGAATTAGTTTTGTTTTAAATCAAACCTAGGTTTTATTTTAATTTCAAATTAGGTTTGAATTAAATTTTAATCTTATTTGGGTTACCTAATGTCAAATAATAACCCAGAAATAATTTGCTAAACTTTGATTTAAGTTTGTGAAACATCTATCTAATAATTATTTTACTAAACAATTTTTAAATCAAATTAAACCTAATTAGATTTAATTTCTATTTGAATTCTGCCCTATATTGTATTCTGTTTAAAATATATTTTAAATTATTTAAATTTGAACTATTTTTTATGAATCGAGAGTATATTTAATTAGAATAGAATTGCAAAAAGAATCAATTGATTTGGATTTATATAATGCAAGTTATGTCCTATTCAAATTCAAATTCATTATGTTTGAATTTAAACTTTAAATTAGTAAAACATGAAATATTTCTGGGCATGGTGAAAGTAGAGTTCCTAAGGGTCATTTTACAAAAAGTTTCACTTAATTTGGACTTGTAGATAATTAGTTATGAGTGTGTTAAATCCAGAGATTTTTCGTAAAAGTTACAATTCAATTTAATTAAGTGGAAAATATCAAACAGACAAGGTGCTACCTGGCGCTTTGTGATTGGCTACACGCAGAGGCGAAGGACAAAAAATTAAGGTGTGGCAAACTTGGAAGTATTATTTTTATGCAAAACCATAATAGTCAATACACACTAACCATGCACATTAATATTTTCATGTGAACTTCAATAGAATAACCAAGGACAATGAAAATATAAACATGTTTAAATAAAAAATGATATAAAATAGTGAAGATTTCAATGGCATCTAGAAGACCCAACAATGGCAATGCACTACCCTCCTTCTAAAATCATTCTTAGTTTTACCAAGAGCAAGACTTATGAATATCCCTCTCCCAATATACCCCACAATCAAATCATTAATCCACCCATTGGACATTTGTCGCACATCTTAGTCTTGATTGTTTCCGACTATTATCGTCGCTAGCGGTAGTAGTAATGATAGATCAGTGAGGCAATAAATCGTAGTTCCATGATATTTGTAGTCTTCTCTACCACTTGTTCAGCGGGCATCGAGTTTACATACCCTTCTTTCGCGAAATTCACTTTATCTTGTTGAGCGGCATACGCTGAAAGACTAACACTTTCACCGGTGCTTGGATTGGAGCTACTAACACTACCAAGTACTTTAAAATATATTTTCAAATCTGCAATTCACAACACTAAATTGTCACGAAAAAACTAAAATCATTATAAGTATTACAATCTAATAAAGGAATGCTATTACCACCTACATAATTTCTATAAGGCATTTTTAGAGTCTATGATAGTGTCAATAAAAGTCTTATATTGAATTGTAGAGGGAGTACTAAAATTCAGATATTTACCCATCCCCTTTGGCTTTGCTAGCTCTTTCCCTTTCCTTTTCTATTGGGTACGAAGTGAAGGATACGAAGATGGGTGTCACCCTAAAAGAGTTGAAAAATATTCTCAAAGAATTAATACTGATGCACCTAGTCCTTCTAAAAATAAAAATAAAAAGGAAAATGATAGGACTTTGCATGCTTCTAGTGAACCTATCATAGAAAAACCTGTTGAGAATCATAATGATGTTTCTATTTCTGATGCTGAGACACAGTATGGTAGTGCAATTTACCTAGTGATAATGGTAGCAATGCTGTTCATGTAGATGCTCAGCCAGATAGTAATAAAGAACCTGACAATGATGTGGAAATAGAACTTGGTGAAAATCTTGATAACCCGCATCCTAAAAATAAACGTTATGATAAGAAAGACTTTGTTACGAGAAAAAATGGTAAATAATGAGAGCCATGGGTTCAAAAATCCATGCCATTCCCTCATAAGCCTTCCAAGAGTAAGGACGAGGATGAGTTTGAGCGCTTTGCTGAAATGATTAGACATGTCTTTTTGCGCACTCGCTTGACTGATATTTTGAAGATGCCTTCTTATGCTAAGTATATGAAAGACATTATTACCACCAAAAGAAACATACTTGAAACTGAAATTGCTACTATGCTTTCTAATTGTTCTTTTGATGGTGGAGTGCTTGAGAAGTTGGGAGATCCGAGTATACCCACAATACCTTGCTCCATTAAACGAAGTTATGTTAAAACTGCTTTATGTGATGTAGAAGCTGGTGTTAGTTTTATACCTTTCTTTCCATATAAAAGACTTGATTTCAATAAGCTTACACCTGTTGAGATATCTTTGCAAATGGCTGATAATTCCACTGCTATACCTATTGGAATTTGTGAGGATGTTCCTATTGTGGTTGCAAATGTTACTATCTTAACAAAATTTATTATTCTCGAGATGCTCGAGGACGACAACATGTCGATTATCCTTGGTAAACCCTTTCTAAATACTACATGGGATGTTATTGATTGCAACAAAAGAAAGGTAACTTTTCACGTCAATGGCAAACAACATACCGTGCATTTTCCGAAGAAACAAGTTTTGGTTAATAATATTAACGCCATTACAATTGCCACAATGATTATTGGAGGGTTTAAATTCCCTCTTCCTACTGCCAAGAAGAAATATGATATTCTTATTGTTGGGGATATGCGAATCCCCATTGAGGTAACTTGGGTTATACGAAAATTCTTAAGTTTCATGTCCATTGGAAACGGTTATTAATAAGACTTGATCAACCTTATTAATGTATCCTTTTTGGAATACATGTGGTTGATGAATTTAGTAATCACAACTCTCTGCACCATTAATTTATTCTCTGTTATTCTTAGTTAAATAAAATAAAATGCCATAATTACCCTATTTTATTTGTTTCCTGTGTAATAAAAATGGCCCAAAAAATAAAAATCTTAGAATGCCACAAAATTTTAACATGACTTTTTCTAGAATATTTAAATTTTCTAGTGCTGAAATCACCCCTGGGGGTGCATCTGTTGGTGCCAAGACAACATGGTGGACCCACCCGTGGGCGCCCCCTAATGGCTTGGGGGCCCCACAGCCCCCTCACTTATGTATTTAGCCCACTGCTTCTCCTACCTCTAGAAAAAAATCCTAGTTACTCTCTCTCTCTCTCTCTCTCGTGTTCTTGCTCCCAAACCTGAGATTTTCGATCTCTTTGCTCGGAACTCCATTTTCGAAACTGCTGTGAGGGATTGCTCCTTGGTATGCGACTTTCCCATTGTTCCAATTAGTTTTTTCTTTAGTGGTTTATATTTTGCATATTTTGCTGCACTCGGTGCTACTGAAAATGAGCTTGCATGTTGAATTCTTTGAGTTCTAAGTAGTATGATTGCTTGATATGGCCTCTAGGCATCTATATGAGTAGTCACTATCAATCTTACAAAGTTTTACTGATATAATCTTGTGGCCCAAAAATTTCAGAAATTTGTTCATAGGAAATGAAACTCTTTAGGAGGAGTTCTTCAAGTTGGAGTCCCAAAGGAGTTGTCGGGAGTATCCAGGACCAAGACATCAACATCCCTCGCAACACAGAGGTTAGGCCATGAGAATGGCCGCATACACCATTCATGACCGAAGCGAGATTCCACCAGGATTTCATGCAATTCATGCAAATGTCGGGCTAACCAACTTCCTCACATATGAGTGTGATCAATACTATCTCCTTACCAATTCCTTTGTGCAAAATTTCTACTTTCTGCATAGGCTCGATATTCCCATGGCATGCTTTGATTTATATGTTGAACAGAAATACAATTCACCCAATTCTGCCAAATATGCTTGATTCCCTCTGACGAGGGAATACGCGAGACTAAACTGGAGGAGTTCGAGGAATTCCTCCTTGCTTCAACTATGGGTGAAACTAAGGGCATATCAAATGCTAGAGCCACCAATTTGCATTTTCCTGTTGTGCACTACTTTTCTTTATTTATAGGAAAATGTTTAATTGTCATGGAGCAGGGTGGCGGTATCAGTGCCCCCACCCTCGCTATCTTGCGTCGTGCATTATTTGGTGATGATACATTCAGCTTAGGAGCCATGGTTGCACGCCTCCTGCATGGTAACCAGACTAGGGGAAAGATCCACGGTGGAATTTATGCCACTCGTTTAGCAAATCATTTTGAAATCAATATATGCCCCATTGATTACTTGTTACCTAAGGTTTATCTAGATCACCAGTCCATGTTAGAACATCAATTTATTGACGAACCACAACCTCCACAACACATTCATTATAACTTAGTATACAATGAGAGTAATCACGATGTTATTGTGTTACATGCACCTTCGTTGTTTAACTATCGTGCCAGAAACTGATATGTCATCATGCCACCAGATATAATTGCTTACTAGAATGAGTTGGCTGAGGCGGAGGCCGCAACTTAGGCTTGGGACGCTCAAGTACCTCACCCAACTACTTTCATCCTAGACCAGATGATCACCAAGCTAGGCAAGAGCCTAAGCTTGGGGGGACTATGTATTTCTCACCGACATTATATTCATGTTCACGCATTTCATATCAATCGTTCGTGTTCAACCTCTTTCATTGTATATCCATGTTAGTTTTTTTCTCTTTCTTATTATGTGTTTGAAAAAACTTTGAAAATCAAAAAAATTCTTGCTTCTTTTTAGTTCTTCTTTCTAGTTGAATTAGTTTGGAGTATTAACAGAAAACCCAAAAGGATTTCCTTTTGCATGTTGGGAGCTTTGTCGTGTATTTTTTTCTTGTTCTTGTTTTTCCTTTGTTTATTTTCTTCCGTCGCAAAAATAAAAAAACTCCAAAAATATTTTAGTGTGTTTCTCTGAATTTGTTTTCTTTCGGTTGAGTCACTCAAATGAGAATACCACAATGAAAATGTTAAGTGGCTCTCGTATGACTTATTTTTGATCTAATAGAAGAGCCAAGATTACCTTATCTTTTCCTTTGCATAAACTGTCTTGCAGATTCTAGCATAGTCCATGGCACGCTTGCACTATTATTATTATCACATTATTTTGTCATGCAAGTAAAAGGCAATAATGACGATATTTGATGAACTAATTGTGGTAAACGAAGCTGGTATGAACTCTTCTTGTTTTCCGTTTTTGTAAATATGTTTAGCTCGTCCAATCTTGATTCAGCATATTATGAGTAAACATGTTTATGATGACAATTAGAGATTATAGTTGCTCAAGCCATGCTTAATTAGCTAGGAGTGGATAATGATTTATCTTATGTGTCAACATGCATTAAAATGGTTATGACGTGGTATGGTAGTATGGTATTTCCCTCTCAGTAATTCAAGTTGTTTGACCTTGCCCATGTGCAAACATGTAGTTGATTCAAAGCCAATGCAACCTTCACGATATTTAAGTTCAGAGTGTTCATATCCTATTCATGCTAATGTTCAATGTTAATTATTGACCGCTTTCGCTCTCTACCTGCTTGCTTCTCAATCTATTGCTAGCCTTCACCTATACTAAGCAGGAATACTGTTTGTGCATCCAAATTTCTAAAACCAAGTTGTTCCAAATGAATCCATCATACCTACCTACATGCGGTATTACCCTGTTGTTCCAAGTAAATTTGCACGTGCCGCCTCTAAACTCTCAAACAAACATCTGCTTTGTGTGCTAGTACCACACATGGAGTGATGGGGTGGTCAGTATCTTCCATGCTAAGCGGGTTATTATCAAGACGGGCGTTTAGTCACTTGTCATTGCACGAGAGAGGCTCGTAAAAAGGGATGCCCGGTCCTACATAAGTGAAAATAAATTAAACAAAACTCATGGGACAATTGATATGTTGGAAGTCACCAGTGGATTCGATCAACCATAGCTTGTGTTTGTATGGTGGATGGGAGTAAAATTTACAGTTCTGCTTGGGAACATCCAATAATGTGTTTAGCATGGAAGATATTGAAAACTCTATCGTGACGTTGATATGAAAAGCACACCACCCAAAATTACAATTTCATCTCTATTTAAACCTTGAGCTCTGACACCTTTGCAAATCAACGCTTCCCTCTGCGAAGGGCCTTTTTATTTACTTTTATGTTATTTTACTTTTCTTCTTGAGTCATCATCTCCTTGCTAAAGCACCAGATATGAGAGCACTATTGTAATTCTTATGCATTGAATATAGTTAATGTTGGATGTGAGCGTGACTGGATCTTTTCCACCCTGAATTATAATGTTTAGTCGCTGCTTGGATCTCAGAGGTTCTCTGCGTTTATGTTTTGCGGTCTCAGAAAGGGCTAGCGAGATACCATGTCATCATATTATATCATGATTGTTTTGATAAATTGTTGGCATGTGAGATATATTAATATCACTCTCTAGTTGGTTATGTTATTGCCATGAGTGAATATGATGTTTAATTGCTATCATGGATATGGTTACTTATGATTTATGCTGAAAACCTGAACACTAGCCCCCATTAAATATCATAAAATGAGTG